>OZ018379.1:65095676-74602745 GCA_963969555.1 Polydrusus pterygomalis | reverse complement strand
TATATATATATATATATATATCGTGTCCGTTTAGTAGATATCCAATAACTACTTTGTTTTTGACGGCCCTGAATATCATAAATTGGTTTGGATTTGGGACACCCGGTAGAGGGTTAAAGGTATTTTATTTAAAATAATTTGGTAAAAAGTAACCTTTAGCTTCACTTAAGAAAAGAAATATATGAATACATGCTTAGACATGCTCAGACGTTGTCTCGAGTCGATAGTACGTGCATATCGACGGTAACATTTCAATATGTCGTATGTCATGCAAAATGAGATTTCCCGCTTAAACTGTTAATGTAATCATAACACGTGGCTATGAAAATTCTTATTGGCTTTCGTTTAGCAGAATGGGCCAATAAGAGACAAAAACAATATGTCGTAAATGTAACGGGGTTGCAATTTGTCGTAAGTCGTTAGTACACTACAGACACGATTGTCAATGGTGTTTTAACAGCAACAGCAGGTGTGATAATAATATAGTTTTGGGAAGTACTACCAACTAATGCATGTATTTTATATAATTGTATTGATAAAAATATAACTAAGTGATTTATTTTTGGTTTTTAGTTAATTAGGTATGCATATTAAGTTAATTTTCACTAATAAAAACATGGTCTGCTATGAACGTTGAGTTAGGCATTATTGAACCCATAAGTTACCTTACTAAGTTGTAATATACGACATTTTTATTTTACAGTTTTTATCGTTTCCTGAAAAGTAGGAGATTTTGAGTTACGACATATTGAATTGTTACCGTCGATATGCCTTCACGCGAAAGGACGAGACCTGCTATAATAAATGTATACAAGTGTGTATCAGCCAAATAGAATTAATTTGATAATAAATACATGAGATGGTATCCGAAAAACGCTCGGACACGTCGATTGGTATTTCTAGTTGCGCGCATTTTTTTCAATAAAAACTTTTTATACATGGTGTGTCATATAACAGTGGCTAATACCAACTTTCTTATTTTAAATGCAAGTATATTATTCAATTTTTGGATTATTCAGAAAATTTTAGACATATTTTATATACAACTGTTTCGAAAATATTAAGTGTTTTCAGGTTTGTTGCATTTCAGCGTTTCTTTTTACTGATATCAAATAAAAAAAGGTATAAATAGTTTTTATAAAATAAAATTGCTAATGATCCAATAGACTTTTATGTGAATGAAACACAAATTTTATTTTGCCGACGAATTTAATTGAAAAAACGAGAAGGGAAAAAAAGAAATGTACAACAATAATTTATTTCTACATTATCACCGCTAAAGAACTCGGTTGGTTCTGACCGTGCACAAGTTGAACTGCAAAATTTTTTTAAAACTACTAATTGTTTACGGTGCTTGTTTTGTTATAACCCTTTTACCGTTATTGGTCAATTTTATCTTTTTTCATTTGTTTTTTTAACATTATAACTCGTGGAGCCCACTTTAACTGTGTGTGTGTTTACCACTTTTTTGTTTGTTGTTTTTTTGGGTTCACCCTTGGTCCCCTTTTCATTTAATTTTAATAAGAAAACTTTTCTCCTTTTCTTTTTTTTTCTTTTCTAATATGTTCTAATTTTGGTGTAGGTACCTTTTAAGAAAATTAAAATACGCAAATTTCTCGTAACTTTCTTTTGTCTCTCTTTGCAGTTTGCGAGTTATTTCTAAAAGTTTTCGTTTTCTCTTTAAACACCATGAGATATAAATCAAAAATTACACCTGTTTGAAACTGTGTTACTTTTTAATATATCAAGAATATTGAGAAAAAGTGTAGTAGAGCGATAGTAAGTTAGTTAAATAAAAACCGCGCTGATTCGTATAAAAAGTTTTAATAAAGTAATCTTGAGAATAATGACAATAAAACAATGTAAATGAAAAATAACAATAAAATAAAAAAAGAGCGTAGTAGTACCTATTTTTTAAAATCGTTCGTTACGTTATAATCGTTGGATACACACTGAAATTATTTCCCTTTAAAACCTAAAAGCTATAAAAGGATGGAGTGATGACAAACAGATGTCGGACGCTCTATTCACTCCACCACTTTTACTTCTGGGAATCCTTTCCCAGCCCTGTTCTTAACTATAATACTAAATAAAGATAAATTTTATATTCTAACATTAAAAAATAGATTTTATATATGCGAAATAAAATATTTTTACAGGTTTTATACATTTTCAACAAATATAAAGTAGGTATGTCTCCGTAAGTTGGAACCATATGGAAAACTTGTTTATTATTAATATTACGAAAAAAAGTTATTCTTCATAAAAAGTTCTGCATGGTCTAAAACCTAAAATTCGACTATCAAATATTAAGTTCTTTTAAGCGTATACGAGGTTTGTCAAAAAATATTAATTTTGCCCAAGAGCAAAGTACCTTTATTTTTGACAATATCGAAAATTGATATTAAAATAAGTTGATCAGAATTAAAAACCCCGTTTAAATATGTAATAACACCCATTTACGATAACAAAATTATTTTTTCCTTTTTTGAAACGTATGTGTACAGGGTTATCCAACCAAGACTAGACAAGGCGATTTTTTGACTTTTCCTGTACTTTTATAAAAAAACTGAAATAGCCATCTTAAGTCATTTTCTCCCGCGAATTCGAATATGTTCAGCAAAAAACAATTGAACATTAAACAAAAGTACTAGGGGTCACTTTGATTAGTAGTCCCAGATAGAACTCTTGGTCTAAAAGGATATCGAGAAGTGGATATCGTCGTCACTATGAAAACAATATAATTATGCCAACTAACTTTTTAGGCGTTACCATGAAGAATTCTGGTGACAGTATTATAATAAAGGTGACACTGACACAATAATTCTGGTGACACTGAGTTATCAGTTTGAAAGAAAATATTTTATAATAGACCAGCAGATTAAATTATATTTCGTTGTACTACTTTTTTTATCGCAATGGTACAATGAAATTGTTTTGATTGTTGAAGAGAACTATAAAACCCATAGACAAGCAGCAATAATAATTTTTCTTCATAAATTTATTCATTATTTTTGTAATACCAAGTTGAATGATTAATATTTTTATTAGGCATTATTAAGAGTTATTTACATTACTAGATGCGAAAGTTAATTTTTTGGTGTGAGGAGGTTTTTGAATTGCCGAGGCGAAGCCGAGGTGATATAATACCTTCGACCACCAAAAAAGGCTTTCGCATCGTGTAATGTATTAAATTGTTTCTACTACTGTTCTCTGATCAATATATTATTAAGTAATAAACTTTGATTTTATTCAAATTAAAATAATAAAATAGGTTTTTTTTCCACCTGTAAAATAATCCATGACAACTAGTTATTTGAGTATTGTTGACAACTAGTTATTTCAGTACTGTCAGGGTCTGTCAGTTCAATTTTTTTGTCCTGGCACCGAAAGTATTACTGTCGTAGCTACCAACCTACTTTCGTAGCTAGCAACGGATAATTTAGGTAATTTAGATAATTGTAACATTTACTTTCGTTTTCTATCGTGTTGCTAGGGCCCGAAAGTTAATTTATTTATACAGTAGTAGAGAAAAATAATTGTTGCATCTCTATGCATTTTATAGTTCTCTCCCACAATCAAAACAATTTCAGTTTTTTCTTCACAGTTTAATAACACCGTTCATGTTTGTTGCAACGATATTAAACACAACTTTAAAATATCCTAAAAATTCTTTTTAACAAGATAGAACATTAGTAATGATAATATGGTAATTAAAAAACTATCATTTAAATTGCAACATTTTTATTTTAAATGTTTATTAAAAAATTGTACAAAAAACACTTACGTATTATGGTTTCCGAAATGCTATGTCGCCGGGGCCTGGGTAGGGGCCTTGGTAGGGGCCTTGGTAGGGGCCTTGGTAGTGGTAGGGGTCTAGGCAGCGGCCGGGGCCGGAGGAGCGGCCGGAGCCTGCTGTAAGGGAAATATTTTATAAGCCTTATCATAATATAATTTATTTTGCCACATAGACTTATTTATAACTCTAGCCTAACTAAATTTTATAGGTGATGGTGGCAAAAATTCTTTTAATCCCTCAATAGCCTCATTTGGTCCCAGTGAGGAAAGGTCGAACAGAGTTGCCGCTATCTTGGATTTTTTGATTTTTAAAATTTTGATAGATCCTTGTTCGCACTGATTTTTCCAAAAAAAAACTTTTGGGGAGTTCGTTGTTCGTGTATAGGGTGTTTAGTGAAACGAGAAGATAAATGTTTATATGTACTGGTTAAAATAAAAAAAAACAATTAGGTACTCCCTAATGGTTTTTTGCGAAGAAGCCAAATATAATGTCAAAAATTATATAGAGTCACAAATTTGACAGATAAGACGCCATATTGGATTTTTTTAAATGGCAACCCTACTTTATTATATGCCCAGTGCATTCCATTTTTTATTTACAGTTCAGAAATATATAGTTGTAAATATTTATTTTTAGTCGTTCCGGAGATACGAGGCTTCGAAGTTTTCGATTTTGTTTGGAAAGTCTAACCCCTTTAAAAAAGAGATCGCTTGAGATTAGAAATTTAAGTTTTTTTACAGTTACATTATTGGTTGTGGCCGAGCTAACTATGCTATCGTCAAATATGTCAGATATCAAGAAATGACAGACAATACGCCATTTCGTTTTTTTTTAAATGGCAACCATAATTAATAACTACACCAGTAGATGGCATTCCGCGGTCCGATATCAAAAATGTTTAATTGTTGGTATATATTTTCAACCGTTCCGGAGATACGGGGCTTCCTAAACATGCATCGTTCGATTATGCGTTTTAAGTGTCGCACCCCTTTAAAAAATAGATCGCTTGAGATTAGAAATTTAAGTTTTTTTACAGTTACATTATTGGTTGTGGCCGAGCTAACTATGCTATCGTCACATATGTCAGATATCAAGAAATGACAGACAAGACGCCATTTTGTTTTTTTTTAAATGGCAACCATAATTAATAACTACACCAGTAGATGGCATTCCGCGGTCCGATATCAAGAATGTATAATTGTTGGTATACATTTTCAACCGTTCCGGAGATACGGGGCTTCCTAAACATGCATCGTTCGATTATGCGTTTTAGGTGTCTCACCCCTTTGAAAAATAGATCGCTTGAGATTAGAAATTTAGGTTTTTTTACAATTACATTATTGGTTGTGGCCGAGCTAACTATGCTATCGTTAAATATGTCAGATATCAAGAAATTACAGACAAGACGCCATATTGTTTTTTTTAAATGGCAACCATAATTAATAACTACACCAGTAGATGACATTCCGGGGTCCGATATCAAAAATGTATAATTGTTAATATCTATTTTCAACCGTTCCGGAGATACGGGGCTTCCTAAACATGCATCGTTCGATTATGCGTTTTAAGTGTCTCACCCCTTTAAAAAATAGATTGCTTGAGATTAGAAATTTAAGTGTTTTTACAGTTACATCATTGGTTGTGGCCGAGCTAATTATGCTATCGTCACAGCTGGGCATATACTGCTAGGATGTCTAGTTTTTCCACAAAAATAACAACGTTAAGAGGAGGCAGTTGCAGAGGTAGATTGTATTTGTGATTCATTGTGGATGTATTTTAAATGAACAGTATTTATTGAATTGTGGATAAAATAGATACTTGATTGCTTCCGCGCTTCTTCTAAATAACGTGATTGTATAATTGCTTTTTTTAAATTTAGTGTATTACTTTCTAATAGACGTTGACGTATTTTATTAAGTAACAGTCCACCTATAAAAGCATCGCGAATAAAATCATTTTTATTTTGTTCTGCAGTTACTGGTTTAAAATCACAATTTTTGTTTAGTTGTTTTAGAGCTTGAACATACTGATCAATACTTTCTGTGGGCTGTTGCTTTCTTGTAGATAATAAGTGTCTAGCAAATACCTTATTAACAAAGTTTTTACAATTAGAACATATTAGTGAATGTGAGAAGTTAGAACAAGCTACAAAGATTTTAGAAGATCTATACGTGAAACATGTTAATGAGGTATTTGCTAGACACTTATTTTCTACAAGAAAGCAACAACGATTAACACATATCTATATCTATACAGAGAGTTGGGTGTCATGAAGTTAAAAAAAATACAGGAGCTGGAACAGGCTAAATTTATATATAAAGTAATAAATAAATTTCAAAAGTCAAATTCTAATATAGTTTTTAACGAAAATGTACATAATCATTACACTAGGGCTTATAATAGCATTAATCTAGAATTAATTAGGACAAATAAAGGGTTATATAATCCTATTCAACAAGCGGCAAAGATGTTTAATAAACTACCTCAAAATATTAGAATGGTTAACTCTAACGGAAAGTTTAATAGGTTGTTGAAAAAATATTTGTCAAATGCATTAAATATTTAATCTTTAAGTAATTGTATACTGTTGTCTGTAAATTGGTTTTTGCCTTAATATCTTTGATACCAGTGTTTCGAGCACTGTTTAAAAGATTTTTTTCAATGTAATTTATCTATGAATATTTTGTTAATAAAAGTTTTCAAAAAAAAATATCATACTCTTAACCTGCGCTGTTGTAAGAGCGGTTCACTTGGAGTTGCATGGTGCTCAGTCTAACGACCGAAAGTTGTGTTCGAGGTTTGAGGAGGTTAATAGCTCGTCGAAGAGTTCCTGAAATCATTTATTCGGACAACGCAAGAACGTTCCATCGAACCACTCAGGAACTTCAAGAATTATTTGTGATACTCAAGCAAGGCGAGGTTCAAGAACTTGCTCAAAAATATCGAATAGACTGGCGTTTTATAATTGAAAGAGCAGCTTGGTGGGGAGGATTTTGGGAGCGCATGGTAAAAACAGTAAAGGATGTTCTCAAAATTACTCTTGGTAAGGCGATGAACTCTAGACTATTTTAACAGAAGTAGAAGCAACGGTCAACTCAAGACCATTGACGTATCTTGATGATGACGATACAAATGTATTAACTTTATCCCCAACGCATTTCCTAGTCGGTGTTAAAAATGTTGGTTTTTCCTTAGATCGAAAATTACCTCAAGTCAAACGAAACGAAATGGAACAATGGAAATCCAGAGAACAATTGCTTTCTAAATTTTGGAAAAAATGGACAACGGATTATCTTCAGCAGCTGCGTACATTTCACCAAACTGATCGTGTCAATTCCAGAAGCTTAAGAATAGGTGACATCGTACTCTTACATCAAGAACATACGCCCAGGCTACAGTGGAAAATGGTTAAAATCATCGACGTGTTTGAGGGCCGCGATGGCCGAGTGCGGGCTTGTGAGGTGCGAACGAGCGACGGGTCGAAACTCCGTAGACCAGTGCAACTTCTTTTTCCGTTAGAAGTTGAGGACTCTCCGCCGCGGGAGGATGAAAATGTATAAAACCTGGACTAATATTTTATATCGCAAGGATTCCCAGAAGTAAAAGTGGTGGAGCGAATAGAGCGTCCGACATCTGTTTGTTATCACTCCATTCTTTTATAGCTTTTAGGTTTTTAAACGGAAATAACTTCAGTGTGTATCCAACGATTTTAACGCAACCAACCATTTTAAAAACATACCACTCGCTCTTTTTATTTTATTGTTATATTTCATTTTACATTGTTTTTATTGTTAATTATTCACAAGATTACTTTTATTAAAACTTTAATACAAACTAGCTCGGGTTTTTATTTTACTATCTCTCTCTCTTCTATCTATCTATCTTTTTTCTCAACTGGTTCTGGAGATTTACAGTGTCGAACAGACCCAAAACTCATATAAAATACCGTATTTTTTTAATAAAATTTGTTCTGTAAGTACATCTTATGGTTAAAAATAATAGTACATTGATTACTATTAATTGCTCAAAGAATAAAATAAAATTATAACTTACTCTGTCCTCGTAAGCGTAGCTGTTCGGGTTGTTTTTTTGCGGCAATATAAAACTTTAATTGTGTCCTCGTTTGTAGCTTCTACTGTTAATAAAAACCGACGTTCCATCTATAATAATTACAAAAATGGCTTTATTGGACGACATGGATGAAACCGTTTTTTATATACAGGGTTCTGCAATAGTGCGACAGGCTTCTTATAGCTCCTATACAAATTGAGTTGAGAATTTCATTCATATGCTGACATGGCAAAAACAATGTGATAACATAAGGTTGCATTTTTATATTCACTTTTAGTTTCGATAAAAATTATTCTATGTTTTGTCAATATCTCCCCCCCCCCCACCCTTAATCTCTGTTAATTTAATTTTATGTGATCTTGTATCGAATATTTCGAAAATAGTTACAGGCGTTTGACTGTCACAAATTATCACCAATAAATGTTTTTTTTTAAACGAGATACATTTAGTTCCACTGGATAACTAAAATTTCAAGCGTTGTTTTTTTTCAGATGCGTAAGAAGTTAATTTTAATTGGTATAATACTGTCGTAGCATATTCTAATAGTAGACATACTGGTGGTAGTGTAATGTATATAAAGGAAAGCTTAATTTTCAATGTTTTGTTTAACGATTCGGTGGACTACAAATTGATCTGCAAAGATCAGAAGCCAATAACCCACGCAAGACAAGTTTTGGGGTTTAGCGGCAACTATACAGGTAAAAAAAAATATAATGGTAGGGTCTATTTATAGGTCCCCAAACGATTCGCCTCGAGAATATCTGGAGGACAAATTAAATATAAATACTGTACATCAACAAAGAACATTTGTTATGGGAGATCTAAATATAGATTATCTGTGCAATGACTGTAACACCCGTGCCCTAAAGAGATGCATACAAGCGGCGGGTTTTAAGCAAATAGTTACTAAGGAAACTCGCGTAACAAACACATCCGCAACACTTATAGACCATATATTAACAAATGATTTTAATGCGGTTGAGGCGCCTAGAAACTTCCCGATAATTACTGACCACGAAATTATTGGCGTGCATTTAAAATTCCCTAATAAAAAGTTAGTCAGTGAGGATACTTATACCAGGAATTTCAGCAGTCAAAAAACAGAGAATATCAAACAAGCTCTAATTGGACAAAACTGGGACTATACCTCCACTGATGTAAACAAGATATATTATGATTTCATGGACATCCTACAAAAAACTATTAATAAGTTAGCTCCGCTGGAAAAAACAAACGCTTACTCAGATAAATATTCCTGGATCACACAGAGAGTAAGACAGGCCCAACATGAAAGAATATAAAAAGTTTGGTTTCACCAAAAATGGAACAGACTGGACCAATTACAAGCGTAAGCGAAATTAAACTATTTCAGTGATGAGGGATGAAAAAAAAAGAAATACTTTAATAAAAATATTGACGACAGTAAAGGAAATGGAAAGAAAATGTGGAGGATCTTAAAACAACTTGTTGGAAATCAAAAACAAGGGGCTAACTTTACAAATATTGATTTTAAACATTACAACCAAAGTGTAGAAGAAAACATGAACAATTTTTATTCTGACAGCTTGACTGAGATATAAAGTATTGAAAAAAAAACAGTGGCACACTGACATAGAGCAAGCAGATTATAGTTTGGCACAGTTTAAAAAGTTGAGTTTGTCAGAACTTAAAAAAATTATCTACAGCCTAAAGAATAAGAGTACTAGTGATGTCTTGTTAAATGTTAAGCTTATCAAGGATCCATTTTGTGTTGTGGGTTATCCTCTGCTTTACTTGGTTAATATGTCACTAAGTACTGGAAAAATTACAAACAATTTAAAAACAAGTGTGATATTACCAATATCAAAACTGTCAAAACCAAGTGGCATGAGTGATTTTCGTTCTGTCAACTTATTGCCAGTGATAGACAAAATTCTGGAAATTGTTGTGTGTAACCAGTTGCGGGCTTACTTTTAAAGCAATGGACTGTTATACAAGGGATAATCTGGATTCAGGAACAAACACTCGTGCGAGTCTGCTCTGCAATATGTATGTGCTGTCTGGAGGCAAAATATGAGTGAGTTAAAAGTAACTTTAAGTGTTTTTGTCGATCTGAATCGCGCTTTTGAAACTATAGATAGGAATATTCTGATAAAAAAGCTAATGCTATATGGTTTAAAAGATAGTGCTTTACAATGGATAAAAGACTTTTTAACGGATAGGTACCATCAAGCTAGAATTTTGCTACGCTCGTTTTCGCCTTTAAGAGAATATTTAATTTTTAGTTAAGAATTTTTGAAATTAAAAATCATTATGAAATGTTAAATACTATAAATTGTCAAAAAGTTAAATAACTGAAGTGAAATAAAGTGAAACAAGAAATCGAATTTACCCGAGTTAGAGGGGCTTACAGCCAGCGAGCAATATACCCAAGCTCATATGCCGGAGAGTAGGGAGGGGTTAAAAACAAATTTTAGTTAAGGCGCCACTGTTTTTGGGCCAGGCAAAAACAGAAACCTACCAAGATGGTGTTGGGTCCTCTAGCTCGGTTAAATCGATAAAAAGAAAAGAAAAGTTAAGCTAACTGAAATCTGACAATAAAGGGGTGTGTTGCCTAATAGGGTGACTCAAATAAAACAAATAAATGTAAAATTCATAGACACTTTATTAAGCAAATGATCAATAGTAATGATTCTAATAAAAGGGACAGTACGTGGGGTGTTCCACAGGGAAGCGTGTTGGGATCGCTTTTGTTTATAATTTATGTAAATGACCTGCATAAGGGGCTTAAAAATTCGTTTGTAAATTTGTTTGCCGATGACACCCTAATTTCTGTCTCGGGTCAAAATTTTAAACAAATAGTTAAAGCGCTAAATGATGATTTAAAGATACTATACGAATGGTTATGTCAAAATAAATTGAAGTTAAATAATACAAAAACAAAATGCATGATTATTGGTTCTAAGGTGATGTAAATTTAATAGTTCAGGGCTCTTTTTAATCATTAACGGTGATATCGTTGATTATGTTTCTGAGATAAAATATCTGGGGGTGATTTTGGATCCACAATTAAGTTTTAGTAATCATATTGACCATATGTGTAAAAAAATTGGTAAAAAGATAGGCTTCTTTAGTCGTGTATCAAAGTGTTTATCTCAGTGGAAAAAAATGTTAGTGTATAATACAATAATACTACCTCATTTCTCGTACGCCTGTTCTCTATTGATTTCTTGTACTAAAGAGGAGATACAAAGATTGCAAGTACAACAGAATACAGTTATGCGCATCCTGTTAAACTGCGATCGCTATACGCCAAATGTCAATATGTTGAGATCTTTGAAATGGTTAAATATAAGGCAGTTAATTAAAAGAGCGAATATGGTGTTAATCTATAAAATTGAGCATAATCTGCAACCCGACAATTTAAAGTCCTATTTGGTAAAAATATCAAATTTTCATAATTACAATGTTAGGTCAAATCAACATTATAACGTATCTAGGGTAAAAACAACTTTTTTACAAAAACTTTGCTTTATGAGGGCATTTGCTGTTTTAATGATCATCTTAAAAATGCGCCAGATTTGAGAACTTTTAATAAAACACTTTCTGTGTATTTGAATGAGTTGACTATGAAGTTACTTAATTTCAACAATTGTTTATTTTGTTATATTGTTATCACTAGCCAAGTGCTAAATAAAAATTATTATTATTATTATTAAATTTGGTGCATGCGAAATCATTTGACCGCATCCTGGGAATAATTGACAAATAAATAAGACCATAAATATACTCACATTGATTCTGTTGGTTGACCCTGTGTTCATGCCCCTAAAAAGTAATAAAAATTTATGGATATTGCTTAAAGATATACCAATAGCAAGGGCGTAGCCAGGGGTGGGGCAGTGGTATCGATCCACCCTAGCTATCTCCCCAAGCAAGAAATTAGGAAAAAATTATGAGTCACTTGCAGGGCACATCCTATGATGTACGTAAACAAACAAATACTCTTGGATTTTACAGCAAACACGATTATATTTTAAAAAGCAATGGCAGTTCTAACGAACCAAATTATTTCAAATTTTAACCGCACATTACAAACATGTGTAAGGGTTCCCTTCGTTTATTTATTGATAATTTGTAAAAATACACGAGTAAATATTTTTTGAAGTTGGGCGAGTTTTGGCTGACTTTCAATATTTTTTTTAATAGGCTTCCTTTTGAATTTTTGAAAACTGTGGATGAAGAGCACCTTAAGTATAAGTTTTTTATACAACATATTATTTTCTATTAATAACATTTTTTTAGGCCTTTCTTAAGGAGAAAATAATTTTTAAAGTTGGCCTATTTATTCTAATACAAGTTAGTTTATATTTCGGAAACGAAAGGGCAATTGAAAAATCTGCTACAAGAGGAACATAGTTTAAGAATATACTTTTTAATTAAAGTAAGTCGTATGTGCGTAAAAATTGGGTTTATTTTACATGCGGAGATGCACCCTTAAAAATTTTGATTGTTTTACCCTGCACGACGTGTATTGTTGAACGATCCTTCAGTAGCTTAAAAAAAATTAAGATCCCAATCCTTCACGTTTATCTCATCCCCCCCCCCCCTCCTCTGACTGGCACAATTCCTTTTTAAAAATCCTCCAAATTAATATCTATTTTTCAAAGTAAGAATCCTTTTAATAACCAATATGGATGGGCTATTTTGCAATATCTACCATATGGAGGATTCCAATGTCTTTTGAAAAGACGCAGCTAAATATTTCCCAAAATCCTGAAAATTCTTATAAAAGGACATGTCTTAAAATCAAAATCTAAATCTATATTTCGTACTTAGAAATGAAGTATGATTTAAAATACGTAAAGCAATTCATGATACAATTTTGGATTTACCTCCTTGCTAAAATCCATAGGTTGTTATCGTTCAATCAATATGACTGGCTTTATTCCTGTAGGAATTGGTTTAAAACCCCATTAAAAAATTGTTAAAAAAAGATCTTTTTAAACTTATGAACTGTGTTCTGCAAAACTAGGATAAGAATTAGAAAACATAGCATCGTTAAATTAAAGAATTAAATGGGAAAATGGGGTGGGCATTCGGCGTTCGGTTCGGTTGAAGTTATTAGTAGAAACTAAGGACTTTGTATCGTTTCGTTTCGTTTTTAAAGGTCTTTATTATTTCAATATGTTCACATGTCAATTTATCCTACTTATTACACCTATAATATAATAAAATATTACAATAGTATAATATTAAATTTGTTTTACACCGGGCTAAAGGATCAGTTTTCCATAACTGTTCCTGCCCAGGATACGCACTGGCAGACGCCCGTGGGGTTGATGTTAACCCTGTGGTATGATTGATTGACGTATAGCTACGCTGGGATTGGTCGGTTCCGTAATCCTTTACCGCCATGAGAGAGTATTTTTATTTTTATAAAAAAATTTGAATATAATTTGCTGTTATTGTTTAAATGTGAAAGTTTGAGGTTAATGCTTACTGGAAAAATTAGGGAAAAAACCAGCTCAGTCTAATCAGGTACAAGCAGCGCTCATGTTTTGCCGTCAGGCTTAAAATATTATTGGTTGTAAAGTTATAATACTATAATGTTTTGTTTCATTGATATAAACGACACGTGCCTGGCCGTCATCGTGACGCCGCAGTACTGTTTGGGTCAGTGGCACGTACGATGCCACAAGTATGTCGAATTGGCAAATTCTTTACCTAGATGTTATTGTAGGTGTCTTTATTTGATTTTTATACAGGATGTAGTTTTAAATATGAAATCTGGATTTTTAATTTCTTATTATTTAAGATTTTGGTTTTTAACGGTCTTGAAAATATATTGGGAGTCTAGAGTGCAGTGGCTTATGTGTTACGTTGTCGTTATTTTTAATTTGTAGTATGTTTTGGGTCAGAATTGAATTTCGTGATTGTGTTTGATAGAATTTTGTTGCGACGTCTTGTATATATTGAAATATGTATTGAGTTTGTGTGGCTTGGCTTGGCTTTTGTGGCTTAGATGGCGGATTGGCGTTTTTCTAGGTGCTTTTAGAATAAACCCTTATATTTTATTTTGTAATATTTGTATTTTTCCAAAGTGCCAGTGCGCCATACTACACCAAACTGGTGCCGCATATGTTAATGCTGGTTTGATTATTTGATTATAAATACTTAGCTTGTTTTGAGAGGAAAGCGGTGACTTATTGTTTAATATCTTGTTTAGTGTGTGTGTTATTGTCATAAATTTTGTTGCTATTTGGTTTGTGTTTTGTCTGAATGTAAGTCTGTTGCCCAGTGTTACCCCTAGATATTTCAATGTGTCCTTCGGTTTAATTTGTCTTTCGTTTATTTATATGTTTTGGTTTATATGTATGTTTGTTAGTTTAGTTTATTTCCATTTTCCATTTCTTGTACCAAGGTAGAAGATTATGTAGATGGTTAGATATTTTTTGCCTTGCTATGTTGGCGTAGTAAGAACTTGCGTATAGTAAGACGTCGTCGACGAAAATTGCTAAGTTTGAGTTTGGGTAATGGGGTATGTCAGCAGTGTATAAGTTAAATAGGGGAGCTGCCAAATTGGTTACTTGTTGCAGGCCTGCATGTAAGGTCACATGGTCTGAGAAGTCACTTTCTATCCTGACTTTTAGTATTCGATTTGTTATGTATGAGTGTATTAGTGTAGTAAGGTGTAGTGGGAAATTGTGTAATGTTAGGAGTTTGTAGATTAGTCCGTTGTACCAGAAGTTGTCGAAAACTTGTTTTATGCCCAGAGACAAGAGTACCGTGCTTTGTTGTTGGTTAAATTTTTGTATTGCTTGCTGCGCAATATGCGCTACTAGCAGTACAGCACTTCTGAAAGTTCTGAAGCCAAACTGTTCCTCTGGAAGGTTTTGGTCCAACTACCAGTTTTCAACCTTTTGTGTATGATTCTTTCCGCAACCTTGCCGAGTGCACTTAGGAGAGCAATGGGCCTGTACGAGTCCGGTCTTTTGGCGGGTTTACCAGGCTTTAATATAGGGACTATCACTGCTCTTTTTTTGTATCATAGCATAGCGGCTATGCGCTCTAACGGTTTAATTAGATTTTTTTTTTCGTTATATTTAACAATCAATTTTTTAGTCGTATTATCTATGGTTTTGGAGATACAGCTGGTCATTTGGTCCTCCCAGTATAACGTGTGGGTTACACTCATTGAAAGAGTGTAGAGAAAGTTTGCTAAATGTATGTATTATAAAAAATACGGTATATATATCCTCAGAAAGGGTGCGATAACGAATACCTTTTGGGTGTCTTTGGCAGGCTTTCATTAAGTAAAAGAAAAATCAAAATGTTACTATGCACTTTGTTTAGAATTTTGAAAGGTGAAATTGACTGCCCCGGTATTCTTGGTAAACTACCATTCGCTGTCAATAGAGTCAACTTGCGAACCTCAAATATTTTTTATCTGACCTATCCTCGAACAAACCTTTACAAAAATTCTTCAATTTCCAAGATGTGCCACTTTTTTATTCTATATGCATCAGATATTGATGTAGATAAACTAAGTAGTCATTGCGCCACTTGAGCCTGGGAACTTTTTTCTGACCGTGGGAACTTTTTGGAGATGGGTGTGGCCGACCATAGGGAAATTTTGGGAGCAATAACTACAACAGGCATCAACTACCGGGGCATTAACTACCTACTTCGGCATTAACTACAACTGGCATTAACCACCAGGGCAGTAGCTACTTGAAAGAATAAAATAAAATTATAACTTACTCTGCCCTGGTGAGCGTTCCTGTTAGGGTTATTGGTTTCCTGTGGTATAATACTTGGAACGTATTGTTTCTCCCAGCCTCCACGTTCAATACAAACCGACGTTCCATCTATAATAATTACAAAAATGGCTTTGGTGAACGACACGGATGAAACCGTTTTTTATATACAGGGTTCTGCAATAGTGCGACAGGCTTCTTATAGCTCCCATACAAATTGAGTTGAGAATTTCATTCATATGCTGACATGGCAAAAACAATGTGATAACATAAGGTTGTATTTTTATATTCACTTTTAGTTTCGATAAAAATTATTCTATGTTTTGTCAATATCTCCCCCCCCCCCCCCCACCCTTCCTCTCTGTTAATTTAATTTTATGTGTTCTTGTATCGAATATTTCGAAAATAGTTACAGGCGTTCGACTGTCACAAATTATCACCAATAAATGTTTTTTTTAAACTAGATACATTTAGTTTCACTGGATAACTAAAATTTCAAGCGTTGTTTTTTTTCAGATGCGTAAGAAGTTAATTTTAATTGGTATAATACTGTCGTAGCATATTCTAATAGTAGACATACTGGTGGTAGTGTAATGTATATAAAGGAAAGCTTAATTTTCAATGTTTTGTTTAACGATTCGGTGGACTACAACCTGCAAAGATCAGAAGCCAATAACCCACGCAAGACAAGTTTTGGGGTTTAGCGGCAACTATACAGGTAAAAAAAAAAAATATAATAGTAGGGTCTATTTATAGGTCTGGAGGACAAATTAAATGTAATGTATGTAAATTGTGATTCGGAAAGAAAACGAAGACCCCAATTTATTCAGAAATATCTTATGGACTGACGAAGCGACATTCACAACATCGGGGGTTTTCAATAGACATAAAAGTCATCACAGACAATTTAATTTCAAGGAAGAATTTCAATCCATGTTTGGTGTGGCATAAAAAATAATAGAATTTTAGGACCAATATTTTTTAACGGGACTTTAAATGGACAGAGATACTACGAGTTCTTAGAAAACGAAATTGAGAACTTTTTGGAAGATTTACCATTGGAAGAATATCATAATTTAATTTGGCAACATGACGGGGCCCCTCCGCATGCCGTGCGTGAGGTTACTCCAATATTTAAACGGACGCCATGAAGAATGGATTGGTGGAAATGGAACATATGCTTGGCCACCCAATAGTCCCGATTTGTCAATATTAGACACATTTCTTTGGGGCCATTTAAAAAACGTGGTATACAAGCAGCGAAACCACGATATTGACGAGATCATGCAGAAAATTGTGAATGAAATAAATCGCCTTAACCAGGAAAATCACAGTATAACAGCAAGTTTGGAAAGGCTACAAAGAGGTTATCGCACTTGTTTCGAGAACAACGGAGGTCACATTGAACAATTAAATTATTAATGTTTTTTTTTAATTAGTAGATATAGAGTTGGATTTCTTTTTCTGTCATGTAATGTTTTATTTTCCTCAAATAGGTTCTTTATCCTTAGAATAGTATTGACGGATATATTTCTGTGAAAATTTGCAATAAATCTTCTCCTTGCTTCTCTTGCATTTTCTTGGCATTTGTAGAACAAGATAACAATCTGCAATCTCTCATCTAATGCATATTTCATTTCGGCAATATTATAGTAAATTTGTCAAATTTTTTGACTTTGAAGGATTCAAAGGTGATTATACCTTTATTACCTAGTGTATGTTTCAAACAGGTTAAAGTTAAGTTATACTGGATAAAATATTAAAATTTAATAAAAATAGCTGTCACAATATTAAATATTTCAATCAGAACGGACAAAAAAAATCACTCGTTCCAAAAATCGTATGAAAAAAGCTATGTTCCATTTAAAAAACACCTTATCTATAGCGTAACCCTTTTGTTTCTGGTTCAAATAAATTTTTAGTTTCATTTTTGAATTCTGCAGAAAAAAGTACATCGATTGGCTATTTTGGATTTTTCTTTAAATACAAGGAAGCTCAAAAATGAGCCCCTGTTCAGTCCTCGTTGGAAGACCCTGTTATGTGTATAAATTTACTAGCATTATTTTTATTTTTTATTTATTTTTAATACCAGTGGCGCAAAACTGATATTTTTTAGTTTTTATTTTTTTCGTTTATAATACTGAATCAATTTTAATAAAATTTTAGGGGTATGTAGGTAACTATAATAGGAGGCACCCAAAAATGTAAGAAAATATATGGCATGTAATTTAAAAAAATACACCCTTATGACGTCACACTTTTTTGGAACACCCTGTAGGAAAACATTTTTTTTCCTGAAATGTGCCCTACGATACAGATAAGGTCTGCAAAATATGAAAATTCTAACTTAATTACTAAGTAAGCTATAGAAGACGGAAGGTGAGGTGCAGGACCCTGTATACTGTATAGGTAAACTCTTTTTTTAACGATTATTAGAATGTAAAATTTCTTTTTATTTAGTATTTACGTATAGATAAGAACAGGGCTGGGAAAGGATTCCCAGAAGTAAAAGTGGTGGAGCGAATAGAGCGTCCGACATCTGTTTGTCATCACTCCATTCTTTTATAGCTTTTAGGTTTTTAAACGGAAATAACTTCAGTGTGTATCCAACGATTTTAACGCAACCAACCATTTTAAAAACATACCACTCGCTCTTTTTATTTTATTGCTATATTTTATTTTACATTGTTTTTATTGTTAATTATTCACAAGATTACTTTTATTAAAACTTATACAAACCAGCTCAGGTTTTTATTTTACTATCTCTCTCTCTCTCTCTCTCTCTCTCTCTCTCTCTCTCTCTCTCTCTCTCTCTCTCTTCTATCTATCTTTTTTCTCAACTGGTTCTAGAGATTTACAGTGTCGAACAGACCCAAAACTCATATAAAATACCGTATTTTTTTAATAAAATTTGTTCTGTAAGTTCATCTTATGGTTAAAAATAATAGTATATTGATTACTATTAATTGCTCAAAGAATAAAATAAAATTATAACTTACTCTGCCCTGGTGAGCCTTCCTTTTAAACTGGTTTTGTCCTTAAACAGCAAGACGTTGTAAGTGTTGCTCCGGCCAGATTCGATTGTTAAATTAAAGCGACGTTCCATCTATAATAATTACAAAAATGGCTTTGGTGAACGACATGGATGAAAACGTTTTTTATATACAGGGTTCTGCAATAGTGCGACAGGCTTCTTATAGCTCCTATACAAATTGAGTTGAGAATTTCATTCATATTCTGACATGGCAAAAACAATGTGATAACATAAGGTTGTATTTTTATATTCACTTTTAGTTTCGATAAAAATTATTCTATGTTTTGTCAATATCTCCCCCCCCCCCCCCCCCCCCACCCTTCCTCTCTGTTAATTTAATTTTATGTGTTCTTGTACGAATATTTCGAAAATAGTTACAGGCGTTCGACTGTCATAAATTATCACCAATAAATGTTTTTTTTAAACGAGATACATTTAGTTCCACTGGATAACTAAAATTTCAAGCGTTGTTTTTTTTCAGATGCGTAAGAAGTTAATTTTAATTGGTATAATACTGTCGTAGCATATTCTAATAGTAGACATACTGGTGGTAGTGTAATGTATATAAAGAAAAGCTTAATTTTCAATGTTTTGTTTAACGATTCGGTGGACTACAAATTGATCTGCAAAGATCAGAAGCCAATAACCCACGCAAGACAAGTTTTGGGGTTTAGCGGCAACTATACAGGTAAAAAAAATATAATGGTAGGGTCTATTTATAGGTCCCCAATTGATTCGCCTCGAGAATATCTGGAGGACAAATTAAATATAAATACTGTACATCAACAAAGAACATTTGTTATGGGAGATCTAAATATAGATTATCTGTGCAATGACACCCGTGCCCTAAAGAGATGCATACAAGCGGCGGGTTTTAACCAAATAGTTACTAAGGAAACTCGCGTAACAAACACATCCGCAACACTTATAGACCATATATTAACAAATGATTTTAATGCGGTTGAGGCGCCTAGAAACTTCCCGATAATTACTGACCACGAAATTATTGGCGTGCATTTAAAATTCCCTAATAAAAAGTTAGTCAGTGAGGATACTTATACCAGGAATTTCAGCAGTCAAAAAACAGAGAATATCAAACAAGCTCTTATTGGACAAAACTGGGACTATACCTCCACTGATGTTAACAAGATATATTATGATTTCATGGACATCCTACAAAAAACTATTGATAAGTTAGCTCCGCTGGAAAAACAAACGCACACTCAGATAAATATTCCTGGATCACACAGAGAGTAAGACAGGCCCAACATGAAAGAAATAAAAAGTTTGGTTTCACCAAAAATGGAACAGACTGGACCAATTACAAGCGTAAGCGAAATTAAACTATTTCAGTGATGAGGGATGAAAAAAAAAGAAATACTTTAATAAAAATATTGACGACAGTAAAGGAAATGGAATGAAAATGTGGAGGATCTTAAAACAACTTGTTGGAAATCAAAAACAAGGGGCTAACTTTACAAATATTGATTTTAAACATTACAACCAAAGTGTAGAAGAAAACATGAACAATTTTTATTCTGACAGCTTGACTGAGATATAAAGTATTGAAAAAAAAAACAGTGGCACACTGACATAGAGCAAGCAGATTATAGTTTGGCACAGTTTAAAAAGTTGAGTTTGTCAGAGCTTAAAAAAATTATCTACAGCCTAAAGAATAAGAGTACTAGTGATGTCTTGTTAAATGTTAAGCTTATCAAGGATCCATTTTGTGTTGTGGGTTATCCTCTGCTTTACTTGGTTAATATGTCACTAAGTACTGAAAAAATTACAAACAATTTAAAAACAAGTGTGATAGTACCAATATCAAAAGTGTCAAAACCAAGTGGCATGACTAATTTTCGTCCTGTCAACTTATTGCCAGTGATAGACAACATTCTGGAAATTGTTGTGTGTAACCAGTTGCGGGCTTACTTTCAAAGCAATGGACTGTTATACAAGGGATAATCTGGATTCAGGAACAAACACTCGTGCGAGTCTGTTCTGCAATATGTATGTACTGTCTGGAGGCAAAATATAAGTGAGTTAAAAGTAACTTTAAGGTGGGAGTATCAACATGCTTGCCAACCTATAACCTATTTCGCGTAGATTTATTTATGTTTTCTAGCTTTTATACAAAATTTAAAGAAAATCAGTATCGACTTGATATTCTATAGGTAATAATTGACATATTTAAGAAATATCAAGGAATTTCATAACTTATTTTAGGAGAATTGTATAGCGAAAAATATCGGGTAAGATTTTTTTTAACATTATTATGTCATTGTCACTCATTGTTCTTTCATTATACAATTCTCCCAAAATTAGCAATGAAATAAATTGATATTTTTGTAATATATCAGATACTACCTAAATAATGTACCGACGATATTAATTTTCTTTAAATGTGAGTTATTAAAATAATAAACTCAAAAAATCAACGCGAAATAGGTTATAGGTTGGCAATAGATTGAATTACGTTGAGAATTCAACCTTAAGTGTTTTTGTCGATCTGAATCGCGCTTTTGAAACTATAGATAGGAATATTCTGATAAAAAAGCTAATGCTATATGGTTTAAAAGATAGTGCTTTACAATGGATTAAAGACTTTTTAACGGATAGGTACCATCAAACTAGAATTTTGCTACGCTCGTTTTTGCCTTTAAGAGAATATTTAATTTTTAGTTAAGAATTTTAAAAATTAAAAATCATTATGAAATGTTAAATACTATAAATTGTCAAAAAGTTAAATAACTGAAGTGAAATAAAGTGAAACAAGAAATCGAATTTACCCGAGTTAGAGGGGCTTACAGCCAGCGAGCAATATACCCAAGGTCATATGCCGGAGAGTAGGGAGGGGTTAAAAACAAATTTTAGTTAAGGCGCCACTGTTTTTGGGCCAGGCAAAAACAGAAACCTACCAAGATGGTGTTGGGTCCTCTAGCTCGGTTAAATCGATAAAAAGAAAAGAAAAGTTAAGCTAACTGAAATCTGAGAATAAAGGGGTGTGTTGCCTAATAGGGTGACTCAAATAAAACAAATAAATGTAAAATTCATAGACACTTTATTAAGCAAATGATCAATAGTAATGATTCTAATAAAAGGGACAGTACGTGGGGTGTTCCACAGGGAAGCGTGTTGGGATCGCTTTTGTTTATAATTTATGTAAATGACCTGCATAAGGGGCTTAAAAATTCGTTTGTAAATTTGTTTGCCCATGACACCCTAATTTCTGTCTCGGGTCAAAATTTTAAACAAATAGTTAAAGCGCTAAATGATGATTTAAAGATACTATACGAATGGTCATGTCAAAATAAATTGAAGTTAAATAATACAAAAACAAAATGCATGATTATTGGTTCTAAGGTGATGTAAATTTAATAGTTCAGGGCTCTTTTTAAACATTAACGGTAATATCGTTGATTATGTTTCTGAGATAAAATATCTGGGGGTGATCTTGGATCCACAATTAAGTTTTAGTAATCATATTGACCATATGTGTAAAAAAATCGGTAAAAAGATAGGCTTCTTTAGTCGTGTATCAAAGTGTTTATCTCAGTGGAAAAAAATGTTAGTGTATAATACAATAATACTACCTCATTTCTCGTACGCCTGTTCTCTATTGATTTCTTGTACTAAAGAGGAGATACAAAGATTGCAAGTACAACAGAATACAGTTATGCGCATCCTGTTAAACTGCGATCGCTATACGCCAAATGTCAATATGTTGAGATCTTTGAAATGGTTAAATATAAGGCAGTTAATTAAAAGAGCGAATATGGTGTTAATCTATAAAATTGAGCATAATCTGCAACCCGACTATTTAAAGTCCTATTTGGTAAAAATATCAAATTTTCATAATTACAATGTTAGGTCAAATCAGCATTATAACGTATCTAGGGTAAAAACAACTTTTTTACAAAAAACTTTGCTTTATGAGGGCATTCGCTGTTTTAATGATCATCTTAAAAATGCGCCAGATTTGAGAACTTTTAATAAAACACTTTCTGTGTATTTGAATGAGTTGACTATGGAGTTACTTAATTTCAACAATTGTTTATTTTGTTATATTGTTATCACTAGCCAAGTGCTAAATAAAAATTATTATTATTATTATTATATTATTATTATTATTATTATTATTAAATTTGGTGCATGCGAAATCATTTGACCGCATCCTGGGAATAATTGACAAATAAATAAGACCATAAATATACTTACATTGATTCTGTTTGGTGACCATGTGTTCATGCCCCTAAAAAGTAATAAAAATTTATGGATATTGCTTAAAGATATACCAATAGCAAGGGCGTAGCCAGGGGTGGGGCAGTGGTATCGATCCACCCTAGCTATCTCCCCAAGCAAGAAATTAGGAAAAAATTATGAGTCACTTGCAGGGCACATCCTATGATGTACGTAAACAAACAAATACTCTTGGATTTTACAGCAAACACGATTATATTTTAAAAAGCAATGGCAGTTCTAACGAACCAAATTATTTCAAATTTTAACCGCACATTACAAACATGTGTAAGGGTTCCCTTCGTTTATTTATTGATAATTTGTAAAAATACACGAGTAAATATTTTTTGAAGTTGGGCGAGTTTTGGCTGACTTTCAATATTTTTTTTAATAGGCTTCCTTTTGAATTTTTGAAAACTGTGGATGAAGAGCACTTTAAGTATAAGTTTTTTATACAACATATTATTTTCTATTAATAACATTTTTTTAGGCCTTTCTTAAGGAGAAAATAATTTTTAAAGTTGGCCTATTTATTCTAATACAAGTTAGTTTATATTTCGGAAACGAAAGGGCAATTGAAAAATCTGCTACAAGAGGAACATAGTTTAAGAATATACTTTTTAATTAAAGTAAGTCGTATGTGCGTAAAAATTGGGTTTATTTTACATGCGGAGATGCACCCTTAAAAATTTTGATTGTTTTACCCTGCACGACGTGTATTGTTGAACGATCCTTCAGTAGCTTAAAAAAAATTAAGATCCCAATCCTTCACGTTTATCTCATCCCCCCCCCCCCCCCTCCTCTGACTGGCACAATTCCTTTTTAAAAATCCTCCAAATTAATATCTATTTTTCAAAGTAAGAATCCTTTTAATAACCAATATGGATGGGCTATTTTGCAATATCTACCATATGGAGGATTCCAATGTCTTTTGAAAAGACGCAGCTAAATATTTCCCAAAATCCTGAAAATTCTTATAAAAGGACATGTCTTAAAATCAAAATCTAAATCTATATTTCGTACTTAGAAATGAAGTATGATTTAAAATACGTAAAGCAATTCATGATACAATTTTGGATTTACCTCCTTGCTAAAATCCATAGGTTGTTATCGTTCAATCAATATGACTGGCTTTATTCCTGTAGGAATTGGTTTAAAACCCCATTAAAAAATTGTTAAAAAAAGATCTTTTTAAACTTATGAACTGTGTTCTGCAAAACTAGGATAAGAATTAGAAAACATAGCATCGTTAAATTAAAGAATTAAATGGGAAAATGGGGTGGGCATTCGGCGTTCGGTTCGGTTGAAGTTATTAGTAGAAACTAAGGACTTTGTATCGTTTCGTTTCGTTTTTAAAGGTCTTTATTATTTCAATATGTTCACATGTCAATTTATCCTACTTATTACACCTATAATATAATAAAATATTACAATAGTATAATATTAAATTTGTTTTACACCGGGCTAAAGGATCAGTTTTCCATAACTGTTCCTGCCCAGGATACGCACTGGCAGACGCCCGTGGGGTTGATGTTAACCCTGTGGTATGATTGATTGACGTATAGCTACGCTGGGATTGGTCGGTTCCGTAATCCTTTACCGCCATGAGAGAGTATTTTTATTTTTATAAAAAAATTTGAATATAATTTGCTGTTATTGTTTAAATGTGAAAGTTTGAGGTTAATGCTTACTGGAAAAATTAGGGAAAAAACCAGCTCAGTCTAATCAGGTACAAGCAGCGCTCATGTTTTGCCGTCAGGCTTAAAATATTATTGGTTGTAAAGTTATAATACTATAATGTTTTGTTTCATTGATATAAACGACACGTGCCTGGCCGTCATCGTGACGCCGCAGTACTGTTTGGGTCAGTGGCACGTACGATGCCACAAGTATGTCGAATTGGCAAATTCTTTACCTAGATGTTATTGTAGGTGTCTTTATTTGATTTTTATACAGGATGTAGTTTTAAATATGAAATCTGGATTTTTAATTTCTTATTATTTAAGATTTTGGTTTTTAACGGTCTTGAAAATATATTGGGAGTCTAGAGTGCAGTGGCTTATGTGTTACGTTGTCGTTATTTTTAATTTGTAGTATGTTTTGGGTCAGAATTGAATTTCGTGATTGTGTTTGATAGAATTTTGTTGCGACGTCTTGTATATATTGAAATATGTATTGAGTTTGTGTGGCTTGGCTTGGCTTTTGTGGCTTAGATGGCGGATTGGCGTTTTTCTAGGTGCTTTTAGAATAAACCCTTATATTTTATTTTGTAATATTTGTATTTTTCCAAAGTGCCAGTGCGCCATACTACACCAAACTGGTGCCGCATATGTTAATGCTGGTTTGATTATTTGATTATAAATACTTAGCTTGTTTTGAGAGGAAAGCGGTGACTTATTGTTTAATATCTTGTTTAGTGTGTGTGTTATTGTCATAAATTTTGTTGCTATTTGGTTTGTGTTTTGTCTGAATGTAAGTCTGTTGCCCAGTGTTACCCCTAGATATTTCAATGTGTCCTTCGGTTTAATTTGTCTTTCGTTTATTTATATGTTTTGGTTTATATGTATGTTTGTTAGTTTAGTTTATTTCCATTTTCCATTTCTTGTACCAAGGTAGAAGATTATGTAGATGGTTAGATATTTTTTGCCTTGCTATGTTGGCGTAGTAAGAACTTGCGTATAGTAAGACGTCGTCGACGAAAATTGCTAAGTTTGAGTTTGGGTAATGGGGTATGTCAGCAGTGTATAAGTTAAATAGGGGAGCTGCCAAATTGGTTACTTGTTGCAGGCCTGCATGTAAGGTCACATGATCTGAGAAGTCACTTTCTATCCTGACTTTTAGTATTCGATTTGTTATGTATGAGTGTATTAGTGTAGTAAGGTGTAGTGGGAAATTGTGTAATGTTAGGAGTTTGTAGATAAGTCCGTTGTACCAGAAGTTGTCGAAAACTTGTTTTATGCCCAGAGACAAGAGTACCGTGCTTTGTTGTTGGTTAAATTTTTGTATTGCTTGCTGCGCAATATGCGCTACTAGCAGTACAGCACTTCTGAAAGTTCTGAAGCCAAACTGTTCCTCTGGAAGGTTTTGGTCCAACTACCAGTTTTCAACCTTTTGTGTATGATTCTTTCCGCAACCTTGCCGAGTGCACTTAGGAGAGCAATGGGCCTGTACGAGTCCGGTCTTTTGGCGGGTTTACCAGGCTTTAATATAGGGACTATCACTGCTCTTTTTTTGTATCATAGCATAGCGGCTATGCGCTCTAACGGTTTAATTAGATTTTTTTTTTCGTTATATTTAACAATCAATTTTTTAGTCGTATTATCTATGGTTTTGGAGATACAGCTGGTCATTTGGTCCTCCCAGTATAACGTGTGGGTTACACTCATTGAAAGAGTGTAGAGAAAGTTTGCTAAATGTATGTATTATAAAAAATACGGTATATATATCCTCAGAAAGGGTGCGATAACGAATACCTTTTGGGTGTCTTTGGCAGGCTTTCATTAAGTAAAAGAAAAATCAAAATGTTACTATGCACTTTGTTTAGAATTTTGAAAGGTGAAATTGACTGCCCCGGTATTCTTGGTAAACTACCATTCGCTGTCAATAGAGTCAACTTGCGAACCTCAAATATTTTTTATCTGACCTATCCTCGAACAAACCTTTACAAAAATTCTTCAATTTCCAAGATGTGCCACTTTTTTATTCTATATGCATCAGATATTGATGTAGATAAACTAAGTAGTCATTGCGCCACTTGAGCCTGGGAACTTTTTTCTGACCGTGGGAACTTTTTGGAGATGGGTGTGGCCGACCATAGGGAAATTTTGGGAGCAATAACTACAACAGGCATCAACTACCGGGGCATTAACTACCTACTTCGGCATTAACTACAACTGGCATTAACCACCAGGGCAGTAGCTACTTGAAAGAATAAAATAAAATTATAACTTACTCTGCCCTGGTGAGCGTTCCTGTTAGGGTTATTGGTTTCCTGTGGTATAATACTTGGAACGTATTGTTTCTCCCAGCCTCCACGTTCAATACAAACCGACGTTCCATCTATAATAATTACAAAAATGGCTTTGGTGAACGACATGGATGAAACCGTTTTTTATATACAGGGTTCTGCAATAGTGCGACAGGCTTCTTATAGCTCCCATACAAATTGAGTTGAGAATTTCATTCATATGCTGACATGGCAAAAACAATGTGATAACATAAGGTTGTATTTTTATATTCACTTTTAGTTTCGATAAAAATTATTCTATGTTTTGTCAATATCTCCCCCCCCCCCCCCCCACCCTTCCTCTCTGTTAATTTAATTTTATGTGTTCTTGTATCGAATATTTCGAAAATAGTTACAGGCGTTCGACTGTCACAAATTATCACCAATAAATGTTTTTTTTAAACTAGATACATTTAGTTTCACTGGATAACTAAAATTTCAAGCGTTGTTTTTTTTCAGATGCGTAAGAAGTTAATTTTAATTGGTATAATACTGTCGTAGCATATTCTAATAGTAGACATACTGGTGGTAGTGTAATGTATATAAAGGAAAGCTTAATTTTCAATGTTTTGTTTAACGATTCGGTGGACTACAACCTGCAAAGATCAGAAGCCAATAACCCACGCAAGACAAGTTTTGGGGTTTAGCGGCAACTATACAGGTAAAAAAAGAAAATATAATAGTAGGGTCTATTTATAGGTCTGGAGGACAAATTAAATGTAATGTATGTAAATTGTGATTCGGAAAGAAAACGAAGACCCCAATTTATTCAGAAATATCTTATGGACTGACGAAGCGACATTCACAACATCGGGGGTTTTCAATAGACATAAAAGTCATCACAGACAATTTAATTTCAAGGAAGAATTTCAATCCATGTTTGGTGTGGCATAAAAAATAATAGAATTTTAGGACCAATATTTTTTAACGGGACTTTAAATGGACAGAGATACTACGAGTTCTTAGAAAACGAAATTGAGAACTTTTTGGAAGATTTACCATTGGAAGAATATCATAATTTAATTTGGCAACATGACGGGGCCCCTCCGCATGCCGTGCGTGAGGTTACTCCAATATTTAAACGGACGCCATGAAGAATGGATTGGTGGAAATGGAACATATGCTTGGCCACCCAATAGTCCCGATTTGTCAATATTAGACACATTTCTTTGGGGCCATTTAAAAAACGTGGTATACAAGCAGCGAAACCACGATATTGACGAGATCATGCAGAAAATTGTGAATGAAATAAATCGCCTTAACCAGGAAAATCACAGTATAACAGCAAGTTTGGAAAGGCTACAAAGAGGTTATCGCACTTGTTTCGAGAACAACGGAGGTCACATTGAACAATTAAATTATTAATGTTTTTTTTTAATTAGTAGATATAGAGTTGGATTTCTTTTTCTGTCATGTAATGTTTTATTTTCCTCAAATAGGTTCTTTATCCTTAGAATAGTATTGACGGATATATTTCTGTGAAAATTTGCAATAAATCTTCTCCTTGCTTCTCTTGCATTTTCTTGGCATTTGTAGAACAAGATAACAATCTGCAATCTCTCATCTAATGCATATTTCATTTCGGCAATATTATAGTAAATTTGTCAAATTTTTTGACTTTGAAGGATTCAAAGGTGATTATACCTTTATTACCTAGTGTATGTTTCAAACAGGTTAAAGTTAAGTTATACTGGATAAAATATTAAAATTTAATAAAAATAGCTGTCACAATATTAAATATTTCAATCAGAACGGACAAAAAAAATCACTCGTTCCAAAAATCGTATGAAAAAAGCTATGTTCCATTTAAAAAACACCTTATCTATAGCGTAACCCTTTTGTTTCTGGTTCAAATAAATTTTTAGTTTCATTTTTGAATTCTGCAGAAAAAAGTACATCGATTGGCTATTTTGGATTTTTCTTTAAATACAAGGAAGCTCAAAAATGAGCCCCTGTTCAGTCCTCGTTGGAAGACCCTGTTATGTGTATAAATTTACTAGCATTATTTTTATTTTTTATTTATTTTTAATACCAGTGGCGCAAAACTGATATTTTTTAGTTTTTATTTTTTTCGTTTATAATACTGAATCAATTTTAATAAAATTTTAGGGGTATGTAGGTAACTATAATAGGAGGCACCCAAAAATGTAAGAAAATATATGGCATGTAATTTAAAAAAATACACCCTTATGACGTCACACTTTTTTGGAACACCCTGTAGGAAAACATTTTTTTTTCCTGAAATGTGCCCTACGATACAGATAAGGTCTGCAAAATATGAAAATTCTAACTTAATTACTAAGTAAGCTATAGAAGACGGAAGGTGAGGTGCAGGACCCTGTATACTGTATAGGTAAACTCTTTTTTTAACGATTATTAGAATGTAAAATTTCTTTTTATTTAGTATTTACGTATAGATAAGAACAGGGCTGGGAAAGGATTCCCAGAAGTAAAAGTGGTGGAGCGAATAGAGCGTCCGACATCTGTTTGTCATCACTCCATTCTTTTATAGCTTTTAGGTTTTTAAACGGAAATAACTTCAGTGTGTATCCAACGATTTTAACGCAACCAACCATTTTAAAAACATACCACTCGCTCTTTTTATTTTATTGCTATATTTTATTTTACATTGTTTTTATTGTTAATTATTCACAAGATTACTTTTATTAAAACTTATACAAACCAGCTCAGGTTTTTATTTTACTATCTCTCTCTCTCTCTCTCTCTCTCTCTCTCTCTCTCTCTCTCTCTCTCTCTCTCTCTCTATCTATCTTTTTTCTCAACTGGTTCTAGAGATTTACAGTGTCGAACAGACCCAAAACTCATATAAAATACCGTATTTTTTTAATAAAATTTGTTCTGTAAGTTCATCTTATGGTTAAAAATAATAGTATATTGATTACTATTAATTGCTCAAAGAATAAAATAAAATTATAACTTACTCTGCCCTGGTGAGCCTTCCTTTTAAACTGGTTTTGTCCTTAAACAGCAAGACGTTGTAAGTGTTGCTCCGGCCAGATTCGATTGTTAAATTAAAGCGACGTTCCATCTATAATAATTACAAAAATGGCTTTGGTGAACGACATGGATGAAAACGTTTTTTATATACAGGGTTCTGCAATAGTGCGACAGGCTTCTTATAGCTCCTATACAAATTGAGTTGAGAATTTCATTCATATTCTGACATGGCAAAAACAATGTGATAACATAAGGTTGTATTTTTATATTCACTTTTAGTTTCGATAAAAATTATTCTATGTTTTGTCAATATCTCCCCCCCCCCCCCCCACCCTTCCTCTCTGTTAATTTAATTTTATGTGTTCTTGTACGAATATTTCGAAAATAGTTACAGGCGTTCGACTGTCACAAATTATCACCAATAAATGTTTTTTTTAAACGAGATACATTTAGTTCCACTGGATAACTAAAATTTCAAGCGTTGTTTTTTTTCAGATGCGTAAGAAGTTAATTTTAATTGGTATAATACTGTCGTAGCATATTCTAATAGTAGACATACTGGTGGTAGTGTAATGTATATAAAGAAAAGCTTAATTTTCAATGTTTTGTTTAACGATTCGGTGGACTACAAATTGATCTGCAAAGATCAGAAGCCAATAACCCACGCAAGACAAGTTTTGGGGTTTAGCGGCAACTATACAGGTAAAAAAAATATAATGGTAGGGTCTATTTATAGGTCCCCAATTGATTCGCCTCGAGAATATCTGGAGGACAAATTAAATATAAATACTGTACATCAACAAAGAACATTTGTTATGGGAGATCTAAATATAGATTATCTGTGCAATGACACCCGTGCCCTAAAGAGATGCATACAAGCGGCGGGTTTTAACCAAATAGTTACTAAGGAAACTCGCGTAACAAACACATCCGCAACACTTATAGACCATATATTAACAAATGATTTTAATGCGGTTGAGGCGCCTAGAAACTTCCCGATAATTACTGACCACGAAATTATTGGCGTGCATTTAAAATTCCCTAATAAAAAGTTAGTCAGTGAGGATACTTATACCAGGAATTTCAGCAGTCAAAAAACAGAGAATATCAAACAAGCTCTTATTGGACAAAACTGGGACTATACCTCCACTGATGTTAACAAGATATATTATGATTTCATGGACATCCTACAAAAAACTATTGATAAGTTAGCTCCGCTGGAAAAACAAACGCACACTCAGATAAATATTCCTGGATCACACAGAGAGTAAGACAGGCCCAACATGAAAGAAATAAAAAGTTTGGTTTCACCAAAAATGGAACAGACTGGACCAATTACAAGCGTAAGCGAAATTAAACTATTTCAGTGATGAGGGATGAAAAAAAAAGAAATACTTTAATAAAAATATTGACGACAGTAAAGGAAATGGAATGAAAATGTGGAGGATCTTAAAACAACTTGTTGGAAATCAAAAACAAGGGGCTAACTTTACAAATATTGATTTTAAACATTACAACCAAAGTGTAGAAGAAAACATGAACAATTTTTATTCTGACAGCTTGACTGAGATATAAAGTATTGAAAAAAAAAACAGTGGCACACTGACATAGAGCAAGCAGATTATAGTTTGGCACAGTTTAAAAAGTTGAGTTTGTCAGAGCTTAAAAAAATTATCTACAGCCTAAAGAATAAGAGTACTAGTGATGTCTTGTTAAATGTTAAGCTTATCAAGGATCCATTTTGTGTTGTGGGTTATCCTCTGCTTTACTTGGTTAATATGTCACTAAGTACTGAAAAAATTACAAACAATTTAAAAACAAGTGTGATAGTACCAATATCAAAAGTGTCAAAACCAAGTGGCATGACTAATTTTCGTCCTGTCAACTTATTGCCAGTGATAGACAACATTCTGGAAATTGTTGTGTGTAACCAGTTGCGGGCTTACTTTCAAAGCAATGGACTGTTATACAAGGGATAATCTGGATTCAGGAACAAACACTCGTGCGAGTCTGTTCTGCAATATGTATGTACTGTCTGGAGGCAAAATATAAGTGAGTTAAAAGTAACTTTAAGGTGGGAGTATCAACATGCTTGCCAACCTATAACCTATTTCGCGTAGATTTATTTATGTTTTCTAGCTTTTATACAAAATTTAAAGAAAATCAGTATCGACTTGATATTCTATAGGTAATAATTGACATATTTAAGAAATATCAAGGAATTTCATAACTTATTTTAGGAGAATTGTATAGCGAAAAATATCGGGTAAGATTTTTTTTAACATTATTATGTCATTGTCACTCATTGTTCTTTCATTATACAATTCTCCCAAAATTAGCAATGAAATAAATTGATATTTTTGTAATATATCAGATACTACCTAAATAATGTACCGACGATATTAATTTTCTTTAAATGTGAGTTATTAAAATAATAAACTCAAAAAATCAACGCGAAATAGGTTATAGGTTGGCAATAGATTGAATTACGTTGAGAATTCAACCTTAAGTGTTTTTGTCGATCTGAATCGCGCTTTTGAAACTATAGATAGGAATATTCTGATAAAAAAGCTAATGCTATATGGTTTAAAAGATAGTGCTTTACAATGGATTAAAGACTTTTTAACGGATAGGTACCATCAAACTAGAATTTTGCTACGCTCGTTTTTGCCTTTAAGAGAATATTTAATTTTTAGTTAAGAATTTTAAAAATTAAAAATCATTATGAAATGTTAAATACTATAAATTGTCAAAAAGTTAAATAACTGAAGTGAAATAAAGTGAAACAAGAAATCGAATTTACCCGAGTTAGAGGGGCTTACAGCCAGCGAGCAATATACCCAAGCTCATATGCCGGAGAGTAGGGAGGGGTTAAAAACAAATTTTAGTTAAGGCGCCACTGTTTTTGGGCCAGGCAAAAACAGAAACCTACCAAGATGGTGTTGGGTCCTCTAGCTCGGTTAAATCGATAAAAAGAAAAGAAAAGTTAAGCTAACTGAAATCTGAGAATAAAGGGGTGTGTTGCCTAATAGGGTGACTCAAATAAAACAAATAAATGTAAAATTCATAGACACTTTATTAAGCAAATGATCAATAGTAATGATTCTAATAAAAGGGACAGTACGTGGGGTGTTCCACAGGGAAGCGTGTTGGGATCGCTTTTGTTTATAATTTATGTAAATGACCTGCATAAGGGGCTTAAAAATTCGTTTGTAAATTTGTTTGCCCATGACACCCTAATTTCTGTCTCGGGTCAAAATTTTAAACAAATAGTTAAAGCGCTAAATGATGATTTAAAGATACTATACGAATGGTCATGTCAAAATAAATTGAAGTTAAATAATACAAAAACAAAATGCATGATTATTGGTTCTAAGGTGATGTAAATTTAATAGTTCAGGGCTCTTTTTAAACATTAACGGTAATATCGTTGATTATGTTTCTGAGATAAAATATCTGGGGGTGATCTTGGATCCACAATTAAGTTTTAGTAATCATATTGACCATATGTGTAAAAAAATCGGTAAAAAGATAGGCTTCTTTAGTCGTGTATCAAAGTGTTTATCTCAGTGGAAAAAAATGTTAGTGTATAATACAATAATACTACCTCATTTCTCGTACGCCTGTTCTCTATTGATTTCTTGTACTAAAGAGGAGATACAAAGATTGCAAGTACAACAGAATACAGTTATGCGCATCCTGTTAAACTGCGATCGCTATACGCCAAATGTCAATATGTTGAGATCTTTGAAATGGTTAAATATAAGGCAGTTAATTAAAAGAGCGAATATGGTGTTAATCTATAAAATTGAGCATAATCTGCAACCCGACTATTTAAAGTCCTATTTGGTAAAAATATCAAATTTTCATAATTACAATGTTAGGTCAAATCAGCATTATAACGTATCTAGGGTAAAAACAACTTTTTTACAAAAAACTTTGCTTTATGAGGGCATTCGCTGTTTTAATGATCATCTTAAAAATGCGCCAGATTTGAGAACTTTTAATAAAACACTTTCTGTGTATTTGAATAAGTTGACTATGGAGTTACTTAATTTCAACAATTGTTTATTTTGTTATATTGTTATCACTAGCCAAGTGCTAAATAAAAATTATTATTATTATTATTATTAATATTATTATTATTATTATTATTATTAAATTTGGTGCATGCGAAATCATTTGACCGCATCCTGGGAATAATTGACAAATAAATAAGACCATAAATATACTTACATTGATTCTGTTTGGTGACCATGTGTTCATGCCCCTAAAAAGTAATAAAAATTTATGGATATTGCTTAAAGATATACCAATAGCAAGGGCGTAGCCAGGGGTGGGGCAGTGGTATCGATCCACCCTAGCTATCTCCCCAAGCAAGAAATTAGGAAAAAATTATGAGTCACTTGCAGGGCACATCCTATGATGTACGTAAACAAACAAATACTCTTGGATTTTACAGCAAACACGATTATATTTTAAAAAGCAATGGCAGTTCTAACGAACCAAATTATTTCAAATTTTAACCGCACATTACAAACATGTGTAAGGGTTCCCTTCGTTTATTTATTGATAATTTGTAAAAATACACGAGTAAATATTTTTTGAAGTTGGGCGAGTTTTGGCTGACTTTCAATATTTTTTTTAATAGGCTTCCTTTTGAATTTTTGAAAACTGTGGATGAAGAGCACTTTAAGTATAAGTTTTTTATACAACATATTATTTTCTATTAATAACATTTTTTTAGGCCTTTCTTAAGGAGAAAATAATTTTTAAAGTTGGCCTATTTATTCTAATACAAGTTAGTTTATATTTCGGAAACGAAAGGGCAATTGAAAAATCTGCTACAAGAGGAACATAGTTTAAGAATATACTTTTTAATTAAAGTAAGTCGTATGTGCGTAAAAATTGGGTTTATTTTACATGCGGAGATGCACCCTTAAAAATTTTGATTGTTTTACCCTGCACGACGTGTATTGTTGAACGATCCTTCAGTAGCTTAAAAAAAATTAAGATCCCAATCCTTCACGTTTATCTCATCCCCCCCCCCCCCCCCCCCCTCCTCTGACTGGCACAATTCCTTTTTAAAAATCCTCCAAATTAATATCTATTTTTCAAAGTAAGAATCCTTTTAATAACCAATATGGATGGGCTATTTTGCAATATCTACCATATGGAGGATTCCAATGTCTTTTGAAAAGACGCAGCTAAATATTTCCCAAAATCCTGAAAATTCTTATAAAAGGACATGTCTTAAAATCAAAATCTAAATCTATATTTCGTACTTAGAAATGAAGTATGATTTAAAATACGTAAAGCAATTCATGATACAATTTTGGATTTACCTCCTTGCTAAAATCCATAGGTTGTTATCGTTCAATCAATATGACTGGCTTTATTCCTGTAGGAATTGGTTTAAAACCCCATTAAAAAATTGTTAAAAAAAGATCTTTTTAAACTTATGAACTGTGTTCTGCAAAACTAGGATAAGAATTAGAAAACATAGCATCGTTAAATTAAAGAATTAAATGGGAAAATGGGGTGGGCATTCGGCGTTCGGTTCGGTTGAAGTTATTAGTAGAAACTAAGGACTTTGTATCGTTTCGTTTCGTTTTTAAAGGTCTTTATTATTTCAATATGTTCACATGTCAATTTATCCTACTTATTACACCTATAATATAATAAAATATTACAATAGTATAATATTAAATTTGTTTTACACCGGGCTAAAGGATCAGTTTTCCATAACTGTTCCTGCCCAGGATACGCACTGGCAGACGCCCGTGGGGTTGATGTTAACCCTGTGGTATGATTGATTGACGTATAGCTACGCTGGGATTGGTCGGTTCCGTAATCCTTTACCGCCATGAGAGAGTATTTTTATTTTTATAAAAAAATTTGAATATAATTTGCTGTTATTGTTTAAATGTGAAAGTTTGAGGTTAATGCTTACTGGAAAAATTAGGGAAAAAACCAGCTCAGTCTAATCAGGTACAAGCAGCGCTCATGTTTTGCCGTCAGGCTTAAAATATTATTGGTTGTAAAGTTATAATACTATAATGTTTTGTTTCATTGATATAAACGACACGTGCCTGGCCGTCATCGTGACGCCGCAGTACTGTTTGGGTCAGTGGCACGTACGATGCCACAAGTATGTCGAATTGGCAAATTCTTTACCTAGATGTTATTGTAGGTGTCTTTATTTGATTTTTATACAGGATGTAGTTTTAAATATGAAATCTGGATTTTTAATTTCTTATTATTTAAGATTTTGGTTTTTAACGGTCTTGAAAATATATTGGGAGTCTAGAGTGCAGTGGCTTATGTGTTACGTTGTCGTTATTTTTAATTTGTAGTATGTTTTGGGTCAGAATTGAATTTCGTGATTGTGTTTGATAGAATTTTGTTGCGACGTCTTGTATATATTGAAATATGTATTGAGTTTGTGTGGCTTGGCTTGGCTTTTGTGGCTTAGATGGCGGATTGGCGTTTTTCTAGGTGCTTTTAGAATAAACCCTTATATTTTATTTTGTAATATTTGTATTTTTCCAAAGTGCCAGTGCGCCATACTACACCAAACTGGTGCCGCATATGTTAATGCTGGTTTGATTATTTGATTATAAATACTTAGCTTGTTTTGAGAGGAAAGCGGTGACTTATTGTTTAATATCTTGTTTAGTGTGTGTGTTATTGTCATAAATTTTGTTGCTATTTGGTTTGTGTTTTGTCTGAATGTAAGTCTGTTGCCCAGTGTTACCCCTAGATATTTCAATGTGTCCTTCGGTTTAATTTGTCTTTCGTTTATTTATATGTTTTGGTTTATATGTATGTTTGTTAGTTTAGTTTATTTCCATTTTCCATTTCTTGTACCAAGGTAGAAGATTATGTAGATGGTTAGATATTTTTTGCCTTGCTATGTTGGCGTAGTAAGAACTTGCGTATAGTAAGACGTCGTCGACGAAAATTGCTAAGTTTGAGTTTGGGTAATGGGGTATGTCAGCAGTGTATAAGTTAAATAGGGGAGCTGCCAAATTGGTTACTTGTTGCAGGCCTGCATGTAAGGTCACATGGTCTGAGAAGTCACTTTCTATCCTGACTTTTAGTATTCGATTTGTTATGTATGAGTGTATTAGTGTAGTAAGGTGTAGTGGGAAATTGTGTAATGTTAGGAGTTTGTAGATAAGTCCGTTGTACCAGAAGTTGTCGAAAACTTGTTTTATGCCCAGAGACAAGAGTACCGTGCTTTGTTGTTGGTTAAATTTTTGTATTGCTTGCTGCGCAATATGCGCTACTAGCAGTACAGCACTTCTGAAAGTTCTGAAGCCAAACTGTTCCTCTGGAAGGTTTTGGTCCAACTACCAGTTTTCAACCTTTTGTGTATGATTCTTTCCGCAACCTTGCCGAGTGCACTTAGGAGAGCAATGGGCCTGTACGAGTCCGGTCTTTTGGCGGGTTTACCAGGCTTTAATATAGGGACTATCACTGCTCTTTTTTTGTATCATAGCATAGCGGCTATGCGCTCTAACGGTTTAATTAGATTTTTTTTTTCGTTATATTTAACAATCAATTTTTTAGTCGTATTATCTATGGTTTTGGAGATACAGCTGGTCATTTGGTCCTCCCAGTATAACGTGTGGGTTACACTCATTGAAAGAGTGTAGAGAAAGTTTGCTAAATGTATGTATTATAAAAAATACGGTATATATATCCTCAGAAAGGGTGCGATAACGAATACCTTTTGGGTGTCTTTGGCAGGCTTTCATTAAGTAAAAGAAAAATCAAAATGTTACTATGCACTTTGTTTAGAATTTTGAAAGGTGAAATTGACTGCCCCGGTATTCTTGGTAAACTACCATTCGCTGTCAATAGAGTCAACTTGCGAACCTCAAATATTTTTTATCTGACCTATCCTCGAACAAACCTTTACAAAAATTCTTCAATTTCCAAGATGTGCCACTTTTTTATTCTATATGCATCAGATATTGATGTAGATAAACTAAGTAGTCATTGCGCCACTTGAGCCTGGGAACTTTTTTCTGACCGTGGGAACTTTTTGGAGATGGGTGTGGCCGACCATAGGGAAATTTTGGGAGCAATAACTACAACAGGCATCAACTACCGGGGCATTAACTACCTACTTCGGCATTAACTACAACTGGCATTAACCACCAGGGCAGTAGCTACTTGAAAGAATAAAATAAAATTATAACTTACTCTGCCCTGGTGAGCGTTCCTGTTAGGGTTATTGGTTTCCTGTGGTATAATACTTGGAACGTATTGTTTCTCCCAGCCTCCACGTTCAATACAAACCGACGTTCCATCTATAATAATTACAAAAATGGCTTTGGTGAACGACATGGATGAAACCGTTTTTTATATACAGGGTTCTGCAATAGTGCGACAGGCTTCTTATAGCTCCCATACAAATTGAGTTGAGAATTTCATTCATATGCTGACATGGCAAAAACAATGTGATAACATAAGGTTGTATTTTTATATTCACTTTTAGTTTCGATAAAAATTATTCTATGTTTTGTCAATATCTCCCCCCCCCCCCCCCCCACCCTTCCTCTCTGTTAATTTAATTTTATGTGTTCTTGTATCGAATATTTCGAAAATAGTTACAGGCGTTCGACTGTCACAAATTATCACCAATAAATGTTTTTTTTAAACTAGATACATTTAGTTTCACTGGATAACTAAAATTTCAAGCGTTGTTTTTTTTCAGATGCGTAAGAAGTTAATTTTAATTGGTATAATACTGTCGTAGCATATTCTAATAGTAGACATACTGGTGGTAGTGTAATGTATATAAAGGAAAGCTTAATTTTCAATGTTTTGTTTAACGATTCGGTGGACTACAACCTGCAAAGATCAGAAGCCAATAACCCACGCAAGACAAGTTTTGGGGTTTAGCGGCAACTATACAGGTAAAAAAAGAAAATATAATAGTAGGGTCTATTTATAGGTCTGGAGGACAAATTAAATGTAATGTATGTAAATTGTGATTCGGAAAGAAAACGAAGACCCCAATTTATTCAGAAATATCTTATGGACTGACGAAGCGACATTCACAACATCGGGGGTTTTCAATAGACATAAAAGTCATCACAGACAATTTAATTTCAAGGAAGAATTTCAATCCATGTTTGGTGTGGCATAAAAAATAATAGAATTTTAGGACCAATATTTTTTAACGGGACTTTAAATGGACAGAGATACTACGAGTTCTTAGAAAACGAAATTGAGAACTTTTTGGAAGATTTACCATTGGAAGAATATCATAATTTAATTTGGCAACATGACGGGGCCCCTCCGCATGCCGTGCGTGAGGTTACTCCAATATTTAAACGGACGCCATGAAGAATGGATTGGTGGAAATGGAACATATGCTTGGCCACCCAATAGTCCCGATTTGTCAATATTAGACACATTTCTTTGGGGCCATTTAAAAAACGTGGTATACAAGCAGCGAAACCACGATATTGACGTGATCATGCAGAAAATTGTGAATGAAATAAATCGCCTTAACCAGGAAAATCACAGTATAACAGCAAGTTTGGAAAGGCTACAAAGAGGTTATCGCACTTGTTTCGAGAACAACGGAGGTCACATTGAACAATTAAATTATTAATGTTTTTTTTTAATTAGTAGATATAGAGTTGGATTTCTTTTTCTGTCATGTAATGTTTTATTTTCCTCAAATAGGTTCTTTATCCTTAGAATAGTATTGACGGATATATTTCTGTGAAAATTTGCAATAAATCTTCTCCTTGCTTCTCTTGCATTTTCTTGGCATTTGTAGAACAAGATAACAATCTGCAATCTCTCATCTAATGCATATTTCATTTCGGCAATATTATAGTAAATTTGTCAAATTTTTTGACTTTGAAGGATTCAAAGGTGATTATACCTTTATTACCTAGTGTATGTTTCAAACAGGTTAAAGTTAAGTTATACTGGATAAAATATTAAAATTTAATAAAAATAGCTGTCACAATATTAAATATTTCAATCAGAACGGACAAAAAAAATCACTCGTTCCAAAAATCGTATGAAAAAAGCTATGTTCCATTTAAAAAACACCTTATCTATAGCGTAACCCTTTTGTTTCTGGTTCAAATAAATTTTTAGTTTCATTTTTGAATTCTGCAGAAAAAAGTACATCGATTGGCTATTTTGGATTTTTCTTTAAATACAAGGAAGCTCAAAAATGAGCCCCTGTTCAGTCCTCGTTGGAAGACCCTGTTATGTGTATAAATTTACTAGCATTATTTTTATTTTTTATTTATTTTTAATACCAGTGGCGCAAAACTGATATTTTTTAGTTTTTATTTTTTTCGTTTATAATACTGAATCAATTTTAATAAAATTTTAGGGGTATGTAGGTAACTATAATAGGAGGCACCCAAAAATGTAAGAAAATATATGGCATGTAATTTAAAAAAATACACCCTTATGACGTCACACTTTTTTGGAACACCCTGTAGGAAAACATTTTTTTTTCCTGAAATGTGCCCTACGATACAGATAAGGTCTGCAAAATATGAAAATTCTAACTTAATTACTAAGTAAGCTATAGAAGACGGAAGGTGAGGTGCAGGACCCTGTATACTGTATAGGTAAACTCTTTTTTTAACGATTATTAGAATGTAAAATTTCTTTTTATTTAGTATTTACGTATAGATAAGAACAGGGCTGGGAAAGGATTCCCAGAAGTAAAAGTGGTGGAGCGAATAGAGCGTCCGACATCTGTTTGTCATCACTCCATTCTTTTATAGCTTTTAGGTTTTTAAACGGAAATAACTTCAGTGTGTATCCAACGATTTTAACGCAACCAACCATTTTAAAAACATACCACTCGCTCTTTTTATTTTATTGCTATATTTTATTTTACATTGTTTTTATTGTTAATTATTCACAAGATTACTTTTATTAAAACTTATACAAACCAGCTCAGGTTTTTATTTTACTATCTCTCTCTCTCTCTCTCTCTCTCTCTCTCTCTCTCTCTCTCTCTCTCTTCTATCTATCTTTTTTCTCAACTGGTTCTAGAGATTTACAGTGTCGAACAGACCCAAAACTCATATAAAATACCGTATTTTTTTAATAAAATTTGTTCTGTAAGTTCATCTTATGGTTAAAAATAATAGTATATTGATTACTATTAATTGCTCAAAGAATAAAATAAAATTATAACTTACTCTGCCCTGGTGAGCCTTCCTTTTAAACTGGTTTTGTCCTTAAACAGCAAGACGTTGTAAGTGTTGCTCCGGCCAGATTCGATTGTTAAATTAAAGCGACGTTCCATCTATAATAATTACAAAAATGGCTTTGGTGAACGACATGGATGAAAACGTTTTTTATATACAGGGTTCTGCAATAGTGCGACAGGCTTCTTATAGCTCCTATACAAATTGAGTTGAGAATTTCATTCATATTCTGACATGGCAAAAACAATGTGATAACATAAGGTTGTATTTTTATATTCACTTTTAGTTTCGATAAAAATTATTCTATGTTTTGTCAATATCTCCCCCCCCCACCCTTCCTCTCTGTTAATTTAATTTTATGTGTTCTTGTACGAATATTTCGAAAATAGTTACAGGCGTTCGACTGTCACAAATTATCACCAATAAATGTTTTTTTTAAACGAGATACATTTAGTTCCACTGGATAACTAAAATTTCAAGCGTTGTTTTTTTTCAGATGCGTAAGAAGTTAATTTTAATTGGTATAATACTGTCGTAGCATATTCTAATAGTAGACATACTGGTGGTAGTGTAATGTATATAAAGAAAAGCTTAATTTTCAATGTTTTGTTTAACGATTCGGTGGACTACAAATTGATCTGCAAAGATCAGAAGCCAATAACCCACGCAAGACAAGTTTTGGGGTTTAGCGGCAACTATACAGGTAAAAAAAAATATAATGGTAGGGTCTATTTATAGGTCCCCAATTGATTCGCCTCGAGAATATCTGGAGGACAAATTAAATATAAATACTGTACATCAACAAAGAACATTTGTTATGGGAGATCTAAATATAGATTATCTGTGCAATGACACCCGTGCCCTAAAGAGATGCATACAAGCGGCGGGTTTTAACCAAATAGTTACTAAGGAAACTCGCGTAACAAACACATCCGCAACACTTATAGACCATATATTAACAAATGATTTTAATGCGGTTGAGGCGCCTAGAAACTTCCCGATAATTACTGACCACGAAATTATTGGCGTGCATTTAAAATTCCCTAATAAAAAGTTAGTCAGTGAGGATACTTATACCAGGAATTTCAGCAGTCAAAAAACAGAGAATATCAAACAAGCTCTTATTGGACAAAACTGGGACTATACCTCCACTGATGTTAACAAGATATATTATGATTTCATGGACATCCTACAAAAAACTATTGATAAGTTAGCTCCGCTGGAAAAACAAACGCACACTCAGATAAATATTCCTGGATCACACAGAGAGTAAGACAGGCCCAACATGAAAGAAATAAAAAGTTTGGTTTCACCAAAAATGGAACAGACTGGACCAATTACAAGCGTAAGCGAAATTAAACTATTTCAGTGATGAGGGATGAAAAAAAAAGAAATACTTTAATAAAAATATTGACGACAGTAAAGGAAATGGAATGAAAATGTGGAGGATCTTAAAACAACTTGTTGGAAATCAAAAACAAGGGGCTAACTTTACAAATATTGATTTTAAACATTACAACCAAAGTGTAGAAGAAAACATGAACAATTTTTATTCTGACAGCTTGACTGAGATATAAAGTATTGAAAAAAAAAACAGTGGCACACTGACATAGAGCAAGCAGATTATAGTTTGGCACAGTTTAAAAAGTTGAGTTTGTCAGAGCTTAAAAAAATTATCTACAGCCTAAAGAATAAGAGTACTAGTGATGTCTTGTTAAATGTTAAGCTTATCAAGGATCCATTTTGTGTTGTGGGTTATCCTCTGCTTTACTTGGTTAATATGTCACTAAGTACTGAAAAAATTACAAACAATTTAAAAACAAGTGTGATAGTACCAATATCAAAAGTGTCAAAACCAAGTGGCATGACTAATTTTCGTCCTGTCAACTTATTGCCAGTGATAGACAACATTCTGGAAATTGTTGTGTGTAACCAGTTGCGGGCTTACTTTCAAAGCAATGGACTGTTATACAAGGGATAATCTGGATTCAGGAACAAACACTCGTGCGAGTCTGTTCTGCAATATGTATGTACTGTCTGGAGGCAAAATATAAGTGAGTTAAAAGTAACTTTAAGGTGGGAGTATCAACATGCTTGCCAACCTATAACCTATTTCGCGTAGATTTATTTATGTTTTCTAGCTTTTATACAAAATTTAAAGAAAATCAGTATCGACTTGATATTCTATAGGTAATAATTGACATATTTAAGAAATATCAAGGAATTTCATAACTTATTTTAGGAGAATTGTATAGCGAAAAATATCGGGTAAGATTTTTTTTAACATTATTATGTCATTGTCACTCATTGTTCTTTCATTATACAATTCTCCCAAAATTAGCAATGAAATAAATTGATATTTTTGTAATATATCAGATACTACCTAAATAATGTACCGACGATATTAATTTTCTTTAAATGTGAGTTATTAAAATAATAAACTCAAAAAATCAACGCGAAATAGGTTATAGGTTGGCAATAGATTGAATTACGTTGAGAATTCAACCTTAAGTGTTTTTGTCGATCTGAATCGCGCTTTTGAAACTATAGATAGGAATATTCTGATAAAAAAGCTAATGCTATATGGTTTAAAAGATAGTGCTTTACAATGGATTAAAGACTTTTTAACGGATAGGTACCATCAAACTAGAATTTTGCTACGCTCGTTTTTGCCTTTAAGAGAATATTTAATTTTTAGTTAAGAATTTTAAAAATTAAAAATCATTATGAAATGTTAAATACTATAAATTGTCAAAAAGTTAAATAACTGAAGTGAAATAAAGTGAAACAAGAAATCGAATTTACCCGAGTTAGAGGGGCTTACAGCCAGCGAGCAATATACCCAAGCTCATATGCCGGAGAGTAGGGAGGGGTTAAAAACAAATTTTAGTTAAGGCGCCACTGTTTTTGGGCCAGGCAAAAACAGAAACCTACCAAGATGGTGTTGGGTCCTCTAGCTCGGTTAAATCGATAAAAAGAAAAGAAAAGTTAAGCTAACTGAAATCTGAGAATAAAGGGGTGTGTTGCCTAATAGGGTGACTCAAATAAAACAAATAAATGTAAAATTCATAGACACTTTATTAAGCAAATGATCAATAGTAATGATTCTAATAAAAGGGACAGTACGTGGGGTGTTCCACAGGGAAGCGTGTTGGGATCGCTTTTGTTTATAATTTATGTAAATGACCTGCATAAGGGGCTTAAAAATTCGTTTGTAAATTTGTTTGCCCATGACACCCTAATTTCTGTCTCGGGTCAAAATTTTAAACAAATAGTTAAAGCGCTAAATGATGATTTAAAGATACTATACGAATGGTCATGTCAAAATAAATTGAAGTTAAATAATACAAAAACAAAATGCATGATTATTGGTTCTAAGGTGATGTAAATTTAATAGTTCAGGGCTCTTTTTAAACATTAACGGTGATATCGTTGATTATGTTTCTGAGATAAAATATCTGGGGGTGATCTTGGATCCACAATTAAGTTTTAGTAATCATATTGACCATATGTGTAAAAAAATCGGTAAAAAGATAGGCTTCTTTAGTCGTGTATCAAAGTGTTTATCTCAGTGGAAAAAAATGTTAGTGTATAATACAATAATACTACCTCATTTCTCGTACGCCTGTTCTCTATTGATTTCTTGTACTAAAGAGGAGATACAAAGATTGCAAGTACAACAGAATACAGTTATGCGCATCCTGTTAAACTGCGATCGCTATACGCCAAATGTCAATATGTTGAGATCTTTGAAATGGTTAAATATAAGGCAGTTAATTAAAAGAGCGAATATGGTGTTAATCTATAAAATTGAGCATAATCTGCAACCCGACTATTTAAAGTCCTATTTGGTAAAAATATCAAATTTTCATAATTACAATGTTAGGTCAAATCAGCATTATAACGTATCTAGGGTAAAAACAACTTTTTTACAAAAAACTTTGCTTTATGAGGGCATTCGCTGTTTTAATGATCATCTTAAAAATGCGCCAGATTTGAGAACTTTTAATAAAACACTTTCTGTGTATTTGAATGAGTTGACTATGGAGTTACTTAATTTCAACAATTGTTTATTTTGTTATATTGTTATCACTAGCCAAGTGCTAAATAGAAATTATTATTATTAATATTATTATTATTATTATTATTATTAAATTTGGTGCATGCGAAATCATTTGACCGCATCCTGGGAATAATTGACAAATAAATAAGACCATAAATATACTTGGATTTTACAGCAAACACGATTATATTTTAAAAAGCAATGGCAGTTCTAACGAACCAAATAATTTCAAATTTTAACCACACATTACAAACATGTGTAAGGGTTCCCTTCCTTTATTTATTGATAATTTGTAAAAATATACGAGTAACTATTTTTTGAAGTTGGGCGAGTTTTGGCTGACTTTCAATATTTTTTTTAATAGGCTTCCTTTTGAATTTTTGAAAACTGTGGATGAAGAGCACTTTAAGTATGAGTTTTTTATACAACACATTATTTTCTATTAATAACATTTTTTTAGGCCTTTCTTAAGGAGAAAATAATTTTTAAAGTTGGCCTATTTATTCTAATACAAGTTAGTTTATATTTCGGAAACGAAAGGGCAATTGAAAAATCTGCTACAAGAGGAACATAGTTTAAGAATATACTTTTTAATTAAAGTAAGTCGTATGTGCGTAAAAATTGGGTTTATTTTACATGCGGAGATGCACCCTTAAAATTTTTGATTGTTTTACCCTGCACGACGTGTATTGTTGAACGATCCTTCAGTAGCTTAAAAAAATTAAGATCCCAATCCTTCACGTTTATCTCATCCCCCCCCCCCTCTCTGGCTGGCACAATTCCTTTTTAAAAATCCTCCAAATTTATATCTATTTTTTAAAGTAAGAATCCTTTTAATAACCAATATGGATGGGCTATTTTGCAATATCTACCATATGGAGGATTCCAATGTCTTTTGAAAAGACGCAGCTAAATATTTTCCAAAATCCTGAAAATTCTTATAAAAGGACATGTCTTAAAATCAAAATCAAAATCTATATTTCGTACTTAGAAATGAAGTATGATTTAAAATACGTAAAGCAATTCATGATACAATTTTGGATTTACCTTCTTGCTAAAATCCATAGGTTGTTATCGTTCAATCAATATGACTGGCTTTATTCCTGTAGGAATTGATTTAAAACCCCATTAAAAAATTGTTAAAAAAAGATCTTTTTAAACTTATGAACTGTGTTCTGCAAAACTAGGATAAGCATTAGAAAACATAGCATTGTTAAATTAAAGAATTAAATGGGAAAATGGGGTGGGCATTCGGCGTTCGGTTCGGTTGAAGTTATTAGTAGAAACTAAGGACTTTGTATCGTTTCGTTTCGTTTTTAAAGGTCTTTATTATTTCAATATGTTCACATGTCAATTTATCCTACTTATTACACATATAATATAATAAAATATTAAATAGTATAATATTAAATTTGTTTTACACCGGGCTAAAGGATCAGTTTTTCATAACTGTTCCTGCCCAGGATACGCACTGGCAGACGCCCGTGGGGTTGATGTTAACCCTGTGGTATGATTGATTGACGTATAGCTACGCTGGGATTGGTCGGTTCCGTAATCCTTTACCGCCATGAGAGAGTATTTTTATTTTTATAAAAAAATTTGAATATAATTTGCTGTTATTGTTTAAATGTGAAAGTTTGAGGTTAATACTTACTGGAAAAATTGGGGAAAAACCAGCTTAGTCTAATCAGGTACAAGCAGCGCTCATGTTTTGCCGTCAGGCTTAAAATATTATTGGTTGTAAAGTTATAATACTATAATGTTTTGTTTCATTACATATCGCGCGAACACGCGATATGTTATTCGTCTCCTTCGCACGGAATCATGACAACCTCGACAGCCTCTAGAAAATATTGCACTATATAGGCGCCTTCGTGAGAATAATGTATGTATGTTGTCGCCGCCGCCGCCGTCGTCGTCAGTTTCGACATTTTCACATTTGCGATTTTTTTTCTCGGAAACGGTTAGAGTGGGACGATTGAAACTTTTTCAGTTTGGAGAGGAATAGTGGGGGTACGTTGTGTGAAAATTTCTAATATACAGGGTGTCGCCGGAAAAAAATTATTAATTTTTAAAGTCAAAGAAAATCGGATTCTCGTTGAAATTCGATACAGGTCGTAAAAATGAGTTTTTTCGATTTAAACTTTTTCGACGCGTAGACGACCGTCGGCTACAGAAGTCTATTGTTTGTAAGCGCGATTGAAAGTTTGGAAATAACTTTTTTGATTTTTTTCAAAGTCGAAATTTGGTCAAAAATGGTACTTCTTGGATCGCTAATAACTCGAATTGGGTGCACCCGATCGACATTCGGTTTAGATAATCGTTTAGGCCATCTCAAAAACTACCTTTTTCCAATACATCGTTCTATACCTAACTGGAATGGAAATTGCCGAAAATGGTAAGAAACTGGAAACCACAGAGTAAGGCCTGATTTTTTCGCCTTTTTTATTTTTTTTCGTACGGAAAACGACTTTTGATCGAAACGTTGTATACTTTAGCGGATAGAGCTCGTCAATTTGTATTTGTGAGATATTTTTTCGTTTCTTTGTCTTTAATACGGAAAAAACGGCAAGCTTCCGAAATTTCACTTCCTAAGTATTCTATCACGTCGCACTGGATCGCTTAAACACGTCAGCAAGTTTCTGTATATAACTTTTTGAATTTTTTTTTGGTTCACTATATCAACGGATAAACAAGCTTTAGTTTGCATAGTAAGCGCGCCCTGGGAAAACATATTTTGTAGCTCAAAAAAATTAATTTATGATTTTTTCAGAGATACTTTTATCTGATGTTTTACTATATCGACTGTAGCTTATTCAATTTTTAACAAAACCGTTTTATTCTTTTCTCAAAACATGCGCTAATTACTTCTCAACATTCCTGCATGTCCAAACTTAACAAAATATATTTGCAAATTTGAGCAAAGTCGCTTTTTTGGGTGCGGAAACAGGCACAATTTACAAATTCTAATACCATTCTCTTCTAACGAGAGTGCCTTGGTATTGATGTAAATTATAATTCTAAAAATCCGGCTGTCAAAAATGGCAAAAAATGGGTGTTTTGAGCTTGACTTGCTAGACTAATAAGAATGTTTCCTGATTTTAAATTGGATGGAATATCTACCTTGAACCTTCTTCTAATTTTATTGACCAATATTTTTGCCAAAAAGGTTTTAGAAATAGTTGTAATCTCAATTTTAAAGATGGCGTTCCGGCATTGATAATCCGTCTCCACGTGGTAGGAGGTTATTCGACATTTCGATATTCGCGAATTTTTTCTTCGGAAACGGTTAGAGCAAAACGATTCAAACTTTCTGGACGTAGAGATGAATAGTCGGGGCACGTTCTGGGAACAATTATCAATATACAGGGTGTACCGGAAAAAAGTTATTAAAGTCAAAGTTGAAAAATATGTTTTTTTTCGTTGTAGGGCGATACAGGTGGCAAAAATCATTTTAATCGATTTAACCTTTTTCGACGTGTAGACGACGTTGGGCTACAAAACATTGTTGTTTGCGAACGCGATCGAAAGTTGGGAAGTCATTTTTTTGATTTTTTTAAAATCAATGTAGGGTCATATTGGATCGTTAATAAATCGAATTGGGTGCGTCTGATATACTTTTGGTTTGGATATTCGTTAAGGTCATCTCAAATACTACTTTTTTCAAATATATTGTTCTATACCTAAACAGCATAGAAATGGTAGCAAATTATAAAAAATAAGAATTACTATTTAAGTATATATAATTTGACAGCTGTCGTATAGAACTTTGTTATTTTGGTACTGAAAATTTTTTAAATTTAGTTTTATTACAGCTTTAACCCTCGCTACGAAAAAAGTTGAAATAAATTGACACTTACCTGTAAAATTTTGACAGTTGTCGTATAGAACTTTGTTATTTAGGTAACAAAAATTTTTCAATTTAGGATTCTTACAGCAATAACCCTCGCTACAAAAAAGCTAAAAAAAAATTGACACTTACCCGTCAAAATTTGACAGCTGTCGTATAAAACTTTGTTATTTAGGTGCTGAATTTTTTTTTAAATTTCAGATTCTTTCAGCTATAACCCTCGTTACAAAAAAGCCAAAAAATAATTGACACTTACCTGTCAAAATTTGACAGCTGTCGTATAAAACTTTGTTATTTACGTACTGAAAAATTTTTCACATTAGGATTTTTACAGCTATAACCCTCGCTACGAAAAAGCTAAAAAAAAAATGACACTTACCTGTCAAAATTTGACAGCTATCGTATAAAGCATTCTTATTTAGGTACCTGAATTTTTTTAAATTTCGGATTCTTACAGCTATAACCCTCGCTATGAAATTACTAAAAAAAAATTGACACTTACCTGCCAAAATTTGACAGCTGTCGTATAAAACTTTGTTATTTACGTACTGAAAAATATTTCACTTTAGGATTTTTACAGCTATAACCCTCGCTACGAAAAGGTAAAAAAAAACTGACTCTTACCTGTCAAAATTTTACAGCTATCGTATAAAACATTCTTATTTAGGTACCTGAAAATTTTTTAATTTCGAATTCTTACAGCTATAACCCTAGCTACGAAAAAGCTTTAAAAAAATGACACTTACCTGTCAAAGTGACAGCTGTCGTATAATTAAACGAACGAACTAGAACAGTGCCGTGCCCGAAGGGCTCGGCACAATTATATTTCTACAGATTTATTAGCTGATAATTGATAGCTTCCATGTAAGAATAATTTTTTGCTTATGTTTTAATCGATTGAATACTTACATATTTTTATAGAGCAAATATGGAAAGTATATCCCACATTGCACAAAGGTGTGCGAGTTTAAAGAGCACCTATAAATATCAATATCATATATCTCCGTAACGAAAAGTCGTAGCGAATCGAGCGAGGCGGCATTGGAAACGGGACGTCGAGCACTATACGGCGCCGTCTCAGAAAACTACCTATCTATACGAGAAAACAAGTTTTTTTTTGGTCCACTATATCAACGGATAAACAAGCTTTAGTTTGTATAGTAAGCGCGCCCTGGGAAAACATATTTTGTAGCTCAAAAAAATTAATTTATGATTTTTTCAGAGATACTTTTATCTGATGTTTTACTATATCGACTGTAGCTTATTCAATTTTTAACAAAACCGTTTTATTCTTTTCTCAAAACATGCGCTGATTACTTCTCAACATTCCTGCATGTCCAAACTTAACAAAATATATTTGCAAATTTGAGCAAAGTCGCTTTTTTGGGTGCGGAAACAGGCACAATTTACAAATTCTAATACCATTCTCTTTTAACGAGAGTGCTTTGGTATTGATGTAAATTATAATTCTAAAAATCCGGCTGTCAAAAATGGCAAAAAATGGGTGTTTTGAGCTTGACTTGCTAGACTAATAAGAATATTTCCTGATTTTAAATTGGATGGAATATCTACCTTGAACCTTCTTCTAATTTTATTGACCAATATTTTTGCCAAAAAGGTTTTAGAAATAGTTGTAATCTCAATTTTAAAGATGGCGTTCCGGCATTGATAATCCGTCTCCACGTGGTAGGAGGTTATTCGACATTTCGATATTCGCGAATTTTTTCTTCGGAAACGGTTAGAGCAAAACGATTCAAACTTTCTGGACGTAGAGATGAATAGTCGGGGCACGTTCTGGGAACAATTTCCAATATACAGGGTGTACCGGAAAAAAGTTATTAAAGTCAAAGTTGAAAAATATGTTTTTTTTCGTTGTAGGGCGATACAGGTGGCAAAAATCATTTTAATCGATTTAACCTTTTTCGACGTGTAGACGACGTTGGGCTACAAAACATTGTTGTTTGCGAACGCGATCGAAAGTTGGGAAGTCATTTTTTTGATTTTTTTAAAATCAATGTAGGGTCATATTGGATCGTTAATAAATCGAATTGGGTGCGTCCGATATACTTTTGGTTTAGATATTCGTTAAGGTCATCTCAAATACTACTTTTTCAAATATATTGTTCTATACCTAAACAGCATAGAAATGGTAGCAAATTATAAAAAATAAGAATTACTATTTAAGTATATATAATTTGACAGCTGTCGTATAGAACTTTGTTATTTTGGTACTGAACATTTTTTAAATTTAGTTTTATTACAGCTTTAACCCTCGCTACGAAAAAAGTTGAAATAAATTGACACTTACCTGTAAAATTTTGACAGTTGTCGTATAGAACTTTGTTATTTAGGTAACGAAAAATTTTGCAATTTAGGATTCTTACAGCAATAACCCTCGCTACAAAAAAGCTAAAAAAAAATTGACACTTACCCGTCAAAATTTGACAGCTGTCGTATAAAACTTTGTTATTTAGGTGCTGAATTTTTTTTTTTAATTTCAGATTCTTTCAGCTATAACCCTCGTTACAAAAAAGCCAAAAAATAATTGACACTTACCTGTCAAAATTTGACAGCTGTCGTATAAAACTTTGTTATTTACGTACTGAAAAATTTTTCACATTAGGATTTTTACAGCTATAACCCTCGCTACGAAAAAGCTAAAAAAAAATGACACTTACCTGTCAAAATTTGACAGCTATCGTATAAAGCATTCTTATTTAGGTACCTGAATTTTTTTAAATTTCGGATTCTTACAGCTATAACCCTCGCTATGAAATGACTAAAAAAAAATTGACACTTACCTGCCAAAATTTGACAGCTGTCGTATAAAACTTTGTTATTTACGTACTGAAAAATATTTCACTTTAGGATTTTTACAGCTATAACCCTCGCTACGAAAAGGTAAAAAAAACTGACTCTTACCTGTCAAAATTTTACAGCTATCGTATAAAACATTCTTATTTAGGTACCTGAAAATTTTTTAATTTCGAATTCTTACAGCTATAACCCTAGCTACGAAAAAGCTTTAAAAAAATGACACTTACCTGTCAAAGTGACAGCTGTCGTATAATTAAACGAACGAACTAGAACAGTGCCGTGCCCGAAGGGCTCGGCACAATTATATTTCTACAGATTTATTAGCTGATAATTGATAGCTTCCATGTAAGAATAATTTTTTGCTTATGTTTTAATCGATTGAATACTTACATATTTTTATAGAGCAAATATGGAAAGTATATCCCACATTGCACAAAGGTGTGCGAGTTTAAAGAGCACCTATAAATATCAATATCATATATCTCCGTAACGAAAAGTCGTAGCGAATCGAGCGAGGCGGCATTGGAAACGGGACGTCGAGCACTATACGGCGCCGTCTCAGAAAACTACCTATCTATACGAGAAAACAAGTTTTTTTTTGGTCCACTATATCAACGGATAAACAAGCTTTAGTTTGTATAGTAAGCGCGCCCTGGGAAAACATATTTTGTAGCTCAAAAAAATTAATTTATGATTTTTTCAGAGATACTTTTATCTGATGTTTTACTATATCGACTGTAGCTTATTCAATTTTTAACAAAACTGTTTTATTCTTTTCTCAAAACATGCGCTGATTACTTCTCAACATTCCTGCATGTCCAAACTTAACAAAATATATTTGCAAATTTGAGCAAAGTCGCTTTTTTGGGTGCGGAAACAGGCACAATTTACAAATTCTAATACCATTCTCTTTTAACGAGAGTGCTTTGGTATTGATGTAAATTATAATTCTAAAAATCCGGCTGTCAAAAATGGCAAAAAATGGGTGTTTTGAGCTTGACTTGCTAGACTAATAAGAATATTTCCTGATTTTAAATTGGATGGAATATCTACCTTGAACCTTCTTCTAATTTTATTGACCAATATTTTTGCCAAAAAGGTTTTAGAAATAGTTGTAATCTCAATTTTAAAGATGGCGTTCCGGCATTGATAATCCGTCTCCACGTGGTAGGAGGTTATTCGACATTTCGATATTCGCGAATTTTTTCTTCGGAAACGGTTAGAGCAAAACGATTCAAACTTTCTGGACGTAGAGATGAATAGTCGGGGCACGTTCTGGGAACAATTTCCAATATACAGGGTGTACCGGAAAAAAGTTATTAAAGTCAAAGTTGAAAAATATGTTTTTTTTCGTTGTAGGGCGATACAGGTGGCAAAAATCATTTTAATCGATTTAACCTTTTTCGACGTGTAGACGACGTTGGGCTACAAAACATTGTTGTTTGCGAACGCGATCGAAAGTTGGGAAGTCATTTTTTTGATTTTTTTAAAATCAATGTAGGGTCATATTGGATCGTTAATAAATCGAATTGGGTGCGTCCGATATACTTTTGGTTTAGATATTCGTTAAGGTCATCTCAAATACTACTTTTTCAAATATATTGTTCTATACCTAAACAGCATAGAAATGGTAGCAAATTATAAAAAATAAGAATTACTATTTAAGTATATATAATTTGACAGCTGTCGTATAGAACTTTGTTATTTTGGTACTGAACATTTTTTAAATTTAGTTTTATTACAGCTTTAACCCTCGCTACGAAAAAAGTTGAAATAAATTGACACTTACCTGTAAAATTTTGACAGTTGTCGTATAGAACTTTGTTATTTAGGTAACGAAAAATTTTGCAATTTAGGATTCTTACAGCAATAACCCTCGCTACAAAAAAGCTAAAAAAAAATTGACACTTACCCGTCAAAATTTGACAGCTGTCGTATAAAACTTTGTTATTTAGGTGCTGAATTTTTTTTTTTAATTTCAGATTCTTTCAGCTATAACCCTCGTTACAAAAAAGCCAAAAAATAATTGACACTTACCTGTCAAAATTTGACAGCTGTCGTATAAAACTTTGTTATTTACGTACTGAAAAATTTTTCACATTAGGATTTTTACAGCTATAACCCTCGCTACGAAAAAGCTAAAAAAAAATGACACTTACCTGTCAAAATTTGACAGCTATCGTATAAAGCATTCTTATTTAGGTACCTGAATTTTTTTAAATTTCGGATTCTTACAGCTATAACCCTCGCTATGAAATGACTAAAAAAAAATTGACACTTACCTGCCAAAATTTGACAGCTGTCGTATAAAACTTTGTTATTTACGTACTGAAAAATATTTCACTTTAGGATTTTTACAGCTATAACCCTCGCTACGAAAAGGTAAAAAAAACTGACTCTTACCTGTCAAAATTTTACAGCTATCGTATAAAACATTCTTATTTAGGTACCTGAAAATTTTTTAATTTCGAATTCTTACAGCTATAACCCTAGCTACGAAAAAGCTTTAAAAAAATGACACTTACCTGTCAAAGTGACAGCTGTCGTATAATTAAACGAACGAACTAGAACAGTGCCGTGCCCGAAGGGCTCGGCACAATTATATTTCTACAGATTTATTAGCTGATAATTGATAGCTTCCATGTAAGAATAATTTTTTGCTTATGTTTTAATCGATTGAATACTTACATATTTTTATAGAGCAAATATGGAAAGTATATCCCACATTGCACAAAGGTGTGCGAGTTTAAAGAGCACCTATAAATATCAATATCATATATCTCCGTAACGAAAAGTCGTAGCGAATCGAGCGAGGCGGCATTGGAAACGGGACGTCGAGCACTATACGGCGCCGTCTCAGAAAACTACCTATCTATACGAGAAAACGGAAATTTTGCACCATTGTCTAGTTTTGGTCAGTTGTTATAATGACAATTTGGCGATATGTTATCCCTTCACGTTCCGCAGGAAGGTGAGGCAAAAAAAGCAATAGTAAATGGAAAAAAAGAAAAGTATTTTTACTGTAAATTTTTGTAAATTTTTTTTTAGTACTAATATTAGATGCACTCTGGGCTGACGATTAGCGATACGTACCCAGTCTAGTTAATGTAAACGACACGTGCCTGGCCGTCATCGTGACGCCGCAGTACTGTTTGGGTCAGTGGCACGTACGATGCCACAAGTATGTCGAATTGGCAAATTCTTTACCTAGACGTTATTGTAGGTGTCTTTATTTGATTTTTATACAGGATGTAGTTTTAAATATGGAATCTGGATTTTTAATTTCTTATTATTTAAGATTTTGGTTTTTAACGGTCTTGAAAATATATTGGGAGTCTAGAGTGCAGTGGCTTATGTGTTACTTATTTTTATTTATTTATCCTTAAATACTCTACGGAATAAAATATTCCAATTGGTACATCTAAATATAAGATACAATTACAGCAGAAAAAAACAATACGTAGTACAAAGCAAACAACAGAGTTATTGAGCCAAAACAGATTAAAATAAATTAAAATAGTACAAGTCATTACAGGTTTTTTAGTGAATAAAGACTAATCCTAAACAAATCGCAATCCTGAAAATAAGTATTATAATTCTTCAGTAGTCTTGAAATAAAGGCATTTTGTCCGTAATTGGTTCTATGAGTAACTTCAAAGAAAAGTTGCGTCTGCCTCGTGCGCCTTGGTGGAACCAAAAAAAACACAGATTCAAGTAGGGCATTACAGCAAATTGTGCCATTCACAAGCTTATACAAGAAGACCAACAATGATTTTCTGCGTCGGCATTCTAGGCTCTGCATGCCACAAAGGAGAATTCTTGTTTCGTAAGATAGGTTTTGATAGGGAAACCTGAGCTTGAACAGAAGATATTTGGCGTATCTATTCTGAACACGTTCAATCCTTTTGATGTGGCACTGGTAATAGGGACTCCATATAACGGAACAGTATTCAAGCAGAGATCGAACTAGTCCACCATACAGAGCGTTAAGTGCCTTTGTATCGTAAATCTGTTTAGTATTCCGTTTCACAAAACCAAGCAGTCTAAAACTCTTTAAAATGACGTTGTCTATATGTAGATTGAATGTAAATGTTACGTTGTCGTTATTTCTAATTTGTAGTATGTTTTGGGTCAGAATTGAATTTCGTGATTGTGTTTGATAGAATTTTGTTGCGACGTCTTGTATATGTTGAAATATGTATTGAGTTTGTGTGGCTTGGTGTAGGTGGCGGATTGGCGTTCGTCTAGGTGCTTTTAGAATAAATCTTAATATTTTATTTTGTAATATTTGTATTTTTCCAAAGTGCCAGTGCGCCATACTACACCAAACTGGTGCCGCATATGTTAAGGCTGGTTTGATTATTTGATTATAAATACTTAGTTTGTTTTGAGGGGCAAGCGGTGACTTATTGTTTAATATCTTGTTAAGTGTGTGTGTTATTGTCATGAATTTTGTTGCTATTTGGTTTGTGTTTTGTCTGAATGTAAGTCTGTTGTCCAGTGTTACCCCTAGATATTTCAATGTGTCCTTCGGTTTAATTTGTCTTTCGTTTATTTATATGTTTTGGTTTATATGTATGTTTGTTAGTTTTCTTGTTTAGACCATGCCCTCGCATTTGTTTTCGTTTAGTTCCATTTTCCATTTCTTGTACCAAGGTAGAAGATGATGTAGATGGTTAGATATTTTTTGCCTTGCTATGTTGGCGTAGTAAGAACTTGCGTATAGTAAGACGTCGTCGATGAAAATTGCTAAGTTTGAATTTGGGTAATGGGGTATGTCAGCAGTGTATAAGTTTAATAGGGGAGCTGCCAAATTGGTTCCTTGTTGCAGGCCTGCATGTAAGGTCACAGGGTCTGAGAAGTCACTTTCTATCCTGACTTTTAGTATTCGATTTGTTATGTATGAGTGTATTTGTGTAGTAAGGTGTAGTGGGAAATTGTGTAATGTTAGGAGTTTGTAGATTAGTCCGTTGTACCAGACGTTGTCGATAGCTTGTTTTATGTCCAGAGACAAGAGTACCGTGCTTTGTTGTTGGTTAAATTTTTGTATTGCTTGCTGCGCAATATGCGCTACTAGCAGTACAGCACTTCTGAAAGTTCTGAAGCCAAACTGTTCCTCTGGAAGGTTTTGGTCCAATCTACCAGTTTTCAACCTTTTGTGTATGATTCTTTCCGCAACCTTGCCGAGTGCACTTAGGAGAGCAATGGGCCTGTACGAGTCCGGTCTTTTGGCGGGTTTACCAGGCTTTAATATAGGGACTATCACTGCTCTTTTTTTTTGTATCATAGCATAGCGACTATGCGCTCTAACGGTTTAATTAGATTTTTTTTTTCGTTATATTTAACAATCAATTTTTTAGTCGTATTATCTATGGTTTTGGAGATACCGCTGGTCATTTGGTCCCCCCAGTATAACGCGTGGGTTACACTCATTGAAAGAGTGCAGAGAAAGTTTGCTAAATGTATGTATTATAGAAAATACGGTATATACAGTGTGTGTATAAAGTCTGGAAACGGCTTAATAACATCACAATTTACTGGCCGATTTAAACCAAATTTGGTACAGTTGTGTAAGAAGATCTAACGCACTGAATGACGATATTGGCGTTGTTGCCAGCCTTTTAGTTTGTCTGGAATTCGAACGAATTTTATATTTTTAAATATAACACCCAGTATATTTTTACATTTTTAAATTCCACATAAAATTATAATTATTTTTTATTAAATCCATTATTAGTCTATACTTCATAGTTTCCGAGATATTGACTCTCGAAAAGTGACATTTTTGAACTTTGACAGCTTATAACTTTCTAACAGTACGTCTTAGAGCAAAACGGCTTACATGTCCCTATCTTCAATTTTTATTATCTTCCCCAAAAAATTAACTTCCGGTTAAACCGGATGTAACTCGAAAGCAGGAAATATAGTTGTTCCGGTTTAACTGTAAGTTGATTTTTTGGGAAGATAATAAAAATTGAAGATAGGGACATGTAAGCCGTTTTGCTCTAAGACGTACTGTTAGAAAGTTATAAGCTGTCAAAGTTCAAAAATGTCACTTTTCGAGAGTCAATATCTCGGAAACTATGAAGTACAGACTAATAATGCATATAATAAAAAATATTTATAATTTTATGTGGAATTTAAAAATGTAAAAATATACTGGGTGTTATATTTAAAAATATAAAATTCGTTCGAATTCCAGACAAACTAAAAAGCTGGCAACAACGCCAATATCGTCATTCGGTGCGTTAGATCCTCTTACACAACTGTACCAAATTTGGTTTAAATTGGCCAGTAAATTGTGATGTTATTAAGCCGTTTCCAGACTTTATACACACACTGTATATCCTCAGAAAGGGTGCGATAACGAATACCTTTTGGGTGTCTTTGGCAGGCTTTCATTGAGTAAAAGAAGAATCAAAATTTTACTATGCACTTTGTTTAGAATTTTGAAAGGTGAAATTGACTGCCCCGGTATTCTTGGTAAACTACCATTCGCTGTCAATAGAGTCAACTCGCGAACCTCAAATATTTTTTATCTGACCTATCCTCGAACAAACCTTTACAAAAATTCTCCAATTTACAAAATGTGCCACTTTTTTAATCTATATGCATCAGATAACTAAGTAGTCATTGCGCCACTTGAGCCTGGGAACTTTTTTCTGACCGTGGGAACTTTTTGGAGATGGGTGTGACCGACTGTGGGAAATTTTGGGGGCATTAACTACATAAGGCATCAACTACCGGGCAATAACTACCTACTTGGGCATTAACTACAACTGGCATTAACCACCCGGGCCGTAGCTACTTGGGCATTAGCTACTTGGGCATCAGCTACTTGGGCATTAGCTGCTTGGGCCCTACCTACCAAATACCATTAGCGCTAACTTCAGTTGGCACTAACTACTATTGGCGCTAGTTATCGCGGGTACTAGTATTGAACAAACGTCATCTTGTAGCATTCATTCTTACCTAGTTCGTTACTCATATAAAGTTACTTGAAAGCGAATGCTCCATGTTGTACTTTAGGTACAACCTGTCTACTTCTTAGTAGGGTTTTATTAAGAGGTATTAAATAATTGTAATTTACCTGTATTATATATATTTTGATCCTAAAGGTTCAATAGATTTTGTTTTGTATAGATCCTTCCGTTTTAGTTACAGCAAGGTTAGCTAACCGATTGGGCTTATATATTTGTATGGGATATTGAATTGTCCACAGTTTAGTTTAGTTTCCTTTTGTATGAGATACTCTATGATTGAACAACTTTAAAATGTTGTTTGTAACTTTGAATATTTATTTCTCACTTGTCAAAATTTAAGGTTAATAATATTTTTGTCAATGACAGCTCGGTGTCAGAAAGTAGTTCTGAGGTTAGCGCCGTATCGAATCGTTAGTCGTTTTTCATTCTTTGACCTCCAGTTGTCACTAATAATGCCATCAGGGTTGTTTTCACAGAGTAATATAGGTCCGGCCTAGTAGCTCCTTTGTAGTTCTATATTCAGACAGGTTCTAGAATTATCTAGTACTGTTACTAACTTCAGGTTCTATTTGAAGAACTTCCGTTAATGCCATTTTCTGGTCACTTTTCCCTTGACGGCCAAGGCGAAAGCCGTTTGATCTGAAGGCCACATGTTTAAGTCAAAAGGGGGCCAAATTTCCTGAAAAGGACTACAAGTCCTGTTACTCCAGATAATCGGTGAGTTTTCTTTTATTTGAGCGTTTTTGGTAGATTTCTAAGAACGATGCATTTTTTTTTAGATCTGTGAAGGAGTGCAGGCACATGTTTCTTTGAGAAACCAACACCGACAGCTCTTGAGGTTTATCAGTTTTATCAATTTCTCCAGTTTTTCAACTTTTTCAATTCCAATTCCGTCTTCAATGTTTCGACGTTTCTTTTGAAGTTTCTATTGCGAGTCTTCAAGAATACTCATGGTTTCCTGGTTAACTGCTGATGTTCCGCATACCATAAAAATACCCTCGTCCACACCAAGGAAGCACCATCAAAGAGCAGCTCCATCTTTCAAGGTCAAATGAGTCACATAAAAGACACCTGCATACTATAAAAATACCCTCGTCCAGGTGTATGGTCAAGGTCAAATTAACAAAGAGCAGTTGCATCCTTCAAGGTCAAATGAACACCTGCATACCATAAAAATACGCTCGCCCACGTGTATGGTCAAGGTCAAATGAACACCTGCATACCTGTGCGGTCAAGGTCGCGGGAGGGTAGGCGAGGGGGGCACGGGTGTAAGAGGGGGGGGGGGGTGAATCTCAATCCGCCTTTCATCTCTACTTAGGTATATGTGGCTATCTTCGCGATAGCTAAAATAATGAAACTATTTTTCCTTCCTTCGGTATATTTGTAAATAATCTCACAACATTTTGATAGCCTCTGTGTTGTCTGATTTGACGCATATGATCAGTGACCTTTGGACCTGCACGTTAAGACCAGATCTGACTATATCGCCAAAATAATAATTATTAATACAAATAGCGCCCTCTAGCAATTGTATTAGAAACTATTGTGTACAGGGTTATCCAACCAAGACTAGACAAGGCGATTATTTGACTTTTCCTGTACTTTTATAAAAAAAACTGAAATAGCCATCTTAAGTCATTTTCTCCCGCGAATTCGAATATCTTCAGCAAAAAACAATTGAACATCAAACAAAAGTACTAGGGGTCACATTGATATTTTTTTAAATGGGATGCCGTATTTTTAATGAGCTTATCCGATTTCTCATATAAATTTTAATCTAAAATGTTGGATTTTTAATTCAAAAACGCCTTTTTTCTTCAGTTTTAAATTCGGAAAATGTTCGTCTACCGTACGATTAATACCTGATAGATGGATACCCGTTTCACCTGTTCACCCTTTAACCTGCTTTAAAGCGTCCGTCAGTTAGACAAAATAATCAAGTGTCAAATTTCTATATATTTTTCACGAATTAATTACAAATTTATTTTGTTTGATTAAAGTTATTCACTTTAGTTTATAGTTTTTTCTAATATGTCATACTTTTTTTATACGTAAGCAATAATAGATTTGCAAAAACTACTAAATTTGTAATTAATTCGTGAAAAATATATAGAAATTTGACACTTGATTATTTTGTCTAACTGACGGACACTTTAAAGCAGGTTAAAGGGTGAACAGGTGAAACGGGTATCCATCTATCAGGTATTAATCGTACGGTAGACGAACATTTTCCGAATTTAAAACTGAAGAAAAAAGGCGTTTTTGAATTAAAAATCCAACATTTTAGATCAAAATTTATATGAGAAATCGGATAAGCTCATTAAAAATACGGCATCCCATTTAAAAAAATATCAAAGTGACCCCTAGTACTTTTGTTTGATGTTCAATTATTTTTTGCTGAAGATATTCGAATTCGCGGGAGAAAATGACTTAAGATGGCTATTTCAGTTTTTTTATAAAAGTACAGGAAAAGTCAAAAAATCGCCTTGTCTAGTCTTGGTTGGATAACCCTGTACCATTGGATACAACAATTGAACTCTCCAAAAACTCTTCCAAACAAGCTTAAATTTAGTAAAATCGGATAAGTCGTTTAGAATTTACAGCGATTTTAATGATTGCACTTTCACTTGATAAGAGTGGGAGAAGCTATTGAAAGTGTGAACATTAAAATCGCTGTAACTTCTAAACGACTTATTCGATTTTACTAAATTTAAGCTTGTTTGGAAGTACCTTCAGTTGTTGTATCCAATGGTACGCGATGGTTTTAATAAAATTACTAGAGGGCGCTATTTGTATTAATAATTTGTATTTTGGCGATAACTCTGAAACGAACAAAAATATCGAACTGCGGTCTTTACATCTTTTCTTGAAAATTTCATCTACTTTCCGATTATGATGTCATAGTTATACCGTATGATTTGAATTTTCGGGATAAAATCGAAAAAACTGTTATAGTCGGCTTCCACTTATCTAGGCGCGTTATGAACTTATCATAGAGAAACTTATATAGTGTTGTCTTGCTCAAACCAAGGTTAAAACGGCATTATAAAGATATCCGTAATATAAACGCGATAAACCTATTGGTTATTTATGAATCTGAGAGAGAAGCACATCTAATTTTCAGTAAATATCAAAATGTTTCGAAGAACACTACTGTATTATATAATGTCGTGAATAAGCTCCCTAGTTTTGACAAATGTGTCATTATTAAAAATATTGTGACATAAAATGTCGAGTACAAATCGGTTTGCAGGTTTTCTGCATCCCCAGGCAAAAGAAATGGTTCTCAATTTAATAGATTATTTTAAAAATAAAGAAGTAAAGGCTACTGAAACCTGCGAGTTATTAAATCCCAAGTCTATTAAAGAGAAAGTATCGGAAGCACTAAAACTAAGTTTAAGATCAATACAGAGAATTGTTCAAGAAAGTAGTAGAAATATACCAATGAAGAAAACGCAACGACGATAAAGGAAATCGAAGATTGAAATTTTACAGGAAGGTAAAAAATGGATGTAAGGAATGTTATATACAACTTATATGCATCACAAGTCGATATAACGCTTTCAGCTCTGAAAGAAGCTTTGAAGGAACGAGGTGTTTTGGAAATAGGTCTCAGATCATTGTCAGCGCTCATTAAAAGCTTAGGATTTCGTTATAGAAAGGACTGCAACAGAAGATATTTGTGCGAACTACAAAGAATCGCAAGCGAACGAGTAAAGTTTCTAAAAAAATATGTTGAAAATTATGAATCAAAGTTTAAAAAAGCAGTTTTTTAAGATGAAACTTGGGTATTTTCGAATGGAAGTGGGTCTAAATCATGGCAAGATGACTCAGTGAAATCAGTAAAATGAAAAAAAGGTTGTGGTTCGGGAAAACGTTACATAGTATTACATGCTGGCTCATCTACTGGTTTTATAAAGGAAGCAAGTTTAATTTTTTCAGCTAAATCAAAGAGCGCCGACTACCATAATAATATGAATTGTAAATATACACAAAAATATTCAAAATTATATACAATGTAAAATGCAGATAAATTCTGATGTTCCAATTTTTATTTATTAAACAATCACCCCTATTTACGGTCCAACATTTGATTCCCAAGTGTGGTCGCTAGTCAGAGGTTTTACTGTAGGTATATTGTTTATCTAATTTTCCATCAATTTAGTTATTAAATTTTTGAAATATAATACTATTTTGTCAACAACGTGTACAAGATAGTTTCAAATTAATATCTAACCTATTAACATTTAATTTTATGAAAAATCAGCTGTCCATATGCCGCCATATTGGTTTTTATATTTTGAAACATTTTTGAACCTCTGATTCAACTGATCTGATTCAGGAGGTCACGTGCGCCTAGTTAAGGAGAAGCCGACTATATTACTACAAATTGCGCCCTCTAGCAATTTTATTAAACACTATCGTGTACTGTTGGATACGGCAATTGGAGATACTTACCTTTTCCTTCCAAACAAGCCTAAATTTAGTAAAATCGGATAAGTCGTTTAGAATTTACAGCGATTTTAATGTTTACACATTCAATAGCTTCCCCCACTCTTATCAAGGTCGGTACGCCAACGAGCCTTAAACCAAAATGATGCAGAATTGTTTAAGCTTATCGCTGATGTAATCAGGGTTATACCTTAATATGGAAACTTTCGAAGAAATTTAGAATAAAAAAAAAAAAAATAATTGTGTCCTCTTGCGGCGAAATTAGGAACTTAAAAATAATTTCCAGAATTTTCTCATGACCGCTTTAATCATAATTTTTTTTTCTCAAGTTTCTATGCTTAGTAGTTTCCGAGATATGGCCGGTAGTCACCCTTAATGAATCACCCTGTATATTCATAGTGTTAATCTGACAGCTAAAATATTGAGGTTATGTTAAATAATAAATTAAATCAATAACATTATGAATTATTGCTTGCATTTTTTATATGCATAAAGACAGTACAACGAGCAAGGGCACAATTAAGTTAACTTAAATAGAAATATGATGAATTACCGAGGTAAATAGACAGAATAGTTGCTACCTAAACGAATACCCAACCTATAGTCTATATCATACAACACTGTTTAAATATACATAATTAGCCGCTAAAAACTTCTCTGAAAAGGGGAAAAACATCCAATAATCCAATAAAATACCTAAAAATGGCCTTCGAACCTATAAAACCCTATTTAACAGCCCTTATATAAAACAAACAACCAATAAACACTCTGATAGGGTAAACACATCTAATATTCCATTAAAGTACCTAAAAATGGCCTCTGAACCTATAAAACCCTATTTAACAGCACCTATACAAATAAACTCTCGTAACAGGGTAAAAACATCTAATAATCCATTAAAGTACCTAAAAATAGCATCTGAACCTATAAATCCCTATTTAACAGCACCTATACAAAATAAACAACAAATAACCTCTCTGATGGGATAAAAACATCAAATAAACCATTAAATGGCACGTGAACCTATAAAACCCCAGTGTACCTATACAAGTTCTGACAGACCTTTTAAAAGAGCAGTTTTTTAAGATGAAACTTGGGTATTTTCGAATGGAAGTGGGTCTAAATCATGGCAAGACGACTCAGTGAAATCAGTAAAATGAAAAAAAGGTTGTGGTTCGGGAAAACGTTACATAGTATTACATGCTGGCTCATCTACTGGTTTTATAAAGGAAGCAAGTTTAATTTTTTCATCTAAATCAAAGAGCGCCGACTACCATAATAATATGAATTGTAAATGTACACAAAAATATTCAAAATTATATACAATGTAAAATGCAGATAAATTCTGATGTTCCAATTTTTATTTATTAAACAATCACCCCTATTTACGGAATATTACCATTAGGTACAACAAATGTAAAAATAAATCTAGGTAAATTATCGGGTTACGTTACAGCATTAGTAGTAGAAAAATTATCGAAGCCACTTATATTAGGAACAGATTTTCTAACAAAAAATAGGGCAAAAATTGATTTTGATCAAAAAACAGTACGGTTGCAAAATGGTTATGTGCAAACCACCCTGTTCTTTCAAAAGGCAACAGAAGAAAAAACTCAAGACATCGAAGAACCCTCGGACGAAACCAAGATATATCTACAACTCTCTGCAATTGAGGAAGAAAATAACGAAGAAAAAATTCATAAAATAATAGCAAACGAGGACTATATTCTTAAACAAAACATAAAAGTAAAAATTAAGCTGGCTACAACCTTAACCTCATTAAATACCGAAACATTAAAAAATTTGATGTTTGAGGAAAATGACAAATTTTTGAGGCCACGGGGTATGATCTTACAAACCTCCCCATATTTCTCAGAGGATAGTTTCGTTTTAGAAGCAACGACAAAGAGTCACAATACAATTAAAATTTTTAAAGGATCAACACTAGGACATTTAAGAAAGACCACCCTGTATAATCTACAGGAAGCACCTTTCCTATATATGGAAGAAGGTGTTGACGACGAGATGGTTACGATGGGTGACCATAAAATAGACCATATTGAAAACCAAAACATAAAAAATAACCTGAAAACATTACTGGAAAAATACAACGATGTTTTCTCCAAGTCACCAAAATACATGGGAAAGACAAACATAGTACAACACAGCATAGATGTAGGGGACGCCCAACCAATAAAAACTAGAGCCTACCGGGTGTCCCAAAAAGAAAGGGAATTAATAGATCAACAAATAAAAGAGATGGCAAAATACAATATAATTCGACCTAGCAACTCCCCATGGGCAAGTCCAGTCGTGCTAGTAAAAAAGAAATCAGGAGAAACAAGATTTTGCGTAGATTATAGGCGACTTAATGACGTCACTAGGAAATCGGCCTATAATATTCCAAATATCGACGACATTTTAACTTATTTGGGAAACGCAAAATATTTTTCATCCTTAGACATGTTTTCTGGATTTTGGCAAGTTGAAATTAAGGAAAAGTCAAAACCATATACAGCCTTTCAGGCACAAGGTCACGGTCTTTGGGAATTTAATTATATGAGCTTCGGTTTATGCAATGCGCCCGCATCGTTTCAATTATTGGCTGATACAGTATTTAAGGATTTGAAATGGAAAGAAATCTTAATTTACATGGACGATATAATAATATTCTCAGAAACCATGGAAGAACACATAGAAAAACTGGAAAAAGTTTTTACACGTCTCCGTGAAGCTGGCCTGACGCTACAGCCCAGTAAATGCGAATACCTTAAAGAAAAAATTGACATTTTGGGATATACAATTTCAAAAGATGGCATCCTTCCAGACGACAGAAAGCTAGCTGCAATAAAAGAATTTCCAAAACCAAAATCTATAAAGGACATTCAAAGCTTTGTCGGCCTGTGCAACTACTACAGAAAATTTATAAAAAATTTCTCAATTATTGCTCACCCGTTACATAATGCAACAAAAAAGGACACTGGCTTTATATGGACTGAAGAGCAAGAAAAAGCCTTTGAGACACTTAAACAAAAACTATGCACCGCACCAGTCTTAGCTCATTATAATCCAAGAAAAGGTTGCGAGCTACGAGTGGACGGAAGCCTAGTTGGGATCGGAGCAATCCTTTTACAGGAAGGAGAAGACCAACAACTGCACCCAGTCGCATACGCGAGCAGAAGTCTATCAAAATCAGAGAAAAATTACACTATAACAGAAATAGAAGGACTAGCGGCGATATGGGGATTAACATATTTGAGACATCTGATTTATGGAAAACCAGTCAGAATAGTGACTGATCATCACGCCCTCTGTTGGCTAAAAACGTTAAAAGACCCAACAGGAAGACTGGCTAGATGGTCTATTAAACTGTCAGAATTTGACTATAATATTGTGCATAAAAGTGGCGTAGCCCACCGAGACGCCGACTGTATAAGCCGATATCCAGTATTAGGACCTGAAGATGACCAAGACATAAACGAAGTACCTACATTTCTCGTCGAGTCAGAGGATATGGCAAAACTTCAGCTCGAGGACCCAGACCTAAAAGAATTAATACAAGCGATAGACGACCCTGACAGCGCACCAATAGGTACTAGAAGAAGAACAAAAAACTTTAGGCTAATTGATAGCGTGTTATACAAAATCAATCCCAGTAACGACGGTAAAGAAAACCTACTTGCAATACCGAAAAGCATGACCGGAGAAATAATTTTTAGCAATCATTCAGAACCACTAAGTGGACATATGGGAACCACCAAAACGCTATACAAAATTAAAAATAGATACTACTGGGAAGGCCTTCAAAAGGATGTGGAAAAATTTATAAAAGGATGCCCAGATTGTCAAGCTAGAAAGGGACAACAAAATCGCAAACCAATAGGACTATTGCAGCCTATTCCTGTAGGAACTCCATTCGAAAGAATAGGCATCGATATTTTAGGCCCATTTAGAAAAAGTAGTGCTAATAACACCGTTATTGTAGTGGCCACAGACTACGCCACACGTTGGGCAGAAACAAAAGCATTGCCAAATGGAAAAGCTGGCCCAATAGCAAAATTTATTGCCGAAAATATAATAAGTAGACACGGAGCCCCAAAATATCTACTCAGTGATAGAGGAAAAGTCTTCCAATCAGAGCTAGTAAAAGAGCTTCTAAAACAAATGGGGACAATAAAGCAATTTACGACATCATATCACCCTAGCACAAACGGATTGACAGAAAGATTTAATAAAACATTAGCTGACATGCTGTCAATGTACACAAATACAAACCAAACTAACTGGGACGAATTTTTAAATCATGTGACCTTCGCATACAATACAAGCAGACAAGATACAACACATTTTTCACCATTTATGCTCGTCTATGGCAGAGAAGCAGTTTTACCAACTGAAGCGAACATTGCTGGATCAACGGAATCATTAAGCAGTCACGATATAAGAAACACAGCTTTAACAGTCAGAAGCAAGGCTGTAGAAAACATTATGAGAAAACAAAGGATAGACAAACTAAGATACGATACCAAACACAGACATGTGGAGTATCAAGAAGGGGACCAAGTAAAAGTATTCACCCCTATAAGAAAAGTGGGTAGAAGCGAAAAGCTCCTTTTAAGATGGTTTGGCCCATACTTTATTAACAGAAAAATGTCAGAAGTAGACTATGAGATTCAAAAAGGCAAGTCAAAAAACTCAAAAAAGGACATAGTTCACGTTAGTCGCATTCTGCCTTATTATGACCCGTGGACCCCAGTTCCCACCCCCGAAATATAATAATTTCATTGTAAATATTGTAAATATTCCCCTATAAGAAAATAACCCCTACCTAAATTCAGTAAGTATAGGTAACCTGCTGTAACAAATAAACCAAAACGAAAATGATAATGATAAACAATACTACATATTTATTAAGTAATTTGATAATATTGAAAATTAGCATAGAGTTTAATAATTACTATTGAAATATTTTTATAGCACTAGATGGAAAAAGTAAGCAAGTAAAAAACTTTGCTAAAATCGAGGTTAAAATGTAAATATTTATTTTAAGCGCCTTAGATAAAATAAAAAAAAAAAAAACACAAAAAATTAAAAAAAAAAAAAAAAAAAAAAAAAAAAAATATATAATTAGGTACTTGTCATTAAATCAAGCTTAGTTTAAAAGAGAATACTTAGACTTTAAAAATAAAATCTTAAAAAATAATTTTTAAAATGACAATAATAGGTGCATAGGATAGAATTACAAATTTATTCCCATAAATAACTTAGTAGGATATACTATGAAAAAAGACTAATTGGACTATCACAAAACTAAGACATAAAAGCCATTTTTTCCAATATAAACAATATTGTAACATTATACTATAAATAGGGTTAATTAAATAATCCAGTGAAGCGAAATATATAATCTCAATATAATTGACATGATTTCAAAAACATTTTCTTTGACAGATGTCTAATACTAATAATTTCAAGAGGAATGTTAGAAAACAAACTACAGAAATACAGTGTAGAAATAAGCGCTGGAGCTTTCTGGAAACCCCTCCCAGACACAATAACATATGAAGCAACAATTCCAATTACTTATAAAACTGAGTGGACAGCCGACAACATAACAGAAATAACACCTTTACAAACAATATGCAAAGATCAAACGACAAAAAGTGAAGAATGTATCATTATGCACCACCTAAATGAACTTGCCAGATCATTCTCACAGGAACTGAAGATCCTGGAGGAAGGATGGAGCATATCTTCACTACAGAAAAATAGGGTTGTAAGAAAGAAAAGAGCCTTAGACTTTATTGGTCAGGGGTTCTCATGGTGTTGCGCCTAGCCACTCAAGAAAAGCTCAATTTGGTCGCTGAAAGCGAAGAAAAGATAAAACAAAGACTAAACTCAATTGGTAATGGACTCTCCCAGACAATAAAAGAAATAAGTGAAAACTCCAAACATTTTAAGGAATATGAGAGATCGTTGACAAGCACATTCAAGCAAACAGAGACAAGAATGAAGATAATCGAGCAACAAACAGAAGACATACAAAATAAAATAATAAAGTCAATGAACCATCAAGAGACACTGTCCTTGACAGCTCTCTATAATGAATACCTTAATATGAAAAGAACCATTCTTCTGACCAGGACCATCCGTAGACATACCATCATTGATTCATGCAAACACCACAAAGTACCATCATCAATTGTCAACCCAGCAGTACTTCAAGAAGATCTGAGAAAATTGGAAGAAGAAATAAAAAACTCTGGTCAGGAGCTAGCCATCCCTGTCACAGACATTTTCAAGTATTTTAAACTCCCAATCTCAGACTGCTCATTTACAAATTCAAAACTTTTTATTCACATCAAAATCCCTATCATTCAAAGCAGACAACAATGGGACCTATTTGAACTAGTAACCACGCCGTTTGCATGGTATAATCAGACTTGTAGTATACCTCATCAAACCTTATTCTTGGCAGTATCAGCTGACCCCTACGGCGAAGAACATCATATTAGGCAAATTTCAGGCACAGGACTCCATCAATGTAAACCCTACCATGACAAACTGTGTTATATTCCAAGATTCTCAGCAGACTCAATACAGGGTCCAGAATGTGCCAAAAAGCTGTATGAAGGCAGCACTGTGCTTGAACTTAGTCACCACTGTCCCATGAATTGTCACTCTGCAACCTCCATGATTATATCAGAAATTTATGATGAACACTACACCCTAACCCACCCTAAAGAGGATATCAACATTACCTGTGGTACAGTCACTAATAAAATACCAATGAGTCAAAAACATCAAGGCTCAATTAAAATCCATTTACCCTGCAACTGCAAACTTAACTCCGAAAAGGAAACAATAATTCCAAACCGGTTTCCTTGCCCTGATGAAATCACTTATACAGCAAAAGTCATACATATAATCCCTGCAATATGGTCCAATTTAAAAACTTTTGTACTCAACCCAAAAATACAAAATAATTTACCCACATACAAGGACATCCATGAATGTTTAAACATAAATTGGACACTTGAAATTCCCCACCTAAATTTAACCTCGACTGACACTACAGTCAAAAATATTTTGGAGTTCATAGATAATAATATACACCCTGCAATCAGTTCATACAGCGAAACCTACGGTGTCCATAGTGACTCATTATTCTTAATTTGGAATATAATTCTTTCTACTACAGTAGCATACCTCTTCTTTACCCGAAATAGATTACTTGTTACTGCAGCAGCAATCCCATCCGTGCAAGCAGATTTGCCAAGTTCCTCTGCGAGTCATGATGCTTTCTTTGGTATCTTGTGCACATGCCTAATAATTTTCCTACTATATCTAGGCTGTTGGACCATCCTCTGCTGTTGTAGAAAACCTGTAAAAAATAAAAACCATGAATACCAACACCAAAATGTAGAAGAAATCGAACTTGCAACAATGTCTTCTACTCAACCATCAACAACCCTGACACAAAATATTAACAAAAAATATACACTGGAAATACTTGAGCATAAAAACCTTCTATCACTGTCTCCTGGAGATAAAGTTATGGCACAAATTCAGTGCATTGAAACATAAAATATTCTAATTAAATTTTTCCAAGACAATTTAGTATGCCCGAGTAGTCTTGCAAATATTTAATAAATTAGTCAGTGTTTTGCCTTGTTATTTAAACCAAGATCTAGCTAGCAAATCAAAAAGGTTATTGGATAAATATCATCGTAAATCACAAAGACTTACCTAGTCCCGGGACGTCAGGACATCAACATTTTGACATGATCATTTTAAGATCAACATAGGAACATAAACAGTTGGCCACTCGATATTTTAATATTTCATTAAAGAATTGAGAGTTAAATATAGACATGAAATCGTACAAATAAAACGAAGCCATTAAGTAATCAACCAAGGTTTTAATTAAGAAATATTAATTTTGTACAGGCATAAGTACATATGATTCAAATATAGTAAGCGTAGGTAGGAGACAGGGGCATACAAACCGGTAGAAGGCTTTTTCAAGTATAGTACAGAAAACCCTACGCAAGAATAAAAAACAAGAATATTTTTCAAAGTCTACCTAAGTAAATATACAAAAATATTTTTCAAAGCAAAGATTTTTGAAGTACATAAATAGAATACTTAAGACCTCTCTACTTAAGTTATTAAATAAGCATAAGTATCTTATAATTTTGACAAAAATACCCCTTACAATTCTTACCCATGGATGTATTATTTAAACAGTCAATTTAAAACCTCAGATCTTTATGCAAAAAATATTTTCAATTATACAGAGGTCTATAAATATAGGTAATAAGACTAAATATTATTCTCCTTATACAAGAATGTCTAGAACCCCACATTAAAGATTTAATGAATTTAATAATTTTATTACATACTTAAACGCCAGAATTTACTAGGCACATATAAGAATATCTTAAAGAATTTATAATATAAAAAATTGATTTTACTCACTTAGGGTTTTCATAAGCCATTTATCCAAGATAGTCCAATGCATATTTCTCAATTAAAATAAGTAAGCAAGCATTCTACTCATTAAGTAAAAGTAAGCTAATTTTTCAGTTTTATATTAGTTCAGATATATAAAACCTACTAAAAATATATCCGAATTTTAATTTAAAAAACAAATTTAAAATGTAAATTTGCTTTCACTTAGCTATTGTAAGCACTTCAATAATAGTGCACTATTTTGTTCCATTGTAAATAATGTAAGAATTTAGCGCGATCTAAATATATGTAAATATTAAGCGAAATAATAGGAACACATACTTACTCTTTGTTTCTTTATTTTTATGTAAACACCACTACTGCACCATCCGAAGCTGCTTGGTCCAAAAATGCCTGACGTCTCTGCTGTCCAGCCACTTGCCATTGACAGACCGGAGTCCAAAAATACTAAAGGCACGATGCATACAACATACTTGACCGTACCACAAGTAAGCCCCAGTCTCCAGGCTGCCCCAGTACGCCAGTATGGAACAATTGGTCTCCACTGCCATGACGCATCTATGCCTACTGATAAAGCCATTATATCACCCAGCATCCAGTAGAAGCTCAACAAGTCTCATTACCATGTCAACACACGAGTGCACACTAGAAGAAGTAGCCACAACACTATCACATGCACACGGACGAGTAAGGCAATACCACCGCTACCGACGAAGACAAACCGAGGAAAAGCAAGACTGTAATGCTAAACGAGTCGCAAACCAACGAGAAGCTCTGCACACCATCTCCGTTAGCACTACACTTCACAAACACTAGTGATTGCCAATTTTCTCGAAGAAAACTCGTTAATCACGCCACTCACGAAGTCTTGCTTAGAAGAAACTAGAAACTGCCGATTTTGCTAAAAAATTTCAAACTAACGAAATTTGTTGCAGCAAACAGTTAGGTTAAAGTTAAATGTCCGACCTACCTACGACATACTTACATCCGACCCAGGCCTTAACAACATGAGATGGACCACGGAGGATGTTCTGTTCTGTTCGAGGATTGTGATGGCCTCTAGCCTTTGACCACAGAGGAAAAACAGATAAAATTGTCACTAACGACACCAATGTTAGCAGACAAGAGCAACCCATAATGAATGAATGGCTACCAGTATGGCATCGGCCGTCAACGCAGGAGGCCTTAGTACCAACAACAGTATCGGCAACACCCAAGGTTCTTCGACGATTTCCAGTCGATTCCCATAGGCGGCGCACCGCACGAAACCATCCGCAGACCCATGGCAAGGCACGAAATCCCAACCACGACAGGACCGTACTCAGGACCCAAGCATAGACTTTATTATGGTGTAGTGGAAATGCGTATAGAGACATTAAGAAACATTATTGTTTTGTATGGCAATATTTATTTTTATTTTCACTCAACTAAATAATTCTCAAAATAATTTTTTTTTGGTAATTTACTTTTCTTTTACAGCTTTTAATATTTAAATTGTTTAAACTCTACTTTCTTTCTATTATCGCTGGGGGCCAGCTTTCTTAAGACCGGGGGATATGTCACAAAAGGAATTTATTTAAAAATGTTTCGAATTTATTTAAAAATATTTCATAGTTCAATATTCTAATTTTTAATAGATTTCTATAGTTAAGGCTAATGGCAGGTCATTCCTACGTAACTTAAAACCTATATTAAATTTATTAAACAAGTTCGAAAAGTTGCAATTATGAAACATTATACGCGCATCCCGATCTATCAATGGTTCTGCCAAGTCGTCAAGTCAGCAGAATCAAGGTTCACGACCGGAGTTCGTCGTTTCCCTAAAAGAAGGGAAAACTGCTGACTTGGTGAACGGCACACTATTGATAGAAAAAATATCGTTCGGCACTAGTGCTCAAGAGTCCGTAATAAGCAGTTAAAAATTTTGTTATCATCTTTGTTGGTATATTTGCTGGTCCCCCAAGAAGCGATGCTAATAAATTTAATGTGAGTAAAATACTTATTGAGTTGAATTTGTAAAAGGTTTAAATCCGATCTGTTCATTTTGTTATTTCATTTGGTTATTTTATTTGGTTATTTCGTTTGGTTATTTTATTTGGTTATTCCATTCTTTGTAAACCCATCAGGTGATCTCTATTTAATTTGTTAATAAATTTGTTTTCGAAATAAATTTGTTTTCCTAAAATAGTCATTAAGGTTCCGCTACCTCTACGCCCTCGTCGCACCCTAAAAACTGGGCGTGACAATATCATACAACACTGTTTAAATATACATAATTAGCCGCTAAAAACTTCTCTGAAAAGGGGAAAAACATCCAATAATCCAATAAAATGGCCTTCGAACCTATAAAACCCTATTTAACAGCCCTTATATAAAACAAACAACCAATAAACACTCTGATAGGGTAAACACATCTAATATTCCATTAAAGTACCTAAAAATGGCCTCTGAACCTATAAAACCCTATTTAACAGCACCTATACAAATAAACACTCGTAACAGGGTAAAAACATCTAATAATCCATTAAAGTACCTAAAAATAGCATCTGAACCTATAAATCCCTATTTAACAGCACCTATACAAAATAAACAACAAATAACCTCTCTGATGGGATAAAAACATCAAATAAACCATTAAATGGCACGTGAACCTATAAAACCCCAGTGTACCTATACAAGTTCTGACAGACCTATACTTGATCTATATGCATGCTTATTAGTGCCCTATAGCAGCCATATGCTTGGTATATAGTAGGCCTATGCTTGGTTTATAGTAGGCCTATGCTTGGCCTCACTTAAGTTCTATACTAAATTAGGGGTTATAGTTCTTGAAAAGCAATTTGATCGGTTGCGAAATTGTGTGTATTGTTGTGGAAGGGACTTATCAAAGATCTTATATGCACCAAGAGTACTCATACATAAACTAAACTAACAAAGGTAACAAATGAACAAGGGTTAGTTGCGCGAATAAATAATATAAAAACAGCAGGCAGGTTCTAGGTTAAAAACTATCCATTAATCCGATATTAGAGCCATAGACGTTGTCTACTATTACGATTATAACGATAAGAAATTAATAACTAACATCTGAATCAGTGCCTATGAAAATACAACTGCCTATGAAAATACTAAAATTATCCGCTTCAACGGCAAAAAACACCTTATGATCTGAAAAAATTAATAGCTAAAGGCCGGTGTACAGAGAAACATAAAATAGAGTCCAAGAAAAGCAACTAAATACAACAAAAAATTAAATTAAATTTGTAAATAAGCAAGAAATAATAAGAGTTTAATAGTTGATAATAGACCTAAATCGAAAGAAATTACAGACAACGAATAGCTGTTGGACAGGTCCTTATCCATCACACCCCCGCGATGCTGAAAAATAAGAATAAATAGGAAAAAATACCTAGATATTTAGGATAATATTGCTTTAAAGACCAGCTAACTCTTACAAGAGTATTTATGTAACACGAATGCAAGAAAAACATAACCCAACTTCTTGAGTATGGTTATTTTGTATACAAGCTAACACCCCAAAAAGGGCTATATACGTTCAAAAAAGTATATCTACGTACCTCTAATATTAGGTATAACTATAAGGATAATACTATACTACTACTTACAGGAATCAAATTAAAGTTTAAAAAATAGGGGTATGTAAAGTATTTAAATTACCGAACGACTATCCAAAATAAATTATAAATTTGTGGAATTCCGGATGATCATACTCATCTAATCAATCTTACAACATATGAAAATAAGGCAATTAATTAGATAAATAACTTCTTAACGAGGCTTCCAATAGTCACTAGTCATCATCTAAACTATCAAAATAAAGCACAAGAGTTGTCAAAATTATTTATCGAATCACAAAATTTGGCACATGACACAGGCGAAGAATACCTTCTAAAATACCAATTCCTGGATGTTCGAATGCAGTCGTATAACTGTCAAAAGCAGATATTGGCCTATGACTCGTCAAGGGTATTAGGTAATATTTGTAGATAGATAAATATGTAGCGTAACATCACAAGGCACCTAGAAAAACCCAAAAAGTTTAAAAAAACCTTGTCATAAATGCATTAGATTGTATAAAGCAATTAATGTCCTAATGGCAGGGATAGCGAATATTTTTGCACTAGGTAGATATTGAAAAAATACCCATGGAAATGAGTAAATCCATTAAAATAATACAAACAATAACAATGTGAGGCACATAAAATACAGTTTCAAACGAGGAAAAATTAGATTGGAAACTAGTGTGTTAAGTAATAAAAACATCATTCAACTAAGCTGTTTAAATAATATAAAAGCGGCAATATGAGGAAGTTTTAAGATGTTCATGACATAAACAGGATGTAAATTTGCAGAAAATAAGGGTAAATAAAGCAAATAATGTAACACAATAATAAAGTAGTAACCTAACTGATCATAGAAACATATTAGTAAAAAGGGTTGCAGAAAATAAAAATATATAACAATTTATTAAGTATTAAAAATATACCCTAATATTATTTGTTTATTCAAATAAGTAGAAGGCTATCGGCCATCCATAAAAAAGTGAAACGTTCTGTATAATGTTATAATAAGGGTTTAATTCTTATAAAGCACGCCGGTCAAAAATATGCGTTTGATTTGTGTATGGGTGAGGGTTATTATAGATGTAATATATTTGAAGTTTGAGTAAAAGATGTGTTTTGGACTTCCATCGCCTTTAGTTTTTCATATCACAACGTTTCAACTGGTAAGTATCTCCAGCATACGAGCCTATTCATAAATATTCATAATTTGTAGCTTTGTAACTTGTTTAGTATTCACCTGAAGACGACTGGAGATACTTACCAGTTAAAACGTTGTGATATGAAAAACTAAAGGCGATGGAAGTCCAAAACACTTCTTTTACTCAAGATACATCATTGTCCACAACCTTCAAACAAACATATTTGAAGTTTAATACAGTAATTATATATAAACTTAACCTATAAACGTGAGAAATAATTAAGTGTAAATTACGAAGTCTAATAATATAGAAAATAGCCGACTGGGAGAACATAGGGTTCTAAGCCGATGCCTGAACCCTGCTTAGTTAGTCTAACACAGCGTAATTCTAATAAATTACCATTTCTATTAGTATTTAGCTTAACAACTAGTCACATTATTATCTAAACCAGTAACAAATATTTTCTCATAGGGGTTTAATTATGTTGTTTTCCTTGTACGGCAACAAAATATACATATATTAAAAAACTTCACTATATTAGTGAAAGGATTGTATTTGACCTGCCGATTATGAAAAAAATAGACAATAAGCTATAGTAATTTTATTGTAGTTACGATCAATCGACAACTATCAATAGGGCGGTAGTTTGAGAAATTTTATAGGATTTAGACTAGGTTCACTGTATTGTTCAAAATAGTAGGGTTATAACATTTGAATCATATTTAGTTATTTATTCATTCGCAATACAATTGAACCCTTATTATAACATTATACAGAACGTTTCACTTTTTTATGGATGGCCGATAGCCTTCTACTTAGTTGAATAAACAGGGTCTATTTTTAATAATACTTAATAAATTGTTATATATTTTTATTTTCTGCAACCCTTTTTACTAATATGTTTCTATGATCAGTTAGGTTACTACTTTATTATTGTGTTACATTATTTGCTTTAGTTACCCTTATTTTCTGCAAATTTACATCCTGTCCCTGTCTTGAACATCTTAAAACGTCCTCATATTGCCGCTTTGATATTATTTAAACAGCTTAGTTGAATGATGTTTTTAATACTTAACACACTAGTTTCCAATCTAATTTTTCCTCGTTTGAAACTGTATTTTATGTGCCTCACATTGTTATTGTTTGTATTATTTTAATGGATTTAATCATTTCCATGGGTATTTTTCAATATCTACCTATTGCAAAAATATTCGCTATCCCTGCCATTATAACATTAATTGCTTTATACAATCTAATTAAGGTTTTTTTAAATCTTTTTGGGTTTTTCTAGGTGCCTTGTGATGTTACGCTACACATGTATCTATCTAAAAGTATTACCTAATACCCTTGACGATTCGTAGGCCAATAACTGCTTTTGACAGTTATACGACTGCATTCGAACATCCACGAATTGGTATTTTAGAAGGTATCCTCCGCCTGTGTCATGTGCCAAATTTTGTGATTCGATAAATAATTTTGTCAACTCTTGTGCTTTATTTTGATAGTTTAGATCAGCCTTTCCCAAAGTGGGCGATAACGCCCCCTTGTGGGCGCTGCAGGCCTAAAGGGGGGCGGTAAGAGACCCATGGAAAAAATGAATGTTTAATCTCCGCTAATATAGCTCACAATAATTAATTAATTTAATTTATATATACACTCACCGACAAAAAAACCGGCACCTAAATTTTTTTAGTACTTTCAATATGGCATAACTTTTTTATTTTTGACTTTATTGCAATAATTTTTCGTTGGGCGATAGATCTATCATTAAAATTACGCTGCAGTTAGTTCTGATGTAATTTTGGTTGCTTAAATGTTTATATACCAGGGTAAGTCAAAATAATGTTTTTAGTCCGAAGTTTAAAACGTCCTGTGGAAAAACACGCCAGAGAAACTTGTTTAAACATGATTTGCGATAAAGCTGAATGTATTCCGAGCGTTTTGTTTTTTGAATCATCTGGTTATCTTGCTGCATTTTTTAATGTCAATAAAAATATTCAGCGAGTTAACAATTCGAAAAAGAGAAGTTAGTTTTTTAAAAATTTTATTTTAAGCAAAGCGTGATACAATAGAACTGAGCTTTTTGCGTTTCATATATTTATAACATTCACAATGCTGATTCGGCATGGGAACTAGACGTAGAAAATCTAAGAAAAGAGATAACGATTCTGCTTATTCTACAGATTAGAGCGTTCTCATGGGAATGTAACTCTTTCCCTCTTAGATGAAAGCACGTTCTAAAGAGCGTGATTTCAAAAAATATAAAATTAATTATTATTATTTTTTAAAAATAAATCAATATTTGTGATTGATTTAAATGTAGTTAAATAATTGCATTATTTATTTCATTATTTAAATTAGTTTTAATATGAATTATTTTCTTAGATTTTTTTTTTAGATTCTCTTATCTTTTATATATGATAAAAATTATAGTCAGGGCGAAAATAATGTAAATCAATATAGTCCAAAAACTTTTCCGATTGATATAAACGGTTGACGTCATTTCTTCGAGGTCCTTCTTCTGGTCTTGTAGTTGGTTTTTATTTTCTTTGGTGGCTTTGAGGTTGACATAGTTGAGGTCCATGGAAGGAGGGTTGTATGTTAATCGATGTGGTTCGATTAGGCTTAAGTTTACCACAGGTAGGCTGACTTCGGAGTAGCTGATGCGGCTTGGCTCGTAGCTTTCCAATGTAATTGATTTGATTTTCGTTTTACAGTTGGTCGGAGACTCTAACAGGTAGGATCCAAACAGGGGTACGTTATCAACTGATTTTTGACAATTGATTGTACTGATTAGGCGATTTGGAATTGTGATTAACCATTTTCCATCGACTATTTTTATTATCTGCGGCTCGTGCAACTGCGTCTTGAACGGGTGGCAGGAAGTGACGTTGCTATGGTGCGTAATAAGTTAAACTGCACAAGAGGGGCTGTCTTCCACGAGGGAGGTGCGTGTTTCTTTACACAAGTGGTGTTGGGGTTGAAGTTCCATGCATTCTTCGTCCATATAAGTGTACTTATTATTGCCAAGTGCTAGGTAGGGTTTGTAGGGTATGTTGACGAAAAATGATTGGTTATCGGGGATTGGTAAAGGGAATAATTTGAAATATTGATATGTTTCTGACTCCACAAGGGGTAGTTCTAATATGAATACAACATTGTATCCCTTTAAAAAGTTTTTAATTGTTATTATTTTTTCGAAATTAAGTATGTTTTGAATGTTAGTTTCTAAGGGAAGCTTGTCCGCATTTAAGTGATTTCTAACATTTTGTATTTCTTGTAAGAGTTCATTTGGGTTAATAATTGAATTATGAAGAATGTTCATTTTAGCAAAAGTAGTCGCTACTTCGATTTTATCGAGCATATTATAAATTGATTGATATAGTAATGTAATTTGATTAAGTATAATATGGATTAGAAAGTATTGATTTGTGTTGGTTTGGCCTATTTCAACATTTTTAATTGTCTCCTTTATTTGTATGATATGACCTTTTAATATCAATTCATTGTGAGTAATATTGCATCATTTTGGTCTAGGTTTCCTGTTATACTTTTAATAAAGGTGCCTAAGGGGTCAAATATTCCTCTTTTATTTCTATGTGTGGTTTTAAATGGTAATATTTGTTCGATTAAATGTTCTATTTTTAGTTCGAGCGTATGAACTGGGTTTAATGAATTGTGATAGCCGTTATAATATTGGGTTTTATTTTTAATACTAAAATTTAACTTTTCGGTTTGGTTTTTAATAGTTTCGAATTTAAGTATTAAAGGGGTTAGGTCAAAATTTTGAATAAAGGACCATTTGTTAGATTCAAGTTGTGCAATTCCTAGTTTAAAGGGTAGCATTCCAGGGTGGTTGTTAAGGTCATGGAATTTTGCTATTCCTGTGACGATTGTCCAGCTCCATCTGGAACAAGGGGCATAATTTTAGTTTCGTTGATATGAATTATTTCTTTGCGTTTTGTTTTAGGATTTTCGATTTCGATTTTATTATTTTCTAGGACACGTGTTAACAAATAAGGGCCTAAAAATTTCTTTTTAATTTTGCTTGATCGGTTATCTGATTTTTTATAGACTTGGGAACCAATTTTGGGTTCTATAGGGGTTTTGTTTTTATTTGCCCGGTCTATAGATTTTAGTTTAAGTTCTTTCGTGTGTTCCGTGATTTTTTCGTATAAGACTTGTGTATTATTTTTATGATTGTTTAGATATTCGGTATATACATGAGATGGTATTAAATCCATAGGGTCTCTAGAATCGGTGTGTCCAAATACGAGTTCGTAAGGGGTGAAATTTGTACTTGAATGGATTGTATTGTTATAAGCAATAATTGCATATGGCATTAATTTTGTTACGTCAGCATTTGGGTCTGATTCGCGTAAAATTCGAATATGTTCGATTAGGGTTGAATGTAACCTTTCTACGGGAGAATTGGACTCATGATGATAAGGGGTAGTAAAATGAATTTTTATATTATGTGTGTTTAATAAGCCTTTTACTACTTCGTTTTGAAATTCTGATCCGTTGTCTGAAACAATTTGTTTTGGTACACGTAAGAATGAAAAGAAATTTATTAGTTGATCACAACATGAAACTGCGTTTCCGCTGTAAGGTAACGCTTGTGCGTATTTTGAAAATTTGTCAGTGATTGTTAAGAATTTTTGTTTTCCGACTATAAATGTATCTATATGAATTATTTCAAATGGTTTACTCGGGGTTTCTGTTAAGACTAAGGGTTGATCGGGTGATTTACGATTATATTTTGATCGTTGACATATTTCACAATTATTTATATATTTTGTAACATCAGATTTTAATGATTTCCAATAATAATTGGCTTTTAGAAATCTACATGTTTCTTCGATTCCGCGATGATTGGTTTTACTTTCGTGTCGGTATTTAATCATTAATTCTCGTTCTTCTGGTGCCACGTTATTTAATAATTTTGAACACTCTATAAGTTTTAAATTTTTAAAATGGTTGTTCATGGCTTGTTGAAAATAAGGCCGTAGTTCTTTCGAAAAGAAATAAATATACGTATTTTTGGCGTTTAAAAATTCTTTAAGAAAATTTGTAATTACTGCCATGTTAGTGGGTAATGTTGCGTGGATGATCATCAAAATTTTCGCGATTTGTTTTGACATACGCGTCATAGGATGATTTTTTTAATAATAATTTGGTGTGGCTTGTTATTAATAATGTCGTCTAATATACTCATATTAGCATAATTATCTTCGGCGTTTGTACTGTGTACTGTGTTATTTGTATTATCGTTGTCGATACGCTCTTCGATAATATTTACAGGGTTGTAAAGATTGGTGGGGTTTGTGACGATGTTTATTTTGCGGGTTTTTTGTTTATTTTCAAGCTGTCGACTTGCGTCGTTGGGGTCTAAATTTTCAGGGTTAAATTGGCTATAACTTTGTTCTAAGAATTTGTCGATATCTTGACTTATGTCACCTGGGTTATTGATGATTGATTCGGATTCTATAGCATGGAGGGAAATACGACTTAGTGCGTCTGCGTTGGTATTTTGTTTACCTTTTTTGTAAATTATTTCGTAGTCATATTCTTCAAGTTTAAGTCTCCAGCGTACAAGTTTAGAATTTGGTTCTTTTAAATTAAATAGCCAAACAAGTGGTCTATGATCTGTGTAGATTTTAAATTTCCTACCATATAAATATGGCCTAAAATATTTGCATGCCCAAACAATGCCTAAGAGTTCTTTCTCTATCGTGGAATATCTTTGCTGCGAAAGCTACAGGGTGGTCATTTGAAGGATCTCCTTGAGAAAGTACAGCTCCAAGGGCTATATTTGATGCGTCCGTTGTAAGGGTGAAGGGTTTTTCAAAATCAGGGTATTTAAGTATGGGGGCATTTATTAGTAATTCTTTAAGCTGGTTAAAGGATTTAATAAAAGCGGGTGTATGCTCAACTTTTGCTCCCTTTTTTAGACATAATGTTAGTGGCTTTGTGATTTTTGCAAAATCTTTAATGAACCTACGGTAATAACCCAGATAACACATTTGGTACATTGCTAATGCAAAGAATATTCCCTCTTCATTCTTATTCGCATATTCGTTTAATAATATTCTTTTCATGTGTCTGGAATCTACCAGTAAATACAATCATAAAAGGTAAATGAAATGAATGTATTTAGCATATTCCAAAAAGTAACTCGATTCCAGAAGGTGATATGTATATTATATTCATGTGCTGTATCCTACTTATTTTTAGGACTATTGAGGAACATTCCTTGAACGTTCTATTCTGGTTCCAAATGTGGGTGCGGTTTCAGTACGTGTAAAGAAAGTGATATTCTCGTACCTGCCTGAACGATATGTAAGAAGAGAAATAGAAAAAAAAAGAATAAAATATAATCAGTTATTTAACCTATAAAATTTGGTCGCGCAAAGTGCAAAATTCGTTAGCATCTGAGAACGAAAGTTATCTCGTCGGTTCTCTTGATTCTTTATTGTGTTTTGTAAAAAAATAACAGGAACTTTTTAGATTAAAGGACTTCAAACTTTTACTTTGGGTGGCAATCATTTTATGAGAGCGTCCCTAAAGAAACATGTGCGACCCAACTGTACTTTTAGTACCTACGTGTAAAAATCTTCCTGACCTGCAATACAAAGGAGCTTTTGGGAAAAGACAGTACCGAACATCGTATCGGAGGTACCACGAGAGAGTTTAAAGTTTAATCCTTTAACGACTCTAGGTTTTTATTTCACCATATATTTCAGTTTAATTATTTAACTCCTGAACTTTTGCGGATCGGGTGTTTAATTTTTAACGTCGAGTCTTTTGCATATATTTAGTGAGGTTTGTTGTAGTGCTGATCAGAAAATAAAATAAAGTAAGTATAGTTTAATTTATTTACCCTCTAGCATTTACAAATAATTCATTCCATAGTGATCAACAAGTGTTTTTAAGTATTTACCTTATAAAACTTGATTTTTTTGTAAACTTAAGTAAAAATATTTTGGCATAATTATGTACCTAAGTATTATGAATATCTATTTACAGATGGTATAATATGTTACGGATACAATCTGCATGTTCCTAATATTTGTTCTTGATTTGTGTTTCTGGGCCCGTTTGTGGTTTTGGTTAATTTTAATTAGATATAGAAAGCATTCAACTATTACTTGGGAAATGCCAACAGTACGCATATACGTACACTTTAAGAGCTAAAACTGGTGACGCCTCCGCCATTTCGTCTTTTGATCAATATTTCGGTCCTTTTACCGTTTTATCCAAAATTCGGCCAAATACCCTGTTCAGTCCTTGTAGGTTACCTTTCTGGTACCTTTGAAAGGTGAAGGATGGTGGACGGTTGCGAGGAAATGGAATAACAAAAAATTCAGTTTTTGAAGGAGTTTTGTTGTAAATTATTTAGTAAAATTGTAGGAAGAAAATAAATCATTCAAGGAAATCAAATGGTTTTACATTTATATCAGTAAGAGAAAATAAAGATGCGAAGTCGCATCAACTATTGGTAACCCCGACGTGATTTAGAGGACAATTCCATTCCAGACCAGACAATGGTGTTGAAGGCTACATAAAAATTGCTCAAAAAAAAAGGAAGGGTAAATCGATTTGAAGTATTTAACTCCGTAATATTTTTCTTTCATCCCTTAAATCCCATTCCATCTCACGGGTCATTGCTTACTGCAAGTGTAAATAAAGGGAAATTTTGTAATGATATATTTATAACTTTTAGTCCCAAGGATATTTGCGAAGGAAGGTATTGCCACTTTGGATTTTTAGAAAATTTCAAATTTTGACAATTTGTCAGGTTTTGACAACTTGTCAGATTTAGCCTGTCAACTTTGACATTGTAAAGTATTCATCTTTTATTCTAGTTCATATAGGTTAATATATGCTAAAAAATTATGGTTTAAAACGCATAAAATAAAAATTATCATTTTTACGAGTTTTAGCCATCAATATTTTGGATCTGTATGCATTAAAAAATCGCGCTGGTTTAAAACTTTTAAATTAAATATCAATATCGCATTACGGATAATTGCAATTTGCAGTTTATCATTCTTTAAATCAAATATTGTTAAATATCGTACCTTGAGGGTAGTATATCACATCGAAATGATAATTAATGTTTAGCTGATTATCAGAAATCGTAAGGGTTTAAAATATCGAAGCATATTGTATATTTAAATCGTAATTATCCACCATAATATAATAATCGTGTTGTTTTTGAAATTAATCGAAGGGTATATCCATTTACAAGTGTTAAGCTATTATACACAATGGGTAAGCAGAAGGGCACATCAGATGCTCAATTACAAGTTAATTTAAAGCAATTGATTATGAAACTCAATCAAAAGTTAAAGCAATTTACAGAATTTGATGACTTTTTAGGAAAGGTTACTGAAGTTGATTTAGTAGAATTAACAATACGTATATCCAAAATAGAACTTTTATTGGACGAAATTAATGAAATCGATCTTGAACTACAAATTTTAGATGAAGACATAGTACCTGATGATAAATTTGTTACAAATTTTTATTATGCGTTAGGAAAATCGAAAAATTTAGTAAAAGAATTTGAATCAAAAAATTTAAAGAATCATAGTTCAGATAAAAATATAAATATGCCGCTCCAGGGGACGAGCACAGGATGTATTAATTCAGGGGTAGTAAGTGGTGCGAGGTTACCAAGTTTAGGAATTACTAAATTTCGTGGGGAATACAATAAGTGGACTCAGTTTAGAGAAACGTTTGTCACTTTAATCGAAAATAATTCGTGTCTGGATCCTATTCAAAAATTGTATTACTTATTAGATTCTCTGGAAGGCGAAGCTAAAAATGTATTGGAATCCTTGGAAATAACGCAAGCAAATTATCCAGTTGCATGGCAGTTATTAGAAAATAGGTTTAATAATAAGCCGGTCATTATTCAATCACATTTGAGGGCTTTATTTGATAGTCCATCAGTTTCTGAAACATCCCATTTATTATTACGCAAGGTAGTTGATAATTTACAAGGAAACATTCGTGCTCTAAAGGCTCTTGGAGAACCTGTAGAATATTGGGATAGGCTAATAATTTTTGTGATGTCTAGGAAACTTGATAACGAAACAAAAGGGCAATGGGAAGAGGCACATATTTCTAGGTTTAATGGAAATCCTTCTTTACAGGATTTTACGCATTTCTTGACAAATAAATGTCAAATTTTGGAAACAGTAAATATAAATTTAAGACCAGCTGATTTTACTCAAAATAGGTGGACTAAGCCCAGGAACTTATCGCATTCGACAATTGGAAGATTTGATGGTAAGGTATCATGCGAATTATGCAAGGGTTCTTACTTCATATATCGATGTAAAAATCTTTTAGATTTATCAGATAGCGAGAGGTTAAAAAAAATAAAGCAGTTGAAGTTATGTGTTAATTGTTTAAGATCAAATCATTTTGTTCGTGACTGTTTGGCCGAAGGATGTAAAAGGTGTAATGAGAAGCATAACACGCTGTTACATCCAGAGTTCAAGGTTTTACAAAATAGTATTTTAAACTCGACGGTTAGAGATTTAAATCCGGAAAGAAATCAAGAAAATTTGCATGAGGAAACGAGAGATTTCTCTGTAACAGCAACATCGTATAATTTTCCTAAGGCAACTAATCAGATACTTTTGTCTACCGCAGTGGTTTATATTAAGGACAATAAAAATAATTATATAAAATGTAGTATTATATCAGTAAGAGAAAATAAAGATGCGAAGTCGCATCAACTATACCCTTCTTAGGAGAACAATTACCTATTTTTTACGTTAAAAAAGGTTGGATTTATAAATTAATAAAAGCAAAAAAAAAAATATGGGCAAATTTGACAAACTTTCGTTTTATGCTTTTATTAATTTTTCAATTATACTTTTTTTAACTTAAAACTGTCGGTAATTGTACTCCAAAGAGGGGTATTTGGTCGACTTTTGGATGAAACGAAGAAGTTACGAAATATTGTTCAGAAAACGAAATGGCGAAGGCGTCACTAGGGTTTGCTCTTAAATGCAATCACTAATGGTAAATGCCAAGTAGACAGGTTTTAAAAATAAATTACATAACAATAACTTAAAAAAGGTAATACTAAAATTATTTTAATTTTTATTTCTATCTTCAAAATTACGGACAATAAGTGATAATAGATTGTAAAATCCCCTGTCAATATTTTCAAAGATAATTAGGGTTGGGTGTAAAAATTTGCATTTTATTGTTTTATTAAGTTGTTATAAACATAAATAAGTTTGTCTGTATCAGCTCTAAAATTAAGGGTATTTTTGGTTTTTTTAATGTAAATCATTTCTTTCATACTTCGTTTTTTATAATTTTTGTAATCAAGAATCGATCTGAACGTTGTTAAAGTTGAAATTATGAGTTTTGTCAAAATAAACCGAAATGTAAACAAATAAAAAAAATTTCTATTAACAATTGACCTAAAACCCAGAAAAAAGTTACTATACATTACAAATATGTTTTTGAGGCTGATCATTTTTTATAGCTGACACTTTTTTATAGCTTTGTTGAAAACTCTCGTGGAAGAAATGTCGCTATTGCATTAAAAAATTGATGCCGTTATGGACAAATTATCGGCAATACCTAAAATTTTATCTTTACAATCAGCCAGTATTCCATCAATTAATGATCAAACTATTAAAAGTTTATATGAACATATTCCTGTACATACAGAGGAAGGCCTTTTATTGTTGGAAAATTGGTTAGACACTAAGAACAATTACAAAGTAATGGTAAGTAATGATATTTTTTTATAACCAACCAAATAATTTTTAATAAATAATATTCAAATTCTAAGAAGTATGTAAACCAATTAATTAATTCTGGTGTACTTTAGGTTTAGTTGCCTGAACATATTTGGATAAATATAAAATCTTTAAGTTGCTCTGTTTTTTAAATCCAACTAAGAAAATGAATATTTAAGATTAAATTATGTTGAATAATAGTTGTATTGATTTTTGAAAAAAAAATATTATGTCGGTTCCAGGCTATTTAGCAACAACATTATTGTATTTTGGGATAAAACTAAAATATACAAAATTTCACTCAACTTCTTATTTACAGTTAGAATTTATGCTACAGGTACCTAATCTAAAATTGTAGCTCTCAAATTAATGTAAACTTTACTATACTATAAAATTATATTACTTTTACTAAGTTTCGTATATTTTAGATTTAAATCAAGCGTAATGGCAAAATACGATTTTTAAATTTGAAAAGATAACTTTTGGTGTGTCCTTTCAGTCTATATAAATATTCTGGGGGACACGCATATAAGTACCCCAAGTGTATTGTCAAATATTATTTTTAGATATTGGAATTAAATCACAGTCATGTCACAGTCCATAAGAACAAAATTATATAAAGTGCTTTCTAATGAAGTGGCTCAACATTATTCCTGGGATGGCGCAAAACAAAAGAGAAGTTTTAAAAAGCTGAAACTGTCAAATTCTATTCTAGGTACTTACTTTTTACCTATATACATACCTAGCTAATAAGTTGAAATTAAAATCATCATTTAAATTTTCTAATATAAGTTCATTGTTTTAGATGCGGTGAAGATTCAGTTTAGAGAGGCTACAGAAACCGAAGTCATAAATGTTATTAAGATTTGGTTCGTTAAAGCCAAAAAAAAAATGAAGAATAATAAGGAGGTTAGATTTTGAGATAACTTTGTAGACATCTATTAACACTTTTGTGATTCTGCCCATACGGTAGTTAATACTTTTTTAAATATTTTTATAATAAAGATATAATTAATTCTAATTCAGAATTCGAAGTTGCTTTTATATTAAAGTAATTAATTTGTTTCAGATGCCCGCAGAAAATACAAATGAAGATGATATTTTATAAACAAATACCATAATAATATCATGATTTTAAATAATTTGTTAAATAAAAAAGAAAATTAATAAGAACCATATTTTGCTATACTGCTGTATTTACTGGAAAAGCAAACAGCTTTAATAACAATTAATAAAATATTACAAAATAATAAGAAAAGTTCTTTCATTTTAGATGACACCAACCAGAATTTAGGCGTGACTGATGATCTGTATCTATCTGTAAAAATGTCAAACTATCGAAAAGTGTTTTAAGTTACGTGTTAAGTTATTACGTTTTAGATTTTGGAAAATATAGATTTTGCAGCTGCAGGCAACTTTCTAAAATAGCCTGTTTACGATAGGTGCAATGACTGCATGCAACTTCATGCGATGCAATTAAATAGTCGTTTTTAAATAGATAAATTGAAACTGATTGAAAAGTCATCAAAGCGCATGCTTACAGGCAATTTTACTTGCAATTGCACCTAATGTAAACAGACTTTTTTGAAAGTGACCTGTTGATGCTGTTTTCATATTCAATTGTCTAAAGAATAAGAGATATACTCGAACTACAGCTGGGGGCGGATCCAGAATAAGTATGTAAACGACGCGGGGGGGGGGGGAGGTCGATAATAAAAAACAGCTAAAAAAGTACAAAATCATATCAAATTTAAATAGTAAGCATAAGCTTTTTAACCAACTTTTGAGGCTCTGGGGCGGAGGGGCAACGAGCCCCCCCCTAGATCTTTCACCGCTTACATCTGACATGTAAAGAATATGCTAGGAATATTATGCATGTTCATAATATATGAAAGGAATATCATGCTAAAAATTAACCTTGTCCTAGAACATGCTAAGAAGGTGCTAAGCATGTCTTTGCTTTAGGCACGTTTTTCGCATGTGATTAGAATATATTTAATGACGTAAATATCACTTCTTCGGCACATGAAGAGGGTGGAACGTAATCTATTCCTAGAACATTCCTGACACGTGCGCAATGAAAAAAAAATTATATTCCTGTCATGTGCCGTGTACCTTAAATTATATTCATAGTACATGATAAGGATGTAAAAATGTTATCTGGGAACCGGCGAGGCCTAAGAATGATTTAATATCTTTTGGCGTTTTTGGTATTGGGAAATTCTTGACGGCATCTACTTTATCGGGGTTAGGTTTTACTCCGTTTTTTGTTATTTTGTGACCTAAATAAGCAACTTCTTTGTGTAGAAATTCTGACTTGTATAGTTGAACTTTAAAATTTGATTGACGTAATCTATCGAATACTGCTCTTAGTCTATCGATATGTTCTTGTAAAGAGGTGGAAAATATAATGATGTCATCTAAATATACTGAACAAATTTCGTTTTGGAGACCTCGTAGGACGTTATTCATGACCCTTTGAAATGTGGAGGGGGCATTTTTGAGTCCGAAGGGCATTCTTTTAAATTCAAAATGTCTGTTAAAAATGCGGTTTTTTGAATGTCGCCCGGTTCCATTTCTATCTGGTGAAATCCCGTCGCGAGATCTAACGTTGAGAAATATTGGGCTTTTCCTAGCTTGTCTAGTATATCGCTTATATTAGGAAGTGGGAATTTATTGGGTATTGATTTGTCGTTAATTTTACGATAATCGATAACTATACGCCATTTGCGCACGCCCGATGCGTCTAATTTTTTTGGTACTATCCAAATTGGACTACTCCACGGTGAAGTTGAATTTTGAATAATTCCGTTTTCGAGCATTTTAATAATCTGCGTTTTTACTTCGTTTTTGTGTATTTCCGGGTACCGATAAGTTTTAGTAAAAATGGGTGTTTCATCTGTAAGATTTATTTTATGTTTAATTTGATTAGTAAAAGTTAACGGGGTGCCTTCGCTATAAAAAATATCTCGATATTCAAAACACAGTTTTTGAATTGCTTTAAATTCTTCGTCGTTACAATGTGATAAGCGTAAATTTTTTAAATTTTGTTTTTGGAGGTTATCTACATATTCGTTTAATTCGGTATCTGTTTCCATTTTATCGATAAAATTTATTTCTGTTTCGTTTAAAATTTCAATATCGAAAGGTTTATAAATAGTGATTTTTATTGGGTTTTCGCGGGTATTAGTTACGAGGGTTGTTGCAAAAGAATCGATAACTTTGACTACGGCTTCTGGCATTTCAGCGCTGCCAAAATCTTGATATTTTAAAATACCTATACCGTTTGATTGTTTTACGGGTAGTTTTACTTTTTGACATGTACGAGGGGGTATTATTATTTCTACCGTCCGTGTCTCGATGTTATTTATGGTTTGTTCATTGTTTTCTTGACATAGGGGTAAAATTGCATTTGGCATTTTTAGTTTACGCGATTTAATGGCGATATTCGCGTCGACGTATTCTAAAAAATCCATTCCTATTAATCCGTCGTATTTTGGCGAAAAATCGAATAAATAAAATTTATGGTTTCCTGAACAATTAAATGATGGAAATATAGGTATATTTACTATTTCATTGTGAAAAGAGGTCGCATGCGCAGATCTTACTGAAAAAGGTTCCGAAAAAATATAATTTGGGTATAATTGATAAGCAAGGTCAGGTTTTATAAAACTTTCACCGCTGCCAGTGTCTATAAGAAATTTTGCATTTATTTCTGGTATGATAATGGCGGGTAAATCTGAATTTTTATAATTATTTAAACAAATTACGTTATTTTTTCGAAATTCTAGACCTGGTGAAAATTTTCATTTTGCAAGTTTGGATCGCGTTCATAGAAGTCGTGTTCGTATGAATATTCGGTTTCTCCTGCGGAGTAATTTTGTTGGTCATAGTAATACGACGTTTCGTTTTGCTCGGAATAATATTGAGAGTCATCCTCAGGGTTTTCGTAATATTGATTATAAGGGTTATTAGAATTATTTACATATTCGACAGATTGGTTAAATAATTCTTCGACGATTATGTCGCGTCTTGGTTGCATATTTTGATTATGTTGGGGGTTTGGTATATAACCAGATGATGTATCCATTGGTTCCGGTTTCCTAAATTTAGACTACAGTTTTTTGCATATTCGGATTATATGGTCTGGGGTTAAAATTGGGTTTATTTACAAAATTTTGGTTTGGATAATTTTGTCTTTGGAAATTTTGATTTGGTGGTCCCTGTCGAAAAATATTCGAGGGTTGCCTAAATTGACCGTAGCCCATGAATTGGGGTTTATATGGATTTGGGTTATTTAGTGGTGGTCTATAAAAGTTTTGACTCGTTTGAGGAATAAATCGTTGTGGTTGTGGTGCATTAGCAGAATAATGCATTTTTTGGGGTACATTTTGGGTATTTTTTGAATTATTTAAATTTGGTGTTGTTTTAGTAGTATTAAAATTTCCTCGGTTTTTATAATAAAGGAAGTTTTCTTCTTCCGACGCGTGATTCATGGCTTCTTCAAGGGTTTTTGGATTTTTTAAACGTACTACGAGCTGCATATGGTAGCTCAAACCGTTTATAAAAGTTTTTAATACTAAATTGTCATATTCTTTGATTTTTAGTAATTTTATTCCGGGTGTGTCTTGTGACATATTAATTTTTGAAAATAGTAGGCTACGCGCATCTTGTAGACGCAGGCCAAATTGTTGCGGGTTTTCATTGCGTTCCGGTTTTAAGGTAATAATATCCTGTAAAACACAATCAATTGATCTTTGATCTGAGAATGTGCTAACAATCGCTACTTTTAATAGAGGCCAGGTATTAAGTTCAACTCTAGAGGCAATTAAATCTGCTGCTTGCCCTACAAGTTTATTTAAAACGGTGTCGAAAAGACATATGTTAATGGGTGCCCCATTATTTGTTCTGTCTTTATGGTTTTCAAAAAAGTTTTCGCAAGCATTAATAAAACGATTGATTTGTTTCGCGTTCCCGTCAAAATTGGGAATATTATCGGCTTGATATCTAATCAATTGATAATTTGGCTGTGCCATGTCGATAAAATTCAAAAAGTCTTGTAATGGGTTTTCCAGTGTTATAAATGAAAAAATAAAAATAAAATATACAATACACTATACTAAAAATGATATCAGACGAAAGCTGTTTCTTAGAAATAAATTGATTTAAATATAACGTACGTACAGACGTACAGACAGACGTTATTCAGAGACAACTCAATAATCAAAATGGTAAAAATTGAAAGGATATTTTTAAAAGGATGCACTTACAATAAGGCGATGATTCTTGTCGTTTTCATTCCTTAACTAGGGTTCCAATAGGCTCGGCGATGCTGTCCTCCCCCTGGATTACTTATGAGCGTCGGGACGATGCTTGTTCCCTATTCTCGTACCAATAGGACGTTGGACGATGCTTGTTCCCGTTCTTCCCTGGTCGGTGAGCTTATTGCACGGCACTTTGTTAAAATTGTTCGTTTTTGTTATTAATCGTTGAAACGAAGACGATTTACACGCACGATGCGCAGAACCGCTAACAAAATCCGATCCGACTGCGCCAGTTAACAATTCGAAAAAGAGAAGTTAGTTTTTAAAAATTTTATTTTAAGCAAAGCGTGATACAATAGAACTGAGCTTTTTGCGTTTCTTACATATATTTATAACATTCACAATGCTGATTCGGCATGGGAACTAGACGTAGAAAATCTAAGAAAAGAGATAACGATTCTGCTTATTCTATTAGATTAGAGCGTTCTCATGGAAATGTAACTAGCGTAAAATAACCAAGTTAGCTAGTGGTTACCTACTTTATTAAATTATTTTGTCGGTGACATTGTCAATATTAAAATCGTAGTTTAAATGGTGCAAACCACTGCAGACGTGGGTAAAATCATCGCTTTAATAGAAGATGGTCGAAATAAAAGTTATGTTGCCCGTACATTGGAATTCAAAGGTTAGAATAGCCACCCTGTAGCCCAGATCTCAACCCAATTGAGCATCTTTGGGATGAATTAAAAAGACGCATTCGTCACCGTCCCAACAAACCTACAACTTTACCAGAGCTCAGGTTAGCATTAAATGAAGAATATGAAGCTATTCCTCAAGAAAAATAATCACTCTAATTGATTCCATGCCACGAATAATGCAAGCTGTCATTTCGGCTAGAGGTGGACACACTCGTTATTAACATTTTATTTTAATTTTAAGTGCTCTAATGACAACTCTTAATGTTTGAAGTAAAAAATATTTAAATGCAGCATTTCAATTAAAAATGCGTAACTCGTATAAGAAACAATATAACCAGATGATTCAAAAAACAAAATGCTATGAATACATCCACCTTTATCGTAAATCATGTTTAATCAAGGTTCTTTAGCGTGTTTCTTCCACAGGATGTTTTAAACTTCCGACTAAAAACATCATTTTGACTTACGCTGGTATATAAACATTTAAGCAATTAAAATTACATCAGAACAAACTGCAGCGTAATTTTAATGAATAGATCTATCGCCTAGTGAAAAATCATTGCAATAAAGTCAAAAATAAAAAAGTTATGCCATATTGAAATTACTAAAAAAATTTAGGTGTCGGTTTTTTTGTCGGTGAGTTTATATAATTTATAATGGTTTTTAAGTACGTGAAAAAATGGGGGCGCTAAAACATAATTTATTCTCAAAGTGGGCAGTAGACAAAATAAGTTTGGGAACCACTGGTTTAGATGATGAATATATTGGAAGCCTCGTTAAGAAGTTATTTATCTAATTAATTACCTTATTTTCATATGTTGTAAGATTGATTAGATGAGTATGATCATCCGGAATTCCACAAATTTATACATTTATTTTGGATAGTCGTTCGGTAATTTAAATACTTTACATACCCCTATTTTTTAAACTTTAATTTGATTCCTGTAAGTAGTAGTATAGTATTATCCTTATGGGTATACCTAATATTAGAGGTACGTAGATATACTTTTTTGAACGTATATAGCACTTCTTGGGGTGTTAGCTTGTCTTTATACAAAATAACCATACTCAAGAAGTTGGGTTATGTTTGTCTTGCATTCGTGTTACATAAATACTCTTGTAAGAGTTAGCTGGTCTTTAAAGCAATATTACCTTAAATTTCTAGGTATTTTTTCCTATTTATTCTTATTTTTCAGCATCGCGGGGGTGTTTTTGATGGATAACGACCTGTCCAACAGCTATTCGTTGTCTGTTATTTCTTTCGGTTTAAGTCTATTATCTACTATTAAATACTTATTATTTCTTGCTTATTTACAAATTTTATTTAATTTTTTTGTTGTATTTAGTTGCTTTTCTTGGACTCTATTTTATGTTTCTCTGTACACCGGCCTTTAGCTATTAATTTTTTCAGATCATAAGGTATTTACTTTACATATAAATTCTTGGTATTAACAGAATTATTACTACTCCCTATATTAGTTTCATTTTTTCCCCTAATTTTATTGTTTTGCTGTCCTTTATTACTCCCGCTGCTCCTACACCTAATGAGCATAAATCTATATAGCCTTCAAAATCGGTAGCGTTGTTGGATGCTTTGGGCCCCACAGAGAATGATTACGTTGGTAGGCGCGGTTAGAGTACCATTTGTAACGGTTCTTGAAGATAAGCCTTACGGAGCCCCGACTTGTAGGCCTAGTCCCCCGAAAATGAATTTCGAAGTAGTTGAGGTTACAGCGACATATAATAAATGACGTATCACAGATGACGTTTGTTCAATACTAGTTCCCGCGATAACTAGCGCCAATAGTAGTTAGTGCCAACTGAAGTTAGCGCTAATGGTATTTGGTGCCAATAGTAGTTAGGGCCCAAGCAGCTAATGCCCAAGTAGCTAACGCCCAAGTAGCTAATGCCTGGTGGTTAATGTCAGTTGCGCCCAAGTAGCTAATGCCCTTGTAGTTAATGCCCTGGTAGTTAATGCCTGTTGTAGTTAATGCCCCCAAAATGTCCCACAGTCGGCCACACCCATCCCCAAAAAGTTCCCACGCTCTAGATAATATTCCCATGGTCAGAAAAAAGTTTCCAGGCTCAAGTGGCGCAATAGCCCCCCATACACCAGCGGATAACTTAACGAATTTGATATGGCACGAGCCAAATACGCCGATAAAACTTTACGTGTATGTGGCGAGCCGAGCTTCATCCGACCGTGTGATATCTGCCACGGATGAAATCAGCCTGTTTTAACCCGTCAGTAGATTTGCTAGGTTAATTTGGGACGCATGTCAATTATTTCAACTTGATTTGAGGTTAAATTAAAATAATAATAATAACAAATAATGTCTTCTATTTACGTTACTTATCAAAAGAATTTATAACGGAATTTATTAACGTTTACCAAAGTTATCCATGTTTGTGGCAGGTAAAATGCAAAGATTATACGAACAAAACTTTGAAAAATAAGGCATATAACCATACTTAACAAATGTCTAAAAGTCATTTTATAAAGTCGACGAGCCAAATTCGGCTGCCCAAAAATGACATCAGTTTTGGTACGTGCCGAGCCTAGCTCGCAGACCAAATCAACGGATAAAATCGGTGCAACTTATTTGTTGGTGTATGGGGGCCTAATGACTACTTAACTAATCTGGGTCAGTTCAAGGATTTGGTCGAGAGAAAACTGAGAACCAATTAACGGACATAATATTGTTATGGTCAGTTGCGTACCCACTTTTTTTTTGTGTAATATATTTTTTTTTGTTATATTTACTAGCTAGAAGATGTATCTGTAATTGGCACCAGTGCTGTTGATACGTATAAATAAATAAATAAATAAATAAATAAATAAATACCTTGCAAGTCTTCCCGCATAGGCGATGTTGTTGTCTATAAGTTCCACATTTTTCTCGTTGATAGCGAAGCTTACCTTTTCTATCTAAATAATTAAAGATCAATTTATTATCAAAGATGGCTTTGGTGAACGACATATTATTGAATTTGCTTTAGTTTAGTTTTTTTTGCTTTTGTACGGTCCCAATAAATATGCTACACTACAGCGCCTTTATTGATTTTAATTTATTTATTATTTTTTACAGAGGGTTGCATCTGGGTCCTTTGAGTAGTATTTACAGGATTATATCCGATTTTTTTTATACAGGGTGCCTCAATTCTACTTCGAAATTTCGAGAAGTTAAGATTAAATTTACTCAATATTTTTAAATAAAACAGCCTGTATCTTTTGTTAAAAATTAAAACTTCTACTAAGTTCCCATTTAACTGTATCTTTTTTAATTCTGCGACGTTGCCGAATTGTAACGATTATCTCAAAATTTTCGTTATTTGTTTTCTGATTCGTTTCTATTTTAATTTTAGCTGGTTGGATTAGTGTAATACCCTGTATTTTTTGAACATATATTTTACGCTATACAGGGTGTCCCGAAACTAGCGTGCAATATTTCTATGGCGTAAACTATATCCAAAAATATGACAAAAATATCCTATAAACATACCCCGAGAAATGCTCCTTTAGGGGGCTAGAGCCCCTCAAAGAGAGTCGGGAAGGAAGCCTTTTTTTTATAATAGTATGGAAACCCTTAAAGATAATGACATGAAAATTGGTACGTGCCTTACAACCGATAAGTTGTACATAACAGTTAGTTTAAAGTGAAAATATTTCTTCCAGTGGCGTCGCACGGAGTGGGGCTGAAGGTAAATATCCTTTATTTTTTATTTCTAGGATTTTTAAAATTTAAGTAAAATATTTTAAGAACCTCGAGTTTTTTCTTTAAAAAAGAACCCCTTGTTTTATTTCGATAGGAGGCACCGTTTTCAAGTAAAATTAATTTTAAAATAAAACGTATTTTTCAAAAGAAAGATTAGTCCATATGAGTTCAGGTAAATCCGAAAGTTAGCGTGCAATATTCCTATGGCGTAAAGTACATACAAAAATATTACAAAAATGTTCTATAAACATACCCTCAGAAATGCTCCTTTAGGGGACTAGAGACTCTCAAAGAGGGGCAAATTTTTTTTTCGTAATAGCATGCAGTGGCGCAACTATGGGGGGGGGGGGCTAGGGGGGCTAAAGCCCCCCCTTTGAAGTTCCTTCAAAACTTATTTGCGCACTACAATGACAGAAAATAGACTAAATGGTCTAGCCCATTTAAACATCCATCGAGAAATACCAGTATCGGTTGATGAAGTGATAAAAGAACTTCAAAATCTGGGACCTCGTAGACTTCAGTTCAATTTGTAAAACTTTTAATAAATACGTTATGTTTACACTTAGTTTAAAATAAAAGTTTGTAGTATTTGGCTAGTCTTTTTTTATTGTAGCGTGTTTTATTTAACAGCCGTGGAAAAAAATATTTTCTTCGAAATAGTAAAGAAGATTTAAAATAATTATTTAATGTAGGTATGTGTTTAACGATGTTTTAATATTCTACTTATCCTAGAAAGTGTAAAAAAAAAATTTAAGCACGTTAAAAATTTTTAAAAATCGTGAGGCTAATTATTATTTCTACAATTTTTTATGCTACCAAAAAATTAAAGGTAGCCTTTTTAGATTTTCTTTAATAGACCAAAAAAGGGCGTGGCAGCCAAAAAAAATTTGCCTGCGGCGCTTTTTTTAAAAAAGAAAGAAAGAAAGAAAGAATGATCCTCTCTGCTAGCCCCCCCTAGAACGAAATCCTGGTTGCGCCGCTGATAGCATGCAAACCGTTTAGGATAATAGCATGAAAATTGGTACATGCCTCATGCCTTACAACCGGTAAGTTGTAAATTACAGTGAATTTAAAGTGAAAATAATACTTGGCGTCTCACGAAGTGGGGCTTAAGGTAGATATTATCCTATATTTTTAATTTCCAAGACTTTTAATTGTAAATTCACTTTTTTAAATTTTTATCTATTAAAAATAAATAAATAGTAGGGTGTTTTATAAACTTGTTGAACATACACAGTATAAAATAATTAAAAAACAATATTATTTAAAATCAGTAAAAAAATTTTTAAACAAATTTTATAATTTTTATTTTTAAAAATGCATTGGGTGAACTTATATCAGGTTTTCAAAATAATTTCCGTTTTGCTGGATGCACAATCTAGCTCTTTGTCTAATATGTTGGGAAGCACGCCGAACCTGAAAATGATTTTCCTTAAGTTCGTTTCCGGCATCATGTTGAAAGTAATGGTTCAATCTTAATTCTAATGGGACATCATTTAACAAATCGCCAAGCTGATTTTTCAAAAAAATTAAATAATTTTCCGAATTTACATTTTGCGGAATTTCGATAGGTCCAATTGATTGGTTATCAATAATACCAGCCCACAAATTTATTGAAAATCTGTGTTGGTAGTTCGTCCTTCTTACCACCCTTGGATTTTCATTTGCCCAAAAATGGGTATTATGAATATTAAAGGCCTTGCCCCTCGTAAAATGGGATTCATCGGACCACAATATTTTATTTAAAATATTCTGGTTGTTTAAAACCCATTGAGAGAATTCAACTTTAGCTGGAAAATCTTCAGGCCTAAAGTCTTGAACCCTTTGATAATGAAATGGGTGAAGCCCTTGTATCTGTGTCATTCTTCCTATCTAAAATAAAATTAAAAATAACAGTAATTTCTGTACAATAGTTGCTCACCAATGTTATTAATAATTACAATTGATTTGAGTATGTTTGTGTCCCGAGCTAATGATCTGGTAGCGATTTGCGGATTTTCTTCTAAAAGATTTAACGCCTTTTCCCAGTTATAATCTCTCATTTGCCGACCTTGTCCTCGAAGCCTTTGAAATGATCCATTTTCTATTAAATTTCGATGGACCGTAGCAAATGTTCTACTGCTAGGTATTCTTCTATGCGTCAAATCGCCTCCTGTACTCTATTACAGCGGCAGTAGAACTACCATTACAAAATCCATACACAAAATGAATATCTGTGAGTTCTCTGTTTGAATAATTTGCCATTTTTGTTACGAGAAATAACAAACAGCTACTGAACTATTGAACGAGAACATCAAATGGCAAAAATAATAAATGTGACACCTACAAAGAATTTACTTAAAAAAAATTGCTTTAAACCGCTTGACACGATCTTTTCATAGATTCTGAAAAATACGTTTTATTTTAAAATTAATTTTACTTGAAAACGGTGCCTCCTATCGAAATAAAACAAGGGGTACTTTTTTAAAGAAAAAACTCGAGGTTCTTAAAATATTGTACATACTTAAAATTTAAAAATCCTAGAAATAAAAAATATAAGATAATATTTACCCTCAGCCCCACCCCGTGCAACGCCACTGGAAAAAATATTTTTACTTTAAACTAACTGTTATGTACAATTTATCGGTTGTAAGGCACGTACCAATTTTCATGTCATTATCTTTAAGGGTTTCCATACTATTATAAAAAAAGACTTCCTTCCCGACCCTCTTTGAGGGGCTCTAGCCCCCTACAGGAGCATTTCTCGGGGTATGTTTATAGGACATTTTTGTCATATTTTTGGATATAGTTTACGCCCTAGAAATATTGCACGCTAATTTCGGGACACCCTGTATAATAGAATATCTAATCCTATACCGAATCAATAATTCTTCTCAGCATTCATTATGTTTATGTGATTTTCATCTTCTGAGAATTATTTGAAAGTTTTACCACAGCCTCCTTAACATATTATGAAGTAGGCTTTGGTTCTACGTTTAAGTTAGCCATAGAAAATAAATAACAATTATTGCCGTTTACTAATTTTTGGCAATTTGTTGTTAAACTATTTTATATGTAATCGCCCTTTAATAAAATGAATTATTCGCAAGAAGAATTAATAAATGTGGTTTACACTTTGGGAGAGAGTCATGGAAACTGTCTTTTGGCAACAAGAATATATGCCCAAAATTTCCCAGAACCAAGACATCCTCAGGAAATAGGATTTAAGAGGTTAAAAAAACGGTTTGAGCAAACAGGCAGTGTTAAGTATGAAAAAACGAAAAGAGCTAAGATTGTTTTAACCAAAGATAATGAATTTGCCATTGCTTTGTTAGTGACGGAGGATCCGTCGTTGGGTGTTCAAGAAATAGGTTACAATCTTAACATAAAAAAATATTCAGTGGCAGTGTTCCTTAGAAAAAACAAGTTTCATCAGTACCACTACCACATTCAACTACACCAAGAACTTATGAAAAACGATTTTGAAAGACGGCTAGCATTTTGTCAGTGGGCACAACACAGAGTAAGGGAAAGCCCTTTCATTAGAAATGTTTTTTTCACTGATGAATCCACGTTTCATAGAAATGGTTTTGTTAATCGTCATAATTTTCACTTTTACGCAATTTTCCAACAAACAAACCCGAACAAACCCACATGCCATTCATGTTTCTTATTTTCAGCATCAGTGGTCACTCAATGTTTGGGGAGGTATAATTAATAATCATGTTATTGGACCTTTTTTTTATCAGTAGTTAAATGGAGTACAATTTTTACATTTTCTACAAGAAGATTTGCCAGTGTTACTTTAGCATGTTCCAGCTCAAATTAAAAATAATATGTGGTTTCAGCTGGATTGCGCTCCTGCGCACTTTCATAGAGAAGTGCGAGCGCATCTTGAACCAGAATTTCCTCAGAAATGGATAGGTCGAGGAGGACCAATTAACTGGCCTGCCAGATCTCCTGATCTGACTAGCATGGATTTTTTCTTCAAGACTGACAAGATTTAGTAGAACCTATTAACGGCTTTAAAATACTAATAACAAAAAAATTATATCCTTATATATGTATGAGAAGAGTTCTTCCTTTAATTTTCTGTCAGATCTGTCCATAGATGTGTTTCGCCATATAATGACTCATTAGTGAGGCGAGGATGTTATCTTATGTAAGTTATATGCTTATTCAGTCACGTTCGTATCGGTAATGATTAAACATCACCATAATAACACAATGGACATCATTTTTATGCCAAACAAGAGTTTATATGGCATACCGAATTGAAATTAAATTACCGAGAAAATATTACAAATATTCGCTAACTCATAAACTTTACTAATATATGATATACAAAAATAAAGAGCCAATGTAAGTAGCTTATTAAATCAGTGATAATATACATTTAAAAAAATATAAATTAATTGATTCAGTCGATACTAGGTGGAAATCCATAATTATAGTATTATGAGATACAGTAAAACAAAGTTGAACTTGTAAATTTCCACTACATTAACTAGAAAAATGACATGTTTCGCTAACACTGTAGCTTCGTCAGATGACAATGGGCTATAAAGGTTAAATTATTGAAGATGTAAATGAAACAGTGGAAGGGTTACAATAGCGGGAAAAACCAACAGAGGGATTAAAAATTAAATTAAATTAGGTACAAAATGGGAAATTTATAAAATCTTAAGTAGGTATAACAGAATAAATTTAACAAAGGTGAATTATTTAAATCTAGTTGATCATTAAGTAACGGGTCCGTATTTTTAAGTTTATTTATTTCCATAGATTCTAACAAATTGAGTTTTAAGCCTTTGTTTTCTGTATGTAAGATTTTAAAGGAAGGATCGAAATTATGTTGATAAATCAGATAAATGTCTAGCATTTTAAGTCTGTTTTGTTTTTTAGAAAACTGGAAGATGTATCTGTAATTGGCACCAGTGCTGTTGATACTTATAAATAAATAAATAAATAAATACCTTGCAAGTCTTCCCGCATAGGCGATGTTGTTGTCTATAAGTTCCACATTTTTCTCGTTGATAGCGAAGCTTACCTTTTCCATCTAAATAATTAAAGATCAATTTATTATCAAATATGGCTTTGGTGAACGACATATTATTGAATTTGCTTTAGTTTAGTTTTTTTTGCTTTGGTACGGTCCCAATAAATATGCTACACTACAGCGCCTTTATTGATTTTAATTTATTTATTATTTTTTACAGAGGGTTGCATCTGGGTCCTTTGAGTAGTATTTACAGGATTATATCCGATTTTTTTATACAGGGTGCCTCAATTCTACTTCGAAATTTCGAGAAGTTAAGATTAAATTTACTCAATATTTTTAAATAAAACAGCCTGTATCTTTTGTTAAAAATTAAAACTTCTACTAAGTTCCCATTTAACTGTATCTTTTTTAATTCTGCGACGTTGCCGAATTGTAACGATTATCTCAAAATTTTCGTTATTTGTTTTCTGATTCGTTTCTATTTTAATTTTAGCTGGTTGGATTAGTGTAATACCCTGTATTTTTTGAACATATATTTTACGCTATACAGGGTGTCCCGAAACTAGCGTGCAATATTTCTATGGCGTAAACTATATCCAAAAATATGACAAAAATGTCCTATAAACATACCCCGAGAAATGCTCCTTTAGGGGGCTAGAGCCCCTCAAAGAGGGTCGGGAAGGAAGCCTTTTTTTATAATAGTATGGAAACCCTTAAAGATAAGGACATGAAAATTGGTACGTGCCTTACAACCGATAAGTTGTACATAACAGTTAGTTTAAAGTGAAAATATTTCTTTCAGTGGCGTCGCACGGAGTGGGGCTGAAGGTAAATATCCTATATTTTTTATTTCTAGGATTTTTTAAATTTAAGTAAAATATTTTAAAAACCTCGAGTTTTTTCTTTAAAAAAGTACCCCCTGTTTTATTTCGATAGGAGGCACCGTTTTCAAGTAAAATTAATTTTAAAATAAAACGTATTTTTCAAAAGAAAGATTAGTCCATATGAGTTCAGGTAAATCCGAAAGTTAGCGTGCAATATTCCTAGGGCGTAAAGTACATACAAAAATATTACAAAAATGTTCTATAAACATACCCTCAGAAATGCTCCTTTAGGGGACTAGAGACTCTCAAAGAGGGGCAAATTTTTTTTTCGTAATAGCATGCAAACCGTTTAGGATAATAGCATGAAAATTGGTACATGCCTCATGCCTTACAACCGGTAAGTTGTAAATTACAGTGAATTTAAAGTGAAAATAATACTTGGCGTCTCACGAAGTGGGGCTTAAGGTAGATATTATCCTATATTTTTAATTTCCAAGACTTTTAATTGTAAATTCACTTTTTTAAATTTTTATCTATTAAAAATAAATAAATAGTAGGGTGTTTTATAAACTTGTTGAACATACACAGTATAAAATAATTAAAAAACAATATTATTTAAAATCAGTAAAAAAATTTTTAAACAAATTTTATAATTTTTATTTTTAAAAATGCATTGGGTGAACTTATATCAGGTTTTCAAAATAATTTCCGTTTTGCTGGATGCACAATCTAGCTCTTCGTCTAATATGTTGGGAAGCACGCCGAACCTGAAAATGATTTTCCTTAAGTTCGTTTCCTAGGCCAGTAAAACTAGGCGTATTTTGAGCCGAACCTCCAACAAATTCGCTACAAGCTAATTTTTGCGCCATTATATTTCTCTTGAGGTTTTGTATAACTGGCTAAAAATCCCAAAAAATCCGATAGGGGGCGCAATTCCAAAATCGCCCTCAAAGGTACATTTTTTAAGTTTTTTGCAATTTCCCCCAAATTACCAAGTTTTTCGAAACATTTGCGGGAAACCTTTCTGTTAGAGCATTAAATTCTCAATTTTTTGGTATAATATACCTTATTATTGAAATATGAAATATGCTAAAAGGGCGTAAAAATATAAAAAATAAAATTTGTAATCGTTTTATTTAGCGACTAGTACCAATTATGTTTACATAGCGCAATATTTATTTTTATAACGTAAATTGCATATACAGGGTGTTATTTAAGTACGGGGCCAAACTCCAAGGGGTGCTTCTTTAAGTGATTTTAAGAAGAAAAGTTCATATAAACATGGGTACGAAAATGCATAGTTTTTACGATACAGGGTGTCAAACTTTTAAGAAAAAATTGGATGTTCGTAAATATCTCAATACTCTTTTATTCGATTTTGTTGAAATTTGGCAATTCTGTTTGTAATAACAAGAGGATAAAGTAGCCTCAATTATTTTAAAATTATTAAGTCCAGTGGCGTCACGGAAGACAGTCTAACTAATATTTTCGACAGAAAAAATGCGCGCCACTGACTTTTTTTAAAATTATGTATTTTTCTAGAATTAAGCAACTACAAATACAACTCTTTTATCTCTTGAGTTTTTTTCATGTCTGGCTTTGTTTTCGAGAAAAAAAATAAAAACCACTTGATTGCTTGTCCCCGGGAAAATAAGCTAATTTGATTTTTACATAAATGTCATAACTTAAAATAGTGACAAGTAATTATTTGAAGTGTTTTTAACAGTTTTAAGATTATAAAATTATTAATTATTGTAAAATGGTCCAATTTACCAACTCAGAAATGGCCGATATGCATTTTGTTTATGGAATGGCCCAAGGCAACTCCACAGAGGCTGTGCGCATTTATCAAGAAATCCACATCGTATTGTACCAAATAAAAAAACATTTGTGAGAATACATGAAAGGCTCTGCGAATCAGGCACCTTGCAAAGGTCGACTGCTGTAATTGGGAGACCTGCCACAATAAGAACAGTGGAGATGGAGGAAGCAGTTTTACATGAAGTTGAACGTAGCCCTGATACAAGTACACGCAAAATTGCAGAACAATTAAACATTTCCCACTTTACTGTATGGCAGATTTTAAGGGAAAATCAACTGTATCCTTATCACATACAACGTGTTCAAGCGTTATTACCTGCCGATTATCTCCAACGAGTTGTTTATTGTACTTGGCTTTTGCAACAACGTGTAGCATCTCCGAGATTTCTATCGTGTATTTTGTTTACCGATGAAGCGTGTTTTTCCCGAAATTCCATTATGAACTTTCATAATAATCATGTCTGGGCAGAAGAAAATCCCCATGCGGTTACAGAAACTAATTATCAACATCAGTTTTCCGTGAATGTTTGGGTTGGTATTGTAGGTGATTTTCTCATTGGACCTCATTTTTTACCCCCGAGATTAAATGGTCAAGAGTATCGTAATTTTTTGGAATTTATTTTACCTGGACTTTTACAATATGTCCCACTGGTAGTAAGAAGAGCAATGTGGTTTATGCACGATGGGGCTCTACCCCACTTTAGCATAGTAGCAAGACAATTTCTTGATGCAACTTATGGAGAAAACTGGATAGGTCGCGCAGGTCAACAGGCATGGCCACCCAGATCACCGGATTTAAATCCTTTAGATTTTTTCCTTTGGGGGCATTTAAAGTCTCTCGTTTACAAAACTCCAGTCAACACTGAAGAAGAACTAACCCAAAGGATACGGGATTCATGTGATCAGATAAGACATACGCCGCGAATATTTCGACGAGTTCGGAAATCAATGTTAAAACGAGCCAATGCTTGCATTGAAGTTAAAGGAGGGCATTTTCAGCAACTATTATAGGTTTCGTCTTATTTTCTGTTAAATACATAAGTAAACATCGCAGTAATAAATACCGTTAGGCAGTTGTTTATGTTTATTTCTTTTATCGAACCCAGTTTTATTCTGTGCAAAAAAATTTCAAAAGAGGACTCGTGTAATTTTAATTGCTTAATAGTTTGGTAAGTAGTTTAAATTTTTTACGCTTATTTTCCCGGGGACAAGCAATCAAGTGGTTTTTATTTTTTTTCTCGAAAACAAAGCCAGATATGAAAAAAACTCAAGAGATAAAAGAGTTGTATTTGTAGTTGCTTAATTCTAGAAAAATACATAATTTTAAAAAAAGTCAGTGGCGCGCATTTTTTTTGTCGAAAATATTAGTTAGACTGTCTTCCGTGACGCCACTGGACTTAATAATTTTAATATAATTGAGGCTACTTTATCCTCTTGTTATTACAAACAGAATTGCCAAATTTCAACAAAATCGAATAAAAGAGTATTGAGATATTTACGAACATCCAATTTTTTCTTAAAAGTTTGACACCCTGTATCGTAAAAACTATGCATTTTCGTACCCATGTTTATATGAACTTTTCTTCTTAAAATCACTTAAAGAAGCACCCCTTGGAGTTTGGCCCCGTACTTAAATAACACCCTGTATATAAAGTATTTCTAATATTTTATTATTATTTTAAAATCCATATATTTTTACTAATAGCATATCTGTTAAAGCTGGTACTTACATTTTAAAATAATTTACATATTTGAAAAAATACTAAATAAAAAAAAATATATAACTACACTTAATAACAAAAACGACAACTTACAACTTTATTGTACCAAAAAACCTAATAAAAAAACAAATTAACAATTGCCTTTTTCAGACAAGCGCACATCTGCTACATTTAAACAGAATTGTCCTAGGCAATAACTACAGCTTGCAGTGCATTTTAAATTATTTTTTCTGCAACTGCAAGATTTTGTACAATTTGACTTACAGCCACAAAACAGAAATTTTAAAATAAAAGCAGGCGCGATATCTTTTGATTTTTTTTGTGGCTGTAGGATGTTGTCAGTTTTGACCCAGCCCCAATCTTCTGGGTTTAATTCTCTGCCCATCCACAACTGTACCTGAAGATAAACTCTCTTCGTGTGAAGCTCTGCTGCTTCAGATGTAGGTGGCAAAGTTGCTAGTTCAAAATTTTAAAATCAATTTTTTTTTTTCAAACAGTATGAATTTACGCTGTTAAGGAGACGGAGTTTACCCAATAAGTACTTTATAGTACTTAGTAACTCGGTGGTATTATTGCACTATCCTTAACCATAACATGGCGACGAGGATGTAAACGGACTTATAACCGCGTCAAAGTCGTTATTTCTAAGTAAAAAAAATTGCTATTTAGTAGTTCGCGAAGTATAGTTGTGTTAAAATATGGCGACCGTGGGACAAATTCGTGAGTTTACGAGAGACACGGACTGGTCAGTGTATAAAGCCAAATTAGAGCAATATTTTATTGCTAATGACATTAATGTAGATGCGGGTACTGTACACAAACGCCGGGCAATTTTACTAAATAGTTGTGATGAGGACTGTTATAAATTATTGTCAGATTTGTGTGTACCTAATACTCCGGTGGAAAAAACATACACTCAACTTGTGACTCTTTTGGATGCTCACTTTGGTACAGTTACCTCTGTTTTTGCTGAAAGGAAGAGGTTTTATTCAGCTGCAAAGAATCAATGTGAAACCGTTTCTCAATGGGCAGCAAGAGTAAAAAATTTGTCTTCTAAATGTAAGTTTGGTGCAGAACTACAAACAGCATTAGGAGTCAAATTTATTATGGGTTTTGAAAAAGGTCCAATATTGGACAGACTATTGGAAGAAGATGAGAAATTAACGTTAGAAAATGCAATTTCCATAGCATGTAAAAAGGAAGCTGGCCAAGCAAATTTGGACATTAACGTAGGCGGGGTAAAGGAGGAGCCCCCAGCCGGCATATTTCGTTTTGAACATGCGCAGATGCGTGGTTTCAAAAAGCCAGCACGAGGCGCATCTTCAGCTGGTGCCAATTCTCCATTTCAGCATGTTCAAGGCCAGCGCAGTTATCATAACAACAATAATACAATATTTGCGAAACGTGCAGGTGCTGGCAACAATGCATTTGATTCTACAGCAGTTGCAGGGAATTCGAATGTTGTTAACGACAGGCAGTTAACAGGTGGTACTTCAGGAGGTAAACAAATGTGTTCTGTTTGTGGAAAAGGCTTTCACCACGCGAGTGTGTGCAAATTTCGATAATATTCTTGTATTATTTGCAACAAGAAAGGACATCTTGCATCGGTCTGTAAAAGATATCATGATAATGATCATAGGCATAATTTTTTAGATGAGACTGTTGACTGTTTATTTACTTTAAACGCAAACAATGATCCATTAATGTTTGAAATTCGAATTGACAATAGTAATTTTAATTTTGAATTAGACACTGGGGCTAGTGTAACTGTAGTTGCTTATAGTGTGTATATTACACATTTTAACAATTACAGTTTACAAGATACCCAGAAAGTTCTTCTTAATTACACAGGTGTACCGATAGTACCCCTCGGTTTTCTTTTATTGCCTATAACTTTTATGGGAGTGACCAAGGAGGTTGAGGTGTATGTTATCAAGGGTGCAGGACCCCCACTTCTTGGTAGAAATTTTTTCTATGTTTTCAATTTAAATATAAATTTATTAAGTCAGAATAGAGCACATAATATACCATTACTTAATAATTCGATTGTGAATTTTAATGACACTGATAAAATAATATCTTTATTTCACAATAAATTATCAAATGTCTTTTCTTCCGAATTGGGCTTATTTAAAGGCGGTACTATACATTTAAATATAGCTGAAAATGCTGTACCAAAATTTTTTAAAGCACGCCCTTTACCCTATGGCATTAAAAGTAAAGTGGAGGATGAGTTAAAGCATTTAGTTAGTGATGGAATTTTGGTGCCTGTGGATTATAGTGAATGGGGTTCCCCTATTGTACCAGTAGTCAAAAGTAATGGCAGTTTACGCATTTGCGGGGATTTTAAGGTAACAATTAATAAATTTTTAAAAGTAGATCAACATCCATTACCACGTATCAAAGAACTATTCAGTAAGTTACAAGGTGGACAAGAATTTACAAAACTTGACCTTTCCCAGGCTTACCAACAGGTGGCGCTGGACGATGAGTCGCAAAAGCTTACTACAATTAGTACACATAAAGGTCTTTTTATGTACACAAGGTTACCTTTTGGGGTTGCATGAGCTCCTTCCAAATTTCAAAAGATTATGGAGCAGATATTATCTGATCTAGAGGGTGTTTGTGTATTTCAGGATGATATTTTAATAACAGCAGATTTGGCGACCCATGCATGTTAAACGTGTAGAAAATGTTATGGAAAGATTATGTAAGCATGGTTTAACAATTTCAAAAGAAAAAAGTGAGTTCTTTAAAAAATCGGTATTTTATTTGGGACACCGTATAGATTCTCAAGGTTTACATACTTGTAAAGACAAGGTTAAGGCTATACAAATAGTTAAAATGCCTGAAAATCAAACTCAATTAAAATCTTTTTTAGGGTTAGTCAATTATTATAATAAATTTATTCCTAATTGTGCTAAACTTTTACAGCCTTTATATAATCTTTTAAAGAAAGGGGTAAATTGGGTTTGGAATAAAAACTGTAATTTTGCATTTAATAAGGTAAAAGATATTTTATGCTCTTCTAAGGTCTTAGTTCACTTTAATCCGGATTTGCCGTTGACGCAAGTCCCATAGGGGTGGGGGCTGTAATCTCACATGTCATTAATGGGGTTGAAAAACCTATAGAATTTGCTTCACACACATTGAATTCTGCTTAACAAAAGTATTCACAAATAGAACTTGAAGGTTTGGGTTTAATTTTGCCTTAAAGCATTTTTATCAGTACCTTTATGGAAAAAAATTTACAATTGTTTGTGATAACAAATCATTAGTATCACTTTTTGCACCTAATAAGGGAATTCCTCAAATGGTAGCAAATCGTTTAAAAAGATGGAGTTTAATTTTGGCAAATTTTCAATACGAAATAGAGTACGTCCCTTCAAATAAAAATGTCGCGGATCTATTTTCCAGGTCACCTTTACCAGGAAATTGTGATGAACATTTTCATGAAATTTCGTATTTAAATTATGTTAAAGACAATACCTTTTTGCCAGTCGATTGTGAACAAATAAAAAAGGAAACGTTGCTTGATAAAGAACTAAAATATATTTACAATTTCATTGAACACGGTTGGCCTCGTAAAGTACCAAGTTTTGCTAAATCATATTCTCTCATAAAAAATAATTTGTATATTGAGAATGGATGCATTATGTTTGGATATAGAGTAATTGTTCCTAGTTTACTGCAAAAAAATATTTTATCTGAACTCCACTCTACTCATCAAGGCATAGTCAAAATGAAAAGTATAGCACGATCTTATGTATGGTGGCCTACCATGAATAAGAAAATAGAAAACCTAGCGAATTCGTGTCAATATTGTTTGCCTTAAAGACAAACACCAACAAAAAGTTCGCTTATAACTTGGGAGTTTCCCAAGAATCCTTGGGATCGCCTACACCTTGACTGTCTTGGTCCTATTTTCGGTAAATATGTTTTTGTAATTGTTGATGCATTCAGTAAATGGGTGGAAGCTTTTGTTATAAGTAACATGACTTCAAATATTCTTATAAATTGTTTAAGAAATGTTTTTGCTCATTTTGGACTACCATATTCAATTGTTTCTGGTAACGCTAAGTATTTCACCTCTTATGAGTTTCAAAATTTTCTAGCAATGAATGGTGTTAAATTTCAGAGCATTCCTCCCTTTTCTCCTCAAATGAATGGTGCAGCGGACGCTGTTGTAAAAATAATTAAAAACGCGGTAAAATCCTGCTTATCTCAAAATAAATTAAGTGATGTGAATATTGTTTTAAATAAAATATTACTGAACTGTCGAACTACTCCACATTCTACAACAGGCTTTTCTCCTGCACAATTATTATTTAACCGTAGCTTAAGAACTAGGCTTGATTTAGTCAGACCTAAGAATAGTAATTTACCAGAAGTAGATACCAGTAAAGTTTTTCAAAATGTCAAACTAAATCAAGGTAAACAAAAATATTATTTTCGAGGTATAAGAAAGAAGGAATATAATATAAATGAGTCTGTGGCTGTCGGGGACTATAGACGTAATAATGATAGTTGGATTCCTGGCACAATATATAAAAAATTGGGTCCCAGGACTTATATGATATATATCCCTGAAGTTAACAAGCTTTGGAAAAGACATATTAATCAAATTATTCATTATAACAATAAGTCAGTTTCTTCTTCTTTAGATTGGAATGGTATAGACAATAACATTGTCTCTATAAGTTCGGATAGTTCGTACAATTCGGAAAATGATGATTTAGACGGTTCTGAGTTTGCGCCAGATTTTGAAAGTGTTAGTGAACACTCTAGTGAGTGTGAAACTGAAAATTTAAATAATCCGTTCAAGGATTTAGTGCGTTCTGGAGACAATAAAGAGGCAGATTCTCGTCCTAAAAGAAATATAAAACAACCTGAAAGACTTCTTTATAAATAAATAAAGATGTATTAATAGTAGTATTATTATATATTATGTTGAATGTTTCTACATACAGAATATATATTTTTTTTTTCTGTAGGGGAGGAGAATGTTATGTACAGCTAGTTTCACGACCAACTTCCAGGTGAAATATTGAAAATATGATGGATTGTTCATATACTGCCGAGTATAACCGAATACCGAATATTAATTCTTGGAAGATCAGAACGGAATGCAGCGAGCAGTGTTGCCAAAATGTTATAAGATAAATCGTAAGAATCGGACACCTACTTAAAATCGTGAGATTCCTAATATTTAAAAAAATTCTTTAAAAGGGGTCAAAGTAGTGTAAAGAAAAGAATGAGTTATATATAAACAACAAATATATATTTATTTTCTGTATTTAAAAACCAAACACGTTTATATTCTAACAATTTAAAAATTAAAAAAAACTTGCGTTATTATGTAGTATTGAAAAATGTAGTAGGAGTAGGTAGTTAATCAGAATACGAATTGCTAAAAATCATGTTTTCTATGCAAATATGACTCCAGTAGCGGCAGTAATAGTAGCGAAAGTCGTAACACAGAAAATCATACGAGGACTTTTATGTGAATGCAATACATTTGTGACGTTTGTTATAAATAAAAATGATTTTTAGTTAAGTACTTATGTTTGACATACAATAAAAAATCGTGAGAAACGCGACGTGATTCGTGAAATCGTGAGATACTTCCCAAAATCGTGTAATCTCACGATTAATCGTGAGTATTGGCAACACTGGCAGCGAGTCAACGATGTTTTTAATATTGATAATGTGCAATGTTGCCAGGTATATCGTTTTTACGGTTAATCCACTATTTTGATGGATAACCTACCGTTCTATCGCTATGCTAACAATTTCTTCCGCTTAACATTGCACTCGATTTAGTTTACGCTTTTAAAATAAGCAATCTTTTCTTTCTCTTGTCCATTCTCTGATTAAAATTGGCATTTTGGTTTCGGTATATCCCCCAGTTCGAGACGACGCGTACGCTTTTTTCAATATTTCTGGTCGCCTTGCTGTATTATATATATGTCTAATTAACATCCGTTTAAAGTGAATATTATTGGCCATTGGTTGAACATATTTATACTTTTTTAACTAATAAAATAATTTATTAATTTTTTTCAATATAATATATTAGCTTAATATATTTTTAAATCTATCGCTTTTTATGTCAGACTGCTTTCCTTATTTTTGACCTGGCAATACCTACTGATAATATATTAATTTACCCCGATTCAGTATTGCCAGAACAGCAGTCTTTTCTGCATTTAGCAAAATTTTTGAAAGCGTATTTTATATATATATATTTGCAAAGTTGCAGAATAATTTTGTTATTTGCAGATTTTTAAAGAATTTTTATTAAATAATGGAATTAGGTATCTACCAAATAGATTTAAAAAATACAATATTCAATGAAAATACAAAAAAAATAACAAACCAAAAATAAAGGTTAAAAGAGTGTTTTTTTACCAAAATGTTGAGATTGAAGGTCGAAGTAGGGGCAACAGGTAAATACAAATATTTCTGATACTAAGACCTTGGTGCAGTATTCAGCAGATTCTTTGACACACTCCTTAGACTCCTTAGAATAATTCGTTGGCCAGTCTGGCAACACTGCCTCGATGTTTGCGCTGGCCGACAAATTGTCTCGTCTTGCCTAGACGTTCTTGCGCGATCGTCTGCGGCCTTGGTTAAGACCTTGTCTTTTCCACTTGTGATTTTTTCACCCTAAACGAATTTTGTAGCTGCGCGAATAGACCTTTCCATGTTTGTAGCAAATTTTAATTTTTTTTAAAAGTTTTTAATAGTATAGAAAAAATAGCAATATTTTACAGATAGCAGCATTTTAAGCATTATAATACCAAGCGGGGTGCAGAGTGCATCTGCAAAACTGTCGAAATAACCTTTGGTGCACAAAGGCCATTTCGACAGTTTTTTTTGTGACATCTAATTTTCTGTGTAGCTGTAGATTTGTATTTTCGTGACATTTTCTGCATACATCTTTTTCAAAAATGTTTTTTTTAAATTAAACGATGATTACACAAAGTCCTCCCCCCCTTTGCTTAAACGGCTTGAGATATATTGTTCAAAGCGTAAATAATAAGTAAAATACTTACTTTTGAGGAGAATTGTTTTGTTATTCAAGGTGGCGGAAAAATTGCAACATATTTTTAACTGGAAAGGTGATACTTCATTTTAAAAGTATTTTCACACCCAATTTAACCTTACAATTTTGAATGTTCTAAAATGTCCCGCTTTAACATGGCGAATCGGAAATTATGCAAGAAAACATACTACCTATATTCGGCGATCTCCGCCACGTTGAATAACAAAACAACGTCATTAATTGGAAGTAACTGCCCATGCTTAAAAGTTGCAAGTATGGGAATGAAAGAAAAACAAAAATAAAATTGTGGAGAAGACTTCCTGTTTTTCCTTCCCCCCAAAACAACAATATTTTTAAAAAGTAGCTTACTTAATTATAATTTACACTAATAAAATTATTGTTTTGTTTTTCAAGATGATAGAGATCCTCCATAAATACCTACTGTTGTTTTCTCATATTTTTCGGAATCGTCATTTTAAAACGGCTCATTTTAGAACAATAAAAATTACAAGATTACCTATATCAAGCATAAAAATACCTTTAAAATGAAGTATTACTCGACCCCCTTCCCATTTCAAAGATGGCGCATGTCCGCCATTTTAAATAACAAAACAACAAAATTTTCCTCAAAAGTAAATATTTTACCTATCATTTACGCATACCAACTTTAAATAAGTATATCTCAATCTTCCCAAATTACCAAGGGGGAGGGTGGACTTTATGCAAGCAGTGTATACGTAAAAATATACTCTGCACCCCATTTGCTATAAGATGATTGTTATTATTATCATGTTTGTTGACAAATCGACATAAAATATTTACAAAATTTGATATTGAGCTCCAGAAAATTTCGTTTTTCTTTCTTCTAATTTTTCCGGTCACAGTCTATTGACATTGACAGCACCTGTCAAATTTTGATAACAGAAGTTTTTACTAAAATATTCTAAAGTAACTTATTCACCGTATTTGATTCCATAGTTCATTGTATAATACCGCTTATCATTAAAATTTGACCACAGCACCTCTCAAACTTTTACATTGTATTTTTTTGCGCATGTTTCCCAAAATCATCTGGTCACAGTCTATGCTTCCATATAGTTTGTCTTTATTTCATCAACATCACTTACACGTTAAATTTTTGACATTAAAATTTTTGGGTACTTCTCTCAAAAACTCCCAGTCCTGATCTCATGCGTCTACATTTTTATCAATAACTCTTATCCTTACAATTTGACATTGATATAGCACCTAGCAAATTTTACCAATCGATTATCTGAATATTATTTTACTTGGTTTAAATATTTTTAATCACAATGTAGGAAAAGTTTGATCGGACGCCCATGCAATAGTGCGCCACCCCCTGTATATTACTAAAAGGACAAGAAATAGAAATGTTTTTTACGCGTGACGTCGCCCAATCAAAATAAATTAATTTAATACTTTCATAGTTGAACCCCCCCTCCCTCCCCCCCCCCCCCCCCTCCTACTAGCCGTTTCTCGTGTCCTCGAGTCTATTTAAGTCATTGCAAAGCATTAAATCAAACTAAACTTGTTCGATAGTAATAAAAGGAGTTTCTTTCTTTGTATTATGCACGGTAAAGATGCTAAAAGACGAAGTTTCCCGACGTAAAAATATATAAGCCGTTGCTGCTAGAAATTGCAGCGATTTTAATTCACCTGGAAGTTGGTCGTGAAACTAGGTGTACATTATTAATGCTCTTAACAGAATATACTATGGAGCTACTTTCCTATACACGACAAAAAACAGTTACTCTATTGACTCATTTAATGTAGGATTCATAAATTCGCGACCCGGTCATTCAAAAAGTCCTGAAGAACTTTCCTTCAAAATTGTCGCTTATTTTTTCCAATTTACTATTTTACAAATGTTTAATAAAATGATTAAAGAAATTATCATATTATATTCTAAAAGTTTGTCAACCCATGCATCATATTGCTTCCACATTTCAGCCTCCATTGTTATAAAGGCAATGCCGGGCGCATTTAGGAAGAATCTACCATTGATTAGCAATAGGCTATCAATTAAGGTCTCTTATTGGTTGTTGCTAATCGCTGGTACGTTTTGTACAAACATGGCTAATCGCGGGTAGATTTTGTCTCCCTGGAAATACTATATGCACTGTTGCCAATAGGAGATAGGATTTGCCTTGACATTACTAATCAGAGGTATGTTTTGTCTAAACACGTGCAATCCCCATACTGCAAATAGGTAGGTACATACTTATTATAGACATGACTATAAGGTTGCTGATAGAAAAGAGAAGATATGGAAAAAGAAAAATTGCAGGCTTTATTATTTTATTATTTATACAAAACATTTTAAATTATTACAGTAACATTTCTATGTTTAGTGCAAATTCGCATTTGGTACATTTTTATTTACATTGACAGCAAGATTTCTTTTCATTTTTAAATGTATTTTTTCACCAGTTGCTGGTCGACCTGTACGACGACGCTTACTGCCTCTAGTTACACCTGGTTTTCTTCTGGAGATTGACGTCGGCTGAACTCTTATTGAAGCACCAGCTCGATAGCGTAGACCAAAAGTACTACCGCACGTACTTAAAAATGTATCCCAAATATTTTTTGTTTTAGCTTTATCCAGCCTTTTTGAACATCTGTTCAAAAGTACTTTACATGTACCAAACTTAGTATGTTGTTTTCGTAGTGCATTTAGAAAACTTTCAAACTCATATCATTAGCATTTTTGCTTTCTAGGACTGACAGTGTTTCCGTATTTTCATTTCCTGCATTTACAACATCATAATTTAAACATTTTTCATTTAAAGCAGGATTATTTGAGCAGCTGAACATAGTTTCAACAAGCGGTGCTTAAAAATCCTTTTCCTTAGCGTTATCGCCTAATGCCAAACCTGCCATCGCGTATCTATCGTTAGCCTCAGTTGCAATAGGATCAGAATAAAACGAAAACACAGCATGCAGCCTTTTTCGAGGATTCCACTTGCACACAGAAAATTCTGATATCCACTGAGTACATTTTTTACTAGAACTAATGTCAGCCAATAACACTATTTTTTTTTTGATTGATTTACCACTTCATGGCAAAAACTTGTTGGAAATTTTAAATCAGAATTCATACTGTCACGAGTTATGTAGTTAAGAAACTCTTATCAATTATATAAATTGTTTACTTTATCTCTTCATTTAAATACGTTCTCTGCCTAGAGCGCTCCACTTAATTTTCGACTTTCAAGTAGTTAAGTCTTTATTTGCATTATTTGCTATAAATTGTAATTGTACTTTTTAATAAAGTGTGTTTTTAAAAACAAAGTGTTGTGTTCCATAAACATAACTGGCGCAGTCTTGCCGGATCTTTGAAGACCAGAAGCAGCAAGTTGAGAATCAGCATTTCTGCAACATTCCTGAGACAAGCTACTCTGGCCGTTGGTTTCAACCATTTGTCAAAGAAACCCACCTTCCAACCACAACTGTACATTACAAGAGTAAGTAATATTCCTTTCCAGACCTTTCCCAATTTTTAATTTTTGTAAAATTGGCATATTTTATATTTTTTATTTTATTTTTATTTATTTTATTTGACATTAGCTTTAGACGTATATATTATTTTATTTTTTCTAAACTAAACTTATGTCCCTATCAGACGCACAACTTACCTTATCAGACCAAGACATCCAAAATTTAACTAACCTCCTAAACCCAAACCCAAATACCGAACACAGAATGTCATCAACAATTCAAGCTGCAAAAGAAATTGCACACACTCTTAAACCCTTTAATGGAAGACCTGAGCATTTAGAATTTTTTATAAATTCTGTCGATAAATTTTACGAAAGATATTATATTAATACAACAGATGAATCTCTTAAGGAGTTTGTAATAGCTTCTATCCATTCTAAAATCATAGATTCCGCAGGTGATCACATACTTTGCCATCTCGAGCTAACAACCTGGCCTTTAATAAAAATTGAATTAAGACGTAAATTTGGCGATAAAGTTAATAGACATACCTTATCACAACAATTAAACTTTTTAACTAGAAATAAAAATGAATCTGTTTTAGAATTCCTAGAGAGACTAAAAATTTTAAAAAATAGAATTGCTTTAAAAATTAATTCCGAAGCTTTGGTTCAATCTACAAAAACAGCTCTTATCGAACAAACTGAAGAAACTGCTATAACTGTATTATTATCTAACATAAATAGCGAACTTAGAACCATCTTGCTAATTAACAAATTAAAAGACCTCGATGATACATATACATATATTCTCAAATATTCACCGATTGAACAACAAATTAATTCACGAACCCAAACAACAAGAAACAATTTCACAACACAAAACATGCAAAAACATCGACCCAATTCTTCATTCAACCAATCTAATCACTTTTCCCAACCTAATAGCAACCCACATAATTTTACAAATTCATATCAATTTGCTCCAAGATTTCCAAGTCAACCGATTAACATTCAACCTAGACCAATTCAGCAAAGATTCCCAACAAATCGAGAAGTTTTTGGCAAACAAACTAATGCATTTCCTAAAAACAACCCAAACCAACCTGTAGATTCACCCAAACCAATGTCTGGCGTAAGCATCCAGCCAAAACGAAATGTTTCTAGACCACCCTCTCAAATCCAAAATAATAATCCTAACTTTAGACTAAACCAATGGAAACAAAACTATTGGAGACAAAACTCCCATGCTAACCCTCTAGTATTCACAGAACTTACACACTTAGAAAATAATTATCCTTCTGAAGAATTTTTAAATGAAAATTACACAAATCAACCCCAAAATAATATCGATAACTTTGAACAAGAATCCCCTGAATATTTTGACCAAAACGACCCAGACTGGCATACAACATACGAAAACTCTGACTATTATCAATCAACGTCATCATCAAACGTACCCGATTATTATGAACCGCAATACGAAATAGAAAACGAAAATTTTCTTAAATCAGCCTCTCAAAAAGACAATCGTTCTTAGATTTAAACGCTTTTCAGATTAACTCATTACCATATATCGAAATTCAAAATCCACCCATTAAATTACTAATAGACACCGGTAGCCACACATCACTTCTCAGATCTATAATAGCTGAACAAAACTTTCCTAATCAAATATTTAATTCCAAATCAACCCTCGTTACTTGCATAGGAAAAACAAACACCCAAAATAAAATACGAATACCACTTCTCCAAGAGTTTAACATTTTTACTGACTTAGAATTTATCTTATTTAACTTTCACGATTACTTTGACGGTATCTTAGGTGTGAAAGACCTAAGAAGATTACACCTTAATATTGACTTAACAAATAAATGTCTTTATTACGAAGAAATAACTATCCCTTTATTATATAGACAAGACTTTGATATACAAAAGGTAGAAATTCCTGCAAAAACAAGTATGTTAAAACAAATATACACTGCCCTACCTAACGATTTAGAATTGCATATGCCCTACATTAAAAATGAATATTTTGAAATACCATCATCGCTTCTTAAAGTCAAAAATAGTCATGTAAACCTTGAAATAAAAAAACTAAAAGACGAGAGCATAATTATACATTTTAACCCTAATAATATAGCGCAAAAATGTGCCATTTTTAATGAAACCGAAAATGAAATTTTTAACATTGAACAAATAACTTCTGAATTTAACTTTGATTCCGTTAACACAGATATTCAACGATTTAACGATTTTGCTCTTATACGATCAGATCACTCAAATCCCGAAGAGAAAAAAGCCCTTCAAAAATTAATTTGCCAATTTCCAAATATTTTACATAAACCCAATAATAAGTTAACTTTCACAAACGCTGTAAAGCATGAAATTAAAACGTCCGATGAAATCCCCGTGCATACTAAATCATATCGTTACCCTTATATCCACAAAGAAGAAGTACAACGCCAAATTAACCAAATGCTAACTGACGGTATTATAAGACCATCTTCTAGTCCGTGGTCTTCTCCTGTATGGATAGTCCCAAAAAAGATCGACGCCTCTGGCAAACAAAAATTGCGGATAGTGATCGATTATCGCAAAATTAACAAAAAAACTATCGATGACAGATACCCTCTTCCAAATATTAACGATATTCTAGACAAACTTGGCAGAAGCCAATATTTCACTACCCTCTACTTGGCATCTGGTTTCCACCAAATTGAAATGGACCCAAAATCTATACCTAACACTGCTTTTAACGTTGAAAATGGACATTATGAATATATTCGCATGCCATTCGGCCTCAAAGGGGCCCCGGCAACTTTCCAGAGAGTCATGAACAATGTCCTACGTGGCCTACAGGGCAGAATCTGTTTGGTCTATATGGACGACATAATAATTTTTTCTACTTCCTTACAAGAGCACATAAATAATCTTAAATTAGTGTTTCAACGTTTACAAGACCACAACCTCAAAATACAACTGGATAAATCCTAATTCTTGCAAAAAACTGTCGAATTTCTTGGACATGTTATAACTCCCGAAGGCATAAAACCGAATCCCAAAAAAATCAAAAGTATCTTATGACCGTATGCACCATTTTACCCATTAGGCATGATTAGGTGATCGTGATTAACCAGGTAACCGTGATTAAATAAAACAGCCTATGCACCAACTAAAAGGATATGTGGGTTTTGTAATCAGGGTAAAATTAAAACCTCGATTTGGCAACGTAGCTCAGATGCAAAAATTCGTGCCATCAACCAGAAAAATAAACCCTTTATTTTTCTGTGACCAGAAACACCAAGCAGATTGACAGTTGTGGTTATGTTTTCTTTTTGTTGTTTTTTCAACTTTTCCGAGAACTTTTTCCAGTTTGGCTGTTTTGCGCATTAAACCCCCAATTTCACACTTCGGCATCTAGAGTCATGGAGTTTGGAGTTTGACTCACAGAAAAAAAAAGGTTTGACTGGTGAGGAAGAAAATAATGATGCGAAAAAGAAAGGAACTGTGTTAGCTGAACAAACCCTATTTATCTATCAAATCAAAATAATTTTGTCTCCGAGGTCTTTCTAGCTCTCGGAAAGCCATTACTAAAAATATCGATTACATTAAAATCATCATCGAAGATGATTTCGTCTCCCATTTTAATTTTATTATTGAAAATTCAAGACAAATTTCAAAACAAAACACGAAAATAACCTTTTAATCATGATTAAATATATAACCCATCAAGATTGGCTGGTTAACTTTAATCGTGATTAAGTTCCTGAGCAGTGCTGGCGCATTGGAAATTTTCTTAATTGAGATATTTAATCATGATTATAAGCTAATCATGATTAACTGGCCTTGGAGCATACGGTCATTAGACTTTCCAATTCCCAAAAAACCCAAAAGAGATCAAATCATTCCTAGGCCTCATTGGTTACTACCGCAAGTTTATAAAAAACTTTGCAAAACTCACTAAACCCCTAACTAATTGTCTAAAGAAAAATCAAAAGGTCGAACACACCCCCGACTTTGTACAAGCATTCGAAAAATGCAAACTTTTACTAACGAACGACCCTATCTTACAACATCCAGATTTTTCAAAACCATTTAATCTAACTACAGATGCTTCGAATTTTGCAATTGGTGCAATTTTATCCCAAGGACCTATAGGCAATGATCTTCCCGTTGCATACGCTTCTCGTACCCTAAACCCTGCAGAATGTAATTATTCTACTATAGAAAAAGAACTTCTCGCAATAGTTTGGGCTGTCAAATATTTTCGCCCATACCTTTTTGGAAAGAAATTTAAAATTATATCTGATCATCAACCCCTTCAATGGTTATTCGCAATAAAAGAACCTAATTCAAAATTAGTCCGATGGCGACTAAAACTAGCCGAATATGATTACGAAATAATTTACAAAAAAGGAAAAAATAACACTAACGCTGACGCACTTTCTCGAATCCCAAACCAAATAAATAACATTGAAGACGACGACCAACTATCTCTTTTACTAAATATTGACCTTTCTTAAGAAATGCCCGACATTAACCCCCAAGAGTTAGACGAACTTTTACAAACACTAACACCAGTAGCAAATGAACCAAAAATAAATATAGTCTCTGACATTGTTATTAAACAAAAAACCCCTCAAGAAACTGATAAAACAGACAAACAAACAGTGCACACAAGCCATGAAGACCCTATACAAACAACAAGTAATTTTTAGGTATTCACAAGATAACAAATATAAAGTTGAGCGTACTCAAATATTTGACAAACAAAGAATTTTTATCTTTTTACCAAATAACCCAAGCGAGGAACTGTTATGTAATTTACTTAAAGAAAATTTTACACCTGGTAAAACATATTGTTTATACTTTAAAAATGAAATATTAGAACCCCTTATCATAAATCTCTTTCAAAAATATTTTATAAATAATGCTTTTAAACTTTGTATTTCAAGAAATATTTTAGAAGATATTACAGACACAGACGAACAACAATTAAAAATTAAATATTATCACGAAACAAAGACCACCCACAGAGGTATTCAAGAGAATATAACATCAATTAAAAAGAGATATTACTGGCCCAATTTAGAAAACGACGTCAAAACATACGTTAATTTATGCGAAACATGCCAAAAAACCAAGTACGAAAGACACCCTAACAAATTAGTTTTTAAACCTACCCCCTTCGGATACGAACCCTTTGACCATATCTACCTAGACACATACAAAATATGTAACACCACTTTTATGACAATATTAGATAGCTTTTCAAAATTAGGACAAGCCTATCCTTTAATTACCTGCTATGGCCCTGAAATCGTTGATAAATTATTACATTATATTAATCATTATGGCCTACCAAGAAAAATAACAACAGACAATGGCAATGACAATGCTTTAAAAACGACAATGTTCAAAAGTTTTGCATGTTACACAACATTGAAATACATTATTGCACACCTCACAATCCCAATTCAAATAGCTATGTAGAAAGATTCCACTCAACCCTTAACGAAACAATATTAGCCTTACAAAACGAAAAACCAAAAGAAAATATTCACAACCTTATAAACTATGCAATATTATCCTATAATAACTCTACTCATACTACCTCTAAATACACAACGTTTCAAATAATAAAAGGTAAATTAGATTACAAAAACCCCCTTGAACTTTCTGAGGAAGAAAAATTAACACATTTTATGCAAGAACATTCCGAAAATATTAAATTAATTAATACTCAAATACACAACACCCTTCAAGAAAACCAAAACAAAATACTAAAAAAACGTAACAAAAATCGTCAAGCCGAAATAGAATTAAATCCTAGCAAACCCCTTTATGAAAAACGCTTTTCAATCAAGTCAAAAGTCAAACAAACAAACAAATACAAAAAAACTAAGTGTTCCTATCAAAGCATACCCTACGAAAATAATTGCACAAAAAAGGGCAATCCACATAAATAATCTGAAACCACAACGTTCTGTTTCAGATGATGAAACTCCTAACCCTGCTGTTCATCCTTCCCATGGTATGGTCCTTCGAAGAAAAATAAATAACTAATCCTATTCTTCCCATTGTTCTTGGACCCACCTACATAACCTATACACACCAAACAACATATTACCATATCGACATAAAACAAATACAAAACTGCCTAGATAATCTCGAAAACTCTCTTATAACAACTAAAGTTATTTTAAGCAAAAGAAAACCGAACAAAAACTTTTCACACCTTGTAACAGAAAAATTGAGCCAAAGTAACGAATTACTCTATGCCTTAAAACTTAACATACAATTATTTAGTAAAAACTCCAGACAAAAGCGCGGACTAATTAATGCTGTAGGTAAAATAAACAAATGGCTTTTTGGTACGTTAGACTCAGACGATGAGCAAAAATATTACCATTACTTAGAAGTTATTTCAAACAACCAACACACACTTCAAAAAGAAATAAAACAGTCAATATCAATACTCTCTAACATAACGCAAACATACAGTTCACACTTAAGTAAAATCGAAGAAAATCAAAAAATCATTCATAACAAACTAATACAACTAGACATCAAAGAAGTAAATATTGCAGACGCTTTGTACCTTTCTCTTATCATTGATAACATAAATGCTCAGCTCTTAAAAATAAAATCAATCCTGACTAACATTGAGACTGCTATTAACTTTGCACAACTAAAAAGAATGCACAATACTATATTAAACGAACTTCAACTCGAAGAAATTCTAAATGCTATACCAAAAGAAAATATTATTCAATTCTCTAAAGTAGTTAGTTATTATAAAATAATGATACCTCAAGTTAAAATAATAGGAAATTTCATAATATTTGCAATTCATATGCCAATTGTTCACCCCACTTAATTTACATTGTATAAATTATTCCCTATCCCCATACTTAACCAAACCTTAATTTTACCTAAACCCCTAATATTGCTTACTGAAGAAAAGTACTATTCAACGGACGAAGAATGCCCGAAAATTGAAAATACATTCTTATGTCCCCAAGAAAGCCTATCACAAGAAGAACTTTGCATAGCCAAACTACTTACTCATAGCCAAAACAACTGTCCAACAGCCAACGTCAGCTACACCAGTTCTAGTATTACCAAAATAAACAACAAGGAAATTTTGGTAATCCCTGCTAAGCCAATACCTGTGGTCAGTAATTGCAAGGAACTAAAACGATCCACCATTATTGAAAAGCCAACACTCATTACCTTGGATAAGTGCCCGCTAGAAATCAATGGTCAGTTCTATACCATTGAAAAATCAAACACACTATACTACAGCCTCAAGTTGCCAAAAATTATTATCAAAAACCAAGAAGAAATTCCCCATTTAAGGCTTCAAGAGCTCAACCATCAAGAAATCAAAGAAGCAAATAAACTGATTTCTGCAATAAAATTTCATAACCTCCAGACAATAGGAATCACCACCAACCATTGGAAAATTCCATTTATACTCATTATCCTACTGATATTGATTGGACTCCTAATGGTCACCTGGAAATTATTCCGACGACACTTCAAAAGGAAGCCCAAATTTGCACAAAAAGATATGGAACTTCAACAACCCCAAAAGACGGAAAATCGCCAGCCTCTATTTTCCGAGCTTAAGGAGGGAGGAGTTATGTAGTTAAGAAACTCTTATCAATTATATAAATTGTTTACTTTATCTCTTCATATAAATACGTTCTCTGCCTAGAGCGCTTCACTTAATTTTCGACTTTCAAGTAGTTAAGTCTTTATTTGCATTATTTGCTATAAATTGTAATTGTACTTTTTAATAACGTGTGTTTTTAAAAACAAAGTGTTGTGTTCCATAAACATAACTCACGTATAATAATAATTACACTGACATTGACTACACCACCCGAAAAATTAAAGAGAATGTACTCACAAAAAAAGATGATGCAATACATGTGTAGACAAAACATACCGCTGATTAGCGATGTCGAGGCAAATCCTACCACCTATTATTGGCAACAGTACATATAGTATTCCCAGGGAGACAAAATCTACCCGCGATTAGCAATGTTTGTACAAAACGTACCAGCGATTAGAAACAACCAATAAGAGACCTTAATTTATAGCCTATTGCTAATCAGTGGTAGATTCTGCCTTACAATTTTAGTTTGTTTGTGACACAGAATATGATACCGACATTCCCGATTATGTGTTTAAATGCGAGATTGCAATGCACTCCAGTTGCCTGTGCACAAAGTATTCCGTGCAGAAATAAATTGATTCTTCAAATTCCTATTAGCAATTTGCATCACTGATATTTTTGTTGACTACAGACAAGGCTTGACAAGTATTTTGGGTACAAAACTGTATGTCCAATCTAAGCGAGACTGGCTATATTCTCGATTCATTGAAACTCAATTGTAAAGGAATCCACAAATTGCGGCTTTGCTGGCTGCACCTAGGACTATTATGAAATTGAAATAATCCAATAGCCACTAGTATAATTTAGTAACCCGAATCCCCATAGCGGATTGTTAACTTTATAACAATTTATATGATTATATAGAAGACAGCAATACCTTCCGCTGTTATTCCAGCTTCACTATAACATAAAATTAATCTCATTATAACTAAAAATAAGCTACGGCGAAACGCCTTACCAAAATCACTCGCAGACTCCCGGACTATTTATTGTCATTCACGTCGCGCCGCATTGCCGTTACTATGCATACGTAGTGTTGGGAATATTTCACTTGAGCGAGGATTTGAAATTTCAAGTTGAAAATTTCATGAAATTTATGAAATTTTTGTGAAATTTATGAAATTTTTGTGAAATATATGAAACTTTAGAAAAAATCTTAAAGATAGTAAAAAATTTATTGAAATTTATGAAATTTTTATTAAATTTTATTTGCTATTGTATCGCACAAACTACGTTGATAATCGGTGAAGCTAGCTAAATAAATAAAAGACGGCGCACATCAAAGTCGAGCCTGTCGTCGCGCCGATGAACCAGGGGAATCCCAAGTATTGCCGAGATTTGGGATGCGTCTATTATATAAACGAGGGGTGGTTGGTTGCATGGAAAGGTTTGTGAAAGTTTCACTGAAGTTTATGAAATTTTTCTGAAAGTTTGGAATGTAATAAGGACATTTATCAGTTGAAAGTTTCAGGTGAAAATTTCAAAAATGTCACTGAAATTTCACTTTTTGGGTTAAGTGAATCTTTTCTGTTTTGAAAAGTTCAAAGCAGAAAATTTCATTTGAAACTTTCAAATGACCCAACCCTATGCATACGAGATATAGGTAGATGTTAACATTTCGCTTTGTGTGTTTAATAAATAGATAGTAAATCGATTTTTATAATGGTAGAAATAAAATACAGTGGATAGTTGTAGACAAAGCCTATAGTGTATTACTCGCGTATAACACTCACATAATTATGGCATACATTATACACGCGTTAAATAATATACCCTTATAATTTTCAGAAATTAAAGATACTTTTATGGTAGTACATAATTTGAAGACGAATCTGACCTATAAGCCATTAACTTAAAACTCAAAATGCCATCAGCAAAATTGTATCCCTGGAAAGTTAGTTTCCATTAAAATAATTTACAATAAATGGCGAGCGTTGGGATCCACTGGAAAATTTATTGCTGAGACAATTTTTCCTGCAAGTTATCCTTTTACTTTAAAATCTGTATTTTATGTTTTCCATTTATTTCATTTAGTTCCTAATATCCAGGAAATATAATAATTGAGCATAATAAATAACTATTCCCTTACGGTTAGGGCATAGAGATTAATTTTTTTGCAATGCATAATATAACTAGGGCAATTATAACTTCTCATGAAACACCTATACACATTAGTGTCATAGCTAGTTCGTCCCTGCAGCTGTGAGTAATTCGAAACACTTTCTGGGATAGTAATTTAATAGTATTTTACGTTACAAGGCCGGTAGGTGACTTATTACAGTACGAGTTGGTTTACGGACGAGGCGCCGTAGGAGCCGAGCCTGGAATATAAATGAGTGCTGTACTAACACCTAACGGACGTGTATCGTATGATTTTTTGTTTCATTTTGTCATTATAATCCTTTTTAAAAAGATTTAATAAAAATGTTTATTACAAATTAAATGAATTACATGACCTTAAATTGTAATTGAGCCCTTGGTTTCCATAGTTAAATGCGACTGTCTTTTGCTTGTCACTTTCAAATAAATAAAATTATAATATTTGAGTAAAAAATTATGGAGTTTCGGGTTTAATTTAAATTATTAATTTTAATTAATATTTAATTTATTAAATAATAAAAATTACTAACTTTAGTTAAGCAAAATATTTAAAAAATTGTAAAAGAGAGTCTATTCTGTAGTTGTGTAATATTTTTCATTTACTAAAATTGGTAGAAAAAATAATTTTACAAGTTAAAGCATCTAAACAGAGTTACTTGGGATCGATAAATATATAGTCAAAACAAAATTAAAATAACTAACTTTAGTTAAGCAAAATATTTTAAAAAATTGTAAAAGATAGTATATTCTGTAGTAGCGTAATATTTTTCATTTACTAAAGTTGGTAGAAAAAATACTTTTACAAGTTAAAGCATCTACACAAAGTTATTTGGTATCGATAGATATAATATATTCAAAACAAAATTACTAACTTTAGTTAAGCAAATTATTTTAAAAAATTGTAAAAGAGAGCCTATTCTGTAGTTGCGTAACATTTTTCATTTACTAAAGTTGGTAGAAAAAAGTATATTATTTATAGTAAGACATGCTGCCAAAATAGCGATTTTCCAATAAATACTAGTCGGGGCGTGAAACGCATTTTTATAGTCGGCCAGGATGGCCTTTATTTTGTTTTGAATTATGACAGTTACTGTTATTATAAGTTTTAAAAACTTATATAGGTATTATTATATTCCAAGTTTTTATTAATATGGCAAAAGTAGTATACGCCGCTTGTAGATTTTGTACAAAAATTGAAGATGTAAGTGTTTCACATCGTGAGATATCCTACTTAAAGGAAAAAAAACATTTTTTTAAACATTTTGTTTCCTGTAATTTTAAGTGACAACTTGTCAAAAATCCAAAGTAAAAAGTCATTATTTCTAAAAACAAAAGATGGTTGCTAGGCAATACTTTACAGTACCTGATACTGTAATGTTCCACTTACCGGCCGCAAATGAGTACATGGTAAGTTGATGTACTGGACAAAATGAAATAAAAGGTCTTACCTAGTGTATATCATATTTAAAAAAAAATTGAAATATACCTGTTGGTCGAGCTGTTGGTTTAATAATTGTGTCAAAAACTTAATTCCATGGGAGCTCTTTGGGAGCCCATATTATCTCCAAAGAGGAGGCCGATACGAAAGAAGTTTATATGAACTTGCAGTATTCTTTTCACGTGTTGTTTTCATATCCGGGAGATTTCCCACATTTTTCCGAACACCCTGTATATAATTTATACTGAAGAGCATTTTTGAAAATCAACTTAAAAATCATACCAAAAAGTAGAAGGGCTGGGCCCTACCCCCCTCTTTGTTCGATGCGCCGCCGCTGACCCAACCAAACTTTCAGGAGACTATTATGTAGGAGTAAGAAAAAATAATTATTCTTAAGCATATAAACCATGTCACGAGCTCATGCTAAAAGGTTAGAAGCTACTTTACAGTACAAGCGCGAAAAAAGAACAAAATCCTTTAAAAATTATGCTGGCTTTATACACAAACACATTAATAACTAATTATTATTAATTAACTGAAGCGTTTTTCCCAAAAACAGCCCATGTCATAAAATCAGGTTTTATTTAAAAATTCACGGGATGGCGCCACCGGTAGTGCATTTATTCCTATTAAAATATTCCACAAAAACGGCCTATGTATCAAATAAACGAAGGTTAAAGATTTGCCGATTCCGCAAAAAGAGCCCATGTCTGTCGCCTTTCCGTCAAGAATATCCCATGTCAGTGACAAAGGTGGTTTTTGCTAGAAATTGCAGAGGTAAGTTTTATTGCCGCATATGCATTCTTTAGTAATTAGTTGTTGTTTATATCTCGTCAAAGGCAGATGTGCAGTTTTTTTCGTAAAATGAGTGACACGGAAGTGCCTGTTGTACCAAGTAAACGTGTTAGAAAATTAAAAAAAGAGGTTGTTATTAAAAATAAAAAGGTGCGTGGTGAATAATAATATAAAAATAATAAAATAAATAAATATATAAAACTAATATAATAAAATAATAATATATAAAAATAATAAAATAAATAAATATAAAAATAATAAATAAATATATAAAACTAATATAATAAAATAATAATATATAAAAATAATAAATAAATAATAAAATGTAAATAAATATTGCGTATATAAATAAGGCGTCAGACAGGGATGCATTCTCTCCCCGCTACTATTCAACATCTTCTTCTTCTTTCGGTGCCATATCAGGTCCCCCTAACGTTGGCAATTACATTGGCGAGTTGTTCGCGGTTTTCGGCTAATCTGAATAGTTGTTCGGCACTGCGTATTCCAGTCCAATCGCGAATGTTCTTTAGCCATGACGTCTGTTTCCTTCCAATTCCTCGGCTGCCTTCGATTTTACCTTTCATTATAAGCTGGAGTATCTTGTATCGGTCTCCTCGAAGAACATGTCCCAGGTACGATATCTTTCGCACTTTAATAGTGTTAAACAATTCCCTTACGGTATTTGCTCTGTTTAACACTGCTTCGTTGGTCTGCATAGCTGTCCAGGGTATTCGAAGCATTCTTCTGTGCAACCACATTTCAAACGCTTCCAGGCGATTGATCGTGGCAGCCTTTAGGGTCCAGGTCTCAGCTCCATACAACAACACGGACCAAATATAACATTTGATCATTCTTTGACGTAATTTTAGGTTTAAGTTGTCGTTAGAGAAAAATTATCTTATTTTTAGAAAAGTTGTGCGAGCTGTTTCAATTCTGCACTTTATCTCTTTATCAGGGTCTAGATGTTCTGTGATATAACAGCCAAGGTATTTGAATTGGGTAACTCTTTCAATGTTTTGTTGGTCAATCTGTATGGAAGCATCGGCGTGCGGTTGGCGACTGAATATCATAAATTTTGTCTTATTGACATTCATCTTCAAACCCATTTCCATTCCTGTCGTGTTTACACTATTCAACAAATCTTGAAGGCCCTGGATACTATCGCACAAGATGACCGTATCGTCGGCATATCGAATGTTGTTAATCAGTTCGCCGTTAATCTTCACTTCAATGTTTCTATCTTGCAACGCCCGTTTAAAGATTATATCCGAGTAGATGTTGAATAGTAGCGGGGAGAGAATGCATCCCTGTCTGACGCCTCGTTGAATGCAACATTCATCTGTTAGTCTTCCATCGATTCGGACCACTGCTTTCTGCTTCCAATACAAGTTTTCTACAATTTTCAGATCTCTATCATCGATTTCCATGGTTCTTAGTATGTTTAAAAGTGTTTCATGCTGAACCCTATCGAAGGCTTTTTCATAATCTATGAAACATACATAAATATCCTTGCGTTGGTCACGACACTTTTGGAGAAGTATATTCAGGGCAAAAAGTGCTTCCCGGGTGCCTAGTGCATTCCTAAAGCCAAACTGCGTCTCATCCAGATCCCTCTCGCATCGACTTCTCATCCTTCCATGTATTATGCGCAGAAACACCTTTAATGTATGGCTCATTAAGCTAATTAACCTATATTCGTCGCACCTCCTTGCTCGCTGTTTTTTCGGAAGTGCTATAAAAACAGACTTCAACCATTCTTCGGGTATTTCACCAGTAGTATATACATTATTAAAAAACTTAACCAGAGCACTGATGTGGTCTTCGTGGATCATCTGTAAGAGCTCTACTGGGATGTTGTCTGGACCAGTTGCTTTCTTGGTTTTGGCTGATTTTATGGCATGGAGAACTTCAGATTTTAAAATTTCTGGACCTTCTTCTTGATTTGCATTACCCTGTATGTTTGGTCTGTCGTCTTCAAACAATTCAGTTACATATTTACTCCATACGTCAAGAATTTCTCTTTCATCAATAATAGTTTTTCCCGTGCTATCCACTAATATGTTAGTAGCTTTCTTATTATACAAACCAGCAACCTCCCGGACTTTTTTGTACAGGGTTATCCAACCAAGACTAGACAAGGCGATTTTTTGACTTTTCCTGTACTTTTATAAAAAAACTGAAATAGCCATCTTAAGTTATTTTCTCCCGCGAATTCGAATATCTTCAGCAAAAAACAATTGAACCTCAAACAAAAATACTAGGGGTCACTTTGATATTTTTTTAAATGGAACACCCTGTATATTTTTACATTTTTAAATTCCACATAAAATTATAATTATTTTTTATTAAATGCATTATTAGTCTATACTTCATAGTTTCCGAGATATTAACTTTTGAAAAGTGACATTTTCGAACTTTGAAAGCTTATAACCTTCTAACAGTACGTCTTAGAGCAAAACGGCTTACGTGTCCCTATCTTCAATTTTTATTATCTTCCCAAAAAAATCAACTTCCGGTTAAGCCGGATGTAACTCGAAAGCAGGAAATATAGTTGTTCCGGTTTAACTGGAAGTTGATTTTTTTGGGAAGATAATAAAAATTGAAGATAGGGACATGTAAGCCGTTTTGCTCTAAGACGTACTGTTAGAAGGTTATAAGCTTTCAAAGTTCGAAAATGTCACTTTTCGAAAGTCAATATCTCGGAAACTATGAAGTATAGACTAATAACGCATTTAATAAAAAATAATTATAATTTTATGTGGAATTTAAAAATGTAAAAATATACAGGGTATTCCATTTAAAAAAATATCAAAGTGACCCCTAGTACTTTTGTTTGATGTTCAATTGTTTTTTGCTGAAGATATTCGAATTCGCGGGAGAAAATGACTTAAGATGGCTATTTCAGTTTTTTTATAAAAGTACAGGAAAAGTCAAAAAATCGCCTTGTGTAGTCTTGGTTGGATAACCCTGTACATGTTTAGCGCGTCATGTTTCCTTTCAAACTCTTCCATTTCCCGACATCTATCCCTCATCCATCTCTCTTTAGCCGTTCGTATTTTTTGTTTTATTTCTCTTTGTTTTTCTCTGTATTCTTCTGTTTTGCCCTTACATTGTCTTCTCTGTTCCATAAGATCTAATATTTCTTCCGTCATCCATTGTTGTTTCTTGTGTCTGGTTGTTACTTTGTGTTCTTCCAATATCCTGGTCATATGTTCACGAAATAATTTCCATGTTTCTTCTACATCTTCGGTTGTTCTCATTTCTTTCATGTAATTGTTTACAGCTTTTTCAATTTTATCCTTGTTGACGTCCGAAATTGTGAGCTTCTTTTGCTGTTGTTTCTTTTCTATTTGTTTTAGTTTGACTCTTACGTCTGCGACCAAAGGATTGTGGGCAGACCCAATATCCGCGCCAGGGTACGTTGTAACTTTGGTGATGGAGTTCCTAAATCGTTTGTTGGTAAGAATATAGTCTATCTGATTTCTTACTATATGTGTTGGGTTATCTCCAGGGCTTCTCCAAGTATACAGCCTACGTTGATGTAATTTATACCATGTGTTGGTTACTACTAAATTGTGTTCTTGGCAAAAATCAAACAGTCTGTCACCTCGTTCATTGCTTTCTCCCAAGCCATACTCCCCTACTAGGTCCAATCTACGACCTTTACCAAGTTTGGCATTAAAGTCACCAATTAAGTATGTGATTTCATTTGATTTTAAGCTTTTTAGTGTTGTACTAAGTTGATTATACAAAGTTTCCACTTCGGCGTTGTACTTTTTTTCTGCAGTAGGGGCATATATTTGTATTAGGTTGATATTAAATGGCGATGCGTGTAGCTGTAACAGTACTATTCTGTCGTTTATTGGAACAAAGTTAAGGACATATTTCTCTATTTCCGATGTTACGAAAATTCCTACTCCGTGTCTATGTTGTGGGTCGTCATTGTCGCTCCCAGAGTAATATAGTATACCATCTTTGTGTCTGCATGTTCCCGTACCAGTCCATCGTAATTCACTCACCCCCATAATCGACAGTTTTAAGCGATTAGTCTCCTGAACAAGATTTTCAAATTTTCCAGCAGCACAGAGGCTTCTAACATTCCATGTGCCTATCTTTACAGTGGATTTTGCTATTTTGAGCCGGGAGATTCTTAGCACCCCTTGCCCATCAAAGGGCTGCCCGGGACTAGGGGCCGTTGCTTTCGTTTTTCTCGCCATAGCAATATCCTGGGAAATGTTAACAGTGTGGTTTCCCGTTGCCTTCACTGTTTTTTGTTCAGCCGCCTCTAACATGAGGGCAGACGCTGTTTGCAGCCGCCCACTCTGGGTCAGACGCTGCGTACCTGTTGGTCCGCGGGAGGTATTTGATTTCCCTCCTACCACTCATATCTGAGAGGCATTCCCCTATCCGCCACCTGGGGACGCGCCCTCTAGAGGTTACAGGTTCCCCCGACATCTACTCGGATATAATCTTTAAACGGGCGTTGCAAGATAGAAACATTGGAGTGAAGATTAACGGCGAACTGATTAATAACATTCGATATGCCGACGATACGGTCATCTTGTGCGATAGTATCCAGGGCCTTCAAGATTTGTTGAATAGTGTAAACACGACAGGAATGGAAATGGGTTTGAAGATGAATGTCAATAAGACAAAATTTATGATATTCAGTCGCCAACCGCACGCCGATGCTTCCATACAGATTGACCAACAAAACATTGAAAGAGTTACCCAATTCAAATACCTTGGCTGTTATATCACAGAACATCTAGACCCTGATAAAGAGATAAAGTGCAGAATTGAAACAGCTCGCACAACTTTTCTAAAAATGAGATCATTTTTCTCTAACGACAACTTAAACCTAAAACTACGTCAAAGAATGATCAAATGTTATATTTGGTCCGTGTTGTTGTATGGAGCTGAGACCTGGACCCTAAAGGCTGCCACGATCAATCGCCTGGAAGCGTTTGAAATGTGGTTGCACAGAAGAATGCTTCGAATACCCTGGACAGCTATGCAGACCAACGAAGCAGTGTTAAACAGAGCAAATACCGTAAGGGAATTGTTTAACACTATTAAAGTGCGAAAGATATCGTACCTGGGACATGTTCTTCGAGGAGACCGATACAAGATACTCCAGCTTATAATGAAAGGTAAAATCGAAGGCAGCCGAGGAATTGGAAGGAAACAGACGTCATGGCTAAAGAACATTCGCGATTGGACTGGAATACGCAGTGCCGAACAACTGTAACGTCTTCTTTTGTCGTTACAAGTATAAAGACTATTTTAAAAACAAAAGAATAATAAATGATTATTTGCATCGACCAATTTATTAATTTTCTAAAATCTGTTATCATCTAAAGTCCGAAAATAAATAAAATATATTTAGTGCGGACCTACTATTATTTAATTTTTAAATTTAACTCACCAACAAAGAAAAATAAATCCAAAACAGCAGGAAAATGTTGAGGTCTGCAGTATCCTATTATTTTCTTATTACTTTTGAACCATTAGCACTTAACACATCGCGTTTTAGTTATTTTATTTACCTACACCACCGATTAAACTTAGTTTCTTATATAATTTTAGCTCACTAGCACTAAAGGTAACTTGAAAAATAAATAAAATTTACCGAAACTATTAAAAATTGTTGTTGCAACTAGCCATTTTAAAATTAACTGTCAGTTGTACCTGCGAAAAGGTGTGCTATAAAAATTTACGCACAAAAGGGTCACTGATAAGGATACCTGTTGCCAAAATTGTTTTGTTATCTGCAGGAACCAATTTGATTCAGGAGCATTAGATACTAAATATTTTATTACTTAAATATTTATGTTACAACTTATAAAATTAATGAATGTTATTCTACCACCCAAATGATATTTTATGAATTTTGGTTGTATGAATGTTAAAGGTGGATAATTATGAATACCTAAGTGGATAAACTAATTTATGACGTCACTACAATAATTGTATTTGCAATTATTTGTGATATTTGGCAATTGCGTTCTTAAAATTTTGGTTTGTTAGGTTTCTCAGCCTGTACATGGTATTAAGGACTTTTGGTATTACGCTATATAACGATTTATCGTAATTGGATTTTATCTAATTTACATTTAATTAAGCCAATACTGGTGATGACGTATCTGTTATTGTTTATTAAAAGAGTCGCTACTCAAATTGAGTGAAAACTGAATTTTACGAGGAGTTTTGCCTCTAAAATGGCCAAACAGGCTAGTTAGTGTAAATGACGTTAACGGTACGGTGTTCTTCAAAACTACGTTTTTCTGAAAGTCTTGTATATATCTCAACTGAGGAGAACCTACCCAGTTTGCAGGAACCGTGTCCTTTTTCTGTTTGAAATAAGCGAGTTGAGCTGAAGCTACGACCTGTTACGATTTTCATCGGCCGCCATTGCGGGATTTAGAGTCATAGTTTCTATTTAGTGTTTTCTTAAGTTCCGTTCTGATTATGGATTGAGTATTTGAGTAACTAAGCTTAAATTATCGTACAAGAACACGCTTTCCTTCAAGGGGATTTGAAACTCATCTCGACAGTCAGTCGCCATTTTCATCCAAGGCGTCACTCCATGGTGGAGCAAGAATTATTCACAGGTATGTCCTTAATTCGTACTTTTATGTTATAAAGTGTATTTAGACATATGTTTAAGGGTAGATTTCAAGAAAACTTATTTCGTTTTCTTTCTCATTTTAAGGGTTATTTTGGTATTGATTTCGAAGTACTACGAGAGCATCATTTTTCTTCCTTTAATATTGGAGATATGCCGTTATGAATGAGCGTGAGCGAGCGTAGGACCCTCAACTAATCTAAGGAGGTTTGAACTAAAATTATTAAGTAAGTTCGTTCCATTTTACTTATTGGATTATTATTTCTTTTAGGGTTTTTTTATTACGAGGGTTTTTTTATTTCCTTCTACCTTCTTTTCTACCGTTTTGATGACGTTTGAATGACGTAGAATTTACCTATTTTCCGGACCGATTTACAAAATTAACAGCGACCGTATACAGAAAATTTACTTTTGACTTTGTAATTTGAGGGTACTTTTATTGTTAAATAATACTACCTTGATGGATAGTAATTAATTTGATAATTAACAATACTTAAATAATTATTAAGACAATTAGGATTTCCATGTTAATAATATTTTTGTAAAATAGCCTAGCGTGAAAGCGACGCGGAAAAGTACGGTAAAATTTGATATTTATTTCTACGATAGTAAACCCCTACCTCTACGCTTACGTAAGCTGCGGCTGTGGTACAATATATGTTCTAACTGCGCTAATATTTTTGGGTATATTTTGAATTTCTAGGTGCTTTCACAGGTGCGCTATCTTTTTTTTAAATAACATATGATTTTGTTTTGTGAATATAGTTTCAGCAATGACTTAAACCCTTTTTCTATATTGATTGTGCCAAAGGCATACATTTTTTTCATTGTACAGTTATTTATATTTAATAAATATAGCTGGTATTTGTTTTAAATTAAATTTCCACTATTTCATTAGCCCATCATTGTTGTGTCTCTAATTAAATAACTAATTCTGGGGGTTTTCCTTTGGAGAAACTGTTTTTAAAGTATTTATATTGAAAATAAAAGAAAATAGATTATTTTAATATCTATAAATAAAATAAATTCGATTTCATGGTTTTATTCGAAAATGAATGGTACTGTTGGTTCTTAAACCATGTGGCGCCCTCTTCTTCTGGTAGTTATCGTTTGGACCTAGCCCTTCTCCACTGCTTAAAGGCTGGCGGCAACCAATTAGTACGTAACGACTTTGATTTATTTACCATCACTTATAAATTTTCTTTATAGATATATTTTCTTTTAATTTAGTTTAGTTAAAAAAAAAAGGCGTCACACAACTATTCAGATTAGCCGAAAACCGCGAACAACTCGCCAATGTAATTGCCAACGTTAGGGGGACCTGATATGGCACCGAAAGAAGAAGAAATAAATATTAACTACAAGTGGACAGTTCTCTTGTAAGCCGGATCGGATCGCCTTAGGCGACCCGGCCCACGCTCCCATTCTCCTGAATTGCAATAAAGTTTTTTTTGTCTGGCGCCGTTTCAATTCTGTTTTTTGTATGATTTTTGTAAATGCAGACCCTGTTACACCTAGAATTTCCTCGGCTACATTTTGACAGGTCAGCCCAGCAACATTTATTTGTTTTTGGACTGCTCTTCTGATTTTTTCAATATCTGCAAAATTAAAAAATATGAGTGTCGGACATTTTATACAGGGTTAGGAAAAATTACCAGAACGGTCGATTATTTCAAAATATACAGGGGTTATCAAAAAACGTCTTATATAAAAAATGTAGGGCTGTTAAAAATCTACATATTGGTGATAAATTGAAATATACAGGGTCGCCCACAAAGTTGTGGAGAATGATAGTTATATTTTTTTAAATGGAACACCCTGTATATTTTTACTTATTTTGATTGTCGACTCAGTTTTAAACATTTTTTTATTAACCATGTGTTATACCTAAATTCATTACTTTCCTACATAAATTGATAAGCTACAAAACACAAAATAAATTTCAAGAAACAATTTATTAAGTTAACTTTAAACAAAAACGTATAACAAATCATGGCAAAACGGCTCTATTTTTTAATGTGTTGAAAATTACCCCCATTTACTAACTGACACTGATACAAATTATCGCAAAAATGTCTTTGGGTGTTTAAAACCATTTCCCTTGTTATTCTCGCACTTTCATTGACAATTTTCATTCTTAATTCTTCTAAATTATTGGATTTATTTTGATAAACTATGTTTTTCAGGTGACCCCAATAAAAAAAATCTAATGGCGAAAGATCGGGGGACCGTGAAGGCCATTCGATAGGCCCTCTTCTTTCTATCCATCGATTTGGAAACGTGACATCCAAAAATTCTCTAACTTCGCGAGTAAAATGCGGAGGAGCTCCATCTTGCTGATACTAGGTTAAGTTAATATCAGCATTTAAATTGTTTATAGCTGGAACTATTTCTTGCCGAAGAAGCCGGAGATATCGATCACCGTTCAAATTTCCATGTCCCATGTCCCGCAAACAATCCAGCCCAGGCATTAACTTTTCTTGGGAACTGTGTATGCAGGCTCTTTATACCAGTTAGGGTTATTTAGCGCCCAGTAACGGTAATTTTGCTTATTCACCATTCCGTGTAGTGTAAAAGTCGCTTCATCCGAAAACACAATATTGTTTGAAAAATTCGGGTTTTCTTCCATATTTCTAGTCATTATTTCGCAAAATTCTAGCCTTCGGTCACAGTCAAAGTCAAAAAGTTCTTGTACAAAATTAATTTTGTATGGATGCATTTTCTCAGTATGAAGAACGGTTCATACAGATTTTTGATCAATTTCATGATCCAAAGCAAGCTGATTAGTGGATTGTTTGAGATTTTCTTCTATCGCAAGCAGAATGTCCAGCTTTTTTTCCTCGGAGGTAGCAGTCCTAGGTCTTCCAGATCTTGGGCGGTTTTTTACAGTACCAGTCATTCTGTAACGCTCAATAGTTCGAAAAACTGCATTTTTTTTTTAATGTGCCTATCTGGATGCAAATTATTGTACATATTACATACCTCCTGATATGATCTCTGTTTATTGCCAAACCCCCTTAAAATTAAATTATCAATTCTCTCTGTTTCAGTAAGTAAAATGCCATGCTGTTTTCTTTTTTGTCTATTTCTGTCAGAATTTGAGTTTCAGATGTCAAATTATTAATTATTTATTAGTAACCATGGTCGTGCCTTATTTGTTGTTCACTATGTTCGAAAATCGCATCGTTATACGTTATTATTTGAAACGCCGATTTCTAGGAAAGTAATGAATTTAGGTATAACACATGGTTAATAAAAATGTTTAAAATTGAGTCGACAATCAAAATAAGTAAAAATATACAGTTAATTCCATTTAAAAAAATATAACTATCATTCTCCACAACTTTGTGGGCGACCCTGTATATTTCAATTTATCGCCGATATGTAGATTTTTAACAGCCGTGCATTTTTTATATAAGACCTTTTTTGATAACCCCTGTATATTTTGAAATAATCGACCGTTCTTGTAATTTTTCCTAACCCTGTATAAGGTAAAAGGCCCAATAGATGACACTCTTAAGGAAAATCAACAGTTTAAATGCCAATTTTGGTTAAATATATATTAATATTGATCAAACAAAAATTTTAATAGATAGTCCATAATGATTTAAATAATACTGTTAGAACATTTTTTGGTTTTAGTAAAAATTTTAAATAAAAAAAATATTTTTCTGGCACTCTTCAATCGTCCCTTAGATGACACATGCAAAAGTCAATCTGCTAATAGGTGACATCATGTTTCAGGCCAATAGATGACACCCCTAATATAATAGTTTAGAATATAAAAAAAATAATATTTTAAATAACAAAAGTAAACAAATTATGATTCCTAAGTACAAACAAGATTTTATAGAAAAGAACAAGATAGTTTACATTTCTTTGACAGGTAAGGCTTTCTTAAAAATGTAACTGATGCGTTCGCCTCTACTTAAAATTTCTGGGGGTTCTACTTTGCCCATAATTTGCTCAATGGTTACAGATGATACATCGTCTTCATTTGGGACAAACTCCTTTTTAAATTTGTCGGTGGATTTTAGTCCCATTACTTGAATATCTTTGCCCTTTACCTGCACTATGCATAGATATATAAATTTTGTCAGATTCCGTTTGCCACCCAAGAATTCACAGAGAACAAAATCACCCTTCATTAGACTCTTAGCAGTGACAGTTTCCAATGGTGTCTCATTTTCTTCAGTTATCTCAAAATCTTCATCATATTCGGAGTCTGTGCTTTTAAATGATAACGAATCTGATGCTGTGGTGTCACTGTCCTCTTCTGTATTTCTTTTACTTCCTTTGCTCTTCTTATACTTTTGCTTAATCTTGTCCAAATTTTTTTTTTCTTCTTTTTCCTTCTTTTTTTTTTCTCTTTCAATCTTTTTTCGAAACTGATCATCAGTTTTTTGCTTTTTAGCATCCAATTTCTTTTTAAAATAAAGTCTATTCTCCGGCGAAGTTAGGACAGCTGGAATCTTTTCTCTTCTTACTCTCTTAGAGGTAGATGGTTTTGTTTCAGGCCAGAATAAAACACGCTTAAATGGAGAAGGAATATCGGGGTCTGCATTAGCTTTGGCGCTTTGATTATCTGGAATACTTTGCTTATTGGGGGTTAAATTTGCACTGAAATTAGATGGGCCCGCTATTGGATCTTCTGGTCTAAGTACATTGGTAGCATTAGTAGTAGGGCTTAAAGGTGCAATTGAGAAAATATTTATATTTTCCTCTTCATCATTGTCTTTCAATTTTTTGTTTTCAGTTGGTGCTTCTGATTTTTGTTCGGACTTTGTTGACATCTCGACCATATCTTCTAGGGCGTTATTTTCTAATGCCCTTTCATTTACCGTTTCGAGGGCAGAATTTGGTTGCAGATTCAACTAAAAAAAAAAGCAAAGAAAAAAACTAAATGTCTCATTAAAATGTGGCATTAAGACGTACCTGAACAGCTTTTATTATGTCCTGATTTTGTCTCCAGACATTGTAGAGAGATACATCTTTTTCAGCTCCAGACCAGTCACCTTCATTTCTTTTAAATTCTGAAGTTTTTTCTTCGCCAATATCATTCTCTAAATATTGTAAAAATCTTTTCACCTCGTTGATATCCTGTTTTTCTTGTGTAACACCTATTGGCTTTACATCAAGTGGCAGGGTTATTGCCTGGGGGTTCCATGGAATTAGCCCACATTTTCTAAACCCGTTCTCTATTACAGAAGGTTCTATTCCGTTAATAGCTTCTTGCAAAAGCGGAGGGAAATCTTTTTTTTTTAGTTCTTCACCTGTATGAGACATTCTCCAATCTTGAACCTGTCGTTTCCACTTAATTTTTAAACTGTGAAACACAGCAACGTCCAGTGGTTGCATTAAGTGGGTTGCATTGGGATATAATGCAATAAGTTCAATCCCAGTTTTCGCGCAGAATTCGGACACATGTAGAGATATGTGGGATGAATGGCCATCCATAAAAAATAAGACGGGACGTTCAATGTTTTCCTTTAGCAGCCAAGGATAAAAAATATTTGCCAAGTACTCAAAAAAAAGTTCCTGGGTCATCCATCCAGTGTCAGATCTCCCTATTGCCCAAGTGGATGGTACGGCTTCAGTTATGTGTAAAGGAATTCTTTTGTACCGGTAAACAACCATTGGAGGAGCAATCTGTCCTATAGCATTAACCGTCATGAGGACCGTGACATTTTCTTTTTCGTCGTTAGCTCCTGCTAGATATACAGACTTGCTGCCCTTTGCAGCTAATACCTTCCCACTCTTAGGATTTAAGTAAAACGCTGTTTCATCGGTGTTAAATACGAGCGAAGGGCAATTTAAAACATTTACTAGACCTTGACCTTCTATATATGAATATACCTCTTTAAACCAGTTAACTATATTCTCTTGTGTCACATTTGCACGTGAACGGGTTAAAGTTTGATAAATTCTATCAGAGATTATTTTATGTCGGTCCCGAAATAACTTATACCATTTTTCACCAGGGGTTTTTTTCATGCCCAACTCTTTTGCCAACCTATTTACGTTAGTCATAAACATTTGTTTTGTAACTGGAAACCCAGCCTTGGCAGAGGAGATAACCCAGGATACAAGAATATTCTCCTGATCACTCGTAAAAATACTTTTAGGGCCCATTCTTTTACCAATTGGTAATTTCCCGTTAACTTTATAAAGTAATGTTATCCTTGGAACTCCAAATTTTTTTGCTGCTGCTCTTATGGAACACCCATTTTTAACTTCTTCTATTGCATTGGCAATGGCTTGTGGAGTATACCTTAAAATTTTTTTTTGTTGAGGAGGCATCTGTAAGCAAATATAAAAAAAATTATGAAAATATTACAAATGTGGGTACTAAAGCCAATAGATGACACAATGAAAACCAATAGATGACACCCCGTGTAATCCATTGGATTCGATTGTATCAAAGCAGTATAATAAATATGAGGAAGCATGCTTTTACAATCTTGATCATTTGACGTAACTTGTCGCGAAAATATTCAATTCCAATACCTGACACCCTATGTCCGCTATGGGTCTAAACAATATATTTACGCCAATAGCTGACACAGGCGCCATGTCATTTATCAACAGTTTTTTAAAACCTTTCTTCATAGAAGAACATAAACTAGGCCCTGTTATCCCATTATCACGCCATAGATTAGATCAGCTATAAAAAATAGGACAACAAAAATTTTAAATATTTACTTACCTTCTTAACACTTCTGACAAATTATTGGATAAATTACATGTCTTGACGACTACACTTCACAAAATGGCTGATTCGCACTAAAGTCAAATGCCGACTGACGCGACAAATGAATGCAAGGAAGTAGAAAGGTCATACAGTGTTGTCATATATTTAGATGTTCTTTACCGGATTTGTGATTCTAAATATGTGAATTTTGAAATAGGGTGTCATCTATTGGATGTAAATTCAGAGGTGTCATCTATTGGTCCTTTTACCTTAATATAAGTAAGATTAAAAAAATACATTCTTACAGGCATATATGGGAGTAGAAGATGCGACACTCTGGCGTACTCAGGTTTTGCGACACTCTGGCGTACTTTTCCAAGAACTCCCGGAGGGCGTGGTTTCATGGCACCTGTCACCTGTCATCTGTCATCTGTCATGGGCGTTAGCTACTTGGACCTTAGCTGCCATTGGCACTAACTTCCATTGGCACTAGTTGCCATTGGCGCCAGCTTGCCTATCATTAATGCTAGTTACCGAGGGCACTATTGGTCAGACGTCATCTGGGATACGTCATCTATCACGTGTCACCCTAACCTCACCTACCAATGTATTACGTTCTGCGGGGGCCATCTGCAATACGCCATCTATCATAATATGTTACTATAACCTCAACTACTTAGATATTCAATTTTGGGGGCCATGCCTACAAGTCGGTACTCCGTAAGACCTATCCCCAAGAACTGGTACCCCAATAATTTCTAAACACCATCACGCGGAGACACCTATTGGTCGTCGGTAGAACTCGCGGGGCCTCAGGGTCAATGCCCCCTTACTAGAGCACTAGTATAGCTGTTGAAACGTCAGAGGGCGCCTGGTAATAGGGTTACGTCATCATGTTCTATTAATTTAATTTTCATTAGAAAAAAAGTTCCTTTATCCAGCGGGGTTCGATCCACCAACCATTAGTTTACTAACCAGTATCTCATACCACGGAGCTATTCGGGTTCTTACGAGACATTGTTATTATACTGTACTCTTACATCATCGCATTAGCATACTTGCTATAAAAAGAATAATTATTACTCATAGATAGGTAATGCAATATTAATGAATTAAATTAGGCAGGCATACATTTGCAAGCTGCTATTTGTTGTATGTTTAGAAATGATTTACCACAGGGGTATAGAATACGTATAAGAACATCTAAAAGCACTTAGAAGTGTCCCTTAAACATATGAAAACGGCTATTTAGCAGTCTATGAACGGGTAAAATGTCTAATAAACTACTACAGGAGCTCAAAACTATCGGGTGGTACGATAAAGACACCTTAATTGAGCTATTTTATGGTTTTACACTAAAAACTGGTATAAATGGCCCCATTTAGCACCTTTTTACCATATCCCTAACCCGCATTGTCAACAAATTATTTAATCCTATAACGAACAGTAGTACAACAATATAAGATAGACAAGGATAGTACTAACAACTATTTTGAATCGACACACTGCTGAAAACGTACAAGAATGGTAAAAACGAAAGGTCAATCGCTTTATTTAGCATATGTATTAACAATAAAATCGAAGATATTATGCAATACCTGACGTAAATATTCGTTTCCGATACGAATCATTAAAGTAGACAGAAAATGGATGCTGTTTAGACCCTAATATAATAATATTTTTCAATAGAAAAATTGGAATAATATAAGAAAAATCAGTAATGTAAGGCCCAAATGCATTAAATAAAGTATGATTTATGCCTTAGTAGTACCTTTACGAAGTATTAAGGTAGACAGAAAACAGATGCTGTTTAGAGCCTAATACTACTGAAAAATTGGTTTAATATAAGAAAAACTAGTAATTTAAGGTCCAAATGCCTTCAATAAAGCATGGTTTATGCTAGCCCCTTATATAGAAGGCTAGTCTCTTAAATCTTGCAATTTTAACACAGATGTTATACAGTTCAAAACCCTATAATTGCAACAAATATTGGCTTAATGTAGGTTGGTTAACCCTAAAAATGATCATATTACTGTTAAGTTATGCTGCAATATGAAGCAATTTGGCGTCATTACACCTTAGAAGACGCTCCGAAACTTTCATAGGTTATAGTATTAGAACCTTGTAACTTGGCTGCAGGTATTCACGTATCTAAAAAGGTAGGTAAAAAAATAGACCACAGTGTTAATTTTAATAAATATATATTAAACTCCCGCGCACCTAATGTAATTGGAACATTACTAAACGCCGCTAATAATATAGGAGGTAGTGGCAGATATACAGGGTATAGATGTACAGATCTTAAAAAATAGAGAATTAAAAACAAGACCTTGTTGGTGTAATACTAATAATTTGTGATACGTGCCGAATAAACAATTGAAAAGACGCACTGAAAAATAGTCGGTGGTGTTACGTTCCAAGAATTACGAGTGAAGAACAATCCTAAAATAGAAAATAACAACAAAATATGCCTATTATAGTTAACCAAATTAAGTTAGTCACTTGTTAAAATGATAGCCAAATAATTGAAAACGAGGGTATGTGTATAGGTTGACGTAACAAGTTAATATGAAAATACCGAGACCCGCAGGGCGAGGTGTACTAAAGACATGCGGCTCGCTAAAGTTCTTAAGGATAATGTAACATGCGAAACGTATTTAGGATGAATAAGTTATTAGGAAAAATTCCGAGCCCTGCAGGGCGAGGTGCACTAAGGATATATGCTCACATACATAATACCAACAAAATTGGGGCATATTGTAGGACAGGTAACCATATTAGGCCTGTTATATGGCATCAATTACGTACGATTGTAAATAAAAAACCTTGTTTTCGCCAAAATATCTAATCCCATATACAGGGTAAGCTCGGAGTATCACTAGCCATAATAGCATAATATATATAGGACCAAGACTGATTTCGCACTAATTAGCATAGTAAACAAGGCCTTATACTAGATTGGTAGCATTGCCAAAGAGTTGGATAACATTAATCATATTATCACTAGGATGTATGGGTTCTTTATAGTCTAGATAACAAATTCTCAATATTACTAATATATATATATCTAACTTAAAGCAAATACCACCGTGTTAAGGTGAGATTACCGATGCCAAACAGCTGATACTCATGCACAAAGGCAAGCACCGACGTATTGATTATCTTATAATATCATACGTCACCTGAGGCTTATCAGGTATATATATATATATATATATATAAATGACTAAAAAATCATAGGTATTTCGTTTAAATTATGGTAGGGTTCCTGAGCCAAAAGGCCGTTTCAGTCACGAAACGATAGAAAAATAGATAAAAATTACACCAAATATCGCCTATAAATTATACAAAGTTGTTAATACCCATATAGTCATATGTATAGTAGGCAGGGCTTAAACAGTTAATAAATTACTAAAGTATGGTCTCTGAAGCCGTAAAAGCATATTTAACAGCACCTACACATAATAATCAACAAAAAAAAAACCTCTCCGATAGGGTAAAACACCTAATAATCCACCAAGTATGGCCGTTTTTCTAAAAAAACGCCTATTTAACAGTGTGTATACGTGTCTCCAAAAAAAAAAACAATAGCCAAAAGTAATACAAAAACAGTCTGTATGACAATATTCTGCTAACACATATTTAAGGTAGGTAAGACTGTCATCTACTATATCCTACAAATACACGTTGCAAACATTCACCACCTTAAACATTGAGGTTATGTTAAGTAAATAAATTAATAAATGTTTGGCTTATAGGCAGCATTTTTATACATACAGAGTTAGCACAACAAGCAATTAAATAGACTTTATTAAAAATATAATGAATTACCGAGGATATACACATCTAATAGTCGTTGTCGAATCCTATCAGCTACGAAATATCAGCGAAATACCTAAAAAAACATGAATAAATAGGAAAAATACCTATTTTAGGCCCTATTGCTTCAAAGACCCGATAAGATACATGTATTTATGTACCACTAAACACCCACTTAAACTTTCGCCTGGATATACCTAATTGTTTCGTAAAAACCACATACCTAATACGTTGTGTTTAAAATCTCGCTAAAATTACAAAGAAATGTTCGTACCGAAACGGGTAGAATGATACTTCATACGTTTTTTGCAGCACTTTTGTTCTCGAGATTACCGAGAAATTAAATATTGCAGCTTGGAGGAACCGTACATATTCATATTGTAACATTGTCAATTAGAAAATAATAAATGGAACTACAATATCACCTAATATTTAGAATCTAACATAGGCGTGTACTGCGGTAGTTTAATACTACAGGGTGAACCGGTTAAGGCTTTCAAACACAAAAATAACATCCGAATATTATCGTTGTGGAGAACAGGTATAGCTTTGACAGGGACTAGTTGAGGCAACGGAGTACGTTACTAAGCCAGTAAAAATCCCCCCTGAGAACTATTGTCAGATAGAGGTACCCATCAAAAAAAAATATCTAGCACAATACTGGTTAACGTGCCTAGTTGATGAGTTGTTATAATATATAATCATAGTGTTAATCTGACAGCAGAAATATTGAGGTTATGTTAACTAATAAATTAATTCAATAAAATTACGACTTATTGTTTGCATACACATAGTACAGTAAGTAGAGGTACTTAACAGACAGAAACAGAAATATAATGAATTACTGAGGTAAACAGACAGAACATCTAGCCTTTTATGCATATCAGACAGTACTGTTTAAATATACATAATTAGCCGCTAAAAACTTCTCCAAAAAAGGGAAAAACATACAATAATCCATTAAAATGCCTAAAAATGTTCTTTGAACCTATAAAGCCCTATTTATACAAAACACTCAACCAATAACAGTTCTTGATAGGGTAAAAACATCAAACAAAATATTAAAGTACCTAAAAAATGACATTTGAACCTATACAAGTTCTGTTGTCTATTAGGGCCTATGCTCGACCAGGCCTTATACCATTTGAGCATATAAATATACCAATGTATGATAACCTATTTAACAGCCCCTTATACAAAATGTACAATCAACAGCCTTTCTGATGGAATAAAAAACATCAAACAAAACATTAAAGTACATACTTAAAAAAATTACATTTGAACATATAAACTCCAGTATACCTATACAAGTTCTGATAGGTCGCTATATTGGCATATGGACGTGCTTATTAGTACCCTAAAACCATCCGCTGATTGGGTAAAAAAACATCCAATAATTCATTAATGGGCATTGGGTCTTTGAACCTATAAACCCCTATTTATACAAAATAAACGATCAATAAATACTCCGATAAAACAGTCATTTATGGTGGATGCGCTGGAATTTTGTACATGACAATACAATTAAAAGGTACATCATACGTTACGGCGTCTTAAAGAAAGTTTTGCATGTGGTATATTGCTGGCCTTGTTTTATGTATGTAAATGTATATCTTTCTATTTAGGTGCAAGATGTGAAACGTAGGTAGTCAGGTTAGTTCAGAGGATTACTAAACTTGTTTATTATTGATGTGTCTATAGCACGAATAAAAATTCAATTAGAACAAAGAACGACAGTATAGAATGTGGGGTGATGACCCGCAGCATCGTAAGGGTGGCTCGATATATAATACAGGATGCACCGAACGTATCCAGCACAGTGGTAGAAAAAGAGGTAGGCAGACGTCGTGTGCTATTACAGTTATACCAATGAGAAATTAAGAAATAACATCCGAACCAGGTACATACAACCACCTATGATAGCCCTCCTAGCATGAAAATACTGAAATTTTCCGCTTCAACAGTAAAAACAACTTAGGATCTAAAAAATTAATAGCTAAAGAACTCAATGAATACCCAGCTAAACACGACAAAAATTAGGATCGCCTACATCTAATTTGGATATCAGCAGAAATAATTAATAGGTGTTTAATTTAAATAGACTTAAATCGAAAGACATTACAGAGAACGAATAGTTGCTGGGTAGGCTCTTAGCCATCAAACATACCCTCCTTGGGGCTTTAAAAATAAGAATAAATAGGGAAAAATACCTAGAAATTCAGGTTAATTTTCCTTTTAAAATCAGTTAACTCCAGCAAGATTATTTATATAACACAAATGCACGACGAACCTAACCCAACTTCTTGGGTGTGGTTATTCTGTATAAAGACCGGCTAACACCAAAAAAAAAAGGGTCAAAAAGTATATGCACGATCATCCTCTAATATTAGGAATACCGAAAATAACACTAGACAACCACTAACAGGGGTTACATTAACGTTAAAAGATAAGGATGTATACCATTTAAATTACCGAATGATCAGTCAAATAAATAAAATTCCCGTTTAAAATGCTATATTAGTTATATGAGATGAGCGTTAAATGTGTAAATTTGAGAAATTCAGGGGTGACCGCCCCGATCTAATTAGCCTTACAACCACGAAAAATAAAAAGTAACTGGTTGGATAAAATGGCTTCTTAACGACTCGTCCTTCTAAACTAAAAAATAAAACAAAAACGGTTGTAAAAATTATTCATTAAGCCATAAACTTAGAGCTGGTCACACAATGGTATAAACGTCAACAGCAGATATTGGCTCACGGATCGTTACGGCCGTTAGGTAATACTTGTTGTTAGATACATGTGTAGCGAAACATTACAAGTCACTTAGAAAACCCAAAAACTTGATCAGTTAACTAGCTAGCAGGTTATAGGTCCTTACGATTAGAGTTGTTATGGCGAGCGATGTGGGGAGGGGGAAGGGGGGTAAAGTAAACAGGCAGAGGCTAAAAAAGTTCCAACAACTAGTGAAATAATTATTTTTAAAACCCCCATAAACGTTAGTCTGTATAAAACCATTAACGACATAATGGTGGAGATAGGGAATATTTTTTTTGCAAAAGGTAGATAATGAAATAAATACCTATCGAAACGATTAAAGCTATTAAAATAATACAAGTAATAACAATGGGAGGTACATAAAATGCAGTTTTAAAAGGGAAACTCAATTATATCATATAGCATCTAACGTGTTAAGTATCAAAAACGAGGATAGGATGTAAAATTTTAGCAAAAACTTGGGTAAATAGAGCAAATAATGCAACAAAATATCAAAAAATGTTCCTAATTAATATTTGTTCATACAGCTAAGTAGAAAACTATCGAAACATTGAGGAAAAAGGGAGTGGTGACTACAGGTATAAAATTTATCAACCATGGGTAAAATATCAGGAAAAAATATCAAAATTACCATCAATCACACCAGAATACTTATCGTCAAAACCTACTATTTTCACTGACTTGTTACCAATAAAATAGGTTTGAATCTACCATTCGAAACCCTTATTTAATATGTGGTGTTTCCAGAAAGGTGTATTTTATCCCACTCTCATACATACTATAGCAGTGATGTTAAAAACTAAACCGGCTTTATTAACAAGTGCAACCATTTTATAGAGCATAGAGACCCATAGAGCTGTAACCAGTATTAAATAAAACAAGTCAATATTGCAGAACATTTTAAAATGTTTTTATCAACGCTTTATAGGAGTCGCAGTAAAGTCAAACAGTACTCTATATAAATTTAATATAAGGTACAGGTAACGATCATCAGGCTATTTTATATAGTCTAACTTAGGTATCCATTTAATAAGACGCAAGCTCATATTATTTTAAATTACTTTTTAATTATTTTCTTAGTATCTATAGTATGCAGGGCTATCTAACCATACTTCACATCTTGCATAATTAATTGCTTCTCGTATCTTAGGATCTTCACAATATACGTATTACCGCTCTACTTCTTCAAAATTCCCCAACTTGTTCATGTCGTATACAAATCTTAAGGCATTTGGTTCTTCAAAGTAGCGTAAACATATATCCAAAGCTCCAACTATATTTTTCTTAGTCACCGGACGAATTCCCTCAACAGGCTTAATTACTCTGTGAAACCTGAATCTATAGAGGATTGTTCGGGTTTTCGGGGTTACTCGGGTTCATTAGGATTTTGAGAATGTATTTTGCTTGACGTAGTTTTTAAAAACACAGCCACGGCCTTCTCCCAAAATTTTGCAAATTTCGTGAGCCTTTGGCCGTGGCTGTGTTTTTAAAAACTACGTCAAGCAAAATACATTCTCAAAATCCTAATGAACCCGAGTAACCCCGAAAACCCGAACAATCCTCTATAGATTCAGGTTTCACAGAGTAATTAAGCCTGTTGAGGGAATTCGTCCGGTGACTAAGAAAAATATAGTTGGAGCTTTGGATATATGTGGACGCTACTTTGAAGAACCAAATGCCTTAAGATTTGTATACGACATGAACAAGTTGGGGAATTTTGAAGAAGTAGAGCGGTAATACGTATATTGTGAAGATCCTAAGATACGAGAAGCAATTAATTATGCAAGATGTGAAGTATGGTTAGATAGCCCTGCATACTATAGATACTAAGAAAATAATTAAAAAGTAATTTAAAATAATATGAGCTTGCGTCCTATTAAATGGATACCTAAGTTAGACTATATAAAATAGCCTGATGATCGTTACCTGTACCTTATATTAAATTTATATAGAGTACTGTTTGACTTTACTGCGACTCCTATAAAGCGTTGATAAAAACATTTTAAAATGTTCTGCAATATTGACTTGTTTTATTTAATACTGGTTACAGCTCTATGGGTCTCTATGCTCTATAAAATGGTTGCACTTGTTAATAAAGCCGGTTTAGTTTTTAACATCACTGCTATAGTATGTATGAGAGTGGGATAAAATACACCTTTCTGGAAACACCACATATTAAATAAGGGTTTCGAATGGTAGATTCAAACCTATTTTATTGGTAACAAGTCAGTGAAAATAGTAGGTTTTGACGATAAGTATTCTGGTGTGATTGATGGTAATTTTGATATTTTTTCCTGATATTTTACCCATGGTTGATAAATTTTATACCTGTAGTCACCACTCCCTTTTTCCTCAATGTTTCGATAGTTTTCTACTTAGCTGTATGAACAAATATTAATTAGGAACATTTTTTGATATTTTGTTGCATTATTTGCTCTATTTACCCAAGTTTTTGCTAAAATTTTACATCCTATCCTCGTTTTTGATACTTAACACGTTAGATGCTATATGATATAATTGAGTTTCCCTTTTAAAACTGCATTTTATGTACCTCCCATTGTTATTACTTGTATTATTTTAATAGCTTTAATCGTTTCGATAGGTATTTATTTCATTATCTACCTTTTGCAAAAAAAATATTCCCTATCTCCACCATTATGTCGTTAATGGTTTTATACAGACTAACGTTTATGGGGGTTTTAAAAATAATTATTTCACTAGTTGTTGGAACTTTTTTAGCCTCTGCCTGTTTACTTTACCCCCCTTCCCCCTCCCCACATCGCTCGCCATAACAACTCTAATCGTAAGGACCTATAACCTGCTAGCTAGTTAACTGATCAAGTTTTTGGGTTTTCTAAGTGACTTGTAATGTTTCGCTACACATGTATCTAACAACAAGTATTACCTAACGGCCGTAACGATCCGTGAGCCAATATCTGCTGTTGACGTTTATACCATTGTGTGACCAGCTCTAAGTTTATGGCTTAATGAATAATTTTTACAACCGTTTTTGTTTTATTTTTTAGTTTAGAAGGACGAGTCGTTAAGAAGCCATTTTATCCAACCAGTTACTTTTTATTTTTCGTGGTTGTAAGGCTAATTAGATCGGGGCGGTCACCCCTGAATTTCTCAAATTTACACATTTAACGCTCATCTCATATAACTAATATAGCATTTTAAACGGGAATTTTATTTATTTGACTGATCATTCGGTAATTTAAATGGTATACATCCTTATCTTTTAACGTTAATGTAACCCCTGTTAGTGGTTGTCTAGTGTTATTTTCGGTATTCCTAATATTAGAGGATGATCGTGCATATACTTTTTGACCCTTTTTTTTTTGGTGTTAGCCGGTCTTTATACAGAATAACCACACCCAAGAAGTTGGGTTAGGTTCGTCGTGCATTTGTGTTATATAAATAATCTTGCTGGAGTTAACTGATTTTAAAAGGAAAATTAACCTGAATTTCTAGGTATTTTTCCCTATTTATTCTTATTTTTAAAGCCCCAAGGAGGGTATGTTTGATGGCTAAGAGCCTACCCAGCAACTATTCGTTCTCTGTAATGTCTTTCGATTTAAGTCTATTTAAATTAAACACCTATTAATTATTTCTGCTGATATCCAAATTAGATGTAGGCGATCCTAATTTTTGTCGTGTTTAGCTGGGTATTCATTGAGTTCTTTAGCTATTAATTTTTTAGATCCTAAGTTGTTTTTACTGTTGAAGCGGAAAATTTCAGTATTTTCATGCTAGGAGGGCTATCATAGGTGGTTGTATGTACCTGGTTCGGATGTTATTTCTTAATTTCTCATTGGTATAACTGTAATAGCACACGACGTCTGCCTACCTCTTTTTCTACCACTGTGCTGGATACGTTCGGTGCATCCTGTATTATATATCGAGCCACCCTTACGATGCTGCGGGTCATCACCCCACATTCTATACTGTCGTTCTTTGTTCTAATTGAATTTTTATTCGTGCTATAGACACATCAATAATAAACAAGTTTAGTAATCCTCTGAACTAACCTGACTACCTACGTTTCACATCTTGCACCTAAATAGAAAGATATACATTTACATACATAAAACAAGGCCAGCAATATACCACATGCAAAACTTTCTTTAAGACGCCGTAACGTATGATGTACCTTTTAATTGTATTGTCATGTACAAAATTCCAGCGCATCCACCATAAATGACTGTTTTATCGGAGTATTTATTGATCGTTTATTTTGTATAAATAGGGGTTTATAGGTTCAAAGACCCAATGCCCATTAATGAATTATTGGATGTTTTTTTACCCAATCAGCGGATGGTTTTAGGGTACTAATAAGCACGTCCATATGCCAATATAGCGACCTATCAGAACTTGTATAGGTATACTGGAGTTTATATGTTCAAATGTAATTTTTTTAAGTATGTACTTTAATGTTTTGTTTGATGTTTTTTATTCCATCAGAAAGGCTGTTGATTGTACATTTTGTATAAGGGGCTGTTAAATAGGTTATCATACATTGGTATATTTATATGCTCAAATGGTATAAGGCCTGGTCGAGCATAGGCCCTAATAGACAACAGAACTTGTATAGGTTCAAATGTCATTTTTTAGGTACTTTAATATTTTGTTTGATGTTTTTACCCTATCAAGAACTGTTATTGGTTGAGTGTTTTGTATAAATAGGGCTTTATAGGTTCAAAGAACATTTTTAGGCATTTTAATGGATTATTGTATGTTTTTCCCTTTTTTGGAGAAGTTTTTAGCGGCTAATTATGTATATTTAAACAGTACTGTCTGATATGCATAAAAGGCTAGATGTTCTGTCTGTTTACCTCAGTAATTCATTATATTTCTGTTTCTGTCTGTTAAGTACCTCTACTTACTGTACTATGTGTATGCAAACAATAAGTCGTAATTTTATTGAATTAATTTATTAGTTAACATAACCTCAATATTTCTGCTGTCAGATTAACACTATGATTATATATTATAACAACTCATCAACTAGGCACGTTAACCAGTATTGTGCTAGATATTTTTTTTTGATGGGTACCTCTATCTGACAATAGTTCTCAGGGGTGATTTTTACTGGCTTAGTAACGTACTCCGTTGCCTCAACTAGTCCCTGTCAAAGCTATACCTGTTCTCCACAACGATAATATTCGGATGTTATTTTTGTGTTTGAAAGCCTTAACCGGTTCACCCTGTAGTATTAAACTACCGCAGTACACGCCTATGTTAGATTCTAAATATTAGGTGATATTGTAGTTCCATTTATTATTTTCTAATTGACAATGTTACAATATGAATATGTACGGTTCCTCCAAGCTGCAATATTTAATTTCTCGGTAATCTCGAGAACAAAAGTGCTGCAAAAAACGTATGAAGTATCATTCTACCCGTTTCGGTACGAACATTTCTTTGTAATTTTAGCGAGATTTTAAACACAACGTATTAGGTATGTGGTTTTTACGAAACAATTAGGTATATCCAGGCGAAAGTTTAAGTGGGTGTTTAGTGGTACATAAATACATGTATATTATCGGGTCTTTGAAGCAATAGGGCCTAAAATAGGTATTTTTCCTATTTATTCATGTTTTTTTAGGTATTTCGCTGATATTTCGTAGCTGATAGGATTCGACAACGACTATTAGATGTGTATATCCTCGGTAATTCATTATATTTTTAATAAAGTCTATTTAATTGCTTGTTGTGCTAACTCTGTATGTATAAAAATGCTGCCTATAAGCCAAACATTTATTAATTTATTTACTTAACATAACCTCAATGTTTAAGGTGGTGAATGTTTGCAACGTGTATTTGTAGGATATAGTAGATGACAGTCTTACCTACCTTAAATATGTGTTAGCAGAATATTGTCATACAGACTGTTTTTGTATTACTTTTGGCTATTTTTTTTTTTTTGGAGACACGTATACACACTGTTAAATAGGCGTTTTTTTAGAAAAACGGCCATACTTGGTGGATTATTAGGTGTTTTACCCTATCGGAGAGGTTTTTTTTTTGTTGATTATTATGTGTAGGTGCTGTTAAATATGCTTTTACGGCTTCAGAGACCATACTTTAGTAATTTATTAACTGTTTAAGCCCTGCCTACTATACATATGACTATATGGGTATTAACAACTTTGTATAATTTATAGGCGATATTTGGTGTAATTTTTATCTATTTTTCTATCGTTTCGTGACTGAAACGGCCTTTTGGCTCAGGAACCCTACCATAATTTAAACGAAATACCTATGATTTTTTAGTCATTTATATATATATATATATATATATACCTGATAAGCCTCAGGTGACGTATGATATTATAAGATAATCAATACGTCGGTGCTTGCCTTTGTGCATGAGTATCAGCTGTTTGGCATCGGTAATCTCACCTTAACACGGTGGTATTTGCTTTAAGTTAGATATATATATATTAGTAATATTGAGAATTTGTTATCTAGACTATAAAGAACCCATACATCCTAGTGATAATATGATTAATGTTATCCAACTCTTTGGCAATGCTACCAATCTAGTATAAGGCCTTGTTTACTATGCTAATTAGTGCGAAATCAGTCTTGGTCCTATATATATTATGCTATTATGGCTAGTGATACTCCGAGCTTACCCTGTATATGGGATTAGATATTTTGGCGAAAAACAAGGTTTTTTATTTACAATCGTACGTAATTGATGCCATATAACAGGCCTAATATGGTTACCTGTCCTACAATATGCCCCAATTTTGTTGGTATTATGTATGTGAGCATATATCCTTAGTGCACCTCGCCCTGCAGGGCTCGGAATTTTTCCTAATAACTTATTCATCCTAAATACGTTTCGCATGTTACATTATCCTTAAGAACTTTAGCGAGCCGCATGTCTTTAGTACACCTCGCCCTGCGGGTCTCGGTATTTTCATATTAACTTGTTACGTCAACCTATACACATACCCTCGTTTTCAATTATTTGGCTATCATTTTAACAAGTGACTAACTTAATTTGGTTAACTATAATAGGCATATTTTGTTGTTATTTTCTATTTTAGGATTGTTCTTCACTCGTAATTCTTGGAACGTAACACCACCGACTATTTTTCAGTGCGTCTTTTCAATTGTTTATTCGGCACGTATCACAAATTATTAGTATTACACCAACAAGGTCTTGTTTTTAATTCTCTATTTTTTAAGATCTGTACATCTATACCCTGTATATCTGCCACTACCTCCTATATTATTAGCGGCGTTTAGTAATGTTCCAATTACATTAGGTGCGCGGGAGTTTAATATATATTTATTAAAATTAACACTGTGGTCTATTTTTTTACCTACCTTTTTAGATACGTGAATACCTGCAGCCAAGTTACAAGGTTCTAATACTATAACCTATGAAAGTTTCGGAGCGTCTTCTAAGGTGTAATGACGCCAAATTGCTTCATATTGCAGCATAACTTAACAGTAATATGATCATTTTTAGGGTTAACCAACCTACATTAAGCCAATATTTGTTGCAATTATAGGGTTTTGAACTGTATAACATCTGTGTTAAAATTGCAAGATTTAAGAGACTAGCCTTCTATATAAGGGGCTAGCATAAACCATGCTTTATTGAAGGCATTTGGACCTTAAATTACTAGTTTTTCTTATATTAAACCAATTTTTCAGTAGTATTAGGCTCTAAACAGCATCTGTTTTCTGTCTACCTTAATACTTCGGAGAGGTACTACTAAGGCATAAATCATACTTTATTTAATGCATTTGGGCCTTACATTACTGATTTTTCTTATATTATTCCAATTTTTCTATTGAAAAATATTATTATATTAGGGTCTAAACAGCATCCATTTTCTGTCTACTTTAATGATTCGTATCGGAAACGAATATTTACGTCAGGTATTGCATAATATCTTCGATTTTATTGTTAATACATATGCTAAATAAAGCGATTGACCTTTCGTTTTTACCATTCTTGTACGTTTTCAGCAGTGTGTCGATTCAAAATAGTTGTTAGTACTATCCTTGTCTATCTTATATTGTTGTACTACTGTTCGTTATAGGATTAAATAATTTGTTGACAATGCGGGTTAGGGATATGGTAAAAAGGTGCTAAATGGGGCCATTTATACCAGTTTTTAGTGTAAAACCATAAAATAGCTCAATTAAGGTGTCTTTATCGTACCACCCGATAGTTTTGAGCTCCTGTAGTAGTTTATTAGACATTTTACCCGTTCATAGACTGCTAAATAGCCGTTTTCATATGTTTAAGGGACACTTCTAAGTGCTTTTAGATGTTCTTATACGTATTCTATACCCCTGTGGTAAATCATTTCTAAACATACAACAAATAGCAGCTTGCAAATGTATGCCTGCCTAATTTAATTCATTAATATTGCATTACCTATCTATGAGTAATAATTATTCTTTTTATAGCAAGTATGCTAATGCGATGATGTAAGAGTACAGTATAATAACAATGTCTCGTAAGAACCCGAATAGCTCCGTGGTATGAGATACTGGTTAGTAAACTAATGGTTGGTGGATCGAACCCCGCTGGATAAAGGAACTTTTTTTCTAATGAAAATTAAATTAATAGAACATGATGACGTAACCCTATTACCAGGCGCCCTCTGACGTTTCAACAGCTATACTAGTGCTCTAGTAAGGGGGCATTGACCCTGAGGCCCCGCGAGTTCTACCGACGACCAATAGGTGTCTCCGCGTGATGGTGTTTAGAAATTATTGGGGTACCAGTTCTTGGGGATAGGTCTTACGGAGTACCGACTTGTAGGCATGGCCCCCAAAATTGAATATCTAAGTAGTTGAGGTTATAGTAACATATTATGATAGATGGCGTATTGCAGATGGCCCCCGCAGAACGTAATACATTGGTAGGTGAGGTTAGGGTGACACGTGATAGATGACGTATCCCAGATGACGTCTGACCAATAGTGCCCTCGGTAACTAGCATTAATGATAGGCAAGCTGGCGCCAATGGCAACTAGTGCCAATGGAAGTTAGTGCCAATGGCAGCTAAGGTCCAAGTAGCTAACGCCCATGACAGATGACAGATGACAGGTGACAGGTGCCATGAAACCACGCCCTCCGGGAGTTCTTGGAAAAGTACGCCAGAGTGTCGCAAAACCTGAGTACGCCAGAGTGTCGCATCTTCTACTTATGGGTTTAAATTTCAGATCGTCTTAAATTGACAGGTTTACGTTTAAAATTACAAGTGTAGTCTTGTTATGCAAATATTTCTTTAATTTTGTACTAAATTTAAAACTCTTTAGTGAGTGAATACATGTGTTAATAATTAACAGATTGAATGCCAACAGGAAATATGTATCCCTTAACCATAACCCAAACTGACATAATATTAATATATACAGGGTGTCCATTTAGTGTGTAATTCTTCGATATCTCAAATACTATCCTATAGAGAAAAACTTTAAATGTACAAAATAGAGGACTGTTGAAGGTGTATATTAAAAAAATATTTTTAAATATACCGGACCACAAAAACTTATAAATATTTTTAAATATACAGTGTGTTTCACAAAAGCCGGACCACAAAAACTTAAATATTTTTAAATGGAAGACCCTATATTTTTTTCTTGCAATTAGTGCCCCTCAATATTGTTTATGTAATCTCAACTGTTGCCAAGATATTCATTATTTTCATAGTTTTTTTTGCTTTTGTACGGTCTTAATAAATATGCTACAGCTTCTTTATTGATTTTAATTTAATTATTATTTTTTACAGACGGTTGCATCTGGGTCCTATGAGTAGTATTTGTAAGATTATATCTGATTTTTTTTATACAGGGTGCTTCAATTTTACTTCCAAATTTCGGGAAGTTAAGATTAAATTTACTCAATATTCTTAAATGAAACACCCTGTATATTTTGTCAAGAATTGAAACATCTACTAAGTTCCCTTTTAACTGTAAAATATTGTCAACATTATGCTTTATTAACTAATTCTCGCCCTGTATGTATGTTTATACAGTGATGGGCTAAAATATGGAACAAATTCATTTAAAAATCAGGTATTCATTTTTTGAAAAAACGCTCGGACACCTCGATTATAATTCTTTCTTCCGGATTTTTTGCCTCAAAACGAAATTATACCGGGTGTGTCAAAAAGTAGATGTAGCAAAAATGTTTTGTTTTTTAAATAGAACCCCCCTATTTTTACTTATTACCCTAATTCTACGTCAAATTCTGCGCATAATTCATGTAGCATACTCTATCCTTATCTCTAACGGTTTTAGAGAAAACCGTTAAAGTTTTAGAGAAAAATTACATCATAAAAAAAATCTTTAAAAAAAGGTTAAAAAGTGTTGAAAATGCAAACCATTAACTTCTTGACAATATGCTAATCTGCTTAAAAACCCTTCTAAAACATTATTTACAGTATTTTCATTAATTTGCCTAATTTCATATCTAATTTTAAATTTTAAGTCTTCCAAATTTTGTGGTTTATCCTTATACACTTTTGATTTCAAATAACCCCAAAGAAAGAAATCCATGGGTGTAAGATCGGGAGATCTTGCAGGCCATTCTATGGGTCCTCTTCTACCTATCCATCGTTCGGGAAATACAGTATTCAAATACTCTCGTACTTGTCGAGCAAAATGAGGCGGAGCACCATCCTGCTGAAACCAAATAGACGCTTCTGGTAGATGAGGCTGATTCGGATTTGGAAAATCCGCTGCTAGTGTGGGAATTAATTAATTTTGAAGAAATTGTAAATACCGGTCTCCTGCAAGATTTCCATCGAAGAAAAAAGGTCCAATAATTCTATCATTTAATATCCCTGCCCAAATATTTACTTTTTGTGGGTATTGCGTGTGCTGTTCTCTCATCCAACGGGGATTATTTGTACTCCAATACCGAAAATTTTGTCTGTTTACCGAACCATTCAAACACAACGTGGCTTCATCGCTAAAAAGTATGTTGCGATGGAAAAATAGATTTAAGTTGCAAATTTCCATCATAGTTTCACAAAACTGTAGTCGGCGGTCGGGATCATCTTCGTTTAGCTCGTGCAGCAACCTAATTTTGTACGGATGGTACTTTTCTTGTTTCAATACCCGCAACACAGATCGTCGGCTAACATCATTATTGAGGGCTACTTCAGTGGATGCACTATGAGGATTATCTTCAACCTCTAACAAAATGTTCAATTGTGAGTTTTCACTAATTTTTGGACGACCTAGCCGTAGACGATCCTTTACATTTCCTGTTTCCCTGAATTTCTTCTCAATTTTACTTACTGTAGATCTTGTAATCGGCCGATCTGGATACTTAGCGTTAAACAAGTTACAAACTTCTTCTTGACTTCTTGTTTTGTCTCCACATCCAATTAAAATTAAAATGTCGATTCTTTGTGTTTCATTTAAATGCACCATGATCACCGTTTTTCAAAATTATACCTAAACTAATTTTTGATTGACACATGACTTGCTATCGTAGTAACAATTCATTTAAATTTACCTGTTTACCTTTAAGTAGGTACATGTACCTTTTTTTAAAGAATTTTTTTTTATGATGTAATTTTTCTCTAAAACCGTTAGAGATAAGGATAGAGTATGCTACATGAATTATGCGCAGAATTTGACGTAATATTAGGGTAATAAGTAAAAATAGGGGGGTTCTATTTAAAAAACAAAAAAATTTTGCTACATCTACTTTTTGACACACCCGGTATAATTTCTTTTTGAGGCAAAAAATCCGGAAGAAAGAATTATAATCGACGTGTCCGAGCGTTTTTTTTTTAAATGAATACCTGATTTTTAAATGAATTTGTTCCATATTTTAGCCCATCACTGTATAGTAAGTGTTTGCTGACTAATCATAAACCATACAGGGTGAGAGACCGGCTTGGCTACGATCGGGGAGTCAAGTCTGGGCCGTGACGATGTGTGTGCGATACCGAGTGTTCCATTCTTAAGAGCTGAGCCCCACATTTATTAATTAAGATGTAAGTAGCAACTCATTATTTTAACTACGCAAGCTGGGTCCTCTAACCTCTAAATAACTATTTCTATATCTACATCACCAATTAAACACTTTCCTTTTATCAATAAATCTGTAGGTATATGTTTTCTACCACTAACTTTAATTTAACTCTCAGTTCTACCCCCTAAAGCTAGTAACAACGGCAAGGAGCCCGTATTATAGGTAGTATGGCAGAGGCCCCTACTCGTTCTTTCATATCATCGCGAGTGGTGGCTGGTAAGCGATATACTTTTGATTTTACGTAACCCCGCAAGAAATAGTCCATGCTAGTCAGATCAGGTGATCTGGCAGGCCAGTTAATTGGTTCTCCTCGACATAACCATTTTTGAGGAATTTTTTAAAAATTTTATTAATTTTTTATTTATCTGGACGTTATAAAATTTGGTATTCTGTTTAAGGATAAGAACGTTATAATACAATAAAATACAGGATAGAATTAAAATAAAATTAAATAAAAAAGCAAATAACGAAAATTTTGAGAAAGTCGTTACAATTTGGCAACGTCGCAAAATAAAATAAAAATATTTTACATTTAAAACGGAACTTAGTAGAAGTTTCAATTCTTGACAAAATATACAGGGTGTTTCATTTAAGAATATTGAGTAAATTTAATCTTAACTTCCCGAAATTTGGAAGTAAAATTGAAGCACCCTGTATTCAAAAAAATCGGATATAATCTTATAAATACTACTCATAGAACCCAGATGCAACCCCTCTTAAAAATAATAATTAAATTAAAATCAATAAAGAAGCTGTAGCATATTTATTAAGACCGTACAAAAGCAAAAAAACTAGTAAAATAATGAATATCTTGGCAACAATGCACCAGATTAAAAAAAAATTGAGACTACATAAACAATATTGAGTGGCACTAATTGCAAGAAAAGAATATAGGGTGTTCCATTTAAAAATATTTAAGTTTTTGTGGTCCGGCTTTTGTGAAACACACTGTATATTTAAAAATATTTTTATAATATACACCTTCAACAGTCCTCTATTTTGTACATTTAAAGTTTTTCTCTATAGGATAGTATTTGAGATATCGAAGAATTACACACTAAATGGACACCCTGTATAACTAGCCTATATCTCTAAAAGTTCATTATGACACTTAGTATCAGCTTGATATTAATTTGACAGCTGTTTGACAGGAGTCAGTGTACTGGACGCTGATGGGATATTTTTTAAACATTTGTTCCTCACACCACAGTCCAGTAAACTGGACACTTAATTATTAGACAGGAAAAGCAAACATAACCCATCAAAAATATGAAGTTAACAAACAAGAAAATACGGTGAACACAAAAGGGGTTATATTAAAGAAGAAATTAACCATAGCATTTTTCTAATAAAATAAAACCTAATTTTTTTTGGTGAAAATCCCTAAAACATGGACGAGCGCACAGCCCTGGTCTGTCAGGACAAAGAGGACAAAAATACCTGGTTTTTCTGTATATCGACGGTAACACTTCAATATGTCGTAACTCCTAATTCATGCAAAATGAGATTTCCCGCTTAAACTGGTAATAACACATGGCTATAAAAATTCTTATTGGCTTTCGTTTAGCAGAAAGGGCCAATAAGAGACAAAAAACAATATGTCGTAAATCTAACGGGGTTGCAATTTGTCGTAAGTCGACACGATTGTCAAAGGTGTTTTAACAGCAGGTGTGATATTATTATAGTTTTGGTAAGTCTTAATACCAACTAATGCATGCATTTTATATAATTGTATTGATAAAAATATAACTAAGTGATTTATTTTTGGTTTTTAGTTAATTAGGTATACATATTAAGTTAATTTTTATTAATAAAAACATGGTCTGCTATGAACGTTGAGTTAGGCATTATTGGACCCACCTTACTAAGTTGTGATATACGACATATTTATTTTACAGTTTTTATCGTTTCCTGAAAAGTAGGAGATTTTGAGCTACGACATATTGAATTGTTACCGTCGATATGTAACATGAGTTCCAAATGTAAAGATCAATCAAATGAAAGGAAAAATATTTTCCTATACCAACGCATTTGGATTTCCTTTCCTATTTTCACGTAGCGTACCCACGCATGTAGTTTTCTCCTTAAAAAGTGATGCCGCCAAACTTACACTGCTATAAAAATTATTTATATAAAAATATATTGTGTGACCCTTCCCCAAGTAGTCAGTAAGCAACTTTTTAACAACAAACTGAATGAGGGACTTATTCGTCTCGGAACGTGCCCTTTCCTGAGTAGACAAGTACATTTAAAATACAGCCATCATACGTCGTTAAAATTTGATAAAAATCGGAGTAAACTGTTTGTCTTCATTCGGATTGATTTAAAATTTTTGGCGCGAAATTATACATGGCCCACAGCCGAAACTACAATTCATTCCCCGATTCCAGCTTTTTCCAAATCTCACGTACAAATGCGTCCAGTTAACTGGACGCGGGCTCTTAGTAGAAACCAATATGTCCAGTATACTGGACGTTGGCATTCAACCTGTTAAATTAAAAAAGAATAACAATTTTTTAATCTTTATTAGGTATAAATAAATAGGTACCTCATTAGGTTCTTTAAATAATGAAATAAAACCACCAACACTGCGGAAGACGCAAACGTGTGATACTGACTCCCGTTTGTTTACTTTGTTTGTAGGTGTTAGTTAATATATTGTTTAAAATATTACGTAGCAGAGAGATCGCCACTATAAATAACTGCGAATCACAGTTAAGAAGACTAAACACTAGTGGCGCATCCGCCATATCGTTTTTCGATCAATATTTCGCCACTTTTATCCAAAATTCGACCAAATACAATACCGACGGTTTTACGCTAAAAAAGGTTTTATTTATAAATTAACAAAAGCAGAAGCAGTAAAAGAGATATGCGCAAATTTGACAAAATTTCGTTTTTAGCTTTTATTAATTTTACGAAATCTTTTTTTTACTTAAAACTGTAGGTAATTGCTACTCTAAACAGATTTGGCCGCATTCTGAAGAAAACAAGAAATAAACGAAACAAAAAATTGATAAGAAAATGAAATGGCGAATGTGTCATTAATGTTTTTTCTTAAATAAACGGGTCAAGAAAATCATATTAATTATTGTGGTATTTTTTCCTTTATAAGTGATAAAGTAATAATTCAGTAAAATTACAATTTACAATTTCACACAAAATACAATTATTATAATATAACAAACCATCCTTAAAGAATTAATTATAATTTCGTCGCACTTAGGGGTTATAATTAACAAAAAAAAAAGAAACTCACTTTTAAAAATTTTTATTGTGCAGTTTATGTGCACAATCAACATGTTTTTAGTTTAGACACTGGTCTAACATATAAACATATCAAGAAAGTAATTAAGAAGACAAAAGCAGGTATGGGGAAATTGTACCCACTGATAGGCCCAAAAAGCACTATGTGGCTAAAAACAAAGCTGACAATGATAAAAGCAGTAGCTAGACTACAGGTGACCTACGAATCAACAGTATCTGGATATGCAGCTAAAACATACATAAAACGGCTCGAAGCCACAGAAAATAATTATGTAAGAAAAGGAGTAGCTGCACCATGGTTTGTTAGAAATGCACAAACCCATAGAGATCTCGAATAGGAAACGATATTAGCCTTTATGAAAAGGAAAGCAGTAACAGTATTTGAAAAAGCAGGAACTCATCCCGATGAAGAATTACGAAGAATAGTAGACTATGATCCAGTACAGGACGCCGCAAGAATGATGGTATATTATAAGCGCAGAAGGAATCAGCTAATATAATAGCTAATAAAGAAAATTCGCCGCAGAAGAAGAAGAGTTAGAACTAGAAGCAACATGCCTAGCTAGCAAGGTAATAAGCTACACGCCTCCAAACCTAGTTTATCTAATAGTTAGTAGTAAACAAAAAAATATTAAGCACTAACACCACCCACACAAAAACACTCCAACCATACACACACCTACACTAGCACCAGTAAGTTCTTAACTAAAAAAAAACACCTTACTAACAACAGCTTACTACTGCTTCAATTCAGCACTGCAAGTTCTCTCCCTGAAACAGTGGGGTTCTTACAGCTGAGAAGCGTGGGCACGTGTACCTCTTTTGATGCACATACACAAACACTCTCACAGTAAGCTATAGTATAGTAAAGTAGCTAGAAGACAAAACCTAACCTAGATACACCGGTATCTAGGCTAGGTAAAGTACGAAGCAAACCACTCCTTAGGCATGCAGAGCGGAAATACTAATTGAGTGGTCTGAAGGTTTATACGTCCTAGGCGCGGAAACCGCAGGATCATTGGAAGTTAGTCGGTAGACTACCCCTTACGGGTTCAATTCGATACTACTCTGCTTCACAGGGTCAGAGTACATATATCGATTCTACCGTGAGAGGGTGTCAAACTAGCTGATTCTCCTCGTTAGAAAAAAAAAGAGTTTAATATCTTCTTGTACTCGTTTGAAAATGACCCGCAAGGGCCAAAACACGTGTCAGGAAACTGAATAAATTTGTGAACCATAAGAAGTAGTTATTTTTACTTCCTGTGTAATTTTTACTTAATATATTTTTGTTTCCCTTCGCACCACCATATTATGTGTTCATTTACTTCCATGGCATAGATATTTTTCATTTCTTTGGATAACTTTTAGTAATGAGGCCGTTTGGCCGAATTGCTGTTTCGTATATTATACTTAAAAATTAGTGTGACTGGCATTGGCATTTAAAATTAAATACATATACATACCAGGCCGGCTCGGCTGCCTTTTTAAGGCCTTTTCTATTACGGCCTCCAATTGTTTGCCTGCAAAAAAATAATTGTTAGGTTTGAGAAGAAGTACATTCGTAGTCCGGCTTTTTGAACGCTACAACATAATAATAATAATAATAATAATAATAATAATAATAATAATAATAATTGCTTGGCCTAGAATGGAAATTATACAAACATTTACAAAAATCAATACTACTGGGATACATGCAACATAGTGAGGAGGGTTGTTGGCTTACAATAGGATCATCTTGTCACTTCTGACCGATGAATTATGTAATACCACTAATAAGTGTAATACCGTTGAATAATAACAATATTTTTTTTTAAAATGAAACGAATTCATGCAGCAGAGAAAATCTGAAGTCCGAACTGGGTGAGAAATATATTTTTTAACCCTAATGCAGACTTTTCTTAAATTCGTTACTAGGTTTTACTAATTTTGGCATTTCATATAACGGACCCTATTTTATATAGCGCGGACCGATATCTCGCTTGTAGTAAGAAAATTTAATAGTCAAAAGCTTTTAAAATTCCTGAGTTAGTGGTGAAGGAACAATAGGTTGGTTTCTTTTATTTTTCTTACATTGTTACCGTAAATGTTGTTGACACCCACTATTTGAAAGAGATAGAAGTATAACCTGTCTTTGCTTTAAAATTATTTTTTTCAAACACCAAAAATCTGTCTGGCATTAAAGTGTCATTTGCTAGATTTATGGTTATACTAGGATAAGATGAATATCACCCATGTGTTGGAGAGGTCAATTGACTGGTTTGACGAGGAAAAAGTACCTACCTAGATGTTGTTAAGTTGTCTCAGTAGAGAGTTAATTTAATTAAAATGTATTTTTCGAATAAAGAGTTCTTATCATAGACATTTACCTTTAGATACGTAGACATCTAGGAACGGTAATTGGTTGTTTTCTTTTTTCTCCATGGTTAATTTGATTGTTGGTGTTAAGCTATTGAGGTGATCTAGAAAATCTCTTAGTTCGTCATCGGTTCCATTCCAAATAATAAAGGTGTCATCCACATATCTCAGCCACATTTTTGGTTTCTTCTTTGCCTATTCCATTGCTTTGGATTCAAACCATTCCATGTAAATGTTGGCGATTATTGGCGAGAGAGATGAGCTCATCGGTAGTCCGTCTACTTGGTTGAAGAATCTATCCTTTTCTTGAAAGTAGGAATTGTTGAGGCAGCATTCTAATAGTTCCAAGATGGCATTAATAGCCAACATTTACATGGAATGGTTTGAATCCAAAGCAATGGAACAGGCAAAGAAGAAACCAAAAATGTGACTGAGATATGTGGATGACACCTTCATTATTTGGGATGGAACCGATAACAAACTAAGAGATTTTCTAAAAGATCACCTCAATAGCTTAACACCAACAATCAAAATTCACTATGGAGAAAGAAGAAAACAACCAATTAGGTACCGTTCCTAGATGTCAACGTGAAGAAAAATGGAAACAGCATCCAAACTTCAGTATAGTCGGATCTGGTCTTATCGTGCGGGTCATACGATTCAAGAAAGACATACTCTCAGGTTTTGTTTTCTTTACTTGCGTTTAATTTTACCCTCTAAATAAAATACGTAAGATAAATGAGACAGACCTATTCCATTTTGACATGAAAAAAAAGGATATGTATTTACTTTCCAGCGATTCTAAAAAAGCTTATAATAGCTAGCTACGTTTTGTTTTAAATATGCCAGTTTGTGACTTTGACAGTTTGTGACAAAATGAAACAATTTTCTGGGTTTTTGCATACCCAATCAAAAAAAATGGTACTTAATCTGATAAACTATTTCGAAAATGAAAGAAAAAGTGGAAATTCGCCAACCAATATTCAGGAAACAGTAGCCAAAGCACTGGGAATTAGTTTAAGGAATGTGCAGAAAATTGTGCATGAAACAAAACATAACATAATACCCAAGAATACTAAAAAGTGTAAACGAAGAAAGCCAAAGACTGAGGATTTAAGCGAAAATATTAAAATGAGAGTTCGAAATGTGATTTACGATTTATACAAATCAAAAACCAATGTAACTTTTCCAGTTTTACAAACATTTAAAATTCGGGGTGTTGTGGAAATTGGACTTGAAGCGTTATCAAAATGAATAAAAAATTTAGGTTTTCGCTATAAAAAATACTGTAACCGAAGATTTTTATGTGAGCAGCCACAGATAGTAAGTCAGCGTGTTCAGTTTTTAAAAAAATATACGGACAATTACAAATCGAAATTTAGAAAAGTGGTATTTTTAGACCAAACGTGGATATTTTCGAATGGAAGTGGTTCAAAATCTTGGCAAGTAAAAATGGTAAAAGGAAAAAGGGGTGCGGTACGGGAAAGCGTTTTATTATTTTGCATGTCGGTTCTGCAACAGGATATGTTGCAGGTGCGAGTTTAATTTTTTCTTCAACATCAAAAAGTGCTGACTATCATGATAATATGAATTGCGAAATGTTTAAAAAATGGTTAAAAGTTCAATTGATACCAAATTTGGATGCTCCGTCTTTAATTGTATTAGATAATGCATCATATCATTCAAGAATTTCAAATAAACAGCCTACTTCATCTTGGAGGAAAAGTGATATTTATGAGTGTCTGGAAAAACACAACCAAAATCCTTTACCAAGTATGCTTAAATCGGAACTCCTATCAATAGCAAAGTCTCTTAAAAAACCCAAAATATACGCGGTAGATGAAATACTGCGTGAATATGGTCATGAGGTTCTACGACTGCAGCCATACCTATCATTGCCAGTTTAACGCAATAGAATTAATATGGGCTGGTGCAAAGTCTTATTATGAAAAACATGTAGGTGATGGTCTTAAATCCGACCAAGTACAAATAGTTTGGCAAGATTCGTTAGATCATATTACACAAGAGTACTGGAAGAAATCGGTGGAACATACAGAAATATTAATAAGGGATTGGTGGGATCGAGAACAAGTACTAGATGTGGAAGTAGCGCCAATGATAATTGCTCCATTCGAAGACGACGAGGACTTTTCAGATTTTATAAGTGACTATGAGAGTTTTTAGGCTATAATTATAAACGGTGTTTTTCGTTTACATTTTTTAGTATTCTTTGGTATTATATTATGCTTTTTTTTCATGCACATTATTCTGCATAGTCCTTAAACTAATTCCCAGTGTTTTCATTACGGTTTCCTGCATATTGGTTTGCGAATTTCCACTTTTTCTTTCATTATCGAAATAGTTTATCAGACTAAATGCCATTCTATTTTTAGGTTTTAGTAGTAAAATTGTTAAAATAAATTGCACTGTTTATTATTGTCGTTTTTAATTAAAGGGTACATACAGTAGGTATATGTATAATTAACGATTATATAATTTTTTTGTAACTTTTTCAACTGCCCTGTACATAATTTTTACAAAACTAATAATATTAGGTATATGTGGCTATCTTCGCGATAGCTAAAATAATGAAACTATTTTTCCTTCCTTCGGTATATTTGTAAATAATCTCACAACATTTTGATAGCCTCTGTGTTGTCTGATTTGACGCATATGATCAGTGACCTTTGGACCCGCACGTTAAGACCAGATCTGACTTTATACAGAAAACCTACGCATACAGGTCAGTATCTCAATTTTACATCAAATCACTCAAACAACACGAAACATGTCATAGTTAAAACCCTCGTGGATAGAGCAATTACAATCTGTTACTCGGAAAAGGCACTTAAAAAAGAAGTTCACCATATTAAGACCGACCTCAACAAAAATGGCTACCCCACAAGTTTATTTGACACAATATTGGAAAATCGTAAAAATCAACCCAACGCGCAAGAAGCAAACAGAGAGGCACAACCAACACTCAATATTTCGTACGTCAAAGGAGTATCTGAGAAAATAAGAAGACTAGGACAACGATATACCATCAACACCGTATCCAACTCGAGGGACACCCTAAGAAGCCACGTGACGAAGACGAAGCCTACAAGTCAAAAAGATAGGAAAAACAGCGTCTACCAGATCCCCTGCGAGTGCGGCCAATCTTATATAGGTGAGACATTGAGACCACTCGAGACAAGGATTAAAAAACACAAAAACAATACGTTAAAAGGAGAGACCGAGAAGTCAGGTGTAGCTGACCATGCCTGGAAACATGGTCACCATATCATGTGGTCAGAAGCTGAAATCCTACATAAGGAACCACACTGGAGAAAAAGAAAGTTTAAGGAAGCTGCTGCTATTCACCAGAACCCAGGCTGCTTTAGTAAACCGTCATTAGACATAAGAAATATCTGGAAACCTTTGTTAGATAGATGTAACCTTAGGATAAGATCGCGTGCCAACTGAACGCATGACTGCAACCTCCTCAGTTATGCTTCAGTGCACCTAGCTAGTATAAATAGTCTTGTAGTTACTTTACTTATTTAGTATTCACCTGAAGACGACTGGAAATATTTACCAGTTGAAACGTTGTGATTTAAAACAAATAAAGACAATGGAAGTCCAAAACTCTTTCATCATTCAAGAAACATCATTGTCTCCAACCTTCAAACAGTCACGGGAATTACTGTGTTTTTTATTGTAACTATTTTTATGTTCTTTGATTCTTTTTCCAAAACACCTGCCTGTTTGTCCTATGTAAATTTTTGAATAACTACCACATTTAAGTTTATAAACACCACATTTTTGATTTTTTCCGGTTTTGCTTTTATTATTTTGATTAATGTACCCAATTTATTGTTAGTTCTATTAGCAATTTTAACATTTTGTTTTTTCAATAGTTTATTAACCTTGTCTGTGATATCTCCATTATATGTATGTAAGAGTTTTGTATTCTGGTTTGGTTTTAAAACTGGAAATGCTAAATTTATTATATTGTTTTTTATTGACAAGTTGATCTATCATGGAAGCTTGATATCCATTGTTTATAGCTAATTGTTTGATTATATTTAATTCTTTGTTATAGTTTTGTTTCGATAATGGTATATTAATAAGTCGATGGACAAAATTGAAAGCTGAAATTTTATGACAAAATGGATAATTGGATTTATTGTGTAGGGTAAAGTGGTCTATAGTGGGACAAAAAAATTAAAAATGCTGTAATTATTTTTATATAAGGATTTTACTGATGGTAAGTATCTATAACTAATGACAAGGTAAATAACTAGTTTATGCTATCATGCAGTAACCCTAAATTGTTAAGTGTTAATAATAATTAATAAATCCCACTATATACCATTTTTCCCACTATGAACCAGGCAGTGGTATATAGTGGGAAAGACCTTGGTACTTAGTGGGATTTAGTAATTAGGCATCAAATTTAGTACAAATCATGAGAACCGAAAAAGTCTATTCATACAAAATGAAGTTAAATAATGTTATATTTGTCCAAATTGACTGCAAAAGAATATTGGCAAGCTGCTCTTTTAGTGCTGCCTGATTTAAATGGAATCGACAGTTTCATCACAATATCTTCTGAACTAACAATATCTTCGTCACTTTTGTCGGGAAAAACAAACTTATCAGATGGCAAACGCTTTAGGAAAGAAACATGATAATCATCCTTTTCTTTAAGAATAACTTGCCCAACAAAATGTTTAACGTAAGATTTCTTTTCGTATTTAACCAACACATAATCGTTTACTGCTAGGGACTTAAGTTCTAAATCTTCTTCAGGATCGCTCTCTAGGTCTGTTGAATCGCAATAAATATTTTCATCTACATCACTGTTCGAACTTGAATCGTCCAAAATCTTACGTTTAACCTTTTGAACAGCCCTTTTCTTCGATTCAATCAGCTTTCGATTCAGCATTCTTTCTTCATAATCCTTTTCTATCTGATCTTTTATTGGAGTATCTGTCAAAATTAATGACTTTGCTTTTTTTCTTCCTTTTCTTGATTGTTTTCTTTCAGCTGCTTTTAAATGGGGTCTAATTGCTTCCGGTGTAATTAATGTCTTTGTGTTTGATTGTCCTGGTTGTGGTGATGGGGGTTTGTTTGAAGTTATGTTGTTTGATGCGTCTCGTTCTGGATCTGCTGCTGAAGTAATACTCTCTGCTAAGTGATCTTGGAAGTTATCTTGTGTCTCAATATTTTCATTGACTTTAATATTTTGAAAATCAAGACGAATTGCTTGAGGCCTATCCGTAACAAAGGAGGACATGTAGTCAGAGTCAGAAAATATTTGAGAGTTAAGTGGTGATATTCCCGTTTTTTCAAAACCTTTAATTATATTAACGGGAGTCATTGCTACAGGAAAGGCTGTACCGACCACACCAGCAATATCATAAATGGATGCTGGAGTACCTGGATGATTCAGCATCCAATTGTCTAAGGCTTTATTATAATAATTTTTAAAGGGAAAAAAACAGCTGACATCCAGAGGCTGCAGCTTATGGCTGCAGTGAGGGGGTAGCGTAAGAAGAACAATTCCATTTTCTTTGCATAAATTAAGCACGGTAACAGCATAATGACTTTCGTGGTTATCTAATACCAGTACGACCGGATCTTCCTTGCTGCAGCGCACATGTTTAATAAAATGTCTGATGTAATTTATGAAATTCTCAGATGTCATCCATCCGCTGGTGTGGGCGGACCCATCAGAACCTGGGGGTGCTCCAATAAGCATAAACTGTTTAAAATTCTTCCTAGGAAAGATGAAATATGGTGGAACAAATGTTCCGTTAGCGCAAATTGTAGCACACATTGTGACCAGGGTGCCTCTTTCTGCGCTAGTGACTTTTCCAACTTGCTTCTGAGTAACGGACGCCAAAATCTTGGGAGGTTTGTGAACATTGGTTATCCCAGTTTCGTCACAATTATATATCTGGTGTGGTAAAAATTTATATTTCAACATTACATCTCGCAAATTATTGAAGAATAATTCCACGTTATGTTTGTTGAAGCTGGTAGCCCTTGTTAAGCTTGTTGCCTCTGGTGTTCTAAGCGAGAGACCAGTATTCCGTTTTCTATAATAATGCATCCAATCTAATCCAGCTTTTTTTCTGTCATGCCAGGAGGTAGGTACATCTTTGTTATTGGCAACTGCATATTTGTAAGCAAGTTCACGTGTTGTGTTAAGTGTCAACCCGTAACACATTTGTGAAGCTTGTATCAAATATTGTGTTAGAAGTGCTTCCTCTTCTTTATTAAAAATACATTTAAATCCGTGCTTTCGACCATAACTAAAATTTGATCTTTCGTCTACATCTGTAACTTTATACTTTTGCACTTTTCTGTGCAAAGCGGATTTACTTAAATTGTGTTTTTTAGCAGCAGTTTCCAAACATGATTTTTGCTCTACAACTTCTGCTACAGCCTCACGCATATTTCTTTCGTATTCATCATGATTTATTACGCTTTGCCTAAATTTGGCTTTTTGTTGGGTGCGTGACACCTTCGGCATGGTTTAAATCTAAAATTAAAAATACAAAATATTAGTCCCACTATGCACCACCACATACTTTCCCACAATAGACCACATAGCTGATTTTCAAGAACTCCATAAATTTATCGAACTGGTAGAGCTAGAGTGAAATATAAGGGTAGTTAAAGCAAGCCAACATTATTTTGAGGTTATATTTACAATACGAAAAGAAAATATTGGATAACTTGAAAACCATGCATGTTAAAAGCTAAACGGTAAAAAAAAATTATGCTGTTACTTACCCTTGTTTTTAAATTCTTGATTTATTTCTCAGAATTCAGTTACTTTATGCTGATTACAATACGCGGGTAGTGACAACAACACCGACGTTAAATATAGTTGTACCTTAACGATAAATAGTTTCGCAGCATACGTCATTTCCCACTATGGACCACGTCCCACTATGGACCACTTTACCCTATAGTAATATCAGTATGTGATGGTTTATGGAAAATAGAAAAATCGTGCTTATACTGTTTTTCTTAGTTATAGTTAAATCTAAAAAAATTATAGATCCGATCTAAACAAACTGATAGTGCTTCTAAAATATCTTGTTTTAGAATAGGATTGATATTATTTTTTATAAAAAATATTTTTACTTTTTATAAAAAATAATACCAATCCGATTGTAAAACAAGATATTTTAGAAGCACTATCAGTTTGCTTAGATCAAAATTATTTTAAATTTAATGGTACGACTTACATTTCCAGGGAAGGGTTAATAATGGGAAATCCTTTGTGTCCCCTTTTGGCGGAAGTATTTATGGATTACTTAGAAAATAAAATCATTCAAATAGTATGTTTAGTATATTCCTTTATTGGTATAGGTACGTTGACGATACTTTAGCGTGTTTTATTGGCACAGAACGTCAACTTAAAAGTTTTCTAAATTTTATCAATAATTTACATCATAAATTTCACTTTAGAAATAGAACAATACGGATCTATACATTTTTTAGATTTAACTATAACTAAGAAAAACAATAAGCACGATTTTTCTATTTTCCATAAACCATCCATATTGATATTACTATACACAATAAATCCAATCATCCATTTTGTCATAAAATTTCTGCTTTCAAGTATTTTGTCCATCGACTTATTAATATACCATTATCGGAACAAAACTATAACAAAGAATTAAATATAATCAAGCAATTAGCTATAAAAAATGGATATCAAGCTTCCGTGAGAGATCACATTATCAATAAAAAACAATATAATAAAGCAATTAATTTAGCATTTCCAGTTTTATAACCAAATAAAATAGAATACAAAACTCTTACATATAATGGAGATATTACAGACAAGGTTAATAAACTATTAAAAAATTCACAGATTTCGCAATGCTTGCAACCAGCGGAGACATTGGAAATGATTGAATTATATTTAAAACATAATTTTATTATTATTCTCAACAACTAACTAATAAGGTTATAATATGTAAATAACATACACTGAGGAGAATGATCTAATACAACGCAGGTTTGCTAAGACATAGTTTGTATTAATAGTTTATTATTTATTAACACACTAAATACATTGCTAGTGTATCAAACCAATAACTCTTAGATCAAACCTGCTTTAGTGTTATATTAATTCCCGATTTGCTGAAACAGTGTTTTTATTGGTAGTAATCAGTTCCATTAGCAGCACAGTTTTATTGAAAAATTAACTACTGTTAACACAGCAATTTTATTAGGAAATAAATTATAGGTACTATATATTCTTAATGCGACGCATTTTGTTCCCTATGAAGCGCTATCTCTACAATTAAGAAAGCAGAAAAGTGTCCCCAAAAAATGAATTGTATCCGTTAGAACCTATAATCCACAAGACGTTGTTGGTGGTTCGTAGCGATCGGCAATCGCCGCGCGCCTTCGTATTAGTTTTAACCTATTTGTTGCCCAGGTCACATCGTTGTTCGGAGTCTCTAGCTGTCCTAGCTGAATTTTATTGATCGCACCAATAAATTTTTACTTTGTATTTAAGTTTTTTTTAATTTTGCATGTCAGATAAAGCAATAGAAGATTATTATTTCGCACAACCCATCATTAGTATTGAACTTTCTAATCTATGTACGAATTTTACCATCTCAGTAAACCATGTTGTATAATAGATAATCATAATAAATAATATGCAATGTTAAACAATAACAATATCACACTAGAAGCTACTTAAACTTTTGAGAACTACATTACTGATTTTTAGTGGTATATGCCTTAACTGTAGCAAGCAAATATTATTATGATTAATGACAAGTTTCATTACAACTGCAAGATGGAACTATTACAGCATATAAAACCAGATCGCTGTTTGTCGAACGTTTATAATCCATTATTACAAAAAATAAGCGCCCCAATCTCCCAAAAGTATACCTAATAAACAAACCAAGAATACCACCGACCGGTCTGACTCTTAAACTAGAAACAAAAACTTTTGAGAACTACAGTACTGATTTTTAGTGGTAAGTATATGCATTATTAACTGTAGTAAGCAAATATTATTATGATTAATGTTAAGTTTCATTACAACTGCCAGATGGAACTATTACAGTATAAAACCAGATCGCTTACATCGTTCACTCTGTTTGTCGAACGTAATCCATTATTACAAAAAATAAGCGCCCCAATCTCCCAAAAGTATAATAAACAAACCTAGAATACCACCGACCGGTCTGATTCTTAAACTAGAAACAATGAAACGCCCCACATTAATGAACCACACGGAAAAATTTGTTAGGGTTCGATGTCAAGCATTTTACAAAATTACTACTAAGAATGTCTTTCAGAATTCATAAATGTAAAATAAATAGCTAAAACAAGATTTTTTTAAAAATAGGTAAGTACATACTATGGAGGGCTTTAGGAAGGAGTCCGATCGAAAATGGCTGTTCTTTAAATTTACGTCCATGTTTAGTAGTTAGTTCGCTGTTTCCCGGTCGCGGCGCAGTGATCGTCAAGTGTTTGACTTTTTACAGGTTTTGATAGACGTCAGCGGTATTTTTATCCAATAATTAATAAAATAAGCTTTATTAGATATAATATATACATATCTCAGCCTGTAGAGGGTTTTAGTTAACTAAATTCAATAAAACAGTTGATTATCCCATAAGAACCAATGCATTTTACAGATTTAAAGGAACACAGGCGCCCCTGACGGCCATTTTTAAAGCTGCTTTACCGATCCAAAACTTTGCCCGAAACCAATGTATTGCGATCGGACTCCTAACCTAAAGCCCTCCATAGTACATACCTTATTTTTTTTATTTTCCAAAATTTTTTTAAGAAATTGAATTAAATGAATACTACATCTTATTCAACCACATGCCAGATGGAACTATTACAGTATATAAAACCAGATCGCTTACATCGTTCACTGTTTGTCGAACGTTTATAATCCATTATTACAAAAAATAAGCGCCCCAATCTCCCAAAAGTATAATAAACAAACCTAGAATACCACCGACCGGTCTGATTCTTAAACTAGAAACAATGAAACGCCCCACATTAATGAACCACACGGAAAAATTTGTTAGGGTTCGATGTCAAGCATTTTACAAAATTACTACTAAGAATGTCTTTCAGAATTCATAAATGTAAAATAAATAGCTAAAACAAGATTTTTTTAAAAATAGGTAAGTACATACTATGGAGGGCTTTAGGAAGGAGTCCGATCGAAAATGGCTGTTCTTTAAATTTACGTCCCTGTTTAGTAGTTAGTTCGCTGTTTCCCGGTCGCGGCGCAGTGATCGTCAAGTGTTTGACTTTTTACAGGTTTTGATAGACGTCAGCGGTATTTTTATCCAATAATTAATAAAATAAGCTTTATTAGATATAATATATACATATCTCAGCCTGTAGAGGGTTTTAGTTAACTAAATTCAATAAAACAGTTGATTATCCCATAAGAACCAATGCATTTTACAGATTTAAAGGAACACAGGCGCCCCTGACGGCCATTTTTAAAGCTGCTTTACCGATCCAAAACTTTGCCCGAAACCAATGTATTGCGATCGGACTCCTAACCTAAAGCCCTCCATAGTACATACCTTATTTTTTTTATTTTCCAAAAATTTTTTAAGAAATTGAATTAAATGAATACTACATCTTATTCAACCACATGCCAGATGGAACTATTACAGTATATAAAACAAGATCGCTTACATCGTTCACTGTTTGTCGAACGTTTATAATCCATTATTACAAAAAATAAGCGGCCTAATCTCCCAAAAGTACACCTAATAAACAAACCAAGAATACCACCGACCGGTCTGACTCTTAAACTAGAAACAAAAACTTTTGAGAACTACAGCACTGATTTTTAGTGGTATATACCATGCATTATTAACGTAGCAAGCAATTATTATTATGATTAATGTTAAGTTTCATTACAACTGCCAGATGGAACTATTACAGTATATAAAACCAGACCGCTTTTATCGTTAACTGTTTGTCGAACGTTTATAATCCATTATTACAAAAAATAAGCGCCCCAATCTCCCAAAAGTATACCTAATAAACAAACCAAGAATACCACCGACCGGTCTGACTCTTAAACTAGAAAAATAAACTTTTGAGAACTACAGCACTGATTTTTAGTGGTATATACTATGCATTATTAACGTAGCAAGCAATTATTATTATGATTAATGTTAAGTTTCATTACAACTGCCAGATGGAACTATTACAGTATATAAAACCAGATCGCTTTTATCGTTCACTGTTTGTCGAACGTTTATAATCCATTATTACAAAAAATAAGCGGCCCAATCTCCCAAAAGTATACCTAACAAACAAACCAAGAATACCACCGACCGGTCTGACTCTTAAACTAGAAAAATAAACTTTTAAGAACTACAGCACTGATTTTTAGTGGTATATACCATGCATTATTAACGTAGCAAGCAAATATTATTATGATTAATGTTAAGTTTCATTACAACTGACAGATGGAACTATTACAGTATATAAAACCAGATCGCTTACATCGTTCACTGTTTGTCGAACGTTTATAATCCATTATTACAAAAAATAAGCGCCCCAATCTCCCAAAAGTACACCTAATAAACAAACCAAGAATACCACCGACCGGTCTGACTCTTAAACTAGAAACAAAAACTTTTAAGAACTACAGCACTGATTTTTAGTGGTATATACCATGCATTATTAACGTAGCAAGTAAATATTATTATGATTAATGTTAAGTTTCATTACAACTGCCAGATGGAACTATTACAGTATATAAAACAAGATCGCTTACATCGTTCACTGTTTGTCGAACGTTTATAATCCATTATTACAAAAAATAAGCGCCCCAATCTCCCAAAAGTATACCTAATAAACAAACCAAAAATACCACCGACCGGTCTGACTCTTAAACTAGAAACAAAAAATTTTGAGAACTACAGCACTGATTTTTAGTGGTATATACCATGCATTATTAACGTAGCAAGCAAATATTATTATGATTAATGTTAAGTTTCATTACAACTGCCAGATGGAACTATTACAGTATATAAAACCAGATCGCTTACATCGTTCACTGTTTGTCGAACGTTTATAATCCATTATTACAAAAAATAAGCGCCCCAATCTCCCAAAAGTACACCTAATAAACAAACCAAGAATACCACCGACCGGTCTGACTCTTAAACTAGAAACAAAAACTTTTAAGAACTACGGCACTGATTTTTAGTGGTATATACCATGCATTATTAGATCGTTCACTGTTTGTCGAACGTTTATAATTCATTATTACAAAAAATAGGCGCCCCAATCTCCCAAAAGTATAATAAACAAACCTAGAATACCACCGACACAATGAAACGCCACATCAATGATCCACACGGAAAAATGTGTTAGGGTTCGATGTCGAGCATTTTACAAAATTACTACTAAGAATGTCTTTCAGAATTCATAAATGTAGGATAAATAGCTAAAACAAGATACCTGACTCTTAAACTCTTAAACTAAAAACACTGAAACGCCCCCACATCAATGAACCACACGGAAAAATTTGTTAAGGTTCAAGGCCAAGGATTTTACAAAATTACTATTTATTTTTCCAATATTTTTTTAAGAAATTGAATTAAATGAATACTACATCTTATGCAACCACATATTATAAATATTACCAATGAGAAGCAATTGGCGCGATGTTGCCGGCTTGCCCGAAGCGGATGATTTAAAAAAAATATATATTTACCTTTCATAAATTATAAATCAATTATTAAATAAAATTTTTAAAAAAATTATCCTAAAATATGTAGGTACTTTTTCTAAATCGCGATGCACGTCTCCTTAGAAAATATGTATCTTATCCCATCGCAATTAGCGATACCTAAAAATAGAAATCCAACAAAACCAACACACGGCAACAAAGCGCGCGACAACACATGAGGTGCATTTGGCGCGATGTTGCCGGCTTGCCCGAAGCGGATGATTTCTTAAAAAAATATATTTACCTTTCATAAATTATAAAATCAATTATGAAATAACATTTTTTTTAAAAATATCCTAAAATATGTAGGTACTTTTTCTAAATCGCGATGCACGTCTCCTTAGAAAATATGTACCTTGTCCCATCGCAATCCGCAATACCGAAAAATAGAAATTTCAACAAAACCAACACACGGCAACAAAGCACGCGACATTTTGTCTTACAACCTTGAGAACGAAATTGTCTTACAACCTTGAACGAGAAACTCGTAACTTGGTCCCCATATACGAACATAGAACATAAACATTTCCAATGTTAAAACAAAATGTTTAAATTGCTTATAGAACTAACAATAAATTGGGTACATTAATCAAAAATAATAAAAGCAAAACCGGAAAAAATAAAAAATGTGGTGTTTATAAATTTAAATGTGGTAGTTGTTCAAAAATTTACATAGGACAAACAGGCAGGTGTTTTGGAAAAAGAATTAAAAACCATAAAAATAGTTACAATAAAAAACACAGGAATTCCCATTACGCAATACATTTAAATAGTGAACAACACAGTTTTGATAAAAAATTTTAAATTTTACATTTAGAAAATAAGTCAACAAAACTTAATTTATTAGAAACTGTGGAAATTAACAAATGCAAAAGATCAAATGTTTTCTTAAATGACAAGTTGGACCTAAACAATTCTCCATTGGTAAATTTAAATTTAATCCGTTAGGGTTTTTATAGTTTGGGTTATTTGGTATTTCCAAGTGTTAATAAAATAGGTAAATATTTAGAGTAAATTTTATAGTTTAAGATAATTTAAATCATTCATTCATTTGTAACCATCTGACGAAGACACTGTGTGTCGAACATAGTCCTCTTAATTTGTTTTAAGATGCCTATGGTGTCGAAACAATTTGTTATGGTATAACAATAAAATATAGTGAAGATTTATACATGAAGTATTTTTTATAGTTGCTTCAAAAGGTTTAAAATACACTTTTCTCTATACTATATTATATTAAAAAAAAGTAAATACCTAGGTATGTTTATACTAATCCAAGGGTGAAAGTATTCCACGGGTCAAGTGCTCGGGCAAAAACTTTTTCAAATTCTTGAACTAGAAATTGTACTTGAAAATGTTTTACACGTACCTAAGTTTATGCCAAATTGTAAAAATCAATACTAGCTATATATTAACTAATATTTGACTTGAGGTTAGGTACGCATCGTACATCGAAGATTGGTTATTTTGCTGGGTTTGTTTGTTTTTTTATATTGGATTTACTAAGACTAATTTAATTGAGTTGTTCTCTTCCTGTTCGAATTAAAAACACAACGACGAATCATTTTTAAACAAATTTTAGAACAAAACCTAAAAACAAATTTTCTATCCTCAAAAGATAGGTTTGCAGCTACTAAAGATACCAGAAATCACTACCTTTTTTCCCAACTTTTGATCAAAAATTGAGAAGAAATTCCAATTTTTTTAAAAGTATTTTGGGGGTTTCTAGATCCTCTAGCGGGCGCCTCCCCAGGTGGCGGATAGGGGAACACCTCCCAGATATGGGTGGTACCGGAGAAATCAGAGATCGGGGCATACCAAAACTAACAGGACACCCTTTTGTCCTAGGGTTAACAAGTTTGGCCCTGATGGCGAAAGAACACAAGAGAAGTGTCAACGGCATAAGGATGGGAAGGCATAGAGTAACCACCGCATTAAAGATCCATAAGGATAAACTCTAGTATCAACTATATGGCTATGTTCACTACTAAACAGTTTTCCGGAGTTTCAAGTCCCCCGATCGGATCTCCGGGGGGGACAGTTTTGAATGATAGCAGAAGAGGAAAGGAAATAATTCATATGAGAACGAAGGTTAAGATAAGTACATGAAATCCGAAAACAATGGCCCAAGCGGAAAAGTTTACCAACGTAATACTGAAAATGAAGAGACTCAAAATAAAAATTATGGGACTATGTGAGATGCGCTGGCCCGGAGCGGGCTATTGTGTTATAGAATAACATCGAGTGTATTATTTGGGAATGTCAAGCGGTGAATACAGGCATGGTGTAGGGATTGTGGCAAGTAAATCAGTTGTAAAATGTGTCACAAATTTTGTACCGGTGTCAGAGAGAATCATACTTGTACAAATCGATGCAAATCCTTCCCGAATAAATATCATACAAATATACGCGCCAACAACAGAATATGTTGATGAAGAGATGGCAGAGTTTTACTCACAGATTGATGATATAAAGAGAAAACTACCAAAACAGGATCTGACAATGGTAATGGGAGACTTCAATTTAAAGATCGGTAAGGGAAAAGAAGGTGAGCTTATAGGCCCATATGGACTAGGAGACAGGAATGAAAGAGGAGAAAAACTAAGTGTCTTCGCACACGAACAAAACCTAGTAATTATGAATACATTCTTCACACTCCCGAAACGAAGACTGTATACCTAGAGGTAACCTCAAGATTCGTGTGACCATATTGTTAGAAACCAGCTTGACTACATCCTTATAAACAAAAGATACAGAAATAGTTGTACCTCGGTGAAAACATATCCTGGCATAGATCTACAATCGGATCATGTACCGCTAGTAGGAGTGTTCAGGACAAGACTTAAGAAAACAAAAAGGAAAATTGTCAATAGATAATAATAATAATAATAATAATAATAATAATAATAATAAATGCCTTTATTTTCAATGTAAATACAATTTACAAAAATTGTGATGAAGGGTGGCGGTATCCAACGCTGCTGCTCATACAACCACCTTACTTGGAATTAAATATCAAAAATATTATTTTACAATATATAGTGCTGAAAATAATAATAAATTAGAAAGAAATAAACAGTTATTAATAAAAAATAAATTCTATATATAAATCAGTAAGTATTAATAATTTTATTATTAAGTAAGGTATATAATAATTTTAACAAAAGTAAATATTATAATAAAAAAATTTTCAAAAATTCTTTGTGTGCTGAGACTTTAAATAGAGAATATAATTAAATACAAACAGAAATATTTATGTTAGTTTCGATTAGTAATAATATATTTTTTTAATTCTTTACGAAATTTATTTGAGCTAGACGCTGTTTTGATGTCATTGGGAAGAGAATTAAAAATATTGACGGCGTTGTAAGAAAATGAACGCTGAAAAAGGGCAGAACTGTGCTTTGGAACGCTATACAGGTCTCGAAAACGGGTTTGCCTATCATGGATATCCGAGCCTCTGATAAGTTTCTCATATAAATATTTAGGAGATCTGGTCGTTTCAATGGAGAACACTAAATTTGCAATGTGCAGCATATATCTTTCTTGCATATTTAGCCAGCCAGATTCCTGGAGAGCAGGAGTTATATGGTCGTATTTTCGTATCCCATAGCTGAATCTTAAACATGCATTTTGAAGTTTTTGAAGACTATTTTTATCTACTTGTAGAAGCGCCGGCCAGTAAACTACGTCGCAATAACTTAATTGAGATAAAATTAGAGAATTACATAGCCTAAGTTTTGTCGCAGAGTCGAATACATCTTTGTGCATATAGAGAAGTTTAATTTTGGCATAGGTCCTTTGCAGTAATTTTGAGACATGAACAGAAAATCTCAGCTCTGGATCTAACAATAACCCTAGGTTTCGACAGTCAGTAGAAGGCCTTAGGTCAACGTTGTTTATGGAAATTTTAAATAACGGATCATGTATAACAGTTTCTTTACCCTTGCCAAATACCATAAGCTGAGTCTTAACTGCGTTCAAAACCAATTTATGCGCTTTAGACACCTGGGAAACCAACTCTAAGTCACTGTTAATTTTGTATACTGATATAATAAGTTGATAGAGAAAAAAAGAGAAATATATTTGCGTATCATCTGCATACTGGTGTGATAAACAAAATTTTAAAAATTTGGAAAAATCAGCAGTATAAATAGAAAAGATTAAGGGTCCCAGGATACTTCCCTGCGCAACGCCTTTATTAACTGGTACAAACTCAGAAGCCTCGCGATTTGTTAGAACTCTCTGTTGTCTATTTCTAAAATAGTCCTGGAAAAACTGTAGAGCCATATCTCCCAATCCAAAATATTTAAGTTTTTTATGCAGTATTTCATGGTCTATAGTATCAAAAGCCTTACTATAGTCCAACAAAACGAGACAACTGCACTGATTTTTGTCATTGGCTGTAAAAATGTCATCAGTAACTTTAAGTAAAGCTGTTGTTGTGCTGTGATTTCTGCGAAACCCCGATTGAGTAGAAGGTAGAATGTTATTTGAGTCCAAAAAGAGTTTAAGTTGCTCGGCCACGATTTTTTCCAGAATTTTGGAAACAGTGGGCAATATACTTATAGGTCGAAAATCGGCTAGTTCTGTTGGATTGGACTTTTTGGGGATAGGACTAATATTAGCATATTTCCAAAGATTTGGATATTTTCCCAGAGATAGACATTTGTTAATGATGAAAGCTAAATAATTGTTTAAATGGGGAAGTGTGTATAGTAACATTTTAAGCCCTATGCCATCATAACCAACCGCGTTGGTTTTTATTTTGTTTGCAAGTTTCTCAACTACCTCGCCAGTGACCTCAGAAAAAACAAATTTGTCATAGTTGCCAAAGAATTTACCCACATAATTTTGGTCTATAAATTCACTATTGTTAGCTGTAACATTTGGGACTGAATTTTGAAAATACTCCACAAAATTATTTGCGCATCCTATCTCAGCTGAAGATTTGTTTTTATCAGCAGTATGTCCCAGGTTGAGATACTTTATAGTACGCCAAAAGTTTCTTGGATCTTTTTTAAAAGTATATTGCAAGAAGGCCTTTTTTTCCGCCTTAACAGTTATATTAACTTGGTTGCGTATGCGCTTATAATGATTCCATGTTATATCCGTTTTATTACGTTTATACTTTGATAGTGCCTTATCCCTAAGTTTCATCATGTATTTCAAATTGGGCGTAAGCCAGGGGGCAGGTGGTTTAGTTATCCTTGATGTTTTAAAAGGTGCATGTATGTCAAATAAATACAAAACATTTCTATTAAAATAGTCAACCATGACATCCACATCATCCAATGTATATAAAAAATTCCAATTAATAAGACTAAGATCATAAACAAAAGAATTATAATCAAAATTAGAAAAATCCCGATAAGTGCGAAACATTGGTTTAGGTTTGTTTTTTATTATTTTTATTTGAAAGTTTACCAGTTTGTGATCAGAGATATCATCCATATTAAGAGTTTTAGCATTATCGACAAACTCTTGTTCCGAGCAAATCAATAAATCAATAAGAGTACTAGAGTTATTCGAAACGCGAGTCGGTTCAGTAATGCACTGATGTAAACCATATTTATTTAACAAATTACTTAGATGTTGGTAGTTCGTATTGTTAGTATTTAAAAAATCAATATTAAGATCACCACCAAAGGCAATAAAATCATATTCAGGTGTAATACTTACCAACGAGTTTTCTAGATCATCCAGGCATTGATATACATTTGAGTTAGGGGGTCTATAGAGCGTTCCCAAGCACAACCTCTTACCTCCAAGCTTAATTGTAATCCAGAGTTGTTCTAAAGGGCTATTAACGTTACTATCGATGTTCAAAATGGAATATTTTAGCTCATTTTTTATATAAAAAGCAACACCGCCGCCGCGACCAATGCGATCATTTCGTATCAATTTAAAGTTTTGAATTGCTAAGCCATCACTATTAATATCAGAGTTAAGCCAGGTTTCTGAGAGACCAATGACATCAAAAGATCCTTCAGCTAGGACGTCACTAAATAGATCAAAATCAGCACATAAAGATCGAACATTAAAATGTGAAAAATCTATCCATGTATTTTGCATACTACAGTTTAGACTGCTTAATTCAAATTTAGTACAATTTATTATATGGGATAAAAGTAATAAATGTGCTTAGTGCTTTGGTTTAGTTACAATAAGAAGTGATAAAAACATTTAAGTTTTAGAAAACAATCTTTTTTTTTTTTAAATAATAATAATAAAAATGAAATACTTGTGTGGAACAAATGAACAAATATCCATAGTTATGTAATCCTACTTTAAAAATAGTAAATAGCTAAAATATCTAAGAAGTAGGAAAAATAACAGAAGGATAGTTAACTACAACTTTGACTACAACCTTCAAGACCGGGCCTAAATGACCCAAGAATATAAACTTTAAAATTGCAGGACGGCATATATTTTAATTAATAATATGCCTGCCTCATATTTTAGTTAAAATGCCTTCAATTTATTTCCTACTTTTTATTATAAGAAAAAGAATAAGGTTTATAGATAATATATTTAGCAAAAAAGGGTCGGATTAACGGTTAATATAAATATAGATTTTATCAAGAGAACAACGTGTACGGTCTCATACTATCCCTACCGTCTCGATTAAGTCGTAGTCAATAATTTAGAAGAGTTTTCGTAAAACACTTTCTTATTACGAAATAATAACTTTTTTATTTTCTGCGTCACTCCACATCATAATTTTTCCGTTGGCGGACCACACTTTGTTTTTACCGTGCTGTTTTTTTGAATTCATTAGCAAATTGTATCTGAGTTTGGTTAAATCCTCAAAAATAGAGTATTTAGAGTCTTTCAAAACCTTTTTTGCATTGAAAACCTCATTTCTTTTAATATTTTGAACAAAATTCACCATAATTATACGTGGGTTCTCATTAGGGTTCTTATTGTTGCCGACTCGAAAGGCACAGTCAATATCTCGGGAAGTACATGAGATATTTAGGTTGGTATTGATAAACCCAGTGACTAAGCCAGCAACATCTTCACCGTCTTCCTCGGGTATTCCAAGAAAGCGTAATGCATTTCTTTTCGAAAATTGTTCAATTGAATCCACATTCTCTTCCAAGGACCTAATGGCTTTGGTATTTTTCACTATATTTGAGTTAAGAGATTTTATGTCATTGCTAACCTGTGTCATTTTCTCCTCTAGCTTGGAAAACCCAAGGTCAAATTCTGCTCTAATTTGCCCAAGGAAAGTTGCACAGACTTTAGTGATCAGTTTCTCATTGGGATCTTCACCGGCAGAAGCACTTCTGGTGTTTTTGCTCATTTCGTCACTTAGCAAAAGACAGATAACGTAATTAAAAACAACTATTGAAGTTCCTGGTCACAACTTTATCGACGCGAAATATTAGATTTCTCCGGAATATGGCAACAACCTTTTCTTGACTGATTATGACCACTAATTAAAAGAATAATGAGAAAAACAGGTATCAGGAAGAGACTTAAAACGACTTTCAATAACACTATACACTTTTTGAAAATTAATTTCCAAAAAAAACCACTACTTTTTGAAGTTTAAGCAGGAGCTCACAATTATCAGCAACACATGGCTTAGACCGTTCTGTATTCTATATAGATATGACTTGAGGAAATTGAAAGAACCCATGATAAGACAACAAGCAGAAGCAAGACTCAATGACGACCTTACAGTATCACCGGATTCCTCGACATTTGAAGAAGAGATTAAAAAACTAAACACCAAAGTGAAAAATGTTAAGCATAATCTATTGAGATATGATAAAACCAAGAACAAATCGTGGATGACGGAAGAAATTCTTCAATTAATGGAAGAAAGACGACTTGCTCAGAACAATCGTGATACGTAAAAGAACATCCAGAAAACAATTCTGACAAAAATTAGAGAAGCCAAAGAAAATGAATTAAGGAAGCAATGCGAATAACTAGAAGCATTTCAAGAGAAGTTTGACAGTTTTAACGTTCATAGAAAAGTAAGAGAAATGACCGGAAAATATAAAACAAATGCAGTAAATAGACTAGTGGATCAAAAGGGAGTCGTCATTGTTGATAAAGAAGAAGTTAAAGATACTTGGAAGGGCTACGTAGAGCAACTGTTTCACGATGACCGTCCGGAGGTACCCAAAATAGATTGCCAGACAGGTCCGAACATTTTTGAAGAGGAGGTAAGAGCGACCATAAAAGCAATGAAAGATGGCAAAGCACCAGGACCAGATAGTATAGAGGCAGAATTCCTAAAGCTACTCGATGGGGACAGCGTTAAATGGCTGAATTCAATTTTCAATCGAATCTATGACTCTGGCGATATGCCCTCCCAATGGTTTAAAGCCGAATTTATCACATTGCCAAAGAAACCTGGAGCTAAATCATGTGGGGAGTACAGAACAATAAGCCATGCTGAAACTGTTTCTAAAAATAATACACAGAAACGGGTTCAGAAATGCACTGGGTACACGTGAAGCACTGTTCAGCATTTAGGTACTCTTTCAAAGATGCAGAGATACAAATGTTGACATATAGGTACGCTTGTTTTATCGACTATCAAAAAGCGTTCGATAGAGTACAATATCAGACAATGATAGACGTTTTGAAAAATATAGGATTGAATGATAAAGATTTAAGATTAATTACAAACCTATATTGGAATCAGTCTGTTTCGGTGAGGGTAGGGGAAGATAATACGGATGAGGTCAGGATCCTTCGAGGTGTAAGACAGGGATGCATATTGTCTCTGTTGACCTTTAACTTGTATGCCGAGCAAATATTTGAGGAGGCTCTGGAAGCTGTTGAAGTGGGAGTTCTATTGAATGGAGAAAGATTGAATAACATCCGATATGCAGATGACACCGGACTGTCCTGTTCGCTGATACCTAGGAAGGTTTGCAGTTTTTGGTAGATAGAGTGACGATAAGTAGCAACAAGTACGGACTTGACATTAATACAAACAAAACAAAAATTATGGTCATAAGTAAGTCCAACTTGCCCAACTGTAACATCGAGAGTAACGGCAAGCAAACGAGTGCGTAGATACACGTATCTTGGCATCAATATCAATGGCCAATAGGACCACGCACAAGAGATTAAGATCCGTATTGAAAAGGCGGGAGCAGTGTTCGGAAATATGAATAAAATATTTAAGAACCACGACTTGACGTTAACAAGAAAGGTAAGATTCCTACGCTGCTATGTGTTTTCAGTTCTGTTGTATGGGGTGGAAGCCTTTGAGATATAGCTCTATCGTCGGACACTGAGGGTGTCGTGGACAGACAGTGTCAAAAATAAGACGGTTTTACAGAGAATGAACAAACAGAAAGAGATTCTAAACAACATCAAAATACAAAAGCTCCAATACCTCGGTCATGGGATGAGAAACACAGACATATATCGATTACTACAAAATATACTGCAGGGCAAAGTGGATGGAAAAAGAGGTGTAGGAAGAAGGAGAATCTCGTGGCTAAAAAATCTCAGAACCTGGTTTGCAGTGACCACCACACAGTTGTTCAGAGCCGCAGTTAATAAGGTGATGATAGCTTATATGGTTGCCAACATCCGGAACGGATAGGAACTACTAGAAGAAGATGTGGGGGCAATTGAGGGTCAACTTTTACAATTTTTTGACCAAGAACTTAAATTTTAAAGCCCGGACCTGTTTATTTTACCATTCGACAATGATAAGCTGCAGTGGGCATGTCTAATCGTGTGTAGCTTTGTTTACATGCGCGAGGCCATGCATAAATTTGCCACTTTCGTGATTATTGTTTGCTTAGCTAAAGTTAAATGTCTATGGTTTTTATACCTAATCCTAGGCAAGGCGCACATTGAGACACATTCGACGCAACCCACGCACGGCAGCACACGCCACGTTTATGTATCATGTAGCGAGCACCGCATGCCCGCATATTAAGATGCAGCACAGCGTAGGCCACAAATGTGCCAAACAAAACGTGTGTCGCCCAGTGTTCGAGACACAGATCTCGTGTGCGTGTGCGGCATGCGTGCGTGCGTGATTTCTTTCTTTTTTGATAGGTCGTACAGCAAAACTTCTGTTTATCAATCTGCGTCCGAATTTGACTCAGAACTGAAATCTAGCCATAAATTTTCCATGATTACTTTATTAATTTATTAAAACTACCTCCTGCGCAGAAAACAACACAGCTTGTGCAGACAATATGCGTTCAGTCGACACAGCCCACAAATTTCGTGCACTGCGTCGTTTGTGCTGCCCTGCGTGGGTTGCGTCGCATGTGTCTCAATGTGCGCCTTGCCTAACAGTCGTTCGTAAACGACTTCACGGATTTAAAAGCGAATTGCAGAGTGTGAAAGATTGTAGATGACGCCAAGGCAAAGTTTTTGATGTTGATACTTTGTTTTGCTGTTTAAAAGAAGGAAAAGGAAAGTAGCTATCAGCAATAGCTATGAAAGGTTTATACCTTGTCGTTTAAATATTGTTCTTGCTATAGTTGAGACGATGTCTCGAGAAGTTTTTTACAGTTTTTTATCTTAATTCTTAGTACTGAAATTATTCTAATTTTTTAACAACCAGCTGCTTTTAACACATATACAGGGTGTCCATTTAGTGTGTAATTCTTCGATATCTCAAATACTATCCTATATAGAGAAAAGCTTTGTAAAAAATAGAGGACTGTTGAAGGTGCATATTATAAAAATATTTTTAAATATACAGTGTGTTTCACAAAAGCTGGACCACTAAAATTTAAATATTTTGAAATGAACCACCCTATATTTTTTTTTTGCAATTTGTGCCTCTCCATATTGTTTATGTAATCTAAATTTTTTTTTCAATCTGTTTCATTGTTGCCAAGATATTCATTATTTTCCTAATTTTTTTGCTTTTGTACGGTCGCAATAAATATGCTACAACTTCTTTATTGATTTTAATTTAACTATTATTTTTTACATACGGTTGCATCTGGGTCCTATAAGTAGTATTTATAAGATTATATCCGATTTTTTTATACAGGTTGCTTCAATTTTACTTCCAAATTTCGGGAAGTTAAGATTAAATTTACTCAATATTCTTAAATGCAACACCCTGTATATTATGTCAAGAATTAAAGCCTCAACTAAGTTCCCTTCTAACTGTAAAATATTGTATTTTTATTTTGCGACGTTGCCAAATTGTAACGACTTTCTCAAAATTTTCGTTATTTGCTTTTTGATTTGTTTTTATTTTAATTGTATGATGTATTTTATTCTATTATAACGTTCTTACCCTTTAACATAATACTAAATTTTATAACGTCCAGATAAATAAAAAATTAATAAAATAAAAAATAACAACTTTAATTTATTTTAGTATCATAATATTTCTGCGGTGTTCCAATTATAATAATTAAATATTGTACCAAAATTATTTACCTAGTTAAAGAAGTTGTTCAAAGTGTCGTCCGTTTTGATTAATGCAATTTTGAATTCAAATTATAAAATTGTCGCTTACATTAGAGTATGAGGTATTATGCTATGAAATGCCTCTCTAATTCGTTCTTTCATATCATCATGAGTGGTGGCTGGTAAGCGATATACTTTTGCTTTTACGTTTACGTAACCTCATAAGAAATAGTCCATGCTAGTCAGATCAGGTGATCTGTCAGGCCAGTTAATTGGTCCTCCTCGACCTATCCATTTTTAAGAAATTTTTATTTTAATTTTATTAATTTGTTATTTATCTGGACGTTATAATATTTGGTATTATGTTTAAGGGGATTCTTGCCTTTGAAAAAAGGTACAAATGTGAATAAATTTTAAAAACATATTGTAACCGATCTAGTTATCCGATGTTATTGAAAAAAATATATGTTGTATAAATAACTGAAACTTAGAGTCGTCTTCCTCCAGAATTAAAAAAAAATCAATGGGGTGCCCAATAAAAAAATTGAAAGTCAGGCAAAACTGGCCCAGTTTCAAATAATAATAACGCTTACATTTTTAAAGATTATCAAAAAATAAAGAAAGACGACTCTAAGTTAATATGTTCACATTGTGCCTTAAAGATTTTGAATAATTTGATGCGTTAAAATTGCCATAATATGATTTTAAAAATTGGCCATTAGTGATGTAAAATGTGGTAAAATCGCAGCATTTACTTTTCTATCCCTCAAGTGCGTTCTTTATTGCCCAAGACGAGATCCCGCGGCACGAGCGACAAATTCTCAGAAATTCTTAAACACCTGCACATCGGACTGTTGAAATAATAAAGATAATAATAAGTATTTCATTTTTACATTATATTGAAAGCAATACTTGTCGGTATCAGTATAGCAGTGGTGGCGAATTTTAGTGGTGATTTTATTTTAATTATACTGTACCAAAATGGGAAAGAAAAAAAAGTTAAAAACAAATAGCAAAAGGAAAAGTAAGGGACTATTTGCGAAGCGAATGTGAATGAGTTGATATAATATTATTTTGTGTATTAATAATACAGATATTATGTAGGTAGGTAAGTGTAAGTACCCATACTGACAATTATAAATAATGTTATTTTTACTTATTCTTTAATTAAATATTAGCGAAAAATGTGTTTTTGTTTATACTTTCTGTTTATAATAGTTGGTATACATGGTAGGTATTTTACGGTGAATGGAACATTAGACGTTTAATGGAAAACGATGGTTACTTTTTTTTTTAATTTGGTTGTCTAGTTAAACGATCATGATCTATCGTTTAAAAACATTTTCAGCATTGCCGCTTCTTTCTGCCCAAAACAGGTGGCAACATCGTTAGTTTAAATCGAGGTTTAAATGGAACACCCATTTATATTATCAAATTTTCAGATTCTATACAGGGTGTGTCAACAAGGTGTTCGCCTTCGATAGCGCCCAAACTATAAGAGATTTATAAAAAAGTGTTATATAAAAGTTATAGGATTTACCATGAAGCATAACGCGGAAATATTTTAGGATATACAGGATTGCTCAAAACAGTGGAACTACATAAGAAAAAATATTTTAAATAAAACACCCTATATATTTTTTCACTTTCGGATTCCGCTAGAAAGAAGCTCTACAGTTATATTTACTTTTTTAAATTTTATTGCGACGTTGCAAAGTAATTAATTATTTTCTCGTATTTAAAGAAATTATGGTAGTTATTAAAACAATCATAGTTGTCTATGGAATCTATGGAATTAAATAAAATTTTTACCATAAGTACCCAAATAATATGTAATATAATATGTAACCATATCACTAGTTTTTCTATTTATTATACAGGGTGTTCGTACAGTCTCGGCCAATCTCGCCAATTTAAGTATGCAATATTTCAATTTTTTTAAATGGAACACCCTGTATTTTTTTACAGATAAGGTGTATTTTTTAATGCCTTTATTTTTTGTTAAATATGTGACGCATCTAAACCTTCTACTTTTTGAGATATTTTAAAATTTATGGTGAGCAACACGAAAATGAATAATTTTATTATTTTAATCAAGAATGCCATGGACAAAATATAAAAGGCTGTACTTAAACTGCCGTCAAACGGTAGCCTACTAAAATGCCGTTAACAAATATTTTTAAAAAAATGTTCTGCTAACAACGAACAGACCGATTGCCGATATACCTTTATATACCTTTTTGCCCATAACAAATGCCAAGAGGACATATGTGGCGAGACGCTCGTCATTTTAGTACGCCATCGTTCGACGGCAGTTTTAGCATAGCGAATAAAAAGCCGTCAGACGCGTTATTTTAATGAGGTCATAGTTGTTAACGGCATTTCAGAAGGCTACCGTTTGACGGCAGTTTAAGGCGATTCTTTCCTTCCTCTAGTCGTCGCAATTCTAATTTGCATCTGCATTTGGCTGCGCGTACCACAGTAAAGCCGACGTAGAGGACACATTATGCAGCATCTGACGAATTCGATACTCGAACGAAAATCATTTTATAATGTACTATAATTAACTGGTCTATTGGAACCGAAAATAGCTGGAATTCGTTACTCGCGTGACGAGAACAGTTCGTGAATTTGATGTTTCAGTGGCGTGGAGGGTGGCAAAGAAACTTATTGGAAATAAATCCATAAATTACAAATTATATGAAATATAAATAGGTAATCAATATTTTTTAAATGGTATTACCTATATAATATCCTTTTAACTATATACAATGTGTCCGCTTAAGTTGTCCACATCTGAGAAACTTTTTTATTATTAGTTTTCCGAAAAAAAGTTATTCCTTATAAAAAGTTCTGCTTTCTGAAAAGATACTATTAGGCTGCTCAAACTTATGATAGCATATAAGAGAGTGGTCATAAATTAGAAAAAATTTTATTTGTCCAGAGGGAAGTAAAGTACCCTTATGTTTTAATTTAGAGCAAAATAAAATAAAAAAATAAAAACAATTTGCTACTTAAAAAAATACACTACACGCCAATTTTATTTCGTTTTTTATTTATCAATCCTAAAAAATAATTTTATATGATTTACACGCAAGTTAATCGATTCAATCCATTAATTTAAAATTTTTATTATTAATTAAATTTAAAATTAGGGATACTTATTTAAACTGCCACTGTGATTATTATTAGATCCTTCTTCAGGGATTCCGAAAATATCACTGTGCTACATGATTTCAATAAAATCGAATGTGAAGCCAATTTTACTAAAATTTTTAAATCTATATAAAACGTGTTGATTTTCATTTTTGATATTATAGTGGTTTATTCCGGAATCAATGTCGGAATCGTAAATATACTCCGAGATTAGATGCCCTAGTAGGTAACTCTACGGGGTATTTCACGGTGAATGAAAACATTAGACGTTTATGAAGAACTGGCAATACGTTGTTTTTTTTTGAAAATTTAGTTGTTCAACCATGGTCTATCGTTTTAAAATATTTTCGGCATTACGTCGTTACCGTTTCTGCCCAAAACAGGTGACAACATTGTTAATTTAAATGGAACACCCCTAATATTTTAAAATATTTTTTAATAAATACATTATTCGTTTTTATATAGGTGCCTAATAGTTTCCCAGATGTTGACTTTTAAAATATGAATTTTTGACAGCTTCTTGCTTTCCAACTGTACGTCTTAAAGAAAAACGGCTTACATGTCCTATCTTTTATTTTTATTATCTTCCCAAAAATCAACTTTCGGTTAAACCGGAAGTACTATATTTCCTGCTTTCGAGTTACATCCGGTAAAACGGAAGTTGCCATCACCTTTAGAAGAGAATAAAAACAAAAGATAGAGCCGTTTTGCCCTTAGATGTACAGTTAGAAAGCTAAAAGCTGTTAAAGTTCAAAAATGTAATTTTTTAAAAGTCAAAAGCTGGGAAAGTATTAATTATAGACATTATTATAAAAAAATTTAAATTTTATATAGAATCTGAAAACTTAAAAATATATGGGTGTTCCTGTGTTCCATTTAAACTAACGATGTTGCCACCTGTTTTGAGCAGAAGCGGCAACGCCGCAATGCTGAAAATATTTTTAAACGATAGATCATGGTTGTTTAACTAGACAATCAAATTAAAAAAAAGTATCGGTCGTTTTCCATAAACGTCTAATGTTCCATCCACCGTGAAATACCTACCATGTATACCAACTATTATAAACAGAAAGTATAAACAAAAACACATTTTTCGCTAATATTTAATTAAAGAATAAATAATATTATTTATAGTTGTCAGTATGGGTACTTACACTTAGGTACCTACCTACATAATATCTGTATTATTAATACACAAAATATTATATCAACTCACTCACCCTCGCTTTGCAAGTAGTCCCTTACTTTTTCTTTTCCTATTTGTTTTTAACTTTTTTTTGTTTCCCTTTTTTGCACAGTATAATCAAAAAATCAAAATAAAATCACCACTAAAATTCGCCACCACTGCTATTCTGATACCGACCAGTATTACTTTCGGGCAGAGGTAAACTCGGCCGCTTAAGATATTTTAATCCTCGCGGTCAAAATAGGGTCTTAAGCTGTACAGGTAAACTCGGCCTGGTCGCCCAGGTATATAAGTTGTGGCCATTAGCACACGTATCTAAAGCGGCCGAGATTACTTCAACTGTACTAATTGTGTTAGGGTAACGAAAATGTTTACTGTTAGTACTTCTAGTGGTATAAATTAAAAGTTTGTGGTTGTCCTATTTTAATTTTAATATGATAAATATGGTTATTTGCGACCAGTTCAGTATAACAAATATTTAAAATTTTAAAAAATGCTCTGATAACAACGAACAAACCGGTTACCAATACACCTTTTAGAACCGATTGGAGAGGGCGTAAATTTTAATTAGGGTCACCTACCGGCCGAGTTTACCTATGAAGATTAAGGCATACAATTTCTAGCAGGCTGAGTTTACCCACGGGGATGAATGTGGGATTGGGCAACCCGCAACATGCTGCCACCGGATATGTCAGCCACCTGGCCATATTTGAACGTATGTGCAAAAGCAATTGAGACGTACGTGCGATTAAAATTTGACATTGTTGACGTTTCGTTTTCGTAACCTTTCTTTTTTTAGACCGCCTTGTGGAAATGTTTTATTTTTTTGTGATTTTTATCGCACCGGCATTATTAATTTATGTTAAAAATGTCACTTAAGTTCCTAGTATTTCTCTGGGTAAGTACTAAATATTGTAATATTATTATTAAGCTAAAAATATTTCAGCCGAGAATATTCCTTTACTTCCAAATGTTTTAAACTCTGATTCTCTGCAAACCGCCGAATTCGTTGATTCCCTCAATAGCTCACAATTTCATAACTATGAAGGAAAACCATACAGAAGTGCCATTGTCTGATAATTCACTCCATCTGAAGTTTTGGTCTGATTTGTTACCAAAACTTAGCAATTGGAATATTTTTTATGGTGCTGGAAATATCCCCAACAACTTTAAATTTGTTAAAGGGTGGCAGACAACAATCAGGGCGGTTATGTTGCTCTGAAAAAATTTAAGGGGTAAAGATTTACAGTTTCTAAACCTAAAAAATCTAAACCAAGATCCACTTGAAAATCGTTTTGGCCAGATACGGCAACTTGGGGTTCGTAACAAAAACCCTACATGCTTGCCGTTTGTGGCTGCTTTGAAAACAGTTATGATCAATAATTTGAGCACCCCTGTTTCGAAATCTAATAATTGCGAAAAGGACTTTTGTAAAACTCTTGGGGATTTTGGGAATTTTCTACAAAAGTATAATAATGAAATTCAAACCTTTGAAAACCCTAATAATGAGATCCCAGATTTTGACCTTGCTGGTATTGATGAGAAGGATATTAATATTGATAAGATAAATTTTTAAATATTTATGGAAATGAATTTCAAAAATTTAACTTCGGTGAGCAACACGACATATGTAATGAAATTTGTTAAATTAAATGTTCGATTAACAGTTTACAAATATTTAAGAGATAAAAATAATCAAAATCAAACTTTAAGTTCTGGACACTATAAAAAGCATATAATTAAAATAAAGTTAATGACCCCCAGTAATAAAAGATTTAAAACCAATTTAAACAATTTTCTCGGTTTCTATTTAAAAATAATCCTTGTATTAGGTAAAACATTTTACTAGTGTATGAGATGATTCTGCCCAATTTTTTTTTTTGTTTCATGTTAATGCATACCTACAAGACTAGTCCAATGTTGACCTCCACCAGATTAAGACTTGCCCCATATGATGACCTGACCTAATTTTAATAGTGACCAGCCCTATATTGACTTGTACCTGATTTTAAAGATATGTGATCTCAATCACCAAAAAACATTAGTTTTTCCCATTGAGAGAATTCAACTCTAGCTGGAAAATCTTCAGGCCTTAAGTCTTTCAAATCAAATCAAATCATTTATTTCATGTTACATACAATTTACATAGGTCCAAAAGGTCAGGATTATAACTAGGAAAAACATTTTAAAATCATGAAAACATTACATTGAAGTTAAAAAAGAACACAATGCAACACTACCTACAGCTAGAAAACAAACACATTAGTAAAACAGGTTAAAATTTCATTTTTTATAAAATCTACTGAAAAATTACTGATAACACTAATTTTCATAATTGAGAAGACAATCAAAATTCATAATTTAGAAAACTAATTACTACTTATTATAATTGAGGAAAATATTAGAATTTATAATTAAGAAACTCTTGAAATGAATAAAAGGCTTTATCCAATAAAAGGTCTTTAATTTTATTCCTATATCTTAAGTAAGGCAGGTCTCTTATTTCAATTGGCAATGCATTAAAAAATTTTATCGCCCAGTAGCCAGGTCCATCCTGGCACCTCCCCAGTCGCCAATAGTTCATCACTATATTTTGACCAGATCGTGTATTATACTCATGCAAGCTTCCATGAACCTGGAATAAGTTCATGTTTTGTCTGACAAACAGAAGATTCTCAAAGATATACAAGCATGGCATAGTAAGTATTCTCAGCCGTCTAAATACCTCCCTACAGTCATCACGGTAGGCAAGGCCACTTATTAATCTTACAGCTCTACGCTGTATACCAAACAATCTCTGGGACCCCGATGAATGACCCCATGCCAGAACCGCGTACGAGAGGTGCGAGGTCTTGAACCCTTTAATGATGAAATGGGTGAAGCCCTTGTATCTGTGTCATTCTTCCTATCTAAAATAAAATTAATTAACAGTCGTTTCTGTACAATAGTTGCTCACCAATGTTATTTATAATTACAGTTGATTTGGGTATGTTTGTGTCCCGAGCTAATGATCTGGTAGCGATTTGCGGATTTTCTTCTAAAAGATTTAACGCATTTTCCCAGTTATAATCTCCCATTGGCCGACCTTGTCCTGGAAGTCTTTGAAATGATCCATTTTCTATTAAATTTCGATGGACCGTAGCAAATGTTCTACTGCTAGGTATTCTTTTATGCGGAAATCGCCTCCTGTACTCTATTACAGCGGCAGTGTAGAACTACCATTACAAAATCCATACACAAAATGAATATCTATGAGTTCTCTGTTTGAATAATTTGCCAATTTTGTTACGAGAAATAACAAACAGCTACTGAACTATTGAACGAGAACATCAAATAGCAAAAATAATAAATGTGACACCTACAAAGAATTTACTTAAAAAAAATTGCTTTAAACCGCTTGACACGATCTTTTCATAGATTCTGAAAAATACTTTTTATTTTAAAATTAATTTTACTTGAAAACGGTGACTCCTATCGAAATAAAACAAGGGGTACTTTTTTAAAGAAAAAACTCGAGGTTCTTAAAATATTGTACTTAAAATTTAAAAATCCTAGAAATAAAAAATATAAGATAATATTTACCCTCAGCCCCACCCCGTGCAACGCCACTGGAAAAAATATTTTTACTTTAAACTAACTGTTATGTACAATTTATCGGTTGTAAGGCACGTACCAATTTTCATGTCATTATCTTTAAGGGTTTTCATACTATTATAAAAAAAGAGATCCTTCCCGACCCTCTTTGAGGGGCTCTAGCCCCCTACAGGAGCATTTCTCGGGGTATGTTTATAGGACATTTTTGTCATATTTTTGGATATAGTTTACGCCCTAAAAATATTGCACGCTAATTTCGGGACACCCTGTATAATAGAATATCTAATCCTATACCGATTCAATAATTCTTCTCAGCATTTATTATGTTTATGTGATTTTCATCTTCTGAGAATTATTTGAAAGTTTTACCACAGCCTCCTTAACATATTATGAAGTAGGCTTTGGTTCTACGTTTAAGTTAGCCATAGAAAATAAATAACAATTATTGCCGTTTACTAATTTTTGGCAATTTGTTGTTAAACTATTTTATATGTAATCGCCCTTTAATAAAATTAATTATTCGCAAGAAGAATTAATAAATGTGGTTTACACTTTGGGAGAGAGTCATGGAAACTGTCTTTTGGCAACAAGAATATATGCCCAAAATTTCTTAGAACCAAGACATCCTCAGAAAATAGGATTTAAGAGGTTAAAAAAACGGTTTGAGCAAACAGGCAGTGTTAAGTATGAGAAAACAAAAAGAGCTAAGATTGTTTTAACCAAAGATAATGAATTTGTCATTGCTTTGTTAGTGACGGAGGATCCGTCGTTGGGTGTTCGAGAAATAGGTTACAATCTTAACATAAAAAAATATTCAGTGGCAGTGTTCCTTAGAAAAAACAAGTTTCATCAGTACCACTACCACATTCAACTACACCAAGAACTTATGAAAAATGATTTTGAAAGACGGCTAGCATTTTGTCAGTGGGCATAACACAGAGTAAGGGAAAGCCCTTTCATTAGAAATGTTTTTTTCACTGATGAATCCACGTTTCATAAAAATGGTTTTGTTAATCGTCATAATTTTCACTTTTACGCAATGGAAAACCCACATGCCATTCATGTTTCTTATTTTCAGCATCAGTGGTCACTCAATGTTTGGGGAGGTATAATTAATAATCATGTTATTGGACCTTTTTTTTTGATCAGTAGTTAAATGGAGTACAATTTTTACATTTTCTACAAGAAGATTTGCCAGTGTTACTTTAGCATGTTCCAGCTCAAATTAAAAATAATATGTGGTAATATATAATTTGGGTCCTGTTATGTATAGTGTTACCCTTTGGAAATACCTAATATTATAGGTTGATCATATATAATATATACTTTTTTGAATGTACAGGATCCTTATATTACCCTTAATTTCTATGTATTTTTCCTTCCTATTCTCATTTTTTCAGGCATGGCTGAGCGGTATTTTTGATGGTTAAGAACCTAACCAACAGCTATTTGTTCGCTGTAATGTTTTTTTCGATTTAAGCCTATTTAAATTAAATACCTATTATTTCTTGCTTATTTGCAAATTAAATGTAGGTGACTCTAATTTTTTATTGTTTCATCGAGTCCTTTAGCTATTAATTTTTTCATATCTTAAGGTTTTTTTTACTGTTGATGCAGATAATTTCCTTTTTCATACAAGGGACAATCATAGGTAATTGTATGTAACTGTTTCATATGTTAGTTATTGATTTCTCCACTTTATAATCGTAATAGTTGACAAAGTCTATCTACCTCTTTTTCTGTCAGCTCTATACAATCGTAGCTTGTTCTAATTACATTTTTTAGTCATTTGTCAGACGCTGCAATAATGTATTACGTAATAATTTTATATAGCGTGTGTGTTTTTGATCTTAACAGTAAAATTTTAGTACTCAACATATAACTTACCTATACTTCTTCGTTAGATTTTTGCATGTCGAATCTTTGATCCTGCACCTTTTAACGTAATTACACCCAATCACAATCGAATCCTTCCGAATCACTGTATTACCTCGTTCTACATTATCTGTTAAGGAGCGTTAATGGCTCCGATATCAGATTAATGGATAATTTTTACCTAGAGCCTATGCAGACTGTTTTTATATTATTTATTCTCGTGACTAGCACTTGTCCATTTGCTACCTTTATTGGTTTAGTTTATATACTCTTGGTGTATATAGGATCTTTAATAAGCATACCCCACAACTATGGAGAACTATAGGGTAGGAGGCCGATCGACAATGGCAGCATTTTCAAATTCTGTCCCGGTTTTTTGGTTAGTTCGCTATTGGCCGATAGATGGCTCTCGCGTCCGAAGTGGGCTGATGTTGTCTTCTTCTTCTTCGTTTTTAATATGGAAAACTAGATCCTCCATAGTTTTTAACTTTTACTTAAACCCTTTATTTTTCTGTGCTTTTACTTTTGACAATTGACATTTTATTTTTCGAAATAACAAATAATGTTTGAAGGCAAGACAAGACAAATAACGTTGTATTTTAATTAATTTCCATATTTATAATAAATAATGGTACAATTTATAAAAGTAGAGTTTGCTTTGTGTCGGGGTGTAAGACAGGATCTTTTTCAGAGAGAAAACGTAGCCAAATAAGTCTCTTTCTAGCTCCAAAGGTATAGCTAGAATGTTTAATACCCTGTATTTTGAAAACCAAGCATCGTTGGAACTTTATACAGGCCGAGTTTACTAATAAGTATAACAAAGTAAGTGTAAATTCATATAAAAGTCCTTATTTGTTCCTTAAAGAACTAATTTAAATAAAAATAGTTATTGCGTCCATAAGAAACCATTATTTGATAGCCCACTTCGAACACGCGCGCCATCTTACAGCGACTCGTAAAGCTGAATTACCGATGCTAATTTGGGACCGAATCCAATGCATTGCGATCGGCCTCCTACCTCAAGTCCTCCATACCCACAACAATACGCATAATTCCGGGATCTACAAAATTGCTTTTAGGAATTATAACCCCTAATTTAGTATAGGACTAAGTATTTTTGCTATTGATTGTTACTTAGGGATCCATGTATAACCGATTTTAGATTTATTTTCATGTGGTGTTGCGAGTCCAACCTCTATGTTTTTGTATACGGTAACTTAGAACTATATGTTCCCTAGTAGGTTATTATTTTTTTATCATTCATTAGCACATAATCTTGAGTTTGGTTTAGTTCACTATATTAAACTTTATATATTCTGCGTCTATGATAACCCTTGCCCTCCTCTTAATTTTACTGAAACATCTATTTCTAACGACTTAAGGCGTTATACCGAGCATTTATGTATGACCATGTTTATTATATGTTTTTTGCCCTGTTTAAGAACTGCTAACGTTTTATGGGTTCAAAGGTCATTTTTGAGTACTTCAGTGTTTTATCGTTACCCTTTTCAGAGAAGTTTTTAGCAGCTGATTATATATATTTAAATAGTACTGTATGATATAGACTATAGGCTAGGTATTCGTTTAGGCTATTCTGTCTGTCTGTCTTCATTATATTTCTATTTCAGTTAATTTAATTGCACCTTTGCTTGTTGTACTGTTTTAAGTTCTTGGTATAGGACCCCTAGGTAGTATAAATAGGCTCGTAGTTTTGTAACTTGTTTAGTATTCACCTGAAGACGACTGGAGATACTTACCAGTTGAAACGTTGTGATATGAAAAACTAAAGGCAATGGAAGTCCAAAACACATCTATTACTCAAGATACATCATTGTCTACAACCTTCAAACATATTTTTTTTTGTTATATTTACTAGCTGGAAGATGTATCTGTAATTGGCACCAGTGCTGTTGATACTTATAAATAAATAAATAAATAAATAAATACCTTGTAAGTCTTCCCCTGTAGTGGATTTGGTTCTCTATCAGTTCGGCGATGTTGTTGTTAATTTAGAAGTTTACCTCGAGTTTACCTCTTTCATCTAAATAATTAAAGATCAATTTATTATCAAAGATGGCTTTGGTGAACGACATATTATTGAATTTGCTTTGGTTTAGTTTTTTTTGCTTTTGTACAGGGTTATCCAACCAAGACTAGACAAGGCGATTTTTTGACTTTTCCTATACTTTTATAAAAAAACTGAAATAGCCATCTTAAGTCATTTTCTCCCGCGAATTCGAATATCTTCAGCAAAAAACAATTGAACATCAAACAAAAGTACTAGGGGTCATTTTGATATTCTTTTTAAATGGGATGCCGTATTTTTAATGAGCTTATCCGATTTCTCATATAAATTTTGATCTAAAATGTTGGATTTTTAATTCAAAAACGCCTTTTTTCTTCAGTTTTAAATTCGAAAAATGTTCGTCTACCGTACGATTAATACCTGATAGATGGATACCCGTTTCACCTGTTCACCCTTTAACCTGCTTTAAAGCGTCCGTCAGTTAGACAAAATAATCAAGTGTCAAATTTCTATATATTTTTCACGAATTAATTACAAATAATGAAATATTCTTTAGAAGAACGGCTAAGTGTAATAAAATTATATTACAAAAGTGAAGAGAATGCTCGACAAACACAAAGAACGTGAAAAATATATAGAAATTTGACACTTGATTATTTTGTCTAACTGACGGACGCTTTAAAGCAGGTTAAAGGGTGAACAGGTGAAACGGGTATCCATCTATCAGGTATTAATCGTACGGTAAACGAACATTTTCCGAATTTAAAACTGAAGAAAAAAGGCGTTTTTGAATTAAAAATCCAACATTTTAGATCAAAATTTATATGAGAAATCGGATAAGCTCATTAAAAATACGGCATCCCATTTAAGAAAATATCAAAGTGACCCCTAGTACTTTTGTTTGATGTTCAATTGTTTTTTGCTGAAGATATTCGAATTCGCGGGACTTAAGATGGCTATTTCAGTTTTTTTTATAAAAGTACAGGAAAAGTCAAAAAATCGCCTTGTCTAGTCTTGGTTGGATAACCCTGTACGGTCGCAATAAATATGCTACACTACAGCGCCTTTATTGATTTTAATTTATTTATTATTTTTTACAGACGGTTGCATCTGGGTCCTATGAGTAGTATTTACAGGATTATATCCGATTTTTTTATACAGGGTGCTTCAATTCTACTTCGAAATTTCGAGAAGTTAAGATTACATTTACTCAATATTTTTAAATAAAACAGCCTGTATCTTTTGTTAAAAATTAAAACTTCTACTAAGTTCCCATTTAACTGTATTTTTTTTTAATTCTGCGACGTTGCCTAATTGTAACGATTATCTCAAAATTTTCGTTATTTGTTTTCTGATTCGTTTCTATTTTAATTTTAGCTGGTTGGATTAGTGTAATACCCTGTATTTTTTGAACATATATTTTACGCTATACAGGGTCCCGAAACTAGCGTGCAATATTTGTATGGCGTAAACTATATCCAAAAATATGACAAAAATGTCCTATAAACATACCCCGAGAAATGCTCCTTTAGGGGGCTAGAGCCCCTCAAAGAGGGTCGGGAAGGAAGCCTTTTTTTATAATAGTAAGGAAACCCTTAAAGATAATGACATGAAAATTGGTACGTGCCTTACAACCGATAAGTTGTACATAACAGTTAGTTTAAAGTGAAAATATTTCTTCCAGTGGCGTCGCACGGAGTGGGGCTGAAGGTAAATATTATCCTATATTTTTTATTTCTAGGATTTTTTAAATTTAAGTAAAATATTTTAAGAACCTCGAGTTTTTTCTTTAAAAAAGTAGCCTTTGTTTTATTTCGATAGGAGGCACCGTTTTCAAGTAAAATTAATTTTAAAATAAAACGTATTTTTCAAAAGAAAGATTAGTCCATATGAGTTCAGGTAAATCCGAAAGTTAGCGTGCAATATTCATAGGGCGTAAAGTACATACAAAAATATTACAAAAATGTTCTATAAACATACCCTCAGAAATGCTCCTTTAGGGGACTAGAGACTCTCAAAGAGGGGCAAATTTTTTTTTCGTAATAGCATGCAAACCGTTTAGGATAATAGCATGAAAATTGGTACATGCCTCATGCCTTACAACCGGTAAGTTGTAAATTACAGTGAATTTAAAGTGAAAATAATACTTGACGTCTCACGAAGTGGGGCTTATGGTAGATATTATCCTATATTTTTAATTTCCAAGACTTTTAATTGTAAATTCACTTTTTTAAATTTTTATCTATTAAAAATAAATAAATAGTAGGGTGTTTTATAAACTTGTTAAACATACACAGTATAAAATAATTAAAAAACAATATTATTTAAAATCAGTAAAAAAATTTTTAAACAAATTTTATAATTTTTATTTTAAAAAATGCATTGGGTGAACTTATATCAGGTTTTCAAAATAATTTCCGTTTTGCTGGATGCACAATCTAGCTCTTCGTCTAATATGTTGGGAAGCACGCCGAACCTGAAAATGATTTTCCTTAAGTTCGTTTTTCGTTTGCGGCATCATGTTGAACGTAATGGTTCAATCTTAATTCTAATGGGACATCATTTAACAAATCGCCAAGCTGATTTTCCAAAAAATTTAAATAATTTTTCGAATTTACATTTTGCGGAATTTCGATAGGTCCAATTGATTGGTTATCAATAATACCAGCCCACAAATTTATTGAAAATCTGTGTTGGTAGTTCGTCCTTCTTACCACCCTTGGATTTTCATTTGCCCAAAAATGGGTATTATGAATATTAAAGGCCTTGCCCCTCGTAAAATGGGATTCATCGGACCCCAAAATTTTATTTAAAATATTCTGGTTATTTAAAACCCATTGAGAGAATTCAACTCTAGCTGGAAAATCTTCAGGCCTTAAGTCTTTCAAATCAAATCAAATCATTTATTTCATGTTACATACAATTTACATAGGTCCAAAAGGTCAGGATTATAACTAGGAAAAACATTTTAAAATCATGAAAACATTACATTGAAGTTAAAAAAGAACACAATGCAACACTACCTACAGCTAGAAAACAAACACAGTAGTAAAACAGGTTAAAATTTCATTTTTTATAAAATCTACTGAAAAATTACTGATAACACTAATTTTCATAATTGAGAAGACAATCAAAATTCATAATTTAGAAAACTAATTACTACTTATTATAATTGAGGAAAATATTAGAATTTATAATTAAGAAACTCTTGAAATGAATAAAAGGCTTTATCCAATAAAAGGTCTTTAATTTTATTCCTATATCTTAAGTAAGGCAGGTCTCTTATTTCAATTGGCAATGCATTAAAAAATTTTATCGCCCAGTAGCCAGGTCCATCCTGGCACCTCCCCAGTCGCCAATAGTTCATCACTATATTTTGACCAGATCGTGTATTATACTCATGCAAGCTTCCATGAACCTGGAATAAGTTCATGTTTTGTCTGACAAACAGAAGATTCTCAAAGATATACAAGCATGGCATAGTAAGTATTCTCAGCCGTCTAAATACCTCCCTACAGTCATCACGGTAGGCAAGGCCACTTATTAATCTTACAGCTCTACGCTGTATACCAAACAATCTCTGGGACCCCGATGAATGACCCCATGCCAGAACCGCGTACGAGAGGTGCGAGGTCTTGAACCCTTTAATGATGAAATGGGTGAAGCCCTTGTATCTGTGTCATTCTTCCTATCTAAAATAAAATTAATTAACAGTCGTTTCTGTACAATAGTTGCTCTCCAATGTTATTTATAATTACAGTTGATTTGGGTATGTTTGTGTCCCGAGCTAATGATCTGGTAGCGATTTGCGGATTTTCTTCTAAAAGATTTAACGCATTTTCCCAGTTATAATCTCCCATTGGCCGACCTTGTCCTGGAAGTCTTTGAAATGATCCATTTTCTATTAAATTTCGATGGACCGTAGCAAATGTTCTACTGCTAGGTATTCTTTTATGCGGAAATCGCCTCCTGTACTCTATTACAGCGGCAGTAGAACTACCATTACAAAATCCATACACAAAATGAATATCTATGAGTTCTCTGTTTGAATAATTTGCCAATTTTGTTACGAGAAATAACAAACAGCTACTGAACTATTGAACGAGAACATCAAATAGCAAAAATAATAAATGTGACACCTACAAAGAATTTACTTAAAAAAAATTGCTTTAAATCGCTTGACACGATCTTTTCATAGATTCTGAAAAATACTTTTTATTTTAAAATTAATTTTACTTGAAAACGGTGACTCCTATCGAAATAAAACAAGGGGTACTTTTTTAAAGAAAAAACTCGAGGTTCTTAAAATATTGTACTTAAAATTTAAAAATCCTAGAAATAAAAAATATAAGATAATATTTACCCTCAGCCCCACCCCGTGCAACGCCACTGGAAAAAATATTTTTACTTTAAACTAACTGTTATGTACAATTTATCGGTTGTAAGGCACGTACCAATTTTCATGTCATTATCTTTAAGGGTTTTCATACTATTATAAAAAAAGAGATCCTTCCCGACCCTCTTTGAGGGGCTCTAGCCCCCTACAGGAGCATTTCTCGGGGTATGTTTATAGGACATTTTTGTCATATTTTTGGATATAGTTTACGCCCTAAAAATATTGCACGCTAATTTCGGGACACCCTGTATAATAGAATATCTAATCCTATACCGATTCAATAATTCTTCTCAGCATTCATTATGTTTATGTGATTTTCATCTTCTGAGAATTATTTGAAAGTTTTACCACAGCCTCCTTAACATATTATGAAGTAGGCTTTGGTTCTACGTTTAAGTTAGCCATAGAAAATAAATAACAATTATTGCCGTTTACTAATTTTTGGCAATTTGTTGTTAAACTATTTTATATGTAATCGCCCTTTAATAAAATTAATTATTCGCAAGAAGAATTAATAAATGTGGTTTACACTTTGGGAGAGAGTCATGGAAACTGTCTTTTGGCAACAAGAATATATGCCCAAAATTTCTTAGAACCAAGACATCCTCAGAAAATAGGATTTAAGAGGTTAAAAAAACGGTTTGAGCAAACAGGCAGTGTTAAGTATGAGAAAACAAAAAGAGCTAAGATTGTTTTAACCAAAGATAATGAATTTGTCATTGCTTTGTTAGTGACGGAGGATCCGTCGTTGGGTGTTCGAGAAATAGGTTACAATCTTAACATAAAAAAATATTCAGTGGCAGTGTTCCTTAGAAAAAACAAGTTTCATCAGTACCACTACCACATTCAACTACACCAAGAACTTATGAAAAATGATTTTGAAAGACGGCTAGCATTTTGTCAGTGGGCACAACACAGAGTAAGGGAAAGCCCTTTCATTAGAAATGTTTTTTTCACTGATGAATCCACGTTTCATAAAAATGGTTTTGTTAATCGTCATAATTTTCACTTTTACGCAATGGAAAACCCACATGCCATTCATGTTTCTTATTTTCAGCATCAGTGGTCACTCAATGTTTGGGGAGGTATAATTAATAATCATGTTATTGGACCTTTTTTTTTGATCAGTAGTTAAATGGAGTACAATTTTTACATTTTCTACAAGAAGATTTGCCAGTGTTACTTTAGCATGTTCCAGCTCAAATTAAAAATAATATGTGGTAATATATAATTTGGGTCCTGTTATGTATAGTGTTACCCTTTGGAAATACCTAATATTATAGGTTGATCATATATAATATATACTTTTTTGAATGTACAGGATCCTTATATTACCCTTAATTTCTATGTATTTTTCCTTCCTATTCTCATTTTTTCAGGCATGGCTGAGCGGTATTTTTGATGGTTAAGAACCTAACCAACAGCTATTTGTTCGCTGTAATGTTTTTTTCGATTTAAGCCTATTTAAATTAAATACCTATTATTTCTTGCTTATTTGCAAATTAAATGTAGGTGACTCTAATTTTTTATTGTTTCATCGAGTCCTTTAGCTATTAATTTTTTCATATCTTAAGGTTTTTTTTACTGTTGATGCAGATAATTTCCTTTTTCATACAAGGGACAATCATAGGTAATTGTATGTAACTGTTTCATATGTTAGTTATTGATTTCTCCACTTTATAATCGTAATAGTTGACAAAGTCTATCTACCTCTTTTTCTGTCAGCTCTATACAATCGTAGCTTGTTCTAATTACATTTTTTAGTCATTTGTCAGACACTGCAATAATGTATTACGTAATAATTTTATATAGCGTGTGTGTTTTTGATCTTAACAGTAAAATTTTAGTACTCAATATATAACTTACCTATACTTCTTCGTTAGATTTTTGCATGTCGAATCTTTGATCCTGCACCTTTTAACGTAATTACACCCAATCACAATCGAATCCTTCCGAATCACTGTATTACCTCGTTCTACATTATCTGTTAAGGAGCGTTAATGGCTCCGATATCAGATTAATGGATAATTTTTACCTAGAGCCTATGCAGACTGTTTTTATATTATTTATTCTTGTGACTAGCACTTGTCCATTTGCTACCTTTATTGGTTTAGTTTATATACTCTTGGTGTATATAGGATCTTTAATAAGCATACCCCACAACTATGGAGAACTATAGGGTAGGAGGCCGATCGACAATGGCAGCATTTTCAAATTCTGTCCCGGTTTTTTGGTTAGTTCGCTATTGGCCGATAGATGGCTCTCGCGTCCGAAGTGGGCTGATGTTGTCTTCTTCTTCTTCGTTTTTAATATGGAAAACTAGATCCTCCATAGTTTTTAACTTTTACTTAAACCCTTTATTTTTCTGTGCTTTTGCTTTTGACAATTGACATTTTATTTTTCGAAATAACAAATAATGTTTGAAGGCAAGACAAGACAAATAACGTTGTATTTTAATTAATTTCCATATTTATAATAAATAATGGTACAATTTATAAAAGTAGAGTTTGCTTTGTGTCGGGGTGTAAGACAGGATCTTTTTCAGAGAGAAAACGTAGCCAAATAAGTCTCTTTCTAGCTCCAAAGGTATAGCTAGAATGTTTAATACCCTGTATTTTGAAAACCAAGCATCGTTGGAACTTTATACAGGCCGAGTTTACTAATAAGTATAACAAAGTAAGTGTAAATTCATATAAAAGTCCTTATTTGTTCCTTAAAGAACTAATTTAAATAAAAATAGTTATTGCGTCCATAAGAAACCATTATTTGATAGCCCACTTCGAACACGCGCGCCATCTTACAGCGACTCGTAAAGCTGAATTACCGATGCTAATTTGGGACCGAATCCAATGCATTGCGATCGGCCTCCTACCTCAAGTCCTCCATACCCACAACAATACGCATAATTCCGGGATCTACAAAATTGCTTTTAGGAATTATAACCCCTAATTTAGTATAGGACTAAGTATTTTTGCTATTGATTGTTACTTAGGGATCCATGTATAACCGATTTTAGATTTATTTTCATGTGGTGTTGCGAGTCCAACCTCTATGTTTTTGTATACGGTAACTTAGAACTATATGTTCCCTAGTAGGTTATTATTTTTTTATCATTCATTAGCACATAATCTTGAGTTTGGTTTAGTTCACTATATTAAACTTTATATATTCTGCGTCTATGATAACCCTTGCCCTCCTCTTAATTTTACTGAAACATCTATTTCTAACGACTTAAGGCGTTATACCGAGCATTTATGTATGACCATGTTTATTATATGTTTTTTGCCCCGTTTAAGAACTGCTAACGTTTTATGGGTTCAAAGGTCATTTTTGAGTACTTCAGTGTTTTATCGTTACCCTTTTCAGAGAAGTTTTTAGCAGCTGATTATATATATTTAAATAGTACTGTATGATATAGACTATAGGCTAGGTATTCGTTTAGGCTATTCTGTCTGTCTGTCTTCATTATATTTCTATTTCAGTTAATTTAATTGCACCTTTGCTTGTTGTACTGTTTTAAGTTCTTGGTATAGGACCCCTAGGTAGTATAAATAGGCTCGTAGTTTTGTAACTTGTTTAGTATTCACCTGAAGACGACTGGAGATACTTACCAGTTGAAACGTTGTGATATGAAAAACTAAAGGCAATGGAAGTCCAAAACACATCTATTACTCAAGATACATCATTGTCTACAACCTTCAAACATATTTTTTTTTGTTATATTTACTAGCTGGAAGATGTATCTGTAATTGGCACCAGTGCTGTTGATACTTATAAATAAATAAATAAATAAATAAATACCTTGTAAGTCTTCCCCTGTAGTGGATTTGGTTCTCTATCAGTTCGGCGATGTTGTTGTTAATTTTGAAGTTTACCTCTTTCATCTAAATAATTAAAGATCAATTTATTATCAAAGATGGCTTTGGTGAACGACATATTATTGAATTTGCTTTGGTTTAGTTTTTTTTGCTTTTGTACAGGGTTATCCAACCAAGACTAGACAAGGCGATTTTTTGACTTTTCCTATACTTTTATAAAAAAACTGAAATAGCCATCTTAAGTCATTTTCTCCCGCGAATTCGAATATCTTCAGCAAAAAACAATTGAACATCAAACAAAAGTACTAGGGGTCATTTTGATATTCTTTTTAAATGGGATGCCGTATTTTTAATGAGCTTATCCGATTTCTCATATAAATTTTGATCTAAAATGTTGGATTTTTAATTCAAAAACGCCTTTTTTCTTCAGTTTTAAATTCGAAAAATGTTCGTCTACCGTACGATTAATACCTGATAGATGGATACCCGTTTCACCTGTTCACCCTTTAACCTGCTTTAAAGCGTCCGTCAGTTAGACAAAATAATCAAGTGTCAAATTTCTATATATTTTTCACAAATTAATTACAAATAATGAAATATTCTTTAGAAGAACGGCTAAGTGTAATAAAATTATATTACAAAAGTGAAGAGAATGCTCGACAAACACAAAGAACGTGAAAAATATATAGAAATTTGACACTTGATTATTTTGTCTAACTGACGGACGCTTTAAAGCAGGTTAAAGGGTGAACAGGTGAAACGGGTATCCATCTATCAGGTATTAATCGTACGGTAAACGAACATTTTCCGAATTTAAAACTGAAGAAAAAAGGCGTTTTTGAATTAAAAATCCAACATTTTAGATCAAAATTTATATGAGAAATCAGATAAGCTCATTAAAAATACGGCATCCCATTTAAGAAAATATCAAAGTGACCCCTAGTACTTTTGTTTGATGTTCAATTGTTTTTTGCTGAAGATATTCGAATTCGCGGGACTTAAGATGGCTATTTCAGTTTTTTTTATAAAAGTACAGGAAAAGTCAAAAAATCGCCTTGTCTAGTCTTGGTTGGATAACCCTGTACGGTCGCAATAAATATGCTACACTACAGCGCCTTTATTGATTTTAATTTATTTATTATTTTTTACAGACGGTTGCATCTGGGTCCTATGAGTAGTATTTACAGGATTATATCCGATTTTTTTATACAGGGTGCTTCAATTCTACTTCGAAATTTCGAGAAGTTAAGATTACATTTACTCAATATTTTTAAATAAAACAGCCTGTATCTTTTGTTAAAAATTAAAACTTCTACTAAGTTCCCATTTAACTGTATTTTTTTTAATTCTGCGACGTTGCCTAATTGTAACGATTATCTCAAAATTTTCGTTATTTGTTTTCTGATTCGTTTCTATTTTAATTTTAGCTGGTTGGATTAGTGTAATACCCTGTATTTTTTGAACATATATTTTACGCTATACAGGGTGTCCCGAAACTAGCGTGCAATATTTGTATGGCGTAAACTATATCCAAAAATATGACAAAAATGTCCTATAAACATACCCCGAGAAATGCTCCTTTAGGGGGCTAGAGCCCCTCAAAGAGGGTCGGGAAGGAAGCCTTTTTTATAATAGTAAGGAAACCCTTAAAGATAATGACATGAAAATTGGTACGTGCCTTACAACCGATAAGTTGTACATAACAGTTAGTTTAAAGTGAAAATATTTCTTCCAGTGGCGTCGCACGGAGTGGGGCTGAAGGTAAATATTATCCTATATTTTTTATTTCTAGGATTTTTTAAATTTAAGTAAAATATTTTAAGAACCTCGAGTTTTTTCTTTAAAAAAGTAGCCTTTGTTTTATTTCGATAGGAGGCACCGTTTTCAAGTAAAATTAATTTTAAAATAAAACGTATTTTTCAAAAGAAAGATTAGTCCATATGAGTTCAGGTAAATCCGAAAGTTAGCGTGCAATATTCATAGGGCGTAAAGTACATACAAAAATATTACAAAAATGTTCTATAAACATACCCTCAGAAATGCTCCTTTAGGGGACTAGAGACTCTCAAAGAGGGGCAAATTTTTTTTTCGTAATAGCATGCAAACCGTTTAGGATAATAGCATGAAAATTGGTACATGCCTCATGCCTTACAACCGGTAAGTTGTAAATTACAGTGAATTTAAAGTGAAAATAATACTTGACGTCTCACGAAGTGGGGCTTATGGTAGATATTATCCTATATTTTTAATTTCCAAGACTTTTAATTGTAAATTCACTTTTTTAAATTTTTATCTATTAAAAATAAATAAATAGTAGGGTGTTTTATAAACTTGTTGAACATACACAGTATAAAATAATTAAAAAACAATATTATTTAAAATCAGTAAAAAAATTTTTAAACAAATTTTATAATTTTTATTTTAAAAAATGCATTGGGTGAACTTATATCAGGTGTTTAAAATAATTTCCGTTTTGCTGGATGCACAATCTAGCTCTTCGTCTAATATGTTGGGAAGCACGCCGAACCTGAAAATGATTTTCCTTAAGTTCGTTTTTCGTTTGCGGCATCATGTTGAAAGTAATGGTTCAATCTTAATTCTAATGGGACATCATTTAACAAATCGCCAAGCTGATTTTCCAAAAAATTTAAATAATTTTTCGAATTTACATTTTGCGGAATTTCGATAGGTCCAATTGATTGGTTATCAATAATACCAGCCCACAAATTTATTGAAAATCTGTGTTGGTAGTTCGTCCTTCTTACCACCCTTGGATTTTCATTTGCCCAAAAATGGGTATTATGAATATTAAAGGCCTTGCCCCTCGTAAAATGGGATTCATCGGACCCCAAAATTTTATTTAAAATATTCTGGTTATTTAAAACCCATTGAGAGAATTCAACTCTAGCTGGAAAATCTTCAGGCCTTAAGTCTTTCAAATCAAATCAAATCATTTATTTCATGTTACATACAATTTACATAGGTCCAAAAGGTCAGGATTATAACTAGGAAAAACATTTTAAAATCATGAAAACATTACATTGAAGTTAAAAAAGAACACAATGCAACACTACCTACAGCTAGAAAACAAACACAGTAGTAAAACAGGTTAAAATTTCATTTTTTATAAAATCTACTGAAAAATTACTGATAACACTAATTTTCATAATTGAGAAGACAATCAAAATTCATAATTTAGAAAACTAATTACTACTTATTATAATTGAGGAAAATATTAGAATTTATAATTAAGAAACTCTTGAAATGAATAAAAGGCTTTATCCAATAAAAGGTCTTTAATTTTATTCCTATATCTTAAGTAAGGCAGGTCTCTTATTTCAATTGGCAATGCATTAAAAAATTTTATCGCCCAGTAGCCAGGTCCATCCTGGCACCTCCCCAGTCGCCAATAGTTCATCACTATATTTTGACCAGATCGTGTATTATACTCATGCAAGCTTCCATGAACCTGGAATAAGTTCATGTTTTGTCTGACAAACAGAAGATTCTCAAAGATATACAAGCATGGCATAGTAAGTATTCTCAGCCGTCTAAATACCTCCCTACAGTCATCACGGTAGGCAAGGCCACTTATTAATCTTACAGCTCTACGCTGTATACCAAACAATCTCTGGGACCCCGATGAATGACCCCATGCCAGAACCGCGTACGAGAGGTGCGAGGTCTTGAACCCTTTAATGATGAAATGGGTGAAGCCCTTGTATCTGTGTCATTCTTCCTATCTAAAATAAAATTAATTAACAGTCGTTTCTGTACAATAGTTGCTCACCAATGTTATTTATAATTACAGTTGATTTGGGTATGTTTGTGTCCCGAGCTAATGATCTGGTAGCGATTTGCGGATTTTCTTCTAAAAGATTTAACGCATTTTCCCAGTTATAATCTCCCATTGGCCGACCTTGTCCTGGAAGTCTTTGAAATGATCCATTTTCTATTAAATTTCGATGGACCGTAGCAAATGTTCTACTGCTAGGTATTCTTTTATGCGGAAATCGCCTCCTGTACTCTATTACAGCGGCAGTGTAGAACTACCATTACAAAATCCATACACAAAATGAATATCTATGAGTTCTCTGTTTGAATAATTTGCCAATTTTGTTACGAGAAATAACAAACAGCTACTGAACTATTGAACGAGAACATCAAATAGCAAAAATAATAAATGTGACACCTACAAAGAATTTACTTAAAAAAAATTGCTTTAAACCGCTTGACACGATCTTTTCATAGATTCTGAAAAATACTTTTTATTTTAAAATTAATTTTACTTGAAAACGGTGACTCCTATCGAAATAAAACAAGGGGTACTTTTTTAAAGAAAAAACTCGAGGTTCTTAAAATATTGTACTTAAAATTTAAAAATCCTAGAAATAAAAAATATAAGATAATATTTACCCTCAGCCCCACCCCGTGCAACGCCACTGGAAAAAATATTTTTACTTTAAACTAACTGTTATGTACAATTTATCGGTTGTAAGGCACGTACCAATTTTCATGTCATTATCTTTAAGGGTTTTCATACTATTATAAAAAAAGAGATCCTTCCCGACCCTCTTTGAGGGGCTCTAGCCCCCTACAGGAGCATTTCTCGGGGTATGTTTATAGGACATTTTTGTCATATTTTTGGATATAGTTTACGCCCTAAAAATATTGCACGCTAATTTCGGGACACCCTGTATAATAGAATATCTAATCCTATACCGATTCAATAATTCTTCTCAGCATTCATTATGTTTATGTGATTTTCATCTTCTGAGAATTATTTGAAAGTTTTACCACAGCCTCCTTAACATATTATGAAGTAGGCTTTGGTTCTACGTTTAAGTTAGCCATAGAAAATAAATAACAATTATTGCCGTTTACTAATTTTTGGCAATTTGTTGTTAAACTATTTTATATGTAATCGCCCTTTAATAAAATTAATTATTCGCAAGAAGAATTAATAAATGTGGTTTACACTTTGGGAGAGAGTCATGGAAACTGTCTTTTGGCAACAAGAATATATGCCCAAAATTTCTTAGAACCAAGACATCCTCAGAAAATAGGATTTAAGAGGTTAAAAAAACGGTTTGAGCAAACAGGCAGTGTTAAGTATGAGAAAACAAAAAGAGCTAAGATTGTTTTAACCAAAGATAATGAATTTGTCATTGCTTTGTTAGTGACGGAGGATCCGTCGTTGGGTGTTCGAGAAATAGGTTACAATCTTAACATAAAAAAATATTCAGTGGCAGTGTTCCTTAGAAAAAACAAGTTTCATCAGTACCACTACCACATTCAACTACACCAAGAACTTATGAAAAATGATTTTGAAAGACGGCTAGCATTTTGTCAGTGGGCACAACACAGAGTAAGGAAAAGCCCTTTCATTAGAAATGTTTTTTTCACTGATGAATCCACGTTTCATAAAAATGGTTTTGTTAATCGTCATAATTTTCACTTTTACGCAATGGAAAACCCACATGCCATTCATGTTTCTTATTTTCAGCATCAGTGGTCACTCAATGTTTGGGGAGGTATAATTAATAATCATGTTATTGGACCTTTTTTTTTGATCAGTAGTTAAATGGAGTACAATTTTTACATTTTCTACAAGAAGATTTGCCAGTGTTACTTTAGCATGTTCCAGCTCAAATTAAAAATAATATGTGGTAATATATAATTTGGGTCCTGTTATGTATAGTGTTACCCTTTGGAAATACCTAATATTATAGGTTGATCATATATAATATATACTTTTTTGAATGTACAGGATCCTTATATTACCCTTAATTTCTATGTATTTTTCCTTCCTATTCTCATTTTTTCAGGCATGGCTGAGCGGTATTTTTGATGGTTAAGAACCTAACCAACAGCTATTTGTTCGCTGTAATGTTTTTTTCGATTTAAGCCTATTTAAATTAAATACCTATTATTTCTTGCTTATTTGCAAATTAAATGTAGGTGACTCTAATTTTTTATTGTTTCATCGAGTCCTTTAGCTATTAATTTTTTCATATCTTAAGGTTTTTTTTACTGTTGATGCAGATAATTTCCTTTTTCATACAAGGGACAATCATAGGTAATTGTATGTAACTGTTTCATATGTTAGTTATTGATTTCTCCACTTTATAATCGTAATAGTTGCAAAGTCTATCTACCTCTTTTTCTGTCAGCTCTATACAATCGTAGCTTGTTCTAATTACATTTTTTAGTCATTTGTCAGACACTGCAATAATGTATTACGTAATAATTTTATATAGCGTGTGTGTTTTTGATCTTAACAGTAAAATTTTAGTACTCAACATATAACTTACCTATACTTCTTCGTTAGATTTTTGCATGTCGAATCTTTGATCCTGCACCTTTTAACGTAATTACACCCAATCACAATCGAATCCTTCCGAATCACTGTATTACCTCGTTCAACATTATCTGTTAAGGAGCGTTAATGGCTCCGATATCAGATTAATGGATAATTTTTACCTAGAGCCTATGCAGACTGTTTTTATATTATTTATTCTCGTGACTAGCACTTGTCCATTTGCTACCTTTATTGGTTTAGTTTATATACTCTTGGTGTATATAGGATCTTTAATAAGCATACCCCACAACTATGGAGAACTATAGGGTAGGAGGCCGATCGACAATGGCAGCATTTTCAAATTCTGTCCCGGTTTTTTGGTTAGTTCGCTATTGGCCGATAGATGGCTCTCGCGTCCGAAGTGGGCTGATGTTGTCTTCTTCTTCTTCGTTTTTAATATGGAAAACTAGATCCTCCATAGTTTTTAACTTTTACTTAAACCCTTTATTTTTCTGTGCTTTTACTTTTGACAATTGACATTTTATTTTTCGAAATAACAAATAATGTTTGAAGGCAAGACAAGACAAATAACGTTGTATTTTAATTAATTTCCATATTTATAATAAATAATGGTACAATTTATAAAAGTAGAGTTTGCTTTATGTCGGGGTGTAAGACAGGATCTTTTTCAGAGAGAAAACGTAGCCAAATAAGTCTCTTTCTAGCTCCAAAGGTATAGCTAGAATGTTTAATACCCTGTATTTTAAAAACCAAGCATCGTTGGAACTTTATACAGGCCGAGTTTACTAATAAGTATAACAAAGTAAGTGTAAATTCATATAAAAGTCCTTATTTGTTCCTTAAAGAACTAATTTAAATAAAAATAGTTATTGCGTCCATAAGAAACCATTATTTGATAGCCCACTTCGAACACGCGCGCCATCTTACAGCGACTCGTAAAGCTGGATTACCGATGCTAATTTGGGACCGAATCCAATGCATTGCGATCGGCCTCCTACCTCAAGTCCTCCATACCCACAACAATACGCATAATTCCGGGATCTACAAAATTGCTTTTAGGAATTATAACCCCTAATTTAGTATAGGACTAAGTATTTTTGCTATTGATTGTTACTTAGGGATCCATGTATAACCGATTTTAGATTTATTTTCATGTGGTGTTGCGAGTCCAACCTCTATGTTTTTGTATACGGTAACTTAGAACTATATGTTCCCTAGTAGGTTATTATTTTTTTATCATTCATTAGCACATAATCTTGAGTTTGGTTTAGTTCACTATATTAAACTTTATATATTCTGCGTCTATGATAACCCTTGCCCTCCTCTTAATTTTACTGAAACATCTATTTCTAACGACTTAAGGCGTTATACCGAGCATTTATGTATGACCATGTTTATTATATGTTTTTTGCCCTGTTTAAGAACTGCTAACGTTTTATGGGTTCAAAGGTCATTTTTGAGTACTTCAGTGTTTTATCGTTACCCTTTTCAGAGAAGTTTTTAGCAGCTGATTATATATATTTAAATAGTACTGTATGATATAGACTATAGGCTAGGTATTCGTTTAGGCTATTCTGTCTGTCTGTCTTCATTATATTTCTATTTCAGTTAATTTAATTGCACCTTTGCTTGTTGTACTGTTTTAAGTTCTTGGTATAGGTGATGTGACGTAAAACTGGTTTATTGAGGAGGATTAGATAGCTATTCATTAGTTGCTTTTATCCGCTTTATAAGTAATTTTAAAATTCATTTCATTTATAAAGAAAAATAATCTGCAGTACACTAAAGAATATCTATACAACCATATAACTTACTAACTACTGCATACCATTAAAAATAGTTCATTTGTAGGAAAAAGGGTAGCATACATGGTTTTTGCTTTGAAATTTCGCCCTCCTCAATGCAATATTTTATTAAATAATCTTAATTTTTTAATTCTGTGTAAAACAGGGAAACTAAATTCATAGTGTTTGATGTAATATTGCATAATTTTTTCATCAAATATCTCCAGATCCTGCTTCTAATTTTTCTACCTCAGGTAAACTAGTTCCTATTAATTTTAGTTTTTTTACTGGTATGTTTCTAGTCATTAAGCTTTATTTTTATTTTTTAAGTTATTAGATGTGCTGGAACCAACCAATAAGTAATTTTCTATAGAAACGTACCTTAATAATTTGATGGAAAATGTAACTTGTACTATGCAAAATATTGTGCCACTCTATACATATTACGTTTGATTAAAAATATTTTTACTAATCTAATCATCTTAACAGGTTGATTTGACCGCTCCATGAAAAGATTTTTTATCCCAGCATCCTTAATCCAGTCAAAATTGTCCAGGTCAGGATCTATGCCTTAACTGTACAGAATCTTGTATCCTAATTTTTGGAGATTTGGGGTTAGAGATCATTGAAGAGTATTTTGTGCTTTTTTTAATTTCAAACTATTATTCTCTGGTTTCTAATTTTTTTATCTCACCATCATTCCTTTTAGTACTTTTTTAAAACACTTTTTTATTATTTTTTAAGCTTAAAATTTTTTCTAATACATCTATTGATTTTGCCCCCCCCCCCCCCCCCAATATTATATTACGGGTTTAAATAGGGTAAATTTGAGCCTACGAATGTATTTTTAACCCTATCCGTGGTCCTTATTTGCCCCTTTTTTAACCTTTATTGATTACGTCATTATCGTGCCTATCCTAATTTTAGAGATTTAAGGTTAGAGATCCCAGAAGAGTATTTTTTGTGTTTTTCATTTCAACATATTCTTCTTTGATTTCTAATTTTTTTATCTCACCATCATTCCTTTTAGTACTTTTTTAAAAGACTTTTAGGGTTAATAATTTTTCATGCTTAAAATTTTTCTAATACATCTATTGATTTTGCCCCCTATTATTAAGGGTTTAAATAGGGTAAATTTGAGCCTACGAATGTATTTTAAACCCTATCCGTGGTCCTTATTTGCCCCTTTTTTTAACTTTTATTGATTACGTCATTATCGTGCCTATCCTAATTTTAGAGATTTAAGGTTAGAGATCCCAGAAGAGTATTTTTTGTGTTTTTCATTTCAACATATTCTTCTTTGATTTCTAATTTTTTTATCTCACCATGATTCCTTTTAGTAGTTTTTTAAAACACTTTTAGGGTTAATAATTTTTTATGCTTAAAATTTTTCTAATACATCTATTGATTTTGCCCCCTATTATTAAGGGTTTAAATAGGGTAAATTTGAGCCTACGAATGTATTTTAAACCCTATTCGTGGTCCTTATTTGCCCCTTTTTAAACCTTTATTGATTACATCATTATTGCACCTATCCTAATTTTAGAGATTTAAGGTTAGAGATCACAGAAGAGTATTTTTTGTGTTTTTCATTTCAACATAATTCTTCTTTGATTTCTAATTTTTTATCTTACATCATTCCTTTTAGTACTTTTTTAAAACACTTTTAGGGTTAATAATTTTTTTTTATGCTTAAAATGTTATCAATTTTTTTCTAATACATCTAATTGATTTTTGCCTGTATTATAAGGGCTTAAATAGGGTAAATTTTAACCTACGAATGTATTGTTAACCCTATCCATGGTCCTTATTTGTCCTTTTTTAACCTTTATTGATTACATCATTATTGTATCTATCCTAATTTTAGAGATTTAAGGTTAGAGATCATAGTAGGGTATTTTTGTGTTTTTTCATTTCAAAATAGCCTTCGCTAATTTCTAATTTTTATTTCGCAATCATTTCTTTTAGTACTCTTTAAAACACTTTTAGAGTTAATAATTTTTCTATATAAAATGTTATTAAATGTTCCTTAATACATCTCCTGATTTTTAATGGCGTTATTTAGGTTTAAATAAGACAAATTTTGTTCTGTAAATGTTTTTTAGTTCATGCACATAACATTATTTATCTATTTTAATCCTTTATTGCTTATGCCATTTTAAGGAACTTTTCAAACTTTCCATTTATTTTTATTTTATTACCCCTTAATACTATACTGTATTAGGTATGATTATATTTCGATGTCAATTCCTTTTTTAGGAAACAATTAAAACAAAAATATTTGCTTGTATTTTTAAGTATACCAATGTACCCCCCCTTAAACAATACATATGTTTTAAATAGATCTAAATAAACATCAATTTTTAATTTCCTACAACAATATTTTAAGTGGCGATTTTGCTTTTTTTATGCTTAATCATTACTGCAAATCTGATACATACCTATATTTAATTGTAGAATTAATTAACTTATAATACTTGTTTGGTCGACAATAAAATATATCATTCATAATGGGTTTTATTTTTTTTATCTTTACGCACCTTTTTCTATTTCCATATTTGCAACAATGTATCTCAAGCATAATAAATCGCCTCGTTTGTCCTAATAAATTATAACTAGCGTTTAACTTTTTTATAATATGAATCTATGAATTAGAATTACACAGCTTAGGTGTGCTACAAAATATATTCTATTAGATTAATTTTCAAATGATTTAAAAATAATATTTTTTATTTTAGGGGGAATGAGGGCTAACTACTCTGAAATATGTAATATTTCTGTTGTTGTCTATATTAAAAAATAGTTACTACCTATCTGGCATGTCAATTTTTTAATCCTTATTGCTTATTGTTATTTAGTGCCCCTACCCGGGCCCCTCCTAAAATTTTACTAACGTAAAATTTAATGAGCCTCTGCCCATTCGGGTCCTTAGGGTAGTTTTATATCATATAGATCAGACTACTTAAATCGTAAATTTGAGTAGTTTAGAGAGTTTAAATAATTGTTAGGTTAGAAAAATAATCTCTATGTAGCCTGGTTATTTTTTTAATCAGTTTCTAGCTATTAAAACATAATTTTAAACGTTTTTACCCGTTCAAGGGCTGCTAAGTAGACGTTTTCATATGTTTAAGGGGGGGTACTTTAGATGTTTCTCCGATGTTTCTATACCTGTTCAATAACAATTCCTAGAAATTTTGGTTGTTAATTAGATATCTTTCGAATATTTCCCACTGCATTTAAAAAAAAAAATTATGATTCTTTATTACCCCCGTTTCTCCTATACAACTTATGTATTAGCCGTGACCGTGAATCTCGTTGGTGCGTGAAACGGACTACTGGTAATTACCTAATATAGTTTAGCATTTTCTATCAATAAACGTAGTTTTAAACTGCAAATTTATGATGGCTAAATGATTGTTCAGTTGGAAAAATAATCTACGCACCTCTATTTCCTATTTCCTACTAATTTGATTTCAAAAGGTATATGCATGATGGGATAATATCCTATCTCTGGCTTTAAATTATATTTAAGCATACAAGCCATACTAATGTATGTACGGTAGCCTACCTAAATTAATTTCAATCGTTAATATCACCTTATGACCTTCTAACTATGAGTAACTATTTTGTCTATTAATTATTGTAATGGAATTTAATTAGAGCCATCCTTTTCTAGCCTGTGTGTTAGTTCCTTCTATAGTTTAAACCTTTCTATGAAACGATGATGCATGCCTACCTCTAATTAAAAAAGCCAGGTAAAGGTTCATATAGCTCAGTGGTAAGAGCGGATAATTAGTAATCCTATGGTTAGCAGATCGAATCCCGCCTAGTGTTTAAACTTTTTTTCTAATGGAAATTAAAAATTATTAGGATACAATGATGTAGCCAGATTTACCAAGCGCCCTCTAACGCTTCAGCCGCTAGACTAGTACTCTAGTAAGGGGGCATTGACCCTGAAGTCTCGCAAGTTCTACCGACGACCACAAGGTGGCGGTGGTATATGGTACCGCGCGATGGTAAGGAGTGGTCCTTAACATGGCACCACTTTTGCAAAATGGAGGGTAACATTTTCTTATGGGAATTAACATGTAAAAAAGTGCCATAATGGGGTTACAGTCACATTGCATAGTCTACTCAGGGTTATCCAACCAAGACTAGACAAGGCGATTTTTTGACTTTTCCTGTACTTTTATAAAAAAACTGAAATAGCCATCTTAAGTCATTTTCTCCCGCGAATTCGAATATCTTCAGCAAAAAACAATTGTACATCAAACAAAAGTACTAGGGGTCACTTTGATATTTTTATAAATGGGATGCCGTATTTCTAATGAGCTTATCCGATTTCTCATATAAATTTTGATCTAAAATGTTGGATTTTTAATTCAAAAACGCCTTTTTTCTTCAGTTTTAAATTCGGAAAATGTTCGTCTACCGTACGATTAATACCTGATAGATGGATACCCGTTTCACCTGTTCACCCTTTAACCTGCTTTAAAGTGTCTGTCAGTTAGACAAAATAATCAAGTGTCAAATTTCTATATATTTTTCACGAATTAATTACAAATTTAGTAGTTTTTGCAAATCTATTATTGCTTACGTATAAAAAAAGTATGACATATTAGAAAAAACTATAAACTAAAGTGAGTAACTTTAATCAAACAAAATAAATTTGTAATTAATTCGTGAAAAATATATAGAAATTTTACACTTGATTATTTTGTCTAACTGACGGACGCTTTAAAGCAGGTTAAAGGGTGAACAGGTGAAACGGGTATCCATCTATCAGGTATTAATCGTACGGTAGACGAACATTTTTCGAATTTAAAACTGAAGAAAAAAGGCGTTTTTGAATTAAAAATCCAACATTTTAGATCAAAATTTATATGAGAAATCGGATAAGCTCATTAAAAATACGGCATCCCATTTAAAAAAATATCAAAATGACCCCTAGTACTTTTGTTTGATGTTCAATTGTTTTTTGCTGAAGATATTCGAATTCGCGGGAGAAAATGACTTAAGATGGCTATTTCAGTTTTTTTATAAAAGTACACGAAAAGTCAAAAAATCGCCTTGTCTAGTCTTGGTTGGATAACCCTGTACATTCTCCCTCCTTCGCCGTCATAGCATCGCGCGCCTAGTTCCGTTTGTGGATAATTTTAACTCGGTGTCTGTGCCGTTTGTCCCTGTGGTCGCTGGTTTGGTTGAAATAATACACCCTCAGTTTCGTTGAAACAATTATATTGACTATTTGTGACGGTTGATTTCAAAATAGAATGCAAGAAAAAACTAGGACTTTACCATGTGTAACTATGATAAAGACCGGCAACCTTGTGCCGCAAGGACGAGCTTTCAAGAGCGAGCTGCGAACCCCCGTGATACCTTTAAAAATCCCCCTGGACGTGACTGACACTGACACTGACATAGGTGTCTGACTGGTAAAATCGGGTGTGTCAACTATATTTACCTTATAAAACTAAACAGTGTCATTAGACTGTGTGACGTCAAGGATAAATGTTCACCGCAATAATTTCGAATTGTGTACCCCTACTATACAGGGTGTCTCACGGTGACCGTCCATTAGAATATTTTGGAAAGTAATGCGATTTGAATCCGGCCAATTTGGATATTGGGGTTTAAAGAGATGCTCTTTTCAGAGGAAATAACGGCGACCTTGTGCGACTTCCGGTGATGCCGGAAGATGTCTCAAACTTGCTTATTTTAAATGAAACACCCTATATAATATACTTTTTTTGTCTTCCTTTCTTCATTTCCAATAACTTTTATTAAAAATATTTTTGCCCTACTCAATCCGTTTCTCAGATAAAAATTATTTTCCTCAAATTTTGACCTTTCACAGGGTGTCACCCAAATTTTAATATCTCTTCAAAGATCAAAGAGAGAAACTCGAAATTTAGGTTGTGTCATTAGATAGTATAATGCTTGATAATGTATTGTCGGAAAATAAAATTTTATATACAGGAAAGTGGAAAAGTAACAATTTTTGATCTTTATCAAAAAATTAACAAAACTTAATTTTTTTAAATACGATGCTATGTTGTTAGTTCATTGAATGGATAGGCGATAACATTTCCTATCTATCCACATATGATATCCTTATACCTAACTAGTATAGTTTTGAACTTATTTACGATTTTTCGCAGAATCCTCCAAATATCAAGCAGTTTTATTTATGTTTGGCAAGAAGGCCATGATAAGCAAAGTAAGTAATTATAAAACTAGTCTCCAAATGGTGTATTACGTAATAAGTGTTGTAAATGGCATATTACGTACGAAGCCGCGTAATATGTCAGCATTTGTATACGTATTATTTTCCATTTTTCAGCAATATTTCTCTGGAATAAACTCGGTATCAAAACGTCGATAAATAAATAATTGCAACTGACAATGACACGTGTCTGTATAGATGCGTATTCTTTTTTTATTTATCATGGCCTTCTTGCCAAAAATCAATAAAACTGCTTGATATTTGGAGGATTCTGCGAAAAATCGTAAATAAGTTCAAAACTATACTAATTAGGTATAGGGATATCATATGTGGATAGATAGGAATTGTTATCGCCTATCCATTCAATGAACTAACAACATAGCATCGTATTTAAAAAAATTAAGTTTTGTTAATTTTTTGATAAAGATCAAAAATTGTTTCTTTTCCACTTCCCTGTATATAAAATTTTATTATCCGACAATACATTATCAAGCACCATACTATCTAATGACACAACCTAAATTTCGAGTTTCTCTCTTTGATCTTTGAAAAGATATTCAAATTTAGGTGACACCCTGTGAAAGGTCAAAATTTGAGGAAAATAATTTTTATCTCAGAAACGGATTGAGTAGGGCAAAAATATTTTTTATAAAAGTTATTGGAAATGAAGAAAGGAATACAAAAAACGTATATTATATAGGGTGTTTCATTTAAAATAAGCAAGTTTGAGACATCTTCCGGCATCACCGGAAGTCGCACAAGGTCGCCGTTATTTCCTCTGAAAAGAGCATCTCTTTAAACCCCAATATCCAAATTTGCCAGATTCAAATCGCATTACTTCCCAAAATATTCTAATGGACGGTCACCGTGAGACACCCTGTATATTGTCATAAAACATATGGCAGCAAAAAAAAACAACACATTTCGTCTCAAAAGACCGCTAGAAAGATTTAAAACTGCCCCAAAATTCAAATTATCCCAAGCGGGTAAAAACGGGTCGTGACGTCACGAAGTATTGTTTGTCATGATGACATCCACGAAATAGGTTATAGGTTGGCAATAAATTGAACGACGTTGAGAATTCCACCTTAAAACAACAATACAATAACAATAACACACGGCAATCCAAATGCAAACTCGGTAGCTCGGCCACCGGTCAGGATGACTGGGCTTGGCGCGCTTAAAAGGTCGTTTGAAATGCTTTTGACACGCGCGAAACTTTAAAGAATTTTTACCAAGTTATTACTGATTTTCAAGGAGTAATAATTGGGGAATATTTTTTTTAGGCCTAACTAAATCATATTATTGAAAAAAAAGGAAAGTTCCCTATTGAAATTTATATTTGAATGTTTATTTTTTGATATAATTTGGTGAACAAAAACAATATTTTGAATTAAGTGAATATCCTCAATTGACATAGATAATATTAAAATTTTTATATAAAAGTTTAGTTGAATATTGTCTATCCAAGCAATATATATTTTTAACTGCTTTATTTTGGAAAACTTGTAAAGGGCTAAGCAAATTTTAAAAAGTTGATCCTCATATTAAAGTTAAATATTGTAAATGAGAATGAATAATAGCAAAATAAATAGGACGTAACATATAATTTGGAATCAAAAAACTAAGTTCTTTTAAAATCCCCACTGGTGCAACTATTTTCTGTTTAATATATTCAATGTGTTCACTCCAATTAATAGCTTCATCTATTATCAACCCCAAAAATTAAATTTTATTTGATTGTTTTAAATGCCCGACTTTTAATTTTAAATCACTTCTTTCCTATACATAAAAAAGAGGATTTTTCCAAATTTAATGTTAATTTATGACTACACATCCATAATTCAATGATTTTCATGTCATGATTTATAAAATTTTGTATAATTTCATATGAATCAGCGATGTATAAAATAGTTGTATTATCAGCAAACAATCTAATTTTTCCTTTCAATTTTATTTAAATATAGAATTAATATAAATAGGGAAAAATAAAGGGGCCAAAATTGAACCTTGCGGAACACCACAATTAATATTAAGAAATTTGCTATATTTATTTTTGATACGAATTTTTGTTTCCGCTAATTCAAATAGTTTCTAAACAAGTCAAAACTACACCCGAAATACCCATCATATCAAGTTTTCTTAAAAGAATAGAAAAATTTACTGTATCAAAAGCTTTGCAAAGATCTAGAGAAACAAGTGTACATTTCTGGCCTCTATCATAAGCCATTTGAATTTCTGAAATTAAATCAACAGCTGCAGAATATGTGTCACTTGATTCTCGAAAGCCATATTGCCATTTAGATAAAAAATTTATTGAATTTAAATGTAAGTTAAGACTATCCTTTACTATTCTATCAAAAATCTTTGACATTATTGGCAACACTTTAAAACTGATATCGGCCGGTAATTATTTAGTTGTTGTTTATCGCCTGACTTAAAAATTGGTCTTACGTCAGCAATCTTCATTCCTTGAGGCACTTCACCAGTTTTTAGAAAATGATTTATTACTTTACACCTTACAGGACTTAAGGTGGGAGTATCGACATGCTTGCCAACCTATGACCTATTTCGCGTAGATTTATTTATGTTTTCTAGCTTTTATACAAAATTTAAAGAAAATCAGTATCGACTTCATATTCTATAGGTAATAATTGACATATTTAATAAATATCAAGGAATTTCATAAATTATTTTAGGAGAATTGTATAGCGAAAAATATCGGGTAAGATTTTTTTTAACATTATTATGTCATTGTCACTCATTGTTCTTTCAATATACAATTCTCCCAAAATTAGCAATGAAATAAATTGATATTTTTGTAATATATCAGATACTACCTAAATAATGTACCGACGATATTGATTTTCTTTAAATGTTAGTTATTAAAATAATAAACTCAAAAAATCAACGCGAAATAGGTTATAGGTTGGCAATAGATTGAATGACGTTGAGAATTCAACCTTAATGCACATTTACAGTTTTTAATCGTTGCCACATCAATATCATCCCATCCTGGGGCTTTTGAACAGTCCATTTTATCTATTATTTTTTCTATTTTGGTTTGAAATACATCAGGAATGACATAGGTATATCTAAACTGAATTCATTGGACAAATCTAATGGGATATCTTTTATTTTACTAGATAATTTTTCACCAACTGAAGAGAAATATTGATTAAAACAGTTGCTCATTTTTTCTTCACAAGTAATTTGTACCTATATTGTCAAGCATTATTGATGTTACTTCAGCTTTCTTTTGTTCACTATTATTTATTAGTGAATTAACCAATTTCCACGTTTTTTTAAAGTTTCCATTAATTTCTCCAAATTTCTTTTTGTAAAATTTCTGTTTTGCTTCTTTAATTTTTTTTTAACTTGCTTAACACATGTTTGATGCATATTTAATACAAACATATTATCTGGATAAGTTTTCAATTTTTTGTAGTAATAGTCTCTGGATTTGATTTCATTATATATTTCGCTATTAAACCATGTCATAGTCATAGTCCTCTTAATTTGTTTTAAGATGCCTATGGTGTCGAAACAATTTGTTATGGTATAACAATAAAATATAGTAAAGATTTATACATGAAGTATTTTTTATAGTTGCTTCAAAAGGTTTAAAATACACTTTTCTCTATACTATATAATATAAAAAAAAGTAAATACCTAGGTATGTTTATACTAATCCAAGGGTGAAAGTATTCCACGGGTCAAGTGCTCGGGCAAAAACTTTTTCAAATTCTTGAACTAGAAATTGTACTTGAAAATGTTTTACACGTACCTAAGTTTATGCCAAATTGTAAAAATCAATACTAGTTATATATTAACTAATATTTGACTTGAGGTTAGGTACGCATCGTACATCGAAGATTGGTTATTTTGCTGGGTTTGTTTGTTTTTTTATATTGGATTTACTAAGACTAATTTAATTGAGTTGTTCTCTTCCTGTTTGAATTAAAAACACAACGACGAATCATTTTTAAACAAATTTTAGAACAAAACCTAAAAACAAATTTTCTATCCTCAAAAGATAGGTTTGCAGCTACTAAAGATACCAGAAATCACTACCTTTTTTCCCAACTTTTGATCAAAAATTGAGAAGAAATTCCAATTTTTTTAAAAGTATTTTGGGGGTTTCTAGATCCTCTAGCGGGCGCCTCCCCAGGTGACGGATAGGGGAACACCTCCCAGATATGGGTGGTACCGGAGAAATCAGAGATCGGGGCGGACCAAAACTAACAGGACACCCTTTTGTACTAGGGTTAACAAGTTTGGCCCTGATGGCGAAAGAACACAAGAGAAGTGTCAACGGCATAAGGATGGGAAGGCATAGAGTAACCACCGCATTAAAGATCCATAAGGATAAACTCTAGTATCAACTATATGGCTATGTTCACTACTAAACAGTTTTCCGGAGTTTTAAGTCCCCCGATCGGATCTCCGGGGGGGACAGTTTTGAATGATAGCAGAAGAGGAAAGGAAAGAATTCATATGAGAACGAAGGTTAAGATAAGTACATGAAATCCGAAAACAATGGCCCAAGCGGAAAAGATTACCAACGTAATACTGAAAATGAAGAGACTCAAAATAAAAATTATGGGACTATGTGAGATGCGCTGGCCCGGAGCGGGCTATTGTGTTATGGAATAACATCAAGTGTATTATTCGGGAATGTCAAGCGGTGAATACAGGCATGGTGTAGGGATTGTGGCAAGTAAATCAGTTGTAAAATGTGTCACAAATTTTGTACCGGTGTCAGAGAGAATCATACTTCTACAAATCGATGCAAATCCTTCCCGAATAAATATCATACAAATATACGCGCCAACAACAGAATATGTTGATGAAGAGATGGCAGAGTTTTGCTCACAGATTGATGATATAAAGAGAAAACTACCAAAACAGGATCTGACAATGGTAATGGGAGACTTCAATTCAAAGATCGGTAAGGGAAAAGAAGGTGAGCTTATAGGCCCATATGGACTAGGAGACAGGAATGAAAGAGGAGAAAAACTAAGTGTCTTCGCACACGAACAAAACCTACTAATTATGAATACATTCTTCACACTCCCGAAACGAAGACTGTATACCTAGAGGTCACCTCAAGATTCGTGTGACCATATTGTTAGAAACCAGCTTGACTACATCCTTATAAACAAAAGATACAGAAATAGTTGTACCTCGGTGAAAACATATCCTGGCATAGATCTACAATCGGATCATGTACCGCTAGTAGGAGTGTTCAGGACAAGACTTGAGAAAACAAAAAGGAAAATTGTCAATAGATATGACTTGAGGAAATTGAAAGAACCCATGATAAGACAACAAGCAGAAGCAAGACTCAATGACGACCTTACAGTATCACCGGATTCCTCGACTGTTGAAGAAGAGATTAAAAAACTAAACACCAAAGTGAAAAATGTTAAGCATAATCCATTGAGATATGATAAAACCAAGAACAAATCGTGGATGACGGAAGAAATTCTTCAATTAATGGAAGAAAGACGACTTGCTCAGAACAATCGTAATACGTAAAAGAACATCCAGAAAACAATTCTGACAAAAATTAGAGAAGCCAAAGAAAATGAATTAAGGAAGCAATGCGAATAACTAGAAGCATTTCAAGAGAAGTTTGACAGTTTTAACGTTTATAGAAAAGTAAGAGAAATGACCGGAAAATATAAAACAAATGCAGTAAATAGACTAGTGGATCAAAAGGGAGTCGTCATTGTTGATAAAGAAGAAGTTAAAGATACTTGGAAGGGCTACGTAGAGCAACTGTTTCAGGATGACCGTCCGGAGGTACCCAAAATAGATTGCCAGACAGGTCCGAACATTCTTGAAGAGGAGGTAAGAGCGACCATAAAAGCAATGAAAAATGGCAAAGCACCAGGACCAGATAGTATAGAGGCAGAATTCCTAAAGCTACTCGATGGGGACAGCGTTAAATGGCTGAATTCAATTTTCAATCGAATCTATGACTCTGGCGATATGCCCTCCCAATGGTTTAAAGCCGAATTAATCACATTGCCAAAGAAACCTGGAGCTAAATCATGTGGGGAGTACAGAACAATAAGCCATGCTGAAACTGTTTCTAAAAATAATACACAGAAACGGGTTCAGAAATGCACTGGGTACACGTGAAGCACTGTTCAGCATTTAGATACTCTTTCAAAGATGCAGAGATACAAATGTTGACATATAGGTACGCTTGTTTTATCGACTATCAAAAAGCGTTCGATAGAGTACAATATCAGACAATGATAGACGTTTTGAAAAATATAGGATTGAATGATAAAGATTTAAGATTAATTACAAACCTATATTGGAATCAGTCTGTTTCGGTGAGGGTAGGGGAAGATAATACGGATGAGGTCAGGATCCTTCGAGGTGTAAGACAGGGATGCATATTGTCTCCGTTGACCTTTAACTTGTATGCCGAGCAAATATTTGAGGAGGCTCTGGAAGCTGTTGAAGTGGGAGTTTTATTGAATGGAGAAAGATTGAATAACATCCGATATGCAGATGACACCGGACTGTCCTGTTCGCTAATTCCTAGGAAGGTTTGCAGTTTTTGGTAGATAGAGTGACGATAAGTAGCAACAAGTACGGACTTGACATTAATACAAACAAAACAAAAATTATGGTCATAAGTAAGTCCAACTTGCCCAACTGTAACATCGAGAGTAACGGCAAGCTTATTAAACGAGTGCGTAGATACACGTATCTTGGCATCAATATCAATGGTCAATGGGACCACGCACAAGAGATTAAGATCCGTATTAAAAAGGCGGGAGCAGTGTTCGGAAATATGAGTAAAATATTTAAGAACCACGACTTGACGTTAACAAGAAAGGTAAGATTCCTACGCTGCTATGTGTTTTCAGTTCTGTTGTATGGGGTGGAATCGTGGACACTTACTAAGGCAACAAGCAAAAGATCGGAAGCCTTTGAGATGTAGCTCTATCGTCAGACACTGAGGGTGTCGTGGACAGACCGTGTCAAAAATAAGACGGTTTTACAGAGAATGAACAAACAGAAAGAAATTCTAAACAACATCAAAATACAATCAAAATGGAGGTGTAGGAAGAAGGAGAATCTCGTGGCTAAAAAATCTCAGAATCTGGTTTGCAGTGACCACCACACAGTTGTTCAGAGCCGCAGTTAATAAGGTGATGATAGCTTATATGATTGCCAACATCCGGAACGGATAGGAACTACTAGAAGAAGATGTGGGGGCAATTTTAGCTATTTACGCGTAAAAATAAATTGAGGGTCAACTTTTACAATTTTTTGACCAAGAACTTAAATTTTAAAGCCCGGACCTGTCTATTTTACCATTCGACAATGATAAGCTGCAGTGGGCATGTCTAATCGTGTGTAGCTTTGTTTACATGCGCGAGGCCATGCATAAATTTGCCACTTTCGTGATTATTGTTTGCTTAGCTAAAGTTAAATGTCTATGGTTTTTATACCTAATCCTAGGCAAGGCGCACATTGAGACACATTCGACGCAACCCACGCAGGGCAGCACACGCCACGTTTATGTATCATGTAGCGAGCACCGCATGCCCGCATATTAAGATGCAGCACAGCGTAGGCCACAAATGTGCCAAACAAAACGTGTGTCGCCCAGTGTTCGAGACACAGATCTCGTGTGCGTGTGCGGCATGCGTGCGTGCGTGATTTCTTTCTTTTTTGATAGGTCGTACAGCAAAACTTCTGTTTATCAATCTGCGTCCGAATTTGACTCAGAACTGAAATCTTGCCATAAATTTTCCATGATTACTTTATTAATTTATTAAAACTACCTCCTACGCAGAAAACAACACAGCTTGTGCAGACAATATGCGTTCAGTCGACACAGCCCACAAATTTCGTGCACTGCGTCGTTTGTGCTGCCCTGCGTGGGTTGCGTCACATGTGTCTCAATGTGCGCCTTGCCTAACAGTCGTTTGTAAACGACTTCACGGATTTAAAAGCGAATTGCAGAGTGTGAAAGATTGTAGATGACGCCAAGGCAAAGTTTTTGATGTTGATACTTTGTTTTGCTGTTTAAAAGAAGGAAAAGGAAAGTAGCTATCAGCAATAGCTATGAAAGGTTTATACCTTGTCGTTTAAATATTGTTCTTGCTATAGTTGAGACGATGTCTCGAGAAGTTTTTTACAGTTTTTTATCTTAATTCTTAGTACTGAAATTATTCAAATTTTTTAACAACCAGCTGCTTTTAACACATATACAGGGTTTCCATTTAGTGTGTAATTCTTCGATATCTCAAATACTATCCTATATAGAGAAAAACTTTGTAAAAAATAGAGGAGTGTTAAAGGTGCATATTATAAAAATATTTTTAAATATACAGTGTGTTTCACAAAAGCTGGACCACTAAAATGTAAATATTTTGAAATGAACCACCCTATATTTTTTTTTTGCAATTTGTGCCTCTCCATATTGTTTATGTAATCTAAATTTTTTTTTCAATCTGTTTCATTGTTGCCAAGATATTCATTATTTTCCTAATTTTTTTGCTTTTGTACGGTCGCAATAAATATGCTACAACTTCTTTATTGATTTTAATTTAACTATTATTTTTTACATACGGTTGCATCTGGGTCCTATGAGTAGTATTTATAAGATTATATCCGATTTTTTTATACAGGTTGCTTCAATTTTACTTCCAAATTTCGGGAAGTTAAGATTAAATTTACTCAATATTCTTACATGCAACACCCTGTATATTTTGTTAAGAATTAAAGCCTCAACTAAGTTCCCTTCTAACTGTAAAATATTGTATTTTTATTTTGCGACGTTGCCAAATTGTAACGACTTTCTCAAAATTTTCGTTATTTGCTTTTTGATTTGTTTTTATTTTAATTGTATGATGTATTTTATTCTATTATAAAGTTCCTACCCTTTAACATAATACTAAATTTTATAACGTCCAGATAAATAAAAAATTAATAAAATAAAAAATAACAACTTTAATTTATTTTAGTATCATAATATTTCTGCGGTGTTCCAATTATAATAATTAAATATTGTACCAAAATTATTTACCTAGTTAAAGAAGTTGTTCAAAGTGTCGTCCGTTTTGATTAATGCAATTTTGAATTCAAATTATATTAGATAAGGTATGAGGTGTTATGCTATGAAATGCCTCTCTAATTCGTTCTTTCATATCATCACGAGTGGTGGCTGGTAAGCCAATACTTTTGCTTTTACGTTTACGTAACCTCATAAGAAATAGTCCATGCTAGTCAGATCAGGTGATCTGGCAGGCCAGTTAATTGGTCCTCCTCGACCTATCCATTTTTAAGAAATTTTTATTTTTATTTTATTAATTTGTTATTTATCTGGACGTTATAATATTTGGTATTATGTTTAAGGGGATTCTTGCCTTTCAAAAAAGGTACAAATGTGAACAAATTTTAAAAACATATTGTAACCGATCTAGTTATCCGATGTTATTGAAAAAAATATATGTTGTATAAATAACTGAAACTTAGAGTCGCCTTCCTCCAGAATTAAAAAAAAATCAATGGGGTGCCCAATAAAAAAATTGAAAGTCAGGCAAAACTGGCCCAGTTTCAAATAATAATAACGCTTACATTTTTAAAGATTATCAAAAAATAAAGGAAGACGACTCTAAGTTAATATGTTCACATTGTGCCTTAAAGATTTTGAATAATTTGATGCGTTAAAATTGCCATAATATGGTTTTAAAAATTGGCCATTAGTGATGTAAAATGTGGTAAAATCGCAGCATTTACTTTTCTATCCCTCACGTGCGTTCTTTATTGCCCAAGACGAGATCCCGCGGCACGAGCGACAAATTCTCAGAAATTCTTGAACACCTGCACATCGGACTGTTGAAATAATAAAGATAATAATAAGTATTTCATTTTTACATTATATTGAAAGCAATACTTGTCGGTATCAGTATAGCAGTTTTGGCGAATTTTAGTGGTGATTTTATTTTAATTATACTGTACCAAAATGGGAAAGAAAAAAAAGTTAAAAACAAATAGCAAAAGGAAAAATAAGGGACTATTTGCGAAGCGAATGTGAGTGAGTTGATATAATATTATTTTGTGTATTATTAATACAGATATTATGTAGGTAGGTAAGTGTAAGTACCCATACTGACAATTATAAATAATGTTATTTTTATTTATTCTTTAATTAAATATTAGCGAAAAATGTGTTTTTGTTTATACTTTCTGTTTATAATAGTTGGTATACATGGTAGGTATTTTACGGTGGATGGAACATTAGACGTTTAATGGAAAACGATGGATACTTTTTTTTAAAATTTGGTTGTCTAGTTAAACGATCATGATCTATCGTTTAAAAACATTTTCAGCATTGCCGCTTCTTTCTGCCCAAAACAGGTGGCAACATCGTTAGTTTAAATCGAGGTTTAAATGGAACACCCATATACCTATTATCAAATTTTCAGATTCTATACAGGGTGTGTCAACAAGGAGTTCGCCTTCGATAGCGCCCAAACTATAAGAGATTTATAAAAAAGTGTTATATAAAAGTTATAGGATTTACCATGAAGCATAACGCGAAAATATTTTAGGATATACAGGATTGCTCAAAACAGTGAAACTACATAAAAAAAATATTTTAAATAAAACACCCTATATATTTTTTCACTTTCGGATTCCGCTAGAAAGAAGCTCTATAGTTATATTTACTTTTTTGAATTTGATTGCGACGTTGCAAAGTAATTAATTATTTTCTCGTATTTAAAGAAATTATGGTAGTTATTAAAACAATCATAGTTGCCTATGGAATCTATGGAATTAAATAAAATTTTTACCATAAGTACCCAAATAATATGTAATATAATATGTAACCATATCACTAGTTTTTCTATTTATTATACAGGGTGTTCGTACAGTCTCGGCCAATCTCGCCAATTTAAGTATGCAATATTTCAATTTTTTTAAATGGAACACCCTGTATTTTTTTTACAGATAAGGTGTATTTTTTAATGCTTTTATTTTTTGTTAAATATGTGACGCATCTAAACCTTCTACTTTTTGAGATATTTTAAAATTTATGGTGAGCAACACGAAAATGAATAATTTTATTATTTTAATCAAGAATGCCATGGACAAAATATGAAAGGCTGTACTTAAACTGCCGTCAAACGGTAGCCTACTAAAATGCCGTTAACAAATATTTAAAAAAAAATGTTCTGCTAACAACGAACAAACCGATTGCCGATATACCTTTTTATACCTTTTTGCCCATAACAAATGCCAAGAGGACATATGTGGCGAGACGCTCGTCATTTTAGTACGCCATCGTTCGACGGCAGTTTTAGCATAGCCAATAAAAAGCCGTCAGACGCGTTATTTTAATGAGGTCATAGTTGTTAACGGCATTTCAAAAGGCTACCGTTTGACGCGATTCTTTCCTTCCTCTAGTCGTCGCAATTCTAATTTGCATCTGTATTTGGCTGCGCGTACCACAGTAAAGCCGACGTAGAGGACACATTATGCAGCAGCTGACGAATTCGATACTCGAACGAAAATCATTTTATGATGTACTGTAATTAACTGGTCTATTGGAACCGAAAATAGCTGGAATTCGTTACTCGCGTGACGAGAACAGTTCGTGAATTTGATGTTTCAGTGGCGTGGAGGGTGGCAAAGAAACTTATTGGCAATAAATCCATAAATTACAAATTATATGAAATATAAATAGGTAATCAATATTTTTTAAATGGTATTACCTATATAATATCCTTTTACCTATATACAATGTGTCCGCTTAAGTTGTCCACATCTGAGAAACTTTTTTATTATTAGTTTTCCGCAAAAAAGTTATTCCTTATAAAAAGTTCTGCTTTCTGAAAAGATACTATTAGGCTACTCAGTTAAGTTTAAAAAACAGAGAAAACTATTTTTAAAAACAATTTTATTTTACTTCGGAAAATACAGCGTCTGACTTTAACGAGCTCAAGTCAAAGAATATTTTATTTAAAAAATTACATTAACATTATTGTAAAACTAGCATCATCAAGAGATAAGGCTTCTCGGAAAGGTTGGCCTGGGAATCGTCTAGTTCATCGTTTTCTCAGTATGTAACTCCTCCCTCCTTAAGCTGAGAAGATACCGGAGGTATTCTGCAAGGTATTGGTATTTTCGGTTCTGGCATCGATTTCTTGCAATTTGGTATTGGTTTTGGTCCTTGTACAAAATTTGGAAAATGGTCTAAGTTGGTTTCTATATTTCCATAGTAGGTACATTGTCAACAGGATGGCTAGACTTCCTATTAAGTAGGACATAATGTTCGATAATTGTTCTTTTTCTTTGATTGCGGTGATTGGCGATAATTGGTTGGCCATATCTTTCAATCGATAAATATCTTCAAAGTTCAGTTTCGTTAAATTTGGTGTTTTGAAGGTGGTTGATAGGGTGGAATTTCCTATTTCGACGTCGGGTAAGATTAGCGGTTTTCCTTGTTTAATGCTTACGTCGTTGACAAATTTCTTCGCTCCGATTTGAATTTGGCAATTTTTCGGAATTTTCACTAGGGTCGGCATATTAATTTGGAGATATTGGTCGGTAGTGCATTTAGAAAAAAGTCTTTCTGTTTTACTGGGAAGGATGAGTATTTCTTCCTGTGTAACTTGTTCAGTTATTATTTCTTGTATTTTGACTTCAAGAACAGGGCAGTTTTCTAGCGGAGAGCCTTTTAGTAGTTGAAGGGTGCAATGGTCTTGGGGGTGGAGATTTTCATTGCAGTAGTATTCTTCTTCCAGTTGGGGGCAACTAGTTTCTTCAAATTGGACCTTTTCTTCTGCTTGTGCCAAATAAGGGTATTTTGGAACGAATATTTTATGGTCTTGGGTAATAGGATAAAGGTGGTAGAAGGTAAACCTTTCTGGTCTAACCACAGGAACATGAATCGCAAATATCACTTTAGCTTTTGAAAAAGTAACTTGAGTCCCTAAAAATTGGTAATACGACAATATGTTCTTAAAATTTGGTATTGCTTCATTATTATAGATTGTTCTTAGATAATCTAGCATTTGTAATAATTCTTAACTTGGCACTATGGCGTTATGCAGTGCGTTTAATTTGGCAAACATAATAGCGTCCTCTAGGTTGTCAATAAAGGTGATTAAATTTTGACAATCTAAATTTATTTGATAAATTAGTCCTTGAAAGCTTATGTAATCATTTAGATCGTTAATTGTTCGTTCGATGACATCTTTAAATACTCTTAGACCATATTGTAATTGTTTTTGATTTGCATCGAGAATCGATATTGTTTTATTATAGTTATTAATTAAGTTTTTTGATAAGGAAACTTGTAAATTTAGTTTGTTTATGATGTTTTTCTGATTCGTTTCGAGAATTTTAATGGTTTTATCGTATCTTTTTCCGTCGTCCGCGTCTAATGTGCCGAATAACCATTTATTTTCTTTACCTACGATATTAACTAGACCTCTCTTGTTCCTTACGTGTGGGTGGAGATTCTCGAGTTTACTTTGTGTTGTTTGAATGAGGTATTCCGTTCTAAGTATTGCACTTTCTGATAACCCGTGATAAGAAATTGGATTTGTTGCGTTTTCGTGCTTTAAGTGGTTTTTAATTGTAAAGAAATATTTTTCTATATTTACAAGTTGTATTAAAATAGGTTCTAAGTCTACGTAATGCAAAAATGTATGTTTGTTATATATAAGTTTTGAGTTTCCTAATTCTATCAGGAGAATAGGATTTTTAAGGGTTGTCAGGTATATGTCATTAGGGTTGCAGTATATTTGAAGTACTTGGAGTGTCGTGGTAAAAATCAGGATTGTCCTTTTCATTGTTTACCTGAAAATTCGATAGTCGTTTAATTCGGGGTTTTCTAGCGCTGTTTTTATGGTACGAGCCTTTTTGTGTAATTACTTTTTTATCGGTTTGACTTTTAATCGCAATTTTTTTAAATTTCGGCAGATCTTTTAATATTTCAAATGGGGTATGTTTGGTTATACTATGGATTGAGTTATTGTATGCAATTATTACGCGTTTCATAAGTTGCGTGGGTGTAAAATTTTTATTTTCCTCTTTTAGACATCGGTAGTGTTCGATTAATGTTGAATGAAATCGTTCAACTGGGGAGTTCGAATTACTATTTTTTTTGGGGTTGTGAAGTGGAGCTCGATTTTGCAAAGTTTGCAAAAATCTTCTACTTCTTTATTTTTGAATTCTGTACCACAATCGGCTGTAATTTTAAGAGGTAAACCGTGGTGCGTAATAAAATTTAGTAGGTTTTCTAGTATTTCTGGTCCTGTTAAACTATTTATGTGATAGGCTTGTCCGTATAGAGAAAATGTATCTATTACCGTTAAAAAGGTTTCGTTCAATATTTTGAATGTGTCCATTTGGACTAACTCGAGGGGTTTTGAGCTGTTCGGGGTTAAGTTAAATTTAATTACTGGGGAATTTCTATCGTACTTGTTGGTTAGACATGTTTCGCAGTTGTTTATGTAATTTTCGATGTCTTCTGACATTTGTGGCCAATAATATTTTTGCGAAAAGGCTAATTTGGTTTCGTTAATGCCTCTATGACACGTTTTAGTTGTGTGATACATCTCGAGTTTTTCTTTTTGGTCGTTAAGTGGTTCGACGTCTTCCAAAAATTTTGAACATTGAATTAGTTTGTAAGAAGAATTTCGAAAAAAGTTTTGAACTGTAGTAATGAATATTTTGGCTATTCCTGGGTCCCAACAATATATAACAAACGTTTGTTTGGGATCAACAAATTCCTTTAAAATTTTTATTATATGTTCGCGTGGGTCTCGTTTTGATATTGTGACGTATAGGCGTGTGTTTTCAAATATTTAATTTAATTTACGTTGTATTTTGTCTATATCACCAGCAGTGATAACGATTTGATTTTTATAAACATTTAAACATCGTTCGGATATAGGTATATTTATTATCGGGTGTTCTAGTGACGTATGCACCGTTTCGTTATCGTCTTCTTTGTTTTTTTCAGGGGGTCGAATTTGCAAGTCGGATATTATATTGATTTTTGGTGTGTTCGTATCTGTTTGTCTTTTGTCGTATGTCTCAAAAATTTCATTTATACTCGATTCGTCTAATTGCGGGATATCACCCTGGTATTGTAGGTATTCGCTTATCATGTTGTCTATGTTACCGGGGTCACTGTCTGTCGCCATTATCTCTAAGGCGTTAAGGTCATTGTCTGTGGGATATCTAGACAAGGCGTATGCGTTTTTTGCATGGTTTGATATTTGTGGTAGAAAGAGTGTGTCAATTTTACTGGGTTTTGTCAAACTGTCTTTTTCTAGTACGTTGACAGGAACATTTGTTACTATTTTTTCATTTGGATTTACCGAAAATGAAAAACATGAGTCGTGTGTTTGGCGATAAAGAAATGGTATATTAAGTTTGGGTCCAATCAGTCTCTTATTACAAATACAAAAAAAAATACAAAATACAAAAATGCTTTATTCATAAGTATTTACATCATAGTATTACTGCATTACATAATTATCTGCACTTAAGCCCTTAGTGGGCTTTTGTGTGCTATTATATTAAAACATAAAATATTAAGCTAGAGTTTGTATCACATTTGCTCATTCATCAATAATCCTACTAATTAACAATGTTATATCTTTTTGGAACAGACCGAAAATACATAGGAACAGCCGAGCACGCAGGACCCCGCCCGCCACGCATACATAGAGAATCCGATCATACTAGGTTAACCTACATAATTAGTCGCTTTAAGTAAAAGGAGTTTGCTGAGATAAAGATTTTAAGTCTTGATTTGAAGATTTTATGACTTTTCATTTGTCGCAATTCAGAAGGTAAAAAATTGAAGAGTTTGATTCCCACATAGTTAACTGATTTTAGAAACAATGTATTATTTGGCTTAGGTAAAACTAATTGATCGTTATTATTTAATCTTGTAGCATGACAGTGAGCAACCGTTGGAGAGAAATTTGTACTTTTTTTTATGAAGCAAATAGTTGCATATATATATAATTCCGTCAGGTCAAACAAGTTTGTTTCCTTAAACAATAGTTCTGTCGAGTAAATTCTTGGTTTTTTGGCCATAATTTTTATAATTTGTTTTTGTATTGTTATTAAGGGTTTAAGGGTAGTCTCATAAACATTTCCCCATATTGGTAATCCGTAGTTTATTACCGACTCCAACAATGAGGAGTAAACCAATTTTATTTCAGCCGGATTCAGAAAGTGTCTTAATTGATAAAATCTAAAAATTAGCTTTCTTAGCTTGTTAGTTAACATTTCAACATGTGCATTCCATTTTAAGAATTGGTCTATTGTAATCCCTAAATATTTTACATTATTCACCTTTTTAATTTTGTCGTTACATTTATTACAGTTATAAGGGTTGTCACAGTTGTGTAACTTTATTGTCTTAAATGTTGATGAATTAGTTGAATTTAGTGAAAAAGTTAGAAAATTGGTTTTTTCAGAGTTTAGTGTTAAAAGATTGGATCTCAACCAGGACAGTACTTTACAAAGCCCAACCTCAGCCTTATTCCTAGTTTCCTCCCACGTTACATCAGTAAAAATCAGAACGGTGTCATCGGCATACGAAAAGATCCCGCCCGATATATCCAAATCAAAAATTGTGTTCATGTAGATCTGAAACAATATCGGACCCAGAACGGTTCCTTGTGGAATTCCCATTTCAACCAGTAGATTTTTACTTTGATCTGGCGCTTTTCCAACGCTTTGGTATCTGTTTGTTAGATAGTCCTTGATAAGATCCCCTCCCACGCCTCTGACACCATAGTTATTTAATTTTTGGATCAAGAATGTGTGGCTCATAGTGTCAAAAGCCTTTGCCAGGTCTAAAAAGATTGCCAAAGGCTTCATGCCATTATTTAACGAGTTCTGAATACTGCCCGTGGCCGCGTATATTGCGCCTAACGTAGAAACACCCTGCTTAAAGCCATATTGATATTTTGATATTATTTTGTACTTATTTAAATGATTTAGGAGCCTTTTTTTAATGCATTTCTCAAACACTTTTGCTAGATTGCTAATTAATGAAATAGGTCTATAATTTCCAAGAGAAAGTGGGTCACCCGATTTAAAGATTGGGATTACAACACTCTTTTTTAAGGCGCTGGGAAACTTGCCCGTTTCGAAAACCGCATTAAGGATGTGTGTTATAGGTTTAGCGATATAAATGCTAGTTGCTTTAAGTGTTTCGCATTTTAGGTTATCTGGTCCAGGCGATGAGTTGGTTTTTAGATCATTAATGGTTATTTTAACTTCTAACTCAGTAACCGGAGAGAGAAATATTGTTTGCCCAATGTGTTTATTTACATTTGGCCTTTCTTTGGAAACTCTACTATTAATTATTTTTTCAGCCATTTTAGTACCGATCTTAGTAAAATATGCGTTAAACTCAGTGTTTATCTCTTTGGGGTGGGTCAAATTATTACCTTGCTCATCCCTTACTTCGTTGATATTATTTTTTGATGCCAAGCTATTTGTAGCTTCGTTAATAATATGCCATATTTTTTTTGAATCTTTGTTTGCGAATTGAATTTTTTCTTTATAATATCTATACTTTGTTTGTTTTATAAGTTTATTAACCGAGTTTCTATAGTTCCTATAAATATTTTTTATATCAATATTATTAGGATTTTTTAAAGTGGATTTTCTTAGGAAATCCCTTTGCTTAATGGCATTGATAATATGATCATTTATCCATGGTTTGGATTTATGTTTTCTATTGTTTTTAATGACTGTTTTTGTGAATTTGGTTATTAAAAAATTAAATTTTGTAAAAAACTTTTTATATGCAATTTCAGAACTTGTTTCAGTTAAAACATCTTCCCACGTTTCGTTTTTTAGAGAGTTTATCAACGAAGTATAATTAATTTTTTTGATGGTGCAAAGTTTTAATTCACTCTCCGCCAAATTCGGTAGATTTAAGTGCAAAATAATCGGATTATGGTCCGTAACGCATGATTCTAAAATAAAAGATTTAACTAGCGAGTCGTTAATATTATTTTTTAAGAATATATGGTCAATACAGCTTTTACTGAGATCAGACATTCTAGTTGGTTTTGTTATTTGTGGGTAAAAGCCATATTCACATAATATATTTACATAAGTTTGTACCTGGTGACTATTTATGTCCAATAAGTTAATATTTATATCTCCGGCAAAGATGTTTATATCAGAGTTGCCACTGCTCCTAATTATGTTATCTAAATCTGTTAAAAATAAGTCAATATCCGCTGAAGGCGGTCTATATGTAGCTATTATGTTATAGGAATTACTTCCTTTTTTAAATTTTAGTTTGCTAAAGGTCACTTCATCTAAAGTTTCGTTTTCTATATTTATAGCAATGTTATTTTTAGCGTAAATTACGACTCCATCATTTTGATTAAAGTGGGCTTTATTATAATGAAAGTTATAATTAGATAACTCAAAATTGTTAGCCATAACTGTCCATGTTTCTGTTAATATTATTACATCATAGAAATCATTCAGTTCGCTTATTAGAATTGTAAACTCATCAAAAATTTTTTGAATACTCCTAATATTCATTTACATTCAATTACATAGGTCAATATTGAGTTGCATATTAATTAGGTCAGTTAGGCCTAATATTCCGTCGAATTAGTCGTCGAAGTCGAAAAGAATGAAATTTATTTTATAATTTGTACCGAATTCTGCGAGAGCCGGTATTGATGCCTCGAATTGTGTTGATTGACTTCCTAAGGCCGTTTTTATCGTATTGTTAGAGTGATAGATACAATTGGCATAAAATTGTTCCGCAACCGATGGCTTTAAAATAGACCGTAGGCTACCGGTGTCGATTAAAAGCTTTAAGTTTGGTTTTTTGATTTTAACATATGGGAGTGAGCCGTTACAGAATACACTATTGATTTCGGTCATATATGTTCTTTTGTTGGCCCCGTTTTGTGAAAATTTTGGTTATGCAATTCTTTATTTTTCTCCGAAATTTCATTTTGGGCAGATGGTCTTTCGTGTTTAATATTTTGTTCATTTTCGTCATTGGTTGTACCTTGCGTATGGGGTGTCGTCGTAACTTTGGTCAGGTAATGTTTGTTCAGGGGTGGTTTGATAGTCTTGCTAGTTAGCAGCATAACTACCATACATGTCGAGATTGTTATCGTATGTATTTTCACCCTGTATATAGTCATTTCCTTCTTCACTAAAATAAAGTTCTTGAAAGGTAAAGTTTGGTTTTTGATTTGGGTATTGATTTCTAAAATAATTCTGTTGATTATTGTATGAATTTTGGCGATTTGTATTTACCGTGGGATTTCTAGAGGTTGTTGACATTGGTTCTGGGCGAGGCAAATTTTTGGGTGGAATTTGGTTAGGTCGAAAAACATTTTGTGGTTTCCCAAAAACTTGGCTATTAGTGGGGTAATTTCGCGGGGGTAAATACCGGGGTTGTATATTTATAGGTTGACTCGGGAAATAAGGTCTCTGAAAATGGTTTTACGTATTCATATTCGGTGTATTATTTGGTAATATGGGGAAGTTATTATACATTTGATTTTGATTTTGAAAATTTTGAAACTCTCTTGGTTTTTGCATGGGCCAATTGTTAGTTTTTTGCATTTTTTGCATTTCGCCGAAGCTATCATATAGTTTTTCAAAATTTTCAAATTCACTTACATAAGCCATAGCATCTTCAAGGGTTGCTGGTTTTTTTATATGCATGTTATTTTTTAATATGCCGGTGCACCCTGCAATAAATGTATTTAAAGCTGTGCTTTCATGATATTTATTATGACACAATTTTTCGGGTTCGCCTAACTGGTTATTATTGCTTATTCTTTGAATAACGTTACTACGTAGTAGTTGTAGTATATTGCCAAAATTTAGAATATGTTCTCCCTTAAGGGGTTTAGTACGGGTTAGTTCCTGAACTAAGCAATCTAAATCTCTCCTATCAGAAAAAGCCTGGGTTAACGCTGCGCGTAACTTTTCCCAGTCGTCTAATTCCATTCGATTTGCAATCATGTTTTCCGCTCTACCTGTCAGTTTTTCATTTATGCACTCAAGTGCATGAGCATTTAAATCATCATCGTTAAACGGTTTATATTTGGCGACTAGGTCGTCGCATCTTTTTAAAAACTTATTTAAATGATTACTATTGCCATCAAAGGGTTTTATATTTTCGATTTTTGATTTAAAAAGGTCCCAATTTACAGCTAGTGGGCCTTGTGCCGTTTGTACCGCGGGTGTCACTTGTGACTTACTCATTTTGTTTAGAATAATGAATTTCAAAAGCTAAATTGAATAAACAATCTATAATTCTATTTTGCCAGTAATAGGCCTACAAAAATAATGTGTTTGCTGCTTAAAATTACTTTTTGTCTCCAATAGACTGCCTAAAATTATTTTGTCTTCAATAGACTGCCTAAAATTACTTTTTGTCTCCAATAGACTGCCTAAAAGCTAAATGATATGCGCGATGCACAGAAACTATTTTTATCCCTAAAATACCTTAAACAGAGGATAAAAGGGGCGAAAAGGAAAATGGCACTTACGTAGTGTCTTCCTCTCCCGATTCTTGATTGGCTGTGGGTGCTTGGTTGTCGGCTTGGTGGCTGACTGTCTGACGTGGCTTCTCCGGGGTGGTTCTTTTGGATAGCACTTAAGGGTTGAAACCGCAATCGACGCGTACGATCGATATCCGTTCGATTAAACGCGTTGACGCACTATCCTACCGACTGCGCCAGTTAAGTTTAAAAAGCAGAGAAAACTATTTTTAAAAACAATTTTATTTTACTTCGGAAAATACAGCGTCTGACTTTAACGAGCTCAAGTCAAAGAATACTTTATTTAAAAAATTACATTAACATTATTGTAAAACTAGCATCACCAAGAGATAAGGCTTCTCGGAAAGGTTGGCCTGGGAATCGTCTAGTTCATCGTTTTCTCAGTATGTAACTACTCAAACTTATGATAGCATATAAGAGAGTGGTCATAAATTAGAAAAATTTTTATTTGTCCAGAGGGATGTAAAGTACCCTTATGTTTTAATTTAGAGCAAAATAAAATAAAAAAAATAAAAACAATTTGCTAGTTAAAAAAATACACTACACGCCAATTTTATTTCGTTTTTTATTTATCAATCCTAAAAAATAATTTTATATGATTTACACGCAAGTTAATCGATTCAATCCATTAATTTAAAATTTTTATTATTAATTAAATTTAAAATTATACTTATTTAAACTGCCACTGTGATTATTATTAGATCCTTCTTCAGGGATTCCGAAAATATCACTGTGCTACATGATTTCAATAAAATCGAATGTGAAGCCAATTTTACTAAAATTTTTAAATCTATATAAAACGTGTTGATTTTCATTTTTAATATTATAGTGGTTAATTCCATAATCAATGTCGGGATCGTAAATATACTCCGAGATTAGATGCCCTAGTAGGTAACTCTACGGGATATTTCACGGTGAATAAAAACATTAGACGTTTATGAAGAACTGGCAATAAGTTGTTTTTTTTTGAAAATTTAGTTGTTCAACCATGGTCTATCGTTTTAAAATATTTTCGGCATTACGTCGTTACCGTTTCTGCCCAAAACAGGTGACAACATTGTTAATTTAAATGGAACACCCCTAATATTTTAAACTATTTTTTAATAAATACATTATTCGTTTTTATATAGGTGCCTAATAGTTTCCCAGATGTTGACTTTTAAAATATGAATTTTTGACAGCTTCTTGCTTTCCAACTGTACATCTTAGAGAAAAACGGCTTACATGTCGTATCTTTTATTTTTATTATCTTCCCAAAAATCAACTTTCGGTTAAACCGGAAGTACTATATTTCCTGCTTTCGAGTTACATCCGGTAAAACGGAAGTTGCCATCACTTTTAGAAGAGAATAAAAACAAGAGATAGAGCCGTTTTGCCCTAAGATGTACAGTTAGAAAGCTAAAAGCTGTTAAAGTTCAAAAATGTCATTTTTCAAAAGTCAAAAGCTGGGAAAGTATTAATTATAGACATTATTATAAAAAATTTAAATTTTATATAGAATCTGAAAATTTAAATATATATGGGTGTTCCTGTGTTCCATTTAAACTAACGATGTTGCCACCTGTTTTGAGCAGAAGCGGCAACGCCGCAATGCTGAAAATATTTTTAAACGATAGATTATGGTTGTTTAACTAGACAATCAAATTAAAAAAAAGTATCGGTCGTTTTCCATAAACGTCTAATGTTCCATCCACCGTGAAATACCTACCATGTATACCAACTATTATAAACAGAAAGTATAAACAAAAACACATTTTTCGCTAATATTTAATTAAAGAATAAATAATATTATTTATAATTGTCAGTATGGGTACTTACACTTAGGTACCTACCTACATAATATCTGTATTATTAATAAACAAAATATTATATCAACTCACTCATCCTCGCTTTGCAAGTAGTCCCTTACTTTTTCTTTTCTTATTTGTTTTTAACTTTTTTTTGTTTCCCTTTTTTGCACAGTATAATCAAAAAATCAAAATAAAATCACCACTAAAATTCCCACCACTGCTATTCTGATACCGACCAGTATTACTTTCGGGCAGAGGTAAACTCGGCCGCTTAAGATATTTTAATCCTCGCGGTCAAAATAGGGTCTTAAGCTGTACAGGTAAACTCGGCCTGGTCGCCCAGGTATATAAGTTGTGGCCATTAGCACACGTATCTAAAGCGGCCGAGATTACTTCAACTGTACTAATTGTGTTGGGGTAACGAAAATGTTTACTTTTTAATACTTCCAGTGGTATAAATTAAAAGTTTGTGGTTGTCCTATTTTAATTTTAATATGATAAGTATGGTTATTTGCGACCAGTTCAGTATAACAAATATTTAAAATTTTAAAAAATGCTCTGATAACAACGAACAAACCGGTTACCAATACACCTTTTAGAACCGATTGGAGAGGGCGTAAATTTTAATTAGGGTCACCTACCGGCCGAGTTTACCTATGAAGATTAAGGCATACAATTTCTAGCAGGCTGAGTTTACCCACGGGGATGAATGTGGGATTGGGCAACCCGCAACATGCTGCCACCGGATATGTCAGCCACCTGGCCATATTTGAACGTATGTGCAAAAGCAATTGAGAGGTACGTGCGATTAAAATTTGACATTGTTGACGTTTCGTTTTCGTAACCTTTCTTTTTTTAGACCGCCTTGTGGAAATGTTTTATTGTTTTGTGATTTTTATCGCACCGGCATTATTAATTTATGTTAAAAATGTCACTGAAGTTCCTAGTATTTCTCTGGGTAAGTACTAAATATTGTAATATTATTATTAAGCTAAATATATTTCAGCCGAGAATATTCCTTTACTTCCAAATGTTTTAAACTCTGATTCTCTGCAAACCGCCGAATTCGTTGATTCCCTCAATAGCTCACAATTTCATAACTATGAAGGAAAACCATACAGAAGTGCCATTGTCTGATAATTCACCCCATCTGAAGTTTTGGTCTGATTTGTTACCAAAACTAAGCAATTGGAATATTTTTGATGGTGCTGGAAATATCCCCAACAACTTTAAATTTGTTGAAGGGTGGCAGACAAAAATCAGGGCAGTTATGTTGCTCTGAAAAAATTTAAGGGGTAAAGATTTACAGTTTCTAAACCTAAGAAATCTAAACCAAGATCCACTTGAAAATCGTTTTGGCCAGATACGGCAACTTGGGGTTCGTAACACAAACCCTACATGCTTGCCGTTTGTGGCTGCTTTGAAAACAGTTATGATCAATAATTTGAGCACCCCTGTTTCGAAATCTAATAATTGCGAAAAGGACTTTTGTAAAACTCTTGGGGATTTTGGGAATTTTCTACAAAAGTATAATAATGAAATTCAAACCTTTGAAAACCCTAATAATGAGATCCCAGATTTTGACCTTGCTGGTATTGATGAGAAGGATATTAATATTGATAAGATAAATTTTTAAAAATTTATGGAAATGAATTTCAAAAATTTAACTTCGGTGAGCAACACGACATATGTAATGAAATTTGTTAAATTAAATGTTCGATTAACAGTTTACAAATATTTAAGAGATAAAAATAATCAAAATCAAACTTTAAGTTCTGGACACTATAAAAAGCATATAATAAAAATAAAGTTAATGACCCCCAGTAATAAAAGATTTAAAACCAATTTAAACAATTTTCTCAGTTTCTATTTAAAAATAATCCTTGTATTAGGTAAAACATTTTACTAATGTATGAGATGATTCTGCCCAATTTTTTTTTGTTTCATGTTAATGCATACCTACAAGACTAGTCCAATGTTGACCTCCACCAGATTAAGACTTGCCCCATATGATGACCTGACCTAATTTTAATAATGACCAGCCCTATATTGACTTGTACCTGATTTTGAAGATATGTGATCTCAATCACCAAAAAACATTAGTTTTTGTTGTATTTATTCCAAAAATGTTTTTAAAGTTATGGTATTTGTTGATGTAAAAAAATATATAATTGAATTAGGGGCATTTAAATAGGTTTTGGTATGTCGATAGTATAATGTTCCATAACTAGTTCGTACCAGAAGTTCATATTGTGAGCAGAAATTTGTTATGTTATTATGTTGTCAATGTTATACTCATTGGAAGTTAAGCCTTCTGCATTCAGATCTTTTTTGATCTAAAATTGAAATAAATTATAAACAAAAAATATGGTCGTTTTTTTTCTAGAAAAGTTATTGTTTTGTAGTAAATTGATTTTTTAATGTTGTTTGCTTTGCTGTTTTTTAATCGTGTAGAATAAACATAATTTTTCTCAGAAAATTAAAAAGCAAAGTAAACAAACATTAAATAATTAATTTACTAACCTATAATTAAAATTCAACGTTCCCCTGCCTTCCTCACCCCCTGCCACCTAAGATGGCGATCTGTTAAACGTCATTCCCGTTTCGTTCAATTAACATGCAAATAACGTTTCTCTTAGTTGGTGTTTTGTGAGTTTACCTGTGGGATTAGTACATAATCTCTTAAAGCGGCCGAGTTTACCATCGCCCTTACTTATAAAATAATGTAAAAATGAAATACTTATTATTATCTTTATTATTCCAACAGTCCGATGTGCAGGTGTTCAAGAATTTCTGAGAATTTGTCGCTCGTGCCGCGTGATCTCGTCTTGGGCAATAAAGAACGCACGTGAGAGACAGAAAAGTAAATGCTGCGATTTTACCACATTTTACATCACTAATGGCCAATTTTTAAAACCATATTATGGCAATTTTAACGCATCAAATTATTCCAAATTTTTACGGCACAATGTGAACATATTAACTTGGAGTCGTCTTTCTTTATTTTTTGATAATCTTTAAAAATGTAAGCGTTATTATTATTTGAAACTGGGCCAGTTTTGGCTGACTTTCAATTTTTTTATTGGGCACTCTATTGATTTTTTTTTAATTCTGGAGGAAGACGACTCTAAGTTTAAGTTATTTATACAACATATCTTTTTTTCAATAACATCGGATAACTAGATCGGTTACAATATGTTTTTAAAATTTGTTCACATTTGTACCTTTTTTGAAAGGCAAGAATCCCCTTAAGTACACTGAATATAAAAATGGACATAAACCGTTTTAAGAGTTCTCTTTAGAAAAACCATAAAACGAAAAATTACATAGGCATTCAGAATAACAGGTATCTTCTGTTATTTTTTGAGTGTTAACATAACATCTATTATAATTGAGATTAACGTCTACAAATTTATATTATAAATAAAATAAAATTAAAATGAAATATTAGACATAATTAAAAAAAAATTTTTGGTTATAAATTTTGTTCAATGTGTCCTCCTAAGTTCAAATTACATGAACGAATTATTTTTAAAAATAAGTCGTTTACGTTTCATAAATTATATGGAGTAATGGTTTGGAATACCTCTCGAATTCGATCCTGCATATTTTCTTTTATGGTAGGAGCCGTCTTATATACCTACTATTTTCTTTACATATCCCCACAAGAAAAAATTTAGCTAAGTAAGGTCAGGAGACCTTGCTGGCCAAGACACTGGGTCTCCCCTACCGATCCAACGGTCATAGAAACGTCGGTTTAAAAAGATTTCCATTTAAAAAATGTGGCCAAATAATATTATTTCCTATTATGCCAGCCTAGACATTAAGCGACCACCGATGTTGAAAATGAAATTCCCGTGTAAAAAATGGATTACTAGTGTGATAATAATGAAATTTATGTTTGTTCATACATCCGTTCCTATGAAATGTAGCCTCATCACAAAACATAACGTAATAAAAAAAACCGAGGTTGTTGTTGTATTATACCTTCAGCCCGCTGGCAAAATGTTACTTTATTTTCATAATTTTGCAGCTCTAATTCTTGTAATAACTGGATATGATAGGGATGAAAATGTTCAGTACGAAGCATTCTTGACACTGATGATGCACTAAAAGGCAGGTCTTTGCCTAGCTGTCTAGGTTGTGAGGATCTTTAAAACTACACTTAAAGCCGTCATTAATTTATTGTCATCATTAGTCGCTGGCTTCACTCGTTCATGTGTTTCATAATCGATATTTCCTGTTCTTTCAAATGCTCAAACGCAGTTGGATGAGGATGTATTCTTTGTGGGTGTTGTTGGGCATATATCCTTGAAGCTAAAAATGCATTTATTTCGCCTGCTCCCAAAGCAATAATTTCTGCATGCGAGAAGTTCATGGCCAAAATACACCAAAATCAAAAATAATGACAAAGGAGAAAATTTAAACAATACTACTAATACTTTTACCAGTATACAGAAGTCTAAAGAGAAACACTAATGACAACTTTATGTTAATGTAAAAATGTTAAGTATTTTATTTTGTCATGACCATCTTGATATATGTTTCCATTTTTGCAACTGTATTTAATATGCCCAATTTTATATTTTGTCCATGGCATTCTTGATTAAAATAATAAAATTATTAATTTTCGTGTTGCTCACCATAAATTTTAAAATATCTCAAAAAGTAGAAGGTTTAGGTGCATGACATATTTAACAAAAAATAAAGGCATTACGAAATACACCTTATCTGTAAAAAAAATACAGGGTGTTCCAAATTGGCGAGATTTGCCGAGACTGTACGAACACCCTGTATAATAAATAAAAAACTAGTGATATAGTTACATATTATGTACTTTTGGGTACTTATGGTAAAAATTTTATTTAATTATATTGATTCCATAAAAACTATGATTGTTTAAGAACTACCGTAATTTTCTTTAAATACGAGAAAATAATTTATTACTTGGCAACGTCGCAATCAAATTCAAAAAAGTAAATATAACTGTAGAGCTTCTTTCTAGCGGAATCCGAAAGTGAAAAAATATATAGGGTGTTTCATTTAAAAAAAATTTTTTATGTAGTTCCAATGTTTTGAGCAATCCTGTATATCATAAAATATTTTTACGTTATGCTTCATCGTAAATCCTATAACTTTTATCTTACACTTTTTTTATAAATCTTTTATAGTTTAGGCGCTATCGAAGGCGAACACCTTGTTGACACACCCTGTATAAAATTAAAATTTTTTTATAATAAATGCATTAGTCTATACTTAATAGGTTCCCAGTTTTTGACTTTTGAAAAATGACATTTTTGAACTTTAACAGCTTTTAGCTTTCTACCTGTACGAGCAAAATGGCTCACATGTCCCTATCTTTTATTTTTATTCTCTTCTAAAGGTGGCAACTTCCGGTTACCGGATGTAACTTGAAAGCAGGAAATATAGTACTTCCGGTTTTACCGAAAGTTGATTTTTTGGAAAGATAATAAAAATGAAAGATAGGACATGTAAGCCGTTTTTCTCCAAGATGTACAGGGTGTCCCAAAGTCGAGCCTCATCATGGGGATCTCGGAAACTATAAGAGATACAACATCGGTCAAATTGTGGCAAAGTTGCGCAATTTCGTACTGAGCAATATCGCAAAAAAATATCTGAGCTATCTTTTTTAGTTTTTGAAATTTTTGCAAAAAACTAAAATTTTGAGTTTTTGTTTTTTTAAACTGCTTGACTTATTTTATCCGCCACAGAAAAACAAGCACAACATTGTTTAGGCAACTTTTTACGCTCCATATTGTGACGTTTTTAGAATGTCGTTACAACGTTTCGTTTTTATGGAACTATTATCAACTTTAATTTTTTAAATACGGACCTGCATATTTTCTTTTATTTTTTGAAAGCCTTTTAAGCCCTGAAATAAACCATGTACCACACTTAATTATATTTAGACGTTTTGATGTCATCATTACATCTTCAGGAATGTGATAATTATTTTCAAATATGGCCCTGGTGTTAATTACTTAATCTTTTTACCACATACAACATGTAAATGGATCCGGAATTTTATACAAATAATTTACTATATATTGAAGTTTTTATATAAATTGTAACAAAGTAAAAATAAAACCAAACAAAACAAAGGTTGCTATGACAAGAACTTTTACTTGATTGTTTGGCTTAAGGTGGAATTCTCAACGTCATTTTATCTATTGCCAACCTATAACCTATTTTGCGTTGCTTTTTTAGTTATTATTTGATTAACTAACATTTAAATAAAATTAATATAGTCGGTACAATATTTAGGTAATAGCTGACATATTACAAAAATATCAATTTATTTCATTGCTAATTTTGGGAGAATTGTATAGTGAAAGAACAATGAGTGACAATGACATAATAATGTCAAAAAAAAAATCTTACCCGACATTTTTCGCTATAAAATTCTCCTAAAATATTTAATGAAATTCCTTGATATTTATTTAATATGTCAATTATTACCTATAAAATATGAAGACGATAATGATTTTATTTAAATTTTGTGTAAAAGCTAGAAAAATTAAATAAATATACGCGAAATAGGTTATAGGTTGGCAAGCATGTTGATACTTCCATCTTAATTATCTTGACAACTGCAGTCACCATTTTATACTAATTATTTCAGCAAAATTATGTTTTCTGCTTTAGAAAAGCGCGACATGTTACGAGTTTATTATTCTTCCAATAGGAATTCACAAATTTCTTGTGACCGTTATTTACAGGACTAACCTTAACGCTTGCAGCCTCATTATAGTTATTTTGCTACGCTTGATACTAATTTAGCCCAGTATGGTAGTTTTAATAAACCAAGAGTCAAATATACACCAGGGCCGTATTTAAAAATAATTATCACATTCCTGAAGATGTAATAATGACATCAAAACTTCTAAATATAATTAAGTGTGGTACATGGTTAAATTTAGGGCTTAAAGGGCTATCAAAAAATAAAATAAAAAATGCAGGTCCGTATTTAAAAAATTAAAGTTGATAATAGTTCCACAAAAACGAAACGTTGTAACGAAATTCTAAAAACGTCACAATATGGAGCGTAAAAAGTTGCCTCAATAATGTTGTGCTTGTTTTTCTGTAGCGGATAAAATAAGTCGAGCAATTTAAAATAACAAAAACTCAAAATTTTAGTTCTTTGCAAAAATTTCAAAAACTAAAAAAGATAGCTCAGATATTTTTTTGCGATATTTCTCACTATGAAATTGCGCAACTTTGCCACAATTTAACCGATGCTGTATCTCTTATAGTTTTCGAGATCCCCATGATGAGGCTCGAATTTGGGACACCCTGTACAGTTGGAAAGCAAGAAACTGTCAAAAATTCATATTTTAAAAGTTAACATCTGGGAAACTATTAGGTACCTAAATAAAAACGAATAATGTATTTATTAAAAAATAATTAAAAATATTAAGAGTGTTCCAATTAAATTAACAATGTTGTCACGTGTTTTCTTGTCTTAGCTATCATACGTCTGAGTAGCCTAATTGTATATTTTCAGAAAGCAGAACTTTTTATAAAGAGTAACTTTTTTTCGGAAAACTAATAATAAAAAAGTTTCTCAGATGTAGACAACTTAAGCAGATATAGATAAAATGATATTATAATACCATTTAAAAAATATTGATTACTTATATTGCATATAATTTGTAATTTATGGATTTATTTCCGATAAGTTTCTTTGCCACGCGAGTAACGAATTCCAGCTATTTTCGGTTCCAGTAGACCAGTTAATTACTACAGCACATCATAAAATGATGTTCGTTCGAGTATCGAATTAGTCAGCTGCTGCATAATGTGTCCTCTACGTCAGTTTCACTGTGGTACGCGCAGCCAAATGCAAATGCAAATTAGAATTGCGACGACTAGAAGAAGGAAAGAATCGCCTTAAGGGTAAGAACGTTATAATACAATAAAATACAAGATACAATTAAAATAAAAACAGATCAAAAAGCAAATAACGAACATTTTGAGAAAGTTAGTACAGCTAGAAGGGAATTTAGTAGAAGTTTCAATTTTTGACAAAATATACAGGGTGTTGCATTTAGGAATATTGAGTAAATTTAATCTTAATGTTCGGGAACAAGCCCTCCCTGGGGTAAATTAAACTTAATTTACAAATTAAACCCTTTTTTTATATTTATTATTGCTATGCAAAAACTCCCCATTCTCTCTACTCGTGTTGATTCCAAACAAATATTTTCACGTCTTAACACGCCGTTTCTAAGAAACAACATGTTTCCCGCCAAATATGTAAATTCTAAATAAATATCGTTCCGCTTCTAACCTACAGCTTTCTCAGAATTACAAATATCCTGCGCCAAATCGGCACAGCCGCTGTATGTCGGTACAGCCACTGTAGCTACAGCCACAAGCGCGATTTCCCTTTGTCTGGTATCGCCGCCAAACACCGAAAGCATTCCTAAGCTCCTCGGCCTCTTTGAAATGCAAATTCAACGCTCGAAATCCATTAACTCAAGTTTAACGGTTTTTCGTTCCCGCCATCCCTACCATAAATGACCTCTTAAGATGCTTCTAAAAGTTGCCACGAAAGCAGCACTTGCTGGCACATGACTTTCTTAAACTCTCTTCATTGGCTAAAGCCGCACCGGCGCGTCCCCATGGAAGGCGTAACTTAAAGGTTCCATGTTTTGTAAAACACGGTTCTGAGCCATCGATTGGTTAACAGTCCCTCTGTCGGGCAAAGGGTGAAACTATTGCCTTTTACGCGTCATAGAAAAAATCTATCTCGTCACTTCGGTCATAGCTCTTCTTGAGCAAACAGTGCTGTCTCTCGGCAATTTAAATTAACGCGACTTGTACTAAAAATGTGGTTTTTCATTCCTGAAAAACATTCTTATCGATTAAGGTTCGGTAAACTCTACAAATTTAGCTGCCCTGCTCAGCACTTCTCTTCATTATTTGTTGTGTAATATGGATACCCTGTCCTAAATCTCTGCCGCGATATTGGTAAAAATTCGTGTGTTCGATTACCTATATTTCTACAGTGCCGTAATTCAGCAAATTCTTCCAATACATTACCAAATGCCGGTCTACGGAAATCAATAGTAATTTTTTGTGAATAATTATCCCTTCTTCATCAAATAGACGTGATTTTACATAAAGTGATTACCTATTTCTAACACAAAAAATGACTGTGACTGCGCAGTGAATCAACCAAATCGAGTGCAACCTGAAACGCTACCTGTTTTGGTTTTGGTAATGAAACAATTGCAAGCAGTTGAAGGTAAAAAATGTATTGTTACCATGTAAAGTCATCAATGTATTGACTAATATTTACTTAATTGTCCACAATCGTGCACAAACTCAGTAACATTAAATGCTAATAGCGAATTTGGCTGCAAGCCCTGATGAAATTTGTTACAATAACTTTTATCCTCATTCTCCTATACAGTGCCGCTATCCGGGCTGTAACAAATTATACTCAAATGCAGAATCGCATTCCCTTCGACATTGACTACTTAAATAAAAGACTTTCAACCTGTTAGTCAACCGTAGTACCTACCTTTAAATAACATATCAGTGAAATCATGATTAAACATCTTGAACATTTGCTATTTTACAGTGATTTTCCAATTTATATTTGTTTTTACTTACTATAATTTGATACTGTTCTGTAGCCCAGTTTTAAGCTCTATTCGTTGTGTAGGGTTAGAAGCCTTAAAACACCTTTATAACTGCCACAACAAGGTAATTCTGCACAGCGGGTTTGTGGAAGCTGTGCTTCAGGCAGTATGCGCATGTATTTAGTTTTTGGTAGCAGACCCATTTTCAATATTTTCATTTGGTAGATCATTTAAACTCTTTACAGCATTCGTAATCTTAATTTACGCATTATATTATAGATATGTTTTTTCTCGTCTTTAACTATTTTTAAAGGCTTTTACAGCATTTATAATTTGATTTTACGCATCACATTATATAACAAAAATGCTTGTAAATTCCATTTGTATTTAAATCTTATTAAAATTAAACTTGCCTAACCAAAGTTCAACTTCAAATCTTTGTTTTATTTCACACGAACCACGCTGGTGGAAATATAGTACTACCCCCTTTTTGCCTTGGTCAACCATTAAGTAAGTTGATCAACTCCTTTTATATGTTTTAGTAAGACCGTACAGTTTTCCTGACCATATAAAATGGTCCTTCGAGCCGGATATTTGAAATTTGAAATTTGGTAAAGGCAAAATTGAAGTTTTTCAAAAAATTAATTTGTGAAAAAATTATTTTTTTTATTGAAAAACACTGAAGTCAGTGTTTTCTATTAGTGCCAATACGCAAAAAAATCAGCCTAAAACTTTTTTACTAACAAGCTCTATTCGCATAAAAATCAAAACCTTCTTTAGTGCCAAGACGCACAAAAATTGCCTAAATGATCGATAAAATAATTGGTGGTCTGTTTTGTTTTGCCTGACTGTTTATTGTATTTTGATATTTCATAGTGAATACCGTTTATTTATTTCCACAGTGTAAATAAGTTAGTTATTGACAAACCTGTTGAAACTCATTTAACAAAGCAACTTTCAGTTTTTCAACGTTGCCCTCATCGTGGTTGTTTTCACATGCGGAGTCACATTACACGGAAAAACCAATACGGAAATTCTTAAAGAATTTGTAAAAAAAATTTTATTGCGAAACTTTAATCGGGAATCCAATTGTTATAGACATTTTAACGTGTCTCTTGGTAACAAAAAATTGTTACACTGCAAAATATCTACAGTTTCTCAAATCATTATTTATTTTTAAAATAAAAATGGTACTTCGCACTTCGTTGTGAAAAAATTCTCACTACACTGCAAAAAATAATTAATAATTGTCAAAAATTTTCTTTTGCTTATAACTTAGAATTTGTACTCTAGGTACATTCTAAACCCTTTTTCTGTAGAACATAAATCGTTCTACACGAAGAAAAATACTTACAATCCTTTCTAAAATTTTTATTTAAAAATAAAAAATTTATTTCGCACTATAGGTGCTCCCTCTCCTTTGCTGTAGCATCGAGCGTGTTACACGAGGAAAAATACTTAAATTTTTATTTGGATTTGTACTATAGGTACATTCAAGTATACTTTTCTAACATTTTTATTTAAAAATAAAAATTTATCTCGCACTATAGGTGCTCCCTCTCCTTTGCTGTAGCATCGAGCGTGTTACACGAGGAAAAATACTTACATTTTTATTTGAATTTGTACTGTAGGTACATTCAAGTATACCTCTAACATTTTTATTTAAAAATAACAATTTATCTCGCACTAGAAGTGCTCTCTTCCCTTTGCTGTAGCATCGAGCGTGTTACACGAGGAAAAATACTTACATTTTCTTTGAATTTGTACTCTAGGTACATTCAATCATACTTTCGTGACATTTTTATTTAAAAATAAAAATTTATCTCGCACACACAAATTTTTCTTTTGTTTACTAGGTTGAATTTGTATGAAAGGTACATTCATCCTCTACTCTTTTTGACAGTTTTTATTTAAAAATAAAAATTCTCTCTAGCACAAAGGTGCTCTCGCTTTTTTGTAAAAACACAAAGTTTTCTACACTGATAAAAATAATTGATAAATTTTTTGAAATTTTTCTTTTGTTTACAAGGTTGAATTTGTATGAAAGGTACATTCATCCTCCACTCTTTGACACTTCTTACTTAAAAATAACAATTTATTTGCGCTTCTTGTAACAAATATAGATTACACAAAGAAAAATAACTAACGAACTTATGAAAATTTTTGTACTCAAAAAATTCATCTCTCTTTGAACGATATCTCGCACTACTCTGTAACAAAGAAATATTTCTCTTTTTCTTTTCTTGAATTTGTATATTGCACTAAAAATAGTGCAATTTTGTTTCTCACTCATCGTGATATTCTCTTAAGTTGTAAATTTATATAACGGCTATAAAATGACGGCTAAAGAAGAATTATGTAAAAAACGTGGTGGTCATAAAGGTTTGATCACTCGCGTATCTAACTGGTATGATGCAAATTGCGACACTGAAGAAAACCATCTTCAGTACAAAATTCGTTTAGAAACTATTAGTAAGGCGTTTTCGAAATACTCGGAAATTCAGGATGCTATTGAAGAATTAGATCCTGATGACATTGATCGTTGTATAATTGAAGATACGTTCTTTGATCTTCACGCGAAACTTGAAAGCAAATTGGAATTTTTTATAAAAATTCAACAAGCTCTAAACACTCCTCCTTTAGCTACTATAGCTCAACCCTTGATTCCGCAAATGGTACCGCAAGTTCGGTTACCCGAAATTCACATAAATATTTTTAAAGGTGACATTTCACAATGGACTTCCTTCTATCAGCTGTTTACAGCATTAATCAATGATAATCCTTCCCTGTCTAATGTACAGAAATTTATGTATTTGAAATCTTTATTAAAAGATGAACCCCTTAAATTGATTGACACCCTGGCTGTCACTAATCAAAATTATGATTCTGCCATCGACATACTAAAAAATAGATATGAAAATAAAACTTCTATTATAAATAACCATTTAATAAATTTATTGGATATCCCCGCAATTACAAAAGGTAGCTCACAAAGCTTACGAGAATTCGTTACAGATTGCAAGCGTAATATTGAATCGTTGAAAAATCTAAATTTGTCCTTTGAGGAATTATGGAATCTAATTATTGTTCATTTACTCGAAAGAAAACTCGATTTTATCTCAAAAAAGGCCTTTGAAGTGGACAAAGGAATAAATAAACTCCCTGAACTTGACAAATTCTTCACTTTCCTAGACCAGCGTTGTACTGTGTTGGAAAATCTAGCGAGCCTAGAAGGCCATACAACAAAAAAGAATACCAATCTATCTCTACATATCAATTCTTCCCACGTTAATACTGAAAAATGTTTATTCTGTAATGAAATGCACAAAATATATTCTTGCCCCAAATTTAAGGGATTACAAGTGTCCGAACGACACCAATTTATCAAGTCAAAACAATATTGCTTCAATTGTTTGGGCAATAATCATCGCACAATGCAATGTACATCCTCGAGATCATGCTTCATCTGTTCTCAAAGGCATCACACCCTATTACACTTTGTAAATTCACAGTTTTTGACAAATATAACTCACCAAAATGGTGCTCCCCCCTCGTATCAGACTACTACTGCTCAAAATTCTCAACACGTCACTCCCGAACGAAATCAAAATAAATATTTACGTAATAATCAAATTGTTGGTTCTTCCAACAATCGCGCAAGCGCATCTCCACAAACTACTCAAAGTCATAATTCTTCTCAGTATTCTTCTCGTCAAGCACAGAGTAATACTCCTCCATCAACGATAACTAATTCTTCCTTAAACAATAATCGGCAAGGTAGCCAGCTCCCTTCCTCCAATGGTTCTAGCCAAGAACCTGGTGTCTCTCAGGCTTTATCAGCAATAGCGACACAAACCTCTCATGTGTTGTTAGCCACTGCCTCTGTTGATATCTACAACGCAAATGGCGTTAGTACTTCTGTAAGATGTTTGTTAGACAGCGGTTCTCAAACTTCATTCATTACGCAAAAAACAATTGATAAACTTCAACTTCAAACTTATGATAAAAAATTAAACATTACTGGAATATCCCAGACAAATTCTACTTCCAATAAAATGGTTGATTTGACTTTACAGTCTAAAGCATATCATAATAAAACCTTTAAGTTATCTTGTGCTATACTTCAAAATATTTCATGTAAATTACCTCAAGTTGACATTAATGTTTCTTGACTACGCATTCCGAGCAATGTAACTTTGGCTGACCCTGATTTTGGCATCAGTCAAGAAATTGACATTTTAATCGGCGCTGATCTTTATTATGACTTATTACTACAGGGAATCATCCAACTTGGCAAAAATCTCCCTGTCCTCCAAGAAACCTCACTAGGCTGGATAATAGCGGGAAAGATTCCCCAGACCTTCTTTTCTACGCATAACGCAGTATACTACAACTCTTCCTATTTATCGTCACAACGTTATGACTCTTCAAGGGTATCGTTATTCCTTCAGACTACGGAAAGGTTTGAAACCTTAAGCAATCTAATTGAAAAATTTTGGACTATCGAGGAACTTCCTCAAAAAACAATTCTCTCTCCCTCTGAGGAAATGGCTGAAACCAGCTTCCTCAACACTACCAAGATTTTGCCAGACGGTAGATATCAAGTTGATCTTCCTTTAAAGGCTATTGATGAATCTCAAGAATTAGGCAATTCATTTTACATAGCAAGAAAAAGATTTCTTAACCTTGAACAAAAATTAGACAAAAATCCTTCACTAAACACAGATTACTCTAAATTTATTGACGACTATGTTGATTTAGGTCACGCGAAATATGTTCCTCTTACTCTTGAAAAAGTAGATGACAACAATAAAATTATAAATAAATACTTTATTCCTCATCACGCAGTATTCCGTGAAAACAGTTCGACATCGAAAATTCGAGTAGTCTTCGATGGTAGCTGTAAAACAAGCAACAATCTTTCTTTAAATGACGTAACATTCAAGGGATATCAGGTGCAGCCTGACCTTTATGATATTTTAAGTCGATTTCGATCGTTCAATTTTGTTCTCACTGCGGACATCGAAAAAATGTACCGCCAAATTTATATTAATCCAAATCAACGATATTTACTTAATATACTTTGGAGACCTACCTCAAATGACGACCTTAAATGCATAGAATTATCCACAGTTACTTATGGCACTAACTGTGCTCCTTATTTAGCAACTCGTGTTTTAAATGATATTGCGACTAAAAATAGTCAAACTTTTCCTTTAGCTTCGGATGCAATCTTAAACCATACGTATGTGGACGACATTATTTATGGTTGTGAATCTGAACAAAGGTTAACTGAAATCCATTCTGAACTTAATTCTATGTTACAAGCACATGGGTTTACACTACACAAATGTTCCAAAATTTGTTGAAAATCTCTCTATTAATCAACCCCTCGAATACGACTTAACATTTAACGATTCTTCAAGTTCTATCTTGGGTCTTAAATGGAACCCGTCCTCGGATATTTTCACTTTTTCTCCTCCTACTACTCTAACTTTGATTAAATTGACAAAGCGTGCAATTCTATCTGCAATTGCCCAAATGTATGACCCCCTTGGTTTAGTTTCATGCGTAATCGTCCTTGGAAAACTAATCATGCAAAAATTATGGCTCCTAAAAATTGATTGGGATACTGAAATAACAGATTCTCATGTGTTGTCACTATGGAATGCTTTTACGCAAAATATTGTAAATCTTTCCCAAATAAAAATACCTCGAAAATTATTCTTTTGTAAAAAAATACTTAAAATCCAATTACATGGTTTCGCTGATGCGAGTATGTCTGCTTATGCCGCATGTGCATATTTTCGAACATTATACGATGATGGTACTGTTTCGTCAAATTTGATTACCTCAAAATCTCGTGTTGCTCCACTTAAAACTATGTCTCTTCCTAGACTGGAACTATGTGCAATGCTTCTCCTTGCAAAATTACTATTTAATGTACGAAACATTTATAGTAAAAATCATTTCATTGACTCCACGCATTTATGGACTGACTCCATGATCGCCCTCTGTTGGATACAATCCCATGCATCCCGCTGGTCAGTGTTTGTGTCTAATCGAGTGTCACAAATCCAAGACTTAACGTCTAAGTATATTTGGAGACACATAGACTCAAAAAATAATCCAGCTGATTTACCTTCCCGTGGTTGTTTACCACAACAGTTACTTGATTGCCCTCTTTGGTTTAATGGACCAAAATTATTGTCAAACTCAGATGATTTTGCCTTACCCAACCTTGAAAGCAGCATGAATATCTGCAATCCTCCTCAAAGACTTAATACAACAATCCTTGCTGAAGAAAGAAAATTATTGCCAATTTCGCTACATTCCGCAACTCCCACCTCGGATTTCTGGACACTTCCTTTTTCAAAGTTTTCAACATTTCCCTTGTGTCTACTTTTTGAAGTCTTGAATTTGTACTTTAGGTACATTCAATTCCCCTATTATTTATCTATCTCTACTTTGTTGTAACACATCGATTACACAAAGAAATTTTGAAGTCTTGAATTTGTACTATAGGTACATTCAATTCCCCTATTATTTATCTCTCTCTACTTTGTTGTAACACATCGATTACACAAAGAAATTTGAAGTCTTGAATTTGTACTTTAGGTACATTCAATTCCCCTATTATTTATCTATCTCTACTTTGTTGTAACACATCGATTACACAAAAAATTTTGAAGTCTTGAATTTGTACTATAGGTACATTCAATTCCCCTATTATTTATCTATCTCTACCTTGTTGTAACACATCGATTACACAAAGAAATTTGAAGTCTTGAATTTGTACTATAGGTACATTCAATTCCCCTATTATTTATCTATCTCTACTTTGTTGTAACACATCGATTACACAAAGAAATTTGAAGTCTTGAATTTGTACTATAGGTACATTCAATTCCCCTATTATTTATCTATCTCTACTTTGTTGTAACACATCGATTACACAAAGAAATTTTGAAGTCTTGAATTTGTACTATAGGTACATTCAATTCCCCTAGTGTTTATTTAACTCTGCTTTGTTGTAGCAACTCGGTTACACAAAGAAAAACAATTGATCATTCTTGAAAAAATAAATTCCCTCATTTTATTTTCTTTCTTTTCCCCGTTCTCTTTGTGTGGTTTTGAAGCTACGACGCTTCAACGCCGGGCAGTATGTTCGGGAACAAGCCCTCCCTGGGGTAAATTTAATTTAATTTACTTAATTAAACCCTTTTTTATATTTATTATTGCTATGCAAAAACTCCCCATTCTCTCTACTCGTGTTGATTCCAAACAAATATTTTCACGTCTTAACACGCCGTTTCTAAGAAACAACATGTTTCCCGCCAAATATGTAAATTCTAAATAAATATCGTTTCGCTTCTAACCTACAGCTTTCTCAGAATTACAAATATCCTGCGCCAAATCGGCACAGCCGCTGTATGTCGGTACAGCCACTGTAGCTACAGCCACAAGCGCGATTTCCCTTTGTCTGGTATCGCCGCCAAACGCCGAAAGCGTTCCTAAGCTCCTCGGCCTCTTTGAAATGCAAATTCAACGCTCGAAATCCATTAACTCAAGTTTAACGGTTTTTCGTTCCCGCCATCCCTACCATAAAATGACTTCTTAATATGCTTCTAAAAGTTGCCACGAAAGCAGCACTTGCTGGCACATGACTTTCTTAAACACTCTTCATTGGCTAAAGCCGCACCGGCGCGTCCCCATGGAAGGCGTAACTTAAAGGTTCCATGTTTTGTAAAACACGGTTCTGAGCCATCGATTGGTTAACAGTCCCTCTGTCGGGCAAAGGGTGAAACTATTGCCTTTTACGCGTCATAGAAAAAATCTATCTCGTCACTTCGGTCATAGCTCTTCTTGAGCAAACAGTGCTGTCTCTCGGCAATTTAAATTAACGCGACTTGTACTAAAAATGTGGTTTTTCATTCCTGAAAAACATTCTTATCGATTAAGGTTCGGTAAACTCTACAAATTTAGCTGCCCTGCTCAGCACTTCTCTTCATTATTTGTTGTGTAATATGGATACCCTGTCCTAAATCTCTGCCGCGATATTGGTAAAAATTCGTGTGTTCGATTACCTATATTTCTACAGTGCCGTAATTCAGCAAATTCTTCCAATACATTACCAAATGCCGGTCTACGGAAATCAATAGTAATTTTTTGTGAATAATTATCCCTTCTTCATCAAATAGACGTGATTTTACATAAAGTGATTACCTATTTCTAACACAAAAAATGACTGTGACTGCGCAGTGAATCAACCAAATCGAGTGCAACCTGAAACGCTACCTGTTTTGGTTTTGGAAATGAAACAATTGCAAGCAGTTGAAGGTAAAAAATGTATTGTTACCATGTAAAGTCATCAATGTATTGACTAATATTTACTTAATTGTCCACAATCGTGCACAAACTCAGTAACATTAAATGCTAATAGCGAATTTGGCTGCAAGCCCTGATGAAATTTGTTACAATAACTTTTATCCTCATTCTCCTATACAGTGCCGCTATCCGGGCTGTAACAAATTATACTCAAATGCAGAATCGCATTCCCTTCGACATTGACTACTTAAATAAAAGACTTTCAACCTGTTAGTCAACCGTAGTACCTACCTTTAAATAACAAATCAGTGAAATCATGATTAAACATCTTGAACATTTGCTATTTTACAGTGATTTTCCAATTTATATTTGTTTTTACTTACTATAATTTGATACTGTTCTGTAGCCCAGTTTTAAGCTCTATTCGTTGTGTAGGGTTAGAAGCCTTAAAACACCTTTATAACTGCCACAACAAGGTAATTCTGCACAGCGGGTTTGTGGAAGCTGTGCTTCAGGCAGTATACGCATGTATTTAGTTTTTGGTAGCAGACCCATTTTCAATATTTTCATTTGGTAGATCATTTAAACTCTTTACAGCATTCGTAATCTTAATTTACGCATTATATTATAGATATGTTTTTTCTCGTCTTTAACTATTTTTTAAGGCTTTTACAGCATTTATAATTTGATTTTACGCATCACATTATATAACAAAAATGCTTGTAAATTCCATTTGTATTTAAATCTTATTAAAATTAAACTTGCCTAACCAAAGTTCAACTTCAAATCTTTGTTTTATTTCACACGAACCACGCTGGTGGAAATATAGTACTACCCCCTTTTTGCCTTGGTCAACCATTAAGTAAGTTGATCAACTCCTTTTAAATGTTTTAGTAAGACCGTACAGTTTTCCTGACCATATTATGAAACCTAATATTGTGGTGAATAAGACTTTTTGTGGATAAGAAAGGGAGTTGATAATCTAGTAAGTCAGATTGATATTGTTATAGAGTCGGCAGCTTATTATTATTAAAAGTGGTTGTTCTTAAAATTTGTGCTTTCTTTATCGAGATAATTAATTAAAAACTATAGTGGATTACAATAATATCTTTAATATCTACCAATTTTTAAAAATAAAATATAGGTAGTAAAATAATAATAAAGTCAAAAAGTTGCAGCTCTGATTCTTCTTTTAGAGTTTGAATTAGCGTTTTTTTTGCTACCGTGCGAGCAAAAATTATTTGCATCAAAGAGGGCTTGGATTAAAAAACGTAGGGCTTGGTTTAGATCACAATGATATGGGGACGATATATAGGTATGTAACCAAATCTAGGTTAACATTTTGTCAAATTCATATTATGACGTGATATGCTATAGCAATGAGTAATAAAACAAGTAGGTAGACAAATACAAATTTATTTTTGTTTTTTACAAAATTAACAAAGTATGAATATACAGAAAAAAAAGAAAAATTATTACATAAATTGCTGAAATTGGCCACCGGCCATGCTCCAAGCATAAATTCACACGTCTCTTCATATTTTCGAAAGTATTGACCAGCATCTCTGGAGAAATGTTACCACATTCTTGGATAATCCTTTCTTGTAATTGTTCTAAATTTGCAACTGGTGTTTTAAAAATAGTGTTCTTTAAATGAGGAAAAACGAAGTAATCCATAACCGTTAAACAAGGTGATCTAGGTGGGAATTCAATGTCTGATCGAAAACTGATCAATCTGTCGTCGAAAAAATTCAGCTGCTTCTTAAGAATTGTCCTGCATGTTCCATAAGATCTTCCCACTTCTTGGGACAGGCGTCTTATACAATTTGTTGGCGTATTTTGCATTATTTCACGAACGTTTGCAACAAGTTCTTCTGTTCTTACAGATGGTATTCCTGCTCCTTTTTTGTGTTCTACAGAACCTGTTTCCCTAAACACAGCCAAGGTTCTTTTCATGCAATGATAAAAATCCCCAGCAATAAAAGCAACGTTAGGAAAATGTTCGTGAAAATCGTCCATGCACAAACCCGGATTGTATTGCCACTCACCATTTACTCTAACCCCGTTTCGAAAATACGCTTCAACCATGAATGTTTTGTGCTGTTCCGTAAAGCCCATTGTGTGAATTGGTCAAGAAATTGGAGAAATTAGCGATGAATCAAATTACTTGTAACGACTGTCAAAGATTACGGAATAACTAATTGATTGTTAATTCAGGTAGTTACTGACACCCAACAGGTATTAAGCTCTACGGCTCAGCATTACATCCTTAGATGCAAGGCCCTCTTTCATGCAAATAATTTTTGCTCGCACGGTCTAAAGTGTGCCCGAAATTGATGCTGACAGTATTGCGATCGCGGAAACTATAAGAGATAGAAAGATGGTTAAATGGGAAAAGTTTTAGGCAATTACGTTGAATAATTAAAAACATATACCTATCTGCGTTTCGATAATGTGTTTTTCTTATTGCAACAAAGACGTTCTAGTTATTGGTGTGTTTATTAAACAAATGGTACATTTTGGGTTTGTTAGGTACTTTAATTATTATGTATATTTTTGCATCTGGTAGGAATAGTTGAATATACAATTGATCTTTATTATTAATATAATATATTTGACTATCAAGGGCACAATTCTTAAGGTAAATCATGATTAAAAGACCTATAAATGGCTTGAATGCAGGGGTAACTTTGGGAACCTTGCAATTAGTTAAAAAATAATAATATTACTATCTAATTTTGGAAGGGCTCTTCAGGGAGGCATTGACGAATAGTATACCGGTGGTTTTTTTAAATAAATGCACAGAAACTTTAAAAAAGCACTGTTTTGAAATCAATAAAATTGTCACAATTTAGGTACCTTAAAAGCCTTGAAAGTAAGCACGTCGATTTTCAGAACTAAAGTAAAAACAACAATGTTTAGGAACACGATATTTTCTAGTCTAGATCTAGATGTCATATATCCTAAGAATTCTAGAGAATATGTGTTTGTTTTAACAGGAAAGGTTCTGTAATTGCACAAAACACGAAAGTAAACGAAACTATGACCGGCTGACTAACGTCTGCCATGCTCCATCAGTTCCAGAATATGTCTGTATTTCTTCTGCGTATGCCGAAAGCATAAAAATAACCAATCTGATCAACACAGCACTGCAGTGCGCATGCGAATCGTCAATAGTTAGGCAAATCGAATTGACGATAGAAAATGGCGTCGTTAATCCCACCTCAAGTTAAAAAAGTAATTTTCAGAAAAACCGGCCCATAACTATTAGGTATATATTATAACAAAATTAAAATCCTTAATGACTTAATTCTGCTCTTATTTAATGTTCACGCTCCTATTAATGAATGGCGTGTTACAAAACCATGTAAACATATTACATTGTTATTAAGTTAACTTTATTCCTAAGTAAAAATATCCTCCGATATGTCGGTGTTGCCAAATATGTTAAAATTTTCCCTAAAAATGTTATTTTTAGTTATTTTGAGATAAATATTTAATTTATAATATTGTTTAGTATTATATTATAGGAAAAATTAAGTACTTTTCGATAAATAAAAAAATCCAATATGACGGTCATAAGAAAAAAGAAAATTGATGATGGTTCCAGGAAACCAAAACGTTGTAAAATATTACCTAGTAGGCATATTCTATGTAATAGGTTGCCACTAAAATGTGTTTACGGATTTAAAAAATATTGGGAGATAACTTAGTTACAAACAACCGATCTAAGGAAATACAACCTTTTCGTTTATTCAAAATATCTCAAGAACCAAAAGAACCAGAATCGATCCGCAAGCAGCAATAAACTGCTAACATAATTGCCTAAAACTTTTTCGATTTAAGCTTATTTCTATTGAGATCGCAATACATTAGTACCAATTTCGAGCATCCTGTATAAGTATATTTTATAAAGCTAAATTTAACTATATTAGGAAGAAATCGTCAATTTGGTCTTAATAAATATAGTTTAAAAAAACCAAAAAACACGCTTTAATAATTAATCAGACTAAAAAGCGGAAAATAATTCTTGAAATATATAAGTATATAATAATATAAGTATTATTGTGAAAAAAGCGTGGGGCGCTTTGTGCTATTTTTTTCGTGGGGTGCTCGATATACGTTTCCCAAAGGACCGATGATCAGTGCTGATGATCGATCGCAACCGATCGTCGGCAGCAATTCTTGTTGTAACGGTCGACCGATGATACACTCATATGTGAAAGACACATACGACCTTATAGTTTTTTCATTAATATCATTTTTTTTTAAACGATTTGACATATTGACAGCTGTCAAATTTTGACAGGAAAATTTTTTGCTTATTTTTCCCGAAGTCTCCGCATCGAATACTATACGACCCCATATTTTTTTTCGTCAATATCGCTCTTTTTTTTTATACTTGTCAGCTGTCAAAATTTGACAGGTTAATATTTAACTATAAAATTATTGTATTCTCAGCGGTTCTTGATAAGTCTACAAAATTTAAATGAAATCTGACCGTTTAAGGTGGGTCAAAACATACAGGTGAAGCTAATAAAAGCGTGTTAAAAAGGCCTAATTTAAGCATAATATAAAAATAAAAAAAAGATAGTTAACTATATATTTGTTACAAAAAAAACCTACTTCGAGATGAGGTAGGAGGCTCAAATTTTTCACATATCTAGATAATGTTACCGATATATTAGGAAAAATCAGAAATTCGTAAATTTTTAAACCTGAAACTGAGAGCATCGGAAAGCCAGCGGGACCTGCTGATAGCAAGTGGATAAAATATGGGAAGCTTACTTATCCATCTAGGTTGAGTCCTTACCTTTGTTGTAATTCGTTTTCAACGTTGAGCTTATTGTTGTTGTTTTCGACAAGGGCGGTGGTCTTTAACTTATTGTTGTCTTCTCCGATCAGCAGCTCCGTGTGTCCGTTCTGGAAAGGCGAGGATGAACGCCGATCTTCCAACTTGCGCACGTTCAGATTTTGGGGCGGACTTTCGTCGCCTTTCCTAAAAATAAATTTCATTCATTGTATTTTAGCTTTTTTTATGTATTAAGTATTAGGTTTGTGGGCAAACTTAAGTGCGATAACAGGCACAGAGGTTTCTGCCGACTCGTCCGCCGCTACGGCAGCCGAGTCGGTACATGTGTATGTCGACTGTTTACTACCAATACCTCCTTCCTTCCTGAAAACGTTAAATTACGTGTGTGTAAATGAAGATTTTCAGGACAAATTTGTAATTTCCATCCAACAGAAAAATATTTTATTGAAAAAATTATTTTTATACACATTCCCACATCCACAAGAAGTCACAAAAAAAATTATAATTTTGGATTTAAAAAATATTAAATATTGAAAAATCGGCGTTTTTACTATGGAAAAACGGTAAATGGCAAAGTTATAGATAATAAAAAGATTTACAACTTTTGTATTTGCACTTTTTTCACATAACCTCAAAATTTATGTGAAAAATTCAAATAACCAAGTTTTTGGTTTTTTTATTTTTATCTTTTACAAAAAAATTTTTATACACGAAGTTTGGTGAAAACTTTCCTTTTTATGTCCCAAACACACTGTAATTTTTTTGATTTAAACTATTTATTTTTAACCTTATTTTGACTTAATATCGAAAAAGCAACCTAATTTTCAATCGAAAATTCTCACGTCAAGATATCTGCTTTTTTTAAAAAGTCGGTGGGCTTTTTGTTCGTTAAAATCTCTACTTTCTGATGGTGTAAAAAATATATACCTACATTACTATGGTAAATGTTCTCAATTCAATTCAAATCCCCTTTAAATCCTACCTTTAATTATATTTAGATAAACTATTTACGCATGTTTTTTGCAATCTTTATGTTTTATGGATTTGTATTTTTTTGCTTTATCAATGTAACATGGAATCTTACGTTTTTCGAGTAATTAAAGTATAAATTTTAATAAATAGCTCAAAATTGTACATAATGATTTAAAAAAAAAAATTTCGGATTCGAGTTTTTTTGCATTTTTTGAGAATATTTACCATAGCAATGTATATTTTTTTACACCATCAGAAAGTGGATATTTCAACGAACAAAAAGCCTACCGACTTTTTTAAAAAAGCAGATATTTTGACGTGAGAATTTTCGATTGAAAATTAGGTTGCTTTTTCGATATTAAGTCAAAATAAGGTTAAAAATAAATAGTTTAAATCAAAAAAATTACAGTGTGTTTGGGACATAAAAAGGAAAGTTTTCACCAAATTTCGTGTATAAAAAATTTTTTTTGTAAAAGATAAAAATAAAAAACCAAAATTTTTCACATAAATTTTTAGGTTATGTGAAAATAGTGCAAATACAAAAGTTGTAAATCTTTTTATTACCTACAACTTTGCCATTTAATGTTTTTCCATAGGACTTGTAGTTTTGCCGGAAATCGAGATAAATCGTTTTCTACCCTTAAAAACTCACCCCCCCCCCCTCCCCCCATTTCCGACCTCGGATCGCCCGTAATTTATTTTTCCTTTAATTTCTGTTATATTCTCTTCCTTTTCCAATGGTTTCATCCTATTATTATTTTTTTTTGGTTTGAAAAATTATCGACCCTGCTAGTATTTGAAGAGGTAAAAATAAATCTTACGTTTTCATTGCCACTTTCTCTCTACAAGTTAATTTCTTTAAACTTTCAATCGGACGTTTCGTTCTTTTTTTTATCTCTCTCAATCTGTTAAATTAATTATGTTATATTTTAAAAATTTTAAAGGGGTAATCTAACTTTGGAATTTTTCATATTGTTATTCATTTAGGATTATGCTAAGTACAATAATTCAAACGAAGATAATTCAATTGAAAAGGAACCATTTTCGGGAGGGTCATCAGATGAGGTGCAATCTTCCGATCTAACTTCGGACTCAAGCTCAAGCAGTGATTATGACCCGGGATACTTGGAAGTTTCTAGAGAAAGGCTTACTTTGATTGAAGCTCAAGATAGCACATCTCATGACACTGATAGGAGCTTTACGGACGAAAATTTATTAGATACTAGTAATACGGCAGAAATAGACAGTCCAGTTATTACACTACAAGACAAAACAATGGTGACAAGCCAGCCATTACTTGATGATTATGATATACGTTCTGAGCATATCATCAATATTGAAAAAAATAATGACTTGTCCAACTTTAGTACGGTGAGTTACTCGAATTTCTTGCTTCCTGTCAGTTTATTAAAATATCATAAATTATAACATATTATTCGTTTTTGATGCTATTTTTCCATGTTTTTTGTGCCCAAACAATTTTTTTTAATTTGAAGAAGTCATGCTTAAAGTGGAGTTGAAAGTATGGGAAAGAAAGAAAAGAACTTAAAGTCTTCCTCCACAAAATTTAATAGAATAGAATTCTTAAGGGTCTCTACATGTTTCGAACGTAGAAACGTTCATCATCAGGAGACAGAAAATGTATTTAAATAATGCTGATGGTTTTAGCAGAAGGGAAAATGGTGAAGGACCTTAATGGAGCTTTCATAGAATTAAAAAATGATGTGTAAAAAAGCAATAATATGATATATTAATATATATAATATAATAATAACAAAATACTGAGTGTGTTTTAACTTTTATTAATTTCTCCATATTATAACAAAATACTGAGTATGTTTAAACTTTTATTAATTTCTCCATATTATGGCTTTTTTACACATCATTTTTTTAATTCTATTAAAGCTTCATTAAGGTCCTTCACCATTTTCTCTTCTGCTAAAACCACCAGCATTATTTAAATACATTTTCTGTCGCCTGATGATGAACGTTTTTACGTTCGAAACGTGTAGAGACCCTTAAGAATTCTATTCTATTAAATTTTGTAGAGGAAGACTTTTAGTTCTTTTCTTTCTTTCCCAATTTCTTTTAAGATAAAAGTTTTACTTACATACCATTCCTTTTCAGCTTAAAGCACCACAACTTAACACACCAAAAATCAACGATAAAATCATTATTCTCAGTGTAGAAAAGGTATATCTTGTTTGCAAAATCCAATTATTTTTCTTGTAATTATTATCTCTTTTAGTTTTCAGCATTAAATAAAAATACAGAAACAATAATGTTTACGGATTCTCCTATTCAAAACATTCTGGACCAGGTAGGTTTCCACTTTCTACCGTGTGTATTAAAGTTAATCGGAAGAACTAAATAAACTTATCTCTTTACTTCTAGAATGAATCGTGTAATGCCCTATCTTGCAGCTCTATCTGTTCAGATTCTGAGATTGAATCGAATGGCACTCAGAGTCCAGTGATTCCAGTACAAGACAAAATAATTGTTACCGAACAGTCATTACTTAATTATAGTGATATAACATATGAGCTTAATGACAACTTCGAAAAGAAGAATTATCGCTTAGCAAAAAATGTAAGCACAGTAAATTATTCCAACAATTGCTTTTCAATTTCATTTTGCTCTTGTCCCTTGTTTGTTTATTAATTGCGCTAATTTTAATAATCTCTTTTAGCTTTCAGCACCCAATGAAAATTTAGAAAGCACGATTATTGCAGATTCTCTTATTAACAATAGTCTGAACAAGGTAGGTTAAATTATCTTGATTTGTTTATAGTATTTATCACTACCTACCTACATGCTAAATCGCACTACCGTTGGTGCTGATAAGTCTTCTATTAACAGTTGCTATTTTATTTTGAGTTGGCACTGGCATGCAAACAGATCAATCTTCAGAGTTGTAATTGTCACATTCATTTGGACGTTTATAAATTGAAACGATTGTTTCCCAATATTCTATAGATAAATTTAGTCAATACCTACTTAATTTTTAATGTCTGCCACAAATGGATATATTTTCGATTAGCAAAAAAAATTACTACAACAACGCTTTTAATAATTGTTTTTAGATTTCAAACCTAAACAGTGACCGAAAAAATAAGAAACACAACAATGAACGAATTCTTCATAATGGAATTATTACCAAGGTAGGTACATAATGTTGTTTAAAGGTTTTAGAGAAAGTAGAATAATCAAAAGACTGATTGTTTCGGACTTCCATTCTCTATATTGTCACAAAAGGAATTTATTTAAAAATGTTTCGAATTTATTTAAAAATGTTTCATGGTTCCATATTCGAATTTTTAATAGATTTCTATAGTTAGGCTAATGGCAGGTCATTCCTACGTAACTTAAAACCTATATTAAATTTATTAAACAAGTTCGAAAAGTTGCAATTATGAAACATTATACGCGCATCCCGATCTATCAATGGTTTTGCCAAGTCGTCAAGTCAGCAGAATCAAGGTTCACGACCGGAGTTCGTCGTTTCCCTAAAAGAAGGGAAAACTGCTGACTTGGTGAACGGCACACTATTGATAGAACAAATATCGTTCGGCACTAGTGCTCAAGAGTCCGTAATAAACAGTTAACAAATTTTGTGATCATCTTTGCTGGTATCTTTGCTGGTCCCCCAAGAAGCGATGCTAATAAATCTAATGTAAGTAAAATACTTAATTATTGAGTTGAATTTATAAAAGGTTTAAATCCGATCTGTTCATTTTGTTATTTTATTCGGTTATTTTATTTGGTTATTTCGTTTGGTTATTTTATTTGGTTATTTCATTTTTTGTAAACCCATCAGGTGATCTTTATTTAATTTGCTAATAAATTTGTTTTCAAAATAAATTTGTTTTCCTAAAATAGTCATTAAGGTTCCGTTACCTCTACGCCCTCGTCGCACCCTAAAACTGGGCGTGACATATGGTGGAGGCGCCGCTCTTTTTATTCTGAAGATTAATATTAAAATCAACTAGTAACCATTTATTTTATCTTTCCAAATATTTTTCTTTTCCCCACAGCATAATTTTTTTTTTAAAAAGTACCATAGACTGCTAGTATTGTCTTAAAAAAGATTTTTCTTTCCTCCCAATTATTAAGTCTAATTTATCTTTATTCTATAAAACGAGAACCTTAAATTATTATTCTAAATTCAATTTTATTTTCTTTCCCCGCGTATAATTATAATAAAAAATAACAAACATATTTAAGAACAAGGATTTAAACCTTTAAAATATTTATTTTTTAGGGCGACAATTTATTTTTTTGGTTTAGTGTGAAATATTTTATTGTGTTTAGCATCACATATTGTTTTGTTATTGCGCACCTACGAATTTACACAGCGTCCCATTTTTTTGAAGTTGAAATACATAGGTATAAGGTAAACCGCCAGTTATTGACACCCTTAATAACACATTAACAGCAAAAAATATATTATCGCAGGAAGTTTTAAAGCTAAAATCAATTGGTATTTTTTTTCAAGTACTTTAATGTATTCTTATTGTAAAGCTAACATTTTGGTAATAAAAACACTTAGTTTTTTTTAAATATATTTCTATAAAACAGTATGAGCAGCTGGATTAGTAATTGACATTAACATTTTTTAAAAAAATTAGTGTTTGACAGTCCAGTTATTGACAGAGGAAAATAAATAGATTTTTTCATAAATAAATTTTATTTAAAAAAAACATTAAACAGTAATTAAATTAAAAACTTAGGAAGATAACTTAGTAAGAAGCATTGGGTTCTTCAACATCCAGCGGCTCTGAGAATTCATATTTTAATCGATCACCAGCAAGAAGCATTTTTGGAAACTCCATTTTCTTTATAACTTGAGAAAAATTTATAACAGATACATCCTTGTCATTCAATTTAAACATAGTTTTTTCCTTGTTACAGCATATCATACCAACTACTTCAGCTTCATCTTTGCTTAGCACCTCTTGTACAACACAGACATAATTTTTAAAACTCTTTTTTTCTGATGGAAAGGCAACCAAAATGTAGTCACTCACTTTAATTGTATCGTCTTTATTCTTATTTAAATCTAATTTAAAATTGTTTTCATTAGGATCTCTATTTTCATTGTAATTAATGGATTCATCAAACTCATTATTACTTTCTGAAGTAGAATCACTTGGTACCCACTCTTCTTCTGACTGTGAATCACTGCTATCAAATTCTTTTGTTTTAGTTATTTTTTTCTTTTTAGTTTGTAATTTTTTTCCTTTTTTATCAGAGTCAATAAAAACGCGTTTTTTTACACCATCTATTTTTTGTTCTTTCTCAATCTTTTTTTTCTCCCTTAGTAGAGCCCGCTCTTTTTTTTCTTGCATAGTCTTAAGTTTTAAGTCCTGTTTCTTTCTATTGAAGTCTTGCCATTTTTGGGAAGAAATAACTGAAGAAATTTTTGTTTTTGTTTGTTTCTTTTTAAATGCTGAGGCTTCAGGAAAATTTAAAACATACTTATATGGAGAAGGAAGGTCTAAAGGTAATGCAATTGCAGATGATGTTGAAGAGCATTGCTGAGTTGCTTCATCTGCTGCATCTTTTTGTTTGAGGTTCTCACAACTAATACCTAAATTTTCATCAACAATTGATTCGCACTCATCGACAATTGAACTTTGATCTAGAACAGTATCTTGTTCAGTAACCGGAATCTGATCATTAATTTTATTCAGAACTATATCCTGTGATGCCTCATTATCCTGCTGATCATTAACATTATTTACAACCAGATCTTGGGGAGCCTCATTGTTTTGTTTTTCTTGATACAAGGATTTCCACAAGGTAAATAACGATGAGTCTTCTACTGGACATGGAAGACTATTTAGTAAACTATCTAAAAAAAGATCAATTTTAGGTTGGCCAATCCTTTCCTCTATAGCCTTTAATAGGGTATGAGCGTCTAAACTGGGGTTCAAGTTGCTCGATGAGGTGTCAACATTAATTACACGCTTTTTAACGGATATTTTATTAAAATTTACATTGTCAACATTGAACGGACTTAAACCAGAGACTCTAAATCCGTTTTGTACTGTTTCAGGCGATATTTGCTCTAACGCTTTTTTAAAAATTGGAGCAAAGTTTGCCTTTTGCAACTTTACCCCATTATTTTGAAACCGCCAGTTTTTAACTTCTTTTTTCCAACGACACTTTAATGGGCGAAAAACGGAGACATCCATTGGTTGTAACAGGTGTGTTGAATTGGGGTAAAGTGCGATTAAAATTATTTTATTAAGAGAGCAGAACTCGGACAGTTGAAGAGTCATGTGTGAGACATGCCCATCTAGAAACAGCAGAACAGGCCTAGGTATATTTTCCTTTTCAAGCCATGGTACAAATATGTTGACCATATAACCAAAAAATGTGGTTCCGCACATCCAACCATTTTCGGATGTTCCGATACCCCAACTTTCAGGAACATTTTCTGCAACATGACTTGGTACTCTAGTGTATTTGTAAACTATCATGGGAGGAGCAAATTTGCCGCTAGCATTGGCTGTCACAAGAACTGTCAAGTTCTCTTTTTCGTCACCTGACACTTGATATACGTTTTTTTCGCCTTTTATTGTTATAACCCTGTCATCTTTGGGGTTTAGAAAGAACGCACTTTCGTCAGTATTAAAAACGCGATCAGGCTCTGTTGTTATTTCATATAAATTTTCATTTGTAAGGTATTCTTGAATTTCTGAAAACCAGTTTCTTATTTGTTTTTCTGAAACGCTATCCCTGGAGATTGTTAAATTTTGAGAAACCCTTGTTGTTAACTCAGGATGCCTTTTCAAGAAATTTTTAAACCAAGTATCGCCAGGTCTGCCATTCACAAAAAAATTCTTTCTTGGTTTTTTCTTTATAATGTATTCAACACTATCAAAAAGTTGAACTTTACTAATTGGATAGTGTATTTTAGTTAGTTCTAATATCCACTGGACCAGCATAGTTTCCTCTTCACAAGTCAGGCTTGAAGGTGGACCCATAGAACAGCTTTTTGGTGATTTCCCAGACACTTTGTAGAGGAGAGTTACACGTGGCACTTTAGCTTGTTTAGCGGCAGACGCTATAGAACTGCCTCTCTGAACTAACTCTAAAGCCATATTCATTTGCTCTTTTGAATACAATTTTTTGGGAGCCATGCTTACTTGAGTTAGAAGTAGTAATCTGCAAATAAGGACTACTTTTAGTAGTTGACACCCCAGTAATAGACACCTATGTCAATTACTAGTTGTAACAAACATTCAAAAATACAAGTCTTATTGGCAACATTGTAATTTTCTGTGTAATAAGATACCATTAAAAAATAAAAATCTTTAAAGATTTAGTAATTGACAGGGGGTGTCGATAACTAAAATATGGTTTATTTTTCATTTCAGTAATTGACATGTTAACAAAATGAATCCAGGATATTTTAGGTTAGGTTTAAATTACAATATATGATTAGTGAATTACTTTCGATGCTGAAAAGCTGCAAATTTAAATTTTAAGTTCAAAACTTTCGTAGAAAAGACATGTGAAAATTAGTACTTACCTTATGGTTTTGATTAAGCACAGGTGTAATTTGTAAAGCACATGAAATTTAGGAACAATTTATACCGACATGTCGGCACTAACAAACATGTCCGAACTACAGGGTTGCCAGAGTGACTTTAATAAAACTTTCAACCAAAATTAAAATTTAAATTATTAACTGGTTTTCTTAAAATCCTTTATTAATTCGATGGGTGTCAATCACTAAAAGGGTGTCAATAACTGGCGGTTTACCTTATAAGAAGATTTTTAATTGATTTTATAATAGTTGTATTAATATCAAAGGGATCCTTACTTTTACTATTTTTTAGGTTGGAGATAATTGAACGGGTTTCGATAAAAGCGATTGGTCTGATATTTAATTCGGGACAGTTTTCGCTTTTTTTCAGATACTCTGTAAAGTCTCGAGTGGAGTTGGGTAGACTCTTGATCACTTCTTCAGCTATCGAGCAGAAGTAGTTATTAAAATCCTCCGCATTTAGGTTTACTGTGGATGGGATATTTAGTTTTTGTTTACTATTATTGATAACCTGCCACATGGCTGTTTGCTTGTTAGATGCAGAATTTATAAAATTGTCATTGGTAGCCTTTTTGGCTTTACAAATTTCCAAACGGTATCTACTTTTTAGGGCTTTGACTGTGTTTAAGGGCATTAGAGTTGGGTTGATCTTATTTAGAGCAGTGATAAAGTGTAGTCTTTCCCGCATTTCCCTTAGGTTAGCATTAAACCAGTTTGAGTTGGGTTTTTTGTTATTAACGTCAACCAGTTTGGATTTTATTGGAAAACATTTATCCATAAAATCACTTATACAGCAAAAGTCATACATATAATCCCTGCAATATGGTCCAATTTAAAAACTTTTGTACTCAACCCAAAAATACAAAATAATTTGCCCACATACAAGGACATCCATGAATGTTTAAACACAAACTGGACACTTGAAATTCCCCTCCTAAATTTAACCTCGACAGACACTACAGTTAAAAATATTTTGGAGTTCATAGACAATAATATACACCCAGCAATCAGTTCATACAGCGAAACCTACGGTATCCATAGTGACTCACTATTCTTAATTTGGAATATAATTCTTTCTACTACAGTAGCATACCTCTTCTTTACCCGAAACAGGTTACTTGTTACTGCAGCAGCAATCCCATCCGTACAGGCAGATTTGCCAAGTTCTTTTGCGAGTCATGATGCTTTCTTTGGTATCTGGTGCACATGCCTAATGATCTTCCTACTATATCTAGGCTGTTGGACCAAAACCTGTAAAAAATACAAACCATGAACATCAAGACCACAACGTAGAAGAGATTGAACTTTCAACAATGTCTTCTACTCAACCATCAACAACCCTGGTACAAAAAATTAACAAAAAATATACACTAAAAATACTTGAGCATAAAAACCTTCTATCACTGTCTCCTGGAAATAAAGTTATGGCACAAATTCAGTGCATTGAAACATAAAATATTCTAATTAAATTTTTCCAAGACAATTTAGTATGCCCGAGTAGTCTTGCAAACATTTAATAAATTAGTCAGTGTTTTTGCCTTGTTATTTAAGCCAAGATCTAGCGCTTTAAAAAGGTTATTGGATAAATATCATCGTAAATCACAAAGACTTACTCAGTCCCGGGACGTCAGGACATCAACATTTTGACATGATCATTTTAAGATCAACATAGGAACGTAAACAGTTGGCAACTTGATATTTTGATATTTAATTAAAGAATCGAGGGTTAAATATAGATATGGAATCTTACAAATAAAACGAAGCCACTTATTAGGTAATCAAGCAAGGTTTTAATTAAGAAATATTAATTTTGTACAGGCATAAGTACATATGATTTAAATATAGTAAGCGTAGGTAGGAGACAGGGGCATACAAACCGGTAGAAGGCTTTTTCAAGTATAGTACAGAAAACCCTACGCAAGAATAAAAAACAAGAATATTTTTCAAAGTCTACCTAAGTAAATATACAAAAATATTTTTCAAGGCAAATAAACAAAAAGATTTTTGAAGTAAATAAGTACAATACTTAAGACCTCTCAACTTAAGTTATTAAATAAGCATAAGTATCTTATAATTTTAACAAAAATACCACTTACAATTCTTACCCATGGGTATATTAGTTAAACAATCAGTTTAAAACCTCAGATCTTTATGCAAAAAATATTTTCAATTCTACAGAGGTCTATAAACATAACAAGACTAAATATTATTCTCCTTATACGAGAATGTATAGAACCTCACATCAAAGATTGAATGAATTTAATTTTATTACATACTTAAATGCCAGAATTTACTAGGCACATATAAGAATATCTAAAAGAATTTATAATATAAAAAATTGATTTTACTCACGTAGGTAAGGTTTTCATAAACCATTTATCCAAGATAGTCCAATGCATATTTCTCAATTAAAATAAGTAAGCAAGCATTCTACTCATTAAGTAAAAGTAAGCTAATTTTTCAGTTTTATATTAGTTCAGATATATAAAACCTACTAAAAATATATCCGAATTTTAATTTAAAAAACAAATTTAAAATGTAAATTTGCTTTCACTTAGCTATTGTAAGCACTTCAGTGCAGTGCACTATTTTGTTCCATTGTAAATAATGTAAGAATTTAGCGCGATCTAAATATATGTAAATATTAAGCGAAATAATAGGAACACATACTTACTCTTTGTCTCTTTATTTTCATGTAAACACCACTACTGCACCACCCGAAGCTGCTTGGTCCAAAAATGCCTGACGTCTCTGCTGTCCAGCCACTTGCCATTGACAGACCGGAGTCCAAAAATACTAAAGGCACGATGCATACACCATACTTGACCGTACCACAAGTAAGCCCCAGTCTCCAGGCTGCCACAGTACGCCAGTATGGAACAATTGGTCTCCACTGCCATGACGCATCTATGCCTACTGATAAAGCCATTATATCACCCAGCATCCAGTAGAAGCTCAACAAGTCTCATTACCATGTCAACACACGAGTGCACACTAGAAGAAGTAGCCACAACACTATCACATGCACACGGACGAGTAAGGCAATACCACCGCTACCGACGAAGACAAACCGAGGAAAAGCAAGACTGTAATGCTAAACGAGTCGCAAACCAACGAGAAGCTCTGCACACCATCTCCGTTAGCACTACACTTCACAAACACTAGTGATTGCCAATTTTCTCGAAGAAAACTCGTTAATCACGCCGCTCACGAAGTCTTGCTTAGAAGAAACTAGAAACTGCCGATTTTGCTAAAAAATTTCAAAATAACGAAATTTGTTGCAGCAAACAGTTAGGTTAAAGTTAAATGTCCGACCTTTCCTTTATCTAAGTGTCCGACCTACCTACGACATACTTACATCCGACCCAGGCCTTAACAACATGAGATGGACCACGGAGGATGTTCTGTTCTGTTCGAGGATTGTGATGGCCTCTAGCTTTTGACCACAGAGGAAAAACAGATAAAATTGTCACTAACGACACCAATGTTAGCAGACAAGAGCAACCCATAATGAATGAATGGCTACCAGTATGGCATCGGCCGTCAACGCAGGAGGCCTTAGTACCAACAACAGTATCGGCAACACCCAAGGTTCTTCGACGATTCCCATAGGCGGCGCACCGCACGAAACCATCCGCAGACCCATGGCAAGGCACGAAATCCCAACCACGACAGGACCGTACTCAGGACCCAAGCATAGACTTTATTATGGTGTAGTGGAAATGTGTATAGAGACATTAAGAAACATTATTGTTTTGTATTGCAATATTTATTTTTATTTTCACTCAACTGAATAATTCTCAAAATAATTTTTTTTCAGTCTATTAAAGAAAAGAAGTGGAGTTAACTTATTTTTTGGTAATTTAATTTTCTTTTACAGCTTTCAATATTTAAATTGTTTAAACTCTACTTTCTTTCTATTATCGCTGGGGGCCAGCTTTCTTAAGACCGGGGGATATGTCACAAAAGGAATTTATTTTAAAATGTTTCGAATTTATTTAAAAATATTTCATAGTTGGATATTCGAATTTTTAATAGATTTCTATAGTTAAGGCTAATGGCAGGTCATTCCTACGTAACTTAAAACCTATATTAAATTTATTAAACAAGTTCGAAAAGTTGCAATTATGAAACATTATACGCGCATCCCGATCTATCAATGGTTTTGCCAAGTCGTCAAGTCAGCAGAATCAAGGTTCACGACCGGAGTTCGTCGTTTCCCTAAAAGAAGGGAAAACTGCTGACTGGGCGAACGGCACACGATTGATAGAAAAAATATCGTTCGGCACTAGTGCTCAAGAGTCTGTAATAAGCAGTTAAAAATTTTGTGATCATCTTTGTTGGTATATTTGCTGGTCCACCAAGAAGCGATGCTAATAAATTTAATGTAAGTAAAATACTTATTGAGTTGAATTTGTAAAAGGTTTAAATCCGATCTGTTCATTTTGTTATTTCATTTGGTTATTTTATTTGGTTATTTCGTTTGGTTATTTTATTTGGTTATTTCATTCTTTGTAAACCCATCAGGTGATCTTTATTTAATTTGTTAATAAATTTGTTTTCAAAATAAATTTGTTTCCCTAAAATAGTCATTAAGGTTCCGCTACCTCTACGCCCTCGTCGCACCCTAAAAACTGGGCGTGACAGTATAGCAATTGTCTATACAAAGAGAACGTCCCTTTCCAAGTGAACCAGCGGTCAAACTTAGAACTACCTTAGTAAGGACGTTCTTAGTTTACTCCATATCCCTTTCTTGGCCACAATATACTTTCAGATCGTCCTCAAGACACAGCTTATTATAGTATAGTATATCTTTATTTGCATGAATTTTTTACATAATTAAGCAAATAGTGTTAAACTTAAGTAAATTTAAAAAAATACAGAAAATAAATAATATCTAAACAACTAAATATGCAGTTTAATACCTTAAATAACTCTAAAATAATTCACACATCTTAAATAAATCAACAAACAAAACAATCAACATTTAAAATACATTTAAAGAAAGCCAAGAACAGTTAAAACATAATCTAAAATTTATAGCAAAACTTGCAGCTTAAACAGTTTGATGCCCAAATTTGTGTCTCACTGTTTAAACTTTAGCTTTCCTTTGAAAGGTACTAAAGTCTCATCAATACAGATGTACTCACCAGGCATAATTTTAGACTGGAATGACTAGCGAAGTTTGTTCAGAAGGGGAGTAATTTTATACAACCTATCATTGCCATTTTGGGCATTATCAGCAAAATGCCAAGTTTTGAGTAACATTTGAAAGCGATTACGTGGCATCACTTTTCAGAGGTTATTGTCATATAATAAATTATTTGACCAATATGAAGAAATAGAAGGCAGTGAAACGAGGCCCATCCGCATTATGCAGCCTATGAACTGTTCCATTTCTTCTTGATTTGTTTCTTTCCAATCTTATTTATCTTCTATATATCTTCTAAAAAAGTTCTTATTTTTTTCCTGTGCCGCATATTTGTTTGTTTCATCTACGAATAGTTGAAAAATCTCGTCGGTGATAATCGTTTTTAAAAACATTGTAGGGAGTCTTCTCATAGTGGTCATATAATGAACCATAAATACCGGGCTTGTCCTCTGTAAAATTAAAATTTTTCAGGTAATTTCCACTCATAGGGCCTGTTGGTACCTTGCACCGGTTATTTTCTCTTCTTTGACTAAATAAAACTAGAACTTTTACTAAAAATGGACTGTATATTATTCTAGAATTTCTAACCTAACACCATGGCCGACGGTTCGTCGTAAAGTCAAATGTCTTCCTCCCCTATCATGATGACATTATTGCCACAACGAGCCACAACCACTAGAGATAAAAAAAATAAAAGTTTTTCAAAACCAAACATACCGCCGGCCTTGAAAGCCACTGCTTTCTAAACTTAAACCTAACCAAACTTAAATCGTAATCGTTAAAACAATATTCCGCATTAGGCATATACAAAAGCCTAAACGAAATAACAAATTCTTAACACATACACAGGTATACTTATTAATTGTAAATGAACAATTTTGCATGCATATAAAACCAACATTAAATACTTCCGGTCGCATTAAAGTCTGACCAACAGGGTATTACCCTCTTACTACCTCCCTTTTTATAAAGGAACACCACATTTATTTTATTGTTTAATGCCTTCGCTAGACGCTTCGGTGGGAAGCACGCATAATTTTTGCACCGCGCGTTTTATCACCCCACTAGCGGTACGAACACTTGCAACCCGAACGACTCCATCAGTCCCAGGGTGCACAGCCACAACTCTGCCAAGGCGCCAATTAAGAGGCATAATGCTTTCCTCTTTTAGAACTACTAAAGTTCCGACATCAATGTTTTTAACAGAACCTTGCCACTTGCTTCTTTGTTGTAAAGTGGTCAAATACTCCGAACTCCAGCGTTTCCATAGGTGTTGAACAACATGCTGGAGAAGATGGAACTGCTTTAAACGGTTACATGGGCTACTAGTAACATCTTCTTGTAGCAAGGCATTGAGAGGTTCCCCAATTAGGAAATGGCCAGGGGTCAAAACTTGAAGATCATTAGGATCAGAGGACAGAGGTGTTAATGGCCGCGAATTCAACACCGCCTCTACTTGCGAAAATACAGTCGATAAATCTTCAAAGGTGAAAGATCTATCGCCAACCACCCTTATAATGTGATATTTTGCCGATTTTATTGCGGCTTCCCAAAGTCCGCCTTGATGGGGAGATTTGGGCGGGATAAAATGCCACTCGATTTTATTCTCTAAACTATAATTTTTAATGGCATTATCCCTTTGAACCTTATCTATAGTTTCCCTTAACACTTTTAATTTATTATTAGCTCCCACGAAGTTGGTTGCATTGTCTGAATAGATGCGTTTACATAAACCTCGCCGCGAAACGAATCGCTTTAAACAGTTAAGAAAGGCATCAGAGCTTAAATCTCCTACTAATTCTATATGAACAGCTTTAGTGACGAAACATACGAACAAACACATATATCCCTTTACTATAGCCCTATTTCGTAGTTTACCGTCTTTAATATTAAATGGTCCTGCGTAGTCAACGCCACAAACAGAAAATGGACGCTGTGGTACGGTGCGGTCTCTGGGTAAATTTCCCATTTTCTGATTTAAAGTGGTAGGATTTACCCGAAAACATACGCGACATTTTGATAGAACACTTCGAACTTCTCGTCTTCCGTTAATAATCCAGAATCGTTCCCTTAATGATGCCAAAATGGCTTGCGCCCCTGCATGAAGTTGTTTCTGATGTTGATCAGAAATTATTAATCTAGTAAGGGGGTGCCCCTTGGGCAGAACCATGGGATGTTTTACATAATATAACTCACTTGATTTTTCTAGACGACCGCCAACTAAAATTAAATTATTTTTATAGAACGGATCGAGAGACTTTAATTTACTGTTTTTTGCCACACAACCATTTTCCTGTAACGAACGTATATCTGATGCAAATTCTTGTGTTTGAGCTAATTTTATCAAGAGAATTAAGGCATCATCTAACTCGGATACGGTTAAAGTTTTATTATATTGTCTATTCCCTGATTTACATTTTAGGTTTTTATAAAACCTTAAACACCAACCTACTAATTTTGTAAGTTGAAATAGTGAGTTTTTTAAAAGAAAAATCGATTTGTCCACGACCGTGGTTGACAGTATTACCTTTTTATTTCGTTCCTCAGGCAAAATGCTGGGATTTTCTATTTGACATTTAGGCCAATATTTTTGCTGCTGAGCCAACCATGTCGGACCATGCCACCATAAGTCCAAGTGCTTGAGTTGACTTGGATTTACGCCACGAGATATTATATCCGCGGGGTTATCCCCTGACATTACGTGATTCCACTGTTCATATTTACTTAAAGTTTGAATTTCGGCAACGCGATTAGCCACATAAATCTTCCATGAGGAAGGTTCATTAGCCAGCCATGATAAAACTATAGTGGAATCCGTCCAGAGAAAAGTTTTTTGCACCGTTATATCTAATGTTTCTAAAACCTTATGCACAAGTCGAGCCAACAAAAGAGCTCCGTTTAGCTCGAGTCGCGGAATTGTCGTGATCTTAATTGGTGCTACTCTAGACTTTGCGCAGAGAAGTCTAATCATAACATTTCCTTGCGCATCTACTGACCTAAGATATACGCATGCGCCATAAGCATTTTCACTTGCGTCGCAGAATCCGTGAATTTCTGTATAAAGTACACCGACGATGATGCACTGTCTTGCTACCTTTATAGATGCCAACATATCTAAGTGAGTATAAAAGTTATTCCAAAGCGTAATTAAATCTAATGGTATAGACTCGTCCCAACCTAGTTGCAACTGCCATAATTTTTGCAAAATAATTTTTGCTACTATTGTAACTGGTCCTACTAGCCCTAGCGGATCAAAAATTTGTGAGATCGTGGACAATATCATACGCTTTGTTATGGAACAACTATAAGATGAATTAGTTTTTATAGTGTATTCTATTGTATCATGATTAGCCCCCCAAAATAAGCCCAATGTTTTTATTGTGTCGTTATCAGTGATAACATAATTAGAACCATTATTTTCTTTGCTTGCTAAGGCTTGCAAGACTTCAGGCTTGTTTGAACACCACTTTCGTAGGGGAAAGCCGTATTCAGCTAAAGTTTGCGCTAGTGTCTTCCCTATCTTGATTGCCTCATTAATAGAAGGTATGCTAAAAATTAAATCGTCTACATAAAAACATTTTGAGATAATTTTGCTTAACTCAGGAGATTCCTCCTGTATATTATTTGCGACTTAATTTAAGCATCTTGTCGCTACAAAGGACGCGGACGCCGTTCCGTAGGTAACCGTATTGAGTCTAAAATGCTCTATTTCTAACGTCGGCTCTTTTCGCCAAATAATTCTTTGTAAGTCGCGTTGTTGCGGTTCTACATTAACCTGTCGGTACATTTTTGCGATATCAGCTGTAACAACAACTTCGTGCTGTCGAAATCTGACTAAAATTTTAAAAAGTTCGTCTTGTATAGTAGGGCCAATTTTAAGAACATCATTTAACGATACCCCACTAGTCGACTTTGCGCTCGCATCAAACACGACCCTTAACTTAGTAGTAGTACTGCGTGATGAGGTAAATAAAATACGTTGTTTTCAGTATCGATTTCCGTATCGGGAATTTTGCTCATATGACCCAAACTGCTGTACTCTTCTATAAATTCGCTATAGTTTTGTTTTAAGACCGGATTCTTAACAAATTTCTTTTCTAGTGAATACAAACGATTTTTTGCCTGTTCGAGAGAATCCCCTAAAGTACTAACAGCTGGTTTTAGTGGCAAATCAACACAAAATCGACCAGTTTTATCCCTTTCTACGGTTTCCATGAAATGTTTTTCGCACTCTAACTCTTCTCGCGAATAAATTTTCTTTACAGGAAACTCTTCAACTGCCCAAAACTTTTCTAACTGGTCCTGTAATGCTTGAGAAGTGAAATGACAGTAAGACTTATTGCTAGATTGATTATTGTTTGTTGTATACAATGGTCCAGAAATCACCCAACCTAATACCGTTTTTTGCAAAACCGGATTTTGTCTACCTAGTCTAATCTGGCCAGCGCACAACAAATCGTGAAAAATGCCAGCTCCTATTAAAATGTCAATTCGGGCTGATTTATCAAAATGAGGATCGGCTAACTTTAAATTCGATGGAATATTCAAATCCGAGTCGTCGAATGAACATGATGGTATATTCGCGGTTACATTTTCTAATATCAAAAACGAAGCATGAGCTGTATAATTATTATAAACTGATTTTATTATACTATTAATTTGAGAGTCTATTTTAGTTATCAGTTCATTTATTCCGGAAATAGGTATGTTTATTTTTTCAATCTTTAAGTCTAAGAGTTTTGCTAAATCTCGCGTTATCAAATTAACCTGCGACCCGCTGTCTAATAGCGCTCTACATTTAACATATTCATTTTTTGAGTTTTTAATTTTTATTACTGCTGTAGAGAGAATTATTTGACCGGGACGTGAAAGACCCCTACATGACGTTGCTACAATGGCATTATCGTCCACCGCTTCCGTATCGTTAACTGATAGATTAGCACTGGTAAGTGCTACATTATTCGATTGCTCACCCGATTCCGCTTTATATTCTGGATGTAGCACGGTGTTATGTTTACCATGACACTTGCGGCAGCCGATTGACTTACAATCTTTGACTTGGTGACTTGACCTAAGACAGTTGTAGCATAATCGCATTTTTCTAACCTGCTCTGAGCGTTGCCCAATCGGCAACGCCAATAATTTCTCGCAGAAATAAACAAAATGAGCACCTTTGCAGAACTCACACTTGACCCTTGTAGAGTTTCTATCTTCTACCGCGGCATAGGCACTCCTACGTACCTTACTTCCTCTAGCTGTGCCTTTAAAACCTTTACTATTATAATCAATGATCTGCTAGCTATAGATGCCGCACGCCATTCATAAACGCTATTTAAATCTGCTGCCAAAATCGTTTGTAGGAGAGAGGAGGTGAAGTACTTCCCCCCGGCCGGGAGTGGGGATTACGTTGCCGCCATTAGAATTTTACCTCGTTACTATGCGCTATCATATGGTCACAGCGGCGTCTCGTGTCAGGGTTCACAATAAAATATAATTATCCAATCTGAAATCAAATATTTTTTAACGTTTGTGAAAAAAAGGGTTTGTAGAACAGTAAAGTATGATAGAAAAAATGGTCCGCGGAGCAGTAAAATTTAATGTAAGTTAATAACTATTTATTGTAATAATTATTATAAGAGAAACTTTGGATAGCTATAATTATAACATTTGGTGAACTGAGCTGACCTAAAAATAATTACACTATGTATACTTAAAACACGGGTTTTACGGTTTTATTGAAATTTAAAAGAAAAGCAAAGTTCCTTTTACGTTAGGTACTTTTTAATAGCGAAAAAGCACAACAATAATTTTTTCTTCCCCCTAGCCGCGCTCAAGCAGGATGCCTCTTTATTTCCCATCATGCCTACGAACCATACGAAGTTGTTCGCAAAGTTCCTTTAACATAGCTAAGCAAAGATATTTACTTTGCTTAGCTGTTTAAAAGCAGCAAATGGAAAGTAAAGTCAAAATTTTGAATACTCTCGCAAGATGGAGGTAAAGTCAAGTGACACTCTTTCAATTTTGCTCTATTAAACTTTTATAAGTTGGCATGAATTCCAGGACTGGACTTGAAAATTTAACATGTGATACCTTCTAAAACAATTGATGCAATAGTCTCATCGGTTTTACCGCTTTAATATTGCCAAATAATAATAATAATTTATTTTGAAAGTTTTGTTCTATAAATATTATAATTTAAGGTAGGTAAGTCGATTCAGCCAGTAAACCTGCAAGATGGCCGACCTGTCATATGACAAAAGTAATTGAAAATGCAAAAATCCATTTTATTTAGCTGGAATATGACTTTTGTCATATGACATGCCGGCCATCTTGCAGGTTTACTGGCTGAATCGACTTTACCTAATAATAAACATGAGTTTTTATATGGTTTAAAGATAAAGTGTCAAAATAGATTTAAAAACTATATTATATTACAATTACCTATTCAAACCTTGAAAATACTAAATTAACTGAAACGCAACTTTAAATAGGATTCTGTCACTCATATTTACAACAGAATTTTTTTTGTTTTATTTCTTCATATTATACCCAGAGAACACAGAGCCAACTAATATTCTGTGATTATACCTATCTATAGGTAAAATACAATACCTACAGTTCAACATAAACTAATTGAATTCAGTCAGATATTACATTTTTACTGTCGAGGAAATCCCTATATATGACTTACATAAGGTACGTAGACCCAAAAGTGGTTTTTATGAAATTTGATGGTTATGATACAGTTACATTTTTAAATTTGTATGTGGGCTAACGTAAAGTTAAAAGCTTCAATTTAGCCAGGGATTTAATTTTTCTCTCAATGGAAACCCCAATTTAACAGTTTTTGACTTACGTAAGGTACGAAGACCCAAATACGGTTTTTATAGAATTTGTTGGTTATGATACAGTTACATTCCTAAACTTTTATGTGGGCTAACATAAAGTTAAAAGCTTCAATTTAGCCAGGAATTAATTTTTCTGTCAGTGAAAACTCTACTTTAACAGTTTTTGACTTGTTACGTATACGTAATACCCAAAAGTGGTTTTTATGGAAATTGTTCTTTAAAATGCAATTTATTGATACGGTTATATTTCTAAACTTGTATGTCGGCTAACTTAATGTTAAAAAATTTAGAAATAAAACCAGCCTATAATAATAATCATTTAGGTAGGTATATATCTTTATTCTCAAGTAACTATAGTTTATTACAGGAATTATCTTACATATCCAAGTAAAGTATTTTTAACAAATAATAAGTAGGTTCAAGAATTAACAACTTATTAAAACAAACATTATCTAGGTACTAGATACCTACATAAATATCTAATTCAAAAAAGTTTTCTTTAAGAGACCTGATTTGAGTACAACTAATAAATTTCACAGTCATAGTCTCACACGAATATTTATTTTCCAAACAGGTTAGGTACATGTGTCGCTCGTAGGTACCTGAGCATCAGAACAAAATAAGCCTAACATTGGTCTGATGATGCTCAGGTATGAGCGAAACATGTAGGTAACCTGTTTGGAAAATAAATATTCGTGAGACTCTGACTGTAAATTATTATATTAATGTCCTATTCCATGAAACAAAATCATTATTTTTTCAAAATACGATATTTGTTGCCACATGCTTTTGAATAATGGGCTGTGTGTGTAATTAGGTAAAAATAATAATATAGTGGCCGGCTAAAATTTGGCCGCATATGGAAAACTTACACAAGTATTTTGTCTGGTACCTACAACATATCATGAAATCCCATGCAAAATTGAAGAGTTAAAGGCACGAACCCACGAACGTCATAAATGACGTTTATGGTTAAAGGTGATCAATTAGTGGCTTCCTTGTTTATTTTAGACTAAGAGTGTATCTGAGTTGTTTAAAGAATTCAATAAGCCAAACCATTTGCAAAAGTTATACCTATACAGTCTATCCATAATGTTCCTTAAATAAATAATACGTTTAATAAAATAAAAATGTAAAGTTTTAATTTTTTTTTCCCACCTACCCACGCCTATGAATAGTTAAACCTAACCTACAAATAACCCAACTTTTTATGTACTTACCTATGAATAGTAACTGCAGAATTATTATTATTATATTTCGCAGTCTTGCACACTTCAAACCTGTGACCCATATTAATTAGTCTTGAAAAAAATATCACAAAACACTAACAACACAGCAATTAATACACAAAACCGATAAACCGAAACAAATTTCAAACAACTTTCGAACGAAGAACGACCAAACTAAACCCTTAATTTCTCTGTGGACCACACGTCAAAGAAATTATGAATGAAAAAAGGCAGGCTCTCTTCTGACCAATAGGAACGCAACGTCTTCTGTGTTTGCCAAACTGCATAATTTTTAAGGGAAATGTCTATGGGTTTTTAGACAAAGATTTAAATTTACCACATAACGTCATATTTTTTCTCTTCTGGAAGGTAAAACCTGTAGATTTATGGCTTTAGGGATGAATAATATGTAAAATTATTAAATAAGTGTTGTTATTATTACTTTTAAAATATTGTTATAGCCGTAATTTATATATTGGTACTCTAAGAGTGTTAATACCTACTTTTAAGAGGTACGTTTGGCAAACAAAGTGGAGGGGCGCAATTTGCGACAAAAGTTACTTCAGAATGGTATACGATTTTGGCAATAGGTTCGTTTGTTATTGCTTCATCTATAGCTAGCAGATCATTGATTATAATATACTGTGCTTAATACGCGGGCTTTATTCTCTAAAAATTCCGTGAATTTAGTTAAACTTGGGTTTCCGCCAAATTCTGTTAGCGACTTTTCTTCCCATTCCCTTTTTGTTTCAAAGTCCAATTTCTTACTTATAAAGAAGATTATAAGTCTATCCCATTTTTCTACTGGTTCACCTAATGTCTTTAGTGCCCTAATATGTTTTTCAATACTATCGACTAGCCCCTGTAATAGTTGATGCGATTCTCTATTTAACACGGGAATGTCAAACAGGGATTTTAGATGTGTTTGAATAATTACAGGTATATTGTAAAATCGTTTTTTCAGCAATTCCAACGCTACTAAATTATTGTCATTTGTTACTTCTAAGCAGTCTAAAACCCTTTTTGCTTCCCCTTCCAAAGAATCTATTAAATAATAAAATCTTTGTATGTTATCTAAACTATTATTTTTATGCACAAGCGTTTGGAATGTCTCAAAAAACTGTGGAAATTGACTATAATCTCCTCCGAATTTAATAAAATTTAAACTAGGTAGCTTTACCGCAATTGACTGTTGTTGCGAACTAAGTTGCGTACTCGTATTTACGATAGGGATCCGATCATTTTCGTCCACCTTTTCTATATATTCTCTACCCGCTGCAATACATTTATAATAAAGCTGTTCAAGTTCGTCACTATCCCTAATATCAATTTTTGACTCCTCTAATAACTCTATCTCAATTAGAATTTCCTCAACGTCACTCAAAAGAGGTTCTATTCTTTGCAATCGAACTTTTAATTCGACCAACTGCGTGGTGCCCTCAAGCTTGGATAAGAAAGTGGCAAATTTATTAAGTTGTTGCTTAATTTGATCATACTTTTTTACAAGTCGGTTTGCTTGTTCCTCTTTTTCAGCTACAGCCGTTTTCTTACCCATCTTGGTCTTATATTACTAACTAAACTATATAAAAAATATTGTTTACTACAGTGTAACACTAAACACGGTACACTCTAACCCTATAAACTCGTTGGCTTCCTAGACCGCCCTATGCAGCCACACTCTATGAGAAGATTGTTCTAGCTAGCCTCGTACTAAGGCGCCACCTATGACGTAATCAATGTCGACCGATCTACCTTTTATAATCTATAAGCTCTACTACTACCTCTTAAAACAAACCCGTGTGGCAAATTATTCCCAAATCACCCATCAGTATCGTATGATTTTTCGTTCTACTCTAAACTATCTAAATAACTGAATATTACAATTTACTAGTCATCAACACCTCGGTTAAGGCTAGGAAAATGGATAAGGGATGGGGACTTACGTGTGCCTTGGTACCGCCGGCCTTGGCTCTCTAATTTTCAACAAAACACTGCTGAAAATCCTACAAATTCCATACGGACGAAGGATCAACTTTTGTTGGTACCTTGCACCGGTTATTTTCTCTTTTTTGACTAAATAAAACTAGAACTTTTACTAAAAATGGACTATATATTATTCTAGAATTTCTAACCTAACACCATGGCCGACGGTTCGTCGTAAAGTCAAAAGTCTTCCTCCCCTATCATGATGACATTATTGCCACAACGAGCCACAACCACTAGAGATAAAAAAAAATAAAAGTTTTTCAAAACCAAACAGGGCCCCTGGTGATTATTTCTGAAGCGATATTTTTATCATTCGAGGAATTATCATAAGCGTTTAAACAATTATATTTTCAATTATTTCATCAATACTGGAAAAATCGCCGACAGCTGCATTTTTAGCAGGGTAGGTGTTTCCAACTCATCTAGTAGCAAATGTTGTGCCTTGGTAGATGTTGAAGCCTGCACAGGTTCCAACTCATCTAAATAGTAGCAAAGATTGTGCCTCGGCAGGGATTTCTAGTACTATCTTTTGTTTTATTTATACCAATAAAGGATTTTTAATTTTGACATTCTGATAGTTGAAGTTTTTATTTACCTTTTGGCTGTCTGCTTTGCTAAGCAAATTTTTTTTCTTTGGATTAATTGGTTCGTCACCACTATCATCTGATGATACACTCTGATATACTCTGACTGATCAGGCGAAAAATCAGATTCATCGGATAACATTGTAGGCTATTGATTATGTCCTAAAAAAACAGGGCAATAAGGAGCTAAGACTTTCACGGGTTTTTATTACAGGAATCGATCAATGGGTTATAAATGAAGAAAAAACCGCGGAGTGCTATTAAATTAGAGGGTGGAAATTGAAGATAGGGGTGAAAAACCACCCCTTTTGGTTTTTTCAATATATCTCGTAAACAAACCAAAATTTTGATATATCTCATATAAAACTTTTTGTAGAGAATCAAATTTCCCATCGGAGTGGCATTTTTTGAATATTAAAAAGAAACATTTAATGCCAAAACAGTCGAAACAAACTTGAAAAAAAAAAGCGAAGATTTCGATTTTTTGATTTTTTTGTGCTTTTTCGCCTGTATCTTTTTTTTTGGGCTTAGATAGGTATAGGCATTGCTTCAGATAGAAAGAAACAGATTAAATTTTCTTTAAAATGGTGGGCGAAACAATTTTTTTGAATGAAAATTGACCGAGATATGGCCAGATGAAAATTGCTGTTTTTTTTTGCATTTCATCCCTCTTGTACGAATATTGTTTTTGTTCGCATTTTATTAAAAAAAAAATTGTTTTACTTAATTAAAAAAGTTTGTTTGGCTATGTCATTCCTTGGTTGTATAGGATACATAATGGCAGGCAGTGGTCTGGAAGATATATGTGGTTTGGTGTATGCAAAAGGTTCAGTAGAAAAAAAATCTGTCTGGGAAAGCGTATTAATTCTATTAACTTTAGCTTTGATAGTTTTGAAACATATTGAATTTTCTGATGCAGAAAAAGCAACATAAGAAAATTTAAGCTTGGATACTACACACGAAATTCCAACAGGTGGGCAACTTAATTTTCTGCAACAGAAATTCAGCGAAAAACTTCAACAATTGAAAGCCAACGGACCAACGGCAAAATTATACGTTCAGTATTTTGTAATGGTAACATTACTATTCCAATTTATTCATGCTAAACGAAGTGGGGATTGGACTATGCATTTGGCTTCAATCAAAAAAATGATACCATTTTTTATAACAACGGGACACTTCAATTATGCTAAATGCTCGTACATCTACCTTCAAGATATGTATAAAATAAAAAACAAGATGAATGAACGTAGCTATGACTTATTTACTAGCAAGGCATATTTTACACTACGGCGTTCACCAAAATTTTATTCAGGGGTCTGGTCTGACATGACCATCGAACAATGCTTTATGAGACATTTTTATTCTCAAGAAGGCTTAACCCATGGCCGTGGCATTACTCTTGCTTCTACTGCATGATGGATAGCTAGTATTCAGCTGCAGATAGTTATTGCCGAGCAATTAGAAACATTTTGTAACTTTAAATTAGATGGTACATCGCATCAGCACCAAGATGCTGAAACCTCCCGCATTCAGAGAGATGCAGATGATGTAAAAACTTTGTTGGAATGGTTCGAAGAACACCCTCCTTTTCTGCAATCAAGTGATTTGACTTCACTGAGCACTGGCGTGATCGGAAGTTCGGAAATTGATTATCACGAAGCACAAGAAAAAGGAATTGCTCTAATTCCAGACGTGTTTGAGGGTACAATTGATGAAGTAAAATTTAAAAAGGCAATGAAAGTACTGCCGCTGAAGAGTGCATTTTCAAAAATTAGATTACATGCAGACGATGTTGTTGTTGTCGACTCTGACACACTCTTTAGAAGAATGCTTCTATGCAATCCTTCGGATGCTGAATTCGAGGAGTATTTTGAATTTGAATTAGCGCCGTATCCAACATCAATTTTTGACGGATTCAATATGAGGAAGAATACTTAATCAGATTTGTATAAATTTTTTACACCACTTGAAGATGCTCCTCTCGGTAATATTTACCATGTTATTGATGGTGGGTATTTAATACATAAAATCGTATGGAACAGTAATAAAATTTTTGCAGACATAAGTACAAAATTTATTTGTGATTTGCACACTTTTAACCCCGAATGTACTGTTGTTTTTGATGGTTATCCAAGCAGCTTAGACACCAGTACGAAAAATGCAGAGAGGCTGCGCCGAACACAGCAAATTGGTCCAGCAGTTCAAATTAGAGATGATTTAAAACCAGTAACAAAACCAGACAATTTTTTTATCAAAACGAAAGCAATAAAAAGAATTTCATTGCATATTTGATTGAAAAATTGAAGGAAGTAGACATTGATGCAGTGCAAGCAGATAAGGACGCAGATTTTCTTATAGTCGAATGCACAAAAGAGAAACCATCAATGTTAAAAAATGCTTTTATTGTTGGACAAGATGTGGACCTTCTCATTATTTTATCTCAGTTGCAAAGTAATAATGTATATATTTGGAAACCACACATCGGAAAAGTAGCGTCAAAATTGTTTGATAGAAATAGTTTTAATTTTCCTCAGTGGCAGAAATATCTAGGATTTATTCACGCCTACAGTGGTTGTGATACCACTTCAGCTTTCTTTAACATTGGCAAAAAAAATTATCAATTTTATAACTAAAAACAGTGTACGACTTGAGCCATACATAGAAATATTCTTACGTGACAATGCAACTGAACAAGATATTACCTCTGCATAGGAATACATTGCAGCTTGTTTGTATGGGGCAAAGACGAACATGAGTTTGAGCAACTGCCGATTTTTAAAGTTTTGTAAGCTGTCTAAAAATGCCAACTTTTCTCTGAAGCAATTACCACCAACACGTGATGCTATCAAACAGCATGGCTTAAGGACTTATCGTCAAATGCAGCAGTGGAATGGAAATATCTTGGACCCTCTGAGTTGGGGTTGGAAAAGATCTAAGTACGGGTTAATTGCGATTCGCACAACGGCACCTCCAGCGCCAGAGATTTTGCTGAAAAAAGTTGCTTGTGGTTGCACTACAGGTCGCCATGGTAACACTGTGGTGGCAGAAAATAGTTATTTGTTTCATTAGGCAGAAAAGCACAAGATCTAATGCCGCGGCTGGTGTTTCATAGACGAGGCGCAGCCGAGGCTAGGAAACCAGCCAAGGCATTAAATCTGCATTTCTGCCTAGTAAAACATATAATTTTTTCTCCAAATTTGTTCCAATTTCACGCAAAATCGTATTTTTTATATTTATGTATGTTATTTATGACCTTTACTGAATTGTTGTGTTTACTTGTCATTTTAAATTTTAATTTTTAATGACACCTTTTGAGCCTGTCAGGTGTCATTAAAAGACCGCTTTTAATGTCATTTGGAGAAAAATAAATATTACTTGCTCAATTTTTTGTAAAGAATGCATGGGGATTAATTGTGACAATATAAAAGAAACTGATATTTCAGAAGACGACATTACTAAAGATATAGATGATGATATCGATATGCAGTTTGACAATATTATTATTGAAATGTAGTAGCACCATTGTTACAAGCATTAATTTGGTGTACTTGTCATGTATTACCAAATAATAAACGTAAAAAAATCTTTTTCAGTTAAGTAAAACAATAATTTTTTTAAATAAAATGCGAACAAAAACAATATTCGTACAAGAGGGATGAAATGCAAAAAAAACAGCAATTTTCAACTGGCCAAATCTCGGCCAATTTTCATTCAAAAAAATTGTTTCGACAACCATTTTAAAGAAAATTTAATCTGTTTTTTTCTATCTGAAGTAATGCCTGTACGTAGCTAAGCCCAAAAAAAAGATACAGGCGAAAAAGCAAAAAAAATCGAAATCTTCGCTTTTTTTTCAAGTTTGTTTCGACTGTTTTGGCATTAAATTTTTCTTTTTAATATTCAAAAAATGCTATTCCGATGGGAAATTTGATTCTCTACAAAAAGTTTCATATGAGATATATCGAAATTTTGGTTTGTTTACAAGATATATTGAAAAAACCAAAAGGGGTGGTTTTTCACCCCTCTTCAGTTTCCACCCCCTAATTTAATAGCACTCCGCGGTTTTTTCTTCATTTATAACCCATTGATCGATTCCTGCAATAAAAACCAGTGAAAGTCTCCTTTCTATATGACATAATCAATAGTCTATTCGGCAAACTCGTAACTTACACCCACATCTTTGGTAAACTGAATTAGGTTGGGCTGATTCCGTTTTGGAAGAGTCAATGTAGTATCACTTGCAGGTTTATTTGAGTCCTCCATTGTTATATTGTCCTGGGTTGTAACTTCGGGATTTGACTGCTGCTCCTCATAGTCTGCTTCTACTCACCATGAGACGACAAATTAGAAGTTGAAGGGTTACAGAACACCCTGTATAATTCGTATTGTTGAAACTTGGTTGACGAGACTGTTATACCTTGTTTAATAAGTACCATTATACAGGGTGTTCCGATGATCATGTTACAAAATTCTAGGGTAGATAAAACACACGAAAATAAGAAAAAAAGTTCATGTGAACATGGGTCCGGAAACGCTTCTTCAGGGAGCTAGGGCCCTTCGAAGATGACCTTCAAAAACTACTTTTCGTTTTATAGCTTCGGTACTACTGCAGCTATCGCAACCAATTTTGGGACATGAAATCTAGTTCGTAGGTTCATCAATTTGAGCCTTCCGGATTTTGTCACCTTTAACCAGGGGCGTACAAACCAAGGGGGTATTTGAGTAAATTTGACCCTACTCCTCTTAGGCTTTAATTTCTTACCATTTTTATATCTGATTATGATTCTCCAATGCCTTTTACATAAAAAAGGTGCTCTTAGTAAAAATCGCTATCTGTCACAGTTTCCTCCGAAAATGGCTAAATCCAATCAATAATAAATTATTGGTCTTAAACCAATTATTACGTTGAAATATGAAAATGAGGTTCAGTACAGATAGTTGTCAAAAATCTGTCAATAAAATATTGTGTCGCCAGTGAATCATGGATTATACTTTCGCCGAATATGCCGATATGCTATTAATTTATGGCGAAGTTCATTGCAATGGAAGAGCCGCTTCAAGATTGTATCAGGAGCGGTTTCCTGAGAGGCGTGTACCTGCTCACACGCTATTCGAGAGGGTAAATCAGCGCATAAGGGAAACTGGCTCCGTGAAAATAACGAGGCCAGATAATGGCGCTCAAAGAACTGTACGAACTCCAGAATTTGAGGAAGAGGTACTCCGACAATTCGAGGAAAATCCTAGTGTTAGTACCCGAGCTGTTGCAGAATCCATGAATGTAAGTCATGTACGTGTATGGGAGATTGTTAACGAACAACTTCTTCATCCTTACCATCGCCAAAAAGTACAGGAATTGAGACCAAATGATTATGCACCCCGCGTAGAGTTTTGCGAGTGGTTTCTTCAACAGTGTACACAAGAACCCCAATTTCCGAAATTTGTGCTTTTCTCTGATGAGGCTGTTTTTACGAGAGAAGGTATTTTTAATTCACGGAATAGCCATGTGTGGGCGGAGGAAAACCCTCATGCTCTTCAAATAAGAGGGTACCAACATCGATTCTCGGTGAACATGTGGGCTGGAATTGTTGGAGAACGTCTAATTGGACCAATCATGTTGCCTCCTCGACTAACTGGGACGGTGTACCTCAATTTTTTAAGATACACCTTACCTGAGTTATTGGATGAGCTGTCCCTCGACATACGTCGGAATCTATGGTTCCAGCATGATGGAGCACCCGCTCATTTTGCACATGTCGTACGTGAGCACCTCGATGATCGTTTTAGAGGACGTTGGATTGGACGTGGAAGCGATGTCAACTGGCCAGCCCGGTCCCCAGATTTAACTCCTATGGATTTCTTTCTTTGGGGACATATGAAAAGCCTTGTATATGAAACTCCAGTTCAGTCGGAGGAAGATTTGGTGGCTAGGATTTCTGTTGCGGCTGAAATGATCCAAACCATGCCTGATGTTTTTACTGACGTCAATTTAAATATGCTACGTAGGTGTAATACATGTATTGAACGTGGTGGCAGGCATTTTCAACAATTGTTATTTTGAATTTATTTTGGTACGTACAGGGTCAGTCAACGACAGCGTTAGTAAATTCATCTTCAAGACAAAAATTTACTCTGCCTTATCCTTGACTCACTCGTTAAACCTGTTTAATTGTTTTTTTTTTGAAATATTTTGTATACGTTCCCTTTTACTTTTTATACCCCCAATTTCGAAAAGGCAATAAATCTCTCTAATCTAATTTATTTTCATTAAAGAAAAAGATTTGACTAACTTATAATGCTCACTATCTGTACTGAACCTCATTTTCATATTTCAACGTAATAATTGGTTTAAGACCAATAATTTATTATTGATTGGATTTAGCCATTTTCGGAGGAAACTGTGACAGATAGCGATTTTTACTAAGAGTACCTTTTTTATGTAAAAGGCATTGGAGAATCATAATCAGATATAAAAATGGTAAGAAATTAAAGCCTAAGAGGAGTAGGGTCAAATTTACTCAAATACCCCCTTGGTTTGTACGCCCCTGGTTAAAGGTGACAAAATCCGGAAGGCTCAAATTGATGAACCTACGAACTAGTATTCATGTCCCAAAATTGGTTGCGATAGCTGCAGTAGTACCGAAGCTATAAAACGAAAAGTAGTTTTTGAAGGTCATCTTCGAAGGGCCCTAGCTCCCTGAAGAAGTGGTGCAAAACTGATATTTTTTAGTTTTTAATTTTTTTTCGTCTATAATACTGAATCGATTTCAATAAAATTTTAGGGGTTTGTAGGTAACTATAGAAGGCACCCAAATAAGTAAGAAAATATATGGCATGTAATCTAAAAAAATACATCCTTATGACGTCAAACTTTTTTGGAACTCCCTGTATGAAAAAAAATATTTTCCTTAAATGCGCCCCAAGATCCCAGATAAGGTCTGCAAAATATGAAAATTCAAACTTAATTACTAATGGCCGTTTGCATCGCTTGGATTAGATGCTACTTAAACTAAGGTTCACCTTATCTCCAGAATTTGGTTTGCACGCGTTGACTTTTTGCCTAAAGCTTGGCTTCCAGTCGAACAAAGCTAAGCCCCAGAACTATTCGGCTTATCTTCGAAATCTAACCTTAAACCATTGAAAAAAATAATATAACCTAAACGTCACTCAAGTCCAAGTCAACCTAAACAGGAAAAATGGATTTATTAGAATTCATTGCTGATGCCAATGAAGTCGACGAAATTAATTTGATTATTTTTGGATTGCCTAGAAAAGTGTACAACACGGCTGATTATTTTAACAGTTTTGACCAAAACCCGTTTTTTTTTGGATGACGAATGAAAATGAAACGACAAAACAATTAGGGCAGAAAAGATTCGGTGCAAAAGTTACTAAAAAAATTACCAGATTGACGCCGTTGTCAAATTTCTTGAAACCCTAGCTAAGTTTTACGGGTCTGACCCGGTGCATTCCATTTTAATTTAAGGTGAGCTTAGCCCTAGCTCATCTTTAACTTTAAGCAAGGCGGTGCAATCAGCCATAAGTGAGCTTATAGAAGACGGGAGGTGAGGTGCAGGACTCTGTATTGTCTTAAATGGAACGTCGCACATCAGCGAAATGCATTTAATTTGATTCGGTGACACATGAAATGTATTTTGCTGATGTGCGAACTGGTTAACGGTTAACGGTTTTTATTTCGCAAAGAGTTTTACTTTTTTTTTCAAGCCCATGCCCAGATTAAATGAAAGATTAAAGTATAACTTACCCTATTTTGTAGATGACCCCTAAAAGAGTTCGCCATCTTCGAATGCCCCGATGTGAACACCAATTCTTGATCTATTGATTATATGAAATTCCATCTATAATAATTAAAACTCAATTAACAAAAATGGCTTCGGTGAACGACATGGATGAAACCGTTTTTTCATATACAATATACAGGGACTACAGGGTTCTGCAATACTGCGGCAGGCTTTTTATAGCTCCTATACAAAAATTTCATTCATGTGCTGACTTATACAGGGAAATTCACAATGGATGGAACGTTAGACGTTTCTGACGAACCAGTAAAGGAATCGTTCTGAAAATTTAGTCGCTTACATAAACGGACATGCTCTACCAACCTAAAATATTTTTGAGAATACAGTGATGCCGCTTCCACACAAAAATAATAGTAACTTCGATTTTTTAAATACAACACCATATATTTTATTTTATTTTCGAAACCTACATTACTTTTTCTTACAATTTTTATTAAGTCTACTCTGTACTTATCTCTTACCGTTTCTAAGATATAAATTAACTTCAGTTTTTTTTGTCCAAAACACTTTTAAAAATGCTGATAATAATTTTGAACTCTAAAACACTGAAACCCTGAAATTTGGCAAATAGTTAACTAACACCATAGCGTCGCCTTAAGATGCAAATGGCCTAACTCGCAAGAGGCAAATTGTTTAGGAGACACGAAAAACTACTTACTTGAAACAATGGATTTTACACTATCAATAGCGACTTGCTTAACATTATTGGGAGTTAGGCCAATCTCGTATTATTATAAAATGGACCGGAGATTGGCCAGTTTTAACTTACTGTTTTTGGCGCGAAGTTTGATGTTCTGGTCGTAAAGCGTTTTCCAGTCGGTGTCAATTTAGACAAAAAGTGTGCCCTAGTCCCAAATCTTAGTTGCAATATACAGAGTGGTTGAAAAATACACTTATTCTGGTAACTTGAAAAAGTGACCGTAAGTCCTTTTTTTCAAATATAATTAACACCCTGTATATTATTACGGATTTGAAAAGCTTCTAAAATTTCTCTTAATTCTTGTATATCATACCTGTACCTAAACACAGAATAATAATAAAGCAATTAGAAATTTTTTTTCCCCTAGTCCAGGTTTCAGGCACCCTCTCATTGAAGCAAAAATCTTCGCGAAACATGTTAGGTAATCATATCCAAAACCTATGTCCCTACAATGCGGCTGAGGAAAACTAAAATAATACAAATATTTTTTCGTGAAACCTAATACTCAATATAGTATATTAAAGTACACGTTTCATAAGAAGGGGTTTTAGCGCACGCGTCTATTTTAAAAAACCCACAAAGTGGCGAGTTTTTTTATTGACACGTGCGCTAAAACGCCTTATGAAACATGTGCTTTATACATTTTTTTTATTTCACCTTTTATATAATCAAGAAAAATACATTTTAAAAAGAAAATAAATCCTTCAAATTTTGTAAATTTTTATGTCTAAATTTTATGTTGGTAATACTATTTTTTTATCATAGTAGCCTCTGGACAACAAAAATTATTTTGCAAACTGTCATTTTTTGATTTATTGACCCATTTTCACCACGAGATTCTAAAGTTATTTTAGCGATATGAGATTTGAAATTGGACGGAATACGTTGTGTGATCCTTGTACATTCGGTACATATACAGAGCGTTCGGAAATTCGGGAGATTTTGCTACTTTTTTCTAGACGTGATTTTACGTCACGGCATTGCAATTCAGTATAGGGAAGATGGAAAATTCAAATAAAGTTGAAGTTAAAATCGACATTGGAAGGATAGTAGATTGACTTTTGGATAGGATTTGGCAGAAAATGATAGCTTGAAGCATCTACAAAAGATTGATTTACAGATTTATGCAACAAACATCCGTGACTGTTATCCACACAAAATAAAAAGTAGGTTATCAAGCTATTTTTCCTCTGCGAAAAATGGGTTTTCTCGTAAATCACAAAGGCCGCGCAAGTCAATGAAATAAAACATTTAAATGTTACCAACATCAATTAAAGAAAAAACGCGTATCGAAATAGCTTCATTACGATAAAGTCGATTCACTCAGTAAACCTGCAAGATGGCCGACATGTCATATGACATAAGTCATATTTCAGCTAAATAAAATAAATTTTTGCATTTTCAATGACTTTTGTCATATGACATGTCGGCCATCTTGCAGGTTTACTGAGTGAATAGACTTTACGCAAATGCGTATCGTACTAAGCTTATTATGAACCTGAAATAGAAAAAATAAATTTATCGCTGATCGAATTGCTAACTACTTATGATTTCATGCCAATGATAAAAAAAATTTCGGTTGCTTTATTATTTACATAATTTGATACAATTTGGGCGTGATCCTAAAAAATTTTGGGCTGCGGCGTTATTTGCTTGCGAAGGCTACCAAAAATTGTGGCTGCGCCAATGTGGTGCCCCCCCCAATATTTTGGTTCAAGAACCGCCCCTGACCTGAAGAATTTTATGACTAATAAAATAACATTCGTAGAACTGATATTGTTAAGTTGTGTGGTTAGCTAATTTTCCATTAACATCTTTCTGTGACCTGGTATGAAATTGATGAAATACACAACTCTTATTTATTCTTTTTGATTTCAGGTGTTGATTTATACGAATGAAAAAAACTGTAATATTATTTTATTTGTTTTATATACTTACTTATTAAAATATGTACCTATATTTAAATGATTTTGTGCAATAAAAAAGTTACACTAAAGTTTGTTTTACTAAAACTAAGGCTCAAGAATTTCGATATCAAGGTAATTTAATATTTTGGCATTTAAACTTTGTTATAAATAATTTTTAATAAAAATACGTTTTTATTACAAATCGTGCAGTGCTAATTGTATTTATTGGTACCTAATGAAAACGTATTTTTTATAAAATTACTTACACAACAAATTTTGAATTTCAAAATATTAATTTGACCTTTAAAAAATGAAAACATATGGTTGCTTCCCCCTACCCCCCTTCCGCCATCATTAGTTCAGACCCATATGGCGCCACATTCGCATCTATCTGATGTCATTTCAAAGTCACGGCGGCATCGACCAATTAGCACGTTTATAACGTTTCTCTTTATTGAATGTTCTGTGCCTTAGACGAGGTAAAGGAGGGGACGCGGCATCATAACCCTGCGATTCTGACCAGATGGCACCAGGCAATACAACTATGTTTCATTCACAAACACGAAAAACCCGCTTGGTTACAATAGGATGTTTGGCACCAGAATAATGGCCGCCATTGAATTTTTGGACACACTTCGCTTCTGTCGCTGTAGATGCGCATGCCGCGTCCCCTCCTTTACCTCGTCTAAGATTTAAACGATATTTTTTGGTTAAAGAAAGCAGTTTTGATATGATAAATTAATACCATGGTTGTAATTTTATATCAGGTATCATAAGCGATATTTTTTTAATAATAGAGACTTTTTGCACCTCTTAAATTAATATCAGTTTTTAGCTCCGTTATGGTTAACTTTATTAAACATAACGATTAGCGCCACTGTTAAAACCAGAGATTTTGCAGCGCCTATACGTTCTGTCTGTAGTTATTAATTTGGCGCCGGCGCACCTAAACAAAATAAAATACCTAACCTAACAATAATTTGATTAAGTTGTATATTTTAATGTAAAGCTACTATTGCTTTGGATTTTAATTAATTGCTTCTCACAATTTTAATTCATAGCAATGATGCTTCATAACTTTTGTATGTTCCGGCGACCATGCAGTTTAAGCATAACCATAAGGATAACGATAAGCTCTTCCCCACTAAGCAAAAAACAGCTTTGGTACGTTTCGTAACGTTTTTTAAAAGTAACTTATATAACGTTTTAGTTCAAACGTTTTTTTATCATCGTTTTTACATTTTCTAGGAACGTATTTAATATTTACGTCTCTTTAACATAATCTCGTTACTGTACTTGTTTCATTGAACAAATAAACATATTAAAACCGTATATTTTATGTACTTTTATTAACGTCAACATGTTTCCATTAAAAGAACGCTCTTTTAATTGCGTGCTCGTTATGCTTTTTTCTAAACGTTTCAGATAAGAAACTATTTTGTTTAAACAGATAACGTTACCCCTGCACCGTTATTATAATGATTTTTTATTTTCAAACCTGTTATGTTCGGCAGATAACTGATAGATTTCGTCGCAAAAATGTAAAACAAGTTTCATGTCAGTTTCGTTTTCTGAACGCAACCCTGAACGGAACTCCACCGTGTGACGCCAACCAACCATTCAGTAACCCAGTGCTGTCGAAACTTCGCTTGTGTGTGGAACTCCTGTCTACAAGCAGAATTGGTGATTGTACTAACAAAAAAATCTTTTTTAAACCCATCCACTAAGGTAAGTCCCTTCTTTTAAAAAAAAACATCGTCTAACCCTCGAAATGTTTGACCCAGGGGGAGGCGGCTCCCCCGTTAACCCTTCCCAAGAAGATATTTTTAATATAATAGGAGCCCAAGTCAACCCACCATTCACAGCTCAAGCAAATAATGATAAAAAAACAACTGAAAAACCCAGATTCCAAAGGTTCTATAACAATAAAGATTGCCCACCTTTTATAGTAACGGTTGAGAGCACTGACGAAAAAAACATAGGTAAGTATTCCCAGCTAAAAATTGCTCGTGACATATTTAACCTGAAATTAAATGATATCAAAGCAATTGACGTTAAAGGCAAAAAGAAGATAGGCGTTGAGTTTAATAATTTCGAATCGGCAAATAATTTTCTTAAAAACGAATCCTTATCAGAAAAAGGCCTAAAATCTTGTATCCCGTTTAATCTAACCTCATGTAAAGGAGTTGTCAGAAACATAGACCCTGATATTGATATTAATGCATCAATTGAAGCAATAGAATCCCCCTACAAAATTGTAGACATCATAAGATTAAATAGACGAACCTTAAAGAAAAACTCAGACAACCCTGAAAACAATAAAAAAGAATACGAGTATATTCCAACAGCGTCTATACTAATCACTTTTGATGGAGTAAATTTACCAAAAGACATTAAAGTTTTCGGACTAAGGCACACGGTATCACCTTACATTCCAAGAGTCACCCAATGTTACAATTGTTTGCTCTATGGACATACAAAAACCCAATGCAGAGGTAAAAAAAAATGCTTCCAATGTTCCGAGCAAAATATAGAGGATGAGGACTCCCACAAAATAAACTGTACTCTTAAATGCTACTTTTGCAAAACCAACCAGCATATATCCTCATCAAGACAATGCCCAAAATTCCTCAGGCAAACAAATATAAAAAAATTGATGACTTTTGAAAACATTTCCTTTTATGAAGCAAATCAACTTTGCCCAAACAATTCACACAGTAACAATCAAACCCCAAGTCAAGCTTTTCACCCGTCAGACTTTCCTCAACTTAAACTAAGGACAACACAGCAGAACTCAATCCCGGTAGCTCAAAGAAGACTTATCTCCCAACAGCAGGAACAAAGACAAAAACCATCTTATCAATCGGTCACTATAAACCCAAATAAAAGAAAAAATACTCAAACCTCCCCCGGATATAATAAAGAAATTCACAATAGCCAACTACTCTATCCAAACTCAAGAATTATAAATGACCCACCTCAACAACAAAATACACCCCAATATTCAACTCAACGTCCTTCAACCTCTAACGAACAAACCCAACCTACACAAACCTTTACTCCTAAATTAAATAGAAAGCCTCAAAGTGCAATTAACATTCCATTTGTATCAACAAAATCCGAAACCGATAACCTTGTAAAGAACATGCCACAGCACCTTCGAATATCTCTAGCAAAATCACTTGCCCCATACTACATCAAATCCCAAGAATCCGACATGGATTTCGAGGGATCGGATGAATTTTAAACCAAACCTTCCTAATTAATACCACATTCGCTTCCAAATTAACCATCCTCCAATGGAATGCCAGGAGCATAGTGGCAAATAGAACTAACCTCCTAAATCTTATATGGGACCTCGCTCCAGATATAATTCTACTCAATGAAACTTGGCTAAAACCTGAGCATACCTTCCACATAAAAAATTTCAGATCAATAAGGTCAGACAGACAAGATGGACACGGAGGCATTTTGATATTAATTAAAAATAATATTCCTTTCTCAGAAATCAAAATTACACCCACAACACAGGACCCCACAATACAATTCCTCATTGTTAAAATTAACAATCTTAACATCCTTACTGGCTACATACCTCACCAATCCTTAGACCTAAACAAAGAACTAGATAACATCTTTCAAAAACTATCTGGAAACACCATATTCATGGGGGACCTAAACGCCCACCACACAGAATGGGGTAGCAAAAATATAAATACCAATGGCAGACAACTCTCGGAGGTCCTAGAACAGAACGATCTTCTTATTCTTAATGATGGCTCCTCCACCAGAGTCCAAACGCCCAAGGAAAATCCTAGTCCAATAGACCTTACAATCACCAGCCTGGCAATATCTAATCAATGTAAATGGAGTGTTCTCCCAGACTGTGGATTTAGTGACCACTTTCCAACCTTAACCAAATTCAACGAAAATACCCCCCTAAATAGAGACAGCTTCAGAACCACCCTACCTCCAAAAAGGGTTTTTACTAAATCAAACTGGCTAAACTATGCTGAACACATAAATAAAACCCTCACTGTAGAGCATCCCTCTTTCGTAGTTTTGAACACGGTAATACAAGATGCTGCTGAGAATTCCATCCCAAAAACCGAAAGAAATAGTAAAACCAGAACGGGAAACCCATGGTGGGATCACGAATGCTCACTTAAACTAAAAGATCGTAAATTAGCCCTCCACAGATACAACACTAACCCCTCAATTCAGAACTACATCGAGCTAAAGCATTCAATAGCTAAATCTAAACGTTTTTTCAAAAAGAAAAAAAAAGAAAAATTTATTTTATTCTGCTCTTCGCTAAACCGAAACTCCGATGTCCGGAGAGTTTGGAGTAAAATTAACAAATTTTCTGGCAAATATAGTGAAAGAAAGATAACCACAATTGACAACAAGATACGTAAGGAAGTTCTGTCCAGAATGTCAAACCTAGTTTTTAACCCCACTTTTGAACCTTACACTACAACAGAGTACACCCCGTTCACCACGGAGGAACTTACTTCCGCCCTGACCGGAAAGAAAGACTCTGCCCCTGGGCTAGACGAGGTGTCCTACTCGATGATTATAAACCTACCCACAAAAGCCAAACAAACACTTCTCCACACTTTTAACAAGTTTTTGATCGGCGAGCCCCTTCCAAACCAAATTAAGGAATATGTAATCCTTGCTATACAGAAACCAAATAAGGACCCCAACTCAGCTGACGGCTATAGACCCATAACCCTAGCATCCTGCTTTTTAAAAACCCTAGAAATTATGATCAAAAATAGAATCGAATGGTATGCCGAAAATAAAGGAATTTTTCCCATACTCCAAACAGGATTCAGGAAAAAAATGGGAGCTCAGGATAATCATGCATATTTATCTTCCTATGTAAATCTCGCCTTTAATCAAAACTTATCCGCTATAGCAGTAATGCTCGACATCAAATCAGCATATGATGGAGTAGACATACACAAACTATATAAAAAACTTATAAAACTACAAATTCCAACTGAGTTATGTAACCTTATTTTTAAAATCCTAGAAAATAGGAAGATATTTATTAGAGACATCATGGGAAACCTGATGGGACCTGAGACCGCGTCTTCAGGCCTCCCCCAAGGCTCTCCTCTAAGCACCATATTGTTTAATATATATATTAGAGAACTGTTTAAAATCCTCCCCCGGGGGGTTCAGATGATGATATATGCAGATGATATCACGATCTTCGTTAAAGGTAAAAACATGAATCAAATGGTATCAACAATAAACCAAGCTATTGCACTCATAAACGACTGGCTTTTTAACAACAACTTAACACTCTCTCCCCCAAAATGCGAAGCTATCGCTTTTTCAAAGGGAAAACGGAAAGAACTGCTCCCCCCTATTACTGTCCAAAACATCAACATCCCCTACAGAAACACTATCAAGTACCTGGGAATCCATTTTGATCAGCACCTTAATTGGAATAAACATATTGAATCCACCCTTGAAAAAGCAAAAAAAGGAATAAACATAATTAAGACTTTTTGTAGAGTAAGCTGGGGGGCCGACCCACACGTTCTACAGATGGCTTTTAATGGACTGGTTATGTCACACCTAGACTATGGAGCCTTCATGCTCAAACCTATAAATAAACAAAACAATAACAAAATTAACAACATTTTTCACCAAGGCCTAAGAATCATTCTAGGGTGCATGAAATCAACCCCTACCAACGCCCTGGTAGCCGAAGCTATGACTCTTGACATCGAACATAGACGTCACTGGCTGGCTACAAAATTTCTAGCTAAAATCGTCAACTGTACAAACCACCCGTTAATCCCCATTTTAAAAGAGATTAAACACTACAAATCTCTAAATGTCAACTACTGGAGAGGGGAACACTTACCCTACCTAGTGCAAGCTTATGACTACTTCCACCCATATTTAAATTCAATGTCCGCCCACAACATTTTACCCTGCTACAAAATTGAACATCAAACACAGATTAAAAAACTGGACATTCTTAACCTTAATATAGAAAAGGGAGACCCCTTTGCCACCAACCGCTTTAGGGAAAAAACAGACAACCTTAAAAATCTATATACTTTTATCTACACCGATGGATCCAGACGTGACGGTAGAACAGGTTACGGGGTCCATTGCCCGGATACACAATATAGCTTCTCCTCCAGACTCCCTGATGATATAGATGTATGTTCGACTGAGATAGTTGCTATATATGAAGGTGTATGCTATGCACTAAAAAATAATATTAAAAATGCGATTATATTCACGGACTCCAGGAGTGCCCTAGATAAATTAAATAGAATTACTATTAACCCGGACAACGAACATATTACCTTGACTACTAAAAGACTAATCATTGAAGCAAATGAATCAAATAATATCAAACTGGCCTGGATTCCTGGACATTCCAAAATAGAAGGAAACGAAAAGGCAGATAAACTCGCAAACCTAGGACGACTACTAAATGTTCCCAGAAACCTCCCTTTGGAATCCTCACATATCATCAACTCCCTAAAACACAAACTAAAAAAACAGTATGCCACAACCTGGAAACAGTCACTAAATAAAAAAGGAAGATGGTATGCACAGGTTCAACCGGAGTACCCGACCTCAAAATGGTACCAAACCCTCCCATATATAGACCGCAAACATATAAGCACGATTGTCCGAATGAGAACTGGACATTGTCTAACTAAGGAGCACCTATGGAAACTTGGACTCAAAGAAACACCTAACTGCGAATGTGGCCAAATTGAAAACCTTAACCATATATTCTTTGAATGCCCCATAAACCAAATACCCCAATTTGATTTATACAATATTTTTAGATTACAGGGTATCCCGACACCAGTTAACATTACATTAGTACTAGCAAAACCCAACAATAATATAATAAAGCCTATTATTAATTTCCTTAAGTATAACAAAATTGTCTTGTAATAATTAATCCACATACAATCCATAACATATCAAAAATGTATGATTGAAACCTCGAAACCCAGGGATAAATTTGTTACGAGCAATTTACGGTTCACCTTAACTCTTGTCTCTCCTTTGGAATCTCGAATAAAGCCCTTTAATAAAAACACGAACCCACTGTTACTCCCCCTGGAACAAACACACCCCGAGAGATAACGCCTTCCTTATTTTATTGCTTTTTTCCGATAGGGACTTACCAAGTTTCAACTCCTACTCCCACCCGAGGCAATTCCACCGGTGTGTAGATCTTCTATTGCCCGAGATCGAGAAAAGTTTATTTGTCTCCTGTGTTGTGTATGTCTGACTAACACCCTCAACACCCGAAGAAAAGGCAGGAAAGAGCAGTGAAAAACACACAAACAGCACTTAACACTTAAGAACACTCGAGACCAGAGTATGACCAAGAGTCAGACCCCCTCTGGCCTCACAAAAAATGAGCTGGCAAATTGATCTTTAAAGATCAGAAGCCAATAACCCACTGCCGCAAGACAAGACAAGACATTCAGTAACCGAACCTCACTTTTTCCTGTCCTGCGCGAGCGTCTGCATTTATTTGTCATCGGCTGTGCTATAATTTATTTTTTGTGGTTTTGGAGGTATCCGAAAAGAACAAAAAATGGATAGAAAGGTAAGTACATTGCATTAATTTCTATAAAACAAAAGTTATTCATATATTTGCATTGTAACCTACACCCTACGCCGCTACGCCTACAGATAGGTACCTACTACCAGCGAGACTACAAGATACATGTCTATAATTTTCTTTTAGTTTAAACTTTATGTTAGTACCTAAATTAAGGTCTTGTTCTAAAGTGCTGCATTTATATTTGAAATTGTCTGTTTCTATGTTTGGTACAGGTCTGCAAGTAAACGTACAGGTTGGTCAATTCTAAGTGCCAAGACCCGAGAATGAAAGCCATTAAAATTCGTTAAGAATAAACCACATGTATGAATTATTGGGAAAGATGGATGCACCGACTCTGGCGATAATGTTTTTTTATAGGCTCAGTTCAGGTCGTAGAACACAAATTTGCCGGAATTTTCGGTGAATCCATCTTTCCCAATAATTAGGTACCTACCTAAGTACTTCTTTTATAATATAGACGGATGCAGTAGGAAGGTCAAGGCAGTTTAAATTAAAATTTTATAACTTAAATAGCCCTCTGCCCCTATAAATATTTTTAAAACTATCTTTAAATTAATTGCTAAACATGCATATATACACATGTATGGCTGAGGGTTGCTACTGTTTCCTCTTGGTCTGACCTGGAGATTTTTAATTTGATTAATGCAATAGGTAGGTTTGACCTGGAGAAGTTGTTGCCAAATTATTCATCAATAAGTTAACATAAAGTACCTATAATAAGTTTTAATTTCCAAATATTTAGATGCAGTACAACAAGTATTCACAACCAACGACCGGGACCTAGAGTCAGGGAGTCAGTTATCATGGAGTGGTTTCGTCACGACAATCAACGACTCAAGAGAGAAGAGGTATGTGTAGTTAGTAAGAAAGTAATATAATTTACTAATCAGACTTAAAATTATGGCTCTAATAATCACCATTTAAAAGTACATAATTTTACTATTAAAGAATTTTAATTTTTAGTTACGACTTCAAAATCAAAAAAAATTATGTTTTTTTTTACCAAAATCTTATTGGCTTCAGCTGTCATACACTGGAATATTTTGTAAAATAATAAAAATATAGAATCTTGGTTTTGAAGTATTTTTTCTAAATTTTTTTATTAGTTTCTTAAAGAACCCCGCACTTCTCTTATGGAAAATGGCCCTCGGTTAAATTTTGTAAATTTTTAGTATGTTGAGAATGCCATTCTGATCAAAAGTGTTCATGGCCACAACAATATCTGCCGACCAGTTTTTGAGATCCAAGTTGCAAAATATGAATTCGCTATACATTATATTTTCCTAGTTTATAATATGAATTCGTTTTGTTTTTCTAAATTTTTAATGGCCCTGTCGTAGATAGGATAGAATACTATAAAAATGGTTAAAAAATTTTTATTATATACCGGGTGAGTGAAGAAAATTATTTGATATTTTGTGTTAAATCATTGTATTTTCGGCATTAAATTAAATGTTTACAAAGTAATACTGTAGATGACATTAGCTTGGCTATCAGAATTTATATTATTTATATTTTTTACAGGGTAACTCAAAAAAGTTTATATTTTTTTTAATAGTTTTGAAAGAAATTTTGTAGATATTTCTTTATGTACTACTTGCCGCCTATCGTATGCTTCCAAATATATATAATTATCAAGGTTATACAGGGTGTTTCCGATGCTAAGCGATAAAAAAAAACATAAAAATGCATGTATTTATAAATTACCCGGTATATTAAAAATGGATCGGTTAAATTTCGTTATTTTTTTATATTTTTTGCATGAAGTGTCTTACATATTTGCTATTGATTTCCCTTTTCCTATGACCAGTTCTGAAGATATACAGCGTCGAACAGACTCAAAACTCAAAAAATAAGCAAATAAAATAGCAATTTTTATTAATTTCAATAAAATTTGTTATGTAAGTACATTTTATGGTTAAATATAAATATATTTAATGCTGTACAGGGTGTTTCGAAGAATTATGGGATTCTAACACTGTATTGCAAATAAGAAATATATATATATTTGACGCCATTTCTTTTGTGTTGGGTATGTTATTTTTTATGATGTATTAACACAATATGAAAAATAAAGTTTTTTATTATTATTATTATAAAAACGATGAACAATTTATTATATCAAAAAATAATAAGTAGGCCCCTAATTATTTGAAACACCCTGTATAGCATTAAATATATTTATTTTTAACCATAAAATTAATTTATATAACAAATTTTATTGAAATTTAAAAAAAATTGTGATTTTATTTGCTTATTTTTTGAGTTTTGAGTCTGTTCGACGCTGTATATCTTAATTTTTTTGTAATGACATGAAATAAACAAATACAAATACAAAAGAACTGGTCATAGGAAAAGGACAGCAAACATATAAGCAACACTTCAAGCAAAGAATATTAAAAAATAACGAAATTTAACCGATCTATTTTTTATATACCGGGTGATTTATAAATACTTGCAGTTTTTTGTTATTTTTCTATCGCTTATCATCGGAAACACCCTGTATAACCTTGATAATTATATATATTTGGAAGAATACGATAAGCGACAAGTAGTACATAAAGAAATATCTACAAAATTTCTTTCAAAACTAATAAAAAAAATTTTAACTTTTTTAACTTACCCTGTATAAATAAAAATAATATAAATTGTGATAGCTTGCTCCAAGCTAATGTCATCTACAGTATTACTTTGTAAACATTTAATTTAATGGCGAAAATACAATGATTTAACAAAAAATATTAAATAATTTTCGTCACTCACCCGGTATATAATAAAAAAATTTAAACTATTTTTATAGTATTCTATTCTATCTACGACAGGGCCATCAAAAATTTAGTAAAACAAAACGAATTCATATTATAAACTACGAAAATATAGTATTGGGAATTCATATTTTGCAACTTGGTCGGCAGATATTGTTGTGGCCATGAACACTTTTGATCAGAATGGCACTCTCTGCAACATACTAAAAATTTAGAAAATTTGACCGAGGGCCATTTTCCATAAGAGAAGTGCGGGGTTCTTTTAAGCTCTTCAAATTTATTTGTAGCTGATTATATTGTAAAGTATATTAATTTATAATTTTTTTTTCAGGTTCACAAGACGTTGATTTATTACTTTTTTAATTACATATTTATAACTTTACATGTACCTATATGTTTTTTTTTAATATAATCTTTTAATCCAATATCATTTATTTTAAATATTATTGGGAATAATGACAAATTTAATAGACAGTTTATTAAATACCTATCCCAAAAAAATATCTAGAGTTTGGGGGAGGGGGTGTTTGGTTAACGAATATTAAAATTTACCATTTTCTTTGACGCTTCAAATAAAAGCTAAAACATGGGCTTAGTTGGGAATGCCTCGAGAGATAATCTATCAACGTCGCCGTCTTGAAAAAGTCCCAACTATTTTCATCATTTTTAATGGCTATACCTAGGGTAACCCAACGATGTGTGAAGGACCTATTATAGCTCGAAAACGATATAAAATGCAAAAAGTTGCTTATACAAAATTTGTAGGGACAGCTTTGTTCTACAATTGAACATTATTGTGCTAAATTGTAAAGCTAAAAGCTGCCCCTACCAGTTTCTTCTGGTCGATTTTCCGTCGTTTCCGAGATCTATAGCTCATTTACATATCGTTAAAACACCCTGTACAAAACCGCCATTTTAACGCCCCAGTAGATCATCTTTATAATGTAAACTAAATAACGAAAATGTTACAGAACAGTAGTATGTATTATTGTTAACGTAAAAAAAACACCCCTTACACTCCCCTGAAGCACATTTTCAGAATGTGAACAAAATAACGAAAATGGTACGAACCATTTGTTGGATTCTTAATAGTGTTAAGTACGTTAAAAGGCTTTTTGAGTTTCGTAACTAAACTGTTTTTTTTTTAACGTAACTGCGATTTTGTTAAGTTGAAGGAAATATAACGAATGTACTCACTTAAATGCGCCATTAATGTGCCAAAATAATTAACGTAACAATGAAACAAGAAAACACAAATTTAACAGAACTAAGATGTTTTTTTGCTTAGTGGGTCCTTATCCTTCCGTAACTAACGGAGTCCGTTATGGTTATTAACCATAGCGGATCACCTTTCTGACATTGCGCATACTGAGAATAACCATAACCACAAAAGAATGACGAATTAAGAGGTGCAAAAGTCTCTAATAATCGGCCCTTTTTCATCAAATTTTTGTTTTGCATATACCCCTCTATGATTGGAAATGGGTAAGAAATATTCATAATGTACGTTTGCTGTAAAAAGCATCATGCACATGCATACTATTTCTTGTAATCACAATTTGAAATGATTTTTTGCTAATAACTTTGTTAAACACGGTTTATCCATAATTATTTTTATGTATAAATGCTCAAAATTAGATACACGTTTTTCATTCAAAAATTTGTGAAATTCCGAGGGTGCTAAAGAACAAGTGAATAAAACTTATCTTATCAAATCGAAAATAAAAAACAAACAAACGTCAATCTTTGATGTATCGCGTACCTAACCTACCATAAAGTCAAATATTAATTATTAATTGGTAACATTGTATGAAAGTATGAATCTTGTTTGGGACATAGTGTACCTATATAAACATAAACTTTTCATGCCACCCGGTATTATCTCTAGTGATTTTAGGTTTGGGGATTTTTGATTTTTCTGGTTGGCTCGGTGCTCGGTTGGCAGCAGTGCAAAAATGGAAATCAAGCCGCGACGTGCTTAAAAGTAGGGATCATACGTTTTCCCTAATCATCTGAATAAAAAGTAAGTGAAATGCCTTAAAACCTCGATTATTAGTTAGTCATTATTGTTGGTCAAATATTTAGTATCGTCTATTTAGTCCGCTATATCGAAATAACGAGAAAAATTACATAGGACGGAACGGAATTCGCGATTCACATTCGGCGTCTTCATTTTGGTGCGTACGAGTCACATACGGTATACGGTTACAATACGGTAACCTTTCATAAAATACAGTGACACTAGTGAGTAGTGACAGTGACCAACTAAATCCAGGACATCAAAGTGGTGTGTTTTCAAAAGCCAAAAGAGTGTTTTTTTACGCAAAACTATGTTTATTTAAACTTTAAACAAGTTCCAACAAACAAAGCAAAAACGAACGGTTCCGAACAGGAAAATTCCGTGACGTATTCCGAAATTTTGATTCGCTTTATCGCCGACAGAGGTCACGAATATTAAAATCTATTTGGCGGGTAGGATCTTTGCGCAAAATATTTGAATTTTAAATTGGCGCGCGCTAAGTCGATAAAGTAGATTTCTAAAATTTGTGAAATTTGACATCATTTTAATTATTTGTCTTTTTTAACTTACTTGTTTGTTTCGGCTGAAATAACCGTTTCAAAACTATAGTTATTTGTATTTTGTGCAGAATCATGTTTTAAAAACACCTTAAAAAGGTTTTTAATTGTTAGAAATAAAGTGTGCTCGCTTATGTAATGAGGACGTCAAAAATTAGTTGTTCTCGCGTAGCTGATATATGAGGTGAGCTTATTTTTCGCACTTTAAAATTAGAGTACAACAGTGCTGTTGACTCTGTCAGAAAAATTATGTTCCGATGCCGGCGATGTATTAAATGTTTTTTAGTTATAATATGTAATTTTTTGGCTGGTTTGTAAGTTCCCAATCAATAATCATCATGGGACAAATCGCACTAGCTATTCAGGTAGATACTTAAGTGCGGAAAATACTATTCCGCACGAGACCGAGTTGGTATTATACCTTCCTTATTTGTAAAGCGTAGTTTAATCTCAGCTGAAAAACTGAATAAAACGATGGTTTACTGTTTATTATTTACTAGTAAGTACTTTAGATTTTCACTTTAAGTAAATAACAAAAATACCTAAACACTTAAAATATACTTTACTGCTTTTTATCGCTATTTAAGTTTATCTTCTGACCCAAATGACTTTCCGGTCCTTACCCTCTCACATTTCCTTTTATAGGAGACTCACTTATTAGTACACCAGATCCAAAATATGCTGACACTCCAGTACACCCCATGACTCGGCTCCACATTCAAAAACTCTATCAACACTTTTGGTCACGATGGTCATCCGAGTAGGTACCTGACTTCACTTCAACAAAGAAGCAAGTGGTGTGGTGTCAGCAACCTTCCAGTGATGAGTTTAAAATTGGTAGTCTCCTTCTACTTAAATAGTTCCTTCAATATAAAAGTAAAATCTATAGGTACTTATTAGAAAGGCCTATTACCCTGTCAATGAATATTTTGACGATGATATGGCATGGCAGTAGGTTGCTTCCTCTACCACTTAAAGCATATTGCTGCTCACTGGTTGTTAGGGAATTGACGCTTCTTGTCTCGCTTCTGTTTTGTTTTGTTATTCTCTTTTCATGTACTTAAGTGTTTATTAACATATCGCTTTCCGTGATATGTTATTGTATAATATATAATATGTCTTAGCAAGGTGTGAAATTGTATTTTAGGGATTTTAGAATTTTAAACTTTACCATGGGTACTGTAGTAGTCTATATTTATTGACATGTCCTACCCTCTTGCGCTTTCAAGACTTAATTATGTTTTTGTTTTGTATTTGAGGATCAATAAGTAAAGATTTTTGATTTTGATTTGATTTGAATAGGACAATTTAGCGCCTCTACATTGGCGAATAGGATGTATCAGTGCGGTTTTCTAGGAAGTGATGACACAAGCAATAAAAAAAGTTTATTTTTTGCCAATATACTACTAATACACTCGTTTTCAAAATAAAAAAAACAGTTATTTTCTAAGTAGTGACAGTTAATTACACCATTTTCCATATCATTGCGTGTTACTCAGTTAAAAAATAAAGTGCTCCACACAACATTCATTCTTGCGAAAGACTTTAGCCATTCAAGGGGGGCCGGCATGTTTGGAACATAGTGTAGGTACCTACCTACATAAACATATCTTTTCATGCCACCCGGTATTATCTTTAGTGACATATTAAGTTTGCTGATTTTTCTGGTTGGCAGCAGTGCAAAAATGGCAATCAAGCCGCGACGCGCTCAAAAATAGGATCACACATTTTCCCTAATCATCTGAATATAAAGTAAAAGAAATGTCTTAAAACCTTGGTTATTAGTACCTACCTAAGTCATTATTGTTGGTCACGTATTTAGTATTGTCTTTACAGTCGGTGATATCGAACTAACAAGAAAAATCACATAGAACGGAATTCGCGATTCACATTCGGCGTCTTTAAAAGACTTTTGTATATGTAAAACAACATTTACAAGCACAAATTCTTGTTCAAGAATTTGAAAAAGTTTTTGGGCAAGAACTTGACTTGTGTGGAATACCGGCATAACCAATATTTTTTAATAACAGTTAAATTAAATTGAATGTATTTTTATTTTATTAGTTTTTATGTTGCTCTATATTAAGTATTGCTCAAAATGGATATTCTAGAATATAAACTTAATTTTAGGTCCTCCCAGATTCTCCCGTCATTCAGGCATTTTTAAACAATCTGGCATGTCTATGTTTTGGAATAACTGTATCCCTAGATAACTCCAATAAGAAAGAAAATGTTGACGTTTATATATAAGCAACAGTTTATCAGTATTCGATCATGTAGCTATCAACAAGGCCATTGGATTTACGGTGGTAGGTAACTTTTTTATTTGTTTCTTATAATTAAAATTTTAAATTATTTTTAATATCTAGTTATTTAAAAGATATTAATTGCTACAAATGTTAAGAACTTGTTTACACTATTGATTATTCTCTTGCTATTTATTCTTATTTAGAAAAATAACATGTCCACCCAGTAGGTACCTATATTGGTAATGAATTCATCTGATAAAATTACTAAACACCATAACTTTTAACCCATTGCAAGTAGAGTTCGAAGTGAACCCTGCATTTCTGCAATCTATTATAAATAAAAATAAATAAATAAAATAAATGTTTATTAACGGACTTGCCATTTTAGAATACAAAACATCTACTGATACAATATATATAGATACATAGTAAAGAGCTGCAACAGTAAATTTCAATATAAGTAACACTATACCCAACTGAAGAAGTGTTTTTTTCAAATTAGATTTGAAGCCCTGCAGTGTCAAATTAAACAAATCAATGTTTACAGGCAGTTCATTTGCTTTACGGCAAAATCTGTAGATGGGGCTGTGAAAAGTATAATTAACCCTATGTGTATCAATACTAAACAGACTAACTTGTCTGGTCACCCTAACTGGTGCATGAAAATTTATTAGTTGCAGTAAAGCAGACGAATCAATTAGACCATTAAGTATTTTATACAGAGTACAAAGATCGATATATGATCGGGCGGTTCTCCAGCTTTGAAAGACCTAGCAATAAATATAAATCATTATAATTAATTTGTTCAGCTGTTATTTGTAATTTATAAGCGATATGCCTAAAAAAACTCTTTTGAACTCTTTCTAAAGTATTTAAGTGTACTTGGTAGTAAGGAACCCAAACTTGGGACGCATATTCAATTGTGCTACGAACTACCACACAGTAGACATCCCTTATAGCATAAATGTTATTAATGTCTTTAAGTGATCTGATGACAAAACCCAACAACTTAATGGCTTTGTTTGTAATACATTCAATGTGTTTAACAAAAGAAAGTTCATGGTCCATTATAACCCCTAAATCTTTAATGGTAGATACTCTATTAATTAATTTATTATTCAAGGTGTAGTTGTATGTGAGGGGATTTTTTTATTCTATAAAAACTTATCACATTACATTTAGAAAGGTTCAACTGCAGATCATTCAAGTTACACCAAATAATGAATCTATTAAGATCATCCTGTAGTTCAATACAATCAGCAAGAGATATTATAATTTTGTAAATTTTCAAATCATCAGCATATAATATAATATAACTATTTTTAATACATGTTTTTAAGTCATTAATAAAACAGTTGAACAGAAAAGGGGGTAAATGTGCACCCTGTGGGACACCCGACAGCACAAGAATTTCAGAAGAAAGAAAATTTTTAATTTTAACTATTTGTTTCCTGTCAGTGAGGTAGCTTTTAAGCCATTTTAAGAGAGTTCCCTGAATCCCCAAGCCAGCAAGTTTTTTTTATCAGAATATCATGATTTACTCTGTCGAAAGCTTTCGTAAAATCTGTGTAGGCAACATCTACCTGGTGGTGATTCTCCAAGGCTCCTAGCAGATTATGCTGATATTGCTAATTAACCATTATGACAGCCGTACAAGTTTATAATATGGCGAATGCGATGGTAAAATAACTTAGCCCAATCCTGTCCCTGTCGCCAACATCCTAACGTAAAATAGACCAGACATTAACAGTGTGCCATAAATGACAGGTAACTTAGCTACAATGCGGCGTGTTCTTGGAGAAACTTGACGATCATGCAAAACGTGTCACTTTTGCACATTGAGCGAATGCACGAGCGCAAACGTGTCCGTGTGTGTGGCAAAACTGACGGCTCTATCAGGTCTAGGCATGATGGAATCTGTCTGAGCTTGATTTTGCATGGCGCGTCGCGTATAAGTTTGAACGTGTATAGTCAATTCAAGCCAAGCATCTCTGTTTAATATTCGTTTTCTGGGCTCGACTTATTGTAAAATCGCTTTTCGACGTCAAATAATGAATATAATCATCCACTTTAAATCGCAGTCCATTTAACAAATTCAAATGTAGAGTTTTGTTCGCGCTTTAACAGACAAATTTTAACCATTTTGACCTTTCTTTTTCTCGCCTTCGTAATAATCGCGATGGCGGAAGCAAGCAAACATAATTCATTTTGACAACTCTCGTGCAAGCTCGCTTCAGTTTTGCATAGGCATGTAGGGGGGCTTTTAATTTTGTATTGATTAATCCAGTATAATAAAATGCCTTCTAAAATCTTTCAAATAATTTTATCCCAAATATTCTACTAATATTTCAATGTGAAATTAGAATAATTCTAGAGGATAAAACAATTTTTTTCAGTTGTTAGTAGGTAGGTTCTTCTTTGTGCAGACCCTACATGATCAGTACTTACCTTACTAAGTCATGATAAGGGTAAAGTCTGTTCAATGACTGTTGACCGTTACATCATATTCTCCTTATTTGCGGAACGCCGTAAATTAATTCTATCAGTTTGACTTACAGGTGGTAAACGTTATTATTTTTCTAGGCTTGATCTAACATAAAGATGGATGCATGTGAACAAGTAAAATACAAGCGCGTTTTTTCAAATTTTTAAATATTATTTTTATACTGTTAACGAACTCAGAAATAAGTAGTTTATTTAGGGTAAAATGTATCAGGGGAAGAAACATTTTGTTTTTGTTTTTAAACATCAGTATAAAATTTGTATTTATTCCAATTTACTGAAAAATAAATAAAACTCATTAAAATAAAATTTAAAATTGAATCATATATTTTTTGTCTATTGCGTCTCTATAAATCCGAGTATAAATCTTGTTTCAAATCAAATCAAGTTTATTTCCAAAAACAAAATTTACAATGTTGAACATCAAACTTAATTTTAAGCACCTAGGTATAAATACCTGTGTGTGCTTGTGCCCTACTACTGTTATTTACAATATTACATATTATATCACACAAACAATAGGAATATATATAAATGAATGTTTGTCTGTATGTCCCGTATGCGTTCCTATACCATTTATCCGATAACGATAAACATTTGGTGAGTTGTTGTGTGCAGGCCGAGGAAGATTTCAGCATAAAAAAAAGTGGCGCAACAGATGCCGGGTCCTAATAAATAATAATATAAAATGTTTGTTGACGCGATGGTGAACCCGCCTTATTATTAGCGTAGCAACGCGCGCAGGGTATAGCTAGTTCTTATAAAAACGTCTGCTTGTGCTGAAACTACAATTTCGAATTGCGATTACTATATGTTCAAAATTACATTTTTCCACGTAGTTTTTAGAGCAGGTATAAGAATGAGTGACAAAAATTCACCCGGACGGGTCGGTCGGGAAACGAGTGCAACCGTTTCCCTCGCGACATACGGTCGATTTTAGTGATCGGCCGATACCGATATAATTATCGGTGCATCGGTATCGTACGGGCATATCGGCAAATTTTGCCGATAATCGGTATCTGAAAAATATTGCCGATATATATCGGTATAATTAAATATTAACTATTTTATTTATTTGTACGTAGAAACTTATTTTTTACATTTTTTTCAAAATTAAACAACTAAGTAAATTATTTTTATTATACCTATTATTTTTATTAACTTGAGATCATTTCCAAACAAATGCTTATTAACTTAAAAATATAATGATTAAAAAAACAAAAAACTCTTCTTAACCACTTTGCAAAAATAAATACATTGTTTAAAAAAAAGTTGTAAAGAATGCAAGACTAATAATCAAAGTTTAACTTCTTTAAATTGCGGTGCAAACATATTAAACTTTCGGCACGTTCGGGTATTAATTTGTTTCTTTGTTACAATAAATATTTCCTGCATCTGAAAAAATTTGTTCACTAAATACACTTGCAGCTGGAGCAGATAAATAAACTTTACGGCGTTGCCACTATCAACAGTTTTTACTTATATTAAGCTTTATTGAATACTTATAGACGAACTTTTAAAAATGTGGTGCCGCCGATACCGATATATATCGGTATCGGCAATTGAAATATCGGTATCGGCCGATTATCGGTATCGGCAAAAAAAAACGTATCGGCCGATCACTAGTCGATTTTATCTTAAAAAAGCGCACAGCTTTCGGTTTCACCCTGCACTGCGGGTTATATTTTTTGTTGTACTCACTGTACAATTTACGGCATTAATTTTTTTGTGGTAACTTTCGGCAGATACTCTTGTTACTTAACACCATAATACAGGGTGATTCACGTTGAGTGGCCTATTAGACGATCTCGGAAACTAAAGTTATATTTCTAAAGATTTGGTGGCAGGCATGATTGACTTTGAACTTTTAAAATATTATATTTCAACGTTTGTATCAGTTCCGGTTATACCGGAAGTTATGGCCAACTTTGGTATTTCAAATGGAATACCCTGTATATTTTAGCATTTTTGGATACCTTGTTGAAACCTAAGTAACTTTTATTAACAATGATCTATAACTATCTCTAACCGTTTTTGAGATATGAATTATAAAATGCATTTTTTATGTAAAAACCTTACCGAGAAGAAAGTTCAGTAATTTTGAAATGATTAAAGCTAAACATTTAAAATGTTGTATGCTTTTAACTAAAACACATATCTTTAGACTACATTACTTAAGTTTCATGTTTTGCATACAGGGGTTTTTTAAAAGTGTGCCAATGTGGCCATTTAGGTAAATGTGCCTAAGTCAATTTTTTCAAATGGAACACCATATTTTTTATCTTAGTAAAGTTTAGAGAATCAAATTTCCTATCTAAACGTCTAATATTATGTCAGTATCAATATTTTTAGTCGTTTTGGAATTATGAGCAATTAAAAAAAAAATATCCTTAAAATATGGGTTTGTGTTAAGTTCATAAGATATTATTTTTGTAAAAACGCTTTAATTCCGATTTTTGTTTGAGCTTTGTTACCAATTAGTAAAGTAGGCTTTGACTAAAATTGTTTTAAAGTTGACACTCACCTTAGGCCTGTTGTCATATTCTAGTTTACTTAGGTACATATTTCATTCTTTATAATCTAAGAATGGCAAATAATAATTATTCTAATAACGATATTTTAAATTTATTTTATATTCATGGAGAGTGTCTACGAATCATAAGCAGAACATGCAGAGTGTTTAATGAACGATATCCACATTTACTACCAATTAGCGATAAACAATTTAGAAGAATTGAGGCCAATTTTTATAGGTTTGGTCATACAAAAGCCAAAAGGACCGATGCCAGTTCTGAACTCTGAAGAAAAGGAAATTACTGTTTTAGGATATTTTCATGCTTATCCAGATGCGTCTATTCGATGTGCAACTCAAAGTCAAACAAAAATCGGAGTCGAAGCCTTCTTTACAAAAATAATGTCTTATGAACTTAACACAAACGCATATTTTAAGATATTTTTTTTTAAATTGTCCATAATTCCAAAACGACTAAAAAATTGATACTGACATATTAGACGTATAGATAGGAAATTTGATTCTCTAAACACGATACTAAGATAAAAAAAAACAGGGTGTCCCATTTGCAAAAATTGACTTGTGCACATTTCTCTAAATGGCCACATTGGCACACTTTTAAAAAACCCCTGTATGCAAAACATGAAAATTAAGTAATGTAGTCTAAAGATCTATGTTTTAGTTAAAAGCTTACAAAATTTTAAATGTTTTGCTTTATTAATTTCAAATTATCGAACTTTCTTCTCGGTAAGGTTTTTACATAAAAAATGCATTTTATAATTCATATCTCAGAAACGGTTAGAGATAGGTATTATAGATAATTGTTAATAAAAGTTACTTAGGTTTCAATAAGGTATCCAAAAATGCTAAAATATACAGGGTATTCCATTTGAAATACCAAAGTTGGCCATAACTTCCGGTATAACCGGAATTGATACAAACGTCGAAGTATAATATTTTAAAAGTTCATAGCCAATCTTTCCAAATTTTTAGAAACATAACTTTACTCGTTTCCGAGATCTTCTAATAGGCCACTCAACGTGAATTACCCTGTATAGTCAGTTTAGTGTATTATATTGTGTACCTAATATCTGTCATTTACCATCGAGTTTCATTGTTAAAACGTTGTAAATATATGTGTATTCCTGGTACCAAAACCAAACTAAAATGTTTTTCATCGCCCCATATCCCATGGTGATGCAATCATCCGCAATCGAAATAGTTGCTGGTCCTTCGAAAAAGAAGCTGCTGGGCTTCCCCAACACTATACAAGGTTCGTCAGAAACATTTTTAGTTTTTTGGATTTTTTTTTCAATTCCTTGATTTATTAAATTAATTTTGCTAGTGTTGAAACTACAATTATAACTATTATATTTGCGATTACTATGCAGGTTTCGTCACAAACAACATTTTAAAATTAAAATATATTTTTAATTTAATTTTTTTTTTATAAATCAAAAGGAAACTTTCTATGCATACTTCAATGTATAAAAAACTATTTAGGTAGGAGATGCAAGTCAATGTAAATAAAAAAATATCAGTTAGATGAAATTATATAACTTGTTCCCTCAGAAAATAAAATACGGTGTGCAGCAAAAATAATTAATATTTTTATGTTTTTATTTTAAAAAGCCATAATATTATGAAAACAAACTAATCCGACTTATGATCGACGGTTATCTCTAACAAGTTCTGCAGAAAATATTATTTTCGTACTGCTCGGTTGCCATTTATTTTTTATACAGAGTTATTCAGAAAACCCGATTAAATCCATTTTTTTTTGTCCAAAATAGGCGAAATTTGAAATTTGGGCATAACTTTGAAATTAAAACAATAATGTTTTGTAAAAAAATATTCTAAAATGAAAGATGGATGTACTTTACTATTAGCGGAATTTCAAATTTTTAATCCTACCTCTTATACCATAAGACTTTTGCCGGATTTAATGGGTGTTATTTTGGTTTGAGAACATGTAGAACCTATGTAAAATAAAATTAATTTTCTAAACTTAAAGATTTACTTTCTTAAACTTTCTCATATTCTGCGTACTTTCTGCCGGTCACTGTATAAAAGTACATAGATAGAGTAACTTTCCCTAAAGTTATTGATTTTTCTCAAACTCCGCATTATCCGAAATCGATCCGGTCCACATTATTTCGGATAATCGGGTGTCTACTGTATGTGGTTTTAACCGCGTTTTTCGGCTGCTTTTTCGGTTTGGAGATGACTTATCTGCAGCAAAGACTCCGTCATCGCACTTATAAAACTGTATCAAAATCAACCGATTTTGTACAGTGGCGTAGCCAGCCTTGCGGGGCGGGAGGGGCGAACATACATGGTGGCGCTTTATAATTTTTTAGAACCACTATTATTATTATTATTAAAAATATGGTGTTTGTTTTTCAAAATACATATAATAAAATACCAAATTATTTTCAATTTCAATAAATGTTATAATTTATCCAATGACAGTGTGAAGACATTCCAATCATTCCATACGGCGGTAAACGTCGGTCTCTTTGAGACTGTTTACCGCCGTATGGAATGTCATCACACTGACTTTGGAATAACAATACAGGGTGTAATTAAAGTATATTTTTATTTTGCATACGGGCACCAAGCGGCAAGGGGGGGCAGGCGCCCCCCTGACTACGCCACTGATTTTGTATTCTGTCAAATTGCACCAATATTGAAACAAAAAATTACCAACCAAATTTGAAATTCAAAAAATCATTAATGTGGACATATCAGGACTTTGAAGCAAAAAAATCATAAAATCAGCTGTTGCAACCATGATTTTAAAATGCAGGGTAAAAATTCATAGATGCGGATCGACCTTTAGAGAAATGAAAATAAAACATCCTTTAAACGAAAGTTGCAATTTAGGAATAGATTTTTTCTACGGATGCCATAAAATGTTCCACTTTTCTCATCGCTTCCATACGTTCAAAACGGAGAATTTCTCACGCAGTAAGAAATATCCGCCATTATAGTGAGAAATAATTTCTCACTGTAAAGGGACCTACAGACACACGAACATGTATTAGTTCATCAACGCGCGTTGATGTACGCGCATTGATGTGTGTGGCTCACATTTCTCTACAGACATACCCATACTTGTATGCAGAAGACTGCAAGAAGCGTTGCGGTGTCAGTATGTCGAGTGACGATGAACTAAACTTATTGGCAGTGGCTTGCGTGTGTGTTATAAGAAAAACTTCATAAATCCGCCATGTTCAAATCAAACTACAACAACAAAACTAACCCGACACTTACAAAATTCTTGAAACAAACAAACTTTCGTCTCCACACCTTCATACATGTGCGCGCGTTCATGTACGTGCGTACATAAATTCAAGCGGGAACAGTAAACATGTGCGTCGGTTTTGTTGTCGGTATTTTGTCTACACACGGGCGGACATCAACGCGCGTACATGTACTAATACATAAACGTGTGTCAGTAGGCCCCTTTATGATAACCCAAGTTAGCCATAACGACGCAACGCCGCCGATTAGCGCGCAATATCTACTTAGGCCATGAAACCATTTGCCGGCGTTTCCATAACAACACGACCGAAACACAACAATTATTTCTGTCACCTTGCCAAACGGGAATAGTTTTATTGTTTTTTTATACTAAAACAGTTCAGAATTGTTAAATATTGATTATAATGGAATACGAAGATTTAGAATTTGAAAATACACCTCCTCATATTGTTCAAAAAGCATCCGATGTTTGTAATAATTTGCTACCAAGCACATCAAGACAAAAATATAAAATCGCTCACAGTAACTTTATGGACTGGAGAATGCAAGCCAAGGTAAATTTTTTTTTCTGATTATACTTTGTTAGTTTATTTTGAAGAGTAGCATCCGTAGAAAAAGTACAGTGTACGACACATGAGAAAATCACATATTTCTCCCTCACTTGATTTGCGCTCGGGAGAAATATGTGATTTTTCTCACTAAGTGCAACAAGTTCAAGTCTTGTACAATATACTATTTTTTACTATAATATTATTGGTCGTTACTTGGTGGAAATCCATAATAATATTGTTTTATTACTGTAAGTAAAACACTTTTTTACTTAAATTCCACTTTTTATTGACAATACGACATGTTTCACTGCACTGCAGCTTCGTCAGGTAATGTACATTTAATTTTAAAGATACGCTATATATAGATGCCTGTATAATAACAAAAGAAATTTTATTGTAAAGGGTGGTATAAACGATGGGATTTCCTAATATTTTGTATCATTTATTCTAGGATGACAAACAATTTAGTCCTAAGAACAGATCAAAGGTTTGGGGTTTTCCTATCTTAATTTTATTTACAAAATTTATGAAATTGGGAGTTATATTGACTGACAAGAATATTAAAATAAGTTCAATAAAGGTGAATTGTTTAGGTCTAATTGATTATTTAACAACACATTTGCATTTTTAAGCTTGTTTATTTCCAGTGATTCGAGATGGTTTAATTTTGATCCTTTATTTTCTATATGAAGTATTTTAAATTCTTCCTTAAAAGAGTGGTTGGATTCAATAAGATGATTCGCGTAATTGGAATCATTTTTGCTATTTACAAAACTATTAAAATGTTCTTTGATTCTTTTTGAAAAACTTCTACCTGTTTGACCTATATAGGTTTTTGGACAATCACCGCAAGTTAATTTATATACTCCTGATTTTTCTTTTTTATGGGTTTTAGTTTTACTATTTTTTATTAGTTTTCCTATGGTATTTTGAGTTTTGAAGGCTGTGTTTATATTAAGATTTCTCATGAATTTACTAATTTTTGTGCTGCTATATATGTAATTGTCTGGTAGTAACTCGGTTTTTCTTTTTCTGTCGGATATATCATTGATAGGGATTTTTTATACATTTTTTGTTTTAGTATTTTATCTATAATTTCGGGATGGTATCCATTGTTTACTGCGATTTGTTTAATAAGGTCTAGTTCTTTTTGAAAATCTGTTGGTTGGAGGGGAATTGAAATTAATCTATGGACCATGCTGTAAAAAGCTGCCCTCTTGTGTTGGATACGATGGCATGAGGTGTTGTGTATTGTTGTGTCGGTATGTGTACACATATCCTATATCATATACAGGGTGATTCACGTTGGGTGGCCTATTAGAAGATCTCGGAAACGAGTAAAGTTATTTTTCTAAAAATTTGGTAGCAGGCATGATTGGCTTTGAACTTTTAAAATATTATATTTTGACGTTTGTATCACTTCCGGTTTTACCGGAAGTTATGGCCAACTTTTGTATTTTAAATGGAATACCCTGTATATTTTAGCATTTTTGGATACCTTATTGAAACCTAAGTAACTTTTATTAACAATGATCGATACGTATCTCTAACCGTTTTTGAGATATGAATTATAAAATGCATTTTTTATGTAAAAACCTTACCGAGAAGAAAGTTCAGTAAAGTTGAAATTAATTAAGCTAAACATTTAAAATTTTGTATATTTTTAATTGAAACATAGATCTTTAGACTACATTACTTAAGTTTCATGTTTTGATTACAGGGGTTTTTTAAAAGTGTGCCAATGTGGCCATTTAGATAAATGTGCATAAGTCAATTTTTGCAAATGGAACACCATATTTTTTATTTTAGTAACTTGTAGAGAATCAAATTTCCTATCTAAATGTTTAATATGTCAGTATCAATATTTTTAGTCGTTTGGGAATTATAAGCAATTAAAAAAAATATCTTAAAATATAATAATATGTGTTTCTGTTAAGTTTATAAAAAATCATTTTTCACTTTCACTTCCGTTGTCAATGATTGTTTTTGGGTTTGGAGAAATTGGATTATCTGGAAATTAAACAACAATAAGTTCCATTTTTTATACTAAATTAATCTGTAAAACTGGGCTGGTAATAAATTTGAAACAACCTGTTTTAGTCCTTAATTTTAAAAATTTAGGTATATAATGTTTTACTGCAAATCCTTTAATTTAAAAAAATACCTTTCTGTCCTTTCTCAACCCAAGATTTCCAATTAATCACTGATGAAGCTGAACCATCTAATAAAAGGGTTTCTAAATAAATATATCGTTTTTTAGGATATAACTTAGGCAGGTACTAAAAAAGGGCTTAGCTCAAAGTATCTATAATAATAATAAGTTTATTTCAAATGGCTATAATATATTAAATATGTTTAATTATAATATCTTCCTTAATAAATTTATTCGTCAATCACCTGAAGCCGTGCTTGTTAGGGGCAAATCTTATTAATTTCAGTATTTATTTATTTATTATATACAGGGTGATTCACGGTGGATGGAACGTTAGACGTTTCTGACGAACCAGTAAAGGAATCGTTCTGAAAATTTGGTCGTTTACATAAGGTTTGTTCCTACAGCGAATCCCCGACAACTTCAGGACAATTTTCAAACCAGCTTTACGGCGCAAGTCTGATTTCTGACTGGTTTGAAACTCTTGTAGGAACAGGCGTTCGAAATCAACTAACTTCGGTTCGGTGTTTAAAACTGAAGAAATTTTAAACGATGGACATAACCTCAAAATTGTTTATTATTATTTCGTTAATTAAACTCGTGTGGCTCGGCCCAATAAATAAACTTAAACAAAATAAGTAACTTATATTAAATAAATATGTTGTAAAAATGTTAATATCTCCTTCAAAGATTGGAACTTTTCAAATCAAAAGTATTAGAGACTATGGGAACTTTTAGCTCAAGAAGTTAATAAAATATTAAACAGAAACCTAACAGCAGACATTTCTGAATCTTCATCAGATGACGCAATGTCGCTCATTTTTCAATTTAATAATAGAAAAAGTCTTATACAAAAGCAAAAACCGCAAAAACACGTCTAACAAAAATAGGTTATGTCATATGTTATGCTAGCGTTTAACCGCGCATGCTCCGGACATTTTACTGGCAAAAGATTCGCAAACTGCTCTGACAGTTGGCAAACTATCAGAGAAACGTGTAGGAACAGCGACTTTGGGTTTTCAAACTGTCCAAAATCTTTGTGGGAATACTTTTATATTTACTGCGCAGAATCCTGACTGTCAAGGACTGTTTCTGATCGCTGTAGGAACAAACCTATAAACGGACACGCTCTACCTATCTAAAATATTTTTAACAATACAGTGTTGCCGCTTCCATACAAAAATAATAGCCACTTCGATATTTTAAATGGAACACCCTATATATTATTAAATTTTTTAATTCTACATAAAATTATAATTATTGTTTAATAAAAGCATTATTAGTCTATGCTTAATGGTTTCCGAGATATTGTCTCTTGAAAAATGACATTTTTGAACTTTGACAGCTTCTAGCTTTTTAACTGTACGTCTGAGCGCAAAACGGCTTACATGTCCCTATCTTCGATTTTTATTATCTTTCCAAAAGTGTCAATTTCCCGTTAAACCGGATGTAGGAAATATAATACTTTCGGTTTGACCGGAAGTTGTTACTTTTGAAAAGATAATAAAAAACGAAGATAGGGACATGTAAGCCGTTTTGCTCTCAGACGTACAGTTAAAAAGCTAGAAGCTGTCAAAGTTCAAAAATTTTATTTTTCAAGAGACAATATCTCGAAAACCATTAAGCATAAACTAATAATGCTTTTATTAAACAATAATTATAATTTTATGTAAAATTTTAAAATTTAATAATATATAGGGTGTTTCATTTAAAATGTCGAAGCAGCTATTATTTTTGTGTGGAAGCGGCAACACTGTATTATTTAAAATATTTTAGATAGGTAGAGAGTGTCCGTTTATGTAAACGACCAAATTTTCAGAACGATTCCTTTACTGGTTCGTCAGAAACGTCTAACGTTCCATTCACCGTGAATCACCCTGTATAGTACCTCGGCTACTTGTGGCCATTGGCATGTTTACTTTTTTGGTATTGAATTAATTAATTTATTTATTTATTTATTTATTTACGTATAAACAATTACATGTAAATTACAAAAGACCTTATATCTATAAAATTAAAGAATTAAATAATAAAATTATTCCTATTAGGAAGAAGGAGGTATATCAGAAGAACACAATAAAAACCATCATATAGGCTATACACATAAATTTCATCAACTACCTAACCTAGAATAGCCTTTTTGGCAGAAGTTTTAAATTTATTTTTAGATACATCATTAAAATTAAGGGCATCACAGTTGGAGTTTACGCTGGCAGATATACGATTAATGGGACTGTGTAGTAAATACAATGTTCGACAGTTAGGTATATGAAGTAGGGCCTGGTTACGTGTGTGATATCGTGGAATATGAATGTTAAAGTATGCAAGACATTCCGGGCTTTTAATATAATAGTTTAGTACATTAAAAGCGAAACAGACATCATAGTATTCCCTTCTACGAGTTAAAGTAGTAATATTTAAGTAGGACATTGTTTGGGCATCGTTAAGATAAATACCATTATTAAAAAGTTTATACCTGGCGTATTTAATAGATTTGTGCTGCACACTTTCAAGTCTGTCAACGTGGACCTGATAATAAGGAGACCAGACTATGTTTGAGAACTCCAAAATCATAAATATATAAGAATGTTAAAATACTTTTCTTTTAAATATTCGTTAACATATTGCATAAAAATTAAGTGGTAAAGTCGATTCACTCAGTAAACCTGCAAGATAGCCGACATGTCATATGACAAAAGTCATATTCCAGCTAAATAATAGTACATTATACAGGGTGGCCCTTTAGTGTGACAAAGTACAATAGCTCCGTTACTATTTCCAATACATTAAAAATATTAATACAAAAGTTGAAGGGCAGTAAGTGACTTATAATGTAAAATTATTTGTAACTCTATAGGGTGGCTCAAAAAAGCGGAACAAGAAAAAATGAACTTTTTTCAAATGGAACACCCTGTATATTTTTACATTTTTAAATTCCACATAAAATTACAATTATTTTTTATTAAATACATATTAGTCTATACTTTATAGTTTCCGAGATATTGACTCTCGAAAAGTGACATTTTTGAACTTTGACAGCTTCTAACTTTCTAACAGTACGTCTTAGAGCAAAACGGTTTACATGTCCCTATCTTCAATTTTTATTATCTTCCCAAAAAAATCAACTTCCAGTTAAACCGGAACAACTATATTTCCTGCTTTCTAGTAACATCCGGTTTAACCGGAAGTTGATTTTTTGGGAAGATAATAAAAATTGAAGATAGGGACATGTAAGCCGTTTTGCTCTAAGACGTACTGTTAGAAAGTTAGAAGCTGTCAAAGTTCAAAAATGTCACTTTTCGAGAGTCAATATCTCGGAAACTATAAAGTATAGACTAATAATGTATTTAATAAAAAATAATTGTAATTTTATGTGGAATTTAAAAATGTAAAAATATACAGGGTGTTCCATTTGAAAAAAGTACATTTTTTCTTGTTCCGCTTTTTTGAGCCACCCTATAGAGTTAAAAATAATTTTACGTTATAAGTCACTTACTGCCCTTCAACTTTTGTATTAATATTTTTAATGTATTTGAAATAGTAACGGAGCTATTGTACTTTGCCACACTAAAGGGCCACCCTGTATACTTTTAGGTTGAGAAGTGAGCTATTATATAGCGAGCGCTTTTATATACTGAGGCGCGAAGCGCCGAGGGATATAATGTGCGAGGTATATAATAGCCTTCTCAACTGCGGTATATATACAATTTTTTCTACTACTAACAATAAAATATTACATATTTTAATTCGTTTAAATCTTTGTTACCCATTTTCACCTAATTTTAAAAAAAATTTGAAAATCAAGTCACTTAGGATTTTACTTGTCAAATGCGATCATCTGTCAGTATGTAGAAAATATTCGGGTTAGATAATAATATAAAGTTAAAATTATAAAATGTCTGAAATTGAGAGTGAAGAATTGGAAATTTGTACCCCACCCGAGCTTAGAGATGCGGCAAATAGCGCACAGTGCGATCTGTTACCAGAGAAATCTAAGAAACTATACTTGAATGCATACGCGCAATTAATGGACTGGTGTGTAAGAAAAAAAGCTGGTCACAGAACCATTCCTGAAAGTATCTTCCCAATAAAATTATAATAAAAAGTCCTATTTTATTGATAATTTAATCCTGTTTTCCAGAATTTCTTTGTTTAAAATGGTCAAAAAAGGCTCAAAATCAATAATATGTTAAAGAAACGGTGAGTTAAGTTATAAAATTGTCTGCAACAACCTCATTGAACAGCTGTTTTTCATTATTGACCTAGGAAATTTTTTATTATTATTATTAACCTAGGTGAAGAAATGTTACTTCTCGATATAGGAATGAAGTAAATAATGACGATTTCTCAAGTAAGTAGTAGAAAAAATAAATTTTTGCATTTTCAATGACTTTTGTCATATGACATGTCGGCCATCTTGCAGGTTTACTGAGTGAATCGACTCTAGTTAAAAATGTTTAAGTACTAGGTATATTATATAAACGCAGTTTTTTTGAAGTTACAGGTATAATAAAATTTTACGTATTATCTAATTAGTTTACTTAATAAAAAATAAATTACCTTCTAATTTGGGTTTCGTCATCTGCTTCTTCAGAATTCACAAGTATTGTGATTGTCTCTGCAGTCATCTCTACAGAATCATTAAGAGCATTTGAATCATAAGTAGCAGGCAGTCCTGTAACCGAGACACCGATCAAATCTTTTACTAATAAATCCCTGGTTGTGAAGAGTTCGTCAGATATTTTCTGACCTCCAGTTTTATAAAAGTCTTGCTTTTCCCTTGCAATTTTTTTTCTAGTTTCTCTTTTAATGTTGTCCCACTTTTCTTTTAACATTTTTGGTGTTCTCGGCTTATTAGTCTCAATAAATAGCGTATCGGCTGTCTTCCCATTTTTTTCGCATTTTCGGAACCAGTTTTGGGTACCTAATAGTGCCGGGTTGGATGGCGCCGATTACAATATCTTTGTGCGTAAAGTCGTGCAGCATCGGTTGAATTCTTTCTACATTCTCCAAACACTAATAACATATCAACTTTTTCACTTCTTGTATAAAACTATTATTTTCCACGTTTTTTTAAACAACCAACTAATTTACTTTGGCAGAAGCTGTCGGCATGTCAATTTTCTTCAAGGCATGATTTTGTTTTATCAGTTTTGCTGGTCGCAGGCAACTTGATGCATTTGAATCTAAATTTATTCTCAAAAGATGCTTCTTTTTAGAAACGTTCCAAGTTAACTTTTAAAAGTTTTTTAATGGCAGCTTTTCTAAAACCTAATAGTGTGTGGTATTAAAATCCTCTTTTTTCTTAACCCGCCGAGCCACCATGTTGCCGTTTAAACAAAAAGAGTTATACAACTTTAAAGATTAAATTTTACACAGCACATGGCATTGGCAAGATTAAAGAAATAAAATAAGTGATTTTAAGGTACCCTAATAAAAAAAACTTATAAACCCACTTAAAAAATATATAAAAGCTTTATAAGTTTTTATGTGATTTTGTCTTTTGTATTATTTATAAGTAGACTATATAGACTTATAGACTTGTATGCGTTCCTACCATCGAATTGAGAATACAAAGGAAGTAGGATTTTGCATAAACCGCCTTACAACGCAACCGACGGAAGTCGGCCATTTTGAACCCCCATCTAATGTCTAAATATGACTCCATGTTTGTTTTGGTGGTTGACCGTGGTTGACACTAGTTGACAGGTCGAGCTGTGATTTCTGCTTTCTTTGCTGTTTTTGAGTTAATTTCCATTTTAATTAGTTAAGAACCATATTTAACGAATTCTAGTAAACTTATAATTACTTTAGTGCGACAGTGGAGTATACTTTTAGCGCTGGACAGCGATTAAAACGGATTAATTGTTTGGTATTATGGGTTAATGAAAAAGCTATAAATATGGTTAATTGTGCTGCTTGTGGGTGCTCCCAAACGCTAGGAAGTAAAAAACTGGGCATTACATTTCATCGGTAAGTTTATGTTTAGATATATAAACTTTTTAAATCTGTACAGAAAAAAAAATGTAAATATTTAATTTAATATCAAAATACACATAACCTCCGAACCTCGCATGTCATTCGTCATTCATGGGCGTTCGTCTTATAAAACCAGAAAAATATTATTTATTTATTAATCGACTGGGTTACCCCATTTCTACAGAAAAGCAAATTAAAAATACTGATTGGTTTTTAGTTTTCCACATAATTATCCAAGAAAAAAGGCATGGTTGAAAATTTTAAACCGAAGTGATTGGGATCCTATATGAAATAGAGTTCTTTGCTCCCAGCATTTTTCTGAAGATTGGGTTGACAGAACTTCAAGATTGAAAGTTAGATTGGTCCTAACTGCAGTAGTGCCTACTTTTGAAGTAGCCAGGTTAAAAAATGTAAGTTTTGAAACTATTGTATCAGGTCATTACATAATATTGGAAAATATGTAGGTAGAATTAAGAATATGAATACAAATAACTCTGCATTATTTATGCTTCTGAGGAAGCTGCTTTGTCACTTTTTCATAAATTATGTAGGTATCGATAAAAGTTTTTAGATGTTTTATTGGTTTAATCTATTTTAAAAATTTTAAAGCCATGGATAAAGAATGTAATAAAATATGGATGGTAGTATAGGTACGATAAACAAAGAAATTCATATTTAAAGATTGAAGACAATGATGTTTCTAGAATGATAGAAACGTTTTCCCAATATTCACCTGAGGACGACTGGAGATACCATTGATTAAAAAAAATAAATTCAAAGCAAGTCCCAAACCTTCTATCATTCAAAGAAATTCATATCAAAATATAAAAAAAAAATTACAAAGAGAGGTTGTATCACGTTATAGGTACTTTTGTGTCATTTGGTAAAGGTGCCAAACAGTGATAATTAAAAAACTTATATTTTTTTGGCAGGTACGTTCCTATGCAATATCTTATAAGGCACCATGTCAAAACCTGCCTGAAGATAATTATCCTACTGTGAATCTAAATGGAACACCTTCTGGTTACAACATATATTGGAAATGGCTCTTCCAGGACATGGCTCTTCCAGGACATTTTACTATCCAACAACACACCGAAGATTTTAGTATCTTCCTTTAATCTTATATGACAATCATTAATGGTTACGGTTTCCGGATTCTCCAAAGTGTATCGCTTAGTCTTAAACAAGGTGATAACGGTCTTTGATTTATTTAATATCAGTTTGTCTTTAGAAAACCAATAATTATTTACTTCAATCATAATTGTTAAATATGTTGCTCGAGAAGCTCATGGTCTTTATATGCTAGGATTTATTATAAGAACTTGTAAATACTTTAATAATGTTAACGCCATAATAACTTTATATTAATTCCTGGTAGTTACAAAACTTTAGTATGCATGAACTATTTGGGATCCTCAGTATGCCAATAAGAATGCTCTTTTAAAATATATTCAGCGTACATTTTAAAAATTTTTGTACTACAAGTCATTTTCAGTTTATCCGCCAAGAGGTACAGATCAAGGGCTTTTGTGTAATTTGTTTAATTTCCCTTCTTTAAGACTATTGCGTATAGAAGCAAGAATTATTTTCTTATATAAAATAATTAGAGACAAAATAGATAATAAAGAGTTCTTAGGACTGCTTCTGTTTAGAATAGGCTTAGTCAATACTAGATCCGCACATGTATTTTATATTCCTACACCGAGGACAAATCTATACAAAAACTCACCACTTATAAGACTGTGGTCTATTTTAATAAATATTGTGGAGACATTGACATAATATAAAATTTAAACTATGGAAAATTAAAATTAAGGAATGAACTGCTTAGGCAAATGCTAATTGAATATTTATTATAGCTTAGGATAGCTTTTAGAAATGGGGTTTATGTATCTATAATTAACTTGTTAAGCTGTTGATACTAGAAATAAATAAAATGTTTGTATTATCTGCATAGTTTGTCATTTGACAATTTTCTTGTATACTAGAAATCTCATTAATATTATTTAGGTACATATAATAAACAGGACTATATAATATTATATTTTATTATTTTCTTGTGATTTGGTTCATGAAGAAATAGTAAGGTTTTTTAAAATTTTATTTTTTAACGTAGACGTTTTGGCAATAATTTTGCCTTCATCAGTATTTATTATATGAAACAATTTGTTTCCTGCAATTTTTTATTTAATGTATAATAACAGGTGTTTTTTAGTTATTTAACCAGTTATTTACATTAAGGACCCATTTACCTCCGTTACCTTATTTAAATAAATAATTAAAAGAAATAGTTGTATTGTTTTATTACACTAACCTTAACGTATCTTATAGGTATATATGAATCTAAATATTTTTTCTATTTTCTTCGTCAAATAAAATTCCATTAATCATTTTATTATTACCATTTTAATGATACGCCACAGGTGGACCGGAAACGCGCATGCGTCAAATGTTGCCGCCATCGGCCCCCATCCCGGACAACTGTCAATCTACAATACCCTACTTCCTTTGTATTCTTATTTCGTTGGTTCCTACAGAATGAAATGTGGCAAACTACGGTATTATTCCTTAATTCTATGAGTTTAAATGGGTTTGTTTTTTATAAGAGTTAATAGGGAAATTAAAGAAAACAATTTATAAGGTTTTATGATGTTTTATGAGTGACGAGCTTAAATACAGTGTCACCAGTAAAGTCCGCATCATATGGGATTTTTTTTTATTAATAGCTTTATTCAAAATTTGACTTTGGCATCAAGCTCTGCTTCGATCGAGATGAAAATTAGGCAAAAAAATAGTAGTCACGTGATTGGCATTATCTGTCAAATTTTAATTTTTTCAAAAAAATAATTTAAAAGTGGGGTTATTTTTAAAAATATCGAAAAAAGTTATAAAAAAAAGTTTTTTTAAATGCAGTTTCTAGCCTACATGCAAAATTTCAGCCGCATAAGATAATTTTAATTTTTTACCTATATTTTGTAAATTGCACCACTTTTGCAAAATAAGACTCAACGCAACTTAAATAAAACTTTTTAGTTTTGACAATGCTTTATTTCAGATACATTTTCCTTAAAGTAGCGCCATATTAAATGTGTGTTTTTCTACAAAATCAAAATTGGGCTATTAAAATTTGGTCGTAGGTGATGCAAAGTTTATTTGTTTTTGACCCTGTGACCCTCCATAAAATAAGTATTTTTGAAAAGGTAGTTTGTATCTGAAAGTAATACACCTTAATATTAAGACAAAAAACAACACAGTGTCTTCAGTAAAGTGTTTTTTAAGTGGAAAATAAATTTTAGTTTAACAACGTAAAGTTTATCTATTTTCAACGATTTAATTTAAAACCCCCATATTATAATTTATTATAAGGCTATGTCATAATAACGATAACGTGTATTACTTTCAACCACAAACTACGTTTTCAAAAATACTTATTTTATGAAGTTACCTTATACAGGGTCCAAAACAAATAAACTTTGCATCACATACGACCAAATTTTAATAGCCCAATTTTGATTTTGTAGAAAAACACACATTTATTGTGGCGCTTCTTTAAAGAAAATGTATCTGAAATAAAGCATTGTCAAAACTAAGAAGTTTTATGTAAGTTGCGTTGAGTATTATTTTGCAAAAGTGGTACAATTTACAAAATATAGGTAAAAAATGAAAATTATCTTATGCGGCTGAAATTTTGCATGTGGGCTAGAAACTGCATTTAAAAAAACTTTTTCTTATAACTTTTTTTGATACTTTTAAAAATAACCCCACTTTTAAATTATTTTTTTGAAAAAATTAAAATTTGACAGATAATGCGAATCACGTGACTACTATTTTTTTGCCTAATTTTCATCTCGATCGAAGCAGAGCTTGATGCCAAAGTCAAATTTCGAATAAAGCTATTAATAAAAAAAAATCCCATATAATGCGGACTTTATTGGTGACACTGTATAAAGAAATTTATGGAGTTTCATAGTTTATCAGTTTAGATGATGCTTTATTTTTGCTTTTTCTAACGGAATTTATCAGGTTATATAGTGTATAAGTTTGTTTGGTGCTTTATGGTTGATGCTTTTAAAGGAATTTATGAGGTTTTATAATGTACAAGTTTGTATGATGCTTTATGGTTGATGCCTCATCTACAGGAATTTACAAGATTTGTAATATTTTCCTTAGTAGGTTTTTTTCTAAATATAAAAATTTGAAGAATAATACAAAAAAATAACAATGTCAAGAACTTTAGGAAAAGGAAATAAACTATTTTGTTAAAAATATTCACAATAATAATTAATAAAAAAATCTTATGATCTATATACTAATCTATCATATAGAAAAAAGGATTTTTATTATTTTATTTTGTAGGGTTTTTATGACACCAAAGTTGGTCTGATGACGTATCCCAAAAAATATGTCGGACATTAGTAGAAAAGAGATAAAAATGAAAATTTCGGCGAAAACAATATTAATTTTATTTTATATTCATAATTCGCCAAAATTATAAATATTGTTTACACGTACAAAATTCTTAATATTCTACATAATTTATTAATTTTTCTGTTTTTGTGTGTGCCACCGAATAAGACAAAGTATAATAATATCAAATTTAATAAGCATATTATTATAATTTAAAAATGACAGAACAATAATTTATAAGACATCGAAGACTTAGTTCTTTTCTGTGTCCGAACCAAATAATCCCTTAATTCCTTTTCTGTGGCCCAAATCTGTCATCCTAACCCCAGTTTTTTTACAAAACTTTCTTTTCAACGCGTGCCTTCCACAAATACAGTGTGTGTATAAAGTCTGGAAACGGCTTAATAACATCACAATTTACTGGCCGATTTAAGGTGGGAGTATCAACATGCTTGCCAACCTATAACCTATTTTGAGTAGATTTATTTATGTTTTCTAGGTTTTATACAAAATTTAAAGAAAATCAGTATCGACTTGATATTCTATAGGTAATAATTGACATATTTAGTAAATATCAAGGAATTTCATAACTTATTTTAGGAGAATTGTATAGCGAAAAATATCGGGTAAGATTTTTTTTAACATTATTATGTCATTGTCACTCATTGTTCTTTCACTATACAATTCTCCCAAAATTAGCAATGAAATAAATTGATATTTTTGTAATATATCGGATACTACCTAAATAATGTACCGACGATATTGATTTTCTTTAAATGTTAGTTATTAAAATAATAAACTCAAAAAATCAACGCAAAATAGGTTATAGGTTGGCAATCGATTGAATGACGTTGAGAATTCAACCTTAACGCATTGGCCTCCTTTTTTCGGACACCCTGTATATTCAAAAGAAAATAGTCATAGTACATTACGTGCCGAGGAAAGTGTTTCATTGCTGTAGAGAAATTTAGGATTATAGTTAACTAAAAAATCTCGAGACAGGAATGGAATTTCCTCTCGAGGTTTGTATACGATTTTATTAACAACCATCAACATTTTTAACAGTAATAAAATTTACCTTTTAAAATGTAAAAATTGCACAGGTTAGTTTTTGAAACAATTAAATGGTTGCCACGAGATGAATAATTACGCATAAATAAGTCATAAATGTTGCGGGTATCACGAGTTGTCAAATTTTGTATTGAAAAATCAAAAAAAAATGTGTACCGATAGTGTAGACGTGAATTATTACTTAATATGCCCTTGATAACATAAATAATGTATTCTTTAAAATAAAATAATTTGCAAAGATACGAGTTTTCATGGTGAGTACCAATTTGAATTTTTTACCATCTTTCCTTCCTCAGTCGATTATTGAAATTCATTATCCAATCGTTCCACGTAATTTAAATTAAATACAGGCTTTTCAATATTATTTTTTTTGTTTTACGATAATTTGGTATCTCGGCAGTAAGCGCGAAGGTCACGAAAAGTGATCAAAATAAAATGGTTTTAGCTTTCTCTCGTACACGGTTATTTCTAAAAAGAGGAATTTATTATTTATGACATAGTCAACAACCACCGGTAAAAGCAGGTGTGGTGACATTGAAGTTTTACCGCCACGGGGTAAGAACAGCTGTATTTCTTCTACCGAGTCTTATGTGCTCGTAGGGTAGACCACTGTGCTTCGTCCTGACTTAGTATACCAATTGGTACATTCTGTTTTTTTTTCAGGAGTTACACGTAGCGTAGACATAACCATCACCAACATCTTAGAAGACCCGAATCACCGTCAGTTTCGCCAGTGGCGTCTACGTCAACTCAGCCATCGACCTCTTCCAGTTCCGGCAGATGTACTACCGGCAGTATATCCAGTTCCATACCTTCGCATCTTAACACTGGAGCTTCCTCCTTCGGAAAGTCTGCTTCGGAAAGGACGAAGTCGTTCCAGGAACGGAAAGAGCAGCTGATCGCAGCGGCTCGGAGACGGTACCTATATCGAAAAACACAATCTTGAAATACCAGTTTAGCGCAGATAGGTATAGTTTATTTAACATGCCGGAAGGGTTGTTAAGCTTAGTTTAGGGTTTACAATCGACTTTAGGACACATATTTTTTTACAATCAGTACTTTATCTTAAGGTGGGAGTATCAACATGCTTGCCAACCTATAACCTATTTTGCGTAGATTTATTTATATTTTCTAGCTTTTATACAAAATTTAAAGAAAATCAGTATCGACTTGATATTTTATAGGTAATAATTGACATATTTAATAAATATCAAGTAATTTCATAACTTATTTTAGGAGAATTGTATAGCGAAAAATATCGGGTAAGATTTTTTTTAACATTATTATGTCATTGTCACTCATTGTTCTTTCACTATACAGTTTTCCCAAAATTAGCAATGAAATAAATTGATATTTTTGTAATATATCAGATACTACCCAAATAATGTACAGAAAAATATTGATTTTCTTTAAATGTTAGTTATTAAATAATAAACTCAAAAAATCAACGCGAAATAGGTTATAGGTTGGCAATAGATTAAATGACGGTACATTATTTAGGTAGTATCCGATATATTACAAAAATATCAATTTATTTCATTGCTAATTTTGGGAAAATTGTATAGTGAAAGAACAATGAGTGACAATGACATAATGTTAAAAAAAATCTTACCCGATATTTTTCGCTATACAATTCTCCTAAAATAAGTTATGGAATTCCTTGATATTTATTAAATATGTCAATTATTACCTATAGAATATCAAGTCGATACTGATTTTCTTTAAATTTTGTATAAAAGCTAGAAAACATAAATAAATCTACGCGAAATAGGTTATAGGTTGGCAAGCTTGTTGATACTCCTGCCTTAAATCGAAAAATATTAAATGCAAAGTTGTATGTACGGAGAGACATAATGACGTCATATTGATATTTTCGGCGTGGTGGACACTCCATACGCAGTATGATTTTTGTCGGACAAGTTGACCACAATTTTGAACTCAAATTTCTTAAACAATTGTCAATAAATCAAACTTGTATACAGGGTCCTGCAATAGTGCGTCAGGCTTCTATAGCTCCTATACGAATTTAGTTAGGAATTTCATTCATACGCTAACTTATACTGCATCATACGGGGTACTTCAGGAAAATATTTTTTCATATACAGGGTGGCCCAGAAAAGTGTGGTCATAAAAAGTTGTGATTTTTTAAATGGGATAGGTACCCCATATTTTTTTGCATATTTAGATTTGTGGTACCAAGCATGTTACGGCTCAGTTACCCCAGCCCAACAGCATTTTGTTTCAAGCTAAATGAAAGCACCTACACGTCTTTTATACAAAAACACTTCCATGCACAGGTCTCCAACCTTACTGAATCAAAAGTAAAAATATTTTTTCATATACAATTAGAATGACTTTTACAAAGTTTTTAAAAAAAAATTCTTATTTTTTTCTTCATTTCCCACCCAGAGTATCTTGACACTGTTCTTTGACCTGTCAGTGTGTTGTGATATTTCCTGTCTTCTGCTATATTGTTTTTTCACTCCTCATGTATACCATCGAAGGCTCCATTACGGCTTAGTACCACTACTTATTTTCTCCATTGCTAATAACATCAGTCTTTTATTATTTACTTGTTTTTCCTGATGATGAGAGTTTTTACACTCAAAACATGTCGATTCTATATATTTTGAATCATTCTAGGTTCGCCTGGTATTTTTTTAATAAAAATTATGCTTTTCTTTTTTCTTTGTAATTATATTTTTTTGTAAAGTCTTGGCAACATAACTCAGGAATCCAAAATTAACTTACATTTTTGTACCTTTTCGTCCTTTTCCATTGTTGATTGACTCATGTCAAACAATTAAAAAAATAAAAAAAGGTTATGTTTGCATCTGTCAAATTATTTATTTTTAAGACGTTCAAAATCTATTCTTGTAATTTTATTGTCACCGTAATCGTTATCGTTAATAAAATTAACCATAACACTGTGTTTTACTGTTGTTATTTTAAGCGTTCCAAAATCTCTCTATAGTGTAAGAGCATCAACGCCGATTCCTTCATAATTTCATTGTTTTGACGGTAATTTCACTTAAATCGGGCTTTGCACTTCTCTATAACGATTAAATGCACCCTGTGAACAATACACATATTATAATATAAGGGGGGACAAAACATTCCATTCATAAAACCTCATTTGTTTACATACATAATTCCACAGTTTCGGATAAGTTAGAAGGAGATGGCTTAAATGGCAAATTTGTATCTTATTAAATAGTAGAATTATTAAAAAAAAATCGGTTTTGAATTTTAAACTTTGACGTATATATCAAACATGAGGGTCAAAAATTAAAAATGGCGTTATACAACTCATATTATTTTTGCTCAAAGAATCCTATATGTTTAACGGATACATTTCCGTACACCCTGTATATATATTTACACGGTATATTTTCTCTTATGAAAAATGACGGTTTCCAATTTTTGATGCTCATGTATACAAAATTGCCTTTTTTGGTGTCTTTCACTTTTTGGTCCATTTGTCATATTATATTATATTTTATTATATTATATATTATATATTTTATTATATTATATGTTATATATATTTAACATTTCCCCATTTTTAAATACATATTGCGATTATGCAGGTTATTTCATGTTAAAGGATCGAAAAACCGGTGGACATAAATTGATAAAAACCTATGTCTGTATCTTTGTTTGTAGGGCAGGGACAACTATTTTAATAAAATATAGTATGTATACTTAACTAAATTCATGCTACATCATTATCAAGAGATGTAACTAAATTCATGCTACATCATTATCAAATATCTCTTAAAGATAAAATATAAATTATGAATAGGAAGACAACAGTATAATTATATTGAATCTATAAAAGCTACAAGTTTTAAACAGATAAACAAAGCATAGAATTTATAAGAGAGAAAAATACTAAACGCTAATTATTTCCAAACTGTTATTTTGTTGATAAGACCTCTTGGCTTATCACGGCATTGTAGACGTGGTGTTACACCCTAAAAATATTTGAAAAGATGTTTATTATGATCTGTAGATAATTTAGCATAATATAGATCATTATTTCGTTGCCTAGTTATATTTATACAACATATTCTGAGGACTGATGGTTTGTTGTTATTTTAGTAATTAATATAAAACGTTAAGTTGTCTGTTTATTATTTCGTCGATATAGTTTATTGGTACGACGAAATCAATTTAAGGCTATCAACCGTGTGAGACGGATGCAAATAGGATTCCTTAACAGTTGACTACACCCGATCTAAGAGTCAATCTTGTTCGTGACAATTATTTATGTCACCATCAAAAGTGTCATGTAAGTTGATGCTAACCAGACAACTTTCATGCTGGCTTACACGAAGATTTTTAACAAAATCAACAAACCAGGCAATGACTGTGACACAAAGAACATTAACAGACAATATTTAGTCACAATTAAAGTTGCCTGATTAGTAAGTCAAGAATGAAGTTAACCGGGCCACTTTGATGGTGAGGAAATTATTTCTGCCAATGTCATTTACGTCACAGTTAACGTTGCTGGTTAGTTAATTATTTTTTAAAATATTTGTGCAACGCGACATAAGTGTTGACAAAATCTTTTCAATTATTGTCGTGTTGCTACAGGGATAAGGGGTGGAATTTTTAACTGGAATAATTTCAGGAAGCCTCTCTATTTGATGAACAAATATAGAACTACGGCCGAGTTTATTTTTAGTTTTGGAAGTTTTCAAACATAAGGACGCTAACCTAAGTTATTATTTTTTTTATACATAATCTAGCAACAAACAAATTTGTACTTTGAGTTCATCACAGAAAATTCTACTGATAATAATTAGCACACTTTTTACTCTATCGACGCAGAAGAGACGTTTTCTGTATCCAGCTTATTCTCGTTACCAATTTAAGGTCTTATGACAGTGTAAGGGAATATTATTAATCACAAAGGAAAGAAAATAATATTACCTTAGCAATAGTAGACATGACATCACATGCTGCTAATATTTTTTGGGAATTTAATTTGTTCCAAAGTAATAAGGTTGCTTTTTGGTACCGACATAATATGCATTGGGGTCACACTGTAATATGTATTCAACTCCTGAGACAACGTTATTTATTAAATATGTTTCTGAGTATGAACTAAAACTTTATTATTTTAAACCTTATGACATGTTTTCTGATCTTTGTATTTAATCGAGTTAAAAGCTATAGTGAAGTAATTACTTCACAGTATTTTAAGTTCAATTGCAGCAAAGTGTTGACAGTTTGCAGACGATTTTTTTAAAAGACAATTAATGCTGTTGCACTTTATATCATCCAGATGCCATGGCAAGCTTCAAGATGGACCACACAGACATGTAAACTTCATACAATATTACAACAGTTGTAATGGATTTAGCGATTGAAGACTATATAAACTGAAACAAATGACTGAATTTGGTCTGAGCATTGGAAAGAAATAAACACACTTGTTATTGGTCGTATGTGGAGCTTTGCTAGGTGGATTGAGCAGCTTAGCGTTTAGCTTCCATGTTGACCAGCTACATTGTGTGATATTAATAAAAATAAATTATAATCCATGTGAAAATGCAAATGCAAAATTCGACATTATATTTTCTGCCATACTTACTCCATGGAATTTAGCAAGAAGAGTTTCCACATAATAATGAGATTTATTACATGCTACAACGAAAGCGGATAAAAGGACCAGCATAATCAACGACGACGTTTTGAAATGAAATGTCAAATCTCGTTTTTGTTACGAACAACGTTACAAATACAACATCCAAAGGTTGCAGTCTGTGGGACGACTGCGGGGGCAATGATAACATAACAAAGTTGTTATTGCGACAAAAAGTGTATAATTCCAGAGTTATATGGCTTCCATGGTTATCAAGTATTAGGAGAACTGGCCCTTCTTTGGTTGGCTTAGCATGATTATTAAAATTATTATAGAGTTCTTCATTTGTCGACCCGTTCGCAGGGCAAGTATAATATACTGACCCAGGCTAAGGATCCATTGACTTCAAGTGTTGGAGCCATGCGTTGACGTGCATAAATAAACATCTTCATTTGTCGACCCGTTCGCAGGGCAAGTATAATATACTGACCCAGGCTAAGGATCCATTGACTTCAAGTGTTGGAGCCATGCGTTGACGTGCATAAATAAACATAGGAGAAACAAATCCTTCAGCTGCATTCATGCAACAAATTACTGTTATAGTTTTTCCCCTTTCTGCAGATGTGACTGCACCGATTCATTTTTGTCGTTTTATTCCAATAATTTTGCCTGTTTCTTGAACGGTTGTTAACTCAGTTTCATACATGTTGTATAATGTTATGTGGAGAAAAACTATATTTTACCATAACCTTTTCAAGGTTCTCCAAAGAACTGAGACCCTTCATCCCTGTTAAATCCTTTAATTCTATTTAGCCTTATTGCCTCGGGCTTTCGCACTGAAAGTGAAGAATCTAAGAAACCCTTGTAACCAGTCTTGGCCAGCCATGCGACTTTTTTTGTTAAATATATGCGTTATTCTTAACTGCTCAGCATATTCGAAAACCAGTTTTCTCAACTGCATGGGACTTAATCCTACAACGGTAAAGGGTTTAAATGAAAAGAAATTTAAGATTGTGATTACATTTCTTAAATCCCATGCTTTCTATTCAACAGTACCTTGATGTTGTAAATTCACAAAACACAACATTTATATTTTGAATATTGTTTGTTAGTTTCTGTTTAAAGCTATCAAGTTTGTTTATACAATTATTATGTTTTAATATATTATAATATGTTAATTTAGTTAAATGAATCCGTAAAGGATTGCTTCATACTTTATATACGTATGACTTGCCTCAATTTGTAATTTTTACAAAAATGTGGTTAAATAAAAATATGTCTATATATATTGGCCAACGTTTTCGCATTATTGGTAATTTTAGCTTCCTGTTCTTGAGTGAACACGTTTTTTTTTTCTCTATTTAGGGGCCATCACTTTCCTGTTTCTTGTACCTTTGTTGAAAATAAGAAAATGGGATATTGTACTTTTTTTTACTCTTCTCGTTGGCTTTTGCCATTTTCAACATCTCTGATGGCATTTAAAAGATCTTCTGCAGACCACTGGGCTTTTTCAGTCTTTTGTTTCCAATTTTTTGGCATCTGCAATCAAAAAATATTACTTCAATTATTGCAATTAAGACAGGGGTAATGGCGGTCACTGACTGTCATTAGCACTGCAATAAGCGGACAATAAAACTTTTTTATAACAAGGCCCGTTCGATATCAAGGGAATTAGCAATATAATAAACAATAATACATAGGGAAGTGTGGGGCAAAATGGTATAAATAAGCTTTTAGGCCAGTAAAATTAGGGGGTCTCTGAGAACAAATTAACATAGAGATGCGACCACTCTCAATCGTTAGTATTTGTCGGCCTTTTTAACATACTATAAAAGTCCCCATACCTCCGTTTTGCATAACATCCTCAAACTAAGTCCGCCATCTTGGAATTTTGACATTTTTTAAAATAATTGCATATATCTTGAAAACCGCTCAAAAACGAGGAAATATGGACAGAAATAATTTATTCAGCACTAATTTCTGCATAATTTGGTAAAACAATTATATCTCTATGTCTAACGAGAAGGGAGCTATAATATAATATAAGTTAAAAATAGAAAAAAATCCAAACTAGCCCAGAAAAAACAAAAATTGTATACAATTTGTAAAGTTATAAAATAACACCAAATGTTGTTATTAAATATACCTACAGGATTATAAAGGAAGTTTATAAGCATTCATCTTCATCATCTGAAACCATGTCAGTTGGTTGAGTAATGTTACTGCAGGCATTTCCATTACAAAAGTTAAAAATATTTGAACAGAAAACGTTAGCTTTTCTGCAACTACATACTTTTTTGCAGTGGGTTTTACATTTGCAATAGATTACATTAAGGATAAATTCCGGTGCCATTTTATCTGAGGTTTTTTCTGGAATCAAAATGCCATTTACCATTCTCCATCCCCAATTTTCTGGATCAAGTTTATTGTCAAGCCCAATCTTGCACTAGCAGATATACTCGTAATATGTGGTTTTTAGCAGAGCTACATGTTGGTGGTAAGATGGCTAAGTCAAAGTTTGTGGTCAATCCTTGGCAAGCAGTAAGGGCATTATATCTCACATAATGCAAATCGTTTAGGTTTTTGGATGGTTTTGTTTTTCCATCAATTTGCATTAAAAATTCCTCTTCTATTTTAAATAAATCATTTATTGTAGCCATATCGTTCTTAAACAGGGCAATTTTTTCCTGCAAATTTTTATTTTCCAATATTCTAAAAGCTTTAATATTTCCTTGCTTGAAACGACCGGATGTTGTGTCACAACCGGTCATTGCATGTAAAAATAATATATTATTTTTTATTGGACCTAACTTCTCTTGAATTTTCGGATATCCGATCTGGTTTAGTCTGTTTTCCTGGTCGCAACATAAAAGTTTTATCGGCTTTTGAGAAGTATACTAACAGGACTAATAAATCAGTGTCTTCGCCAACAAGTGTAACTGACTCACATGTGTCTCTCAGACTCAAAGCGGCTTTAACTATTTCATTATCTGCATCTCCGTTTACTTGCTTGACCGATATATTAACTTCCTGAAACTTTTTGACGAGGAAGGAAATGAACTGATCCTTGTTTTTTGAATTTTTTAAAAAGTTCTTGCCAAATGGTCAACAGTGAGTTCTCAGAAATCTCTATATCAGCACAAGAAGCCCCACCAGTTCTCTTTAATTGTTCTTGCGTCTTAGTAGTCACTGAATTGAATCAATCAAAAATAATTTTACAATTTGATCCATAATGGTACCTACATCACAAAATTTACATATTGTGAAAATACATCTTTGTAACATGATGAAACTGCCAAATAACTTTATGAATTAAATATCCACCATCTATCACAAAAGTTGTATTTTAGGGAACTTCATATGCTGGAGGCACTCTTTTTGTCAATAAAATCAAACAAAGCAAATTTCTTAGTTTTTCTCAAATTGTCACCATCAAATCATGCGGGAGGATATTGCGACAGGTTATATTCGAAACACTTTTTTAGGTCAAACTTTGATGTGCAAGTGCAAATTATTCTGTTAAAAAGCTTATTATATAGATCATACAGCAGGAATCTGATTATATACTTTTACGGTAAATGCTAAAGTTTTTTCTCTATCGTTTCTCTTGTAACGAATATCGTGAAAATTTTTTCCTATGGTTTTTTTCAAAACGGCTTCTCCAACTTCCTAGGCTTTGTCACAATTAATGTAGTCTGGTGCAACTGCAACTGTTGATAGTGATATCAAAAGATTGTTGTTTCTTTGAAATGGATTATGTTGTTCCCGCCATTCTGTAATATTGTTTAGATCTTGAGTATCAAGCTTTTCACGGTTATATCTTAACTCAATATGCTGTACTGTGTAACTAGGTTTAACCTCTGAAAACTCTTCAATAGCATCGCAAACTTTAGAACAAAGAGGCATCGATAAAGTCCATTTGGCAAGAAGAGTTTTAGTAAGGCCCCTTCCTCGTGTAAGACCTCCTGTGATTTTTAGCTAACGCATCAGTACTTGCTCAATAGTCATATCAGACCAAACACCTGACCAGCATTTTTCCTTGTTTCGCTTTATCGTAAAATACTTGTAGAACTTCTCGAGTTCGTTCTCAGAAACATGGTCTTTAAGCTCTTTCATTTGCTGGAAATATAGGTGAGCTGATTTAGCATAGGGAAGGTGTCCAGCAGCATGCAAAAATGGTAACATTAGCCCAATGGCATGCAAATGCAGGCCAAAGTCACCAGTTCTTTTAGCAAAAATAAACATTTTTATTGTTTCTATTTGCTCCCAATATTGACACCAGGTTTCCCAGTCCTACTTTTGGCACTTTCATTACAAATAATTTCAGCTAACTTATCACAAAAATAGTGTGGGCGCTGGATGGGGTTGAGTGTGCAAAATATCAGGACCGCATTCTGTGCATGGTTTTGTACTCAGAAAAGTTTGCAGATTATGATTCTGGGTGTTGCTAGGGATATTATTGGTCCATTTATTTTTTACACCCCATCCCCTTAGATATTAAGTAAACAGACTGACCAAATGCTTTCGAACCATTTTAATGATTGTTTTAGTGACAATATCCAATTGTTTCTTATATTAAAGATTGTGATTAATGATAGCTAGTCAATTGAAAAAAAAAAACAAAAAGTTGAAAATAGAAACAAGAATTGTTGATAAAAAATTATTTAATGCAAATTTGAACATAAGTAAAAAAAAAAACCAAATCAATCCTATTTATTTTGACACTCATTTTTGATACATTTGCACAACGAAATACAATCTAGTTGTACTTTTTTGCAAAAACAAGCATTCGTTTGACAATTTGATGTGCAGTTACAGGACTGCATCCACAATTCTGGTAATGGGCGCTTCATCAGTTGTCATGGGAACAATTTACCATTTTTCTTTCCTACACTAATAAAGTGTAATCAATAGGCCGTTGTAGTGTTTGGTTAGCATTTATCCATATATATGTTTGTGCTGAAGCTCTTAACAAAAAATGTAAATGTAGAGCATCTGATGTGCAAATTACTTTTACTAAATTTAAGCCGAAGCCGATATTCTGAGAAACTAATTTATACCGAAGTTCATCAGCAATTAATTTTTTTTTGGAGAAAAGATAGGCGCAAATGGTTTCCAATTCTGTTAACTGTTCGATACTTAGGTATGCATTTCCTAAATGCCCCAGAGCTTTTTGTACAAAATCCAATTATGCAGCTTTCAAAGCATTTTTTTTTCGATCCCAATGTGCTGGTCGAATCGCAACCACTTAGAGAGTGTAATGCTGACAAAATATGATAAATATTTTCTCCAAGGGATTGAGCAACCAAATAACATCCTGAATTATATTTCTTCTCATAAGAAGCATCGAACCATACACCAAAACAACCTAGACGTGCTAGCAGCTTATTCCAGAAAAAAATTCCCAGAATGAAAACATCTGTATCAGTGCAAAGGATAATGATATGGGCAGATTCGATTCTTACTGCATGAAATATGTGACAAAACATCCTTGAATCGGCTTCTAAATGGTTCGAATTTAAATCAAGTACTTTAAAAAATGTAAAAGTAATTTTTTGTTGGATCATCAAATCCTCCACATCCTAACTCGCAATCTTCTTTTACTTGTGCATATCTAGGAGCAGCAGTACAGAGAAATCGAATGAGCTGTAATTTATTTTCTTTGCTTGAAAATAATTTTTAACAATTAGCTGGCATTTTTGTGTTATCATTTGAAATTATAAAACTTCTCATCATTTGACCTTTACTCCGTAAAGTTGACTTCAAATATTTTATCGAAATATCATCATATCTGTTAAATACAATATCTATTCGTTTTACATTTGGCTGCAAGAAAATATTATGGATTCTTTTGAAGAATGCCTCAGCAAAATCGCCAAAGGTGCTGACATTTTTTAATTGGATTCGATGAACAAGTGCCGTACCATCAACAATATAAATTTTTGGAAGATTGAAATTTAAAACGTCCTGTTGCGTGTTTTGTACCACACTTTAATTGTTTTACAATTTCAAGAGCGAGTTCCGATTTTGGAGATATCCTGTAAAATCCTTCTGCGTCGAAAGGTACTTGCAGTAATTAAAAATTTTGTAAGATGCTAAAATTTGTGTGTCAAATTAACGTTGATTAGCCAGCATATATGTTTTTTGAAAGAGACTTACATCTGTTGCATCTTGCAACTTTTTATTAGAAGTACTTTTGCTTGATTTTTCAGAAGTAGGTACAAAGTTGTCTATTTTAATTTTTTATTCGCTAATGTAACTTGTCATACAAGTTCGATGCCATGATGAACAATTATGTTCAGTAAAGTCTGTACTATGATTTATTTTCTCACTAATGTGATCTTTTCTCCGATCTGCGGCGCTTTGAATATTTATAAACGTTTTATCACAAAACAAACACGACATTTCGTTTAGTCTTCGCCTCTTTACATTTATCACTTGTAGCGACATTATCCACGTTTTTGTTTGAATAAAACACGTAACTACAGGAAAACTTAAATGAATAGGAAAGTGTGGGGCAAAATGGTATACCTAAGCTTTTAGGCCAGTAAAATTAGGGGGTGTCTGAGAACAAATTAACATAGAGATGCGACCACTCTCAATCGTTAGTACCGTCAAACGGGGTGACTATGGACGGTTTTTGTGTTTTTTTGTGATTATTTTACCGCAAAACCAACTTTTTTGAAGTCTGCAAGTACTGTGCTGTTTCGGCATTATCTGGCTATAGATTTACGAAAATTTGTAATTTAAATAAATAATATTATAAATTTTTTTAAACTTTGAAAAGTGTCCCGACTCACCCCACGTTTGGGGAGACTTGGCACAAGTCATTGGTTTACACTGAAAACACATTTTCTGCCCAGCTATGGGTGACTTGGGACAAAAAAATACAAAAATATATAATATAAAATATTAAATAAAACGTTTAGTTAGGTAGGTAAGTAACGAAATACTGTAAATATATTTAAACTTAAAGCCTAATTATTATAGAAAATAACAAAAAACTTAAAACCCATTTTTAGGAACTATTTTAACAAACTATTATCTAAAATATAAGAACAGAACTAATTTTTTAAATTTATATTTATAGGAAATTTCTTGGCGCCTCTTCGAAGGTGAACTGGTTGAGGCAACTTCTTTAAAATTTGTGAAATATTTACAACATATTCATCACAAACTGTTGGAAATATAAATCCATTTTTTATTTTGGAAGTTTGCCTTAAAAAATTTATATTTATTTCTTTATTTTGAATATCTATCATTTGTCCTACGAAATTTCGACTAAATTTACCCTGTGTAAATTTCGCTATGACGAAGTCATCAACTTGTAAATCTCTTGCTTCTTCTAATTCATCATTTTCATCTTCATGTTTTTCTTCATCTTCTGAATTTTGTTCGTGCATACTACTTTTATCTGAACTTATGAAGCTTTCAGATTCTTCTAAGTCGTTATCTGTATCAGAAGATGTCTCGGATTCCTCGCAAATTATACTTTTTCCAGGAGTTACCGCTAATTATTTCCCCTTTCCAGTTTTTCTTGTGGTATTCTGCGAACCTCTTTGCGTTTTTAAAAATTCTGTTAGTGCTTCAGTCCAAACCCTCTGGCATTCTTCTTCGGGAACAACTTCTGGAGGTAAACGTTTCAAAACTTGAGTTGAGTCCAGTGGAATAATTCCGCAACCACGAAATCCAGACTTAATATTATCTTCCAGTTTGTCTTTAATAGAGTCTAACGTTTTTTTTAATAATCCCGGAAATTCGGGTTTAGGGTTAACCCCCCTATTTTTTTCTTCCATTCACCTAAAGTTTTTTCTCCATGACTGCTTAATTGGCTTAAAAACGGAAGTGTCTAAAGGTTGGGTTAAGTGGGTGCTGTTCGGCGGCAATAAAATAAATCTAATGCCATTTTTTTGACATTCCAATATTACATTTTGAGAAATATGGCTTGCTAAATTATCGCCTATAAGAACTTTAGGGCCTTCAAGTCTTCTAAAATATTTTAGTGCTATTGTGAGGAACCATTCTTCAAACTGGTTTGAATCAAACCACCCACTTTTTGTATTGCCATATCTAGTCCCCGGGGGGCCATCTTTTACCCAATTTTGGTATAATTGCTCTGACTTAAATACTATGAAGGGTGGTAGCTTAACACCTGATCCACCTCTAGCAAACATGGCCGATGTAGTGGATTTACTAGAATCAAGGACCCGATCTGCATGCTTGCTTGTTCTTCGAATGACAACTCGCTGACGACCAGGGTCATCTGTAAAATTAGTTTCGTCATAATTGACGATAGGAGAATCGGGAACATCTTGTAATGACACGGCCAACTCAGTAAAATACCGATTGATAACGTCTCTGTCAACAGCAGCCCGCGCGCGTTTTATATTTTCAGAGAGTCTTGAGGCCAAATTATTTTTGTGTCGGAGTAAAAATGATTTTACCCATTCCGGTCCAGGCAGGTTATTCTTAAATTTTTTAATGGTGACGCCCAATTTATCGTAATACTGTTTCACTAAAATACGTACGTCCATAGGTTCCAAGGGAAACCCCCAGTCAGCCACGCACATTAAAGACTGCACTAGTTTTTGTTCTTCTAACAGTGATACAGCTAATTGTCCACCAGGTTTCTTCACATTTCGGTTCCTAACATGCGTGTTTATGGTATTTCTTGCTATCCCATACTTTTCTTCTAACGCCCTATAGCTTGTACCTCGTTCAAGGCGCTCTTGGACTGCTTTTTTTAAGTTTGCCTTATCGTAGTTTTGATATGGCCTACTACCAAGCCGTTTTAAATATTTTCGAGGCATGTCCCGAGTCACCCTAAAACAAACATTAAATTAGTTTTTTTTTTCTCCAAAAAAAGTTATAGACGTAGGCGATTGTCACATTTGTTTCGTTATCACAACGCATTAGTGGATCAAAAAATAAATAAAAAGTTAATAAAGTCGCTTACCTTTATGTATTTGCACTCAACAATTCCGGCAACTTCTAAATTTACTATTTTTTACGGCTTCAAACACGAAAATTTTTAATAACGATCCTGCCAGCGCAGCGATTCGCTCTTTATGCACAAACAAGTTCAGATGGTAAGAAAATGACAGCCCAAGTCGGGCGGCGTTGCCGCTGCTCATATTGGCGCTAGCGAATTTTGAAGACGATGACGTCAAATTGTCCTCAGTCAACCTGCGGTCTCGAGTAACCCCGTTTGACGGTATTTGTCGGCCTATTTAACATACTAAAAGTCCCCATACCTCCGTTTTGCATAACATCCTCAAAATAAGTCCGCCATCTTGGAATTTTGAGATTTTTTAAAATAATTGCCTATATCTTGAAAACCGCTCAAAAACGAAGAAATATGGACAGACATAATTTATTCAGCACTCATTTCTGCATGATTTGGTAAAACAATTATATCTCTATGTCTAACGAGAAGGAAGCTATAATATAATATAAGTTAAAAATAGAAAAAAATCCAAACTAGCCCCGAAAAAACAAAAATTGTATATAATTTGTAAAGTTATAAAATAACACCAAATGTTGTTACTAAATATACCTACAGGATTATAAAGGAAGTTTATAAGCATTCATCTTCATTATCTGAAACCATGTCAGTTGGTTGAGTAATGTTACTGCAGGCATTTCCATTACAAAAGTTAAAAATATTTAAACAGAAAACGTTAGCTTTTCTGCAACTACATACTTTTTTGCAGTGGGTTTTACATTTGCAATAGATTAAATTAAGGATAAATTCCGGTGCCATTTTATCTGAGGTTTTTTCTGGAATCAGAATGTCATTTACCATTCTCCATCCTCAATTTTCTGGATCAAGTTTATTGTCAAGCCCAATCTTGCACTAGCAGATATACTCGTAATATGTGGTTTTTAGCAGAGCTACATGTTGGTGGTAAGATGGCTAAGTCAAAGTTTGTGGTCAATCTTTGGCAAGCAGTAAGGGCATTATATCTCACATAATGCAAATCGTTTAGGTTTTTTGATGGTTTTGTTTTTCCATAAATTTGCATTAAACATTTCTCTTCTATTTTAAATAAATCATTTATTGTAGCCATATCGTTCTTAAACAGGGTAATTTTTTCCTGCAAATTTTTATTTTCCAATATTCTAAAAGCTTTAATATTTCCTTGCTTGAAACGACCGGATGTTGTGTCACAACCGGTCATTGCATGTAAAAATAATATATTATTTTTTGTTGGCCCTAACTTCTCTTGAATTTTCGGATATCCGATCTGGTTTAGTCTGTTTTCATGGTCGCAACATAAAAGTTTTATCGGCTTTTGAGAAGTATACTAACAGGACTAATAAATCAGTGCCTTCGCCAACAAGTGTAACTGACTCACATGTGTCTCTCAGACTCGAAGCGGCTTTAACTATTTCATTATCTGCATCTCCGTTTACTTGCTTGGCCGATATATTAACTTCCTGAAACTTTTTGACGAGGAAGGAAATGAACTGATCCTTGTTTTTTGAATTTTTTTAAAAAGTTCTTGCCGAATGGTCAACAGTGAGTTCTCAGAAATCTCTATATCAGCACAAGAAGCCCCACCAGTTCTCTTTAATTGTTCTTGCGTCTTAGTAGTCACTGAATTGAATCAATCAAAAATAATTTTACAATTTGATCCATAATGGTACCTACATCACAAAATTTACATATTGTGAAAATACATCTTTGTAACATGATGAAACTGCCAAATAACTTTATGAATCAAATATCCACCATCTATCACAAAAGTTGTATTTTAGGGAACTTCATATGCTGGAGGCACTCTTTTTGTCAATAAAATCAAACAAAGCAAATTTCTTAGTTTTTCTCAAATTGTCACCATCAAATCATGTGGGAGGATATTGCGACAGGTTATATTCGAAACACTTTTTTAGGTCAAACTTTGATGTGCAAGTGCAAATTATTCTGTTAAAAAGCTTATTATATAGATCATACAGCAGGAATCTGATTATATACTTTTACGGTTTTTTTAATAAATGCTAAAGTTTTTACTCTATCGTTTCTCTTGTAACGAATATCGTGAAAATTTTTTCCTATGGTTTTTTTCAAAACTGCTTCTCCAACTTCCTTGGCTTTGTCACAATTAATGTAGTCTGGTGCAACTGCAACTGTTGATAGTGATATCAAAGGATTGTTGTTTCTTTCTGATAAGCGGTTCGCGAGAAATCCAACTTTGAAATTGGGGCCAGTTTTTACTGGCCGGTTTTTTTTGCCGGTGAGTGTAGTTCCCGCGATAACTAGCGCCAATAGTAGTTAGTGCCAACTGAAGTTAGCGCTAATGGTATTTGGTGCCAATAGTAGTTAGGGCCCAAGCAGCTAATGCCCAAGTAGCTAACGTTAATGCCCGGGTAGTTAATGCCTGTTGTAGTTAATGCCCCAAAATTTCCCACAGTCGGCCACACCCATCCCCAAAAAGTTCCCACGCTCTTGATAATATTCCCACGGTCAGAAAAAAGTTCCCAGGCTCAAGTGGCGCAATAGCCCCCCATACACCAGCGGATAACTTAACGAATTTGATATGGCACGAGCCAAATACGCCGATAAAACTTTACGTGTATGTGGCGAGCCGAGCTTCATCCGACCGTGTGATATCTGCCACGGATGAAATCAGCCTGTTTTAACCCGTCAGTAGATTTGCTAGGTTAATTTGGGACGCATGTCAATTATTTCAACTTGGTTTGAGGTTAAATAAAATAATAATAATAACAAATAATGTCTTCTATTTACGTAACTTATCAAAAGAATTTATAACGGAATTTATTAACGTTTACCAAAGTTATCCATGTTTGTGGCAGGTAAAATGCAAAGATTATACGAACAAAACTTTGAAAAATAAGGCATATAACCATACTTAACAAATGTCTAAAAGTCATTTTATAAAGTCGACGAGCCAAATTCGGCTGCCCAAAAATGACATCAGTTTTGGTACGTGCCGAGCCTAGCTCGCAGACCAAATCAACGGATCAAATCGGTGCAACTTATATGTTGGTGTATGGGGGCCTAATGACTACTTATCTAATCTGGGTCAGTTCAAGGATTTGGTCGAGAGAAAACTGAGAACCAATTAACGGACGTAATATTGTTATGGTCAGTTGCGTACCCAGTTTTTTTTTGTGTAATATATTTTTTTTTTGAGTAATAGATGTGTTTTGGACTTCCATTGCCTTTAGTTTTTCATATCACAACGTTTCAACTGGTAAGTATCTCCAGTCGTCTTCAGGTGAATACTAAACAAGTTACAAAACTACGAGCCTATTTATACTACCTAGGGGGGGGCGGAGCTAGTGACGAATTCGGGTGCAGTCGTGAGTCATCTGCTTACGTCACCATGATTATTCATCTGCTGACGTCATCAGCTTACGTCATCACGTTTGCATCACTACTCAATCTGAGCCTACACCTATTTAACAAGGGCTTCCAAATGTTTCTTATATCTGCAGAAGGTTTACTGAAACAGTCAGGGTTCTGGATTATAACAGCTGCTTCTTTGAATTTTCTCTTCCGCCAATGCTCTTCTTTAAGTATAATTTTTGCGTTTTCCCATTGTAAATGATGGCCGTGGGTCCAAGCGTGGTCTGCTGCACCGGATCTGTTTGTTTCTCCTTTCAGTGTGTGGTTTCGATGTTCTTTGATCCTTGTTTGGAGAGGTCGTAGAGTTTCACCAACATACCCAGGTAGCAACATGACGTGAAGTATTCGTCACCACATGACGAGAAATGACGAGATAAATGACGTGAAAATGACCTCCTAATGTCTGGGACGAATGACGTCATATTGGTGACGTCATTTAGACGTGTTATTTGGCGATTTATTTGACGTGTTATGGACGTCATATTCACGCCATATTTTTTATTTTAGTACTCTTACGCAAATGAAACTACTAGCACTTTCGAAAAAGATAAATATATTGAAAAAAATAGATATACAGAATTATGTAAATATATTGCAAAAAAATTCATATGCTCCTCAAATGATTGGAAGTTTGCAATGCTGCTTAAAGGAAACTCCACAGGTGTATCATTAGGCAAACTAGAAACAACACAGGAGTTTCTCGATTGTTTAAGTTGAAGCAATCCCTTAACTCCTTTTAATTCTTTTCTTTATTTCTTTAAAAATTTTCTCTAAACCTAAAAATTTTTAAAATCAAGTAGAACGCAATAAATATACAAAACAAAAATATTACTACCATTAACAAATACAGTGACGGTCCTATTGCTTTCATTTAACACTGGCTCGTTATTAGGTGTCAAAGTTAAGTCCTCCTCTTTAGTAATTGTTGGTGATGATTTTCTCTCGATGTATGTGGTTCCAACAATGCATTTTTATATATCAGTGAATTGGAAAAAGTTCTTTCAAATACAGGATTATCTTTAGAACGTCTCGGTGTATTTGCCAATATCTGCTGAGAATTTGAGCCACCTATTTACAAATGATAAATGATTATATATTAAGACTAGATTATGAAACTTTAAAATTTGCTGGAAAACAGTTATGAGACTTAAATTAACTGAATTATTAAATTTGAAAATTAATTTTACAGTTTTGATTGTTAAACACATGATTTTTTCTTCAACTGCTGTTGATAATTTTTTCATATATTTTTGAAAATTGTCACAAAAAAAACTGAGGTATTTGCATGTCAATAAAAAGTCAAAACAAAAAGCTTGCAGCAGTAAAAGTGCCAATTAAGTGCGTTGCCTAGCTTACTTACTAACAGTTGAAGGAAATTGTAATATTTTTTATTTATGTTTACTTACCAGGACTATTTGCCTATTTTTGGGAAAATGGGTGGCTTTGGCAGTTTTCCAAGTGGTTCATGGTCTTCGCTGCTTAAACAGTCCGATAAATATGTTTTGATCCTTTCTCTAACCCCTAAGCACGAGTCCAAATCGGATTCCGATGACTGTATATCAGAAGTTTCTTCACATTTTTTCAATTTCTTTTTAGCTTTTTCTAAGTTACCTGTTAACAGTAAGCTGAAATAAAACAATCTCTCATTTTTAACAAGCCAAAAAAATATTAGCCAACAAAATAAATATTTATGCAATAATAATTCACCTTAAATGCCACTGTTAGGTTAGAGATTAGCAAAAAGCCTCTTTCTTCAAAGGGGTAAGCCAGGATGAGTGAATCAATCCTATTCCACCATATTCCAAAAATTCCACTTCTACATAAGCCATAGGTAGGTTTCCTCTAAACTGATTGCTCTCGTGATTGATATTTTTTATTCCACCACTATACAAATAGAAAAAATAATATTTTACCAAAATTATAATCACTTTTATCAACCAATTATGATAATTAGAATAAATAGATAGTTTTTTATATTAGTATGTAAATTATTTTTAGTTTATTTGCTTTCTTTACTCAACATTAGGTACAGGTACATCATTTTACACTGCATATTGTGTCTAGAGTGACATTTTAGACCCCAATTTTGGAAATTGACACGTGTTACAATTCTATTATAATAAGTTCTGTTACATTAAGCACAGAAACTGTACTTTTAGGTACATTGAACCTGAGCAAATATAGACTACAGGTTGAGGAATTCAATGAAAGCATCGATTAATTATTCTCCAAAAGCATCAAATATTATTTTCTGAATTTTATTGATATTAGGTTTAGGTATCTTAAAATACCTAGACAAAATAGCATTAAAAATATGCATGGTGTCCATGATACAAAGTTCTTTGTATCATGCATGCTGGTATCCAAACATAATAATTTAGGATTTAAATGCACATGTAGAATAGGTACAAGCAAAAATGTGTTAAGAAAGCTTACCGTAGGCCGTAGGTATCTCAATTTTCAAGAAACTTGGTATCACCACCACAAGGTCGTTCCAGGATGATTATGAAAACCAATATATTTTCTCCTAGTACCTAAACCACAAAGTTCTACACAATTCACAAAACAAAACCGCCAAAAACAGAAGAAAGGACGCCACGAGTTACGTTTTACGTTGTTGTTGTTATGGCAAGGCAAACATAACCTCAAATTTGTCACTTTCGTTTCGAGCTCGCACATTAATCCGGTAATTTCTCTCTGTTTCTCTAAGTGCTGCAATTTTGAAAGAAAAGAGATAGAGTGAAAAGCGAAAACTGTGCAATCGTAAACGGCAAAATTTAATAATAATATTCATTTCATGATCACAGAAAAATAAAAGGTCTGTTGGCTAGAAAAGGAATAGGCTGTGGTCGAATGTTATATGTACGTACAGAATACGAACTATTTTGTCTTTTTTTTACCTTATAATTTTTAAATTGACGTATTTTATCTACTGAAAATGTTGCCGAAAAGACTAATAAAGTTTATTATTTTAAACCGTTATTTATATCATTAAAATTTGAAGCTGCATGGCAGGAAGATCTTTAGTTTGTTTAATAAATTTAAATGCGTTTTAATTGAGTGAGCATAATTAATTTAGTTGTGTAGCAAAAAACAAAAAAAAATAATTTTTCTTGCTCCAGCGTACCTATTTTATCACCAGAAAAATACGTCAATATTACGTAATATATAACACGACATAATGACGTCAGTTATCAGACGTCATTATGACGTGATTTTCTGGTCATTTTGGACCGCTGACGAGTGTCGACGAGTTATCACCATATAATGACGTCAATATGACGTACCCCTGCTACCTGGGTAGGATTGTCCGCATTCGCAAGGTATTCTGTATACACAATTCTTCGTGTCCTTTTGATTTGTTGGTTTTGTCTTCGTCAGGTGGCTTCTTAAGGAATCTTTGGAGCTGAAGACTGTTCGGATGTTGTACTGTTGTCCTATCCTTCGAATTTTTTCGGAGATTCCCTTGACATAAGGTACATTCATGGTGGGTCCAGATTCATTATCTTTGTTCGTTCTAGTTTTGTGATTTTGACGTTTTTTGATGGCCTGATCGACTAGTTTCGTAGGGTAATCATTCATGCCAAGGTCTTGCTTGATGTTGTTAAGTTCTTTCTTCAAAGTCCCCTGCGAGTTGCAAAGTGTGAATGCTCTATCGACGAGTGTTTTGACTATTCCATGTTTGGTGCTGTTTGAATGGTTTGAGGCGTAGTTAAGATATTGACCTGTGTGGGTTTGTTTTCTATATACCGATGTTTGGATGGTGCTCCCGATTTTCTGTACTACGACGTCTAAGAACGATAATCTGTCGTTGTCCTGCTTCTCCATGGTAAACTTAATTGTAGGTGCCAGGTTGTTTATATGTTGTAGAAAGGTTTGAAGTTCGTCATCGCTTCCATTCCAAATGATGAATGTGTCATCTACGTAGCGAAGCCATAGCTTTGGTTTAATATTCGATTTGTCTATCGCCTGATCCTCGAACCATTCCATGTAAATGTTGGCTATTACTGGTGATAGGGATGAGCCCATTGGTAGTCCGTCCTTTTGGCTAAAGAATCTGTTCTTCTCCTGAAAGTAAGAATTATTTAGGCAGCATTCTAGAAGCTCCATTATCGCATTGATTGAAAATTCAACCAGAGGACCGATTGGTAAGCTTCGACGTGAAAAGTCTCTACACTAACGTCCCAACGAAGAAAACACTGCAGATCATTAGAAGAAAACTTGGGGAAGACCGAACACTCGAAGAACGAACGTCGCTACCCATCAATGCCATAATGGAGCTTCTAGAATGCTGCCTAAATAATTCTTACTTTCAGGAGAAGAACAGATTCTTTAGCCAAAAGGACGGACTACCAATGGGCTCATCCCTATCACCAGTAATAGCCAACATTTACATGGAATGGTTCGAGGATCAGGCGATAGACAAATCGAATATTAAACCAAAGCTATGGCTTCGCTACGTACATGACACATTCATCATTTGGAATGGAAGCGATGACGAACTTCAAACCTTTCTACAATATATGAACAACCTGGCACCTACAATTAAGTTTACCATGGAGAAGGAGGACAACGACAGATTACCGTTCTTAGACGTCGTAGTGCAGAAAATCGGGAGCACCATCCAAACATCGGTATATAGAAAACAAACCTACACAGGTCAATATCTTAACTACGCCTCAAACCATTCAAACAGCACCAAACATGGAATAGTCAAAACACTCATCGATAGAGCATTCACACTTTGCAACTCGCAGGGAACTTTGACGAAAGAACTTAACAACATCAAGCAAGACCTTGGCATGAATGATTACCCTACGAAACTAGTCGATCAGGCCATCAAAAAACGTCAAAATCACAAAACTAGAACGAACAAAGATAATGAATCTGGACCCACCATGAATGTACCTTATGTCAAGGGAATCTCCGAAAAAATTCGAAGGATAGGACAACAGTAAAACATCCGAACAGTCTTCAGCTCCAAAGATTCCTTAAGAAGCCACCTGACAAAGACAAAACCATCAAATCAAAAGGACACGAAGAATTGTGTATACAGAATACCTTGCGAATGCGGACAATCCTATGTTGGTGAAACTCTACGACCTCTCCAAACAAGGATCAAAGAACATCGAAACCACACACTGAAAGGAGAAACAAACAGATCCGGTGCAGCAGACCACGCTTGGACCCACGGCCATCATTTACAATGGGAAAACGCAAAAATTATACTTAAAGAAGAGCATTGGCGGAAGAGAAAATTCAAAGAAGCAGCTGTCATAATCCAGAACCCTGACTGTTTCAGTAAACCTTCTGCAAATATAAGAAACATTTGGAAGCCCTTGTTAAATAGGTGTAGGCTCAGATTGAGTAGTGATCCCAGGCAACACTGCAATATCTCTGCGAGATCGTAGAGAGTGCACCGTGGGAACATGTGATGCCTTTTGTTGCTTCGCGGAGAGCTTACCGAGAGCTCTATTTTACCTCCAAATGTCCGCCACACAGGCAATCTATTTTAAATCGCCGAGAAGTTCTGATGTGAAATTCCCACACTATAGCATGTGTGAACTTAAATAAGACATACCCATATATATCGCACTTGGTACTAAATCGCGATATTCCCTAGTATTACCTTTTGGAGTGATCTCTAAGAACCCGCAATGCGAGATATTTAAGATATTCTCAAAAAGGAGTCATACTGAACTCGCATAGTATTCACATCGAGATAATTAAGAAATTCACATAGTGAGGTCACAAAGAGATTACAGTAAGAGATCAAAGAGGTATCGCTTTAAGACAAACTTGAGAAAATCGCAAAGCGAGGCCGTGCGAGCCCACATCGAGAAATCGCAGAGAAGTCGCATAAGGCATAGCTGCGAAATTGTAGAAAATTCATTTTTGTTTTAAATTAAGTCCTCTAACATAGAGCTATATCATGATTTTTTTTTATATAATCGAAAAATCGATTATTCGATTATAACATTTTTAAAAATCAAATAATCGATTGCTCAATTTAATCAGAATAATAGATTATGAAATATTATCATGATATAGCTCTATGTTAGAGGACTTAATGTAAAACAATAATGAATTCTCTACAACTTTTTAATTTTTTTTTTCTAAAAACATTTGCCGAAAAGATCCTAAACAAATTTGAACAAATTATACATTACAAAAGTCAGGAGGATATATTCTCCCGAGTTAGCAATACTATATCATCATCATACAACAGCTTAACTAATTTTTTATGCATGGCAAGAAAAAAGTTGCTTTATATGATTCCCTGTAAGCGATGACCTAAGGTCCACTTACTATATATAACCGCCTTTACTAAAAACTTGTGCTGGGCGATTATAAAATTTCATAATTGATTTTCGATTATGAAAAGAAATCGATTTTCGATTATAAAAAAATCGATTTTTTTGATTAATCGAAATTAAAAAACCACTACTGCTTATGTTCTGGGGTTTTAATTGGTCAAATATCAAAATAAATGAACATGTTTTCATGGTCACTCACTTAACAGAATGAACAGCAAAAAATGATATATAAAATTTTAAATAAGCAATCAAAAACTTGCATATAATTAAGTAACGATTGTCATGTTCATACATTTTTCATTTTGTTCGTGTTGAATTTAAACCAGGTGAAGAAAATAATCGCTTATAGTGTACCATCAAAAATACTTCTTTATTTTTTGAATAATATCTTACAAATCACCAAGTTTGGAATCCGCACGTTTTTTTCTTTGTGCACAATGACGCAACCAATCTTGTGTGAACACCTCAAATTCCTTTTCAGTGATGTTCCAATGGCTTTTGAGAAGATCTGTAAAAGTATAAATAATTCGGCAATGTATTTACAAATATTACATTTTTGTCTTTCTTGGAAATAGGGTTTCCCTAACTATATTCTCATGAACAGAATATTACGAAAATAAAAATGTCGGAATATTTTTAAATATCTGAAATTTATTCAAATTATAAATTTAATATTGTCGGAATTATTTTTTTTTGTAAAATTTAATAAGTATCTACTTTCGTTGTTTTACATATTATACCTCGTATAAAATGCAAAATGACATTTATGTAGGTACATAAGCACATTTTGTGTGTGAAAATTTCAAATTATATTTTTACTTGAGAACTTAGCTTTAGACTTGCATGCAATTATTTTTGTAAATAAATTGTTTCCATTTAAAACAAAAATCTAATAATTTTTTTAAAAGTTTATTAACTTACCACCACAAACATCAAACAATTTTAAATTTTGCAGCTTCATATTTCCCCTGAGCCCTTTCCAGGAACATATAATGCCCAATTCATTTGTCAAGAGGATCTTCATCATTCTTGTATGGTGATCTTTGGGTCCCAAGCCCCCAATGCCAAGAAGGAAATCCTTCTATATTATTAAGAAAAAAAAACATGTAGGACGTATCAAATAGTGTACATTATTTAAATGCAACCTGGAAAATTTCTATGTATTTCTACATACCAAAGACTCAGTTTGTGTAGAATCTGCTAACATTTCATCATTAAACTTAATGAGTTCCTCCCTTGATTTCATGGGAAAAACTCTTTTAAATTCTCTTGTAGCCTCTGATGTAGTTTTCTTTCTGTCCATTAACATTTCCTCAATATTGGAAATTTTGACGTTGGATTCCATTACTGCTTTTGCAATTTTTTAAATTTCTACAAAATAACGGAATAAGTTGAAACAATGAACAGCATACACTACTTACTATTTCTAAAGCAAGATACAGGGTGACCCAGATAAGAATGCACTCTACAGGGATCTCGTAAACCATAGGAGATACAGAGATGGCTAAATGAGAGAAAAGTTGCGCATTACTGAATCCTGTAACGTCGTGTTTCCAAATTAAAAAAATTTCGAACGCTTCCGAAGATATTTGGATAAAACCGAATTTTCGCGATTTTGTTTTAATTGATTTACTTATGATTCTATTTGAAGAGACATGTCAAAATAAATTTTACATTCCCATTGCCACTTTTTCTCCCCTACAGGATGGTTTATCTACATTTTTGATTCGACGTTTCCTTTAGTCACAACCATCATCAACTTTGTTATTTTAAATAGTCGGAAAATTTTATTTTATGCTTAATAAATTCTACGTTTTATTCTAAATCTAACGGTGTATCACACTTATTATTTATTAGACGTTTCGATGTAGAAAAAACACATCATCAATGAAAATAGTCACAGTATCTAAAATATTTTTGTTTTTATTGTTGTATTTAAACACTAGTTGGATTTTAAAACATTTTTTTTTATTTGAGATTATTAACCAATATTCCAACTGCAACTTTTCTTTCATTTAACCATCTCTGTATCTCCTATGGTTTACAAGATCCCTGTAGAGTGCATTCTTATCGGGGACATCCTGTATAGCAAACATGCAAAATCTAAATTCATGCACACCAACTAAATTACTCAAGTACAGAGTGAACAAATCCCAGAGCATTTACGAAGTTTCGCAAATACTAAAATACCCACATAAAAAGTTTCTTACACATTGTACCCTGCTATATTCTGGGTGAAAAAAACTTAACAGGTACTTTTCATTATATAAATGATTTATCAAATTTTAGTTACTTTGGGGTAATTAAAGCAACTAACTATTTCCAAAAAACATAGAACTATGTGTTGTCAAATTTTTTTTACATTTTTACAAAACCAGTGATTGAAAAGAAATTTGCCCACACTGTACACTGTTTGTCATTACCCACAGTAAGTATCGTAATGGAGTTTTTCAGTTCTTCAATATCTGCAGATGCTAAAAGTAAACAACAGGTATTATACATTTTGCTCTTTTTATTACCCTGCAAACTGATTTTCTGTAATAAAACTAAAAAAATGTTTTAAAATTTTATAAATTACCGATTAACTTTTGTCACTGTAAAGATTTGCAGGCCTGTTTTCCTTGCACCCAGTTTAGAAAAATAATATTTACCATACCACCACCATACCAAAAACCAAATGAAATGTTTAACTAATTTAGCCAATTCCGTTTTGGCATTCTATTTCAAAAATATCTGAGCTTGTGAATCAGAAAAGGCATTAATTTCCAATTTCGGACATCCTATTTACCTGTATCTTTTAAGTGATGTAGAAGTTAAAAAAAAACCATCGGACGTCATGGCTATATTTTTATTAATCGGTTTCCGATATTTTAAGTTAAGTTTAAGCATAGACCAATTAAATTTAAGTTAAACATTATTTCATTTAAAACTCATGACCTATTTGTATTAAAAAAAATACTTACGCATGGTTCTCGGGATCGGTGTTGGCACATAATTAGTTAATGTAGTGTATGAAGAGGTTGATCCTACAAAGGCAAAAGTTTAATATAGACTTACATTAACACCTTTATCTTTATATAGGATGCCCATAAAATACATATACATTCTCCTACATATTCCTTATATCGATTTAATATATATCAAGTATCAGATACCAGAAGGTAAAATATAGATAAGACATAAATATCGTTCCTAGCGTATACGTTTAAGTCCGTGGCCGCACTTTAACTTCTTAGATGTTGTGGAGAGTTGTACACATATTTTCCGGACACTCTTATTTATCAGTCCTTACCACTTCCGTTGCCCCCAAGAGTTCCACAGTATTCACCAGATGTAGGATTACCATCTCCCATATTGTAAACCCCTAAAATTTAAAGTAAACATAACAAAGCTGTTGGTTACTTTACTTTGTACAGGGTGTTTCATTAAAAAAATTACTTATTTAATCATTAAAAAGGTAATAAAGGGTAATATAAGGCAGTAAATTTTGTTGAGGCTCATTTCATTCTAGTCATTTTTATTCAGCTCCATACCTGGCACATATTTATTTCTAGACCCACTACCAGGCACATATTCATTTAGGTTTCCAAAATCATTTGTGTTCAGCTCTATATTTTCTGGTATATATTTATTTCCAAGACCATTCCCAGTAGTACAATCATTTCCAATGTTATTTCGAGCGTCATGATCGTTTTTGTTTCTATTGTGATTTGAAGTGACTAAAATATACAGGGTCCTGCAATAGTGCGTCAGGCTTCCATAGCTCCAATACGAATTGAGTTAGGACTTTCGTTCAAACGCTAACTTATACTGTATCATACGGGGTACTTCAGGAAAATATTTTTTCATATACAGGGTGACCCAAAAAAATGTGATCATAAAAAGTTGTGATTTTTTAAATGGCATACCCCATATTTTTTTGCATATTTAGATGTATGCTATCGTCCTTTATAAATGCCTAAAATTTCGTTTGATTTGCTTTGGTAGTTTAAGAGCAATCAATTAAAAACTGAAAAAAAATTATTTTGAATTCGTGGAAAAAATATCAAAAAAACAATCTAAAATTAGTTTTTTAACCACGGTATTAAGTGAGTTTAATGACAAGAGGTTTAATGATACTATGAATCGAATAGTATTTATTTATTTTATACAGGGTTTTCATAATAAGGTTTCAAAAATGACACACTTCAAACCTATTTTTCTCAACTTTTTCAAATGGAGCACCCTGTATATTATTTCGGTATTTTATATAAAATACACAAGCAATTTTTTTTTGTAGTTGAAGCATATATGTTATTTCCAGCCGTTTTCGAAATAAATGCAAATTTCATAAATTATGTCGATTAAACAGAGTTTAATTTTAAAATTAAGCGTAGGCGACTAGACTAATAATTAAAAACTACAGTAATTGTTCAAAATGTCTTCCATTTTGTTCTGTGCAGAAGACAACATGTTTTTGAAAAGGTCTGTTTATTTTCCTTAACATTCCAGGGGAAATGCTAGCAAACACGTCTCTTATCCTTTGCTGCATTTGATTAGCAGTTGTAGGTGGATCATTGTAAACAATTTGTTTTACGTCTCCCCATAAAAAAGGTCTAGTTTTGTAAGATCCGGCGATCTAGCTGGCTGGGGGGTCCGTTTCTACCGATCCATTGGTTCGGAGAGGTATTATCAAGATAATTTCTTATAATTTATTCACCCGATATTACACTTTTTTAAAATGAATTAAAGAACTTGTCAAACTAAGTATAAGAATCCATGTTTTATTTCAAAGCCTACTATGGGTTTTAGAGATAAACCTTACTAATGAACCTCTTTGCTGGTATTGCAATTGAAATGTTAAAAGGAAAATAAACAGACCTTTTCAAAGACATGTTGGCTTGTGCACAGAACAAAATGGAAGACATTTTGAACAATTACTGTAGTTTTTAATTATTAGTCTAGTCGCCTACGCTTAATTTTAAAAATAAACTCTGTTTAATCGACATAATTTATGAAATTTGCATTTATTTCGAAAACGGCTGGAAATAACTTATATGCTTCAACTACAAAAAAAAATTGCTTGTGTATTTTATATAAAATACCGAAATAATAAACAGGGTGTTCCATTTAAAAAAGTTGAGAAAAATAGATTTGAAATGTGTCATTCTTGAAACCTTATTATAAACACCCTGTATAAAGTAAATAAATACTATTCGATTCATAGTATCCTTAAACCTCTTGCCATTAAACTCACCTTATACCGTGGTTAAAAAACTAATTTTAGATTGTTTTTTTTGATATTTTTTCCACGACTTCAGAATATTTTTTTTTTTCAGTTTTTAATTGATTGCTCTTAAACTACCAAAGCAAATCAAACAAAATTTTAGGCATTTATAAAGGGCGATAGCATACATCTAAATATGCAAAAAAATATAGGGTATGCCATTTAAAAAATCACAACTTTTTATGACCACACTTTTTTGGGTCACCCTGTATATGAAAAAATATTTTCCTGAAGTACCCCGTATGATACAGTATAAGTTAGCGTTTCAATGAAATTCCTAACTAAATTGGTATAGGAGCCATGGAAGCCTGACGCACTATTGCAGGACCCTGTATATGATGATCAAAGATTTAGTTTTAAATAAAAGTTTAGGTTGAAAACAAAGTGTATTTTATTTGAACTCAGAAGAAGTGTAATTTATTACAATATATAATATCTAGTGAAGACTATATAGCGTATAACAAATAAATAGTGCTTGATAAGCTTACCAGTTTCATTACTGTTTCCAGGGTTCATTGCATTTAGTTGTTTATCTGGCACATTTATATTTGCAAGCCCATTATCAGGAACATATTCGTTTCCATTAAGGACATTTGTGTAAAGTTCATTTCCAGGTGCATATTCATTTCTCTTTCTTATGCTATTCGAAAAGTCTAAAATATGATTATGATGATCAAAGATAAATAATAATATAACTGGTGAGCAGGGCATATCGAATAAGCTTACCAGTGCAATGTGAAGTTTCATCATTGAACAGTGAATTTGGGGCTGGTGGAGGAGAATAGGAAGAATCTAAAAATTTAACGAATATTTCGGGTTAAAAAGTTATAACTTTTAAGACAACTGTCCTGACCTCTAAACATGTGACGGTATGTCTCCTTTTTTTTACGCATATGTTTACCCATTTCCTCATTTTGTTCTGCATCTGAGGATTGGATACATTTAAAACGAGCATCTGACAAATTATCTGTAAATAAAAGTTGTACATAAATAATTGGAAAGTAGAACTACCACTAATTTAAAAATGTAACTTTTTTGCAAATAGGCAATGGTAAACGATTTCCGGGCATTTATATAGATCCTTTATTTTTTAGCACTTGGCTAATAATACTTACAAAATTTACAGCAAAAATTGTGTAAAATTCTATTGGAAAAAAATCAGAGAAATACTAAAATAATCATAATATCTATAGTTAAAAACAGAACAAACAGTTAAAATAGAAAGTAAACTAATAGTACGATGTAAAATTATTACGCACTACTCTAAAATAACTAGGCACTAAATATAGGAGTAAAACTTAAATCTATATACATGACCTTAAATTTGCCTTAAACTAAAACCATCATTCTCCCATGAGTTTTTGTTTTAGCGTATTCTTAAATTGTTTTACATTGGGTGCAGCTTTAATTTGGTTTGGAAGCTTTATTAGAAAATTATTTTGGAATTAACGAAATATTTGCTGCCAAAAAAATAATTCATAAAGCTACAGGGTGAATAACCAAAGCATATTTTCTGACAAAATTATAACATTCTCATCTCTGAAACCCTGTATTTATTGAGAAAAACTTGAATGTACTTACCACATATTTTAATCAAAACAATGGGATAGAGTTTCCATGTTTCTGTTGGAGAAGCATAATTTTTAATTTGTTTTGAAACATTTTTTTGTGGCCACCAACATTTTGTTTGGTCATCAGTGACCCAGTGCATTGGAACTTCCTGCACTAGTGATCTACCATTAACTTGGTCGTTAGGAAATTCAACAACTCCATATTTATTTGATTCTCCCATTCTAAGACACTAAAACTGCTACAAATAGGCCAAGTTAACTATTTGTCTGAATTTCTGATGTGGATTAAAATAAAACCTTTAATATTAAGCAGATCCTGTATACCCAATATTAAAAGTGTTATCATGGATGACAAACTTCAGAGACACCCTTAAGTTGATCAAAATATATTTAAATTTAAAAAAAAACACTCAAAAATGACTATATACCTAACTATATAAGGTATACAGGGTAGTCATTTGAAAACGAAACACAGGCGATTTTGAGTACCTTAGGGCATTTACAAAAAAACGTTCGGGCAGTAGCCAATAATTTGTCACAGCCAATATAGTTAACCACTCGCATTCGTTTTCATAACGTTTTCCAATGCAAATTGCAAAGGATTACGTCATGAAAAGGTAGGAATACGACGGTCAAAAATATAGGGCATGGTTTTTTTGTCAGCTTTTTAAGGGTCGATAAGATTTAACTTTTAACACTAAGTAAAAACTTAAATGGACAGATATTATATCTTGAAAACGAAGCAAGTTATAGAACACATAAAATATGCTTATGTAGGAAAAAAACTTATTTTTATTTAAAAAATCGATCCTAAACTGAATAAGGCTAAAAAAAACTAGCTTATTTTTTTAAATTAATACTACCTACCTATTTGTGTATAAGTGATATGAGAATGTAATTATTTGAGTCGGTATCGAATAATTGGAGTTTTAGGCACTTTTTTATGTTGTTCGTTACTTCCCAATTTTCCACAATATCGCTTTGGAAAGGATTAATCACACAAATACCTAAAGACAAGGAGTTGCAAGGTGTGTTAAAAAAAAATTCACTATTTTTGTATAACTTCCCACCAAAATATGTTTTTTTATTAAGACAGTCAAATTTAATGCAATTTATTTCCAAAATGTTTTTATCAATTAGGCAATAATTGTTAGGTTCTTCGGTAGATAAAACAAAGTTCTTAAATTTAATATTTTTAAAGAATTCAAAATTATTTTGTTTATAAAAGGAGGTCTGTAAAAACGGGAATAAAGGTGTAGTGACCTTTTCAGATATTTGATTTCGCTCACATACCCTATTGTAAATTTGTTGTAATGGTTTTGAAGAAGTTTTTATTTGCTGTTTAAGTTTAAACATGTGACTTTCAAATTTAAAAGCACTTATGTTATCTAAAGAACCATATTTTTTGGCATCGTCATAGAGATGTAGAAGGTTGTGTACATTATAAGACATATTCTCCTTGCCATACAAATCTTTATATAACCTTACAAAATAATAAACCAAATCTTTGCCATACTCTAACTGACGAGCTAATTCATTTGAGTCTTTGACCTGGTCTTGGGCAAGAAAAATATTTAGGGCAATGCTTAAAGACAAAAAATGCTGGTAATAAGATGTTTTTAAGACGTCTTTTAAAACAACGACTCCTGTGTATAAAAGAAACTGACGAAGCTCAGTAGCCTTCCATCTATCAATTTCTTCAAGGGGGCGGGTTTACGAGCAAATTCTGCAGTGATATTCACTTTATTACTGCTAAGGCGCTGATTTACCAAACTAATATTATCTTTAGTTAGGCGAACAGTAATATTTCCACGAACCCAAAATGAAATTAGCTTTTTAACAACCCCCAGGCATACAAGATGCATGTAGTCAAGTACAACTTGTGAAACCATACCTATCTCCAAAGATTCCAAAATAGAATTCCCTTTATGATGATCTTCATCAAGACGCCGACGAAATGAATCATCACTCCGTAAACTGTTATGGAGTTCAGGAAATATTACACGATTAAGATAATATTCGCCTTCTTGAGTACACCTGCTACAACCCGAATACCCAGTGTGGTTCTTAGTACATGTAATATAAGCTCTAGCTGGCGCATCACAGCAGATAGCATTAATTCTAATAGAAATTTTAATATTTTTGTAAATCACACCCTGTTCTTGGATCAGCTTCATTTCCTCAACAAATAATTTTAAAAAGTCATTGGAACTATCTGGTTTTTTATAACCATGATATATACCAATTTCAAATGGTCGTGTATAGAAATCCTTATCAACAATTGAACCCAAAATTGGCCAAAATTGACTGCAACTACTTTTCGAAATGGGCAACCCATCAACGTTAATATTTATTAGGATTTGAGATGGAATATCGCTGTCAGAGTAATATGTGGAGATGGATCTTAACAAAACGTTTTTTAAGCCAAAATGAATATAGTAACCTGGAGAAATTTCTGTTCGTGGTATTTGTTTGGGAGTTTTAAGAACCGTTCTAGAGTCTTTTGGCAAAGGTAGACCATGTTTATTTAGAATGATTAATAATTTATTTGCCTGAGCCTTGGAAATGTTCGACTCCACAAACCATTCCTGCAAATCATCCTGAAGTGTAGAGGTTGAGGTGTTTGGTAAGTGGTCTAAAAGTTTGTTACTATTTTTAGGGATGAAAGAACCTTCATCACTAGATGAAGTATTAGAATCGTCTGCACACAAAAAATTTGTATTTTCTAATAACTGGGCCTCACCGAGGGTCTCGAGATTGGACTCATTGTGACTAGTCCTACTAAGATCACCTGTAGTGCCAATATTATTCAAATCAGAAAGTCCTAATGAGTGTTGTACAATCGCAGTGGTTAATGTTGAAGGGCCAGCAGAGCTCAGACTAGAGTCTTCATCAGGCAACGTTATTAATGATGTTAACTGGGAATATTGGTTAAAATTACTGTGATCTTTTGGGACATAATTACTAGGCTCTTGTGCCTGTACAAAGCTTGGCGGGTACGCATCAGATAATAAGATGTTTAAGCGACGCCGTTTTTGGCGGGCTGTGAGAAATCTAAATGGTTTATTCTTATTATTTTTAAGGGACTGCATTGAAATAACGAAAAAAATATTTCGGATGTTATACCTATTACTATTTCCACCCACGATGCCAACACCTAAGAATAATTAGTTCTACAATAAAAACATTTCATACAAGTATAAAAAATAGTGTACTTACCTAGAGAATCAAAATGGCGGGTGGGAAACCAACACCTAAAAAACTGAACGGCACTTTACCAACACTAATTAAATTTTATAATCTCGTTTTCACAAACGGTAATATGTAAACTACCAAAAACAGTAAATACTACTGATTTTATAATACAATATTGTACCGGTCGCATGAGAAATAGAGAAATCAAAAATTAACAAATTGTATTCTAAGCTCGTGGCAAACACAAAACGTGGCAAACAAGAAAAGAAAATAAACATACCCGTTTTTTGGCTCGTGGTGTGGTCTTGAAACTCGACAGCCGACAGACAATGACGCCACCAGTGTTGCCATATCCGCACTTCAGTAATCGTCGGAACAACGCTCAAAAAATTTTCTGTACGTTTGATTCAACTTTTACATGAAACGTTACTACTTATAAATAGGAAACCAAAAGTGGAACTTTTAATATGACATGAGGTACTGCGCATGGAATTAAAAAAAAAATATGTAGATAGATACTACCAAAAAAAGTGTTTGATTTAAGACCAAATTAAAAGTATATATTATATTGCCCACTTTCACGATAGTAGGAGAAGGATAATGTGTGACGAAATTGGCATACTATTTTTTTAAACCCAATTAGGAAAAAATATGAGACCTGGCAATGGTGCACTCACAATGAAATACCGGATGTTTTGCCATGTGACCAAAATGATTTAAATTTATTGGTTACTTTGCTTTTTCCCGCCAAGCACCTAGGACTAGGATGCGATGCTCGAGAAGTTACATAATGACATTGCCGAGAACTCTTATGTAGGATAAGATAGAAATGTCAAGAGAATTTTGACACAGTGCTGATGCTGATAGCCGTCTCTCGCAATGCCGTAGTGGGAAATCCCAATTTGGTAGTGGTAGCGATGTCTCGAAGATTTCTTTCCATAGAAATTCTCCTTACAGTTACACAATAACATTACCGAGCGCACGCATGTATGGATATAAAGAGAATTTCGACATTGTGCTGCTTATAGTTATCTTATGAATTGTTGCAATGGAAAATTACAATAACCTCTTAATAGCGATATCGCCGAGAGTTCTTGTTTGAGAAATTCTCATTTATATCCTCTTTGGGACATTCTTGTGAACCCGCAGTAGGAGTAGCTATAGAATTCCTAAAGAGACTCCAATGTAACTACATTTTGCCACAATTTTAAGAATATAGGCATGGCAATTCTTATAGTCAACTCAAATATATAACAATAGAACTTCTCTTCGGAGCCGTAATAGGATATCGCAGAGAAATTGCCGAGAGGTCTGTGTTACCTGGGATGCAAACGTGATGACGTAAGCGGATGACGTCAGCAGATGAATAATCATGGTGACGTAAGCAGATGACTCACGACTGCACCCGAATTTGTCACTAGCTCCGCCCCCCCCTAGGTAGTATAAATAGGCTCGTAGTTTTGTAACTTGTTTAGTATTCACCTGAAGACGACTGGAGATACTTACCAGTTGAAACGTTGTGATATGAAAAACTAAAGGCAATGGAAGTCCAAAACACATCTATTACTCAAGATACATCATTGTCTACAACCTTCAAACATATTTTTTTTTGTTATATTTACTAGCTGGAAGATGTATCTGTAATTGGCACCAGTGCTGTTGATACTTATAAATAAATAAATAAATAAATAAATACCTTGTAAGTCTTCCCGTGTAGTGGATTTTGTTCTCTATCAGTTCGGCGATGTTTTTGTTGATGTTGAAGTTTACCTCTTTCATCTAAATAATTAAAGATCAATTTATTATCAAAGATGGCTTTGGTGAACGACATATTATTGAATTTGCTTTGGTTTAGTTTTTTTTGCTTTTGTACAGGGTTATCCAACCAAGACTAGACAAGGCGATTTTTTGACTTTTCCTATACTTTTATAAAAAAACTGAAATAGCCATCTTAAGTCATTTTCTCCCGCGAATTCGAATATCTTCAGCAAAAAACAATTGAACATCAAACAAAAGTACTAGGGGTCATTTTGATATTCTTTTTAAATGGGATGCCGTATTTTTAATGAGCTTATCCGATTTCTCATATAAATTTTGATCTAAAATGTTGGATTTTTAATTCAAAAACGCCTTTTTTCTTCAGTTTTAAATTCGGAAAATGTTCGTCTACCGTACGATTAATACCTGATAGATGGATACCCGTTTCACCTGTTCACCCTTTAACCTGCTTTAAAGCGTCCGTCAGTTAGACAAAATAATCAAGAGTCAAATTTCTATATATTTTTCACGAATTAATTACCAATAATGAAATATTCTTTAGAAGAACGGCTAAGTGTAATAAAATTATATTACAAAAGTGAAGAGAATGCTCGACAAACACAAAGAACGTGAAAAATATCGATACCCTGCCGGCAGAACATCGTATGTACCAGACAGCAAATTTTACAGTAGATGGTTTTTTTTGGTTATTTCAGTAATTTCCTTTAGTAACTTTACCAAATTTGGTGAGTTGTTTTGTTATATTATAAGGTTTTGAAATCAATTAAATTTAGTGTTTCAGTTTAAATCGTCTTGCTGAGCCAGTCACTTACGATACTTTGCCAGTATTAAATCTAGCCAACTATAACACTTTTATCGTACGTGTGCATCTTACGATGTTTTGTTTGTAATGACTTTGACATGCGATAACAAACCACGGTAATGAAATAACTTTTTATTTTTGATCAAAATACAAAACACTGGGACATGGTTTTATCCAACATACAAAAAATAAGAACAAAGAAATTTTTACAATAGTTTTAATGTTAGGTATTATCTTAAAATAATGTTCGTTTAGTTAGTTTGCTCTTCTACCTCATCTTCATGGTCAGTTTCAGGTAACACATCAGGGATTTCGTCTGATGTATTCATATCAAAATATTCTTGGTGATATTTTCTTGGAATAACATTTTTTCTGCAGAGTTCTTCCAAATTTTTTTTCTTTATCGGAGTAACAGATAATTTTGCAGTGTACAATTTTTTTATTTTTAATGTAGTGAACTTCTTTTTTGGCAGCGCCATTTTCATGACTTTTGTATCTGAGCTGTCATAAGAATAATCTAAAATAACGCTTGAATTATTCTTTTTAAAATAAACGCTTCGTACCTTAGTAATTTTTATAGCTTCTCCCTCAACTGTTTTAAATTTCTTGGGATGAAGAACTTCATTTGACAGATGTTTCCAATCTAAAAAGTCCGTAAAACACAGCTTAATGGTCTCTAAATTTTTTGGATTAATTCTTGCATTTCCAATAATAGTTTCCCATTCAGATGGTGCCCACACGATGCGGTTCTTAATGAAACGCTCAATTGTACCATGAATAGAGTTTACAGGCATGTAGGTATGTCCGGGTAACAGAAAGGTAATTTTTATTGATTTTATTTTAGAAGATTGAGCAAGAAAGTAGAACAGCATTGCCAGAGTGCTCCTGTTCTTATTTTGTCCGGAGCAACTGTCGCAGTGAAGAGAAACGTGTTCCGTATTTCCATTTTCATCAACTCCTTTTAAATATTTGTAGAGCGTAGTGCAAATTTCATTCGATCCTCGGTTTCCATCACATTCGCCCCACAAATAGCACAAGGCCTTTTGCGTGACACTTTCATATACAGTTAGGTTGTAAAATGAATATTTTCTCGCATAATAGAGAAGCAGATTGTCTCCATGCGGCGTATTAAGGACCTTTTGAAGATCAAAACTAACGCAAAGGAAATTTTTCTCCTCTATGCCTTTCTTTTGATTTTTTAAAAACTCCTCTTTACAAATATCTTTTAAACGAAGATGCTCTTTGTAGGCTTGTACTGAATTTTCTGTTTCTTCAAAATCCTTGTCTTTTCTTGGTTCACATACCACGCATTTATCTTTTTTGGGCAAGTGGAACCCAATATTAAATTTATCATTTAAGATCCCCTTAAACACTTTTAAACTTACTTGAGCGATTTTTCCATTACTTTTCTGATCTTTGACAAAAATTCTATACAAAAAAGACTTATTTCGAAACTCACTGGGTAAGTACTTCCTAGAGGTCTTTGCTCTACAATAATGAGAAGGAACAGCGGGTAACTCCATTATGAATTTTACTGCATTTTCTATTAGTTCTGGACTAGTCCTATTGGCTGGTACATGTCGTCCTCTCTGATCAGTTTTGGAAATTCTGCAAGAAACAGCATTATTTTTTGTATACCTAAGGGTCATCTGTGAAATATTCAATGTGCTTAACAAAAATTTCTGACATACTTGATGCTCAACATCGTACCAAGTAAAAGCATATTTTAATGTTTTACACCTTCTACTTGACTCAGCCTCTTGTCTTCTCCTTTTGATTCCAACCTCTTTCATGCAGGATAATAACCAGTCTTTTTGCCTTTGTGAATTCCCTAATCCCCAATAAAATTCGTGGATATCTTGTCGTACGATCTCTGGAAATTTTAATGAACATTGATTAATGCAGTCTTCTTTGCAAGGATTGGGTTGTACTTCCTTTCCTTTTGCATAATTTTTTTCAATCATCCTTGATTTTCGTTTCGATAATATTGGCTTCTTCCTAACTGATTTGCCCACTACTTGCTCTTCTTGCTCTTCTAAGGCAGTCCAGTCTTCACTGTCGGTAGATATTTCTTCCCTTGCTTCATTGTAAGACATGTCTGATGAGTGGCGCCGAAATTTTCTTTGGTCACTTTTTGCTTTAGTTCTAGTAGGCTGGGTAGGCATGTAAGAGTCGGCATTTGATGAGCTTGAATCGTAATCCACAAGTTTTCTCACAGTCAGTTGTTCTGCTGGCCTGTCAGTAACATGACTTTTTTTCTGTGAAAATACTTCTTGGTCTTCGTTTATACTCTGGTCATCTGACGTTGCAAGGCAGGGATTCAATTCAGCAATTTCAAAAATATTTTCGACAATAATATCTAGCACGTTGGAACAATCTCCAATATCAACAATATCACCTACTTTTATGCTGCATGATTGAGTTTCATCCTCAGTATTTTTGCTAAGTCGAGGATTGGCACTGTTTTGTTCGTTTAAAAGACTTAATATTTTTCTTCCTCGGCTACCCATTATGAGATATTACCTGAAATAATTATTTTCATTTAGGTAGGTACTTTTCCATTCTCAGTACTAGACAGGAGCAAATAGTTCAAGACAGTACAAAAAGTGACGAGACGTTATATTATTGTATCTTTCACTCCATTGTTGCCAGTGCTTGTTTGAATAATATTGAGGAAGGAATATTTCCCACCTTTTTGCAAAAAAAAAACAACAAAACATAGCATTACCTAACCTAAAGTAACCCTATCTAACCAAAACTAACCCACCCTTTTGCCTAAAAAGTTAAAAAAAAATATTTAACTAAAAAAAAAACATTGGGTCCGTCTCGGAATCGAACCCGGGATGACCAGATCCAGGCCAGAGCTCTACCACCGAGCTACAGAGGCTTATGAAATACGGGATCAATTTAAGAAGATCAGCTGCGCGACCGTTCTTTATGAACGCATGCGCATTACAACGAGTGAAAGATACAATTCTACGTCTTATCAAAAAGTTTCACTTCACCTTTTTGCAATAAAGATACAAAATTTAAAAAATTGTATTGATCTTAACGGTTTAAAACGTTTGTAAAAAACACACAAAGCTTTGCGAACCTATTATTAACGTTATACCTACTTCTTTTATTATTATTTTATTATTTATTATTCATTTTATTGGACAGAAAAGCGAAATTTAACTTTGTAATAATTAAAGCTGTACAATGCATAAACTCACTTTTGTAATTATGGAAATTATAGGTTATGTAAATAGTTTCCGGCAAAATTTGAGTATTTTATAATACAATGGTAACTCCGTTGAACTATACTATATCGTAAATGACAAATAACTGTACCACGTGACTTGACGTTACGATATTCTGCCGGTACTTATAAGTCGTGCGATATTTTCGTTGGTTATAAATGGTTTGGATGAAAAATAAACGTCGTTTACGATAAAGTTATTTAGCGTTTTTTTCGTATCTCCACATTAATTTACGATACGATAGTTTGGCAGTACATCCATACACATAAGATGGCTCCAATTCCACAAAAATGTCAATTCATCAAAAAGTGTCACTTACGATGTTCTGCCGGTAGGGTATCGATATATAGAAATTTGACACTTGATTATTTTGTCTAACTGACGGACGCTTTAAAGCAGGTTAAAGGGTGAACAGGTGAAACGGGTATCCATCTATCAGGTATAAATCGTACGGTAGACGAACATTTTCCGAATTTAAAACTGAAGAAAAAAGGCGTTTTTGAATTAAAAATCCAACATTTTAGATCAAAATTTATATGAGAAATCGGATAAGCTCATTAAAAATACGGCATCCCATTTAAAAAAATATCAAAGTGACCCCTAGTACTTTTGTTTGATGTTCAATTGTTTTTTGCTGAAGATATTCGAATTCGCGGGAGAAAATGACTTAAGATGGCTATTTCAGTTTTTTTTATAAAAGTACAGGAAAAGTCAAAAAATCGCCTTGTCTAGTCTTGGTTGGATAACCCTGTACGGTCGCAATAAATATGCTACACTACAGCGCCTTTATTGATTTTAATTTATTTATTATTTTTTACAGACGGTTGCATCTGGGTCCTATGAGTAGTATTTACAGGATTATATCCGATTTTTTTATACAGGGTGCTTCAATTCTACTTCGAAATTTCGAGAAGTTAAGATTAAATTTACTCAATATTTTTAAATAAAACAGCCTGTATCTTTTGTTAAAAATTAAAACTTCTACTAAGTTCCCATTTAACTGTATTTTTTTTAATTCTGCGACGTTGCCTAATTGTAACGATTATCTCAAAATTTTCGTTATTTGTTTTCTGATTCGTTTCTATTTTAATTTTAGCTGGTTGGATTAGTGTAATACCCTGTATTTTTTGAACATATATTTTACGCTATACAGGGTGTCCCGAAACTAGCGTGCAATATTTGTATGGCGTAAACTATATCCAAAAATATGACAAAAATGTCCTATAAACATACCCCGAGAAATGCTCCTTTAGGGGGCTAGAGCCCCTCAAAAAGGGTCGGGAAGGAAGCCTTTTTTTATAATAGTATGGAAACCCTTAAAGATAATGACATGAAAATTGGTACGTGCCTTACAACCGATAAGTTGTACATAACAGTTAGTTTAAAGTGAAAATATTTCTTCCAGTGGCGTCGCACGGAGTGGGGCTGAAGGTAAATATTATCCTATATTTTTTATTTCTAGGATTTTTTAAATTTAAGTAAAATATTTTAAGAACCTCGAGTTTTTTCTTTAAAAAAGTAGCCCTTGTTTTATTTCGATAGAAGGCACCGTTTTCAAGTAAAATTAATTTTAAAATAAAACGTATTTTTCAAAAGAAAAATTAGTCCATATGAGTTCAGGTAAATCCGAAAGTTAGCGTGCAATATTCATAGGGCGTAAAGTACATACAAAAATATTACAAAAATGTTCTATAAACATACCCTCAGAAATGCTCCTTTAGGGGACTAGAGACTCTCAAAGAGGGGCAAATTTTTTTTTCGTAATAGCATGCAAACCGTTTAGGATAATAGCATGAAAATTGGTACATGCCTCATGCCTTACAACCGGTAAGTTGTAAATTACAGTGAATTTAAAGTGAAAATAATACTTGGCGTCTCACGAAGTGGGGCTTAAGGTAGATATTATCCTATATTTTTAATTTCCAAGACTTTTAATTGTAAATTCACTTTTTTAAATTTTTATCTATTAAAAATAAATAAATAGTAGGGTGTTTTATAAACTTGTTGAACATACACAGTATAAAATAATTAAAAAACAATATTATTTAAAATCAGTAAAAAAATTTTTAAACAAATTTTATAATTTTTATTTTAAAAAATGCATTGGGTGAACTTATATCAGGTTTTCAAAATAATTTCCGTTTTGCTGGATGCACAATCTAGCTCTTCGTCTAATATGTTGGGAAGCACGCCGAACCTGAAAATGATTTTCCTTAAGTTCGTTTCCCGCATCATGTTGAAAGTAATGGTTTAATCTTAATTCTAATGGGACATCATTTAAGAAATCGCCAAGCTGATTTTCCAAAAAATTTAAATAATTTTTCGAATTTACATTTTGCGGAATTTCGATAGGTCCAATTGATTGGTTATCAATAATACCAGCCCACAAATTTATTGAAAATCTGTGTTGGTAGTTCGTCCTTCTTACCACCCTTGGATTTTCATTTGCCCAAAAATGGGTATTATGAATATTAAAGGCCTTGCCCCTCGTAAAATGGGATTCATCGGACCACAAAATTTTATTTAAAATATTCTGGTTGTTTAAAACCCATTGAGAGAATTCAACTCTAGCTGGAAAATCTTCAGGCCTTAAGTCTTTCAAATCAAATCAAATCATTTATTTCATGTTACATACAATTTACATACGTCCAAAAGGTCAGGATCATAACTAGGAAAAACATTTTAAAATCATGAAAACATTACATTGAAGTTAAAAAAGAACACAATGCAACACTACCTACAGCTAGAAAACAAACACAGTAGTAAAACAGGTTAAAATTTCATTTTTTATAAAATCAGATAATTACTGATAACACTAATTTTCATAATTGAGAAGACAATCAAAATTCATAATTTAGAAAACTAATTACTTATTATAATTGAGGAAAATATCAGAATTTATAATTAAGAAACTCTTGAAATGAATAAAAGGCTTTATCCAATAAAAGGTCTTTAATTTTATTCCTATATCTTAAGTAAGGCAGGTCTCTTATTTCAATTGGCAATGCATTAAAAATTTTTATCGCCCAGTAGCCAGGTCCATCCCGGCACCTCCCCAGTCGCCAATAGTTCATCACTGTATTTTGACCAGATCGTGTATTATACTCATGCAAGCTTCCATGAACCTGGAATAAGTTCATGTTTTGTCTGACAAACAGAAGATTCTCCAAGATATACAAGCATGGCATAGTAAGTATTCTCAGCCGTCTAAATACCTCCCTACAGTCATCACGGTAGGCAAGGCCACTTATTAATCTTACAGCTCTACGCTGTATACCAAACAATCTCTGGGACCCCGATGAATGACCCCACGCCAGAACCGCGTACGAGAGGTGCGAGGTCTTGAACCCTTTAATGATGAAATGGGTGAAGCCCTTGTATCTGTGTCATTCTTCCTATCTAAAATAAAATTAATTAACAGTCGTTTCTGTACAATAGTTGCTCACCAATGTTATTTATAATTACAGTTGATTTGGGTATGTTTGTGTCCCGAGCTAATGATCTGGTAGCGATTTGCGGATTTTCTTCTAAAAGATTTAACGCATTTTCCCAGTTATAATCTCCCATTGGCCGACCTTGTCCTGGAAGTCTTTGAAATGATCCATTTTCTATTAAATTTCGATGGACCGTAGCAAATGTTCTACTGCTAGGTATTCTTTTATGCGGAAATCGCATCCTGTACTCTATTACAGCGGCAGTAGAACTACCATTACAAAATCCATACACAAAATGACTATCTATGAGTTCTCTGTTTGAATAATTTGCCATTTTTGTTACGAGAAATAACAAACAGCTACTGAACTATTGAACGAGAGCATCAAATGGCAAAAATAATAAATGTGACACCTACAAAGAATTTACTTAAAAAAAATTGCTTTAAACCGCTTGACACGATCTTTTCATAGATTCTGAAAAATACGTTTTATTTTAAAATTAATTTTACTTGAAAACGGTGACTCCTATCGAAATAAAACAAGGGGTACTTTTTTAAAGAAAAAACTCGAGGTTCTTAAAATATTGTACTTAAAATTTAAAAATCCTAGAAATAAAAAATATAAGATAATATTTACCCTCAGCCCCACCCCGTGCAACGCCACTGGAAAAAATATTTTTACTTTAAACTAACTGTTATGTACAATTTATCGGTTGTAAGGCACGTACCAATTTTCATGTCATTATCTTTAAGGGTTTCCATACTATTATAAAAAAAGACTTCCTTCCCGACCCTCTTTGAGGGGCTCTAGCCCCCTACAGGAGCATTTCTCGGGGTATGTTTATAGGACATTTTTGTCATATTTTTGGATATAGTTTACGCCCTAGAAATATTGCACGCTAATTTCGGGACACCCTGTATAATAGAATATCTAATCCTATACCGAATCAATAATTCTTCTCAGCATTCATTATGTTTATGTGATTTTTATCTTCTGAGAATTATTTGAAAGTTTTACCACAGCCTCCTTAACATATTATGAAGTAGGCTTTGGTTCTACGTTTAAGTTAGCCATAGAAAATAAATAACAATTATTGCCGTTTACTAATTTTTGGCAATTTGTTGTTAAACTATTTTATATGTAATCGCCCTTTAATAAAATGAATTATTCGCAAGAATAATTAATAAATGTGGTTTACACTTTGGGAGAGAGTCATGGAAACTGTCTTTTGGCAACAAGAATATATGCCCAAAATTTCCCAGAACCAAGACATCCTCAGGAAATAGAATTTAAGAGGTTAAAAAAACGGTTTGAGCAAACAGGCAGTGTTAAGTATGAAAAAACGAAAAGAGCTAAGATTGTTTTAACCAAAGATAATGAATTTGCCATTGCTTTGTTAGTGACGGAGGATCCGTCGTTGGGTGTTCAAGAAATAGGTTACAATCTTAACATAAAAAAATATTCAGTGGCAGTGTTCCTTAGAAAAAACAAGTTTCATCGGTACCACTACCACATTCAACTACACCAAGAACTTACGAAAAACGATTTTGAAAGACGGCTAGCATTTTGTCAGTGGGCACAACACAGAGTAAGGGAAAGCCCTTTCATTAGAAATGTTTTTTTCACTGATGAATCCACGTTTCATAGAAATGGTTTTGTTAATCGTCATAATTTTCACTTTTACGCAATGGAAAACCCACATGCCATTCATGTTTCTTATTTTCAGCATCAGTGGTCACTCAATGTTTGGGGAGGTATAATTAATAATCATGTTATTGGACCTTTTTTTTATCAGTAGTTAAATGGAGTACAATCTTTACATTTTCTACAAGAAGATTTGCCAGTGTTACTTTAGCATGTTCCAGCTCAAATTAAAAATAATATGTGGTTTCAGCTGGATTGCGCTCCTGCGCACTTTCATAGAGAAGTGCGAGCGCATCTTGAACCAGAATTTCCTCAGAAATGGATAGGTCGAGGAGGACCAATTAACTGGCCTGCCAGATCACCTGATCTGACTAGCAAGGATTTTTCTTACGGGGTTACGTAAAATCAAAAGTATATCGCTTACCAGCAACCACTTTTGATGATATGAAAGAACGAATTAGAGAGGCATTTCATAGCATAATACCTCATACTCTAATGTAAGCGACAATTTTATAATTCAAATTTAAACTTGCATTAAACAAAACGGACGACACTTTGAACAACATCTTTAACTAAGTAAATAATGTTGGTACATTATTTAATTATTATAATTCGAACACCACAGAAATATTTTTTATTTTATTAATTTTTTATTTATCTGGACGTTATAAAATTTTGTATTATGTTTAAAGGTAAGAACGTTATAATACAATAAAATACAGGATACAATTAAAATAAAAACAAATCAAAAAGCAAATAACGAAAATTTTGAGAAAGTCGTTACAATTTGGCAACGTGGCAAAATAAAAAAAAAATTTACAGTTAAAAGGGAACTTAGTAGAAGTTTTATTTCTTGACAAAATATACAGGGTGTTTTATTTAAAAATATCTAGTAAATTTAATCTTAACTTTCGGAAATTTGGAAGTACCTAAACTTAAAGCACCCTGTATAAAAAAATCGTATACAGTGAGGACCTAAAGTCCGTCCCCCCCCCCCCCGCTCTAACTTCTAAATCGTTCGGTATATTTTAATAAAATTTTGAACGACAATATTTGAGCAAGTCTTGCACTTTTTGACATATCAATGACAGCTTTAAATGTCAAGATGACAGCTGGGTCCGCTTTTGGAATATTTTTTAAATGGAATACCCTGTATATTTTTACATTTTTAAATTCCACATAAAATTATAGTTATTTTTTATTAAATGCATTATTAGTCTATACTTCATAGTTTCCGAGATATTGACTCTCGAAAAGTGACATTTTTGAACTTTGACAGCTTATAACCTTCTAACAGTACGTCTTAGAGCAAATCGGCTTACATGTCCCTATCTTCAATTTTTATTATCTTCCCAAAAAAATCAACTTCCAGTTAAACCGGAACAACTATATTTCCTGCTTTCGAGTTACATCCGGTTTAACCGGAAGTTGATTTTTTTGGGAAGATAATAAAAATTGAAGATAGGGACATGTAAGCCGTTTTGCTCTAAGACGTACTGTTAGAAGGTTATAAGATGTCAAAGTTCAAAAATGTCACTTTTCGAGAGTCAATATCTCGGAAACTATGAAGTATAGACTAATAATGCATTTAATAAAAAATAATTATAATTTTATGTGGAATTTAAAAATGTAAAAATATTCAGGGTGTTCCATTTAAAAAAATATTCCAAAAGCGGACCCAGCTGTCATCTTGACATTTAAAGCTGTCATTGGTATGTCAAAAAGTGCAAGACTTGCTTAAATATTATCGTTCAAAATTTCATTAAAATATACCGAACGGTTTAGAAGTTAGAGGGGGGGGGGACGGACTTTAGGTCCTCACTGTATAATCTTATACATACTACTCATACGACCCAGATGCAACCGTCAGTAAAAAGAATAATTAAATTAAAATCAATAAAGACTCTGTAGCATATTTATTGCGACCGTACAAAAGAAAAAAAAATATCAAAATATAGAATATCTTGGCAACAATGCAACAGTTAAAAAAAAATTGAGATTACATAAACAATATGGATGGGCACTAATTGCAAAAAAAAATATACTTAGGGTGTTTTATTTAAAAATATTTAAATTTTAGTGGTTTGGCTTTGTGAAACACACTGTATATTTAAAAATATTTTTTATAATATACACCTTCAACAGTCCTCTATTTTTTTACATTTAAAGTTTTTCTCTATATAGGATAGTATTTGAGATATCGAAGAATTACACACTAATTGGACACCCTGTGTATATAGGCAGTTCGCTGTTTTGCCGGCCAAAATTTAGCCGCTTTTAACATTGACGTTCCGCTATTCCCTCCCAAGAAAAAACTAGGTCCATTTAATTTTAAAGTCAATTTTTTCTTGTCTTTTTGTTCTATACAGCCTGTTCAAAATGAAGTCGGCACTATTGCTAACTTTCTTATTATAAGAGATACGACGACGGTTAAATTAACAAAATAGTAGCGTTTTTCTGCTGATAATTATGGCGATGACAAAAAAAAATTGAATATTGTTATGTATTTAGTTAATACCTTAGATTTAGTATTAACAGCGCATGTGTTAGGATGGTAAACCAACTCGATAAGTATCGCTGGCAGTATGAATTTACGCTGTTAAGGAGACGGAGTTTACCCAATAAATACTTTATAATACTTAGTAACTCGGTGGTATTATTGCACTATCCTTAACCATAACATGGCGACGAGGATGTAAACGGACTTATAACCGCGTAAAAGTCGTTATTTCTAAGTAAAAAAAATTGCTATTTAGTAGTTCGCAAAGTATAGTTGTGTTAAAATATGGCGACCGTGGGACAAATTCGTGAGTTTACGAGAGACACGGACTGGTCAGTGTATAAAGCCAGATTAGAGCAATATTTTATTGCTAATGACATTAATGTAGATGCGGGTACTGTACACAAACGCCGGGCAATTTCACTAAATAGTTGTGATGAGGACTGTTATAAATTATTGTCAGATTTGTGTGTACCTAATACTCCGGTGGAAAAAACATACACTCAACTTGTGACTCTTTTGGATGCTCACTTTGGTACAGTTACCTCTGTTTTTGCTGAAAGGAAGAGGTTTTATTCAGCTGCAAAGAATCAATGTGAAACCGTTTCTCAATGGGCAGCAAGAGTAAAAAATGTGTCTTCTAAATGTAAGTTTGGTGCAGAACTACAAACAGCATTAGGAGTCAAATTTATTATGGGTTTTGAAAAAGGTCCAATATTGGACAGACTATTGGAAGAAGATAAGAAATTAACGTTAGAAAATGCAATTTCCATAGCATGTAAAAAGGAAGCTGGCCAAGCAAATTTGGACATTAACGTAGGCGGGGTAAAGGAGGAGCCCCCAGCCGGCATATTTCGTTTTGAACATGCGCAGATGCGTGGTTTCAAAAAGCCAGCACGAGGCGCATCTTCAGCTGGTGCCAATTGTCCATTTCAGCGTGTTCAAGGCCAGCGCAGTTATCATAACAATAATACAATATTTGCGAAACGTGCAGGTGCTGGCAACAATGCATTTGATGCTACAGCAGTTGCAGGGAATTCGAATGTTGTTAACGACAGGCAGTTAACAGGTGGTACTTCAGGAGGTAAACAAATGTGTTCTGTTTGTGGAAAATACTTTCACCACGCGAGTGTGTGCAAATTTCGATAATATTCTTGTATTATTTGCAACAAGAAAGGACATCTTGCATCGGTCTGTAAAAGATATCATGATAATGATCATAGGCATAATTTTTTAGATGAGACTGTTGACTGTTTATTTACTTTAAACGCAAACAATGATCCATTAATGTTTGAAATTCGAATTGACAATAGTTATTTTAATTTTGAATTAGACACTGGGGCTAGTGTAACTGTAGTTGCTTATAGTATGTATATTACACATTTTAACAATTACAGTTTACAAGATACCCAGAAAGTTCTTCTTAATTACACAGGTGTACCGATAGTACCCCTTGGTTTTCTTTTATTGCCTATAACTTTTATGGGAGTGACCAAGGAGGTTGAGGTGTATGTTATCAAGGGTGCAGGACCCCCACTTCTTGGTAGAAATTTTTTCTATGCTTTCAATTTAAATATAAATTTATTAAGTCAGAATAGAGCACATAATATACCATTACTTAATAATTCCATTGTGAATTTTAATGACACTGATAAAATAATATCTTTATTTCACAATAAATTATCAAATGTCTTTTCTTCCAAATTGGGCTTATTTAAAGGCGGTACTATACATTTAAATATAGCTGAAAATGCTGTACCAAAATTTTTTAAAGCACGCCCTTTACCCTATGGCATTAAAAGTAAAGTGGAGGATGAGTTAAAGCGTTTAGTTAGTGATGGAATTTTGGTGCCTGTGGATTATAGTGAATGGGGTTCCCCTATTGTACCAGTAGTCAAAAGTAATGGCAGTTTACGCATTTGCGGGGATTTTAAGGTAACAATTAATAAATTTTTAAAAGTAGATCAACATCCATTACCACGTATCAAAGAACTATTCAGTAAGTTACAAGGTGGACAAGAATTTACAAAACTTGACCTTTCCCAGGCTTACCAACAGGTGGCGCTGGACGATGAGTCGCAAAAGCTTACTACAATTAGTACACATAAAGGTCTTTTTATGTACACAAGGTTACCTTTTGGGGTTGCATGAGCTCCTTCCAAATTTCAAAAGATTATGGAGCAGATATTATCTGATCTAGAGGGTGTTTGTGTATTTCAGGATGATATTTTAATAACAGCAGATTCGCGACCCATGCATGTTAAACGTGTAGAAAATCTTATGGAAAGATTATGTAAGCATGGTTTAACAATTTCAAAAGAAAAAAGTGAGTTCTTTAAAAAATCGGTATTTTATTTGGGACACCGTATAGATTCTCAAGGTTTACATACTTGTAAAGACAAGGTTAAGGCTATACAAATAGTTAAAATACCTGAAAATCAAACTCAATTAAAATCTTTTTTAGGGTTAGTCAATTATTATAATAAATTTATTCCTAATTGTGCTAAACTTTTACAGCCTTTATATAATCTTTTAAAGAAAGGGGTAAATTGGGTTTGGAATAAAAACTGTAATTTTGCATTTAATAAGGTAAAATATATTTTATGCTCTTCTAAGGTCTTAGTTCACTTTAATCCGGATTTGCCGTTGACGCAAGTCCCATGGGTGGGGTGGGGGCTGTAATCTCACATGTCATTAATGGGGTTGAAAAACCTATAGAATTTGCTTCACACACATTGAATTCTGCTCAACAAAAGTATTCACAAATAGAACTTGAAGGTTTGGGTTTAATTTTGCCTTAAAGCATTTTTATCAGTACCTTTATGGAAAAAAATTTACAATTGTTTGTGATAACAAATCATTAGTATCACTTTTTGCACCTAATAAGGGAATTCCTCAAATGGTAGCAAATCGTTTACAAAGATGGAGTTTAATTTTGGCAACTTTTCAATACGAAATAGAGTACGTCCCTTCAAATAATAATGTCGCGGATCTATTTTCCAGGTCACCTTTACCAGGAAATTGTGATGAACATTTTCATGAAATTTCGTATTTAAATTATGTTAAAGACAATACCTTTTTGCCAGTCGATTGTAAACAAATAAAAAAGGAAACGTTGCTTGATAAAGAACTAAAATATATTTACAATTTCATTGAACACGGTTGGCCTCGTAAAGTACCAAGTTTTGCTAAATCATATTCTCTCATAAAAAATAATTTGTATATTGAGAATGGATGCATTATGTTTGGATATAGAGTAATTGTTCCTAGTTTACTGCAAAAAAATATTTTATCTGAACTCCACTCTACTCATCAAGGCATAGTCAAAATGAAAAGTATAGCACGCTCTTATGTATGGTGGCCTACCATGAATAAGGAAATAGAAAACCTAGCGAATTCGTGTCAATATTGTTTGCCTTAAAGACAAACACCAACAAAAAGTTCGCTTATAACTTGGGAGTTTCCCAAGAAACCTTGGGATCGCCTACACCTTGACTGCCTTGGTCCTATTTTCGGTAAATATGTTTTTGTAATTGTTGATGCATTCAGTAAATGGGTGGAAGCTTTTGATATAAGTAACATGACTTCAAATATTCTTATAAATTGTTTAAGAAATGTTTTTGCTCATTTTGGACTACCATATTCAATTCTTTCTGATAACGCTAAGTATTTCACCTCTTATGAGTTTCAAAATTTTCTAGCAATGAATGGTGTTAAATTTCAGAGCATTCCTCCCTTTTCTCCTCAAATGAATGGTACAGCGGACGCTGTTGTAAAAATAATTAAAAACGCGGTAAAATCCTGCTTATATCAAAATAAATTAAGTGATGTGAATATTGTTTTAAATAAAATATTACTAAACTGTCGAACTACTCCACATTCTACAACAGGCTTTTCTCCTGCACAATTATTATTTAACCGTAGCTTAAGAACTAGGCTTGATTTAGTCAGACCTAAGAATAGTAATTTACCAGAAGTAGATACCAGTAAAGTTTTTCAAAATGTCAAACTAAATCAAGGTAAACAAAAATATTATTTTCGAGGTATAAGAAAGAAGGAATATAATATAAATGAGTCTGTGGCTGTCAGGGACTATAGACGTAATAATGATAGTTGGATTCCTGGCACAATATATAAAAAATTGGGTCCCAGGACTTATATGATATATATCCCTGAAGTTAACAAGCTGTGGAAAAGACACATTAATCAAATTATTGATTATAACAATAAGTCAGTTTCTTCTTCTTTAGATTGTAATGGTATAGACAATAACATTGTCTCTATAAGTTCGGATAGTTCGTACAATTCCGAAAATGATGATTTAGACGGTTCTGAGTTTGCGCCAGATTTTGAAAGTGTTAGTGAACACTCTAGTGAGTGTGAAACTGAAAATTTAAATAATCCGTTCAAGGATTTAGTGCGTTCTGGAGACAATAAAGAGGCAGATTCTCGTCCTAAAAGAAATATAAAACAACCTGAAAGACTTCTTTATAAATAAATAAAGATGTATTGATAGTAGTATTATTATATATTATGTTGAATGTTTCTACATACAGAATATATATATATATATTTTTTTTTTTTTTCTGTAGGGGAGGAGAATGTTATGTACATTATTAATGCTCTTAACAGAATATACTATGGAGCTACTTTCCTATACACGACAAAAAACAGTTACTCTATTGACTCATTTAATGTAGGATTCATAAATTCGCGACCCGGTCATTCAAAAAGTCCTGAAGAACTTTCCTTTAAAATTGTCGCTTATTTTTTCCAATTTACTATTTTACAAATGTTTAATAAAATGGTTAAAGAAATTATCATATTATATTCTAAAAGTTTGTCAACCCATGCATCATATTGCTTCCACATTTCAGCCTCCATTGTTATAAAGGCAATGCCGGGCGCATTTAGGAAGAATGTACCATTGATTAGCAATAGGCTATCAATTAAGGTCTCTTATTGGTTGTTGCTAATCGCTGGTATGGATAGGTCCAATTGATTGGTTATCAATAATACCAGCCCACAAATTTATTAAAAATCTGTGTTGGTAGTTCGTCCTTCTTACCACCCTTGGATTTTCATTTGCCCAAAAATGGGTATTATGAATATTAAAGGCCTTGCCCCTCGTAAAATGGGATTCATCGGACCACAAAATTTTATTTAAAATATTCTGGTTGTTTAAAACCCATTGAGAGAATTCAACTTTAGCTGGAAAATCTTCAGGCCTAAAGTCTTGAACCCTTTGATAATGAAATATGTGAAGCCCTTGTATCTGTGTCATTCTTCCTATCTAAAATAAAATTAAAAATAACAGTAATTTCTGTACAATAGTTGCTCACCAATGTTATTAATAATTACAATTGATTTGGGTATGTTTGTGTCCCGAGCTAATGATCTGGTAGCGATATGCGGATTTTCTTCTAAAAGATTTAACGCCTTTTCCCAGTTATAATCTCTCATTGGCCGACCTTGTCCTCGAAGCCTTTGAAATGATCCATTTTCTATTAAATTTCGATGGACCGTAGCAAATGTTCTACTGCTAGGTATTCTTCTATGCGTCAAATCGCCTCCTGTACTCTATTACAGCGGCAGTAGAACTACCATTACAAAATCCATACACAAAATGAATATCTGTGAGTTCTCTGTTTGAATAATTTGCCATTTTTGTTACGAGAAATAACAAACAGCTACTGAACTATTGAACGAGAACATCAAATGGCAAAAATAATAAATGTGACACCTACAAAGAATTTACTTAAAAAAAATGCTTTAAACCGCTTGACACGATCTTTTCATAGATTCTGAAAAATACGTTTTATTTTAAAATTAATTTTACTTGAAAACGGTGCCTCCTATCGAAATAAAACAAGGGGTACTTTTATAAAGAAAAAACTCGAGGTTCTTAAAATATTGTACTTAAAATTTAAAAATCCTAGAAATAAAAAATATAAGATAATATTTACCCTCAGCCCCACCCCGTGCAACGCCACTGGAAAAAATATTTTTACTTTAAACTAACTGTTATGTACAATTTATCGGTTGTAAGGCACGTACCAATTTTCCATGTCATTATCTTTAAGGGTTTCCATACTATTATAAAAAAAGACTTCCTTCCCGACCCTCTTTGAGGGGCTCTAGCCCCCTACAGGAGCATTTCTCGGGGTATGTTTATAGGACATTTTTGTCATATTTTTGGATATAGTTTACGCCCTAGAAATATTGCACGCTAATTTCGGGACACCCTGTATAATAGAATATCTAATCCTATACCGAATCAATAATTCTTCTCAGCATTCATTATGTTTATGTGATTTTCATCTTCTGAGAATTATTTGAAAGTTTTACCACAGCCTCCTTAACATATTATGAAGTAGGCTTTGGTTCTACGTTTAAGTTAGCCATAGAAAATAAATAACAATTATTGCCGTTTACTAATTTTTGGCAATTTGTTGTTAAACTATTTTATATGTAATCGCCCTTTAATAAAATGAATTATTCGCAAGAAGAATTAATAAATGTGGTTTACACTTTGGGAGAGAGTCATGGAAACTGTCTTTTGGCAACAAGAATATATGCCCAAAATTTCCCAGAACCAAAACATCCTCAGGAAATAGGATTTAAGAGGTTAAAAAAACGGGTTGAGCAAACAGGCAGTGTTAAGTATGAAAAAACGAAAAGAGCTAAGATTGTTTTAACCAAAGATAATGAATTTGCCATTGCTTTGTTAGTGACGGAGGATCCGTCGTTGGGTGTTCAAGAAATAGGTTACAATCTTAACATAAAAAAATATTCAGTGGCAGTGTTCCTTAGAAAAAACAAGTTTCATCAGTACCACCAGCACATTCAACTACACCAAGAACTTATGAAAAACGATTTTGAAAGACGGCTAGCATTTTGTCAGTGGGCACAACACAGAGTAAGGGAAAGCCCTTTCATTAGAAATGTTTTTTTCACTGATGAATCCACGTTTCATAGAAATGGTTTTGTTAATCGTCATAATTTTCACTTTTACGCAATGGAAAACCCACATGCCATTCATATTTCTTATTTTTAGCATCAGTGGTCACTCAATGTTTGGGGAGGTATAATTAATAATCATGTTATTGGACCTTTTTTTTATCAGTAGTTAAATGGAGTACAATCTTTACATTTTCTACAAGAAGATTTGCCAGTGTTACTTTAGCATGTTCCAGCTCAAATTAAAAATAATATGTGGTTTCAGCTGGATTGCGCTCCTGCGCACTTTCATAGAGAAGTGCGAGCGCATCTTGAACCAGAATTTCCTCAGAAATGGATAGGTCGAGGAGGACCAATTAACTGGCCTGCCAGATCACCTGATCTGACTAGCATGGATTTTTTCTTACGGGGTTACGTAAAATCAAAAGTATATCGCTTACCAGCAACCACTTTTGATGATATGAAAGAACGAATTAGAGAGGCATTTCATAGCATAATACCTCATACTCTAATGTAAGCGACAATTTTATAATTCAAATTTAAACTTGCATTAAACAAAACGGACGACACTTTGAACAACATCTTTAACTAAGTAAATAATGTTGGTACATTATTTAATTATTATAATTCGAACACCACAGAAATATTTTTTATTTTATTAATTTTTTATTTATCTGGACGTTATAAAATTTTGTATTATGTTTAAGGGTAAGAACGTTATAATACAATAAAATACAGGATACAATTAAAATAAAAACAAATCAAAAAGCAAATAACGAAAATTTTGAGAAAGTCGTTACAATTTGGCAACGTGGCAAAATAAAAAAAAAATTACAGTTAAAAGGGAACTTAGTAGAATTTTTATTTCTTGACAAAATATACAGGGTGTTTTATTTAAAAATATCTAGTAAATTTAATCTTAACTTTCGGAAATTTGGAAGTACCTAAACTTAAAGCACCCTGTATAAAAAAATCGTATACAGTGAGGACCTAAAGTCCGTCCCCCCCCCCCCCCCCCCGCTCTAACTTCTAAATCGTTCGGTATATTTTAATAAAATTTTGAACGACAATATTTGAGCAAGTCTTGCACTTTTTGACATATCAATGACAGCTTTAAATGTCAAGATGACAGCTGGGTCCGCTTTTGGAATATTTTTTTAAATGGAACACCCTCTATATTTTTACATTTTTAAATTCCACATAAAATTATAGTTATTTTTTATTAAATGCATTATTAGTCTATACTTCATAGTTTCCGAGATATTGACTCTCGAAAAGTGACATTTTTGAACTTTGACAGCTTATAACCTTCTAACAGTACGTCTTAGAGCAAATCGGCTTACATGTCCCTATCTTCAATTTTTATTATCTTCCCAAAAAAATCAACTTCCAGTTAAACCGGAACAACTATATTTCCTGCTTTCGAGTTACATCCGGTTTAACCGGAAGTTGATTTTTTTGGGAAGATAATAAAAATTGAAGATAGGGACATGTAAGCCGTTTTGCTCTAAGACGTACTGTTAGAAGGTTATAAGATCGGTCTGTAAAAGATATCATGTATAATCTTATACATACTACTCATACGACCCAGATGCAACCGTCAGTAAAAAGAATAATTAAATTAAAATCAATAAAGAATCTGTAGCATATTTATTGCGACCGTACAAAAGAAAAAAAATTATCAAAATATAGAATATCTTGGCAACAATGCAACAGTTAAAAAAAAATTGAGATTACATAAACAATATGGATGGGCACTAATTGCAAAAAAAAATATACTTAGGGTGTTTTATTTAAAAATATTTAAATTTTAGTGGTTTGGCTTTGTGAAACACACTGTATATTTAAAAATATTTTTTATAATATACACCTTCAACAGTCCTCTATTTTTTTACATTTAAAGTTTTTCTCTATATAGGATAGTATTTGAGATATCGAAGAATTACACACTAATTGGACACCCTGTGTATATAGGCAGTTCGCTGCTTTGCCGGCCAAAATTTAGCCGCTTTTAACATTGACGTTCCGCTATTCCCTCCCAAGAAAAAACTAGGTCCATTTAATTTTAAAGTCAATTTTTTCTTGTCTTTTTGTTCTATACAGCCTGTTCAAAATGAAGTCGGCACTATTGCTAACTTTCTTATTATAAAAGATACGACGACGGTTAAATTACCAAAATAGTAGCTTTTTTCTGCTGATAATTATGGCGATGACAAAAAAAAATTGAATATTGTTATGTATTTAGTTAATACCTTAGATTTAGTATTAACAGCGCATGTGTTAGGATGGTAAACCAACTCGATAAGTATCGCTGGCAGTATGAATTTACGCTGTTAAGGAGACGGAGTTTACCCAATAAATACTTTATAATACTTAGTAACTTGGTGGTATTATTGCACTATCCTTAACCATAACATGGCGACGAGGATGTAAACGGACTTATAACCGCGTAAAAGTCGTTATTTCTAAGTAAAAAAAATTGCTATTTAGTAGTTCGCGAAGTATAGTTGTGTTAAAATATGGCGACCGTGGGACAAATTCGTGAGTTTACGAGAGACACGGACTGGTCAGTGTATAAAGCCAGATTAGAGCAATATTTTATTGCTAATGACATTAATGTAGATGCGGGTACTGTACACAAACGCCGGGCAATTTTACTAAATAGTTGTGATGAGGACTGTTATAAATTATTGTCAGATTTGTGTGTACCTAATACTCCGGTGGAAAAAACATACACTCAACTTGTGACTCTTTTGGATGCTCACTTTGGTACAGTTACCTCTGTTTTTGCTGAAAGGAAGAGGTTTTATTCAGCTGCAAAGAATCAATGTGAAACCGTTTCTCAATGGGCAGCAAGAGTAAAAAATTTGTCTTCTAAATGTAAGTTTGGTGCAGAACTACAAACAGCATTAGGAGTCAAATTTATTATGGGTTTTGAAAAAGGTCCAATATTGGACAGACTATTGGAAGAAGATAAGAAATTAACGTTAGAAAATGCAATTTCCATAGCATGTAAAAAGGAAGCTGGCCAAGCAAATTTGGACATTAACGTAGGCGGGGTAAAGGAGGAGCCCCCAGCCGGCATATTTCGTTTTGAACATGCGCAGATGCGTGGTTTCAAAAAGCCAGCACGAGGCGCATCTTCAGCTGGTGCCAATTCTCCATTTCAGCGTGTTCAAGGCCAGCGCAGTTATCATAACAACAATAATACAATATTTGCGAAACGTGCAGGTGCTGGCAACAATGCATTTGATTCTACAGCAGTTGCAGGGAATTCGAATGTTGTTAACGACAGGCAGTTAACAGGTGGTACTTCAGGAGGTAAACAAATGTGTTCTGTTTGTGGAAAAGACTTTCACCACGCGAGTGTGTGCAAATTTCGATAATATTCTTGTATTATTTGCAACAAGAAAGGACATCTTGCATCGGTCTGTAAAAGATATCATGATAATGATCATAGGCATAATTTTTTAGATGAGACTGTTGACTGTTTATTTACTTTAAACGCAAACAATGATCCATTAATGTTTAAAATTCGAATTGACAATAGTTATTTTAATTTTGAATTAGACACTGGGGCTAGTGTAACTGTAGTTGCTTATAGTATGTATATTACATATTTTAACAATTACAGTTTACAAGATACCCAGAAAGTTCTTCTTAATTACACAGGTGTACCGATAGTACCCCTTGGTTTTCTTTTATTGCCTATAACTTTTATGGGAGTGACCAAGGAGGTTGAGGTGTATGTTATCGAGGGTGCAGGACCCCCACTTCTTGGTAGAAATTTTTTCTATGCTTTCAATTTAAATATAAATTTATTAAGTCAGAATAGAGCACATAATATACCATTACTTAATAATTCGATTGTGAATTTTAATGACACTGATAAAATAATATCTTTATTTCACAATAAATTATCAAATGTCTTTTCTTCCAAATTGGGCTTATTTAAAGGCGGTACTATACATTTAAATATAGCTGAAAATGCTGTACCAAAATTTTTTAAAGCACGCCCTTTACCCTATGGCATTAAAAGTAAAGTGGAGGATGAGTTAAAGCGTTTAGTTAGTGATGGAATTTTGGTGCCTGTGGATTATAGTGAATGGGGTTCCTCTATTGTACCAGTAGTCAAAAGTAATGGCAGTTTACGCATTTGCGGGGATTTTAAGGTAACAATTAATAAATTCTTAAAAGTAGATCAACATCCATTACCACGTATCAAAGAACTATTCAGTAAGTTACAAGGTGGACAAGAATTTACAAAACTTGACCTTTCCCAGGCTTACCAACAGGTGGCGCTGGACGATGAGTCGCAAAAGCTTACTACAATTAGTACACATAAAGGTCTTTTTATGTACACAAGGTTACCTTTTGGGGTTGCATGAGCTCCTTCCAAATTTCAAAAGATTATGGAGCAGATATTATCTGATCTAGAGGGTGTTTGTGTATTTCAGGATGATATTTTAATAACAGCAGATTCGCGACCCATGCATGTTAAACGTGTAGAAAATGTTATGGAAATATTATGTAAGCATGGTTTAACAATTTCAAAAGAAAAAAGTGAGTTCTTTAAAAAATCGGTATTTTATTTGGGACACACCGTATAGATTCTCAAGGTTTACATACTTGTAAAGACAAGGTTAAGGCTATACAAATAGTTAAAATACCTGAAAATCAAACTCAATTAAAATCTTTTTTAGGGTTAGTCAATTATTATAATAAATTTATTCCTAATTGTGCTAAACTTTTACAGCCTTTATATAATCTTTTAAAGAAAGGGGTAAATTGGGTTTGGAATAAAAACTGTAATTTTGCATTTAATAAGGTAAAAGATATTTTATGCTCTTCTAAGGTCTTAGTTCACTTTAATCCGGATTTGCCGTTGACGCAAGTCCCATAGGGGTGGGGGCTGTAATCTCACATGTCATTAATGGGGTTGAAAAACCTATAGAATTTGCTTCACACACATTGAATTCTGCTCAACAAAAGTATTCACAAATAGAACTTGAAGGTTTGGGTTTAATTTTGCCTTAAAGCATTTTCATCAGTACCTTTATGGAAAAAAATTTACAATTGTTTGTGATAACAAATCATTAGTATCACTTTTTGCACCTAATAAGGGAATTCCTCAAATGGTAGCAAATCGTTTACAAAGATGGAGTTTAATTTTGGCAAATTTTCAATACGAAATAGAGTACGTCCCTTCAAATAAAAATGTCGCGGATCTATTTTCCAGGTCACCTTTACCAGGAAATTGTGATGAACATTTTCATAAAATTTCGTATTTAAATTATGTTAAAGACAATACCTTTTTGCCAGTCGATTGTGAACAAATAAAAAAGGAAACGTTGCTTGATAAAGAACTAAAATATATTTACAATTTCATTGAACACGGTTGGCCTATTAAAGTACCAAGTTTTGCTAAATCATATTCTCTCATAAAAAATAATTTGTATATTGAGAATGGATGCATTATGTTTAGATATAGAGTAATTGTTCCTAGTTTACTGCAAAAAAATATTTTATCTGAACTCCACTCTACTCATCAAGGCATAGTCAAAATGAAAAGTATAGCACGCTCTTATGTATGGTGGCCTACCATGAATAAGGAAATAGAAAACCTAGCGAATTCGTGTCAATATTGTTTGCCTTAAAGACAAACACCAACAAAAAGTTCGCTTATAACTTGGGAGTTTCCCAAGAAACCTTGGGATCGCCTACACCTTGACTGCCTTGGTCCTATTTTCGGTAAATATGTTTTTGTAATTGTTGATGCATTCAGTAAATGGGTGGAAGCTTTTGATATAAGTAACATGACTTCAAATATTCTTATAAATTGTTTAAGAAATGTTTTTGCTCATTTTGGACTACCATATTCAATTCTTTCTGATAACGCTAAGTATTTCACCTCTTATGAGTTTCAAAATTTTCTAGCAATGAATGGTGTTAAATTTCAGAGCATTCCTCCCTTTTCTCCTCAAATGAATGGTACAGCGGACGCTGTTGTAAAAATAATTAAAAACGCGGTAAAATCCTGCTTATCTCAAAATAAATTAAGTGATGTGAATATTGTTTTAAATAAAATATTACTAAACTGTCGAACTACTCCACATTCTACAACAGGCTTTTCTCCTGCACAATTATTATTTAACCGTAGCTTAAGAACTAGGCTTGATTTAGTCAGACCTAAGAATAGTAATTTACCAGAAGTAGATACCAGTAAAGTTTTTCAAAATGTCAAACTAAATCAAGGTAAACAAAAATATAATTTTCGAGGTATAAGAAAGAAGGAATATAATATAAATGAGTCTGTGGCTGTCAGGGACTATAGACGTAATAATGATAGTTGGATTCCTGGCACAATATATAAAAAATTGGGTCCCAGGACTTATATGATATATATATCCCTGAAGTTAACAAGCTTTGGAAAAGACACATTAATCAAATTATTGATTATAACAATAAGTCAGTTTCTTCTTCTTTAGATTGTAATGGTATAGACAATAACATTGTCTCTATAAGTTCGGATAGTTCGTACAATTCGGAAAATGATGATTTAGACGGTTCTGAGTTTGCGCCAGATTTTGAAAGTGTTAGTGAACACTCTAGTGAGTGTGAAACTGAAAATTTAAATAATCCGTTTAAGGATTTAGTGCGTTCTGGAGACAATAAAGAGGCAGATTTTCGTCCTAAAAGAAATATAAAACAACCTGAAAGACTTCTTTATAAATAAATAAAGATGTATTGATAGTAGTATTATTATATATTATGTTGAATGTTTCTACATACAGAATATATATATATATTTTTTTTTCTGTAGGGGAGGAGAATGTTATGTACATTATTAATGCTCTTAACAGAATATACTATAGAGCTACTTTCCTATACACGACAAAAAACAGTTACTCTATTGACTCATTTAATGTAGGATTCATAAATTCGCGACCCGGTCCTGAAGAACTTTCCTTTAAAATTGTCGCTTATTTTTTCCAATTTACTATTTTACAAATGTTTAATAAAATGGTTAAAGAAACTATCATATTATATTCTAAAAGTTTGTCAACCCATGCATCATATTGCTTCCACATTTCAGCCTCCATTGTTATAAAGGCAATGCCGGGCGCATTTAGGAAGAATCTACCATTGATTAGCAATAGGCTATCAATTAAGGTCTCTTATTGGTTATCAATAATACCAGCCCACAAATTTATTGAAAATCTGTGTTGGTAGTTCGTCCTTCTTACCACCCTTGGATTTTCATTTGCCCAAAAATGGGTATTATGAATATTAAAGGCCTTGCCCCTCGTAAAATGGGATTCATCGGACTACAAAATTTTATTTAAAATATTCTGGTTGTTTAAAACCCATTGAGAGAATTCAACTTTAGCTGGAAAATCTTCAGGCCTAAAGTCTTGAACCCTTTGATAATGAAATGGGTGAAGCCCTTGTATCTGTGTCATTCTTCCTATCTAAAATAAAATTAAAAATAACAGTAATTTCTGTACAATAGTTGCTCACCAATGTTATTAATAATTACAATTGATTTGGGTATGTTTGTGTCCCGAGCTAATGATCTGGTAGCGATATGCGGATTTTCTTCTAAAAGATTTAACGCCTTTTCCCAGTTATAATCTCTCATTGGCCGACCTTGTCCTCGAAGCCTTTGAAATGATCCATTTTCTATTAAATTTCGATGGACCGTAGCAAATGTTCTACTGCTAGGTATTCTTCTATGCGTCAAATCGCCTCCTGTACTCTATTACAGCGGCAGTAGAACTACCATTACAAAATCCATACACAAAATGAATATCTGTGAGTTCTCTGTTTGAATAATTTGCCATTTTTGTTACGAGAAATAACAAACAGCTACTGAACTATTGAACGAGAACATCAAATGGCAAAAATAATAAATGTGACACCTACAAAGAATTTACTTAAAAAAAATGCTTTAAACCGCTTGACACGATCTTTTCATAGATTCTGAAAAATACTTTTTATTTTAAAATTAATTTTACTTGAAAACGGTGACTCCTATCGAAATAAAACAAGGGGTACTTTTATAAAGAAAAAACTCGAGGTTCTTAAAATATTGTACTTAAAATTTAAAAATCCTAGAAATAAAAAATATAAGATAATATTTACCCTCAGCCCCACCCCGTGCAACGCCACTGGAAAAAATATTTTTACTTTAAACTAACTGTTATGTACAATTTATCGGTTGTAAGGCACGTACCAATTTTCATGTCATTATCTTTAAGGGTTTCCATACTATTATAAAAAAAGACTTCCTTCCCGACCCTCTTTGAGGGGCTCTAGCCCCCTACAGGAGCATTTCTCGGGGTATGTTTATAGGACATTTTTGTCATATTTTTGGATATAGTTTATGCCCTAGAAATATTGCACGCTAATTTCGGGACACCCTGTATAATAGAATATCTAATCCTATACCGAATCAATAATTCTTCTCAGCATTCATTATGTTTATGTGATTTTCATCTTCTGAGAATTATTTGAAAGTTTTACCACAGCCTCCTTAACATATTATGAAGTAGGCTTTGGTTCTACGTTTAAGTTAGCCATAGAAAATAAATAACAATTATTGCCGTTTACTAATTTTTGGCAATTTGTTGTTAAACTATTTTATATGTAATCGCCCTTTAATAAAATAAATTATTCGCAAGAAGAATTAATAAATGTGGTTTACACTTTGGGAGAGAGTCATGGAAACTGTCTTTTGGCAACAAGAATATATGCCCAAAATTTCCCAGAACCAAGACATCCTCAGGAAATAGGATTTAAGAGGTTAAAAAAACGGTTTGAGCAAACAGGCAGTGTTAAGTATGAAAAAACGAAAAGAGCTAAGATTGTTTTAACCAAAGATAATGAATTTGCCATTGCTTTGTTAGTGACGGAGGATCCGTCATTGGGTGTTCAAGAAATAGGTTACAATCTTAACATAAAAAAATATTCAGTGGCAGTGTTCCTTAGAAAAAACAAGTTTCATCAGTACCACTACCACATTCAACTACACCAAGAACTTATGAAAAACGATTTTGAAAGACGGCTAGCATTTTGTCAGTGGGCACAACACAGAGTAAGGGAAAGCCCTTTCATTAGAAATGTTTTTTTCACTGATGAATCCACGTTTCATAGAAATGGTTTTGTTAATCGTCATAATTTTCACTTTTACGCAATGGAAAACCCACATGCCATTCATGTTTCTTATTTTCAGCATCAGTGGTTACTCAATGTTTGGGGAGGTATAATTAATAATCATGTTATTGGACCTTTTTTTTATCAGTAGTTAAATGGAGTACAATCTTTACATTTTCTACAAGAAGATTTGCCAGTGTTACTTTAGCATGTTCCAGCTCAAATTAAAAATAATATGTGGTTTCAGCTGGATTGCGCTCCTGCGCACTTTCATAGAGAAGTGCGAGCGCATCTTGAACCAGAATTTCCTCAGAAATGGATAGGTCGAGGAGGACCAATTAACTGGCCTGCCAGATCACCTGATCTGACTAGCATGGATTTTTTCTTACGGGGTTACGTAAAATCAAAAGTATATCGCTTACCAGCAACCACTTTTGATGATATGAAAGAACGAATTAGAGAGGCATTTCATAGCATAATACCTCATACTCTAATGTAAGCGACAATTTTATAATTCAAATTTAAACTTGCATTAAACAAAACGGACGACACTTTGAACAACATCTTTAACTAAGTAAATAATGTTGGTACATTATTTAATTATTATAATTCGAACACCACAGAAATATTTTTTATTTTATTAATTTTTTATTTATCTGGACGTTATAAAATTTTGTATTATGTTTAAGGGTAAGAACTTTATAATACAATAAAATACAGGATACAATTAAAATAAAAACAAATCAAAAAGCAAATAACGAAAATTTTGAGAAAGTCGTTACAATTTGGCAACGTGGCAAAATAAAAAAAAAATTAACAGTTAAAAGGGAACTTAGTAGAAGTTTTATTTCTTGACAAAATATACAGGGTGTTTTATTTAAAAATATCTAGTAAATTTAATCTTAACTTTCGGAAATTTGGAAGTACCTAAACTTAAAGCACCCTGTATAAAAAAATCGTATACAGTGAGGACCTAAAGTCCGTCCCCCCCCCCCCGGCTCTAACTTCTAAATCGTTCGGTATATTTTAATGAAATTTTGAACGACAATATTTGAGCAAGTCTTGCACTTTTTGACATATCAATGACAGCTTTAAATGTCAAGATGACAGCTGGGTCCGCTTTTGGAATATTTTTTTAAATGGAACACCCTGTATATTTTTACATTTTTAAATTCCACATAAAATTATAGTTATTTTGTATTAAATGCATTATTAGTCTATACTTCATAGTTTCCGAGATATTGACTCTCGAAAAGTGACATTTTTGAACTTTGACAGCTTATAACCTTCTAACAGTACGTCTTAGAGCAAATCGGCTTACATGTCCCTATCTTCAATTTTTATTATCTTCCCAAAAAAATCAACTTCCAGTTAAACCGGAACAACTATATTTCCTGCTTTCGAGTTACATCCGGTTTAACCGGAAGTTGATTTTTTTGGGAAGATAATAAAAATTGAAGATAGGGACATGTAAGCCGTTTTGCTCTAAGACGTACTGTTAGAAGGTTATAAGATGTCAAAGTTCAAAAATGTCACTTTTCGAGAGTCAATATCTCGGAAACTATGAAGTATAGACTAATAATGCATTTAATAAAAAATAATTATAATTTTATGTGGAATTTAAAAATGTAAAAATATTCAGGGTGTTCCATTTAAAAAAATATTCCAAAAGCGGACCCAGCTGTCATCTTGACATTTAAAGCTGTCATTGGTATGTCAAAAAGTGCAAGACTTGCTTAAATATTATCGTTCAAAATTTCATTAAAATATACCGAACGGTTTAGAAGTTAGAGGGGGGGGGGGGGACGGACTTTAGGTCCTCACTGTATAATCTTATACATACTACTCATACGACCCAGATGCAACCGTCAGTAAAAAGAATAATTAAATTAAAATCAATAAAGAATCTGTAGCATATTTATTGCGACCGTACAAAAGAAAAAAAAATATCAAAATATAGAATATCTTGGCAACAATGCAACAGTTAAAAAAAAATTGAGATTACATAAACAATATGGATGGGCACTAATTGCAAAAAAAAATATACTTAGGGTGTTTTATTTAAAAATATTTAAATTTTAGTGGTTTGGCTTTGTGAAACACACTGTATATTTAAAAATATTTTTTATAATATACACCTTCAACAGTCCTCTATTTTTTTACATTTAAAGTTTTTCTCTATATAGGATAGTATTTGAGATATCGAAGAATTACACACTAATTGGACACCCTGTGTATATAGGCAGTTCGCTGCTTTGCCGGCCAAAATTTAGCCGCTTTTAACATTGACGTTCCGCTATTCCCTCCCAAGAAAAAACTAGGTCCATTTAATTTTAAAGTCAATTTTTTCTTGTCTTTTTGTTCTATACAGCCTGTTCAAAATGAAGTCGGCACTATTGCTAACTTTCTTATTATAAGAGATACGACGACGGTTAAATTAACAAAATAGTAGCGTTTTTCTGCTGATAATTATGGCGATGACAAAAAAAAATTGAATATTGTTATGTATTTAGTTAATACCTTAGATTTAGTATTAACAGCGCATGTGTTAGGATGGTAAACCAACTCGATAAGTATCGCTGGCAGTATGAATTTACGCTGTTAAGGAGACGGAGTTTACCCAATAAATACTTTATAATACTTAGTAACTCGGTGGTATTATTGCACTATCCTTAACCATAACATGGCGACGAGGATGTAAACGGACTTATAACCGCGTAAAAGTCGTTATTTCTAAGTAAAAAAAATTGCTATTTAGTAGTTCGCAAAGTATAGTTGTGTTAAAATATGGCGACCGTGGGACAAATTCGTGAGTTTACGAGAGACACGGACTGGTCAGTGTATAAAGCCAGATTAGAGCAATATTTTATTGCTAATGACATTAATGTAGATGCGGGTACTGTACACAAACGCCGGGCAATTTCACTAAATAGTTGTGATGAGGACTGTTATAAATTATTGTCAGATTTGTGTGTACCTAATACTCCGGTGGAAAAAACATACACTCAACTTGTGACTCTTTTGGATGCTCACTTTGGTACAGTTACCTCTGTTTTTGCTGAAAGGAAGAGGTTTTATTCAGCTGCAAAGAATCAATGTGAAACCGTTTCTCAATGGGCAGCAAGAGTAAAAAATGTGTCTTCTAAATGTAAGTTTGGTGCAGAACTACAAACAGCATTAGGAGTCAAATTTATTATGGGTTTTGAAAAAGGTCCAATATTGGACAGACTATTGGAAGAAGATAAGAAATTAACGTTAGAAAATGCAATTTCCATAGCATGTAAAAAGGAAGCTGGCCAAGCAAATTTGGACATTAACGTAGGCGGGGTAAAGGAGGAGCCCCCAGCCGGCATATTTCGTTTTGAACATGCGCAGATGCGTGGTTTCAAAAAGCCAGCACGAGGCGCATCTTCAGCTGGTGCCAATTGTCCATTTCAGCGTGTTCAAGGCCAGCGCAGTTATCATAACAACAATAATACAATATTTGCGAAACGTGCAGGTGCTGGCAACAATGCATTTGATGCTACAGCAGTTGCAGGGAATTCGAATGTTGTTAACGACAGGCAGTTAACAGGTGGTACTTCAGGAGGTAAACAAATGTGTTCTGTTTGTGGAAAATACTTTCACCACGCGAGTGTGTGCAAATTTCGATAATATTCTTGTATTATTTGCAACAAGAAAGGACATCTTGCATCGGTCTGTAAAAGATATCATGATAATGATCATAGGCATAATTTTTTAGATGAGACTGTTGACTGTTGACTGTTTATTTACTTTAAACGCAAACAATGATCCATTAATGTTTGAAATTCGAATTGACAATAGTTATTTTAATTTTGAATTAGACACTGGGGCTAGTGTAACTGTAGTTGCTTATAGTATGTATATTACACATTTTAACAATTACAGTTTACAAGATACCCAGAAAGTTCTTCTTAATTACACAGGTGTACCGATAGTACCCCTTGGTTTTCTTTTATTGCCTATAACTTTTATGGGAGTGACCAAGGAGGTTGAGGTGTATGTTATCAAGGGTGCAGGACCCCCACTTCTTGGTAGAAATTTTTTCTATGCTTTCAATTTAAATATAAATTTATTAAGTCAGAATAGAGCACATAATATACCATTACTTAATAATTCCATTGTGAATTTTAATGACACTGATAAAATAATATCTTTATTTCACAATAAATTATCAAATGTCTTTTCTTCCAAATTGGGCTTATTTAAAGGCGGTACTATACATTTAAATATAGCTGAAAATGCTGTACCAAAATTTTTTAAAGCACGCCCTTTACCCTATGGCATTAAAAGTAAAGTGGAGGATGAGTTAAAGCGTTTAGTTAGTGATGGAATTTTGGTGCCTGTGGATTATAGTGAATGGGGTTCCCCTATTGTACCAGTAGTCAAAAGTAATGGCAGTTTACGCATTTGCGGGGATTTTAAGGTAACAATTAATAAATTTTTAAAAGTAGATCAACATCCATTACCACGTATCAAAGAACTATTCAGTAAGTTACAAGGTGGACAAGAATTTACAAAACTTGACCTTTCCCAGGCTTACCAACAGGTGGCGCTGGACGATGAGTCGCAAAAGCTTACTACAATTAGTACACATAAAGGTCTTTTTATGTAAACAAGGTTACCTTTTGGGGTTGCATGAGCTCCTTCCAAATTTCAAAAGATTATGGAGCAGATATTATCTGATCTAGAGGGTGTTTGTGTATTTCAGGATGATATTTTAATAACAGCAGATTCGCGACCCATGCATGTTAAACGTGTAGAAAATCTTATGGAAAGATTATGTAAGCATGGTTTAACAATTTCAAAAGAAAAAAGTGAGTTCTTTAAAAAATCGGTATTTTATTTGGGACACCGTATAGATTCTCAAGGTTTACATACTTGTAAAGACAAGGTTAAGGCTATACAAATAGTTAAAATACCTGAAAATCAAACTCAATTAAAATCTTTTTTAGGGTTAGTCAATTATTATAATAAATTTATTCCTAATTGTGCTAAACTTTTACAGCCTTTATATAATCTTTTAAAGAAAGGGGTAAATTGGGTTTGGAATAAAAACTGTAATTTTGCATTTAATAAGGTAAAAGATATTTTATGCTCTTCTAAGGTCTTAGTTCACTTTAATCCGGATTTGCCGTTGACGCAAGTCCCATAGGGGTGGGGGCTGTAATCTCACATGTCATTAATGGGGTTGAAAAACCTATAGAATTTGCTTCACACACATTGAATTCTGCTCAACAAAAGTATTCACAAATAGAACTTGAAGGTTTGGGTTTAATTTTGCCTTAAAGCATTTTTATCAGTACCTTTATGGAAAAAAATTTACAATTGTTTGTGATAACAAATCATTAGTATCACTTTTTGCACCTAATAAGGGAATTCCTCAAATGGTAGCAAATCGTTTACAAAGATGGAGTTTAATTTTGGCAAATTTTCAATACGAAATAGAGTACGTCCCTTCAAATAAAAATGTCGCGGATCTATTTTCCAGGTCACCTTTACCAGGAAATTGTGATGAACATTTTCATGAAATTTCGTATTTAAATTATGTTAAAGACAATACCTTTTTGCCAGTCGATTGTGAACAAATAAAAAAGGAAACGTTGCTTGATAAAGAACTAAAATATATTTACAATTTCATTGAACACGGTTGGCCTATTAAAGTACCAAGTTTTGCTAAATCATATTCTCTCATAAAAAATAATTTGTATATTGAGAATGGATGCATTATGTTTAGATATAGAGTAATTGTTCCTAGTTTACTGCAAAAAAATATTTTATCTGAACTCCACTCTACTCATCAAGGCATAGTCAAAATGAAAAGTATAGCACGCTCTTATGTATGGTGGCCTACCATGAATAAGGAAATAGAAAACCTAGCGAATTCGTGTCAATATTGTTTGCCTTAAAGACAAACACCAACAAAAAGTTCGCTTATAACTTGGGAGTTTCCCAAGAAACCTTGGGATCGCCTACACCTTGACTGCCTTGGTCCTATTTTCGGTAAATATGTTTTTGTAATTGTTGATGCATTCAGTAAATGGGTGGAAGCTTTTGATATAAGTAACATGACGCTAAGTATTTCACCTCTTATGAGTTTCAAAATTTTCTAGCAATGAATGGTGTTAAATTTCAGAGCATTCCTCCCTTTTCTCCTCAAATGAATGGTACAGCGGACGCTGTTGTAAAAATAATTAAAAACGCGGTAAAATCCTGCTTATCTCAAAATAAATTAAGTGATGTGAATATTGTTTTAAATAAAATATTACTAAACTGTCGAACTACTCCACATTCTACAACAGGCTTTTCTCCTGCACAATTATTATTTAACCGTAGCTTAAGAACTAGGCTTGATTTAGTCAGACCTAAGAATAGTAATTTACCAGAAGTAGATACCAGTAAAGTTTTTCAAAATGTCAAACTAAATCAAGGTAAACAAAAATATTATTTTCGAGGTATAAGAAAGAAGGAATATAATATAAATGAGTCTGTGGCTGTCAGGGACTATAGACGTAATAATGATAGTTGGATTCCTGGCACAATATATAAAAAATTGGGTCCCAGGACTTATATGATATATATCCCTGAAGTTAACAAGCTTTGGAAAAGACACATTAATCAAATTATTGATTATAACAATAAGTCAGTTTCTTCTTCTTTAGATTGTAATGGTATAGACAATAGCATTGTCTCTATAAGTTCGGATAGTTCGTACAATTCGGAAAATGATGATTTAGACGGTTCTGAGTTTGCGCCAGATTTTGAAAGTGTTAGTGAACACTCTAGTGAGTGTGAAACTGAAAATTTAAATAATCCGTCCAAGGATTTAGTGCGTTCTGGAGACAGTAAAGAGGCAGATTCTCGTCCTAAAAGAAATATAAAACAACCTGAAAGACTTCTTTATAAATAAATAAAGATGTATTGATAGTAGTATTATTATATATTATGTTGAATGTTTCTACATACAGAATATATATATATATATTTTTTTCTGTAGGGGAGGAGAATGTTATGTACATTATTAATGCTTTTAACAGAATATACTATGGAGCTACTTTCCTATACACGACAAAAAACAGTTACTCTATTGACTCATTTAATGTAGGATTCATAAATTCGCGACCCGGTCATTCAAAAAGTCCTGAAGAACTTTCCTTTAAAATTGTCGCTTATTTTTTCCAATTTACTATTTTACAAATGTTTAATAAAATGATTAAAGAAATTATCATATTATATTCTAAAAGTTTGTCAACCCATGCATCATATTGCTTCCACATTTCAGCCTCCATTGTTATAAAGGCAATGCCGGGCGCATTTAGGAAGAATCTACCATTGATTAGCAATAGGCTATCAATTAAGGTCTCTTATTGGTTGTTGCTAATCGCTGGTACGTTTTGTACAAACATGGCTAATCGCAGGTAGATTTTGTCTCCCTGGGAATAGTATGTGCACTGTTGCCAATAGGAGATAGGATTTGCCTTGACATTACTAATCAGAGGTATGTTTTGTCTAAACACGTGCAATCCCCATACTGCAAATAGGTAGGTACATACTTATTATAGACATGACTATAAGGTTGCTGATAGAAAAGAGAAGATATGGAAAAAGAAAAATTGCAGGCTTTATTATTTTATTATTTATACAAAACATTTTAAATTATTACAGTAACATTTCTATGTTTAGTGCGAATTCGCATTTGGTACATTTTTATTTACATTGACAGCAAGATTTCTTTTCATTTTTAAATGTATTTTTTCACCAGTTGCTGGTCGACCTGTACGACGACGCTTACTGCCTCTAGTTACACCTGGTTTTCTTATTGACGTCGGCTGAACTCTTATTGAAGCACCAGCTCGATAGCGTAGACCAAAAGTACTACCGCACGTACTTAAAAATGTATCCCAACTATTTTTTGTTTTAGCTTTATCCAGCCTTTTTGAACATCTGTTCAAAAGTACTTTACATGTACCAAACTTAGTATGTTGTTTTCGTAGTGCATTTAGAAAACTTTCAAACTCATATCATTAGCATTTTTGCTTTCTAGGACTGACAGTGTTTCCGTATTTTCATTTCCTGCATTTACAACATCATAATTTAAACATTTTTCATTTAAAGCAGGATTATTTGAGCAGCTGGACATAGTTTCAACAAGCGGTGCTTAAAAATCCTTTTCCTTAGCGTTATCGCCTAATGCCAAACCTGCCATCGCGTATCTATCGTTAGCCTCAGTTGCAATAGGATCAGAATAAAACGAAAACACAGCATGCAGCCTGATGCTTGCAAAGTTTTTCGAGGATTCCACTTGCACACAGAAAATTCTGATATCCACTGAGTACATTTTTTACTAGAATTAATGTCAGCCAATAACTCTATTTTTTTTTTGATTGATTTACCACTTCATAGCAAAAACTTGTTGGAAATTTTAAATCAGAATTCATACTGTCACGAGTTATGTAGTTAAGAAACTCTTATCAATTATATAAATTGTTTACTTTATCTCTTTATTTAAATACGTTCTCTGCCTAGAGCGCTCCACTAACATAACTGGCGCAGTCTTACCGGATCTTTGAAGACCAGAAGCAGCAAGTTGAGAATCAGCATTTCTGCAACATTCCTGAAACAAGCTACTCTGGCCGTTGGTTTCAATCATTTGTCAAAGAAACCCACCTTCCAACCACAACTGTACATTACAAGAGTAAGTGATATTTCTTTCCAGACCTTTCCCAATTTTTAATTTTTGTAAAATTGCCATATTTTATATTTTTTATTTTATTTTTATTTATTTTATTTGACATTAGCTTTAGACGTATATATTATTTTATTTTTTCTAAACTAAACTTATGTCCCTACCAGCCGCACAACTTACCTTATCAGACCAAGACATCCAAAATTTAACTAACCTCCTAAACCCAAACCCAAATACCGAACACAGAATGTCATCAACAATTCAAGCTGCAAAAGAAATTGCACACACTCTTAAACCCTTTAATGGAAGACCTGAGCATTTAGAATTTTTTATAAATTCTGTCGATAAATTTTACGAAAGATATTATATTAATACAACATATGAATCTCTTAAGGAGTTTGTAATAGCTTCTATCCATTCTAAAATCATAGATTCCGCAGGTGATCACATACTTTGCCATCTCGAGCTAACAACCTGGCCTTTAATAAAAATTGAATTAAGACGTAAATTTGGCAATAAAGTTAATAGACATACCTTATCACAACAATTAAACTTTTTAACTAGAAATAAAAATGAATCTGTTTTAGAATTCCTAGAGAGACTAAAAATTTTAAAAAATAGAATTGCTTTAAAAATTAATTCCGAAGCTTTGGTTCAATCTACAAAAACAGCTCTTATCGAACAAACTGAAGAAACTGCTATAACTGTATTATTATCTAACATAAATAGCGAACTTAGAACCATCTTGCTAATTAACAAATTAAAAGACCTCGATGATACATATACATATATTCTCAATTATTCACTGATTGAACAACAAATTAATTCACGAACCCAAACAACAAGAAACAATTTCACAACACAAAACATGCAAAAACATCGACCCAATAATTCTTCATTCAACCAATCTAATCACTTTTCCCAACCTAATAGCAACCCACATAATTTTACAAATTCATATCAATTTGCTCCAAGATTTCCAAGTCAACCGATTAACATTCAACCTAGACCAATTCAGCAAAGATTCCCAACAAATCGAGAAGTTTTTGGCAAAAAAACTAATGCATTTCCTAAAAACAACCCAAACCAACCTGTAGATTCACCCAAACCAATGTCTGGCGTAAGCATCCAGCCAAAACGAAATGTTTCTAGACCACCCTCTCAAATCCAAAATAATAATCCTAACTTTAGACTAAACCAATGGAAACAAAACTATTGGAGACAAAACTCCCATGCTAACCCTCTAGTATTCACAGAACTTACACACTTAGAAAATAATTATCCTTCTGAAGAATTTTTAAATGAAAATTACACAAATCAACCCCAAAATAATATCGATAACTTTGAACAAGAATCCCCTGAATATTTTGACCAAAACGACCCAGACTGGCATACAACATACGAAAACTCTGACTATTATCAATCAACGTCATCATCAAACGTACCCGATTATTATGAACCGCAATACGAAATAGAAAACGAAAATTTTCTAAAATCAGCCTCTCAAAAAGACAATCCTTCTTAGATTTAAACGCTTTTCAGATTAACTCATTACCATATATCGAAATTCAAAATCCACCCATTAAATTACTAATAGACACCGGTAGCCACACATCACTTCTCAGACCTATAATAGCTGAACAAAACTTTCCTAATCAAAGATTTAATTCCAAATCAACCCTCGTTACTTGCATAGGAAAAACAAACACCCAAAATAAAATACGAATACCACTTCTCCAAGAGTTTAACATTTTTACTGACTTAGAATTTATCTTATTTAACTTTCACGATTACTTTGACGGTATCTTAGGTGTGAAAGACCTAAGAAGATTACACCTTAATATTGACTTAACAAATAAATGTCTTTATAACGAAGAAATAACTATCCCTTTATTATATAGACAAAACTTTGATATACAAAAGGTAGAAATTCCTGCAAAAACAAGTATGTTAAAACGAATATACACTGCCCTACCTAACGATTTAGAATTGCATATGCCCTACATTAAAAATGAATATTTTGAAATACCATAATCGCTTCTTAAAGTCAAAAATAGTCATGTAAACCTTGAAATAAAAAAACTAAAAGACGAGAGCATAATTATACATTTTAACCCTAATAATATAGCGCAAAAATGTGCCATTTTTAATGAAACCGAAAATGAAATTTTTAACATTGAACAAATAACTTCTGAATTTAACTTTCATTCCGTTAACACAGATATTCAACGATTTAACGATTTTGCTCTTATACGATCAGATCACTTAAATTCCGAAGAGAAAAAAGCACTTCAAAAATTAATTTGCCAATTTCCAAATATTTTACATAAACCCAATGATAAGTTAACTTTCACAAACGCTGTAAAGCATGAAATTAAAACGTCCGATGAAATCCCCGTGCATAGTAAATCATATCGTTACCCTTATATCCACAAAGAAGAAGTACAACGCCAAATTAACCAAATGCTAACTGACGGTATTATAAGACCATCTTCTAGTCCGTGGTCTTCTCCTGTATGGATAGTCCCAAAAAGATCGACGCCTCTGGCAAACAAAAATGGCGGATAGTGATCGATTATCGCAAAATTAACAAAAAAACTATCGATGACAGATACCCTCTTCCAAATATTAACGATATTCTAGACAAACTTGGCAGAAGCCAATATTTCACTACCCTCGACTTGGCATCTGGTTTCCACCAAATTGAAATGGACCCAAAATCTATACCTAAAACTGCTTTTAACGTTGAAAATGGACATTATGAATATATTCGCATGCCATTCGGCCTCAAAGGAGCCCCGGTAACTTTCCAGAGAGTCATGAACAATGTCCTACGTGGCCTACAGGGCAGAATCTGTTTGGTCTATATGGACGACATAATAATTTTTTCTACTTCCTTACAAGACCACATAAATAATCTTAAATTAGTGTTTCAACGTTTACAAGACCACAACCTCAAAATACAACTGGATAAATCCGAATTCTTGCAAAAAACTGTCGAATTTCTTGGACATGTTATAACTCCCGAAGGCATAAAACCGAATCCCAAAAAAATCAAAAGTATCTTAGACTTTCCAATTCCCAAAAAACCCAAAAGAGATCAAATCATTCCTAGGCCTCATTGGTTACTACCGCAAGTTTATAAAAAAACTTTGCAAAACTCATTAAACCCCTAACTAGTTGTCTAAAGAAAAATCAAAAGGTCGAACACACCCCCGACTTTGTACAGGCATTCGAAAAATGCAAACTTTTACTAACGAACGACCCTATCTTACAACATCCAGATTTTTCAAAACCATTTAATCTAACTACAGATGCTTCGAATTTTGCAATTGGTGCAATTTTATCCCAAGGACCTATAGGCAATGACCTTCCCGTTGCATACGCTTCTCGTACCCTAAACCCTGCAGAATGTAATTATTCTACTATAGAAAAAGAACTTCTCGCAATAGTTTGGGCAGTCAAATATTTTCGCCCATACCTTTTTGGAAAGAAATTTAAAATTATATCTGATCATAAACCCCTTCAATGGTTATTCGCAATAAAAGAACCTAATTCAAAATTAGTCCGATGGCGACTAAAACTAGCCGAATATGATTACGAAATAATTTACAAAAAAGGAAAAAATAACACTAACGCTGACGCACTTTCTCGAATCCCAAACCAAATAAATAACATTGAAGACGACGACCAACTATCTCTTTTACTAAATATTGACCTTTCTTAAGAAATGCCCGACATTAACCCCCAAGAGTTAGACGAACTTTTACAAACACTAACACCAGTAGCAAATGAACCAAAAATAAATATAGTCTCTGACATTGTTATTAAACAAAAAACCCCTCAAGAAACTGATAAAACAGACAAACAAACAGTGCACACAAGCCATGAAGACCCTACACAAACAACAAGTAATTTTTAGGTATTCACAAGATAACAAATATAAAGTTGAGCGTACTCAACTATTTGACAAACAAAGAATTTTTATCTTTTTACCAAATAACCCAAGCGAGGAACTGTTATGTAATTTACTTAAAGAAAATTTTACACCTGGTAAAACATATTGTTTATACTTTAAAAATTAAACATTAGAACCCCTTATCATAAATCTCTTTCAAAAATATTTTATAAATAATGCTTTTAAACTTTGTATTTCAAGAAATATTTTAGAAGATATTACAGACACAGACGAAAAACAATTAAAAATTAAATATTATCACGAAACAAAGACCACCCACAGAGGTATTCAAGAGAATATAACATCAATTAAAAAGAGATATTATTGGCCCAATTTAGAAAACGACGTCAAAACATACGTTAATTTATGCGAAACCTGCCAAAAAACCAAGTACGAAAGACACCCTAACAAATTAGTTTTTAAACCTACCCCCTTCGGATACGAACCCTTTGACCACATCTACCTAGACACATACAAAATATGTAACACCACTTTTATGACAATATTAGATAGCTTTTCAAAATTAGGACAAGCCTATCCTTTAATTACTTGCTATGGCCCTGAAATCGTTGATAAATTATTACATTATATTAATCATTATGGCCTACCAAGAAAAATAACAACAGACAATGGCAATGACAATGCTTTAAAAACGACAATGTTCAAAAATTTCGCATGTTACACAACATTGAAATACATTATTGCACACCTCACAATCCCAATTCAAAGAGCTATGTAGAAAGATTCCACTCAACCCTTAACGAAACAATATTAGCCTTACAAAACGAAAAACCAAAAGAAAATATTCACAACCTTATAAACTATGCAATCTTATCCTATAATAACTCTACTCATACTACCTCTAAATACACAACGTTTCAAATAATAAAAGGTAAATTAGATTACAAAAACTCCCTTGAACTTTCTGAGGAAGAAAAATTAACACATTTTATGCAAGAACATTCCGAAAATATTAAATTAATTAATACTCAAATACACAACACCCTTCAAGAAAACCAAAACAAAATACTAGAAAAACGTAACAAAAATCGTCAAGCCGAAATAGAATTAAATCCTAGCAAACCCCTTTATGAAAAACGCTTTTCAATCGAGTCAAAAGTCAAACAAACAAACAAATACAAAAAACTAAGTGTTCCTATCAAAGCATACCCTACGAAAATAATCGCACAAAAAAGGGCAATCCACATAAATAATCTGAAACCACAACGTTCTGTTTCAGATGATGAAACTCCTAACCCTGCTGTTCATCCTTCCCATGGTATGGTCCTTCGAAGAAAAAGAAATAACTAATCCTATTCTTCCCATATTCCCCCTACATAACCTATACACACCAAACAACATATTACCATATCGACATAAAACAAATACAAAACTGCCTAGATAATCTCGAAAACTCTCTTATAACAACTAAAGTTATTTTAAGCAAAAGAAAACCGAACAAAAACTTTTCACACCTTGTAACAGAAAAATTGAGCCAAAGTAACGAATTACTCTATGCCTTAAAACTTAACATACAATTATTTAGTAAAAACTCCAGACAAAAGCGCGGACTAATTAATGTTGTAGGTAAAATAAACAAATGGCTTTTTGGTACGTTAGACTCAGACGATGAGCAAAAATATGACCATTACTTAGAAGTTATTTCAAACAACCAACACACACTTCAAAAAGAAATAAAACAGTCAATATCAATACTCTCTAACATAACGCAAACATACAGTTCACACTTAAGTAAAATCGAAGAAAATCAAAAAATCATTCATAACAAACTAATACAACTAGACATCAAAGAAGTAAATATTGCAGACGCTTTGTACCTTTCTCTTATCATTGATAACATAAATGCTCAGCTCTTAAAAATAAAATCAATCCTGACTAACATTGAGACTGCTATTAACTTTGCACAACTAAAAATAATGCACAATACTATATTAAACGAACTCCAACTCGAAGAAATTCTAAATGCCATACCAAAAGAAAATATTATTCAATTCTCTAAAGTAGTTAGTTATTATAAAATAATGACACCTCAAGTTAAAATAATAGGAAATTTCATAATATTTGCAATTCATATGCCAATTGTTCACCCCACTCAATTTACATTGTATAAATTATTCCCTATCCCCATACTTAACCAAACCTTAATTTTACCTAAACCCCTAATATTGCTTACTGAAGAAAAGTACTATTCAACGGACAAAGAATGCCCGAAAATTGAAAATACATTCTTATGTCCCCAAGAAAGCCTATCACAAGAAGAACTTTGCATAGCCAAACTACTTACTCATAGCCAAAACAACTGTCCAACAGCCAACGTCAGCTACACCAGTTCTAGTATTACCAAAATAAACAACAAGGAAATTTTGGTAATCCCTGCTAAGCCAATACCTGTGGTCAGTAATTGCAAGGAACTAAAACGATCCACCATTATTGAAAAGCCAACACTCATTACCCTGGATAAGTGCCCGCTAGAAATCAATGGTCAGTTCTATACCATTGAAAAATCAAACACACTATACTACAGCCTCAAGTTGCTAAAAATTATTATCAAAAACCAAGAAGAAATTCCCCATTTAAGGCTTCAAGAGCTTAACCATCAAGAAATCAAAGAAGCAAATAAACTGATTTCTGCAATAAAATTTCATAACCTCCAGACAATAGGAATCACCACCAACCATTGGAAAATTCCATTTATACTCATTATCCTACTGATATTGATTGGGCTCCTAATGGTCACCTGGAAATTATTCCGACGACACTTCAAAAGGAAGCCCAAATTTGCACAAAAAGATATGGAACTTCAACAACCCCAAAAGACGGAAAATCGCCAGCCTCTATTTTCCGAGCTTAAGGAGAGAGGAGTTATGTAGTTAAGAAACTCTTATCAATTATATAAATTGTTTACTTTATCTCTTCATATAAATACGTTCCCTGCCTAGAGCGCTTCACTTAATTTTCGACTTTCAAGTAGTTAAGTCTTTATTTGCATTATTTGCTATAAATTGTAATTGTACTTTTTAATAAAGTGTGTTTTTAAAAACAAAGTGTTGTGTTCCATAAACATAACTCACGTATAATAATAATTAAGGGACATTGACTACACCACCCGAAAAATTAAAGAGAATGTACTCACAAAAAAAGATGATGCAATAAGTGTGTAGACAAAACATAAGGTCAGTTGGGGCAAGTGCACCCCCTAAATTAATGGGTTAAAAGTTTTTATCTGTTCAAAATGTATCTAAGTTTCTTTTAGTGCTGGTAATTTTTTTATAGAAAGTTGATAATATTATAAAACACATTCTGTAATAAAATATCATACTATATTTCGTAAAAGACCTACATGATTTTTTTTTATTTTTAATGACAGGGGATCGCACTTGCCCCGCTAGATGGGGCAAGTGCGTTTCATGGAGTTACAACTAATACGTGAGCGATAATTTTTATTGGGGCAAGTGCGCTTATTCCCCAATGTCTCCGATTTTCTTTGGAATTTACGAAATTGGTTTATCTTTCGTAGTTCAAAAGTTATAAACCCATACGTGAATATAAAACTACTCCGCAGATATATTTTACATATATTTTTATTGTAAATGAACAAAAGTATTAACGAAAACAAAGTTATTGTACGTCAAATCCTGCAAATGAAACTTCAAACGATATTTCACCTCTTCTTTCAATGACGGGAGTAGGTAGAAGCATTGTGATATCGTCGTCGTCTACCTCCGAAATATCATCAATAACTGGAAACTTAAACAGTGATCTTTTGTTTAGCATTTTTTGTTTTCTGGCAAATTTTACCATGTTATTTTCATCTATGATTTGACCGACGTACCATTTAATGGATCTCTTTCCTGCAAATTTTACAAGAACCCAATCACCTACAGTCTTTTGATAAATGTCTCTCTCATAATTAGATTGTTCTCTTTGTAATTGCCTTTCGTTGTCAGCAAACTGTTCAAATGTTTCATATTCATCATCTTCATCATACGTAATATTTTCATCAACTTCGCTATCTGAAGAAACAACGGGTTCTTGAACTTTTTTCTTCTTTACTTTTTTAATGTCATTTTCTTCTCTTTCTTTTAGACGTTGTACAACCTCTTCTCTCGTGATAATTTCGGCTCCTTTAGCTACTCTTTTTTTTGGTTTCTTTGCTAGCTCTTGTGACGATGTCTTGTTAGGTTTTAAACAATTTAGTAAAATTTCCTCAAAGGATACCTTTTCTTGAGCGGTACTTATAGATGGCTGGCCTTGGGCCGTGCTTGTGGATGGCTGGTCTTGGGCGGTGCTTGTAGATGGCTGGTCTTGGGCGGTGCTGATAGATGGCTGGTCTTCGGCGGTGTTTGTAGATGCCTGGTCTTGGACCCTACCTATAGATGGCTGGGATAAATCTGTCTCATATGTGCTTGTGGAGGGATTGTCACCAGTTATATGGGTGCAAATGCCTTTATGATCATTCCATCTCTTATAGGCCAACGGATCAAAACTGTGAGACTGGATAACATTTTTATTGTATGGATAAATACCTCCTTTCATAAAACCATTCTTAATTATAGTGGGATTTGTCTCTTTCCATATTTGTTGAAATAGTGTTGAAAACGTTTTTTTAATTATCTTTTAACCAGGATGTTGTCTTTGCCACTGGACCAGATTTATGTCCCATTTGTCTTTTAGCGATTTAAAAACAGCTAAATCTAACGGTTGCAATAGGTGGCTGGAATGAGGAGGCAATTTTAAAATCGTAATGTCTTCTTTCATGGCTTCTTTAATTAAGTTTATTCCAAGGTGGGTGGAATGTCCGTCGTAAATTAAAAGTATCGGTCGTTTTTCCCCGAAATCTTTTAATAAAACTTTCCTGAAATAATTTTCAAAAACTTCTTTTTCCATCCATCCTTTCTTGGTTGCTGCATATACCAGTTTTGGCCCATCAGGAATATCGCACGCTGTCCATTCATCATACACATCTTTGAAAACTACTAATGCTGTACCTTTGTCGCCAGCTGTACTGCACGCCACTAATACACTGGTATTTTCCCTACCAGGACCACTTGTTGTTCGAGTGGCCGGAAATCCTATTTGACCAACTATTTTTGTTTTTTTTGGATCAGAGCAAAAGCTACTCTCATCTAAGTTCCAGATGTGGGATGGTTTGTCTTCTAAATGAAGTTGATCGATTGCTGTTTTTAATAGATCAAAATATTCATAAATAACAAACGGATCCAAACTATTTTTTCTAGCAACCTCAACCATTTGTGGCTTTTTAATAGATAGCCTATGTCGCTTCCGAAAGTTTATAAACCAATCGGCTCCTGGATATCCATCTTTGAACTGAGTTTCAATCTTGTTCTGTTGTACAAAATCTGCTACACTTTCTAGAACCTCGGATCTTGACAGTCCAAACCCCCATTTTTCCATCACTCTTAGGCTGTCTGCAATTTTCTTTTCTTCCTCAAAACAAATGTCGGCACTTCTTCCAAATGTGTCGCTTTTTATACCCCTTTTGCACACCGCAATGTTGCCAAATCGAATTTAGTAGATGGGTTGACACGTGCGTTACTAGATAAGTTGTATTTTAGCGCCAAATAACTTCATAAATAATATATATTATACAGAGTCGCACTTGCCCCAAAAGCGCACTTGCCCCGACTGACCTTACCGCTGATTAGCGATGTCGAGGCAAATCCAACCTCCTATTATTGGCAACAGTACATATAGTATTCCCAGGGAGACAAAATCTACCCGCGATTAGCAATGTTTGTACAAAACGTACCAGCGATTAGAAACAACCAATAAGAGACCTTAATTTATAGCCTATTGCTAATCAGTGGTAGATTCTGCCTTACAATTTTAGTTTGTTTGTGACACCGAATATGATACCGACATTCCCGATTATGTGTTTAAATGCGAGATTGCAATGCACTCCAGTTGCCTGTGCACAAAGTATTCCGTGCAGGAATAAATTGATTCTTCAAATTCCTATTAGCAATTTGCATCACTGATATTTTTGTTGACTACAGACAAGACTTGACAAGTATTTTGGGTACAAAACTGTATGTCCAATCTAAGCGAGACTGGCTATATTCTCGATTCATTGAAACTCAATTGTAAAGGAATCCACAAATTGCGGCTTTGCTGGCTACACCTAGGACTATTATGAAATTGAAATAATCCAATAGCCACTAGTATAATTTAGTAACCCGAATCCCCATAGCGGATTGTTAACTTTATAACAATTTATATGATTATATAGAAGACAGCAATACCTTCCGCTGTTACTCCAGCTTCACTATAACATAAAATTAATCTCATTATAACTAAAAATAAGCTACGGCGAAACGTCTTACCAAAATCACTCGCAGACTCCCGGACTATTTATTGTCATTCACGTCGCGCCGCATTGCCGTTACTATGCATACGTAGTGTTGGGAATATTTCACTTGAGCGAGGATTTGAAATTTCAAGTTGAAAATTTCATGAAATTTATGAAATTTTTGTGAAATTTATGAAATTTTTGTGAAATATATGAAACTTTAAAAAAAATCTTAAAGATAGTGAAAAATTTATTGAAATTTATGAAATTTTTATTAAATTTTATTTGCTATTGTATCGCACAAACTACGTTGATAATCGGTAAATAAATAAAAGACGGCGCACATCAAAGTCGAGCCTGTCGTCGCGCCGATGAACCAGGGGAATCCCAAGTATTGCCGAGATTTGGGATGCGTCTATTATATAAACGAGGGGTGGTTGGTTGGATTTGCCGATTCCGCAAAAAGAGCCCATGTCTGTCGCCTTTCCGTCAAGAATATCCCATGTCAGTGACAAAGGTGGTTTTTGCTAGAAATTGCAGAGGTAAGTTTTATTGCCGCATATGCATTCTTTAGTAATTAGTTGTTGTTTATATCTCGTCAAAGGCAGATGTGCAGTTTTTTTCGTAAAATGAGTGACACGGAAGTGCCTGTTATACCAAGTAAACGTGTTAGAAAATTAAAAAAAGAGGTTGTTATTAAAAATAAAAAGGTGCGTGGTGAATAATATAAAAATAATAAAATAAATAAATATAAAAATAATAAATAAATATATAAAACTAATATAATAAAATATAAAAATAATAAATAAATAATAAAATAAATAAATATTATATGCCGGCCAGTTTTCTTGTAAGCCGGATCGCCTTAGGCGACCCGGCCCACGCTCCCATTCGCCTAAATCGGAATAATGTTTTTTTTGTTAGGCGGACGACTTGTTCCGGTTTTGTTCTTCTCGTGATCTGTTTTAATGTGGATGGTTTTACTCCCACTATTTCCTTGGCCACATGTAAATATGTGAGGCCCGCAGCATTTATTTTTTTTGTGACTGTTCGTCTTATTTTTTCAATATCTGCAAAATTAAAAAATATGAGTGTCGGACATTTTATACAGGGTTAGGAAAAATTACCAGAACGGTCGATTATTTCAAAATATACAGGGGTTATCAAAAAACGTCTTATATAAAAAATGTAGGGCTGTTAAAAATCTACATATCAGTGATAAATTGAAATATACAGGGTCGCCCACAAAGTTGTGGAGAATGATAGTTATATTTTTTTAAATGGAACACCCTGTATATTTTTACTTATTTTGATTGTCGACTCAGTTTTAAACATTTTTTTATTAACCATGTGTTATACCTAAATGCATTACTTTCCTACATAAATTGATAAGTTACAAAACACAAAATAAATTTCAAGAAACAATTTATTAAGTTAACTTTAAACAAAAACGTATAACAAATCATGGCAAAACGGCTCTATTTTTTAATGTGTTGAAAATTACCCCCATTTACTAACTGACAATGATACAAATTATCGCAAAAATGTCTTTGGGTGTTTAAAACCATTTCCCTTGTTATTCTCGCACTTTCATTGACAATTTTCATTCTTAATTCTTCTAAATTATTGGATTTATTTTGATAAACTATGTTTTTCAGGTGACCCCAATAAAAAAAATCTAATGGCGAAAGATCGGGGGACCGTGAAGGCCATTCGATAGGCCCTCTTCTTTCTATCCATCGATTTGGGAACGTGACATCCAAAAATTCTCTAACTTCGCGAGTAAAATGCAGAGGAGCTCCATCTTGCTGATACTAGGTTAAGTTAATATCAGCATTTAAATTGTTTATAGCTGGAACTATTTCTTGCCGAAGAAGCCGGAGATATCGATCACCGTTCAAATTTCCATGTCCCATGTCCCGCAAACAATCCAGCCCAGGCATTAACTTTTCTTGGGAACTGTGTATGCAGGCTCTTTATACCAGTTAGGGTTATTTAGCGCCCAGTAACGGTAATTTTGCTTATTCACCATTCCGTGTAGTGTAAAAGTCGCTTCATCCGAAAACACAATATTGTTTGAAAAATTCGGGTTTTCTTCCATATTTCTAGTCATTATTTCGCAAAATTCTAGCCTTCGGTCACAGTCAAAGTCAAAAAGTTCTTGTACAAAATTAATTTTGTATGGATGCATTTTCTCAGTATGAAGAACGGTTCATACAGATTTTTGATCAATTTCATGATCCAAAGCAAGCTGATTAGTGGATTGTTTGAGATTTTCTTCTATCGCAAGCAGAATGTCCAGCTTTTTTTCCTCGGAGGTAGCAGTCCTAGGTCTTCCAGATCTTGGGCGGTTTTTTACAGTACCAGTCATTCTGTAACGCTCAATAGTTCGAAAAACTGCATTTTTTTTTAATGTGCCTGTCTGGATGCAAATTATTGTACATATTACATACCTCCTGATATGATCTCTGTTTATCGCCAAACCCCCTTAAAATTAAAATATCAATTCTCTCTGTTTCAGTAAGTAAAATGCCATGCTGTTTTCTTTTTTGTCTATTTCTGTCAGAATTTGAGTTTCAGATGTCAAATTATTAATTATTTATTAGTAACCATGGTCGTGCCTTATTTGTTGTTCACTATGTTCGAAAAACGCATCGTTATACGTTACTATTTGAAACGCCGATTTCTAGGAAAGTAATGAATTTAGGTATAACACATGGTTAATAAAAATGTTTAAAATTGAGTCGACAATCAAAATAAGTAAAAATATACAGTTAATTCCATTTAAAAAAATATAACTATCATTCTCCACAACTTTGTGGGCGACCCTGTATATTTCAATTTATCGCCGATATGTAGATTTTTAACAGCCGTGCATTTTTTATATAAGACCTTTTTTGATAACCCCTGTATATTTTGAAATAATCGACCGTTCTTGTAATTTTTCCTAACCCTGTATAATATAAGTAAGATTAAAAAAATACATTCTTACAGGCATATATGGGTTTAAATTTCAGATCGTCTTAAATTGACAGGTCTACGTTTAAAATTACAAGTGTAGTCTTGTTATGCAAATATTTCTTTAATTTTGTACTAAATTTAAAACTCTTTAGTGAGTGAATACATGTGTTAATAATTAACAGATTGAATGCCAACAGGAAATATGTATCCCTTAACCATAACCCAAACTGACATAATATTAATATATACAGGGTGTCCATTTAGTGTGTAATTCTTCGATATCTCAAATACTATTCTATAGAGAAAAACTTTAAATGTACAAAATAGAGGACTGTTGAAGGTGTATATTAAAAAAATATTTTTAAATATACCGGACCACAAAAACTTATAAATATTTTTAAATATACAGTGTGTTTCACAAAAGCCGGACCACAAAACGAAGGTTAAAGATTTGCCGATTCCGCAAAAAGAGCCCATGTCTGTCGCCTTTCCGTCAAGAATATCCCATGTCAGTGACAAAGGTGGTTTTTGCTAGAAATTGCAGAGGTAAGTTTTATTGCCGCATATGCATTCTTTAGTAATTAGTTGTTGTTTATATCTCGTCAAAGGCAGATGTGCAGTTTTTTTCGTAAAATGAGTGACACGGAAGTGCCTGTTGTACCAAGTAAACGTGTTAGAAAATTAAAAAAAGAGGTTGTTATTAAAAATAAAAAGGTGCGTGGTGAATAATAATATAAAAATAATAAAATAAATAAATATATAAAACTAATATAATAAAATAATAATATATAAAAATAATAAAATAAATAAATATAAAAATAATAAATAAATATATAAAACTAATATAATAAAATAATAATATATAAAAATAATAAATAAATAATAAAATACCTAAATAAATATTATCTACATGCTGGCCAGTTCTTTTGTAAGCCGGATCGCCTTAGGCGACCCGGCCCACGCTCCCATTCGCCTGAATCGAACTAATGTTTTTTTCGTCCGGCGCCGTTTCGATTCTGTTTTTTGCATGATTTTTGTAAATGCAGACTTTGTTACACCTAGAATTTCCTCGGCTACATTTTGACAGGTCAGCCCAGCAACATTTATTTGTTCTTGCACCTCTCTTCTTATTTTTTCAGTATCTGCAAAATTAAAAAATATGAGTGTCGGACATTTTATACAGGGTTAGGAAAAATTACCAGAACGGTCGATTATTTCAAAATATACAGGGGTTATCAAAAAACGTCTTATATAAAAAATGTAGGGCTGTTAAAAATCTACATATCGGTGATAAATTGAAATATACAGGGTCGCCCACAAAGTTGTGGAGAATGATAGTTATATTTTTTTAAATGGAACACCCTGTATATTTTTACTTATTTTGATTGTCGACTCAGTTTTAAACATTTTTTTATTAACCATGTGTTATACCTAAATTCATTACTTTCCTACATAAATTGATAAGCTACAAAACACAAAATAAATTTCAAGAAACAATTTATTAAGTTAACTTTAAACAAAAACGTATAACAAATCATGGCAAAACGGCTCTATTTTTTAATGTGTTGAAAATTACCCCCATTTACTAACTGACACTGATACAAATTATCGCAAAAATGTCTTTGGGTGTTTAAAACCATTTCCCTTGTTATTCTCGCACTTTCATTGACAATTTTCATTCTTAATTCTTCTAAATTATTGGATTTATTTTGATAAACTATGTTTTTCAGGTGACCCCAATAAAAAAAATCTAATGGCGAAAGATCGGGGGACCGTGAAGGCCATTCGATAGGCCCTCTTCTTTCTATCCATCGATTTGGAAACGTGACATCCAAAAATTCTCTAACTTCGCGAGTAAAATGCGGAGGAGCTCCATCTTGCTGATACTAGGTTAAGTTAATATCAGCATTTAAATTGTTTATAGCTGGAACTATTTCTTGCCGAAGAAGCCGGAGATATCGATCACCGTTCAAATTTCCATGTCCCATGTCCCGCAAACAATCCAGCCCAGGCATTAACTTTTCTTGGGAACTGTGTATGCAGGCTCTTTATACCAGTTAGGGTTATTTAGCGCCCAGTAACGGTAATTTTGCTTATTCACCATTCCGTGTAGTGTAAAAGTCGCTTCATCCGAAAACACAATATTGTTTGAAAAATTCGGGTTTTCTTCCATATTTCTAGTCATTATTTCGCAAAATTCTAGCCTTCGGTCACAGTCAAAGTCAAAAAGTTCTTGTACAAAATTAATTTTGTATGGATGCATTTTCTCAGTATGAAGAACGGTTCATACAGATTTTTGATCAATTTCATGATCCAAAGCAAGCTGATTAGTGGATTGTTTGAGATTTTCTTCTATCGCAAGCAGAATGTCCAGCTTTTTTTCCTCGGAGGTAGCAGTCCTAGGTCTTCCAGATCTTGGGCGGTTTTTTACAGTACCAGTCATTCTGTAACGCTCAATAGTTCGAAAAACTGCATTTTTTTTTAATGTGCCTGTCTGGATGCAAATTATTGTACATATTACATACCTCCTGATATGATCTCTGTTTATCGCCAAACCCCCTTAAAATTAAAATATCAATTCTCTCTGTTTCAGTAAGTAAAATGCCATGCTGTTTTCTTTTTTGTCTATTTCTGTCAGAATTTGAGTTTCAGATGTCAAATTATTAATTATTTATTAGTAACCATGGTCGTGCCTTATTTGTTGTTCACTATGTTCGAAAAACGCATCGTTATACGTTACTATTTGAAACGCCGATTTCTAGGAAAGTAATGAATTTAGGTATAACACATGGTTAATAAAAATGTTTAAAATTGAGTCGACAATCAAAATAAGTAAAAATATACAGTTAATTCCATTTAAAAAAATATAACTATCATTCTCCACAACTTTGTGGGCGACCCTGTATATTTCAATTTATCGCCGATATGTAGATTTTTAACAGCCGTGCATTTTTTATATAAGACCTTTTTTGATAACCCCTGTATATTTTGAAATAATCGACCGTTCTTGTAATTTTTCCTAACCCTGTATAATATAAGTAAGATTAAAAAAATACATTCTTACAGGCATATATGGGTTTAAATTTCAGATCGTCTTAAATTGACAGGTCTACGTTTAAAATTACAAGTGTAGTCTTGTTATGCAAATATTTCTTTAATTTTGTACTAAATTTAAAACTCTTTAGTGAGTGAATACATGTGTTAATAATTAACAGATTGAATGCCAACAGGAAATATGTATCCCTTAACCATAACCCAAACTGACATAATATTAATATATACAGGGTGTCCATTTAGTGTGTAATTCTTCGATATCTCAAATACTATTCTATAGAGAAAAACTTTAAATGTACAAAATAGAGGACTGTTGAAGGTGTATATTAAAAAAATATTTTTAAATATACCGGACCACAAAAACTTATAAATATTTTTAAATATACAGTGTGTTTCACAAAAGCCGGACCACAAAACGAAGGTTAAAGATTTGCCGATTCCGCAAAAAGAGCCCATGTCTGTCGCCTTTCCGTCAAGAATATCCCATGTCAGTGACAAAGGTGGTTTTTGCTAGAAATTGCAGAGGTAAGTTTTATTGCCGCATATGCATTCTTTAGTAATTAGTTGTTGTTTATATCTCGTCAAAGGCAGATGTGCAGTTTTTTTCGTAAAATGAGTGACACGGAAGTGCCTGTTGTACCAAGTAAACGTGTTAGAAAATTAAAAAAAGAGGTTGTTATTAAAAATAAAAAGGTGCGTGGTGAATAATAATATAAAAATAATAAAATAAATAAATATAAAAATAATAAATAAATATATAAAACTAATATAATAAAATAATAATATATAAAAATAATAAATAAATAATAAAATACCTAAATAAATATTATCTACATGCTGGCCAGTTCTTTTGTAAGCCGGATCGCCTTAGGCGACCCGGCCCACGCTCCCATTCGCCTGAATCGAACTAATGTTTTTTTCGTCCGGCGCCGTTTCGATTCTGTTTTTTGCATGATTTTTGTAAATGCAGACTTTGTTACACCTAGAATTTCCTCGGCTACATTTTGACAGGTCAGCCCAGCAACATTTATTTGTTCTTGCACCTCTCTTCTTATTTTTTCAGTATCTGCAAAATTAAAAAATATGAGTGTCGGACATTTTATACAGGGTTAGGAAAAATTACCAGAACGGTCGATTATTTCAAAATATACAGGGGTTATCAAAAAACGTCTTATATAAAAAATGTAGGGCTGTTAAAAATCTACATATCGGTGATAAATTGAAATATACAGGGTCGCCCACAAAGTTGTGGAGAATGATAGTTATATTTTTTTAAATGGAACACCCTGTATATTTTTACTTATTTTGATTGTCGACTCAGTTTTAAACATTTTTTTATTAACCATGTGTTATACCTAAATTCATTACTTTCCTACATAAATTGATAAGCTACAAAACACAAAATAAATTTCAAGAAACAATTTATTAAGTTAACTTTAAACAAAAACGTATAACAAATCATGGCAAAACGGCTCTATTTTTTAATGTGTTGAAAATTACCCCCATTTACTAACTGACACTGATACAAATTATCGCAAAAATGTCTTTGGGTGTTTAAAACCATTTCCCTTGTTATTCTCGCACTTTCATTGACAATTTTCATTCTTAATTCTTCTAAATTATTGGATTTATTTTGATAAACTATGTTTTTCAGGTGACCCCAATAAAAAAAATCTAATGGCGAAAGATCGGGGGACCGTGAAGGCCATTCGATAGGCCCTCTTCTTTCTATCCATCGATTTGGAAACGTGACATCCAAAAATTCTCTAACTTCGCGAGTAAAATGCGGAGGAGCTCCATCTTGCTGATACTAGGTTAAGTTAATATCAGCATTTAAATTGTTTATAGCTGGAACTATTTCTTGCCGAAGAAGCCGGAGATATCGATCACCGTTCAAATTTCCATGTCCCATGTCCCGCAAACAATCCAGCCCAGGCATTAACTTTTCTTGGGAACTGTGTATGCAGGCTCTTTATACCAGTTAGGGTTATTTAGCGCCCAGTAACGGTAATTTTGCTTATTCACCATTCCGTGTAGTGTAAAAGTCGCTTCATCCGAAAACACAATATTGTTTGAAAAATTCGGGTTTTCTTCCATATTTCTAGTCATTATTTCGCAAAATTCTAGCCTTCGGTCACAGTCAAAGTCAAAAAGTTCTTGTACAAAATTAATTTTGTATGGATGCATTTTCTCAGTATGAAGAACGGTTCATACAGATTTTTGATCAATTTCATGATCCAAAGCAAGCTGATTAGTGGATTGTTTGAGATTTTCTTCTATCGCAAGCAGAATGTCCAGCTTTTTTTCCTCGGAGGTAGCAGTCCTAGGTCTTCCAGATCTTGGGCGGTTTTTTACAGTACCAGTCATTCTGTAACGCTCAATAGTTCGAAAAACTGCATTTTTTTTTAATGTGCCTGTCTGGATGCAAATTATTGTACATATTACATACCTCCTGATATGATCTCTGTTTATCGCCAAACCCCCTTAAAATTAAAATATCAATTCTCTCTGTTTCAGTAAGTAAAATGCCATGCTGTTTTCTTTTTTGTCTATTTCTGTCAGAATTTGAGTTTCAGATGTCAAATTATTAATTATTTATTAGTAACCATGGTCGTGCCTTATTTGTTGTTCACTATGTTCGAAAAACGCATCGTTATACGTTACTATTTGAAACGCCGATTTCTAGGAAAGTAATGAATTTAGGTATAACACATGGTTAATAAAAATGTTTAAAATTGAGTCGACAATCAAAATAAGTAAAAATATACAGTTAATTCCATTTAAAAAAATATAACTATCATTCTCCACAACTTTGTGGGCGACCCTGTATATTTCAATTTATCGCCGATATGTAGATTTTTAACAGCCGTGCATTTTTTATATAAGACCTTTTTTGATAACCCCTGTATATTTTGAAATAATCGACCGTTCTTGTAATTTTTCCTAACCCTGTATAATATAAGTAAGATTAAAAAAATACATTCTTACAGGCATATATGGGTTTAAATTTCAGATCGTCTTAAATTGACAGGTCTACGTTTAAAATTACAAGTGTAGTCTTGTTATGCAAATATTTCTTTAATTTTGTACTAAATTTAAAACTCTTTAGTGAGTGAATACATGTGTTAATAATTAACAGATTGAATGCCAACAGGAAATATGTATCCCTTAACCATAACCCAAACTGACATAATATTAATATATACAGGGTGTCCATTTAGTGTGTAATTCTTCGATATCTCAAATACTATTCTATAGAGAAAAACTTTAAATGTACAAAATAGAGGACTGTTGAAGGTGTATATTAAAAAAATATTTTTAAATATACCGGACCACAAAAACTTATAAATATTTTTAAATATACAGTGTGTTTCACAAAAGCCGGACCACAAAACGAAGGTTAAAGATTTGCCGATTCCGCAAAAAGAGCCCATGTCTGTCGCCTTTCCGTCAAGAATATCCCATGTCAGTGACAAAGGTGGTTTTTGCTAGAAATTGCAGAGGTAAGTTTTATTGCCGCATATGCATTCTTTAGTAATTAGTTGTTGTTTATATCTCGTCAAAGGCAGATGTGCAGTTTTTTTCGTAAAATGAGTGACACGGAAGTGCCTGTTGTACCAAGTAAACGTGTTAGAAAATTAAAAAAAGAGGTTGTTATTAAAAATAAAAAGGTGCGTGGTGAATAATAATATAAAAATAATAAAATAAATAAATATATAAAACTAATATAATAAAATAATAATATATAAAAATAATAAAATAAATAAATATAAAAATAATAAATAAATATATAAAACTAATATAATAAAATAATAATATATAAAAATAATAAATAAATAATAAAATACCTAAATAAATATTATCTACATGCTGGCCAGTTCTTTTGTAAGCCGGATCGCCTTAGGCGACCCGGCCCACGCTCCCATTCGCCTGAATCGAACTAATGTTTTTTTCGTCCGGCGCCGTTTCGATTCTGTTTTTTGCATGATTTTTGTAAATGCAGACTTTGTTACACCTAGAATTTCCTCGGCTACATTTTGACAGGTCAGCCCAGCAACATTTATTTGTTCTTGCACCTCTCTTCTTATTTTTTCAGTATCTGCAAAATTAAAAAATATGAGTGTCGGACATTTTATACAGGGTTAGGAAAAATTACCAGAACGGTCGATTATTTCAAAATATACAGGGGTTATCAAAAAACGTCTTATATAAAAAATGTAGGGCTGTTAAAAATCTACATATCGGTGATAAATTGAAATATACAGGGTCGCCCACAAAGTTGTGGAGAATGATAGTTATATTTTTTTAAATGGAACACCCTGTATATTTTTACTTATTTTGATTGTCGACTCAGTTTTAAACATTTTTTTATTAACCATGTGTTATACCTAAATTCATTACTTTCCTACATAAATTGATAAGCTACAAAACACAAAATAAATTTCAAGAAACAATTTATTAAGTTAACTTTAAACAAAAACGTATAACAAATCATGGCAAAACGGCTCTATTTTTTAATGTGTTGAAAATTACCCCCATTTACTAACTGACACTGATACAAATTATCGCAAAAATGTCTTTGGGTGTTTAAAACCATTTCCCTTGTTATTCTCGCACTTTCATTGACAATTTTCATTCTTAATTCTTCTAAATTATTGGATTTATTTTGATAAACTATGTTTTTCAGGTGACCCCAATAAAAAAAATCTAATGGCGAAAGATCGGGGGACCGTGAAGGCCATTCGATAGGCCCTCTTCTTTCTATCCATCGATTTGGAAACGTGACATCCAAAAATTCTCTAACTTCGCGAGTAAAATGCGGAGGAGCTCCATCTTGCTGATACTAGGTTAAGTTAATATCAGCATTTAAATTGTTTATAGCTGGAACTATTTCTTGCCGAAGAAGCCGGAGATATCGATCACCGTTCAAATTTCCATGTCCCATGTCCCGCAAACAATCCAGCCCAGGCATTAACTTTTCTTGGGAACTGTGTATGCAGGCTCTTTATACCAGTTAGGGTTATTTAGCGCCCAGTAACGGTAATTTTGCTTATTCACCATTCCGTGTAGTGTAAAAGTCGCTTCATCCGAAAACACAATATTGTTTGAAAAATTCGGGTTTTCTTCCATATTTCTAGTCATTATTTCGCAAAATTCTAGCCTTCGGTCACAGTCAAAGTCAAAAAGTTCTTGTACAAAATTAATTTTGTATGGATGCATTTTCTCAGTATGAAGAACGGTTCATACAGATTTTTGATCAATTTCATGATCCAAAGCAAGCTGATTAGTGGATTGTTTGAGATTTTCTTCTATCGCAAGCAGAATGTCCAGCTTTTTTTCCTCGGAGGTAGCAGTCCTAGGTCTTCCAGATCTTGGGCGGTTTTTTACAGTACCAGTCATTCTGTAACGCTCAATAGTTCGAAAAACTGCATTTTTTTTTAATGTGCCTGTCTGGATGCAAATTATTGTACATATTACATACCTCCTGATATGATCTCTGTTTATCGCCAAACCCCCTTAAAATTAAAATATCAATTCTCTCTGTTTCAGTAAGTAAAATGCCATGCTGTTTTCTTTTTTGTCTATTTCTGTCAGAATTTGAGTTTCAGATGTCAAATTATTAATTATTTATTAGTAACCATGGTCGTGCCTTATTTGTTGTTCACTATGTTCGAAAAACGCATCGTTATACGTTACTATTTGAAACGCCGATTTCTAGGAAAGTAATGAATTTAGGTATAACACATGGTTAATAAAAATGTTTAAAATTGAGTCGACAATCAAAATAAGTAAAAATATACAGTTAATTCCATTTAAAAAAATATAACTATCATTCTCCACAACTTTGTGGGCGACCCTGTATATTTCAATTTATCGCCGATATGTAGATTTTTAACAGCCGTGCATTTTTTATATAAGACCTTTTTTGATAACCCCTGTATATTTTGAAATAATCGACCGTTCTTGTAATTTTTCCTAACCCTGTATAATATAAGTAAGATTAAAAAAATACATTCTTACAGGCATATATGGGTTTAAATTTCAGATCGTCTTAAATTGACAGGTCTACGTTTAAAATTACAAGTGTAGTCTTGTTATGCAAATATTTCTTTAATTTTGTACTAAATTTAAAACTCTTTAGTGAGTGAATACATGTGTTAATAATTAACAGATTGAATGCCAACAGGAAATATGTATCCCTTAACCATAACCCAAACTGACATAATATTAATATATACAGGGTGTCCATTTAGTGTGTAATTCTTCGATATCTCAAATACTATTCTATAGAGAAAAACTTTAAATGTACAAAATAGAGGACTGTTGAAGGTGTATATTAAAAAAATATTTTTAAATATACCGGACCACAAAAACTTATAAATATTTTTAAATATACAGTGTGTTTCACAAAAGCCGGACCACAAAACGAAGGTTAAAGATTTGCCGATTCCGCAAAAAGAGCCCATGTCTGTCGCCTTTCCGTCAAGAATATCCCATGTCAGTGACAAAGGTGGTTTTTGCTAGAAATTGCAGAGGTAAGTTTTATTGCCGCATATGCATTCTTTAGTAATTAGTTGTTGTTTATATCTCGTCAAAGGCAGATGTGCAGTTTTATTTCGTAAAATGAGTGACACGGAAGTGCCTGTTGTACCAAGTAAACGTGTTAGAAAATTAAAAAAAGAGGTTGTTATTAAAAATAAAAAGGTGCGTGGTGAATAATAATATAAAAATAATAAAATAAATAAATATATAAAACTAATATAATAAAATAATAATATATAAAAATAATAAAATAAATAAATATAAAAATAATAAATAAATATATAAAACTAATATAATAAAATAATAATATATAAAAATAATAAATAAATAATAAAATACCTAAATAAATATTATCTACATGCTGGCCAGTTCTTTTGTAAGCCGGATCGCCTTAGGCGACCCGGCCCACGCTCCCATTCGCCTGAATCGAACTAATGTTTTTTTCGTCCGGCGCCGTTTCGATTCTGTTTTTTGCATGATTTTTGTAAATGCAGACTTTGTTACACCTAGAATTTCCTCGGCTACATTTTGACAGGTCAGCCCAGCAACATTTATTTGTTCTTGCACCTCTCTTCTTATTTTTTCAGTATCTGCAAAATTAAAAAATATGAGTGTCGGACATTTTATACAGGGTTAGGAAAAATTACCAGAACGGTCGATTATTTCAAAATATACAGGGGTTATCAAAAAACGTCTTATATAAAAAATGTAGGGCTGTTAAAAATCTACATATCGGTGATAAATTGAAATATACAGGGTCGCCCACAAAGTTGTGGAGAATGATAGTTATATTTTTTTAAATGGAACACCCTGTATATTTTTACTTATTTTGATTGTCGACTCAGTTTTAAACATTTTTTTATTAACCATGTGTTATACCTAAATTCATTACTTTCCTACATAAATTGATAAGCTACAAAACACAAAATAAATTTCAAGAAACAATTTATTAAGTTAACTTTAAACAAAAACGTATAACAAATCATGGCAAAACGGCTCTATTTTTTAATGTGTTGAAAATTACCCCCATTTACTAACTGACACTGATACAAATTATCGCAAAAATGTCTTTGGGTGTTTAAAACCATTTCCCTTGTTATTCTCGCACTTTCATTGACAATTTTCATTCTTAATTCTTCTAAATTATTGGATTTATTTTGATAAACTATGTTTTTCAGGTGACCCCAATAAAAAAAATCTAATGGCGAAAGATCGGGGGACCGTGAAGGCCATTCGATAGGCCCTCTTCTTTCTATCCATCGATTTGGAAACGTGACATCCAAAAATTCTCTAACTTCGCGAGTAAAATGCGGAGGAGCTCCATCTTGCTGATACTAGGTTAAGGTAATATCAGCATTTAAATTGTTTATAGCTGGAACTATTTCTTGCCGAAGAAGCCGGAGATATCGATCACCGTTCAAATTTCCATGTCCCATGTCCCGCAAACAATCCAGCCCAGGCATTAACTTTTCTTGGGAACTGTGTATGCAGGCTCTTTATACCAGTTAGGGTTATTTAGCGCCCAGTAACGGTAATTTTGCTTATTCACCATTCCGTGTAGTGTAAAAGTCGCTTCATCCGAAAACACAATATTGTTTGAAAAATTCGGGTTTTCTTCCATATTTCTAGTCATTATTTCGCAAAATTCTAGCCTTCGGTCACAGTCAAAGTCAAAAAGTTCTTGTACAAAATTAATTTTGTATGGATGCATTTTCTCAGTATGAAGAACGGTTCATACAGATTTTTGATCAATTTCATGATCCAAAGCAAGCTGATTAGTGGATTGTTTGAGATTTTCTTCTATCGCAAGCAGAATGTCCAGCTTTTTTTCCTCGGAGGTAGCAGTCCTAGGTCTTCCAGATCTTGGGCGGTTTTTTACAGTACCAGTCATTCTGTAACGCTCAATAGTTCGAAAAACTGCATTTTTTTTTAATGTGCCTGTCTGGATGCAAATTATTGTACATATTACATACCTCCTGATATGATCTCTGTTTATCGCCAAACCCCCTTAAAATTAAAATATCAATTCTCTCTGTTTCAGTAAGTAAAATGCCATGCTGTTTTCTTTTTTGTCTATTTCTGTCAGAATTTGAGTTTCAGATGTCAAATTATTAATTATTTATTAGTAACCATGGTCGTGCCTTATTTGTTGTTCACTATGTTCGAAAAACGCATCGTTATACGTTACTATTTGAAACGCCGATTTCTAGGAAAGTAATGAATTTAGGTATAACACATGGTTAATAAAAATGTTTAAAATTGAGTCGACAATCAAAATAAGTAAAAATATACAGTTAATTCCATTTAAAAAAATATAACTATCATTCTCCACAACTTTGTGGGCGACCCTGTATATTTCAATTTATCGCCGATATGTAGATTTTTAACAGCCGTGCATTTTTTATATAAGACCTTTTTTGATAACCCCTGTATATTTTGAAATAATCGACCGTTCTTGTAATTTTTCCTAACCCTGTATAATATAAGTAAGATTAAAAAAATACATTCTTACAGGCATATATGGGTTTAAATTTCAGATCGTCTTAAATTGACAGGTCTACGTTTAAAATTACAAGTGTAGTCTTGTTATGCAAATATTTCTTTAATTTTGTACTAAATTTAAAACTCTTTAGTGAGTGAATACATGTGTTAATAATTAACAGATTGAATGCCAACAGGAAATATGTATCCCTTAACCATAACCCAAACTGACATAATATTAATATATACAGGGTGTCCATTTAGTGTGTAATTCTTCGATATCTCAAATACTATTCTATAGAGAAAAACTTTAAATGTACAAAATAGAGGACTGTTGAAGGTGTATATTAAAAAAATATTTTTAAATATACCGGACCACAAAAACTTATAAATATTTTTAAATATACAGTGTGTTTCACAAAGGCGGACCACAAAACGAAGGTTAAAGATTTGCCGATTCCGCAAAAAGAGCCCATGTCTGTCGCCTTTCCGTCAAGAATATCCCATGTCAGTGACAAAGGTGGTTTTTGCTAGAAATTGCAGAGGTAAGTTTTATTGCCGCATATGCATTCTTTAGTAATTAGTTGTTGTTTATATCTCGTCAAAGGCAGATGTGCAGTTTTTTTCGTAAAATGAGTGACACGGAAGTGCCTGTTGTACCAAGTAAACGTGTTAGAAAATTAAAAAAAGAGGTTGTTATTAAAAATAAAAAGGTGCGTGGTGAATAATAATATAAAAATAATAAAATAAATAAATATATAAAACTAATATAATAAAATAATAATATATAAAAATAATAAAATAAATAAATATAAAAATAATAAATAAATATATAAAACTAATATAATAAAATAATAATATATAAAAATAATAAATAAATAATAAAATACCTAAATAAATATTATCTACATGCTGGCCAGTTCTTTTGTAAGCCGGATCGCCTTAGGCGACCCGGCCCACGCTCCCATTCGCCTGAATCGAACTAATGTTTTTTTCGTCCGGCGCCGTTTCGATTCTGTTTTTTGCATGATTTTTGTAAATGCAGACTTTGTTACACCTAGAATTTCCTCGGCTACATTTTGACAGGTCAGCCCAGCAACATTTATTTGTTCTTGCACCTCTCTTCTTATTTTTTCAGTATCTGCAAAATTAAAAAATATGAGTGTCGGACATTTTATACAGGGTTAGGAAAAATTACCAGAACGGTCGATTATTTCAAAATATACAGGGGTTATCAAAAAACGTCTTATATAAAAAATGTAGGGCTGTTAAAAATCTACATATCGGTGATAAATTGAAATATACAGGGTCGCCCACAAAGTTGTGGAGAATGATAGTTATATTTTTTTAAATGGAACACCCTGTATATTTTTACTTATTTTGATTGTCGACTCAGTTTTAAACATTTTTTTATTAACCATGTGTTATACCTAAATTCATTACTTTCCTACATAAATTGATAAGCTACAAAACACAAAATAAATTTCAAGAAACAATTTATTAAGTTAACTTTAAACAAAAACGTATAACAAATCATGGCAAAACGGCTCTATTTTTTAATGTGTTGAAAATTACCCCCATTTACTAACTGACACTGATACAAATTATCGCAAAAATGTCTTTGGGTGTTTAAAACCATTTCCCTTGTTATTCTCGCACTTTCATTGACAATTTTCATTCTTAATTCTTCTAAATTATTGGATTTATTTTGATAAACTATGTTTTTCAGGTGACCCCAATAAAAAAAATCTAATGGCGAAAGATCGGGGGACCGTGAAGGCCATTCGATAGGCCCTCTTCTTTCTATCCATCGATTTGGAAACGTGACATCCAAAAATTCTCTAACTTCGCGAGTAAAATGCGGAGGAGCTCCATCTTGCTGATACTAGGTTAAGTTAATATCAGCATTTAAATTGTTTATAGCTGGAACTATTTCTTGCCGAAGAAGCCGGAGATATCGATCACCGTTCAAATTTCCATGTCCCATGTCCCGCAAACAATCCAGCCCAGGCATTAACTTTTCTTGGGAACTGTGTATGCAGGCTCTTTATACCAGTTAGGGTTATTTAGCGCCCAGTAACGGTAATTTTGCTTATTCACCATTCCGTGTAGTGTAAAAGTCGCTTCATCCGAAAACACAATATTGTTTGAAAAATTCGGGTTTTCTTCCATATTTCTAGTCATTATTTCGCAAAATTCTAGCCTTCGGTCACAGTCAAAGTCAAAAAGTTCTTGTACAAAATTAATTTTGTATGGATGCATTTTCTCAGTATGAAGAACGGTTCATACAGATTTTTGATCAATTTCATGATCCAAAGCAAGCTGATTAGTGGATTGTTTGAGATTTTCTTCTATCGCAAGCAGAATGTCCAGCTTTTTTTCCTCGGAGGTAGCAGTCCTAGGTCTTCCAGATCTTGGGCGGTTTTTTACAGTACCAGTCATTCTGTAACGCTCAATAGTTCGAAAAACTGCATTTTTTTTTAATGTGCCTGTCTGGATGCAAATTATTGTACATATTACATACCTCCTGATATGATCTCTGTTTATCGCCAAACCCCCTTAAAATTAAAATATCAATTCTCTCTGTTTCAGTAAGTAAAATGCCATGCTGTTTTCTTTTTTGTCTATTTCTGTCAGAATTTGAGTTTCAGATGTCAAATTATTAATTATTTATTAGTAACCATGGTCGTGCCTTATTTGTTGTTCACTATGTTCGAAAAACGCATCGTTATACGTTACTATTTGAAACGCCGATTTCTAGGAAAGTAATGAATTTAGGTATAACACATGGTTAATAAAAATGTTTAAAATTGAGTCGACAATCAAAATAAGTAAAAATATACAGTTAATTCCATTTAAAAAAATATAACTATCATTCTCCACAACTTTGTGGGCGACCCTGTATATTTCAATTTATCGCCGATATGTAGATTTTTAACAGCCGTGCATTTTTTATATAAGACCTTTTTTGATAACCCCTGTATATTTTGAAATAATCGACCGTTCTTGTAATTTTTCCTAACCCTGTATAATATAAGTAAGATTAAAAAAATACATTCTTACAGGCATATATGGGTTTAAATTTCAGATCGTCTTAAATTGACAGGTCTACGTTTAAAATTACAAGTGTAGTCTTGTTATGCAAATATTTCTTTAATTTTGTACTAAATTTAAAACTCTTTAGTGAGTGAATACATGTGTTAATAATTAACAGATTGAATGCCAACAGGAAATATGTATCCCTTAACCATAACCCAAACTGACATAATATTAATATATACAGGGTGTCCATTTAGTGTGTAATTCTTCGATATCTCAAATACTATTCTATAGAGAAAAACTTTAAATGTACAAAATAGAGGACTGTTGAAGGTGTATATTAAAAAAATATTTTTAAATATACCGGACCACAAAAACTTATAAATATTTTTAAATATACAGTGTGTTTCACAAAAGCCGGACCACAAAACGAAGGTTAAAGATTTGCCGATTCCGCAAAAAGAGCCCATGTCTGTCGCCTTTCCGTCAAGAATATCCCATGTCAGTGACAAAGGTGGTTTTTGCTAGAAATTGCAGAGGTAAGTTTTATTGCCGCATATGCATTCTTTAGTAATTAGTTGTTGTTTATATCTCGTCAAAGGCAGATGTGCAGTTTTTTTCGTAAAATGAGTGACACGGAAGTGCCTGTTGTACCAAGTAAACGTGTTAGAAAATTAAAAAAAGAGGTTGTTATTAAAAATAAAAAGGTGCGTGGTGAATAATAATATAAAAATAATAAAATAAATAAATATAAAAATAATAAATAAATATATAAAACTAATATAATAAAATAATAATATATAAAAATAATAAATAAATAATAAAATACCTAAATAAATATTATCTACATGCTGGCCAGTTCTTTTGTAAGCCGGATCGCCTTAGGCGACCCGGCCCACGCTCCCATTCGCCTGAATCGAACTAATGTTTTTTTCGTCCGGCGCCGTTTCGATTCTGTTTTTTGCATGATTTTTGTAAATGCAGACTTTGTTACACCTAGAATTTCCTCGGCTACATTTTGACAGGTCAGCCCAGCAACATTTATTTGTTCTTGCACCTCTCTTCTTATTTTTTCAGTATCTGCAAAATTAAAAAATATGAGTGTCGGACATTTTATACAGGGTTAGGAAAAATTACCAGAACGGTCGATTATTTCAAAATATACAGGGGTTATCAAAAAACGTCTTATATAAAAAATGTAGGGCTGTTAAAAATCTACATATCGGTGATAAATTGAAATATACAGGGTCGCCCACAAAGTTGTGGAGAATGATAGTTATATTTTTTTAAATGGAACACCCTGTATATTTTTACTTATTTTGATTGTCGACTCAGTTTTAAACATTTTTTTATTAACCATGTGTTATACCTAAATTCATTACTTTCCTACATAAATTGATAAGCTACAAAACACAAAATAAATTTCAAGAAACAATTTATTAAGTTAACTTTAAACAAAAACGTATAACAAATCATGGCAAAACGGCTCTATTTTTTAATGTGTTGAAAATTACCCCCATTTACTAACTGACACTGATACAAATTATCGCAAAAATGTCTTTAGGTGTTTAAAACCATTTCCCTTGTTATTCTCGCACTTTCATTGACAATTTTCATTCTTAATTCTTCTAAATTATTGGATTTATTTTGATAAACTATGTTTTTCAGGTGACCCCAATAAAAAAAATCTAATGGCGAAAGATCGGGGGACCGTGAAGGCCATTCGATAGGCCCTCTTCTTTCTATCCATCGATTTGGAAACGTGACATCCAAAAATTCTCTAACTTCGCGAGTAAAATGCGGAGGAGCTCCATCTTGCTGATACTAGGTTAAGTTAATATCAGCATTTAAATTGTTTATAGCTGGAACTATTTCTTGCCGAAGAAGCCGGAGATATCGATCACCGTTCAAATTTCCATGTCCCATGTCCCGCAAACAATCCAGCCCAGGCATTAACTTTTCTTGGGAACTGTGTATGCAGGCTCTTTATACCAGTTAGGGTTATTTAGCGCCCAGTAACGGTAATTTTGCTTATTCACCATTCCGTGTAGTGTAAAAGTCGCTTCATCCGAAAACACAATATTGTTTGAAAAATTCGGGTTTTCTTCCATATTTCTAGTCATTATTTCGCAAAATTCTAGCCTTCGGTCACAGTCAAAGTCAAAAAGTTCTTGTACAAAATTAATTTTGTATGGATGCATTTTCTCAGTATGAAGAACGGTTCATACAGATTTTTGATCAATTTCATGATCCAAAGCAAGCTGATTAGTGGATTGTTTGAGATTTTCTTCTATCGCAAGCAGAATGTCCAGCTTTTTTTCCTCGGAGGTAGCAGTCCTAGGTCTTCCAGATCTTGGGCGGTTTTTTACAGTACCAGTCATTCTGTAACGCTCAATAGTTCGAAAAACTGCATTTTTTTTTAATGTGCCTGTCTGGATGCAAATTATTGTACATATTACATACCTCCTGATATGATCTCTGTTTATCGCCAAACCCCCTTAAAATTAAAATATCAATTCTCTCTGTTTCAGTAAGTAAAATGCCATGCTGTTTTCTTTTTTGTCTATTTCTGTCAGAATTTGAGTTTCAGATGTCAAATTATTAATTATTTATTAGTAACCATGGTCGTGCCTTATTTGTTGTTCACTATGTTCGAAAAACGCATCGTTATACGTTACTATTTGAAACGCCGATTTCTAGGAAAGTAATGAATTTAGGTATAACACATGGTTAATAAAAATGTTTAAAATTGAGTCGACAATCAAAATAAGTAAAAATATACAGTTAATTCCATTTAAAAAAATATAACTATCATTCTCCACAACTTTGTGGGCGACCCTGTATATTTCAATTTATCGCCGATATGTAGATTTTTAACAGCCGTGCATTTTTTATATAAGACCTTTTTTGATAACCCCTGTATATTTTGAAATAATCGACCGTTCTTGTATTTTTTCCTAACCCTGTATAATATAAGTAAGATTAAAAAAATACATTCTTACAGGCATATATGGGTTTAAATTTCAGATCGTCTTAAATTGACAGGTCTACGTTTAAAATTACAAGTGTAGTCTTGTTATGCAAATATTTCTTTAATTTTGTACTAAATTTAAAACTCTTTAGTGAGTGAATACATGTGTTAATAATTAACAGATTGAATGCCAACAGGAAATATGTATCCCTTAACCATAACCCAAACTGACATAATATTAATATATACAGGGTGTCCATTTAGTGTGTAATTCTTCGATATCTCAAATACTATTCTATAGAGAAAAACTTTAAATGTACAAAATAGAGGACTGTTGAAGGTGTATATTAAAAAAATATTTTTAAATATACCGGACCACAAAAACTTATAAATATTTTTAAATATACAGTGTGTTTCACAAAAGCCGGACCACAAAACGAAGGTTAAAGATTTGCCGATTCCGCAAAAAGAGCCCATGTCTGTCGCCTTTCCGTCAAGAATATCCCATGTCAGTGACAAAGGTGGTTTTTGCTAGAAATTGCAGAGGTAAGTTTTATTGCCGCATATGCATTCTTTAGTAATTAGTTGTTGTTTATATCTCGTCAAAGGCAGATGTGCAGTTTTTTTCGTAAAATGAGTGACACGGAAGTGCCTGTTGTACCAAGTAAACGTGTTAGAAAATTAAAAAAAGAGGTTGTTATTAAAAATAAAAAGGTGCGTGGTGAATAATAATATAAAAATAATAAAATAAATAAATATATAAAACTAATATAATAAAATAATAATATATAAAAATAATAAAATAAATAAATATAAAAATAATAAATAAATATATAAAACTAATATAATAAAATAATAATATATAAAAATAATAAATAAATAATAAAATACCTAAATAAATATTATCTACATGCTGGCCAGTTCTTTTGTAAGCCGGATCGCCTTAGGCGACCCGGCCCACGCTCCCATTCGCCTGAATCGAACTAATGTTTTTTTCGTCCGGCGCCGTTTCGATTCTGTTTTTTGCATGATTTTTGTAAATGCAGACTTTGTTACACCTAGAATTTCCTCGGCTACATTTTGACAGGTCAGCCCAGCAACATTTATTTGTTCTTGCACCTCTCTTCTTATTTTTTCAGTATCTGCAAAATTAAAAAATATGAGTGTCGGACATTTTATACAGGGTTAGGAAAAATTACCAGAACGGTCGATTATTTCAAAATATACAGGGGTTATCAAAAAACGTCTTATATAAAAAATGTAGGGCTGTTAAAAATCTACATATCGGTGATAAATTGAAATATACAGGGTCGCCCACAAAGTTGTGGAGAATGATAGTTATATTTTTTTAAATGGAACACCCTGTATATTTTTACTTATTTTGATTGTCGACTCAGTTTTAAACATTTTTTTATTAACCATGTGTTATACCTAAATTCATTACTTTCCTACATAAATTGATAAGCTACAAAACACAAAATAAATTTCAAGAAACAATTTATTAAGTTAACTTTAAACAAAAACGTATAACAAATCATGGCAAAACGGCTCTATTTTTTAATGTGTTGAAAATTACCCCCATTTACTAACTGACACTGATACAAATTATCGCAAAAATGTCTTTGGGTGTTTAAAACCATTTCCCTTGTTATTCTCGCACTTTCATTGACAATTTTCATTCTTAATTCTTCTAAATTATTGGATTTATTTTGATAAACTATGTTTTTCAGGTGACCCCAATAAAAAAAATCTAATGGCGAAAGATCGGGGGACCGTGAAGGCCATTCGATAGGCCCTCTTCTTTCTATCCATCGATTTGGAAACGTGACATCCAAAAATTCTCTAACTTCGCGAGTAAAATGCGGAGGAGCTCCATCTTGCTGATACTAGGTTAAGTTAATATCAGCATTTAAATTGTTTATAGCTGGAACTATTTCTTGCCGAAGAAGCCGGAGATATCGATCACCGTTCAAATTTCCATGTCCCATGTCCCGCAAACAATCCAGCCCAGGCATTAACTTTTCTTGGGAACTGTGTATGCAGGCTCTTTATACCAGTTAGGGTTATTTAGCGCCCAGTAACGGTAATTTTGCTTATTCACCATTCCGTGTAGTGTAAAAGTCGCTTCATCCGAAAACACAATATTGTTTGAAAAATTCGGGTTTTCTTCCATATTTCTAGTCATTATTTCGCAAAATTCTAGCCTTCGGTCACAGTCAAAGTCAAAAAGTTCTTGTACAAAATTAATTTTGTATGGATGCATTTTCTCAGTATGAAGAACGGTTCATACAGATTTTTGATCAATTTCATGATCCAAAGCAAGCTGATTAGTGGATTGTTTGAGATTTTCTTCTATCGCAAGCAGAATGTCCAGCTTTTTTTCCTCGGAGGTAGCAGTCCTAGGTCTTCCAGATCTTGGGCGGTTTTTTACAGTACCAGTCATTCTGTAACGCTCAATAGTTCGAAAAACTGCATTTTTTTTTAATGTGCCTGTCTGGATGCAAATTATTGTACATATTACATACCTCCTGATATGATCTCTGTTTATCGCCAAACCCCCTTAAAATTAAAATATCAATTCTCTCTGTTTCAGTAAGTAAAATGCCATGCTGTTTTCTTTTTTGTCTATTTCTGTCAGAATTTGAGTTTCAGATGTCAAATTATTAATTATTTATTAGTAACCATGGTCGTGCCTTATTTGTTGTTCACTATGTTCGAAAAACGCATCGTTATACGTTACTATTTGAAACGCCGATTTCTAGGAAAGTAATGAATTTAGGTATAACACATGGTTAATAAAAATGTTTAAAATTGAGTCGACAATCAAAATAAGTAAAAATATACAGTTAATTCCATTTAAAAAAATATAACTATCATTCTCCACAACTTTGTGGGCGACCCTGTATATTTCAATTTATCGCCGATATGTAGATTTTTAACAGCCGTGCATTTTTTATATAAGACCTTTTTTGATAACCCCTGTATATTTTGAAATAATCGACCGTTCTTGTAATTTTTCCTAACCCTGTATAATATAAGTAAGATTAAAAAAATACATTCTTACAGGCATATATGGGTTTAAATTTCAGATCGTCTTAAATTGACAGGTCTACGTTTAAAATTACAAGTGTAGTCTTGTTATGCAAATATTTCTTTAATTTTGTACTAAATTTAAAACTCTTTAGTGAGTGAATACATGTGTTAATAATTAACAGATTGAATGCCAACAGGAAATATGTATCCCTTAACCATAACCCAAACTGACATAATATTAATATATACAGGGTGTCCATTTAGTGTGTAATTCTTCGATATCTCAAATACTATTCTATAGAGAAAAACTTTAAATGTACAAAATAGAGGACTGTTGAAGGTGTATATTAAAAAAATATTTTTAAATATACCGGACCACAAAAACTTATAAATATTTTTAAATATACAGTGTGTTTCACAAAAGCCGGACCACAAAACGAAGGTTAAAGATTTGCCGATTCCGCAAAAAGAGCCCATGTCTGTCGCCTTTCCGTCAAGAATATCCCATGTCAGTGACAAAGGTGGTTTTTGCTAGAAATTGCAGAGGTAAGTTTTATTGCCGCATATGCATTCTTTAGTAATTAGTTGTTGTTTATATCTCGTCAAAGGCAGATGTGCAGTTTTTTTCGTAAAATGAGTGACACGGAAGTGCCTGTTGTACCAAGTAAACGTGTTAGAAAATTAAAAAAAGAGGTTGTTATTAAAAATAAAAAGGTGCGTGGTGAATAATAATATAAAAATAATAAAATAAATAAATATATAAAACTAATATAATAAAATAATAATATATAAAAATAATAAAATAAATAAATATAAAAATAATAAATAAATATATAAAACTAATATAATAAAATAATAATATATAAAAATAATAAATAAATAATAAAATACCTAAATAAATATTATCTACATGCTGGCCAGTTCTTTTGTAAGCCGGATCGCCTTAGGCGACCCGGCCCACGCTCCCATTCGCCTGAATCGAACTAATGTTTTTTTCGTCCGGCGCCGTTTCGATTCTGTTTTTTGCATGATTTTTGTAAATGCAGACTTTGTTACACCTAGAATTTCCTCGGCTACATTTTGACAGGTCAGCCCAGCAACATTTATTTGTTCTTGCACCTCTCTTCTTATTTTTTCAGTATCTGCAAAATTAAAAAATATGAGTGTCGGACATTTTATACAGGGTTAGGAAAAATTACCAGAACGGTCGATTATTTCAAAATATACAGGGGTTATCAAAAAACGTCTTATATAAAAAATGTAAGGCTGTTAAAAATCTACATATCGGTGATAAATTGAAATATACAGGGTCGCCCACAAAGTTGTGGAGAATGATAGTTATATTTTTTTAAATGGAACACCCTGTATATTTTTACTTATTTTGATTGTCGACTCAGTTTTAAACATTTTTTTATTAACCATGTGTTATACCTAAATTCATTACTTTCCTACATAAATTGATAAGCTACAAAACACAAAATAAATTTCAAGAAACAATTTATTAAGTTAACTTTAAACAAAAACGTATAACAAATCATGGCAAAACGGCTCTATTTTTTAATGTGTTGAAAATTACCCCCATTTACTAACTGACACTGATACAAATTATCGCAAAAATGTCTTTGGGTGTTTAAAACCATTTCCCTTGTTATTCTCGCACTTTCATTGACAATTTTCATTCTTAATTCTTCTAAATTATTGGATTTATTTTGATAAACTATGTTTTTCAGGTGACCCCAATAAAAAAAATCTAATGGCGAAAGATCGGGGGACCGTGAAGGCCATTCGATAGGCCCTCTTCTTTCTATCCATCGATTTGGAAACGTGACATCCAAAAATTCTCTAACTTCGCGAGTAAAATGCGGAGGAGCTCCATCTTGCTGATACTAGGTTAAGTTAATATCAGCATTTAAATTGTTTATAGCTGGAACTATTTCTTGCCGAAGAAGCCGGAGATATCGATCACCGTTCAAATTTCCATGTCCCATGTCCCGCAAACAATCCAGCCCAGGCATTAACTTTTCTTGGGAACTGTGTATGCAGGCTCTTTATACCAGTTAGGGTTATTTAGCGCCCAGTAACGGTAATTTTGCTTATTCACCATTCCGTGTAGTGTAAAAGTCGCTTCATCCGAAAACACAATATTGTTTGAAAAATTCGGGTTTTCTTCCATATTTCTAGTCATTATTTCGCAAAATTCTAGCCTTCGGTCACAGTCAAAGTCAAAAAGTTCTTGTACAAAATTAATTTTGTATGGATGCATTTTCTCAGTATGAAGAACGGTTCATACAGATTTTTGATCAATTTCATGATCCAAAGCAAGCTGATTAGTGGATTGTTTGAGATTTTCTTCTATCGCAAGCAGAATGTCCAGCTTTTTTTCCTCGGAGGTAGCAGTCCTAGGTCTTCCAGATCTTGGGCGGTTTTTTACAGTACCAGTCATTCTGTAACGCTCAATAGTTCGAAAAACTGCATTTTTTTTTAATGTGCCTGTCTGGATGCAAATTATTGTACATATTACATACCTCCTGATATGATCTCTGTTTATCGCCAAACCCCCTTAAAATTAAAATATCAATTCTCTCTGTTTCAGTAAGTAAAATGCCATGCTGTTTTCTTTTTTGTCTATTTCTGTCAGAATTTGAGTTTCAGATGTCAAATTATTAATTATTTATTAGTAACCATGGTCGTGCCTTATTTGTTGTTCACTATGTTCGAAAAACGCATCGTTATACGTTACTATTTGAAACGCCGATTTCTAGGAAAGTAATGAATTTAGGTATAACACATGGTTAATAAAAATGTTTAAAATTGAGTCGACAATCAAAATAAGTAAAAATATACAGTTAATTCCATTTAAAAAAATATAACTATCATTCTCCACAACTTTGTGGGCGACCCTGTATATTTCAATTTATCGCCGATATGTAGATTTTTAACAGCCGTGCATTTTTTATATAAGACCTTTTTTGATAACCCCTGTATATTTTGAAATAATCGACCGTTCTTGTAATTTTTCCTAACCCTGTATAATATAAGTAAGATTAAAAAAATACATTCTTACAGGCATATATGGGTTTAAATTTCAGATCGTCTTAAATTGACAGGTCTACGTTTAAAATTACAAGTGTAGTCTTGTTATGCAAATATTTCTTTAATTTTGTACTAAATTTAAAACTCTTTAGTGAGTGAATACATGTGTTAATAATTAACAGATTGAATGCCAACAGGAAATATGTATCCCTTAACCATAACCCAAACTGACATAATATTAATATATACCATATACATATATCCATTTAGTGTGTAATTCTTCGATATCTCAAATACTATTCTATAGAGAAAAACTTTAAATGTACAAAATAGAGGACTGTTGAAGGTGTATATTAAAAAAATATTTTTAAATATACCGGACCACAAAAACTTATAAATATTTTTAAATATACAGTGTGTTTCACAAAAGCCGGACCACAAAACGAAGGTTAAAGATTTGCCGATTCCACAAAAAGAGCCCATGTCTGTCGCCTTTCCGTCAAGAATATCCCATGTCAGTGACAAAGGTGGTTTTTGCTAGAAATTGCAGAGGTAAGTTTTATTGCCGCATATGCATTCTTTAGTAATTAGTTGTTGTTTATATCTCGTCAAAGGCAGATGTGCAGTTTTTTTCGTAAAATGAGTGACACGGAAGTGCCTGTTGTACCAAGTAAACGTGTTAGAAAATTAAAAAAAGAGGTTGTTATTAAAAATAAAAAGGTGCGTGGTGAATAATAATATAAAAATAATAAAATAAATAAATATATAAAACTAATATAATAAAATAATAATATATAAAAATAATAAAATAAATAAATATAAAAATAATAAATAAATATATAAAACTAATATAATAAAATAATAATATATAAAAATAATAAATAAATAATAAAATGTAAATAAATATTGCGTATATAAATATCGAGGCTGTTAAGGAAGGTGGAGATAAGCTACTGAATGCTATTACAAAATTGTTTAATTTGTGTCTGACAACTGCAACAACACCCGCTAAATGGAATAATGCCGTAATAACTATAATGCATAAAAAAGGGAACATAGCGAATCTTCAAAACTATAGACCAATTAGTCTATTGTCACACCTCCATAAACTATTTACTAAAATTATAGCAAAACGTCTGAATTCTAAGATGGAATTTTATCAGCCGCGAGAACAGGCGGGTTTCCGTCCGGGATATGGAACGAACGACCACTTACAAGTCATAAAATCTCTTATTGAAAAATGTGTTGAATACAATAAACCCCTTGTATGTGTATTTGTGGATTACGAAAAGGCTTTCGACAGTATAAAACACCATGAAATGTTGAAAGCCCTAGCTGACTGCAGAATAGACCATAGATATACAGCCCTTATTCAACATATGTACCAAAATGCAACAGCAAGTGTTAAACTCCATGATCAGACACAACGATTCAAAATAGAAAAAGGGGTACGTCAGGGTGATACAATTTCACCTAAACTATTTATCACTCTGCTGGAGTACGCTTTCAAGAAAATTGACTGGGAAGGTACGGGCATAAACATAAATGGAGAAAACTTAAACCATTTGCGATTTGCCGATGATATCGTATTGGTATCAGATAGACTAGATCATGCCAGAGAAATGCTTAACAGATTGGATGAAGCTTCACGCCGGGTTGGACTTAAAATAAACACGTCAAAAACACATTATATGACAAATTTGGTAGCAAGCCAAAATATCATATATGATGGGGGTGAAATCGAACAAGTAACATCCTATAAATACCTTGGTCACGAAATACAAATAGGACGCGACAACCAGACCTGCGAAATTGGACGACGTATAAACCTGGCTTGGGCTGCCTTTGGAAAACTGAGATATGTCTTTAAAGCAGAAATCCCAGTCTGTCTAAAACGGAAGGTTTTTGAGCAGTGTATACTCCCAGTTATGACGTATGGTGCTGAAACACTAACACTCACACAAAAATCCGCCCAAAAGCTCCGAGTTGCCGAAAGAGCTATGGAGCGTTCCATGCTGGGAGTGAGCTTAAGAGACAGAATACCAAATGAAACAATACGACAAAGAACCAAAGTCGTAGATGTAATCGAGAGAATAGCTACGATGAAGTGGACTTGGGCAGGTCACTTAGCACGAACAAGAGACGAGAGATGGACAAAAAGAGTGATCGAGTGGCGTCCCCGACACGAGGCGCTGAGAAATCGAGGAAGACCTCCAACTCGATGGACAGATGATCTCAAAAGAGTAGAGAGTAACTGGTTAAGCGCTGCACAAGACCGCAATAGATGGAAAATGTTAAGGGAGGCCTACGTCCAGCAGTGGACAAGATTGGCTGTTTGATGGATATAAATAAGGCGTCAGACAGGGATGCATTCTCTCCCCGCTACTATTCAACATCTTCTTCTTCTTTCGGTGCCATATCAGGTCCCCCTAACGTTGGCAATTACATTGGCGAGTTGTTCGCGGTTTTCGGCTAATCTGAATAGTTGTTCGGCACTGCGTATTCCAGTCCAATCGCGAATGTTCTTTAGCCATGACGTCTGTTTCCTTCCAATTACTCGGCTGCCTTCGATTTTACCTTTCATTATAAGCTGGAGTATCTTGTATCGGTCTCCTCGAAGAACATGTCCCAGGTACGATATCTTTCGCACTTTAATAGTGTTAAACAATTCCCTTACGGTATTTGCTCTGTTTACCACTGCTTCGTTGGTCTGCATAGCTGTCCAGGGTATTCGAAGCATTCTTCTGTGCAACCACATTTCAAACGCTTCCAGGCGATTGATCGTGGCAGCCTTTAGGGTCCAGGTCTCAGCTCCATACAACAACACGGACCAAATATAACATTTGATCATTCTTTGACGTAATTTTAGGTTTAAGTTGTCGTTAGAGAAAAATGATCTCATTTTTAGAAAAGTTGTGCGAGCTGTTTCAATTCTGCACTTTATCTCTTTATCATGGTCTAGATGTTCTGTGATATAACAGCCAAGGTATTTGAATTGGGTAACTCTTTCAATGTTTTGTTGGTCAATCTGTATGGAAGCATCGGCGTGCGGTTGGCGACTGAATATCATAAATTTTGTCTTATTGACATTCATCTTCAAACCATTTCCATTCCTGTCGTGTTTACACTATTCAACAAATCTTGAAGGCCCTGGATACTATCGCACAAGATGACCGTATCGTCGGCATATCGAATGTTGTTAATCAGTTCGCCGTTAATCTTCACTCCAATGTTTCTATCTTGCAACGCCCGTTTAAAGATTATATCCGAGTAGATGTTGAATAGTAGCGGGGAGAGAATGCATCCCTGTCTGACGCCTCGTTGAATGCAACATTCATCTGTTAGTCTTCCATCGATTCGGACCACTGCTTTCTGCTTCCAATACAAGTTTTCTACAATTTTCAGATCTCTATCATCGATTTCCATGGTTCTTAGTATGTTTAAAAGTGTTTCATGCTGAACCCTATCGAAGGCTTTTTCATAATCTATGAAACATACATAAATATCCTTGCGTTGGTCACGACACTTTTGGAGAAGTATATTCAGGGCAAAAAGTGCTTCCCGGGTGCCTAGTGCATTCCTAAAGCCAAACTGCGTCTCATCCAGATCCCTCTCGCATCGACTTCTCATCCTTCCATGTATTATGCGCAGAAACACCTTTAATGTATGGCTCATTAAGCTAATTAACCTATATTCGTCGCACCTCCTTGCTCGCTGTTTTTTCGGAAGTGCTATAAAAACAGACTTCAACCATTCTTCGGGTATTTCACCAGTAGTATATACATTATTAAAAAACTTAACCAGAGCACTGATGTGGTCTTCGTGGATCATCTGTAAGAGCTCTACTGGGATGTTGTCTGGACCAGTTGCTTTCTTGGTTTTGGTTGATTTTATGGCATGGAGAACTTCAGATTTTAAAATTTCTGGACCTTCTTCTTGATTTGCATTACCCTGTATGTTTGGTCTGTCGTCTTCAAACAATTCAGTTACATATTTACTCCATACGTCAAGAATTTCTCTTTCATCAATAATAGTTTTTCCCGTGCTATCCACTAATATGTTAGTAGCTTTCTTATTATACAAACCAGCAACCTCCCGGACTTTTTTGTACATGTTTAGCGCGTCATGTTTCCTTTCAAACTCTTCCATTTCCCGACATCTATCCCTCATCCATCTCTCTTTAGCCGTTCGTATTTTTTGTTTTATTTCTCTTTGTTTTTCTCTGTATTCTTCTGTTTTGCCCTTACATTGTCTTCTCTGTTCCATAAGATCTCATATTTCTTCCGTCATCCATTGTTGTTTCTTGTGTCTGGTTGTTACTTTGTGTTCTTCCAATATCCTGGTCATATGTTCACGAAATAATTTCCATGTTTCTTCTACATCTTCGGTTGTTCTCATTTCTTTCATGTAATTGTTTACAGCTTTTTCAATTTTATCCTTGTTGACGTCCGAAATTGTGAGCTTCTTTTGCTGTTGTTTCTTTTCTATTTGTTTTAGTTTGACTCTTACGTCTGCGACCAAAGGATTGTGGTCAGACCCAATAGGCAGTTGAAGTGCGGTCACGAACGTTAACGTATACGTACAAATTGACAGCTACGCATGCGCAGTAATCAAATTTTGACGTACGTGTTTTAAGCAGTTCAACGGGCGTACGTTATCTTGCGTTGTTTTACGGGCGTGAAAAATGAACGTTCCGTTACCCGAAGGATCTCCGAATATAACCGATTATTTCCGAAATGTCATTTTTTGACAAACAGTTTTTTCTGTGGTTCTAAATGAATAACTTTTTTTAACCACAAACAAACAAATCCCAAATAATTTTGCAGTAATCAAAAAAATCTAAATTTATCAACAATCAGAGTTATTTGTTTTTTAGTTAAAAAATAAAAAGTATTTTTATTATCGTAAGTTTTGTGATTGAATTGTGATTTTAGTTCATCAGAGATACTTTTGAATTTTTTTTTCTCTATAAGTATAGATTTAAGTTTGTTATCGATGGTATGTTCCATTTTATTTGTATAATGTTTTGTATTTTTAGAAGATTTAAAAATAAAAAAAAGTTTTATACTCTTCCATACTCTCCTTTTTGCTTTTCTTCCTTCTTTGTGCAATTTTCTTAACTTTTAAAAAATCAACAGAAAAATAAAGGTAAAAAATTAACATAATAATATGACAAATGTCAAATTTGCATTTTTTGTAGGTTACGTTAACGGACACAAAAGATAAGCACTTCAACTAAAATTATTTTCACCGGTTCGTCACGTTAACTCCTCAACTAACGTGCGTAAATTTGCTTACGTATTGGTTGTACTTCAACTGCCTAATATCCGCGCCAGGGTACGTTGTAACTTTGGTGATGGAGTTCCTAAATCGTTTGTTGGTAAGAATATATATATATCTGATTTCTTACTATATGTGTTGGGTTATCTCCAGGGCTTCTCCAAGTATACAGCCTACGTTGATGTAATTTATACCATGTGTTGGTTACTACTAAATTGTGTTCTTGGCAAAAATCAAACAGTCTGTCACCTCGTTCATTGCTTTCTCCCAAGCCATACTCCCCTACTAGGTCCAATCTACGACCTTTACCAAGTTTGGCATTAAAGTCACCAATTAAGTATGTGATTTCATTTGATTTTAAGCTTTTTAGTGTTGTACTAAGTTGATTATACAAAGTTTCCACTTCGGCGTTGTACTTTTTTTCTGCAGTAGGGGCATATATTTGTATTAGGTTGATATTAAATGGCGATGCGTGTAGCTGTAACAGTACTATTCTGTCGTTTATTGGAACAAAGTTAAGGACATATTTCTCTATTTCCGATGTTACGAAAATTCCTACTCCGTGTCTATGTTGTGGGTCGTCATTGTCGCTCCCAGAGTAATATAGTATACCATCTTTGTGTCTGCATGTTCCCGTACCAGTCCATCGTAATTCACTCACCCCCATAATCGACAGTTTTAAGCGATTAGTCTCCTGAACAAGATTTTCAAATTTTCCAGCAGCACAGAGGCTTCTAACATTCCATGTGCCTATCTTTACAGTGGATTTTGCTATTTTGAGCCGGGAGATTCTTAGCACCCCTTGCCCATCAAAGGGCTGCCCGGGACTAGGGGCCGTTGCTTTCGTTTTTCTCGCCATAGCAATATCCTGGGAAATGTTAACAGTGTGGTTTCCCGTTGCCTTCACTGTTTTTTGTTCAGCCGCCTCTAACATGAGGGCAGACGCTGTTTGCAGCCGCCCACTCTGGGTCAGACGCTGCGTACCTGTTGGTCCGCGGGAGGTATTTGATTTCCCTCCTACCACTCATATCTGAGAGGCATTCCCCTATCCGCCACCTGGGGACGCGCCCTCTAGAGGTTACAGGTTCCCCCGACATCTACTCGGATATAATCTTTAAACGGGCGTTGCAAGATAGAAACATTGGAGTGAAGATTAACGGCGAACTGATTAATAACATTCGATATGCCGACGATACGGTCATCTTGTGCGATAGTATCCAGGGCCTTCAAGATTTGTTGAATAGTGTAAACACGACAGGAATGGAAATGGGTTTGAAGATGAATGTCAATAAGACAAAATTTATGATATTCAGTCGCCAACCGCACGCCGATGCTTCCATACAGATTGACCAACAAAACATTGAAAGAGTTACCCAATTCAAATACCTTGGCTGTTATATCACAGAACATCTAGACCCTGATAAAGAGATAAAGTGCAGAATTGAAACAGCTCGCACACCTTTTCTAAAAATGAGATCATTTTTCTCTAACGACAACTTAAACCTAAAACTACGTCAAAGAATGATCAAATGTTATATTTGGTCCGTGTTGTTGTATGGAGCTGAGACCTGGACCCTAAAGGCTGCCACGATCAATCGCCTGGAAGCGTTTGAAATGTGGTTGCACAGAAGAATGCTTCGAATACCCTGGACAGCTATGCAGACCAACGAAGCAGTGGTAAACAGAGCAAATACCGTAAGGGAATTGTTTAACACTATTAAAGGGCGAAAGATATCGCACCTGGGACATGTTCTTCGAGGAGACCGATACAAGATACTCCAGCTTATAATGAAAGGTAAAATCGAAGGCAGCCGAGGAATTGGAAGGAAACAGACGTCATGGCTAAAGAACATTCGCGATTGGACTGGAATACGCAGTGCCGAACAACTATTCAGATTAGCCGAAAACCGCGAACAACTCGCCAATGTAATTGCCAACGTTAGGGGGACCTGATATGGCACCGAAAGAAGAAGAAATAAATATTAACTACATGGACAGTTCTCTTGTAAGCCGGATCGCCTTAGGCGACCCGGCCCACGCTCCCATTCTCCTGAATTGCAATAAAGTTTTTTTTGTCTGGCGCCGTTTCAATTCTGTTTTTTGCATGATTTTTGTAAATGCAGACTTTGTTACACCTAGAATTTCCTCGGCTACATTTTGACAGGTCAGCCCAGCAACATTTATTTGTTCTTGCACCTCTCTTCTTATTTTTTCAGTATCTGCAAAATTAAAAAATATGAGTGTCGGACATTTTATACAGGGTTAGGAAAAATTACCAGAACGGTCGATTATTTCAAAATATACAGGGGTTATCAAAAAACGTCTTATATAAAAAATGTAGGGCTGTTAAAAATCTACATATCGGTGATAAATTGAAATATACAGGGTCGCCCACAAAGTTGTGGAGAATGATAGTTATATTTTTTTAAATGGAACACCCTGTATATTTTTACTTATTTTGATTGTCGACTCAGTTTTAAACATTTTTTTATTAACCATGTGTTATACCTAAATTCATTACTTTCCTACATAAATTGATAAGCTACAAAACACAAAATAAATTTCAAGAAACAATTTATTAAGTTAACTTTAAACAAAAACGTATAACAAATCATGGCAAAACGGCTCTATTTTTTAATGTGTTGAAAATTACCCCCATTTACTAACTGACACTGATACAAATTATCGCAAAAATGTCTTTGGGTGTTTAAAACCATTTCCCTTGTTATTCTCGCACTTTCATTGACAATTTTCATTCTTAATTCTTCTAAATTATTGGATTTATTTTGATAAACTATGTTTTTCAGGTGACCCCAATAAAAAAAATCTAATGGCGAAAGATCGGGGGACCGTGAAGGCCATTCGATAGGCCCTCTTCTTTCTATCCATCGATTTGGAAACGTGACATCCAAAAATTCTCTAACTTCGCGAGTAAAATGCGGAGGAGCTCCATCTTGCTGATACTAGGTTAAGTTAATATCAGCATTTAAATTGTTTATAGCTGGAACTATTTCTTGCCGAAGAAGCCGGAGATATCGATCACCGTTCAAATTTCCATGTCCCATGTCCCGCAAACAATCCAGCCCAGGCATTAACTTTTCTTGGGAACTGTGTATGCAGGCTCTTTATACCAGTTAGGGTTATTTAGCGCCCAGTAACGGTAATTTTGCTTATTCACCATTCCGTGTAGTGTAAAAGTCGCTTCATCCGAAAACACAATATTGTTTGAAAAATTCGGGTTTTCTTCCATATTTCTAGTCATTATTTCGCAAAATTCTAGCCTTCGGTCACAGTCAAAGTCAAAAAGTTCTTGTACAGGGTTATCCAACCAAGACTAGACAAGGCGATTTTTTGACTTTTCCTGTACTTTTATAAAAAAACTGAAATAGCCATCTTAAGTCATTTTCTCCCGCGAATTCGAATATCTTCAGCAAAAAACAATTGAACATCAAACAAAAGTACTAGGGGTCACTTTGATATTTTTTTAAATGGAACACCCTGTATATTTTTACATTTTTAAATTCCACATAAAATTATAATTATTTTTTATTAAATGCACTATTAGTCTATACTTCATAGTTTCCGAGATATTGACTATCGAAAAGTGACATTTTTGAACTTTGACAGCTTATAACTTTCTAACAGTACGTCTTAGAGCAAAACGGCTTACATGTCCCTATCTTCAATTTTTATTATCTTCCCAAAAAAATCAACTTCCAGTTAAACCGGAACAACTATATTTCCTTCTTTCGAGTTACATCCGGTTTAACCGGAAGTTGATTTTTTTGGGAAGATAATAAAAATTGAAGATAGGGACATGTAAGCCGTTTTGCTCTAAGACGTACTGTTAGAAAGTTATAAGCTGTCAAAGTTCAAAAATGTCACTTTTCGATAGTCAATATCTCGGAAACTATGAAGTATAGACTAATAGTGCATTTAATAAAAAATAATTATAATTTTATGTGGAATTTAAAAATGTAAAAATATACAGGGTGTTCCATTTAAAAAAATATCAAAGTGACCCCTAGTACTTTTGTTTGATGTTCAATTGTTTTTTGCTGAAGATATTTGAGTTCGCGGGAGAAAATGACTTAAGATGGCTATTTCAGTTTTTTTATAAAAGTACAGGAAAAGTCAAAAAATCGCCTTGTCTAGTCTTGGTTGGATAACCCTGTACAAAATTAATTTTGTATGGATGCATTTTCTCAGTATGAAGAACGGTTCATACAGATTTTTGATCAATTTCATGATCCAAAGCAAGCTGATTAGTGGATTGTTTGAGATTTTCTTCTATCGCAAGCAGAATGTCCAGCTTTTTTTCCTCGGAGGTAGCAGTCCTAGGTCTTCCAGATCTTGGGCGGTTTTTTACAGTACCAGTCATTCTGTAACGCTCAATAGTTCGAAAAACTGCATTTTTTTTAAAGTGCCTATCTGGATGCAAATTATTGTACATATTACATACCTCCTGATATGATCTCTGTTTATCGCCAAACCCCCTTAAAATTAAATTATCAATTCTCTCTATTTCAGTAAGTAAAATGCCATGCTGTTTTCTTTTTTGTCTATTTCTGTCAGAATTTGAGTTTCAGATGTCAAATTATTAATTATTTATTAGTAACCATGGTCGTGCCTTATTTGTTGTTCACTATGTTCGAAAATCGCATCGTTATACGTTATTATTTGAAACGCCGATTTCTAGGAAAGTAATGAATTTAGGTATAACACATGATTAATAAAAATGTTTAAAATTGAGTCGACAATCAAAATAAGTAAAAATATACAGTTAATTCCATTTAAAAAAATATAACTATCATTCTCCACAACTTTGTGGGCGACCCTGTATATTTCAATTTATCGCCGATATGTAGATTTTTAACAGCCGTGCATTTTTTATATAAGACCTTTTTTGATAACCCCTGTATATTTTGAAATAATCGACCGTTCTTGTAATTTTTCCTAACCCTGTATAATATAAGTAAGATTAAAAAAATACATTCTTACAGGCATATATGGGTTTAAATTTCAGATCGTCTTAAATTGACAGGTTTACGTTTAAAATTACAAGTGTAGTCTTGTTATGCAAATATTTCTTTAATTTTGTACTAAATTTAAAACTCTTTAGTGAGTGAATACATGTGTTAATAATTAACAGATTGAATGCCAACAGGAAATATGTATCCCTTAACCATAACCCAAACTGACATAATATTAATATATACAGGGTGTCCATTTAGTGTGTAATTCTTCGATATCTCAAATACTATCCTATAGAGAAAAACTTTAAATGTACAAAATAGAGGACTGTTGAAGGTGTATATTAAAAAAATATTTTTAAATATACCGGACCACAAAAACTTATAAATATTTTTAAATATACAGTGTGTTTCACAAAAGCCGGACCACAAAAACTTAAATGTTTTTAAATGGAAGACCCTATATTTTTTTCTTGCAATTAGTGCCCCTCAATATTGTTTATGTAATCTCAACTGTTGCCAAGATATTCATTATTTTCATAGTTTTTTTTGCTTTTGTACGGTCTTAATAAATATGCTACAGCTTCTTTATTGATTTTAATTTAATTATTATTTTTTACAGACGGTTGCATCTGGGTCCTATGAGTAGTATTTGTAAGATTATATCTGATTTTTTTTATACAGGGTGCTTCAATTTTACTTCCAAATTTCGGGAAGTTAAGATTAAATTTACTCAATATTCTTAAATGAAACACCCTGTATATTTTGTCAAGAATTGAAACATCTACTAAGTTCCCTTTTAACTGTAAAATATTGTCAACATTATGCTTTATTAACTAATTCTCGCCCTGTATGTATGTTTATATAGTAAGTGTTTGCTGACTAATCATAAACCATACAGGGTGAGAGACCGGCTTGGCTACGATCGGGGAGTCAAGTCTGGGCCGTGACGATGTGTGTGCGATACCGAGTGTTCCATTCTTAAGAGCTGAGCCCCACATTTATTAATTAAGATGTAAGTAGCAACTCATTATTTTAACTACGCAAGCTGGGTCCTCTAACCTATAAATAACTATTTCTATATCTACATCACCAATTAAACACTTTCCTTTTATCAATAAATCTGTAGGTATATGTTTTCTACCACTAACTTTAATTCAACTCTCAGTTCTACCCCCTAAAGCTAGTAACAACGGCAAGGAGCCCGTATTATAGGTAGTATGGCAGAGGCCCCTACTCGTTCTTTCATATCATCGCGAGTGGTGGCTGGTAAGCGATATACTTTTGATTTTACGTAACCCCGCAAGAAATAGTCCATGCTAGTCAGATCAGGTGATCTGGCAGGCCAGTTAATTGGTTCTCCTCGACATAACCATTTTTGAGGAATTTTTTAAAAATTTTATTAATTTTTTATTTATCTGGACGTTATAAAATTTGGTATTCTGTTTAAGGATAAGAACGTTATAATACAATAAAATACAGGATAGAATTAAAATAAAAACAAATAAAAAAGCAAATAACGAAAATTTTGAGAAAGTCGTTACAATTTGGCAACGTCGCAAAATAAAATAAAAATATTTTACATTTAAAAGGGAACTTAGTAGAAGTTTCAATTCTTGACAAAATATACAGGGTGTTTCATTTAAGAATATTGAGTAAATTTAATCTTAACTTCCCGAAATTTGGAAGTAAAATTGAAGCACCCTGTATTCAAAAAAATCTGATATAATCTTATAAATACTACTCATAGGACCCAGATGCAACCCCTCTTAAAAATAATAATTAAATTAAAATCAATAAAGAAGCTGTAGCATATTTATTAAGACCGTACAAAAGCAAAAAAACTAGTAAAATAATGAATATCTTGGCAACAATGCACCAGATTAAAAAAAAATTGAGATTACATAAACAATATTGAGTGGCACTAATTGCAAGAAAAGAATATAGGGTGTTCCATTTAAAAATATTTAAGTTTTTGTGGTCCGGCTTTTGTGAAACACACTGTATATTTAAAAATATTTTTATAATATACACCTTCAACAGTCCTCTATTTTGTACATTTAAAGTTTTTCTCTATAGGATAGTATTTGAGATATCGAAGAATTACACACTAAATGGACACCCTGTATAACTAGCCTATATCTCTAAAAGTTCATTATGACACTCAGTATCAGCTTGATATTAATTTGACAGCTGTTTGACAGGAGTCAGTGTACTGGACGCTGATGGGATATTTTTTAAACATTTGTTCACACCACAGTCCAGTAAACTGGACACTCAATTATTAGACAGGAAAAGCAAACATAACCCATCAAAAATATGAAGTTAACAAACAAGAAAATACGGTGAACACAAAAGGGGTTATATTAAAGAAGAAATTAACCATAGCATTTTTCTAATAAAATAAAACCTATTTTTTTTTGGTGAAAATCCCTAAAACATGGACGAGCGCAGAGCTCTGGTCTGTCAGGACAAAGAGGACAAAAATACCTGGGTTTTCTGTATATCGACGGTAACACTTCAATATGTCGTAACTCCTAATTCATGCAAAATGAGATTTCCCGCTTAAACTGGTAATAACACATGGCTATAAAAATTCTTATTGGCTTTCGTTTAGCAGAAAGGGCCAATAAGAGACAAAAAACAATATGTCGTAAATCTAACGGGGTTGCAATTTGTCGTAAGTCGACACGATTGTCAAAGGTGTTTTAACAGCAGGTGTGATATTATTATAGTTTTGGTAAGTCTTAATACCAACTAATGCATGCATTTTATATAATTGTATTGATAAAAATATAACTAAGTGATTTATTTTTGGTTTTTAGTTAATTAGGTATACATATTAAGTTAATTTTTATTAATAAAAACATGGTCTGCTATGAACGTTGAGTTAGGCATTATTTGACCCACCTTACTAAGTTGTGATATACGACATATTTATTTTACAGTTTTTATCGTTTCCTGAAAAGTAGGCGATTTTGAGCTACGACATATTGAATTGTTACCGTCGATATGTAACATGAGTTCCAAATGTAAAGATCAATCAAATGAAAGAACAAATATTTTCCTATACCAACGCATTTGGATTTCCTTTCCTATTTTCACGTAGCGTACCCACGCATGTAGTTTTCTCCTTAAAAAGTGATTCCGCCAAACTTACACTGCTATAAAAATTATTTATATAAAAATATATTGTGTGACCCTTCCCCAAGTAGTCAGTAAGCAACTTTTTAACAACAAACTGAATGAGGGACTTATTCGTCTCGGAACGTGCCCTTTCCTGAGTAGACAAGTACATTTAAAATACAGCCATCATACGTCGTTAAAATTTGATAAAAATCGGAGTAAACTGTTTGTCTTCATTCGGATTGATTTAAAATTTTTGGCGCGAAATTATACATGGCCCACAGCCGAAACTACAATTCATTCCCCGATTCCAGCTTTTTCCAAATCTCACGTACAAATGCGTCCAGTTAACTGGACGCGGGCTCTTAGTAGAAACCAATATGTCCAGTATACTGGACGTTGGCATTCAACCTGTTAAATTAAAAAAGAATAACAATTTTTTAATCTTTATTAGGTATAAATAAATAGGTACCTCATTAGGTTCTTTAAATAATGAAATAAAACCACCAACACTGCGGAAGACGCAAACGTGTGATACTGACTCCCGTTTGTTTACTTTGTTTGTAGGTGTTAGTTAATATATTGTTTAAAATATTACGTAGCAGAGAGATCGCCACTATAAATAACTGCGAATCACAGTTAAGAAGACTAAACACTAGTGGCGCATCCGCCATATCGTTTTTCGATCAATATTTCGCCACTTTTATCCAAAATTCGACCAAATACAATACCGACGGTTTTACGCTAAAAAAGGTTTTATTTATAAATTAACAAAAGCAGAAGCAGTAAAAGAGATATGCGCAAATTTGACAAAATTTCGTTTTTAGCTTTTATTAATTTTACGAAATCTTTTTTTTACTTAAAACTGTAGGTAATTGCTACTCTAAACAGATTTGGCCGCATTTTGAAGAAAACAAGAAATAAACGAAACAAAAAATTGATAAGAAAATGAAATGGCGAATGTGTCATTAATGTTTTTTCTTAAATAAACGGGTCAAGAAAATCATATTAATTATTGTGGTATTTTTTCCTTTATAAGTGATAAAGTAATAATTCAGTAAAATTACAATTTACAATTTCACACAAAATACAATTATTTTAATATAACAAACCACCCTTAAAGAATTAATTATAATTTCGTCGCACTTAGGGGTTATAATTAACAAAAAAAAGAAACTCACTTTTAAAATTTTTTATTGTGCAGTTTATGTGCACAAACAACATGTTTTTAGTTTAGACACTGGTCTAACATATAAACATATCAAGAAAGTAATTAAGAAGACAAAAGCAGGTATGGGGAAATTGTACCCACTGATAGGCCCAAAAAGCACTATGTGGCTAAAAACAAAGCTGACAATGATAAAAGCAGTAGCTAGACTACAGGTGACCTACGAATCAACAGTATCGGGATATGCAGCTAAAACATACATAAAACGGCTCGAAGCCACAGAAAATAATTATGTAAGAAAAGGAGTAGCTGCACCATGGTTTGTTAGAAATGCACAAACCCATAGAGATCTTGAATAGGAAACGATATTAGCCTTTATGAAAAGGAAAGCAGTAACAGCATTTGAAAAAGCAGGAACTCATCCCGATGAAGAATTACGAAGAATAGTAGACTATGATCCAGTACAGGACGCCGCAAGAATGATGGTATATTATAAGCGCAGAAGGAATCAGCTAATATAATAGCTAATAAAGAAAATTCGCCGCAGAAGAAGAAGAGTGAGAACTAGAAGCAACATGCCTAGCTAGCAAGGTAATAAGCTACACGCCTCCAAACCTAGTTTATCTAATAGTTAGTAGTAAACAAAAAATTATTAAGCACTAACACCACCCACACAAAAACACTCCAACCATACACACACCTACACTAGCACCAGTAAGTTCTTAACTAAAAAAAAACACCTTACTAACAACAGCTTACTACTGCTTCAATTCAGCACTGCAAGTTCTCTCCCTGAAACAGTGGGGTTCTTACAGCTGAGAAGCGTGGGCACGTGTACCTCTTTTGATGCACATACACAAACACTCTCACAGTAAGCTATAGTATAGTAAAGTAGCTAGAAGACAAAACCTAACCTAGATACACCGGTATCTAGGCTAGGTAAAGTACGAAGCAAACCACTCCTTAGGCATGCAGAGCGGAAATACTAATTGAGTGGTCTGAAGGTTTATACGTCCTAGGCGCGGAAACCGCAGGATCATTGGAAGTTAGGCGGTAGACTACCCCTTACGGGTTCAATTCGATACTACTCTGCTTCACAGGGTCAGAGTACATATATCGATTCTACCGTGACAGGGTGTCAGACTAGCTGATTCTCCTCGTTAGAAAAAAAAAGAGTTTAATATCTTCTTGTACTCGTTTGAAAATGACCCGCAAGGGCCAAAACACGTGTCAGGAAACTGAATAAATTTGTGAACCATAAGAAGTAGTTATTTTTACTTCCTGTGTAATTTTTACTTAATATATTTTTGTTTCCCTTCGCAACACCATATTATGTGTTCATTTACTTCCATGGCATATATATTTTTCATTTCTTTGGATAACTTTTAGTAATGAGGCCGTTTGGCCGAATTGCTGTTTCGTATATACTTAAAAATTAGTGTGATTGGCATTGGCATTTAAAATTAAATACATATACATACCAGGCCGGCTCGGCTGCCTTTTTAAGGCCTTTTCTATAACGGCCCCCAATTGTTTGCCTGCAAAAAAATAATTGTTAGGTTTGAGAAGAAGTACATTCGTAGTCCGGCTTTTTTAAGGCTACAACATAATAATAATAATAATATTAATAATAATAATAATAATAATAATAATAATAATAATAATAATAATAAGTGCTTGGCCTAGAATGGAAATTATACAAACATTTACAAAAATCAATACTACTGGGATACATGCAGCATAGTGAGGAGGGTTGTTGGCTTACAATAGGATCATCTTGTCACTTCTGACCGATGAATTCTGTAATACCACTAATAAGTGTAATACCGTTGAATAATAACAATATTTTTTTTTTAAATGAAACGAATTCATGCAGCAGAGAAAATCTGAAGTCCGAACTGGGTGAGAAATATATTTTTTAACCCTAATGCAGACTTTTCTTAAATTCGTTACTAGGTTTTACTAATTTTGGCATTTCATATAACGGACCCTATTTTATAAAGCGCGGACCGATATCTCGCTTGTAGTAAGAAAATTTAATAGTCAAAAGCTTTTAAAATTCCTGAGTTAGTGGTGAAGGAACAATAGGTTGGTTTCTTTTATTTTTCTTACATTGTTACCGTAAATGTTGTTGACACCCACTAATTGAAAGAGATAGAAGTATAACCTGTCTTTGCTTTAAAATTATTTTTTTCAAACACCAAAAATCTGTCTGGCATTAAAGTGTCATTTGCTAGATTTAGCATTTGGTTATCTTAAACTTTTTCAGATTAACAAGGTGCCTAATAGTAGAAATGTGTTCCTAGATTTAGTATTTTCTAATGTATGTGATGCAGCAATTACAGTGGCTACTGATCCACTTTTCGAAAGCAGCATCCATCATGTTGGTTGTGAGTGTTCTGTTTCTGTTGCTGAGGCACTAAAGAGAGACAGCTTGGTTTACTTTGAATATTATTATGACTTTAAGAATGCCAACTATTGGGAAATTAATAATTTTCTGGCTTCGGTTGATTGGGAAGAGACATTAAGTGTTATTGATATTAATTTAGCGACCAATATTTTTTATGAACTGCTTGCCACATGTGTAGCGTACTTTGTTCCGCTGAGAAGGTATAGGGCGTCATCATTCCCTAAGTGGTTCTCTTCACAACTGAGAAAATTAACACTGCAAAAAAAAAGAGCTCACTTTTTGTATATACAAGATCGCTCTCATGTGAACTACAGGGGGTTCTCGGATTTGCGGGCAGAGTGTAAAAGACTTTCTGATGTTTGTTTTTCAACATATATTAGGGGTATTGATGTAAAACTGCAGGAGGATCCTAGATCCTTCTGGAAATTTATTAATGATAAAAGGTCTAGCCATTTATTGCCGAATTCGTTGCACTGTAACAATCGGTATGCGTCAACTGGTCAGGATATTGCTAATTTGTTTAGGGAATTTTTTCAAACTGTTTATGTAGATAGTCATGAATTGCCATTCTCCTATGATCCAGCGTTAGACAATAATATTGGTAGAAATATTAACTGCTCGGTAATAACAAAGAAAGACATATTTGATCAGATATTTCAGCTTCCCATGAAACTTTCAGTGGGTCCTGATGGTCTTCCTGATTATTTTTTAAGGAAGTGTGTTTGTACAATCACCTTGCCTCTTTATATTCTTTTTGGTAGATCGTTGGAATCGTCAGTCTTTCCGGATGTGTGGAAGGTAAGCTATGTTGTTCCAATTTTTAAGAGTGGTCAAAGAGATAATATTGAAAATTACCGAAGTGTATGTATTCAGTCTTCTATCCCTAAACTTTTTGACTCACTTGTTAGCAGGCAGCTGGGATGGCTGTGCAAAGGCTTGATTTCTGATGAGCAACATGGATTTTGCCAAAACAAATCCACACTAACAAATTTAGTCTTATATCAATCAAACATTTTGAGGAGCATGGAGAATCATAAGCAGATTGATTCAATATATACTGATTTTTCTAAAGCATTTGATCGGGTCGACCATCGAATTCTTTTGCAAAAGTTACAAAAGATCGGTCTGAATCGTCAGCTGGTGCTTTGGTTTAGTAGTTCCTTGACTGGTCGTGTGCAATATGTTAAAATTGGTGGATATTTTTCCGAGTCCATTTATGTAAGTTCCGGTGTCCCTCAAGGAGGGCACTGTTCACCTCTACTTTTCAATATATTTGTGAATGATATTATACATTGTTTTATACATAGTAAAAGTTTAAAGTTTGCTGATGATTTAAAATTTTGGAGAACGGTTGAGAGCACATTGGATCAGGAACTTTTGCAGCAAGATTTAAACCGATTATGTCTATGGTGTAAGGTTAATAGGTTGAATCTTAATGTTAAGAAATGTGTATTTATTAGTTTTACCCGTAAAGTAAATAGGTTCCAATCTTCTTATTTTATAAATGATAGGGCTATTGAATGTGTCGCCAGCGTTAGAGATTTGGGTGTTGTTATGGATAGCAGGTTATCATTTATTGATCAAATTAACTCTGTATCTGTGAGGAGTACAAAAATGCTAGGTTTTGTTTTAAGAAATTGCCAGTATTTTTCTGTGGGTGCTACCAGAATGGTTTATTGTTCCTTGGTTAGGTCACTTTTAGAGTACTGCTCTATTGTATGGTCACCATGCTTTCAGAATCACTCAAGTTCCTTAGAAAGAGTTCAACATAAGTTTTTAAGAGTATGTGCTTTTAAGTATGGCAGTAGAGTGGTAGATCATGATTACACGGTAGTGGAGCAGCAGTTGAACTTACCTCCTCTTAGCATTCGGAGGGAGAGGTTTGGAATAATGTTTATTTTTAAACTGGTGAATGGCATGTTGGACTGTCCTGGCCTTTTAAATTCTGTCGGGTTCAATGTACCTTATCAAGGGCTGAGACAGCAACTGCCTTTTTGCATACCCTTTCACAGAACTTCTTATGGCATAAATAGTCCAATTGATAGATATTTATCTGTTTTGAATAACCGTAACATTGATATTTTTAATGTATCTTTAAGTCAACTGAAGAGTTATCTTAATAAATATTAGTTTGGTATTTGATGCTGTATCTCTGTGGTGATGTATTTACTTCTATATTGTTGAATATATTGTTGTTTAAGTGTAATATATTATAATTTATTGTTGTTTGAGGGTAACATTGTTGTATTTCAGCTTTGTTATACTGTAGAATTATTTTATTTAGGTTATTATTTAGTTTATACCTAACTTTATCATTATTATTATTGTAACGGTTAATGGGGTTTTCCCGTACTTAATAAATAAATAAATAAATAAGAGATGGCAGAGTTTTACTCACAGATTGATGATATAAAGAGAAAACTACCAAAACAGGATCTGACAATGGTAATGGGAGACTTCAATTCAAAGATCGGTAAGGGAAAAGAAGGTGAGCTTATAGGCCCATATGGACTAGGAGACAGGAATGAAAGAGGAGAAAAACTAAGTGTCTTCGCACACGAACAAAACCTAGTAATTATGAATACATTCTTCACACTCCCGAAACGAAGACTGTATACCTAGAGGTCACCTCAAGATTCGTGTGACCATATTGTTAGAAACCAGCTTGACTACATCCTTATAAACAAAAGATACAGAAATAGTTGTACCTCGGTGAAAACATATCCTGGCATAGATCTACAATCGGATCATGTACCGCTAGTAGGAGTGTTCAGGACAAGACTTAAGAAAACAAAAAGGAAAATTGTCAATAGATATGACTTGAGGAAATTGAAAGAACCCATGATAAGACAACAAGCAGAAGCAAGACTCAATGACGACCTTACAGTATCACCGGATTCCTCGACTGCTGAAGAAGAGATTAAAAAACTAAACACCAAAGTGAAAAATGTTAAGCATAATCTATTGAGATATGATAAAACCAAGAACAAATCGTGGATGACGGAAGAAATTCTTCAATTAATGGAAGAAGAACATCCAGAAAACAATTCTGACAAAAATTAGAGAAGCCAAAGAAAATGAATTAAGGAAGCAATGCGAATAACTAGAAGCATTTCAAGAGAAGTTTGACAGTTTTAACGTTCCTAGAAAAGTAAGAGAAATGACCGGAAAATATAAAACAAATGCAGTAAATAGACTAGTGGATCAAAAGGGAGTCGTCATTGTTGATAAAGAAGAAGTTAAAGATACTTGGAAGGGCTACGTAGAGCAACTGTTTCACAATGACCGTCCGGAGGTACCCAAAATAGATTGCCAGACAGGTCCGAACATTCTTGAAGAGGATGTAAGAGCGACCATAAAAGCAATGAAAGATGGCAAAGCACCAGGACCAGATAGTATAGAGGCAGAATTCCTAAAGCTACTCGATGGGGACAGCGTTAAATGGCTGAATTCAATTTTCAATCGAATCTATGACTCTGGCGATATGCCCTCCCAATGGTTTAAAGCCGAATTTATCACATTGCCAAAGAAACCTGGAGCTAAATCATGTGGGGAGTACAGAACAATAAGCCATGCTGAAACTGTTTCTAAAAATAATACACAGAAACGGGTTCAGAAATGCACTGGGTACACGTGAAGCACTGTTCAGCATTTAGGTACTCTTTCAAAGATGCAGAGATACAAATGTTGACATATAGGTACGCTTGTTTTATCGACTATCAAAAAGCGTTCGATAGAGTACAATATCAGACAATGATAGACGTTTTGAAAAATATAGGATTGAATGATAAAGATTTAAGATTAATTACAAACCTATATTGGAATCAGTCTGTTTCGGTGAGGGTAGGGGAAGAGAATACGGATGAGGTCAGGATCCTCCGAGGTGTAAGACAGGGATGCATACTGTCTCCGTTGACCTTTAACTTGTATGCCGAGCAAATATTTGAGGAGGCTCTGGAAGCTGTTGAAGTGGGAGTTCTATTGACTGGAGAAAGATTGACTAACATCCGATATGCAGATGACACCGGACTGTCCTGTTCGCTGATACCTAGGAAGGTTTGCAGTTTTTGGTAGATAGAGTGACGATAAGTAGCAACATGTACGGACTTGACATTAATACAAACAAAACAAAAATTATGGTCATAAGTAAGTCCAACTTGCCCAACTGTAACATCGAGAGTAACGGCAAGCTTATTAAACGAGTGCGTAGATACACGTATCTTGGCATCAATATCAATGGCCAATGGGACCACGCACAAGAGATTAAGATCCGTATTGAAAAGGCGGGAGCAGTGTTCGGAAATATGAGTAAAATATTTAAGAACCACGACTTGACGTTAACAAGAAAGGTAAGATTCCTACGCTGCTATGTGTTTTCAGTTCTGTTGTATGGGGTGGAATCGTGGACACTTACTGAGGCAACAAGCAAAAGATTGGAAGCCTTTGAGATGTAGCTCTATCGTCGGACACTGAGGGTGTCGTGGACAGACCGTGTCAAAAATAAGACGGTTTTACAGAGAATGAACAAACAGAAAGAAATTCTAAACAACATCAAAATACAAAAGCTCCAATACCTCGGCATGGGATGAGAAACACAGACATATATCGATTACTACAAAATATACTGCAGGGCAAAGTGGATGGAAAAAGAGGTGTAGGAAGAAGGAGAATCTCGTGGCTAAAAAATCTCAGAACCTGGTTTGCAGTGACCACCACACAGTTGTTCAGAGCCGCAGTTAATAAGGTGATGATAGCTTATATGGTTGCCAACATCCGGAACGGATAGGAACTACTACAAGAAGATGTGGGGGCAATTTTAGCTATTTACGCGTAAAAATAAATTGAGGGTCAATTTTTACAAATTTTTGACCAAGAACTTAAATTTTAAAGCCCGGACCTGTCTATTTTACCATTCGACAATGATAAGCTGCAGTGGGCATGTCTAATCGTGTGTAGCTTTGTTTACATGCGCGAGGCCATGCATAAATTTGCCACTTTTGTGATTATTGTTTGCTTAGCTAAAGTTAAATGTCTATGGTTTTTATACCTAATCTTGGGCAAGGCGCACATTGAGACACATTCGACGCAACCCACGCAGGGCAGCACACGCCACGTTTATGTATCATGTAGTGAGCACCGCATGCCCGCATATTAAGATGCAGCACAGCGTAGGCCACGAATGTGCCAAACAAAACGTGTGTCGCCCAGTGTTCGAGACACAGATCTCGTGTGCGTGTGCGGCATGCGTGCGTGCGTGATTTCTTTCTTTTTTGATAGGTCGTACAGCAAAACTTCTGTTTATCAATCTGCGTCCGAATTTGACTCAGAACTGAAATCTAGCCATAAATTTTCCATGATTACTTTATTAATTTATTAAAACTACCTCCTACGCAGAAAACAACACAGCTTGTGCAGACAATATGCGTTCAGTCGACACAGCCCACAAATTTCGTGCACTGCGTCGTTTGTGCTGCCCTGCGTGGGTTGCGTCGCATGTGTCTCAATGTGCGCCTTGCCTAACAGTCGTTCGTAAACGACTTCACGGATTTAAAAGCGAATTGCAGAGTGTGAAAGATTGTAGATGACGCCAAGGCAAAGTTTTTGATGTTGATACTTTGTTTTGCTGTTTAAAAGAAGGAAAAGGAAAGTAGCTATCTATAGCTATGAAAGGTTTATACCATGTCGTTTAAATATTGTTCTTGCTATAGTTAAGACGATGTCTCGAGAAGTTTTTTACAGTTTTTTATCTTAATTCTAAGTACTGAAATTATTCTAATTTTTTAACAACCAGCTGCTTTTAACACATATACAGGGTGTCCATTTAGTGTGTAATTCTTCGATATCTCAAATACTATCCTATATAGAGAAAAACTTTGTAAAAAATAGAGGACTGTTGAAGGTGCATATTATAAAAATATTTTTAAATATACAGTGTGTTTCACAAAAGCTGGACCACTAAAATGTAAATATTTTGAAATGAACCACCCTATATTTTTTTTTTGCAATTTGTGCCTCTCCATATTGTTTATGTAATCTAAATTTTTTTTTCAATCTGTTTCATTGTTGCCAAGATATTCATTATTTTCCTAATTTTTTTGCTTTTGTAAGGTCGCAATAAATATGCTACAACTTCTTTATTGATTTTAATTTAACTATTATTTTTTACATACGGTTGCATCTGGGTCCTATGAGTAGTATTTATAAGATTATATCCGATTTTTTTATACAGGTTGCTTCAATTTTACTTCCAAATTTCGGGAAGTTAAGATTAAATTTACTCAATATTCTTAAATGCAACACCCTGTATATTTTGTTAAGAATTAAAGCCTCAACTAAGTTCCCTTCTAACTGTAAAATATTGTATTTTTATTTTGCGACGTTGCCAAATTGTAACGACTTTCTCAAAATTTTCGTTATTTGCTTTTTGATTTGTTTTTATTTTAATTGTATGATGTATTTTATTCTATTATAAAGTTCCTACCCTTTAACATAATACTAAATTTTATAACGTCCAGATAAATAAAAAATTAATAAAATAAAAAATAACAACTTTAATTTATTTTAGTATCATATTATTTCTGCGGTGTTCCAATTATAATAATTAAATATTGTACCAAAATTATTTACCTAGTTAAAGAAGTTGTTCAAAGTGTCGTCCGTTTTGATTAATGCAATTTTGAATTCAAATTATATTAGATAAGGTATGAGGTGTTATGCTATGAAATGCCTCTCTAATTCGTTCTTTCATATCATCACGAGTGGTGGCTGGTAAGCCAATACTTTTGCTTTTACGTTTACGTAACCTCATAAGAAATAGTCCATGCTAGTCAGATCAGGTGATCTGGCAGGCCAGTTAATTGGTCCTCCTCGACCTATCCATTTTTAAGAAATTTTTATTTTTATTTTATTAATTTGTTATTTATCTGGACGTTATAATATTTGGTATTATGTTTAAGGGGATTCTTGCCTTTCAAAAAAGGTACAAATGTGGACAAATTTTAAAAACATATTGTAACCGATCTAGTTATCCGATGTTATTGAAAAAAATATATGTTGTATAAATAACTGAAACTTAGAGTCGCCTTCCTCCAGAATTAAAAAAAAATCAATGGGGTGCCCAATAAAAAAATTGAAAGTCAGGCAAAACTGGCCCAGTTTCAAATAATAATAACGCTTACATTTTTAAAGATTATCAAAAAATAAAGGAAGACGACTCTAAGTTAATATGTTCACATTGTGCCTTAAAGATTTTGAATAATTTGATGCGTTAAAATTGCCATAATATGGTTTTAAAAATTGGCCATTAGTGATGTAAAATGTGGTAAAATCGCAGCATTTACTTTTCTATCCCTCACGTGCGTTCTTTATTGCCCAAGACGAGATCCCGCGGCACGAGCGACAAATTCTCAGAAATTCTTGAACACCTGCACATCGGACTGTTGAAATAATAAAGATAATAATAAGTATTTCATTTTTACATTATATTGAAAGCAATACTTGTCGGTATCAGTATAGCAGTTTTGGCGAATTTTAGTGGTGATTTTATTTTAATTATACTGTACCAAAATGGGAAAGAAAACAAAGTTAAAAACAAATAGCAAAAGGAAAAGTAAGGGACTATTTGCGAAGCGAATGTGAGTGAGTTGATATAATATTATTTTGTGTATTAATAATACAGATATTATGTAGGTAGGTAAGTGTAAGTACCCATACTGACAATTATAAATAATGTTATTTTTATTTATTCTTTAATTAAATATTAGCGAAAAATGTGTTTTTGTTTATACTTTCTGTTTATAATAGTTGGTATACATGGTAGGTATTTTACGGTGGATGGAACATTAGACGTTTAATGAAAAACGATGGATACTTTTTTTTAAAATTTGGTTGTCTAGTTAAACGATCATGATCTATCGTTTAAAAACATTTTCAGCATTGCCGCTTCTTTCTGCCCAAAACAGGTGGCAACATCGTTAGTTTAAATCGAGGTTTAAATGGAACACCCATATATTATCAAATTTTCAGATTCTATACAGGGTGTGTCAACAAGGAGTTCGCCTTCGATAGCGCCCAAACTATAAGAGATTTATAAAAAAGTGTTATATAAAAGTTATAGGATTTACCATGAACCATAACGCGAAAATATTTTACGATATACAGGATTGCTCAAAACAGTGAAACTACATAAAAAAAATATTTTAAATAAAACACCCTATATATTTTTTCACTTTCGGATTCCGCTAGAAAGAAGCTCTATAGTTATATTTACTTTTTTGAATTTGATTGCGACGTTGCAAAGTAATTAATTATTTTCTCGTATTTAAAGAAATTATGGTAGTTATTAAAACAATCATAGTTGCCTATGGAATCTATGGAATTAAATAAAATTTTTACCATAAGTACCCAAATAATATGTAATATAATATGTAACCATATCACTAGTTTTTCTATTTATTATACAGGGTGTTCGTACAGTCTCGGCCAATCTCGCCAATTTAAGTATGCAATATTTCAATTTTTTTAAATGGAACACCCTGTATTTTTTTTACAGATAAGGTGTATTTTTTAATGCCTTTATTTTTTGTTAAATATGTGACGCATCTAAACCTTCTACTTTTTGAGATATTTTAAAATTTATGGTGAGCAACACGAAAATGAATAATTTTATTATTTTAATCAAGAATGCCATGGACAAAATATGAAAGGCTGTACTTAAACTGCCGTCAAACGGTAGCCTACTAAAATGCCGTTAACAAATATTTAAAAAAAAATGTTCTGCTAACAACGAACAAACCGATTGCCGATATACCTTTTTATACCTTTTTGCCCATAACAAATGCCAAGAGGACATATGTGGCGAGACGCTCGTCATTTTAGTACGCCATCGTTCGACGGCAGTTTTAGCATAGCGAATAAAAAGCCGTCAGACGCGTTATTTTAATGAGGTCATAGTTGTTAACGGCATTTCAAAAGGCTACCGTTTGACGCGATTCTTTCCTTCCTCTAGTCGCAATTCTAATTTGCATCTGTATTTGGCTGCGCGTACCACAGTAAAGCCGACGTAGAGGACACATTATGCAGCAGCTGACGAATTCGATACTCGAACGAAAATCATTTTATAATGTACTGTAATTAACTGGTCTATTGGAATCGAAAATAGCTGGAATTCGTTACTCGCGTGACGAGAACAGTTCGTGAATTTGATGTTTCAGTGGCGTGGAGGGTGGCAAAGAAACTTATTGGAAATAAATCCATAAATTACAAATTATATGAAATATAAATAGGTAATCAATATTTTTTAAATGGTATTACCTATATAATATCCTTTTACCTATATACAATGTGTCCGCTTAAGTTGTCCACATCTGAGAAACTTTTTTATTATTAGTTTTCCGCAAAAAAGTTATTTCTTATAAAAAGTTCTGCTTTCTGAAAAGATACTATTAGGCTACTCAGTTAAGTTTAAAAAACAGAGAAAACTATTTTTAAAAACAATTTTATTTTACTTCGGAAAATACAGCGTCTGACTTTAACGAGCTCAAGTCAAAGAATATTTTATTTAAAAAATTACATTAACATTATTGTAAAACTAGCATCATCAAGAGATAAGGCTTCTCGGAAAGGTTGGCCTGGGAATCGTCTAGTTCATCGTTTTCTCAGTATGTAACTCCTCCCTCCTTAAGCTGAGAAGATACCGGAGGTATTCTGCGAGGTATTGGTATTTTCGGTTCTGGCATCGATTTCTTGCAATTTGGTATTGGTTTTGGTCCTTGTACAAAATTTGGAAAATGGTCTAAGTTGGTTTCTATATTTCCATAGTAGGTACATTGTCAACAGGATGGCTAGACTTCCTATTAAGTAGGACATAATGTTCGATAATTGTTCTTTTTCTTCGATTGCGGTGATTGGCGATAATTGGTTGGCCATATCTTTCAATCGATAAATATCTTCAAAGTTCAGTTTCGTTAAATTTGGTGTTTTGAAGGTGGTTGATAGGGTGGAATTTCCTATTTCGACGTCGGGTAAGATTAGCGGTTTTCCTTGTTTAATGCTTACGTCGTTGACAAATTTCTTCGCTCCGATTTGAATTTGGCAATTTTTCGGAATTTTCACTAGCGTCGGCATATTAATTTGGAGATATTGGTCGGTAGTGCATTTAGAAAAAAGTCTTTCTGTTTTACTGGGAAGGATGAGTATTTCTTCCTGTGTAACTTGTTCAGTTATTATTTCTTGTATTTTGACTTCAAGAACAGGGCAGTTTTTTAGCGGAGAGCCTTTTAGTAGTTGAAGGGTGCAATGGTCTTGGGGGTGGAGATTTTCATTGCAGTAGTATTCTTCTTCCAGTTGGGGGCAACTAGTTTCTTCAAATTGGACCTTTTCTTCTGCTTGTGCCAAATAAGGGTATTTTGGAACGAATATTTTATGGTCTTGGGTAATAGGATAAAGGTGGTAGAAGGTAAACCTTTCTGGTCTAACCACAGGAACATGAATCGCAAATATCACTTTAGCTTTTGAAAAAGTAACTTGAGTCCCTAAAAATTGGTAATACGACAATATGTTCTTAAAATTTGGTATTGCTTCATTATTATAGATTGTTCTTAGATAATCTAGCATTTGTAATAATTCTTAACTTGGCACTATGGCGTTATGCAGTGCGTTTAATTTGGCAAACATAATAGCGTCCTCTAGGTTGTCAATAAAGGTGATTAAATTTTGACAATCTAAATTTATTTGATAAATTAGTCCTTGAAAGCTTATGTAATCATTTAGATCGTTAATTGTTCGTTCGATGACATCTTTAAATACTCTTAGACCATATTGTAATTGTTTTTGATTTGCATCGAGAATCGATATTGTTTTATTATAGTTATTAATTAAGTTTTTTGATAAGGAAACTTGTAAATTTAGTTTGTTTATGATGTTTTTCTGATTCGTTTCGAGAATTTTAATGGTTTTATCGTATCTTTTTCCGTCGTCCGCGTCTAATGTGCCGAATAACCATTTATTTTCTTTACCTACGATATTAACTAGACCTCTCTTGTTCCTTACGTGTGGGTGGAGATTCTCGAGTTTACTTTGTGTTGTTTGAATGAGGTATTCCGTTCTAAGTATTGCACTTTCTGATAACCCGTGATAAGAAATTGGATTTGTTGCGTTTTCGTGCTTTAAGTGGTTTTTAATTGTAAAGAAATATTTTTCTATATTTACAAGTTGTATTAAAATAGGTTCTAAGTCTACGTAATGCAAAAATGTATGTTTGTTATATATAAGTTTTGAGTTTCCTAATTCTATCAGGAGAATAGGATTTTTAAGGGTTGTCAGGTATATGTCATTAGGGTTGCAGTATATTTGAAGTACTTGGAGTGTCGTGGTAAAAATCAGGATTGTCCTTTTCATTGTTTACCTGAAAATTCGATAGTCGTTTAATTCGGGGTTTTCTAGCGCTGTTTTTATGGTACGAGCCTTTTTGTGTAATTACTTTTTTATCGGTTTGACTTTTAATCGCAATTTTTTTAAATTTCGGCAGGTCTTTTAATATTTCAAATGGGGTATGTTTGGTTATACTATGGATTGAGTTATTTTATGCAATTATTACGCGTTTAATAAGTTGCGTGGGTGTAAAATTTTTATTTTCCTCTTTTAGACATCGGTAGTGTTCGATTAATGTTGAATGAAATCGTTCAACTGGGGAGTTCGAATTACTATTTTTTTTTGGGGTTGTAAAGTGTATTTTTTTTACAGATAAGGTGTATTTTTTAATGCCTTTATTTTTTGTTAAATATGTGACGCATCTAAACCTTCTACTTTTTGAGATATTTTAAAATTTATGGTGAGCAACACGAAAATGAATAATTTTATTATTTTAATCAAGAATGCCATGGACAAAATATGAAAGGCTGTACTTAAACTGCCGTCAAACGGTAGCCTACTAAAATGCCGTTAACAAATATTTAAAAAAAAATGTTCTGCTAACAACGAACAAACCGATTGCCGATATACCTTTTTATACCTTTTTGCCCATAACAAATGCCAAGAGGACATATGTGGCGAGACGCTCGTCATTTTAGTACGCCATCGTTCGACGGCAGTTTTAGCATAGCGAATAAAAAGCCGTCAGACGCGTTATTTTAATGAGGTCATAGTTGTTAACGGCATTTCAAAAGGCTACCGTTTGACGCGATTCTTTCCTTCCTCTAGTCGTCGCAATTCTAATTTGCATCTGTATTTGGCTGCGCGTACCACAGTAAAGCCGACGTAGAGGACACATTATGCAGCAGCTGACGAATTCGATACTCGAACGAAAATCATTTTATAATGTACTGTAATTAACTGGTCTATTGGAATCGAAAATAGCTGGAATTCGTTACTCGCGTGACGAGAACAGTTCGTGAATTTGATGTTTCAGTGGCGTGGAGGGTGGCAAAGAAACTTATTGGAAATAAATCCATAAATTACAAATTATATGAAATATAAATAGGTAATCAATATTTTTTAAATGGTATTACCTATATAATATCCTTTTACCTATATACAATGTGTCCGCTTAAGTTGTCCACATCTGAGAAACTTTTTTATTATTAGTTTTCCGCAAAAAAGTTATTCCTTATAAAAAGTTCTGCTTTCTGAAAAGATACTATTAGGCTACTCAGTTAAGTTTAAAAAACAGAGAAAACTATTTTTAAAAACAATTTTATTTTACTTCGGAAAATACAGCGTCTGACTTTAACGAGCTCAAGTCAAAGAATATTTTATTTAAAAAATTACATTAACATTATTGTAAAACTAGCATCATCAAGAGATAAGGCTTCTCGGAAAGGTTGGCCTGGGAATCGTCTAGTTCATCGTTTTCTCAGTATGTAACTCCTCCCTCCTTAAGCTGAGAAAATACCGGAGGTATTCTGCGAGGTATTGGTATTTTCGGTTCTGGCATCGATTTCTTGCAATTTGGTATTGGTTTTGGTCCTTGTACAAAATTTGGAAAATGGTCTAAGTTGGTTTCTATATTTCCATAGTAGGTACATTGTCAACAGGATGGCTAGACTTCCTATTAAGTAGGACATAATGTTCGATAATTGTTCTTTTTCTTCGATTGCGGTGATTGGCGATAATTGGTTGGCCATATCTTTCAATCGATAAATATCTTCAAAGTTCAGTTTCGTTAAATTTGGTGTTTTGAAGGTGGTTGATAGGGTGGAATTTCCTATTTCGACGTCGGGTAAGATTAGCGGTTTTCCTTGTTTAATGCTTACGTCGTTGACAAATTTCTTCGCTCCGATTTGAATTTGGCAATTTTTCGGAATTTTCACTAGCGTCGGCATATTAATTTGGAGATATTGGTCGGTAGTGCATTTAGAAAAAAGTCTTTCTGTTTTACTGGGAAGGATGAGTATTTCTTCCTGTGTAACTTGTTCAGTTATTATTTCTTGTATTTTGACTTCAAGAACAGGGCAGTTTTCTAGCGGAGAGCCTTTTAGTAGTTGAAGGGTGCAATGGTCTTGGGGGTGGAGATTTTCATTGCAGTAGTATTCTTCTTCCAGTTGGGGGCAACTAGTTTCTTCAAATTGGACCTTTTCTTCTGCTTGTGCCAAATAAGGGTATTTTGGAACGAATATTTTATGGTCTTGGGTAATAGGATAAAGGTGGTAGAAGGTAAACCTTTCTGGTCTAACCACAGGAACATGAATCGCAAATATCACTTAAGCTTTTGAAAAAGTAACTTGAGTCCTTAAAAATTGGTAATACGACAATATGTTCTTAAAATTTGGTATTGCTTCATTATTATAGATTGTTCTTAGATAATCTAGCATTTGTAATAATTCTTAACTTGGCACTATGGCGTTATGCAGTGCGTTTAATTTGGCAAACATAATAGCGTCCTCTAGGTTGTCAATAAAGGTGATTAAATTTTGACAATCTAAATTTATTTGATAAATTAGTCCTTGAAAGCTTATGTAATCATTTAGATCGTTAATTGTTCGTTCGATGACATCTTTAAATACTCTTAGACCATATTGTAATTGTTTTTGATTTGCATCGAGAATCGATATTGTTTTATTATAGTTATTAATTAAGTTTTTTGATAAGGAAACTTGTAAATTTAGTTTGTTTATGATGTTTTTCTGATTCGTTTCGAGAATTTTAATGGTTTTATCGTATCTTTTTCCGTCGTCCGCGTCTAATGTGCCGAATAACCATTTATTTTCTTTACCTACGATATTAACTAGACCTCTCTTGTTCCTTACGTGTGGGTGGAGATTCTCGAGTTTACTTTGTGTTGTTTGAATGAGGTATTCCGTTCTAAGTATTGCACTTTCTGATAACCCGTGATAAGAAATTGGATTTGTTGCGTTTTCGTGCTTTAAGTGGTTTTTAATTGTAAAGAAATATTTTTCTATATTTACAAGTTGTATTAAAATAGGTTCTAAGTCTACGTAATGCAAAAATGTATGTTTGTTATATATAAGTTTTGAGTTTCCTAATTCTATCAGGAGAGTAGGATTTTTAAGGGTTGTCAGGTATATGTCATTAGGGTTGCAGTATATTTGAAGTACTTGGAGTGTCGTGGTAAAAATCAGGATTGTCCTTTTCATTGTTTACCTGAAAATTCGATAGTCGTTTAATTCGGGGTTTTCTAGCGCTGTTTTTATGGTACGAGCCTTTTTGTGTAATTACTTTTTTATCGGTTTGACTTTTAATCGCAATTTTTTTAAATTTCGGCAGGTCTTTTAATATTTCAAATGGGGTATGTTTGGTTATACTATGGATTGAGTTAGTGTATGCAATTATTACGCGTTTAATAAGTTGCGTGGGTGTAAAATTTTTATTTTCCTCTTTTAGACATCGGTAGTGTTCGATTAATGTTGAATGAAATCGTTCAACTGGGGAGTTCGAATTACTATTTTTTTTTGGGGTTGTGAAGTGGAGCTCGATTTTGCAAAGTTTGCAAAAATCTTCTACTTCTTTATTTTTGAATTCTGTACCACAATCGGCTGTAATTTTAAGAGGTAAACCGTGGTGCGTAATAAAATTTAGTAGGTTTTCTAGTATTTCTGGTCCTGTTAAACTATTTATGTGATAGGCTTGTCCGTATAGAGAAAATGTATCTATTACCGTTAAAAAGGTTTCGTTCAATATTTTGAATGTGTCCATTTGGACTAACTCGAGGGGTTTTGAGCTGTTCGGGGTTAAGTTAAATTTAATTACTGGGGAATTTCTATCGTACTTGTTGGTTAGACATGTTTCGCAGTTGTTTATGTAATTTTCGATGTCTTCTGACATTTTTGGCCAATAATATTTTTGCGAAAAGGCTAATTTGGTTTCGTTAATGCCTCTATGACACGTTTTAGTTGTGTGATACATCTCGAGTTTTTCTTTTTGGCCGTTAAGTGGTTCGACGTCTTCCAAAAATTTTGAACATTGAATTAGTTTGTAAGAAGAATTTCGAAAAAAGTTTTGAACTGTAGTAATGAATATTTTGGCTATTCCTGGGTCCCAACAATATATAACAAACGTTTGTTTGGGATCAACAAATTCCTTTAAAATTTTTATTATATGTTCGCGTGGGTCTCGTTTTGATATTGTGACGTATAGGCGTGTGTTTTCAAATATTTAATTTAATTTACGTTGTATTTTGTCTATATCACCAGCAGTGATAACGATTTGATTTTTATAAACATTTAAACATCGTTCGGATATAGGTATATTTATTATCGGGTGTTCTAGTGACGTATGCACCGTCTCGTTATCGTCTTCTTTGTTTTTTTCAGGGGGTCGAATTTGCAAGTCGGATATTATATTGATTTTTGGTGTGTTCGTATCTGTTTGTCTTTCGTCGTATGTCTCAAAAATTTCATTTATACTCGATTCGTCTAATTGCGGGATATCACCCTGGTATTGTAGGTATTCGCTTATCATGTTGTCTATGTTACCGGGGTCACTGTCTGTCGCCATTATCTCTAAGGCGTTAAGGTCATTGTCTGTGGGATATCTAGACAAGGCGTATGCGTTTTTTGCATGGTTTGATATTTGTGGTAGAAAGAGTGTGTCAATTTTACTGGGTTTTGTCAAACTGTCTTTTTCTAGTACGTTGACAGGAACATTTGTTACTATTTTTTCATTTGGATTTACCGAAAATGAAAAACATGAGTCGTGTGTTTGGCGATAAAGAAATGGTATATTAAGTTTGGGTCCAATCAGTCTCTTATTACAAATACAAAAAAAAATACAAAATACAAAAATGCTTTATTCATAAGTATTTACATCATAGTATTACTGCATTACATAATTATCTGCACTTAAGCCCTTAGTGGGCTTTTGTGTGCTATTATATTAAAACATAAAATATTAAGCTAGAGTTTGTATCACATTTCCTCATTCATCAATAATCCTACTAATTAACAATGTTATACCTTTTTGGAACAGACCGAAAATACATAGGAACAGCCGAGCACGCAGGACCCCGCCCTCCACGCATACATAGAGAATCCGATCATACTAGGTTAACCTACATAATTAGTCGCTTTAAGTAAAAGGAGTTTGCTGAGATAAAGATTTTAAGTCTTGATTTGAAGATTTTATGACTTTTCATTTGTCGCAATTCAGAAGGTAAAAAATTGAAGAGTTTGATTCCCACATAGTTAACTGATTTTAGAAACAATGTATTATTTGGCTTAGGTAAAACTAATTGATCGTTATTATTTAATCTTGTAGCATGACAGTGAGCAACCGTTGGAGAGAAATTTGTACTTTTTTTTATGAAGCAAATAGTTGCATATATATATATAATTCCGTCAGGTCAAACAAGTTTGTTTCCTTAAACAATAGTTCTGTCGAGTAAATTCTTGGTTTTTTGGCCATAATTTTTATAATTTGTTTTTGTATTGTTATTAAGGGTTTAAGGGTAGTCTCATAAACATTTCCCCATATTGGTAATCCGTAGTTTATTACCGACTCCAACAATGAGGAGTAAACCAATTTTATTTCAGCCGGATTCAGAAAGTGTCTTAATTGATAAAATCTAAAAATTAGCTTTCTTAGCTTGTTAGTTAACATTTCAACATGTGCATCCCATTTTAAGAATTGGTCTATTGTAATCCCTAAATATTTTACATTATTCACCTTTTTAATTTTGTCGTTACATTTATTACAGTTATAAGGGTTGTCACAGTTGTGTAACTTTATTGTCTTAAATGTTGATGAATTAGTTGAATTTAGTGAAAAAGTTAGAAAATTGGTTTTTTCAGAGTTTAGTGTTAAAAGATTGGATCTCAACCAGGACAGTACTTTACAAAGCCCAACCTCAGCCTTATTCCTAGTTTCCTCCCACGTTACATCAGTAAAAATCAGAACGGTGTCATCGGCATACGAAAAGATCCCGCCCGATATATCCAAATCAAAAATTATGTTCATGTAGATCTGAAACAATATCGGACCCAGAACGGTTCCTTGTGGAATTCCCATTTCAACCAGTAGATTTTTACTTTGATCTGGCGCTTTTCCAACGCTTTGGTATCTGTTTGTTAGATAGTCCTTGATAAGATCCCCTCCCACGCCTCTGACACCATAGTTATTTAATTTTTGGATCAAGAATGTGTGGCTCACAGTGTCAAAAGCCTTTGCCAGGTCTAAAAAGATTGCCAAAGGCTTCATGCCATTATTTAACGAGTTCTGAATACTGCCCGTGACCGCGTATATTGCGCCTAACGTAGAAACACCCTGCTTAAAGCCATATTGATATTTTGATATTATTTTGTACTTATTTAAATGATTTAGGAGCCTTTTTTTAATGCATTTCTCAAACACTTTTGCTAGATTGCTAATTAATGAAATAGGTCTATAATTTCCAAGAGAAAGTGGGTCACCCGATTTAAAGATTGGGATTACAACACTCTTTTTTAAGGCGCTGGGAAACTTGCCCGTTTCGAAAACCGCATTAAGGATGTGTGTTATAGGTTTAGCGATATAAATGCTAGTTGCTTTAAGTGTTTCGCATTTTAGGTTATCTGGTCCAGGCGATGAGTTGGTTTTTAGATCATTAATGGTTATTTTAACTTCTAACTCAGTAACCGGAGAGAGAAATATTGTTTGCCCAATGTGTTTATTTACATTTGGCCTTTCTTTGGAAACTCTAATATTAATTATTTTTTCAGCCATTTTAGTACCGATCTTAGTAAAATATGCGTTAAACTCAGTGTTTATCTCTTTGGGGTGGGTCAAATTATTACCTTGCTCATCCCTTACTTCGTTGATATTCTTTTTTGATGCCAAGCTATTTGTAGCTTCGTTAATAATATGCCATATTTTTTTTGAATCTTTGTTTGCGAATTGAATTTTTTCTTTATAATATCTATACTTTGTTTGTTTTACAAGTTTATTAACCGAGTTTCTATAGTTCCTATAAATATTTTTTATATCAATATTATTAGGATTTTTTAAAGTGGATTTTCTTAGGAAATCCCTTTGCTTAATGGCATTGATAATATGATCATTTATCCATGGTTTGGATTTATGTTTTCTATTGTTTTTAATGACTGTTTTTGTGAATTTGGTTATTAAAAAATTAAATTTTGTAAAAAACTTTTTATATGCAATTTCAGAACTTGTTTCAGTTAAAACATCTTCCCACGTTTCGTTTTTTAGAGAGTTTATCAACGAAGTATAATTAATTTTTTTGATGGTGCAAAGTTTTAATTCACTCTCCGCCAAATTCGGTAGATTTAAGTGCAAAATAATCGGATTATGGTCCGTAACGCATGATTCTAAAATAAAAGATTTAACTAGCGAGTCGTTAATATTATTTTTTAAGAATATATGGTCAATACAGCTTTTACTGAGATCAGACATTCTAGTTGGTTTTGTTATTTGTGGGTAAAAGCCATATTCACATAATATATTTACATAAGTTTGTACCTGGTGACTATTTATGTCCAATAAGTTAATATTTATATCTCCGGCAAAGATGTTTATATCAGAGTTGCCACTGCTCCTAATTATGTTATCTAAATCTGTTAAAAATAAGTCAATATCCGCTGAAGGCGGTCTATATGTAGCTATTATGTTATAGAAATTACTTTCTTTTTTAAATTTTAGTTTGCTAAAGGTTTACTTCATTTAAAGTTTCGTTTTCTATATTTATAGCAATGTTATTTTTAGCGTAAATTACGACTCCATCATTTTGATTAAAGTGGGCTTTATTATAATGAAAGTTATAATTAGATAACTCAAAATTGTTAGCCATAACTGTCCATGTTTCTGTTAATATTATTACATCATAGAAATCATTCAGTTCGCTTATTAGAATTGTAAACTCATCAAAATTTTTTTGAATACTCCTAATATTCATTTACATTCAATTACATAGGTCAATATTGAGTTGCATATTAATTAGGTCAGTTAGGCCTAATATTCCGTCGAATTAGTCGTCGAAGTCGAAAAGAATGAAATTTATTTTATAATTTGTACCGAATTCTGCGAGAGCCGGTATTGATGCCTCGAATTCTGTTGATTGACTTCCTAAGGCCGTTTTTATCGTATTGTTAGAGTGATAGATACAATTGGCATAAAATTGTTCCGCAACCGATGGCTTTAAAATAGACCGTAGGCTACCGGTGTCGATTAAAAGCTTTAAGTTTGGTTTTTTGATTTTAACATATGGGAGTGAGCCGTTACAGAATATACTATTGATTTCGGTCATATATGTTCTTTTGTTGGCCCCGTTTTGTGAAAATTTTGGTTATGCAATTCTTTATTTTTCTCCGAAATTTCATTTTGGGCAGATGGTCTTTCGTGTTTAATATTTTGTTCATTTTCGTCATTGGTTGTACCTTGCGTATGGGGTGTCGTCGTAACTTTGGTCAGGTAATGTTTGTTCAGGGGTGGTTTGATAGTCTTGGTAGTTAGCAGCATAACTACCATACATGTCGAGATTGTTATCGTATGTATTTTCACCCTGTATATAGTCATTTCCTTCTTCACTAAAATAAAGTTCTTGAAAGGTAAAGTTTGGTTTTTGATTTGGGTATTGATTTCTAAAATAATTCTGTTGATTATTGTATGAATTTTGGCGATTTGTATTTACCGTGGGATTTCTAGAGGTTGTTGACATTGGTTCTGGGCGAGGCAAATTTTTGGGTGGAATTTGGTTAGGTCGAAAAACATTTTGTGGTTTCCCAAAAACTTGGCTATTAGTGGGGTAATTTCGCGGGGGTAAATACCGGGGTTGTATATTTATAGGTTGACTCGGGAAATAAGGTCTCTGAAAATGGTTTTACGTATTCATATTCGGTGTATTATTTGGTAATATGGGGAAGTTATTATACATTTGATTTTGATTCTGAAAATTTTGAAACTCTCTTGGTTTTTGCATGGGCCAATTGTTAGTTTTTTGCATTTTTTGCATTTCGCCGAAGCTATCATATAGTTTTTCAAAATTTTCAAATTCACTTACATAAGCCATAGCATCTTCAAGGGTTGCTGGTTTTTTTATATGCATGTTATTTTTTAATATGCCGGTGCACCCTGCAATAAATGTATTTAAAGCTGTGCTTTCATGATATTTATTATGACACAATTTTTCGGGTTCGCCTAACTGGTTATTATTGCTTATTCTTTGAATAACGTTACTACGTAGTAGTTGTAGTATATTGCCAAAATTTAGAATATGTTCTCCCTTAAGGGGTTTAGTACGGGTTAGTTCCTGAACTAAGCAATCTAAATCTCTCCTATCAGAAAAAGCCTGGGTTAACGCTGCGCGTAACTTTTCCCAGTCGTCTAATTCCATTCGATTTGCAATCATGTTTTCCGCTCTACCTGTCAGTTTTTCATTTATGCACTCAAGTGCATGAGCATTTAAATCATCATCGTTAAACGGTTTATATTTGGCGACTAGGTCGTCGCATCTTTTTAAAAACTTATTTAAATTATTACTATTGCCATCAAAGGGTTTTATATTTTCGATTTTTGATTTAAAAAGGTCCCAATTTACAGCTAGTGGGCCTTGTGCCGTTTGTACCGCGGGTGTCACTTGTGACTTACTCATTTTGTTTAGAATAATGAATTTCAAAAGCTAAATTGAATAAACAATCTATAATTCTATTTTGCCAGTAATAGGCCTACAAAAATAATGTGTTTGCTGCTTAAAATTACTTTTTGTCTCCAATAGACTGCCTAAAATTATTTTGTCTTCAATAGACTGCCTAAAATTACTTTTTGTCTCCAATAGACTGCCTAAAAGCTAAATGATATGCGCGATGCACAGAAACTAACTACAGCCGCCGCTGACCCAACCAAACTTTCAGGAGACTATTATGTAGGAGTAAGAAAAAATAATTATTCTTAAGCATATAAACCATGTCACGAGCTCATGCTAAAAGGTTAGAAGCTACTTTACAGTACAAGCGCGAAAAAAGAACAAAATCCTTTAAAAATTATGCTGGTCGTTTGGTTTTAATCAGTAGCAAAAACCTCCTTTATACACAAACACATTAATAACTAATTATTATTAATTAACTGAAGCGTTTTTCCCAAAAACAGCCCATGTCATAAAATCAGGTTTTATTTAAAAATTCACGGGATGGCGCCACCGGTAGTGCATTTATTCCTATTAAAATATTCCATAAAAACGGCCTATGTATCAAATAAACGAAGGTTAAAGATTTGCCGATTCCGCAAAAAGAGCCCATGTCTGTCGCCTTTCCGTCAAGAATATCCCATGTCAGTGACAAAGGTGGTTTTTGCTAGAAATTGCAGAGGTAAGTTTTATTGCCGCATATGCATTCTTTAGTAATTAGTTGTTGTTTATATCTCGTCAAAGGCAGATGTGCAGTTTTTTTCGTAAAATGAGTGACACGGAAGTGCCTGTTGTACCAAGTAAACGTGTTAGAAAATTAAAAAAAGAGGTTGTTATTAAAAATAAAAAGGTGCGTGGTGAATAATAATATAAAAATAATAAAATAAATAAATATATAAAACTAATATAATAAAATAATAATATATAAAAATAATAAAATAAATAAATATAAAAATAATAAATAAATATATAAAACTAATATAATAAAATAATAATATATAAAAATAATAAATAAATAATAAAATACCTAAATAAATATTATCTACATGCTGGCCAGTTCTCTTGTAAGCCGCCGGTTTAGGCGACCCGGCCCACGCTCCCATTCGCCTGAATCGAACTAATGTTTTTTTCGTCCGGCGCCGTTTCGATTCTGTTCTTCGCATCATTTGTGTAAATGCGGACGGTTTTACGCCTACAATTTCCTTGGCAACATTTAGATAGGTAAGTCTAGCAACATTTATTGTTTTTTTTACTGTCCTTCTTATTTTTTCAATATCTGCAAAATTAAAAAATATGAGTGTCGGACATTTTATACAGGGTTAGGAAAAATTACCAGAACGGTCGATTATTTCAAAATATACAGGGGTTATCAAAAAACGTCTTATATAAAAAATGTAGGGCTGTTAAAAATCTACATATCGGTGATAAATTGAAATATACAGGGTCGCCCACAAAGTTGTGGAGAATGATAGTAATATTTTTTTAAATGGAACACCCTGTATATTTTTACTTATTTTGATTGTCGACTCAGTTTTAAACATTTTTTTATTAACCATGTGTTATACCTAAATTCATTACTTTCCTACATAAATTGATAAGCTACAAAACACAAAATAAATTTCAAGAAACAATTTATTAAGTTAACTTTAAACAAAAACGTATAACAAATCATGGCAAAACGGCTCTATTTTTTAATGTGTTGAAAATTACCCCCATTTACTAACTGACAAGGATACAAATTATCGCAAAAATGTCTTTGGGTGTTTAAAACCATTTCCCTTGTTATTCTCGCACTTTCATTGACAATTTTCATTCTTAATTCTTCTAAATTATTGGATTTATTTTGATAAACTATGTTTTTCAGGTGACCCCAATAAAAAAAATCTAATGGCGAAAGATCGGGGGACCGTGAAGGCCATTCGATAGGCCATCTTCTTTCTATCCATCGATTTGGGAACGTGACATCCAAAAATTCTCTAACTTCGCGAGTAAAATGCAGAGGAGCTCCATCTTGCCGATACTAGGTTAAGTTAATATCAGTATTTAAATTGTTTATAGCTGGAACTATTTCTTGCCGAAGAAGCCGGAGATATCGATCACCGTTCAAATTTCCATGTCCCATGTCCCGCAAACAATCCAGCCCAGGCATTAACTTTTCTTGGGAACTGTGTATGCAGGCTCTTTATACCAGTTAGGGTTATTTAGCGCCCAGTAACGGTAATTTTGCTTATTCACCATTCCGTGTAGTGTAAAAGTCGCTTCATCCGAAAACGCAATATTGTTTGAAAAATTCGGGTTTTCTTCCATATTTCTAGTCATTATTTCGCAAAATTCTAGCCTTCGGTCACAGTCAAAGTCAAAAAGTTCTTGTACAAAATTAATTTTGTATGGATGCATTTTCTCAGTATGAAGAACGGTTCATACAGATTTTTGATCAATTTCATGATCCAAAGCAAGCTGATTAGTGGATTGTTTGAGATTTTCTTCTATCGCAAGCAGAATGTCCAGCTTTTTTTCCTCGGAGGTAGCAGTCCTAGGTCTTCCAGATCTTGGGCGGTTTTTTACAGTACCAGTCATTCTGTAACGCTCAATAGTTCGAAAAACTGCATTTTTTTTTTAATGTGCCTGTCTGGATGCAAATTATTGTACATATTACATACCTCCTGATATGATCTCTGTTTATCGCCAAACCCCCTTAAAATTAAAATATCAATTCTCTCTGTTTCAGTAAGTAAAATGCCATGCTGTTTTCTTTTTTGTCTATTTCTGTCAGAATTTGAGTTTCAGATGTCAAATTATTAATTATTTATTAGTAACCATGGTCGTGCCTTATTTGTTGTTCACTATGTTCGAAAAACGCATCGTTATACGTTATTATTTGAAACGCCGATTTCTAGGAAAGTAATGAATTTAGGTATAACACATGGTTAATAAAAATGTTTAAAATTGAGTCGACAATCAAAATAAGTAAAAATATACAGTTAATTCCATTTAAAAAAATATAACTATCATTCTCCACAACTTTGTGGGCGACCCTGTATATTTCAATTTATCGCCGATATGTAGATTTTTAACAGCCTTGCATTTTTTATATAAGACCTTTTTTGATAACCCCTGTATATTTTGAAATAATCGACCGTTCTTTTAATTTTTCCTAACCCTGTATAATATAAGTAAGATTAAAAAAATACATTCTTACAGGCATATGTGGGTTTAAATTTCAGATCGTCTTAAATTGACAGGTCTACGTTTAAAATTACAAGTGTAGTCTTGTTATGCAAATATTTCTTTAATTTTGTACTAAATTTAAAACTCTTTAGTGAGTGAATACATGTGTTAATAATTAACAGATTGAATGCCAACAGGAAATATGTATCCCTTAACCATAACCCAAACTGACATAATATTAATATATACAGGGTGTCCATTTAGTGTGTAATTCTTCGATATCTCAAATACTATTCTATAGAGAAAAACTTTAAATGTACAAAATAGAGGACTGTTGAAGGTGTATATTAAAAAAATATTTTTAAATATACCGGACCACAAAAACTTATAAATATTTTTAAATATACAGTGTGTTTCACAAAAGCCGGACCACAAAAACTTAAATATTTTTAAATGGAAGACCCTATATTTTTTTCTTGCAATTAGTGCCCCTCAATATTGTTTATGTAATCTCAACTGTTGCCAAGATATTCATTATTTTCATAGTTTTTTTTGCTTTTGTACGGTCTTAATAAATATGCTACAGCTTCTTTATTGATTTTAATTTAATTATTATTTTTTACAGACGGTTGCATCTGGGTCCTATGAGTAGTATTTGTAAGATTATATCTGATTTTTTTTATACAGGGTGCTTCAATTTTACTTCCAAATTTCGGGAAGTTAAGATTAAATTTACTCAATATTCTTAAATGAAACACCCTGTATATTTTGTCAAGAATTGAAACATCTACTAAGTTCCCTTTTAACTGTAAAATATTGTCAACATTATGCTTTATTAACTAATTCTCGCCTTGTATGTATGTTTATATAGTAAGTGTTTGCTGACTAATCATAAACCATACAGGGTGAGAGACCGGCTTGGCTACGATCGGGGAGTCAAGTCTGGGCCGTGACGATGTGTGTGCGATACCGAGTGTTTCATTCTTAAGAGCTGAGCCCCACATTTATTAATTAAGATGTAAGTAGCAACTCATTATTTTAACTACGCAAGCTGGGTCCTCTAACCTCTAAATAACTATTTCTATATCTACATCACCAATTAAACACTTTCCTTTTATCAATAAATCTGTAGGTATATGTTTTCTACCACTAACTTTAATTCAACTCTCAGTTCTACCCCCTAAAGCTAGTAACAACGGCAAGGAGCCCGTATTATAGGTAGTATGGCAGAGGCCCCTACTCGTTCTTTCATATCATCGCGAGTGGTGGCTGGTAAGCGATATACTTTTGATTTTACGTAACCCCGCAAGAAATAGTCCATGCTAGTCAGATCAGGTGATCTGGCAGGCCAGTTAATTGGTTCTCCTCGACATATCCATTTTTGAGGAATTTTTTAAAAATTTTATTAATTTTTTATTTATCTGGACGTTATAAAATTTGGTATTCTGTTTAAGGATAAGAACGTTATAATACAATAAAATACAGGATAGAATTAAAATAAAAACAAATAAAAAAGCAAATAACGAAAATTTTGAGAAAGTCGTTACAATTTGGCAACGTCGCAAAATAAAATAAAAATATTTTACATTTAAAAGGGAACTTAGTAGAAGTTTCAATTCTTGACAAAATATACAGGGTGTTTCATTTAAGAATATTGAGTAAATTTAATCTTAACTTCCCGAAATTTGGAAGTAAAATTGAAGCACCCTGTATTCAAAAAAATCGGATATAATCTTATAAATACTACTCATAGGACCCAGATGCAACCCCTCTTAAAAATAATAATTAAATTAAAATCAATAAAGAAGCTGTAGCATATTTATTAAGACCGTACAAAAGCAAAAAAACTAGTAAAATAATGAATATCTTTGCAACAATGCACCAGATTAAAAAAAAATTGAGATTACATAAACAATATTGAGTGGCACTAATTGCAAGAAAAGAATATAGGGTGTTCCATTTAAAAATATTTAAGTTTTTGTGGTCCGGTTTTTGTGAAACACACTGTATATTTAAAAATATTTTTATAATATACACCTTCAACAGTCCTCTATTTTGTACATTTAAAGTTTTTCTCTATAGGATAGTATTTGAGATATCGAAGAATTACACACTAAATGGACACCCTGTATAACTAGCCTATATCTCTAAAAGTTCATAATGACACTCAGTATCAGCTTGATATTAATTTGACAGCTGTTTGACAGGAGTCAGTGTACTGGACGCTGATGGGATATTTTTTAAACATTTGTTCCTCACACCACAGTCCAGTAAACTGGACACTCAATTATTAGTCAGGAAAAGCAAACATAACCCATCAAAAATATGAAGTTAACAAACAAGAAAATACGGTGAACACAAAAGGGGTTATATTAAAGAAGAAATTAACCATAGCATTTTTCTAATAAAATAAAACCTAATTTTTTTTGGTGAAAATCCCTAAAACATGGACGAGCGCAGAGCCCTGGTCTGTCAGGACAAAGAGGACAAAAATACCTGGTTTTTCTGTATATCGACGGTAACACTTCAATATGTCGTAACTCCTAATTCATGCAAAATGAGATTTCCCGCTTAAACTGTTAATGTAATCATAACACATGGCTATAAAAATTCTTATTGGCTTTCGTTTAGCAGAAAGGGCCAATAAGAGACAAAAAACAATATGTCGTAAATCTAACGGGGTTGCAATTTGTCGTAAGTCGACACGATTGTCAAAGGTGTTTTAACAGCAGGTGTGATATTATTATAGTTTTGGTAAGTCTTAATACCAACTAATGCATGCATTTTATATAATTGTATTGATAAAAATATAACTAAGTGATTTATTTTTGGTTTTTAGTTAATTAGGTATACATATTAAGTTAATTTTTATTAATAAAAACATGGTCTGCTATGAACGTTGAGTTAGGCATTATTTGACCCACCTTACTAAGTTGTGATATACGACATATTTATTTTACAGTTTTTATCGTTTCCTGAAAAGTAGGCGATTTTGAGCTACGACATATTGAATTGTTACCGTCGATATGTAACATGAGTTCCAAATGTAAAGATCAATCAAATGAAAGAACAAATATTTTCCTATACCAACGCATTTGGATTTCCTTTCCTATTTTCACGTAGCGTACCCACGCATGTAGTTTTCTCCTTAAAAAGTGATTCCGCCAAACTTACACTGCTATAAAAATTATTTATATAAAAATATATTGTGTGACCCTTCCCCAAGTAGTCAGTAAGCAACTTTTTAACAACAAACTGAATGAGGGACTTATTCGTCTCGGAACGTGCCCTTTCCTGAGTAGACAAGTACATTTAAAATACAGCCATCATACGTCGTTAAAATTTGATAAAAATCGGAGTAAACTGTTTGTCTTCATTCGGATTGATTTAAAATTTTTGGCGCGAAATTATACATGGCCCACAGCCGAAACTACAATTCATTCCCCGATTCCAGCTTTTTCCAAATCTCACGTACAAATGCGTCCAGTTAACTGGACGCGGGCTCTTAGTAGAAACCAATATGTCCAGTATACTGGACGTTGGCATTCAACCTGTTAAATTAAAAAAGAATAACAATTTTTTAATCTTTATTAGGTATAAATAAATAGGTACCTCATTAGGTTCTTTAAATAATGAAATAAAACCACCAACACTGCGGAAGACGCAAACGTGTGATACTGACTCCCGTTTGTTTACTTTGTTTGTAGGTGTTAGTTAATATATTGTTTAAAATATTACGTAGCAGAGAGATCGCCACTATAAATAACTGCGAATCACAGTTAAGAAGACTAAACACTAGTGGCGCATCCGCCATATCGTTTTTCGATCAATATTTCGCCACTTTTATCCAAAATTCGACCAAATACAATACCGACGGTTTTACGCTAAAAAAGGTTTTATTTATAAATTAACAAAAGCAGAAGCAGTAAAAGAGATATGCGCAAATTTGACAAAATTTCGTTTTTAGCTTTTATTAATTTTACGAAATCTTTTTTTTACTTAAAACTGTAGGTAATTGCTACTCTAAACAGATTTGGCCGCATTTTGAAGAAAACAAGAAATAAACGAAACAAAAAATTGATAAGAAAATGAAATGGCGAATGTGTCATTAATGTTTTTTCTTAAATAAACGGGTCAAGAAAATCATATTAATTATTGTGGTATTTTTTCCTTTATAAGTGATAAAGTAATAATTCAGTAAAATTACAATTTACAATTTCACACAAAATACAATTATTTTAATATAACAAACCACCCTTAAAGAATTAATTATAATTTCGTCGCACTTAGGGGTTATAATTAACAAAAAAAAGAAACTCACTTTTAAAATTTTTTATTGTGCAGTTTATGTGCACAAACAACATGTTTTTAGTTTAGACACTGGTCTAACATATAAACATATCAAGAAAGTAATTAAGAAGACAAAAGCAGGTATGGGGAAATTGTACCCACTGATAGGCCCAAAAAGCACTATGTGGCTAAAAACAAAGCTGACAATGATAAAAGCAGTAGCTAGACTACAGGTGACCTACGAATCAACAGTATCGGGATATGCAGCTAAAACATACATAAAACGGCTCGAAGCCACAGAAAATAATTATGTAAGAAAAGGAGTAGCTGCACCATGGTTTGTTAGAAATGCACAAACCCATAGAGATCTTGAATAGGAAACGATATTAGCCTTTATGAAAAGGAAAGCAGTAACAGCATTTGAAAAAGCAGGAACTCATCCCGATGAAGAATTACGAAGAATAGTAGACTATGATCCAGTACAGGACGCCGCAAGAATGATGGTATATTATAAGCGCAGAAGGAATCAGCTAATATAATAGCTAATAAAGAAAATTCGCCGCAGAAGAAGAAGAGTGAGAACTAGAAGCAACATGCCTAGCTAGCAAGGTAATAAGCTACACGCCTCCAAACCTAGTTTATCTAATAGTTAGTAGTAAACAAAAAATTATTAAGCACTAACACCACCCACACAAAAACACTCCAACCATACACACACCTACACTAGCACCAGTAAGTTCTTAACTAAAAAAAAACACCTTACTAACAACAGCTTACTACTGCTTCAATTCAGCACTGCAAGTTCTCTCCCTGAAACAGTGGGGTTCTTACAGCTGAGAAGCGTGGGCACGTGTACCTCTTTTGATGCACATACACAAACACTCTCACAGTAAGCTATAGTATAGTAAAGTAGCTAGAAGACAAAACCTAACCTAGATACACCGGTATCTAGGCTAGGTAAAGTACGAAGCAAACCACTCCTTAGGCATGCAGAGCGGAAATACTAATTGAGTGGTCTGAAGGTTTATACGTCCTAGGCGCGGAAACCGCAGGATCATTGGAAGTTAGGCGGTAGACTACCCCTTACGGGTTCAATTCGATACTACTCTGCTTCACAGGGTCAGAGTACATATATCGATTCTACCGTGACAGGGTGTCAGACTAGCTGATTCTCCTCGTTAGAAAAAAAAAGAGTTTAATATCTTCTTGTACTCGTTTGAAAATGACCCGCAAGGGCCAAAACACGTGTCAGGAAACTGAATAAATTTGTGAACCATAAGAAGTAGTTATTTTTACTTCCTGTGTAATTTTTACTTAATATATTTTTGTTTCCCTTCGCAACACCATATTATGTGTTCATTTACTTCCATGGCATAGATATTTTTCATTTCTTTGGATAACTTTTAGTAATGAGGCCGTTTGGCCGAATTGCTGTTTCGTATATACTTAAAAATTAGTGTGATTGGCATTGGCATTTAAAATTAAATACATATACATACCAGGCCGGCTCGGCTGCCTTTTTAAGGCCTTTTCTATAACGGCCCCCAATTGTTTGCCTGCAAAAAAATAATTGTTAGGTTTGAGAAGAAGTACATTCGTAGTCCGGCTTTTTTAAGGCTACAACATAATAATAATAATAATAATATTAATAATAATAATAATAATAATAATAATAATAATAATAAGTGCTTGGCCTAGAATGGAAATTATACAAACATTTACAAAAATCAATACTACTGGGATACATGCAGCATAGTGAGGAGGGTTGTTGGCTTACAATAGGATCATCTTGTCACTTCTGACCGATGAATTCTGTAATACCACTAATAAGTGTAATACCGTTGAATAATAACAATATTTTTTTTTTTAAATGAAACGAATTCATGCAGCAGAGAAAATCTGAAGTCCGAACTGGGTGAGAAATATATTTTTTAACCCTAATGCAGACTTTTCTTAAATTCGTTACTAGGTTTTACTAATTTTGGCATTTCATATAACGGACCCTATTTTATAAAGCGCGGACCGATATCTCGCTTGTAGTAAGAAAATTTAATAGTCAAAAGCTTTTAAAATTCCTGAGTTAGTGGTGAAGGAACAATAGGTTGGTTTCTTTTATTTTTCTTACATTGTTACCGTAAATGTTGTTGACACCCACTAATTGAAAGAGATAGAAGTATAACCTGTCTTTGCTTTAAAATTATTTTTTTCAAACACCAAAAATCTGTCTGGCATTAAAGTGTCATTTGCTAGATTTATGGTTATACTAGGATAAGATGAATATCACCCATGTGTTGGAGAGGTCAATTGACTGGTTTGACGAGGAAAAAGTACCTACCTAGATGTTGTTAAGTTGTCTCAGTAGAGAGTTGATTTAATTAAAATGTATTTTTCGAATAAAGAGTTCTTATCATAGACATTTACCTTTAGATACGTAGACATCTAGGAACGGTAATTGGTTGTTTTCTTTTTTCTCCATGGTTAATTTGATTGTTGGTGTTAAGCTATTGAGGTGATCTAGAAAATCTCTTAGTTCGTCATCGGTTCCATTCCAAATAATAAAGGTGTCATCCACATATCTCAGCCACATTTTTGGTTTCTTCTTTGCCTATTCCATTGCTTTGGATTCAAACCATTCCATGTAAATGTTGGCGATTATTGGCGAGAGAGATGAGCTCATCGGTAGTCCGTCTACTTGGTTGAAGAATCTATCCTTTTCTTGAAAGTAGGAATTGTTGAGGCAGCATTCTAATAGTTCCAAGATGGCATTAATAGCCAACATTTACATGGAATGGTTTGAATCCAAAGCAATGGAACAGGCAAAGAAGAAACCAAAAATGTGACTGAGATATGTGGATGACACCTTCATTATTTGGAATGGAACCGATAACAAGCTAAGAGATTTTCTAAAAGATCACCTCAATAGCTTAACACCAACAATCAAAATTCACTATGGAGAAAGAAGAAAACAACCAATTAGGTACCGTTCCTAGATGTCAACGTGAAGAAAAATGGAAACAGCATCCAAACTTCAGTATAGTCGGATCTGGTCTTATCGTGCGGGTCATACGATTCAAGAAAGACATACTCTCAGTTTTTGTTTTCTTTACTTGCGTTTAATTTTACCCTCTAAATAAAATACGTAAGATAAATGAGACAGACCTATACCATTTTGACATGAAAAAAAAAAAATATGTATTTACTTTCCAGCGATTCTAAAAAAGCTTATAATAGCTAGCTACGTTTTGTTTTAAATATGCCAGTTTGTGACTTTGACAGTTTGTGACAAAATGAAACAATTTTCTGGGTTTTTGCATACCCAATCAAAAAAAATGGTACTTAATCTGATAAACTATTTCGAAAATGAAAGAAAAAGTGGAAATTCGCCAACCAATATTCAGGAAACAGTAGCCAAAGCACTGGGAATTAGTTTAAGGAATGTGCAGAAAATTGTGCATGAAACAAAACATAACATAATACCCAAGAATACTAAAAAGTGTAAACGAAGAAAGCCAAAGACTGAGGATTTAAGCGAAAATATTAAAATGAGAGTTCGAAATGTGATTTACGATTTATACAAATCAAAAACCAATGTAACTTTTCCAGTTTTACAAAAAACATTTAAAATTCGGGGTGTTGTGGAAATTGGACTTGAAGCGTTATCAAAATTAATAAAAAATTTAGGTTTTCGCTATAAAAAATACTGTAACCGAAGATTTTTATGTGAGCAGCCACAGATAGTAAGTCAGCGTGTTCAGTTTTTAAAAAAATATACGGACAATTACAAATCGAAATTTAGAAAAGTGGTATTTTTAGACCAAACGTGGATATTTTCGAATGGAAGTGGTTCAAAATCTTGGCAAGTAAAAATGGTAAAAGGAAAAAGGGGTGCGAGTTTTTAAAAAAATATACGGACAATTACAAATCGAAATTTAGAAAAGTGGTATTTTTAGACCAAACGTGGATATTTTCGAATGGAAGTGGTTCAAAATCTTGGCAAGTAAAAATGGTAAAAGGAAAAAGGGGTGCGGTACGGGAAAGCGTTTTATTATTTTGCATGCCGGTTCTGCAACAGGATATGTTGCAGGTGCGAGTTTAATTTTTTCTTCAACATCAAAAAGTGCTGACTATCATGATAATATGAATTGCGAAATGTTTGAAAAATGGTTAAAAGTTCAATTGATACCAAATTTGGATGCTCCGTCTTTAATTGTATTAGATAATGCATCATATCATTCAAGAATTTTAAATAAACAGCCTACTTCATCTTGGAGGAAAAGTGATATTTATGAGTGGCTGGAAAAACACAACCAAAATCCTTTACCAAATATGCTTAAATCGGAACTCCTATCAATAGCAAAGTCTCTTAAAAAACCCAAAATATACGCGGTAGATGAAATACTGCGTGAATATGGTCATGAGGTTCTACGACTGCAGCCATACCTATCATTGCCAGTTTAACGCAATAGAATTAATATGGGCTGGTGCAAAGTCTTATTATGAAAAACATGTAGGTGATGGTCTTAAATCCGACCAAGTACAAATAGTTTGGCAAGACTCGTTAGATCATATTACACAAGAGTACTGGAAGAAATCGGTGGAACATACAGAAATATTAATAAGGGATTGGTGGGATCGAGAACAAGTACTAGATGTCGAAGTAGCGCCAATGATAATTGCTCCATTCGAAGACGACTCAGACGACGAGGACTTTTCAGATTTTATAAGTGACTATGAGAGTTTTTAGGCTATAATTATAAACGGTGTTTTTCGTTTACATTTTTTAGTATTCTTTGGTATTATATTATGCTTTTTTTTCATGCACATTATTCTGCATAGTCCTTAAACTAATTCCCAGTGTTTTCATTACGGTTTCCTGCATATTGGTTTGCGAATTTCCACTTTTTCTTTCATTATCGAAATAGTTTATCAGACTAAATGCCATTCTATTTTTAGGTTTTAGTAGTAAAATTGTTAAAATAAATTGCACTGTTTATTATTGTCGTTTTTAATTAAAGGGTACATACAGTAGGTATATAATTAACGATTATATAATTTTTTTGTAACTTTTTCAACTGCCCTGTACATAATTTTTACAAAACTAATAATATTAGGTATATGTGGCTATCTTCGCGATAGCTAAAATAATGAAACTATTTTTCCTTCCTTCGGTATATTTGTAAATAATCTCACAACATTTTGATAGCCTCTGTGTTGTCTGATTTGACGCATATGATCAGTGACCTTTGGACCCGCACGTTAAGACCAGATCTGACTTTATACAGAAAACCTACGCATACAGGTCAGTATCTCAATTTTACATCAAATCACTCAAACAACACGAAACATGTCATAGTTAAAACCCTCGTGGATAGAGCAATTACAATCTGTTACTCGGAAAAAGCACTTAAAAAAGAAGTTCACCATATTAAGACCAACCTCAACAAAAATGGCTACCCCACAAGTTTAGTTGATACAATATTGGAAAATCGTAAGAATCAACCCAACGCGCAAGAAGCAAACAGAGAGGCACAACCAACACTCAATATTTCGTACGTCAAAGGAGTATCTGAGAAAATAAGAAGACTAGGACAACGATATAACATCAACACCGTATCCAACTCGAGGGACACCCTAAGAAGCCACGTGACGAAGACGAAGCCTACAAGTCAAAAAGATAGGAAAAACTGCGTCTACCAGATCCCCTGCGAGTGCGGCCAATCTTATATAGGTGAGACATTGAGACCACTCGAGACAAGGATTAAAAAACACAAAAACAATACGTTAAAAGGAGAGACCGAAAAGTCAGGTGCAGCTGACCATGCCTGGAAACATGGTCACCATATCATGTGGTCAGAACCTGAAATCCTACATAAGGAACCACACTGGAGAAAAAGAAAGTTTAAGGAAGCTGCTGCTATTCACCAGAACCCAGGCTGCTTTAGTAAACCGTCATTAGACATAAGAAATATCTGGAACCCTTTGTTAGATAGATGTAACCTTAGGATAAGATCGCGTGCCAACTGAACGCATGACTGCAACCTCCTCAGTTATGCTTCAGTGCACCTAGCTAGTATAAATAGTCTTGTAGTTACTTTACTTATTTAGTATTCACCTGAAGACGACTGGAAATATTTACCAGTTGAAACGTTGTGATTTAAAACAAATAAAGACAATGGAAGTCCAAAACTCTTTCATCATTCAAGAAACATCATTGTCTCCAACATTCAAACAGTCACGGGAATTACTGTGTTTTTTATTGTAACTATTTTTATGTTCTTTGATTCTTTTTCCAAAACACCTGCCTGTTTGTCCTATGTAAATTTTTGAATAACTACCACATTTAAGTTTATAAACACCACATTTTTGATTTTTTCCGGTTTTGCTTTTATTATTTTGATTAATGTACCCAATTTATTGTTAGTTCTATTAGCAATTTTAACATTTTGTTTTTTCAATAGTTTATTAACCTTGTCTGTGATATCTCCATTATATGTATGTAAGAGTTTTGTATTCTGGTTTGGTTTTAAAACTGGAAATGCTAAATTTATTATATTGTTTTTTATTGACAAGTTGATCTATCATGGAAGCTTGATATCCATTGTTTATAGCTAATTGTTTGATTATATTTAATTTTTTGTTATAGTTTTGTTTCGATAATGGTATATTAATAAGTCGATGGACAAAATTGAAAGCTGAAATTTTATGACAAAATGGATAATTGGATTTATTGTGTATAGTAATATCAGTATGTGATGGTTTATGGAAAATAGAAAAATCGTGCTTATATTGTTTTTCTTAGTTATAGTTAAATCTAAAAAAATTATAGATCCGATCTAAACAAACTGATAGTGCTTCTAAAATATCTTGTTTTAGAATAGGATTGATATTATTTTTTATAAAAAATATTTTTATTTTTTATAAAAAATAATACCAATCCGATTGTAAAACAAGATATTTTAGAAGCACTATCAGTTTGCTTAGATCAAAATTATTTTAAATTTAATGGTACGACTTACATTTCCAGGGAAGGGTTAATAATGGGAAATCCTTTGTGTCCCCTTTTGGCGGAAGTATTTATGGATTACTTAGAAAATAAAATCATTCAAATAGTATGTTTAGTAAATTCCTTTATTGGTATAGGTACGTTGACGATACTTTAGCGTGTTTTATTGGCACAGAACGTCAACTTAAAAGTTTTCTAAATTTTATCAATAATTTACATCCTAACATAAATTTCACTTTAGAAATAGAACAAAACGGATCTATACATTTCTTAGATTTAACTATAACTAAGAAAAACAATAAGCACGATTTTTCTATTTTCCATAAACCATCCATATTGATATTACTATGCACAATAAATCCAATCATCCATTTTGTCATAAAATTTCTGCTTTCAATTATTTTGTCCATCGACTTATTAATATACCTTTATCGGAACAAAACTATAACAAAGAATTAAATATAATCAAGCAATTAGCTATAAAAAATGGATATCAAGCTTCCATGAGATGAGAGATCACATTATCAATAAAAAACAATATAATAAAGCAATTAATTTAGCATTTCCAGTTTTAAAACCAAATAAAATAGAATACAAAACTCTTACATATAATGGAGATATTACAGACAAGGTTAATAAACTATTGAAGAAACAAAATTTTAAAACTGCTTTTAGAACTAACAATAAATTGTGTACAGGGTCATTTCCTATATATTGACCCATATGCTAGCCGCTTTATTAATATTACAAAATGTTTAAATTGCTTATAGAACTAACAATAAATTGGGTACATATTTCAAAAATAATAAAAGCAAAACCGGAAAAAATAAAAAATGTGGTGTTTATAAATTTAAATGTGGTAGTTGTTCAAAAATTTACATAGGACAAACAGGCAGGTGTTTTGGAAAAAGAATTAAAAACCATAAAAATAGTTACAATAAAAAACACAGGAATTCCCATTACGCAATACATTTAAATAGTGAACAACACAGTTTTGATGAAAATTTTGAAATTTTACATTTAGAAAATAAGTCAACAAAACTTAATTTATTAGAAACTGTGGAAATTAACAAATGCAAAACATCAAATGTTTTCTTAAATGACAAGTTGGACCTAAACAATTCTCCTTTGGTAAATTTAAATTTAATCCGTTAGAGTTTTTATAGTTTGGGTTATTTGGTATTTCCAAGTGTTAATAAAATAGGTAAATATTTAGAGTAAATTTTATAGTTTAAGATAATTTAAATCATTCATTCATTTGTAACCATCTGACGAAGACACTGTATGTCGAACATAGTCCTCTTAATTTGTTTTAAGATGCCTATGGTGTCGAAACAATTTGTTATGGTATAACAATAAAATATAGTGAAGATTTATACATGAAGTATTTTTTATAGTTGCTTCAAAAGGTTTAAAATACACTTTTCTCTATACTATATTATATTAAAAAAGAGTAAATACCTAGGTATGTTTATACTAATCCAAGGGTGAAAGTATTCCACGGGTCAAGTGCTCGGGCAAAAACTTTTTCAAATTCTTGAACTAGAAATTGTACTTGAAAATGTTTTACACGTACCTAAGTTTATGCCAAATTGTAAAAATCAATACTAGTTATATATTAACTAATATTTGACTTGAGGTTAGGTACGCATCGTACATCGAAGATTGGTTATTTTATTACTAAAGATACCAGAAATTACTACCTTTTTTTCCAACTTTTGATCAAAAATTAAGAAGAAATTCCAATTTTTTTAAAAGTATTTTGGGGGTTTCTAGATCCTCTAGCGGGCGCCTCCCCAGGTGGCGGATAGGGGAACACCTCCCAGATATGGGTGGTACCGGAGAAATCAGAGATCGGGGCGGACCAAAACTAACAGGACACCCTTTTGTCCTAGGGTTAACAAGTTTGGCCCTGATGGCGAAAGAACACAAGAGAAGTGTCAACGGCCATAAGGATGGGAAGGCATAGAGTAACCACCGCATTAAAGATCCATAAGGATAAACTCTAGTATCAACTATATGGCTATGTTCACTACTAAACAGTTTTCCGGAGTTTCAAGTCCCCCGATCGGATCTCCGGGGGGGACAGTTTTGAATGATAGCAGAAGAGGAAAGGAAAGAATTCATATGAGAACGAAGGTTAAGATAAGTACATGAAATCCGAAAACAATGGCCCAAGCGGAAAAGATTACCAACGTAATACTGAAAATGAAGAGACTCAAAATAAAAATTATGGGACTATGTGAGATGCGCTGGCCCGGAGCGGGCTATTGTGTTATGGAATAACATCGAGTGTATTATTCGGGAATGTCAAGCGGTGAATACAGGCATGGTGTAGGGATTGTGGCAAGTAAATCAGTTGTAAAATGTGTCACAAATTTTGTACCGGTGTCAGAGAGAATCATACTTCTACAAATCGATGCAAATCCTTTCCGAATAAATGTCATGCAAATATACGCGCCAACAACAGAATATGTCTACAAAGTATCTAGCGTCCAGACGAAAATGCAACGTGAGGCATACAAGAGTGCTAAAAACTTACTAAGTTCCAGGAAGAAGGCTGGAGAAGACAATCTAGTTATCAGATATCGTAACGGGTTGCCGGTGGTGGAGAAAAGACAGCAAAAAAACGTTGCAACACCCCATTAACTGTATACTATCACAATGTTGGTGGGCTTCGAACCAAGATGGTTGCTCTTCTACAATCAATTGCTACTTGCTCTTATGACATTATTGTACTAGTAGAAAGCAACCTAAATGATCAAATTCTGGATACCGAGTTAAAGTGTGATGGTTTTACTGTATATAGAAGTGATCGTAGTCCATTGACTAGTGGAAAGCTGAGTGGTGGTGGGGTGCTAGTGTTCGTAAGGAATACAATCAGATCTCAGTGCATTCAAACATCTGAATCTCGTGTGGAACAGCTATTTATTTTATGCCACTTGAACAATTTTAAGTTTGTCATTGGGGGTGTATACCTTCCACCTCGATCAGCCATGGAAGTGTACGAACGGCACCGTGAGTCGGTCGAGAGAGTCTGTCAACATTATGCCTCAGGGAATATTTACTTGTTTGGTGATTATAACCTGCCTAATGCCTTGTGGTCCAACGATGAGTATGGTGTGACTGTGCAGTGTCCGATTGGAGATCCGGCTCTCCGGGTGGCTCAAGCATTTGGTTATCTTAAACTTTTTCAGATTAACAAGGTGCCTAATAGTAGAAATGTGTTCCTAGATTTAGTATTTTCTAATGTATGTGATGCAGCAATTACAGTGGCTACTGATCCACTTTTCGAAAGCAGCATCCATCATGTTGGTTGTGAGTGTTCTGTTTCTGTTGCTGAGGCACTAAAGAGAGACAGCTTGGTTTACTTTGAATATTATTATGACTTTAAGAATGCCAACTATTGGGAAATTAATAATTTTCTGGCTTCGGTTGATTGGGAAGAGACATTAAGTGTTATTGATATTAATTTAGCGACCAATATTTTTTATGAACTGCTTGCCACATGTGTAGCGTACTTTGTTCCGCTGAGAAGGTATAGGGCGTCATCATTCCCTAAGTGGTTCTCTTCACAACTGAGAAAATTAACACTGCAAAAAAAAAGAGCTCACTTTTTGTATATACAAGATCGCTCTCATGTGAACTACAGGGGGTTCTCGGATTTGCGGGCAGAGTGTAAAAGACTTTCTGATGTTTGTTTTTCAACATATATTAGGGGTATTGATGTAAAACTGCAGGAGGATCCTAGATCCTTCTGGAAGTTTATTAATGATAAAAGGTCTAGCCATTTATTGCCGAATTCGTTGCACTGTAACAATCGGTATGCGTCAACTGGTCAGGATATTGCTAATTTGTTTAGGGAATTTTTTCAAACTGTTTATGTAGATAGTCATGAATTGCCATTCTCCTATGATCCAGCGTTAGACAATAATATTGGTAGAAATATTAACTGCTCGGTAATAACAAAGAAAGACATATTTGATCAGATATTTCAGCTTCCCATGAAACTTTCAGTGGGTCCTGATGGTCTTCCTGATTATTTTTTAAGGAAGTGTGTTTGTACAATCACCTTGCCTCTTTATATTCTTTTTGGTAGATCGTTGGAATCGTCAGTCTTTCCGGATGTGTGGAAGGTAAGCTATGTTGTTCCAATTTTTAAGAGTGGTCAAAGAGATAATATTGAAAATTACCGAAGTGTATGTATTCAGTCTTCTATCCCTAAACTTTTTGACTCACTTGTTAGCAGGCAGCTGGGATGGCTGTGCAAAGGCTTGATTTCTGATGAGCAACATGGATTTTGCCAAAACAAATCCACACTAACAAATTTAGTCTTATATCAATCAAACATTTTGAGGAGCATGGAGAATCATAAGCAGATTGATTCAATATATACTGATTTTTCTAAAGCATTTGATCGGGTCGACCATCGAATTCTTTTGCAAAAGTTACAAAAGATCGGTCTGAATCGTCAGCTGGTGCTTTGGTTTAGTAGTTCCTTGACTGGTCGTGTGCAATATGTTAAAATTGGTGGATATTTTTCCGAGTCCATTTATGTAAGTTCCGGTGTCCCTCAAGGAGGGCACTGTTCACCTCTACTTTTCAATATATTTGTGAATGATATTATACATTGTTTTATACATAGTAAAAGTTTAAAGTTTGCTGATGATTTAAAATTTTGGAGAACGGTTGAGAGCACATTGGATCAGGAACTTTTGCAGCAAGATTTAAACCGATTATGTCTATGGTGTAAGGTTAATAGGTTGAATCTTAATGTTAAGAAATGTGTATTTATTAGTTTTACCCGTAAAGTAAATAGGTTCCAATCTTCTTATTTTATAAATGATAGGGCTATTGAATGTGTCGCCAGCGTTAGAGATTTGGGTGTTGTTATGGATAGCAGGTTATCATTTATTGATCAAATTAACTCTGTATCTGTGAGGAGTACAAAAATGCTAGGTTTTGTTTTAAGAAATTGCCAGTATTTTTCTGTGGGTGCTACCAGAATGGTTTATTGTTCCTTGGTTAGGTCACTTTTAGAGTACTGCTCTATTGTATGGTCACCATGCTTTCAGAATCACTCAAGTTCCTTAGAAAGAGTTCAACATAAGTTTTTAAGAGTATGTGCTTTTAAGTATGGCAGTAGAGTGGTAGATCATGATTACACGGTAGTGGAGCAGCAGTTGAACTTACCTCCTCTTAGCATTCGGAGGGAGAGGTTTGGAATAATGTTTATTTTTAAACTGGTGAATGGCATGTTGGACTGTCCTGGCCTTTTAAATTCTGTCGGGTTCAATGTACCTTATCAAGGGCTGAGACAGCAACTGCCTTTTTGCATACCCTTTCACAGAACTTCTTATGGCATAAATAGTCCAATTGATAGATATTTATCTGTTTTGAATAACCGTAACATTGATATTTTTAATGTATCTTTAAGTCAACTGAAGAGTTATCTTAATAAATATTAGTTTGGTATTTGATGCTGTATCTCTGTGGTGATGTATTTACTTCTATATTGTTGAATATATTGTTGTTTAAGTGTAATATATTATAATTTATTGTTGTTTGAGGGTAACATTGTTGTATTTCAGCTTTGTTATACTGTAGAATTATTTTATTTAGGTTATTATTTAGTTTATACCTAACTTTATCATTATTATTATTGTAACGGTTAATGGGGTTTTCCCGTACTTAATAAATAAATAAATAAATAAGAGATGGCAGAGTTTTACTCACAGATTGATGATATAAAGAGAAAACTACCAAAACAGGATCTGACAATGGTAATGGGAGACTTCAATTCAAAGATCGGTAAGGGAAAAGAAGGTGAGCTTATAGGCCCATATGGACTAGGAGACAGGAATGAAAGAGGAGAAAAACTAAGTGTCTTCGCACACGAACAAAACCTAGTAATTATGAATACATTCTTCACACTCCCGAAACGAAGACTGTATACCTAGAGGTCACCTCAAGATTCGTGTGACCATATTGTTAGAAACCAGCTTGACTACATCCTTATAAACAAAAGATACAGAAATAGTTGTACCTCGGTGAAAACATATCCTGGCATAGATCTACAATCGGATCATGTACCGCTAGTAGGAGTGTTCAGGACAAGACTTAAGAAAACAAAAAGGAAAATTGTCAATAGATATGACTTGAGGAAATTGAAAGAACCCATGATAAGACAACAAGCAGAAGCAAGACTCAATGACGACCTTACAGTATCACCGGATTCCTCGACTGCTGAAGAAGAGATTAAAAAACTAAACACCAAAGTGAAAAATGTTAAGCATAATCTATTGAGATATGATAAAACCAAGAACAAATCGTGGATGACGGAAGAAATTCTTCAATTAATGGAAGAAGAACATCCAGAAAACAATTCTGACAAAAATTAGAGAAGCCAAAGAAAATGAATTAAGGAAGCAATGCGAATAACTAGAAGCATTTCAAGAGAAGTTTGACAGTTTTAACGTTCCTAGAAAAGTAAGAGAAATGACCGGAAAATATAAAACAAATGCAGTAAATAGACTAGTGGATCAAAAGGGAGTCGTCATTGTTGATAAAGAAGAAGTTAAAGATACTTGGAAGGGCTACGTAGAGCAACTGTTTCACAATGACCGTCCGGAGGTACCCAAAATAGATTGCCAGACAGGTCCGAACATTCTTGAAGAGGATGTAAGAGCGACCATAAAAGCAATGAAAGATGGCAAAGCACCAGGACCAGATAGTATAGAGGCAGAATTCCTAAAGCTACTCGATGGGGACAGCGTTAAATGGCTGAATTCAATTTTCAATCGAATCTATGACTCTGGCGATATGCCCTCCCAATGGTTTAAAGCCGAATTTATCACATTGCCAAAGAAACCTGGAGCTAAATCATGTGGGGAGTACAGAACAATAAGCCATGCTGAAACTGTTTCTAAAAATAATACACAGAAACGGGTTCAGAAATGCACTGGGTACACGTGAAGCACTGTTCAGCATTTAGGTACTCTTTCAAAGATGCAGAGATACAAATGTTGACATATAGGTACGCTTGTTTTATCGACTATCAAAAAGCGTTCGATAGAGTACAATATCAGACAATGATAGACGTTTTGAAAAATATAGGATTGAATGATAAAGATTTAAGATTAATTACAAACCTATATTGGAATCAGTCTGTTTCGGTGAGGGTAGGGGAAGAGAATACGGATGAGGTCAGGATCCTCCGAGGTGTAAGACAGGGATGCATACTGTCTCCGTTGACCTTTAACTTGTATGCCGAGCAAATATTTGAGGAGGCTCTGGAAGCTGTTGAAGTGGGAGTTCTATTGAATGGAGAAAGATTGAATAACATCCGATATGCAGATGACACCGGACTGTCCTGTTCGCTGATACCTAGGAAGGTTTGCAGTTTTTGGTAGATAGAGTGACGATAAGTAGCAACATGTACGGACTTGACATTAATACAAACAAAACAAAAATTATGGTCATAAGTAAGTCCAACTTGCCCAACTGTAACATCGAGAGTAACGGCAAGCTTATTAAACGAGTGCGTAGATACACGTATCTTGGCATCAATATCAATGGCCAATGGGACCACGCACAAGAGATTAAGATCCGTATTGAAAAGGCGGGAGCAGTGTTCGGAAATATGAGTAAAATATTTAAGAACCACGACTTGACGTTAACAAGAAAGGTAAGATTCCTACGCTGCTATGTGTTTTCAGTTCTGTTGTATGGGGTGGAATCGTGGACACTTACTGAGGCAACAAGCAAAAGATTGGAAGCCTTTGAGATGTAGCTCTATCGTCGGACACTGAGGGTGTCGTGGACAGACCGTGTCAAAAATAAGACGGTTTTACAGAGAATGAACAAACAGAAAGAAATTCTAAACAACATCAAAATACAAAAGCTCCAATACCTCGGCATGGGATGAGAAACACAGACATATATCGATTACTACAAAATATACTGCAGGGCAAAGTGGATGGAAAAAGAGGTGTAGGAAGAAGGAGAATCTCGTGGCTAAAAAATCTCAGAACCTGGTTTGCAGTGACCACCACACAGTTGTTCAGAGCCGCAGTTAATAAGGTGATGATAGCTTATATGGTTGCCAACATCCGGAACGGATAGGAACTACTACAAGAAGATGTGGGGGCAATTTTAGCTATTTACGCGTAAAAATAAATTGAGGGTCAATTTTTACAAATTTTTGACCAAGAACTTAAATTTTAAAGCCCGGACCTGTCTATTTTACCATTCGACAATGATAAGCTGCAGTGGGCATGTCTAATCGTGTGTAGCTTTGTTTACATGCGCGAGGCCATGCATAAATTTGCCACTTTTGTGATTATTGTTTGCTTAGCTAAAGTTAAATGTCTATGGTTTTTATACCTAATCTTGGGCAAGGCGCACATTGAGACACATTCGACGCAACCCACGCAGGGCAGCACACGCCACGTTTATGTATCATGTAGTGAGCACCGCATGCCCGCATATTAAGATGCAGCACAGCGTAGGCCACGAATGTGCCAAACAAAACGTGTGTCGCCCAGTGTTCGAGACACAGATCTCGTGTGCGTGTGCGGCATGCGTGCGTGCGTGATTTCTTTCTTTTTTGATAGGTCGTACAGCAAAACTTCTGTTTATCAATCTGCGTCCGAATTTGACTCAGAACTGAAATCTAGCCATAAATTTTCCATGATTACTTTATTAATTTATTAAAACTACCTCCTACGCAGAAAACAACACAGCTTGTGCAGACAATATGCGTTCAGTCGACACAGCCCACAAATTTCGTGCACTGCGTCGTTTGTGCTGCCCTGCGTGGGTTGCGTCGCATGTGTCTCAATGTGCGCCTTGCCTAACAGTCGTTCGTAAACGACTTCACGGATTTAAAAGCGAATTGCAGAGTGTGAAAGATTGTAGATGACGCCAAGGCAAAGTTTTTGATGTTGATACTTTGTTTTGCTGTTTAAAAGAAGGAAAAGGAAAGTAGCTATCTATAGCTATGAAAGGTTTATACCATGTCGTTTAAATATTGTTCTTGCTATAGTTAAGACGATGTCTCGAGAAGTTTTTTACAGTTTTTTATCTTAATTCTAAGTACTGAAATTATTCTAATTTTTTAACAACCAGCTGCTTTTAACACATATACAGGGTGTCCATTTAGTGTGTAATTCTTCGATATCTCAAATACTATCCTATATAGAGAAAAACTTTGTAAAAAATAGAGGACTGTTGAAGGTGCATATTATAAAAATATTTTTAAATATACAGTGTGTTTCACAAAAGCTGGACCACTAAAATGTAAATATTTTGAAATGAACCACCCTATATTTTTTTTTTGCAATTTGTGCCTCTCCATATTGTTTATGTAATCTAAATTTTTTTTTCAATCTGTTTCATTGTTGCCAAGATATTCATTATTTTCCTAATTTTTTTGCTTTTGTAAGGTCGCAATAAATATGCTACAACTTCTTTATTGATTTTAATTTAACTATTATTTTTTACATACGGTTGCATCTGGGTCCTATGAGTAGTATTTATAAGATTATATCCGATTTTTTTATACAGGTTGCTTCAATTTTACTTCCAAATTTCGGGAAGTTAAGATTAAATTTACTCAATATTCTTAAATGCAACACCCTGTATATTTTGTTAAGAATTAAAGCCTCAACTAAGTTCCCTTCTAACTGTAAAATATTGTATTTTTATTTTGCGACGTTGCCAAATTGTAACGACTTTCTCAAAATTTTCGTTATTTGCTTTTTGATTTGTTTTTATTTTAATTGTATGATGTATTTTATTCTATTATAAAGTTCCTACCCTTTAACATAATACTAAATTTTATAACGTCCAGATAAATAAAAAATTAATAAAATAAAAAATAACAACTTTAATTTATTTTAGTATCATATTATTTCTGCGGTGTTCCAATTATAATAATTAAATATTGTACCAAAATTATTTACCTAGTTAAAGAAGTTGTTCAAAGTGTCGTCCGTTTTGATTAATGCAATTTTGAATTCAAATTATATTAGATAAGGTATGAGGTGTTATGCTATGAAATGCCTCTCTAATTCGTTCTTTCATATCATCACGAGTGGTGGCTGGTAAGCCAATACTTTTGCTTTTACGTTTACGTAACCTCATAAGAAATAGTCCATGCTAGTCAGATCAGGTGATCTGGCAGGCCAGTTAATTGGTCCTCCTCGACCTATCCATTTTTAAGAAATTTTTATTTTTATTTTATTAATTTGTTATTTATCTGGACGTTATAATATTTGGTATTATGTTTAAGGGGATTCTTGCCTTTCAAAAAAGGTACAAATGTGGACAAATTTTAAAAACATATTGTAACCGATCTAGTTATCCGATGTTATTGAAAAAAATATATGTTGTATAAATAACTGAAACTTAGAGTCGCCTTCCTCCAGAATTAAAAAAAAATCAATGGGGTGCCCAATAAAAAAATTGAAAGTCAGGCAAAACTGGCCCAGTTTCAAATAATAATAACGCTTACATTTTTAAAGATTATCAAAAAATAAAGGAAGACGACTCTAAGTTAATATGTTCACATTGTGCCTTAAAGATTTTGAATAATTTGATGCGTTAAAATTGCCATAATATGGTTTTAAAAATTGGCCATTAGTGATGTAAAATGTGGTAAAATCGCAGCATTTACTTTTCTATCCCTCACGTGCGTTCTTTATTGCCCAAGACGAGATCCCGCGGCACGAGCGACAAATTCTCAGAAATTCTTGAACACCTGCACATCGGACTGTTGAAATAATAAAGATAATAATAAGTATTTCATTTTTACATTATATTGAAAGCAATACTTGTCGGTATCAGTATAGCAGTTTTGGCGAATTTTAGTGGTGATTTTATTTTAATTATACTGTACCAAAATGGGAAAGAAAACAAAGTTAAAAACAAATAGCAAAAGGAAAAGTAAGGGACTATTTGCGAAGCGAATGTGAGTGAGTTGATATAATATTATTTTGTGTATTAATAATACAGATATTATGTAGGTAGGTAAGTGTAAGTACCCATACTGACAATTATAAATAATGTTATTTTTATTTATTCTTTAATTAAATATTAGCGAAAAATGTGTTTTTGTTTATACTTTCTGTTTATAATAGTTGGTATACATGGTAGGTATTTTACGGTGGATGGAACATTAGACGTTTAATGAAAAACGATGGATACTTTTTTTTAAAATTTGGTTGTCTAGTTAAACGATCATGATCTATCGTTTAAAAACATTTTCAGCATTGCCGCTTCTTTCTGCCCAAAACAGGTGGCAACATCGTTAGTTTAAATCGAGGTTTAAATGGAACACCCATATATTATCAAATTTTCAGATTCTATACAGGGTGTGTCAACAAGGAGTTCGCCTTCGATAGCGCCCAAACTATAAGAGATTTATAAAAAAGTGTTATATAAAAGTTATAGGATTTACCATGAACCATAACGCGAAAATATTTTACGATATACAGGATTGCTCAAAACAGTGAAACTACATAAAAAAAATATTTTAAATAAAACACCCTATATATTTTTTCACTTTCGGATTCCGCTAGAAAGAAGCTCTATAGTTATATTTACTTTTTTGAATTTGATTGCGACGTTGCAAAGTAATTAATTATTTTCTCGTATTTAAAGAAATTATGGTAGTTATTAAAACAATCATAGTTGCCTATGGAATCTATGGAATTAAATAAAATTTTTACCATAAGTACCCAAATAATATGTAATATAATATGTAACCATATCACTAGTTTTTCTATTTATTATACAGGGTGTTCGTACAGTCTCGGCCAATCTCGCCAATTTAAGTATGCAATATTTCAATTTTTTTAAATGGAACACCCTGTATTTTTTTTACAGATAAGGTGTATTTTTTAATGCCTTTATTTTTTGTTAAATATGTGACGCATCTAAACCTTCTACTTTTTGAGATATTTTAAAATTTATGGTGAGCAACACGAAAATGAATAATTTTATTATTTTAATCAAGAATGCCATGGACAAAATATGAAAGGCTGTACTTAAACTGCCGTCAAACGGTAGCCTACTAAAATGCCGTTAACAAATATTTAAAAAAAAATGTTCTGCTAACAACGAACAAACCGATTGCCGATATACCTTTTTATACCTTTTTGCCCATAACAAATGCCAAGAGGACATATGTGGCGAGACGCTCGTCATTTTAGTACGCCATCGTTCGACGGCAGTTTTAGCATAGCGAATAAAAAGCCGTCAGACGCGTTATTTTAATGAGGTCATAGTTGTTAACGGCATTTCAAAAGGCTACCGTTTGACGCGATTCTTTCCTTCCTCTAGTCGTCGCAATTCTAATTTGCATCTGTATTTGGCTGCGCGTACCACAGTAAAGCCGACGTAGAGGACACATTATGCAGCAGCTGACGAATTCGATACTCGAACGAAAATCATTTTATAATGTACTGTAATTAACTGGTCTATTGGAATCGAAAATAGCTGGAATTCGTTACTCGCGTGACGAGAACAGTTCGTGAATTTGATGTTTCAGTGGCGTGGAGGGTGGCAAAGAAACTTATTGGAAATAAATCCATAAATTACAAATTATATGAAATATAAATAGGTAATCAATATTTTTTAAATGGTATTACCTATATAATATCCTTTTACCTATATACAATGTGTCCGCTTAAGTTGTCCACATCTGAGAAACTTTTTTATTATTAGTTTTCCGCAAAAAAGTTATTTCTTATAAAAAGTTCTGCTTTCTGAAAAGATACTATTAGGCTACTCAGTTAAGTTTAAAAAACAGAGAAAACTATTTTTAAAAACAATTTTATTTTACTTCGGAAAATACAGCGTCTGACTTTAACGAGCTCAAGTCAAAGAATATTTTATTTAAAAAATTACATTAACATTATTGTAAAACTAGCATCATCAAGAGATAAGGCTTCTCGGAAAGGTTGGCCTGGGAATCGTCTAGTTCATCGTTTTCTCAGTATGTAACTCCTCCCTCCTTAAGCTGAGAAGATACCGGAGGTATTCTGCGAGGTATTGGTATTTTCGGTTCTGGCATCGATTTCTTGCAATTTGGTATTGGTTTTGGTCCTTGTACAAAATTTGGAAAATGGTCTAAGTTGGTTTCTATATTTCCATAGTAGGTACATTGTCAACAGGATGGCTAGACTTCCTATTAAGTAGGACATAATGTTCGATAATTGTTCTTTTTCTTCGATTGCGGTGATTGGCGATAATTGGTTGGCCATATCTTTCAATCGATAAATATCTTCAAAGTTCAGTTTCGTTAAATTTGGTGTTTTGAAGGTGGTTGATAGGGTGGAATTTCCTATTTCGACGTCGGGTAAGATTAGCGGTTTTCCTTGTTTAATGCTTACGTCGTTGACAAATTTCTTCGCTCCGATTTGAATTTGGCAATTTTTCGGAATTTTCACTAGCGTCGGCATATTAATTTGGAGATATTGGTCGGTAGTGCATTTAGAAAAAAGTCTTTCTGTTTTACTGGGAAGGATGAGTATTTCTTCCTGTGTAACTTGTTCAGTTATTATTTCTTGTATTTTGACTTCAAGAACAGGGCAGTTTTTTAGCGGAGAGCCTTTTAGTAGTTGAAGGGTGCAATGGTCTTGGGGGTGGAGATTTTCATTGCAGTAGTATTCTTCTTCCAGTTGGGGGCAACTAGTTTCTTCAAATTGGACCTTTTCTTCTGCTTGTGCCAAATAAGGGTATTTTGGAACGAATATTTTATGGTCTTGGGTAATAGGATAAAGGTGGTAGAAGGTAAACCTTTCTGGTCTAACCACAGGAACATGAATCGCAAATATCACTTTAGCTTTTGAAAAAGTAACTTGAGTCCCTAAAAATTGGTAATACGACAATATGTTCTTAAAATTTGGTATTGCTTCATTATTATAGATTGTTCTTAGATAATCTAGCATTTGTAATAATTCTTAACTTGGCACTATGGCGTTATGCAGTGCGTTTAATTTGGCAAACATAATAGCGTCCTCTAGGTTGTCAATAAAGGTGATTAAATTTTGACAATCTAAATTTATTTGATAAATTAGTCCTTGAAAGCTTATGTAATCATTTAGATCGTTAATTGTTCGTTCGATGACATCTTTAAATACTCTTAGACCATATTGTAATTGTTTTTGATTTGCATCGAGAATCGATATTGTTTTATTATAGTTATTAATTAAGTTTTTTGATAAGGAAACTTGTAAATTTAGTTTGTTTATGATGTTTTTCTGATTCGTTTCGAGAATTTTAATGGTTTTATCGTATCTTTTTCCGTCGTCCGCGTCTAATGTGCCGAATAACCATTTATTTTCTTTACCTACGATATTAACTAGACCTCTCTTGTTCCTTACGTGTGGGTGGAGATTCTCGAGTTTACTTTGTGTTGTTTGAATGAGGTATTCCGTTCTAAGTATTGCACTTTCTGATAACCCGTGATAAGAAATTGGATTTGTTGCGTTTTCGTGCTTTAAGTGGTTTTTAATTGTAAAGAAATATTTTTCTATATTTACAAGTTGTATTAAAATAGGTTCTAAGTCTACGTAATGCAAAAATGTATGTTTGTTATATATAAGTTTTGAGTTTCCTAATTCTATCAGGAGAATAGGATTTTTAAGGGTTGTCAGGTATATGTCATTAGGGTTGCAGTATATTTGAAGTACTTGGAGTGTCGTGGTAAAAATCAGGATTGTCCTTTTCATTGTTTACCTGAAAATTCGATAGTCGTTTAATTCGGGGTTTTCTAGCGCTGTTTTTATGGTACGAGCCTTTTTGTGTAATTACTTTTTTATCGGTTTGACTTTTAATCGCAATTTTTTTAAATTTCGGCAGGTCTTTTAATATTTCAAATGGGGTATGTTTGGTTATACTATGGATTGAGTTATTGTATGCAATTATTACGCGTTTAATAAGTTGCGTGGGTGTAAAATTTTTATTTTCCTCTTTTAGACATCGGTAGTGTTCGATTAATGTTGAATGAAATCGTTCAACTGGGGAGTTCGAATTACTATTTTTTTTTGGGGTTGTGAAGTGTATTTTTTTTACAGATAAGCTGTATTTTTTAATGCCTTTATTTTTTGTTAAATATGTGACGCATCTAAACCTTCTACTTTTTGAGATATTTTAAAATTTATGGTGAGCAACACGAAAATGAATAATTTTATTATTTTAATCAAGAATGCCATGGACAAAATATGAAAGGCTGTACTTAAACTGCCGTCAAACGGTAGCCTACTAAAATGCCGTTAACAAATATTTAAAAAAAAATGTTCTGCTAACAACGAACAAACCGATTGCCGATATACCTTTTTATACCTTTTTGCCCATAACAAATGCCAAGAGGACATATGTGGCGAGACGCTCGTCATTTTAGTACGCCATCGTTCGACGGCAGTTTTAGCATAGCGAATAAAAAGCCGTCAGACGCGTTATTTTAATGAGGTCATAGTTGTTAACGGCATTTCAAAAGGCTACCGTTTGACGCGATTCTTTCCTTCCTCTAGTCGTCGCAATTCTAATTTGCATCTGTATTTGGCTGCGCGTACCACAGTAAAGCCGACGTAGAGGACACATTATGCAGCAGCTGACGAATTCGATACTCGAACGAAAATCATTTTATAATGTACTGTAATTAACTGGTCTATTGGAATCGAAAATAGCTGGAATTCGTTACTCGCGTGACGAGAACAGTTCGTGAATTTGATGTTTCAGTGGCGTGGAGGGTGGCAAAGAAACTTATTGGAAATAAATCCATAAATTACAAATTATATGAAATATAAATAGGTAATCAATATTTTTTAAATGGTATTACCTATATAATATCCTTTTACCTATATACAATGTGTCCGCTTAAGTTGTCCACATCTGAGAAACTTTTTTATTATTAGTTTTCCGCAAAAAAGTTATTCCTTATAAAAAGTTCTGCTTTCTGAAAAGATACTATTAGGCTACTCAGTTAAGTTTAAAAAACAGAGAAAACTATTTTTAAAAACAATTTTATTTTACTTCGGAAAATACAGCGTCTGACTTTAACGAGCTCAAGTCAAAGAATATTTTATTTAAAAAATTACATTAACATTATTGTAAAACTAGCATCATCAAGAGATAAGGCTTCTCGGAAAGGTTGGCCTGGGAATCGTCTAGTTCATCGTTTTCTCAGTATGTAACTCCTCCCTCCTTAAGCTGAGAAGATACCGGAGGTATTCTGCGAGGTATTGGTATTTTCGGTTCTGGCATCGATTTCTTGCAATTTGGTATTGGTTTTGGTCCTTGTACAAAATTTGGAAAATGGTCTAAGTTGGTTTCTATATTTCCATAGTAGGTACATTGTCAACAGGATGGCTAGACTTCCTATTAAGTAGGACATAATGTTCGATAATTGTTCTTTTTCTTCGATTGCGGTGATTGGCGATAATTGGTTGGCCATATCTTTCAATCGATAAATATCTTCAAAGTTCAGTTTCGTTAAATTTGGTGTTTTGAAGGTGGTTGATAGGGTGGAATTTCCTATTTCGACGTCGGGTAAGATTAGCGGTTTTCCTTGTTTAATGCTTACGTCGTTGACAAATTTCTTCGCTCCGATTTGAATTTGGCAATTTTTCGGAATTTTCACTAGCGTCGGCATATTAATTTGGAGATATTGGTCGGTAGTGCATTTAGAAAAAAGTCTTTCTGTTTTACTGGGAAGGATGAGTATTTCTTCCTGTGTAACTTGTTCAGTTATTATTTCTTGTATTTTGACTTCAAGAACAGGGCAGTTTTCTAGCGGAGAGCCTTTTAGTAGTTGAAGGGTGCAATGGTCTTGGGGGTGGAGATTTTCATTGCAGTAGTATTCTTCTTCCAGTTGGGGGCAACTAGTTTCTTCAAATTGGACCTTTTCTTCTGCTTGTGCCAAATAAGGGTATTTTGGAACGAATATTTTATGGTCTTGGGTAATAGGATAAAGGTGGTAGAAGGTAAACCTTTCTGGTCTAACCACAGGAACATGAATCGCAAATATCACTTTAGCTTTTGAAAAAGTAACTTGAGTCCTTAAAAATTGGTAATACGACAATATGTTCTTAAAATTTGGTATTGCTTCATTATTATAGATTGTTCTTAGATAATCTAGCATTTGTAATAATTCTTAACTTGGCACTATGGCGTTATGCAGTGCGTTTAATTTGGCAAACATAATAGCGTCCTCTAGGTTGTCAATAAAGGTGATTAAATTTTGACAATCTAAATTTATTTGATAATTTAGTCCTTGAAAGCTTATGTAATCATTTAGATCGTTAATTGTTCGTTCGATGACATCTTTAAATACTCTTAGACCATATTGTAATTGTTTTTGATTTGCATCGAGAATCGATATTGTTTTATTATAGTTATTAATTAAGTTTTTTGATAAGGAAACTTGTAAATTTAGTTTGTTTATGATGTTTTTCTGATTCGTTTCGAGAATTTTAATGGTTTTATCGTATCTTTTTCCGTCGTCCGCGTCTAATGTGCCGAATAACCATTTATTTTCTTTACCTACGATATTAACTAGACCTCTCTTGTTCCTTACGTGTGGGTGGAGATTCTCGAGTTTACTTTGTGTTGTTTGAATGAGGTATTCCGTTCTAAGTATTGCACTTTCTGATAACCCGTGATAAGAAATTGGATTTGTTGCGTTTTCGTGCTTTAAGTGGTTTTTAATTGTAAAGAAATATTTTTCTATATTTACAAGTTGTATTAAAATAGGTTCTAAGTCTACGTAATGCAAAAATGTATGTTTGTTATATATAAGTTTTGAGTTTCCTAATTCTATCAGGAGAGTAGGATTTTAAGGGTTGTCAGGTATATGTCATTAGGGTTGCAGTATATTTGAAGTACTTGGAGTGTCGTGGTAAAAATCAGGATTGTCCTTTTCATTGTTTACCTGAAAATTCGATAGTCGTTTAATTCGGGGTTTTCTAGCGCTGTTTTTATGGTACGAGCCTTTTTGTGTAATTACTTTTTTATCGGTTTGACTTTTAATCGCAATTTTTTTAAATTTCGGCAGGTCTTTTAATATTTCAAATGGGGTATGTTTGGTTATACTATGGATTGAGTTATTGTATGCAATTATTACGCGTTTAATAAGTTGCGTGGGTGTAAAATTTTTATTTTCCTCTTTTAGACATCGGTAGTGTTCGATTAATGTTGAATGAAATCGTTCAACTGGGGAGTTCGAATTACTATTTTTTTTTGGGGTTGTGAAGTGGAGCTCGATTTTGCAAAGTTTGCAAAAATCTTCTACTTCTTTATTTTTGAATTCTGTACCACAATCGGCTGTAATTTTAAGAGGTAAACCGTGGTGCGTAATAAAATTTAGTAGGTTTTCTAGTATTTCTGGTCCTGTTAAACTATTTATGTGATAGGCTTGTCCGTATAGAGAAAATGTATCTATTACCGTTAAAAAGGTTTCGTTCAATATTTTGAATGTGTCCATTTGGACTAACTCGAGGGGTTTTGAGCTGTTCGGGGTTAAGTTAAATTTAATTACTGGGGAATTTCTATCGTACTTGTTGGTTAGACATGTTTCGCAGTTGTTTATGTAATTTTCGATGTCTTCTGACATTTTTGGCCAATAATATTTTTGCGAAAAGGCTAATTTGGTTTCGTTAATGCCTCTATGACACGTTTTAGTTGTGTGATACATCTCGAGTTTTTCTTTTTGGCCGTTAAGTGGTTCGACGTCTTCCAAAAATTTTGAACATTGAATTAGTTTGTAAGAAGAATTTCGAAAAAAGTTTTGAACTGTAGTAATGAATATTTTGGCTATTCCTGGGTCCCAACAATATATAACAAACGTTTGTTTGGGATCAACAAATTCCTTTAAAATTTTTATTATATGTTCGCGTGGGTCTCGTTTTGATATTGTGACGTATAGGCGTGTGTTTTCAAATATTTAATTTAATTTACGTTGTATTTTGTCTATATCACCAGCAGTGATAACGATTTGATTTTTATAAACATTTAAACATCGTTCGGATATAGGTATATTTATTATCGGGTGTTCTAGTGACGTATGCACCGTCTCGTTATCGTCTTCTTTGTTTTTTTCAGGGGGTCGAATTTGCAAGTCGGATATTATATTGATTTTTGGTGTGTTCGTATCTGTTTGTCTTTCGTCGTATGTCTCAAAAATTTCATTTATACTCGATTCGTCTAATTGCGGGATATCACCCTGGTATTGTAGGTATTCGCTTATCATGTTGTCTATGTTACCGGGGTCACTGTCTGTCGCCATTATCTCTAAGGCGTTAAGGTCATTGTCTGTGGGATATCTAGACAAGGCGTATGCGTTTTTTGCATGGTTTGATATTTGTGGTAGAAAGAGTGTGTCAATTTTACTGGGTTTTGTCAAACTGTCTTTTTCTAGTACGTTGACAGGAACATTTGTTACTATTTTTTCATTTGGATTTACCGAAAATGAAAAACATGAGTCGTGTGTTTGGCGATAAAGAAATGGTATATTAAGTTTGGGTCCAATCAGTCTCTTATTACAAATACAAAATACAAAAATGCTTTATTCATAAGTATTTACATCATAGTATTACTGCATTACATAATTATCTGCACTTAAGCCCTTAGTGGGCTTTTGTGTGCTATTATATTAAAACATAAAATATTAAGCTAGAGTTTGTATCACATTTCCTCATTCATCAATAATCCTACTAATTAACAATGTTATACCTTTTTGGAACAGACCGAAAATACATAGGAACAGCCGAGCACGCAGGACCCCGCCCTCCACGCATACATAGAGAATCCGATCATACTAGGTTAACCTACATAATTAGTCGCTTTAAGTAAAAGGAGTTTGCTGAGATAAAGATTTTAAGTCTTGATTTGAAGATTTTATGACTTTTCATTTGTCGCAATTCAGAAGGTAAAAAATTGAAGAGTTTGATTCCCACATAGTTAACTGATTTTAGAAACAATGTATTATTTGGCTTAGGTAAAACTAATTGATCGTTATTATTTAATCTTGTAGCATGACAGTGAGCAACCGTTGGAGAGAAATTTGTACTTTTTTTTATGAAGCAAATAGTTGCATATATATATATAATTCCGTCAGGTCAAACAAGTTTGTTTCCTTAAACAATAGTTCTGTCGAGTAAATTCTTGGTTTTTTGGCCATAATTTTTATAATTTGTTTTTGTATTGTTATTAAGGGTTTAAGGGTAGTCTCATAAACATTTCCCCATATTGGTAATCCGTAGTTTATTACCGACTCCAACAATGAGGAGTAAACCAATTTTATTTCAGCCGGATTCAGAAAGTGTCTTAATTGATAAAATCTAAAAATAAGCTTTCTTAGCTTGTTAGTTAACATTTCAACATGTGCATTCCATTTTAAGAATTGGTCTATTGTAATCCCTAAATATTTTACATTATTCACCTTTTTAATTTTGTCGTTACATTTATTACAGTTATAAGGGTTGTCACAGTTGTGTAACTTTATTGTCTTAAATGTTGATGAATTAGTTGAATTTAGTGAAAAAGTTAGAAAATTGGTTTTTTCAGAGTTTAGTGTTAAAAGATTGGATCTCAACCAGGACAGTACTTTACAAAGCCCAACCTCAGCCTTATTCCTAGTTTCCTCCCACGTTACATCAGTAAAAATCAGAACGGTGTCATCGGCATACGAAAAGATCCCGCCCGATATATCCAAATCAAAAATTGTGTTCATGTAGATCTGAAACAATATCGGACCCAGAACGGTTCCTTGTGGAATTCCCATTTCAACCAGTAGATTTTTACTTTGATCTGGCGCTTTTCCAACGCTTTGGTATCTGTTTGTTAGATAGTCCTTGATAAGATCCCCTCCCACGCCTCTGACACCATAGTTATTTAATTTTTGGATCAAGAATGTGTGGCTCACAGTGTCAAAAGCCTTTGCCAGGTCTAAAAAGATTGCCAAAGGCTTCATGCCATTATTTAACGAGTTCTGAATACTGCCCGTGACCGCGTATATTGCGCCTAACGTAGAAACACCCTGCTTAAAGCCATATTGATATTTTGATATTATTTTGTACTTATTTAAATGATTTAGGAGCCTTTTTTTAATGCATTTCTCAAACACTTTTGCTAGATTGCTAATTAATGAAATAGGTCTATAATTTCCAAGAGAAAGTGGGTCACCCGATTTAAAGATTGGGATTACAACACTCTTTTTTAAGGCGCTGGGAAACTTGCCCGTTTCGAAAACCGCATTAAGGATGTGTGTTATAGGTTTAGCGATATAAATGCTAGTTGCTTTAAGTGTTTCGCATTTTAGGTTATCTGGTCCAGGCGATGAGTTGGTTTTTAGATCATTAATGGTTATTTTAACTTCTAACTCAGTAACCGGAGAGAGAAATATTGTTTGCCCAATGTGTTTATTTACATTTGGCCTTTCTTTGGAAACTCTAATATTAATTATTTTTTCAGCCATTTTAGTACCGATCTTAGTAAAATATGCGTTAAACTCAGTGTTTATCTCTTTGGGGTGGGTCAAATTATTACCTTGCTCATCCCTTACTTCGTTGATATTCTTTTTTGATGCCAAGCTATTTGTAGCTTCGTTAATAATATGCCATATTTTTTTTGAATCTTTGTTTGCGAATTGAATTTTTTCTTTATAATATCTATACTTTGTTTGTTTTACAAGTTTATTAACCGAGTTTCTATAGTTCCTATAAATATTTTTTATATCAATATTATTAGGATTTTTTAAAGTGGATTTTCTTAGGAAATCCCTTTGCTTAATGGCATTGATAATATGATCATTTATCCATGGTTTGGATTTATGTTTTCTATTGTTTTTAATGACTGTTTTTGTGAATTTGGTTATTAAAAAATTAAATTTTGTAAAAAACTTTTTATATGCAATTTCAGAACTTGTTTCAGTTAAAACATCTTCCCACGTTTCGTTTTTTAGAGAGTTTATCAACGAAGTATAATTAATTTTTTTGATGGTGCAAAGTTTTAATTCACTCTCCGCCAAATTCGGTAGATTTAAGTGCAAAATAATCGGATTATGGTCCGTAACGCATGATTCTAAAATAAAAGATTTAACTAGCGAGTCGTTAATATTATTTTTTAAGAATATATGGTCAATACAGCTTTTACTGAGATCAGACATTCTAGTTGGTTTTGTTATTTGTGGGTAAAAGCCATATTCACATAATATATTTACATAAGTTTGTACCTGGTGACTATTTATGTCCAATAAGTTAATATTTATATCTCCGGCAAAGATGTTTATATCAGAGTTGCCACTGCTCCTAATTATGTTATCTAAATCTGTTAAAAATAAGTCAATATCCGCTGAAGGCGGTCTATATGTAGCTATTATGTTATAGAAATTACTTTCTTTTTTAAATTTTAGTTTGCTAAAGGTTTACTTCATTTAAAGTTTCGTTTTCTATATTTATAGCAATGTTATTTTTAGCGTAAATTACGACTCCATCATTTTGATTAAAGTGGGCTTTATTATAATGAAAGTTATAATTAGATAACTCAAAATTGTTAGCCATAACTGTCCATGTTTCTGTTAATATTATTACATCATAGAAATCATTCAGTTCGCTTATTAGAATTGTAAACTCATCAAAATTTTTTTGAATACTCCTAATATTCATTTACATTCAATTACATAGGTCAATATTGAGTTGCATATTAATTAGGTCAGTTAGGCCTAATATTCCGTCGAATTAGTCGTCGAAGTCGAAAAGAATGAAATTTATTTTATAATTTGTACCGAATTCTGCGAGAGCCGGTATTGATGCCTCGAATTGTGTTGATTGACTTCCTAAGGCCGTTTTTATCGTATTGTTAGAGTGATAGATACAATTGGCATAAAATTGTTCCGCAACCGATGGCTTTAAAATAGACCGTAGGCTACCGGTGTCGATTAAAAGCTTTAAGTTTGGTTTTTTGATTTTAACATATGGGAGTGAGCCGTTACAGAATATACTATTGATTTCGGTCATATATGTTCTTTTGTTGGCCCCGTTTTGTGAAAATTTTGGTTATGCAATTCTTTATTTTTCTCCGAAATTTCATTTTGGGCAGATGGTCTTTCGTGTTTAATATTTTGTTCATTTTCGTCATTGGTTGTACCTTGCGTATGGGGTGTCGTCGTAACTTTGGTCAGGTAATGTTTGTTCAGGGGTGGTTTGATAGTCTTGGTAGTTAGCAGCATAACTACCATACATGTCGAGATTGTTATCGTATGTATTTTCACCCTGTATATAGTCATTTCCTTCTTCACTAAAATAAAGTTCTTGAAAGGTAAAGTTTGGTTTTTGATTTGGGTATTGATTTCTAAAATAATTCTGTTGATTATTGTATGAATTTTGGCGATTTGTATTTACCGTGGGATTTCTAGAGGTTGTTGACATTGGTTCTGGGCGAGGCAAATTTTTGGGTGGAATTTGGTTAGGTCGAAAAACATTTTGTGGTTTCCCAAAAACTTGGCTATTAGTGGGGTAATTTCGCGGGGGTAAATACCGGGGTTGTATATTTATAGGTTGACTCGGGAAATAAGGTCTCTGAAAATGGTTTTACGTATTCATATTCGGTGTATTATTTGGTAATATGGGGAAGTTATTATACATTTGATTTTGATTCTGAAAATTTTGAAACTCTCTTGGTTTTTGCATGGGCCAATTGTTAGTTTTTTGCATTTTTTGCATTTCGCCGAAGCTATCATATAGTTTTTCAAAATTTTCAAATTCACTTACATAAGCCATAGCATCTTCAAGGGTTGCTGGTTTTTTTATATGCATGTTATTTTTTAATATGCCGGTGCACCCTGCAATAAATGTATTTAAAGCTGTGCTTTCATGATATTTATTATGACACAATTTTTCGGGTTCGCCTAACTGGTTATTATTGCTTATTCTTTGAATAACGTTACTACGTAGTAGTTGTAGTATATTGCCAAAATTTAGAATATGTTCTCCCTTAAGGGGTTTAGTACGGGTTAGTTCCTGAACTAAGCAATCTAAATCTCTCCTATCAGAAAAAGCCTGGGTTAACGCTGCGCGTAACTTTTCCCAGTCGTCTAATTCCATTCGATTTGCAATCATGTTTTCCGCTCTACCTGTCAGTTTTTCATTTATGCACTCAAGTGCATGAGCATTTAAATCATCATCGTTAAACGGTTTATATTTGGCGACTAGGTCGTCGCATCTTTTTAAAAACTTATTTAAATTATTACTATTGCCATCAAAGGGTTTTATATTTTCGATTTTTGATTTAAAAAGGTCCCAATTTACAGCTAGTGGGCCTTGTGCCGTTTGTACCGCGGGTGTCACTTGTGACTTACTCATTTTGTTTAGAATAATGAATTTCAAAAGCTAAATTGAATAAACAATCTATAATTCTATTTTGCCAGTAATAGGCCTACAAAAATAATGTGTTTGCTGCTTAAAATTACTTTTTGTCTCCAATAGACTGCCTAAAATTATTTTGTCTTCAATAGACTGCCTAAAATTACTTTTTGTCTCCAATAGACTGCCTAAAAGCTAAATGATATGCGCGATGCACAGAAACTAACTACAGCCGCCGCTGACCCAACCAAACTTTCAGGAGACTATTATGTAGGAGTAAGAAAAAATAATTATTCTTAAGCATATAAACCATGTCACGAGCTCATGCTAAAAGGTTAGAAGCTACTTTACAGTACAAGCGCGAAAAAAGAACAAAATCCTTTAAAAATTATGCTGGTCGTTTGGTTTTAATCAGTAGCAAAAACCTCCTTTATACACAAACACATTAATAACTAATTATTATTAATTAACTGAAGCGTTTTTCCCAAAAACAGCCCATGTCATAAAATCAGGTTTTATTTAAAAATTCACGGGATGGCGCCACCGGTAGTGCATTTATTCCTATTAAAATATTCCATAAAAACGGCCTATGTATCAAATAAACGAAGGTTAAAGATTTGCCGATTCCGCAAAAAGAGCCCATGTCTGTCGCCTTTCCGTCAAGAATATCCCATGTCAGTGACAAAGGTGGTTTTTGCTAGAAATTGCAGAGGTAAGTTTTATTGCCGCATATGCATTCTTTAGTAATTAGTTGTTGTTTATATCTCGTCAAAGGCAGATGTGCAGTTTTTTTCGTAAAATGAGTGACACGGAAGTGCCTGTTGTACCAAGTAAACGTGTTAGAAAATTAAAAAAAGAGGTTGTTATTAAAAATAAAAAGGTGCGTGGTGAATAATAATATAAAAATAATAAAATAAATAAATATAAAAATAATAAATAAATATATAAAACTAATATAATAAAATAATAATATATAAAAATAATAAATAAATAATAAAATACCTAAATAAATATTATCTACATGCTGGCCAGTTCTCTTGTAAGCCGCCGGTTTAGGCGACCCGGCCCACGCTCCCATTCGCCTGAATCGAACTAATGTTTTTTTCGTCCGGCGCCGTTTCGATTCTGTTCTTCGCATCATTTGTGTAAATGCGGACGGTTTTACGCCTACAATTTCCTTGGCAACATTTAGATAGGTAAGTCTAGCAACATTTATTGTTTTTTTTACTGTCCTTCTTATTTTTTCAATATCTGCAAAATTAAAAAATATGAGTGTCGGACATTTTATACAGGGTTAGGAAAAATTACCAGAACGGTCGATTATTTCAAAATATACAGGGGTTATCAAAAAACGTCTTATATAAAAAATGTAGGGCTGTTAAAAATCTACATATCGGTGATAAATTGAAATATACAGGGTCGCCCACAAAGTTGTGGAGAATGATAGTTATATTTTTTTAAATGGAACACCCTGTATATTTTTACTTATTTTGATTGTCGACTCAGTTTTAAACATTTTTTTATTAACCATGTGTTATACCTAAATTCATTACTTTCCTACATAAATTGATAAGCTACAAAACACAAAATAAATTTCAAGAAACAATTTATTAAGTTAACTTTAAACAAAAACGTATAACAAATCATGGCAAAACGGCTCTATTTTTTAATGTGTTGAAAATTACCCCCATTTACTAACTGACAATGATACAAATTATCGCAAAAATGTCTTTGGGTGTTTAAAACCATTTCCCTTGTTATTCTCGCACTTTCATTGACAATTTTCATTCTTAATTCTTCTAAATTATTGGATTTATTTTGATAAACTATGTTTTTCAGGTGACCCCAATAAAAAAAATCTAATGGCGAAAGATCGGGGGACCGTGAAGGCCATTCGATAGGCCATCTTCTTTCTATCCATCGATTTGGGAACGTGACATCCAAAAATTCTCTAACTTCGCGAGTAAAATGCAGAGGAGCTCCATCTTGCCGATACTAGGTTAAAATAATATCAGTATTTAAATTGTTTATAGCTGGAACTATTTCTTGCCGAAGAAGCCGGAGATATCGATCACCGTTCAAATTTCCATGTCCCATGTCCCGCAAACAATCCAGCCCAGGCATTAACTTTTCTTGGGAACTGTGTATGCAGGCTCTTTATACCAGTTAGGGTTATTTAGCGCCCAGTAACGGTAATTTTGCTTATTCACCATTCCGTGTAGTGTAAAAGTCGCTTCATCCGAAAACGCAATATTGTTTGAAAAATTCGGGTTTTCTTCCATATTTCTAGTCATTATTTCGCAAAATTCTAGCCTTCGGTCACAGTCAAAGTCAAAAAGTTCTTGTACAAAATTAATTTTGTATGGATGCATTTTCTCAGTATGAAGAACGGTTCATACAGATTTTTGATCAATTTCATGATCCAAAGCAAGCTGATTAGTGGATTGTTTGAGATTTTCTTCTATCGCAAGCAGAATGTCCAGCTTTTTTTCCTCGGAGGTAGCAGTCCTAGGTCTTCCAGATCTTGGGCGGTTTTTTACAGTACCAGTCATTCTGTAACGCTCAATAGTTCGAAAAACTGCATTTTTTTTTTAATGTGCCTGTCTGGATGCAAATTATTGTACATATTACATACCTCCTGATATGATCTCTGTTTATCGCCAAACCCCCTTAAAATTAAAATATCAATTCTCTCTGTTTCAGTAAGTAAAATGCCATGCTGTTTTCTTTTTTGTCTATTTCTGTCAGAATTTGAGTTTCAGATGTCAAATTATTAATTATTTATTAGTAACCATGGTCGTGCCTTATTTGTTGTTCACTATGTTCGAAAAACGCATCGTTATACGTTATTATTTGAAACGCCGATTTCTAGGAAAGTAATGAATTTAGGTATAACACATGGTTAATAAAAATGTTTAAAATTGAGTCGACAATCAAAATAAGTAAAAATATACAGTTAATTCCATTTAAAAAAATATAACTATCATTCTCCACAACTTTGTGGGCGACCCTGTATATTTCAATTTATCGCCGATATGTAGATTTTTAACAGCCTTGCATTTTTTATATAAGACCTTTTTTGATAACCCCTGTATATTTTGAAATAATCGACCGTTCTTTTAATTTTTCCTAACCCTGTATAATATAAGTAAGATTAAAAAAATACATTCTTACAGGCATATGTGGGTTTAAATTTCAGATCGTCTTAAATTGACAGGTCTACGTTTAAAATTACAAGTGTAGTCTTGTTATGCAAATATTTCTTTAATTTTGTACTAAATTTAAAACTCTTTAGTGAGTGAATACATGTGTTAATAATTAACAGATTGAATGCCAACAGGAAATATGTATCCCTTAACCATAACCCAAACTGACATAATATTAATATATACAGGGTGTCCATTTAGTGTGTAATTCTTCGATATCTCAAATACTATTCTATAGAGAAAAACTTTAAATGTACAAAATAGAGGACTGTTGAAGGTGTATATTAAAAAAATATTTTTAAATATACCGGACCACAAAAACTTATAAATATTTTTAAATATACAGTGTGTTTCACAAAAGCCGGACCACAAAAACTTAAATATTTTTAAATGGAAGACCCTATATTTTTTTCTTGCAATTAGTGCCCCTCAATATTGTTTATGTAATCTCAACTGTTGCCAAGATATTCATTATTTTCATAGTTTTTTTTGCTTTTGTACGGTCTTAATAAATATGCTACAGCTTCTTTATTGATTTTAATTTAATTATTATTTTTTACAGACGGTTGCATCTGGGTCCTATGAGTAGTATTTGTAAGATTATATCTGATTTTTTTTATACAGGGTGCTTCAATTTTACTTCCAAATTTCGGGAAGTTAAGATTAAATTTACTCAATATTCTTAAATGAAACACCCTGTATATTTTGTCAAGAATTGAAACATCTACTAAGTTCCCTTTTAACTGTAAAATATTGTCAACATTATGCTTTATTAACTAATTCTCGCCCTGTATGTATGTTTATATAGTAAGTGTTTGCTGACTAATCATAAACCATACAGGGTGAGAGACCGGCTTGGCTACGATCGGGGAGTCAAGTCTGGGCCGTGACGATGTGTGTGCGATACCGAGTGTTTCATTCTTAAGAGCTGAGCCCCACATTTATTAATTAAGATGTAAGTAGCAACTCATTATTTTAACTACGCAAGCTGGGTCCTCTAACCTCTAAATAACTATTTCTATATCTACATCACCAATTAAACACTTTCCTTTTATCAATAAATCTGTAGGTATATGTTTTCTACCACTAACTTTAATTCAACTCTCAGTTCTACCCCCTAAAGCTAGTAACAACGGCAAGGAGCCCGTATTATAGGTAGTATGGCAGAGGCCCCTACTCGTTCTTTCATATCATCGCGAGTGGTGGCTGGTAAGCGATATACTTTTGATTTTACGTAACCCCGCAAGAAATAGTCCATGCTAGTCAGATCAGGTGATCTGGCAGGCCAGTTAATTGGTTCTCCTCGACATATCCATTTTTGAGGAATTTTTTAAAAATTTTATTAATTTTTTATTTATCTGGACGTTATAAAATTTGGTATTCTGTTTAAGGATAAGAACGTTATAATACAATAAAATACAGGATAGAATTAAAATAAAAACAAATAAAAAAGCAAATAACGAAAATTTTGAGAAAGTCGTTACAATTTGGCAACGTCGCAAAATAAAATAAAAATATTTTACATTTAAAAGGGAACTTAGTAGAAGTTTCAATTCTTGACAAAATATACAGGGTGTTTCATTTAAGAATATTGAGTAAATTTAATCTTAACTTCCCGAAATTTGGAAGTAAAATTGAAGCACCCTGTATTCAAAAAAATCGGATATAATCTTATAAATACTACTCATAGGACCCAGATGCAACCCCTCTTAAAAATAATAATTAAATTAAAATCAATAAAGAAGCTGTAGCATATTTATTAAGACCGTACAAAAGCAAAAAAACTAGTAAAATAATGAATATCTTTGCAACAATGCACCAGATTAAAAAAAAATTGAGATTACATAAACAATATTGAGTATCACTAATTGCAAGAAAAGAATATAGGGTGTTCCATTTAAAAATATTTAAGTTTTTGTGGTCCGGCTTTTGTGAAACACACTGTATATTTAAAAATATTTTTATAATATACACCTTCAACAGTCCTCTATTTTGTACATTTAAAGTTTTTCTCTATAGGATAGTATTTGAGATATCGAAGAATTACACACTAAATGGACACCCTGTATAACTAGCCTATATCTCTAAAAGTTCATAATGACACTCAGTATCAGCTTGATATTAATTTGACAGCTGTTTGACAGGAGTCAGTGTACTGGACGCTGATGGGATATTTTTTAAACATTTGTTCCTCACACCACAGTCCAGTAAACTGGACACTCAATTATTAGTCAGGAAAAGCAAACATAACCCATCAAAAATATGAAGTTAACAAACAAGAAAATACGGTGAACACAAAAGGGGTTATATTAAAGAAGAAATTAACCATAGCATTTTTCTAATAAAATAAAACCTAATTTTTTTTGGTGAAAATCCCTAAAACATGGACGAGCGCAGAGCCCTGGTCTGTCAGGACAAAGAGGACAAAAATACCTGGTTTTTCTGTATATCGACGGTAACACTTCAATATGTCGTAACTCCTAATTCATGCAAAATGAGATTTCCCGCTTAAACTGTTAATGTAATCATAACACATGGCTATAAAAATTCTTATTGGCTTTCGTTTAGCAGAAAGGGCCAATAAGAGACAAAAAACAATATGTCGTAAATCTAACGGGGTTGCAATTTGTCGTAAGTCGACACGATTGTCAAAGGTGTTTTAACAGCAGGTGTGATATTATTATAGTTTTGGTAAGTCTTAATACCAACTAATGCATGCATTTTATATAATTGTATTGATAAAAATATAACTAAGTGATTTATTTTTGGTTTTTAGTTAATTAGGTATACATATTAAGTTAATTTTTATTAATAAAAACATGGTCTGCTATGAACGTTGAGTTAGGCATTATTTGACCCACCTTACTAAGTTGTGATATACGACATATTTATTTTACAGTTTTTATCGTTTCCTGAAAAGTAGGCGATTTTGAGCTACGACATATTGAATTGTTACCGTCGATATGTAACATGAGTTCCAAATGTAAAGATCAATCAAATGAAAGAACAAATATTTTCCTATACCAACGCATTTGGATTTCCTTTCCTATTTTCACGTAGCGTACCCACGCATGTAGTTTTCTCCTTAAAAAGTGATTCCGCCAAACTTACACTGCTATAAAAATTATTTATATAAAAATATATTGTGTGACCCTTCCCCAAGTAGTCAGTAAGCAACTTTTTAACAACAAACTGAATGAGGGACTTATTCGTCTCGGAACGTGCCCTTTCCTGAGTAGACAAGTACATTTAAAATACAGCCATCATACGTCGTTAAAATTTGATAAAAATCGGAGTAAACTGTTTGTCTTCATTCGGATTGATTTAAAATTTTTGGCGCGAAATTATACATGGCCCACAGCCGAAACTACAATTCATTCCCCGATTCCAGCTTTTTCCAAATCTCACGTACAAATGCGTCCAGTTAACTGGACGCGGGCTCTTAGTAGAAACCAATATGTCCAGTATACTGGACGTTGGCATTCAACCTGTTAAATTAAAAAAGAATAACAATTTTTTAATCTTTATTAGGTATAAATAAATAGGTACCTCATTAGGTTCTTTAAATAATGAAATAAAACCACCAACACTGCGGAAGACGCAAACGTGTGATACTGACTCCCGTTTGTTTACTTTGTTTGTAGGTGTTAGTTAATATATTGTTTAAAATATTACGTAGCAGAGAGATCGCCACTATAAATAACTGCGAATCACAGTTAAGAAGACTAAACACTAGTGGCGCATCCGCCATATCGTTTTTCGATCAATATTTCGCCACTTTTATCCAAAATTCGACCAAATACAATACCGACGGTTTTACGCTAAAAAAGGTTTTATTTATAAATTAACAAAAGCAGAAGCAGTAAAAGAGATATGCGCAAATTTGACAAAATTTCGTTTTTAGCTTTTATTAATTTTACGAAATCTTTTTTTTACTTAAAACTGTAGGTAATTGCTACTCTAAACAGATTTGGCCGCATTTTGAAGAAAACAAGAAATAAACGAAACAAAAAATTGATAAGAAAATGAAATGGCGAATGTGTCATTAATGTTTTTTCTTAAATAAACGGGTCAAGAAAATCATATTAATTATTGTGGTATTTTTTCCTTTATAAGTGATAAAGTAATAATTCAGTAAAATTACAATTTACAATTTCACACAAAATACAATTATTTTAATATAACAAACCACCCTTAAAGAATTAATTATAATTTCGTCGCACTTAGGGGTTATAATTAACAAAAAAAAGAAACTCACTTTTAAAAATTTTTATTGTGCAGTTTATGTGCACAAACAACATGTTTTTAGTTTAGACACTGGTCTAACATATAAACATATCAAGAAAGTAATTAAGAAGACAAAAGCAGGTATGGGGAAATTGTACCCACTGATAGGCCCAAAAAGCACTATGTGGCTAAAAACAAAGCTGACAATGATAAAAGCAGTAGCTAGACTACAGGTGACCTACGAATCAACAGTATCGGGATATGCAGCTAAAACATACATAAAACGGCTCGAAGCCACAGAAAATAATTATGTAAGAAAAGGAGTAGCTGCACCATGGTTTGTTAGAAATGCACAAACCCATAGAGATCTTGAATAGGAAACGATATTAGCCTTTATGAAAAGGAAAGCAGTAACAGCATTTGAAAAAGCAGGAACTCATCCCGATGAAGAATTACGAAGAATAGTAGACTATGATCCAGTACAGGACGCCGCAAGAATGATGGTATATTATAAGCGCAGAAGGAATCAGCTAATATAATAGCTAATAAAGAAAATTCGCCGCAGAAGAAGAAGAGTGAGAACTAGAAGCAACATGCCTAGCTAGCAAGGTAATAAGCTACACGCCTCCAAACCTAGTTTATCTAATAGTTAGTAGTAAACAAAAAATTATTAAGCACTAACACCACCCACACAAAAACACTCCAACCATACACACACCTACACTAGCACCAGTAAGTTCTTAACTAAAAAAAAACACCTTACTAACAACAGCTTACTACTGCTTCAATTCAGCACTGCAAGTTCTCTCCCTGAAACAGTGGGGTTCTTACAGCTGAGAAGCGTGGGCACGTGTACCTCTTTTGATGCACATACACAAACACTCTCACAGTAAGCTATAGTATAGTAAAGTAGCTAGAAGACAAAACCTAACCTAGATACACCGGTATCTAGGCTAGGTAAAGTACGAAGCAAACCACTCCTTAGGCATGCAGAGCGGAAATACTAATTGAGTGGTCTGAAGGTTTATACGTCCTAGGCGCGGAAACCGCAGGATCATTGGAAGTTAGGCGGTAGACTACCCCTTACGGGTTCAATTCGATACTACTCTGCTTCACAGGATCAGAGTACATATATCGATTCTACCGTGACAGGGTGTCAGACTAGCTGATTCTCCTCGTTAGAAAAAAAAAGAGTTTAATATCTTCTTGTACTCGTTTGAAAATGACCCGCAAGGGCCAAAACACGTGTCAGGAAACTGAATAAATTTGTGAACCATAAGAAGTAGTTATTTTTACTTCCTGTGTAATTTTTACTTAATATATTTTTGTTTCCCTTCGCAACACCATATTATGTGTTCATTTACTTCCATGGCATAGATATTTTTCATTTCTTTGGATAACTTTTAGTAATGAGGCCGTTTGGCCGAATTGCTGTTTCGTATATACTTAAAAATTAGTGTGATTGGCATTGGCATTTAAAATTAAATACATATACATACCAGGCCGGCTCGGCTGCCTTTTTAAGGCCTTTTCTATAACGGCCCCCAATTGTTTGCCTGCAAAAAAATAATTGTTAGGTTTGAGAAGAAGTACATTCGTAGTCCGGCTTTTTTAAGGCTACAACATAATAATAATAATAATATTAATAATAATAATAATAATAATAATAATAAGTGCTTGGCCTAGAATGGAAATTATACAAACATTTACAAAAATCAATACTACTGGGATACATGCAGCATAGTGAGGAGGGTTGTTGGCTTACAATAGGATCATCTTGTCACTTCTGACCGATGAATTCTGTAATACCACTAATAAGTGTAATACCGTTGAATAATAACAATATTTTTTTTTTAAATGAAACGAATTCATGCAGCAGAGAAAATCTGAAGTCCGAACTGGGTGAGAAATATATTTTTTAACCCTAATGCAGACTTTTCTTAAATTCGTTACTAGGTTTTACTAATTTTGGCATTTCATATAACGGACCCTATTTTATAAAGCGCGGACCGATATCTCGCTTGTAGTAAGAAAATTTAATAGTCAAAAGCTTTTAAAATTCCTGAGTTAGTGGTGAAGGAACAATAGGTTGGTTTCTTTTATTTTTCTTACATTGTTACCGTAAATGTTGTTGACACCCACTAATTGAAAGAGATAGAAGTATAACCTGTCTTTGCTTTAAAATTATTTTTTTCAAACACCAAAAATCTGTCTGGCATTAAAGTGTCATTTGCTAGATTTATGGTTATACTAGGATAAGATGAATATCACCCATGTGTTGGAGAGGTCAATTGACTGGTTTGACGAGGAAAAAGTACCTACCTAGATGTTGTTAAGTTGTCTCAGTAGAGAGTTGATTTAATTAAAATGTATTTTTCGAATAAAGAGTTCTTATCATAGACATTTACCTTTAGATACGTAGACATCTAGGAACGGTAATTGGTTGTTTTCTTTTTTCTCCATGGTTAATTTGATTGTTGGTGTTAAGCTATTGAGGTGATCTAGAAAATCTCTTAGTTCGTCATCGGTTCCATTCCAAATAATAAAGGTGTCATCCACATATCTCAGCCACATTTTTGGTTTCTTCTTTGCCTATTCCATTGCTTTGGATTCAAACCATTCCATGTAAATGTTGGCGATTATTGGCGAGAGAGATGAGCTCATCGGTAGTCCGTCTACTTGGTTGAAGAATCTATCCTTTTCTTGAAAGTAGGAATTGTTGAGGCAGCATTCTAATAGTTCCAAGATGGCATTAATAGCCAACATTTACATGGAATGGTTTGAATCCAAAGCAATGGAACAGGCAAAGAAGAAACCAAAAATGTGACTGAGATATGTGGATGACACCTTCATTATTTGGAATGGAACCGATAACAAACTAAGAGATTTTCTAAAAGATCACCTCAATAGCTTAACACCAACAATCAAAATTCACTATGGAGAAAGAAGAAAACAACCAATTAGGTACCGTTCCTAGATGTCAACGTGAAGAAAAATGGAAACAGCATCCAAACTTCAGTATAGTCGGATCTGGTCTTATCGTGCGGGTCATACGATTCAAGAAAGACATACTCTCAGTTTTTGTTTTCTTTACTTGCGTTTAATTTTACCCTCTAAATAAAATACGTAAGATAAATGAGACAGACCTATTCCATTTTGACATGAAAAAAAAGGATATGTATTTACTTTCCAGCGATTCTAAAAAAGCTTATAATAGCTAGCTACGTTTTGTTTTAAATATGCCAGTTTGTGACTTTGACAGTTTGTGACAAAATGAAACAATTTTCTGGGTTTTTGCATACCCAATCAAAAAAAATGGTACTTAATCTGATAAACTATTTCGAAAATGAAAGAAAAAGTGGAAATTCGCCAACCAATATTCAGGAAACAGTAGCCAAAGCACTGGGAATTAGTTTAAGGAATGTGCAGAAAATTGTGCATGAAACAAAACATAACATAATACCCAAGAATACTAAAAAGTGTAAACGAAGAAAGCCAAAGACTGAGGATTTAAGCGAAAATATTAAAATGAGAGTTCGAAATGTGATTTACGATTTATACAAATCAAAAACCAATGTAACTTTTCCAGTTTTACAAAAAACATTTAAAATTCGGGGTGTTGTGGAAATTGGACTTGAAGCGTTATCAAAATTAATAAAAAATTTAGGTTTTCGCTATAAAAAATACTGTAACCGAAGATTTTTATGTGAGCAGCCACAGATAGTAAGTCAGCGTGTTCAGTTTTTAAAAAAATATACGGACAATTACAAATCGAAATTTAGAAAAGTGGTATTTTTAGACCAAACGTGGATATTTTCGAATGGAAGTGGTTCAAAATCTTGGCAAGTAAAAATGGTAAAAGGAAAAAGGGGTGCGAGTTTTTAAAAAAATATACGGACAATTACAAATCGAAATTTAGAAAAGTGGTATTTTTAGACCAAACGTGGATATTTTCGAATGGAAGTGGTTCAAAATCTTGGCAAGTAAAAATGGTAAAAGGAAAAAGGGGTGCGGTACGGGAAAGCGTTTTATTATTTTGCATGCCGGTTCTGCAACAGGATATGTTGCAGGTGCGAGTTTAATTTTTTCTTCAACATCAAAAAGTGCTGACTATCATGATAATATGAATTGCGAAATGTTTGAAAAATGGTTAAAAGTTCAATTGATACCAAATTTGAATGCTCCGTCTTTAATTGTATTAGATAATGCATCATATCATTCAAGAATTTTAAATAAACAGCCTACTTCATCTTGGAGGAAAAGTGATATTTATGAGTGGCTGGAAAAACACAACCAAAATCGTTTACCAAATATGCTTAAATCGGAACTCCTATCAATAGCAAAGTCTCTTAAAAAACCCAAAATATACGCGGTAGATGAAATACTGCGTGAATATGGTCATGAGGTTCTACGACTGCAGCCATACCTATCATTGCCAGTTTAACGCAATAGAATTAATATGGGCTGGTGCAAAGTCTTATTATGAAAAACATGTAGGTGATGGTCTTAAATCCGACCAAGTACAAATAGTTTGGCAAGACTCGTTAGATCATATTACACAAGAGTACTGGAAGAAATCGGTGGAACATACAGAAATATTAATAAGGGATTGGTGGGATCGAGAACAAGTACTAGATGTCGAAGTAGCGCCAATGATAATTGCTCCATTCGAAGACGACTTAGACGACGAGGACTTTTCAGATTTTATAAGTGACTATGAGAGTTTTTAGGCTATAATTATAAACGGTGTTTTTCGTTTACATTTTTTAGTATTCTTTGGTATTATATTATGCTTTTTTTTCATGCACATTATTCTGCATAGTCCTTAAACTAATTCCCAGTGTTTTCATTACGGTTTCCTGCATATTGGTTTGCGAATTTCCACTTTTTCTTTCATTATCGAAATAGTTTATCAGACTAAATGCCATTCTATTTTTAGGTTTTAGTAGTAAAATTGTTAAAATAAATTGCACTGTTTATTATTGTCGTTTTTAATTAAAGGGTACATACAGTAGGTATATAATTAACGATTATATAATTTTTTTGTAACTTTTTCAACTGCCCTGTACATAATTTTTACAAAACTAATAATATTAGGTATATGTGGCTATCTTCGCGATAGCTAAAATAATGAAACTATTTTTCCTTCCTTCGGTATATTTGTAAATAATCTCACAACATTTTGATAGCCTCTGTGTTGTCTGATTTGACGCATATGATCAGTGACCTTTGGACCCGCACGTTAAGATCAGATCTGACTTTATACAGAAAACCTACGCATACAGGTCAGTATCTCAATTTTACATCAAATCACTCAAACAACACGAAACATGTCATAGTTAAAACCCTCGTGGATAGAGCAATTACAATCTGTTACTCGGAAAAAGCACTTAAAAAAGAAGTTCACCATATTAAGACCAACCTCAACAAAAATGGCTACCCCACAAGTTTAGTTGATACAATATTGGAAAATCGTAAGAATCAACCCAACGCGCAAGAAGCAAACAGAGAGGCACAACCAACACTCAATATTTCGTACGTCAAAGGAGTATCTGAGAAAATAAGAAGACTAGGACAACGATATAACATCAACACCGTATCCAACTCGAGGGACACCCTAAGAAGCCACGTGACGAAGACGAAGCCTACAAGTCAAAAAGATAGGAAAAACTGCGTCTACCAGATCCCCTGCGAGTGCGGCCAATCTTATATAGGTGAGACATTGAGACCACTCGAGACAAGGATTAAAAAACACAAAAACAATACGTTAAAAGGAGAGACCGAAAAGTCAGGTGCAGCTGACCATGCCTGGAAACATGGTCACCATATCATGTGGTCAGAACCTGAAATCCTACATAAGGAACCACACTGGAGAAAAAGAAAGTTTAAGGAAGCTGCTGCTATTCACCAGAACCCAGGCTGCTTTAGTAAACCGTCATTAGACATAAGAAATATCTGGAACCCTTTGTTAGATAGATGTAACCTTAGGATAAGATCGCGTGCCAACTGAACGCATGACTGCAACCTCCTCAGTTATGCTTCAGTGCACCTAGCTAGTATAAATAGTCTTGTAGTTACTTTACTTATTTAGTATTCACCTGAAGACGACTGGAAATATTTACCAGTTGAAACGTTGTGATTTAAAACAAATAAAGACAATGGAAGTCCAAAACTCTTTCATCATTCAAGAAACATCATTGTCTCCAACATTCAAACAGTCACGGGAATTACTGTGTTTTTTATTGTAACTATTTTTATGTTCTTTGATTCTTTTTCCAAAACACCTGCCTGTTTGTCCTATGTAAATTTTTGAATAACTACCACATTTAAGTTTATAAACACCACATTTTTGATTTTTTCCGGTTTTGCTTTTATTATTTTGATTAATGTACCCAATTTATTGTTAGTTCTATTAGCAATTTTAACATTTTGTTTTTTCAATAGTTTATTAACCTTGTCTGTGATATCTCCATTATATGTATGTAAGAGTTTTGTATTCTGGTTTGGTTTTAAAACTGGAAATGCTAAATTTATTATATTGTTTTTTATTGACAAGTTGATCTATCATGGAAGCTTGATATCCATTGTTTATAGCTAATTGTTTGATTATATTTAATTTTTTGTTATAGTTTTGTTTCGATAATGGTATATTAATAAGTCGATGGACAAAATTGAAAGCTGAAATTTTATGACAAAATGGATAATTGGATTTATTGTGTATAGTAATATCAGTATGTGATGGTTTATGGAAAATAGAAAAATCGTGCTTATATTGTTTTTCTTAGTTATAGTTAAATCTAAAAAAATTATAGATCCGATCTAAACAAACTGATAGTGCTTCTAAAATATCTTGTTTTAGAATAGGATTGATATTATTTTTTATAAAAAATATTTTTATTTTTTATAAAAAATAATACCAATCCGATTGTAAAACAAGATATTTTAGAAGCACTATCAGTTTGCTTAGATCAAAATTATTTTAAATTTAATGGTACGACTTACATTTCCAGGGAAGGGTTAATAATGGGAAATCCTTTGTGTCCCCTTTTGGCGGAAGTATTTATGGATTACTTAGAAAATAAAATCATTCAAATAGTATGTTTAGTAAATTCCTTTATTGGTATAGGTACGTTGACGATACTTTAGCGTGTTTTATTGGCACAGAACGTCAACTTAAAAGTTTTCTAAATTTTATCAATAATTTACATCCTAACATAAATTTCACTTTAGAAATAGAACAAAACGGATCTATACATTTCTTAGATTTAACTATAACTAAGAAAAACAATAAGCACGATTTTTCTATTTTCCATAAACCATCCATATTGATATTACTATGCACAATAAATCCAATCATCCATTTTGTCATAAAATTTCTGCTTTCAATTATTTTGTCCATCGACTTATTAATATACCTTTATCGGAACAAAACTATAACAAAGAATTAAATATAATCAAGCAATTAGCTATAAAAAATGGATATCAAGCTTCCATGAGATGAGAGATCACATTATCAATAAAAAACAATATAATAAAGCAATTAATTTAGCATTTCCAGTTTTAAAACCAAATAAAATAGAATACAAAACTCTTACATATAATGGAGATATTACAGACAAGGTTAATAAACTATTGAAGAAACAAAATTTTAAAACTGCTTTTAGAACTAACAATAAATTGTGTACAGGGTCATTTCCTATATATTGACCCATATGCTAGCCGCTTTATTAATATTACAAAATGTTTAAATTGCTTATAGAACTAACAATAAATTGGGTACATATTTCAAAAATAATAAAAGCAAAACCGGAAAAAATAAAAAATGTGGTGTTTATAAATTTAAATGTGGTAGTTGTTCAAAAATTTACATAGGACAAACAGGCAGGTGTTTTGGAAAAAGAATTAAAAACCATAAAAATAGTTACAATAAAAAACACAGGAATTCCCATTACGCAATACATTTAAATAGTGAACAACACAGTTTTGATGAAAATTTTGAAATTTTACATTTAGAAAATAAGTCAACAAAACTTAATTTATTAGAAACTGTGGAAATTAACAAATGCAAAACATCAAATGTTTTCTTAAATGACAAGTTGGACCTAAACAATTCTCCTTTGGTAAATTTAAATTTAATCCGTTAGAGTTTTTATAGTTTGGGTTATTTGGTATTTCCAAGTGTTAATAAAATAGGTAAATATTTAGAGTAAATTTTATAGTTTAAGATAATTTAAATCATTCATTCATTTGTAACCATCTGACGAAGACACTGTGTGTCGAACATAGTCCTCTTAATTTGTTTTAAGATGCCTATGGTGTCGAAACAATTTGTTATGGTATAACAATAAAATATAGTGAAGATTTATACATGAAGTATTTTTTATAGTTGCTTCAAAAGGTTTAAAATACACTTTTCTCTATACTATATTATATTAAAAAAGAGTAAATACCTAGGTATGTTTATACTAATCCAAGGGTGAAAGTATTCCACGGGTCAAGTGCTCGGGCAAAAACTTTTTCAAATTCTTGAACTAGAAATTGTACTTGAAAATGTTTTACACGTACCTAAGTTTATGCCAAATTGTAAAAATCAATACTAGTTATATATTAACTAATATTTGACTTGAGGTTAGGTACGCATCGTACATCGAAGATTGGTTATTTTATTACTAAAGATACCAGAAATTACTACCTTTTTTTCCAACTTTTGATCAAAAATTAAGAAGAAATTCCAATTTTTTTAAAAGTATTTTGGGGGTTTCTAGATCCTCTAGCGGGCGCCTCCCCAGGTGGCGGATAGGGGAACACCTCCCAGATATGGGTGGTACCGGAGAAATCAGAGATCGGGGCGGACCAAAACTAACAGGACACCCTTTTGTCCTAGGGTTAACAAGTTTGGCCCTGATGGCGAAAGAACACAAGAGAAGTGTCAACGGCCATAAGGATGGGAAGGCATAGAGTAACCACCGCATTAAAGATCCATAAGGATAAACTCTAGTATCAACTATATGGCTATGTTCACTACTAAACAGTTTTCCGGAGTTTCAAGTCCCCCGATCGGATCTCCGGGGGGGACAGTTTTGAATGATAGCAGAAGAGGAAAGGAAAGAATTCATATGAGAACGAAGGTTAAGATAAGTACATGAAATCCGAAAACAATGGCCCAAGCGGAAAAGATTACCAACGTAATACTGAAAATGAAGAGACTCAAAATAAAAATTATGGGACTATGTGAGATGCGCTGGCCCGGAGCGGGCTATTGTGTTATGGAATAACATCGAGTGTATTATTCGGGAATGTCAAGCGGTGAATACAGGCATGGTGTAGGGATTGTGGCAAGTAAATCAGTTGTAAAATGTGTCACAAATTTTGTACCGGTGTCAGAGAGAATCATACTTCTACAAATCGATGCAAATCCTTCCCGAATAAATATCATACAAATATACGCGCCAACAACAGAATATGTCTACAAAATATCTAGCGACCAGACGAAAATGCAACGTGAGGCATACAAGAGTGCTAAAAACTTACTAAGTTCCAGGAAGAAGGCTGGAGAAGACAATCTAGTTATCAGATATCGTAACGGGTTGCCGGTGGTGGAGAAAAGACAGCAAAAAAACGTTGCAACACCCCATTAACTGTATACTATCACAATGTTGGTGGGCTTCGAACCAAGATGGTTGCTCTTCTACAATCAATTGCTACTTGCTCTTATGACATTATTGTACTAGTAGAAAGCAACCTAAATGATCAAATTCTGGATACCGAGTTAAAGTGTGATGGTTTTACTGTATATAGAAGTGATCGTAGTCCATTGACTAGTGGAAAGCTGAGTGGTGGTGGGGTGCTAGTGTTCGTAAGGAATACAATCAGATCTCAGTGCATTCAAACATCTGAATCTCGTGTGGAACAGCTATTTATTTTATGCCACTTGAACAATTTTAAGTTTGTCATTGGGGGTGTATACCTTCCACCTCGATCAGCCATGGAAGTGTACGAACGGCACCGTGAGTCGGTCGAGAGAGTCTGTCAACATTATGCCTCAGGGAATATTTACTTGTTTGGTGATTATAACCTGCCTAATGCCTTGTGGTCCAACGATGAGTATGGTGTGACTGTGCAGTGTCCGATTGGAGATCCGGCTCTCCGGGTGGCTCAAGCATTTGGTTATCTTAAACTTTTTCAGATTAACAAGGTGCCTAATAGTAGAAATGTGTTCCTAGATTTAGTATTTTCTAATGTATGTGATGCAGCAATTACAGTGGCTACTGATCCACTTTTCGAAAGCAGCATCCATCATGTTGGTTGTGAGTGTTCTGTTTCTGTTGCTGAGGCACTAAAGAGAGACAGCTTGGTTTACTTTGAATATTATTATGACTTTAAGAATGCCAACTATTGGGAAATTAATAATTTTCTGGCTTCGGTTGATTGGGAAGAGACATTAAGTGTTATTGATATTAATTTAGCGACCAATATTTTTTATGAACTGCTTGCCACATGTGTAGCGTACTTTGTTCCGCTGAGAAGGTATAGGGCGTCATCATTCCCTAAGTGGTTCTCTTCACAACTGAGAAAATTAACACTGCAAAAAAAAAGAGCTCACTTTTTGTATATACAAGATCGCTCTCATGTGAACTACAGGGGGTTCTCGGATTTGCGGGCAGAGTGTAAAAGACTTTCTGATGTTTGTTTTTCAACATATATTAGGGGTATTGATGTAAAACTGCAGGAGGATCCTAGATCCTTCTGGAAGTTTATTAATGATAAAAGGTCTAGCCATTTATTGCCGAATTCGTTGCACTGTAACAATCGGTATGCGTCAACTGGTCAGGATATTGCTAATTTGTTTAGGGAATTTTTTCAAACTGTTTATGTAGATAGTCATGAATTGCCATTCTCCTATGATCCAGCGTTAGACAATAATATTGGTAGAAATATTAACTGCTCGGTAATAACAAAGAAAGACATATTTGATCAGATATTTCAGCTTCCCATGAAACTTTCAGTGGGTCCTGATGGTCTTCCTGATTATTTTTTAAGGAAGTGTGTTTGTACAATCACCTTGCCTCTTTATATTCTTTTTGGTAGATCGTTGGAATCGTCAGTCTTTCCGGATGTGTGGAAGGTAAGCTATGTTGTTCCAATTTTTAAGAGTGGTCAAAGAGATAATATTGAAAATTACCGAAGTGTATGTATTCAGTCTTCTATCCCTAAACTTTTTGACTCACTTGTTAGCAGGCAGCTGGGATGGCTGTGCAAAGGCTTGATTTCTGATAAGCAACATGGATTTTGCCAAAACAAATCCACACTAACAAATTTAGTCTTATATCAATCAAACATTTTGAGGAGCATGGAGAATCATAAGCAGATTGATTCAATATATACTGATTTTTCTAAAGCATTTGATCGGGTCGACCATCGAATTCTTTTGCAAAAGTTACAAAAGATCGGTCTGAATCGTCAGCTGGTGCTTTGGTTTAGTAGTTCCTTGACTGGTCGTGTGCAATATGTTAAAATTGGTGGATATTTTTCCGAGTCCATTTATGTAAGTTCCGGTGTCCCTCAAGGAGGGCACTGTTCACCTCTACTTTTCAATATATTTGTGAATGATATTATACATTGTTTTATACATAGTAAAAGTTTAAAGTTTGCTGATGATTTAAAATTTTGGAGAACGGTTGAGAGCACATTGGATCAGGAACTTTTGCAGCAAGATTTAAACCGATTATGTCTATGGTGTAAGGTTAATAGGTTGAATCTTAATGTTAAGAAATGTGTATTTATTAGTTTTACCCGTAAAGTAAATAGGTTCCAATCTTCTTATTTTATAAATGATAGGGCTATTGAATGTGTCGCCAGCGTTAGAGATTTGGGTGTTGTTATGGATAGCAGGTTATCATTTATTGATCAAATTAACTCTGTATCTGTGAGGAGTACAAAAATGCTAGGTTTTGTTTTAAGAAATTGCCAGTATTTTTCTGTGGGTGCTACCAGAATGGTTTATTGTTCCTTGGTTAGGTCACTTTTAGAGTACTGCTCTATTGTATGGTCACCATGCTTTCAGAATCACTCAAGTTCCTTAGAAAGAGTTCAACATAAGTTTTTAAGAGTATGTGCTTTTAAGTATGGCAGTAGAGTGGTAGATCATGATTACACGGTAGTGGAGCAGCAGTTGAACTTACCTCCTCTTAGCATTCGGAGGGAGAGGTTTGGAATAATGTTTATTTTTAAACTGGTGAATGGCATGTTGGACTGTCCTGGCCTTTTAAATTCTGTCGGGTTCAATGTACCTTATCAAGGGCTGAGACAGCAACTGCCTTTTTGCATACCCTTTCACAGAACTTCTTATGGCATAAATAGTCCAATTGATAGATATTTATCTGTTTTGAATAACCGTAACATTGATATTTTTAATGTATCTTTAAGTCAACTGAAGAGTTATCTTAATAAATATTAGTTTGGTATTTGATGCTGTATCTCTGTGGTGATGTATTTACTTCTATATTGTTGAATATATTGTTGTTTAAGTGTAATATATTATAATTTATTGTTGTTTGAGGGTAACATTGTTGTATTTCAGCTTTGTTATACTGTAGAATTATTTTATTTAGGTTATTATTTAGTTTATACCTAACTTTATCATTATTATTATTGTAACGGTTAATGGGGTTTTCCCGTACTTAATAAATAAATAAATAAATAAGAGATGGCAGAGTTTTACTCACAGATTGATGATATAAAGAGAAAACTACCAAAACAGGATCTGACAATGGTAATGGGAGACTTCAATTCAAAGATCGGTAAGGGAAAAGAAGGTGAGCTTATAGGCCCATATGGACTAGGAGACAGGAATGAAAGAGGAGAAAAACTAAGTGTCTTCGCACACGAACAAAACCTAGTAATTATGAATACATTCTTCACACTCCCGAAACGAAGACTGTATACCTAGAGGTCACCTCAAGATTCGTGTGACCATATTGTTAGAAACCAGCTTGACTACATCCTTATAAACAAAAGATACAGAAATAGTTGTACCTCGGTGAAAACATATCCTGGCATAGATCTACAATCGGATCATGTACCGCTAGTAGGAGTGTTCAGGACAAGACTTAAGAAAACAAAAAGGAAAATTGTCAATAGATATGACTTGAGGAAATTGAAAGAACCCATGATAAGACAACAAGCAGAAGCAAGACTCAATGACGACCTTACAGTATCACCGGATTCCTCGACTGCTGAAGAAGAGATTAAAAAACTAAACACCAAAGTGAAAAATGTTAAGCATAATCTATTGAGATATGATAAAACCAAGAACAAATCGTGGATGACGGAAGAAATTCTTCAATTAATGGAAGAAGAACATCCAGAAAACAATTCTGACAAAAATTAGAGAAGCCAAAGAAAATGAATTAAGGAAGCAATGCGAATAACTAGAAGCATTTCAAGAGAAGTTTGACAGTTTTAACGTTCCTAGAAAAGTAAGAGAAATGACCGGAAAATATAAAACAAATGCAGTAAATAGACTAGTGGATCAAAAGGGAGTCGTCATTGTTGATAAAGAAGAAGTTAAAGATACTTGGAAGGGCTACGTAGAGCAACTGTTTCACAATGACCGTCCGGAGGTACCCAAAATAGATTGCCAGACAGGTCCGAACATTCTTGAAGAGGATGTAAGAGCGACCATAAAAGCAATGAAAGATGGCAAAGCACCAGGACCAGATAGTATAGAGGCAGAATTCCTAAAGCTACTCGATGGGGACAGCGTTAAATGGCTGAATTCAATTTTCAATCGAATCTATGACTCTGGCGATATGCCCTCCCAATGGTTTAAAGCCGAATTTATCACATTGCCAAAGAAACCTGGAGCTAAATCATGTGGGGAGTACAGAACAATAAGCCATGCTGAAACTGTTTCTAAAAATAATACACAGAAACGGGTTCAGAAATGCACTGGGTACACGTGAAGCACTGTTCAGCATTTAGGTACTCTTTCAAAGATGCAGAGATACAAATGTTGACATATAGGTACGCTTGTTTTATCGACTATCAAAAAGCGTTCGATAGAGTACAATATCAGACAATGATAGACGTTTTGAAAAATATAGGATTGAATGATAAAGATTTAAGATTAATTACAAACCTATATTGGAATCAGTCTGTTTCGGTGAGGGTAGGGGAAGAGAATACGGATGAGGTCAGGATCCTCCGAGGTGTAAGACAGGGATGCATACTGTCTCCGTTGACCTTTAACTTGTATGCCGAGCAAATATTTGAGGAGGCTCTGGAAGCTGTTGAAGTGGGAGTTCTATTGAATGGAGAAAGATTGAATAACATCCGATATGCAGATGACACCGGACTGTCCTGTTCGCTGATACCTAGGAAGGTTTGCAGTTTTTGGTAGATAGAGTGACGATAAGTAGCAACATGTACGGACTTGACATTAATACAAACAAAACAAAAATTATGGTCATAAGTAAGTCCAACTTGCCCAACTGTAACATCGAGAGTAACGGCAAGCTTATTAAACGAGTGCGTAGATACACGTATCTTGGCATCAATATCAATGGCCAATGGGACCACGCACAAGAGATTAAGATCCGTATTGAAAAGGCGGGAGCAGTGTTCGGAAATATGAGTAAAATATTTAAGAACCACGACTTGACGTTAACAAGAAAGGTAAGATTCCTACGCTGCTATGTGTTTTCAGTTCTGTTGTATGGGGTGGAATCGTGGACACTTACTGAGGCAACAAGCAAAAGATTGGAAGCCTTTGAGATGTAGCTCTATCGTCGGACACTGAGGGTGTCGTGGACAGACCGTGTCAAAAATAAGACGGTTTTACAGAGAATGAACAAACAGAAAGAAATTCTAAACAACATCAAAATACAAAAGCTCCAATACCTCGGCATGGGATGAGAAACACAGACATATATCGATTACTACAAAATATACTGCAGGGCAAAGTGGATGGAAAAAGAGGTGTAGGAAGAAGGAGAATCTCGTGGCTAAAAAATCTCAGAACCTGGTTTGCAGTGACCACCACACAGTTGTTCAGAGCCGCAGTTAATAAGGTGATGATAGCTTATATGGTTGCCAACATCCGGAACGGATAGGAACTACTACAAGAAGATGTGGGGGCAATTTTAGCTATTTACGCGTAAAAATAAATTGAGGGTCAATTTTTACAAATTTTTGACCAAGAACTTAAATTTTAAAGCCCGGACCTGTCTATTTTACCATTCGACAATGATAAGCTGCAGTGGGCATGTCTAATCGTGTGTAGCTTTGTTTACATGCGCGAGGCCATGCATAAATTTGCCACTTTTGTGATTATTGTTTGCTTAGCTAAAGTTAAATGTCTATGGTTTTTATACCTAATCTTGGGCAAGGCGCACATTGAGACACATTCGACGCAACCCACGCAGGGCAGCACACGCCACGTTTATGTATCATGTAGTGAGCACCGCATGCCCGCATATTAAGATGCAGCACAGCGTAGGCCACGAATGTGCCAAACAAAACGTGTGTCGCCCAGTGTTCGAGACACAGATCTCGTGTGCGTGTGCGGCATGCGTGCGTGCGTGATTTCTTTCTTTTTTGATAGGTCGTACAGCAAAACTTCTGTTTATCAATCTGCGTCCGAATTTGACTCAGAACTGAAATCTAGCCATAAATTTTCCATGATTACTTTATTAATTTATTAAAACTACCTCCTACGCAGAAAACAACACAGCTTGTGCAGACAATATGCGTTCAGTCGACACAGCCCACAAATTTCGTGCACTGCGTCGTTTGTGCTGCCCTGCGTGGGTTGCGTCGCATGTGTCTCAATGTGCGCCTTGCCTAACAGTCGTTCGTAAACGACTTCACGGATTTAAAAGCGAATTGCAGAGTGTGAAAGATTGTAGATGACGCCAAGGCAAAGTTTTTGATGTTGATACTTTGTTTTGCTGTTTAAAAGAAGGAAAAGGAAAGTAGCTATCTATAGCTATGAAAGGTTTATACCATGTCGTTTAAATATTGTTCTTGCTATAGTTAAGACGATGTCTCGAGAAGTTTTTTACAGTTTTTTATCTTAATTCTAAGTACTGAAATTATTCTAATTTTTTAACAACCAGCTGCTTTTAACACATATACAGGGTGTCCATTTAGTGTGTAATTCTTCGATATCTCAAATACTATCCTATATAGAGAAAAACTTTGTAAAAAATAGAGGACTGTTGAAGGTGCATATTATAAAAATATTTTTAAATATACAGTGTGTTTCACAAAAGCTGGACCACTAAAATGTAAATATTTTGAAATGAACCACCCTATATTTTTTTTTTGCAATTTGTGCCTCTCCATATTGTTTATGTAATCTAAATTTTTTTTTCAATCTGTTTCATTGTTGCCAAGATATTCATTATTTTCCTAATTTTTTTGCTTTTGTAAGGTCGCAATAAATATGCTACAACTTCTTTATTGATTTTAATTTAACTATTATTTTTTACATACGGTTGCATCTGGGTCCTATGAGTAGTATTTATAAGATTATATCCGATTTTTTTATACAGGTTGCTTCAATTTTACTTCCAAATTTCGGGAAGTTAAGATTAAATTTACTCAATATTCTTAAATGCAACACCCTGTATATTTTGTTAAGAATTAAAGCCTCAACTAAGTTCCCTTCTAACTGTAAAATATTGTATTTTTATTTTGCGACGTTGCCAAATTGTAACGACTTTCTCAAAATTTTCGTTATTTGCTTTTTGATTTGTTTTTATTTTAATTGTATGATGTATTTTATTCTATTATAAAGTTCCTACCCTTTAACATAATACTAAATTTTATAACGTCCAGATAAATAAAAAATTAATAAAATAAAAAATAACAACTTTAATTTATTTTAGTATCATATTATTTCTGCGGTGTTCCAATTATAATAATTAAATATTGTACCAAAATTATTTACCTAGTTAAAGAAGTTGTTCAAAGTGTCGTCCGTTTTGATTAATGCAATTTTGAATTCAAATTATATTAGATAAGGTATGAGGTGTTATGCTATGAAATGCCTCTCTAATTCGTTCTTTCATATCATCACGAGTGGTGGCTGGTAAGCCAATACTTTTGCTTTTACGTTTACGTAACCTCATAAGAAATAGTCCATGCTAGTCAGATCAGGTGATCTGGCAGGCCAGTTAATTGGTCCTCCTCGACCTATCCATTTTTAAGAAATTTTTATTTTTATTTTATTAATTTGTTATTTATCTGGACGTTATAATATTTGGTATTATGTTTAAGGGGATTCTTGCCTTTCAAAAAAGGTACAAATGTGGACAAATTTTAAAAACATATTGTAACCGATCTAGTTATCCGATGTTATTGAAAAAAATATATGTTGTATAAATAACTGAAACTTAGAGTCGCCTTCCTCCAGAATTAAAAAAAAATCAATGGGGTGCCCAATAAAAAAATTGAAAGTCAGGCAAAACTGGCCCAGTTTCAAATAATAATAACGCTTACATTTTTAAAGATTATCAAAAAATAAAGGAAGACGACTCTAAGTTAATATGTTCACATTGTGCCTTAAAGATTTTGAATAATTTGATGCGTTAAAATTGCCATAATATGGTTTTAAAAATTGGCCATTAGTGATGTAAAATGTGGTAAAATCGCAGCATTTACTTTTCTATCCCTCACGTGCGTTCTTTATTGCCCAAGACGAGATCCCGCGGCACGAGCGACAAATTCTCAGAAATTCTTGAACACCTGCACATCGGACTGTTGAAATAATAAAGATAATAATAAGTATTTCATTTTTACATTATATTGAAAGCAATACTTGTCGGTATCAGTATAGCAGTTTTGGCGAATTTTAGTGGTGATTTTATTTTAATTATACTGTACCAAAATGGGAAAGAAAACAAAGTTAAAAACAAATAGCAAAAGGAAAAGTAAGGGACTATTTGCGAAGCGAATGTGAGTGAGTTGATATAATATTATTTTGTGTATTAATAATACAGATATTATGTAGGTAGGTAAGTGTAAGTACCCATACTGACAATTATAAATAATGTTATTTTTATTTATTCTTTAATTAAATATTAGCGAAAAATGTGTTTTTGTTTATACTTTCTGTTTATAATAGTTGGTATACATGGTAGGTATTTTACGGTGGATGGAACATTAGACGTTTAATGAAAAACGATGGATACTTTTTTTTAAAATTTGGTTGTCTAGTTAAACGATCATGATCTATCGTTTAAAAACATTTTCAGCATTGCCGCTTCTTTCTGCCCAAAACAGGTGGCAACATCGTTAGTTTAAATCGAGGTTTAAATGGAACACCCATATATTATCAAATTTTCAGATTCTATACAGGGTGTGTCAACAAGGAGTTCGCCTTCGATAGCGCCCAAACTATAAGAGATTTATAAAAAAGTGTTATATAAAAGTTATAGGATTTACCATGAACCATAACGCGAAAATATTTTACGATATACAGGATTGCTCAAAACAGTGAAACTACATAAAAAAAATATTTTAAATAAAACACCCTATATATTTTTTCACTTTCGGATTCCGCTAGAAAGAAGCTCTATAGTTATATTTACTTTTTTGAATTTGATTGCGACGTTGCAAAGTAATTAATTATTTTCTCGTATTTAAAGAAATTATGGTAGTTATTAAAACAATCATAGTTGCCTATGGAATCTATGGAATTAAATAAAATTTTTACCATAAGTACCCAAATAATATGTAATATAATATGTAACCATATCACTAGTTTTTCTATTTATTATACAGGGTGTTCGTACAGTCTCGGCCAATCTCGCCAATTTAAGTATGCAATATTTCAATTTTTTTAAATGGAACACCCTGTATTTTTTTTACAGATAAGGTGTATTTTTTAATGCCTTTATTTTTTGTTAAATATGTGACGCATCTAAACCTTCTACTTTTTGAGATATTTTAAAATTTATGGTGAGCAACACGAAAATGAATAATTTTATTATTTTAATCAAGAATGCCATGGACAAAATATGAAAGGCTGTACTTAAACTGCCGTCAAACGGTAGCCTACTAAAATGCCGTTAACAAATATTTAAAAAAAAATGTTCTGCTAACAACGAACAAACCGATTGCCGATATACCTTTTTATACCTTTTTGCCCATAACAAATGCCAAGAGGACATATGTGGCGAGACGCTCGTCATTTTAGTACGCCATCGTTCGACGGCAGTTTTAGCATAGCGAATAAAAAGCCGTCAGACGCGTTATTTTAATGAGGTCATAGTTGTTAACGGCATTTCAAAAGGCTACCGTTTGACGCGATTCTTTCCTTCCTCTAGTCGTCGCAATTCTAATTTGCATCTGTATTTGGCTGCGCGTACCACAGTAAAGCCGACGTAGAGGACACATTATGCAGCAGCTGACGAATTCGATACTCGAACGAAAATCATTTTATAATGTACTGTAATTAACTGGTCTATTGGAATCGAAAATAGCTGGAATTCGTTACTCGCGTGACGAGAACAGTTCGTGAATTTGATGTTTCAGTGGCGTGGAGGGTGGCAAAGAAACTTATTGGAAATAAATCCATAAATTACAAATTATATGAAATATAAATAGGTAATCAATATTTTTTAAATGGTATTACCTATATAATATCCTTTTACCTATATACAATGTGTCCGCTTAAGTTGTCCACATCTGAGAAACTTTTTTATTATTAGTTTTCCGCAAAAAAGTTATTTCTTATAAAAAGTTCTGCTTTCTGAAAAGATACTATTAGGCTACTCAGTTAAGTTTAAAAAACAGAGAAAACTATTTTTAAAAACAATTTTATTTTACTTCGGAAAATACAGCGTCTGACTTTAACGAGCTCAAGTCAAAGAATATTTTATTTAAAAAATTACATTAACATTATTGTAAAACTAGCATCATCAAGAGATAAGGCTTCTCGGAAAGGTTGGCCTGGGAATCGTCTAGTTCATCGTTTTCTCAGTATGTAACTCCTCCCTCCTTAAGCTGAGAAGATACCGGAGGTATTCTGCGAGGTATTGGTATTTTCGGTTCTGGCATCGATTTCTTGCAATTTGGTATTGGTTTTGGTCCTTGTACAAAATTTGGAAAATGGTCTAAGTTGGTTTCTATATTTCCATAGTAGGTACATTGTCAACAGGATGGCTAGACTTCCTATTAAGTAGGACATAATGTTCGATAATTGTTCTTTTTCTTCGATTGCGGTGATTGGCGATAATTGGTTGGCCATATCTTTCAATCGATAAATATCTTCAAAGTTCAGTTTCGTTAAATTTGGTGTTTTGAAGGTGGTTGATAGGGTGGAATTTCCTATTTCGACGTCGGGTAAGATTAGCGGTTTTCCTTGTTTAATGCTTACGTCGTTGACAAATTTCTTCGCTCCGATTTGAATTTGGCAATTTTTCGGAATTTTCACTAGCGTCGGCATATTAATTTGGAGATATTGGTCGGTAGTGCATTTAGAAAAAAGTCTTTCTGTTTTACTGGGAAGGATGAGTATTTCTTCCTGTGTAACTTGTTCAGTTATTATTTCTTGTATTTTGACTTCAAGAACAGGGCAGTTTTTTAGCGGAGAGCCTTTTAGTAGTTGAAGGGTGCAATGGTCTTGGGGGTGGAGATTTTCATTGCAGTAGTATTCTTCTTCCAGTTGGGGGCAACTAGTTTCTTCAAATTGGACCTTTTCTTCTGCTTGTGCCAAATAAGGGTATTTTGGAACGAATATTTTATGGTCTTGGGTAATAGGATAAAGGTGGTAGAAGGTAAACCTTTCTGGTCTAACCACAGGAACATGAATCGCAAATATCACTTTAGCTTTTGAAAAAGTAACTTGAGTCCCTAAAAATTGGTAATACGACAATATGTTCTTAAAATTTGGTATTGCTTCATTATTATAGATTGTTCTTAGATAATCTAGCATTTGTAATAATTCTTAACTTGGCACTATGGCGTTATGCAGTGCGTTTAATTTGGCAAACATAATAGCGTCCTCTAGGTTGTCAATAAAGGTGATTAAATTTTGACAATCTAAATTTATTTGATAAATTAGTCCTTGAAAGCTTATGTAATCATTTAGATCGTTAATTGTTCGTTCGATGACATCTTTAAATACTCTTAGACCATATTGTAATTGTTTTTGATTTGCATCGAGAATCGATATTGTTTTATTATAGTTATTAATTAAGTTTTTTGATAAGGAAACTTGTAAATTTAGTTTGTTTATGATGTTTTTCTGATTCGTTTCGAGAATTTTAATGGTTTTATCGTATCTTTTTCCGTCGTCCGCGTCTAATGTGCCGAATAACCATTTATTTTCTTTACCTACGATATTAACTAGACCTCTCTTGTTCCTTACGTGTGGGTGGAGATTCTCGAGTTTACTTTGTGTTGTTTGAATGAGGTATTCCGTTCTAAGTATTGCACTTTCTGATAACCCGTGATAAGAAATTGGATTTGTTGCGTTTTCGTGCTTTAAGTGGTTTTTAATTGTAAAGAAATATTTTTCTATATTTACAAGTTGTATTAAAATAGGTTCTAAGTCTACGTAATGCAAAAATGTATGTTTGTTATATATAAGTTTTGAGTTTCCTAATTCTATCAGGAGAATAGGATTTTTAAGGGTTGTCAGGTATATGTCATTAGGGTTGCAGTATATTTGAAGTACTTGGAGTGTCGTGGTAAAAATCAGGATTGTCCTTTTCATTGTTTACCTGAAAATTCGATAGTCGTTTAATTCGGGGTTTTCTAGCGCTGTTTTTATGGTACGAGCCTTTTTGTGTAATTACTTTTTTATCGGTTTGACTTTTAATCGCAATTTTTTTAAATTTCGGCAGGTCTTTTAATATTTCAAATGGGGTATGTTTGGTTATACTATGGATTGAGTTATTGTATGCAATTATTACGCGTTTAATAAGTTGCGTGGGTGTAAAATTTTTATTTTCCTCTTTTAGACATCGGTAGTGTTCGATTAATGTTGAATGAAATCGTTCAACTGGGGAGTTCGAATTACTATTTTTTTTTGGGGTTGTGAAGTGTATTTTTTTTACAGATAAGGTGTATTTTTTAATGCCTTTATTTTTTGTTAAATATGTGACGCATCTAAACCTTCTACTTTTTGAGATATTTTAAAATTTATGGTGAGCAACACGAAAATGAATAATTTTATTATTTTAATCAAGAATGCCATGGACAAAATATGAAAGGCTGTACTTAAACTGCCGTCAAACGGTAGCCTACTAAAATGCCGTTAACAAATATTTAAAAAAAAATGTTCTGCTAACAACGAACAAACCGATTGCCGATATACCTTTTTATACCTTTTTGCCCATAACAAATGCCAAGAGGACATATGTGGCGAGACGCTCGTCATTTTAGTACGCCATCGTTCGACGGCAGTTTTAGCATAGCGAATAAAAAGCCGTCAGACGCGTTATTTTAATGAGGTCATAGTTGTTAACGGCATTTCAAAAGGCTACCGTTTGACGCGATTCTTTCCTTCCTCTAGTCGTCGCAATTCTAATTTGCATCTGTATTTGGCTGCGCGTACCACAGTAAAGCCGACGTAGAGGACACATTATGCAGCAGCTGACGAATTCGATACTCGAACGAAAATCATTTTATAATGTACTGTAATTAACTGGTCTATTGGAATCGAAAATAGCTGGAATTCGTTACTCGCGTGACGAGAACAGTTCGTGAATTTGATGTTTCAGTGGCGTGGAGGGTGGCAAAGAAACTTATTGGAAATAAATCCATAAATTACAAATTATATGAAATATAAATAGGTAATCAATGTTTTTTAAATGGTATTACCTATATAATATCCTTTTACCTATATACAATGTGTCCGCTTAAGTTGTCCACATCTGAGAAACTTTTTTATTATTAGTTTTCCGCAAAAAAGTTATTCCTTATAAAAAGTTCTGCTTTCTGAAAAGATACTATTAGGCTACTCAGTTAAGTTTAAAAAACAGAGAAAACTATTTTTAAAAACAATTTTATTTTACTTCGGAAAATACAGCGTCTGACTTTAACGAGCTCAAGTCAAAGAATATTTTATTTAAAAAATTACATTAACATTATTGTAAAACTAGCATCATCAAGAGATAAGGCTTCTCGGAAAGGTTGGCCTGGGAATCGTCTAGTTCATCGTTTTCTCAGTATGTAACTCCTCCCTCCTTAAGCTGAGAAGATACCGGAGGTATTCTGCGAGGTATTGGTATTTTCGGTTCTGGCATCGATTTCTTGCAATTTGGTATTGGTTTTGGTCCTTGTACAAAATTTGGAAAATGGTCTAAGTTGGTTTCTATATTTCCATAGTAGGTACATTGTCAACAGGATGGCTAGACTTCCTATTAAGTAGGACATAATGTTCGATAATTGTTCTTTTTCTTCGATTGCGGTGATTGGCGATAATTGGTTGGCCATATCTTTCAATCGATAAATATCTTCAAAGTTCAGTTTCGTTAAATTTGGTGTTTTGAAGGTGGTTGATAGGGTGGAATTTCCTATTTCGACGTCGGGTAAGATTAGCGGTTTTCCTTGTTTAATGCTTACGTCGTTGACAAATTTCTTCGCTCCGATTTGAATTTGGCAATTTTTCGGAATTTTCACTAGCGTCGGCATATTAATTTGGAGATATTGGTCGGTAGTGCATTTAGAAAAAAGTCTTTCTGTTTTACTGGGAAGGATGAGTATTTCTTCCTGTGTAACTTGTTCAGTTATTATTTCTTGTATTTTGACTTCAAGAACAGGGCAGTTTTCTAGCGGAGAGCCTTTTAGTAGTTGAAGGGTGCAATGGTCTTGGGGGTGGAGATTTTCATTGCAGTAGTATTCTTCTTCCAGTTGGGGGCAACTAGTTTCTTCAAATTGGACCTTTTCTTCTGCTTGTGCCAAATAAGGGTATTTTGGAACGAATATTTTATGGTCTTGGGTAATAGGATAAAGGTGGTAGAAGGTAAACCTTTCTGGTCTAACCACAGGAACATGAATCGCAAATATCACTTTAGCTTTTGAAAAAGTAACTTGAGTCCTTAAAAATTGGTAATACGACAATATGTTCTTAAAATTTGGTATTGCTTCATTATTATAGATTGTTCTTAGATAATCTAGCATTTGTAATAATTCTTAACTTGGCACTATGGCGTTATGCAGTGCGTTTAATTTGGCAAACATAATAGCGTCCTCTAGGTTGTCAATAAAGGTGATTAAATTTTGACAATCTAAATTTATTTGATAAATTAGTCCTTGAAAGCTTATGTAATCATTTAGATCGTTAATTGTTCGTTCGATGACATCTTTAAATACTCTTAGACCATATTGTAATTGTTTTTGATTTGCATCGAGAATCGATATTGTTTTATTATAGTTATTAATTAAGTTTTTTGATAAGGAAACTTGTAAATTTAGTTTGTTTATGATGTTTTTCTGATTCGTTTCGAGAATTTTAATGGTTTTATCGTATCTTTTTCCGTCGTCCGCGTCTAATGTGCCGAATAACCATTTATTTTCTTTACCTACGATATTAACTAGACCTCTCTTGTTCCTTACGTGTGGGTGGAGATTCTCGAGTTTACTTTGTGTTGTTTGAATGAGGTATTCCGTTCTAAGTATTGCACTTTCTGATAACCCGTGATAAGAAATTGGATTTGTTGCGTTTTCGTGCTTTAAGTGGTTTTTAATTGTAAAGAAATATTTTTCTATATTTACAAGTTGTATTAAAATAGGTTCTAAGTCTACGTAATGCAAAAATGTATGTTTGTTATATATAAGTTTTGAGTTTCCTAATTCTATCAGGAGAGTAGGATTTTTAAGGGTTGTCAGGTATATGTCATTAGGGTTGCAGTATATTTGAAGTACTTGGAGTGTCGTGGTAAAAATCAGGATTGTCCTTTTCATTGTTTACCTGAAAATTCGATAGTCGTTTAATTCGGGGTTTTCTAGCGCTGTTTTTATGGTACGAGCCTTTTTGTGTAATTACTTTTTTATCGGTTTGACTTTTAATCGCAATTTTTTTAAATTTCGGCAGGTCTTTTAATATTTCAAATGGGGTATGTTTGGTTATACTATGGATTGAGTTATTGTATGCAATTATTACGCGTTTAATAAGTTGCGTGGGTGTAAAATTTTTATTTTCCTCTTTTAGACATCGGTAGTGTTCGATTAATGTTGAATGAAATCGTTCAACTGGGGAGTTCGAATTACTATTTTTTTTTGGGGTTGTGAAGTGGAGCTCGATTTTGCAAATTTTGCAAAAATCTTCTACTTCTTTATTTTTGAATTCTGTACCACAATCGGCTGTAATTTTAAGAGGTAAACCGTGGTGCGTAATAAAATTTAGTAGGTTTTCTAGTATTTCTGGTCCTGTTAAACTATTTATGTGATAGGCTTGTCCGTATAGAGAAAATGTATCTATTACCGTTAAAAAGGTTTCGTTCAATATTTTGAATGTGTCCATTTGGACTAACTCGAGGGGTTTTGAGCTGTTCGGGGTTAAGTTAAATTTAATTACTGGGGAATTTCTATCGTACTTGTTGGTTAGACATGTTTCGCAGTTGTTTATGTAATTTTCGATGTCTTCTGACATTTTTGGCCAATAATATTTTTGCGAAAAGGCTAATTTGGTTTCGTTAATGCCTCTATGACACGTTTTAGTTGTGTGATACATCTCGAGTTTTTCTTTTTGGCCGTTAAGTGGTTCGACGTCTTCCAAAAATTTTGAACATTGAATTAGTTTGTAAGAAGAATTTCGAAAAAAGTTTTGAACTGTAGTAATGAATATTTTGGCTATTCCTGGGTCCCAACAATATATAACAAACGTTTGTTTGGGATCAACAAATTCCTTTAAAATTTTTATTATATGTTCGCGTGGGTCTCGTTTTGATATTGTGACGTATAGGCGTGTGTTTTCAAATATTTAATTTAATTTACGTTGTATTTTGTCTATATCACCAGCAGTGATAACGATTTGATTTTTATAAACATTTAAACATCGTTCGGATATAGGTATATTTATTATCGGGTGTTCTAGTGACGTATGCACCGTCTCGTTATCGTCTTCTTTGTTTTTTTCAGGGGGTCGAATTTGCAAGTCGGATATTATATTGATTTTTGGTGTGTTCGTATCTGTTTGTCTTTCGTCGTATGTCTCAAAAATTTCATTTATACTCGATTCGTCTAATTGCGGGATATCACCCTGGTATTGTAGGTATTCGCTTATCATGTTGTCTATGTTACCGGGGTCACTGTCTGTCGCCATTATCTCTAAGGCGTTAAGGTCATTGTCTGTGGGATATCTAGACAAGGCGTATGCGTTTTTTGCATGGTTTGATATTTGTGGTAGAAAGAGTGTGTCAATTTTACTGGGTTTTGTCAAACTGTCTTTTTCTAGTACGTTGACAGGAACATTTGTTACTATTTTTTCATTTGGATTTACCGAAAATGAAAAACATGAGTCGTGTGTTTGGCGATAAAGAAATGGTATATTAAGTTTGGGTCCAATCAGTCTCTTATTACAAATACAAAAAAAAATACAAAATACAAAAATGCTTTATTCATAAGTATTTACATCATAGTATTACTGCATTACATAATTATCTGCACTTAAGCCCTTAGTGGGCTTTTGTGTGCTATTATATTAAAACATAAAATATTAAGCTAGAGTTTGTATCACATTTCCTCATTCATCAATAATCCTACTAATTAACAATGTTATACCTTTTTGGAACAGACCGAAAATACATAGGAACAGCCGAGCACGCAGGACCCCGCCCTCCACGCATACATAGAGAATCCGATCATACTAGGTTAACCTACATAATTAGTCGCTTTAAGTAAAAGGAGTTTGCTGAGATAAAGATTTTAAGTCTTGATTTGAAGATTTTATGACTTTTCATTTGTCGCAATTCAGAAGGTAAAAAATTGAAGAGTTTGATTCCCACATAGTTAACTGATTTTAGAAACAATGTATTATTTGGCTTAGGTAAAACTAATTGATCGTTATTATTTAATCTTGTAGCATGACAGTGAGCAACCGTTGGAGAGAAATTTGTACTTTTTTTTATGAAGCAAATAGTTGCATATATATATATATAATTCCGTCAGGTCAAACAAGTTTGTTTCCTTAAACAATAGTTCTGTCGAGTAAATTCTTGGTTTTTTGGCCATAATTTTTATAATTTGTTTTTGTATTGTTATTAAGGGTTTAAGGGTAGTCTCATAAACATTTCCCCATATTGGTAATCCGTAGTTTATTACCGACTCCAACAATGAGGAGTAAACCAATTTTATTTCAGCCGGATTCAGAAAGTGTCTTAATTGATAAAATCTAAAAATTAGCTTTCTTAGCTTGTTAGTTAACATTTCAACATGTGCATCCCATTTTAAGAATTGGTCTATTGTAATCCCTAAATATTTTACATTATTCACCTTTTTAATTTTGTCGTTACATTTATTACAGTTATAAGGGTTGTCACAGTTGTGTAACTTTATTGTCTTAAATGTTGATGAATTAGTTGAATTTAGTGAAAAAGTTAGAAAATTGGTTTTTTCAGAGTTTAGTGTTAAAAGATTGGATCTCAACCAGGACAGTACTTTACAAAGCCCAACCTCAGCCTTATTCCTAGTTTCCTCCCACGTTACATCAGTAAAAATCAGAACGGTGTCATCGGCATACGAAAAGATCCCGCCCGATATATCCAAATCAAAAATTGTGTTCATGTAGATCTGAAACAATATCGGACCCAGAACGGTTCCTTGTGGAATTCCCATTTCAACCAGTAGATTTTTACTTTGATCTGGCGCTTTTCCAACGCTTTGGTATCTGTTTGTTAGATAGTCCTTGATAAGATCCCCTCCCACGCCTCTGACACCATAGTTATTTAATTTTTGGATCAAGAATGTGTGGCTCACAGTGTCAAAAGCCTTTGCCAGGTCTAAAAAGATTGCCAAAGGCTTCATGCCATTATTTAACGAGTTCTGAATACTGCCCGTGACCGCGTATATTGCGCCTAACGTAGAAACACCCTGCTTAAAGCCATATTGATATTTTGATATTATTTTGTACTTATTTAAATGATTTAGGAGCCTTTTTTTAATGCATTTCTCAAACACTTTTGCTAGATTGCTAATTAATGAAATAGGTCTATAATTTCCAAGAGAAAGTGGGTCACCCGATTTAAAGATTGGGATTACAACACTCTTTTTTAAGGCGCTGGGAAACTTGCCCGTTTCGAAAACCGCATTAAGGATGTGTGTTATAGGTTTAGCGATATAAATGCTAGTTGCTTTAAGTGTTTCGCATTTTAGGTTATCTGGTCCAGGCGATGAGTTGGTTTTTAGATCATTAATGGTTATTTTAACTTCTAACTCAGTAACCGGAGAGAGAAATATTGTTTGCCCAATGTGTTTATTTACATTTGGCCTTTCTTTGGAAACTCTACTATTAATTATTTTTTCAGCCATTTTAGTACCGATCTTAGTAAAATATGCGTTAAACTCAGTGTTTATCTCTTTGGGGTGGGTCAAATTATTACCTTGCTCATCCCTTACTTCGTTGATATTCTTTTTTGATGCCAAGCTATTTGTAGCTTCGTTAATAATATGCCATATTTTTTTTGAATCTTTGTTTGCGAATTGAATTTTTTCTTTATAATATCTATACTTTGTTTGTTTTATAAGTTTATTAACCGAGTTTCTATAGTTCCTATAAATATTTTTTATATCAATATTATTAGGATTTTTTAAAGTGGATTTTCTTAGGAAATCCCTTTGCTTAATGGCATTGATAATATGATCATTTATCCATGGTTTGGATTTATGTTTTCTATTGTTTTTAATGACTGTTTTTGTGAATTTGGTTATTAAAAAATTAAATTTTGTAAAAAACTTTTTATATGCAATTTCAGAACTTGTTTCAGTTAAAACATCTTCCCACGTTTCGTTTTTTAGAGAGTTTATCAACGAAGTATAATTAATTTTTTTGATGGTGCAAAGTTTTAATTCACTCTCCGCCAAATTCGGTAGATTTAAGTGCAAAATAATCGGATTATGGTCCGTAACGCATGATTCTAAAATAAAAGATTTAACTAGCGAGTCGTTAATATTATTTTTTAAGAATATATGGTCAATACAGCTTTTACTGAGATCAGACATTCTAGTTGGTTTTGTTATTTGTGGGTAAAAGCCATATTCACATAATATATTTACATAAGTTTGTACCTGGTGACTATTTATGTCCAATAAGTTAATATTTATATCTCCGGCAAAGATGTTTATATCAGAGTTGCCACTGCTCCTAATTATGTTATCTAAATCTGTTAAAAATAAGTCAATATCCGCTGAAGGCGGTCTATATGTAGCTATTATGTTATAGAAATTACTTTCTTTTTTAAATTTTAGTTTGCTAAAGGTTTACTTCATTTAAAGTTTCGTTTTCTATATTTATAGCAATGTTATTTTTAGCGTAAATTACGACTCCATCATTTTGATTAAAGTGGGCTTTATTATAATGAAAGTTATAATTAGATAACTCAAAATTGTTAGCCATAACTGTCCATGTTTCTGTTAATATTATTACATCATAGAAATCATTCAGTTCGCTTATTAGAATTGTAAACTCATCAAAATTTTTTTGAATACTCCTAATATTCATTTACATTCAATTACATAGGTCAATATTGAGTTGCATATTAATTAGGTCAGTTAGGCCTAATATTCCGTCGAATTAGTCGTCGAAGTCGAAAAGAATGAAATTTATTTTATAATTTGTACCGAATTCTGCGAGAGCCGGTATTGATGCCTCGAATTGTGTTGATTGACTTCCTAAGGCCGTTTTTATCGTATTGTTAGAGTGATAGATACAATTGGCATAAAATTGTTCCGCAACCGATGGCTTTAAAATAGACCGTAGGCTACCGGTGTCGATTAAAAGCTTTAAGTTTGGTTTTTTGATTTTAACATATGGGAGTGAGCCGTTACAGAATATACTATTGATTTCGGTCATATATGTTCTTTTGTTGGCCCCGTTTTGTGAAAATTTTGGTTATGCAATTCTTTATTTTTCTCCGAAATTTCATTTTGGGCAGATGGTCTTTCGTGTTTAATATTTTGTTCATTTTCGTCATTGGTTGTACCTTGCGTATGGGGTGTCGTCGTAACTTTGGTCAGGTAATGTTTGTTCAGGGGTGGTTTGATAGTCTTGGTAGTTAGCAGCATAACTACCATACATGTCGAGATTGTTATCGTATGTATTTTCACCCTGTATATAGTCATTTCCTTCTTCACTAAAATAAAGTTCTTGAAAGGTAAAGTTTGGTTTTTGATTTGGGTATTGATTTCTAAAATAATTCTGTTGATTATTGTATGAATTTTGGCGATTTGTATTTACCGTGGGATTTCTAGAGGTTGTTGACATTGGTTCTGGGCGAGGCAAATTTTTGGGTGGAATTTGGTTAGGTCGAAAAACATTTTGTGGTTTCCCAAAAACTTGGCTATTAGTGGGGTAATTTCGCGGGGGTAAATACCGGGGTTGTATATTTATAGGTTGACTCGGGAAATAAGGTCTCTGAAAATGGTTTTACGTATTCATATTCGGTGTATTATTTGGTAATATGGGGAAGTTATTATACATTTGATTTTGATTCTGAAAATTTTGAAACTCTCTTGGTTTTTGCATGGGCCAATTGTTAGTTTTTTGCATTTTTTGCATTTCGCCGAAGCTATCATATAGTTTTTCAAAATTTTCAAATTCACTTACATAAGCCATAGCATCTTCAAGGGTTGCTGGTTTTTTTATATGCATGTTATTTTTTAATATGCCGGTGCACCCTGCAATAAATGTATTTAAAGCTGTGCTTTCATGATATTTATTATGACACAATTTTTCGGGTTCGCCTAACTGGTTATTATTGCTTATTCTTTGAATAACGTTACTACGTAGTAGTTGTAGTATATTGCCAAAATTTAGAATATGTTCTCCCTTAAGGGGTTTAGTACGGGTTAGTTCCTGAACTAAGCAATCTAAATCTCTCCTATCAGAAAAAGCCTGGGTTAACGCTGCGCGTAACTTTTCCCAGTCGTCTAATTCCATTCGATTTGCAATCATGTTTTCCGCTCTACCTGTCAGTTTTTCATTTATGCACTCAAGTGCATGAGCATTTAAATCATCATCGTTAAACGGTTTATATTTGGCGACTAGGTCGTCGCATCTTTTTAAAAACTTATTTAAATTATTACTATTGCCATCAAAGGGTTTTATATTTTCGATTTTTGATTTAAAAGGTCCCAATTTACAGCTAGTGGGCCTTGTGCCGTTTGTACCGCGGGTGTCACTTGTGACTTACTCATTTTGTTTAGAATAATGAATTTCAAAAGCTAAATTGAATAAACAATCTATAATTCTATTTTGCCAGTAATAGGCCTACAAAAATAATGTGTTTGCTGCTTAAAATTACTTTTTGTCTCCAATAGACTGCCTAAAATTATTTTGTCTTCAATAGACTGCCTAAAATTACTTTTTGTCTCCAATAGACTGCCTAAAAGCTAAATGATATGCGCGATGCACAGAAACTAACTACAGCCGCCGCTGACCCAACCAAACTTTCAGGAGACTATTATGTAGGAGTAAGAAAAAATAATTATTCTTAAGCATATAAACCATGTCACGAGCTCATGCTAAAAGGTTAGAAGCTACTTTACAGTACAAGCGCGAAAAAAGAACAAAATCCTTTAAAAATTATGCTGGTCGTTTGGTTTTAATCAGTAGCAAAAACCTCCTTTATACACAAACACATTAATAACTAATTATTATTAATTAACTGAAGCGTTTTTCCCAAAAACAGCCCATGTCATAAAATCAGGTTTTATTTAAAAATTCACGGGATGGCGCCACCGGTAGTGCATTTATTCCTATTAAAATATTCCATAAAAACGGCCTATGTATCAAATAAACGAAGGTTAAAGATTTGCCGATTCCGCAAAAAGAGCCCATGTCTGTCGCCTTTCCGTCAAGAATATCCCATGTCAGTGACAAAGGTGGTTTTTGCTAGAAATTGCAGAGGTAAGTTTTATTGCCGCATATGCATTCTTTAGTAATTAGTTGTTGTTTATATCTCGTCAAAGGCAGATGTGCAGTTTTTTTCGTAAAATGAGTGACACGGAAGTGCCTGTTGTACCAAGTAAACGTGTTAGAAAATTAAAAAAAGAGGTTGTTATTAAAAATAAAAAGGTGCGTGGTGAATAATAATATAAAAATAATAAAATAAATAAATATATAAAACTAATATAATAAAATAATAATATATAAAAATAATAAAATAAATAAATATAAAAATAATAAATAAATATATAAAACTAATATAATAAAATAATAATATATAAAAATAATAAATAAATAATAAAATACCTAAATAAATATTATCTACATGCTGGCCAGTTCTCTTGTAAGCCGCCGGTTTAGGCGACCCGGCCCACGCTCCCATTCGCCTGAATCGAACTAATGTTTTTTTCGTCCGGCGCCGTTTCGATTCTGTTCTTCGCATCATTTGTGTAAATGCGGACGGTTTTACGCCTACAATTTCCTTGGCAACATTTAGATAGGTAAGTCTAGCAACATTTATTGTTTTTTTTACTGTCCTTCTTATTTTTTCAATATCTGCAAAATTAAAAAATATGAGTGTCGGACATTTTATACAGGGTTAGGAAAAATTACCAGAACGGTCGATTATTTCAAAATATACAGGGGTTATCAAAAAACGTCTTATATAAAAAATGTAGGGCTGTTAAAAATCTACATATCGGTGATAAATTGAAATATACAGGGTCGCCCACAAAGTTGTGGAGAATGATAGTTATATTTTTTTAAATGGAACACCCTGTATATTTTTACTTATTTTGATTGTCGACTCAGTTTTAAACATTTTTTTATTAACTAAGTGTTATACCTAAATTCATTACTTTCCTACATAAATTGATAAGCTACAAAACACAAAATAAATTTCAAGAAACAATTTATCAAGTTAACTTTAAACAAAAACGTATAACAAATCATGGCAAAACGGCTCTATTTTTTAATGTGTTGAAAATTACCCCCATTTACTAACTGACAATGATACAAATTATCGCAAAAATGTCTTTGGGTGTTTAAAACCATTTCCCTTGTTATTCTCGCACTTTCATTGCAAATTTTCATTCTTAATTCTTCTAAATTATTGGATTTATTTTGATAAACTATGTTTTTCAGGTGACCCCAATAAAAAAAATCTAATGGCGAAAGATCGGGGGACCGTGAAGGCCATTCGATAGGCCATCTTCTTTCTATCCATCGATTTGGGAACGTGACATCCAAAAATTCTCTAACTTCGCGAGTAAAATGCAGAGGAGCTCCATCTTGCCGATACTAGGTTAAGTTAATATCAGTATTTAAATTGTTTATAGCTGGAACTATTTCTTGCCGAAGAAGCCGGAGATATCGATCACCGTTCAAATTTCCATGTCCCATGTCCCGCAAACAATCCAGCCCAGGCATTAACTTTTCTTGGGAACTGTGTATGCAGGCTCTTTATACCAGTTAGGGTTATTTAGCGCCCAGTAACGGTAATTTTGCTTATTCACCATTCCGTGTAGTGTAAAAGTCGCTTCATCCGAAAACGCAATATTGTTTGAAAAATTCGGGTTTTCTTCCATATTTCTAGTCATTATTTCGCAAAATTCTAGCCTTCGGTCACAGTCAAAGTCAAAAAGTTCTTGTACAAAATTAATTTTGTATGGATGCATTTTCTCAGTATGAAGAACGGTTCATACAGATTTTTGATCAATTTCATGATCCAAAGCAAGCTGATTAGTGGATTGTTTGAGATTTTCTTCTATCGCAAGCAGAATGTCCAGCTTTTTTTCCTCGGAGGTAGCAGTCCTAGGTCTTCCAGATCTTGGGCGGTTTTTTACAGTACCAGTCATTCTGTAACGCTCAATAGTTCGAAAAACTGCATTTTTTTTTAATGTGCCTGTCTGGATGCAAATTATTGTACATATTACATACCTCCTGATATGATCTCTGTTTATCGCCAAACCCCCTTAAAATTAAAATATCAATTCTCTCTGTTTCAGTAAGTAAAATGCCATGCTGTTTTCTTTTTTGTCTATTTCTGTCAGAATTTGAGTTTCAGATGTCAAATTATTAATTATTTATTAGTAACCATGGTCGTGCCTTATTTGTTGTTCACTATGTTCGAAAAACGCATCGTTATACGTTATTATTTGAAACGCCGATTTCTAGGAAAGTAATGAATTTAGGTATAACACATGGTTAATAAAAATGTTTAAAATTGAGTCGACAATCAAAATAAGTAAAAATATACAGTTAATTCCATTTAAAAAAATATAACTATCATTCTCCACAACTTTGTGGGCGACCCTGTATATTTCAATTTATCGCCGATATGTAGATTTTTAACAGCCTTGCATTTTTTATATAAGACCTTTTTTGATAACCCCTGTATATTTTGAAATAATCGACCGTTCTTTTAATTTTTCCTAACCCTGTATAATATAAGTAAGATTAAAAAAATACATTCTTACAGGCATATGTGGGTTTAAATTTCAGATCGTCTTAAATTGACAGGTCTACGTTTAAAATTACAAGTGTAGTCTTGTTATGCAAATATTTCTTTAATTTTGTACTAAATTTAAAACTCTTTAGTGAGTGAATACATGTGTTAATAATTAACAGATTGAATGCCAACAGGAAATATGTATCCCTTAACCATAACCCAAACTGACATAATATTAATATATACAGGGTGTCCATTTAGTGTGTAATTCTTCGATATCTCAAATACTATTCTATAGAGAAAAACTTTAAATGTACAAAATAGAGGACTGTTGAAGGTGTATATTAAAAAAATATTTTTAAATATACCGGACCACAAAAACTTATAAATATTTTTAAATATACAGTGTGTTTCACAAAAGCCGGACCACAAAAACTTAAATATTTTTAAATGGAAGACCCTATATTTTTTTCTTGCAATTAGTGCCCCTCAATATTGTTTATGTAATCTCAACTGTTGCCAAGATATTCATTATTTTCATAGTTTTTTTTGCTTTTGTACGGTCTTAATAAATATGCTACAGCTTCTTTATTGATTTTAATTTAATTATTATTTTTTACAGACGGTTGCATCTGGGTCCTATGAGTAGTATTTGTAAGATTATATCTGATTTTTTTTATACAGGGTGCTTCAATTTTACTTCCAAATTTCGGGAAGTTAAGATTAAATTTACTCAATATTCTTAAATGAAACACCCTGTATATTTTGTCAAGAATTGAAACATCTACTAAGTTCCCTTTTAACTGTAAAATATTGTCAACATTATGCTTTATTAACTAATTCTCGCCCTGTATGTATGTTTATATAGTAAGTGTTTGCTGACTAATCATAAACCATACAGGGTAAGAGACCGGCTTGGCTACGATCGGGGAGTCAAGTCTGGGCCGTGACGATGTGTGTGCGATACCGAGTGTTTCATTCTTAAGAGCTGAGCCCCACATTTATTAATTAAGATGTAAGTAGCAACTCATTATTTTAACTACGCAAGCTGGGTCCTCTAACCTCTAAATAACTATTTCTATATCTACATCACCAATTAAACACTTTCCTTTTATCAATAAATCTGTAGGTATATGTTTTCTACCACTAACTTTAATTCAACTCTCAGTTCTACCCCCTAAAGCTAGTAACAACGGCAAGGAGCCCGTATTATAGGTAGTATGGCAGAGGCCCCTACTCGTTCTTTCATATCATCGCGAGTGGTGGCTGGTAAGCGATATACTTTTGATTTTACGTAACCCCGCAAGAAATAGTCCATGCTAGTCAGATCAGGTGATCTGGCAGGCCAGTTAATTGGTTCTCCTCGACATATCCATTTTTGAGGAATTTTTTAAAAATTTTATTAATTTTTTATTTATCTGGACGTTATAAAATTTGGTATTCTGTTTAAGGATAAGAACGTTATAATACAATAAAATACAGGATAGAATTAAAATAAAAACAAATAAAAAAGCAAATAACGAAAATTTTGAGAAAGTCGTTACAATTTGGCAACGTCGCAAAATAAAATAAAAATATTTTACATTTAAAAGGGAACTTAGTAGAAGTTTCAATTCTTGACAAAATATACAGGGTGTTTCATTTAAGAATATTGAGTAAATTTAATCTTAACTTCCCGAAATTTGGAAGTAAAATTGAAGCACCCTGTATTCAAAAAAATCGGATATAATCTTATAAATACTACTCATAGGACCCAGATGCAACCCCTCTTAAAAATAATAATTAAATTAAAATCAATAAAGAAGCTGTAGCATATTTATTAAGACCGTACAAAAGCAAAAAAACTAGTAAAATAATGAATATTGTCACGATACGAAATTTGGTAATTTATTTATTTGATAAATTTTGCGTTTGATTTAGTTTATTGTAAAATCATATTTCTTTAAACCGGAAAACTCGCGTTAAAGCAAAAGCGATGAATATACACTTTGTTGTTCAGTGAACTTGCATTATAATTAGTAGTCAACATAATTTGTTTAACCTACGGAGTGAGCAAAATTGTGCTGACCTAAGATGTAGCATTGACCATTGAATAACAAAAGACATAGGCAGTCGTTCTTGAAATCCTGTCATGAGCAAATGACGTACGACATGTGCCCGCTGGTCGGGAGAAGAGTCTTCCAGAGTAAAATAAGTAAGTAGTAAAACCTTTTATTGTAAATACTCAAAATTAAACCAACCCTTATTTTATGTTTTTTGATTAATAGATTTTATTTTTATAATTTGCATTTTTTAAATTTACTTTCCCTCTAAAGTCGATCCCAGAGACTTCTACCAAAACGAAGTCTCAGTCGCAACAAACACAGTTGTGACAATATCTTGGCAACAATGCACCAGATTAAAAAAAAATTGAGATTACATAAACAATATTGAGTGGCACTAATTGCAAGAAAAGAATATAGGGTGTTCCATTTAAAAATATTTAAGTTTTTGTGGTCCGGCTTTTGTGAAACACACTGTATATTTAAAAATATTTTTATAATATACACCTTCAACAGTCCTCTATTTTGTGCATTTAAAGTTTTTCTCTATAGGATAGTATTTGAGATATCGAAGAATTACACACTAAATGGACACCCTGTATAACTAGCCTATATCTCTAAAAGTTCATTATGACACTCAGTATCAGCTTGATATTAATTTGACAGCTGTTTGACAGGAGTCAGTGTACTGGACGCTGATGGGATATTTTTTAAACATTTGTTCCTCACACCACAGTCCAGTAAACTGGACACTCAATTATTAGACAGGAAAAGCAAACATAACCCATCAAAAATATGAAGTTAACAAACAAGAAAATACGGTGAACACAAAAGGGGTTATATTAAAGAAGAAATTAACCATAGCATTTTTCTAATAAAATAAAACCTAATTTTTTTTGGTGAAAATCCCTAAAACATGGACGAGCGCAGAGCCCTGGTCTGTCAGGACAAAGAGGACAAAAATACCTGGTTTTTCTGTATATCGACGGTAACACTTCAATATGTCGTAACTCCTTATTCATGCAAAATGATATTTCCCGCTTAAACTGTTAATGTAATCATAACACATGGCTATAAAAATTCTTATTGGCTTTCGTTTAGCAGAAAGGGCCAATAAGAGACAAAAAACAATATGTCGTAAATCTAACGGGGTTGCAATTTGTCGTAAGTCGACACGATTGTCAAAGGTGTTTTAACAGCAGGTGTGATATTATTATAGTTTTGGTTAGTCTTAATACCAACTAATGCATGCATTTTATATAATTGTATTGATAAAAATATAACTAAGTGATTTATTTTTGGTTTTTAGTTAATTAGGTATACATATTAAGTTAATTTTTATTAATAAAAACATGGTCTGCTATGAACGTTGAGTTAGGCATTATTGGACCCACCTTACTAAGTTGTGATATACGACATATTTATTTTACAGTTTTTATCGTTTCCTGAAAAGTAGGAGATTTTGAGCTACGACATATTGAATTGTTACCGTCGATATGTAACATGAGTTCCAAATGTAAAGATCAATCAAATGAAAGAAAAAATATTTTCCTATACCAACGCATTTGGATTTCCTTTCCTATTTTCACGTAGCGTACCCACGCATGTAGTTTTCTCCTTAAAAAGTGATTCCGCCAAACTTACACTGCTATAAAAATTAGTTATATAAAAATATATTGTGTGACCCTTCCCCAAGTAGTCAGTAAGCAACTTTTTAACAACAAACTGAATGAGGGACTTATTCGTCTCGGAACGTGCCCTTTCCTGAGTAGACAAGTACATTTAAAATACAGCCATCATACGTCGTTAAAATTTGATAAAAATCGGAGTAAACTGTTTGTCTTCATTCGGATTGATTTAAAATTTTTGGCGCGAAATTATACATGGCCCACAGCCGAAACTACAATTCATTCCCCGATTCCAGCTTTTTCCAAATCTCACGTACAAATGCGTCCAGTTAACTGGACGCGGGCTCTTAGTAGAAACCAATATGTCCAGTATACTGGACGTTGGCATTCAACCTGTTAAATTAAAAAAGAATAACAATTTTTTAATCTTTATTAGGTATAAATAAATAGGTACCTCATTAGGTTCTTTAAATAATGAAATAAAACCACCAACACTGCGGAAGACGCAAACGTGTGATACTGACTCCCGTTTGTTTACTTTGTTTGTAGGTGTTAGTTAATATATTGTTTAAAATATTACGTAGCAGAGAGATCGCAACTATAAATAACTGCGAATCACAGTTAAGAAGACTAAACACTAGTGGCGCATCCGCCATATCGTTTTTCGATCAATATTTCGCCACTTTTATCCAAAATTCGACCAAATACAATACCGACGGTTTTACGCTAAAAAAGGTTTTATTTATAAATTAACAAAAGCAGAAGCAGTAAAAGAGATATGCGCAAATTTGACAAAATTTCGTTTTTAGCTTTTATTAATTTTACCAAATCTTTTTTTTACTTAAAACTGTAGGTAATTTCTACTCTAAACAGATTTGGCTGCATTTTGAAGAAAACAAGAAATAAACGAAACAAAAAATTGATAAGAAAATGAAATGGCGAATGTGTCATTAATGTTTTTTCTTAAATAAACGGGTCAAGAAAATCATATTAATTATTGTGGTATTTTTTCCTTTATAAGTGATAAAGTAATAATTCAGTAAAATTACAATTTACAATTTCACACAAAATACAATTATTATAATATAACAAACCATCCTTAAAGAATTAATTATAATTTCGTCGCACTTAGGGGTTATAATTAACAAAAAAAAAAAAGAAACTCACTTTTAAAATTTTTTATTGTGCAGTTTATGTGCACAAACAACATGTTTTTAGTTTAGACACTGGTCTAACATATAAACATATCAAGAAAGTAATTAAGAAGACAAAAGCAGGTATGGGGAAATTGTACCCACTGATAGGCCCAAAAAGCACTATGTGGCTAAAAACAAAGCTGACAATGATAAAAGCAGTAGCTAGACTACAGGTGACCTACGAATCAACAGTATCTGGATATGCAGCTAAAACATACATAAAACGGCTCGAAGCCACAGAAAATAATTATGTAAGAAAAGGAGTAGCTGCACCATGGTTTGTTAGAAATGCACAAACCCATAGAGAACTCGAATAGGAAACGATATTAGCCTTTATGAAAAGGAAAGCAGTAACAGTATTTGAAAAAGCAGGAACTCATCCCGATGAAGAATTACGAAGAATAGTAGACTATGATCCAGTACAGGACGCCGCAAGAATGATGGTATATTATAAGCGCAGAAGGAATCAGCTAATATAATAACTAATAAAGAAAATTCGCCGCAGAAGAAGAAGAGTGAGAACTAGAAGCAACATGCCTAGCTAGCAAGGTAATAAGCTACACGCCTCCAAACCTAGTTTATCTAATAGTTAGTAGTAAACAAAAAATTATTAAGCACTAACACCACCCACACAAAAACACTCCAACCATACACACACCTACACTAGCACCAGTAAGTTCTTAACTAAAAAAAAACACCTTACTAACAACAGCTTACTACTGCTTCAATTCAGCACTGCAAGTTCTCTCCCTGAAACAGTGGGGTTCTTACAGCTGAGAAGCGTGGGCACGTGTACCTCTTTTGATGCACATACACAAACACTCTCACAGTAAGCTATAGTATAGTAAAGTAGCTAGAAGACAAAACCTAACCTAGATACACCGGTATCTAGGCTAGGTAAAGTACGAAGCAAACCACTCCTTAGGCATGCAGAGCGGAAATACTAATTGAGTGGTCTGAAGGTTTATACGTCCTAGGCGCGGAAACCGCAGGATCATTGGAAGTTAGTCGGTAGACTACCCCTTACGGGTTCAATTCGATACTACTCTGCTTCACAGGGTCAGAGTACATATATCGATTCTACCGTGACAGGGTGTCAGACTAGCTGATTCTCCTCGTTAGAAAAAAAAAGAGTTTAATATCTTCTTGTACTCGTTTGAAAATGACCCGCAAGGGCCAAAACACGTGTCAGGAAACTGAATAAATTTGTGAACCATAAGAAGTAGTTATTTTTACTTCCTGTGTAATTTTTACTTAATATATTTTTGTTTCCCTTCGCAACACCATATTATGTGTTCATTTACTTCCATGGCATAGATATTTTTCATTTCTTTGGATAACTTTTAGTAATGAGGCCGTTTGGCCGAATTGCTGTTTCGTATATACTTAAAAATTAGTGTGATTGGCATTGGCGTTTAAAATTAAATACATATACATACCAGGCCGGCTCGGCTGCCTTTTTAAGGCCTTTTCTATAACGGCCCCCAATTGTTTGCCTGCAAAAAAATAATTGTTAGGTTTGAGAAGAAGTACATTCGTAGTCCGGCTTTTTTTAACGCTACAACATAATAATAATAATAATAATATTAATAATAATAATAATAATAAGTGCTTGGCCAAGAATGGAAATTATACAAACATTTACAAAAATCAATACTACTGGGATACATGCAGCATAGTGAGGAGGGTTGTTGGCTTACAATAGGATCATCTTGTCACTTCTGACCGATGAATTCTGTAATACCACTAATAAGTGTAATACCGTTGAATAATAACAATATTTTTTTTTTAAATGAAACGAATTCATGCAGCAGAGAAAATCTGAAGTCCGAACTGGGTGAGAAATATATTTTTTAACCCTAATGCAGACTTTTCTTAAATTCGTTACTAGGTTTTACTAATTTTGGCATTTCATATAACGGACCCTATTTTATAAAGCGCGGACCGATATCTCGCTTGTAGTAAGAAAATTTAATAGTCAAAAGCTTTTAAAATTCCTGAGTTAGTGGTGAAGGAACAATAGGTTGGTTTCTTTTATTTTTCTTACATTGTTACCGTAAATGTTGTTGACACCCACTATTTGAAAGAGATAGAAGTATAACCTGTCTTTGCTTTAAAATTATTTTTTTCAAACACCAAAAATCTGTCTGGCATTAAAGTGTCATCTGCTAGATTTATGGTTATACTAGGATAAGATGAATATCACCCATGTGTTGGAGAGGTCAATTGACTGGTTTGACGAGGAAAAAGTACCTACCTAGATGTTGTTAAGTTGTCTCAGTAGAGAGTTGATTTAATTAAAATGTATTTTTCGAATAAAGAGTTCTTATCATAGACATTTACCTTTAGATACGTAGACATCTAGGAACGGTAATTGGTTGTTTTCTTTTTTCTCCATGGTTAATTTGATTGTTGGTGTTAAGCTATTGAGGTGATCTAGAAAATCTCTTAGTTCGTCATCGGTTCCATTCCAAATAATAAAGGTGTCATCCACATATCTCAGCCACATTTTAGGTTTGGCAATGGAACAGGCAAAGAAGAAACCAAAAATGTGACTGAGATATGTGGATGACACCTTCATTATTTGGAATGGAACCGATAACAAACTAAGAGATTTTCTAAAAGATCACCTCAATAGCTTAACACCAACAATCAAAATTCACTATGGAGAAAGAAGAAAACAACCAATTAGGTACCGTTCCTAGATGTCAACGTGAAGAAAAATGGAAACAGCATCCAAACTTCAGTATAGTCGGATCTGGTCTTATCGTGCGGGTCATACGATTCAAGAAAGACATACTCTCAGTTTTTGTTTTCTTTACTTGCGTTTAATTTTACCCTCTAAATAAAATACGTAAGATAAATGAGACAGACCTATTCCATTTTGACATGAAAAAAAAGGATATGTATTTACTTTCCAGCGATTCTAAAAAAGCTTATAATAGCTAGCTACGTTTTGTTTTAAATATGCCAGATTGTGACTTTGACAGTTTGTGACAAAATGAAACAATTTTCTGGGTTTTTGCATACCCAATCAAAAAAAATGGTACTTAATCTGATAAACTATTTCGAAAATGAAAGAAAAAGTGGAAATTCGCCAACCAATATTCAGGAAACAGTAGCCAAAGCACTGGGAATTAGTTTAAGGAATGTGCAGAAAATTGTGCATGAAACAAAACATAACATAATACCCAAGAATACTAAAAAGTGTAAACGAAGAAAGCCAAAGACTGAGGATTTAAGCGAAAATATTAAAATGAGAGTTCGAAATGTGATTTACGATTTATACAAGTCAAAAACCAATGTAACTTTTCCAGTTTTACAAAAAACATTTAAAATTCGGGGTGTTGTGGAAATTGGACTTGAAGCGTTATCAAAATTAATAAAAAATTTAGGTTTTCGCTATAAAAAATACTGTAACCGAAGATTTTTATGTGAGCAGCCACAGATAGTAAGTCAGCGTGTTCAGTTTTTAAAAAAATATACGGACAATTACAAATCGAAATTTAGAAAAGTGGTATTTTTAGACCAAACGTGGATATTTTCGAATGGAAGTGGTTCAAAATCTTGGCAAGTAAAAATGGTAAAAGGAAAAAGGGGTGCGGTACGGGAAAGCGTTTTATTATTTTGCATGCCGGTTCTGCAACAGGATATGTTGCAGGTGCGAGTTTAATTTTTTCTTCAACATCAAAAAGTGCTGACTATCATGATAATATGAATTGCGAAATGTTTGAAAAATGGTTAAAAGTTCAATTGATACCAAATTTGGATGCTCCGTCTTTAATTGTATTAGATAATGCATCATATCATTCAAGAATTTTAAATAAACAGCCTACTTCATCTTGGAGGAAAAGTGATATTTATGAGTGGCTGGAAAAACACAACCAAAATCCTTTACCAAATATGCTTAAATCGGAACTCCTATCAATAGCAAAGTCTCTTAAAAAACCCAAAATATACGCGGTAGATGAAATACTGCGTGAATATGGTCATGAGGTTCTACGACTGCAGCCATACCTATCATTGCCAGTTTAACGCAATAGAATTAATATGGGCTGGTGCAAAGTCTTATTATGAAAAACATGTAGGTGATGGTCTTAAATCCGACCAAGTACAAATAGTTTGGCAAGATTCGTTAGATCATATTACACAAGAGTACTGGAAGAAATCGGTGGAACATACAGAAATATTAATAAGGGATTGGTGGGATCGAGAACAAGTACTAGATGTCGAAGTAGCGCCAATGATAATTGCTCCATTCGAAGACGACTCAGACGACGAGGACTTTTCAGATTTTATAAGTGACTATGAGCGTTTTTAGGCTATAATTATAAACGGTGTTTTTCGTTTACATTTTTTAGTATTCTTTGGTATTATATTATGCTTTTTTTTCATGCACATTATTCTGCATAGTCCTTAAACTAATTCCCAGTGTTTTCATTACGGTTTCCTGCATATTGGTTTGCGAATTTCCACTTTTTCTTTCATTATCGAAATAGTTTATCAGACTAAATGCCATTCTATTTTTAGGTTTTAGTAGTAAAATTGTTAAAATAAATTGCACTGTTTATTATTGTCGTTTTTAATTAAAGGGTACATACAGTAGGTATATAATTAACGATTATATAATTTTTTTGTAACTTTTTCAACTGCCCTGTACATAATTTTTACAAAACTAATAATATTAGGTATATGTGGCTATCTTCGCGATAGCTAAAATAATGAAACTATTTTTCCTTCCTTCGGTATATTTGTAAATAATCTCACAACATTTTAATAGCCTCTGTGTTGTCTGATTTGACGCATATGATCAGTGACCTTTGGACCCGCACGTTAAGACCAGATCTGACTTTATACAGAAAACCTACGCATACAGGTCAGTATCTCAATTTTACATCAAATCACTCAAACAACACGAAACATGTCATAGTTAAAACCCTCGTGGATAGAGCAATTACAATCTGTTACTCGGAAAAAGCACTTAAAAAAGAAGTTCACCATATTAAGACCAACCTCAACAAAAATGGCTACCCCACAAGTTTAGTTGATACAATATTGGAAAATCGTAAGAATCAACCCAACGCGCAAGAAGCAAACAGAGAGGCACAACCAACACTCAATATTTCGTACGTCAAAGGAGTATCTGAGAAAATAAGAAGACTAGGACACAATCACGTTCTTTAGAAGAAGCGCGGAAGCAATCAAGTATCTATTTTAACCACGATTCAATAAATACTGTTCATTTAATAGAAATCCACAATGAATCCAAGAATATTACTGAAAAACTCTTTATTAACGGAAAGAATAATATGAAAAAGCCATGAAGAAGTAATGCATACAGGTGTAAACGCAACATTAGCTAAAACTACAGAAAATTATTGGATAATCAGAGGAAGACAACGGTTAAAATCTATATTGGGAAAATGCTTAAAATGTAAACGACTTAAAGGTAAATCCGGGGCAGAGCCTTTTGCGCCCTTACCTAAGAGTAGACTGACGGTTGCAAATCCATTCAATGTTACTGGAACTGATTTTGCGGGGCCGCTGTATGTGTATAATGAAGGCCTGCGAATAAAAACCTATATCACTCTTTACCTGCGCTGTTGTAAGAGCGGTTCACTTGGAGTTGCATGGTGCTCAGTCTAACGACCGAAAGTTGTGTTCGAGGTTTGAGGAGGTTAATAGCTCGTCAAAGAGTTCCTGAAATCATTTATTCGGACAACGCAAGAACGTTCCATCGAACCACTCAGGAACTTCAAGAATTATTTGTGATACTCAAGCAAGGCGAGGTTCAAGAACTTGCTCAAAAATATCGAATAGACTGGCGTTTTATAATTGAAAGAGCAGCTTGGTGGGGAGGATTTTGGGAGCGCATGGTAAAAACAGTAAAGGATGTTTTCAAAATTACTCTTGGTAAAGCGATGAACTCCAGACTATTTAACCGAAGTAGAAGCAACGGTCAACTCAAGACCATTGACGTATCTTGATGATGACGATACAAATGTATTAACTTTATCCCCAACGCATTTCCTAGTCGGTGTTAAAAATGTTGGTTTTTCCTTAGATCGAAAATTACCTCAAGTCAAACGAAACGAAATGGAACAATGGAAATCCAGAGAACAATTGCTTTCTAAATTTTGGAAAATATGGACAACGGATTATCTTCAGCAGCTGCGTACATTTCACCAAACTGATCGTGTCAATTCCAGAAGCTTAAGAATAGGTGACATCGTACTCTTACATCAAGAACATACGCCCAGGCTACAGTGGAAAATGGTTAAAATCATCGACGTGTTTGAGGGCCGCGATGGCCGAGTGCGGGCTTGTGAGGTGCGAACGAGCGACGGGTCGAAACTCCGTAGACCAGTGCAACTTCTTTTTCCGTTAGAAGTTGAGGACTCTCCGCCGCGGGAGGATGAAAATGTATAAAACCTGGACTAATATTTTATATCGCAAGGATTCCCAGAAGTAAAAGTGGTGGAGCGAATAGAGCGTCCGACATCTGTTTGTCATCACTCCATTCTTTTATAGCTTTTAGGTTTTTAAACGGAAATAACTTCAGTGTGTATCCAACGATTTTAACGCAACCAACCATTTTAAAAACATACCACTCGCTCTTTTTATTTTATTGTTATATTTCATTTTACATTGTTTTTATTGTTAATTATTCACAAGATTACTTTCATTAAAACTTTAATACAAACTAGATCGGGTTTTTATTTTACTATCTCTCTCTCTTCTATCTATCTATCTTTTTTCTCAACTGGTTCTGGAGATTTACAGTGTCGAACAGACCCAAAACTCATATAAAATACCGTATTTTTTTAATAAAATTTGTTCTGTAAGTACATCTTACGGTTAAAAATAATAGTACATTGATTACTATTAATTGCTCAAAGAATAAAATAAAATTATAACTTACTCTGTCCTCGTAAGCGTAGCTGTTCGGGTTGTTTTTTTGCGGCAATATAAAACTTTAATTGTGTCCTCGTTTGTAGCTTCTACTGTTAATAAAAACCGACGTTCCATCTATAATAATTACAAAAATGGCTTTATTGAACGACATGGATGAAACCGTTTTTTATATACAGGGTTCTGCAATAGTGCGACAGGCTTCTTATAGCTCCTATACAAATTGAGTTGAGAAATTCATTCATATGCTGACATGGCAAAAACAATGTGATAACATAAGGTTGTATTTTTATATTCACTTTTAGTTTCGATAAAAATTATTCTATGTTTTGTCAATATCTCCCCCCCCCCCCCCCCCACCCTTCCTCTCTGTTAATTTAATTTTATGTGATCTTGTATCGAATATTTCGAAAATAGTTACAGGCGTTCGACTGTCACAAATTATCACCAATAAATGTTTTTTTTTAAACGAGATACATTTAGTTCCACTGGATAACTAAAATTTCAAGCGTTGTTTTTTTTCAGATGCGTAAGAAGTTAATTTTAATTGGTATAATACTGTCGTAGCATATTCTAATAGTAGACATACTGGTGGTAGTGTAATGTATATAAAGGAAAGCTTAATTTTCAATGTTTTGTTCAACGATTCGGTGGACTACAAATTGATCTGCAAAGATCAGAAGCCAATAACCCACGCAAGACAAGTTTTGGGGTTTAGCGGCAACTATACAGGTAAAAAAAAATATAATGGTAGGGTCTATTTATAGGTCCCCAAACGATTCGCCTCGAGAATATCTGGAGGACAAATTAAATATAAATACTGTACATCAACAAAGAACATTTGTTATGGGAGATCTAAATATAGATTATCTGTGCAATGACTGTAACACCCGTGCCCTAAAGAGATGCATACAAGCGGCGGGTTTTAAGCAAATAGTTACTAAGGAAACTCGCGTAACAAACACATCCGCAACACTTATAGACCATATATTAACAAATGATTTTAATGCGGTTGAGGCGCCTAGAAACTTCCCGATAATTACTGACCACGAAATTATTGGCGTGCATTTAAAATTCCCTAATAAAAAGTTAGTCAGTGAGGATACTTATACCAGGAATTTCAGCAGTCAAAAAACAGAGAATATCAAACAAGCTCTTATTGGACAAAACTGGGACTATACCTCCACTGATGTTAACAAGATATGTTATGATTTCATGGACATCCTACAAAAAACTATTAATAAGTTAGCTCCGCTGGAAAAAACAAACGCACACTCAGATAAATATTCCTGGATCACACAGAGAGTAAGACAGGCCCAACATGAAAGAATATAAAAAGTTTGGTTTCACCAAAAATGGAACAGACTGGACCAATTACAAGCGTAAGCGAAATTAAACTATTTCAGTGATGAGGGATGAAAAAAAAAGAAATACTTTAATAAAAATATTGACGACAGTAAAGGAAATGGAAAGAAAATGTGGAGGATCTTAAAACAACTTGTTGGAAATCAAAAACAAGGGGCTAACTTTACAAATATTGATTTTAAACATTACAACCAAAGTGTAGAAGAAAACATGAACAATTTTTATTCTGACAGCTTGACTGAGATATAAAGTATTGAAAAAAAAAACAGTGGCACACTGACATAGAGCAAGCAGATTATAGTTTGGCACAGTTTAAAAAGTTGAGTTTGTCAGAACTTAAAAAAATTATCTACAGCCTAAAGAATAAGAGTACTAGTGATGTCTTGTTAAATGTTAAGCTTATCAAGGATCAATTTTGTGTTGTGGGTTATCCTCTGCTTTACTTGGTTAATATGTCACTAAGTACTGGAAAAATTACAAACAATTTAAAAACAAGTGTGATAGTACCAATATCAAAACTGTCAAAACCAAGTGGCATGAGTGATTTTCGTCCTGTCAACTTATTGCCAGTGATAGACAAAATTCTGGAAATTGTTGTGTGTATCCAGTTGCGGGCTTACTTTCAAAGCAATGGACTGTTATACAAGGGATAATCTGGATTCAGGAACAAACACTCGTGCGAGTCTGCTCTGCAATATGTATGTGCTGTCTGGAGGCAAAATATGAGTGAGTTAAAAGTAACTTTAAGTGTTTTTGTCGATCTGAATCGCGCTTTTGAAACTATAGATAGGAATATTCTGATAAAAAAGCTAATGCTATATGGTTTAAAAGATAGTGCTTTACAATGGATTAAAGACTTTTTAACGGATAGGTACCATCAAACTAGAATTTTGCTACGCTCGTTTTCGCCTTTAAGAGAATATTTAATTTTTAGTTAAGAATTTTTGAAATTAAAAATCATTATGAAATGTTAAATACTATAAATTGTCAAAAAGTTAAATAACTGAAGTGAAATAAAGTGAAACAAGAAATCGAATTTACCCGAGTTAGAGGGGCTTACAGCCAGCGAGCAATATACCCAAGCTCATATGCCGGAGAGTAGGGAGGGGTTAAAAACAAATTTTAGTTAAGGCGCCACTGTTTTTGGGCCAGGCAAAAACAGAAACCTACCAAGATGGTGTTGGGTCCTTTAGCTCGGTTAAATCGATAAAAAGAAAAGAAAAGTTAAGCTAACTGAAATCTGACAATAAAGGGGTGTGTTGCCTAATAGGGTGACTCAAATAAAACAAATAAATGTAAAATTCATAGACACTTTATTAAGCAAATGATCAATAGTAATGATTCTAATAAAAGGGGCAGTACTTGGGGTGTTTCACAGGGAAGCGTGTTGGGATCACTTTTGTTTATAATTTATGTAAATGACCTGCATAAGGGGCTTAAAAATTCGTTTGTAAATTTGTTTGCCGATGACACCCTAATTTCTGTCTCTGGTCAAAATTTTAAACAAATAGTTAAAGCGCTAAATGATGATTTAAAGATACTATACGAATGGTTATGTCAAAATAAATTGAAGTTAAATAATACAAAAACAAAATGCATGATTATTGGTTCTAAGGTGATGTAAATTTAATAGTTCGGGGCTCTTTTTAAACATTAACGGTGATATCGTTGATTATGTTTCTGAGATAAAATATCTGGGGGTGATCTTGGATCCACAATTAAGTTTTAGTAATCATATTGACCATATGTGTAAAAAAATCGGTAAAAAGATAGGCTTCTTTAGTCGTGTATCAAAGTGTTTATCTCAGTGGAAAAAAATGTTAGTGTATAATACAATAATACTACCTCATTTCTCGTACGCCTGTTCTCTATTGATTTCTTGTACTAAAGAGGAGATACAAAGATTGCAAGTACAACAGAATACAGTTATGCGCATCCTGTTAAACTGCGATCGCTATACGCCAAATGTCAATATGTTGAGATCTTTGAAATGGTTAAATATAAGGCAGTTAATTAAAAGAGCGAATATGGTGTTAATCTATAAAATTGAGCATAATCTGCAACCCGACTATTTAAAGTCCTATTTGGTAAAAATATCAAATTTTCATAATTACAATGTTAGGTCAAATCAGCATTATAACGTATCTAGGGTAAAAACAACTTTTTTACAAAAAACTTTGCTTTATGAGGGCATTCGCTGTTTTAATGATCATCTTAAAAATGCGCCAGATTTGAGAACTTTTAATAAAACACTTTCTGTGTATTTGAATGAGTTGACTATGGAGTTACTTAATTTCAACAATTGTTTATTTTGTTATATTGTTATCACTAGCCAAGTGCTAAATAAAAATTATTATTATTAATATTATTATTATTATTATTATTATTAAATTTGGTGCATGCGAAATCATTTGACCGCATCCTGGGAATAATTGACAAATAAATAAGACCATAAATATACTTACATTGATTCTGTTTGGTGACCATGTGTTCATGCCCCTAAAAAGTAATAAAAATTTATGGATATTGCTTAAAGATATACCAATAGCAAGGGCGTAGCCAGGGGTGGGGCAGTGGTATCGATCCACCCTAGCTATCTCCCCAAGCAAGAAATTAGGAAAAAATTATGAGTCACTTGCAGGGCACATCCTATGATGTACGTAAACAAACAAAAACTCTTGGATTTTACAGCAAACACGATTATATTTTAAAAAGCAATGGCAGTTCTAACGAACCAAATAATTTCAAATTTTAACCACACATTACAAACATGTGTAAGGGTTCCCTTCCTTTATTTATTGATAATTTGTAAAAATATACGAGTAACTATTTTTTGAAGTTGGGCGAGTTTTGGCTGACTTTCAATATTTTTTTTAATAGGCTTCCTTTTGAGTTTTTGAAAACTGTGGATAAAGAGCACTTTAAGTATGAGTTTTTTATACAACATATTATTTTCTATTAATAACATTTTTTTAGGCCTTTCTTAAGGAGAAAATAATTTTTAAAGTTGGCCTATTTATTCTAATACAAGTTAGTTTATATTTCGGAAACGAAAGGGCAATTGAAAAATCTGCTACAAGAGGAACATAGTTTAAGAATATACTTTTTAATTAAAGTAAGTCGTATGTGCGTAAAAATTGGGTTTATTTTACATGCGGAGATGCACCCTTAAAATTTTTGATTGTTTTACCCTGCACGACGTGTATTGTTGAACGATCCTTCAGTAGCTTAAAAAAATTAAGATCCCAATCCTTCACGTTTATCTCATACCCCCCCCCCCCCCCTCTGGCTGGCACAATTCCTTTTTAAAAATCCTCCAAATTTATATCTATTTTTCAAAGTAAGAATCCTTTTAATAACCAATATGGATGGGCTATTTTGCAATATCTACCATATGGAGGATTCCAATGTCTTTTGAAAAGACGCAGCTAAATATTTTCCAAAATCCTGAAAATTCTTATAAAAGGACATGTCTTAAAATCAAAATCAAAATCAAAATCTATATTTCGTACTTAGAAATGAAGTATGATTTAAAATACGTAAAGCAATTCATGATACAATTTTGGATTTACCTCCTTGCTAAAATCCATAGGTTGTTATCGTTCAATCAATATGACTGGCTTTATTCCTGTAGGAATTGATTTAAAACCCCATTAAAAAATTGTTAAAAAAAGATCTTTTTAAACTTATGAACTGTGTTCTGCAAAACTAGGATAAGCATTAGAAAACATAGCATCGTTAAATTAAAGAATTAAATGGGAAAATGGGGTGGGCATTCGGCGTTCGGTTCGGTTGAAGTTATTAGTAGAAACTAAGGACTTTGTATCGTTTCGTTTCGTTTTTAAAGGTCTTTATTATTTCAATATGTTCACATGTCAATTTATCCTACTTATTACACATATAATATAATAAAATATTAAATAGTATAATATTAAATTTGTTCAATTTTTTTGTCCTGGCACCGAAAGTATTACTTTCGTAGCTACCAACCTACTTTCGTAGCTAGCAACGGATAATATTTAGGTAATTGTAACATTTACTTTCGTTTTCTATCGTGTTGCTAGGGCCCGAAAGTTAATTTATTTATACAGTAGTAGAGAAAAATAATTGTTGCATCTCTATGCATTTTATAGTTCTCTCCCACAATCAAAACAATTTCAGTTTTTTCTTCACAGTTTAATAACACCGTTCATGTTTGTTGCAACGATATTAAACACAACTTTAAAATATCCTAAAAATTCTTTTTAACAAGATAAAACATTAGTAATGATAATATGGTAATTAAAAAACTATCATTTAAAGTGCAAAATTTTTATTTTAAATGTTTATTAAAAAATTGTACAAAAAACACTTACGTATTATGGTTTCCGAAATGCTATGTCGCCGGGGCCTGGGTAGGGGCCTTGGTAGTGGTAGGGGTCTAGGCAGCGGCCGGGGCCGGAGGAGCGGCCGGAGCCTGCTGTAAGGGAAATATTTTATAAGCCTTATCATAATATAATTTATTTTACCACATAGACTTATTTATAACTCTAGCCTAACTAAATTTTATAGGTGATGGTGGCAAAAATTCTTTTAATCCCTCAATAGTCTCATTTGGTCCCAGTGGGGAAAGGTCGAACAGAGTTGCCGCTATCTTGGATTTTTTGATTTTTAACATTTTGATAGATCCTTGTTCGCACTGATTTTTCCAAAAAAAAAACTTTTGGGGAGTTCGTTGGTCGTGTATAGGGTGTTTAGTGAAACGAGAAGATAAATGTTTATATGTACTGGTTAAAATAAAAAAAAACAATTAGGTACTCCCTAATGGTTTTTTGCGAAGAAGCCAAATATAATGTCAAAAATTATATAGATTCACAAATTTGACAGATAAGACGCCATATTGGATTTTTTTAAATGGCAACCCTACTTTATTATATGCCCAGTGCATTCCATTTTTTATTTACAGTTCAGAAATATATAGTTGTAAATATTTATTTTCAGTCGTTCCGGAGATACAAGGCTTCGAAGTTTTCGATTTTGTTTGGAAAGTCTAACCCCTTTAAAAAAGAGATCGCTTGAGATTAGAAGTTTAAGTTTTTTTACAGTTACATTATTGGTTGTGGCCGAGCTAACTATGCTATCGTCAAATATGTCAGATATCAAGAAATGACAGACAATACACCATTTTGTTTTTTTTTAAATGGCAACCATAATTATTAACTACACCAGTAGATGGCATTCCGCGGTCCGATATCAAAAATGTATAATTGTTGGTATATATTTTCAACCGTTCCGGAGATACGGGGCTTCCTAAACATGCATCGTTCGATTATGCGTTTTAAGTGTCGCACCCCTTTAAAAAATAGATCGCTTGAGATTAGAAATTTAAGTTTTTTTACAGTTACATTATTGGTTGTGGCCGAGCTAACTATGCTATCGTCACATATGTCAGATATCAAGAAATGACAGACAAGACGCCATTTTTTTTTTTTTTTTTAAATGGCAACCATAATTAATAACTACACCAGTAGATGGCATTCCGCGGTCCGATATCAAGAATGTATAATTGTTGGTATACATTTTCAACCGTTCCGGAGATACGGGGCTTCCTAAACATGCATCGTTCGATTATGCGTTTTAAGTGTCTCACCCCTTTGAAAAATAGATCGCTTGAGATTAGAAATTTAGGTTTTTTTACAGTTACATTATTGGTTGTGGCCGAGCTAACTATGCTATCGTTAAATATGTCAGATATCAAGAAATGAGAGACAAGACGCCGTTTTGTTTTTTTTAAATGGCAACTATAATTATAAACTACACCAGTAGATGTCATTCCGCGGTCCGATATCAAAAATGTATAATTGTTGATATCTATTTTCAACCGTTACGGAGATACGGGGCTTCCTAAACATGCATCGTTCGATTATGCGTTTTAAGTGTCTCACCCCTTTAAAAAATAGATCGCTTGAGATTAGAAATTAAAGTTTTTTTACAGTTACATTATTGGTTGTGGCCGAGCTAACTATGCTAACGTCAAATATGTCAGATATCAAGAAATTACAGACAAGACGCCATTTTGTTTTTTTTAAATGGCAACCATAATTAATAACTACACCAGTAGATGACATTCCGGGGTCCGATATCAAAAATGTATAATTGTTAACATCTATTTTCAACCGTTCCGGAGATACGGGGCTTCCTAAACATGCATCGTTCGATTATGCGTTTTAAGTGTCTCACCCCTTTAAAAAATAGATTGCTTGAGATTAGAAATTTAAGTTTTTTTACAGTTACATCATTGGTTGTGGCCGAGCTAATTATGCTATCGTCACAGCTGGGCATATACTGCTAGGGTGTCTAGTTTTTCCACAAAAATAACAACGTTGAGAGGAGGCAGTTGCAGAGGTAGATTGTATTTGTGATTCATTGTGGATGTATTTTAAATGAACAGTATTTATTGAATTGTGGTTAAAATAGATACTTGATTGCTTCCGCGCTTCTTCTAAATAACGTGATTGTATAATTGCTTTTTTTAAATTTAGTGTATTACTTTCTAATAGACGTTGACGTATTTCATTAAGTAACAGTCCACCTATAAAAGCATCGCGAATAAAATCATTTTTATTTTGTTCTGCAGTTACTGGTTTAAAATCACAATTTTTGTTTAGTAGTTTTAGAGCTTGAACATACTGATCAATACTTTCTGTGGGCTGTTGCTTTCTTGTAGATAATAAGTGTCTAGCAAATACCTTATTAACAAAGTTTTTACAATTAGAACATATTAGTGAATGTGAGAAGTTAGAACAAGCTACAAAGATTTTAGAAGATCTATACGTGAAACATGTTAATGAGGTATTTGCTAGACACTTATTTTCTACAAGAAAGCAACAGCCCATAGAAAGTATTGATCAGTATGTTCAAGTTCTAAAACTACTAAGCAAAAATTGTGATTTTAAACCAGTATCTGCAGAACAAAATAAAAATGATTTTATTCGCGATGCTTTTATAGGTGGAGTGTTACTTAATGAAATACGTCAACGTCTATTAGAAAGTAATACACTAAATTTAGAAAAAGCAATTATACAATCACGTTCTTTAGAAGAAGCGCGGAAGCAATCAAGTATCTATTTTAACCACGATTCAATAAATACTGTTCATTTAATAGAAATCCACAATGAATCCAAGAATATTACTGAAAAACTCTTTATTAACGGAAAGAATAATATGAAAAAGCCATGAAGAAGTAATGCATACAGGTGTAAACGCAACATTAGCTAAAACTACAGAAAATTATTGGATAATCAGAGGAAGACAACGGTTAAAATCTATATTGGGAAAATGCTTAAAATGTAAACGACTTAAAGGTAAATCCGGGGCAGAGCCTTTTGCGCCCTTACCTAAGAGTAGACTGACGGTTGCAAATCCATTCAATGTTACTGGAACTGATTTTGCGGGGCCGCTGTATGTGTATAATGAAGGCCTGCGAATAAAAACCTATATCATACTCTTTACCTGCGCTGTTGTAAGAGCGGTTCACTTGGAGTTGCATGGTGCTCAGTCTAACGACCGAAAGTTGTGTTCGAGGTTTGAGGAGGTTAATAGCTCGTCGAAGAGTTCCTGAAATCATTTATTCGGACAACGCAAGAACGTTCCATCGAACCACTCAGGAACTTCAAGAATTATTTGTGATACTCAAGCAAGGCGAGGTTCAAGAACTTGCTCAAAAATATCGAATAGACTGGCGTTTTATAATTGAAAGAGCAGCTTGGTGGGGAGGATTTTGGGAGCGCATGGTAAAAACAGTAAAGGATGTTTTCAAAATTACTCTTGGTAAAGCGATGAACTCCAGACTATTTTAACCGAAGTAGAAGCAACGGTCAACTCAAGACCATTGACGTATCTTGATGATGACGATACAAATGTATTAACTTTATCCCCAACGCATTTCCTAGTCGGTGTTAAAAATGTTGGTTTTTCCTTAGATCGAAAATTACCTCAAGTCAAACGAAACGAAATGGAACAATGGAAATCCAGAGAACAATTGCTTTCTAAATTTTGGAAAATATGGACAACGGATTATCTTCAGCAGCTGCGTACATTTCACCAAACTGATCGTGTCAATTCCAGAAGCTTAAGAATAGGTGACATCGTACTCTTACATCAAGAACATACGCCCAGGCTACAGTGGAAAATGGTTAAAATCATCGACGTGTTTGAGGGCCGCGATGGCCGAGTGCGGGCTTGTGAGGTGCGAACGAGCGACGGGTCGAAACTCCGTAGACCAGTGCAACTTCTTTTTCCGTTAGAAGTTGAGGACTCTCCGCCGCGGGAGGATGAAAATGTATAAAACCTGGACTAATATTTTATATCGCAAGGATTCCCAGAAGTAAAAGTGGTGGAGCGAATAGAGCGTCCGACATCTGTTTGTCATCACTCCATTCTTTTATAGCTTTTAGGTTTTTAAACGGAAATAACTTCAGTGTGTATCCAGCGATTTTAACGCAACCAACCATTTTAAAAACATACCACTCGCTCTTTTTATTTTATTGTTATATTTCATTTTACATTGTTTTTATTGTTAATTATTCACAAGATTACTTTTATTAAAACTTTAATACAAACTAGATCGGGTTTTTATTTTACTATCTCTCTCTCTTCTATCTATCTATCTTTTTTCTCAACTGGTTCTGGAGATTTACAGTGTCGAACAGACCCAAAACTCATATAAAATACCGTATTTTTTTAATAAAATTTGTTCTGTAAGTACATCTTATGGTTAAAAATAATAGTACATTGATTACTATTAATTGCTCAAAGAATAAAATAAAATTATAACTTACTCTGTCCTCGTAAGCGTAGCTGTTCGGGTTGTTTTTTTGCGGCAATATAAAACTTTAATTGTGTCCTCGTTTGTAGCTTCTACTGTTAATAAAAACCGACGTTCCATCTATAATAATTACAAAAATGGCTTTATTGAACGACATGGATGAAACCGTTTTTTATATACAGGGTTCTGCAATAGTGCGACAGGCTTCTTATAGCTCCTATACAAATTGAGTTGAGAAATTCATTCATATGCTGACATGGCAAAAACAATGTGATAACATAAGGTTGTATTTTTATATTCACTTTTAGTTTCGATAAAAATTATTCTATGTTTTGTCAATATCAAGCGTTGTTTTTTTTCAGATGCGTAAGAAGTTAATTTTAATTGGTATAATACTGTCGTAGCATATTCTAATAGTAGACATACTGGTGGTAGTGTAATGTATATAAAGGAAAGCTTAATTTTCAATGTTTTGTTCAACGATTCGGTGGACTACAAATTGATCTGCAAAGATCAGAAGCCAATAACCCACGCAAGACAAGTTTTGGGGTTTAGCGGCAACTATACAGGTAAAAAAAAATATAATGGTAGGGTCTATTTATAGGTCCCCAAACGATTCGCCTCGAGAATATCTGGAGGACAAATTAAATATAAATACTGTACATCAACAAAGAACATTTGTTATGGGAGATCTAAATATAGATTATCTGTGCAATGACTGTAACACCCGTGCCCTAAAGAGATGCATACAAGCGGCGGGTTTTAAGCAAATAGTTACTAAGGAAACTCGCGTAACAAACACATCCGCAACACTTATAGACCATATATTAACAAATGATTTTAATGCGGTTGAGGCGCCTAGAAACTTCCCGATAATTACTGACCACGAAATTATTGGCGTGCATTTAAAATTCCCTAATAAAAAGTTAGTCAGTGAGGATACTTATACCAGGAATTTCAGCAGTCAAAAAACAGAGAATATCAAACAAGCTCTTATTGGACAAAACTGGGACTATACCTCCACTGATGTTAACAAGATATGTTATGATTTCATGGACATCCTACAAAAAACTATTAATAAGTTAGCTCCGCTGGAAAAAACAAACGCACACTCAGATAAATATTCCTGGATCACACAGAGAGTAAGACAGGCCCAACATGAAAGAATATAAAAAGTTTGGTTTCACCAAAAATGGAACAGACTGGACCAATTACAAGCGTAAGCGAAATTAAACTATTTCAGTGATGAGGGATGAAAAAAAAAGAAATACTTTAATAAAAATATTGACGACAGTAAAGGAAATGGAAAGAAAATGTGGAGGATCTTAAAACAACTTGTTGGAAATCAAAAACAAGGGGCTAACTTTACAAATATTGATTTTAAACATTACAACCAAAGTGTAGAAGAAAACATGAACAATTTTTATTCTGACAGCTTGACTGAGATATAAAGTATTGAAAAAAAAAACAGTGGCACACTGACATAGAGCAAGCAGATTATAGTTTGGCACAGTTTAAAAAGTTGAGTTTGTCAGAACTTAAAAAAATTATCTACAGCCTAAAGAATAAGAGTACTAGTGATGTCTTGTTAAATGTTAAGCTTATCAAGGATCAATTTTGTGTTGTGGGTTATCCTCTGCTTTACTTGGTTAATATGTCACTAAGTACTGGAAAAATTACAAACAATTTAAAAACAAGTGTGATAGTACCAATATCAAAACTGTCAAAACCAAGTGGCATGAGTGATTTTCGTCCTGTCAACTTATTGCCAGTGATAGACAAAATTCTGGAAATTGTTGTGTGTATCCAGTTGCGGGCTTACTTTCAAAGCAATGGACTGTTATACAAGGGATAATCTGGATTCAGGAACAAACACTCGTGCGAGTCTGCTCTGCAATATGTATGTGCTGTCTGGAGGCAAAATATGAGTGAGTTAAAAGTAACTTTAAGTGTTTTTGTCGATCTGAATCGCGCTTTTGAAACTATAGATAGGAATATTCTGATAAAAAAGCTAATGCTATATGGTTTAAAAGATAGTGCTTTACAATGGATTAAAGACTTTTTAACGGATAGGTACCATCAAACTAGAATTTTGCTACGCTCGTTTTCGCCTTTAAGAGAATATTTAATTTTTAGTTAAGAATTTTTGAAATTAAAAATCATTATGAAATGTTAAATACTATAAATTGTCAAAAAGTTAAATAACTGAAGTGAAATAAAGTGAAACAAGAAATCGAATTTACCCGAGTTAGAGGGGCTTACAGCCAGCGAGCAATATACCCAAGCTCATATGCCGGAGAGTAGGGAGGGGTTAAAAACAAATTTTAGTTAAGGCGCCACTGTTTTTGGGCCAGGCAAAAACAGAAACCTACCAAGATGGTGTTGGGTCCTTTAGCTCGGTTAAATCGATAAAAAGAAAAGAAAAGTTAAGCTAACTGAAATCTGACAATAAAGGGGTATGTTGCCTAATAGGGTGACTCAAATAAAACAAATAAATGTAAAATTCATAGACACTTTATTAAGCAAATGATCAATAGTAATGATTCTAATAAAAGGGGCAGTACTTGGGGTGTTTCACAGGGAAGCGTGTTGGGATCGCTTTTGTTTATAATTTATGTAAATGACCTGCATAAGGGGCTTAAAAATTCGTTTGTAAATTTGTTTGCCGATGACACCCTAATTTCTGTCTCTGGTCAAAATTTTAAACAAATAGTTAAAGCGCTAAATGATGATTTAAAGATACTATACGAATGGTTATGTCAAAATAAATTGAAGTTAAATAATACAAAAACAAAATGCATGATTATTGGTTCTAAGGTGATGTAAATTTAATAGTTCAGGGCTCTTTTTAAACATTAACGGTGATATCGTTGATTATGTTTCTGAGATAAAATATCTGGGGGTGATCTTGGATCCACAATTAAGTTTTAGTAATCATATTGACCATATGTGTAAAAAAATCGGTAAAAAGATAGGCTTCTTTAGTCGTGTATCAAAGTGTTTATCTCAGTGGAAAAAAATGTTAGTGTATAATACAATAATACTACCTCATTTCTCGTACGCCTGTTCTCTATTGATTTCTTGTACTAAAGAGGAGATACAAAGATTGCAAGTACAACAGAATACAGTTATGCGCATCCTGTTAAACTGCGATCGCTATACGCCAAATGTCAATATGTTGAGATCTTTGAAATGGTTAAATATAAGGCAGTTAATTAAAAGAGCGAATATGGTGTTAATCTATAAAATTGAGCATAATCTGCAACCCGACTATTTAAAGTCCTATTGGTAAAAATATCAAATTTTCATAATTACAATGTTAGGTCAAATCAGCATTATAACGTATCTAGGGTAAAAACAACTTTTTTACAAAAAACTTTGCTTTATGAGGGCATTCGCTGTTTTAATGATCATCTTAAAAATGCGCCAGATTTGAGAACTTTTAATAAAACACTTTCTGTGTATTTGAATGAGTTGACTATGGAGTTACTTAATTTCAACAATTGTTTATTTTGTTATATTGTTATCACTAGCCAAGTGCTAAATAAAAATTATTATTATTAATATTATTATTATTATTATTATTAAATTTGGTGCATGCGAAATCATTTGACCGCATCCTGGGAATAATTGACAAATAAATAAGACCATAAATATACTTACATTGATTCTGTTTGGTGACCATGTGTTCATGCCCCTAAAAAGTAATAAAAATTTATGGATATTGCTTAAAGATATACCAATAGCAAGGGCGTAGCCAGGGGTGGGGCAGTGGTATCGATCCACCCTAGCTATCTCCCCAAGCAAGAAATTAGGAAAAAATTATGAGTCACTTGCAGGGCACATCCTATGATGTACGTAAACAAACAAAAACTCTTGGATTTTACAGCAAACACGATTATATTTTAAAAAGCAATGGCAGTTCTAACGAACCAAATAATTTCAAATTTTAACCACACATTACAAACATGTGTAAGGGTTCCCTTCCTTTATTTATTGATAATTTGTAAAAATATACGAGTAACTATTTTTTGAAGTTGGGCGAGTTTTGGCTGACTTTCAATATTTTTTTTAATAGGCTTCCTTTTGAGTTTTTGAAAACTGTGGATGAAGAGCACTTTAAGTATGAGTTTTTTATACAACATATTATTTTCTATTAATAACATTTTTTTAGGCCTTTCTTAAGGAGAAAATAATTTTTAAAGTTGGCCTATTTATTCTAATACAAGTTAGTTTATATTTCGGAAACGAAAGGGCAATTGAAAAATCTGCTACAAGAGGAACATAGTTTAAGAATATACTTTTTAATTAAAGTAAGTCGTATGTGCGTAAAAATTGGGTTTATTTTACATGCGGAGATGCACCCTTAAAATTTTTGATTGTTTTACCCTGCACGACGTGTATTGTTGAACGATCCTTCAGTAGCTTAAAAAAATTAAGATCCCAATCCTTCACGTTTATCTCATACCCCCCCCTCTGGCTGGCACAATTCCTTTTTAAAAATCCTCCAAATTTATATCTATTTTTCAAAGTAAGAATCCTTTTAATAACCAATATGGATGGGCTATTTTGCAATATCTACCATATGGAGGATTCCAATGTCTTTTGAAAAGACGCAGCTAAATATTTTCCAAAATCCTGAAAATTCTTATAAAAGGACATGTCTTAAAATCAAAATCAAAATCAAAATCTATATTTCGTACTTAGAAATGAAGTATGATTTAAAATACGTAAAGCAATTCATGATACAATTTTGGATTTACCTCCTTGCTAAAATCCATAGGTTGTTATCGTTCAATCAATATGACTGGCTTTATTCCTGTAGGAATTGATTTAAAACCCCATTAAAAAATTGTTAAAAAAAGATCTTTTTAAACTTATGAACTGTGTTCTGCAAAACTAGGATAAGCATTAGAAAACATAGCATCGTTAAATTAAAGAATTAAATGGGAAAATGGGGTGGGCATTCGGCGTTCGGTTCGGTTGAAGTTATTAGTAGAAACTAAGGACTTTGTATCGTTTCGTTTCGTTTTTAAAGGTCTTTATTATTTCAATATGTTCACATGTCAATTTATCCTACTTATTACACATATAATATAATAAAATATTAAATAGTATAATATTAAATTTGTTCAATTTTTTTGTCCTGGCACCGAAAGTATTACTTTCGTAGCTACCAACCTACTTTCGTAGCTAGCAACGGATAATATTTAGGTAATTGTAACATTTACTTTCGTTTTCTATCGTGTTGCTAGGGCCCGAAAGTTAATTTATTTATACAGTAGTAGAGAAAAATAATTGTTGCATCTCTATGCATTTTATAGTTCTCTCCCACAATCAAAACAATTTCAGTTTTTTCTTCACAGTTTAATAACACCGTTCATGTTTGTTGCAACGATATTAAACACAACTTTAAAATATCCTAAAAATTCTTTTTAACAAGATAAAACATTAGTAATGATAATATGGTAATTAAAAAACTATCATTTAAAGTGCAAAATTTTTATTTTAAATGTTTATTAAAAAATTGTACAAAAAACACTTACGTATTATGGTTTCCGAAATGCTATGTCGCCGGGGCCTGGGTAGGGGCCTTGGTAGGGGTCTAGGCAGCGGCCGGGGCCGGAGGAGCGGCCGGAGCCTGCTGTAAGGGAAATATTTTATAAGCCTTATCATAATATAATTTATTTTACCACATAGACTTATTTATAACTCTAGCCTAACTAAATTTTATAGGTGATGGTGGCAAAAATTCTTTTAATCCCTCAATAGTCTCATTTGGTCCCAGTGGGGAAAGGTCGAACAGAGTTGCCGCTATCTTGGATTTTTTGATTTTTAACATTTTGATAGATCCTTGTTCGCACTGATTTTTCCAAAAAAAAAACTTTTGGGGAGTTCGTTGGTCGTGTATAGGGTGTTTAGTGAAACGAGAAGATAAATGTTTATATGTACTGGTTAAAATAAAAAAAAACAATTAGGTACTCCCTAATGGTTTTTTGCGAAGAAGCCAAATATAATGTCAAAAATTATATAGATTCACAAATTTGACAGATAAGACGCCATATTGGATTTTTTAAAATGGCAACCCTACTTTATTATATGCCCAGTGCATTCCATTTTTTATTTACAGTTCAGAAATATATAGTTGTAAATATTTATTTTCAGTCGTTCCGGAGATACAAGGCTTCGAAGTTTTCGATTTTGTTTGGAAAGTCTAACCCCTTTAAAAAAGAGATCGCTTGAGATTAGAAATTTAAGTTTTTTTACAGTTACATTATTGGTTGTGGCCGAGCTAACTATGCTATCGTCAAATATGTCAGATATCAAGAAATGACAGACAATACGCCATTTTGTTTTTTTTTAAATGGCAACCATAATTATTAACTACACCAGTAGATGGCATTCCGCGGTCCGATATCAAAAATGTATAATTGTTGGTATATATTTTCAACCGTTCCGGAGATACGGGGCTTCCTAAACATGCATCGTTCGATTATGCGTTTTAAGTGTCGCACCCCTTTAAAAAATAGATCGCTTGAGATTAGAAATTTAAGTTTTTTTACAGTTACATTATTGGTTGTGGCCGAGTTAACTATGCTATCGTCACATATGTCAGATATCAAGAAATGACAGACAAGACGCCATTTTTTTTTTTTTTTAAATGGCAACCATAATTAATAACTACACCAGTAGATGGCATTCCGCGGTCCGATATCAAGAATGTATAATTGTTGGTATACATTTTCAACCGTTCCGGAGATACGGGGCTTCCTAAACATGCATCGTTCGATTATGCGTTTTAAGTGTCTCACCCCTTTGAAAAATAGATCGCTTGAGATTAGAAATTTAGGTTTTTTTACAGTTACATTATTGGTTGTGGCCGAGCTAACTATGCTATCGTTAAATATGTCAGATATCAAGAAATGAGAGACAAGACGCCGTTTTGTTTTTTTTAAATGGCAACTATAATTATAAACTACACCAGTAGATGTCATTCCGCGGTCCGATATCAAAAATGTATAATTGTTGATATCTATTTTCAACCGTTCCGGAGATACGGGGCTTCCTAAACATGCATCGTTCGATTATGCGTTTTAAGTGTCTCACCCCTTTAAAAAATAGATCGCTTGAGATTAGAAATTACAGTTTTTTTACAGTTACATTATTGGTTGTGGCCGAGCTAACTATGCTAACGTCAAATATGTCAGATATCAAGAAATTACAGACAAGACGCCATTTTGTTTTTTTTAAATGGCAACCATAATTAATAACTACTCCAGTAGATGACATTCCGGGGTCCGATATCAAAAATGTATAATTGTTAATATCTATTTTCAACCGTTCCGGAGATACGGGGCTTCCTAAACATGCATCGTTCGATTATGCGTTTTAAGTGTCTCACCCCTTTAAAAAATAGATTGCTTGAGATTAGAAATTTAAGTTTTTTTACAGTTACATCATTGGTTGTGGCCGAGCTAATTATGCTATCGTCACAGCTGGGCATATACTGCTAGGATGTCTAGTTTTTCCACAAAAATAACAACGTTGAGAGGAGGCAGTTGCAGAGGTAGATTGTATTTGTGATTCATTGTGGATGTATTTTAAATGAACAGTATTTATTGAATTGTGGTTAAAATAGATACTTGATTGCTTCCGCGCTTCTTCTAAATAACGTGATTGTATAATTGCTTTTTTTAAATTTAGTGTATTACTTTCTAATAGACGTTGACGTATTTCATTAAGTAACAGTCCACCTATAAAAGCATCGCGAATAAAATCATTTTTATTTTGTTCTGCAGTTACTGGTTTAAAATCACAATTTTTGTTTAGTAGTTTTAGAGCTTGAACATACTGATCAATACTTTCTGTGGGCTGTTGCTTTCTTGTAGATAATAAGTGTCTAGCAAATACCTTATTAACAAAGTTTTTACAATTAGAACATATTAGTGAATGTGAGAAGTTAGAACAAGCTACAAAGATTTTAGAAGATCTATACGTGAAACATGTTAATGAGGTATTTGCTAGACACTTATTTTCTACAAGAAAGCAACAGCTCATAGAAAGTATTGATCAGTATGTTCAAGTTCTAAAACTACTAAGCAAAAATTGTGATTTTAAACCAGTATCTGCAGAACAAAATAAAAATGATTTTATTCGCGATGCTTTTATAGGTGGAGTGTTACTTAATGAAATACGTCAACGTCTATTAGAAAGTAATACACTAAATTTAGAAAAAGCAATTATACAATCACGTTCTTTAGAAGAAGCGCGGAAGCAATCAAGTATCTATTTTAACCACGATTCAATAAATACTGTTCATTTAATAGAAATCCACAATGAATCCAAGAATATTACTGAAAAACTCTTTATTAACGGAAAGAATAATATGAAAAAGCCATGAAGAAGTAATGCATACAGGTGTAAACGCAACATTAGCTAAAACTACAGAAAATTATTGGATAATCAGAGGAAGACAACGGTTAAAATCTATATTGGGAAAATGCTTAAAATGTAAACGACTTAAAGGTAAATCCGGGGCAGAGCCTTTTGCGCCCTTACCTAAGAGTAGACTGACAGTTGCAAATCCATTCAATGTTACTGGAACTGATTTTGCGGGGCCGCTGTATGTGTATAATGAAGGCCTGCGAATAAAAACCTATATCATACTCTTTACCTGCGCTGTTGTAAGAGCGGTTCACTTGGAGTTGCATGGTGCTCAGTCTAACGACCGAAAGTTGTGTTCGAGGTTTGAGGAGGTTAATAGCTCGTCGAAGAGTTCCTGAAATCATTTATTCGGACAACGCAAGAACGTTCCATCGAACCACTCAGGAACTTCAAGAATTATTTGTGATACTCAAGCAAGGCGAGATTCAAGAACTTGCTCAAAAATATCGAATAGACTGGCGTTTTATAATTGAAAGAGCAGCTTGGTGGGGAGGATTTTGGGAGCGCATGGTAAAAACAGTAAAGGATGTTTTCAAAATTACTCTTGGTAAAGCGATGAACTCCAGACTATTTTAACCGAAGTAGAAGCAACGGTCAACTCAAGACCATTGACGTATCTTGATGATGACGATACAAATGTATTAACTTTATCCCCAACGCATTTCCTAGTCGGTGTTAAAAATGTTGGTTTTTCCTTAGATCGAAAATTACCTCAAGTCAAACGAAACGAAATGGAACAATGGAAATCCAGAGAACAATTGCTTTCTAAATTTTGGAAAATATGGACAACGGATTATCTTCAGCAGCTGCGTACATTTCACCAAACTGATCGTGTCAATTCCAGAAGCTTAAGAATAGGTGACATCGTACTCTTACATCAAGAACATACGCCCAGGCTACAGTGGAAAATGGTTAAAATCATCGACGTGTTTGAGGGCCGCGATGGCCGAGTGCGGGCTTGTGAGGTGCGAACGAGCGACGGGTCGAAACTCCGTAGACCAGTGCAACTTCTTTTTCCGTTAGAAGTTGAGGACTCTCCGCCGCGGGAGGATGAAAATGTATAAAACCTGGACTAATATTTTATATCGCATTGTATATAGGTAAACTCTTTTTTTAACGATTGTTAGAATGTAAAATTTCTCCTTATTTAGTATTTAGGTATAGATAAGAACAGGGCTGGGAAAGGATTCCCAGAAGTAAAAGTGGTGGAGCGAATAGAGCGTCCGACATCTGTTTGTCATCACTCCATTCTTTTATAGCTTTTAGGTTTTTAAACGGAAATAACTTCAGTGTGTATCCAACGATTTTAACGCAACCAACCATTTTAAAAACATACCACTCGCTCTTTTTATTTTATTGTTATATTTCATTTTACATTGTTTTTATTGTTAATTATTCACAAGATTACTTTTATTAAAACTTTAATACAAACTAGCTCGGGTTTTTATTTTACTATCTCTCTCTCTTCTATCTATCTATCTTTTTTCTCAACTGGTTCTGGAGATTTACAGTGCCGAACAGACCCAAAACTCATATAAAATACCGTATTTTTTTAATAAAATTTGTTCTGTAAGTACATCTTATGGTTAAAAATAACAGTACATTGATTACTATTAATTGCTTAAAGAATAAAATAAAATTATAACTTACTCTGTCCTCGTAAGCGTAGCTGTTCGGGTTGTTTTTTTGCGGCAATATAAAACTTTAATTGTGTCCTCGTTTGTAGCTTCTACTGTTAATAAAAACCGACGTTCCATCTATAATAATTACAAAAATGGCTTTATTGAACGACATGGATGAAACCGTTTTTTATATACAGGGTTCTGCAATAGTGCGACAGGCTTCTTATAGCTCCTATACAAATTGAGTTGAGAAATTCATTCATATGCTGACATGGCAAAAACAATGTGATAACATAAGGTTGTATTTTTATATTCACTTTTAGTTTCGATAAAAATTATTCTATGTTTTGTCAACATTTGTTATGGGAGATCTAAATATAGATTATCTGTGCAATGACTGTAACACTCGTGCCCTAAAGAGATGCATACAAGCGGCGGGTTTTAAGCAAATAGTTACTAAGGAAACTCGCGTAACAAACACATCCGCAACACTTATAGACCATATATTAACAAATGATTTTAATGCGGTTGAGGCGCCTAGAAACTTCCCGATAATTACTGACCACGAAATTATTGGCGTGCATTTAAAATTCCCTAATAAAAAGTTAGTCAGTGAGGATACTTATACCAGGAATTTCAGCAGTCAAAAAACAGAGAATATCAAACAAGCTCTTATTGGACAAAACTGGGACTATACCTCCACTGATGTTAACAAGATATGTTATGATTTCATGGACATCCTACAAAAAACTATTAATAAGTTAGCTCCGCTGGAAAAAACAAACGCACACTCAGATAAATATTCCTGGATCACACAGAGAGTAAGACAGGCCCAACATGAAAGAATATAAAAAGTTTGGTTTCACCAAAAATGGAACAGACTGGACCAATTACAAGCGTAAGCGAAATTAAACTATTTCAGTGATGAGGGATGAAAAAAAAAGAAATACTTTAATAAAAATATTGACGACAGTAAAGGAAATGGAAAGAAAATGTGGAGGATCTTAAAACAACTTGTTGGAAATCAAAAACAAGGGGCTAACTTTACAAATATTGATTTTAAACATTACAACCAAAGTGTAGAAGAAAACATGAACAATTTTTATTCTGACAGCTTGACTGAGATATAAAGTATTGAAAAAAAAACAGTGGCACACTGACATAGAGCAAGCAGATTATAGTTTGGCACAGTTTAAAAAGTTGAGTTTGTCAGAACTTAAAAAAATTATCTACAGCCTAAAGAATAAGAGTACTAGTGATGTCTTGTTAAATGTTAAGCTTATCAAGGATCAATTTTGTGTTGTGGGTTATCCTCTGCTTTACTTGGTTAATATGTCACTAAGTACTGGAAAAATTACAAACAATTTAAAAACAAGTGTGATAGTACCAATATCAAAACTGTCAAAACCAAGTGGCATGAGTGATTTTCGTCCTGTCAACTTATTGCCAGTGATAGACAAAATTCTGGAAATTGTTGTGTGTATCCAGTTGCGGGCTTACTTTCAAAGCAATGGACTGTTATAGAAGGGATAATCTGGATTCAGGAACAAACACTCGTGCGAGTCTGCTCTGCAATATGTATGTGCTGTCTGGAGGCAAAATATGAGTGAGTTAAAAGTAACTTTAAGTGTTTTTGTCGATCTGAATCGCGCTTTTGAAACTATAGATAGGAATATTCTGATAAAAAAGCTAATGCTATATGGTTTAAAAGATAGTGCTTTACAATGGATTAAAGACTTTTTAACGGATAGGTACCATCAAACTAGAATTTTGCTACGCTCGTTTTCGCCTTTAAGAGAATATTTAATTTTTAGTTAAGAATTTTTGAAATTAAAAATCATTATGAAATGTTAAATACTATAAATTGTCAAAAAGTTAAATAACTGAAGTGAAATAAAGTGAAACAAGAAATCGAATTTACCCGAGTTAGAGGGGCTTACAGCCAGCGAGCAATATACCCAAGCTCATATGCCGGAGAGTAGGGAGGGGTTAAAAACAAATTTTAGTTAAGGCGCCACTGTTTTTGGGCCAGGCAAAAACAGAAACTTACCAAGATGGTGTTGGGTCCTTTAGCTCGGTTAAATCGATAAAAAGAAAAGAAAAGTTAAGCTAACTGAAATCTGACAATAAAGGGGTGTGTTGCCTAATAGGGTGACTCAAATAAAACAAATAAATGTAAAATTCATAGGCACTTTATTAAGCAAATGATCAATAGTAATGATTCTAATAAAAGGGGCAGTACTTGGGGTGTTTCACAGGGAAGCGTGTTGGGATCGCTTTTGTTTATAATTTATGTAAATGACCTGCATAAGGGGCTTAAAAATTCGTTTGTAAATTTGTTTGCCGATGACACCCTAATTTCTGTCTCTGGTCAAAATTTTAAACAAATAGTTTAAGCGCTAAATGATGATTTAAAGATACTATACGAATGGTTATGTCAAAATAAATTGAAGTTAAATAATACAAAAACAAAATGCATGATTATTGGTTCTAAGGTGATGTAAATTTAATAGTTCAGGGCTCTTTTTAAACATTAACGGTGATATCGTTGATTATGTTTCTGAGATAAAATATCTGGGGGTGATCTTGGATCCACAATTAAGTTTTAGTAATTATATTGACCATATGTGTAAAAAAATCGGTAAAAAGATAGGCTTCTTTAGTCGTGTATCAAAGTGTTTATCTCAGTGGAAAAAAATGTTAGTGTATAATACAATAATACTACCTCATTTCTCGTACGCCTGTTCTCTATTGAGTTCTTGTACTAAAGAGGAGATACAAAGATTGCAAGTACAACAGAATACAGTTATGCGCATCCTGTTAAACTGCGATCGCTATACGCCAAATGTCAATATGTTGAGATCTTTGAAATGGTTAAATATAAGGCAGTTAATTAAAAGAGCGAATATGGTGTTAATCTATAAAATTGAGCATAATCTGCAACCCGACTATTTAAAGTCCTATTTGGTAAAAATATCAAATTTTCATAATTACAATGTTAGGTCAAATCAGCATTATAACGTATCTAGGGTAAAAACAACTTTTTTACAAAAAAATTTGGTTTATGAGGGCATTCGCTGTTTTAATGATCATCTTAAAAATGCGCCAGATTTGAGAACTTTTAATAAAACACTTTCTGTGTATTTGAATGAGTTGACTATGGAGTTACTTAATTTCAACAATTGTTTATTTTGTTATATTGTTATCACTAGCCAAGTGCTAAATAAAAATTATTATTATTAATATTATTATTATTAAATTTGGTGCATGCGAAATCATTTGACCGCATCCTGGGAATAATTGACAAATAAATAAGACCATAAATATACTTACATTGATTCTGTTTGGTGACCATGTGTTCATGCCCCTAAAAAGTAATAAAAATTTATGGATATTGCTTAAAGATATACCAATAGCAAGGGCGTAGCCAGGGGTGGGGCAGTGGTATCGATCCACCCTAGCTATCTCCCCAAGCAAGAAATTAGGAAAAAATTATGAGTCACTTGCAGGGCACATCCTATGATGTACGTAAACAAACAAAAACTCTTGGATTTTACATTAATATATATATTTTCTATTAATAACATTTTTTTAGGCCTTTCTTAAGGAGAAAATAATTTTTAAAGTTGGCCTATTTATTCTAATACAAGTTAGTTTATATTTCGGAAACGAAAGGGCAATTGAAAAATCTGCTACAAGAGGAACATAGTTTAAGAATATACTTTTTAATTAAAGTAAGTCGTATGTGCGTAAAAATTGGGTTTATTTTACATGCGGAGATGCACCCTTAAAATTTTTGATTGTTTTACCCTGCACGACGTGTATTGTTGAACGATCCTTCAGTAGCTTAAAAAAATTAAGATCCCAATCCTTCACGTTTATCTCATACCCCCCCCCCCCCCCCCCCCCCTCTGGCTGGCACAATTCCTTTTTAAAAATCCTCCAAATTTATATCTATTTTTCAAAGTAAGAATCCTTTTAATAACCAATATGGATGGGCTATTTTGCAATATCTACCATATGGAGGATTCCAATGTCTTTTGAAAAGACGCAGCTAAATATTTTCCAAAATCCTGAAAATTCTTATAAAAGGACATGTCTTAAAATCAAAATCAAAATCTATATTTCGTACTTAGAAATGAAGTATGATTTAAAATACGTAAAGCAATTCATGATACAATTTTGGATTTACCTCCTTGCTAAAATCCATAGGTTGTTATCGTTCAATCAATATGACTGGCTTTATTCCTGTAGGAATTGATTTAAAACCCCATTAAAAAATTGTTAAAAAAAGATCTTTTTAAACTTATGAACTGTGTTCTGTAAAACTAGGATAAGCATTAGAAAACATAGCATCGTTAAATTAAAGAATTAAATGGGAAAATGGGGTGGGCATTCGGCGTTCGGTTCGGTTGAAGTTATTAGTAGAAACTAAGGACTTTGTATCGTGGTGGGGCGCCAGGGGGTCTAGAACCGGGCCTGGTCCAAGATCATTCACACAATCTCTTGTAGAGTTTTCGCGGAGTGCTTCAAAATACGCCAACAAATTTATTTCAGTATCTTCGTTTATAATAAATATATTAATATAATTTATAATTAAGTACAAAACAGATGAAATAGTTTAAAAATATAAATAAATAGCCAAATTTGATATATTTATTTCCGGTATATGTAGGTATAGATATCGGATATTTGAATATTTATATAAACATGATATGTACCAACCCTGTTTTATACCCTCTATTTTACTATTTTTTATATTATAAATCAATAAAACTTTGATCAACTAAATATTACATTCAAATCTATGAGTTTTCGCAGATTTCAAATCTCACAATAATAGTCACAAGCGTTGCACTCTGCTTCGGCATTTTCAATGTCCTCCCCGGTTGCATCTTTGTAAAGGCCCGTGAATTTTTTCTTTAAAAAAGTAACTAATTTTAAACATTTGGGCATTTTTGGTTGCGATAGTAGCAGTTTAGAAATAACAAAGGAAATAGCTGTTGGGTTTCAAAGCACATTCATTATTAAATATTTCATATGTAAAGAAGAAAAAATAATATGTACAGAGAACCTTGACACTGCAGACCTAAACAAATTAATGGTTTTGGGTATGATTTCAACCGGTGGCGGCTACAACCAAATGCAAGAACTTTTCAGCTACTGCGATATACATATATATATATATATATGTCTAATTATACTTTCTTGAAAATTCAAAATGAAATAGCTGATGCTGTTCATGCAACCGCTTGGGAGGAAATGAAGAAGACTGGCGAGGAAGAGAAGGCAATTGCCATCGAAAAGGGAAAAGTAGATCCTGATGGTATTCCATATATAACCGTTATCGCAGATGGCGTAACGATCGTATAAAGTTAACTATAATGCACTTTCCGGAGTGGTAAGTTATACATATTTTTAAGTTTCGTTTAACGGTGGTGGTTTTAGAAAATTTAAAAACTAGGCCTGTTGTAGCCCAAAGTATTATGAAGTATGTAAAATATAAACAATATTAACGTTCTGGTAGAAAGTATTTTATATATTGTGGGACAAGAGACAAAGAAAATCCGATTTCTAGGAGTTAAAAATGAATATTGTTGCATATGTACAAGAGCACAGAGCAAGAATATTACCGCAAAAGATCACATTTGCTACAAAAACTGGGACAGAGCATCAACAGCTATGGAATCCGAAATTATTGTAGAAGGATTTGTACAAAGTAAAGAACTGCATGGGATAAAATACGGTTATTTAGTTGGAGATGGAGATAATAGTGTGACAAAAAAATTGGCAGAGGCCAGACCGTACCAGCATAGACTAGTTCAAAAAATTGAATGTAGAAACCATTTGTTAAGAAATTTATGTACACGCCTTCGTGAGTTAGCCCAAAAAAGAACCAATTCCCAGCATAAGGTAGTTTCTATAAAGTAAAGAAATATGCTTTCTAATAATATAAAACGAATAAGGTATGAAATTGTAGCTGCAGTCAATTACTACATTAATAAAGAAGATTTAAACTACGCTACAAAAATTATTCTTTTAAAGCGTGACATTAGAAATACTCCTAGTCATGTGTTTGGAGATCATACAAAATGTGCTAACTACTTTTGCCATGGACCAAAAGAAAATGAGACAAATGTTACTAACATTATGATAAATTCAGGATTGTTTTCAGATGTTTTAGTAATCATAGAGAGAACTGAAAAAAAAAAGTTTATTAATACACATGGATAATAACGCTGCTGAACTATATAATTCCTTATTAGCCAAAGCAGTTGGTGAAAAAAGAATTAACTTTTCTTTAAGAAGATCTTACGAAACTCGTTGCGAGAAAGCTGCCATTTCATAATATAACGTTGGAGCTGAGTCATCTCGACTTATACAAAAACATTACTCCCGAGGGCACTACTGGTTACTTTTGAGGAACACTTTGTAGACTTAAGCACAATCCTGGCAGGTGTCAATGAACTCTCGAGCCAAATGCACCGTCTTTTATATGGAACCGTTACTACGTAAATTGTTTGTTATACAGGAGATCCAGAAAAACGTGTAAATTACGAGGATTTGTCAATAATGACGTTTTATCAAAAGGTTAATAAAATAGGTTATATTTAATTTACGAGGGAAACAAGAACTAAATAATAATAACGACACTTTAAGGTGGGAGTATCAACATGCTTGCCAACCTATAACCTATTTCGCGTAGATTTATTTATGTTTTCTAGCTTTTATACAAAATTTAAAGAAAATCAGTATCGACTTGATATTCTCTAGGTAATAATTGACATATTTAATAAATATCAAGGAATTTCATAACTTATTTCAGGAGAATTGTATAGCGAAAAATATCGGGTAAGATTTTTTTTAACATTATTATGTCATTGTCACTCATTGTTCTTTCACTATACAATTCTCCCAAAATTAGCAATGAAATAAATTGATATTTCTGTAATATATCAGATACTACCTAAATAATGTACCGACGGTATTGATTTTCTATAAATGTTAGTTATTAAAATAATAAACTCAAAAAATCAACGCGAAATAGGTTATAGGTTGGCAATAGATTGAATGACGTTGAGAATTCAACCTTAAACATATAAAATGCAACGAACAAAATAGGGAAATTGGAAGTATCGTTACAGTACTTATTAATTTTTAATTTATTTTTATTGTTAATAATTGATGTATGCAGGTAATTGTAAATATTCTCTTCTGGCAAAACAGCTCATTCAACGAAAAATATTAAAGAGGTAAAATAGCTTCCAAATACATCCAGTCACTCTACAAAAATATCTAAGTTGTCATAACGCCGTTCATATAAAAAATGAGGATAAATGTTGACGTATTATATCACTTTTATAACACTTCCACTTATTTACAGCCGGTGACTATGCTACTAGGAAACGTCATTTTATATTATTAGTCTACATACCAAAAGTCAGTCAAATCGATAAGCAGGTTTTCACGTAATTTCACACAATTTTGGATATAACTAAGTCGGCTTAGATCGGCCTATTTTGACGTCAGGAGTCTGTCGTCAAACGTTGTACACCTATTTTCCGGACACCCTGTATACAGGGTGTTAATTAAGTACGTAGACAAACTTTAAGGGATAATTCCTTGTATAATTTTAAGATAAAAAGTTCATATAAACGTATATCCTAAAATGCTTGGTTTTCGATATACAGGGTGCTAAAGTTTTCATTTTTTTTTTGTTTTCTTAATATTCCTTTGGAATCTTTAGGAATAATTAATTAAAATTTTGCACAAATAATAGATTTACCAGTATCTACGAACTAACATTATTAATATTTAAATTAATCTACAGGGTCCTCGTTTTTTTTGTGGTCATGACCCCTTTACGACCGTCCAATTTACTTAATACGACGTCACTGACTAATTTTAAGAACAAAATCTAATTTGCCATTTTATGCTCTAAACATTATGATAAATTCAGGATTGTTTTCAGATGTTTTAGTAATCATAGAGAGAATAGTTAGAAATTCTGAAGTTTATTATTAAACATGGATAATAACGCTGCTGAACTATATAATTCCTTATTAGCCAAAGCAGTTGGTGAAAAAATAATTAACTTTTCTTTAAGAAGATCTTACGAAACTCGTTGCGAGAAAGCTGCCATTTCATAATATAACGTTGGAGCTGAGTCATCTCGACTTATACAAAAGAAACTTTTGTGGCCGAAGTCCAGGAAAAATTCACAAAAAATTTATTAAGTCAATGAAACAAAGACAGAGTTGGACTAAAAGCCGCAAAAAATTGTTTCCACCAAGTCGAACAAAGCTAAGCCACAGAATTATTCGGCTTATCTTGGAAATCTAACCTTAAACCATTGAAAAAAATAATATAACCTAAACGTCAGTCAAGTCTAAGTCAACCTAAACAGGAAAAATGGATTTATTAGAATTCATTGCTGATGACAATGAAGTCGACGAAATTAATTTGATTATTTTTGGTTTGCCTAGAAAAGTGTACAACAGGGCTGATTATTTTAACAGTTTTGACCAAAACCCGTTTTTTTTGGATGACGAATGAAAATGAAACGACAAAATAATTAGGGCAGAAAAGATTCGGTGCAAAAGTTACTAAAAAAATTACCAGATTGACGCCGTTGTCAAATTTTGTTGAAACCCTAGCTAAGTTTTACGGGTCTGACCCGGTGCATTCCATTTTAATTTAAGGTGAGCTTAAGTATAAGGTTCGCCCTAGCTCATCTTTAACTTTAAGCAAGGCGGTACAAACGGCCATAAGTGAGCTTATAGAAGACGGGAGGTGAGGTGCAGGACCGTGTATTGTCTTAAATGGAACGTCGCACATCAGCGAAATGCATTTAATTTAATTCGGTGACACAAAGAATGAATTTCGCTGATTTGCGAACTGCTTCAGGTTAACGGTTTTTATTTCACAAAGAGTTTTACTTTTTTTTTCAAGCCCATGCCCAGATTAAATGAAAGATTGACGTATAACTTACCCTATTTTATAAAGAACCCCCTCGTATAACACCCCGTCATCAAATGCGCCAATGTGGACCATATTGGCTGTTCGGTTAATAATATGGTATTCCATCTATAATAATTAAAAATTAATTAACAAAAATGGCTTCGGTGAACGACATGGATGAAACCGTTTTTTCATATACAATATACAGGGACTACAGGGTTCTGCAATACTGCGGCAGGCTTCTTATAGCTCCTATACAAATTGAGTTGAGAAAGAATACTCTTGGGTCAAATTTAAAGCTATTAACCCATTATTTCTCACAATAATATTTAAGACATAATGACCAAGGAGACTAACCTTTGTTAATTATTAAGTTTTAAGGTGAGTTTTCATGCATCCGTTATCCTCATATTATGTATATCCTACTCGTCGAATATCGTTCCAAAATTTGTGAATAAAAGAGTTAAGAGAATAAGAAAATATGAAAATATTATCCTTAAATGCGCCCCAAGATCCCAGATAAGGTCTGCAAAATATGAAAATTCAAACTTAATTACTAAGTGAGCTATAGAAGACGGGAGGTGAGGTACAGGACCCTGTATTGTCTTAAATGGAACGTCGCACATCAGAGAAATGCATTTAATTTGATTCGGTGACACATGAAATGTATTTTGCTGATGTGCGAACCGCTTAAGGTTAACGGTTTTTATTTCACAAAGAGTCTTACTAATTTTTTAAGCCCATGCCCAGATTAAATGAAAGATTAAACTATAAGCACTTTAACTTACACTGCTCTGCACAATACCGCTTCGTAATACTCTCCTTCAAAGAGCATGGTTACTTGGATAGTCTCCCGTGAACGTCTTACTGCCCATATATTTTCCATTTCAAATCTATAATAATTAAAGATCAATTAACAAAAATGGCTTCGGTGAACGACATGGATTAAACCGTTTTTTCATATACAGGGACTACAGGGTTCTGCAATAATGCGGCAGGCTTCTTATAGCTCCTATACAAATTGAGTTGAGAATTTCATTCACGTACTGACTTATACAGGGCAATTCACGATGGATGGAACGTTAGACGTTTCTGACGAACCAGTAAAGGAATCGTTCTGAAAATTTGGTCGCTTACATAAACGGATATGCTCTACCAACCTAAAATATTTTTGAGAATACAGTGAGGCCGCTTCCACACAAAAATAATAGTAACTTCGATTTTTTAAATACAACACCATATATTTTATTTTATTTTCGAAACCTACATTACTTTTCTTACAATTTCTGTTAACTCTTCTCTATACTTATCTCTTACCGCTTCTAAGATATAAATTTATTTCCGTTTTTTTTGTCCAAAACACTTTTAAAAATGCTGATAATTTTGAACTCTAAAACACTGAAACCCTGAAATTTGGCAAATAGTTAACTAACACCATAGCGTCGCCTTAAGATGCAAATGGCCTAACTCGCAAGAGGCAAATTATTCAGGAGACACGAAAAACTACTTACTTGAAACAATGGATTTTACACTATCAATAGCGACATACATTACTTGCTTAACATTATTGGGAGTTAGGCCAATCTCGTATTATTATAAAATGGACCGGAGATTGGCCAGTTTTAACTGTTTTTGGCGCGAAGTTTGATGTTCTGGTCGTAAAGCGTTTTCCAGTCGGTGTCAATTTAGACAAAAAGTGGAGTAAGGCCATTTGCATCTTAAGGTTCTGTGCCCTCGTCCCAAATATTTTTTTGTTTGAGATCTCGAACGGGTTCATCCGGGCCCTCATACAAAAACGTTCTTGTTTTGCGTCTGACACGATGACGTGGCGTGGTGGTTTAGAAATTAGCTTCCACGTCAATCTCTGAAGCAAGCTCGGTTGCTTCTAAAATGATGCTTTCAAAAGCTTCATCTGATCTCAGGTTTTCAAAGAAGAGTTTGCAGTTGCTAAGCATATCAATAGCTTGTGACATATTAAAATTTACAGTTTGCAAAAGTTTGCTGATGGGGTTAATATGACTCAAAATTTTGTACCAGATCACAACAGAGCATATAAATTTGAACTGCTTCAAATTATTTAATAATCCGCTAGCCTCGTCTCTGATCATATTATCTTCACATATGCTGTACAAAGCATTGTGAATGGGACCAATTTGAAACCGCAGAGCTTTTAATGAGTCGACTCGACTTTCCCATCGCGTATCACTCAATGGTTTTAGGGTGTAAGTATCAATATATTTCAGTAATATTGCCCAACGAAAAGAAGAGGAAGAAAAAAATGTATATAACTAGTGATGCCGCCGAGACGAGAAATTCTCGTGTCTCGTCTCGTCTCGCCTCGACGAGACGAGAGTGAAATTTTTTTCTCGAGAGAAGTCACGAGACGAGACGAGAGAAGACCGTTTCTCGTCGAGAAATTTCTCGTTTTTTCTCGAATTTTCTCGTTTGTTAGAACACTGAATTTTAGGCATCTCCTAATATATAGACAGAAAAATAATGTGTTTAACGTTCTCGCTCTATCGTATTGTAAATGCAATAACCTTAAAACAGATATTCAAGAGAACAGAATCAAATTGTCTAGCCTCTTTCTTTTGTCTACGGTTAGTAGTTGACATTTTAAAATAATTAACCAATTCTGAAAGAAAGCATTTTCGATTGAAAACACAATATCGAAAAGGACCCCAGTCAAATTTCATTTACAAGGCGAAAGACGATAGATTTTGATTAAATTTAACAATTTTGTATCAAAAATTCGAAATTCCCCAAAAATCATTAATAAAAGTGTGAATTTCATTTCATATCTCTCTTACCAGTTTTAATATTTGACATTACTTTCATAACACCCTGTATATCAACCGAAACTTTATTATGAAATCACAGATAAAGACAACGGAGGGCCATGAAACTAGTGTTATTGAAACAATAGCATTAAGTTAATAGTCTCAATTATGACATTAGTAAATAAATTAAAAATAAAAAGTCTAATATAATAGGTAAAGTGACATTCAGTACGAATGATTCAAGTGTATGCCTTATTTTGCCTCATTTTATTACACAGGTCTCAGACATAAATTTGGCTATTGAAAATAATTATTAAGTGCGGTAAATGAGGTGGCAGTTGCACGAACGGCTCGAAGCAAGTCCGGGCATGCCACTAAGTGAGTGTGGAAACGGAACTTTTCGCACATGTTACTTACGATATTTTTCCTAATTGCGTAAAATTAAGCTTGTTCTTAATAAATTTTTGTATTTGTTGGGTAAAAGGAGCAAAAAATAAAGTGAATTTTTAAATTTTGATATGTCAAATAGAGCATTTTCGGATATACTTCTTTAAGTTCTTTCTCTTGCACTTTCTATTAATGTAATAAAAAAATTAAGGTTTTTCCCTGGATGACATTCTGGGCTGATCCCTTTATTTAGTCGAATATTTTCCAAACTATTGCAGTTAATTATGCCCCGAATTATGCCAAAAAATAAATAATAAAAGAAGGGTAGTTCCATTATGAATCAAATATTATTATTATAAATCGTTCTCTATTCTGTATCTTTTACCACCCCGTATATTTTGGACTGAAAATACCTCGGTGTCAAGCCTATTACATTACGTGAATTATGTCTTATGGCCGCTTGCAATATTTTGTTGATCTAAGAAAAATAGTTTCTAAGTCACATGACTAACAAACCGACTTATATTAAACCCTTCTGCGAGACGACCAGATACTTTTAAATATTTACCCCCTTTAAGATTCGTATAAAAAAATATTTTTTATGATTCCCTACTCACGAGAAAAAAACGAGACGAGACGAGACAATGGCACTCTCGAGCGAGAAAAACGCGTTTCTCGTCGAGACGAGATAAAAAAAAATTCTCGCCTCACGAGACGAGACGAGAATGGGCCAATTCTCGTCTCGTCTCGTCTCGCGGCATCACTATATATAACTTTTGAACAATATTGAAGAAGTTGGCTGCCTCAAACGAGGATTTTGCCATATGGTTTACAACCAAATTTAGCGAATGGCTACTGCATGGAACATAAAATGCTCTGGGGTTTATATTTCTGATTCTTGTTTGTACTCCCGATTTTTCTCCTCTCATATTGGAACCATTGTCATACCCTTGACCGCGCATGTTTTCTACTTTAAGCCTATTAGCTTAGGGACTTGTGGATCAAAAATAGCTCGATACTTCGGTTTTTGAGTAAAAGCAAATCCTTTCTGCAGTGAATAGAGCATGTCAATGTTAGTGGATTTTTGAAAAGACCCACCTCGAAAAGTTATGCTGGCTCCCCCCACGTCCCCCTCAGTTTGGGGATTGGACTGTTATAGTATTTATTTTTTTTCTCGAGAACCATAAAAAACAGAAAAGTGAGGTTAGTGCCATTCGATAAAGCATACAATTCTACAAGTAAGCTGTAATTTTTGTTTGTTTTTGTGTGCTACCTAAGTTACTACAACAAAAAGAAGTGGAGGGGGGATATTTATATTGGCACATTTTTAGCTATATCATAATAACCGTTAATTTAACAAAAAATTTACAAGAGAAAAAAAATGAAGGCTTTAGCTTCGCCTATCGATTGGTATATCATTTAGTTGTGTTTTCTTGTGCAATATGGATCCAGAGGCGTACATAATTATCGTAAATGCATTATAATAGAAAGTTTTTAGTATGTTTCTCCATAATTTGAGAAAACACTTACGACGATATTGATTTTACGATATAAGTGTTCACCATATATCCTCCTCCTTAATTGGGTAGGGGTAAACATCGTTTAATAACAATAAAAAAATACTCAGTAGCGTAGATATTTAGAGTAATAAAAGGATATTAATTCAACGATTTTTATATTTTAAATTTACAAAAAATGATAACACAGTTAGGTAGGGATCTAATTACAACATTCCACACACAAACACAGCCTAGTGCATTTAAAGTCTTTTGAAAAGCACTTGCATTTTGGGCCACAAATTTTACATTTGCATAATAATAAAATATCAGATAATATTCTGTCATTTTCCTTAGTGGTCCACAGTGGCGTCCATTTATTGTTTTGTAAAGTCCATCCCCATTTCGATGGGCATGGAAGTTCTACCACTGGTTGGCACAGATTACCCAAAACAAATCCAGCTTGATAAATACACCGATTGATGTGAAGTGTCAAAGCATTCATTGTTGGAGGTAAATTCTCGACAGTTCGATTTTTTTTTAGCAAAGAGTTGCATTCGACAAACGTCAATATCATTAGTTTCAGTATGTTTGTCGAAAATTATTATAACAAATTTTGAAATGGTACATAGTTGTTCAGGTGTGGGTTCTTTTGGATGCTGCACCAAATCAATAAAAGTAGCTGTAACGTCCGAAAAACATTCCAAAGCTTCCCAGCACTTTTTCTTTCCTTTTCCAAAAATGGAAGAAGTAGTGTCACAGTCGGTTAATGAGTGAAAAAAAAAGGACAGCCAGACATTTCTCTCTCATTTTTTGTGCAACATCCATACAGGAAATATATCTTAAGTTTTTACCAGTGCCAAACTCAATCCACACATCTTGATTTTGATTTTGATACTGGTAATAAATTGCAAGTGCTAATACATCAGTATCTACAGATTTTATTATAATTTTTTTATGTTCGTTTTGAATGCAATTGTACGCGTGTACGAAAATTCGCGTGTCTGCCTCCTCATGATTGCAAATTGGAACTTTTTTTAAACTGTTTTTATGTGGGTTATACAATACTTTTTCATTTCATTTTTTAAGTTTGAAAATCACCCATATCCTCCCTCGCTTGCCCAATTAGGAAATATGTACCATGGAACCAAATCTGATTTAATACGATGCCTAGATAAATATATTATTCAGTGTTGATAGACCAACCAATGTTGATGCCGTACTCATAGATGGGGCAGCTCTTGGTACGATTTCTCAAGGGTGTCAGAAAACAAAAGGGAACTATTTGAATTAATTTCCACTTATCTTAGTACTATTTTATTGCCTGAGAATAAATTTATAGTGTACGACCAATGAAAAAGTATTGTATAACCCACATAAAAACAGTTTAGAGAAAGTTCCAATTTGCAATCATGAGGAGGCAGACACGCGAATTTTCGTACACGCGTACAATTGCATTCAAAACGAACATGAAAAAATTATAATAAAATCTGTAGATACTGATGTATTAGCACTTGCAATTTATTACCAGTATCAAAATCAAAATCAAGATGTGTGGATTGAGTTTGGCACTGGAAAAAACTTAAGATATATTTCCTGTATATGGATGTTGCACAAAAAATGAGAGAGAAATGTCTGGCTCTCCTTTTTTTTCACTCATGGCTGTGACACTATATATATATATATATATATATATATATATAGAGAATCCTATCCAAGCTGAGCCAACGATAGTAAACTGTACATGCAATGCTGAGCCAGGCAAACAAAGCTGAGCCGTATATGTGGCTCAGGTTCGTTTTTCCATAATAAACGGGTCATGTGATTAAAAAAAATCAACGCGTATCAATTTTAAGGCGGAGCCATTTTTATCCAATCGTAGTATTTTTTTTCAATCAGCTGATAGCTGTCAACACTGGTTATTCCCGCCAATTTTTCCCTCCAAAAAGTGGCTCAGGTTGGTATGAAATATCTAAATTTTAGTTCGGCAAAATGTCTACCGTGGCTCTGCTGTACCAATCGTAATATACAAATGTATATGAGTAAATCTATGTTCGTGCATTACAACCTGAGCCATGTAAATGTGGCAACAATGAGATTCTATTCATATTTAAAACGGTAATATTCGTTTAATTAATTTATGAAAAACCTACAATCAGTTATGTGGCACTTTTTTTTATATTGTTTTCTCTTTTTTCAAAAAACTTAGCATTTCCGAAAAATCAAAGGTTGGTTTACTCTACAACAACGCATTATTCGAAATTAAATTTTAAACATTTGATTGGTAATTCAAATATAAATTTACTTAAGTTGCTTGTTAAAATGGGCTCCTTTTACGTGAATATCCTTCATATTTCTTAAATGACACATTTTTCCCTATGAATGGGGTGTCAAGTCCGTGTCTGTCCCTGAACATTTACGAGAATGCTTCTTGTACGGATTTATTAGTTATCACATCACACCAAAATTTTATTAAAATACAAGATGGTGTCAAAGTAAGAACCTGAAATGTAAATCACTAGGTACTTCTTTGGGACCCCATATTTCCGTTTAAAAGTACATTAGAAAAAAAATTATATGAGACACATGGTAATTTTGACGTCACCGACAGACTGCCGTTTGCCATATTATACTTACCGGACACACTGTCTATATCTCACGGACGTAAAAGAAAGAATAAATACATGAGTCAAAGTGAAGGTTGTACTATACTAGCTTATATTTTATTTAATACATAAAACATGCTTTTTAGCGCGTACCTAGGTAATAGAGTAAACACAGTTACAGGTTACAGTGGAGAAAATTAAACCAGGGATCAACTACGCAATAGCGACTACCTGTTGCTCCTTTTGAGCGTCCTGAAAGAAACTGTTTCGGGAAGGAAAGAAAACAATCGATTTCAATACATTTTCTATTATCAACGGGATTTATAGAAACCAGTGCGACATTTTCTATTGTCAAAAACTGATGTACAAATTTTAGGTGTAATTCAGGCAGTATGTCAGCTATCTGCTCAGAATGATATTGATATGAAAGGGAGAGGGGAAAGAATAGTATGCGTGTAGGCGCGGAAACGATTCCGGTGGCTGCTAATGTTAACCCATTAACGCCCAAATTATTTTTTTCTTTCCAAATTCGAAAATATTCTTAGAGGTAACTCGTATGGTAATGTATTTAAGGTGTAAGTGGTTATACAATCGGATGTTTAAGGAGGAAAGGGCAATATTTTGGGAATGTGTTCAGAGGGTAAAAATAAGATAAATACACCCATATGTTTTAGTTCGATTCTCAACCATTTCTTAAATAATTGGTTCTAAGGTTTTTGTAAGTTAATTTTTACTTTAATAGCGAATAATTGCAGGTACTGCAGTACAAACTAACTTAAAGAATATTTTCAAAAACCCCTCTATCAACTTCAACACATTTTTCGGCACGTTTGTTAATCGCTCGGAAAGCACGTTGGATTGAGTGGGGGATTGTTTTTTTTAATAAAAGCTGCAGCATTGAAAATTCGATCGCGGAGTGCTTCTCTCGTTTACACCCGTGTTTCATTTATTACTAGCGATTTTATCCATCCCCAAAGGCAATAATCAAGCGGGTTTAAGTCTGGTGACCTCGGTGGCTAAACTTGCGGACCACCTCTGCCAATCCAGCGATTAGGAAAACGATAATTCAAGAAATTTCGCATACGGAGACTAAAATGAGGTGGGGCTCCATCATGTTGGAAGTACATTCGTTGTCGAACATTTAACGGAACATCATCCAAAATGTGTATCAAATGGTCTTCCAAAAACCGTAAATATCCTTCTCCAGTAAGACGCCCATCCATTTCAAATGGACGAAACAACTGGTCGTTAATAAGCATTCCACACCAGACCTTAATACTGCATCGATGTTGAAAGTTTCGTTCAAATGTAGCATGAGGGTTTTCATCTGACCACCGATGTTTATTGTGGCAATTATTAATTCCATCATTAGTAAACTATCGTTAAATAAAATGTATTTGTGCAGACTTTGATTTTGATGGATCCATTCACTAAATTGTACCCTTGAAGCAGGATCACCATCTAGACGATGTTGAACGGGTTGAACGTGAAAAGGTTTTAAACCGTTTTTTCTAAGTTAATCCCATATGGCTAGATGTGATGGTGATGGTATATCAAGTTCATTTGCAACCCGTCTCGTACTTATACCTGAGTTCGCTGCGACAATATCCAGAATATTTTCTTCATTTTCCACATCTAGGCCCTGCACTCTTTCAGAAACAATTCTCACGCTTGGAAACATTCCAGATTCCTGAGCAGTTGCAAATGCTTTTTAAAAAACTGTTCTATTTGGAACTCTTCGATTTGGAAAACGACGTCGATATTCATTAACGAAAACTTAGCAAAACAAATGTAAACATTTTTAAAATAAAACTAAAAATGTCAAAATTAGGGATAGAAAGATTTGTTGAGGAGTTTTGGAAAACATGGAATGCACAGGGTCGCATCACATTTTGTGCAAAAAGTACACGGCTTTCCTTTACACGAAACGAACTGGCATCCACGTTGATTGTCTCCTTTGCCCATAATATGATTTCTCTCATCAAACCTAACATCATCAAAAAAGTTCTTCCTCTTTGTACTCGTCGACCATGCCCCAGTTTTAGGTATGGAACAGCATTATTCCTGCAAACATCTTTTATTGAAATATGCTCCTGGGTATGTAGGAAGATATATAAAATAAAACTGTTTACTAATGCCGTAACCACCATACGGGTGATTAAACACCAATACCATTTTTTCCCTCTGATAGATTGAATGTTTCTCCATACAGTAACAAATCATGACGATCCACACCATCCATGTCTTAGTACATCCCCCTCAAAGTAATACGGGAATGCAGTTCCAAGGGGAAAAGCAGCATTGCATAAGAACCCTCAGCCGGAAGTATTTTCGAAGATTTTTTACCTCCTCCTAAAGAAAAAACACCACCCATGTATTTGTTATAGTTGTTTATAAATTTAGGCTGTTTTATTTCTTTATTAGCTCTACGAACTGCACACATTGGCTCAGTCGGATCGAAATTAGTTCCCATTGTAACCATTTTCTTGTCGTTCCATCTTACTATTAAAACTTTGTTTTTTTTGTTAAATTGATGATCAAACACTCTCCTGTTTGACTTTTCCACTTCTTGTACAGACATCAAGAGGCGTTTTTTGTCCTGTTGTCTCGTATGGTGCCACTGGCATGGAATCCTTTTTCTTTTAAGATTTTAAACAAATTATACCTACTGAAATAGTTGTTAAAATGAACTGTGTATCCGTATGGATCGTTTACTACGTCCAGCATATTTGTAATAACTCGTGTTTCCAAAGAGTCGTTCGATTGAGTTGCTTCTTTTTCACAACAGAGAGAAACATTAAAGCAATAGCCACTGTCGCCACAGTTAATAGCCGAATCTTTTTGGCTTACCCCTAATAAATTGTTTCAGTCCATGGTGACCGTAATACCTTACCATCATCTCGTCAGCAGATAAGTGCTTTTGAAATATTCCCCACTTTCGAAAGTTCTTGTTTATTCCATCAAGAAGCCGTCTATTATTCTCATTGCTTTTACGTTATTTTGCAAATTTAAAAACGACTTGATCTCTAGATATCGATTTCGGCTCATGGAATCCTTTACTAGTTGTTTACCCAGATCTATAGCGTTCGACCAATAGTCTCGTTCACTTGATAGACTATGATATCCGGAAAAAATCAAATATCCAATCAATATTTTTACATCTTCAATTTTATTGTAACAGTAAATAATGCTGGTTTATTTTTTTTTGTTCAGATTAGTGTCCGATCGAAACAAGATTTTCAGTTTTGGCCGAAACCGAATCTTCGGCCTTGGTCTCAGTTTCGGCCGAAAACGAAACTTATTTATACATGTTTAAAATTTTATTGTATACTGAAAATTAATTTATTTTATATAGGATGAGATCTTGGGAACGGAATGAACTCTTCCCACTAAAAAAAAAAGGTCGACAGGGAAAAAATCTATTTATATAGACAACGAACCCATCCAAACTTAGCCCAACGGTGCGCGACATTTCACGTACACTGAGTTTCGGCACGGCCGAAGGTTCGGCCGGTTTTTGGCCGAAACCGTAACTGTCACCGAAACTATTGGCCGAAACTAGCCGAAACCGAAACTTCGGACGGTCTCGTTTAGATACATACCTACCGAATCATTTCGTCGACAATTTTTTGATATATTTTTTCGGTAAAAAAATGTTCAAAATGTTCTAACATACTTGCGTTAAATAAAGTTTGAAGCATATTGGCAAATGAGTCATTTGTCCCATATATCGAATTGTGGATCAACTTTTTCCCATTTTGGAATGTCCCTTTTAATTTTGGTGGGTTTTCTTCGTTTTTGAGCGGATTCTTTTTTTCTATTGTTTAATAAATGCGAGGATTTTTGCTGATGGGACGTTGCCGGTGCGTGCTTGACAAAATTTGATAACGGAACGTTATCATCAGAGTCGTCATGGTAAACTTATTTCCATTCGTTCTCCAACAGGTACATCTGGGTCCTCATCATTGATATTCTCTTCACATGTAATTTTCTTATCGCCCAACGAATTCGACTTCAGTTGATGCGAAGTTGACGGTGCTCGCCTGGCACAGCTGGATAAGGGAATGTCATCATCATCGGATGGGAAGTCTATTTAAAATTCTCCTGCGACATCTAATACAACTGGTACATCCAGATCCTCGTCATTAGTAACCTCTTCATCTGTAAGATCATCCACTTCCGGTGGTAAAGCTACTAGATTAGCTTCGATTTGTTCCGAATACAAGTTCTTCAAGCGTTTTAAAAACTTATCTGGATGTACCCATATTGGCTAGTAATGAAAAATAAAATATCACAATTAGCCCAGCGTCCTCATTTGAGAACGCTAATATTTTTCAAAATTTTAATGCAAATCATAAAAGCGCAATATAATGCTACAAAAGATATGTGTTTTAAGTTTATAATGAAAAAAAAATTATTGCTTACCTCCAAATATTTTATTAGATATGACCACAAACTTCACTTATAGACAGAACACTAAAAATAAAAGATTTTCGAAATATAAAATGACTGACTTCTATAGAACTTAGATACGGCGTAACTAAACATTTTCAGGCAAATCTAAATTGATGCACGTGCACTTAGGCTAAAAATAGATTTGATTTATAGTATTTTAGTAATACAACAACAAATAATTGTATCTACAAGCATGCGGTAAGTAACTACTTACCGCACTGATTTTAGTGCGGTAAGTATCACTTTACCGCACTGTCATATAAAAGTCAACTATTAAATTTCTATAATTTATTTCCCAAGCAACCTGATATTAATGCATTGTTGGTAACGACTTACCTACCTACGGGGTAAATTAAAACAGTGCTCTTTTAGTTTTTAATATTGGTCCCTAAAACATGCTTGTAGATAAAATATCGTACAATACACTTACGCCTTCGGCCCGTTTTGTTAAACATCACGCACATGCGGTAAAGACGTACCTACCGTACTTGTATTGTAATATACTATTAGGTGTCCTCAAACGATGACGCTGGCGTTAATGGATTAAATAAATAAGGTTTATCGATTATCAGTTATTGAATAAAATAAGAACAGACTCACTAACTTTTCTTTTTCCCTTTAAAATATTTCTAATAAAAGGTATACATACTTTGGCAACAATGCACGGCTCAGTGTTGTTAACTCAAATCTATAAAGATATATATTTGGCTCAGATTGGATATAAATTTCTAGTGGCTCAGGAGAGTACAAAAATCTCCATATATTTTAAAATTATAAAAATTATATAAAAATGCATTAATTAAATATATATTTTGATAAGAACTTACATTTTACCTTATTAATGAAATATAGACTTTAAAACAAAATTTTCAAAAATATTTAATGGGTGGCTCAGTATAGTACGATTTAACTAGTGGCTCGGATTTGATAGAAAGATCTATATATATATATATATATTATACTTCTTCCTTTTTTGGAAAAGGAAAGAAAAAGTGCTGGGAAGCTTGGGAATGTTTTTCGGAGGTTACAGCTACTTTTATTGATTTGGTGCAGCATCCAAAAGAAACCCACACCTGAACAACTATGTACCATTTCAAAATTTGTTATAATAATTTTCGACACACATACTGAAACTAATGATATTGACGTTTGTCGAATGCAACTCTTTGCTAAAAAAAATCGAACTGTCGAAAATTTACCTCCAACAATAAATGCTTTGACACTTCACATTAATCGGTGTATTTATCATGCTGGATTTGTTTGGGGTAATATGTGCCAACCAGTGGTAGAACTTTCATGCCCATTGAAATGGGGATGTACTTTACAAAACAATAAATGGACGCCATTGTGGACCACTAAGGAAAATGACAAAATATTATCTGATATTTTATTATTATGCAAATGTAAAATTTGTGGCTCAAAATGCAAGTGCTTTTCAAAAAACTTTAAATGCACTAGGCTGTGTTTGTGTGTGGAATGTTGTAATTAGATCCCTACCTAACTGTGTTAACATTTTTTGTAAATTTAAAATATAATAATCGTTGAATTAATATCCTTTTATTACTCTAAATATCTACGCTACTGAGTTTTTTTTTATTGTTATTAAACGATGTTTACCCCTACCCAAGTAAGGAGGAGGAGGTATGGTGAACACTTATATCGTAAAATCATATCGTCATAAGTGTTTTCTCAAATTATGGAGAAACATACTAAAAACTTTCTATTATAATGCATTTACGATTATTATGTACGCCTCTGGATCCATATTGCACAAGAAAACATAACTAAATGATATACCAATCGATAGGCGAAGCTAAAGCCTTAATTTTTTGTCTCTTGTAAATTTTTTGTTAAATTAACGGTTATTATGATATAGGTAGCTAAAAATGTGCCAATATAAATATCCCCCTCCACTTATTTTTGTTGTAGTAACTTAGGTAGCACACAAAAACAAACAAAAATTACAGCTTACTTGTAGAATTTTATGCTTTATCGAATGGCACTAACCTCACTTTTCTATCTTTTATGGTTCTCGAGAAAAAAAAATACTATAACAGTCCAATCCCCAAACTGAGGGGGGCGTGGGGGGAGCCAGCATAACTTTTCGAGGTGGGTCTGTTCAAAAATCTACTAATATTGACATGCTCTATCCACTGCAGAAAGGATTTGCTTTTACTCAAAAACCGAAGTATCAAACCCTCAAGTCACTATACTATATTTTTCTCTAGCTCTTCTAGTAAAACCTCCGACAATTCCTTAGCCGTTGATCTCTCAATGGGTAGAAAACCCAAAAAATGTTCGTTGATATTAACTTGAACTTCAGACTCTGATTCCTGTATGGAGACAAATCCTACCACAAATGTCATCTGTTCTACTTTACTTGCATCGGGAGTACAGTCAAGAATCACGATGAGTCTCTGAGAAACTGCATCTATTGTTTCACCTATTTTCAATCTTGCTTCAATTCAAGCCATGATTTCAAACAATCCATATGAGTTTTAGCATTTTCATGATGTGCTAAAGAGTCCCCTAAATGCTTCCAGTCTTTAAATCCCCGATTGCCAAGAGCGCTCAAGCTAGATGGTGCAGCAAAAAGTCGACATGGAAAACAGTACAAAACGTTTTGAAATACGGAATATACCATCCATTCTCGTGAAACCTCTTCTCCATTTCTAAGCCTTTTCTTGTAATGTTTTGATGAGAATCTTCTATGCTGATCATCAAAAGGAAAATCAAAATTATACAAAGGTGCAGCTGGACCACGTTTAACCAAAAAAACTGCTGCACGCATGATTTCGGGATGTAATCCTGGGTCAGAAGAGATACTTTGGATGGTAGCTTTTTCTAAATGTTTTTCTGAGGTCTGCACAACTTGCGAATTTTGATTTTTGGAACTGCACGGAACTGCATCACTACTCGCCAAACTCGTTTGAGATGACTTACCCAGCTCACTAATGCTGACAGTTCCGTCCAAAGGGGGATCCATATCCGGAAAGTCAGTATGTAGGTGCTGGGCGTTGTTCAAATATTGGTCGGTTGTGGGAGCGTTGAAACTACCTTCTTTCAAGAAGTTCTGCAGCGCATCTGACTCTTTTTGAAGCTGTGTTTGCTTGTTCAATCTCCGCTTTTTAAATTCGCTCCCAGAGGGTTTTCTCTTAGCATCGGACATTTTGGTTTCTGGAACAAATTAATTAAAATAAAAGATAATACTGATATAAAAAAAAAGCCATGATTTGATTTAAATTATAATTTCTGAAATCCCCCTTGTGCGCCACTGGCTTGAAAAAAATGTATTTCATTCAACTCCAGACTCAATTACCTTTCATTCGATACCACACAAGCCATGATTTGATTTAAACTCTAATTTTCGAAATCCCCCTCCCCCCCCCACCCTTTTTTTGGCTTATGTCTGATGGATTTTATTAGTTTTTAAAAATAAAAACAAAAATTAAAACACTTACCTTTACAGAAGCCAAACGCACTGGACTTGCACAAGCACTTTCTTAAAGCTTTTTTGAACTAACAATTTAAACAAACTATTTTATTTCGCACCAGCCGAAGTCTAGTGGCAAATAATGCATTGTTTTTTTAAGTCTACTTCCTTTTTATATGCAGTTAAAAAGGGCTGTTAGATCTTGTTTCGCTTGGTTTCAAAATTGTTGTTTCCTGTACAGTCGTGTTGCCACGGGCCGAAAAACTTGTCAAGGCGGTGGTTGAGTGGTTTTGTCATGTTGAATTGAATTCAACTAGATTTTGCCTTAATGTTTAAATATATTATATTATTTGAATTATGTGCTTAGAAATAAAAATGATAAATTCCGCCTGCCGCCTCTTAATCTTGTCAACTATCAGTCAGAAAATTCCTGTGAACCGATTTCAATGAAATTTGGTATACTTTACTTACAAGGGTCGGATGACAATGCAATATTATGAAAAATAATTTATTGATATGATATCAGAATGATAAAAAAATATTCTTTACTTTTTCGTGCATTTTATAAAAGCCTGTAACTTAATTTTTTTTATCAGTTTATTTTCATTTTCCATGATTTTGGCGCCCCTAGATCATTGCGCTCTGGGCGGCCGCCCGGATCGCCCTACCCTGGGCCCGGCCCTGATCCACAGCAGTAGTAGTTGTAGGGTTTGGCTCTAGTTTGTTGATAATTGTTTGACTAAACCCACGGTATTCTTGGTATCTATGAATTTTCCTGCATTCTTCAGCACCTACCTGATACACATACATATGTAACCCACCACGGCCAGGAAGTTTTTGGTATTAAAAAAATTAGTAATTATTATTTAAAAAAAAAGGTTGATTTTCCAATAACTCTCAAAAAATTATAAAATATTATGGTTTTAGATCAGCAGAATGTAAAGTAAAAAAACAGTCCTAGCATAGAAATTTTAAACACTTATTACATCTATATTTTGTCTTGGCAGTTTTATTTTTGGCGGCCTTCCTCCCCCATTGAGTTCTCACGATAACATCCCGAACAAATTTGTTTTTTTCCTGAGTCTTCTAAAACATGCCCATCTGCTGACAGTTGGTCAATGTTGGATAAAGGCTGTCTCACCAAACCTAATAAAAAAAAGTTCGTTAGTCTTGTTTTACATTTCACTTTTATCTTACTATGTTTACTTTTTATAAGGTGCTCTCAAAATTTCGTTATAGTCATTCTGTCGTTGGTAATGGATTGGTGGATAATAAAAGGATTTACTAACGCTGAGCCAATTCAATGGCTAGCTTACGGTACCACTTCACTCCCCGCCTTAAAGGCGTGTTATAGGACTTCATTTGATCTGAAAATAAATTTAAAAAAATGATATAGTTTGCTACAGAATTGTAAATTGGTTTAAGCTTACCTGATATGTCTATGTAACTTTTATGCTTGTTGTATTCCTACACAGACTTGGGCTTTTCAATTTCTCCAGTGCGTTTGCGAATAGTCACCATTTCAGGAACATATTTTGTATTTAGCATCAAAATATCTCGTTTATCTTTCCACTTTTCTACGAACACTCCTTTGGTACTCTCGTCTCCATAAGCTTCTCCTTTCTTTAGTTTCTATTGTAAGACATTCTTAGGATTATTTTTCCTGTTGTTTCTGAGCGTTCCTAGCAGGAATGTTTTGTCCTCAATTAACTTGTGTGCTAATTCGACAGAGGTATTGTCACAAAAGGAATTTATTTTAAAATGTTTCGAATTTATTTAAAAATATTTCATAGTTGGATATTCGAATTTTTAATAGATTTCTATAGTTAAAGCTAATGGCAGGTCATTTCTACGTAACTTAAAACCTATATTAAATTTATTAAACAAGTTCGAAAAGTTGCAATTATGAAACATTATACGCGCATCCCGATCTATCAATGGTTTTGCCAAGTCGTCAAGTCAGCAGAATCAAGGTTCACGACCGGAGTTCGTCGTTTCCCTAAAAGAAGGGAAAACTGCTGACTGGGCGAACGGCACACGATTGATAGAAAAAATATCGTTCGGCACTAGTGCTCAAGAGTCCGTAATAAGCAGTTAAAAATTTTGTGATCATCTTTGTTGGTATATTTGCTGGTTCACCAAGAAGCGATGCTAATAAATTTAATGTAAGTAAAATACTTATTGAGTTGAATTTGTAAAAGGTTTAAATCCGATCTGTTCATTTTGTTATTTCATTTGGTTATTTTATTTGGTTATTTCGTTTGGTTATTTTATTTGGTTATTTAATTCTTTGTAAACCCATCAGGTGATCTTTATTTAATTTGTTAATAAATTTGTTTTCAAAATAAATTTGTTTCCCTAAAATAGTCATTAAGGTTCCGCTCGTCGCACCCTAAAAACTGGGCGTGACATATGGTGGAGGCGCCGCTCTTTTATTCTGAAGAATTTTTTTATAAATATTAAATAATTAAGTACCATTTAAGTATTTTATCTCCATAATTTTTTTTTTCTTTTCCCCACAGCATAATTTTTTTTAAAAAAATACCGTAGCAACACTGCTAGTATTGTCTTAAAAACGATTTTCATCCCTCCCAACTATTAAATCTAATTTATCTTTATTCTAAAAAACGAGAACCTTAAACTATTATTCTAAATTCAATTTTATTTTCTTTCCCCGCGTATAAGTAAATATAATAAAAATAACAAACATAAAATATTTAAGAACAAGGATTGAAACCTTTAAAATATTTATTTCTTAGGGCGACAATTTATTTTTTTTGATTTAGTGTGAAATATTTTATTGTGTTTAGCATCACATATTGATTTGTTTTTGCGCACCTACGAATTTACACAGCGTCTCATTTTTTTGAAGTTGAAATACATAGGTATAGGAATGCAGAAAAATAATAATAAATGAAACGTATATATTTCTATAAATGAGCGGTGACGATAGAGTAACCAGAAGCAAAACAAAATTACAATTAAATATACCGGCAGCAAATTTGATCGCAAACTTTCGGCCTAGTCATAGAAGTACCGAAATAAACCCGTTTAAAGCAAACACAAGCTTAAGCAGAAGCCCTACGCGTAAAACCCCGCCCGAAGGGAACGTATTTACATTTGAATTACCTTATAGCAAACCTGCGCAAGAAGAAGTATAATCAGACATTGAAAACTTACAACTAACACCGAATACAAATCAAGACAAGTTAACCTTTACTGATCCCTTATTATCAACTATTAGTAAAACCGACCTACCCTCCACATCGCACACATTAAAATCACCCTTTGACGACTTAATTAACCTGACCCCTAAGACAAACCCAAGACACTTAGAAAAAGAACCATTTATTGTAAAAAATAACGCAGTGACACAGACAGACACAGTCAAAACAAATAACAAACGAATTCAGGTACATACAAATACAAATAACTCCCTTCCAAAAGGTAATTTAAATTTAAATACAATGGCTAATAATACGACAATAGAAAACGCCTTTGCGGAACAAAAAAATCCCGCGACGCCAAAATTTATCTCACCACCTACATTCGACCCTAGCTTGGACTCCCCAGTAACTTTCCTATCAAAATACGAGAAAATTGCGAATTGCAATGGCTGGAGCGATTCCCACAAAATCGCGTATTTAGGAAACTTCCTGGAGGGCCCCGCAAGCTATTGGTATGCGGAATACACGGGAAAACAACAAAATAGAAACAATGATTGGCTTAAAATTAAAAAAGATCTAATTAATGAATTTAGCGGCGAACAGCCCATGCGCAAACTAAAATTTAGATATAACACGCGCAAACAAAGCGATAACGAGGATATTAAAAAATATTATTATGATTTATTGACTTTAGCGCGGGAAATTGACCCCTTAACAAATTTCGAGACATTTAGGGACCATTTCGAAAACGGCCTACACTCATCATACTATGAGACATATTATTTAATAAGCAGCGCAAAAATGGGATTCGAAGAGTTAAAAACCTTGGTCCTCAAACTAAGCGAAATAAGAGAACGAGCACTAGTCGAAAGAATGACAGCACAAACATCCCTTCTGTCAATTACGGACTCAACAACACCACAAACAGAAAGAGGATCAGATTACAGATCAAGTCGCCGACGTGGTAGAGGAAGATATCGATATAATAATAACTCTCCGCCACGATATCCCAATAATACTGCTCCAAGGTTTGAACAGGGACAAGCAAGAGAACAAAGTCCAGGAACAAGCCTTGTACCCTACAGAGGCGCACCTAGGAATCACAGAGGATTCCAAAGAGGAAACCGTCCAATGTACCAAAATGGCAGAGAAAGAAATAGCTATGGAAATAACTATAGTCGACCAACAAATTATTATAACAGAGAAAGAAACTATAGCCGAGAAAGAAATCCTAGCAGAGAAAGAGATAGATACCAAGGCATAGAAAATCATTACAATCAAAGAAGATATAATAGTCGACAAAGAAATAATTACCTGCCAAATACAAGGTGCCATGACGGAAGGCCGAGATGCAATGATTGCAACAGATGTGGACACTATGCATGTGATCCAGACGAAAACAGGCAAGAAAGAAGAGTCTCATTTTCACGATCAAACTCCCCAAACGACAGCGGACGGCTCAATTAACGTGCCTAAAAGAAGTCGTCCTGCACTCAATGGGCAATACCCAAAATATTTTATTAGTTTTAGGATGTGTAAATAATAACCTAAATGTAGATATAGTTTTAGATACGGGATCGAGTCAGTGCGTAATAAATAAAACTTTAGCGGTAAATATAGAGCCCCTCGAAACCAATTTAAATTTAGTTACAGCAGGCGGTAATAAAATATTACCATTAGGTACAACAAATGTAAAAATAAATCTAGGTAAATTATCGGGTTACGTTACAGCATTAGTAGTAGAAAAATTATCGAAGTCACTTATATTAGGAACAGATTTTTTAACAAAAAATAGGGCAAAAATTGATGTTGATCAAAAAACAGTACGGTTGCAAAATGGTTATGTGCAAACCACCCTGTTCTTTCAAAAGGCAACAGAAGAAAAAACTCAAGACATCGAAGAACCCTCGGACGAAACCAAGACATATCTACAACTCTCTGCAATTGAGGAAGAAAATAACGAAGAAAAAATTCATAAAATAATAGCAAACGAGGACTATATTCTTAAACAAAACATAAAAGTAAAAATTAAGCTGGCTACAACCTTAACCTCATTAAATACCGAAACATTAAAAAATTTGATGTTTGAGGAAAATGATAAATTTTTGAGGCCACGGGGTATAATCTTACAAACCTCCCCATATTTCTCAGAGGATAGTTTCGTTTTAGAAGCAACGACAAAGAGTCACAACACAATTAAAATTTATAAAGGATCAACCCTAGGATATTTAAGAAAGACCACCCTGTATAATCTACAGGAAGCACCTTTCCTATATATGGAAGAAGGTGTTGACGACGAGATGGTTACGATGGGTGACCATAAAATAGACCATATTGAAAACCAAAACATAAAAAATAACCTGAAAACATTACTGGAAAAATACAACGATGTTTTTTCCAAGTCACCAAAATACATGGGAAAGACAAACATAGTACAACACAGCATAGATGTAGGGGACGCCCAACCAATAAAAACTAGAGCCTACCGAGTGTCCCAAAAAGAAAGGGAATTAATAGATCAACAAATAAAAGAGATGGCAAAATACAATATAATTCGACCTAGCAACTCCCCATGGGCAAGTCCAGTCGTGCTAGTAAAAAAGAAATCAGGAGAAACAAGATTTTGCGTAGATTATAGGCGACTTAATGACGTCACTAGGAAATCGGCCTATAATATTCGAAATATCGACGACATTTTAACTTATTTGGGAAACGCAAAATATTTTTCATCCTTAGACATGTTTTCTGGATTTTGGCAAGTTGAAATTAAGGAAAAGTCAAAACCATATACAGCCTTTCAGGCACAAGGTCACGGTCTTTGGGAATTTAATTATATGAGCTTCGGTTTATGCAATGCGCCCGCATCGTTTCAATTATTGGCTGATACAGTATTTAAGGATTTGAAATGGAAAGAAATCTTAATTTACATGGACGATATAATAATATTCTCAGAAACCATGGAAGAACACATAGAAAAACTGGAAAAAGTTTTTACACGTCTCCGTGAAGCTGGCCTAACGCTGAAGCCCAGTAAATGCGAATACCTTAAAGAAAAAATTGACATTTTGGGATATACAATTTCAAAAGATGGCATCCTTCCAGACGACAGAAAGCTAGCTGCAATAAAAGAATTTCCAAAACCAAAATCTATAAAGGACATTCAAAGCTTTGTCGGCCTGTGCAACTATACTACAGAAAATTTATAAAAAATTTCTCAATTATTGCTCACCCGTTACATAATGCAACAAAAAAGGACACTGGCTTTATATGGACTGAAGAACAAGAAAAAGCCTTTGAGACACTTAAACAAAAACTATGCACCGCACCAGTCTTAGCTCATTATAATCCAAGAAAAGGTTGCGAGCTACGAGTGGACGGAAGCCTAGTTGGGATCGGAGCAATACTTTTACAGGAAGGAGATGACCAACAACTGCACCCAGTCGCATATGCTAGCAGAAGTCTATCAAAATCAGAGAAAAATTACACTATAACAGAAATAGAAGGACTAGCGGCGATATGGGGATTAACATATTTGAGACATCTGATTTATGGAAAACCAGTCAGAATAGTGACTGATCATCACGCCCTCTGTTGGCTAAAAACGTTAAAAGACCCAACAGGAAGACTGGCTAGATGGTCTATTAAACTGTCAGAATTTGACTATAATATTGTGCATAAAAGTGGCGTAGCCCACCGAGACGCCGACTGTATAAGCCGATATCCAGTATTAGGACCTGAAGATGACCAAGACATAAACGAAGTACCTACGTTTCGGGTTTGTTCGAGTCAGAGGATATGGCAAAACTTCAGCTCGAGGACCCAGACCTAAAAGAAGTAATACAAGCGCTAGACGACCCTGACAGCGCACCAATAGGTACCAGAAGAAGAACAAAAAACTTTAGGCTAATTGATGGCGTGCTATACAAAATCAATCCCAGTAACGACGGTAAAGAAAATCTACTTGCTATCCCAAAAAGCATGATCGGAGAAATAATTTTTAGCAATCATTCAGAACCACTAAGTGGACATATGGGAACCACCAAAACGCTATACAAAATTAAAAATAGGTACTACTGGGAAGGCCTACAAAAAGATGTGGAAAAATTTATAAAAGGATGCCCAGATTGTCAAGCTAGAAAGGGACAACAAAATCGCAAACCAATAGGACTCTTGCAGCCTATTCCTGTAGGAACTCCATTCGAAAGAATAGGCATCGATATTTTAGGCCCGTTTAGAAAAAGTAGTGCTAATAACACCGTTATTGTAGTGGCCACAGACTACGCCACACGTTGGGCAGAAACAAAAGCATTGCCAAATGGAAAAGCTGGTCCAATAGCAAAATTTATTGCCGAAAATATAATAACTAGACACGGAGCCCCAAAATATCTACTCAGTGATAGAGGAAAAGTCTTCCAATCAGAGCTAGTAAAAGAGCTCCTAAAACGAATGGGGACAATAAAGCAATTTACGACATCATATCACCCTAGCACAAACGGATTGACAGAAAGATTTAATAAAACATTAGCTGACATGCTGTCAATGTACACAAATACAAACCAAACTAACTGGGACGAATTTTTAAATCATGTGACCTTCGCATACAATACAAGCAGACAAGACACAACACATTTTTCACCATTTATGCTCGTCTATGGCAGAGAAGCAGTTTTACCAACTGAAGCGAACATTGCTGGATCAACGGAATCATTAAGCAGTCACGATATAAGAAACACAGCTTTAACAGTCAGAAGCAAGGCTGTAGAAAATATTATGAGAAAACAAAGGATAGACAAACTAAGATACGATACCAAACACACACATGTGGAGTATCAAGAAGGGGACCAAGTAAAAGTATTTACCCCTATAAGAAAAGTGGGTAGAAGCGAAAAGCTCCTTTTAAGATGGTTTGGCCCATACTTTATTAACAGAAAAATGTCAGAAGTAGACTATGAGATTCAAAAGGGCAAGTCAAAAAATTCAAAAAAGGACATAGTTCACGTTAGTCGCATTATGCCTTATTATGACCCGTGGTCCCCAGTTCCCACCCCCGAAATATAATAATTTCATTGTAAATATTCCCCAAATTTAAAAAATAATTTTTCGCCATGCAATAAGAAAATAACCCTACCTAAGTTAAGTAAGTATAGGTAACCTGCTGTAACAAATAAACCAAAACGAAAATGATAATGATAAACAATACTACATATTTATTAAGTAATTTGATAATATTGAAAATTAGCATAGAGTATAATAATTACTATTGAAATATTTTTATAGCACTAGATGGAAAAAGTAAGCAAGTAAAAAACTTTGCTAAAATCGAGGTTAAAATGTAAATATTTATTTTAAGCGCCTTAGATAAAATAAAAAATACAAAATTTAAAAAAAAAAATATATAATTAGGTATTTGTTATTAAATCAAGTTTAGTTTAAAAGAGAATAGGTACTTAGATTTTTAAAATAAAATCTTAGAATGTTTTTTAAAATTACAGTAATACACAGGATAGCATTACAAATTTATTTCCATAAATAACTTAGTAGGATATACTATGAAAAAAGACTAATTGGACTATCATAAAACTAAGACATAAAAGCCGTTTTCTCAATATAAACAATATTGTAACATTATACTATAAATAGGGTTAATTAAATAATCCAGTGAAGCGAAATATATAATCTCAATATAATTGACATGACTTCAAAAACATTTTCTTTGACAGATGTCTAATAATAATAATTTCAAAAGGAAAGTTAGAACACAAACTACAGAAATATAGTGTAGAAATACACGCTGGAGCTTTCTGGAAACCCCTCCCCGACACAATAACATATGAAGCAACAATTCCAATTACTTATATGAATTGTCACTCTGCAACCTCCATGATTATATCAGAAATTTATGATGAACACTACACCCTAACCCACCCTAAAGAGGATATCAAAATTACCTGTGGTACAGTCACTAATAAAATACCAATGAGTCAAAAACATCAAGGCTCAATTAAAATCCATTTACCCTGCAACTGCAAACTTAATTCCAAAAAGGAAATAATAATTCCAAACCGGTTTCCTTGCCCTGATAAAATCACTTATACAGCAAAAGTCATACATATAATCCCTGCAATATGGTCCAATTTAAAAACTTTTGTACTCAACCCAAAAATACAAAATAATTTACCCACATACAAGGACATCCATGAATGTTTAAACACAAATTGGACACTTGAAATTCCCCACCTAAATTTAACCTCGACTGACACTACAGTCAAAAATATTTTGGAGTTCATAGATAATAATATACACCCTGCAATCAGTTCATACAGCTAAACCTACGGTGTCCATAGTGACTCATTATTCTTAATTTGGAATATAATTCTTTCTACTACAGTAGCATACCTCTTCTTTACCTGAAATAGATTACTTGTTACTGCAGCAGCAATCCCATCTGTGCAAGCAGTTTTGCCAAGTTCCTCTGCAGGTCATGATGCTTTCTTTGGTATCTTGTGCACATGCCTAATAATTTTCCTACTATATCTAGGCTGTTGGACGATCCTCTGCTGTTGTAGAAAACCTGTAAAAAATACAAACCATGAATATCAACACCAAAATGTAGAAGAAATTGAACTTGCAACAATGTCTTCTACTCAACAATCATCAACCCTGACACAAAATATTAACAAAAAATATACACTGGAAATACTTGAGCATAAAAACCTTCTATCACTGTCTCCTGGAGATAAAGTTATGGCACAAATTCAGTGCATTGAAACATAAAATATTCTAATTAAATTTTTCCAAGACAATTTAGTATGTCCGAGTAGTCTTGCAAATATTTAATAAATTAGTCAGTGTTTTGCCTTGTTATTTAAGCCAAGATCTAGCTAGCAAATCAAAAAGGTTATTGGATAAATATCATCGTAAATCACAAAGACTTACCTAGTCCCGGGACGTCAGGACATCAACATTTTGACATGATCATTTTAAGATCAACATAGGAACATAAACAATTGGCAACTTGATATTTTGATATTTAATTAAAGAATCGAGAGTTAAATATAGATATGGAATCTTACAAATAAAACGAAGCCATTTATTAGGTAATCAAGCAAGGTTTTAATTAAGAATTATTAATTTTGTACATGCATAAGTACATATGATTTAAATATAGTAAGCGTAGGTAGGAGACAGGGGCATACAAACCGGTAGAAGGCTTTTTCAAGTATAGTACAGAAAACCCTACGCAAGAATAAAAAACAAGAATATTTTTCAAAGTCTACATAAGTAAATATACAAAACTATTTTTCAAAGCAAATAAACAAAAAGATTTTTGAAGTAAATAAGTACAATACTTAAGACCTCTCTACTTAAGTTATTAAATAAGCATAAGTATCTTATAATTTTGACAAAAATACCACTTACAATTCTTACCCATGGGTATATTAGTTAAACAATCAGTTTAAAACCTCAGATCTTTATGCAAAAAATATTTTCAATTCTACAGAGGTCTATAAATATAATAAGACTAAATATTATTCTCCTTATACAAGAATGTCTAGAACCCCACATTAAAGATTTAATGAATTTAATAATTTTATTACATACTTAAACGCCAGATTTTACTAGGCACATATAAGAAAATCTAAAAGAATTTATAATATAAAAAATTAATTTTACTCACTTAAGGTTTTTATAAGCCATTTATCCAAGATAGTCCAATGCGTATTTCTCAATTAAAATAAGTAAGCAAGCATTCTACTCATTAAGTAAAAGTAAGCTAATTTTTCAGTTTTATATTAGTTCAGATATATAAAACCTACTAAAAATATATCCGAATTTTAAATTAAAAAACAAATCTAAAATGTAAATATTGACTTAGCCATTGTAAGCAGCTAAGCAAGCACTTCAATAATAGTGCACTATTTTGTTCCATTGTAAATAATGTAAGAATTTAGCGCGATCTAAATATATGTAAATATTAAGCGAACTAATAGGAACACATACTTACTCTTTGTTTCTTTATTTTCATGTAAACACCACTACTGCACCATCCGAAGCTGCTTGGTCCAAAAATGCCTGAAGTCTCTGCTGTCCAGCCACTTGCCATTAACAGACCGGAGTTCAAAAATACTAAAGGCACGATGCATACACCATACTTGACCGTACCACAAGTAAGCCCCAGTCTCCAGGCTGCCCCAGTACGCCAGTATGGAACAATTGGTCTCCACTGCCATGACGCATCTATGCCTACTGATAAAGCCATTATATCACCTAGCATCCAGTAGAAGCTCAACAAGTCTCATTACCATGTCAACACACGAGTGCACACTAGAAGAAGTAGCCACAACACTATCACATGCACACGGACGAGTAAGGCAATACCACCGCTACCGACGAAGACAAACCGAGGAAAAGCAAGACTGTAATGCTAAACGAGTCGCAAACCAACGAGAAGCTCTGCACACCATCTCCGTTAGCACTACACTTCACAAACACTAGTGATTGCCAATTTTCTCGAAGAAAACTCGTTAATCACGCCGCTCACGAAGTCTTGCTTAGAAGAAACTAGAAACTGCCGATCCTGTGTAAGTATTCGTTGCTGCCGATTTTGCTAAAAAAAATTTCAAAATAACGAAATTTGTTGCAGCAAACAGTTAGGTTAAAGTTAAATGTCCGAATGTGTCCGACCTACCTACGACATACATCCGACCCAGGCCTTAACAACATGAGATGGACCACGGAGGATGTTCTGTTCTGTTCGAGGATTGTGATGGCCTCTAGCTTTTGACCACAGAGGAAAAACAGATAAAATTGTCACTAACGACACCAATGTTAGCAGACAAGAGCAACCCATAATGAATGAATGGCTACCAGTATGGCATCGGCCGTCAACGCAGGAGGCCTTAGTACCAACAACAGTATCGGCAACACCCAAGGTTCTTCGACGATTTCCAGTCGATTTCCATAGGCGGCGCACCGCACGAGACCATCCGCAGACCCATGGCAAGGCATGAAATCCCAACCACGACAGGACCGTACTCAGGAACCAAGCATAGACTTTAATATGGTGTAGTGGAAATGTGTATAGAGACATTAGAAGCATTATTGTTTTGTATTGCAATATTTATTTTTATTTCACTCAACTGAATAATTCTCAAAATAATTTCTTTTCAGTCTATTAAAGGAAAGAAGTGGAGTTAACTTATTTTTTGGTAATTTAATTTTCTTTTATAGCTTTCAATATTTAAATTGTTTATACTCTACTTTATTTCTATTATCGCTGGGGGCCAGCTTTCTTAAGACCGGGGGATATGTCACAAACGGAATTTATTTAAAAATATTTCATAGTTCAATATTCGAATTTTTAATAGATTTCTATAGTTAAGGCTAATGGCAGGTCATTCCTATGTAACTTAAAACCTATATTAAATTTATTAAACAAGTTCGAAAAGTTGCAATTATGAAACATTATACGCGCATCCCGATCTATCAATGGTTCTGCCAAGTCGTCAAGTCAGCAGAATCAAGGTTCACGACCGGAGTTCGTCGTTTCCCTAAAAGAAGGGAAAACTGCTGACTTGGTGAACGGCACACTATTGATAGAAAAAATATCGTTCGGCACTAGTGCTCAAGAGTCCGTAATAAGCAGTTAAAAATTTTGTGATCATCTTTGTTGGTATATTTGCTGGTCCCCCAAGAAGCGATGCTAATAAACTTAATGTAAGTAAAATACTTATTGAGTTCAATTTGTAAAAGGTTTAAATCCGATCTGTTCATTTTGTTATTTCATTTGGTTATTTTATTTGGTTATTTCGTTTGGTTATTTCATTTGGTTATTTCATTCTTTGTAAACCCATCAGGTGATCTTTATTTAATTTGTTAATAAATTTGTTTTCGAAATAAATTTGTTTTCCTAAAATAGTCATTAAGGTTCCGCTACCTCTACGCCCTCGTCGCACCCTAAAAACTGGGCGTGACAATATTGCAACTAATATTTGGGACTAGGGCAAAGAGCCCTATGGTATTAGTTAACTATTTACCAAATTTTAGGGTTCCAGTGTTTTAGAGTTCAAAATTATGAGCATTTTTAAAAGTGACGTTTTCAGACAAAAAACGGAAATCAATTTATATCTTAGAAACGGTAGGAGATAAGTATAAAGTAGAGTTAATAAAAATTGTAAGAAAAGCAATGAGGGTTTCGAGAATAAAATAGAATATATGGTGTTGTATTTAAAAAATCGAAGTTACTATTATTTTTGTGTGGAAGCGGCAACACTGTATTGTTAAAAATATTTTAGGTTGGTAGAGCATGTCCGTTTAGGTACGCGACCAAATTTTTAGAACGATTCCTTTACTGGTTCGTCAGAAACGTCTAAGGTACCATCGACCGTGAGACACCCTGTATACCAAAAATCCTAGCGGCTCAACGTTTGGCGCGTAAAAGTACGTCAAAAATGCCGATATCCCGCAAATATTTGTCTATGTTGTAGCAAATTTTCTCGGCTTTCTTCCTATAGATGGTTTGCATTTACGAATATTTTTCGTTCGTGCCGAAAATCGAGAAAAACCAAAGTGCCGCACGAATCCGAAATCCTACACTCATGCATATTTCCAATTACACTACTTATGGAAGAAAATACATTATTCCATGCGTGGGATTAATTAATTATTTATTTAAATAAATAAACTGTAAAAAAAACTTATTAAAACAAGCTTTTATTTAAGTGACCTAAAAAGATGAAAATAAACTTTTAATTAAATCAAACTAATCAATTTAGTACTATGTACCTATTACACAATTTAAATTTTATAAAAGCTTGTCGCGAGATGTGCCTGTATCTAACTGGTTATGACACAATATTAAGTGACTTGACATAATAAGAAATAAAATGTCTCTTTAGAAAATAGGCAGATAAATATCGCGACAAGCTTTTATAAAAGTTAAATTGTGTAATAGGTACATAGTACTAAATTGATTAGTTTGATTTAATTAAAAGTTTATTTTCATCTTTTTAGGTCACTTAAATAAAAGCTTGTTTTAAAAAGTTTATTTACAGTTTATTTATTTTTTATTTTTTAGTTATTATTGGGCATATTTCTAAGTCTGTTCATTTCATTTAATGCGTCATTGTTACATGCTCGTTTTCCAGTTAGTTTACTTTAGTCTAGTTCTTCAATTTGTGGACCCTCTAACGATTTGACCCTGCTTAAGGCCACGTATGCTTGACCAGCAGCGAAGAGCTTTGAGCCTAAGTAGACAACGCAACGGCATAGTCGACTGTACTACCCTGCATTTTATGAACTGTGCAAGCCCAGCATAAAATAATTGGCAGCATTCTTCGTTCTGCAGTACCGTGGCTATATTTCGCAGGAAATTGCACTGTCTTAGGTTGAATTATATGTACACCGTCTTTACCGAAGTCTATATGAACGGATGGTATGTCAGTATCGTACATCTGGGCTCTCCGGAAGCAGGGCCATATGATTTCTGTAATGTGTCCAATAGCACCATTCACCAGATCTTTGGACATATCCACATTATATCGCAACATCACCTTGGCTCCAACGAATATTTCTAACTGCTTTGGTAGCCTTCCTGTCTTGTTTATATCGGATGGTACTTATAGTATTATTTAAATCTACACTGTCATTTTTTTGAGTACAATCTATGAGACTATCTTGTGCTATTATTTTGTTAATAGTTACACCACGGGCACGGACATTATTTAAAACAATTTTATTGTGGTTATAAACTTGTTGGTTAGTGGGATAAATTCGCAGTGCCTTATCAATTGCAAACTCACCAGTTGGATCTTTGTTTAGCCGACTCATTAAAATAGCAAAATGTTCTGACTAAAGTTCACCAATTCGTAATGCATTCAGTAGATCTTTAATAGTGGTACTGCCCTGTTGTCTCATATTTTCGGTTAATTCTATTAGCGAGAAAGAACGCCAAAGGTGTGTTGCTGGACCAAATCTAGAGGGTTGATCAAATACCTGACTTCCTCGTACAGGAGGTAACTGCATTAAGTCTCCGAATACACAAACATTTATACAACCAAAGAGAAAATCATTATTTTTATGTTGTTTAAGCCGTGAATCCACTATACAAAGCATAGGGGACCATAAAGATCTCATCTATAAACAAAAACTCTAAGTATGTGTTGCCACTGCTGTCGCATCAAGCGCAAGTAATTACCAGTAAGAATAGGCATTTGCACTATTCTACCGTCTTTTTGTACAGGCAGTTTGAGTGTAGAATGTAATGTTGATTCTCCTACTAAACGCGCTGCTACCCCTGTTAGTGCCACAAGCAAACATCGTCATCTCCGATGATTTAAAAACAAACAAATAAAATAAATGAGAATAATTTCTAAGTTATTTGCATACACTACTACGCCTTCGCCATTTCGTTTCTTGATCAATATTTCGTTACTTCTTTGTTTTATACCAAAAATCGGCCAAATACCCCTCTTAGGGTAGCAATTAACTACAGTTTTAAGTAAAAAATAAGAATTTATAAATTAATAACATCAAAAAAAGAAATTTGATCAAATTTAAACATATTTATTTTTCTGCTTTATTATTAATTTATCAATCGAACCTGTTAAAAAATAAAACGATTGGTAATAATTACCAATTTACAATTATTATTGTACTCCAAAGACGGATATTTGGCCAATTTTTGGATAAAACAAAGAAAGAACGAAATATTGATCAAAAGCAAAATGGCGGCGAAGGCGTCACTAATGTTTGCTCTTAACAAGAAACGAAACTATTATTATTACTTTTATTATAAAAAAGAATAATATTTAATAGGTTTTAAGTTTTAACCTTTATTACCCGCACTCAGAGCCACTGGAACTAATCCTTTTTCTATATCTAGTCTGATTAACTAATTTTATTACACTGTTTTTTTTTAATTTTCTAGCTTTTCCGCCGACCGGTGTCGCATCTCCAAGAGTAGGTACTTTACTGATGCTAGAAGAAAAGACATCAGTGTGCGACTCAGATGAATTATTAGTTAGGCTTATAATGAGATTAAAAATTAAGATTTCGGTTTATAAAAAATTTGTTACTTCTTTTTGAAAAAATATTTTGACAGAAGTTGACAAACAAATACATATTATTATACAAACAAAATACAAAAATAAATGCTATACAAGACAGACAGGGATAAGAGGACCTATAGCTACCTCATTGGAAAATATTACATTGACAGTTGTTGCATTACCGACATTTGAAACATGTTTTATAAAGTAATAACGTCTTAAAGGGAACGTCGCACATCAGCGAAAGGCATTTAAGGTTTTATTTGACAAAGAGTTTTACTTATTGCAAGCCCATGTCCAGATTAAATGAAAGAATAAAATATAAGCACTCTAACTTACCCTTCTCTATGGACCCGTCCCTCGTACTGCCTGTTCCTGTATGTGAAAGACACATACAGAGTGTCCCTCCTCCCTGCTGTAAGTGCTGCAACTGTAATTATGCTCCGTGGCACATTTGTTCGGCATTCCTGGCCCATGCATCTAAAAAGTAATAAAAAGTTATAGATACTGCTTAAAGATATATTAATAGCAAGGGCGTAGCCAGGGGTAGGGCAGTGGTATCGATGCACCCTAGCTATCTCCCCAATCAAGAAACTAGAAAAAATTATGAGTCACTTGCAGGGCACATCCTATGATGTACGTAACCGCCGACCGGTGTCGCATCTCCGAGAGTAGGTACTTCACTGATGCTAGAAGGAGAGACATCAGTGTGCGACTGAGATGAATTATTAGTTAGGCGTAGAATGAGATTAAAACTTAAGATTTCGGTTTATACAAAATTTGTTACTTCTTTTTGAAAAAATATTTTGATAGAAGTTGATAAACAAATACACATTATTATACAAACATAATACAGAAATAAATGCAATACAAAACAGACAGGAACTAGACTGGGTACATATAGCTAATCGTCAGCCGAGAGTGCATCTAATATTAGTACTAAAAATTTGAATTTAAGAAGTATTTTTCTTAGTTTCTTTTTTCTATGTTTTCTTTTGCTTTTTTGCCTCACCTTCCTGCGGAACGTGAAGGGGAAACATATCGCCAAATTGTCATTAGAACATTATGTTTAAGATATTGTATAATAATTTTAAATCATACCTCTTACGGCTCACATCAAGTAAAACCAGCCCCAAAACAGACTCAAGTTCAGGATTTATTTATTTATTTATTTACGTATAAACAATTACATGTAAATTACAAAATACCTTATATCTATAAAATTAAAGAATTAAATAATAAAATTATTCCTATTAGGAAGAAGGAGGTATATCAGAAGAATCAATAAAAACCATCATATAGGCTATACACATAAATTTCATCAACTACCTAACCTAGAATTGCCTTTTTGGCAGAAGTTTTAAATTTATTTTTAGATACATCATTAAAATTAAGGCTATCACAGTTGGAGTTTACGCTGGCAGATATACGATTAATGGGACTGTGTAGTAAATACAATGTTCGACAGTAAGGTATATGAAGTAGGGCCTGGTTACGTGTGGGATATCGTGGAATATGAATGTTAAAGTATGCAAGGCATTCCGGGCTTTTAATATAATAGTTTAGTACATTAAAAGTAAAACAGACATCATAGTATTCCCTTCTAAGAGCTAAAGTAGTAATATTTAAGTAGGACATCGTTTGGGCATCGTTAAGATAAATACCATTATTAAAGAGTTTATACCTGGCGTATTTAATAAATTTGTGCTGCACACTTTCAAGCCTGTCAACGTGGACCTGATAATAAGGAGACCAGACTATGCTTGAGAACTCCAAGATAGATCTCACTAGGGACACATATAATGTTTTTACAGCTACAATATTAGTGAAATCTCTAGTAGCCCTCTTGACAAAACCTAACATTCTATTCGCTCTTCCTATTATTATTTCAAAGTGTTCTGTAAACATTAGCCTAGTGTCCAGATAAACTCCAAGGTCCCTAACAACAAACACCTCCTTAAGGGCAATATGATCAATAGAATAATCAAGAGGTAGTACATTATGCACCCTGCTAAACCTCATAAAGCAACACTTACTAATATTCAGTGACATATCGTTGGCCTTGCACCAATTGAAAATAATGTCGAGGTCACGCTGTAATGCAATAATGTCCTGCGAAGATGAAATTTGCCTGAATAGCTTCATATCGTCCGCAAACAGCAGAAAAAGCGATGATAGCAAACCGCCCAAGTCATTGATAAAAAGACTAAATAAAAGGGGCCCAAGGTGAGAACCCTGGGGTACCCCAGACGTCACGTAAAACGGTGCTGATAGATATCCATCGACCTTAACTTGTTGCTGCCTGCCAGTCAGATATGACTCTATCCAGGATAGCAATGAGCCGGAAACCCCATAATTGGAGAGCTTGGAAAGTAATATGGTATGGTTCACCTTATCAAAGGCTTTACTAAAATCTGTATATATTGCGTGTGTTTCCAAGCCTCTTTCAAAGGACTTATTGATAAAGTTGATAAATAGAAACAAATTGGTATCAACTGAACGACCTGAAATAAAGCCGTGTTGTTGACTTATAATTATTTCACTAAAAACGCTCGTTAATACTTTCTCAATACAATGTTCAAATACTTTTGGAATTGCAGAAAGGATGCTTATAGGCCGATAGTTTGAAACGTCATCCTTTCTACCAGATTTGTGAATTGGACATATATGTGAAAGTTTCCAGGTCTCAGGAAATATTCCTGAGGTTAGGGATTTGGAGAAGATATAGTATAAAGGAAGATATAGTGAGTGTGAGCAAAATTTTAATACTCTATTGGGAATACCATCGGGTCCTTCACCTTTATTTATATCTAGTTCACATAGAGCTGTTTGAATATCGGTGGCACTTATTTTGATGTTAGAGATTATTTCGAACTTGGTCGCAGAAGTATTAGTGTTTTGGTTCGAAACATTATTCGGATTGTAAACCGATGAAAAAAACTCAGCAAAGAGGTTAGCAGTGTCTATGCCATTGTCAGCTTTTTCTGAACCGAGGCACATTTCCTTTGGAACAATACCCTGGTTAGATCGGGAGCGAATGAAATTCCAAAAAAATTTTGGATTATCATTGATGGCGCTTTCAGCATTCCTAATGTAAAGATTATAGCATTCCCGGCTCAGAGCTCTGCACTGTCTGCGCAAAGAACTAAATATGTTATAATCTGCTACACTGTTTGATTGTTTGTACCTTTTATGAGCAATTTTCTTCTTGAATATAAGATTTTTTAAGTCACTTGTGAACCAAATAGCAAATCTGTCACCAGAATAAGATCTCTTCACAGGAACAAACATGTCAAAGCAGGTAAACAGTACAGAATAAAAATTTTCAACAGTAACATCAACATCATTATCTAATATTGTTAGCCAATCAAATGTAAGAAAATAGTTGTTAATTAAAGTGTAGTCAGCGTTTTTAAAATCATAGTATGTACAGTTTTTCGGCTCCAAATATTTTGTTGCCTTAAAAGAAATTGAAAGTTCCAGGGCTGGATGAAATGAGTCGCAATTTACTAACCCAACACATTCGCGAATAGCATGTAGCTCAAAGTTGGCAAAGCAAAGGTCAAGAATAGTATTGTGTTCGTTTAAGACATTATTTTGTTGAGATAAACCCATGAAAGCAGTAGAATCACATAAAAGAGATTCCTTTGCAGATCTGACATTGCCGGGTAGGAGTCCTACACAGTCACTATAAGTCCAATTGATTTGAGAGAGGTTGTAGTCGCCAATGACCAGTACATTATTAAACATATTACATGCACGTGAAGCAGATTCGAGGTGAGATTCGTACGTCGATATATCTATAGATGGGGGAATATACACACAACCAACACAATACACAGAGTCACCTATCGTGATAGAGATCCAAACTTCCTCTATAGCGGGATTACCAATGGCAAGGCGGCAGGACTGCAGGTCATTCTTGACTGCCAAAAGAACACCACCACCACGACCCTTAGTACTATTATTGGGACCTCTGTCAGTTCTGTAAACGATGTAGCTGGCATCAAGAAATTCAGCATCATGTATGTCCGGGTCCAACCAGGTTTCAGTGAGGGCAATGATGGAGTATGATTCAGCACTAGCAGCACATTGAAGGTCATTAAGTTTTGTTTTCAAGCCCCTGACATTCTGGTAGAAGATTGTTATCTGTTCTAATGGTTTGGGTTTATTACAGGTTTCTGATGAAAATTTGCCGAGTTTCCAGGTTTTAGAGTGCGACGAAGACGAAACTCTTTTATGGCGGTGCCAACGGGCCAGAGGTTGGGTTCAAGCAGGCCCTTAAGAAGAGTTTCTTTTACACCTATTTTGAAGGAAGCAACATCCTCATTTCTATCCAAAACAAAACACTTTACATCAGTAATAGAGAGTTGGGTTTTCATATATTCTAGAATGTGATCCTCAGTGGTACTTGGATCACACCTGCCAAGATACATCCATTGGCGCCTTTCGCCTGCTTGCAAAGGTCCATTTCCTATTCCAGTGCCAATTATAATTGGTGGACTTTTTTCATGCGTAGAAGTATCAACCTGATTTACTCCTGAGAGAGACCGATGAGAGTTCGACAGCTGTCTGGATTTAGAGTATTGCTGTTGGCCTTGGGATGAAGTTGGCACAGATGTTTGAAGTGTGGATGGATTTGTTTTTGACTTAGAGACGCCCTGCTTGTGTAAATGAGCCACCACTGGAGTAGGCTTTGGATCGGTAGTTGTGGAAGCTACTACATTTTTGAGACGTTGGATTTCCTTCTCAAGCAAAGCCATTTTGTTGGTGAGATCTTGGTTTTGACGTTCCAGTTGGCCAAGTCTCGAATCGTGGTTCATTGAGGTAATTTCAGATATATCATTTGCAGAACTGTTCTCCGTGATGTAACGCTTGATTTCGTCGATGTCAAGGGTGGTTTTAATAGCTTGATCGGTTTTGAGTACATCAATTTTTTTCGATACTTCCTTAAGGATAAGACATTGCATAACCATCTGGGACTCTAAATGCTGAATATCTAAGAAACTTGTGCTGGACAGTTTCCAAACGATTTACATGTGTTGCCTAAAATTGACTCCATACCCATACTCCAGATTGGGTCTTAACAAGGAACAGTACAAAGACTTTAAGGATTGTGGACTCATAAAATATCTCGAAGATCTCTGAACCCTAACATTTTTAGTGCCTTCCTCTTAATATTTGTAATATGTAGCACGAAACCAAGAGAGCGATCCATACTATCCCCAAATCAACCACACTATCCACAAGTTTCAGTGCATCCTGCCCAGTAGGTGGAGTGCGAGACCTAGAGAACAGCATCAAGTGACAAATTCAAATTCAAATTCAAAAATTTCTATATTTCAGATTTAGTCTCTACAGTACATATATTTACATAGGTATTACAAAAACATGAAATGAGATGGCGTCATCTTTATTTCTAAAAAATACTACATGCTTAAATAATCATTTAAGTTATATGGTTCTAAGTTTACTAGAAGTTGTTTAGTTTTTCTCTTAAATTGTTTAAAATTCTGAATATTTTTGATATCGTATGGTAACTTATTAAATATTTTAATGCACCTATATGATGGATTTTTCTCTAAGTGTAAGCCTATGAATTGGGTAATTTATATCTAGTGTTCTAGTGTTGTAAGCTACATTTGTGTTATTGACTGTAAATGAATCCTTATTCTTAAATAAATACATTAGACACTCATGAAGATACAAACCATACATCGTTAGTAGTCCTTTTGACTTGAAAACACCTCTACAGCTTTGAAAAAGTCCATTTTAACGATAATTCGTAAAACTTTTTTTTGAATTTTAAATACTGTTTCTGCAGCAGAACTGACTCCCCAGAACATAATACCATATCTAATTATAGATTCGAAATTGGCATAGTACATTATTTTAAGAACCTTATCATCTAAATAATTACTTGTAATCCTAATTGCATAACATATTGGATTTAATTTTTTTAACAACTGTTCAATAAGTGGAGACCATTTCAAGAATTCGTCGATGATAACACCTAGAAATTTTGTGTTACTTGTAGTTTTAATATCTTTTTATTAATGGAAATTATTGATGGTTTCTCTCTAGTTACTCTATCTGTACTAAAAGTAATGATGTTAGTTTTTTCATCATTTATGACTAGTTTATTTCTGTCAAATCACTCTTTTGCCTTTAAATACAGATTATTGCTATCCTCGACCAGTTCTTGAATATCTTGTTTACCTATTAATAAGTTTGTGTCATCCGCGAAACTTGTAATTGCATTATCTTCTTGTTCTATAATTAAATTTAGATCATTTATATATTTTAAAAATAAAATTGGACCTATTATACTTCCTTGGGGTATACCTACAACATTTTTTTATTGAATCGGATTTAAAGTCCTGACCTTTCCTATGGACTAATACCTTTTGATGGCGATCTGAGAGATATGACCCAATCCACTTTAAAGCATTTCCACGAACTCCGTAACATTCAAGTTTTTTAAGGAGATACTCGCGATTTAGGCAGTCGTATGCTTTTGACAAGTCTATAAATAGCCCCGTGGCAAGTTTATTGTCCTCTAAAAATCGTAGTATAGTTTGCGTGAATTGAAAGATTGCTGTGTGGGTGGATCTACCCCGCAAATATCCATGCTGAGTATGGTTAAACAATTTACATTCCTTAAAAAAGTCTAAAAGCCTATTACACATTGCTAGTTCAAAAATTTTTGAGAAACTAGGTAGTAAACTTATGGGTCTATAATTTTCTAATAAATCTGGATCACCATTTTTATAAAGAGGTTTAATTATTGATAGTTTAAGTTGTTGCGGAAAAATGCCAAATTTAAAGGAATTATTTAGTATATAACATAATATAGTTTTAATATTGTTTATGCTAAGTTTTACTATACTTTTAGGAATTTCATCTTCTCTACAGCTGAGTTTATTTTTTATTTTTTGAGATATTTCAAGTAGTTCTTCTATAGAAAAAGGTTTAATAAAAAGGGACTTATTATTATCTTTTATATTACAATGAAAGCTAGAGTCTTTAAGATTTTTAATTAAATTTGGTACTACATCAGTTAAATAATTATTATAATTTTTGGCTATTTCCAGTGGCTTCCCCTTAATTTGACACTTTTTTTTATTGGATGTTTTACCTTGTAATTCGTTACATATTGACCACATTGTTTTATTTTTATTGTCGGAGGATACAATTTTGTTTGCATAAAATTCTGATCTCGCATTACGCAATGCATAATCGTATTCTCTTTTTGCCTTTTTATATTGTTCTTTGTAATCATTGGTATATTTACTTAACACTAGTAATAAATCTAGATTATTTTTACAAGTTTTAATATTTTCATTATTATACACACTTTTTCTTTGTCTTCTATTTTTATTATTATGTACACGTTTTAATGGGAAGTGTTCATTAAAAATATTTAAATAATTATTTATAAACAATTCCCATTGCTTATTTACATCAGAAATATTTACAGTATATACACTTTTCCAGTCTTGTTCATTTAATCTAGCTAAAAAATTTGTTTTTGCTTCCTTGCTAAAAATCTAACGTCTTGGTAAAAAAATTCCTTATTTGCATTCCCCAGATCAAAAGAAATTCTTTGAGCTGTGTGATCTGACACATAATTTTCAAAAATTTGACTATCTACTTCCTGACTTTCTAAATTGGTAAAAATATTATCTATACAACTTTTACAAGTATCTGTTATTCTAGTATAGTCAACAATACACGCTTGCAGCTGAAAAGAATGTAATATAGAAAATAATTCTGTTTTTGTAAGTTGTTATGTTTCATTTCTATATTAAAATCTCCTGCCAATAAAATAATTTCATTGTTTACACAAATGTTATTAAGTAAAAGTTTCAATCTTCGGAGAAATAGTTCTATATTTCCGTTTGGTGGCCTATAAATGGTTATTATGATAATAGATTGTTTATTGATTGTACACTCAGCTGCTGCACACTCAAACTCACCAGTTATGGATAGTTCAGTTAATTTTCTTCTATTTCTATATTTAATACTGTTGTGTATGTAGATTGCTGCACCTCCATGTCTACCCTCTGGACGACAAAATGTTGATGCTAATGTAAAGTTCTGGATTGTCATTACTTTTAACTGTTTCTCTGATTTCCAGTGCTCAGTAATACATAAAAATTTGCATGTTTTTTGTCCCTCTAAAAAATATTGTAACTTATCTATTGAATTGCCAATGGACTGGACATTTTGGTGTACCAATGATAACTTATTATATTCGATTCTATTTCTACGATATTGTTGTGTTACTTTGTAGGTTTCGTAATTCATAAAAAATCCCTGTTGGTTGATTTCTTCGGTATAAATCAAAATTAAAACGTTTTATTCCTACATTTGGTGGCCAAAACTCTGGTTGGTATAATTCATCCTTCCTTTTTAGTGGTGCAGTTACTGCAAAACTTTTAGAGCTATTGCTGTTTTTTGTAGGAAACTCCTTAACGCTCACTACCTCATTTTCAAAATTAGGTTGTTTTCTTTTATGCGCCTCCACCATTTGAGCTGTTACATGAGATTTAACTCTGTATATATATAACCAGGCTTTGCGCTCTGCTCCTACAAAACCATTTTCTTGTTCCGCATTAGTTACTTGTCCCGTTCCTAATCTTTTTTTGATGCCTTGTTTTTGCCTGCGATTTTGCACTTGAGTAAAACCATCATCATTTTCGCTATTTATTATTGGTTTATGAGTTCCTAGAACGTTATCAGATGTCACCCCAACTAAGTTTATAATGGCATCCATTTTTTTTCGTTGTTCATTTTCTATTTCTTTATAACTGTGTTGCTTTATTATTTTATCATCACCCCCTGTAGCACGCTGAACTCCGGTTGGTATTTTAATTTCGGTTGTTTTTTTTTGTTCTCGCTATTTATCGATTTGTTTATGTTTATACTTTGAAGTGTATTTATTTTTTCTTTTAGTAACATTATAGTTTTGAACATCATTTCTTGATTGTGCCGCAATTCAGAAATTGTTTCTTCTTTTGACGCTAAAAGATCGTTTAACAAATTTATTTCGCGTATGTTTGTGTTTTCGTTGGTGATATTACCTGTGATTGTTGTCTGTGCAGGTGTTTGTGTAACAGTTGATTTCATAACTCTTAAACAACATTTCACCAGGTTATCTTTCCCCACGGCAATTAATCCTGCCACTCTTAATGCACATGATGGATGGTAAGACGCTTCACATTCCACACACTCTGAAATTGATTTTTCTATTGTTTTCTTACAGTATTTGAAAATTATTTTGGCATCACTTGATTTAAACTTATCACTGTCCGCCATTTTTCAAAGTGACATTTTGAAGCATTAAGTTCCATTCCATTCAATTTACACCAGTTCATAAGGTTGATCAAATCCAATTGCAATAATTCATAATCTTGGGAAGAGCTGAAACGAGAAAACAATTTGAGGTCATCGGCAAATAAAAGGTAGTTTGAAAATTTAAAACATGTATGAATATCATTAATAAATAGGTTAAAAAGTAAGGGCCCCACATGAGAACCCTGGGACACCCGGACACCCCCGAAGTAACCTCAATCAGCCTCGAAGTGAAGTTATGAACCTTAACAATCTGAGTTTCATTATGTAGATATGTGTACGAATCATTAAAAATTCAAGGATTCATCAAGCAAAGATGCTTTGAAGGAAATCTACTTACTTACAAAAACGCCGATGTCATCTATAAAAAATATCGTAAGTTGTACAGGAACGACAAACAGGAAAAAACGCTATGATTAGCAACATCATCGTTTGGAAGAATGTTAACAAAAAATCATGAGAAAAAAGATATATTTCCTCTATGAAGAACAGGTAGCCCCTATTTTGGATAAACTTAAAATAAAGCTAGATCAAGATGAAACAAACCAAAATGTTAGCCGTGTCACCCTTCACAGAGTCGTTTCCACAATGAGCTTTAGGTACCACAAAATAGACCAAATAACAAATAAGTAGTGGAATCACAACGACTGCGGACTTGGAGATTTAATTACCTGCAGCAAATTAAGAAATATAGATCAGAAAACAGGTCTATATTGTACCTGGATGAAACATGGTTTGACACATACCACACAGTCTTCATTAAATCATTGAATTTATTTACAAAAAAGAACAACTTTTAGAAACATACGTATGTTATAACTTTGGCAGAACAGATGGGTCATGCTTTCTAACGTCTTTCACCGTATCATTGTATATTTAACCCCATGGAGCATATTATGTGGCACCAAGTAAAGTCAAGGGTTAGAGCAAAAAATGTTTCCCCTGTCCTTAGCTCGAATATCATCAAGTTAATTAAAACTAACAAAAACGAATACACAGCCCTTTGTTATTACCGTAAATGAAAACTCTGACAGTGAAACATAATTATGTTTTTCTAATTTTGTCTCGAAACAGACCTATTTCGAACGCGCTAGCGAGTTCGTAATAGATCTATTTCGAACTCCGAATTTTATTATTTAAAGGTTATGACTACATGACATGTTTTTTTTCACCGTTTAGCATGGCATTCTAGATAACTAATATTTTTTAGTCCAAATATGCAAAATACTACACGAACCCACGTATGTATGTTTGGTTGCCTAGATCTACAAATCTGTATGTATTGTTTTAGTGAATTAAAAAACACATATTAAATAATAACTTTATTGACGGAGAACTATTTTGCTTTTGTAGATGCTTCAAGCTATCATTTTCTGCCAAATCCTATCCAAAATTTAATCTACTAACCTTCCAATGTCAATTTTAACTACAACTTTATTTGAATTTTCCATCTTCCCTATACTAAATTGCAATGCCGTGACGTAAAATCACGTCTTTTGAAATTCGAAAAAAAGTAGCAAAATCGCCCGAATTTCCGAACGCTCTGTATATGTACCGAATGTACAAGGATCACACAACGTATTCCGTCCAATTTCAAATCTCATATCGCTAAAATAACTTTAGAATCTCGTGGTGAAAATGGGTGAATAAATCAAAAAATTACAGTTCGCAAAATAATTTTTATTGTCCATAGGCTACTATGATAAAAAATATTTATATAAAAATATAAATTTAAATATGTGTTTTTATTGAAAAAACTACAAATTAGAAAAAATAGTATAACGTACCGGGTGAACCACTAAGAATGGTCGTCGGCTATATTTCAGAAACTGGAAGTCATAGAGCTTTTAAGTAAAATATGTTTTAGTAAAAGTGCCCAAAAGAAAATGTTGGAAATTATTTTCGAGTTTCTAAACTCACCGCTAGAGGGCGTAAATCCAAAATTTCTCATTTTTTGAAGGGTACACCCTGTATGTTTTTAAATTTTCAAATTCCACATAAAATTATAATTATTTTTTATTAAATGCATTATTAGTCTATACTTCATAGTTTCCGAGATATTGACTCTCGAAAAGTGATATTTTTGAACTTTGACAGCTTCTAACTTTTTAACAGTATGTCTTAGAGCAAAACGGCTTACATGACCCTATCTTCAATTTTTATTATCTTCCCAAAAAAATCAACTTCCGGATGTAACTCGAAAGCAGGAAATATAGTTGTTCCGGTTTAACTGGAAGTTGATTTTTTTGGGAAGATAATAAAAATTAAAGATAGGGACATGTAAGCCGTTTTGCTCTAAGACGTACTGTTAGAAAGTTAGAAGCTGTCAAAGTTTAAAAATGTCACTTTTCGAGAGTCAATATCTCGGAAACTATGAAGTATAGACTAATAATGCATTTAATAAAAAATAATTATAATATTATGTGGAATTTGAAAATTTAAAAACATACAGGGTGTACCCTTCAAAAAATGGAAAATGTTGGATTTACGCCCTCTAGCGGTGAGTTTAGAAACTCGAAAATAATTTCCAACATTTTCTTTTGGGCACTTTTACTAAAAAATATTTTACTTAAAAGCTCTATGACTTCCAGTTTCTGAGATATAGCCGACGACCATTGTTAGTTGTTCACCCGGTACGTGTTATATAAAGCAGTTTTAAGCACTTTTAAATGTAAAATGATGCTTTATAAAACGTGTACTTTAATATACTATTAGATTAATCAAATATATTAATTATGTATTATTTTATTTATTAGTGTTGTAAAATTAGTTAGGACACAATATGTTATTAGTTTATCTTTAAGAGTGTGTGAATTAAAATTAGAGGATTTCTTCTCCTAAAATTCCTGTTAGCAAATAATAAATTTTGGCACTGAAATCGCATTTGGTTAATTGATGCGAAAAGCCAAGATGATATACTTGTAGATGTTTAACGGTTGCATAATTTAGGTTTGTTATGTGATACTGGAGCCGACTTAAAAATATCAACATTATAATTTAATTAGTTAAATACTCAGCTTTAATAGACCGTAATATGTTTTTACTGGTTTTTATCAGATTTCATTCAAAAAATGATGACCCACTATTGTATAATTATATTTTTTTCTTTTAGGCAATCAAGCTGTAAGTCTGGTTGCATTGCAGTTGTGTTGTAGTTATAGAATGATTTGTTTTTATCTTGTGCCGTTGTTGTGAAATAAAACCAATAATTAAAACGTAAAATTCTTTATTTTACCCTGTAAATTTTTTTAAGCTAGACATTTTTAAAAACATTTATGTACAATTTGTATGTTATTTATATTATATATTCCTACATCTCTTAGGTATCACATTATTTATTTTTTATTCTTGCTTTTTTCTTCTAAACACCGAATTAAAGTAGATAGGCCTATAATGCTATTATAAATACAGTGTGTGTATAAAGTCTGGAAACGGCTTAACAACATCACAATTTACTGGCCGATTAAACCAAATTTGGTACAGGTGTGTAAGAGGATCTAACGCACCGAATGACGATATTGGCGTTGTTGCCAGCTTTTTAGTTTGTCTGGAATTAACGAACGAATTTTATATTTTTAAATATAACACCCAGTATATTTTTACATTTTTACATTTTTAAATTCCACATAAAATTATAATTATTTTTTATTGAATGCATTATTAGTCTATACTTCATACTTTCCGAGATATTGACTTTCAAAAAGTGACATTTTTGAACTTTGACAGCTTATAACTTTCTAACAGTACGTCTTAGAGCAAAACGGCTTACATGTCCCTATCTTCAATTTTTATTATCTTCCCAAAAAAATCAACTTCCGGTTAAACCGGATGTAACTCAACAGCACGAAATATAGTTGTTCCGGTTTAACTGGAAGTTGATTTTTTTGGGAAGATAATAAAAATTGAAGATAGGGACATGTAAGCCGTTTTGCTCTAAGACGTACTGTTAAAAAGTTATAAGCTGTCAAAGTTCAAAAATGTCATTTTTCGAGAGTCAATATCTCGGAAACTATGAAGTATAGACTAATAATGCATTTAATAAAAATAATTATAATTTTATGTGGAATTTAAAAATGTAAAAATATACTGGGTATTATATTTAAAAATATAAAATTCGTTCGAATTCCAGACAAACTAAAAAGCTGGCAACAACGCCAATATTGTCATTCGGTGCGTTAGATCCTCTTACACAACTGTACCAAATTTGGTTTGAATCGGCCAGTAAATTGTGATGTTATTAAGCCGTTTCCAGACTTTATACACACACTATATTTGTGTACCCAGCGTAGAGAGTGTCTATCTTACGAGCGAGTATTAATGGCGAGGTGTACTCGAGGTTACTAAATATACCAGCTCGGAAAATAGAGATACACAGTCACAGTCTGCCTAAGAACCCATCAGCCACATGACAACAAAATGACATGTCGCTCGAATGTTTGTGCAGTATATTATTTAAATCAATTATTTAAATAGCCATGCCGCGCTGCGCTGCCTGTACAAAAAGAAAGACATACGACACGATGAAATGCATATTTTGCCGTCCTTAGAAAGATCACTGCATAATATGCGATTTCGAGAATTTGGAACAAATCGAGTTACTATAATGTTTAAATATTACTTGCAAAATAGTTTTGTTTTTACCTAGGTATTTAATTTAATAGCCTATACCGGGTGTCCCCGATAAGAATGCGCTCTATAACTGTACCTCAGAGCCAAACTATGTTAAGTCACACATTTGCGATTTTTACTTTTTAATGTTAAGTCAATCAGTGGCACGTCCCCTTTCAATTGATATATATTTTTTTCATTATCTCAACTCGTTTAAAAGTTAACACTTTTAAAACTATATTAAGTCATCACCCAAAAAAAAAGGCTAACTAGGTTAAGTCATGTTAATATAGTCTGGCTTTGCAAGTTGGCAACGATGCGTTATGTTAAGTCACAAGTTTCAGTATGTATTTGTGGTTCAAATTGACTTAATATGTTTTGGGCTATGCTATGAAGTAAAAAACAAAGTGACTTGATATACTACCTCTCATTGGAAAAATAGCAAAAAAAAAACTTTAACAAGCTCTCCTGAAAAATCAAAATTTTTGACTTAACATACTTTGGCACTGGGGTACAGATAAGGATTTCGTAAACTCTAATGTTTAAATATTACTTGCAAAATAGTTTTGTTTTTACCTAGGTATTTAATTTAATAGCCTATACCGGGTGTCCCCGATAAGAATGCGCTCTATAACTGTACCTCAGAGCCAAACTATGTTAAGTCACACATTTGCGATTTTTACTTTTTAATGTTAAGTCAATCAGTGGCACGTTCCCTTTCAATTGATATATTTTTTTTTCATTATCTCAACTCGTTTAAAAGTTAACACTTTTAAAACTATATTGAGTCATCACCCAAAAAAAAAGGCTAACTAGGTTAAGTCATGTTAATATAGTCTGGCTTTGCAAGTTGGCAACGATGCGTTATGTTAAGTCACAAGTTTCAGTATGTATTTGTGGTTCAAATTAACTTAACATGTTTTGGGCTATGCTATGAAGTAAAAAACAAAGTGACTTGATATACTAACTCTCATTGGAAAAATAGCAAAAAAAAAACTTTAACAAGCTCTCCTGAAAAATCAAAATTTTTGACTTAACATACTTTGGCACTGGGGTACAGATAAGGAATTCGTAAACCCTAATGTTTAAATATTACTTGCAAAATAGTTTTGTTTTTACCTAGGTATTTAATTTAATAGCCTATACCGGGTGTCCCCGATAAGAATGCGCTCTATAACTGTACCTCAGAGCCAAACTATGTTAAGTCACACATTTGCGATTTTTACTTTTTAATGTTAAGTCAATCAGTGGCACGTCCCCTTTCAATTGATATATATTTTTTTCATTATCTCAACTCGTTTAAAAGTTAACACTTTTAAAACTATATTAAGTCATCACCCAAAAAAAAAAGGCTAACTAGGTTAAGTCATGTTAATATAGTCTGGCTTTGCAAGTTGGCAACGATGCGTTATGTTAAGTCACAAGCTTCAGTATGTATTTGTGGTTCAAATTGACTTAACATGTTTTGGGCTATGCTATGAAGTAAAAAACAAAGTGACTTGATATACTAACTCTCATTGGAAAAATAGCAAAAAAAAAACTTTAACAAGCTCTCCTGAAAAATCAAAATTTTTGACTTAACATACTTTGGCATTGGGGTACAGATAAGGATTTCGTAAACCCTAATGTTTAAATATTACTTGCAAAATAGTTTTGTTTTTACCTAGGTATTTCATTTAATAGCCTATACCGGGTGTACCCGATAAGAAACCGTAGCAGATGCAGGGATGGTTAAATTAGAAAAAAGTTGCGCCCCACTACATTCTGCAACGTTTTATTTTCAAATGTTGCTAACAAAGGCATATTATAGTATAGAGGAATACATTTTAGACCATTTTTAGATTTAGGTATATATATATTTGTGTTTTTTACTACGTAATTATTTATTTGTTAATTTAATTATGCACTTATGTTTTTAAGGTTTCTAGTTTGTAAGTATGGCTTGTCAATAACTAAGAATGTTCACGACAATAAAGCTATTTTTGACTTTGACTTCGACTTTGAAATTTCCTTCTGAGGATATTATTGCAAAACCTAATTTTAGAGATTTCGTTTTTATTTTTTTTCACTCTATTTGAAGAGGTATGTCAAAATAAAGGCTACATTCTCATTATCATTTTTTCTCCTTTACAAGTTGGTATAATTAAATTTTCAATCCGACGTTTCGTTTTCTCACAACCACCATCAACTTTGTTTTTTTAAATAGCCGGAAAATTTTATTTTATTATTTTTAAATTCCCCTCCTCATTCCAAAAACAACGGTTTATCATATCTGGTATTAATTACATGTTTCATACTTAAAAACTCATCATCAATAAAAATAAGTGTACATTTATGTTCTATAAACATTCCTTTGTTTTCAAAACCAACTAGAAATTAGTTGCCTGTGGAAAACAATAAATTTTTATTAAATTGGTACTATTAAAATTAAATGCCATTTTATTCGTAGCTAACTTTAAAAAAGTTCAATAATTACCACTCAAACAACATTTACGGATTAACTAAATACCTAACAGTGTTTTCAGCAATCAAATTTATTTAATTTAATTTTCCAAAGGGCCCCTTTCTCTTACTAAACATAAGTAGTAACTATATATACAATTTCATTCATTACGATCTCTAACATTTTTGGAGTTATTCTTCTAATGCCGGCTTGAATTTCTGAACTTAAAGTTGGTCAGTATTTTCATAGGTTTTCAAGAAGACTTCATTATTAAGACAGCCCAAGAAAAAAATTAAAGGGTGCAAGGTAGGGTGGCCCATCTTATGCAACCTAGGAAAAATTGAGCTGCCACCCCTCAAAATGGTTCCACTTGATGAAAAAACATCCCCACTAAAATTTCATTTTGATCGGATACCAGAAAGTGGTGCCGCCTGCAACGTTAATTCTGATAAAAATGAAAAATTAATTATTACCTAATTTTGCAAATATGTTGTATTTGTAAAGGCGAAATGTATGACAAAACAATATTTATAAATTAAATGTTTGGTCGTTCCCTCCCCCAGACCGGTTTCGCTTTATCACGGCTCATCAGTGAAGCTAGGATCTGACGAAAGGAACGACCAAAGAGCCTATATCAGAAGTTTTCCATCCCAATGGATTATTGGTGCCAAAAGATCACATCCTTTAAAAGTTGCTTTTAATTTTGCAGCCCTTTCTTTTCTCATACGTTGCCTACTTCGTTGAAGAGTTGTTCTACTTATAGACAGAGACGAAACATCATGTCCTAGTGCTTCTGCTACTGCGGTCAAAATACGAACTCCATCTCTATCGCTTATCCTACAGGCATCAAGTGCAGCTACTATTTTTGGTGTAACAATGTTAGTTGTTCCGTAAAATGTTCTTTTTTTTGGCTGTGATGGACCAGGCTCTTCTAGGGCTAGCGGTACTTCCTCTTGGGAATCTAGCTTCCCTTCTATTTTACTCCCAATTTCAACGGAAGAACTGCTTCCCGAGGATGAAAATGTCACGGTTTCCATTAGTTGAGATTTTTCTTGAAGACTTCGTTGAAATCGCTCCGACAGTTTTTTGTGCTTTTCTTCACCTACTTTTTCTGGAGCAGCTAGCTGGTAGTCGATGCCATATACATCAACCCCGGGCGGCCTTGTTATTAGCTCAAGGGCGTTTGCATGGGATATATCAAATAAATCGTCCATCTTTTCCACAAATGTTTGTTCTTTTTGTTTTGCGCTTTCGTTTTTTTTCTTAGCTGACTTCTGTAACGCTGTCCACTCGGCGTGAAGTTTTTCCAGTTTTCCAATACAGTGGCTTTCTTTTCGTATTGGTATGCGAGCTTTGTCCCAAAAAATAGAAGCTTCTTTATTAGTTAGCGCGGCACTATCACACATTCACGCATGGTAAAGAATAAAACTGTCACCTGTCACTGTTATTAATTTGTTAAAAAATGATGAACATTTTTTGTTTTGGTTAAATTTTTTCAATAAGATAATGCCACATGTTGATATTTTATTTAATCAGCTGCAGGCAATTCAAACAGATGCAGTGAAGATTCAGATAGCTATTGATAATTTTGAAAAAGAAATATTAAATATAAGGAATAGTTTACCTCCTGTTATAACCGATGGGCTAGTACAAAACACGTCAGAAGTCCTAAAAAAGCGGCGTAAACTAAATGAAGAATATCTTGATTTATCCGCAAGAAAGGTATGTGACATAATAACGGCAGTAGTAAAAAGTCGTTTTTGTTTCAAGAACCATTTATCTGGTGCTAAACTCTTCATAAGAAAAAACTATAAGAATTATTCGAATAGCCTGCCATTAGAAGATATTAATATATTTTGTGCTGCATATCCTATGATAAATAAGAACATTTTAATAATGGAGTTAGAGGTGTTTTACTCAAGAACAGAAATAACAGATATCCGTTCAGAAGATGGCAGTGAAAACGAAAATGTTTTCGGCTGTTTAAAGACTTTTTGCAAAACTTGTTTATGGGAAGGCAACTTATTACCAATAATTTGAGGTGTATAATGTCCAATTAAGTACCCGATACTATCTTTCCGTAAATTTCGATTCCCAGACATTATCACGATTGTTTTTTAATTTCACAAAGAAAATACACAGACAAACTTAATTTATCTCTAAGGAGGTCTGTTGCATACTAACATAAGTAAGAAATTATTAATAGGAGATTACTGGCAAAGCCGCTGGAAAGACACAAAAATTCCAAGAAAACAGCTTCCTGTAAAGGGGCAGGAATATTTTTATTTTTAGAAGTGACCAAATTAGTAATAAATATTTTAACTACAGGCAACAAAACAGTCTGACACCAATCTACCCCGCAATAGCTAATAAAATGAGGATTATTTAATAAAATTTGTATGTACCTACTAGGTACCTAATATTTTCACCTGCTGGCGGCACGTGTTCCTGTTGTCGGATTGGATTGAATTATTGGTGGTTTTATTTTTTAATATAAAGGAACATTTTCACAGGGTGGCCCGGTAAAAATCTTCAAAACTTTTTTTCACCCCTATGGAGATGGGCCACCCTAGGGTAAGGTCAGGAGAACGCGCAGGCCACCGTATGGGGCCATTAGTGGCAAATAGTCTATTGGTAAAGCGTTCCGTTAAATATTCCATATTATAGCGAGCATTATGGGGAGGGGCTTAATCATGCTGAAACCACATCTTGAATAATGTTCCATAATTTTTATAAAAAAACTACAATAGACAACTCGTCAAAAACAAAATTTTCACTTTAGAGATATAAGATATAAGTTAATTTGCATTTAACCTAAACGATTACATTAACCTAATCTGTCATTTATCAAATATTTATAATTTATTTAAACAGCTGCCTGACACATCCTACTATTAGAGTTGAGACAGCTGAAAATTAGCTTAGGTTATGGACACTGAAAATAACATAGTTATAAATAACATGAACTTGATGATGAGTTTTTAATTGCGAAACGTGCTATTAATACTAGGCGTGACACGTCGTTGAATTTGGAATGAAGAGGGAAATTTAAAAATAATAGAATAAAATTTTCTGACTATTTCAAAAAACAAAGTTAATGGTGGTTGTTAGAAAACAAAACGTCCAATTGAAAGATTAATAACGCCAACTTGTAAAGGAGAAAAAATGGCAATAAAAATGTAACCTTTCTTTTGACATATGTTGTCAAATAATCCGAAAAAATAATTACGAAGTCGCAAAAATTCGATTTTGCCTAAATATCTTTGGAAGGATTCGGAACTATTAATTTGGAAACAAAACGTTGCCGAATGTAGTGGGGCGCAATTTTTTTAAAATTTAACCATCTCTCTATCTTCTACGGTTTGAGAAACCCCTGTAGAGTGCATTGGTAGGTTGTATGGTATTTTTTAAAAATGGTTGTAAGTTGAAATAAAAAACAGTTATGTATAAATTACAAACGGAAACATATTTTTAAATTTTCAAATCACCGCAAACCCAGCAAATCTTGAAAAGCTGTGGTAGCATGAGAGAATAGTTAATGGTTCTCCCGAATATTTTACCATATATATATATAAATATATATAATAAAATAGGAAATTTTCAAAGAACCTTGCGCAATGAACAAAAAACAGACATTGATGGTCTCAGTGACATATATTCAAATTTGTTAAATTTTAACCTTAACAACAATCATAATAACCATAACAATAGTACTGAGACCACTAATTAACACACCCCTCTTTCTAGTACCCTTTCAGTCAACTTTGTACTTTTGTTTTTTTAAATAAGATAAAATTATGTCTTTTTGCTGTATATTTGTTATTTAATTTTTTTTTACAATCAAAAACATGTTTGTAATAGTTTAGGAATATACATATATCTCCTTTGTAATTTTCACATATTAGGTAACGTTACTGTTAATTAATTGACTATTAAATGATACCCTTCGATCGACAAGATGGCCGCTGTTCTGTTGGTTACTTATCTAGATGTTAACATGAACCTATAAAGACCTTACTCTTAAAAACAGGAATTTGTTGGCATAAAAACTCTAAACAATTTTTTGAAATCTATCTCGTTTCGACAGTATGAAACCAGACGTACAAGTTATCGTAATAACTTGATGAAAATGTAGTAAAACAATTTCCATTTTCCACAAAATACTTTTCAATACTCATATTGGTTGTCCTACATAATGCTAATTAGCAGTAATTAAATAATTTTTAACATTTTTTTTGCAAAAATTGTGGTCTTTTTTGGCCGTTACATTAAAAATCATAATATTTCTCACACTCAATTTTCTAAACCTTACAGTTTTCTATGACTAATTGATTTTTTGTTCATATTGTAGCCCTGAAGAAGATAATAAACATTATCGAAAGCTTGGTGTAGCTTAAAAAGCATTTTCATTTAATCAAGCCCTCATCAGGACCGATACCCCAAGAATTAAAATTTTTGTTGTTTAACTAGTCGGTCAAGACTACCCTTCTCGCTTATAATAAAATATATATATATTTATCCCGCTATCATTATTGACTCCATACATTTACATGTTACATTCATTGTTGCGTCCATGGCATTATTGAGTCCGTATATCGGTCTCAATAAAGTCAGCCCTTGTAAAACATGTTTCCCGCCATTTTCTAAGTTAATATTTATGCAGGTCAGTGACGATTCCCGCCATAAATTTTAAATACCAACCAGGTTAGCGCTATCCAATTGGGTTACAGAAATATTAACGGATTTCTAATTTGAAGTGGACGCAATAACATTCTTACGATGTAAAATGATATACAATTTTAGTTCACCGAAATTCTGACAGAGGCGCTAAATCACTTGAGTATATTATTACAATTTTCGTATGTTATTGTGTCCATAAATCTGGCAGCGTTGCGATCTATTTATAGCCTTACAAGAAATATATTTGCGGGATTTTCGACGGATAATATTGAGACCGGCTACGTCGCATTCTATTTTTAGACACATAAACTGGGAATCACCTAGTATTTATTTTGTTGGTTAATACGGTTTAAGAATTTGTGCGGCCTGCGATTGTTAGTGCCACTATAAACCTTTATCTATGGTTAGTGCATCCGTAGTGGTAAAACATACAAGATGTCGTCCAGGGCTAAAAAAATGATAAATATGTGTAAAATGGACCAAACTGACAAAAAAGGTAGGTTTATTAAATGTAATATATATATAAGCAGAATTTAATAAAGGAGAGTTATTAATTTAAATAAATGGCAGTGGTTTCCATATGCATACTTAGGTACATTATGCATGACTTGAAGTGAGCTTCTAAGCTTTGTGTTTTTGTAGGTGGCATTTTTAAATGGGAGGCTTTAAGCTACCAATAAGGTTTTAATGAATGATCCGTTTTTTGGTTATTTCGATTTTTCTACTTTAATTATTGTTTTATTATTTAAGATTTAAAAAACCCAGGGGTATTTTGGAGAACTGGAGGAAACAGGTTTTGCAACCGAGGGCTTTCACCTGACCATTCACCGAACGAAAAAAATAAAATTACAGATGGAACGACTGAAGCCATGGTAAAATATTGTGAATAATAATGTTTACAGTGTCACAGATAAAATCAGCAACATATTTGGAACATGTGTCCATGTGTGTGGTGAGTTTTGCAGGGTAGAAAACGATTTATCTCGATTTCCGGCAAAACTACAAGTCCTATGGAAAAACGTTAAATGGCAAAGTCGTAGGTAATAAAAAGATTTACAAGTTTTGTATTTGTACTTTTTTCACATAACCTCAAAATTTATGTGAAAAATTGAAATAACCAAGTTTTTGGTTTTTTATTTTCATCTTTTACAAAAAAAATTTTTTATACAAGAAATTTGGTGAAAACTTTTCTTTTGATGTCCCAAACATACTGTAATTTTTTTTATTTAAAATATTTATTTTTTAACCTTATTTTGACTTAATATCGAAAAAGCAACCTGTTTTTCAATCGAAAATTCTCACGTCAAAATATCTGCTTTTTTAAAAAAGTCGGTGGGCTTTTTGTTCGCTGAAATCTCTACTTTCAGATGGTGTAAAAAATATACATTACTATGGTAAATGTTCTCAAAAAATGCAAAAAAACTCGAATCCGAAATTTTTTTTTTAATCATTATGTACAATTTTAAGCTATTTATTAAAATTTATACTTTAATAACTCGAAAAACGTAAGATTCCATGTTACATTGATAAGCAAAAAAATTACAAATCCATAAAACATGAAGATCGCAAAAAACATGCTTGATTTGATCTAAAATATAATTAAAGGTAGGATTTAAAGGAGAATTGAATTGAATTGAATTGAGAACATTTACCATAGTAATGTATATTTTTTTACACCATCTGAAAGTAGAGATTTCAACAAACAAAAAGCCCACCGACTTTTTTAAAAAAGCAGATATTTTGACGTGAGAATTTTTGATTGAAAATTAGGTTGCTTTTTCGATATTAAGTCAAAATAAGGTTAAAAAATAAATATTTTAAATCAAAAAAATTACAGTGTGTTTAAGACATAAAAAGGAAAGTTTTCACCAAATTTCTTGTATAAAAAAAATTTTTTGTAAAAGATAAAAATAAAAAACCAAAAACTTGGTTATTTGAATTTTTACATAAATTTTGAGGTTATGTGAAAAAGTGCAAATACAAAAGTTGTAAATCTTTTTGTTACCTACAACTTTGCCATTTAACGTTTTTCCATAGGACTTGTAGTTTTGCCGGAAATCGAGATAAATCGTTTTCTACCCTTAAAAACTCACCCCCTCCCCCTTCCCGACCTCGGATCGCCCGTAATTTATTTTTCCTTTAATTTTTGTTATATCCTCTTCCTTTTCCAATGGGTTTCATCCTACTATTATTTTTTTTGGTTTCAAAAATTATCGACCCTGGTCTATATTATTAATTATTAAAAACAAGGTTCCGTGTTTTCAAAAAGAAGTGCAGGAAAGGCTAAATTAATATATTTTTATTTAAATTGTTTTTTAATTCTGTTTATGTAGGTATTTAGCTATTTAGTAAAAACCAAAATGTTATGTCAAATGTTTAGTGATTTGTACTAGTTATGACAACTTTGCAACACTTTTAACATAATTGTTTTGTGTTGTTGTTGGATGTTTTTTTTTATATTTATGATAAAGACAGTGTTTAGGGCACATATTGTTGATAAAAACATACAAAAAGAAAGGTTTTGTAGAAAATATTTATTTTATACAGGCTCGCTAAAATTTTAAAATCTCAGAAAGACACATTTAAACAAATCGAAAAAAATTTAAATTGTACTAGAGACCTAAAATTTGTCATATACGTAAAAAATTTTAAAATAAACAACTTTTCCTTGTAACATTTTTCGAAATTTAAAAAATAATGCCATATTTTAGAATTTTTTGAAAAAAATAATAAGTTAAAAAGTCGTTCATTTGATATAATTTTTAAAGCAAAAACGAAGTGCAGAATCAAACCGAATTAACCGAATAGGAAAATGAATTTCCAATGTTGCGTACTTTATCTGTGACCCTGTACAATAAAAAATAATTATTTTTGAGGTTCATAAAAAAAAACTACAAACTTATTACAATAATATAATAAACACTTAAAAATTATATTTTTCAGTCAAAAACTATGATCAGCTCGCCTGAAATTTCTGAGAAAGAGGAGATAAAAGAATTTCTGCAGGAACCTCAAATGGTATGTTTTGTTCTTGACATAATATGCCTTTCTTTTTTATTTAATTTTAAAATACCTTGTAAAGTATTTTAAACGCAATTGAGGAAACATGTGATGATTTTTGACGGTTTTTGATTGGTTGTTTAGTAGGTAATTTTGTAATTTTAGCTCCAAATCCCTACTAGTAAGCAAGACGAAAAAATAATTATATATCAAGACATCACCATTAAACCACCAAATTTGTTTAATTTATCTGAAAACAAAGTGATACCACAAGGTGATCATAGTGGATTATCCAATCATATTGATCATAATAAAAGTTGTAGTCTTGATACCATAAACCAAGAGCTTTTTGAACAAGGACTTCTTGCGGAACAACATAAGGTATATTTTTTATCATGTAAATTGTTTTGCTAATAACACATCAACTTCTAATTTAAAAATTACTTGTTGGGTGGGACATACTATGCTGGTCACTGGTCCCACCCGTGTCAGGGGAAGTAAAATAAAAACAAAACTCTTTGTGCTGTACCAGCCAAGATATACAGGGTGTTCCTTAATGTAGCGTTAATATTCCTCAATTCGATTTATGAAGAATTTCTAATCTTTTACTACACGGTGTTGTATTTGTTTTTAAAGCGTTATTTTATAATAACTTTAAAACCACTTTGTTATTTTCCATTTTAAGATGTAGGTACAATAGGAGTAAAACCTAACATTAATACAAAAAAAAATAATTAATAACGTGAACTTAAGATTAATAAAAAAATTATATCTAATAAGGTATATTTCCTCCTCTTGTATTAATGACTGCTTGTATTCGACGAGTCATACTTTTTAAATTAAATTAAGGATCACATGCTGGTCGATGCTATTTCACTCTTGCAACAGCAACTCTCTCGGCTCCTGAGCAATAATTCTTGGAGTTGGACAATGATTTTCTGATTAATTTTATTTCTAAAATTATTTGCAATTTCTGACGTGAAATAAATTTTTTGCTCGCCAGTGTTAATTTTAATAACACCATAGGAAATACGGCACCTAATTTATTTATTTATTAATTTATTTATTATATATCTTTGGAACACATACAGGATAAACCCAAAAAAAATGGTGAAATAGGAAACTGAAAATATTTTCAGTCGAATTATTTTGCACACAATTATTGTTTATAATTTTATTACGTCACAATCATAACAAGAATGTTTTTCGAGCCGCTCCGTAGCCTTAACTTATCTTCCTGTATATTAATGGGATGACATTTAAGAAATTTATATCGCCCTTTTGAGACTACATTTTCTTATTTCCAGGCTGAAGAAAATTTTTCGTCTCAACCAAAAAATGATGGTATGACTCTTGACCCACAGGAAAATGATAATTTTTCTCCACACCAAAACAATTCTAGTTCGACGATTGACTTACAGATAAATACTAATGTTTCATTGGAAGAAAACAAGGACATGTCAGGGGCATGGTCTGTTGAAACACCAGAAGATCCGTATCAGACAGATAGCGATTCATCATATGTTCCTGATACAGATGAGGTTTATTTTTATTTTCTTTAATACTCTTACAGTACAGTAATTTTCAATGAAGTTTTGTACAGAAGTTGTGCTTCGTGAACCTGCCCATCATTTTAAGTTCAATAAGGTGTTGTACAATAATGTCATATTACCTATACTAAATTTATTTTATTGATAGCCGATGTGAGTAAATCGGTGTACAACACTTCATTGAATATGAATGTACGTACATTACATCATTTAAGCGAAATTTAATGTATTGCATGCCGATGACTTATTGTCACATTACTAGGTAGGTACCTACTAACTTTTCAAAATCTATGACACAACTGTACTTAATTAAATTGAACCCAATGAAATCAATTTGACAAAAAAATACTTTTTGAAAAAACAATAACCTGTAATGGCAGAAAACGCAAAAAATAAAAAATGTCATTTTGAAATATCTTATAAGTGAATACCTTTTATGAGTCGCCTGGAACACTGGTTTAAAGGTCCCTTTCTGTTATAGGAATCTTGGACTTCTGTCCCTACTTCACGAGGAACTCGCTTCAATAAGAACATTGACATCACAATTGAAAAAAAACTGCCTGCTATTGAATCCCCTAAAAATGAGCCGTTCTATAAAATAAGTCCATTCGAGATAGAGATTGAGCCAGTCACGATTAATGAAAATATCACAAATGCAAAAAAATTACCTGATGCAAAACATCCTGTCTCCAAGGCGCCTTACAAAAGAAAGTCAGACTTTTGTTACTTATGTGAAACTGCGGTGCAAAACTTCGTAAGACATATTAGACGAAATCATTCAACAGAAATCGATGTGCAAGAAATATTCTCGAAACCTGCCAAAAGTAGTGAAAGACGACATTTATTGGATAAGCTAAGGAGAAAGGGAAACTTTTTGGCAAGCGGGCATGACAAGGGACGTTTTAAAGTAGTAAGAGAGTCCTACGTTCCAGATAGAACGACTTTACCGTGTGATAATTGTTTGGGTTTTTTTTCATCAAAAATTTTATATCGACATAGGAAAAAATGCACCAATGGTAATGTTATTGGTGGTGCTCAGGCCGCGGGTCAATCAAAAATGATTTTTAATAATAGGGTTGATCCACGATTAAAACAAGAAGTATTTCCTCGTATGCGTGCGGACAAAATATCTCTGGAAGCTCAAAATGACCCATTAATTTGCGCTTTTGGATCGCGGTATCTCACCACGCACCGAGAAAAGCATTTTATTTCAGTAACCTCACGGAAAATGAGAGAACTCGCCAGAGTTTTAGGTGAAGTTCGAAAACTTAATTCGTCTATTACATCCTTGTTTTCCGCACTTCGCCCAGAATATTTTGATTTTTTTGTGGAAGCAGCAAAACGTATAGGAAAGTACGATACTGAAAAAGAAATATATTTTTCCCCCACTATTGCTATGAATATTGCAACATCTTTAAAGCAGTGTTGTGAAATTGCCATTATGTACGCCTATAAGAAACACTCCAATTATTTAACGGTTTCAACGACGAAAGCCGAAGCAGATTTAAAAACACTCATTACCTTATTCGAATCGAATTGGCGGTTCGAAGTTTCTACAGCAGCAGGTAATAATTTGCACATGAATAAATGGAATAAAATAACAATAGTCCCACTAGCAAGTGACTTAAAATTATTAAAAGAACATTTAATAAATGTGGCTGATAAGTCCCTAATAGCTCTCAAAGAAAATAAAAACCCCTCAGCATTTAACAACTTAATGGAATCGGTATACTGCAGAGTTATATTGTTAAATAGGAAACGTGCGGGTGAACTGGAACGAATGCTTTTACATACATACGTAAATATATCTGTTGGAAAACAAGAATATGAAGAATTTAATAATGTTGTATCTCCTGTAGAACAAATATTATTAAAAACATTAAAAAGGGTTGTCATTAGAGGAAAGAGAGGTAGGGGAGTACCGGTGTTATTTAGTGTTGATGTACAGAATCACCTTAAATTTCTGATTGAAATACGCGATATCTACGTGCCTACAGATAATAAATTCTTATTCGCCAAGTCGAATTCGAAGTCTTCCTTGATTGGTTACAAAACATTAAATAAATATGCAAAAAGTTGTGGTGCCAAAAATCCATCATCAATAACATCTACCCGTTTGCGAAAGCATCTCGCTACACTTTCCCAACTTTTTAACATGTCTGATCAAGAAATAGAGCAATTAGCAACCTTTATGGGACATACAACAGGGGTACATCGAAGTACATATCGATTACCAGATGATGTTTATCAGACGGTTAAGATATCTAAACTTTTATTGATAATGGAAAAGGGTGGTGCAAACCAGTATCAAGGCAAGTCGTTAGATGACATAAATATTGATATGGAGCATAATTTGCTTGAAGGTAACGAGGAAAGTGGAAACAGCGATTTAGAGGACATTATTGATGAAAGTTTGCCCCAAACGTCAGTTTCTTCCACTGTTCACGATACTTCAGTTGTTGTTCCCAAACCTGTAGTTCCCAAGATTGGAAAATTTCGTACTCTTGTTCCATGGACCCGACAACAAAAAGACGTTGTTAAAAAGTTTTTTAAAAAGCATATTCAAACAAAGACACCCCCCAAACGTATAGAATGTGAAAAACTTAAGGGACAATATAAAGAATTACTTGATAATAAAAACTGGCTCAAAATAAAGGTATTTATACAAAACGAATATAGAAAGAAACTATAATAGACGACAAGTATTCACATGCGTAAAGCGGTAAAGCTGCAACACCCTTTATAATTATTAATAAAAATTAGAAAATTACATGCTAATTGTGTACAACATTAAAAATTTTGTGTTCATAGTTAGACAATTTTTTTGAAATTTCTAAAGTGGGGGTCAGATCAGGTTCTAGTGTAAAAAATTTCGATTTAAGGAGACTTAAACAAATGACATTTGCGTGTTTGTGACTAAAAACTTATTTATAGATTATTGGGGCACAACCTTCTTTAAATCAATCAATTTTTGACATTCTCACAGATGGGGTGACATGGCTTTACGCCAAGAGACATCCAATTTAAAATTACAAAAAGAAAGACTTGTTGATGAGCACAAAATTTTCAATATCGGTACCTATACAATTAACACAGAAATATTTTTAATTTCGAATTTTATAATATGAAAATTCTTAATTTTTTGGGTTAGGTTAAGTTTTAAGTGTTAAAAGAAACATTATGTTTATGTTGCTATGTACTTGCTAATATTTTTTTAAAGAAAAGTTAATAAGTTTACCTACTTGTATTTGTTAAATTACCAAAATCCCAGAATTTATAAAAATATTTTTAATAAACATGTTTTAAGTTTATTGTTTTCTTTTATTTTATAAAATGAAGGAAAATAATGAATAACTTTTTACGATAAATTCAATATAATAAAACCTTTGTGTTTTATTTCATAATGCACAATAATTATAACCACTAATTTTTAAACAAGGTCCAGGAAGCACGTGCTTCCCGGACCAAAACAGAAAGAACAATATGGATGTCAGTGGCGTAGCCAGGATTTGGGAGCGAGGTCCTTTAGGGGCGCCTAGATAATTATTGTGAGCATCTCAAAGTGCTGGTAAATACGTCATGCAACCATGCGTTTTTTTAAATGCCAATTCGCAATAATTTGTCATAACAAATCCAACAGATCTTTCCGATTTTTATTTATAAAAAATATATAAGAGGAAACTAAAATACTCAATCTGCTCCACTATTTACAGAGTGAAGCAGAATTTACTCCACTAAGAGATGCACTACCTTCATAATATTAAAAAAATATCTTAGGGTAAATAAAATCGTATAAATTGCGCTTTTATTGCATCCTCCGTATTGAATCCAAGCAAATTTGCGCCTTTATTGAGTCCAGAAGTTTGGCAACACCTCACGGACGTAGGAATGTACAATACCCGAAAAAAATGGAGTCAACTAAGGTTGATTATTAAAAGGTCGCACTAAAGTATGAAACGTACACAAATATTCATATATTAAAAACTTGTTAGATTTGAATAAAAAACCGTTAGCTAACCTAAAAAAAAAAAAGAAGAACGCTATACGCAGACAAAAATGGCGGGAAACCTCGTTTTCTAGGGGACGCAGTAAGGTTGGAATGTAAACGGACACAATAATGATAGCAATATTTATATATATATATATACAGTGTGTGTATAAAGTCTGGAAACGGCTTAATAACATCACAATTTACTGGCCGATTTAAACCAAATTTGGTACAGTTGTGTAAGAGGATCTAACGCACCGAATGACGATATTGGCGTTGTTGCCAGCTTTTTAGTTTGTCTGGAATTCGAACGAATTTTATATTTTTAAATATAACACCCAGTATATTTTTACGTTTTTAAATTCCACATAAAATTATAATTATTTTTTATTAAATGCATTATTAGTCTATACTTCATAGTTTCCGAGATATTGACTCTCGAAAAGTGACATTTTTGAACTTTGACAGCTTATAACTTTCTAACAGTACGTCTTAGAGCAAAACGGCTTACATGTCCCTATCTTAAATTTTTATTATCTTAAAATCAACTTCCGGTTAAACCGGAACAACTATATTTCCTGCTTTCGAGTTACATCCGGTTTAACCGGAAGTTGATTTTTTTGGGAAGATAATAAAAATTGAAGATAGGGACATGTAAGCCGTTTTGCTCTAAGACGTACTGTTAGAAAGTTATAAGCTGTCAAAGTTCAAAAATGTCACTTTTCGAGAGTCAATATCTCGGAAACTATGAAGTATAGACTAATAATGCGTTTAATAAAAAATAATTATAATTTTATGTGGAATTTAAAAATGTAAAAATATACTGGGTGTTATATTTAAAAATATAAAATTCGTTCGAATTCCAGACAAACTAAAAAGCTAGCAACAACGCCAATATCGTCATTCGGTGCGTTAGATCCTCTTACACAACTGTACCAAATTTGGTTTAAATCGGCCAGTAAATTGTAATGTTATTAAGCCGTTTCCAGAATTTATACACACACTGTATGTAAATATAATTAAATTGATAATCCAGTAGCAAAGATTAAAAACAAACTAAAGTTGGCCACACATGGAGCGACTTTTTGGACGATCTGGTACGCCGCCGACCAAATCCGCTACTGCAGTATGATGTTAGTGGTATCCTACCGATCTGGTCGGCAACATACCCGGTACGGCAAACGAACAGATCCCTACAGGTTTGGGCTCTAGCAAACACGAACGTCAAAAAATTGGGTGTAAAGATTAATTCTTTTGCTCTTGGCTCTTGTATTTTTAACGTATAAAATACCTGGTGGGACGTTGCGGTTTGTTTAAATTCAAGAGATTTACTTCTTAACTGAAGGACCTGATACGCATACAAATGAAAGACTGGGTATTTGTGTGTGTGGATACCGATATCGGTTTCCTGGCAGACCAAGTGTGCGCGACCAGTATGTCAAATCTGGTCGGTGGGTTGGATCACTCAAAAACCCTATCCGTGTGTGCCCGGCTTAATATCAACCTATCGACGCCACGATGCCTAATAAACAAGTATGTGCACATTCCAAAAAAATAACAGCATCTGCAGTTCGCGACAGACAGCCGTGTTTTCTTTAATTGGAAATTATTTTATTATAGCATTTAATTTAATAGTCAATTTTTTTGTCATTTGCGATGTTTTTGCTTAAGACGGCAGTATTGCCGGTCACATTATTTGTTGTATCGCCTACATGTCTTGTTGCTGTTATATGGATGTGTGAGGACAGGGCTTTAGTTATACATATTTTTTTATAATGACGCTGTCATTATGGTCTAATTTCAAACTAAACTGATAATTTAAATATCGGTATATAATGTTATTTAAAATAAATAAAACTTGAAAACTATTCCATGGTTTTGCACTTTATTTATGCACGTAACGGGCCAGTAGGAAAGCAATTATTTAATTAAATTTTCAAAAGTTTAACTGCTTGATCAGAGCAAAACCTTCTGAGATTAGAGAAGGAATGCATAAACCAGAGTTGAAGTTCATGCATAAACAAATTTAAATATACTTAAATAATTACCAAAATTTAAAATGGGATCATCAAATTAACACCCTTACAAAAAAAAATAAGAAACACTTTATGTAAATTTAGACTTTTAAAAAATATAGTGAATCAAAAACTTTGTTTAATGTTTTATTATGCACTTTTTCAATCAATTCTTTCCTATGGTATAATTGGTTGGGGAAGTGCATACGACTCGAAGTTGAAACCGCTTATAACAATACAAAAATATGTCTTAAAAATAATATTTAATAAACATATTTTGTATCTTTCTAAAATATTATTTGTTAATAATAATATTCTGAATGTAAAACAACTTTATTACAAAACTTCCATTTTATATATATATAAAAATAAAAATTTATTACATAATATTACTCATAATATACACCAAACAAGACAAAAAACAAATCTATGTTTATGTTATGATAATTTTAATTTAACACTTTTAAAAAATAATGCTTTATTTGTTGGCATCAAAATTTATAATATATTACCTACTGATTTGAAAACTATGAGTTTTTTGACATTTAAAAGAAAATTAAAATCATGGATTATGCAAAATGATGTAAAGGTAAATCAACTTATATATACGTAATACTGAATGTTAACATTTTTCTATTACAATTTTTCTATTATAATTTCTTCCTTATTTAATTTTTCCTTTCCTTTTTTTTTGTTTTGATGAAATATTTTTGAATTATTTACTTATATTTTTAAATATTATATTTATGATCTGATTAAAATTAATAATCTATATGGGTGTATATTTTTTCATTACAAAATCGGACAGATTTGTTAATCTATGGTTTTGTAATGATGCTTTCATTGAATTTATTTTTATTAAAAAAAAAAAAAAACAATGTTATCGATTTTTAATATTATTATAAACAAACCTGCAAATAAATAAATAAATAAAATAAATCTCTATCTTGTAAATTGGAATTTTCTACTTCGTTTAATCTATTGTCAACCTGTAAGCTATTTCGAGTTTTTTTTAGTTTATTGTTTCATTAACTAACATTTAACTAAAATCTATTGATTTTATATATAAATATATTTTACAGTGGCGGCTCGTGACATGAATGTCTGGGGGTTCACAAATACGGGAAACGCGGCAGGAAGTACGGGGGGCGGTAGCCCCCCGTATAACAGCGCCGCAGGCGATTTTTTTTTGGAAGTTCAAGGTCATGTTGCTTTGTAAAGCAGTCTTTACATCTATGAAGTTCTTCGTGAATTTATTCGTGAATTTCTCCGTGAAGTCGGTACCATTTAGTACACTGTGCATCAGCTGATTATTTTGCATGTTAAATTTTCGTGAATAATTTTACGAAGAAATTCACGAATTTATTTGACGTCCAAGTTGACCATTTACATTATCAAAGTTAGCCCTAAAGTGACTTCATGAATAAATTCACGAAGAACTTCACAGATGTAAAGATCGCTTAATATGAACTTAAATGAGCCTAATTAGGTACATACCTACCTATAATATAGGTAGGTACTGACATGTATGTGTAATTTTTTTATTAAACATCAAAATATTGTGCATTTGTGTCCTGGCCGATATTTTTAACAACCCTTCCTTAAAAAGATTCCAATAAAATAAATAAATAGCTTACCAATACGATTAACACCACTTTTAACCCAACACGGTTCTGCCTTTTCGCCGGCAAATAACAAAGACGGGAAACAAAATAGACTATTCTGCTTTTCACATCCGCACAGCCACTCATGTTTTTCATACAATGCACTCCTAAAGTCTTAAAAACTCTTTTAAAGTCCCGTTTTTGACCTTTATTTAGTTGCGTTATTTGGAGGTTAGGCACTGGTTTTCCCGCATTCTTTACAATAATCTTATCATCGAAACTTAACCCTGAGAATGACTTTTTTTAAAAACTCACTGTATTTTTGCAATTATTTAAATATTGCACCGAGACCGTTGCCGTCATTTTTATATTATTTATTATTTTTTAAAGAAGCCGTAAAATAAAACCGCGGACATACTATTACATAAATCACTAAAAGGCTCAGCCAGCTGGCGCAGCACAACAGCAGAGTAAAAATCGAATTAGAAAACATAATTCAGAACAAACGAGCACTTTCGCTTAAAGTTGACTAATCATAACGTGCCTAAACCTCATGATCACCAGAAATTTGTGCCATAAAGATAGAATGAGATCGAAAATAAAACTAGCTATAAAACAAAGATAGAGCTATCGTGCTCCTCGACTCGTGAAAAGATTGCGGCCGTTCTGAACATTAAAAACTTCTGGCACCGGCGGCACAATGATACAAAGAAAGAATTTATTGTATCATGCGGCGGCACCGTATTCTGCCGGTCGTTATGCCGTTCAAGCGCATGAGTCACCCCGGTTTAAGCGAAATTTTTTGTTCGACGCAACATCTAACAATAGGGAAAGTAAAGATATCGCAATTTAACGTTACGTAAAAGATAGGGTGATGATAATTCACAAAACGGTAACTAGTACCTATAGATTTTTTTTATTTTGAATTTTAACAATTTAAATTTTAACTAGGGGGGCACGTGCTCATGTGCTCTTATGCACAAGCCGCCACTGATATTTTATATATACAGTATGTCTCCGTAAGTTGGAACCATATGGGAAACTTTTTTATTATTAATTTTACGAAAAAAAGTTATTCTTAATAAAAAGTTCTGCATGATCTAAAACCTACAATGCAACTATCAAATATTAAATTATTTAAGGCGTATGCGAGGTTTGCCAAAAAATATGAATTTTGCCCAAGAGCAAAGTACCTTTATTTTTGACAATATCGAAAATTGTTATTAAAAAAAGTTAATCAAAACTAAAAACCAGGTTCTAATATGTAATTACACCCATTTACGATAAATTATTTTTTAATATTTTTTCTGCATTATTAATTAATTAGGAATGAACATTTATCTCTTGTAATTATTAAAAACATGATAACCTTTTCGTGTCATAATTTTATCTAACAATGTTGCAATTTAAACAAGTCCGTAATAAATACATATAATATGCATTTATATTGCGAATATTATACATTCTAGATTACATGTAACTACTGTACCTACAGTTAAATTTGCATTGTTATAGTACACATACGTTTCAAAAAAGAAAAAATAATTTTTTCATCGTAAATGGGTGAAATTACATTTTTAAACGTGGTTTTTAGTTTTGATCAACTTTTTCTAATAACAATTTTCGATATTCTCAAAAATAAAGGTACTCTCTTGGGCAAAATTCATATTTTTTGACAAACCTCGTATACGCCTAAAAGAATTTAATATCTGATAGTTGCATTTTAGGTTTTAGACCAAGCAGAACTTTTTACGAAAAATAACTTTTTTTCGTAAAATTAATAATAAAAAAGTTTTCCATATGGTTCCAACTTACGGAGACATACTGTAACTATATTGATCATATTTATCTGCACATTATTTTTATTAAAAAACTAACCCGATATTTTTCGCCTGACAAAGTTCCTAAAATAACTTATTAAGTTCCTTGATAATTATTTTAATATGCTAATTATTACCTATAGCATAATATGCAGGCGACATTAATATTTAAATTTTGTTTAAAAGATACAAAAATATAAGTCTAAAGTCCGATCCGGCCGATTTTTGTTTTAATATTGTTGCAATTTGACATGGGGCGCTGCTTGCAAAACTCTAATTTGAGTAATTCTGCCTTTATTTTTTGTAGAGCTGATGGGTTTATTTTTGTATTTGGGATCCGTAACAGAATACAAAATTGGTTGATTTTGAAACAGTTTTATAAGTGCAATGACTGGGTCTTTGCTCCAGATAATTCGTCCTCGTTTTGCACCCATAGCAATCGTCCAACACCAAAAGAAACAGAATAACGCGGTTAAAACTGACAGACGTTTTGATCATTTTTTTGTCAAATGAGCGAAGTTATCTTTATAAACTAATTAATTCCACTAACAGACATTTCTGGGGAAGTGAGTGAGGCAGCATATACTAGCCAGTAAATAAAGGCACTTAGACGGATTTAAGTGAGTCTCCGAGGAATGAGACCCACCTCAGGTGGCGTCTTAAATTCAGCGTCACTGATTTCAACTAAATAATTTGAGGTTAGGTTAGTTTTGCTTGTCAAATCATGACAACACGTTGACATCGGTTCGTTATTACTTCAATAAATGTTTAAACGTCTACTGAACTTATTTTATTTTGAAATAAAACTGTTTACTTCAAATCCAAAAGTGTCTTATTGCTATACAAAAGTTTTAAAACTAAAAAGTTGTAGTATTTTATGAAATCCTATAAAGGTACGTTGAAAAGAATTGCCAAAATCAGGAAAGTTATCGGGAAGATATAATCAACGCTAATCCCAGTATATTTTCGAAAACCGTAACCTTACGAAATCAGCTGCGGCTCGGCCTTAAGTGAAATATTTTATAGGTTGACGATCATGTCGATACTCTCGCCTTAAGTATAGGTACCTACTACCGTGTGAGCAAAAATTATTTGCATCAAAGAGGACTTGGATTAAAAAACGTAGGGCTTGGTTTAGATTACAATGATATGGGGACGATATATCTAACCAAATCTAGGTTAAAATTTTGTCAAATATTATGACATGATATGCCAAACAAATGAGTAATAAAATAAGTAGACAAATACAAATTTATTTTTGTTGTTTACAAAATTAACAAAGTAAGAATATACAGAAAGAAAAAGAAAAATAATTACATAAATTGCTGAAATTGGCCACCGCCATGCTCCAAGCATAAATTCACACGTCTTTTTATATTTTCGAAAGTGTTGACCAGCATCTCTGGAGAAATGTTACCACATTCTTGGATAATCCTTTCTTGTAATTATAATAATAATTCTAAATTTGCAACACAGCCACGGTTCTTTTCAGGCAATGATAAAAATCCTCAGCAATAAAAGCAACGTTAGGAAAATGTTCGTGAAAATCGTCCATGCACAAACCCGGATTGTATTGTCACTCACCATTTACTCTAATTCCGTTTCGAAAATACGCTTCAACCATGAATGTTTTGTGCTATTCCGTAAAGCCCATTGTGTGAATTGTTCAAGAAATTGGAAAAATTAGCGATGAATTAAATTACTTGGAAGGACTGTCAAAGATGACGGAATAACTGATTGATTGTGAATTCAGGTAGTTACTGACACCCAACAGGTATTAAGCTCTACGGCTAGGCATTACGTCCTTAGATGCAAGGCCCTCTTTGATGCAAGTAATTTTTGCTCGCACGGTACATTTGAAACATCTTAAATAGTGTTTAAAGTACCTACTGGTTTGTTTATGTACTGTTTCGTGACCAAAGTATTTTCAAAATAATTTATTTCAAATTTTTTTTTCGTAAAAGAATCATAGAATCCGTAAATGTGCAGATACGCACAACAGGCAAGTTTTACACAATCAAACGAAGTAAGTAATATATTTTGGAGTGGTCAAATGTCTTCGAAATTGAAAACTTGCGTATATGAAAGGGGTATCAATCATCTAAATAGAAAGCTGATATTTTGGTTTATCGATATTTTTAACAATACCTACCTTATAGCATTATAAAAAATTTTGTTACACAATTTGGGCCATGGTTAATTTAATAAAAGGCAACCTCCAAAAGACACTGGGTCATATTACTTGGAGACCTAATAAAATGATAGTTTGGGAATTTTTTTCTTAATTTTGTTAGGTATTATAATAGTAATTTACGTTACAATTCCGGAAAATACTGTTTTTTTGGAAGAGTGGACAAAATTCTAGGACGAGCCGTAGGCGAGTCCTGGAAGTCTGCGAGTCCAAAAAAACTGTTTTCGGACGTGTTGCGTACACTATTTTTCGACACATTTCTTTATTTATTTCTTTGTAGAACAAAATTTTGAACATTTTAATTCTTCTTTGTATTAAATATTGAAATTCGAACAGAAGATGGGTACTAACAGAAATATTCTAATTCTTATTTATATTAATATTTATATTAAAATTCGAGCAATTGCTAATATTGATGTGATTGTTCCCGGCCTAGTGCGGGAAGTACGTACTTCCCGAACAAGGCCGGAGAAATGCTACTTTCTCAAAGGAAAAGCGTCCGGAAGTGGGTACTTCCCGGACGGTTGCCAAAAAATGATTTTCCTGTTTGTACCTACATTACCTGAAGCGTTCTACTTATAAAGTCTGAAAAGTATTAATTGGTCTTGTCGCTATAATCAAATTGATCAAATTCAGCACTGACATCCTGAATAAGAACCTATTGAAATTATATCCCAATAATAAAAATCTTCCTTGAGTGTCACAAAACACAAAAATATAATAGCATATTATTAACCAAGGCTTAGACAGCTACTATTATTGCCCGAGCGGCGAGTTTAAATCACAAGGAGCGGAAATTGGAGATTCGGATTTTGGAAATTTGTACCGTGCGAGCAAAAATTATTTGCATCAAAGAGGGCCTTGCATCTAAGGACGTAATGCTTAGCCGTAGAGCTTAATACCAGTTGGGTGTCAGTAACTATACCTGAATTAACAATCCATCAGTTATTCCGTCTTTTTTGACAGTCGTTACAAGTAATTTGATTCATCGCTAATTTTTCCAATTTCTTGAACAATTCACACAATGGGCTTTACGGAATAGCACAAAACATTCATGGTTGAAGCATATTTTCGAAACGGAATTAGAGTAAATAGTGAGTGACAATACAATCCGGGTTTGTGCATGGACGATTTTCACGAACATTTTCCTAACGTTGCTTTTATTGCTGAGGATTTTTATCATTGCCTGAAAAGAACCGTGGCTGTGTTTAGCGAAACAGGTTCTATACCGGGTGTCCACGGAAGGTGGCTCGCCCCTCTAACTTTTTTGTTTTTCAAGATAATGGAATAAAATTTGGGGGATTTAAATACGACATAAAACTGCATTTTTTGACAGGTGACTTAACATTATGGAACTTCCGGTTTAACCGAAAGTGACATAAACTTTCGATTTTTAAATGGGACATCTGGTATATTTTTCCTTTTTTTGACTCCATATGACATTCTAAATACAACGATGTGTCACTTGTCACTTTTTGTCACCAAGAAAATATTTTTTTTCCAAATTTATTGTTTTATCTAGAGGGCTATGAATACCTTAAAATTACTTATTTCAGTTCTTTTATCTTGGGAAAAATACAATTTTACTATTTTTGGTCCAATGCTATGTGCTATGTAAAATTTAATCTTTAAAGTTTTATAACTCATTTTTTTTAAATGGCATCATAGTGGCTCGTCGGGTTAAGAAAAAAGAGGATTTTATTACGACTATTTTGTTACCATACACTATTAGGTTTTAGAAAAGCTGCCATGAAAAAACTTTAATAAGTTAACTTAGAACTTTCCTAAAAAGAAGCATCTTTTGAGAATAAATTTAGATTTAAATGCATCAAGTAGCCTGTGACCAGCAAAATTGATAAAACAAAATCATGCCTTGAAGAAAATTGAAATGCCAACAGCTTTTGCCAAAGTAAATTAGTTTGTTGTTTAGAAAACATGGAAAATAATAGTTTTACAAGGAGTGAAAAAGTTGATATGTAGTAGTGTTTGATATCAACATAATCGTAATAAAATCCTCTTTTTTCTTAACCTGACGAGCCACCATGTTGCCATTTAAAAAAAATGAGTTATACAACTTAAAAGATTAAATTTTACATAGCACATAGCATTGGACCAAAAATAGTAAAATTGTATTTTTCCCAAGATTAGAGAACTGAAATAAGTGATTTTAAGGTATTCATAGCCCTCTAGATAAAACAATAAATTTGGAAAAAAAATATTTTCTTGGTGACAAAAGTGACAAATGACACATCGTTGTATTTAGAATGTCATATGGAGTCAAAAAAAGGAAAAATATACCAGGTGTCCCATTTAAAAATCGAAAGTTTATGTCACTTCCGGTTAAACCGGAAGTTCCTTAATGTTGAGTCACCTGTCAAAAAATGCAGTTTTATGTCGTATACAAATCCCCCGAATTTTATTTCATTATCTAGAAAAACAAAAAAGTTAGAGGGGCGAGCCACCTTCCGTGGACACCCGGTATACAACACAAAAAGGAGCAGGAATACCATCTGTAAGAACAGAAGAACATGTTGCAAACGTTCGTGAAATAATGCAAAAGACTCTAACAAATTGTATAAGACGCCTGTCCCAAGAAGTGGATAGATCTTATGGAACATGCAGGACTATTCTTAAGAAGCAGCAAAATTTCTTTCCTTATAAAGTGCAAGTATTCCAAAAAATACAAGCCGCAGATTTTGAAAGACGCAGGAATTACTCTCAATGGTTTATCCAAAATTTATTGGAAAGAAATGATTTATTAGACTTGACTTTTTTCGGATGGAGCCTGGTTCCACCTCTCCGGTTATGTTAATAATACCTCCGACCACCAAAAAAGGCTTTCGCATCGTGTAAGGTATTACATTTTTTCCAATACTGTTCTCTGATCAATATATTATTAAGTAATAAACTTTGATTTTATTCAAATTAAAATGATAAAATGTTTTTTTTCCACCTATAAAATAATCCCTGACAACTAGTTATTTGAATATTGTTGACAACTAGTTATTTGAGTACTGTCAGAGTCTGTCAATTCGATTTTTTTTTGTCCTGGCACCGATAGTAATACTTAACATAGCTAGCAACGCTACTTTACATAGCGAGCAACGTATAATATTCAGGTAACTCGAATGTTTACTTTCGTTATCTGTCGTGTTGCTAGGGCAGGAAAGTTAACTTACCTATACAGTAGTAGAAAAAAAAACAATTACATGCGGTAACATTTCTCCAGAGATGCTGGTCAACACTTTCGAAAATATGAAGAGGCGTGTGAATTTATGCTTGAAGCATGGCGGTGGCCAATTTCAGCAATTTATGTATTTATTTTTCTTTTTCTTTCTGTATAATAATATTCTTACTTTGTTAATTTTGTAAAAAACAAAAATAAATTTGTATTTGTTTACTTATTTTATTACATAATATTAGTTTGGCATAATATCATGTTATAATATGAATTTGACAAAATTTTAACCTAGATTTGGTTAGATATATCGTCCCCATATCATTGTGATCCAAACCAAGGCCTACGTTTTTTAATCCAAGCCCTCTTTGATGAAAATAATTTTTGCTCGCACGGTATTATGGTTTAAGTATGATTTGTATGCCTGACTGCTTTGGAATATCAGATGTCAGAATAGATGTGGCGTCCCCAAGAATAATAGTAAAAACAAAAGAAATAATCTTTTTCTACGGTATTGTTGCAGATTCAAAAATCAAGTTACTTTTTTTTAGATTGTTTTCATTATTAACCATGGTCAATAATAATTGGCAAGGCAGAGAAAATCTTTTCTAAGGTTAATAATGGACGTTTTATAGGTTAGTAGTAAAAAAGTTTTTTTCTATATGTTAAAATTTGACGGAAATATTCACTAATCCAACTGGCGTATCTATTGGATTTGATTTAAAAAAAATATGATGGAATTACTGAAAAACAAATTTAATATTATAACGTATTTTCCTGGGTATCGATGTTACTATTAAGAGGCAGGAACTGTTTTCGACATTATTCAGATAAAACAGACTATCGATTTGAGGCTGAAAGCATTTTAGCGAATAATGAACTACTCGGAGGTAAAAGAGTATAGGTACCTATGATAAATGAGAAATAAGGCTACAAGGATCCTATTAGCGCACATTTGTTAAACGTTCAACTATCTTATATACACTATTCTATCACAAATTTTACAGAACGCCAATGTGCTCTACCCTGCGAGTTCTTAGGAGATACGCGTACCAGTAAAACAAATTAATGGCTACGAAAAACATTGGGAAGACTATTCTGGAAGCACGATCTATTTTCGAGACGGAGTTGAACCGGGGTGTCCGTTTCTTCTTTTTTCTATAAATATTTTCTGCAACAGAATAGGAATGGTTATACAAACTAAACAAAAATTTTCTAAAGGTTATGATTTTGGCTAATTCCGAAAGTTATACAACGTGTCCAGAGAAGTTCTAGACATATTATGGGAACCTTCTTTATTGTTGATTTTACGAAAAAAAGTTATTTTTTATAAAAAGTTCTGCTGGATGCTCAAATATTATTGACATATCAAATCTTAATATATCATGTACAGGGCGGCAAAAAAATATAGAAACACAGAATTACGTTAAGAGGGAAGTACCCTCAATTTTTATTTTAGAGCAAATTGTTATGAGAAAATTTTACTAAGGACTACAAAACGCGATCAGATACAATTTTTCGTTGAAATATTTTAATTTACAAGGTACAGGGTGTTGCACTATAAATGGACCCCCCCCCCCTTTAACTTTTTATTGTATTAAAAAAAATGGTAAATACAAAAGTTGTAGGATACAACGTTAAGTTTTTTATGAAATAATTTAAGTATATTATATAGGGTGTTGCAGAAATGCGTAGCAAACAAAAATATAGTTTTCTCTTATGGAACACCCTGTATATAATACTCTTAAATGATAGGGCTGGTCTTCCTGATAAAAATGATATACAGGGTGCCCAAGATAAGGAGGGCCTCTATGGGGATCTCGGTTATGGTAAGAGCTACAACTTTGATTAAATGGGGAAAAAGTTGCGCAATCAGAGGACTAATAATATGGCATAAAAAAAGTTTTAGTAATATTTGTAAGTTTTGAGATATTAAATAAAAACTGATATTTTGGATTTTTGATTTTATTTTTCTTTGGCGTTATTATTAAAGTTAGAGCAAAACTGACAAAACTCTCTCACAGCAACTTATTATGAACTTAAAGATTACATCGCAATTTTTTTTATACGACGTTTCGTTTCCAAGCAAACACCATCAACTTCATTTTTTCTAATACGGCCCTGATTTCTTATTGTCAAATTTTGAGAGCATTTTTTATTCTTAATTTAATGATGTACCAGACAATGTTGTTTAATTACGTTTCGAGCCTTTTTAACCATCTTTATGAAATTTTCAGTGTCCGGACCTGGATCCTAGAGTGTTGCATATGCTTTTTCAGCTTTTTTAATTAAACCTTACGATACTGTTTAAAAAAAAAATAAAAACTTCCTGGGTTTATTTTCTTTTTGAAACAACACAAATCTACGCTGTTGCAAACTAAGTATTGTTCTTTTCCCAAATTAGCGAAGTAGGCATTGGAAAAAAAAATGAGTAGGTATGGTGTCAGACAATTTGGCATTACTTCAGTTCAACTAAATATGGCAGGTTATTATTCAAATGAAGAAAAATTTGATATGTTGTCATGTTTTATTTTAAGCGGAGAAAATTGTAATGTAGCGGAGCGGATGTATTTGGACAAATATCCGGAAGGAGACAACAGCTAAACGGACTTACAGTAAGTTAGTAACTAACCTTAAAGAACACGGTGCATTTAAAAAACCCATGCTCTCCCGAAAAAAAAAATAGTAACCAGGAAAAGGTTTTCAGCGTATTATTAGCTGTTACTGAAAACCCTGGAGTATCAACTAGAGAAATTGATGAAAATGTAGGCGTAGCGAAATCAACTGCTCAATTTATTTTAAACAAACAAAAATTTCACCCATATAAATACAGAATTTGTCAAGGACTGAGGCCAGGTGATGCAGAAAGACGTCGATCATTCTGCGAATGGTACACCAGAAAATGCCACGAAAACATAAATTTTCCTTACCAGATAATTTGGTCTGATGAAAGCATGGTAAATCGAAACGGGATCTTTAACAGAAAAAATGTACATTACTGGTCTAAGGAAAATCCACGTGTATTCAAAGAATCAAGACACCAATACCGTTTCGGATTTAATATGTGGGCTGGAATTTTGGGAACAAGAATAATAGGACCTTTTTTCTATCAACATAATTTAACATCTGAGCATTACCTGAATTTACTCCAAAATGACTTAGAGGAGGCTCTGGATAATTTACCTCTGGCAGAACAACGCGACACTTGGTTCCAGCAGGATGGTGCACCTGCACATAATTCAAGGGTAGTTAGAGAGTACATTTCAGCAAGATTTCCAGAAAAAAGTATCAGCACTTATTCTGTAACACCCTGGCCGGCGCGTTCCCCAGATTTAACCCCGCTTGATTTTTTCCTTTGGGGATATATCGAGAATTGTGTTTATAAGCAGAATTTTGAAACAGAAGAAGAGCTTAGACAACTAGTGCTTGCAGCCTTTCACAGCGTAACGCCACAAATGTTAACTAATGTCCTAAATAATACAGTTTTAAGATCCTATTTATGTTTGGAGAACGACGGAAATCACTTTGAACACCTTTTGGAAAATTAATTTTTAATGAGTTAATGTTAGTTTTATTTCAATTAATTAAAGTTTAATTATTATGGGTTCGGAATCAGTATTTTACAATGTTAAATAAATAATTAAAAATCTATTATGTAATTTTATTGTTTTTTTTTAAATTCATAATGAAACTAAAAAGATTACGTTGTTACCTTCTACATCCATCATTTTCATTTTTTTAATTAAAAAAGCTGAAAAAGCATATGCAACACTCTAGGATCCAGGTCCGGACCCTGAAAATTTCATAAAGATGGTTAAAAAGGCTCGAAACGTAATTAAACAACATTGTCTGGTACATCATTGAATTAAGAATAAAAAATGCTCTCAAAATTTGACAATAAGAAATCAGGGCCGTATTAGAAAAAATAAAGTTGATGGTGTTTGCTTGGAAACGAAACGTCGTATAAAAAAAATTGCGATGTAATCTTTAAGTTTATAACAAGTTGCTGTAAGAGAGTTTTGTCAGTTTTGCTCTAACTTTAATAATAACGCCAAAGAAAAATAAAATCAAAAATCCAAAATATCAGTTTTTATTTAATATCTCAAAACTTACAAATATTACTAAAACTTTTTTTATGCCATATTATTAGTCCTCTGATTGCGCAACTTTTTCCCCATTTAATTAAAGTTGTAGCTCTTACCATAACCGAGATCCCCATAGAGGCCCTCCTTATCTTGGGCACCCTGTATAATTTGTTGTAATTATTATTATGTTAAAGTCAAAAAACGCATATTTAAATTGTAATTGTAGCAGGCCATGAATTAAATTGTACTTGAAGCAGGCCATGGATTAAGCGTGGCGCTTTCAATTATTATTTGGATATTATGTTTGACAACTTGTAAGAATTATCTGATTATAATAGTAAACGTTTTAAAATGATTTATACAGTGCAAGAAAAATTTGAAATATCGTCGTTATACATTAAAAATAATAAGAATAGACATGCTGCCAGACGAGAATATATGATTCTACATGACAACGGACCCGCGCTATCTTTAAATACATTTAAGCGTGTATATGAACTACTAAGGAATACTAACGCTTTAAATAGAAGAAACAGGACTGTTACTATAAATGAAGATGAAGAATTAGAAATCCTTTTATATTTTCAAGGTACGTTTATTTATCGGTTTATTATATAAAAAAAATCTTAAATGCACAACTATTAATAATAATGCTGCATTATTAATTCTAAAGTATCCTGCTAATTCGATAAGAGATGGTGCCAAAGATCTTGAGGAAAGTGTATAGAAAATTTATAGAACTTTAAAAAAACACAAGTTCCACCCGTTTAAGCCGACAAAAGTCCAACATTTAACTGAAACGAACAAACAGAAACGTTTGGAATTCTGCAGAATTATGCTAGAAACTTTTGAAAGGTATCCAACTTTCTTTTACAAAATAATGTGGAGTGATGAATCATGCTTCAGCACGGCAGGAATTCCAAATAGAAAGAACATACGTTATTGGTCTACCGACAATCCTGAAAAATTTTTTTGATGTAAAACATTCTGGTCGCCGATCTGTAAATGTTTGGTGTGGGATAAAAGACCTAAGGATTTTGGGTCCGATCTTTTTTAACCATTCTCTGACTGGTATACGTTACCTTGACATGCTTCAAGAAGACATTGAAGATTTGTTTGATGATTTACCCCTAAATGAAGTGGAAGGTATTGTTTCTCAACATGATAGGGCACCAGCCCATAATGTAGGCGGGGTAACAACTTTACTAAATGAAAAATATGAAACCTGGATTGGGAAACATGGAACAATTACGTGGCCGCCGAACAGTCCAGACCTAACTCCGCTTGATACCTTTTTATGGGGGTATTTAAAAAATAACATCTACCTTAAAGAACATGATAATGTCGACTTATTAAAAGCACAAATTAGAAATCAAATCGATACTATAAATCAACACTGGCTCACTGGTCAAAGCTATCCGTAAATTAAAAAAAGCATATATCGTCTTTGTATAGAGATGAACGGCGGTCATTTCCAGCACCTTAAGGAATTTCAATAGAAATATGCTCGGAAATATGTGTTCTTAGTTCTGCTATCTTTTAGTTTTTTTGAATGTTCCTAATAAAAAAATAATTACAATTTAAATATGCGTTTTTTGACTTTAACATAATAATAATTACAACAAATTATATATCATTTTTATCAGGAAGACCAGCCCTATCATTTAAGAGTATTATATACAGGGTGTTCCATAAGAAAAAACTATATTTTTGTTTGCTACGCATTTCTGCAACACCCTATATATATTAAAACTATTTCATAAAAAACTTTACGTTGTATCCTACAACTTTTGTATTTACCATTTTTTTAATACCATTGGATAAAAAAGTTAAAGGGGGGGTCCATTTATAGTGCAACACCCTGTACCATCAAAAAGCCTTTGCAAAATATTTTTTTATTTTTTTTTCTTTAATTTTTACCTGCAACAATTTCGCAACAACTATGTGCAATACTATAGACATGTTAGTCAAAAATCATTTAATATTTTTCGACTCATTAACAAGAGATTTTTTGATGGGACCCTGTAAATTAAAATATTTCAACGAAAAATTCTACCTGACCGCGTTTTGTAGTCCTTAGTAAAGTTTTCTTATAATAATTTGTTCTAAAATAAAAATCGAGGGTACTCCCTCTTAACGTAATTCTGTGTTTCTATATTTTTTTGCCGCCCTGTACATGATATCTTAAGCTTTAATATGTCAATATTATTTGCGCATCAAGCAGAACTTTTTATAAAGAATAACTTTTTTTCGTAAAATCAACAATAAAGAAAATTCCCATATGTCTAGAACTTCTCTGGACACGCTGTATACATATACTAATAATAATACATGACTTTATTGCAACAATAGAAATACATTATTACAATGGGCGAAGTTGAAGCATGCTTCCTCACTTAACCACTATAAACTTTAAACAAATGCTTACAACCAAAATTTTTCAAAAACCAGATTGTACCTCTGGCAAAATATTGCACTGATCCACGTAATTTTTAATTTGGCCATTTAGTATTTTTTAAACTACTTTGCACAACTCTAGTAAGATGCTAACTGGCCGTTACTTTTAATCTTCATCGAGACCGGTAAAAACATATTGCGCTTGAATTAGATTCACGAATTTGTTACAATACGTATATTAAGAAAAAATAAAGCAAGATTCTTGCAAATTGAGTGACAACACCCTGTTTCTGTGATAGACATACAATCGTAGTATTTGAAGCAAACATCATTAACGACCCATTCGTTTCATTATAATATAATAAAAAATGTACTTAGATTTTTTCTTGCTAGAAATATTTTTTACAATTACATTAGTCATGCTATCTCGACGAGAGCAAATGTAAATCGAATCTTAACTGCGCCTATTATACACTTTAATGCTGCACAACCATTAATTTCTTATGTAGCACCTAAAATTTTGACTTATCGCCAGAGCATTTTAAAAGAAAAAAATTTCAGCACAAAAAGGGATCTTAATACATAGATTATGAATAACAATGAAATAATTAAAAATGTTGTTAGGTTTTCTAAAAGTAGATAATTATAGACATTATAGAAGTAATAAGTAGTTAATGTTCGCACAAACAGACTTTTAGTCTATAGTGCACACATAGTACATAATTTTTTTTTTCTACTAATTAATAAATTTGTACCATGTATTGTAATAAATTTAATATAAATAAATTATTAAAAAAATAAATTCATGCTTTGATCATTGGCCGATTAGCGTAACTAGGGAGGGGGGCAGGGAATGCCCCCAGCATACCATTTGTCCTCCCCAGCCTGCAGCCTCAATTCTGCACACAATGATTGTTTGCATATTGCAACCATAAAAGTTTGCCCCAAATGTAATTGGCTTCCACAAACCTTTTTTCTGCAAATTCCTATCTTAGGTTTTCACTCTTTATTTAACAAATTACAACTGTTAAACTTAAACAGAAACACAAAGCGGCTAACTAAAAAAGTATAGTTATGTTTTATGGGTTTTCTTTCGATTCAGCCTACCCTCTGCCGAGAAGTACTAAATACTACTACCGTGCGAGCAAAAATTATTTGTATCAAAGATGGCTTGGATTAAAAAACGTAGGGGGGGTGAAAAAAATATTATGGGTCAAAATATGTTCCTAGCCCCTTAATCCAAAAGGATTTTGGAAAAGATACAACAAATCTCAGTTTTATGTAAAGTAACACGAATACTTAAAAAAAAAAATAGAAAATCCTCATATCTAAATACAAACTTACTATAATGTGTCGTAAAGTAATTAAAATGTCATTTCGGCAACGTGTCTCTATCTCAGAAATTAACATTCATTTGATTATTGTGTGTTTGAAAATGATTTTTGTAAGCGTTGAATGTCAGAATTAAATTGTCAAATAATGATACTTGTTATGCTTGTCAATAAAAATGCATTAACAGTTTATATGAAATACATACGACCTCAGGAAATTTTGTCCTTTTAGTGTCATTTCGGCAACACTTAATAAACTTAAATGCCTGGTTGCCTATAATTGAACAAAGGTAGTTTTTTTGTTGGGTCGGAGTTTCTATAAGTGTCTTCTTGTAAAAAATACAGCGCACGTTTTGATTAATCTAAAGAGTTTTTTAAAAAAATTGAAGAAAGGGGTAAATTTTATATGGTGTTTTTAGTAGGCGTCAGTTCGGCATTTAAAGGTAATGAACTATTTTAGATTAATATGTTGAATAGAAGCTTTATAATGGATAAGCCGTTTCTTTACATCATAACCTCAAAAATATCTTTCTTTCAAAAAATATGTTTACGTTATTAAGTAGCTTAAAATCTTTAAGTTGTCATTATTTCGGCAACGCTGGATTTGTTGCCGAAATGACAGTATTTCAGTATCCACGGATATTTTTTTTTAATATAAAAATTTTTTGTTGTCATTGAGCCTGAATTTTTAACTTTTTGTGGAGTTTTTAAGATCTTTTAGCATGTTCTTTGAAAAAAAAACGGATTTATTTTAACAATTTCCAACATAATAGGTCCGTTGTTGCCGATATGACAAAATGCAATACACTAAGCACCAATAGTTGCTCTAAATGCCTAAGGATTAATTTTGTTTCGTGCCCATATTACAAATTAGGTCAACTAGATATTGCAAATATCGAGAAATAAATTTTTTTGTCTCATTTTATATTTTATTTTTTTAAAGTACTGCACCCCGTTTTGGCCCATAATATTTTTTTCACCCAGGGCTTGGTTTAGATAAGAATGATATGGGGACGATATATCTAACTAAATCTAGGTTAAAATTTTGTCAAATTCATGTTATGACATGATATGCCAAACTAATGAGTAATAAAATAAGTAGACAAATACAAATTTATTTTTGTTGTTTACAGAATTAACAATGTATACAGAATATACATAAAGAAAAAGAATTACATAAATTGCTGAAATTGGCCACCGCCATGCTCCAAGCATAAATTCACACGTCTCTTCATATTTCCGAAAGTGTTGACGAGCATCTCTGGAGAAATGTTACCACATTCTTGGATAATCCTTTCTTGTATATTCTTTGAATACTTGCGCTTTATAAGGAAATAAATTTAGCTGATTCTTAAGAATAGTCCTGCATGTTCCATAAGATCTTCCCACTTCTTGAGACAGGCGTCTTATACAATTTGTTGGCGTATTTTGCATTATTTCACGAACATTTGCAACAAGTTCTTCTGTTCTAACAGATGGTCTTCCTGCTCCTTTTTTGTATAGAACTTGTTTCCCAAAACACAGCCACGGTTTTTTCAGGCAATGATAAAAATCCCCAGCAATAAAAGCAACGTTAGGAACATTTTCGTGAAAATCGTCCATGCACAAACCCAGATTGTATTGCCACTCACCATTTACTCTAACCCTGTTTCGAAAATACGCTTCAACCATGAATGTTTTGTGCTGTTCCGTAAAGCCCATTGTGTAAATTGTTCAAGAAATTGGAAAAATTAGCGATGAATCAAATTACTTGTAACGACTGTCAAAGATGACGGAATAACTGATTGATTGTTAATTCAGGTAGTTACTGACACCCAACAGGTATTAAGCTCTACGGCTAAGCATTACGTCCTTAGATGCAAGGTCCTCTTTGATGCAAATAATTTTTGCTGGCACGGTACGTGACCAGAATTGTTTTAAGCTTATTTACGATTTTCCCAAAATCCCCCAAATGTCAAACAGTCCTATTGATTTTTGGCAAGAAGACCATGACAAACAGAGTATTAATTATTGCAATTGACAATGACATGCGTTTGTAGATACAAGTATAACCATACAAAAAAATATATTAAACAGGGTGCTCCATTTAAAATAAGCAAGTTTGAGACAATTTTCGGTATAATCGAAAGTCGCATATGGTCGCTAGATTTGAATAGAGCGACGAACGATTGATTATATTTTCTTTGTCAATATTTAAATCTAAATGTACAAAGGGGGGGGGGGACAATTGCCCGCATTTCCGCTGCTGATAATGCCGCAAACCAATACCGTTCAATTTCAGCACCACAACCACAAATAATATTAATAAGAGATGAAAATAAAATTAGGAATTGGAAATTAAAACTAACGTTGTAAACTTGGTCCTAGTATATCTTCATTACTAATAGCGTTAACCTCTTGTGGACCGCTTCTTCTTCTTAAACAATTGGCTATACTCGTCCACGTTGCCGAAGATCTTCTTCGTTTTAGGGGAATAGTGGCATATGGGTTCAGCGGAATGATTTCTATTAGGGTTGGATCTGTTGGTATCACGTGATGCACCGGTGACGGGGAGAGGCGCGTTTGATCACCTCCTGGACGCTAAAAAGAATACATTATCTTTACATCATGGTAGATTACTTTATTCTAGAGGTCATTGCAGTACTATGTATGCAGTGCTTTTATAAATCCTATGCTAACTTGAAAATGGCTTTATATAATAATATATCATTCAAAATTGGTATCTGAAGGTAAGATGTAGGGGTTGGAAAAGCAAATCAAAGTATCCTTTATTATATAAATATACAAAGGTTAATCTTAAATTATAAATTTGTGACGTTCATCTAAATTGGACCCATTACAATAATTTAAAAATGCAACAAGTAGAAAGACAAATTAAGGACCTAGTAATAAAAGTATCTTAAGCAACAAAGACTGGTTCAAGTATCGCAAGCGGACGGTACCTGGATCGATTCCAGGTAGGTCTGGTGGACTTATTTAGTTCGATTGACTAGGCACACCGTACTTCGTGGTGTTGCATTATGCAATACACACTGACATTCTCAGTGGTAAAAAAACGCTGCAGTTGAAAGGCGGCCTCGATACGATACAGCTGTGGAGCTCTCTGGCTCCTCAGGTTTAATTCGGGTGTTCCTTCGGCATGTTGTCGAAAAGTGAGCTATTAGTGAACCAAGTGACGGATTCAGTGCAGATAGTGACCCACGAATGGGACACATATCTGGTACCGATTCGGACAGATTGGGTGACGCCCTGAATCAGAGGATTCGGTAATAGGGACGGTGCCTCGTTAAGTGATACTTCTGATACTGGATCCCGATGGATTACACGGCTCGGCGGCAACATTCTTCAGGTCGCACCACGGTGACGTAATAGGCTGACCCTGTCGAGGTCTGTGGTGAATAAGAGGTATTACAACAAGACCGTGTGCCGAGAATAACATGTGCTGGTAAATTGTGGTTTGTATAGGAAATAGGCTATGGAAAATCAAATTAAAGATTAAAGTTTTAAAAACGTCTATTTGCCTTATTGTAAGAACCACTCGGAAAGCACGCCAGTATAATACTACTATGTCTTTCTAGAAAAACCAAACAAAACGCTCTAAAGACTTACGTAATTATTTTGATACTTAAGAATATTTATGTGCTTATATTTGGTTACACTGTGCCTCGTATAGGATACAGTTTTGAGACAACAAAGACTCATTGATTAGGTTTTTGCCTTTACACATATTGGTGACGCTATATTCTAACACGCCCCCTCAAAAATTAATCAATAATCTAAAAAAAATTTAAATCTAAACTTATATATTATATATATAATCAACCTATATAAGAACAAAGTACATTCTAATCTAAACTATACTCTTGATATAGCAGTATCTCAATAACCATGCTTTCCTCGTGTTTTCTGGGGTAATGACAATAATGATCCAACATTTGTTGCTAGGATTGGGGAAAACCCAGAAAAACCCAATCAGATCATTTAGTTACTTATTTCTACAAGCCCTAGTCCTGCTCTAAATTCTTGAAATTTAGCTGCTGGTAGTGGCTTTGTCAATACATCAGCTATCTGTTTATCTGTGGAAAGATATTCTAATTTTAGTACACCTTTTACTATCTGTTCTCTGGAGAAATGATATTTAATACTAATATGCTTCGACTTTTTGTGATTTGTTGGATTATTGGCGATACTAATACAACCGTTATTATCCTCATAAATTATAATTGGCTCTGTAATATTTATGTTAATACTAATTGCCAATGATTTTAACCAAAGTGCTTCTCTGACAGCTTCATAGAGAGCCATATACTCAGCTTCTGTCGACGAAGCCGCTACTGATGTTTGCCTTTTTGTATTCCAACATATCACACATTGATCGAATAATTTAAACAAATATCCTGTGGTACTTTTTCTATTTCTTTCATCATCACCTCCCCAATCTGAATCAACATAACCACCTAAAATATTTTTGTATATACCTCGTATATAGGTCAGCTTAAAATTAATTGAACCTTTAAGATATCTAAGAACCCTTTTTAGGCATTGCCAAAGTTCTTTGTTATTATTATTAAGATATCGACTTAAAATATTAACAGCAGTGCTTAAATCGGGTCGTGTGCACAGCATGACATACATTAAACACCCTAAAAGGTTCCGACAAGGAGTATCATATTTCTCTTGAGAATTTAGACTTGTATAATCTAATTTATTTGGGAGAGGAGTGCTGACAGATTTACAATCTTGCATATTAAACTTATTTAAAATTGTTTTTATATATGCCCGTTGATCTAAAGTTATTGAATTATCAGTTCTTTCAATTTTTATTCCCAAAAACAATTTAATATCTTTTAAATCTACCATAGAAAACTTGTTTGCCAAATAATTTTTAAAATTTATCATTGTTTCACTATTTGCAGTGGCGATTACAAGGTCATCCACATAAAGTACTACATAGATATTTTTAGAAATATCTTCTCTGTCTAAAATATAAATACAATGATCTACTGAGGAATTTCGAAAACCTTTTTCTTTAAGAGCCCTTTCAAAAATTTCAAACCAACATCTTGCTGACTGCTTTAAGTCATATAATGCTTTATTTAATTTACATACTTGATTAGGCTCACTTTTTACACCTTCTGGAATTTTCATAAAAATTTCCTCTTTTAATATTCCGTTTAGAAAAGCTGTTTTTACGTCCATATGGTGAATTAAAAGGTTAAACTGATTTGCAAACGCAAGTACAAATCTAAAACTCGAAATTCTTGCGACTGGTGCAAAAGTTTCGTTATAATCTGTTAAATATTCTTGACTAAAACCTCGAGCAACAAGACGAGCTTTATATTTTGATGGGTTTCCAAATTCATCATTTTTAAGAGCAAATACCCATTTACAATCTACTATATTTTTATTTTCAGGTTTTGATACCAAATACCATGTATTGTTTATTGCCAAAGAATTAATTTCATCCTGAATAGCTTCTTCCCACTTAATTCTATCAGTTCTATTTTGAATTTCCTGATATGATGTAGGAATTTTACATACTATAGATTGAGCGCACATAAGATAATCATTTGATAAATCATTTTCATTATGAGAAATAGACATACGATCTTTAATCCTGTCACTCCTCCTCAGTTCAGAATACAAGGAAATCTTACTTTGACTATTTTCAGGTAAAGGTAAACGTATAGCCTTAGTATAAGAGGTCAGAGGGCTTATCTGTTGCAATTACAGATTTATCATTCATCCAATTTTACTATTACTACTGATTTTGACGGAATGTCAGATGCATCAGTTTCAGTTTCCACATTTATACGGGAGTTTTTAAAATTAACCCCTTTAGGCTCAACTGTAGGCCTAGACATCAAAAATTTGTCTCCTCTTCCACACTTTATAACCATTCGGTTCATACCCTACTAAAATCGCTTTCCAGGATTTTTCATCAAATTTTGTTTTCCTGGTTTTATTATGCACATATACAGTAGAACCAAAAACCTTTAAATATCTAAGTTGTGGCTTTTTACTATGCCACAATTCATATGGTGTTTTAAATTGTCTTAAGGCTTTAGTGGGTGTCAAATTAATTAAAAACGTTGCAGTAAGAACTGCCTCACCCCAAAAAGCTTTTTCTAACTTAGCGCCAGATATCATGGCACGACCTTTTTCAGTAATAGTTCTGACCATTCGCTCTGATACACCATTTAACTGTGTGGTTCGTGGAACTGTCAAATGATAACTTATGCCCCTTTCTACACAAAAATCTTTCATTTCGCTAGATAAATATTCCCTTCCATTGTCACAATATAAATTGACAATTTTTAAATTAAAATGAGCTTCCCTTTTTGCAACATAATCTCTGAACATTGAAAACACATCTGATTTATGTTTTATTTAAATATGTAATACAGTAGTGTGTATACTGGTCAACAAAAAATTACAAAATAATTTTTATCGTCTACCGTTGTAGGAGTGATAGGACCGCAGACGTCAGTATGGACAATAAATAATGGTCGTTTAACATAACTTTTATTTTGAGCCTTTTGAAAAGGTAGACGTGTTTGTTTACCATTTATACACGCTTCACAAAAATAATTTATGGGTGTAACCTGATCTATTTGACCCATATCTTCGACCATTTGTCTATTCTTCATTTTTAAAAAGTCAAATTTACCAATGTGCCCCAAACGTTCATGCCATAATTTATAATTGGGTATTTTTGCATTACTATTTACTTGAACAATAGAGTTTACTACATTTGTATTAATCAAAAAATCAATACCTATCAAATTATTATTGTTCAAAGACTTACCCTTCATTATGGTTGTACTACCTTTGATTATAGTTACCACATTTTGACCAAAAATAATTGTCATCCCAGCCTCTTGCATTTTTCTGACGGATAATAAATTGTACGGGACATCTGGACACTACAGGACATCCTTGAGTAGCCCTTGAATACCCATATTACTGGTCACGTGAATGGTTCCCTTCTTAATTGCAGTTATGTATGTTTCATTCTTCGCTACAGAAATTTTTATTGGTCTTTGTAAATTGACGGAACTATGAAATAAATCATCTCTGTTGACAAGGTGGTCGGATGCGCCAGAATCCAGTAGAAAAGTAATTTTATTACTCTCTTTCTCAAATTCAAAATTTCCTGCCATAAAAGCAAAACCAGATGGATTGTCATTTGACGTAGAAGGCTGATGTAATACTTCTATATTTTGAACAGTTCCGTTTCTGTGAAAATGTTGGTGCTGGATTGTTTTCTTATAAAAGAAACAATTTTTCTTTAAGTGACCTTTCCTGCCGCAATGGTGACACTTTGTATTTGATAATTTATTATTTGGTTTAAATTTTCGTGCCTTATATTTTGCTTGATAATGATTTTTAGTACATTCAAAGCTTTGCTTCTTTGGTGCGTCTCTAAACTCTGCATGAAGAACTTTTGCGCTTGTGTCTCTATTGTCATGTGTTAACTTGACTTCGTGGTCCAAAAGTCTTGTTTTGACAAAAGGCAAAGTTAAATTATCCTCAGATAACGTTTCTATAGCTGTTATAACGCCATCATAGGATTTTGGAAGAGTCAGCAATAAATGAGATACTTTATCGGTTTCCTCCAATTTTGCACCAGCTGCCATTAATTCCGTAATAAGGTCATCGAAAACTGTGAAATGTTTTATTAACGATGCGTGAGTGTCTAACTTCAATCCCAGTAATTTCTTTCGTAAAGCTAATTGCGTGGCAAGGCTTTTGCGTTCATAAATATTATCTAAATTGTGTAAAACGTCTCTTGCAGTATTGTCTAACTTTACAAAACTTAGAAAAGAGTCCGATAAATATTCCACAATAATATTTTTTAGCTGTACGTTCTGATTTTATCCATTCGTCAGTGAGGGGATCCGGAATATCCTCATCAATAACTTTAAGAATGTCAAGTTCAGTTAATAAAGCACGAATTCTGAATTTCCACACACCGTATCTATCACCATCAAAGGGTTTAATGTTTCTTTTCACTTTTAAATTTTCCATAGTCACTGCACAAATAAACACCCTGTATTCAGTTCACAAAATGCAACTAACACGCGGCGTACACTGGGCCCATAACCTATAGGAAATAGGCTATGGAAAATCAAATTAAAGATTAAAGTTTTAAAAACGTCTATTTGCCTTATTGTAAGAACCACTCGGAAAGCACGCCAGTATAATACTACTATGTCTTTCTAGAAAAACCAAACAAAACGCTCTAAAGACTTACGTAATTATTTTGATACTTAAGAATATTTATGTGCTTATATTTGGTTACACTGTGCCTCGTATAGGATACAGTTTTGAGACAACAAAGACTCATTGATTAGGTTTTTGCCTTTACACATATTGGTGACGCTATATTCTAACAGTTTGGAACTCACGTAAAACTGTAGGTCCTGTCTGGCTGATATTACTCAGACGTAAAAATAGGGTTAGAAAAAAGGGTCACACTGGCCTACTTCCTTGGCGCTAAGCCTCCCCTTTACTACTACAACAAGAAAGTAAAACACAACTGTAAGGCAATTCTATAAATAAAAGGCAAAACTAGCAAAATGGTCTATTTTGTGTAACTTAATTAATTTTAAAATAGCACAAGGTTAAAAACGCCAATAAAAAAAACATTTATGAGAAAATAACAGAAACTACATATTATACAAAAACAATAAATAATTTTCGTGAAGTGTATAAGAAGTTTACTTTTAAAATAGTATTTTTTTATCAGCTTTTTAGATCGTTTAAAGCATTGCTGACTTCTTAAGTAAAGAGGTAAATGATTAAAAATCTTCCCTTAAACTTCCATATATTATAGATTTTAATCTGATATGACCGAGAAATAAGTAAGGTAAGAAGAAATGTTTGTCGCGTGTTATAATAAGTAGGACAATTTACTTCTATATTTTTTATACATTAAAAAAGCAGTTATTTCGGAAATAAAAATATAACATTAAAATCGAGTATCTTAAAAATAAAGGACAACATGAGTCACGAAGCCTAGCCTAACATCTATTTCTAACAGTTTGCTTCTGTAGCACGAAGATGGATTGGAACAAGTAATGTAAGCAAAATCCTCAAACCAAATGTCATATCGATGATGGCTCCTAATCAGTAAGAATATTTAGCTACAGAAATTACTCAGAATTTACCCTCAGAGCATGACAGCCCGAGAAATTTCTTTGACACACCCATCTAATATGCCGTCAAATCGAATATTTCTGTCTACTAAGAAAACTTACAATTTATTTAAATTAAGCATAGAGGCACTTCGTGTTTCAAGTAAATATTCAAAACGTCAGTCTTCGAAATATTAAAAGACAATTAATTCGAAAAGAAAGCTTTATCTTCCTTTTAAATATATTTAAAAATATTAGACTCAAACTTTTTGGCTAAATGAGCCATCATCAGGGAATGCTGTAAGGAACAAAGAAAAATAATGTTTCTTATTTTGTTTCATTTTATTTTATACCTCCATATAAGTTTGAAGTTTAAAACTGATATTTTAAAATAAATCTATTATTAAATAAGATATTGATTTAGAATTTGGCCCACTGCTTTTGCATAAATGGTCATCTCTTTTGAGAAAAATGAAACTAGAAACAATTGCAAATTAATCAAAATAGAAGATATCCTTTTTGGGATAGATAAAAATTTATTTTGAATTAGTGTTTGTCAATAACATGCTATAATAGTATATCCTAAGTTTAACTTATGGTGGAGGGAGGTGCCGTCATTCAATCATCTATATTGTACTTTGTATCTGAAAAATTATAATTAACGTTAGCTAGACTTGCAACAAGAAAAATCATCTGCAGACGCTCTAGTTTTAAAATAAGGGTCATACTCATAACAGTAGCGTAGTAAGAGGGGTTCGAAGTCCCCCTCGGCCCTCTTGATCTGGCTTCCCTTTGCTACTTCAACACTTAACGAAGCACAGACTACCAAAAAAAAATCACAAAGTCGGTAAATGCTAGAAATATTATACACGTTTATAATATATAAAAGGAATATCATGCTAAAAGCTAACTTTGTCCAAGAACATGCTAAGAAGGTGCTAAAAATGTATTTGCTTGAGGCACGTTTTTCGTATGTAATTGCCAGCACATGAAGATGGTGGAACTTAATCTATTTCTAGAACATTCCTCACACGTGCGCAATGAAGTAAAATGATAGGCAGTTAAAGTGCGGTCACGAAGGTTAACATATACGTACAAATTGATAGCTACGCATGCGCAGTAATCACATTTTGATGTACGTGTTTCAAGCAGTTCAACGGGCGTACGTTACATTGCGTTGTTTTACGGGACGTGAAAAATGAACGTTCCGTTACCCGAAGGATATAACCGATTCTTTCGGAAATGCCGAAATTTTTTCTGTAGTTGTAAATTAATAACTTTTTCTCAGTAGGTACAAAAGGGAATATTGTCTTTTTCAAACCTAAAAGACATCTTCGCTTCAATAGGTGCTATTTCATCCAAATTAACTCGTCCGTAAAGCTCAGCTCTGTTACCCAGGTTATCATTTAAAATTTGTAGCACCATTCCATCATCTATATCATCATCTTCATTAAACTCTTCAAGAATAGCAATATCCAAAATATGTTTCATACTATCCTTTTTGCTTTCCTTCCTTTTTCATGCAATTTTGTTAACTTTTAAAAAATCATAGAAAAAGGTAAAAATTAAAGATAATATTAATATGACAAATAGTAATGTGAAATTGCATTTATGCAGGTTACGTTAACGGACACAGAAGATAAGTACTTCAACTAAAATTCTTGCCACCGGTTTGTCACGTTAAGTCCTCAACTAAAGTGCGTAAATTTGCTTACGTATTTGTTGTACTTCAACTGCCTAATAGTCCTGTCATATGCCGTGTACCTTAAATTTTATTTATAGTACCTACATGTTCAGAATGTAAAAATGTTATGTGGGTAACAACTTTAATTTTTTGAATGAAACATTTGGATATTTTTACAATCTACAATCAATTCTAGACGTTTCTCATAAATCATGCCTTATACATTTCTAACCTATATTCGACAGTTTTCAACTTTTAAAATAAAATAGATAGAGTATAAAAATACCCTATTTTAATAAGTTGTTGATAACGTCCCCCACCAAATGTTTTGAATCGATCTAAGAATTCCTATTACACATTTTTTACTACTTGTATAGAAATTGCTCGGATTACTCGTCGTGTCTCCTTAAGCGTATCTATCGAGTTGGGTTTAGATTTATTAACTAAATATTTGACGTAGCCCCATAAAAATATAGTCCAGTGGGTTAAGATTGGGGCATTTAGGTGGCCACTCTATCGCCTCCCGTCTACCTATCCACCGCTCCGGAAAAATTGTATTTAAGTACTCCCTTACACGAGCAGCATAATACGGAGGAGCACCATCCTTCTGAAACCACAAGGTTAAACTTGGTAATGTAGGATAATTATTATCTGGAAGTAGAGTAGCAAGAGGTAGAACCAGATCATTTCGAAGGAAATTTAGATATACATATTATCTTTTTCCAGTTAGGCTCTCATCAAAGAAAAATCCGACTACCTTATTTTCAACAATGCTCGCCATACCTTTTCTGGATGGGATTTTTTCATGAACCTGGTCATTTAAAGACAACGTAGCTTCATCTGAAAAAGAAACTATTTGGACAATTCGAGCGTGTCTATTAGCTCAATCATTATTTCATAAAATTGTTCTTTCCTATCAGGATCATCGTCAAATAACTCTTGTACAATTACTAGTTTGTAGGGGTGAAACTTTTCTTTATTAAAAATTTAGATACGGCGGTTAGGTGAGTATCGTAGTCACGCCCAAGTTGTGTGCTTAAGCTATGAGAATCTTCATGTAGTGATAATATGTTTATTTTTTTCTCCTCAGGTTTACCAGGACGATCACTTTTAACAATATCTTTACCAGTACAGGAAGTTCTCCACTTAATTGCTACCCTAAACACTGTCAATTGGCTAATAGGCAGGAGATTTGGGTATTTTATATTGATCATGGACTTCCCTATGAATTCTACTTTTATCTCTAGAATCCAACATAATCAAAATTTCTATACTGTAATAGTGCATACCAGCATTAAAGTTATTATTATTTTGCAAATGGTTGAAGATAGGTATGATTTATAAAACATGTCTAGATTTCATTGTAGAATATGAAAATATACAATAATTTTAATTAAAAAATTAAAGTTTATGCACCTAGCATTTTTATGATATACCGTGCGAGCAAAAATTATTTGCATCAAAGAAGGCTTGATTAAAAAACGTAGGGCTTGGTTTAGATCACAATGATATGGGGACGATATATCTAACCAAATCTAGGTTAAAATTTTATCAAATTCATAATATTATGACATGATATGCCAAACTAATAAGTAATAAAATAAGTAGACAAATACAAATTTATTTTTGTTGTTTACAAAATTAACAAAGTAAGAATACACAGAAAGAAAAAGAAAAATAATTACATAAATTTCTGAAATTGGCCACCGCCATGCTCCAAGCATAATTATATTTTCGAAAGTGTTGACCAGTATCTCTGGAGAAATGTTACCACATTCTTGGATAATCCTTTCTTGTAATTGTTCTAAATTTGCAACTGGTGTTTTAAAAATAGTGTTCTTTGAATGAGAAAAAACGAAGTTATTCATAACCGTTAAACAAGGTGATCTAGGTGGGAATTAAATGTCTGATCGAAAACTGATCAATCTGTCGTCGAAGAAATTGCGTAAGTAGTTAATAGTTTCGGCGGCTGTATGGGCGGTTGCACCGTCCTGTTGAAAATATTCAAAACGTAGTTCGTCGTCAAGTAATTGCTCTACAAATGGATTCAAAATATTGTCTCTATACCGCTGTGCTGTAACTGTGTCATGGAAAAAAATAGGACCAACAATTCTTCGGGAAGCAGCTAACCAGACACCAATTTTTTGATTGTGTAATGTGGACTCTACATAAAAATGGGGATTTTCACTACTCCACATGCCTGTATTCTGAGAATTCACATAACCGGAGAGGTGGAACCAGGCTTCATCCGAAAAAATGTCAGGTCTAATAAATCATTTATTTCCAATAAATTTTGGGTAAACCATTGAGAGTAATTCCTACGTCTTTCAAAATCTACGGCTTGTATTTCTTGGAATACTGGCACTTTATAAGGAAATAAATTTAGCTACTTCTTAAGAATAGTCCTGCATGTTCCATTAGATCTTCCCACTTCTTGGGACAGGCGTCTTATACAATTTGTTGGCGTATTTTGCATTATTTCACGAACGTTTGCAACAAGTTCTTCTGTTCTTACAGATGGTCTTCCTGCTCCTTTTTTGTGTTGTATAGAACCTGTTTTCCTAAATACAGCCACGGTTCTTTTCAGGCAATGATAAAAATCCCCAGTAATAAAAGCAACGTTAGGAGAATCGTGAAAACCGTCTATGCACAAACCCAGTTTGTATTGCCACTCACCATTTACTCTAACCCTGTTTCGAAAATATGCTTTAACCATGAATGTTTTGTGCTGTTCCGTAAAGCCCATTGTGTGAATTGTTAAAGAAATTGGAAAAATTGGCGATGAATCAAATTACTTGTAACGACTGTCAAAGATGACGGAAGAACTGATTGATTATTAATTCAGGTAGTTACTGACACCCAACAGGTATTAAGCTTTACGGCTAAGCATTACGTCTTTAGATGCAAGGCCCTCTTTAATGCAAATAATTTTTGCACGCACGGTATAATCTATAATATCTTTTTTCTAAAAAAAAAACAAATTAATTTGACGGATCCTAAGGATTCTTGATTAAGTGGGCGGTATCCTGTATAAAAAACTGAATCAATTCTTTATCATAACGCCGTATACAAAAACAGCACGCAACTTGAAACCAACGGCTTTTCGTCTGCGCGCTTATGTATTTTCGGACATTCTTGCAAACGCAAGCTGCGTTGGTGGAAGAGTACAAGCACCTACAGATCAAAAATCTAAACGGTATTATACTTTTACAAGTCTAACCACTTGTTTAATCTGATATTATTTACGCTTAATTAAAACTGGCGCAAACCTTTCGCTCAAGTTTACTTGTAACATAACTAAGGCTCATTATAGGGATGTTACCGAATAGCTTTTTCTCGTACCTAGTTGGACCTGTACCTATTCCAAACCCGAACCTATTCCAAATACCTATTACAGGTCCAAACTATTCCAGGTCAAACTTAAACGCCTCTCCGCCGATTGGCGCTATTCCGGCTACATGACCGACACGAGTTTTTAAAGAAGGCCGCTAGAACTCCAGCGTGGCCAGCAGTTTCCGATTGTTCGAATTAAATTTCTTCATAAATTTTTGTAATAGATTAATATTTTTCGCACCAGACTTTTTAGGAAGATTTGATTGTAACGGAGGCCTATTATTTAAAGAAACATGAAGAATAGGCATAGGTACATCCACCATAATATATGCTTGTCTTTTTAATTAATTCCTCATTGATGGTTGCATATCCTACATTTTAATACGCTATATTTTGTTGCCCAATAAATTATTACAATATTTTTAGAAATATTTATTACTATTTCCCTTTATCTTAATTTTAGTGAGATTATTTTAATTATTGCAATGTGCTTGTAACGGCAACGTTTAAAATTCTCAACTGCAAATTCGCCATATTATAAACATATTATATGAATTTAAAGCAAAACCTGTAGCAGTTCCTATATCGTACCTGTACCTGACAACTTGAAAAAGGAATAACAATGAAACCAGAGAATCAAACATGTGACAGTGCCAACGGACCTGGAATAGGTACCTGGTAATATGTAATAGGTACGCGGAATAGGCAGATGATACCTATTCCAAAAGAACAGGTCCAGTTCCACTGTAACACCCCTAGCTCATTAAAAAAAATTTAAAATTGTTTACTTACGACCATTCTTTCACATGTTTCCCACTCTTCATCATCTGACTCTGATTCATCCGAACTAAAATCGCTACTAAAGTAGCACTCTCCAGATCCATATTTTGTGAAGTAATGTACAACTGCAAACTAGGTCAGGAAAATAATATATTGTAAAGTATATTGATAAATAAATTGTAACCTATTAAGTAGATTTATAAGATAAGTCGTAAGCCATAGGACATAAATGATTTTAACCGTTTTTAAAAATATATTTTAGCGTTTCTATAACTTCCGGTTAATACAAGTTAACATTAATGTTTCAAATATTTTTTTGTTATAGGGCATATTTGAAACTATAAACTGAATAGGTTTTGAGATAGTTATGCATATAAGAAATAAAGTTATCTATAGGCTTTAGCATTTAACGTTATAAATGTCAGATGTACATAATTTTCTCAAATGTATTTCTCATTGGCGGCTCGTGCCTTTGAAATGCGGGGGTTACGCACTCATTGGTGTAATTAGTAATACTATTATAGTGAAAATTCCACACCTATGATTTTTAGCCAATAAGAAGCTTTCGTTTCAGCTCGTTTCTATAGCAACCACAATATTTTCACTTTTTTTTTCACCCATTAGAAGGCTGCTTTTTGTTTACGTTGCTTATAGTAACGGGAGACTATCGCGATAGTCTATAGCCTATTAACCTAATGAAATTAATAAGTGATAACTTTTCTTAGGTATACTACTACGACTTAGTTTTAATTCAAATGTCAAGTCATTTCGAAGTGACAGGTGAGACAAACCAGCCAGTAACAATCAGTTTTTTGGTCGTACCCGTGATATTTATTGTTACAATAATATTGTGTTAAAAATTATTCGTTTTGGTAATGAATCCGCAAGTTCGATTGCTAAAGAAATTGAGCAGTTAGTTACTCATTTTTAATACTAAAATGTGAGAAGCGTTAAATAACAAATTTGTTATTTGAAATCCAATGTCTTTATAGTTTTAAATTTAAATATAACTTTAAAAAACATATTTCCGATGAGTTTAGTTTAATATGACGCACTGTATTTTTACAATAGAAGTTGATTTGACTTGTTAGAAACTAAGGTTTATTACTAAAACTTCAGGAACATTAAAAGAAACTCCAATTTATGAAATTTTCTTACCAAATCTCCCACGCAGCAGAATTAATTCCAGATAACTCTGATGCTAGGGAGATTATAAGTGATAGTTTTTCTGTCAAGCGCAAAGCCATCTATTGTTTATAATAGCTGCGTGTTTACCATTAATAAAAATTATAATAATATGAAAACAATAATATTAATAATAATTAATTATTTTACTATGAGTCTTCAATCTTAATATAGCTCAATAAATACTTTTAATACCTACTATATTATATAAGTCTCCTTTTCCCCCTTTTTTGTAAAGTTGGAGATATCTTTATTTTTCAAAGTATTCGTTAGATATTTATGACATAAATGAAACATTTTCCTTGAATTTTAGTTACATGAAATAATTAAAGACAAATTAACAGAATCATAAGCAATCCATTCTAACTTAAGGTTTGCTACTAAAGTTTACCGAAAATATATATTTTGCTAATATTTTTCATGACAGGGCCATTTTTTCATTTTATAATAATTATATTGAGTCTCTATAATACCTAAAAAATATCTCCTAGGATTTTGGTAGTATCGTAAAGAAATGAAACCAAGAGAAACCATACAATATAATAGTAATTTACGTTACAAGACCGGAAAGTAGTGTTTTTCAGGTCGAGACAAGCATTTCTAGGGCGAGCCGTAGGCGAGTCCTGGAAGCTTGAAGAGACCTGGAAAACACTAATTTTCGGTTGCGTGACGTACAATATTTTTTTTAAGAGCGACACTTCGATATACTTACATTAAATTATTTTATATTATTTTTAAATGCGTCGTATGACTTCTCGTAACGGGTTTTTGATTTTACTGGCAATATATCGTAAGTCGCATTCCTTGCTGCTTCCAAAATTTCTTCTGAAATCTCATTTTCCGTGTCGGATAATTCCAAATCTGAATTTATATTGTTAAATTTGCGAACTCTAGACGAAAAATTGTCCAGAAAGTGTATATTTTCTGGTCGGTTTTAAAAAATAGTAATTTACGTTACAAGACCGGAAAACACTAATTTTCGGTTGCGTGACGTACAATATTTTTTTTCTACTACTGTATAAATAAATTAACTTTCGGGCCCTAGCAAGACGAAAGAAAACGAAAGTAAATGTTACAGTTACCTGAATATTATCCGTTGCTAGCTACGAAAGTAATACTTTCGGTGCCAGGACAAAAAAATCGAACTGACAAACTCTGACAGTACTCAAATAACTAGTTGACAACAATACTCAAATAACTAGTTGTCATTGATTATTTTACAGGTGGAAAAAAAACTTATTTTATCATTTTAATTTGAATAAAATCAAAGTTTATTACTTAATAATATATAGATTAGAGAACAGTAGTAGAAAAAATTTAATACATTACACGATGCGAAAGCCTTTTTTGGTGGTCGGAGGTATTAAATCACCTCGGCTTTGCCTCGGCAATTCAAAAACCTCCTCACACCAAAAAATTAACTTTCGCATAGTAATGTAAATAACTATTTTCTACTACTGTATAAATAAATTAACTTTTGGGCCCTAGCAACACAAAAGAAAACGAAAGTAAATGTTACAGTTACCTGAATATTATCCGTTGCTAGCTACGAAAGTAGGTTGCTAGCTACGAAAGTAATACTTTCGGGCCAGGACAAAAAAATCGAACTGACAGACTCTGACAGTACTGAAATAACTAGTTGTCAACACTACTCAAATAACTAGTTGTCATGGATTATTTTACAGGTGGAAAAAATACTTATTTTATTATTTTAATTTGAATAAAATCAAAGTTTATTACTTAATAATATATTTATCAGAGAACAGTAGTAGAAAAAATGTAATACATTACACGATTCGAAAGCCTTTTTTGGTGGTCGGAGGTATTAAATCACCTCGGCTTTGCCTCGGCAATTCGAAAACCTCCTCACACCAAAAAATTAACTTTCGCATCTAGTAATGTAAATAACTATTTTAAGACCGACACTTCGATATACTTACATTAAATTATTTTATATTATTTTTAAATGCGTCGTCGTATGACTTCTCGTAACGGGCTTTTGATTCTATTATATCGTAAGTCGCTTTTCTTGCTGCTTCCAAAATTTCTTCTGAAATCTCATTTTCCGTGTCGGATAATTCAAAATCTGAATTCATATTGTTAAATTTGCGAGCTCGCGAAACAAGTTTGACATAAACAACAAATTAAAAATCAACGAACTGTCACTCGACAATACATCGAAAAGTTGTTGTCATAGTAACGAAATCGAGGTAGCTTGTATTATCAAAGAGCAATTGGAAAAACAAAAAAACAGGGACCGAAAAAATGTTTTTTTTTAAACCGACCAGAAAATATACGGGTTTTCCTACACCTTCGCCAGTCGTCGACGACTGCGACCGAGTAGCCGCGAACGATTCGTCAAGACATCTATGCATTTTAAACCTGCCTGGTTTCCAACCAGCTACGCAGTCGCTACTATTAGCAGGCGGTCGCCATTCGTCCGGTCGTGGTAGCCGCTCATCTCCGAGAGGGGTGCTGCGACTAATTTCTCAACGAAAGCGCATTGTTTTCCAGTTTCCTGTGGGTGTTATTGGAAATTTCACACGATTACAGGATGGCTTAACAAGTTTATCTTCTATGAGCCGCAATAGTTATATTGATGTTGTGAAATTCGGAAACACTCTTTGAATTTTGTTTCATTGTCTGTCAAGTGGTTTTTTATTAAAATGGCCTGAAATCCTTATAACACCGACTACTTCTAGGGTCTACTAACTTACTAATTACGACCCTCCCACATCGGTTCGCAATGCTATTTGAAGTGGCTGATGACAAGAACTCTTCTTTTGCTGGGTTCACAACTAAGTCGGTTCACTTTTGGCGAGATAGTAATGCTTGTGAGAATTCAAAGTTTGAAGATTTTTATGGCGCTGATTTGCGGCTTGCTTTTGTTTGAAAGAAATTATTTGAATGAATTTTTAGTGAACTTTTTGCGTTATAAAACTATTAAAGGAAACACTTTTTAATATAGAATACGGTTTTTATTGTTATTAAGGAAACACTTGGGAGCCACCCGACAATAAGTTTCTATAAATACATCTAAAAATTGAAACCGTCAATTTAAAGTAAATATTCTATAATTTGGCCACAAGCACTTACTTCTGCGGGGTCGTTGACCGTATCGATCCCGGATAGACAAACGATGACCCACGAGTAAAGGGTCACAAAGTACTGGACTAGCTGGACTTTACGCGAGTAACACTTGAAAATTCTTTGCGCCCGGAACGTTCAACTTTTTTACGAACAACTAACAAGTTTCGACGACAACTAACTGCTCGAGAAGCATTCCTACAAATTTATACCCTTTTCCGCGTCGTGGCGCATTTCCATATTTGGGCATAACTAGCAAGATCCCCAGAAATTTCGCAGGGTGGCCCTATGACTTCATCTTCTCCCTGGCGTTTTTCCCAGACAAATTGCGTAAGCTATGCTCAAGTATTAGGGTGGTGGTTGAAATTCTTACTAAAATTCTAAAAATAGATGAGCTACTCTTTTCCATTCCCTGAGAAGAAACCTGAATTCAGTGGTTGATCCGGGCTCGCGCTAAATAGTCGAAAAGAAAAACGCGACAGGAGAAGTGTTAAACCATGTACATATTGTAGGTACATGTACCGGGTGTTCCACCTAAGGAGGTAATCGGCTATATCTCAGAAAGTAATAACACTAGGACTTTGGGGAAAATATATATCCATAAAAGCGGCCAAGAGAAATTGCTGGAAATTATTTTCAAGTTCGAAAAATTACCGCTAGGGGGCGTCAGAGAACTTTCAAAATAGAAATGCCGATTTTCTCTTGATTTTTCTTAATAAAAATATGTTAAAAATATAAGCATTGTATTCTTCATAAAGTTATGCAACTTTATGTTAGGAATTGTTTTTTTCTATTTTCAATAATAAAGTAGTAAGAGAAGGTCAAACCATTTTTCTTTCAGACGCTGATATATCTGGTTTGAATAAACCGATTTTATTCAACTTGGTCTTAAAAAAAAGCCCTTTTTTTCCTCTACACGTAGTTCTATTAACTATACCATATTGATTCTGATGGTGGCCACTAGATGGCGTTTTTCCGTAATTCCTCAATGAATAAGGATTTTCTCAAAAAAATCAAATGTTATGATATGACTTTTTCATCATATTTTATTTTAGGCCTATAAAACCAGTGATTTAATTGATTAATGAATGTTTTAAAAAATGGCCTATTTTTCCATATTAATTATTATTATCCCCAATTTCTCTAGTTTAACAAAAGATATCACGTTGCGGTTTTCAGTTCTATATAGTAACTTTTCCTCTACAAGCTGAAGGGGTTAGTTTTTTAATCCGACGTTTCGGATTCGAGCGACCATCATCAACTTTTTTATTTTAAATACGGATCTGTATTTTTTATTCCACTATTTATTAGCCTTTATAAGCCTAAAATAAAACGTGATGAAAAAGTCATATCATAACATTTGATTTTTTTGAGAAAATCCTTAATCATTGAGGAATTACGGAAAAACGCCATCTAGTGGCCACCAACAGAATCAATATGATACAGTTAATAAATCTACGTGTAGAGGAAAAGAAGGGCTTTTTTTCAAGACCAAGTTAAATAAAATTGGTTTATCCAAAGCGCAGAGATATCAGCGTTTGAAAGATAGAAGGTTTGACCTTCTCCCACCACTTTATTATTGAAAATAGAAAAAAACCATTCCTAACATAAAGTTGCATAATTTTATGAAGAATACAATGCTTATATTTTTAACATATTTTTATTAAGAAAAATCAAGAGAAAATCGGCATTTCTATTTTGAAAGTTCTCTGACGCCCCCTAGCGGTAATTTTTCGAACTTGAAAATAATTTCCAGCAATTTCTCTTGGCCGCTTTTATGGATATATATTTTTCCCCAAAGTGTTATTACTTTCTGAGATATAGCCGATTACCTCCTTAGGTGGAACACCCGGTACATATCTTATAATGTTATAGGTTTAGTGCAGTTAATTATTTTGAATTTAAATTTGGATCTTGAAGAAGTGAGGGAATAATTATTAATTTATTTTTTAAATAGTTTTATTGACCAAATTTGAAAAACACTTTTCTTTCTGAATTAAAAGAATATTTTATTCAATTTAAATTTTCTGGATAAATGTAAAACACTTATAAATATTTTTCTTTTCGGAATTAAATTAATTTTATTTATTTTCTACAAAAATTTGTAAGACAGTTCAAAATTTTTCTTTCGTCTTAATTAAAAATAATTTTATTTTTAAAAATTTTGAACACTTAAACAAAAACTGTTGATAATACTTAAAAAACTTTCCTTTATTCTTAAAATTTGTAAAAGAAATTTCTTACTACAAAATAATTTTAAAAAATTTTAATTTTATTTAAATTCTGAAAACTTGCAAAAATTTCTTGCTAAGCCAAATTTTTCTACTTCTCTTGAATTAAAAGAATTTTAATTTTATTTATTTATTTTTAAAATAAATTTATTTAATTTTTAATTGACATAAAAGAATTTTAAAAACACTTAGAAACTTTTTGAACTAAAGCAAAAATTTATTAATGCAAAATTTTATTGAATACCCATTATTCGGTAACAATAGCCTTTTATTTATTCGGACGGATTATTAGCGAGGTGTCCCTGGTCGCTACATCCTTCAGACAGTCTATTTTAAACATGGCTAATTCTTTGCTCGTATGTTTTTCAGATTCAAATGTTAAAAGAAGAAGCAGATTTTCCTCCTGCTCTTGATAACTTAACAGTAGTAGTAATGACTTTTTAGAAATATTCTTTAGGCTAGAACAAACCCGAACACTTGAAAATGGCTGCGGTAGGAACACGGGTTGACGAAAAATGATCGCGGCTACTACCGGTCAAAGCTACTCAATCGCAGTCGTCGACGACTGGCGAAGGTGTAGGAAAACCCGCCTTTACCTTTATGGGCGGTAATAAAACGCGACATCCGGAGAAGCCAACACGCAAGCGCGTAATTTAACTGCTTGGGTTGCATTTTAAACGAAAAATATTATTATAGTAGCGGGAGTAGAGTTTGCTTGACGAAGTCACTAGGCATCGGTTATAAATGGCGGGTAGAATAAGAAGTAAAATATTTGCCTTATGTATACTGCATAAGCAAAATTTTATTTCTTTTCGTTGTATTTTTGGGAGGTTGCACAAACCCAAAGACGATACTTATTTTAAAATAAATTCGGTAGCTTTAATGGTAAATTTTACAAAATCAAGGCAAAAATGAATAATTCCCTACGGCGATCCTGGGTTCTTAAAAACTGTCCACTTGAAGTTTCTGCTTATTTTAGGAAGATATCTTTATGGACCAACAAAAACTAAAATTGAAACTGTTTATTTTCACTCATGATAAAATAGCTAGACATACACTCGACTCTATTTCCGTAATCTCCACTCTAACTATACGCCGACCAAAAAGTTGATAAAGAATTGATCGAAACCACCTTTTTCTTAGAAACTTTTATACACACAATATTTGTATAGATAGCTTGTACATTATTTGGCAGTATACCAAACCAGTGAAGTAGAAATTATTAAAAAACGTAATCCACTGGCTTGGGGGTATGTAAAGATTTATAGTCTATGTGCATGTATAACAATAAAAAAGTAACGTTGTACTATCGTGCCGATAAAAAACTAGGACAGCAAAATCACAAAACTGGGAAAGAAAATACATACTTATCTTCTAGACTTTAAAACTTTAAAAGGTGCTCTAGAGCTGGAAAACGCCTGACGTCATATAATTTAACGATTAGTATTTTGCGATACGTAGTGACATCAAAATATATTTTTTGTTTAGTAATAATTCGAGGGACAATTTATATAAAGTAACAAAATTTATTAGACATTTTTTAATTATATTTATATACCGGGTGTCCACGGAAGGTGGCTCGCCCCTCTAACTTTTTTGTTTTTCAAGATAATGAAGTAAAATTCGGCGAATTTGTATACCATATAAAACTGCATTTTTTGACAGGTGATTCAACATTATGGAACTTCCGGTTTAACCGGAAGTGACATAAAATTTCGATTTTTAAATGGGACACCTGGTATATTTTTACTTTTTTTGACTTCATATGACATTCTAAATACAACGATGTGTCACTTGTCACTTTTTGTCACCAAGAAAATATTTTTTTTCCAAATTTATTGTTTTATCTAAAGGGCTATGAATACCTTAAAATCACTTATTTCACTTCTCTAATCTTGGGAAAAATACAATTTTACTATTTTTGATCCAATGCTATGTGCTATGTAAAATTTAATCTTTAAAGTTGTATAACTCATTTTTTTAAATAGCAACATGGTGACTCGTCGGGTTAAAAAAAAGAGGATTTTATTACGATTATTTTGATACCATACACTATTAGGTTTTAGAAAAGCTGCCATTAAAAAACTTTAAAAAGTTAACTTAGAACTTTCCTAAAATGAAGCATCTTTAGAGAATAAATTTAGATTTAAATGCATCAAGTTGCCTGTGACCAGTAAAACTGATAAAACAAAATCATGCCTTGAAGAAAATTGAAATGCCAACAGCTTCTGCCAAAGTAAATTAGTTTGTTGTTTAAAAAACATGGAAAATAATAGTTTTACAAAGAGTGAAAAAGTTGATATGTTATTAGTGTTTGGAGAATGTAGAAATAATTCAACCGATGCTGCACGACTTTACGCACAAAGATATTTTAACCGGCGTTGTCCAACCCGGCACTATTATAGGTACCCAAAACTGGTTCCGAAAATGCGAAATGAGCCTGACAATAATAACATATCAACTTTTTTACTCCTTGTAAAACTATTATCTTCCATGTATTTTAAACAATAAACTAATTTACTTTGGCAGAAGCTGTTGGCATTTCAATTTTCTTCAAGGCATGATTTTGTTTTATCAGCTTTACTGGTCACAGGCAACTTGATGCATTTAAATCTAAATTTATTTTAAAAAGATGCTTTATTTTAGGAAAGTTTTAAGTTAACTTTTTAAAGTTTTTTAATGGCAGCTTTTCTAAAACCTAATAGTGTATGGCATCAAAATAATCGTAATAATATCCTCTTTTTTCTTAACCCGACGAGCCACCATGTTGCCATTTAAAAAAAATGAGTTATACAACTTTAAGGATTAAATTTTATATAGCACATAGCATTGGATCAAAAATACTAAAATTGTATTTTTCCCAAGATTAGAGAACTGAAATAAGTGATTTTAAGGTATTCATAGCCCTCTACATAAAACAATAATTTGGGAAAAAAAATATTTTCTTGGCGACAAAAAGTGACGAGTGACACATCGTTGTATTTAGAATGTAATTTGGAGTAAAAAAAAGTAAAAATATACCAGGTGTCCCAAAAATCGAAAGTTTATGTCACTTCCCCGTCCATATTGTTGAGTCACCTGTCAAAAAATGCGATTTTATGTCGTATACAAATCACCCAAATTTTATTCCATTATCTTGAAAAACAAAAAAGTTAGAGGGGCGAGCCACCGTCCGTGGACACCCGGTATATATATAGGGTGTCCGGAAAAAGGAGGTTAAGCAAAAATAATATGATTTATAATGCCAGTTTTCATTTTTGACCCTTATAATAAAAGTTTAAAATTAAAAACTAATTTTCATAAAGAGTTAAATCATTTGAGAAAAACAAAATAAAAAACAACTGTCAAATATTCAAAATAGGGGTGGTCCAGTACCCGCTGACCTCCCCTATTTTTCAGTTTGTGCACTAGTGACTTCTGAACTGTATTTTTTCGGGTACCTAACCATTTGTTTTTGATTGTTTTTATATCGCTTTTAAAATTTCGATGAAATGATACGTTTTGGAGATAATTTGAAAAGTATGGGTCCTTAACTGATGCCAACGCGGCTTACTAAAGTCTAATAATTTTCAAATACTAAATCAAATCAGCCGTTGTAGCATTACAATGGATACAAGCTATAATTAAGTCAAACTTTGTAATAGGTGGTAATACCGAAACCAAAGGACTAGCCAAAAATTATGTAAGAACAGTACCGAACAGATAAAAACCTGTAGTACTAAACCAGTTAAATAAAATTATTTCTTGAATTTAATTAATTAACTTGATTAAAATGAGAGTTTTTTAATTTGCATATTATCATTACTAATGTTTAATCTTTTTAAAAAGAATTTTTAGGATAGTTTAAAGTTGTGTTTAATATCGTTGCAACAAATATGAAGTTTGTGATTCCTGAATAAATTAAAAATTCAACTGAATTTTACAAATATGCTTGAATTGGGACAAAGATATTTAAAATTGATTTGATTTTAATTAATTTATGAAGGTCTTTACGGTGAATATAAAAATTTTTTTTTGGGAAATTATGAATGTTTTTTAAAAAAATATTTTTTTTTATTTAAGGAGGTCACGTTTTTGAATCTATGCATAACTTTTAATTCTAAACAACCCTTTTTTAATAACATTGTGCTAAATTTTCTGAAATAGGGGTATTTTATTCTTGTACAAGTTTTATATTTTTTGGCCTACCCTGTACGCCGTTTGACTTGCAACCATTCCAAGTGCACCAAATATGATTATCGAACATGCACCAACTTTTATCAAGAATAAAATTTTCTGAGAAGTCAATAATAAAAAAAATACCCATATGTTGCACACTTAAACAACCAAACTGTATAACTTCGCTCATTTAATAAAAAAATAAACAAGTAATATGTCAGTCTTCAGTTTTAACGGTTTTACACGCGTTTTTCTGCTGGAAAGACTGTCATTGCGCTTATAGAACTGTATCAAAATCAATTGATTTTGTATTCTGTCAAATTACACCAATATTAAAACAAAAAATACTACCAAATTTCAAATTGAAAAAATTATTAATGTGGACATATTAGGACTTTGATGCATATGCGATAAAAATAATCAAATCAGCCGTTCCAACTATGATTAAAAAATGCAGGGTAAAAATGTATATGTGCGGATCGGCCTTTATAACTAAATGACGGTTTGCAATATAACCCTTTTAAAAATAACTGAGAAAGACATAATTATGCAACGTCAAAATGCCATAGGTGAATTAATTTATGTTAAATTGGTTAAAAACACTATGCCTTGTGAATATTTGCAATTTTCATGATAATGTAAGCAATTAGCTATGGGAAAGCTTCATACTTTTTGATAGAGAATTAAATTTTTCACCTGCTGCTAAAACCATAACAGGTAACAAGTTATTATCATTTCAAACTTGTAATTATCTTGTCGTTTTTTCTGCATACCTTGTATAAAATTTTTTCATATATGCGACACAAAAAATAATCAATTAGTAGACTTCAGTGTGAATTTGGGTTCAAAAAAGAAAATACATGTTGAAAACTTAATCATTAAAATTGTGACTACATTTTCACAAAATACGAAACATTTTAAAGGCCGTAAGGTTTAAGTTCGGTAAACCTCGATGAAACTTATTTTTATTTTTATCGTAGAATCCGAAAACGAAATATTATACAGGGCATTCCATTTAAGAAAATACAACTCTGACACGTTTCGTATTTTTCGGGCAATATGTACATATGAAAACAATTTTTAAATGGCCAACAGGCCCCTATATCCACCAAATTTTTTTTTTATCCCAACAAATAATTTTGCTTTAATATGTCGTGTCGAATATGGGGCATAACCCGGTATACTATGTATCAGAAAACCGCATTATACCGACCTATACCACGCGACCAAAACTGATTGCAGTGAGTAACATAATATGTAGCACTTCACAAAATGCATCTGCCTCATTGCCATTAGTTCTGGTTCCGTGGTATTGGTCGGCAAATGATAACGAAACAACCTTTTGAATCTGTGACACAATGTGCGCCAAAGCAAAACTTTGATTTCTTGATTTTTAAAAGAAAACAAAACTGAAAATCATTAGATATCCATTTTAGAGAAGTCTTGCCTTTAAAAATGGAAATAAGTTTGAAGGATTTTGATAATCAAAAAGGAATTATTGTCAACTAATTAGTGATCCGATGTCATCCAAATAAAAATATTATGTTGTATAAATAACTAAAATTTATATTTCTCTTCATCTAGAATTTTCAAGTCAACAAAAAGTTCGGCCATCTTGTTTGTGCCATAAACTGGGATCAAAAACTTTTTAAATTTTTTTCCCCCAACTTTCCCTTACTTTCTAGCTGTTTTCACATGAAGATCAACTGAGGTAAACTTTTACAATTTCTTGCCCAAGAACTTACTGGCCCATGGAATACGGGCTTAGAATTTCACCCCAAAAATAAGCTTCGAGTACTTTAAATTTTAAAGCCCAGACATACAGTGAGGACCTAAAGTCCGTCCCCCCCCCCTATAACTTCTAAACCGTTCGGTATATTTTAATGAAATTTTGAACGATAATATTTGAGCAAGTCTTGCACTTTTTGACATACCAATGACAGCTTTAAAAGTCAAGATGACAGCTGGGTCCGCTTTTGGAATATTTTTTTAAATGGAACAACCTGTATATTTTTACATTTTTAAATTCCACATAAAATTATAATTATTTTTTATTAAATGCATTATTAGTCTATACTTCATAGTTTCCGAGATATTGACTCTAGAAAAGTGACATTTTTGAACTTTGACAGCTTATAACCTTCTAACAGTACGTCTTAGAGCAAAACGGCTTACATGTCCCTATCTTCAATTTTTATTATCTTCCCAAAAAAATCAACTTCCAGTTAAACCGGAACAACTATATTTCCTGCTTTCGAGTTACATCCGGTTTAACCGGAAGTTGATTTTTTTGGGAAGACAATAAAAATTGAAGATAGGGACATGTAAGCCGTTTTGCTCTAAGACGTACTGTTAGAAGGTTATAAGCTGTCAAAGTTCAAAAATGTCACTTTTCGAGAGTCAATATCTCGGAAACTATGAAGTATAGACTAATAATGCATTTAATAAAACATAATTATAATTTTATGTGGAATTTTAAAAAAATATTCCAAAAGCGGACCCAGCTGTCATCTTGACATTTAAAGCTGTCATTGGTATGTCAAAAAGTGCATGACTTGCTCAAATATTATCGTTCAAAATTTCATTAAAATATACCGAACGGTTAAGAAGTTAGAGGGGGGGGACGGATTTAGGTCCTCACTGTATATATCTGTCTATTCGTTAAATGAGAATTTTGCAGTGCGCATGCCCGTGTCTGCTAGGTTTTGTTTACATATGCGAGATCATAAATTGCCACTTTCGTGATTATTGGTTGCTAATCTAAAGGTATAATTTGGACGTATCGTCCAAAATTATGGGCGGTAAAATTTGTATATAGGATGTTTGCTCTTGGTTTCGTTTCTCTATGCTTACAATAATCAACCAATAATTAAAAGAATTAGAATTAGCAAAATGCAGCTAAAACTGCCAAAAGGACAGAGCTAAACTGTAAAATTCCTGTTCCCAATTATCCGTCCAGCGTTGCCAGTACCGTGATGTAAAATTAAAAACTTATTAGATTTTGCCAGAAATGTAATTAATTTTTTTTTACTTATTTTAGCCAAGCCTATAGGCTTGTATGATTAATGAACCTTACCAACTTACTTGAATAATCGTTGCAAAGATAAAAGAAAAGGACAGAAATACGAAATAATCCAGAGCTGTGGGATATGAAACTTTGGGCAGGTCCTTTCTAGCTTCAAGTCCAAGAAATGTCATAGTAAGAACAGTAGTAATACCTGAAAAATATTTAGACTGTAACGTAGGTATTACGGATCAATGATGAGTATCCGATTGGTGATACTTTGTAAGGTAAATTATTTATTTTATAATATTTATTTTTGTTTTCAGTTCTTTTTTTATTAGCAATCAACAGTACATCTTTTCTTAAAACGATTAAATAAGTTTTTAAATAAATATCTTAGGTGGGAAGGGGGGGGGGGGGGGGGGGAGTTTGAACCGCCTTAACTCTTGCTTATCTAAACAAACGCACTGAAAAGTCAAATCGGACGTCATACGTACCTAAAGATACCCTGTCAGCAGTCGCTTCTCTGTTGAGCCAGAAAGATACCCACGAAAGTACCACTAACAGCACACACGGTCCATATACTTGTATGAGAAAGTTGCCCATATGCCTCTGCAGGTGGAAGCTTACAAGTAACATTGAATACTCATCTGGAATGTTATGTGATTTAAATTCTTGGTATTTAAAATTATTACTTTTCTCGCAAGTAAGAAAATATTGTAATCAAGAAAAGTTACTTTTCAAGATCTCATTATATAATATATCTTCGAGTTTAAGGTAATCCTAATTGATATTCATTTGTCATTAAAGCTGCAGCATTTCTCTATTTAATTCAGAGTAACTAAACCACCTAAGGATACGTTTTTTTAATGTCTACATTTTACTTTTTGGTATAAGTGAAAACATTATTAACGTAAGTAGTTATTATACTAAGGATGTTACACATTCGACGCTCACCATTGGGTTCTCGTATACGGTAGGTATGTACATACATATCCGTATTTAAGTATACATTTATTTATTTTATTTATTTTATTTATTTTATTTATTTTATTTATTTTATTTTATTTATTTTATTTATTTTATTTATTTTATTTATTTTATTTATTTTATTTATTTTATTTATTTTATTTATTTTATTTATTTTATTTATTTAATTTATTTAATTTATTTAATTTATTTAATTTATTTAATTTATTTAATTTATTTAATTTATTTAATTTATTTAATTTATTTAATTTATTTAATTTATTTATTTTATTTATTTTATTTATTTTATTTATTTTATTTATTTTATTTATTTTATTTATTTATTTATTTATTTTATTTATTTTATTTATTTTATTTATTTTATTTATTTTATTTATTTTATTTATTTTATTTATTTTATTTATTTTATTTATTTTATTTATTTTATTTATTTTATTTATTTTATTTATTTTATTTATTTTATTTATTTTATTTATTTTATTTATTTATTTTATTTATTTTATTTATTTTATTTATTTTATTTATTTTAAACTATCACTTTAAAATGCAATTATTTGTAGTTGAAAGTGCTCATTTCTGGCGGTCTATTAATTGAAATTAAAATCGAGACAAATTAAGAGCAGTTGTCGGAGACAAACTAATGTAATTATCCGACGTGTGTTTACTGTCCAGCCAGTTTGTTTAATTAAGGGACACATTAGAGGCGTAAATTGTTTAACTTCAATACAAATTATTATGATTAATTATTACTGTTTATATAAAATATCTACAGCATATTTGTGTTCTGTTATAATGATCGATATACAGAGAGTGTTATGGAAATGAATTTTTAAATTTAATTTTAAAGCCCTGATATAAAAATCAATTGTATAAAATTATTTTTAAATGTGACTTTGCTATAATAAGTGAAAAAATTCACCTTGAATACGAAGGCATTAGTTAAAAAAGTTTACCAAAATTATTTTGTGGCTTTTTGTATCCTATGAATTTGTAATTGGCGTTAAATATCGTATAAATTTTATAGTAACCAGTATTACGTTAATGTTGAACAAACCCGATGATGCCGGTCCATTTTTAATTGAACGTATACATTACAACCCAGGTACCGTGCGTTCAATTTATCTTGATAACATTTTGATTCACTGTAACTTTTTTGTTTTTAAAGATATGAAAGTAAACAAAATGTTGCCAAGTTTTTTCCTAAGTTACATATAAAACAAAATACTATCAATTTTCTGACATATAAGTCTACCTTATGATTTTTTAAATGGTATATTCATTTTTGACAGTTACCATTGAGTTTTATTTCTTCAGTTTTGATATTTTTCAATGGTAACTAACTGTCAAAGATGTTTTAATTTATCGATAAAAAATGCATTTCCAAAGCCGCCTTGTCAAAACACAAAATATTAAAAGATAACATACTAATAAATAAATATGTATGCCACTGAAAACGTGTTATACTTAGAAAATGGGCATCCTCAAGATACCTTCCTTAGGTATATACATATTTGTTTATTAGTAAGTATGTATGTAGGTATTCGTTAAAATACTTTAATAAATATTTGAGTGGTTGATCAGTTAAAACACATTTTTTAATATTTGTGTATATTCAAATAAAATAATCATTTACGCTTAAACCGTCCCTCGTATCAAAAAAACACACGTGATCTTTTTTGTTGTAAATAAAGGGGGGATTTATAAGAAAAAAGTTGAAATAAAATAAGTCAGTGGTGTAGCATAGTTTTCACAAAAAATATGATAGTAGTATTTTGTACCGACGCCACTGGTTAAATTTACGAACGTGTTGTACTTTGAAAATAAGTGTCCTTAGATGCTTATTTAATTCACAAAATTTCATAAAAAAAAAAATAACTCGTTAAGGAGTTATTTAAAAATTATTACTATTTCTTTTAACATTTCAACACTCTGTATCTCCGTAACGAAGTCGCCAAGGACCACTGTTTATAAGAACTTTTCATGTTAAAATATTACCAGCAATTACCTCCCGAAGTTTGTCAAAGTACTTTTGAATCACCCTGTATATGTGTTTAATAGAGTACGTTATTCCGTTTACAATAATATAACACATTTTATATTTTAACCTACACGTTTTTGACATATTGGCAAAAATATGACGTATAACAAGAATACTAACATATTTGCAACAATAAAAAGGTCTAAAATTATTTAACTATTCTAAAAACTGCTCTATGTGACTACCATTTTGCTGAACACATTTTTCAACTACTCTAATTGTATGATTTCTGGCATTTTATAACATTTCTGGATTATGTCTTAACTCATTGATTGCCGCTGAAATTCTTTGCCGAAGTTCCACGAGATTATAACAAGGAGTTCTGTACACGTTATTTTTTATGTGTCCCCAAAAGAAAAATCCATTAATGTCAAGTCCGGGCTGTTGGGTGGCCAACCAATAGTTCCACCATCCCATATCCAACCCCTGGCATATTCCATGTTTGTTCTTCACTTAGTTTTTGGGTTTTACGAAATTTAAATACCATATATTTATGTTCCTTCAAAACTGAGTGGATTGAACCGCGAGAAATACCTGTCTCTTGATATACTGTGGTAATAGAAGAAGAAACTGGATGTGCTTTATAGAATCCTAATATGTTTGTCTTATTTTGTGCATTCAAAACATTAGGTATAATTCTGACATACCTTTTTAACATTAGACACGTTTTCTTCAAATTTCTTTGCCAGCCTTGCAAATATCTGTTTCGAAGGAGCTTGGCGCTCTGGATAAACTCTAATATACTGACGACGCGCAGCGGTTGCACTTTTATTATTCAGGAAGTATATTTGAAGCATATCACTCCTTTCACGGATGCTAAATTCGCGAAAAACCATTTTAATATTTATAACTGTCACAATAACTCCACAACCAATGTTATATTATATTACAATATGTCAAATATAAAAATATCTTTGTCACGGCGGCACTCTTTGAGATAAAAATATAAAAATTTTATATTTTTGCCAATATGTCAAAAACGTGTAGGTTAGAATATAAAGTCTGTTATATTATTGTAAAGGAAATAACGTATTCTATTAAACACATATATAATATACAGGGTGTTCCATTTAAAAAAACATAAGGTAGACTTATATGTCAGAAAATTGATAGTGTTTTGTTTTATATGTAACTTAGGAAAAAACTTGGCAACCAAACCTACATTTTGTTTACCTTTATATCTTTAAAAACAAAAAAGTTACAGTGAATCAAAATGTTATCAAGATAAATTGAACGCACGGTACGTGTACAAGGGGGGGGGGGGGCATATAAATAAAAAAAGAAAAACGTAAAATGTCCAGTTACTTACACGTGTCACGGGAAGGTGCGGAAAAAAAGCTACCTGTCATGAGGCTCAAATAAAATATGAGGATCTAAACCAGCTTACCTCAGTCTAAAAGTGGATGATTTTGGAGATACAGTGTCAAAAGTTAATTTGGTTTTAGTTTTTCATAAATAAGTTTTTTAATATTTGGTGAATTATCACAATAATCGGCTATGGGGGTTTTGTGGAGTGAAAATTTAAAATCTGCTCACATTCTTATTGTAAAATTTAAAGGGCGCCACCTGCGGTACCTTGCACATATTTAAAACGTAATAACTTTTTTGAGCCAGTCTGTATTGAACTTTTAAATAAGCATTCTTATTCTCCAACGTCTTTTACCTAAAAAGGTATACGAGGTACGAGTTTTTATGAGTAGCCCTTTTTGAAGTAGCCAACTTGAAGTGAAGTTGTTAAATTAAAACAACTAACACTAAAAAAATCACATAAATGTGTTGTTAATTTTTTTTCTAGTAAAACCAGTCAATAGGAGATTTATCAACAACAAAAATTTAATTTAATTAAAAAAAAAATGCTCTTAACAAATGTTCCAAATGACTAAAAAAAAACTCTGGAGCAGTACGTTTAACGAAAAATGTAGAGGAGCACCGTCATGCATATACCACATTCCGCTTTAAAGTTCCATCTAATAAGTTTAGTAATTGGTTTTGCAGATGTTCCAAATAATTTTCGACATTTAATCGATGTGATAAAATGACAGGACCCATTATGAAAGTGTGATTCCTGCTCACACTTAAACTTATGCTGATAATGGGTTACATTAGTTGCATGAGGATTTTCTTCATAATAGACATGTTCATTGTGCAAATTAGTTATGCCACTCCGCGTGAAACAGTCCGTCTGTGAATAAAATTCTTCGTGTAAAGTTCCTATCTTGATTTCTGTGTTCTTGGATAAACCGTCAGAAAGCTAGACGTGGTTCAGAATCGTTGGAAAAAATATCTTGTACCCGTTAAATATGAAATAGATGCAGTAATTGTTCTCTGGTTACCCTACTAACAGTATCTTTGCATACAGCTAGCTCCAAGCCCAATCGTCTGTTGCTAAGTTTCTGGATTTTTTCAATTCGATTTAGAATATCTTCCTCAACCTCTGGAGTTCTTACCGTACTTGCACGACGATAATTAATAGAAACATTTGCAAACTTACCTGTTTCATGAAGATCTCTTTCAACTGCCGCGAATGTTTTATGGTTTGGTGTAAGCAACGATTCGGAAATCTTTCACTATATACTCTGGAAAATTCTAAACCATTTTCTTGACAATATCCAAGAACCAATAACATATCGGTTATTTCTTCGTTGGTATACTGTACGGTCATGACGACAAAAAATGTGAAAATTGTTTGACCATTAAAATGTATGCCTGAATTGTTTTTTAGATCCGACATCAGTTAGTTTTTAGTGATAGTAATTTTAATTTAACGCATTCACTTTAAATTGTGTTCAATTATTACAATAATTTAGACCTGGCCATACACAAAGTTAATTTTTTAAATCCAGATATCTCAGAAACGGCTGCTTAAATCAACTTTTACCACGTATACCATTTTTAAGTAAAAATCGTTGGAGAATAAGGCCTAAAATAGACGGAGCGTTTTATGTCGACTCGGCAGCCGAGTCGGCCGCAAAAGCGGCACCTCCTAAATGAAACTTTTATTGTATGAAACAGACGGTGCGTCGCCGATTCGGCAGCCGAGCCGGCCGCCGCGCGTACCCTCGCTAGCATCATTCACCGCGAGCGGTTTTACGACTTTAGTCGGCACATCATTACGTGTTCGTAAATGGGACGAAACAGACGTGAGCGTTTTCGAGGTAGTTAAAAGAGATTTGAGTGTTGCCAGTTAAATTTGGAAAATTTGGACATCGAAAAATTAATTAATGAAATTCATATAAGACCAGTGTCTTTAAGACATTTTGTTAAATTTAAAAAAATTTCCTGGGTCTTCAATCAGTTCGTTATATAGCATATAAAAAATCCCCTATTTTTCCTCTCAGTTATCATTGGATGCATTCAATATTTGCTTTTCTTTTTTCTTTTAATTCAATAATACACCACGCCAACGATCGTTAGAAAAAAAAATCAGCACTATCATCAGAGAACAATCAGAAGAAGTCATCGCTACTCTACGCAACGTGCAGAACTAGACAACAGCACAAGAAATGGCTTAAAAACTTTTTCGGTCGCTAGTTGCGGTCACGCAGCGTGTGTTTTGAGCCGCTTGTTCGCCGATTTGGCGACGACTCGGCACAAACCGCTTCGTGTGTTTTCACCCTAAGCATATTTATTTAAAAGTTCAATACGGAGTGGTTCAAAAATGCCTGGTGCTTTTAAATAGTTACTAATGAACATGGGCATGAGCACTACAAAATTTCCATTTAAGAAACGAGAGATAGGCATGTCTGGGCTTTAAAATTTAAAAGCTTAAGGCTGGTATACAAAATTGTTGAAGGTTACAGGACGCCGTGGCCATATTTTAAAATATTATTTTATAATTCGAACATAATAATATGACATTCGAATTTCTAACACACAACTCTATAAAATAAAGCCTGGTTCGACAAAGATCCCTCCTATATACCATTACAATAATATTTTTAGGCCAATTGAAATATGATGCTAATGTATAATTTTAATGCCTAAAGACATCTAGACTAATCATTTTCAAAAAATATAATTGTCAGGCATTTGGATTAACATAAACATATTATTTACTTTATTCTTTTAAATATACAGCGTGTCCAGAAACCATCTTAACATATTATGGGAAACTTTTTTATTTTTGACTTTACGAAAAAAAAGGTACTCTTCATAAAAAGTTCTGCTTGTTGATGAAATAACACTTAAATCAAAAATTTTGAGCCAGCATATACGGGGTGTTAAGAAAGTAAAAAATATTAATACCGTAGGTGGAAAACTATATTTAATAATTTTAATTACAAAGTACAATAATGAATAATACACTTAATTTCAACATGACCACCATTTTTTTCCATACAAACGGTTGTACGTCCTGAAAATTCTATTACTGAATTTCTAACCATCTGAGGGGAAATTTCTTGGACACATTCTCTGATAACTCTCTTTAAATGGTCTATAGTTTTAAAAGGTCTGTGGGTATAAACTTTTTGTTTTAAGAATCCCTATATAAAAAATCCAAAGGTGTTAGATCTGGTGACCTTGGTGGCCAAGCAAATTCTGACCTGCGTCCAATCCACCTATGTGGAAATGTTCGGTGTAAGAATTATGTCACTCTTGCACAGCTGTGACATGGAGCACCGTCATGTTGGAACCAAAGTGTGTGTCTTATATTCAGTGGTAATCCATGAAAAAATTCAAATAATTCAGTATCCAAAAATATCAAGTAAATTTCGCCAGTAATATTTTCTCGAAAAAAGTACGGCCCTACAATTTGGTTTTTAAAAACACCGTTCCAAACATTTGTCTTGAAAGAATACTGATCACGACACTTAATTACAAAGTGGGGATTCTCATCACTCCACCACCTACAGTTTTGAGAACACACTACTCCATTTGAGGTAAACATCGCCTCATCTGAAAATAATATTTTTCTTGCGAAATATGGGTCATCATCTACCTCACCTTGAAACCAAGAGCAAAACAAAAATGAATCAAAATCTCTAGGATTTGGTTTGTGAAGAAATTTTGGTTTGTATGGGTAAAAATTATTTTTCCTTAAAATAACTTGATGGACTTCGTAACAGGTCCTGAAACAGTTTGTGAAATATTTCTCAATAAAATTTTGTGATTTTTCACGACAGCTTGCAAAATCTCTAATTGGTTATCTTCGTCCGTACGCCAAACCTGGTGCTTGTCGGAAAATTTATTACTTACAGACCCGGTATTTTTAAATTTATTAAAAATATCTTCAACCGTCACATGGCTAATCATTTTATTCGGATATCTTGCATGAAAAATTTGATCAGCCTCTCTGTACCTATTGTAGTGGTCCCCGACAATTAATACTATTTCAACTTTTTCCTTCATTGTAAATTTAAGAACCATATTTAGTAAAAAGGAAACCAAACTGTGTGCCTTGACAAATATAATAATTAGTTGTCATAGTTTCATTTGGTTTTATTTTCCAAGGCGTGCTAGGCCTACTAGGTAAACGAGAATTAATACCGCTTTTTGAACTTTTGCCCGCCCTCTCTGTGAGCTAATTAGAGAAACTATGGAATTAGGAAAAAAACTTTACGTTACAGTTCCTTTCTTTTAAGCTAAGTCGCTTTTCGAATGACAACTTTAGAACCTTTTTTTCAATATTGTACTTTGTAATTAAAATTATTAAATATCGTTTTTCACCTACGGTATTAATATATTATTATTTAACTTTCTTAATACCCCGTCTATGCTGGCTCAAAATTTTTGATTTGGGTGTTGTCTTATCAATAAGCAGAACTTTTTATGTAGAGTAATTTTTTTTTGTAAAGTCAAAAATAAAAAAGTTTCTCATATGTTAAGATGGTTTCTGGACACGCTGTATAGAGAAAAGTATGTTTTTTCAACTTTTTGAAGCAATACGACGAGGAAAATAGGTATACCTGAGTTGCAAATAAAATCTATCATCCAATACCATCGGGAGATCGGCCTAAGTTGCCTTTCCTTATATGTATAGCTTATTTGTGTAGCCGATTAGGCATTAAATATGTGTTTCAATTGTACTATCACTAATTCATACTAGTCATTGTTTAAGCTTCGCGTCACTCTATTATTGGTTTATTTTTGGTTTAGAAGAACTGAATTTTATCTGTTGTAGTATTTTGTGCTGCTAAGCTATACGTCTGCATTTAAATTAGTGAAATCATGTCAAATGCGTCCTTATAAAATGGTACAAGAGTTACTGGAATATGATCAGGACCGTCGTCTTCAGTTTTGTGAAGTGATGATGAAATGCACTTTGTTCAGCGTTTAGTAGATTTGGACTGGATCCTTTTTGCAGATGAGTGTACTTTTGTACTAAATGGTAATGTCAATAAATAGAACTATCGATATTGGTCGGCAGAAAGTCCCCACTGGAAAGAAACACACACCCGGCTTCCGCAAATGTTATTGTTTGGGCAGCAATAAGATAACTTAAATGGCCATGCATATATGGATATTTTGCAAAGAGTACTTGTTGCAGCTTTGATTGCTTTATTCCCCTCATTATGCAGAAGCAGATCTTCATGATGATCAAATATGGTTATAGCAGGATGGTGCTCAGTCTCATTACACCATAAATGTTTGACTATATTTAAGTTAAGTTTTTACAAACCGCTAGATATGATTCTTTCTATTCCCCCTTCGGGGGTAGAATTGGATAGCCGCCACGATTGCCGGATCTTAATACTCTAGATTTTTTCTTTTGGGTCACCTAAAAACCAAAGTTTACGTAACAAAACCAGAAAATTTAGAGGAACTTAGGCAACGACTTATACACGAAATTCGCCAAATAACCCCGGATATGGTACATAATGCCAAGAACAAAATTTACTTTAGATTAGGTCAAGAAGAAAAGGAGCAACATTTCCAATAATTTTTACAATAAAACAAATTGCGGCTATATTACCGAAATGCAAAAGTAAATAGTAGGTTGTATTCCCTTTTATACTCTATATTTGAAGAAAAAAGTTGCAAAGAAAGACGCTTCCTAATATTGAATTTAATCTAGTTAAAAATTTTACCCTGTATTATTCTTTTATAAATTATTATATTATATTATATTCTTTTATATTGACAAAAATAATTGATTGTCTAGCTTCTAAACAGTTTGCAGTTGTTCGCAAACTAAACATACGAGTTTATTAATAACCGCTCCATCAGATAATTACATTATTAGTTTGGCTTCGACAACCTCTTCATTTCTTTGGATTGCTAGAGATAATTATTATGGTTTAAACGTACATATTTATCAAGTTTACTATCGTTGACGGAACGTAATTTAATTTCGGATCAGCAGAAATTTGTCCGCATTGTTTTCTGTTAAAAACGATTTCTGATCGGAAAAAAATGTAAACAGTTATCTCTTCTATGATAAGATCATTGTTTTCTTGTCGATTTATTATTCTCAAAATATTTAAATATGGAAAAAACTACTATTTCGAGAGCTTGACTACCAAGTACAAAACAGTAAAAGTTATGTTTACTTTCAGCTCTTGTGGGTTTATCGCAAGAAATTAAAATTTAAACGTCGTAAATGTACTGTATCGAAAAGCGTTTTTTAATAAAGCAGGCCCATATAGCCCAAAAACGAGTAGAATTTTTAAGAGAATTTAAGAATAACGGCAAGTTCCCTTAAAACCTGTTTTTCGGAATGAAACCTGGATATAGGGATATATAGTAAAGGGGCTTTTCAGCGAAGTTGGCAAGATGATACTCTTCATACAGTTAAAAAAATCGTCAGAGGGTGTACGGTATATTATTCTACATGCTGGTTCAGAAAATGGATTTGTGAATAATGCAAGTTTTATATTCAAGTTTGGCCTGAAATCTGGTGATTATTTTCATTCGATAAATAGTGAAGACTTGAAAGAAGGCAAAAGAAAAATTGTTACCAAACTTGGAAGACCTATAACTTACTAGCCCCCCATACACCAACATATAAGTTGGACCGATTTGATCCGTTCGGATTTGGTCTGCGAGCTAGGCTCGGCACGTACCAAAACGGTCGTCATTTTTGGGCAGCCTAATTTGACTTGCCGACCTAATAACCCGATTAGATTGGCCTAATTAAATCTTCTCGTTAATGGGACAAAACTCCACGTTTTATAACAGTTTTGGCTTGGCTCGCCATCTTTTGGAATTTCTGAAAGATTTAACCAGTGGTTTTAGATCGACTCGGATTTATTTGTACTCGGTGAGTTTTAAAAATAAATACCAATCGTAGAAGCTTGTGCCATAGCGTATGTATTTATTGCCAATAAACAAAAATCAAAAAAACGGAGCAAGTGACTAAAAAAATGGATTCCTCGTAGAGATGAACTGAGTCATATGTTACTCTTGACAGAACTTCAACAAGACGAGCCAAATTATTTCCGTAACAATTTAAGGATGGATAATGATACTTTCAGATATTTGTTAAGTATGATGGAAGTACATTTGAAAATAAATTCTTCTGACAAGTACCTAACGTGAATCGGCAGACATTATTTGTTATTATTATTTTATTTAACCTCAAACCAAGTTGGACGACTTGATACGCGTCCCAAATTAACCTAGCGAATCTACTGACGGGTTAAAACCGGCTGATTTCATCCGTGGCAGATATTACACCGTCCGATGAAGCTCATACACGTAAAGTTTTATAGGCGTATTTGGCTCGTGCCATATTAAATTCGTTAAGTTATCCGCTGGTGTATAAGGGGCTATTATCTTGAATAACGCCATCTATCATTTTGGTCTACTTAAAAAAAATCCATATAAAAGTTGGTGAAAAAGATTACTTGTTGCATGGTTAGAACAAAGACAAATTTCGGTTTGACCATTTGCCATAAAAGATCGGATCTGGATAATAGTGAAGCAACATATCCCACCCAAACGTTACAAGTAATCTGGAAAGCGCTATTTATTTTATTTTTTAAATATTTTAAGTTTATTGTAATAGGTTGGACAAACTAGCCTTGCAACATGGACATCGAGTTTTAAGGCTTCCTCCATATACTCCTATTGAAATGGTTTGGTCGGAATGTAAGCACTATTATGATGCAAAAATAAGTTCCTTTGTAACAAAAGTTGTAGTTTTGGGTCTGTGAAATGAAGCCATAGGAACAGTGGAAAAGTTATGTAATACACACTAATAAAATTATAAATGTGTGTGGGAACGAGAAAGATTTATCGATGCTTCGGTTACTCTTCCCCTTATTATTGACTTGGACAAATCTAATGATGATGATCCTTGCGGAGATGATTTATTTTAATTATTAAAAAACTGTATTTTGTTGTCACTTTTTATTATATTTTCTTTTTTATGATTTTATTAATGAGATAAAAATACACTGAACTGCAAAAAAAGTGACGCACCTAATATTTTGTGAAAGTTTGATGACTCGTAACTTCTGAACTGGTTAATCGATTTGAATGATTTTTTTTTTATTTTATAGAGTTAATCTTTAGGATTAATATACATGTTGAATATTATTTATTTCTTATGATTTTGTAATGTTTATAATCTAAAACAGATATAATTGTTTTTTTCAGAAAATTTAGAACACCCTGCGGATGGTTTCAGCATTCAATTTTGTTTTAAGCTAACATTAGCTTATTGAATGAACTATTGTTTATCTTTTGTTTTTTGATTCATGTACCTATCTTGTGTAGGTCAGGAAATACCATCGTTTTATTAAAGAAAAGTACTTTTCACTCTGCATAAAGGAAAAACACTGTCAACATTTAAAAGCTTTATTAACAACAGAAACAGGAACATATGAATCAAAATGTAAGAAAACTACAACTTAGTATATACCGGGTGTCACCCCCTCTAGCTCTAATTAAATCCTCTATTCGCCTTGGCATGCTATGGACGAGGTTGGAAATGGTCACCTGAGGAATATAATTCCACTCCTCCACTAGAGCTTCTCCTAAGGCATCTAAAGTTTGCGGAACCCTCTGGCGAGATCTAACTCGCCGCCCCAATTCATCCCACAAGTGCTCGATCGGGTTCATATCTGGACTTTTTGGTGGCCATACCATTGTTTCTATGCCGCCTTCATTAAGATATGCATTTACAATTCGGGCAGTATGCGGTCTCGCATTGTCGTGCATAAGAATAAAATTGTTCCCGATAAAATGTGCATAAGGAACAACATAATCCTGCAAAATATTTTCGACATACATATGCGCCGTAAGAGCATTTCTTGGTAACACACAGAGTTCTGTGCGGCCTTCTAGTGATATTGCTCCCATATCATTACGGATCCCCCTTTATAGCTTTCTCGTTCGCTGATTAAACTTTGATAGTATCGTTCTCCAGTTCGTCTCCAAACTCTTTGACGACCATCAGACGAAAACAAACAAAATCGAGACTTATCGGTAAATAAAACCTGAGACCATTGTTGCTCATTCCAACCTCCATACATTCTACAAAAGTTTCGGCGAGCTGCACGATGCCTGACAAGTAATCTTGGACCAGTTGCTGGTCTCCTAGCTCTTAAATTGATCTCTTGTAACCTTCGACAGACTGTATGATCACTTACATCAATACCGCGTATTTCCCTCAACAGATGGTTTGTTTTCACCGCAGTTTGATAGCGGTTGCGTAACGTTTGCATTTGGATAAATCGATCATCAAAATTTGTTGTACATCTAGGACGGCCGGAACCTACTCTTCTATGATACTGGCCTGTTTCTTCATATTTTTGAATTGCGCGACGTCCGGTAGCTTCACAAATACCAGCGGCCCGAGAAGCATATCTCTTACTTTTGCCTTCTGCTACTAAAGCGATGATACGAGCGACTTGTTCTGGTGTAATTTGTTGAGGCATTTAATTAAATTACCGCACCAAGAGAAAATTCTTATTGACAAACTGACACACTGACGTTTCCAAATTATGACGTATAGAATGAAATAAAAATCTGTAACATGTAATTCATCGCCTACTTACCATTTAAACATACGGTTAACAGTGTTTTTCCTTTATGCAGAGTGAAAAGTACTTTTCTTTAATAAAACGATGGTATTTCCTGACCTACACAAGATAGGGACATGAATCAAAAAACAAAAGATAAACAATAGTTCATTCAATAAGCTAATGTTAGCTTAAAACAAAATTGAATGCTGACACCATCCACAGGGTGTTCTAAATTTTCTGAAAAAAACAATTATATCTGTTTTAGATTATAAACATTACAAAATCATAAGGAATAAACAAAATTCAACATGTATATTAATCCTAAAGATTAACTCTATAAAATAAAAAAGAAATCATTCAAATCGATTAACCAGTTCGGAAGCTACGAGTCATCAAACTTTCACAAAATATTAGGTGCGTCACTTTTTTTGCAGTTCAGTGTATTTAAAACAAAATTTATAGACCGATGCACTAAAGATGCACTAGATAAAAAATATGATTCAATTTTAAATTTATAAATGAGTTTGATTTATTTTTCAGTAAATTTAAATTAAAAAATTTCATACTGATTTTCAAAAATAAAATGTTTCATCCAATGATACTACTTATTTCTGACTTGATTCAGTATATAAAAATAATAATTAAAAATTTGAAAAAACGCGCTTGTATTTTACTTGTTCCCATGCATCCATCTTTATGTAGATCAAGCCTAAGAAAAACCTTTTCCACCGGTAAGTATCGTTTTACACAGTAACAAATTTGGCGATAAATTTAAACAGAAATTTGTTTAAAACTAAATCTTAACGTGTAATACACACTTTTATAATATTTTACGAAAATATACAAACATTTCCATATTTTATCAAAAAAAATAATAAAAGTGCGCCAAAATATGCGCAGTAATTTAAAATAATACTTGTCAAAATCTTTTAAGAAAAGCCGAAAAAGAAAGGTTATGTTTGATTGAAATTGGCATTCGTAGGTTATATTTGCTTTTTCTTAAATTACTTTATTTTTATTAACCGAAAAGCTGGGTTAGATATAATTATAATAATAATAATAATAATAATAATAAACAATCTTTATTCAGATAATCATTACAGTAAGTAGAAAAGATAATAATAGAAATAAAAATAAAAATCCTATTCAATGATATCTGAAAAGGCGAAGTTCATCCCTTGCTAGTAACAAGGGTTGGTCTTCCACTTAACCTCAAACAACAAAAATTACAATGTATATAGGTACACCTTTAAGTCATTCCAAATTAAATAACAAAATAAAGATCATGTTAATAACACTAAAATAAATTCTGTACTAATGCAAAAATATTAATAAGTAAAGACAGTGCAGGAGACGGATGAAGGAAAGAAAGAAAAGGCAAGAAAAAGAAAAAGCACGACCCGAAAGCAGAAAACTTTAAACACCCAGTAATATACTTTTATATATTTTTTTAAAAGTTAAAATAGATTTAGTTTTAAGGTCTAGACCAATAGAATTATAGATAGCGGATATGTTATAAGAAAAACTACGTTCAAACAGAGCAGTTTTATGGATAGGTGGTGTAATGGTGCCCTTAAATCTAACGTTAAGGTTGTGTACATCTGTACGGAAAACTATTTTTTTGTGCAAATATGACGGATTTCTAAGCAGTATTATTTTGTGAAAAAGCACAGCCGAATGAAAATGTATTCGCTGTTTCATACTTAACCACCCAGCATCTCTCAACTTGTGCCTGACAGAATGACGCTTCCGGACACCGTAAGCAAATCTTAAACAATAATTTTGTATCTTTTGAATTCTTTGAGAAGTCACAGCAGTCAAGCATGGACCATACACAACATTACAGTGATCAAATGTGGACAAGACTAGCGATTCGCATAACATAAGCTTAACGTTTGAATCTAATACAGTGCGAGAATTGTATAGCAGCTTAAGCTTAAACATACATTTTCTGATACACTCAGAAATATGCTTATGAAATCTCAAATCTGTGTCCAGCCAAAGTCCAAGGCTTTTTGCCACCTCAGAGAAGGAAATTGGCACCTCGTTAATCTTTATCTGTATATTATTTTGGACCGATGTTCGATTTGACATTGACATTTAACAATGCGTCACTGGTCTTTAGTGCGCATGATTTCTTGCAAAAATTGCATCCAAATTTGTTACTGTGTCATACATATTAAAATTTCATGTAATTTTGTACATATTTTTGTTATAAATTTTTACTAATAAAATTTATCATAAATTTTAGCACAAAATTTGTGTTAAAATTACGTCTGTGTAGAACGGCACCAAGTCAAGCTGGCTAAATTAATTTACAGCGTACCGCAAATATGAAGAATATGACGTAACGGTCAGCGGTCTTTGAACAGACTTTACATTATCTTAGTACCTTTAAATTATTGTTAATTTTTTAATTAAATATGTTATTTTGTTTGTTATTTTAATAATTCGCTTATACACATTTTTAGTCCTGCCTTCTAGTTGGGTTTGTAAGAACCCGTAAGGCATGTACGTAAATAAATAAATTGTATCACTTAATTCTAATATCAATAAATGATACTATGTGACGATTTATATACAGGGTCCTGCAATAGTGCGTCAGGCTTCCATAGCTGCTATACGAATTAAGTTAGGAATTTTATTCATATGCAGACTTACACTGTATTATAGGGTGTATTCCAGGAAAATATTTTTCCATATACAGGGTGTCCCAAAAAAGTGTGACAACAAATTTTTATATTTTTTTAAATGGAACACCCAGTATTTTTATGCATATTTAGGTTCATATTACTGTCCTTTATAATATTCCAAAATTTTATTTAATTTGCTCTGGTAGTTTAAGAGTAATAAATTAAAAACTGAAAAAAAAAAGTTTTGCAGTCCTAGAAAAAAAATCAATAAAACAATCTAATAACGTTTTTTAAACCATAGCATTAAGTGAGATTTATGACCAGGGGTCTAGAAATACTATAAATCTAGTAGTGTTTATTTATGTTATACAGGGTGTTCATAATAAGATTTCAAAAACGACACATTTTAAAATATTTTTTCTCGAGTTTTTTAAATGGAACACCCTGTATATTATTTGGCTATTTGATGTAGAATTCTAAAGCCATTTTTTTTTGTAATACAAGCATGTAAGTTATTTCCAGCCGTTTCCGAAATAATTGCAAATTTCATAAATTATGTTGTTTAAATGGATTATTTATTATTAAAATTAAGCATAGGCGACTAGGATAATCATTGTAAACTAAAGTAAATGTTCAAAATGCCTTCCATTTTGATCTGTACACACATCAATACGTTCTTGAAAAGATCTGTTCACATTCCGTAACATCTCTGGTGAAATACTAGCAAACGCGTCGCTTATTCTTTGCTGCATATTAATTGCAGTTGTTGGAGCATCTTCATAAACAATTTGCTTTACGTGTCCCCATAAAAAAAAGTCAAGTTTTGTTAGATCCGGCGATCTAGCTGGCCAGACGGTAGGTCCGTTTCTACCAATCCACTGGTTGCGAAAAGTATCATCTAAATGAATTCTTACATCAAGTGCAAAATGTGCCGGAGCACCATCCTGCTGAAACCACATCCTATTCCTAGTATTTTGAGGAACGTCTGCCAATAAACCTGGTAAATCATTTTGTAGGAAGTTTAAATACATGGGCCCATTAAGATGACCTTCAAAGAAATGCGGACCTATCAAAATATCACCAATGATTCCACCCCACACATTTAATGACCACCGGTGCTGTCGATCAACTTGTCTCATAAATTGCGGATTTTCTGTGGCGTAATAATGAAAGTTATGCCTATTTACACAACCGGTGTTATGAAAGGTTGCTTCGTCGGTAAATAAAACATAGTTAAAAAACATAGGATCCTCTTGTATTTTAATTTTTGCCCAGGCACAAAATTGTGATCGATTTTGAAAATCTCTATCACTAAGCGCTTGATGTAATTGAATGTGATAGTCATGGAATCGATGCTTTTTTAAAATCCGTTGTACAGATCGTTCACTTATACCTGTGGCTTTGCTGATTTTATCTTGGCTTACATGTGGATCTTCTGTTACCGTTAATAACACCGCAAATTCATTTTCCTCGTTGGTAGCAGTCTTTGTTCTTTCTTCTTTTGTGTACACAACATTTCCCGTTTCAACAAATCTTAATAATAATCTTTTGAAACTTTTTTCTTCCGGATGTCTTCTTTCTGGATAACGTGATGCATAAATTCTACTTGCTAAAAAACAATTTTTTTCGCTCTCACCAAGTACAAAGATCATATCAACTAACTCATCTTTAATAAAGTTCATTTTAATATATTATAACTTATTCGCCCTCAAAAACAAGTTTTGAAAATTGACTTAAGAACTTGTCAAACTATAATAAATAAATGATTGTTTATTTTATTTCAAAGCCTACCGTGGTTTTTAGGCATAACCCTTACTATAGGGAACCATTTTGCTAGTATTTCACCAGAGATGTTACGGAATGTGAACAGATCTTTTCAAGAACGTATTGATGTGTGTACAGATCAAAATGGAAGGCATTTTGAACATTTACTTTAGTTTACAATGATTATCCTAGTCGCCTATGCTTAATTTTAATAATAAATAATCCATTTAAACAACATAATTTATGAAATTTGCAATTATTTCGGAAACGGCTGGAAATAACTTACATGCTTGTATTACAAAAAAAAATGGCTTTAGAATTCTACATCAAATAGCCAAATAATATACAGGGTGTTCCATTTAAAAAACTCGAGAAAAAATATTTTAAAATGTGTCGTTTTTGAAATCTTATTATGAACACCCTGTATAACATAAATAAACACTACTAGATTTATAGTATTTCTAGACCCCTGGTCATAAATCTCACTTAATGCTATGGTTTAAAAAACGTTATTAGATTGTTTTATTGATTTTTTTTCTAGGACTGCAAAACTTTTTTTTTTCAGTTTTTAATTTATTACTCTTAAACTACCAGAGCAAATTAAATAAAATTTTGGAATATTATAAAGGACAGTAATATGAACCTAAATATGCATAAAAATACTGGGTGTTCCATTTAAAAAAATATAAAAATTTGTTGTCACACTTTTTTGGGACACCCTGTATATGGAAAAATATTTTCCTGGAATACACCCTATAATACAGTGTAAGTCTGCATATGAATAAAATTCCTAACTTAATTCGTATAGCAGCTATGGAAGCCTGACGCACTATTGCAGGACCCTGTATATTTATATTTGGAGTCTGGAACTGGAGTTAAACTTTTTTAATGGTAAGCTTGTTAAGAGGATTCTTACATTTTCTAGTCCATTTTTTTAATAGGGCTTCTATTGATTTCTTGAAATTCTGGATGCGGAGCGCTCTAAGTTTAAATTATTTAAGTACCTATATAACATATTTTCTTCAATAATATCGGATAACTAGATCAGTCACAATTCCTTTTTCAAAATTCTCCAAATTTAAACTTATTTAAAAGAATAAGAATCCCCTTAAGTTCTTTACCATCATTACTCATTGATGTCGTATATTTTGAATATTCAAGTAAAAGTGTGTAAACTTTTTAGTTATACTTATGTTTAATATAATATTATATCATGATGTAAAAGTAAATAATATGGGATTTAAATTATAAAAAAAATGCTAAATTTAAATACACTATTAAATACCAACAGGATATTAAAATCATTAGATTTTTAAATTTTTTAAACGATTATAGAACTGTTAATTAAATTATTATTATTACTATTATTTAGTTTTGAGGAATATAGAATAGAGTATGTTACTGAATCAAATAAACCAATAGGTTTAATATTAGGATATCTTTTTTTGTATGGAAATAAATTTATAAAATAGTCTTAAATTAAAAATCGATTACACGAGAAACAACGTTTGAGTTCTTAGCTATTCCGTGATGCCAAATTTATATTTGCTTTGTTAAATATTGGCGAGATTTTGTAACAAAAAAAAGCATCAAACTATTGTTTTTCTTAAAGTTTTATAGTATACCGTTCGTTAATAGCGCAAAGGTGAAACGAACAAAAATATGTCGCATATCTTGAAATATAATAGTTTTAAAGTGCTGCGCGATGACAAACCCTTAAATGGTTCACTTTAACCGCAATCCGCGATTAAATAAATAGATCAATTATCCATAACCGCCCGCCAGATAATTACATTAGTTTGGTTCCGGCAACTGCGCTCAATTTGCCTGGATTCCGATTACTGAATTCTTGTTGGACCAGAAATATGCATTTACAACTGTTCACGAATAATTAAATTTTGAGTACTTTATTGATTTAATTTCTAAATACCGGGTGTTTCTCAAAATACCTTCACCCCTATAACTTTTTTATATTTATAAATATTAAAATTAAATTTTGAGATTATGCATAAGAGATGAGTCTGCATTTATTGACATAATTGTCAATTTGTTAGCACTTCCGGTTTAACCGGAAGTGATCTTGACTTTGGTATTTTAAATGGGACATCTTGTATATTTTTACTTATTGGGATTCAGCATAACATTCTGAAAAAAACGACACCTCACTTGTCATTTTTTTGACGTGTTATAACATTTTTACGTTTATTTTTAATTTTTAATCTAGAGTGCTACAAATTAATTAAATCTGTTAATTTCTAGTCAGGTAGTATATGAAAATTAAAATTATGTCATAATAATTGACTTTCTAAGTTTTACAAGCGTTTAAAAAATGAAATTTTGTTTTCTTGACGTTTACTCCATTTTTCCAAATGGAACGATAGTGGTTCACTAGTTCACTTGTAGTCATCATCTCTTGTAGCACTCTAGGTCTAGATTAAAAATAAAAAATAAACATAAAAATGTTATAACATGTCAAAAAATGACAAGTGAGGTGTCATTTTACTTGTCATTGTAATGTTATGAATCCCAGTAAGTAAGTCTTCGGTCAAACCGGAAGTGCTAACAAATTAAAAATTATGCCAATAAATGCAGACTCATCTCTTATGTTTAATCTCAAAATTTCATTTTAATATCTATAAATACAGAAACGTTATATGGGTGAACGTCTTTTGAGAAACCCCCGGTATACAGGGTAGCTACTAACTCAAGATCTAGTAGATTGGGTTACTATAAAATCGAAAGTGTATTTAACATTTCTCCTATATTTTCCCTTTATCAACCTAAACCCTCTTAAATAGGGGAGCCCGAAGATATTTCTTTCTCAATATTTTCAAAATAAATTTGAAATTTAGATTTTCTAGTAGTAATCTTTATATCAGTGGCGGCTTGTGACCTTGAAATATGGAAGGTTGCATCCATTGATTTAATTTATATCTTAGTTGCAATGTTTACAGTTCCAAAAACGAAAATTGCAAAATGTATCATGTGTTTTGTTGTGTTTTTGTTGACAATGTAATGCTTTCAATTCACCTAAATGGTTCAAATCAGTCACTTCTTTTTGTCCACACAGGTTCACCTCCAAATATTATTTAAGGAGAACAAGACACAGCATTTTTTATTTTACAAACATTATTTAATGCATGTTTATTATACATTTCCGATTAAATGTCCTTTAAAAAGTTCTTTTTTTTCCGCATTTACCTTTGAACCTAATTGGAAATAGGCGTTTTAAATATTTTACAAACCTAGGACAAAAGCCAGAACTTGTTTTATACCCCGTTACAATTATATCACAAACAACCATTGTTTTAAAAATCAAAATTTGGTCCTGGCTACCGATTACCCTAGCTACAGCAATGTATGTAGCTGACTGGAATTTTGCACACAAGTATTATATTACTTGTTGATACATTACCTATTGGCACGTTAATAGTAGTTTTAAGTCTTTCACGTTGCGCCTTAGAACTGCTGATCACTGTGTAAGTTTGATTTCCAGCTGGTGTGTCTATAAGGTCGAACTGGGATAGCTTCATGTCTTCGGCTATGGCTACCTGGCGAGCAGTGTTCCATCGATAGATCACGTCTTTCTTTGTATATCCAACTGTAAACGAAAAATAAGTTTGAGATTATTATTAAATAATTTAATTATTCACACTAACTATTTTTATTACTTTATTTTTTCAAAGTTCCAACAATTCCTTCTCAAACCTTTAACTGAAGTATTCGTTCGTGCCTACACACTAAACAAAAATGACAATGTATTTTTTTTAAGTGTCTGTATCCTCTAGTTTGAAATCGCAGGATCGCAGGATGAGTCATTTTTGACCTAGAGTTGAGCCCTGCTTCGAAAGAAACCATAATTTGTGCATAATTTCAGTATCAAAAACTTAATTACGTCTTGAATGAAATTTTCACTTATAATATCACAAGAGCTTAAAAATTTCCAGGAAGAATTTAAGCTCGCGTGGGATTCGGTAAGAAAATTTCACACCACTTCACACCATAATTTGGAAAAAAAATTATTAATCAAACTTGACATTTTAAATTAATTTCACTGCTTGTCAAGTTGGCCAGGGTATTTTGACATAATATGTTGAATTGTCATTTTTGTTTAACCGGTTCTGTCACAAAACTTAATCATTACTATATAGGTATATACAGTGTGTGTATAAAGTCTGGAAACGGCTTAATAACATCACAATTTACTGGCCGATTTAAACCAAATTTGGTACAGTTGTGAAAGAGGATCTAACGCACCGAATGACGATATTGGCGTTGTTGCCAGCTTTTTAGTTTGTCTGGAATTCGAACGAATTTTATACTTTTAAACATAACACCCAGTATATTTTTACATTTTTAAATTCCACATAAAATTATAATTATTTTTTTATTAAATGCATTATTAGTCTATACTTCATAGTTTCCGAGATATTGACTCTCGAAAAGTGACATTTTTGAACTTTGACAGCTTATAACTTTCTAACAGTACGTCTTAGAGCAAAACGGCTTACATGTCCCTATCTTCAATTTTTATTATCTTCCCAAAAAAATCAACTTCCGGTTAAACCGGATGTAACTCGAAAGCAGGAAATATAGTTGTTCCGGTTTAACTGGAAGTTGATTTTTTTGGGAAGATAATGAAAATTGAAGATAGGGACATGTAAGCCGTTTTGCTCTAAGACGTACTGTTAGAAAGTTATAAGCTGTCGAAGTTCAAAAATGTCACTTTTCGAGAGTCAATATCTCGGAAACTATGAAGTATAGACTAATAATGCATTTAATAAAAAATAATTATAATTTTATGTGGAATTTAAAAATGTAAAAATATACTGGGTGTTATATTTAAAAATATGAAATTCGTTCGAATTCCAGACAAACTAAAAAGCTGGCAACAACGCCAATATCGTCATTCGGTGCGTTAGATCCTCTTACACAACTGTACCAAATTTGGTTTAAATCGGCCAGTGTGATGTTATTAAGCCGTTTCCAGACTTTATACACACACTGTATAGGTATATAGTTTAAAACATCTGTACGTTGAGTGTTGAGTTTAATAAGTGTATAGCGAAATGTCGCCATTTGGTAAAGAAAATCAACAAGTAATTAGACAAGAAATTGAAAATATAACACCCGAAAATCAAAATCAAGTGTATGGAAGCCGTTTGTTGAATTTTGTGACGAAAAGTTGTATAATATTCATGAGTGTATGAGTGTAGAACAGGTGGCTACTATACTGGAGGACTACGCATTTAATATGAAAAAGCAAAATTTTGAAGATTATAAGGGAAGTATTTTCAAAGTGATGTGAAACTTTACTGCTAAGCAGTTACAAGAAATTTATTAAGTAAAATATAAAATAAAATTTAATCCGTTTTCTGATGTGGAATTTGCGACCGCCAGAGCTGCACGCGATGCTAAGCGAAAAAAATTACAGAGAGACCCATTAAAAAGAAAAGTGAGTGCTTCAGCCTTAACCAGTAACGAATACAAAAAAAATGTGGGATGAAAATACTTCAGATGGATTGCAGCGTAAATTTTTTCACATAGTTTCACATGAGCTGGCATGGAGAGGAGGTGAAGGGTATTCTGCGTGTATCCAATACTTCAAAGAAGAAACTGATAATTTCAGAAACCCAAAAGGTCGGATAGAATATAATCCAATATTCTCTAAACCACACAAGGTGCACTGAGGAAAATCACTCAATACAAGTATTTTTTTTAATATATGTGTATTACCACCAGAAAAAATCCATTTATCCCTAAAATATTTCGTTTAGTCGCAATCAAGGACGTTTTTTTGACAACAATATTGTTACGTGTGCTCAATGCTTTTTTATGGTAACAGAATATCATATAACCATAACAATATATATCCAATAAAGTGTTTTTAAAAAGTATTTTTTTAATTCCTATAAGGTTCTCTTATTACCACAAAAATAAAAATAAAAACTAACCAATCTTTTATACCTATCTAAAATATACCTTTTAGGAATTAAACAGTTGCTTTTTTAAAACATGGTGAAATCGTTTCATTTTATTACCATTTGCAGTGTTGTTAGTTTGTTTAGTGGTTGGTGGATTATAGTTTATAGTGGATGTTTGATGGCCATTGATTTGATACATTTTTTATATTTTAATAATTTCATATAGGGTGGTGTACTTTTAGTGCGACGTTATATAATAGGTGTTGTGGCGGTCTGTCCCCAAATTCAGGTAGGTACAATTATTTTACCAAGAATTATATTTATTACTTAATAAGTAACTCATGTTTATCACATTACTCTACTTAGGTACCTACAAAAAATCGCTGACTTAGGTGAGTCTTTAAATTTTGTTTATTGTTAGGCGAGAAATTAATTTTCTCAGAAATACAATACAAATTTAGGGGATAGAATCGGAAAACAATCTGAGTTTTTGAGATATTTCTTCCCCGTTCTAAATTTTGCAATGCAAAATCGCATTTGTTAGGTTTTCTGATACCTATTAATAAAAAAAATGGCTAAAAAGGGTCATGCTACTAACAGTTTGTTACTTTCAGATCAGTCAGATCCCCCCGTTATTAAACAAAGTTTAACATACAATTTTTATCAAAAATACTGCCCTAATAAGTGCAGAACGGAAACCTAATGGCGGCCATGATCGGAATGAATTAAAAAATATAAGTAATAAATATAATTAGATATTGGCAAAATAATTGTATCTACCTGAATTTGGAGACACACCGCCACAACACTTATTGTATAACGTTGCACTAAAAGTACACCACCCTATATAGAATTATTAAAATATAAAAATTTTATCAAATCAATAGCCAAAAACATCCACTATAAAATAACTCACCAACCACAGCCATTTTGGCGAAGGAGCTAAAAAAAGGAATTTAGTAGTAGCTAGGTGGACTAGCTACAATAAAAATAAAATTATTTTATAGCTGGCTGATTCTTTTAGGAGTAAAAACCGATACTTTTCTAACTACACGACCTCAATTAATCACAAAATCATTTTTGTTTACCACTGCATTATATATTTTTTATGGCAATAGAGTTGTCTTTTAACAGCAAAAGAATAATATTTAAAAACGACCATGTTGAGGTTAAAAAGTAATTTCAAAAAAATTAACCTTGTAGCGACAACAGAGTTGTTTTTTCGGCGCCTATTTAATGCAGATTTCTTGCGGCTGCGAATGGATTTCTAGCTACGGCTAATAGAGTTTTCTCTTAGTGTGGTTCTAAAGAACTGTTGGATAGTAAATGGTTGATTACAAATTTCGACAATCCACAAATGTGTCCGGTTCATTTGTTTAAGAAGTTGATGGCAAAAAGGGAAAATATTATTCAGACCGACAGATTATTCTTAACAAACCCATACTGGAGTCAACCCAATTCGAAAGGATGGTACAAGAATAGCCCAGTTGGTAAGAACATTGCATCTTCATGGTTTAAATCAGCAGCCTCTGATATAGGAATTGACACTAAAAAAGTAAAAATAACTAATCATTCTGCAAGAGCAAGAGCAACAGCTATTTCGAAGTTGGCCAAGGAAGGAGTTGGTGAACAACAGGTCATTAAAATTACTGGACACAGTAATAGTCAGTCAATCAAACCTTACTTACAATTGGACGTTGAACATCATCATCAGATGATTGAATCTACGAGGAGAATTTCATCAAGTTTTAGCAAGTTTAATCATGATCAGAGCACAATGCAAAATAAAACAGAAAGTACCCAGATTGAAACCAGCAATTCAAGCCAGCCAATAAACATTTATAATAATTGTGTTTTTAATATCAATAAAACCTATAATAATTAAATTTATTTCGTTATTATTTTGCTTATTAGTGGATATCATTAGATATTTGCCAATGAAGACATTAGTTCAACATGAAATAAATTCTAAACAAATCCTATAGGTATATGCACCATATTTCGTTAAATAAAAAAAAAAAAACCAACTTTAGTTACACCAAATACTAAAACTCAGATGGGCGTTAGTTCAGTCTGTTGCCCTTTCATAATTTTAGGTTACTAAAGGTGGTAAAAATGTATTTATTGTTAAAGTAATCCATAACAACTCTAATTTAAAAAATATAATATTAACATGGTTTGTTGCAGTAGGTGGCCGTGATAATTATATAGGCGGCCATGCTTTTGACAGATGAGGTTTATATTGGTAAATTATATTAAGTTCCTATACAGGGTGAGTTTTTTAAAGTGTTACAATTCGATATCTCGAAAACGGTTCAAAATATTTTCTTGAAATTTTAGTGAGCGAATGGGGAGATGGGGGGACATATTTAAACATATTTTTGATGTCTACCCCCTTTCCCCATTTTGAGGGGTGGGGGGTAACTTTGGAATTTTAAATGAGACAATGTACTTTTTTTTAGTAAATACGAACCTACGTAAAAAACTACGTACGTTTACAAAAATTCTTTTGATTTGCTCCCCTGGTTACGAAATTATGATTTATTAGGTTATAAAATACAAAACATACTTTACTATTTAATTTCAACTTATTTATCGTCTGTCATGCTTCAGAAGATATTCAAAATGTCTCCCTTTAATTTCCAAACACTTTGTCCCTTTTTTCAGAATAAATATCGTACCCATTGTAACATTTTAAGTCTCACTAATAAGCATACAACGCGGATTCGGTATTTCATATCATCTAAAGTTGTAAGTGTAGCCGTCATCACTTTATCTTCTATAAAATAAAAAATAAATAAAGGAAAAAGTCAAGGGGGGTCAAATCCGGGGACCTAGCAGGCCGTTTACCGAACCAGCTCGACTTATCCACCTGTTTTCAAATAATTTGTTCAACTCATTACGGGGCTGTATCGCATAATGCGGTGGAGCTTCGTCCTATTGAAACCACATATCAGAAGTTATGTTTTCGTTTAATAATTGAGGTAATTATTAATAAATCATAATTTCGTAACTAGGGGAGCATATCAAAACATTTTTTGTATTCGTACGTAGTTTTTTACGTAGGTTCGTATTTACCAAAAAAAAGTACATTGTCTCATTTAAAATTCCAAAGTTACCCCCCACCCCTCAAAATGGGGAAGGAGGGTAGACGTCAAAAATATGTTTAAATATGTCCCCCCATCTCCCTATTCCCTCACTAAAATTTTAAGAAAATATTTTAAACCGTTTTCGAGATATCGCCTTGTAACACTTTAAAAAACTCACCCTGTATAGTAAACCAGCAAGCAATGATATCCTTATGTAAAACATTTCTTGTAAGCATTTGCGTTAAACAATTTAAGAAAAATGGAATGCTTTGAAAAGTTCAATTTATGTAAATACTGCAAAGAGTTGAGTCAAGTGTAAATATGTCATCCAAAATTAATATATTTAACGAATTTAATGGAATATTGCGACCAGGAAGCGTTAGAGTCAAATGGTTTGTTTACGACAATCCAAGAAAGTCTGCTGCAGACGTCAAGTAAATATGGCCTTTTGCGTAAAAGAGTTTTAAACAAAAGTGTTTCAAAATATTACATATATGTCGTAAAACACAGACATCTAATTAATTCGTCACCTTCCTATTCACCATTAAGAAGAGAGGATGGGTTAGAATTCATTTAAATCTTATGATTGTACAGTGTTATCAATTTAGTTTGTCCCACTTTTAAGAGCCTGTAACTTTTTTGTATTTTGAGTTAGCGAGCTCATTCAAAAAACAAGATGTACCATTTTTAGCCAAGTTTTTATGAGTGTTGTCAAAAATGACAGTAGGTGTCACATGTCACATTTAAAAGCAAAAAAATTTTTTTTAAATGGGATACCCTGTATATTAGAGGCGCATTAGATGGTCCCTTTTCTTCCGATTTCAAAAAGATAACACACATATGCCTTATTTTCTTCATTCCATCAAACATTGACAAAAATTTATGAAAAAATATATTATTGTTAAAAAACATCAACATATATGCAACTGTTTTGGTTGCTATGGATTTTATCTTCATTTATATTTCAGTCGGTCAATCTCAGCATTATTAATCGTTTCGAATATTGTAGAAAAGTTATTTTGTATGCAAAAATTAACTAACATGAGATATTATTATTATTCAGTGGAGGAAAAGTGTTTTATGTTTGATATTTTTCGTCAAACGGACAGTGCAACCTTAGCACTTTTAGGAGGTATAGGCTTCAGTTTCCCAATAGACGGGTTCCTTCCAAAAATATATTTTATCGGCTGAAGAAGACATTTTTCGAGACTGGAGGTATAAAGAAAAAACGAATAATTAGGCGGAAAACAATTATTACGGAAGAAATGTATATTAGCCTATTTTCGAGCATTTCGCTACAAATCTATACCCGATATACTACGAGAACTGCCTATATCGTATGGTTCAGTAGAAACGATTGTTATTTTCTAGTTAATATAATAAAATTGTTTATTCGTTTCAATGTGTCGTTTTCATGGCTAACAACCAAAACAGTTGCATAGCTATCTTGATGTTTTTTAACAATATTATATTTTTTCATATTTTTGTCAATATTTGATGGAATGAAGAAAATAATGCATATGTGTGTTATATTTTTGAAATAGGAAGAAAAGGGACCATCTAATGCGCCTCTAACATACAGCGTGTCCCATTTAAAAAAATTAAATTTTTGCCTTTAAATGTGACATGTGACGCCTACTGTCAGTTTTGACACCACTTATAAAAACTTGGCTAAAAATGGTACATCTTGCTTTTTGAATGAGCTCGCTAACTCAAAATACAAAAAAGTTACAGGCTCTTAAAAGTGGGACAAACTAAATTGATAACGCTGTACAGGGTGTCCCAAATTCGAGCCTCATCATGGGGATCTCGGAAACTATAAGAGATACAGCATCGGTTAAATTGTGGCAAAGTTGCGCAATTTCGTACTGAGCAATATCGCAAAAAAATATCTGAGCTATCTTTTTTAGTTTTTGAAATTTTTGCAAAAAACTAAAATTTTGAGTTTTTGTTTTTTTAAACTGCTTGACTTATTTTATCCGCCACAGAAAAACAAGCACAACATTGTTAAGGCAACTTTTTACGCTCCATATTGTGACGTTTTTAGAATTTCGTTACAACGTTTCGTTTTTATGGAACTATTATCAACTTTAATTTTTTAAATACGGACCTGCATTTTTTATTTTATTTTTTGATAGCCCTTTAAGCCCTGAATTCAACCATGTACCACACTTAATTATATTTAGACGTTTTGATGTCATTATTACATCTTCAGGACTGTGATAATTATTTTTAAATACGGCCCTGGTGTTAGTTACTTAATCTTTTTACCACATACAACATGTAAATGAATCCGGAATTTTATACAAATAATTTACTATATTTAAGTTTTTATATAAATTGTAACAAAGTAAAAATAAAACCAAACAAAACAAAGGTTGCTATGACAAGAACTTCTACTTGATTGTTTGGCTTAAGGTGGAATTCTCAACGTCATTTCATCTATTGCCAACCTATAACCTATTTCGCGTTGCTTTTTTTAGTTTATTATTTGATTAACTAACATTTAAATAAAATCAATATCGTCGGTACAATATTTAGGTAATAGCTGACATATTACAAAAATATCAATTTATTTCATTGCTAATTTTGGGAGAATTGTATAGTGAAAGAAGAATGACATAATAATGTTAAAAAAAATCTTACCCGACATTTTTCGCTATAAAATTCTCCTAAAATATTTAATGAAATTCCTTGATATTTCTTTAATATGTCAATTATTACCTATAAAATATGAAGACGATAATGATTTTATTTAAATTTTGTGTAAAAGCTAGAAAAATTAAATAAATATACGCGAAATAGGTTATAGGTTGGCAAGCATGTTGATACTTTCACCTTAATTATCTTGACAACTGCAGTCACCATTTATACTGAATATTTCAGCAAAATTATGTTTTCTGCTTTAGAAAAGCGCGACATGTTACCAGTTTATTATTCTTCCAATAGGAATTCACAAACTTCTTGTGACCGTTATTTACAGGACTATCCTGAACGCTTGCAGCCTCGTTATAGTTATTTTGCTACGCTTGATACTAATTTAGCCCAGTATGGTGGTTTTAATAAACCAAGAGTCAAATATACACCAGGGCCGTATTTAAAAATAATTATCACAGTCCTGAAGATGTAATAATGACATCAAAACGTCTAAATATAATTAAGTGTGGTACATGGTTGAATTCAGGGCTTAAAGGGCTATCAAAAAATAAAATAAAAAATGCAGGTCCGTATTTAAAAAATTAAAGTTGATAATAGTTCCACAAAAACGAAACGTTGTAACGAAATTCTAAAAACGTCACAATATGGAGCGTAAAAAGTTGCCTTAACATTGTTGTGCTTGTTTTTCTGTAGCGGATAAAATAAGTCGAGCAATTTAAAAAAACAAAAACTCAAAATTTTAGTTTTTCGCAAAAATTTCAAAAACTAAAAAAGATAGCTCAGATATTTTTTTGCAATATTGCTCAGTACGAAATTGCGCAACTTTGCCACAATTTAACCGATGCTGTATCTCTTATAGTTTCCGAGATCCCCATGATGAGGCTCGAATTTGGGACACCCTGTACATCCGACGTTTGTTGAAATATAAATTGTTAATGCATAATAATTAAACAAATTTGTGTTTTCTGTTTAATGAAAAGCTATAGCGAATAATAAATAATAATGTTACATAATTCAGATATTTTGCATTATTCACAGGTATATGTACATTATTTAATGGTTGTAGATCATACTTATGTCTAGGTACCTTTTCAACTGTCAAAAAATTTCCACTTAAATATCGTGGCGCCTCGAAAAAATTTCCGGAAATTCTTTTAGTTGCCATGGTAACTAGTCATAATTAAAGTATCTTATTGGTTAAAAAATACCTACAGGTGTGAAATTTTCAAAAAAAAAATATTTTTTTACTAATAAAGTGCTTTATCCGAGGCTTTTTCTCTAGGTGATACGAAAAAATATTATTAGAAAGAGATGTTCAAAAAGAAAAACCGATTAAGAAAAAAAAATTTTAAAATCCTAAACGTACTGATATTTTTCTTTATTTTTCACCTTCCCTGTTAAAGATACTAAAAAGTCTCGTTAAGCAAAATTGTGAAAAACAATAAATTATATAAATTTACAAAATTTCAACACAATTATTGTTTTATTTTCATCGGTCTCTGTCCTTTTAGACATTTAGATAACAATTCTAAGATTCGTGGTAGGTTGTTATGAAAATAATATAAAATATCAAAGTAGGCACAAAATTTTAAAATTTTACATTATTACTCAGTTTTTCTTTCTAAACATCTTTTCTTGATAACATTTTCTTGTATTTCCTAGAAAAACAGTTCTTTACCAGTGGAAAAACAAGTTTTTGGTAAATTTCTATAACATACTTAATTTTTGAAAACTGAAATGATGACACAAATTAGTTTTTATCCAAGCAAGGCTGAACTCCAGATGATGAAGTTTTAACAAACAACAACAATGTTTATTAATTATAATTTGTGAGAACAATATTAAATAACATTGTGCTGCCTAATCGTGAGATACTGTTTTCGGTACTAGGTGAGTCACTCACAGAAATTATGGAAAATAAGTGTAATATAAAACTATAAATAATTAAAAAAATTAATTGGAAAAGATGGAAAATGAGAATAAAGTTAAAAAAGTTATTCCAATTTTCAGGAGAAATTATTAACTTTATAAAAAAATTTTCCAATAAATAATTTAAATAACTTAATTTGAAGAAATAGTCCATGCTTAAAGTGGAGTTGAAAGTATGGGAAAGAAAGAAAAACTCAAAGTCTTCCTCCATAAAACTAAATAGAATAAAAATTCTTTAGGGGTCTTTACATGTTTCGAACTTAGAAACGTTCATCATCAGGAAAATTTATTTAATGCTGATGGTTTTAGCAGAAGAGAAAATGGTGTAGAACCTTAATGGGGCTTTTATGGAATTAAAAAATTGATGTTTCTTTTTTCTTTCTTTCCCTTAAATAATTTAATTTTACAAAAAATATAACGTTTAATATTTTTATACAACCAAAATTTTAGAAATATTCTTCTTTTACTTATTGTACCAGGTGAGTCAACGATTGCGCGGAGTAGTTTTATGCCTTGAAGATAAAATTTGTCGATAATAAGCTTTTTAATAAGGGTGTGGTTGGATATCTAGCACATTTAAAAACTATTTTGAATTATACAGGATGCGCCAAAAAAGTAGAGTGTCATAAAGTTACATTTTTTAAAATGAAACACCCTATATTTAAATACATTTAGTAATTCTACAATTTAATTAATGGTTTAATATACGAAAAAGTTATAGTTTTTTACATAATTTGACTTATAATGAAAATTTTGCATCTGCAAGCAACTCATTATTGTGAAAATGCTACTTAAATTTTGACACTAGGCGATTCAAAATTTTTATACTTACTAAATAAAGGCAAAAATACATATTCACTATGAAATATTTGACCTATCCTTTACAGGGTGTTTACTTTCTAGGACCAAAGTCAGAAAACTTCGAATTGAAAAATATCACTTTTATTAAATAAAACACCCTATATATTTTTCCGTCATCTTATAGGTCGTCATAAACTCTTCAACTTTTGTGAAGAACGTCCTATCCCTATCTCTAAAAGTTTTTGAAATATTTTGATATTTAGAGATTTAATGTCCTCGTTATAGCATATTTTGTCAATGGAGCACAGCAGCCATAAAATAATGAAAATAAATGAAAATATAAATATTTGATTATAACTGTTCCTTTCCTAAATCAGTTTCTTCTTAATAAATGTTCGAATAAATGTCTTTCTTGTGTTCAATACACTTGTCAATCCTTTTGATGATATTTTCCCGGACATTGAATAATATGTCTGGTGTTATGGTTTGAGAGATATCTCTAATCCTATTCTCCATGTCCTGCCTTGTCGTAGGTGGTGTGACATACACCCTATCTTTTATGTGGCCCCACAGGAAAAAATCTAACGGGGTAAGATCACAAGACCTTGGTGGTCATGCAACAAAACCTCCGCGGCTAATCCATCTTTGAGGATAGTGCTGATCCAAATATTCTCTTGCTTTACGATAAAAGTGGGGATTGGCATCATCTTGTTGAAGCCACATATTTTGACGTTCATCATAGTCGACTTCTGCCAATAATCTTGGTAATCTCTGTTGCAAGAAAAGTAAATAATTTCGTCCGTTTAAATGTTCATTAAAAAAATATGACCCTATAATTCTGTTGTGAATCATGCCGCACCACACATTAACCGACCAATGGTTTTGGTTTTGAACTTCTCGGACCCAGTGTGGATTCTCTGTTGCATAATAATGCATATTGTGTCTATTGACAGCACCATTACTTCTAAATGTAGCCTCTTCTGAATACATTATAAAATTTAAAAAAATTCGGTTTACCTCAATTTGGATACGTAACCATTAGCAGTAAGTTACACGCCTTTGAAAAACTTCATCGTGAAGTTCCTGATGTAACTCAATATGGTACGGATGATATTAATACTTGCGTGTTGTGCGGTTTGCCGTTGACTGCGGAAATGTTTGAAATTTTACAGACTTTGTTTATAAAAACACTACATTTTACTTACCATTATAAATATGTTAGTTATATTATACGTTTTCGGTTGGTAGAATGATAGAATTCATAAATCACTGTATTTACTCACACTTTCAAACAAGAAACAATAAATAATTATAATATTAATAAAGATATTTATTTGTGCCAAAATATAAAATAAATTTAAAATATAACAACTAAAAATAACTAGTGGTGACAGTAACATACTTATAGTTGGCACAAAAAGGTACGGTTTTGATTAACAATTAATCAGTCTTCCAATTCGACCAAAAGATAATATTTTTTAAATGGCTTTTAAAAGCCGAATACTCTAGGTTTTTTATATTCAATTTATATTGTTACATAATATTATTGAACTATTATATTTGTTGGAGAAGTAGCCCCAACCCGGGTAATTTCTTTCTTTTCCTAATAATTTTAATCCCTATAATAATAATTTTGGTACGCATATGGTCTGCCGCCCCCTTTTTATTTCGCCTCCCGCTGTCTTGTTCCCAGACGCTTTTCCTAAAAAACTGATCCCAGACAGGCAATTGGACGTTTAATCTCTGCCTCTGTCTCCTGTGCAAACAAAAGTTACGATTTATGGGTGAAAAAACACGTCCGAGCGCATGACTCGCCGGTCAGCTGGCTTCTTTCTGGACACCTTCGTGCATGCGCACAAACCTCGTGTTATTGGCCTGCCCTACTTTATCGACAATAATCGAGATGCTCAAGATACTCTCCAGAACCGGCTCGGCCGCCATTTTTATTGTTTTGTTTTAAGGTTTCTCTATGGATTCCTTGTAGTTTTCTTAGCTATCGTGGATTGTAGGTGTTTAAAATTTATGGATTTCTAGTTTTTGTGTAGTTTAGTGAATTGTGTCTGATTGTGAGAAAATTAATTCGGTCAAAGTTGCTGGTTGGTTAATTTTTTGGTTAAAATCTGTACATCCCGGCATTAGGCTTTTAATAAAGCCAGTACTTCACGGGGCAAGTTCTCGGGCAAAAACTTTTCAAATTCTTGTACACGAAGTTTTGCTTGAAAATGTTTTACACGTACCCAAGTTTTTGCCAAATTGTAAAAATCAATACAAGTTATAGGTATACCAACTAATATTTGACTTGAGGTTAGGTACGCGATAGCACCGTAGATTATTGGCTACTTTGCTGGTTTTGTCTGTTTTTATATTCGATTTTATAGGACTAGTTTAATTCACTTGCTCTTGTTCTCTTCCTTTTCGAACTAAAAACACGACGACGAATCATTTTTAAACAAATTTTAGAAACAAACCCTTAAAAACAATTTTCTATCCTCAAAATCTGATTAGGTTTGCAACTACTCAAAATGCCAGAAATCACTAACTTTTTTCCCAACTTGATCAAAAATTGAGAAGAAATTTTAATTTTTTGGCAAGGATTTAAATTTTAAAGCCCGGACCTGTCTATTTTCCCATTTGTCAAACGATAATGTCGCAGTGCGCATGTCTAATAGTGTCTAGCTTTGTTTACATGGGCGAGGCCATAAAACTGCTACTTTCGTGATGATTGTTTGCTTATCTAAAGGTAAATTGTCTATGGTGAGGGCAGTCAGTTTTTGTTTATTTAAGACTTTGTTCTGCTGGTTCTAGCAGTCACGTTTTTGGTTAAGTCTCGGCTCTGTACGCTCGTGCAGAAATCACGATATTCTATTTTTTTAAAACTGCCCTCTGTCTGCCTTCACACAGCAGAGTCAGTCTCTTTGCTTTGTTTTTACGTAATTTTTGCAACGTTTTTGATGTGCGTAAAAATTTACCTAAATCTTTTCCGCTCGTGAAAAACTCTTCTGTTGTGGTTTGTGAAACTAAATCGCTGTTCTTCAGTAATGTGACGTGACATCTCATTTTTTGCAACGCATTCGTTGCGTAAAAATGCTCTACCAAATAGTATAAAATCACTGTTTTTAATAAAGCAGTAAAGCTGCATAGTACCCGCCTTTAATCGGCAAAATTTAGCCCCGTCCTTGTAGCGGATGTATTTGTGTTTCATTAAAAATAAATATCCCCGTGTATTAACTTAGTTAAAGCAGGTGAAGCAGCGGATCCAGGCCTGCCAAGTCCTCCATGTCCAAAACAAACAGTTTAAACTTCACACTCCAATAAGCATGTGGGCGGGGGTACCAACCTTCATTGCACATGGATAATTTTTAAAAGAGTAGCCTTACAACTGTAATTAAGTTTACACTTAAAAACGGTTAGATACACTAACTAACCGAAACATTATGTCAAGTAACAAAATAAAGACAATGGAAGTCCAACAAGGTGAGTTTTTTGATAGTACTTCATTGACCATGACCACCTTTAAACAAAAATTCCTGTTATTATGCATTAGTTTCTCCAGGAAAATAAAATTATCTTCCGAATATAACATTGCCTTGGAATAAAACCGTCATGATTTTCCGAAACTATAAATAGAAGAAAAGAAATATCTTACTGCAATAATAGGTTAATCCAGTATAAAAATATTTGGGCTTATTTTAATTAAATTGCAGTTACGACAAAAACAATTTCTTTCCCTAAACGCATATTTTTACCTGGTCGATTAACCTTAAATCTTCTTAATTTAAACTTCAAAAGACAAAGTATTATTAATTTTACAAACGAGGCCTTAATTGAAATTTCTATTAAATTTATATAATTATTGGAATTCTATATTTAATTGCCCGATACCAATTAAACCCTTTTCTTTGTAATTCGTATGCATGAGACGACCGATTCGGGTGATGATAATTAGGTATTAATTTAAATTTATTAATGCAAGGTTTAATAAGCCGATTTTTCACTCGAGCACTCATATCAGTCATGAAATAACGTCGAAAATTCTATTAATTGACGCACTAGTTCACATGGTGCATGCTTAAACTCCACTATAGCCATCGCATTATGTCAAGAAAATTTTATAAACAAAGTGGAAATTTGACAAGCAATGGTGTTGGAATGCACAATGATTTTGAACAATAACACTATTCAACAAATACAAAAAAAATTGCTACTAATGTTATAATGACTGTGAGGGGGTGATAAAGAATCCTGATTAAGCATTCAACCCAAAAGTCTCCACCACGTATAGATTTTGAGTTTTAGAATATATTAGTTATTTTTAGTTTAGTTAGTTTTTATGCAAACATTTTTATATAATATTTTTATACATAAGTTCAAACCAACAAAAGGCGATGTTTTAAGGATAACAGGATTTATTTACCGTGCGAGCAAAAAATATTTGCATCAAAGAGGGCTTGGATTAAAAAACGCAGGGCTTGGTTTAGATCAAAATGATATGGGGACAATATATCTAACCAAATCTAGGTTAACATTTTTTAAAATTCATATTATGACATGATATGCCAAACTAATGAGTAATAAAATAAGTAGACAAATACAAATTTATTTTTGCTGTTTACAAAATTAACAAAGCAAGAATATACAGAAAGAAAAAGAAAAATAATTACTTGCACTTTATAAGGAAATAAATTTAGCTGCTTCTTAAGAATAGTCCTGGATATTCCATAAGATCTTCCCACTTCTTGGGACAGGCGTCTTAGACAATTTGTTGGCGTATTTTGCATTATTTCACGAACGTTTGCAACAAGTTCTTCTGTTCTTACAGATAGTCTTCCTGCTTCTTTTTTGTGTTGTATTGAACCTGTTTCCCTAAACACAGCCACGGTTCTTTTCTTCAGGCAATGATAAAAATCCCCAGCAATAAAAGCAACGTTAGGAAAATGTTCATAAAAATCGTCCATGCACAAACCTGGATTGTATTGCCACTCACCATTTACTCTAACCCCGTTTCGAAAATATGCCTCAACCATGAATGTTTTGTGCTGTTCCATAAAGCCCATTATGTGAATTGTTCAAGAAATTGAAAAAATTAGCGATGAATCAAATAGCTTGTAACGACTGTCAAAGATGACGGAATAACTGATTGATTGTTAATTCAGATAGTTACTGACACCCAACAGGTATTAGGCTCTACGGCTAAGCATTACGTCCTTAGATGCAAGTCCCTCTTTGATGCAAATAATTTTTGCTCGCACGGTACAAAAATACACACAAAAATACAATTATAGTAAGTCTTTTATAAATAACTTTTTTACATAATATGCTGACTAGTTTATATTTCCGATCGCTTTCTCTTATCAGAAACCAACAATAAACCTCAATCATTGCTGGATCCCATCTGCCTTGGTAGCGTTGCTGAAGGAATCTTTATTCGTCACTAACCGCACCCAAATATTTTGGGAACAAATTTAAATGGGAGCACAAAAAAGTGTATTTTAAGAGACATACGACAGCCCATTTTGCAGTAGCCTTCAAGCAGTTCCTCTACAAGTTTTTCGTAGTTTTCTGCTCTTTTGTTTTCTAAAAACTCCGCAACAATTCTTTTAAATGATTGTCACGCAGCTATTTCAACATCACCTAATTTTTGATCAACCTGTTGATCCCTTTGTATTTTTTAAATTTATTGTCCAATGAATATTCCTTCCTTAAGCTCATCATCACTTTTAGATTAGGAACAAATTTGTTTAAAGTATTTAAAAGCATCTCCTTCTGTATCTAATGCTTTAACAACATTTTTCATTCATCCCAGTTAAATGTGTAATTATTGATGTAACAGAACAAGAGATATATTTTTTACGTTAGCTTGACCTGAAATACATTGATCTCTCGGAAGCCATTATTTTACTTGGTTATGGCTCTCTGTTGCTCTACTATCCCAAAGACAAAGAAAATAGCAATACGTCGTAAATCGACCCTGAAGCCCTAGTAATCGTTCTGTGACGTTTAGGCTGCCATTATGAAGCAGAACTACTTTTAAACCTATTTTATTTATTCTGTAAACAAGCGCCATTCCTCCGGGATAAGTGCAAATCCCAATTTTTCCATAACAGTATTTGGATTAACATAAACACACATTTTATTCTGCATAGTAAAAAACGATGATAGCTCCTGGTTACGGTCCCTTAATATTAAAACTTTGGTTCCAAATTCAATTGTTGTAGTCTAGAACCTAATACTTCAGCATGCTCTTTGGACAAGTGCAGGTTCCGAACTAGATCATTTAGTTTAACTTGTCCGATTAAATAGGGTGATTTTCCTTCAGTTTCGGGAAAATAAGAATCTGATTTTGATGCATTATCGGGTTCTGCCACCATCATAATATATTCCTAAATCTTCCTTCCCAATTTCTGGGGGCACTGGACTTGGTAAACCTTCTCCATGAAGAACCGGTTTGATTGCTGAGGGAATATCATCACTAACTATATATTTTTTCAATTGCATTCATATTACGAGTTTAATGTTGTTGCACAAAAAACGATTGTTACAAGAACCATCTCTAGATCTTATTTAAAAACACTCTTGCTTTTAAATAACGTATTTTTAATTCATATCTTAGAGAAATATTTTTCTTTCTCTGAAGAAATCCAATAAAATCCCCATTAAGGATTTTGAAAGCAAGCGTGAATCCCCAATGTACTAATTCGGCGGACTCGTTAAAATTGGCCGACTTTAAAAATGATTTTGGCAATAATCCAATCTTAATTGTGTTAATCGTCCTCGAATACACGCTCGAAAAATTAAATTCTTAAAGGGAAAATTAATCTTGTTATATTTTGGCAGCAATGATTAAAGTTTTTTAAGTTCTAAAATTGTTTGCAATAGAATATTTTAAGTTGTCATCTTATCATAGAGAAATTCTTGTTCTACCGTGCGAGCAAAAATTATTTGCATCAAAGAGGGCCTTGCATCTAATAGCCCGGGAGCCAGTAGCAGATTGAGGTCGATCATTTCATTTCGACCAATAATTTGTGGAATGATTCAGGCAGTTGTGTCATGAAGCCTCGTGCACGTCAGCTGCGGCACCAGCGGTGGGTGGGCCAACGGCAGCCGCAAAATCACGTTAAAAAAAAAACAATTTTTTTTATTTCATCCCGGTTGAAAGTTCGTGAGTCAATAGTTATTATAATACTGAAGTGAAAAAAAAACGTCAGCTGGCTGTAACGCGGTGGATTATACGTCAGCTGCTCATACGAACATGAAAAAAAAAGTATTTTTGGTGATTTCATCCCGATTGAAAATTTGTCAGATGATAGTTTACATAATTCTTTGAATAAAAAAAAATCGTCAGCTGTGTATATGTCGGTGGAAAAACCGTCAGCTGACGCAGTGAAATGTGTGGCGCGATATGTAGCTGTGAGTTCCGCTCGTCTATTAAAACACATCAGCTGACAAATTTCCCCCTGGCATACAGTGAGCTGATTTATTTGTTTACTTCAGCTACTATGTCGACTATTATCTGACAACATTTCAATCGGGATGAAATAACTTAACAAAAGTTATTTGACATAACTCTCATTGCACGCGCAGAAATAAAGTCGCCACAGTGGTTGTTTTCCCGTGCGTCATCACTTTCACGTCATCAAAATCGTATGAATCAAATCAAAATTACGAGACGAAAAAAGTCAAAACTAAGTCTAAGTTTATAAAATGGACGTGCCTGCCTACCGTTTGACGTACCTACAGAATATCCCGAAAAATTATTATTTATTTTAAGTTTTGCTCGGCATTCTCTATTATCTAAAAGAAATTGACAAACAAATGTTAATACATTTAATACTATTTTTAAAGCTTAAAATCTAGAAAAGTTTGGTGTTTTATTTACTATTACAATCGCAAAAGTCAAATTTTTGACATCCTTTCATTTAAGGGAATTTAGCCACTGCCGTTTTTTTTCAAAGAACTTTCACGGTTAGAATATTTAAAATAAATAAATTAGGTATTATAAAAATCCATAAATACTTACCGCCAAGACAGATGGTGGGTATAATTAGCTCTAAAAAGAACTATTTTTAGAAAAAGGAACAGTTTTAGGGCACACAAATTTACAAAATACGAATTAGATTGGCAGATCAAAATAAGGTTGACAATGACGTTCTAAAATACAACGGTAGTCAACTAAACAAATAAAAAAATTAATTAATTGACGTTTATAGTTTTATTCTTGTCTAGCACGTTATATTATTGCGGAATCTTGGAGACGTTCTTTTATGCTTTTATTCAAACTTGTTACTGTAATAAATAAGGATGCAGAGTTATTAACCACGTTGAGTCCTGATCGTTGATTGATGACGCACGGGCAAAGATCCACTGTGGCGACTATAACATATATTTTAGAATTGTACGGTTTTATCACTTATTAAACCGAATTATATTTTCTATATTTCAAGCAATGTATGTATATACAGGGTGATTCATGTTGAGTGGCCTATTAGAAGATCTCGGAAACGAGTTAAGTTATATTTTTAAAGATTCGGTAGCAGGTTTGATTGACTTTGAACTTTTAAAATATTATATTTTGACGTTTGTATTACTTCCGGTTATACCGGAAGTTATGGCCAACTTTGGTATTTTAACTGGAATACCTTGTATGTTTTAGCATTTTTGGATACCTTATTGAAACCTTAGTAATTTTTATTAACAATGATCTATACCTATCTCTAACCGTTTTTGCAATATGAATTATAAAATGCATTTTTTATGTAAAAACCTTACCGAGAAGTAAGTTCAGTAATTTTGAAATGAATAAAGCAAAACATTTAAAATTTTGTAGGGTTGTAACGTTAAAAGTTATAGTTATATTTTTTATTTATTTTTTTTGAGATTTCACGTTACTTTGGTGCTCCAGGAACTCAGTTTCGATTCGCTTGAGAGCTAAAGGTCGTGAGGTTCTTTTATTTTTATTTTAATCTATTTTCCAGACTTTATTTTGGGCGCCAATCGAGAGGAGATCTCGATAAAGAAAAAGTAGAGAGATAGAAAAAGAATACTGTATTATGAGTGAGACCAATCTAAACAGTACACGAAGCACTTCAATAAAACTCAGTAAAATTTGTTTACTAAATAAACTCTATTAAAAGTCTAATATATATATCCCTTTTTTTTTTTCAATAAAACATTTGTTTAAAAAACACAATAATAATCCATAAAGAGTTTATAAAGAATGGGGAAACTACCCTAAGGAAGCTAAGTATAATAAAGCGGGTTATCACAATTTAAACTAGGCTACAGCATAAAATGGTTAGGCATCATTCAAGAGTACTTGCAAATGTATGCTCATGATATCATTCAAAAATGGTACAACACCTTTCATAAATTAAATACTATACAGTACACCATAAAGTAATCTAAATCTAAGCTTAGTGAATAAGTGAAATGTTAATAAGTGAGTTTATGCCAACCTATGCTTAAAGGCTTGATGAGAAATGGGAAATATTTTATAAAGATTCAATAGGGTTAAGGTGCTTATGTCATGAATTAAGATACTTTAAAGCTCAAAGCTTTTAGGCATGGTCTCAACCGAAAGAGAAACAGTGTATCTTAACTCATGTATATAAACTTAATGAAAAGGAGAAAAATTTAAATGCAAACAAGTATGTCATGAATTAAGATACTTTAAAGCTCGAAGCTTTTAGGCATGGTCTCAACCGAAAGAAAAACAGGGTATCTTAACTCATGCATATAAACTTAATGAGAAGGAGAAAAATTTAAATGCAGACAAGTATGCTAGAACTTGAACTCTATCAAAGCTCAAAGCTCCTCGGTGAGAATGCTTAATAATGTTAAATGGTGAAATAAATGCGATACAATTTATCATAAATTAAATGACTTTATAAATTAGAGCCTCAATGCATAGATCGTAAGGTGAGTTAGGAAGATAGTTACTGCAAGGTAAATACTATAGAGTATATGGGAAACTAAGTTATATTAAAGCTTATAGCTTTTAATACACAAGCAAGTTTACTTTAATAAGAGGGAAGTGGTAGGTATTGCGAGTTAAATACTAGAAAGCATATCATAAAATATAGTACACTAAAGCCTATGATGCACTAATAATACAGTTAGGTAGTAAGAAAGAAAGAGGGTTATTGCAATTTCACACTCGTGACATAAACTGTAGTAAGACAAGCTAAAAGACATCTACATTACTAACAACAAATTAAAATTGCCAGCGAGATCAACTGATCCAGGTGAAAGTACTAATTTAAAGTTACCTACTCCTACGAGTACTGGATAACTTGGTTACAATATTCACAATAATATGAAAAGTAAATGAGTCTATACTCAGGGTTTTTATCAATATCACCTCTGAGTAATGCTCTAGTTAAGTAAAATTCAAAAAGGGGTTAACATCTTGAAGAGAAACAAGCAAAAATATATATAGCAAAGGTTATGCAGATGGTAAAATGTTAATGAGTAAGAAATGTTCAGGAAAGTCACCAAAAAATATAGGTCAAAAGCTAATGTTAAAGAAAAATACTCATCTTTTACAATTCAGATGTTCGGGTGCTTCACTATTCACTGCGGTTTCTCCCTGTAGAAGTCCTCTAGTCACACCACACGGCAAGCGACCCAGACTCTACAAAATTCCAGGCAGGATCAGGACGGTAGCTAAACTACCAATGGCCTCGGGAATGGCATCGAACTGCAGGCTCCGTCATACCATGTAAGCGCTGACTCCTCTCTGGCAAAATTGGACTCACCCACAGCAAATTTAGCAAGCAAATTAAAGCATATATGCTAGGGTTGAGATTTAGACTTTACATTAAACTTAAGGTTGAAATTTGAAATGGGAATTTAAATATATCAAACTGAAATTTAGGCTTAGGTGAAGCTGGAAAACTGTGTTCGGAGTGAAAATGTATCCTTGCATCGTCGTTTCTTGACTAACAAGTTTTAGGGTGAAATTCGTGACACTGCACTGAAGATTACAGATGTAACGTGGTACAGAAACTGGAATTTGAACTTCAGATCGACATCGTAGTTGTAGAACTAAACTTCAGAGTAGGACTTACAAGTGCATGGTCACATAAACATTGAAATTAAATGGTGGATAGAAAATTCATTATAAAAAAATCAGAATGAGACTTTATAAATTTGAAAACATTATGAAGTGATTGAGTTCAAAGTAGAATTTAGCTTGAGGTTGAACTAGAAAAAAAAAAACCTGTAACAAAATGGAGGCCGTTAGCGTGCCATGGTCAAAATACATCTTCGGTTTTACCATTTACCTGGTGTTCTGGTTTTCATCAGCCCTGGTAGACGAATTTAGACTCCATTGCGGACACGAAAGAATCGTTTCACTGTTTTAACTTTAATCCAGAAATTCTGCAGCATAAAATGCCTCTTTAGCCAAAATCAGTACATATTCTTCACTTGGATCGCCTTTCTGGGCCGGCAGCTGATATGAGAAGGAGCGAGTGGGCTCTCCGTTATCAGTTTTATCGAATCGACCGCACAAAAAAATGACGGATTGTCTCCAATACACAATCGAACTCAAATCACATGATCTCCGATAAACTATGACGTAGGGGGAGCAGAATGAGGAAAATTCATACTTTAACCGGAAAATCACAAAGTTAACCCCATTTTCACGATTATTCAGAAAACATAAACGTTCAACATCAAACCTATTAACCCACTAAATCAAACAAGGTGAATATCGATCGAAAAATTCCAGCTGTTCTCTGCGAGGACGGCTACCAATCATGCATGTACGTATATCCAGTTGCCTACAAGTCATCTCCAAGGTCCGTTTACCTCAATGGGCGTCCACCCACGTGAATAATCAGGGGTGTAGTAGGGAATTTAACCATGATGCCTGATATAAATTCTTGAAATTTTTAAAGCATGTAAATTTTTAGGAAGTTACCAAAATCAGTTGTAAGAAGCAAGAATTGCTTGTTACAAATACCCTCTTTCTTCAAATAAATAAATTTAAAAAAAAATTTTACACATATACATAACTACATATAACATAAATACTTATGGCAACATCTGCCTATACTACAGTTTTCAGGTACAAACTTATGTCTACTTAATGTCTAACCATCCCTGGAAGAATAATAGCTCACCCAGAATCGTCAGAATCGAGAGAGATATCGTTAAAAGGTTTTAAATCTTTAATGTGGTAACGGCCGATACTTCTGTCATTCTCATCCAATAGTTCATAAATTAAGGGGGAGATCTTTTTAAAGATTTTACATTTAAGAAATTTTTTTGCTAACTTTTTTGAAAAATAATTGCCAGCATCAGATAAAATAAAATTTCTTTTGTAAACAATGTCGCCTTCGTTGAATTCGAGATGTCTTTTTCTTAAGTTATAATATTTTTTATTCCTTTCATAGGAGTGGTTTATATTTTTAGCAACTTGTTCATAAATTTCAGGTAATTTTGAAAGTTCTTTAGCCAGGTTGTTTCTATCGTCAAAATGGTACGGGGAAAGATTTTTATTTTCGATATGACCGTAATAATCACCACTAGTGGGTAAGTTACGCCCAAAAGTCAGAAAGGCAGGTGAAAAAGAGGTAGATAGGTGGGTAGTGGTATTTATAGCATTACAGATGTGGTGAATATGTTGATCCCACCCGCGATGATTGTTTTCTTTAATAAAAGATCTAATGGCAGTGCCTATGACTCTATTAGCACGTTCCACGTTGTTCGTTTGGGGATGATATCTTGCATTATACCAGATGTTTTCCACTTTATATGACTTTAAGAGATTGGAAAATTCTTGGGACTTAAATTGGCTACCATTATCCACTATGATGGTTTGGGGAACACCAAAATACATAAAAACAATTTCGTCAAGAAAAGCGCAAATTTCTTTTGTTACGGCTCTTTTCATCTTGTGAATAAAAGTATACTTCGTAAACCAATCCACCACTACTAGCAAATAACAATGACCTGATTTTGATTTTGGAAATGGTCCCTGAATATCAATGGAAAGCAGTTTAAAGGGGACAGAAACATTCTTAGGGGCTCCCATAAGACCTGCGCGCGCAAATTGAGATACTTTTTGCTCATTACAAATTTGACAACGTGAAATATATTTTTTAATATCTGATCTCATTCCAGGCCACCAATACTGTTCGAATATCTTATCAAGGCATTTTCTAACGCCAAAGTGGCTTCCTAAGGGACTGTCATGATAGGTTTTTAGAATATCTTTACGGTTATGTTTTGGAACTATTGTTTTCCAACTTTTCTGGTTGATGTCGATATTATGACTAGACTGGAAGTGCTTATATAAGGTATTATTTTCTACTCGAAATAAGGGGTATTTATGTGGTTGTTTTTGCACTTTAGCAATTAGGTCAGAGTACCATTTGTCTGGAATAGCATTAGACAGGGTGGAGACTTCAGGAAAACTACGACTTAGTGCGTCAGCGACTACATTGGTTATTCCGGATCTATGTTTTATATCAAACTTAAATTGAGAAAGGAAAATGGACATTCTAGCTAATCTACCGGTGGGGTTATCTAAACGAAAGAGCCATTGTAAAGAATAATGATCTGTCAAAATAGTGAAACTTGGGCCACCTTCGACGTAGGACCTAAATTTTAAGACTGCATGAACTATGGCTAATAATTCTTTTTCTGTGACCGTCATGTTAATTTCTGATTTGGTTAAGGTACGTGAGGCGTAGGCTATGACGTACTCATCCTCACCATCTAATTGGGTAAGAACAGAACCTATGGCCGCATTCGAAGCGTCTGTTTGAATAGTGAAAGGTTTAGAAAAATCAGGATTTCTTAATACAGGGGTCGAAATTAGCCTGGATTTAATATTTTCAAAAGCTAATTCAGCTTCGGGATTCCAAGAGACTACTTGTTTTTTCTTTTTACCCTTAGTTAGGTTATTTAGGGGTACAATAAGCTCAGAGAAGTTTTTAATAAATTTACGATACCATGAAGCCATACCAACAAAGCGTTTTATGCCTGTGACATCTTTGGGTTTCTGATAATTGGAAATAGCAGAAATTTTATCGGGATTGGCATGAAGGCCATTTTTATCAACTACATAACCTAGAAAAGCGAGGTTAGGTTGACAAAATTTACATTTCTTTGCATTAATAGTGAGGTTAGCTTTTTTTAGGATGTTAAAGACCCTATCCAAAGTTTCAAGATGCTCATCGAAACTACTATTCACAATGATTAAGTCGTCAAGGTATACAAAGATGTTTTTCTCGATGGAGGGGTCAAAAAGGCGGTCCATCAATCTTTGTAGGGTGGCCGAACTATTCAAAGCTCCAAAGGGCATGCGCACAAACTCAAAGTGTCCTCTGTTGATGACAGTGAAAGCTGTCTTAGCACAAGAATCGTCGCTAAGTTTTATTTGCCAAAAGGCGTGTTTTAAATCTATGGATGTCAGAAATTGTGCATCCCTAACCTTCTCAAGGGTTCTAGACAGGTGGGGTAAGCCATATGGGTCTTTGATGGACAGAACGTTAAGCGGCCTGCCATCGTAGCAGAGGCGATACTCGCCAGAATCTTTTCTTACAAGTAAAACATTAGCAGAATAGGGGCTAGTTGAAGGTCTGATTACACCTAACTTAAGTAATCTATCAATTTCGTCATTCATATGTTTTTGCATATAAGGTGACAAAAGAAAGGGTCTCTTACGAAAAGGTACATCACTAGTAAGTTCAATCTTATGCTCTACTAAGGTGGTGAAGCCCAGGGAGTCTGAAACTAACTCCTGAAATTTATTTATAGTTTCATCTAATCTAACTTGTTGGACAGGGGTTAAATCATTTTCTGACTGAATGGAGATTTTTTCGAATTTTTCTTGGACAATTATTTCTTCTAAACCAAAAAGATCATAAGAATTATTCTGAAAATTTAACTTTAAATTAACCTTTTGACAAAAATCGACGCCTAAAATAAGGGTTTGTCGAATACTAGGGGCAATAAGGACTTCTAAATCTACAGATTTATTGTATATACTAAGAGGGATAGTTGCCATGCCCAGAACTTCTTGAGGTTTACCATCAGCTGTGGTAATTGAATTTTTACATGGTTTTATATTTGTTTGAAATCCTAGATTGGAAATAAGTTCATAACCTCTCTTTCCTAATACACTTTGCATTGCCCCGGTATCTAATAAGGCGGTTATTATTTTATTCTGAATTGAAATATCTAAGTAAGGTCGTTGGTCACTAATGGACTCTCGAGAAAATAAGGGTGAAATTTCGTTAAATTTAAAGAAGTGTTTGACAGTGTTTAACCAGTGGGACCAATTATTCGATAAATGAAAGGTTCCGGACTTTAACTTCGATTTGGCTCTCTTCCTGCCGAATTTGGAAGGGCGCTTCCTACGTTTTTTGAATTACATTTATTACATTTGGGCCTAATGACATTCTTTTGTCCGCAATGGTAACAAAATATTTTTCTCTTTAGTGTGCATTCTTGGAAAGTATGACCAACTTGATCACAATTATAACAAGTGACTTTGCTTAAGGCTGAAACATCGGGGGTTGACGAGTGATTAACAGGGTTTTGATCATAGACTGGTGAATCCAAACTTGGGTTTGCATTAGCCGAAAAATTCAAGTTTGGGTCTGGTGCATTTGAACTACTAGGTTGTGAAAATTGATTATTTTGGCAAATTGGTGGATTCGCTAGTTCAGAAATGTTATGTTTATTATTTTGAAATGCTTTATTTAGGGGTTTCCTGTACACTAACTCGGGTTCCAAGGTTGATGCTGTACAAAAAGGGGGAGCTTGAAAATTGTCACTTCTTAATCGGGTATCTTCCAAGACTCTACATAAGCTTTTAAGTTCAAGCAATGACAAGGGCTGTCTCAGGGCTAAATGTTCTTGATAGTAGGGAAGTAAATTTCTAGTAATTAGTCTTAATTGGACACTGGGATCTATGGGGTTAATAAATCTCTTAAATAAATTTTCCATGACTGCTATGTAAATTAAGGGTCTCTCAGCAATACCTTGGGTTCTGGATCTAATCTCATCCCATAATGCAATTTCATAATCAATGGGTAAAAAGCTTAATCTTAAATGAAAGACTAGTTCATTCCAAGAGGATACGGTGCTTCTAATGGAGCGGTACCAGATTAGGGCATCACCTTCGAATAATTCATGGGAGAAATTTAATAAATTTTCGCTAGAAATTTTGTATGCCGAGCAATATTCTTCGACTTTCTCTAGAAAACTGTGCAAGCTTTGATTCTTACCATTGAATTTAAAATTTAAGCGATTAAGAGGTGGTGATCTGTAATTATCCTGATTAGAAGAAAACATGGAACTATGAGATTGTGGAAAATTTTGATTATTACTGTTATAGGGGGTGTGTTGAAAAAATGGGGGGTATTGATTAGGGTTAAAACTGTTTGCAAAGCTATTTGCTATACCAGTGTTTTGAGATATGTTGGGCGGTATTTGAGAATTCTGAAAACTATGATTGAAGTTTTGGTGAGTTTGACCATTGTTCCAAATAATTGGGTGATTTTCACTAGCATTTGGTCTGCCATTGACAGGGAAAGAGGTAGGCGATAGTTGGGGAATCAAATTACCTACTTCGGGTTGGGGTAAACTTGAAATATTTTGATTTAATTGGGGAAGTGTCGAATTTACTGGTAAAGGCCCTAGTAAATCGTCAATGTCCTGGAGTATTGAACCTTGTACTGCTGTACGTGAGCAATTTACTGAAAAGCTTAGGTTTCTATTATGGCGAGTTTGGTCTAAATTTTGAGGTGTCAAAATTCGGTTGGTAACATCGAGAGTGTTCATATTAGGGGTATTTTGCATTGTGTTATTGCAATGGTTATTCATTTGAAAATTTTCATTGACAGTGCTTTCCCTAATGGGGGATCTGTTGAGAGAAAAGGAAGGTGGATTTGAATTTCGAAGAAGACTACTGTTAAGCTGGGGATTATTATTTCTAGGGGACAAATTTTGAGGTGGATGTTGGGGTACTGATTCTTCAGCCGATCGATGGACAATCGCTTCAGTTTGCATAAGCCTTCCAGCACTTTCGCTGGCATTAGGCACTTGCTCATCTCCGGCAAAAGAAACTCTTCGAGGAGGGCAATTTCTAACAGAGCTTTCAATATCGCTCTCGGGGGAACTGTCCGAAGAACCTTCATCAGAATTCCTTAATTGTACTAAATTGACATCATTGTCTTGAGCTTTATGATTTAATTCAGAGACAAGGGATATGACTTTAGATAGTAATTCCGTTTTTAAATCCTGTTCCTCATCAGTGCAAGGAGAACCACAATTTAAACGGTTTTTAACATGAGACAATCTCGACATTGCTTTTTTAAAATCAACGTGGCGTTTATCAGAATTAAAAATATTTACCAATCCACTGAGTATTACTAGCTTTCGGCGACAGATGTCAGCGTTTTGTTGAAAATCTAATGTTGATACTGGGTGAGAGACGATAGAATTATCCTTTTCTGCCTTCAAAAGTTCTCGCAGAAGAGACTTCAAAGTCCTGACATTAGAGTTTTGGTCTATCTCGAGTCCTCTTATTCCCAGTTCAAAGACTATTTCGTCCTTCCAAAGGTAGTCAGGATTCATTTTTGACATATTCAGTAAGTTCCAATGTACCTAAAAACTTCCGAATACAATTAAAATAATATCACGGTGAAGTATCCTTGATATAATCAAAGACACTAAAAAGTCAAGGTGGAATTGCAATAAATGAAATTAGAAAAAATTATAATCTGGAAAATGTTGGGATAAATTTAATTTTGAGAAGTAGCGGCTCAGCTCAATCAACGTTTTTCAGGCCCCACACTTGGGCGTCATTTGTAACGTTAAAAGTTATAGTTATATTTTTTATTTATTTTTTTTGAGATTTCACGTTACTTTGGTGCTCCAGGAACTCAGTTTCGATTCGCTTGAGAGCTAAAGGTCGTGAGGTTCTTTTATTTTTATTTTAATCTATTTTCCAGACTTTATTTTGGGCGCCAATCGAGAGGAGATCTCGATAAAGAAAAAGTAGAGAGATAGAAAAAGAATACTGTATTATGAGTGAGACCAATCTAAACAGTACACGAAGCACTTCAATAAAACTCAGTAAAATTTGTTTACTAAATAAACTCTATTAAAAGTCTAATATATATATCCCTTTTTTTTTTCAATAAAACATTTGTTTAAAAAACACAATAATAATCCATAAAGAGTTTATAAAGAATGGGGAAACTACCCTAAGGAAGCTAAGTATAATAAAGCGGGTTATCACAATTTAAACTAGGCTACAGCATAAAATGGTTAGGCATCATTCAAGAGTACTTGCAAATGTATGCTCATGATATCATTCAAAAATGGTACAACACCTTTCATAAATTAAATACTATACAGTACACCATAAAGTAATCTAAATCTAAGCTTAGTGAATAAGTGAAATGTTAATAAGTGAGTTTATGCCAACCTATGCTTAAAGGCTTGATGAGAAATGGGAAATATTTTATAAAGATTCAATAGGGTTAAGGTGCTTATGTCATGAATTAAGATACTTTAAAGCTCAAAGCTTTTAGGCATGGTCTCAACCGAAAGAGAAACAGTGTATCTTAACTCATGTATATAAACTTAATGAAAAGGAGAAAAATTTAAATGCAAACAAGTATGTCATGAATTAAGATACTTTAAAGCTCGAAGCTTTTAGGCATGGTCTCAACCGAAAGAAAAACAGGGTATCTTAACTCATGCATATAAACTTAATGAGAAGGAGAAAAATTTAAATGCAGACAAGTATGCTAGAACTTGAACTCTATCAAAGCTCAAAGCTCCTCGGTGAGAATGCTTAATAATGTTAAATGGTGAAATAAATGCGATACAATTTATCATAAATTAAATGACTTTATAAATTAGAGCCTCAATGCATAGATCGTAAGGTGAGTTAGGAAGATAGTTACTGCAAGGTAAATACTATAGAGTATATGGGAAACTAAGTTATATTAAAGCTTATAGCTTTTAATACACAAGCAAGTTTACTTTAATAAGAGGGAAGTGGTAGGTATTGCGAGTTAAATACTAGACAGCATATCATAAAATATAGTACACTAAAGCCTATGATGCACTAATAATACAGTTAGGTAGTAAGAAAGAAAGAGGGTTATTGCAATTTCACACTCGTGACATAAACTGTAGTAAGACAAGCTAAAAGACATCTACATTACTAACAACAAATTAAAATTGCCAGCGAGATCAACTGATCCAGGTGAAAGTACTAATTTAAAGTTACCTACTCCTACGAGTACTGGATAACTTGGTTACAATATTCACAATAATATGAAAAGTAAATGAGTCTATACTCAGGGTTTTTATCAATATCACCTCTGAGTAATGCTCTAGTTAAGTAAAATTCAAAAAGGGGTTAACATCTTGAAGAGAAACAAGCAAAAATATATATAGCAAAGGTTATGCAGATGGTAAAATGTTAATGAGTAAGAAATGTTCAGGAAAGTCACCAAAAAATATAGGTCAAAAGCTAATGTTAAAGAAAAATACTCATCTTTTACAATTCAGATGTTCGGGTGCTTCACTATTCACTGCGGTTTCTCCCTGTAGAAGTCCTCTAGTCACACCACACGGCAAGCGACCCAGACTCTACAAAATTCCAGGCAGGATCAGGACGGTAGCTAAACTACCAATGGCCTCGGGAATGGCATCGAACTGCAGGCTCCGTCATACCATGTAAGCGCTGACTCCTCTCTGGCAAAATTGGACTCACCCACAGCAAATTTAGCAAGCAAATTAAAGCATATATGCTAGGGTTGAGATTTAGACTTTACATTAAACTTAAGGTTGAAATTTGAAATGGGAATTTAAATATATCAAACTGAAATTTAGGCTTAGGTGAAGCTGGAAAACTGTGTTCGGAGTGAAAATTTATCCTTGCATCGTCGTTTCTTGACTAACAAGTTTTAGGGTGAAATTCGTGACACTGCACTGAAGATTACAGATGTAACGTGGTACAGAAACTGGAATTTGAACTTCAGATCGACATCGTAGTTGTAGAACTAAACTTCAGAGTAGGACTTACAAGTGCATGGTCACATAAACATTGAAATTAAATGGTGGATAGAAAATTCATTATAAAAAAATCAGAATGAGACTTTATAAATTTGAAAACATTATGAAGTGATTGAGTTCAAAGTAGAATTTAGCTTGAGGTTGAACTAGAAAAAAAAAAACCTGTAACAAAATGGAGGCCGTTAGCGTGCCATGGTCAAAATACATCTTCGGTTTTACCATTTACCTGGTGTTCTGGTTTTCATCAGCCCTGGTAGACGAATTTAGACTCCATTGCGGACACGAAAGAATCGTTTCACTGTTTTAACTTTAATCCAGAAATTCTGCAGCATAAAATGCCTCTCCAGCCAAAATCAGTACATATTCTTCACTTGGATCGCCTTTCTGGGCCGGCAGCTGATATGAGAAGGAGCGAGTGGGCTCTCCGTTATCAGTTTTATCGAATCGACCGCACAAAAAAATGACGGATTGTCTCCAATACACAATCGAACTCAAATCACATGATCTCCGATAAACTATGACGTAGGGGGAGCAGAATGAGGAAAATTCATACTTTAACCGGAAAATCACAAAGTTAACCCCATTTTCACGATTATTCAGAAAACATAAACGTTCAACATCAAACCTATTAACCCACTAAATCAAACAAGGTGAATATCGATCGAAAAATTCCAGCTGTTCTCTGCGAGGACGGCTACCAATCATGCATGTACGTATATCCAGTTGCCTACAAGTCATCTCCAAGGTCCGTTTACCTCAATGGGCGTCCACCCACGTGAATAATCAGGGGTGTAGTAGGGAATTTAACCATGATGCCTGATATAAATTCTTGAAATTTTTAAAGCATGTAAATTTTTAGGAAGTTACCAAAATCAGTTGTAAGAAGCAAGAATTGCTTGTTACAGGGTTTTAACTAAAACATATATCTTTAGACTACATTACTTAAGTTTCATGTTTTGCTGTTTTGCATACAGGGGGTTTTTAAAAGTGTGCCAATGTGGCCATTTAGATAAATGTGCATAAGTCAATTTTTGCAAATGGAACACCATATTTTTTATTTTAGTAACGTGTAGAGAATCAAATTTTCCATCTGAATGTTTAATATGCCAGTATCAATATTTTTAGTCGTTTTGGAATTATGAGCAGTTTAAAAAAAAAATATCTTAAAATATGTGTTTGTGTTAAGTTCGTAACACATTATTTTTGTGAATAATTAAGGTGAGTGTCAACTTTAAAACAATTTCAGTCAGCCTAGTTTACTAATTGGTAACAAAGCTCAAAGTCAAACAAAAATCGGAGTCAAAGCCTTCTTTACAAAAATAATGTCTTATGAATCTAACACAAACACATATTTTAAGATATTTTTTTAAATTGCTCATAATTCCAAAACGACTAAAAATATTGATACTGACATATTAGACGGTTAGATAGGAAATTTGATTCTCTACACGTTACTAAAATAAAAAATTGACTTATGCACATTTATCTAAATGGCCACATTGGCACACTTTTGAAAACATGAAACTTAAGTAATGTAGTCTAAAGGTCTATATTTTAGTTAAAACCCTACAAAATTTTAAATGTTTAACTTTTTAATTTCAAAATTACTGAACTTTCTTCTCGGTAAGGTTTATACATAAAAAATGCATTTTATAATTCATATCTCAAAAACGGTTAGAGATAGGTATAGATCATTGTTAATAAAAATTACTAAGGTTTCAATAAGGTATCCAAAAATGCTAAAACATACAAGGTATTCCAGTTAAAATACCAAAGTTGGCCATAAGTTCCGGTATAACCGGAAGTAATACAAACGTTAAAATATAATATTTTAAAAGTTCAAAGCCAATCATACCTGCTACCGAATCTTTAAAAATATAACTTTATTCGTTTCCGAGATCTTCTAATAGGCCACTTAACGTGAATCACCCTGTATATACATACATTTCTTGAAATATAGAAAATATAATTTGGTTTAATAAGTGATAAAACCGTACAATTCTAAAATATATGTTATTTCTGCGCGTGCAATGAGAGTTATGTCAAATAACTTTTGTTAAGTTATTTCATCCCGATTGAAATATTGTCAGATAATAGTCGACATAGTAGCTGAAGTAAACAAATAAATCAGCTGACTGTATGCCGGGGGGAGATTCGTCAGCTGATGTGTTTTAATAGACGAGCGGAACTCACAGCTACATATCGCGCCACACATTTCACTGCGTCAGCTGACGGTTTTTCCACCGACATATACACAGCTGACGATTTTTTTTATTCAAAGAATTATGTAAACTATCATCTGACAAATTTTCAATCGGGATGAAATCACCAAAAATACTTTTTTTTTTCATGTTCGCATGAGCAGCTGACGTATAATCCACCGCGTTACAGCCAGCTGACGTTTTTTTTTTCACTTCATAATCTATTGACTCACGAACTTTCAACCGGGATGAAATAATGAAAATTGTTTTTTTAACGTGATTTTGCGGCTGCCGTTGGCTCACCCACCGCTGGTGCCGCAGCTGACGTGCACGATGCTTCATGACGCAACTGCCTGAATCATTCCACAAATTATCGGTCGAGATGAAATTGGTCGCACAAATCTGTTACTAGCTCCCGGGCTATAAGGACGTTATGCTTAGCCGTAGAGCTTAATACATATATAATTAATCAATCAGTTATTTCGTCATCTTTGACAGTCGTTACAAGTAAATTGATTCATCGCTAATTATTCCAATTTTTTGAACAATTTACACAATGGGCTTTAGGGAACAGCACAAAACATTTATGGTTGAAGCGTATTTTCGAAACGGGGTATGTAAATGATGAGTGCAATACAATCCGGGTTTGTGCATTAACGATTTTTACGAACATTTTCCTAATGTTGCTTTTATTGCTGGGGATTTTTATCATTGCCTGAAAAGAACCGTGGCAGTGTTTAGAGAAACAGGTTCTATACAACACAAAAAAGGAGCAGGAAGACCATCTGTAAGAACAGAAGAACTTGTTGCAAACGTTCGTGAAATAATGCAAAATACGCCAACAAATTGTATAAGACGCCTGTCCCAAGAAGTGGGAAGATCTTATGGAACATGCAGGACTATTCTTAAGAAGCAGCTAAATTTATTTCCTTACAAAGTGCAAGTATTCCAAAAAATACAACCCGCAGATTTTGAAAGACGCAGGAATTACTCTCAATGATTTATTAGACCTGACTTTTTTTTCGGATGAAGCCTGGTTCCACCTCTCCAGTTATGTAAATTCTCAGAATACACGCATGTGGAGTAGTGAAAATTCCCAAGCAGCAAGAGCGCTCTGAAGGCGTCACTAAAAAAGCGCCGCAAGCGAAAAATTTTTGGGTGCCGCGCCCTTTTTTGAATTATGGTGCTTGGTTTTCAAGTGGGAAAAAACTGTCACGAAGAAAATTTAATAGTGTAGGAAATGTTTAATGTGTTGGCTATATTGTCGAAATCAGAGCTGTGGATATTTCGCATAAAATTAATTTTTGTTTTTGTAAGTTTTATAAGTATGATCTAGAGTTTCGGGTGGGGCCCGATGCCCCCTGCCCCCCCTAGCTACGTGTCTGGGCCGTGGCGACGTCGGCACCGCTCATGAGATTCGGGTGGCGACGCGAAGGTGGTATTGTAAAGAGGGAGTAAGTTTCCAACTAAATAAAACTTACCAAGAGAACTTAAATTCGATCACAAACCAGAAATATTAAATATTCTTTGTAATTGGCATAAAAATTCGTGAGGAATAAAATAAATGTCATAATTTTATTCTTATTAGCATCCTTTACGAGCATTACCTAGTTGTTAATAAATTAATTTTAAGGTTATTTTACAATGCAGTTTGGCCAAAAATTATTAGACTATTGCGTCGGCGGGCGTCTAATTCCCTTACAAAGAAGGGTTTTATTTTTGAAGGAAATTATTATTTCTTTTAAATTAAAGAATAAAATTCCAATTTTTTCCTAGTTATCGGAAATTCGCATGCATTCAGGCCTCGCCGGTGGCGGCTTTTTTTGGTTCTCGCAAAAAATTAAAATATACATTTTAAAATTATTTTTTTTACAAAAGAGAACCCGAATTCGATCAGGGACCAAAATCTACTATAACTTACATGAACCAAATTTTAATGGGCACCTTTGAATATCCATTGGAAAGTCTTCTAGGTTCATGGGACAGCCGGCTTTTATTGTTAATCTGCAAATTCAAAACAGAAATACATAAATAATAATAATAATAATAATAATAATAATAATAATAATAATAATAATAATAATAATAATAATAATAATAATAATATTAATAATAATACTAATAATAATAATAATCCAACGTTTTCTCTCTACAGCGATGTCTAATTGAAAAACAAAAATTAACCTGCAGACCGCAGATGAAAGCATCGAAACCGAATCCATAAAAATCCAACGAGGAATATTCCAAGGTGATGCTCTTAGCGCATTGTGGTTCTGTATGTGCCTTAACCCTCTATCACAATCCCTAAATGACACCAAATATGGATACAAACCTAAACAAAGAAACAACACTATGCATAAAATAAGCCATCTTCTTTATATAGATGGCATAAAACTATATGCTCCAACGCCTGCACACATGCAAGAATTACTAAAAACAACCGAAATCATATCAAATGACATCATGGAGTTTGGAATTAAAAAGTGCGAAATACTACACATAGAGCGAGGAAAATGGAGAGCAAATCAAATAGAGAACACACTAAATAATGAAAAAGTAGAACAAATGGAGATACACGAGATTTATAAATACCTGGGTTTCGAACAGAATCAAAAGTTAAACCACTCTTCTATTAAACAAAAACTCCAGGACAACTACAAAAAAAGAGTAAGCTTACTCCTTAAAACCCGTCTTAACTCAAGAAACTTGTTTAAAGCTATTAACACCTTTGCAACACCTATCCTTACCTTCTCATTTGATATAATAAAATGGTCCAGCACAGACTTGGAAAATATACTAACAAGATCGCAATTAACAAAACACAGAAAAATGCATCCAAACTCCTGCAAGGAAAGGATAACATTGAGACGAGATCAAGAAGGTAGAGGAATGGTAGATCTTCATGAACTACATGCCAAACAGATTGACGCATTAAGGAGATATTTTCATAACAAAGAACATCCACTACACAAATCTATAGTTAAAACCGACAAAAACTATACACCCCTTAGTTTAGCAGCAGAAGAACAAACTGAAAGGTACTATACAATAAAGGAAAAGCTACAAAAATGGTCAAGTAAGCCGCTCCATGGCAGATATTCTAACAGCGTAAATCAGGATAACATCGATAAAACCCTAACATATAACTTCCTAAAGAAGGGTCAGCTCCACCCTGAGACAGAGGGATTCATACTGGCAATACAAGACAAGATTATGGCCACGCAAAACTACAGAAAATACATCATAAAAGATGACTCTGTGAAGAACGACAAGTGCAGAAAATGTCATCTACTCCCTAAAACGATAGACATGTAATATCTGGATGTAAAATCTTAGCAGGCATTGAATACACCAATAGACATAAGGGTGTATTTTTTAATCGGGCCAAAAATAGTCGAAGAAAAAAAAGTATTTGAAACGTTAAGGTAAATTGGTTTTTATGAATCCGTAAATACTCTAGTATATTATTTTCATATGGGATTCTACATATTATATGGTCAACTTTTTTGGTCGTGAATAGTTTTTAATGACAATCACTTATTTTTGTCCTGTCTGCAACACATTCTTTCAAGTGATCAAACAGATTTATATATTCACATTAGAAGTATTATTTTCTGTATATTTAGTTGATACATGATACAGTAAGTCAAAAAAAAAATAGATGTTAGGAATACTTAAACACAATATTTTATAACAAGTTTTTAATAATTTAAAAGCGTTGAATATGTTATATTATCTTAATTTACCTATTTGAATAGAACTATGTGTAAACCGGCCGTAAGATATGATAATTCTATACCTATAGGGCATATTCATTAAAGAATATTCAATTTTAAGTAGCAATAGCATTTTATTTTTCTGCGGGGTTCACAATTGTACGAGTTGCAGATGGGGACAATTTATTGCAGATTGGACAATTTTTCAAAATAATAAACAGAGGTTACTACAACTTATTTATTAATACGTTTACAAAAGAAACATCTACCTAACTATTTGACAAAAATATATTTTAACAATAAATACTGAGTATTTGGCAGTTTAAAATTGAGATTTAAATAGCATGTTTATTTCTTCTTCATTGGGAATAACAAACAAAGTCCGGCCTAGATTTTGATACGCTCGAGGGGTAAACCACCCCCCAAAATTTGTACACTGATTTCCTATTTGCGAAAATACTTCTGGTATTTTTATGGTAATTCCAAGTATTGCTGGATATTTCCATGTGTTCCCAAAATTTGGTAATACTTGGAATTACCATAGAAATACCAGAAGTATTTTCGCAAATAGGAAATCAGTGTCCAAATATTCTATTATATTTCTAGATATTTCCAAATATTCCCTTATATTTCTAGGTATTCCCAAATATTTCCTTGTATTTCTAGGTATTCCTAGGTATTACCAAGTATTCCTTGTATTCGCACTTATTCTATAAACCGCTCGCAAAATCACCGAAAATATTAAACTTCAATATTATTTTAAAAAGTTAATCTTGGCAAAAAAAATATAGCTTAGAACAACCTGCTGAAAGCGCATACCACATATAACTAATCGTCCCAGGTCCAATCCCCATTCCTCGTATTCCCAAGTATTTCCATATATATTTCCAAGTATTTCCTAATGTATTCCCAATTATTCCCATATATTTCCAAGTACTCCCATATATTTCCATGTTTTTACAAATATTCCCTTGTTTTTCCAAGTATTCCCAGATATTTCCATGGATTTCCTTTAATTTGTACACTGATTTCCAGGGGTGGTTTACCCCTCGGATACGCTTTTAGGAGGATTTTTTAGGACGCATAAAATATCTTTGCAAGGCTTGCCCTTTTTTTTGGTTTCCTTTTTTTTAGGTGGTTGTTTGTGGTTTGACCTAGCGAGGTAGATGCAACTGGGGATTTTGGTGTCATGCCATCAATTTGAGGTTTAGAGGTTGTGAGTTTCCAGTTTGTGTTTTACATTTATTTAAATCAGATGGTACTTGATTTTTTAGTGAAAAAATATTCAACTCGCTCGACCGACGGGTCATATTTAGGTTTTTGTCTCGTTAAATCCTCGACTGATATACCTACGTAAATAGTTTACGAGAATTATTTTCACATCGTCTTTTTTTCTTTGTTTAGCCTGGTTCTTTCTTTTTTTTCATCTTCTTAGCCTGATTTTTTTCTTGTCTTCTTTCATGTTAGGTATCCCTAAATATCAAAACATTTCCTTAAATAGGAAAACAAAAAAAGTATAGCAATAATAAAATCAAACAATACCCTTCCCTTAGACAAAATTATTTGTAAGATTTTGCGCACTCTGTATATAACGAAATTAATTACTTAAGATATCCAGAATTTTGTAGCGAATCGTCGGCGACCAAACAAACATAAGCCAAATTAAATTAATCAACAAAAATGTATATCCAGGAAAATACACTGCATACTTTGCGTTACTTTAAGTAAGCTTTTATTAATTATTTCACCAAACAATATGTTGTTTAATCATTTTTAAATACTAACATTGGCATGTAAAGTTAACAAATTAGTAATTGTGTTCGTCCTGCAACGCCGATGTCCATTCTGCAGCAGGCAAATGTTCTTGCATACTGGACGTTGCAGACAGGACAACCTCTGGGATTTTAAATTTTTTACAAATCCTATTAATGCCATATGGTTTATTTTGACGTTATGTGTGTTCGAAAACTAGATAAATAAAATGTGAACGTTATAGTTTTATACCGTGCGCAGGGCTGACAAGAGGGGGGGGGGGCTGGGGGGGCAAATTTCCCGGGCCCACGTCTCTTTTAAGGGCGTTCGGACTGCGCAGTTAAAAAATATGATATATTATAAAAAAAATTATAAAATCTCTGTTGTCAAAAAATTACTTTGTAAACATTACATAGGTATGTAAATTGTTAGGCGACTTGGCGAATAATTAATGTTCTAAGTACCAAATATCGATACATTTTGTCCTCGCCCGTCCGGCCCAATAATATGTGTATTAACATCGATTTATTATTCCAGGAATTCATAAAACTTTCTTTTTTTTTGGAGAACCTACCCGAAAATTTTGTAAATTTTAGAATTGACCAACAATGGGTTTCTTATTTAAAAATTATATTTTTGTTATTATTTTGGGGTAGTAAAGACTTATTTTAATAAAAATGAACAGTTTTAATGCCAAAACGACTATAAATGTGGAATATTTGAGAAACAATTTTAGCTCATTAAGTATTGAGCAAAAAATTGAAATTAAAATTGAGGGAAGACCTAAACCCGAAATTAACTTGACACAGACCACAATGTGTAAATCTAGGGACTTTATTGTTATTGATAAGTTTGCTGCAAATAAAAACAAAAGAATGAACTTTACTTTTAAACAATGTACCCACTAATGAAAAATAAATTGGCCTTTTTTATTTTTTTCATCTTATTTCATTTCCAATAAAATAAGTAGGTAATCACAAATTTTTAAAATATTTATTAAAAACCTTTGACCAAATTTGGGCGTGGTCTTAAAAAATTATCGCCTGCAGCGGGCTTTTAGTACACCCCCCAAGTTAATAAGTCACAAGCCGCCACTTGCTAGGACCCTACCTCCCGCTTTTTAATATTTTAAATCTGGCAGCCCTAGGAGTGGGCCCGGGATGCAGCATAGCCCCCGGGCCTGACCTGGCTCTCGACGGCCCTGGTCCGTGCGTTTTAAAAATGTAACAGGCGTTGCAGAAAAGACCGCTATTTTTTTGACAAATGCTTCCCATAGTTTTTATTTTAGGTTTAAACTTTAAAAACATAAAAAAGTTAACTTACCAGTAATCACACTTCTTTGCACTAATAGTTGACGTAACTAAAATGAAATGGCGTGCAATGTTGTCAAATGTATCTTAAATTATTGGGCGTAAAATATGCTGTTACAGACTGGACGATCATGTGAGGGACATTTTATTTATATTAATAAGAGATATACAACTTAGTGAAATATCGAATTTTTATGTCCCTTGCATTAACATAAAACATAGTTAAGTGTTTATATGAGTTTTGGCTGGAAAGCCTTTGAATAATTTAAATTTGTGCCACTTTCCATACAGGAAATTGCGCCAGGGACAGTTGCAGATGAGGACATTTTGTCCATCTTAGCTACCGGAACTGGCACTGGAGGTATTTTATAACAACATTTGTAGTGAATTTTAACAAAAGAATTCATTAGTTATACATTTAATAAAAAAAGAGCGGTATTTATCTCTTTACGCCGTTTTTATGCTCTGAGGACAGCAACCACACTATTTGAAAGATCATTTAGTTATCAGGTGTCTTTAATATACAACAAAGTTCCAGTTAATTTAAAATCTGCGCCAATTCACACATTTAAAAATGCCATTCGTCCTCTTGTCCATCAAATATGTTCTGACACATATTAGATCAGTCCAGTTGTACTGCCTCTCAATGCCCTTCACGTGCCCACGTTAAAGTTAATAGGATTTAACTGTAAAATCTGTTACTATCATTACTTATTACGTAATTTTTTCAACCTATAAGTATCATAACTACTGTCAAATATTACTACCATGTTATTAGTTATAATGTTAGGTTAAGTGAGGAAGCCTAGCTTCAACTTCGCCTTTTGTAATTTTGTCCTTAATTACAATAAAGACATTTATTATTATTATTATTATATCGTTGTTTTCGCCCGATATAAAAAATACACCCATAACACCGTCGCAAAAATAAATCATCAAGCAATATCACTAAAGTATAAATTGCATAACGACAACCAACCTTACTATACCTACACTCCCTCGTCAATTACAGAAAATGAAAACTACAAACTATACTGGGACCTGGCGATTCACACGGATAAAACAGTTATTCACAACAGACCAGATATAACTTTCCAGGATAAAACAAAAAAGATTACCTACCTAATAGACATCGCAGTACCGGCTGACCATAACGTTGCTAAAAAATATTTCGAAAAGAAACAGAAGTACCAAGAACTAGCAAAAGAAATGGAAAGAATATGGAAACAACAACAAATAAATATTCTCCCGTTTATTATCTCAGCATCGAATTCATTCATAAAACATCTTGATCAACTGGATCTCAAAGAATCCATACACGCGCAAGCTCAAAAAGCCACTATACTTCACACTTGCAATATCACAAGATCTTTCCTAAACCATAAGTGACCTTCTGATGGACTTGGCATACGCCCGTCTATTGGAAGTATATACCAGATTAACAGTCTGTGAAAATTTTAGATAATAATAATAATAATAATAATAATAATAATAATATTTATAATAATAATAATACTAATTACAAGCACCTTAGGGCGGGTAGAGTAGGTAGGTAACCCAACGCAACTCCACAGAAAACGGCACGATGCATTAAAATCCACCTTACAAAATTCCTGCGGTTTCAGGCAGTTTCAGTGGTATTAAATCGAAAGATAGAGGAGTAAATAAAACCACAAAGTGCAACACACTCAAGTATCGGGAACGCATACGCGTTTTACCAAAACAGTCTGCATTTTTGCAGGATCAGGCCACGGCACCCACTTTTAATGCATTATGCCGAAGTTGCTTTGGGTTGTAGTAGTAGTAGGTAGTAGTAAGTAAAACTAACATGTTTTATTTGGCAAAAAGCTGCAATTAAATATTTTTTAATACATTTTTTAACAACATTATATAGATTTATTTTTAATTTTAAAACGGAACCTTCTTTTAACAAAAATAGGACAGAATACTTAAACATTTTGCAAATTGTATCAAATATTACGTATCATTTTGTTTAAATGTGTAAATAAATGTAATTTTAAATTTTTTTTTAAATAGTTTTAATGATATTTCAGATTTATTAGAATTTTCCAAATTATTATATTTCATCAAACCTTTATGAAAAACAGACTTATAAGCTAATGTTTTAGACACTCTATCCACAAAAAATTTCGATTAGTTCATGTTTTATAATTATGATGGTCATGATTAAAAAAAACAAAAAAATTTAAACAATCAGGTAATAAATTATTTTTAATTTTATGTATAAAGATACCTACATACATACTAAATAAAAAATTAAATTTCGGACATTCAACCAATCTAAATTTTTTAACATTATTTGTACATTTTTGTATATTTGTCACAATTTAAAATAATTCGCATTGCCTTATTTTGTAAAATTTGTAGTTTGTCAAATATTTCCTCACTAGCATAATATAAAATGGAAGGACAATAAAGAAAATGTGGTAATATAGTATTAAAAATACAGTTTTTTTAGAAAACAAACTTAAATTAGAACTAATTCTTTTAAAATAACCTACTTTTCCGGCAATCTTCGATATGATACTTTCAAAATAATTAAAAAATTTTAATTTTGAAACAATAATTATCCCTAAATATTTAAAATTGTTCACTAATTCTAATTTTTCACCATCAATTACAACATTTATATTTTGACAATTTAAATTATTACCCATAACCATATTATATTTAGTTTTTAAAATAATTAATTTTAATTTATTTATTTTAGCCAATTTAATAATATATTTATCTCAGAATTTAGAGTATTTAGACCATTAAAAATATTTAAAACATTAATGTTAATTAAGGTGTCATCAGCAAACATTTGTAACTTACACATTTTTAAAACTAAAGGCATATCGTTGATGTATAAAATAAATAATATTGGACCTAGTATACTTCCTTGAGGAACTTCTATATTATTTATTTTTTATTTGAATATGTTTTTGAAATTTTTGTTTTTTGTGATCTGTTACTTAAATAATTTTTAAACCATTTATAAACGTTTCCGCGAATACCATACTGATACAATTTACTCAATAATCTAGCCCTGTCAATTGTTTCGAATGCCCGCTTAATATCCAAAAATACAGCTATAACATTTTTCCCTTTATCAATGGTTCTCTTCCACGTCTCAATCACACATTGAATGGCTGTCTCTGTAGAGTAAGATTAGGTTATGACACGATAATTATCTTTTATTATTTAGATGGCTTCTGATCATGATACATTTTGTTGTATCATAGCTTTTGACGGATTGCGTGTAATCTAGTAGGTGCCGCGACGTAATTCGGCCTAAGTCGTGGTCTACCAGCCCCAGGGTATCCATTATACTTGGATCACTGTGTATTCCAATACGAAAGACAGTTGCACACTTGTCCAACATGCCACTAACTTGTTTCTTTTTTTCAATAGTCTCTCTTTTATTCGCTGTTGATCTGGATTATTATTGCCATTTTCCTCAATTATAAATTAGTTCTATTTTTAGCTAATATTAATAAAGTTGTACAGTGATGATTGAGTGGTAATTTAACATTTGACCATCAGGTCCATTTTTATAAAAAAAATGGATATTCTTTCATTGCTTTGTGAGACAATCTCTTAAAAATATATGTTGTAAAATGCTAGAAATAATTAGGACGTCATCGCGTCGCGCCGATCGGTTTCAAGGTAGGTAATCAGAATTGGATTTTAAGGCATGAGAGATACAGCAATCATTACGAATAATTAATTATGTTATCTTGGGTAATAGGCTTGTGAGAAACTTTAAAGTGATTACTTGTAACGTTTGAAAAATGCAAATAAAAAAATCTAGGGCTTAAACGACAATATTCTATGGGGATCTTTGCATATTTCAGCAAAATGAAAAAGCATGGAACACCTCACAGCTTAGGACAATTCGGGCATTAAGAAATCCGAAGTTCTTAATCGCTTATTGAAAATGTATGCATGGAAACACACGTTTTCGCTAAATACAATGCTGATAATAAGTTAGGGTAAGGTTTATAAGGAAGGATAATATACAGGGTGAAATTTTTACCTGGGATAAATTCAGTATTGGAAAGTCTCTTTATTTGCTGCAAAAATACAGAACTACGGCTACGTTTAATATTAGTTTGGCATACTTTTTCGTGTCTTTATGCATTTTACTCTTCTTTTCGGGGTAGGAACCACCCTCATTTTTTTACAATTTAAAAGTATATATTGTGATGGTGATGAGCTCGTTATAAAGGACATAAAATGGAAATATGGCCCACTCTTTATGTTATGTAAAAATTGTTGAAAATGTTGCCTAAAATTCTTGACAAACCTCTAATCTAATATAAAATTAATTTTTGGTCCGGGGTTGTTGGTGTTGTCACAAAATAGTACAACAGATAAGTATTCCCTTTTTTTAAACTTACTTTACTTATCAGTGGCCTAATGATAAAAAAAATTAGGTGGTAGTCAAGGGGCTATCGGCGAGATTATCATCGCCAAATTTTTCATATGCAAAGACAGCGAGACAATCGCCAAAGCAGCCACAGCAACCAATTCAAGCCCAAACCCACTAACCCACAAATTTCGTTTCCTTCTGCTAGATGCAGAGCGATAATTTTACTACGGGCCCCACATAATAAAGAAACTACTTGAAAACTAATACTTCTATGCCCCACAGTTCCACAAACTTCTCAAACGCACAATACTTAGGCTTTCTTAAGACTGATTATATATCCTTATTATACCAGGCCTGGCCCTGGAGTCAGTTAACAAGGGTACCTAACCTAAATAACAATTGCAAACGTCATAACTTATCTAATACGGGGTGGACCTACCTGCTCTTGATAACAAAAACAACATTTCTATGTGAAATAATGGTAGGCAAGTGACAATATGAAAATTGTAAATATGTCACCCTGGGCAAGCAATGCACGGTTCTCCTATCTTTTGGATGTCAGAGGCGCCTTTGACTGCGTCTGGTTTAACCGGCTAATATACAAACTAGTAAAAATCCACAACTATCCGTTAAAAATAAACGTAAAATAAAGAATTGATAAGCAAATAAAATGGCGAATAATAATAATAATAATAATAATAATAATAATAATAATAATAATAATAATAATAATAATAATAATACGTTTATTTAAAATTTAATAATATAATAAATATGTTTATGTTGTCTTCTATAAACTTATTCTTCAATCCCCTGAAGCTGAGCTTGTTAGGTATTTTTAATTATACAGGGTGTTCGAAAAATAGACGGAGATATTTTAGAGGGTGATTCCTTGTTAAAAAATATGAAAAAAAGTTTCTATAAACATGGGTCCGGAAATGCAGGGTTTTCAAGATACAGGATGTTAAAAAAATAGAAATAAAAATTGAAATTATTAATTAAATTAAAAATACTTACTCGATGCTGTTAAAATTTGGCAATGATATTTGTTGTATTAAGGGGCTAATTTAGCCCTAAATAGATTAAAATTATTGAGTCCAGTGGCGTCCCGGGGGCACCTTGGCGAATATTATTATCATCAAAAAAATGTACGCCACTGTCTTTTTTGTAGCTTTAATATTTTTTGTTTAATTAAGCATCTAAAGATACAACTTCTTTGCGTCTTGTATTTTTTTCCTATCTCACTTCATTTTCGAGAAAAAAAATAAAAACCGTTTTATTGTATGTCATTGGACAAAATTGGTTTATTAATTTCTACTAAAATAAATCACAAGTGCATTGGAAAACAAATAATCATTTCTGCATGAAGGATTGACATTTGCGCGATAGTTCTTTTAGAAAAGAATTATACATTTTTTTGGGGAAAAAAGTTTTTGTCTCGGTTTTTGTGATGGAAAATTACACTTTTGAGGAAATGGCAGACATGCATGTAATGTAATGTATGCACGTACCTATAGTAACTGTTATGCAGCGAGGCGCCTGTATGCAGAAGCGTTTCCCAATCGGCAACTTCCAGATAGTAAATCCTTTGAAAGCGTAGACCGTAGATTACGGGAAAGATGTAAATTTTCTTATTTCTTTTTGGTGATGTTTTGACAATAATGTTATTTAGTAAGTTTTGCCGTTCCAACCAATGATAGAGGCCGGCCGAGGTCCATAAGAACGCCCGAGTTTGACGAGGCAGTTTTACGTGCCGTGGAACAAAATCTTGGTATTAGTACTAGGACTATAGCAACAAGATTAGGGCGTAATCATTCCAACAGCACTGTGTGGCAGGTTCTCTCCGAGCAACTCTTGTATCCCTATCATGTCCAACGTGTGCAAGCATTACTACCAAGAGATTTTCTTCCTCGTTTACAGTTTTGCCAATGGTACTACCAAGAGGTTAATAATAATAGGATTTTTAATAAAATCATACTTTTTACAGACGAAGCAGGATTTCGGCGGGATGGTATTGTTAATTACCATAACACTCACGTATGGAGTGACGAAAATCCCCATGCTTTCGTGCAGTGTCGCCACCAGGAACAATTTTCTTTAAATGTGTGGATGGGTATTGTTGGTAACAATTTAATTGGTCTCGTTGCTATAGTCCTAGTACTGATACCAGGATTTTGTTCCACGGCAAGTAAAACTGCCTCGTTAAACTCGGGCGTTCCTATGGACCTCGGCCGGCCTCTATCATTGGTGGGAACGGCAAAACTTCCTAAATAACATTATTGTCAAAAACATCACAAAACAGAAATAAGAAAATTTACCTCTTTCCCGTTATCTACGGTCTACGCTTTCAAAGGTTTTACTATCTGGAAGTTGCCGATTGGGAAACGCTTCTGCATACAGGCGCCTCGCTGCATAACAGTTACTATAGGTACGTGCATACATTACATTACATGCATGTCTGCCATTTCCTCAAAAGTGTAATTTTCCATCACAAAAACCGAGACAAAAACTTTTTTCCCCAAAAAAATTTATAATTCTTTTCTAAAAGAACTATCGCGCAAATGTCAATCCTTCATGCAGAAATGATTATTTGTTTTCCAATGCACTTGTGATTTATTTTAGTAGAAATTAATAAACCAATTTTGTCCAATGACATACAATAAAACGGTTTTTATTTTTTTTCTCGAAAATGAAGTGAGATAGGAAAAAAATACAAGAGGCAAAGAAGTTGTATCTTTAGATGCTTAATTAAACAAAAAATACTAAAGCTACAAAAAAGACAGTGGCGTACATTTTTTTGATGATAATAATATTCGCTAAGGTGCCCCCGGGATGCCACTGGACTCAATAATTTTAATCTATTTAGGGCTAAATTAGCCTCTTAATACAACAAATATCATTGCCAAATTTCAACAGCATCGAGTAAGTATTTTTAATTTAATTAATAATTTCATTTTTTATTTCTATTTTTTTAACATCCTGTATCTTGAAAACCCTGCATTTCCGGACCCATGTTTATAGAAACTTTTTTTCATATTTTTTAACAAGGAATCACCCTCTAAAATATCTCCGTCTATTTTTCGAACACCCTGTATATTATATTGGATGGGTCAATAGTGTTTGCTCTTCATGGATGTTTTGATAACTTAAGGGCATCTGTCAAAATTTATTTATCATGAAATATATTATATTCCATATATCATTATATTACTCGAAAAATTTAATGGTAAAGCAAGAAAAGAACATTAAAGTTTAAAAGCTATGACAGTTTTAAATCATTTTCGAGCATGAGGATGAATGCGATTTTCTTTTTTTAAATATTAATTGTTCTGAAAATTGTAATTTTATAGTTTTTTTATCAAATCTTTAAAATTATCAAGATTAAAATGACATAGATCTACCGATATTACTTAGATAACAAGTAATTCCTGTAAAAGGTATTTATAAAAAGCCTATAATCATATAAGAAACAACATAAAACTGTTTCCATATTTAAATATTAATTTCAAAAAATAATGATTAGTGGATATTTTCATAAAAAATATGTAAATAGGTTGCAAAATATATTAGAAAGGAGCGCGTGACCCCCTACTAAAGTCTGAACGGTAGTAAAATATATTATATAAGTGGCAAATATTTTAAAATGGTATAAAATATATTAATTTTTATAAAATTATTATTTTCAAACCGTTTATGCAAACATCTCGGGCCAATGTTATATAATAAGTCAAAGATTAGTTAACTAATATTTGTGCCAATCAACAATAAAAAAATTGCACCAATCCTTTTCGGTATGATATGACAGATATTATAAACGAAAATAGTCAAAACCTTGTTTGCAAATAAAATAAATGTCGGAAATAATATCATATTATTCGAAACATATTCCTTCGTACGCATTTTATGACAGTTGAGACATTAAGGAAATTCAAGTCTTTAATCGTTATGCTTGAAAAGGTTTATATTATAACGGAGAATACGGTCGTAAAGGCGCATTTTGGCGGAAGGAATTTTAAACTGACACTAAAACAACAAGAAACTGTCAGTAGTAAACCGCAGGAATATAATTGGTAAAACGGTAAGTATATTACAGAATATGCTAGCTATACATATATTTTGTGGTTGTACATTTGCCGAGGATATCAATGCAGTATGTTTCGAGTATCTTGCAATGTGAAATATTGCACTCTTTAAGAAAATCTTATCTAGCAAAAACGAGACGAGTTATAATTTTGCAAATTGCGAGATTTGCGCAAAATCGGCCTTGAAATTTTATGATGGGGATAATAATAATAATGATAATAATATACAGGGTGTTCTCAAAGTTGAGTCATTTATTTTATCAGGTTGTAGAACTCGTAAAAATAAGCAATTGTACCAAAATTCATGTATATAAAAGTTGCAGAATAAAGAAGTCATTAACAATTGAAAAAATGTAAAATTTAAAAACTTAAGACCTGCTCTTTGGTATTTTCGACCACTAAAACCCGTAAAATGAATGAATGATAAGTTGATAAGTAATAATTATAATTTGTATCCTACAAAAAAATAAGCCATACCCAGTTGAGTATCGCCAGTAAACAAAACATTGATAACGCAGTGGTCGAGAATATCACAAAATCAGGTCTTACAGTTTTTAAATTTTACATTTTTTCAATTGTTAATAACTTCTTTATTCCTCAACTTTTATAGAAATGATTTTTGGTACAATAACTTATTTTTACGAGTTCTACAACCTGTTAAAATAAATGACTGAACTTTTGCCAGTAAGATTTACATAGTAAGTAAATATACAACATCATGGTTCAAATAAAGCTTAGAGAAATTAAATTATACGTGTTTTAATTACAAATAATAAAGAAATAGCAAAGTTTACATAATATTACATCTTCATCTTAATTAAGTTCAAGCTATCACATATCACACTCACTAATTAGAGCCCCAAAGTCAAAAACTCAATCATTCATCACCCTATAGAGATTTAAACCTATGGTGTTTATTTATACTTAGATTAGTAATTAAAGTATTCCTGTGTCGAGTATAAGGATTGGTTACTCAAAAAGCTCCTATATCTACCCTTAAAAGTGCAAAAACCCTATGCGGATTTAACTCCCACAGGCAGCCTATCAATAAACTTGAGAGCAAAAATACAATGAGACTATGAAGACTCAACTGATGGCCTGGCAAACAGATATCCAAAACACTGCTTCTCGTCTTTTATGAATGCACTTTCACATAGTGATTCCGCCGAGACGAGAAATTCTCGTGTCTCGACGAGACGAGAGTGAAATTTTTTTCTCGAGAGAAGTCACGAGACGAGAGAAGACTGTTTCTCGTCGAGAAATTTCTCGTTTTTTCTCGAATTTTCTCGTTTGTTAGAACACTGAATTTTAGGTATCTCCTAATATATAGACAGAAAAATAATGTGTTTAACGTTCTCACTCTATCGTATTGTGAAGGCATTTACCTTAAAACAGATATTTAAGAGAACAGAATCAAATTGTCTAGCCTCTTTCTTCTGTCTACGGTTAGTAGTTGACATTTTTAAATAATTAACCAAATCTGAAAGAAAGCATTTTCGATTGAAAACACAATATCGAAAAGGACCCCAGTCAAATTTCATTCACAAGGCGAAAGGCGATAGATTTTGACTAAATTTAACAATTTTGTATCAAAAATTCGAAATTCGCCAAAAATCATTAATAAAGTGTGAATTTCAATTCATATCTCTCTTACCAGTTTTAATATTTGACATAACTTTCATAACACCCTGTATATCAACCGAAACTTTATTAGGGAATCACAGATAAAGGCAACGGAGGGCCATGAAACTAGTGTTATTGAAACAATAGCATTAAGTTAATAGTCTTAATTATGACATTAGTAAATAAATTAAAAATAAAAAGTCTAATATAATAGGTAAAGTGACATTCAGTACGAATGATTCAAGTGTATGCCTTATTTTGCCTCATTTTATTACACAGGTCTCGGACATAAATTTGGCTATTGAAAATAATTATTAAGTGCGGTAAATGATACTTTTCCGCACGAGGTGGCAGTTGCACGAACGGCTCGAAGCAAGTCCGGGCATGCCACTAAGTGAGTGTGGAAACGGAACTTTTCGCACATGTTACTTACAATATTTTTCCTAATTGCGTAAAATTAAGCTTGTTCGTAATAAAATTTTGTATTTTTTGTGTAAAAGGAGCAAAAAATCAAGTGAATTTTTAAATTTTGATATGTCAAATAGAGCATTTTCGGAAATACTTCTTTAAGTTCTTTCTCTTGCACTTTCTATTAATGTAATAAAAAAATTAAGGTTTTTCCCCTGATGACATTCTGGGCTGATCCCTTTATTTAGTCGAATATTTTCCAAACTATTGCAGTTAATTATGCCCCGAATTATGCCAAAAAATAAATAATAAAAGAAGGGTAGTTCCATTATGAATCAATTATTATTATTATAAATCGTTCTCTATTCTGTATCTTTTACCACCCCGTATATTTTGGACTGAAAATACTTCGGTGCCAAGCCTATTACATTACGTGAATTATGTCTTATAGCCGCTTGCAATATTTTGTTGATCTAAGAAAAATAGTTTCTAAGTCACATGACTAACAAACCGACTTATATTAAACCCTTCTGCGAGACGACCAGATACTTTTAAATGTTTTACCCCCTTTAAGATTCGTATAAAAAAATATTTTTTATGATTCCCTACTCACGAGAAAGAACGAGATGAGACGAGACGAGACGAGACAATGGCACTCTCGAGCGAGAAAAACGCGTTTCTCGTCGAGTCTAGATAAAAAAAAATTCTCGCCTCACGACACGAGACGAGAATGGGCCAATTCTCGTCTCGTCTCGCGGCATCACTACTTTTACAATAGTTAGACATTTTTTTGGGTTCTGAAGAACAAAAACTGCTGCCTCAAATAATAGAATAGATGATAGCGTTAAAATTTGATTGGACTTAAAAATAGGTATGCATGAGTCAAGAGGATTGCAATAGTAATTTACGTTACAAGTCCGGAAAATACTGTTTTTTTGGACGAGTCGACAAAATTCTAGGACGAGCCGTAGGCGAGTCCTGTAAGTCTGCTAGTCCAAAAAACTGTTTTTGGACGTGTTGCGTACACTATTTTTTCGGCCACCGTGTAGAATAACAACTCAATGAGAAACATTTCTTTATTATATTTCTTTGTAGAACAAAATTTCGAACATTTTAATTCTTATTTGTATTAAATATAGAAATTCGAACAGAAGATATAGGTACTAACAGAAACATTCTAATTCTTATTTATATTAATATTTATATTAAAATTCGAGCAATTGCTAATATTGATGTGATTCTTCCCGGACTAGACACGTACTTCCCGGACTAGGCCGGAGAAATGCTACTTTCTCAAAGGAAAAGCGTCCGGGAAGTGGGTACTTCCCGGACGGTTGCCGAAAAAAATATTTGTCTCAGTATTCGCTTTTGCAGGATAAAAATACGACTCAATTGACTTCTTTGTCCCCAATACAGGATCATGTATCTCAGATGGGAGTATGCTAGGGCATAATATACATTAAGTAGAAAGCAGATTTTAACTTTATGGCTACATGTTCAACATGGACACTGGACAGACCACGTGAGCTTCTCATCCAGGTACAAACTCAATAATTTACAGCTAGTTACTCTCTCAGTTGCCTGACTAACTAGGCTAAACCGCAACTAAGGCGTAGTTTTCTCTAATGGAACAACATGTAATAAGTCTTTATTGGCCTTACAATTGATGGGTGCAGGCAAAGAAGGAGGAATGTCAAAAAATGTAAAAGTTCAGAAAAGAAATTTTAAAGTTTATAACCCTATAACTTTATGTGTGTTAGTTTTAGGTCCAATCTTTTTATGAAATAAATTGGACTGTATATTGGACATTAAGAGACAAAAATGTTAAAAACTTAAATTTCCCTTACAATTTTTGTAAAACGTAATAAAATTTAAAGTGGTACAAATCATAACATATAAAAAGGGAATCACATAAGAAATTCCCTAGTATTTTCGTCTTTTCTTTACAAAAACTATTTCTAGAAGTAAAATGACAAGTTTATTAAGTAAAACAAATTGATATATACACTGTGGCTCAAATTACAGGAGTACTTTTTAATCATGAATTGTTAAGGTTTTTTAAAACATCAGATAGTTTTCCAAAACGTTTCCTCTTTTTCCCATGAACCTCGGGAAGAAAGTCATCGCAGGCACTGCTACTCGAATTTATTGTACTATTTTTTTTTACATTGTAACACAAGCACTACTTGTTTGCACCTGTCCACAAACTCAAATAAACAATAGATACGCAGACAAAAAGACTACCGCCAAGCCAGGTTGTAATTTTATTGGCACCGTTTTTGCGACATTCCACCTTCTTAGCATGATCCGCGAGGACATTCCCCCTTTTTCGCCTGTATGGCAAAACTTTAAGTCACGATATCGTTTGACTCTTCTTCTTTTTCGCCTTTATGATGTTATTACTCGATAGATTTTCTTATTTGTTATCGGATTGTTTGATTAGTTTAAAATGAGGCAATATTGACATTCCCCTTCTTTGCCTGCACCCTTCAATTACTTTATTCTTAGAGCACCAACCATGAAAACTGGACAGAACAGCTTTAGCCTGCAACTGCAAATCGGCAACATTACTGACAGATAGACACACCGTTACATCATCAACTATTATATAACGAGTTCAGTTGCATAATTCTTTGATAAAATGTGATCCCCAAGATCAACAATGAAAAACAGAAATAGCAATGGTGACAGTACATACATACGTGCTTTTTAAATAGTTGAACAGTCAGTTTGGGCTGCGAATTATTAAATTTTTCTATTTTCGGTCCTATACTACTAAAATTTTATTTCTGACAAGCAAGAAGAAACATTTTAACATTAATAAAAATTGGATCAACTTAAGAGTAGTATAAGAAAACGTGACATTTTAGTTACTTTCCCCTATAAAATGTTTTAACGAAAAAGTAAAAATGGGTTTCCAACTTTCGTATTGTATATTTTTACGGGTTTCTGGCGGGCTAGAAATAGAACTTTCAACAGCACAACTCTATTTTTATTATCTTCTCAATTATTGCCTTTTAGAAAATTTCTACACCTCCGTCAGTCTTATTACGGAGTAGGAAGAGTAGAATAATCTCAGACCAAGCACTATAGACAAAGCATGCTATTCATTGCCATTCATAAAAGAGGGGTTGTTGTGTTGACAATTTTCAAGTCACATTGCGATGCAACAGCGATACAAGTAAGTCCCCCACCACTATAAGGGATGATCAATCGGGGCGCGCGGAGAAGAGGACGAAATGGAGGGGATAAGTCTTGTAAAGCGCTTCGACAAGGAGTGTCGAACGGTCCATAGGCGTGCGATATTTATAAAACCTCAAATACCGTGAGATAAACAAAAATATTGTATTATAATAAAGATTTATTAAACGATTTTAATAAAATGGGAAGAGGCTAGAGGTAACTTTTTGTCGATTATTGACAATCTAAACAATATTTTTCCAAAATTGACAAGACTGCGGCACTCCTTACGGTATAACAAATATTATGCGCATTCCTATTTTAGGTTTTTATTTTCGTTTCGAAAGTGCTAGTTCGGTTTAATAATTAATAACTTAGCAAATCTATTTTAGGATAAACAAAAAGTTTAAACTTTTAAGGTTGGAAGTTATAGTTTTTCGATAAAGAATTAAAAGCTACGAGAGGAAGTTGCAAGCCCTTTTTGTGTTTCATGATAAATAAGTTATTTTCAAATGTCAATATTTAAAAGTCGTAGCAACTTAACATACTAATGGTTTAATCCACTAGTATTCAAAAATCTTATAAAATAAATGGTTTTATTTTAAAAAATAATTTGTTCTATGCCTTATCTTTTTAAAATACTTTATTGTATAGAAAATTTAGGTTAAGGCTGGGCCTCCTAGCCTAACTTCGTAATAATTTTAAAACGTAGGGTCCCACAAGTGGTTTTTATGGAATTTGTTGGTAATGATACAGTTACATTTCTAAATTTGTATATGGGCTAACATAAAGTTTAAAGCTTCAATTTAGCCAGGGATTAATTTTTTCTGTCAATGAAAATCCTACCTTAACCGCTTTTGACTTACGTGAGGTACGTAAACCCAAAAGTGATTTTTATGGAATGTGTTCGTTAAAATGTAATTTATTGATATGGTTACATTTCTAAAGTTGTACGTAGGCTAACTTAATGTTAAAAACGTTATTTTATTGCCATACAAACAATAATAATAGTAATATCTAATAATAATTTTACTTATATAAGGTACGTAGACCCAGAAAATAGAATTATATATTTGTTCGCTATCCTATTACATATTAATATGGTTACCTTTTACAACAGAACTACTATATGGGCTAATATAAGTAATGTTAAATAGTTTATTTTACCCTTACTATTGCCAAACAATAATAATAATAATAATAACAATAATAATAAAACTAATTCCTTTGAAATTAAATATGGTACTGTTAACTTTCTGGACATTCAATTTCCGCTTTTTTGGGGTACCAAAATCGTCGCTCCTTATTTCTTTAGTAGGTTCTGATTTTCTACAAAAAAAAGGTGCTTAAATGTAAGTTGTCTGCAGCAATGTAAGTTTTTACCGCACCCTTTAAAAATAAAGAATTTTGGTTCTGACACTGAATATTAGTGAATATAGCACATTTTCCTCTATTTACTTACCGACAATGAGAACCATAGGAAATGCTTGATGTAAGCTGATTTTCTGCATCGTACGCAAGAGCTACACTGTCTTGCATGCTTGGCAATCTAAAAAGTAGAAAGTTTGAAAATCAGAAAAGATCCCTTGTATGTTAAAATATAATTAAATTTTTTATCTATCTTATCGAATACCTTTTCTTTGGTGGAGTTCCTCCAACTGTAGAATCAGAGCTAAAACAAAAGCATATAATAAAATCTATGATACTTTGTCACCTATAAACCAAGTGCGTCAAAAATACTATAAGTTTATTATTATATTGAAATATAATGACCCAAAGATCAAATTAGACCAACTAATTTGAACTAAATAAAACCACGCTATTGAATCAGCAATAAAATACTGTACTCTTAAGGCACTATAACTTTACAGAAGCTTTGGGCTAGGTATTTTCAAGTTTTTGGTATAAATAAATAGGTACCTACTCACCCTAATTATGAAGATTAAAAAAGCTCTGGATGAAATGATTTTGGAAGAGCATCTTCTTCAAATATTTAACTCCATTACTATACCATACTCAAAATCACTTTTAGTAAAATGATTGGAACATATTTCAGCTCCAACAGGCAGAACCACATACATCTTCTTTGGAGATTAGTAGGAAAACTACAAATAACGTTTATTATTACGGTTTAAGTGACATTTATTATAGTCCTTTCTGTTCGCATGCCCCAATTTTATTTATTTTTTATGCTTTCCTCCTAAATATTACAGGAAATCGTAATTAGACCCTTAAAATGGACTCGGCGCTACGCCCCTGTAAAAAAACATGGCTGTTTTTAATCTTACCTGTGAAATGTTATTTCCGAGCTTAAATGGCTCAATTTCTGGCACACTTCACACTGCCGTACCATCTAACCCCAATTTAACAAACACAAAAACTCACTTTAAATACAGAACGTTCTAACGATAAACACCTGATCGCCAAAAATTTGGGAATGAACTGACAGACCGTCAGATAGCGTAAGCTGCGTGCGCAACCGGAATATCGTCATCGTATCAAAGGCGACGTTGTCACGTTGAGATGTAAAAAATAGTGGTTTCTTTTTGCCATAAGGATGTATATTATATATACTTTTAGAATAATTGCTCTTGTATTAACATTAACCAATTGGTTTAGTTCGTACGTTTGTGAGAAAGTTGCTTGGCAATAATAAGCGGTAGAGCCGATGAGACTATTGCATCAATTGTTTTAGAAGGGATCATACTGATTACATGTATAATTTTCATACAAACTTATAAAAATTCAACAGACCAGAACTAACCTGGTGTCACGTGACTTGGAATCCATCTTGCTAGAGGAACTAAAGTATTTACTATAATTATGTTTTCTATTTATTTTTGCGACTATTTGTTCTCGTTTACCTACTTATTTTTATATAATTTAGTGCAGGTCGACAACATCGCTTTGCGATCACAGCCGTATTGCTACTACAGTGCGTAAATTCTTATACTGTGAACATAAAAATGTTTTTATGGCCCAATGTAAATAACTTTGTCTATAGTGCTTGGTCTGAGAGAATAATTATGCAATAAATTTTTTGAAATTTAAATAAATTGATAATTATGGGAAAACTGTTTTGTAAATCCATTTAGAACCAACCGTGGCGTCATTTTAGATTTTGCTTGAGAGGGGCAAAATTTGAAGAGCCGCTTCTAATATTCGAGAAAAATATTGGGTGCCAAGCCCGAAAAAAAAATTTTTTTGGCGTGACAAAAAAGGGAAAGGAAGGAAAAAAGAAAATATTTTAGTTGTAGTAACTCATACAAATGCACCAATAATTAAAATATGTATAAACTTTTATAATGATATAGGTAGTCAAAAAGGAAGTTTTGTTTCAAACATAATATTATAAAAATAACCATATTATTCTAATAATAAACTGCAACCTAAAAACACAACTTTTTCATAAATATATATAAGCTTAAGAAACTAATAATTTATAATAATTTATATAAGTTATTTAGTGTTTAAGGAGATGACGTCTTGCTCTAACGCTGCAAAATCATCTACTAATTTATTTAAGTCTAATGCCTTAACAATTCCTGGTTTAGATACCATCAGCATTTCTCGAAATAGAACGGGTCATTCGGCTGTCTTTAAAAGGGCGCAAGTAAATCCTTCTAATTAGGTATTAAGTAAGTCAATGGCGGATTTAGTTTTTGGCATGTGCTGTAACTATGGAGGACTTGAGGTAGGAGGCAGATCGCAATGCATTGGATTCGGTCCCAAATTAGCATCGGTAATTCAGCTTTACGAGTCGCCGTAAGCTGGCGCTCGTGTTCGAAGTGGGCTATCAAATAAATGGTTTCTTATGGACGCGATAACTATTTTTACTTAAATTAGTTCTTTAAGGAACAAATAAGGACTTTTATATGAATTTACACTTACTTTGTTATACTTATTAGTAAACTCGACCTGTATAAAGTTCCAACGATGCTTGGTTTTTAAAATACAGGGTATATATATTAAACATTATAGCTATGCCTTTGGAGCTGGAAAGACTTATTTGGTTGCGTTTCCTCTCTGAAAAATATTCCTGTCTTACACCTCGACACAAAGCAAACTCTACTTTTATAAATTGTACCATTATTCATTATAAATATGGAAATCAATTACAATACAACGTTATTTGTCTCGTCTTGTCTTCAAAAGTCCTCCATACTTCAAACGTTATTTGTTATTTCGAAAATAAAGTGTCAATTTATCAAAAGTAAAAGTAAAAAACGAAGAAGAAGAAGAAGAAGAAGAAGAAGAAGAAGAAGAAGAAGACGACACCAGCCCACTTGCGACGCGAGAGCATCTATCGGCCAATAGCGAACTAACCAAAAACCGGGACAGAATTTGAAAATGCTGCCATTGTCGATCGGCCTCCTACCCTCTAGTTCTCCATATACACCAGTCAGACTGGAAAATGTTAGGAAAAAATTGATATCCAAAATTTTATTTCTGGAAACTGTTTATGGGGTAAGTATAAACGTAAAAAAGCAAAAATAGACAACTGGATCGGTCATCCCTCCCCGTGGGGGGTCGAAAGGGGGTGAAAAATGGTATTTCGCGATTTATGGTAAAAGGAGACGTCCTAGAAAAAAATGTTTTATACAAAACTTGTAGATCATGTAAAAATATACTACTTTTGTGAAAAGCACTTTTTCACATAACCTCAAATTTTTTTAGATAAGTGCGAAAAACCGGTTTTTGTGTTTTTTAATTTTCATTTGAAAACGTGTCAACTAATATTTATGAAATTTTAGGGAGCAATAGCTTTTCTTATGACAAATAAGGAAAAATTTTTTTGTTTTTATTTCATGGGCTGTTTTGAAGATATTTGCTTTTTTTTTTTGTATTTTTTTTCAAATAAAATTTGTCCTTCGAAAAATAAATTTAAAAACTTTTGGTTGTGCTCATTTTTTTCGTTTTTAGTTGCACTTTAACATGAAAAAAAAAAATAAGTCAGGGCGCAAAAACATCCTTTAAAATGCACAAGAAGCCAAAAGTGAGTTTTACGAAAACGAATATTTCAGTATAAGTTCATAATTCCTTTAAAATTACGAACATTTTTTAAAATCAAGTACTTATTTGTATTCTATGGGAAAAAATACTAAAAAAATTATTAAGAAATTTAGGTTAATTAAAATTAAAATTAGCAAGAATTTTAAAATACGAATTTTTGTAATTGATCGAGAAAAGTATAATTGCGTAAGCGAGTCACAAAAAAAATAATTTTAGGTAATTTTGAAGTACTCTGGTTCATTTTAACTAATAAAAATAACCTTAAACTAGATTCAAATAACAAGTATATATTTTAACGAAATATAAATTATTAATTCAAAAAATTTCTTCATGTTAACATAAAGCATGGTAATGATGGTAACATTGAAAAAAAGTGGTATACAAAGCCTGTTTGGTCTAGTAGATACTTAACCTATAACTCACGAAAAACTCAAGAATTGCAAAATTATCACATTATATTTTAAATAAATATTTAATATAAGTACTAAACCAATCTACGTTTTTTGGTAGACTTTCATCATTTAAATTATATGATTCTGATTTAGAATTTATTTTTTCCGCTGAAACGTTTTCTTCAACTTTATTGCCATCTTCATCCTCACTACTAATGTGAAAAATATCTTCAAATATTTGTTTTTCAGCATTTAAGCAAAGGGTTGTTTCTTCGTTTGCAGCTAAAATATCTTCTACATCAATAAAGCCATCCAAATTTTTTCGCTCTTCAAAATTAGTACAATTACCAGCACTCTGACATTTTGCACATAAGTCAGTGCATTGCAGACCATGCTTTCGGCATCCGCACTTAGTACCACAGCCTTTTTCACAGCTACAAATAATGTGTCCCGAATAACTGGATCGTCTGAGAAATGAGGTAACAGCACGTCTTTCTTATTAGCTGTTATTTTATTCCAGCCCCATTTAGTAGCAAGTAAAGTATTGTTTCCAAGCCACTTTTGAACCGGGAAATAGCATCTGTAAGAGTGTTGCGTAGCTGCCCCAACAGTAAGGTGGTATTTTTTCTAATTTGAAACCTTTTCTAGTCGATAGTTTTTTATACTGGCTGAACCTCATTTCATCAAGTGATTCTTTGGATTTTTCACATTTGTAAATTGGTTTTATTAAAGTACAGCCGTTAGCAGAAATGATCGTGGGGTCTACATTTTCTTTATAAAAAGGTTCAACCAAAGTAGTCAAGTTTGAAGTTTTTAATAATGAATGAAAACTTGTTTTTTTTTTCCTTTGCCAGCAAATCCAGAGCTTGTATCGCAACCAGTGAAACTGTGAAGAAAGGCGACGATTGATCGTAAATTTTGGTGTTGAAAACTTTTTGAAGAGTAGACTGCATTTAAAATATAATAATGTAATAATTTTGCAATTCTTGGGTTTTTCGTGAGTTATAGGTTAAGTATCTACTAGACCAAACAGGTTTCGTATACCACTTTTTTTCAATGTCACCATCATTACCATGCTTTATGTTAACATAAAGAAATTTTTTGAATTAATAATTTATATTTCGTTAAAATATATACTTGTTATTTGAATCTAGTTTAAGGTGGGAGTATCAACATGCTTGCCAACCTATAACCTATTTCGCGTAGATTTATTTATGTTTTCTAGCTTGTATACAAAATTTAAAGAAAATCAGTATCGACTTGATATTCAATAGGTAATAATTGACATATTTAATAAATATCAAGGAATTTCTACTTATTTTAGGAGGATTGTATAGCGAAAAATATCGGGTAAGATTTTTTTTAACATTATTATGTCATTGTCACTCATTGTTCTTTCACTATACAATTCTCCCAAAACTAGCAATGAAATGAATTGATATTTTTGTAATATATCAGATACTACCTAAGTAATGTACCGACGATATTGATTTTCTTTAAATGTTCGTTATTAAAATAATAAACTTAAAAAATCAACGCGAAATAGGTTATAAGTTGACAAAAGATTGAGTGACGTTAAGAATTCAACCTTAAGTTTATTTTTATTAGTTAAAAAGAACCAGAGTACTTCAAAATTACCTAAAATTATTTTTTTTGTGACTCGCTTACGCAATTATACTTTTCTCGATCAATTACAAAAATTCGTATTTTAAAATTCTTGCTAATTTAAATTTTAATTAACCTAAATTTCTTAATAATTTTTTTAGTATTTTTTCCCATAGAATACAAATAAGTACTTGATTTTAAAAAATGTTCGTAATTTTAAACGAATTATGAACTTATACTGAAATATTCGTTTTCGTAAAACTCACTTTTGGCTTCTTGTGCATTTTAAAGGATGTTTTTGCGCCCTGACTTATTTTTTTTTTCATGTTAAAGTGCAACTAAAAACGAAAAAAATTAGCACAACCAAAAGATTTTAAATTGATATTTCGAAGGACAAATTTTATTTGAAAAAAAATACAAAAAAAAAAAAGCAAATATCTTCAAAACAGCCCATGAAATAAAAACAAAAAAATGTTTCCTTATTTGTCATAAGAAAAGCTATTTCTCCCTAAAATTTCATAAATATTAGTTGACACGTTTTCAAATGAAAATTAAAAAACACAAAAACCGGTTTTTCGCACTTATCTAAAAAAATTTGAAGTTATGTGAAAACGTGCTTTTCACAAAAGTAGTAGATTTTTACATGATCTACAAGTTTTGTATGAAACATTTTTTTCTAGGACGTCTCCTTTTACAATAAATCACGAAACACCATTTTTCACCCCCTTTCGACCCCCCACGGGGAGGGATGACCGATCCAGTTGTCTATTTTTGGTTTTTTACGTTTATACTTACCCCATAAACAGTTTCCAGCAATAAAATTTTGGATATCAATTTTTTCCATTTTGCACTAAAATTTTGATAACTTGACTGATGTAATAGCTGTAACGCTAAAAATAATATGTTGATGGGGGGGGGGGGGGGTTAGTAGTATACAATAAAGATTTTCGATTGAAAAAATATTGTGGGAAAAAGGCTCCAAAACATTTTTAAGAAAATTTATTAAAGTAAGAAATTTAAAAACTTTCTTGGTTAACCTACCAATAATAGATACCATTGTTCAATAATTATATTATTTATTTGGTTCGCTATTACCTTGTCCTTTTGTTCACAGATTTCCTCAAAATATTCTATTTCCTTGCATGCATTAATCTTTTGATCAATCACTGTCCCTCGGTAGTACCTACTGTATTGTTAAGATCGTTCTCAGAACATCCATTACACTTCCTTAAGCGAGTTTCTCGTAATTCCTGAGCAAATTCCGTTAAAACACCATTCGTTACATTGTTCGGTAGCGAGTTATGGATTAATAAGTCAATTAGCTCTGACTTTGTTAATTTATTTAACTCCGCGACTAACAAAACGACATCACTGGTCGCCATGTATTATACCATTCTTTTGTCAATTGTTTATCGCCTAATGCTTATTTTTTAATTGTGTCTCGGCCTTAACTAATATTTGACTTGAGGTTAAGTATGCGATAACATCGAAGATTGCTGTTTGATTTGTTTTTTATTTTCGATTTGACAAGGTAGGTAAGTTTAATTGACTTGTTCTTGTGCTTTTCGAAGTAAAAACACGTCGACAAATTATTTTTAAACAAATTTTAGAAACGAAACGATTTTCTAACCTTACAATCTGATGGTTCGAAGCCACAATAAATAACGGAAATCACTACATTTTCCCCTTACTTGATCAAACAACATCATCAACAATTAGAGCATGTTCCAATTTATTCATAATAAATTTTAGCTGTTTACACCTAAAAATAAATTAAATGTCAACTTTTACAATTTCTTGATCATGAATTTTGCATGTGAAAGAGTTCATCAACGCATTGAAAATAGACCCAATTTTTGCCCTTCGTTGTCACCGAATTTCTCCGAAACCGTACATACGATTTGCTTCAATTTAAAAATATTTAAAGACGTATCCTTAAACTCTGTTTATCATGTACCAGGTTTTTCGATTATCCTTTCGTTTGTAAAATATATTAAAATTTGTGTTAGTATAAATAGGCAAACTTTAAAATTAATAAACGCTTAAACTTTTAGCTTCCCAGTGATACTAAATTTACACATGTCTAAATAATTTTACTGGTGATATTTAGTGACTGCCGAACGCCTGCCACTTCTTTTCAAATATTTATCTTGACGATCGTTGTTATAAAAAATCAAATGTACAGAAAATACTTTACTACATACTTCTAAATAAACCAATATATCTTGAAATAAATTTGATTGGTTTAGAGGGTTTCGAGAAGGTATAAATAAAGGCATGTTGCTAGGTATTCTATAATATTAACAAAATACTTTGTATTCGCTATATCACTGAGACTTGGTTGTGTTTTTGGAAAGATAAGAAATTTATTATTGTTTCAGAACAATCCCCAAAGTTTTACGAGTATTTTTATATTTTATATGAATGATTTTACGTTTTCAGTAAATAGGTTCGTACAATTTATGTCCGTGATATTAGTATAAACATTAATTTTATATAAGATATAATTTAAGTTGGTTATACAGGGTGCTCCGCTAGACTGATCATAGGAAATCCAATGTGGATTTTGCTACCCACTAGTATTAAGTTCCCTATTTATTTTAAATCAAAATTGTATTAGACTTTTTTAAAGATGCATTTATGATGGACTGGCACACCACACAAAGCCACCAAAATATCAACCCAGTGCATTTCCTTAAAAATGATGCCACCCCATGGCACATTCTTTATAAAACTATCACCAAGATGTGAATTTAAGACCACGATAAAGCATTAATAAATTCAAAAACACTAATCCCAGAAGAACCGTTAAACTAGACAAGATTCCACTTGACGAACTTCATAAACTAGCTAAAGAAGAAAAACAGTTAGAATCACTTCACACAGAAACATGGAAAACCATTCACACTCATTTTTGGACAACACGTATATATGTCGTAGGCTGATAGTGAAATCCGTTCGTTGTTCCCCAGAGCATTTTTTTTTAATTCAATTTTTTCAACTAATATTATTTTATAAAAATTTAAAAAAAATGCTCTGGGTAACAGCGAACAAACCAGTTGCCAATATACCTTTTAGACGGAATAACACAATCTGCCGACGCTTCATGAAATAACGGATTTTACTATAAGACTACGACATATATATATAATTAAAAATATAGTTCTCATATTTGCCTTTTTCAAGGCTAAGCAATAGTGGACCAAAAATAAAAAACCAAAAAGAACCCCGGAAAAAAATTAAATTCAAGACGAAGAAGACCCAAAGAAGCAAATTTTGTTCGCCCCTTATAAAACTTCCCCAGGGGATGGAGAAATTACGGTTCGGTGGACCTATGCATAAACATACACAAGCAGTTGCATCAGCAAAACATTGAATCGGCGTCCTCCAATTTTTAATTACGACTCATCAATATATCCTATATAATATACTAGCTTTTAGATTGGAATAGTTAGTTCCACGTTTATACTATTATAATATTGTTAAGTGGTTACAAATAAAGGTTTTTTTAAAATGCTGTTGCCTAATCGGCCCTTAAGTCGCTAAAGCGAGCTCTTTTTTAATAATATTAATAAATGTGTATTAATTTATGATTTCGATTCCTGGTACTTACCTTATGATAAAAGTGGAAAAACATACAAAGTGAGCATTCGACTTTACGATGGCTTACAAAGTATTTTTAAGACAAAACTATTAGGAAATTGAGCAAAGAACAAACTGTGATTTAGATCCCACACACATGACTCTAACTTTAAATTAAGCACTTTGACATTTAGCATTCGGCTCTGAACGTGTGTGCAAAGTTATTTCAACTTTTATTGAGTAAGTATTATTAAAGTTTCTGTTAAATTTATAAGGGAAAGCGATGATTTCTACTAGTAATACCACGAGGTTAAATTATTTCCGGAAATTTATTCGAGCTCGTGAATACTTTGAAAATAATTTCGAGTCGGAGACGAGGGATAATTTTCTAAAAATATTTATTAGTTAGAAAAAATTCCGCATTTAATTTAACTTCGCGCGGTATTCGGTAAAAAAATTTAACACCAAATTGATGTGGAATTTTCTATTATATTACCTGTACGATTTCTACTATTTGTAGTTACACGTAAATACAATTTTAAGTCTTGGTATATTTTTTTCATTTTACGTCATTGTGATTTGTGATTTACAACATTTGGTAGAATTTTTTTTTCAATTTTTCTAAAGTGCCATGTGTGTGTACCCAACGAAAGATTGCATGAGACGAAAGGGGGAATTTTGGCATAAAAACCGCTTTAAACTAGATTTACTGGTCAAACCATAGGCGTCCACAAAAACTATGATCTATGAACAAAAATACGTCTTTATTAATTAATAATTTATTTTTGCACAAATATTGCAGGCAAACAAATCTACAATCTAATTTCAAATATAAATAGTTTAAAAAACTTGAATAACATGCTTGAAAAAAACTAATTACAAAATCAGAAAAAACTCATTTACTGTGATATACTATTAGATCAGTAATTTTTTATTTCAATATCAAAAATGGAATGCATAAATGAAATATGTAAAAGTATTCTAAAACTATAAAGACGTAGTAAAGCAGTGGCTGCATTTGAAACGCATCCATCTTTTGAACCAGCGTGTATATCAATTAATCGGCCTGTAACATTACAAACATAGCAATATGCCGTGAATTCTAGAGCAGCCCCACGATGTATTTGGTTAATTTTACTAAAAGTTTTCTAAATATTATGCATTTAGTAACCACGTCGGCGTCGTCGCCTCGCGTTGTCGCACGATCCATACACGATTAACATTATTGTCAATACTTCTTTTGTAATATACATTATTTTTTGTATGCACAGCATAATAACACCATTACTGTTAAGATTAAGGTTTTGACTAGTGTTGGGATCACTCGAGTGAAAAATGACTTATCACTCGGTTTTTTCAATCACTTGAATCATTCGGTTATCATCGGTAATCATTCGAGTGACGAAAATTCGGTTTTTATTTTCCAACGACCCGCATTTCATTCATACCAATCACTTATTGCGGCTAGACAAAGTAGTTTACGAAACTGGGCCACTTTTTTTTTTTAGTTTTCCCAGGCTATTTTTTGTCTTTCTTATTCTCCTTTCTTATTTTACACACTGTTCTTTGGCTAACCCTAGTATACAAAGCAGCCTTAGCAGTACTTGATGTAACTGACAACATTTATTTTTAGCCTTCTCATCGCAAACACTTTCAACTTTCAGCACTTGCCACTATTTCTCTTGCTTCACTTATAATCGTTTTTCCGCCTTTACTTGCCATCGCGTACCACTACTGATGTCTCGTTGTCCGCGAGAATTCGACAGAATACAGCGAGTCGCCGATGTTTTTAACAATGATACTATATTGATTTACTCCGATCCTTTGCGCTGGTCCACTATTAGTCTCGGCAGATTACGCGATGTTGCGCGATCGTCAAGCGATCTGACTTGTGAGACATGTGTTATTGTTTTAAATTAAAAGGGATTAATAAATTAATGTCGTAATAAGATCGGTTTAAATCGGCAATGCGTAAAAACAACTCCAGGTTTATTGCAGGCAAAACTTCCTGAACATATAAGCCATTGATAAAAATGTTATTGCAGAGGGGTAATATATTGCGCAACAGTGTAAATACTTGACCACATTTTTTGAGGATGCAATCTTTTAATGGTCGAACTATTAAACGCATTGTGATGCTATAATAATAAGTTAAAATTGAGAGCCAAATTTTTTTATCGATTGTAGTTACGCAAATATTATTATTATATTATTAATATTACATCAAGTTTACTTAGCAGCTTCGATTAGCTCTCGGTAGCAATAACATTATACTGACTTCTGATTATTGTTGTTACACTGAAATACAGTTTTAAGACTTAATATAGTATATTCTTTAATTTTACATAAATTTTGAGTTACTACAAGTGGTAGAAAATTGTTTTTTCTAGTTTTTATTTCATTATTTTAGGCGTAAATTTTATTGCTTGCATAATCAGTCGCAGCTAACCGGTCATAGGGGGGGGGGGGGGGGTATGTCGATCATATTTTGGCAGCATAAAAGGTCAGTAAAAATTCGTGTTTTGTAGTTAACACAATAATTTGCAGTCAAAAGCAAACAATACTTTTTTATTTTTAAAATTAATCGTTTTGAAAATCAGGCTTGTATGCAATTTCTGCAAAAAATTGTCCGACGTCATTATCAATCATAGTACTATGTCACATTTGGCCAAACTAATAGAATATTGCGGTTGCCATTTAAAGAAAGAAAATTTGTTTCGAATTTTCAGGAATATTTGCTAATAAATTATTCAAAAGTGAAACTATTTAATGGAAAAATGGTAAATAAAATGATGTCTAAATATTTTATTTTATCAGAAATGAATATTTAATTAATTAAGCGATATGTTTGATTCCAAGTCCAGCTTATTCGCCTTTTATAAGAAATTAGGTGGCACAAGAATACCAAAAACATCTTCATTATTTAAGGAAAGTGTATCCAAATAAGTTTATAAAAAATTAAGACCTAATTTTGTTCAACTCCGTTTTTGCAACGTTCTTTAACAACACGAAAAAAAAATTAAAGCTTACTTTAAGTCAAACAAAATTATTCTATGATTACGTCAAAAAATTTCCATTATAATTCGCTGTTGGTTACCGAAAGCGAAAAAATTTTAGATAAAATACATGGGTTGCTATGGTGACCTGTCAAAAAAAGATACCTTGATTGGTTAAAAATACTGGTGTGGAATTTTTAACGAAATGCCTTTAAATGTATGTTGCAGTAAAATCGTTTATTATGTCTGTAAGTAGGTATATAAGAAGGTTAAAATAAATGCAGTTTTAATAGGCACTTGCAATTGAAATAATACAGGGTGTTTCATTAAGGTCGAAGAGCGGCCATATCTCGGAAACTACTGGGCATAGAAGCTCAGGAAAAGAAAAATGATAATAAAAGTGGCCATGAGAAAATTCTGGAAATAATTTTCAAGTTCCGCATTTTGCTGCAAGAGGGCGTAATTGAAAAGTAAATTTTTAAATTTTACATAACTCCGAAAATTTCACATTAAGGTATATGTTTGATAACACCATTTTAAAGCTTGGACAATTATGCATCATTTTGGTCTTATGCTCATTGGCGTACCGACTTTAATAAGAGTGGGGGAAGCTGTTGAAAGTGTAATCATTTAAATCGCTGTAACTTATAAACGACTTATCCGATTTTAGCAAACTAAAGACTGTTTGGAAGAGAAATTTATGCACTTTGACCAATCATATTTAGTTGTCCATAACAATTCTCAAAAAAAATGCTAGAGAGCGCAATTTCCAATAACAATACATTTTTTGATTTTACTCCGAAAAAATAAATCATACGGTATAATTATGATACCATAATCGAGAAGGAGATGAAATTTGCTAGAAAAAATATTAAAACCGCAGCTCGATATCTCTGTTCGTTTCTGAGTTATTGCCAAAACAATAATTGTTAACACAAATTGCGCCCTCTAGCAATTTTATTAGAAACTATCTTGTACCATTAGATACGACAATTGAAGGTTCTTCCAAACAAGCTTAAATTAAGTAAAATCGGATAAGTCGTTTAGAAGTGACAGCGATTTTAATGTTTAAACTTTCAATAGCTTCTCCCACTCTTATCAAGTGAAACTGTAAACATTAAAATCGCTGTAACTTCTAAAGGACTTAACCAATTTTACTAAATTTAAGCTTGTTTGGAAGAGAAAGGTAAGAACCTTTAATTGTCGTATCCAATGTACAAGATAGTTTCTAATAAAATTGCTAGAGGGCGCAATTTGTCTTAAAAATTATTGTTTTGGCAATAACTCTGAAACGAACGGAGATATCGAGCTGCGGTTTTATTATTTTTTCTAGCAAATTTCATCTCCTTCTCGATTATGGTATCATAATTATACCGTATGATTTATTTTTTCGGAGTAAAATCAAAAAATATATTGTTATTGGAAATTGCGCCCTCTAGCATTTTTTTTTAGAACTATTATGGACAACTAAATACGACTGGTCAAAGTGCATACATTTCTCTTCCAAACAGTCTTTAGTTTGCTAAAATCGGATAAGTCGTTTATAAGTTACAGCGATTTAAATTATTACACTTTCAACAACTTCCCCCACTCTTATTAAAGTCGGTACGCCAATGAGCAAAATGATGCATAATTGTCCAAGCTTTCAAAGGGTGTTATCAAACATATACCTTAATGTGGAATTTTTGGAGTTATGTAAAATTTAAAAGTTTACTTTTCAATTACGCCCTCTTGCAGCAAAATGCGGAACTTGAAAATTATTTCCAAAATGTTCTCATGGCCACTTTTATTATCATTTTTCTTTTGCTGAGTTTCTATGCCTAGTAGTTTCCGAGATATGGCCGCTCTTCGACCTTAATGAAACACCCTGTATTATAATTATATTACTAAGAGGAATCAAATAACATTAATAGCCATACAAATCACATGTTATTCATATTTTAAATAAATATGTTATAATATATTTCTTTACCTACCCTCTTTCATTTAATTTTAACCTCAATAACCTCGAAAATGACCCTACATTGCTTTTACCATCATGCATCGGTTAAAAACTTCTTTCAAGTGTATTTGATAACTTCACAACCCTGTCCTCTTTTTAAAATTTTTTAACAAAAGTCTGTCCATATACAACATTTACCGGAAGCTCATATAACGAAATTATCCCATTAAGTATTATGGTAATATCAATGCCCATTAGTAGTAGGTACCTTTGTATTATTTTCCCAACAAATTATTCAACATACTATTTTCCATATTTTCACTTTCGCAAAACTAAATAGGTGTGAAATCACTCAAAAGAATGGTTTACCTAATCTATGAAATTCTAAATTAGTTTACAAACTAAAGAGGGGACAGGATGATTTCAAAATGGAGGTAGCAGCTTTGAGGTCTATCAAACACTGAGCAAACTTTAATTAAAGCGGCTTGACATTTTGATGTTTGCTTTGAGTGACTATGCACAGTTTTCAAGCTTGCTTTAAATAAAGTGGATACAAAAACAACTAAGTAAATAAATTTTTCCACTATTACATAGTAGAGGTTAAAGTTATAATTTAACTTACAATTAAATAACCAATACCATCACTTGTTTAAAACTGGTTTTCATAGACTTTGAAAATCGGCCCATAAAGGGGTGGAAAAGGGGGTATGAAAGTTTTAATTGAAAAGTATTATTTGTCAGATTTTCTTACAACTTAGTATAAAAATAATTTAGTCCGAATTTCTTAAAACTCCGCATACAAACACAAGAAAATAAATACGTACCTACTACTAATTTTTCTGAACATCGCATTTAAAAAAATATTATTTGTCAATTTTTTTTTTAACAAAATCATTAATACACATTACAAATTGATACACTTAGGTATTACCTATTTTTTTGAAAGTGGGTTCTTAAAGTGGTGAATAGTGGGTATAAAAGTTTCTATTAAGAAAATATTTTTTTGTTTTATTTTCCTAAAACTTAAGCAATAATATTCTACAACACAAATAATTAAATACGTATTTATACCTAGTTAACAATAAACAAATGTTTAAGAAATACCATTTTTGCATTTTTTTTTCGCTTATTGGGTAATAAGAATTTAAAAGAAAATAATTTGTTATATTAAATTTATTATTCCCTTTTCTGCGAGCTATCACAATACGTACATTTGCATTTAAAAAATAAGTTGGCTTAGTTTCCCACAAGTAACCCCCAGTAACATTTTTATAGCAAATTGAAAAAGTCTTGAATTGTTTATTTAAAAAAAAAATGTTCTCTAAAAATTGTAATTATTTTCGAAGTTTCATTGTCATTTTCCGGCTATTTCAATAATTCTTCGAATTATAAAAAATCAACGAATAAGGATATCAATATGAACTGAAAAAAATGGGGCATTTAAAAAAAAAATTCATCGGCATTTCCTATCTGTAAGAGCTTGTATTGATTTTTCATCAAATTTATTATTTATTTATATACCTATTTCCGTCTTATCTGCTGTGTATAAAACACCACTTTTATTTTATGACGCCATTAAGGATTATCTTATAAAAAAAAACAATCCCATTGATATCAGGAATATAAATAATTGAAATGTCTTATCCTTACAAAAACGTAATAGCTCACATAAAAGTGCTCGTAAACTGTTGAGGATCGTTTTAAATAATAATTAATATCATAATAAATAATATTATGCTGTATTTTTGACAACATAGCAATAATTTATAAAACTTAGAGAGTACAAAAAAGAGGCGTAGGGCGATTTTTAGTGATGTGACACTAATAAGACAAAGCAATCAAATCGCGATCAAATAAATCCGTGGATATAATGTTTATTTGTTTTGGTTGTGATGGATAACATAACTTATTTTTTTTATAGTGAGTGTATCGTATTATAAATTTTACATTTTTATTTGTAGAGATTTTATTTATTTCGTCTCTAAAAAAATAATCACAACCCACGAACTTATACTAACAATTTTTGTTTCCCAACCTAAAAACTAATATTTGTACCAATGATTTATGGTTTTACCGTCTACATATAGTATAGGAGCTGACAAACATTGCGGTGAACGATATTTTTCAAAATTTTCACCTACATGGTCTAATTATACATGGTATAGACAAACTAAAATCGACCGTCTGCCGTTTCAAAGTAGTAGCTTTAACTTGGGGGATGCAGTTAAAAAAGGGTGGTTTTGAGATTTGGTGAACAATATTAATCAAAACCCACATTCACTCATTTGAAAAAACAGCTTAAGAATGTGTCGAAATCACGTGGGCAGACGATTTATTTGACAGCTTAACCCTGGCAGACGCCTGTCAAAGTGGCATATTTTATGGTAAAGTGAACGACAAGTAATACACATTAATTTTGGTGGGTGTATTCCCCTATTAGTACGTTAACTAAAAACAATATGGCAGACGAAATATTTGACAGCGTTTCTGTGGCAGACGCTGTCAAAGTGACAAGTTTACTCTTGGTGAACAATATTTATAATAGCTCAAATTGGTAAAATACCATAAAACTACACAGGTATTTATTAATTTTAAGAAAGCAGACGATTTATTTGACAGCTTAACATTGGCAGACGTCTGTCAAAGTGGCATATTTTACAATAAAGTGAACGACAAGCATTACACATTAATTTTAGTGGGTGTATTCCCCTATAAGTACGTTAACTAAAAACAATATGGCAGACGAAATATTTGACAGCGTTTCTGTAGCAGACGCTGTCAAAGTTACAAGTTTACTCTTGGTAAACAATATTTATAATAGCTCAAATTGGTAAAATAACATAAAACCACACAGGTATTTATTAATTTTAAGAAAGCAGACGATTTATTTGACAGCTTAACTTTGGCAGACGTCTGTCAAAGTGGCATATTTTACAATAAAGTGAACGACAAGCATTACACATTAATTTTAGTGGGTGTATTCCCCTATTAGTACGTTAACTAAAAACAATATGGCAGACGAAATATTTGACAGCGTTTCTGTGGCAGACGCTGTCAAAGTGACAAGCTAACTTTTGGTAAACAATATTTATAATAGTTCAAATTGGTAAAATAACATAAAACTACACAGGTATTTATTAATTTTAAGAAAGCAGACGATTTATTTGACAGCTTAACATTGGCAGACGTCTGTCAAAGTGGCATATTTTACAATAAAGTGAACGACAAGCATTACACATTAATTTTAGTGGGTGTATTCCCCTATAAGTACGTTAACTAAAAACAATATGGCAGACGAAATATTTGACAGCGTTTCTGTAGCAGACGCTGTCAAAGTGACAAGCTAACTTTTGGTAAACAATATTTATAATAGTTCAAATTGGTAAAATAACATAAAACTACACAGGTATTTATTAATTTTAAGAAAGCAGACGATTTATTTGACAGCTTAACTTTGGCAGACGTCTGTCAAAGTGGCATATTTTACAATAAAGTGAACGACAAGCATTACACATTAATTTTAGTGGGTGTATTCCCCTATTAGTACGTCAACTAAAAACAATATGGCAGACGAAATATTTGACATTGTTTCTGTGGCAGACGCTGTCAAAGTGACAAGTTTACTCTTGGTAAACAATATTTGTAATAGCTCAAATTGGTAAAATAACATAAAACTACACAGGTATTTATTAATTTTAAGAAAGCAGACGATTTATTTGACAGCTTAACTTTGGCAGACGTCTGTCAAAGTGGCATATTTTACAATAAAGTGAACGACAAGCATTACACATTAATTTCAGTGGGTGTATTCCCCTATTAGTACGTTAACTAAAAACAATATGGCAGACGAAATATTTGACAGCGTTTCTGTGGCAGACGCTGTCAAAGTGACAAGCTAACTCTTGGTAAACAATATTTATAATAGCTCAAATTGGTAAAATAACATAAAACTACACAGGTATTTATTAATTTTAAGAAAGCAGACGATTTATTTGACAGCTTAACTTTGGCAGACGTCTGTCAAAGTGGCATATTTTACAATAAAGTGAACGACAAGCATTACACATTAATTTTAGTGGGCATATTCCCCTATTAGTACGTTAACTAAAAACAATATGGCAGACGAAATATTTGGCAGAGCTCCTGGGGCAGACGCTCTCAAACTTACAAGTTCACCCTTATTGATAAACAATGTAAATAGCTTAAATTGGCGAAATAAAATATTACTTTGGTAAATGGTATTCAAACATTTTTATTGCAAAATTGGTATAAAATAAAATTTATTCTTTAACAAATATAAAACAGGATTCTTAAAACATCGTGAAATCAGTCTCTCGTTTTTATTCGTCAACAAAACCTAAGAGTACTTCAACAAACCTAAAACCATTTATACATATATTAAAAAAAATATAAATATATAACAAAAAAATATATTCTACAAAAAATGCAAATGAATCTAGTCAAGCATTGTTCCAACAAAAAAAACACATTTCTTAAAACTATAAAATAGGTACTTAGGATTTTAAAACATCACAAAATCAGTCTCCCAGTTTTATTATTTTACAAATAAGTAACCTAAATAAGAGAGAGTACTTCAACAAATCAACAATCCAGCATCATTCTAAAAAAACACATTTCTTAAAACTATAAAACAGGATTTTAAATTATTACAAAATCAGCCTCCCATTTTTATTCTTTCACAAAAAAGTAACCTAAATAAGAGGGAGAGAACTTTAACAAATCTTAATGTATTTATCTAAGCAAAAATATATCATCTACAAATGAATCTAGTACCTTAAAACAGCATAAGTTATACCAAATACTAATAAGTTCCCAAAAACTTGCATAAAAATTTCAAATTAAAAAATCAGTCGTTATTTATTGCTCTAAAAAATCATCCTCGTCGTCACTTGATTCAACCAAAATTGCGTCGGAGTCGTCGTCACTTTCGTTACTTAAATCAGATTTATGCAAAATATCACCAAGTTGAATGGGAGTTTGAGGCCCGTCAAACCACAATATATTGAATTTATTTTCTCTCAGTATCCAACCGTTATTTAGAGGATCGTAAAAATTTGGAGTAACTTTGGTTGCATTCGTCCAAATTGCTGCAATTTGGTTTGTCTTTCGAATTTTTTGCATTAGTACTGATTTGCAAGGGGGAAAGTTTTGAGCATTAAATTTTTTTAAAAATAAAAGTGGATTTTTTTCTGATGTGCACCCATAAGTTTTAATAAAACATTCCAATCTGGCCTTATCTATATCCTTTAAATTTGGTTTTCCATATAATTTGCAAGCATAGCCTTCCAGAGTATTTAGTGTTTCCTGAGGGATGTCTGTAAATGGTTTTGACCCCAATGACGCAAAAGCAGCTTGAGTTTGATTGCAATTTTTTAATATTGTAAAAGGTTTCTTTTTTCCTTTGCCATAAAACGAGGCTTCGTAATCACAACCACTAAATGCATGGAATGCTGGTAGTGCTTGGCTAAGAGTTGATCGATCCTAAACAATCGTGTATCTTTGTAAGATTAATATATCTTAACGAATTATTCGAAATTTGACCAGTTTCCATCCAAACAAGCTTATTTTCTTTTTTAAATTGGTCAACATGCGCTAATGCAATAACTGCAATATCTGTATCTGCAGCTCGTATAACTATATTTTTGCAAACAGTTTTTGTTATATGAAAGAATATTTTACTATCGGCCTCTTCATGCTCACAATAGTATTCTTGTGCTATTTCCTTTATAACATGTTCGTTTTTCTGATAAAATTTATAGCAATGATTATCAATGGTTACATATATAGTTTTATTATTAATTATTGGGTAATAACAGTTATTTTCCCACTCTTTAACAAGATATGTCACAAGCGCTCGTTTGAAGTTATCCTGTCTCAAAGATGCTAAGAAATTAGAAGGCCGTTTTTGGTTAGGTCCACTGATAACGAAATTTTCTTCTCGAAAAACTGAGGTAGCTCTTCTGTCCCGTTCAATATCTTTCAAGGAAGGTGTTACGATTTTATCAAAAACTAAATGTAGCTTATTATTTCCTTGTAAAGAACACAATTTAGCTAAAATAAATCTAGCTATAGCCTGAAATGTTGTAGGAGGTTCCTTGAGGAGATATAGAAAAAAGAATCCGTCAACAATAACTGAATCAATAAAAGGTGGATCTTCGGGATTCGTATCAAAGCTTTCTATAATGTGTAATAGATTTGCTTTATTTGTCTTAATCATGGTACCATCTAAGTTACAAAGAGAAAGGGGCACTGGCGTTAAAGGATAAGTAAGAACCAGCTCAAGATCGATTTTATTATCAATTGAAAGCAATAACATTTTGCTAAATAAGTCTCTTTCCAATTTTAATTCACAAATGGAATTTTTTTGACGAAGCGTATATTTGACCCCTTCGTTGGCAAAGGTTTTGAGTTGAATTTTTTTGATCGGCCTTTCAAATCTCGTGATGTCCATGGCACATTCTTCTATAAATTTAGAGCGAGAATTATTTCCATTTTCTAAAATATTTAACAAAAACTCTTCAGTCTTTATGTCAGCAGCTTTTCCGGTTGCAATGGTGAAGAGATGGTCGCTATCAACATTTTCAAATGGATTCATAAATTGTTTTACTGTTTCCTGTAATTTCTCAAGGGCCTCTTTATCTTTTCGCATCATTGAACTTTGAAGTTCATGAGAAATGTCTTCTTTTTTGCTACAGCCAACATCTTCAAAAGTTTTTGAAACAATTGATGTACGTAACGAATGGCTTTGTGTCCAACGTTGTCTAGCTTCAACTGAGTTGGTAATAAATGTTACTCCGGATGTTCTTGAAGCATCTGCATTTATAGTTTGTTCTAACGTTTTGGTAGTTGTTTGCTCAATAAACTATGACTTATAACAAAAATATTGTCGAATTTGCGATACATACCTAAATGTGCTGAAATTACAACTGTTGGATCTTGGTCTATGTTTAAAATATTTTCTGTCATTTTGGGTTTTTTTCTGTACGGCTCTGTCTTTTACTGGGGTTTCATATTTCCGTCTACGTGCTTTTAAAATTTTTGAGGGTCTTTGCGGCTCAGGAGAAGGTACGTTTTCTGAAAGGGCTTGATCTTCAATTGCTTGATCTTCAATTTGTTGGGTATAAAAAATACCCTACGGTGTCGTGCAAAGTATTTTTGCCACTTAACGTTTCCACATACCTATCGTAATTATCAAATGCTAAGCCGCAAAAGCTATTTTTTTTGTTTCTTACCTCAGAGGTCAAAATATTTTCAGTCGAATAATCTGAGTATGTCAATTCTGTTTCTAATTCCTCGGCTACGTTATAACTGATGGAATGTCCAAACCTATTAAGTAAAGTTAACAATTTTTTACTTCCGGTAAGTGTTTTGACAGCTAGACCTAGTTTTAGATGTTTGGAAGGCTTAATTGACCCATTTGTTGCATTGTATATAATATCCTGAGCTATTGACTGAACTTTTATGTCCTTAAAATTGTCTTTCTTACCTCTTGGACCGATTAAAAGGTGTTGCAAAAACGTTGTTAAATTATCTGGTATTTTGCACTCACCTTCGAAAATATTTTTAAGTTTTAAATATTGTGGTAATGTATTTTTTTGAATGGTAAGTATTTCTTTTCGTAACAGAAGAGCTGATTTTTTAATGTTATATATTTAATTATTTTTGTTTGCTGATTGTAACAACGCATCAGGTGTTAATTTCACATCCTTGCAGTAGATTATGTTTTTATTAAAGCATTTTTGAAATGATATTTTGTTCGGAAATAGTCTCATTATTTTTCCTTGCAAAAACATAAGCTGTTTACTAGAAATAGAAACATTTTCATTATTCAAAATATCTTGAAAATTTTTTAAATAATAATCTCTTATGTTATAAAAATAAAACACTTTCCCTTTTTCAATTATTTCGGAAGTTATAAATTCTTTTAAAATGTCCAGGCATTTTTTATGAGCATCCCTCTCTTGTTTCCATAGTGTCATTTTTGGTCTATTATTTTTCCGTTGACGTCTCTTTGCTTAATTTTGATAGAATACGCGGCAAACTTGGTGATATTTTACGTCTTTCCCTATAAAATCAATATTTTCAACTTTTAATCGCATTTTGGTATCATCTAGGACCTTTACAGACGAGATTATACTGTTTTGTACATTGATTGTACTGACCGGTATTAAACCATATTTCTTTCGCTTATAATTTAAAAAAATTTTATTACAGAAAATACACACATTTTTAAATATACCCGCATTGCTTGATTTTAATGGCAAATTAACTTTTTGACGTGTTAGAATGTTGTGATCTAAATCTTCCTTAGATGTATTTTCAACTGTAGGTTCAGGTAACACTTCCAAAGCAGGAAGGCTATTAAATTTCTCAATGTCAGTGGTCTTAACCGCTGTGAATATTCGATAACAACTTGAATGGTAACCATTAATTTGATCCGGAACATTGGGAATGTCAAAGAAATTATGTTTTAGAGATAATCTCTTACGAACTTCTAACAAAAAATTACATTTCCTAACAGTTTCATTAGTAAATAACTTAAAAGTATTTGTTTCATTCGGTGTTATTTTTGTATTTATATGAATTACACAAAACTTCTTTTCCAAAGAATGATGATTTTCTGTCACTTTGTCCGTCAGTGTATCTGATTCATTCACTACTAAAGTATTTTGATCTTCAAAAATGGTTTGATTAAAACCTTCATGTGAAGGTCCAGCTTGCTGATTATCCTGCAGCAAATTACATTTTTTAACATAAAATTATATTTATTTGTTATATCAGGTAGGTACCTACTACTTGCATTTTAATAATTATTACTGAATCGCATAATTATTTTATAAATATACAGAAAGGATGATAATAAATGCGCCAAAAAGAAATCTTCCAAGTTTTACACGTAAAAATAATGTAAAGTCAAAATAAGCCTAAAAACAAATATCAAATTTAATAAAATCATTTAAGAATATAACAATTTATTATTAAAAACCCAAAGCCATTAAATTTGCACATACCTACATTACAAATAAGGGCATCCTTTTTTTAAACACGTTTGGTTTAATATAGTTTTTTTTTTCGCTTAAACTAGGATTGCTTTTTGTGCATCATTACCGACCACCCTGTATATTTTAAATTACTTCCACTAAATATTAAAAAATTTGAGTAAAAAAATATATGTAATAGTCAGTGACTAAATATAAAACAGGTACCTAATCTTTATCTACGTGCTTTAATAGTCGAAAGCGATGTTAGAAAGATCATGGGACATTATCGATCGACCGGTAAAATACTAAATTAATATACAATAAAACATAAAAATCTTAGGTGCTAGGAATATTAAATAGTATATTACGTTACAAGACCGGAAAGTACTATTTTACAGGACGAAGCAGGCAATTTCCAGGGCGAGCCGCCAGGCGAGTCCTGGGAGCCTGCGAGTCCTGTTAACGTACTTTTCGGTTGAGTGACGTACAATATTTTTTTTACAATCGACACAAGACACCAGTGGCGTGCGAGAAAACGTTAATAATAGCTTACTATATGGGTATAGTTTTAGCAGAAAACTCTAATAGTTGGGAAAATTATGTTTAATAATAAATACAATTTGGTACAAATGTTCTTAATTCTATTTTATCTATTAATATCTATTTGTTAATTGTTATATTGAAAGTACAATTTTGTGGTGTATTAAATTGTAGACATGACGGGAAATTTTTTGATTCATCTTTATAGGATGTTTGTGAAGTTATATCCACTTTTGATCCTCCGGCTTCCTGAATTCTACTGGCTATATCAATCTTATTTTGTAGAGACTGTTCAATGTAGCCTTCGGCAACTTGGGATGATTTCCAGCCGCCATGTCGTTTTAAATTAAGGATATCGCCTCCACCTTCAACTAACAGTGTCGCCGAACTACGTCGAAAACAGTGCCCTGTAAATTGCTCTGGGTTTGGTAATCCCAAATAGGATGCTATTTTTGATGGCGCTTTTCCTACTGAATGCAAACCTACTGGTTGAATAGTGCATTTTCCTTTATTATAGAAAAGAAATAGCCTGCGATGTGGAACACTAGGCGGACGTAAAGAAATATATTTTCTATATATATTTAGGTTTCGTTCCCCAACAACTATAAATGACCTGGGTTGGTATGTTTTTGTATTTGGAATTTTTACCGCCAACATCGATTCGTTATCTTTAACATCGTCAATTGTCATATTGGTCAATTCTTCACGGCGACACGCTCCAGCCGAACCCATTATTAGTTAAAGCTAAAAAAAATAAGAAATAGTTTAAATATATTTTTTTTAAACACAATATAAGAAAAGAAGAACTTTAAGAAAACTCGTATTATGTATTTAAGTACTTACTTTGATTAAAAGATAATCATTATCAGGGGCTTCCAGCAAAAATTTGTCAATGTCTTCTCTGGTAAGTACGTTCGATTTTTGGGGAATGTATCCAACAGATTTTCTCTTTATGAATGCTATCAGTTTATAATATTTGCTTATATCAATGTTTTCTTTTAAATTTAACATAGATTTGATCATTGAGTACAAGCTCCACAGTGTAGATGATTTTAATTTTTCGGATTTTTCAGCAAAATAAGCTAACAAAACATCCTCAGAAACATTTCTGACATTTTTTTCTCTACACCAATTTTTAAAGACGCTAAACGTTTTTTCATACCGCACTCTGGACTTATGCGGCAACAAATCGTCTGTAGCTCTAGCAGCTGCCTCTGTTATTTCAACTGGAACGTCATTTTCTTCCCAATCCAAATTAAGTTCCATATCTAAAGTCTTCCACACAATTTTATAAAGCCACAAAAGTTTATTTATCAAAGTCAATATCGTACCTGACAGTTCGTTACTATGGAAGCAAGAAAACATAAACATGTCAAAGCCTACTTATAAATGAGTTTGGTTAATTTTTTTAAATTGGGAGCGGAACGCAACAAAAATTGACCGGTAAAGTACTTTACCGGTCAATTTTTCATTACTTTCCGGTCTAGACCAGCAAAGTGATATTTTCCGATCAAAAAATTGTCTAGAAAGTGCTTGCTTTCCGGTCGATTGAAAAAAAAAATTATTTCTTACCATTTTAGTTATCCTTGATAAGCTACTATTACTTAAATTTATTGTTTACTACTTTTTAACCATTAATTTACATGTATTTGGTGTAGCGTAATTACACAGACGTTACCTCATGTCAGCCATATTTTAAAAAGACGTTTGTGTATGGAAACAAAAAGATACAGATTCACAAAAAATATATAAAGATAAAACGTTTTGATGTCACATTGCTAAAAAATATTACTTTTTAAATTTTTATATTAAATATCGAATGTTTTCTAATAAAATACAACTGGATATATAATAAAAGTAATAAGTTTATTACTATATTATATATTATTTATTTAAATAGTTTCATTAGCATTTTCTCCTATATACAAATTGAATTTGTAGGATTAATTGCTATAATATTATGCATACCTTTTTCCTTTTACAATTTTTTTTTAATAAAAAAAAGTTGAATATCATTTACCAAAGTAATATTTTATTTTACCAATTTGAGCTATTATAAATATTGTTTACCAAGAGTAAACTTGTCACTTTGACAGCGTCTGCCACAGAAACAATGTCAAATATTTCGTCTGCCATATTGTTTTTAGTTAACGTACTAATAGGGGAATACACCCACTAAAATTAATGTGTAATGCTTGTCGTTCACTTTATTGTAAAATATGCCACTTTGACAGACGTCTGCCAAAGTTAAGCTGTCAAATAAATCGTCTGCTTTCTTAAAATTAATAAATACCTGTGTAGTTTTATGTTATTTTACCAATTTGAGCTATTATAAATATTGTTTACCAAGAGTAAACTTGTCACTTTGACAGCGTCTGCCACAGAAACGCTGTCAAATATTTCGTCTGCCATATTGTTTTTAGTTAACATACTAATAGGGGAATACACCCACTAAAATTAATGTGTAATGCTTGTCGTTCACTTTATTGTAAAATATGCCACTTTGACAGACGTCTGCCCATGTTAAGCTGTCAAATAAATCGTCTGCTTTCTTAAAATTAATAAATACCTGTGTAGTTTTATGTTATTTTACCAATTTGAGCTATTATAAATATTGTTCACCAAGAGTAAACTTGTCACTTTGACAGCGTCTGCCACAGTAACGCTGTCAAATATTTCGTCTGCCATATTGTTTTTAGTTAACGTAATAATAGGGGAATACACCCACCAAAATTAAGGTGTATTACTTGTCGTTCACTTTACCATAAAATATGCCACTTTGACAGGCGTCTGCCAGGGTTAAGCTGTCAAATAAATCGTCTGCCCACGTGATTTCGACACATTCTTAAGCTGTTTTTTCAAATGAGTGAATGTGGGTTTTCATTAATATTGTTCACCAAATCTTAAAACCACCCTTTTTTAACTGCATCCCCCAAGTTAAAGCTACCACTTTGAATCGGCAGACGGTCGATTTTAGTTTGTCTATACCATGTATAATTAGACCAGGTAGGTGGAAATTTTGAAAAATATCGTTCACCGCAATGTTTGTCAGCTCCTATACTAATACACGTATACGGACGTCACGTCTCCTAAAGAATATATAAAATTACGCCCCTGTTCTAAATATAAAAAATGTGTGCAGAGCAAATTGTGATTTCGGTGTTGAGTCAATGCGAAAAAAATCTAAAACAAACACAGCTTGTTTTTAACCAAATCGAATAATTATTTTTTCTACGACCGTTTAAAAAATCTCATAGTTGTGTATGAATTTCTAATGAAAAAAACGAGCCACGAAGTGGCGAGTTTTTTTATTGACACGGGCGCTAAAACGCCTTATGAAACATGTAATTTAAACATTTTTTTCTATTTCACCTTTTATAATCAAGAAAAATACATTTTAAAAAGAAAATAAATCCTTCAAATTTTGTAAATTTTTATGTCTAAATTTTATGTTGGTAATACTATTTTTTATCATAGCCTCTGGACAACAAAAATTATTTTGCAAACTGTCCGTTTTTTGATTTATTGATCCATTTTCACCACGAGATTCTAAAGTTATTTTAGCGATATGAGATTTGAAATTGGACGGAATACGTTGTGTGATCCTTGTACATTCGGTACATATACAGAGCGTTCTAAAATTTTGGGGAGATTTTGCTACTTTTTTTCGAATTTCAAAAGACGTGATTTTACGTCACGGCATTGCAATTTAGTATAGGGAAGATGGAAAATTCAAATAAAGTTGAAGTTAAAATCGACATTAGAAGGTTAGTAGATTGAATTTTGGATAGGAGTTGGCAGAAAATGATAGCTTGAAGCATCTACAAAATATTGATTTATAGATTTATGCAACCAACATACATGACTGTTATCCACACAGAATAAAAAAGTAAGTTATCAAGCTAGTTTTCCTCTGCGAAAAATGGGTTTTCTCGTAAATCACAAAGGTCGCGCAAGTCAATGAAATAAAACATTTAAATGTTACCAACATCAAATAAAGAAAAAACGCGTATCGAAATAGCTTCATTACGATCCGCAAATGAGGGTCGTACTGAACTCATTATGAACGTAAAATAGAAAAAGTAAATTACATAGGAAACGAACAATTTGTTTATAGTATGTGTATTGTGCGTTGCACACCGTCGATACCCTATGGAAATAGAATTCACGTTGACAGGGCGCCATAATTTTATTACGTTGAAGTCAAAGGTATCTACGATCCATTGTTAAATTTGAATTACAACTTTTGCACAAAAAGAAGAGGTAATACAGAGCGATTTTAAACTTTTTTGTTAAATAAAAAACGATCATAAAAAAAATAGTTTATGTATGTAACATGTGCAAAAATTACTATTTCGCTTCTCTTTTCAGTATTATTTTCCCCTTACCTTTTACTTTTATTAAACGATTCTTTGTACCCAAGAACTTTTTCTTACTTGGCCAGTCTGCGTTATGAATCTTATGCAAAATTAGTGTCGATCTATGTCATAAACGAGCTTTTCTTATTATCAATATCTCCTGAGCCAATTTTAAGACGAGAACTAGCTAACTTAATACTCTGATCTTCTTATGCTTCCAGCTTTAACGATGTTAAAATCTGTGCAGCCATAATAAGATTAATAATTAAAAGTTTATTATAATTCCCTTCAGTTTCAATTATAGTAGAGTGATATTAGAAGCTTGTATTTTGGTCTAGCATGTGCACACATCTTTTGATTCATACATTTTATGGTTAAACGGCATTGTGTTACCCGAAAAAAGTATCGAATAGACACTAACATAAATGTTGTCAAAAAAACGACCTCGTTTGTGTCGAAACAAAATATTTTAGGGATAAATGGATTTTTTTCTGTGGTAACCTATCCCAAGTAGCAATTATAGACACAAATTGGACACAAATTCTTTGCTGAGAAACGTTTCGAAACATTTTCGATTAAAATTATTTAGATTGTGTGGAGACACATGTGTTTCGAAACTTTTGCGACACATTTTCGAATTTAGTTACTAGAAACGATTAAGAACTGTTAGTTTCGAAATACTTTTCAAACTACAGTGTCGATACATTTAGGAAACGCGCAAAAGAAAATTTTTCGAAACATTTTTATATAATATTATGAAATTGTGTTTAGACACATGTGCTCCCAAATTGTAGCGACACATTTTCGAATTAAGTGATTCAAAACAAATTGGTATTCTTCTGCTTTGAAATATTTACCAAACAGTGATATCCATTTAATTACGAAACTTGCGCAGAAAATAATTTTCGAAACTGCCAGAAACCTTTACACTACCGCACCCGGACAATTATTATAACCTCGATTATAAAGATTATAACCTATAAATTGTACATTTTTGTTTTGTTACCAACCTACTCTTTTCCTTTGTCTCGACAATTGAGTACATGTTTTAGATTATTACTTAGGAATAAGTTATAAGTAAGTTTTATTAAACGTTTAACAAAGTACAAACCAATTTTGTAGGTTATATGTCACAGAAAGTGTAAAGTGGTAGTGTATACTGTGACGGTATACAGAAGTTTTATGCTTCTAAGCTTAACCTTCCTCTTGACGGGACTGTGCATTTTTTACTTTAGCGACGTTTGTTTCGCATGGTTTCGGTGCAATATCGAAACATTCTTCATGTTTCGACACATTTTCTATGAATTATAGCTACATGATTATCGAAACATTATAGAAACCAAATACTAGAAATTGTGTGTCGACTCCATTTTAGACCAGAATAATTCTCGCTGTCTGGCGGCCATTTTGACAAATTCATTTTTATATTATTAAAATGGACTTTAATTAACTTCCTGCGTCATTTGAAATGTAAACAAGTGGTTACATTAGTTCCATTTTGCTAGCTTAATCAATTAAAAGAAGAATTAAGTAAAATTTTAAAAATATTTAAGATTTTATTTTTTGACAAAGTATTTATTTTGTGTGTAAATGTCAATATACCGGGAGCGTCTTAAGAATATAAAGCTAAATTACTAAATTGCACGATAAAATTTATTTCGTCAACGATTTTTGGGTCTCCTCTGCAATAAACCATACGAAAAAAATGTATCACTTATAGAAAATACTCTGGTGACAAATTCATTATGGCGAAATTATGCTGTCATCAAATTGTTTACTTTCTTTTATTTTACAACCTGCAGAGAGATAGATATTATATATCTAATTATTTGTTTCAATAATGTTTCCATTTTGACAATTTACAATTCCAACACTCAGCGCCCTCTTTGTAAAATGAACTCTTAATCGACACATTTATGGAAACATGTTCCAAACATTTCTGAAAAATTTTCGAAACATTTTCGATAAAAGTTTCGATTTTGCGTCGAAATAGCGAAAGTCACAGCCCGTACCAACCACTTGGAAACACGTGCTAATGCGCCATTTAAAATGTATACGTTTCGAAAATATTTCCATACATGTTGCCAACAATTTCCAATTTGTGTCGGAAACAGAAACAATAGTTAAGACACATTTACCGTAATGTGTCTAAAAATGCTACTTTTTTTTTTTTGAAACAAATATATATTACAGTAAATTTCATACTATTACAATTTATATTGCACCCTCTAAACAGTGCAGGAACGCTCTGGTCTCGAGGTTTCTTGCTTTTAAAGCAACAGTGTAAAATTATACAAATCATACCAATAAGACAAAAAACAAAGAAAAATCAAACCAAAAGTTTCTACCGCCCATGGCTATAATGCAATTTAAGATTTCTAATAAACCTAGTTTCATTCTTAATATCTTTAATATTTACAGGTAATTTATTATATACCGCTGATGCCTGAGAAATGGGATTACATAAGCCTTAATTTGTATTTACATTGTTTAAGTAAATTTTTTCACACGATCTAGTACTATACATATGTATGTTACTATTGTATAGAACATTTATATTGGATTTTTGTCTCTTATTTAAAATCCTATACATAAGTTTACCTTGTTCGAACTCCATTAGCCTTCGCAAATCAAATGTACCCAACTCCCCATAGAGCTGTTCTGTATGGGTTAATCGGTCATATCGAAAAAGAATCTTTAAAATTTTATTTTGTAAAATTTGCATATTACCAAAAACTGTCGCACCACATGTACCCCACACAGGAATTAAGTACCTGAAATGCGAGAGGCAAAATGCACTATAGACAGTCATTTTAGTTTTTCTGTTAATATAGTCTCGTATTCTAAATATTGCACTAATCATAGCCGATATTTTATTACTTAAATAGTTAACATGCTCCTTCCAGTTAAGATTATGGTCTATAATTAATCCTAGATACTTAATTTTTTTTACCTGTTCGATCTCCTTATTATCTATTACTATGTTGGGATTCCTAGTTATTTTATTCTTTTGCTTAAAAAGTATGTACTTCGTTTTGTCAATGTTAATTCTTAATTTGTTACGTAACAGCCAGTTTGTATACAACTTTAGATCAGTATTAACTATAAACTCTAGATCTTCTATTCTTTCTGCGCTATACAGTAATACAGTGTCGTCCGCAAAAGTGTAGTACAGGGCTACGAGTCCAGCAATTCTTAAGCTTAAAACATATAGCGAGTAAAGAAGGGGCCCGAGGACGGAGCCCTGGGGCACACCACACTCACTAATTTCAATTTCACTAGAGTAGATATCTAATTTTACATTGTGTTTTCTATTTGTTAAAAACGTTCTCAAGAGATTGATTATTGGTCCTCGAAACCCCATACACCTTAATTTAGCCAGTAGTACATCTGGACTTACCACATCGAAGGCTTTTCTCAGGTCGACAAATACTGCAATTACTATTTTGTGGTTATCTAATTCCGTTGATATATTGTTAATTAAATCAATAGTCGCACTTAAAGTTGAGCTGTTCTTAATGAAGCCATATTGGAAGGGATCTGTTTTAATATATTTTTTAATAAAGTCTAACATTCTTAGTTTAATTATTTTCTCAATAATTTTGGAGAATACACTAGTTACACTTATAGGTCTATAATTATTCCCTTCCTGCCTACTGCCTGATTTGTAAATAGGGCTTATCTTTGTGATTTTGAGTTCATCAGGAAAGCTACCAGTGAGAAGAATTTCATTAATCAATCTTTTTAAAATGGGTATTAATAAAGAACGTAAATTTTGAATATCCTGAACCGTAATCTGATCATGTCCGGGGGCAGAATCTGATTTTAGCTCTGCAATAACTTTCCTAAGTTCCTCATCATCCGTTGGTGTTATAAATAGGGTATTTTCGCAGTTAATTTCTTGAAAGTTATTTATGTTATTTTGTAAATCTGGGCTCAAGCTTTGGAATTCTTTATTTATATCTTTAACAATTGTTTTACCCACCTCAGAAAAATGTTTATTTAGTACATTGGCTATATCCACAGGTTCAGTAAGTATGACATTGTTAGAATTAAGCTTTTCAATTGCAGTATTTGTCGATTTATTACTCAAGAAGTCATTAATGAAACGCCACTGCTTTTTTGAGTCATTACCTGTTTTTTCCCACTTACTTTTAAAGTAATTGTTTTTTAATACTTTTATTTTATTGTTTATTTTATTTTTAAGTGATTTAAATTTACTTTCACTTACTGGATCATTCCTTTGACACATTTTTTTATACATCTTGTCACGTTCGCCCATGAGGTTAAGCAGTTCTCTAGTTATCCAGGTGTTAGATTCTTTGACTTTCATTACCCTCGTATACTCACACTGGGCTTTACACCTCTGAATGGTTGTTATTAATTGTTGGAAAGAGTTTATGTTGTTATCGGCAACTTGATGTGTAAAAATGTCTTTAAACCTTCTATGATTTATGCTCTTTATTTTATAGGTAGTCTTTGGTTTAAATATTCGTACTTTTTCGGCTAGAGTCATCAATATCTTTCTATGATCTGAGAGGGGATTTTCATCAATGTTAATTGCACAGTTCTGCTTGTTTTGTACACTTGAGAGTACATGGTCTATAATGCTTTTACTATTTAGTGTTACTCTAGTTGCATTTTCCGAATCTATTTTATTAACAATACTGAAGTTATTTTGGTTTATAATGTTTTTATAGTTATTAATTAAATTTACGTCATCCCCCAATAGATTAATGTTGAAGTCACCTACTATTATATGATTTTTAGAGAATTTTGTCATAAGGTTTTCAAGGTGTTGCAAAAATTGATTGTTATCATAGGATGGAGGTTTATACACCAAACTGATTTTCAAATTTTTTTCTCCGATTTGAGCACATACCCAGTTGAAATTTTCTTCAGAAGGTGACTTACCAAGTTCGCTATATTTAATACCTTTTTTTATAAAAATTGAAACACCACCCCCTCTCTTATCCCGACAGGAATGTACCGCATCATAACCATTTAATTGATAGCTGTTAATTTCTGTTTCACATAGCCACGTTTCTGATAAAAGTAACAAATCACAGTCATTTCTCAAAACATATCCCTGCAGTTTCTCCAACTTATTTCTCATACTTTGAACATTCATATATACTAGTCCTAGCCTATTTACATGTTTACCACTATCTAGTTTTTTAAGTCTTCTTCCTCTTCAACAAGCAAAACCTTACTATTGTCACTCTTTCTGAGCATTATTTTTCCATTTGCAACCCATAGATATTTATATGCATTCACCTTTTTAAAGTTTTGCGCAGCTTTATATATTTGAAAGTTTTTTTTGGTTAAATCATGATTTATAAATATTTTGCTGCTACCTCCAAGCCCTAAACTTTCTGTATCCAAATTATATTTTTTAGGTCATTTCATAAGGCTCTTTTTTATTTCCCCATTGCGAAATATTACCTTGACTGGGTTATTTTTTGAGTCATTTCTGCCGACTCGTATTGCAAAAAACTCTTCTTCTTTCAACGGTACCTGTAGTTGGGTTCCAACTTTTTTGACTATTTCGCGAATATTTTCGTTATTATTGTACGGGACACCATGTATTATAACATTATTATTTAGTTCCTTTTGTTCCATTGTGTTCAACTGTTTTTGTATATTCTTTAGTTCATCTTTGAGTTCACTGTTTATTTTTACTTGTTGGTTGTATTTCTCGAAAAGAATTTGATATTTATTATCCATGTCGTTAAGTTTATCCATCACATCTGCAATTGTGTATTGCTTTGGAGATTGTGTTGTTTTATTTTTGCACATCTCACATATCCATTTTTCTTCGGATTTGCCGATCTTGATGTAAGTTTTCTTTGGCATATCTAAGCATACCCGGTGTTTCCACCCCAGACAGTCTTCGCACAGTAGCCCTTCTTCATTGTCAGCCACAGTTTCGTTGCAAATATTACATAGTTCATTTTCTACGACCATGTTGGACTCGGAAATTTAACGGATTAATCCGGCAACACTGTACGAAATTTGTAAACACAACTTTTATCCGGCACCACGTTTTTTTAAAATTCTCTTTGCCGATTAGGCTTAGATTTATATTTGCGCATACACAATTATACACACGTTTCAAAAACACTATTTTGGCGATTTAATTATTTAATTACCAAAACTTATTTCACTTATAAGCAAGTTAAAAAATTGACTTAAACCTCCACTGTTGCCACGTTCACACCAAAAAAAACTTGGGATATTATATTCAGAAAAAAATTGTATTGACTAATTTTCCTCAGCGCGCTTAAAAAAAAATTAAAATGTCACTTTGCTTATAGCAAAGCGAGAAACTAAATCATGCTTCTTTTGAAATTTAAGACCCGCCACTACTGATGAATTGCCAACCGTCTAAGGACTAGTACAAAACTTAGGTACATACACTTTATTACAAATCGGTGTAAATCGAATTTACCATTCAAACTTACATTTTAAACATACACCACATAAAACAGTTTATTTGAAGAAATAAACTGTTTTAAACTGTGTAAAATGAAAATGAAACGAAAAGTAAACTGTATTATTTGTCACTAATTTTTATTTAAAAATTTGGCCTTACGGCCTTTTTGTAGTTTAACTACATCTTTAAGACGCTAATCTAAACTTAACAAACTAAGGGTATATATAGGTTAACAGAATTATAAAATTATTGAATCTACCTAAAGTATACCTAATTATAAGAAACAAGCGGGCTAATGTTTATAAAATCTAAATGGTAAACATGCCAGATGAAAATTATAATAAATTTAAAAGTAGGAATTTCCGAAATCTAATTGTGTATTTAAAAATTATGGTCTTTTTTATGTTTGTAAATTTCGATGTTTTCTAATATACAGTGTGTGTATAAAGTCTGGAAACGGCTTAATATCATCACAATTTACTGGCCGATTTAAACCAAATTTGGTACAGTTGTGTAAGAGGATCTAACGCACCGAATGACGATATTGGCGTTGTTGCCAGCTTTTTAGTTTGTCTGGAATTCGAACGAATTTTATATTTTTAAATATAACACCCAGTGTATTTTTACATTTTTAAATTCCACATAAAATTATATTTATTTTTTATTAAATGCATTATTAGTCTATACTTCATAGTTTCTGAGATATTGACTCTCGAAAAGTGACATTTTTGAACTTTGACAGCTTATAACTTTCTAGCAGTACGTCTTAGAGCAAAACGGCTTACATGTCCCTATCTTAAATTTTTATTATCTTCCCAAAAAAATCAACTTCCAGTTAAACCGGAACAACTATATTTCCTGCTTTCGAGTTACATCCGGTTTAACCGGAAGTTGATTTTTGCCCACATCAGTAACAATAATACAAAAAAATATCTATTTCTTCAAATTCTGTTACTCTAATTTTTCTGGCTGACATTCGATGTCAACTGTACATTAAGTAAACTTGCGGATGTCTAGCCATAAAATTAAAGTCTATTATCTATTTATTTCTATACTGGAGTCCACAATTAAGAGTGAGAAAATGCCATTGAGAATTAAATAAAATATCTACTGTGTAAGTCTTACCTAGACGAATATAATACCCTACCATCATGGTATAGTCTAACAAACTGGTTGGGAGTAGTGATGGTATGAAGATATGACTGCTTTCCATTATAAAAATAAGTATCAGGCTTCCATATTCTTTCCAGCATTGTTATACTTAAGGCCAGAGTGTCGTTATCATGTCCGGAAAAGGACAAACGTCTGTCAATCCAGGATTGCCTGAAGTAGCAGTCCATCGAGTAAGTCTGAAACGAAATTTGATTGGCTAAATGATATTTAAATATTGTAAAATATAGCACGATAATAATAAATTGCGACCAATAGTGGGGAAATTGTGGCTGATTTGTTAAATCAAATTTAAAACATTTTCTGGATAATTTCCTTGCAAACATTTATTGTCAGTTCGTCCGGTGCGCGAGCTTGTAAACTTAAAAAATATTTGACGGAATTTTGTGTGTATTAGGCCAGTATGCGATCGACATTTATGAAATCTTCTCGATGCTGTGAGAAAATATACGAAATTAGACCAAAAACATTACATTCTCTTAACTCGAATCCTGGCCATGTTAATTAAATCGATTTTTTTTTAGATTTTGATTTGGACTCTACAGAAATTGGGAAGTGTAACCATCGAGGTAACCATGTAAAGTCGATTCACTCAGTAAACCTGCAAGATGGCCGACATGTCATATGACAAAAGTAATTGAAAATGCAATAATTTATTTTATTTAGCTGGAATATGACTTTTGTCATATGACATGTTGGCCATCTTGCAGGTTTACTGAGTGAATCGACTCTAATAAAGTTTCATAATTTAAATAGGTTTTCATTGGCTTATGTTTTTTCCTCGATTTTCACCTTTCCATTGTTTAAAAAAATGCAATATGGGGTTTAATTTTCTTGTACTTCAGTTTAAAAAAACCCTGCGCGATAGGTGTAGGTGGGATTTACTATACCGAATGGTATACTACCAGACTGGTCATGGGAAATCACATGTAAATTTTGCTATCCTCAAATATTGGCTGAACTACCGTGCGAGCAAAAATTATTTGCATCAAAGAGGGCTTGGATTAAAAAACGTGTGGCTTGGTTTAGATCACAATGAGATGGGGACGATATATCTAAGCAAATTTAGGTTAAAATTTTGTCAAATTCATATTATAACATGATATGCCAAACTAATGAGTAATAAAATAAGAAGACAAATACAAATTTATTTTTGTTGTTTACAAAATTAACAAAGTAAGAATATACAGAAAGATAAAGAAAAAATAATTACATAAATTGCTGAAATTGGCCACCGCCATGCCCCAAGCATAAATTCATACGTCCCTTCATATTTTCGAAAGTGTTGACCAGCATCTCTGGAGAAATGTTACCACATTTCTTGAAATACTTGCACTTTATAAGGAAATAATTTTAGCTGCTTCTTAAGAATATTCCTGCATGTTCTAGAAGATCTTTCCACTTCTTAGGACAGGCGTCTTATACAATTTGTTGGAGTATTTTGCATTATTTCACGAACGTTTGCAGCAAGTTCTTCTGTTCGTACAAATGGTCTTCCTGCTCCTTTTTTGTGTTGTATAGAATCTGTTTCCCTAAACACAGCCACGGTTCTTTTCAGGCAATGATAAAAGTCCCCAGCAATATAAGCAACGTTAGGAAAATGTTCGTGAAAATCGTCCATGCATAAACCCGGATTGTATTGCCACTCACCATTTACTCTAACCGCGTTTCGAAAATACCCTTCAACCATGAATGTTTTGTGCTATTCCGTAAAGCCCATTGTGTGAATTGTTCAAGAAATTGGAAAAATTAGCGATGAATCAAATTACTTGTAACGACTGTCAAAGATGACGGAATAACTGATTGATTGTTAATTCAGGTAGTTACTGACACTCAACAGGTATTAAGCTCTACGGCTAAGCATTGAAGCATTGAAAAAATTCAGCGATCTCTTGCAGGCCAGGATTGGCATGAGTTTTATTCGGCCCCTAACGTAAACGGCATGTCCTTCATTTTACTAAACTGTCTTAAATCATTAGTAGTTAGTAATCTTCCTTTAATAACTACCAAACAAAATAAACAAAACAAAATAAACTGGTTTAATAATGACCTTAAAATAATGAGAAATAGAGTAAGCGCGGCACAAACTATCTATCATTCCTCTAAAAATGAGGAACATTTAGCGGTTTATAGAACGTTGAACAGGGAATATAAAAAATGTGTGCAGGAGACAAAAAAAACAGCTCACGATAATTTTATTAATTCATCTAATAACAAAGCTAAGGATATCTGGAGAATTGTGAATGGTGAGAGAAATTCTTGTAGTAAGGCTGATAAGCCGGAATCATCTTTGTCTGCCGATGAATTTAATAATTTTTTTGTTACGGTTGCAAAGAATATCATAAATGTACTTTCTGCTACTAAGTCTGTACAGACTGAATGTTTACTAAAAATTCCTTTAGAAACCTCATCTTTCTTTCTACGTCCAGTGTCGGAGACTGAAGTGCTCGATACAATAAATAAACTTAAAAAATCTCACTCTGCTGACCTGTACGAATTTACCAGTGTTCTGGCTCAAGATCTTAGCGGCTATATTATTAAACCTTTGACTTTTCTTTTCAATAAATGCATTGAATCTGGGGAATTCCCTGAACCTTTTAAACTCACTAAAGTTGTCCCAATTTTTAAAAAGGGTGATCATGATACGGCGAGTGATTACAGACCAATATCAATAGTGCCCATATTGGGTAAAATTTTTGAGTCTCTCATTGCACATCAGCTGACTGACTATTTTAATTTAATAAAATGTCTTAACGACAACCAATTTGGGTTTCGCAAACACTGCTCCACTGTGCAAGCTGTATCGAAGGTCATATTTGATGTAGTCGAGAGCCTTGAGAGGGGTGAGCACGTGGGCTTAACTCTGTGCGATCTTAGCAAGGCTTTTGACTGCGTCTCTCATGGTCTTCTAATTGAAAAACTTTCAAGGTATGGTGTTCGGGGTCTTCCACTCAATCTAATCTCTTCCTATCTAAAATCCAGATACCAATGTGTCCAACTCGGTGAATCAAGGTCATCGTTTAGGCCTGTTGAGAGCGGCGTACCGCAGGGTTCTGTCCTCGGTCCGCTTTTATTTATTGTATATATCAATGATTTGTGCCATTACTTATCCCCAAATAAATGTACTTGTTTTGCGGACGACACTTCATTTATTACCTCCGATGAGGACATTCTGAGTATATCACGGAGCATGTCATCTTTGGAATCTAAAGCCCACGACTGGTTTACAAATAATAACCTACAGCTTAATCTTGAAAAAACGCAGCGTATTATTTTTTCTACCAATAATACTGTTACGTGTGGTAAATCGGCAAAATTACTGGGAATTACACTGGACGATCGATTAAACTGGTCTGCACATGTTAGTAGTCTGACAAACAAATTAGCATCCACTACCTTTGTCCTGCGGAGATTAAAAAGTTCAGTTAATCCATCTACCCTTTTAACTGTTTACTTCGCACTTTTTCATGCTCACTTGAGTTATGGTGTCATATTGTGGGGCAATTCTTCATCGGCCATTAAAGCTTTTAGACAGCAGAAAAAAGCTGTTCGTGTGATTGCCGATGCTGGTTATTTTGACCACTGTCAGCCCCTTTTTAAGAGGTTTGGAATTATGCCACTACCTTCTTTGTATATATACTATCAACTGCTCGAAACTCATAAAAACAAGAATAGTTTTTCCTTAAACTCAAATTTTCATAACTACGCAACTAGAGGCTCTGACTTAATCAGACCTAAAAAATTTTGCTACAAGAAGGCCAAGGATAACTCTATTAATATCTCCCTGTATAATGCACTGCCTGAAAATGTAAAGCTGCTCAGTTATTCAAAATTTAAATCTATGATTAAAAAATCTCTTCGCCGACACTGTTTTTATTCAGTTCGGGAGTATATGGACACAGCCACAGCGGATGGATTGTTTTGATAATTTTTATCTGTTGTGTGAGAAATATTAAAATTGTTTGTTTACAACGTATGTCTGTACTATGTTCTTATACAATAATTATGTTTTAATATATATTTTAATTAGTTAAATGCATGCGTTTAGGAATGATTTATATTTTATATATCTATATCTATACTTATAGATTTATCGTCATCACATACGAGTCCCGTATTTATATGTACAGCATAATATACGAGGCCCGTTTTGCACATACGAGGCCCGAAAAAGGGCCTCGCATGGTAAATGCATGTATATAAAGTTGTCTACCATCCCCTGACCCCCCAAATCCACAAACTGATAAATTGTTTTGGGACTCGCAATTCATGTGCATGTCACCTGTTATACGGTTTTTAGTTCGATCTACTTTTTACTAGAGGCCGCTTCGATCGTTTTGTATAAACTTGCTGTTAGCAATGCGAGGCCCCTGTATATCAGTTAAATATAGTAGTTTATTGCCAATTCTGAGTCCCTTAACACTGGCAACGCTGTTAGTATGTAAAGGCTTTGATAATTTGCTATAATATAATAAAATAATTAAAAAGGAGGAGCTATTACCGCGGGACATCATCTGAAATTACAAACTATTATTTTCCGTATTAACTTTTCAATATATTTTTCATTTCATTGGATATTTTTTACAATTTTGTTGCCCCTTGTCTTAAAAAATGGTTTGTAACCGATTTAAAAATATACCGGGTGTCCACGGAGGGTGGTTCGCCCCTCTAACTTTTTTGTTTTTTAAGATAATGAAATAAAATTTGGGAAACTTGTATACGACATGAAACTGCCATTTTTGACAGGTATCTCAACATTATGGAACTTCCGGTTTACCCAGAAGTGATATAAACTTTCGATTTTTTAATGGGACACCTAATATATTTTTCCTTTTTTTTACTCCATATGACATTCTAAATATAACGATGTGTCACTTGTCACTTTTTGTCACCAAGAAAATATTTTTTTCCAAATTTATTGTTTTATCTAGAGGGCTATCAATAACTTAAAAGCACTTATATCAGTTCTTTAATTTTGGGAAAAATACAATTTTACTATTTATGGTCCAATGGCATGTGCTGTGTAAAATTTAATTTTTAAAGTTGTATAACTCATTTTTTTTAAACCGCAACATGGTGGCTCGTAGGGTTAAGAAAAAATAGGATTTTATTACGATTATTTTGATACCACACACTATTAGGTTTTAGAAAAGGTGCCCTTAAAAAACTTTAAAAGGTTAACTAGGAACTTTCATGTAATGAAACATCTTTTGAGAATAAATTTAGATTTAAATGTATCAAGTAGCCTGTGACCTGCAAAACTGATTGATAAAGCTGGGCTTTGTACAGGGTTATTCATTATAAATGGACCGCCCCCTTAACTTTGTTATTTCTAAAGATAGAGAGCTGATTTTTTTACCAAATTGTAGGAAATCTTTTAAATTTTTTTCATGATTTATAAAAATATTATACAGGGTGTTCCAAAAACGCGTATCAGAACACACTTATAGTTTTTTTAATGTAACACCCTGTATATTATTACAGATTCGGATTCAACTTCAAATTCTGAGCAGATTTTATATAATATACCATTTACCTAAGTTCAACTGTTTCCGAGCTAGAAACAATTAAAAATAGACTTTTTACCAAATTTTGCTAATTATTGCCACAAAACGGTCAGAGATACAGCAAAATGATTATGATTTTCTTATATTAACTTTTTAAGAATTATCTGAATGAGTGCCAATTATTGTGGTACCTCTGCTTTAAATCACATTAGGTTACTTGACTTTAGAAAAGAATGGTTATAAATTTTTATTTGGCTCAATTTGTCAAGTTAGCTATGATTTCAGTAATTAAAACAAATTTGGCAATTACCCTGGCAAAGTAAAACATTACTTATTTAAGTCAGTTGAATTGATTAAAGAATGAACTTTTTTGATGCAGAAAAACGTGATATAAATGAATCATATATTAAAAACGGATACAACAAAAGAAAAGCTAAACGAGAATGTCAAAGAATATTTGAAGGAGAAAGGAGAATTCCTAGTTTAAATACTTTTCCTCGAATATACCATAAAGTTTCTACAGAAACTATATTTTAGGGTAAGAAAAGAACATTAGCTGGGAACGAAAATCGTGCAAATGAAGAGTTAGAGATTCTTTTGCAGTTTGAAGGTAATTTTTTCCTTTAATAATTGGTATCTGCATGTTAATTCCCTTGCCTTGTAATTTTAGAATGTCCGGAGAAATCTATTATACTTCTGTCTGAAACACTAGGTAAATCCTATTCTAAGATACAGAGAACTTACAAAATTATGCCGGTGCAAAAATTGTCTGAAGAAAATAAAGCAGCTCGTTTACGTTTTTGTTTGGAAATGATGGAACGTTTGGAGAAAGACGCACAATTTTTTAATAAAATTATTTGGACGGACGAGTCTTCATTTTCAACCTCTGGCATTTTTAACAAGAAAAATATGCATTTTTGGTCGACTAAAAATACCAGAGCTTTTCGGGAAATAAAACATTCAGGCCGTCTATCTGTTTACGTATGGGCTGGTATTTTGAATAATAGAGTCATTGGTCCAATATTTTTTGTTGGTAATATGAATGGAAACCGATATTTGGAATTAATACATGAAATAGTTCCTGATTTAAGGAATCATAATCAAGTGATTTGGCAGCAGGATGGGGCTCCTGCTCACAATGTTGTTGCTGTCACGGAGTATTTGAACGAAAATTTTGATTTTTGGATTGGAAGATTTGGGTCCTGCAGATGGCCAGCGAACAGCCCAGATTTAACTGTTTTAGATAATTTTCTTTGGGGGTTTTTAAAAGGAAAATTAAATCATGAAAAACAACCGTCGGTGAATAGGATTAGGCAAATACTAAGCGAAGAAACAGAAATATTAAATGGCAGAAATCAAGGAATCATTTTAGCTGCAATAGAGAGACAAAAACAAATTTATAGAAGATGTATTCAAGAAAATGGAGGACATGTTAAACATCTACTTCAATCATTTCTTTAAATTAAATTTGTTTTTATTGTTGTTAGTTTAATTTTTAGTTGAACATTTTTTACCATTACTTTTGAGAATAATATAGTCTCAGTAAAAACTTGGTGGTATTCATTTTTGTTATACCTTATTAACTATTTCATATATGTATTTATTCTTCTCTCTAAGAGAAGTTAATTTTGCAGGTTCATCAATAATTCAATTACCACTAAATAAATAATATTTTAGTCGATATTTAATTGTTTCTAGCTCGGAAACAGTTGAACTTAGGTAAAGGGTATAATATATAAAATCTGCTCAGAATTTGCAGTAGAATCTGAATCTCTAATAATATACAAGGTGTTTCATTAAGAAAACCTATAAGTTTGTTCTGATACGCGTTTTTGGAACACCCTGTATAATACTTTTATAAATCGTAAAAAAATTCAAAAGATTTCCTACAATTTGGTAAAAAAAATCAGCTCTCTATCTTTAGGAATAACAAAGTTAAGGGGGCGGTCCATTTATAATGAGTACATAAAATCTTGGTAATATTATTAATAATTATAATATGGTAGTTAAAGTAGCCCCCAGACGTAGAAAGTATTTTAACCTATAATATTTAACAGAAAAACAGTAAATACAGGGTCCTGCAATAAGGCGTCAGGCTTTCATGGATCCTCTGGGAATGAAGTTTTTTCATTTTAATCATATGCAAACTTATACTGTATTATAGGGTGTATTTTAGGAAAATGTTTTCTTATATACATGGTGGCCCAAAAAAGTGCACTAACATAATTTTATATTTTTTAAAAGGAACACTATGTTTTTTATATTTTGGTTTGTTATTATTGTCCTCTATAATTACTTAAAATTTTATTTACTTTGCTTTGGTAGTTCAGAACAATAAATTAAAAACTGGAAAAAATCAAAAAAACTATTTTTAAACACATCATTGGGTGAGATTTATGGCAAGGGGCCTAGAGATGTTTTAAATCTAATGGTGTATAATCTATTTTATTCAGTGTGTTTGTAATATGATTTCAAAAACTACACATTTAAAACAATGTTTCTCAAGTTTTTCAAATAAAATGTCCTGTATGTTATTTGGCTTTTTGATGTAGAATTCATAAGCACATTTTTTTGTAATGAAAGCGTATAAGTTATTTCCAGCCGTTTTCAAAATAATTGCAAATTTCAAAAATTAAGTTGTTAAACAACATTTAACACAATACAAAATTATGTAATCACAGTTTTTTTGGCAACCCTGTATATGCGAAAATATTTTCCTAAAATACACCCTATAATGCAGTATGACATAGTATAAGTTTTAATTCTAACCCACTCTATTTTTTCAAAAACTTTTTCTTTAAGCTTAAATTCTTTAACTTCCTGTTTTTTAGTGGCTTTTATATTTTTTATAAAATGTTTGAAACATTTCAACATAATATCTTTTTTTTCTTTTTTCTATTTATTTCTGTTCCCTTTAACTTCTAAAAAAATAACATAAAGAAACTAAGTACAGGGTGTCCATTTTTAGGCACTTTTGCAGCGTATCTCGTTTATATTTAAAGATGGAGGATTACGGTTTAGCTCAGCACTATACTGTTAAACTAAACATGCCGTTAGTAAAATTTCCATAGCCCTCTTGGTTTTTGAGGTACCGGGTGAAAATAACAGTAGCACCTTTGGGACACCCTGGTATCTCAGTTGTCTTTTAAATTATAAGATAGGTGAAAAGGTATCCTTATAGAACTTTTTTTGTAGAATCCAGTGGCGTAGTTTTTGTTATAAAACATAGGTACATATGGTTTTAAATAGGACACCCTCTATATTTTTAACTAATTAAATTAAGCATTTTTTTGGTGTTTTAAAAATAGATAATGGTAGGTATATATGTATTTGAAAAAATAGCTGAATAAACTACAATTTTCTTTAAATTATAACGTTTTATTTAACAGTAGGCCAATGCGCTAATGAAACAAAATACAATAATCTGTTAATGGCAAAGTTTAAACAAGTTTTGTATGTCAGATCAATAATATTCAATCTTGACTTAAAAGTTGTAAGTTTAAAATGTATGTTTTCTTTTAAAAATGGCTGAACTGGGAGTACCTATGTCAGAACTTTAAAACATTACGATACGTTTGTTACATGCAATCCAATGAAAATTTGCATCATGTCTCTGAAATATGTTTTAACAAGTCCACTTTTTCTTAATTCAATACCTAGTTATTTCTTATCATTGTGCGTCATTCTTATTATAGATATCCGAAAAGAATACAATCTTTCTTTAATGGGTTTTCTATACTTAACGATAATTTCATAATAAATGATGGATCATTTACGCGACCAAGATCAAAATCCTACAATAAGAAAAAAAAATTTTCATATTACTTCATTGTCTACCACCTTCAAACAAACACTAGAAATAAGATATTTTGCTGTTTATGACAATAGAAATACTCTTATTTAGGTTAATTAGTCTCTAAAATTAAAAAAAAAACACAAATTAATGTGAATAATTTCACACCTAGTACCGGTTTAAGGTAGTTTGCCCCCTGGGGTAAATGACGAACGCTGATGCGCTCGCACTCTAAAATGAATCGGTGCATGCAAGAAGGGTCCTTAGTCCATTTGGATAGTTTTGAGAAAATCGAAAAAAACCTCATAACAAAATTGCATAAGAATTATTGTTGAACCGGCTAGCCTTGAGTTATCCATCTATTATCTAGCTTCTAAAACCAAATTGCAGTGGAGAAATAGACCTATGGTAACCTTGGGAGGCAGAAAAATCATCGGACTTAGGTACTTTCTTGCATGAATGGTGAAGCATAATAAGACAACAAGTCCCGGACTTGGGTCCGTTCTTGCATGAACCGTCAAAATTCTTTATTTTAATTACATAGGAGAAACCCGCATAAGGTCCGTTCTTGCCCAAATAATTGAGTTTACCTTTCTAAATGTCAAATATCACAATATCTCATTTTCGGCAAAAATAGACTAAGGACCCTTCTTGCATGCACCGATTCCAATATGGCTTAAACCCAGAAATAGCTGATTCCCGGACTCAGAATTAAAAAATCATATATTAATTATGGTAATACAGTAAGAACTAAAAATGTTATCGCGCAGTACTTTAAACGAAAAGACGACCCATGCTTAAATCGGGACTGATCACAGTTATTTAATAGTGATAATAATTTAGTTCTTACAAAGATAACTCTCCTAATGGATATTGAGTTAACGATATGTTCAAAATATATTTTGAACGCCCATTCATTTTTAAATTAAAATAACACCACCAAAATATTAGAAATAATAAATTACGATAAAAAATGCGCTTATGCAGGTGTAAAGAAATGTAAACAGACTTTTGGCGGGCAAATATCTAATAGATATTTGACAACGTCGCAGGGACTCGCACGTTGATTGAAAATGCCATTTATATACAATGGGCCTCGCATGTTAATTATCTATAGTAAAAGGGACTCGGATGTAAGTTGCATACATGTATGTTTAAATTTTAGTAATATCTTACCCCTTGATAGGGGCTATCATTTAACATTACAAGGACATTTAAAAACATCAAAATATATAGTTTAAAAACCATCCCATCAAGTGGGCCTCGGGTGGCCTGTTTAATATATCGGGCCTCGCTTTTATAGCTGGATACGTATATATATATATATATTTTTTTATGACTTGCTACAATTTGTAATTTGCAAAAACGTAGTCAAATAAATATGTCTATGTCTATGTCTATTATGTCCTTAGATGCAAGGCCATTTTTGATGCAAATAATTTTTGCTCCCTTAATACACGCAAGTGCTTGAAACGAAGTAATGAGCACTTTATTTTTTCCAACATTGGGAGACAAATGGAGAATCAATACTTAAAAAAACCTCTTTAAACAACAACTAATTTAAATGAAAACTTAACGTTTTTTTTAATGAGATGTTCGAACAGTCCTTCGCTTGTTGTCAAACAATATCCTAAACTGTAATAAAATTCAGTTATTGCATTATTAAGTTGATACGCAGCAGTTCAATTGAATTCCCCTGATATTGTCGGGCTATAGTTTGTAGTCGACTGGGTTGTGTAGCTTAAATGGTTTTGATTTATTCTTATTAATTACTGTGCTCTTATGGTGCGCTATTTAATCACTGAAACACTAAGGATTTTATAAGAGTTTTATTTGATGAACAGCAAAGCAATGAGATAATGAAAGATTACAATAAATATTGTGAATAAAAATAGAAATTAAATTAGGTTTCTAATAAGAAGAGAGATTGCCCCTTTTTACTTACTTTAGGAATGTGTTATTCCAGTAAGTTTAAAGAAACAGCCCATTGGATAATTCTGACAAAACGAGAACAATACAAATTTTATACAATAAACAATTAGATAAATTACTCAAGAACACTTACGCAGTTTCAGCAAAGTAGGCTAGTTCTGGTGCAGAACACTTCACGACTTCAACAATTATTAAAATGAATCTTGAATTTAAACTTGACTAGACAAACGGGCAGAGGTTACCCTTACACTTGAATAATTGACACAACTCCCTGAGTAAATGTTCTTTCGAGCTTTTATAGTGTTTTGTAACCCCCTACAAATTGGAAGAAGGGATTCCTTTTTTGCTGTGTCATGAATTATTTTCCCAAACTCTAAAAGAGGGGATTGGAATCCTTTATTCCAACCAATTACAAACAAGTATTTTTTTATAAACATTATAATTATCCTACTACTAAACTCAAATATCACTGTCTCTCTTCACTACTAAATTCAAATGTCACTGTCTCTCTTCTACACACTAGTTTTTTTTTATCACACCTTTTTTGCGATAAGCACCGCCACCTTAAGAGTCTTTACACTGCTTACAACTATTTCATCTAGCCTTAAGAGTGCCAATCCATATGCGACAATATTGCAATATTTAGTTCTTCCAAATTTTGATAACACACATTTATATAATATACAACACTTTTAATGTAACTTCACAGGATAAAGTAGTTTGGTGAAAGTTCAGGAGATCTACGTGCTCAATTAAAAAAAAAAATATATTGCCTTACTTCTCCTGCATTGTACGCAGGACAGCTGTTCATTTGAAACTAAATATCTTCAATCTCATCTTCTAGTACAGATACAATTTGATATTGTAAGGTTTGTTATTAAGAATTTCTTTTCCCAAATTTTTTTTCCAAAGAGGAAGATCCCATAATCCAATGTCTAAAAATGCCCGCCCAAACATTTACCTTTTGAGGGTATTGAGATCTTGTTCGTAAAAATGTGTTTTATTTTTCTGTACTCCAATATCTACCTATTTTTACATTTGGTTGGTGGTACCATTATTATTTAACCTTTCCATAACTTTAAAACAAAAGTTTGCTCTTTGTATTTCATCACATTACCTTCATCCTGATTTTTTATATTTATACTTATGGAACTTGCGCAGTATTGTATAGTAATGCTTTCCTACAGTTTTGCCATTGAGCTAAAGGTGCACAAGGTGCTAATTCAATCATGGAGTAAAAGTTCCAAATCTGCAATATTTTCTTCGGCGCTACAATCCAGTACATTCTTATTTTGATCGAAGCTGTTGCATTTATTAATTACAGTATCTTTACTTTCAAAATTTCAAACAAAAATTTAAGACTGGTAAATTGACTGGGTCTGTCGGGAAATATCGTAGAAAAAATTTCGGATACTCTCCGAGAGCCATTTTCCATGTAGTACCACCTAACCATTATTATTTTTTCTTCAATACTGCGAAATACGTTGAAACTAATAAAACATAAACGTCTAGTAACATTTCACATTATTATAATTTTTACGGGTGTTTGAGGTATGTATCAGAGCCGTATTCAATTTTTAAGAAATAAGTACCCTGATGTTTTTGGGATTGATATTACACTGTTGAGGCATAGCATGCCCTAATGAATATTTTCATGACCTATATTTAACTTATTTCCCATTAAACCATCCTTTCTAGCTTATATTTATAAATTTGTAGCCGATGATGATCTTCCCTAAGGTCGAAACATGCCCGACCGTATTATAATGTACAAAAGTATTATATCTTACTATGATATACTAACGTACTATATTTCTTTCAATACCATATTTGTGGTTTAGAAAGACATTTTCTTTCCTTTTATTTTACGAAGGGTTTTTTCTAAATTTTTTTAAATTGGCTTATGAGAAAATAATAAAATTTGGTGTGCAAGATCATCATACCTTTAAAAAAGTCTAATACAATTTTGCAGTAAAATTAATAGGGAAGCCAATATTTGAGGGTTGCATATAAGGTATATCTTCTTGCTTTTTTGATAGCCACAATTTGTTATTTACAACAGGTTACCTAATAGGTATTTTAGGAGAAGAAGTCAGTAATGGATTAATTTTTTTTTTAACTCTATTATACTAACAACACGTGTCCTAATAAAATAATATTAAATTTGTTCAATCTAAATCGAATTTAGTACTGTTCAATACCCAGTAAACACACATATGTTTTATCAACGTAATAACAACGTGTTAGTGGTTGATAAACCGTGTACATTAGATATGTAACCGTTAATTATTCGTTTGAATAATACACGTTATTGATAACGTGAAAAATATGTAATTTTTGGCAGACCGTAAGTAGTCCCTTGACTACTCTAAAATCAAAGGGTGGCACTCGAGGCAGACCGACCGACCGATAGAACATAAAATCCCAAGTAAAAACCTTACAAGCGTTTGAGAAAGTCGCCAATTTTACTTTTAAAAAAGTGCACAAGTGGATTTGAGACCCCTGAATATATTTGATACAACGCAAATTACTTAAAATTTATATTAACAATAAAGTAAAGCCCGATTTTTTCGGGGAATTCTCGTGCTGTAAAAAATATGGCATGAATAATTCTCTTTAAAATATAATAGGTATACTTACACGATAAAAGTATAAATTGTATTTTTTAAAATTTATAATTTTGATATTTAAATCTTATAGTACCTACATACCTACCAGAAAATACTTCAGTAACATTTAGTATAAGACGCTAATTTTACTTTTAATGACACTATTAGGGGTAGTTGATCCACTCGAATATATTTTAAATTATAAAATACGATTAATCCAAAATACAACATACCTAAGGTAAAACTTTCTTCGATTACCTTTTCTTAAAACTTTTTGTCAGGATAGGCAGATCAGTTCCAGTAAGTTTATTGTTAAATTGACACAATTGACCCTACATATAGACTTTATAGTCTAAAATGAATTATTTAAACTTTCGCCCGGTTCCAATACACCGTAACTTTTTCAATTCCGAACCGATTGTAAAACAGTTTTCGTCATTGAATAGGCAATTTCGCATGAGACGTATGTGGAAAATTCAAATAAAACTTATAGCACTATTTGCGATAAAGGATTTTAGAAGAATTCGATGTATTATTAAATTGCCTCTATGACAGTGGAAAACATACAGAGTGTAACGGAATAAAGGGGTGCCAATAGATTTAAAGTCATATTTCAAGAATTCACTATTGGTTTGACTAGAATTTATAACGTTTTCTTAAAAATAAATTATTTTATTGAATGTTTTTAACATGCAATAATTATAGTATGTGATAATAAGACATACTGAAGTAATTTTTCAACCTTTGTTATTAAAAAATAAAATAGTATACAGGGTGTTCCTAAATTAATGGTACATCCGAAAGTAGGCGATTCTTTGGTTTATTTAATAAATAAAATGTTATATAAACATGGGACCGAAAAAGCTTCGTTTCGGAGATACAGGGTGTTACCATTTTAATTAAAAAAATATTTTTTTATTGCCATTTTCAAACCACTCTAGATATTTTAATGAAATTTGGTACACGTTTTTTGAGCATCGAAAGACATTTTTTGGTGTGCAATATTTTTTTTAAATTTTTGCAGTGGCGTCCGTGCGGGGCTTGCATTTAATATTTTTGAAGAAAAAAATGGTGCGCCACTGCTTTTTCTTTAAAAAAATTTTATTTTTGAAATTCCCGTCTAATTTAAAGCAAATTCGGATTTCTTTAAGATATTACAAAACTACTAAAAATAAAAAAAATTTCTAAAAAAAATTTTGGGAATATTTTTGATTGTCATTTACTTTTCTGAATGGGGTATTTAAAGTAGAATTTATTTTCTAAATACCAATTTTTATTTTTTCTTTTCGTTTGACCAGCAAAACGTTCGGCAATTTTCATTGTGGTAAAAGGGGTTACTGCTCTTAATGCGCAAAATTTTAGAGAGGCAGCACAAGAATTCAATCGAAGACACCCTAATCGCTTTATATCGCATAGCACAGTTTCTAAAGTGAATCAAATGTTCAATCAACGCGGTTTGGTAGTGCAAGAAAAGGTAAAACGTCCAAGAAATCATTCAGGGGATAAAAGAATTTTAAATCATTTCCGCGTAAATCCAAAATCAAGCTTAAAAAGCTTTGATATTAGGCGAAAAAGTTCTGCGTCAAGATGTTTAAAGAGAAATGGTATTAAACAATTTAAACCTAGATTTTTACACACGTTGCAACCAGGTGATAACGAAAGAAGAATGGAGTACTGCCTAACAATGCAGGCAACATTTTATAAAGACAAGGGTATTTTTGGAAAAATATTGTTCACCGACGAGGCAACATTTTCCACAAACGGGACCGTGTCATCTCAAAATATTAGATTTTGGAGTGAAAAATCCAAATTGGGTTATTAATTGTAAAAGCCTCTGCCCGTATAAATGTGTGGTGTGGTGTATTAAAAGATCGTATTATTGGATCATTTTTTTTGATACAACTTTAAATGGTGTAAGATTTCTGGAGTTCTTGGAATATGATTTTTGGGATGCAATTCACGGTTTGCCGCTAGAATATAGGGAGAATTTGTATGTTCAGTTAGATGGCGCTCCAATTCATAATTTTGGACCTGTAAGAGGATGGCTTAATGAAAATTTTGAAAATAAATGAATTGGTCGCAATAGCCCCTTTGTAGCTTGGCCGCCTAGGGCTCCAGCCTTGACCCCGCTGGATTTTTATCTATAAAAAATAAAGTTTATAAAACTCGTACAGCGACTTTACAAGCTTTAAAAGACCGTATAAGACAAGCGTGTGCAGCAATTTCCCGTCAAGAAGTTCGAAAAGTTTGTTTAACGGTTAGAAAAATTTATGAAAAATGCATAAGAAAGTGGTTTGGTCGAAGATATTGACTTTTATTAAATTTTTGATATTAGTTCAGAGTTGTACACACAATCATGTTTAGTTTAGCTTATATTAATTTTATTTTGGTAATTATTAGATTGTTGTTTATTATAATATTATTATAATAATTATTTTGTTTTATTTACATGGCCAACTAAGTTTTTATATTTTTTGTCACTTGCGTTTTAATGAAGTTCTTGGTATTCGATTACCTTCCAATTTGTCACATTATAAATATAATTTTATAGCAGAAAATACAGTACGCCACTGCTTTTACCGTATGTAATTTTTTTAGATGAAGCCGTTAAACGGTCAACATTTTTGGTAATTACCTTGTTGCTTATCGCGCGTATTTTAGATGTCAATGTTTTTGAAAAAAAGTAAACATAAATTTGGTCATACCCACGCCACTGGTTGTTTCTATTTATTAAAACTTTGTATTTAGTCGTTTTTATGGATGCTAAATCGACTTCTGATATTAGTTTAAAAATAAAACAATCGCTAAAGGTACTTTACTCTTTAAATTCTTATCTTAAAACCTCTATAAATCCGTACGCCAATGGGTTACCTAAAATTGCATGCAATACAAAAGTGCGCCCTAGGATTATATTTAACCACACTAAAATTCAAAACAATCGACTTAGGAATACCGAAAATATAAGCTTGTTTCCATTACAGGACACCCTGTAAGTATACGAGAAACAATTGTTTGTTTGTTAGTGATTTTTTAACAATGAAAACCCTTTTTATTTTAATTTTAATTCTTTTTTCTAAATAATATTTCTTGAGGACTAAAAATCCTATAATAATATTAATGTTCTTCTTTCTTTCACACTCAAAACTTCTTAGTTTAAAGTATATTTGTAAACTAGCTTTCAAAGAGCGTTACTGACTAACAATTGAATACTGCTATAAAAAGAACATTTTTAATAAAAAGAACTTAAAGAATTTAAAGAAATAGGTCTGACAACCCTGGTTGTAAGGTCGGTCTCTTTGAAGCCTGGTAAACGCTTTTTTATGTCATCAAACTAAGTTTGGATAAATTATACTTAAAATGAAAAAAAATACTATGCTGCGACCTAAAATTGTATTTGCGTATAACCACAATTATTAGTAAAATTCGTATAAGTACTACGATAGAAAATCCCACACCTTGGTGTGGAATTATCTTACCGAATACCGCGCGAGGTTAAATTAAATTCGGAAATTTATTCAAGCTCTTGTGGTATTACTAGTGAAAATCTCAAAGGCAATAACACTGTTCAACACAAAAATCCTCTTTATAAAAATATCGTGTATTTTGTAATATTTGGACCTAAACTAATATACAACTGCCCACCAAATGTTTATATTGGCCTCAGATTTCTTGGAAGGGTCGAATAGGCCCATTAATAGGTAATAAACGGTCGCCCCATTGTTATTTGCAGGTAGTTGGATCTATGCTTGAAATATGCCTTTAGTCGTTACTATATCATCATTTAGTAAACATCTATTCATATTTTCGCTTAGATCTACGGGCGTGTTAAAACGGTACCAAAAATGTCGATGCGCGTTTGCGTTAATAAAGCCGATAGTTTCTGTTATATTTGTGGCGAAGTTACCGCAAAAGCGTACCAAAAACCGATATCTTCATTAGTAAAAAAGGCTTATGAACTGTACTTTGGATGCAAAGTTGGCGATCAAGATAGGTCCTGGGCCCCAAAAATGTGTTGCAGTTCGTGCTCGAGAACATTGACTGGATGGCTGAAAGGTACTCATAAATCTATGCCATTCGCAGTTCCAATGGTTTGGAGGGAACCTCGTAATCACGTAGATGATTGTTATTTTTGCATGACGAATATTAAAGGAATTACTAGCAAAACCAAGCGTAGCAATCAGTACCCCAATATTCCTTCTGAAATGCGACCAGTGCCCCACGACAACTCATTACCCATTCCCCAGCCACCTGAGAGTTACACGCTTGATTCCGAATCAGACTCCGGAAGTATTTCACCAGAAGCCGGACCAAGCTACATCCCTAGTTCTCATGATTTGCCTGATACACCTCATTTAATCACTCAATGTGAATTAAATGACCTTGTTCGTGACTTGGACCTCCCGAAAACAAAAGCTGAACTTCTCGGATCCCGCCTGCAGCAGTGGAAGCTCTTGGAAAATGGAGTGAAGGTGTCCATCTACAGGAAAAGGCAATCTACTCTTACAAATTTTTTTGCAGTGGAAGGTGATTTAGTATTTTGCCATGACATACCTGGCCTAATGACCGAACTGAACTTACCATATACTCCCGATAAATGGAGACTATTCATAGATTCGTCTAAAACAAGTCTAAAAGCTGTTTTCTTTTTTAATGGAAACGAGCATCCATCGGTTCCTATAGGTCATTCGGTAAATATGAAAGAAACATATGACAATCTTAAGATGTTACTAAGATGTGTAAAGTACGAAGATCACAAATGGAACATATGTGCAGATTTAAAAGTGGTGGCGTTACTGACAGGACTGCAATCAGGATATACAAAATACTGTTGCTTTTTGTGTGAATGGGACAGCCGTGCAAGAGACAAACATTATAAAATTAAGGTTTGGCCTCCACGTGACACCATACAAGTTGGCGTTAAAAATTTGACCCGAGAACCATTAGTTCAGAAAGAAAAAATATATTTGCCTCCACTTCACATTAAGCTGGGTCTGATCAAAAATTTTGTTAAAGCACTGGATAGAGAAGGCAATGCTTTCACGTATTTAAAAGACAAATTTCCACGTATAAGTGAGGCCAAAATTAAAGAAGGAATTTTTGTTGGTCCCCAAATTAGGCAATTGTTTAAAGATGCGAACTTCAGGCAAATTTTAAGTGACAATAAAAGTCGGGCATGGAATGCATTTGAAAGTGTGTGCAACAATTTTCTTGGAAATAATAAATCAGAAAATTATCGTGAACTCGTGGAAGAACTACTCACGGCCTATCATATTTTAAAATGCAACATGTCACTAAAACTTCACTTTCTCCATTCTCATTTGGACTTTTTTCCTGAAAATTTAGGAGCAGTATCAGATGAGCATGGAGAACGATTTCACCAAGATATTGCCTCCATAGAGAAAAGGTATACAGGAAAGTGGAGCCCGAATATGTTAGCCGACTATCGCTGGACCCTAATACGAGACACATCCAGGAGTTCTTATAAAAGAAAGACGTTAGGGAAGTAAATATTAAATTTTAAATTATTTATAAATGTTTATACTGTACCTAAGCTAACTGTTAATGAAATATATTATATGTTTTTAATTGTTAAAAATTTAATAAATCGGCATTGAAAGGGGTTTTTATTGACTTTTTCTTAACATCAAAGCATATGTCCCTTCCTTATCATTGGAGGCTAATATCGAAAATCTGAGGCCAGAACCGGATTCAGCAGGCCAAAATATATAAAATCCAGCCAAAATCATACCAGGGAGGAAAAAAAAGTTTTAAAATGTTCGTCAGTGTAATTATACTTACTGTAATTTTTTAAATAATGAACAAAGCTTTAAATACACAAAAATGTCAAACTAACTAACCAGTAAAGAGTAAAGTAACATTAATGTTTTCGAATAAAATGGTTATTTGCACAGAACTCGAGAAAAAATAACGATATCGAATTAGGTACTGTTCGATACGCCAAATGGTAGCAACTTTTGTGCACTTTAAGCACAATAATAAAACAATATGTCATGGCATTTATTTTTATAAAGAAAATTTTTAAAAAACTAAATCTTGAATCTTGGGTAACCGTGTGAACCAACGATCACCACCATAACCGGATTTTTAATACGTTAGTATTAAATGATTGTTAAAACTAGCCTTTCTATGTTGATTAAATTTGCATGAAGGGTATAGAAATTACATCAGTTTTAAACATATTTTTTTGCAAGGTTCCCTCCACTCTGATTATCGACGATACGTCAGTACAGTCTTAAGAACAAACTATAGGAACAATTAATGATATTTTTATTTTCTTTATTAAATGAGGATCTTAACAGAGATTATTTGCAAAAATTTGATTTTTAGTTGAATCACAGTAATTGCATGCCCTAGCGGTCATTTTGGAAATTTAAATATATTTTACATCGATTTTTCTTGGTCGATTTAGTCAATATAATTTTTCCACATAGACATAAGGTTTATTGCATCCATAATATCGTACCTCGTCGACTTTAGTGGGACACCCGGTATATTATGGTTGAATTAAATACAAATTGTGCATTCAAATAATTATTTAGGTTTTTGTCTTTACAAAGCCCCGATAAAGGTTTAAATTAAAACAGAAACTTTTGCGGAGCTATACGTTAATTATTTTCGCAATCAGGTCCCAACCAAATTCACCAACATTACTTATCTTAATTTATGTTTATGTTTATTTTATATCAATTGAATACAAATATCAACAGTTTATCTTAATATTGTTGGTTCCTTACCATGTCCATTTCGGAAATTGGTCCCATGCTCCTTACCATTATATCAACTTCTACTATTGCAGGTGGACCTAAAAAAAAATGCATTGAAGAGTACAAACAAACATTTAATGGTATCTGTTTAAAGGTTGGGGACAATGATAGATGAGTTTTGAACTTGAATTGTCTTTATTTGTTTTAAATCACAACGTTTTAACAGGTATTTACGAGGGGTGCATTATCGTGCATTACTCTGCATTACTCTGCATTACCCTGCATTACTGTAAATTAATCGGCATTGCCTCGAATTAGCCTGCATTACCGTATAATTATGACTCACAAAAGTAACTTTTCCAATAGTTCGAGTGACAGCGCACAAGAATAACTGATATAACAGTTTCAATATCTTAAAAAATAGGAAATACCACCGGATAGGTACCTAACGGGAGCGCAATGAATTCCCACCTGACGGGACTCTAGACACTGAAATCTTTTGGAGGCTTATTAGAGGTTATGTTTTAACATTTTTGCAGTTTTCATAGCCGTTTTATAAGCCGAAAAAATCATATTTCGTGAAATTTATCATACTCGGACATGCTATAATTAATGCATTAATTCCGTTTTTACACTTAAGTTGTATCGCATATGGTGCAGGTGCCAAGCGAAATGGCTTGTAGACTGTACCTACTTGTTTTTTTTTCTATTCGCAGTGTTTCATTTTTCATTAAACAAAATACGCCTATTACTTGCATTACTCTGCATTACTTCGAATTACTCTGCATTCCTCTGCATTACTTCGAATTACTCTGCATTCCTCTGCATAACTTCGAATTACTCTGCATTCCTCTGCATCACTTTGAATTAGTCTGCATTACTCTGCATTACGCCGCATTACGCCGCATTACGCCGCATTACGCCGCATTACGCCGCATTACCCTGCCTTACGTAAAATTTAGAGAAAATCTGCATTACTGGTACACATTATCAAAGGGTGGATGATCCCTCGGGTATATATGTCCAGTCGTCTTCAGGTGAATACTGGACAAACCAATTAAAACGTTGTGATTTAAAATAAATAAAGATAATTTAAATCCTAAACTATTTTAATATTTAAACATTAGTCACTAAATTTTGATTTTGACTCTAACTCTTAGAGAAAGAAAAAATAAAATTTTATACAGTTTCAGTCTATAAAATTTGAATTATTTACTGAAAAAATAACTAAACACTTTCTGATAGAAACACAAAAAACTGGCTTACTTAACATCTGCCTCGACCAGTCGAAGATGTTCTAATCGAATCATGTATCGAATCTTATCTCTATTTTGGTTATCAAAACAAAGATATGATTATAATCGGTACACTATTGATAATTTGGAAAATTTATTTAAAAAATAGGAAAATTACATATGCAGTTTAAATATTAATTTTATGTTTAGGAAAATCTATAAATTCTTTAAAATACAAACAGTTGAACAATTTATAATTAATTTAATAGAAAACTGACTAAATTGACATACCATGTATTCTTACCTCCGAAATCTGGTCGCACACTGTTGTCATATCCTCTTAAAAGACTATCCAGTAGTATGGATATGTTTTGGTGGTTATTCTTTTGCGGCAACCGAGGCATTTTTGTTAAAGAAACCATTAAACTTGCTTTTAAATTTACTAGGAATAGGGAGAGGCTTAGCAGGGATGTTGGCTGCATCATGAAGGATTCTGAAAAGAAATGTTTGTGTTTATTAATGTCGTAAAATTAATAATTTGTTTGCATTGTGGTAGGCGAAAATTTTATTATTAATTTATAGTAAATACTCTTAATAGTAGTTAGTCCTCCAAAATAAAGATCCCAGTCAAATCAGTGAAAGCGGTGCTTCCATCGTTCCCTTTATTTTTAAAATTTTCAATGTATATTTCGGGCGTGGGGTGTAAATACAAATCAGGCGAGGCCTTAAAAAATGTAAATAGATTTGAAATATTTTGGTGTATCTGTATAGTCTATATTAAAACACTACAAAATGAAGTTTTCTAGTAGTATGGCGCAATAAATAAACGAAAATGTCACATATAAACATTCCTTATGATTTTTTATGTTAAGTGCCGTTTTACAAAGACGTAATTTTAACACAAATTTTGTGCTAAAATTTATGATAAATTTTATTAGAAAAAATGTATGACAAAAATATGTACAAAATTACATGGAATTTTAATGTGTATGACAAAGTAACAAATTTGGATGCAATTTTTTCAAGAAATCATGCGCACTAAAGACCAGACCATTGTTAAATGTCAATGTCAAATTATATCTAACCCAGCTTTTCAGTAAATAAAAATAAAGTAATTTAGGAAATAGCAATGAAGGGTACAGAGGAAAAAAGATGAATGTCACAAAACACAGTTATTAGAGAGTTTTCGTTGTATTGGCAAATTTAAACGGTTAACCATAACGAATACGAATACGAAGCCGCTATTTGACAGATCGTAAAAATAGTTTTCGTTCAATTCGCTTACCGTTAACGTTAAGTCGAATTCGACAGTAAACATAACAAATATAACATAACCTATCTTTAATGGTTTGTGTTCATATTTTCATATACGTTTTGTGCTATCTTTTTTGCTTGGTTTTAATTTCCTAGTTCCCAAAATTCTAAAACATCATGATAGACGAAAGGTTATGCTTTTATTGGACTCATCCAGTGATTCGGATTTGGATGATGCCCTTCTCTTGGAGGTGCTTGATCGCCAGGACATTCAGTATCGAGCACAGTTTTATGGAAATTTCAATTTAGAAAACTATAATAATGCTGAATGCAAACTTTATTTCCGATTTGAAAAAAAACCACTTAAGAAGACTGGCTGAAGCACTTAGGATTCCCAATAATGTAATAACAGAAAGCAACCATAATGTTTCTGGCGTGGAAGGGCTTTGCTGGGCTATCAAAAAAATGGTCATTACGCATGCGTTCCGTTTTCGCTATGGCTTTGTCTTCCGTCCGTTAGCTTCCGCCACTTATCCGTAACGATAACGATAAATGACAGCTCAAATGTCAAAGTTGTCAAATAGCGGCTATCGGAATCACTTTTAAAAGACAACGAAAACTGTCTATTGAGAAAATCGAATTTTAGTGTTTAGAGACTCCTACACTATTTATATGAAAATATTTCAAATTCTTTTTTTTTTGACCAATATAGCATAATGTCTCCCTTTAATTATTTATAGCTGCATATCTGTAGGTTGATGTCATAGACGTGCAATATTTTTTTTAAAGGGTAGAACCTACATAATAATGCAAAAACGATGAATGTCACATAACTATTGTGCAAAAGTCGGCAATACCCAAGCGGAACTTCTTGGAAAAGGAAAATAAAAAATAGTTGGATGGGGACTGGGGTTGGGAGGTAGAGTTGAGGTGGCTGAGCCCTTCCCCCCTCCCGATAATATGGACATTCATCCTTTTTTCTCTGAACGCTAGGACATTCATCTTTTTTCCCCTGTACTGCGATATTTAATCTTGATGTATTGTCTATGTCTCATCGTTTTTGTTCGGTTTACATAGTAAGCTAATTTCTACCGTTATTAAGCTACACATTCCAGCTTTAACCTTAAATTCGATTTTTTTGGACATTAATCTTTTTTCCCCTGTACCCTTTAAATATAACCTCCGATCCGAATGCCAATTTCAATCAAACGTAATCTTTCTTTTTCGGATTTTCTTGAAAGATTTTGATTTTAAATTACTGCACATATTTTGGCGCACTTTTATTAATATTTTGATAAAATATAGAAATGTTTCTATATTTTTGTAAAATTTTATAATATTTTTCTAATAAAATTTGTAAAGTATGTATTACACGTTAAAATTTAGTTGTAAACAAATTTCTGCCTAAATTTATCGTCCAATTTGCTACTGTGTAAAACGATACTGTGCTGTTTTACACAGACGTAATTTAAAAACAAATTTTGGGCTAAAATTTATGATAAATTTTATTAGTAAAAATTTAAAACAAAAATATGTACAAAATTACATGGAATTTTAATGTGTATGACATATTTTTCTAATAAAATTTGTAAAGTGTGTATTACACGTTAAAATTTAGTTGTAAACAAATTTCTGCTTAAACTTAAATTTATCGTCAAATTTGCTGCTGTGTAAAACGATACTATTTAATCAAAGTTATAACATTTGTTGGGTACAGTTTAAGTTTGTAACCTGGATTAAATTTAATAATTCCAGTATAGTTTTTTTTGGAAAAATGCTTAGGCACGAGTATTAACATTTTATGTTGTATTCTTTTTTATAAAAAAATATACTCAAACTATAGATTATGACGTTATCGATAATTTTATTAAGGGTATAGTCCGAATATCACCACCAGTAACCACGGTTAACTTCGACAAATGACAGATCAACCATAAAAATCCGGTTATATTCGGGACGAAAAATCACCATGTTCGTTAAAATCATAACCTTTAATTTTGAAAAGTTCACGACAGACTGATAATTTACAGAAATGCTAAATACACTTACTTATAATTTCATTGAGATTCATTCTCTTAATAAATTACCAACCATCGGTCAAATATTTTGAAATTAAATTCATAACAATATTTTATAATGACAAGTGACAGGAGAAACCACTTGTAACCGGCGTTTAAAGCCGGTGAGCATTTTGACATTTGGGTGACGTCATATCCGAAAACCGTGTTCCAAAATAAACCTATTTTTTGGTTACCGCTATCATTTGGTTAAATACGGAACGCTAAACCACGACACTAGTTACTTTCGGACCATACCCTTAATAACAACCCTAGTTTTTTATTGACATTTTTTAAAGTGCATATTAAGTTATACGTACGTAACCAGCTTGCAAATTTTAATTCCTCGTCAAATGTTGAAGAGTTGAAAGCACGAATAAAACACGAGAGAAGGTTAACTTCTCCATTTAGGGATATTGCCAAATAATGAATTAACAACATATTGAGCATTTTTGGCATTGGCGCAAAAGTATTAAAGACAGATAGAAGGTTTTATTTTTATTTTTTATTTAAATTAATTTTTGTTTGCTTAATATTTTTTAAATGACAAGGAATAAAAATTTGAAATTTGGTACTTATGTATAACTTAATAGGCACTTCAAAAATAGAGTAGCAGGCATTTTCCCGAAAAAAACTTTAGGGGATTCACTGAATTTATTTCAAGTTATAAACTCACACTGTATGTGTTTCAAAACTTGTTTATTTCCTAATAAATTTTGAATGGACGGTTTTGCCTGATTTATTTTCTCAATTTCCTGCATCCAGCTATTTACTATATTAAGTCAAATTTAATTCCTTTAAATGTGTTAATATAAGTATATTTGGCAAAATAGTGCCCATTTTGCACAATTGCTTAATTACTTTTTATTCTTTTGAAAATATATGTACCTACTTCTAATTTCAACATTAATTAAAAAAAATGGCACATTTTATTAATAGGTGAACAGATTCCAAATACATCCGTTTACATAATAAAAATACCTGGGCTGTAAACACTATGAAGACATAAAAAATCAAAAGGATGTTTTCATGTGACGTGACTTTTGTAGCACTCGCGCTTATTTGTAGTCGATAACTATATTACTAGAACTTGGCATTTTATAGTGTTAGACTAATCACCAAAAATCATCAAAATCAATTGACACGCTTTCGAGAAATTTTAGAAATATAATTTTTTTCAATATTTATCTACTTAAATTTTAAAAATAAATAAAAGTTAGCTTGAAGCGATTTATTTTGAACTCATGCCTCGGTATATTATGTCAATAAACACTGTTCATTGCACTTATTTTCTGAATACTTTATATACAGGGTAGGCTGCTACCCGATCCTACACATGAAAATAATAATTTTGAGCTAAGTATGACTTAGTAAAATGTTGCTCGGTAATGAGATACGTTAAAGTTTAATTTATTTTTTTTTTATAGCACAAGCTGTTTTTGAGATATAAACATAAAAATTTGTAATTGGGGTTTTTTTTAAGGGCAAGTAATATAAATCTATTCCTATTTTCCATATAAATTGTATAGGGCGATAGTTACACCCCACACGCCCACAATATTAGGTTCAACAATTGTTGCGAGTATTTTTATTTGGATTCTGATTTAAATTTATATTAAAACAGTAATTTTGTAAGAAAAAAGGGAAACTTTATTTATTTTATTAAAACAATCAGTTTCCGAGATATTTGCAATTTAATATTTTGTTGCGTAAATAAATCCGATCCCAAAAAAACAGTTTGCGGCCGACGAAAAATAGTCTATGAACAATTGAAAAGCAGGAATATCAAGACAGCACACGCCATACTAATAAAAAATTTAAGCAAATTGATCCATGTAATAGCTATTTACCTAACAAGTGCGGAAAATTAATTTTTCCGCACGAGCCTGCCGTTCACCGAAAGACGCGTAGCGGAGTTCGGTTAAGCAGCCGAGTGCAGGGAAAACATTTTCCGCACGTGTCAGGTACAATAGTTTTTCTACAGACGTAACACATATTTCAAAGAAATTTAATAATTTTTAATTAACTATAACAATCACATACATATGTAACAGTAACTAATTCTAAGAAAAAAAGTAATAACTACAAGTTATAATTGATATATTATTGATTTTGACATAATCGTGCCGAAAAATTTTTCTTCACTAGTGTGAAAAAACCAATTTTCCGCACGGATTTTTGACATAATCGTGCCGAAACTTTTTTCCGCACTAGTGTGGAAAAACTAATTTTCCGCACGGATATCAGTGCGGAAAATTGATTTTTCCACACGTCTGTAGGAAAAAGTTATTTTCTCGCATTACTTTTTCGCAAACGAAAACTAAACAAGTTTTTCATAAATAGTGGCACGATACAATTAATATTCAAATTGCGAAACGAGAGATATGCTTTGTATTCATGCTCAAGAAAATTTCAATGGTCGTGTAGCAGAAAGACGTTATTCGTAAAAATATCCAAACAGCTGGAACCAAGACAGAAATATTTTTCCAAGCCTGTATATAGTCGTTTAGGCGAAACTGGGTCATTTCGTCCTCAGAGACACATTTGTCGTCCTACACAGAAAAATTACATCCATATCATTTTAATCCCTTTTTAAATGTGCAATCAAATGATTAACCAACAAGACTTCAGTTCTGTCAGTTTCTACTTTATAAACAAAGTCAAGATCCAATTTTTATCAATAAAATCCTTTTTACGCACGAAGCGATCTTTACCAGACTAGGTGTGTTTAATTGGAGAAACAACCATGCTTGGGAACTGGAAAATCCACACTTAACAATGGGACGCCATTTTCAATATAAATTTTCTGTTAACATTAATTTGGTGTGGTAAAATAGACGAAATTATTATTGGACCTTTTGAATTACCTGCCAGGCTGAATGGTGAGCAATGTTTTTAAACAATGATTTAGTTAATTTACTTCATGATATTTCTTTAAATTTAAGACAAGGTATGTGGTTTATGCACGATGGTGCACCACCCCATTTTTCACTTGCAGTTCGCAATTATCTTAATCCTTTCACTATTTCTGTACATCACCATGTACACTGAAGTGTATTGCGTTATATAAAATTCAGAATTATTTTGCTCCTAATCTAAATATGTACATCAGCATTAGGGTGGTCCTTATTTTTGAAAGTCTAAATTTTATGTGTGCTACCCTCTGAAACGATTCTCTACCATAAGAAAATAAAGTGTGCAAAATTTCAGCTCCCTCCGACCACGTTATCCCGTGCCGCCGAGGGGTATAATTTCTGAAAATTTTTACATGCTGTTTCCTATATAAAATGCACACATATCGTTATAATAGTGCTTTCTGCATTGTTTGTTAAATATTTACCTAACATCAAACAAGTTGAGACTCGCACGTAACCTCTAAAACGCAACCCCCACTATTTATAACAGATAAATCATGCCAGTCAGTCAGTTTAACTATTTTCTTTGCGGGGCGTGCATTGGTATAATAGTGGTTATAATGGCGTCGTCTTCAAAAACAGTTTTGCGTAAGGATTGTGATGTTTATTTGGTAGGAAGCATTTCCCCTCAAATTATTGGCAATAAACTACCCTCAAATAGACAGATTCTAAAAGTATTATTCTTTAATTTACGACAAGTCAAACTTAACCTTCAAGATAGTGCGCGGTTAGCCGTAAAAGAGACTGTTGTGTTTTGGGAAAAAGCGAGAATACCTACCCAAAGTGATAAAAATTGTATTCCAAAGTTAAAAAAGTTATATGAAAAGTGGCGAAGTATTCAAAAAAGTTCTAATAAATGTTCTCATAAACAAAAAGAAAAAGAGCAGATGTTTGTTGGAAAACTAGACGATCTTTTTGACATTGCTCACGAAAACGCATTTTGTTTAATGAAAATAGAAGAAGACAAAGAATTTCTCAAACAACAGCGACAAAAAGGACGCATTGGATATATGTGTGGGATAGACAAAAATGTTGCAGAGCAAGAAAAACGATTGCTTGAACGGGCTGAAAAAATGGAACTTTTTAAGAAACGAAAAATTGAGGAAGTAGATAAATTAAGTAAGTTAAAAATTAATTATTTAGATGCAGTATTTTTTTAATCCTATCGAAAAATTAAGAAAAAAAAACAAATCTTTATATTATTTTCAGGTGAGAAAATAGAGTTGGAGTCTAATACTTCAAGTAGTGCGAGTAATGAAGTTCTTGATGCACAAGAGAACGTATTATTAGACGATACTGTTTCCTTCCCAGAAACGGGTTTTAAGAACCAGAATTTGGAAAACCCCGAAATGGTTACAACAGAACGTAGATCTCGAGGTCGTAAGTCGGTAATTACTGAACGTCTGGTGTCTACTCTAGATAAGTGCAAAGTAAGCGATATTCATATTATTTGTGCTGTAGCAGAGGCTTTGGGAGAGGATTTAACCACTTTAGTAATTAACAGATCGTCTATTCGGCGCTGCCGTCAAGATGTAAGAAAAAAGAAAGCTGAAAGAATAAAAGAAGAATTTAAAAATGTTGAACTTAATGCAGCAGTAATACATTGGGATGGAAAGCTTTTACCGGCGTTAACAGGAAAAGAAACTATTGATCGACTGCCAATTGTTATTACAAATCGTGATATTGAACAGATTCTTCACGTTCCAATACTGGAAAATGGTACAGGAAAAGCACAGGCTGAAGCTATATTTGAGGTTTTGCGCGATTGGGGTTTGGAAAATACAATAGAAGCTTGTTGTTTTGATACCACTGCTGCTAATACTGGTCCGTACAATGGTGCTTGCGTCCTACTTGAACAATTGCTAGAAACAAGCCTACTCTATCTTCCCTGTAGACATCATATTCTGGAAATTATTATAAAAAGTGTATTTGAACAAGGAATTCCAGGAACATCGGGTCCGAGTGTTCCATTATTTAAAAAAGACTTTTGGCCAAAGATCCATAAAACTAAATTTCTACCTGGAATTGCAGAAAAAGAGATATCTGAAATTTTCAGTGATGATAAGGCTGAAATAATTAAATATTTACAGACAATAGTAAATCATCAGAGAAGATCTAAGTTTTGACTTGACAAGACTTTACGTGAAAGAATATATTAACTTGGCTATGTGTTTTAAGTGCTGTTTGTTCGGACATGTGGCTAAACACTGCAAGAACGAATTATGTTGTCATAAATGTGGTAAACAACACGAAGGTCGCCAATGTCCTGAAGGCAATATGTTAGATTGCCCAAACTGCAAACGCATGAAGCTAAGTGACAGAATACATACAGCTAGGGATCCAAAATGTCCAGCGTATCTACAAAAACTAGACAAGCTTCGACAACACACAAATTATGATTGTGGTGGAAACAATTTTTTATAGATAACTCGGGGACATCAGGTGAGACAAACGAATCCAAATACCCCACACAAACCCGAACAAACCAAGCAAACGGCAATAAAGGAAAAAAATGTCAACAATCACTCAGCATTATTCATCAGAATGTGCAATCTATTGGTAATTGTATAGATAGGTTAAATCATATGCTACAAGAACACTCAGAATGTACTATTCTCTGTATTACCGAACACTGGAAAAATGCTGAGAGTCTTAAGACGTTTGCCATTGAAGATTTTAAATTAACAGCAAGTTTCTGCAGAAAAGAAGGGTACGGCGGTGCAGCTATTTATGTGCAAAAAGATATTAAAGTAAGAAATCGAAAAAAAGTTAATTCTCTTTCAATAAAAAATCACTTTGAGTGCGCGTGTGTTGAGTGTGATCTGGGAAGCGAACAGTTTATCATTATAGCAATTTATAGGCCACCCAACGGTGATGTAAAACTATTTTTTAAACAGTTGGATGCGTTACTTGCCCAATTAGTAAGTGAAAATAAAAAATTATTTGTAGCTGGGGATTTTAATCTAGAACTATTACAAAACAATAACAATAAAATTGACTTTTTATCAATTATGAACTCTTATAGATTGTATCAGACAATTTTTGAAAATACACGAATCACGCCCACATCCAAAAGCTGTATAGATAACATTTTTTATAATATTTCAAGATGTAACCTAAATACTTTTATTCTGCATAATTCGATATCAGATCACACCGCCCAGAAGGTTGTCTTTGAATGTAAAAAAAATAAGACTTTCAAACCATATTTTAAAAGATTCTTTCCCGAAAATGACAAAGAAATGTTTGTCAATAAACTAAAACAACAAGATTGGTTAAACGTATATAAAGCGGATCGATCCGATGTAAATCAACAATGGTCAATTTTTATGAACGATTTTGTAAATTTATTTAATGAATGTTTTCAGAAAAAATTAGTTAATAAAAAAAACAAGAAAAACCGTTTATATAAAAATGACAATAATATTAGGGAAATAAAAAATAAATTGGATATTCTTCTACAACTGAAAGATTTAAGTACTGATTATAAGAAAATGTATATAGCCGTTAAGAAAGAGTATGACGGTATGTTAATTAAAAGTAGGTCCGAAAATTACGCAAATAGGATAAGAACTTCGGATAACAAAAATAAATGCATGTGGTCTATCTATAACGAAATCATAGGAAATTCTGAGAAAGAGGACACAATGGTTTCTGGAAATGCAGAGGATAATGCAAACGATTATAATAAGTTTTTACTAAACATTGTTCCGAATCTTATAAACAAGTTACCTTGCAAGCAAGAACTGCAATATTCAAAAAAATCAAAACTCTTTAAAGATAAAATTTGTAACACCAAGGGAAATACTAAGGTTAAGTCAAAAAATAAAAAGTAAGCACAGTAGCGGAGATGACGAAGTTCCTACTAGTCTAATAAAAATAAGTATTCCAGCAATCATTGATGTCCTTTGTTACATAATTAATAATTCACTACGGGAGGGCATTTTCCCTGACCAATTAAAATTAGCTGTGATTAAACCATTATTCAAGAATAAAGGAGATGCAGAAAAGCTGGACAATTATAGGCCCATTAGCCTGCTTCCGGGTTTCTCAAAGTTATTTGAACTAGTAATGTGTGATCAATTAATTGAGTTCATGGAAAAGGAAGAACTTCTTTCAAATAATCAGCACGGATATCTCAAAGAAAAATCTATTCAGACAGCTGTCTTTCAATTCACTCGGGCAATTCTGAGAAATCTGGAAAAGGGCGACATGGCAATGGGAATATTCCTGGACTTGTCAAAGGCATATGACTGTTTGGATAGAGATTTACTTATAAAAAAACTTGACTTATACGGGATAAGGGGAAATGCTCTCAAGTGGTTTGAGTCGTATTTGAGTCACAGGACTCAAAGAGTGATCATTGTAAAGGACGGCAAAAACTCGAAATCCGAAATATTGCAAAATACAGTGGGCATTCCACAGGGAAGTATACTGGGACCAATTTTATTTATAATTTTTGTAAATGATTTGAATTTTGAGATAAACAATCCTCATTGCAGTGTAACGACATACGCTGATGATACTAATTTATTGGCGGGAGGCTTACAAATTGATGACATAGTAAGTAACTCTTCCGATATTTTTCTTAAATGTAAAACATGGTTTGATAAAAATAAATTACTCTTAAATAAAGAAAAAACTAGTATAGTGTTGTTCAAAACAAAGCTCTGTAGGAAAGAAGTGCCAGAAGTGGTGACAATAAATGACAATGAGATTACCAGACAGAAAAGTACAAAATTTCTTGGTATTCATGTTGATGAGTTCCTAGATTGGTCACAACATATTGATTATCTTAGTGGCAAACTAAATCAAATGTGCTATTGCCTTCGTATAGTTTCAAAATATTTGAATAAAATTGCTAGAAGAACACTGTATTTTGCAAATTTTGAATCAGCGGCGAGGTTTGGAATTATTTTTTGGGGAGGAAACTCTAATATTCAAAAATTTTTTGTAATACAGAAGCGTGTTTTGAGAATACTATATAATATGCAATTTTTAGAGTCATGTAAGGGTGTTTTTAAGTCTAAAGGAATATTAACAATTTTTGGTATATACATCTATGAAACTATTCTATTTTTTTATAAGAATAAAAATAAGTTTTATGTACATAATCAGCATAATTATGACACTAGGACTAATGACCTAAATTATCCTGTTCATCGTTTAACATTATCAGAAAAGAGTCCATACTACATGGGGATTAGGTTTTACAATAAGCTAACCATGGAGATTAAAAACATAAATACTGAAAAATTATTTAAAAGGCAGTTAAAAACCTTACTTGTGAACCTGGAACCATATAGTACAAAGGACTTTTTAGAAATGTGATTTTTGTAGTGTTTTTTTTTTGTTGACGTCATTTCATTTTATATGCTTTGTACACTGTATAAACCTATGTAATTTGAAATAAAGGTGATTTCTATTTCTATTTCTATTTCTATTTCTATTTCTATTTACGTGATGACTATAAAGAATTTGCACAATTATGTATGATTTTCCTAGGAGAATCTCAGACCGACAATATATTTTTTTATTATCCAGGGGCAATGCACCACGCCCGCTGGATGGCTAAAGTTATTTATTAGCTAAAAATATTTTTATTTAGAAAGGAATTTAAGTTAAAAGCAAGTGTAGAGAAGGCTTTGTCTGAAATATGTATTTTTATTGTGAAAATTTACGCAAAAAACTGATTTTCGTCTACGGTTTCTGCACACTCACCACGATCTGATCTCAACTTGATTAAAAACTTGTACGAGTACAAAAAAAACAATGAACACATATCCAAAGTTGCTTTAGAAAAATGTTTACGTCATTTGTGGTATTTAAGTCCCGAGGCTGTAGCGTTTTCTTTTTTTGATGAATATGTCCCTTTCGAGGTAAAGCGGAAGATGTGTCAAAAAATTCTTGCAAAAGATGAGTCAGATGAAGAAAGTGTTTTGTGGAAAAAAGTAAATTTAAAATATGATCTAGAAGATATTGTCAATAAAGATTTGGAACAGTTCGTATGTTCGGGTACTAAAAAGTTTTTCACTCGTTTTAATATAAATTTCTCCTTTCTAAATGAAGATCCATCAAAATGGATTACAAACAAGGAATATCAGCGAGGCAAAGATATAGTTGATAAAATTAAAGTTACGAATGATACAGCTGAGAGAGGAGTGAAACTAATAGAAGAATATAATGACAAGTTAAGCACAAAAGAAGATCAAAAGCAATTCATTTTACAAGTAGTTGCTGACTATAGAAAATGCTACCCTGATTTCAAAAAACAAACATTAACTTCTTCATTGTAAACATTTCTATGTAAGCTTATTTATTGTAACTAATAATAAAAATATTAATAACATTCCACGGTTGCTTAATTTGATATGCAATGCGAATATAATGAAATCGTTGTGTACATTTTTCTCCTCTCGGCGGCACGGGTTAATTTCAAAGAATAGAGCTGGAAATTTATGGACATTATTTTTTCATTGTAGAGAATCATTCTAGAAGGTAGCACAAAAAAAAATAATTTTTTATTTTGCTACATATAAATAAGGACCACCCTAATCAGCATGTACAACGTATTTTGACGATTATAGGTTGGTAGTAAATGCGCTAAATTTTCCCAGAGATAAGTTTGGCAACATTTTAAACGTGAGTGGTGTGTTGTACGAACAGGTGACTTTGAGGTTAAGTGATATATTTAACGTTTTTTTTGCAAATCTTTTGGAATTAGTGGTTTTGGAGTTTATTAATGGTAAGTACATATTTCAATCTTAGAGCTTCATAATAATTTTGAAAGTTTTATGTCATAGCAAGTCCAGAAATGTAGTTTGAATTATGTGTACATCAGAATGGACAAAAGCAGTTTATGGACCATATATTAGACCATATTCTTACAGTATTGATAAATTTTATTTTTGTTTGATCTCAGTGGGGTCGATATGATATGATGGCAGAACCGTTGGCTGAAAACCCCCTAGGGCTATGCTGAGCCCTTCCTAAGAAATTTACTTTTGGACTATCTCTCACCAGTTGTCTACTAAATATAAATATACCGCCCCCTCTAAGATAATGTTGAGCCTTTCCTGGTTATTGTTCACTCTAGAAAAGCAGTGCTGCTAAGGCACTGTCTGGTGCTAAAAATTGACTCATACTTTGTTTCCAAAAGTTTGATATATTTTTCAAATTTTATATTCAGATTTAATAATCTTGTTTTTAATAAGATTGCTTTGTATTTTAGATAATGGCAAACGCAAGAAAAAATCCAAATAGAACGCTAACCGAAGATGAGATTCTTTATTATCTTGACATACAATACAAAGTAGATGTTAAAATTTTGTTGGTTTTGTCATGGATCGATTTATAAGAGTTTCTAATAAAAGTTTAAAATTTGGTGTATGATTTTTTACATCCATGAACTATAATTGTCCATTGTGATGGACATATTTTATTGGGTAGGAGGGGGGTAGTTATTTTTTTTATACGAATTTTTTTGATCTATAGTGCAACTATACTTTGTATACCAAAAATTTGAATTTTTGAAAATTTCCAAGGGGTGGTGATATTAAAAGGGTTAACCAGCGGTTTCCCAATAGATGGTTTGGGGGTAGCAATTTTCCATGGCCCCGTAGCCCTGACCTCAACTCTTTAGATTTTTTCCTCTAGGGTTACATTAAATCTTTACTATTGAAAAGGGTTCAGAAGGCCTCCAACGTAATTCAAAATAAAGAAAGAACTTTATTTAAAGTATTTGTTAAAATAATTTTAATTCATATTTTTTATTACATTGTTAACTAACTTTTTGTGAAAACTGAATTATTTTTGTTGAAAATAAAAACTTTCATGCAATGTTATTTAAAAATGCAAATATCTCGGGAACGGATTGTTTTAATAAAATAAATGTAGTATGCCTTGTTTCTTACACAATAACTGTTCTATTATCAATTTTAATTAGAATCCCAATAAAGTTACCCGCAAATTTGTTTGGGTTTAATGTAGTGGTCGTGTGGGGTGCAACTAACGTCCTCTAACACTTATTTAAAAAATAGATTCATGTTACTAGTCCTTAAAAACCCCCAATTACAAATTTTCATGTTTATATCTCAAAAAAAGCTTGAGCTATGAAAAAAAAAAATTTAGATATTAAACTTGAACCCCCTGTACCTCATTAATGAGCAACATTATTCTAATGCTTGTTTAGTTTAAACCTATTATTTTTATATGTAGAATCGGTGGTTACTCTATGGCGCATTCATTATAGATCAGCCGGTATATAATGTTTAATAAGTTTATTAACACAAAATTTTTTTTTTTTTAAAAGACAAATCGTTAAACAAAGCTTTTACTTGCCGTCTGAAATACAGGGCATCCGGAAAAAGGAGGTCAATCCATTAACCATATCTTGCTTGAGCAAAAATAATATGACTTTTTTAATGCCATTTTTTATTTTTTATCCTAATGTTCGATATACAGGGCGTCGAAGTTTGAACTAAAAACTGTTTTTTTTTTAATAATTCTAGTATAAGATATTAATGTCAAATTTGATACTTTGCATCAGCATAGAGAGTTACATATTTTGACGAAAACAAAAAAAAAATTGTCAAATATTCAAAATATGGGAGTCAGTAACTCCCCTATTTTTAGTACGTACGCCAGTGACTTCCGAACTATATTTATTTAGGTAATCATTTTTGATTTTTGATTATTGGTACTACCATATAAAATTCGATAAAATTATGCGTTTTGGAGATAATTTGAAAAGTATGGGTCCTTAACTGATGCCAACTGAAGGGTGCAGGCAAAGAAAGAGAAATGTCAAAAAATGTAAATGTTCAGGAAAGCAATTTTAAAGTTTAAAACCCTATAACTTTATACGTGTTAGTTTTAGGCCCAATCTTTTTATGAAATAAATTGGGATGTGTATTGGACAATGAAAGACAGAAATGTATTAGGAGAGAGCCACCAACAGTGGCCATCCTTTTTTTTTATTTCCACGTATTTCAAAAACGTTTAAAAAATTTATGCTTTTTCCATTATTTTTGACTACATATACGATAAGGCTGTACAAATATGACTCTATTTAATTTTAAAAAGTATAGGATATTTTCCTAAATATGTTTTTTAAAACATACCACTATGGCCACTGTACCGAACCACATAGTGGTACAGTGGCCATAGTGAAAAAGCATACTAAAGACTGTTTTTAAGTTGGTAATAAGTAATAAGACTTCATACAAAATCCTTTAATTAGGAAATTTATATATATACACATCGAAAAATAAAAGAAACATGTATAATATAAATGCAATTTTTTTTTATTCAAATAATTTAAGGAACAGTGGCCACCCCTTTATAATATATGATAGTAGTGGCCAATGTACCCTCCGTTAAGGTGGCCACTGTAAGAAAGGGAACATAAAAAATAAAACCTAACCTTACAGAAAAACAATGCAGATTCTTTAGCCTTTTACCACTGAACTTCGTACTGCAATAGCACATCCTTAAGAAGCATGCAATAAAGGTACTGAAACACTTACCAGCTTTGAATGATTAAAACGATAAGGAACTCTAATAAAAAACTTTTCACATCGAATTTCAATGTCGCGCTTATTACGACGAAGCCGGCCATTTAACTGAAAGTTTTCGGCGCGCCACATGCTGGAAACATACTTAAGCACGGATTCAAGAGAGGGCGCTAGCGGTGTATGTTTTGTAAGAGAATAGTCACTGGCGGCCACTGTACCTGCCATGGCCACTGTTGGTGGCTCTCCCCTACTTAAATTTCCCTTATAATTTTTGTAAAACGTAATAAAATTTAAAGCGGAACAAATAATAACGTACAAAAAGGGGGAATGTCACAGAATCATATAAGAAATTTCCTAGTATTTTCGTATTTTCTTTACAAAACCTATTTTTAAAAGTAAAATGACAAAGTTGATTAAGTTTAACAAATATATATATATACGCTGTGGCTGAAATTAAAGGAGTACACTTTTTATTCGTGAATATTGTTAAGTTATTTTGAAACATCAAATAGTTTTTCAAAACGTTTCCTCTTTTTTCCATGAACCTCGGGAACAAAGTCATCGCAGGCACTGCCACTTGAATTCATTGTACTATTTTTTACTTTGTAATACAAGCACTAAGTAGGTACTTGTTTGCACCTGTCCACAAACTCAAATAAACAAACAGATACCTACGCAGATAAAAAGACTACTGCTACGCCAAGTCAGGTCGTAATTTTATTGGCACTGTTTTTGCGACATTCCCCCCTTTTCGCCTGTATGGCAAAACTTTAAGTCACGCTATCTTTTGACTATTCTTCTTTTTCGCCTTTATGATGTTACTACTCGATAGGTTTTCTTATTTGCTATCGGATGGTTTGATTAGTTTAAAATGATGAAATATTGACATTCACCCTTCTTTGCTTGCACCCTTTAACTGTAATCTCATAATTTTTAAATGCTAAACCAAGTCAACCGTTGTGGTATTACCATGGATACAAGTAATAATTAAGTAAAACTTTGCAATAGCTAACAATTTTAAAAGCTAAGGACTAGCCAAAAATAATGTAAGAACAGTGACGTACAGATAAAAACCTGTAGTAGATACTAAACCAGTTAAATGAAACTAAGAACTTACTATTGCTTATCTTTTCACGTAACGGTAAAATGCTACTGTTATCAGTATTATCACTAGTTCTTAAGACAATAATCTACTATTACTTCTTATTATTAATCAATTTAAAATATCATAACAAGGTAATAAATATTCAAAACTTATTATTGTCATAAAATCATGAATATTTAAGAAACAAAAAATAAACAAAATTTAAAAGAAATTGTTTGATATCACCTTCATTTTTTGACTACACATGGAAGCTCTCATTATTAAAGACAATCTTAAACTTTGAAAAATATGAAGTTTACTTGTTTTCAGCTTAAAGGATTATTTCTATTAAATGATTCTTGCTCAAAATCGGAATCATATAAAACAATTTTCATACACCCCCCCCCCCCCCCCCCCCCCCCCCCACTGAATAGTCCAAAGGAGTAAGGTCTGAGTAACGGGGTGGCCATTTAACAGGAGCATATTGGTTCCGATCAATTCAGTGATTAGGAAAGAGTTGGTGTAAATAGTTCCTAACTTTTCTAGCAAAATGCGGGGAGCACCGTCTACTTGAAACCAAGTATTTGGTCTTATGACTATAGAGGCAAATCATGATACAAAGAAAGAAAGATATGATCGATCGTATTCCCAATTCGGTCCGGTCCGCGCAATGACGTCATGTGGTGCTAACGAGATTTAAAATTACATAGGATTAGCCGGTAAAAATAGAAATTTTACTGCATATTTTGCAATTTTTGCTTTGGAAGATTTAAGTGCATATTATTTTAAGTACTTTAAGGATAGAGGTTCATAAATCAGAACGTATTTCATGATGTTCTTGGGTTAAATGTTAAAAGTTAGCATATATTTGGTATCAATGAAAATAATTTTCTGCTTATGCTGACATATATTTTATCTTTTAAATGATTACAATAATTGTAATTTACTTATTTATTTTTACAAAATCATAAAAAAATACCCTATATTTTTTGGTCCTTCCACCTTAAGCAATATATTGTTTGAAAAAAAAAATAGGTACAAATGTGCAGTCTTAAACATTTTTAGAAAACAGTTTCGAGCCTTAAATGACCAAAATCAATTAATTTGCTTATTAAGATTTTTTTATGCTATATAAAACGATAATATTTTTGGAGATGTCTGTTTATAAATTTATATTGTTAACATTTGACCAGTGGAGGACTGAAATCATTTGGCCCCGGTGGCTACATGACCTCTATGGCCCAACCCTCATTAAGAAAATTTTTTGAAAAAAAAAATGGTTGTTTAAATGTTTGGACCAATTGGCCCCTAAAGACCTTCTGGCCCCGGTGGCGATGGCCACCCGGCCATCCGCTCCAGTCCGCCACTGCATTTGACTATAATTTGACCAAGGTAAGGATGTAAAAAACTCATTCAGACATTAAAAAAAATATACTAGGACTGGTAATTATCATAATAGTAATAAGAGGTACATATTAACAATTATTAAAAAATAAGGCACACATATAACAGTTTATTATTTTAAACCAATTTCGTCAAATTAAACTTTTTTATCTCACCTATGTACGAGGAAGAGAACAATTTTTTTAAGCTAAAATTTTAAATATTTTACATAGATTTGTATCATAAATATGTAGGTATATACTTTTTGCAGATAATTATAACAAATAAAAGCTGTCATATTATCACTTATGCATAACGCCACTGCACAACGCATATTAACAACTAATTGTCCCTAACAAACAACAATAATAATCCAAAAAAACACTAAAAACCTCTTTCTGTATAACAAATAATAACAATAGTACATAAAACCAAACGTAGGTTATACGAAGCCCGCCAGAAAATTATCACCACATGACGTAAGCAGCTGTCGATTTGGCTCCGCCCACATGCGCAATGTCATATCTCTTCTTTCTTTGTATCATGGAGGCAAATCATCAAGTAAATCGGGCAGTGTGTTATGAATAAGTAGTAAAAATGAATGACAGTTAAATTTTCTAATAAAATTACGGTTAGGTGAAGTAGATAAGCAATAGTAAGTTCTTAGGGCAATAAAATTATTTCATTTAAATGGTTTAGTACCTACTACAAGTTTTTATCTGTACGCCACTGTTCTTACATTATTTGCAGCTAGTTCTTAGCTTTTGGAATTGTCACCTATTGCAAAGCATTAAATTATTTCTTGTATTCATGGCAAAGTCACAACGGTTGACTTGGTGAAGCATTTGAAAATTATGAGGTGACCGTTGGCATCAGTTAAGGAACCATATTTTTAAAATTATTTTCAGAACGCATAATTTTTTATTAAATACTCGAATTATTCAAATAAAGCAGTTTTTAATTTTAAACTTTGACGTCCGGTATATTGAACATGGGGGTCAAAAATGAAAAATGACATCATTAAAGTCATAATAGTTTTGCCCAAGGAATATCTGGTTAACAAATTGACCTCCTTTTTCCATACACCCTATATAACCAGAAGCCTTGTCCAAACTTAAGAATTACTGCAATAAAAATATTTATCCCGCTTCTGATTCATAGATAAAATTTGTTAAATTCAATTTGCAAGCGTTACTGGTATTTTAAAATTTAAAGCATTTTTATTGATATTCAATCATACAAACTCTATTTCCTTTTAGCGGTACTATAATCCAAATTGGATGTTTTTATGATCAGTCATAAAAGTAAATAAACATGTTACATCTGGGCTCGGCCGATTTTATTTAAAAATTAATTGGATAAATATTGTTAAAATTCTGTTGGTAAGGAAATATTTTTTGGTGTTAAATTTAGGTGTTTATGAAATTCTGTCATAACAAAAATCTTTTGAGATAATTAAAAAAATATTTTGAACAATCATTCCCTTTGATGATGAACTTAAGAATCAAATAGTCAAATTTGGCATGGTAAGATGACACATTTTGCTGCAACATCGTGGGCATGAAGTAAATTACCATCTATTTAACCTTCCTGTTATAAAATAATAAAATTTTTACTAAATAAATAGTAATTCAGAACATGCTATGTTCAAGGCTTATTTTAAAGATGTATTTTACATTTCTCGCAGAGAAAATACCTATTGTAGAACAAACACATTTTTTTTTATAGGATGTGGACGTTTTAAGGTCCCTACATCACGAAAAATATGTTGCCAATTTCCGTCGATCCGTCGGCCTCTGGTGTAAACAGTTTACACTTGAAAACGTTTAGAGCTAACCGAAACGTTGTGTTAAGTAACAAAATAAAGATAATGGAAGTCCGACAAGGTAATTTCTTTAATATTACTTCATTGTCTACCACCTTCAAACAAACTAAATATAACTGTGTAATTTTTAAGTTTTCTACTAGTCAAATTATTTATAGTTTCCCAATGATATTAGATTATGTTTTAGGAAATTCACTATGGCAACGTTGTACACACGTTTTTACTACGCCTGACCCTAAATTTTTAATATTTATTCATTATCTAACCTTACAGCTATTTACTGCTATTTTTTATTATTTACAATTGTTTGCTAGTGCGTGGTGTATGGGACTAGACTGTTTTAACCCCAAATTAAAATTTTGGCGGTGAGGTTATTCAGGTTATGTTTTTTAGCTTAAAAGCAATGGTGTAGAACTGTAGATAGTTCTATATTTTAAGTACCTAAATTAGTGTTTCAATCTTGTCTCGCCAGGAAAAATCGAGACACTTTGTCAAAAAACAATAGAAAAAAGGACCAAAAGAAAAAATGAACCTTGTTTTTATAACGTTTATAGTTTTTGTCGGAATGTTTAATACAGAGAAACATTTGATAAACGATAATCATCTTCGCAAATTAAGTATAATATTATGCCACTTTAAGCAACTGTAGAGAGTAAACTACATGCTATTTTCAGCGATGGGCGGATCGGATCTGAGCCGGATCGGTGAGTCGGATCTTAAGAAAGATTTATACTGATCCGACTCTCAAAATAAAATAGACGGATCACGGATCTGACGGATCTATTTGATTTGATTGTCGACCGCTAGGTTCACGTTCGGCGTAGGGGTAGAATTCACTGCTACGGCGCGCGGCGCTACGAGCTGCGATGCGATGGAGTGTGGCTCGTGGCTCGTGGCTCTCGGATCCGTTAAAAGATTTTTTAAAGTCGTTCCGATGCCTGACATGCGGGTCGCAGCGTTGGAAAAGAAAACGAAGCGTGGCGATTTATTACTGTTGTGTTTATTGTATTGTGGGTTGCGTCACTTATTTCTTGATGATTTCATAGAGTCTGGAATGTAAGTTTTTTCTATGAAACCACCATATTAAAGAATCTTCGTATCTTTTAATAAGCGGTTCATTTAAATGTTTGTCCATTTCTGTAATCACTGGGGGTTCTTATTTTTTGAATAATGTTAAATGGCGCTACCGCGTAAGATCGTTTAAAATAATGTTCAATGACACGGATCGTGACTCAGAATAACCGAGCCGAGAACCGATAAGATTTTCTTTATGATTTTTGGGACAAGACCCGGGATCCGGCTCATTGAGTCGGATCTTTGTGCTGATTGGGATTTGGTGACCCGAATCCCAAAATAGATCCGTCTTGCCCACCACTAGCTATTTTGATGGTCTTTAGTTATCTCTGGGAATTGCTTTTATTTTAATAATCATAACTATAGTCGGAAATTTTAAGGTAGATAAAGTTTCTTGACTTGTTTTAATAAGCTATGTTAATTTCATTTGCACCCTGTAACGCTGCAAGTTTTATTTTTCACATTATTATTTTAAAATAAGGCCTTTGTCAATCAAAACAATATAGTTTCATTTTCACTATACCGGGTGGCCAAATAAGAATGGACGCCGGCTATATCTCAGAAACTACTAAACATAGAAACTTGGGAAAAAAATTGTGATTAACACAATTGAAGATTATTTTTTTAAATTTTAAATTTCTCCGAAAATTCTCATATTAAGGTATAACTCCGATTACATCATTGGAAAGCTTAGACAATTCTGCATCATTTTGGTTTAAGGCTCGTTGGCGTACCGACCTTGATAAGAGTGGGGGAAGCTATTGAATGTGTAAACATTAAAATCGCTGTAACTTCTAAATGCCTTATCCGATTTTGCTAAATTTAGGTTTGTTTGGAAGGGAAAGGTAAGTACCTTCAATCGTCGTTTCCAATGATACACGATAGTTTCTAATAAAATTGCTAGAGGGCGCAATTTGTAATAATAACAGTTCTTTTGATTTTATTCCGAAAATTTAAATCATACGGTATACTTATGACATCATAATCGGAAAGTAGATGAAATTTACAAGAAAAGTTGTGAAAACCGCAGTTTGATATCTTTGTTCCTTTCAGAGTTATTGCCAAAACAATAATTTTTAATACAATTTGCGCCCTCTAGCAATTTTATTAGAAACTATTGTGTACTATTGGATATGGCAATTAAAGGTACTTACCTTTCTATTCCAAATAAGCTTAAATTTAGTAAAATCGGATAAGTCGTTTGAAAGTTACAGCGATTTTAATGTTTACACATTCAATAACTTCTCCCACTCTTATCAAATGAAAGTGTAAACATTAAAATCGCTGTAACTTTCAAACGACTTAAATCCGATTTTACTAAATTTAAGCTTGTTTGGAAGAGATAAGTAAGTACCTTTAATTGCCATATCCAATGGTACACAATAGTTTCTAATAAAATTGCTAGAGGGCGCAAATTGTATTAAAAATTATTGTTTTGGCAATAACTCTGAAACGAACAAAGATATCAAACTGCGGTTTTCACATATTTTCTTGTAAATTTCATCTACTTTTCGATTATGATGTCATAAGTATACCGTATGATTTGAATTTTCGGAATAAAATCAAAAAAACTGTTATTATTACAAATTGCGCCCTCTAGGAATTTTATTAGAAACTATCGTGTATCACTGGAAATGACGATTGAAGGTACCTACCTTTCCCTTCCTATCAAGCCTAAATTTAGTAAAATCGGATAAGGCGTTTAGAAGTTACAGCGATTTTAATGTTTATACATTCAATAGCTTCCCGTACTCTTATCAAGGTCGTTACGCCAACGAGCCTTAAACCAAAATGATGCAGAATTGTCTAAGCTTTCCAATGATGTAATCAGAGTTATACCTTAATATGGGAATTTTCGGAGAAATTTAAAATTTAAAAAAATAATATTCAATTGTGCCCCCTTGCGGCGAAATGAGGAACTTGAAAGTAATTTCCAGAATTTTCTCATGACCGCTTTAATCATAATTGTTTTTCCCCAAGTTTCTATGTTTAGTAGTTTCTGAGATATAGCCGGCGTCCATTCTTATTTGGCCACCCGGTACATAAAGAAAATAATATTATCGCAAACTGCAATATTATATCACTGACATTGTTTTTTGCTTTTATTACACACATAAATACGAAACGAATATTGCAACGAGGAATAAAAACTTAAATTTCCATAAAAAGTTATCCAGTTAAAACAACATTAACCTATAATTTACAGTTTAATTTGAGGTGGCAGCCTAGCGCAGCGATAGCGTTCTCGCATCGCATGCCGAAGGTACCTGGTTCGATCCCAGGCAGGTTTGGCGGACTTATTTAGTTTGCTTGACCAGGCCACCGTACTTCGTAGCGTTGCATTGTAAAACACACACTGGCATTCTCAATGGCAAAATAAACACTGCAGTAAAAGGCGACCAAGGTTGCCAGGTCAAAAAAATAAAAATCCCTAGAAATATGTTGAAAAAATCCCTAGATCGGACAAAAATTCTCTAGATATTTTTATATAATAACTTTTTAAAAATTTAGGGGGGGGGGGGATAGCTTTGACAATTGATCTGGTATTTTGTTTCGGGGTGTAATACCTATTCAAAGAATAACAAAACTTAAACTTTTTGCAAAACCTTCATTTATGAAACATTAAAAATGTAGGAAGGATAGGTGTTCGTAGAAAATAAACAAAAATCAAAACCTGGGTTAGGTCGGGTTCTTGCTTCTTCTACCAATTAAAAACCATATTCTTGATTCATAGAAAGATTTAACTCTATTTTAGGGATCAACTTTCTATTAGTATTGATAGAACAGGCATCAAGAATACGATTTTTGTGATTTTAAGAGAACCACGCCCACGTTCTATTGGTTGTTCTATTCTATTACCGTCAAGAATAGATACCCAGAACAAAAATTAGCGCGGGATTCCCCGGCTTGGGCAATTTCAAACGTACGCCCGGTAGTAACTTAGCTGTATCCGCGTTATTATAATATTTGGTCGCTCTGATGTGATGAAGACTTTGTATAATAGCATAATATAAACATATTTTAGTTTAACTTTTCGTTTGGCTTCTATAAAACCTCCTAAAAATCCCTAGATTTGGGTGTTTTAACAAAAGTTTTCCCTAAATCCCTAGATTATCCAAAAAACCCTAGATCTAGGGAAATTTCCCTAGACCTGGCAACCTTGAAGGCGACCTCGATACGATACAGCTGTGGAGCAGCGGAGCTCTCGGGCTACCTCCGGTATCATTCGGGTGTTCCTTCGGCATGTTGTCGAGAAGTGAGCTACTCCTGAACCAAGTGACGGATTCGATGCGGATCTAGTGACCAACAAAAGGGACGCATGTCTGATACCAATTCAGACGGATTGGGGGACGCCCCGAATCAGAGGATTTGGTATACAGACCGTGTGTCCCGTGGAGTGACACTCCTGATACTGGATCCCGATGGATTAGGGGGCTCTGCGGCAACATCCTTCAAGTCGCACCACGGAGACGTAAAATCCTTTCCCCGTCGAGGTCTGTGGTGGACAAAAGGTGTTACAACAGGACCGTAAAAACTGTGCCGAGACGGACCCTAAAACGTCAACATCTGATAGTATCTAGAATAGTATATTAACGTACACGTTTTATAAAGCATCATTTTATAGCACGTGTCCATGTTAAAAAACGAGCCGCTTGCGGCGAGTTTTATAACGGGGCAAGTGCTTAAAACTGCTTTATATAACACGTACGTTATACTATTTTTTCTAATTTGTAGTTTTTGCAATAAAAACAACTTATATTTAAAAAGAAAATAAATCCTTTAAATTTTGTAAATTTTTATGTCTAAACTTTATGTTGGTAATACTATTTTTTATCATAGTAGCCTCTGGACAACAAAAATTATTTTGCGAACTGTCATTTTTTTGATTTATTGACCCATTTTCACCACGAGATTCTAAAGTTATTTTAGCGATAAGAGATTTGAAATTGGATGGAATACGTTGTGTGATCCTTGTACATTCGGTACATATACAGGGCGTTCGGAAATTCGGGCATTTTGCTACTTTTTTCGAATTTCAAAAGACGTGATTTTACGTCACGGCATTGCAATTTAGTATAGGGAAGATGGAAAATTCAAATAAAGTTGAAGTTAAAATCGACATTGGAAGGTTAGTAGATTGAATTTTGGATAGGATTTGGCAGAAAATGAAAGCTTGAAGCATCTACAAAAGATTGATTTATAGATTTATGCAACCAACATACATGACTGTTATCCACACAGAATAAAAAAGTAGGTTTTCAAGCTATTTTTCCTCTGCAAAAAATGAGTTTTCTCGTAAATCACAAAGGCCGCGCAAGTCAATGAAATAAAACATTTAAATGTTACCAACATCAAATAAAGAAAACACGCTTATCGAAATAGCTTCATTACGATACGCAAATGCGTATCGTAATAGACTTGTTACGATACCAAATTAGAAAAAAAATATTTTGTCACGAAATTGTACTGTCGAATGCAAGAATAGGAAATATTTATAACATGTTTTTTTTTTTTTTTGCTCGATAACAGGAATTCTTTGACCTAATCCGTGAGCATTCTCCTTTGCATTTGAAAAAAATTTATCATCCATAGTTCTCATCCCTGGATGAAGAAGGATAGCATTCACGGAAATACCAAAAAATTGGTAAATTAAAAATGTATTATGTACAGGTTCATTTACGCTGCGTGGTCTATTAAAAGATCTCGGAACCGAGTGAAGGTATTATTTACATTAAAATTTGGTAACAGGCATATTTAACTTTGAACTTTTAAAGTATTATATTATTATCACGTTTGAATCACCTCTAATATTTATTTATTTATTTATAATAATAAGAATTTATATATTTATTTATAATAATAGGGATATACTGAGCCTAATATAGCATCCACGTTGTGGTAATTAATAATATTTTAATTAAGTAAGTACACACATTTATGTTAACATAAAAATTGTCAAAAAATCACAGGAGTGATTTAACATATTTTTTAAATCCAATTATAGACATATCAAACATTTCCATGCCTAAAGACAGCCTATTACAGGCACAAGTCGCTCTACAGACAGGAGAATTCTTTCCAGAATTAGTATTTCCAAGTGGAATATTAAAAGTATTATGAAGTCTTAACTCCCTAATCGGTTCATTAAAGCTTAACATTGATCTACATGTTGGTGACATGTGACAATGACAGTTCACCAATTTGAATCATTTTACGGAAAGTTATGGCCAACTTTTCTATTTCAAATAGAATACCCTGTATATTTTAGCATTTTTGGGTACCTTATTAAAACCTAATAGTTAATAATAATCTATACCTAACTCTAGCCTTTTTGAGATATGAATTATAAAATCAAATTTTATGTAAAACCATAGGTACCGAGAAGAAAGTTCAGTAACTTTGAAACTAATAAAGTTAAACATTTGAAATTTTGATAACTTTTGACTGAACATAGATTTTGGAGTCCATAACTTAGGTTTTATGTTTTTCATACAGGGGGTTTTTAAAATTGTGCCAATCTGGCCATTCAGATAAATGTGCATAAGTAATTTTTTTTTAAATGACACACCCAGTATTTTAATTTACCATTACGTGTAGAATTACATTCTCTATCTAATTGCTCAGTAAATGCATGTTTCTATCTTAAGTAGTTTTTAAGGTAGGTATGGGCATTTAGAAAGTCCACTGCTGTAAAATTCAAAAGTTTTCATTTTTGTGAAGGGGCTTTGACTGTAACATTTACAAAACCAACATTGCTTAGAAAATCGAGTAAGACAAGCATTTTAACAATTAAAACCGGATGATATTCGGCGAGCAACAATTGTAAATGTATTTTTAAATCAATAGAATGTTGTTTAAGAGTCAATGTGGAGAACACTTAAAACAAAATAATTACTGAAATACGTATTTATCCGTATGTGTATAAACCTACTTTTTAAAAAGAGAACATAACAATGTCGGTTTTGTAAATCTTATAGTCAAAGCCCGCTTGATAAAAATGAAAAGTTTTCAATTTTACAGCAGTGGGCTTTTTAAATGCACATAAGTTAAAAACTACTTAAGATAGAAATACAAAGCAATTGGATAAAGAATGCAATTCTACACTTTATGATAAATTAAAATACAGGTTGTTCCATATAAAAAAAAATGAATTATGCACATTTATGTAAATGGCCGGATTGACACAATTTTAAAAACCTCCTGTATGAAAAGCATGAAACCTAAAGATCTATGTTTTAGTCAAAAGTTATCAAAATTTTAAATGTCTAGCTTTATTAGTTTTAAAGTTAGTGAACTTTCTTCTCTGTATGTTTTAATATAAATAATTAATTTTATAATTCATATCTCAAAAACGGTTAGAGATATTTAGAGATTATAATTAACAAAAGTTACTCAGGTTTTAAGAACGTATCTAGAAATGCTAAAATATACAGGATATTTGATTTAAAATAGCAAAATTGGTGATAACTTCCGGTATAACCGGAAGTGATTCAGACGTGACAATATAATACCTTAAAAGTTCAAAGTCAATTATTATTATACCTGCCACCAAATTTTAATAAAGATAACTTTATTCGTTTTCAAGATCCTTTAATAGGCCACTCAACGAAAATGTACACATATTCAGACTTCCACGGATAGGGTTTACAATAGCACAAATGGACGAAAAATTAAGTTTTTCTGGAAAAAGTCAATCTTGATTTGCTTGTAAAAAAAATGCGATTCACGAAGAGAAAATTTTTATTTTTTATAAAGGGTTCGCAAAAACTTCAAAAACATGATTTTCCTCCAAGAGTAAACTACCTTTCATTTTTATTTTTTACCAAAATGCCAATTAGAAAACTTATTTAGAATAACGTTTGTAATTTAAATCTGAGATTTAAAATAAATCTTCGATTTTTTTAGTTTAGTAGTAGAGGTAAAAGATTTTTTTTTGGATAGCAGCATTAGCGGTCGAAATACATACATTATCAATGATATGACAGAGGGGTATCAAAAAGTTTCAAAAACTGATTTTTGGTGTTACCAGAAATATGTATTTTTAATTTCACAAATGAAATGACTCCGGAAATAACACAAAAAAATCTTAAAATAACAACAAATAATAATTTCATAATTTGATATTCAATACATTTTTCCAGCTGTAAATGAATGTGGTCAAAACTTCTTCGAATTTCTTCAATGAAAATTGTTTAAACAGCTTCAACAATTCGCTGTTTTAGAAGCTGTACGTCGTTCTCAATTGGACGGGAGTACACTAATTGTTTGAGGCGCCCCCAAAGATATAGGCATCTGAAATAGTTAAATCGGGACTTCTTGGGGGCCATAGAACCGGACCATTCCGACCAATCCATCTATGGCCAAATGTATTATTAAGCCATTCCCTTATTTTAATTGCGAAATGCGCAAGGCATCCATCTTGTTGAAAGTACATTTCGTTCCTAAATTGGAGAGGCAATTCTTCTAGGTTATCAGAAAGGAATGTTTCCAACATTTCAAGGTAATTCCTACGGTTACCCATGTTTTCGAAAAAGTATGGGCCAATAATGCCATAATAAAAAATCGCACACCAGATATTTACTTTTTTGTAATATTGTCTTCTTGCAGGAATTCTTAAACAAGGATTATTTTCGCTCCAGTATCTAATATGCGCAGAATACACTTTCCCGTTTGTTGAAAATGTCGATTCATTGGAGAACATGATAAATTTTTGAAAATACCTGGTTTCACTTACAATTTTGTTCCCCACCCAATTTATTTTAGCCCTTAACTAGTATACACCTTTTTTAAAACGTAACTGGTATTATGGGGTCATAGTTGACCCCAATTTAAAACTGGTATAACAGAAAAATAAAAGTCGATAAATACATTCTGGGGAAAGAAGATAATTTCTCAGCTAAATAATTAGTATATTGATTAATGAAAACAAATATTTTCTCTAAATACCAAAAAAAATGTAACAATTTTAAACACATAACAAAATTTTTTTTTAAGAACGAATTTATTTCAGTTAAAATATTCATCTCGCATAATAATAAAGGTATAAAAGTCGCTATAGGATAAAATTAAAAAAGATCTGTTGGCCTGTTATACACTACTATACATTAATTTGTATTTTCGTATATAATGCAGAATCAGTATCCTGTCAGCCTTAGTTTTTATAAAGTTGGTTAAAATGGAAAAAAATACCTTTTTTCGGTTAAAATATTGCCGTTCTCGTTCAGCTAAATCGAATGTAGAAAGCTAAAAGCTACATCGAATGACTACTATTCCACTATAGGAATAAATACGCGCTGGCACACTGCCTGTTCTGTTTGTATTTCCTCATCAGCATAAAAAAGGGATCTTTTTATTTGAACACAAAAAATTGCAAAATATGTACTTATGTAAAAGTGTCCGACATATAAATATTGCAAAGTGTACCATATTTCCAAGCGAAGGAAACATATGTACGAATAATAAAATTTGTGTGTGATTTGTTGTTTGAAGCCTGATATCGTAAAGTTTTATGCATGGAAAGTTTCCAAGAACTAACGCGCGGAAACACAAATGTTAGTATTTTCCTTATGCAAGAAGATGGGAGCGGGCGTAGACCGCTTTGCATAAAAAATAACACGCGGTTGATTAAAGTATTGATTGTAATATTATATGTGTCTAATAATGAGCGTAAATGGAAAGGAGGGTCACGTTGACTGTAATTTATTCGCTATAGATAAAAAAATACACATTGATTACATCGGTATGTTTACAAGGTGTTACGAAAATTGCTTATTATATTTAAAAACGCTAATCATACAGGGTGCCCCAAGGTGGATGGCGTATTAGACGTTTATGGAAAACGAACTAACTGATCATTTTAAAAATTTGGCACCCGAGATAAACGACGATGATCTACACTTTTAAAATATTTTTGACCATGCGGTGTTGCCGCTTCTACTCTAAACCGGTAGCAACATTGCTATTTTAAATGGTACACCCTATATATTTTAAAAATTTTAGATTTAGCATAAAATTATAATTATCTTTTAATAAATGTATTATTGGTCTAGGCTTAACAGTTTCCGAGATATTGACTTTTAAAAAATGACATATTTGAACTTTGACAGCTTCTAGCAATCTAACTGTACTTCTTAGAGCAAAACGGCTTACATGTCCCTATCTTTAATTTTCATTATTTTTCCAAAAATGAGAACTTCCGGTTAAACCGGATGTAGGAATTATATTACATCCGGTTTGACCGGAAGTTGACACTTTTGGGAAGATAATAAAAATTGAAGATAGGGACATGTGAGCCGTTTTGCTCTAAGACGTACAGTCGGGGAACTAGAAGCTGTCAAAGTTCAAAAATGTAATTTTTCATAAGTCAATATCTCGGAAACTATTAAGCCTAGACTAATAATGCATTTATTAAGAGATTACTATAATTTTATGCTAAATCTAAAAATTTAAAAATATATAGTGTGTTTTATTAAAAATAGCAATGTTGCTACCGGTTTAGAGTAGAAGCGGCAACACCGCATGGTCAAAAATTTTTTAAAAGTGTAGATCATCGTCGTTTATCCCGACGGCCAAATTTTCATAATGATCCGTTGGTTAGTTCTCCATGAACGTCTAATACGCCATCCACCTTGGGGCACCCTGTTTACCGGGTGTTTCTTAAAAGACGTTCACAACTATAACTTTTCTGTATTTATAGATATTAAAATGATATTTTGAGATTATGCAGAAGAGATGAGTCTGCATTTATTGGCACAATTTTCACTTTGGTAGCACTTCCGGTTTGACCGGAAGTGACCTTGACTTTGGTATTTTAAATAAGACATCTTGTATATTTTTACTTATTGGGATTCAGCATAACATTCTGAGTAAAATGACACCTTACTTGTAATTTTTTGACGTGTTATAACATTTTTATGTTTATTATTTATTTTCAAACTAGGGTGCTACCACAGAATATATAGCTACGCAAAGTTATATATTCTGTGGTGCTACAAATTAATAAAATCTGTTAATTAATAGTCAAGTAGGTCGTATATGAAAATTAAAATTATGTTATAATAATTGACTTCCTAAGTTTCACAAGCGTTTAAAAAATGAAATTTTGTTTTCTTGCCGTTTACTCCATTTTTCCAAATGGAACGATGGTAGTTCACGAGGATATATTAAAACGAGCATTTTTTCCAACAATTTGATACCATACACTCCTATGTTATTTTAAAATTGACACGAAAAAAATTGCCTTAAGCCCAATCGCAAATTTAAATGCGTTATGTATTATTACCGCCCTTTCTTTTCTAAAGAACTATAAAGGCGGCTTTGAAAAACAATGGAATGGTTTTAAAAACCAATATGGTTTTAAATTAAAATTGTAATGTCATTCGTTTATTTAACTTACATTGTAAATCAGATAAAATGGTTAGTTTTTTGGAGTGACCAGAAAAATTCTTCTGAAGCCGCAAGATTGTATGTATTGTATGTTATATATACTAATATCATTACAATTTTTATTTAAAACCATATTGGTTTTCAAAACCATTCAAATGTTTTTTAAAGCCGCCTTTATATTTCTTTAGAAAAGACAGGGCGGCAATAATGCATAACGCTTTTAAATTTGCGATTGGGACTTAAGGCAAATTTTTTCGTTTCAATGTTAAAATAGCATAGGAGTGTATGGTATCAAATTGTTGAAAAAAAATGCTCGTTTTAAATATTCTAGTGAACTACCATCGTTCCATTTGGAAAAATGGAGTAAACGTCAAAAAAACAAAATTTAATTTTTTAAACGCTTGTGAAACTTAGAAAGTCAATTATTATGACATAATTGTAATTTTCATATACTACTTGACTATAAATTAACAGAATTAATTAATTTGTAGCACTCTAGATTGAAAATAAAAAATAAACATATAAATGTTATTTATAACACGTCGAAAAATGACAAGTGAGGTGTCATTTTACTCAGAATAGTCAGAATCCTATGCTAAACCCAAATAAGTAAAAATATATAAGATGTCCTATTTAAAATAGCAAAGTTAAGGTCACTTCCGGTTAAACCGGAAGTGCTAACAAATTGAACATTATACCAATAAACACAGACTCATCTCTTATGCATAATCTCAAAATTTCATTTTATTATCTATAAATATAAAAAAGTTATAGGGGTGAACGTCTTTTGAGAAACACCCGGTATAATCATAAAATTATTGGTGATAAACTATACAGGTATGACATGATAAAGTCCCTTCTAAGGTGGCTAGATTTATACCTATCAAATGGAAGACAGATGGTGTAAATAAATAGTTATTTTTCAAAAACAATAACGGTTATTTCTGTCTGCCACAGGGTGCTCATTACTGCTCATGTTACCTCATTATTATTTAAAATTTATATTAATGATATTAGTGGTTACTTTTGCAATTTATGCAGTCGATTTAGAAATCTTTTTCGAAAGTTAAGTGATGTTCATAATTTACAGGATAACGTCAATAGGTTTTATAAGTGGTATGTGAACAATAAACTCGTTTAAAATACATGTTTAAAATACATGTATTATTACATGTAAATATACAGGGTGTCCCATAACTTATGGGCCGTAGAGTAACCGGAGATACTAGACATCAAACTAAGCCGATTAAGTCATATAAGTTTTTTCGGATTGTTACTCGTTCTAGAGATACAGGGTGTTGAAAGTAAAAGTTTATTCTCGAAAATAAGCCATAATTTTAAAACCGTTTAATGAATTGAATTGAAAGTTGGCAGTATTATGTTTTTATGAGCAAGAAATAAGAATTTGTAGAAATTTTTAGGTTTCACACTAGAGGGCGCTAGTTGCATACACTGGGCTTTATAAATCTATGATTTTTTTCCTTACCTGTGATATTAGGTGTTTTTCAATTAAAGTTCCTTAAAGAAGGGCATTTTCTGAGTCAAAAAGGTTTACTTGATTGATCTTAATATCTTTAACGGTTTTCGAGATATTTCCCTTTAAACATCCCAAAGCATAAAAAAACATAGTACATAATTAAATTAATATTTTAATTATCACAACGCAATAAATTCGAAACAGTGAAACAAAAACAAGAAGATCACTTTAGTAAATGTTGAAAGTGACCACCGTTGACCTCAATACACTTTATTAAACTTTTAACTAAATAAATAATAATAATAATAATAATAATAATAAACTTTTACTTTCAACACCCTGTATCTCTAGAGATGAGTAACAATCCGAAAAAACTTATATGACCTAATCGGCTTAGTTTGATGTCTAGTATCTCCAGTTACTCTACGGCCCATAAGTTATGGGACACCCTGTATACAGTTTTCTTAACAATAATATTACTGAAAATACTTATTTGATTAATAGTCAAATTATTGGAAATGTTAAGCTTATTCGTGATTTGGGAATGATGTGTGAGGCTAAACTCTCATTCTCACAACACATTAAAAGTTGCCGTAACACGGCACTTAAAATGCTTGAATTTTTAAAAAGAAATTCAAAAGATCTCACTAATTCGAACGCTCTCAAAATTCTTTATATAGCGTTTCAAAACACATAATATACCGTTAGAGTAGTAGATTCTGTAACGAGGTTGGAATGAAAATTCGATCCGAGTGGAAGATTCCGAACGCGAGCGTGAGAAACCACGAGTATCGAATTTTCATTCTATCCGAGTAGCAGACTATATTTTCTCCACGACCATCCAGTTCCATATCTGATTCATCCGATTTTTCACTCATTTTTTGACTTGCACTAAAATTTGTCTGAAAATAATTATTACAACGCGGCCATTTTTATCTGACACTGGCAGTTTCGAAATTCATGGCAACCCATGTCGTTTATATCAATTACAGAATATTCATCCCGTATCTTGTTATGGAATAAAAATACACGCAAAACGCGTAAGAAGCAAGTGTTTCAGAATAAATATTCCAACTCAAGAGCGATAATTTTTACATTCTATTATCAAAAATGATTTTGGAATTATTGCATTCAGTAATGGTCGTGGAGAAAGTATATTTATGTCGATGTGGAGCAAACATTAGGACTAAGTTGTTTAAGAAAACGTCCTGAATGTAGTGGTTATAATACAAAATTTTAAATTGTTTAATAAGTAGCCCATAACTATTATAATTGTCCTCACTACAATTATATTTACCAGCAGGAGAATCTAAAGACTGGCACCCTGTAAGAAGCAGAGTAGTGTCGGATTCAAGCCTGATGGGGCTGCCTACCGACTAAACTCCCCGTGTTCCTGCGGTTTCCGCGCCTTAGGCGTATAAACCTTCAGACCACTCGATTAGCATTTCCGCTTTGCACGCCTAGTGAGTGCTTTGCTTCGTACTTCACCTAGACCTAGGTACCGGTGTACCTAGGTATCGGTTTTGTCTTATTACTTTGTTTGTGTACAGCTTACTGTGAAGGTGTTTGTGTAGGTGTAAGGTTTTTTGGTGCAGTGTACGTGTTTGTGCTTCAGAAGAAATACCACGTGCCCAGCTTCACGGCTATAAGGACCCCACTATTTCAGGAAAGTACTTGCAGTGCTGATCTGTAGCAGTAGTAAGATGTTGCGAAAGTGTTAGTTGTGCTTGTTGTTATCTACTTACCATGATAGTGTATGTGTAGGTATCTGATTTGGCGCTGTGTAGGTGTTTGTGCTTTGAAACTAGACAGAACCGTACTTGCATGGGGAAAATTATCTTATTAATAGAATTATGAAAAAGGGAAACAGTTTTAGGGGTGATTTCTTCAATACTAATGCGAACCAAAAGGTCTACTAAAAAAATACTATTATATTTGTGCCAGTTTTTATTGTTAATTTGTAGTCCCTATTTACATTTTCTATTTGCTTTTTTTATGTTTGTACTAAGTTCATGGTTGCCAGACACGTATCTACTTAATTTAAATCCCTTTTTGTGAATACAAGGATAAATTTGTGAGTTAGAAAACAGCATCATAGACAGTTTTTTTAAAGCACCGCAGGCGAAATTTTTTCAGTATAATTGAGTACTTACTATTAAAACTAATTTATAATCTCTAACCTTCGCACTTCTACACGTCCTTAGAGGGATTTTAACGTTGGAGATACATTAAGGTTCGTGCGTAAATATATATACCATAAGATTTAAGATTTAATAATTGGAAGATAATAGCTTATACCATAAAAACAAATCAATAGTCGAATTAGTAATTGCAATTAAATACATTCCAAGCGGTATTTATTTATTGTCGGACAATAATTATAAGACATTAAACGGTTTCTGTATTTAGTGTTTACCCAGAGCCACAATAAAAGGTAAATAATGGAATTGGTGAGCTCTAATTATTCCCTTTGGTATTTACTATGCTTTCCGTCGATGCAATTTATGTTTGGTCATAGAAAATTTCCTGAAAGGAAATAAATTATCTAAGTAAATGCGGTAATACTAAAATTCCCGTATCCTCTAGTAGAATTAATAGCTGCGAGGTATTAATATCATTAGTGTGTGTATGCACATCAAATAATCATACAGTGAGGACCTAAAGTCCGTCCCCCCCCCCTCTAACTTCTAAACCGTTCGGTATATTTTAATGAAATTTTGAACGATAATATTTGAGCAAGTCTTGCACTTTTTGACATACCAATGACAGCTTAAAATGTCAAGATGACAGCTGGGTCCGCTTTTGGAATATTTTTTTAAATGGAAAGGGGGTTCCAATGGTACCTCATTTTGAAGATCTTTTAATGCTTAAAACATTCTCCAATTTAAAAAACATTTGGTTCAGTATTTTCTAAACAGGAATCAATAATATCGGTTTCTACATTATGACTACCACTACACACTTTTTTACCTATAGTTGTCTATTGATTGTTGCTGTCATACTGTTTTTAAATGTCTGATTGACAGAAAATATTTTTACCTCGAAATTGTCTTAAATGGCTCGTTCTTTAGAAGATAAATTTAAAGCGATTATTATTTTTGGCGAAGCTAACCGAAATTACCATGCTGCTGTTCGTATGAACGATATCCGGAACGCAGAAAATTTTTGCGAAAACTAATCTTAAAATTTCAAGAAACTGGTTCGGTTAAAGACGCACCAAGGTCTGGAATGCCAAAAATCGTGGAAGATGAGAAAGTCCAAGTTTTAGCTGAGATGGTTGTTACTCCCCAACAGCCAACGAACCACGTGGCTGAGGCATGTAATATTTCTCGTAGTTCTGTCAAAAGAATTTTGAAAAGCCATAAATTTTACCCATATAAAATGAAAATTAAACACAAACTAACAGAAGAGGATCCAGATAGACGACTAGACTTTTGCGAAATTATGTCAGAAAGAATCGTAAGGAACAATAGCTATTTGCGGAATATTTGTTTTAGCGACGAAAGTACTTTTTTCTTACATGGACGAGTTAATACCCAAAACTGTAGGTACTGGAGTGATGAAAACCCTTATGTTTTTCGGGAGGGACACACACAGTTTCCCCAGAAAATAAATGTTTGGGCAGGCATTTTGGGTAATCACATTATAGGTCCCATTTTTCTGGAATATAATCTTAATGGCCCCAGGTACCTGGATATGTTGCAACATACAATTACTCCACTTATTAATGATGTTGTTGCCCAAAACCCACATGAGTTTCAAGAGGTTGTATTTCAACAAGATGGTGCCCCGCCACACTATTTATTATATATAAATTACCTAGACAAATCTTATGAAAATAGGTGGATTGGTCGTCGAGGTCCGACAGAATGGCCAGCTAGAGCGCCAGACCTAACGCCTCTAGATTTTTTTCTTTGGGGATACGTTAAAACTGAGGTTTATAAAACGGCTCCAGGCTCATTAGAAGAACTTAGGCAACGAATTACAGATGTTTGTTCAAGGATAACGCCACAGGTGCTTCACAATGTCCGAGAGGAATTTACTAATAGAATATTTATTTGCCAAGAGGTCCATGGCGGTCATTTTCAACAATTGTTGAAGTAACCACTGTTTTGTAGATGTGTCCCTTTATCTTTTGTTTAAAATACTTATAATTAATAAATTTCATTTCATACTGAACCAAATGTTTTTTAAATTGGAGAATGTTTTAAGCATTAAAATACCTTCAAAATGAGGTACCATTGGAACCCCCTTTCCATTTAAAAAATATTCCAAAAGCAGACCCAGCTGTCATCTTGACATTTAAAGCTGTCATTGGTATGTCAAAAAGTGCAAGAGTTGCTCAAATATTATCGTTCAAAATTTCATTAAAATATACCGAACAGTTTAGAAGTTAGAGGGGGGACGGACTTTAGGTCCTCACTGTATATTACATACCTAATTAAAGCCATCAAATGCTGTTTTATAGTAAGTACTCAATTTTTGTAATTTTTTTTAGGAACTGAAAAATTCTCGAAATTGAGGATTGGACCCATGTTGAGGTTTAAATTTATCGTTGCCAAGTCTTACAACCGAGGAAAAGCTGTTTAAATTAAATTTTTCGTAGGAAACTAAAATTTTAAATTATAATGTAAATTATATCTATCCGAGTATCCATCATGCCACGCAAATATGCATAAAAATGCAAATTAATAGCTTTAAACTGAAATTCAAAGGTGTCTTATTTACAATTCAAATATTTTTAAAGTTTAACATTTTCGAATATCAATACAGACTTAAAGTATAATCTTGATTAATTAGCCCAAAGAATTAAGTCTGTAGGATGAATTTCTGCCAATTACGAGCTTATTTTAATGGATCTATAATCTGATTTTTTGTAAACATAACAAAAAAATTCCAGCAAAAGGAATTGTTAAAAGGGTTGTACCTTAAGATAATGTATTTCTTAATTATCCAATAAAAAATCGGCCGATATATTTGCCCGGCATTTTTCTCGCTTCAACATATTATTATAAGTATATACGGGGTGGTCTTACTATAATGAATACGTCATAAAGTAACCACCGGTTCTACACATATAAGTAATATGTTTCAGCTAAACATACCTTAGTAAAATATTTATTATTAATAAGATACAGTGTGTTAAAGTTTAATTTCTTAATTACTTTTTTTTATAGTTCAAGCTGTTTTTAAGATCTAAACATGAAAATTTGTAATTAGGGGTTTTTAGGGACGAGTAACATGAATCTATTCCTATTTTTCAAATAACTTGTATAGGGCGCTAGTTACACCCCACGTGCCCACTACATTAGGCCCAACATTTTTTACGGGTAACTTTATTTCTGTATTCATAAATTCTGATTAAAATTTATAATAGAACAGTTATTTTGCAAGGAAAAAGGTATACTTCGTTTATTTTATTAAAACCGAAATATTTACATTTTTAAACAACATTGCATGGAAGTTTTTATTGTCAACAAAAATAATTAGTCAGTTTTCACCAAAAATTAGTTAACAATGTAATAAAAACTATAAATTAAAATTATTTTAACAAATGTGAAAGATATTTACCGCCCACTTCTATGCATTTCCTTAAAGCTTTTACCAAATAGCGCATTGCTTTAAATAAAATTCTTTCTTTATTTTGAATTGCGTTGGCTGCTTCCTGAGTCCTTTGCAAGAGTTCATCGCTTGTCTGGACCTCTACATTATAGACTAAAGATTTGAAATAACCCCGGAAGAAAAAAATCTAAATGATTAAGGTCAGGGCTACGGGATGGGCAGGGAAAATTGCAACCGTGGCATCTATTAGGAAACTGTTGGTTAGGACAATTGCGAAATGCAAGTGGAAAATGTGCACCATCGTGCATAAACCACATAATATCTTGTCTTAAATTTAAAGGAATATCATAAAGTAAATTTATTAAATCATTATTTAAAAACTGCACATACTGCTCACCATTTCCTGGCAGTTAATTCGGAATGTCCAATGATAAAATCGCCTATTATATCACACCAAATGTTAAAAGAAAATTCATATTGGCGTTCCCTTGTGTGGATTATCCAGTTCCCAAGCATGGTTGTTTCTCCAGTTAAACACACCTCGTCCGGTAATGGTCGCTTCCTTCGTAAAAAGGATTTTATTGATAAATATTGAATCTTGACTTTGTTTATAAACTAGAAACTGACAGAACAGAAAAATATTTCTGTCTGGGTGCCTCCTGTTTGGATATTTTTGCCGATAAGGTCTTGCTGCTGCACGGACATTAAAATTTTCTTGAACCTAAATACAAATCATATTTCTTATTTCGCTATTTGAATATTCATTATGTCGTGGCATTATTTATGAGAAAACTGTTAAGTTTTAGTTTACGAAAATGAATGCATGAAAATAACTTTTACAAAAATCAATTTGCTGACATTTTTGATTAAAATGGCATATTATGCGGTCTTGATATTCTTGCTTTTCAATTGTCCATAGCCTACTCGTTGGCCGCAAAATGCTTTTCTGGGATCGGAATTACTTATGCAACAAAATATTAAATTGCAATTATCTCGGGAATGGATTGTTTTAATAAAATAATTGTGGGATACCTTTTTCTTACAAAACGACTGTTGTATTAAAAATTTTAATCAGAATTCCAATAAATTAATGTTCTGAAAATTTTTTTTTTAAAATTTATTCAATCTTAATATCTGTTGCTACTAAACAGTAGTTCATAGCACAATTCTACAGCTAGAACGCCAAAGGAAACAGGGAAATAGGTAATTAAAATTAAAAAAAATTGGTGGTATTGGCATGCCTAGTAATAATTTAGATCTTTATCAAAGTGTTCAATTATATAGGAGAATATTGATTCAATCTTTATTCTTTCAATAGTTATAGAATCGTGCGTTGCACTATAGAGTTGCCGAGCCAGATAGATGGAGTACATCAATTGCGTGTTTAAGGTTTAATGGATTAAAAAGTCATTTGACCTAATTAGATTGGTAAGTTTTTCATAGATTATTTTCCTCATCTGACAAATGGCGGTCTGGCGGCAACCCAGCCTTCATTCATATCGGGCATGGTTTGCATGTGATCACTCTATCTGTTAGGCTTGCCAAATATAGTTATCCGTCGTTGGAAATAATATAATATAATAAATAATAACAAAACATTCAAAGCAAACAATTCACAGCATCGCTTCTGTATTAAAGCAAAATAGAAACATTTGACTTTACTGTAAAATATAATTCGTAAGACTTGGTATAATTTTTAATATAATAAAACAATTAGTTTTGTTCTCTGTATGGCAGACTACAAATAATTTAAAAATTTGCTTTCATGTCATGTCAGATCGTACGATTACAGTCTCATAGGTGAAATGGGTGTGAAAATATATTGTCTTTAATATATTTAACACAATCAACTGTCTTAGCAAAAAAAAGGTACACAGAGTGTTGTTACTACTTAGGTACATTCCTTCTATGTTACCAATTGTAGTTTGGTTAATAGAAAAATCAATAACTTCTCGACTTTTACCGTGATTGAATTTATAAATGAACCTGGTATTAACAGTATTCTTTAAATTTTTTAATTTAACCTCTAAAAAAAGCCTGTGTCATCTGCCTGTAACATAATATATGTTTTTTATGAATAAGAAGATAAAAATAATCATCAATATAGAATATTTAATACAGTGGTCCATGACTGAGCCTTATGGGAACGGAGGCAATTGCCGTACAGTTAAGCAAGAATTAGATTTTTGTGCAAATTACCTACCTTAGAAACTCGATTTAAGGCTTTATGGAAGTCTTGTTTAGTATATTGTTAATACCCAATAAAGTGAAATTTCTAAACGTTTTTCAAAAATATATATTAGTGTGTTAAAAAAATATGGTAAAGTACGGTATTACACGAAAGCGTCGGGTATTACCGTATAATGGTCGTGTAAGTCCGTACAGGTTTTTAAAAACTTCAACAAATAAAAGAACATATTTTAACGCTATGCTATAGAATGAAACAAGATTAGTTTTTCCTTGAAGACCACGTACATTTCTTGTTAGTACTCCTCTGAAATAATGAGTTTTTTATTATTATTTTTTATTTACATATAAATCTATACCGTACACTGTACGGCATTGCCCGAACCGGACTAACAACAACAAACACAGAAAAAAAATATTTGAAACATATTTTGAAAGGCAATACATGCGTATTTCCTAAGGCTATACATCAATCTTTTAAATAAACCAAGATCCAAGTTAAAAGTAAAATGATTAAAACACTTATTGCTTATTGCGTCAGTGATGTTTCTTAGAAGAACGACAGCGGAAAGTTTATACGTGCACTCACTGGACCGGACGTCGATCCACTGGTGTTTTGGCGCGTTGAAGCAACTGCTCGACCACCTAGCAACGTAATAAACAAAGACAGACTTATATATACCTGTTTTTGCTGTCAAAAACGGCATGTACGGTATTGGGCTCCGCTCCCCTAAGGCAGTTCAAGTACTGTATTAAAAAATAACATTATTTAATGGGATACTCTGCTTACAATGTTTTTAGTGTGATCTTTTAAAGTTCAATAATTATTAAGCATCTCTAATTTCATAAAACCGTAACTCATCAGGAACGAAATCGAGAGCCTTAAACAAGTCACCTAATTTAACAGCCATGTGCAAACAAGATTCAACACCTTTTATGAAACAGCGGCGGATTTCCTTGGATTCTTTGCGTTTTCCTTTTTCAACAAATGTTTGGATCCGTCTCTGCGATGACATGTTCCTCTAGTTTTTTAAAACCATGCATTGTAGAACACATTAAACCCCATCTTACACTAGACGAGGCCTTTTAAATGTTAATTAGTGACTAAATAAGAATTTATTATCCATATTGGTTTAATTTAAACTTGAAAACTACGTTGTAACCTACATAAGAGTGGCACAGCTCACAACTCGTTAGTATTCATCGCTTTTTAACCTTTGAGACGATTTTCAAGCAGGGCTAATTTTCAGATCTGTACGCGATAGAGCCTGGGGAGATAATTTACAACTGGTAAACCGACGATGTATCGGATTTCTGCCGCTCTGGTATTTTTAAATTGATCTCCAGAGTTGCGTTTGTAAGTTTTAGTTTTGAGGATTCAATAAAATATGCTCATTTCTAGCGAGCAATTGACACACTATTGAAATTTATGTAGAAAATAAATTTAAATGCAAAAGTGTGTATTATTACGAGGTGCATATATTTTTAAATTATTCCGAAATATGTTATGTGCCCAGAAATTAAATTCTGTGAAAAACTATTTCAAATGTCAGTTTCTCGGAAACGGTAAGTTGTAAGTATTATATTATATTCAGAAGACAGAATAAAATGTTTCCTTTTTTCTCGTCAGATATATCCTTAGACGCGATTCGCCTTTTAATGGCTCATCAGTAAGACTAGGATCTAACGAAATAAAGAGAACGTGTGAAAAGTCTGTTCAATGACCGCCGACCATTACGTCATATTCTTCATATTTGAGGTACGTCGTAAAATAATTCAGTCAGTTTGACTTACCGGTGGTAAAGGTTATGGTTTTTCTTAGGCTTGATCTACATAAAAGCGGATGCATGTGAACAAGTAAAATACCAGCGCGTTTTTAAAAATGTTTAACTATTATTTTTATACTGTTAATAAAGTCAGAAATAAGGAGTTTATTTAGAGTAAAAGGTAGATATCATATGGGATAAAACAATTTGTTTTTGAAAATCAGTATGAAATTTTTAATTAATTCAAGTTTACTAAAAAATAAATAAAACTGATTTTTAAATTTAAAATTAAATCATAATTTTTTGTCTAGTGCATCAGTCTATAAATTTCGTTTTAAATATTTCCATCTTATTTATAATATCATAAAGAAGAAAATATAATAGAAAATAAAATGATATCATCTCCGCAAGCATCATCATCATTAAATTCGTCCAAGTTAATAATAAGGGGAAGAGTATCTGAAACATCGATAAATATTTCCCGTTGCCACATATCATTTATAATTTTATTAGTGTGTGTTACATAACTTTTCCATTTTTCCACTGTTACATTTTATATGGCTTCATTCCACAGATCCAAATGTTAGAGGATACAGAACTGCTAATAGCCATTTCAATAGAATTAAAGTAGCAATTATATAGAAGAAGTCTTAAAAGTCGACGTCCATGTTGCAATGCTAGTTCCTCCAACCTTTTAAAATAAAATAAGAATAATTAAAAACTAAAATAAATAGCGCTTTCCAGATTATCTGTAACGTTTAGATGGGATATGTTGCTTCACTATTATCCAAATCTGATCCTGCATTTGTCTTTGCTCTAGTCATGCAATAAGTAATCTTATTGACCAACTTGTTTTTGAAATGTTTTCAATTGGCGGCCCAGAATGATAGATAACGTTATCCATGATAATAAGCGACGATTCTTCCAAGTTAGGTAACACTTTTTTTTCAAACCATTTCTGAAAGTTTTCACTATTCATCGAATCATGACCAAATTTCAGGCCAGATTTGAATATCAAACTTGTATAAATTTACAAATCCATTTTTTGAACCAGCCTGTAGAATAATATACCGTTAACCCTCTGACGATTTTTTTTTAACTGTATGAAAACTGCCAGCTTTGCCTTAAGCCTCTTTACTGTATGTCCAGGTTTTCTTATTATATTCTTATTATCTTAAAAAATATTATACAGGGTGTCTCAAAAGAATGGAATATCGCAAATATCTTCTTAATCAATGCATTGTCATAAAAACGCTCGGACACGTCGATTTTATTTTTATTTTTTACACATTTCAAAAATATTTGTTTCTATACAGGTTGTCCCACAAAAGCTTGGGATTCGACAACTTCGTTTTTTCAAATGAAACACCACAATTTTTTTAACATTTTTGTGTTTTACGGGAAATTCTATACAGATTCCATGTAACCTAGTATGATGGCAAATATAATACAAGGTGTAAAAAATTACTTTAAACAAAATTCAAGAAATAAGTTTGAAAATTATATTTAAACTAGTGAAACAAAGCATTCGGCTTTAGCAGATGTTCGAAATGGCCCCTGTGGACTATTTGGCAATATCCTAATCTCTCATAGAAATGTTGTACGGTATGTTGTACGATTTCTGGCGATATGTTCCTCGTTACTTGGCGAATCAGATCGTCGATATTCTGCGGTTGGTGTTGATATACTCTTTCTTTTAAGTATCCCCAAGCAAAATAGTCTAGTGGGGTAAGGTCGGGTGACCTAGTCGGTCACTCCACCACCCCGCTCCTTCCAATCCACCTGTTTGGAAAGATTGTGTTCAGATATTCCCGAACTGCATGCCCATAATGAGGCGAGGCACCGTCTTGCTGTAGCCATATCTGTTGTCCAGGAATATCTGGATCGTGATCATTTGGGAAAATAACTGCCAGAGAAGGAATTAATTCTAATATTAGAAAATCCAAATATCTCTCGGCCGTTAGTGTTTGTTGAAAAAAATAAGGTCCCAACATCCTGTTGTTAATGATCCCCATCCAAACATTTACTTTCTGCCGATATTGTGTGTTGTTTTCTAAGTTCCAATGTGGATTAGTCTGAGCCAAATACCGATAATTTTGCTTATTAACGTTTCCATTAAGACAAAAAGTTGCTTCACCGGTAAATAGGATGCCTTCTAAGAGATTTGGATTTTGATCACACAATTCCATCATGTGATCACAAAAATTCAGGCGCCGCATTGGATCATTATCGAAAAGCTTTTGCACGTAATTCACTTTATACGGGTGAAATTTTTCTCTTTTAAAAAATCTGTGGATTAAACTTCTATGCGATACATTGTTTCTTAATAATAAATTAATTGAGGAGTGAGGATTTTCATAGATGGATGAAGACAAATCTAGTTTTTTATTATCAGTTAAGGAATTTCTTCGCCCGGATTTTGGTAGATTCTTAACATTTCCATATGTTGAAAATTTTTGTACAATTTTGCTTACCGTCGACTGAGTAATCTGCGGGTTCGGATATTTTTTATTATACAAATAACAAACTTCTTGTTGACTTCGTTTTCGGTCGCCGCTGCCCCTCAATATTAATATTTCGGTTCGCTCATTATCGGTTAAATAACCCATAATGTGCAGTAATATCACTACTTTTTGTAAATATTACAATTCAAACTTATGTCAAATGATTGACAAGCATGAGACACGAAAATAGAAATAATTAAAACTCATCTTGATTTACTGGTACTTGAACAGCTGTAACTTTTAGCGAGGAATTACACTAAAAACACGTATCTTCAATTTTGTTTAAAGTAATTTTTTACACCTTTTATTGTAATTGCCATCATACTATGTTAACTTTAAAATGTCTTTATTCCAATATAACTTCTACAGTTCATTACATGGAAAGTGGCAATATAATATAGAAAATAATAACCATAAAAAAAAATAACAATAAAAAAAAAATGGAAGTTAATCCAATTTAATTCATTATTAAAATCAATTTAAAAAAAAATAGTATAAATAATTTAATTTAGTAAATATCTCTTTAATTGTTTTTTAAAAATTGCCAATTTGTTAATTTTTCTGATATTTTTTGAAAGATTGTTATATTTTATTATTCCGTCATATAAAAGCGATTTTTTTCCAAAATTACTTTTTACTGGTACAGTTTGATAATTTATACAATGTCTTGTGTTATGATCATGTAATGTTTTATTTTCCTGAAGTGTTATGTTTGATTTTTTTTCTTTTAAAATAATAGAGTGAATTAGAATACAAATTTTTAATTTATAAATGTTTTGAACGTGTAAATACCCTTTCGGTCTATATAGATTAACAGTTGGTTCTAAATGTGGTAATTTGTGTATACATTTAATAACTTTATTTTGCAATTTTTGTAATGGTTTTAAGTTTGATAAACAAGCAGATCCCCATGCAGAAGCTAAGTATTGTAATTTTGAATATATTAATGAAAAATATATATATTTTTAAATATTTCAAAGGAATAAAATATCTAGCTCTGTACAAAACAGATACCAAAGGAGATATCGAGTTGATAATATACTTGATATGACATTTCCAATTTAAATTTTCATCTAAAACTAATCCTAAAAATTTTGTCGTTTTTGAATATTGAATATTTTCATTATTAAATGTTAAGGGGTTAATGATGGAATTTATTTTATTTTTAGTTATAAACATAAAAGAAGATTTTTTAAAATTTAACGTAAGTTTATTTGATTGAAGCCAAGAAAGAAGTATTTTTAAATCATTATTAATATCAAAATACATTTCTGCAAGAGTTTCAGCAAAATAAATAATTGTCGTATCATCTGCAAATAGCTGTATATTGCCCTTTAAGTTCAATTTGGAAACGGAATTAATGTAAATTAAGAATAATAACGGACCTAATATTGATCCTTGTGGAACTCCACATATTATTTCTTTTTCCGAACTTTTTCTTTCCCCAATTTGAACAAATTGTTTACGATAACTTAAATAACTTTGAAGTAGTTTGTGTGTATTTCCCCTTATCCCAATACTGTATAATTTTCTTAATAAAATATTGTGGTTTACGGTGTCAAAAGCCTTACACAGATCTAAGGATAGTAAACAGCATTTTTTACTGCTGTCAACATTAGCTTGAATATTTGTTATGATATCTCCTACAGCTATTTCTGTATCCTTAGATCTGCGAAAACCATACTGGTTAGCAAAAAGTAAATTTTGGCTTTCTAGAAAGTCGCATAATTTATTATTTATTATTTTTTCTAATATTTTTGAAAAGATTGGTAAAACAGATATTGGGCGATAATTGCTGCATTTATATCTTTTGTCAGTTTTAAATACTGGAGTTACTTTAGCAATTTTCATTTTTTCTGAAAAAATACCTGTTTCTAGAGATAATTTAGTTAAATGAAATAAAATTGGAGTCATTTCATTTTTTAAACACTTTACAATTTTAACCGATATATTGTCAAATCCATTTGCTTTTTTTGTCTCAAGGTCGTCAATAATTTGTTCTATTTCGTTTTGGGATATTTCCTCGGGATTAATAAAAAATGATTTTTCTTCTGTCTCCTCGATACATTTTTGGACTTGCGGAATTTTCTTAGCCAGTACTTGTCCTACGTTTACAAAATGATTGTTGATTTCTTCACATATAATTTGCTGATCTTCAACTTTATTTCCATTAATTTCAAGGTAATTAACCAATGGCTTGGCTTTCTTATGTCGATTTGTTAAAATTAAATTTAAATTTTCCCAGATTCTTTTTTGATTACTAGTGGAAAATTGTTCCTTGTAATAATTTTGTTTGGTTATCCTAATTTTTTTTTTACGAATTTATTATAATTATCATAAATTTCTTTATAATATATACTGTTAGGATTCTTCTTTTTCTTGGCATAATGTTTATCACGAGTTTTAATAAGTTTCCCTCTAAACAAGAAACGTTATTTGAACGTAACCAAACATTTCAAAAAGGTTACATCTTAAATGTTCTCCTCTGTCATTGTCGTTTCGTTTATTGAACTGGCAAGATTCTTTCTTGCCACGTTAGTTTCATTACGGGGACTGTATATGGTTGCAACGTTAACCTTAGGTAACCAAAGTAATGTGCATCGCGTTATATCGTACACGTTTTTAAAACGTATCTGTTACGAAATGTTCAAACATTACTGATCTTAAAATATATCGCTAATGTATCAAAATGTACACATTTGAAACATTAGAGAAAACGTGTATTATTCATTAACTCAACGTTTTCCCTGGTACGTGAACATTATAATAGGATTACAAAATTGTTGCTGTAAAAAAAAATTAGATATTCTGATAATTTGTGATTAAATAAAGCTGGAAACTCGTAGTAAATTGATATATTATTTCTATACTTTAGAAATAATTAGTACACATACCGAATAATCTCAACGCAAATTGCGGCAAATCCCGTTTTCTTAAAAAAAAACATGCGTTATGCAAATACTCAAATCATTTTGAACGAATTTGAATTTCCCTCCGACCGATTAATCATTTCCATCGACAATGACCAATCAGAGAACGGAAGCGGCGGAATGCTAATCGAATCGATAGAGAAGCCGATCAGCCGTTTTTATTTTTTGGCCGATCCATTGTGCATTTTATCATAAAAGTCTGTGTTGTGGTAGGATATTATCGTTATCGTGTTAATTAGATGCACTCTCGGCTGACGACCCAGTCTAAGTCTAGTTTGTTTTGTGCATTCTTGTGGTGCATTCATTATGGCCAGCGGAAGCGCTTCGCCGAACCCAGAAAAGGTAAGCATTTAGGTATCCAAAAATATTTTTAATCTTATTTAGGTTTACCATTTTACCAAGCTTGTCCTACTTGTGATCATTATAGTTATACCGGTTATACATACTTAGAAACTAAAAACAGAAAAATGTACCTAAAACCTAACCTTTGAGTACACAATTTTAATTTTATTGGTCAACCTTGAAAGTTCAATTTTCAGTTTCAAACGTTTTTTGATGTTTAAGGCACGAAATTAATATAAGTTTGGAAAGTGCTGACCTTTGTAAAATGGTAAACATTAGATTCCAGAAAGTTTAATGGTATTTTGTTTTATTTCTGTAAGTTGTAATCCTATTCTCATTACGTACCTTACTTTTATAACTTGGCAATTATCAAAAAATAAATACATTTTAAAGTGTTATTGGGTCCTTCCTTGATTCAGTTGGTACCTAACTTAACTTCTTATTCTTAAGATCTTATAACATTTATTTATTCATTCTCTGCAGGTTTATAAATTTAAGTTTTAGCTTTACGGTTCAATAAAATATGCCCAAATTCTATAATATTATATTTCAAATGGGGTTGACATTTTATTATGTAAAATTTTTTGGGCTACTTTACAAAAAATTTCCTATAAATAGGTATAATATATATAGGTACTTATTAGTATCGTTTCAAAAGTGAGCACTGTAATTTCTATCGATATTATTTTACACGATACATATTATTTTGTAGCCCATTTTCATTAGACTATTATATCCTTAATGTATGTAAAATATGTTTGTTTTAGACATTAAGAAAGCTTGGAAAACCTTACTCGGCTAAATATTTACGGAGACTTGTTAAGGAAAATATTAATAATACAAAAAACAGAAATGTAAAGAGCAATTGCCATTTTAATGTGGGAGGCTCCGTGGGAGATTTTCCTGCAACTAGCAAAGAAGCCTACGACTCTACTAATATTCCCTCTGCAACATCTATTTCTTCCTTTACTCCTAGACCTAGTGTAACTTTAGCTACTTATTCTGGCAAAGCTTTACCTACCTCTGTTAATCCTACTACTCTAAACTCTTCTGCTAATTTTGCTGATAAACTTGGTCCTAAAGGTTTTACACTAGAGCCTACCCATCTAGAATCATTTCTAGCAAATTTAAATTCTTGGGCTGTTGAAACTAACATTTCTCATAACTCCTATTCAATTTCAATATAAATCGCAAATGACTCTTGTTTTGATGTCGGATTTAAACAAACAACACGTGTCATTTACGGCTTTCCAAACCTATCAAATTATTATTGAAATTCGTTTAAATCCCACATCAGATAAGAAAGTTATTTGCGATTTAAATTCATCAAAAATTTGCGTGGATCGATTATTTTGCCTGTGAGTGGTAGTTACGTCTAATTTAAGAAAAATTAAGAGTGAAGGGGGTCTATCACTGTCTAACAACATTTTTTTTTACAGGAGCAGTAAAAGCTGTATTTCCAAAGATCACGGATTTGGATTTTAGTACTACAGTAGGGGATTGGCTGCGTTTCTCCAACCAAAGGCTAAAAAGGGAATGAAGGAGAGCTGGAAATCACACTATGAACAGGCATTTTCATTGGCCTGGTATAACCCTATTTACCCTGTGTATTTACCTAATTAGATTCAAGACGGCTTGGCATCTTTCTTAAAAGTGAAATCTTTACTAAAAACTTCACATTTTATGAACTGTATGGCTATAGTTGAATTCACATAAAGTTTTAACGCGTTTAGGTTAGGTTCTGTCATATTTGACATATATTGCACACAATTTATGTCAAATATGACAGAACCTAACCTAAACGCGTTAAAACTTTATGTGAATTTAACTATAATAAATAATAATAATTACATAAATTAAAATAGTTTTATTACGCAACCCCCCCCCCCCCTTCCCCAACCCCAGAATTTTTTTTGGGGGGATATGACATTGGAGCAATGGTTCTAATACATAACATACTAGATATTCTCAAGTTAACTAAATGTTGAGGTTGCAATGAAAAAACAAGATTGTTTTGTTATAAAAACATACCTGTAACATTAATCTAATGTTACCTAGTTGCTATAGCCATGTTAGTAGGTTGTTGCATATATGTATAAAAAATAATGTTAGTTTGGTAACATTTGTGTTAGGAATATAAGAAGTAACAGTGTTGTAACATATACGTTTGTGGTTCTTTTTGACAATGTTGCAATGTAATAAAATTATATTTCGGTTTCGTTAAAGCAATATTTTCATGTTTAAAGGGTTAGCTATTTCTTGTGTAAACTATTGTTCTAAATCTTCTTTTATTTTGATTGATTGCTTAAATGAACACTTTTCAAAAGTTTTTAAAATAGTATCATACAAATAATTTGGATCTTCAAATAAATGTATATTATTATTTATTAGCATCAGCTCAAGCTTTAATTTATCCATATTAAATTTTCTACAAAATATAGTTTTACTTTTTGCTTTTTTATTACTCGATAATATTTCCACGGGAACAGAAATAACTTGAACTTTATGATCACTTATAGAACTTGTTTCTAGTTGTATCTTTATTTTTTGATTTATATTAGTTATTGCATGATCTATAAACGTAGAGGTATTACCAGCATCTCTTGTGGCTATGAGTTTGTTACACAATTGATAACCATTGGTTGCATAAACATCTAGAAGTTTTTGAGTTTCATTATTTTTGTTAAGTACATTAATGTTTATATCACTAACAACAATACAGTCTTTACTTAATGTATTTAAATATTCCAATTTCTGGTCTAAAAAATTTAAAAGAAATTCATTTTTAGTTGACGGTGGTTTGTATATTCCTCAAACCAATAGTTTTGGACATTTTATGGTTAAAGAAATATATGACAATTCATCAAGTTCAATTTTTTCCAAGACATCAAAGTTAATGTTTGACTCAACAAAAATTCCCAAACCACCTCCTCTTCTTAATCTACTAGCAAAGATGGAAGTAAAATTTTTAAAATTATAATATTTTTCTTCGGTTTTCCTAACCCATATTTCGGCTATAATAATAATTTGAACATTTTGTTTAAGAGCTAAAATTTCAATTTCATCTATTTTGTTTTTCATTGATCTTGCATTTAAATATAAGATTTTCATGATTTATGTCTGGCAGTAATTGATTCGTTCTTTGACCTCTTTTATTTTTTCGTGATGTAATGGACAAATATTGCTCAGTGCTTCATGTTCTATACTGTAAGTTTTGTTATATTTTAGATTAAATAATTTACAATTATTACACGTGGGATTTTCTTGTTTACATTGCCAAAAAGAGTGATTTTCTGAACAAAAAGTACATACTTGAGATTTCTGGCAAAATTTCGTTTGATGGCCATAGCTACAACATTTATAACAGGTTTTAATATTAAAATCTTCTTTAAATTTACATCTATCCCATTCCAAATAAATATCTGTATTGACTAATTTAGCAAAAACGTCTCCACTTGTTTCCACATAAATTATATTATTTTTTGAGTAATTTGATCTTCTGGTGTGAGTAATTTTTATAATATCAGTCGTACTGATATAATTTAATGTCCTTAGTTTTTGTGTAAGTTCGTCTTCTGTGTATTCTTTTCGTGATCCAAAGAGTACTAATCTTGGTGACTTTAATTTTGATATTTTGATTGTATAATTTTGTTGAAGCTTTTTCTCAGATAATTCTTTAAGTTTTTCTATTTCTTCTTTGGAATTTGCTTTTATTACTAAACCTCCATTTTTTATTTCTTTTACGCCATGGATTAAAGTATTAACACTCGTTGGAATAACATATTTTTGAACTTCGGATTTGGTTTGTCGATAGGTTTGAATTTTCTTTGGTTTTATGACAACTACTGGCAGGTTTTGTGGTTTTATACTTTTTTTTGGCGTTTGTAGTATATTTGCATACGATTGTTTATTGTCTTGTACTGTAACATCGTTTTTCTTAAGGAGTTCCAAAACCTGTTGAATATCTGATTGTGGATTTGTGGCCATAATTACATTTTCAATGTTTTCTATTTTAGAGTTTAAATCTTCCATTTTTTTTAGAATCTCCTTTATAATTTCTTTAAGATATATATTTTCATGTTTTATCTTATTAATATTTTCCTCTGTAGTTATATTATTACGTTTTACCTTAGTATCAATTTTATTTTCTTCTTGATTTGTTAAACACTTTGTACAATTCCATTGTTTTTTTTGCTTCTTTAATTCTGAAAGGTTATTTTTGGATAATAAAGAACAACTTAAACAAAACCACTTATTGCAACAAACGCAGCCAACAGAATAAGTACTTTTTGTGAATTTTGAGGTTCAATTTGAACAATGGGAATCATTAATAATTTTTACTCCAGATGCGCCAGCTTCTTGTTTATCTTGGAAACAGATTCTAAATTCCTTCAAAAATTTATTATATTTCTCATCACTTGGGTATTTTAATGGTAAATATTCGTCATCAGATGCTTCTTCACTTTCAGAAACCTTTGTATTTATGTCACATCTTTCATTGTTAATGTCACAATTTGAAGTTGACATTGACGATTTTCCTCGTTTTTTGGATCCCAATTTTACCATTCTTCACTATACTTATGGGTCCTACCAACACTTGCTTAGGTTCTTCAGAATATTAATTGTTCAATTCCGTCAAGATTTATATTTTATATTTAATTTTAAGTCTGTTATTTAATGATTTTGATGGGCAATTAACATACAGGAAAAAAAAACCTGAACTTAATATTTTTCTGTTACATGGAATCTGTGTAGAATTTGCCGCAAAACACAAAAATGTTAAAAAAATTGTGGTGTTTCATTTGAAAAAACGAAGTTGTCGTGTCTCAAACTTTTGTGGGACAACCTGTATAGAAACAAATATTTTTGAAATGTGTAAAAAATAAAAATAAAATCGACGAGTCCGAGCGTTTTTATGACAATGTATTAATTAAGGAGATATTTGCGATATTCCATTCTTTTGAGACACCCTGTATATTATATTAATAACGTTTTTGGGTATAAGAGGTTGCTCTATTAAAAACCCCTGTTTAATACAGTATCTACATTTACGCTATTTAAATTTAAATTTTTTTAAATAATCCGCTAATGAACTAGTGGATATTTCAACACCATCAATGATTTTAAGGTTTGATTGTATTGAGCGAATAGTAACGTGTTTACCTGCTCTATACATACATCCCATAAATACGCTCTCTTAGTGTATGTTTATAAATTTTGTGAGGTTGTCGACTACGGGATGACAAAATAGCTACATTATTGCGATTCCTAAAGTCAAAGTCAAAGTCAAAAATAGCTTTATTGTCGTGAACATTCTTAGTTATTGACAAGCCATACTTACAAACTAGAAACATTAAAACACAAGTGCAAAATTAAATTAACAAATAAACAATTACGTAGTAAAACACACACATATATATATATATACACCTAAACCTAAAAATGGTCTAAAATGTATTCCTCTATACTATAATATGCCTTTGTTAGCAACATCTTCTTTACCCGCCGCCTAAATAATTTAAATGTTGCTATCTTCCGAAGTGTCTGTGGAAGATGATTGAAAATCTTTTTGCTTCTGTAATAAATTGAATTTTGTGTCAGTGTTGATGTTGGAATAGGTAAATTTATAAAATATGACGAACGAGTGTTAGCCGGGTTGGGTGAGTGAATTATAGAGGCATACTTTCTATGCATCAGACAAACGGTCTCAAGAATGAAAATTGCTGGGAAAGTCAGAATTTTTTGCGTAATAAAATACGGTTTACATGACTCCCTGTACCCAAGACCACACAGATACCTTAGGGCACGCTTCTGTAGAACAAACAATGGACCCAACATCTACATCCTTCCCTATTCCCTTTGCCTTCATTTTTTTAGCGTTAAAGGGTAAATTAGTCTTTTCGGCATCACTTTCTCTTTAAAAATAATCAAATAATTTTAAAATTACTGTTTGTTCATTTTCACAATACCGTGACCTTTTTAAATAATGTTGATTAAAAATGTCACTGTCAAATATGACAATAAAACTTTTTTAACTGCTAAAATTACACGACCTTCATTTTTTATGTTCATTTTATATCTTACCCAGTTCACGAATGTTAGAAAGATAAGCACTAGTCGTGACGTAACGCTCAGCGGTCATTGAACAAATTCTACTACTTAAATGTAGTAAATATGGCCGAGAGGATGAAGCGCATGGCGACATCTAGCGTCGATGTTAGATACCTTTGAAACATACCAGCACCAATAAAATCATGTCAAATGTTTAAAAAAAATCACTTGTAAAGCCTAAAGTTACAATTACAAGAGTGAGGCTAAGCAGCACTAAGACCCGTAGGTCGTCGGTTAAGGAACCGAAACCAATGAAGATAAAAAATATTTTCTTTAATTTTTTCAGATCCATCCTTAGACTTATATTATATTAACTTAACCTAGTTTGATCCGTACATTCAAAAATGTTATAAAATAAATAGGTAGGAAGTAAATATATTAAAAAAATTCACTTTCTCCCAGATATAAATTTTTGGAATTCTTTTATATTTCGCACTAACTTTCATTCTTCAGAAAGACAGCCTAATATCTACCGTGCGAGCAAAAATTATTTGCATCAAAGAGGGCCTTGCATCTAAGGACGTAATGCTTAGCCGTAGAGCTTAATACCTGTTGGATGTCAGTAACTACCTGAATTAACAATCGATCAGTTATTCCGTCATCTTTGACAGTCGTTACAAGTAATTTGATTCATCGATAATTTTTCGAATTTCTTGAACAATTGACACAATGGGCTTTACGGAACAGCACAACACATTCATGGTTGAAGCATATTTTCGAAACGGAGTTAGAGTAAATGGTGAGTGACAATACAATTCGGGGTATTTGCATGGGCGATTTTCACGAACATTTTCCTAACGTTGCTTTTATTGCTGGGGATTTTTATCATTGCCTAAAAAGAACCATGGCTGTGTTTAGGGAAACATGTTCTATACAACACAAAATAGGAATAGGAATACCATCTGTAAGAACAGAAGAACTTGTTGCAAACGTTCGTGAAATAATACAAAATACGCCAACAAATTGTATAAGACGCCTGTCCCAAGAAGTGGAAAGATCTTATGGAACATGAAGGACTATAATATTCTTAAGAAGCTGGTAAATTTATTTCCTTATAAAGTGCAAGAATTCCAAGAAATACAGGCCGCAGATTTTGAAAGACGCAAGAATTACTCTCAATGGTTTACCCAAAATTTATTGGAAACAAATGATTTATCAGACCTGACATTTTTTTCGGGTGAAGCCTGGTTCCACCTCTCCGGTTACGTGAATTCTCAGAATACATGCATGTGGAGTAGTGAAAATCCCCATTTTTTTGTAGAGTCCACATTGCACCCTCAAAAAATTGGTGTCTGGTTAGCGGTTTCCCGACGAAGAATTGTTGGTCCTATTTTTTTCCATGACACAGTTACAGCACAGCGGTATAGAGACAGTATTTTGAATCCATTTGTGGAGCAATTACTGGACGACGAACTACGTTTTGTATATTTTCATCAGCTCATACAGCCGCCGAGACTATTTTGTAGTTACGCAATTTTTTCGATGACAGATTGATCAATTTTCGATCAGACATTGAATTCCCACCTAGATCACCTTGTTTAGCGGTTATGGATTACTTCGTTTTTCCTCATTTAAAAAACACTATTTTTACACATTTACAACAGTTGCAAATTTAGAACAATTACAAGAAAGGATTATTCAAGAATGTGGTAACATTTCTCCAGATATGCTGGTCAACACTTTCGAAAATATGAAGAGACGTGTGAATTTATGCTTGGAGCATGGCGGTGGCCAATTTCAGCAATTTATGTAATTATTAGACCGAAGGTTCGGTTTTGGTTTCGGCTAGTTGGCCAAAAAATCTAGTTTCGGTGACAGTTTCGGTTTCGGCCAAAAATCGGCTGAACCTTCGGCCGCGCCAAAACTCAGTGTTCGTGAGTTGTTGCGCACCGTTCGGCTAACTTTGGGTGAGTTCGTAGGCAGTGTTGTCTATATAAATAAAAATGTTTCTCTGTCGACTTTTTGTTTTGTTTTTTAGGTGGAAAGAGTTCAATTCGTTTCCAACATCGATCTTGTCGTATATAAAATAAATTAGATTTCTGTATACTGTATACAATAAATACGGTTTCGGTTTCGGCCGAAACTGAGACCAAGGCCGAAGATTCGATTTCGGCTGAAAATCTTGTTTCGGTCGGACACTAGTAATTATTTTTCTTCTTCTTTCTGTATATTCTTACTTTGTTAATTTTGTACACGACAAATATAAATTTGTATTTGTCTACTTATTTTATTACTCATTAGTTGGGCAACAGGGTGTTTACATTCATTATATGAATTTGACAAAATTTTAACCTAGATTTGGTTAGATATATCATTGTGATCTAAACCACGCCCTACGTTTTTTAAAAATAATTTTTGCTCGCACGGTATCTTATTTTTGACATTACGTAATTAATTTTTTTTTATCATAAATATCTAATATGGCCCCTGCCATCCCAAATTACATTGCATAAGGACTGTTTCAACATACCCTTATGTTGGAAAATGTTTGTAAACAGACAAAACCAATCATAAACTCTCGAAAAGAAATTTTTACATACTACAGCAATATTGGGTTTTACCACCCTGAATAATTACCAGCTTGGAATCGCGCTCCGCTAAAGGGGGAACGTATGTTTGATGCACACTCAGTATTTGCATTTCGCTTTGAGTAACCACTAATAAGAACTTCCGACTTTAAAAACAAAAAGTTTAAATTATTAATATTTTAGGTAAGTACTATGTTATAATCATAATAATACTTAACTATTTAGTTTGTTATGATAAGCCGTTTGATATTCGAATAAACTTTGTCATTATAAGCTTAGTATATATGAACCTAAATTAAATATTATTATTAAAAATATGTTGTAAAAGCCCTTAATAGTATATTACAATACAAGTACGGTAGGTGCGTCTTTACCGCATGTGCGTGATGATTAACAAAACGAGCCGAAGGCGAGTTTGGTAAATCACGCAAATGCCAAACAGTTCCCAACAAACCCGAACAAACCCAAAAAGTAGGGTGTCATAAAGTGACATTTTTTTAAAATGGAACACCCTATATTTGAATACATTTATAATTTTCTACGTCTTATTTTTTGAATTTTTATTGATGGTTTAATATACGAAAAAGTTATAGTTTTAAATATAATTATTTATATATATTATGATGAAAATGTTGCATTTACAAGCATCTCGTTGTTGTGAAAAGGCTACTTACACTGAGAGAAAACTCTATTAACCGTAGCTAGAAATCCATTCGCAGTAGCAAGAAATCTGCATTAAATAGGCGCCGAAAAAACAACTCTGTTGTCGCTACAAGGTTAATTTTTTTGAAATGACTTTTTAACCTCAACATGGTCGTTTTTTAAATATTATTCTTTTGCTGTTAAAAGACAACTCTATTGCCATAAAAAATATATAATGCAGTGGTAAACAAAAATGATTTTGTGATTAATTGAGGTCGTGTAGTTAGAAAAGTATCGGTTTTTACTCCTAAAAATAATCAGCCAGCTATAAAATAATTTTATTTTTATTGTAGCTAGTCCACCTAGCTACTACTAAATTCCTTTTTTTTAGCTCCTTCGCCAAAATGGCTGTGGTTGGTGGATTAGTTTATAGTGGATGTTTTTGGCTATTGATTTGATAACATTTTTATGTTTTAATAATTCTATATAGGGTGGTGTACTTTTAGTGCAACGTTATACAATAAGTGTTGTGGCGGTGTGTCTCCAAATTCAGGTAGGTACAATTATTTTACCAATAATTATATTTATTACTTATATTTTTTAATTCATTCCGATCACGGCCGCCATTAAGTTTCCGTTCTGCACTTATTAGGGCAGTATTTTTGATAAAAATTGTATGTTAAACTTTGTTTAATAACGGGGGGATCTGACTGATCTGAAAGTAACAAACTGCTAGGAACATGACCCTTTTTAGCCATTTTTTTTATTAATAGGTATCAGAAAATCTAACAAAACGGGAAACAAATATCTTAAAAACTCAGATTGTTTTCCGATTCTATCCCCTAAATTTGTATTGTATTTCTGAAAAAATTAATTTCTCGCCTAACAAAATTTAAAGACTCACCTAAGTCAACGATTTTTTGTAGGTATCTAAGTAGAGTAATGTGATAAACATGAGTTACTTATTAAGTAATAAATATAATTATTGGTAAAATAATTGTACCTACCTGAATTTGGGGACACACCGCCACAACACCTTTTATATAACGTTGCATTCAAAGTACACCACCCTATATGAAACTATTAAAATATAAAAAATTTATCAAATCAATGGCCATCAAACGTCCACTATAAACTATAATCCACCAACCACTAAACAAACTAACAACACTGCAAATGGCAATAAAATGAACCAAAACGATTTCACCATGTTTTAAAAAAGCAACTGTTTAGTTCCTAAAAGGTATATTTTAGGTATAAAAGATTGGTTAGTTTTATTTTTTATTTTTGTGGTAATAAGATAACCTTATAGGAATTAAAAAAATACTTTTTAAAAACACTTTATTGGATACTTATTGTTATGGTTATATGATATTCTGTTACCATGAAAAAGCATTGAGCACACGTAACAATATTGTTGTCAAAAAAACGTCCTTGATTGCGACTAAACGAAATATTTTAGGGATAAATGGATTTTTTCTTGTGGTAATACACATATATTCAAAAAAATACTTGTACTGAGTGATTTTCCTTGGTGTAAATTTTGACTCCAAGCGATTTATAATTTTTATACTTCTTAACATAGTATAAAACAAAGTCGCTGTCGCGTCTGTCCCCAGCTATATGTGCCCTAATCTTTAAAACTACGCAACGCGGATTTTGAAGCGTTTTTTTTTTAATAGATAGAGTGATTCAAAAGGGGGGGGGATATGTATAATACATGCATAATATTGTAGAGAAACACTGATAAATTTAGAGGTTTGTATTTATAAATCTTGACGTGATGGTGAACTCGCCTTATTATTATCTCAGAGGCGTATAATGCCTGGCATTGCAACGCAGGCCGGGTATACGCTAGTACTAAATAAAGTCAAAAATATATATTTACTATAAAATATTTGCCATCTTATTTACTTTCTAGCACCAAAGTCGGAAAACTTCTAAATGAAAAATATCACTTTTATTAAATGGAACAGCCTATATATTTTTCTATCATCTTTTAGCTCGTCAAAAACTCTTCAACTTTCGCGAATAACGTCCTTTCCCTATCTCTAATAGTTTTTGAAATATATTGATATTTCGAGATTTAATGTGCTCGTTATAGCATCTTTTATCAGTGGATCACAGTAGCCATGGAAAATAAGTGAAAATAATAGCAGTGGATGACATAAAAAATCAGATCAATATAAAAATTAAGCCTTTTTACTGTAAACTTTATCGTCCAGTCATTTTATAAGTTAGTACTCAAAATGAATTTTTCAAAAAATTAATTAATCGATATGTTTTATGTTTTGGCGGCGCAGATAAAAATTGTCTTTTTGCTGAACGATTTTACAGCAGGAAATATCCCGAGCGGCGAACATTCAGTCCTCGAAGTTTTTAAAATTTAATGGAAATGTTTGATTCAACAGGCAGTGTGGAACATTCAAAATGTAAAGTTGTTATTAGAAGAGCTACAAATAGTGAGAAAGAAGTCGAAATACTGTTACACGTCCAGGAGAATCCCCTAGTTAGTAGCCGTAAATTAGCTTCTCTCGGTAATACGCCTCAGTCAACGGTAAACCGAACAACACGCAAGTATAAATATCATCCGTACCATATTAAGTTGCATCAGGAACTTCACGATGAAGATTTTCAAAGGCGTGTAACTTACTGCCAATGGTTACGTATTCAAATAATTGTGTGGTGTGGCATACTTCACAACAGAATTATAGGGTCATATTTTTTTAATGAACATTTAAACGGAAGTATTTATTTACTTTTTGGCAACAGACATTGCCAAGATTATTGGCAGAAGTCGACTATGATGAACGTCAAAATATGTGGCTTCAACAAGATGGTGCCCCTCTCCACTGTTACCGTGAAGCAAGAGAATACTTGGATCAGCACCATCCTCAAAGATGAATTGGCTGCGGAGGTTTTGTTGCATGGCCACTAAGGTCTTGTGATCTTACCCCCCCTAGATTTTTTCCTGTGGGGCTACATAAAAGATAGGGTGTATGTCATACCACCTATGATAAGGCAGGACATGAAGAATAGGATTAGGGATATCTCTCAAACAATAACACCATACATGTTATCCAATGTCCGGGGAAACATCATCAAAAGGATTGACAAGTGTATTGAACAAGAAGGACATTTATTCGAACATTTGAGGAGCTCAGATGCAAAAACCACATAAATCCACTTTTTATGATTTCGAGATAAAGGCCAAAAACTTCCACAGGCCAATCGCCCAACAAATTTCAACTTTTAAGCGTTTGTATTGGTGACATTTCGGTGTCAGATGAAGTTGTGAAAGTTACTCAAAAAGTTACTTGAGACTTTTTTTTTTTAAAGAAAAACAATTGGATTTATCGGTTTTTGCTTAGAAGTTGCAGTTTGCTGATTCTTTTGACAGAAAAACAGTAATATTGTTTATCAAAAATATTTATTAATCAAAGAATATAATGTAACAATAAACATAACTTAAGAAAAAACTCTTATTTATTAAAAAAAAAACATTATAAATTCTAAAGGCTCGGTTCTGACGGCTAATGGTTTTTTCAAACTATATAAAAACGGACTGCTCCTCCTCGAGACAATCACAAGTACTTTCCTCCTCATTACTTTGCTGAAACACTTCTCCATTTAAAAGGGTTTTGTACCACTGCAACCTCCGGACATCCTCCCAGTTACTGCCGAATTGCTGGATCATAAGATGTCTTAGTGACTTTTTCTTTTTTTCGGGTATTCCGCGATTTAAAGTGAGTTCCATAAAAGTTAGTTCCTGGTCTACTCTTCCAGGCTTGAGCAGTGTTTCAAATCCTGACCAGTAACGAATCTGTAGTTCGGAAAACAACACATCTTGATATTCGATCCATTCCCAAATCTTCTGAGAAAGATCTTTTTGACACTGAAAATTCCTTTCACTTTTTTTAAAATGTCCAGAAAATCTTTTACCTGAAATAATCGCCAGTCGGTGCCTAGTTCTTTTACTTCTCCGACTTTCTCGTATATGGTTTTATATTCTTTAGTAGAAGTCAAAGTGGGATGCCTTCTGAGCAACTTCTCTACTCGCCCAAAGGTCCTGTCTGCCGGTAGAAATGAATGACCTCGCACGGGGAAAGTTAACTGAATTTCAGTTACGTGTATTGGAGCTTTATATCTCATCCAAAAATACAGCATGTGGACAATGTGGGCATTTTTGTTTTGTCCTGCACAGCCGTCGCAAAAAAGGCGTACAGTCGTTATGTCTTCATACGTCAGTGAGCCTAAAAAATTCATCAATGCCGACGCAACCTCGGTAGACCCCCTCCCTGCTTGATTTTCTGTCCAAGTATAAAATATGGGATTCTTGGAATCTCCACCAACACAGCAAAAACAGTATAGACTAATCTGGTGAGCGTAGAATGCATCATTAATATTAGTCCTGGGCAGGGGCTGGACCTGCTGGAGATCAAAACAAAAAGTAGCCGTGTTTGGGGCTTCTTCCTTTAAAAGATCGTAAAAAGCATTCGCCCTTTTCTGGTGTACTGTTAACTCGGTCCTTAACTCGTTTTTCTTTTCGTTATTATCTTCGTCTTTGATCATGAATTTTAGACGTGTGCATTGAGCACAAACATCAGAAGCTGGACTGGAAAATCCAATGTTAAACTCATTGACAAAAATTCTTCGGAACATGCCCAATGCAACTTTGTTTTTTTGAGGACTTTGATTTTGGTAAATGATGTGCAGTTTTTTCACATTGAGTTCAGCAGGCAAATAAATTCTACAGGACTTAGACCTATTGTAGTGGCTTTCTTTCGCAGGCAATTTATTTAGAAAGTTTCTAACGCTTTGTTTCTTATTAGCCGATTTATGCGAAATGCGATCGCCTCCTCTCTTTTCCTTAGGAATGTCGCCTACGGAAAGTGTTTTGGCAACAGTGTTAACACGGTCTGCTTTAATATTAAGAACTCTAAGAAAGAAAGCCTGGCATACTCGCATTTTTATTTTTGTGATCCTATTGGGTAAATAATAGTATACAGAAAAATCACGTTTCTGGGGCGTTTGCTTCACGGGCGTTCAATTGGTACAACAGATAAAAAGTGTGATAATTTTATGTTTTGCTTAATGTAATCATTGCGTTCATAAAACTTTTGCCGTATTGATCGTATGTCATGTAAAGCTAAACGATTGCAGCAATAAGTAGGACCATTATGAGTACATCCCCTTACAAATTTATTGAGCTCTGGATCGTTGTCGCCGTATCTAAAAAAAAAAGATTTTGTTAACCTTAGTAGGTGCATAACTGGTTTACAATATACACAAAAACAACCCAACTAAGCTACTAGATTTTCTATAAAGGGTTTTTAATGACCCATTTGCCATAGGATACACATAAACTCTATAAAAATCATAAAACGATTGATGTCGACCGATAAAAATGTTAGGTTATCTAGTAACTAACTAAAACTAAATTTTAAAAATTTGGCTTACCTTCCTTCCTTTAATTTCTGCCGTTTTCTTTTATTAAAATTTATTTGCCTTTTACGCGTTCCCTGATTTAAACCTTCGACAGTAGAGATATTTTCATCCATTTTGCTTTTTAAAATGAACCCAAACACAACCTTTCAACAGGTTTAAACAAAATGGTCTGCTTTCTGCAATATTCCTTTTCCAGCTGGTATCCACCTATAAAATGCTTTTATAACTAGCCTAAACATAATAGTTTAATCTCTACGGTTTTCTTTTGCCAAACTGTAAGAAATGATTCCCCGTTTTATCTTCCCGTTCATAGATGGCGAATACAGGATTTAAGGGGTTTTGCTTGGATTTTGGATTTATGGGGATTTGCTTGAAGGGTCCTACTTTAACCGTGATTTTGGTATGGATTTAATGGGATTTGTTCGATTTTAAGTGCACCAATCGATAGAGCAGGTCCAAAATAGCCAGATCTGATGTATATCTTGAAAAAGTCAAAAAGTGGATTTATCGGTTTTTGCATCTGAGCTCCTCATTTATTAAGAAGAAACTGATTTGAGAAAGGGACAGTTATAACACAATTTTTATATTTTTATTTATTTTCCATGGCTACTGTGCCATTGACAAAAAATGCTATAACGAGGACATTAAATCTCGAAATATCAAATTATTTTAAAAACTATTAGAGATAGGGAAAGGACGTTCTTTACGAAAGTTGAAAAGTTTATGACGAGCTATAAGATGACAGAAAAATATATAGGGTGTTCCATTTAATAAAAGTGATCTTTTTTAATTTTGTTTCCGATTTGTTTTCCGACGTTGGTCTTAGAAAGTAAACATCCTGTAAATGAGATGTCAAATATTTCATAATGAATCAAATTCGGCTTTATTTAGTAAGTATAAAAATTATGAATCGCTTAGAGTCAAAATTTAAGTAGCATTTTCTCAACAATGCGATCAAATTTCCAGTATAAGTAGAATTATCTTAAAAACTATAACTTTTTCGTACATATATTAATAAAAATTTATGAAATAACACGTGGAATTAATAAATGTTTTCAAATATAGGGTATTCCATTTAAAAAAATTTAACTTTATGACACCCTTCTTTTTAGGCGCGCACTCTATAATTCAAAATATTTTTAAAATGTGTCAGGTATCCAACCATATCTTAATACAAAAGGTTATTATTAACAAATCTTGTCTTCAAGGCATAACATTACTCCACGCAATCGTTGACTCCTCCGGTATACAGGGTGTACCATATTAAGTGGGCACTATTGCTAACTCTTTTATTATTAGAGATACAAAGTCGGTTAAATTAACAAAGTAGTAGCATTTTTTATGCTGATTATGATTATGAAAGAAGAAAAACAATTGAACGTGGCGTTTCCGAATAAATGATTAAAATGAAATTTTTTTAAATGGAACACTCTGTATATTTTTACATTTTTAAATTCCTCATAAAATTATAATTATTTTTTATGAAATGCATTAATAGTCTATACTTCATAGTTTTCGAGATATTGACTCTCGAAAAGTGACATTTTTGAACTTTGACAGCTTCTAACTTTCTAACAGTACGTCTTAGAGCAAAACGGCTTACATGTCCCTATCTTCAATTTTTATTATCTTCCCAAAAAAATCAACTTCCGGTTAAACCGGATGTAACTCGAAAGCAGGAAATATAGTTGTTCCGGTTTAACTGGAAGTTGATTTTTTTGGGAAGATAATAAAAATTGAAGATACGGACATGTAAGCCGTTTTGCTCTAAGACGTACTGCTAGTAAGTTAGAAGCTGTCAAAGTTTAAAAATGTCACTTTTCGAGAGTCAATATATCTCGGAAACTATGAAGTATAGACTATTAATGCATTTCATAAAAAATAATTATAATTTTATGAGGAATTTAAAAATGTAAAAATATACATTTAAAAAAATTTAATTTTAATCATTTATTCGGAAACGCCACGTTCAATTGTTTTTCTTCTTTCATAATCATAATCAGCATAAAAAATGCTACTACTTTGTTAATTTAACCGACTTTGTATCTCTAATAATAAAAGAGTTAGCAATAGTGCCCACTTAACATGGTACACCGTGTATAGGGTACATGGTCATTATATAAGTACCGCTAAGGCGTTGATGTTTTAAAAAAGAGAAAATATGTTAGCACAAAAAATAGGGCTAGATGGGTACCTAATAAAATATAACATACATTTATTATTGCTTCGGCAGGATAACATAGTTGCTATACATTTTTCTATACCTTAAAAACCATCGTTAACAATTGAAAAATGACATTTTTTTAGATGATTAAAAAATGTCAACGTTTGGTTTAACCGTTAAACCTGTTAAATGTTTTCTTGGAGAAGATAATATTTTTAAATGCAAAATTAAAACAAAATTGCTTATAAACCGGAATATGAATAAAGTGGATGAATATTTCAAATAAACTGTTTGTTGAAAATAAAATGCCTATACAAAAAATTCCGAATATCATTTTAAAGTTAATGGTTTTCTTGAAAGATATTTCCGAAATACGTATATTTCCCGCGAAAACTCCATTAGGAGCAACGCAAAGCACTGTCTAGCGAAGAAACAAATAATCATTTGATAGCTTTAAATAAATACGATATAATTTGTTTTGTTGTTTAATATTGAGCCTGTGAGCCATTTTGAACACGTTATATTAAGCCGCAATTTTAGTTATTTAAAGAAAAATTTCCCACCTTTAATTTTTAGCCGATAGTAGTTTTCATTTCAGCTCGTTCCTATAGCAACCACAAAATTTTCCGGAGGTTTTTTCCTCCTGGGTACCCTGGGTGTGATTACAGCGATAGTTTTTCTGTCAAACGCACAGCTATCTATACGATTTTTAAATAATTATTGCTACCTTTGTCTGTCTATCTTTACAGAGCAAAAAATGCTGTTAATAAGTTTTTTCTGTCTTTCTTTACTTGGCATCTATAATATAAAAGTATAAAAAAGACGTTTTTTATTTCTTAAAAAAATATTTCAATTTTAAACAACTTTTGTTACAAAATTTAAACGTTGTTGAAACTCTACTAGTAGTTCTTCTTTTTTTAATGGTTAATAACAGGAACTAGGTGTTAGATGTCTATGTTTAATAATATATATAGGGTGATTCATGTTAAGTGGCTTGTTAGAAGATCTCGGAAACGAATAAACTTCCATTTCTTAAGGTGCGAATCCACAATGAGAATATTTTGTGAGATTTTTGTGTCATGAAATAAAAATCTCAGGAAAACTTTATTGTCGAAACAGGTCTGAGACACGTGATATACTAGCGATAATCTCGTAAAACAATGTGTCATGAGAGTTTTATGTCTTGAACAAGTCTCAACGGGGAAACACGATTTATTGCGAATATTGCATGATACATTTATTTCACGCGCTGCACGTGAGTTTCGCTGTTGTGTCGTGAAACAAATATTTGTTTTTTCCAAAAATGAGTTATTCAAGTAAAAAAAGGGGTTTGAAAAAAAATACTGTTTTTTTAACTGGACAAGAAGCATGATACTGCAATTAATCGAAGTATATGAATCCTATCCTATTTGTGGGACTGCTCGTCCGAAAACTATAAAAACCGAAATCTTCGGAAATCAGCTACGGACGAAATTTCCAATAAGTTTGGAATTTCGGCTCAAGAAGTAAAGGATAAAATACATAACCTTCGTCGCCAGTTCCAGAGCATCAACAGAAAACGAAAATCAGCAGCGGACATTCGAAGAAAGTTCTTGTAACATTCCGGATCTTACCGTTCTAGTTCTTTTAATAATATTTTTATTATATTCTTGTTATCTCTCCTTTTAATCCAATCTCTCACCCAATATCTATGAGACCTTTTCGTTTGTGTACTACGGGACTTAACGGCAAGGTAACATTAGCAAGCTGCAGCCCTTCGTCTAGCCCTTTTTGTTGACATATTTTTATAAAATCCCTTCACAACACAAAGTTGTTGTTTCTTTCTGCTTGAAATGTAAATTGATTGTGGAAGCAGCGCATTTAAAGACACCTTTTTCTCTCATGAGACACACAACGGTACCTAGGCCTAAGTGAAGTACGAAGCAAAGCAGGCATTAGGCGTGCAGAGCGGAAATACTAAGCGAGTGGTCTGAAGGTTTATACGCTTATGGCGCGGAAACCACAGGAACACGGGGGAGTTTAGTCGCTATAGGCAGTCTCATCAGGGTTGAATCCGACATTACTTCGCATCACAGGGTGCCAGTCTTTAGAAAATTCTCCTCGAAAAAAAAATAAAAACCACTGGCATTTTTGAATAGGTCAGGCTACGAAACGGTATAAGACGTAGACTAGGTAGTGACCTAGCACACTATTATTACCGTCAGTTAGTGTACAGCGTTGGCGCAGTACAGTTTTAAGGAGACATGAAAAAATTAAGAAACCAAAAAAGTAAATTCGCTGTATTAAAAGATATGACAGCAGGAGTAATTTTTACTTTTACTTTCCAAATCCTTTAGTGATTTCTTGCGAAATTTTACTTTACATTCGATAGATCATGTGTATTTATAGTAAATGTTTTTGTAAAACTAACGACTTTTAATGCGGTTTCTCGTAAGGGTTGATTTAAAAAAAAATGTTTTTATTTTAAAATTGATCAAATGACCAGAAAAAATATTGTTCGATTTATAATTTCGCCCTTTTCATTTATTTCAAAACATTTTTTTTATAAAAGTAAGTGTCATATAAACTATACTCATTAATTAAATGACCGTATGGCTAGTTTTTTAATTCAGTGTAATATTCGTAATCCAAAAGGCCCTAATTTTATCATAAGGACGCATAATTCTTACACATTCCTGTCACGTTTCTGATTAAAAATAACAAATCGTTTCCGAAACTAACCGTCTCTGTTTTCCTACTCGCAGTAATACCACATTACGGAGAAATGCAGAGAGGGAGATAAACTTGGATTATGAATACATTTGAAATACTCCTGATACAAGACGTATTTCGCGTAAATCTCCTGGATGTTAGGTATGCTTTTAAATTCCCCAAATTTTACATAACACGAAAACTAGAAATGAAAATAATTTGAAAATACCTACTAATATATCGTAAAGAAAATTATAAAACTTCTATTAAATATAATACTTCAATAATATAACAATGTAAAATCTAATATAAAAAAAAATAAACTAACTATTCGGATTTTAAAAGTCATTTTAAAAAACCTTATTAAGTTCGGATTGGAAGACTGATTAATTTATATACATTTGAGATTTGTATTTTCTTCCGATTCATATCTGGGGGACGAGTAATTACTTTTTACGTCGCTCTCTGTCAACACTGGTTCTATATGCTATATGTGCTTAAATCTTTAAAACTACGAAACGGATTTTGAAGCGGTTTTTTTAATAGATAGAGTAATTCAAGAGGCAGGTTTTTGTGTATAATACATGCATAATATTGTAGAGAAACACTGATAAATTTAGAGGTTTGTTCGGGGTTTGTATTTATAAATCTTGACGTGATGGTGAACTCGCCTTATTATTATTATTATCTCAGAGGCGTATAATGCCTGGCATTGCAACGCAGGCCGGGTACACGCTAGTTATATAATAAAACAAGTTCTTTTTAAATTAGGTTTATTAACGCAACTTATTAACTATATACAATAATTACACCACAGCTTAACTAAGGAATGCCGGCGAGTGTCTGTTTCGAGTTTTGTGTGACACTACTGCAGTACTGCAAAAACGTCCTCCGCAGTCGCGGCCGCATTAAAAAACTTTGAAAGCGGAAGCGTTAGACCAATCAACTCTGCAGCCTGTCGGCCATGACTGGCTTAGGAGAAGGGACGAATGGAAGTGGTAATTAAGTAGGAGGGAGTGGGAGGGGTTTTGGTTGCTGGACAATAATTGCTGTAGTAAAAGACTACAAAATCACGGTCAAGACTGTTTAAACATAATTGTTAATCAAAATCCTAACCTCTTATACCACCTAAGATGTTACTGTCACCAATAATTATTTTTAGTTGTAATATTTTATCATTTTTATAATTTGGCACAAATAAATATCTTTATTATTATTATTACTATTACTATTATTATTATAGTCATAAAAATCCTATGGTTAAATTTATGAAATCGAGCAGTGTCATAGGCAAAGATATTTTGATTTTTAACGATTTGTTGTCCTTCCTTCCCACGCTGTCTGGCGTCTATTCAATACACTAGCAACCCTTATAGGAATGATAGACGTGATATCGACCTTGTGAGGTATTTTTATGGAACCTCAATACCACTATACCGGGTGTAACAGGATCAAGGTACACCCCCCGTATCTCCGTTAGTTAGCGGCACTTTTTGATCTACAAATAATTTTTTTTTCAGTTCCGGTTTCGCCGGAAGTGCCACCAACTTTCGATTTTTAAATGGAACACCCTGTATATTATTACATTTTTGAATTCTGCATAATTTTCTGTATCCAATGATACCACAAAAGTGGCATTTCAATCTTAAAAAAGATTAATTATTTAATTTTTAATTTTCCATTTAAGTGTGCCATGACGGTTCCGATTTATTCCAATTGGTTCGTCTAATGCTAGAAAAATCGAAATCCTGTCAAAAATACGAAATTGCGTTTTTTATAAGCAAATAAAATTCATCGTAATCGTTTTTGGGGTAAAACTCAATTTTTCCAAATGGAACCATATTGGTACCGTGGTACCATTTCTTAGTACTATTAATAAGGAATTTATTCATACCTGGCAATAACATGTGCGATAAATACAATCAAAATTACAGCTAAAAGAAAATACAATTCTCATTTAATGCTAAGAAGTTACTAAGGTGGCTTTGAAAACAATGAAATTATTCAGATCGTCAAATAAGTATTCCGTGGTTCATCGGTGTTTTTATTTTGTATTGGAAAAGTCTTTACATTTGTAGCCACCTTTTAGTAACTTCTTAGCATTAAATTAGAACAAAATAATTGTATTTTCTTTTAGCTGTAATTTTGATTATTTTTATCGTACATGTTATTGCCAGGTATGAATAAATTCCTTATTAATAGTACTAAGAAATGGCACCACGGTACCAATATGGTTCCATTTAGAAAAATTGAGTTTTACCCCAAAAACGATTACGATGAATTTTATTTGCTTATAAAAAACGCAATTTAGTATTTTTGACGGGACTTCGATTTTTCTAGCATTAAACGAGACGAATTAATTGGAATAAATCGGAACCGTCATGGCACACTTAAATGGAAAATTAAAAATTAATTAATAAATATTTGTTACGCTTGAAATGTCACTTTTGTGGTATCATTGGATTCAGAAAATTATGCAGAATTTAAATATATAATAATATACAGGGTATTCCATTTAAAAATCGAAAATTGGTGTCACTTCCGGCGAAACCGGAAGTGAAAAAAAAATCATTTGTAGGTCAAAAAGTGCCGCTTATTATGTATATGGGATATCCCAAATTTCAATAAATTACCTTTAAAACTAACGGAGATACGGGGGGTGTACCGTGATCTTGTTACACCCGGTATAGTGTATTTGCTTTTAAATATGGACAATTTCAGGTACACGGCACATGACAGGAATATAATTTTTTTTCATTGAGCACGTGCAAGGAATATTCTAGGAATAGGTTACGTTCCATCTTCTTCATGTGCCGGAGAAGTGATATTTACGTAATTAAAGATATTCCAATCATATTCGAAAAACCGAAAAATGTGCCTGAAGCAAAGACATTCTTAGCATGTTCTAGGACAAGAATAGCTTTTACCATGATATACTAATTCTGGATCTGTCCCTGGATGTAGGTCGTGTATATATCTCTAATTCTTTAGATAATTGAATATGAAAACAGCATCAGCAGGTTACTTTTCAGAAAGTTGTCTGCAACTGCATATTCTACATTTTCCCGAAGATTCGGTTTCGGTTCCGGCTAGTTTTGCCAAAAAATCTAGTCTCGGTGACAGTTTCGGTTTCGGCCAAAAACGGCCATGCCGAAACTCAGTGTTCGTGAATTGTCGCGCACCGTTCGGCTAACTTTGGATGGGTTCGTAGGTAGTGTTGTCTATATAAATAGATTTTTTCTCTGTCGACCTTTTTTTTGAGTTCAATCCGTTCCCCCCAAGATCGACCTCGTAATATATAAAATAATATACAATACGGGGTGTCCGGAAACTTCGTTCGTATACTTTAAGGGGATATTCTACATATGAAAATATGAAAAAAAGTTCATATGAATGTAGGTCCTTAAATGACTTATAAGGAAGCTATGGCCGTCCAAAGGTGACCTCTAAAGATTAGTTTCTATTTTATATCTATGCAACCGCTTAAGGTACCGGTGTGATTTTTGGCACACAAACTAATATTAACAATTGCTAATTTATGATATTGAGAGTTATTATGAAATTTAGTCAGGGACGTTCGTACTGTTGGGTGGCTTAGTTTATTTATTCCTAATTTTTTTACACAACACATTTAAAAAATTTTACCCAAAAATTATAATTCCAGTTATTGTTCTACACAAAAAAGGTATTCTTAAAAAAAATTATTGGACCAATGATTTAGGAAAAAAATCGATTTATTTAAATCATTGCATAAACTATTATCGAATTGTGTTTAAACTAAAACATCAAAGTAGTCTTATAACAAATACAAATTTGAAGTAAAAAAACATCAAGAAACCCATGTTTGTTTGAAGGTGGTAGACAATGAAGTAATATCAAAAAAATTACCTTGTCGGACTTCCATTGTCTTTATTTTGTTACTTAACACAACGTTTCGGTTAGTTAGTATCTCTAACCGTTTTCAAGTGTAAACTAAATAATAATTCTAAGGCTACTGTCTTAAATACTATCCATGTGCAATGAAGCTTGATGACTCCGCCTACGTGCTTATTGGAGTGTGAAGTTTGAGCTGTTGGTTTTGGACAAGAAGTGGCTTCCAGATATTGGGGATATCTATACTTGGTTTACTGAATATATGTGTATTTTGATTCATAAAAGCTGCTTCCTTGAATTTTCGTTTTTTCCAGTGCTGTTCCGTGTCCAAAACCCTGGCTTCTGACCACTGTATATTATGTTGGTTAGTCCATACATGTTCCGCTATACCTGATCTCGAAGTTTCACCTCTTTGAGTATGTTTCAGATGTTCTTTAACTCGTACGGGAAGAGGTCTTTTTGTTTCTCCAATGTACGATTCGCCACACTCGCAAGGGATTTGATAGATACAATTTTTTGTGTTTTCATTACTGGGGGGTTTTACTTTTGTAAGAAGGCTTCTGAGCGTATTTCCGGATTTAAAGGCTGTTTTGATATTATAGTTTTTGGTTATTCTTCTAATCTTTTCAGAAATCCCCTTGACATAAGGTATTGTAAGAAATGTTTGCTCCTCTCTAGCTTCTGTATTAGTTTTTACTTCGCGATTTTTAAATTTTGAGATGGTATTAGTTACAAACGTTTCAGGGTAACCATTTTGTTTTAAATCTCTTTTGATGTTTGAAATTTCAATATTTAGGTCTTCCGGATTGTTGCAAATGTTAGATGCTCTGTGATAAAGTGTTTGAATTATGCCCTGTTTTATGGAGTTTGAATGATTCGATCCGTGATTAAGGTATTGCCCGGTGTGAGTGGGTTTTTTGTGGTGGTGGCTAACCTGTACATGGAATGGTTCGAGTCACACGCTATTGACACTGCCAAGATTAAACCTAAACTTTGGCTTAGATATGTTGATGATACCTTTATTATCTGGACAGACAGCAACGAAGAGCTGATACGGTTTTTGGAACATATTAATAGTATAAGACAATCCATTAAATTTACCATGGAAACAGAAAAACATTCCACTCTACCTTTTCTCGATGTTCTCGTCAAACGAAGTGCTGATAACATAAAAACTTCAGTATACAGAAAACCCACTCACACCGGGCAATACCTTAATCACGGATCGAATCATTCAAACTCCATAAAACAGGGCATAATTCAAACACTTTATCACAGAGCATCTAACATTTGCAACAATCCGGAAGACCTAAATATTGAAATTTCAAACATCAAAAGAGATTTAAAACAAAATGGTTACCCTGAAACGTTTGTAACTAATACCATCTCAAAATTTAAAAATCGCGAAGTAAAAACTAATACAGAAGCTAGAGAGGAGCAAACATTTCTTACAATACCTTATGTCAAGGGAATTTCTGAAAAGATTAGAAGAATAACCAAAAACTATAATATCAAAACAGCCTTTAAATCCGGAAATACGCTCAGAAGCCTTCTTACAAAAGTAAAACCCCCCAGTAATGAAAACACAAAAAATTGTATCTATCAAATCCCTTGCGAGTGTGGCGAATCGTACATTGGAGAAACAAAAAGACCTCTTCCCGTACGAGTTAAAGAACATCTGAAACATACTCAAAGAGGTGAAACTTCGAGATCAGGTATAGCGGAACATGTATGGACTAACCAACATAATATACAGTGGTCAGAAGCCAGGGTTTTGGACACGGAACAGCACTGGAAAAAACGAAAATTCAAGGAAGCAGCTTTTATGAATCAAAATACACATATATTCAGTAAACCAAGTATAGATATCCCCAATATCTGGAAGCCACTTCTTGTCCAAAACCAACAGCTCAAACTTCACACTCCAATAAGCACGTAGGCGGAGTCATCAAGCTTCATTGCACATGGATAGTATTTAAGACAGTAGCCTTAGAATTATTATTTAGTTTACACTTGAAAACGGTTAGAGATACTAACTAACCGAAACGTTGTGTTAAGTAACAAAATAAAGACAATGGAAGTCCGACAAGGTAATTTTTTTGATATCAAGAAACCCATGGTTAGCGTTAAAATAAATTGACAATGACGTTTTTGTGATTTATTGTAGTGATCATTGATCAAGTGCAAAGTGTCTTTGATTAATTAAGGTGCCAATTTTAAAAAATGACAAGTTATTCATTTGCTAAGTTAGCTGATATCCATTTTATGTATGGCAAAGCTGATGTTTGTGCTCGAGAAGCTCGCAGGTTGTATCAAGAATATTTTCCAAATCGTCAAATTCCTTGTGAGAAATTATTCATTAATTTACATCAACAATTAAGAGAAACCGGAACTTTTATGCCAAATATGAATATAACTGGGAGAAGCAGTACTACTAGGACTCCACAAGCAGAAGAAAGAGTGCTCAAATGCGTTGCAGCCCATCCGGGTATAATCACAAGAAGAATTGCCTTACAAGAGGGTATCCCTAAGAGTACAACATGGTAAATTTTGCATGAACAACTTCTTTATCCATACCATATACAAAGAGTTCAGGCGCTTAAGCCTCAAGACCTACTTCCTCGTGCAGAGTTTTGTCAGTGGATGCAGAGAAAATGTCATCAAGACCGTTTTTTTCTACATAAAGTCTTGTTTACTGACGAAGCAGGATTTACCCGTGAAGGCATCGTAAATTTTCATAATAACCATGTAGGGGCAGAAGAAAATCCCCATGCAATTTTCGAAAGTCGATTTCAAAATAAATTTTCAAATAATGTTTGGGCAGGTATATTGTGCGATCGATTAATAGGACCAATGCCTCAACGTTTAGATGAGCCTGCATATTTAGATTTTTTACAAGACTTTTTGCCTGTTCTACTTGAAGATGTGCCGTACCAGCAAAGACTTACAAACTATTTTATGCACGATTGGGCACCACCTCATTTTAGTAGATTGGTTTGAGATTATTTAAATCAAACATATCCAGACCGATGGATAGGCCGAGGTGGGCCCATTACCTGGCCTCCCCGTTCACCTGATCTCAATTTATTGGATTACTTTCTTTTGGGACATTTGAAGTCTCTGGTATATTCACTACCTGTTGAAAATGTACAACAATTGGAACAACGTGTTATTTATTGTTGCGAGGAAATTCGTAATAAGGAAGGAGTTTTCGCAAGAGTACGAACATCAATGAGAAATCGTTTAGTTGGTTGTATTGATATGAATGGAAACCATTTTCAACATTTTTGTTGTAACTTTTCTACTTTTTTCAGATTATTCTTGTTAAACCAACAACTCTTAATTTATTTTGTTTAATAATGACAATAAAACAACGTTTTGACTTAATTGTTGTCATTGTCAATTTATTTTAACGCTAACCATGGGCTTCTTGATGTTTTTTTACTTCAAATTTGTATTTGTCATAAGACTACTTTTATGTTTTAGTTTAAACACAATTCGATAATAGTTTATGCAATGATTTAAATAAATCGAATTTTCTCCTAAATCATTGGTCCAATAATTTTTTTTAAGAAAACCTTTTTTGTGTAGAAAAATCACTGGAATTATGATTGTTGGTTAAAATTTTTTAAATGTGTCGTGTAAAAAAATTAGGAATAAATAAACTAAGCCACCCCCCGTAAGAACGTCCCTGACTTAAGTTCATAATAACTCTCAATGTCTTAAATTAGCAATTGTTAATATTAGTTTGTGTGCCAAAAAGCACTCCGGTACCTTAAGCGGTTGCATAGATATAAAATAGAAACTAATTTTTAGAGGTCACCTTTGGACGGACATAGCTTCCTTATAAGTCATTTAAGGACCTACATTCATATGAACTTTTTTTCATATTTTCATATGTAGAATATCCCCTTAAAGTATACGAATGAAGTTTCCGGACACCCTGTATATTGTATATTATTTTATATAGGACGAGGTCGATCTTGGGGGGAACGGATTGAACTCAAAAAAAAGGTCGACAGAGAAAAAATCTATTTATATAGACAACACTACCTACGAACCCATCCAAAGTTAGCCGAAGGGTGCGCGACAATTCACGAACACTGAGTTTCGGCATGGCCGTTTTTGGCCGAAACCGAAACTAACCGTCACCGAGACTAGATTTTTTGGCGAAACTAGCCGGAACCGAAAACCGAGAAAATGTAGAATATGCAGTTGCAGACGACTTTCTGAAAAGTAACCTGCTGATGCTGTTTTAATTAATATTAAATTAAATAAGTTTCGGTTTCGCCCCAAACTAAAAATCTTGTTTCCGTCGGACACTAGAGTAAATTATAAGTTAAAAAATATTTTAATTTTTTTTTAATTTTTTTAATTTACCAATAAAATATTATAATATTAAAAACAAACAGACGCCAGCAAATTTTGCAATTTTACGCTACCAAATTTTATGAGTTAGTTTGTTTTACTTCTTTCTTTTCTATTTCTCTTCTTATAATAATATATAGGACAGGTAGGTTCGAGAAAATCACTTTCTATACACGTACTGGAATCGTGCCCACCCATATGCTAAATATGTTAATTTCATTTACCTTTTATGCTCGTATTTACTGGTAGATTTCGAACACATGGAAAGAATATTGTTAAAGAAATATGCGAATAAAGGTGAAGAGGGAATATTCTTCGCATTAGCAATGTACCAAAAAAGTTATCTGGATATTAATTAAGGAATAGAACATCTGTAAAAACCCACCATCAATACACCCATAGTCTGTAATTAGTAAATATTGTAATTCCATTTTACCTTTTATGACAATATACCCCATAAATAAAACTGTTAATTTTAATCTAGACATTTACGCCTTGGAAAATGTCCAGAGATGGTCAAAAAACGTGTCAGGCAACTGAATAAAGTTTTTTTTGGAACTCTAAACAATTATTTACTTCTTTTTCTTTTTGCAATAAACAGTGTGTCTCCGGATCGACGCATGAATAAGTGAAAAAAAAACTGAAATTTTTTGAGTTGAAACTTCTTCTTCTTTTGGGATTTAGCCTTGCTTGAGTAGAAACTAATTGGTGTCATATTTTTAGTTTCAAAAAATGTAGTATTTCATGGAAATTTTCAAAAAACTTATTTCTTCCACTAATAAAGTGCTTTTTTCTAGTAAATACGAAAAATTGTTATAAAGAACAGATGTTCAGAAAGAAAAACTAAGTAAGAATGTAAAATTTAAAAATTCTGTGCCGACTGTGACATTTTACATTATTTTCATACGACCTTCCCATGAACAGTTTTTATGTATTACATACAGTTTGGTTGTTTAAGTGTGCAACATATGGGAATTTTTTTTATTAACGATTTCTCAGAAAATTTTATTCTTGATAAAAGTTGGTGCATGTTTGATAATCATATTAGGTGCACTTAAAATGGTTGCAAGTCAAACGGCGTACAGGGTAAGCCAAAAAATAGAAAACTTGTTCAAGAATAAAGTACCCCTATTTCAAAAAATTCAGCAAAATGTTATTAAAAAAAGTTGTTAAGAATTAAAAGTTATGCATAAATTCAAAAACGTGACCTCCTAAAATAAAAAAAAATATATTTTTTTAAAAAACATTAAGTATTTCCCAAATTTTTTTTTTAATATTCACCATAAAGACCTTCATAAATTAATCAAAATCAAATCAATTTCACATATTTTTGTTTAAGTTCAAGCATATTTGTAAAAGTAACCTGAGTTTTTAATTTATTAAGGAATCACAAACTTCATGTTTGTTGCAACGATATTAAACACAACTTTAAAATATCCTAAAAATTATTTTCAACAAGATAAAGCATTAGTAATGATAATATGCTAATTAAAAAACCATCATTTAAAGTGCAAAATTTTTATTTTAAATGTTAATTAAAAATTTTTATTCTTGTACAAGTTTCATATTTTTTGGCTTACCCTGTACGCCGTTTGACTTGCAACCATTCCAAGTGCACCTAATATGATTGTGGAACATGCACCAACTTTTATCAAGAATACAATTTCTGAGAAATCGTTAATAAAAAAAATGCCCATAATATGTTGCACACTTAAACAACCACACTGTATAATAGACGGATAAAAATAAACCAATCGTGTTGAAATTTTGCAAATTTATATAATTTATATATGAATATTTTTCCTAACGACATTTGTTAATATTTTCAATAGCGATGGTGAAAGGATTTTAAAATTTTGCTTTCTTATTCGGTTTGTATTTCTGAAAATCTTTTCTTAATAACATTTTTTCGTATCTCCTAGAGAAAAAGCCTCGGAAAGACACTTTGCTAGAGAAAAAAATAGGTTTTTGTAAATATCCAAGACATACTTAATTTTTCGAAATTAAATTTATGACACAAATTAGTTTCTATCGAAGCAGAGCTGAACCCCAGAAGATGAAGTTTCAACTCAAAATTTTTTAGTTTTTTTCAGCTATTCATGCGTGGATCACACACTATAATAATATAATAGATAATACTGTTTTTTGGAATTTCTGGCAGCACGTAGGGGCCAGTTACCCTTTTCTCCCCTTCTCCTACTCTCGGACTTTCATAAATTAGTGAAGGAAATATAATATTTTAATACTTCTATTTATTTTACCAGCTTCCAATTAACTTCTTCCCATAGCAGGTTATGTTTAATTTACACGCTTTATTTAAATTTACTTTATTTAATGATTCGACAGAAATAAAGTTTGAAACTTTTTAGTTTGTCCATTATCATCAAAATATCCTAAAATATTTAAATGAAAATACTTTAGGTTTTGCTATTAGAATAATAAGTTTTACTTGAAAATTTTATTGAATTTTAGGAACAAGTTATTTGTGGATGGAAATATGTATTATACAAACCACCGAGCAAGTTTGGTGTTGTGTTTACTGCGGTAAATATCTGTGCTACCTAGACAAATTAAAAAAAATAACTTGGATTCGATTTTTACTTTTCTCACAAAATAGGAAAAGTATTGTAACTGCGGAAAATTTGATATCAAAAAGATATCTTTCTACGAGCGTGCGCAAAGTAATACTTTGCCGCATGCATTTCCACTCACAAAGTTACACTTTTCCGCACGTCGTGCGGATAAAATTTTCAGTGCAGAAAAGTAAAACTTTAACACATGTCAGATTTTTTGGTCAGTCAGAATCTACAATCACTACCACGGCTCTTAAAATAAACAGTTCTGGCGAGAAGTTACCAGATTTCATCCTAGAGGCAGCAAGCTCTGCAAGTTTGAGAAACAACATAAACATATTGACTACTGGTACCGCAACAAAGGAACAAATAGTATTAAGAGGAGGTGTTCTTAGCCTAGTTTGCAGATTTACGAAAAACATTTCAGCCTAATACTTTATGGAGTGAGTACTCTATGTTAAAAGTGTCCTTAAAGTCAAAACTAATTTGGACTTAAGTCAATATTTCAAGCTAACATCGTTTTTATAAAAGCAAAATTAAGGTGAGGTTAACAGATTTATGGAAGAAGCACCTAATTAAATTTAGCTTCTAATAAAAGTCGCTACTATTTTTCAGTTGGTCGTGGCTTGCAGGCTCGATGAGCTTTACAAGATAATGGTTGATCACATTTAGGATAAAGAAAATTTCATAGTCGTGAAAATCTCTGACATGATTTACAACTCTACTATAATAATGCATGCGAAAACCATCCACTCCGCATAGGCCGTATACAGAACATAGTTTCCGTCGATCTTCGGCTACCATGTTAACCGATTCTGGAGCAGGAATCACCAACGTCATGCGACTCGGAGGCTTGAAATCAACGACTGTCGCCGAGAGCTACATCGGGGGCTTCACACAGGGATTTATTTACATCTTCCCTGTCAAACACATTAGATTTTTTGGGTTTATATCCGTCATTTTTTCTTTTTAAAAATGCTCGAAGTTTAGGATCTTGGAAATATCTATGTTTTCCTCTATGAAAAGGGTGGACTTCAGCATGGAATATTCACACTATAAGCTTGATCGAAGACTTTAATACAGCAGATTTTTCGTGAAAGTACGCCAAAAGCACGGTTTCTGAAACTGCAGTAGCAGTCTTTGTTTGGCACCATTTCATGAAGTATTGATACGTTGCTTCATACCTCTTTCTCGATTTTTCTGGCAGCAGCGACAGACAAGCGATATTTGCTGATTCTTCTATATCTATTTGGCTGTTATATAAATCAATAATTTCAATTTATCTCAATTTTTGATAAAAAACTGTCAGGTTGACGTTGTTGTTAAAATAACAATGCTTATAATGCTATAGAAACCGATCAAAGCTGTATTAATTAATAAAAATTTCATACGAAAAGTATCGAATTAAATTAATAAAAATCCAAGAATATATTCTGCGGGAGGAGAAAAAATGTTATATACCTACTTCACGGGATGTAAGTATATTTACTAGTTTCGAACTTTATTGTCAGCCCTCGCTATCGCTCGGGCGCAAAATCGTTCTCGGCTAGTAAATGTTACTTACATCCCTTGTAGTATAAATAAGTATTAGGTGACCCCAAAGTTCTTCTAAACCGAAAATAAAATGACCCATTGGAATACGGCATCAAGTAAATAAACAACCTTATCAATAACACGTTTCCTTTTTTTTAAACAGTCTGCGCAGGCAAAACCCAAATTGTATCAATTATTGTTGCTAAAATGGTTAAAAAAGTTTTTTCTGGCCGTCTCCATTGCCGAAATGCAAAAGTAAATAGTAGGTCGTATTCCATCTTTTATTTTCTTTCTAATACATACATTTACATTTGAAAAAAAAACTTGGGGATGGTTTCTACTCCAAAAATAGGCGACAATTTCATGAAGACACGAAAAATTATGTCAAACTAAAAATAAACGCAGCCGGTCTTCCGTATTTTTCAGCAAATCAAGAGGCTTTCTAATATTGAATTTATTCCAGTAAAAAATTCCACCCTGTATAATATATGCATACATAAATATGAACGTTATTAAATTAAATTTTTTAGTTCATCGCGAATCCGTGAACAAGATTGATCAACAAATTAATCAATTCGTTCACTAGTACGTTTTCTGGTCTGACCCGATTATTTGGATAAATTGCGGAACTTCCTGTCGTGAAATTTCCCCCAATTGAGACAACGCTTTCATGCATCAGAAAAGTTGGTACGATGGCTACTTGTTAAAATACTAAAGAAGGGCCATCGTGAGTTCTACGGCTATATCATCAAAAACCCAAACATGATAAACAGTCTTCAGGAATGTCCAATAATAACATATTAACAGTAACGGGCAAAAATTTCACACCATTTATGAGAAAAATTTACTTACTATTTTACAATTATTTTCTTTCCACAATTTATCCGTATCTCTAAGCATTCTCAAGATCCCCATAAAATATGCTAGCGAATCTATAGCACCTTGTATATAATTTTATTTGTATTAAAAGAAACGGTGTTATCAAAAACACTTTTATTTACGAATTTAAAGAAAATCCAAAAAAATACTTACGAGAGTTGACTTATTTTGAGACTTTTTTGTAATTTTAATCCTAGAACTGTCAATTTAGAACGGTTTTTAATTTAGTGAATTGGGCTGTTAGTTTTTACTTGTCAAGTTCTAGAGAGCTAATTTTTAATATTTTATAGTTATCTTTATATTCAGATATCAGCCTACCATTTCAATTTCCCTTCGAATTTCCTGTTAAAGGCATATTAATTAACGTTCAAATTTTATCGCGAAATATAATTGACATTTAACTATTTTTTCTAGGGAGCATAATTTGTTTGGAAGATAAGAATATTAAAATAAAAGGTATCCCAAAATAATTGCTGAAATATTGCTAAACTTATTTTGTTAGCATCTCAAAGGGCTAGTAAATAGGTTATGCAGCCACGACTTTTTAAATGCCAATAATTTGTCAGAACAAATCCAATACATTTTTCGGAATTTTATCTTAAAAAAGTGATGCTTGTAATTAAATAGTAGTATACATAACTCTCTGAAAATTTGTTTAGTGTATCGAGAAATGATGTACCTCAACACCTAGGTAGCAGACGGTCATCTTTAGGCACCAGTTACGTTACACTGACCAACAGGATGCCTTAAAAAAATGTTAAAAATACATATCTAAGTTATAGACCGTTGACGTCATGTCACGACGTTAATTTTACGACAATTATGTACATCAATAAAATTGCAACGTAATGATGACTTTTTACCTGAAGATATATATACAGGGTGTCCATTTAGTGTGCCGGTGGACGATATTATCGTAAACGGTCGACTTAAGGAATAAAACTTGTATACAAAGGTTGTACAGGTTAACGTCGCGCACCTTTTAAAAATCAACAACTAAAATTGGCCAAACGTAAAAAACTTGGTCAATTTTTCAAAACCAAAAAATTTTGGAAAAATTGAAATCTGATTTTTTCTTGGAAAAAATTATTTTTTAATCTCCAAAATACAAATCAATCAGTAAACACCACTAACGTCCATCCTAGGGCACATTTGTCTTATTAATTTCAGAACAATAAGTGTGTAAAAGTGTCGAAAGACACTAGCACAAGAAAAACAAGAAATCAACAGAGAACCTTTTAAAAATAATTTTAAAGATACAGGTTGGACCAAAAATCCAGGGTGGGCCAGACATAACTTTTTTAAATGGAGCACCATATATTTTTTTCATTATATTAAAGCCTTTAGTAGTCCTCTCTTCTACTTTAAAATTTTTTATCATCAAATGCGACGTTGTCAAGATATGATTTTTTCAATGGATTTGTGGCTAAAAATGAGTTTACATCGAAATCGTTGAATTTTAACTATCTTTACAAATTTTTTTACTAAAACTTAGGAAGAAAAAGTTATAACATGTTAAATCACCAAATGGTTATTAGAATTGGTATAAGTAGGTACTACAGAGTGTTCAATATCTAGGTCCAAACTTAATGAATTTAAAACCAAGATTTAGTTTTTTTCAAATGAAACACCCTGTATTTTAATTTTTTTTTCTCGAAAAGATATTTTAATTCTGTTTAATTTGATACCAATATGAGATACATTATTTTAAAAAGTTGTCGATGAAAACATGATTTTAAAAAATTGTGTCATAAAGGCAAGCGTAAATTCGTGATGCTTTCAATTTAATAACTAGTTGGCCATGCATGTATTTGTATCAAATTTAACTTTTCTGCAAATGACAGACATAATAATCATCAATTATTTGACGTTTTATGGTGGCTCTGTCTAAGGGACACTTATTTCTGGATTATCCACCTTACCTATGCAATGGCTAGCTGGTTATCTTTAATAAGCACTGTTTTGGTCCTAGATGTTTTTTCATACTCTACGCTTCCCGTTCTCTCAAATCGATCCTGTAGTTTAATTATTGATCTTTCGTCCGGACATCGAGCTTCTGGAAACTTCTGAGCGTATAAACGTGATGCCATAAAACAATTTCCATCACTTTCTCCAATTGCGTAAATCATATTTACTAATTTCTACTCGTGTGTAATTAAAATATTTATTTGAACAATTAACTTAGACAGAGCCACCATAAAACGTCAAATAATTGATGATTATTATGTCTGTCATTTGCAGAAAAGTTAAATTTGATAGAAATGCATGGCCAACTAGTTATTAAATTGAAAGCATCACGAATTTACGCTTGCCTTTATGACACAATTTTTTTAAATCATGTATTCATCGACAACTTTTTAAAATAGGTTATCACCTATTGGTATCAAAATAAAGAGAATTAAAATATCTTTTCGAAAAAAAATTAAAATACAGGGTGTTTCATTTGAAAAAAAACGAAATCTTGGTTTTAAATTCATTAAGTTTGGACCAAGATGTTGAACACTCTGTAGTACTTATACCAATTCTAATAACCGTGTGGTGATTTAACATGTTATAACTTTATCTTCCTTAGTTTTAGTAAAAAAAATTGTAAAGATACTTTAAATTCATCGATTTTGATAGAAGACTACTAAAGGCTTCAATGTAATGAAAAAAATATATGGTGTTCCATTTAAAAAAAGTTATTTCTGGCTCACCCTGGATTTTTGGTCCAACCTGTATATTTAAAATTATTTTTAAAAGGTGCGCGACGTTAACCTGTACAAAAGTATAAAAGTTTTATTCCTTAAGTCGACGGTTTACGATATATCGTCCACCGGCACACTAAATGGACACCCTGTATAACCGGCATATTTTTGTCTAGTCTCACGGGATTCTCGCAGAAAAAAAACTCATTCTTGCGAGACGAGACGAGAAAAAGCGAGACGAGAGTGAAACACTAATTTATCTACATGTGACATTTTATACTTATATTGACATTTTCTTTAGTCGTTGGGCTGTTAAATATATTTTTAAATATTAAAATATTCCAAATTTATTCTAAATATTAAAAGCCCAAGAGTATCAACAAAATTCTGAAAAAAAAACAGTATTTTGATGAAATTGATTGTAAATTTCATTGGTTATTTTGGGCTGAAAGTATTGATACCCGCCACTGGGTAGGGTTCCCATTCTCCTCTCTTGATGAGCCGTCACTGCTTTCTTGGTAAAATAATAATATTATGTAACATTTGGCGGAAAATTATTTAATTAAAAAACTCTAGAAAGGGCGTCTATCATCCTGTTAATTATTTGATAACGCGTCCGATGACGAGATATGATGCTCATCAACAATGCATGTCCATAAATTTTGACTGACAGTCAATGCAAATCCGATAAAATTAAAATCGGGGATACAAGCGACACTTTTATTGTGTATTTATTTGCATAGTTACGTAGCGTAAATCTGTCAATTTCTAAAAATCGCTGTTTTTACAAACAGTAAAACAAATATTGATATATCATATGCAATTTTTGAGAGAAAAAATTTTGTTGAGCATGTGGTTAACCTTTGAACCGATTATTATTATTCTTATCAAGGAAAAATAAAAAATTCTAAAAATATAGGGTTTTAGTTTTTGAAATTTTTAAATATTTACTGAAAAAATTATTAAATAAAATACGCTCTTTTTCTAGAGAAACCAGCGATCTACGTCAAAGCACAAATCGACCAGTCGCAGGGATTGGGGCTGAAGATCGACCGTCCGGCATCTAACTGAATTTCCCGAGTCTGTCTCCTCTTTTTTTCTATTCCTTATCGAAACAAGAATACCATTATAATCGGTAACGACTGGGAAATAAAAGAATTTTGCGTGTATAATGGGATGACCAGACCTTAACAGAATATCATAAATGACAGGTGACTTGGCAACGATGCGGGCTGTTCTTAGAGAAATTTGGCTTTATTAAATTAATATAAATAATTAAAAAATATAACTTATTATATGTATAAAACTCAATTGCTTGATACTTTCATATAAAATCTAAAATTAAGTACATATTTTTTTAACATGTAAACAAAATTGAAGAAAGTGGATTAAAGGAATATATATAAAAAGACAATGCAGGTCTAAAACTATTCTATTATTCAACAAATATCTTATGTCCGACCCTGACTTTTTCAATGATAACCCGACAAAAAAATAAGAAACATTTTATTGGGTCTATAATGAATATAGGTACCTATAAATTCACCATGCATGTGTAATAACTTTCATATTAACAAAAAACAACACTGTAGGTATAGGGCTCGACTTCCACTTGACCGCATTTTATTTTTATAAGGTTTTAATAGAAAAATAGCCCTGAAATTTAAAAATTATTCATATGATGTCCATTTTACAATCTTCCATCACGATTGCCGATAAGCCTTGCTAAAATCCCAAAGTGTCAGCTTTTAAAGAATAATATTTTCCACATAAAAGCCAGACTTGTCCGTACTTTTCGTAATGCCTCGACGATTTTATCAAAAATAATGGCTATAAAATCAGATAATACTGCACGTACGACAGAAGCTCTATTTTGAACAGGTTTTTAGGCACGTAATATGCTTGGGTTTTAAAACTACTTTAAAATCCACAAACTTTGTTTATTTTCCTATTAAGTGAATGTAGGGTAATGTAACATTTCTCTAATACCCTCAACTTAACTAAAACTGACTAACTACCCAATCAACACTTGAATAAGCTTTATAGTTTATTTTACGTAGGTATATTAAACCAAATGTTGGTATTTTTTTGGTTATTGTGTATTAAGGGTTATTAGTTATAATTATACCATTTTGTTAAAAAATTGTAGAAATATGAACTTGCGAATATTCATATAAGGTTCTGTTTTTCATGATATACTGCATTTAGAGCCACTTAAACCGTCAATACTCGTAAACAATAATAAATAGGGTGTTATAGTATCGTCAGTATCGTGATCAGACAGAAAGAAGTAAGAAAACATGTTAGAATGTGTGCTGCTCTCGCTCATTTGCCGAAAGAGCATATTGAGGATGGTTGACTAACTGTTATAGAAACTTGTCCTGATGATGAACTCGTAATTAAATTTAACGATTATTTTATTTCGCAATGGTTGGAAAATCAAACTATTAATGACATGTGGATATGTTCAGGGCAAAGGCATCGCACTAAAAATTCTGTTAAAAGATGGCATAATAAATTAAATAGAAAAATCGGAAAAAGTCATCCAAACATTTTTGAATTGATAACTGTGTTAAAGGAGGAGACATTTTTAAACAATATCAAATTACAAAAATTAGATTTATATATGCCAACTCCAAAAAGATTAAAAAAATATATTGATACTGACAGCAGACCTAAAAAAACACTGAATGATTTGAAAACAAATCAGATAGATATAAAGAAAGCTTTAAAATCGATTAGTGTACATTATTAAATTTGAGTAGTAGATACGTATTTATAGTTAGTATTTAAAATTATACGTTTTAAATTGATTTTTTATTGTTCTATTGCATATTTTTAAGCATACAATGTTAATTTTTAACAAAACCCTTTTTTTATTGTCCATATTGTATTGTTTTACCGGAATTTATTACTATAAGTACATACATACATACAATATTTTGTATTTTAAAAATAAACTATTTAAATTTTTTTATTATTTTATTTTCTTATTTAGCGGTACTAAACCAGTTAGTTGATGTTAATGAAGACTTTTGTTTAGGAGAAGAACTAGGCAAATTAAAGTGATACCTTACATTTTTAAAGGTTACCTTACCTACCTATCTTTATTCCGACCGGCCGAAATGGGACTTAAGGTTTAATTTAAATTTAAGGAATCGGCCCAAATGCAACTTTTTTTGGCAACAGCCGAACTGGGAACGGCCGAAGTGGTAATAAATCCTTGTAACGACTGTCAAAGATGACGGAATAACTAATTGATTGTTAATTCAGGTAGTAAGCTCTACGGCTAAGCATTACGTCCTTGCAAGGCCCTGTTTCATGCAAATAATTTTTGCTCTCACGGTATTAAAAATCAACTGGCATTTTGATTTGATTTTCGCCTATATAATTCGATTAAATCTTTACTAGCCTAGTAGTACAAGGCTGTGACATACGTAGTCCAAGCGTCAAAATTTCACCTGCTTTTTTAGTGAACAGGCCTTTATTCTGTTTCATTTATTCCTTCTTAAATCTCAGAAGGGGGCTTAAATCGACGTCCAGTTTCTTTTAGGTTGATGAAAAACAGATGTTTAAGAAAACGTGTCACACTAATATAATAAACCAAAAAGGTTTAGGTTAAGAAGGCTTTTCTCACTTCGCTACACAATTGTATGAAATAATCCAAGTTTAACAGCTTCGGTGATAAACTTACACAAAAAGTAAGTTCGATATTATGGGTTAAGTGGGAATAAATGTCTGCAATAAAAATACTTCTTTCTGGGGAAGTAGTCAGTTAAACTAGCCAACTTTTGAAACATTTTGCTAAAAGTGAAAATTAATGAAAAAATAAATACATCTGTAAGCTCGTAGATTATATAATTTCGGAGCCGAAATTAAAAGTATGAAATATATACAGGGTGTTTATTTCAAAACTTCCCACCTCGATTTTCCTGCTTTAAAATGAAAATGTGGAAAATCGCTCGGACCCGTCGATTTTTATTTTGAGGGGGACATTTTTGCGTATATTGTCAATCTTGTTACTTCAAACCCCTAGGAGGGAGAAGGGGTAAGATCTAAAGCTTAAATGGATACCGCTATTTTATACAATTTTTTTGGATTCTGCATAAAATTCTGAACATTTTTTAATAAAAGCATTATTAGTCTATACTTAACAGTTTCCGACATATTTACTCTTGAAAAATGACATTTTTGAACTTTGACAGCGTCCAGCTTTCTAATTGTACTTCTTAGAGCAAAACGGCTTACATGACCCTATCTTCGATTTTTATTATCTTTCCAATAGTGTCAACTTTCGGTTAAACCGGCTGTAAGAAATATAGTACTTCCGGTTTGACCGGAAGTTGACACTATTGGAAAGATAATAAATATCGAAGATAGGGACATGTAAGCCGTTTTGCTCTAAGACGTACAGTACAGACGCCTGTATATAAACATTGGGGTCAGAAATGAAAAATGGCTTTATGGTAAACGGATTGACCTTCTTTTTCCGGACACCCTGTACACATATAATACAGCGTGTATTCGGAAGTTCTTACCAAATGGGAAACTTTTTTATTATTAATTTTACGAAAAAAAATTATTCTTTATAAAAAGCAACCATCAAATATCGAAATTTTCCAGTCATATACGAGGTTTGTCAAAAAATGTGAATTTTTCCCAAGAGTAAAGTACCTTTATTTTTGACATTATCAAAAATTGTTATTAAAAAAAGTTAATCAGAACTAAAAACTGCGGCTAAATGTGCAATTATACGCATTTATATTAAAAAATTATTTTATTGATTTATTATTAATTATTTAAATTTTTTAATTATTTAATTAATTTAATGCTTGTTATTGCCTATTTAGACGTGGTTTTTAGTTCTAATCAATTTTTTTTAATAACAATTTTTGATAATGTTAAAAATAAAGGTACTTTACTCTTGGGAAAATTCACATTTTTTGACAAATCTCGTATATGACTGGAAAATTTTGATATTTGATGGTTGCATTTTAGGTTTTAGACCATTACATGCAGAGCTTTTTATAAAGAATATTTTTTTTTCGTAAAATTAATAATAAAAAAGTTTCCCATTTGGTAAGAACTTCCGAATACACGCTGTATTATATGTGTACAGGGTATCCGGAAAAAGAAGGTCAATCCGTTTACCATAAAGCTATGTTTCATTTCTGACCACAATGTTTGATATACAGGCGTCAGAGTTTAAAATTAAAAACTGACTTTTTGAATAATTCGAGTATTTAATAAGATATTTATTTCAAATTTAGTACATTGCTTTAACCTAAAGAGCAACATATAATAATATTAAGAATAATGAAACTAAAAACAATCCTCAAATATTTAAAATAGGAAGGGTCCAGTGACCCCCCCCACCGATTTTTTAGTACGTGCACCAGTGACTTCTGAACTATATTTTTTTAGGTGATAATTTTATTTGTTTTTAATTATTTTTTGTCTCCTATAAAATTACGATAAAATGATGTGTTTTGGAGATAATTTAAAAAGTATGGCCCCTGAACTGTTGCCAACGGTAATCTCATAATTCAAATGCTAAATCAAGTTAGCCGTTGTGGTGTTACCATGGATACAAATATAATTAAGTAAAATTTTGCAATAGGTGACCATATCGAAAGCCAAAAATAATGTAAGGACAGTGCCTTTGAAATAAAAACTTCTAGTAGGTACTAAACCAGTAAAATGAAATTATTTTATTGCCCTATTAAGAACTTACTATTGCTAATCTCTTTACAAAACAGTAAAACGACTCTGTTATTACTCGTTCTTGAGACAAGATCTACTAGTGGATATATTTTACATAATGGGACAATGGCATGTATTTTACTTTAATTTTAAAGCGCGGCCTTTCTATTCCATTTTCTTTAAATCAGGCTAAAGAGAGAGGCTTTCCTAGCATGCATTTTCTTTATTGTGCTCCATTTCAATATATATTTCTATATTTTTTGGATTTGTATAATGCAAATCATTATTTCAGTAACGGTCTCCTTTAAGATTTTTTTAGGGTACCTAAGTATACTTTTTAAATAACATGTTACCGTATGATTTGATAAAATGGAATATTAACTGTAATGTTTAAAATTCAAAAAAAACTTTCTTTTTTCGATCTAAGTTACGTTCATCAAATAATCTTGTCCGGTACGCGACTTATCATTTTGGTAACAGTCACTTAAACACGTGATACAGCTTGACTGATCTAAACTGAAATGCGGCTGCAGTATTATTGTTTGCGTATAATTGTGTAATCGTAGTTTTTGTACTATTAGGAATTTTTTTTGAAATTAATCAATATAAATGGATATTTTAATGCGTACTTACACTTATTGCTACTTATCCCAGTAACACGAAAAAATTAGTTTTTACGATATTTTTTACGTTTTTCCAAGCTCTGATACCATTTTAAAGAGTTTTGCGTATAGTTTCTTACTAAAGATGATTGAATTTCACTGATTTTGCACTACCTTATAAGCATAAATATTAAAATATAGGGTGAAATGACCTGTTACCGAAAAATGACCACTTCTGCTGTTCTGTCATAAAAATACTTTATTGAAGTGAAAACTTCTTTAGGCGCGTTTAGCACTTTTTGTGGGCACTGAATTAAACTGAGCCGTCACGCGTCGCCGTCACGCGTCACACTCGAGTGTGCTACGCTCGAATTCAACTGCTATATTCAATCCGAACTGACCCGAATGAATGTTATATGAAAGAGCATGCCGCCATCGGTCGCATTCAGTATCGACGTGGAAACAGTCAGTGTGCGTTGTCTAGACACTCGTCTGCGTCTCAGGTATGTTCTGGCATTTTTTAAATTATTAAATTATATATTTACGTAGGGTGAAGTAAGGTTTACCGTAATTGCTTATTCCGTGGACCTAATTTATTATGATTTCTGACTTCTCTTGAAGATGTAAAAATTCAAGGGTTGTTCAATTTTAGGAAATATCTTTTTTCGTATGCAGTAAAATTATCCCGTATTCCAAGTTTATGTTATTTTTGAAGTGAAAACTTCTTTAGGCGCGTTTAGAACTTTTTGGTGGGCACTGAATTATCCTTGTTGAAGTTTTCACTTCTGTCGTGTGGTCTTAAGCACACACAATTTTTTTTTAAAATCTTGTATACCTACTGAAATTGTCCCATTATATGAAATACGCACTTCCCAATTACTTATTAAATTAATTTGAAACATTATAACAATATAATAAATATCCAAAACATATTATTGTCATATAATTATGAATACGTTAGTAACAAAAAAAAAATAATCTAAAGAAATTGCTCGATATCACCTCCATTTTAATAAATACACAATGACATTCAAGCTCACTTTATCAGAGAAAATCTTAACTTTTCAAAAAAATATGGTTTCAACTTGCAACGGTCTCCAGTTTGAACAATTTTTTCTATTAAATGATTCTCGCTCAAAATCGGAATCAGATACAAAATTTCTTTTATACACCCCAGACTGAATAGTCGAAGGAAGTAAGGTCTGGGGAAACGGAGTGGCCATTTAACAGAAGCATTTTGGTTGTGATCAATCCAGCGACTAGGAAACATTTGGTGTAAATAGTTCCTAACATTTCTAGCAAAGTGCGTTGGAGCACCGTCTAGTTAAAACCAAATCTTTTTGGCATTTTTGTATTTCAAGTCCTGGGACTTAAATTATGCTATTTTTAACACAGAAATTAAAATATAGACTTCTAAGCAAATTAAGAATTTATATCAATATTTTCTTTAAGGAGCTATAATTACTTTATAGCAAATTATTTTAAATAAAATACCTTAAACCATATTATTAATAGGCATCATAAAACTTATTTCAAATATACAGGGTCATCAAAAACGAAACAGTTATTAATTATTGAGCGAACACTAACCAATGAGAAAGTCGGGAAGTACCATAAAATACCAATAATAGCTAAGATACAAATAACATCTGATTAAGCAATATTAAGGAAACAACAACCACGAGCATTAATTATTATTCAAATATTCTTTTTAATAATTACGTTCATAAAATGACTATTAAAAATACGGTAAGTATATCAAATAAATGATGAATGTTTTATTTAGAAATCTACATTTTAACTACATCAGACATTTTTTTTTGTCATGTAAAAGACAAAATTGTTGGATTACAGTCGGCAAGTGTTTATTGCCAATATGCAGTTGCAATTACGATCAACCATAATTCAGATTTGAGCTATTGATATTTTATATCCTACATTTGTATTGGCCCGTGTTCGTTTAGTTGGTAACTGTTTAATTTGTGGCGACCCTGTATATTATAAATAAGTTTGAAGATCCGTATTAAAAATAATAAATACTATGATTTACCAAAAATAATAATAAATGATTAAATTGTTGTAAGCTGAAGCGTTTCAGTTTTAATAGCGAATTTAGCTAAATTTTTACATAATTTGGGACACCCGGTATAAAGATAAAGGTATTTTATTTAATATTATTTGCTGAAAAGTAATTATAGCTCCCGCCTAGAAGAAAATTTTGATTGCATACAAACTTAATTTGCATAGGTGACTACATTTCAGTTTCGGTCTTTTTTTTTTAATAAAATCTTTTATTAATCAAATAACACATTTTTTTTAACAAGGACATTTAACCAAGTCGAACAAACAATAAAAATATAAAATATACAAATTAAATTTCAATTACTGTTTTTGATTCTCTCCATTCTAAATAAGCAGTTTTAAGAGACAATACAAATTTGTTTCATTTAGAAAAATTACTTTAAAAGCAGAAAATATTTTTATTCAAATTCTTATTCTTCCTTAAAAGGTTATATCTGTTTATTATTAAAATATTCTTAAATTCATTTAAGTATTGTTTTTATACTGTAGGTTGTAAAAAATCACTGCCGACACGAACCATTTGATTATATTAGAGTCACTTTTATTTGGTATCTTATCTGTTAATAGTTCATAGATGGTGTCGTATCCACCCAACTTTACTTTAAATTTTTTAACTATATTATTTTCTATCCACTTCCAACTTTCGTTTACTTTAACAAAATTCTTAATTCTATGTATTAGTGTATATTCCATCCACACTACACTTCTTACCAAGTGCATTGTCGGTTAGTCCATGGTTTTCTAGCTTTTTTCCTGTAGAATACAAATCAATTACTGCTCCATAGACAGCCGATTTCCACTCTGTGGGTACAATGCGGATTGAAAATACACTCCACACATTTTTCCAATTTACGTTAACATATTTTTTTTTATTTTGAGTTTGAAAGTGTTGGTTTCAATACTTGTGAGTATATTTGTCTGATTGTCACCTTATCACTTTTCGTTATTTTTAGACTATTAACTATTTCGACAATTTTATTAAAAGCACCGTTGAAATTAGCTTTGGCATTTATTTCAAAAATACTATATAGGTAAATTATTTGTCTTTTGTCCACGATTTAAACTGAGTTTAAATTAATTGTGGTCTACTTACCCTAAATAAATGTCCCGTCTACAGAAATTTCCCTATAATTTGTACTATTTTTTGCGCATACATCTCCTGCATCGGTAACACTTGTGCAGTATACCATACTTTCGAGAGAAGGTACGTATTATTATACCATATTTTTGTAGTTAGGTTTTGTTTTTACATATAATTATAATAATATTTTTAATTATGTTTTGCTAGTTGTCCTTTACGGTTTATTTAATTGAATAACAGAAATAAATACCTAATATTTTTTTCTTACGATTGCTTTAAAAAGTTTTTGATAGATTTTTTCCCCCATGCCCCTAGGTGAAGCATGTAATATATATATTTTTTTTGGTTTATAAGAAGTGAGCCAGAACCTTTTTGATAAATTTTAAGTAGTTTAATAAAATTTAGTGGACCATTGTTATCATTGATAGACTACTACGTCATCAGCATGTTGAAACTTTGTATTTTTTTTCATTAACTTTTATACCGCTTAACGTATTATCTATTAACCGTGAAAAATGTTTTATCGTTATAGCAGAAAGTATTAATGATATAGCGGACAACCCTGTCTCACCGCTGAGTTTACTTCAAAGACATTGGACAAATATCCATTAATTTGGATTTTGGAGGACGCTTTCCTATAAAGACTTTGAATAGCAACACTCACAATTTTTTCTTACGTAGGTAAATCCAGTTGCATTACCATTAATATATTCCCACGAATCTATTAATTTAAGATATTGTATTACACCTAAAGGCTTTGACATAAGTTAGTATTATTTCTTGAATCTATTCTTTTATAACGCAATTAAAATCTCCAAGCTATACAATTGGTATACTGAGTTTAAAATGGTTGCTTAAGTGATTTCTAAAAATGTCGCTTCTTTGTTTGTAATTTTGTGCCCCTGAAGGGGCATATATATTTATAAAACGATGATTATTAATTGTTGCTGATATTACTCTACCATCATTATTACATAATGTATCATTAAAGGTTAGGTTATTCCCGTGTATTATAGCAGTACCGCTATTATTATCGCATACGTTTGTCATATAGAGATAATTTGGGTCACACTTTAAGAACTCTATAGAAACTTCTTGCAAAAAACATATATCAACATCGTATTTTCTTATAGGGTCAAATAACAAAGCAACTTTATTTTTTTTTCTTAGACAGTTAACATTATTAGAAATCACAGAAGATAAGTAATTGGCCATTATAAGTTAACTTTAGAGTTTTTTTAAATAACTCACCAAATTCACCAACGTCACTGTTCGCATTGACGTCTTCTATATCATCATACTCAGTATAAAGTATTTTTGATTGTTAGCCGTATTTCTAGCATTTTTGTTTTTGTTTTTATCAACGCTGCTCTCATCTGTCGAAGGGTTCACTATTTCAGCTGTATTTCCTTTATATTTTATTTTAATTTTATGTATTTTCTTTTCTTCTTCTGAACTGGTGTTTTGTACTTCATTGAATTTCCTTTTATTAATATTATTTTTTGTATATTTTAATATTTCTTGGGTTTCCTCAATTATATCGGGGGAGGAATCCGGAGGGAAGGGGTGGGTATTCTGTTCCTGCCCTGGATAGTTCACTATTATTTCTGGGTACAAGTTACCTTGGTTTGGGGTTTCTTCTTATTCTCATTCATTTATACTGCCCCTATACTTACACTAGCATATAGCGATGGTGTGTTTCCCTCAAGTACGTTTTTTCCCGCCAGAGCGGGTACAACCGGAGCATTAGGTCTTTGAATTTGTTTTATTCTGTTAAATGATTGGTACCTTTGGTCACTCTCGGCATTCATGTCCAGTACTTTCTCACACCATGCATGTTCTCGTCTGGTTATAATAGGTTATTAATGACGTTACTCCATCAATAATTGCTATATAGGAGGGTATATTTTTTTAAATTGTCATTATTGCCTTTCTTATTATAATAATATTAATTACTGAGTGTTAAAAACGGCTGCTTGTCAAAAAAAAATTAGAATAATTCCAAGCCTAGGAACATAAATAAAAAAATACCAAAACAATCTTTAGGGATCTACTACAGCATAAGAACAATGGTGTATACTCTAGAGTCACTTATTATTTGTCTTTGAAAGACATAAACCAAATGCATTTCATAGAAAACATACTACGTAACAAATAAAAAGGGCTTATATGTAATGCAAACTGAAAAAAATGAATAACTTCAAATTATTATATTTATGTTTCTTTGAAAAAACACTATAGGCATCATCTTTTATATTTAAAAATCTCAGTATATTTAATATCAGGTAAGGTAGGTAGCCCTGCATTGGAACGAGTCATTTCATACCGTGCTAAAATTTACGGGATGATTTTTAAAATAATTTTCAATAAAAAATAATGGTCAGCTTTATTGAAGAGAGGGGATTATTAGATATATATTATAAACTATACTTGAACATTTTCATTATGGCTAATATACGCGACTGACGTATAATCTTCTCCCTTCAATACAGCTGACTATTGATTTTTGTTAAGAATTTAAAACACCATGTCATAAATTTTGACATGGTATGAAAATATTCGTAGCATATTTTTTTTAACAACTTTACCTATAACTCCACCGGGGGTGCTGCAACTGACGCTGATTTTTTCTATGGTTGAATATATTAATCAACTGCTAGAAAACAAAGTTTATTTGGTACAAAATTTCACGAACAAATTTAGCCGGTACAGAATATACAATTCTGAGACGTAAAAAATATATAGACTCTTGAATTTATAGCAAATATACCTAGTGATACTATAAAATTCGGGAAATACATTTGCAAGGCACTTTTTTGTTAATAGTTTTTTGTTATGTTGTTCTCCCTATATCAATAAACTGAAATTTGATCAAAGGTAAAATAAAAAACATATAATAAAATTATATTTTTCACAAGAAAAATTTGAAAGTTAAAATTAGAGAAATTATACACACTGTAAAATCAAAATAAGTGTTAACTTGTAGGCCATTTATAAATCAACATGTAACTATTTCCCATTCGTTATTCCAGTTTAACATTTTCTTCGTTTTTATAATAAAAACGCAGCTGAATAATAACTTGGCCGTATTAGTGGCATTAAAAATGACCTCCCATTATATTTATATTTGTTAAAAGTATATTTTTCTGTTTTAATTTGGTTTTTTCTTTTATAATAAAATTAGTTTATTTTGTACTAAAGTAGATAGAGTTGGCCGGTGCTCAATGCACCCCCCACCACTTTTTTTTATTAGCCCACTTGTGGTGGGGGGTGCGGTTGAACACCGGCCACCTTTTGATTGGTCAACCCCCACTCCTGACACCGCCCACCTCTACGCTGATTGGCTGTCTCCCACTCTTGGCTCCGCCTATGATTAACTATCCCCTCTCCTGGTCACGCCTCCATTTCTACCCAAGCTCCCCCCACCAATATTACTCCCACTTCGATAAGTAGTAGGAGAGGGAAAAAGAGAAAGGAGAGTCGCATAAAAACTGAAGATTTTTAGTTTAGTTTTAAAGTTAGTAGTTATCAGTATAATATTATGGACGTGTGTGGTGTTTGTAACTCTGAAGTGGTTATATTTGTTCATAAAGTTATAAGCTTGATAAGATTGCACCTTTTAGAGGAACACTCTAATTTGCAACGCAAATATTTTGAAGAACGCACAACTTTTAAATATTGGAATGATTATTACACGCATTTTTATTATAATTATCAAGTTAAATTTGATAAGCTATTGGATGGAATTAAGCTGTGCGACTCAGTGACCGATAATTATATCCTGTGCACTAATGGTGTTATGAAAGATCTACAGTCTGTGGGGTGTGAAAGAATATTTCCAGCAACCCTGCTCTACTCATTAATAAATAAAGAAAAGACGATTGAAGAAGTAACTGAGGAGTTAAATGGTTATATAAACAACAAGTTCTTTAATAAGTTTTAAGGATATTAAGATGTGTAAACATTGTCCTAATAATAATGGTGTTATCTATAATTTTTGTTACAGTAAAAAAATTGAAAAGACTATAAACATAGTGACATATTTATCGTTAAGAAATATTTCTCATAGTATAGTTAATGAAGAATTGTATGTAGTATGTGGAAAGCTGTGGTGGAATGGAATTAAAAATGGATTGATAAAAGGAGAATTAAATCCACACCCTCTAATAAGTTCGCATTCTGTTTTATGTTGTGCAACAGGAGGCAAAAACAATAAATTTAATTCTTTGGTTACACCACTATCCATCGAAATGTTGAAAATTATTCCAGAAAATGTATAAACAATGCGAATATTAAGTATTCTATTGATTTTATTTTCACTCCCACCACAATCAAAAATATTCCCCCACCAGCGAAAGAAATAATATTATATAACGTTTAAAAGTGAAAACAATCCTTAGTTTAGAAGTATCTTTTCACCGCTTATAATATATTTTTATAATGAACTACGATGAGCTTTTGGAACGCTTAGAAATAAATGAGCTATGTAGACTATACAAACATCATACAACGAATAAAATAATAAGTGAATATCTTCATAGAAGACTTATTGATTGGAAACGCGTATCTAAACATAAAGGACTTTGTGAAAAATTTCTTGAAGAATTTCAAGAGTATCTTCATTGGGACTGGATATCTATTCGTCAAGAACTATCTGAAAACCTTATAAGAAAATTTAAACATAGGGTAGACTGGGCAAGAATATCTGCTTGTCAAAAACTCACCGAAGATATTATAGCTGAATTTGAAGATAGAGTATATTGGAAGCGGATTTCCCGCTATCAAAATTTGTCTGAAGATTTTATAAGAGAGTTTGCAGACAAAGTTGACTGGAAATGGGTTTCTAGTAGTCAAAAACTATTTGAAGAGTTTATTAGAATGTTTAAAAATAAATTAAACTGGAAATTGATTTTTATGTTTCAACGATTATCCGTTGAATTTAAAAATGAATTTCAACACAAAAATGATTGTGATATGTTTGTGATCGAATTATATGAATAAAAAAGGTTAATAAAACACATTTATAGGAGCTATTTTGTTTTATTTATCATCCATTAGGAAATTATTATATAAATTAAAAACATTTGTCAGTGCACAAATACAATTTTCTTTATTATGAAAAAAACAGTGCACTCGTTCAGGTTGTAGAGGTGGATGGATATCTAGTTCAATCACTGGCTTGTAGCTATACTTGCGAATTATTTCAGCCTTTTCTGCTCCTTTTACGTAGACTGAACCGCTGTTGGTTGTTAAAGATTTAATAATATCGGAAAATTTGTGGAGAGGTGTAAAACCTTCATTCCATGGAATGCAGTGATGATTCCTTGTCAACCATAGATTACTTTTTTGTAATTCCGGCGGTAGTAGATTCATAGGAAATGGTTGTTTAAAAATATAGTGACTAATATGATATCCATCATATGCTGCAAACTCCTTTGCAATGAATTTATTTTTTTCTATTTTAAATCCTTGGATATCAATAACAATATTCATGCTTAAATCTTCAAGTATTCAAATTTTTTAAAAACTTTTCGTTTAAGGCAATAATTATTAATTTTATTTCTTAGATTATTTAAATGTTTAATGTGTTTAAGCAAACGTCGTAAGTATACATTTTTCATAGCTATCTATACAATACTAAAATAAAATAAAAAAACTAATGGATTATATAGAAATATATGCGCATGCGTTTTAGAGTTGTCGAACATTTTTGGTTAAGGGATTATAGCTGAAGATTTTATCATGCATTATAAGACAATAAGCAGAGATTTTTTCTGTAAGATCCTCATGTAATTCAAATTCAACTCTCATGACAATTGGTCCAGAATCAATTGTTTCTTTTTGATGTGAACAATCAATATATACAATAGGCGCATTATCAATAAATTCTTTGGGAGAAAAAATTGGTTCAGGCGTTAACCCATAATAGGATTTTTGGAAACTTGCAAACATTTCATATAATGTCGCAAATTTATTTTTTTCAAAGTCTAAATAGAGATCATTGTAGGGATATCTTTCAGAATTTAAAAATACTTTGATGTTTCGCAATTTAATATTGGAAAAGTTTGACATATCAGATATTGCCTTATCTCTATGATCTGTCTGAAAGCAAATCCCTATATGTCTTGGGGTATTGATCTTTGTAGAGGTCTTGACAGGCCAATTATGACGACTCGTTTTTAATAACTCAAGATATTGTATTAATTCCCAACTTCTAAACGCAATTATTATATCCACATTTTTATCAATTATTTTAGTTAAAGCCAATTCTTGTGGAATAGCTACTGATATGTGTGGTATATTCCAAGTTAGTTTGGTAAGCTGAATTTTTGGATTCTCATCTACGGTATTGACGGTAGCATTTTTGTCTGAATTATCTCGAACCAAAATAAGTTCTTGTTTACCATTTAAAATTATTTTTTTATAGTCTTCAAAAAAACCCATTAAAAATTTAAGTGGAATGCAAACATTAAAAAAACCTGTTTCAGCGTTAACAACTTGCGAGTTTTCCATGGGATACCAACCAGCGTTTTTAAGTTTATTACATTCATTTTTATTATAGGATAAAAATCCTTTTATTGTTGAAGTTAATCCAACATCTCTAACGGAATCAATAGTGACGCCATTTAATTGGTATCGAATTTCTTTGAAAAGAAATGAAATTCCATTGTTAATTAATTTTAATGTTCTTGAAATGCTACCATCATCTTTCGTTAATTTACCCTCAATGTAAAGATAACTTTCGGAAGGGAGAGTATATTTGTCTACTTCATTGACTGGAATTATAATTTCATCATTATTTCCCAATTTCGTAGGTAGATATGGCTCATAACCATGAAATTCACACTGTACAATAGAATTATCCGTGAAGAATCCTTGAGTTACATTAAGGATTTCCATTATACTAAAACCTTTAAACCCAGCGATTTCAAGAAAAATTTATTTTCAGATGTTATTCGTTGGATGTGTACTTTTCTACTAATCTTTGGTTTACGATGTTTATTCTTCTTATAGTTTTTTGAATAGTTCTTTGGTGAATGAAAAGTACTTTTATTATTAAAGATAATCATTACTATACTTCTTTTATATGCAACCGAATAGTTACAGTTTCTTTTCTAAAATCAACAATATTTAATTCTTGATCAATTATTTTAACTGTTATTTTATCGATAACCTTCACGGTGACCGGAAAATAAATAATATTTTGCGGACTTTCAATTATTTTAAATCCTGGACTAACATTAGGAAAAAACTGATGAATAATATGGACAGGGTTTCCGTTCAGATAGGAACCTTCAGCGATACTGCAGTCTACACATAAAGAATTAACTTTTATAATCTCAGCAGGATTTTGCGAAATATTTGGAGATCCATCACCCTTTACAATTCCATGATTAAAACCCAAAATCTTTCCCATTGTTCCATCTTTAAAAATAATATCTGTTGTGGTTTTGATTGTCGATTTTAACGTGTTGTTATTAGCATATAAATGAAAGGAAATACCTTGTTTTTCAAACTCGTGTTGTAAATATTTGTTTACATCATCCATTTCATAACTACCTGTTGGAATTGTTAGGAAATCATTATTTTTCCCAAAATATACCTTATTATTATTTTCATCAATATTTGGAATTGCATTAAATGTTTCAAAATTTGTAAGACCAATAACATAGGATTTATCAGGATCCAAGTAAATAGGTGGATGAAAGTTTGCTTGCAGAATAGCAGAATTGCCAGAAAGAGCTATAGTAAACGACATGATGGTCGTAATAAGAATAAAATTTAAATCAACTTACACATTATTATAAATTAATTTTAAAGATAATTGTCCGCAAGTAGACTCTTTAAAGGATTGATATTTTTCATAGTTGTATTTAACATAATTTTTGCTACCATCGCTAAAAAAATAATTTATAACTTCTATTGGAGGTCTTAAATTACCAAAACTATCAAAGTAATTTATGTGTTTCTTATCTTTGACATATGCAGTCCAATGAGTACCGGTCCCCGAATTATTATCCAAGTTAATAATACCTGTTTCATATTTATTAATTTTTGTGGGTAACTTATTTCTCATAAAAACACCTCTAAAATTTGGTAAATTTAATAATTTTGCATACTTCAATAAATCTATATTTGTTAAAGGTATATGAGGTAGCAATTTTAACAGTTTTTTGAATATGGCTTAAGATAAAGCCCGCACCCTTTTTTATATGGGTGAAGATAAAGTCCTTTTCCGACTGATATTTTCTCCATAACTTTGTTATGTCTTTTTTGTTCTTCTAATTTTTTTTGAGCATTTTTAGTTGCGTTTACCGCCTGTGCAATACCAGCAGCGCCACCACTTAAAGCTCCCAGGGCAGATAATCCAGCAAAAATAGGTATTAGCGGTAAAAATCCTCCAGTTTTTGGAATTGGAATAATTCTTTGATTGGGTCTCTTAAATTTTTGTTTTTTTAATGATGATAATGCAGTACTAACAGCATTTTTAACATTACTAAACTTTTTTCCAACAAGCTCTTTACGCGCCTTTCTAACTGCACTGTTAAAGGAAATTTGGCCTCCTCTTTTGCGTCCATGTTTTCTTGGTTTTCTCATGCCCATACCTAGTTTTCTCTTAACCTTCATTATTCCACTTATAGCCAAGGACGATAGTTTTTTACCCAATCCGGCGTCTGGGGCTTTGAATCTATTAAATGCTTTTTTAGCTAAGATCTTATCAGCCTCGTGTCTATTTTCCAAATCGGAATATTTTGAATATGCTATATCGTGTTCTTTACAAGCGTCGTCTAATAAATTTATACCCCTATCTCCCCGAGCTAATCTCTTATTTAATTTAGTGCCAGGTCCGCAAAATTTATATGAAGGAATGTGAAGCTCTATGGGTAAGTTATTAATTAATGTATTTAATAAACCACTACCATTCCGCGCACCTTCCTGACAGCGAATGTTATTAATGTTGTGCTTAATCATTATATATATATATATATAAATGATTCAAAATACAAATGTTCTTACTTAAATACTGATATTCGAGCAATGAAGATAACAAAACAAGAATTTTCACTACCAATTAAAAACTTTGATTTAAATCAAGATAATTACCGAAAACATGGCTTAATATTTGGTGGAAATTGTAAACGATGTTTAGTGGTAGGACCATCGGGTTGCGGAAAAACAAATACTATACTTTCACTTATAACCCATGTTAATGGCTTAAGATTTGAAAATATTTATGTATATTCAAAATCGTTGTTTCAATCAAAATATGAATATTTAAAAAAGCTTTTTGAATCATTAAAATATATTGGCTATTTTGATTCCTCAAACGCTGAAGATATTGTTTTACCAAATGACATAAAACCCAATTCAATAATTATTTTTGATGATATTGTTTGTAGCAATCAAAGTCTTATGAGAGACTATTTTTGTTTTGGTCGTCATAAAAATACCGACTGCTTTTATTTATGCCAAACATATTCATCCATACCTAAACAACTTATACGAGACAATGCTAACCTTTTAGTAATATTTCAACAGGATGCTACAAATTTAAAACATATATATGATGATCATGTAAATAGTGACATGTCCTTTCAAGAATTTAAAGATTTATGCGCAGCGTGTTGGCAACATAGATATGATTTTATGGTTATAGACAAAGATTGTTCATTAAATGATGGTCGGTATAGAAAGGGATTCGATAATTTTATTTTTATTTAAACTATATAACTAACTACCTAAATAATATTATTTTATTATATAATCAAACACTCCTTCGTAAAGATGGATGAAAAAATCGCTAAAGAATTAATAAAGACAAGAAAAGCTGTTAGGCAAAAATACAATGCTTTAAAATTAGATATATCCGATAAAGAAGATCGCATGAAAAAAGAATTTAAACCAATTTCTCAACCTTTGCAAGAGTTAATCAGAACCATTAAATCGGAACCGTTTATTAAAAGAGAAAATTATTCGCCGCAAATGTTCTCAACTCCTATACAACAATTTCAATTTCCTACTCCTCCAGAACGCATTGCAAGAAAATCAAATGCCTATGATAAATATCTTCCAACAACCACACCTTCATTTTTAAGAGATAATGATGATGTATTTTGGCACAATTTAGAAGAACCTAGTATACTGGAATCCAACCATGATTCAACAATCGAACCTACTTTAGAAGAGATACAACAAAGTGTCTTGGAAATAACAAAAACACCGGCTTATCAGGATTATTTGAATGCTTATGATCCGTTGGTAAGACCATATGTTGATAAATTAATAAAGGATACAAAGGGTGAATTTGATAACAAATATGGCCTTAATCATGATATTAATTCCGAAAAATATAAAATCGCGAAGTCTGAAGTAGACTTTATAGGAAAAGATGTTAAGGTTGAGGGTGTAAGATATGAGGGAACACCTGGTTTATATGAACTAATATTTAAGAAACAACCTGTTGGTTATTCCACAAAAGATATGGAAAATTATATGGATATTTTAAAAAGAACGAATGCATACAGACGAAATTTTGATTCTAATAATCAAATCCAAGGAACAACCGACATTAAATATGTAGAAATAATTAAACCATATTTATTAAAAAAGGGTATATTAAAAACAGGAAGTGCATCATCGGAAGTAGATTATCGTTTGATGCTACCAAGTACATCCAGAGGGTTACCAAAACCACAACAAAGACCACGTTCTACGAGATCACAATCCACAAAAAGCGTGACAGGAAAGGGTGCAATGTTAAATTTATCAAAAAATAAGGTGGATTATGTTTATTATGATAATTTAAACGAGATAATTGATAGATTAAGGTTGTTGACAGCATCACAAATGGCTGGACATACAGGACATCAAAATGAAATAATATCAATTTTGGAAGAATTGAGGGAAGCTCGTATTATTTTATAAAAGAAGGAAATATTATAAATTTGATTCATTACAACAATGTCGATCGATAAATTTGGAAGTCATAGTTCAAAACGATACTTATCTAATTATTCTGCTGCTGTATTGGGAAAAAAGGTGATTGAAACTGCGGAGAAAACAATTACAGATAACTTTACTAAGGATGTGAAATACATAGAAAACAAAATTATTCAAAATTTTCAAAAAACTCTTGAATCAAAGACGGAGAGTGAGAGAAACTTTAAAAGTTTAAATAAGAGAGTAAGTGAAAACGATGAATTAATAAAAAGTGTTGTGAAAAAGGTGAAGTTATATGAAGACGAAAATGTTAATAAAATAATAAATTTAGAGGATGCTATCAAAGAGCAAACAACCAATGTTCACCAAATAATAAACGATATTCAACCATTGAAGCAAGGAATATTTCCACATGATGTGTTAACAAATACGATAACTAAGCAACATGAATCATCTCATAAAGATTTAGAAAAAGAGTTAGCAATAAAAATAGAGAGTATTAATAAGAAGCTTAGTTCAGCAATAAAAACATTTCAAGAAGATCACATTCGCATGGATAAAAAAACACTTGAAATTGAGTCATCTTTGTTACAATTATTAGTTCATAAAACTGAATTTGATGCTTTAGATGAAAAATTTACCAATGTTTCAATAGAAATGAAAGAAATTAGCAATAACCTAAATATAGCTAAATTGCATTCTGAAAAATTGGAAGAAAAATTACTAAACATGATATGGTCTTCCGCTGAAAAAGTAAATGAAATTCAAAAGGACACCGATAAATACGACTTAAAAAATATTGAAGATAGATTATGGACAAAAATGAATTCTGCAATTAATGAAAAATGTGTGACTGTGAGTGATATTCGCATGCCGTTTAATATGATTGAGCGACGGATTGATGACTTAGAAACTGAATTCAAAGAGAAAATTGCTGTTCTTAAATAGGATACGTTGGGCAATTTATATTCTGTTGTAACAAAGTATAAGTACAATCTAAAATATGTATTAAAGGGAACCCAACTTCAGTGAAATAAATCTTATCCATATCAAAAATTATAATATTTAAGGCTGACACTTAGTTAAAAATTGTTAGTATCTAAAACTAATCATGAGCGCAAATATTAAGGAAATCGTGGTAAATGAGCTACATAAACCAGCTAGAAAAAATTTTAGACGACGCCGTGTTATAATTAAAGGTTTAAACGACTTATGGCAAGCAGATTTAGTTGAAATGCTTCCTTATGCAAAATTTAATAAAGGATATCGATATATTTTAGTAGTAATAAACGTATTTTCTAAATATGTATGGATTCAACCTGTTAAAAGAAAAACGGCCAAGGAAGTAACCTTAGCGATGAAAAATATTTTAAAACTTGCTAAAACGCATCCAAAAAATATTCAAACTGATATGGGAAAAGAATTTTATAATGTGCATTTTAAAAATCTAATGGATGAATATAAAATTAACCACTATAGCGCGTATTCAAACTTAAAGGCCAGCATTGTAGAAAGGGTAAATAGAACTTTAAAAAATTTTATGTGGAAAAGATTTAGTTTGCAAGGAAATTATAAATGGTTAGGAATTTTAAACGATATTGTTTTAAAGTATAATAATACAAAGCATAAAACAATTCGTTTAAAACCTATTGAAGTAAATAAAAATAATGAAAATAATGTTCTAAAATATGCATACACTTTTCCTAAAACACTTGACCCCAAAAAATTAAAATTTAAAACTGGTGATTTTGTTCGAATAAGTAAGTATCGCGAAGCATTTAAAAAAGGGTATACTCCCAATTGGTCAAATGAAATTTTTCAAATAAGAGAAGTAAAACTAACGAATCCGAGAGTTTATTTAATTAAAGATGAAAAAGATAATGATATTCAAGGTGGATTTTATGAGGAGGAGTTGCAGAAAGTTAAACATCCAGATGTATATTTAGTCGAAAAAATATTAAGAAGAAAAGGAAACAAAGTTTACGTTAAATGGTTAGGGATGGATAAGTCACACAACTCTTGGATTTTTAAAACTGAAATTGTAAATTAGTATACTTTAAATTGTATAAATTAAATAAAAAACATTATCATCATTATATTGTTTTATTTTAACTTAATTATTACATACAAAGCGTTCACAATAAATTTTATTTCTATGTGCTGTAGTTAAAACTCTATTAAGTATAATAGAAACTCGTTGAATTCTTCTTTTAAAATGAGCACGATCCCGGGCCAATCGTTCATACACATTGTCTCTAGCTTGCTTGTAAGCGTATTTCCAGGCCACAATTGTATAAACTTTATTTGTCTTCTCGTCAAACCGCACTTTCTTCATGTTTTATTGTCTAATTTTACGTTCCAGGATGGTTGGATATGAAATGACTAATTCCATTATTGTGCACACATTTTCACTAGGATTTTCTTGTGCTGATAATACTTCGAATATTTTATTGATAATATCACTTCTATCATAAGCCTAACTGTTTTTAAAGATTGAAAAATATGCTGTAAATTGTTGATTTTTAAGAAGAGTTAATTTTTTTTCTATTAACGGTATTAACTGCCACCAATTGCAAACCGTTTCTCTTCCTAAATAGATATAAAATCCATTTTTCTTAATTTTCATTAGATTTTCATCACGAATTTTTTCAAAGGATAATACAATATTACCAAGTTCCAACGCCTCCCAACGTGATTCTGACGAAAACAAATTATTAGTTATTACACCTTGATACACCATTATTTCCCTCCACTCATCTTCATTAAAAATTATGGAAATTCCTTTATTTCCTGACAGCTTGATGCATGCACTAAAATCTTCCACGTTTAAACCAACGCAGATATACTTAGTGATTGATTTATTTAAAGGGTGAAACCACTGGTGAATAATACTTGTGTTTTTTATATCACTATCACTTTTATTTAAACTGTTATTTGAACTTGAAGGGGATATTCCACTATAATATGAATTTATTTCGTTAGGACGAACTGTATTGGATGCACTCATTTTATACTCTTAACTTCAACCTCTTAACTAAATCTGTTCTGAACATATTCAATCCTTTATAGTATATACCCCCACTCTATCCTTTGTTGTATGTAGTGGGAGAAGGTTAAATAAAAAATTAAGTTACTGTAAAAGTTTATATATTTTCCATAAGAAATAACAAATAGATAAATACATGACATACATTAAAGCAAAACATAAAAGTGTGACATATAAATTAGATAAATATTCACAACAAAATTGATTTTCTTGTGGTGATAGAAGACGCCATTCTGAATTAATTATAGTATTATTCGGATATAAGTATTTAATTTTAAAATAACTTGGTGAATTTATATACTTATTATCGAGTTGGTGATACCACATGGTACTTCCATTTACATTAGATATTTTCATAATGTTACAATATTCTAAAGTAACATTTGATTTATTTGTACTAAGACATATCACAGCCAAGTGTGTTTTTGGAATATAATTTACATATATAATATTTCCTATTACAGCAGATAAAACTAACACATTATTGACAATCATTTTGCTTAAAGAGTGTCGAACTACTAATCTGAGACTAAAAAAGTTTCTTATTATATATAAAATATTTTCAAACTATTTATTCAACAAGTTCATCCATAGTTTTACACAATTCATGTAATTGAATATCATTATGACCCCAAGCTAAAGTTTTACTAGTTCCAGGAATTAAATACCGCTTATCGTCATCAGCTGTTAATGCTAATTTTTGAATTAATTCGGTATACATTGTATGTGAATGTGATCTAAATGTGTACATGGTACAATATACTTTAGAGAAAAACTCTATAGTTAGTTAGTTAGTCTAAGTTCATTTTTAAAGAAAGTAAGATTTGTTATGTTGGATGCTTCTCTTGAAGCATTATTAATTACAAAATACTGTTTCGATATCCTTTTAATTTATTCCTACTGTCTTGGTATATGATGTTAGGTTTCATGGTATTGTCTAGGCTTGTTGACAGCTATTTCTAGCCGTTGTGTTTGATTCGTGTAGTCATTTTGTTATAGTCGTCTAGTATTTGTGTTTTAATGTTGTGTACGTGTTTTGTATGTGTTGTGTAAAAGTTTTGTATGTGTTGTGTTAATGTTTTGTATGTGTTGTGTTGTTGTTGTGTTGTTGTTGTGTTGTTGTCGTGTTTAAATAGTTAAATACTGGATCGAATACTTCATCAGTGCCTCATACGTTAAAGAAGTAACATGGCAAGCATAAGAATAAAACTTAAACTCCTAGAAATAGCAAGGAGAAACATATTTGGTCTTAGAACCGATGGGGTTACCTGGTTTCTTATTTGAGACGCTCAACTAGTTCGTTGACACTGTTATATACCATCGGTATATCGTCCGTTTCAGCTTCACCCAATTTGGACATCTCCTTTTCAGTAAATTCTACTCCACATAGTCGAGATTTAGGCGTTTTTACTTGCACTTTGTCAAATATTTCATCATTATTAAAGAACTTTCTGTTATTTATAGGCTTCGGATCGTAGCGCCTTTTTGGAGGAAAAAGCTTAGAAATTATATTTGTATACTTCCAGCTAGAACTCGATTTAATATGTTCGTTTTGTTCAAAATTTCTCTTATGCAAATTTGTAAGTAATATTAATTTTTTGTACAACTTCATTTCTTTCTGAGAATATCCTTTGGGGAGCATACTTGTTAATAAATTCAACAACCCATCAGTTAGCGTGTATGATTCATTATCGATCACCAATTGATCATTTTCAAGTTTAACAGGAGTATTTCCAAGAAACCAGGTAACCCCATCGGTTCTAAGACCAAATATGTTTCTCCTTGATATTTCTAGGAGTTTAAGTTTTATTCTTATGCTTGCCATGTTACTTCTTTAACGTATGAGGCACTGATGAAGTATTCGATCCAGTATTTAACTATTTAAACACGACAACAACACAACAACAACACAACAACAACACAACACATACAAAACATTAACACTTTGAAAATAACTATAATTTTCGCAAGGCTAACTTTCCTTTAATGTATAATAAGTTTCTGGATGTTGATTGGTCGTTTCTTACATCACTGGATAGTTTGGATGGTGCATGCACTTCTTTCTACGACAAATTGTTTGAGATTGTTGACTTATGCGTGCCACGGTATGCGAAAGCTCCGAACGGTAAGTATCCACCGTGGTTTACTAAAAACATTATCCAAGACATAAAAAAGAAAGATAAGTTCCATCATAAATACAAGAAAACGGCTTGTCCCCAATCAATGCAAAATTTTAAATTCTTAAGATCCAAAATTAAAAAAGATATCCAAACTTCCTATAAACACTACCTACAAAGAATAGAACTTGACATTAGGAGAGACCCTAAAAAATTCTGGAATTTCATTAAAAGCAAGAGGGAGACCTCCAACATTCCAAACGCAATGTCTTATGACAACGAAGAATTCACTGATCCTCTTGATATTTTAAACAATTTTGCTAAATTCTTTGAACAGTCATTTCTGAATAGTACTTCCGGTGCTTTAAGAAGTGATCAAACTATATTTAAACATATTATTAATGTCCACTACTTTTCTGAGGATGAGGTCATCAATGCCTTAAAGAAGATTAAACCGAAGTTTACTACAGGGCCGGATTCCGTTCCGGCATTTTTAATCCACGATTGCCGTTTTGTTTTGGTGAGACCGCTTCATGTTATATTTAATCTATGTCTTAAGTATCAGTCAATACCTCAGACATGGAGAACTTCTAAAGTATGTCCTGTATATAAAAAGGGTGATAGGTCAGAAGTATCTAACTACCGACCAATATCAATTATCTGTAATTTTTGTAAAGTGTTTGAGTTCCTACTTCACGAGTCTGTCTTTCCGTTCATCCGCGGGCAAATAACTCAGCAGCAACATGGATTCTTTAAGGGTAGATCCACGATAACCAACTTGCTTAATATGGCACAAAATCTTTTTGAGTCGTTGGATGAGGGTATACAAACTGATGTAATATATTTAGATTTTTCAAAAGCTTTCGATCGACTTGATCATGGTATTTTGATTTCAAAATTAGAAAAGTTTGGATTTTCACAGTCGTTGTTGGCACTTATTAAGTCATATCTCTCCAACCGCTGCCAGTATGTTTCCCTTCATGGACTCAGCTCTAATAAATATACCGCTGGCTCCGGTGTCCCCCAGGGATCGGTGCTTGGGCCGTTACTTTTTATTCTTTTTATAAATGATATTGGTGATGATCTGGATGTTGACCATTTGATATACGCTGATGATATTAAACTATATAAAAGAATTAGAAACATCAATGATTGTATTGTTATTCAGCGGAATTTGGATCTAATTAATAATTGGTGTATTAAAAATAATTTAAAGCTTAACATTGAGAAGTGTAAAGTTGTTTCTTTTACAAATAAACTTTCTGTAATTAATTTTGATTATATTCTTGAAAATAAAATTATTTCTCGCTCTCTCTCATTTTGCGACTTGGGTGTCGTTTTTGATTCAAAGCTTTCTTTTATACCCCATATAAATAAGATTATTAGTGAAGCCCTTCAGAGTTATGGATTTATTGTGCGCTGCACTAGGGATTTTAACAGCGTTGATGTCTTAACAAGCTTATACAATGCATATATAAGATCGAAACTAGAATATGCCGCAGTGATCTGGACACCTGAGTATAATGTTCACATTGATAATCTTGAAATGGTGCAGCGAAAATTCTTAAAGTACCTTAGCTTTAGGGTCGACGGAATATATCCCATGCAGGGTTTTCCCCAGACTCTACTTCTTCAGAGATTTAAATATGAATCACTCAGGGATCGCCGTGATTACCACCTATTAATGGCTCTGTATAAATTACTAAACAATCAACTCGACTGTATTAGTATATTGGGTAAGCTTAATTTTAATGTGCCACGATTGAATTCACGACAAAATATGACTTTCTACCTGCCTAATCCAAAGACAAATATTTTAAAGTTTTCTCCTGTCTTTCAAATGTGTGAGAGATATAATAAGCGGTTTGATTTAGATTTTTTCAGTTCTTCGGTCAGCACAGTAAAGAGGTTAGTGCTGCATTAATACTTTAAACTGAGATTGTGCGGCTGGTATTATTTTTTGTCCAGTGACATGATTTTCTATGTTCAGTCTCTCTTTTTCTTTTTTTACTGTTACTTTTCTTATATTCGAATAATTAGTTTAGGTTTACGTATAGACTAGCTTACTTTTGTTAGTATTTTTAGCTTCACTTTTAGTATATTTATTTTTTGTGTAAACTTTTTCATGGTCCTGCCTTGTAGTTGGGTTATTTAACCTGTAGGGTAGGTAATGTAAATAAATAAATAAATAAATAAATAAACACAACACATACAAAACTTTTACACAACACATACAAAACACGTACACAACATTAAAACACAAATACTAGACGACTATAACAAAATGACTACACGAATCAAACACAACGGCTAGAAATAGCTGTCAACAAGCCTAGACAATACCATGAAACCTAACATCATATACCAAGACAGTAGGAATAAATTAAAAGGATATCGAAACAGTATTTTGTAATTAATAATGCTTCAAGAGAAGCATCCAACATAACAAATCTTACTTTCTTTAAAAATGAACTTAACCTATCGCAGCAGCAGATTATTACATCATTAGACACTACGATGAATTAACCAACCGTCTTAGATAAAACAATATTTTATATTTATGTTGTAAGATGCTCTAGTAACTTTACTCTATATACATTTAATATAAGGTGCAGGTAACAATTATCAAGATATTTTATATCATATAACTTTGATGGACATTTAATAAGACACAATTTGATATTATTTTAAATTCCTTTTAATTATTTCTCAGTATCTATATGTTAAGTTATCTAACATTACTTCACGTCTTGCATAATTAATTGCTTCTCGTATCTCAGGATCTTTAAAATATCCATATAACCGTTGAACTTCTTCAAAATCTCCTCCTTCACAATAATCAAAAATCATAATGCAATTTCTTATCATTAAAATATCTACCCCAATCTGGTCTACTATGTATAGCACGATTTATATTTGAATTAACTTTTTTTAAATCTCATTTCTTATATTGTAACAGTCTGTAATAAACTGTCTTGTAACTTATCTAACGATACGTCTACTGGCATCGTTGTTAGAAGTTTAAATAAAAGGTATTTAAAATGTAGACAGCCCGCCGACATCCGCTATTAAACTGAACTAAAAAACATTAATGTTTATAATATAATTTAATATAAATTAATGTTGACTATAAAATAATTAATGTTAACAATATAATTGAATATGTTATATTTATATTGTTAATTGTTGGCTTTAAATTGTATAAATTAAATAAAAAACATTATTATCATTATATTGTTTTATTTTAACTTAATTATTACATACAATGCGTTCACAATAAATTTTATTTCTATGTGCTGTAGTTAAAAACCTGGTTTCTTGGAAATACTCCTGTTAAACTTGAAAATGATCAATTGGTGATCGATAATGAATCATACACGCTAACTGATGGGTTGTTGAATTTATTAACAAGTATGCTCCCCAAAGGATATTCTCAGAAAGAAATGAAGTTGTACAAAAAATTAATATTACTTACAAATTTGCATAAGAGAAATTTTGAACAAAACGAACATATTAAATCGAGTTCTAGCTGGAAGTATACAAATATAATTTCTAAGCTTTTTCCTCCAAAAAGGCGCTACGATCCGAAGCCTATAAATAACAGAAAGTTCTTTAATAATGATGAAATATTTGACAAAGTGCAAGTAAAAACGCCTAAATCTCGACTATGTGGAGTAGAATTTACTGAAAAGGAGATGTCCAAATTGGGTATTTGAAAATAATCTGGTGGGGTGATGAATTTAAAGATTTATTATGAATCTACTGATGCAAAACATGGATTGAAGAATATATTAGCACATTTTTTTAAAAGATCGCATTGCCGTTTAATAACTTTACCAAGATTGACGCTTCTTAAATTTGAACAAGTTTCACCTAAAGAAAAATAGTTGTGAAACATTGATTTTACAATTCCACAACTCCGACGCATATCTTTGGACGAAATGTATTTTTTAGGTTTGGCTTGCAAGAATTTATTAAGTTCAGTCTTATAGGGAATGTCACCCACTTTGTAAACGTTTCTCTTACTAATTTTGGGGGGTGATGTAACGACAATTTCAGATGGTGTAAATACAATTGGAAAGGGATTTGAAACAGCAACAGCTTCAATTAAACCTAATTCTGTTTCTTGTTTTACAATATCATAAACTTCAACTGTTCCACAAAAATCTCTTAATGTTTTATCGTAAACATGAACAAGAGGTGTCGTAAATTGTAATTTAGGTGTTCTTGGCAACATCTCAATATTAAGCGGAGTCTGCTCATTAAGCACCTCTATTAAATTTAAACACGGCTTATTTTTGTATGCGATTGTTTCATTTATATCCACATCGGAAATAGGTGAATATGCGGAATAGTTGGTAGTGTCGCGGTCGGGTGTCGCAAATTTCATTTTTTTCGATTTTGGTTCAGTTACATCACCGGAATCTTTAAAATCATCATAATTTATAGTTGAAATCAAATTTTGCGTGGATGTGTCTAATATAGTGTCTACACAAGAATATAGATTGTCAAACATGTCAGGGGTGTTTAGTCCAGAACTTGTAGGTAAATTAAATTTTGAATTTTCGTCAACAGTATTATAAATATCCAAATTCACACCTTCAAAATCAAAAGTATTATCATCAGCATTGAAATAATCAAGAATTTTATTATCATCGATATTTAAATCAGTATCGCTGTTAATAAAATTTTCAATGTCACTATTTGACAATAAATCTCCACTGATAATATTACCCTCTTCCTTCTTAAAATAACCCTCAAGTTCCCTAGAACTCATTCTACAAAGTGGGCAATCAACAATGTCATGAAACTTGCAAGCATCTTTTAAATCAAATGCAGTTAAGTCAATAATTGAATCCATACCTTTAGATTAATAGAAACACAAAACAACAACAACAATAACTGTAGTTCAGTCTTATAGGGAATGTCACCCACTTTGTAAACGTTTCTCTTACTAATTTTGGGGGGTGATGTAACGACAATTTCAGATGGTGTAAATACAATTGGAAAGGGATTTGAAACAGCAACAGCTTCAATTAAACCTAATTCTGTTTCTTGTTTTACAATATCATAAACTTCAACTGTTCCACAAAAATCTCTTAATGTTTTATCGTAAACATGAACAAGAGGTGTCGTAAATTGTAATTTAGGTGTTCTTGGCAACATCTCAATATTAAGCGGAGTCTGCTCATTAAGCACCTCTATTAAATTTAAACACGGCTTATTTTTGTATGCGATTGTTTCATTTATATCCACATCGGAAATAGGTGAATATGCGGAATAGTTGGTAGTGTCGCGGTCGGGTGTCGCAAATTTCATTTTTTTCGATTTTGGTTCAGTTACATCACCGGAATCTTTAAAATCATCATAATTTATAGTTGAAATCAAATTTTGCGTGAATGTGTCTAATATAGTGTCTACACAAGAATATAGATTGTCAAACATGTCAGGGGTGTTTAGTCCAGAACTTGTAGGTAAATTAAATTTTGAATTTTCGTCAACAGTATTATAAATATCCAAATTCACACCTTCAAAATCAAAAGTATTATCATCAGCATTGAAATAATCAAGAATTTTATTATCATCGATATTTAAATCAGTATCGCTGTTAATAAAATTTTCAATGTCACTATTTGACAATAAATCTCCACTGATAATATTACCCTCTTCCTTCTTAAAATAACCCTCAAGTTCCCTAGAACTCATTCTACAAAGTGGGCAATCAACAATGTCATGAAACTTGCAAGCATCTTTTAAATCAAATGCAGTTAAGTCAATAATTGAATCCATACCTTTAGATTAATAGAAACACAAAACAACAACAACAATAACTGTAACTACAAAAGGTAATTGTGATGAACACACACACACGCACAATAATAACTGAGAAAAAAAGGTTTGTGTAAAGATTATTCGGAACAAAGAAATGCACAACACTGGTACGCTACAACAACGAAAGAAGACTTATATGCGACTGAGAAACGTGAGAGCGGATGAGGCCCGTCTGGGAAGTAGGAATGTGGTATGGGCGGTACCTGTCTGGGCGAAAGTCGGTGACCCGGGTTGACCGCAGAACGGCAGCGCAAATTTTTTTTTTTTTTTTTTTTTTTTTTCCTATTTTTATTTTTCAAATTTTTTTTTTTTTTTTTTTTTTTATTTTATTTTTCAAATTTTTTTTTTTATTTTTTTTTTTTTTTTTTTTTTTTTTTTATATTTTTATTTTTCAATTTTTTTTTTTTATATTTTTATTTTTCAATTATTTCTTTCGCTGGTGGGGGAATATTTTGGATTGTGGTGGGAGTGAAAATAAAATCAATGTCACTATGTTTGTAGTCTTTTCAATTTTTTTACTGTAACAAAAATTATATATAACACCATTATTATTAGGACAATGTTTACACATCTTAATATCCTTAAAACTTATTAAAGAACTTGTTGTTTATATAACCATTTAACTCCACAGTTACTTCTTCAATCGTCTTTTCTTTATTTATTAATGAGTAGAGCAGGGTTGCTGGAAATATTCTTTCACACCCCACAGACTGTAGATCTTTCATAACACCATTAGTGCACAGGATATAATTATCGGTCACTGAGTCGCACAGCTTAATTCCATCCAATAGCTTATCAAATTTAACTTGATAATTATAATAAAAATGCGTGTAATAATCATTCCAATATTTAAAAGTTGTGCGTTCTTCAAAATATTTGCGTTGCAAATTAGAGTGTTCCTCTAAAAGGTGCAATCTTATCAAGCTTATAACTTTATGAACAAATATAACCACTTCAGAGTTACAAACACCACACACGTCCATAATATTACACTGATAACTACTAACTTTAAAACTAAACTAAAAATCTTCAGTTTTTATGCGACTCTCCTTTCTCTTTTTCCCTCTCCTACTACTTATCGAAGTGGGAGTAATATTGGTGGGGGGAGCTTGGGTAGAAATGGAGGCGTGACCAGGAGAGGGGATAGTTAATCATAGGCGGAGCCAAGAGTGGGAGACAGCCAATCAGCGTAGAGGTGGGCGGTGTCAGGAGTGGGGGTTGACCAATAAAAAGGTGGCCGGTGTTCAACCGCACCCCCCACCACAAGTGGACTAATAAAAAAAAGTGGTGGGGGGTGCATTGAGCACCGGCCAACTCTATCTACTTACTAAGATGTGCTTTTTTTAATTACCTGAATAATAGTAAGTTATCTTTCTTCAACAATCCATTATAATTCGTAATTTCGTTTGACTTTCAGTGGGGTAAGGCAGGCATAAAATTTTTCAACGGGCTCTAGATGGTATTAATTAATGTCGTGTAGATATTTAAGGGAGTGATGGTTCTCCCCACACAGTTGTAAAAAAATACTTATAAACATGCGGTCAAAAAGGCGTTATTTTTGATATTCAGGATATTATAGTTTTACATTTTTGTTTTTCGTTTTTTACACATATATTTTTTGAGATTTTCAATTTAGTACTCTTATTAGTTTTTGGAATATCTACAAGAAAGTGTCAAAATTGTCAGATACAGGATACAAGGTGTTATTTTTTTTGCTTAACCGATAATTCCACTCTCCTGTCCTTCTTTTTCGGAATACCCTGTATAAATATTGATATTATAATTTGGCTTGAAATTCTTTTTTCATTCTTTTTGGTTCCTTACATTGTTATCCTATCTGTCATCGTTTTCTAGTTATTTGCGAAGATAGCCGTCGATGCAAACCAAGTATTATCGGAGGTATTAGAATAATTACCGATAGTTTTAAATGGAAGCATGTTGTCTAAAAACTACATGACTTTATTTTCGAAAGAGCCCGATACCGAAGGAGGACGGCTTTAAAAAAAAAAAATTGAAAACGAACAAATGAAGTTTTTTAAGAAAAGAAGCTTGCATGCAAAAAATTATCAGGTTATTTTGAAGCACGAATGAATTATTTCACCAGAGTGTTTTATACCGGCAATAAAATCGGTATTCACCAGACAATACAAGTACCCTACTGTTGCTCGAGAAAATCAACGAAGTTAGTATTCCAGCGAAATTTTTTGGCATTTAAAAAAAGTCACTTTAAAAAATAAAATTATTTGTTATTTCTATGACAACAAGTATTTAATTAAAGTAATTTTACACTAACATTTTTGTATTAATACGGGTTTGTATGTGAAAACAAAATGAGTTTTTCAAGTGAAAACAGATTCGGAAATTTTTTTTTAATCAAATAGAAGAAGCGGTACCCCAAAAGAAAGTGAAATCGAAGAAGTCAGCGTGGGAACAATTTTCTCAATTTCGACTGATAAAAAACTATAAATCAGCAAGAGATACTTCGCCGGAAAATTTATTAAAAATTTTAGAAGGTTACTGCTACAATATGAAGAAAAATAATAGTGAAGACCCTCGTATCTCCAGCCAAGAGAATCGCGGTTGAATATATTTGATTGTGCCCTAAAGTCAAGATCAGCTCTACCGGCATTAAATAAAGTATAATAGGGTTGTTGGTGGCCCCAAAGATAAATTCGTAAAAATGAACTTCATACTTAACCGACACTACCTGAAAATTGAGTTACTAGGTTAAATATTTTCATAGACGAGCAATATTACTTAGCAAAAACACAGCAAAACGCAAAATTTGTTTACATGTAGATCTTACTAAGTAAAATGTGCAAACAATTTGTGCGTGTTACTGTGTTTTAAGAAAATAACAGGCAAAATAATGTTGTGTTCACTTATCTTATCTTAAACTGCAAAACGTCTAAATCCTGTATTTCTTTTTTCTGATCAGTTTGCACTTTTAAGGTTCTCAGCTACTATTTTTGATATCTGGTATACCTATATATACGTGGAAAATGTCTTTTTATTATCGCCTGCGATACATAGCAGGATAGCAGGAAATCAGAAACCATAATTTCTTTACCATCTACGTGTCCGGACGTAGATTTTTTAACAGCTTCTGGAAAATCATAAAAATCATACACTTTTTTCTTTCTCTTAAGGGATTGCTCTACTTGGTGGTGAAAGCTATCCGCAGACATAAAAGAATGACCAGGCTCAAAATAACTTATGACAATGTCTTTTGCAGATATAGCTTATTAGAATTTATTATGTACACCAAAAACGACAAAAATTACCAGTTCTTGTTTTGGGAAGAACAATAATTATCCCACCAAAAGATGAAGTGCTCAGCATCCCGATTGTGTAAAAGAAACGCATTAAATGTGGTAATTAATTCTTCTTTTGTTCTCCCAGATAAGTCCTCATGCCATAAAGCATAATCTTACCTTAGATTGTTTAAATCAGTTACTGTAACAACACAATTTAACTAAAAACGTTTTTATACGACGCGACGCATACATTCAGCATGAAAGCGCGCAAGCTAATATACTTTACTTATAAAACTCCGTATCAGACGATAGGTACTGACATTAGGGTTGCCAGGTTTAAATCTGCAAATTGCAGGACACAAGTTTAAATAACGAAGGACTAACACAAATAAAAAAGGGCATTTTTTAAAACTAAAACAAAATTTTTTTTATGTAAAAAATGAATAAAAGCTACGTTTTTCTAACAAAATAACAACTTAAAAATTTTCAAACTTTGAAAAATGTATTATTATACAGAATATTTTTTATTAGAACGGACGGCTTCCAAGAGCTTTTTGTTTCTAACTGCCATATTATAAAATTCTTTACAGGTTAAATTAAAATTTGTTTTCAGTTGAAGCTCTGCTTTTACGTGGTCAATCAAAAGTTTATTTCGGCTGTCGCTCTAGGCTGCATTGCATAAAGAAAAAATTCTTTCGGAGTCAGCGTTTGACCCGTATATTGAAAACACAAACTTTATTATTTTTAAAAAGAATGAATTTCGGGGTTAGCTAAAAATATGTTGTTCCAATTCTGGATAATGGATTCCTCAGATAAAGTGCAAGCTTTGTCAAGGGTAGGTTTGAATATACAATATTCTTCATACAAATTATCAATATTTATGTCTATGGATAAGTTAGTTACGATTTCCACCATTGAATCAAAGTCAAAGAAGCTTTTTAGAGAAAAAATATTTAAGAAATCCAGGACATTAGGCGTCCTTCCCAAGGTCTTCGAAGGACGCTAAATTTAAGCCTTAAATCCAGGACATCCTTCCAAATCCAGGACACCTGGCAACCCTAACTGACACGTCTTGACTCGCGCGATATTGATTTTGCTAAGTAAAAACCCCGTAATTGACATTCCTAAGTTAGAGGCCCGTATTTGCTAGCATAATAAGGTGTTCTTGCTTAAATATGTGTGCATACGAGGTTTTATTTAAGTATTACTGCTAATAATGTTACACACGAGGAAACGTTTTTCTTAACCATTTTAGGAATAATTTGTAAATACCAGGGTTTTTACATGAAAACTAGTAGTATAGATTGTGAGAAATATATTAAACATAATACCTCCATTTTTTTGGAGATACGGGGGTCTTTCATAGGACAGCAGAATACAACTGCCCAAATTGTTCAAGATAAAAATTATAAAAAATGTGATAGAAAAATTAATACTTTTCAAGACAATACCCGGGCATAAACACACACTATTTCCTACAGTTTTATGTGGAGGCGAGCCAAAGCTTTTTAAAAACGTGTATATTTATGAGCAACCGCGCGCCAATCCACGAGCCACATCAAATTTTAATCGACACGGTTTTTAACGCATTTAAAGCCATAAATAGTATATGTGTGTTTAGTTGAAATGGCGCCGAGCTGAGCCGCGACCCACGATACGTGCTAAACGTTTTATTTTTTATTTAAAAACATTTCTGCAGTAATAATACCAAGCCTCTTTTTGTTCTTAAATATCGACATCTTACCAACAAGGACAGTAGGAGTAAACATGTGTTTTAAAATACTACGCGGATTTAAACTTTCTTAAAGTTCCACGAGCCACGCCAATTTAATAAATATTTCGTAAACCGGACCCATAAACACACACTTTTGCGCGGGGCGAATAAAACAGGCAGAGAAATCGTCGGATTTATGCGTGTGTTTATTGCCTCAGAGATTCCACGGCTCGCCACAGTAAAAACCGTGGGTTTACTCGTGGCGAATTTTAACACAGTTAAAAGTGTGTGTTTATAAGAGATTATTGTGTTCAAATCAGCTCGCTTGACCAAAGATGCGAAGCGTCAGCAACTGCAGGCAGCGCCAGAAAAGAGGAAAGCAGGTTCAAAAGCATTCACATTGGAGCAACTTTTGGAAATGAAGCAATGCTACAAAGAGAACACTCCAGACGGGTAACAACATTTTTTTTCCACATTTTCTCCTTTGAACTTGCCTGGCTGCAAGCTAAAGCTGCAAATTGCAAAATACATTATTTTCAAAAGGAACGTGACCTTAAAGGTAGTTTTTCTGGGCGAGTTGAATATAATCCAATATTTTTGAAGACTTCCCAAGGAGGTTCAAAAGCGCTAAAAAATAATAAATGGCTAATAAAAGCAAAACCAGCGAACGTGTGTGTCCAGTCCGTCTATGGAAAAAAGAACGACCAATCCGTACCTAAAAACAGAAAGGCTATTTTTAACTGTTGCCTTTGGGAATTAATACTATATCAATATGGACAAAGTTGTCTGCAGAAAAAATGGCCTGAATACCAAAAAATGTAAGATTAGAAACCATTCCCATCGATCGTTTGCAATCTCTACGTAGGCAAAGAGAGGAGTTGGTGACCAAGAATTTATTAAGTTTACAGGTCATTCCAATACCAATTCTTTAAAACCATATTTGCAACTAAACCCAGAACATTACTTAAAACTTGTTGAAAATCTACGAGAAAATCAGAAAAATGAGGTCTCAGCTTCTACTTCTACTTCGAGTGCAATCCAGGTGCTAACTCATTCTGCTGTAGTTGAAAAAAATAACGCACAGATCATAAACTACAATAATTAAAATTTTTTTTTTAGATTAATATTATTTTTTTACGTTTTTTACTACTCGATTTATTGAAAATTTAAATAAAACTGTTTAAAACATCAGTATCCATTTATTCTCACTCTCGTTTTTAAATCTTTATTTCCGACCAACTGTAAAGTTCATTACAGGGAATAATAAAATATCTAAACATGAAATATTTTTAACCAATAATAAATTTAAGAATTTAATAAAAAAAAATATATGTTCGATTGAAGCAGCCGATATTTGATCCAGAGATCCATTGAGAAAATATCGAAATAGGAACATAAACGTGTAAGGTATTTACCTATTTTTATTGTTATTAACAACAACAAATGGCTTCTGAGATTTAAGGAAGAATAAGTGAAACAATACAGGCCTGTTAATTAAAAAAAACAAATTTTGACTTTTACCGGGTGGAGCAAAGATTCAAACCAAACTGTATAGCCGAGAAGCAAACCAAAATGGCAGTTGAATTTTAGTATTTTTGTCACTAAGAAAAAATGATTTATTTTTCCAAGTCACGAATTTTTTTAAATAATAAATAATTGCAATCTTTTTATTTCAAAGTAATAAAAAGATAACTTGTACCTCTTCATGGGCAATTTTTTTATGGATGTTGGTACTTTTTGGAGTTTGAAAAAATGGTGATAAACGGACTCATATCAAAATTATTTAGTTGATGTTTTTTGTTGAGTGGCCCTGGAATAAGCTAATGTAGAAATATACTGGTCGCCACAAGCCTTTTCTTTTGGATGGTGAGCCAATAATATAGGTCGAATACCACCCGAAAAAAAAATTGTCTGCAAAAATTGTTCCTTGGATTATTCAAATTTGTTGCTTTTGGCAATTTCGTTCATGAAATTTTTTACTGAGGGCTCGTGGTTTTGTCAAAAATTTCATAAGCGAGACTGCCAAGCAAGAAGCTTTCATACCAATCAAAAACAACAAAATTGTTTGTCTTGTGGTATTATATATGAAAATTCCTTGGATGCTTATTTCTTGAAGATATGCTGGCACATTCTTGGTGACAAAATTCAAGTTTGTTTTACCCTACAAAATACCTTAAAGTATCGGACACTAACAAGATGCTTATCTGAATTCATGATTGATACAAAAATAAATCAAGAACGTATAGTAATTTGAAGCAATAAAAAATGTTGTCCTCGACTTCTGTTGACGATTTACAACGTAACAATTTATATTTTATATATTATTAATATTTTTGCGCTAATAACAAAAGTCAAGCGGTCAAGCCTGTTACGCACAGCACAGCAGGCTGTGATAAACCGACTAATCACAAGGCTCCACGATGGGTATCAAAGCCCGTTTTTTACAATTGAAGGGTACAGGAATAGAACAAGGAAAGTCACAAAAACTACTTTTGGAGTAATTCAACTTTTTAATATGAATTTGCTGTTAAAAAGCTTACAAAATGAAATAAAGTGTTCTTGATATTGTACAGGGACAACTAAATACATGTTTTATGGAACAGAAAACAAAATTTTGTAACATAACCTAAAAATGCACGTTTGTTGTCAAAAGTTCGCACATAGTAACAAAACTGTAGGAATAAAACATGGAGAGTCCATCGTTTTTACATCCTGGCGAGGAATGCGATAGGCAACCTGAAAATATAAACGTTATTACTAACCTAGAAGTGCTCATATCTACGTTTCCTGTATTCTTACCAATCTAGCTGTCACTGAGTATGCGCAACTCTGGTGTAAAAATCCGCTGCTTCTGGTTGCTGACAATATAACTTGAGTTTGTGACAATGTGACAAAATCGCCTTACGTTGTTCGTTTGTAGTACCTCAAAACATTTTAAACGTTTACAGAAACATGCAGGACCTTGCTCATGGGAAGCCAATCGAACTTTCTTCATCACATCTTGAATGCGTCCAGTTCTAGGCCTCTTTTTTGGCCGTTGCAGTACATTCTCACAGTCCATCTTTGCCACCAAACACAGTGAAACACTCGTTAAAACGTGTATCTGTTAGCGATAAAAAGTCACGCTCGTACCGCACCGAAAGTTGCTTAAAGGCTGGCTGACTCAGTAGCTTCCAATCGACCGATGTGGACTATCCTTGTTTTAAACGTGTAGCGCGTGGACCTTCCTAGTTTCAAACCTGTCAGCCGATCTTTCTGATGTGAAAATCTATGTTTCGTTTCTAGTTTTATGCCGGCAATGTTGGTCATAAGAAAATGCTAAGAGAGTAGCACCCGATAAAGGTAAAAACACAAACCTCCCATTTCCTCCTTGTTTTATTCCTGTACCCTTCAATTGGTCGGCACAGGCTTAAAAATTAATGTAAACACACCGAATTGACACACACACTGACATAAAAATTGCTCATTAACTATGTCCGTTATAATTTGTAATAATTTTTTTGTGACCTTCCTTTTTCTGGAAACCTAACATGCAGTAAATTGAAGCAATCTGAGCATGCAATATAGGTGTATCCGAATCCTCTAAGAATTATGCGGTAATTTTGGGAAATAACCTATCCATGGTTGTATATTACGACCGAGACATTGCGCTAAGTTGGGATTTATTATGATACTTAAAACTTAAATTAACCCTATAGCCATAATAAATATCAAAATAAACTATCATTATTATTGTTATTAAACTATAAAAGTCAGAAGACTTTTCTAACGGGTAACATAAACTGGGTTTAAATGTAATACATGTAAGTCTAGTAAAATCTAAATAAAGAAATAGTCGTTCAATAAAATGAATGAGTTTTATGTTTAAGCACAGTTTCATTACCCAGTGATTTGAATATAAGCATGATACAAGAGCACATATCTGTACGAGTTAGGACTAGCGAGGCTTCCGCCATTTCGTTTTTTATTAAATATTTTGTTACTTATTTCTTTTATCCAAAAATCGGCCACTTTTGGACTTGAAGCATAATTAATATCAGCAGTTTCAAGTTAAAACAGTTTGGATGTATAGTAATAAAAACAGAAAAAGAAATATGGGCAAATTTGACAATGATTTAAATGTTGTGCTTTCATTTCTCTCTTTTTCAAACTTAAAATTGTAGACTGTAAATTTTTCCAGTTAATTGTCGCTGATAATCATGCCCGTTTACGGACGACGTCCGGGGTTCCTTAATTTAAGTCAAAATGCGTTAAGGTTGATTTGGTTAAAATGAAAAGAATGTTTAAGAGTTTGTGAAAAATTTTAACTCCCTAGTTTTAGGAATAAATACGGCCAAACTTAATTTAAACAATTTTATCTTAAGATAAATTTCCAACTAGGTACCATTTTTATTAAAGGTACCATGGCTCTGACTTCAATTGTTTTTTTATTGCTAGATGTAGGGTAATTTTATAATATATCTAAACTAATAATTAAATAATACATTTGGTTTCAGTAGGTGTTCGAAATGGCCTCCGTTGAGAATTTGGCAATAACCTTATCTATTGTAAAAATTTCTGTCATATCCTGCATCGTTTCTGGTGAAATATATCTTGTTAACATGCAAATTCGATCTTTAAGATCGCCGATATTTTGAGGCTGGTTTTGATAGACTCTCTCCTTTAAATATCCTCAAACAAAATAATCGAGGGGTTAAGATCTGGTGATCTAGGCGGCCACTGGATCTAATAGATCTATTAAAAAAAAATTGTGTTTAAATATTTCCGAACTGCATGCCCGTAATGAGGCGGAGCTCCATCTTGTTGCAACCACAGTTATTGCCCAGGAATATCCGGATCATCCTCATTTGGAAAAATAATTGCCGGAGCAGGAATTAATTTTAACGTCAATTCAGTTATGAATTACTCCCATCAAACATTTACTTTCTGGCGATATTATGTTTTGTTTTTTAAACTCTAATGTAGATTAGTGCGTGCCCAGTATATTATTACAGATAATTTTGATTGTTAATATTTCCATAAAGATGAAAGGCTGTCTCGTCCGTAAATTAGATTTTTTGTAAAAGATTTGGATTTTGGTTATATAATTATATCATTCGTTCACAAAAATTTAGGCGTCGTTCCGGATCATTGTCGATAAGTTCTTGCGCTTACTGAACTTTATAGAGATTTTCCTTCCTTAACACATCTATGGACATAACTTCTATGAGAATTATTATCCCTTGCTAATCCGGTAAGTGCAATATTAATATTTTCATAAATAGACTAAATCTTTTTTTTTATCCTCAGTTAAGGCCCTTCAATAAGGTCTCACGGTGTTCTCCCAGAGCTACAACTACAACCACATACAGGGAACCATAATGTGGAATAAAAATGAAACTGTCTTGGACCAGTAGTATAGACTTGAGAAATTAATTAACGTTCTGTTATAATAAAAAAAATGGAATAAACAATATTACTTATAATTATAATAATAAATTTACAGATATACCTACTTACGGATCAGTTTGATCTATTATTATGTAGGTCTATGATAACATATTAAAAAGTTAAAGAATTTTTTTTTTTTGGCCACAGTTAAATTAAAGGAAAATAATATTTTGTGCAGAGTAACTATATTTTTTGCATTCCTTACATCAAGATATATTTCTTGTCACAGATAAGTATACTGCATATCTTTAAAATGTTTTTTTTTAGAAAATTATTCGTTCGTCTATCGGTATTCTTTATAGTATAGGAACAGTGTCAGTGACATAAAAATACTTCCTTATACAGGGTGTCCGGTAACTTATGGGCCATAGAGCAACTGGAGATAGTAGATATAAAAATATGTCTTTTGAGCCAAATTTGCCCAAGTAAAATGTTAGAGGTTAAAGAGATACAGGGTGTTGAAAGTGAAAATTAATTTTCGAAAAATGATGATAATTTTGAAACGGTTTATGATATCGAATTCAAAATCGGTATAACTAGGTTTTCGAGAGTGAGAAATTCGAATTTTGTGTTAATTTCAAAATACTCCCTAGAGGGCGCTTGCTACGTGCTTCATGTTGAACTAATTCATCCATATTTTTTTTAACCGTGCAGTTACTAGTATTTATACTTTAAACTGTGAAAGAACCTACCTTTTTACGTAAAAAAGGTACTCTTGGTCGATCTCGATATCTCAAGCCGTTACCCAGATTCTAGGACTTGATGATAAAAAGGCAGAAAAAAAAACAAAATGAAAATATTGGAAACTATTAAAAATTTAATTCACTTTAGTAAATGTTGAAAGTGTCCACCGTTTACTTCAATACATTTTCTTAAGCTTTTTAATAAATAACGTCTCACATTCAGGAAGATATTTTGATTATCTCCTATAACAATGGCGGCTTCTTGAATTTTTTGTTCAAGTTCTTCCCGTGTATTGGATTCATCACCATATACCAAATCCTTCATGTGACCCCACAGATAAAAATCTAACGGGTTAATATCTGGGCTACGCGGTGGCCAAGGAAATTCGCTACCGCGACCAATCCACCGATGTGGAAAACGCTGATTTAAATGATTTCGAACAGAAACTGCAAAGTGTGCTGGGGCACCATCTTGCATGTACCACATATTGTGCCTTATGTTCAGAGGTATATCATCCAGAAGGTAAAGTAAATCGTTTTCTAAAAACTGCAAATATTGTTCTCCATTAAGTCTCTGCGGAAGCTGATATGGGCCGATCAAGAAATTGTCGATAATGCCGCACCAAATATTTATCGAAAACTCGTGCTGAAAATGTCTTTCTGTGGGTAGTCGTGGATTTTCCAAAACATAGTGATGATTATTTTTCCAGTTAAAAATTCCGCGTCTTGTAAAAGTTGCCTCGTCAGTAAATAATATTTTTCTCAGGAACATGGGATCTTCGTTATTCTTATTTAGTAGATTTTGACAGAATTCTGATCTGACTGGCAAATCTCCTGGCAGTAAATTTTGAACGGGCGTGAAATGGTAAGGAAATAAATTTTCTGCATTGATGACTTCTGAGACGGTCAATTTACCTATTCCTGTAGAAGCTTCCAAACGCCTAGTGCTTAATTCAGGATTTTCCGCGATACGAACCAAGATCTCTTCTTCTTGTTCGACCGTTATAGTTTTCGGTCGTCCACCAGGATTTTTGACATAAAACGAACCTGTTTCACCTAACTGATTGAATATTCTTTGAAATATTTTTCGGTCTGGAATGATTCTGGTTGGGTAGAGTTCTACATACCTTCTAAGTGCAGCACGACTATTATAATTCTCTTGTGCATAAACGCAGACCATATCACGTAAATCACGGTTAGAAAACTTATTAAGCCTGGGCATTTTTAATTGAAAAGATTACAGTACTTGGATATTGCAAAAACTTTTTATTTACGTACCTTTGACGGGAAAAAGTAGAAAATAATTACAGTTTTCACCGCAACAAATTTTGTCAAAATGCAAGGCATACTTTGTGAATTAAATATTTCTCAGCAATCAACAGAATGTGCAATGGAACATTCAGACGCTAAAATCTGGGTAACGGCTTGAGATATCGAGATCGACCAAGAGTACCTTTTTTACGTAAAAAGGTAGGTTCTTTATAGTTTAAAGTATAAATACTAGTAACTGCACGGTTAAAAAAAATATGGATGAATTAGCTCAACATGAAGCACGTAGCAAGCGCCCTCTAGGGAGTATCTTGAAATTAACATGAAATTCGAATTTCTCACTCTCGAAAACCTAGTTATATCGATTTTGAATTCGATATCTTAAACCATTTCAAAATTATCATCATTTTTCGAAAATTAATTTTCACTTTCAACACCCTGTATCTCTTTAACCTCTAACATTTTACTGGAGCAAATTTGGCTCAAAAGACATATTTTTATATCTACTATCTCCAATTGCTCTATGGCCCATAAGTTACCGGACATCCTGTATAAAAAATATTTTACAAATACCATGTTTTTTAAATATTTATTAGTAAATATATTAGTTACTGCACAAATAATATCTTACAATAAACAATTTTTTAGTAAGTCCGAATATTTCCGACGAGCCACCTACGAGCCGTTATTCCTCTTGTCATTTTTGACAATATTTAACATAATAATTATTTTATTTCCAATTATTTTTTTAATAGTTGCAGTGCAATTGCCAAAGTAAAAGATTTAAAATATTAAAGGTTCCCACCAGTTCATTTTTTCATTTTAAAGGACAATCTTTTATTTTGGACACCAGTTACTATATGTAAGGAAATCTAACTAGGTATTATTCATTTTGAAAACACCTATGTAAATTGGTGAGCATGTAAACATTTTTTATGACAAATTTTATTTTTTCAAAAATTTCTTTAAGAACTAAGTCAAGATTTGGCAACGCGAAGTTCCAGGTTTCAGTTATCTTGCCGGAATCGTTCTTATGAAAGTATAATACCACAGAATATATCGCGTAGCTATATATTCTGTTATAATACACATGTTTCATCTATTCTAGTTTTGAATTCGTTCGAAACGAATTTGATATGTCACGAGCCAAATACGCCGATAAAACTTTACGTGTATGTGGCGAGTCGAGCTTTCTCGGGCCGTGTAATATCTGCCACGAATGAAATCAGCCGGTTTTAACCCGTCAATAGATTAGCTAGGTTAATTTGTCATCATCATAAAAGTCATCCAACTTGGTTTGAGGTTAAATAAATTATTAATAATAACAAATAATGTCTGCCGATTCACGTTACTTATCAAAAGAGTTTATAACGGAATTTATTAAAATTTACCAAAGTTATCCATGTTTGTGGCATGTAAAATGCAAAGCTTACATGAACAAAAATTTGAAAAATAAGGCATATAACCATACTTAACAAATGTCTAAAAGTCAAAGTCATTTTTTAAAGTCGACGAGCCAAACTCGGCTGTCCAAAAATTACGAGAGTTTTGGTACGTGCCGGGCCTAGTTCGCAGACGAAACCGAACGGATTAAATCGGTCCAACTTATATGTTGGTGTATGGGGGGCTAATAGCCCCATATAAGTTGGACCGATTTGATCCGTTCGGATTTGGTCTGCGAGCTAGGCTAGGCACGTACCAAAACTCTCGTAATTTTTGGGCAGCCGAATTTGGCTCGCCGACTTAATAACCCGATTAGATTTGCCTGATTAAATCTTCTCGTTAATGGGACAAAACTCATCGTTTTATAACAGTTTTGGCTTGGCTCGCGATCTTATGGAATTCCAGAAAGATTTAACCAGTGGTTTTAGATCGACTCGGATTTATTTCTACTCGGTGAGTTTTAAAAATGAATACCGCACTATAGCTTCTGCCATAGCGTATGTATTTATTGCCAATAAAGAAAAATCAAAAAAACGAAGCAAGTGGGTAAAAAAATGGATTTCTCGTAGAAATTAACTGAGTCATATGTTACTCTTGAAAGAACTTCAACAAGACGAGCCAAATGATTTCCGTAACTATTTAAGGATGGATAAGGATACTTTCAGACATTTGTTAAGTATGGTTATATGCCTTATTTTTCAAATTTTTGTTTATGTAATCTTTGCATTTTACTTGCCACAAACATGGATAACTTTGGTAAATGTTAATAAATTCCGTTATAAATTATTTTGATAAGTAACGTGAATCGGTAGACATTATTTGCTATTATTATTATTTTAATTTAACCTCAAACCAAATTGGAAGACTTGATACGCAAATCTACTGACGGGTTAAAACCTGCTGATTTCATCCGCGGCAGATATTACACGGCCCGATGAAGCTCGGGTCGCCACATACACGTAAAGTTTTATCGGCGTATTTGACTCGTGCCATATCAAATTCGTTAAGTTATCCGCTGGTGCTAATGTATTTCTTTAAACCGGAGATATGAAAAATATAATATAAAAATAGGCTCCATAAGAACAAACTAACATTTTAATATGCTTTTTGATGGGTAAGTATAGCTCCATCCCCTCAACCGGGAAACTTAAAAATAATTTTCAGCAGTTTCTCTAAGTCACTTCTGTAATTTAATAATAATTATTAATTTCTCGTTAGAAAAAAATAAATTAATCTTCTTGAGATATTCGCTACAAAATCCTACTATCTACTCTTCTCTGTTTGTTTTTACCAGTCAATATTTTTTTTAGCAGCACATTTGGTTTACTGGAACCTGATCTTCTCTCAATTTCCTAATTTTTCTGTATCGATTTTTGTCTGACATAATATTATTTTATTCTTGCTTACTCCCAATTCCGCAGCCATATGTTTTGTATGGCTCATATATGGCAGGTCTTAGTAGAAGTAGAAAAACATAAGAAGTACTATGAAGTGGTAATTAAGTAATTATTAAGTACTTTGCTCAAATGATGAAAATTTCTATTGCCACTAGTACCGTATTTTTTTTTGATACTTAAAATAAATAGTACGTAAGTACTTTGAAAACGAATTGATAGTAATTTAGGTACCTACCCAGTACAGTATCTCCAGGATCACAACTCCCTTTATATACTCATTTGGAGTTACTAGGACTAAGCACAAGTGGCCTGCTAACAGATTTTATTAAAAACTTGTGTTGATAACTTTTAAATAACTTTGCTCAACAAAAAATCTCGTGGTAGATAACTGTGGTAGTTCTGGTAAAGTAGTTTGATATTTAAGCAGTTTAAAAATAAATTTTAAGTAAAATAAAATTCTTGGAAAATATTGAAAACCTAATATAATTTTTCGAGTACTTTGCCTTACAGGAAGCAAATAACAAAACTTTAAAAAGTTTTTAAACTTTTATACTGGTTTCATATTTATCACAAGATAAAAGCGATTGGGAGATAAATATATTCGGTTTGTTTTTATATTTTCTGTATGACTGATTTTATTTGACATGGCCATAACGCACCTACTAATAGTTAAATCAATAATAGCGAATAGCGGTTTTATACAAGGACAACTGGAATAATAATTTTCCTTCTAAAAATAAAACAATAGACTTGTCTTATACCACACCAAAATAGGAAAAATTGAGTGAAAGGGCTGGAAAAATTCAAGGAAGTTTAAAAGGTAATACCAATTTTCAGAAAAAGTTATGCAATTTAGAAAAAATAATTTCAAATATAAAACCTTTAGAATTTGATTTTGCATTAAAGTTTACAAGGCGATTTATTAAAAATTTTGCTTTTATGAAAATATTCAAATGTATTTTTTGCAATTTTACTTTTCACAATAAGCTTTTTTTAAATTGAGTTTTATACTTTTATTTAAAGTTAAATTATAATATTAATACGAAGAAATCCAGAAAAGTGCCATTCTCCAAACTTGTTATATAGAACGGAAGTCTCTTAACATTACAGGTTAAGATGAATTTCTTCTCTGTACTGTAAAAATATACCAATAGTACCAACCGAAAGCTGTGGAAAAGAAAACTTAGTAAACAATAATAATATGATATTGATTAGGTAGTCCTTTTTATAATATACAATTGATAAATTAAGGTAATTACAATATTGATTGATTTACGTTGAGTGGTCTATTAGATCATTTCGTAAACGAGTAAAGTAATCATTTTAAAAATTTGATAGCAGGCATAATTGACTTTAAAAATATAATATTTTCATGTTTAAATCAGGTCCGGTTATACCGGAAGTTATAGCCAACTTTGGTATTTTAAGTAGAATAACCTATATATTTTAGCATTTTTGAATACCTTATTAGAACAGAAATAACTTTTGTTAATAATAATCTATTCCTATCTCTAACCGTTTTTGAGATATGAATTATAAAATTAACTTTTTATGTAAAAACAAAGTTCGGTAACTTTGAGGCTAATAAAGTTAAACATTTAAAAATTGATAGCTTTTCACTAAAACATAGATCTTTACATTTTATACTTAGGTTTTAGGTTTTTCATACAGGTGGTTTTTAAAATTGTGCCAATCTAGCCATTTAGATAAATATGTATACCTCAATTTTCGTAATTGAAACACCCTATGTTTTATCTTATTAACATATTGCAAATCTCCTGTCTAATATGTCCATATTCATCCATATTTTTAGTCGTTTTGGAATTATAAATCTCTGTTTGTTTTAGGTTAATAAGACATTATTTTTGTAAAGTAGGCTTTGACTGAAATTATTAAGCTTAGGCCGGCCGTACACAGCCGGAATGTCTAACTGAATTCAGAAACGGAATTAGGAATCTGAATTCAGGAACGTACGGAATTGTATATATTTTTATTATACAGCACACACATTCTGATTTTTTCAGATTATGAACTTTTCAAAGTTTTAATGGGCCGGAATTCAGATTCTGAATTCAGATAAACATTCCGGCTGTGTACGGCCAGCCTTAACATTTACTTTACTTATTTATAAAAAAAATTGCAGCTGTATCATTCGAAAACGATTGTACAAGATCACTGTCATTATTTGAGAAACCAATGTAGTGTAACATAGCAATAAGAGCTTTATAATTTAACATATCGAAGACTTTCGCCATTAATATTAAGATACTTGCATTGTCGCTATCGGATGCTCAAACCATCACATCAGATAGTGTCGTTGAGCAGCTATAGACATGACGGTAACCAAATTGCTCTTCGGGAATGATATAAATAGCAAGTTAGAAAGATTGTATTCATTTTTCCAATATATTTTCTACTAATTTTGATAGTACGGGCAAAATGTGACTGATCTTAAATGTCCTTTCTTTATGCAAACGTTTATTATATGTCTAATGAAAGGAATTAAAAAAAGAACAGCTCAATAAATGCAATGGTATATTTAACTTATCCTGACCTATAGTATTTGAACAATATTATTAACGGGTTTAAAGGTAAAGATATGTTATGTACCATAATATTGTTTTAGTAATGTTGAATTATTTCAGAATTGGGTTATATTATTAAAGTGATTATTAACTTTGTCAGGAGCACTTAGTGACGTTTTTTTTTTTTCTCCAGATGTTTTCTTTTGAGTTGTATTTTGTAATCTTGTATCCTCCTGCTCTACTTACGTTTGTCGTAAGATTACGGAATTGTTTATATTTGTTGGTTCAAAATTTGTTTAACGCTATATTTCGCAGTCTTTACATATGAACCAGATAATTATCGGTGATCAATGGTCACATATATGTAACCAGCATATTGCCAATGGTATGCAACTAGGCTATAGAAAAGTGAGGCCACTATGCGACTCGTTACCGAAATAGTGAGCATGCGCAATATGTTATAAACAACAAATGCAACAGCTGTTGCTTTAATGCAAACAGAACCGATCACTTAGTATTATTTTCATTTTATGTCTTATGTTTGTGTTGTCTTGTTTATAATATAGACACTATAATTTGGACTAGTCCTAAGCATAGATAAAGTGTAAAGGCAGGCATGGAAAATGAGAAATGAACAGTTATTATTACTTATCCAACCTACAAACCTATGGAACTATAAAAGCAATATTTTCTTCGATTAAAGGGTTAAAAATTATTGTTTTGGCAATACCACTGAAACGAACAAAGATATAGAACTGCGGTCGGACATTTTTTCTTGCAAATTTAATATTCTTTCTGATTATGATGTCATACTATGATTTGAATTTTCGGGACAAAATCAAAAAACTGTTTATAGTTATTACGAATTGCGCCCTCTAGCAATTTGATTACAAACTATCGTATACCATTGGATACGACAATTAAAAGTACTTACCTTTCCCTTCCAAAAAAGCTTAAAGTAAATTTGGAATTTTAAAAATTAATTTTCAATTGTGCCTTTTTGCAGCTAAATGCGGAATTTAGAAATAATTTCCAATAATTTTTGGTGACAGTAACATACTAGTTGGCAAAAAAAGGTAAGATTTTAATTAACAATTAATCCCCATTTTTCAAGATACCCTCTGTAATCCAATTCAATTCAAGTTTGACCATTCGATTTTTTATTTATTTGTTCTTTATTTTAATTTAACTTTTACATAAATATAAAAATTATAAAACAATGCAAATTTACCCCAAAATAATGGGGACTCAGTGAATGTTGACAGATAAGATTTCGAAACGACCTTCTAATATTTACATTGATTTATGTTAAAAATTGAACATAGTAGGAATGTGAAAAATAAATTAGTAAAAATGGTTATGAATATAATTAAATTGAACCTTTTTACAATATGTCTTTATTTTGTATTGTTATGTGCAATTTCATTGGGTTCATTATATTTTTAATTATTAATAAAATTATTTTGTAATCGTATAAACTTTCTGTTGTTGAACGGTTGTTGATCGGGAAACAATTCATTGAACCTTCTGCATGTTCTTGCTATAATTTGGACACATTGTCTATGAAGAATAAATAATTTTATTTTAAAAATTTAAATGAATAGTTATCTGCTTCCATTTTAATTATTTTCAGGTCACTTTCTCTAATAAACTTTAAAATCGCGCAAATTTTTTACTATTAATGTACCAATTGTCAAATTTTTATAATGACATGTTTCATCTTTGTATTTCATGGCTCTTTAAGACAAATATGCCCAAATAATCCGATTTTTACAGAAACTTGGTTTTATTTCGAAAACCTAACTATTTAGGTATAGGAACATAATATATATCATTTGGAAGGGACTTTAATTTCAATATATTTAATAATATTTAGGGTGTTCCATTTAACAAAATTCACTTTTCACTATTTTTATATTAAGCGGTAAAATGATAAATTTTAAAAGAGCCTGTATAACACAGAACTAATACACAAGACATTGATAAACTACATCCTAAATTTCAGCTTTCTACGAGTCCAAATACCGCAGTAATAAACATTTTATTGGAGCTATATTTTGAACAAAAAATATGGAAATTAATTAATTTTCCGAAAACCGCTAAAGATAGGTATAGAAAAGAATCATACAAAAATAATCAGAAAGTACTAGCGTAGCGGAAAAGGCAATAATATATAGGGTGTCTCATTTAAAATATTTTTGCGTTGTTGAAAATTTTATTTATATCGATAGAGCAATGCCAATTACCTATGTTGCCAAATTTTCAGAAAATTCCTATGTCCCGTTTTTGGTAAACGTCTAAGGTACCATCGACCGTGAGACACCCTGTATAAAAATAGACATAGGTAGTTCTGAAAAAAGAATTTGGGTCATATCAAGCAAAGAAAGCCATTGCATCCATGGACCGCACGCCACTGTGTAGGAGCTAGCTGTCTCCGAGAAATTTGAGTTTAAAGAAGCAATTACAAAAACTGTCAAATATTTTTGTAACCAATCTATTTTTAACAAAATAAAATAATAATGGCAGATAGTTAATAATGTGTGCGGCCGAATCTAAATCTCAAACAGGATAATCTTATAAAATTGACGTTGACTGCATTTTAAACTTTTTGCCCTTAAATAAAGGCGTAATACACCGATGTCTTGCTATTTTCTAAATTGAAAACAGAAAGAAGTAATAAGCATAAATTATTAAGGTTGCTGGGAAAAGATTTATGATGACCTAATTATTGCATTTTCACATTAACTTTTTATCGCATGGCTTATGTGAAAACTTAAATGCAAACTCTGCCAACTGTTTAAAAACAAAAGAATTCTTTGCAGACGGATACTTACGTAGTTTTGTTTGTACTTTTTTTGGGATGTTTCACATTTTTATGGATTTTATTTTATAATCATTTACAGACGGCTCCAAAACTAAAAAACTTATTCGAGCCGGAATATATGGCAAAAACCCAAAAATAGAAATAACTATCAGCCTGGGAACTATGACACCCATATTTCAAGCAGAGGTTCATGCAATTAAAATGTGTGCAAGACTGCTAATGGACCGACGGTATGCACACAGATTAATCAAGATATTCTCCGACAGTCAAGCTGCATATAAACCTCTTATATCGAGATAGTGTATCTCAAAAACGGTGTGGAGCTGTCACGAAACACTATCCGAACTAAGTCTGAACAACCGAAGAACCCTAGTATGGATACCGGGACACATGGGCCTGGAGGATAATGAGGCTGCCGACAAACTCGCTAAGAGAGGTGCAGCACTAAAATTCACAGAACCCGGGGATTATAGGAATATCTCATGCTAGCCGAAGCAAAAAGCAAATAGAAAAGACACTGGTTAAATCTACCAGGTCTAATACACTCAAAAGCTTTTATATACAGCCATATAAACCAACAACTAATTGACAAACTACTTGTGCTCATGCCTTAAAGCACTAGTGGGATTGTACACCATATGTATAAAATTGGATGAGCCCCAACTGATGAATGCCGGCTCTGCATGGAAGATGCAGAAACAGCAGAACACGTAATGTGCGCCTGCCCCGCAACAGAAAGAATCAGATTCGCCCTATTCGGCGGGATGACTCTGCTGCCGGATGACATAAAAAATGTCTCTCCCAATACCATCATTAACTTCATCAAAAAGTTAGACCTATTGGGGAAAATATAAATAAGGTGTGAGCTACAATAGATCGCATGGTCGCAGTGGAGGGTTAGCTGTAACCCACTCACTTTTAACCCAATCTAACCTAACCTTTATAATCATATTTGTCATATATAGGGTGTCCCAGATTCAAAGGTGACCATTGGAATCTCGGGAACTATAAGAGATACGAACAAGTTTAAAATATGGCAAAGTTGCACAATTTGGTGCCTAATCAAACACGTCTTTTAAAAATTCACGAAATTTCTAGTCCTTCGCGAGATATTTGGAAAAAAGCGAAATTTTAAATATTTGTTTTAATTTTTTCCTGACTTTAAAGAAGAATTTTGAAATTAATTAGACTTTCTTATTGCTACCTTTTATTCTTTACAAAATGGCATTAAAATATTTTAAATCCGACGTTTCAATGTTTTGGAGCCATTATAAACTTATTTTTTTTAAATACGGACCTGAATATTTTAACTCGGATTTCGAAAGAGCCTGTAGTAAGAGTTTACATACAGGGTGTCCGAAATTGGCGATGACTGACAGTGCGATTTCCGTGACTAGAAGAAATAAAATACTATTATGTGGAAAACGTTTTAGGCATTTATGTAAGTACATAATTGGTGCTTGCTGATCAATCCTAGTTCATTTGATTGTTGAGCTATTTTGAATAAACTAAAATGTTGTGTGAAATTTTTCATCGCCTCTTTTTACATAGAATATGCCATATTTTAGTTACAACTTTGAGGTTCCTGAAACCATTAACTTTATATATTCTTACGACCACCATATTAGATTTCTTACTTACCGAAAAATAGTTAATTTTTCCTATAATATAATACCAAACACTAATCCAAAATAAAAATGTATAGCTCCAAAGTAACTAAATGAATTTTTAGGGAAAATTCAAACATATTTGACAAAGCTAATTTTTATAGAAAATGCTTAAACCTTGAAAAAATATTTTTTCTTCTACTTACTTGAGAAATCGTCATTATTTACTTCATTCCTTTATCGAGAAGTAACATTTCTTCACCTAGGTTAATAATAATAAAAAATTTCCTAGGTCAATAATGAAAAACAGCTGTTCAATGAGGTTGTTGCAGACAATTTTATAACTTAACTCACCGTTTCTTTAACATATTATTGATTTTGAGCCTTTTTTGACCATTTTAAACAAAGAAATTCTGGAATACAATATTATTTGTTATCGGCTTTTTCTTGAAAATATGCTAATAACACATTTTCTGATATTTTACCAGCTTTTTTTCTTACACACCAGTCCATTAATTGCGCGTATGAATTCAAGTATAGTTTCTTAGATTTCTCTGGTAACAGATCGCACTGTGCGCTATTTGCCGCCTCTCTAAGCTCGGGTTTGTTCTTCACTCTCAATTTCAGACATTTTATAATTTTAACTTTATATTATTATCTAACCCGAATATTTTCTACATACTGACAGAAGATCGCATTTGACAAGTAAAATCCTAAGTGACTTGATTTTAAAATTTTTTTAAAAATTAGGTGAAAATGGGTAACAAAGATTTAAACGAATTAAAACATGTAATATTTTATTGTTAGTAGTAGAAAAAATTCTATATATACCACAGTTGAGAAGGCTATTATATACCTCGCACATTATATCCCTCGGCGCTTCACGCCTCAGTATATAATAGCGCTCACTATATAATAGCTCACTTCTCAACCTAAGTATATAATGTACTATTATGTCATACCAGTACATTAATGTGTTTTTATAGCTTAGATACCATCTATATTCTACATAATGGTCCACGCGGGCATTAAGTGTTGCATTAAGTGTGCATCTTGTTCCATTGCTGATTTTTGACTTTGACACATTAAACATTTTAAAACTGTTAAGGTAATGTCGTAGGTAAATATAAAAAATTGGTAAATCAAATTAAATTAAAAAAAAATCATTTTTATTCTAAACGAACTGGTATGACATAAAAGTTTGTATGCACCATGGGTACTAATAGATATATACCCTCGGGCGACTTACGAACCCTCGGGCCAGAGGTCCTCGGCTTTGTAAGACTGTCGCCCTCAGGGCATAATCATCTACTTAGTACCCTTGATACATAAATAACTATTTGGTCCGTTGGTTGGTTTAAAACCATAATTAATAAAAACGTTTTTCTTCTTTTATCAAAAATCGGTTCCCGAAGGGGTAATCCAAAGTCTTTTACCAACGTATTTTTAATGATTATAATAATTATTACATAACTCAAAACTTTTGTGTAAAAGTTTAAATACAATTTAAATTTTTTTTTTATTTGTCGGGTTTTTGTTACATCCAAACATTCTGCAGAAACTTGTTTTTAACAAAAAAACATGCTAATCCAGTTTAAGCGGCTAAATATTCGTCTTTAAGTAGAATTATCTACTAGACTCTAGAGTTTTGCGTTAAAAAAAATAATTAGTAAAAGTAAAATACAAAATAAATTTTAATATTTCAATTATTTCTGTTTTTTTTTAAATTTATACACCCAAAGTTTATTAATTGTTGGACGGTCAATTTTTGGATATAACGAAATATTGATTAGGGAATAAAATGCGAAAGCGTCAGAACTCCGCCCATGTCCTATTATACACAACCAATATAGGTATTATGTACAATTTTACTACAAGATACCTTTTATTATTCAATTAGGAATCACAATTTTTAAGGACAATTTAAAAAATATTTTTAAAAGCAACGTAAAGAAATAGACTGGCACAAAGCATCCGTCGTTCTTCATTAGGCTTTTATTTTTTGAATGCTTACCTCTGTTACAGAAAAACTTTTAATGATCTGCTTTTTATTCCAGTAATTTTACCCGGATTAAACAGTATCGTATTTCCATCAGACGGTTTTCATTTTTCATTATTTGTGAGCAAAAGCCAAACATTTAAAATAGCAAGAGTTTGCCATTTTAAATAGACATTGTTTTACAAATAATATGTCCTATTACTTTAAAATAAACATTTGAATTTTAGCTTTTTTAAACGTTTATTATCACATGTGTCACGAAGTTTCAATACCTGGTGGTGCATCGCCAGACATGGGAAATGTTTTGTAAATTTAGCTACCCTCAAACATTGGCTCTCCTAATAACTTTACATTAAAATTGTATCAGACTTTTTTGAAGGGCCCTGTATGATGGACACGGACACCAAATTTTATTATCGTTTACCAAGCCAACTAAAGGTTATTTGGAAAAAACTCTTAAATGCTTAGGTATATTCTAAGAAACATATAAAAATGCTCTACAGCGAAAATTTTTGCAAAAATCCATTAGTAAAAAATTAATTAAATTGGGTAGGTAAATAAATAATTCTTGTTTGCTTATTGAATATATATTTTTCCTACTCGCGTGCGGTAAAGTACACTTTACAGCACTCATTTTCATGTCGTAAGTAGTACTTTACCGCACTCAGTGCGGTAAGTGCGGTAAAATTTCTTTACCGCACCCAATGCTGTAAAGATTCTTTACCGCACTGTATTAATTTTATTCAAAAAATGCAATTGATGTACTTGCATTCGCGCAATGCATAATATAAAAATATTTATAGCTTTTAACAATTAATATTTGTTACTTTTTATAAATTTTAAAAGGATTGCTCAAAACATTCTGCAAAGCTCTAGTACCCCAAATAGAAGCACTGAGCAGTGTTCAACTTTAACATCAACGTCAGTAGCAGAGACAGAGACTTTAGAGGATGCTCCTGGTCTATCAACACGAAACAACCCAACGCCTACACCTTTAGCAATTTTCAGGTCACAACAATCTACTGTACCATGCATGGCGCAAGAAAATAACGCTTCTGTAATTTACAAAAACTGCTCAACTACATCTGATGAACAAAATCAAGCTCGCTCAGCACTTAATTTGCATTGCGCTACAAATTGTACATTTAATTTTAATATTTATCGTTAGCTATATTTTTATATTATAATGTTTGTATGTAATAAATATTTTTAAAAAATATTGTTTCTTTTTGTATTAATTTTGTAATATAATTCTTTTTTTTACCGGTGCGGTAAAGATTCTTTACCGCACTCAGTGCTGTAAAGATTCTTTACCGCACTGTATTAATTTTATTCAAAAAATGCAATTGATGTACTTGCATTCGCGCAATGCATAATATAAAAATATTTATAGCTTTTAACAATTAATATTTGTTACTTTTTATAAATTTTTTCTTTTAAATTTGATTTTTGTTCCAAATATTATTGCTCGAAGGAAAAATTGTGTACCTACCACGTGCGTAAAGTGTCTTTACCGCCCTTAACGGCTTGCCCGAACTCCGCTTCGCGTCGTTCGTGCAACTGCCGTCGCGTGCGGTAAAGGACCACTTTCCGCACTTGTTAGGTAAATAACTATTTTTTAAATTTGGTAATTAAAATTTAGTGACTGTAGTAACAATAACTATTTATACGTACTTTTTTTTTATATATATTCGCTAAATTTAAATAGATCTTTAAATTAATTAAAGTGGAGGGACGAGGTGAAGCTGTTTATCGTTGGAGCTGTTGGAATTTTGGAATTTTCGCAACTTTGACGAAAATCGAAGGGCAACTGATGTTAGATATTTGAGTTTATTGAGTCGGGGTCCAACAATTAACGTTTTGGTTTCAGTAAACTATCTGAAACTTTTTTTTGGGGGGTTGGATTTGCCGAAACTCGAACTTTCTAGTACCTATGCTAATTTTGTACGAAAGTTTAAATATTGAAATTTTATGTTATTATATTTAAAAAAGGGCCAAGTATAGCTACTGACTGAGTCAACGATTGCGCGGAGAGCTTTATGCCTTGACAAAAAAAATTGTCGATATAAGCTTTTGTATGAAGATATGGTTGGATATCTGGCACATTTTAAAAATATTTTGAATTATACAGGGTGCGCCCAAAAAGTAGGATGTCATAAAGTTACATTTTTTTTTTAAATGGGACACCCTATACAGTGTGTGTATAAAGTCTGTAAACGGCTTAATAACATCACAATTTACTGGCCGATTTAAATCAAATTTGGTACAGTTGTGTAAGAGGATCTAACGCACCGAATGATGATATTGGCGTTGTTGCCAGCTTTTTAGTTTGTCTGGAATTCGAACGAATTTTATATGTTTAAATATAACACCCAGTATATTTTTACATTTTTAAATTCCACATAAAATTATAATTATTTTTTATTAAATGCACTATTAGTCTATACTTCATAGTTTCCGAGATATTGACTCTCGAAAAGTGACATTTTTGAAATTTGACAGCTTATAACTTTCTAACAGTACGTCTTAGAGCAAAACGGCTTGTCCCTATCTTCAATTTTTATTATCTTCCCAAAAAAATCAACTTCCGGTTAAACCGGATGTAACTCGAAAGCAGGAAATATAGTTGTTCCGGTTTAACTGGAAGTTGATTTTTTTTGGGAAGATAATAAAAATTGAAGATAGGGACATGTAAGCCGTTTTGCTCTAAGACGTACTGTTAGAAAGTTATAAGCTGTCAAAGTTCAAAAATGTCACTTTTCGAGAGTCAATATCTCGGAAACTATGAAGTTTAGACTAATAATGCATTTAATAAAAAATAATTATAATTTTATGTGGAATTTAAAAATGTAAAAATATACTGGGTGTTATATTTAAAAATATAAAATTCGTTCGAATTCCAGACAAACTAAAAAGCTGGCAACAACGCCAATATCGTCATTCGGTGCGTTAGATCCTCTTACACAACTGTACCAAATTTATTTTAAATCGGCCAGTAAATTGTGATGTTATTAAGCCGTTTCCAGACTTTATACACACACTGTATTTGAATACATTTATTAATTCTACCTGTTATTTCATACATTTTTATTACTGGTATAATATACGAAAAAGTTATAGTTTTTTAGATAATTCGACTTTAAATGAAAATTTTGCATTTGCAAGCATCTCGTTATTGTGAAAATGCTACTTAAATTTTGACACTAAGCGATTCATAATTTTTATACTTTTTAATTTCCTCGTTATAGCATCTTTTGTCAATGGATCACAGTCGCCATGGAAAATAAATAAAAATAATGGCACCGGACATTAAGAACAGGTCAGTGTAAAAATTAAGTCATTCTACTGTAAAGGTTATTGTCCAGTCATTTTATAAGTTGGTACTCAAAATGAATTTTTCAAAAAATGAATTAATCGATATGATTTATGTTTTGGGCGAGGCAAATAAAAATTGTCTTTTGGCTGAGCAACTATACAGGATGAAATATCCCGAGTGGCGAACACCCAGTCCTCGAAGTTTTCAAAATTTAATGGAAATATATGATTCAACAGGCAGTGTGGAACATTCAAAACGTAAAGTTGTTAATAGAAGAGCTACAAATAGTGAAAAAGAACTCGAAATACTGTTACACGTCCAGGAGAATCCCCTGGTTAGTAGCCGTAAATTAGCTTTGCTCGGTGATACGTCACAGTCAACGGAAAACCGCACAACACGCAAGTATAAATATTATCCGTATCATCAAGTTCAACACCAAAACCATTGCTCGGTTAATGTGTGGTGCGGCATACTTCACAACAGAATTATAGGGCCATATTTTTTTAATGAACATTTAAACGGACGTAATTATTTACTTTTCTTGCAACAGACATTACCAAGATTATTGGCAGAAGTCGACTATGATGAACGTCAAAATATGTGGCTCCAACAAGATTGTGACCCTCCCCACTTTTATCGTGAACCAAGAGAATATTTGGATCAGCACTATCCTCAAAGATGGATTAGCCGCGGAGGTTTTGTTGCATGACCACCAAGGTATTGTGTTCTTACCCCGTTAGATTTTTTCCTGTGGGGCTACATAAAAGTTAGGATGTATGTCACACCACCTATGACAAGGCAGGACATGGAGAATGGGATTAGGGATATCTCTCAAACAATAACACCAGACATGTTATCCAATGTCCGGGAAAATATCATCAAAAGGATTGACAAGTGTATTGAACAAGAAGGACATTTATTCGAACATTTATTAAGAATAAACTGATTTGGGAAAGGGACAGTTATAACAAAATATTTATTTTTTTTATTTATTTTTCATGGCTACTGTGATCCATTGACAAAAGATGCTATAACGAGGACATTAAATCTCTAAATATTAAAATATTTCAAAAACTATTTAAGATATAGATAGGACGTTCTTCACAAAAGTTGAAGAGTTTATGACGAGCTATAAGATGAATATAATATAATGAATAGAAATTTTCTGACTTTGGTCATAGAAAGTAAACACCCTGTAAATGATACGTCAAATATTTCATAGTGAATATGTATTTTTGACTTTGTTTAATTTACCTAATTTAATTTAAAGTATAAAAATTATGAATCGCTTAGTGTCAAAATTTAAGTAGCATTTTCACAATAACGAGATGCTTGCAAATGCAAAATTTTCATTAAAAGTCGAATTATCTAAAAAACTATAACTTTTTCGTATATTAAACCAGTAATAAAAATGTATGAAATAACACGTAGAATTAATAAATGTATTCAAATATAGGGTGTCCCATTTAAAAAATGTAACTTTATGACACCCTACTTTTTGGGCGCACCCTGTATAATTCAAAATATCAAAATGTGTCAGATATCTAACCATACCTTCATACAAAAGCTTATTATTGACAAATTTTACCTTCAAGGCATAAAGCTACTCCGCGCAATCGATGACTCACCCGGTACAAACCATATCAGGGGCGTAGCCGTAATTCAGACTCTAGGGGCAGAGGAAGCGAAATTATTTATGTGTGCCGAATTTCTGTCTGCTAGAAGCATTATTCGTTTCTTGGTCCTTTCTATAAGTCGCTCCCAATTTTTTTGTAGGCATTATAAATATCTAAATAATATGTTCTATACTAAATTGCAAACAAATTATTTGTCGTTGTCGACTGATGATATAATAAAAATTATCCAGAGATTACTAAAGAATAAAAACACATTCCTACCGCAACCCTTTCTTACCATTTAATCTTTTTTGTAATGAAATGGATATTATAAATAATAGTAAGACATGCGCCCCTTTTACAATCGCTGACTTGACGAGTCAGTCAAAAATCATTTTGGTTTCCTCGTAGTGGCATTTTTAATTCAGCTAATTCCCCGATTTTGTATTTATTTTCGAGGAACTTTTCATTTTAAAATTAATTCCTTTTTATTGCCTTCACATGGTACCGTGCAAGCAAAAATTATTTGCATCAAAGAGGGCCTTGCATTTAAGGACGTAATGCTTAGCCGTAGAGCTTAATACCAGTTGGGTGTCAGTAACTACCTGAATTAACAATCAATCAGTTATTCCGTCATATTTGACAGTCGTTACAAGTAATTTAATTCATCGCTAATTTTTCCAATTTCTTGAACAATTTACACAATGGGCTTTACGGAACAGCACAAAACATTCATGGTTGAAGCGTATTTTCGAAACGGTGTTAGAGTACATGGTGAGTGGCAATACAATGCGGGTTTGTGCATTGACGATTTTCACGAATATTTTCCTAACGTTGCTTTTATTGCTGGGGATTTTTATCATTGCCTGAAAAGAACCATGGCTGTGTTTAGGGAAACAGGTTCTATACAACACAAAAAGAAGCAGGAAGACCATCTGTAAGAACAAAAAAACTTGTTGCAAACGTTCGTGAAATAATGCAAAATACGCCAACAAATTGTATAAGACGCCTGTCCCAAGAAGTGGGAAGATCTTATGGAACATCCAGAACTATTCTTAAGAAGCAGCTAAATTTATTTCCTTATAAAGTGCAAGTATTCCAAGAAATACAAGCCGCAGATTTTGAAAGACGCATGAATTACTCTCAATGGTTTACCCAAAATTTATTGGAAAGAAATGATTTATTAGACCTGACATTTTTTTCGGATGAAGCCTGGTTCCACCTCTCCGGTTATGTGAATTCTCAGAATACAGGCATGTGAAGTAGTGAAAATTGCCAGTTTTTTTCCACATTGCACCCTCAAAAAATTGGTGTCTGGTTAGCTGTTTCCCGAAGAAGAATTGTTGGTCCTATTTTTTCCATGACACAGTTACAGCACAGCGGTATAGAGACAATATTTTAAATCAATTTGTGGAGCAATTACTTGAAGACGAACTACGTTTTATATATTTTCAACAGGACGGTGCAACCGCTTATACAGCCGCCAAAACTATTAACTACTTACGCAATTTTTTCGACGACAGATTGATCAGTTTTCGATCAGACATTGAATTTCCACCTAGATCACCTTGTTTAACGATCATGGATTATTTCGTTTTTCCTCATTTAAAGAACACTATTTTTAAAACACCAGTTGCAAATTTAGAACAATTACACGAAAGGACTATCCAAGAATGTGGTAACATTTCTCCAGTGATGCTGGTCAACACCTTCGAAAATATGAAGAGACGTATGAATTTATGCTTGGAGCATGTCATAATATAAATTTGACAAAATTTTAACCTAGATTTGGTTAGATATATCGTCCATTAAACCAAGCCCTACGTTTTTTAATCCAAGCCCTCTTTGATGCAAATAATTTTTGCTCGCACGGTATTGGCTGTTATATAGGATTTAGTATTATACGATAATAATAAACCGCTGTTTAAGGGTAGGTTACTGGCTGGCGCTACCCATTGATCGGCCTTTCCCCTGAGTTTAATACTGAAAATAAAGAAAAACATTTGCTTGTAAACGTGATGTGTAATTTACAAAATAAAAGTTAACCCTGCCTCAATAATCCAAGACTATCACAAAATGTACAACCGTAATATATAATCATTATAAACAAATGTAATCTACAATTCTTCAACTTTAAACCACATAAAATCCTTTTAAAAGGTCATTTTGCTAAAAATTGAGATATAACGGAAACAACAAGGGTGGCCGTCTGTAATTGTATTTTGTTGTTAGAATACACATATATCCAAGCATAATGGCGCAGCCTTTCTTACTTCTCCATCGATACCATGGGGCGGTTCATTATGCTCCATCACTGTGTTTTCTCATATAAAATACAGTTACACATTTGTATTGATCGGTGTGCCTCTACATTTATTTTTTAATTTACATTATTTTTATGGATGCAATTTTATCCTCTAATTAAGATTATCTTTAAAATTTATTGGTCCGATGACTTGATGACCAATGTCTGCCCTAACATGGGGCTTGAGTGGACAATAATAAGTGTAAGTTTTTCGAATCCAGTGAGGATTTTCATCGGACTAGTACTGATGTTTTGTTTATTTTTATGACCAGTTAATACAACAATCCGAAAGAGCAACCAAATCAAAAAATATTGACATCTGATCCAGTGAATTCATCATAATCGAAGTCTACTATCTGGGTCGTCTTCTATTAACTTATGCACAATTGAAATTTTATATAAGCGTATTTTGGATCCATTCACGAACATAATATTCTGAGAGACTCAAAAAATTAGCATTTAAAGACAACGCTAAAATCATTTAAAATTTTTTTGAACAAGTAGAAGTCTGACGGAGTCAAATCGGTAAATTGGGTGGACGGACAAATATTTTAAAACTAAATATCTCTTTTTTTGTTCTGGAGTAAGGAAATATGGCACCATGTTTGCTCAACATAGTTTTAGTTAATCATTTCAAGGATGGTGGCAGATTTTAGACGTTCTGAACGACAGGTTCATCACTAGTACGGATATGGCACGCTTAATTTCCGACACCCAACAACTAACGGTGAAAAATGATGATAAATCGCTGAGAAAAACATTTAATATATAATTGACTTCTGTTGCAATAATTGTAGAGTTCACACGAAATAATTAATCACAACCAGATTTTCTTTTTCTCCATAATTAAAAAACAAAATTCTTGCTTAATCACGATTGTCAAGTAATTATCAGCTCATTTTGATTTTTTGTTTGTTTGTGTGTTCTTAAATATATTGATCTTGTTACATATAAGGAAGGTCTATAAACTGCATTTAAGGTACAAACCTCAGCTGTGTGATCATAATACTTGTTGAATTGGAACTGTATTAAATTGAAAACACTTGAGTGAATACGACGCGACGACGGTCAGAAAGAATAATTTTATAAAAAACTAATAATTCCACATAAATAATAAATAGTTTTGTAATATATTTATTTTTCATCCAAAATAACTTAGACCCAAAATGCAGTTACCAACTCCAAACCTGCTTGAAATTAAATTTTAAACTTTTGTCTAAGGTTCGCGTTCCATGAAAACTTTCGTCATAAAACGCTTGCTTGCCAGGAAGTCTGGTGCTTTCGCGAGTAAGAGAAGTATATTATGTGTCCACAATTTTTCGAAAATCTCCTTAAAAACATTTAAAGCCATATTTGTAAATATGCCCTTTGTATGTTCTATTTTGTAACGCATACGCTACAGTGAGTGAAGTGGTGTATTTCACTGAATAAATTGGAAATTATCTAGTAAAAAGTGATTTAACATAATTTTAAACTATATCGTTATGGATCTCTAAAAAGTAGCTGGCCCAGTCCATGATATTTTTATATTAATATAATATACCTCTATTAGAAAAAAAATCTGTAAAATGACGAATTACATAACATGGTGAAAGGAGCGTCTTTTATTAAAACTTGTTAATAATGTGTGCGTTTTCCAGAAAAATGGTGTGGTGCATATTATTGGTCTTTCCTTAGAGTATTAATGAATTTTGCATGCACGGAACAAGAATAAATGAATTGTTTGTTTTAAACCAGCATCAATTTCATACTTTTAGCCTACAGCGCATTAATAGGAAGGATATAACTGTTATTTTTAATAGTACAGTTCTAAGCTTTGAACCTTAATTACTAATAAGTAATACGCATGTTCGAAAATGATATTATAATATTTGTGTCGAGGATAAAATCAACGACGCTTAAGCAAAGGTAGAGAGCAGGAATACAAGGAGTAAGAAAGAGAAAATATGCTTACTTCTCCCTGGGAAAGTTTTCCGTAATGTTCCAAGCCGAAATAAACGCTATCTTGCAGTGTGCGGATGAAAACAATAGAACTTATGCCAATAAGCAAATCCGTATACATACAGGGTGGGGATTTTAAATGGAACGCTGCTTATAGCGGCTCTGAGAATAAGATTTCTCTAAAATCCAAAAATACGTCCTCAAAGTTTTTTTATGGGCCACGCTTTTGTCGCACAAAGGGGGGACGCAGCCATGACTAACTTTTTTTTTTTAATTAGACGATACCACTTGTAGCACCTTTTTGGAAAGCTTATTCAAAAAGGAAATATTCTTTTTCTTTACATCTGTCAAACCATGTGTCAGAAATTTAATAAAAACTAATTTTTAACGAATATTTACATAAAATAACTTGAAAACTGTAATGCCACTTTTTTAGCGTAACAATAATTAATGTTGAAAATGTGCCCCATAAACCTGTTGGCACAGACTCAACCTTCTGGAGTGATTAAACTTATCTCTGCTCGAATCCTTACTTTCAACTCTTCCAGATTTCTAGGTCTAGTCATATAGATCCTGCTTTTTAAATCGCCCCATTAATAAAAATCTAAGGGTGTAATATCCGGGGATCTGGGTGGCCATTCTATATATCCTCGCCGTCCTATCCACCTATTTGGAAATTTTAAAAATTCTCTTACGTCATTTCTTTCTTGCAAAGTGCGAAGGGGCTCCATCCTGCTGGAAAAAATCCTTTGATCTAGATTTCCATAATTATTAGGGAATATTCTTTGAAATTCTGGTATTAAAAATGTTTGAAGAAAATCTAAATACAGTTCTCCATTTAAATTGCCTTAAAAAAAGAATGGCCCAATTATTCTAACGCCTATTATTCCAGCCCAAACATTCATTTTCCCTTGGCGTTGAGAATGACATTCAACAATCCAATGAGGATTTTCGTCGGAATAATATCGGCAACTTTATCGATTAACCTAAAATGGAAATTAATTAATAATATGTTTAAAATTTGCCCAGCGATTGTATAACCGTTAATTGCCTTTAAAAATAATTTTTTGCTTAACGTTCGAACTTACTTGACCATTTAAAGTAAATGTTGCTTCATCAAAAAAAAGTATCCAAGCTAAATCAATTTGTCGGTTGTCCAATGAGGACATCATAACTTCGAAAAATTCTACCCTTCTCTCTAAGTCATCCTCCAATAACTCTTGTACTGGCTGCATTTTGAATGGTTTTAATCCAGTAGACTTTGTGATCTTTAACACCGTTTTATGATCGATATTGTGATCACGAGATAATTGCGTTGCTTGTGTAATTGGGTTTTCTTGATAGGGCAATATGATATTCAATTAAGTTTCATCTGATACTTTTGGGGGTCTTCTTCGAAGAACATGTCGTACATGACCCAATTCTCAAAATTGTTTTTCAATTTTACTGACTACTTCGCAACAGAGGTGGCCAATCGGGATGACTTTTATGAAACAAAACAGCGCAGCAACTTCTTCTTGACTCATTTCTTTCTCCAAACCCGACCATCATCAATAATTCAATTTTTAGCGTTTCAGTTAAATACATTTTTAAAATTTCTAAATTAAATCGATAAAGATTAAACAACTTGTCAAATGTAACAAAGCTGACTATATTACCATGGAAACAAGGTAATTGGCGTACGGATGGGCCTGTCTCAAATGGGGCTCATTTTCAACAATTGTTGCGCTTAAAAAGTGGCATTACAGTTTTCAAGTTATTTTATGTACCTAATTATTCGTTAAAAATTAGTTTTTATTAAATTTCTGACACATGGTCTGACAGATGTAAAAAAAGAATATGGACAAATTCCTTTTTCAATAAGCTTCCCAAAAAGGTGCCTCAAGAAAGTTGGTTAGGGCTGCGCCCCTCCTTTGGGGTCCCCATTTTCTTTTACATGACAAAAGCGTGGCTCATAAAAAATCTTTGAGGACGTATTTTTGGATTTTAGAGAAATCTTATTCTCAGAGCCGCTATAAGCAGCGTTCCAATTAAAATCCCCACCCTGGATACTCTGACAGCCAGGCAGCCCTTAGAGCGAAAATATGCAATAAGCTGACTTTAAGACTGGTGTGTGAATGCCAAGAAGAACTTGTGGCCTTGGCGAAAACTAACAAAGTTGGGTGCCAGAACATGAAGGTATTGCAGGAAATGAAAAGCCTGACGAACTTACAAAAAAGAGTTCGGAAAACACATTCATACATCCAGAGAGGGCACTCGGTGTCCCCAGAGCCGGTTTTACAAGGGTGCTATTGGGTGCTATAGCACCGGGCGGTAAATCTTATAAGGGCGGTGAGCGGAGAGCTTGTATAGGTAAAATAAAAACCTTAGCATTCACTAAATTTAGTTGTGCAAAACGCAGCAGACTGCTGCCTGGAATCTACAGCGTTTTTTTATGATGGCGCATGGAATTTACACATTCTTTACTACATCTATACAACTGGAACTACATATTTATCTCAGTTTATAAAAAATTCGGAAAATGAGTATCTTTTACCTAAAAGAGTTAACACTACGCGGTGGTCTTGGTCACGATTTGATGCCATTGAAGCCCTGAAACACAATTACTCGTCAATAAAAAAATGTCTAAAACAAATATCTCAAAATAGAGAAAAAAAAGTGTTGTAAGGGTTGAAACGGCGGTTGAAATGCCGAGAAATTAGATCTTCTTGAAAATGGAATTCTTTTGACATTTTGGTTAGATATATTACATCGAAGTAATGATGTAAATAAAGCCCTTCAACAAGAAAATATGGATACCACATCCAACCTTTTATCTTCATTGGCCCAACAGTTCCAATATCTAAGAAACAAGTTTGATAAATATGAAGCCAAAGGAATAGCACTAACAGGCAACGAAAAATACATGGAACTGCGAAGCACTAAAAGAAAGAGGAATCTAAGGGAACCAAATACAGAATTTATTTATATATATATATTATTATATATAATTTATCAACATCTGATCTAAAATTTTTGTATGGTAAATTCATTTTTTCGACAAGCAGAATTTTTTATAAAAAATAACTTTTCGTCGTAAAATCCATAATAAAGAGGTTCTTCCTCTTGTCAACTCCATCCGGGGACACACTGTAGAATCTGATATGAAAAACTAAACTATTAGGCTTTTAAAAGTCATTTTAAAAACATTATCTTATTGTCGGATTAGAAGACTGATTACTTGTTAATCAAAATCTTACCTTTGTGTGTCAACTAGTATGTTAGTGTCGCCAATAGTTTTTAGTTGTTATATTTCATAATTTTTTAAAATTTATTTTATATTTTGGCACAAATAAATATCTTTATTATTAATATTATTATTGTTATTATTATTATTATTATTAATAATAATATTATTACTAATAATATTATTATTATTAATATTATTATTATTATTATTATTATGATTATTATCTTAGTCATCGAACACAACAAGTAAAAATTAAAAACCTTATTGGAAAGAAAGGAAATGTGACATGTGGTGTGCCACAAGGTACAGTACTTGGACCTCTATTATTTGTAATATAATATATTAATAATCTCACAAGAATTTTACCAGAAATGGACGGCTCTATTATTTGCTATGCTGATGACTCAGTAATTTGAGTGTGGGCCAAAACATGGTCGGAAGCGCGTATGCTTTCTGAGAGATATATCACTTTGGTTAAGTTATGGATGGATCAGCATCTCTTAACCCTAAATAATAGTAAAACGCATTTTATAAATTTTTCTATGTACAATGTGAATCAGGATGAACCTTCCAAATTAACAATTCATAATTATGTCTGCTTTACAGAGGGAATGGTAAATTTTAAATGTAATACCACAATTTCATCCGTCACTTGTTTGAAGTATCTGGGAGTTTATATTGATAAGAATTTGAAGTAAAATAAGCATATTGATTATATAAGTAAAAAAAATTAGGAAAACAATTTATCAACTATCAAATCTATCTAACCTGGTGATTACACAAAAATTTATTCTAAAAATAATAAATAAAAACCAAAGAGATACCCTTCCATCAATTTGTTTTCTGAGAGTGGTGCCTTAACAATAAGAGAACTCTACCTGAGAAACGTACTGAATTACATGCAAAAAAACAATACTTATAAAATTCTACCAGTGCGTCTCCATAACACAAGATCTGTAACACATGAACTTGTTTATTCGAACAAAGTAGACTTCACAGCCTGCCAACGCCATATTTCATTTGTAAGACCGAGAATTTTTAATATTTTGCCATTCCATTATAAGACCATTAAAAGTAAAAAGGTGTTTACTTCAGCTATAGTTGAGTGGATAAAGAAGAATCGTGAGCTTATTTCACAAATAATACCTATTTTGAGTTAAACGAGTAGAAACATATTAAACTTTCCCGAGTGCCATCACTAACGTTGTACCTTGACTTTGATTTTTATGGGACTTGCTATAATTGGCAATAAACCTAAGGCGGTAATTAAAATAAAACATTTCAAGTAGTAGTATGTAGGACTGAGACCATTTTTTTTTTACTGTGATGTAACGTTTAAGGTCATATTATGCTAAATATTGTACTATAATTAAATCGTTTATGAATTACTTTAGAATTGATATCATATATTGTACTAACAATTACCTATAAATTATGCGTAAAATAAATATAAGTATAACTTTTTCTAGATTACTTAGTCCCGACAAGTCACTTGTAACTTAGGGTGCTATAGTTTGTTATGTAAAGCAATTGTGAAAAAAAAGGCATAGCCCAAGTAGCATTTTTAGACACATTACGGTAAATGTGTCTAATCTATTGTTTCTGTTTCCGACACAAATTGGAAATTGTTGGCAACATGTATGGAAATATTTTCGAAACGTATACATTTTAAATGGCGCATTAGCACGTGTTTCCAAGTGGTTGGTACGGGCTGTGACTTTCGCTGTTTCGACGCAAAATCGAAACTTTTTTTCGAAAATTTTTCAGAAATGTTTGGAACATGTTTCCATAATGTGTCGAGTGAGAGTTCATTTTACAAAGAGGGCGCTGAGTGTTGGAATTGTAAATTGTCAAAATGAAAACATTATTGAAACAAATAATTAGATATATAATATCTATCTCTCTGCAGGTTGTAAAATAAAAGAAAGTAAACAATATGATGACAGCATAATTTCGCCATAATGAATTTGTCACCAGAGTATTTTCTATAAGTGATAAATTTTTTTCGTATGGTTTATTGCAGAGGAGATCCAAAAATCGCGACGAAATAAATTTTATCGTGCAATTTAGTAATTTAGCTTTATATTCTTAAGACGCTCCCGGTATATTGACATTTAAACACAAAATAAATACTTTGTCAAAAAATAAAATCTTAAATATTTTTAAAATTTTACTTAATTCTTCTTTCAATTGATTAAGCTAGCAAAATGGAACTAATGTAACCACTTTTTTACACTTCAAATGACGCAGGAAGTTAATTAAAGTCCATTTTAATAATATAAAAATGAATTTATCAAAATGGCCGCCAGAAAGCGAGAATTATTCTGGTCTAAAATGGAGTCGACACACAATTTTTAGTATTTGGTTTCTATAATGTTTCGATAATCATGTAGCTATAATTCATAGAAAATGTGTCGCATCATGAAGAATGTTTCGATATTGTACCGAAACCAGGCGAAACAAACGTCGCTAAAGTAAAAAATGCACAGTCCCGTCAAGAGGAAGGTTAAGCTTAGAAGCATAAAACTTCTGTATACCGTTACGGTATACACTACCACTTTACACTTTCTGTGACATATAACCTACAAAATTGGTTTGTACTTTGTTGAACGTTTAATAAAACTTACTTATAACTTATTCCTAAGTAATAATCTAAAACAGGTACTCAATTGTCAAGACAAAGGAAAAAAGTAGGTTGGTCCTAACGGCTGTGCCGACCAGCTGGATAGTCGGAGACCACCTACATTGGCCGATTGTCGATGGGACATCGCTAGTTAAAAAATCAGGTTGTGGTTTAATTTTTTCCTTTTGAATTTCAATTTCTTTCTTTTTCCTTTTTAGTGCCTTGTAAAACCTCGAAGAATGTTTAAACTGTTGTTTTCTTCCCATATTAACAAAACAAAAATGTACAATTTATAGGTTATAATCTTTATAATCGAGGTTATAATAATTGTCCGGGTGCGGTAGTGTAAAGGTTTCTGGCAGTTTAGAAAATTATTTTCTGCGCAAGTTTCGTAATTAAATGGATATCACTGTTTGGTAAATATTTCAAAGCAGAAGAATACCAATTTGTTTTGAATCACCTAATTCGAAAATGTGTCGCTACAATTTGGGAGCACATGTGTATAAACACAATTTCATAATATTATATAAAAATGGTTCGAAACATTTTCTTTTGTGCGTTTCCTAAATGTATCGACACTGTAGTTTGGAAAGTATTTCGAAACTAACAGGTCTTAATCGTTTCTAGTAACTAAATTCAAAAATGTGTCGCAAAAGTTTCGAAACACATGTGTCTTCACACAATCTAAATAATTTTAATCGAAAATGTTTCGAAACATTTCTCTGCAAAGAATTTGTGTCCAATTTGTGTCTATAATTGCCACTTGGGAGGTATAATTAAAGAACAGGTTTTTCTAATTGTAAAGTGTTATAAATCTTATGTTAATTTTTATATGTACATGCCATTATGTAATATATTTGAATTTTGAATTTGAATTTGAATTATTAGTTATAAATTACCAATTTTTCATATCTAATATTTTATTGCATATTTAAGTCATCAGATAGTTAAAATCGGCAATTTTTTCATTAACATTTAAAAATTTTTTAGAGCACATTATAAATTTAAAAAAGGCATCGCAACTTATTTACAATAGATTCCATATAAAGTCAAAAAATAAAATAAGGTATTTCATATCAAACTTGAATACCTATACAAATTTTCCATGTTTCTATTATTTAAAATATATGAATACCTCTTTAATTTATAAATCGGTTTAATTATCCAATAATTTGAAAGAAAACTAGACTTACCTAATCTAAACTTACCTCAAATAATTAATTTTAAACTTTGCGAAAAGAGCGCGTTACGTGAAAACTTTTCCCCGTAAAGCGGGGGCTGTTCGGGAATTTTGTATATCCGCAATTTAGATGGAAAATCGGAGCGCAACTGAAGTTATTTACTGCCGAAGAGCTGTCGGTGGTAGCGCGCATCCAGAATACGTCCAGAGCGGTTGGCACTTTTCGGAAAAGCGGCGTGGGCGAGAGCCGTCTCAATCGGGAGAAAATTAAAAGACATGTTTTATATTTAAACTGAATTGGTATGTTAAAAAATTGAAGCTAATCGATTTACCAACGGGATTAAAATTTTATAAAGACTTTTGCTAGCCTATACAAAAAAAGGAGAAGATGGCAGGAGTTTAGAGGTTGGAAAGAGAGAAGCAACATTTTTCGTCGAGCTTAAAAGTTTTAAAGCGACCACCGATGTTATCATTTTGGCGGATTGCGATTGCAGGTTGTCTTCCATGAGAAGAAAAATCTCGCACTTTTTAAAAAAATCTCGTAAACCATGACATATAACTTTCTTAGCTTAATATGTTGTCCGTAATTTTCATAATAACTTAAAAATCATTATTTTTTCCCTGTATTATTTAAATATTCTGCACTGCATTTATTCATAGGCACAGAGAGGCTAATTTATTTTGGGAATATATCTTAGAAACAATAAATAAATTTCCTTTTTAGTTTTATTATTTTTATAAATACATCCATATACAGGTTCCCTAATATCCAGATACAGATGTCCTTATATTCAGATCAGGTGCTCTAATATCCAGATTCCAGATATAGGTACCTTAATGTTCAGATACAGATGCCCTGGAATCCAGATATATTATGTACCCTAATATTAAGATATAGAAAAAAATTTGAAAAAATACTTACTTTTATCAGATATTACAGAAAATTTATAGTTTTGTAATAACTCTTGGCACGTGAAATATATTCATATCACAATAATTTTTCTGAAAAAACATGATCAAATAAATAATTTGTGGGTACAATAATTCTACATTAAAGTTCAGAGTCCGATTTTTAGAAAAAGTTTGTGATGAAGAATATTGAAAAAAAAAATATAATCTAACATTTATAGTTACAAATAATTTTAAAAAATCACAGACTACAGGATGGGCAGAATTTACGCAGCATATGGGAAACATTTTGAATTGTTAGATATAAACAAATACCGACGTTGACAATCGTTTCTCCATCATCGAAAATCCCAAAATCCACTAAACACGTCTTCAAAGGTTTGGAGGACAATTTTAAGAAACAAATATTATATAAAGTCAAATTAATATAAGAACTCGCCGCATAATCTGTCATTAATGGCACCCTGTTGAAGTCTGGTATATTTTACGTTAAACGGTTGGGTACAGAAACATAACCGGACTAAGTTCTTTTACCTTCGCCTTGTTAAATATTGTAAGGGAGTCTTAATAGTTTGTAAAGATATAGCGTAAATACTATTTTATATACAGGGTTATCCAAATTAAGTGTCCACCATTGGTAACTTTCTTATTATTAAAGATACAAAGTTGTTTAAATTAGCAAACTAGTAGTATTTTTACAGCTCATTAAGATACAAGAATAAAAAAAACAGTAGAGCATCCTATTTTTGGGGTTAGAAGTAAAATGCCATTTTTTTTAAATGGAAACCCCTGTATATTATATTTTTTTCTGTTAAAGCTTTAAATTTTAAACAAAAAAACTTATAATGACTTTTCTACTAAAGTCAAAAATAACGTCAATATTGAATTTCTTAATATTAATAGTAGTAAAATAATAAGGAGGCTATGAAGACCACGTCACCATCGCAATATTGCATCTGAAAGGCTTTGGAAAACAATGGTAATTTCATATGAAGTTTCTTGTTTTAATAGGTACGGTTTTTATTCTTTTTTCGTTTATAAGTTTTATTGTGTCAGTTATTATTGAAAAAAATATGGTTTTTACCCATGCAGAAAAATGTGATATGTTAGAAACTTACTTTGTGTGCAGAAAATCCTCTTCGAGAACAACATAGTACTACTCTGAGGTATATCCACTTCGCATTCAACCGAATGAGCGATGTTTTCTAAGACTTCATCGAAAATTTAGAGACAATGAAAGTATTTTTGCCAAAACAAGGACAAAAAAATTTTTTATAATAAGCGAGGCCACGGAAATTGAAGTTATGGCATATTTTGAAGCCTACCGTGAGAATTCCATTGCAGATATTGTCAAGGACTCTATTTTGTCTTATGGTACTGTTAATAGGATTTTAAAAAAGCACAAATTTATTCCTTACAAGTACTTTTTGGCAGGGGATCCAGAAAGAAGACTAATTTTTTGCCATTGGTATCTTAACTTCTGTCGCCAAACTGTAAATAGTGTTCGTTATATTTTATGGACAGATGAATCCAATTTCTCAAATTCTGGAATGTACAATAGAAAAAATCATCATTACTGGTCACGGGAAAATCTTTTCTTAGTACATCCACGAGCTCCACAAGTCCGTTTTAGTTTTAACGTTTGGTGCGGTTTAATTGGTTCAAGAATTGTTGGTGCGTTTTTTTATGAGGGCACCCTAACTGGTGAAAGATACGTGGAATTTATGACTGAAATTTTAAATAATTTCTTAGATGATCTGGATCTTATAAGTAGACAGAATCTTCGCTTTCAACAAGATGGCGCACCTGCCCATAACTACAGAGGTACTTATCAAGTTCTAAGTACTATTTTTATTAATCAATGGATAGGAACAAATGGCCCTATTCAGTGGCCTCCCCGATCACCAGACCTAATCCCTCTGGATTTTTTTTGTGGGATGTTTTAAAGAACCAAGTTTACAAGAAAAGATACAATAACGTTGACGATTTAAAGACTACAGTTAGGGAAACGATAAACGAGATAGATGGTAGGACCATACTTAAGACAGTTCGAGCAGTTCAAAAACGCGCACAAAAAATTAATCGAAGAACGGGGTGGTATTTTTGAGCATATTCTAAGAAAAAATTAGTGATTTTATTTTGTTTTGTTATAAGTTCATGTGTTTAATAAAGTTGGTAAATCTATCTTCATTGTTTCAATTTGGGCTTTATAACTGCTTTAGTTTTTATCCTAGGAGAAATTTATTATAGGCTTTTTTGTTTAAAATTTAAAGCTTTAACACATAAAAATATAATATACAGGGGTTTCCATTTAAAAAAAAGGGAATTTTACTTCTAACCTCAAAAACACGATGCTCTACTGTTTTTTTATTCTTGTATCGTAATGAGCTGTAAAAATACTACTAGTTTGCTAATTTAAACAATTTTGTATCTTTAATAATAAGAAAGTTACCAATGGTGGACACTTAATTTGGATAACAAAATATTGATAGACCCGTATCTACCAAAATAAGAATGTGAAAACACTATAAAACTAAAGAAAGAAAAACATTTTTTATTTCTTTTAGTATTTATTTATAAAAAGCAAAATAGGTATTTATGTATTTATTTTACAAGGAAAAAATAATACATTTTTTGCGAGGTGTAAGCTTTGTGGTGCACATCCAATTAAAACACCATATTGGGAACACTTTTGGTATTGCTACTTTTGTGGGAATTTTATATATATATAAATACAGTTTGTCCAAAAAAGTATGCAATAAGTTTTTTTTATCACCGATTTCTCAGAAAATTTTATTTTTTATAAAAGTTGTTGCATTCCTTAAAACTACAAATGCATATTTCATATTTCACCTGCGGCTAATAGTAGGGGAGGAAATGCCATTATTTCGAAATTGCCTTAAGAGTAAAGTACCTTAATTATTAGAAATACAGCAACATTTTGTATGGAAATGTTTTTGCAAATTAAAAACCTACTCCAAATATGAAATTTGAGTTAGGTCTGTAAATTTTTAATTTTTTTAATGTGCATTTCTTTAAAATAGGTTTTTGGACGTCAGCGTACTGGGTGAAAATGACAAATAAATTATTAATTATTTCCAGCAATATGAATAGAGTTGGATTCTATCATAATTTTGTTTAAATGTGTGCAGCACGCTAATATCTGAACTAACTCGTAACATTAAAAGGTTTTAAAAAGTTTGCAACTACTTAATCCATTTTTATTATAAACCCAGTTATTCAATAAATATATTAAAATTGCGTAAACAAAAAATCGACCAGAGGTTTACCGTTTAGGAGAAAATAGAGATTAACCAAAAAAAATTAAAAATTGTGACCCTTAACTCAAATTTCGTATTTGGACTAACTTACTAATTTACAAGAACATTTCCATATAAAATTTTACTGTATTTCTAATAATTAAGGTACATACTTTACTCCTTAAAGTAATTTCGAAAAAATGGCATTTACTCCCTTACTATTAGCCGCAGGTGAAATATGAAATATGCTTTTATAGTTTTAAGGCATGCACCAACTTTTATACAAGAATAAAATTTTCTGAGAAATCAGTGTTAAAAAACTTTCCCATATGTTGCATACTTTTTTGGACACACTGTATATATTGTGTCCCGTAACTAAGGGGCTATACAGCGACGGGAGATAGTGGACTTGAAAATATGTCATTTAATTTCTTATATGGGTAAAGAAATACATGGTGATCCAAGTAAATATTTCCTTTATAAAATTGTCGATGGCGATGATTTAATGTTAAGCGGATATGAATCAAATTGGGTGTACCTAGTTATGTTTTTGAGGGCAAGAAGGAGGATTCCATAATGAGTTTTAAGATATCTCCTAGAGAACGCTAGCTACACAATATAAGTTTGATAAATTCTCGCATTTATTTTTTGTCTCTCACATTTTTGATCGTTTTACCTCAAATAATGGAAGAGGGGACTTTAACGACGAAACCAGATCAGCTGTTAATGTCAAATGTCGTTAACTTCTGTCGAAACGCTTTGTTTTAAGGGAAAGTTAACTCTATCAGCAATGATCTCAAATGAAAAAATATAAAATTTCTTTTATTAAGAAATGTCATTTAGAAGCAAATTATAAAGACGTACGCACATTTTAAAAACAATTAAATAGAAAATAGTACATACTTGTTTACGGCAAATTAATAATTAATCATAAGTCAATTTTTAGTATAAAATATAATAAATTAAAAGTTACTATTTTATTATAATTTTTTAATTAAGATTTATAATGTTTGGTAATTAGAATACAGTTGTATTAATAAACATAGGCTGTATGCATTTTTATTAATAATAAATTGATTTGAGAGCCTAGGCCCTAAAAATAGTTCGTTATGAAGCAATATTAATAAATTGGGTAACCAATAGTGGCAATTTTCTAAATTGGCCAAAAATGACATAGTACGACGATTGATCGTAACAACGGACAAAACAGCATCATTATTAAAACGATTTATTAAAAAATAAAAAGGTATTGTTTGTTTTTGACTGCAAAATATTTTGTTTACTACAAACACGACTTTTAACTGACAGTTTGTACCGGGTGAGTCAACGATTCCGCGGAGTAGTTTTATGCCTTGAAGATAAAATTTGTCGATAATAAGCTTTTGTACGAAGGTATATGGTTGGATATCTGGCACATTTTAAAAATATTTTGAATTATATAGGGTGCGCCCAAAAAGTAGGTTGTCATAAAGTTACATTTTTTTAAATGGGACACCCTATATTTGAATACATTTATTAATTCTACGTGTTATTTCATACATTTTTATTACTGGTATAATATATGAAAAAGTTATAGTTTTTTAGATAATTCGACTTTAAATGAAAATTTTGAATTTGCTAGCATCTCGTTATTGTGAAAAGGCTACTTAAATTTTGACACTAAGCGATTTATAATTTTTATACTTACTAAATAAAGTCAAAAATACATATTCACTATGAAATTTTTGACGTATCATTTACAGGGTGTTTACTTTCTAGGACCAAATTCAGAAATGTTGTTCATTGAAAAGAAGTTGAAGTCAGAAAAGAATGTCCATTGAGCATTTTTATAAAAGATGATTTTAAAAATGACCACCAGGAAGTCAATCTGGAAAAAAAACATGGAAGACCATCATTAACCAGAAAATTATTTTATGATTTGTTGCAACCTCTTTGGCCTCAAGGAAAACCGATTGCAGAAAAAAAAAACTTGAAGACATAAAAGATGCAAAACAGTTTTATAAAAATGTAATAGGTGATCCCAATTTGGATGAAGATATTCACGGTTTTAATGGTGAACTAAATTTTGAAATACAGGATGAATAAATTACTTGAGTTTAAAAATGTTATGTTTAGAAGAAATGAATGATTTATGTACCTATATTATATATATTTCCTGCTTTTCTCAATGCGACTGGTGTGGGTAACAGATTTCTTAAGAATTATTGTCTGGTTTGTCTGTTAAATAAGTTTTTTTAAACCACCGTGCATCAAGTAAGTACGTATTTTACGGACTTTATATAGTTACTTTACATACTTGTTACATAAAAGACGATACCTTTTTATGACACCAAACTATTATTATATAAGCAAATCAAAATTAAGAATTTTGCATAAACTAACCATATACCTACCCATTTTGCCGCATAGTCACATTATCAAGTATTTTTAACCGATATTCAAAAAACCAGTTTTAAATAATTAAAACTGGATTTTATAGAAAAAGACAAACTTAATTGCGTTTTGTAATAAATGGAAATTTGGCGTTTAGTCAAGTTGTGCATAACGCGGTCCATATACAAATATTGACAACTTTGAACCAGCGTTCTAGACATCCTGTATGCTGTTCCGGGCATAATTTACAAAAATAACATAAGTTTAATAATAAATTAGTTAGTACATTTTTTATAATATTAGTAAACAAAAAAAAGATTTTGATAAAAAAAAAATTAAATCGAATAAGTGAAATACTACTCAAAAAGTTAAAAAAAAACCTGTTGTTATAAACATTGCTTGTAATTGAATGTAGAATTCGAGAATGAAAAAATATATAGGGTGTTTCATTCAAATTAGGAAAATTAGTGATTGGTTAGGAGAAACCAAATCCTATACCAAATAAGAATAATTTTATTTTTACTGATGGAGTAAAAACGCCTGTGAAATCATTAAAAAATTTTTTTGCGTATTGAACCAAATGTATAATAAGTATATAACATTATTAAGAAGTTACATCTCAAATGGAAATTTACGACATCCTCCAAATTAAAAACATTGCTTTTTAATATATAACTCACTAACCCTGAAATTATAAAACTTAAGAGGGCATCATCGCTTTTACTCGCCACATGCATTTATATTATTTACTCGAAACCCTCGAAACTTATCGAATTGATTTCAAGATATATTGTTTACTTACTTAGAAATAATAAAGTAATTTGTCTATATTTGACTTTTCTATACTATTAACGATAGCTAAGATAACTATTTTTTAAATATTTATCTTGGCTATCGTTAATATTATGGAAGTCAAATGAACAAAAATTACTTTAGTATTTCAAAATAAACAAATATATCTTAAAATAAATTCGATAGGATTAGATATTTTTAAGAAAAGAGTATAAATGCATGTCGCTAGTAAATGCGATGGTATATAGACTCTTAAAAATAATGTAGGCGTAGGTTTTCCTATTATTTTATTTCGCATGGAAGCCTAAAATGAACCTGATTTTGTGACTGACTTAAAATATGGCCTATTTCATAATATTATTATTACTAAAAGCTATTCCGTCAGAATATGTACGATTCTTACCCTTTCTATGTGCCTTTACAAGAGAAAGCTTTAGTTAGTTGGCTATGCATTTCAGTAGTGTAAATTTTGGTCCATGTAAATTGTTTTATTTAACCAACTTTTAATATATTTTTAATTATTGTAAGGTTTGTACAACTCGAGTGTATTGTCCATATCGCGCTTTTGAGTTTTACTTCCTCGTCCGATATGGACGTCACACTGTCACACATAAAATATACTCTCATTGTGCAAACTAATTCGACAATTATTCAATCCTTTAGAGAAAATGCTTCTTGTCCTGTTAAATCAAGACGCATCAGGCATAAACCCGTAATAGGGCTTTCGTGCTCTTTGTCAATGCAGATTAGGTTCGCCCACATGACGAAAATTGCCGACGAAACGTATCTCAGTAACCAACGTCACGGCAATTCGAATCTTAAAAGATATATTATGGTCATGAGTCTTAGCTAAGTTAAAGTAAATTGATGAAATATGTTGGCGTAGGTAAATATATTTTTTGTATGATCTTAGCCTAAATTATATGCTAGAAGAGTTGAACAATATAAATTATCATTGTTCTTATTGATGTTTCATTTTTCATTCCTATAATTATTTCAAAATAAAAATAAATATTCGTTCATTTACTTTCACAAGTTGAAGCTTCACTGGAACGTGTACACTTTCTCACACCAACTACTATTATCCATCCTTTTTTGATTTATGATTACTTATTACCAGATATCCGTACATCGCATAAGAAACAAGGCTCGGTTGCGACTTCCTGTCTGTTTTTCTTCTTAATGAATTTTTCTTGCTTTTTTTCATCTTGTTCAACTAAACTTCCTTTAACTTGTTTGTTTTTTGATAAACTTGCTTTTCTATCCTTTGCCATTTTTTTGGATTAAAGTTCTTCTCTGTTAGGTGTAGAGGTGAAGATTTTTGAATGTGTCTTTCTAGGGTGTTCTTTACTCGGATGATTTCTATTTTTTGGTGCAGGTAATAAATCTGTAAAATATTTGTTAACTTCCACTGTTTTGTCATCATCGTCACTCTCATCTGTATCAGTTACCAGTTTGATGGATCCTGAATCATCACTAGAATAATCATCGGCCTCTGAACGCTTCTTTTTCTTAAAACTTTTGATTATGCCATTTCCATATCTTAACGCCGATATAGCCCGTTTTAGATCTTCTATGGACCATGAGGCACGAGTTGTCTTTCTTTTATACGAAAATGGCATCGTATCTGCAATTAAAAATAAATATATAGGTGAAATAATAATACTCTGTCCTTGGCGGGTAATATCGATCACTTTCGGGTAAAATCGGTCATTCTGATCGATATTACCCGAAAGTACACTCGCAAACAAAAGTTCGTTTCGTTCATTTTAAAGTAAGGTTAAATCAAAATTCGATGCATAATTAGATTGCAATATGTCTACGTAATATTGTTAACTACTGGACATCATTTTATGTAACCACAATTTAGATATAATAATAATATATATATACAGGGTGGTCCTTAAGTACATCAAGAAAATCTAGGATATGATTCCTGGCATCAATTTAAGTTGAAAAGTTCATATGTGTGCTTATGCCCTAAAATGCTTACCCTCTAAGATACAGGGTCTTAAAATATTTTTAAAAAATAATTGTTTTTTTAAAATTTCGAAACTCCTTGAAGATACGGTATTGAAAATTGATGTCGATTGATTTCGTATTAAACTGCACTTTTTGGTTAAAAAAGGGTTTGCCTACTTCCACCAGTGGCGTGCATGAAGATACCATCAATATTTTTTTTGTGAAAATATGTGATACGCCACTGTTTTTTTAAACTCTGATGCATTTTTATGCATTACTGATATAAGCGGAACAAAAGTTGTCTCTACTATGTTTTTGAAAAAAATGGTAGTTTTAGAGATAACTCGTAGTATATTATAGGAAACAAAATTAATTTATTAATTAAATAATAACTAAACATGTAACACCAAACAAACTTGATTTAAATAAATTATTGAAAGTGGCCACCTTCTGCTAAAATACAAGCATCTAGCCGTCTTATCATTGAATTTCTAGCATTTCTAAAAAGCCCTATTTTTATTTTTTTAAAATATTTTAACACCCTGTATCTTAGAGGGTAAGCATTTTAGGGCATAAGTCCATATGAACTTTTCAACTTAAATTGATGCCAGGAATCATATCCTAGATTTTCTTGATGTACCTAAGGACCACCCTGTATATCTGGCATCCATATAGTACATGAGAAGTTCTATGAACTTTTCCTTAACAGCATTATAAAGATTTGCTACTAAAACTTTGTTAGATTGAAAGTACTGGTTTAAACCATTAACTTTCGGCAAAACGAAATTTAAAAACAAAAAATATAGCTTAACAAACGGATCGTTAAGACCATTGTGCACCTGTTCTGCGGCAAGAAGTCGCTCTTCTAAGTATTTTTGGTTAAAAAACAACTGAAGTGCTGGCCATTGTTCTAAAATTCTGGATACCACTTGTCCCAGTGACAACCACCGAGTTTGAGATGGATGCAATATCTTATGAACTTCGACTTCTGTAAAGTGTTGGAATTCCCTGAATTTAAATTGTCTTTTACTGCTCGACTGGAAGTAAAAAAAATTTGCGATAAAAATTTTAAATACCTACACTAACAATAAAACTTTATTCTTACCTTAAAAAATGTGTAAATATTTCGAGCCAAACCTTCGCAAGTTGTTGGTAATGATTTGCATGCTTGACTGCTACATAAATGTAATGAATGACAAATACATTTAAAAATTATAATTCCTGGACATTCGGTCTTAAATCGGGAAGCTACAGATTTATATTGCCCCATCATCATATTGCATCCATCTGATGCAAATCCGATGACGTTAGTTATTGGCACATTTTTTTTTCTAAAAGTATCTAGGATAATATTATAAAGATGTTCAGCTGTGCCTTGATTAGTAGCGTTGATATTTTCCTCATAAATTGGGGTATATTCCCATAAAATAGTAAGCACTCTACCATCATCTGGGTCAAAATACCGTACAACAATGCATGCCGTTTTGGTAACAGATATATCTGTAGATTCGTCTACTGAAATACTAAATTTTGTCAACACAAAAAGTGACAAGTGACACATCGTTGTATTTATAATGTCATATGGAGTCAAAAAAAGTAAAAATATACCAGGTGTCCCATTTAAAAATCGAAAGTTTATGTCACTTCCGGTTAAACCGGAAGCTCCATAATGTTGAGTCACGTGTCAAAAAATGCAGTTTTATGTCGTATACAAATCGCCTGAATTTTATTTCATTATCTTGAAAAACAAAAAAGTTAGAGGGGCGAGCCACCTTCCGTGGACACCCGGTATATTACAAGAAGCATAAAAAAAATTGCATCAATCTCCAAAGATTAAAAGCAATAAAAGGGCCTTAGTCTTTTGTAAACGCGACTCATTACGGTAGCTTAGAAAATTTACTGTGCGCGCCTGTAAATATCCATTTATCTTTATATTTTTTATATTCCTGATCCTAATTAAGTGCATTAAGCGTTAAGAAAACAGGTACAGAACACATAATCAATTCAAAATCAATGGGAAAAGGTACGTTTTAAGTAATAATAATAATAATAAGACTAATAATAATAATAATAATAATAATATTTTTATTTATTAATAATAATAATGCACACATTACAGAATACAATAAAGAACTTTCCAATTTTTTTTTTCAATAATATGATTTAGTTAGGCCTAAAAAATTCCCCAATTATTACTCCTTAAAAATCAGTAATAACTTGGTAAAAATTCTTTAAAGTTTCGCGCGTGTCAAAAGCAATTCAAACGACTTTGTAAGCGCGCCAAGCCCGATGACGTCAGGAAGTATGACTTTTCCGTCATCCTGACCGGTGGCCGAGCTACCGAGTTTGCATGTGTGTTATTGTTATTGTATTGTTGTTTTAAGGTGGAATTCTCAACGTCGTTCAATTTATTGCCAACCTATAACCTATTTCGTGGATGTCACACACGAATTATACTTCTTGACGTCACGACCCGTTTTTACCCGCTTGGGATAATTTGAATTTTGGGGCATTTTTAAATCTTGCTAGCGGTCTTTTGGGACGAAATATTTTGTTTTTTTTGCTGCTATAGGTTTTATGACAATATAAACTTATGGTTTATAGAATTTTTTTCCCATTTAAAATTTTTGTCAAGTTCCCTATTGCCAACAACAATTAATAAGTCAAGAAAAAAAACACCCAGGTATTAGAATACCCGTATGTGTTGTAGTTGCTTAAATACACAGAACAGATCTTTATAGAGACAAAGGCGTAACAACAATTAAAATCACAATAGAATAGTTTTTTTTTTAGTCTGGAATAACCACTACATTAAAATTGATAAACTCTAACTAACTAAAACAATCCAATATATATATTTACGTAATTATAAATAATATAACGATAACACTCTTTATTAATTTTTTTTTGTGCTTTTATTTGACGAATGTGCACAGGTGTATATTTTGGGACCTAAGTAAACTGTTTAGACCAGGGTCGATAATTTTTGAAACAAAAAAAAATAATAGTATGATGAAACGCATTGGAAAAGGAAGAGAATAGAACAAAAATGAAAGGAAAAATAAATTACGGGCGATCCGAGGTCGGGAAGGGTCGGAGGGGTTTAAGGGTAGAAAATTATTTATCTCGATTTCCGGTAAAACTACAAGTCCTATGGAAAAACGTTAAATCGCAAAGTTGTAGGTAATAAAAAGATCTACAACTTTTGTATTTACACTTTTTTCATAAATATAACCTCAAAATGTATGTGAAAAATTCAAATAACCAAGTTTTTGGTTTTTTATTTTTATCTTTTACAAAATTTTTTTTTTATCCACGAAATTTGGTGAAAACTTACCTTTTCATGTCCTAAACACACTGTAATTTTTCTGATTTAAAATATTTATTTTTTAACCTTATTTTGACTTAATATCGAAAAAACACCCTAATTTTCAATCGAAAATTCTCACGTCAAAATATCTGCTTTTTAAAAAAAGTAAGTGGGCTTTTTGTTCGTTGAAATCTCTACTTTCTGATAGTGTTAAAAAAAATATACATTACTATGGTAAATGTTCTCAAAAAAATGCAAAGAAACGAAAAAAACTCGACTCCGAAATTTTTTTTTAGATCAATATGTACAATTTTGAGCTATTTATTAAAATGTTTTTTCATCAATGTAACATGGAATCTTACGTTTTTCAAGTAATTAAAGTATAAATTTTAATAAATAGCTCAAAATTGTACATATTGATCTAAAAAAAAAATTTCGGATTCGAGTTTTTTTCGTTTCTTTGCATTTTTTTGAGAACATTTACCATAGTAATGTATATTTTCTTAACACTATCAGAAAGTAGAGATTTCAACGAACAAAAAGCTCACCGACTTTTTTTTTAAAAAGCAGATATTTTGACGTGAGGATTTTCGATTGAAATTTAGGGTGTTTTTTCGATATTAAGTCAAAATAAGGTTAAAAAATAAATATTTTAAATCAAAAACATTACAGTGTGTTTAGGACATGAAAAGGTAAGTTTTCACCAAATTTCGTGGATAAAAAAAATTTTGTAAAAGATAAAAATAAAAAACCAAAAACTTGGTTATTTGAATTTTTCACATACATTTTGAGGTTATATGAAAAAAGTGTAAATACAAAAGTTGTAGATCTTTTTATTACCTACAACTTTGCAATTTAACGTTCTTCCATAGGACTTGTAGTTTTACCGGAAATCGAGATAAATCATTTTCTACCCTTAAACTCCCCCTCTCCCCCTTCCCGACCTCGGATCGCCCGCAATTTATTTTTCCTTTCATTTTTGTTCTATTCTCTTCCTTTTCCAATGGGTTTCATCCTACTATTCTTTTTTTTCACTTTTTCCATTTTCAAAGGCTTCAGCACTGGTCTAGTTTATTTTAAATTTAATGTGGTTTTGTTTTGTGGCAGAGACAACTTTCCCTTGAGTCTATTTCTAGTATTTAATTTGTGGGTAATGCCAAGTTTATTGATTTTTAACATAAATTTACTAACAGTTAAAATATAGAGACATCTAACATTCAGTATATCCTCTGAATATTGTAATAAGTTGTGATAGAGTTTGGGCTTTTTAAATATGATTTTTAAAATATAGTTTTGAATAATCCGTAGAGGCTGTATTGCAGTCTTGTACATTCCACCCCAGATCAAAACTCCGTATCTAAGGAGAGATTCGACGAGTGATTTATAAATACTTACTAGAAGTTTCTCATTCAAGAATTCTCGCAGGATATAGAATTTATGTAGAAGTCTTCTCAAACTTATTATAATTTTGTTAATATGATAGTTTCACTTTAAATGGCAGTCAACAATAGTTCCCAGATATTTAGTATGGTTGTTGCTCTGTATCAAACTCTCACTTACACGCAATTCACTATAGTTAGGTCTATTTTTATCGGTTGGTGAAAAAGCAATAAAATTAGTCTTTTTCAGATTAAGTGCGAGCTGGAAAGCGTTAAACCAAGTTTTTACCAATTCTAGAACCCTGTCCGCAATGTTTTTAACACCATCCCAGAAATCACCATCAAACGCCAAAACCGTATCATCTGCATATGATAGCATTGTTCCACCTGTTTCCACCTCTCTAAAGCTTCGGTTTCCTACAAAGCGGCACCGCAAAAAAGCGGCCGTAATTTGACGGCGAACCTAGCCGCGGAAAAACGTATATGTAATTGCAAATCAAAGCATGTTCGTTCAGAGCGTTCAGCGCAAAAAATACGGCACCGTATTTTCTAAAGCGGCCGCTCTGTACGTTGGGAGATAGCACAAGCACGATTTTTGACAGTGCGCTAGTATTTTATCGAATCGTATGTAATGTTACTTTCAATAATATTTACCGTCCAAAGCGACCGTACTACTGTTGGCAAAATCGGCTGCCAAATTACGGCCGCTCTTTTGCGGTGCCGCTTTGTAGGAAACCGAAGCTTTAGCAGTGAGTTTATATACGTTATAAACAGTATAGGTCCTAAGACTGTTCCCTGTGTCATTCCCATAGTCACAATTCGGGCATCACTAATCAAGTCATTGACCCTAACATCATGTTGCCTACCGCTCAAATAGGACTTAAAAACATCCAACACGGGACCACGAATACCATAATTAGCAAGGTTTTCCAATAAAGCATCATGCGACACCGTGTCAAATGCCTTTGCAAGTTCAAGGAAAACAGCCAAAGTTTTTTTACCCTCATTCATGTTACAAGTAATTTCAGACACGATTTGATGCAATGCATCACTGGAACTCGTATTCTTTATAAATCCGTATTGTTTGTGAGATAGAATGCTGTTGGAATAAAAAAAAAAGTATTTTTTTAGAGCTTTTTCAAGAATTTTACTAAAATTATTTATAATACTTATGGGTCCATAATTTGTAACGTGTTTTCTATCACCGGACTTAAAAATAGGTGATACAATAGAGGATTTAAAGTATTTGGGAATTATGCCAGTCTTAAAAATTAAATTGATTATGTGTACTAGAGGTCTTAATATGTATCTATAAGTATTTTTAATTAACTGAGCCGAAATCCCATCCTCACCTGGTGAACTACCGTTCTTTAAAGAATGAATGTGTTTAATAATTTTATTTTCATTAATAGGTTTAAGATACATTGATTTTAGATTGTTGAATTTTACTGTATTTGATTCACTAGGTTTTTTTATTTTTTCTGCCATTTTTATACCTATTGTAGCGAAGAACTCATTGCAGTGGTTTGCTATAGCCTTGTTATCCGCGAATAGAGTATCGTCGCTGTTTAGAATATCAATATTCTTATTATCCTTACCGGTATTTTTATATGTTGCATTTTTTATTATTTGATAAGTATATATAGTATTTCAGTAATTTTTATATCTTTGTTCCTGATCCGGGTTAAAATTGTTATTATAATTATTTTTTGACCATCACTCTATTTCAAGTAATCCCGTTATTTTCAGACCCGGCTTGTATTGACCCTTGACTGCAATGTTGTAGTTATCTTCCAAATTATGATTAGCATGATCAAGTAGTTTTTCTAAGTTAATTGTGTTATCACTTTTTATGATGACACAACCATTCATAGTTGCCTCAAAATATTTTATGGGAGCTCCCACGGCAGTTGGGTTTATTTTCTGTTTGATATCTTTGGTAATTTGATCACGTGACTGTATGAGTACTGAATGATTATGTATACAGATTTAATAGACTGCCTCCTTATCAGTCTGGTACAAGCCCGGTCGTAGCTCAGTGGTAGAGATACCGCTTACGGCCGTGGCGATCCGGGTTCGATTCCCGGAGTGGGCATACGCATAATAAAAAAAGTATGACCGAATTTTAGTTGGTTGGTGTAAGATCGTCTTTCGGAGGAGACGTAAAGCTGTCGGTCCCGGCCATCTCTGGTCGTTAAGTCACGCTAGAGGCGCTTGCGCGACCTGAAAACTCTAGCACAAGACTTGAGCACCACAAGTTACACGAACTTTACATTACTTTTTTAGTCAGGTTCAGAACAGGGTATAGTACAGTAACAACTCTTTCTAGAATAACTGACTATGTTACTGGCAACACGGATAAAAAGAAAGTTACAGCCTTGGTATCGCTTGACATTTCCAAAGCCTTTGATTTTATAAGCCATGAAGTTTTAACTAAAATATTATGGAATTTAATGCAATTTCTATTATAACATCTTACCTTCATCAAAGAACACAAAAAAAGTATCATTTAACTCCAAGTATTCTTCCTTGTCTAAAGTTTTTTAGGTGTTCCTCAGGGGTTCCCATTGATGATAATGTCCTACTATCACAATTGAGTATCAAGAGTCTGGGATTGGTTTGGGATATGAAACTGCAGTTTACACAGCATATAAATAGTCTACTTCCGCGTGCATATCTATCCTTGAAACTTCTATATGCAAATAGGCATTGTTTCTATGTAAAGTTCAGAAAATTGTTGTGTGATACGTTGATGTTGTCTTTATTTAATTATGGTGCTGTTGTGTATGGCCACTATTTGAATGTTTTAATTAGGTATCGTATACAAAAAGTTCAGAATGCTTGCTGCAGCCTTGGGAAATTTGATCGTGTTTCGCCGTTAATAGCACTACTTAATTGGCTTAATATGGAGAATAGGCGGAAAATGCTTTTGTTAACGTATAAACACCAAACAATAAAGCCAAATATTCCACCTTATCTCTTTGGAAGACTTTCTAGGCGACAGGATTGCCACTCTGTTAACGCTCTTCGTTTCATATTCCTAGACATGGGACTGATGCGTTGTTTTAGAGACGCTTTTCGTATTGTTCCGCGAGTTTCTATAATAAGCTCACGTTTTTTCTAAACAATTTAATTGTTGTATTGTTGAAAAGAAAATTAAAGAGTCAATTACTGCTTACTCCCTCTGCTTAAGTAACTTCGATTAAGTCCTGGTTTTTTTTTCTTAGCAATTGTATTGACTTGCACATTAGGATGGTATAATATGAATGTACCTATGCATATGTGCGTTTCTAAAAGTATGATTAGACAGATTATGATTGAGTGTTTATGCTTCTATAGTTTCTATATTAAGTTTTTCCTTTATTATCGACCTGATTCACCCTGTACAAACTAAAAACCCTAATTTTAAGATAAATGTAAACCAACAGCCTGTCCCATTACTTTCATTCAATCCCATTCCAAATAAGATTATGTTTATCCATATAAAAAGGGCGGATTTAAAATGCTAATATACAAAAATTCAGAAGGAAAAAATAACCTGGTTTATATATTTCTTTATCCAAATATAAATTGCTGCATTATGGCACATACTCGGAGTTATACAGTTCGCCGAATTACAAATAGAGATTTCACGTTCCTGGATTCGCTCAACTTTTTAATTTAGCGAACTGTCAATATTTCTGCGACGATTTTATTAAATTTAGATCTAGATTCTACAAACTTTTGGTGTATTAATTTTAAAATGGCATTTTATTGTTGAATTTAATGATAAAACCTATAAACATGTGTAAAGCCGGAAGAGTTTCCGTTTGAAAAGAGCGTTGTGTCCTCCACGGAGACTTTATAAAGCCTAATAAAAGTGTATGACCGTTGTGGGGACTTTTCCACCATCGGCACTTTAAGTTACTTAAACTCGATTACTGTTATTAAATTTATTTTCAAATATACTAACTTAGGAAATACTAAATTTATTTTACTTTGGTTCTATACATTTAACAAACGCCAATATTTAAAAAAAAATGCAGGCCTGCGGTTATCCCAAAATATTACTAACTGAACTTAATTTATAAAAGCACTAGCGTGTACCAGGCCTGCGGTGCAGCGCTTTCTCTGAGATAATAAGGCGAGTTCACCATCACGTCAAGATTTATAAATACAAACCCGAACAAACCTCTAAATTTATCAGTGTTTCTCTACAATATTATGCATGCATTATAATAAAAACCTTCCTCTTGAATCACTATTAAAAAAAAACCGCTTCAAAATCCGTTGCGTAGTTTTAAAGATTTAAGCACATATGAAACGGGACAGACGGGCTACAGCGACTTTGTTTTAATAATAATAATAATAATAATAATAAACTGTCTTTATTGGTTGATATAAAATGTAAACAAGTGATTACAAAAATCAAAAAGAAAATTATAATAATAATCCAACACATAACGTTATCAACCAAGGTGAAGTTCGGGCGTAAACACATGGTGTTATCCCCGCTTTTACACTTAACCTTTATAAAAAAAAGAGAAAAAAAACTTAAACAATAATAGTAATAGTTTGTACTTACTTAATTGTAGCCTATAATACTATACAGGGTGATTCAAAAGTACTTTGACAAACTTCGGGAGGTAATTGCTGGCAATATTTTAACACGAAAAGTTCTTATAAACAGTGGTCCTTGGCGACTTCGTTACGGAGATACAGGGTGTTGAAATGTTAAAAGAAATAGTAATAATTTTTAAATAACTCCTTAACGAGTAATTTTTTTTTTATAAAATTTTGTGAATTAAATAAGCATCTAAGGACACTTATTTTCAAAGTACAACACGTTCGTAAATTTAACCAGTGGCGTCGGTACAAAATGTTAGTATCATATTATTTGTGAAAACTATGCTACACCACTGACTTATTTTATTTTAACTTTTTTCTTATAAATCCCCCCTTTATTTAGAACAAAAAAGATCACGTGTGTTTTTTTGATAGGAGGGACGGTTTAAGCGTTAATGATTATTTTATGTGAATATACACAAATATTAAAAAATGTGTTTTAAACTGATCAACCACTCAAATATTTATTACAGTATTTTAACGAATACTTACATACATACTTACTAATAAAGAAATATGTATATGCCTAAGGAAGGTATCTGAGGATGCCTATTTTCTAAGTATAACACGTTTTCAGTGGCATACATATTTATTTATTAGTATGTTATTTTTTAATATTTTGTATTTTGACAAGGCGGCTTTGGAAATGCTTTTTTTGTCGATAAATTAAAATATATTTGACAGTTAGTTACCATTAAAAATAACAAAACTGAAGAAATAAAACTCAGTGGTAACTAACTGTCAAATATATTTTAATTTATCGACAAAAAAAGCATTTCCAAAGCCAAGGAGTCAAAATACAAAATATTAAAAAATAACATACTAATAAATAAATATGTATGCTACTGAAAACGTGTTATACTTAGAAAATAGGCATCCTCAGATACCTTCCTTAGGCATATACATATTTGTTTATTAGTAAGTATGTATGTAGGTATTCGTTAAAATACTGTAATAAATATTTGAGTGGTTGATCAGTTTAAAACACATTTTTTAATATTTGTGTATATTCACATAAAATAATCATTAACGCTTAAACCGTCCCTCGTATCAAAAAAACACACGTGATCTTTTTTGTTCTAAATAAAGGGGGGATTTATAAGAAAATAGTTAAAATAAAATAAGTCAGTGGTGTAGCATAGTTTTCACAAAAAATATGATAGTAACATTTTGTACCGACGCCACTGGTTAAATTTACGAACGTGTTGTACTTTGAAAATAAGTGTCCTTAGATGCTTATTTAATTCACAAAATTTCATAAAAAAAAAATAACTCGTAAAGGAGTTATTTAAAAATTAGTACTATTTCTTATAACATTTCAACACCCTGTATCTCCGTAACGAAGTCGCCAAGGACCACTGTTTATGAGAACTTTTCATGTTAAAATATTGCCAGCAATTACGTCCCGAAGTTTGTCAAAGTACTTTTGAATCACCCTGTATAATATAAAAAAAAATATATATATATATAAAAAATTATAATACGGCGTGTATATTACACAATGACATATATATATATATATATAATGCTTAGTCCTAACACAAGAAAAAAAAAACTAATTACCAGTTTGCATAGACCAGAGGTGTGTGCGAAGGTCGCGTTTGAGATTGTCTGCACGGGACTGACGTGTTACCACGGGACTGATTAAAACAAAAATAAATTCAAAGAAACTGGTGATTTATTACAAAAATATAAATTAAAAAAACGTTTCTATGCTTATGATGCAAAAAACTGAAATAAAACTTAACTTCTTATGGTATGCACAAGCTCGTTGTTATGTTTTTTTTTAATTGGATCATCGCGTATCTTTCTTCTACGTTCTCGCTCCTTTTCTCGTTTACGACGTTGTCTTTCTTCCTCACTTACGCACGGCCTTGCTATCTTATTCCAAAGTATCTAAAAACGTAAAAACTAATATTTTATTAAAATTACGTATTATTTGGTAAGTCCCGTGTAACTTTCTCAGTCCCGTGCTGCTGAACTGGCACGGGCCTGACTGGCACGGGCCTGACTATTTTACACATTTAATTTGATAAAACATCCTATGAATTAAATATCATGCCATACTGTGTAATTTTCAAACAAGTACAGTGTAACAATAATTTATACAAAAATAAAAAATAATAATTACTAAAGAAACAATCATATTTTTCTTACCACGGGATTGGCTACTGGTCGGTTACAAATGATCCAAACACACAAAATCTGCACAGAACACATAAACTGTTAAACTAACTTTAACACTGCGACGGTTAAGAGCGAAATGGCGGGACGCTACATTTGATATACATGATGAACCAGTTCTTAAAAATTTCCCACTATTTATTTCGAGCTTGCGTGGTATAGAGCACGGGACTGATTATTTTTTATGAGACGGAATTTTATATGGTAATATGGGAAAATAAAACAATTTATTTTGAATCCGGTAGGTAGAATATGTGTAATGCCTAATTAATTTATTGATGTGTTTAAAATAAAGTTAAAATAACATTCATGAGTAGAGATTTTTAATAATTTTCAACATAACTTTGTACAGAGACCTGCCACGGGACTGATATTTTTATCATATTTTTATTTATTATTATAAAATAAGATAATGCAAGAAAGTTGTTTTGTAGTATTATAGAATAGAATATATTTTAAGAACGATTTATTATTGCATTTTTACTCAAGAATCTATTTTTCTATTTTTTTAGAGCAAAAGACATGGAATGTCTCATTTTCATGATATTTACCCCTGTATAATATAAAAAAAAATATATATATATATAAAAAATTATAATACGGCGTGTATATTACACAATGACATATATATATATATATATAATGCTTAGTCCTAACACAAGAAAAAAAAAACTAATTACCAGTTTGCATAGACCAGAGGTGTGTGCGAAGGTCGCGTTTAAATTTTAAAAGAGTCAGTCCTTTTAGGGCATTAGGTATGGAATTGTAAGACTTATAAATATGGTAGCTAAAAGATCTCTGAAATAGCGCAGTGCGGTGTTTAGGTGGTGTTATAAGTAAAGATTTTTTGTTACGAATATTAACATTAAGGACATCTGCTCTAAAATTTATTTTTTCCATTAAATATCTAGGTTGTTTACGAGTAATTACCGAGAGAGACTAAGTAAAGTAAACCGATTCCTCATACTAAGCCATTTCAGATCTTTAAGTCTGTGCGAAACGTGGTCAAACTTTCGTATCCCAAATATATACCGTAGGCAAGAATTCTGCACTTTCTGAATCTTAACCATAAATACATTGTCCAGACATGAAAAGAATACTGGGGAGCAGTAGTTAAAGCAAGATAATACAAGGGATTTACAAAGCATAGTCTTGACATCACGAGATAATACCTTCCTGTGAAGAAACAAAAGTTTTAATCGCAAATAAGCCTTTTTCAAACAGTTTAGAACATGCGAACGATATCTGAAAGAATTGTCGATCACCAGGCCCAAATTCCTGACATTATCAACAAATGGAAGCTCTTGGTTACCTATCTTGATCTGCTTAGTACCAATAAACTGGCTACACTGATTCCTATTGCCAAAAACAATGACAGCAGATTTTGACGGGTTCAAATGTAGGTTATGCTTAGCGGATATATTGGCAATTATGGAGAGATCTTCATTTGTTTTCAAAACGGCACCATCAAAGTCTTGCGGAAGGAAACTAAAATATATTTGTATATCGTCAGCATACTTATGCAAACGACAATACTTAATGTGTTTAATAAAATTACTGGTATATATCGTGAACAATAGGGGTCCCAAAATGGAGCCCTGAGGAACGTCCATACTCACCTTCGTTGGCTGTGACACATTGTCACCCAGTATCACACGTTGCACTCTGCCACTCAAAAAGCTTTTTATTAAATTTCTAGCCTCCGGGCTCAGCCCAATGTAGTGTAATATTGCATCCAGGATATCGTGACTTAAGGTATCAAATGCCTTAGAAAAGTCCAACAGAGTTAATACTGTAATCATTCCGTTGTCCGTTGCCGCTATTATATCATCAGTAACCTTCAGAAGTGCGGTTGTACAACTGTGGCCAGGCCGAAAACCAGACTGCACCTCAGGAAGAATATTATTATCTAGGACATATTTCTGAAGTTGATACTTGAGAGCTTTTTCCAGCAATTTAGACAGGGTTGGCAAAATACTAATGGGTCTTAGATGTTTATAGTCTGTTGGCTCGTCTATTTTTGGGAGTGGGGTAATAAGTGCCTCTTTCCAGGAGACAGGGAAGTAGCTACTCAATATACATGAATTAACAATATTTAACAAAAATGTCAAAATGTAAGGACAGCAATATTTGAGTAAAGTGACGTTAATTTCATCATGGTCTTTGGCAGTTGAAATTGTTTCATTAAAAAACTTTATTAAGGTAGGTTCGTCTATGGGTTGAAATTGAAACAAATTACTGCCTACACACTGATGTCGGTTGGCATTATAAAAATCTAATAATTCATAATTGTCCACGGTGGGCAGTGGAAGGGAGTTTAAAAAGTAGGTATTTATACTGTTAACATTACTTAGTTCAGGTGGTAAATGTTTAGAGTTTTCGCTAGAAACAATCGAAAGATGCTGAACTTCTTTCCACAGTACTTTAGGGTTTTTAGTTCTTAACTTAAAGTTGTAATATCCTTTTTTTTCATTTTCAACTGCTGTCTTTGTAAAATTTCTGAGAGATTTATAATAATTCCAGTCCTCATTTCTTTTTGATTTTTTGAATTTTGTTTTTGCTTTATCTCGAAGGTCCATCAAGCGCCTTAAGTTTGGCGTTAGCCATGGGGTTGGAGGTCTAGAAATTCGTGCAGTCTTGTAAGGAGCGTGGTAATTAAATAAATTTAATATAGTGTGCGTTAAAATATTAACCTTTCTGTCTATATTGGGAATATAAAAAAAAATATTTTTTATACTATGTTAAGATAATTATTGTGATATGACTGACTATAATATTATATTGTATTTGTCATATAAAAATAACTTAATATACTGCTTTTTTCATTGGGAGAAAACGAATAAAAGTATATAATATATACACTACACAAGATCACACAGGAAAAATCGAATAGTCCCTTGAAAGACAACCTTAGAATGCTGATGATCGTTGTGAAGCATCGTGAATTGGACCAATTTGAAACCGCAGAGCTTTTAATGAGTCGACTCGACTTTCCCATCGCGTATCACTCAATGATTTTAGGGTGTAAGTATCAATATATTTCAGTAATATTGCCCAACGAAAAGAAGAGGAAAAAAAAATGTATATAACTTTTGAACAATATTGAAGAAGTTGACTGCCTCAAACGAGGATTTTGCCATATCGTTTACAACGGGGGTTTATATTTCTGATTCTTGTTTGTACTCTCAATTTTTCTCCTCTCATATTGGAACCATTGTCATACCCTTGATCGCGCATGTTTTCTACTTTAAGCCTATTTTTCTCTAACTCTTCTAGTAAAACCTCCGACAATTCCTTAGCTGTTGATCTCTCAATGAGTAGAAAACCCAAAAAATGTTCGTTGATATTAACTTGAACTTCAGACTCTGATTCCTGTATGGAGACAAATCTTACCACAAATGTCATCTGTTCTACTTTACTTGCATCGGGAGTACAGTCAAGAATCACGGAATAATACTTGGCCTTTTGAACTTACTCAATGATGTGGTGCTTTATGTTGTCATGCAATAATTCAATTATTTCATTTTGTATAGTTTTCCCTAGATATGTAGCTTTGATTTCTTCTTTATTGAGGACTCTGCGAACGTGTTCCTCCATTTTTTGATCAAACTCAGCCAATAACTGAATTAACTTCAAAAAGTTTCCATTATTGTGTTCATACAGTTTATCGCTTGTTCCTCGAAAAGCTAGAGAGGTCTCACCTAGTATTTTAACGACTGATATAATGCGTAAAAGAACTTCAGACCAGTGATTTATCTCAGAATCAATGAGTCTCTGAGAAACTGCATCTATTGTTTCACCTATTTTCAATCTTTGCTTCAATTGAAGCCATGATTTCAAACAATCTATATGAGTTTTAGCATTTTCATGATGTGCTGAAGAGTCCTCTAAATGCTTCCAGTCTTTAAATCCCCGATTGCCAAGAGCGCTCAAGCTAGATGGTGCAGCAAAAAGTCGACATGGAAAACAGTACAAAGCGTTTTGAAATACGGAATATACCATCCATTCTCTTAAAACCTCTTCTCCATTTCTAAGCCTTTTCTTGTAATGTTTTGGTGAGAATCTTCTATGCTGATCCTCAAAAGGAAAATCAAAATTATACAAAGGTGCAGCTGGACCACGTTTAAACAAAAAAACTCTATCTGCTGCCCGCATGATTTCGGGCCATAATCCTGGGTCAGAAGAGATACTTTGGACGGTAGCCTTTTCTAAATGTTTCTCTGAGGTCTGCACAACTTGCAAATTTTGATTTTTGGAACTGCACGGAACTGCATCACTACTCGCCAAACTCGTTTGAGATGACTTACCTAGCTCACTAATGCTGACGGTTGCGTCCAAAGGGGGATCCATATCCGAAAAGTCAGTATGTAGGTGCTGGGCGTTGTTCAAATGTTGGTCGCTTATGGGAGCGTTGAAACTACCTTCTTTCAAGAAGTTCTGCAGCGCATCTGACTGTTTTTAAAGCTGTGATTGCTTATTCAATCTCCGCTTTTTAAATTCGCTCCCAGAGGGTTTTCTCTTAGCATCGGACATTTTGGTTTCTGGAACAAATTAATTAAAATAAAAGATAATACTAATATCAAAAAAAAAAAAGCCATGATTTGATTTAAATTATAATTTCTGAAATCCCTCCCTTGTGCGCCACTGGCTTAAAAAAATGTATTTTATTCAACTCCAGACTCACTTACCTTTCATTAGATACCATACATGCCATGATTTGATTTAAACTCTAATTTTCGAAATCCCCCCCCCCCTTATGCGTCACTGACTTAAAAAAAAAATGTATTTCATACAACTCCAGACTCAATTACCTTTCATTAGATACCGCACAAGCCATTTTTTGATACAAACTCTCATTTTTTAAATCTACCCCCCACCCTTTTTTTAGCTTATGTCTGATGGATTTTATTAGTTTTTAAAAATGAAAACAAAAATTAAAACACTTACCTTCACAGAAGCCCATTGTTGCCAAAACTCATGATTAATCGTGAGATTACACGATTTTGGGAATTATCTCACGATTTCACGAATCACGTCGCGTTTCTCACGATTTTTTATTGTGTGTCAAACATAAGTAACTAAAAATCATTTTTAATCAAAACATACGTTACAAATTTATTGCATTCACATAAAAATCGTCGTATGATTTTCTGTGTTACTACTTTTGCTACTATTACTGCCGCTACTGGAGTCTTATTTGCATAGAAAACATAATTCTAGCAATTCGGATTCTGACTAACTACCTACTACATTTTTCAATACTACATAATAACGCAAGTTTTTTTTGTTACGTTTTAAGTTTTTAGAAATGTGTTTGGTTTTTAAATACAGAAAATAAATATATATTTGTTGTTTATAACTCATTCTTTTCTTTACACTACTTTAACCCCGTTTAAAGAATTTTTATAAATATTACGAATCTCACGATTTTAAGTATCCGATTCTTACGATTTATCTTAAAACATATTGGCAACACTGCAGAAGCTAAACGCACTGGACAATTTGCACAAGCACTTTCTTAAAGCTTTTTTGCACTAACAATTTAAATAAACTATTTTATTTCGCACCAGCCGAAGTCTAGTGGCAAATATTGCATTGTTTTAAGTCTACTTCCTTTTTATATGCAGTTAAAAAGGGCTGTTAGATCTTGTTTCGCTTGATTTCAAAATTGTTGTTTCCTGTACAGTCGTGTTGCCACGGGCAGAAAAACTTGTCAAGGCGGTGATTGAGTGGTTTTGTCATGTTGAATTGAATTCAACTAGATTTTGCCTTAATGTTTAAATATATTATATTATTTGAATTATGTGCTTAGAAATAAAAATGATAAATTCCGCCTGCCGCCTCTTAATCTTGTCAACTATCAGTCAAATCTTGCAACGCGTTTTTGAGAAAATTCCCGTGAACCGATTTCAATGAAATTTGGTATAGTTTACTTACAAGGGTCCGATGACAATGCAATATAATGAAAAATAATTTATTGATATGATATCAGAATGATAAAAAAATATTCTTTACTTTTTAGTGCATTTTATAAAAGCCTGTAACTTAATTTTTTATCAGTTTATTTTCATTTTCCATGATTTTGGCGCCCCTAGATCATTGCGCTCCGGGCGGCCGCCCGGATCGCCCTACCCTGTGGCCGGCCCTGTAGGTAGGTAGGGGAGAGTTGGACAAAACCGGGTAGTTTTATAAAACCGGGTACCGCCTAGTTCTGCCAAATGTCTGTTGCCATCTATCGAACTGAAACCCGATTTTGTCCAACTCTCCACTACCTACACCCCTGGCACTACCGTATAGTCTTAAAAAATTGAGCTTTCCATATTATTAACCTTTAAAAATCAGCTATTTTATTTCGAAGGAATTATTTTTATTATTGTTTGGCAATAGGAAAGTTGAAATAAATTATTAACATTATGTTAGTCTATATAGTAGCTTAAAAAGGTAACCATCTTAATATGTAATAGGATAACAAACGAATATATAATAATTCTATTTTCCGGGTCTACATACCTTACATAAGTGAAATTATTATTAGATATTACTATTATTATTGTTTTTATGGCAATAAAATAAAGTTTTTAACAATAAGTTAGCCTACGTACAAGTCTACAAATAATGTAACCGTATCAATAAATTGCATTTTAACGAACAAATTCTATAAAAACCATATTTGGGTCTACGTACCTTATGTAATTCATATATTATGGGGATTTCCTTGACAGTAAATGTAATATCTGAGTGAATTTAATTAGTTTATGTTGAACTGTAGGTATGGTATTTTACCTATAGGTATAATCTGAATAAATAAAACAAAACAAATTCTATTGTAAATATGAGTAACAGAATCCTATTTAAAGTCGCGTTTCAGTTAATTTAGTATTTTCAAGGTTTGGATAATTATATTATAATATTATATAGTTTTTAAATCTATTTATTGACATTTTATCTTTTTTAAACCATATAAAAACTCATGTTTATTGATACCTACCTCAAATTATAATATTTATAAAACAAAACTTTAAAAAGAAATGTTTATTATTATTTGGCAATATTAAAGAGGTAGAACCAATGATACTATTGCATCAGTTGTTTTAGAAGGTATTACATGTATAATTTTCAAGTCCGATCCTGAAAATTATACCAACCTATCAAAATTAAATATACCAAAATTGACAGAGTGTCACGTGACTTTGCTTCCATCTTGCGAGAGTATTCAAAATTTTTATTATATTAGTTCCGAAACAGGAAACGCAAGGAGGTAATGCATCGCGCTGCACGTCGGCCCTCTGCGGCCGTCGATTCGTTGGTCCGCTATGACGTCGGTATTAGGTTTTTGCGTGTTTTTGTAGAGCGTATTTTGTTTAATTAGTTTCTAATTTTTATGTTGTTTAAAATTAAAAATAAACTAAACCCGTGAAATTTTTTTTCTTGCTCCATGCCGTAGGGTTAAAATTAAAATTTATTTAAAATATTATTTAATTCATAGTACCTATAGGTATCCCCAACATCGGAAAGCCTCACCTTGTCCAAAACGAACTACTGCAACTTCACATTCTGGTAAGGTTGAAGAACTCATTGTGCTTTATTGCACATGGATAGTATTTAGGAAAATAGCTCTAGGATTAAGTTAGTTACGGTACAATAGGTTGTCAAACCTTGCATTAGAAAGACAGATATTCATCGATGGAGTACGCTAACTGTCAATGGTCAAAAATTTAATATACTATTAGCTGTTTAAGAAAACCCTATAATTCCCACCAGACAGCTAGCTAGATAACACGAAATAAGCCAGTCTTCAGTAGAAAAAATTCTCCATGAATCCTCAATCCTTAATCCTCCGGAAATTAACAGAAGATGATCCTGATAGGAGACTTCACTTCTACGAGCTAACAATGGATCTATACTAGCAAGAAATGATGTAAAAACATAAAAAAAAATTCTGATGAATAAACGTTTACGTTAAATGGTAACGCAAACCTACAAAATTGTCATTATTGAACAGACGAGAACCCACACTGAATGAGTGAAGGCTTACACGATCAACGCCCAGAAAAAGTCAACGTTGGGGCAAGTTATGTTGGTGATTGAGTTACGGAACCAATTTCTTTAAAGAACATCTTACTGGGGCGAGATATTTGGAATTCTTGAAAAAAATACTAGTTCCGAATTTGACTATTCTGTTTCCTAAGCCTGTCGAATTTGATGTCCCGAATAAAAATTACTGGTTTCAATAGGATTTGCAAGACCTGTCCGTGAATATCTGAATACAGTATTTCCAGGCAGATGAATTGGTAGAAGTCTCCAGGCCTCACTTCTTTGTACAACTTTTTATGGGGGTAAAAAGCAAAGTTTTTATGAGATAAAACAGGCAAATGTTGAGGATTTGAGAGCACGAATAAGAGATGGATAATTTCTCCCGAAGCAATAAGAAATATTCAAAACCAGTTCTACTTGCGGAAGGATATTTCCAAATAGTGAATAGATAACATTTTGAGCATTTATTAACGAAAAAGTATTAAAGAGGGATAGAAGGTTTTTTTAATTTTTAATTAAATTAATTTTTGTTTGTTTAATATCTTATAAATGACAAAGAATTAAAATTTTAAAATATTACTAAATAGCCACTTTTAAAATAATCATTAAAAAATTAGGGTTTCCATTTACAAAATCATCGATATCATCATATCTCCAATTTGGGACACACAATCAATATTTTTTTTATAAAAAATACCACTACTATAAGAATGTTAATACCCGTGCTCAAGCATTTTTTCAAAAAAACAAACTCGGTGCCTTTACTGAATTTATCCCAAGTTACAAAATCCCACTGTAATCTATGACAAAAAGACTGTTTACTAACGTCTTGCATATCACTCAATAAAAAAGCTATCTTTATTATCGATATTGCAAGCTAGTCAACTTCCTTAGGTTGAAAATCGGGACACTTTGCCGAAAAATAGCGACTCTGGCGGGACGAGACGAGAAAAAATCTTGTGTAATAGATATTATCCTAACAAGTGCGGAAAGAGCTACTTTCCAGCACGCGATTTACGTTACCCGAACGACGTGAAGCGGAGTGCGGGGAAGTGTTTTTCCGCCTGAGTTAGGATCAATATTTTTTCTACAAGCGTTAGAAAAACTACCACAAAATATTTCTAAAAATTTAATTTTACTGAAAAACAAACACAGATTTAATTTCTATCTACTTATTAATAATATTTATATTAAAAGTACAATTTGATGCACTATGCAAATTGATTGCGGACGCCAGATGTAGCGTAGTGGAATTAAACTCTTGGCAATGTTTTACGATACATGGTTTATTCTATTAATGACAAAAAAAGAGTGTTCACCTCTCGGTAGAATCACCGGGGTTACACGTATATAAAATGCTTACATATTATTATTAATTATTACATATTGACCTATTAATTAAACAGCGTCAGCACAAAGGCTAGAACCGGGTGGATGTAATAGTTCAATGAATTGTCATAGCTTATTTAGCATGATTTAATATAATGCAATAACATAAGCTATTACACCTCCCTTTCCTAGAGAATGACCTACATATGTGGCCAACTAATGAGGTCATTATCCGAGATAAACTAACACTGTGCTGATACGGAATAATGCCCTGAAATAAAATATAGTAAATAAAAACAAAACGTAAACGATATTCGTATAAAAATTAAATTAAATTTACGTCTAAGAATACCTTATAATAATATAGAAAATAGATGAAGGGATGATTGGTGAGGAATAAATTAGTAAATCAACGTTACACTATTATTGACAGGCCTGTCGAATTATTCTTAATTAATTAACATATTTTTTAACTCTATTTTTATGTACAGTTACATTTTTGCCTTTATTGGTATTTATTATGCAATTTGTACCTTCAATGCCAACGACGGAGAAGGGACCGTCGTACCACGAATCGAACTTAGTACGATCTTCATTGGTCACCATAACAAGGTCACCTGTCTTTAAATTCATCTCGGAAGATCTAGTATCATAATAAAGTTTTCTGCTTGATTTAGCTTTTTCAAGCTGTATTTTAGCTCTGTTATGTGCTAGTTGCAACCGATAACGAATTTCTTGGTCGTATGCATCTTAATTATACAAAGGATCTACCTGAGATTGGGTTATGCAAGCGAGATCAACCTTTTTCCCAAAAATAAGTTCAAAAGGCGTATAGTCGTGATAACTGCTAGGTGTGGTGTTATAGCAAAATGCATAGTATCGAGTCCAGTTGTCCCAGTCAGTCCGTGTTTCATTTATGTACATGCGTATGTATTCGTTAAGTACTCTGTGGTTCCGTTCACATCCTCCGATGGACTATGGTATGCAGTAGACATTTTGTGCTCAGTTCCCAACCGTTTTGCAATATTGTCAAAAATTTGATTTTTATATTCTGAACCCATATCTGTTCTAACGACTTTGGGTGGTCCATATATAAGAACAAAACTTTCGACAATGGCTTTTGCAACAGTCGCCGCTTCTTTATTTGGTATTGGTGTAATGATAACATATTTAGTTAGTTCGCATTGTATTGTTACTGCGTATAAGTTACCTGCGTCTGTTTTTTGGAATGGACCGATAGTGTCTATGCAGACAATATCGAAAGCTGTTTGGGGGGTTGGGGTTATTACCAAGGGTTCAAAATGTGTTACCTTGCCTTTGTTAAGTTGGCATTCGTGACACTTTCTCACTAAATTTGCGACATCACGAGACATATTTTTCCATCTAAAGGTACTTTTTAATTTTTTAAGTAGTCTTTTCTGACCGCAGTGTCCTCCGTATAAAGGATCTGTATGATATTTATCGAGAAGTTTTAATCGCTCTTCTTTGCTTTTTACTAATTTTGCAACTTTGCAAAGAACTACAGTGACATGTTTTAACCTTATTTGCCCTATTTCTTTAAACTCAATAATGGTGCACCTTTTAAAAATATCATCGCCCAAACTTAATTTTACCTTGTTAACCTTTCCTTCACTAGCCAATAAATCTAGCTGAGACATCAGTTGCTCTAAAGCAATGTTGCCGTTAGTGATTTGAATAGTTTTACGCGCGCATATCTCATTTTTATATTTAATTTTTTAATTTATTTTCAAAGAGGTGGGCTTTATTTCAAATTTTAAATTAGGCATATTTAACACTGTATAACTATCTGAAATTTCGTAAATTTTAGGTTGAATAAAAGACTTATCATTGGCCGGGTTATTTTTTGTTAAAGTGGTAGACTTTGTCATCGAACGAGTTATCGCGTACACGTATGTAGTATTATCGCGTATCTCTTTTAATGTATCGATGCTTATTCGGGATAAAGCATCGGCAGCGACGTTATCCTTACCTTTAATATATTCAATTTCGAAATCATACTCTTCCAGATCTAAACGCATTCTAGTTAGCTTAGATGAAGGATCTTTCATTGAGAAAAGATAGGCGAGAGGCCTATGATCTGTCTTAACCAGAAATTTGTGTCCGTATAAATAACAACGAAAAAATTTAATGGCCCAGTGGATGGCAGTCAGTTCTTTTAGAATAACTGGCTTGTGTGATTCACCATTTGTAAATGTGCGTGACGCATATGCAATCGGTAGCTCTTGGCCATCAAAAATTTGTGACAATACAGCGCCGCAAGAGTCATTTGAGGCGTCTGTAGTTACAATAAATTGTTTTTGGAAATCCGGAAATTGCAAAATTTTGGGGCTAATTAGTGCCCGTTTTAGAAGGTCAAAGGAATTTTGACATTCACTAGTCCATAAAAATTCAGTGTTTTTTCTTGTTAATTTATTGAGAGGCAAAGTTAATAAGGCAAAATTTTGTATAAATCGACGATAGCAATTACAAAATGCAACAAAGCGTTTTACCTCGTCAGCTGTTTTAGGTACCGGATACTTGTTTATAGCATCGTACTTAGAATCGTCAGGTAAAATTCCTTTATCGGTTATTTTATGACCTAAATAAGTAACTTCTTTTCTAAAAAAATTTGCATTTTTCGGGATTTAATTTTAAATTGTATTTTCTACAGGTTTGGAAAACATTTTTTTAATTGTCGAGGTGATGTTTTTCGGAACAACCGATTACAATAAGGTCATCCATATACAAAAAGGCTTTTTCAGGGGTGATGCCGGCGAATGCCATCGACATCATTCTTTGAAAACTATTTGGGCTTACCGATAATCCGAAAGGTAATCTTGTAAATCTGAAAGATCCAGAGTCAACAGTAAACGATGTTATGTCGCGTGATTCTTCATCTAAGGGGATCTGATGAAATCCTGATATAAGATCAATAACTGAAAACCATTTTGCTCTACCAAGTTCATCAAAAATGTCGTCTATCCTTGGAAGTGGATATGACTCAGCAATAAGTTTATTTTTATTTATGGCGCGAAAATCTATTACAAGGCGCCAGGCCTTTTGGCCATTTTGTGATTTTTTAGGTATACTAATAATACCGGGCTGTTATATTCGGAAGTTGAGGGTTCTATTACGCCGTTATGCAACATTTTTTCGATTTGACAATTTACCTCGTTTTTTAGAACTTTAGGCGTCCGGTAATTTTTAATGTAAACAGGGTTATCGTCGCGTAGCCGTAATTTTTGTTTATAAAAATTGTTTACCGTCAACCTATCTGTTTTTAATGCAAAAATATCTGAAAATTCGTTACAAAGATTAAGAACGTCGTTTTTTATGAAATTTGGCATTTCTAAATTTAACTGTTTTACTAAATTTGAATAACGATCCACTGGTTCCGAGTGTATATTATAGATATCAAAATTATCTAGATAAGTAGTTTCCAATTGAATATTTTTTATAGTTACTGTCTCAAACGTCGTGTTAATTATCCTAACTATGGGGTTATCTTTAGATACTATTGACCGCGCTACAAAAACACCGCCTTGCAGTTCCTTATTAAGGACTAAAGCGTTTTTAGACTATTTACTTGCCTAATAACTTCGCATCTGGGAGGAATTGTTAATATATCGTCATTACAACTGTGTATTGGTACTTGAAGGTCTCTATTTTTAAATCTTATCGTGATGGTCCAGTCTGAATAATCTAAAATGCACTTATATCTAGAAATTAAATCTCGGCCTAAAATTCCGTCAGAAGGTATAGGAAAATCGTGACCTACAATATGAAAACTATGGCTTATGCCGACATTGTCTATAAAAATTTTTGTATTACTGATGCCAAAGGTATTTTGAATTCCATCCGTAACTCTTTTTATTTTACTCTGACTCGACGTGTCAATATTTTGGTTGGGCAGTATTTTAGAGCGTTTAACAACGGATATGTCGGCCCCAGTATCTATTAAAAATGTAATTTTTTCACCTGTCATTTCGCATGGAAGAACAACAAAGTTTGAGAAAGATATATCTAAACTGTAAATTTTTAAAATTCCTCCAACCGGTCCTGTTGGGGGGCCGGTTGGTTTTCCTGATTATCATTCGCTTCGTAATACCTAACTCTAGGGCGTTGATTGGCATAGTTTGCTGAATTATTATTCCCTCTAAAACCGCTATTTATGTAGTTATTGTTACCCCTAAAAGTGGTATTTTGAGAAAAATTTCCTCGACCGCGCCTGAAATTATAATTTTGCCCTCTTCGATTATATCCTTGGAAACCGCTCCGACCACGATTGTTATACCTATTGTGACCAAAATTATCGTTACTTCTCTGTCTAAAGTGAAAAACATTGTTTGACATGCTTGAAGCCGGGTTTATACCAACAAATTTTGCAACTGCCTCATTCACTGTACCAAAAGTTCCAGCCTCCATTACTATACGAACTCTTTCAGAGTTTGAATTTTGTCTTAGGGCCTTGACAACGTTTTCAGTCGTATAGCAATTAGCAGTGCTGATAGGTACGCCTTCGCTAATATAAGCCCGTTTCAAGTTTTCGGCCAACGCCTCGATTTCGGCGGAATAAGTTATAGAGTCCTTAGTATTCTGTTTAAGATTTAACAATTTAGATGTAAGTAACCTTGAACTTTCGCCTTTTATGCCGGTTTTTAGAGTTGTTATTATTTGATCTACCGATGTTTCATTTGCGATAAGGTCGCGTGCTCTACCGGTCAACCGCGTTTTTATAAAAGCAATAGCATTTTCCGTGTGGTCGCCTCTAATTTTATGGCTAACAGTCTAGCATAAATATCTTCCCACGTGGTTGGCATTAAATATACAAAAAATTACATATAGAACATACATTTAACGGTCAATATCGGTAAATAATAGAACGGTAAAAAGTAAAAAAAAATAATAAAAATATGCATAGCGACTCAAATAATAACATACAAAAAAGGATACCAGAGCATATTGCGTATTACGCTTCACTATGATTGTTCAATGTCTATTAAAACTACTTACGTAAGACCTTCCTTTTACAATTACGTCACTCAATCAAAAAATCCATTTATACCCCTGTCACATTTGCTAGAGAACTGCTTATATTTCTTCTGATCTGCTTTTTAAGATTCTTCCTATACATCTGAAAACATCTCAGCAGGACAAGAAAAATCATCATTGTCAACATGGCATACAATACTATTCTGACATCAGTTGTTACGTGGTATTCTTTTTCTTGCACGATAAAATTTGAATTGACCACTCCATTTTCGGTCAAATCTTGGTTTTTTGACTTCGAGCTGCCCATTTTATTTTACCATATCACCATATATACTTTCTTTCTAGTTTCCCATTTTTTTTTTCACCATATTACCATATTATGGGCTTTCTCTCTATTTTCCCATTTTTACTTCACCATATTACCATATTATAGGCTTTCTTTTTAGTTAAACCTTTTGCAGGATCGCCATGTAGCGTAGTGGAATTAAACTCTTGGCAATGTTTTACGATACATGGTTTATTCTATTAATGACAAAAAAAGAGTGTTCACCTCTCGGTAGAATCACCGGGGTTACACGTATATAAAATGCTTACATATTATTATTAATTATTACATATTGACCTATTAATTAAACAGCGTCAGCACAAAGGCTAGAACCGGGTGGATGTAATAGTTCAATGAATTGTCATAGCTTATTTAGCATGATTTATTATAATGCAATAACATAAGCTATTACACAGACAGGTTGAAGCCATCGAAGCCAACTGATCCTGATGAGTGGATGGTTGCAAAGAAAGACTAGAGGTATCGAGCTGTTGTTTGCGCTGCTGGGAAACTGTGAAGTTTTTGAAGACGCGCTTCTAAACTACAGGTCAAATTTGATGAAATATTGAGAATTTTTTAGACATGTCTTTTTTGTGTCTGATGGATTCCTCCAGCCTTCGGCAACAGACGTGGATTTCCATCCTCCTAAACGTGTAGTTACTGTTTGTTATTTCTTCGCCAGAATTAGTCAGTAGAGTGGGTGAGGAACGTCTAAAACTGTGGCCTGTGTATAATTCTGGATTTTTGAGTCCTATATAAGCGGCAATTAATGCTGGAGGACATTTTTCCTATGGTATTAATTCCAACACATTGGGTACTGCATTTTCCATGTTTGTAGTTCAAAAAGAATCGGCGGCGTGGAGTTTGCTGTTGACGTAAGCTTGCATCTTTTCTGTATAGATTTAGAAAACTTTCATTATTGACTTCTTTAGTTATTACAAAGGATCAAGCAGAATGGTTTTTGGAGTCCTTTATTGTGACAATTATAACGTCTCCTTTGTCGTTTATACCGTCAATGGTAAGTTTAGTTAGCTCCTCACGGCGGCAGGCACCAGCCAGTCCAAAAATGGTTACCACTTTAATTAGAAGGTAATAATGTGCTTCTTTCATAAATTTCGCAATCTCTTCTTGTGTAAAAACTTTCGCTTTTTTTGCTCGAAAACCTATATTTTGTCTCTTGATGTAGGCAGTAACTATCTAGTATTTACTGATATCTAAATCTTTCTTAACCTTAAGTACACTTTTTAACATGGAATATCGAGATCATAAGGTTCCAAAGTTTAGACATATGCAAACGCGCAAACATAGGCTTCCAAAGTATATGCCAAAAGTACTTATTCTCTCGGTGCCTTTACTTTTTTTGCTTCACACCAACTAACAAAATGTTCGTATTGTTTTTCATAGCTGACTAATGAATTTTTTGGTAGCAAATCCAAATTTGCGATACTTGCAGCTTCTAGAATATCTTCTGCAAGCTCATCGTCCGAGAAATTATCTATTTGTTGAACATTTGTATCAGAATCTGAACGAAATCAAAAATCAAAGCCACGCTGCGGTGAACTGTTGTAAGGTTTAACTTGGACAATTAAATTTTATGCGTGTGTCGTGGTTACCATGTTAACATCTATGTACGGGGTTTTTGAAATAAACCGTTTTAAATCAGCTTTTTAAAAATGTTTATTATAAACGGCAAAAATTAGTGTTTCTGTAATAGCTATACCTAATTTACTTTCACTAAAAATTAGTCTAAAAATTCATATTTTATTCATTAAAGTTGTATTTTATTATAAAATTACAGAAAAAATATTTTTCCAGTACACCGTGCGGGAAAACTTTTCCCACACCGTGCGGAAAAATGGGTCTTTCAGAACCAAAACGAGTGCGGGCAAACGGCAAATCGCGGACGTTTGTAAGAATTTTTTTTTCCATTTGCAAGACGCGAGGCGAGAGTTTCTCGTTTCGTGAAACTTTACTGGAAAGCCATAAATTTTTTCAAATAAAATTAGCGAAAAAATCAAGATATTTTTTCTGGAGGGTTCTAGTTTCTAGTAAATATTATTAGGAGGTCCTTAATTCTCTTACATTGTTTTCGCATAACTTTATAAAGCAAACAAATCCAGGCATTGTTAAAAATTAACACAATTCGGGACCAGACTTGGCATCGGGAAAAGCACTTAACGTTCGAAACGAACTTATTTTCTCACCACTCTAGTTAAACTCGGATTCCAAAGATGCATAAAAACAATCCCGATATGGTTTTAGATCTGAATTTTAGATTTTGAATGTCAAGCAACTTTAATTATACTTTTGCCACGAAGACCGAGGGCATATTGTCTCCCCATTCGACTTTAATGAATTTCGGTATGCAAGGTAGAAACTCTATACTGGAATAAAATTTTTGAAAAATGGAAAAAAAAGGCTAACTTCCCAACAAACAATTATAGCCCAAAAAAAGGTGACTTTTACCTAAGTTTTTTACTATAAAGCCCGACAGGCCGCTGTACATAGTCAGAAGTTAGTAATTTATACCACTTTATCACCTAGTGGGGAATAAAACCAAGGTAATAAACTGGTAAAAAACACCTGTCATTAGGAGAATTGGACTTCATAGACAAGGCCTAGTAGTCTTTCCTGGTAGTAAAGAGGTGTTTTTTACCTGTATTTAACCTTTGTGGACCTATGTTGGGCCTGTTATGGACTATAAAGTTGATAGAAAACCATAACCACAATTTTAGAAAAAGATAAAAATAGTATGTTCTTTTTATTTCTATCAAAGCGCAGGAGGCAGGAGTTTTCTTAAATCAGAACATGTCATGTATATAGATAGGTACATATAAAATCATTATTAATTTCATCGGTGAGAGGTGCAAAATTAGGTGCGCGTAAAAAATTTACAATACGCATTTAATTAAAAAAAACAAGGTAAATTAAAATTGAAAACACAAGAAATTTAAAATGTGGCCAATATTTTGTGCTTGGATGAAAAAGTTAGCTCGTTTATGTGTTCGGTTTTTGTAATATATTTGTTGCTGTTTTAGTATTACAAGTAATTTAACAAAATTAATTGAAAATAATACACCATGTTAAAAAAATATGGCGTCAGTAAACTATTTTTCCTAAAAGTCACCATTTCCTGTGGTTTGGGCCTTAAAAAAAATGGACCTATAAGTATTAGCTTATCATAGGAGAAAGTTTCCTATTTTGGCACTTCTGTCTTGATAGGTCTAAATTAGGAGAAATATTCGTTTATATGGCATAAATTTATAATAAGTGTATAAAAATATGAAGCCTAATTTGGGGTTTATAAAAAATACTGTAGGCCCTATGTACCTACTGCCTATTACTTCATAAAATGTTTCTATCTGGGTCGCTGAAATGTCTCGCAATGGATTAATTGCCACTACAATTACAATCTAACTAACCTAACTTTTTGGCCGAGTTCGAATCTAAACGCATAACATTTTTTTTATTCCGGCGTTTTGTATCGCTCCTACGTTTTGTGTAGCTTCCGCAGATTGCGGTAATATTTACTTGAATATCGAAATATTTAATTTTTTTTCATAGTAACCTAAATTATTGCTTCGAGTTTACCACAGTGCAATGAACGATGAAATATTTCTAAGCCAGAATCTCTTTAAAGACTTAATTTTTGGAAGATATATTCGGTTAAAATCACTTTGAGGACAAAATAAGAGGACAGTTTGGTCATAACTATAACCTATGTTATAATTTAAAGCCTTCTGGGCTTTAAAAACAAAATGCCAGACTAATATAGGGTATACATCACCTCAGAAAATGTTCAAATTATAACCTGACCATGAAGATATATTAAAGACAAAACTAAGTAACTTCTTCTTTATTTATGGGCCTAAAAGATTTTTGGGCTTTAAGGGTCTAAGGTAAAAAATAACCTGGTTGGGCGTTTATTACTAACTTTCCTGAGACCTAACTATCAAGTCGATTTACAAGGTAAATATCTACTCTTTTGGACCATCACTTGGGCCTCTTATATTTTCCTACATTGAACACCTATTAATAAGTTCGAATAACTTTATTTTTACCAAACAGTTAGTCTCTTTGGTCGTTTCGTCCAAAAAGCCGTTTTGGAGGTATAAAATAGACTATTTATTACTTAAATAGGTCATTTTCTCCAAATTAGAGGTCGCCAAGGCTTTAAATGTTTGTTGGGTTGTTTTTTGGTTTGTCATACTTTTAATGCATTTTTACGCAGGAGATACAGTTCCACGTCGGTTTTTATAAGATAAAGCACTTTACAATAAACTTATAGAGTTTACTTTCTAAACGACATATAAATCCTCTTTTTCGTGGAAGACAAATTTCTAACCTGGCTTATGTCTATGTCTTACAAAAGATTTTTGTTAATTTGCTATCTCCGGCATGACAAAAGCTTCCCACGTTTAAAACACATATGGCAGCTTCAATATACAGTGTGACCAGTTAAGTCCGCATCACATGGGATTTTTTTTTATAAGCTTTATTTGAAATTTGACTTTGGCATCAAGTTCTGCTTCAATCGAGATGAAAATTTAGCAAAAAAATAGTAGTCAAGTGATTCGCATTATCTGTAAAATTTTAATTATTTCCAAAAAATAATTCAAAAGTTGGGTTATTTCTGAAAATGTCGAAAAAACTTATTAAAAAAAGTTTTTTTAAATGCAGTTTCTAGCCCACATGCAAAATTTCAGCTGCATAAGATAATTTTGATTTTTACCCACCACTAAAATGTATTTTCCACCTAATGAACACTTTACTGATGACACTGTGTTCTTTTTTGTCTTAATATTAAGGTGACAAAAAGACACAAACTACGTTTTCAAAAATAATTATTTTATGAAATAAACTTTGCATCACATGGGACCAAATTTTAATAGCCCAATTTTGAATTTGTAGAAAAACACATTTAATATGGTGCTACTTCAAAGAAAATGTATCTGAAATAAAGCATTGTCAAAACTAAGAAGTTTTATGTAGGTTGCGTTGAGTTTTACTTTGCAAAAGTGATGGTGCAATTTACAAAATATGTGTAAAAAATCAAAATTATCTTATGCAGCTAAAATTTTACATGTGGGCCAGAAACTGCATTTAAAAAAGCCTTTTCTAATAATTTTATTAATAAAAAAAAATCATAATATAATGTGGACTTTACTGGTCACACTGTACATAATACATAGAAGTAGTGCTGGGACATCGAAACGGAACATTGAAAGCTAACATCGATGGCTTAAAAACATCGATGTTTTCTAAACATCGACATTAACCGGTTTTCACTCCTCGAATACTAATATTAATATTTACGGTTCCCAGAAATTTTTTTGACTTCTAAAAAAAAAGGTCGCTAGTTCCCTAATTAGTGAGTGCAAAACGCAACACGAAAGGCGGGAGACACGGATTCTTGGGAATTTTGACTTACTTCTAAAATAAAAAGGTCCCCTCCCCGGTACCACCGAACTTTCATCCCTCAAATTATAACATTGCATTGACCATCAAAAGGAAAACATCGAACATCGGTAACAGAACATCGCCCAGCACTACAGAGAAGGGCCTTGTAGAAACTTCTTTGCACTTTTAACGTTATAAGATTTTTTCTTACTTAATCTCTTTCTTCCCGACATGACTTTTGTGATATTTCAACAACACTAAAATTACATTATTGTCTACTGTTATCCGGGTACAATAAGAGAGTAAAGGGATTGTAGAAACAGATGTATGTATTGGTTACGTCAAACTGTGAGTCATTTCATTTTATTTCAGGCAGCAAAATATCTTAAATTTAAATACTGCCTATACTAAAAAGTTTCGAGAAATACAAGATAACATATTCCTTTCTCTGTAAGATCACTACGGGTTGACAGCTCTGCAAAATCGATTACAGAATTGCATCTTTTATTTTTACTTTTACTAAATAGCTAAATCTTGTAAGTAAATATTTGCTTAGGAATACACATTTCTCCTAAATAGAAAAAACCTTGGTTGCCTATTGTTCTTTTAACTTAAATGGTCTATAGTAGAGTTGAGCAAATGTTCCGGACCGAATTAATTATAGAATAACGAAAATTGATATCAGATCCTAGTTTTTGACAACCACTGATACTAAAAAGTTTATCTTTATTCCATATATCAGTAATGCTTTCAACTATCAAGTGGTAATGTTACTTTTAAGTTCTTTTGAATGGAAACACTGTTTATTTTTAGTTATTCTAAATTCTTAATAATACAAATATTTTTTCTATAATATCTGTAAATCCTAATAGATGTAGTCACCAAATCACAAAATATATTTAAAAAAAATAAGTAACACTTTTTAAATAAACGATAATTTAAAAGAGAAGCTAGTAGTAGGGATAGATAGAAGTTTCGGCATCATATTTATCCCTGCCTTGTGCGCATGCACCGACAATGCGCAGACATGACCCATAATATATAAGTCATTTGCCATATGTCATACGTCATGTGTGAACTGTCAAAAGTCACAATCTTGGGCGTTGGTTATTTTGGGTTTGTTCTTCTTAGGTATTTAAGCGTTAGCTACTATGGCATTAATATTCAATATATATGGTAAGTTTTCAGAGTGATGTTATAAGACATTACCAAACATGAATCATCCGTCATTGGCGACCTGTCATATTATTATGTCCCTTATCAAACCCCAAAATATTTATTTGACATACGTTACGTGTTTAGAATGACGTCATAAGGCATTACAAAATATAAGTCACATATCACTTGTCATTTAAGATACATCAAGGTCGCCTGTCACTTGTCAAACATCAAAATTTTAATTTAACATATGTCATGTAATCACGATGGCGTAACAAGTTATCAAGAAAAACCTATATGTTAATCGCATAAGTAAAAAATGATAACTTAGTCAATGGTTAGGAGATGAAACGACCTATCGACCAGTGAAAAAATTATTTAACAATAGCAATTATTACCGTTACCGGAGGTCTAAAGCAATTACGGCCTAAGACCAGCTAATGCAGTAGCACTACTAACTATAAAGTTTTAATATATGCATAGTAGGTATCAAGTGGATAGACACATAGTAGGTATTGGTGTCTATACACATGTGCAGTAGGAATTAAGTTTATATATATATCCGTGAACAGCTGATCAGTTAAAATTTAAATGAACAGCCGATCAACTAAATGAACAGTGAATTAGGTAAATGAACTGAGGATCAGCTCAACAGCGGTTTAAACTAGATCAACTACAACTGACACTGACTATCATTACATAGGGGACGGGAAAGTAAATGGGATAGTATTTTTAATAAAAAACATTTATTTTTAATCCAAATATTACAATGAGTAATGGCTATTCTTAAGCTATTATTTAAAAATAACGTATAATTAATCACATCACAGAATATAGTAAATTTCACCTTAGTTTTTAATGCTTTGACGTATCATTATAGCCAACATGTGATTTTAAAATCCCTAATTCTATAAACGGCTTTCAGGCACGGGCATTGGGTAGATTAACAAGAGATGGATATATAACTGACCGTATAGTTACATGTACATGACGAAGATGCACACTACACAGTTCAATACGTTGCCCTTCAATGAGCTCAAACTCGTCAAAAGCACAGCATCGCTCGTGTATGCCGTTAGTATGTGCATCTTTGTCTTACGCATTTGCCCTCGCATATCTCTTTTCGTACTTCATTAATTCGATTGTCTCGTCGCGTTCTTTAAATATCACAGAGCCGCATTGGGACACACCGCGTGCATTCTGCTGTTAATTATTGATCGTTCGTGTTGTTATTGTTTTTGGTATTTTTCAGACAGCATTTTGCTTATATTTTGTGCGTATTAGACTTTTTGGTTTTAAACTGTCGGACTGTGTGTATCTGTGAAGTGTTTCTTTTTATGCAAAAGTAAGTAAATAATTATTCATGTCTCGGACGGTGACGACGACAGCTCGTCAGATGAAGACCAAAAATAATAGGGAACTTGCAACAAAATTAAATTTGAAAACCACAGTGAACCACTATGCTAAAATAAGTTTTACATACAGTTGTATCGAAGACTGCTTGAGGTATCTGTTCTGCAAACGCATGGACAAAAATCTTTTTTTGTAGTACTTACATTATTTTTTCTTTATTCATTAAAAAAAATACCTAATTCGATAACATTACAAACTTTTGTTGTTTTATTATAAACCAACGATTTAGACCTATTGTAAACTTCAAATTCTTTAGAACCTAGTCTAAAGAAAAAAATATCTACCCGTGAATAAGAAAATAAAAAGTAAACGATAAGCTATTAAATATACATTATAGATTTTTTCAACTGCATGGTCTAAAATCAAATTAAAAAACAAAATAATTCTTTAATAAAAAACGTAGTTAATTATTGATGATACTAGATTTACGACTGCCCCTTGTATATTTTTTATCGTACTAAATTAAGTGTGTATTTTTACCAAAATAACAACACTTTAATAAATTATAAATAAAAATTAAATTAAATTGTTTTTCTGATATTCAATCCTATTTCCATTCCCCTTCAGTGTTTTTTTTTGAAATATCTTAAAAATTGCTTAGGTAATTCTCGTTTCCATCCATAATTACAACCACAAATAAATTGACCCATGTTCACACATAATTTTTAAGTCCGGCCCTGGCCAATCCTTAAGTTCTGTAAAAAGAAATGTTATAAATGACATGTGTTAGCGGCGGCCATTAAAAACTAAGGTGAAATTTACTATACAGATAATGGTATAATGTATATTTAAACCTACATAAAAGGGAACCGGCTTAGGTGAGCCACTATCATTTCTTGTCTCGTGGTTTTCACCAGTCATAAACCATGTGTAATAGGTTATAGTGTTTCTCAGGTTAATTTAATGACATAAAAAAGTATTAAACTCCTAACCATAGGCGTCCCGAACAAATAATTAAAATGCGTAGGGTATTGTTTTAATTTTTTAAGATGATAATAATATAAATAAAGCAACATAAAACAGCATTAAACTCCTAATAATAGGCTTCGTATCTCCAAATAATTAAAATACATAGGGTACCTAATATTGTTTTAAATTTTTAAAATGATAATACAATATAAATAAAACAATTTTAATAGGTAACACATTGTAAACGAACATTATTGATTTAAAATGCAGTAACAATTGAATTTTGTGAATAATTTTCAGAAGTAGAATCGTTTTCAGATGGGATCACTATTGGTGCAATAGGCGATAAAACAGGGATATTCCATTTCTACAGAAACAAGAGCTTCGCAATTTTTCCATACATCGCAACTCATGTCGTTAATTCTGCCGAATATTATCAATGACAGCTGCGCTTAAAATTAAAATAATACGTTGACATTGAACATGTAAACCTTTGTTTCTCAATTCCGGACTTCTTGCGCTCTCGAAGGTCCACTCCACCGAGCATGTATTATATTAATATTATTATATAATATAATTCATCTTGCTGATAATAAAAGTAAAAACGTATCTGTCAAAAACCACACACTTATAAACCAAAATTAAATACGTAAATTATAGCAAATATGTAAAACCACCTACTCCAGTGTCCTTTTCATTAAGAAACTATTAATATCTGACATGACAGTGATGATGGCTCAATTATCTTTTAGCAGGTAGAAAAGAAATATCGTGATTCGCTAAAAATATTCCGCCTTTCTTGTCTAGAACATATAAATTTCCAATTGCGTTTGTCTTAGTATCATTCACAGATTGGGAGACAGTGTTCGAGACGTGCATAAATTATGCTACCAAATTTTCGGGTTTGTTAAAATAATATACAGTGAGGACCTAAAGTCCGTCCCCCCCCTCTAACTTCTAAACCGTTCGGTACGTTTTAATGAAATTTTTAACGATAATATTTGAGCAAGTCTTGCACTTTTTGACATACCAATGACAGCTTTAAATGTCAAGATGACAGCTGGGTCCGCTTTTGGAATATTTTTTTAAATGGAAAGGGGGTTCCAATGGTACCTCATTTTGAAGGTCTTTTAATGCTTAAAACATTCTCCAATTTAAAAAACATTTGGTTCAGTATGAAATGAAATTTATTAATTAAAAGTATTTTAAACAAAAGATAAAGGGACACATCTACAAAACAGTGGTTACTTCAACAATTGTTGAAAATGACCGCCATGGACCTCTTGGCAAATAAATATTCTATAAGTAAATTCCTCTCGGACATTGTGAAGCACCTGTGGCGGTAGCCTTGAACAAACATCTGTAATTCGTTGCCTAAGTTCTTCTAATGAGCCTGGAACCGTTTTATAAACCTCAGTTTTAACGTATCCCCAAAGAAAAAAATCTAGAGGCGTTAGGTCTGGCGATCTAGCTGGCCATTCTGTCGGACCTCGACGACCAATCCACCTATTTTCATAAGATTCGTCTAGGTAATTTCTGACTTGCCTAAAATATTGTGGCGGGGCACCATCTTGTTGAAATACAACCTCTTGAAACTCATGTGGGTTTTGTTGTGATATGAAAAACTAAAGGCAATGGAAGTCCAAAACACATTTATTACTCAAGATAATCATTGTCTACAACCTTCAAACAAACATTAATATGTACCTACTATTGTAGCGAGTTGTCCTAATCTCTGTTATTTAGTTTTGACAAAAGTAATTCCCCTTAAACTTTATAGGGCAAGACACCGCAGATCTAGTTGGCCTAAATTCTTTCTCACCTTGTGTGTCTTTTACCGGCGTAGCTAGGGAGTGGGGCACTGAGGATCTGACCCCCCTAGTCTCTCCAAGACCCATAAATATTATCAAAAAAAATAGAAAATCATTCTGTTATTGACCTGTTACATAACACTTATGCCCGTACCCACCAATAGGTATATATTTTTGCTGATAAAGGTTTAATTGTGATTAACTTGTAAAATCGGTAACCACCGATCAACTTTTTTACCTAATCACCACTTAACTTTACCCTGCCAAATTTGGTCGATTAGTTACTTATTGCGGAAAACATCAAGAAACGTCATTTTGTTTAAACTCGCGGTTTTTTTTTGGTGTTTGCATTTCTAATACTGTTATGTACATTGCATTGCTCGTATGACGGCGACCTAGATGTACTATAGATAATGTACAAGATGGATTTCCTACAAATTTTAGCGGATGCCCAAATTATATTATTGAAGGGATATGCCTGACTAGGGGAATTTTCGAAGATTTCGGTTGACAAAGCCAGCAGTGGCCGAAATATTAAAAGATATTCCATCCCTTTCTTATTTACGATAATAAAGGGTAAATCATTGAATTTATAAGGTAAAAAATAAACTTGGTAGATCATATACTTTCTTCCCCGGAAGGCGACTTTATAACTATAAGGATTGTACCAGACCTAGTAAAACGAACAGTAAATTTATATGTCTAATACGATGACCACTACCACTTACACGGGAGTGTCAGTAAATAAGAATATGGCAGACATTGCCCCGAAAATGCCCACAACAAGGTTGCTGTTTTGGGTGCAATAGTGCAAGGGACGTCAAGTGATGCCTTTAAAATAAGTGATTCCAGTTCAAATGTTATGGATTTACCTTTTGATGAACAACAAAAACAACTCACACCAGTTAAAAAATATTTTAATATTTACTCAGATAAGTACAATCTAAATTCAATATATGTCATGATTGAAAGTACCATAAAAAATAATTTAGGGCGCGTGCACCCTCTAAGATTAGGGCATATTTTACATAAGAAATTAATGACTAAAAATATCATAGAAATAAAATCAGTCGGAAAAAATCGAGTAAGAGTACAATTTCGTTCTCTTCAAGATGCCAATAATTTAATTAAATCGCCAGGTCTGGAACAAGAAGAACTGCGTGCATTTATTCCGAATCATATTCTTGAAACCAAAGGTGTAATAAAAGGTGTAGATACTTACTTTGACGATTCATATATACTTGAAAATATTAAATCTGCCAATAAATTTATAGGTATGAAAAGATTTACTAAGAAAATTCTTAAACTAGGACAAAAGGAACCTGTTTTTGTTAATACACAAACAGTTCTTTTAACTTTTGAAGGTAACATTTTACCATCAGTTGTTTACATTGACAGTGTTATTTTTCCCGTTAATGCATATTATGGTAGGGTAACACAGTGTTATAAATGCCTGAAATATGGACATATTTCAAAACAATGTAGAGCCAATGTTGAGCTTTGTATTTCATGTGGGAAAAATAAAATCGAAGATAATGAACACCTGTGTAATACAACAGACATGTGCTATGTACATTGTAAAGTAGGTACTCATAAATCTAATTCTAAAACCTGCCCATTTTTTATCAAACAACAAAATATCAAAAAAGTTATGATTGACAATAAGATAACCTTTCGGGAAGCTGAAAACCTTTATGATAATTCATATGCAAATATTACAGTTAATAACAGATTCAATCTACTAACAGATAATGATGACTATAGCGCAAACTTTCCACCATTATCGAATAATAAACAGACATATAGTCAACAGCCTAGACAAATACCAAAAAGGAAACCACTAACTTTTTCGCAACCCATGGCCAGTACTAGTAAAAATGATTTATCTAATAATAAGAAAAGGAAGCACACTTTTGGCCTAATTCTCCTAGTTCAATCTTTCCTTTTGTATTTGGTCCAACTACCCAACTTACCCCTAATAATAATATAAATATTAATTCTAAAAAATATGCTGATCGATATTTTTGCTGGGTATTTTGTTAAGCTAATGGGAAATTTTAATTCTTTAGATGAACTTAAAAGTGTGCAAATAGATATTTTAAAAAAATATTTGGTAGAAATTGTTAAATCTTCGACACATAATGAATCCAACAAATAAAGTAAATAAAATAATAATATTTTGCAGTGGAATACGCAATCTGCTGTAGCCAAAAAAACGTAGCCTTGAAATATTTAGGCAACGTACGACCTCTTTAAACGGGCAAAACAACAGCTAAAAGGTGTCGGCTACAAATACATATGGCATCGAGATGGGAAGATCCTGGCACGCAAGAATGACGATTCCAAAATTATTGCCATTCGCAATGACGATCATGTTGCGGAGCTGCTTAAATAGACATTATTTTTACTCTTATTTGTTGCTGTTTGTTAATTTTATTTACTTGTTTTGTCACTTGCTGATTTCATCTTCATGGTTAACCACACCTTAAAAAATAATTTGAAGATAGGTCATTTAAACGTGCGATCTTTATTGCCAAGTTTTTTTGAAATTAGAGCGTTGATTGGTAGTCTGGGGTTGGATGTTTTAGGAGTGTCCGAGTCATGGCTTGCGGATAGTGTGACTGATGCCGATATTCACATACAGAATTTTAATTTTTATCGATGTGATCGCGAATCTCGGGGTGGGGGTATAGGGGCTTATGTTCGATCAGTTATTGAGGTTACGGTTTTGGATGCTGTAGAGAACAAATCCGAAAGTTTCGAACAACTGTGGCTTATTTTAAAGATTGAAAAAGTAAAAATCGGGTTGGGCATAGTTTACCGCCCTCCACGTCACAACATGCTTGCCGCATTACGCCAACTTGAGGACTCGATAGCTAACATTACCCCGTTAACGGATGAACTAATAATAATGGGCGACATTAACATTAATTTGTTGAGACATACTAACATTACTAATCAGTTTTATGATCTCCTCGACGCTTTCAACTGTAGGCAGGTTGTCTTAAATCCTACTAGATATCAACAGGACAGGGCCAGTCTGATTAACGTCATTATCCTGTCCGATAAACGTCTGTTGGTCGGCAATGTCCATCACCACGACATGCACGATCACTCTGATCACCAGCTGATTTACTGCACTCTAAACTTTAAGGCTAAATGTGTTTAAACCAAAGTTTATTAGGTATCGTAACTTTAGGCAATTTGACATTAATATTTTTAATCAAGATCTTATCAACATGCCTTGGTGGCAAATTCTTGACTGTGATGGTGTCGACAATAAAGCTGCTTTGCTCACTAACATTATTCTAACCCTCTTTGACAATCATGCACCTATAGTTGAAAAGAGAGTAACTAGACGGCCCACTCCCTGGTTTACTGGAGCTTTGTGTGCTATGAAAAAGCATCGTAATGATATGTTTTCCAAATATAAACGTACAAAAAATTTGCAAGACTGGGAGGAATATAAGGAAATTAGAAATCTTTTTACATCGGCAGTACGTGCCGAAAAAAAATCGTACATTGATTATATAAGTCGTACCAAAAACTCTAAAAAGTTGTGGAAAACCCTCGACCATCTTAATGTCTATAGTAAGTCAAAAAATAACGTTGATATTCCTAACCACCTGAAAAATCCTGATCTAATTAACTCATATTTCATTGACTCCGTAAAACAAATTGCAAATACTGTGGACCATGATACTATTGCTAAATACCTTAACACTGCACGTTAGCAGAATTTGAGCTCGAACTGATAAAAGAGGAGGACGTCGTCTGGGCTATCTCGCAATTAAAATCTAACGCGTCCGGCGCGGACGGGATTTCATTGGAAATGATAAAACTATGTTGGCCAACCATCTTGCCTATCCTCACTCTACTCTTTAACTATTGCATTGAAGAGTGCATTTTCCCCTCTCAATGGAAGGTGGCGGAAGTTATTCCGCTATACCGAAAGTGAATAGTCCTAAATCTGTTACTGAACTTAGGCCAATTAGTCTGTTGTCAGTACTTTCCAAGGTATTTGAAAAGCTTGTTTATAGACAAATCGTTGATTATTTTAATAACAACAATCTGTTACCCAATCTGCAATCAGGTTTTCGTAAGGGGTTCAGTACTGCTACGGCATTGTTAAAGGTCTTGGATGACATTTTACTAGCGGCAGATGAGGGTAAAACAACAGGTTTGGTCCTGTTGGACTATAGCAAAGCCTTTGATACCATCAATCACGCTATGCTGTGCGCCAAGTTAAGCCACTATGGATTCAAATTTTAAACCATCCAGCTAATTCGAAGCTATCTTGATGATTGATCACAACTAGTTGTGATTGACAACAGTAGGTCAAAGCCCTTAAAAGTTAATAGAAGGGTTCCTCAAGGGTCACTTCTTGGCCCTCTTTTTTTCATTATCTTCACAGCGGATATGTCAAACTGCTTTGGAGAGTGCATCGGCCACAGATACGCAGACGACACACAGATTCAGATCCCCTTTTCTCCTTCTGATGCAGTGGAAGCGTCGAGAAGACTTAATGAATGTCTGGAATCGGTGTTTAACTATTCACAGAATCATGGTCTAAAACTTAACCCAAATAAGTCGGCCATAATATACTTTGGTCCTGCCAGAGACTGGGCGGCTAAAAGCTTGAATGTTTCTATAGATGGGACTATCGTTCCAGTAGTCGAGGAATATAAAAATCTGGGCATTATCTTTGATGGCCAACTTCGATTTCGCGGTCAAGTATCTAAAAGGCTTATATTAATCTTCGCAACCTCTACAAGTGTAAAAACCTTTTAAATTTTAGGCTAAAAAAAATCTGTGTGAGGCATTGATTCTAAGTCACTTCAACTATTGCAACTTCGTGTATGGGCCGTGCTTGGATGGTTCAACCAGATATAAGCTACAAAAAGTTCAGAATTCTTGCATTCGTCTTATATAAAACCTTAAACGAAGTGACCACGTGAGTCACAAACTTTGTGATTTAAAATGGTTAAACATAGCCGGTAGAGAAAAACTACACTTCGCTTGCTTTCTGCATAAATTAATAAAAACTGAATGTACTTATATATCGACTTTCGGATATAGTATACACGTTTACTTTACATCGTAAAAAAACGCGAGAAACAGTGGTGAAAACCGAGTTATAAAACCGGATTTTTTCAGGAAGAATGCTAGAAGATTATTCAGATTGTATTTTGGCAAGTAAAATCATAGCTTTGATCATATAGCCTGAATAATTAACTAAAACAGGAAATATTAATAACCATAAAGGAATTTATTTATGCACAAAAAAGGGTCAAATTGGAGATAAGATAAACCAAACAACGATACAAATAAATTGTTTACATTAGCTATCTGCAATGGATGGCAATGAGGACAGCTGTTCAAATTGTAAACAAACAATTAGGGAAGACCAACATTATAAATGCGATTTGTGCGTACGAAAACTACATAAAAATTGCACAACCCTTTCAGCGTCAGAAATAAAATGTATGCCACTCCAAAAGCGACTACTGGTATTGCTTTGTAATGATTGTAGAAAAATGTTGGCTAAAGCGCCATTAATGATCCAACTAATGGAGCAAATGAGACATGAATTAAACACTCTAAGACAGGAGGTAAAAGATTTGAAAGAAAGCAGACCCACAGAAACAAAGATAAATTTAAATGAGAGAACATTCTCGGAAGTGATTAAAAATACACAAACAATTAAGACTCACTTACCCAGTACGCAGTCCCCTTCTCTAATTATAAAACCCAAACAAAAACAAAATTCAGATAAGACCAAAAATGACTTAAAAATGAACATAGAGCCAGGCCAATTGAATATTGGAATAAAAAACATGAGAGAAACAAAACAGGGATCTATTATTATCAAATGTACAGCAAGAGATGATATTGAAAAACTAAGACAAGCAAGCAGCAGAGAATTGCCTTAGTGCAAACTATAGTGTAGAAACACTTAAGTTAAATTTACCGAGAATGAAAATAATTGGCTATAGAGGTACACTAGAATCACAAGAACTAGAAAGCGTTATAAGACAACAAAATACATGGATACAAGAAACAGACAAAATAGATATAACCTATATTAAAAAAATTAAAAATAAAGAAACCTCCATCATATTCTTCGAGTGCTCTTCTGACCTCTACTGGAAAATGATAAATGCAAAGAAATTATGTATAGGGTGGGAAAGATACAGTGTGTACGAAAATTTAAGCATAAACAGATGCTTTAAATGTCAATAATATTACCATAGGAGCGGCGAATGCAAAAATCAAGTAACCTGTGAATACTGTGCAGAAAACCATGAAAGTTCTACATGCTCAAGACAAACAAAAAAATGTAAAAACTGCGTAGTAGCAAATGAGAAATACAAAATGAAATACAGTACGAACCACGCAGCATCAGACCTTGACTGCCCATCCAGCAAGTACCATATAGACCTCTTGAGAAGCAGAACTAACTATGGAACCTAATGGTACGATTAGAACAAGATGACATACTTGAGACAATGGTAAATGAAAATAATCAAAAAACTCTGTTAGTAGATAGTGACTTGTTGCAAGATAAAGTAAAAGACTCCAACATTGTTTTTAATCTTTTGCATGTAAATGTTAGAAGTATGGTTAAGAATATTGACAATTTAATACTACTTATAGAAACTTTTAATTTATATTTTAACGATATAATAGTACTAAGTGAAACGTTTAAACTGAATTCAACTAACCAGTGCAATATACCTAATTATCAACTATTTTATAATCATGCTGACTACAACAGGAATGATGGTGTTATAATTTTGGTGAAAGATAGTCTTAATGTTGATTTTTCTAGCAAAAAATTACCCATATCCCTAGCTACCGTAGGCAGAGTTAACTGTACTGCAAACAATATTAAAATAGGTATAACGGCAGTTTATAAGCCACCCCCTATATCAAAAATTGATTTTATTAACGACATTAATATATACCTCGACAATGTAATAAAAAGTGATAAAAACACTATTGAACTTTTTGTGGGTGACATAAATATTAATATATTGGACTTGGACAATGATACTCATACCTATCTGGCAATGATGTCACAATTGGGATTTCAATCATTTGTGAATTCAGTGACTAGATTTGACAGTGATACATGCCTTGATCACATTTTTGTCAATAGGAAGCTGAAGACTGATGGTGTGGGCCTGGAATCGTTTATTTTGGATGCACACATGACAGATCATGGGCCAACTATGCTTAATATTGTCTTAAATAATAATACCCAAAAAGATAAGATAAAAAGTAATACAGATCTCAAAAATAAAAGGCTTAACCTTAACAAATTTATCGCTTCATTGAACGTCCAGGATTGGACGCACGTCATGAATGAGCCTGATCCTGAGTCTGCGGCTTCCAATTTCATAACAACATTTAACACACTAAAACTAAAAGCTACCACGGAATACCTAGTCAAAGTTAGACAACATAGAAAGATCAAGGAATGGATCACTAACGGCATTGTAACGTCTATTAAACATAGAGACAAAATGAAAAGACGGTTGTTACAAAAATATAACGTAGAATTAGAAAATACCTATAAAAAATATCGAAATAACTTAAATAAAATAATCGAGAAAAGAAAACATGAATTTTATAAAAATCAGATAAACAGCAATAAAGGTAATATGAAAAAAATTTACGAGATAATTAAAAACGCCACTTATGAAAGTAATAATAAAACAAATAAGTTAAAAATAAAAAACGACCAGAAAGGCGATTTCAGAAATGATGTAGATATGGCCGACCATTGTAACCGTTATTTTGCGAGTGTCGGAACCAGAATGGCTGATACAATCCCAGTACATATTAATTCAATAAATATTGATTTTTCCATACAAAATTCCATGTTCTTATCCCCTGTCGATGAAAATGAGTTGATTAGACACATTTCTTCCTTGAAGACCGGTGGCTCGCCGGGCTTGGACGGGATTACATCTCAATTAATAAAACAGACTCATAAAGTTATATTAAAACCATTAACACATATAATAAACAGAATTTTTCTAACAGGGATTGTACCTTCTCATTTTAAAATGTCAGTCATCACTCCGATTCATAAGAATGGTTCTACGACATTAATAAGCAATTATCGACCTATAAGTCTAATAAGCAATTTCTCGAAGTTATTTGAGAAATGTGTAAAAGAAAGGCTGTTTGCATTTTTTAAAAAAAATAACATCCTATCAGAAGGTCAGTACGGCTTTTTGCCGGGTTGTAGTACGGAAGATTAACATCAGAAATTACCTATAACTTAAATACAGGACGAAAATGTGCTGCAGTCTTTATGGACCTGGCAAAGGCGTTCGACACTGTTCCCCATGATAAACTTCTTAGTGTTTTAGAGCACTATGGAATCAGGGGAACAGTGTTGAAATTGTTTCAAAGCTATCTTCGAGGAAGATGTCAGGTCTTGAGGATTAATAATATTTTGAGTGGCGAGCAGGTTGTGAGAATTGGGGTACCACAGGGTACGGTCCTTGGCCCTATCCTATTTATAACTTATATAAATAGCTTATTATCGCTTGATGTTAAGGGTTCAATAATATCTTACGCTGATGATACCGTACTGATTTTCGATGGTGATACTTGGCAAGAGGTTGGAGAGAAAATAATATATGGTTTAAAACTAACAAAAAAATGGTTAGAAAGCTTTAAATTGTCACTTAACTTATCAAAAACGAATTATATTGCATTCTCTTTAACAGGTGCCAACAGGCCCGACTTCACAAGTGTCATGGTTAATGATCAACTAGTTAATGAAGTAACGCAAACAAAATATCTTGGAATAATAGTAGACCGATTTTTAAAATGGTACCCACATATTGAATATTTATCTAATAAAATTATAACTTTGATTCATAAGTTCTACATTTTAAGAGACATTTTAAATACAAAACTACTTATACTAATATATAAGAGCCTAGTTGAATCATTGATCAGGTACGGAATTCTGGTCTGGGGAGGTCTATATGACAGTGCTCTTTACAGATTGAATATCACTCAAAAATATATATTGAAAGTTATCTTTAAAAGAAATAAATTGTATCCCACAAAATTGCTGTTTTCTGATGATATTTGTAATGTTCGGACTCTTTATATCATAACTATATCAACATTTATTCATAAAACCAAATCCGCTGAAAATACTATTAGCCACTGTTATCACACTCGTGCTAGAATGAATAGGGATATGATTATTCCAGTAAATTATAACAATATCAATTTAAAGAATGTTTGCTACCTAGGGCCCAAAATTTACAACATGATGCCAGTAAGATTTAAAAGCATAACAAACCTACATAGATTTAAGGACGAATGTAGAAAATACATATTATCAGAATTTAAAAAAATTGAAAATCTTTTTAAATAAATAACAAAATAATATCGATTATTCATTCACATCACGATGTGACTATTTTTATGTCATAGCTCGGGTTAAAAATCTAAAATATAGGGAATCATAAAATGTGTAAGATCCTGGTACATACAAGTAACTCTGTTACTTAGGTACCAAACTAATAATAGTTAGGATTACTTATGGATATAGAAAGCTAATATAATTCAATATGTTTCTGTAAATATATTATTTGTAATAAATAAATAAATAAATAAATAAATAAAACTTGTTTGAAAAATTGATTCCTAGGCATATCCATCCACTCCCGTGAAACACGTTTTAATATGCAGTATCAGTTGCCTAGAACCTGTAAGACCATGACTGGGGGCGCATTTTCTTGTACGTCTGCCAGGCTTCTCAATCGCTATCCTCATATTAGTAGATCAAAGAATGCTCCTCTCCGCACTTTTAAATCCGATTTTAAGAAACAGCTCCTACTACCTAATAACTAATTTTGTCTGTAATATCTTATTATATCTGTTAATATCTAATTTATAATAATTTATTCTTTAGAATGATATCTCAATGTAAAACTTGTTATTATTATTACTTTTTTATACTTATATTTTGTATTTCCCATTTTTATATGCTCGGTTAAGTTAACAGCTCAGCTGACCTTCGCCGAGTTGAAAATAAAGGCGTTTTTATTTATTTATTTATTTATTTATATCAAAACAACATTGATATTGTCTTGTTAAGTGAAACCTGGTTTCGTCCTGGTAAAAATGTCTCTTTCTCAGGATATAACATTCATCGTGAAGATATAGCAGATGGTAAAGCTGGTGTTGCTATTTTCATTTCAAAAAAACTATCTTATTGTCCAATAACCTTTGTACGCAATTTTAATCCTGGTGTAATGGTTTGCGGTATAGAGATTACTGTTGATAATAAACCAATTTCCCTAATTTCGATTTATCGGCCACCTAATATTAGAACAAATGAAGGTGATTGGCAAAATATTTTTTCGCAAATAACAACCCCTTATCTTATAGGTGGGGACTTTATTGCATTTTATAGTGGAGCATGGGGCTCCTATAAAAACGATTCTATGGGAAAACAGATTCTAAATATTATAAAAGATTTTGACTTAGTAATTTTAAATCATGGTTCTGCTACCATACGGGTCCAGCCTGGAGCTGAAAAGTCAGCTGTCGATCTAACTCTTTGTTCTCCCGTTATATCTACCAAAGTTAACTGGACGACCGATTCTGATTCACTTGGATCAGATCATTTTCCAATTTTAATAAATCTGGATTGGTCCACAACAACACAAGGTAAAATTCACCCTAAAATCAAATGGAATACGAGAAAAGCTGACTGGAAAACGTATACCAGTACTATCGATATGAAATTTTAAAAAGCTCCTTTACTTAAAGACATTAAAGAAAAATATAATTATTTGGTAAACTGTATAAATGATGCTGCGCAAATAAGCATACCGATAAATAGGCCTTACTCTATGCCGCCCACCTCTACCTTGGTGGGATCCAGTAGATTGTGATGAGGTTATTCGCAAAAGAAAAGATGCACTAAATGAATATAAAAACCATTCCACTCTAGAAAATTATCTAAAATGCAAAAAAATCGAGGCGGAAACAAAAAAAAATTCTTTAAAAGAAAGCCAGGGACATGGTGTTCCAAACTAAATAAAAATACTCCTTCTCAACTATTATGGTCTCAGGCAAAAAAAATGACTAGAAAAAATATATTTTAAAAACCCTCTAGCAGTCAATGGTTCGAAGAATTTTTTCACATGGTTGCACCTCCGACGGTATTAAATAACCCGGACGGAGATCTGGATGACCTTCCAAATAATCACTTTCTTTGTAGATGCTTTTCTATAAATTAATTAGATTGTGCTTTAAAAAACACAGAAAACACGGCTCCTGGCTACGATGATATTCAGTATTGTATGTTGTCACATCTACCTTTTAATGCTAAAAACTTACTGCTAGATATTTTTAATAGTATATATCTTTATGGTACAAAAATCGAGGATTTTGAAAAAGTTGTAGTAATACATATACAAAAACCAGGCAAAGATCCTAATTTGTGCACCTCCTATCGTCCTATTTCATTGCTATCTTGTATTCAAAAAACATTAGAAAGGCTTTTTAAATTTCGTTTGGAATATTGGCTTAATAACCAAAATATAATAACAATCAAAAATACTGTGATATTTTTAGTGGGAAAAAAGGACCATTTATAAACAATCTTAAAAAAAGAATGTTGAATATCTTGAATACAGTTGAGTATTAGTAAAATATTTGCTAATTTTAAGATTTTTTATAATGAGATTTTAGATATTAAGTCGCTCTTGGGCGACACCAATTTAATCACTACATTTGTAAGTGGGTTAATGATATTTAAGTATCAACCTGTAAATTGTAGTTCAAATAAATAAATAAATTAAAAAATCTTCTGCCGGAAAACCAGTATGGATATAAAAAAGGTTTTGGTTCTGTTGATTCTGTCTCGGACATTGTGGTTGACATTCAAAACTGTTTCACAGATAATGAATATCTTACAACGTTGTTTCTTGACATTCAAAGTGCCTATGATTCTGTAGACCTAAAAATTTTGGAGTCTAAAATGGTTTCCAACTTTCGTATTCCGCTTAATGTTGCTAGGTCAATTGTCAGATTGTTTAATACACGGCGAATATTCTTGAGAAATAGTTTAAATGAAAAAGTTGGTCCAAGATATGTTTATATGGGCTTACCACAAGGATCAGTACTTAGTTCCCTACTCTTTAACCTCTACACAGCCGATATACATAACTTTTCAATCTTTAAAATTGTTCAATATGCTGATGATTTTTGTCTTTACATTCAGAGCAACAAATATGATGAGGTCTTAAGGTTACTCTCACAAATTTTTGGAAAAATACTATATTGGTCTAAAATAAATGGTTTTAAGATATCAGCTGAGAAATCAGCTGTTTGTGTTTTTACTAGGCACAATACCCCTAACTTGAATTCGGTTAATTTACAAAAATTGGTAATTCCTTTTAAGACAGAAGTTAAATACTTGGGCATTATTTTAGACAAAAAGCTAAGCTGGAAACGGCATTACTGATTATCTTACAAATAAGTGTGAAAAGGGAATAAATTTTCTGCGCTCCATTATGAAAACTTGGTGGGGCTTTGATGTACAAACTGCGCTGATTTTCTACAAATCATATATCAGATCTATTCTTGACTATGGCAGTATTTTGTATGGCTCTGCCTGCAAACCCCATTTACAGAAAATTAATCGTGTACAATATAAAACTCTTAGAGTGTGTTTAGGTGCAATGCGATCATCACCTGTAGAGGCGTTATTAGTGGAAGCTTTGGAACCCCCATTGTGCTTACGAAGAGAGGCACTCAGTGCTAAATTTTTATTTAAACACCAATTTTTTGAAACTAATCTTCTTCATAGCATTTCTAGACTAAATACTTATGATTTAACTAATAAGTATTGGAATCATAAAAACTCTCCCCCTTTATGTGAAGTATTTAGAAACTTTAATGGAATCCTGAACCAAATTACGCCTTTATGTATAACAGATTATGAATACCATAGTGGTTTTCAAGAAGTTGCACTGATAATCCCTTCTTTTACTGATAGCAAATTACCTAATAACCATATTTTAAAGGCATAACTTATAAAATATAAAGAATATATCTTTATATATACTGATGCGTCTAAAACAGATGAAGGCAATGGAGCAGCTATATATATACCCCAAATCAACAATGAATTTAAGTTTAATGTTGAAAAAAATTGTAGTATTTTTACTACAGAGGCCTTAGCTATTTTTAAAGCACTTAATTTTGCTCTTGAATATGACAATCAATATTTTGTTATTCTGTCTGATTCTTTGTCCGTTCTAAAAGCACTAACCAATATTAAACCTTGGTCCTACAAAACTAATCCTTTATTATGGCACATTCGAAAACTATTACGATATATTACGTTAAGAAAAAAGCACATAACATTTATTTGGGTTAAAGCACACACTAGTATAACAGGTAACGAGTATGTGGATACTCTAGCAAAGGATAGTATTCGTAATGGAACACCCATTAGTTCTAGTCTTAACCTTAGCGAGGCAGATGTTCTTCTAAAATCAGAACTATTAGATAAATGGAACTTAAGATGGAAAACCTATTGTACCACATCTCGCACTAGATATTCACTTCTTGTAAAAAACATTCCTAATAAGCACTGGCATAAGGAGATAATAGTTCCAAGACGGTTTATTACAACCATTATACGACTGAAATTGGGCCATGCTTGTTATCCAGCCCACCTAAATAAAATAGGTATTCTCCCTTCGGACAAATGTGATTTGTGCAATGTCAGATGTGATTTGGACCATCTATTCTTGGTGTGTAAAAAGTATGAAAATGAAATTAATAGCCTCTTCAAGCAATTGATTTAAGAATGTAAAGTCGAGTGCCCTTCTAATATCCTATACCTTTTGTCACTAGGAAATATTAAATATTTAATGTTCTTGTAACATATTTATATAAGGTCAATTTAAAATTGTAACTCTTAATTATTTAAAAAACAAACCTGCCCTATTTTTTCCTTATATGTAATCCCCTTTTTTAGTGGTCTTCATTCCCTGTGTGTCTTTAAATAAAGTCGCCCTGACAGACCCCAGTGGCGTGTATCCCTGTTTATATGTTTCGTATAATAATGTTCTTTTTTACTTTGCGACTGGCTAATTAGCCAAATGCCAATTAAACAAAAAAAATGAGTAAATGCATGTATGTATTAGTTTACTAGGCACTAAGTATAAAAACCTACGCCCTTAATAAGAAAATGATTAGGTATGTACCTTCAACCGCAGCAGCCGCCATGTTGCAATGGGAAGACGAACCGGCTTAAAAATAAATTAAAAATTAAGTAAACTGTATCCACACTTAGATAAACTTACCTAAAAGTATCTGAATTAACTCAGAAAATCCCCAGTCTGCAATTTCATTCATTTTGGATAGATTGTAAAATAAATAATAAATTTTAGGAATTCACTTGTAGTCACCACACTAGCACCACCAAGAAATGCATTTAACAATTTTTGCAAGGACTGGCAATTCTGGTACAACGTTGTCAGCTAATTTTCGCTAAGATTTAAAGTGCTACTAATTTTTGCAACAATGCCACATTGATTCTAATTGTTTCCGAAAAATTAAAAGACTCCATTTAACACCTGAAGAATATTATTACGTAAATTACTATACATCAATTAATAAGTTTATACTGTTAAAATTTCTTTAATCAAAACTTTGAATACCAATAATTCGACTGTCAACTATTTCCATTTAACATATAATTTATGTGGCGAAAAATTGATATGTTATGATATGGCAACACAGCATTTTAGTGACTGTTTGAAGGTTGGAGACAATGATGTTTCTTAAATGATGAAAGAGTTTTGGACTTCCATTGTCTTTATTTGTTTTAAATCACAACGTTTCAACTGGTAAGTATCTCCAGTCGTCTTCAGGTGAATACTAAATAAGTAAAGTAACTACAGGACTATTTATACTAGCTAAGGTGCACTAAAGCATAACTGAGGTGGGTGCAGTCATGCGTTCAGTTGGCACGCGATCTTATCCTAAGATTACATCTATCTAACAATGGTTTCCAGATATTTCTTATGTTCAAGGATGGTTTACTAAAGCAGCCTGGGTTCTGGTGAATAGCAGCAGCTTCCTTGAACTTTCTTTTCCTCTAATGTGGTTCCTTATGTAGAATTTCAGCTTTTGACCACATGATATGGTGACCATGTTTCCAGGCATGGTCAGCTGCATCTGACTTTTCGGTCTCTCCTTTTAACGTATTGTTTTTGTGTTCTTTAATCCTTGTTTCTAATGGTCTTAATGTCTCACCTATATAGGATTGGCCGCATTCGCAGGGGATCTGGTAGACGCAGTTTTTCCTATCTTTTTGACTTGTGGGCTTTATCTTCGTCAGGTGGCTTCTTAGGGTGTCCCTCGAGTTGAATATGGTGTTGATGTTATATCGTTGTCCTAGTCTCCTTATTTTCTCAGATACTCCTTTGACATATGGAATATTGAGTGTTGGTTGTGCCTCTCTGTTTGCTTCTTGCGCGTTGGGTCGATTCTTACGATTTTCCAATATTGTGTCGACTAATCTTTTGGGGTAGCCATTTTTGTTGATATCGGCCTTGATGTGGTCAGTTTCTTTTTTAAGTGCTTCTTCCGAGTTACAGATTGTAATTGCTCTATCTACGAGGGTTTTAACTATGCCATGTTTCGCACTGTTTGAGTGATTTGATCTAAAATTGAGATACTGACCTGTATGTGTGGGTTTTCTGTATACTGACGTTTGGATGCTGTTGCCATTTTTCTTCACGTTGACATCTAGGAACGGTAATTGATTATTTTCTTCTTTCTCCATGGTAAATTTAATTGTTGGTGTTAAGCTATTAAGGTGATTTAGAAAATCTCTTGGTTCCTCATCGGTTCCATTCCAAATAATGAAGGTGTCATCCACATATCTCAGCCACATTTTTGGTTTCTTCTTTGCCTGTTCCATTGCTTTGGATTCAAACCATTCCATGTAAATGTTGGCGATTATTGGTGAGAGAGATGAGCCCATCAGTAGTCCGTCTACTTGTTTGAAGAACCTATCCTTTTCCTACGAATGGAACCGATGAGGAACTAAGAGATTTTCTAAATGACCTTAATAGCTTAACACCAACAATCAAATTTACCATGGAGAAAGAAGAAAATAATCAATTACCGTTCCTAGATGTCAACGTGAAGAAAAATGGCAACAGCATCCAAACGTCAGTATACAGAAAACCCACACATACAGGTCAGTATCTCAATTTTAGATCAAATCACTCAAACAGTGCGAAACATGGCATAGTTAAAACCCTCGTAGATAGAGCAATTACAATCTGTAACTCGGAAGAAGCACTTAAAAAAGAAACTGACCACATCAAGGCCGATCTCAACAAATATGTTTACCCCAAAAGATTAGTCGACACAATATTGGAAAATCGTAAGAATCGACCCAACGCGCAAGAAGCAAACAGAGAGGCACAACCAACACTCAATATTCCATATGTCAAAGGAGTATCTGAGAAAATAAGGAGACTAGGACAACGATATAACATCAACACCATATTCAACTCGAGGGACACCCTAAGAAGCCACCTGACGAAGATAAAGCCCACAAGTCAAAAAGATAGGAAAAACTGCGTCTACCAGATCCCCTGCGAATGCGGCCAATCCTATATAGGTGAGACATTAAGACCATTAGAAACAAGGATTAAAGAACACAAAAACAATACGTTAAAAGGAGAGACCGAAAAGTCAGGTGCAGCTGATCATGCCTGGAAACATGGTCACCATATCATGTGGTCAAAAGCTGAACTTCTACATAAGGAACCACATTGGAGGAAAAGAAAGTTCAAGGAAGCTGCTGCTATTCACCAGAACCCAGGCTGCTTTAGTAAACCATCCTTGGACATAAGAAATATCTGGAAACCTTTGTTAGATAGATGTAATCTTAGGATAAGATCGCGTGCCAACTGAACGCATGACTGCACCCACCTCAGTTATGCTTTAGTGCACCTTAGCTAGTATAAATAGTCCTGTAGTTACTTTACTTATTTAGTATTCACCTGAAGACGACTGGAGATACTTACCAGTTGAAACGTTGTGATTTAAAACAAATAAAGACAATGGAAGTCCAAAACTCATTCAGCATTTTAGTGGTTCTGCAAATTTAAAGACCTAATTTAACAATTTCGTAAAGTTTTTTACTTGTGAGATGTGAAAGGGAAGGCTTCAATTTATATATAAGTGATATGCAATTAATTTAACCAAGTTCTACAGCCCTTAGTTTCAATGTCTATTGTTGTTGTAAATATTATTCCTGCACTCATGTTACAAAAACTGTTGCTTTGCTGTAAATGTAAATCATTCAAACGTGTTTTACAATTTTGTAGGACCCATATCAACTGCCCAGTTGTATTTATGCGTACACTTGCAAGAAATAATGCTGCAATTTGTAAGAATAATTGGCCCCACAAGATTGTAAGACAATTTACATCTGGATTTTTTTGAGTGCAAGTTTTATTGCTAGCAGTAAGTTTGAATGATTGGCCATTCTATACATTATCTACGATTACTATCTATTTAAGTGGAAATTTTCTTTTGGGAGAGTTCACCGCCTACTATTATCTTGATTAGTTCAATTCCAAGGCCTCCTTAATCAATATTCTAGGCATAAAATAATTTTAAATGGCTTACGGTAATTACTTTGTGAAAAACTAAGGTTATTTGGATATCAATTGAAAACGAATAAAGATATCAAAACGCGTTGTGCGCCAAAAGGTAGGTATTTTTATGCTTCTTAAAAATATCATACAAAAAGTATACCGTTCCAGTAAAACAAAATACGAATTAGCAACGATCAACAAAATTCTATTTTTATTAAGCATGAAAGTGTCTTTCAAAGAAGCCTAAATTTATTAGATTTATTATTTGTTTTAGTTTAAAGATTTGCAGAGTAAGGACAATTATTATTTGCCACGTGTGGTGCACTTAATACCATTTATTTTCTCTAAGAAAAATTTACTGGGATTTTAAAAGTGTAGTAGTAAGTAGCAAGTAAAGTAACCTATTTCTAATAAAACTGTTGGTTACTGCATAAACAGGATCCAATTTACATTAATTATGATTAACTTATAATAAAAGCTTGCTAATCAGATGATTCTTCGTGCTGGTATTTTGTTTTAATCGCAAAAGAAATGTGGGTAGTTTTTAGCGGTGCCAATTAGTCTTCAATAGCATCGTGTATGTTTTATTTTAAATTTCTCATCAGCGTGGCGTATGAATATGCTGTCTGCATTATCTGAAAAAATGATTTGGATTATTTTCCAGTAGAAGCATCATGGAACTTGCAATACCATTCAATAAAATAGCACAGACTGCAATAAACTCGGTAACAAATAGTCCGACCATTTTTTAAAAAAATCCAAAAACACAAGTACCTACCTTTTATTTCATTTATCAGTGTTTTTGCACTGTCGTAGATTTTATTTTTCAGCCATCGATGGATGGATTAACCCGACTAGTTTTTTTTCTAGTGCAAATGCACGAATTTTGTTAGCTCGCGAAAAAAGGCATATAAAAAGATGTAGTATAACCCACTAATTACGTTTGAAGCTCTGCATGTTAAATGATGATTGTAAATATTATTGGAGATGTTTGTAATTTTTTTCCATCTTTGGAGTTATTTTTCGAATTGTGTGAGTTTTTCGTTGCTAAAATTCCTATAAATGTTTTTATGTTGTCACGTAACATTTTACTTTTAAGGTAACAAAGCAAATAATCAATGGGTTTAGGATCCGGCCATCTTGCCGGCTACTTGTGTGATCTTCCCATCCACCGTGGCACCAATTAAAACTAATAAGGATGGCTCTACACGATTAAAAATATTAACGATATCAGTATTGACAATATAAAATCGTTAAATTACTTAATATTATTGTAGTATAACAAGAAATTATTTAAATTTTTTCTCGCTTATATCAGGTAATTTTAAACGTATAAATAGTGAGTCATATTCCATATTCCATATATACACTTTTCCGCGCGCAACCATAATAGTTTTTGACCATGGATGAAAAGTAAAATTCACTACAATAAAAAAAACTGTCAAATAAAAAAGGCCATCATTGTTTATATTTTTTCAAAGAACAAACGGACTCTTTATTACTAAATTTATTCCAGTCAAATAATTCACCCTGTATATGTAGTCTTAAGTTTAAGAACTCTATCATTATCACTTAAGGGTGGTCTGGAGTAGCAGAAAATCAGTTTTGACCCCTAAGGTCTTATTAGAGAGGTTATCAATAAATAATACACAAACTTCCATCATATATTCATATGATATTTATTTTATATACATGCATAATATTCTTAGATATTGAAACTGGGCAGAGAAATGTTACGGTGGTCGCCTGAATAACAAATTCTTCAAATCTTTTTTATCGGTCTTGAATCAAAAACCGTTAAAATTTTTACACCAAAATTTGTTTAATTTTTTTTTAAATGCTTGTTAAGTTAAATAAATTGTCATGTATTATCAAGATGATTTATTTGAGTACCTACTACTACGGCTAGATGGAGGTTTGTATAATATTTTACCCTTATATTATCCAAGAATAATGAATATAATATATATTAGGAAATAAGGGCGCTAAATGACGTCAAAACTGACGTGAAACAATCGACTGACGATCTAAAAACCAAGATTGATAATATTACTACCACCAACAAAGAAGTTATTCACATGCTCTCTTCTGGAATTATCCCTCAAGTAAGTACTACAAACCTGACATCTCCAAATCTCCAAATATCCAGCCTAATAATAATCTTTCGAGCATGCCTGAAGACATTTGTGATCTAACCAGAAAACCATTAAACCGTGGTAAACTTGATGGCAATAATAACAGGCATGTCGTTCGGCCGCAGACACGAACGGGAAATGATTCTGTTGGGTCTAGGGTGATTATGGGTAGGTACTGGAACGGATTCCTCTGGTTCGTTCGCCTCTGCAGCCAGACGGGTTTGGCTGTCTGTAAGCAAGGTTACAGTTAACACCAAGGACGAGGACATTAAGTCCTATTTGAAAAGTAAATTTCCGGGACGCACATTTACTGTTGAAGTTCAACCTAAGAGACCGGAAGCATCTAGTTTGGCATTTAAGGTTGGCGCTGATCCAGACCTTGTTAAAGAACTTTATGATGTTAAAACGTGGCCCTCAGGTGTTATAGTTAAGAGATTTTCCTTTCGTAAGCCAATCAGCACAAATCAGCAATGGAAATAGAAAATTTACACAAAATAGTACCAATAAGAGTGGCAATAACAGCGCAGGTCTTTGTATATACTACCAAAATGTAAGGGGTATTAGAACTAAATTAAATGATCTATCTAGTGCTGCATCGGCGTGTGAATACGACATTATCATCTTGTCTGAAACATGGTTAACGCCCGACTATAACGATGCGGAACTTAGTTTAGAGAATTACGTAGTTTACAGACAGGATAGAAATCAGTTGGCTACTGGAAAATCCAGAGGGGGGGGAGTTTTAGTGGCAGTCCTAAAATCCCTTAAAGCACAGGTTACTGAAGCTCCACATCTAAGCTTTGGCCACGAGGAATTATGGGTGACAGTTTCTCTTGGAAATGGCAATACTGTTTTATTTTGTGCAGTCTATTTTCCACCGCAGTGTAATATTGAAGAATATGAAAATCATTGTAACAATGTCGAAAGTATGTGTGATATCTGTGATAACAAGTTAGTCTATGTAATTGGAGATTACAATCTGCCAGACTTAAAACTTTTTGATGAACATAACACTGAGAACTTAACAGTCGGAAATAGTGCTATTAATAATCTAGTTATAAGCTCAATGCTATTTTTAAACTTTACTCAAGTGAATTCCATAAAAAATGTTAACAATGTAGTATTAGATTTGGTATTTACCAATAACTGTGATACAACTGTAAACTGTGCTGTCGATAGTCTTCTGGCCTGTGATAGGCATCATCCTGCCTTAACTGTGAATGTACCTAGTTGTAATACATTTTTACCGCTTCAAACTATAGAATACATTTACGATTTTAAAAATGCAAATTACTATGATATTAATAATTTTCTGATAAATTTTAACTGGGATATATTGTTGATTAATGATGTTGTTGCAGATGTAAACGTATTCTACGATATACTTTTTAACTGTATTGAAAATTTTGTTCCTAAAAAAATTATTAAAAATGACTTTAAGTTTCCAATCTGGTTTAGTCAAGAACTCAAAGATTTAACTTTTGAGAAAAAAGCAGCTCACATGCAGTATAAAGTAAGCAGATCAATGGATGATTACTTATTGTTTTGCAATATACGTTCCCTTTGTAAAAATAAGGCCAGAATTGACCATGCATCATATATAAGGAATATTGAAAATAACCTAAAACAAGATATAAACTCATTTTGGAAATTTATTCATTCAAAAAATAAAACAAATGATATTCCTTCAATAATGAAATATAAAAATGTAAACTATGATAATGGAAATGACATTGCCAATGCCTTTGCTGAGCATTTTGCAAGTGTCTATGTGAGTTCAAATAATGATTCTGATAATATCAATGACAAATTGTTTGATAACGAGGTTTTAGGACCTGACTTAAATATCTCTTCATTTTATATTCCAATAAGTGATATTTTCAATAAGTTAGAATCCCTAGATGTATCTAAAGGTCCGGGCCCTGATGGAATATCTGCTTATTTTCTCAAAAATTGTGCATTTCCATTGTCCAGGCCGTTATGGCTATTATTTAATAAATCTCTTTCTAATGGATTATTTCCAGAAACCTGGAAAACTTCTTATATAGTACCGATCTTTAAAAACAGTGGAAGTAGAGAAAACATTGAAAGCTACCGACCTATCTCATTAATGTCACTTATTCCTAAGATTTTTGAATCTATTGTTGCAGACTTTTTCAAGAAAACTTTTAAAAATATTATAATTTCAAATCAACATGGTTTCTCTCAGGGTCGTTCAACTGCCTCCAACCTTCTAGTATATCACGAGCAGATAGTGGAAGCTTTGGAAAGTGGCTATAGTGTTGACTCTATTTACACAGACTTTGCTAAAGCCTTCGACAAGCTAAATATTTATATCCTTTTAAACAAACTTTATGCTTATGGTATCCAAGGAAACGTTTTGCGTTGGCTGAAATCATACTTACTTGACAGAACTCAAATTGTAAGGATAAACAACTATGTGTCTAACTCAATCAAGGTTCAATCGGGTGTTCCGCAAGGCGCCCATTTAGCGCCCATTCTTTTTAACATTTTTATAAATGACGTTGCTGGTTGTTTTCATTTTTGCTATTTTCTCTTGTACGCTGACGACATAAAGATCTTTTTACCGTTACTTAATGTTTTTTCAATGTTTAAACTACAGAGCGACCTTGACCGATTTTACACTTGGTGTTGTAGGAATAAACTGTTTTTAAATATATCAAAGTGTAAATATATACAATTTAGTAAATCTTTGAATAGTGTTGTAAATAGCTATCATTTTAATAATAACATATTAAAAAACGTGAAAGTTATTAGGGATCTTGGAGTGATTTTTGATCATAAGTTAAGTTTCAATCATCACATTGAGATTTGTAGAAATAAGGCTATGAAAATGCTAGGATTTATAAAAAGAAACACCAGGGATTTCTCTGACGTCAAGGCAATAACATTACTGTATACCTCACTGGTGCGACCACATCTAGAAAATGGATACAGTGTGTGGTCCCCGTATTATAATATTTATCAAGATATGTTGAACGGTGTTCAAAGGAAATTTCTTAAATATGTAGCTTATAAAAGACATATATTAGTAGATAACATTAACTACTCTGAATTGGAAAAGGATCTTAATATAGGCTCTTTAGAAAGCAGGCGAAATAACATGGACGTTATATTTGTTTTTAAATTGATTAACGGTCTATGTAACTGTCCCGAATTACTATCGAAGTTCAGTTTTTATGTTCCACCTAGATCTCTTCGAGAAAGTAAGATTTTTGAACCTCAACATCATCGAACTCGATATGGTCAAAACAGTGGGGTGAACAGAATGATGAATAACTGCAATAATGCCAATACTGATTTATTTAATACGTCTCTAGCCAGATTGAAGGGTTACTTAAAAAGAAATAATTAGAACGATATCAATGAATATTATATATAATTTTACTTTGTAAGTTACGTAAGTAATTGCCATTAATGTATGTTATTTTGCATATACAAATTGTATATAACTTTAATTTTATAGATTGTATTTTATTGGGCAATGCCCGTTTATTTGAAAATAAATAAATAAATAAATAAATAAATAGAAATGTTCAAAAATAGAATATTGCAAAATCAAATATTCTAATTTTAGTACCATTATAGTATACATGGAAATACTTTTCCAATTCCCCAAGAATTTTTTAGAGAGGGATGAGAAAATAGTTTTTAAATGACTGCTTAAAAATGTGATTATTATAGACATGCAATTTATAACGAAACCTACTATAATAGTCCTTCTAACGACTTCTTGAATAGACTTCAAAAATTGGAAATAATACATAATAAAGAACGACACAGAATAAATGTCATGTCTAAGTTTTATTATTTTCTTAATAACTGTTTTGAGTAGGCTGTAACCACAATGACATTTAAATATTTGATTTTGACAAGTTGATATATTTAAATGGTCAATTACGTCTTGTGCTGTATTTTGATAATTTTCTGACTAAATATTGTGAATGGATGTTTCGTTATACAAAAGGAGAAACACTAATAATTCTGATGCTAGTAAAACACTTTTAATGCGAGCGAGGCGCAGGAGATCCCTTATTACCACTTGCTACTGTTCATCAAGTAAGTTTAACTTTTTTCAACTTTTACATAGCAGTAAATAAAACATTTTGTTCATTGTAATATTATAATTTATTGATTTTATAGAGTTCCTGATGCTTTAGAAATTCCCTCGGAACTATAAGTAAATTGTGTAAAAGTCGTCGAGTCAGACGATAAATGTCACAGAAGAAGAAACAATATTGTTCTCGCATGGCGAGGAAGACCACTCCATGAAATTCAGTACCATGTCATTATATCCCAAGTATAAACTGTACAGTAAAGGTAGATAATACCGTGCAAGCAAAAATTATTTGCACCAAAGAGGGCTTGGATTATAAAACGTAGGGCTTGGTTTAGATCACAATGATATGGGGACGATATATCTAACCAAATCTACGTTAAAATTTTGTCAAATTCATATTATGACAATGACATGATATGCCAAACTAATGAGTAATAAAATAAGTAGACAAATACAAATTTATTTTTGTTGTTTACAAAATTAACAAAGTAAGAATTTGGAGGACGTCATCTTTGTGGAACGGCCTTTCTGAGACCGTGTTTCCAACCGAATATAACCTCCAACGATTCAAGAAAAACGTGAATCGCTTTTTCGCACACGCACCGCTCCCAGAGCGCCTTAAAGGATTTTTCCTATAGTGCTTGTGCTCGATCATAAAAAAAAAAAAAAAAAAAAAAGAATTACATAAATTGCTGAATTGGCCACCGCTCCAAGCATAAATTCACACGTCTCTTCGTATTTTCGAAAGTGATGACCAGCATCTCTGGAGAAATGTTACCACATACTTGGATAATCCTTTCTTGTAATTGTTCTAAATTTGCAACTGGTGTTTTAAAAATAGTGTTCTTTAAATGAGCAAAAACGAAGTAATCCATAACCATTAATCAAGGTGATCTAGGTGGGAATTCAATGTCTGATCGAAAACTGATCAATCTGACGTCGAAAAAATTGCGTAAGTAGTTAATAGTTTCGGCGGCTGTATTGGCGGCTGCACCGTCCTGTAGTTCGTCGTCAAGTAGTTGCTCCACAAATGAATTAAAAATATTGTCTCTATTCCGCTCTGCTGTAACTGTGTCATGGAAAAAAATAGGACCAACAATTCTTCTTCGGGAAACAGCTAACCAGACACCAATTTTTTGAGGGTGCAATGTGGACTCTACAAAAAAATGGGAACTTTCACTACTCCACATGGGTGTATTCTGAGAATCCACATAACCGGAGAGGTGGAACCAGGCTTCATCCGAAAAAAATGTCAGGTCTAATAAATCATTTCTTTCCAATAAATTTTGGGTAAACCATTGAGAACTATTCCTGCGTCTTTCAAAATCTGCGGCTTGTATTTCTTGGAATACTTGCACTTTATTAGAAAATAAATTTAGCTGCTTCTTAAGAATAGCCCTGCATGTTCCATAAGACCTTCCCACTTCTTGGGACAGGCGTCTTATACAATTTGTTGGCGCTTTTTGCATTATTTCACGAACCTTTGCAATAAGTTCTCTGTTCTTACAGATGATCTTCCTGCTCCTTTTTTGTGTTGTATAGAACCTGTTTCCCTAAATAGAGCCACGGTTCTTTTCAGGAAATGATAAAAATCCGCAGCAATAAAAGCAACGTTAGGAAAATGTTCGTGAAAATCTTCCATGCACAAACCCGGATTGTATTGCCACTCACCATTTACTCCAACCCCGTTTCAAAAATACGCTTCCACCATGCACGTTCTGTGCTGTTCCGTAAAGCCCATTGTGTGAATTGTTTAAGAAATTGGAAAAATTAGCGATAAATCAAATTACTTGTAACGACTGTCAAAGATGACGGAATAATTCATTGATTTCTTAAATGGAAACCCCTGTATGTTATTACATTTTAAGATTGTCCGTAAAAATCTAGCCATGTTTGATGCATAATCTCCTAAACATATCTTCAACTGTTCACGAAATATTGAAGTTCAAATATTAAAATAACACTTTATTAAATTGATTTCTAAATTACATTTTTAAAAGTATCAAAAATTACTTTAGCAAATGTTGGAAGTGTCCGCCATTAACAGCTCTGCAGTAGCCCAGCCGATCAAAAATACTAAATAACTGTAAATAAAAAATGTAATTTATAAATCAATATAATAAAGTGTTATTTTAATATTTGAACTTCAATATTTCGTGAACAGTTGAAGATATGTTTAGGACATTATGCATCAAACATGGCTAGATTTTTACGGACAATCTGAAAATGCAATAACATACAGGGGTTTCCATTTAAGAAAATTTTTTTTTTCTGCCACACGTTTGTGGTACACCCTGTATACCTACATTTTATGTCAAAACATGCGCAATTTAAAAACAAAATCGACGGGTTCGAGCGTTTCTCCAAACACGTCCCCATTTATTTGTATTGAATTTATCCGTTATTAAATCACCACCCTGTATATTTTTTAGGGGAATCGAACCCAGAACCCCAGCGGAGGCATAAAACTTTTTCGATTAAAAAAAAATTTCTGCAAGCCGCTAAACATTGTTTAGTCATATATTCAATACAGACACTAAAAAAAACTTTATTATAAATAATATTATATTTTATTTTCAGGTGACTACTCAAAAAAAGGAAAAGTGCGTGGGTCATTAAACCATTATTAAACCATCCAAAGTTTAGGAAATAATATTTTTACATTTCCCAAATAAAACAGAACCTATAAAACATCATACTCTTAAAATATCACAATTTATTTATTTGAAATAAATAAATCTCATTTTATGTATTTCTTGTGCCTGATTACAACCCTGTAAAAAGAGAAAATTATAATATGACTTAATAGACGACATGACTCGAACTGATGTCAGATGATGTGATGTACATTCAAGGAATCATTAGAAGGACTATACATTGTAAATACAGGGTGTTATGCAAATAAGTTATTATATTTAAACATGTAAATTCTAATGTTCCGGGTGGTCAAATAAGCGAGGACGTCGACTTTATCTCGGAAACCATTAATCGTACAACTTTCGGAAAGATTTTTTTATGAGTAAACTGGTCAAGAGAAATTGCTGGAAATTACTTTCAAGTTCCTCATTTCGCCGCAAGGGGGCACAATTAAAAATTGTTTTTTTAAATTCTAAATTTCTCCGAAAATTCCCATATTAGGGTATAACTCTGATTACATCATTGGAAAGCTTAGACAGTTCTGCATCATTTTGGTTTAAGGCTCATTGGCGTACCGACCTTGATAAGAGTGGGGGGGGGGGGGGGGGGGTGAAAGTGTAAACATTAAAATCGCTTTAACTTCCAAACGACTTATCCGATTTTACTATATTTAAGCTTGTTTGGAAGGGGAAAATAAGCATCTTCAATTGCCGTATCCAATAGTACACGATAGTGTTTAATAAAATTGCTAGAGGGCGCAATTTGTAATAATAACAGTTTTTTCGATTTTATCCCGAATATTCAAATCATACGGTAGAACTATGACATCATAATCAAAAAGTAGATGAAATTTGCAAGAAACGATGTGAAGACCGCAGTTCGATATCTTTGTTCGTTTCAGAGTTATTGCCAAAACAATAATTTTTAATACAAATTGCGCCCTCTAGCAATTTTAATAGAAACTATCTTGTACCATTGGATACGGCAATTGAAGGTACTTACCTTTTTCTTTCAAACAAGCTTAAATTTAGTAAAATCGGATAAGTCGTTTAGAAGTTACAGCGATTTTAATGTTTACACTTTTAATAGCTTATTACATATCGCGCTAAACCGCGATATGGTATACGGCGCTTCGGTGAAAATAATGTATGTATGTTGTCGTTGTCGTAGTCGTGGTTTTCGACATTTTCACATTTGCGATTTTTTTTCTCGGAAACTGCTAAAGTGGGACGATTGAAACTTTTTGGGTTTAGTGAGGAATAGTGGGGGTACGTTGTGTAAAAATTTGGAATATACAGGTTGTGCAGGAAAAAAGTTATTAAACCCCAAACCGAAAAAAGTCGGGTTTCACGGTACCACACCGTGGTCCCAGGAATGAACATGATCGATTCACACTTTTTGGACGTGTAGAGGACCGCGAGTTATAGAAGCCTATTGCTTGTGAGCGCGATCGAGAGATTGGAAGTAATTTTTTTGATTTTTTTAAAGTTGAAAATTGGTCGAAAATGGTACCTTTTGGATCGCTAATAAGTCGAATTGGGTGCATCCGATCAACATTCGGTTTTGATAATCGTTTAGGCCATCTCAAAAACTACCTTTTTCCAATATATCGTTCTATACCTAACTGGAATGGAAATTATCAAAAATTGTAAGAAACTGGAAACCACAGAGTAAGTCGTGATTTTTTGCCGTTTTTATTTTTTTTCGTACGGAAAACGACTTTTGATCGAAACGTTGTATACTTTAGCGGATAGAGGTCGTCAAATTGCATTTAAAAGATATTTTTTCGTTTCTCTATCTTTAATACGAAAAAAACGGCAAGCTTTTGGAAATTTTCTACTAAATATTCTATCACGTCGCACTGGAACGCTTAAATGCATCTGCAAGTGTCTATATATAACTTTTTCAATTTATTATTGGTCCACCATATCGACCGATAAACAAGTTTTAGTTTGCATAGTAAACGCACTCTGGAAAAACATATTTTGTGGCTCAAAAAAATTAATTTATGATATTTTTATAGGTTTCTTCACCAGACGTTTTACTATATCGACTGTAACTTATTCAATTTTTAACAAAAACGTTTTATTTTTCTTTAAAAATACGCGTTGGTTTCTTCTTAATAACTCTACATATCCAAACTTATCAAAATATATTCGCAAATTTGAGAAAAGTCGCTTTTTTGGGTGCGGAAACAGGCAAAATTTACAAATTCTAACACCATTCACTTTTGATTTAGTAGGCTTTGATTTTTTTTGAAAATTAATTCTAAAAAGCCGGCTGTCAAAAATGGCGAAAAATGGGTGTTTTAAGCTTGACTTGCTTAAGTAATAGGAACATTTCCAGATTTTAAATTGGATGGAATAGCTACCTTGAACCTTCTTCTAATTTTATTGACCAAAATATTTGCCCAAAATGTTTCAGAAATAGTTGTAATCTCGCTTTTCAAGATGGCGTTCCGACATTGATAATCCGTGGCCACGTGGTTAGAGGCTGTTCTACATTTCGATGTTCGCGATTATTTTGTTCAAAAACGGTTGGAGCTAAACGATTCAAACTTTCTGGACGTAGAGAGGAATAGTAGGGGCACGTTCTGGGAACAATTTCCAATATACAGGGTGTACCGGAAAAAAGTTATTAAAGTCAAAGTTCAAAAATATGTTTTTTTTCGTTGTAGCGCGATACAGGTGGCAAAAATCATTTTAATCGTTTTCGACGTGTAGACGACGTTGGGCTACAAAATGCTGTTATTTGCGAACGCGATCGAAAGTTGGGAAGTCAATTTTTTGATTTTTTTTAAATCAATGTAGGGTCATATTGGATCGTTAATAAATCGAATTGGGTGCATCCGACATACTTTTGGTTTGGAGATTCGTTTAGGTCATCTCAAATACTACTTTTTTCAAATATATTGTTCTATACCTACCGGTAATATAAAGGGTGCAAATTATAAAAAATAAGAATTACTATTTAACACATTCGCTGCCATGGCGGACACCGGTGTCTGATCAGCTATGATTTTACCACGCCACGTCAGACACCCGTGTCCGCTACAGTTATTCAACGACACTGCCCAGCGGACACACTTTTCTATAAAAGTTTTCATATGAGGTGTCTGTATTGGCGCTGCGGGACAGTCCATTTATCTTGGTTTTTTGATTGGACAATGTAAATAGATTTTATAACACGTGTCTGCTATTGTGTCCGCTATGGCGAGCAGACTTAATTTTTTAAATTAATTTTCATACACGCCAGGGCAGACACCCAATATTTCAATAAAAATTTAAAGCGCGTTTTGTATTTATTTATTTTCTTTTAAGAAATGTAATCAAAATGTTAATACATTATATCAGGTGTTGTATTATAATAAACAGATATAAAGAAATCACTCCCTGGTTCTTCATTGGTCACAAAATACATAATTCTTCCGGTTCTGTTATTCATTTTTGCACAAAAAAAGAATGTAATAAAATAAATTACGTAAATCGGCCTAAATTTGCAACGAAGAACTAACAGTAGACACAACGTTATCTTACTTCCAACTGAAGTCTCCTTACACTCCTTACAGTAGGGCTATAGCTCTATACGATGGGCGGATTTGATGTGTCTGCTATCTACGTCGTGTCCGCTAAGGTGTCCGCTGTGGCGTAAACATGTAAGAAAAATATCTTCTCAGAGTGTCTTCTGTGGCGCGTTATGGGAAAATGGTTTCACTACGCCATGTCAGACACCGGTGTCTGTTTAGGTTTTATTTAAAAAAAAACAGGCAAACAATACATCAAGAAAAACTGCTATACCCAATAGTCTTAGAATTGCCGTATCTTATAGGATTCAACCTTGGCCTGGTAGACCATTTTTACAAATTTGGCTTGGCAGCGAATGTGTTAAGTATATATAATTTGACAGCTGTCGTGTAGAACTTTGTTATTTTGGTACTGAACATTTTTTTAATTTAGGATTATTACAGCTTTAACCCTCGCTACGAAAAAAGTTTAAATAAATTGACACTTACCTGTCAAAATTTGATAGCTGTCGTATAGAACTTTGTTATTTAGGTAATGAAAAATTTTTCAATTTAGGATTCTTACAGCAATAACCCTCACTACAAAAAAGAAAAAAAAATTGACACTTACCTGTCAAAATTTGATAGCTATCGTATAAATCTTTGTTATTTAGGTACTGATTTTTTTTTTAATTTCGGATTCTTACAGCTATAACCCTCGCTACAAAAATGTTAAAAAATAATTGACACTTTCCTGTCAAAATTTGACAGCTGTCGTATAAAACTTTGTTATTTACGTACTGAAAATTTTTTCAATTTAGGATTTTTACAGCTATAACCCTCGCTACGAAAATGCTAAAAAAAATTGACACTTACCTGTCAAAATTTGACAGCTATCGTATAAAACATTCTTATTTAGGTACCTGAAAATTTTTCAATTTAGGATTTTTACAGCTATAACCCTCGCTACGAACAAGCTAAAAAAAATTGACACTTACCTGTTAAAATTTGACAGCTATCGTATAAAACTTTCTTATTTAGGTACCTGAAATTTTTTTAATTTCGCATTCTTACAGCTATAACCCTCGCTATGAAAAGGCTAAAAAAAAATGTACACTTACCTGCCAAAATTTGACAGCTATCGTATAGAACTTTGTTATTGAGGTATCTGAAAATTTTTAAATTTCAAATTCTTATAGCTATAACCCTCGCTACGAAAAAGCTAAAAAAAATGACACTTACCTGTCAAAGTAACAGCTGTCGTATAATTAAACGAACGAACTAGAACAGTGCCGTGCCCGAAGGGCTCGGCACAATAATATTTCTACAAATTTATTAGCTGATAATTGATAGCTTCAATGTAAGAATAATTTTTTGCTTATGTTTTAATCGATTGAATACTTACATATTTTTAAAGAGCAAATATGGAAAGTATATCCCACATTGTACAAAGGTGTGCGAGTTTAAAGAGCACCTATAAAAAATATTAATATCATATATCTCCGTAACGAAAAGTCGTAGCGAATCGAGCGAGGCGGCATTGGAAACGGGACGTCGAGCACTATACGGCACCGTCTCCGAAAACTACCTATCTATACAAGAAAACGAAAATTTTGCACCATTGTCTAGTTTTGGTAAGTTGTTATAATGACAATTTGGCGATATGTTTCCCCTTCACGTTCCGCAGGAAGGTGAGGCAAAAAAGCAATAGTAAATAAAAAAAAAGAAAAGTATTTTTTGTCGTAAATTTTTGTAAACTTTTTTTTAGTGTTAATATTAGATGCACTCTCGGCTGACGATTAGCGATATGTACCCAGTCTAGTTGTCTAAGCTTTCCAATGATGTAATCAGAGTTATACCTTAATATGGGAATTTTCGGAGAAATTTAGAATTTAAAAAAACAATTTTTAATTGTGCCCCCTTGCGGCGAAATGAGGAACTTAAAAGTAATTTCCAGCAATTTCTCTTGACCACTTTACTCATAAAAAAATCTTTCCGAAAGTTGTACGATTAATGGTTTCCGAGATAAAGTCGACGTCCTCGCTTATTTAACCACCCGGTACACACTAAAGAAAAATATCATTAATGTCGCTTTGCTGTGTTAAGCGAGAAAATTCACAATAATTCATCTTTTGAAACTTATAGTCCGGCGCCCTTTGCTACTATTTTAACAGTAATTCTTGGTCGAGGCGAAGCAATAATATTTTTCTTGGAGCAAGTCACTGACGGCGAATATAGACTGATCTTAGGAATCCTTAATGAACTGTTTAGAAAGTCGATTTAAAAAAAGTACGAAGTGTTTCTCTAGATCAAAACGAGGAGTAAACCTTTTAAATACCTACAGGGTGTCCGGAAATGACGATGAAAAATTTTAAGGTATAATTCTACATAAAAAGATATGAAAAAAAGTTCATATTAACATAGGTCCGGAAATGCTTCCAGAGGGAGCTACAGGCCCTTGAAGATGGTGTCATTTAAGAATTTCACTAAAAAGCTGAAAAATGAATATTCGAGAAATGGCACAAATGCATTTTCTGTATGGAAAATCAAATGGTAACGCTCTCGAAGCGGGGAGATTATATCAAGAGACGTACCCTGACAGGCAAGTTCGATGCATTCAATTTTTCATTAATGTCCAGGGTTATTTTTTATATTTGCGTACCCACCTACAGGGCTTAATATAAGTAACAGAAAAAAACTTTTAATACAAAAGTTGCATAATGTTTCCCGTCATATCTTTTAGACTTACTAAAAAAAACATCTGCACATCGGAAAGTTAAAAAACAAATGAAAGTATTATTTTTTTAAATGGAACACCCTATATATTGTTTACCAGGGCGAAAGATCTCTTTCTCCTGATTTCAAAAATATATAACATGTCATCATTTAATCCAGTCGTTTGTGAAATATTTGAGTTTTTGGTTAATTGAATTGACTATAATTTAGTCGGCGTTCCGCATACTTCAACGTGACATATTTGTCACTTTACTTTAAATTGAAAGATTCAGTTAGGAAAATGGGATATTCGGAAGAAGACAAACTTCAAATAGTGCGTCTTTTTTACTCTAATAACAACCGAATAGCTGTAGTTCAACAGCAATTTACTTTACTTTATATCATAAATTATAAATCATAAGTTATTTTCTTTGCTGCATGTTTCAATTTAAATTAAAGTGACAAATATGTCACGTATACGGAACGCCGACTAGATTATAGTCAATTTAATTAATTAAAAACTCAAATATTTCACAAACGACTGAATTAAATGATGACATGTTATATATTTTTGAAATCAGGACAAAGAGATTTTTCGCCCTGGTAAAAAATATATAGGGTGTTCCATTTAAAAAAAGAAGACTTTCATTTGTTTTTTAACTTTTCGATGTGCAGATGTTTTTTTTTAATAAGTCTAAAAGATATGACGGGAAACATTATGCAACTTTTGTATTAAGAGTTTTTTTCTGTCACTTATATTAAGCCCTGTAGGTTGGTACGCAAATATAAAAAATAACCCTGTACATAGAAGACTTTGTGAAAAAGGATCTTTTAAATCAGATTACTCAACTGGTAGACCACGTACCACTCGAACTGTCGAAGTTAAAGAGAGAGTTCTCGAAATAGTCGCAGGTAATCCAGGGATAAGCATTAGAAGGCTAGCTACGCCACTGGTTGCAATTATTATGGGTCACCTGATATTTTCAAAGAGTGACCTCCAATCACTCTAACTTATACGTAGAAGTTAATTCCTGTGTTGTAAGTAGATCCTAATAAATTAAATAAAAACCACTTTTATGACGCCACCTTCAAGAGCCTGTAGCTCCCTCTGAAAGCATTTCCGGACCTATGATAATATGAACTTTTTTTTATATCTTTTTATGTAGAATCATAACTTAAAATTTTTTATCGTCATTTCCGGACACCCTGTATACTAAGTAATTTCCAAACACCCTGAAAATGAAAATTTTGGATAACTTTTGTATTTCAGTTTTTGCTCTGCCTTTTTGTTTGAGGAGGGGGGGAGTAGATGGGGACAAATATTCCTATCAAAAATATTCACAACTTTGGTTTGGCTTGATAGAATTTAATAAATTTGAATCTGCTACATCGGGTTTCTTTTGTTTTATTAAGTTAATAAAACACCAAGTCGTGGTTTTCATAGCGACAGCTATTTAGAATGAACAATTAGTTCATTTTTCTAAAAAAAATTAAATGCTACTATATATCTTATTTACCTTAAGTAAAAAGAAAAATAAATAAGAAAAATATATGTGAAACCCACAAGTCAATAACTGGAGTTTGTTTAAAGGTTGTAGACAATGATGTATCTTGAGTAATAGATGTGTTTTGGACTTCCATTGCCTTTAGATTTTCATATCACAACGTTTCAACTGGTAAGTATCTCCAGGCGTCTTCAGGTGAATACTAAACAAGTTATAAAGCTACGAGCCTATTTATACTACCTAGGGGGCGGAGCTAGTGACGTGTGATCGGGTTTGTTTGGGTTTGTTCGCAGTCGTAAGTCATCTGCTTACGTCATCCGCTTACGTCATCACGTTTGCATCACTACTCAATCTGAGCCTACACCTATTTAACAAGAGCTTCGAAATGTTTCTTATATCTGCAGAAGGTTTACTGAAACAGTCAGGGTTCTGGATTATGACAGCTGCTTCTTTGAATTTTCTCTTCCGCCAATGCTCTTCTTTAAGTATAATTTTTGCGTTTGCCCATTGTAAATGATGGCCGTGGGTCCAAGCATGGTCTGCTGTACAAGATCTGTTTGTTTCTCCTTTCAGTGTGTGGTTTCGATGTTCTTTGATCCTTGTTTGGAGAGGTCGTAGAGTTTCACCAACATAGGATTGTCCGCATTCGCAAGGTATTCTGTATACACAATTCTTCGTGTCCTTTTGATTTGTTGGTTTTGTCTTCGTCAGGTGGCTTCTTAAGAAATCTTTGGAGCTACAGACTGTTCGGATGTTGTACTGTTGTCCTATCCTTCAAATTTTTTCGGAGATTCCCTTGACATAAGGTACATTCATGGTGGGTCCAGATTCATTATCTTTTTTCGTTCTAGTTTTGTGATTGTTTGAGTGAAAGGCAATGGAAGTCCAAAATAATAATTTAAAGAACAGTTGATATGATTATGACATTGTATAAGATAGAATGGTATGACATTATTTATAACTACAAATACCTTATTAAAACATCAGTTCAATCAGGTTCAGTATGGAGCTCATTTTTATATTATATTTTCCATAAATATGGCGGATAAAATTAAAATAGAAAATAATATCACCCCAGATTTAAAAATGTCTCAACCAAATTCTCTGGTCCTTCTTCCGACTGACATTAATGAGGTAAATAATGTTATAAATAATTTAAAAACCAATAAAGCTCCAGGAATAAATAATTTAAAATCCGAAATTTTAAAATTAGTTCAGAAGGAAATATCTCCCCCCCCCCCCCCCCCCCCCCTAGTCCATATTTACAATTTATCTATCGAGAGCGAGGAATATTCTGAGCAGTTTAAAACAGCCCTCGTGAGGCCATTGTTTAAAAGCGGTGAGGTTGGCAATTATCGACCCCTCTCTCTGATCCCAACTTGTGCCAAGATTTTTGAAAAGCTTCTAAAAATGCGTATATCTGATTACCTGAAAAAATACAAAATTTTGTCAGAGAAACAGTTCGGGTTTAGGGAGGGCCGGTCAACCCAGGATGCGATAACCGATCCAACAACAAAAGTATGTAAATTTATTGATGAAAAAAGACCGGCATGCTGCATCTTTGTCGACCTGGCTAAAGCTTTTGATACTGTTGACCACGGATTGTTGCTTCGTGTATTGGAGGGAATTGGCTTCAGAGGTTCTACTTATGATCTAATAAATAGTTATTTAAGTGGCAGAAAACAGTGTGTACAAATTAATACCTGCCTCAGTGACATACAAACTATAGAATACGGAGTAGCTCAATGCACTGTCCTGGGACCGATTCTTTTTAATATATATTTGAACGAACTGTTTTCATTGGAGGTTTCCGGAGATATTATATAAGTTTTGCTGACGATACTGCTGTACTTTATAACGACGTAAGTTGGGCTTCTTTACGAAACAAAATTGAAAAATATTTTAAAACTATATACGACTGGTTCAGTAGCCGCCCACTTACAGTTAACTTTGATAAAACGTTTTGTGTTCCCTTTGCATCTTATTCTAGGTATCTTCCTTCTTATGACACTAATAAAATTACGTGTAATAACAACTTCCAAATTAAATTCAAAATAGTAAATAAAATAAAATATCTAGGCATCATAATTAATAGTAGCCTTAAGTGGGAAATTCAAATAAATAGTACGGTCAAAAAAATAAGATCCATTCTATACAAAATGAGACATCATTCAAAAATCTTGGCTACCAAGCAACTAAAAATTCTTTACTACTCCCTAATACAAAGCCATTTAACTTATGGAATTATTGCTTGGGGCGCGGCAAGCAAGATTCATGTACATAATTTGGAAGTTATCCAAAAATCGGTTCTTAAAATAATATTCAAAAAACCTTTCACTTATCCTTACAATATTCTTTATTCAGAGAGTGGTATATTTGACATTAGGCAACTTTACTTCTTAGCAAGCATTTTCAGGCAATTTATTTTCAAAAATGAGTTGCTTAAGATAGAACATGATTATAACACAAGATATAGCAGCCGCTCAAATGTTGTACCTCGGACAGAAAAGTCAATATTGCAGAGAAACTTTTATTATCTGGGTCCCAAGTTATTTAACATTATACCTTCGGAAATTAAAAATGTAACCCATTTTCCCTTATTTAAAATGCATATAAAAAAATGGATACTTTCATTGCCTAGATATCAGATACACCAATATGTTGATTTTAAAAACCTGTACCATGTCTAATTAATGGACTGCTATCGTCTATATTTGATTTGATATGTATAAGTATCATTTTTATTGTTGAATGCAATTTTGAATGCGTGAGCTGACTGTACTTTGTATAGTGTATGTGTATACTATACACATACACTATACAAAATCGAGAAGGTGCTGTTTTGCTACTAGGTTCCAGTTTGAACGATTTTAGTTTGGGTTGATAACCTGGATATGGTTTATTAGGCTTATTCGTTTTATATTAGGTTTATTTTTTCATGGTATTTATAATAGATTAATGTAATAATGTTATAAATTAAACGTACCCACGCACAGCGTAGCCTTTAGTGTGTTTAAGTTTTTATTTATCCCTCTTTCAAGTATATTATTTACCTCTTTATGTATTATTATTGTATACTGAGAAAGAAATAAAGTTTGAATTTGAATATCTCTGGTTTAAAAAAGATATTGACTTATGATTTCTTCAGGTATAATATTTATCCATTCTTCTTTTTGCGTGCGTTGAAAATAATAAATATTTGCATTTAAAATTTTTAAAATAAATGATGTAATTGTTAATTCTTCTAAATATCGTAATGAAATTCAGAACATTTTAGTTTTTTAACAACTTAATATATAATATATAAAAAAAACAATACCTATTTAGTTAGTTCAAATTTGTCAAATTCTGATAAGCCAAACCAAAGTTTTAACTATTTTTTTATAGTAATATTTGTCCCGTCCTACAAAATGTTAAAGCAAAAACTTGAAAACAAAGTGCATCCAAAATTTTTAGTAGATTGAAAAAATGCTTTCTTGTATACACCTATGAGGTTTTTTGAGCTAATGACGCTTTTTAATTGATCACTGTGGATAAACCCCCTAGCGGCCAACCGAAAAATGATTTCCAACAATTTATTTTAGTCAATATTTTTATAAATATTTTTTCGCAAGATGTACGGTACGCGGGTTCCAAGATCCAGCCGGCGTCCATTTTTAGTTGTACACCGGCACCCGGTACAATTTTTAAATAACCTTCGACACGTATCGTCCCCGAGTAACAAAATAAAATTCAAGCGCGTCATTTTGGGTAGGTGATCAAAAAAATATTTCTTTTAAAATAGAAAACAGGGACGTAAGTCATATAGAACGACGACTTGTAAATATTATCGAATCTTTAATAATATTATTTTTACTATAGTAATATTATTACTACTAACTATATAGGCCGGACATTAAACTTTTTATTTAGTAGCTAAATATATGTTTATTATTGTTTATAATATCTATAATACCGTGCGAGCAAAAATTATTTGCATCAAAGACGGCCTTGCATCTAAGGACGTAATGATTAGCCGTAGAGCTTAATACCTGTTGGGTGTCAGTAACTACCTGAATTAACAATCAATCAGTTATTCCGTCATATTTAACAGTCGTTACAAGTAATTTGATTTATCGCTAATTTTTCCAATTTCTTGAACAATTCACACAATGGGCTTTACGGAACAGCACAAAATATTCATGGTTCATTGCAATACAATCCGGATTTGTTTGGGTTTGTATTGTGCATAGACGATTTTCACGAACATTTTCCTAACGTTGCTTTTATTGCTGGTGATTTTTTTGACTGCCTGAAAAGAATAGTGACTGTGTTTAGGGAAACAGGTTCTATACAACACAAAAAAGGAGCAGGAAGACCATCTGTAAGAACAGAAGGACTTGTTGCAAACGTTCGTGAAATAATGCAAAATACGCCATCAAATTGTATAAGACGCCTGTCCCAAGAAGTGGGAAGATCAATGGCCAATTTCAGCAATTTATGTAATTATTTTTCTTTTTCTTTCTCTGTATATTCTTACTTTGTTAATTTTGTAAACAACAAAAATAAATTTGTATTTGTCTACTTATTTTATTACTCATTAGTTTGGCATATCATAATATGAATTTGACAAAATTTTAACCTAGATTTGGTTAGATATATCGTCCCCATATCATTGTGATCTAAACCAAGCCCTACGTTTTTTAATCCAAGCCCTCTTTGATGCAAATAATTGTTGCTCGCACGGTATATATATATATATATAAAGGATACAAACGTCTCCTTTAATTGAACAGCTGTGCATATCTTTAAATACATCCAGTGGTGATTTGCCTATTTGTGTTGTATACCGACCACTAAATCAAAACATTAATATTTTCATTGATGAATTGAAAAATACTGTTTCAGTTTTGATGCGATTGTCGAATAACTTTATAATTTCAGGTGACGCTAACATTGATCTGCTTAGACCAGAGCTGCCTGCCACTGTAGCGTATAATAATTTTCTGGATGTTTTGGATTTGTGTCAGGTCGTTGAGAGTCCCACACGAGTTACAAGTAGTTCCTGTACCTTGCTGGACCATATTGTCGTCCCTTCTAAGGGTTTTGTTAGCACAATTACTGTTGCTTCTGTTGATCTATCGGATCATGAATTAATTTGTTGTAAAGTTATCAGTAAAAAGCCCAAAGTACAACAATTTTTTCATATATACCGGAACTTTGCCTCGTTCGACCATCATGCGTTTTTGATGGATCTCATGGCGAGCAATCTAGAGAGAATTTTTTATATTCCCGATATAGACAAGAAGGTTTTAACGCACACAATATTAAATTTATTTAATTACAACGCTCCTTACAAGACTGCACGAATTTCTAGGCCTCCAGCCCCATGGCTAACGCCAAACTTAAGGCGCTTGATGGACCTTCGAAATAAAGCAAAAACGAAATTCAAAAAATCAAAAAGAAATGAGGGCTGGAATTATTATAAATCTCTCAGAAATTTTACAAAGACATCAGTTGAAAATGAAAAAAAAAAGAATATTACAACTTTAAGTTAAGAACTAAAAACCCTAAAGTACTGTGGAAAGAAGTTCAGCATCTTTCGATTGTTTCTAACGAAAACTCTAAACGTTTACCACCTGATCTAAGTAATGTAAATGGTATAAATACCTACTTTTTAAACTCCCTTCCACAGCCCACCGTGGACAATTATGAAGTATTAGATTTTTATAATGCCAACCAACATCAGTGTGTAGGCAGTAATTTGTTTCAATTTCAACCCATAGACGAACCTACCTTGATAAAGTTTTTTAATGAAATAATTTCAATCGCCAAAGGTCATGATAAAATTAATGTCACTTTACTCAAATATTGCTGTCCTTACATTTTGAAATATTTGTTAAATATTGTTAATTCATGTATATCAAATCAAATCAAATCAAATCAAATCAAAAATGTCTTTATTTCATATTAACAAAATGAATAAAACAAAATAATAATATCGGGCGGCGGTATCCAACATGGTTGCTCATATATTGAGTAGCTACTTCCCTGTCACCTGGAAAGAGGCACTTATTACCATACTCCCAAAAATAGACGAGCCAACAGACTATAAACATCTAAGACCCATTAGTATTTTGCCAACCCTGTCTAAATTGCTGGAAAAAGCTCTTAAGTATCAACTTCAGAATTATGTCTTAGGTAATAATATTCTTCCTGAGGTGCAGTCTGGTTTTCGGCCTGGCCACAGTTGTACAACTGCACTTCTCAAGGTTACTGACGATATAATAGCGGCAACGGACAACGGAATGATTACAGTATTAACTCTGTTGGACTTTTCTAAGGCATTTGATACCTTAAGTCACGATATCCTTGATGCAATATTACACTACATTGATGGGCTGAGCCCGGAGGCTAGAAATTTAATAAAAAAGTTTTTTGAGTGGCAGAGTGCAACGTGTGAGACTGGGTGACAATGTGACACAGCCAACGAAGGTGACTATGGGCGTTCCTCAGGGCTCCATTTTGGGACCCCTATTGTTCACAATATATACCAACAATTTTATTAATCACATTAACTATTGTCGTTTGCATAAGTATGCTGACGATATTCAAATATATTTTAGTTTCCTTCCCCAAGACTTTGATGGTGCCGTTTTGAAAATAAATGAAGATCTTTCCATAATTGCCGATATATATATTATCCGCTAAGCATAACCTACATTTGAACCCGTCAAAATCTGCTGTCATTGTTTTTGACAATAGGAAACAGTGTAGCCAGTTCATTGGTACTAAGCAGATCAGGATAGGTAACCAAGAGCTACCATTTGTTGATAATGTCAGGAATTTGGGTCTGGTGATCGACAATTCTTTCAGATATCGTTCGCATATTCTAAACTGTTTAAAAAAGGCTCATTTGCGTTTAAAACTTTTGTTTCCCCACAGGAAGGTATTATCTCGTAATGTCAAGACTATGCTTTGTGAATCCCTTGTATTATCTTGCTTTAGCTACTGTTTCCCAGTATTCTTTCCATGTCTGGACAACGTATTTATGGTTAAGATTCAAAAAGTGCAGAATTCTTGCATAGGGTATACCTATACAGGGTGTAACAAATTCGTTTATCACTACAGGGATCTCGTAAACCGTAAGAGATACGAAGATGGTTAAATGGGGGCAAAGTTGCACAATTTGATGCCTAATCATAATCCAAAAAGAAATTATTTAGATTCCGAGTACTTCCGGAGATATTCGAAAGAAACCGAAAAACTATCAATTAGATTTTTTTGTTTTGCGCCCTTAATGTAGGAGATAAAAGAAAACCAATCACACCTTTTCAGGGCCACTTTTAATCCTTTCTTAGAATATGTTATTAGTTTTGCCATACAACGTTTCATTTTCCTGAAACCATCATTAATTTCACTATTTTAAATACGGACCTGGATTTTTTCCATTTTTCAATAAAAGACCTAGGACATCTTTATTCAAAGCCTAGGTTAAATATTAATTTTAAAAAAGAATTAATGCTCTAATGTAGATTTTATTAAGATTTTTTTAATCCGGCCCTGTGTTACACAATACCATTTCGTTTTAATAACGACATGAAAATGTATCGCTGTCCAGGGAAACATTTTTGAACACGTAATTAATAATTAATTTTTATATGGCAACTTCTTTTATTCAGGAGTATTTTTCTTTATTTTGCTAATATTGCTTATAATGTTTTTCGTAAAGTTTTACTTTATTTTATTAATATTATAAAATATTGTTAATTAAATAAAATCTAATATCATTAGCAAGAATTTGTATTACGATTATTGTCAATTTTACGAATTTTATAGTATTTTTTGAAGGAGCTACCTAGTTTAAATTGTTACACAAAAGATGACGTGGGTAATAAAAGGAATGGGTATTGTGTAACACAGGGTCGGATTAGAAAAATCTTAATAAAATCTACATTAGAGCGTTAATTCTTTCTTAAAATTAATATTTAGCCTAGGCTTTGAATAAAGATGTCCTAGGTCTTTTATTGAAAAATGGAAAAAATCCAGGTCCGTATTTAAAATAAGGAAATTAATTATGGTTTCAGGAAAATGAACCGTTGTATGGCAAAACTAATTACATATTCTAAGAAAGGATTAAAAGTGGCCCTGAAAAGGTGTGATTGGTTTTCTTTTATCTCCTACATTAAGGGCGCAAAACAAAAAAATCTAATTGACAGTTTTTCGGTTTCTTTCGAATATCTCCGGAAGTACTCGGAATCTAAATAATTTCTTTTTGGATTATGATTAGGCATCAAATTGTGCAACTTTGCCCCCATTTAACCATCTTCGTATTTCTTACGGTTTACGAGATCCCTGTAGTGATAAACGAATTTGTTACACCCTGTATTTGGGATACGAAAGTTTGACCACGTTTCGCACAGACTTAGAGATCTGAAATGGCTTAATATGAGGAATCGGTTTACTTTACTTAGTCTCTCTTTACATCATTCGGTTATTACTAGTAAACAACCTAGATATTTAATGAAAAAAATAAAATTTAGAGCAGATAAATGTTAATATTCGTAACAAAAAATCTTTGTTTATAACACCACCTAAACACCGCACTGCGGTATTTCGGAGATCTTTTAGCTACCATATTTATAAATCTTACACTTCCTTACCTAATGCCCTAAAAAAACTGACTCTTTTAAAATTTAAACGCGACCTTCGCACACACCTATGGACTATGCAAAATGATAATTAGTTTTTTATCTTGTGTTACTGAGCATTAAGGATCTACTGGCAGATATACTTATATGTCATTGTGTAATATACATGCCGTATTATAATTTTTTATACATTTTTTTTATATTATATAGTATTATATGCTACAATTAAGTAAGTACTAACTATTACTATTAGTGTTTAAGTTTTTTTTTCTCTTTTTTTATAAAGGTTAAAAGCGGGGATAACGCCATGTGTTTACGCCCGAACTTCACCTTGGTTGTTATAACGATATGTGTTGGATCGTTATTATAATTTTTTTTTGATTTTTTTGTAATCACTTGTTTACATTTTATCAACCAATAAAGACAGTTTCTTATTATTATTATTATTATTATATTTTTATATGTCACCATATTTTAGAACTTGCATAAAATATTCAGTTCTCATTAGTATGATGGTGACATTTGCCTGTAGCTTATGAGCGGCTTTTATACTCGTTATCTTACCTTCAAAGCTATGCCCAGTGTCATGGGTGCAAAAGGACCAATGGCCATTGTCAAGGGTTTCTGAGATTGTCGCATCATGATTAGCAACAGTTTCTGGATTCTAACGTCTTTATTGTACCACTCGATATGGTACAGCGCATCTCCAATGGCAAGGCTCTAAAACAATTTAATAAATACAATATTAATAGAAAATCCTGGAATATTTGCATTTTATATTTTAACATCTATTTTTATCATCATTAACCAACAAATATTTTTCGCCAGAATTCTTTCTGCAGGTACAGATATTTGTGTCGACCAATAATTATATATACCAGGTGAAAATGAATGTTGTTCAGGAGATTCTGAGTGTATATTTTTGGAGTTTTCAATAAAATTAAAAAATTCAAATTAACTTTCGGTTCAATCGGAGAAGCAGATACAGATAAAAACAACAGGGACACCAAAGTGAACCAAATTCAACCAGGACTAAAAAGCACAAAATACCGTATAGCTCAAAACTCGCCCGCAGAACTGTTATTGGGCTTCTAAATGAGAACCTTATAGCGATGTCAGGAAGCTAAAAATCACAAAGAAAACCGAATTAAACAAAACCTTACATTCCACAAAAAACGCTCACCACCCAAGTTTTTCTCAGTTGGTGACCTGGTACTTATCAAGGTTACAAGTTTTCCAGCCTCTAACGAAAGTAAAAAACTACTTTCGAAATTTAGAGGTCCATTTCATATCTCTAAAATACTATCCAATGACCGATATCGAGTAACATAAGACCCTACTAAGGAATCGTTAGCTTAGATGTTATCAAACTATTTACAATCTAGAATTGTTAAGGTAAATACAAATAACCGACACCTTAGGCAAAACGATTGCCATCTTAGGCATATACAACTGATCGCCATCTTAGACACGAATAATTGCCATCTTAGGCACAAACGATTTCCACCCTAGGCACAACTGATTGCCATCTTAAGCAGTAACGGCGGCTACCATCTGGAGGATATTTGTTGGCGTCTTAGGCATCACAAATACGTCTTATTTATAAGTGATTTTATTATGTTATTTTTAATTACTTTTGTTTTAAACAAAATTTATGCCAATATTCTATATTATAGTCTTTCGTTCATATTTTGGTAATTTTGAGGACGAAAATACAGGGTGTTTCACCGGCCATATCTCGGAAACTACTAAGCATAGAAACTTGGGGGAAAAAATATGATTAAAGTGGCTATAAGAAAATTCTGGAAATTATTTTTAAGTTTCGCATTTCGCCGCAAGGTGGCCAAATTGAAAATTAATTTTTAAAATTCTAAATTTCTCCGAAAATACCCATATTATGGTATATTTCTGATTAGATCATTAGAAAGGTTAGATAATTCTGCATTATTTTGGCTTAAAGCTCATTGGCGTACCAACCTTGATAAGAGTGAGGTAAGCTAAAGTTAAATCAAAAGAATTTCCGTTGCACGTCATACCTTCGAATATCAGCAGTGTTGCCAGTTTGTAATCAAAATACCCCAGTAAGGAAATGCTTCGGCATTTTTCAATAAAGGTAAACAACGTAATCAACAGAAATGTGTATGAATCCCTTTGTTGTTCTTAAAAGATCAGTTTTTAATCCTATTTATAAAAGGATTTGCAGTTTTAGTTAAAAACGACTTAAATAAACTCACGAAAACACGAAATGAAAACAATAAACGTCAATCAAAATTCGCCAAGAAATAAACTGGCATCACCGATGCGTTGACACTTCTGTTGCCAACTGTCAGCCCAAAAAATTCAAACGATATTAATTTTTAAAAGGTTAAATTTAAAAAAACATCTCCTTTAAGCGGCTTAGTTTCAAAGAAGAATACATTAAGTTTCTTTTTCATTCAATATCGCATGAAATTTATATATTTTTTGCCCAAATTTAATTTTCTTATGTTTCCTGACCGATTTTCAATTATCAGCTGATTGATGACGTGCAACGGAAATTCTTTTGATTTAACTATATTGAAAGTGTAATAATTTAAATCGTTATTACTTCTAAACAACTCATTCAATTTTACTAAATTTAAGCTGGTTTGGAAAAGAAAAGTAAGTTGGTACTTTTAATTGTCGTATTCAATGGTATACGATAGTTTCTAATAAAATTGCTAGAGGGCGCAATTTGTAATAAAAACAGTTTTTTGATTTTATAATATATCGATATCTTTGTTCGTTTCAGAGTTATTGCCAAAATAATAATTTTTAACACTTTAATCGAAGAAATTATTCTGCTATAGTTTTATAGGTATGTAGGTTGGATTACTAATAATAAGTTTTCATTTGCCATTTTCCATGCCTTCCTTTAGACTTTATCTAGGACTAGGACTAGTTCAAATTCTGTAAAATACAAAATTTGGAGCGTGTTTAAAGGCCAACGGGCAATAACAACAGAATTAAGATAATCATGGAAAACTTTTTAATGACACAAATTGAAAAAATTATTTCCATTGTGCAAAATATAACTATTAATTCTTCTTCTAGAACTAGAAACAGCTGCTTCAAGTTCAGCGTCTCGTGTGGTTGGTCGCGTATTATAAACAATGTCTTTTATTCGTCCCCAGAAGTAAAAATCTAACGCAATTAAACCCAGGGATCTAGGTGGCCATGGAAATAAACTATCCCTTTCAATCCAGCGATTCGGGTATCTAACATGTAAGAAATCCCGGACAGTTTGCGAAAAGTGTGCTGGGCATCCATCATGTTGACACAGCATGGATGTTCTTAGATCAATGGGAACATCTTGTAAAAGGATAGGCAAATCATGTTGTAAAAAGTTCAAGAAAGATTCGCCATTTAGATCGTCATTAAAAATAAACGGTACGATAATTATGTGTCCTTGTACCTGTTTTGGTGATCCGCTTCTCGCTTCCAATGAGGATTTGATTTGTGACCAATAGTGCATATTATGTAAATTATCTCTGCTGCTGCTAATAAAAAGTGTCCAAAAAATCCAGGAAATAAATTGAGGATTTTCATTGCACATCTCTCTTAGCCAATAGCAATAGTCGAGCCGCATATAAAAATCAGTTTTCGATAGGGCCTGGTGTAAAACTACATGATAGTGATGCAGCTTAAAATTCCTTATAATTCGGAACACTGAAGTAACACGGAAACCTAGGTCTATGAAAATGTATCCTCAGCTTAAATGCGGATTCACTTCCACGTACGCATGAACGTTTATATTATTGTGTTTATGTGACCGGACGTCTTCTGATACGAACTGAAATAGGTCGCACACTTCCCTTTTGCTTTAACCGTGTTGCCAGGATATCTGGCAGAATATTCTCGTTCCTCAATAAGGGCATTTTGAAAACATTCACAATAATACGGTAAGCCTATCGTAAGCCTCGGCATTAGTATAATCCATTTTTGAGGGATATAGCATAAGTTTTGATTAGGTAAGAAGTAATTAAAAAAAAACTTTTGTAACCACCTATCAAAATTAAATCTGCCGATTTTGTTTTATGGCCATCTAGATTAATTTTTTAAAACACTATATTAGAATTATGACTAAGTTAGTAATTCTAAAGTAGTTTTTAGGGCCATTGAAATAATAAGTAACAAACTACACATTACAGAATCATAAAATTTAAAAACAATAATTTCTTCGATAAAAGTGTTAAAAATTATTGTTTTGGCAATAACTCTGAACCGAACAAAGATATCGAACTAGGTACTGTATTTACATTATTTCTTGTAAATTTAATCTACTTTATGATACACCCTATGATTTGAATTTTCGAGATAAATCAAAAAAACTGTTATTATTGCAAATTGCGCCTTCTAGCAATTTTATTAGAAACTATCGTGTACCAAAAGATACTAAAATTAAAATAACTTACCTTTCTCTTTCCAACAAGCTTAAATTCAGTAAAATCGGATAAGTCGTTTAAAAGTTACAGGAATTTTAATGATTACACTTTCAATCCACCACTCTTATCAAGGTCGGTATGAAAATGAGCCTTGAACCAAAATGATCCAGAATTGTCTAGTCTTTCTAATGATGTAACCAGAGGAATACCTTAATATGCGAATTTTCGGAGAAATTTAGAATTTTAAAAATTAATTTTCAATTGTGGCCCCTTGTGGCGAAATGTCGAACTTAACAATAATTTCCAGAATTATCTCATGACCACTTTAATCATTGATGACTGTTTACGCGGGTTTTTTCTATTAACTTAAATTTGGTTTACTTCTTAAAAAACGAAAATAATAAATGACCCTAAGATATCTACCGGGTGTCCCAAATTACAAATAGTACGATAAAATTAGAATAATTGAGTTATTTAAATTTTAAAAGTTTGAATTACGATATTTAGGCTATATATGGTTAATACCTTTTCATAAAAACAGTAATGCTTTAGTCGATCTCTCGAAATGGTTTTGGCAGTTTTTTATTTCAAGTCCTAAGACTGGAATTAATCGATTTTTTTTTGACCAGCAGCTGTTTTTAACACAGAAATTGATATAGTAGACATCTAAGCAAATTAAGTATAAAATTTTTCTTCTACGCAATAGCAAATTTGTTTAACCCTTAAGTACTAACACCTTAAATAAGTATCATAAATACTAACAAACCGTCTGAGAGACGGTAGCTCTAAATTGTTCAATTATAAATTACTGGCAAGGGGGAAAAACTTTGGACACTTAAGTATGGTTCCTTTAGGGTCTAGGCAATATACAAATATAGAGTTTGCATATTTTTTTGGTTATATTAGGAATTGCAGTAAAAAATTAAACTAATTTTTTTTACATACTTTCTTATTTTATTGGTCTAGAAATCATAACGTCAAAATGAAATAAAGAGTATAATGCATAAAATTTTTTAAAATATTAGTTATAAACAAAGAAGTCAACATTTCTAAACAAGAATTCACAAAAAAATATCGGAAACAAGGAAACTGACATAACCTAAAGTTGATTAAGTTCGGCAGAAATATTTTGATCTTTTACTTCCGCTTCTTTCATTTGGTTCTGTGTCAGACTGGTCGTCTTCAATTTCATCTATATTAGGTTCATGCTCACTGCCTAGAAAAAATAAATAAATTGTATTTCTAATAATATATTATATCAACTAAATTTTTTACCTTCTATTTCTGAATCAGTTTCATGTTCACTATTTATAACGAAATCTTCAGCACAATCTGTTTCAATATCACTAATATCACTATTTGCATCCTCATACCATTCTAAAACTGTCTTTTCAAAATTTTCATCCGAAAACTTAACTCTTTTAGACGTACTGGTCCTTGATCCATTATTTAGCAATATCTACTACACAAACGTAAACACTAACACACCGTCAGGCAGACGGTAGCGCGACTTCAACTTCAAATATCTCAAATATAAATCCATTCCGCCCAATGAAACCTTGACCACTAATCGATAGGAACCCAAATTGAAATTACGTGGACAGCCGACCTTGAACGTGGCTCAGGTGCATAGTTAGCGTATTCTCGACATAGCGATTCCGTCTGTGAGACGGAGTGTTAGTACTTAAGGGTTAACGTTATACCAAGTGTCCAAAATCATGTAGAAATTTAGCTAAATTAGTTATTGAAACTGACACGTTTTAACTTATTAGAACTTAAATATTGATTATTATTATAATGTTATAATATATATTCTTAAGTAGACATATTAGAACTTATTTATAATATACAGGGTCGCCAAAAACGAAGCAGTTATTAGTTATTAAACGAAGACTAACCAATGACAAATTCGGGAAGTAACAAAACATAACATTCCAATAATAGCTGATACAAAACTAACTCCTGGTTAGGCCATATTAAGAAAACAATAACCACAAGCATTAATTATTGTTAAAATATTTCTTTTAATAATAACGTTCTTAAAATGGATGTTAAAAAAACCGTGTATCAAATGCTGGAGAATGTCATATTTAGATACCTACAATCTGCCTACATCAGACAAGTATTTTCTTGTTATGTTATGTGGATTACAGTCGGAAAGTCCCTATTGTTGTTATGCAGTTGCAATTACGATCAACCATAACATAGTTTTATGTTGGCTATTGATATCTTTTATCATAATCTTGAATTTTTATTGATTCGTGTTCGTTTAGTAACTGCTTAATTTTGCCGCCACAATGTATATTTTAAAGAAGTTCCGGGATCTTTATTAACCCTAGAACCACAACGTAACGTAACTGAAACAATAACCACAACGTGGGGTCGCCGGTAACCCTTTTTGAAATTGCTTCTAATGTGGCACCAAGAAAAGATATGCGTTATATTTTGATTTTTAAATAATTTATTATATATCTAGTGTGACTATAGGATATAAGTGATATATAACTATGAAAAACTATGATAAACAAACAAACAATAAAATAAACATATTTGATACATAAAGAAACTTAAAAACAAATTCTTAATAAAAAATAGAAGATCAAGTAAGATTACAATTTACAGTCTTCACAAATGCTAAATTGGTGTTCTGCGCACATATTTTTTTTACAATGAACGCAAATATGACAATATGACGTCCTTTTTGGTCCCGAGATCTTGGGCACAACGTGGGGGTTAAAACACACGGAATAGCTTATAGCCGGCGATAATAAAATTTTGGCCGAAAAACACATATGCACATCACAAGCTATCAAGAAGTACTGAAGCCACAGAACTCCAATAAAGAGAAACGTTATAAACGTGCTATTTGGTCGATGCCGCCATGACTTTGAAATGACATCAGATGCGAATGTGGCGCCCTCAAGTGTAGTGTAGTTTGAACTCATCATCGGAAGGGGGGTAGGGGGAAGCCATCATATGTTTTTATTTTTTAAAGGTCAAGTCAATATTTTCAAATTCAAAATTTGTTGTAAGTAATTTTATAAAAAATACGTTTTTATTACCAACAAGCACTTCACGATTTGTAATAAAAACGTATTTTTGTTAAAAATTATTTATAACAAAGTTTAAATTCCAAAATATTAAATTACCTTGATATCAAAATTCTTGAGCCTTAGTTTTAGTAAAACAAACTTTTGTGTAACTTTTTTATTGCACAAAATCATTTACATGTAGGTACATAGGTAATATAAATAAAATAATATTACAGTTTTTTTCATTCGTAGAAATCAACACCTGAAAACAAAAAGAATGAATAGTTATGTATTTTATCAATTAAGAAATAAGTTTCATACCAGGTCACAGAAAGATGTTAAAGGAAAATTAGCTAACCACACAACTTAACAAAATCACTTCTACAAATGTTATTTTCTTAGTCATAAAATTGTTCAGGTAGTCAATCAACGATGAGCTACCGAATAACTTTAGTTGTAAAAAACTAAATCCGATCACCATATTGTCTTAATATTCTTACTTAGCTTAACTATACCTAATTAAACTTATTGGCCACATACCTTCGCACCGATTATCATGTCCAATCTAAAATTTCAAAAACCATTGGCAACAAGTAAAAATATATAACATTAGGTTTGAAAAGCTCGAGTCTTCTCTCCGGACTTGCCAAAAGTTCTCGATACAAACTAATGATATGATATAACATATTATAATAGCATTATTTAAATTAATTAGTGAATAATAATAACTACATTCCAAGATAATTGAATTACTTCTGCCAGAGATAAAAGAATAAAATTGAACAAATTATTTTAAAATAAAAATTTAGAGTCATCGACCTTTACCTGATGGAAAATTGGAACCCTAATATTTTTAGATCCTTAAAAATAGGTATAATGTAAAATATATTAATCCAAAACCCAGACATGTAATTACATTTTCCTTTTCATTCTCAGCAAGATCTTGAAAACTACCGAGAAAATTACAAAAAAATTTATCGGCGAACCGCCATGACGCTCCATCAAAAATACTGCAAGGACGAACACAAATTACACAAACAGGTTGGTTAAGAAATGAAGCAATGTGATTGGTTGCCATTGACATATAATCTATTTTAATTTAAGTCAACCTTGTTTATTTCCTTGAAAGAGACGCCATATGTAGTGCGTGACCATGGTAACGAGTGACTTTAATGACAAGTGACAGCTGCGACTTTTTGTATCTCGGTTTCATAGGGCTGACTGAAGCTACATGGACCCACTCACAGCTCGGATACTAAAACGCGCGCAATCGTATTCGGGAAAAACCAAACGGCTGGGTCACGGGCGACCCCACGTTGTGGTTCTAGGGTTCAGAATAGTAAAGACTATAATTTAACAAAAATAATAATTAATAACTGAATTCGCATTCGCATTCAAATTTCTATACATGATTTAGAATACCCGGTATAAGGTTAAAGGTATTTTATTTAAAATAATTTGCTAAAAGTTATTTATAGCTCACGATTAGAAAAAAAAATTTATATGAATATATGCTTGGCATGCTTAAGTGTTTACATTTCAATTTTTGTGTTAAACAGCTACTTGCCAAAAAATTGGAATAGTTCCAGTTCTAGGACCTGCAATAAAAAAAACTGCCTGAGCCACCTTTAGAGACCGACTAAAGCATAAGAACAATGTTTTTAGGAATTGGTATTAACCTTTTATAGCTTATATATCTTATTTCAAACTTATTAAATTTAAATAACTTAATTATCCTAATTTTATCATACTCTTTTTAATTTGGGACACCCGGTAGATATCCTAGGGTCATTTTTATTATTTTAATTTTGAGGAAATACACCAAATGAGTGCATTTGATCAAAAACAAACTGCGTAAACCGTCATCAACGGCCCATGTCTTCTGTTATGTCCAAAACAGCTCTTTTTTACAAAAAAAAAGGATAATAATTCTTGCCCTTGGGTATACCGGGTGTTTCTCCAAAGACGTTCACCCCTATAACTTTTCTGTATTTAGATATAAATATTGAAATGAAATTTTGAGATTATGCATAAGAGATAAGTCTGCATTTATTAACATAATTTTCAATTTCTAAGCACTTCCGGTTTGACCGGAACTGACCTTGACTTTGGTATTTTGAGACATCTTGCATATTTTTACTTATTGGGATTTAGCATAGCATTCTGAGTAAAATGACACCTCACTTGACATATTTTGACGTGTTATGACATTTTTATGTTTGTTTGAAGGTTGGAGACAATGATGTTTCTTGATCGATGAAAGAGTTTTGGACTTCCATTGTCTTTATTTGTTTTAAATCACAACGTTTCAACTGGTAAGTATCTCCAGTCGTCTTCAGGTGAATACTAAATAAGTAAAGTAACTACAAGACTATTTATACTAGCTAGGTGCACCGAAGCACAACTGAGGTGGGTGCAGTCATGCATTCAGTTGGCACGCGATCTTATCCTAAGATTACATCTATTTCCAGATATTTCTTAAGTCTAATGATGGTTTACTAAAGCAGCCTGGATTCTGGTGAATAGCAGCAGCTTCCTTAAACTTTCTTTTAGTCCAGTGTGGTTCCTTATGTAAGATTTCAGCTTCTGACCACATGATATGGTGGCCATCTTTCCAGGCATGGTCAGCTGCACCTGATTTTTCGGTCTCTCCTTTTAACGTATTATTTTTATGTTCTTTAATCCTTGTCTCGAGTGGTCTTAATGTCTCACCTATATAAGATTGGCCGCACTCGCAGGGGATCTGGTAGACGCAGTTTTTCCTATCTCTTTGACTTATAGGTTTTGTCTTCGTCAGGTGGCTTCTTAGGGTGTCTCTCGAGTTGAATACGGTGTTGATGTTATATCGTTGTCCTAGTCTTCTTATTATCAGAAAATCGAAGAATTCTTGCAGAAAGGAAACTACTCTCTTACTGCCAAAGATCCGACCTCTACCATCGAGAGAAGAATCTACCGAACACTTAAGAAATATGAACGATATATACCAGAAAAGACACGGACACGCCTGACACCACACCACAGTAAGCCTTCACATCTCTATGGCCTGCCAAAGATACACAAACAAAACATGCCTCTAAGACCCATTACGAGCTCCCGCAATTCTCCAACATACGAGCTAGCTAGATTTTTACTCCCTCTACTCAAACCTCTCCAAGGAAACAGCACATCATTTGTTAAGAACTCACAACACTTCGTTCAAATAATAGGAGGAAAGGAAGTACAGCCAGGAGATCAGCTGGTGAGCTTTGACGTCGAAAGTCTTTACACCAACGTTCCCGTAAAAGACGCCCTAAAGGTTATCAAAAACAGACTTGAGGAAGACCATACTCTACAGAAAAGAACAACGCTTCCCATTATTGCCATCTTGGAACTATTAGAATGCTGCCTCAACAATTCCTACTTTCAAGAAAAGGATAGATTCTTCAACCAAGTAGACGGACTACCGATGGGCTCATCTCTCTCGCCAATAATCGCCAACATTTACATGAAATGGTTTGAATCCAAAGCAATGGCACAGGCAAAAAAGAAACCAAAAATGTGGCTGAGATATGTGGATGACACCTTCATTATTTGGAATGGAACCGATGACGAACTAAGAGATTTTCTAGATCACCTCAATAGCTTAACACCAACAATCAAATTCACCATGGAGAAAGAAGAAAACAACCAATTACCGTTTCTAGATGTCAACGTGAAGAAAAATGGCAACAGCATCCAAACTTCAGTATACAGAAAGTCTACGCATACAGGTCAGTATCTCAATTTTACATCAAATCACTCAAACAGCACGAAACATGGCATAGTTAAAACCCTCGTGGATAGAGCAATTACAATCTGTAACTCGGAAGAAGCACTTAAAAAGGAAGCTCACCACATCAAGACCGACCTCAACAAAAATGGCTACCCCACAAAATTAGTTGACAAAATATTGGAAAATCGTAAGAATCGACCCAACGCGCAAGAAGCAGAAAGAGAGGCACAACCAACACTCAATATTCCGTATGTCAAGGGAGTATCTGAGAAAATAAGAAGACTAGGACAACGATATAACATCAACACCGTATTCAACTCGAGAGACACCCTAAGAAGCCACCTGACGAAGACAAAACCTATAAGTCAAAAAGATAGGAAAAACTGCGTCTACCAGATCCCCTGCGAGTGCGGCCAATCTTATATAGGTGAGACATTAAGACCACTCGAGACAAGGATTAAAGAACATAAAAATAATACGTTAAAAGGAGAGACCGAAAAATCAGGTGCAGCTGACCATGCCTGGAAACATGGCCACCATATCATGTGGTCAGAAGCTGAAATCTTACATAAGGAACCACACTTGAGGAAAAGAAACTTTAAGGAAGCTGCTGCTATTCACCAGAATCCAGGCTGCTTTAGTAAACCATCATTAGACTTAAGAAATATCTGGAAACCTTTGTTAAATAGATGTAATCTTAGGATAAGATCGCGTGCCAACTGAACGCATGACTGCACCCACCTCAGTTGTGCTTCGGTGCACCTAGCTAGTATAAATAGTCTTGTAGTTACTTTACTTATTTAGTATTCACCTGAAGACGACTGGAGATACTTACCAGTTGAAACGTTGTGATTTAATACAAATAAAGACAATGGAAGTCCAAAACTCTTTCATCGATCATTTTTATTTTTAACCTTTTGGGAAGCAAAATACTTGATGGAACCCTACAATAAAACAATAGTTTTTAAAAGTGTATTCTTTATTAATAAGCATAATAAAAGTACAATGTAACAGTTACTAATTATTACTTACTTTACCACATGGCAAGTGTGAGAACAATCGGGATTGTAGTGGTCGTGATTTGATAAAATTAATTATTTTTACCGCTTCATCCATAACTAATTTTAGATTTGACGGCATTTGCTTCATCGCAAGTGCTTGTCTATGCAGAATACAATGGCTGGAACTACAATTAGGCGCTTTATTTTTTATTCGTGACACTGCTCCTGCTGTTTTACCTGTCATCGCCTTGGCCCCATCTGTACAAATGTCAATGCAATTGTTCCAACTGAGATTATTTTCTTCAAAAAATATATTTATTTTATTAAAAATTTCTTCCCCGGTAGTGTTTGTGAGCAGCGGTGAACACATAAGCATGTCTTCTTCAAAAGAACTTTCATATGGATATCTCACGATAACCAGCAAGATAGCCAAACCAGCGACATCAGTTGACTCGTCCATTTGCAAGGCGAATCGTGTTTTTTGTAGACGTGTAACTAGTTCTTGTTTGACGTAGCTTGCCAGATCATGGATTCGCCGTGAAACAGTATCGTTTGATAGCGGCACAGTAGAAAGATGCTTTGCAGATTTTTCATCGAGCATACATTTTGTTATGTCTAATACACATGGCTTTATTAAATTCTCAGCGATAGTGTGCGCTTCACCTGCTTGTGCAATGCGATAGCTAACTAAATATGATGCCTCCATGGCCTTTTCGTTGATAGTTTTTGTTACATGCATCATATTTTTTTGACTTTCCAATAACTGATCTTTTTTACGAACAAAAAATTCTTTATTCTTGTCTTTAGACTCGGGGTGTACAGGGTGTCCAGTTTTCGACACTTTTGACGAGTATCTCAGTTATTAGTACAGATAGAATGATGCGGTTTTCGCAAACCTGTGTCACTTTTTTGTGAAACAAACGATGCCCTTAACGGATTTATCATGGCCATCTTGGTTTTTGAGATACAGGGCGAAATTGAAAACGGTGCATTTTCAGACACCCCTTGTATTTTAATTATCTTATACCTTATTGAAAATATAAGAACGGGGTGTTATACGGTTTTTTACGTAGAATCCAGTGGCGTAGTTAGTATTTTTCCAGGTGTCTCCATTTTTGAGAAATATACCAAAGTTATGTTTTTTTAAATGGAACGCCCTGTATATTTTTTCATATTTTCATTCTGCTTACTGAGAGCTTTCCAAAAATATATAATAGTTGGCACTTTGTTTTAACAGGAAGGTTAAAATTCATATTTTTAAAAAAATTGGGAGCAGGCCTTGAATTTTGTTTCACTAGAACAATTAAATTGTGGATTAAAATGCATACTTTTTATTTATAAATATTGTTGAAAATGGTTGCCATTCTCCCTAATACAACGCTGACACATTTCGGTAATAAGTCTCAAGGCGTTTAAAATTATTATAGGCCTGTGGTTTTGTAGAAATTGAAATGCTAAATGGGTAGCCTGTCGAAGTTCCTCTACAGTTCTGTGCCTGGTATTGTATATCTTGCTCTGCAAAAAACCCCAAAGAAAGAAGTCCAACACCGATAGATCGGGCGATCGCGGTGGCCATCTTACAGCTCCATTTGCGCCTATCCATTTTTGTTGAAAATAATTTTCTAGAAAATGCCTTACTACGTGAGAGTTATGACTCGGTGCATCGTCTTGCTGGAAATGTATAGCATTTAGCTGGGCAAGGGGAACGATTTCTAATAACTCGGGTATATAACCTCTTCCAAGATTTCCAGATATATATTTGCCGTAAGGCCTCCCTCATAAATACGGTAAGTTATTTGATTACCTAATATGAAGCAAGAAACACCAAATCCAAAGCGCCCTTGCTGCTCCCTTTCGTAAATAACATATTGATTTTCTTCAGACCAATGCCTTGTATTATGCCGGTTAAAAATTCCAGCACTAGAAATATGGTTCTCATCGGACCAGATTACTAATCTTCCAAAATTGGCATTGGCCCGGATTTGTTCTGTTTACCAACGACAAAAGATTAATCGCCGATCTGCATCTCCAGGATGTAGATTTTGCACAATTTTAAATTTGTATGGATGGTATTTATATTTTCTTAGAAATGGCATCCATTTTCAACAATATTTATAAATAAAAAGAATGCATTTTAATCCACAATATAATTGTTCTAGTGAAACAAAATCCAAGGCCTGCTCCCAATTTTTAAAAAAATATGAATTTTGACCTTCCTGTTAACACAAAGTGCTAACTATTATATATTTTTGGAAAGCTCTCAGTAAGCAGAATGCAAATATGAAAAAATATACAGGGCGTTCCATTTAAAAAAACATAACTTTGGTATATTTCTCAAAAATGGAGACACCTGGAAAAATACTAACTACGCCACTGGATTCTACGTAAAAAACTATATAACATTCCGTTTTTATATTTTCGATAAGGTATAAGATAACTAAAATACAAGGGGTGTCTGAAAATGCACCGTTTTCAATTTCGCCCTGTATCTCAAAAACCAAGATGGCCATGATAAATCCGTTAAGGGCATCGTTTGTTTCACAAAAAAGTGATACAGGTTTGCAAAAACCGCATCATTCTATCTGTACTAATAACTGAGATACCCGTCAAAAGTGTCGAAAACTGGACACCCTGTACAGTTTGTAAATGTCGGCGCAATTTGGCAGGTGCCATGGAACTATTAGGAAGCAGTTTACTACATAGCATGCAGAGAGGTGAGCCGTTAGAATCAACAAATCCGAAACTGATATATGATTCATCATACTTCCTTTTTTTCGTCTTTGAAACCGTCGAGCTTGACGTCATGGCATCATCGTCTGGATCGGTGATTGCTATATTCTCCGCGCGTACTGCTTTTGAACATTCAGCGTCATTAGAAGATGTTGTTGCAACACGTTTAACACCTTTAAGCCAACGTTCCATTCTTCTTTATTTATAATGTTACACGTCAGGATGGTGGGGTCTAAATAATGCACAATCGTTACTGCGTATAAGAGACTAAGTTTAGTACAATGAAGAAATGTATAAAACTGAGACAACAGAATACAGCAGGCAGTAGAACAATGAACACTAGTTTCTCGCTAGCGAGCTTGTAAGTAGGTAGGTAGGAACTTATCGCTCCGAACGCTAATCGTCAACTGACTGACGAGGCGCGACGCGCGATCGCCGCTTTTACACTTAGTCCTACACTCGATCTCGAATGTTCTCGAAAATACTCGAGTCGGCGCCTTTGATAAACAAAAAGCAAAAATAAAAAGAGAAATATAAAAATTGAGTTGTAAACAATTCAGAGGCGGCTTTTATCAAAGGGACTGCGCGCTCACAAGTATACAAGTATACATGTTGATACCAAACTTATGAGATATTGTACCAGCTATTGTAACACATGTTTATACAAATACAAATAAATAAATAAATATACCTACGCGCGGCCGCGGAGTCAAAACGTTTGACCAGAGAGAGGTGTTTTGATTTTTTTTTCTAAATTCTTGAGGAACCCCTACAGAGGTATCGCGGAACCCTAGGGTTCCGCGGAACACACTTAGAGTATAGCTGATCTAGAGTGCTAAAAATTAATTAAATCTGTTAATTTATAATCAAGTAGTAGTATATGAAAATTAAAATTATGTCATATAAATGACTTTCTAAGTTTCACAACCGTTTAAAAAATGAAATTTTTTTTTTCTTGACGTTTACTCCATTTTTCCAAATGGAACGATGGTAGTTCACTAGGATATTGAAAACAAGCATTTTTTTCCAACAATTTGATTCCATACACACCTATGCTATTTTAAAATTGACACGAAAAAATTTGCCTTAAGTCCCAATCGCAAATTTAAAATCGTTATACATTATTGCCTCTAAAGAAATATAAAGGCGGCTTTGAAAAACAATGGAATGGTTTTGAAAACCAATATGGTTGTAAATTAAAATTATAACGTCATTCATTTATTAAACTTACATTGTGAATCAGATAAATTGGTTAGCTTTACTAGAAATGCACAAATTGATATGCTCCTAATTTTTTGAGTATCCAGAAAAATTCTTCTGAAGCCGCAAGATTGTATGTATTGTGTGTTTTATAAACTAATGACATTACAACTTTAAATTAAAGCCACATTGCTTTTTAAAACCATTCCCTTGTTTTTCAAAGTCGCATTTATATTTCTTTAGAAAAGAGAGGGCGACAATAACGCATAACGAGGGTCAAAACGCAGGACCTCGTTTTAAGTTAAATTCACATAAAGTTTTAATGCCAAATGTCAAGACTTGTCATTGTCTAGTTACTTTAGATTTCACCAACTTACTAAATTTCTTATACAGCTGAGATTGGTCAGGACCGGACTGACGAATATTCTGTGATTATTATTATCATCACAGATTTTAATAAATATTAGGATTAATATTATTTAATGGATATAATCAATTAAAAGATGTACTTACTTAGATACCATAAACATAGAAAATTCTCGTAGGTACCTACATGAAAAAAGGTTTTATAAAAACAGCTATTAAATTTTTAATTTTTATTAATCGATATATATGTTAAACTACATATGTAATACTTCGATCATCACGGGTGGCAATTTGAAAACTTACAATGGCTATGGTAGTACCTATAAAGTAATAACTACAATACAAGTTAAAGTTTAACTTACTTGAAGCGGGCTTCGTCCATCCTGCTGTTCTAGAAAGTATCTGTATACATTCCTCACCATTTCTTGGGCTAATTTATTGCCATGTATTTGACAATAAGTCGAATTCTAAAATGAGTATAGTTAATTGTATCATTAGATAGCACTGCTAAAAAATGAATAATTTTTTTTATTATTTACTGCACTGCATGTAGATTGTAGATACCTAATAGGTAGCTTTTAGTCCAACAAAACTGAGGTTCTTAAATTTTACTTTATTATTAAATATTCCAAAATAATTGGTTTTTGCCATTGCAGCATTATTGTAATTTTTATATTGAAATTGTTTAAGTGTTCAATACTTAAATGATGTTAAAATTACCGAATCTTCCTCATTGACTCTGACAATGGGTTTGCAGTAATCGTTGATCCATACCTATTTACTCGCTAAAAATTAAAACAAACACAAGCAAACAAAATGGTGCTTATTTGATATGCCAATAAAGGTACTTACTTCTTACTATCTTACTTTTCTAAAAACTAATACACTTCTGAAAAAATAATAGGTCTATAAACAATGTTCAAAACAAACTACACAATTATACTATGTCAAAAACGCAATAAAATGATTAAAATACTCCAAAAACAAATATCGAATGTCAACAAAACAACATTCGACATAAAATACGTAAAAATACGGACCTACCGGCCTACCGCACCGTATGATTTAACCGAATGGGCAGGAATCGACGTACTTACGGGCTATGCGTCGACAACGATCTGAAATTGAAAATGCATAAGAGGGAGAAACAAACAAAATTACGTTCGAGGTTAAGCGATGGAGTTGTTACACGTGTTTTAAGTGTTTTTTCTTTTTCTTTTCTGGAATTGTTTGGCTAACTCTTTTTATTTCTATCTCTTTTTAATCGTATAAAATAATACAAGATAGACATACTTTGTGTGCAGTACAATTATACTAATTAAATTTAGCCATTAGTATAAATTTATATTTTATGAGTTGCTGCAGTATTTGACAAGTATGACCGAACTGAAATGTCACGGCGTTAAAAGTTTATGTGAATTCAACTTATAAGTAGTAACAATTTTAGAATTTTATAGGAAGGCAATAAAACTATTTTTTTCTCTTTTAATAGAAAATTAATGATTTTTTTTAGTATATTATTATATGTTTTGCAAAAAGGAGTAAAAAGAGATTAATAAAGAAAGATTTAATATTATGCCATTATTTCTCGAAAAAATTACATTTACATACAACATGTGGTATAATAGAACACAAATGCGAGGTAATGGTTTTAAAATAGCCACACATGTAAATACGAGGTAATGTTTTCTGCAATTTACGGCAAAAATAAGAAACCCTGTAGTTTGAAACTTGGTTAACAGATGGAGCAATCTATTCTAGGCAACAATATATAATAAAACGTATTTCGTCAAAAGTGTTACTTACAAGGTCCTGCGTTTTGACCCTCGATAACGCTTTTAAATTTGCGATTGGAATTTAAGGCCAATTTTCCAGTGTCAATTTTAAAATAGCATAGAAGTGTATGGTATTAAATTGTTGGAATAAAAAAGACAATCGTTCCATTTGGAAAAATGGAGTAAACCTCTAGAAAAAAGAATTTCATTTTTTCAACGCTTGTGAAACTTAGAAAGTCAATTATTATTATAATATAATTTTAATTTTCATATACTACTTAACAGATTTAATTAACTCACTCTAGATTGAAAATAAAAAATAAATATAAAAATGTTATAACACGTCAAGAAATTACAAGTGAGGTGTCATTTCACTCATAATGTTATGCTGAACCCAAATAAGTAAAAATATACAACATGTCCCATTTAAACTATCAAAGTCAAGGTCACTTCTGGTCAAACCGGAAGTGCTAACAAATTGAAAATTATCTCAATAAATGCAGACTCATCTCTTATGCATAATGTCTGTAATAATATTATGAATAATATCTATAAATATAAAAAATAAGTAGGGGTGAACGTCTTTTGAGACCCGGTATAATAACAAAAAAAAAACAGAAATTGTCGCGAGACAACGTTATTAAACAACGTTAGAATACAACACGAAAATACACTACTAACAAAATGTCACTTACTTGACATTTTTTATTTTTCCACGGCATTCTTTTCAACCCTGTATAATATTAAAGTGCATTGGTTACATCATAGGCGAGAAAAACAGTCTATCAAACTCTGCGAACCGCATTAAAATCCGATATGTCGTTTCCGAATTATAGACCTATAATGAACGTTTTAAAAAAACAATTTGTTGTAGGGGAGAGCCACCAACAGTGACCATCCTTTTTTTAATTTTCACGTATTTCAAAAACGTTTAAGAAATTTATGCTTTTTCCATTATTTTTGACTACATATATGATAAGGCTGTACAAATATGACTCTATTTAATTTTAAAAAGTACAGGATTTTTTCCTCAATATTTTGTTAAAAACATACCACTATATGGCCACTATACCGAACCACATAGTGGTACAGTGGTTTCTCTGAAAAGCATACTAAAGACTGTTTTTAAGTTGGTAATAGGTAATAAGACTTCATACAAAATCCTTTAATTAGGAAATTTATAAATATACACATCGAAAAACAAAAAAAAAACATATATCATATAAATGCAAAAAAATGTATTCAAATAATATAAGGAACAGTGGCCACCCCTTTATAATACTTATATGAGAGTAGTGGCCAATGTACCCTCCGTTAAGGTGGCCACTGTAAGAAAGGGAACATAAAAAATAAAACCTAACCTAACAGAAAAACAATGCAGATTCTTTAGCCTTTTACAACTGAACTTCGTACTGCAATAGCACATCCTTAAGAAGCATGCATAAAGTGACTGGAGACACTTGCCAGCTTTGAATGATTAAAACGAGATGTCACTCTAATAAAAAACTTTCCTCACCAAATTTCAATGTCGCAATTATTACGACGAAGTCGGCCATTTAACTGGAAAGTATTCGGCGCGCCACGTGCTGGAAACATACTTAAGCACAGATACAAGAGAGGGCGCTAGCGGTGTACGTTTTGTAGGAGAATATTCACTGGTGGCTCTTCCCTACTTTGTGATGAGCGGTTTATAATAGAGATGGGTCCGACCCGCTATTTTTGTTTAGCAGTTACAAAATTAACAGTTAGAACTAGCTGCTATTTTAATAGCAGTTGCTATTTAAACTCTCAAACTAAAACCCGGTTCGATTGGCCCGACTCCGAACTGGCGTTCGCACTTCGCAGTAAGTAAATCGGAATAGCAGTTCGAAATAGCATAGCAGTGATAACCAAAATCACCTAACCTGACAACCGCTCATTTTGCTCTGTCAGCGCCAGTTCACAGTAAAGTAAATATTAGGTGCTAAAAATTAGCAGCTAATTTTAAACCTCGTAGCATTTAGCATTATACAGAATCAAATAGCAGTTTAAAAAAAGCAGGCTGCTATTTAGCAACCCATCTCTAGTTTATAATGCAAGCAGTGCGGTAAACGGTTTCCAACATACAGCCGGGCGTCCCTTTTTAGTTGTAAATGTCACAAAACGAAATGTTTCGTTAATAACTCAGTAAATAAAATGTAACAGGGAACAGGAATAAAAAATGCTCGTTTACGGATATTTACCTGAACCATAACTTCATTTGCGAACCATCCAATAGCAAACACGTATATACTCATATGCAGGAAATGTGCAATAGGATAGCCAATTTCTACTACGGTGGATTGCTAAAATATGGAATTTTTAGTTACTACACAGTTTACTTATACAATAATATAACAAAATTTATAATAATTTTTTCTAACAGCGATACTAGAAAAGGATTTCCTCGGACAACAATGAAACAAAAAAAGATTATTTTGATGATTTTATTTCTTTAAATCTCTCTTCATAGGATTCCGTATGTTCCCGCATTTACAGTATTTTTTTTATTTTCTAGCTTTTCCGCTGGCCGGTGTATCGTCGCCGACAGTAGCGTTCGCCATCAATGATAACAAAAAGTGGGACAATCAGTGGACTACTGAGATGGATTGTCATTTAAACTTGAAATTAGACTAAAAATTAAGATTTCCTTTTATAAAGAACTGTAATTATTGTTTTTGCAAAATTATTTTTATAACGTTTTTTAGAAATAATTACAGAATATGAGAGTCAATATTTTTTACTAAATTAAAAAATAAATGATTTATAATGAAATCGCGATAAATGTCTGATTAACAATGAGGTTAAGTGAGATTCAACAAAATACCTACAGGTTTCAAATAAAAAAAAAATTGGTGTAAGTACTTTGAAATCATTGGGATCGGAGCCTAACGGACAAAGTGATCATGAATTTCATAAAGCTGTGCTAAATTGTTCTTATAATAAAATGTGTGTATCAACAACAGAAAATAAATGGGTTTTTACCAACTTTACGCGACATTCGCAGAGGGTTCCAAAATATGGACTAGCGTGAGGAATTAACTGCCATAGTATGTGTTTTTTTTTAATCGCCCGTTGCATAGTAGTAAGGAGTTCCCTATGGGTTCCTACAATGCTTTTCCCGTTATTACTAAAGATATATCCGTAATTTTGCCTCGGTGGGCTGAGAAACAGTTTTAGTCCAAAGTCTAGAACAGAGCTCAAGATATTATATGACACTGGTAACCATACAAACAAATATAAAAATATAAGACATATAATTTGGCCCGTCGTCGTTTGCCTATAGTGATGGCGAAAGCACCTGCAAAATCGACACCAACCTTCTAAAAGGGTTTGCATTGGGCTAAATAAACCTCGGAAAGATTAGTCATCGGAGATTAAGGATTCTTGCGATTAGCTCTAAAACCTCCATAATAACGAGTACAGAATGTTTCGAATACATAATTGGAATTGGATACATAATCCAAAATTGTATAAATATTCTTTATCCTTTGAATTTCGTCAGCAACTACAGTACTTTTAATATATTTGGTTAAGCACATGAACCCATTTTCTAACTCTTGCATTGAAAATGGTTCACTCAGAGTAGTAAAAGACTGTTAGTTAAACAGCGTAAATATCTAGCGACGATTCGCAAGATTTTGTTTAAGGAAGAAAATCAGTATAGGAGTTTTAGAAGAATGTAAAGCCCCTAAATCAAATTACGGTGGCCAATACAGTTTTTTTTTGTTCCAAGACAGTTTGCACTGGCTTCAAGCCTTTAATAAAATTGGGCTAACACTCTTCGGTTTGTCAGAGAAAAACAGGTCCCGCAACAGACCTCGTGAACCACAATCTGCAGAGTTATATTCAAATATGGAACATAATACCAACAATTAGAAGCAACTGGATATAAGTAATTCTCTTACAAACAAAGGTTACTTATGAGGGAAAGATTGTATCTACAAGAGAGTTACAGTGAAATATCACAAAGCATAAATCTGACGCACTTAAATTTTGTTCTAAAAAGCTGTCATAATTAGATCAACAGTACAAAAGTAAGGTACAAAACTGGTCAAAACCCAGAAATCAAAACACACTACGCTTGCAGATCCATCAGACTGTCACAGGGTCTGGTAATGCACGAATTTCACAAATAATAAACTTAGAAGAGGGAAGAAAATAAAAACTAAAAATTAGAGAACACTGATAATTATTCATTTTTAAATTTTTGCTACTTCATGACAATGCCATCGAAAGGTCCAGCGTCTCAATCATAGACTTCTCATAGAGTAGACTACATTGTTTACGTTTAAAAAAAAAATCAAAGATTCCAGCGTTCACAATTTGTCCGGTTAGCTGTATGGCCCACTATACCTAACATGTGAATAAAAAAACACTGTTATCAAACCCTCTGTTAAGTCACATATTAGATTCATAAAATAAAAAATACATGTTTTACCAGTATAATTCAGATAAATTACAAACGTTAATAAAAGTGAACGAATTGCTATCGTCCGAAAGGTCGTACCGAACTCGATCAAGCGTGCGAATTCTTAACGGTGACCGATAAGAGTAAGCTAAAAATTGACGAATAGCCGTGCGGAAGTGCAGTGGTTTAAAATGAACGTTGACCCGGGGGATCGCCCCCCTGACCCAGACAATCAAAAGGAACCAGAAAACGAGTTTACCGGATTTAACGACCAGAAAATGCGCGATGCAAATAATAAAATTTCCTGAATGTTACAATTAACAGGTGTTAAAAAAAATAATGAAAATTTATTAATTAATCTTGATGCTAACGAGACTGTAAGTAGAAAAACACATTTAAATAACCCATTACCCAACAATCAATCAATAAACAGGAATCCCAAGTAGAAATTTAAACCCCGAAAAAAACAACGATAAACAAACAAAAAAACAAGAAATATTTCTTTATAATGAAACGAATGTCGCTCCTTATCAGGTATACATTGAACCTTTAGATCCTAATTTTGCAAATCAAATACAATTAAAATAAATATGATAATATATTCATGCCACCCCGAAATTGATGGAAAAATTAAAGAAATAAAATCAATCGGTAGAAAGAAAATTCGAGTCATATTTACAGAGTATAAATCGGTAAATGTATTAATTAAATCAACATATTTAAAAGAAAATCATAAATTGAACCCATATTTACCAAGTTTTATTTTATTGCGTTATACAGGAGTCATCAAAAAGATTGACAGAGAATTATCTGAAGAGTTTCTAAAAACCCAAATAAAACCGTTTGATATGCATTCCATATTTACGGTAAAAGAAGTTCAAAGAATTACTTTTAAAGAGCTAGACAAAAACAAAAAACCCATAATCAATGAAAACGGACAACATAAGCGAGTTCCCTCACGTACAATCATCGTTACGTATAAAACACAATAGTTACTCAAATATGTAGGTATCGATCATGTAAGATACCCAGTAGAAACTTATATTATTATACAAAAAGTAATTTTATTGTTATAAATGAATTAAGACCAACGGAAAAGAAAAAACAAAAAAATGATAATATTAGGTAGACAATCTACAAAAATCGGCTGCCTGTTGGCAGTTTTCCAGTGCCATTGAAAATTACTTACACACATACGCAGACAAACGTTAATAAGATACTATAGGTAGAAAAAGTTTTTGTTTTGTTGATTTAAATAAAATAAATATGCTTATTTTTTAGTAGGTAGGTACCTACTTATTTTAGTGCTGTGGTGACAAAATCTAGAATAATAGTGGCAACCTTGCTTTCCTTTTCCACGCGTCGGCCATTCATTCGTAGTAATAAAAACAGCTGAAGTAATCGAACAAACCCTTCTCCTTTTCTGTGAGTAATCATAGTATTTGTCTTTGTGATGTCGTGGTTGGTCGTCAAAATACTCGTATTTGTACACCTAGTTTCACTGCGGCCAAATTCCAGGTGAATTAAAATCGTTGCATTTTCTAACGGCAACGGCTTATATATTTTAGGTCGGGAAACTTCGTCATAAGACAAAGAAAGCCTTTTATCACTATCGAACAAGTTTATTGCTTTGCAATGATTAAATAGACTCGAGGACACGAGAATAGGAGCAGATGAAGGGGCGTTCCACTGTTAGAATATTAAAATTTATTTATTTTAAATGGAGAAGTGATGGGTGACGTCATGCGTAAAAAATGTATTGCTTGTCCTTTTAGTAATATACCGGGGGTAGTATACTCACATGGGCGCCCAAAAAAACTTTTTCATGGGGGGGGGGGGCATATATTTTTTTTATCAGATAATCGATTACAAAAGAGGGGCATTGCGATTAAAAATATTTAAATCAATAAAAGAAATATCCCGAAAATCGATTGTTAAAATTTGCTAGGTGCTATATGCCAAATTGTAAGGATAAGCGAGATTGATAAAAATATAGACGCATGAGATGGTGACTGGGAGTTTTTGAGAGAAGTACCGAAAAATTTTACTGTCAAAAAGTTAGCGTGTGAGTGATATTGATGAAACAAATTATATGGAAGCATAGGCTGTGACCAGGTGATTTTGGGAAACACGCGCAAAAAAATGTAAAAGTTTGACAGGTCCTTTAGTCAACTTTTAATAATAAGCGATATTGATACAAGAAACTATGGAATCAAATACGGCGAATAAGTTACTTTAGAATATATTAGCAAAAAATTACGTTATCAAAATTTGACAGGTGCTGTCAATGTCAATAGACTGTGACCTGCAAAGTTAGAAGAAAGAAATACGAAATTTTTTTGCAGTTCTATATCAAATTTTGATTATATTTTGGTTATCTGGTAATTTGGGAATGGTTTGAGATATATTCAAAGTCGGTATGCGTAAATGATGGGTAAAATATTTACTTCTGAGGAAAATAAAATGGCGGACATTGGCCATATTGGAAAACATTTTTAAATGGGAAAAGGGGTCAAGTGATTCATTTTAAAGGTCTTTTATGCTTGATATAGGTAACCTTGTAATTTTTAATGTTCTTTCTGTGCCGTTTCAAAATGACGATTCCGAAAATTATGAGAAAACGACCGTATTTTTGGAGGATCTCTATTGTCTCGAAAAACAGAACAATATTTTTATAATTGTTATTTATATGTAAGCTACTTTATTTTTTTTTTAATATTGTTGTTTTGGGAACGAAAGAAGAACTTCTCCACAATTTTATTTTTGTTTTTCTTTCATTCCCAAACTTGCAACTCCATTTTAAGCACGGACTGTTACTTTCAATTAATGTTATTTCATTATTTAACATGGCAGAGATCAGCCTAAAGTGGAAGATTTTGGAACACTACAAATTGTATAAAGCCATTTCCGAGTAAGCAATGGGGGGGAGGGGGGGAGAGTCCTAAAAAATAAAATTTGCTACAAACATAAAAAGGTCTATTCGCGCCGCTACAAAGTTCGATTAGGGTAGAAAAATCAGGGTCTTAACCAAGGCCACCATAAAAATAGCGCCGCAGACGATCGCGCAAGAACGTCTAGGCAAGACGATACGTTTTGTCGGCCAGTGCAATCATCGGGGCATTGTTGCCAGACTGGCCAATGAACTATTCTGCGGAGTGTGTCAAAAATCTGCTGATTTATGCACCAAGGTAGTAGTATCAGAAATGTTTTTATTTCCTGTTGCCCCTACTTCGCCCTCCAATATCAAAATTTTCGTAAAAAAAACATTATTTTTAACTTTATTTTTTGTTTGTTTTTTTTATATATTTTTATCAAATATTATATTTTTAAATTTTGGTAAATACCTAATTTTCTAATTATTAAAAATTCTTTAAAAATCTGCAAATTACGAAATTATTCTGCGACATGCTTTAAAAAATTTTGTTAAATGCAGAAAAGACTGGTGTTCCGGCAATACTGAATCGGGGTAAATTATTATATTATCAGTGTTGCCAGGTCAAAAATAAGAAAAGCAGTATGACATAAAAAAAGCCATGGATTTAAAAATAACACGATAAATATATTTATTTAAAAAATTTAATAAATTATTTTATTAGTTAAAAAAGTATTCATATCTTCAACCAATGGCCAATAATCTATCACTTTAAACGGATGATAATTAATTAGATAAATACAGCAAAGCGACCCGAAACATTAAAAAAAAGAGTACACGGCGTCTCGAACTGGGGGATTTACCGAAACCAAAATGTTAAACGTAATCAGAGAATGGAAAAGAGAGAGAGGAGATTAGCATGCTTATATTAAAAGCATAAACTAAATCGAGGGTAATCTTTAGCGGAAGACATTCTTAGCATAGCGGTAGAACGGTAATTCATCAATCAAAACAGTGGATCAACCGCAAAAACGATATACCTGGCAACATTATATATTATTATCAATATTAGAAACATCGTTGATTCGCTGCATTTCGTTCTCATCTTCCCAGAATTAATATTCGGTTTTACTGGCCGTACATGAGTTTGGCAATTACATCTGCGATGCAATGGATATTTTGTCATGTGACCTCGGATTGATCGGAGAATTTTGTTATAAACGAAAGGTACCTTAAGTTAAAAATGTCATTTTGTTTTGTTTTGATCCAAGAAACCTAGCCTATTTTTTTCCCTTTTTGTATTAACGTTAATAAAATTAGTAATCCTAGTGTAGTATTAGCCCTAATTGAAGGAGGCTGCCAACTAATGTTTGAAGACGATAATGAGGAAGACGTCAAGATTTTGAAAAAATTATACGGTTTTGCCGAAGAAACGGTACCCCGATTTGCACATCATCAGTTCAGACAGCACTTTAGATTGTCCCCAACTACCTTTGAAGACTTGCTTAATAAATTAAATGCAGTTTCAGAGGGAAGATTGATAGCTGTAGGTGCTGACTATCCGGAAATGTTATTGGATAAACAGACCGATAGCTATATGGTGTTTATCAAATATGGAAAGTTTTAGGTTAAACCAATAACTCCTAGATAATAAAAAACCCACCCGAGTTTATGCCTTCCTTTGCCTTATTGCGTATTTTCAATTTAGATCAGTCGCTGATCGATTTGGAATAACCAAGTCAACCTGCTGGGACGTTTTATATATAACATGTAGAAGATTTCTTAAAATTAACTCTACTTATAAAATTATATGCTGGCCATCAAAGGAAAGGGCGCGTGCCATTATGGAAGCTTCTCAATGGATAATGGATTTGAAGGTAAACAACAATGTTTACTAAGTTAATGAATCATTATGTTTCAGGAGTAATTGGCTGCATAGATGGTAGTCGTATCAAAATTCAACGACCAAAAGCGCATGCCATTCTGTGTTGTTACAAGGAGTAGGTATCTTAACATAGTATAAAACAATGTCGCTATCGCCCGTCTGTCCCTATATCCCTATAGGTGCTTAAATCTTTAAAACTACGCAACGGATTTTGAAGCGGTTTTTTTAAATAGATAGAGTGATTCAAGAGGAAGGTTTTTATGTACAACTAGCGACCCGCCCCGGCTTCGCACGGGTGCAATTTCAGAAAGTGGCATGCCGGGTACTAATATATCTGGTTTGTTCGGGTTTGTATTTATACCAGCGGGTTGCAACGGTACCGGGTACACGCTAGTATGATAATAGAAAACTATTTATACTTACTCGTGTATGCTGGAGAACCTGGCTCAATACACGACAGCTGTCATGTCGGACCTCTTTGAGGGTATCCAAACAGGAGAATTTCTATTTCCCGACAATAGTCACGTGCTAGGCGATTTAGCATACAAATTGTCAGACTAATGGTTGGTTTTAAGAAAAATGCGAATTTATGAATTATTATTGCTTTGCTAAAGGTCGTTTTCGAAGGCTAATTGATTAAATGAAGATGAGGCTGAGGACTTAGTAGACCTTCAACCAAAATTGGAGGAAGAGAGATCTAGAAATGATGAGAATGATTTTGTCCATATTAATTTAAGGGGTAATCAGTTGGCGGTTGCTAAAAGATTAAGAATTATGAACCAATGGAAATGAACTGATTGTTTTTTTTTAAAGGATTTATCTCAGAAAAAATGTCTTTATGGCGAAATAAACAAAAACTGAAAATTAACATATTTTATTTCACCTACCCTAAAAGATATAGGTATATGAAAGTCAACTAAACTATGCACAAACAGCAGAAAAATACTATGCACGTAGAAATAATTAACTCGTAAGTTCCGTAATAGTATTAGGGATCAGTAGGTATGTTGCTATTCTATTTTATATTCTTTTTCAAAAATCTCATTTGCTAAGCAAGTAAATTTGACATGATTGGGAGAAATAATTTTGACACAAGACAGAGAAATTATGAACTTGCCGATGTAACTGCTATCATAATGCCGGCAACGTTTGTTGAATTTGCTATAAAATCTGTTAACATAGCATAACTTGTGTACTTATTCACTTTGTTAACAAAGCTAAAAAAAATTTTTTTAAAATGTCTATTTACACCTAATAATAAGCATACGGTCAAATTTGGGTGTCGTGGGAAATAAATGATTAAAGTTGGCGACAGAATTATTTTTTTAAATAAAATACCTTCTTTTATAATATACAGAGTGGTCCATTTGTGTGACAAAGTGATATATCGGCTCTACTATTAAAGTTATGCAAAAAAAATGTTTTCAAAAGTTGGGAGTGAAAATAAGTTCTAAAATTGAAAAATCTACATGGTGGTTAAAAACTCGCTTAATAGCTCATTAACATGTAGAGAAAAATGGACGTAAATCGTGAGATTGATAAAAGAAAAAGAGACGACACCAAAACGACTTACCCTGTGATCCGTCGGCTTGGGGATGATCTTAGCGGGTCTTCACAAGGTACCTCTGGGGCCGGGCCGCTGCTCCTCTTTTAACAACCGGCGTAGGCGTTACCCATAAGGGGCAAAATTTGGCGGCTAAACTAGTTAGGGTATAAAATCGCGGGGTTTTGCACCACACCGTTTTACGGTTCTCGAGGGACTCTTTTTTGGCGGAATAATCGTGGGCAAGACGCGCGCGCTGATAGTCGCTTTAGTGTCGAAATGTTTAGACAATTATTAGAGAGATTTTTAACAAGTTAAAGAGCCATAATCGAACAGTGGTTCAGAAAAGCAGGAAAATAAAAGTATACATATTTTTAAATGAAACACCCTATACAGGGTGTCCCGAAATTAGCTGACAATATTTTAAGGGGATAAAGTACATTCAAAAATAAGACTAAAATCCTCTATTAATATACCTTCAAAAACGCTTCGTTATGGGGCTAGAGCCCCCCGAATTGGAGCCATGACAAGCAGTTTTTTTACAATATCTCAGAAACCAATTAGGGTATCAAAACAAAATTTGATACATGTTTTGCCCATAGCTAGACGCAATAAATGGTTTAATTAGCTTTACTGTATTTCTTCCAGTGGCGTCCCACTGGGTAGGTAGTTGGGAGAATATTGCCCTAAATTTTTTATTTGTAGGATTTTTTAACTTTAGGTGAAATTTTTAAAAGCCTTGAAGTCTTTTGTTGAAAAAAGGTAGTCTTGTTTTACTGCGGTAGGATTCACCATTTTCCAGTAAAATCGATTTTAAAATTTTCGGTTTTTTGAAATCCTGTGAAAAGGCTAAGGTTTTTTTTTGCATATCTCAGCAAACACTTAATATTAAAACATGAAATTTATTAGAAGTTCTACTAGCGACAAATAATAATAAATCAACTTGGGGATTTATTAGATCATGTGCCACTGGATTTACGTTTAGGGCACTTCTTTCAACATGGTGGGGCACCAGCTCACTACGGACGTCAAGTGAGGAATTGGCTTGAAGAAACTTACCAGGTGGATTGGTAGCCATAGCCTGGCCACCAATATCACTTGATTTAAATCCCTTTGATTATTATTTTTGGGGACACGTGACTGATGGTACTTGCTTAAGAATTAGTTTCCCGTGTGGGTTATAATCAAATTTGATTTGCAATTTGTTATTCTTTTTTGTTTTATTTTATTAACAAAAAATTTAAAATTAAAAAAAAATAAGTACATTAAAACTATGAAATTAAAAAAAAAATAATAGTAATATTTACTTAAGGCTCCACCCCGTGCGACGTCACTGGAAAAATATTTTAAAGTAACATCCTTTAATACATATGCCTTGTCGCTAGTAGAAGTTCTAATAAATTTCATGTTTTAATATTAAGTGTTTGCTGAGATATGCAAAAAAACCTTAGCCTTTTCACCGGATTTCAAAAAACCGAAAATTTTAAAATCGATTTTACTGGAAAATGGTGAATCCTATCGCAACGAAACAGGAGTACCTTTTTTCAACAAAATACTTTAAGGCTTCTAAAAATTGCACCTGAAGTTAAAAAATCCTAAAAATAAAAAACTTAGGGCAATATTCTTCCAACTACCTACCCAGTGGGACGCCACTGGAAGAAATAAAGTTAAGCTAATTAAATTATTTATTGCGTCTTGTCATGGGTAAAACATGTATCAAATTTTGTTTCGATACCCTAATCGGTTTTTGAGATATTGTGAAAAAACTGATTATCATGGTTCCAATTCGGGGGGCTCTAGCCCCATAACGAAGCGTTTTTGAAGGTATATTAATAGAGGGTATTAGTCTTATTTTTGGATGTACTTTATCTCCTTAAAATATTGTTAGCTAATTTGGGGACACCCTGTATATTCAGCATATTTAATTTTTTTTAAACGTAGATTGGAAAAAACATTATAGTATAAAATTATCTGTATTTCCCAATAAAAAAATCAAAAATCGAAAATTTCGATTCGATCGAAGTATAGGGATAGGAAAATAGTTTCAAATTATTAGGTAGTTAAAATTTTGTACAGGGTGTGTTTTGTTGACATTGGAATATATGAAATATAAAATTACAATAACCCGGTTGTTTTGAATGAAACACCCTATATTTATTAACCTCGCCCAATAGATATTATAATTTCCTTTTTTTTTAAATTAAGTCAATACCTAAATATACTACTATTTCGATTTTTATTTAAATTCTCGAGAAAACTGTGCTTTTTATTATTGTTCTAGTTACCCATGACCAGCAAAATTAAAACAAATATAATTGACGGGCATCGGTTTTGTCAAATTGCGGACCAAATCGTCAGGTACATAAAAATTGTAGACAAACTGCGCTCCAAAAAGAAGGGTCAACCTTCATAAAATTACTTGTAAATAAATGATTACCTGGTTTGTCCCATTTCTAGGATGGTAATATTGCGGACCGTAATAATACGCCCTCTCCAATCGGTTCTAAAAGGTGTATTAGCAACCGGATTGTTCGGTGTTACCAGAGCATTTTTTTAAATATTTTTTTTAACCAATATTTGTTTAACTGAACTGGTCGCAAATAACCATAGTTATCATATTAAAATTAAAATAGGAAAACCGCAAACTTTTAATCTATATATAGGAGTAATTTTAATTTTTTTTAGGCCGTGATAAACCACTAGAAGTATACGAACAACGTACATTTTCGTTTAGTCCGCAATTCTGCCATGGATTATTCAGGGTTAAATATTTTCCAAGAATTTTTGGTCCGCAATTTGGCCATACATAAACTGGAAAAAAGTTAGTACCTGCCTATTTGGTCCGCAATTTGAATACGCCCTAATTGACATTTTTGTCAAAATTACTTATATAGTCTTCTAGTCTAGGTTCTATCTAGGTTTAATTTTAACATTTAAAAATTAATTTTTTAAATAGTGAAATGAATGATATTATTATTTACATTCTTGGAGCAAAAGAGAAAACTACATTCTTAATAAAAATATATTATCATGAAAAATATCCAGACAAGACAATGGTTAACAATTGTTTTCTTACGAAAATTTAAATAAAAATTGAAATATTGGCACAATGAGCGAATTTAAGTATAGGGATGACTTAATAAAACAGAACTAAAATATTTATAGGACGAGCCTAATAATAGGGTGTTTGATTTGAGAAAATCCAAAATTTTACCAATTTGTTTGGCAACGTTCCATATAAACAAAAAACGATATCATGTGTCATCTCGGTAATTTTATGGGAAAACGAAATATGCTTAAATATATAGGCTGTTTCATTTAAATAAATATATATTTGTATTGTCCTGCTTTTCCGAACAACCCTGTACATTCAAAAATAGTTTTAGAAAATAAACTTCATTAAACCTCACAACTTTCGTTAAACCTTTTTTTGGATAACAATAATAGTAGAGCCGATATTATAACTTTCTCACACAAATGGACCTTCCGTAGGGCTGGGCAACAGCTTTTGCATCTCCTTATTTATAGTGTACTAAACACAGAAAAGTCATATTTATTTTAAAAATTAGTCCAACCAAAAAAAATCTTTCAAATTAAATGTGAAGAAGTAAACAAATATACAGGCTGTCCAGATAAAGTAAATTAATCCGTTAACCATACATTCCTTAAGCAACCATAATATGACTTTTATGATGCCATTTCTCATTTTTGATCCTCATGTTCGATATACAGAGCGTCAAAATTTAAAAGTAAAAACTGATTTTTTAAAAATAATTCGAGTATTTAATAATATATAAATTTCAAATTTGGTACAGTGCTTCACCATAAAGAATTAGATCTTTTAGGAATAACAAAACAAAAACAATTGTTAAATATTTAAAATGAAGGTGCAGGCTGACCCCCATATTTTTTAGTTCGTGCGCCAGTGACTTCCATACTAAATTATTTCAGGTAATCATTTGTTTCTGACTATTTTTTAACTCTTATAAAATTTCGATAAAATAATGTGTTTTGAAGATAATTGGAAAAGTATGGGTCCATGGATGTAAAACTTAGGAATAAATGACAATACCGAAAGCAAAATACTAAGCAAACTTAATGTAAAGACAATGGCGTACAGATAAAACTTGTACTAAACCAGTTAAATGAATACACTAATAAAACTGTTTTCCTTTAAACAAATAAACTGATTTATTTGCCGAGGAAGTATTGGTGACAAATAAATATGATTTGAATTAACTCAGTTTTATTTAATTAAAATATGTCAGAGTATTTATTTTTATTTATAAAATGATTTTACTGTTGGCGGATTTAGGTCAAACAACGCCAGCTTTAAAATAAATATCTAAGCAATAAACTAAAAAAGTACAAAATCCAAATACATTAATATTTACGCGAAATAATCCCGTATTAGGAACTAAATACCGTTAACTATAAATTAAATCATTATTAAACAAAGTATTTCAACAACTTGGTTATTTAACTTTAATAATTAGGTATTAAAATCAAATCATTAATTATTTAAAGCTACCCCGGTTATCGGAATACGTCACCCGCATTGAATAATATGATTGGTCGCACAAATGGCATGATGCGTCGTTTGGACCTGTCGTCCTGGTCGACCTTAAGTTTTGTCTTTCGTCGCCATTTTTCCAGATAGCTACACAGCACACCTCGTTGCATCTTAGAAATGAAAACCAGCAGTGAATTAAAATACCTATCAAAAAGTTAGCGTTGTTTATTGATACTGCCTTATGTGTTTGTTGTGTGGTAATTTCAGTGTTTGTGTATAAACTTTATTTAATATACTTCAATATGAAAGATGCAATGCCAAATACCATGCCATTGATGTGTATCTTACTCAAATGGGGTATCGCCCACTCCAAGGTAGGAAACGATTTGGATATTTTAGTTATTCCATGATACGACTCAATAATACTTATATATACTATTAATAACGTATTTGTCTAATTAAATAGTTTTTTTTTTATTTTTAAACTAACGCTTAAGAGCTCTCCATCGAGCCGTTAAAACTGCGTTTTTATCGTGAAAACAAGTACCCACGTTATTCCAATCAACTGAGAAGTTATCGTAAAATACCAGATTAATTAGTTTGGAAAGAAAAATTAAAAACATAAATGATCCTTGCAAAATGATCTTGTTTTGTTTTTTTCAAAGTCTTGATATTGCCATTTTGGCCTCACTCAAAAAACAAGAGTATTTTGCCCGCATCCCTTAACTTTTAAATTCTCTTTAGTTTTTGTTATAATTTAAAGTGGTTCTCTAGTTATTGACTGGAATATAAACCCCAGTTGACGGCGAAAACTAGCGAGTATTCTTAAATTTTTGTTTGCAAGGTTGTATTATTATGATTTTATTTCTTTGATCATCAATAAGTATTGTGTATTTTTTTAAATTCATATAATACATTTAAAAAAAATGTAATGTAACATGTATTTCTTAAACTATTTTGTTCTTAGTTCTCTCTTATGCCTAACAACTAGTAATCGTTTTTTTTTAATTAGTATAGTTTGTGCAAACACTTTTTTACATTATTTTACTAGTTTTATGACGGATGTTGCTCAGCTATTTTATTTAGTTTTCTTTTCTGATATTTTATTCTAACTATGTAATAAATGCATTAAAACTAATTAGTATAAGTCATTGCGATACTAAAACAATAAAATACAGACATGCCACGATATTATTTTAAAATTTAGTTGTTTGAAATTAGAACTTTAGTATTTTTTTGTTTATTGGATAGCATAGGGGTAGAGGGATTTATTTCAATAAAATCAAGGATATGTTTCAGTGAAAGCAAAGATGTATTTAAAACAAATAACTTAAATTGTTGAAAGGAAATAAACGACTGTGATCGCAAATAAATACTTAACAAAAATCAAACAAATATGTATTTCAATGAAAAAAGTTGTTGTGACGGCAAATACATATTGAACAAAAGTAAACAAATAAATACTTTAATAAATCATGTACAAATTTCATTGAAACAAATATTTATTTAATTTAACTTTAAAATTATTCATTTCAAATCATTAACGCATTTCATTTAAGTTAGGAGAAATTTGAATAAAATAAATATTAACTAAAATTTTGTAAAAAGGGATTACTTCTAAATAAAAAATTATTTGTACCAAATCGAATAATAGTAAAACTTTAAATAATTTCTGGGTACAATTCAAATACATAATTGTTTGGCTAATAGGAAACAAATATTTATTTGAGTGAATGCCAAATTTTTTTAATTCAAATAATTAATTTTATCAGTGTAGTTATTTATGTATCAAGGGTACTAAGTAGATGATTATGCACTGAGGGCGACAGTCTTAAAAAGCCGAGGGCCTCTGGCCCGAGGGTTCGTAAGTCGCCCAATGGTATATATCTATTAGTACCCGTGGTGCATATAAACTTTTATGTCATACCAGTTCGTTTTGAATAATAAATATATTTTTTTAATTTAATTTGATTTACCAATTTTTTATATTTACCTACGACATTACCTTAACAGTATTAAAATGTTGAATGTCCAAAATCAAAAATGGAACAAGATGCACACTTAATGCCCGCGCGGGCATAATGTGTACTTTATGCCCGCGCGGGCATAAAGTAATCCATTTTGTAGATGGTTTCTAAGGTATAAAAACACAATAATATACTGGTATGACATAATTTATTTTATTACCCTACTAAGAACTATTGCTAATCTTCTTTTCATTACAGCATAAAATATGTTCACAAAAAGATATTGATGGTATCTTCACGCATGCCACTGGTAGAAGTAAGCAAAACCTTTTTTAACAAAAAAGTGGTTTAATGTAAAATCAGTTGAGACCTGTTGCTCCCAGAAAAAAACTACCCGTTTTAAACCGGCAACTCAGGTTCGATTAATAGAAACAATGTCAGAAAACAACTATCATTTATTAATTGACTGGCCAAAATAAAATCGTTTTGAAATTGCGAGTAAACCGAAAATCATTTTTTAACTAACTTAACGTTAGACGTCAGACATCCTTACCTGGCGACCACGACATACGTTAATCAGCCAGGTAAGTGTGTGACTGAGGTGGAGAGAGCAAGAGCGTCGTGGTAAAGAAAAGTGCAACTAAATTAAGAATTAGAACGTCTTTTGATGGCGCTAACATCCTCCCACCTGAGTCACGTTAAACTAAAGTAAGTGACTTACTAAATAAACATCCTAGCCCAAACTTGACAATCGAAAACCTAAACACTTGTTACACAACAAGCCTTAATACCTTCAATACTAAAAATAAACTAAATTTACAAAACTAATAGTAAGTACCCGTTACAAGAATCTTTTCGGCACTGTAACGTTACGCCCACTACGTGTCAAGCGTACAGTTGGTTCATTATTTATAATCTTAGAACATTCGATCGCACTTTCGGGTAATTCAGACACAAGCAGTAAAACATTTATTTCACCCTTTTCAGTTGACGCGGATATCTGGGGTCTTCCCCACTTTTCAACAGATTTATCCATGGTACATTCTGATGGATACAATCGCTGGACAGGTCTCAACAAAGTTCCTCTAGCGGTGTTGACTCTAGCAAGACGGATTTTTTCATCTTTACCAGGCATTACTTCTATCACCTTACCCAATGGCCACTGAATACGTTTGTCAGTATCGTTTCTAAGTACTATTTCACCCAAGCGAATCTGCCTACTAGCTTTCTTAGAGCTCCAAGACTTCAATTGTCCCAAATATTCTATTCGAAATCTCTGCCTTAGGTTATCTCGAAGTTTCTGTTTGTGTCGAATCTTTTTACATAACGACTCAGAATCAACAAGGTCACAATCGGGAACACAAGTATTTGTTAATTCTCTCAAGAACATCATAGGCGCAAGAGGTATAAGCTCATTAATATCGTTCGAAACGTAAGTAAGTGGTCGCTGATTTATAATTGCCTCACAATCACAAAGTAGCGTAATTAGGTCCTCATAAGTCATACAGGATCGGCCTAAAACTTTACGCAAAATTTGTTTAACACTGCCTATCAGTCTTTCCCAAAAACCACCCCACCAGCTAGCAGTGGGGGGGTTAAAATGCCACGAAATTCTTTGGATACTACAATCTGTGGTAATCTTTTCCCAGTTTAATTTACTAAACGCATTCTCAGTGATGACAAAATTGGTACCGTTGTCGCTGTAAATAACCTTTGGTCGACCACGTCGCGCTATAAATCGTCTAATCACTTGCATAAAGCTTGTAGTGGATAAACCCGTACACAATTCTAAATGTATGGCGCGGTAAACGGCACAAGTAAAAAGGCACACCTATGCTTTTTCTCCATTCTTTAAAAATAAAGGCCCCGCAAAATCCACCCCTGTTATTTCAAAAACATCCGCGTCACGCACGCGATTTAAAGGAAGAGTAGGTAAATTTGTTACAAATGCCTTACCTTTTTGTCTTTTACAAATGACACAACCAGAAATGGCTGATTTAATAGCCCGTCGACCGCCTAAGATCCAATAATTCTCGCACAGAATACCCATTAATCCCTGAGTACCCATATGTAAAGATTTAACATGCTATTCGAAAATAAATTTGTCAACCAGGACATGTTTTGCCGGTAACACCACCGGAAAACGAAATTGTTCAGCATCTTTTCTATTACTAACTCTGGAATGTAAACGAATCACACCACTATTATCCGTAAAAGGGTTTAAATTACACAAACGAGGATCCTTTTCTCCCTCAAAACATTCCCTTTGAATAAGCTTTAAAATATGACTCTCCGCAGTTTCCAATTATTTAACCAGCTCTCCCTGAACTCTATCAGGTGTAGGATTTCTTATATTATTCAAAAACCTAAATATCCACCCAACCATACGTACCGTCTTGGTGAATTTTGAAAAATATGATAGATGCCAATCTACCGAAAATAAATTTGAAATAAGAAAAGTAATAGTAGATTTTTTCTTTTCTTTTTGAATTTCCTCCTCATCACAATTAGATCCACCTTGTGGCCACAAATTAGATGAGTCATATAGCCAACTTGGACCCTCCCACCATTTAGACTCAAATAATTGTTTTGGAGAATAACCTTGAGAAGGGAGATCCGCAGGATTTAAAATTCCTGGAACAAAACGCCAATCTTTACTAGACGTATTACTTGCAATTTCTTTAACGCGATTACCCACAAAAGTCCCCCAATTGTCCTTACGGCGTATCCAACTTAAAACCGTGGAAGAATCACTCCAAAAATAAACCGGCAGCTTTGAATCAAAATTAAGGTCCTCCTTTAAAGAGACAAACAACCTAACTCCAATCAGAACTGCTAAAAGTTCTAAACGAGGTATAGAGATTTCTTTCAAAGGTGCTATTCTAGACTTGGCTGTCAATAAACGGATAAAAACCTTGCCATCAAAAACACCTCTACAGAAAATAATAGAAGCATAGGAAACCTTGCTCGCCTCGCAAAAAACATGTATACTCTCGTGCCTTAAAAGTAAATGATCTCCATCGTGGTATACGTATCTGACATAAATAATGTAGCTCACCTAACCATTAACGAAACTGTTTGTCTATTTCAGAACTTACTGGGGCATCCCAGGCTAATTTTTCTTCCCAGGTTTTTTGGAGCAGCAACTTGGGTGATAAGGCAGAAGGCGCCGTGAATCCAATGAGATCAAATATTTTTTGCGCAAAAGAAAGCATTAACCTTTTACTTATTGGCTTATCGGCAAGCTCATTCACACCCTTCAAGCATGCTTCACTTATTCTTAAAGAATCGTCACATTTATCCCATATCATTCCTAGCACTGTGATATCAGATGAAGCTTCAGAGGTATCACATGTCTGACCTGTGAACTCCCACCCTCTGAGATCAAATTTTCCTTCATTCATAACATTGACTGATTCCCTGAAAAACATATGCAATTTGTCATTATCAGACACACTTGTGATACAATTGTCCATATAGAAGCTTTTTAACAACTGTAAAATAGTATCTTTACTATATGATACATTTTCATCCAAACATTTTATTAGCGCATGCGAAAGATGGTATTCTATAGACGCCCCTAATAAAAACGGACTACTGTTTACTCCAAATACTACCCGCCTTGTCGAAATATCTTCTTATGCCCTTCGGAATCAATCCATCAAAAACGTAAAAAATTCCTATCAGACTCGTTAATACTGATCTGCATAAACACCTTTTTGATATCCGACACAACACCAATTTGTCCCATCCTAAATCTTAATAAAATATTCGGAATCAACATTATATAACATTAGGACCCTTATCCAGGCATTGGTTAAAACAAGGTTAGTCTTTTATTTTTGCTGAGGCATGGAACACAGGTCTAATACGAGTAGTTCTATTTTCCTTTATCACCGGACGATGCAGCAAATAAAGAACATTTTCCCTTGAAGGTACCTCCTCAACAACCTCCTCAATCATATTGTCACTTAGCCAATCCTGAAAAACCTGATCATATTCCTGTACTAAATTATCCCTTTGTATTTTATCAATAGTACTTTGTAATCTAGTTTTAGCGACGTTGTACAAACTTGGTAAAGGCGGATGACCTTCTAACCATGGTAATCGAACCTCATACCTTCCCTCACTATTAACCCATTAACGCCCAGTGATACCATATGGTATCGGCAAATTAGGTGTTACTAAGACATCGGCCATTTTGTGGGTGGTAGTGGGATAATAATTCTGATTAGTGCGTTAGTTGCGGAAAGCATCTTCAGTTGTGTTTTAACTGTCTTTGAGTACCATTTTCGATTTGTGAACAAAAAAACACGTGTTATTTTACCGTTCATTTTACGTCAACAGAAAAATATGGACATTTGCTTGTAGTAAGTATAGTTTTTCAGTGATAATATATTTTTTTTTTAATACAAGTATTGATATTAACTAATTAATATACAGGGTGTAACAAATTCGTTTATCACTACAGGGATCTCGTAAACCGTAAGAGATACGAAGATGGTTAAATGGGGGCAAAGTTGCACAATCTGATGCCTAATCATAATCCAAAAAGAAATTATTTAGAGTCCGAGTACTTCCGGAGATATTCGAAAGAAACCGAAAAACTGTCAATAGGATTTTTTTGTTTTGCGCCCTTAGTGTAGGAGATAAAAGAAAACCAATCACACCTTTCCAGGGCCACTTTTAATCCTTTCTTAGAATATGTAATTTGTTTTGCCATACAACGTTTCATTTTCCTGAAACCATCATTAATTTCACTATTTTAAATACGGACCTGGATTTTTTCCATTCTTCAATAAAAGACCTAGGACATCTTTATTCAAATAACGACATGAAAATGTATCGCTGTCCAGGGAAACATTTTTGAACACGTAATTAATAATTAATTTTTATATGGCGACTTCTTTTATTCAGGAGTATTTTTTTTTATTTTGCTAATATTGCTTATAATGTTTTTCGTAAAGTTTCAATTAATTTTATTAATATTATAAAATATTACTAATTAAATAAAATCTAATATTGTTAGCAAGAATTTGTATTACAATTATTGTCAATTTTACGAATTTTATAGTATTCTTTTAAGGAGCTACCTAGTTTAAATTGTTACACAAAAGATGACGTGGGTAATAAAACGAATGGGTATTGTGTAAAACAGGGTCGGATTAGAAAAATCTTAATAAAATCTACATTAGAGCGTTAATTCTTTTTTAAAATTAATATTTAGCCTAGGCTTTGAATAAAGATGTACTAGGTATTTTATTGAAAAATGGAAAAAATCCAGGTCCGTATTTAAAAAAGTGAAATTAATGATGGTTTCAGGAAAATGAAACGTTGTATGGCAAAATTAATTGCATACTCTAAGACAGGATTAAAAGTGGCCCTGAAAAGGTGTGATTGGTTTTCTTTTATCTCCTACATTAAGGGCGCAAAACAAAAAAATCTTATTGACAGTTTTTCGGTTTCTTTCGAATATCTCCGGAAGTACTCGGAATCTAAATAATTTCTTTTTGGATTATGATTAGGCATCAAATTGTGCAACTTTGCCCCTATTTAACCATCTTTGTATCTCTTACGGTTTACGAGATCCCTGTAGTGATAAACGAATTTGTTACACCCTGTATATAAAGCCCTCTATAACGTATATCCTATTTTTCAAAATTCCCCTGACTTTACAAAATCGGCGCAAAACATACTGATACCATATGGTATCACTGGGCGGTTACACTATATATTTTTATTTTTTTTGACAGGCGTGGATTTTCATTGTCTAAAGCTTTCGACATGGCATACGCTAATAACGATGCGGAAAATTAAATAGACGAAATATTTATCGAGCCCCCTGATCCCAATGTCGACACCGATGAAGATTCCGCTGACGTTGTTGTGACAATGGCGTCTGTAAATACAGGAGTTTCCCCAATGGGAACAGTAAAGCCATACTCCCAACAAGAAAAAAAAAATGAAACGGTTAATCGCCCTTATTGTATTGCTCAATACAGTATATATATATGGTAATATAGTAATATGGGAGGAATTGACCCAATGGATGAATGTATTGCCAATTATAGAATTGGTGTACGCAGCAAGAAGTGGTACTGGCCAATCTTTACCTGGATTATCGATGCAGCAGTAAACAATGCATGGTTTCTGTATAGGAAGAATCACAACAAAACCTCCAACATAGAGTTTAGAAGGCATTTGGTCCAAGTATACTTAGCAAAATAAGCAGGTCCTGCAAAAGCGTCGGTTTCACGCACACTTCAGCCAGGTATTCGATATGACGGATGCATCATTACGTTGCTCCATGTAATAGACACCGTTGCGCAGGAACTGGCTGCAAGAGTTTTGGTAGAACAATGTATTCTAAGTGTGATATAGGTCTTTGTGTAGTATGTTTTGCTAATTATCACACAACGTAAAAATTTAATTTTAATAATTCCATATATAAATATGTATTTTAAAATTGTTAATACTCGTATTTTATAGTACCCTATGCGCCCAGTGATACCATATGGTAGCAGTCATTTTCTTAAAAACTGACGTAAGATATTTTGTAAAATATTTTTTTTGGTGAATTCCTACTCATATTAACTCAGAAAAGTAAAAATATCTAAAATAACTAACAAAAAATAATTCTGGGCGTTAATGAGTTAACCATGACGGTCTTCCAAAAATCTGCTTTAGTCGCCAAAGCCAATTCCTCTTGCGATTTCTTTTGTGCGGGATCTTTAATGCCCAAAACGTCTAAAATCCAAAGTTGAGGCAATGTCGCCTGCTTCACAAAAAGTGCTATGTCAATCATGGAATTACTGGTGACCCTCGAAACTGGTACTTTACCCATCAATGTCCAACCCAGGAAGGTTTCCACAGCCACTAGTACGCCAGCAGGCACCTGTCTTCTGCCTGTATATAAGGTACCCACTATATCAGAACCTATTAACATATCAATCTTACGACTTTGATTTAAATCATTAAATTGATCGGATAATTCTATACCACAAGTACTCAATTCATCAATCCAATCACCATGAAACACTGGAGTAATATCTGAACAAATAAGCGGTTGATCCAAAAATTCGCTAATCAAATTAACCTTACCCTTACTAAGTTTTATATCATAGCATTGATGATACTGTTCCGTCAAAGAACCACCAAAAAGACAATGTACTATTTTTTCTCGGTGTTTAGGTACAAAACCTAAAAGACTTGCTGTAGAACGTAAAATATATGACCTTTGAGAGCCAGTGACAATTAATGCCCTTACCGACTGACTACCATTAACGCCATCTAATTTTATTCTTAAAGTTTGCATAAAGACATGGCTACTGGCATCATTGACACTTACTAACTCATTAGAGACCGCATGCTATTTTTTATCAGAAATTATTTTTGTACTTTGGTCGGAATCTTTTGGTGATTTATTGGCCGGTAAAGTAGCAAACTTCTCTTCCATTGTAGGAGGTTGTAGAACCCCTAAATTATTTTGCGAAGATTTAAGATCAGAACTACGCGGCGAGCGCTGCCAAACACGTAGCAATTCCTCAGGCAAACATGACTCAATCAAGGGAAAAAGCATAGCTGCGCATTTGTCAGATTTAATACCTAATGTCTCTAAAGCGCGCATTTGTGTCTCTAATTTATCATAAAGTGTAGCGACATCTAATTTTTTCGCGGAAATGGAGTTATTTAAAATTAGCTTGAGCAGTTCACGAATGTACACTTCAATCTGCATATCTTCGCGTCCGAAACGTGATGTTAAGCAGTCTATTATTTGAGTATAATTATCGCCTACGGCTGGAAAACTTTCTACTAGTTGCCTGGCACGACTACCTGGGACAGTGGCCTTCAATAAATACTGTATTTTATCTGCAAGGTCAATGTCGGAATCGTCGTGTACTTTTTTGAACTGTGACCAGAACGATAACCAGTCTTTGATGTTACCGTCAAAGAGGTTAAACTGAATACAAGGTAATTTAAACTTGCGCGTATCTATCAGGTTTTGGTTGACAGAATGGCTAGTACTTTGCGATAGAGCTTGTGACTGTATAGCCTCATCCTCTGCTTTCGCCAATTCAGTATAGCGATAATATAGTTGAAAGTACCTTTTTGCGTAGTCCTCACTACCTAACATTTCGTTAAGCAAATCGTCCTCTGACGCATCTTCTTCCAACAAAAGATCGTAAATTTCACTATAAGTCACTTTAAGCGTATCATAATTAGCTTGTAAAATGTCCCAAAGCACGTTAAGGTCCGTAATATTAATGTCGACCTCACGAAATAACTTTTCAAGATCATTTGCCTTCCTTGTAAAAGCAGCGCGCAAAACTTTTCTACTTTTCTTCTTGGTATCCATCGTTCTACTGAGCAATAAATCGTTCAGAACAATAATCGTTTATCCAAACACTAATGGCAGCCCGATTATAATTTTATTGCAGTCACTAAGTCTTTTTACTCATTAAACACGGCGGCACTGTCTGTAAAACTTAACAACAACTCGCGTTTCAGATGAAAAATATTTTGACACAGTCCTGTCACGGTCGCCACTATTTATGTTGCTCCCAGAAAAAACTACCCGTTTTAAACCGGCGACTCAGGTTCAATTAATAGAAACAATGTCAGAAAACAACTATCATTTATTAATTGACTGGCCAAAATAAAATCGTTTCGAAATTGCGAATGAACCGAAAAACATTTTTTAACTAACTTAACGTCAGACATCCATACCCTGGCGACCACGACATACGTCAATTAGCCAGGTGTGACTGAGGTGGAGAGAGCAAGAGCGTCGTGGTAAAGAAAAGTGCAACTAAATTAAAAATTAGAACGTCTTTTGATGGCGCTAACAAGACCAATATTTAATAAAGTATCATCAAGGACTTTCAAAATTAAAAAAAAACAGTTTTATTATTTTTTTTTATTATTTTAACACTCTGTAACAACTTTTCGTCTTAAAATAATGTCAGTAATCATATCCTAGATTTTCTCTATGTACTTAAGGATTACCTGTATATTCAATTTTTATATTGCCACTTTCCAAAACAACATTGCTCGTTAAAAGCCAAATTAATTAGATTGTTCAATACATACGGTTACAAATACATAACAGCATAACGACATGGCCGCTCCTTGGCAGAGTTGTAGCTAAACAATTATGTGCAATTCCAGTTTTTCTTTTTACATGCCACTTTGTTGGTACACCCATTTATACTCTAGGTATCGAATACATCATAGTCTAAATAGGAACTTTCTAAATAAGCCAAACCATCTGGAGTAGGTGAATTTGGCATACTCTAGTCACTGGTGCACCATATTCCAGCCTGATATTGAGCCAATTGCTTCATCTTGGATTGGTGGCATTGCCTCCAACATCCTCTCCAATTGGTAGAAAATAGTTCCCGTCTGGCGTCATTGATTTTTTCTAAAGTACCTGCATGTTTACTGTGATACATGACAATGGTGAAACGTTCTAGCAGTCAAGGAGAGAAGACAACATAGGATGTGTGGACGAGTTATCCTAATGGCATTTTCCCATATCACACTACACCCATTTACAATATTTAAAAGATTTTCAGAAAACTTGTATTTTCTAAGATCTATTATTGTAGCACTTAAGGTGGGCACAATTGACCAGACTAAGCAATATTCACCTACTCCAAAAGGTTGGAGTAGAAAGTTTGAAAGCACGTATCAGTGACCCCTTATATGTTCAAAGGTGGCACAAACTACAAAAAAGAGTAGAATCATATTTCGAAACTAAATGCAAAATTTTAAACAATTCTATCCCATAGTTTTCTTGTAGTTTGTCACACCTCTTATATTCCAAAAGGTAAGCTTGCAGATACTCAGGCGATTATGAGTTTCGGTTTAGACTACGATACCGCTCGAGAAAAGCAACTATAATAGTGCAAATGACTTTATTATAATTAATACCAAATATAAATGTAAAAAGAAAGACTGAAATTGCACAGAACTGCGCAGTTGCTACTGTACCAAATAGTAGTCATGTCGTTATATTATTATATAAATTGTAACCCAATGTATCGAGCAATTTATTTTTAACAAGCATTGTTGTTACAGAAAGTGTCAATATAAAAGTTAAGTCTCAGTCGGATAGTCAGAGTGATTTTAGGAAGAATTTTAGTATATACAATTGAAAAGAAATTAAATAGTATTCTCATTTTTTTTAGATATTTCAAAAGCTTTTGATATCTTTGATCATGAGCTGTATTTGCTAAAATAAAATATTATGGCCTAACCGTTGTGAAAAAAGTGCATGTAACAATAATTTCTTAGATTACGTTTAAATTCTTTCAGACGTACCAGAAGAGTCTCTCCTTGAACCGCTTCTTTTTATAATTTACACATCTGATATTTATAAATTTTTAAAAAAGTGCCAAGTTCAGGCTTACTCAGATGACACACAAATTAAGTTTAATTTTAATCTTAATGACTATCTAACCGCGTCAAATTTAATTAACAAATATTTAAGTATACTAAAATAACTTTCTTTTAAATATAATTTAAAGTTAAGTCCTTTGAAATAATTTTTAATGGTTTTTGGTAACAAAACCAATGTATTTTTCTTAAATGAAAATATTCATATAACTCTTGATGGTGTTAAGCTTTTAAGTGTTAAGTCGGCAAATAATTTGGATATAATTAATAATAATAAAATACAAAACTGAGATTCAAGGAACATGTTAAATCAATACAGTAGTCGTATTTAACTTTAAAAATAGTGTATAGTTTGCGTAAAATGCTCTGCGATTTTCTTGTTTTATCTACTTTTAATTATTGCGAGTTTATTTATGGACCGTGTTAGGATATTTTAGATAGAAATTCATTATAATATTATAGAGAGTTCAGAATATATAACTGTTCACGTCTTATTTTTGGTTTGAGAAAGTTCAATCGTGTTTCACATAGGTACTTTAAAATACATTTGATGGCTTTAAATGCACAATTGTCAAACTTTAACAACCCTGCTTTACCTCTATCTATACAAAATAAGTTTAAATTTCGGGATTACATGCATTCATATAATATAGGATTTTCAAATAAAAATACACTTCCACTTCACCAGAGCGCCATGTTTTAAAGAACTGTATTTAATGATATTACATCTTACCTGGTGAGCTTATTTTACTTAACTATAATATCTTAAAATTACTTTACAATAAACATTTACTTAATATCCAGAATCCATAATTGATTTATCCAATTGTTTAATTTTTTTTGGAATGTTTTTAGCATAGCATTTATTTCTTATTTATGTGCAACAATTTAGTTCATCTTTGTGGGCATGTTCGGTGTATTTAGGTTTACTAAAGCTTAGTTTGAAGTTTTCTTTTATTTCTGGAAATATTACCTTTGCGAATATTTACTTGATTTTTTTACACATTATATTTAATTACCATTAGAATGAGTGGCTTTAAACAGAAATAAGATTAGTGGCGTACTTTTCAAAAAAAAAAAATTTGAAAATGGACTTAGGCACTTTTTTCTTTGGATTCAATGAAATTTTAATAAAATAGTGTTACATATTTTTAAAATATTTTTATTTAAAGATACAAAAACAGGTTAAAGAAACACAAAGTTATTCATAAAAAGAAACACCAAGTTATTCATAGATATCAGTGTCTGAGTATATTTTTTTATCCATTTCACTTTGTAAACCAGGACGCGTAACACCTGTTGCATTATTGCCTATAGGTATTATTGCACGTGCGTTTCTTTCACTGCTTTGAAAACACTGATTGTAAACAACAAATTACGCGGGAATACTATGCCAGTGGACTAGGGCACTTTTTGCACTGAAGTCACACATTTATAACCATGAAGAAATGCTCGCTTAGGCACATTTTGCAGCAATATTATTATTTTATTGGACTTAGGCACATATTGCACTGAACTGGCAACCTTTTTAAAAAATTTATATTCTTATATAAATATCACTTAGGTACATCTTACAACAATTTTGAAAATAGTGACAGAAAGCTTACAAAAAGTTTACCCAGATGGCACTGATAGTTCAAAATTGACGAAAATGTGACTTAGGCACTTTTTGCATTGGACCCTTCATTTGTATTTTATTTATTTAAAACTTTAGGGCTGATCCGGATTCAGTAGAGCAGCCTTTTTGGCTAGACTGAGTCTCGCATCTGCTTAACAAATTTTCTATGTACTTTTTTGCAAATTAATTATCGTTTGTTTTAATAAAAGGCAAATTCAAATTCAAGTTAAATTTATTCTACTAAGGATCATACATTATGATTTGAGGTTCGTCATATAAAACTATAAAATTAACTAACTTAGGAGGAAGTTTACCTTAAATTTCAGACTACAAACATTAAATGTACGAGAAAAATCTAAAATGTTAAAACCTTCTACACAAATATGACATCGTTTAGGCATTCAAAAAGTCTTTTATTGTGTAAAATGCATTTTTTATAAGAAAGTCCTTTAGTTTTCTTCCAAATATACTTCTTGTTATGATCGTGTTGAAGTGTGTCTAGGGACTATAAGGCCATTTGCTTTTCTTGTAAGATAGTTGTGATTGTTTCTGTTTTCTTAGAATTCGTTTTTGTTCTTGTATACACATGTGGAGCACTTAATGATATAATATTAAAGTGACTGTGAGGATTTTCTGTTTTTTGTATATTTCTCTGCATGCTTGTGTTTTATTATTGTTTAATTAATAATAATATTATTAGTATTATTATTTTCTCTCAATTTTCTTTTTCACGGCATTTTGTTGGTATTGCTGGTATATTTTTACAGAACAAAAACGAAATTCATCTTAACCTGTACCGTTTAGAAACTTTAGTACTGTATGGCAAGTTTGGAGAATGACACTTTTTTGAATTTGATATAAATAAACTGAAATGCCTAGTTTCTCCCAGTTGGCCTTGAAGTTAGGTTTTTTTCTCGGATTTGGTTATGGGTTACTGAGCAACAACCTATATCAATTATGAAATCTTGCTTGGTATTCTTATCGATTAGGAGAATATCCAGACCATTGTGGTCTACTGTTCTATCCGTTATTATTGACCTGTTCCAGTGTAAGAGATTTTCAGGAGATTCAAAAACTTGCTTTGTTGGGTATTGATAGTATAGCGGAAGGTTTTCTTTTAGGTCTAGTTTACGAGCCAATTCTCTGTCGATGATCTTTGCCACCTAATTATGCCTTTCCAGATAAGCGTTAGGTGTCATGGCACCACAACCCGCCGTTATATGTTCTATAGTTTCCATTTTTTTTTCAAGATGACCTTTTCATAGTTTTTAGTTCGAATGACACGGTTTTGGATAGAAATTATAAATCCTTTTGTTTCAGCGTGTAGCTGCCTTTTTCTAACTAATTTAGTGACATTTTTTTTTATCTAATGTGGATTCTATAGTGCAGTATGGTATTTGCCATGTAGAGCTTTCCCCTGGTAAGTTACAAGTTGTTGACTTTGTAGCGCACGGACGATATTGGGTAGTCCAATTTGTTGTAAGTTGTGGGCTGTATATCCACCTTCTGCTGATACCACTTTTTGTTTCCCCATTCGATTCTTGGAAGTATTTTCTCATAGAGGTCTCTTGTGACTTGCTCTAGTTATATATATCAATAAAACTCTTTCTCCGTCCCTTCGTTTTAGGTCGATTCATTCAACTGCAAAGCGTGGGTGGTGAAATATGAAATTTGTCAGCAGCCGCAGCAGTAAGTCTATTTAGTTCGTGTAAATCGGTGTCCGAGTAGGTACTTATGGATTCCGAATGAGTATGTAATGGCAGTAATAACGTATCCAGCATTCTGGTAAGTATTAAAAAGCTTTGTAAGTCTGTTTTTATATTTGTCTTTAAACTTCCTTCCTAAACTACTGTGATTTATTTGTCGGTTTTGGGAGATTTGCCTTCAAGCAGTAGATGATTTCCATCAGATTTTCCTCATACGACATTCAAAATTGCGCACTTTGCACAAAAGACATTTTGATGTCGTCGCTAGACGTCTTATCATTAAATTAATAAATGAATTTTGCTCTCGGCGTTGAGTTTGAGATCGCCCATAAATAGAATTCTAAAATTTTCTGTAGGTTAAGACGATATTCATATTTTGTTGATTTCAGTAGTGAGGACAGTGGGTTTATGATCAAAATATATATATTTATATATTTCCTAGCTTCTATTGACCAATATGGAGATTAGCGTTCCATTGTCCCTTTAGATGCGTATTAAGGGATGTATTTTATATTTACAAAATTTTCTTTAGCCTGTTGTGAGGAACAGAATCAAATGCTACTATAATTAATTTTGCACATACTGCCCTTTTAAGCCTTTTAACTTGTGCCTGTTTAATAATAACGGCATCGATTGTGAGCTGTTCCTTGCATCCGAAAGCTTTCCTAATACAACCCTTTTGTTCATCAACTACCAGTGTTATTTATGCAGTGTGTATATATTTTTGAGTACATGAACGATGTTACCAATTTGTACACGAGTGAAAGACAGGTCATAGGTTTGTAATTTTTGGGATCATTTACCTGCCCTTTTTTCAACAAAAGGAAGATATTGCCAATGGCAAGATGAGGTGGGAACTGTTCGGGGTTTAGCAAAGCATTGTTGCCTAAAAGTTTTGAGCCAAAAATTATAGATTTGGTCAGGTCAGGATTTCCAGTTAGCTAGAGACTTAGTGGAATCATTTATATCAATGGATGTTACTTGTGGCTTAGGCATTTCTTACAAAGTTTCAGAATCGCCTTCAACTTTTTTAAGCCAACTTGCTCCAGAAGTGGGACGTGTCCGACCAAGTGTTACTCCAAAATGTATTAAATTCGTCTTTATTGATGTCGTAGGTTGGAGTAAGGTCATTTTATTCTTGTATTGTCCGTATTAGGCTGTATTCTTGGTTCCTGCAAGATTCTTACTTCTTGCTATGTTGTTATATCTTTTGCTTGTTAACGGTTATGCAACGTTTTGTCAAGTTCTCGTCGTATCTTATCTATTTTAGCTTGGGGGTAGCAGGTGGTTAGTATAAATAACTATTTAGCGACAATTTCTGGATTTGTTGGTATAAATAACCTAACAAGTCTGGTTTTTCCAAGTTAAGCTTAAAGTTTTTCATCGCATCTCCCTTTACCAATATTATGATTGGGATTATGTCTGTTTATTCAAGCTTCCATATATTTTTTATCACTTTCGCTACATTTGAGTACTTGGTTTTTTTATCCGATTCCTGAGAGGTTAGAGAGGCAAACAATATTGCTTATGCAAACTTTCTTTTTAATTCTTTTCGATTGGAATTAAATAATAATAATTATTATTATTATTTTTCCTTAACTGTCAAAAAATATTGACTTTTTATATTATTTTTAAGTGTAAAAGCAACACTTTTAATCCTAGGCTTAAAAGTAATTGCATTTGAGCTTAAAATTTAGAGAAAAATCATTGCCTTTTCCAAACATAGTAAAATAAACTAATTCGGCACCTATATATTCGTTTATATTGATATTAAATGTACAGGTGGAACAATTATTGCCAAAATTTAAAACACCACTGAAACTATCACTATCAATTTTGGAATAATCGAAAATATATTCATTATTTGCAAAACAATTTAAAACATTGTAATGTAATATATATGTATATATATAATGTGTAATTACTGATAGTATATCTGAACAGAATGCTTTCTTTGTCAGATTGCAATATTTTTCTGACAGTATCCTCTTTGCCATTGCCAAACAACCATTCTTTGACATTTTCCATTAATGTATTTAACCCTTTATAGGATACTGGTTCATATTTCAACCAGCGTCAAAATAATTATTTCCTGTTCGCACACCGGTTTGATATTCGGCCAGTTTGTTTATATTTAACTGCGCAAACGAATAATGGTAAAATATTCGACCATATACTTACGTAGTCTGAATTACTGACAAAGTGGTCGAAATTTCAACCAGCGTCCGATTAGGATGGTGATCAAAAAGTCACATGTTTACGTACTGTCTGGGAAAAAATTGTTGTTTTTGTGTTAATATTAATAATAATTTTGTGAAAATTTGTTGGTAAGTACATTAAAATACGTAGCTTTGATACACTAATTATAATATGGATAAAACTTATCGGCAAGATAATATTTTGCTTTAAAACTAAAAATTTTTAAATTTATAACTTAATTTTACGTTTTGCATTCTTATGATATTATTTTAAGTATGTAACATACATGTAACACATAATATACAACGTAATGCCATTGCGGCACAAAGGACTAATTATTTCAAGGGTTTGTAACCAATTCACTACGCGTTCTGGACTACAATCGCCTGTTATAACAACCAATTAAAACTTGTCGAAATGGATACTGGTTAAAATATCGACCTCCTCAAAAAAATGGGTTACGTGTTTTATTTTTTTCTAAGATTTTGTAGATAAGGTCCTTAATGTTAAATAAAGCTATTTCAAACAACAGGTTTTGCAATTTTGATGTTTGATTGTCTGCCCTATAAAGGGTTAAGATAGAAACAATGTTCCTGTAAATTTGATGGCCGTAGGACAAAGTATTTTCAAATTAAATGCAAATAATATTCACCAATAATGGTAAACCAACAAGGTTTCTTGGTTTTTGTGTACAAAATTTTTATAAATAAGACTGAGCCCATATTTTCCATGTCATCAGTTTTCAAATTAACTCATTCGTCACAACGCATAGCACCTTCAACTCCTAATACTAAAACAACCTAGAAAAATGAAACAATAACTTATTTTCCTGCTTGTGAAATCTTCATTATATTACCTTTATCATCAAATATACATTTTCAGGGGCCGTATCCAAGGATCGATTCATTTTCTTCTTTGGAAAAATTTAAAAATGCTCGTAATTTTATATATTTACTAATATCCACACCATTCCCAATATTTAGCGTGGATCTCAACATCGAATACTGGGACCAAAGGGTGGATGGCTTGACACTCTTCAATAAATTTGAGAAATACACCATTAGAACCGCATACGTTTGCACATATTTTTTTTTATATCAATCCATCAATCGCTGATAAGTAAGTTCATTTATTTTGGCGAGATTCAGGTGGCAAAAGATTTAGATATACTGCTTTTGCACTTTCCAATATATCCGCAGGTATATTTACATATTAGGATTCATTTTCAAAACTACTAAACAAATTATTCTCTCGATCGTAAATGCATCTGTCAACTTGACAATCAACAAAACAACAATCACCATAATATATCCATGAGTCCATGACTACCTGTGTTTGTATTAAAATTTATTTCCGAATTATTAACGATTTTTGCATAACTAAATGTATTTATTTTGATTTGGTTGGAGAAAAAATAGTATATTATATCACACGAACTAAAAGTGCATTCGCATTTTTGCATTCGCTCGGCTGCGCAGCGCTCCGTCTCACAACTGCAATAAATTTTCATAAAAAAGTGATGTAGAGGAAAGTAGCCTATTTTCGGGTAGTTTCCTAATTTCGAAAAGCAAGTTATTTTAAATATTAGACTATATTAAAAAAACAAAACCCCTTCCCTGTCGAAGGTAAGTGGTAAAGAAACTTGTAGAGCTGTTAATATTTTATATTTCGGCACTTCTTCTGTGTAGGATGGCAGCGCAATAGATGACTTTTTATTTGTCTGACTTAGCTAGGGGTTTTTAAGTGTAAAAAACACTTTTAAATTCTGATTTTTGGATCTGGGTAAGTTAAAATACTACTTAATAAGAGGGGCTAGTCAAAATTAATCAATTAGTAAAATGCAAAGCATATCAAGCATCTAACCTAAAAAGTATGTGGTTGCCTAATTTCGGACAGTCGGGGGTTCCCAATTTCGGGTATCCAAAATTAGGCATGGATTTGGCAAATCTGGTATATGACCATTTAACAGGTAGATAGGGTAATAGATTTACTGAATATGATTTCATTATTGAAAGACGAGAGAGGACACCACCACCAGCTATTTTACAAAACAATAAAGAAGTTATACTCCCCCAAGAGACGTTTTGAATAAACAATCACAAAAACAAAATGAACAAACCTCTCCAAAACAGGGAAATGTTCTAAAAAGGATTGAAGCAACTAAAAAATTCGTAGGAACGGACGACATCCGCCCGTTACCTTGTCATAGTGGCACTTCAGGATCTAATAAAAGAAGAAATCCTAGACAAGGCTCTATAGCTATATAATCACTAGCACGCCATACAAAAAAGCCTGCAAGAACAAGAGAGAAAAAAAATTTGAAAGGGAAAAGGGAAAAGGGCAGAAAACTAAAACTTAGTTCTAAATTAGTAGAATCCAATAAAAAGAAGGCCGTAAAAGGCATTAAAACATCAAAAAACAAAACAAAAGCAAACAATTTTAGTATTGTAGCGATGATGATTCATCAGATTCTGGAAGCGAGCCCGTGTTTGATGACGATTCGGATATGGACGTCGACGATGAGGACACAGAATGCATGTTTTGCAATGGTTTATATTCTGAAGACGTAGAAGGTGAGAAGTGGATACGTTGCATGAAGTGCTTTAAGTGGAGCCATGAAAGAGTGTGCTAATTCAGATAAGAAGAAAAACCATTTGTGTGACTTTTATTTGGACATTTAGTTAAATAATCTAATTTCAAAAAATTGCTCTTCATTTCGGACATTGTATCCGAAATTAGGAGCCTCTTTTTTATTTGGATACAAATGTACTTGTTTTAGTTTTGACATTAAATAAAAAAAACAATGGTAATTATATTTGTTTGGACTATATCTTGTTTTACTACAACCCATGGCATGGAGATTGCATAGAAAATATTATTCATTTATGCTTTTTGTCTAAAATATTTTTGCTAATTTCAAACCACTATCCGAAATTAGGCTACTTTCCTCTACTTTTAATCCTTATACCATAATATACTATAAATATATATATTATGAAGAGATAAAAGTAAGTTCATTTAACCAACTTTTAAAAACAAAAGAAAAATGTGAAATTTATAACGCTACACTGAGGAAAATAATTTGTAGCCATTACTAAAAATTTAGTTACCACAGCAAATTTTTTCATTAAAATAGGGGACAGCAAGGTGGATGACTTATAACAACTAAATCAAGTTTGCTGGAATAGATTAGTAGCTACAACTATAGGATTTAGTAGATAACGAACTTATGTTGTTGGGTTTACTAAATGGTTTTAGTTACAGTTACTAAAAAAACTGAGTTAGCACAGCTAACATATATATTCGTTACAAGTAGGTGGTTTGTTAAAGCCAATGATCTGCTAGCTATAGATGCCGCACGCCATTCATAAACGCTATTTAAATCTGCTGCCAAAATCGTTTGTAGGAGAGAGGAGGTGAAGTACTTCCCCCCGGCCGGGAGTGGGGATTACGTTGCCGCCATTAGAATTTTACCTCGTTACTATGCGCTATCATATGGTCACAGCGGCGTCTCGTGTCAGGGTTCACAATAAAATATAATTATCCAATCTGAAATCAAATATTTTTTAACGTTTGTGAAAAAAAGGGTTTGTAGAACAGTAAAGTTTAATGTATGATAGAAAAAATGGTCCGCGGAGCAGTAAAATTAATGTAAGTTAATAACTATGTATTGTAATAATTATTATAAGAGAAACTTTGGATAGCTTTAATTATAACATTTGGTGAACTGAGCTGACCTAAAAATAATTACACTATGTATACTTAAAACACGGTTTTTACGGTTTTATTGAAATTTGAAAGAAAAGCAAAGTTCCTTTTACGTTAGGTACTTTTTAATAGCGAAAAAGCACAAAAATAATTTTTTCTTCCCCCTAGCCGCGCTCAAGCAGGATGCCTCTTTTTATTTCCCATCATGCCTACGAACTATAAGAAGTTGTTCGCAAAGTTTCTTTAACATAGCTAAGCAAAGATATTTACTTTGCTTAGCTATTTAAAAGCAGCAAATGGAAAGTAAAGTCAAAATTTTGAATACTCTCGCAAGATGGAGGTAAAGTCAAGTGACACTCTTTCAATTTTGCTCTATTAAACTTTTATAAGTCGGCATGAATTCCAGGACTGGACTTGAAAATTTAACATGTGATACCTTCTAAAACAATTGATGCAATAGTCTTATCGGTTTTACAGCTTTAATATTGCCAAATAATAATAATAATTTATTTTGAAAGTTTTGTTCTATAAATATTATAATTTAACGTAGGTAAAGTCGATTCAGCCAGTAAACCTGCAAGATGGCCGACCTGTCATATGACAAAAGTAATTGAAAATGCAAAAATCCATTTTATTTAGCTGGAATATGACTTTTGTCATATGACATGCCGGCCATCTTGCAGGTTTACTGGCTGAATCGACTTTACCTAATAATAAACATGAGTTTTTATATGGTTTTAAGATAAAGTGTCAAAATAGATTTAAAAACTATATTATGTTACAATTACCTATTCAAACCTTGAAAATACTAAATTAACTGAAACGCAACTTTAAATAGGATTCTGTCACTCATATTTACAACAGAATTTTTTTTGTTTTATTTCTTCATATTATACCCAGAGAACTCAGAGCCAACTAATATTCTGTGATTATACCTATCTATAGGTAAAATACAATACCTACAGTTCAACATAAACTAATTGAATTCAGTCAGATATTACATTTTTACTGTCGAGGAAATCCCCATATATGACTTATAGTCCGGTCAATCTAGACCAAAAAATGATAGTGAAGGTACATAAATTCGCAACAAGCTGAAAATCAGTAAAATTGTTCAAAACATAATTATAAATAAAATTTAAAAGTTCCCCATCATTCCCGTGTGTGCAAAAAATTTTACTCGAGGTCAAAGGTCAAAAAAATCAGTTTTTCGCGATTTTCAGCAAAACGGTAAGTTTTATCATAAAAATACTTTAGACAAAAATTGTAGATCATAATATTGTCTATAAAATATGTATGAATACTTTTTTCCTACGAGCCACTGTTTCTGAGATATAACGATTCATAAAGTTGTAAAAGTTGTTATCGTCATAATATGCATAAGTACGCCACGTATATACATCTCTAGAGTTTTTATACATATATGTTGAAATATTTAATAAAATAAAACCCAGTCCCTTAATTTATACGCCCCTTTCTTCTTTCTATGTACGGAGCTCCTAAAAAAACTACCTGCTTAGATAAACATCGATATGCATGTTTCGTTAAAAATACTAAAAATAAAAAACAAGTTCAATTAGCTTGTCTTCCTTCAACCTCAGTTGCTACTCATCTACATCTTTTTCGGGTATATTACCAAGTTCAAGTGTGGCTTGGTTATCAGCAGGTTAACAGTGGAGGATCCGTTTGATTCCAACGAGGTGACATGCAATACATCGCTATTGACGCAATTTACTTGCACCCAGAATGAAGATGAAGATAAACAAGAAGAAGATGAAGACGATGAAGACGAAGAAGAAGATGATGATGATGATAATGAAGAAGATGAAGAAGAAGAAGAACAAGAACAAGAAGAATATCAAGAAGAAGAACAAGAAGAATAATTTAAAGATCACTCATCAGACGAATAAACTTTACCATTTTTTTAAAGTTTACATCGCTTTTATCTTTTCCAATCTTTGCTAATTTCCGCTATTTTGCAATACTTTTAAATTAAACAAGATCACAACTAACACGTGGAGTAGGCCTACTGGGGGAAACCACGTTAAAAAAAAACGCGCCAAGGACACTACTCATAGGTGGTGTGGAAACGTGTGCATGTTATGACGATAACAACTTTTACAACTTTATGAATCGTTATATCTCAGAAACGGTGGCTCGTAGGAAAAAAAGTATTGATACATATTTTAAAGACAATATTATGGCCTCCAATTTTTGTGTGGCTTATTTTTATGATAAAACTTACCGTTTTGCTGAAAATCGCGAAAAACTGATTTTTTTGACCTTTGACCTCGAGTAAAATTTTTTACATACACGGGAATGATGGGGAACTTTTAAATTTTATTTATAATTATGTTTTGAACAATTTTACTGATTTTCAGCTTGTTGCGAATTCATGTATCTTCGAATGTCTAGATTGACCGGACTATTACATAAGGTACTTAGACCCAAAAGTGGTTTTTATGAAATTTGATGGTTATGATACAGTTACATTTTAAAATTTGTATGTGGGCTAACATAAAGTTAAAAATTCGAAAAAGGTTTTTCTGTTTCCTTCCGCCAAACCCATCCCCAGACGCGTTTCGCCGTTATTACGGCTCATCAGTGAGGCTCGGTTTGGCAGAAGGAAACAGGACTCAAAGACAAATCACTTGTCAGGATCGATCATCAACGGGATTTATAAAACCCAGTGCGACATCTTGCGTCCCAGTACGGTACCTTAGAAAAGGTCAGTCGTAAAGGGTTATTCTGTAAAAACAGAAAATTATGCAAGATGCCCTCAAAACCGGTATAAGTGCCGGACCACAGATATTAATTCGAAAAAGGTTTTTCTGTTTCCTTCCGCCAAACCCATCCCCAGTAAAAAGTTAAAAGCTTCAATTTAGCCAGGGATTAATTTTTCTGTCAGTGAAAACTCTACTTTAACAGTTTTTGACTTATTACGTATAAGGTACGTATACCCAAAAGTGGTTTTTATGGAAATTGTTCTTTAAAATGCAATTTATTGATACGGTTATATTTCTAAACTTGTATGTCGGCTAACTTAATGTTAAAAAATTTAGAAATAAAACCAGCATATAATAATAATCATAGGCACCTAGGTAGGTATATATCTTTATTCTCAAGTAACTATAGTTTATTACAGGAATTAACTTACCTATCCAAGTAAAGTATTTTTAACAAATAATAAGTAGGTTCAAGAATTAACAACTTATTAAAACAAACATTATCTAGGTACTAGATACGTACATAAATATCTAATTCAAAAAAGTTTTCTTTAAGAGACCTGATTTGAGTACAACTATTAAATTTCACAAAGTCATAGTCTCACACGAATATTTATTTTCCAAACAGGTTAGGTACATGTTTCGCTCGTAAGTACCTGAGCATCAGAACAAAATAAGCCTAACATTGGTCTGATGATGCTCAGGTATGAGCGAAACATGTAGGTAACCTGTTTGGAAAATAAATATTCGTGTGAGACTCTGACTGTAAATTATTATATTAATGTCCTATTCCATGAAACAAAATCATTCTTTTTCCAAAATACGATATTTGTTGCCACATGCTTTTGAATAATGGGCAAAAAATAATAATATAGTGGCCGGCTAAAATTTGGCTGCATATGGAAAACTTACACAAGTATTTTGTCTGGTACCTACAACATATTATGAAATCCCATGCAAAATTGAAGAGTTAAAGGCACGAACCCACGAACGTCATAAATGACGTTTATGGTTAAAGGTGATCAAATAGTGGCTTCCTTGTTTATTTTAGACTAAGAGTGTATCTGAGTTGTTTAAAGAATTCAATAAGCCAAACCATTTGCAAAAGTTATACCTATACAGTCTATTCATAATGTTCCTTAACTAAATAATACGTTTAATAAAATAAAAATGTAAAGTTTTAATTATTTTTCCCCACCTACCCACGCCTATGAATAGTTAAACCTAACCTACAAAACACCCAACTTTTTATGTACTATGAAAAGTAACTGCAGAATTATTATTATTATATTTCGCAGTCTTGCACACTTCAAACCTGTGACCCATATTAATTAGTATTGAAAAAAATATCACAAAACACTAACAACACAGCAATTAATACACAAAACCGATAAACCGAAACAAATTTCAAACAACTTTCGAACGAAGAACGACCAAACTAAACCCTTAATTTCTCTGTGGACCACACGTCAAAGAAATTATGAATGAAAAAAGGCAGGCTCTCTTCTGACCAATAGAAACGCAACGTCTTCTGTGTTGCCAAACTGCATAATTTTTAAGGGAAATGTCTATGGGTTTTTAGACAAAGATTTAAATTTACCACATAACGTCATATTTTTTTCTCTTCTGGGAGGTAAAACCTGTGGATTTATGGCTTTAGGGATGAATAATATGTAAAATTATTAAATAAGTGTTGTTATTATTACTTTTAAAATATTGTTATAGCCGTAATTTATATATTGGTACTCTAAGAGTGTTAATACCTACTTTTAAGAGGTACGTTTGGCAAACAAAGTGGAGGGGCGCAATTTGCAACAAAAGTTACTTCAGAATGGTATACGATTTTGGCAATAGGTTCGTTTGTTATTGCTTCATCTATAGCTAGCAGATCATTGGTTAAAGCTATTATATCATTTAGTTGCAGGAACTAAGCATAGATGTTAACGTTATTAATAAATTATATAATAGTAACTAAATTATGTAGTTTACCCAAATTGGGTGTTTAGTGAATACACATAAAAATATTAGTTAAAAAGTAACCACATAGTTTTTTTTTTATTTGGCAACGATTGCACGCACCTTCAGTCCCCTAAGGCCTTATTATATAAGGGCAACAGTAGCTCAAGTGAACCTTTAACTTGAACCTTTCCATAAAAATCACATTGTCGTCAAATACGGCTTTTTGTTTGGAACTGGCAGCAACGAAAAGCTTACTCTAGTCACCACAGCAAAAAGCATTTCGCTGTCCCCTATTTAACAAGAGTTCTATGCTGCATTAGAAAAATATTTGTTACGGCTGCACATACAACTTGTAGATAAAATTCACTGTAATTGCATGTGTGTATCGCAACCGAAAAGCTCGGTATACAGCAGAAAAAACTCTAAGCAGCAAAGCGTAATTTGCTGGAGCTTTTCTGTAACCACCAATAAAACCATTTTACTAATGTTGAAGCTTCTCGTCTAAAATATATTGCTGCCAGTTTCAAACAGAAACAATATTTAATTTAACTGCAATGTGATTTTTATAAAAAAAACTTTAAGTACCAGTAAAGGTTCAGTTGAGCTGATGTTAAAAAGCCCTTTTATACGGCCTAAGGAAATTGAAGGTGTGTGCAACAGTAGATACCAAATAAAACACTTCAACTTGGCTGTTTAGCTAGTTGATCAAAATTTGTCTTTGTTTCTGGGAGTAACTTATTCAATATATCTACACGTCAGAATATTTAAATTCAACTATCCCACGATGCTACACACTGATTTATGGTTGTTAATACAGGGTGGCCTTTTAGTGTGGCAAAGTACAATAGCTCCGTTACTATTTCAAATACATTAAAAATATTAATACAAAAGTTGAAGGGCAGTAAGTGACTTATAACGTAAAATTATTTTTAACTCTATAGGGTGGCTCAAAAAAGCGGAACAATAAAAAATGTACTTTTTTTAAATGGAACACCCTGTATATTTTTTCATTTTTAAATTCTAGATAAAATTATAATTATTTTTTATTAAATACATTATTAGTCTATACTTTATAGTTTCCGAGATATTGACTCTTGAAAAGTGACATTTTTGAACTTTGACAGCTTCTAACTTTCTAACAGTACGTCTTAGAGCAAAACGGCTTACATGTCCCTATCTTCAATTTTTATTATCTTCCCAAAAAAATCAACTTCCGGTTAAACCGGATGTTACTCGAAAGCAGGAAATATAGTTGTTCCGGTTTAACTGGAAGTTGATTTTTTTGGGAAGATAATAAAAATTGAAGATAGGGACATGTAAGCCGTTTTGCTCTAAGACGTAGTGTTAGAAAGTTAGAAGCTGTCAAAGTTCAAAAATGTCACTTTTCAAGAGTCAATATCTCGGAAACTATAAAGTATAGACTAATAATGTATTTGATAAAAAATAATTGTAATTTTATGTGGAATTTAAAAATGTAAAAATATACAGGGTGTTCCATTTGAAAAAAGTACATTTTTTCTTGTTCCGCTTTTTTGAGCCACCCTATAGAGTTAAAAATAATTTTACTTTATAAGTCACTTACTGCCCTTCAACTTTTGTATTAATATTTTTAATGTATTTGAAATAGTAACGGAGCTATTGTACTTTGCCACACTAAAGGGCCACCCTGTATAAGATTAATTAAAAATATTTTAATCCATAAGTGATACATAAATCAGAGCCCAACATTAAATACTGATCTCACTCGTGAAGCCTTCTGTGATAGCTTGTAGATGAAATTTCATTTCAGATAGATTGAATTATTTTTAAGACTTTCATAGCTTGTAGATGAAACTTCATTTCAGATAGATTGAATTATTTTTAAGGCTTTCTAGTTGAGGTAGGTAATTACTTCCCTAAAGTAAAAAGTTTGTTTTCTCTTGAACTTAAAACACAAAAAATATTTTTTTTAGTTTTTAAAATGTTTATTACATAAATAACATGGATAAATCCTATAACACAACACAACCTTACCTTCAAATGCATCCAGATGGGTTTGAAGCCCCCATTCTAACAATAAAAGTCTGTAATACATCACTATAAACTATAATAAATAAATAATACTATAGATACACACACACACACCCTCTGGCAAGAATCACCTGATTCACCTGAACCATGCACACGTATCGAAGCACGGAGACGAAATGATTGTTACCGCGTGGATGACCAATGATCGCGTGCGCGGTCGGGTAAATTAACTAAATATTTAGTAATGGCTAACATATTTTTCGTTACGACAACTTAAGGCATTATTTAAAATATATTTTTTTTAGTTGTCACAAGTATAACAAAATCTTACGCCCTTGTTAGTTATCACAACAAAGGATGTATTTACCGCAAGTCTACCAAATAAATTTTCGGCGTACAGCCTACTAAATCGATTAGTAATTGTAAGTGGAGGGCAAAAAATATATTTGTTAGTCTCTGTAAATAGCTTTGCGGTATTATGGTAACTAAGTCTGCGGACATTTTTAGTAGCTACAACTAAAAAGTAATTTAGTTGGCGGGTTTTTCTCAGTGTAGTATATAGTACGCCATCCGGATTCAATACCGTCAACTACTTTGACACCGTGGCGCATTTTTTTTTTCAGCTTAGTTATATTTTTTAAGGTTTTGAGGTAGGTTTCTTATAGTCACAGGCCCTGAGTAATTAAATATAGTGAGGACATATCAGAAAACTCCGGGAAGCCGGAACTACAAGAATTATTCCGAAGAAAATTTAAGACAAGTCATTGATGCCATAAAAAATGGCATGCCAACTAAACGAGCGGAAATTGTCTATAAAATTCCACGGGTAACCCTTCGAAATAAGTGCCTTGGGAGATACCACCGAACAGTAGGCCACCCAAGTGTCCTTGCGGCCAGTGAACAACTAGTGATAACAGACACTTTAGGTCAAATGGCGAAATGGGGATATCCATTGACGAAATGTGATATTCGTGCGGTGGTTATAAAATGTAATTTTCTCTCAATTTTTGCTTTAAAAAAATTATAAAAATTTATATACTTACCTATTTTTAATTTTTCGTCGAATGCCGGGGCTACTTTGACACTAGAGTGATTTAAAATGCGGATTTCACGTATTTTTGCTTCTGTGTCAAAGTAGCCCCAAACACAGGGTAACATTGACACACCGGTTTTTATTTTTTTGCGCTTAAATTATTAATTTTAAAGCAATTTTGACATCAACAAACGATTCAGCAGCCCATGTTTGCTATGTTAGCTTTTCTTCAAGTACTCATGTTAATAAATAGTGGCGTGAAGTCGAAAAAATGTAAGAAAAGGTGTTAAAGTAGCCCCGATTGACGGTAAAGCATATTCATATTCTTAATAACAGAGAAAACAACTTTTAAATTAAAAGGATAATCTGTTATTTGGTCTGTGCCTGCTCGCTGCGCCCGTACTAATAATAATTGTGTACTTACTTGATTAAAAATAAATGTTCGTTCACAATTTTACTCAATATCATAAACATGCTTTCATGATCAATATTTTCTTGGAGTGAACTGTCTAGATTCTTTATAAGACCATGTATAATTTTGAGCCTGTCTGCAATGAATATGAGAAGCGTAAAACAAGTTATTTCAACAGCTACATATACATTTGCCCCGCAGAAGCAACAAAAAATATTTAAAAAAAATACCAACAGAAAATGGTTTTTTTCTTTGATAGGTAGCCATATTGGAATTAGAAACCAATCCTCAAGTAATTCTTTTTCGGTTTTCTGTTCTTTTCCACTTAAATTGGTTATATATCTAAATGACATCAAAATTACGGTTAGGAAGATAAATGCGTATAAAATGCCATTTTTTATTTTAATAAATAACTTTACTTTCCTCTCGTATTCATAAACCAGCGCCTTGTCAGTGAACATGCTGATTTTTTTCTCGTCGTCAATAATTTCCTGGAATAGTGTTGATACATAATTTTTTTGATAAATACGGGCCTTGATACACGCGCCCAAAACCGACATACACATTGCAAAAGATAAAAATATGACGTTATAATTGGCACCGATTGATACTAATTGAATCAGCTTTGCCAACATAAGTAAGAATGCGATAAGAAACCCTTCTTGTAAGATACGACGATACCAGAGTTGAAGTGTCCGCAACTTTGGATTTTCTGTCCAGTCTACATTCCAAGTTCCTGCCACTATCATGAAGTATTTGATACTTTTAATTCGCATTTTGATACGGTGAATTTGGCAGGTCGGTACTTCAATCACTAAAATTTGAAATATTTGTTGACAACTTTTAGATTATGCAAACTTATTTGATGGATATTTTTTGAAGTATATCACCCGATTAGCGACTTTTCTACTGACTACAATAAAAAAAAAACAATTGCGTTTTCCCTAATGTTTTTTTTGCGATGAAGCCCAATTTGATGTCAAAAATTATATAAGTTCACACAAATTTGACAGATAAGTCGCTATATTGGATATTTTTAAATGTCAGCCCTACTTTATTATAGGCCCAGTGCATTCCATTTTTTATTTAAACTTATATAACATATATAGGGTATCTCAAAAGAATGGAATATCGCAAATATCTCCTTAATCAATGCATTGTCATAAAAACGCTCGGACACGTCGATTTTATTTTTATTTTTTACACATTTCAAAAATATTTGTTTCTATACAGGTTGTTCCACAAAAGCCTGGGACACGACAACTTCGTTTTTTCAAATGAAACACCACAGTTTTTTTTAACATTTTTGTGTTTTACGGGAAATTCTACACAGATTCCATGTAACATAGTATAATGGCAAATATAGTACAAGGTGTAAAAAATTACTTTAAACAAAATTGAAGGTACGTGTTTTTAGTCTAATTTCTCGCTAAAAGTTACACCTGTTCAAGTACCAGTAAATCAAGATGAGTTCTAATTATTTCTATTTTCGTGTCTCACGCTTGTCAATCAATTGACATAAGTTTGAAATGCAATATTTACAAAAAGTAGTGATATTACTGCACATTATGGGTTATTCATCCGATAATGAGCTAACCGAGATATTAATATTGAGGGGCAGCGGCGACCGAAAACGAAGTCAACAAGAAGTTTGTTATTTGTTTAATCAAAAATATCCGAACCGGCAGATTACGCAGTCGACGGTAAGCAAAATTCTACGAAAATTTTCAACATATGGAAATGTTAAGAATCTACCAAAATCCGGGCGAAGAAATTCCTTAACTGATGATAAAAAACTAGATTTGACTTTATCGATCTATGAAAATCCTCACTCCTCACTTAATTTATTATCAAGAAACAATGAATCGCATAGAAGTTCAATTCACAGATTTTTTAAAAGAGAAAAATTTTACCCGTATAAAGTGAATTACGTGCAAAAGCTTTTCGATAATAATCCAGTGGGGCGCCTGAATTTTTGTGAGCACATGATGGAATTGTGAGATCAAAATCCAAATCTCTCAGAAGGCATCCTATTTACCGATGAAGCAACTTTTTGTTTTAATGGAAACGTTAATAAGCAAAATTATCATTATTGGGCTTAGACTAATCCACATTGGATCTTAGAAAATAACACACAATATCGGCAGAAAGTAAATGTTTGGATGGGGATCATTAACAACAGGATGTTGGGACCTTATTTTTTTCAACAAACACTAACGGCCGAGAGATATTTGGATTTTCTAACATTTGAATTTATTCCTTCTCTGGCAGTTATTTTCCCAAATGATCACGATCCAGATATTCCTGGACAACAGATATGGCTACAGCAAGACGGTGCCCCGCCTCATTATGGGCATGCAGTTCGGGAATATCTGAACACAATCTTTCCAAACAGGTGGATTGGAAGGAGCGGGGCGGTGGAGTGGCCGTCTAGGTCACCCGACCTTACCCCACTAAACTATTTTGCTTAGGGATACTTAAAAGAAAGGGTATATCAACACCAACCGCAGAATATCGACGATCTGATAGAACGAATTCGCCAAGTTACGAGGAACATATCGCCAGAAATCGTACAACATACCGTACAACATTTCTACGAGAGATTAGGATATTGCCAAATAGTCCACGGGGGCCATTTCGAACATCTGCTAAAGCCGAATGCTTTGTTTCACTAGTTTAAATATAATTTTCAAACTTATTTTTTGAATTTTGTTTAAAGTAATTTTTTACACCTTGTATTATATTTGCCATCATACTATGTTACATGGAATCTGTGTAGAATTTCCCGTAAAACACAATAATGTTAAAAAAATTGTGGTGTTTCATTTGAAAAAACGAAGTTGTCGTGTCCCAGGCTTTTGTGGGACAACCTGCACAGAAACAAATATTTTTGAAATGTGTAAAAAATAAGAATAAAATCGACATGTCCGAGCGTTTTTATGACAATGCATTGATTAAGGAGATATTCGCGATATTCCATTCTTTTGAGACACCCTGTATAAATGTTAATAATTATTGGTATTTTTAACCGCTCCGGTGATATAGAGCTTCTTAAAATGCATCGTTCGATTTTGAGGTTTCAGTGTCTCACCCCTTTAAAAAATATATCTTTTAAGATTAAAACTTTAAGTTTTTTATAGTAACATTCTTTTTTGTGGTCCAGCGAACTACCCTATTGTGAAAACGTCAGATATCAAAAAATTACAGATACTTCGCCAACTCAACTTAACCAATACATGAAATTTCGCGATCCGATATCAAAAATATATAGTTGTTTATATCAATTTTTACCGTTTCGAAGAAATGGGGCTTCTTAAAACGCAGAATCGAATGATATATTTTAGGAAGCCCCGTATCCCCCCCCCCCCCCCCTCCTTCTCGCTATTTGACAATAGCGTAGTTAGCCCGACCACTAGAAATAATGTAACTATAAAAAGACTCGGATTGTCAATCTCAAAAGATCTATTTTTTAAAGGGGTACGACTTTTAGAACAAAATCAAAAAATGCGAAGCTTTGTATTTCTGGAACAACTGAAAAGAAATATTTACAACTAAATATTTTTGAAGTTTAAATAAAAAATGGAATGCACTGGGTCTATAATAAAGTAGGGTTAACATTTAAATATGGTGACTTTTTTGCTATACATATTATACTGATCGCATTAAAATGCCATATGAAAGTTTTGAAATTCAGGTCCGGACTTAAAAAAGTTGTCGATTTCTAGTTTTCAAACCCTAACAACGTTTATGCCATATTTTTGTTACAAACAAAAAGAAGCCAAATCTTATAATAAACGCGAGGTATCTAACTACACCTACTAAATGTGCATTATTAAGAACTACCATGGTGTCCACTATCTCCTGGTGACGTATGTACATTTAGATTCGAGTCACCTTGTATATAATTTGTGCAAGTCGCAAGAGACCTATAAGAGAAAATACTTCCAACACTCGAAAAAAAAATTCTCTTAACCGGTGTGTTGCACGAAGGAGGAGAAGTACAATTAAGTAGTCAGCAAGATTCCATGATCTTAACCTCTTTGAATATGATTGATTTGTTACCGAATTTATTCCAGTTAAAAGGTTCAGCCTGTTGCAGATTTCAAAATTAATTAAAAGATATTTACTTTCGATTCGACTTTATAAAGTTTTAAACCGGTATATTGGTGTGAAAAAATTAAACGGAAGAATTTTTCGAAAACAATAATAATTATAACACTAATGTATTTTAAGGCATAAGCCCGCTGTATATAGTTCTAGTAATACACGTAGGTACTTACCTGATAAAAGTGATAACTCTACAAAGATAATTTTCAACAGTTGCCCGCGGAAAAACTTTCAATGTCTCTCCACAAGTTCGTAATAGTTTATTAAAGTACACGTTTCATAAGAAGCGGTTTTAGCGCACGCGCTAAAACGCCTTATGAACCACGTGCTTTATACTATTTTTTCTATTTGTAGTTTTTTCAATAAAAAATACATATTTAAAAAGAAAATAAATCCTTTAAATTTTTATGTCTAAATTTTATGTTGGTAATACTATTTTTTATCATAGTAACCTCTGGACAACAAAAATTATTTTGCGAACTGTCATTTTTTGATTTATTGACCCATTTTCACCACGAGATTCTAAAGTTATTTTAGCGATATGAGATTTGAAATTGGACGGAATACGTTGTATGATCCTTGTACATTCGCTACATATACAGAGCGTTCGGAAATTCGGGCGATTTTGCTAATTTTTTTTGAATTTCAAAAGACGTGATTTTACGTCAATTTTTCAATTTCAATGTTACCAACATCAAATAAAGAAATAACGCGTATCGAAATAGCTTCATTGTGAACTTCATTTCAAGTTCATAATGAACTTATTATGAACGTCAAATAGAAAAAACTAAATTAGGTATTTAAAACGTTAGAAAAATCAGTAGGGAATACCGGAGACGATTAAACCCAGAGGTAAATAAGCCACATAAATTATTGTTAAACATGACGTAGTCTTCTTTAATAAAATGTATTAGAGAACCTAAAAAGCTTGGAATGTTTGGTTGCTGCATTACTTACCTATAGTTGTATTTATGTGCAATATATTGGGTTTTAATAAAGTAACCTAATTATTTTTAGGTTATTTACACAGTAAAAAATTCAATTGATTAACAGCAATAGTCTGATTTAATTTATTTGATAATATTTCCGTTCTAAATTTTAATCACTTCGTAAATCAGTTGTATGATTTATACTGTTATTTACACAAAATAATCATATTGGGTTACTGTAAATCAATGCTCATCTATTGTGTAAAATATGACAACCTTTAAAATCATGTCTGATGTGGGGAATTTTGCAATGTGGAAACGGCTGACGCATGCGTAACACCGAACATTTTAATCAGTCGGGAGTATCATCCCATAATTTTTCTATGGTAGATCAACAGGTGACGGTACTGCTACGGCTGAAAAGCTTCCGGATCTTTATCTTAAATTTGTATGTTTATGTGCTGCTGCATTTATTTGATTTCCAATGTTTCTAAAACTACCCGCTTACGCTCATTTTTGTTTATAATAGGATTTCGACATAAAAAATAATCTATAAGGTAAAGTTTCCCTTTTTTGACAACCAATCAGCAACATGCTATTATCTTACAACAAAACTGTTTCTTATGTGTTTCTCGTATTAGCCGCCATCAAAATTGACACCCTTATCAAACATTTTGAGAAGAAACTATTTCGTGTTCTATGCAGATTAGTCCTTCAAATTCGATAGACAGTGTCTTGAAAACTAGTTCATGCTAGTTCAGCCTATACAAAAGTATAGGTTACGAAGCCATTAATGGGCGTCTCAAAACATCTCTGAATATTTTCCATAAATGCAATCAAAAATTATTTAAGACTAAATAAAATTTATTAAATTTACACAATGAAGCCAATTTTATCATTATTGATTAAAATATTTAATTTAAATTAATTTAAATATAACCAGTATTGATCCTTACATTATTCAGTTTTGAATGATTATTTAATAATGTACTATCTGATGTAATTAGTGGGTGGAATTAATTTTTTTAATCAATCTAGTGTGGACCTAGATTTAATCAGTACTGGGTTTATTTGAATTTAGAATTTACTAATTTTTTTAACTGTGAATCTTTTATATTAAAATACAGTTTTTGCACCAAAAATTGTTGTTAGTATACAATTTATTGTGCATAAGCATATTACGCCGAACAAATATGAATATAAATATAGGCCACATTACGTTAAAAAAATTATAACCTTTATGACTTAAAAAAAAGGATTCGAAACGGCAACTTAATAAAAGAAGCGTGAATAATAAACGTACTTTCATAGTGAAATAAAGCTGTTGACAAAAATTTCAAAATTATTGTGTTTAATAAGACATAAACGTTTATTAATTTTTTTTTTCCACCAAAAGATTTTCTAAATAGTGCTTTCATTGTTTGCACAGTTATATTTACTAGGTTATTAGAGATTTAAAAATGAAAGCATTTCGTATTAACTGTATAAAAGTACTTGAACCATACCTGTAGCAGATATATAGTAAAAATAATGCCTTAGATTAGAAATCATGAATTTTCTTCATTTCGAAATTTTACGCAAAGAAATTAAATATGTACTCAACCATGCTTGATTTCCCCTATACCAGTGGTTCTTAACCGGTGGTCCGTGGACCACTCGTGGTCCCTGAAAGTATCTGAAGTGGTCCGCGAAGTCAATCTAAAATTATTAATTTTATATAATTAATAATTTGCTGTTACGTTGAAAACAGCTATAAAAGTAGTCAACTTTATAAAAAGGGGTGCACTGTATACTCGTCTCTTCAAAAAATTATGCTCTGATATGAACTCTGAACACGAAACGCTGCTTTTTTAAACCGAAGTGCGTTGACTTTCCAAAGGAAACATGCTGTCAAGGTTGTATGAATTGAAAGAGGAAGTAAAATTATTCTTAACTAATAAGGAGAGCAAAGAGTTGCTGGATTAGTTCTGTCAGTTCAAATTTCAAATACATTTCTCTTATTTAGTTGATTTTTTGCACAACTAAATAAATTAAACCTTCAGCTGCAAGGATCATTAAATATGAAGTTGGAATGCACGAGCAATATATTTGCATTTGAAGATAAAATCAGTGCGTTTATCGCTAAAATCGACCTATGGATCAGCAAAGTCGAAAGAGAGAATATTTCACCGTTTGATACGCTGAATCCAATTATCAATGCACATTACACTCCATTTGCAAAATTTAAAAAATTAATTTAATCGCTATTTTCCTGATTGCGAGGACAGCTGATCCCTAATCCCTTCCTTGTCAATATTTCTGAGGTGCCTGATGCAATTCAAGAAGAAATAATTGAAATACAACACGATAGTAACTGCAAGGATACATTCGAGGCAGGAATTAAACTTGACGATTTTTGGGCTCAAACAGCAATTTCTTTCCCTAAAATTCGAGAAATTGCTTTACGTTAACTAACTTTATTTTCAACCACATACTTATGTGAGCAGGGACTCTCGGCGCTTTTGATAATTAAAAATAAACATGGAAATCATTTGGATGTCAGTGGCGACATGCGCTTGGCTTTGAGTAGCACTGAACCAAGGATTCAGCAGTTGGTAAACAGTATGCAGTCCCAAAAATCGCACTAAAATAATATTCGTATATGTTATTGAAAAATGTTTTCAAATATAAAACTCTTAATTTCAAATAATTTTATAAGTGTTTTATTTATAGAACCACATGACATTTCTATGTCATGTGGAATGATTTGTATTACCGCCAGACATCAGTTTGTGGTCCAAGGCAGGACAAACATTTAGTCAAATGGTCCCTCATCACTAAAAGGTTAAGAACCACTGCCCTATACTAATTACGTTTCATTCTAACTTGTCGTTACCGATTTACGCTTTATATTATTAATCCTATTATAGACTCTGTCTCGACGACGGATTGTTAGCCGTATCTGGATGAGTGATAAATATGTGGAAATTTGCATATTGCGGTTTGTGAAGATGCTCTTTTTAACTAAAATATTTGCAAACACATGCAACTTTCAGAAGTCGTATACTACTTCGCATACGCATTTGCGTATCGTAATGAAGCTATTTCGATACGCGTTTTTTCTTTATTTGATGTTGGTAACATTTAAATGTTTTATTTCATTGACTTGCGCGGCCTTTTTGATTTACAAGAAAACCCATTTTTCGCAGAGGAAAAATAGCTTGATAACTTACTTTTTTATTCTGTGTGGATAACAGTCATGTATGTTGGTTGCATAAATCCATAAATCAATCTTTTGTAGATGCTTCAAGCTATCATTTTCTGCCAAATCCTATCCAAAATTCAATCTTAACCTTCCAATGTCGATTTTAACTTCAACTTTATTTAAATTTTCCATCTTCCCTATACTAAATTGCAATGCCGTGACGTAAAATCAGGTCTTTTGAAATTCGAAAAAAAGTAGCAAAATCTCCCGAATTTCCGAACGCTCTGTATATGTATTGAAATAATTGGAACATACATATGGATATATTATTATTAACCTAAAGTTGAGCATTTAACATTTAACAGGACTAATACTAATAAATTAGACACGCTGTAAATTCGTAGTTTACATTCAAAATTATTTTATTTTTGCTTAAACTTTTGTCAGACAGTTAAATATAAAATTGCCCATAAGATACAAGTCGTCAAAGTTGAATTTATCTTTTTAAAACGTGTTTTAAACATGGGTATGTTTTGTTTAAAACATGTTTTTAATTGCCTAATAAAAAACATGTTTAAAACAAAAAAAACTGTTTTAAACAATAATGTTTTGTTTAAATAGAAAAAAAAACATTTTTTTCAGTTTTTTTTTAACCCTGCTATAAAACGTGTACGTTAATATACTATTTACTATGATTATATTGATTTGTCTACGATTACGCATAGCAAAATTGGAGTTATGCAGTTCTCATATTAGGCCGCCATATTATGCCTATTAAAAATACCGTTTTTGCTAAATTTAGCTTCCAGTTGTATTTTATAAAAATTCTACAAATATTTTTTGAGGTTTTCTTAGGCTAACTTCTGCATCTACCAAAGATGCATTTGGGTAAGCTGTAAAATATGCCAGAACAGTTATCTCTTAGTTTTCATTGTCAACCAGCGACTTTTTCTATGATACTCGGCTTTAAATAACCGTATAAATAAGGCAGTTGTTGAGAATACTTCGCACCATTCTTATTTGGCCTGTTTTTCGGGATATCTTTCAGCAAAAATACGACAGGTTCGGTCAATTATCCGATTGCATTCTCCGTAAATTTTTATTAAATTTAAAAAAACCTTAGGTATTCGAATATCCTAAACGAGATATTTTATTAGTATAATGTAAATAAAATTATTGATCGTACTAATTATACAGAGTTTGTATTTTTGTTTTGCATCGTTACTCTGACCGTTTCTTTCGATTTCAAACATTTTTAAGGAAAAACGTAAAAATATTTTTAAAATCGCTCAATTTAGGAATAAAAAACATTATATAAAATATAATTTAGTCCCCTTCCAAGTGTATAAAATTAGGTTTCCGTGGGCTTCTTGATGATGCAATTATATGAGTAGGCTTAATCTCTTTGGTTGGTATTGAAAAAACATGATTTCGATGTTGGCACTCTCGAAAATGATGCGTTTGATTGCTGCGTGCGAATAAGCAAATTTCCGCTATTGCAAACACTATTTCCAATTTATCTAAGTAAATTCTACATAGAATAGGTTATTACCAATTTTTATGTAGGACTAACCGTTTTGTCAAAAAGTTAAATTTTTTAAACATAAAAATAGGATATCTCCATAGTTCCCTCAAATGTTTAAAACATGCTGTCCTAATTTTAGCACTAAGACGATATCCCCCAATTTTCGCAAGAGTTTACATTTTTTCTTGGTCATGTCATGAAAAGATTCGTTCAGCTAGGTTCAATTTACAGAGCACTTGGAACTCTGAAAGCATCCGCCTTACCGGGATTACCTGCACTTTCAGGAGGAGATGTAACATAATTTGCTGGAAAGGGTAAAATAAAGTGGTGATAATTTTTTAATTCTGCAAGTGATAAGCTACTAGAAACATTAGCTAAGTTGGGGACTACACTGTCTCTCACGGAAAATATCAGGGCTAACTAAGCGCCAGTTGTCAGCTTTAAATTCCCAAAACATGAGAACCTTCCAACAAGTTCGGCACTGAATCGGGACTATCACCTTCAGTATTTTGAGTCGAATTAAGACCGCATTCAGCATCCCAGTAACCCACTATACCCTCTAATTTTTGATAGAAGAAGGTAATGAGTACATACGAGCCAGTTGCTTGTAGCAAACCTTGTGCTCCAGACCATATTTTGAAACTTTGTCGCTGCTCATACTCCCAAAGGCATTGTCATAGCGGACTTTATAACTACCGATGAACAGACATTTGGCAACACCGCGCCCAACCAACTCAAACAGTCGACTGGGAACAACGACGGCGGTGCGGGTTTACGCGCCCGATTGGAATTTTGCTTGCAATTAAAAAAATATTTTTGAAGCCACGCCTCGGAAAATAAACAAAACTAAATAAAAAACAAATGTTAAAAATAACTTAAAAAACAAAAATTACCGTTATTAAATATCCTTCGGCTGCCTCATTAAGCCGTGAATAGACACGCTGTGTGCTGTTGCAAAATGTTAGTTGTCTCCTAATGATGATTTTTAACGTTATTTTTTTTTAATTCTTGTACTGTATAACTAATTTCCACACCACCCTTGAGGTATAGTTAGTTCTTGGCGCGTTTTTTTTAGAGTGGTTTCCCTCGTAAGCCTAATCCACAGTAAACATTATAGATACTAACTACTAAATTAGTCCTCAAAAAGAAAATGCTGAACATAAAGGCAAAATAGGGGTTAGTGTGTCACAATAGGGGGTAGTTTGTCACATTAGGGAGTAATATCTCACAATAAGGGATAATTTGTCATAATAGGGGGTAGTTTGTCGCATATCGGGTTTTAATAATTATTATAGAAGACGTGTTTACATACTCCTAATATTTATTAAAAGTATTACGTTTCCATCTCCTCGGCCGTGGTATGCCGCTTAAAAATAACCAAGAATACGTTTCTGTTGTTATAAAACATGTATTACTAATAGGTACGTTTGCAGCGAGGTTGGCAGGTTATAATTTGTACCTACTTTATTTGGTTAATTAAAGGTATTAGGTTTTCGTTTTTTGTTTTTAGACTCAGCTTTGTTGGTCGCAAGTTGACTGTTTTTCATTTTTACAAAATCATGAAGTAAAACGTTGGAAAAAATGGAATGCAGAACTTTAAGAATATTCTCATACTCATTACCACATACACGTTGTGAAAAAAAATCTTGTAAAGTTTCATCGTGTTTTATACTCGTGATAGTTAAATCGCACAAAATAATCTTTTGATTATTAGTTTTCAAAAAGTCATATTCAGTTGTCGGTTCATTAATAATTTTTTCAAAAATTGCACACATGTGAAACATGACAGACTTTACTATTTCTGTAGGAATGCTCAATCCCCCTTTGCAAATTATTGAAGTATTCATTCTCAGTGAAAGTTCCTTTACTTTCGACAACCAATGAAAGGCAGATATTACAATTATATTTTTTTGAAATCTTATGTGCCGCGTAGCCACAAATATAAATTTGAGCTGATTCGTCAATTTTACACTCAGTTAAATAATCTGAGTCCAAAATAAATAAAAATTTGTCGGTATCCGTTATATTATGTTTAGATATATCCCAGTTAAAATCAGACTCAGTACAACAATTATCGCTTTAATTTTGAATTTCCAGAAGTGAAAACTTATTTCCGGATGCCTTTCTAAATACGTGTTTTAGTCTTTTTTTTTCTGCATTGTTGACCTCGTCGCAACTAACATTATAATTACCTACACCCACCCAAAATACGATATTTACCAAAACGCTTCTCTAACTTCTCAGTTGTAAACTTACCTGGGAGTATATAGGAAATTGAAATTTTTTTAAAAGAATATTCAACAATTTCTAGCAAAACCAAAGTACTGTGACGTAGAGCGGAAAATGTGTCATTTGTGAGGTGTCCGTTATTATTATCGATGTTGTGCCAAGCATCTAACCACAAAAGAAATTTTTTTTAAAACTTGATGGCAAAGTCATCTGCTGCACTTGTTATTAGCTTGCAATATTCGTTTCTTTTCATGTTGCCTTCTGAACTATCTAGATCAACATCCGAATGAGGCCTATGTGCAGCGGCTGCTTTGTTTAGATATATTCTAACCCTTTTTTTATGCATTCTTCAGTAGAAGGTTTAAATTCCGAATCATTATAATTTGCTTGAAAACGACATAACAAATTTTCAATTTGTGACCACCTAGTAAGTTTCAAATCTATGGGTAAAACCCATTTTAAATTATTAAAACAAAATTCATTGGCATTAACAAAAACTTTTACTATCATATTTCTGTCAATCGAAATTTCATTACTAATACTTAAACAATCCTTTGTCAAATTTAGCGTATAAAAGGAAATTTTTGAATTATGTACTATTTTCATAGACCAGTTATCTGAAACCTTAATTTTATTTTTAATATTTAAAATAAATTCTTCAAATTTTTAATTAGATCTGATTTCTCAAATTGTTCGTTTGCTTTATGCGAACGAGCAATTTGTTAGCTTTGTCGTTCCTGAGGAGTTTTTCTAGGAGCTACAACCGCTTTCGTCAAATATTTAGGCAAATTTGGAAAAATACAGGGGAACGCATTTAACTTTAGTTTTGGTCTGCAGGGAATTTTTTTTAAAGTTCCATCAGGTTGGAGGTGGTCATCATCACGGATAATTTCACATTCTGGAAAGTGTTTACAGCAAACGACGGCTCTATCTGACGGCTTAAAATTTGCTCTCGGAATCGCACTTATCCATTTTTGTTTTAAATTATCATCTTTGGGAAATTGTAAAACCGAAATGAGCTTCCCTCCTTGCTCTTGTTTAATAACGCTATTATAATTGGATTTTCACCCAGGAATACAACAACAACTAGGCATATTTAAAAGCTATAGTACCTATTTCATAAAACGTTATATTATACGTAAATAACTTACCAGAAATCCCTCCAAACGACAAGACTACGTAGGTATTATACCTCGATATTATAAAATAAATTTTAATACAAACCTCGATATACCTAGTAGGTACAAAACGAAAAACGAAACAGTAGGTACCTAAACACCTACATACACACAGCACTGTTTAATACATTTTATTTCACTTTGATTATTAAAACTAAAAAATAATGCACTGCACCTACACAATAAACGCCATTGTTGCTACCGTATGCATTCGCCCGGTGACCGGCAACTACTATTAATCACATTATTTGGTTTAAATTAACTTAATTTAAGATTATAACACTTTTAAGACTTAGGTAATATCACTATACAAACTATACACTATTCGTTTTATAAAAATCGAATTTAAATTCGCGTTTTTCAAACGGATTTAGATACGAATTGCACGTGCAAAAAACGTATTACCATAAGAAAACATACTGAAGGTCGCGTTTCCAGACGGCAAAATGAACTGTTTCGCGGCGACGCCAAACTTCCTTTTTCACCGCTAGGTTAAAGAACACTGTGGCATTGTTCTTCTCCATATACGCGTCAGTGAAATGGAATTTGGTGTACCGAAATGTGTGAGTGCAAAGGTAATCCAGACCGATGTGATAATATCGATGAGTACGGGCCCGGCGATGATAAAGATTTAGCGCTGAAAGTGACGATGATTGTAATAATTAAAAATGTATAATTTTATAGCAGTGCAAAGTATTGCTAGTCTGGTACTCTGTCTACAGTGTCACCAGTAAAGTCCGCATCATATGGCATTTTTTTTTATTAATAGCTTTATTCGAAATTTGACTTTGGCATCAAGTTCTGCTTCGATCGAGATGAAAATTAAGCAAAAAAATAGTAGTCACGTGATTCGCATTATCTGTCAAATTTTAATTTTTTCCAAAAAATAATTCAAAAGTAGGGGTTATTTCTGAAAATATCGAAAAAAGTTATAAGAAAAAGTTTTTTTAAAATGCAGTTTCTAGCCCAAAATTTCAGCTGCATAAGATAATTTTGATTTTTTGCCTTTATTTTTTAAATTGCACCACTTTTGCAAAATAAGACTCAACGCAACCTACATAAAACTTCTCAGTTTTGACAAGGCTTTATTTCAGATACATTTTCTTTAAAGTAGCGCCATATTAAATGTGTGTTTTTCTAAAATTTGGTCGCATGTGATGCAAAGTTTATTTGTTTTTGACCCTGTACAAGGTAACTTCATAAAACAGGTATTTTTTAAAACGTAGTTTGTGTCTGAAAGTAATACACCTTAATATTAACATAAAAAAGAACGCAGTGTCTTCAGTAAAGTGTTTTTTAAGTGGAAACAAAATTTTAGTTGAACAACTTAAAGTTTATCTATTTTCAACGATTTAATTTAAAACCCCTATATTATAATTTATTATTAAGTTATGTCATAATAACGTTAAGGGGTATTACTTTCAGACACAAACTACTTTATCAAAAATACTTATTTTATGAAGTTACCTTATACAGGATCCGAAACAAATAAACTTTGCGCATCACATGCGACCAAATTTTAATTCCCCAATTTTGATTTTGTAGAAAAACACACATTTAATATGGCGCTACTTTAAAGAAAATGTATCTAAAATAAAGCCTTGTCAAAACTGAGAAGTTTTATGTAGGTTGCGTTAAGTCTTATTTTGCAAAAGTGGTGCAATTTACAAAATATAGGTAAAAAACAAAAATTATCTTATGCAGCTGAAATTTTGCATGTGTGCTAGAAACTGCATTTAAAAAAACTTTTTCCAATATCTTTTTTTGATATTTCCAGAAATAACCACATTTTTGAATTATTTTTTGGAAAAAATTAAAATTTGACAGATAATGCGAATCACGTGACTACTAAGTCAAATTTTGAATAAAGCTATTATAAAAAAAAATTCCAAATGATGCGGACTTTACTGGTCACACTGTAGAATTTATGTTTATATATTTAATATACAATATACAATTTTTGTTTCTATATTTAATCAAATATATCTTAAAAAACCACAAAGAATTTAATGAATACCAAATTATTACATTTCATAAAACGTAGTGTAAGATGGTCTGTCTCCCATAATTTGGCCCAGTTGCACCAACACCTGTTTGCGACATCTCGATCGAAGCAGAACTTGATGCCAAAGTCAAATTTCGAATAAAGCTATTAATAAAAAATAATCCCATATGATGCGGACTTTACTGGTGACACTGTAAATAAGTGTGCAATGCTTGATTTCTTGCAAAGTTTTTCCATTAGGCGTTAAAATTATATATGCACTTTTTATATTTCAATTTCCTATATCTACACAATAATAGGGATGAAGAGTTTTTGTGAATTTATTGGTGTTTGTATTGTATTACTTATAATTATTATTTGCCAGTCGTCGCGGCAATAATGGCAAACATGTTAATATGCATTGGCAAAAAACTATGAGGATAGTTAAATCCTATTCTTATATTTGAAAACTATAAAAGTAAACTACATAAAAATATGTAATAATCTTTTATATGTAGAATTGTTACAGTAATACCTTCTTTTCAAATAATATTGATAAAATTAATAAATTTATCGATTTATACTTTTTCTTAATTCCAATGGTTACTTAGATAAATCGGAAATAGTGTTTGCGATAGTGTGGCGATTTTGTTTTTCGCACGCAGCAATTAAACGCACCCTTTCGAGTGTGCCAAGATCGAAATCATGTTTCTTCAATGCCAAACAAAGAGATTAAGATAGTTCTCACACTGGCATTATCAAGGAGCCCACTGGATACTGTTGTAGTACACTTAGTGGGGGAATATGAAGCGGAAAGCCAACAAAACCCGGTAAAGAACTGTACTCTATTTGATTACTTTCCGGTCTAGACTGATGAAAGTGATATTTTCTGGGTAAAAAATTAGATACTTTTTAGATTATTGTAAACAGGTTAGATTAGATAAATCTGAAAATGGCCCATTTTCAGGTTCGTTGTGGAAAAAGATAAAGTCAAAAAAATAAATAAAAATACATATAAAAGCCGCGAAATAATTTCCAAACCATACTATTTGAGAAAACGGTTAGTCCTACATAAAAGTTTGTAATAACCTTTTCTATGTAGAATTGTAATAGCAATATTCATTGTATAAAACTTTTTTCGTAATTCCAATAGCTAATTAGATAAATTGGAAATAGTGTTTGAGATGGCTGCCATTTTGTTCTTTGTACGAAGCAATAATTAAACGCACCGTTTTCAAGGTGCCAACATCGAAATCATGTTTCGTCATTACCAAACAAAGAGATTAAGACTATACCGCACTTGCAGCATCAAAACTCCCACGGATGCACGTTTGATAGGAGACGAACTGAAATTTTTCAAAATACTTAATAATATACAGGGTTTGAAAAATAAAAGTTTTTCCGGTCTTAATATCTTTAGAATAAATCTTATATTGTCATTATATAGAATACAAAAAAATAGTTAAACGCACTTATAGAATTGTGATTAGTTAACTAAAATTAGTTAGAACGAATTTCCGTTTCCTTGAGTTTTTTGATGTAGTAGTTTAGAGTCAGTTCTGTATGTAAGAAAAATAGTAAGAAATTGTTATATTTTAAAAACGGTTGAAGTTAAACATAATGTATGCCACACATTTTAGAATTAGAATTTTACGTAGAATCCAGAAATGTAATAATATACAAGATTTATTTGAAATAAAGAAGTAGAATACAACTTCCTGTTGCAAATATTTTAACAGACCTTAAACGCAATATACAAATTTTCAAACTTCTATACAGGGTGTCCCAAAAGTAATGGGACACAGAGCAACAGCAGACTCCCTAAGGCGAAATAATGTGATTTATTTAAACTTGCCTTATCCCAAAATTAATAACAACCGAGATACAGTGTGTCAAAGTTTTAATTTTGTTTTCGTTTTTTTGCGATTACTTCTTAACGAAACGACATAGCAGCACAAAATTAAGGGTTTTGGAGTTTTTTGTGGTGAGGAGTTCAAAATTATCCATAGTTTTTGTGTACCCAGTAGAGGGAGCTGCCTACGGCATGGCCCACTCCTTTTAGCTGGCATAACTTTTTTTAGGCTTCTTATATCTATCCGACTATTAAAAAAATAAGTTACTTTACTTCTTTTACATCAAAAATGTATAACTTATTGAAGTCGCTAGTAGCAACCATTTTCGAGATAATCGCATTCGATATTTGTAATGCAAGAATGCTAAAATATAAATTAATTAAACCATTGAGGTCAATGGTGGCCATTTTGAACAATTGCTATCACGGCGTTACCATTTGTATTTCTAACCATTTTGTTACTTTTAAATGTTATTAAACTAAGTATTAAATAAAATTTTTGTTTAGAATAAAATTAGTAATTCCGTATACGAAAAAGCGTTTTTATTAGAAAAAAATAGTCAAACTTAAGTATCTACATTAACTTACACTTAGCAAATGTAGCTCATTTCGCTCGATTCTCCATTGCTTTTGGACCACGTACTTAGTTGCATTGGACATGTGAAATGCGATTATCTCGAAAATGGTTGCTCCTAGCGACTTCAATTAGTTATACGTTTTTGATGTAAAAGAAGTAAAGTAACTTATTTTTTTAATAGTCGGGTCGATATAAGAAGCCTAAACAAGGTTATGCCAGCTAAAAGGAGTGGACCATGTCGTAGGCAGCGCCCTCTACTAGTTACACAAAAACTATGGATAATTTTGAATTCGTCACCTCAAAAAACCCTAAAACGCCTAATTTTGTGCTACTATGTCGTTTCCTTAAGAAGTAATCGCAAAAAAACGAAAACAAAATTAAAACTTTGACACCCCGTATCTCGGTTGTTATCAGTTTTGGGATCAGGCAAGTTTAGATAAATCGCATTATTTCACCTAAAGGAGTCTTCTGTTGCTCTGTGTCCCATTACTTTTGGGACACCCTGTATAAGTGATACTCCCATATACGGTATAATATTAAATATTAATGGAAGATAATTATTGTGCCCGTAAAAATAATTAAAAGTAGTGGCCACTACTTTGTTACTTTTAAGTAAATATTAATATCTGACCCATATAAAAATATATTATTACACGGATATAATCAGTTATAACAACCGGTAATTAAATTTGTTAACCTTAGTCACTACAAACACTGGTTACTATATTTTTTACTTCTTGGGTGTGACTTCCCTTAAACCGCCCTTCAAACTTTCTTTCGTTGTTATTAATTTTATTACTTGGCCTTCAAGAACTAAAAAAATATATTTTATTTTAGGTATTTATAATTACGAGGGTATACGAACGGCAATACGAACATATAACAAATAATTCCAAGTACTTCCGGTAGTTAGGTGTAAATAATATGGTGGAGATTGTATGGTAAAATAATAAATAAATCTTGGTAAACCTCGATGTATAAATTGATAATTTTATATTAAATAATTAACTATTTTTACTGTAAAAATTTGAATAAATTCATGTTTTTATTTCATTATTACCCGACGAATAAACCATACATAGTTTTAAAAAATCTTTTATTTGGTAGGTACACCCCTTAATAAAAGTAAAATGTAATTAAAAAAAAAATCTTATCCCATAAAGTAAGGTGTCAAATGGTAGGTAATAACTCACTATTAGCTATTTAATTTTTGGTCGTAAAACGGCGCCTCCGATAGACTTTAAATGAAATTAAATTTATCAGATAACTCTAAAATGTATAGTTATAAAGTTATATGAAAAATCAAGATGACGAGTACCGGAATGTCGAAGAAAGCAGCGCTTGCTAAGGGATAACACCGATGTTATAAAAAATTACCTCTTATGTAATGGAAAAGCATTCTTGATCTTTATTCGAATTTATATGTAGGTACACTGTTTGTCAAAATATAAAGTTTTTTAAAAAGGAAATGTTTCTTTTCAATTACCTAACTGACGCAGTTGGTAGGATTCGGGGTAGTTTTTGGTACAAATTTCTCGTTGCCGTTACGGTTGTCCGTAAAACGAGGGCTTTTACCCTTAGACTTTGAACAAACTTATGATTTTGACTGTTTTCTAGACCAAAAAGTGATTGAATCCAAATTTAGGTCAACGCAGAAGTCCAAAGTCATCCCCAGAAGCAACACAGAATTACTTTGATGATTAGAGGATCTCCCAAAGAAACAAAATGATTGCAACCCACTGGGCAAGTGGTCAAGTATCCCTTCATCCCTTTTTATAATCCCCGGTTAGGCTGATGAAAATCGATTTAACTGTTAAAATTTTAAGAAACTAAAGCTTTCAACAGATCTTAAATGGAAATCGAACGCAGTTTGCATTGATTAGAAAAGTGTAGGAACAAGACTTTTTATACTCTCAAAAAATTAGTTGAAGAAAGTACAATTTGTCTGGTGAAAAAACCTCAAACATTGGATTAAATTGAAACACTTATATGATTGTTTTGGTGATAAACGAAAGTTGGAATGTTTAGAACAAGATTTATTTACGGCCACCTTGCCCTTGCAAAGTATTATAAGACTTAAAATTCCTAACTATCTGATGACGGCAATGACTCAACAACGAAGAAGAAAATTTTAATATTCTCAAAATCTTTTTAAGACACATAATGATAATAATAACACTAGTCAACAAATACAAAAAAAATGCGACTAATGTTATAATCTCACTTTCTCATAAGAAACCAACAAATCCAACAATAATCCTCAATCATTGCTGCATCCCATCTGCCTTGGTAGCGTTGCTCAAGGAATCTTTCTCCTTGTCTGCCACTAACCATACCCACATTTTCTAGGAACAAATTTAAATGAAAGTACAAGTAGTGTATTTTAAGAGACATAAGACAGTCCATTTGGCGGTAGCTTTCAAGTAGTTCTTCAACAAGTTTTTCCTAGTTTTTGCTTTTTTGTTTCCTAAAAATTCAACAATGCTTTTAAACGAACTCCACTCAACATCACTTAATTTTTAATCAAACTGTTGATCACTTGGTATTTTTCTAATTTGTGGTCCAAAAAATATTCCCTCCTTAACCTTAGCATTACTGTGTTTAAGGTATTTAAAGACATCTTCTTCTTTATTTAATGCTTTATCGAATTTATTTTTATTTTTTTTTATTATTTAATATTTATGTTTAAACAACTGACGAAATACTACTACTAATAACACTAATACGAACAAACCCAAAATCAGGAAAAAATGGAAGAACAAGGACTACAGGAAAAAAATAAAGCACACCAATCTAAATACAAGCACAACCAAAAGCAGCGCCAGCATTTGCCAAAAACCTAGAAAAACACTAATTAAATACCTGATGAATCATAAAGCCTACTGCAACACTTGCTCAATATATTTCAAGTTATCCAAGCCTAAGACTGAACGAGGCAAACACAGAAAATACGTCATTACTCATTTAAAACAAAACATGCTATAAAAGAACCAATACCAACATCATCACCACCTTCAACGAGACAAAAAGTACAAAATCAAATAATCAAGGAACCAACATATAAAGACCTCAGATATCAGATTAGAGGCAGAACAAAACAATTAATGAAAAAAGTAACAAAAACACAACCAACAACTATAATACTAAAAGAAGTAGTACAAATTAAAGCAGGATACCAGGCACTGACAAGTGACTACAACATCAAATACACAAAAAAAAATATCTATATATCGACGATCACGAGAACTATAAAAGATATAAGCAACAAATCCAAAAAGATCTAATTAAATTTCACACCTACTCAATGGTCAATAAATTGAAAAAAGGGCTACAAAAAAAAAACATGAAATTATAGCAAAGGACATACATAATGAAGAATAATTACAGACCACTATACATGTTAATAACAAACGTTACATTGGTAAGAGTAACCTGGGAACGTAGGAAGCAGAGTACCATGATCGTTCAATGTAAAAATGCGGGCAATGGGGCATGCCACCTCCAATTGTTTTAGACAACCTAAGTGTTTAGATTGCTCTGAAGATCACTTTACCTCAAAATGCACTCCAGAAAAAACGCCAAAATGTGTAAATTGCAAAAACAAACATAAAGCCACATCACCGACATATCCTGTCTACAAATATAAGGTAGAACTAATACAACTAGACCGGGTACTTAGCGCTAATCGTCAGCCGACTGTGCATTTATTATTTAGTACTAAATATTTGCATTAAAATTTTTTTTTCTTTTTTCTTATTGCGTTTTTTGGCCTCACATTCCTGCGGAATGTTTAGGAGGAACATATCGCCAAATTGTCAATATAACAACTGACAATAACTAGAAGATAAAAAAATTTTTTCAAAATTTCCTGTTTCTCGTATAGGTGGTTTTTGGAGACAGCATCGTATATAATAGTGCTCGACGTCCCGTTTCTAACGCCACCTCGCTCGACTATTTACGACTTATCGTCCTTGAGAGTTATGATATTTAATATTATGACATTGATATTGACAACATAAATATATAGGTGCTCTTAAAAATCGCACACCAAAGTTGTGTAATGTGGGATAAACTTTCCATGTTTATTCTATAAAAATATGTATTCAATCGATTTAAACATAAGAAAAAAAACTGTCCTTATAGCCCAGTACGTGGGGGTTTTTTGAATGCAAAAGGTGGTGTAGTAGCGATTTTTTAGTATGTTGTTAGGCTTGGGGCCCTAATGAAAAATCCAAGTTTTCGACCTCGAGGCGCACGCGCTCGAGCCGCCATCTTGGATTTTAGGTACAAAAATTTGATTTTTTGACAATAACTCAAAAACGGAGGCTTTTACGACAAAAGATATTCTATACAAAGTTAAAGAGGACAAAATTTAGTACATTTTTTGTTAAAAAATTTTTTTTGTAGCATACATATGTTAGGAGTTACAGCTCCGTGAAATTGCACTATTTAAAAAAAAAATGCGGAACCTTCATTTTGGTTGAGTTTTATTTTATTATTCTTATTATATATCATTATAGTTTTACATAATTATAAAAAAAAACTATGCACTTGAATATTATTTTCAACATAAACATAGTTGAAACATGTACACAATCATGTAAAACTAAATTTATAGAGAATCGCATAATAAAAGTTATATCGTTTTTCATTATTATAATTTTTTTGACATGCGCCATGCACAGTTACCGAAGATAGTGTTCTCAAAATGCGCGTATTTGCGCGATTACCTCGTAACTCACTCGATTTTAAAAGTGTCTTTAAACCTCTTTTCTTTACAACGACAACGTCACTTTCACTTAAAGTTTTCTCACAAATAAAGCACAAATCAACTTGGAAATTTTCCATTATAACAGCGTAACCTTCTGCAAGCTAGACATGACACATGACACATGACACACTGCCGTATACAGACTCGATGCACGGAAGGTTATTTATGACCCTCTCTCAATAGAGTCTCTTTAAAAATTATTTCAATATGATTTGTATTTGTTTAAATAATTTATATTCTTTCACAAAATTTTGTGGAGGAAGACTTTTAGTTTTTTCTTACTTTTCTATACTTTCAACACCACTTTAAGCATGGACTGCTTCTTCAAATTATTTATTTTAGTTATTAACAGCCAATTTTATTTTATTTTTTTATTTTTTTTTCAAATAGTGTAACTTCACGGAGCTGTAACTTCTAACATAGGTGTGCTAAAATTTTTTTTTCTACCAAAAAGTGGGTAATTTTATCCTCTTTAACTTGGTATAGAATATCTTTTGTCGTAAAAGCCACCGTTTTTGAGTTATTGTCAAAAAATCAAATTTTTGTACCTAAAATCCAAGATAACGGCTCGAGCGCATGCGCCTCGAGGTCGAAAACTTGGATTTTTTATTAGGGCCCCAAGCCTAACAACATACTAAAAATCGCTACTACACCACCTTTTGCATTCAAACACCCCTTTTTGATACCCACGTACTGGGCTATTATATTGATTGCTGCCACGTACTGGGCTATTATATTGATTGCTGATAAATTTGTGAAAAAACATTGTTATTGTGGCGAGCCCACTGTTCAAATTCGTTCATTTAATTTAATTTTTTTTGACAAAACCATTTGTTAGCAATAAACAAAAAAAAGCATTCCGATTCGCGATAAAAAGAACATATTATGTAGTTTTTTCACAACCCAAGATCGCGAAAGAGTATGTGTAGATTTTTTCACAACCCAATATCGCGATAAAAAATATATTGTGTTGTTTCTTCACAATCCAAGATCACGATAAAAAGTATGTGTAGTTTTTTCACAACCCTCGAACGCGATAAAAAATGTGAGTAGTTTTTTCACAACCCTAGATTGCGATAAAAAATGTGTGTAGTTTCTTCACAACCCTAGATCGCGATAAAAAAATGTGTGTAGTTTTTTAACAACCAAGATCGCGATAAAAAAATACGTGTAGTTTCTTCACAACCCAAGGTCGCGATAAAAAATATGTATAGTTTTTTCACAACCCTAGATCGCGATAAAAAATGTGTGTAGTTTTTTCACAACCAAGATCGCGATAAAAAAAATACGTGTAGTTTTTTCACAACCCTAGATCGCGATAAAAAATTTGTGTAGTTTCTTCACAACCCTAGATCGCGATAAAAAAAGGTGTGTAGTTTTTTCACAACCAAGATCGCGATAAAAAAATACGTGTAGTTTCTTCACAACCCAAGGTCGCGATGAAAAATATGTATAGTTTTTTCACAACCCTAGATCGCGATAAAAAATGTGTGTAGTTTCTTCACAACCCTAGATCGCGATAAAAAAATGTGTGTAGTTTTTCACAACCAAGATCGCGATAAAAAAATACGTGTAGTTTCTTCACAACCCAAGGTCGCGATGAAAAATATGTATAGTTTTTTCACAACCCTAGATCGCGATAAAAATATGTGTAGTTTCTTCACAACCCTAGAACGCGATAAAAAAAAAATGTGTGTAGTTTTTTCACAACCAAGATCACGATAAAAAAATACGTGTTGTTTCTTCACAACCCAAGATCGCGATAAAAAATGTATGTATAGTTTTTTCACAACCCTAGATTGCGATAAAAAATATGTGTAGTTTTTTCACAAACCTCGAACGTGATAAAAAATGTGTGTAGTTTTTTCACAACCCTAGATCGCGATAAAAAAATGTGTGTAGATTCTTCACAACCCTAGATCGCGATAAAAAATATGTATAGTTTTTTCACAACCCTAGATCGCGATAAAAAATGTGAGCAGTTTCTCACAACCCTAGATCGCGATAAAAAAATGTGTGTAGTTTTTTCACAACCCAAGATCGCGATAAAAAATGTGTAATTTCTTCACAACCCAAGGTCGAGATAAAAAAATATGTGTGATTTTTTTACAACCCAAGTTCGTTTTTTTCGTACTAAGTATTGACGCTGTAAGAATCCGAAATTAAAAAATTTTTCAGTACCGAAATAAAAAAGTTTTATACGATAAAACTGTCAAATTTTGACAGGTAAATGTTAATTTTTTAAAGGTTTTTTTTTTTGTTTCAAATATTATAGCTGTAAGAATCAGAAATTCAAAAATTTGTCAGTACCTAAATCAGGTAGTTTTATACGACAGCTTTTTTTTATTCAATTTTCAGTACCTAAATAACGAAATTAAAAAAAAAATTATAAAAAAAGCAGACGTTTGTGGGTAAGAACCAGGAATCATCGTGACCACGAGCCGTAACCTATGCCACTAGGCTACTGAAGACTTTGAACTAAATTGAGATAAAATTAAATATTAATGCAGTAATGGATATTACACACCTTGTTGAATATCGAAAATACTAACATAAATATTAAATTTGTTTCCATTATTTTTGGTCAAACGGAAAAGAAGATGGTCCAAAACAGGTATTCCATATACCATGCATACCAGAAGAGCTTAACAGAAACAACAAAATACTCAAAGTCAGTGTTTCACAAATTTCTTGTCCTTTATTAAAGGTGAAAATTTGTGAGACCCTGACTTTAAGTATTTTGTTGTTTTTGTTAATTTATTCAGGTCTCTTAGAGAAAATGGACAACTTCTTTGAATACCAGAAGAGCAATTCGGATTTAGAACAGGTGGAGAAGCCGTATTATTAGTAGCACACGCGGCACAAAAAGCTATTGAAAAAATTAAAAATGAACAAAATACGGTTCTCCTATCCCTGGACATCCGAAGAGTTTTCGATAGTATATGGTGGATTGATCTAATAACATTTCACAACTTTCCACTTTACATCATAACACTCATATTCTCTTACATAACCAACAGAACACTAACAGTCAGGGTGGAGAGCAATTTATTCGCCCCGGTGACACTACATGCTAAATTACAACAAGGCACAACGTTAGCAACACCCCTGTTCAGTATATATACATCTGACATCCCACCTCAACCCAATTCTGAACTGGCCTTATTGGTCGACGACGTGCTACTACACGCTGGCTCGTTCTACGCAAATGTGGCGAGACCACACCATATCCAATTATCTCCACTCCTCATCCCTTGGCACGTAAAGTGGAAATTGGTAATTAACCAGGAAAAATGTGAATGCATTGTACTGATAAAAAAAAACTAGCCAATAATCATATAAACCAATACATATAAATAAACGACACTCAAATAGTACCAAAGGACAAAATAAAATATTTAGGGGCAGTTTTGTACAAATCACTCAGATTTAACCATAATACAATTAAAATAATACAAAAATACTATACAACAACACAAAGACTTTCTAAATTATTAAATTTTAGATCACCATTATCACCGACAAACAAATAAAAAATATAACCAATGTAACAGATCACTACTGACCTACGCTGGACCAGTCTGGTGTAGCATGGCAATATGCATTTTAACAAATTCCAAACCTACGAAACAAAATATTAAGACAAATATTATTAGCACTAAGAAATTCACCAATATGGCAAAAACACCAGGCACCCAATACCCCATACATTATACAATACGTACAAGATAACACGACAAAATTCTACAACACATAACGCAATTAAGATACGATGAATATCGCATTCACAACCAACAACCAACATTCAAACTTACCAATATTTTTTCAAAATTAAAATAAAAACAATTTCCACTTAATAATCGTATTTCACCAGTAAAATAATTGCCACACCCCGTAGCATATAAAACGCCCACTATTAAAATTTCTCTGTCATGACATAATGAGAAGTTACGATGTATCTGTTGGTGGTTTTTTCGTCTACTTTTCCAGTGAATCCTAATGAAAAGCTAGCATAGTATAAAATTAAACTCTCTTTCGTAAAATAAAAATATCGCATAGCCGTAAAAGGTTGCTGGAACTGGCTTACCTGAGGCACTCTGATTTACAAAATATTCACCCAGGTTAGGACCAACCACCCTGCTCTGCAAGGGCGTTTTCCTAGCACACATTCTAGAAGAACACAATATAACAAACCATTATTAATTCAAAAGAGTTTTGTCTGTTTCCTTCTGCAAACCCATCCCCAGACGCGTTTCGCCGTTATTACGGCTCATCAGTAAGGCTCAGTTTGGCAGAAGGAAACAGGGCTCAAAGACAAATCACTTGTCAGGATCGATTATCGACGGGAATTATAGAACCCGGTGCGACATCTTGCGTCCTAGTACGGTACCTTAGAAAAGGTTAGTCGTAAAGGGGGTAACCCCCTTTATGTTTCGCGTTTATCGAAACACGTTTTTAAAAAAAATTAATTTTATAAATTTTTACAATATTTGTAAACCCGGTATAAAATAATACAATAAAATGTACGTATTAACTAGTCAAAGTCTATGTCGATTCTAAATAGCAAAAGCGGGGCAGAATGCACTATTGGTTTCTCGTGGGAACGGTGCTTGTCTCAGCATTCTGCAACGCAGCAGTTCCTTGAAGTTCTATGAACTGGTGGATACATAACTCCTCCATCCCTAAAAGGAGCTCGAGGGTGGAACCATTTGAGCTTCTATAAACGATTCTTCAGTTTGTTTTCTTTTGGCTGCTGTAGGCTTCTTCTTGCATATCAACTTGTAGATTTCTTCTTTTCGTGTAATCAGGATATAGAGAGTTACACATGAAACTAGCGTCACGACGCCAACTAGAGACCAAATGGAGTAGTTTGAATGGGGATGAAGTTCTTCTAATGGTTCCTCTTGCAGCTGTTGGAGCTGGATTTCGTGGAGTTTATCCGGTGATACTTTTTCTAGTTTAAGTTTGCGTACTTCTAAGGTGGGGATATGCAGTTCTTTGATGTCTTGTAATTTGACTGGGTGGCCGGAAATAATGCCTTTTTCATTTATATATGTAGATTTTGCGTCTTTGATTGCGCAGTTTGGCGGGACGACAAAAAGGTAGGTCCCTTGTCGAAACACGTTTTTTAAAAAAAATAAGTTTATTAATTTTTACAATATTCGTAAACCCGGTATAAAATAATACAATAAAATGTACGTATTAACTATTCAAAGTCTATGTCGATTCTAAATAGCAAAAGCGGGGCAGAATGCACTATTGGTTTCTCGTGGGAACGGTGCTTGTCTCAGCATTCTGCAACGCAGCAGTTCCTTGAAGTTCTATGAACTGGTGGATACATAACTCCCCCCCGAATTAATATCTGTGGTCCGGCACTTGTACCGGTTTTGAGAGCACTCTTGCAAATTTTTCTGTTTTTACACTAACCCCCTTACGACTGACCTTTTCTAAGGTACCGTACTGGGACGCAAGATGTCGCACCGGGTTCTATAATTCCCGTCGATAAACCATTATTATTATTCTAGTCAATATACTAGTGATATGTAAAATATATTAGAAAAATAAAGGAATTTTAAAAGTAAAGTAAAAAAAGTATGCTATTGCTCATTATACAATGCTTAGAATTATTTTAGGCATCATATTATATAATCAGTACTTCAACTAAATAACTGAGTTACAATACGCCAAAAATAAACGTATTTTCCGTGGTTTTAGCAATGATAATCTTGTTACCATTATTTTTTCTAGAAAATTCTTTATTCTATTTTTCCTATTTCTTCTGCTACCTAGATATTTCTTGCGATACAAACGGTCAAGTAATTTGAAGACTGATAGTAAAATATTTTGAATCGCGTCTAATTAGAAACATTTTTCAAGAGTCTTAAAATTCAGTTAACAATTTCTTGTTACCATTACATATTCGATAAATTTAAATCAGGTATTTTTATTGCTATCGGCGCTTTCTGAGCTATACAAGCTATAAAATAGTTCGTAGGGTGATAATAGAATTTTTTAAATATGTCAATTTATAAAAATTCTGTCAGAAAGTGTTAGAAAATCGTATATCGATATATTATAAAAATCCATATTTTTTGACAAAATTTCGTGTAGTTTTGCGTTCTTACATAATGGCATTCTACCAATTGTGTAAAACATCGAGTATCAGAAGTTCGAAAGGAGGTGGCATAATTCTATATAATACAGTAGATTCGGCTATGGGGTAAAGTAAAATTTGGAATTATAATAGTTTAAATGGGTACTTTCGTTATTTTAAGCCCTAGAGGATTGAGACTTCATGGTTAAGGTATCACTCCTAAGCGGTATTGCTAGATTGTGCAGAATTTCCCTTACTTAGGGGGAAAGTTAATTCGACAACGTTGTGTTCAGGAATATTATTAGTTACAAAATACTTAATTAAAAATACTAATTAATTTTAGCTGAAAAAATCATAACTCTTAATCTTACTTGTTAAGAAGTTATTACAATCATTTTCGCATTTAGAGACCAAAAACTAACAAAAAACTGCTTTTAACATTACAGTCGCAAATTGGCTGTAAATTAATGGATCAAATAATAAGACTAAATTTCATGTCAAGACATTTTAATAATTTTCAAAAGTATGATAATGCACAAAACTTTGGCCGGCACAGCTACAGTAAAATCATTATTTACCAAGATCACCTACTAATGAACAACCTCGCTATATTACCAGAAATTATTCAACAAATAGGCAAGTTTTTTTGTCCATGCACGTAAAAATATTTTTAAACCTACTGGTCAAGCAAATTTTCTGTCTAGATCGCGCTGTACGATGCCTAACGAACGTAAACAATCAAATCAATCGAACTTCTTTACACAAAGCGCCAAATCTCGCCTCTCTAACATTTCACAAGATGTTTTCCAGTCAGTCTTGTCTCGCGAGAGTCTCGCAATTTCTCGTTTTAGCAATATAACGTCATAAAAAAAATCCATAATATTATACTGATTTTAGTATTTCTAAGTGGTTGTTATAAACAGATCATTCCAAAACTATTTTCGCAACACGTTTATTCGTTTTCTTTAATCGTTTAAAAATTAGAAAAAATTGCAGATGGCTCTAAAAGGTTGAATTTTGAATTATTGAAAACGGGTTAGAGCTAAATAAAATGTCGCACATCCCGAAGAATAGCGTAATAACTCAAAAAAATCTACAAATTAGATTTTGTCACAAACGACTAGTAAAAACAACAATCTATCTCCGAAGAAAACCGTAACATCGTTAATTCTATCATTTTTCAACAGAGCTCTTTTCGTCGGAACACGTTTGGCGTTGACTTCCGCAGAAAACAGTACTATTTATGCATTGCAACAGGTTAATTCGTATCGATCCCGTTGAAAAGTGTAAAATTTGTAGTTATTGCGATTTCATTTTAAATAAGAATAAAAATACGTTTACTTTTCCCCCGGAACAGTGCATTCTTTGTAGTTAGAACTGTATTTCTCGAAAATGCCAAGGAGTTTGCTTAATTGACTTCCACAGAAAAGTGTACTATTCTTTGTTATTACGGGTTTTCCCGGAATCTTTGCAAATTTTTTTTAATTTAAGTGCACACTGAAAAAAGAATTTATTTGATCTAAACAAAAATGGAGTTCGCCGAAACAAATATTTGTTCCCTATGGCCTGAACAAATAATTATTTGAAATTTTGTCCAAAATTATTTGACTTTTGAGAGGGAAATATATGATATTCAAATAAATATTATTTAATTAAAATAATTCCGTTATTTAGCACGAAGCAATATAGGTAACCAACAAATATGTATTTATTTCTATTAAATAAATATTTATTCTGTTCAAATAATCATTTATTTAAATCGCTAACACATTTATTTAATCCAAATCACGAATTGTTTATTATCCTTTATATTTATTTCTATTAAATAAATATTTATTCTGTCCAAATAATAATTTATTTAAATCGGCAACACATTTATTTAATCCAAATCACGAATTGTTTATTATACTTTATATTTATTTCTATTAAATAAATATTTATTCTGTTCAAATAATTTCGAAATTAGGATGTGTGCTTTTTGGCATTTAATTTAAATAACTTATTGTTTCCTATAAATAAATAATTATTAACTATTGAACATAATAATATATAATATAATTATTATTAAATATTTTTTGGTAAAAACTATATTTGTAATAAACAATAAGGTATTTAAATTAAATAATTAAAATAGGGTATAATCTCCCAAACTATTTAGAAGAGGAGCTGCAAAAAGAAATAAGTCATACCACAGTTTTTATATATGTTCTGTTTATTGTTACCAACAATAACATAACTATATAAGAAAAGAAAACAAAACTGTAATTAACATGACAGTTATTAAACTCGGCCTGCGCCTACGAGAGCCTTATTCTCCTTAAACATCCATATTTACTGCAATAACTAAATGTTCCTGTAAAATAACATCTTGTTTGAGGGAAATAAATTAAATTTATCACAAACAATCAAAAATAGTTATAAATAAATAATTGTTTCCCCGAAATATTTATTTATTTAAAGCAAATAAATATTTAAGGCAAATGAATAATTTTACACAAAGGGGCTGCAAGAGACGCTTTCGCGACCATCTTGATATATGAATATTAATAATTATATTGAAAACAGAAATCAAAACAATAACGATATGCATGTTTATAAAATAATATAATAATATGTATAAATGTAACATGTAACAAATTTGTTAACTTTTTCTATTATATACAAAAATAATTGAAACGTTTTTAAATGGGCATTTCTCCATGGCATGCATGATTTCGTAATTATTATTTTGTATAATGTTTTATCTGTCTTTTTTAAGTAATAAACATAAAAATTAAAATCTTACCTTCGAAGGAGGGCCATGTTATGGCCAACTAGCCAATCGCGAACGTCCATTGCCACAAAAAATTATATATCACCTTGTCTAAAGACGCTCACTAAACTACTAAACTCTCCAGTCTCTACCTGGTACCTGCCTAGATCTCAAAAAGCAGTGGCGACATAAAAAGTTATTTGCAGCAAATAATATTTTGTTTGAAATGTAGACGTTTAAAGGCAGAGGAGTAGCAAACCATTTTTTGTTTGGCGCGAATAAGTTTTATTTCACATAAATAAACAAAAACCAAACAAATATGAAATAAAAGTCAAATAATTCAATTTATTTGTTGCAAACAATATTTGTTTGAGCTAAATAAAGATTATTTGTGACTAACAAAAATAAAGCAAATACATCATTTATTTGGGATGAAACAGACTTTTTTTTCAGTGCACTATTTGTAGTTAGAACAGTTTTCTCCCTAAATTTGATGTACTATTATTAACGCCTTATGTTGAAGGAACTGTGTCTCATCTAGAGTTGATGCGGTTCTCTTCTCTCAGCAGAAAAACAGGTAAATTTTAAATGAACATTAAAACTACTTTGGTACTAAAAATTTTTACTTTCTTTTAGGTTTTTGATAGCAACTTTGCTTTATTCAGTACGAAAATATCAAATTAAACAAATTACACAAAATTTGTCATGGGTCATACCTAAAATGAGGTAGACTCAACTCATTCAACCATCGAGAAATAGGTAAAGCTCGTGAATGACCTAGTATCTGACATTGGATTTACTTAATACTATCCGCGAAATCGTTTCGGGTAGTATTATTAAGTAACTGGCGCTTGAATGATAATTCATTTATTACTTCCAGCTTCCAGGTTTCCCGGTTGTTAAAGTCAGGACCCATTTTTGTTCCCGACCAGTTCATAAAAATATTAAGGGCTACTAACAAAAAAAGGAGAACCTTATCTTGTACGAGAATTAACCCATGATGAATTTATGAATATCAAGCAATTAATGAGTGATTTAAGATCTAACTTTAATGTAAACTCTGACGGGTACCAGCTTGTTATAAAGGATTTAAGAATAGAACCGTTCAAATACTTTTATAAAACTCCTTATTCGGATATTCAATTCAAAACCGTGGACATTCTACAAAAGAAAAGACTAACACAAAATGACAAAAAGTGGAGCAGCTTAAACCGCCGGGATACCAGTCTAAAAACAGCTTATACTGGTAAACGTCAGCTAAATGAAAAAAAAAATTGAAGATTTGAAATTCTTGTTAGCAAAGGGATACATCATTCCGAAGTAGGGTAAAGTGGGCAAATCCCAGTCAGGTGGACAATGCCGGTCAGAGCGTTAAAGTACTTATAGTTAATTTTGGCAACAATGCAATGTGCGTGCACATGTACCAGCTGACCTCTGATTCTCGATAGCCGATTTGTGAGCAGTTTGCATTAATACCTTCTTTAGTACAGCGGACCACGTGTTTTCGACAATTTTGATGTAATATTTACGGTAAGTGAAATAATACTTGGAGACAAAATCTTTCTATTGTTTTATAAAAGCTCAGTTACTACGTAAAGATTGACTATTTTTCTTTCTTTTCTTGTATAAAAAAGAATAACAAAACATTTTTTTTTCTTGGAAAATGAGACAAAAGAAAAATTGTCACAGATGGGTAATGGCGGTCAGGTGCACCCTATGTGGAATATGGGCGTATTCTGAATGCAGTGGATGGGACACAGCAGAGGGATACATCTGTGATGAGTGTCAGCCTGTTACTCAAGGAGATTTATTCTAGCTATTTAAAATTTTCAGCTATTTCAAATTCAAATTTTGTTTCATTTTTCGTTGTAACAAGTAAATATACCTTTTGTTCTTAAATAGATATGTTTTTTATATCAATAAATTTTTAATTTTATAAAAAAATACGTATTTCCAGCTCATTTCATTATTCCTAAAATATTTTTCTGCATGACCGGCATTGCCCGGATAGGTGACCGGCATTCCCCCGTATGTATGGCAATGCCAGTCAAAAGCACATTTTTGTATATTTTGTTGTCATAAAATTATACAAATAATTTTCAGATTCTTTCGCATCAAAAACGGTAGTGAGTGCACTAGTGACTTGCTATTTTAAAATCATTTACCGTTATTTATAATTTTTGTGCTTAGGATAACACATTTTTCTTAGGTGACCGCCATTTGCCCACTTTACCCTACCACAGATTATTTTATTAAGCTTTGTGGTCATAAACTATAGAAATTAGGAATATTTACTACTTTATTACTTTGCACGCATATTTAAAATGCTTAACTTAGCCATTTATGCAATAGTTTAATAAACATATTAATTAATTGTAGTTCTACAAAATTGGTTCTTTGAATATATGTTACAATCCCGAAATAACACCGACCTTCAGAGGAAAACTGTATTAACTCAAAATAGCTTATTAAAAGCACTGTATCTGTCCATAACTTACCCAAATCGGTGTCTTAGTAGTATAAATAGGTAATAATAGATTTTTATTATGATACCGATGCCTTGGAATTAACTTCGTATGCAAAGTTTGCTTCATTTTATTGAAGTTTTAAATATACAAAATCTTATTTTGCTTCTCCTGTAAAGATACTTTTTTAGACTTACTACGCTATTCTTCGGGATGTGCGATGTAGTCAAAGAACCAAAAAAGTTTTTGATTAAAGCGTATTATGACTTTTATAGTTAAGGCGCTGTGATATTTTATAGATCGTAGAATTTTCAAATGTAGTAAGGAAGGTATAATATGGAGCGACCGGTGATAAATAATAAACCATACGCCAACTAACTTATAACTATTTTAACAACTATAATACCTTAATAAAAACCCTTGTAAAGAGCAGCAACAAAGAAAATTTATAGGGTTAGAAATGTTAACTCCTTGTTAAACAATCGCAACAAAATGGAGAGAGAAACAAGACCGAGCGAGGAGAGATGGGTTTTAGCGTGCCTGCTGGCCACCACTGGCGCAATGGCGGGAAATTTGAACGGCGGTTTTAGAACTTTTGAATTTTATTATTAACTTTTGAACGAGTTTTTATTGTTATTATATTATTAAATCAATAAAAAACGCACAAAAGTTTTTATTTTATGGAATAAAAGCACATTTTATTATTAATCAAAATTTGGAAAATAAATAAGGAAACACTTCATCGTAAATACTTTTTCTGTTTATTTATAAATAATGGAAAAAATAACTGTTTAGAACAAACTAATGTCCTTAGGATGCGTCTCACAGGTCTCACTCATCAGGTATTGTCTAAACTCATATAATATATCACAAATCTTAACATAGTATAAAACAAAGTCGCTATCCTGTCTTATGTGCTTAAATCTTTAAAACTACGCAACGGATTTTAAAGCGGTTTTTTTTAATAGATAGAGTGATTCAAGAGGATGGTTTTTATGTATAATTAGCGACGCACGGGTGGAATTTCAGAAAGTGGCATGCCGGGTACTAATATATCGGGTTTGTTCGGGTTTGTATTTATACCAGCGGGTTGCAACGCATGCCGGGTACACGCTAGTACAGTATAAAACACAAGCACTAGGCTGCATGAGACAAGTACTAAAACATCCATAAACTATCATGTAATTAAATAAATACGTAAAAGAAACAACGTTAAGGTTTCAAATATTCACAAAATTGGTTTATTTTTATATTACAAATAAAAATAAAAACATGACATGTTTCTTAGCACTGCTACTTCGTCAGATGTCGAAATGGAAATGACAAACAAAGTTGTAGGTGTAGAGGCATTTACCTGCTAAGAACTAATTATCTAAATATTCCTTATCTCACGAGTAAGATAAGTTTTTGCGATTATTTTCGCATTTAGATACCAAAATCTAACAAAAACTGCCTTTCCCATTCCAGTCTTTAATTGGTTGTAAATTATTAACGATTTAAATAAAAAGACTAAATTTCATGCAAAGACACTTTAATATTTTTCAAAATTATAATAATGCCGAAAACATTGGCCAGCCCAACCACATCAAAATATGCCTATGACAAGTTTCCAGCAAAATCTAAATCTAAAAAAATATGTATTGGAAAATTATTTTTCGGTATCATAAAGTTGAAATACCATTCAATAGAATTTTATGGGCAAAATATAAACTGGGTTCAAAGAAGTAGTCCATTCTCCAAGATACCCGTTTCTATTACCAAATTAAAACTAAAAACGCAAAGTCGTCGTCTTGTCAATCACTATTTATTTAAAAAGGTGACATGTTTCGCCCTATATGGGCATCATCAGTTTTTTAAAACATAACATTAAATAGAAAAACCCCCTAAATTTTTCTTACCTAACATTAAAACACGAAATTAAAAGTTAATAAATAATTACACACATCAACATTACAATTAAAAAGAAAGTAACAATAACCAAACAGTTTACGGTAGGGCCAGGGACTTGGTGGTAACTCAGTAAGAACAGATAATAGCCCACATTCTAATGTCCTGATTCAAAATTAAAAAAGAAGAAGAGCTGTCAGTCAAAGTCGTACTATTTACATAAAAAAAGGCGGGAAAAATATGTGGTTAAGTATATTTACGTATTAATCGTTTATATTATTAAAAATAAAATAGGGTTCAAAATTGAAAACGTCGTTAACACAGGTAAGGACAGGGCTCTTTCTTGCTTTTGTAATCTCAAGTTTCTCCAATAAATCCAACTTTTTACTCTTATGGCATTCATGAATGATGTTTATATTTTCAGGTACTGAAAATTGGTGTCCTGATTCCAATAAATGGTTTGCGAATGCCGACTTTGTGTTTGTTATATCGGTGTTTTGATATTTATCTACAAAACTAAGATGTTCCCGGACTCTGGTTGATATTTTTCGTCCTGATTGTCCGACGTAAACAGCCGAACAGTCACCACAATGTAAAGAGTAAACACCGGATTTGGAAAGTGGGTCGATCCTAGCTTTTGTTTTGACTATATTCTGTTTAAGAGTGTTGGTGGTTTTGAACGCTATTGATACGTTGTGAGGTTTAAAAAACTTACTTAGAATGTGGGCTATTATCTGTTCTTACTGAGTTACCACCAAGTTCCTGGCCCTACCGTAAACTGTTTGGTTATAGTTACTTTCTTTTTAATTGTAATGTTGATGTGTGTAATTATTTATTAACTTTTAATTTCGTGTTTTAATGTTAGGTAAGAAAAATTTAGGGGGTTTTTCTATTTAATGTTATGTTTTAAAAAACTTTCTAGGCCTGATGATGCCCATATAGGGCGAAACATGTCACCTTTTTAAATAAATAGTGATTGACGAGACGACGACTTTGCGTTTTTAGTTTTTATTTGGTTATAAACTGGGTAACAAAGAATCCAAAAATTCCATAAAAAAACCCAAAAACAAGGGGTACTTCCCACATAACACAATGCAATCCTACAGATATCCTGAAGATATCCACCAAGGATATAATAAATATCTTAGGGATATCCAAAAACCAGAGAGGGATATTCCTGGGATATCCAGATGGGACTAAAAAAGTTATCTTCAGGACATCCCTAGACAAGCTTTTAAATAATATTTGGGATATCTCTAGGACGATTTTGGGCGTATTAATAGGATATTTTTAGGACATTTTGACAAGCTTTTTAGGATCATTTGGGATATCTGTAGGATAATTTTGGGCGTATTAATAGGATATTTTTAGGACATTTTGACAAGCTTCTTAGGATCATTTGGGATATTTCCAGGACATTATAGTAAATGGCGGTGGGCGTATTAATCTAGGGTATTTTAAGAACTTCTTGATAAGATTTCTAGGACTATTTGGGATGTTTTCAGGTTGATGTCGGGCGTATTTTTATTAGGACATTTTGCTAAAACTTTAATCTTGAAAATTAATCAGTTTTAATGGAAATATTTCTACGTGTAGTGATAGATTATTTGGAAGTTCTTATTGTTACATTATTTTTCGAATGTAAAAACTTTTATATCTAGATTTTTTATTTTTTTAAAAAGAAAATAATTACGTTTCATAGCTATCTATAATTAAACGAAATATTAACGTCAAAATGTGGTCGAGTAAAAAATTATTTTGACGTAACATTTTTCCTTAATATTATATTATGTGTAGAAAGGGTGTTCCAATATAAGGACCAAATAACACGGTTTTTATATTTTATTACATACTTAAGTCTTTTACATAACAATTACATATTATGCTAGATTAATAATTAAAATTATTTTAGGATTTATCCTCTACAGCTTCCTCTTGGTTCTCCTGATATTTTTTACATCTGGCTGGGGCATGTCTTAGCCAGTCTTTAAATTTTTTTTCGATGTCACACTCTGTGTACATTTTTAGTGACCTGACATTTCTAGAAGCATCTAAAAATTTTATTTAATTTTTTATCTTCCTTTTTTTTTTAAATCAATGCACAAAAGCTTTAAAGGTCTTTATGAATTTATTATTGAGGCTTAATAGCTAATTTTTAGAAACAATAATTATGGGTAAAATTTCTCAAAAGCACATTGTTATACACATATAGATATAATGGGATCCTTCACATGACGTTAAAAGTAACACAAAAATAAAGTGAAATATTTGCTTACCCTTTAATGCCTTGGCCATTAAAAATTGACCTATTGGCTTTTTGCCTTTATGGCCTGTAAAGCTGTACTTGGCAGCCACCTCGTCGGTTACCAGACGCCCCATAATTCTTTTAATGAATTCGTATGGAGACTCTCCCCCTATACGTGATATGAAATTTACCTAAAAAAAAGCAAAATTTTTATTAAACACCTATAAAAAAAGATTTAAACAAGTTTTGACTTAAAAAAATCAATATTAAATTAAAGTTTTATCAAAATCAATTAATGTATTCCTTATTTATTCAAATAAAGCATAATGATTGCTGTTCATTGTTTCTGTTATACATCCAAATAAAAACTATATTGGTAGGTACCCACATCATTTTGAACATCATCCAACTATCTGATAATAAAAATAGTAAATTTTAAAGGAAAATAGACTAGGCTAATAAAAAACAAGGTCAACTTACAAAGTTCAAATAGTTGTCTTTGTTCTCAAGACTTTTTTCAAACTCTTCCAGTGAATGCGTGTTTGTAAACGGGAAGTTGTAATCATCTTTGGAAGGGTTTGATGTTGATGGTAAGGTGTCTTGTACATTGTGTTCTAGTTGAAGTTTTATTAGACTGATGTCATCAGCTACTCCTTTTAATAAAAGGGATAAATATGAAACCCTAGCGCAGAGCTTTTTGAGAATCTCTAAAACCACAAAAAAAAAGTATAGTGAAATTCAATCTAGCTGTTTAAGAATTTTTTCTTTAATTCTTGAAAACACCTTACCGTCATGTCCATGGCATTGGCCTGGTTGGCCATTTGCTTCCCCAATGTTGTGTTCCTTTGGTTGGCCACTTGCTTCCCCAATGCCGTGTTCCTTGTCATGCTTGCTATTTGGATATTGGAAGTCGGATTCTAAAGCAAATTAAAAATATCTTAAAGAAAACTAATACACTCGCCGGCAAAAAAAAAACCGGCCACCTAAGACCGGCCCCAATTTCAAAGTTGGTTTCCTCGTGAACCGCTCATTTGATTTTGATGATTTTATTTTTAAATTGTAGATTGATTGATTGTAGTGACGATGCTACGTAAGAAATTCCTATTCTAGCTCATTTTCTATATGTTCTCACCCCTCTCCCATTTTTTGTTCCACTATGTAGAAAAAATAATTAATTAAAAGGTTTGGTTTAATATCCTTTAGCATATTTTAACAAAAATTTTAATTAAACAACATAAATCAAAAATAGGAAAAATCATATTGAATGTTTGTTCACACCAAATTAGAGATACCCTGTAAATGTAAAAATGGTATGATATAATAAATTTTTGTGTTTAACCTTTTTATTCAAAATATTGTCTAGATGCTGGCACAAAAAAGAGGACAAAAAAATAACCCCCATACATACTAAAAAAACCACAATACCTTCATGTCGTTTTGCATTAAGCTCTTCAGGAATTCCTTTTTTACTAGCTTCTAAGTAATCTTTACCTAAAACACAAACTGGGTGTTAAAAAAAGGCAGTCTCCAAATATATAACAATAATAATTGTACAGTACATAGAAAGAAATAATAGTTGATACCTTTTTGCGGGATAGAATTTAATGAGGATGCACAACTCCCGTCACTATCACTAGAGTCGTCATTTTCCAAATATTTTCTATTTTGGAAAATTTTTCTTCCTCCCTTTGATAAACTCAAACTTAATTTTTCGTCTTTCTCTGACTCTATGTCACTTTTAAAGCACGCCCTAGTGGCGGCACGTGATGCCTCTGAATAGTTATCTAAAAATAACAAACCTATTTTTAACATAATATAATGCTTTTTCTTAGCTACACTACACCAAAAAACCTTTAAAAAATGCATTTAAAAATTTTGACTGAAACATGAAACTTTAGAAGTAATATTTGAAAGTACCAAGTTATAGAGGGCAGTGTTGCCAGATTATTTTTTTATAATGTAGCAGTTGACTCTTGAAATTGTAGCAGATCAGACAAAAGTGTAGCAGTTTTTTTTAAAAGTATTTATTATTTTAAAAAAGGCGTTGGCATTAGTTTTTTTATTGCATTATTGCAACACAAAAACTAAAATTAAATAAAAATAAAATTCTAAAAAAATAGGGACATTTTTAATAATAGTAGTAATAATTTATTTACAGATAATAGGTATATCCATATTATACAAAACAGTTCCGAAACAAAATATAATGTCTGATAAAATGTTCTTAGTACAAAATAAAAAAAGTATAGGTAGCTACAAAGAATAGGAAAATAACTGGTTTTAAAAACTAAAAAAAAACAACAAAGTTATCCATCAGTTATTTAATTAGGTTTCATGAAAGTTATAGGGTAAATTGACCTAATTTGTAAATGTAGTAAATTGTAGTAGAAATATTAAAAATGTAGCAGATACTAAAAAAGTGTAGTAACGTACTAGAACGATTAAATTGTAGTAAATCTACTACAATTGTAGTGACTCTGGCAACATTGATAGAGGGTACAAAATTCTCAAAATTTGGAATTTAATCTGTCACTGAAATTCCAAATTTAAACTACTACTTAAAAAGTTTTTTTTAGTTTATTTTAAAAACTAATGGGAATAGTGATAAATAAAACAAATCTGTAGCCCAACCCAACTATGTAAAGAATATATTATTATGTCAGAGGCATATAAGAATTTACTATTTGCATGAAAAATAGCAAAACTATATTGTTTTTATTTAATTATTTAAGGTTAAAAAATTAATTAGATGCAAAAAAGAGAGTGGATAATGGCACTTTTGATGTAAGTTATATGCACTTGCGTTAGGCTATAGTTATTATATTTTTTAAAAACCCAACCAGTATCCAACCAATTAAAAAAGGTTTTTTATTACCCCCGCCTTTTTTGCATTTAATTTACCATTCATCACTTTTGTTTACATTTATATTAAGTGATCCATGTCATTTTATTATGTTTAAAGTTTTGATTTAAAAAAAAAAATGTTAATTTTGGCCCTTTTATCATTGGCCGTTATGGCAAATGCCTAGGTAAAAAAAACTATGTACCTGATGTTTTTATAATAAAACATTGCCAGCGTAAACAAAACAATTTTAAACATACTTTTACTCACCAAAAATTTTATTTTTTCCGATAATGCGGATTTTCACGACGCCCCACTTTTCTTTTTCTGGTGAGGAACAGCCTTTAATTAGAGCACCAACCTTTTTTGTATTGGGCCAATAACCTAGGTCGTTATTAATGACCCAACATTTTGGGAATACATCCACCCTCTCTTCCTCCACAAACAGCACCACATGCCATGCCAACACCATTGCTTAAATAAATATTACCACACCGAGTATAAAATGATCAAGCACATAATGCTACGAAAACAGATCCAAGCATCACTTAAACCCAATCCAACCAATGAAATTAATTAAAATAAGGTAACCTACAGCCAGTACCCAAAAACCCAATGACAGATACAGATAGAAAATGTCACAAATAAAAATTATACTACTAACATGAATACTAATTTCTATCTCAGACTATTTTTATTTTATACCACCCCAAATTCAACAAAGAGGTAATTTTCAGTTGATGATATCTCGAAAACAATTCCACATAACCTTTGCATGTGATATATTAAGTTATGGTTCATCCAATATAAGTTTCCCATTATGTGACAATCACCTTACAGATTGTGTGTATGCATTTTATATGGCATGGCAGGCAGTTAAAAGGTGTTTCCCATTGTGATGTAATATAATAATATGGTTCTTATATTGGATGGACTATATATTATTATGTCTTCGATAGTAAGAATCAAAATATAGCAAAATACATAAGGTGTTTTATTTAAAAACAAAACAATTATTCTCAGTAATTTTTTTAAGTAACCCCCTGTATGTTTAAAAATATTTTAAAATTGTAGTATTTTTAGTCTTTTACATAAGCAACCAATTTTTTTTTAATTTTAAAAAATAAGGGAATTATGGCACTTTGTCACACTTTTGCACGATCCTGATGTGTATAAATTAGAATAACAATGTAATATTACATGGACCCAATAAGTATATTTTAGAAACAACCACATAAAATAAACAAAGGGGGTAGAAAACAACTTTATAGCAGAGCTAGGTTATGTTACTAATGCAATCTGTAATGTGTGGCCCTTTAAAAATATTTTTAAAGTACTACACCATGTTGTACAGTGCGAGCAAAAATTATTTGCATCAAAGAGGGCTTGGATTAAAAAACGCGAGGCTTGGTTTAGATCACAATTATTATAACTTACTTGTAACGACTGTCAAGATGACGGAAAGCTCTACGGCTAAGCATTACGTCCTTAGATGCAAGGCCCTATTTGATGCAAATAATTTTTGCTCGCACTTGTGGTACTTGTAACCACGGACATAAAAATATTGACTTAAATATGCAATAACGGAAAAACAATCCAATTGTTGCTGGAAATAGGTAATTTGACATACTTTAAAATTATGTCACTTAAATCCCAAACTTCAAACTGCCCATTTAATTCTGATACTTTAAAAACTCCTAGTTCTGAAGAGGGACAGGGTTTTTCATAAAAATCACATACATTATAAAATTTTCTTCCAACCACCCTAATCTTGTTAAGGCATGTAACAAAATTTTGGACAATAATAATGCTTCCATTTGCTAAGCCACAACAATTGTCAGGTGATTTTATTTTTAGTGTAAAATTTGAAAAGAAATATTCAATATATTGAGGATCAGAGCAGTTATTAGGAAGTGGTCCCGAAGAATGAGTTCTTGGTTGGGCATTTTTATTTTTGCGAAAGGGGAAACTTAATTCAATATTATTAATTTCACTTATCCGATTTATGACTTGTTGTAAGGGTTTATCAGATTTTCTTATTAATTTCTTTAAAATTTGTAAAAAATTTTCAAATTGAAAGGCACTAAATTTGTTTAAGTTTCCAAACTCTCGACAATCGTCAGTTAAGTGCAGCAAATTATGAATATTGTGTGACATATATTCCAAAGAATAAAGAGAAGAAAATTTTTTAACAAAGTATTTTAAAAGAATCTCTGCATAGTCTAATTTATCTTCAGTTAGATTAAAATTTGATAATATAAATACTGCTGAATGTAGGACCATAAAGTGTTGATAATATTTTTTCTCTAAACTATTTTTTGCTACCAAAGGCCCCGTATATAACAAAAACTGCCTAAATTCAGTAGCTTTCCATCTTTTAACTTCATTTAAAGCCCTTGGTTTTCTACAAAATTCTAAAGGAATGTGTTCTCTTAATTGCAATAAGCTTTCCGACATCTCTGATAACTTTCTACTCGATAACTTATAAGGAGGTTTTCCTACACACCACAATGATACAAGAAGCTTTTTCATAACACCCAGAAATATTAGATGCATAGAATCTAATGGAAATGAGGATACTAATCCAAAGTTAGGTAAATTAGTAAGAATAGATGTCCCTTTATGATGCTCCTCTTGACGGTGTAGCAAAAAATCTTCATCTGAACGTTTGATAAATTCTAAATCAGTAAAACAAATGCGGTTATTTATATAAGATCCTTCTTGAATACACTTAGTACATGAATTATAAGCAGTATGACCTTTTGTATACCGAACAAAAGACTTAGCCGGAGCATCACATAAAAAACCTTTAATTTTAAAGGGAATAGTTCTGTTCATAAAAGAAACCCCATTATTAGAAAGAATGATAGCTTCATCAACAAACTCTTTTAATAAATCATTTGACTCTTTAGGTTTCTCATAGCCATGATATAGTCCAACAACAGAAACAAAATCTGAATTAAAAAGAGAAATTAAGATTGGGTATAACTGACTCCCTGAACTTTTGCTTATTGGCAGCCCATCTACATTTACTAATATTTGACACGTGTCGATTTGTTTAGAAAATATCTTAAATTGTGTTTCAAGAAGTTTTATAACTTGTTTTTCTAAACCGAAGTAATAAAACTCACCAGGATCCATTATCCTGGTCAAGGTTTTTCTAGGTGTTTTTAATAAAGTTCTTGCATCTAATGGTAAATTTGGAAAATGTGGTTTTAAAATTTTTAAAAGGTTCGATAATGCCATGTTGTTAACGTTATCTGCAAGGGCCCATTGCTGTAATTGCTGTGACATATCACTATTTTCATTTTGGGAGGTCATGCACGATTCGGCACTGGGGCCTTCTAAGGGGCCTTTGATTAAAATTGACTCCTCTATTAAATCATTTTCAGACTCTATGTCTGTGTCATCGCTTAGTAAATTAAAAGGCACCTCGGATGGCATATAAGGTGTAGCCACCACAGTGCCCTCATTACACACAGGAAGGGTCAAGCAAGGGTCTGACATTGAAAGTAAAGCTGCTGGATGGGGGCAAAAATTATCAGAGCACGGAGACTGAGCAGAATTTTCTAAATGTACTGACTGAGCAATCCCTTGATCTGGAATTACTGCTAGTACTACAGAATTACTATTAAATTTAGAAGTACTGGCAGTCACGTTTAGGGAATCTTGCTTTAGGGACCGGTAAAAAGTAGATTTACTTTTCCTGAATTTGGGCATTATAAGTATGTATATGGTTTACCTCTACAGTAGGTACACAAATAAACGATAGCTCTGCTTGAAGTTATAAAAACACAATAAAAAATAAATGAATCTCGATATTTATAAATAAATTAAATATCTACTTACCTACTTAAAATATATAATTTTTACGAAACGAACTGACTAGCACCAGGTATTTCCGGCTATTTTGGCGCTACAAATGACTTGTACAATTAATGACCCACGCCAACCACAGCCAGCGCCAACGCTCAACTGTCAAGTCAAAATCAGCGCGGGTAATTCAAATTATTTATATTAGGGCGCGTTTATATCTAACACCCAACGACGTCGGACACTCGTATCATTATCAAACACTTGTTATTGAAGGAAGACAAGTTTTTTGACGACCGGGCGTTGGATCTGAACACGCCATAAAGGGCTAGGCCAATAAAAATCCAGAGGATATTTATAGGATATATCTTGTTATTTTGAGTTGTAGAAATTAATTTAAAAATTTAAATTAGGTTTTAAAATATAGATATACAGAATATGGTTTTACATGTTAAAGACAAACATAAAAAGTAATAAATTAACAGTTTTTCTTAAATATCTAGACGATATCGCTAGGATATTTCATTATCCTAAGCATGTTTGTTTATCCTAGCTGGATATACATAAGATATTCAGCTAAGATATCTATAGGATATCCTGTTCTAAGACATCTACAGGATTTAAGGATGTCCAGAGGATATCCTGTGGATATCGCTAGCAGGATGATCTTGTAGTGGGATATTCGGACTTTCGATGGATATCCTGGGGATGTTATGTGTTATATGGGTTTTTATTTCATTCATCAGTTTTTTTGCACTCGTGAATTTAACCCTTTAGCCAGAGATGGAATCTAACCCAACTTATTTTCTTTAAATGCAAATGTACTATTTTTGAGAGCTCGCGCCAAAGGGCGTATAAAATGGATTACACTAATTACTTTTGAGGTTCTGCATGTTACCTGATGATTGTAAATATTGTTGAAAGTGTGTTGCAGTTATTTTTGGATTTCGTGTGTTATTCGTTGCTGAAGTTCTTAAGTATTGTAAAGTAACTTTATAAAATAAGTATTTTAAAAATCGTAGTTTGTGTATGAAAGTAATACACGTTAACATTAAAAAAATACTTTAATTGAAAAGAGTCAATTGTTCTAATAAAAAATCATATACAAATTAAATGCATTTAAAATGCCACCTTTTTAATTAATAACAAACTATTCTTGGTATTTGAATATTGAATTAAAAACAATTCAAAAACATAAAATTGCATTTCTGTGTGCCTTCCATTGCATTTAATAAAAATAATTGTTCTTCTTGACACTTCTTTAATGGAGTTTCTGATATTAATGGGCCTTATTTCTAAAATACAGTTTCCAATCGACTGTTCCAAATGATCAACATTACGGAAAGGTCGTTGTTTGTAAACTTTTTGTTTTAGGTAACCCCACAAGAAAAAATCAAGTGGGGTTAGATCCGGAGACCTAGGCGGCCCTATTGCTCCATATTACGCCCAATTACCTTGCCCCTAAATATTTCCAAGAGGCGTTCTTTCACCTGTCTTGCATTATGGATGAAAGCACAAATTAAGAAAAAGGTAGTAGTTTAAATTACCGCTAAAGAAATAAGTTTACTTGATCGTACAATTTTGAGAGCTAACAACGCGGTTTGAAGTTAAAGTGACCTCGTCGGTCCAAAAAACGTGAAAGGGAAAGGACACATTTTCTTCTTTTCCCCCTGGTGCCAAAAAGAGAATCCCCAACGTATGTCAAAATCTTGTTCCTTAAGAGTATTTATTTATTTAGGTTCATATAATCATAGTGTTAATCTGACAGCTAAAATATTGAGATTATGTTAGATGATAAATTAAATCAATAACATTATGAATTATTGCTTGCATTTTTTATATGCATAAAGACAGTACAACGAGCAAGGGCACAATTAAGTTAACTTAAATAGAAATATGATGAATTACCGAGGTAAATAGACAGAATAGTTGCTACCTAAACAAATACCCAACCTATAGTCTATATCATACAACACTGTTTTAATATACATAATTAGCCGCTAAAAACTTCTCTGGAAAGGGGAAAAACATCCAATAATCCAATAAAGTACCTATAAATGGCCTTCGAACCTATAGAACCCTATTTAACAGCCCTTATACAAAACAAACAACCAATAAACACTCTGATAGGGTAAACACATCTAATATTCCATTAAAGTACCTAAAAATGGCCTCTAAACCTATAAAACCCTATTTAACAGCACTTATACAAATAAACACTCTAACAGGGTAAAAACATCTAATAATCCATTAAAGTACCTAAAAATAGCATCTGAACCTATAAATCCCTATTTAACAGCACCCATACAAAATAATCAACCAATAACCTCTTTGATGGGATAAAAACATCAAATAAACCATTAAATGGCACGTGAACCTATAAAGCCCCAGTATACCTATACAAGTTCTGACAGACCTATACTTGATCTATGTGCATGCTTATTAGTGCCCTATAGCAGCCATATGCTTGGTATAAAGTAGGCCTATGCTTGGTTTATAGTAGGCCTATGCTTGGCCTCACTTAGTTCTATAATAAATTAGGGGTTATAGTTCTTGAAAAGCAATTTGATCGGTTCCGAAATTGTGTGTATTGTTGAGGAAGGGCCTTATTAAATATCTTATATACACCAAGAGTACTCATATACAGGGTGATTCATTAAGGGTGACTACCGGCCATATCTCGGAAACTACCAAGCATAGAAACTTGAGAAAAAAAAATATGATTAAAGCGGTTATGAGAAAATTCTGGAAATTATTTTTAAGTTCCTAATTTCGCCGCAAGAGGGCACAATTAAATTTTTTTTTTAATTCTAAATTTCTCCGAAAATTCCCATATTAAAGTATAATTCTGATTACATCATCGAAAAGCTTAGACAATTCTGCATCTTTTGGTTTAAGGCTCGTTGACGTACCGACCTTGATAAGAGTGGGGGAAGCTATTGAATGTGTAAATATTAAAATCGCTGTAACTTTTAAACGACTTATCCGTTTTTACTAAATTTAAGCTTGTTTGGAAGGGAAAGGTAAGTATCTTCAATTGCCGTATCCAACAGTACACGATAGTGTTTAATAAAATTTCTAGAGGGCGCAATTTGTAATAATAACAGTTTTTTCGATTTTATCCCGAAAATTCAAATCATACGGTATAGCTATGACATCATAATCGGAAAGTAAATGAAATTTGCAAGAGAAGATGTGAAGACCGCAGTTCGATATCCTTGTTCGTTTCAGAGTTATCGCCAAAATAATAATTATTAATACAAATAGCGCCCTCTAGCAATTTTATTAGAAACTATCTCATACCATTGGATACAACAACTGAAGGTACTTCCAAACAAGCTTAAATTTAGTATAATCGGATAAGTCGTTTAGAAGTTACAGCGATTTTAATGTTTACACTTTTAATAGCTTCTCCCACTCTTATCACGTAAAAGTGCAATGATTAAAATGGCTGTAAATTCTAAACGACGTATCCGATTTTACTAAATTTAAGCTTGTTTGGAAGAGAAAGGTAAAGTACCTTCAATTGTTGTATCCAATGGTACACGATAGTTTCTAATAAAATTGCTAGAGGGCGCTATTTGTATAAATAATTATTATTTTGGCGATAACTCTGAAACGAACAAGTATATGGAACTGCAGTCTTCACATTTTTTCTTGCAAATTTTATCTACTTTCCGATTATGATGTCATAGTTATACCGTATGATTTGAATTTTCGGGATAAAATCGAAAAAACTGTTATTATTACAAATTTCGCCCTCTCGCAATTCTATTAAACACTATCGTGTACTGTTGGATACGGCAATTGAAGATACTTACCTTTCCCTTCCAAACAAGCTTAAATTTAGTAAAATCGGATAAGTCGTTTGGAAGTTACAGCGATTTTAATGTTTACACGTTCAATAGCTTCCCCCACTCTTATTAAGGTCGGTGCGCAAACGAGCCTTAAACCAAAATGATGCAGAATTGTCTAAGCTTTTCGATGATGTAATCATACCTTAATATGGGAATTTTCGGCGAAATTTAAAATTAAAAAAAAAAAATTAATTGTGCCCTCTTGCGGCGAAATTAGGAACTTAAAAATAATTTCCAGAATTTTCTCATGACCACTTTAATCATAATTTTTTTTCTCAAGTTTCTATGCTTAGTAGTTTCCGAGATATGGCCGGTAGTCACCCTTAATGAATCACCCTGTATAAACTAAACTAATAAAGGTAACAAATGAACAAGGGTTAGTTGCGCGAATAAATAATATAAAAACAGCAGGCAGGTTCTAGGTTAAAAACTATCCATTAATCCGATATAAGAGCCATAGACGTTGTCTACTATTACGATTATAACGATAAGAAATCAATAACTAACATCTGAATCAGTTACATACAACTGCCTATGAAAATACTAAAATTATCCGCTTCAACAGTAAAAAACACCTTATGAGTAGATAGGCAACAAGAATTGTACGATCATAAGGGTAGTTTTTACATGTAAATTCCCATAAGAGAATTGGCCCCCCTTGGCCCTAAACCTCACTGGCACTTACTACCAGTGGCCCTAACCACCATTGGCGCCAGCTCACCTATCATTAGTACTAGTTACCAAGGTTGGTCAAACGTCATCTACAATACGCCATCTATCACGTGTCACTCTAACCTTAACTACTAATGTATTACCTTCTGTAGGGGCCCCAAGTCTACCATCTGTGATACGCCATCTATCAGGTGTCACTGTAACCTTCCCACTAAGCAAAAAAACATCTCAATTTCGTTACATATATGTTTTTACGTTACATTGTTACGTTGTACAAAAGAGATTTGTTACGGCGCTATTTCGAAACCCACTGGTCGTAATGTCCGCCAACATAACAAAATCGCAGTTGCATTAATAAATTAACGTGTTTGGTTTGAAAACTATAACGTACAGGTTTCGTTTTTAAGATGTTTATATTAAGGACTTTTTAAACCGTTATAAGTAAGTTACTTATAAGATGTTCTTGTTTCGAAACTATAACAAACCAACTTCGTTTTAAAAAGAGAATAACGCAGAAACAATAACGTTATATCGATGACGTATTAGATTCATCCTATGACAATGTAATATTTTTGTAAGCCGTTAAACGTAATTCATATTGTAAATTAGGTATAATACGTTTAATGATAACAAAAACTAAATGGATCAAGGTAGCTCTAAAACGTCAATTTGGACAAGTTTTTATAGAAATTCTCTCAATACCATACATTTTAAAACTGCCTTAATCCATACAGAATGCATAATTTAGGTTATCTTGATTCTATAAACGTTATATGCCTAATTAAGAATACAAAGAAAATATTGTTCAACGGCTTACAAAAATAATTCTAGCTACTTGGTTTAATGACACTATCAACTCTCAATATTTTTTGTCATATCGATTCCCTAAGTGTATGACAATAAAACACCAAATATATATTTTCTTTAGCTTTGTATGTGTGTTTTTCTTGAGGTATCCACAAAATTTTGACAGTGGGGCTCTGAATTTGAGAGTATTGCATTATACCTGTGTACCTATATGTTTGATTTTAGTGGCGCTTTCTAATTAAAATCAATTGTCACTAAGTTACTGAGATAATTCTGAATTCATTGTATAGCAGGTGTAATTTATGATTCAAATAAAAAAAAGTTAATTTTTAAGGAATATTTTTTATTAAATCGAGGAAGTCTCATGTTAGTCGCTTAAACAAAAAAAAATCTTCTGGTAACCATGCCTGAAAGAAAATATAATATTGGTATTAGAATATTAATAATTGTTTAATTTGAAAATTAACATGTAAGTTTTTAAATTGGAGAAGTTTGCATAGCAATGTTTTTTTTTTAATATGCTGAGTTAATGAAAACGATATAATTCAATGCAGAATTTGCTCCATTTAAGGAATAATTATGTTTGTTATAAAAGCATAAAAAGTATAAATAAAATGACAAATATCTTACCGTTCATGTTGAAATTTCTCCTCTATATATGGAAGCAATCTAGTGATGTAGGTATTCTGAAAAAAAAAATAATTGAGATATCTACAGAGTTCTACAAATTCGTGTGCGTACATGGGGACCTCCAAAACGGTAGGAGATACACAGATGGTTAAATTGATGCAAAACCGCGTATTTTGGGACTTAATATTATCGAAAGAAAATTTTAAGTATCCTCGGAGATATCCGAAAAGCCCCAAAATTTTCAGTTTTTTCAGATGAAGTAATCAAAGGTTTTTTTAAATTTTAATGTTGTCTTCAAATAACACATTTCAAATTATATTTTTATATTATTTCTATCCAAATTATATTTTGAGAACCCCATACAAGCACACGAATGTGTAGAGCACCCTATACATATATAGTTAAAAAACAAACCTTTTTTAAACTTTTTTTGGAGCTTCTAAAAATTGTAGCTCGTGATTATTTTTTTAGAAGAAAGGACTTGTCTTGTCTAAAATATTTTTTGTCTAAATCAGCCATAAAATAAAAAAAAACTATATGGGTTTAAAATCTTGTATGTAACCCTCGGCTAGGTTCGTATAGGTAGCGAATTGAATAACTATATTGCGCGAGTGAAGCTGCGGATACCTGCTAGTTTTTAACTTAAACTAATTTATCAACTTACCAAATGTTTAGTTCTTCTCTCTTCAGTCTCCGATTGGAGTGCCTAAACCACTCCATTATAGAAGTCTCCAGCTGTTTGTACGTAACATTATGAACGTTTTGGGCTGCATCTGTTTGTGGAAATTCGATACATATAGATTTGAAAATGTAGGTATTAATTTAAAAATACAAACCTCTTAAAACACTGACAATTTTACAATCTTTAATCCTATAATTGTTTTTCTGTCCTGTCCAGGAACAATTTATGGCTAGTTTATTGGCAAACACGCTGGCCAAGCCTCTACGTATAAATTCAGGCCCATTTTTTCCTGCCACTTGAAGATACTTATTGTACTAAAACATTGAAAATACCGATTAATAAAATGGAATAAAAGAGTGTCAATGACAACAAATAAGTGTTGCTATTTATTAGTATAATAGTATTTTGTCCAATAAGCTCAGTGTAAAACTATATTTGACAGGATTAAAAGCATATTGGAAAAAAAATTATTATTATTATCAATATACCTCAATTTTTTTAATTAAGATTATCAAACTTAGTGATATTAACGGACACACTAATATAAGTCAAATTTTATTTTAATAACAGAAATAATATAGGTATATCTCAATTTAAAATAAAAGCTTATAACAGGAGGTTTGATAATATCCCTCTGTATAGCTAATATATTAACTGCTGTTTTAAACAATATAGATTTAGGTTAGGTTAATTATACTTACTAATTGTTTTGAAGTGGCGTCACAAACAAGTAACTCTTCGAATTCCAAAATTCCGCGAATCGATTCCAAAGGTAACTTTGGTAGTTTCGAAGCATCAATTTCAACAGGTGATGTATTTTTCAGTGAGTTTATGGCCGAAATTAGAAAATTTAATTTTCGGTCTAATGCTTCCATTTTTTTCATTAAATCTGCATTGGAAATTTCTACGTAAATTATATTGGCTATAATTGTCAAATTATTGTCTTCTTGATGATCCCAGGCAGTATTATCACCTAAAAAATATATTGCGCACTTTTAACATCCACCAACATCTAGAATGGCTTTTAAGAAACATTTTAGGTAATATTTTTTTAGAAGTTTAGCTTCCTGAAATTGTATGGTGCACAGAAAAAATTTAATGATAATTAAAGGAAATTTGAAAAAAGGCACCATCAATAAGCAAATAAAGTTATACTGTTATTGGTGTCAGAAAACAACAAAAAACCGCGGATAATTCGAATACAAAAAAAACGCTTTTGATTTTGAACTTAAAAAATATGTTTTTTTTTAATTGTATTAAATATAACTTAAAAATGTTTTATGCCTCCCCTAGGATTTGAACCCAGAACCATTCGAATACCAGTTGAACGCTCTACCAATTGCGCTATGGAGACTATTTAATTCTCTCAACCAACTTCGGCCATATAACTATTTATTTAACTGCCAAATTTATTCCACACTGTATACAATAAACATAAAAATTAAATATGGTGTATGGCGTAAGTTGGTTGACAGAATTTCATATAGTCTTCGTAGTGCAATAGTAGAGCGTTCGACTGGTATTCGAGAACTTCTAGTTTCAATTTCCAGTAGACACATAAAACTTTTTTAATTAAAAAAAACCGCTAAACATTTTTCAGTTATTATGAATATTTTGTGGCTTATTCTAGCTCTTAAAAATGTGTAATTAGAATTTCTTTTACAGAATTAAACTTATCCATACATACCATTTACTTCTGTCTTTTCATGTAATCACAGAAAATATAGCTATTGCGTAGCTATATTTTCTGTGATGTAATGCATCGACACTTGTCTTGCCACCTACTAAAAATGTTAAATATAAAATATTCAATGAAATACAATTAAATACCGGGACTTTAAAAAATATTATAAATATAGTAAGGTTTAATTTAGTTTTTAGTATAAAATATCTTCAAAGATTTTTAAAAATTACATCTGAAAACTTAATTATTTCATTGGAAAAAAAGTTCCCCTGTTAGTTTTATATTTAAAATACTAAAATATATATTTTTTTTTAATAAAAACAAATCACTTTGAGCTACTTGCAAAACAAGCGAGGTTTTGTTTACATAATATATCATTAGGTATTGGAAATAAATAGTATGAATTAAATTTTACCTATAATTAAATTTTCAGTCTCGATATTTGGCTCAGCCACATGATTAATGATCTCGGGTACTTGAACATCAACATTACCTAGATAAAAAGGTCAAATAAGATAAAGTAGAAGGGTATATAAAAAAATTAAAATAATCGTAAAATTTTTTTAAAAAAGGTTTCAGAAGAAAATGTTGGAGGAGGAGAAAAACACTTTCTGGTTTTCAATTTTCTTTTTCCGGGCCCACGCTCCTCCCCCTCTGATTCGGAATCTTTTACCGCATCTTTTTCTTGCACCAGAGCATCTTCATAAATATCTAAAAAGATTTTTTATTATTTAGTGCTTTTTAATATCATATTTTATGTTAAAAACCGTAAAAGTATTAAGAAACTTAAAGGTGTTCTATCATTTACATACCAAAAATTCATGTTTTTTAACGATTTCTGTTCTGAAATAAAATAAAAATGTAGCCACCATCAATATGTGCGGCTACTAGTCGTTCGTCATTAAACATGAAAAAAACTTATTTTGTTCAAACTTCAAACCCCCTACAAAAATTATGGCTCTATGGAAATATTTTAAAATTCTCCTAATTTTTATAGGGGGTTTGAAATAAAAAAAAATATTTTCTTATCTCCAACGATGGGCAACTAGTTAATGGTATGCCGCATAGACTGATGGTGGCTAAACTTTTAATTTTTATTTCGGAACAGAAATATCTTAAAAAACGGGTTTTTTGGCATATAAGTAAGGAATACAACATCCTTAACTTCAATTTTCTTACACAGTGTTTCAAAAACATAAACCACCGCTAGTGAGGAGGTTCTTGCCAAGAAATTCTTCAGTGGAGCATGTTTCTGGAACACCCTGAGTATGTACTTAAATTAAATACATAAAACTTACCATAGTACCCATAAATATTTTCCACTTTAAATGTGGGCCACTCCTTATTTGGCTCATTAGCCCGTATTATAAGGGTTCTTAAATTTTTGGCGGTTTTGGGCCAATACGAATATTCTGAACCAATCAACCATATCTTGGGAATGGTACTGATACTGCCCCCATTAAACCTGACTACTGCGTACTATAAGGATTATAATAATAATATTAATTAATAACAATAATAATAAAATTAAATTTTGAAGAGTTAAGTCTTTAATAAATATTATTTTTTATTTACGATTATGAATTTCCATCAAGCATTGGCTACTTCAATAGAATATTAAAATAATATGGTGATCTCAGATGTTGATATTTTAATGATAAATAACTGTACCTCTTTCAACTATGTTTCCTGCATCTTTAAAGGCTCCAATACACTGAGTGGACGCGCAACGCGCCACATGCCGTGTATTGGAGTATTTCCTATTTCGTCATAAAAACAAAGCTACTACTCTGTTCTGAAAAAAAAAAAAGAAGCCCTAGAAAAAAAAATTGGTTCTATTTTCATATAGGTACAAAATATTAGTTCAAGCATTAGTCTACCAGCGGTATAGTAAAAGACCACATAATATTTGGTTTGTTCCACCTCTAAGAAAACTATACAAGAATACATTTTTGTAAAACTCTTGTACTCTAAACTTCTGGTACTTTTGTATTTAACGTTTGCTTTTAATAGCTGGAAATAAAGTGCAGATGGGTGGTAAATATAAAAACCCTGTACATATAGGTAATCTAAAAAATTGTATCCTATACAAAAGTTCTTGTTAAATTGTAAGGTATATTTATGTATACTGGTTATCGTGAAAAAGGAGCCCCTAACCAGAGATCTTAAGGAACTTCCAAAAATATTGAAACAAAGGGTTAAAAATCTAATAATGACATCTTGTACAAGATAAAATGTGGCTATGAGAATGTGAAGTTTATTTTAGAATATCAAAGTATTCAAATAAAGTGAGAAGTTTAAACAATCACTTTAGAATGCCTGGGTTAGGATTACCAAAAAACAGACACACGTATTAATACACGGGGTTCAGAAACTTGGAGAGGTTATTCTATGTGGCAAAATAAAGGTAGTAAGTCACTTATCAAAAAAACTAAACCTCACTTTTTTTTTCCTGGCATAGGAAAAATTAATTAAATGATACGGCGAGATTTATCGACTCGACAGAGAAACTTTTATATTAGGTATATTTAATAGGACACTTTTGCTTTTGTAACAATAATATGTGAAAACAAAAAAGATATATGAAAAATAAAATATGGTTTTCAGGTAAAGGGCCCTTTGGTGACATAGTAGAGCAAGTTATTAGAACAGATGCTGCACCAATGATCGGTAAAGAAATAATTGACTAATGTTAAAATGGCTACCTTTATTTTGCCACGTAACCTGTCCAAGTTTTCAAACACATTTTCCGAACACTCTATATATAAGAAAACTAAATTGAATGAAGTAAAGGCAATAAACAGTCTTCAATTTTAATTGCTTTGCAAGAAATGTCCTTAATGGTAAAAGTATTAACGCCATCGTTAAACCCTGCTATTTTTCCACAACTGATTTTAAGAGAATCGCAAGGTGTTTTGTAAAAACTTTTAAGGGGATTAAATACCTTACATTCAAAAAATGTAGTATTCAGTTTTTGGTAAAAATTTAAAAATTGGATGGCTAAACCAGATTTTAAAAAAGCAAAACAATTGGGTTCTGAAACTGAAAAATAAAAATGTATACTACTGAACTTTTTGAAAAGGGTTAAATTCTCTGAATGTATTAGTTTAAAGCCAATTGAATTTGTGACATGCTCAGAACAATCTTTCTGTTTTGAAGAATAATGACTGATATATTCATAATGGCGATTGATATACTGTTCAAGAGGACGGTTGCTAGTTTTTAAGGTTTTCTTAATTTTGAACATATAATTTTCAAATAGAAAACAACTAAAAGCATCAAGTGGACCGTGATGCTTTACATCATTCACAAGATGAATTAAATTGTGCACATTATGGCCAACATGCTCAGCCCCATATATTTCCCCGAATTTATTTACAAAGTAAAGTAAAAGTTTTTCAGCATATATTAAAAAAACTGGCTTTAAACTTAAATTTGGGGAAATTAAGATACGGATGGCAACATGCAGAGACAGGAAATGTGACCAAAGGGGTTCCTTAAGAATATTTTTTAAGATAACTGGACCATAATACAATAAAAATTGCCTAAATTCAGTGGCTTTCCAGCGATCTAATTCTTTTAAAGTTCTTGGAAGTCTAGAGAACTCCTTCACACAGCAAGCTCTTACTTGCTCCAAGTTGTTATTTAACGTTTCTATATCCTCTTTAAAAAGGCGAACCCCCTGATGCCCTGATAACCAAAATGACAATAATCTTTTGGTGACTCCCAAACAGACCAAATGCATGTAATCTAGTGGCACATCATTAACTAAATCAATATCTAATTGATTTAAGATGGTTTCACCCTTGTGATATTCTTCATCTAGCATGTTAATGAATTCCTCATGAGTTCGTAAAGCAACATTTGTATTCAGGTATGCCATTCTATGACTAGTGTATTCACCCATAACTTTACACTTTGTACAACCAGAATATGAATTATGACCTTTTACATTAAGTACATATGCTTTGGCAGGAGCATCACATAGAACTTTGGATATTTTAATCTGAAAATTTAGAGAATCTGAATTTATACCAGTAATTTTTAATTCCTGAAATTCCTTTACAAACATATTTAAAAAATCATTTGCAATTTCTGGTTTGGTTTTACCATGATAAATGCCTATGGGAAATGGATTACTGAATTTAAAGTTGTCAATGCATGCCAAAATTGGCCAAAACTGACTTAAACTGCTTTTAGTAAGCGGTAAACCATCAATGTTTACAGACACATTTAATATGTTTTTCTCCACTAAACCAATTTTTTCCTGTTTTAAAGCCTCCAAAATACCATATTTTAAGCCAAAGTGGTAGTATTGCCCTGGAATAATTAAATTAATGTCCGTTTTTAAAGAAGTGTCAAATTTAAGCAAAGTTCTGCAATCTTTTGGGATTCCCTCAAAATCTGAATGCGAGCGCAACACACTCAACAATTCGTTAAATGCATTTTGACTTATACAAGTTTTAACTGCCCAAGATGTCAAAGATTTTAAAAACTCTTTACTTTTATTGATATTGGAAATAGGTGTTTCTTGAGATGAACTTGAAGTTGGAACATTATAGTTATTATTGGTGGTTAAAAAAGTGCTATTTTGGTTATTAAAAGAGTGAGTGTCAGTATAAATACCATTGTTAGTAAAGTTGTTAGTACTACTACAATCTACTTCTAAGGGTTCAATATTAGTAACAGTGTTATTATTGATAATACTAATGTTGCTATCTGAGCTATTGCTGTTATGACTTAAGTTTACAGAATGTGTTTCCTCAGATGCTGTGTTAGTTGAAGTATTTTGAATGAGCCTTCGAATATGACGCTTGGAAAATGACGAGGAATATGGCTTATATAAGCGCTGTAAATAAATTTAAAAACGCATTTTAAAATACTTACTTATGTCTATTATAAAACAGCAATGAAAATGTTGTACTTTTCTAATTATATTATATTATACTATATTATATGGAATATTAGGTAGGTACATTATATGGAACTTTGTCCGTAAAAGTATAATTATTGACCCCAAAGAATGAAAAATAGGGAAACAACTGCATGGATAAAATGACCCTTTTGGTATTTTTCTAATTCTCGTATACTTCTATTAGAAAACCATACAAATGCGAATTACTAGGTAGGTAGGTATACCTTTACAACAGATTCTTTAAGGAATATTTTAAAAAACTAAGCATTTTCGACAAAAATCGTTTTCAGATTAAATTTATTGTAATCTAGCTCCCAAATTTTATTCTTTTTGAAAATAATAAATTTCGGCGGGCCACACGTATTTATAGCGTGGCCTAACCGCCATTAAGTTTGGCTATGATTCATGTAGGTAATCACAAAATATCAATAAGATTCCAAATTAATATACTGATCTATAATAGGTACTCACCTTATCATCCATCCTGTTTTTAAATATCAGTATCAGTATTAAATACAAAGTAAAATTTACACTATTCACTATTATTCGCAATCAACACAAATGATTATAAAACAAGACGACGCCGAACACACGGAGAAGAAAGAGAGATTTTTCTATTCTACAGTTCTAGGTTATGTTCACTGTTCGCCGGCAGTCTGGCTGGCGTAGTGGCTAAAGTAACGGCAGCGGAACGTTATCAGTAAAAATGAACAAACAAGATGGTTGCGAAATTCTACCTATTTTAGAGCGTTTTGGTTGCTGATTTTTATTAACGTAATTATTTCTTTGCAGTAAACCCGTTATAGGAATGTTAATAAAATTACGTTCTTGGACGAAACAAGATATTTCCGTTTTTGAAACGTTGACAACATAACATAACAAAGAAATTGTAATAAAAACATGTGTGTGATGGTAAAAACAAACGTATTTAAATCTAACATAATCGCTACGTTCCGAACAAGTACCGTTAAGAACCTAATAATTACATACTTAAAATTAACATATCAATGACGTTATTTTTGTTAATGTCAATTAAAAACGTCATTAATATATCCATAGTCTGTTTGGGAAAAAACGTATCCTACATTCCTTTAAATAAACGTTAACAAACGTCACAAAGATGTTTTTTGCTTAGTGGGAACTACTTAGATATTCAATTTCGGGGGCCAAGCCTACAAGTCGGGGCTCCGCCTCTAAGAACAGGTACCCCATTTATTTTTAATGAATTTAAATTATTGTTATTACTAAAAAAAGTTTCACCTACACTTTGGTTCGAACCTCCGACCTATGGATATATTTCCAACGTCCTACATACGGCGCCAACCGAGCTTATCAGAAAACGCGATGACCTGTTGATGATATTATACTGACGTAGTATCTGCGGAGACGGAGAAGATCTTCGCTAATTTGGATATGAAACAGCATAAAACATTACCCTAAAATTTGTTAATGCCAATATGTTATATACATGTACGGGGCGATATTAATGATTGAAATTAAATTAGGCAGGCATACATTAGCAAGTTGCTATTTGTTGTATGTTAAAAAATATAATTTACCACTGGGATATAGAATACGTATAAGAACATCTAAAAGCGCCTAAAAGTGTTCCTTAAACATATGAAAACGGTTATTTAGCAGCCCTTGAACGGATAAAAATTACCCTACAGCAGCTAAAAACTATTGGGCGGTACGATAAAGGCACCTTAAGCGATCTATTTTATGGTTTAATACTAGAAAACTGGTTAAAATGGCCCCATTTAGCACCTTTTTTACCATATCCCTAGCCCGTATTGTCAACAAATTATTAAATCAGCAGAACTAACGAACAGGAAGTAGTACAACGATATAAGATAGACAAGGATAGCACTAACAACTATTTTGAATCGACACATTGCCGAAAACGTACAAGAATGGTAAAAACGAAAGGTTAGTCGCTTTATTTTGCATGTATTACCAATAAAATTGAAGAAATTATGCAATATTTGACGTAAATATGCGTTTCCTATACGAACGATTAAGGTACATAGACCCTAATATATAGAGGAACTTTTTGAGGTATCCTCAAAACTTTCTGAGGTAAGCTTAAAACTCTAAAAGGAAAAGAAAAAAACAATGAATTCAGAAAATATTCACCGGCGGCTAAATACAACTCACCTCAAAATGGTATTTGAGAGTTTCTGGTCAAAGTTGGCCTTTCTGGACAAAAATATCTGTTTCAAGGAATAATGAGGGTAGCTCCGATCTAGAGGGCTGAAATAAGAGATTTATTTACCGAAGATGGTCAGGAAATAAACGGATTGAAAAAGACATACCTGAAAACCTCATGTGATCCATTTCACAAATTGGTGAATTGACGATACGTAGCTTCACTATGTTTTACAGCGATGAAGCACCAGAAGAAACAACATGGGCACTACTATTTCCCGAACTTTAATAATAATCAATTTCCAAAAATGTCCATTTAAAGGAGGAAATTTAAAAAGGTTTTTCCCGTAGGAGTGACTTGCTTCCAGCTAACAGCCGAGAAAAAATTACTGTTTGTCCTGCGCCCTTATTAAGCGTCCGAATCAAGACATCGCACAACCTAGAGACACCTGGGACCTCAATTTACCTGAATTAGAAGGAGATGGAAGAGTCGAGACACGTGCGTCGACGCGTACTCAATTTCGGTACCATCAAAAATAACGTGGGCAATACGAGTGTTTGTTGGGGTTTGTAACTTTAATTTATGCATAAAACCTAAAGGTGGTACTGGGTAGTTTATATTATGATGAATGCGCTAGATTACATTAAATTGAAATATTTAAATAAATTATAAAACGGGAACGCTACACTGCCCCTCTCCTAAAAAAAAAAATAGTCTGCGAACGTGGACTATTTTTCAAATAGTTCGTAACATCAGATTTCTTACTTAATAACTTACGCGTATTACACGTCCATACTGAGGTCATCATGAATATGCTACGATATTCAGTTAAAATTTCTGCATAGGAATTTCTATCACCAGGTAAAATCTCAACCGATTCATCAGAAGGAACCTGATTGTAGAAGTCTCCTGATAGGGGTACATGCCTACCAAAATTCAAATATGCCGGAGGAAACCCAGTGACCTCATGGACAGCCGTATTTATATCTGGTCGATTCTCAGAAATATGCACATCCCAATCGTCGTGCTTATCAATATAACAACGAATAGCCGTCGTTATTGTTTTATTCGTCCTCTCTACAAAATTACATTGAGGCGAATAATAGGAAGTATACCAATGTTTGACTTTGTATTTTGCAAGAAGATTTTTAAAATTATGACCAACAAAATTACTAGCATTGTCACAGATAATATATAGGGGAACCCCATAGATAAGAAAAACATCATTTTCCAAGTGACGGACAATGATAGGAGATTTCGAATCTCTAAGAGGAAAAATAAGAGTATATTTAGAAAATCAGTCTGAAGTTACTAATAACCACTTATGACCTTTTTTACTTCTCGGAAATGGGCCAACAAGATCAAGAGACAAAATTTGAAATGGACGGTCAACAACTTTTTCCTTTCCCATTGTACCAATCCTTGCTTTATTGGAATGTTTTTGTGCACCACATACTCAACAACTACGAACAAATCTAAGAACATCAGCCCTCATGTGAGGCCAATAATAATTTTCTTGTGCTTTAAATAGTGTTTTTCGAAAACCAAAGTGTGCACAAGTAGAAGGAGTATGACAAGATTCATGAATTTTTGTCCTCTGCGATTTCGGAACTAATATTTTCCATTCAATAGGCTTAAACACATATGTTGAATGACAAGGAATAAACTTGTAAACAGTATTATTTTCAACCTTCCATTGTGGATATTTGTCAGGAAAAGAGATTATTTTTTCTCGTAACGAAGAATACCAAGGTTCAATAGAATTTAAATCATAGTCATAGCAGACACTTTGTTTTGAGGTAAGAAACCGGGAGAATCATTGGTTTCTAAGTCTATAGGTAAGGTAGAATATGGAATTCGACTAAATGCATCCGGAACAATATTTAATGCTCCTTTTCTATGCTGCAAATCGAAAGAACATTGTCTCAGTTTAAGTATCCAGCGTGAAAGACGACCTGATGGATTTTTTAAATTATTATTTAACCATAACAAGCTGTAATGATCGGTGATGACCGTAAAACAAGTACCTTTTATCCAAGGACGAAACTTTTTAATACTAAAGATAACGGCTAAACACTCTCTTTCGGTAACGGAATAATTTTTCTCCGCTCTTGATAATGCTCAGCTCGCATAAGCTATCACCTTCTCTTCACCATCAATCACTTGAGTAAGAACACCTCCTAAACCGACGTCAGAAGCATCACATTGCACAGTGAAGGGTTGAGAGAAATCAGGTTGACATAAGATAGGTGCCGAAACCAACTTTTGTTTGGTGTTAACAAAGGCAGCTTCTGCTTCGTCATTCCATGACACAGTCTGTCTTTTCTTCTTGCCTCTCAGCAATGCATTAAGGGGAGAAATAAGGGAAGAAAAATTCTCAATAAAACGCCTATACCAAGAACACATTCCTAAAAGCGTTTAATTTCTGTGGAGGTACGAGGACGAGGATAGTTAACAACAGCATCGACATTCGAAGGATCTGTAGTTAAAGAATTATTACCTACTATAAAACCAAGGAATTTAAGAGAAGTTCTAAAAAAATTACATTTATCCAAATTAATAGTCAGACCAGCATCTTTTAAAATATTTTTCACGGGGACAAAGTAGGACGCATTTTGGTCAGATAAAATTAATAATTCAACATAAAACACATATGACACAAGTTACATAAAAAAAAACAGACTGAAAACAATCAAAAACACAGCATCCTGTCACCAGAGGCAGCCACGACTAACAAATTATTTTTATTTTATTAAAATAGCTGGTGCAAAAAAAAGTACATAGCCTTGTGTCGAACAACGAGACAAAAAAGTATGCCTATATCCTGGAGAAAAACATTTAAAGTAAAAATGATGATTAAGATAAATAAATTTTAATTAAAAAGAATATTCTTTCTTCTCTAACACGTCAAGTTTTAGTCCTTTGTTAAGTTGGTGTAAAACTCTAAAGTTTTCGTCTATTTTGAAAGAGTGGTTGAGATGAGTTCCAAAAAGTGATTTATTGTCATGCTTTAGTCTACTAAATCCAAGATGTTCTTTTATTAAAAGAACGACCCGTTGGTCCTATGTATTTAGCTGGACAGGAATCACAAGGAAGTAAATAGTTAACTTAAGTTTAGAAAAAATGTTAGGGGCTGATCCTACTGATCTATAGCAGACAAAAATATTTTTTTATCAAAGAACGACCTAAAATATTTAGTTTACTAAATCCAAGATGTTATTTTATTAAAAGAACGACCCGTTGGTCCTATGTATTTAGCTGGACAGGAATCACAAGGAAGTAAATAGTTAAGTTAAGTTTAGAAAAAATGTTAGGGGCTGATCCTACTGATCTATAGCAGACAAAAATATTTTTTTTATCAAAGAACGACCTAAAATAGTTAATATTTTCCCTAGAAAGGAAAGATAAATGAAACGTTGAAAACAGGGCTTTTCTTTACGTATACAGTTTTACGTGGGTTCTGAACCACAATTTTACCGGCAGATGTTATTCTCGGCATAGTTTTTACGGTCCTGTTGTAACACCTCTTGTCCACCACAGACCTCGACGGGGAAAGCCTATCACGTCTCCATGGTGCGACTTGAAGGATGTTGCCGCAGAGCCCCCTAATTCATCGGGATCCAGTATTAAGAGTCTCACTCCACGGGACACACCGTCCGTAGGTATACCAAATCCTTTGATTCGGGGCGTCTCCCAATCCGTCTGGATCGGTATCAGACATGCGTCCCTTTTGTCGGTCACCAGATCCGCACCGAATCCGTCACTTGGTTTAGGAGTAGCTGACTTCTCGACAACATGCCGAAGGAACACCCGAATGATACCGGAGGTAGCCCGAGAGCTCCACAACTGTATCGTATCGAGGTCGCCTTTCACTGCAGTGTTTATTTTGCCATTGAGAATGCCAATGTGTATTGTACAATGCAACACTACGAAGTACGGTGGCCTAGTCACGCAAACTAAATAAGTCCGCCAAACCTGCCTGCGATCGAACCACGTACCTTCGGCATGCGATGCGAGGACGCTATCGCTGCGCTAGGCTGCCACCTCAGTCCAAGAAAGTGAACATTAAATTGTTTGAAATACATTTAAGAAGTATAAAATGTTGAATAGAATAATACTCAGTTATACAGTGTGTCCGAAATTCCAGTCTCTATATGGGTATCTCGCTTAATAGATGATATAGAAAGTTGGTTAAATGGGGAATATTTTAGAGAATTTAATGCCGATCTCGAATCCTCTTTCAAAATTATTGAAAGTTTTGTAGTTTTTCACTTATTAAACAAAAATTAAAAATGGTGCATTCCTTTTTTTTTAAATAGGGGCTTAACGGTTAATTTGACATATCCCAAAGTGTTACATTCTTAAGACACTTTTTAGGGAAGAACATTTCTGTACAAAAAGGAAATGCAGATTGTCTTTTGTTTGTGAGTTACCCACAGTAACTTTGTTATTTCTTATGGCGGCCATTTTGGATTTGTACATAGCATTATTTCTCTTTGAATCACCTTTTAAACGATGTACCACATGCTACCAAAATTTTGGAGAAATACTCTAAAATTATTAAAAAACCAGTTTTATCGTTAACTTTCCAACAGCGCATGCATCTAACATAGCAGATAGTAATTAAACCATTTAAAGCACCTCTTAAACCTTTATTTTTTTAGAATACAGTTTTTTACAAGATCCCTAAATTTTGAACCTGACCTAACCAAAACCAAGTAGGATAACTTAAAACAAAAAAACATTATTTATCAATAGCCTGCAACTAATTTAGTTATTAAAAAATGGCAAGACAAATACATTCATAAACGATATAAGAATTTAAAAATTCGTTTTTCGAATCTATTAATTTAAATGGTTAAAATGTCGGCCATTAACACTGTGACAATTCTGACAGTTTTTTAAAACTTTTCTGATGTTCTTATCATCTTAGATCGTTTATGAATGTATCTTATCTTGCCATTTTTTAATAACTAAATAATTAATTGCAGGCTGTTGATAAATGTTTTTTATTTTAAGTTATCCTACTTGGTTTTGGTTAGGTTAGGTTCAGAATTTAAAGATCTTGTAAGAAACTGTATTCTAAAAAAATAAAGGTTTAAGAGTTGCTTTAAATGGTTTAATTACTATCTGCTATGTTAGATGCATGCGCTGTTGCCAAGTTAACGATAAAACTATTTTTTTAATAATTTAAGAGTATTTCTCCAAAATTTTGGTAGCCTGTGGCACATTGTTTAAAAAGTAATTCAAAGAAAAATAATTTAATGTATAAATCCAAGATGGCCGCCATAAGAAATAACAAACTTACTGTGGGTAACTCACAAACAAAAGACAATTTGCATTTTATTTTTGTACAGAAATGTTCTTCCCTAAAAAGTGTCTTAAGAATGTAACACTTTGGGATATGTCAAATTAACCGGTAAGCCCCTATTTAAAAAAAACGAAATGCACCATTTTTAGTTTTTGTTTAATAAGTGAAAAACTACAAAACTTTTAATAATTTTGAAAATGGATTCGAGATCGGCATTAAATTCTCTAAAATATTCCCCATTTAACCAACTTTCTATCTCATCTATTAAGCGAGATACCCATATAGAGACTTGAATTTCGGACACACTGTATAACAAAATAATTATTTTATTATTATCATCCGATATAACATAAAAATTTAAGATATATTTTATTAAAAACATAAATTAGACCTAGCATGGTATTTTAGTTGACCTGGACAAGCTTGGGATGATATGTTGAAAATTGTGTCCTTTCAAGTATAGGTATAATATTTATTTTCTTTATTAGTTTGCGCTTGGGACAAAATAAAACACAGGATATCTCACTTAGCCGACATTTCGTATTTATTTAAGTGCTTCCTTTCCTAAGACTAAAAAACACACAGGGTAAAAATATATTATTAAAAAATATAATTATTATTAAAAAAAGTGTCATATATCATATATATTTGATATATAAATACAAATTTTCTTTAAATTAAAAACTATAATCTGATAAGATATTAACAGTGGATTTAATTATTACATCTAAAGAAATTAACAATAACGAATAAAAGGTCATATATTATTAAAAAAAGTGTCATATATCATATATATTTGATATATAAATACAAATTTTCTTTAAATTAAAAACTATAATCTGATAAGATATTAACAGTGGATTTAATTATTACATCTAAAGAAATTAACAATAACGAATAAAAGGTCATATAACATATTTCATCAATAAATAAATATTAAAAATTCCTATATTCTATGCTAGAGCTTATAGTAGAAATAAACATAGTACATCCTACAGAAAAATTACCCACATTTTGTATGTTTCCCTAGAGTGCCGTATAGCAACATTGCCAATATAAATGATAGTGTAGAGTTCAGGTGAAGTCAAGTAATACTTGTGCGATATTTTAAAGGCGTTGAGGGTTGCAGTCATCAAGTACTGCCGGCATTGCTACAAGGTCCTCTTTAAAGTCGGTTGCTTTTGAAAATTTGAAATATACCTATTCATACAAGTACGATATTTTTTAATGGTGCCTAATGTAAAAGTGTAAGTGTAGCTTTTTACTAAACATCAAATATTATTTTAAGTGGTATTAGGTAATATCAACTAACATTTAGAGGAAAAGTGTCTTTATGTATTCGAGTATCTTTTTTTTACACAACTTTTATTGAGGTGTCTTGTGCCCAGTGTGATAATCAGATTTATTTAAAATTTCTCATCAGTGTTAGGTACGAGTATGCCGCTTGCAATATCTGAAAATAAAAATGATTAAGTAAAATCAAAACATTAAAATAAATTTAAACTATTACTGTTGTAACAATCTAATCTAATTGTTTATAACCCGATATAACTGCTGAAGTTACTTTACAGTATGTGTTTGCTAATAATTATTTGAATGCTACAAAATTTTATAAATTTATATTTATAAATATTTATAAATAATTTTTATCAGCGAGTCAACGGGTTTTATGAGTAATCTTCTAAAAGCAGATCGCTGATAATAATGTAAGTATAATCCTTTATGATATAATGTTTTTTTATAAGAAAAAATTGAAACGTTTCTAATCTGCCGCAAGACGCAACTTTCAACTGCAATATTTCATAGTTTGTTTTTAATATATGTTTATTTTGTTTTTGCAAATGAACTTTTTATTTTACTATTGACGACGATTTCCGAATAATAGTATATTAAAGTACACGTTTTATAAAGCATTATTTTATAGCACGCGTCCATGTTAAAAAACGAGCCGCTTGCGGCGAGTTTTTTAACGGGACAAGTGCTTAAGACTGCTTTATATAACACGTACTTTATACTATTTTTTCTAATTTGTAGTTTTTTCAATAAAAAATACATATTTAAAAAGAAAATAAATCCTTCAAATTTTGTAAATTTTTATGTCTAAATTTTTTGTTGGTAATACTATTCTTTATCATAGTAACCTCAGGACAACAAAAATTATTTTGCGAACTGTCATTTTTTGATTTATTGGCCCATTTTCACCACGAGATTCTAAAGTTATTTTAGCGATATGAGATTTAAAATGAGACGGAATACGTTGTGTGATCCTTGTACATTCGGTACATATACAGAGCGTTCGGAAATTCGGGCGATTTTGCCAATTTTTTTTGAATTTCAAAAGACGTGATTTTATGTCACGGCATTGCAATTTAGTATAGAAGATGGAAAATTTAAATAAAGTTGAAGTTAAAATCGACATTGGAAGGTTAGTAGATTGAATTTTGGATAGAATTTGGCAGAAAATAATAGCTTGAAGCATCTAAAAAAGATTGATTTATAGATTTATGCAACCAACATACATGACTGTTATCCACACAGAATAACAAAGTAGGTTATCAAGCTATTTCTCCTCTGCGAAAAATGGGTTTTCTCGTAAATCACAAAGGCCGCGCAAGTCAATGAAATAAAACATTTAAATGTTACCAACCTTTAAAAAATAAAAAAAAACAGTATCGAAACAGATCTGTTTCGATCCTGAAAACGGTATCGTAATAGATTTGTTATGAAAGAAAATTAGAAAAATATATTTATCTAGGTATTTACTTTAGTGTTCTCTTGGAATTTATCCAAACAGCTAAGTAACTTAGGTTATGTATTGCATTTTTTGAGTTACTATACTCCTATTTCAAGATAAATAATATGCATAATTGATAAAAATATTAAACTGTATTTATAATTTAAGTATTGCGACTATAATTATTTAGTTATTTACTATTTTTTTTGATAGAATGTTTATGCAGGGCAATACGGTATATATTTTTACTTTATATAAGTTAATAATGTCCAAATATCCTTTATACATAAAAATGCATAGTATATTCTAGGAGATAGATACTTTACGTATGCAATTAGCAGCGTTAGAATTACTGTTATTATTTATTACTCTGTATATCTATGCATGAATACTATATTATGGGGTAAAAAATACTGCTGTGAGAGGTCTAAAACCTGTAAAGAATTGGTTCGACTGCTTCCAAATCTCGGTTTATTTAAAAAGAAAAAATGTTATTGCTTTCTCACCAACAGAAAAATAAACTAAAATTGCAGGTAAATGCTACTTGTATCAGAATTTCGGCCATATGAAATACTGACGAATTACTACTAACTGGCCATCTAAAGTGAAACAATTAATCATTATTGATAAAATTATAATGAGTTTAAAGAATTTACTGCATACCTACATCCTACATGCTAGAAGAATTTTTGAATGAGAAACATTTAGTCTATTTATTAATTAGCAATTCATTTAATGTGTGTAAACAGTCGTTCCGATTGGTCAAGGTAAAATAGTTATAAATAATTTATTAGTATATAAAACGTATTGCAACAAAAATGAATAATAAAATGTGTAAATATTGCAGTGATATAGTAAATTGAAAAAACCCCGGCCTTCAATGTAGTGGGTTTTGTAGCTGCTACTGCCATGGGCGATGTATCGATTGTAGACAAGCAACTCGATGCAATCCGTACTGCTGAGGGAGTTTCCTGTCGGTGCAAGAAATATCACGACAGCTTATCGATGCGCCGACAGTCGATCGGGCCCATCACTGCTGTGGAACCTTCCAATGCATCGTTGATATCGGCATCGCCGCCAAACCAATTCACTGCTGACGTTGGAGCAACCTATCTTACTGCGATGCAGGATATTACTGAGAAGCTTCGGCAAATGCGTGAATGGCAGGAAGCCCTCGTGACATCGGTTAACTTTTGCAGCGACAAAATATCAGATTTTGAAAGAAAGCTCTAAAAATTTGATGAGTACCTATATAATAAAAGTTGAACATCTTACAGTAGAAAACATTACCCTTATAACGAAACGCTATTTCTTGAAGGTAGAATTAATACCCTGGATCAAATCTCTAGAGCAAATAACATAGAAATTCAAGGGATTATGGAAAAGGAAGACTAAGATCTAATGGATATCCTGCAAAATATCGGAACATATATAAATTACTTAAGGACAAAATTGATTACATACATAAAGTTCAAGTAAATAAAAATTCCAACAATAAAACAAAAATATAATGGTTGGAATCACCTTGCGCAAGGAGAGAGATAATATTCTTTCTACAGCGAAAGCAATACGAGCAAGGAAAACTGGAACGTATAAATTAAAAATCGCAGGAATTTCTGATAATTTCTATATAAACGATCATCTTACTAATGGCTAACAAACTATTATTTAAAGACGTTAGAATGTCTGCCAAAAAAAATTACAAGTTTGTTTGGACGAGAAATGGAGATATGTTTGTGAGAAAGGATGATACATCTACATACAGACCTTGTTGGCGCTTGACTGGAATATGATACTTGGTAGGGAGTTGGATGATAGGGTGGATGCATTGTATCTGGAAATTGATAAGGTTTTAAATGCACATGTGCCGTCCTTTCGAGTAAGTGGAAATTATCCTATATACTTAAAGTCTAATACTATCAAAACAATAATAGAAAAAAATAAAGTTCACAAAAAATTTAAGAAATTTAAAACTCAAAAATATTATATCATTGTTTCCAACTTACGACTTCAAAGAGATTATGCTGACTATGTGAGGAGTATGGAAACGGAAAAATTTTGTCCCGAGTAAAAAATAATCGGTCGTCATTGCCCCATACTCTTCACTACATAGGCAGAATAGCTAAGAACGAATCTGAAGTTTGTGACGTTTTTGCGGATTTTTTTAAAAGTATGTATATACCAAAAAATAATGTTTTCGGTTCAGCTTTTCAGTGTGGAGAGTGAAAAATCTTTGTCGACGATGATGTAGTATTAAAATTAAATAATGATTTAGAGCTTTAAAAAAGTGCAGGTTCTGACGGTTTGCCTCAAATCTTTAATAAAAATTTTAAGTTTGTTTGCTAAGACTTCTATATTTAATTTCTAATTTGTCTCTGAAAACTGGAATATTTCCAAAAAAATAGAAAACTTCCCATATAACTCCAATATTTAGAAGTGGAAAAAGATGATGTATTGTATTAAATTATAGACCTATATATAACCCAAATATGTATTTTTGCAAAAATGCTTGAACAAATTGTTTATTCTGACATTTTTTCGACTGTAAAAAATGCTATTATTGAGCAACAACGTGGATTTTTTCCGAAACGATCTTTGGAGACAAATCTAATGTGCTATTCGCAAATGATTTGTAATGCTATGAATGCTGGAGAGCAGGTTGATTACATATACACCGACTTTAGTAAGGCCTTTGATAAGATCGATCATAAAAGATTAATGGAAAGGCTTGCGGATGTCGGGTTGTGTGGCGGTCTGCAAAGATGGGTGTGGTCCTATATGTTCGATCGTAAACAAGTTGCAGTTAATGGCTATTATTCTGATTATTTTTTAACAACATCGGGTGCTCCCCAGGGAAGTCACTTGGAACCTCTGTTTTTATTATTTACATCAACGATATAGCAAAATTAAATATTTTAACTACTCCAATTTCTTGGTTTACGCACATGACCTAAAAGTCTTCAAGATTATACGAGGTCCAGTGGACTGTCTGGATATGCAGACGGATCTCAGAAGGCTGGTTGAGTACTGCGATCGGAACAGTATGTTTTTCAATATAAAGAAATGTTTTTCCATAACATCTACCAGAAATATTAACATAATTAAATACATATATAACATTAATGACTCTGTTTTAGACAGTGTCGATAAAAAAAAAAAGATTTGGGTGTAATATTGGATTCCAAGTGGTCATTTTGTGGACGCCGTGATAAAATAATCAACGAATCAAACAGAATGTTAGGTTTTATTGTAATAACGTACTGACAGTTTAGAGATCTCAGAACTTTAATTTCTCTGTACTTTGCATTGATTTATAGTAGGCTGTCATTTGCCTCGGTTATATGGAAACCTTTATATCTTACACCCACAGTCCAGAAAATATTTCTTAAATCTGTTGCCAGTAGTAAGACCGTAGTAAGGACCTATAAATTGCTCTCCCTTTCTGATAGAAGGCATGTCACGAATCTTTCTTTTTTTAAAGTTAAGTAATGTTCTTATTGATGTACCTCCATTGTTATATCAAATTAATTTTAACGTCCCTGCTAGGGATCTAAGAAGATTTAATTTATTTAATTTGCTTTATGAAATAACTAATTTAGGACTAAACACCCCTCTGACCAGGCTACAAAGAACCTATAACCAACACTGTGAGAACATCGATCTGTTTAATCTAAATTTTTGTCAATTTAAATTGAAAGTAAAAAGATAATTCAAGTAATTTATTTATTTATATTGGTTCAGGATGCAAGGTTCCAAAAACAGCATCCACTGTTTATTAATATTACATATTAGGTAAATCCCAAACTAAAACTATCTAAAACTAAGCTAGACTAAAATATAAAATAAAATACTGCAGTAGGCACTTTTCTATGTAAATATTCTACACAAGAATCTGCTTTAAGCCTCTTCTATACTTGTCAGGATCCACCCTTAAGTTAAGATGTGAGCAGCCACCCTTAAGCTGGACGGGAGACCGGACCACCATTCTAAGACGCAGAGTGCCACATATGTTTAATTTTAATAGTTTTTAAATTTAAAATAAAAGGAAAAGATTTACAAGTTGACAGACCCTTTTTGGTCGAAAGTTCTTGAAAAGGGAGGTGGTGTATTTTGTAAAAAGAATGTATATAGAATTGCGAGAAGGAAACTTGGTTTTCGTCGAGCGTATAGAACGCATCCCTCGCTTTCCTCGGCGTTTTTTATTCGTGTAAAATTGTGGAAAATAGATATTTTAATATAACCTCGTTTGTTTTTCTAGAAGTGGGATTGTATCCGCGATTTTCCACGGAGTGATTTATCAGCGGTCATTCAACCCTTACGAACTCGATAAATTTTGTGATACGTGTCGGAATGGAAGAATTCGCTAAAATTTTGACCGAATCTATTAGAAAGTTAAGGGACACAAGTGAGCGACCGACGATTCCAACAACATTTGAGGTACCGAGTTTCGAACCAAATCGGGACGACGATGGTGCTTCTAAGTGGTGCGATGAAATGAAAAAGTTGAGAGAAACATTTAACTGGACCAGCCACGAACTACTAGTAATTAGCGCTACTGGATTCGCCGGAAAAGCCAAGGATTTATGTGGAAGCCTGTGGACAAATCTTGGGAGGAGTTCAGGAACGAGCTGTCAAGCCTTTATCCAGCAAAACGACATTTAAGTGAAAAGCTTCGAAAGGTCAGCCAATACACCAGCAATGAGGCGAAATCCTATTGTGAGTATGCCAGAAAAAAAATTATTTTTTATTAATTCGATAAGTTTTGATTTTTCAACGAGCAATCTGTAAGGTGTTAGGCAACCTAAAAGATAAAGACGCGCTAATTTACCTGGATGATATTTTAATACTATCGAAGTCTACTTCGGAAGGACTAGATAAACTTGAGCGTGTGCTAAGTGCCTTAACTAAAGTCGGGTTTTCGCTAAATTAAAAACAAAAATGTAATTTTTTTGAAACTCAGATTGAGTATTTAGGTCAAGAAATCTCTGAGCAGGCAGTCCGGCCCGGTAAGAGCAAATTTTGAAGTAGTCACGGATTGCAATTCTTTAAAACTGTCGCAGAATAAAAAGGAGCTGATTCCCAGGGTTGCTAGGTGGTGGCTTTACTTGCAGTCATTTGATTTTGATATTGACTACCGAAAAGGTAAATATTTACAACATGCAGATTATTTTAGTAGAAATCCGATCGATAAAGTCATTGAACCTAAAACCGTCGGAATTAGTGACATTAACGTTATTTCAACAGACAATTGGTTGAAAAAGGCATAAAAACATGACCGTGAAACAATGAAAATAAAACAAAAGCTTCGAGAGGGCCAGTTAACAACGCAATATTTTTGTCAAAACAATACCCTTTTTAGAAAAATTAATCCAGGTCAGAACCCACCCAGTTATAGGGCTTTCATACCGAAAGGTAGTAGTTTAGAATTATTGAGGTTATTTCATGACGAACAGTGTCACGTGGGGCCAGATAAAATGTTTGCCAAAATATACCATTATTTTTGGTTCCCAAAAATTGCCAAATTTGTAAAAAAAATATTGTGACCAATGTCGAAAATATATCGTTAGCAAAGATCATACTGGGCCTAAACAGGGACAATAATTACACCCCATAGACAAAAAAACCAATCCCTTTTCAGGTAGTTCACGCCGACTATGTGGGTCCGTTTCCAGTATCCGTCGATGGTTATAAACACTTATTACTAATAATCGACGGTTTTACGAAGTTTTTGTTTTTGGTGCCATTAAAAACACTTTCGGGTTCGGAAACATGATTGTGACGCCCTTAAAATGTACTTGAGCTTGTTTAGCATAACAAAGACGTTTGTTTGTGACAGAGGCACCAATTTTACTGATAATTCTGTCAAACAAATGTTGACTGAATTGTGTATTTAGCAACATTTGATTGCCAGAGGCGTCCCTCGGGGTAACGGTCAGGTGGAGAGATATGTAAAAACAGTTTTAAATTTGTTACGCACCGAAATCAGCGATAAAGCGGAGTGGCCGCAATCAATTCTCAAAATTCAGACTACGCTTAACACGACAATTCAGAAAACGACGGGGTTTACACCGATTTATTTATTGACCGGCGTTGAGGGCAATGCGCCGGATATTGGGAAACTGACCGAATTTATACCGCTGAACCGCGCACACACATGTACCCAAAATATACGCGGTAGATGAAATACTGCGTGAATATGGTCATGAGGTTCTACGACTAACGCCATATCATTGCCAGTTTAACGCAATAGAATTAATATGGGCTGGTGCAAAGTCTTATTATGAAAAACATTTACCACACACAAACCCGAACGAGCCGACGATGCGAAAGTTTTGTTTGACAAAACACGTAGGTCCAATAAAGTTATAAACATTGGAGATCCAGTATTCCACCCTTCGAGCAATAGCCATTTAGCCAAGTTAGACCAAAAATATGAAGGTCCGTTCGAGGTTGTTAGTACATTGGAAAACGATAGATTTGAAGTAAAAAATTTGTCGACGAATCGTAGGAGTATTGTCGCCAAAGATATGCTTCGTTTGTGGCCCGGAGAATTTTCTGATTTATTAGAGTAATGTTAAGGTGAATATTTAAAAATAAATTGTTTTTATGAAAATGTGAGCTAATTGTGATCAACACTAAATTATTGTTTTATGATAATCATCGGTCTTATAATATTAAGGTTAACACGATAACGCTTCTTAAGAGAAAAGGATAGTTATAGTTCGATGCAAATGCTACGATGATATATTTTGAATGCTACACTGAAATATTTTGTATTCTACGATGATATATTTTAAATGCTACGATGATATATTTTGAATGCTACGATGAAATATTTTGTATTTTACGATGATATATTTTGTATTCTACGATGATATATTTTGTATTCTACGATGATATACTTTAAATTCTACGATGATATATTTTACACCCTGCGATGGTATACCTCTAACTCTACGACGCAATACTGTTAAACCCGAACAAACCCGAACAAACCCTACGATCCTATCAAATCATTCTCCGACAATATAATTAAAATTAAATTTCGAATTGTACGATAACGCTCTGTTATAGAAGAGGATTCACCAAAAAAATAAAAGAAATGAACTAATAAAACTATTCTTTGGAAATATACTTCTTGACTATTTATATTGTTCACGATCGGCGCACAGCTCAACGTTAACTTATTGACACAACAAAACCGAATCTGCCGCTTTTCTAATTGTTTCAGATTTTGCTATAATTCGAGAGCGAATAAGGTGTCAGGTTGGCCTTGTCAGGATCCACCCTTAAGTTAGGATGTGAGCAGCCACCCTTAAGCTGGACGGGAGGCGGGACCTCCATTCTAAGACGCAGGTGGCACATATGTTTAATTTAAATAGTTTTTAAGTTTAAAATAAAAGGAAAAGATTTACGAGTTGACAGACCCTTTTTGGGCAGGTCGAAAGTTCTTGGAAAGGGAGGTGGTGTATTTTGTAAAAAGAATGTATATAGAATTGCGAAAAGGAAACTTGCTTTTCGTCGAGCGTATAGAACGCATCCCTCGCTTTCCTCGGCGTTTTTTGTTCGTGTAAAATTGTGGAAAATAGATATTTTAATATAACCTCGTGTGTTTTTCTTACATACTTAAATACATACTGCTGGTCTAAGGTGGAATTAATGTCCCAGACAGTGCTTTAACTTGTTCACATCATTTAGCTTATTTTAAAAATAATATTTAAAAAACCTAAACTCCATCACAGTCATTTATTTTTAATGTACTCTAAAGATATATATTAAATCTTAGATATCGTTATATTATGATTGCTGGTAAATTGCTGTTAAAAATCAATAACCTTATAGTCGGATCTGGTCTTATCGTGCGGGTCATACGATTCAAGAAAGACATACTCTCAGTTTTTGTTTTCTTTACTTGCGTTTAATTTTACCCTCTAAATAAAATACGTTAGATAAATGAGACAGACTTATTCCATTTTGACATGAAAAAAAGGATATGTATTTACTTTCCAGCGATTCTAAAAAAGCTTATAATAGCACCAGCTACGTTTTATTTTAAATATGCCAGTTTTGTGACTTTGACAGTTTGTGAAAAAATGAAACAATTTTCTGGGTTTTTGCATCCACAATAAAAAAAATGGTACTTAATCTAATAAACTATTTCGAAAATGAAAGAAAAAGTGGAAATTCACCAACCAATATTCAGGAAACAGTAGCCAAAGCACTGGGAATTAGTTTAAGGACTGGGCAGAAAATTGTGCATGAAACAAAACATAACATAATACCTAAGAATACTAAAAAGTGTAAACGAAGAAAGCCAAAGACTGAGGATTTAAGCGAAAATATTAAAATTGGAGTTAGAAATGTGATTTACGACTTATACAAATCAAAAACCAATGTATCTCTTCCAGTTTCACAAAAAAATATTAAAAATTCGGTGTGTTTTGGAAATTGGACTTGAAGCGTTATCAAAATTAATAAAAAATTTAGGTTTTCGCTATAAAAAGACTGTAACCGAAGATTTTTATGTGAGCAGCCACAGATCAACACAGTTAGCGTGTTCAGTTTTTAAAAAAATATACGGACAATTACAAATCGAAATTTAGAAAAGTGGTATTTTTAGACGAAACGTGGATATTTTCGAATGGAAGTGGTTCAAAATCTTGGCAAGATGAGTCTGTAAAAAGTGTTAAAAGGAAAAAGGGGTGCGGTACGGGAAAGCGTTTTATTATTTTGCATGCCGGTTCTGCAACAGGATATGTGGCAGGTGCGAGTTTAATTTTTTCTTTAACATCAAAAAGTGCTGACTATCATGATAATATGAATTGCGAAATGTTTGAAAAATGGTTAAAAGTTCAATTGATACCAAATTTGGATGCTCCGTCTTTAATTGTATTAGATAATGCATCATATCATTCAAGAATTTTAAATAAACAGCCTACTTCATCTTGGAGAAAAAGTGATATTTATGAGTGGCTGGAAAAACACAACCAAAATCCTTTACCAAATATGCTTAAATCGGAACTCCTATCAATAGCAAAGTCTCTTAAAAAACACAAAATATACGCGGTAGATGAAATACTGCTTGAATATGGTCATGAGGTTCTACGACTGCCGCCATATCATTGCCAGTTTAACGCAATAGAATTAATATGTGCTGGTGCAAAGTCATATTATGAAAAACATGTAGGTGATGGTCTTAAATCCGACCAAGTACAAATAGTTCGGCAAGATTCGTTAGATCATATTACACAAGAGTACTGGAAGAAATCGGTGGAACATACAGAAATATAAATAAGGGATTGGTGGGATCGAGAACAAGTACTAGATGTCGAAGTAGCGCCAATAATAACTGCTCCATTCGAAGACGACTCAGATGACGAGGACTTTTCAGATTTTATAAGTGACGATGAGAGTTTTTAGGCTATAATTATATACGGTGTTTTTCGTTTACATTTTTTAGTATTCTTGGGTATTATATTATGCTTTTTTTTTCATGCACATTATTCTGTATAGTCCTTAAACTAATTCCCCGTGTTTTCATTACAGTTTCCTGCATATTGGTTTGCGAATTTCCACTTTTTCTTTCATTATCGAAATAGTTTATCAGACTAAATGCCATTGCATTTTTAGGTTTTAGTAGTAAAATTGTCAAAATAAATTGCACGTTTATTATTGTCGTTTTTAATTAAAGGGTACAGTAGGTATATAATTAACGATTATATAATTTTTTGTAACTTTTTCAACTCCCCTGTACATAATTTTTAGAAAACTAATAATATTAGGTATATGTGGCTATCTTCGCGATAGCTAAAATAATGAAACTATTTTTCCTTCCTTCCGTATATTTGTAACTAATCTCACACCATTTTGATAGCCTCTGTGTTTTCTGATTTTTAACGCATATGATCAGTGATCTTTGGACCCGCACGTTAAGACCAGATCTGACTGAGCACAATTCACGAATATTAATTAGAAATAAATTGACAGGAAACATTAACAAAAATACTAAATTTAAAAATGATAGTCTATCCATGACCTCTATATAAGTTCGAAAATATACAACATGTTTCGTTAAATAATTAAAACTTTGAAAAAAATGTTGTAGGTACGTATATACTTGTGTTTTTATAATCTGAAGGTATAATATAGGTCTTAGCTGATCACACAATTTTATTATAGTTAATATTCCTATCGATGGACTTAGAGTGCAAGATTTATGATTTTAACTCTCGCATTTACAACACAGTGGAGTATTTTAATACATATTAGGCATTCTTCTGGTTATGTTGAGTGTTGACTATTCTTATATAATGCAGTGAATTGTTACAAGTATAATTTAAATAAATAAATATAAATATTTAAAGGCATTTTGATACTGAGGCTTTTTCCTTCTTTCTCGTGAAAGAATTATGAGAACATATAAAATGTATTACTTTTCCTATACACATACTATTTTAAATATCTGCAGCCAATATGTCAAGGTGCGTTTGTGATACAAATATTGTCAAGATCAAAACTGACGTTATGTATGCACCGAATTTCGAAAACTCGGCGGAAATACAAAAATTCTTACCGTCGTCGATACAGGGGTCTGCGTACCACATCAACTATCGACAGGAGAAAGTTCTAATCTAATGTGCATGCCCGCAGCCTAAGCCCGCAGCTTAGGGTCTGTACCTAGAAGCTTGTAAATAGACCAGCGAGGTAACCTGACGGTCGCTGGACTTGCTGGTCCCGTAATCGCGCCGCGGCATCCGGGAGGTACTGTAAGCGCTTCTATATCGCGGCGATATTTATCAGTACTAACGGGTGTGCTGGAAATCTATGAAAAGTATTTTCCCGATGTTTCGCAGCGGAAAACTTTATGACTTCAAAAAGTATAAATTATGCGGATTATTTACGGACAAGCAAGGGGTTCGAGCACGAAAAATAATAAAGTTAAAAACGGAAAGTATACTAACCTTTTATATATGAAATTTATTTGTTAACCTTTTATAAACATGAAACATTCAATACAAATATTAAACAACCCAGAAAAATTTAGTAACGTTGTCACAGTTTTTAAAAATTGCACAAAATAACAGAAGCTGATGCTTTGGTGCAAAAAAGCAATAAAAAGACGGAAAATTAATCTGCTTTTTTTTGTTTTAAAATTTAAAAGGCTTTGTATAATAATGTTTACCGTTTGAGCAGTGACCAGAGTTATGGGTCCAAATGAACCAATGGACAGTGTCAGAGGCAGCTGGGTCTGTTGGACTATAAGTGGTATAAATTTTTGGGTTCTTATGTCTTGGTTGTACCACTTTGTTTGGTACAACGAGTTGCCAATAGCATAATTCTAAAAAATATTAGGAAAATTAAGCCACAAATTCAAAAAATCGGAAAATAGTTGCTACTCCCGAATTTCATTTCTTATGAAATAAAAGTGAGAGTTGTACAAAGATAATAGTATATTATTAACCAAGGTTTAGACAGCCATCATTATTGCCCGAGCGTCAAGTTTAAATCACGAGAAGCGGAGCGACGAGGGATTTAGGGCGCGAGGGCTATAGGCTGTCTAAACCGTGGTTAATATAATTTTTTTTTCACTACTAATACTTTTATTTTGTACACTATTAATAAATTATAAAAAATATTAGGTATGTATAAATATATATTTTAATCAAGTTACCTGCTTTGGCATATTGCCAAGATAATTTGTTTTCTTGTCAGTTGGCTTTGTTAATGTCAATTTTGGTTTATTTACGTCATGTATTGTTGGTTGCCTAACCACAAGAAATCAACTTTCATGTTATTTGTTGGGGAATTAACAAATCAAGTTACCTGGTTTTAAATAGATCGGTCAATAATGGATTTCAATGCTTTATTATTGACCGTTGTCAATAGCAACTAAGAGAAAAACGATTTCTGGCGTTAATTAATCGGTCAATAATGGCGATGTTATAGGTTAGTAGTGGAAAAAAATATTATATACCTTAAAGTTAAATGTTAAAATAATATTACTAATTCTATTATTAATATGTAACCTAAGAAAAGTTAAATATTTTATCGAGCCGCATTATCCTGCCTACATAAATTATAAAAATTTAAAATGGAATTATGAAACTAACACCTTTACAAAAATAAATTAAGAAACACTTTATATAAATTCAGACTTAAAAAAAATTGTGAATCCTTGTCCTTGTTAATATCTTATTATGTACATTTTTAATCAATCCTCCCTATGGTACAGTTACTTGAAGAAATACATACAACTCAAATTTAGGACCAATAGTAATGCAAAAACATGTTTTAAAAATAATATTTTTCAAACATATTTTATTTCCTTCAATAATATTTTTTTTTTCTAATAATAGTCTTAATTTAAAACAAATTTATTTTTAATCTTCTATTTCATATAATACATTATAATTAAATTTATATATTATATCTATTTATTTATTTTATTTATTGCCATATAATTTTACAAAGTAACATTGTCACAAAAGAAAGTTTTTAATTTTTAAATTATAATGTCATAAAAATGACGAACATCATAAAAGTTGTTTTCAAGAAGGTAGCACTTCACCCTGGTCTTGAGTTTTTTTACTTTAGAGATGCTTCTGATAGTCTCTGGAAGTGCATTATAGAAGGAGCTACAGAAGCAAAATGGACTCTTACGATATGATGATGTTTTGTAGCCGGATATATAAATTTTATTTGAATTTCTTGTGTCACGGTCGTGAATTACTGAGGTACAAGGGAATTTTGAATTGTGTTTTTTTACAAACATCGCTGCATCAAGAATTAAAATACTCGGTAGCGTAAAAATTTTATAGCGCCATCTTTGCAAGATTCAAGTGGGCTTAACAAGTAAATTTTTCGAATTATATTTTTCTGCAAAACAAATAATCTTTGTAGTTCGGTTGATTGAGCCCAGTAAATCACTATATAGCTTAGGTGACTGTAGGCTATTGCATAGTAGATATTTAGTAACTGTTTGCAATCCATAATACTTTTTAAGTTGACTATTGCAAAGTATGCCGAGTTAAGTTTACTGGCAACAAAATCAACATGAGCTATCCACTTTAATTGTGAGTCTACATAAAGGCCAAGAAATTTGCATTGCTCAACTCTCTGAATTGTCATTTAGTTTTTAAAGTAGATCAGAAACCGAGCGCTTTTTATAGAAAACCATATAAAGAGTTTTATTTATGTTGATAATTAGGCGATTTTTTTGCACCATAAAGAAAATTCAAGTAAAATATGATTAGCTATTTTAGCCAGTATATCTAATGTGCAAGCAGATAAAATGACAGTTGTATCATCCGCGTACAGAGTTAGTTTGGCAGGGAAACCTTTAGATATAAGAAAATTTTCAAGGTAATTTATAAAAAGTGCAAAAAGCAATGGAGACGTTACACCTCCTTGGGGCACACCATAACTAACAGCAAATTAATCAGAAAACGAATTCTGAACCTTAATCCTTATATCGTCGCCCATAAGTCAAAACCTCGTATCTCAAAATTTACCAGTTTTGAGTTACGTGTTTTATTGCGACTATGACTTTATATTTCATTGATTTAAAAACCTTGTAACTCAAGAGTCCAGCAAAGCACACGCTAAACGTTAAATTAAAATACCTTGTATCTTGCGCCCTCTAAAATTCACATGTCAAAACCTCGCATCTTGTTTTATTTCCATGCAAATTAGAATATATCACTTGGCAGAAAACGATATTAAATAAAAAATAGATAAACATATAAGAAGTTTTTTTCATTTTCTGAACATTGTTTGTTTTTGAGATACGAGGTATTGACATATGGGCGACGATATGGCGAATGCCTAAAGCATTTATTTAATAAAAAGATACCATCTACACAATCAAAAGCTCTAGTTAGATCAAAGAATAGGGCTAATGTGTAATGATTTGAATCTATACTTTTGTGCACGTATTCAAGCAAGTCAAATGCAGCTGTGCTTGTAGAATAATTTTTTCGAAAACCATATTGTGAAGTACTTATCAACTTCTCTCTAGTCATGAAACACTCAATACGTTGCATAATGATTTTCTCAAAAAGTTTTGCAAAAGAAGTTAGGCCAGTTATAGCCCGATAATTATCAACAGATTCTGGATTTGTTTCACCAAGTTTGAGAGCATCAGGAAAAATACCTGCAATAATAGAAATATTAAAAATATAAGAGAGGGGATATTTAAGGTAGTCCCAGATGGCAATTATTGCAAAAATATGAATATCGTCTGTGCTACAACAGGCTTTGTATTTTCAGAAGTGTGTAGTATTAAACAAATCTCATCTGTATCAATTGTTCCCATGTACATTGAGTTTAAATGTACATCAGTAGTGGTGCAATCATCAGCTTCGTGTGGATCGGGATAAGTCAGATTAATTAATTTTTCTAAACTGCACACAAAAAATGAGCCAAAGTGATTAATAGTTTCTTTGGGATTAGGTATGTAGCAGCTGTCATGGATATTTGAGTGTTTGACGTTATGTTATTTACGCGACCTAGATTATTATTCACGACTTGCCATATTATTTTTGTATTAAAGGAAGAGTTTATTAATTTTTGTTTAAAGAAGTTACTTTTTTCCAGCTTCATTTTTTCTGTAAATAATTTCTTAGCATGCTTGTATTTATGAAGCCAATGCAAAATTCTTAAGTTTTCACTTTCATTTAGTATGTCTGTTTTAACCCAATTCATATTGTTGGGATTAGTTTTGGTCTTAATTTGATTAATTGGATATGTAAGAGCTAGACAGTATTTAACATTTTGCCAGAAGCAGTTCCAGGCGTCATTCACATCATTTTTGGTATAGAGATCGCTTAGATCCAACACGGCAAGCTGTAAGTTAAGATTAAATAAATTGGTTGCTGAAAATGACCGTTTATAAATAAAGAGTCACTCATTTTGGTGATAGTATTGACAGGAAAATAATCGTACTCTATAATTTGAGCCTTGTGATCAGCAATATTCGCTTCGACATTCCTAGATACCATATTTTTAGAATTACAGATTACATAGTCAATTGCAGAATGAGTCTGAAATTCAACTTCGCGAGTAGGTTCAAGTGGTAATATTGATGAGAGATTAAAACTATTCAAAAGATCACTGGAATTTTTTTTCCCTGATTTTATTATAACTTTAATAACTTCACGGCAATATTTTAATTCTTCGTAAATGATTTAAAAGGCACCAAGCTCATCACGACTTTGAACTAAAGGGTAAACCGAAAGTATCCTATTACGATTACCTAGTTTTTTACTCTTTGTACAAATTACGATTACGAAACACCACAAAAACTATAAAACATTTTATTTTAAAAGCTCAAATATAAACAACCACCTATTTTAAGTAAATTACGTGCAGTAGTGCGACCAAACATCGCAAGACGTTAAATAGGTCGTGCGAAAAATTCGTGACTTAATAACTGGTCTAACTTCAACGCTCATATTTTTGTTCTGTTAGTTTCATAAAATAGGTATTTCAATTATTTTTATTAAGTATTAGTACAATTAAATATTTAAGAAATAATCACATGCAGTATCATTGCCTTTTTGAATACTAGCTGTAAAGAATATTACCCCAGTCATATTAGGCCGGAAAAAGCAGCATCTGCTAAAAAAATCCAAGTAAGCCTAAATTTTGTTTACACCTTTATTTTGACTTTGTAAGCAATGTCTAAAAAGTCCCCATCAATATCGCGCTTGCGTTTTCAGTTATTTAAGGTGAAAGACCATAAAACTCTTATTTTCTTAAATATCTCGCTTTCCGTAAGTCGTAGGAATTTTTGGGTAATTGCAAAAAATAAAGAAAAGGTTATATAAATTTTTTCCGTAAAACTTATAATATACGGCTAAATTATGATGCAAGAAGCGCAACGCAGTTATGTCTACAACCGTGTAATATGGCAAAAAGATGATACTTTTGAGTGTATAATTAAAAGATATATTGATTATCTACAAAAACATTTTGGCTCTGACATTACGGTTGTCTTTGATGGATACAGTGACAATAGCAAGAATATAAAAGCAATGGAACAACTTCGACGAAGTGCTTTAACTTCAGGATCCGTAGAGGTCATTTTTGACAAAGCAATGCAAGTGACACTTCGCCAAGAAAAGTTCCTATCCAATCACGCAAACAAAACTAGATTAATATCAATGCTAATATATAAACTACAATCTATCAACATAACTGTGAAACAAGCTAGAGACGACGCCGACGTTTTAATAGTATAGATGGCACTTGAGAAATCACAACACAACATCACTATTATCGTTGGGGAAGATGTGAATCTCTTAGTTCTTTTAATTGGACGTGCTCCTTTAAACCAGGATGTTTTCTTGTTTAAATCAGGGAAAGGGAAAATAAAACCAAAAACATACTCTTCTTCCAGCCTAAATAAGTATCCAAATTGTAAAAATCATCTGTTGTTACTACATGCAATTACTGGCTGCACATTATTAGTATAATAAAAGTAAAGGTGTATGTAAAATTTCAGCTCACTTGGATTTTTTTCGTAAATGAATCCTTATATAACTGGAGTATATCGAGAATACCTCGACGACTTGTGTAAATGTGTACGCACCTGAATCATAATTTCGTTTGCGAACCAAGCCAGGGCCAATACACTTAATATAAGGAACATTAAAAAAAAAATAGGAAATGCCATATCCCTTAAAGTGTTTTGCTAAAAATAAAATTAGGTTTTTAGAATTTTGTATATTAAGAATAAGATCAATGGCTCAATTTTCTTAAGCATTTTTTTAGCATTTCACGTCTTATTTTTGGCCAATAAATTAAATTTAAGAGGTTCTGTTTATTGGAAAATTAACTCTCTGCTGGCATTATGCACTTTATTTTGGTGTTATAGGTATTCTGGTAAAGACCTCATCAATATCAAGTTTGCTTTAAAACTTGTTCAAGGTGAAAAGACGGCCAACAAAATTGACGACGGCCGTTGCGTCCTTGTTAGAATTCTACGGGCAGCCATACTCCAAGCAATCCCAATAACAGCGGCAAGATTTATTTAGAGCCTTTTACAAAAGCAAAGCTGCCATCAATACACCGTATCGCCGTCCCAGCGGAATTAACTTCAATACAAAAGGCAGTCACACTGGTGATAATCGAAATGTAGACAACTAAATAAACCACGAAGTGCATCATAATCCAGTACAAACCCGAACGCTATTTGCATTTTCACCGAAACAGTCTGCAGTTATGCAGATTAGAAACAGATCACGCAGCGGCAACCGCTAGAATGCGCGCAGTCCGTTGAGAAAAACAATAAAAATGTTAAGAAGATAATATAGTGTCTGCGAAAATAATTAAAAGCGAATAATTGTAGCATATCGGAAAAGTGTCTAACTGTTTTTTATATTGGAATACACAGGGATCCAAGCACAATGGATATCCTGGGGCGGAAGAACCACGACGGTCGTTTCGTCCGACGATCTGTTTCTAATCTGCAAAACTGCAGACTGTTTCGGTGAAAACGCAAATAGCGTTCCCTTATACTGGATTGTGTTGCACTTCGTGTTTTATTTAGTTGTCTACCTTTCGATTATTACCAGTGTGACTGCCTTTTGTATGGGAGTTAATTCCGCTGGGATAGCGCTACGGTGTATTGATGGCCGCTTTGCTTTTGTAAAAGGCTTTTAATACATCTTACCGCGGTTGTTGGGATTGCTTGGGTAATAACTGCCCGTAGAGTCCTAATAAGGACGAAATGCCGTCGCGGTTCTCCCGCCCCAGGGTATCCATTGTGCTTAAATCCCTGTGTATTCCAATATAAAAAACAGTTACACACTTGTCCGATATGCCGCAATTATTCGCTTTTAATTATTTTCGCGGGCACAATATTATCTTCTATAAATATTTATGTAAATAGAGAAAACAGCATTAGAAAAAATTAGTAATTATTATTTTCGAGTTTATCATCGCATGTACAGGGTGGCCCATTAATAAGGGACGCCGGCTATATCTCGGAAACCATTAATCGTACAGCTTTCGGAAAAAATGTTTATGAGTAAAGCGGTCATGAGAAAATTCTGGAAATTACTTTCAAGTTCCTCATTTCGCCGCAAGGGGGCACAATTGAATATTAGTTTTTTAAATTTTAAATTTCTCCGAAAATTCCCATATTAAGATATAACTCTGATTATATCATTGGAAAGCTTAGACAATTCTGCATCATTTTGGTTTAAGGCTTGTTGGCGTACCGACCTTGATAAGAGTGAGGGAAGCTATTGAATGTGTAAACATTAAAAACGCTGTAACTTCTAAACGACTTATCCGATTTTACTAAATTTGAGCTTGTTTGGAAGGGAAAGGTAAGTACCTTCAGTCGTCGTATCCAATGGTACACGATAGTTTCTAATAAAATTGCTAGGGGCGCAATTTGTAATAATAACAGTTTTTTTGATTTTATCCCGAAAATTCAAATCATACGGTATACCTATGACATCATAATCGGAAAGTAGGTGGAATTTACAAGAAAAGATGTAAAAACCGCAGTTCGATATCTTTGTTCGTTTCAGAGTTATTGATAGAACAAAAATTTTTAATACAAATTGCGCCCTCTAGCAATTTTATTAGAAACTATTGTCCACCACTGGATACGACAATTGAAGGTACTTTCAAACAAGATTAAATTTAGTAAAATCGGATAAGTCGTTTAGAAGTTACAGCGATTTTAATGTTTACACTTTCAATTGCTTCTCCCACTCTTATCAAGTGAAGTGTAAACATTAAAATCGCTGTAACTTCTAAACAACTTATCCGATTTTACCAAATTTAAGCTTTTTTGGAAGGAAAAGGTAAGTACCTTTAATTGTCACATCCAATGGTACACAATAGTTTCTAATAAAATTGCTAGAGGGCGCAATTTGAATTAAAAAGGTTTGTTTTGGCAATACTTCTGAAACGAACAACAATATCGAACTGCGGTCTTTACATTTTTTCTTGCAAATTTAATCTACTTTCCGAATATGATGTCATAGCTATACCGTATGATTTGAATTTTCTGGATAAAATAAAAAAAACTGTTATTATTACAAATTGCGCCCTCTAGCAATTTTATTAAACACTATCGAGTACTGTTGGATACGACGATTGAATGTACTTGCCTTTCCCTTCCAAACAAGCTTAAATTTAGTAAAATCGGATAAGTCGTTTAGAAGTTACAGCGATTTTAATGTTTACACTTTCAATAGCTTCTCCCACCCTTATCAAGGTCGGTACGCCAACAAGCCTAAAACCAAAATGATGCAGAATTGTCTAAGCTTTCCAATGATATAATCAGAGTTATACCTTAATATGGGAATTTTCGGAGAAATTTAAAAAACTAATTTTCAATTGTGTCCACTTGCTGCGAAATAAGGAACTTGAAAGTAATTTTCAGAATTTTCTCATGTCCGCTTTACTCATAAATTTTTTTCCGAAAGCTGTACGATTAATAGTTTCCGAGATAAAGCCGGCCTCCCTTATTAATGGACCACCCTGTACAGTGACCGGCAGAAAGTGCGCAGCATATGGGAAAGTTTTTTTTATCTTTAAGTTTAGAAAATTAATTTTATTTTAGATAGGTTCTGCATGTTCTTAAACCAAAATAACACCCATTCAATGCGGTAAAAGTCTCATGGTATACGAGGTAGGATCAAAAATTTGAAATTCCTCTAAGAGTAAAGTACCTCCATCTTTCATTTTAGAATATTTTTTTACTAAGTATTATTGTTTTAATTTCAAAGTTATACAATGTGTATAAATATTAAGTTATTAGATAATTTTTCCGAAGCAGAATCTAATATTATACTTAGTTGTATTGATATTGTTTCATAGTTTATTTAGGAGAAAAAGCAAAATGAAAAGCTGCAACATTTTTTGCATTTATGGTGTTACCTCTCGCTTATCAAGTATCACTGTCAATAAATGTTTATCCTTGATTGACTTACCATTAAAAGTTCAATTACCTCTGATGCGATAGTTATCGAAAGTATAACAAAATTCGTCAACATAATATACCTCATATAATCATCGGTCTTTTTGACGAAGCTAAAAATTATTTATACATTAAGAGCAAAAAAAAATATGTATTTAAATAATAAAGTTTGTATATAATACGGAAAATACCTATAATAAAAAAAGCCGGATAATGACAATGAACTTTTTAAACTTCATTTTAATTTTAATTTATAATAAATTTTTCGAATTTTGTAGAGGGTGATAACTGTTTAAGTGACCACTATTAACTGATTTATTGTAAACGGACATTTCTACAAAGTTTATTAAATGAGAAATAGTATATTAAGTATAAAGAAAGGTAAGGACGAATTACTGATCGATGAGAATGTTGTCTGACATCAGTAAATCCTTACCGTTCGTGATGCTTATATATTTTTTTGTACGACTGATATGAAGAACTAAGCAATACTTTTTTTTTCGTCTTGCTTTCATCATTTATTCTCTTAAAATTGATGAAAATATTTACGTTGATTTGTTATTGCCATGTAGTTGTTTGTTACTACCTGCTGCTTTTAAAGTTAAAAGGCCAAAAATGAGCGAGTATGAGAATAAGAGTAAAAGTTCTGATACTGAAGAGGCTTGGAACATCGGAAGCTCAGCTAATATACCAGACAGATCGAGGTAAAATTGTTTATTTTTGAAAAGGTTCTGTTATTTTTGTTGGATTTTTACAGTAAAATTTTCGACTAATATGTCTAAGCCTTAACAACTAGTAAATACAACATACCGATCACTGAAAAAACCTGGCTCGATAAACAATCAAAAATATACAAGTCGCACAAAAAATACATTAGTCATTATCTTCAACTTCTTTTTTAAATACGTAGCTGGATTTTTAAATTTTATTTTCGGAATAACTTTTACCCGAATTACTATGATATAACACTGATTTCAACGAATTTATTATATTGTATATAAATTTAATTAAATCATAATTTATTTTCATTTCATTTAGCTGCAATTAAAATAAAATATAATCCAGTAAAAATCTTATTCCATTAAAAATGCTATTTACCAAAAAATCGTCAATAAAATAACTAAATATTTTACTTAACGATATTGAATTAAATAATCAAAATAAGCACCAAAATTGTAAATATAAAGTATATAAATTGTGCCAAACGGCAACTAACACAGCTAAGTTGTACATCGTTCTAATTAAGGTAAAACGTACTCCGAAAAATAAAATACAAAAATGCAGGTCAGTAATTAAAAAAAAAATTGCAGTAGCAAATCAATTAACACATGACACACAAGAAACTAACAACTCCATTTTCTAGAGAAAAAATGCAAGTTTTTATTTAAAGAACGTTTTTCCAAATGTAAAACCTTTTGAGTTATTAAAGAAATTATACCTTCCCTCACGAATAAAAAAAACGGCACATTTACTTAATTTATTCAACTTCGTAGAAATTACCTTTTAAAACAGACTAATGGGGTCGAATTTAAAAGTTACGAAGCTGTATATGGAACCGAATGTATATCATTATCCAGATTCGCCCAGGTAGGATTAATCATTAATTAACATACAATATCAAAAAACCCAGGCAGCAGTTTTCTCTAAGAAGGTTAACATTGCAGAACCCGATATCGTTATGGCAGGACAGGCAATTCCACTGACTTCGTCTATTAATTTGCTGGGTGTCAACCTGGGAGGAAATATGTCTTGGCATAATCACGTTGTGGCAATCGCCAGGGCAGCTTCTCAGAAGCTCGGTATACTTTTCCGTACCAAAAAGTTGTATACACCTCAACAACTTTTGACACTCTATAAAGCTCAGATTCGACCATCACTATCTGGAGTTCTGCACCGAAGCATACCCTTCGGTTGTTGGATTCCATCCAAAGGAGAGCCGTTCGTCTAATCGGCGACCACGAGCTGACTAAGAACCTCGACAGCTTAGAACAGTGGTTCCCAACCGCTGTTCCGCGGAACACCGGTGTTCCCCAAACACCTTTCACGTGTTCCGCGAAATCATTTAGTAATATCAACTAATCTGAATCATAAGATAGTATTTTTTGTAGACCAGGGTCGATAATTTTAAAACCAAAAAAAATAGTAGTAGGATAAAACCCATTGGAAAAGGAAGAGAATATAATAAAAATAAAAGGAAAAATAATTTACGGGCGATCCGAGGTCGGGAAGTGGAAAGGGGTGAGTTTTTAAGGGTAGAAAACGATTTATCTCGATTTCCGGCAAAACTACTACTACTAGTTCTATGGAAAAACGTTAAATGGCAAAGTTGTAGGTAATACAAAGATCTAAGTACATCTTTTGTATTTACACCTTTTTCACATAACCTCAAAATTTACGTGAAAAACACACTGTAATTTTTTTGATTTAAAATATTTATTTTTTCACCTTATTTTGACATAATATCGAAAAGGCACCCTTATTTTCAATCTAAAATTCTCAGGTCAAAATATCTGCTTTTTTAAAAAGTCGGTGGGCTTTTTGTTCGTTGAAATCTCTACTTTCTGATGGTGTTAAAAAAATATACATTATTATGGTAAATGTTCTCAAAAAATGGAAAGAAACGAAAATCTCGAATCCGAATTTTTTTTTAATCATTATGTACAATTTTGGGCAGTAGTACCTAGTCGTGGTAGAGAAAAATAAAAAACCAAAAACTTGGTTATTTCAATTTTTCACATACATTTTGACGTTATGTGAAAAAAGTGTAGATACAAAAGTTGCAGATCTTTGTATTACCTACAACTTTGCCATTTAACTTTTTCCCTAGGACTTGTAGTTTTGCCGGAAATCGAGATAAATCGTTTTCTACCCTTAAAAACTCACCCCTTTCCACTTCCCGACCTCGGATCGCCCGTAAATTATTTTTCCTTTCATTTTTGTTATATTCTCTTCCTTTTTCAATGAGTTTCATCCTACTATTATTTTTTTTCGCTTTTTACCATTTTCAAAGGCTTCAGCCCTGGTCTATTGATAAACTGATTACTTCACCGCAAATATGTTGACAAAGGTGGTGTTCCGCCATTTTCTTATTGCTACCAAAAGTGTTCCGCCACCACAAAAAGGTTGAAAACCACTGGCTTAGAACATCGAAGACAGGTTGGTGATTTGACTCTTTTCTACAGATATTTCTATGGCAAGTGTTCGACAGATATTGCCCGCTCGATTCCACCTAGAGTAATGCATAGCAGAAACACACGACGAACCACTGCCGCCCAACCCTATATGGTTCAACTTAGTACACCCCGAACATCATTGTTTCAGAACTCTTTCATTTGGAGGACCTCATCTTTGTGGAACGGCCTTTCTGAGACCGTGTTTCCAACCGAATATAACCTTCAACGATTCAAGAAAAACGTGAATCGCTTTCTTCGCACACGCACCGCTCTCACAGCGCCTTAAAGAATTTTTCCTATAGTGCTTGTGCTCGATCATAAAAAAAAATGTATCCTTTCCAGAAGTTTTTAAATGTACCAGACAGGGCAACAGAACAATGGAAATGGGAAACATTATTTTTATAATCAAGAGACCCTATAAAATGACGTAAAATATATTTTCTATGAGCGAGCGTGAGGAAAGTATGTTTTTCTGCTCCGATTTTAGTGTAGAAAATCTAATTTTACCACACCGTGCTTAAAAATTTTTACCGCACCAAAATATAAAATAAAAAAATCACTTGTACAGGGTACTACATTAATGCTGACGAGTTACCATATAAAAGAAACTAATTTTTGTAGAGCTTTTGGGAAAAAATCGTCTTAAGGAAAATTGGCAAGAGAAATTGCTGGAAATAATTTTTTTCTCAAGATTCTTACTCTACCGCTAGGGTGGGCAATTGGTATTGCCATATAAAAAAGGGCACTTATCTAGAATATTTGTCAAATAAATGCTAGAAGCTTACTGAAATTTTACCTGTCTTGTAAGAAGTTAAATAAGGGCAGCGGAGAAGGGGGAAACTCTACTGATTATTGTGCCTATAATTGGTTAATCTTGTTGCATTTAAGATTTAGTTGATTTATTGTGTTTGTAAAAGGTAGTTAATTACTAGGAATCATAAAAGAAGAAGAATTAGATTAGAGTAAGTTGTTAAAGAAAAATAAAGACCGTGTTTAAAGGTTGCTGTTTAACTACCAAACAATAGAGTATTATAAAGAATATAAATACAATTGGGCGACGAGTAAGTGAAAAACAACATACTGGCATAAAAATCTTCGATTTTGGTATTTGGCTCGAAAAATATTCATATGGAATATGGGAAAGAATTTGTAATATTTGAAAAACAGGGAAAATAAGGAAACCTGTAAGAAAATCTTAAAAAATTGCTTGTTGTTCAAGTTGTGCTTTTATATCAGAAATAAATAGAAATTAGACAAAGTCCTTGTTTTTCTTGTAAATGTCTAAAGTTATATTTTTTTTCATATATTTATTAATTTAGCAACAATATATTGACTTTCCTTCAATATCCTGTAATTAATTTTAAACTTTTATCAAAAGATTATTTTAAAAGACATTTCCGTTTTTCTTAACAAAACCTTAACTTTTTGTCTAATTTTCATCCTAATTAATAATCCGTCTCAGTCACTGATTATCTCTCCTTCAAACGTCCATGGTGAACGCTACACTCGAAGACGCGATACCGGCCAATGGAACAGCTAGAAAATGAAAAAATCCTAAAAATGCGGGTAACTACGGAATCCTCTTAAGATGATTTTTTCCAAAAGCTCTAAATTTCTTCTATATGGTACCTCAACACCCTTAATGAAATATACAGGATATCGAAAATATCAGTTTAACGTGGTGTTGTCAAAGGATTGCCTCAAGGTGCCTCCATACTGAGCTTTTAATTTCTAGGACGAAACGGCAACGGCACGATATTTTATATTGAACAAACCCGAATCAATAATCCTCGATTGATCAATAGGAGATGGCTCAGCGTACGGCGATTCCCTGGCTATTATGAAATTTTAAGCGAGATTTTAGCTCGAAGCACGCCATACCCGTAACAATACTGCACTGAGAAAATTAAGTTTCCTAAGTTATCGGGCTGGACAAATTTAGCAGCTGTTACTAAATAAACCGCTATATTAGTTAAAATGTTGTTTAAAGGTGACATGATGATCTTGTAGTCGTTGCAGTATATATTTTGCTGGGTTTTAGAAATCTTATAGTGCTGTTATTACAACATATTTGTTAACTGTTGCTATATTATTATGTCTATACCAGCTAAATAATTTTATAAAGAAATAAACTTAAACGGCTAAGTAACTATTGCTATCTGAATTAGCACTCCTAGCGTTACAATTGTTAATCGTAACCCTAATGCACTTTGCCAGGTACTTAAAGCCATGATAGCTCGATCGCGGTTCTACTAGAGCAAAACGGTTTATTAAGATTCGTTATTTGGATGTAGGAAAGGGTACATTCGGTTGAACGTCAGCCAATAAGAAAGCGCTTGCTCTGCCACTAGAACATCAGGAAAATCAAAAGTCCAATCTGTAATCGTATCTTCCGCGAGATAGTTGTGTGACGCGATACGCATTACGCGCATTATTTTTCAGTTTTGTATGCCTGTGCTGTACCTATACCTAAAGTATTCGTTGTTTTTTTATGTGATTTTGTACCTCCTGTTAACTTTTGTTCTAATAAAAAATTAGAAAAAAAAATTAGATGGGGCATAATTTAACAGTACATTTACTATACACATACTATAAGCTTTAATTAGTTTTAAATAATATATGTCTTTTTTGTAATAAATACAATTTATTAGAATAAAAATCTGAATAATTTCTTTAATTTCATTGAAGTTTGTCGCTAAAAACATGTTAACGTTAAGTATAAAATGTCCTCAGTTTAAAACATGCACACCAACTTTTTTTTAAACTTTTTATTACAATACAAGTTAACAGAGGGGTGTGCAAAATTAATTATGTAAATCCTTATGGCCCGCGTTTAAAAAAACTTACCGTAGGTATATAAAACTTTCGTTTGAACAGCACATATTTATGGAACGCCCTGTATAACTACTTGCTAAACAAAGAAGCAGTGATTACTAAACAATCATGCTGCGATAAATAAACAATTATGCTGTGATTACTAAACAATCATGCTGTGATTACTAAACAAGTATGCTCCTTTACTAAACGACAATACAATAATTACTACACGAGTATATTGATATTACACGATCATGCACTGAGAAAATGAAGTTTTCTAAGTTATCGGGCTGGACAAATTTAGCAGCTGTTACTAAATAAACCGCTATATTAGTTAAACTATTGTTTAAAGGTGACATGATGATCTTGTACTCGTTGCAGTATATATTTTGCTGGGTTTTAGAAATCTTATAGTGCTGTTATTACAACATATTTATTAACTGTTGCTATATTATTATGTCTATACCAGCTAAATAATTTTATAAATAAATAAACTTAAACGGCTAAGTAATTATTGCTATCTGAATTAGCACTCCTAGCGTTACAATTGTTAATCGTAACCCTAATGCACTTTGCCAGGTACTTAAAGCCATGATAGCTCGATCGCGGTTCTACTAGAGCAAAACGGTTTATTAAGATTCGTTATTTGCATGTAGGAAAGGGTAAATTCGGTTGAACGTCAGCCAATAAGAAAGCGTTTGCTCTGCCACTCGGACATCAGGAAAATCAAAAGTCCAATCTGTAATCGTATCTTCCGCGAGATAGTTGTGTGACGCGATACGCATTACGCGCATTATTTTTCAGTTCTATATGCCTGTGCTGTACCTACCTAAAGTATTCGTTGTTTTTTTTATGTGATTTTGTACCTCCTGTTAACTTTTGTTCTAATAAAAAATTAGAAAAAAAAATTAGATGGGGCATAATTTAAGAGTAAATTTTTTTAGCTATAAGCTTTAAACAGATTTAAATAATATATGTATTTTTTGTAATAAATACAATTTATTAGAATAAAAATCTGAATAATTTCTTTAATTTCATTGAAGTTTTTCGCTAAAAACATGTTAACGTTAAGTATAATATTCTCAGTTTAAAACATGCACACCAACTTTTTTTAAAACTTTTTATTACAATACAAGTTGCAGGGGGTGCAAAATTAATTATGTAAATCCTTAGGGCCCGCGTTTAAAAAAACTTACCGTAGGTATATAAAACTTTTGTTTGAACAGCACATATTTATGGAACGCCCTGTATCACTACTTGCTAAACAAAGAAGCAGTGATTACTAAACAATCATGCTGCGATAAATAAACAATTATGCTGTGATTACTAAACAATCATGCTGTGATTACTAAACAAGTATGCTCCTTTACTAAACGACAATACAATAATTACCACACGAGTATATTGATATTACACGATCATGCAACAGTTACTAAATAAACTGGCTAGGACTATTCAATATGTGTTCCTTACTAATATTCAATTTTGCTAAAGCAGCCAAATTTTCTAGTAAGAGCAGGTTTTCATGGATCATATTGTTACTAAAATATGTAGTAATGATTACTAAATAGACTCTGCTTAATATATTTGGCAGTCACAACACGACGTTAGGGCTGGCGCTATATTTACTCTAATATTTAGGCATAGTTGCTTTATATAAAGCCATCATAGCTAAATAATTTTCTCAGTGTGCAACAGTTACTAAATAAACTGGCTAGGACTATTTAATATGTGTTCCTTACTAATATTCAATTTTGCTAAAGCAGTCAAATTTTCTAGTAAGAGCAGGTTTTCATGGATCATATTGTTACTACAATATGTAGTAATGATTACTAAATAGACTCTGCTTAATATATTTGGCAGTCACAACACGACGTTAGGGCTGGCGCTATATTTACTCTAATATTTAGGCATAATTGCTTTATATAAAGCCATCATAGCTAAATAATTTTCTCAGTGTGTTAAGAAAAGTCTTTTCTTTTATGGTTTGTATAATTGTTCTTAAACTAAATTAGTTAATTTTAATTTGGGCTAATATTGGTATGGTAACGTTTTTTCCTTTTTTTTAACTACTTAGTTTTTTTTTATTTTTTAATAAATCAATTTATAACTTTTGTCGCGAACGCACAAGTTCTAGTTTTGGACTCTATGAGGAGCGCAGAGTCGCTCATGCGAAGTGAGACGTTCAGTCACTAGGAACGAGGTCAGAATCGCAAGAAGGGCAACTCGGTACTAAGGTTGCTTCGCCGATCCGTTTTTTTTTTATCATAAAAATGCGTTAATTGAACATTTTCTTCAAGTTTTAACCAAACAACAGTGTTAGTGCACATAAGTTAAGAGAACCACAAAAGAAGTAAGAGGGCCCTCTATGCCGCCACGGCTTCTCAGTCCAAGGTAAGAGTCTCAACACGTTTATTTTGTGCGTATTCTCTTGTTTTTCTTAAAACTAACATATTTTGAAATACAGTCCACTTTTACATGCGTTACCGCATCAAATACCCAAAGCTGCTATGCCCTCAGACTCCGAGGGTTAGACGTTTAACTGTTCCTTGAATCATTAAATAGTGTACAAAATGTACAACGACTTTAGTGTACTTTTGGATTTAAATCGCACTGCCATTAACGCTACCTATACCGATCGCTCAGCTTAACAAAGTATTTAGTTGGTTTTCTATATTAAAATTGCATGTAATTATTACACATTCTGCGGTTGTATTGCAATTGTATGTAACTTGATTAAATAGTTAAATATAATACTAAGGATACTATAACCTACCTTATGATAAAAGCATGTTTTCTAACAATATTTTGCACGTTCCTATAATAATTGTTTCCATCAATTGTGTCAAGATTTTCTATAAGAGTTTGTAATGTCTTCAGTTGAGCAGCAGCGAATATCATCGGTGTTATTGTTGTCACTTCATTGGACGCAGATACATTAATATTACCAAGGATAAGTATACTATTAACAACTATTACCAGCAATGCATTTTCATTTTCTTTAAAAGGGAACCAAAGGGGTAATATCATGGAATCTTGAAGAATCTGTTTTTCGCTTACGTTCACAGCTCGGTATTTCTTTATGTATACTGCTGATCGAATAAAAACTAATGATAGTGAAAGTGCAATTAGTGTTGCAAGGAATGCCCATCCAAGTAGAGTAAACATTTTTACTTTCTTCTTGTAATTCTCAATTATTTTATCATTTGACGACAAACTGATTTTTTCATCTTCGTTTATAATTTCTCGGAAAAGTACTGACACACCATTCTTTTCAAAGATAAGAGTTTTAATATTTGACATCAACGAACCTAGAAAAATCGCAAAACAGAAGAATATATATTCACTATCGGCTCTCATTAATATCAGTTGAATCAGTTTTGTAAACATTAACGCCAAGGTTAGCAATGAAATCAACTTGCAGATTCGGCGGTACCAAAATTGAAAGAGACGTAAAGTTGGGTTTTCTGTCCATTCTAAATTCCATGCACCAGACATAACCATGTAGTACTTTATGCTTGCGATAATCATTATTCTGCAATTCAAATTTATTTATTTTAATTTACTCTTAAATAATGGTATATAATATCTTTAGCAAAGGAGCTGAAGCGAGGGTTGCGCTAGAATAACCTTTTATAAAAGAATATAAAAAACTAGCATAGATTAAGTAAATAAGTGTACATTTTTTAAGCGGAAATTACTAACGATCGAAGAAAAATAATTTATGAAAAACAGTCAAAGACAAGTTAAGCAAGTGTTAATTAGTAAAAAATTAATAAAAACTCATAACAGACCCACGTAATTCCTTACATTTTAAAGAAAAGTCAGCCAGCCAAAAATAAGAGACAAGTATCCTGGTCAGCTGATTTTCTCGTATTCTGGAGTTAAAAATGTCCTTAAAATAAAAAAAAAAAACACAATAATTCCGCAGTTCTAAAAAGGATATGGAAAAAAGTGGATACTTTCTAATTATTTTTTTTAGCTTGACTTTTCCTTTGAAATTACGTGGCTTCGCTGCTTTTTTATGTGAATATTTTCACTTTTTGAGCTGTAACTTGCTTGTCACGTCTAAGGTCCGGTATTTTCACGCTCTGGTAAATCGAGAAATATGTAACAGTCAATTATTAATTAACAACGCTATAACAGCAGAATAAGGAAAATGGGTATTTTGACTGCTTTTTAACAGACAGTTAGGTAACATTAGATTTAATCGGAAGTACTTATGACAACGTTGCACAACACGGCCTACGCCTACTCCGTGTCGAAGAGTAGTCACAGCCAGTCACAGGACCGGACCAGTATTCCCTCTGTGTAGGTGTAATCAGCTGTCTCCTAACCAAAACCAACCTAACTTCAAATTTTTATTTGTTGTTGTTAAATTAGTTGGTTCTTGTTTTTGGTAAAAAAGGATGAAATCGACTGTGGGTCGCGATTTTTTTTTATTGGTGTAAGCACAGAAAAATTAATTTGTTATGCCAATTACAAATATTTATACTTAATTTAATGTGACTGCTGTTTTAATATTATTGTAGTTTTAATTTTTAGAAACACGAGTGGCCCATAGCGAAAAAAATGTTACCCCAATTTCACAAATGAGGAAATGCGACTTTTTATTAAACTCGCTGGCCAATTTAAGTTCACTAATAATATCACTGTGGGGACAAAAACAAAGCATGGAAAAAGATTGCAGAATATTTTAATGCTTCTTCGGGTAAATAAACAGCTTATAACATACTGATTAAAAAAATAACTGTTCATAACTACCTAATTGTTTTAGGAATTTGTTATAGAAAGAAACACTGAAAATTAAAAAAAGCGATATGAAGCCATAAAAAAAATTATAAAGAAAAAATTTCAAGAACGGTTTTGTATAATCGAAGAAAAAATTCTGCAGTATTTCAAAAATTAAAGTTGTCAATGCGTTCTCTCACGTTGTACTCTCTATTATTTGGCATTTCTTCTGTTATGTTAACTAAATGAATTACATCAATATTAAAGTATCCATCAAAATCCATCCTACATTTTATTTTAAAATTTTATGTCTATTGCCTCGAAAATTTTCCAATTACATTCAACAAAAATAAATATTTCTACTTTTTATAGGTTAGAAAACATACTTATTCTCCTGGTAAACTTTATATCCGCCCGATTTATTACCGGTAAGTTAACAAAGAATTAACAAACATTTAACAGACGGTTAAATTTAATCAGGAGTAAAAATACCATAAATTTCGTTTAACAAAGGAATAAAATTTAACCGACTTTTAACCAATGATGAAGATACCGGGCATAAGTTGTTTAGTTTAAATTATTTTTCTCTACTTTCAGTTATCAATAATCCAATAACGTATATTATGGGGGGGAATTAAAGGAATAAATGTCTTCTTCTATCAATCAATGACCATCCACGACGGACCAAATTTGTGAAGAGCTTTTGCCGGCGTTATTATTTCTAGTGGCTACAATAGTATTATTGGTTTATTTTGCAAAATAAACGATTCACCTGATAATTCTTTATACCTGTTGCAAAACACTTTTCTATTATAGAAAAATTTATAATATGATGATAGTTGAGAAATTATTTATAAAAATGCCCCTCTTGTTACTACTATTTGTTTTGTTGGGGCAGCAATGCGACTTATTGTTATTGAAGAAAAATATTTATAAAACAATTTTTTTAGAACTCCAAATTATCTTTCCCATGGTAAAAAAGTTTTGGAAGGAAAATGGAAATTAGTCACCTCTTCGGATCTAATCGGATTATTTTGAGAGACTCAAAGGAAATTATGCTGCCGGTTTGTAAATTAAAACTGTCGCGCATCCTTCGGTCTGAGCTGATCAGTGTGGTGTTGAATTGTTTTACAATATTTTGGTTATAGTTACAGTTACAGAATACCTTATACATACAGTGAGGACGTTAAGTCTGGAATAAATTCATTATTTAGGAAACGTTGAATGTTTTCAAAAATCGCTCGGATACGTCGATTTTGTTTTTTTAATGCGAATTTTTTTCAATATTTTTTATTATACAGGGTCCTCCGAAAGCACTCTGCTTGGACCAACTTTAATTTTTTAAATGGGGAACCCCATTTTTTTTAAATTTTAGGATTCTGTGCATAATTGTAAACACTTTTTATCTAACATATCATTATGATTTATCGACAGTTAAAGTTCGAAAATAAATACAACAATTAATTATTTATCATTTTAATAAATATTGAAAATGTTGCCCAAAGGTTAATTGGCAGTAACCTTGACGATCGAAAAATTTCTACACATTTCTGACAACTTCCGGACTGATTGATCGTATTTCTTGAACAATTCGATTCTTTAAGTCCTCCATGACCATTGGCTTAGTCTTAAGGTAACCCCACAGAAAAAAGTCAAGGGGGGTTAAGTCGGGAGACCTCGGCGGCCATTCAATAGCTCCCCTTCTTCCAATCCATCTATTTTCAAAAATAGTATTAAGATAATCGCGAACTTCTGCTGAATAATGAGGCACCATCTTGTTGAAACCAAATAATCTGATGTGGTAAATCGGGATTTTCTTCATCAGGAAAAATCGTCGAAAGAGCTAGAATAAGATCATCTTGTAGAAAACTTAAATATCGTTGACCGTTTAGATTCTCATTAAAAAAAAACGATCCTATCACGATATCACCCACAATGCCCATTTATTTTTTGTCTATAGGTACTGAGTATGACCCTCCCTCATCCAATTTGGGTTTATATCCGACCAATACCTATAATTTTGTGTGTTGACCTCACCATTTAAGCAAAATGTGGATTAATCAGAAAAAACAATGTTTTTAACAAAATTGGGAATCCTAATGCACATTTCTTGTAAAATTTCACAAAATTCCTGTCAAAATCCTCTTCATAAAGTTCTTGAAGGACTTTCATCTTAAAAGGATGGTACATATTATCATGCAATACTTTTAAAACAGTTGTTTTCGAAATATTTAAGTTTGTAGCCATGTTCCTAGAGTTAATATGGTTATTTTTTTGAACACTTATTAATACGTAAATATTTTTGTCATCATTCAATGCTTTCCGACCACTTCTTGGGGCATCTCGAACATGACCAAGCTGAAGAAATTTATGCTCGATCTTACTTACAGCTGCTTGTGAAATTGGTGGACGATTATGATATTTTTTATTAAATAACTGACACACTTCTTGTTGGGTTCTTACCCTGTTCTTATCCTCTCATCATTAGAAATTCTATTCTCTGTGCTTCATTATGTTCTTACCCTGTTCTTATCCTATCATCATTAGAATTTCTATCCTCTGTGCTTCATTATGTTTTATTTTTGTTAAAAAGAAATTTCACAATAACTATTGCATAATAAATTTTTAAAATTAGAAAAGCTTTAGAGAAAAAAAAATAATCTGTCTTGGAAATAATGACACAATATTACGATATTTTGACACGAACCATAAAACTGTCTAATTTGACCAAATGTAACAATGTGACAAGTAATTATTCACTGAGTTATGCTGATACTGATTTAATTGTTGTATTTATTTTCGAACTTTAACTGTCGATAAATCATAATGACATGTTATATCAAAATGTTCACAATTATGCACAGAATCCTAAAATTAAGAAAAAAATGGGGGTTCCCAATTAAAAAAATTAAAGTTGGTCCAAGCAAAGTGCTTTTGGAGACACCCTGCATAATAAAAAATATTGAAAAAAATTCGTATTAAAAAAACAAAATCGACGTGTACGAGCGATTTTTAAAAACATTCAGCGTTTCCTAAATAATGAATTTATTCCAGACTTTACGTCCTCACTGTATATAGGTTATCCTTTAAATGTTGAGTTTAAGTTTTGTCATAACAATTAGGAAAAAAATACATATATTTTTTAAAAAATTCCTTAAATCCTAGATTTAAAATAATTAAAGTGGCTGTATTGAAAAATCTCTTGCATGCTGTAAAATATATAGTTATGCGAAAAATCTGCTTAATATTTTGTTAAGTTTTAAATATAGTATTTTTAATACATTATTTTTAATAACACACTTTTTATGAATCAAAATTTTCAGTAAATTATTAAATAGGTTTATCTATTAGAAATGTGTTATAAAAAAATGCTTTCTACATTATATATCAAAATATATCAAAACTGCAACTTAATATACTTTTTTGGGCCACACCTTATATTTTAGCAAAATTGTGATGCTGCCACAGTAGAGACCATTTCACTACGACAGCATTGTTTATTTGCTACCTTAGCTATAAAGGTATCTGTAAGTAGAGAAAACAAATGCTGATCAAGTAAAGACCTTTGCTATAAGCAGCAAAACGCTATAAAGGACATAAAAATTATTTTTATTGCAGCAAAGTTTTAAAGTGTTGCGAAACTTCCTTTTAATGGAAACAACGTTGAAGGCGGAAAAAAGTGTCTTTGTTGTTCCGGGAAAGGCTCTTTATAACCGATAGTAAGTGACTTTGCAAACACAGGATTTTGTTTGGGTTATACGTGATCATTTTCTATAAAATGACTTTATTCCGCCAGCAATGAAATTACAGCTAAATTGATTTTACTGTATGGGGTAATTTTAAACTTCACAATGTAACCTATATGAATTTCAATAAAATTTAAAAAAATGCATAGTTTATAAATGAAATCGAAACTTATAGTTTCTGAATGCGTCGCTTTTTCTGTCTCTGCTTATATTGGATTTTATGTTATTATCACTTTGCCTTATCATTTTTAATTATTCATCCCTTAAAAAACGGGAAGATTTTTAAATTTCCCTCCTTTCGAAAATTTCCTCTTAAAGATCAGTTAAAAATATCCGACGAAAAAGATGTACAGGGTGATCGCCTATAATGTTACCACCCTTTAACTTCTTTGTTTCGAAATTAAGAAAAAAACTGTTAAATACAAAAGTTGTAGGATTTAATGTAAACTTTTTGCAAAATATATCTTCGTAGATACAGGGTGTTGCATAAAAGCGTGACAGATCAAAGTTATATTTTTTTAAATGGAATACCCTGTATATTGTTGCATTATTGGATTCTACGGACAATTCTAAACATAATTTATATATACCACGATATATCTAAATTGAACCGTTTTTGACTTATTGATGCTTGAAAATTACTATATTATATTATTTAAGAAAATGAGGTCATTCAAGCAAGTCAAGATGTATCGTTTCCATGGATAATAATATTAACAATGGTAACTTGGTAAATTTCAAAAAAACTCAAAAAACATGAATTATCAGTTTTGATAAACAGTAAGAATTTCTATTCAAAAATGCCTTATTCTATTCAAGAAAAACAGACGATTTTAATGGCTTATATTAAAAATACCAATAATGTGAAAATGGCACAGCATTTTTCAAGTCAGTTTACGTGTTCATCATTTTGTGCTTGATTTTTTTTTTGATAGTGGGTAAAATATTCAGTTCAGTATTGTCATCCCGTTTTATCCATGGAAACAATACATCTTGACTTGAATGACCTTATTTTCTTAAATAATATATAGTAATTTTCAAACATCAATAAGTCGAAAACGATTCAATTTAGATATATAGTGGTATATATAAATTATGTTTAGAATTGTCCGTAGAATCCAATAATGCAACAATATATAGGATATTTCATTTAAAAAAATATATCTTTAATCTGTCACGCTTTTATGCAGCATGCTAGCCTGTATCTACGAAGATATATTTTTCAAGAAGTTTACATTAAATCCTAGAACTTTTGTATTTAACAGTTTTTTCTTAATTTCGAAACAAAGAAGTTAAAGGGGGGTAACATTATACGCGATCACCCTGTACCTCCAGTTGCTCATCGATCTTATAAACGAACGTCATCCAGATCTTTTTGTCCTCTGAAACATTAAACAAGCGGACGCGAAATAAGCCGACTAATCTGAAGGTAAAACCGAACTCGTTTATTGTTGAGAACAAAGTGCAATTTAAAAATAAGAAATTTGTTGATTTAATATAACGTAAAGATTATACAGGTATACAGATTGTTGCATCTTTAAACGAACCTTACCGAATGCATTAATATAGTCATGCAGCACATGATTTTGTTTTTTTTTGTCGAAGATAATCAGCGAAAGTGGTGTTCTGCTCTTCAAAAGGTTGCCTTTGCAGTAAGATCTTCTAAATATGAGGTAACTGTATATTTACCATATTTTGTTACCCTTGGGAGAGAAACTTGTTTTTTTGGAGATCGTAGTTCTTACTAGGAAAACGTTGATAAATATCGTTAGGGATACTGATTAATCAAAGCTTTATAACAATTAACTGCAGCTGATAGGAAAAGTTCTTCCCGATATAATCTAAATTTTTAGTATATTTGTTAGGCAAGAAGTAGGTATATAGTGAAAAAATTTGTTTCGTCCGATGGAGGAGTAAAGGACCATTTGTTATTTAAAGGGTATATACAGGGTAAAAAAGATGAATGTCACAAAACATAGTTATCGAGAAAATAGAATTTTAGTGTTTAGAGACTCCTACACTATTTATATGAAAATATTTCAAATTCTTTTTAATTCTTTTTTTTTTGCCAATATAGCATAAGGTCTCCCTTTCATTATTTATAGCTGCATATCTGTAGGTTGATGTCATAGACGTGCAATATTTTTTTTTATGGGTAAAACCTACATAATTAATGCAAAAATGATGAATATCACATAACTATTGTGCAAAAGTCGGCAATAAGCGAAACTTCTTGGAAAAGGAAAATAAAAAATAGTTACATGATAAAAGAGGCCAACCAACAGTGGATCACACACTGGGGTTGGGAGGAAGAGTTGAGGCGGCTGAGCCCTTCTCCCCCTCCCGATAATATGGACATTCATCTTTTTTCCTCTGTATATTTAATCTTGATGTAGTGTCTATGTCTCATCGTTTTTGCTCGGTTTACATAGTAAATTAAATTCTACCATTATTAAGCGACACATTCCAGCCTTAACCTTCAATTCGATTTTTTTGGACATTCATCTTTTTACCCTGTACCCTTCATTTGTGATTGGAAAATATAGAGTCTTCTTTTGAGCGTTGTTTTGACCGCTTTTATATGCTCATCCCTGCCTTTAGAACTCGGGACGCGTCGCGCTAAAACTAAATAATTTGACCTACTTGCGGCATTTTGTCGATAGAGGGTAGAATTTTACACTTTTGTGGCTTTTAAGCTTTTTTAAAAAGGGGTTTCCTTTGCACATTATATTAAACTGAGAATATTAGTTATTTTTATTATACCATTAGGGATTTTGTGGAATTTTTTACGCGAAAAATAACCTCGGATCTGGGGCGTTTCAATATACATGTAGAATCTGAAAATCAAAAAATAAGTAGACTGTTCCATTTAAAATGTCGATGCTGCCACCTGTTTTATGTAGAAGCGGCAAATATTTTAAAACGATAGAAGATAGTCGTTTATCGGAGCAACCAAATTAAAAAAAAAACATATTACCCGTTTTCCTTAAAGGTCTAATGTTCCATCCACCGTGAAACACTCTGTATATACTGCTATAAAAGAACATTATATATGTCGTTTTGGACACCTGTTTTTACTCTTGTCTTCAGATTCTTAAGATATGGATGGACTCTTTGTTACCGACTTTATTCCAGTTCAAAAATTTACCGTGTATGTATATGTCGTAGTCTTATAGTGAAATCCGTCTTTTCATGAAGAATCTCGTCATATCATGAAGCGTCGGCATATTGTGTAAAAACATGAAGCTACACAATCTGCCTAGGCTCTTCAAGAAAAGCCCGTAGCATTTCGGCGAATTGTGTATACTACAACCTGCCTAACTTTAAATATTGTGGTTTCGTGAAATTTCCACAAAGGCAAGGCATATTTTATTTAAGTGACCTTTGCCTAAGCTGTACAAAATTTTTATTTTGAATACATCATAATATCTTCTTTTTTAGGGGAGTAAGTATCAATTACATTTTTTACATTATTTACCAAAAATTTACACTTTGTATTTCTACTTTGCTCATTAAAATCATAAATCATTATTTCTTAAAGATTGTTTAAATTTTGCAGTATCATCCATTCGCTGACGATTAGTAATTTTTTTTGTTTTTTTATAGTTATTTAAAAGAATTGTTTCAACAATACAGACATTGGTAATTATAGGATTTGATAAGCTGTGTCTAACAAAATTTTGTTTTTTAAAATTACCAAGTCAATGATGTACGGCTGCGAAACCTGGACTCTTACGGTGCGAAATGAGGAACTCATTCGAAGATTTGAGAGGAAAGTGCTGAGAAAAAATTTTCGGACCCACCAAAAACCAGGATACGTGGAGCTACCGTATCAAAAGAAATGCAGAACTAAAACAAATGTACAATCAGCCGGAACTGATTAACCTCATAAAGGCACAAAGGTTGAGATGGGCAGGGCACGTACGGAGACAGCCAGAAGATAGAATGGTCCGCTTAATATAGGACAGAGCACCAGAAGGAAGACGACCACTTGGAAGACCGAGATTAAGGTGGCGAGATAATATAACATCGGACCTCCGGAAAATGGACATCGGGAATGGTCTGGAAGTTATGGAAAGGATGTACCGAGAACTTTTAAAAGTATAAAATTAACATCTGCGAGGTTAAAAACGAACTCGACATAATATAATTTTATTGACGAAGGAATACCAAAGAGGGTAAAAACATTATTGTCCAAAGCTTTCGTTACGGTAGAAGCCGTCGCCTTTTAAAGGTAAAGGAAATTAAGAAAAATAAACACAAACTACAAATAGCAATTTATAACCGCGAGATAATTTTTTGAAACAGTTTCTATATCATTAATTCTTACTAAATGTGCAAAGAAGAGATAGATCGAGCAGCTAAACAACTTGCGCAAAGCAGATGGACAGGGCTTACAACTTGTACCATCTCCAGACAATTGTGGCCCCTACTTGAACAGGAAAACCGCAGCGCTATTACAGCACAGTCGGAAGGACCTAAGAAACATCACTGCCGTAATCACCGGACATTGCTTGTTCGGTAGACACGCTGAACGTGTGCAAATACCAACTAACGACTTCTACAGAAGTTGCAGAGATGAGGAATAGGAGGAATGTAATCAGCATTTCTTGTGTGAATGCCCCTTGCCTCGCGAGAAGAAGGTTCAATGCACTGGGCGAACCATTTTTTAATGATCTGGAGGAAGTGAGCAGCCTGCAACTGGGTCGACTTACTAAGTTTATTAACAGCAGCAGCAGCAGTGGCTGGTTTGAATGAGCTGTCAAGATTCTTCTACGATCGTGTTAACCTTCAGGAAGCTGATGCAATAGGTTCCACGGAACATGTGTGGTACCACAACGGTCCTATAGGACTACGTGTGACTGTTTGGTCAATTTCAGAAGTCTGCCACTCTAACCTAACCTAACCTAACCTATTAAATGTGGGTCTTGATGCACGTGGCCAAGTCAAAATTGTATGATAAGCAGCTACATATTTAAAAAAAAATCATATTCAGCGCCGATTGATACTAATTGAACAAGCTTTGCCAATATAAGTAAGTTTAAGCCAATTCCTTAATAGATACCTATACCAGAGTTGAACTGTTTAAAAAATTGGATTTTCTGTTCAGTCGACATTCCAGTTTCTGCCACTATCATGAATTATCTATTTAATACTTTTAATTCTGATATAGTGAATATGACTGTTATTTTATAAAATTTAAAATATTTTTTGTACTAAAATAATAGTTTAAAATTTAGCCACCATTCCTAGGTAGCTAGTTATCCATCTTTAAAAATAACAAAAATTTTGAAATTCTTATAACTTCTTAAAGGACTTTGGACACAAAAAAAATGTATCTCCAAAGATGGAGATGAGATATTGAAGGTGTCCAAATTTTAGCTTTTTGACTTATCTATTAAAATTGGATTTTTTAAGTATAATAACCCAAAAACATAAACCTTTTTAAAATAATTTATTGCATCTCTTTAAGATTAATAACTTAAAAGATTGCATACGATTAAAACATTTTTACAAATAAATATTTTTATTTTTAATAATGTTAATTAAAATTGGTTTCCCTAAATACGACTTACCTGTGACTGAACACTTTTTCTAATAATATTTAATCCCCCCTAAACTAAAGGGGTAGAAAGTACAACCTATCTAAACCTTTAATTTTTTTAACTTTGAAAATGACGTAACATTTTTATATAAAAAAAAGAATCGCCAGACAAACGATTTTTATTTCCTTTCTTTACCTTTACATTTTTTGAACTGCTCGTTATCCCTACTATAAATTAAAATTCACTTGTAATTTTATTTATCATTTCTGGAGTTACTTGTCGGGTTTCATGTAATATTCGTTTTAAGTTCCTCTAAATTTTCTGGTCTTGTCACATAAACTTTACTGTAGGTACAGGGTCATCCAACCAGGACTAAACAGGGGCCTATTTTTTGAGTTTCCCTATATTTTTATTTAAACCAATATAGCCATTTCGTTTATGCTTTGCCGTAGAATCTAAAATTGCCATTTAAAAAGCGATCTGACTTAAAACAAAGGAACTGTGGCGTAAAGTTGTTGTTTTTTCAATGAAACACCCTGTATATTATTTATTTTTATGAAACGCCCTTCTTTCCTGATTCCATAAATATATAGTTTGTCCATATTAGCTCAGACCGTTTTTAAGATATGAGCAATCAAACATTTAAAAAGCTGTATTCATTTGAGCTTAATACGTCTAGAATGCCTTGGAAAAGAAAATCCCTGTAATGGCGATGCATTAAAATAACATCATAGGAGGTATTGGAAAATAAAGTTTTGATATGTCTAGAATGCATTGAGAAACAAAACCATGCAAATAATAATGATTTGTCAAGTTTTTATCAGTTAAAATGAAATATTCCCTGGAAGAACGATTTCAGATTAGGATTACACTTTTTTATAAAAACGAGGAAAATGCAGGAGAAACTCATCGGAGATATTTCGCTGAAGTTAATAGAATCATATCAGTTAATACAATTTTGATCTAGACATATTAAAAATTTATTTTCCAGTACCTCCTATGATGTTATTTTAATGCATCGCCATTACGGGGATTTTCTTTTCCAAGGCATTCTAAACGTATTAAGCTCAAATGAATACAGCTTTTTAAATGTTTGATTGCTCATATCTTAAAAACGGTTTGAGCTAATATGGACAAACTATATATTTATGGAATCAGGAAAGAAGGGCGTTTTATAAAAATAAATAATATACAGGGTGTTCCATTGAAAAAACAACAACTTTACGCCACAGTTCCTTTGTTTTAAGTCAGATCGCTTTTTAAATGGTAATTTTAGATTCTACGGAAAAGCATAAACTAAATGGCTATATTGGTTTAAATAAAAACACAGGGAAACTCAAAAAATTCGCCCCTGTTCAGTCCTGGTTGGATGACCCTGTACAATTAAGTGGCCGGCAAAATTCACAGATCTTGCGATTGTGATCGAGTTGTTGCCGAATTTATTCCAGGTAAAAGTTTACCTTATAAACTGTGGATTTCTAAATTTATTTGTTATAAGATATAGTTAGATTTATATAGTATAAGAGACTGACGTTTAAAAAAATATATTTTTAGAATAATACATTATAGAGGAAAACTGTTGTAATATACATCCAGTTTTTTTCTAACCAAATTGGTAATCATCCGGTTCAACTTCTTAGAGCGTAAAACCGGTATATTGGTGTGTAACAAATAAAACCGAAAGTTAGAATTTTTCAAAAATAAAATAATAATATAGCACAAATGTATAAATAAACCCATGGTAATACCCGTAGGTACTTACCTGATAACCGTGATAACTCTGCAAAGAGGATTTTCTGAAGCAGCAATTGCCTATGGAAAAACTTTAGTAGGTATGCTATTTTAATGTCTCTCCCCAAGGTTTTGAATATAAATTAATTACTAACTTAAAAAGTTGGAAAAATTAGTAGGGAATACCGGAGAAGATTAAACCCAGAGATAGATAAGCAATATTATGAATTATGGTTCAACTTGACGTACATATTCTTCGTTCATAAAATAAATCAGAAAGTCTAAAAAGTTTAGAATGTTTGGTTCGTTATATTATCAAATTATCATTTTATTAACTCTTCGCCGGTCGCGTAGCGGTATTACTCTGTGCCGCATTTAAATGTAATTAATTGTTCTATCGGTATATTTGCCCTACGCCCCTGGCCATATAGGTGTGTAACCTTGACTTTTTTTAGAAGCGCCTGACATGCACGGCTTTTATTACTGTGCTTTTGTTAGTACGTTTTGAGGCATCAAAGTAACCAGTGCTGATCTGCGGTATTCCGTGTCGCAACGCGACCGGTCATGTAAGTAAAATTTGTGTGTAAATCACACAGTGGAAAATTGGTGCAATGCAATTGCAATTGCCCTTATCCACCAATGAAGAAAGATAAGTTCTTAATCATTTTAATGTAAGTTTCGGTATATTAATTTTGTATATGGTTTACTTGTAAAAATGTATTTTCTATTTCTACTACTTTATAATCTTATATTTTTTGTTTTTATTTTGAGTTACAATATTTCTTTCACAAATAAAATCGTTGGTTAGAATTATAGTTGTTGAATTTTTTTATGTATTTTCCAAATAAAATTAATTTTACTAGCAAATCGAGATTTTTTTTTTTTTGCGGCATAGGGTACCGCGCCGCAGTGCGACCGCTGGTGGAATTTCTAAATGCGCGCCCGCCGCATGGTTAATATACCATATTTTAGGTTCCAATAAAGTGTCCTAATTATTTTTACGTTATTTTACTTACATCTTACACCTTTTATTTTAAAGTACAGATAATGCACCAAGAGTTTGCTATCTAAAGTTGATATTCGTCAACAATATACCTATTGGAGATAAGCATTTTCCGCCGAACAAAAATATCACTCTGGGCCATATTCTGTCAAAACAAAAATGAACGACTCAATGAATAAAAAAAAAATGATAGAATTCAAAACGGCAAGTTAGTAAAAGAAACGCTACATAAGTAATAGTTATTTACACTACAGTCGAGGACATAGTTTGCGCCCGAGCGAAAGCGAGGGCTTGCAAAATAGTCCGAGACTGGTCAAAAATACTGCCTCCCGAGTTTTGTATTATATTTTTTCTACTCAAGTTCCCTTAAATTTAAAAAAAAACTTTTTTTAATTTTATAATTTGAGCTATCCAACTGAAATACCCTGTATGTATGACAGGTTTCCTAGTGTTGACGCATTGTTTGCTATGGAATTCATAATGTTCATATTCAAACAAACGTTCTGTCAGTGCCAGTTTTTTTAAGAAATCGAAGAAATGGGTATCGATGCAGTTGCGCTGCTCTATTACCTCAGAAATCGAAGGAACGGTACAATCGGTGTTACAGGGACTTCAAGGATTGGTGCAGTATTAATGCAAGTGATGAAAGAGTCACCGAGATTTCTATGCTATACCTACTTTGTACCCTATCCTACCCTAGGGAGGTAAAACGTACTTACCTCCCTTAAATCAGTATCAAAATGAAGTACTAACCGAGTAAGGAGTAGAAAAACTTATTTACTTACAAATTTAAATAAGCTTGTAAAAAAAAAATCAATTATTGTGTTTAGTGAGACATAAATACTTAACTATTGCTTTTTTTCAATTAAAAGATTTACGAAATAGTGCTTTAATGGCTCGAACAGTCACATTTATTATTAGAGGATCAGAAACGAAAAGAGAATAATATTGAAAGTAAATAATTTTCTTTATTTACAACCATACATGTAATGTTGACATTACAACATTTTTAAAAGTTTGGAAGTGTCACATTACCTACGTCTACTTCCCTCTTCCACTTTCCTCACCCACTTCCCTCACCCATTTCCCTCACCCATTTCCCTCATTCTGGTCATTCAACCAGCATATTTTTGTTTGGCGTCAAACAATAAATGTCATATTTTGACATTTTTACTACATTTTTAGAAAAAATTAAATATTATCTAATTTTCAATTAACTGTGTGGTTGTAAATAAAATAGTATACAAACCTTAGAGGAAAGTCTTTATTACTGTCACGAGATTAAAGTTAACCTCGACGCTTCGCGTCTCGGATAACTAACTAATCTCTCGACAGTATTGAAACACTTTCCTCTTCGGTATGTAATATACTATTTTCATTTCCACATTCGGCACAAAGATATTAGAAGATTTGTACTCAACCACTCCTAATTTCCCCTATACAGAAAAATGATGTTTCATTCCAACTTTTCGTTGCCCATTTAGGTTTTATATTATTCATAATAAAGTAGGTAGTATTTAATATTAACATTTGACTAATACCTTAGTTCGGAGACAATTGCTTATAACAACCAGTAATTATATCGCTTTCGACAGAAAGAAAAGTATAATTTTTAATTCCCGGTCAAAAAAAACCGGAGAAGAAAAATATAGGAAAAAATTTAGTATAATATTAATTTGTCATAATTTTTTAAATCCTAACCCAATTTGGATAAATTTATTTGCAAATTTAAGGCACCTTTTTTTAGGTTTTTTGCTGCATTCCAGTTATCGTAAAATAAGCACCACTTTGCTCTTATGTAAGGAAGAACAAAAGTTACATTTTTAACACTAAATTTTAAACACCCTGTGGGAAAATTTGGTAGAAGGATAATGTTTCAATTATTAGCTTGGTTCTTAAGTTTCACCATTTTTAACGCAATGTGCCTCTTGATTAATCTCGATATTTCTTTTCTAAAAACACACATTATTTGAACCCCTCACTTCACTTATGGAAAATGGCACTTGGTTAAATTTTCTAAATTTTTAGTATGTTGTAGAGTATGTAGAGAATGCCATTTTGATCAAAAGTGTTCCTGGCCACAACAATATCTGCCGACCAGTTTTTGAGATACAGAGTGTCCAAGTTGCAAAATATGAATTTTCACTACATTATATTTTCGTATTTTATAATATTAATTCGTTTTATTATTCTAGATTTTTGTTAACCCTGTCGTAGGTAGAATAAAATACTATAAAAATAGTTTAAATTTTTTTATTATATACCGGGTGAGTGACGAAAATTATTTAATATTTTTTGTTAAATCATTGTAATTTCGGAATTAACTTAAATGTTAACAAAGTAATACTGTAGATGACATAAGCTTAAAGCAAGCTATCAGAATTTATATTACTTATATTTATACAGGGTAACTCAAAAAATTTTATTCGTTTTTAAAGAATTTTTGTAGATATTTTTTTATGAACTACTTGTCGCTTATCGTATGCTTTCAAATATATATAATTATCAAGGTTATACAGGATGTTTTCGATGATAAGCGATAGAAAAATAACAGAAAAATGCATGTATTTATAAATTATCCGGTATATTAAAAATGGATCGGTTAAATTTTGTTATTTTTTGTTTGAAGTGTCTTACTTACATGTTTGCTTTTGATTATCCTTTTTCTATGATCAGTTCTGTAGATATACAGAGTCAAAAACTCAAAAAATAAGCAAATAAAATAACAATTTGTTTTTAATTTCAATAAAATTTGTTATATAAGTTTATTTTATAAATGGTTAAAAATAAATATATTAAATGCTATACAGGGTGTTTCGAATAATTAGGGTATTCTAACACTGTATTATACAAATAAGAAATGTATATAAGTACTATACTTAAACAAGCAAAGTCTCAATACAAAGAATTAATTTTATTCAAAAATAATAAGTAGGCCTTGAGAAAACATAATAGTTGCCATAATATACAAAGTAATAAAATTTTGACAGATCATTCTATGGGTTTCTGCAAGTTAGCAGTTACATATTACTTTTAAAAAAAGTTATTTTGTATTTATTTATTGAAGAATACGGCACTAGTTAATCGAGTAATGTGCTACGTGTGCGACAAGACTTAAAGTTCGACAAATGATAAGAATTCATGGAGATAATATAGAATATAGACAAACAAGATCAAGCCGTCATACGGAGACAAGTTATGGGAAGGCCCCCTTTAGAAATTGTGGAAGGTACCAGAATGTGCTTCAATTGTCACCAGAATTTAAGAATTCTTGAAAATAATCCTAATTGTATCCGTCTCAACGTAGCATCTCCGGTTAGAGGTACGATATGTTTAATAAGTAATGATAATGAAAATATTCAAAGACTATCGCTCGGCTGCAGGGTAAATATTTTTATTAAAGTGACATTTTTGTACCGTAAACTGCAAAAGCATGTTTACACCATCTAAACGAGCAAGGTTTTCTGTTGGATGCCTTACATGCTGGCCTAAAGTTTATAAATAGGCCCTATGTAATAAATAATTTAGGTCAATTTTTGCGAGGTCTTGGGACAGCTGCCAATGTTAATATAAGTGACTTTAAAGATTTAAACAACTTAAGTGCTAACGATTTTAAATCTTGTGAATGTTTGAAGGTTGGAGACAATGATGTTTCTTGAATGATGAAAGAGTTTTGGACTTCCATTGTCTTTATTTGTTTTAAATCACAACGTTTCAACTGGTAAGTATCTCCAGTCGTCTTCAGGTGAATACTAAATAAGTAAAGTAACTACAAGATTATTTATACTAGCTAGGTGCACCGAAGCACAACTGAGGTGGGTGCAGTCATGCGTTCAGTTAGCACGCGATCTTATCCTAAGCTTACATCTATCTAACAAAGGTTTCCAGATATTTCTTATGTCTAATGATGGTTTACTGAAACAGCCTGGGTTCTGGTGAATGGCAGCAGCTTCCTTAAACTTTCTTTTCCTCCATTGTGGTTCCTTAAGTAGAATTTCAGCTTCTGACCACATAATATGGTGACCATGTTTCCAGGCATGGTCAGCTGCACCTGACTTTTCGGTCTCTCCTTTTAAAGTATTGTTTTTGTGTTCTTTAATCCTTGTCTCGAGTGATCTTAATGTCTCACCTATATAAGATTGGCCGCACTCACAGGAGATCTGGTAGACGCAGTTTTTCCTATCTTTTTGACTTGTAGGCTTTGTCTTCGTCAGGTGGCTTCTTAGGGTGTCCCTCGAGTTGAATACGGTGTTGATGTTATATCGTTGTCCTAATCTTCTTATTTTCTCAGATACTCCTTTGACATATGGAATATTGAGTGTTGGTTGTGCCTCTCTGTTTGCTTTTTGCGCGTTGGGTCGATTCTTACGATTTTCCAATATTGTGTCAACTAATCTTGTGGGGGAGCCATTTTTGTTGAGGTCGGGCTTGATGTGGTGAGCTTCTTTTTTAAGTACTTCTTCCAAGTTACAGATTGTAATTGCCCTATCCACAAGAGTTTTAACTATGCCATGTTTCGTGTTGTTTGAGTGATTTGATGTGAAATTGAGATACTGACCTGTATGCGTAGGTTTTCTGTACACTGAAGTTTGGATGCTGTTGCCATTTTTCTTCCCGTTGACATATAGGAACGGTAACTGGTTATTTTCTTCTTTCTCCATGGTGAATTTGATTGTTGGTGTTAAGCTATTGAGGTGATCTAGAAAATCTCTTAGTTCGTCATCGGTTCCATTTCAAATAATGAAGGTGTCATCCACATATCTCAGCCACATTTTTGGTTTCTTCTTTGCCTGTTCTATTGCTTTGGATTCAAACCATTCCATGTAAATGTTGGCGATTATTGGGGAGAGAGATGAGCCCATCGGTAGTCCGTCTACTTGGTTGAAGAATCTATCCTTTTCTTGAAAGTAGGAATTGTTGAGGCAGCATTCTAATCAATCTAAATCTCTAAATCTAAAAAATCAAAGAATACACGTTAGAAGAGGATCATGGACCTATTTTTCGGAAGATTGACGCCACCTGTGACAAAGTAAGAACAACTCAACAAAACAATCATAAGAAGAAATTGGGAAAACATGTAAGTCAAGAAACACCAATAACGCAGAATAAAAGGACCATTGTCAACATTTCATCTAAAGAATTAACAAGCAATGAAGAAAACTTATTGGCCAAGGGATTAAACTTTACTGTCGCTCCAAAAGAGATACCAATACTGGACATTATTAGCGCCGTCGACTCCACAACCATAGGAGAGACACAAGGAGAGGAATTTAGATGGAAAGTTAGGGAAGTTCTAGAAAAATCGAAGCCTCCAAAACCAAATATCAGTAAGGATGATAAAATCTCCCTTGCAAACCTTCGCCAAGACCCCTCTATTAAGATTCTACCAGCCGACAAGGGAAAATCGACCGTCATTATGAATGTTCAGACCTACGATCAGAAAATCGAAGAAGTCCTGCAGAAAAGAAACTACTCTCTAACTGCCAAGGATCCGACCTCTACCATCGAGAGAAGAATCTACCGAACACTAAAGAAATATGAACGATATATACCGGAAAAGACAAGGACACGCCTGACACCACACCACAGTAAGCCTCCACATCTCTATGGCCTGCCAAAGATACACAAACACAACATGCCTCTAAGACCCATTACGAGCTCCCGTAATTCTCCAACATACGAGCTAATTTCTACTCCCTCTACTCAAACCTCTACAAGGAAATAGCACATCATTTGTTAAGAACTCACAACACTTCGTAGAAATAATAGGAGGAAAGGAAGTACAGCCAGGAGATCAGCTAATGAGCTTTGACGTCGAAAGTCTTTACACCAACGTTCCCGTAAAAGACGCCCTAAAGGTTATCAGAAACAAACTTGAGGAAGACCATACTCTACAGGAAAGAACAACGCTCCCTATTAATGCCATCTTGGAACTATTAGAATGCTGCCTCAACAATTCCTACTTTCAAGAAAAGGATAGATTCTTCAACCAAGTAGACGGACTACCGATGGGCTCATCTCTCTCCCCAATAATCGCCAACATTTACATGGAATGGTTTGAATCCAAAGCAAAAGAACAGGCAAAGAAGAAACCAAAAATGTGACTGAGATATGTGGATGACACCTTCATTATTTGGAATGGAACCGATGACGAACTAAGAGATTTTCTAGATCACCTCAATAGCTTAACACCAACATTCAAATTCACCATGGAGAAAGAAGAAAACAACCAGTTGCCGTTCCTAGATGTCAACGTGAAGAAAAATGGCAACAGCATCCAAACTTCAGTGTACAGAAAACCTACGCATACAGGTCAGTATCTCAATTTCACATCAAATCACTCAAACAACGCGAAACATGGCATAGTTAAAACCCTTGTAGATAGGGCAATTACAATCTGTAACTCGGAAGAAGCACTTAAAAAAGAAGCTCACCACATCAAGACCGACCTCAACAAAAATGGCTACCCCACAAGATTAGTTGACACAATATTGGAAAATCGTAAATATCGACCCAACGCGCAAAAAGCAAACAGAGAGGCACAACCAACACTCAATATTCCATATGTCAAAGGAGTATCTGAGAAAATAAGATTAGGACAACGATATAACATCAACACCGTATTCAACTCGAGGGACACCCTAAGAAACCACCTGACGAAGACAAAGCCTACAAGTCAAAAAGATAGGAAAAACTGCGTCTACCAGATCCCCTGTGAGTGCGGCCAATCTTATATAGGTGAGACATTAAGACCACTCGAGACAAGGATTAAAGAACACAAAACAATACTTTAAAAGGAGAGACCGAAAAGTCAGGTGCAGCTGACCATGCCTGGAAACATGGTCACCATATCATGTGGTCAGAAGCTGAAATTCTACTTAAGGAACCACACTGGAGGAAAAGAAAGTTTAAGGAAGCTGCTGCCATTCACCAGAACCCAGGCTGTTTCAGTAAACCATCATTAGACATAAGAAATATCTGGAAACCTTTGTTAGATAGATGTAAGCTTAGGATAAGATCGCGTGCTAACTGAACGCATGACTGCACCCACCTCAGTTGTGCTTTGGTGCACCTAGCTAGTATAAATAGTCTTGTAGTTACTTTACTTATTTAGTATTCACCTGAAGACGACTGGAGATACAATACAATACAATACAAAATATTTATTAGTTCTCAAAAATTCCAACTAAGGATAGAACATGTCAATAAAAAGTGGTAAAAGTCATAGTCAAAACAAAAAATAAATTGGTACAAACATATAAATGTATATATAACATAAATATCACAGTTCAATAATCGCATCATTTAAGAACTCTTGAGTAGAATAATATGCCTTAGAAAAAAGCAGTCTCTTCAGCCGTTGTTGAAGTTTTATAGTGGGCAGAGCACGACAGTCTGCTGGGAGCTTATTCCAAACCTTAGTGATTGGGTACACCACATTTCTCTGAATGTAGGAGAACTTCGATATTTCAGTTGTTAAGTTATGTTTATTTCTTGTGGGATATTCATAAGTTAATAAACAATTTTCAAAAAGATCTGGATTTTTTTTTATAAACATGACCGACTCCAAGATATACAGACTACTAACTGTAAGTATTTTATTTTCCATGAAAATGTTCTTACAAGTATCTCGTGGACCGAGACCAAATATACATCTTAAACATCTTTTTTGGAGGACAAACACCCTACCAAAATCTACCGAGTTACCCCAAAAGATAATCCCATATGCAATTCTGGACTGCATATAGGCATGATAGGCTATCAAAGCAGTGTCACGATCCACACTCATGGATAACACTCTCAGTGCAAAAATATATCCAGCCAGGCTCTTAGTCAAACAGTCGATATGATCCTTCCAGTCCAGCCTGCTGTCCAACTGAACTCCCAAAAAGGACACCTTCCGCGATGATGTTAGCTCCCTCAGCTTGTAGTCCATTTTTAAGGTTTCTGGTTGTTGGCCGAATAAAATAATTTGTGTCGTGTCAACATTCAATGTAAGATTGTTTTTTATAAACCAGTCTTCAAGTACGATCAATGAATTACATAGGTCATCTTTGCATTCACTCTTTGAACCCCCACTGCATACCTTTGAAGTGTCATCCGCATACAAAACCAAATCATTGCCGGACAAAACGTTTGGCAACTCATTCACATACAAAATATACAGCAGCGGCCCAACAATCGATCCCTGTGGCACCCCTCTCAAAACCAATTCCAATTTAGACCTCCTTATGGAGCCCCTCTCATCATACTCCACCGCACGCTGATGCCTACCCTGCAGGTACGATCTTAGCAAAAAAAAAATACTTACCAGTTGAAACGTTGTGATTTAAAACAAATAAAGACAATGGAAGTCCAAAACTCTTTCATCATTCATTTTAAATCTTATACGTCTCTTTCTAATAAACAGTTTCTGGAACTTTATGCGTTTTGTGATGTCGTAGAACAGAACGGTATATAACCAACGATTGGTTAAAGAAAAACATTTATTTACTTTTTTGACAAAATTACTTCATGGCTTGTCCGATAAAGTCCTGTAGCTTATTTTTTATTATTCCTGTCGTCAAATGACAAGCCTTATTATTTCCAACGTTCGCATATCTTTAATGCATCGCTTTGTACCAGCAAATGTTGGTTTTAACGCCCTAACTAGAGAAGAATATATTACAAGGCATGTTACTCCATTTGTTAATGAGCTGTATAACTCTGAGCCAAATCAAGGCAAAGTTGTAGTATATATAAATTGCACTTATAACAAAATTGAAAAAAGTAAAAATTTTCTAATTCTTCGCTAGTCATATTGTTACCACAAAACGGAACATTTAGTTAAGCCAGAACGTATGGTTGCTCCTGGTGGGTATATCCTAGCCATTAATGGTCCTTATTTCTCAGATGCATGTAATAATGATGCATTAATATTAAACTATGAACTACAAAATTACCTTGATGAAATGAGAGCGTGGTTTCAAGAAGGAGATGGAGTTATCGTAGATAGAGGTTATAGAGATTATATTCCTTTATTACAAAACTTTGGAATCAACTGTTACATGCCGCCACTTTTAACTAGAGGACAGCGCCATTTCACTTCTGAGGAAGCTAACAGAGCGCGTTTAATAACAAAAACAAGGTGGATAGCGGAAGCCAGAAATGGGCATCTTAAGTTCATTTTTAAATTTTTTAAGGGTACTATATCTACTACACATGCGGTAAATTTTGGTGATTTTTGTCGAATCGCGGGTGCCTTAATTAATCGATTTCACCCAGTAATAAACATACCAGGAACAGTTCAGTTGGCAAGGCAAATGCTACAACAAGCAGAATATGTTAATACCGTTTAGGCCAGAGTTGAAGCTAAAAATCTTTTTTCACGAAATGGACAATGGGTCGTATTAAACCATCCGAATGTAAACGGTAAGTGAAAGAAAAAACTTGACGGGTATTTAGGGGAAATTGGTATAATACGGCATACTAGGACAAAATGGCATAATAATAATGTATAATAAATTACGCGCATTTCTTAAATCCCGCCATGCGATTTTCGACACTGGTGGGGAGCATACGACAACGGGAGATTAAAACGAAGAAGATATCAGTGGGTGTTTAGCGGTGATAGGTGTTAGTTTGTTTTCGTGCATGTTTGAAATTGTTTGGAGATTAAGAGAACGTGTCTGAAACTCATAACCTACAACTTATTGAACAAATATTTATAACTTGACAGGTAAGTAGGATACTGAAGCATGTTTTTGTATTATTTGTATATTTTAAAAGTTATTTTATAAATATTTAATAACAAAAAAAATGTTCTTAGCCGTTTTGGATAAAATGGCACAGGGGTGATATGTTTAAAATGCTACTGTGCCGTTCTATCCAAGATTATAAAATAATATTATTTTGTGTTTTAGATAATGCGCGTTATTGCCTAAACTGCAACAATTACAGAATAAAATAAAACGAAAGAGCCAGGGACCAAATGTTTTAAACTCAACTTCAAATTTAATAGAGATGAAACAGAAAGCAGAAGAAAAAAATTGAGAAGAAAGAAGATCTCAAAAAAAATGAAAAGCGAAAGTAGACCTTACAGATCAGTTCCCCAAATTTGATTCCGAAAACGAAGCCATTCATCAGGGTAATGTTAAAGCATCTTATATATATTGTAATGAACTTTTTTCAATGTCTAAGCCTAAGGAGATTTGGATTTGCTGTCAAAGTTGTAGAAAATGGAGCCACTGTGATGGGTGTGCTCAGGACTTTCTCCAAAAACAAAAATGTTTCTTTGTGAACTTTGCCAACCATAATCACTGGACAACAAATTTTAGGTTATTGGTTGTATCGTGTATCAAAATGCATTTTTTTTGTTAACTTTGGGATGCTGAATACAAAAATGATAATGAAATTAAAAACTTAGTTGCCGTTTTAAAAAAAAAGTGGTTATATTTTATTTTTGATAAAATAATAAAAACTACGTAATTTTACACTTTAGAGTCACTAAATGCGCTGTCGCTTTGCTACTCTTTTGTGAACTGTTTCTGGAGCATCTCTAATAAGAGTCCAACAGTAGTCGGCAAGCATGGAAGCATTCCAGTGTCCCTGGTATCTGTTTTCCATGGTTGATATGTCCTAATGGAAGCGTTCGCCGTGCTCATCACTTACAGCTCCGCAGTTGTCAGGAAAAAAGTCCAGGTGAGAGTGTAGGAAATGGATCTTTAGAGACATATTGCAGCCCATTTTTTGATACGACGACAGCATATTTTCAACCAGAGTAACGTAATTGTCAGCTTTTTTATTTCCCAAGACATTAGTTACCACGAGGCGAAAGTCTTTCCAGGCGTTTTTTTCAATATCTGTTAGAGTGCTGTCAAAGTGTTCGTCTTTCAGAATATTTCGAATTTGTGGCCCAATAAAAATACCTTCTTTAATTTTTGCCTCACTTAGCCTCGGGCATTTCTGACGTAGGTACTGAAATGCTGGCCCATCTCGATTCAGTGCCTTAACAAAGTTTTTCATTAGGCCCAATTTGATATGCAGTGGTGGTAACAAAACCTTTTTGGAGTCTACCAATGGCATGTGTTGTACATTTTTTTGCCCTGGGACCCAATTCTGGAGTCACGATTTGTCTTGTCGCATGCGTAATATCCAAATCTCGAAGGAAATGTCGCAAATGCGTATTCTTGAAATTCGCCTGCGAATTATACTGGTCGACATTATTACGAGTGGGTAAAATGATGTGAGATTTATTACGATGAAAACTGTCACTTTCCAACGTCATTAAAATTTTTGAAAATATGGCGGAATTTGAAGAGTTAGAGATACTTGCAGCAATTGAACATCAAGAAATTCAGGAACATGTTAGATTTCAGCGCAAGTACTATCGATATCGGGATGGGTTTAATATTTCAGAATGCCTATTTTTAAAACATTTTCGTTTGAGCAAGGAATTGGCAAGAAATTTAATTAATTTAGTTCGGCCATATGTGCGGGAGAAGACTAGGGCTTCCTCCATTTCAATAGAAACAAAGGTAAATAGGTTTGTACCTTGAGATTAAATTTATTTATCTAATTAATAAAATAATTAGATACCTTAATTCTTATCCAGGTCCTTGTTACATTAAACTTTCTTGCAACTGGATGTTATCAACTACCTATTGGAGCAAACGAACACTTATCTGTATCCCAACCATCTGTTAGTCGATGTATTCATGAAATAATTAATGCCCTTAACCATCCCGATTTGTTTAACCAGTATATTAAATTTCCGAATAGTTTACACCAATTGACTGAGCTTCGACAGCAGTAAGTGCATGAAGAAATTTTATTATTTACCACTATTATTATTGTAATCTAACCGAACTGAAATTTATTTAATTCTTAAATTACTATTTTCTTTGTATAAAATAAATTTTATAGATTTTATGAAAAATTTAGAATGCCTGGAGTCATAGGGTGCATTGACTGTACGCATGTCGCTATTGTACCACCAGCACAAAATGACGAAAATTATCCCGAGCATATTTATGTGAATCGGAAGAACTATCATTCAATTAACACGCAGCTGGTAAGCATTTTCATTTATTATATTTGTTAATAATATAATCTGTAATTTACTAAGTACCTTTATTGTTTGTCTTTTTACTACCTACCGTACTTTGTAATTTGTATAGAAATTTCTATAACGGCCGAGCACTAGTTTTTTTTTTTAATTTCAGATTTGCAACCCTTTTCTTAAAATACTACATGTAAATGCACGTTTCCCAGGAAGTACTAATGACGCCCACATTTGGGTTAATAGTAACATAGAGCCCATTTTGAGAAATCTTTATATGAGGGGTCATCATGGATTCTTTTTACTTGGTAAGTATAATATAATATATAAGTTTTGGTTAGTGACAATATTATAAATAATCTTATTTCTTAGGAGACTCTGGATATTCTCTAAGACCATGGCTACTAACACCATTAGCCAATCCACAGACCAGAGCTGAAGAAGTATTTAATGAAAGGCACAAAAGTATACGATCACTTATTGAACGGTGTAATGGTGTACTCAAAATGAGATTTAGGTGTCTATTAAAACACAGGTTTCTACATTATCATCCAACAGTATGCTCAAAGATAATTAATGCCTGTGCAGTGTTACATAATATGTGTATTGATGCTAATATAGAACTTGAAGAAAACGATTATGCTGATGAGTTTGGTATTTTTGAAAATAATTTAAACATAGTGGAACAAATAAATGTTAATAACCCTGATCTACAAGCTGGGAGACAAATGCAAAGATGTATTATTAATAATTATTAACAGTTATACTCGCAGTTATATAAAACAAGGATGTTTTTGAAAAATTATTTTTGTACTTTATTATTAAAATAAACTGTACACAATAACTTTTAATTTTATTTATAAAAAGAAATAGCCAAAAATAACATTAAATTAGGCATTTAATTTAAATTTTGTTGCCAAGTCTTCAAGAGCTTTGGCTTGTCTTTCCATAATAAGTAATTTACTCTCGCAGTAATGTTTCTCAAATTCAAACTTCTGCTGCTCAAACTGAAATTTTTCTTTTTCAAATGCCAATCTCTCTTCTGACAGATTCGCTAAAGATGCTATCGACTTGGCAGATGTAATCAAGCGATTTGCTGCAACTGTTCGTTTTTTTGTTTGATTTGGGGTATCTAACAGGGTGTTTTTTTTTTCTTCAGTTATATCAAGCATATTATTATTATTATCTTCTGTAAACTTAGTGTTTGGTGGAAATGCATCTATTGGCAAGGTTTCCATTTGTTCGTCCTCATAAATAAATTCGACTTGGGATTCAGTAACATAACTATCTCCCGTTATTGATGTGGGGTTTAAAATGGAAAGAACTTTCTCCTCTACTGGCGTAATTTTTCCTATTGGCGGAGGGCCCCCACCAGTCCCTCTTACTAAAATAATTTTAGTACAGTAAATAGTAAATACCTTTGTTCGAGTTCTGTGGTAAATACTGGTTTGTGCGTTTGTGCCATTTTTATATATTTTAACCTGGTTGATAGTATTTAAATATGGAGGAAAAGAAAGGTAAACATCAATATTGTAGCCAACAACAAAAAGATGATTTAGTTCAGTTAGTTACAGAAGATTCTGATCTTTTATCGGGAAAGCTCACCAATAAGTTTAGCTACAAAGATTCAGAAAAAAAGTGGAGATTAATAGCATTAAAACTAAATGCAATTCCTGGTGGACAAAAGGATTGGAAACAATGGCGAAAGACGTGGCAAGATATAAAAAGCCGTACAAAGTCAAAAAAAGCCTGTTTAACCAGATACGAAAGAGGGACTGGTGGGGGCCCTCCGCCAATAGGAAAAATTACGCCAGTAGAGGAGAAAGTTCTTTCCATTTTAAACCCCACATCAATAACGGGAGATAGTTATGTTACTGAATCCCAAGTCGAATTTATTTATGAGGACGAACAAATGGAAACCTTGCCAATAGATGCATTTCCACCAAACACTAAGTTTACAGAAGATAATAATAATAATATGCTTGATATAACTGAAGAAAAAAAAAACACCCTGTTAGATACCCCAAATCAAACAAAAAAACGAACAGTTGCAGCAAATCGCTTGATTACATCTGCCAAGTCGATAGCATCTTTAGCGAATCTGTCAGAAGAGAGATTGGCATTTGAAAAAGAAAAATTTCAGTTTGAGCAGCAGAAGTTTGAATTTGAGAAACATTACTGCGAGAGTAAATTACTTATTATGGAAAGACAAGCCAAAGCTCTTGAAGACTTGGCAACAAAATTTAAATTAAATGCCTAATTTAATGTTATTTTTGGCTATTTCTTTTTATAAATAAAATTAAAAGTTATTGTGTACAGTTTATTTTAATAATAAAGTACAAAAATAATTTTTCAAAAACATCCTTGTTTTATATAACTGCGAGTATAACTGTTAATAATTATTAATAATACATCTTTGCATTTGTCTCCCAGCTTGTAGATCAGGGTTATTAACATTTATTTGTTCCACTATGTTTAAATTATTTTCAAAAATACCAAACTCGTCTGCATTATCAGCATAATCGTTTTCTTCAAGTTCTATATTAGCATCAATACACATATTATGTAACACTGCACAGGCATTAATTATCTTTGAGCATACTGTTGGATGATAATGTAGAAACCTGTGTTTTAATAGACACCTAAATCTCATTTTGAGTACACCATTACACCGTTCAATAAGTGATCGTATACTTTTGTGCCTTTCATTAAATACTTCTTCAGCTCTGGTCTGTGGATTGGCTAATGGTGTTAGTAGCCATGGTCTTAGAGAATATCCAGAGTCTCCTAAGAAATAAGATTATTTATAATATTGTCACTAACCAAAACTTATATATTATATTATACTTACCAAGTAAAAAGAATCCATGATGACCCCTCATATAAAGATTTCTCAAAATGGGCTCTATGTTACTATTAACCCAAATGTGGGCGTCATTAGTACTTCCTGGGAAACGTGCATTTACATGTAGTATTTTAAGAAAAGGGTTGCAAATCTGAAATTAAAAAAAAAAACTAGTGCTCGGCCGTTATAGAAATTTCTATACAAATTACAAAGTACGGTAGGTAGTAAAAATACAAACAATAAAGGTACTTAGTAAATTACAGATTATATTATTAACAAATATAATAAATGAAAATGCTTACCAGCTGCGTGTTAATTGAATGATAGTTCTTCCGATTCACATAAATATGCTCGGGATAATTTTCGTCATTTTGTGCTGGTGGTACAATAGCGACATGCGTACAGTCAATGCACCCTATGACTCCAGGCATTCTAAATTTTTCATAAAATCTATAAAATTTATTTTATACAAAGAAAATAGTAATTTAAGAATTAAATAAATTTCAGTTCGGTTAGATTACAATAATAATAGTGGTAAATAATAAAATTTCTTCATGCACTTACTGCTGTCGAAGCTCAGTCAATTGGTGTAAACTATTCGGAAATTTAATATACTGGTTAAACAAATCGGGATGGTTAAGGGCATTAATTATTTCATGAATACATCGACTAACAGATGGTTGGGATACAGATAAGTGTTCGTTTGCTCCAATAGGTAGTTGATAACATCCAGTTGCAAGAAAGTTTAATGTAACAAGGACCTGGATAAGAATTAAGGTATCTAATTATTTTATTAATTAGATAAATAAATTTAATCTCAAGGTACAAACCTATTTACCTTTGTTTCTATTGAAATGGAGGAAGCCCTAGTCTTCTCCCGCACATATGGCCGAACTAAATTAATTAAATTTCTTGCCAATTCCTTGCTCAAACGAAAATGTTTTAAAAATAGGCATTCTGAAATATTAAACCCATCCCGATATCGATAGTACTTGCGCTGAAATCTAACATGTTCCTGAATTTCTTGATGTTCAATTGCTGCAAGTATCTCTAACTCTTCAAATTCCGCCATATTTTCAAAAATTTTAATGACGTTGGAAAGTGACAGTTTTCATCGTAATAAATCTCACATCATTTTACCCACTCGTAATAATGTCGACCAGTATAATTCGCAGGCGAATTTCAAGAATACGCATTTGCGACATTTCCTTCGAGATTTGGATATTACGCATGCGACAAGACAAATCGTGACTCCAGAATTGGGTCCCTGGCTCTAATGATTGTCGAACGGGCCAGTGTCGTCTATTGTAATGAAGTGACCTTGCCCGACTGTCCCATTCACACAAAAAACAGCAAAACTTGGTGTAGCCTAGCTGCAACCCAAGTAAAAGTGCAATAACCTTTAAGTCACCACAGATCTGCCATTGGTGCTCATCATATTTTATGGTTGTCAATAGGAACTTCATATTGTCGTATGATTCTTTCATGTGAACTGCATATCCGACAGGAATGGACGGAAGAATATTGCCAATATGTAATAGTACTGCCTTTAAACTTAATTTTGAACTGTCTATAAACAATCCCCATTCCACTGGTTTGTAGTTTATATTTAAAGCCTCCAATAAACCGCCAATATTATTGCAGAAAACTAAGTTATTTTCCATGTCAAAAAATGGCGCTAGACCTTTATGGCGTTTACGAAAAACACTTACAGAGACATCTTCTTCTAACAGGTTCCACTGCTGCAATCTTGATCCTAGTAACTCAGCCTTACTTTTTGGAAGTTCTAGATCTCTCACAAGATCGTTTAATTCTGACTGGGTTATTTTGTGCGGTTGTCGGTATGATGTGCTGGGTGCGAAATCGGGATCTCTTGAAGTTGATGGCATATCTTCTTCTTGGCACAACGCTGTATCGCTGTCTGATTCGTAAGTGACTGTTTCTGGGGGTTCTGGAATAGGAAGGTCGTCACTATGTGGTACAAGTCTGATGGCAGATGGTATATTTGGATAGTTAATAACAGACTTTTTCTTCTTGGATATACCGGTGCCTTGCCCAACAGGAGGTATCATGCAGAAATAGCAATCATTAACATGATTTGTAGGCTCTCTCCAGACCATTGGAACAGCAAACCGCATAGATCGGTTTTTACGATTTAACCAGCTTGTCAAACTTGAAGCGCATGCATTACAGCATATATGTGGCGCCCACTGTTTGTCTTGATCTCCTATTCTGCAACCGAAATAAAGATGATATGCTTTTTTCATCAATGGAGTCATAGATCGCTTCTGAGACGCAAAAGTCACTTCACCACAAACATAACAGAAGTGATCTGGATTGTTTACACACTTTCGAGGCATTTTACAATCTTAACCCAGGTAGCAGGATGACGTCTTTATGACGTCGAATATTGGTGATTTTTAGTCACTTGACGTCTTTTGGTCGCAAGATGACGTCAAAATAACGTAGTTTTTAACACGTGTATTATACGTCATAATTTTACGTAATAAAAACGTCCATTTTTAGTCATTTTATTGAATTATACGTATCATTAAAAAGTATCTAAGTGACCAAGTTTTTTGAAAATATAGTGGGACAGACTTTTAAATAAGTAAAACGCCTGAGAATAGCTTTTTCTTATAGTTAAAGGCACGTACGTATCATAAAACTTTTAAAATATTACCATTTCAAATGAACCATTCATGTATGTAAAATTTGCAAAAGCGAAAACCTATTTTGCCATTAAAAGTCTGCGAATATCAAATTTAAATTACCCGCGCTCCGTTTTATAACATTGGCAGTCTGACAGAACGCAGAAGTATGTTGTTGGCGCTAGCAGTTAGGCAGTCGACAGTTCGGCAAAAATGAAAGTGAAAAGTTTATGGTGATTTTGATTTAGTTTCTATCATGGTTTCTATATATTTTGTGTTATAAACGTACCAGGTTATCGAGTTCGAGGCTATTGACGGCGGGGGAGTAGCCGTTGTGCCCTCATACTGGGTGACGCCCCGAAAAAAAGAAGTATTTTGGTCGCCATTAAAGGATTCCTTAGCATTTTTCCAATTCTGCGTACTCATGAAAGTTGTAATAGTTAATTTATTATCATTAAAAGGATTTTTTACATAAAATATTTATATGTATTTTTTTACCCCCATTGTTTGTCATTATTTTAGGAAGTTTTTCGTTTTTCGTAAATTATGACGTTTATTGACGTTTTCTACACCTAAAAAGACGTCTAAAGATGACGTATTTTTTACGTCAAAAAATACGTCATTGGTCTGTGACTTACGCACGTCTTTTAAACGTTTCATTTACGTAATTTATGACGTCGCTGATAACCAATAATCGACGTCTTAAAGACGTCATCCTGCTACCTGGGAACTATTCGACTTGAATTACTAACTTCGACTGACTAACCTCTCCGCTTACCTACCTGTTTATATCCCCAAATATGGATTATAGATTTTTAAATACATTTCATTATAATTATACTTATAAGTAGTCTATATACAATTTTAAGAAACCAACATAATGAGTTTTTTATTTGTTATTACCTAAATAGGGATAAAGGACACAATGCGACTGAGCAGGTACTAATGGATTTATTGGCCTACATTATAGTACTGTGCTCAGGTAAACCATAGAAATGAGGATAAACAAGGGTCCTTTTATCCGTTTAGTCGTTTATTTATTTAAAATCGGGTAGTAAAGCATTATTTATTTGCCGCTTAATTAAATATTTCAATATTATCCCTGTTTTAGGGTGGTCCCGGCTAAGTCGCCACTGTGTTAATATCCCTATTTAGGTAAATTTATGTAAAACTCATTTCGTTCGCTCTCTTATTTTTGTAAACAGATTTTTATTATATAGGGGCTGTTCAGTACAAGGTAGACATGAAAGTGGATTTACATGGGTTTCAATGGCTATCGCTCTTATTTTAAGCAATAGGGGGTTAGGATTTCGAATATAGGGGATCGTCCCTAAGAATCCACCATTCCTTAACTTGGTGAAAATGTAGATTTGGCAATATAAAATCCATATATTGTTATTACAATACAAATATACTACGTGCGTTCTCGCGGTTACAGTGTTAATATATTAGGGGAACATGACGTCACGTATCTCTTAAACGTGAACTAATATTTAAAAAAAACGTTTATTTTCGATTTATGCACACCTAAAATAGTAAGATTTAGTTGATTTTATTTCTGCAACATTTTAGCTGTTGTCCAGTGAATTAACCCTATTTTACCTTAAAAATATTTTTATTTCAACATACATTATACGAGCAAATATGTATGCCATTTTACCCAACTGGTTGGATAAAACGGCAGACCTAACACCTGTGCATGAAGAACTTATATTCAAGGTTTTTGTTCCTGATACGCAGTATTTATATTGTTTTACCCAAAGATAAAGCCAAAACAAATATTATGTTTTCTTTGCAGTTTTGTACCTTTATATTTAAAATATATATTTTCAGTTTTGTAAAATGTATGCCATATTATACCAATTTCCCCCACCCAGTCCATTTATCTTCCGCCTATATCCAAGATAAACTTTAAAGAGAGGAAACTGATCTTTTAGAATTTGATGATTATCATTTTACGCGTTTTAGAATTTATTCGAGATTTAGAAATAGCGTAAAACATATGTTGTGGATAGTTTTCAATGACGATGATGATGATATGGACGATCTTCCAATCGTCGGATGTTACTGCACTTGTAAGGAAGGAGCCAAAACGTTGGGCACTTGCGCACACGTAGCGAGCGTTTTATGGTTTCTAGGATATGCCAGACATGAACAAAATATCGATACCCATCTACTGCTCTGCTAAACTAGATCGTTGATTCCGGAAATAGATTACCGCCTGAAAATATAGAACATGATCTTCAAATAGTAGATAATTAATATTTCTGTATGTTTGTTTTACGGGTGTTGGAATAAAAGATCTGTCAAAATTATATTACGCTGTATATATTATGGCAACTATTATGTTTTCTCAAGGCCTACTTATTATTTTTGGATAAAATTAATTATTTGTATTAAGGCTTTGCTTGTTTAAGTATAGTATTTATATATATATTTCTTATTTGAATAATATAGTGTTAGAATACCCTAATTATTCGAAACACCCTGTATAGCAATAAATATATTTATTTTTAACCATAAAATAAACCTTTATAACAAATTTTATTGAAATTAAAAAACAAATTATTATTTTATTTGCTTATTTTTTGAGTTTTGAGTCTGTTCGACGCTGTATATCTGCACTGGTCATAGGAAAAGGAAAATCAAAAGCAAACATGTAAGTAAGACACTTCAAACAAAAAATATTAAAAAATAGCAAAATTTAGCCGATCCATTTTTAATATACCGGGTAATTTATAAATACATGCATTTTTCTGTTACTTTTCTATTGCTTATCATCGGAAACACCCAGTATAACCTTGATTATTATATATATTTGGAAGCATACGATAAGCGACAAGTAGTTCATAAAGAAATATCTACAAAAATTATTTAAAAACGAATAAAAAAATATTACATTTTTTGAGTCACCCTGTATAAACATAAATATTATAAATTTTGATAGCTTGCTTCAAGCTAATGTCATCTACAGTATTACTTTGTTAACATTTAATTTAATGCCAAAATTACAATGATTTCACAAAAAATATTAAATAATTTTCGTCACTCACCCGGTATATAATAAAAAAATTTAAACTATTTTTATAGTATTGTATTCTATTTACGACAAGGTCAAGAGAAATCTAAAAAATAAAACGAATTAATATTATAAACTACGTAGTGAAAATTCATATTTTGCAATTTGGACACCCTGTATCTCAAAAACTGGTCGGCAGATATTGTTGTGGCCATGAACACTTTTGATCAGAATGGCATTCTCTACATCTACAACATACTAAAAATTTAGAAAATTTAACCGAGGGCCATTTTCCATAAGAGAAGTGCGGGGCAGCTTTACAAATTTAATTAAAAGAATTAGGGTTAAACTAACCATAAAGAAATAATATTATTTTTAGTAAATCTTATTAATATATTGTATTGCCTTGTCGGGCTCTATAGTCACCTTCGTCATGCGATATGGCATACTTTCAGTACAATAATTATTCTTAAATTCAACCAGCGGAAATATTTTGTGATTCTTCAAACTGGGCTGTTCGTTCAGAGATCTTTAATAGTTTTCAGTTGCCTCTTACGGATGCGTCTTCCTAACAGGTCCCACACATGCTTAATTGGATTTAGGTCAGGGGTACAGGGAGGCAATGTCAATTTTCCAATTTCTAATTCGTTCGAATATTCTGTGACTCTCCTAGTAGTGATTAAAAAACTATAAAACCTAAGAACCACGCTAATTTAAACATTATCCTACTACCGAATTTTCCCACAGGGTATTTAAAATGTGGGTGATAAAAATATAACTTTTATTCTTCCTTGTATAAGAACAAAGTGAAGCTTATTTTACGATAACTGGAATGCAGCAAGAAACCCCAAATAGTGTTCCTTTAATTTGCAAAAAAAATAATCTAAATCGCTCCAAGATCTAAAAAGGTGTTGCAAATTAAAATGTATTAATATTTGTCTTGTTCTGTTTTTTTCTACTGGGAGTATAATATATTAGACTCAACTTTTTCTAAAACAAAGCGTTTCGACAGTTGAAACTCACATAAGGCATAAACAGCTGATACTGGTTTCTTTCTAAAAGTTCCCAGTTCAGTAGTGGGTCGTAGCAAGCTCACGCGTTAGCTTTGAGAGACCAAATTTTCTTGGTGTTTATTATTTAAGTCGAATGGTGAGTAAAATAAACCAGTTTAGATTAATTAACTCTTCCACTTTCAATAACAAACATTTTATTTATAATCATTTGCTAATATAAATGTAATATTATTAGTTTAACCATTTTAAATACTGTACAATAGTCAAACCTTGCTCTCACTGAGAATTAATCCTGCTGTATGTATTTAAAAACATTCATTTTGGCGGCTTTGTACTAGGCAGCGAATGTAAATTGTAATATGGCAATATGGCATTGATCGTTCAAAAAATGTCATTTTGTGTATCAATTTCTAATGGCAAAAGTATGTTTTTATTGCACACTATGCAATAAAGTACTTTTCGACCTAGTGCAATTACGTAAATTACCTAGGAAACAAACAATTTGTTTATAATATGTGTATTGTGTGTTGCACACCGTCGATACCCTATCGAAATAGAATTCACGTTGAGGGCGCCATAATTTTATTATGTTGAAGTCAAAGGTATCTATGATCCATTGTCAAATTTAAATTACAACTTTTGCACACAAAGAAGAGGTAATACAGAGCGATTTTAAACTTTTTTGTTAAATAAAAAAACGATCGTAGAAAAAATAGTGTATGTAACATGTGCAAAAAGTGTGTGCAATAAACATACACTGTTTGCACTAGTTGCATAAATAACTATTTCAGGGAAGTTCACGGCCTACTATTATCTTTATTAAGTCAATTCCATGGCCTCCTTAATTCTAGCCATTTTAAATGGCTAACATTCATTAATTTCTTTGTGAAAAACTAAGGTTATTTGGATATAAATCAAAACCGAACAAAGATATTAAAACGCTTTTTGCGCCAAAGTATATGTATTTTTATGCGTCCTTAAAATATTATACAAAAAGTTTACCCTTCCATTAAATTTTTCAAAGAAAATTAAGAAAAACTGAAACTATTTTACATAGCGCCCTCCGTAAAAGAAAATACAAATTAACAACGATAAATGAAATTATATTTTTTTAAGCATGAAAGTCTATTTTAAACAAGCCTAAATTTATTAAAATTGCACAAAATATGTGAAACATACAGTTTTTTTAGTTTATTTACCAGCATCTCCCACCCTTATTTTGAGAGATACGAAAAAAATTTTTAGGATCAAACTGCCGTAAGAATAGATAAGCTTTTTATTCCCGATATCAAAACAGTACTTTAATGAAGCTATTTTTAAAATAACTTGATTTTTGTGTTTTGTCCCATCAGTTACGCCCTCTAGCGGCCATCGTACAACTTTTAAAATACTACTTCGAGTCGAGTCGTCGTGAACGCTCCGCTTTTTTACTCGAAAAGTTTGCTGTAATTCAAGTTTTAATTTTTTGTATCGATGTGATGACAATAAAATATGGATAACAACAGGGATACCTATACAACCGGAACTGACAAATTGGAGGAAAAAAACTCGCAAAAAAACAGAGATCTGATTCAAGCAGTCCTGAAACCACAGACAGACAAAAAATACGCAAGGAAGTAGAAACAAAAAATTACCCTATTAAGGAGGTTGAAGAGATTAATGACATATCACTTACCGCTGGGCATAATAACACTGAAAATATGATTTAAACTCTCCAAAAATCCTTTGAAATTATTAATGATTTTGCCGAAAACCCAGAAAATAGCAAAAATGATGAAAGAGAACTTTGAAAGGCTACATTCAAAGTACATTCGTTGGTTACTAGTCTAATGTACAAGATTGGCCAATTAGAAAAAAAAAATATTCTTCAACATAAAGTGGCGACTTACAAAAATCCGCAGCCAAACAATTTCCGCAATTAAGTAACACCAAAGAAAATACAACCGTAGTAGGGTCAAAATTTTTTTACAGGCAACTTTCAGTCCCTGTCGTATAAGTACAAAAGTTAACTATTTGCCTGTAGAATCCACTATAATTCGGAAAATAGAAGTAACGCGCTGTATAAAAAACCTATTGTAAAAGGATATTTTCAAATTATAATTGTAGTATTCTTATTTAAATATAAAATTGTAACGCCGGTCACGTGTCCCCTGTAAATAATTTATCACTTTACCCTTGTATAATTCAGGTAATTTTAAAAAATATGCTTTTATATAAAACAATTTTTAACCTTTAATACATTTTGAATAGAAAAAAAAAATTTTTGTAATGAATTGTTTAGTTATTCTAACGCATTATTAAGCAGAAGTGTCGTCCCTGAAATTACATGTATCGTCGGTCACGACAGAAATTACTTATAAATGTCGCCACTAGGGGTCGCCTAATTAGTTCTTTAAATATGGCGACATGTGTTTGTTATTGTGAAAAGTGTGCTCTTGTTTAGGTAAGTTTCTTGTTATGTATATTTAGAAATAAACTATAATATTGCCTATTTATTACCTAGAGTATGTTTTTATGTTGTATTGCCGGTCACAGAGTTAACTCATGCATATTTATCTTCATTAAATAAAAAACACTGTACAAGGTCATCCCCTTGAGTACCGATAAGCATTTTACTCAAAGAAATGTATAGGCATAGCTAGCGTCAGCTGTTGTTAATAAATTTGTGAATTTTTGTATCGCCGGTCACAGTAACACCGGTCACACATGAAAATGTGACCGGCGATACATTAATGTGACCGGCGATACAACTTTCGTTAATAAGGCGTTTTTTATTTTATTTTTTCATCTTTACAGAACTGCAAAGACGCCGTAAATTCGTAATAATGTCTAACTTGAAATATAATGACTTAAAAGCAAAATTAACAAGGGATCGTAAAGAAGCCGATAGAAGACGATTGGAAGAAAAAGAATTAAACAAAAAGAAAAAGAAGCTGGCTGTACAAAAACAGAAGCAAATAGGTTTTAAAATTAAAATAATTTCTAAATCAAACGAGAACGATCAGCATGAAGATTCTACAGAAAAAGAATTACCAAATGCAATAAAAGATAATATGAATAGTAAAGAAAATATAATAAATATTGTTCCGATAGCTACTTCTTCAGACTTATCAGACTCTAATACTGAGTCGACTTTTATATCACAAAATTTACAGATATGTAGAAGTAATGGCAATGCTAAAATATTAGGTGACGTAAGAGAAAAGCGAGATAAGGTTATAAAGAAGAAAAAAACGTTATCAACTAAAGCCTTAGAAGATAAAAGAGCTAAAGATAGAGAGCGCCAAAGAAAAAGACGATTAGCCATGTCAGTTGCAGATTTAGAAAAAAAACGGGAATATGACAGAAGATATAAGGAACAGAAGATCGCCGATGGAGCATGGAAAAAATTTAGGACTTCGATGAACGAGCGAGAAAAACGTAAAAATCGAAAACATGTTAGGGACAGGGTTAGAAAATGTCGACAACGAAAAAAAGAATCAAAAATTATGCAGGACTTTATAGAAAGTAATACACCCCCTCACTCCCCATCAACAAGTGTCGAAAGAATTAATGTTATACCTTCCGATGGGACAAAAAGATTGCTTGGAAGAAAAAAGAAAAATTTAAATAGAACTAAAGTTTACCGTCTTTTAAAAAAAAATGAAAACAAATTAAAAATTGCTTTGCAGAGAGCAGAAAAATATAAAAAAAGATATCAAAGACTAAAGAATAAAATGTCTCCGTCTCCAAATAGTAAGATAAACCGGCTTGCTGAAGGTAGACCTGTGCCAGAAGCAATTCGGAGAAGGTTATTATTTACAGAATCCATAACACAAAGTATAATTAAAACAAGAAAAGAACTGGATAATGATCCAAAAAGATTAAGTATGTTTCATACTATGATTGCATCCGATGTATTAAAAAAAAATAAAATGATTAAAGCAGCCGCATCCCTAATATCACCAAGGACATTTAAAAACAATAATAAAGGAGTATCTAGAAAATGGCAATACAAGAGACTATCAGTACAAACAAGACAATCTCTAATTAAATTTTACCAAGAGGATATCCATTCAAAACTTTTGCCTGGAAAAAAGGATTGTGTGACAAGCAAGAAAATAAAGAAACAAAAGCGTCTTCTTTTGCATTCAATCAAAGACCTACACAGCAAATACAACTTAACACATAAATTCAAAGTTTCATATACCACTTTTTTAAAATTAAAACCATTTTGGGTGCTACATCCGAAAATGTCTGATAGGAATACATGTGCGTGTATGAAATGTTCAAACATGGAACTTTTGGCTAACAAGATATTTTGCTTGGGTCTGGTTAATGAAAACATTAAAGAAATAATTAAAAAAGTTGTTTGTGATCCGAATAAAAAAGAATGTGTAGAAAGACAATGTTTTGAGTGTAAAAATAAATCAATAGTGCCAGACCTCAACGAAATAAGCAAAAATAATAAAGTTTGTTACCAACAATGGCAGTTTGTTAAAATTAAAAAAAGTTCAAAAGACGATACATTAGTTAGGGTAACACAGAAGAATAACGTCGAGTTCACCAAAGAAGAAACTTTTAAAAACCTGGAAAATCAATTACCCGACTATATGATACACAAATTTAAAATAAATCATCAATATCGACAACTTAAAAACCTAAAAGATAACTTAAGCGGCAACGAAGTATATATTCACATGGACTTCTCTGAAAATTTTGAGACCAAATATCATGAAGAAATACAAAGCATGCATTTTGGCGGTTCAAAACGTCATTTATCATTACATACTGTCGTTGTCTACTTTAAAGAAGATGAAAAAATAAAATCGTATTGTACAGTATCAAATAACACCGACCATGGAGCACATGCTATTTGGGCACATCTTTTTCCCATTTTTTCTGAGCTTTCAGAAAAATTGGTTTTTGATACTGTTCACGTGCAGTCAGATGGACCGTCCTCGCAATATAAAAATAGATTTAATCTATTTTTCTTTAAAAATATTGATAACCATTTTAAAGGCATAAAGAAAGCTACATGGAACTATTCTGTGAGTGGCCATGGAAAGGGAGCTGCAGATGGAGTTGGTGGGCTTGTTAAAAGAACTGCAGATTCAAGAGTTAAAATGGGAGCTGATATTACGAACGTTGAGTCTTTTATAGACGCTGTTCGTTCACACACTCAGTCCGTAATACTTTTTAAAATACCATCGCAAAATATTACGAATATGAAGCGCGAAATTCCGGAAAACGTTCCTAAAATACCACAGATATCAAAACTTCACCAAGTAACCTGGACACAAGATAACCGTAACATATTATTTATACGATAATTAAGTTGTTTTCAATGTCCTTTAAATGGCATTTGCATTCATTATGGTATTAACAAAGGCTTTATTAACATGGACACTGATACAACAAAAATACGTATCCTTCTAAATGCTTTTTTATATTTTAGTTTTATTTTGTATTATTAATAATTTTTCCTAACAACATGCGTAGATTCATCTACAGAAACTATTTTAAATGCGTGTAACGACGATTCTTCCCTGGATTTAACGGGACAACAGTTACATATTGAAGGTGCGTAACTATGAAAATTATTCGCAAAATAACACATTATTTGTTTTGACGTGCACTATCAAATTATCTATTTTTTTTAGAGTTTAAATCAGGAGAATGGGTTCTTCTTAAATATGAAGGTGAAACTTATCCAGGAGAAATCATACATATAAATATAGCAGGCTTATATTTAACTATCAACGCCATGGAACCACTTCTTAAAGATTCCAAACTTTTTAAATGGCCCAAATTAAAAGATGTGCATAATTACCCTCTTCGAGACATAGTAAAGAAAATACGGTCGCCGATTTTATTAGATAAACGGGGGTTAAAATATAAATTTGCCGATATTGTTTAATATTAATTTTTTCTCCGAAAAGAAAAATAATGTAATAGAATTAGTTTAAGTTGTTACTTATTATTTTTGCTTTAAGCATTTTTGGTTCCAGTATTTTAAAACATACTAATTTCTTATGGTTTGTAAAGTTTAAGGTCAAATAAATCACTTCTTTTACTTCATCTGGTGTAAAATTTTAATTACCTGTAAAATTATTTAATTATTGTATCACAGGTCATATTAAGTAACGCCGGTCACATTAAGTAACGCCGGTCATTCTGATTATATTTTGATTGCTAGTAGCCGCAGCGATCCATAGATTTATTTTTACTATTTAAGGATATTGAAAACATAGATATCATTAAGAAAAAATATATTTGGATAGGCTAGTTGCGTTTATACCATAAGTATATAAAAAAATATGAATTATTTGCTTAGTACTTTAATATTTTATCAAAAAAATCCAAAACATAAACAAATATAAGCACGGGTTGTTATACATAATAGAATAATATTTATTGTAGCTGGTTAAAATACCTCTGATTAAAATATGGGTGTTATATGACTCAGTAGAGTAAAATTAGTGATGTGACCGGCGTTACTTTATTAAAAACTTTCTGGTATAAACATATATCTAAGTCTTCGTGACTATAATTTTTTGCGCGGAGGTATATAGTTTCTATAAATAAGCACTATAAGAAACTTAAAAAAAAAATATTACATGTTTCAAAGATAATTTACTTTTAAATCCTGATTTACAAAAAGTTGCCTATAAAAATTTTTTGACCCAGTAGCCGAAACTCCCAAAAAAACCTACAGCTCGGTAATAAAAAAAGTCAATGAAAAAAATCCAGAAGCAAAAAATGTCCAGAAATGGGTCACCTCTCCGCAAAGTAAGAAAAATGAGATTCTAATCAGATCAAAGGAAGACAAAAACTTAAAACAGGTACTTAAGGAAATTAAATAGAACTTATGTAAAAGTGGACAAGGCAACGAAACATTTAAGAGGGTCAAACTTTTGCAAAATGGCGGAGTACTCATAGAGTGTCATGACGATACTCAACACAAAAACTGCGTAATATCATGGAAAATCAAAGTAACTTTCATACAAAAAAAATGGAGAATAATGAACCAATGCTAATGATCAGTGGGATAGAAAAAGATTACACATCTGAAGAGTTTATAATTGAACTTATAGAAGATAACTCACAGATAAAAGATTTGGAGAAAATGTTAAAACTCAGATCAAATTTATTACGAAAAAAGGGTGTAGAAATAAAAACAAAGAAAATTGGATATTCCAAACAAAACCAGAAATATTTAAATGGCTTTTAAAAAATGAGAATGTAAGCTTTGACTTGATGAAGGCATATGTACAGGAATATACCAACCTAACCATGCGTTTTAAGTGTTGCTATTTTGGACATACTGCTAAACACTGTAAAGGAATATTGTGCTGTTATAAATGTGGTAAAGAGCACGAAAGTCACCGATGCACGGAAGATAGTCCATTAGATTGTCCTAACTGCAAAAGAATGAAACTGCACGATAGAATACACTCCGCTAGAGATCCTAGATGTCCAGCTTATTTGCACAAGCTAGAACAACATCGGCAGCATATTGATTTCGGTGATAAAACAGCTAGAGATTTTTTATAGACAGATTAAATCACTCTGAACAAAATCAAAAAGGCCCGAAAAGACAAATTCCTTAGTCCCTGTATAATACACCAAAATGTGCAGTCTATTGGAAACTCTATTGATAAAATAAACCATCTGTTAGAAGAGCATCCACAATGTAAATTTTTATGCATAACAGAACACTGGAAAAATGAAAAACAGCGGGAAACGTTCGTTTTAAGTGATTTTAAGCTTGCAACATCTTTCTGCAGAGAAAATGCATGGTTATGGAGGAGCAGCGGTTTATGTTCAAAAAGACATTAAAGTTAAAGTTCGGAAAAAATAAATAAATAATCAGTAAGTGGACAATTTGAATGTGCCTGTGCAGAATGCCATATTGGTGTGGAAAAGTTTATTGTAATTACCATATACAGACCCCCTGGGGGGAGATATTAACGTTTTTTTTAAAAGACTCGACAGTTTATTGGTTCAGATTATAGAAGAAGGACATTGTGTATTTTTAACAGGTGATTTTAATATTGAACTATTAGAAAACAATAACAGCAAAACGGACTTTCTGTCAATAATCAAATCTTCTAATATGAGTCCTTTAATCTTAAAGAACACTAGAATTGCGAGTTGTATAGATAATATTTTTTCAAATATTTCCAATTCCGAGCTGTAGAGTTCTATTTTACATGCATCAATATACGATCATTTTGCACAAAAGGTGGTTTTCAAATGTAAAAGTGAGGAAAGTTTTAAGCCACACTATAAAAAATTTTTTTCGTTAAATAATAAAAATGATTTTGTAAAATTTGTTAGGATAAGAAAATTGGTTTGGTGTGTATCAAATAGATAAGTCAAATGTTAATGAACAATGGTTAGTTTTTCTGAATCTGTTTTTACCTATTTTTAATAAATGTTTTCCTAAGAAGCTAGCAAACACAAAAAAATTTAAGCGATCTCTTTATAAAAATGACAGGCAGATAAAGGAGGTAAAAGATAGGTTAGATATACTCTTGCATTCAAAAACACATAGTAATGAGTTTAATGAAAGGTTTAAGCAGGTAAAAAAATGGTACGATAAGGTTTAAGTAAATGTTAGATCTAAGCATTACGAAAATAGGATTAGGCAATCAGATAATAAAAACAAATGTATGTGGACCATTTATGATGAAATATCTGGACGAAACAAAAAGAGTGATTACATGCTTTCTGGAGATCCGGAAAAAACATCTAATAATTATAATGAATTTCTACTTCAGATTGTTCCGGACTTAATTAATAATATTAAAAAAGTGGGTTGGGAATGTAATATACAAAATAATTTGAAATCAATGTATTTAAAACCAGTTACCTACTTGTTTAGAAATTTTAGAACTATCAAAAAAATTAAAAACAAGCATAGCAGTGGAGATGATGAGATACCTGCAAGTATTATGAAAATTAGCATTCCTTTAATTTGTAAAGTACTGTGCTACATTATCAATAATTCATTAAGGAGGGTGTTTTTCCAGACCAGCTTAAATTGGCATCAATTAAACCACTCTACAAAAATAAAGGAGATTCAGAAAGCATGGATAGCTATAGGCCTATCAGCCTTCTTCCAAGCTTTTCAAAGTATTTTAAGTGGATTATGTGTGATCGAATAATTCATTTTATGAACAAATGCAATCTTTTCTTCGAGAATCAACATGGTTACCTCAACGGAAGATCAACGCAATCCGCCATTTTCCAATTTACCCGTCTGATTTTGGATCACCTTGAGGATGGGAAAATAGCTATGGGTATATTTTTAGATCTGTCAAAAGCTTTTGATTGTTTGGACAGAAACATTCTTTTAAATAAACTTGAATGTTATGGTATTAGGGGCTGCGCTCTGAAATGGATTTTATCATATTTAGGAAATCGTACACAAAGAGTTGTTTTAGAAAAAGAAAACTGTGTATATAAGTCAAAAATATTGCAAAATACAATAGAAATACCACAAGGGAGCATTTTAGGGCCAATATTGTTTATTATATTTATCAATGATTTAAATTTTGAAATAAATGATTTATACCCATTTTTTAATCTTATATAGTATGCTGATGATACTAACATTTTAGTAAGTGGTAGGGATATTTTAGAAATAACAACTAATGCAATAGAAGTTTTTCAGGACACCGAGGTTTGGTTTGAAAAGAACAAATTACTTTTAAATAAAGATTGTTATTTTTAAAACAAAATCAACCAGATATGGTAGAACTTGAGCAATATCAGCTGCCAACGGAAAATAATACCAAATTTTTAGGCATTCACATCGATGAATTTTTAGATTGGTCACACCATATTGACTACCTTAGTAACAAATTAAATAAGATATGCTACAGTTTACGCATTATAACCAAATATTTAAACGATATGGCAAAAAGAACTCTCTATTTCGCCAATTTGGAGGCCACATCGAGGTTTGGAATTATTTTTTGGAAAAGCAATTCAAAACTTGATAAATTTTTTGTTATTCAGAAACGTGTTTTGCAAATAATATATAAAATGTCTTATTTACAGTCATGCAGAGGCATTTTCAGGTCAAAAAAATATTAACTGTTTATGCATAGTACATATACGAAATTATTTTATTCTTTTATAAAAACACAGATAGGTTTAATTACTTTAATACAATTACTTAATATGATTATAATACAAGAACAAAAGATATAAATTACCCAATACATAGATTAACACTTTCAGAGTAAAATCCATACTATATGTGTATTAGAATGTACAATAAATTGAATGTTAGAATTAAGAACGCACCAAATGATCGTTTATTTAAAAAGGAATTGAAAATTTTTTTAATTGATTTAGAATCTTACACAATAAGCGATTACTTACATAATTAAGAAATACTAAATTGATTTATTAAGGTACAGGTATGAAAAATAATTGTTTTTGTTCTGTTTTTTTACGACATTTTTTTTTACTTGTTATTTACTTTGTATGTATATATCAATGTAATTTTGAAATAAAGATTATTATTATTATTATTATTATTATTATTATTATTAAAACAATTTATTATCTATAAAAAACCGACCTTAGCGGGACACCCGGTATAATTTAAAAAATAGGTAATCTAAAAATTTTAATTTAAAGATTTGCAGAGTAAGAACAATTACTTGCTACGTGTGGTGCACCTAATAACATTTATTTTCTCTGAGAAAAATTTACTAGGATTTTGAAAGTGTAGTAGTAAGTAGCAAGTAAAGTAACCTATTCCTAATAAAAATGTTGGTAACTGCATAAACAGGATCCATTTTACATTAATTAGGATTAACTTATAATAAAAGCTTGCTGATCATATTATTCTGCTTGATGGTATTTTCTGTTCACAAAATAAATGTGGGTATTTATTTAGCGGTGTCAAATAGTTTTTAATAGCATCATGTATGTTTTATTTTAAATGTCTCATCAGCATGGCGTATGAATATGCTGACTGCATAATCTGAAAAAAATGTTTTGAATAATTGTCCGGTAGGAGCATTATATTATTATTATATTATGGAACTTGCAGTACTATTCACTAAAATAGTACAGACTGGAATAAATTCGGTAAGGAAGAATTCAACCATTCCTTGAAAAAATCCAAAAACACAAGTACCCACCTTCTATTTTATTTATCAGTTTTTTTGCACTTGCACTCGTGAATTTTATTTTTTAGCCATAGATCGATGGATTAATCCAACTCATTTTTTTCAAGTGCAAATGCACGTATTTTGTTAGCTCGCGACAAAAGGCATATAAAAAAAGATGTAGTATAACTCACTAATTATTTTTGAAGTTCTGCATGTTACCTGATGATTGTAAATATTATTGGAGATACTTATAATTTTTTTCCTGGCAGCCCAAAGTCAAATTTATTTGTATTATTATAAACCATCTATTTTTCGAATTGTGTGAGTTATTCGTTGCTGAAGTTCCTATAAATGTTCTTCCGTTGTCACGTAACATTTTACTTTTAAGGTGGCAAGAAAAAAAATAATCAATGGATTTAAGATCCGGCCACCTTGCCGGCTACTTGTGTGATCTTTCTATCCACCGCGGCAAAAGTTGAAAATAATAAAAAGGGGTTTACACGATCAATAATATTGACGATATCGGTATTGACAATATAAAAACCTTAAATTACTCGATCAATAGTAATGTAATATTAAAAAAAATATATTTAAATTTTTTCTCGCCTATCAGGTAATTTTAAACTTATAAATAGTGAGTTATATTCCATTTTTCCATATTTTATACACTTTTCCGCGCGCAACCACAATAGTTTTTGATCTTCGATGAAGAGTAAAATTCACTACAATAAAAATAACTGTCAAATAAAAAATGCATCCTTGTTTCTATTTTTTTAAAGAACAAACTGACTTACTGAATTTAATCCAGTCAAATGATTTACCCTGTATATGTAGTCTTAAGTTTAAGAACTCTATCACTATCACTTAAGGGTGTTCTGGAGTAGCAGAAAATCAGTTTTGACCCCTAAGGTTATCTATAAAATAATACACAAACTTCCATCATATATTTATATACAGGGTGTCTCACGGTCGATGGTACCTTAGACGTTTCTGATGAACCAGTAAAGGAATCGTTCTCAAAATTTGGTCGCGTACATAAACGGACAAGCTCTACCAACAAAAAATATTTTTAACAATACAGTGTTGCCGCTTCCATACCAAAATAATAGTAACTTTAATTTTTTAAATGCAACACCATATATTTTATTTTATTATCAAAACCCCTATTACTTTTCTTACAATTTTTATTAACTCTTCTCTATACTTATCTCTTACCGTTTTTAAGATATAAATTAATTTCCGTTTTTTTTTCTCCGAAAACGTCACTTTTAAAAATGCTGATAATTTTAAACTCTAAAACACTGAAACCCTGAAATTTGATAAGTAGTTAACTAATACCATAGTGCTCTTTGCCCTAGTCCCAAATCTTAGTTGCAATATACAGGGTGGTTGAAAAATACACTTATTCTGGTAACTTGAAAAAGTGACCATAAGTCGTTTTTTTCAAATATAATACCCTGTATATTATTACGGATTTGAAAAGCTGCTAAAATTTAACATAATTCTTGTATATCATACCTGTACTTAACTAACTAGTTTAACCATTTTTTTGACGTATTAAGCATAATTTGTAAAATGTTCTATACAATTCAATTTTTATTCGGTTATTAGTAAGTTAGCCATGACAAAAACTGATGTTTACGTATGTTACTATGGTAATCGTTTTGACATTTCATTACGTTTAGATACAAGATAGAAATACATAATTTAGTTTTTCTACTTCTATATTAGTAAACATTGTTTTTTCTACTCCTATATTAGTAAACAGTGTTTTACGTACAGTTCACTATATAAGTAAATCCATTCTTACGTACAACTGTGCGTAAGGATGCATTTACCACACAGTTGTGCGTTATGAGATCTTATATAACAATCAAGTTAGCCTTGATCCACTCAAATCGTGACATTTATTTTCTGGCGTTTTGAATATTTGACAGTGACATTGTTATTGTTTGAGATTTGAAGTTGAAACCGATACTGTATAAGTGTAAAAATTTATTGACTGGTGTATTGATAACCATGTAAGTACCTACTCAGAAAATGTTTAATATAATAATATGAAGTCGTAGAAAAAGTATAGTACACAACTCGAGTGGTAAGCCTATTACACACTCTTTCGAATTACGATACTCGCTAACGCTCGTATCGTAAATTTCGAAATCGTGTGTAATAGGCTTCTTACCACTCTTGCTATGTAATATACTATTTAATGTTAATGCAAACACACATTGTCCAAATAAAATAAATAAATTCATAAGAACTGCATTTGTATGGTTTTCTTCCATGACTTTAAAGTGTAGTTCTATCTTGCATCAGTTTTTGTCATGGCTAACTTTCTAATAACCGAATAAAAATTGAATTGTATAGAAAATTTTACAAATTATGCTTAATTCGTCAAAAATATTGTTAAACTAGTTAGTTAGGTACAAGTATGATATACAAGTTAAGTGCAACTTTAGCAGCTTTTCAAATCCGTAATAATATACAGTGTGTTACATTTGAAAAAAGGACTTATGGTCACTTTTTCAAGTGACCAGAATAAGTGTATTTTTCAACCACCCTGTATATTGCAACTAAGATTTGGGACTAGGGCAAAGAGCCCTATGGTATTAGGTAACTATTTACCAAATTTCAGGGTTTCAGTGTTTTAGAGTTCAAAATTATCAGCATTTTTAAAAGTGACGTTTTCGGAGAAAAAAAAACGGAAATTAATTTATATCTTAAAAACGGTAAGAGATAAGTATAGAGTAGAGTTAATAAAAATTATAAGGAGAGTAGTGGGGGTTTCAAAAATAAAATAAAATATATGGTGTTGCATTTAAAAAATCGAAGTTACTATTATTTTTGTGTGAAAGCGGCAACACTGTATTGTAAAAAATATTTTAGATAGGTAGAACATGTCCGTTTATGTACACGACAAAATTTTTAGAACGATTCCTTTACTGGTTCGTCAGAAACGTCTAAGGTACCATCGACCGTGAGACACCCTGTATGTACGATTACATAATATTTTTAGATATTGAAACTGGACAGAAACTGAATTACAAATTATTCAAATCTTTTTTATCGGTCTTGAATCAAAAACCTTTTAAAATTTTTACACCAAAATTAGTTAAATTTTTTTTAAAATGTTTGTTAAGTTAAATAAATTGTCAAGTATTATCAAGATGATTTATTTGAGTACTACAAAGGCTAGATGGAGGTTTGTATAATATATTACCTCTATATTATCCAAGAATAATGAATACATATTAGGAAATGTACTAGAATATAATATTGCAAAATCAAATATTATAATTTTAGTACATATGGAAATAGTTCCCAAAGAATTTTTTAGAAAGACAAAAAAATAGTTTTTCAATGACTACTCAAAAATGTGTTTTTTTATAGGCATTTAATTTATAGCAAACCTAGTATAGTCCTTTTAACGACTCCTTGCTACTTAGGGTTTCTTTTGTTTTATTAAGTTAATTAAAACTAAGTTGTTTTGGATATCGTTCCGACAGCTATTTACCAGAATGAACAATTTGTTCATTTTTCTAAAAAAAATTTAAATACTACTATATATATTTTTTACATTAAGAAAAAAGAAGAATAAACTGGGGAGTTTTTAGATAAAATGAACTGTTGGGATAAATTCAATTCTGTCATTTTATTGCCTGCCCTCATTCCCTCTATTTATTCGAATCTACTAGTAAGGGCGCTATACTTACCTAACTATTAATTTAAAGAACAGTTGTTATTTATGATTATGCGATTGTATAAGATACAATGACATGATATTTTTAACTTCTTGTTAGCAAATGTCTTAATAAAACAGTAGTTTGGTTCAGTATGTAGCTCATTTTTATATTATATTTTCCATATCTTTGGTTTAAAAAAAGATATTGACTTATGGTTTTTACAGGTATAATATACTTATCAAAATTCTTCTTTTTGCTTACGCTAAAAAGGATATGTCGTTGCAAATACTGCCGTCATAACGAAGAGGGCAGTAAGTCGTAGATTTTTAGATATGTAGTTAAATATACTGCCGTTATCAGTAGAAAACGCTCTATATTTCTGTCTAGATTTTGTGGCAGTATGTTGATTGGAAGTGTATTTTCTTATTAGCAAAGAGGGCAGTATGGACTTCATTTGCACTATTAAGGCGATTCTTGCCTTCTTCTAGTCGTCGCAATTCTAATTTGCATCTGCATTTGGCTGCGCGTACCACAGTAAAGCCGACGTAGAGGACACATTATGCAGCAGCTGACGAATTCGATACTCGAACGAAAATCATTTTATAATGTGCTGTAATTAACTGGTCTATTGGAGCCAAAAATAGCTGGAATTCGTTACTCGCGTGACGAGAACAGTTCGTGAATTTGATGTTTCAGTGGCGTGGAGGGTGGCAAAGAAACTTATTGGAAATAAATCCATAATTTACAAATTATATGCAATATAAATAGGTAATCAATATTTTTTAAATGGTATTACCTATATAATATCCTTTTACCTATATACAATGTGTCCGCTTAAGTTGTCCACATCTGAGAAACTTTTTTATTATTAGTTTTCCGAAAAAAAGTTACTCTTTATAAAAAGTTCTGCTTTCTGAAAAGATACTATTAGGCTACTCAAACTTATCATAGCATATAAGAGAGTGGTCATAAATTAGAAAAAAATTTATTTGTCCAGAGGGAAGTAAAGTACCCTTATGTTTTAATTTAGAGCAAAATAAAATAAAAAAAAGTAAAAAAAATAAAAACAATTTGCTAGTTAAAAAAATACACTACACGCCAATTTTATTTCGTTTTTTATTTATCAATCCTAAAAAATAATTTTATATGATTTACACGCAAGTTAATCGATTCAATCCATCAATTTAAAATTTTTATTATTAATTAAATTTAAAATTATACTTATTTAAACTGCCACTGTGATGATTATTAGATCCTTCTTCAGGGATTCCGAAAATATCACTGTGCTACATGATTTCAATAAAATCGAATGTGAAGCCAATTTTACTAAAATTTTTAAATCTATATAAAACGTGTTGATTTTCATTTTTAATATTATAGTGGTTAATTCCGGAATCAATGTCGGGATCGTAAATATACTCCGAGATTAGATGCCCTAGTAGGTAACTCTACGGGGTATTTCACGGCGAATGGAACATTAGGCGTTTATGAAGAACTGGCAATACGTTTTTTTTTTGAAAATTTGGTTGTTCAACCATGGTCTATTGTTTTAAAATATTTTCGGCATTACGTCGTTACCGTTTCTCCGCAAAACAGGTGACAACTTGTTAATTTAAATGGAACACCCCTAATATTTTTAACTATTTTTTAATAAATACATTATTCGTTTTTATATAGGTGCCTAATAGTTTCCCAGATGTTGACTTTTAAAATATAATTTTGACAGCTTCTTGCTTTCCAACTGTACATCTTAGAGAAAAACGGCTTACATGTCCTATCTTTAATTTTTATTATCTTCCCAAAAATCAACAGTACTATATTTCCTGCTTTCGAGTTACATCCGGTAAAACGGAAGTTGCCATCACCTTTAGAAAAGAATAAAAATAAAAGATAGAGCCGTTTTGCCCTAAGATGTACAGTTAGAAAGCTAAAAGCTGTTAAAGTTCAAAAATGTCATTTTTCAAAAGTCAAAAGCTGGGAAAGTATTAAGTATAGACATTATTATAAAAAAATTAAAATTTTATATAGAATCTGAAAATTTGGAAATATATGGGTGTTCCTATGTTCCATTTAAACTAACGATGTTGCCACCTGTTTTGAGCAGAAGCGGCAACGCCGCAATGCTGAAAATATTTTTAAACGATAGATCATGGTCGTTTAACTAGACAATCAAATTAAAAAAAAAGTATCAGTCGTTTTCCATAAACGTCTAATGTTCCATCCACCGTGAAATACCTACCATGTAAACCAAATATTATAAACAGAAAGTATAAACAAAAACACATTTTTCGCTAATATTTAATTAAAGAATAAATAATATTATATTGTCAGTATAGGTACTTATTACACTTAGGTACCTACCTACATAATATCTGTATTATTAATACACAAAATAATATATCAACTCACTCACCTTCGCTTTGCAAGTAGTCCCTTACTTTTCCTTTTGCTATTTGTTTTTATTTTTTTTTTGTTTCCCATTTTTGCACAGTATAATCAAAAAATCAAAATAAAATCACCACTAAAATTCGCCACCACTGCTATACTTATACCCACCAGTATTACTTTCGGGCAGAGGTAAACTCGGCCGCTTAAGATATTTTAATCCTCGCGGTCAAAATAGGGTCTTAAGCTGTACAGGTAATCTCGGCCTGGTCGCCCAGGTATATAAGTTGTGGCCATTAGCACACGTATCTAAAGCGGCCGAGATTACTTCAACTGTACTAATTGTGTTAGGGCAACGAAAATGTTTACTGTTAGTATTTACTTCTAGTGGTATAAATTAAAAGTTTGTGGTTGTCCTATTTTAATTTTAATATGATAGCTATGGTTATTTGCGACCAGTTCAGTATAACAAATATTTAAAATAAAAAAAAATGCTCTGATAACAACGAACAAACCGGTTGCCAATACACCTTTTAGAACCGATTGGAGAGGGCGTAAATTATAATTAGGGTCACCTACCGGCCGAGTTTACCTATGAAGATTAAGGCATACAATTTCTAGCAGGCCGAGTTTACCTGTGGGATTAGTACATAATCTCTTAAAGCGGCCGAGTTTACCATCGCCCTTACTTTCAAAATAATGTAAAAATGAAATACTTATTATTATCTTTATTATTCCAACAGTCCGATGTGCAGGTGTTCAAGAATTTCTGAGAATTTGTCGCTCGTGCCGCGTGATCTCGTCTTGGGCAATAAAGAACGCACGTGAGAGATAGAAAAGTAAATGCTGCGATTTTACTACATTTTACATCACAAATGGCCAATTTTTAAAACCATATTATGGCAATTTTAACGCATCAAATTATTCCAAATTTTTACGGCACAATGTGAACATATTAACTTAGAGTCGTCTTCCTTTATTTTTTGATAATCTTTAAAAATGTAAGCGTTATTATTACTTGAAACTGGGCCACTTTTGGCTGACTTTCAATTTTTTTATTGGGCACCCTATTGATTTTTTTTTAATTCTGGAGGAAGACGACTCTAAGTTTAAGTTATTTATACAACATATCTTTTTTTCAATAACATCGGATAACTAGATCGGTTACAATATGTTTTTAAAATTTGTTCACATTTGTACCTTTTTTGAAAGGCAAGAATCCCCTTAAACTAGAAAATAATGCAGTACAGCGTTAGCTTACTGCTGCTTTCTGTAGTATTTTGTTATTGCTAAGTGAAACAGCAGTAAGGTAATGCTATGCTGTGCTTTAATGTAGTAAACGTCTCGTTCCACAAATAATTAGTCATATGATTAACAGCAGTATAGTGAGTAGCTGCCTTCTTTCATATTATGAAACATCCGGTTAACACTGGTAGCTAAAGAAAAGAGCAGTATATATTATTTACTGCATTCTTTTATAAGAAAATAATTGGTGTTTACTGCTCTTTTATGTAGCATATAAAAAAATATTATATTTGTAAATTAAGTTAACAGTATAGTGGTTTATAACTACGAAAAAGAGCAGTATGTCTAGTACTTACTGCATTTTATCGTAGCGAATCTACTAATTACATAATCATCATGCTAGTCTAAAAGGCATTTTAATCAATTTTTTGCAAATACCTGGAAAACTCACTTATTTGTATATCACATTTTATAAAGTACCTAATTAGCTTCCCAATGAGTCATAAAAAGTAAGTTTTTAGCTTTCCATTTTAAAACAGACAACAAAAGTGTATTCACCACCTTAAAAGGCGGTTTTCTCAAAAGTAGCTTTTGTCGACTTACTGCTCTTTAAATTATGACGGCAGAATAAATGAAGTAATTGTTGATTTTTCTAAATAGCGTAATTTAGCTGTCGCAATGAAATTCGGAACAACTTAGTTTTTTATTAACTTGATATAAAAAAAAACAATACCTATTTAGAGAGTTCAAATTTGTCAATATTTTTTTATAGCAATATTTGTATCCTCCTACAAAATGTTCAAGCAAAAACAAGAAAACAAAATTTATCCAAAACTTTTATTAGATTGAAAAAATGCTTTCTTTTATAATACATCTACGAGGTTTTTTGAGATAACCACGCTTTTTAATTGGTCACTGTGAATAAACCCCCTTGCGGTCAACCTGATTTCCAACAATTTCTCTTAGTCAATTTTGTTACAGATATTTTTCCGTAAGCCGTATGGTAAGTGGTTTCCAAAATACAACAGGCGTCTATTTTAAGTTGTACAGCTGGTACAATTTTTAAATAACCTTTGACACGTATCGCCTTAAGTATTTGGGTAGGTAATCAAAAAAATATTTGTTTAAAATTTGAGAAAAGTCAAGTAAGTCATATAGAATGACGACCTCCATATATTATCGAATCTTTAATATTATTATTTAGATATAATAATAATATACTACTATAATATTCTTATTACTACTATTATATAGGCAAGACATTAAATATTTTATTTAGTAGCTAAATATGTTTATAATATCAATAATATATGTGTCACGATATTCTAGAACTTGCTTAAAATATTCAGTTCTCATTAGTATGATGGTGACATTTGCCTATGGTTCATGGGCGACTTTGATACTCGTGATCTTACCTTCAAAGCTATGTTCAGTGTCATTGGTGCAAAAGGACCAATGGACAGTGTCAAGGGTTTCTGAGATTGCCGTATCATGATTAGTAACAGTTTCTGGAATCTTACGTCTTTATTGTACCACTCAATGTGATACAGCGCATCTCCAATGGCAAGGCTCTAAAACAAGTTAATAATTATTAATCGTACGTAGGTAAAGTTATTCATACACGCACAAGTCTGTGTCTATGATGAACGTGTCGGTTAGGGGAAGCACAATCTTTTAAAATATAACCCAGTTATCGACGCGCCACACCAACATTTGTAAATGCAATATTAATAGGAAATCCTTGAATAATTGCATTATATTATAACATCTATTTTTATCACCATTAACCAATAAATTAGAGACCGACCGATGGTTCGGTTTCGGTTTCGGCTAGTTTCGGCCAAAAATCTAGTTTCGGTGACAGTTTAGGTTTCGGCCAAAAACCGGCCGAACCTTCGGCTATGCCGAAACTCAGTGTTCGTGAACTGTCGCGAGTTATATGTCGGGCCGAGGGTTTTGGATTTTTAAAAAACACTGCTTTCAAAAAACACAACTTTAACCCTCACATAAAACAAATTTATTTGAGAGATTTGGAGAAGCACAAGTTTCACAAACGACAGTAACAATAGAAGTAGTGAACAAAAGAACCTTATCTCTATTTATAACATTTCTTATCTGAATTACTAGGAGTGGTCTTATCTGCTTAGATAAGCATTATAACTACAATATAGAGAATGTAACTCCTCCATCCTTAGAGGGAAATATAAACTTTTTAAAGTTTCTATGACCTAAATAATAATTGAATCATCCTTAACATTTTTAACATTTTTAGTTTTTACATAAATGGGCCATAGATTCTTCCAAATAAAAAATAGTATCAAAGTACAAAGAACAATATATAGTAAAACTGTTCAAATAATTGTTTTATCATAATATATAGGTGTATGCAATAATTTTGAAATCCTGTATTTTTGTAAGTTAATCTCTTCTTGTAATTTATTTAATTTATTAAAATTGATATTATTTAAATTGAGCAGTTTTACCTTTTTGTATAATATTTTATGCGTTAAGTTAATATTTGGTAAGGGTATATTTTGAAAAGTATGTTTAATATTTTTATAAGCAATGTCTCCTAATTTTAGGTTACAAGGAAAACTTAATTCTAATAAATAATATGTTCCATTAAATAATACATTCTTTTGCGGATTTTCGCATGTCTCAATACCTACAAGATCTTTGTGGGTTACTAAAATCCATTTATTTGTGTCGATGTTCTGCAGTTGCATATTATCGATATCAATATACAGGGTGTTACAGTTAGAAATATTATATTCGTATCGTAATAACTGTACCTCACAAGGGGTATTTTTATAAAAGTTTTCAGAATGTATATGAGTACATAAATGCTCATTAATAGAAATGCGTTTACATGGTTGATTAGAATATCCAAAATTCTTATCATTTATTAACAAATATTCGAAGTTAGGTACAATTATTTTAAAATGGTTTTCATACACAGTGGGTAAAGGAAATAATTGAAACAAATTATAATTTTCTTTTTCTACCAACGGAATCTCAATTACAAACTTTACCTTTTCATTTTTAATATAACTCTTAATTTCTAAGGTATATTCTATTTTTAATACATTTTCTGTTGTTGATTCAAATGGCAATTTTTCAAAATTTAATTTTGTATTTAGTAATTTTAATTCATTTAAAAACTCCTTTATGTTAATAATAGTATTATGAAAAGTATTTAATTTTGCAAATGTTATTGCAGTTTCAATATTTTCTAATATATCGTAAATGTTTTGATAAAAGGTTGTTATTTGCGAAAAGACCATATGAATACGAAAAAACTCAATAAGATTTGTTTCGTCGATTTCGACTTTATTAATTATTTCAATTATTTGGTTAACTCGTAATTTTAGTGTTTCTTGATTTTTGGAAATGATTTTCTTTAGGGTTTAAAATTGTGGTAAAGGCAAAATTATTTTCGATTTTTATAAGACATTCTGGTATTTCAAGGGTTCCTAATTGTTGGTGAGGCAATATACCGTATCCATTTCTCAAATTGACTGGAATTTGTATTTTTGGATTGTTCTAGGGTCAATAATATAGGTTAAATCAGTTTTTATATTTTTTGATTTTTTTGAAAGATAAAATTTGTGTATACCGGGTGTATTAAAAGTAGGAAAAATTGGTAATGTAGCGACTTCATTATGAAAAGATGTAGCGTGTGCAGTTTGCACTTGAAAAATTTCTTCTTGAATATAATCTGGGAAATTTTCGTAAGCAATTTTTGGACTTCTTGTACTACCTGTATTTAATAAAAATTTTGCGTTAAGTTCAGGTATTAAAATAAATGATAATTGAATACTATAATTATTAAGATAGACTACGTCATATCGGTTTCCTGGCTCGTTGGGGTAAAATTTTGATTTTCTTGTTCGTTATTTTGCAAAATTTCAGGATTAGCTGAATAATCCAAATTAATGTCGTATTCGTTTTGTTCTTGTAATTGATTAGTGTCATATTCGGTATAGTCAAAATACTCATTATTATAATCATAACTTTCGTAGTTTTCAGGTTCATTATTTGTTGATTGGCTTGGTTGATCAGGTGATCTCTGCAAGACTTCCTGATTGTAGAGTTCTTGAACGGTGAATTTTTTATTTTGTTTATTATTATTATTATTAACAATAGTATTTCCAGAACTAACTTCCGTCGGTTCGACTCTAGTTCTTCGCGACATTGGGTTAAATGGTTGATTATTAAATGATGGTCTTTGCTGTGAAAACCTCGGAAAATTATTATTTTGTGGAAAACTGTTAAATGGTCTTGAAAAATTATTGTTTTGTGGAAAACTCGAAAATGGTCTTGTAAAATTATTGTTTTATGGGAAACTTGAAAAATTATTATTTTGAGAAAAATTTGACATAGGGAAAGTTGGTCTATATGGTGTATAATTTTGAACTGGATTATACGTTTGTGGTTTATAAGTTGTATTATGCAACATAGGAGAATTATTCATTTTTGATTTTTGTTAAATGATTGGGGTTGTTTAAAATTGGACATTTGCGAATTTTTGTAATAAATAAAATTTTCTTCTTCTATAACGCAAGCCATTGCGACTTCTAAAGAAGTTAGTTTCTTTAGTTTAGTTACAAGTTGTAAATTATAAGGTAATCCGTTTAAAAATGTTTTTAAAGCAAATTCGTCATAATGTTGAATTTTAATTAATTTTGTTGCTGCGTCATCAGCTCCAGCGTTTAATTTTAAAAATAATAAGCTACGATAATCTTGTATTCTCATACCGAAAATTATTGAATTTTCGTTTTTAAATGGTTTTAAATTTAATAAATCCTGTATTAAACAATCGATCGATCTTTGATCGGAAAAACTTGTTAATACATCTTTAATTAAATCCCACGAATTTAATTCGATTCGAGAAACAACTAATTCTGCTGCTCTACCAGTAAGTTTACTTAATATAGTATCGAAAAGACAAATATTGATTGTTGCATTGCGGTCATTTTTATTTTGGGAAGCTTTTAACAGATTTTCAACTGCGCTGATAAATCTGCTAAGTAATTTTGGATTTCCATCGAAATGTGGAACGTTATCAGATCGATATTTTAAAAGTTGGTAATTTATTTCAGGCATTGTATTTTCGTCAGTTGTTGAGTTTAATATGAAATAATTTAAAATACCTGTAATGTGATCTATTCCGGAATCAATTTTGAAAAATCGTTTTGAGACACTCTATACACACAAAAGTAATAACACGCGTAAAACTAAAAATGCTTAACACTACAAAATGAAATGCAATCTTTGCATGGACAATAATGTTTATAATATGAATGTAAAATAGAATACAAAAGTATTGTCTGTGCAAAAATTAAAAATAAAAATATACGTTTCAAAAAAAGTTCAAAAAAATGGTAAATATACTTTTCAAAAAGTTAAAAAAAAAATGGTTCAAAAATTCAATTTTCACTTACAAAAGTAAAATGATGAAAATCGTCATTGGTCCTTATTCTAACTGGATTGGCGATGCTTGTCCTTTCCAGGTTTTTAAGCTAAGCTGGTTTGGCGATTTTTGTCCTCCCCAGGTTGGTCACGTCCAGCGATGTTTGTCCTTCGGTGAACCACAGGAAAACCCGTCGATATGCCCTCGATTGATTTTTCCTGGACTCCTAAAGTTCTGTGATGTTCGTTCTTGCTTTGTCCAGTGATGTCCAGTTGCCACCTTAGATCAGTACTATCTGCTTCTGGAACACTTTTGGATTTTTTCTCCGTTTCTCTGTAGGTTTTTTCGAGTAAATTCTTGAAAGAAACCGCTGCCAAAATATGCACTTTTGGAACGTCTCAAAATCCGTACGACTGCGCCAGTTATATGTCGGGCCGAGGGTTTTGGATTTTTAAAAAACACTGCTTTCAAAAAACACAACTTTAACCCTTACATAAAACAAATTTATTTGAGAGATTTGGAGAAGCACAAGTTTCACAATCGACAGTAACAATAGAAGTAGTGAACAAAAGAATCTTATCTCTATTTATAACATTTCTTATCTGGTGTTTGTTTGAAGGTTGTAGATAATGATGTATCTTGAGTAATAGATGTGTTTTGGACTTCCATTGCCTTTAGTTTTTCATATCACAACGTTTCAACTGGTAAGTATCTCCAGTCGTCTTCAGGTGAATACTAAACAAGTTACTGAGCTACGAGCCTCGTAGCTCAGTAACTTGTTTAGTATTCACCTGAAGACGACTGGAGATACTTACCAGTTGAAACGTTGTGATATGAAAAACGAAAGGCAATGGAAGTCCAAAACACATCTATTACTCAATTTCTTATCTGAATTACTAGGGGTGGTCTTATCTGCTTAGATAAGCATTATAACTACAATATAGAGAATGTAACTCGCGCACCGCTCGGCTAACATTAGGTGGGTTCGTAGGCCGTGTTGTCTATGTAAATAATAGATTTTTCTCTGTGGACCTTTTTTTTTCTTTTTTTTTAATAGGAAGAGTTCAATCCGTTCCCAAGATCGATCCCGTCCTATATAAAATAAATTAAATTTTAGTAATACAATAAGATTTGTAAGTTTCGGTTTCGGCCGAAACTGAGACCATGGCCGAAGATTCGGTTTCGGCTTCGGCTGAAAATCCGGTTGGACACTACAATAAATATTTTTCGCCAGAATTCTTTCCGCAGGTACAGATATTTGTGTCGACCAATAATTGTATATACCAGGTGACAACGAAAGTTGTTACCCCTCCCAATTTTTTTCCACAGTTTTATAAATACAAAATTTAAAATTTCAGGATATTCTGAGTGTATATTTCTGAAGTTTTTAATACAATCAAACATTCAAATACACTTTCGGTTTAATCCGAAGTGGGATAAACACATTTATTTTAAATAGAAATTTATAATTTTTATTTGATATTCGAATTCTACGGAATATTTCCAAAATGGAAAAGTTATTATGCTACTAATCTATGGCCAATATGAGTGGAATAATACCCATGGTTCAATTACAACAACGTGTCTACAAGAACGATGCGGAAAGGAGACCAAATTATGATTTTTGATTTACGAAAAATTATAATTTACGTGAGGTATACAATTAAAGCACGGAAGTCATTTTTTAAAACCAACTCTTATTTACTAAAAATACATTAAATGGTTTTATGTTTTACAGCTTGTGAGTAAGAGCGATTACAATTAGCCAATCTGACTCTAGATTGATCTGTGAAACACCATTACAAACAATAAAAGAAAATATGATGCTTAGCTTGCATCGAGATAAAAATATGTTTAGTCAGCATTATATTCTAGAAGTGTCCAACAACGATACCAGATGTCGCTTTGTGCTACATCCTTCTTAAGGTTTTTAATATTCATTTTTATTTTTGACAACTACTATTAAAGGGAAACTTTTTAAGAAAATGGTTAGCCCTAAAATATTATAATAAAAAAAACTTTTCTTTCTTATCGGGAAAGTAGTACTGGATTCTTAAAAGATGTTTTGATTATTGAACAATTATTATATTATTATTAGTTCATCATTAGTAAATACGGTTAGTGGGTCAATCGGTTTGTTATAGATTGTAAATGGGTCCAGCACCGCTTTTTCCGGATTACGGATTAGAACAATTCGTTATGTTACAGAAGTATGTAAGCATGGCCAACTAAAAGAATAGTCTACAATGTATACATATACATTTTAGAAATAAACTGATTCTCTTGAGACCTGTAATATTTTTTCAATAAATGCAAGAAACATTTTAAATAAACGAACAAAAGTGCAAAGAGTTGCGAACTTGGTGTAACCGGAGTCATGAGAACTACTTCTACTGCAGCCCTTGACACACTACTGGGACGGCCTAGCTTATCCGTCTGAATACAGAACGAGGAGATGGTGGCATTTTCCAGAATGCGCCGTGCCAGGTGCTGGAAAGGTGTGCGTGATATAAGACATACATGAACCGCAGGCTTAATCCAGAGGAAAATTCCAATACTTTCCATCAAATCGACCTCCGCCAAGAACTCATTACGTCTGAACAGGTAGTACACTTTGACGATACCTAGTAAAGAACAGTGAGAAAAGAACGAAGGAATATTTCCCGAGGATGCTCTGGTCTGCTACACTTGTGGATTACGCATGACTGGAGTTTAGTCTTTGGAAAGCTGGAGTATACCTGAAGCAAACTGACATCCATAGAAGCTACCAGTTAAACGGTTATACCACAATTTTTTAGGCAGAAGTCTACGCCATTCTAACTACTGTAAGTTTAGATAAAGTCAGAAAGGGCCAACATTGGGTAATGAGCAAATGAGCTCACCAGACTTGCAGCTAGGACTTCTTTCCAAGGACCGAAGCTAGCAATAAGAATTTTAAATCAACAAGTTGCACTTAAGGAGTGGGTTACACGGCCTTCTAAGGAACAATGACGGCAAACCTAAGAATGCGACAGGTCAAGGACTTCATAACAGAAGCAAATAAATCCAGATTGGAGTGGTATCTAAACAGGAGACGGTGGTCTCTGAATCCATTAATAGGGTCTGACTGGGCCCGGTATGCTGTGGAAACATATGATGCTGATCGGCGTGGAGAAGGACCCAATTTGTATTGGATGCCAGGAAGGGGAGGAGACACCACTGCACTTTCAGGGACCTTTGAGGCTCTGAGAAGACTGAGCCATCAAGTATTTGACTCGGCGGTTCTCCGAAGTGAAGAAGTTAATGCCCTCGCCTGGAAAGATATCCTTTTATAATGGGATAGAGACTATTAAGCGAGGGTGGTTAGAATATTTAGGGGAAGATTTGGGAATAGGCAAAAAGAATCGCTTTGGTCTACTTTCCACGTTGCTGAAGCTCCTTACAACAACTATTACTATTATTAAAATTCGGAAAAGTTTTGCATATCTTTAAACCAAAATAATACCCATTAAATCAGGTGAAAGTATCATGATATAAGAGGGAGAGTCAAAAATTCGAAATTTCTTTGGAACTAAATAATATTAATGGTTTGTTCATTTAAGTTTACTGCACACTTATTTTATTTATTCAGGAATCATCAAAAGTATTTTATTTATCTGAAGTTTAAGGATACAATAATTTAACCTAAACTATCTTTCAACCGGATATTTATTCCCAAAATTACAATGAATGAATTCCCTAAATTTCTATTATGATCCTTACAATAAACTTACTACCAAAACCAAATAACACCCCATTATATAGTGAAATAAATGAAAATAAGGGTACTGGCGGTCACTGTTTCTACCTATATTATAGTACCAGCGGGTACCGGCAGCTTCTCTCGCACAGTTCAATTGTTATCAAATCGCTATGCTAACAAAATATCTCTCTAATAAACTCTACCCCTATTTCTAAGGTGTTTATAAATGCAAATGCCATGAAAAGGTTCTGTGAGCGTTATTAACGGCCTGAAATAAAACAGATATATTTCTTATTAATGATAATGTGTCTATATTTTGGGCACTATTTTCATGAACAAAGCTAGGAGATAATATGTATTTTTATGGTAAGACAAAGAAATAATGAAAGAAACTACCAAATACATTTATCTTTAAAAATAATATGGGTATCTATTAAAAGTTTTGTTGGATAGTATGTATAATATCCGTTGCTTTGTTAATGAAAAAACGCCAACATTTACTTGGGATGGTTTGAATCCGAAGCAATAGAACAAGTAAAGAAGAAACGAAAAATGTGGCTAAGATAATATATAGATGACACCTTAATTTTTTGGAATGGAAACAATGACGATCTCAGGGAATTTTTAATTCACATCAATTGATTCACACCGACAATCAAATTCACCATGTAGAAAGAAGAAAACTACTAATTACATTTTTTTGATGTCAATGTAAAAAATAATAGCAACGCCATCCAATCTTTAGTATACAGGAAACTTACGCATACAGGTCAATATCTCAGTTATACATCAAATCACTTAAACAACACAAAACATGGCATAATATGAACCCTTGTGAATAGAATAATTATAACAACCTGTAACTTGGAAGAAGCCCCCCAAAAAGAAACAAACTATGTACCTACATCAAGCCGACTTCAACAACAATGGCTACAATATATTGGAAACGCGCAAGAAACAGAAAAGAGGTACAACCAACACTTAAAAATCCGTATACTCATATGTGGTGGGAAGCTGAAATCTGTACAAACCAAAAACCACACTAGAGGAAGAGGCAATTCAAGAAAGCTCTTATATTAAATATTTGAAATATCTGAAAAGTAGATGCAATCTTAGAATACTGCCAACGAATTAAACGAATGACTGCACCTATCTCAGTTATGCTTCAGTGTACTTACCCAGATAACATTTTTACTTTCTTATCATGTACTATAAATATATGGTACACGGCACATGACAGGGATATCATTTTTTTCATAGCGCAAGTGTAAGAAATGTTCTAGAAATACATTACGTTCCACCTCCATCATGTACTGGAGAAGTATTTACGTAATAATTAAAGATATTCCAATCACATTCGAAATACGTGGGTTAGGGTCGCTCTTTTAAAATTATTGCCACCCAATATAATAGTTTTTGGTCCTTTAACACACACAATTCATGTTGTTTTTAATGAATAGAACGTTCCACAAAACGACTTAGTCCAAAAAATAAGTAGACTACAGCAGATGAATATCATATACATATCACTTTCTGGAATCGAGTTACTTTATTACGCTTGTATTTACTGGTGGATTCCAAACCATAAGAAGAATCTTATTAAACGAATAATATGCGAGTAAGGATGAATCGGGAATATTATTAGCATTAGCAATGTTGCAGACCCTGGAACCACGTTTACGTCGCACGAATTCAAACGATATGCTGACAATAAAGGTATACTGCTGTTCACAACAGCAGTGGGGATGCCCAGAGGAAACAGGCAAGCAGAATGAATGTAAATAATTCTAGGACTAATAAAATACCGTATAGCTTAAAAACTTGGCCCGCAGAACTGTAATTCGGCTTCCAAATGAGAACCGACAGCGATGTTGTGAAGCTAAAAATCTCGAAGAAAACCGATTTAAACAGAACCTTAAACAAAACACCTTAACAAAAAACGCTCACCACCCAGGTTTTTCTCTGTTGGTGACCTGGTACTTACCAAGGTTACAAGTTCTCCGGCATCTAACAAAAGTAAAATACTACTCCCGAAATTTAGGGGTCCATTTCGTATCTCTGAAATACTGTCCAATGACCGATATTGAGTGACAGAAAATCAGACGACCCTACGAAGGAATCGTTAGGTTGAAAGATATCAAACTCTTTACAATCTAGAACTATTAAGGTAAATGCAAATAACTGACACTTTAGACAAAACGATTGCCCTCTTAGGTACACACAAATGATCTCCATCTTAGGCACAAACGATTGCCATCCTAGGCACAACTGATTGCCATCTTAAACAGTAACAATGATCCCCTCTGGCCTAGCCGCTACCATCTCGGGATGAAAAATAATGCCGTGCAAAAAATTAAACATTTCACGTACCTAAGTAACATTTTTTTACTAGTGTTTTTCATGTTATATTTAACGGTGATCAAAGAGATAGGTATATAGCCTGACCAGAGCTCAGTGTTCAGTAGAAACTGACACCCTCCCGTCTGTCGGATATATCACCGACTGTACAGGGCTAAGGAGTCTGGAAGGTCATTATGAAATCGGACGAATAGACGATTGACAGCCATAGGCACAGACTTTTTGCAAGTCGTGGCCTCAGGTGTCGCGCGTCTCTGATGAGTCCCAGTAAGACGAAACGCCTGAACAATGACATGACTTACAGGATTGAGATATTCAATAATCGGAGGAATGTACGGGTATAGGCCCTTAAGGGCGCAAGGTGGTATGAATTCCCCTTGAAACAGAGTATGCCTCGCAAGGGTGCCTCACGGTCAGGTAACGATGAACCGGATAAACTCCATTAAACCGTCAGTCACTCACTGTTACTCAGCAAGCTCTACAGAGTAATCTTGCCGTCCCCGTTGTTGTTGAACATTCCTCGCCTCACTTAAAATGAAATGTGAGGTCTTTCCTGTTTAGTCGTTTCCTCGTCCAGACGTTCCTACCAATAGACTCATCTGTGGCTTGGCTTGGCAATATGACACGTGCGATGTCCGATTTCATATTTAACGGTGTTTAATAAGATTAGTTAATATCTCTGGACAATTTGGATATTTTTTATTATATGCCCGAGGGCAAGAATTATCCTATTTTTTGTAACCAAAAAACAGCTGTTTTGGACATAACTGAAGAGATTTGCCCGTTGATGATTGTTTACTAGGGTTTTTTTTTCTATTAACAGCACCCATTTGGTTTATTTATTTAAAAAGAAAAATAATAAATCACTCTGCAGCAGCTGTTTTTAACACAGAAATTGATATAGCAGACACCTAAGCCAACTAAGTATGTATTCATATGAAATTTTCTTTTAAGCAGGAGCCTTAATAGCAAATTATTTTAAATAAAATACTTTTACTTATACCGGGTGTCCCAAATCATTTAGAAATTAAGCTAAATTAGTTATTGAAACTGATACGTCTTATCTTATTAGAACTTAAATATAGATTATTATTTTCGGTAAATTATGATGTTTAATAGGGATTTTAGAATATTTATAATATACAATATCGCCAAAAACGAAGCGGTTATTAGTTATTAAACGAAAACTAACCAATGACAAATTCGCTATCTAACATAGCTGAAATAAAACTAACTCCTGGTTAGGCCATATTAAGAAAACGATAACCAGAAGTACTAATTATGGTTAAAATATTTCTTTTAATAATTACGTTCTTAAAAGGGCTATTAAAAATACCGTGTATCAAATGCTGGAGAATGTCATATTAATTTAGATATCTACACTCTTATTGTTGTTAAGTAGTTGCAATTACGATCAACAATAATATAGTTTTATGTTAGCTATTGATATCTTATATCATAACTCAAATTTGAATTGATCCGTGTTCGTTTAGTAACTGCTTAATTTTGGCAACCACGTATATTTTAAAGAAATTCCGAGATCTTTATTAAGAATAAAAAATACTATAATTTAACAAAAATAATAATTAATAACTAAATTCTCGTAAGCTAACACGTTTCAATTTTAATGAAGAATTTAGCTAAATTTCTACATGATTTTGAACACCCGGTATATTATTAAAGGTAGTTCATTTAAAATAGTTTGCTAAAAAGTAATTATAGCTCACGCTTAGAAGAAATGTATATGAATACATGCTTAGTTTGCTACATTTCAATTTCTGTGTTAAAAACAACTGCTGTCAAAAAATTAGAATAGTTGCAGCCCTCTGCAATAAAAAAAAACTGCCAAAGCCATCTCGAGAGACCGACTAAAGCATAAGAACACCTTTAATAGCGTGAATATCTTAATTTAAACTTTTTAAAATTAAATAACTCAACGATCCTAGCTTTATGCTAATCTTTTTAATTTGGGACACCCGGCAGTGTTAACACCGAACTGTCTTAACACCGCTTTTTCGGGACAGAGGTTACCGTACTGTAACTTGATGGACTTTACGACTGGAAGCGATTTAGTGGACTGTATTATTAGACTAGAAAACAAACACTAATATAATGAAAAGACAGCACTGTGCTATACTTAGTATTTATTAATGAATATAAAATGTATTCCCTTCAAAGCTGGGGAGCTAAAGCTGAAGAACGAACTCGCGGGACACGTCCTTACTCCCCCTAACAAAACTTAAAATTAATTTCCAACAACTTCTGTCGATACTGTAATAAATACATTTTCTGTAAGCAGTGCGGTAAACGATTTCCAAAATACAGCCGGCGTCTCTTTTTAGTTGTACACCCGGTATATATATAATTGCTTTATTTTTATATTATTGACCAGTTAAGGATATTAATTGGCAGAACCATTGGTTACATTTATTTTGTGTTATTATAAGAAACGTCTAATATTTAATGTCACAAAATAAAATGTTTCGTTAGTAACTCAGTAAATAAAATGTAACAGGAAACAGGAATAAGAAATGCTACTTTTCCTACGATCACCTATGAAAATAAGAAATAAAGCACGCCTAGTGGCTAGAAAGTCCTTTATATCACACACGTGATGAAATATTTTCTTTCAATACGTGTGTTGAAATATAAAACAGCTGATAGCCGACGAATTTGACAGCAAAACTATTTTTTAAAAATAACGAAGTTACGGGACCCGTGGAGCAAATTGGGGTGCTGGGTGGGGTAAAGAACACTAGGGCATTACTGCAAATAAAAAAACTCCTTTTTTTTGTTATTTTTGAGAACCTAATAGTATTTATGATAAAAATATTAATATATCAAAAAGGGAAAATATATGTCAGTCAACAAACATGTCAACTGAGTTGAACCACAGAAAAAAAGGTGCAGCTATAGAGCAGAAATAGAATACCCTAGGAAATACCGATTTATAATTTTACAATTATCTCGGATAAAAATATCCACACAATGTTTAAGAATATTGGCAATATTCAAAACAAATCGAATATAGATAGAACTTTTATAATTAACAAGCTATCGATATTTAACACCATCTCTATCTTTCTATAATGTTAAGGTTATGTTTTAGTTTTGTGTTTTGTTGTTTTTGTATGTATATTTAGGTATATTATTGTTTTATTGAAAGAATGGAAGCAGCTAAAAAATCATAAACGAAATTTATTCACCGTACATAAATAATAGGTATGATGTGCTTAAGCAAATAGGAGAAAAAGTTATTCTTTTTATTTAAATCTAGGTAAGTTAAAATGTGTAAGTGGGCATTGTTTTTATTTTTTTTAACTCTAGAGTGGAAATACATTTTTCAACTCTAGTGTGTAAACAATTTGATTAACACAATGGTAATACCTACAAACTATTAAAAACAAATTAAACTCTTTTGAATTATTTAGTATGGTCGCAGGAAAAATTGTGTACATTACTCGTGTGAAAGTGATTTTCTCGCACTCGGAGAATTTCCTCACTCGGCTGGCGCCTCGTGCTAAATACCTCCTCGTTTGGAAAATCCCACTTTTAACACTTGTTATGTAATATACTATTACGGATATTTACCTGAACCTTAACTTCATTTGCGAACCATCCAATGGCAAACACGTATATACTCATATGCAGTAAATGTGTAATAGGATAACCAATTTCTAATACGTTGGATTGCTAAAATATGGAATTTTTAGTTACTACACAGCTTACTCATAAAATATTTTTTTATAACAGTCTTACTAGAAAAGGATTCTCTCGGACTTAACAATGAAACAAAAAAAATGTTTTGATGATTTTATTTCTTTATCTCTCTTCAGAGGATTCCGTATTTTCCCGCATTTACAGTATTTTTTTTTAAATTTTCTAGCTGTTTCGCTGGCCGGTGTATTGTCTCCGAGAGTAGCGCTCGCCAATGATATTAAATAGTGAGACAATCAGTGTGAAATTATACTAAAAATTAAGTTTTTCTTTTTTAAAAAACTGTAATTGTTTTTGCAACAGTCTTTTTATATTGTTGTTTAGAATTAATTACAGAAAATCAGAGAGTCAATATATTTTAATAAATTAAAAATAAACGATTTATAATGGAATCGCGATAAATGTCATTACCAATGAGGTTAAGTCAGATTCAACAAAATACCTACAGGTTTTAAATTAAAAAAAAAAGTACCTGGTGTAAGTACTTTGAGATCATTGGTATCGGAACCTAAAGGACAAAGTGATCATAAATTTAATAAAGCTGTGTTAAATTCTTCTTATAATTAAATGGGTGTATCAATAACAGGAAATAAATGAGTTTTTACCAGCTATACGCCACTTTCGCAGAGGGTTCCAAAATATGGATTAGCCGGGGGAATAAAATGCTATAATATGTGTATTTCTTTGATCGCCCGTTGCATAGTAGTAACGAGTTCCCTATGGGTTCCTACAATGTTTAGCTAAGAAACAGTTAGTCCAAAGTCTAGAACAGAGCTCAAGATGTATGGCACTCGTAACCATACACACAAATATAAAAATATAACACATATGATTTGGCCCCTCGAAGTTTGCCTATAGTGATAGTGAAAGCACCTGCGAAATCGACACCAACCTTCTAAAAGGGTTTGCATTGGACTAAATAAACCTCGGGAAAATAACTCATCGGAGATAAAGAATTCTTGCGGTTAGCTCTTAGACATCTATATCAACGAGACAGAATATTGCGAATAGCCGTTTTTGGATACATAATCCAAAATTTTATGAATATGTATTTTTTATCCTTTGAATTTCGTCAGCAACTACAGTACTTTAAATTTATTTGGTTACGCACACGAGCTGAGCTAACTATTGCATTGAAAATGATTTATTCCGAGTAGTCAAAGACTGTTAGTTAGACAGCGTAAGAATCTATCGCAAGATTTTGTATTAAGGAAGAAAAGCAGTATAGGAGTTCAAGAAGAATGTAAAGCCATTAAATCAAATCACGGTGTTAATTAAAATGTTAATAAAATTGGACTAACATTCTTCGGGTTGGCTGAAAAAAACGGGTTCCGCCGACCAAATTGCCAGCAAGTTGTCAAGTAACTGTCTAGGCAACAGACCTCGTGAACCACAATCTGTAGGGTTATATTCCGATGGAACATAAAACCAACAATTAATAATAACTGGATATGGATAATCCTCTTAGAAACAAAGGTTACTTAAGAGGAAAATATTGTATCTACAGGAGAGTTACAGTGAAATATCACAAAGCACAATTCGGACAAACTTAAATTTTGTCCTGTAAAGCTGTCATAACAGCACTGCTGCTCATCATTTTAAATAAGGTATTATAATTCTTTAAAGGAGATATTGCAGCCACAACTGGTCAAAAACCAGAAATTAAAAACACACCACGCTTTGCATATTCATCAGACTCTGTCACAGAGTCTCTGAATGCATGAATATAACAAATAATATACTTCAAAGAGGGAAGAAAATAAGAACTAAAAACTAGAGAACAAGGATAATTATTCGTCTTTAAATCTACACTACTTTATGACAATGCCATCGGAAGGCCCAACGTCTCAATCATAAACTTTTCATAAAATATACTACATTGTTTACGTTTTAAAGAAATTAAAGATTCCAGCGTTCACAATTTGTCTGGTTAGCTGTACAGCCCACATTTGGCCCACTATACTTAACATGTGCAGTGGCGGCTCATGGGGTAGAGCCACAGTGCCATGGCACTACCTGCCCTCCTGTCCAGCGTCCTGCCCTTTACAAATTACCAAAACCTATTAAAATTAATATTCTCGTTTTTAAAGCAATTAGCAAAATAATTTAAAAATGGAACACAGTCGGGTGCAAATTTCCATCTATCAAGGAAGTGATTATGCGTAAAACGATAACGTAGCTTTCGCGCCAAGCGACGAGGCACGGCGGAGGCCCGAAAATCGTCATAACACATCACTAAAAAACATTGAAAAATTACCTTGAATGCAACCAGGAAAAAATCTCTGAGTAGCCAGGCCCTTGACCGTTTGACGTTAGACGTTTCAAACAGTTGTTCGCGTCGCGTCACGTTTTGTTTGTAAACTAAATAATTTTAGTTCGGCCGGCTGATTTAATGTATGTTAACGAACTTTTTATTTTAAAAATACATAATAAATACTATTAGATTTTTAAAGGAAACTCCATTTTCTACCATTTCTTTAGAACAGAAATTGGAAATTAAGGAATTAGGACGACCGTTACCAGATTTAAATATAGAAAAAACTCAGGGCGGACAAAGTGCGTTTGCGTAAATTTAACAGAAATATTTATTAAAAAAATACTTGGGTGTGCGGTTGTGGTGAATCTAATAGACTATTTTGTTTTATGTGTGTTTTATTTGGTGGGGAGCAAACTTGGTCCCAAAAAGGTACAGATGATTTGGTCCATATCTGGGAAAAAATGAAGACACATGAAAAATCGAAAGTAAATTTAAACAATATATTTAATTTCAGTATGCTTGGTAAAATTAACATTAAAACTCAATTAAATTCTGCATATCACAATGAAATAATGAAGTTAATAAAAACAGATACATATTAAACCAAATTATAAACTGCGTTCGGTTTGTGGTTCTTTCAGTCTATATAGTACACTCTATCTACAGTATTTTCTTAAAATTCAAGATATGATTGTAAATTCATAAATTAAATTAGGTGCCTTTTTGCCTATTTTTTCTACTTCAAAAGCAAGAACTATTAACAAAAAAGGGCGTGGCACCCAAACATTTTTTGCCTGCGGCGCTAAGGGTTCACCTGGCCCTACTTCACTAAAATGGTACGAGCCGCCACTAAACATGTGTATAAAAAAAGCGCTGTTATCAAACCCTCTGTTAAGTCACACATTAGATTCATAAATTTAAAAAAATACATGTTTTACCAGTATAATTCAGATAAATTACAAACGTTAATAAGATAATACAGGTAGACAATTTTGTTGTTTTGTTGATTTAAATAAAATAAATAAAATATGCTTATTTCAGGTCTTTGTGTATTTAGTACCTACTTATTTTAGTGCCGTGGTGATAAAATCTAAAATGATAGTGGCAAACTTGCTTTTCTTTTTCACGCGTCGGCCATTAATTCGTAGTAATAAAAACAGCTAAAGTAATCGAACAAACCCTTCTTCCTTTCTGTGAGTAATCGTAGTATTTGTTTTTGTGATGTCATGGTTAGTCGTCGGGATACCTAATCGTATTTGTAAGTGTTTTGTGAAGTTTTGTGTTTTTTGTAAGGAATTTTTCAGTGGAAAATTATATTCCTTTCATTCAAAATTATTTTTTCACAAGTTTATTTAAAACCAACAATGTTTAAGAGCTCGAAAAGCTGTTGCTGAAGTTCTAAAGCGTCCGCAATACCATAATAACTGCAGAGCAAATTATCCTCATAGATAGAGTTTTTTTTACAGCCTGGGTAGTTCGAGGGTAAGCACCGGCGTAGCTAAGGGGGGGGGGCATCGGGGCATTTGCCCCCCCCCCCCCAAGAGCCATGAAAAAAAGTAATTATCAACAATATTTCAAAAACTTTTAACAGTTCATATGGCAAAAATAAAAAAAATACTACAAATTATCAGTTTATAAGTTTGTTATTTACTTATTTTATTGAATGGCTAATAACGGAGCCGAAGAGACACCATACATAACTTATAGTGTTTTATATTATTGCTCTCAGAGCACTCTAGAGCAATCTGAAATTGCCCTGCCAGAGATTTGCGTGTTCCATTTACTGCTCGCTCTCGGAGTACCTGTTCTATTTTCTGAAACGGTGTGCTCCGCGAGCGCTCTCAGTTGATCTGTGAAATTTCTCGGAGCAAGCGAGAGGTAAACAAGAAAGGCAACATAACCCTACTGTTTACTGTTTGTACTTTTGTGGTTTGTACTTTGTTCAGGTAAGAATGATTAGAAATAGAAAACGTCGGCTGCTACAAGTATTTCTGAGCTCTTCAGATTCTTCTGAAAATTATATTTTTATTATATTTATTAATATACTCAAAACCCAATATTATATGCAGTGACGTAGCAGTCGAAACCCTGGAAATCAAGGCAAACCGCCAATGATAACACAGTATTTTGGCAGTTTCCATGGTTTCGACTGCTACGTCACTGCACATAATATTGGGTTTTAAGTATAGACGATTATTTTTACAAGCTTTGCAGGAGAAAAACGAAAAAATTCGTTAGTGGTCTCGCTGATCAAGAGCAAGCCAAATCTGGTGATACAATTGTCTAAATCAGAAAAGTAAAAATACCTAACTGTAGTTTTAGGACAACTAATAGAATATCATTTAATAAGACATGTTTCGAAACTTTAGTGGAAGCGTAAAACATGACTCTAAGTTTTGTCGTTAGACTTTCAGGGCGAAGATATAATGATGAGAAATATAATATGAGTGGGGGCAGGGTATACAGGATCTGCGATAATTTCCATATGCCGCTCTAAGTTAATAAATCACCTTAAAGCAATGTCACGAGCAATACAACCATAATTGGACGTAGTTATGCAGAAAGCTTCCAACCAACAAAAGTAAGTTTCGAGAAAACCAATAATATATTATTTTCAACCATTATAAATCAAATGTATGTATTGGTATAAAGAAAACAGTTAGTTTTTATTTTTTTATCTAGTAAAACCAATAATTTTCAACAATCTCAAACTTCAATAAAAATAATTGGTTATTTTTGAAAATACAGCCATATTTTTGGGGGTTGGTTGTATTCTGCAATATTGCGTATTGATCAGAATAAATAACATTGAAAAGGTCCGAAATCAACTTCCGGTTAAACCGGATGTAACATGAAAGCAGGAAATATAGTTGTTCCGGTTTAACTTGAAGTTGATTTTTTTGGGAAGATAATAAAAATTGAAGATAAGGACATGTAAGCCGTTTTGCTCTAAGACGTACTGTTAGAAAATTATAAGCTGTCAAAGTTCAAAAATCTCACTTTTCGAGAGTCAATATCTCGGAAACTATGAACTATAGACTAATAATGCATTTAATAAAAAATAATTATAATTTTATGTGAAACTGAAAAATGAAAAAATATACTGGGTGTTTTATTTAAAAATATAAAATTCGTTCGAATTCCAGACAAACTAAAAAGCTGGCAACAACGCCAATATCGTCATTCGGTGCGTTAGATCCTCTTACACAACTGTACCAAATTTGGTTTACATCGGCCAGTAAATTGTGATGTTATTAAGCCGTTTCCAGACTTTATACACACACTGTATAGTGTTAATATTAATGAATAAACTTAATATAATTTTAAGCGATAGACAATAATAAATATTTTATTTTTATATTTAATAATATTAATAAGAATAGTAATAATAATAATAATAATAATAATAAAAATAAAAATAAATGTTTATATTTCTAATAGTTAAGGAGCTAGCGTGCAAAAAACGCCATAGTTGGCTGCCCGTCAGTCGAGTTTGAAAAAATGTTGCCATTACTCCACTGAACACCCTGGTGCTTGAAGTTTTGCTTTTACCCATCAACTTTAAGATTTATTGGCAATAATGACATAGGGCGATTGGCCATAGTGAGGAGCCCGTCAGTCAGGTTGAAAATTAGGTTCTGTAGGTTGCCAAGATCATGTATCTAAAATTTCGTTGCGATCTAACCACTAAATCGTGAATTAGGTCAAATGGAAGATTATAATTTGTTTTTTGACCGCCATTTTGTTGGCCATAGTAAGGAGCCCCTCCAAAACTTGTTTCTACCTCTTCGTTTGGATAAAATGACAGCAAAAATGCACTTGACTGACAAATCGAATCACGACGTTCTTCCCTGGGTGACCTACAAAATCTCGAAAAATCCAATTTTTCAGTCTTTAGCATGGCTTTTTCAGAAATTCAACCAAAATCATCAGTCAAGAATTTTTCCTGATTTTTAGACATCCAATTAAGTAGAAATCTCAAACGACTGACATTTTCCTCGAATATTTTCAATTTGGACATACTTTGAAAATTTTCTGATTTTAGACTTTTTTATAATGGCTCAATAATGCTGTTCCAAATGGACCTAAAAGTAAAACAATGTATGACGATGATGTTTGATGACCTAAAAAACGTTTCAATACATAACTATCACCTATTTACCCCTTCCGCCACCCCTCTGCTACCCTCCACCCCTATTCATTCGTTGAATTTATGTTATTATATTGGATTCAGTAATAAAAAAATATAGCAAATATAGTGGAGGGTAGCAGAGGGGTGGAGGAAGGGGTAAATAGGTGATAGTTATGTATTAAAACGTTTTTTAGGTCATCAAACATCATCGTCATACATTGTTTTACTTTTAAGTCCATTTGGAACAGCATTATTGAGCCATTTTAAAAAAGTCCAAAATCAGAAAATTTTCAAAGTATGGCCAAATTGAAAATATTCGAGGAAAATGTCAGTCGTTTGTGATTTCTACTTAATTGGATGTCTAAAAATCAGGAAAAATGATTGACCGATGATTTTGGTTGAATTTCTGAAAAAGCCATGCTGAAGACTGAAAAATTGGATTTTTCGAGATTTTGTAGTTCACTCAGGGAAGAACGTCGTGATTCAATTTGTCAGTCAAGTGCATTTTTGCTGTCATTTTATCCAATCGAAGAGGTAGAAACAAGTTTTGGAGGGGCTCCTTACTATGGCCAACAAAATAGCGGTCAAAAACAAATTATAATCTTCCATTTGGCCTAATTCACGATCTAGTGGTTAGATCGCAACGAAATTTTAGATACATGATCTTGGCAACCTATAGAACCTAATTTTCAAACTGACTGACGGGCTCCTCACTATGGCCAATCGCCCTATGTCATTATTGCCAATAAATCTTAAAGTTGATGGGTAAAAGCAAAACTTCAAGCACCAGGGTGTTCAGTGGAGTAATGGCAACGTTTTTTCAAACTCGACTGACGGGCAGCCAACTATGGCGTTTTTTGCACGCTAGCTCCTTAACTATAAAGACATTTTTAATTTATAGATTTCGTCAGTTGAGTTGTATTAAAAACGACACAAAAAATAAAAGCGATTAAACTATTAAAAAATCAGATATTTAAAAATTCGTCCAAGCTATAAATAGACTTACTGACTAAATATTATTATGTACTTTCTTAGGCACCTTTTAAAACTTAATAAATTAGTAGAATTTAGCGTAGAAGAAACATTTTTTATAATATTTCTTAAAAAAAAATTCTGACACAAAGGAACTTCAGAAACCATAGGTGACCTACCCCAGAATCAGACGCTATAAGAAATTCTGCTACCCACTTGAGCATGATAGACTGTCAAAAGTTGTTGTGTAGTAAGTACCGGGTGTAACATTTTGAACTGATATGATATTGAATTCTGGAAGAGCAATGCCTGAGTCTTGTCGGCATTAACATAAAGGTCGATGCCAGTGAACCATTCATACAAAGCCACCAAACTACTCTCACATCTTGCCTGTAAAACATCCAAGGATTCCTCGGGTAAAACCATGGAAGTATCGTCCGCCTAAATGGTTAAATCAATATCTGGATCGACAGTGACGATGTCGTTAACATATAGTATAAAAAGTATTGGACCCAATATGGTGCCATGTGGTATGCCAGTATCCACACTACGGGTATCTGAATTAAACTCATTACAATTTCCACCTGTTTTATGCTTGATTGACAAAGTGGAGACCCTGATGCCATACTTGTAAAGTATCTCACATAATTTTGAATGGTTGACGCAGTCGAATGCCCTACTCAGATCAAGAAATATTCCAACAGGACACTCGCCAACATCAATCTTCTCCACAACTTTCTCGTAAAAGGAGTTAACGGCAGAACTTGTAGATCTTCCGCATTAAAAGCCATGTTGCTTATCTGACCCAATACCGTTTCTTGACAAGAACGGCAATAGGCTCTCCAAAAAAACTTACTCGAAAATCTTCAAAAAAGAGGAGGACATATACACTGGCCAATAATACTCCATTGATTGAGGGTCCCCCTTTTAAAAAATTTTAGACAACTTTGCCTATCTTTAGATTACTAGGAAACTTACCAGATAAAAAACTTAAGTTTATTAAATGAACAAGTGGCTCGACTATCGCCGGACCAATTTTCTTCAACAGACAAACCGGAACATCGTCATTGCCTGCAGACCACTTGTTTTTTAGTTTAAAGTTAATAGTGGGAAGAATATCCGTATTATTCAAGGGCTTAAGAAAAAGTGAAAATTTATTTTTGACAATTTTACATTTAGAACTTTTTGTAGAACTATTTATTTTATTAGGAATATCTTTTGGAGTGTTGACAAAAAAATTATTAAACAAATTAACTAGGTCCTGCGGATTTTCAATAATGTCATTATTTACGTTAAAATTGGATCCTTTTTTTGTTTTTGACCTGCCCGACAGATCTGAAATAACTTTCCAAGCCATCTTGCCCGGATTATCTGAGTAAAATATTTTCGACTGATAATACTCTCTCTTTGTCGTTTTTACCAAGGTGTTATGTGTTTTTTTTGATAATTTATAATGTTCTTTTAAATCGGAAGTGTTTCTTGATAGGATATAGAGGTCCTTTAAGGCCGCGCTAGAAGATCTTACTTCAGGGGTCAACCATTTTTTACAATTATGAAAATCCCCTCCACGGCAACGCTTTACGGGAAAATATCTATTAAATTTGTCATTAAAAACCTGGAAGAACAAGTCGAACGCCTTGTCGACATCGTCAACCGTATATAAAGCATTTCCCAATTATGATGGGATAAGTCGCCGAAAAAAAGAAAAATTAATTTCCGAAACCATAATTAGAATCTGCCGCTAGGCCACCCAGAGGGTTCCTCCCTAAATAAATCTCGGATATCAGTTGGATGATTTGGTAAAAAAAGGCGTTATAGCCAAGTGTAATGGGCTTACTAAAGGGCTTAGTAATTTGATGAAAATAGAAAAAAAATTACTAATTAGAAAGACTCTGCTTGGATCTCAATCTTAATAATACTTTGGAAAGGGTATATTACGAAATTTGTACTTTGAATGAAATAAGTGTGCAGTTAAAAAATAGCTGCTATTATACAGTTGTAGATTTCAAAGAGTGATTCTACCAAGTACAAATACATAGTAAATCAAGTAAATTATAAGTTCTTGGATGCCCTGGTGAAGTTTATAATTTACTTAGATTACCTTTTGATCTAAATAATGCGCCTGATTTTTTCAAAAAACTAACAAACAATTTTGATGACCTCTTAATTACAGCAGATACCTTGAAAAAGGATGATAAAATTTTACAAGTATTAGAAAGAGCAAAAAAAGTTGATGTAAAGTTTAATAGAAGGAAAATTCAGTATAGAGTCAATAAAGTTAAATTCCTTGGATTTATATTTGACAAAGGTGGTATTAAACCGGATGACAGTAAAATTACAGCATTTTTTAAGCTAGAATAGTCCAAAAATAAGGAAGTGTTAAAAAGAATTTTAAGGTTAATTAATTATTTAAGGAATTTTATTCCTAACCTATAAGACATATCTTCTCCATTGCCATCTTCATCTTCATTTTGATAAAGGTAAATCTATAGGTATTCAGGCAGACTTGAGGAAAAGTGATGTATAATATCTTAATATCAGAAACGTATTGCTTTTTTTCCTATGTGTCCTTACAATTTGTAAAATACGCTTTAGTCAAATAAAGAAGGAGTTTAAGTATCAACATTTCTCGTTGAAAATAACCATTTAATGAGAGCCAAGCAACCAACATCGACAACCAACAAATAATTTACTTGTGAGTTCCTGTATTAATATTAATGATCAGCCGGTATGACGCTATTAATATATACAGGGTGGTGATTTAATAACGGATAAATTCAATACAAATTAAATGGGGACGTGTTTGGAAAAACGCTCGAACCCGTCGATTTTGTTTTTAAATTTTGCATGTTTTGACATAAAATGTAGTTATGTGTACCACAAAAGTGTGGCAGAAAAAAATTATTTTTCTTAAATGGAAACCCCTGTATGTTATTGCATTTTCAGATTATCCGTAAAAATCTAGCCATGTTTGATGTATAATGTCCTAAACATATCTTCAACTGTTCACGAAATATTGAAGTTCACCTCTGTTTGTAAATATTTGACAACGTGTTAAATTTTGACAAATTGTCACTGTATTGTTGATTTAAAATATTTACAATGCTTTTAACCGAGATCCAAAGAATCGAAATATTAAGTATGCTTGGCTGTGGTGAAAAAACTAGAACACACAATGAAGTTCGAATAATGTTTAACAATAAATATCCGAACAGAGAACTTGTAAGTCAATCTACAATCAGTAGAATTAAGGCTAAGTGGAGAGAGACCTGCACTGTTAAGGATCTTAGAAAACCTGGAAGGCATTCCTAATGACAAAAAACTGGACATCCTTGTTGCCTCACATGAAAATCCGAACCTCTCAAATACTCAGCTGGCTTTAGATTACACGATTCATAGGTCGACTGTAACAAAATTTTTAAAGAAGGAAAACTGGCACCCTTATAAAATTCAATTAGTTCAAGAGCTATTTGAAAAAGATCCAGATCGCAGAAACTAGTTTTGCCAGACCATGACCGAGCGAATTGATAATGATCCTAGACTAGTAAAACAGATACGCTTTTCAGACGAATCAACGTTTTGCTTGAACGGAGAAGTAAAGAGGCATAATTTTAGATACTGGGCGCCAGAAAATCCACACTGGTTTAGAGAAAGTTATTCTCAGCATTATGAAAATAACAGAGTAATAGGACCATACTTCTTTGAAGGAAATTTGACGGGAGAACGCTATCATGACTTTTAAGAAAACGACTTGATTCCAGCACTAGCGACAACTATATCCTGATGAAAATCATCCAGACATGCCAAATCAAGCGTTATGGTTTCAACAGGATGGAGCTCCACCCCACTATGCTGCGATGGTTGGAAGATTCCTAGACAATGTGTTCCCAAACCGGTGGATAGGCAGACGTGGGTCAATAGAGTGGCCACCAAGGTCACCCGACCTTACTCCACTGGACTACTATCTATGGGGTTGTGTTAAAAATAATGTGTATAAAAATAAGCCACACACGCTGGAAATTCTCTAGGACTGCATTTGTAATGTAATTAGGCATAGGTACTTCTCAAGAAACCGTAGAAAATATTGTACAGCAGGAATTCATTGATCGGCTGGGGTACTGCAGAGCTGTTAATGGCGGACACTTTCAACATTTGCTAAATAATTTTTGGGATTTTTTAAAATGTAATTAAGAAATCAATTTAATAAAGTGTTATTTTAATATTTAAACTTCAATATTTCGTGAACAGTTGAAGATATGTTTAGGACATTATGCATCAAATATGGCTAGATTTTTACGGACAAACTAAAAATGCAATAACTTACAGGGGTTTCCTTTTAAGAACATTTTTTTTTCTGCCACACTTTTGTGCTACATCCTGTATACCTACATTTTATGTCAAAACATGCGGAATTTAAAAACAAAATCGACGGGTTCGAGCGTTTCTTCAAACACGTCCCCATTAAATTTGTATTGAATTTATCCGTTATTAAATCATATAGTAAATTTGACATGATTGGGAGAAATAATTTTGAGACAAGACAGAGAAAATAATATAAACTTACCGTTAAAACTGCTATTATAATGGTGGCAATGTTTATTGAATTTGCTAGAAAATCGGTTAACATAACGTAACTTGTGTACTTATTCACTTTGTTAACAAAGCTAAAAAAAATTAAAAATTGTCTATTTATACCTAATAAGAATGATACGATAAAATTTGGGGGTCCGTGGGAAATAGTGATTAAAGTTGACGACATAATTCTAGTTCTAAAGTTCTAAAATTGAAAAAATGTACATTGTGGTCCAGAAAAGCATTTTTGGTTCCCAATAAAATTATCCAGATGACGCCATATTTTTTTTTTTTTTTTTAATATACAGGGTGTTTGGGGAGGAAAGGGCAATATTTTGGGAATGTGTTCAGAGGGTGCAAATAAGAGAAATAAACCCATATATTTTAGTTCGATTCTCAACCATTTTTGCATTAATAGGTTCTAAAATTTTTGTAAGGTAATTTTTATTTTAAAAGCGAATAATGGCAGGTACTGCAGTACAACTAACTCAAAGAATATTTTCAAAAATCCCTCCATCAACTTCAATACGTTTTTTGGCACGTTTGTTAATCGCTCGGGTAGCACGTTGGATTGAGTGGGGATTATTTTTTATAAAAGCTGCAGCATTGAAAATTTGATTGCGGAGTGCTTCTCTCGTTTCCGCTCGTGTTTCATATACTAGCGATTTTATCCATCCCCAAAGACAATAATCAAGCGGGTTTAAGTTTGGTGACCTCGGTGGCCAAACTTGCGGACCAATTCTGCCAATCCAGCGATTAGGAAAACGGTAATTTAAGAAATTTCGCACACGGAGTCTTAAATGAGGAGGGGCTCCATCATGTTGGAAGTACATTCGTTGTCCAACATTTAACGGAAAATCATCCAAAGTGTATCAAATGGTCTTCCAAAAACCGTAAATATCCTTCTCCAGTAAGACGCCCATCCATTTCAAATGGACGAAACAACTGGTCGTTGAGCATTTCACACAAGAGATTAATACTGAATTGTTGTTGAAAGTTTCGTTCAAATGTAGCATGAGGATTTTCATCTGACCTCAGATGTTTATTGTGGCAATTATTAATTCCATCACGAGTGAACTAAGCTTCATCGCTAAATAAAATGTCTTTGTGCAGACTTCGATTTTGATGGATCCATTAACAAAATTGTACCCTTGAAGCAGGATCACCATCTAGAAGATGTTGAACGGGTTGAACGTGAAAAAGTTTAAAACCGTTTTTTCTAAGTGACTCCCATACGGCTAGATGTGATGGTATAAAAAGTTCATTTAACCATTCTCGTACTGATACCTGAGATCTCTGCGACAATATCCAGAATATTTTCTTCATTTTCCACATCTAGACCCTGCACTCTTTCAGAAACAATTCTCACGCTTGGAAACATTCCAGTTTACTGAGCACTTGCACATACTTTTTGAAAAACCATTCTATTAGGAACTCTTCGATTTGGAAAACGACGTCGATATTCATTAACTGCTCGCATCGCACTACCGACACTACCGTTACAGTAACCATACACGAATATCATGTCATGTCGGCTTACTCCCTGTGACTGAATGTGGTGGGGCATTGTAAGTATGAAAATCTTGGCTCAAGTCGATATGCTCAATATGAAGCCAACTGACAACTACTATGCATGTCAAAACTATCAATCAAAATGCATCGGACGTTTAAAACTAAAGCCTCCTTCATTATTTCAATACAAGAAAACTTCAGAACGGATTATTTCAGAAATAGTTGAGAATCGAACTAAAACATATGGGTTTATTTCTCTTATTTTCACCCTCTGAACACATTCCCAAAATATTGCCCTTTCCTCTCCAAACACCCTGTATATATTATAAAGAGATAACAGTAAGTTCTTTTAACCCAATTTTAAAAACAAAATGAAAAATGTTAAACTTATAACGATCATTGATAGTACGCCATCCCGATTCAATAAAGCATATTCGTAATCTTAATAACAGAGGAAAAAACTTTTAATTTAAGAGGATAATCTGTTATTAGGTCAATCGTTCTCGACGCAGGCGCCTGCTCGCGGCGCTGATACTGATAATAATTGTGTACTTACTTGATTAAAAATAAATGTTCCTTCACAATTTTACTCAATATCAGTACCATGCTTTCATGATCAATATTTTCTTGGAGTGAAATATCTAGATTCTTTACAAGGCCGTGTATAATTTTGAGCCTGTCTGCAATGAATATGAGAAGCGTAAAACAAGTTATTTCAGTAGCTACATATACATTTGCCGCGCAGAAGAAACAATATGTATTTAAAAAAAATACCAATAGAAAATAGTTTTTTTCTTTAAAAGGTAGCCATATTGGAACCAGAAACGAATCCTCAAGTAGTTCTTTTTCGGTTTTCTGTTCTTTTTCACTTGTCGTTAAATTGGTTATATATTTAAACGACATCAAGCTTACGGCTGCGAAGATAAATGCGTAGAAAATGCAATTTTTTATTTTAATAAATAACTTTACTTTACTCTCGTATTCATAAACCAGCGCCTTGTCAGTGAACATGCTGATTTTTTTCTCGTCGTTAATAATTTCCTGGAATATTGTTGATACGTCATTTTTTTGATAAATTCGGGCCTTGATACACCCTGCCAAAACCGTTATAGACATAGCTAAAGATATAAATGTGACGTTGTAATTGGCCCCGATTGATACTAATTGAATAAGCTTTGCCAACATAAGAAAGAATAACGTAAGAAAACTTCCTTGTAAGATACGACGATACCAGAGTTGAAGCGTCCGCAAAGTTGGATTTTCTGTCCAGTTTACATTCCAAGTTCCTGCTACAATCATAAAATATTTGATACTTTTAATTCGCATTTTGATACGGTGAATATGGCTGGTCGGTACTTCAATCCCTAAAATTTGAAATATTTTTTAACAACTTTTAGATGCAAACTTGTTTGTTGTATATTTTTTTACATTTAATTATAAATAATAAAGATATATTTTATCTAAAGGGGTATTTTTTTTTAAGTGTCTTGCTCGATTAGCGACTTTCCCACTGACTGCAATAAAAAAAAATAATTGCGTTTTCCTTAATGGTTTTTTGCCAGGAAGCCCAATTTGATGTCAAAAATTATATAAGTTCACAGAAATTTAGAAAGGTAAGTCGCTATATTGGATATTTTTAAATGTCAACCCTACTTTATTATAGGCTCAGTGTATTCCATTTTTTATTTAAACTTCAAGAAATATAAATGTTAATAGCTATTTTAACCGTTCCGGGGATCAAAAATATATAAATGTTAATAGCTATTTTAACCTTCTGGGGATATAGAGCTTTTTCAAATGCTTCGTTCGATTTTAAGTTTTTCGTGTCTCACCGCATTAAAAAATAGATCTTTTAAAATTAAAAATACAAGTTTTTTTATAGTAACATTATTTTTTGCGGTCCAGCGAACTACACTATTGTGAAAAATTCAGATATCAAAAAATTACAGACACGACGCCATTTTACTTTTTTTTAAATGGTAACAATTATCCGTAACTCAACCAATAGATGGAATTTCGCGATCCAATATCAAAAATATATAGTGGCTCCTTAAAACGCAGAATCGAATAATGTGTTTTAAGAAGCCCCGTATCCTCCCCCCCCCCCCCCCCCCACCCCCTTCTCGTTTGAAAATAGCTATCATTAGCTATATATTTTTGATAGCGGATCGCGAAATGCCATCTGCTGGTTGAGTCACGGATGATGGTTACAATTTAAAAAAAAGTGAAAAGGAATCATATCTGTCATATTTTGACATCTGACATATTTGACAGTAGCGTAGTTAGCCCGATCACAAGAAATAATGCAACTATAAAAGACTTGGATTTTCAATCTCAAAAAATCTATTTAAGGGGTAAGACTTTTAGAACAAAATCAAAAAATTCGAAGCCTCTTATTTCTGGAACGACTGAAAAGAAATATTTACAACTATATATTTTTGAAGTTTAAATAAAAAATGGAATGCACTGGGCCTATAATAAAGTAGGGTTAACATTTAAATATGGTGACTTTTTTGCTAAATTTGTGAATATATACAGAGCGAGTCGGGAGGAACGGACCAAACTTTAGGAGCGTAATATACACACAAAAACAATTTGAAAAAAAACCATATTATGTTCTTATTCGATAATCGATATCGATAATCATTGGTTATCAAGTTATAGCGTAATACCAAATAAAGAAAAGTTCATATATTAACGGTTTCCTAATCATAGTGTTCCTTTTATAAATGTTCAAAAATACCGCCATTGACTTCTAAACATTTTCTGCTTCGTCTACGCTGCTCTTCTAATTGCTTTATGTCTTTCTTCTTTAAAATTGGCTGCAGTATTTCTAATACGTCGAATTAGTGCATTCCGAGTGTCCATTTTTACTCTGTACACTTCATTTTTAAACCAGATGCATAAACAATAATCTAGTTCTGTGAGGTCTGGAGATCTTGGAGGCGAATTAATAGGACCACCGCGACCAATCCAACGCCCTGGAAATGTTTCGTATAAATGTTGCGTGACCTGACGAGCAAAAAGTGCAGGAGCTTTATCATGCTAGTAATATATACATTTGCCTTATGATATTTACAGGAACATCCTCTAGTAGTCCTAGTAACTCATGTTGTAAAAAATTTAGGTAGTTTTCTTCTGTGAGGCGATTCTCTAAAATGAAAGGGCCAATTAAATAGCTATCGAGCATACCACACCACACGTTAACCGAAAACTTATGTTGAAAATTACTTTCAACTGTTGCGTGGGGATTTTCGATTGACCATACATGAGAGTTACGAGTATTATTATTACCGTCACGGGTAAATGTTGCTTCATCTGTAAAAATTATACGCGATACAACACGATGATCCACCGACAAAATTCAATACGTTTAGCAAAAGCTTCCGGTTTTAGGTGCTGTACTCTCTGTACATGGTATGGATACCAATAAGCCTTGCTCGTGGAGTGTGTTTAATACTCTTTTTTTTGGAATGCCCAATTAAGTAACAATTCTTTGTAAGCTTGTCGTTGCATTTTCTTCTACTAAATCCAGAATATATTTCTCCTAAACCTTGTCGAGTAGCTCTTTCAGATGTAATGTTGGCACTAGGAAGCTTACCATTCTTGCACAAATTGTTAAAAACTCTGATAAACACGTTTCTATTCGCATGTCTGTGATGTGGATACCGCTGACGATATTCTTTAAAAGCAGCTGTAACACTTTCATTACAGAAACCATAAATAAACACAATATTTGCTTATTCTAAATTTGAATCAGTTTTTGACATTTTGTAATACTTTAATCACTTAAACTTAAAAATAAACGTTTAATTACTACCACAATACACAGACACATTGTCAAGACAACATAGATGTCAAATAGTTTAGAGTCTTGAGAATGACATACTCTAATTACGTGAAAATTTTGATAAAAGTGGAACTTACATATTGCGCTATAACTTGAAAACAAATGAATATCGGATAAGAAAATATGGGGTTTTTACATTGTTTTCGCGTGTATAATACAGTCTTGAAATTTGGTCCGTTCCCTCCTACTTACCCTGTATAATTTGACATCAAATTTGGCTTCTCCGCAAAAAACCATTAGGGAGCACGTAATTGTTTTTTTATTGTAGTCAGTAGGATCGTAAAAAATGTCCTTGTGCAAGGTAAACCTTTGAGCTGAAATAAATTCGGAACAATCGATACATTTCTTAAAAAAAGCACGGGTAGGTAGCATAATTGGGAAGGGTAGTTTTGACTGACTATATAATATAATAAACAAAAAAATGCCTATCTTGGGATATTGGTCCCTATGAGGGCAGGATTAAATACTAATGTTAAGCTTATTAGAATCTTCACGGCTACAATATAATATAAACAAACATTAGTTAATTATAAAAAACTTTTTTATTAATAATAAACCTTTAAAAAATTGTAATTTATCAAAAACCTCTTACAGAACACTAGAAATTTATAACTTGCGCTATATCTATATTTCTTTTTTTGTAGTTTTTGAGGGTCCGCCTAAGCGCGGATGCATTTCGGCAACGTTCGTTCCATTTTGCCTACTCTAGTTTGGTCTTATTACGTAATGTGTTATGGAAATTATTTATAATATTTAAATGGATGACTTCTTTGATGTCCAAGAATAACACGTCTTACGTTCCTTATCAATAATCCACCATCGAAAAAGTTAGGTAAGGACCCCTAAAATCAGTCTACAGTGTCACCAGTAAAGTCCGCATCATATGGGATTTTTTTTTATTAATAGCTTTATTCAAAAATTTGACTTTGGCATCAAGCTCTGCCTCGATCGAGATGAAAATTAAGCAAAAAAATAGTAGTCACGTGATACGCATTATCTGTCAAATTTTAATTTTTTCAAAAAAATAATTCAAAAGTGGGGTTATTTCTTAAAATAACGAAAAAAGTTATTAAAAAAAGGTTTTTTAAATGCAGTTTCTAGCCCACATGCAAAATTTCAGCCGCATAAGATAATTTTCATTTTTTACCTATATTTTGTAAATTGAACCACTTTTGCAAAATAAGACTTAACGCAACCTACATAAAACTTCTTAGTTTTGACAATGCTTTATTTCAGATACATTTTCTTTAAAGTAGCGCCATATTAAATGTGTGTAAATCTACAAAATCAAAATTGGCTATTAAAATTTGGTCGCATGTGATGCAAAGTTTATTTGTTTTCGACCCTGCATACGGTAACTTTATAAAATAAGTATTTTTGAAAACGTAGTTTGTGCCTGAAAGTAAAAAAATAAAAATAAAAAATAAAGTAAAGGAGTTTTAAATTAAATTGTTGAAAATAGATAAACTTTACGTTAAGTTAAACTAAAATTTATTTTCCACTTAAAAAACATTTTACTGAAGGCACTGTTTTCTTTTTGTCTTAACATTAAGGTGTATTACTTTCAGACACAAACAACCTTTTTAAAAATACTTATTTTATGGAGTTACCTTATACAGGGTCAAAAATAAATGAACTTTGCATCACATGCGACCCAATTTTAATAGCCCAATTTTGATTTCGTAGAAAAATACACATTTAATATGGCGCTACTTTAAAGAAAATGTATCTGAAATAAAGCATTGTCAAATTAAGAAGTTTTATGTAAGTTGCGTTGAGTCTTATTTTGCAAAAGTGGTTCAATTTACAAAATATAGGTAAAAAATGAAAATTATCTTATGCGGCTGAAATTTTGCATGAGGGCTAGAAACTGCATTAAAAAAACTTTTTCTAATAACTTTTTTCGATATTTTAAGAAATAATCCCACTTTTGAATTCTTTTTTTGAAAAAATTAAAATTTGACAGATAATGCGAATCACGTGACTACTATTTTTTTTGCTTAATTTTCATCTCGATCGAAGCAGAGCTTGATGCCAAAGTCAAATTTCGAATAATGCTATTAATAAAAAAAAATCCCATATGATGCGGACTTTACTGGTGTATATGGGCCGCCAGTTACCTGCTCTGGGCCGAATATAGCGCCGGCCACTGCTAAAATACTGTTAAAGCAGCGACGGGCCATAGATTTTAAAATAAAAATGGGGCGTTTTCTTACTTATTATAGCAAAGTGACATTTCAAATTATTTTTCCGCAATGTGTTGTTATACCAGGATTGACGAAGGAAGGCGGCTATATTTTTTAACTACCGTTTTTTTTAGAAGCAATTCTTATAAAAGGCTTGTTTGAAAAGTGCATTTATTTTCAAAGACCTAATGACTTAATGATTCCGAGCGTTCAGTCAAGTGGGAAGGATTTTTAATATAATGAATAAATAATAATAATAAAAATAGTTATTATTAAAGTATTAATACATTTTTAATTTGAAGAAATAGTCCATACTTAAAGTGGAGTTGAAAGTATGAAAAGGAAAGCAAAACACAAAGTCTTCCTCCACAAATTTAATGGAAAGGATTCCAAGTTTTAAGGGTCTCTACATGTTTCGAACGTAGAAACGTTCATCTTCAGGAGACAGAAAGTTTTTAAATTTATGCTGATGGTGTTAGCAAAAGAGAAATTGAAATTTAGAACCTTTATGGAGCTTTTATGGATTTAAAATTGAAGTGTAGAAGAAACATAAAATAAAAGATTGATAATGGTAGAACCATAGAATGTTTAAAACATTGTGAAGGGGTGTAAACCAACCAAATAAACTGGGGAAGAAGAAAACCTGTCTAGGTGTCGAATCTTATTTGAAGCATTTAAAGGAACTTATGGAATATGTAGACATAATGAAGGTGTTAACATTGTGTTGTCACATCTGTAAAAATAGAAATCGAAATTAAAAAGTGAAGGAGTACAAAAGTTTTTTAATATTTTAGAGAGAATTTTCTTTATTATTTTTTATTTTAAATAAAAGGGTTGGTACTTCCCAGATAGCATAGCTCGTCCAAAGGACGTACATTTAATGTCCATTTTACGCTTTTACGTCCTGTGGCGTATTTTAAACGTACAGTGTACGTTCAACGCGTACGTTCAAAGAACCTACATTTTTGTTCGTACATTTTACGTTCATTTTATGTCTTTTTTTATGGGACATATGTCGGACCTCCTTTGTGCTTATTAAATGGAACGTATTTTGGACGTAAAATCCAACACGGTCCAACTTTCTTGATTATCTTATTTAAAAAGAATATATCATTTGTGATCAACATGATCCAATATTGAAATGAACGGCCCAAATCATGAATAAACAGTAATACTAAAGCGGTTGAATAGTCCATGTGGGACATACACAACCTCACTTTTCTAAGTATTTTCGTCCTTGGTTATCATATAACTCCAGGGGGGTGTCACTAATATAGGAGAGGCCACGACAACAGACGACTGACCCGGCACTCAACCAGCAGGATCAACGAAGCGGGGCAGGGGTGCATACGTATCAACTAAGGACTTGTATTTTACACTAAAAGTTTAATTTTATTAATAATTATCGTTGTTTATGCAAATTTTTGTAAAATTATTATTATTCACGTTATTAGAAATTATAATTAATTCTTTTTAGTGAATTTACAAGATTTCTGTTGTAAATTTTATTAAAATTTTAACTTCTTAGTGACAAAGGTGTTGGTTTGTCACACTGTTTTTAGCATCGCCTTGCCATTGCCATTCAGCCTATTCAGCCATTTTGTTAGTTTGTTTATGGTATGTTTATGGCCGCTGATCGCTTTTTCTCATCGCGGAATTTTCAAGTTTTGTTGGAATAAGTAGACTGTTTTAAATGGAACGAAGTGTTATGTTTTTACGTAAGTTAAGGTGACAATTTTTTTAAAATTACTTTTTGGTAATTGAAGTTTATCTGTTGTAGTTCAATCAGTTAAATGTTTAATGGCATCTTTATGGGAGACGCTACGCCACGCCACGCCATCCTGAGTCTAGTTTTTGGTAGTTTGGAGATTTTCTTTTATACAGGTAATGTAAGTATACCTTGTATTTATTAATTTTTAAGGGTTTTTTCACTACTCTTCCACAAAATGGCTTATTAAACCTTCAAGGTCAGTGGGTCAAAATTTCAAAATACATAACAGGGATACCGTATACCTCTACTTTCGGGCTATGTTAACTTACATTTTGCATAAGAGGCACACAAATCTAAAATCAAAAAAGTTTTAAAATTATGGCGAAGATAGGTAGGGCCAGGTATTCGTGCAAAGTCCCAAATTGTCTGAGTAATTATTTTAAGTTATTGTCCAATTTTTATTGAAAACTACGTTCATAAACATTTTTTTTTCTTTTCCTGAAAAAAATAAAAGATAATAAAAGATATCTGTAAAATGAATTATGATGTAAACTGTGCAAAGTTTTATGTTTGCGAATACCACTTTGTGCCATCTGATTTTTACAGCTCGATAAGAATAGATCTCGGAATAGATACTGCTTTTGTTTTCCCTTTTTTTCAGGATACTTCCACTGCCCTGAGCGCCGCTGCTGCTGGCCAGGGGACCATTTGGTGTCTGGTGGCTGTTGCAGTCAACCGAACTGCATGATTTTGCATACTTACATAGTTTTTGATCTCAGATTAGACTTTACGAATGGAATTTATAATATAGTACATATTTGTTTTTAAAATTTTAATAAATGTTTTTCTATATTATTCAGTAAAAAATAAAAAAGCTATCTTTTTTACCGATACTGTCACCTGCTATGTTTACAGTATGTTCACTTTTTGTTCAATACCGTACATGCATAGTACGTACATAATTTGCGTCCATTTTATGTCCATTGTACGTACTTTATGTTCACAGTATGTTCACTTTTCGTTCAATACCGTACATCCATATTAAGTACATATTTTCCGTCCATTGTAGGTACGTACTTTTGGACCTAAAGTGGACGTATATCGGACGTCCACCTGGTCGGAATTTGGACGTCCTTTTTACGTTCTTCGTTCCTTTTATGGATTTTATGTACGTCCCATGGACGTGCATATGTTCAGAGAGTTTGGTACGAAATACGTCCACGTACTTTTGCTATCTGGGTTACAATATTGTTGAACGAAAAGAATTGTTTGGGGTCCTGAGGACTAAACCTCAGTAACCCCGCGATAGGTTAATTTGAAACCAATAATAAACGTAATTAAAAAATTAAACATTTCTAGAATTTTTCCTCTTCTTAAGCCAAAAAGGTCGTTCACCTCCACGTGCTAGCGAAAAAGTGAATGAAAGATAATTGATTGACAGTAGACAGATATTCTTCCTGTTGGTATATCTGTCTACTATCAATCAATTATCTTTCATTCACTTTTTCGCTAGCACGTGGAGGTAAACGACCTTTTTGGCTTAAGAAGAGGAAAAATTCTAGAAATGTTATTTTTTTTAATTACGTTTATTATTGGTTTCAAATTAACCTATCGCCGGGTTACTGAGGTTTAGTCCTCAGGACCCCAAACAATTTATTTCGTTCAACAATATTGTAAGTACCAACCCTTTTATTCAAAATTAAAAATAATAAAAAAAAATCTCTCTAAAACATTAAAAAACTTTTGTACTCCTTCACTTTTCAAATTCGATTTCTATTTTTACAGATGTGACAACACAATGTTAACACCTTCATTATGTCTACATAGTCCATAAGTTCCTTTAAATGCTTCAAATAAGCTTCGACACCTAGACAGGTTTTCTTTTTCCCCAGTTTATTTGGTTGGTTTACACCCCTTCACAATGTTTTAAACATTCTATGGTTTTACCATTATCAATCTTTTATTTCATGTTTCTTCTACACTTCAATTTTAAATCCATAAAAGCTCCATTAAGGTTCTAAATTTCAATTTCTCTTTTGCTAAACCATCAGCATAAATTTAAAAACTTTCTGTCTCCTGAAGATGAACGTTTCTACGTTCGAAACATGTAGAGACCCTTAAACCTTGGAATTCTTTCCATTAAATTTGTGGAAGAAGACTTTGTGTTTTTCTTTCCTATTAATACATTTTTACTTACTACTACCTACTAGTAGTAACAGAAGGGACGTTCGACCCTAAGTGCACTGCGCATGCGTCTGATCACGTGCAGGTGCGCGTGAGTGCTCTTTCGCACGAGTTATACCACAACTTCAATCGGTACCAGATGAAGGGCTTACCTCGTCTCAACATGCCTATACTAAAGGCAAATCAGTGGAAACAGCGCTACATGAGGAAGTAAACGCAATTAAAAAATCACTTAGAAATAAAGAGTAAACTCTTAGAACCTTCCAAGATATTGAAGGGGCCTTTAATAACGTCACTAGCAGAATCAGGGGTTGACAACTACATTTGCCGTTGGATTAACAGGATGTTGAAAAGCCGTAAAATCTGCTCTAAATTAGGAAGCAGTGAAATAGCCAGGACTGCCGGAAGAGGAACCCCGCAAGGCGGGGTGCTGTCGCCAACTCTGTGGCTAAGAGTAATGAACAAAATTCTTATAGCGCTAAAAAGGGCTGGATTTAAGGTGATTGCATATGCCGACGATTTAGTTATACTTGTGTTGGGCAAATATTTAAATACCATCAGCGATCTAACAGAAACAGCGCTATGAAAACTCGAACGGTGGGCTGCGAAATGTGGTTTGAGAATCAACCAAGAAAAAAGGAAGCTAGTTCTATTCACACGCAGAAGGGTGATTGAGAACTTCAGGCTCCCAGTCCTGAATAACAGTTCTTTAGTGCTGAAAGAAAAAGCAAAGTATCTAGGATTGATACTCAACTCCAAGCTTAACGGGGGCACGAAAGTACAAAAACGAGTCAAAAAGGCGTTAGTTGCGTTCTATGCCTGCAAAAAAGCTATTGGTAAGAAGTGAGGACACATAGTACACTGGATTTATACAGCCATTGTAAGACATATACTAACCTACGGGGTCCTGGTCTGGTGGACTGCTTTGGAAAAATCAATACACATGAAGAAACTAACGAAGGTACAACGGGCAGCTTGTTTAGGAGTAACCGGTGCCCTTCACTCAGCACCGACGGCGGCACTGGAAGTGATGCTATGTCTGATACCCGTGGATGTTTATGGAAAAAATGTGGCTGCAAAAAGTACTCTGCGACTCAAAGAGTCGAAATACTGGACCAGTACAAACTACGGACACAGCAGCATACTAAGGATATATCAAGGCCAAAATTTGCGAGAGCCGATCGATTACACTGTTTCGCTGCCAGACTTTGGAAGGGGTTTTTCTATGCTCATTCCAGGTAGGGAAGAGTGGGAAGGCAATCAAGTAACAATGAAGGCGGATCACTCGATCTTCACAGACGGTTCAAGAATGGACGTCGGGGTGGTAGCCGGTATCTTCACCGAGAGCATGCCAATACAGAGATCGTATAGACTAGACTACTGCAGCAATTTCCAGGCAGAAATGTTTGCAGTGGATAAAGCAGTCAATACCCTGCGGGATCACTCTGGCTTAAAAGGAGCTGCGTCAATAGCAATCTATAAATACAGTCAAGCAGCCATAAGGAAAATTTGCTCCAGCAGCACCAAGTCAAAATTCGTAAGGCGCCGTCGCAACAATCTCTGCACACTTGATGCTAAACATCGAATCACCTTGTGTTGGGTTCCTAGACACAGCAATATATATGGTAACGAGACTGCTGATGCGCTCGCCAGGGAGGGCGCAAGTATGTCTGCCGATCTAGCAGATAATACTGTGGCTAGACCACTGGGATCAGTCAAAGCGGCGATTAATCGGATAGATAAACAACTTGCGCAAAGCAGATGGACAGGGCTGACAACTTGTAGCATTTCCAGGCAATTGTGGCCCCTACTTGACAACAGGAAAACTGCAGCGCTATTATAGCACAGTCGAAAGGACCTAAGAAACATCACTGCCATAGTCACCGGACATTGCCTATTCGGTAGACACGCTGAACGTATGCAAATACCAACTAACGACTTCTGTAGAAGTTGCAGAGATGAATAAGAGGAGGAAAGTATTCAGCATTTCTTGTGTAAATGCCCCGGCCTCGCTAGAAGAAGGTTCAATGCCCTGGGCGAACCATTCTTTAATGATCTGATGGACGAGATCGACAACTGGGTCGACTCACTAAGTTTATTAACAGCAGTGGCTGGTTTGAATGAGCTGTCAAGATTCTTCTACGATCCACATCGCGTTAACAATCAGGAAGCTGATGCGCATAGGTTTCACGGAATATGTTTGGTACCACAACGATCCTTATCTCAAAAGTTCCAGCAGCAAACTAGTGCATTCTGAAAGAGTTGTACTTGAAACTTTTGCTTGATGATATGATGTGATTCCCCTCTCGGGACGTTGGTGTATAAGCTCTCTACGTCGAAACTGACAAATGTGTCTTGTTAGTCTAAATTAATAGTTTTCAGAATATTTCCAATATTGTTAGAGTTCTGGACAATGGAAATTCGACAAGCTCATTTTTTGGTAATACTTCATTATCTACCACTTACAAACATAAGATTATCAAGCTGCATAAACATTACAATATGTGTCGATATTATTTTTGACATTCCTATCGTAGTCTTAAATTAGTCGTGTCAATGGATATGCTGATAAAAAATAAATAAACGGCACGAAGAATAAATCTAATATACCATAACCAATGGCACGACCCTAATGAAACAATGGAATACTAACCTCCATAATATGGGACAAAAAAGTTAGGAAATATAAATATATTAAAAGATTCGGTTCATTTTGGCCATGAACCCACACACTGCCCGCCCTACTGAAAGTGACAACATATCAATTACATCTGAACTAAACAAAACATTTTACAATTTAACCGTCTTTTATTTATGGACGATATCAATGTCTTCGCCGAAAGCAAATTTCATTTACAGTCCCTAATTTAAGTAAGTAAGACATTTAGCGATCACTTCCTGGACTGATTGGATTAGATAAGTGCGCAATCTTTAATGTCCTACTAGGAAAAACTGAAAAAATCATAGACTACTTAAAGGCATAGATATACTTGATGAGGACAAAACATATTATAAATACTTGGGCATTTCACAAAACCAACAAATAAACCACATAAACCTAAAAAAGAAGTTATATAAAGTTAAATAAATATAAAAGCAAACTTACAAAGCTTTTTAATACTTATCCCACCGATTTGCACGAACTAGATAGACTTACGCCCATGTTGCTGACAAAATTCAGATTCCACCATCCACGCTCTGCACTTGAAATAATCTACTTAAAAAGAAAGGAGGGAGAAAGAGGTTTCATTAATAAACAGGGTGACATGAATCTAAATGAACATACGTCACCATGAGATACCTTGGGGACTCTTACTAATCTATATTTAGTAGGTATATCATTACTTGTTAGTTAGATACAGGGTGTTTTATAAGGTGTTTTTTATTTGTCAGATTTATTTAATACTATTAAATTTAATATTTGACCGACCTTAATAACCCAAAAATAAGATACGATTCAAAAATTTTTACAACAATTTTTTTATTCCATCTAAATCTTTCTTAAATAATATTTATTAGAATTGGTTTCCTTTACAATAATCGCCCTTAACACGACTTATTACTAAACATTTTTTTAAATATAATTATTACATCCCACCAAAAGAAGTACGAAGTAACTTATCCCTTGAATTTTTTAACCCGGAAAATATTGTCACATTTTAATTTTAAAAAACCGCCAAACAAATTATTCTTACTTCTTTCTTTTACCTTTATATTTTTTGAACTGCTTACTACCCCAACCATTAATTGAGTTTACAAGTGAATACTTGCAACATTATGTACAATTTCTGGAGTTATTTGTCGGATTTTGTATGTTATTCATTATAAATTTCTCTAAATTTTCTGGTTTATCATGTCAAAGATGGTCAAATATTACAACAAAAAAAAGATTCTTTTAACCAGTGTGTCGCACGAAGGAGGAGAACAGTTAAGTAGTCGGCAAGATTCCCAGATATTAATCTCTTTGAATATGATTGATTTGTTACCGAATTTATTCCCGTTAAAAGGTTCAGCCTGTTCTAGATTTCAAAATTAATTAAAATATATTTACATTTAAAAAAATACATTTTTACATCCTAATATTATATGATATTTCCCTAGTATTTTTCTACCTAGATAGTTTGACTTTTAATTTGACTTTATAAAGTTTTAAACCGGTATATTGGTGTGAAAAAAGTAAACCGAAGAATTTTTTGAAAAAAAAAAAATTATAACCCTATACTCAAAACCCAATATTATAGGCAGTGACGTATTATTCGAAACCATGGAAACTAATGCAAACCGCCAATGACCATACAGTATTTTGGTCGTTTCCATGGTTATGAGAGCTACGTCACTGCCTATATTTTTGGTAATAGACTATAATGTATTTTAAGGCATAAACCCGCTGTATATAGTTCTAGTAATATACGTAGATACTTACCTGATAACAGTGATAACTCTACAAAGATGATTTTCAAAAGCAACAGGTGCCCGTGGAAAAAATTTCAATATCTCTCCCAAAGTTCGTAAAACTAAATTAGGCATTTAAATAGTTAATTAAAAAATAAGTAGGGAATACTGGAGGCGATTAAACCCAAATGTAGATAAGCCACATAAATTATTGTTTAACTTAACGTGGTCTTCGTTAATAAAATGTATCAGAGAGCCTAAAAAGTTTGGAAAGTTTGGTTGCTGCATTATTTACCTAAAATTATATTAATGTGCAATATATTGGGTTTTAATAAAGTATTCTAATTATTTTTAGGTTATTTACACAGTAAAAAATTCAACTGATCAACAGCAATAGTCTGATTTAATTTAATTGATAATATTTCCGTTTTAAATTTTAATCAATTCGTAAATCAATTGTATGATTTATTGTAAATTTTACCAAACCCGTAAATTACACTAAATAATCATATTGTATTAATGTAAATCAATGCTGATCAATTGTGTAAAATATGACAACCTTTTAAATCATGTCTGATTTGGGGAATTTTGCAATGCCTTGGGAACTGCTGACGCATGCGTAACACCGAACATTTTAATCAGTCAGAAGTACAATCCCATAATTTTCCTGTGGTAAATCAACAGATAACAGTACTGCTACTGCTGAAAAGCTTCCGGATCTTCATCTTAAATTTTCATGTTTATGTGATGCATTTATTTGATTTCCAGTGTTTCTAAAACTACCCGAAAAAGGATTTCTACATAAAAAATAGGAAGGTACAGGGTTATCCAACCAAGACTAGACAAGGCGATTTTTTGACTTTTCTTGTACTTTTATAAAAAAAACTGAAATAGCCATCTTAAGTCATTTTCTCCCGCGAATTCGAATATCTTCAGCAAAAAACAATTGAACATCAAACAAAAGTACTAGGGGTCGCTTTGATATTTTTTTAAATGGAACACCCTGTATATTTTTACATTTTTAAATTTCACATAAAATTATAATTATTTTTTATTAAATGCATTATTAGTCTATACTTCATAGTTTCCGAGATATTGACTCTCGAAAAGTGACATTTTTGAACTTTGACAGCTTATAACTGTCTAACAGTACGTCTTAGAGCAAAACGGCTTACATGTCCCTATCTTCAATTTTTATTATCTTTCCAAAAAAATCAACTTCCAGTTAAACCGGAACAACTATATTTCCTTCTTCCGAGTTACATCCGGTTTAACCGGAAGTTGATTTTTTTGGGAAGATAATAAAATTTAAATATAGGGACATGTAAGCCGTCTTGCTCTAAGACGTATTGTTAGAAAGTTATAAGCTGTCAAAGTTCAAAAATGTCACTTTTCGAGAGTCAATATCTCGGAAACTATGAAGTATAGACAAATAGTGCATTTAATAAAAAATAATTATAATTTTATGTGGAATTTAAAAATGTAAAAATATACAGGGTGTTCCATTTAAAAAAATATCAAAGTGACCCCTAGTACTTTTGTTTGATGTTCAATTGTTTTTTGCTGAAGATATTCGAATTCGCGGGAGAAAATGACTTAAGATGGCTATTTCAGTTTTTTTATAAAAGTACAGGAAAAGTCAAAAAATCGCCTTGTCTAGTCTTGGTTGGATAACCCTGTACTCTATAAGGTAATGTTTCCCTTTTTTGACAACCCATTAGCAACATGCTATTATCTTACAACAAAACAAAAATATTTTTGTTTCTTATGTTTTTCTCTTATTAGCCAAAAATTATGTAAGACTAAATAAAATTTATTAAATTTACACACCGAAGCCAATTTTATCATTATTGATTAAAATATTTAATTTAAATTGATTTAAATATTATCAGTATTTATCCTTACATTATTCAGTTTTGAATGATTAATAATGTACCCTTTGATGTAATTAGTGGGTAGAGTTAATTTTTTTAATCAATCTAGTATGGACCTAGCTTTAATTAGTACTGGGTTTATTTGGATTTAGAATTTACACATTTTTTAAGTGAAACTTTTATTTTAAAATATATTTTTTGCACCAAAAATTGTTGTTAGTTTACAATATATTGTAGATAAGCATATTACGCCGAACAAATATGAATATAAATATAGGCCACATTTCGTTAAAAAAATGATAAAGTTTATGACTTAAAAAAAAATGATTTAAAACAGCAACTTAATAAAAAAAGCGCTGAATAAGTGAACGTACTTTCAAAGTGAAATAAAGCTGTTGACAAAAATTTCAAAATTATTGTGTTTAATGAGACATAAACGTTTATTAAATATTTTTTTTCCACCAAAAGATTTTCTAAATAGTGCTTTAATTGTTTGCACAGTTATATTTACTAGGTTATTAGAGATTTAAAAATAAAACTTTTTTATAATTATAATACTTACCTACTTAGAAAAATTGGAAATAGTGATTGCGATGGCGGCCATTTTGTTTTCGCACGTAGCAATTAAATGCACCATTTTCAATAATGCCAACATCGAAATCATGTTTCGTCATTGCCAAACAAAGAGTTTAAGACTACTACCGCACTTGCATCATCAAAAATCCCACGGATGCACTTTTGATAGGGGACTAACTAAAAGTTTTCAAAATATTTGATAATATACACTAATATACAGGGTCCATTTGAAAAATTAAAGTTTTCCGTTTTTAAAATCTTTAGAATAAATCTTTTGTTGCCATTGTATAGAATTAAAAAAAATGGTTAAACGCAGTTATATTTAGTTAATTAGTCAGAACAAATTTCCATTTCCTTCAGTTTTTGGTGTAGTAGTTTAGAGCCAGTTCTGTATGTAAGCAAAATCAAAAGAAATTGCTATATTTTAAAAACGGTTGAAGTTAGGCATAAGGTATGCCACACATTTTAGGATTAGAATTTTACGTAGAATCCAGAAATGTAATAATATACCGTGCGAGCAAAAATTATTTGCATCAAAGAGGGGGTTGCATCTAAGGACGTAATGCTTAGCTGTAGAGCTTAATACCTGTTGGGAGTCAGTAACTACCTGAATTAACAATCAATCAGTTATTCCGTCATATTTGACAGTCGTTACAAGTAATTTTAATCATCGCTAATTTGTCCAATTTCCTGAACAATTCACACAATGGGCTTTATATTATTATACGGAACAGCACAAAACATTCGTGGTTGAAGCGAATTTTCGAAACGGGGTTAGAATAAATTGTGAGTGGCAATACAATCCGGGTTTGTGCATGGACGATTTTCACGAACATTTTCCTAACGTTGCTTTTATTGCTGAGGATTTTTATCATTGCCTGAAAAGAACCGTGGCTGTGTTTAGGGAAACAGGATCTATACAACACAAAAAGGAGCAGGAAGACCATCTGTAAGAACAGAAGAACTTGTTGCAAACGTTCGTGAAATAATCCAGAGATGCTGGTCAACACTTTCGAAAATATGAAGAGACGTGTGAATTTATGCTTGGTGGCCAATTTCAGCAATTTATGTAATTATTTTTCTTTTTCTTTCTGTATATTCTTACTTTGTTAATTTTGTAAACAACAAAAATAAATTTGTATTTGTCTATTTATTTTATTACTCATTAGTTTGGCATATCATGTCAAAATATGAATTTGACAAAATTTTAACCTAGATTTGGTTAGATATATCGTCCCCATATAATTGTGATCTAAACCAAGCCCTACGTTTTTTAATCCAAGCCCACTTTGATGCAAATCATTTTTGCTCGCACGGTACAAGGTATCCTATTTGAAAAAAAGAAGTAGAATACAACTTCCTGTACAACTGAAAGTTGCACGAAGTTGCAAATATTTTAGCAGACCGCAACCGCAACATGCAAATTTTCAAACTTCTACATAAGTGATATTCCCAGATACGGTATAATATTAAATATTAATGAGAGATAATTATTGTGTCCGTAAAAATAATTAAAAGTTGTGGCCACTACTTTGTTACTTTTAATTAAATATTAATATCGGACCAATATAAAAATAGATTATTACACGGATAATCAGTTATAACAACCAGTAATTAAAGTTGTTAACCTTAGTCAGTACAAACAGTGGTTACTATACAGGGTGTCCCGAAATTAGCTGACAATATTTTAAGGGGATAAAGTACATTCAAAAATAAGACTAAAATCCTCTATTAACATACCTTCAAAAACGCTTCGTTAAGGGGCTAGAGCCTCCCGAATTGGAGCTATGACAAGCAGTTTTTTTACAATATCTCAGAAACCGATTAGGGTATCAAAACAAAATTTGATACATGTTTTACCCATAGCTAGACGCAATAAATGGTTTAATTAGCTTAACTGTATTTCCTCCGGTGGCGTCCCACTGGGTAGGTAGTTGGGAGAATATTGCCCTAAGTTTTTTATTTGTTGGATTTTTTAACTTTAGGTGAAATTTTTAGAAGCCTTGAAGTCTTTTGTTGAAAAAAGACACTCTTGTTTCATCGCGGTAGGATTCACCATTTTCCAGTAAAATCGATTTTAAAATTTTCGGTGTTTTGAAATCCGGTGAAAAGGCCAAGGTTTTTTTTGCATATCTCAGAAAACACTTAATATTAAAACATGAAATTTATTAGAAGTTCTACTAGCAACAAATAATAATAATACATAATCAACTGGGGGATTTATTAGATAATGTGCCACTGGATTTACGTTTAGGGCATTTCTTTCAATATGATGGGGCACCAGCTCACTACGGACGTCAGGTGAGGAATTGGCTTGAAGAAAATTACCAGGTGGATTGGTAGCCATGGCCTGGCCACCAAGACCACTTGATTTAAATCCCCTTGATTATTATTTTTGGGGACACATGACTGGTACTTGCTTAAAAATAAGTTTCCCGTGTGGTTCACAATCAAATTTGATTTGCAATTTGTTATTATTTTTTGTTTTATGTTAAAACTCTCTTAAAATCTTCATGAAAATAAATATTTAAAAAACAAAGGAATCTAAAAATATGTTTAATTTAAAAACGTTACATTCTGTCAAATTACAATAATGGAACGTTTTATTAACAAAAAATTTGAAATTAAAAAAAAATACATTAATTTAAAAAAAATATAAGTAATATTTACTTAAGGCTCCACCCCGTGCGACGTCACTGGAAAAATATTTTAAAGTAACATCCTTTAATACATATGCCTTGTCGCTAGTAGAAGTTCTAATAAATTTCATGTTTTAATAAGTGTTTGCTGAGATATGCAAAAAAAAACCTTAGCCTTTTCACCGGATTTCAAAAAACCGAAAATTTTAAAATCGATTTTACTGGAAAATGGTGAATCCTACCGCAATGAAACAAAAGTACCTTTTTTCAACAACAGACTTCAAGGCTTCTAAAAATTGCACCTAAAGTTAAAAAATCCTAAAAATAAAAAACTTAGGGCTATATTCTCCCAACTACCTACCCAGTGGGACGCCACTGGAAGAAATAAAGTTAAGCTAATTAAATCGTTTATTGCGTCTTATCATGGGTAAAACATGTATCAAATTTTGTTTCGCCTAATCGGTTTTTGAGATATTGTGAAAAAACTGCTTATCATGATTCCAATTCGGTTGGCTCTAGCCCCATAACGAAGCGTTTTTGAAGGTATGTTAATAGATGATTTTAGTCTTATTTTTGAATGTACTTTATCCCCTTAAAATATTGTCAGCTAATTTCGGGACACCCTGTATAATTTACTTCTTGGGTGTGACTTCTTCTATACCGTCCTTTAAACTTGCTTTCGTTGTTATTAATTTTATTATTTGCCCTTCAAGAACTTGATAAACCTCGATGTATTAATTGATAATTTTTTCAGGAATAACACATCGATAACTACTTTTACTGCAAAAATTTGAAAAAATTCATGGTTGTTTTTCATTATTAGCCGAACAATAAACCACACATAGTTTTAAAAAATCTTTTATTTAGTGGGTAGACTACTTTATAAAAGTAAAATTTAAATTAAAAAGAAAATCTTTTCCCATAAAGTGGGGTGTCAAATGGTAGGTAATAAGTCACTATTAGCTATTTAATTTTTGGTCGTAAACGGCGCCTCCGATAGACTTTAAATGAAATTAAATTTATCAGATAACTCTAAAATGTATAGTTATAAAAGTTATATGAAGAATCCCGATGACGAGTACCGGAATGTCGAAGAAGGCAGCGCTTGCTAAGGGATAACAGCGATGTTATAAATTACCTCTTATGTAATGGAAAGCTTTCCTTGATCTTTATTCGAATTTATATGTACTCAGTTGGTAGGATTCGGGGTAGTTTTGGTACAATTTCTCGGCGCCGTTACATTTTATTTATTCTGGGCAAAAAAACAAACAATCTGGCAACCCTACTGGGTAGGTACCTATAGGTACCTATACCTACATAATTTATTTTAAAAAATGTTGTCTACCTAATAGCTTTAAATTGATTAGATACTCAGCTTTTAATATACCCCTCCGTTAGGTAATCTTTAAAATTCAAAGCTCTTAATTTTAGTTCGGTAAAATAGACTTATTAGACCTATATCTGTATTAAGAGTGGATATTGCCATGACGAGGTTGTAGACCGAGTCGAGTAACCGTACTAGTGCTGTAGTGAGCCTTACCGTACGTGGGATATACAACATTTTATCTAAGACCCAGTATTTTAGCTTTTATGTGTTCAAAATGATTTTCATATTATGCAGACATTACACAAAAAAATGACAGTGACTGATGGAACAAAAAAAAATCATAATTTGATTAAAGATGAGTAACGTAATAAGTTCATTACATCACTGAGTGATGTAATGAGTCGGTTGAGTGATGTAATGAGTTCATTACATCATTTAGTACAATGATACAGTATATTAGGTACATAACGCAAACAGGCTAAAATGGGTCATGTATAATAAGCTCTTTTCATGTGGGTCTTATATAAAATAAATTAAAGGTTTTAAATGTTAGCTAGGTGCTACATAGCTACCATAATAAATACCTCAAAATTAAGGAATGCTACCTATTACAGTAGGGTGGAGCAAAAAACAACCATTTTTGGAACTTGAAATGGCATAGTGCAGAAAAATTGCTTCTCGTTAAAAGAAACTCAGTCGAATAAAAAATTAGGAATTTTTTAATATTTAGAGGTCCCACAATAATTTTGGAATTTATTAAAAAGGCAGATTTCTGGAGTTTTGGCCTTTTTAAAATTGATATTTACACTGAGAGAAGAGAAACTAACCATTAAACAAAAATTATATAAAGATTATACATAAAGGAATATACTATTGGTGACAAGTGAACTGTTTTTTGTGCATTAAAAAAAAATTATATTAATGGTCAAATATGATTATACAGGTAGGTACCTATACACAATCAATCTTGACCAGTATTGAAAAATTGTAAACTTTGTATATATAACTAAAGTATAACCATTTACAGGTAATGGACCCCCGCTTTAACTTTTTTATCCAATGGTATTAGAAGGAACGGTAAATTGGAAAGTTGTAGGTGTTTTCAGAAAGGTGTCGCAAACAAAAATATATTTTTTTCTTATAGAACACCCTGTATATAATATTCCTAAATGATAGACCTGGTCTACCTGATAAAGAATATATAATTTGTTATACTTACTTGAAATGTTGAAAGTGAAAAAACGCATATTAAAGTGTCCTTATAGTGTAGCATGGATTCAAGGTGCTTTCCATTGCATAAATATCGACAAAATTACTACCCACCCAAAGAAATAAAAATTGATTTTTTAATCCATAACATAATATGTACCTGTCTAATAATTCTATTATTTATAATGCGTATCTTTTAAACAACATGGAAAATTAATTAAAAAAATAAAAGATAACCTGCCATAAGCACAATTTAATTAATAATAATATGCGTTTCTTGACTTAAACATTTAAAGTGTAACATAGGTTAGGTTAGGTATAACAAATTATATTATTATTTATCAGGAAGACCAGCTCTATCATTTAAGAATGTTATATACCGGGTATTCCATAAGAAAAATATATTTTTGTTTGCTACGCCTTTCTGCAACACCCTATCTATATATTATTTAAACTATGTCGTAAAAAACTTTATGTTGTACCCTACAAATTTGGTATATACCATTTTTTTAATATCATCGAATAAATAAGTTAAAGGGGAAGTGGGGTCCATTTATAGTGGAACACCCTGTACATACCTATACAATAAATTTTGGCCAGTATTGAAAAATTGTATACTTGGTATACAACTAGAGTATACCCATTTACAGTTACCTATAACAATAAGGTTTGGTCAGTATTGAAAAATTGTATACTTGGTATACAACTAAAGTATAACCATAGTCAATCCATATTATTGCTGATATATAACAGGGATATATCCATAGACAATTCATATTATTGCTGATATACAACAGGTATATACGGATTATAATATCGTATAGAACCTGGTAATTGGTTGGTATACAATTGATACTAACCAATATATAATTTTTATGTAATCGGTATACAAGCTACAACAAATTGACTATGACTGCTGTACGAACGGTATACAATAGTATTGTAGTCATTATTGTAAATTTCTTCACATTCCAGAAGAACGCATTGTATTACCCCAAAAAACAGTTCACTTGTCACCAATAGTATATTCCTTTTGTATAATCTTTATATAATTTTTGTTTAATGGATAGTTTCTCTTCTCTCAGTGTAATAGCAAATGATTATAAATAAAATGTTTGTTATTGAAAGTGGAAGAGTTAATTAATCTAAACTGGTTTATTTTACTCACCATTCGACTTAAATAATAAACACCAAGAAAATTTGGTCTCTCAAAGCTAACGTGTGAGCTTGCTACGGCCCACTACTGAACTGGGAACTTTTAGAAAGAAACTAGTATCAGCTGTTTATGTCTTATGTGAGTTTCAACTGACGAAACGCTTTGTTTTACAGAAAGTTGACTTTAATATATTATACTCCCAGTAGAAAAAAAACAGAACAAGACAAATATTAATACATTTTAATTTGCAACACCTTTTTAGATCTTGGAGCGATTTAGATTATTTTTTTTGCAAATAATTAAAGGAACACTATTTGGGGTTTCTTGCTGCATTCCAGTTATCGTAAAATAAGCTTCACTTTGTTCTTATACAAGGAAGAATAAAAGTTACATTTTTATCACCCACATCTTAAACACCCTGTGGGAAAATTCGGTAGTAGGATAATGTTTAAATTAGCGTGGTTCTTAAGTTTATTCATTTTTTAATCACCACTAGGAGAGTCACAGAATATTCGAACGAATTACAAATTGGAAAATTGAAATTGCCTCCTTGTACCCCTGACCTAAATCCAATTAAGCATGTGTAGGACCTGTTAGGAAGACGCATCGGTAAGAGGCAACTGAAAACAATTAAAGGTCTCTGAACAGCCCAGCTTGAAGAATCCCAAAATATTCCGCTGGTTGAATTTAAGAATAATTATTGTTCTGAAAGTATGCCACATCGCATGGCGAAGGTGACTATAGAGCCCGACAAGGCAATACAATATATTAATAAGATTTACTAAAAATAATATTATTTCTTTATGGTTAGTTTAACCTTAATTCTTTTAATTTTGAAGAAGTAGTCCATACTCAAAGTGGAGTTGAATAATATAGGGAAAAGAAAACCATAAAGTCTTTCTCCACAATTTTAATTCAGTAGCTAATAAGCTAGAATCGACATGTTTCGAGTGTAGAAACACTCATCATCAGGATGTTAAAGTAAAAATTATGAACAGCTGATGTTGTTAGCAAAAGAGAAAATATAATAAAGTTAATGTGGAACTAATCCATAATGGAGCTTTCAATAGCACGCATAGGGAGTGAAAAAATTTGTTTGCAGTCAAGAGGTGAAAATCTATCAGCACGCTGAAAGGTCCGGGACCAGTAGAAAAGCCACTGTGGGCGGGAAAAACAGGACATATCAGTATAATTCCATGTCAAATGAAGTGCTTTGTGGAAATCAGTTCAAGTGTGTGTGATAAGAAAATTATAGTTTGATTTGATTTGAAAAATTCATCTGTGTCGAAGAGGTGTGAAAGAAAAAGTCAGATATGAAGGGGGGAGAAAGAAAAATTGTGTTTTTTATATTTGAGTATAGTTGCTTTCTGTAAAAGATAAAGAAAAAAGATGTAATGAATGAAATGTAATAAAATAAGTTAGATTAGCTTACCATTTAGCTTGAAGAAAAATGCTGTTGGGGTACTAAGTTTGTTACGGCCCAGTTACCCCAGCAGGAGTCAAAACTGACACATATTGAAGAAAGGAAATAAAAGTTATCACATTATCAGAGGAAACTTTTGATATTTTTTATAAAAAAAATTTTTGAAAATAAATTTTTTATTCGTTTTTCATGAACATCCCGTCTAGGATGGATCTAGGATGGATCCTAGACGGGATGTTCATGAAAAACGAATAAAAAATTTATTTTCAAAAATTTTTTTTATAAAAAATATCAAAAGTTTCCTCTGATAATGTGATAACTTTTATTTCCTTTCTTCAATATGTGTCAGTTTTGACTCCTGCTGGGGTAACTGGGCCGTAACAAACTTAGTACCCCAACAGCATTTTTCTTCAAGCTAAATGGTAAGCTAATCTAACTTATTTTATTACATTTCATTCATTACATCTTTTTTCTTTATCTTTTACAGAAAGCAACTATACTCAAATATAAAAAACACAATTTTTCTTTCTCCCCCCTTCATATCTGACTTTTTCTTTCACACCTCTTCGACACAGATGAATTTTTCAAATCAAATCAAACTATAATTTTCTTATCACACACACTTGAACTGATTTCCACAAAGCACTTCATTTGACATGGAATTATACTGATATGTCCTGTTTTTCCCGCCCACAGTGGCTTTTCTACTGGTCCCGGACCTTTCAGCGTGCTGATAGATTTTCACCTCTTGACTGCAAACAAATTTTCTCACTCCCTATGCGTGCTATTGAAAGCTCCATTATGGATTAGTTCCACCTTAACTTTATTATATTTTCTCTTTTGCTAACAACATCAGCTGTTCATAATTTTTACTTTAACATCCTGATGATGAGTGTTTCTACACTCGAAACATGTCGATTCTAGCTTATTAGCTACTGAATTAAAATTGTGGAGAAAGACTTTATGGTTTTCTTTTCCCTATATTATTCAACTCCACTTTGAGTATGGACTACTTCTTCAAAATTAAAAGAATTAAGGTTAAACTAACCATAAAGAAATAATATTATTTTTAGTAAATCTTATTAATATATTGTATTGCCTTGTCGGGCTCTATAGTCACCTTCGCCATGCGATGTGGCATACTTTCAGAACAATAATTATTCTTAAATTCAACCAGCGGAATATTTTGGGATTCTTCAAGCTGGGCTGTTCAGAGACCTTTAATTGTTTTCAGTTGCCTCTTACCGATGCGTCTTCCTAACAGGTCCTACACATGCTTAATTGGATTTAGGTCAGGGGTACAAGGAGGCAATTTCAATTTTCCAATTTGTAATTCGTTCGAATATTCTGTGACTCTCCTAGTGGTGATTAAAAAATGATTAAACCTAAGAACCACGCTAATTTAAACATTATCCTACTACCGAATTTTCCCACAGGGTGTTTAAGATGTGGGTGATAAAAATGTAACTTTTATTCTTCCTTGTATAAGAACAAAGTGAAGCTTATTTTACGATAACTGGAATGCAGCAAGAAACCCCAAATAGTGTTCCTTTAATTATTTGCAAAAAAAATAATCTAAATCGCTCCAAGATCTAAAAAGGTGTTGCAAATTAAAATGTATTAATATTTGTCTTGTTCTGTTTTTTTTCTACTGGGAGTATAATATATTAAAGTCAACTTTCTGTAAAACAAAGCGTTTCGTCAGTTGAAACTCACATAAGACATAAACAGCTGATACTAGTTTCTTTCTAAAAGTTCCCAGTTCAGTAGTGGGCCGTAGCAAGCTCACACGTTAGCTTTGAGAGACCAAATTTTCTTGGTGTTTATTATTTAAGTCGAATGGTGAGTAAAATAAACCAGTTTAGATTAATTAACTCTTCCACTTTCAATAACAAACATTTTATTTATAATCATTTGCTATTACACTGAGAGAAGAGAAACTAACCATTAAACAAAAATTATATAAAGATTATACAAAAGGAATATACTATTGGTGACAAGTGAACTGTTTTTTGGGGTAATACAATGCGTTCTTCTGGAATGTGAAGAAATTTACAATAATGACTACAATACTATTGTATACCGTTCGTACAGCAGTCATAGTCAATTTGTTGTAGCTTGTATACCGATTACATAAAAATTATATATTGGTTAGTATCAATTGTATACCAACCAATTACCAGGTTCTATACGATATTATAACCCGTATATACCTGTTGTATATCAGCAATAATATGAATTGTCTATGGATATATCCCTGCTATATATCAGCAATAATATGGATTGACTATGGTTATACTTTAGTTGTATACCAAGTATACAATTTTTCAATACTGACCAAACCTTATTGTTATAGGTAACTGTAAATGGGTATACTCTAGTTGTATACCAAGTATACAATTTTTCAATACTGGCCAAAATTTATTGTATAGGTATGTACAGGGTGTTCCACTATAAATGGACCCCACCCCCCCTTTAACTTATTTATTCGATGATATTAAAAAAATGGTATATACCAAATTTGTAGGGTACAACATAAAGTTTTTTACGACATAGTTTAAATAATATATAGATAGGGTGTTGCAGAAAGGCGTAGCAAACAAAAATATATTTTTCTTATGGAATACCCGGTATATAACATTCTTAAATGATAGAGCTGGTCTTCCTGATAAATAATAATATAATTTGTTATACCTAACCTAACCTATGTTACACTTTAAATGTTTAAGTCAAGAAACGCATATTATTATTAATTAAATTGTGCTTATGGCAGGTTATCTTTTATTTTTTTAATTAATTTTCCATGTTGTTTAAAAGATACGCATTATAAATAATAGAATTATTAGACAGGTACATATTATGTTATGGATTAAAAAATCAATTTTTATTTCTTTGGGTGGGTAGTAATTTTGTCGATATTTATGCAATGGAAAGCACCTTGAATCCATGCTACACTATAAGGACACTTTAATATGCGTTTTTTCACTTTCAACATTTCAAGTAAGTATAACAAATTATATATTCTTTATCAGGTAGACCAGGTCTATCATTTAGGAATATTATATACAGGGTGTTCTATAAGAAAAAAATATATTTTTGTTTGCGACACCTTTCTGAAAACACCTACAACTTTCCAATTTACCGTTCCTTCTAATACCATTGGATAAAAAAGTTAAAGCGGGGGTCCATTACCTGTAAATGGTTATACTTTAGTTATATATACAAAGTTTACAATTTTTCAATACTGGTCAAGATTGATTGTGTATAGGTACCTACCTGTATAATCATATTTGACCATTAATATAATTTTTTTTTAATGCACAAAAAACAGTTCACTTGTCACCAATAGTATATTCCTTTATGTATAATCTTTATATAATTTTTGTTTAATGGTTAGTTTCTCTTCTCTCAGTGTAAATATCAATTTTAAAAAGGCCAAAACTCCAGAAATCTGCCTTTTTAATAAATTCCAAAATTATTGTGGGACCTCTAAATATTAAAAAATTCCTAATTTTTTATTCGACTGAGTTTCTTTTAACGAGAAGCAATTTTTCTGCACTATGCCATTTCAAGTTCCAAAAATGGTTGTTTTTTGCTCCACCCTACTATAATAGGTAGCATTCCTTAATTTTGAGGTATTTATTATGGTAGCTATGTAGCACCTAGCTAACATTTAAAACCTTTAATTTATTTTATATAAGACCCACATGAAAAGAGCTTATTATACATGACCCATTTTAGCCTGTTTGCGTTATGTACCTAATATACTGTATCATTGTACTAAATGATGTAATGAACTCATTACATCACTCAACCGACTCATTACATCACTCAGTGATGTAATGAACTTATTACGTTACTCATCTTTAATCAAATTATGATTTTTTTTGTTCCATCAGTCACTGTCATTTTTTTGTGTAATGTCTGCATAATATGAAAATCATTTTGAACACATAAAAGCTAAAATACTGGGTCTTAGATAAAATGTTGTATATCCCACGTACGGTAAGGCTCACTACAGCACTAGTACGGTTACTCGACTCGGTCTACAACCTCGTCATGGCAATATCCACTCTTAATACAGATATAGGTCTAATAAGTCTATTTTACCGAACTAAAATTAAGAGCTTTGAATTTTAAAGATTACCTAACGGAGGGGTATATTAAAAGCTGAGTATCTAATCAATTTAAAGCTATTAGGTAGACAACATTTTTTAAAATAAATTATGTAGGTATAGGTACCTATAGGTACCTACCCAGTAGGGTTGCCAGATTGTTTGTATTTTTGCCCAGAATAAATAAAATAAAATAAATATTTTACCAAAGTTTTATTAAAACTCAGAAGTACCTACAATTATTTTGAATATTTTGTCGAAGATTGCGAAAGTTTTATGATTTCTTTTTTGCCTTTAACATTTTATAATACCTACTCTATAAAATTAAAATGTACTTAATAAGAATCTAGGGAGAATTGCTTCGTAATTTTGATTTTAATTCACGTGCATGGTGTGTAAATACGGAACATAAGCTGTCCCGGCGGGACAATTATTTATTAGCTTAAAATACGGGACGTCCCGGGAAATACGGGACGTCTGGCAACCCTACTACCCAGTCCAGTATTCCCAATCCCAATAAAAGTTTCGAAAAAGTGACATAAAATGGGGGCCCCGCATCGCCTAGCCCTTGTTCGTTTAGAATTAGTAGGTACCTACCTACCTACTAGATATTTACCTAGGTAGGTAAGTCTCAAATAAAATTATTAAATACTATAGTAGGTAAATATATCAGTTTCGATTAATTTCAATAAGTATTAAAACAATTACCTACGCAAGATTTTAAAAAGCCGCCATGATATGATGAACGCTAGATGGAGCTCGGTATAAATGCCAATAAAAGAAATTAAATTATTGGAAATAGGATTTTTAATAATGTACTTACCTAAAAACCTTTCTAACACGTCCTCAGCTAGTCCAAAGCACTCCATGACCACAAAATCTCTTCCAAAAAACTCAAAAGTCTATAAGCAACGAAAAAAACATGCGCACACGCGACGAGCCGAACGAAAAGGAAACAAAAGAACAAAAGGAAATGGCGGGCCTTGGCGGAACTCGGCTGCTCGACAGGTCGTCCGAAAGCTACGTTGATTGGCTAGCGATTGGCGCGGTTTTTGAAAAAGTAGGTAATTTATGCAACAAGGGGTTCTACAGCAATACAACTGATTTTTGGGGTTATATAACTTTTTGATACCGGAGTAACTTATTGTTTTTCAATTGGTGTATAACCATTATACAGTATTTGTATACTTACTATATACATTTTAGAAAGTTTTTATTTATATAACTAGTTGTATTAAAATAGTGTAACGACCCACCACTGTATTATAATGTTATTAATTAGTTAAATAATTAAAGGTTTTATAATATTAAGATGTTATGTCGAAAGGGAGACTTGGCGTGGTGTATCGTACTATTTTTAATTGTATTCGGGTTCTTTTAATATTCTCTATTTGGAATGTAATAATTTTCTGAAAACCTTATCAACTGTTTATTACACCTTTTTATTCTCTGGTCGATGAAAATAATAATTCACTTAAGATTGATTTTTCTATACGTTTATTTCCATTAATGTATAATTGGTAATACTCAAATTCATAAAATACATTTTATACCATATTATCCGGTTACAATTACAACAACACATTTTTGTTAGTACCTTATATCAACTAAATCAAAATATTACATGCACAATTGTATAACTTGGTTCTCCCCTATAATGATTTAACTAGTTTAAATTTAATTGTTGATTTTCCTGCGGAATACTTTTAATCAAAATAAATGATATGCACTGTTTATATCAATACCCCTGCGGGGTAGAACTAATTAACTTAATTGTTTGAATTTACTAGAATCTCTGTTTATTCGACCCTTGCAGGATCTTGTATGAATAAATCTTCCGAATAATTGTCTTTAGCTAATTACAAGATTTATTTTTACTATATACATTTCCTAATATTTTACCAGTTTCTATTTAGCTGAAAACACCTATTCATTTTCATTTCCCGTTTGACTAAAGAGTACTGCATACTCTGTTAGTATTAAAATTCACCATTTATAAATTAGGGGAGACTAGTTGTACTGCGTACGTATCTTTAACATTATTAGTATCAGAATAATTTCGTCCTACATTAATTTTATGTCGTACACACGACTTGATTGGTAAAATACATAAAATTGATTACTAAACATATTATTTGCACTGAGTTCAAGAAAATCAAAGTTCTAATTGTCTTTTAACTTACATAATAATCCCATCAAAATGATAACTGTTTTGGCTTCCATGTCCCCTACATTAACTCACTTATGTAAACATAAGGTCTTTGCCTTTTCGGTGCGAGAATTTATTTACACTAGCTTGAACCTTTTTTTTGGTTTTAAGATAATATTCTTTTTATTTGTTTTAAAATACTTTTACTTATTCTTGGTCATTCCGGTTTCATTGACCCTTAATAAAACAAGAGAGCATTTTAAGAAAATTAACACTGTCACTAAGAAACTACATCGGATAGTCAATTCAAGAAGAATTATTTAATTGTTGTCTAATAATTGTAATCATTTTCTATTAACGCTCCGTCCAGTTTTTATAGTAGGAAAATTATTTAACCCCGCCTACTTGAATATTCCTTATTAATTGTAATTGGTTGAAAGAGCGGATGTGAGAAAGTTACACCTCTTTGATTTCCTGGTTACTATAGCAACGCTATTTCTATGATCTCATAACGAGAGGTAAAAAAGAACATTATTTTTTATTATACTATTAAAATTCCAAAGTTAATGGATTTTGGTAATTAAACGGGTTTTAATAACACCAGTATCCGCTTCTTTATTGCTTTTAGCTTCCTGTATGCTTCTTTTATGGTTATTCATTTTTTGTTCTGAGAATAAAATTAACAACTACAGGAAATGAGTAGTAATTACTAGTGTTGTTTCATTGGTCAGTCATGCTTCTAACTTTTTATGCGTAAAACTTGGACACGCCTTTTTTCTGTCTCGCTTTAATTTTCTTGACTCTTTTTAATAAGAAAATTTGTTAAACACTTAGCTCCGTGTTTTATTTAAATTGAAATAGATTTGGCTTTTGATTTCATAAAATAAAATATTAAACATTTAACTATAAGTGAGTAATCTGACTCATGACAATCGTCCCTCCTTAAAAAAAAAACATAGTAGTAGTAACTACTTTGTTTTGGTAAAAAAAAATTTTTTTTATTTTATGATAAAATCAAAAGAAAATTATGAACTCAACATATGTGAAAAAATTATTTTATTTAAAAATAATTAATTATCCTAAAATTACGAGTAAACATAATTGTAAGCATAAGATTACAAACAACAAAAAGAAACATTATTTCTAAACTTAGATTAGAGTCTGTGATACAAAAAAAAAATATTTTTATAATATTAATACAATAAACCTTCTAAGTACATTATGTACTCACTCACTTTACATTTTTTTTTTATCTTTACTCACTTGTGAATTGATTTTCAGGAGATTTCGCGCACTCTGAGTCAAATTTTGTTACTTTTGTCTTTGGTTCCATCACTGTGGCGGGGGCTTCTCGAAGAGCTTTTATAAGCAAGGGTTGGTCGACCCTTGGAGTGGCAATTACTACTTTTCTAAGGGGGGATCCTGGACCGGATCCTGTAGTGGTGGAGGTGGCGTTTTCAGTTCGGGGAGGAAGTATATTCACCATTCTTTGGAGCTTCATTAGGCAGTTTGCAGCTGTATAGACAGGGTCAGTATTTGTCATAACTGAGGTAGTCTCGGTTTGGCTGATCAATCTCGGTGGAGGAGTTATTATCGGCGAATGGGGTTGGAGTGATGTATTTACCCGCAGATGTACCTCTGGCGTCACTGTGTTGTGGTGCTTGGTTTTCCAATTAATAATATTGAGTCGATTGCAGAAACTACATTTGCAGGGAAACAGGGCCTCTTGACAGTTGGGGTTTAGTTCGGCTGCACGCTGTGCCAATCTTCTGATATACTCAAAATGTAAGAGATGAAGATTTAGCAAGTTGACTGCTCTTAATTTCTTAACTGTAGCGTTTTCTGGCGGAGCTGACCCGCCCAAATATTCATGTAGGTTTAATATGGACGTCAGAGCTGCTTCAATTAACGGTAGAGCTATCACGTAACTGGTGATAGTACTTACGTAAAATAAAAAACTAACCATACCGTTTTGGATCATCTTGGCACAAGGTAACTGACACTGAAATAACGGTATCGGATGTAATTGTCGTAACTGATTTCTCCTCGGTTTGCCTGGAGGTTTTATAGGGTCCCTGAAATAACAACATAATTTCTTAATGGTTTCGTTCCCACGCCAAATACCTAATATAACTATGAACTTGTTTTGTTTAGTTCTTCTCGTAATGTAAATATATAAGTAGAATTGGTTTGTATATTGTTTTTCTTGTAGTTATCATTATCTTAATTCTATATTGCTGTTTAATAAACAATTTACCCTTTGTACACTAACATAGGTTATTTTTCAGTTGATCATTGTTTGGGTCTTTTCAGTGTTTAGACTAGTTGTAAACTATACAATACAGAGACGGATTGAGACTGATTCTGTGACTTATTCCATTTTTATTATCTCATACTGTTCTTCCGTAATTGTCTCTAGCTTTAATGTGTTTTTCCGGGTATTTTTATATTCATGCAAGTTTTCTTTACTCATTACTTTTGTTATTTCCGGTTGCAAATTTCTCATTTCTATGTAAACTTCTTCTTTAGGTGAATTAATAGGAACCGGTGGTATTACAGGCAAGGGTAATCTGGGTCGGTCATATATAACATTGGCCATAAAAGACAAGGTAGGTGGTGTCCACCTACGAAAAGTTTCCGACCCTTCTTCCTGATTTATCAATTCTCTTTCTTGACTTGTTTCATCATTCGGTTTCCTTGTTGTTGTTGTACGGTTATTAATAATATAGAAAATGTTAATAGAGATACTTGCTATAACAATTATAGCTACCAGAGTTAGTGTAGCTATATAAATTGTCAATGTTGCTTCTTTCGTATCTGGGTTATATAAAATTGAGTTTTCGCACTGGTGATGATGTAACATTATGTCGGACTCACTTAATATTATCGTGTCATTTGCCAGTCTTTTTATAAAAATTAAATAGTCTTCCCCACAATTTAAAGTAAGCAAATATGAAGTTTTTTTTGGTAGTATTATAATTCCCTTTATAAACGTATTCATGCTTAACCATTTAAGTTCGTTTACTTCCCCACATTCAGTTTCAATATAGTTCCATTCTATACGCACTATCACTTTACTTTTAAAATTGTCTTCCACCGAAATCCTAGGTTGCCATCCCTCCATTTGTTTAAACAGGGTAACTGTACTTTTTGTCCATACCCCGGTATTTACTGAAAATACAATTCGTACAAATATACATTTTTCACGATTCATTTCTTGATACATTAATAATAATTAAATTACATAAAGGTTACATTTTTCCCATTTAATTAAACTAATCTCTATTACTAATACATTTTTAACATGATAAGATTCACCTTACAAAATCTTAATTTGGTAATACGGTACTGTACTCTGGATCTCTAGCTATTACAGCGTTCTCACCGTCTGAGTTTGCCAGACTGCTCGGCGTCATACTTGCAGTTGCCGAGGTTTCCCTTTTTGGACGGTGTTTATTTATAAGATACAACGTTAATGACCCTAATAAGGCTGCAAGACAAAAAATGGGTACCTATCCCTTTATTTCGTGTATAAACTAACATAAACAAAAAATTATTCCCACGATAATTTTTTTTCTATTTCACAAAATTCTAATTATATCTCAAAAATTTCAATGTCCATTCCCTAATATAATATAAATTAGCCATAAATTCTTTGTAAAAACGAGTGTGCTAATTATAAACCGAATACCAATTTCCCTTATTTTATTTTCGCTAGAACCAGATAAGATTTGGGCTTTTTATATATACTTTTTAGTTTTTTCTTTAGCTTTCCTTCCTGTCATTTATAATTATTCTTATTGTAATTAAATTAATTATGTATAAATATATTATTAATAATCCTAAAATTTTTTTTCTTTCCTAAAATTCTCCGTAATATGCAGGCCTGCGCACAACTCGACCACTTCTGGTAGTCCTTTGCGCATTTTCCTCCGGAATGTCTTCAGGCATTTCCGGTGAAGGGGGAGGTATAATTTCATCTTGATCGCTCCCGGATTCCTCATCAATAGCAGGTATTTCCTGTTCCATTTGATCTATAGACCTTTCTAGATCAATATCAAATTGATCGTCCTCGTATAATTCGCTTTTACTTTCTGATTCATTTCCTTCCAACAATTGTTCCTCTTCATGTTCATTTATTTCAATTACTGGGTCTGCATTTGGCAGATAATACATCATAGGGGCTGTATTAGTCATTTCATTTTCACTAGGTTTGTCAAGAATATTTTCCTCTTCATTTTCCGATAAATTTTCATCCTCAATTTCATCTAACTTTTTCTCAGGGTAGTGACAATATTTTAACCTATTTGAGTGCACAACTTGCTCTTTTCTTCCATTAACTTCTTTAATTTTAAAGGTTACTGGGCCTTTTACTTCAATTATTCGATACGGACCTGTATATTTTGGCTGAAGTTTTCTTGCTAATGGGTTTTTTCCTGGTAACGCTGGGGTAAACAGATATACCCTGTCTCCTTCTTTAAATTTTTTATCTTTGGTTTTAATGTTGTATTTTCTACATTGCTTTTCTGCTGAATTTTCAAGTTGATTTCTTGCTTGCTGAAGCGCGTGACGTATTCTCATAAGCATCTCAGAGGCGTAGTTAGTATCTAAATCGTATTTGCATTCTTTTGACTTTAAACTTAAGTGTTGTGGTAACTCAATGTCTCGTCCGTACATTAAGAAGTATGGGGTTTCTCCCGTAGATGAATGTACACTGTTTCTGTATGCTAATAACGCGAATGGGAGAAAATCGTCCCATGATTCATTGTCTATAGAAACATAATGTTTTAGCATGGTTTTTAAACTTCCATGAGATCTTTCAAGCATTCCATTACAACTTGCGTGATAAGGTGTAGTATGTAACTTATCTATCTGTAATATTTTACATATTTCCGTGAATAGGCCTCCAACAAATTGCGTTCCCCGGTCTGATAGTATCTGTCGCGGTACGCCGTACCTTGTTATAATATTTTCTACAAAAGCCTTTGCTACGGTCCTGGCAGTTATATCCGGTAAAGGAATAGCTTCCGCAAATCTTGTGAGGTAATCCATACAAGTAAGAATATATTTATTTCCATTTCTTGTTCTGTTTAGTGGGCCTACTATGTCTATACTTATTCTTCCAAAAACTAAATGTGGTACTGGTAGTTTTTGTAATGGGGCTGGAGGTTGATGCGTATTCTTGTTTATACTACAAGAATGACATTGTTGGCAATAACGTTTTACATCGGTAGACATTCCGTCCCATATAAAATCTCGTTTTATTAAATCTAAAGTTTTATGTTGTCCTCCATGACATGCCATTGGTGAATTATGGTATAAATCCAATATTTCCGGAATCATACTACGAGGTGCTACTAATTTGTCATTTCGCTCGTGATCTTTTCTCATAGCATAAAGAATATTGTCGGCATTTAAATAATAAAATCCTGAGTCATCAGGTAAATTTTTAATAATATCCTGCAATTTCTCGTCTTTTTGTTGCTTTCTTTTTATTTCTTCACGCGTCCATATTACGCTCGTCATCGGGCTACCTTCTTTATGTATTTGTACTTTAGCCATTCCATGCGTTTTTTCTACTGTCTCTTTTTCATTTGTGGTTTCTCGAAGTCTAGTTAAAGCATCAGCATTTGCATTTTTACTGCCCGGTCTATAATCTATGGAAAAGCTGTATTCCATAAGATACATGGACCATTTAGCTAGTCGTGAACTGCTATCTTTTAAGTTCATAATATATTTTAATGGCTTGTGATCACTAAATATATAAAAATGCGTCCCTGTTAAGTAATACTTGAATTTCTTTACTCCTTCTACAACAGCTAAAGCTTCGCGCTCGATCGTAGAATATCTCGTCTCTGCATCTAAAAGTGAACGGCTGTGATAATATATAGGGTGTTCCAAATTGTCATATTTTTGGCTTAATATAGCAGATATGCTCTTATTACTTGCATCCGTTGAAAGAATAAATGGCCTAGTAAAATCGGGGTGTTTAAGTATAGGCGGAGTAACTAGCGCTGTTTTTAAAGTTTGAAATGCATCTTCTTGTTGTTTAGTCCATATAAATGGTACATTCTTCTTCGTTAAAGCTGTAAGTGGTTTTGCTATTTCTGAAAAACGAGGTACAAATCGTCTATAGTAACTACATAAACCTATGAATGATTTTATCTCTTTCACCTTTCTTGGTACAGGGTAGGAATCTACTACCCTAGTCTTATCTGGATCGGCAGTACATCCTTTTTCCGATATTATGTGACCTAAATACTTGATTTCGGTTTTCAAAAAGTGGCATTTTGTTGGCTTAAATTTTAGATTACTTCTGCGCATTATATCAAAAACTTTTCTTAATCTTAAAAGATGTTCATCTACTGAATTTGGTGAAAATACTATTATATCGTCTAAAAATACCAATACTTCGGTACCAATTAATCCAGAGAAAATGCTATTTACGAATCTTTGGTAAGTACTTGGACTATTTTTCAATCCCATGCTCATGCGCGTAAACTGATACGTGTTATCAGGTGTAACGAAAGCACTTTTCTCCCTGTCTCTTTCATCTAATTCTATTTGGAAATATCCACTGGCCATATCCATTGTGGAGAATAAAGTAGACCCGTTTAGGCTGTCCAAGGTTTCTTGGATGCTAGGTAATGGAAAAAAATCTGTGACACTTATTTTATTAAGCAACCTATAATCGATTACTAGTCGGAATTGTGGTTTTTCCCCTGGGTGTAATCGTTTCTCTACTAATATAGCTGGAAATCCCCAAGGACTCTGAGACTCTTCAATTATACCATCGTCCAACAATTTTTTAATTTCTTCTTGTAAAATTTTCTTACGATGATAAGGAACTCTATAAGGTTTCCTGCAAATAGGGGGTACATCTTCCGTTATAATCCTGTGCTTAACTTGGGTCGTACAAGTTAATTTCTGATTTGGAGCCTTAAAAATATCAATATATTCTTCAATTAATTTTCTTAATTTCCGATCGTCGGCGGTAACTGGCTTGCTTATTTGTAACTGCTCTAAAATTTCATTAAAATCTTGCTTACTAATTTGTGCAATTTTCCTTGAATCTTTTTCACTTGATGGCCGGTCCGTCTCTGCCTCAAAAGCATACGCTATTATCGTATTCTTAGGTATCCACACTTCAAATGGATTTACATTTATAATCTTTATGGGTACTATATTTTCATTTCTACATAAAACTCTTGCAACTAATAATCCGCTTTGATTATTATCATTGGCTTCTATTACAATAGATTCCGCCCTTAATTTATTACTTTTCTTCAAATATCCCCTGCAACATACTTGACTCCTAGCAGGTATTTTTAAGCTTCCCTGTATATGTACCTGTTCGCTTTTTAGCATATCATCCTTTGCATTATCTGGCATTTGTGCATTTGATTTCTTCATACTAGAGTTTACTCTCTCTTCCGGTCTATAACAAACTTCTCTTTTTTCTGAAAACATACCTGGCGCTTGTACCAACGATTTCTTTATACCAGAGTTTACTCTCTCTTCCGGTCTATAACCAATTTCTCTCTTTCCTGAGAACGTACCTGGCGCTTGTGCCGACGATTTCTTTATACCAGAGTTTACTCTCTCTTCGGGCCTGTACCCGGATTCTCTCTTTCCTGAGAACATAATTCTTTCACCTTGTTCCTTTTCTAAAAATTGGGAATCTGCAGCTTCCCTTCCTTGGTCTGGAATTTTCCTACACTGATTTGGTTGACAACAAAAATCAAGATGGCTACCGACCATCTGAGTTTTCAAGTCCGTCGCTATCGGTAGTAACGAAGAACTTTCAGTATAATTATTTTCCGCCAAAGTTTTCTTTTCCTGTAAGGAACTTTCCACTTTTCCCAAAAGTGAGCTAATTACTTCTTTTAATTCTTTTATTTCTCCTCGAAGTATCTCTATCTCTTTCTTACCATTTTCCACACCCTTGTGCTTTTCTGTTGCATTTGTATGCATTTTACCTTGATTCATTACTGTATTTATGCCATTTGCTTCCTCCTGTAAGGGTATTATTTCCTAAAAAATATACATTAAATTTTCTCCCCAGTCAATTTTTACACTGTGCGTAGACAAAAAATCCAATCCCAATAGTATGTCTGCATCAAAACTCACCTTTTCGGTAACCACAAACTTTTGGATTACGGAAAACCGAGCTCCTATCCTAATAGAAATATCGACACTGCCATATTGTGGGATGTATTCACCCTGTATATCTCTTAAACATAATGTATTGTCCGTATTTATTTTAAACCCCTGGGCAATTTCAGGTTTTATAAGGGATACTGCCGCCCCAGAATCAATAAACGCTCGTATTGGTTTATTCCTTATTTCTACAAAAATTATATTACGTGGAGGTTTATTTTCCTCGCTACAATTCAGTATCCCTTCCTTATTCTTTAAAACTACCATTGGCTTGTTTCGGCAGCCACCATCGGGGTTACGTATGTGACTGCATTGGCATTTAAATTCGCCGTTTCTCCGCTAATTGGTCTGTTTTGCCTATTATCTTCGTTTGAAAAATTATTTTGTGGACGCCTATCTGCAAAATTTTTCGAAAACCCAGCAGTATAATTTCTGCTGTCTCTATTTATATTTCGTGAATAATTATTTTGGAATTTCCCGGGCCTTTCCTGCTGAGGGTACTCGTTTGCACGCCGTGAACCACGGGGTGTATTCCCTGTTTGCCATCTAATATTATAATTATTTTCGCGCCTATTATTGCCGCTGTGCCCTTTTAGCTTCATACAATTTCTTTTAAAATGTCCCGGTTGATTACAGTAAAAACACCTCTTTTCGTTTCCCAAATTTTGTAATTTTCTACAATTTTTCACTTCATGCCCATTTATTTTACAGTAACTGCATTTCGAGACCTCATAAACATTTTTTACTTTAACTTTATTTAAATTTTCTATCATTTCTTCAATTTCCGCTTTATCCAAAGCATCTTGAATCGTTTTTGATTGAGCTGATAAAACCTTATCTCTGATTTGTGGTAATAGTCCTAACACAAATTGTTTTAATAAATCTTTTTCAAATTGTTTTTCTAATTCCACGGCCGCTTGTGGTTCATTACTGGTTACCTTAACTTTATTTCCTATTATTTTTATTCTTGTTAAAAATTGCCTACAAGTTTCCCCTTGTCGCTGTCGACATTCTACAAAATTCTTTAAGTCCTGCCCTGGTAAAGTTTTTTCTTTAAATTGTATGCGTAAAATAGTAGAAAAATTATTCCAATCTTTTGTTGTTTTAATATTTGTATCCGCATTTAAAAATAATTTTGCTAAACCTCTAAGTTTCAATTTAGCTACCGCGGTTTTCTGTTCATCAGCCCATTTTGCTATTAACCCTGTTGTTTCTATATATTCTATAAATTCTTCTACCTTTGTAGTACCGTCAAAATTAGGAACCGCGTCTATCCCTACAAATATAGCGCCGCTGGTGGTACTTGCAGTACTAGCTTTTGCTTCGTCCAGACTCATTTTTATTTAATTTTAACTTTTGTTCTACTTCTTATAAGGTTTACACTTTTTCAATTTTCAATAGATCAATACGTGAATATATTTTCTCGACCAGTACAATTTAAATATCTTATTTTTTCTTTGGATTTCCATATAAATTAAAAAAAAATTAAATAAAAAAAAAATTATTTTTAAATCTTAACATTTGTTCAAAAAATTATTTTATTTTAAGAGAATAATTTATTTTTCTGATTTCCGAAAATTTACCCCTAAATCCTGACACCATTGTAACGACCCACCACTGTATTATAATGTTATTAATTAGTTAAATAATTAAAGGTTTTATAATATTAAGATGTTATATCGAAAGGGAGACTTGGCGTGGTGTATCGTACTATTTTTAATTGTATTCGGGTTCTTTTAATATTCTCTATTTGGAATGTAATAATTTTCTGAAAACCTTATCCACTGTTTATTACACCTTTTTATTCTCTGGTCGATGAAAATAATAATTCACTTAAGATTGATTTTTCTATACGTTTATTTCCATTAATGTAAAATTGGTAATACTCAAATTCATAAAATACATTTTATACCATATTATCCGGTTACAATTACAACAACACATTTTTGTTAGTACCTTATATCAACTAAATCAAAATATTACATGCACAATTGTATAACTTGGTTCTCCCCTATAATGATTTAACTAGTTTAAATTTAATTGTTGATTTTCCTGCGGAATACTTTTAATCAAAATAAATGATATGCACTGTTTATATCAATACCCCTGCGGGGTAGAACTAATTAACTTAATTGTTTGAATTTACTAGAATCTCTGTTTATTCGACCCTTGCAGGATCTTGTATGAATAAATCTTCCGAATAATTGTCTTTAGCTAATTACAAGATTTATTTTTAATATATACATTTCCTAATATTTTACCAGTTTCTATTTAGCTGAAAACACCTATTCATTTTCATTTCCCGTTTGACTAAAGAGTACTGCATACTCTGTTAGTATTAAAATTCACCATTTATAAATTAGGGGAGACTAGTTGTACTGCGTACGTATCTTTAACATTATTAGTATCAGAATAATTTCGTCCTACATTAATTTTATGTCGTACACACGACTTGATTGGTAAAATACATAAAATTGATTACTAAACATATTATTTGCACTGAGTTCAAGAAAATCAAAGTTCTAATTGTCTTTTAACTTACATAATAATCCCATCAAAATGATAACTGTTTTGGCTTCCATGTCCCCTATATTAACTCACTTATGTAAACATAAGGTCTTTGCCTTTTCGGTGCGAGAATTTATTTACACTAGCTTGAACCTTTTTTTTGGTTTTAAGATAATATTCTTTTTATTTGTTTTAAAATACTTTTACTTATTCTTGGTCATTCCGGTTTCATTGACCCTTAATAAAACAAGAGAGCATTTTAAGAAAATTAACACTGTCACTAAGAAACTACATCGGATAGTCAATTCAAGAAGAACTTATTTAATTGTTGTCTAATAATTGTAATCATTTTCTATTAACGCTCCGTCCAGTTTTTATAGTAGGAAAATTATTTAACCCCGCCTACTTGAATATTCCTTATTAATTGTAATTGGTTGAAAGAGCGGATGTGAGAAAGTTACACCTCTTTGATTTCCTGGTTACTATAGCAACGCTATTTCTATGATCTCATAACGAGAGGTAAAAAAGAACATTATTTTTTATTATACTATTAAAATTCCAAAGTTAATGGATTTTGGTAATTAAACGGGTTTTAATAACACCAGTATCCGCTTCTTTATTGCTTTTAGCTTCCTGTATGCTTCTTTTATGGTTATTCATTTTTTGTTCTGAGAATAAAATTAACAACTACAGGAAATGAGTAGTAATTACTAGTGTTGTTTCATTGGTCAGTCATGCTTCTAACTTTTTATGCGTAAAACTTGGACACGCCTTTTTTCTGTCTCGCTTTAATTTTCTTGACTCTTTTTAATAAGAAAATTTGTTAAACACTTAGCTCCGTGTTTTATTTAAATTGAAATAGATTTGGCTTTTGATTTCATAAAATAAAATATTAAACATTTAACTATAAGTGAGTAATCTGACTCATGACAATAGTAGGATCAGTATATAACGGGTACGAGCTATTTAACTACAGAAGAAAAATTGTATGACGGGTATATTCCTCATTGTAGCACAACGGGTTTGTCTGCTACAATGTGACAAGGTTCTAACAGTAAGTAGATGTGTAATTATTAATATACAATATTGTATATCCACTATTAAACTCATGTCAGGCTAACAGTTGTATTAAGGCATTTCCCTCAGTGTATAAATGTAATATTATTAGTTTAATCATTTTAAATACTGTACAATAGTCAAAGCTTGCGCTCACTGAGAATTAATCCTGCTGTATGTATTTAAAAACACTCATTTTGGCGGCTTTGTACTAGGCAGCGAATGTAAATTGTAATATGGCAATATGGCATTAATCGTTTAAAAAATGTCATTTTGTGTATGAATTTCTAATGGCAAAAGTATGTTTTTATTGCATACTATGCAATAAAGTACTTTTCGACCTAGTGCAATTACGTAAATTACCTAGGAAACAAACAATTTGTTTATAATATGTGTATTGTGTGTTGCACACCGTCGATACCCTATCGAAATAGAATTCACGTTGAGGGCGCCATAATTTTATTATGTTGAAGTCAAAGGTATCTATGATCCATTGTTAAATTTGAATTACAACTTTTGCACACAAAGAAGAGGTAATACAGAGCGATTTTAAACTTTTTTGTTAAATAAAAAAACGTTCTTAGAAAAAATAGTGTATGTAACATGTGCAAAAAGTGTGTGCAATAAACATACACTTTTTGCACTAGTTGCATAAATAACTATTTCAGGAAAGTTTACGGCCTACTATTATCTTTATTAAGTCAATTCCATGGCCTCCTTAATTCTAGCCATTTTAAATGGCTAACATTCATTAATTTCTTTGTGAAAACCTAAGGTTATTTGGATATAAATCAAAAACGAACAAAGATATTAAAACGCGTTTTGCGCCAAAGTATATGTATTTTTATGCGTCCTTAAAATATTATACAAAAAGTTTACCCTTCCATTAAATTTTTTAAAGAGAATTAAGAAAAACTGAAACTATTTTAGATAGCGCCCTCCGTAAAAGAAAATACAAATTAACAACGATAAATGAAATTATATTTTTTTAAGCATGAAAATCTCTTTCAAACAAGCCTAAATTTATTAAAATTGCATAAAAGATGTGAAACATACAGTTTTTTTAGTTTATTTACCAGCATCTCCCACCCTTATTTTGAGAGATGAAAATTGTTAGGATCAAACTGCCGTAAGAATAGATAAGCTTTTTATTCCCGATATCAAAACAGTACTTTAATGAAGCTATTTTTAAAATAACTTGACTTTTGTGTTTTGTTCCATCAATTCCGCCCTCTAGCGGCCATCGTACAACTTTTAAAATACTACTTCGAGCCGAGTCGTCGTGAACGGCCGTGTTTAAAATCGCTCCGCTTTTTTACTCGAAAAGTTTGCTGTAATTCAAGTTTTAATTTCTTGTATCGATGTGATGACAATAAAATATGGATAACATCAGGGATGAAAAACTAACTAGTGATTCCAAACATGTTAGGGAATATATTAATCGAAGAACTAGTAGTCATTCAGTATGATTTAGTGGGATCATCTTTTACTAAAAAATATGTAAATAAAATTGCCCGTGATCTTGCCAAAATACCATTAGAGATAAGAACTAATCTTGAAAAAAATAAACACAAACAAGAGGCAAATGATATTATAAACAAAGTTAACATACAGGTTGAACCAAAAATAGATGAAAACTACGATGAAGTATTTACTTCTAAAAAATACATAACAAGAACACCACCTATACAACCGGAACTGACAAATTGGAGGAAAAATACTCGCAAAAAAGACAGAGATCTGATTCAAGCAGTCCTGAAACCACAGACATACAAAAAAATACGCAAGGAAGCAGAAACAAAAAATTACCCTATTAAGGAGGTTGAAGAGATTAATGACATATCACTTACCGCTGGGCATAATAACACTGAAAATATGATTTAAACTCTCCAAAAATCCTTTGAAATTATTAATGATTTTGCCGAAAACCCAGAAAATAGCAAAAATGATGTAAGAGAACTTCGTAAGGCTACATTCAAAGTACATTCGTTGGTTACTAGTCTAGTGTACAAGATTGGCCAATTAGAAAAAGAAAATTTTATTCTTCAACATAAAGTGGTGACTTCCATAAATCCGCGGCCAAACAATGAATTTCCGCAATTAAGTAACACCAAAGAAAATACAACCGTAGTAGCCGAAACTCCCAAAAAAACCTACAGCTCGGTAATAAAAAAAGTCAATGAAAAAAATCCAGAAGCAAAAAATGGAGTCCAGAAATGGGTCACCCCTCCGCAAAGTAAGAAAAATGAGATTCTAATCAGACCAAAGGAAGACAAAAACTTAAAACAGGTACTTAAGGAAATTAAACAGAACTTATGTAAAAGTGGACAAGGCAACGAAACATTTAAGAGGGTCAAACTTTTGCAAAATGGTGGAGTAATCATAGAGTGTCATGACGATACTCAACACAAAAAACTGCATAATATCATGGAAAATCAAAGTAACGTTCATACAAAAAAAATGGAGAATAATGAACCAATGCTAATGATCAGTGGGATAGAAAAAGGTTACACATCTGAAGAGTTTATAATTGAACTTATAGAAGATAATCCACAGATAAAAGATTTGGAGAAAATGTTAAAACTCAGATCAAATTTATTACGAAAAAAGGGTGTAGAAATAAAAACAAAGAAAATTGGATATTCCAAACAAAACCAGAAATATTTAAATGGCTTTTAAAAAATGAGAATGTAAGCTTTGACTTGATGAAGGCATATGTACAGGAATATACCAACCTAACCATGCGTTTTAAGTGTTGCTATTTTGGACATACTGCTAAACACTGTACAATGTACATGTGCTGTTATAAATGTGGTAAAGAGCACGAAAGTCACCGATGCACGGATGATAGTCCATTAGATTGTCCTAACTGCAAAAGAATGAAACTGCACGATAGAATACACTCCGCTAGAGATCCTAGATGTCCAGCTTATTTGCACAAGCTAGAACAACATCGGCAGCATATTGATTTCGGTGACAAAACAGCTAGAGAAAAAGATTTTTTATAGACAGATTAAATCACTCTGACCAAAATCAAAGTTTAAAGGCCCGAAAAGACAAATTCGTTAGTCCCTGTATAATACACCAAAATGTGCAGTCTATTGGAAACTCTATTGATAAAATAAACCATCTCTTAGAAGAGCATCCACAATGTAAATTTGTATGCATAACAGAACACTGGAAAAATGAAAAACAGCGGGAAAGGTTCGTTTTAAGTGATTTTAAGCTTGCAACATCTTTCTGCAGAGAATATGCATGGTTATGGAGGAGCAGCGGTTTATGTTCAAAAAGACAAGTTAAAGTTCGGAAAGAAATAAATAAATTATCAGTAAGTGGACAATTTGAATGTGCCTGTGCAGAATGCCATATTGGTGTGGAAAAGTTTATTGTAATTACCATATACAGACCCCCTGGGGGAGATATTAACGTTTTTTTTTTTAAAAGACTCGACAGTTTGTTGGTTCAGATTATAGAAGAAGGACATTGTGTATTTTTAACAGGTGATTTTAATATTGAACTATTAGAAAACAATAACAACAAAACGGCCTTTCCGTCAATAATAAAATCTTTTAATATGAGTCCTTTAATCTTAAAGAACACTAGAATTACGAGCACGTCTAAGAGTTGCATAGATAACATTTTTTCAAATATTTCCAATTCCGAGCTGTAGAGTTCTATTTTACATGCATCAATAAACGATAATTTTGCACAAAAGGTGGTTTTGAAATGTAAAAGTGAGGAAAGTTTTAAGCCACACTATAAAAAATTTTTTTGTTAAATAATAAAAATGATTTTGTAAATATGTTAGGACAAGAAATTGGTTAGGTGTGTATCAAATAGATAAGTCAAATGTTAATGAACAATGGTTAGTTTTTATGAATCGGTTTTTACCTATTTTTAATAAATGTTTTCCTAAGAAGCTAGTAAATACAAAAAAATTTAAGCGATCTCTTTATAAAAATGACAGGCAGATAAAGGAGGTAAAAGATAGGTTAGATATACTCTTGCATTCAAAAACACATAGTAATGAGTTTAATGAAAGGTTTAAGCAGGTAAAAAAATAGTACGATAAGGTTTAAGTAAATGTTAGATCTAAGCATTACGAAAATAGGATTAGGCAATCAGACAATAAAAACAAATGTATGTGGACCATTTATGATGAAATCTCTGGACGTAACAAAAAGAGTGATTACATGCTGTCTGGAGATCCGGAAAAAACATCTAATAATGATAATGAATTTCTACTTCAGATTGTTCCGGACTTAATTAAAAATATTAAAAAAGTGGGTTGGGAATGTAATATACAAAATAATTTGAAATCAATGTATTTAAAACCAGTTACCTACTTGTTTAGAAATTTTAGAACTATCAAAAAAAATTAAAAACAATCATAGCAGTGGAGATGATGAGATACCTGCAAGTATTATGAAAATTAGCATTCCTTCAATTTGTACTGTGCTATATTATCAATAATTCATTTAAGGAGGGTGTCTTTCCAGACCAGCTTAAATTGGCATCAATTAAACCACTTTACAAAAATAAAGGAGATTCAGAAAGCATGGATAGCAATAGGCCTATAAGCCTTCTTCCAAGTTTTTCAAAGTATTTTGAGTTGATTATGTGTGATCGAATAATTAATTTTATGAACAAATGTAATCTTTTCTTGGAGAACCAACATGGTTACCTCAACGGAAGATCAACGCAATCCGCCATTTTCCAATTTACCCGTCTGATTTTGGATCACCTTGAGGATGGGAAAATAGCTATGGGTATATTTTTAGATCTGTCAAAAGCTTTTGATTGTTTGGACAGAAACATTCTTTTGAATAAACTTGAATGTTGGTATTAGGGACTGCGCTATGTAATGGATTTCATCATATTTGGGAAATCGTACACAAAGAGTTGTTTTAGAAAAAAAAATTGCAAAATACAATAGGAATACCACAAGGGAGCATATTAGGGCCAATATTGTTTATTATATTTATCAATGATTTAAATTTTGAAATTAATGATTTATACCCATTTTTTAATCTTATAGAGTATGCTGATGATACTAACATTTGAGTAAGTGGTAGGGATATTTTAGAAATAACAACTAATGCAAAAGAAGTTTTTCAGGACACAAAGGTTTCGTTTGAAAAGAACAAATTGCTTTTAAATAAAGATAAGACAAAGGTTGTTATTTTTAAAACCAAACTAAGTAAACAAGAACGACCAGATATGGTAGAACTTGAGCAATATCAGCTGCCAACGGAAAATAATACCAAATTTTTAGGCATTCACATCGATGAATTTTTAGATTGGTCATACCATATTGACTACCTTAGTTACAAATTAAATAAGATATGCTACAGTTTATGCATAACCAAATATTTAAATGATATGGCAAAAAGAACTCTCTATTTCGCCAATTTTGAATCCACATCAAGGTTTGGAATTATTTTTTGGGGAAGCAATTTAAAACTAGAAACATTTTTTTTGTTATTCAGCAACGTGTTTTGCGAATAATATATAAAATGTCTTATTTACAGTCAAGCAGAGGCATTTTCTGGTCAAAAAAAATATTAACTGTTTATGCATTGTACATATACGAAACTATTTTATTCTTTTATAAAAACAGAGATAGGTTTAATACAATAACTTATCATAATTATAATACAAGAACAAAAGATATAAATTACCCCATACATAGATTAACACTTTCAGAGAAAAATCCATACTATATGTGTATTAGAATGTACAATAAATTGAATGTTAGAATTGTTTTTGTTCTATTTTTTTTGACGACATTTCTTTTTACTTCTTATTTACTTTGTATGTATATATCAATGTAATTTTAAAATAAAGATTATTATTATTATTATTAATATTAAAACAATTTATTATTTATAAAAAACCGACCTTAGCGGGACACCCGGTATAATTTAAAAAATAGGTAATCTAAAAATTTTAATTTGAAGATTTGCAGAGTAATAACAATTATTTGCTACTTGTGGTGCACCTAATAACATTTATTTTCTCTGAGAAAAATTTACTAGGATTTTGAAAGTGTAGTAGTAAGTAGCAAGTAAAGTAACCTATTCTTAATAAAAATGTTGGTTACTGCATAAACAGGATCCATTTCACATTAATTAGGATTAACTTATAATAAAAGCTTGCTGATCAGATTATTTTTCGTGCTGGTATTTTGTGTTCACAAAATAAATGTGGGTATTTATATAGCGGTGTCAATTAGTCTTCAATAGCATCATGTATGTTTTATTTGAAATGTCCCATCAGCATGGCGTATGAATATGCTGACTGCATAATCTGAAAAAATGTTTTGAATAATTGTCCGGTAGGAGCATTATGGAACTTGCAATTAGGGCTGGGCGATATTAAAATTTCAATATCGAATATCGATATTAAAAAAAATATCGATGTAGTCGATTTATCGAAAATATCGATAAATATCGTTATTCGATATATCGATATTTTATTTTTTTAATATCGTTATTCGATATATCGATAAAACATAAAAATATTATATTATAAATACAGTGTCACCAGTAAAGTCCGCATCATATTATTATGGGATTTTTTTTATTAATAGCTTTATTCAAAATTTGACTCTGGCATCTAGATCTGCTTCGATCGAGATGAAAATTAAGCAAAAAAATAGTAGGCAATGCGAATCACGCATTATCTGTCAAATTTTAATTTTTTCCAAAAAATAATTCAAATGTGGGGTTATATCTGAAAAAATCGAAAAAAGTTATTAGAAAAAGTTTTTCTAAATGCAGTTTCTAGCCCACATGCAAAATTTCAGCTGCATAAGATAATTTTGATTTTTTACCTATATTTTGTAACTTGTACCACTTTTTCAAAATAAGACTCAACGCAACCTACTTACAACAAACTTCTTAGTTTTGACAATGCTTTATTTCAGATACATTTTCTTTATGGTAGCGCCATATTAAAAGTGTGTTTTTCTACAAAAACGTTATTATGGCACAGCTTAATAATAAATTATAATATAGGGGTTCTAAATTAAATCGTTGAAAATAAAAACTTTACGTTGTTAAACTAAAATTTATTTTCCACTTAAAAAACACTTTACTGAAGACACTGCGTTCTTTTTTGTCTTAATATTATAAAATAAGTATTTTTGAAAACATAGTTTGTGTCCAAAAGTAATACACTTTGTATTACTTTTGGACACAAACTATGTTTTTAAAAATACTTATTTTATGAAGTTACCTTATATAGGGTCAAAAACAAATAAACTTTGCATCACATGCGACCAAATTTTAATAGCCCAATTTTGATTTTGTAAATAAAGCTATTAATAAAAAAAATCCCATATGATGCAGACTTTACTGGTGACACTGTATATCAATATTGTCTTATGTGCCCTTTAAAACTCCGTACCTTCATTTCAAGGGGAGACTCTAATTACGAAAACATGAATAATAATAATAATAATAATAGCTTTATAATAATAATAGCTTTATTGCCCAACAAGAAACCCATTTACAGAGCAATATTACAAATTAAATATAAATAATAATGTACTCGATTTAATACAACTATATAAATCTGCAAACATAAACCACCAACAACGGAAATACAATAAATTCAAAATTATCGCCATATTATGCACATATTCGTATACTGTATTACAATAACACATACCATTATGTATATATAATAACTAAGTTAATGACCACCCTCGGCACTCCTCCTCAGATCGCGCAAGCTACATGTAAATATATCACAATCTTCGCACATGCTGTCAAAATTGTAACACATAAAATTAATTGGAGATTTAATCATTACATTTGTTCTCGCTCTTTCACACAAAAATGTTAAATGATGTCTAGTATTTACTCTAGGTACAAACAAATTTATTTGAGATAGCAGATCAGGACAATCGATTCCACCGCGCAGCAACTTAAATAAAAATACTAGAGATGCAATTGCTCTCCTTTTTTCCAGGGTTATAAAATTATATCTGTTTAATAAAATGTCATAATCGGTTCCTTGCTCAGGATACACTCCTTCTGATTTAAATGTTAAATATTTTAAAAATCTCTTTTGAACTTTGTCGATGTTATTTACGTGACATGCATAAAGAGGATTCCAAATCAGTGAAGCATATTCAAGCTTGGATCTGACGAAAGAAAAATACAATGTATTAAAAACTCTAGGGTCATAAAAGTTTCTGCAGTTGCGCACGATGAAGCCCAGCATCCTGCCTGCCTCCAAAACTATGTTATTTATATGTTCAACAAAAGTCGAAGAAAAAAGATTGAATTAAATATTGGTCCTTAAAGGTGTTATAAGTACGATATTGAAATTCCAATCGAATATCGAAAATATCGATAATATCGATAAATATCGATAATATCGATGAATATCGATAATATCGATATTTTATTTTTTAGATATCGTGTATCGATATATCGATAAAAATATCGATATATCGAACTTTTGCCCAGGCCTACTTGCAATACTATTTACTAAAATAGTACAGACTGCAATAAATTCGGTAACGAAGAATCCAACTATTCCTTAAAAAAATCCAAAAACATAAGTACCCACCTTTTATTTCATTTATTTTTTTGCACTTTCACGAATTTTATTTTTTAGCCATAGATCGATGGATTAATCCAACTCATTTTTGTCAAGTGCAAATGCACGTACTTTGTTAGCTTGCGACAAAGGGCATATAAAAAAAGGTTTAGTATAACCCACTAATTATTTTTGAAGTTCTGCATGTTACCTGATGATTGCAAATATTATTGGAGATACTTATAATTTTTTTCCTAGCGAACCCCAGCGCAAAGTCAAATTCATTTGTATTATTAAAACCATTTATTTTTTGAATTGTGTGAGTTATTCGTTGCTGAAGTTCCATCAAGGTTGGAGCTAGTTTTGTTATTCGGCGTTGTGTTTGTTCCAGGGCATGGATGTCCTTGGCGAAGTATGGGTTCTAGACCGGAGCTGCATAGTCTAGAATTGGTCTTATGTAAGTTTTGTATATCCGTTCTAGTAATTGTGGTGAGAGGTTTCTGAAGGTTCGGGACACCATGTACGTAATTGAATTTGCTTTTTTGATTATGTTTCCCACGTGTATTGACCACTTAAGGTCTTTTGCGATTATGACTCCTAAGTCTTTATAGTATTCTGCCGATTTTATTTGTTCTCCATTTATGGTGTATGTTCTGGCTGGATTGTTAGAGCCCACATTGAGGACTTTACATTTGCTTACGTTTAACTGTAAGTTCCATTTTGTACACCACTCCTTAATTCTGGTAAGGTCTTTAACTAGCGTGTCATATTGTCTACCTGGGTTGTTGTATATTTTTGTGTCGTCGGCGAACATAGATGTAGGGGATTCCAGGTCCTTTGGTAGATCGCATGTGTACAAATTAAAGAGTATAGGAGCCAGGACAGAGCCCTGGGGGACTCCTGCTGGAACTTCGAAGCTTTCTGAGGGCCTTCTATCCTTACGCTGGCTCTTCTATTGGTGAGAAAATATTTTACCCAACTGAGAAGCATACCACGCACGCCATAGTGTTCCAATTTCTCGATTAGTTTGTCGTGGGGGACCAGATCGAAGGCACTTTTGAAATCCAGGTAAATAATATCTATGGGTTCGCTGTCATCTATTGAATTTGTCCAATTGTTCAAGCATTGTAGGAAGTTGGAAGTTGTGGAGCGTCCCGGTAGAAATCCGTGTTGGCTTGGTGGTATTATGTTGTTTGCTAGAAAGTATGTTGTTAAGTCCTCAGCGATAAGTTTTTCCATGAGTTTGCTGATTATGAAGGTTAGACTAATTTGGCGGTAGTTTTTTGCATCGAACTTGTCACCCTTGTTATAGATAGGTATGATGATAGATTTTTTCCAATCTTCAGGGACTTTTCCCTCTTCTAGGGATTTCTGCATCAGGCTTGTGACGTGCTTAAGTATGGAGGGTGTGTTTTTTAGGAAGTAGGGGCATATGTAGTCTTAAGTTTAAGAACTCTATCACTATCACTTAAGGGTGGTCTGGAGTAGCAGAAAAACAGTTTTGACCCCTAAGGTGGTCGTATCAGAGAGGTTATCAATAAATAATACACAAACTTCCATTATATAATATTTTTAGATATTGAAACTGGACAGAGACTGAATTACAAATTTTTCAAATCTTTTTTATCGGTCTTGAATCAAAAACCTTTTAAAATTTTTACACCAAAATTAGTAAAATTTTTTTTTAAATGTTTGTTAAGTTAAATAAATTGTCAAGTATTATCGGGGGTAATACCACGAGTGCTTAAAAATTACCGATAATTTTCATGAAAGCTTGTTATTTATAATTCCACGAGTTCGAAGAACGAGTGGAATTAGTATAACAAGCTTGAATGAAAATTATCTGGTTAATTTTTATGCACGAGCGGTATTTAGGGAGAATATTTCTAGAATGAAATATATATAAAAAATTTTTTTTGTCATACAATTTTCAATTTCATATAACATAATTAAAACTGTAACTGAAATCCAATAAAAAATTTTTTTTTATTTTATAAAAAAACTTAACAAATAGCAACAAACAATTGAAAAATATTAACTAATTATTGATTGAATAATAAAAATTGCAATTATTGTAATTGTTAATTACATTTTGATTTTGTGATGACATGGGACTGCTGCTGCTGCTTGTCATAGAAGAAGTTGGAGTCTGAGGAGTCTGCTGAAGTTCCGTTCCGCGTTTCCTCATTTTCTCGATGATAGTTCTGTGGTGGTCTTCATCCATTTGTAAATAGCTGGATATGGATTTTGCATTGGAATGACCCGTGATTTGTATCAAGTTTTGTTCTGAAACTCCGCTTTTGGCCAGTTTTGATACAGCAGTAGCCCTAAGTGAATGATTTGTAATTTTTTTGGTAATGTCAAGCCCTGTTTTTTTTGCTTGCCTCTTTGTCCAAGCCGATATCTCATTAACCCCTACGGGGCTATTTTTAAACCAATTTCCGGATGTTTTCCAATATGGATTTGGAGTTAAAAATAGTCGGGTGTTGGTGACATTTTTTCTTTTTTCTTGGAGCTTTAAAAACATTCTGACGGGGCAAATTTTAGGATCTGTGTCATTTTTCACCAGCCACTTTGAATCGGCTAGTTTTCGGCTACCCCCTTGCGTAGTTTTTGAAAATACAGGGTTATATTCGATCCTACCTGTTTTCTCTCCACTATTGTCGGTTTTTTCTTTAAAAAATGTTGTATCGGCTCTTGCGCCCTCTCCACCTCTCCAAGCAAGTTCGTAAGACAACAAAAAAAATACTTTTTTTTGGATACCTTCTGGGGTTTGTTCATCGCAAGTTTGGATAAGTTTTTCAAACTCATTATAGGTCAAGAAATTTGCTGATTCCTTACGCTTACCATCCATACCCTGTAATTCTTTTCTTTTTGTATCTCTTGCGTCTCGGGCCACTTTAAATTCAATTTGATGGATGGGATTTATTTTAATATTGTACTCATTAAAGTACTTTTCCATTAGTAATTTCGCTGTAACATTCCAAAGGAGTTTTACTGTATGTTCTTTATATTCTTCGCCGTTTCTTTTCCTCATATTAAAAGCCCAACATTTTAAAATTGACGCGAGCTCGGATGCCGAAGTATCACGGCCAAAAGTATATTTTTTTTCGGTGCAAAATTCCATGAACTGCTTCCAAACACTCTTATTTGATTTAATTGTATTTTTTGGGGTCGTTTTTATAATTTCTTTGTCTATTTGTTCATTAAGTGCATGACCAAATCGGTTCATTTTGACTTTTTTAATAATAACAATACAAACAAACAGGTATCTAGGATACAGTATTTCGCCCGACCAAACCTGACTGTTGTCAAACTGCTTTACAATGCTGCACCTAAGACAACTCTTCTTGAATAATTGACGAATAATATGTAAAGCCTTTGATGGCTCAAGTGTTAAGGAGTTGCGTTTCGCCAGGACGACCCCGGGCGACCCGGGTTCAAACCCGGGTTGGGGTTTTTTTTTTTTTAGGTAAATAATATTTATATTTTTTCATTTATGCCATAATTATATCTTTGTCGTTATCTGTTGAGAGGGTTTGTTTTTTAAAAGCAATGAATTTCCCGAAGGGAACTCATAACAATAACGATCACGTTCGCAGTAAAAAGGTAAAAAAAAAACTGTCTCGTCAAATAGGTTCGATTGTTGTGTGTTGGATATACAACGTTGTCTAGGCAACGTTGTATATCCGCTGATATTTTTTTATTTTTAACGTTTCTTATGGGAAAATTTATACATGAGTGAAATATTCAAGATAATTTATTTGAGTACTACTACGGCTAGATGGAGCTTTGTATAATATATTACCCCTATATTATCCAAGAATAATGAATACATATTAGGAAAAGTACAAGAATATACTATTGCAAAATCAAATATTATAATTTTAGTACCAATATAGTATACATGGAAATAGTTCCCCAAGAATTTTTTAGAATGAGATGAAAAAATAGTTTTTCAATGACTACTCAAAAATGTGTTTTTTATAGGCATGTAATTTATAGCAAACCTAGTATAGTCCTTCTAATGACTCCTTGCTACTTAGGGTTTCTTTTGTTTTATTAAGTTAATAAAAACTAAGTTGTTCTGGATATCGTTATGACAGCTATTTATCAGAATGAACAATTTGTTCATTTTTCTAAAAAAAATTTAAATGCTACTATACAGGGCGTTTATTAAGTACGTAGACAAACTTTAAGGGATAATTCCTTGAATAATTTTAAGATAAAAGTTTATATAAACGTATATCCTAAAATGCTTGGTTTTCGATATACAGGGTGCTAAAGTTTTAATTTTTTTTTGGGTTTCTTAATATTCCTTTGGAATCTTTAGGAATAATTAATTTAAATTTTGCACAAATAATACATTTACCAGTATCTACGAACTAACATTATTCATTTTTAAATTAATCTACAGGGTCCTAATTTTTTGGTGGTCTTGACCCCTTTACGCCCGTCCAATTTACTTTATACGACGTCACTGACTAATTTTAAGAACAAAATCTTATTTGTCATTTTATTCTCTAACATTTACCTATCTTGAAGTTTTTTACTATCTCTTACGGCTTAGAAAATATCTTGAGAAAAAGAAAATAATGCATTGTTAATATTGGATAATTTAATAAGTATTGTTTCGTCCATGAGACAACGTTATTTAATACATTTTAAAACTAAAATTATGGTAAACTGAATTAAAACTTAAGCTAAGAAATAAACTTAACCTAAAGCAACTGCTGGAAATAGCCCCCTCCGACTTCAACACATGCATTGGTGCGCCACACCATCGACTGGCGGACTCGAAAATACCAGGAGAATTCCGTATAATTTCGCACGACTGATGTATCCTGTTTCTTAGATCTCCTTCATTCAGAACTGGAGTTATGTATACTAGCGATTTTAGGTGCCCCCGAAGAAAAAAATCAATTGGATTGAGATCGGGCGACCTGGGTGGCCAAGGTTGAGGTCCTCCACGCCCGCTCCATCGATCGGTATAATTTTCATCTAAATACTGTCGTGCAACTAAACTAAAGTGTGGAGGAGCACCATCATGCATAAGCCAAATTCGAGCTCTTTCTCCTATTGGGACATCTTCTAATAGTTCGGGTAAAACATACTCCAGAAATTGCCGATAATTGTCGCCATTAAGTCTGGGAGGCAGAAAATATGGCACAATAAGGAAATTGCTAATAATTCCAACATAAACATTTACTGAAAATTGCTCTTGAAAATTATTTTCAACTATAGCTTGTGGGTTATCTTCTGCCCAAATGTGATTATTGTGAAAATTTATTATGGCGTTTCGGGAAAAACATGCCTCATCCGTAAACAATACCTTCGATAAAAACCTCACATTTCTCACTAGCTTATTTTGTATCCAAGTACAAAAGGCTAAAAAGGCTACTCTCTGGGGAAAATCTCGCGGTAAAAGGGCTTGCACACGCTGTATGTGATATGGATAAAGTGGCTGTTCCTGTAAAATTTGCCATACCAAAACATGTGTTATATTTATCTCAGCGGCAATTTTTCGTGTACTTGTTGCAGGATTTTCTCCTATAATATTAAGAACAGCTTCCTCTAATTGAACTGTCTTTACTGTTCTGGGTCTTCCTACAAGGGCATTTGATCTTCTAAAACTACCAGTCTCACTAAGTCTGGAGTGAATATTAGTAAAAGTTTGTTTGTTAGGCACACGACGTTCAGGAAATCTTTCTTGATACATTAGTCTTGCTGCACGAGCGCTACCATTAGCCATTCCATACACAAAATGCATATCTGCCATTTCAGCGTTTGTAAATTCAACCATTTTAACAAAAACGAAACTAAAAAATCTTTTACTTAAGTTGACAAAGTGCAAAAATAAAAATGTGTAGCAAGATTTGATGACTAAACTGTCATAATTGTTGATTTTATTATTTTATTGTTTATCAAAGCCGACTTTGTTATTTCTGGCTTAAGGACGCTGCCAGCTTACCATTTGCAAATTATCCAATATTAACAATGCATTATTTTATTTTTCTTAAGATATCTTCTAAGCCGTAAGAGATAGTAAAAAAATTCAAGATAGGTAAATGTTAGAGAATAAAATGAAAAATTAGATTTTTTTCTTAAAATTAGTCAGTGACGTCGTATTAAGTACATTGGACGGGCGTAAAGGGGTCATGACTACAAAAAAACGAGGACCCTGTAGATTAATTTAAATATTAATAATGTAAGTTCGTAGATACTGGTAAATCTATTATTTGTGCAAAATTTGAATTAATTATTCCTAAAGATTCCAAAGGAATATTAAGAAACCCAAAAAAAATTAAAACTTTAGCATCCTGTATATCGAAAACCAAGCATTTTAGGATATACGTTTATATGAACTTTTTATCTTAAAATTATACAAGGAATTATCCCATGAAGTTTGTCTATGTACTTAATTAACACCCTGTATATATTTTTTTCATTAAGAAAAAAGAAGAATGAACTCGGGAGTTTTTATATAAAATGAACCGTTGAGATAAATACAATATTGTGTCATTTTATTGCCTGCCCTCATTCCCTCTATTTATTCGAATCTACTAGTAAGGGCACTATACTTACCTAACTATTAATTTAAAGAACAGTTGTTATGATTATGCGATTGTATAAGATACAATGACATGATATTTGTAACTTCTTGTTAGCAAATATCTTAATAAAACATTAGTTTGGTTCCGTATGTAGCTCATTTTTATATTATATTTTCCATATCTTTGGTTTAAAAAAAGATATTGACTTATGGTTTCCACAGGTATAATATACTTATCAAAATTATTCTTTTTGCTTACGCTAAAAAGGATATGTCGTTGCATTTAAATTTTTTTAAATAAATGAAGTAATTGTTGATTTTTCTAAATAGCGTAATTTAGCTGTCGCAATGAAATTCGGAACAACTTAGTTTTTTATTAACTTGATATAAAAAAAAACAATACCTATTTAGAGAGTTCAAAGTTGTCAATATTTTTTTATAGTAATATTTGTATCCTTCTACAAAATGTTTAAGCAAAAACATGAAAACAAAATGTATCCAAAACTTTTATTAGATTGAAAAAATGCTTCCTTTTATACATCTACGAGGTTTTTTAAGATAACCACGCTTTTTGATTGGTCACTGTGAATAAACCCCCTTGCGGCCATCCTGATTTCCAACAATTTTTCTAAGTCAATTTTGTTACAAATATTTTTCCGCAAGCCGTATGGTAAATGGTTTCCAAGATACAACAGGCGTCTATTTTTAGTTGTACAGCTGGTACAATTTTTAAATAACCTTTGACACGTATCGCCTTGAGTATTTGGGTAGGTAATCAAAAAAATATTTGTTTAAAATTTGAGAAAAGTCAAGTAAGTCATATAGAATGACGACCTCCGAATATTATCGAATCTTTAATATTATTATTTATATATAATAATATACTACTATAATATTCTTATTACTACTAACTATACAGCGTGTTTTGTAATTGAATGTCAATAATTAAGGGGGCGATTCTTGTGTTCATTTTAAAAAGAAAACTTCATATGAACGTATGTAATAAACGTCTTTATTTTTGATATACAGGGTGGTAAAGTTTTCAAAAATAAATAGTTTTTTAATAATATCTGTAATACCACTTTCGATATTTTAATGAAATTTGGCAGACATGTACTATGTATCAAGATGCATTATTTACCATACAACATTTTTTTTTATTTCCACCAGTGGCGTTCGTACGGAATTGCACCTGCCTATTTTGGCAGACATTAATGTAACGCTACTGATTTCTTGTAAAAATAAATTTATTCCTAAAATCCCCAATCATTTCTAAACAAATTTGATCTCTTGAATTTTTTCAATCCGATGCACGGTTTTTGTTTAAAAAAAATAAAAACTTTTCTCTGCATGATGAAAACAATATCGTTAATATGACAATATCACCATGCACAGAAATAGATTTTATTTCTTAGATCAAGTTTGCTTAGAAATGAATAAGGATCTCAAAAATTATTATTGTATTAGGCTGTGTCTGTAAGAGTTATTAATTCTGTTGTCAGGGCGGTTGTCATTATTTTGTTTGAGAGTTTATCAATATTTAAATTCGGTTTTTCGTGTCTTATTTATTTGGTGTTTAATATATCCGAGTATTGTTATTTTGAAAGATAATGGTCGGGTTTACTAATGAGTAGTTGGCAGATATGCATTACATGTATGGTTTGGCTGATGGCAGTTCGCCGGAAGCTAGGCGATTGTATCAAGAGCGGTTCCCTAATAGAGCCATACCAGATAGGCGAACATTTGCAAATGTACATAGAAGGTTGACTGAAACAGGTACTTTGATGGCAAATAATCAATTAAAAGGATCCCATCGGAGTGTAAGAACTCCAGAAATTGAAGAAGCAATTTTAAATTCTATTGATGAAAATCCTGAAATAAGTACTAGAAAAATCGGACATAATCTAAATATCTCGCACGTCCTGGTTTGGAAAATTTTGCACGATTTTTTATTGTACCCGTATCATATTCAGCGGGTCCAAGCGTTACTTCCCCGAGACTTTCCCTGGCGTGTTAATTTTTGTCAGTGGTTTTTGGAGAAAATTGCGCATAATCCCTTGTTTGACCATGAAATAATGTTTACAGATGAAGCTAACTTTTCCAGAAACGCAATCAGAAATTTTCACAATAACCATATTTGGGCCGACGAAAACCCCCACGCAGTTGTAGAATGTAACCAGCAAGAACAGTTTTCGGTAAATGTCTGGGGTTGAATTGTTGGAAATTATTTAATTGGACCTTTTTTTTCTGCCAGTAAGGCTAAATGGCCATAATTATCGCCGGTTTCTAGAGGAGGATTTGCCCATATTATTAGAAGAAGTACCAATTTTAATAAGAAACAGAATATGGTTCATGCATGATGGTGCGCCCGCTCACTTTAGTGTTGTAGCAAGAGAATATTTAAATCAAACATTTAATAACCGATGGGTTGGTCGTGGCGGACCTCAACCATGGCCGCCTAGGTCCCCAGATTTAAATAGTTTGGACTTTTTCTTATGGGGGCATCTTAAAAGTCTGGTTTACCGCACCCCAGTAAACACTTTAGAAGAGCTAAAAGATCGTATAAGAGCTTCCTTCGATTTAATAAGAAATACTGAAGGTATACTTCAAAGAGTGCGCGACAATATGAGGAAAAGAGCTGAAGCGTGTATCCTTCAAGGTGGAGGGCATTTTCAACAAATTATCTAGTTTCTATGTATGTTCTTTTTTTTCACAAAGGTTGTTGTTGATTTATTAACAGACGATCCTTATTCATTTCTATCTAAGAAATAAAATCTATTTCTGTGCATGGTGATATTGTCATATTAACGATATTGTTATGATCATGCAGAGAAAACGTTTTTATTTTTTTTAAGCGAAAACCGTGCATCGGATTGAAAAAATTCAAGAGATCAAATTTGTTTAGAATGATTAGGAATAAATTTATTTTTACGAGAAATCAGTAGCGTTACATTAATGTCTGCCAAAATAGGCAGGTGAAATTCCGTACGAACGCCACTGGTGGAAATAAAAAAATTGTTGTACGGTAAACAATGCATCTTGATACATAGTACATGTCTGCCAAATTTCATTAAAATATCTAAAGTGGTATTACAGATATTATTAAAAAACTATTTATTTTTGAAAACTTTACCACCCTGTATATCAAAAATAAAGACGTTTAGGACATACGTTTATATGAAGTTTTCTTTTTAAAATGAACACAAAAATCGCTCCCCTAATTATTGACATTCAATTACAAAACACCCTGTATAGGCCAGACATTAAATATTTTATTTAGTAGCTAAATATGTTTATAATATCAATAATATATGTGTCACGATATTCTAGAACTTGCATAAAATATTCAGTTTTCATTAGTATGATGGTGATATTTGCCTATGGCTCATGAGCGACTTTCATACTCGTTATCTTACCTTCAAAGCTATGTTCAGTGTCATGGGTGCAAAAGGACCAATGGACATTGTCAAGGGTTTCTGAGATTGCCGCATCATGATTAGTAACAGTTTCTGGAATCTTACGTCTTTATTGTACCACTCAATGTGATACAGCGCATCTCCAATGGCAAGACTCTAAAACAAGTTAATAATTAATAATCGTACGTAGGTAAAGTTATTCATACACGCACAAGTATGTGTCTATGATGAACGTGTCGGTTAGGGGAAGCACAATCTTTTAAAACATAACCCAGTCATGGACGCGCCACACCAACATTTGTAAATGCAATATTAATAGAAAATCCTTAAATAATTGCATTATATTATAACATCTATTTTTATCATCATTAACCAATAAATTAGAGACCGACCGAAGGTTCGGTTTCGGCTAGTTTCGGCCAACAAATCTAGTTTCGGTGACAGTTCAGGTTTCGGCCAAAAACCGGCCGAACCTTCGGCTATGCCGAAACTCAGTGTTCGTGAACTGTCGCGCACCGTTCGGCTAACTTTAGGTGGGTTCGTAGGCAGTGTTGTTTATGTAAATAATAGATTTTTTCTCTGTCGACCTTTTTTTTTTCTTTTTTTTTTTTTAGTAGGAGGAGTTCAATCCGTTCCCAAGATCGATTCCGTCCTATATAAAATAAATAAATTTTAGTAATACAATAAGATTTTTAAGTTTCGGTTTCGGTCGAAACTAAGACCAAGGCCGAAGATTCGGTTTCGGTTTCGGCTGAAAATCCGGTCGGACACTACAATAAATATTTTTCGCCAGAATTCTTTCCGCAGGTACAGATATTTGTGTCGACCAATAAATTGTATATACCAGGTGACAACGAATGTTGTTACCCCTCCCCCTTTTTTTCCACAGTTTTATAAATACAAAATTTAAAATTTCAGGACATTCAGAGTGTATATTTCTGAAATTTTTAATACAAACAAACATTCAAATATACTTTCGGTTTAATCGGGAGTGGGATCAACACATTTATTTTAAATAGCAATTTATCATTTTTATTTGATATTCGAATTCTACCGAATATTTCCAAAATGGAAAAGTTATCATGCTACTAATCTATGGCCAATATAGGTGGAATAATACCCATGGTTCAATTACAACTACGTGTCTACAAGAATGATGCGGAAAGGAGACCAAATTATGATTTTTGGTTTACGGAAAATTATAATTTACGTTAGGTATACAATTAAAGCACGGAAGTCATTTTTTAAAACAAACTCTTATTTACTAAAAATACATTAAATGTCTCTTTGCTATACACAACTGATCGCCATCTTAGGCAGAAACGATTGCTACCCTAGGCACAACTGATGGCCATCTTAAACAGTAACAATGGCCCTCTGGCCTAGCCGCTACCATCTCGGGGTGAAACATAATGCCGTGCAAAAAATTTAACATTTCAAGTAAGTGACATTTTGTTACTAGTGTTTTTCATGTTATATTTTAACGGCATTTTATAACATTAGTTAATTATTCGAGACAATTTGGATATTTTTTATTATATGTATGCCCTAGGACAAGAATTATCCTATTTTTTGTAAAACAACAGTTGCTTTGGACATAACTAAATACATTAGCCCGTTGACTGTTTACGAGGTTTTTTTCCATTAACGCCCATTTGGTTTATTTATTAAAAAAGAAAAATAATAAATCTCCCTAAGATCTAGAAGCAGCTGTTTTTAACACAGAAATTGATATAGCAGACACTTAAGCAAATTAAGTATGTATTCATATGAAATTTGTTGTCTTCTTAGCAGGAGCGTTAATAGCAAATAATTTTAAATAAAATACTTTTACTTATACCGGGTGTCCTAAATCATGTAGAAATTAAGCTAAATTATTTATTGAAACTGATACGTCTTATCTTATTAGAACTTAAATATTGATTACTTATTATTTTTAGTAAATTATTATGTTTAGTAGGGATTTTAGAACATATTTATAATATACAATATCGCCAAAAACGAAACAGTTATTAGTTATTAAACGAACACTAACCTCTTGACTTGAATGACCTTATTTTCTTATATAATAATTATATACAGGGTGTTTCATTAAGGGTGGCCACCGGCCATATCTGGGAAACTGCTAAACCCTGTATAATATTAAAGGGCATTTTATAGGCGTGCCATACTATTAATCTGCAAAAAACAGTCTTTCAAACTCTGAAAACCGTATTAAAAACGTTTTAAAAAACAATATGTCGAACTTTGTGATTTTTGAGAAAATCGCTTTTGGATTGGTCACTATAGTTACGCCCCCTAACAAAACTTAAAATTAATTTTCAACAACTTCTGTCCTTATTGTAATAAATATATTTTCTGCAAGCAGTGCGGTAAACGGTTTCCAACGTACAGCCGGCCGGCGTCTCGTTTTAGTTGTACACCCGGTATATATAATTGCTTTATTTTTATATTATTGACCAGTTAAGTATATGAATTGGCAGAACCATTAGTTACATTTATTTTGTGTTATTATAAGAAACGTCTAATATTTAATGTCACAAAATAAAATGTTTCGTTAGTAACTCAGTAAATAAAATGTAACAGGGAACAGGAATAAAAAATGCTACTTTACGGATATTTACCTGAACCATAATTTCATTTGTGAACCATCCAATGGCAAACACGTATATGATCATATGCAGTAAAGGTGAAATGAGATAGCCCATTTCTAGTACGGTGGATTGCTAAAATATGGAATTTTTAGTTGTTTTTAGTCAGTGTTACTAGAAAAGGATTACCTCGGACTTAACAAGGAAGAAAAACAAATTTTTTGATCATTTCATTTCTTTACATCTCTCTTCAGATGATTCCGTATTTCCCCGCATTTACCGTATTTCTTTATTTTTTAGCTGTTTCGCTGGCCGGTATATCGTCTCCGAGATAAATAAATAAATAAATAAATAAATAAGGTCTTTATTTTCATTTCGAGATAATACATAGCAAAAAAAAATAATGATAAAGCAAGCGAGAACACAAAAAGAAAAAAAAAGTATATCCGAAATGAAAAACGCCGAAGGTCAGCTGGGAGTGAAAACCAAAAGGTAATCCGCTCCCCCTGTTCTTTACCTTAAGCTACTCACTACACCTAAAGAGAAGAAACAAAAAAAAAATAAAGAAATCTGGTAGAGACAGAAATCAGCTACCTTTTTCCGTGCAGATAACTATAAATTAACAACCATAAATAACCTTAAATGTTCGATAAATATTGGTTAAATGTTGGTGGGGCATAAATCAATGTATTCGTATATCATTTATAAAAAGAGAAAAGAAAAAAAAAATTCATTATTTACTGATGGCTTAACAAAAAATTCTTGTAAGTAAATTTAAATTTCCTGGGATTTTTGGATTTAAATATTTCAGGAATTTCATTATAAACTTTTGAAATTTGATAAGAGAATGATTTTTTAAATTGTTCAGTTCTATGGGCGGGGGTGTAAGTCGATTTCCAAATCTAACATTTACAGCATGAACGTCTGATCTTACTTTTATTTTTTTGCTCAAATAGGAAGGGGATTTGGTTAGAACCACCCGATGAAATAAACAAGCTGCGTGTAGTAAACGTCTGTTACCCATATTTAGCCAGCGAAGATCTTTTAGTTTATGCGAAACATGGTTTCTTCGACGGATACCAAATACCTATATATACCTATATACCTAATATTAGGCGAAGACACGAATTTTGCAGAACTTGAATACGTCGTTTATCTGATCTGTTTATTGAAAACCCGTAAACACTATCACAGAAATTCAGTCCTGACAAAACCAAAGCCTCACACAAGAGAACCCTTATCTTTTGACATAAATAATCCTTAGAATTAAAGATCAACTTTAAATTATAATAAGCCTTTCGAATGCAATTGCTAACATGGGAACTGTATTTTAAATTAAAATCTATCGTAAGACCCAAATTTCGGCAGCTATCGACTATTGGCAGTTCGACGTTATTTATTTTAACTTTAATAAAGGGTAAGAGACTTTCTCGTTTCCTAGTAGGACCAAACACCATAACCGAGCTTTTATTTGAGTTAATTAACAATGAATGATCATAAGCCTCTGAGACCAATCTGGATAGATCATCATTTATTCTTTGCAGTGAAATGTCGGTTTGGCCAGGTTCAAAAATTAGATAAATCTGCGTATCGTCCGCGTATAGGTGTACCTTACAATATTTGATCTGATTAATAAGCTGTGACGTATAAATTGAAAACAAGAGGGGACCCTAAATAGAACCTTGAGGGACACCACATGATACAGGAAGAGACACCGAACTAATACCCGCAACACGGACCTACTGACTTCTACCGTTTAAAAAGCTTTGTAGTAATTCTAAACCTTCATTACCAACACCTATGAATTTTAATATAGAACATAGCATCTGATGACTTATAGTGTCAAAGGCTTTGGAGAAGTCAATCAGCGTTAATACAACAAGACGACCCTGATCTATACCCCTTAAAATATCATCGGTGACCTCCAGGAGGGCAGTCTCGCAACCATGTTTTGGCCTGAAACCAGATTGGAATTCCGGTAAAATTGAAAATTTTTCTACATGGCCGCGCAACTGCGTCTCCATAATTCTTTCCAGAACCTTGGATAAAATAGGAAGTACACTAACCGGTCTCAAATCTTTAAATTCAGTGGGGTTTGGAGTTTTCGGTAGGGGTGTAACAATTGCATGCTTCCAGCTGTCCGGGAATACACCCTTCTCCAGACAGCAGTTGACAATGTGAGTGATAAAAGGTATTATATAAGGAGCCGCCAATAACAACATATTAATATTCAACCCATCATCCCCTGTGGCGGTAGACTTTATAGAAGACAGTATCTTCTCCACCTCATCATTATCCACTAACTGAAAATTAAATACATCAACTCCAGGTTTCCGATTATTACGATACCAGTGTATTTTAGTATGATTGGGTTTTACTTTAGTAATGCCATTTATGTAATAATTATTGATTTCATTCGGCTTGGCAAGGGAAGGAGGAATACTATTATTCTTGTTTTTGATATTGAGCATTCTGAGATCATTCCAAATTTTATTGATACCAACAGTGGATGCTTTTTGTAAAAAATATGCTTTTTTTTCTTTACGGCAAGCCAGGGTTGTGTAATTCCTGAGAGATTTGTAGTAACCATGATGAGCGGCATTTTTTGTTTTGCGCCATTTTGAATATGCCTTATTTCTCAGGCACATTAGAAAACGTATATTATCTGTTAACCATGGGGCATATTTCTTAGTTGTACGAATTTTTCTTAAATGGGCGTGCATATCGAACAGATGTAATAGAGTATTGTTTAAAAATTCAATTTTTTCATTAATATTTTCAAGCAGAAAAACATGATCGAGAGACGCGGCATGTAAATTCGTCGTAAAAGCATCACCGTCAAAGTGTTTAAAATCCCTAATAATTTTGAAATCTGGTGTTTTATTTGCACAAGTTAGTTTGAGACTGCATTTAGTTAGATCATGATCGGATAAATTGTACACCGGCAGAACCTGGACATCACTGATCAGTTCCAAATTAGTGGTCAAAATTAAATCAATTAGAGTTGCACTTGTAAATGTAATACGTGTTGGACTATTTACAATTTGTGACAGATTTAAGGATTCTATCAAGTTAATAAACTGGGATGCACAAGGATAATCTGGTTTCAGTAAATCAATATTAAAATCGCCCAAACAAATACATTCATCACTCGATGCAATAATGGTAGAAATATCAGATTCAAAAATGTCATAAAAGTTTTTTATATTAAAATCAGGGGCACGATACACTACTCCAACAGCGAATACTTTATTCTTTATTTTAATTTCCAACCAAAGTTGTTCAATATTTTTACTAACAGCGATAATTTTATAAGTGAACGCATTTTTTATATAAATGAGTACTCCACCGCCCCGCCCTTTAACACGGTCCCTTCTAATAAGATTATATCCTGGAATAAGTAAATGTTGATCTAAAATGGTAGAGTTAAGCCACGTCTCTGAAATACAAAATATATCAAAATTGCCTGATAATAAAAGATCCCTAACATCGATAAACTTTGGAAATAGTGAACGTACATTTAAATGCCCCACGGTAAATAACCCATTACCTATCATATTATGCTAAATAATTTAAATTAGCGCTCGCCAATAATATTAAAAAGTGAGACAATCAGTGGACGACTGAGGTGGATTGTCATTTAGACTTGAAATTATACTAAAAATTATGTTTTTCTTTTTTAAGAAACCGTAATTGTTTTTGCAAAAGTATTTTTACATTGTTGTTTAGAATTAATTAGAGAAAATCAGAGAGTCAATATATTTTACTAAATTAAAAAATAAACGATTTAAAATGGAATCGCGATAAATGTCCGATTACCAATGAGGTGAAGTCAGATTCAACAAAATACCTACATGTTTCAAATGATAAAAAATACCTGGTGTAAGTACTTTGAGATCATTGGTATCGGAACCTAAAGGACAAAGTAATCATAAATTTAATAAAGCTGTGGTAAATTCCATAATTCAATGTGTGTATCAATAACTCAATTTTATCCTCACAGATAGAGTTTTTTACAGCCTGGCCAGTTAGAGGGTAAGTATCCTGATTGTCATTAGCCAGTTACCGAAGATTGCGAATGGCTTATAACGGGACCGAAGAGACACCATACATAACTTAATAGACGATTATTTTTACAACTCTGCGGGGGAAAAGCGAAAAAATTCGTTGCGAGGCGTCCTATGTAAGCGGCACCGCGCGATCGACGAGGCAAGATCAAAACAATCTCTATGTAGGAGATGTCCTTCGTGACTACTTCAACACGGCAACCGTGGTAGACGCGACTTTAAAGCAATCGCCGCATCGCCGCTTCCATCGCCGTTCGCGCCGTCCGCGCGGTGCCTTTCACGTAGGACGACGCGTGAAGGAGGACGCGCATTGAATCGACTCGGACCGATCGACTCGGCAAAGAGCAGTCGGCAGTTTTTGATATTCATAAAATTAAATTAGACCCCGCGCACTGCGTCGGACTCATCGATTCGGCTCGGTTGACTCGACCCGGCAACAACGGAGATTGTTTGTATGGGCAAAAACTGCCGAATGCTTTGACTGCTCTTTGTCGAGTCGATTCAATGCGCGTCCTCCTTAGTGGTCTCGCTGATCAAGAGCAAGCTAAATCTGGTTGTACAATTGTCTAAATCAGAGGAGTAAAAATACCTAACTAAAGTTTTAGTCAAACAATAGGATATCATTTAATGAGACATGATTCGAAACTTTAGTGGAAGCGTAAAACATGACTCTAAGTTTTGTCGTTAGACATTTAGGGCGAAGATATTATAATGATTAGAAATATAATATGAGTGGGGGGGCAGTGTGTACAGGATCTGCGATAATTTCCATATGCCGCTCTTTATATTTATAATCCTCTTAAAGCAATGTCACGAGCAATACAACCATAATTAGAATCTGTCGCTAGGCCACCCAGAAGGGTTCCTCTCTTAATTAAATCTCGGATATCAGTTGGATAAATTGGTAAACAGAGGCGTTATAGCCAAGTGTAATGGACGTACTAAAGGGCTTACTAAAGGGCTTAGTAATTGGGTGATAATAGAAAAAGGATTACTAATTAGTAAGACTCTGCTTGGATGTCAATCTTAATAATATTTTGGAAAGGGTATATTACGAAATTTGTACTTTGAATGAAATAAGTGTGCAGTTAAAAAATAGCTGCTATTATACAGTTGCAGATTTCAAAGAGTGATTCTACCAAGAACAAATACATAGTAAATCAAGTAAATTATAAGTTCTTGGATGCCCTGGTGAAGTTTATAATTTGCTTAGATTACCTTTTGATCTAAATAATGCACCTGATTTTTTCAAAAAACTAACAAATGATTTTGATGACCTCTTGACTACAGAAGATACCTTGGAAAAGGATGATAAAATTTTACAAGTATTAGAAAGAGTAAGTCAATAAAGTTAAATTCCTGGGTTTTATATTTGACAAAGATGGTATCAAACCTGATCACAGTAAAATTACAGCAATTTTAAAGCTAGAATAACCCAATAATAAGGAAGAGTTAAAAATAATTTTGGGGTTATTTAATTATTTAAGGAGTTTTATTCCTAACCTATTGGACATATCTTCTCCATTGCCATTTCCATCTCCATTTTGATGAAGTTAAGTTTATAGTTATTCAGGCAGACTTGAGGGAAAGTGATGTATATCTTACGTCAATTTCAGAAACTTATTGCTTTTTTTCCTATGTGCCCTTACAATTTGTAAAATACGATTTAGCCACATAAAGAAGGAATTTGAGTATCAACATTTCTAGTTGAAAATAACCATTTAATGCGAGCCAAGCAACCAACATCGACTACCAACAAATAATTTACTTATGAGTTCTGTATTAATATTAATGATCAGCAGGTATGTCGCTATTCTATATAGTAAATTTGACATGATTGGGAGAAATAATGTTGACACAAGACAAGGAAAATAATCTAAACTTACCGATAAAACTGCTATTATAATGGTGGCAACATGTATTGAATTTGCTAAAAAATCTGTTAACATAACGTAACTTGTGTACTTATTCACTTTGTTAGCAAAGCTAAAAAAAAAATTAAAAATTGTCTATTTATACCTAATAAGAAGCATACGATAAAATTTGGGGGTCCGTGGGAAATAAGTGATTAAAGTTTGCGAAATATTTTTTTTTAATAAACTACCTTCTTTTATATACAGGGTGGTCCATTTATGTGACAAAGTGATATATCGGCTCTACTATTAAAGTTATGTAAAAAAAAATGTTTACAAAAGTTGTGAGTTAAAATAAGTTCTAAAATTGAAAAAATGTACATGGTGGTCCAGAAAAGCATTTGGTTCCCAATAAAATTATCCAGATGACGCCCTATTTCATTTTTTATTTTTTTAAACGTTGCCTATAAACTTTTGGAAGAAACAGTATAGTATAAAATTATCTGTATTTCCCAATAAAAAAATCCAAAATTGAAAATTTCGATTTGATCGAAGTATATGGATAGACAAATAGTTTCAAATTATAAAGAAGTGAAAATTTTTTACAGTACCCCATATTTATTAACCTCGTCCAATAGATATTATAATTTCCTTTTTTTTTTGTTAAGTTAACTCAATACCTAAATTCACTAACTATTTTGATTTTTGTTTAAATTCTCGTCAAAAAATTGTGCTTTTTATTGTTCTAGTTACCCATGACTAGCAAAATCAAAACTAGACTAGGTATATATCGCTAATCGTCAGCCGAGGGTGCATTTAATATTAGTACTAAACATTTGTATTAGAAAATATTTTGCTAGTTTTTTTTCTCTATTTACTATTGCTTTTTTTGCCTCACATTTCTGAGGAATGTGAAGGGGAAACATATCGTCAGATTGTCGTTATAACAACTGACAAAAACTAGAAAATAAAAAAAATTGTGCAAAATTTCCGGATTCTCGTATGGATAAGTGGTTTTTGGAAACAGCATCGTATAGCGCTCGATTGTCTACGACTTTTCGTTACGGCGATATATGATATTAAATATTATGCCATTGATATTGACATTGACACTGTTCGAAATCGTTAATATAATTTCATACTTTTCACAAATCCATTTGTTAGCAACCACTAATTGTAAAGCATTTCGATTCACGCTAAACGTGTAGTTTTTTCACAATCCCAGGTGGCGATAAAAAAATATGTGTAGTTTCTACACAACCCAAGATAGCGATAAAAAATATGTGTAATTTTTTCACCACCCAAGATCGCAATAAGAAAATATGTGTAGTTTTTTCACAACCCAAGATCGCGATAAAAAAATATGTGTAATTTTGTTACAACCCAAGATCGCAATAAAAAAATATTTTTTTTGGATAGGGAGAGTTTTTTTGTCATAAAAATACTCTTTAATTTGAATATTCTCGTACCATTTTAACTTCGTCTTTTTATGAAAAAAAACTCTCCCTATTTAGACTTGACAGTAATCAAATTGTTTAGTTGTCAAATTTCGCATAATTTGAAACCACGCCACTTGATTTGACGCGATTCCATTTATGTATGTAGGCATTTGGTTGAGAGCCATGAAAGATTTGATAACGATTAGTGGCTAAACGGTGGGGTTTATCGACCTTGATAAAGAGTAACTTATTTTTTGTGTTCTTAATTGCCACTAAAATGGCACTTTCGCTTTTACTCCAGCTACCAAGAGAAAAAAGTTATGACGAAAATAATATTTATGTTTCAGGTAACGTGCCCTCTAGCGGTTTAAAAAAAAAGCACTCTTATCTTCAAATTGTATAGTCGCTCGAGATTAGTATGTGTGCCGAATATCAAATGATTTGGTTTGAAAATGAATGTAGTATGACGAAAAACTAACACTAAAAGATCAAATTCAAACCCCTGTATCTTGGTAACCATGGAGATTTCGACATTTTGCCAAATGATCTACTAGCATTATTTTTGCACGTAGAATCACCCCTTAAAATTTCCTAACGCATTTCCCGAACACCCTGTATAGGTATATTATAAAGAGATAAAAGTAACTTCTTTTAACCCAATTTTAAAAACAAAATGAAAATGTGAAATTTATAACGCTTATTGATAGTACGCCATCCCGATTCAATAAAGCATATTCGTAATCTTAAGAACAGAGGAAACAACTTTTCATTTAAGAGGATTATTTACCTCATCCATTATAAAAGCGGGTTGATTTTCACCTGATTATTCAGCGATAATCTCCCGCTCTCCGGTAAAAATCCCCCTTGTCAAAAGTGAAAATCTCACCCGTCAAAACTGAAAATCGCACTTGTCAACAGTTAAAATCACACGTCTGTAACAACAGGTTTTTTATTGTCGTGGTGATGTTTGATCATTATGTAGATAACGAACAATGGCGCTTTTGGTTGTTACTATGGACAACAAATAAAATTATTTGGTAAATAATCTTCAAAATACATGTCGGGATTGGGAAATAATCAGAAAATCATTCTCAGATTTTCGATAATTTCCCCATCCATTAATATATTACTACAGATAATCTTTTATTAGGTCAATCGTCCTCCACCTAGGCCGCGCTCATACTAATAATAATTGTGTACTTACTTGATTAAAAATAAATGTTCCTTCACAATTTTACTCAATATCAGTACCATGCTTTCATGATCAATATTTTCTTGGAGTGAAACGTCTAGATTCTTTACAAGGCCGTGTATAATTTGGAGCCGGTCTGCAATGAATATGAGAAGCGTAAAACAAGTTATTTCAGTAGCTACATATACATTTGCCGCGCAGAAGAAACAATATATATTTAAAAAAAATACGAACAGAAAATAGTTTTTTTCTTTAAAAGGTAGCCATATTGGAAGCAGAAACGAATCCTCAAGTAGTTCTTTTTCGGTTTTCTGTTCTATTCCACTTGTCGTTAAATAGGTTATATATTTAAACGACCACAAACTTACGGCTGCGAAGATAAATGCGTAGAAAATGCCATTTTTTATTTTAATAAATAACTTTACTTTCCTCTGGTATTCATAAACCACCGCCTTGTCAGTGAACATGCTGATTTTTTTCTCGTCATCAATAATTTCATGGAATAGTGTTGATACGTCATTTTTTTGATAAATACGGGCCTTGATACACCCTGCCAAAACCGTCATAGACATAGCTAAAGATATAAATGTGACGTTATAATTGGCACCGATTGATACTAATTGAATAAGCTTTGCCAACATAAGTAAGAATAAGGTAAGAAAACTTCCTTGTAAGATACGACAATACCAGAGTTGAAGTGTCCGCAAAGTTGGATTTTCTGTCCAGTCTACATTCCAAGTTCCTGCCACTATCATGAAGTATTTGATACTTTGAATTCGCATTTTGATACGGTGAATATGGCTGGTCGGTACTTCAATCACTAAAATTTGAAATATTTTTTAACAACTTTTAGATGCAAACTTATTTGTTGAATATTTTTTTACTATACATTATAAATAATAAAGATATATTTTATGTACAGGGGTCGCACCCGATTAGCGACTTTCCTACTGCCTACAATAAAAAAACAATTACGTTTTCCTTAATGGTTTTTGCGATGAAGTCCAATTTGATGTCAAAAATTATATAAGTTCACACAAATTTGACAGATAAGTCGCTATATTGGATATTTTTAAATGTCAACCCTAATTTATTATAGGCTCAGTGCATTCCATTTTTTATTTAAACTTCAAAAATATATAAATGTAAATATATATTTTAACCGTTCCGGGGATCAAAAATATATAAATGTTAATAGCTATTTAAACCGGTCCGGGGATATAGAGCTTTTTAAAATGCGTCATCGATGCGTTTTAAGAAGTTTTCAGTGTCTCACTTCAATAAAAAATAGATCTTTTAAAATTGAAAATCCAAGTTTTGTTATAGTCACATTATTTTTTGTGGTCCAGCGAACTACACTATTGTGAAAAAGTCAGATATCAAAAAATGACAGATACGACGCCATTTTACTTTTTTTTAAATGGTAACAATCATCCGTAACTCAACCAATAGATGGAACTTCGCGATCCGATATCAAAAATATATAGTGGCTTTTTAAAACGCAGAATCGAATGATGTATTTTAAAAAGCCCCGTATCCTCCCCCCCCCCCCCCTTCTCGTTTGAAAATAGCTATCATTAACTATATATTTTTGATAGCGGATGCCATTTACTGGTTGAGTCACGGATGATGGTTACCATTTAAAAAAATTAAATTAGAATCATATCCTTCATATTTAGACATCTGACATATTTGACAATAGCGTAGTTAGCCCGACCACAAGAAATAATGAAGCTATAAAAGAATTGGTTTTTTTAATCTCAAAAGATCTATTTTTTTAAGTGGTAAGACTTTTAGAACAAAATCAAAAAATTCGAAGCTTCTTATTTCTGGAACTACTGAGAAGAAATATTTGCAACTATATATCTTTGATGTTTAAATAAAAAATGGAATGACAAGAAAACAGATAAACGCTGGCACCCAACAGAATACGCGCAATCCGTTTGAGTTTTAAGCCATAAAAATGTTTAAAAGATAATATTAGTGTCGGCGAAAATAATTTAAAGAAAAAGAAAATATTGTGGCATATCGAACAAGTGTGTAACTATTTTTTATATTGGAATACACAGTGATCCAAGTTCAATGGATACCCTGGGGCGGGTAGACCACGACGGCCGTTTCGTCCTTATTAGGACTCGATGGGCAGTCATAACCCAAGCAAGTCCAAGAACGATGGAAAAATATACTACGGTCATCAATACACCGTTTCATTTAAATGTAATTTTTGTTAGAAAAAAAGTTCAAGCATTCAGCAGGGTTAGATCCACCAACCATTGAATCGAAAAGCATTCTACAGAGCTACCGAGCACATAACAAATTCCTTTTATATGCGATTATTGTTTCGTCATACGAGCACTCATACAGGTAAGGTGTGCACTATACGGAAACTGACACGTAAGTGTATGAGATAGAAAAGGATAGAACTAATTAAATTTCAACACAATATGAGGCAGAATAATTACTCATAGGTTTGTGGTAAAAAGGTAACGATTATAACTTCTAAATTTCTGCAAACTACCTTACCTTAGTAATCTATCTAAAGTACGCTAAAAATATAATTAACCCCTAACAAGAAATAAGGGTAGGTTGTTAACCCTCATACATATACTTCTTGGTATCAAATTAATGGTAAAAATATGAATAATAAGGGTACATAATTTAAATTTTTAAACGAATGACCATTTGGACTCTACGATAAGAATAAAATTTACTGTTTTAAAGTAAAAAGTAATATTTAATAATAATATTATTAATTTCCATGTATTAACAATAAAATCGAAAGCATTATGCAATATTTGACTTAAATATATGTTTCATATAGCTATTATTAGGGTAGACAGAAAAATAGCTGCTGTTTAGACCCCAATAAGTATTATTGAAAAAATAAGAATAATATAAGAAAAACTAATACCGGCAGGCAATATAATATAGTCATGTAAGATAGAAAAAGATAGCACTTATTACATTTTCAATCGAGACGCTGCCAAAAACGTGTCACGACATGTTTTCCTATAGATTTAGGTCATAAGTCTAGAGGAGCCGGCAATGAGTTATGTACTCTGCTATACACTAGAAATTTACTATTTGGTTGGACCAGTACAATAATTAGGCACTAACAAAGTATAAGGGTAGGTTCAACCCCTGCACTAATACTTCTTGGTATCGAATGAAAGGTAAAAATGGCAATAACAGGGGTTTAAATGCTATATTTCTAACCGTCAATATATTAATATAATATCAAATCATCTGTGCAGCAATTGAAACGAGATAAAATTATAATTATGCAATGTTGCAAAAATTGTTTAACTAATCGATATTAAAAAAATAAATTAAATTGAAAGCACGACTTTTCTTGTAATTAGCTATGCAAAAATGTTGGATGATTTGTATAGTATAATAATTTTTTAAAAACACAACATTAATAATTTATTAATAATGTATTAAAGAAAATTATAGAGTTACACAACAATGATGCAAAATTGTTTAACTAATAAGTATTAAAAAATAATAAATTAATTTGAAATCACGATTTTATGTAAATATCAACGCAACGATGCAAACAAGGAGTGGTTTTAGAACCGTCTTTTTTTTAAGTATTGTAAAGCGTAAAATTTCTACTTACATGGAGTTAAAACACACTATTATAGAGTGAGCAAATTAAAAATGTATCAAAAATAACTTACGGCCATTTGACATTTGAGTTATGTTATTATGGCACTGGGTATAGTAGGATAACCTGGTAGAAAAAAACAAAAATTTAGTACGACCCAATACCGTGTGCTATACAAGACAATGATTAGTATAGTGTGTTATACATAATGATCTATCTGTGTTGTATTTTTTTCTTAATTGATAACTAAAACTAACTTACTTAATAAGACTATTTTACTCTTCAGCCTTTTATTTTTTTTTTAAATAACCATCCTACTGAAATATTTAATATAAAGTGATATTGGCCTACGGTGTATTTTGACCTAGTGAAACTATTATGTTTTAAAAAGGGGCAGTATATTAATATACAGGGTCCTGCAATAGTGCGTCAGGCTTCCATAGGTCCTATACGAATTTAGTTAGGACTTTCATTCATACGCTAACTTATACTGTATCATACGGGGTACTTCAAAAAAATATTTTTTCATATACAGGGTGGCCCAAAAAAGTGTGGTCATAAAAAGTTGTGATTTTTTAAACGGCATACCCAATATTTTTTTGCATCGATATTAAAAAAATAAATTAAATTGAAAGCACGACTTTTCTTGTAATTAGCTATGCAAAAATGTTGGATGATTTGTATAGTATAATAATTTTTTAAAAACACAACATTAATAATTTATTAATAATGTATTAAAGAAAATTATAGAGTTACACAACAATGATGCAAAATTGTTTAACTAATAAGTATTAAAAAATAATAAATTAATTTGAAATCACGATTTTATGTAAATATCAACGCAACGATGCAAACAAGGAGTGGTTTTAGAAACGTCTTTTTTTTAAGTATTGTAAAGCGTAAAATTTCTACTTACATGGAGTTAAAACACACTATTATAGAGTGCGCAAATTAAAAATGTATCAAAAATAACTTACGGCCATTTGACATTTGAGTTATGTTATTATGGCACTGGGTATAGTAGGATAACCTGGTAGAAAAAAACAAAAATTTAGTACGACCCAATACCGTGTGCTATACAAGACAATGATTAGTATAGTGTGTTATACATAATGATCTATCTGTGTTGTATTTTTTTCTTAATTGATAACTAAAAATAACTTACTTAATAAGACTATTTTACTCTTCAGCCTTTTATTTTTTTTTTAAATAACCATCCTACTGAAATATTTAATATAAAGTGATATTGGCCTACGGTGTATTTTGACCTAGTGAAACTATTATGTTTTAAAAAGGGGCAGTATATTAATATACAGGGTCCTGCAATAGTGCGTCAGGCTTCCATAGGTCCTATACGAATTTAGTTAGGACTTTCATTCATACGCTAACTTATACTGTATCATACGGGGTACTTCAAAAAAATATTTTTTCATATACAGGGTGGCCCAAAAAAGTGTGGTCATAAAAAGTTGTGATTTTTTAAACGGCATACCAAATATTTTTTTGCATATTTAGATTTGTGCTATCGTCCTTTATAAATGCCTAAAATTTTGTTTGATTTGATTTGGTAGTTTAAGAGCAATCAATTAAAAACTAAAAAAAATTATTTTGAAGTCGTGGAAAAAATATCAAAAAAAAAAACAATCTAAAATTAGTTTTTCAACCACGGTATTAAGTGAGTTTAATGACAAGAGGTTAAAAGATACTATGAATCGAATAGTATTTATCTCTTTTATACAGGGTGTTTATAATAAGGTTTCAAAAATGAAACATTTCAAACCTATTTTTCTCAACTTTTTCAAATGGAACACCCTGTATATTATTTCGGTATTTTATATAAAATACACAAGCAATTCTTTTTTGTAGTTGAAGCATATAAGTTATTTCCAGCCGTTTTCGAAATTAATGCAAATTTCATAAATTATGTTGATTAAACCGAGTTTATTTTTAAAATGAAGTGTAGGCGACTAGACTAATAATTGAAAACTACAGTAATTGTTCAAAATGTCTTCCATTTTGTTCTGTGCACAAGCCAACATGTTTTTGAAAAGATCTGTTTATTTTCCTTTTAACATTTTAATTGCAATACCAGCAAAGAGGTTCATTAATAAGGTTTACCTCTAAAACCCATACTAGGCTTTGAAATAAAACATGGATTCTTATACTTAGTTTGACAAGTTCTTTAATTCATTTTAAAAAGGTGTAATATCGGGCGAATAATTATAATAAATTATCTTGATAATACCTCTCCGAACCAATGGATCGGTAGAAACGGACCCCCCTGTCATCTAGATAGCCGGATCTTACAAAACTAGACTTTTTTATGGGGACACGTAAAAAAAATTGTTTACAATGATCCACCTACAACTGCTAATAAAATGCAGCAAAGGATAAGAGACGTGTTTGCTAGCATTTCCCCTGAAATGTTAAGGGAAGTAAACAGATCTTTTGGAAAGCGTGTTGGCTTGCGCATAGAACAAAATAAAAGATATTTTAAACAATTAGGGTAAAGTTGGTAGAGATGCCCCACTTTTTCTTAACCTGGCCTAAATTTTATAAAAATAAATAATAAAAAAAATGAGCATGCTTTTCAGTAATTGAAACTTTATTCAGTTACGATATTTATAATAAGATTCCAAAAGAACAAGTTTTATTTCACAATAATGCATAAAGAAAAATTTTTGTAATTGGCCATCTCTCCCTTAGGGGTTGGGTAAGATGCCCCACGCAGGGTGGTAGTGATGGCCTATGTACGCGGATACAAAATAAGTTAGGTCTTCTTTTTAGTAAAGTCGATTCGCTCAGTAAACCTGCAAGATGGCCGACATGTCATATGACAAAAGTCATTGAAAATGCAAAAATTCACTTTATATAGCTGGAATATGACTTTTGTCATATGACATGTCGGCCATCTTGCAGGTTTACTGAGTGAATCGACTCTAGCTACTCTTCCACAGGGATAGCAAAAAATAACAAATTTGCTGCATCCATCGTGATACCATTGTTCGCAGTGTATACATTTTACCCAGTCATCTTTTCTGGTGGTTTAGGAATATTTCTCTCCACATCCCGCAATATTAACAGGCCATCTCTACCCACTTTGACTAGGGCATCTATACCAAAAGATGGTATAAGATGCCTCACCATGTATTTTGTATAAATATACAGGTACATGTGTTTTGAGGTTAGAATATTGTAGCACATGCATTCCACAATTGTTTGACCAAATTGCAAATTAAATAAAAACATATTAATGATTTTACAACCTATAGCGTAATCATGTATAAAAATTTGCACCTACCTCAAAAAAACGATCACAAAACTTTGTCAAAACCAGACAATTGTGAGCAGCTACACCACTTTTCAGGCTTTAGCATAAACAACTGATTGGGTTTGGACAAACCAAACGATCGTATATGTAAATGTTTTCGAGTTATAAAGGTAGGCCATCTCTACCACTGGGGCATCTCTACCAACTTTACCCTACTGTAGTTTTCAATTATTAATAGTCTAATCACCTACGCTTAATTTTAAAAATAAACTTTGTTTAATCAACATAATTTATGAAATTTGCATTTATTTCGAAAACAGCTGAAAATAACGTATATGCTTCAACTACAAAAAATAATTCCGTGTGTATTTTATATAAAATACCGAAATAATATACAGGGTGTTCCATTTGAAAAAGTTGGAGTATTATGAACACCCTGTATAAAATAAATAAATACTATTCGATTCATAGTATCTTTAAACCACTTGTCATTAAACTCACTTAATACCGTGGTTGCAAAACTAATTTTAGATTGTTTTTTTTGATATTTTTTCCACGACTTCAAAATATTTTTTTTTTAGTTTTTCATTGATTGCTCTGAAACTGCCAAAGCAAATCAAACAAAATTTTAGGCCTTTATAAAGGACGATAGCATAAGTTTAAATATGCAAAAAAATATGGGGTATGCCATTTAAAAATTTACAACTTTTTATGACCACACTTTTTTGGGTCACCCTGTATATGAAAAAATATTTTCCTGAAGTACCCCGTATGATATAGTATAAGTTAGCGTATGAATGAAATTCCTAACTAAATTCGTATAGGAGCTATGGAAGCCAGACGCACTATTGCAGGACCCTGTATATATATTCAGTTTTCAGAAATTTCTAGAAATGTAGTCCACGCTAGAAATATTTTAGCAAAAATCGATTTTTTAAGTATTAATATTTTAACTTGTTGTGATGTAGTTTTAATTACACTGGACAACAAATTTTAGGTTATTGGTTGTATCGTGTATCAAAATGCATTTTTTTTGTTAACTTTGGGATGCTGAATACAAAAATGATAATGGAATTAAAAACTTAGTTGCCGTTTTAAAAAAAAAGTGGTTATATTTTATTTTTGATAAAATAATAAAAACTACATAATTTTACACTTTAGAGTCACTAAATGCGCTGTCGCTTTGCTACTCTTTTGTGAACTGTTTCTGGAGCATCTCTAACAAGAGTCCAACAGTAGTCGGCAAGCATGGAAGCATTCCAGTGTCCCTGGTATCTGTTTTCCATGGTTGATATGTCCTGATGGAAGCGTTCGCCGTGCTCATCACTTACAGCTCCGCAGTTGTCAGGAAAAAAGTCCAGGTGAGAGTGTAGGAAATGGATCTTTAGAGACATACTGCAGCCCATTTTTTGATACGACGACAGCATATTTTCAACCAGAGTAACGTAATTGTCAGCTTTTTTATTTCCCAAGAAATTAGTTACCACGAGGCGAAAGTCTTTCCAGGCGTTTTTTTCAATATCTGTTAGAGTGCTGTCAAAGTGTTCGTCTTTCAGAATATTTCGAATTTGTGGCCCAATAAAAATACGTTCTTGAATTTTTGCCTCACTTAGCCTCGGGAATTTCTGACGTAGGTACTGAAATGCTGGCCCATCTCGATTCAGTGCCTTAACAAAGTTTTTCATTAGGCCCAATTTGATATGCAGTGGTGGTAACAAAACCTTTTTGGAGTCTACCAATGGCATGTGTTGTACATTTTTTTGCCCTGGCTCTAATGATTGTCGAACGGGCCAGTGTCGTCTATTGTAATGAAGTGACCTTGCCCGACTGTCCCATTCACACAAAAAACAGCAAAACTTGGTGTAGCCTAGCTGCAACCCAAGTAAAAGTGCAATAACCTTTAAGTCACCACAGATCTGCCATTGGTGCTCATCATATTTTATGGTTGTCAATAGGAACTTCATATTGTCGTATGATTCTTTCATGTGAACTGCATATCCGACAGGAATGGACGGAAGAATATTGCCAATATGTAATAGTACTGCCTTTAAACTTAATTTTGAACTGTCTATAAACAATCTCCATTCCACCGGTTTGTAGTTTATATTTAAAGCCTCCAATAAACCGCCAATAATATTGCAGAAAACTAAGTTATTTTCCATGTCAAAAAATGACGCTAGACCTTTATGGCGTTTACGAAAAACACTTACAGAGACATCTTCTTCTAACAGGTTCCACTGCTGCAATCTTGATCCTAGTAACTCAGCCTTACTTTTTGGAAGTTCTAGATCTCTCACAAGATCGTTTAATTCTGACTGGGTTATTTTGTGCGGTTGGCGGTATGATGTGCTGGGTGCGAAATCGGGATCTCTTGAAGTTGATGGCATATCTTCTTCTTGGCACAACGCTGTATCGCTGTCTGATTCGTAAGTGACTGTTTCTGGGGGTTCTGGAATAGGAAGGTCGTCACTATGTGGTACAGGTCTGATGGCAGATGGTATATTTGGATAGTTAATAACAGACTTTTTCTTCTTGGATATACCGGTGCCTTGCCCAACAGGAGGTATCATGCAGATATAGCAATCATTAACATGATTTGTAGGCTCTCTCCAGACCATTGGAACAGCAAACCGCATAGATCGGTTTTTACGATTTAACCAGCTTGTCAAACTTGAAGCGCATGCATTACAGCATATATGTGGCGCCCACTGTTTGTCTTGATCTCCTATTCTGCAACCGAAATAAAGATGATATGCTTTTTTCATCAATGGAGTCATAGATCGCTTCTGAGACGCAAAAGTCACTTCACCACAAACATAACAGAAGTGATCTGGATTGTTTACACACTTTCGAGGCATTTTACAATCTTAACTAGTCGACTTGAATTACTAACTTCGACTGACTAACCTCTCCGCTTACCTACCTGTTTATATCCCCAAATATGGATTATAGATTTTTAAATACATTTCATTATAATTATACTTATAAGTAGTCTATATACAATTTTAAGAAACCAACATAATGAGTTTTTTATTTGTTATTACCTAAATAGGGATAAAGGACACAATGCGACTGAGCAGGTACTAATGGATTTATTGGCCTACATTATAGTACTGTGCTCAGGTAAACCATAGAAATGAGGATAAACAAGGGTCCTTTTATCCGTTTAGTCGCTTATTTATTTAAAATCGGGTAGTAAAGCATTATTTATTTGCCGCTTAATTAAATATTTCAATATTATCCCTGTTTTAGGGTGGTCCCGGCTAAGTCGCCATTGTGTTAATATCCCTATTTAGGTAAATTTATGTAAAACTCATTTCGTTCGCTCTCTTATTTTTGTAAACAGATTTTTATTATATAGGGACTGTTCAGTACAAGGCAGACATGAAAGTGGATTTACATGGGTTTCAATGGCTATCGCTCTTATTTTAAGCAATAGGGGGTTAGGATTTCGAATATAGGGGATCGTCCCTAAGAATCCACCATTCCTTAACTTGGTGAAAATGTAGATTTGGCAATATAAAATCCATATATTGTTATTACAATACAAATATACTACGTGCGTTCTCGCGGTTACAGTGTTAATATATTAGGGGAACATGACGTCACGTATCTCTTAAACGTGAACTAATATTTAAAAAAAAACGTTTATTTTCGATTTAAGCACACCTAAAATAGTAAGATTTAGTTGATTTTATTTCTGCAACATTTTAGCTGTTGTCCAGTGTTACTTTTATAATTTAATGACCTACGTGACCTAGTAGGTATGTTTAATGGTCCGTATCTGCAATTCTCCAAGCATTATGTACCTAAAGTAAAAATTTCTAACATCGATATGAACATCCTCATGAATGTTATACCCTAAAGATGGAAATGACAATAAAGATTTCCGAAAGCTTGGTTCAACGTCAAAGAGTACACTTTCATTTGCTGCAGAACCCAATAGTCCCCCAGTTCTTTTCCTAACTAGTCAGCAACGACTACTTTTTCTCTATACATATATGAGCATATTCTAGGTTTGAAAATTGAGGGGGCATTTTAAACGAGAAGTAAGTTTGTCAAAAATATCTTGATAGCACCAATAAATTTGACAGGTTGCAACTGACTTATATTAATGATTCGTTGCCCCCCCCCCCCCTCCCCCCCCATATTTTGATATTGTGTATTTACTATGTAGTCAAAAGAAGTAAAAAACTAATATTCAAAAACCTTGCGGTATTGCAATTAACCCTTTCAGCTACCAATTTATTAAATTATTAATTGATTGTTTTTAAGTAAAAATAAAATTTTCAAAAATATGACATACAAGGTGTTGAGTTTCAAAAACTAGAAATGGACAACTTTTTTTAAGTCCAAACCTGATTTTTAAAACTTTCATATGGCATTTTATTGCGATCAGTATACAAAATATTTTCACCTAGTATGAACATTTTATATCAGGTGCATAAAAAAATATGACAAAAACAAAAAGGAGCTACATCTTATAAAACACCCTGTATCTAACTCACGAGTGATTATATGCCTACCAAAGGTAGATTATTAAGAACACCCAAAGTATCAGTCACCATGTATATAATTTGTGCAAGTCGCAAGAGACCTCTATGAGAAAATACTTCCAAGATTCTGATAGAGAAATTTTACATAAAGTGGTAGCAGCAGACGCGGGATAGACAGCCTTTAACTTACAGCTTGAAACTAATCAAAAGAAAGCTCTACATGGCAACTGCCATACTGCACTTCAAAATCCATAATATATAGATAGAGAAATGTAACTAAATTTTAAAATATATTACGGCATATTGTGGTGTTATGTCCACCTAACGCTTATCTGGGAAGGCCTAATCAGGTGGCAAAGATCATCCACAAAGAACTGTCTCATAAACCAGGGCTAAAAGTAAACCTTCCACCATACTATCAATACTCACCCCAACCAGTTCTTAAATCTCCTGAATATCTGTTATATTATAAACTACAACCGAACACTAATCGAAAAGAATGCCGTGACAGCTTTCATAATCGATATGGGTTACCCACTAACACAGAACCTCTTTAAAACCGAATCGGAGAAGAAAACCTAGTACTACAGAATATATAGATACGCGTAGCTATATATTCTGTGCTAGTACCCAAAATTTTGCGATAGAGATCAAAAGTATATGGAAGCTAGAAAAAAATTGACATACATTCAAGCATAATATCGGTGGAGAGAGCTATATGACGAAAAATTTACAGCAACAGTACAGGCTAAGACGACTTTCTTCTCTGTACTGTAAAACAATACCAGCAGCCGCAACAAAATGCAAATTGAGAAAACAACAATAATATCCACCCCCCTTTAAAATAGTTATACAGTGAGGACAAAAAGTATGGAATAAATTCCTTATCTAAAAAACGATTTATTTTATGAACAATCGCTCGGACACGTTAACTTTCTTTCTATTTTCTACATATTTTGAAAATATTTTTCCTTATACAGGTTGCCCAAAAAAGTAGGACACAAGTCAACTTAATTTTTTTTAAATAGAACACCCTATATATTATTACATTTTCGAATTCTACGTAAAATTCTAAACAATTTTCGTGTAGCATGTGATGTACCCATGGCGAATAGTTTTAGAATTACATAGGTTAAAAATTAATTCGTAATACCTATTAATAAAGTAGGCCTTGGAAATCCGAAAAGAAACAAAGCGTTAAAAAATGTACTGTCAGCAAATTATTTCATTAAAGTTTACTGTCAAAAAAGAAACATCAAAATTGTTTCTAGTCAAAAATTGCGTGACATAATTTCATCTAATAAAACTGAAATTAACCGAAACAGAAAGAATTGAAATATTATTGGTTATGGGGATAGAGTGCGTACCCAACAAGAAGTTTGTCATTTATTTAATGAAAAATATCTAGATCGCGTGCCGATTGTGCAATCAACTGTGAGTAAAATCGAACAAAAATTTAGACAGTTAGGTCACGTTAGGGATGCTCCTAAACTGGGTCGTCCCCGTATCAATCAAGACAAAGAATTAGACTTACTGCTAAGTGTCCAAGAAGACTGCCATGCAGAAACTAACAATTTGGCTGTAAATTTAGCTATTGCAAAAGCATCCGTCTTAAATATATTACATAGAAATCAATATAATCCTTATAAAATGCAAGTTGTACAAGAACTTTCAGATGGCGGCTTTGACAGGTTAGAGTTTTGTGAGCGCCTCCAAAATATGTGCAATAATGACCCATATTTAGTTTAAAATATTGTATTTTCGGACGAATCTACGTTTTGCCTCAACGGAAAAGTCAATATACAAAATTATCCGTACTGGTCGGACACAAATCCCCATTGGATAAGTGAGGGACATACCCAATATCAACAGAAAATAAACATGTGGGCAGGTATTGTTGATAAAATAGTTATCGGACCCTACTTTTTTGAACAGTCATTAACAGGTAATAGATATTTGCGATTCCTGGAAGAAGACCTTGTTCCAGCTTTAGCGACAATAAATCCCAACCCAGAAAATCCGGACCTACCAAATAACAGGCTTTGGTTTCAACAATATGGGGCTCCGCCTCATTATGCTGCTGAAGTGCGAGCCTATTTAGATGAAGTTTTTCCAGACAGGTGGATCGGGAGGGGATTTATTGAGTGGCCAGCCAGATCGCCTGATTTGACACCTATTTCCTATGGGGTTATTTGAAGAGTAAAGTGTTCAAAACAAAACCTATAGATCTTGAGGACTTGAAAATTCGCATTCGAAAAGAAATTCGACTATATTACCTCCTAATGTAGTGCATAACAATCAAATTGAGTTTGTAAATAAACTTGGATATTGCCAAGTATAGCAAATGGTGAACATTTTGAACATCTAATTAAATACCATTAAATTACCTTCAGAGTATCCAATATTATGCATTACTTACTATTAGAGTTAATACTGTTAATTTTTCTGAAATTTAGCATTGTTGTTATTAAAAAAAGTTTCTCAATATCTATTTTTTAAGCGACCCTGTTTTATTAAAAAAAAACATATATTGAAATCCATTTAGATAACTTTCAGACGTTCATAATTTGCGTCGTGTTGGAAAAGATTTTGCAGTAATTAATAACTTCGTTTTTTTTGCTGCTACACCACAGAAAATAAGAATACAAATTAATTTTCAACCTGTGTAATTCTGAAACTATTCGACCTAGGTATATCACATGCTACACAAAAATTGTTTAGAATTTTACGTAGAATTCGAAAATGTAATAATATATAGGGTGTTCTATTTAAAAAAAATTAAGTTGACTTGTGTCCTACTTTTTTGGGCAACCCTGTATAAGGAAAAATATTTTCACAATATGTAGAAAATAAAAAGAAAGTTGACGTGTCCGAGCGATTGTTCATAAAATAAATCGTCTTTTAGATAATGAATTTATTCCATACTTTTTGTCCTCACTGTATAATAACACCATACCAAGTTATAATCTAAATTCAAACGTTACATGTGTGTTATCTTTAAAAATTTTAATTCGAAAAGCCATTTTTTTTTAATTACCTAAGGCTATTTTTTTTCTGCCTAAACCTAACTTAGGGCAGACCCACACGAGGAACAAAAGGCGAAACTTCTCCCTAAAATCCTAACAATATTAGAAAAGAACAAATTTAAAGGTATAATAAAAAGTAAACCAAACTTGAGAAAATTTTGGAAATTATCTTTAAGTTCCTCATTTCGCCGCAAGGGGACACAATTGAAAATTATTTTTTTTAATTCTAAATTTCTCCGAAAATTCTCATATTAAGGTATAACTTTGGTTACATCATTGGAAAGCTTAGATAATTCTGCATCATTTTGGTTTAAGGCTCATTGACGTACCGATCTTGATAATAGTGGGGGAAGGCATTAAATGTGCAATCATTAAAATCGCTGTAGCTTCTAAATGACTTATCCGATTTTACTAAATTTAAGCTTGTTTGGAAGAGAACGGTAAGCACTTTTAATTTTCGTATCCAACGGTACACAATAGCTTCTAATAAAATTGCTAGAGGGCGCAATTTGTAATAACAGTTTTTTCGACTTTATCCCGAAAATTCAAATAATACGGTATAACTATGACATCACAATCGAATGGTAAAATAAATCTACGAGAAAAAATGTAAAGACAGCAGTTCGATATCTTTGTTGGTTTCAGAGTTATTGCCAAAACAATACTTTTAACACTTTTATCGAAGAAATGATTGTTTTTATAGTTCCATGTAGGTAAGATTAGTAAAATGTATTATAAAAGAAAAAAATTGTTGCGTGTTTAAAGGCCAACAAGTAATAACAGCATTAAAATAATCATGGAAAATTTTTTAACGAAACAATCGAAAGACTTTATAAATGTTAAAAATGATTTTTATTTTGCAAAATACAACTATTAATTTTTCTTCTAGAACTAGAAATGGTTGCTTCAAATTTAGCTTCTCAGGTGGTTAGTCGAGTATTATATAAACAACGTCTTTTATTTGTCTCCAGAAGTAAAAATGTAACACAGTTAAACCCGGAGATCTAGGTGACCATGGAAGTAAACAACCCCTTCCAATCCAGCGATTCGGGTATCTAACATGTAAAAAATCACGGACAGTTTGCGAAAAGTGTCCTGGACAGCGATCATGTTGATACCACATGGATGTTCTTAGGTCAATTTCTATGTCCAAATACTCCTCACCAGACGATTACACTTCACCTGGTTTGGTGATCCGCTTCTCGCATCCAATGAGGATTTGTTTGTGACCAATAATTCATATTATGTAAATTAACTCTACCGCTGCTAATTAAAATGGCCCCATTAGTCCATAAAATCCAGGAAAGAAATTGAGGATTTTCATTACTCATCTCTCTTAGCCAATGACAATAGTCTTAGTCTCGACCAAAACATTTTCCAAAACAGTTATTTCCCCATTTGTTCGAGTATGAAAAAAACATTTATTTTGATCGCAGTCGTCCGGAAATATTTCATTTTTGATATTTTAAAATTTAAAATGCACTAAAGACCGTCGGGAAAACGGCCTTACAAAAATAACGCGGTATCATAGCCGGTTCTAGTTTGCGCAGATAAATAGCTTAAAGACCAGTCTACAGCATATTCTGAATTCAAATGGATGCCTCTACAGAAAAAGTTGCGACATTTTTCAATGGGTCACCCCTTTGATATATTTTTTCCAAATTCTCGTCCAAAACATTTTCCAAAGCAGTCATGAGCCGCTTATCAAAATCAGTTTCCGATATGGCCTGGGGTAAAACTACATGATGGGTATGCAGCTTAAAATTCCTTATAATTCGAAACACTGAAGTAACACTTATCCCTAGGTCTATGGATATTTCTCATAAGCTTAAATGCGGATTCGCTAACACATACGCAAAAACGTTTATAAATTATTTATTAATATTGTCTTCATTTCTTCATTCATTGATTAGGTAACAAGTAGTTCAAAAAGAATCAAGGAGAAACTTTCGTCAAAACCTATCAAAATTAAATCTGCCGATTTTGTTTCACGGCTAACTAGATTTATTTTTAAAAACATCATAAAAGAATTATGCCTAAATTAGAAGTTTTCTATGATTATATCGGTAATTCTAAAGTAGTATTTTGGACAATTGGAATATTAAGTAACAAACCCACATATTACAGAATCATAAAGTAAAAAAAATATTTTTTTGTCGTGGAATGCTTAGGCCACGAAGCTGTAAAAACCATAATTTCTTCGATAAAAGTGTTAAAAAGTGGCAATAACTCTGAAACCAACAAAGATATCGAACTGCTGTCTTTACGTTTTTTCTCACAGATTTATTCTATCATTCGATTGTGATGTCATAGTTATACCGTATTATTTGAATTTTCGGGATAAATTCGAAAAACTGTTATTATTACAAATTGCGCCCTCTAGCAATTTTATTAGAAACTATCGTGTATCGTTAGATACGACAATTAAAAGTGCTTACCTTTCTCTTCCAAACAAGCTTAAATTTAGTAAAATCGGATAAGTCATTTAGAAGCTACAGCGATTTTAATGTTTACACATTCAACCCCACTATTATCAAGGTCGGTACGCCAATAAGCCTTACACCAAAATGATGCAGAATTATTTTAGCTTTCCAATGATGTAACCAAAGTTATACCTTAATATGGGAATTTTCGGAGAAATTTAGAATTTAAAAAAATGATTTTCAATTGTGCCCGCTTGCGGCGAAATGAGGAACTTACAGATAATTTCCAAAATTTTCTCACAACCGCTTTAATCATATTTTTTTCACAAATTTCTATGCTTAGTAGTTTCCGAAATATGGCCGGTGGCCACCCTTAATGAAACACCCTGAATAGTGAATATTTTTATTCATTAAAAAAAACTATTATAATTTTAACTTAAAAAACCAATAATAATAATTATGGCGTCTGATCTGTCGTTTAATTATATCTAACGTATTCGACAATAGCATAGTTGGCTCGGCCACAACAAATAATAAGCGATCTATTTTTTAAAGGGGTGAGACACTTCAAACGCATAATCGAACGATGCATGTTTAGGAAGCCTCGTATCTCCGGAACGGTTGAAAATAGATATCAACAATTATACATTTTTGATATCGGACCGCGGAATGCCATCTAGTGGTGTAATTATTAATTATAGTTGCCATTTAAAAAAAAAATGGCGTCTTATCTGTCATTTATTGATATCTGACATATTCGACCATAGCATCGTTGGCTCGGCCACAACAGATAATGTAACTGTAAAAAAACTTGAATTCCCAATCTCAAGCGATTTATTTTTTAAAGGGGTGAGACACTTTAAACGCATAATCGAAGGATGCATGTTTAGGAAGCCCCGTATCTCTGGAACGGTTAAAAATAGATATCAACAAATATACATTTTTGATATCGGACCGCGGAATGCCATCTACTGGTGTAGTAATTATAGTTGCCATTAAAAAAAAAATGGTGTCTTATCTGTCATTTATTGATATCTGACATATTCGACCATAGCATCCCGTATTTTCGGAACGAATGAAAATATATATCAACAATTATACATTTTTGATATCGGACCACAAAATGCCATCTACTGGTGTAGTTATTAATGATGGTTGCCATTTAAAAAAAAAATGGCGCCTTATTTGTCATTTATTGATATCTGACCTATTCGACCATAGCATCGTTGGCTCGGCCACAACGAATAATGTAACTGTAAAAAAACTTGAATTTCCAATCTCAAGCGATCTATTTTTAAAGGGGTAAGACTTTCAGAACAAAATCGAAAACTTTGAACCCTTGTATCTCCTGAACGACTGAAAATAAATATTTACAACTATATATTTCTGAACTGTAAATAAAAAATGGAATGCAGTGGGCATATATTAAAGTAGGGTTTACATTTAAAAAAAATCAATATAGCGTCTTATCTGTCAAATTTGTGAATCTATATAATTTTTGATATCAAATTTGGCTTCTTCGCAAAAAACCATTAGGGAGTACGTAATTGTTTTTTTTATTTTAATCAGTAGGAAAATCGCTAATCGGGTAAGACACTTAAAAAAATGTCCCTGTACATCTTATCCTCATTCAAATTCGCTCTGATATTAATGGTATTTTATGTAATATTTTTGATATATCTATTAAAATTGGGTTTCCTGATAAAAATAACCCCTAAAACACTTGTTGTTTTCTTCGCTAAAACTTTTTTTTTTAATTCATTTGTAATACTATTAAATTTTATATTTGACCGACCTTAATAACCCCAAAATTAACATACGATTCAACAATTTTTACAAAAATTTTTTTATACTATCCTAATTTTTCTTAAATATTGTTTATTCGAATTGGTTTTCTTTACAATAATCACCCTAAACACGACCTATTACTAAACATTTTTTTAAATATTATTATTACATCCTCACCTAACTTGGAAAATAGTGTCTCATTTTAATTTTAAAAAATCGCCAAACAAATTATTCTTAATTCTTTCTTTTAACTTTATATTTTTTGAATTGCTTACTACCCCCCCCCCCCCCATCCATACTTCAAAAGGTCAAATAACAAAAAAAAGTTTCTCTTAACCAGTACGTTGCACGAAGGAGAGCAAGTACAATTAAGTGATCGGCAAGATTCCCAGATCTTAACCTCTTTGATTATGATTTGTTACCGAATTTATTCCAGTTAACAGGTTCCTTAACATTTTATGATATTTCCTTAGTATTTTTCTACCTAGATGGGTTAGCCTTTCATTTAACTTTATAAAGTTTAAAAGCGGTATATTGGTGTGAAAAAATTAAACCGAAGAATTTTTCGATAAAAAATAATTATAACACTAATATATTTTAAAGGCATAAACCCGCTGTATATTAGATCTAATAATACATGTAGGTACTTACCTGATAACCGTAATAACTCTACAAAGATGATTTTCAAAAGCAACAATTGTCTTTGGAAAAACTTTCAATGTCTCTCCCCAAGTTCGAAAAGTAAATAAGATATTTAAAAAATTAGAAAAGTTCGTAGGGAATACCGGAGACGATTAAACCCAGAGGTAGATAAGAACATAAATTATTGTTTAACATGACGTGGTCATCGTTAATAAAATGGATCAGAGAACCTAAAAAGTTTGGAACGATTGGTTGCTAAATTATTTATATATAATTATTGTATTTATATGCAATATATTGGGTTTTAATATAGTATCCTAATTATTTTTAGATTACTTTACCAACACACAAAAAAACAATTCAATTGATTAAGAGCAAGAGTCTGATTGAATTTATTTGACAATAATATGTTCGTTTTAAATTTTAATCAATTCGAAAATCAAGTATGATTTATGCTGTTATTCACCCAAAATAATCTTATTGGATTACTGTAAATCATTGCCGCAATCGGGAGTACCACCCCATAATTTCCTGTGGTAGATCAACAGGTGGCAGTCAGTCGTTGGCTTTGAACAGGGCTGGGCGATATTGAAATTCCAATATCGAATATCGATATTAAAAAAAATATCGATATATTCGATACATCGATAATATCGATAAATATCGATAATATCGATGATAATATGGATAGTATCGATATATCGATATTTTATTTTTTAAATATCGTTAACCGATATATCGATAAAATATATTATCGATAAAACATAAAAATATTATATTATAAATACAGTGTCACCAGTAAAGTCCGCATCATATGGGATTTTTTTTATTAATAGCTTTATTCAAAATTTGACTTTGGCATCAAGTTCTGCTTCGATCGAGATGAAAATTAAGCAAAAAAATAGTAGTCACGTGATTCGCATTATCTGTCAAATTTTAATTTTTTCCAAAAAATAATTCAAATGTGGGGTTATTTCTGAAAAAATAGAAAAAGTTATTAAATAAAGTTTTTCTAAAGGCAGTTTCTAGCCCACATGCAAAATTGCAGCTGCATAAGATAATTTTGATTTTTACCTATATGTATTTTGTAAATTTACAACTTTTAGAAAATAAGACTCAACGCAACCCACATCAAACTTCTTAGTTTTGACAATGCTTTATTTTAAATACATTTTCTTTAAAGTAGTGCCATATTAAATCTGTGTTTTTCTACAAAAACGTTATGATGGCATAGCTTAATAATAAATTATTATATAGGGGTTTTAAATTAAATCGTTGAAAATAGATAAACTTTACGTTGTTAAACTAAAATTTATTTTCCACTTAAAAAACACTTTATCGAAGATACTGTGTTCTTTTTTGTCTTAATATTAAGGTGTATTACTTTTAGACACAAACAACGTTTTCAAAAATACTTATTTTATGAAGTTACCTTATATAGGGTCAAAAACAAATTAACTTTGCATCACATGCGACCAAATTTTAATAGCCCAATTTTGATTTTGTAGAAAAACACACATTTAATATGACGCTACTTTAAAGAAAATGTATCTAAAATAAAGCATTGTCAAAACTAAGAAGTTTTATGTAGGTTGCGTTGAGTCTTATTTTGCAAAAGTGGTGCAATTGACAAAATATAGGTAAAAAATCAAAATTATCTCAGCTAAAAACTGCATTTAAAAAATCTTTTTTTAATAACTTTTTCGAAAATAACCCCACTTTTGAATTATTTTTTAATAAAATTTGACAGATAATGCGAATCACGTGACTACTATTTTTTTGCCTAATTTTCATCTCGATCGAAGCAGAACTTGATGCCAAAGTCAAATTTTGAATAAAGCTATTAATTTAAAAAAATCCCATATGATGCGGACTTTACTGGTGACACTATATATTAATATTTTCTTATGTGCCCTGTAAAACTCCGTACCTTCATTTCAAGGGGAGACTCTAATTATGAAAACATTAAGAAAAAAGATTGAATTAAATATTGGTCCTTAAATGTGAAGGACGATACTGAAATTCCAATCGAATATCGATATAGTCGATGTATCGATAATATCGGTAAATATCGATAATATCGATATAAGTATCGAATTTTTGCCCAGCCCTAGCTTTGAACGTTACGTATCATTATATCACGGTGCCTGTTCATTTTGTCTTTGTGTGTGACATAACCAAGTGGGTGGTTGTAAAAACACTAACGGCTAGTTTTACACGTACATTGATACTGCTGAAAAGCTTCGGAATATTCATCTTAAATTTGTATGTTTAGGTGTTGCATTTATTTGCTTTCCAGTGTTTTTTAAACTACCCGCTTATATTCATTTTTCAAATAATAAGATTTCGACAGAAAAATACTCTAATGAAAAGTTTCCCTTTTTTGACAACTCATCAGCAACATGCTATTATCTTACAACGAAACAAAAATATTTTTAAGTTTGCGGAAGTAGTCCATTATCTCAAAGTGGAGCTGTAGAGATATAGGGAGAAAAACACACAGTCGTCTCCACAAATACTTATATTAAAAGAGTCAGATTAATGTGGTGTACATGTTTCGGTACTAGGGAGTACTATCATCAGCACCGAAGGACCCAAGTACCGCAAACACTAGGAATGTAAAAGATTTTTTAAAAAGTAAAAACTAAAAACCATGAATAAGATGAGGACATTTTGAGTGCTTGACGATAACAGATTAAAAAGTGGTAGTAAAATAAAATTCGAAAGGAATCATTTCTTTTCCTCTACCCTACATTTAGTTTGTTATTTTTTTACAGTGTTTACAGTCATATTCATGGTTTTTAATTTTTAAAAAATCTTTTACATTCCTAGTGTTTGTGGCACTTGGGCTGATGATGGTACTCCCTAGTAGGCACCGAAACATGTACACCACATTAATCTGACTCTTTTAATATAAGTATTTGTGGAAACGACTGTGGGTTTTTTTCCCTATAAAAATATTTTTGTTTCTTATGCTTTTCTCTTACTGACCTCCATAAAAACTGACACCCTAATCAAACATTTTGAGAAGAAACTATGTTAGATAACTTCCTTTAAATTCCACAGACAGTGCCTTGGAAACTAGTTTATGCTAGCTTATCCTATACAAAAATATAGGTTACGAAGCCATTTATGGGCGTCATAAAAAATTTCTGAATACTGTCTATAAGTTCCTTAAATTTAATCTATAATGATTTAAGATTAAATAAAAAATGATTAAATTTACACATTGAATTAAAGCCAATTTTATCATTATTTATCAAAATATTTAAATTAAATTGATATAAATATAATCAGACATTGATCCTTAAATTAATCAGTTTTGAATGCTTATGGGTAGAGTTAATTTTTTTAATCAATTTGGTGTGGACTTGGATTTAATCAGTACTACAGTATAGAGTTCATTTGGATTTAAGATTTATTGATTTTTTTTTAAGTATAAAGCTTTTATTTTAAAATACAGTAATTACACCAAAAATTTGCTCTTTAAAGTTAATATTAGTTACAATATATTGTATTTATTTATTGGGGATATGCACATTACGCCGAACAAAAAATAGGAATATAAATACAGGCCACATTTCGTTAAAAAAATGATAAACTTAAAAGAAAATATAGGATTCCAAACGGCATGTTAATAAAAGAAGCCCGAATTAAGTAAACGTACTTACAAAGGTAAATAAAGCTGTTGACAAAAATTTCAAATTTAATCTGTTTAATGAGATATAAACGTTTAATAATTAATTTTTATCCACCAAAAGATTTACTAACTAGTGCTTTAATTGCTCGCACAGTTACCTACATTTGCTAGATTATTAGAGAGTCAAAAATTAAAGATTTTCATATTAACTGTCTAAAAGTACTTGAACAATACCTGTTACAGATACATAGTAAAAATATAACGTTAGATTGAAAATCATGATTTTTTTTCATTTCCATATTTTGCACAAAGGAATTAAACATGTACTCAACCATGCTTGATTTCCCCTATACAGAAAAATTACGTTTTATTCTAACTTTCGTTACCCATTTGTGCTTTATATTATTAATCATATAGGCTTTGTCCCGACGATGGATTGCAGCTGTATCTGGGAAAGTAACATGTGAAAATTTGAAAATTGCCGTTTGTCAAGAGGCTTTTTTTAACTAAAATATTTGCAAACTCATGCAACTTTCAGAAGTTGTATACTACTTCTTTATTTTAAATAGACCACCCTGTATATTATTAGTACATTTCTGGATTTTACGTAAAATTATAATCTTAAAATTTGTAGCATACCATATGCCTAACTTCAACCGTTTTCAAAATATAACATTTTCTTCCGATGTTTTGTTACCAAGTTAACCAAGCACAAGTCTATAAATATCTATCTGTTTTGCATCTCTGCTTTTGTGGTGACTGGATCAGCATGCTTTTTAATGATACACCAAAGGAAATAGTCAAGGGGTGCTAGGTCGGGAGAGCGTGTAGGCCACTGAAATGAACCATTATTGGCTAGCCATCTATCTTCAAAACTATCAGTTAAAAATAAACTACTCATCGTGCAGAAACCAAGCGTTATGGCGCTCATTTTTCGGAAGTATAATAATATCCAAAAAAGCAGCCACAACTATATTTTCTAGTATTTATCGATATCATTTACCTGTTAAGTTATCATCGTATAGAAGAAATCAAAATATATTGTTACTTTTTATTGCACAACTTAACTTGTTAACATGACATCAAGATTATAAAAAAATATTGGAGTTATGCAAAATTCATTCCAAGAATCAAAACTTAACGGGAAGGTGTCCAAAATAACATGTTGTCTGCTTGGAGTAGAGTCTCTGAGGAAGCAGGTTTCATAATATTGTTTTTGAGCGACACCTAGTATTTTTTTAGGAAAGCGCCAAATTAGATTCAATAATTGTCTACGATTACGCATCTAGCAAAATTGTTGTTGTTGATTAAGTTATGTAGTTATTATATTGGGCCGCCGTATTATGCCTATTAAAAACAGGGGCGGCTCGTGGAATTTGAAAGTGGTGAGGCACAGTTGAAAAATTTTTTTAGCAAGGTTAGATTTTAAAGTTTAGACAAGTTTTTTAAATCGCTATAACCACATTTTGACCAAACTTTGTCGCTTATTATTTGTTGCAAACAGTATACACGGCCAGCAAAATAATTTGTTTAACGTTACACTACCAGTAAGCCAATCGTACTTTTTGTACCAAGTGTTTTGAAAGCTCCGATTTGATTTCCCCACCCCACCGATAGTAACAAGACGTTTACTCAAATCTGGAATAGGTCGCTTTACTTCTTTTACTATGTACAATTTATCTTCATAGGAATTACTTGAAAAATTCTGCTCATTTACTAAAAAATTAACAAGATCACAAGTAGGATTGCGAATGTTCCCATTTACCTGGGGAAGTTGTGACGCTGTGCTAGGTCCTGTTGAATCCATTTTTCGCTAGTAAGCATAAAACAAATGAACTAATAAGTACCTAATAAAAGTAATGTAATATTAATATTTTAGAAAAATCACTACCAACTGTTGGAAAAAACAAAACAAAAATCAGTACGGAAAACCACAAAAGTATTTACCGAAAACTATAATAAAATACAATGCACTATGCACTCTCTCTAAACTTTCAACGACAACCTGTTAATCTAATAGCATCTAATCTAATAGCATTTCTCCAAATACCGTGTCGGGGCGTTCATCTTTATAGATTAGATTAGTCCCCTCGCGTTCGCATTAAATTTACGTAGAGAGTTGAGGCTGGCCTCAGAAGAATGTTTTTATGCGCTATTTAAAGCTAAATTCGACTGGACTATTACGGGTATCATACATCACATTACTAATACGCTAGACAAGGAAGCGGGAGGCCGGGCCTCTAACCATATACGACCGCATGCAGAAATGAGATGGATCATATAAGAACAAAACACGCAGGCAAGGGATCGTAAAAGACAAGGAAGCGCGAGACCGGCTTCTACCATATACGACCGCATGCAGAAATGAGATGGATGATAGATGATATTTCTAGTGATGCGCGTAGATTGACGGCATTAATTCTAATGGATATATATTTATGCAAATAGTAAAGTTAAATAAATTTGTAATTTATTTAATTTGCAAAATTATTGGTGAGGCACTGCGTCACCTGCCTCATAAGAGAAGCCGCCACTGATTAAAAATACCGTTTTTGCTAAATTCAGGCTTCATGTTACCAAATAATGTGATCTAAAAAATTTGGATCTTCTTGTTAATGAAAACTAAAATTCGCAGAATTATATTCTCGTTGGTAGAACTTGTTGTTTTAAATATTGCAGTAAGGTGTAAGAGAACGGCTTCCAGTTGTATTTTATAAAAATGCTATAAAAGTTGTTTTAAGGTTTTCTTAGGCTAACTTCTGCATCTCCCAAAGTTGCATTTGGGTAAGCTGTAAAATATGCCAGAACTTATCTCTTAGTCTTCATTGTCAATCAGCGATTTATTTCTATGATACTCGGTTTTAAATAACCCCATAAGTAAGGCAGTTGTTGAGAAAACTTCGCACCGTTCTTATTTGGCCTGTTTTTCGGGATATCTTTTAGCAAAAATACGACAGGTTCGGTCAATTATCCGATTGCATTCTCGTAAATTATTATTGAATTTGAAAAATCTTCATTCAAGTATCCTAAACGAGACATTTTAATAGTTAAGATTGACAGTACTAATAGAGTTTGTATTTTTGATTTGCATTGTTACCCTAACCGTTTCTTTCGATTTCCAACATTTTTAAGGAAAAACGTAAATATTTTAAAAACTGCTTAAATTAGGAATAAAAATCTATTAATAATAATTATATAAAATAAAATTTAGTCCCCTTTTAAGTGTAAAAAAACAGGCTTCCGTGGGCTTATTGATGATGCAAGTGTTGGAGTACACACAAAAAAAACTACTCTCAAAACAAGCTTATAGTAATGCTCAAACAAATAGCCTTATTTTGAAACTAACTTGCTTTATTTTGTACCTAAAAAATATTCATTTTAGAACTACTACTGGTTTTAAATTATATCATCAAGTTAATCAAAATTATGTTCATAAAGAGATTACATCATTATCATAACAAGATAATCTTATACTTGTTTTAAAAATAAGTATTGTGGTCAAAGTGAAATATACTATGATGGGTTTAAAAATAAAAATAAATTTGTATTCTCACAGCGAGCACAAAGACAGTCTCTATACTCAACTTGAGTAAAATCTAAACCCTTATTATTTCTTTGATGCTATTTGTATTACTTTGAATCAAACCACTATTAACGTATACTATATCTGCAACTGCAATTATTGATAGGTTGATCATTTATTTTTATTACCCTAAAACTAAAGTAGAGTCAAGTTAAAAGAATGTAGTATTAATTTAAAACTATATTTTGATGCTAAGGTGTTTTCTATTTAATTTTACTGTAGCATTGCTCCTATTTATGTCTATGATAGTTTCAGTTTGAAACTTTTAGGTTCAACTGGATACTAGATTTTTTTGTGTGTAGTCTTAATCTCTTTGTCTGGTATTGAAGAAACATGATTTTGATGTTGACACTCTTGAAAATGATGCGTTTGATTGCTGCGTGTAAAAAACCAAATGGCCGTCATCGCAAACACTATTTCCAATTTATCTAAGTGATCATTGGAATTACGAAAAAAAGTTTTATACAAAAAAATATTACTGTATCAATTCTACAAAGAACATTTTTATGTAGAACTAGTCGATTTTTCAAAAAGTTTACTTTTATAGTTTTCAAACATAAAAATAATATATCTTCATAGTTACCTCAGATGTTTAAAACATGCTGTCCTAATTTTAGCACTAAGGCGATATCCCCAATTTTCGCAAGAGTTTACATTTTTCCTTGGTTATAGCATGAAAATATTCGTTCAGCTAGGTTCAATATATGGAGCACTTGGATCTCTGCAAGCATCTGCCCTCCCGGGATTACCTGCACTTTTAATAGCAGATGTAACAGTATTTGCTGGAAAAGGTAAAATAGAGTGGTGAAATTTTTTTAATTCTGCAAGTGATAAGCTGTTAAAAATTTGGCTAAATTGGGGACCACACTGTCTCTCACAGAATATATCAGTGTTAACTCGAACGCGCCAGTTGTTAGCTTTATATTCCCAGAACAACACTGACCAAGTTAGGAGCTGTGAGGTGGTTGTTGTTCACCCAGAAATAATGTCAGTATCAGAACATTCCTACAACAAGTTCTGCACTGGATCCAGCTTTGCTGAGGGCCCACCTTCACTATTTTAAGTCGAATCAAGACCGCATTTGAGGAGGTCGCGTGCAAAACCGGATATATCCACTTTTTTCACAAAATCATGTTTTGGCGGTTTCTGGATTTAAGGCGTGATATTTATCGACCCATGGTCTCGTTTGTAACCAAACCCGTATATAACCCATTAAAAATCCTCATTGAAGTTCGACTTTTGGAGCAAAACCGGTTATATCCAAATTTTGTAAACAGAAGCGGATATATCCAAATAAGCAAGTCTGTACGTAGTGTGTGACAGGTTTTGAGTTCGTTACTTATCTTATGTTATGGTGCCACGTGCCTTTGGCCCTGCAAGATTAATTTGTCACTAACGTAGTGTGTTTAAAATATTACTTCAACCAACTTGTATTTAAAGAAAAATAAATAATTTTTTGAGCTCCATGTATATGATTTGTGTGCAAAACCGGATATATCCAATGTTTTTTTGCTAATAACGCCGAGTTGTTTACTTTTTTTACAAAAAAATTTACGTCGATCAAATAAATAACAGCGTAAAATGAAAAACGTTTCCTTAAAATACTACTATTTGATAAAATAAAAATGTAGGGTGTTTTTTTCATCTCCTGAAAAATTTGTAAAAGTGGATATATCCGGTTTTGCACGCGACCTCCTCATTTCGCATCCCAGTAACCCACTCCCTCTGATTTTGGATAGAAGAAAGTAATAAGCACATACGAGCCAGTTGCTTGTAGCAAACCTTGTGCTCCAGACCTTACTGTTAAACTTTGTCGCTGCTCATACTCTCAAAGGAACTGTTCTTCTCCATATACGTGTCAGTGGAATGGACTTCGGTGCACCGAAATGTAAGTGCGAAGGTAATCCAGACCGATGCTGGTGTGAAAATATCGAAAAACACGGGCCAGGCGATGATGAAGATTTAGCGCTGAAAGTGACGATGATTGTGTAATTTTATTAAAAATGTAGGATTTTGTAGCAGTGCAAAGTATTGCTAGTCTGTACTCTGTCTATATAAGTGTGCAATTGCTTGATTTCTTGCAAAGTTTTTTCATTAGGCGTTAAAATTATATATGCACTTTTTATATTTCAATTTCCTATATCTACACAATAAAAGAGATGAGGGGTATTTGTGAATCTATTGGTGTTTGTAATGTATTACTTATAATTTTATTATTGTTTGCCAATGGCCCTGGCAACAATATCAAACATGTTAATATGCACTGGCAAAAAACTATAAGGGACAGTTATATCCTATTTGTATATTTGAAAACTCTAAAAGTCACCTTTTTGAGAAAATGGTTATAATCTTTTCTATGTAGAATTGTTACAGAAATCTTTTTCAAATAATATTGATAATATTAAATTTATACTTTTTTCGTAATTCCAATGGTTACTTAGATAAATTGGAAACATTGTTTGCGATGGCGGCCATTTTGCTTTTCGCACGCAGCAATTAAAGGCTCCCTTTTACGAGTGTGCCAACATCGAAATTATGTTTGTTCTATTGTTTGGTATTTCAAACAAAGAGATTAAGACCACTACCGCACTTGCATCGTCGAAAATCCCACGGATGCACGTTTGATAGGGGACTAACTGATATTTTCCAAAATATTTAATAATATACAGGGTGTTACATTTAAAAAAAAAAGTTTTTCCGCTTTTGAAATTTTTAGAATAAATCTTATATTGCCATGTATGGAATACAAAAAAATGGTTAAACGCAGTTATAGAATTGTGATTGGCTAATTAAAATTAGTTAGAACGAATTTCCATTTCCTTGAGTTTTTGGTGTAGTAGTTTAGAGCCAGCTCTGTATGTAAGAAAAAATCGGGAGAAATCGCTATATTTTAAAAACGGTTGACGTTAGGTATAAGGTACTCCACACATTTTAGGATTAGAATTTTACGTAGAATCCAGAAATGTAATAATATACAAGGTGTCCCATTTAAAAATAAAAAAGTAGAATACAAGTTCCTGTACAACCGAAAGTTGCACGAAGTTGCAAATGTTTTAGCTGACCGCAACCGCAACATGCCAATTTTCATACTTCTACATAAGTGATATTCCCAGATACGGCTGACGGCTCGTCGTCCGGACAGACCATTTATAATATTAAATATTAATAGGGGATATTATTGTGTCCGTAAAAATAGTTAAAACAAGTGGCCACTAATTTGTTACTTTAAATTAAATATTAATATCTGACCAATATAAAAATATATTATTACACGGATAATCAGTTATAACAGCCGGTACTTAAATTTGTTAACCTTAGTCAGTACAAACACTGGTTACTATATAATTGACTTTTTGGGTAAGACTTTCCCTAAACTGTCCTTCAAACTTGCTTTCGTTGTTATTAATTTTATTATTTGCCCTTGAGGAACTAAAAAAATATTTTTTTTCTACTACCTTACTAGAAAACTTAATTTTCAACCCCTGAGCTAGGGAGGAAAATGCCTCTTTTCCTTCCTCCCATTTTTTAAACATTTTTACATTAGCAAGAGTTTTTTTACCTCGTCCAGCCCTATTTGATTTTGTAGGAAAAATATTTATGAAAGTCTTCACATTATCACCATATTTATTTTTTTAAATTAAACAAGAGTAAGTATCTATAACAGATGAAAAAAATTAACGGCTTAAATTAATTGTACAATTTGTCAAATTAATAAATGTTATCCTTCCGGAAAAGCCACTTTCCGCTGAAATATTCACTACTCCTTCTTGGTGGTTACTTATTGACGTGGTATGGCTGCTTGTAAGGTTGCTTTCCAATGAAGAAGTAGCTATCGGCACATAGATATCAACGTGATCCTTGGAAGAACTTGGCGTTAAAGACAATTGTCGACCAGTAATGATTTGGCTTGCCACTTCCTTTTTTCTTGTTAATGATTCTGATCGCTCCGCAATCTTCCCAGACTCCCAACCTCCATGCTGCTTAAGTGTCAACAAATCACCACCTGCATTGACGAGCAGCGTCGCCGAAGTTCTTCGGAAACAATGGCCTGTATAACTTTGAGGGTTTTTTAATTTTAAAAATGTTGCAATTTTAAATGGAATTTTGGCCATTGTATTTTTTCCAATCACATTCACAGATGATTATCCTTCACAGTAATTGATAAAAAATCTGGAGTGCGGTGTTCTGGGCTGTCTAGAATTCTTGTACTTTCTGTATAAATCCAAGGCGGACAATCCGTTTATTATATCATCGGAGACAATAAATGTGCGTTTTTTCTTAGTTTCTGTAACTGGAAGAATTACTATTACCATATCGCCACGATCATCAAGGTCTTTAAGGTCCATTTTAACTAGTTCTTCGCATCTACAAGCCCCGCAAATGCCAAATAGTAAAGCGATCTGAAAAAAACAAACAAACAGAATCTATCAAAAAATGCATTTTTTGAATTTAACAAGCTTACCTTCATATGCAAATAATCTCTATCTGGGGCCTCCACTAAAAATCTTGAGATTTCATCTCTTTCTAAAGTTAGAGATTTCTTGGACACATAACCGGTAGATTGCCGTTTGAGGAAGGCTACTAATTTTGGAAACTTGATGTCTATATTTTTCCTAACGTTTAGTACAGACTGCAACATACTATATTTGCTCCATAATGTTGATGGTTTTAATTTTTTTGCTCGCTGCGAAAACTACACCAAGGTGGCATCTTCGGAAACTTTTTTTACTCCGCGCTCTTCCAACCATACTTTGAACAAACTGTATTCCTTTTCATATCGTTCTCTTGATTTTTCAGGAAGGAGATTAAGTGTCGCTATTCGTGCCTCTTCAGCGAGATCTTGGGGCAGGTCATCTTCGCTAGAACTCATTTTCAAATCGTAGAAACTTCTAATTAAGTAATGACAAACAATCTGACAGCTTACTATTATGTTTGTATTACTAAAAATATAATAGCAACAAAGCGTAGTAAACATAACGACGGCGACGCGAGAACTACTTGATATTTTGTCATATAGCCCCATACCGGGTTATTAAAAAGAGCCGAAACACGTAAAATGTCTCAAACCGCTAAAAGTTTAATAGTTCAATTTCGCATGCAAAAAAACTTCCAGATACCCATTTTTGTAAGCACAACTTTAATAACTTTGAAGATATTTAAGCGTTCCAGTAATTTTTACTAACCCAGTATTATAGTCTGACAACTTTCTAGTAAGCTAGTAGAAGAAACAATATACATACCTCAGGGGAAAATGTGTTTCCTCCCTTGGATAATTAATGCCCTCCGCTTCGCGTCGGGCATCAAACTATCCGCGGGAGGATAAAAACTATTTTCCTCCCTTGGTATGTAAATAGCTATTATTTTAGGTATTTATAATTACGAGGGTATACGAATGGCAATACGAACATATAACAAATAATTCCAAGTACTTCCGGTAGTTAGGTGAAAATAATATGGAGGAGATTGTATGGTAAAATAATAAATAAATCTTGGTAAACCTCGATGATGAATTGATTATTTTTTTAGAAATAACACATCGATAACTATTTTCACTGCAAAAATTTGAAAAAATTCATGGTTGAATTTTATTATTAGCCGACCAATAAACCATACATAGTTTTAAAAAATCTTTTATTTAGTGGGTAGACCACTTTATAAAAGTAAAATTTAAATTAAAAAGAAAATCTTATCCCATAAAAAGGGGAGTCAAATGGTAGGTAATAACTCACTATTAGCTATTTAATTTTTGGTCGTAAAACGGCGCCTCCGATGGACTTTAAATGAAATTAAATTTATCAGATAAACTCTAAAATGTATAGTTATAAAAGTTATATGAAAAATCAAGATGACGAGTACCGGAATGTCGAAGAAAGCAGCGCTTGCTAAGGGATAACACCGATGTTATAAAAAATTACCTCTTATGTAATGGAAAAGCATTCGTTGATCTTTATTCGAATTTATATGTACCTACTCAGTTGGCACGATTCGGGGTAGTTTTGGTACAATTTCTCGTCGCCGTTACGGTTGTCCGTAAAACGAGGGCTTCCACCCTTAGATTTTGAAGAAACTTATGATTTTTTACTGTTTTCCAGACCAAAAAGTGATTGAATCCAAATTGAGGTCAACGCAGAAGTCCAAAGTCACCCCCATAAGCAGCACAGAATTACTTCGATGATTAGAGGATCTCCCAAAGAAACAAAATAATTGCAACCCACTGGGCAAGTGGTCAAGTATCCCTTTATCCCTTTTTATAATCCCCGGTTGATGAAAATAGATTTAACTGTTAAAATTTTAAGAATCTAAAGCTTTCGACAGATCTTAAATAGAAATCGAACGCAGTTTGCATTAATTAGAAGAGTGTAGGAATAAGACTTTTATACACCCAAAAAATAAGTTTAAGAAAGTACAATTTGTCTGGTGAAAAAATTTCAAACATTGGATCAAATTGAAACGGCTTATATGATTGTTTTGGTGATAAACGAAAGTTGGAATGTTTAGAACAAGATTTGTTTATGGCCCCCTTAGCAACAAATGAACATCCTTTTAATTTCGTGAAACGATTACAAGTTCTTAGAAGTAATCTTGCGAAAAAAATTAATTTGTTCGCAGCCAATCAAATTTACAATGCGTCAAAATTAATTTATTTACTTCAATACGATCAAGGGGCCCTTGCAAAGTATTATAAGACTTAAAAATCCCAATTATCTGATGTCGGCAATGACTCTCAACGAAGAAGAAAATTTTAATATTCTCAAAATCTTTTTAAGACACATAATAATTATAATAATAACACTAGTCAACAAATACAAAAAAAAAATTGCGACTGATGTTATAATGACTCTACGGGAGAGTTTAAAGCATTTCCATTTCGTTTCCATGATTGTATAGGCTCTACCTTACAAAATATAGAAAATTCAATTGCTTTTTCTAAGCTTAAGGTTATGCACCCGAGTATTGTAAAAACCGAAGATCTTTATTTTGAATTATTAAAAACTCAAAAACAAGTAGGCCTCAAACATACGCCTATAGAAGTCACACTCGAAAATACTTTAATTTTTAAAAAATTAATAAATTTAGAATGTTTTATTTTAAACAATAAAATTACATATCTATTGCACATCCCGATAGTATATCATGAACAATTCGACTACTTACACCTCTATTCCATCCCTATCCTTAGAGAGAGTCTGTTTAAGGTAATCATACCGCGAAATAAAATTTTAATTAAAAATAAATTGCACTACGCATATCGAAGCGAAGAATGCCAAGAACTCAACGACCAGTCCTACATCTGTAATAAAATGGATCTTCAAGAAATCACAGAAAATAGCCCATGCACAGTCAAACTTTTAGAATCACCAAAAGCCACCTCCACTTGTCAGCAAATCGAAGCACAAATCACTCAACCAATATGTAAATAATTGGATATGGCCGATCAATGGATTTTCATCCTACCCAAAGAAGACATTGTAAAATTGAAATACAAAGAACGAGACGAAAGCCAAAAGTTATATGGTACATACCTAGTACAAATACCGAATGGATGCCATCAATTAAGAATCAATAATCAATAATCAATAACGAAAAACAGATGGCAAGCAGCAGCCAACCGATCCTGTTTCCCGACCTTGACGGTGAAGTCAATGTCCTACCAACCCTTAACCTCAGTTTTCATATTCAAGATGTCAAACTAGACGGACTTTATGAATTGGAAACCAAAATCCAATAAAACCAACCCGACTTATTCTTTAGCAGTATTTCCGAATCACCTGGTATATGGACAATACTAATTTATACAATTTTAATAATTCGTATCATATACCTTTGCTACAAGAAAAAATGCTTTTTCGAATGGAAACCACGACAGAGATTGGCCAACAGAGAAGAAACGTTAGAACTTCAAGATGTTCAACTACCCCGTTAGCCGTGGTGTTGAGTCTTCGAGGGGAGGAGTTATGTCACACCCTTACCACGGAATATGTCGACGTAGCATTCTTTTATCTCATGCAAGCTAAGCGCTCATGTTCTCTTTTATTGTTTTACCATTGTAATTCTCAGTTAGTCTAGAGTCAGATTCGACAACTAAAAGTACCATTGTTATACTTGTGTTTTTCTTAATAAATAAGTTGTTTTTTCAAAAAAGGATTTCCATAGATCAATCGTATAACTCATGCATAAACTAAGATAATTCTTCTGAAATAACTGGACAAAAAAACTTAAAAAAGCAACATGTTTTTAAAAGTATAAAAAATATTCGCATTCAACGACTTGCATACAAAGAGGCATTAAACAGCAAAATTGTTGTTGTTGTTGTTGTTGTTGTTGTTGTTGTTGTTGTTGTTGTTGTTGTTGTTGTTGTTGTTGTTGTTGTTGTTGTTGTTGTTGTTGTTGTTGTTGTTGTTGTTGTTGTTGTTGTTGTTGTTGTTGTTGTTGTTGTTGTTGTTGTTGTTGTTGTTGTTGTTGTTGTTGTTGTTGTTGTTGTTGTTGTTGTTGTTGTTGTTGTTGTTGTTGTTGTTGTTGTTGTTGTTGTTGTTGTTGTTGTTGTTGTTGTTGTTGTTGTTGTTGTTGTTGTTGTTGTTGTTGTTGTTGTTGTTGTTGTTGTTGTTGTTGTTGTTGTTGTTGTTGTTGTTGTTGTTGTTGTTGTTGTTGTTGTTGTTGTTGTTGTTGTTGTTGTTGTTGTTGTTGTTGTTGTTGTTGTTGTTGTTGTTGTTGTTGTTGTTGTTGTTGTTGTTGTTGTTGTTGTTGTTGTTGTTGTTGTTGTTGTTGTTGTTGTTGTTGTTGTTGTTGTTGTTGTTGTTGTTGTTGTTGTTGTTGTTGTTGTTGTTGTTGTTGTTGTTGTTGTTGTTGTTGTTGTTGTTGTTGTTGTTGTTGTTGTTGTTGTTGTTGTTGTTGTTGTTGTTGTTGTTGTTGTTGTTGTTGTTGTTGTTGTTGTTGTTGTTGTTGTTGTTGTTGTTGTTGTTGTTGTTGTTGTTGTTGTTGTTGTTGTTGTTGTTGTTGTTGTTGTTGTTGTTGTTGTTGTTGTTGTTGTTGTTGTTGTTGTTGTTGTTGTTGTTGTTGTTGTTGTTGTTGTTGTTGTTGTTGTTGTTGTTGTTGTTGTTGTTGTTGTTGTTGTTGTTGTTGTTGTTGTTGTTGTTGTTGTTGTTGTTGTTGTTGTTGTTGTTGTTGTTGTTGTTGTTGTTGTTGTTGTTGTTGTTGTTGTTGTTGTTGTTGTTGTTGTTGTTGTTGTTGTTGTTGTTGTTGTTGTTGTTGTTGTTGTTGTTGTTGTTGTTGTTGTTGTTGTTGTTGTTGTTGTTGTTGTTGTTGTTGTTGTTGTTGTTGTTGTTGTTGTTGTTGTTGTTGTTGTTGTTGTTGTTGTTGTTGTTGTTGTTGTTGTTGTTGTTGTTGTTGTTGTTGTTGTTGTTGTTGTTGTTGTTGTTGTTGTTGTTGTTGTTGTTGTTGTTGTTGTTGTTGTTGTTGTTGTTGTTGTTGTTGTTGTTGTTGTTGTTGTTGTTGTTGTTGTTGTTGTTGTTGTTGTTGTTGTTGTTGTTGTTGTTGTTGTTGTTGTTGTTGTTGTTGTTGTTGTTGTTGTTGTTGTTGTTGTTGTTGTTGTTGTTGTTGTTGTTGTTGTTGTTGTTGTTGTTGTTGTTGTTGTTGTTGTTGTTGTTGTTGTTGTTGTTGTTGTTGTTGTTGTTGTTGTTGTTGTTGTTGTTGTTGTTGTTGTTGTTGTTGTTGTTGTTGTTGTTGTTGTTGTTGTTGTTGTTGTTGTTGTTGTTGTTGTTGTTGTTGTTGTTGTTGTTGTTGTTGTTGTTGTTGTTGTTGTTGTTGTTGTTGTTGTTGTTGTTGTTGTTGTTGTTGTTGTTGTTGTTGTTGTTGTTGTTGTTGTTGTTGTTGTTGTTGTTGTTGAAAATTTATCTTAGATGATACTCTGCGAAACAAGATACATGTAAATGTATATACTGCACACAGGCGCATATTTGAGGGAGGGGGGGAAGGGAATGGGGGTAGTTACCCCCCATGAGCCATTTTTTTTGGTTAAATTAAAATATATTTTTGATTTTCTGTTGAAAACTGTATCATTAAAAAAAATTCATAACCCCCCCCCCCCCCCCAAAGGTCAACTCCAGATACGCGCCTGACTGCACATCTTTCGTAAATATATATTGTGTGATTGTGACAAACCTTCTTTCTAGGTCTTGTTTCATAAAGTCGCCACAGTGGATCTTTTCCCGTGCGTCATCAATCAACGATCAGGACTCAACGTGGTTAATAACTCTGCATCCTTATTTATTACAGTAACAAGTTTGAATAAAAGCATAAAAGAACGTCTCCAAGATTCCGCAATAATATAACGTGCTAGACAAGAATAAAACTATAAACGACTTTTTTTATTTGTTTAGTTGACTACCGTTGTATTTATTATGATCTGCCAATCTAATTCGTATTTTGTAAATTTGTGTGCATTAAAACTGTTCCTTTTTCTAAAAATAGTTCTTTTGGGAGCTAATTATACCCACCATCTGTTTTGGCGGTAAGTATTTATGGATTTTTATAATACCCAATTTATTTATTTTAAATATTCTAACCGTGAAAGTTCTTTGAAAAGGTTACGGCAGTGGGTAAATTCCCTTAAATAAAAGGATGTCAAAAATTTGACTTTTGCGATTTTAATAGTCAATAAAACACCAAACTTTTCTAGATTTTAAGCTTTAAAAATAGTATTAAATGTATTAACATTTGTTTGTCAATTTCTTTTAGATAATAGAGAATGCCGGGCAAAACTTAAAGTAAATAATAATTTTTCGGGATATTATGTACACTGACAAAAATGGATCTACCACTGTCGTGAGTTGCAAAATTAGAGCTACTTTAATCCACGTCTCTATGTTGTGCCAGCTGAGCCTACGAATTATCACAAATCATTTAAAAACGCTACAATTATTCAGCTTCTTTTGGTTCGCCTCAACACAGAAAAAGATTTTTTATCAACATTTTAAACACATCTGCGATTACCACAATCCCTCATCTTGTAACCATTTTATACGTTACCCGAACTCAGTTTTTGGGTTGGGAAAACTTACTAATTGATTTAAAAGTGCCCTTTTTACCCGGATGTGCATTATTTTAACTCATCATCACGTGTAAATTATTTTGTGTTGGAATGATTCAGGACTTGTTTAAAATTAAGTCATAAAACGTACTACAAAACCCCATATCGTGGGTAAATCACCGACCGAACAGTCACGGAAAGTTCCGAATTTGTGCTCGCGCCGGTTGGGCGCGGTTCCCTCCACTGTTTTAGTTTTAGTATACATTCGATCACGAGTAGGCGCAGAAGTAACACATCAACAGAACTTTAAGTAATAATGATGTGGCCATAATTATCATTAAATACATCTTCTAAAGGAAGGGATATGTTTCTGCATATTATGTACTCTGGTGGTACTCTTTACGAGGCGTAGTGCAATATAAGACTTAAAATAAAGTTGCGACATTTTTGCATAGTTAGCAATACTATAAAGTTTCCAAGCATTTACTACAATGCTGTCCAAATAATTTCGAAATAGAGGCACCATTTTTTACCCAAAACTTTTGACCTATAATTGGCAATTCCATTGTCGTGCAGATCAACTCCACCCATGAATTTATTATATTGGGTAATAGCATTGGGTTGAGGTATCTGAATCTTTTTTTTTTCTTTTCGGTCATATCGTTTAACAGGTTGGCCATTAAATATGTTGCTACCAACAGTCACAATGGCATTATCGTTCCAGCGTACAAAAGATACTTTTGTGTCATACGCAGAATCGTATCATCCTCAAACTTGTTTATTTACATATTTTGAGGGTTTTAATGGGTAGTGATGATGACCGACATTTTTTTCCAAAACAACTTTACAACAACCTATCTGTACTACAAGTAACTTGAAGCTGATACATTTATTACATTTTATCGAGTTTCTGCCAACCAAGCAAACATATCTCTGCGAGTCAAAAAATTTTTAAACTTCATCTATTATACCAGTGGTGCGCTAATGCACCAATAAAGTTTTTCAATAGATATTTTTATTTGGGTTAGTAAAAACAAAAAGTTAAAAAGCATTTTGTAAAGTGGCACTATTAGATATTACATTAAAATAAAAACAATACAATTTTTTTGTTTTAAATAACTACCTTTTTTGAAACCAAAGTTTAAGAAAACCATTCAAATTTTTTGCGCTAATTTAAGGCCTTTAAAGAAATTGTCATTATTTTTTATTAATTGTTATATCTGAAGGTTAGTGAACCGGTGGTTAACTAAAGAGATAGATACTATAGCCTTAGAGATAGGTAGATAAAAACTACCTAACAAATTTCTTGCTTTTTACCTGCACGGTTCACGGGCATTCGGTTTCCGGTGTTCGATCGAGAATAAATAAGATATTTTAGTAAAAACAGAATTTAATTTTTCCTCAAGTTAGGAACCCGCAATTTTTACATTCCGAAAAATACAAATATATTTCATACGGAATAGTTGGCGACGAGGTAAAAGTTATCGCGAGCTAAAAACGAAAAATTTTAGTGAAAATTTTTAGAGAAAATTGGAAATAAATCAAATTTTCATACGGATCAGCCATGCCTTAGCAGGAGCAAGCAGTTGTTCAACAGGTAAATACTGCTATGATTGGACATTTAAGAGAATTTGATGCTAGTAGTAATGACTGGACAATTTTTATGCCACGGCTAAAAAATTATTTTTTTGCCAACAATATTACTGCACTGACAAAAATGGATCTACCACTGTCGTGAGTTGCAAAATTAGAGCTACTTTAATGCACGTCTCTATGTTGTGCCAGCTGAGCCTACGAATTATCACAAAGCATTTAAAAACGCTACAATTATTCAGCTTCTTTTGGTTCGCCTCAACACAGAAAAAGATTTTTTATCAACATTTTAAACACATCTGGGATTGCCACAATCCCTCATCTTGTAACCATTTTATACGTTACCCGAACTCCGTTTTTGGGTTGGGAAAACTTACTAATAGATTTAAAAGTGCCCTTTTTACCCGGATGTGCATTATTTTAACTCATCATCATGTGTAAATTATTTTGGGTTGGAATAATCAGGACTTGTTTAAAATTAAGTCATAAAACGTGCTACAAAACCCCATATCGTGGGTAAATCACCGACCGAACAGTCACGGAAAGTTCCGATTTTGTGCTCGCGCCGGTTGGGTGCGGTTTTTTCTACTGTTTTAGTTTTAGTATACATTCGATCACGCGTAGGCGCAGAAGTAACTTAATGCACGTTGCGTCCAGCGGCGTTTCGAGCGACTTTAAAACATGGAGAATGCTGAACCGCATCCGAACAGGGGTTGCACCTGTTAAAACCAATCTGATCAAATGGGGCCTATCCCAACCAAATGACGACAAGTGTGACTGTGGCGCAGTTCAAACCATGAAACATCTCCCGATATTCCCGAACTGCCCCGCACGGTGTTCCCTCGACGACCTGTGGCTGGGCAAACCCGAAGCATTAGACGTGGCCCATTACTGGGCCGAGAAACTCATTCCGGACACGAAAAAGTAAAGTAAGTGTTAATGGAATAGGACCTTTTAAATTTTGTTGACCTATTTGAAATTAAGTGTAAAATATGTTTTCTAAGAATAATTATAACTTTACTGCAACACGCTCTGAGACTGATAAACCATTTAAGATTTTTGAAATAAAAATTGTCGATTTTTCTATCCATCTGTTAATATTCAAGAAAAACTATAAGCGTAGGTTTCGGAAAATCCTTCGAGAAGGATACTAAATTTCATATTTAGTTAACACGCATTAAGAACTCGTGTGTGTAAACTTAATACTTGAGGATGCACAAAATATTTCACATTTTATGCTAATGACAGTTGACATTGTATTAATTTAAAAATCGCATGTTAAAAAAATATGTAATTTTATTTTTGAAATACCGAAAAAGTCAATTGGCTTAAAATACTAGTCATTCAGACACAGGAAGACAAAACTGACAAACAGGCTAAACAAATTTATTGTGTTTTTATTGATATTTTTGTTCTAGGATATTAGCAACCTACCTGAAAGACTACAAAAAATTTTCGCTTTTCTTCGCTTATTTTTTGTTGCTTAAGATATGTATTCTATCAAGATTTGTAGATGTGTTCCACATTGAAGTAACTACATTTAAAGCTATTTAGTAGTGATATTTTTATTTATATTTATATTAAATATTATACATTTCTTTTGTATAAAACATTTTTTTACTGTTGTTTTTTTATTTCACTAATAAACGTACTTTAGCTAATAACTGGGTTTGAATTAAGTTTCGAAAAACACTCCTAAAACACATCATTTAATATTTTCAAAAAAAAAAGTACAGTATTTCTGACAGCCAAACGAGTGAGTTATTCTAGCCATCATCGTAAGCTAGGACAACTCAATAATCAAGTTTTCATAGCTCGACTCATGAATTAATGTAGCCCGAGTAGTAAACGAATCACAATTCACCTATTGGTCTCTGGCAGCTTTAACAATGAATTGCTTGCAGCCCAAGTCGCAGCTACGGTAGCCTTAGCTTACCAATGATTTAAGTCGGTTGGGTGAGCTATCCCAGTGCATAAAATAACACATTTTCTTAGCTGTTACAACTTATGAACAGTGATTTAATGCAATTTGTTTGATTTAGTTGCTGTAATTCAGAGGTCTGGGCTGTCCCCTATTGGCAACACGCGTCGAGCTAGGATAATTCATATTTGAGTTATCTCAACTCGATATTTCGCTCAGTGTGACGAAGACAGAAAACGTGCCATTTTTTTGAATTTGCTGAGCGAAGACTCATACAGATTGATTTTTAATCTATCTCTGCCAGACAGACCTGAAGAAAAAGTTTTTGACGATCTCATAGGCATTTTTAACAAACATTTTGTATCACAACAGTCTACTTTTGCTGAAAGATACAATTTTTATAATGCAAGAAAATTACCGAGTGAGTCAGTAAATGAATGGGCCGCACGTGTGCGAAGTTTGGCCGTAAATTGCAAATTTGACGGACATTTGGATATGTGCCTTCGAGATAAATTCATTATGGGCATGGAAAAAGGAAAAATCATGGATAGACTTTTCGAGGAAGAAAATAAAATAAAATTTGAAGACGCTATTCGTATTGCATGTTCCAAAGAGGCGGCAAATCAACAGTTCCAACAGGCTCCGCCATATTTGAAGCAAGAACCTATACACCATCTGCGCAACTCCCGAAAGCCGCAGGGTAGCCATGACAGCACGTCACCTAGAGGGGCGAGGACATCATGGGAGACGCAAAAATCACACATCAGATAAGTGCCAATTTAAAGATTGTATATGTCATATTTGTAATATTAAGGGTCATTTAGCACCCGTTTGTAAAAATAAAAATGGAAACAAATTTCAAAAGAATAAAAATTTTAACGCCAAATTTCCACAACAAAAAACTCGTTATAATCATTATTTATCGGAATCGGATCCAACACATTTTGGATCAGATTACGAAAATACATTATTTATGCTTGCAAATTCAAGTAATATTTCTTGTAAAAATAAAAATCAACCATTTTCAATCGAAATTTTAGTGGAAAATAAGCCATTCCAGTTCCAAATTGATACTGGTGCTTCTAGTAGTTGTTTTTCACAAATTTTTTATGAAACACATTTTAAAAATCTCGAATTAGATAGAACTAATCAGGATTTTTTTGTTTATACCGGGGAACAAATTAAACCTATCGGTGTTTTAAAACTAAATGTAACATATAAAGAAACCGATAATAATTTAAATTTTTTTGTGATTGAAAACGGTGGACCTCCAATCCTGGGAAGAGATTTTTTATATTTATTTAAATTAACACTGTCCGATGTATTTTTTTGTGAAACAAAAACAGAAAGTACTGATGTACAAGTAAAATTTAAAAATTTATTTGAACCAGGATTGGGCACTTTTAATAAAGGCGAAGCAAAAATTTTTTTAAAGAGTGAGACTGTCGTTCCAAAATTTTTTAGGGCAAGACCGCTACCTTATGCTATAAAGGAAAAAGTGGAAGATGAACTAAATCGGTTGCTGGAAGCCAAGGTTATATCACCAATAGACTATTCAGAGTGGGCCACACCAGTAGTACCGGTCATCAAACCTAATGGGCAAATACGACTGTGCGGAGACTACAAGATTACAATAAATCCTTGCATTAAGGAATATCAATACCCTTTGCCCCGCGCAGAAGAACTGTTTGCTAAATTAGGAGGAGGTATTGAATTCACTAAACTTGATTTAACAAATGCGTATCAACAAATTTTGTTAGATAACGACTTAAAAAAATATACCACGATCTCGACCCATAAGGGTTTGTTTTTTTATAATAGACTTCCTTTCGGCATTTCATCAGGTCCGGCAATATTTCAGAAAACTATGGAATCTCTTCTAGGGGGTTTAGACGGGGTAGTTTCATTTTTAGATGACATTCTTATTACAGGGGGCTCTAAGAAAGAGCATCTGGAAAGATTAGAGAGCGTTTTACAACTTTTACAAGATTCTGGGTTGAAAATTTCAAAAGATAAATGTGCATTTTTTCAAAGTTCAATTAAATACTTGGGATTTATAATAACAAAAAATGGTTTGCATCCTTGTATGGAAAAAATTAAGGCTATTCAAGAAGCAAAAAAAACCAACAAATATCACCCAGTTAAAGTCTTTTTTGGGATTAATAAATTATTATGGTAAATTTATAAAAAATGTATCCACACTTTTGCATCCGCTTTATCAGCTGTTAAGAAAAAACGTTAAATGGGAATGGACTTCGAACTGCGAAAATGCTTTTAAAAAAATTAAAAGTCAATTAACTTCGGAAGACGTTCTTGTTCATTTTCAGCCAAATTTACCTATTAAATTAATAGTGGATGCATCAGACGTGGGACTAGGTGCAATGATTTGTTATGTTTTTGAAAATAAAGTTGAAAAGCCAATAGCGTACGCTTCTCGAACCTTGTCAAACTCTGAGACAAAAATGTCTCAGATTGAGAAAGAAGCCGCTGCTATTATTTATGGGTTATTTAAATTTAATCAATATTTATACGGAAATAAATTTACTCTCGTAACCGACAGTAAAGCCTTGGTATCAATTTTTAGTCCTCACAAAGGAATTCCACAGTTTTCAGCCAACCGACTTCGTCGTTGGGCAATTATTTTGGGAAATTACAATTATGACATTGAATATGTTAAATCAGAAAAAAATAAAGCCGATTTTTTATCTAGGTTGCCTATAGAGGAGGATTGTAAAATTTTTGAAATTTTTCAAAGAGATTATTTTAATTATTTAAGTAAAAATAATGAATTTCAAATTAAATTCGAAGATTGTTTGAAGGTTGTAGACAATGATGTATCTTGAGTAATAGATGTGTTTTGGACTTCCATTGCCTTTAGTTTTTCATATCACAACGTTTCAACTGGTAAGTATCTCCAGTCGTCTTCACCTGAAGGTGAAGACGACTGGAGATACTTACCAGTTGAAACGTTGTGATATGAAAAACTAAAGGCAATGGAAGTCCAAAACACATCTATTACTCAAAATTCGAAGATGTTTATGAAGTTACAAAAAGAGATAAATTTTTGAAGCAAATAATTAAAATGATCCACACCGGGGTTTGGCCACATTTTTCACAAAAGAACGAAAAATTTGTTCCATATTTTAAAAGAAAATATGAATTTTCCATTGAAAATTACTGTATAGTTTGGAATAACAGATTAGTAATACCTGAAAACTTACGTAATACCATTTTGGAAAAATTACATAATACACACCTGGGTATCGTTAAATTGAAGGGTATTGCTAGGAGTTATTTTTGGTGGCCAGACATGGACAAAGACATTGAGGTTTTTGTAAAAAGTTGCGAAGCTTGCGCTTTTAATAGTCAAAGTCCAAACAAAGCAATACTTTCTCCATGGCCCTGGCCGGAAAAACCATTTGATAGACTGCATATTGATTTTTGTGGTCCATTTCTAGACAAAATGTTTTTGGTTATCGTGGATGCTCATTCAAAATGGCTTGAGGGTTTTATTGTAAACTCAATAGCAGCTTTTCCAATAATAAAAATATTAAGACGCCATTTTGCGACTTTTGGAATACCAAAACATTTGGTTTCAGACAATGGCACCACGTTCGTTTCTGAAGATTTTCAAATTTTTTTAAAATCAAATGGTATTAAACATTTTTTATCGCCTCCTTATCATGCTCAGTCAAATGGACAGGCCGAATCAGGAGTCAAAAAATATAAAAAATGCTTTAAAAAAAATTATTTTTGGAATAAATCATCAGACGTGGTATATCTGTTATGTAATTTTTTATTTGACTATAGAAATTCAATACATTCTGCAACTGGTGTTACTCCTTCTAAATTAGTTTTTAGGCATAAAGTAAATACCAGATTTAGTTTATTACTTCCTCAAAGCAGGGTAAAAAACAATGTATTACGTAATCAGTCAAAACAAGTAGATTCATTTTCTGGGAACAGAGTTCAAATTTTAAAGGAGGGGGATGAAATTCTGGCGAGGGAGTATAAATTGAATAAAGTTTTTTGGAAAAAAGGCATTGTAATGACAAAGTCTAGGAAGAAATATTTATTTAATTTTTATTCCTGAACTACAAGCTGACTGGAAACGACATTTAAATCAGTTGAAGCTTTATTTACGTAATACATTACCAGTACAACAACCCTTAGGCTCTAATGAGGTAATATCAGAAAGTGCTAAACTAAACATTAGACCTAAAAGAATAATTAAACCACCCCAAAGGTATGGTGACGGTGTGCCATTATAAATTTGTTATAAGGTAATAGTGATAGTTGTATATATTATGTATATTTGTAGATAATGAATTGTAAGGATTAAATTAAAATATTATCTTCTAAGATTTAATTAGGTTAGATGAAATGTAATATAAAAAATAAAATATTTTAAGGGGCAGAGAAATGTTATATCTGAAGGTTAGTGAACCGGTGGTTAACTAAAGAGATAGATACTATAGCCTTAGAGATAGGTAGATAAAAACTACCTAACAAATTTCTTGCTTTTTACCTGCACGGTTCACGGGCATTCGGTTTCCGGTGTTCGATCGAGAATAAATAAGATATTTTAGTAAAAACAGAATTTAATTTTTCCTCAAGTTAGGAACCCGCAATTTTTACATTCCGAAAAATACAAATATATTTCATACGGAATAATAATGCAACAAATACCTATTATTTCTTGACGTAAGTATTCTTGCTAAATGCATAATGATTTGTTTTTTTTACTAAAAATCTGGTGTAATATGTTCAAAAAATATATTTATACAGTATACGTATCATTGGGACCAAATGGGTTAAGGCGCTGTGATATTACCGAGGAATTTTCAAATATAGTAAGGAAGATATAATATGAAGTGACCGGTGATAAATAATAAACTGCACGCCAACTAACCTATAACTATTTTAACAACTTTAATACCTTAACAATGACCCTTGTAAAGAGCAGCAACAAAGAGAATATATAGGGTTAGAAATAATGTTAACTCCCTGTTAAACAATCGCAACAAAATAGAGAGAGAAAGAAGAGAGAGAGCGAGAGAGATGGATTTTAGTATGCCTGCTGGCCACCAGTGGCGCAATGGCGGGAAATTTGAACAGCGGTTTTAGAAATTGTGAATATTATTATTAACTTTTGAACGAGTTTTTATTGTTATTATTATTGAATCACATTTTAAATCAATAAAAAAATTCACAAACGTTTTCATTTCATGGAATAAAAGCACATTTTATTATTAACCAAAATTTGGAAAATAAATAAGGAAACCCTTCATCGTAAATACTTTTTCTATGTTTATTTATAAATAAAAACTACATGGATAACCATAACAAAAAATAACTGTTTAGAACAAACTAATGTCCTTAGGATACGTCTCACAGATCTCACTCATCAGGTATTGTCTAAATTCATTTAATATATTACAAATACTGTAGGTATAAAACACAAGCACTAGGCTGCAACGAGACACGTACTAAAACATCCATAAACTATGAAGTGATTCTTACAGCATTCTCAAAAACAGTATGGGATTGACACTACATTTTTCTGTAAAATATGGCCAGTGTCCTAGTATCAACTCATCGAGTTAGCTCAAACCTTTATCCTTGTGCCATCATGTTGCTCAATGTGTTGTAGGTAGAGTATTCCTTAATACAAACAAATTAGTCTTCTGAACTATCAGTTCGTAACTGATAGATTGTGTGCGCCCCGCCGTGCTATACGGAAGTATAGCATGGGGACAAGCTCCTAAAACACGCAGGCATCGTCTTCAAGTTTTTCAAAATAAAATTCTTAGGGCAATCACCAACGCACCCCACTACATTAGGGGAGCGGCGATACACCGCGACCTTAAAGTTGAAACCATCAAAGAATTTTTAAACAAAAGACATACTGAGTTCTTTAGGAAAAAACAGTTTCACCCAAACCAGCTAATCCAAAATTCATTCCCCATAAATCCCGCCCCAAACTTGCACAAAATACGTCATAGGAGCATAAATGCACCTATTACATAGAAACAATAAAACAACACAAAATAACATCAAAAAACTTCAAGCCTAGCTTGAATGTATGACAAGTTGATTGATTTTTGAACCAACAACTTAAATTGGCCAAACGTAAAAAAATTGTTCAATTTTCCAAAACCAAAAATTTTTGGAAAAATTGAAATTTTGCTTTTTCTTAGGAAAAAAATATTTTTTAATCTCCAAAATACAAACTACTACTAAACACTAACGTCCATCCAAGGACACATTTGTCTTTATCCATTTCAGACTCAACAAGTGTGTAAAAGTGTCGAAAGGCACTAGCACAATAAAGCCAAGAAAACAACAGTAGTGATAGATTGTTAGGTATTACCTCTGGCACAAATCTGTTGCAGTTGTCTGCCGGCTGTTCAATATATTAACATAATAATTATGTGAAACATTTCATGTTGATTTATTTAATGTAAACTTACAACAATATAAAAAATAGGCATAAGTGTAAAATTAATTTGATAAACATTAAAAAATAATTACGTGCATAGTAGGCTGGAATAATAATAATTGAAATATTACACATATTGGCGAAGTTCTCAAGAGTAGAAACTAATAGAATTGTATGAAATATTAAAATGACAATGAAAAAATTAATTTAATTTTCTGAGAAAAAACGCATACAAGAGAAATCGACAGTTTTGACATGTACCCGGTTCATCGATCAGCTGGAGAATCATCAAGCGACGACAGCGCCAATTTGACTCTGTTGGCCACATCCCCAAAACAGTTTTGTCGAATAAGATCCAAGTACTTACATACGGGTGATTATTTTTACCAGTACCATGGGAGTATTATAAACGCATCCTTCGGAAACAATTTTCAAAGTGTTTCTAAAGATAAAATGTGGCACAGTATTGCCAGCACTTAAACTCAACTCACACATGACCAAAATAATAGTACTTATATTACCTAACAAGTCCTACGCATGCGTCACCGGAACCGAACTCAAACGGTAATCGGTGCCCTTCGCGGTTCGCGCAGTTACGATATGTTTTTAGGGTTTCGTACGTATACAAAAATGGAATTTTAGAATATTACAAGTAAAATACACCCTTTTTGAGTATTCAAGGAACAAAACGGAAACGCTGGTTGTCTGCAGAATCACGTAGCGGAACGGAATACACGCAAGTGCAAAAATGTGTGTAATATGTTTTAAATATAGTGTAGATTATAGTTTAATGCTTGTTTTGTCTAGATCAGCGGTTCTCAAACTTTTTTGGTGACGGAACCCTTTTGGGAAGCAAAATACTTGATGGAACCCTACAATAAAACAATAGTTTTTAAAAGTGTATTCTTTATTAATAAGCATAATAAAAGTACAATGTAACAGTTACGAATTATTACTTACTTTACCACATGGCAAGTACAATAATAGAAGATATTAAAAAAGAAAAAATCTAACTAATGGGAGGTATGAAACTGTTTTTTATTTTTCATCAATTGGTTGATATCAGGTTTGATAGAAGACAGTTGAAGTCTCATATCAGGTTCGGCATCCAGTCTATTGCGATATTTTGTTTTCGTGGCTGCATAGGTTGAGAATCCTGTTTCGCACAAATATGTTGTTGGGAACGGGAGAAGAATATTCAGAGCCATTTTGCCAAGCATTGGATATTCATCACGGATTCTGCACCAAAAATCGTTGAGAGGCGTCGTTTTGAACAGTGACTCCATACTTGTGTCTGATGACATTTCTAAAAGAGATTCATATATCTCGTTTGACATACTTTCGGGCTTTTCCAAGTTGGGTAAAAAAGGATTATGAATACATGAATTTAGTTTCATTTTTGTATTCTGTTCTTCGGGAAAATACTTTTCAAAAGATGCGCGCATCGAACTGAGATATTGGACCAATTCTTCAAACACATCATCTTGAAACATTTCTGAGTCGTTATCGCTAACAAACTCACTGAGTGACGTAAAGCTTTATATTTCTTTCTTACCAACGCAAATAATCCAAAAATCTAATTTTCTTTTGAAGGCAGTTATTTTGTTATAGGCCTGAAACACTGTTGTCTGTTTACCTTGCAATGATAAATTCAATTCGTTCAATTTTTGAAAGATATCCGCCATAAAAGACAATCGGAACAACCAAGTTTTATCATACAAACGGTCCTTCAAATTAAAAGAAGTATCTGCTGAAAGAAACATTTGTAACTCGGCTCTAAGTTCAAATAGCCTTGTTAACGTTTTACCCCGAGACAGCCATCGCACTTCTGTATGGAGCAGCAGTGTTTTATGTTTGCTGCCATAATCTTCACACAATAATGAGAACAATCGGGATTGTAGTGGTCGTGATTTGATAAAATTAATTATTTTTACCGCTTCATCCATAACTAATTTTAGATTTGACGGCATTTGCTTCATCGCAAGTACTTGTCTATGCAGAATACAATGGCTGGAACTACAATTAGGCGCTTTATTTTTTATTCGTGACACTGCTCCTGCTGTTTTACCTGTCATCGCCTTGGCCCCATCTGTACAAATGTCAACGCAATTGTTCCAACTGAGATTATTTTCTTCAAAAAATATATTTATTTTATTAAAACTTTCTTCCCCGGTAGTGTTTGTGAGCAGCGGTGAACACATAAGCATGTCTTCTTCAAAAGAACTTTCATATGGATATCTCACGATAACCAGCAAGATAGCCAAACCAGCGACATCAGTTGACTCGTCCATTTGCACGGCGAATCGTGTTTTTTGTAGACGTGTAACTAGTTCTTGTTTCACGTAGCTTGCCAGATCATGGATTCGCCGTGAAACAGTATCGTTTGATAGCGGCACAGTAGAAAGATGCTTTGCAGATTTTTCATCGAGCATACATTTTGTTATGTCTAATACACATGGCTTTATTAAATTCTCAGCGATAGTGTGCGCTTCACCTGCTTGTGCAATGCGATAGCTAACTAAATATGATGCCTCCGTGGCCTTTTTGTTGATAGTTTTTGTTACATGCATCATATTTTTTTGACTTTCCAATAACTGATCTTTTTTACGAACAAAAAATTCTTTATTCTTGTCTTTAGACTCGGGGTGTACAGTTTGTAAATGTCGGCGCAATTTGGCAGGTGCCATGGAACTATTAGGAAGCAGTTTACTACATCGCATGCAGAGAGGTGAGCCGTTGGAATCAACAAATCCGAAACTGATATATGATTCATCATACTTCCTTTTTTTCGTCTTTGAAACCGTCGAGCTTGACGTCGTGGCATCATCGTCTGGATCGGTGATTGCTATATTCTCCGCGCGTACTGCTTTTGAACATTCAGCGTCATTAGAAGATGTTGTTGCAACACGTTTAACACCTTTAAGCCAACGTTCCATTCTTCTTTATTTATAATGTTACACGTCAGGATGGTGGGGTCTAAATAATGCACAATCGTTACTGCGTATAAGAGACTAAGTTTAGTACAATGAAGAAATGTATAAAACTGAGACAACAGAATACAGCAGGCAGTAGAACAATGAACACTAGTTTCTCGCTAGCGAGCTTGTAAGTAGGTAGGTAGGAACTTATCGGTCCGAATGCTAATCGTCAACTGACTGACGAGGCGCGACGCGCGATCGCCGCTTTTATACTTAGTCCTAGACTCGATCTCGAATATTCTCGAAAATACTCGAGTCGGCGCCTTTGATAAACAAAAGGCAAAAATAAAAAGAGAAATATAAAAATTGCGTTGTAAACAATTCAGAGGCGGCTTTTATCAAAGGGACTGCGCGCTCACAAGTATACATGTTGATACCAAACTTATGAGATATTGTACCAGCTATTGTAACACATGTTTATACAAATACAAATAAATAAATAAATATACCTACGCGCGGCCGCGGAGTCAAAACGTTCGACCAGAGAGAGGTGTTTTGATTTTTTTTCTAAATTCTTGAGGAACCCCTACAGAGGTATCGCGGAACCCTAGGGTTCCGCGGAACACACTTAGAGTATAGCTGGTCTAGATAATTAATAAACCAGGACGTTTGCATTTAAGTTTTTAGTGCTCGTCTATAGTTTTATTTTGTGCGTGTGTGTGTAATAACATAACAGCAAAAAAAACGATGTCGATGTTATAATATTGAAGTTTGGATAATATTATTGTCTGTATCTAAATAGTGGAAATAAAGCTAGGTTGTTTTGACTCACAATGGCATTGTTTTAAAATGCCGAAAACAGAACTTGCAGTATTCCAGGGTGTAAATCAAATTACCATAGCTTCTTAAATCAAAGTAAGATACTTTATCTCCCTTTAAAACTCCGGTCAGTGATTATTTATAGAAACAAAATTGTTTAAAGCAATTTTCATAAACTGGACATCCCGAACAAACCCAAACAAACCCGAACAAACCCGAACTCAAACGGTAATCGGTGCCCTTCGCGGTTCGCGCAGTTACGATATGTTTTTAGGGTTTCGTACGTATACAAAAATGGAATTTTAGAATATTACAAGTAAAATACACCCTTTTTGAGTATTCAAGGAACAAAACGGAAACGCTGGTTGTCTGCAGAATCACGTAGCGGAACGGAATACACGCAAGTGCAAAAATGTGTGTAATATGTTTTAAATATAGTGTAGATTATAGTTTAATGCTTGTTTTGTCTAGATAATTAATAAACCAGGACGTTTGCATTTAAGTTTTTAGTGCTCGTCTATAGTTTTATTTTGTGCGTGTGTGTGTAATAACATAACAGCAAAAAAAACGATGTCGATGTTATAATATTGAAGTTTGGATAATATTATTGTCTGTATCTAAATAGTGGAAATAAAGCTAGGTTGTTTTGACTCACAGCGGCATTGTTTTAAAATGCCGAAAACAGAACTTGCAGTATTCCAGGGTGTAAATCAAATTACCATAGCTTCTTAAATCAAAGTAAGATACTTTATCTCCCTTTAAAACTCCGGTCAGTGATTATTTATAGAAACAAAATTGTTTAAAGCAGTTTTCATAAACTGGACATCAAATTAATATGCAGTTTACTCCCTACATTTTGCTGAAACTGAAATTATTATACTTAATTCGCGAAGATGATCCTAGTTTATTAAATGGTTCTCTCTTTCTGTATCAAAAATTGCGACGAAAACTAAAAAAAAAGGATTTTTTGGTCCTTTTTCTATAGTTCTTCGGCAACATGTTTTTCCTGGCCGCCTTGCAATATCGTTATTAAGCTTTTTATCGAGTAATACTAACGGGATTCTTTTTAAAGTTTATCGCATATCTAAATCATAATCTTAAAATTTTGTGAGATTTGTCGTTCTTGCATATTTTTGTATCGACTTGCGCGAACGAGACGAGAAAAAACGAGACAAGAGAAGAAGCCATTAAGTTGGCGTCGGTCAGTATTTTCCCGTAATTTGTCTCTTTTAAATTTAGTGATTAAGAAGTTTTTACGATCATTTTCGCATTTAGATACCAAAATCTAACAAAAACTGCATTTCACATTACAGTCTTTAATTGGCTTTAAATTAACGGATCAAATAAAAAGACCACATTTCATGCAAAGACACTTTAATTATTTTCAAAATTATAATAATGCACAAAACATTGGCCAGCCCAACCACATCAAAATATGCCTATGACAAGTTTCCAGCAAAATCACTATTTGCCATTGCCATTGTTATATGACATCGTATTTTACATTTTTTTTTCGAGTATAATTGATGTAATTTTAGTTTGGGAATATGCAGAGTGCAATTATTTGTGACGTGTGTACCTAATAAAATTTTTTTTGTCCGAAAAAATATTACTAGGGTTTTGAAAGTGCATTTAAATTTATTTTTAATAAAAATGTGGTTTGTTGCCTCACCAAAACCTATAATAATATTACATTACATTGGATTAACTTATATTAAAAGCTTGTTTATCAGGTCATTGTTCATGCCAGTATTTCGTATTAATCACAAAATAAATATACGTATTTCTCTAGTGATGTTTAATTAGTCTTCGATATCATTATTTAGGTATGTTTTAGTTAAAATTTCCCATCAGCGTGGCGTAGGAATAAGCTGCCTGCATTATCTAAAAAAATATGTATTGGATAATTATTATTCTTCGGTATCATAAAGTTGAAATACTGAAATACCATTCAATAGAATTTTATGTGCAAAATATAAACTGAGTCTGAGTAACAAGGACTCCATCTATTCCTTAAAAAAAAAAAAGGTTATTTCATTCATCAGTTTTTTTGCACTCGTGAATTCCCTTCAGCCAGAGATGGAATCTAACCCAACTTATTTTCTTTAAATGCAAATGTACTATTAATTACTTTTGAAGTTCTGCATATTACCTGATGATTGTAAATATTGTTGGAAATGTGTTAAAGTTATTTTTGGGTTTCGTGTGTTATTCGTTAGTGAAGTTCTTATTGTTCTTGTGATGTTACACAAAATTTTGCTATTAAAGTGGTCCTCAAAGAAATTAATCCAGGTAGTTAAGATCCGGCCATCTTGCCGGCTACTTGTGCTATCTTCATTTCCACCGGCGCACCAAATAGAAAAAGAAAAAATTGTAGAAGGTATACAACTCTAATGGAGCTTTTATGAAATATAAAAAATGTGTTAATGTATTAAATGAATGGTGAAGAAAAAATTGGTAGGAAATTACATCGTACTGAGTACGTCGAAAAATATATACAGGGTGTCCCGAAATTAGCTAACAATATTTTAAGAAGATAAAGTACATCCAAAAATAAGACTAATACCCTCTATTAATATACCTTCAAAAACGCTTCGTTATGGGGCTAGAGCCCCCCGAATTGGAGCTACGTTTTTTGCATATCTCAGCAAACACTTAATATTAAAACATGAAATTTATTAGAAGTTCTACTAGCGACAAGGCATAAGTATTAACGAATGTTACTTTAAAATATTTTTCCAGTGACGTCGCTCGGGGTGGAGCCTTAAGTAATATTACTATTATTTTTTTTTATTTCATAGTTTTAATGTAATTTTTTTTTAATTTTAAATTTTTTGTTAATAAAACCTTCTATTATTGAAATTTGACAGAATGTAACGTTTTTAAATTAAACATATTTTTAGATTCCTTTGTTTTTTAAATATTTATTTTCATGGAGATTTTAAGAGAGTTTTAAAATAAAACAAAAAAGAATATCAAATTGCAAATCAAATTTGATTGTGAACAACACGGGAAACTAATTCTTAAGCAAGTACTAGTCATGTGTCCCCAAAAATAATAATCAAGGGGATTTAAATCAGGTGATCTTGGTGGCCAGGCTATTGCTACCAATCCACCTGGTAGTTTTCTTCAAGCCAATTCCTCACTTGACATCCGTAGTGAGTTGGTGCCCCATCATGTTGAAAGAAGTGCCCTAAACGTAAATCCAGTGGCTCATTATCTAATAAATCCCCAAGTTGATTATGTATTATTATTATTATTTGTCGCCAGTAGAACTTCTAATAAATTTCATGTTTTAATATTAAGTGTTCGCTGAGGTATGCAAAAAAAAACCTTAACCTTTTCACTGGATTTCAAAAAACCGAAAATTTTAAAATCGATTTTACTGGAAAATGGTGAATCCTACCGCAATGAAGCAAGAGTACCTTTTTTCAACAAAAGACATCAAGGCTTCTAAAAATTTTACCTAAAGTTAAAAAAATCCTACAAATAAAAAACTTAGGGCAATATTCTCCCAACTACCTACCCAGTGGGACGCCACTGGAAGAAATACAGTTAAGCTAATTAAACCATTTATTGCGTCTAGCTATGGGTAAAACATGTGTCAAATTTTGTTTTGATATCCTAATCGGTTTCTGAGATATTGTAAAAAAACTGCTTGTCATGGCTCCAATTCGGGGGGCTCTAGCCCCATAGCGAAGCGTTTTTGAAGGTATATTAATAGAATATTTTAGTCTTATTTTTGAATGAACTTTATCCCCTTAAAATATTGTCAGCTAATTTCGGGACACCCTGTATAGTAAAATAATTAAAACATATTTGTTCAAAAGAAGAAGTCCAAACCAACTTAATGGATAGGGGAAGCAAAATGACACTTCTAAAAGAACGATTTTTAAAAAAATTTCAAAAAGAATCAGTAAAACATAAAAAGTTAAAAAAAAACAGATAGGCATGATCTTAATTTAGTTTAGATATAAATTAATTATTAAAAAAGCTGTTTGGGGCGCTGAGTTTTGCTAAGACTCAGTAACCCATGTGAATTATAATTTCCAGACGTACATCTTTAGAAATTTCTAAAAAAACATATAAACTTTTTTAAAAACTTCTTTGCGACTTGATATGTTTTTCTAAAAATTTCTAATGTACGTCTGGAAATTATAGTTCACTGGGCTACTACGTCGTAGCAAAACACATTGCCCCAAAACAGTTTTTTGATAATTAATTTGTATCTATATCAACTAAATCAATATCATGCCTATCTGTTTTTTTTAAAGAACTTTCATATCTTAATGATTCTTTTTGATAACTATTCTTTGAGAAGTGTCATTTTACTTCCCCTATCCATTAAGTTGGCTTGGACTTCCCCTTTAAAAAAATATATTTTAATTATTATACTATAGTATATATTTTTCTACGTACTCAGTACGATATAATTTTCTACCAATTTTTTGTCACCATTCATTTGATACACCAACACATATTTTGTATTCCATAAACGCTCCATTAGGGTTGTATTCCTTCTACCATTTTCTCATTTGCTAACACCATCAGCAAAGTTTTTCTGTCTCCTGGTGATGAACGTTTCTGTGTTCAAAAAATGTAGATACCTTAATTGAATATTTTTTTTCTAATGAACTTGTGGAGAAAGACTTTTAGTTTTTCTTTGGTTTTTATAATAATATTATTTCAAACTATATATTGGCAGAAATCTCCAGTAGCAAGTACAAAAGCTTTTTAAATATTGAAAACAACCTACCGCAATTTAAACTTTTCTATTTAGGTACTAGATAAAAAAGTTTTTAAAGAAACAGATTGTCTAGAGCAGTGTTGTTCAACCTGTGGGTCGCGACCCCCTGGGGGGTCGCGAAGCCTCTGTAAGGGGGTCGCGAGAGGTCGAGAGAACTCAGTAAACAAATCAATACATTTAAAAAAAGTAATTATATTAGCACACAGCACTATCTGTTGTTAACACTCGGCCCTAACAATATGTTTGTATTTGTTTGTTAGTTATCAATTTAGTATTCGATTTAAAATTATATGTTTTACGTACTTAATTATATATTTATATCCGAATCCTAATAACGCATACATGAAAAAAAAAGGGTCGGGGGGTCGCGAAATATTTTTTGATACTAGGGGGGTCGTGTCATGAAAAAGGTTGAAAAACACTGGTCTAGAGTCTAGAGCTTGCATAAAATATTCAGTTCTCATCATGGTATGATGACGACATGCACCTATAATAGTTTATACGCGACTTTCATACTCGTTATCTTACCTTCAAAGCTTTGTCCATTGTCATAGGTGCAAATGGACCAATGGACATTGTCAAGGGTTTCTGAGATTGTCGCATCATGATTAATAACAGTTTCTGGATTTTTACGTCTTTGTTGTACCACTTTATCTGGTATAGTGCATCTCCAACGGCAAGACTCTAAAATCATTTAATAATTGATAATCGTACGCAGGTAAAGGTATACACACATGTAACGAAGTAACTATATTTTTCCGGGGTTCTTAATATTTGTACCGAATGTTTTATATTTTTACAAGCATAGTATGCATGTCCAAAGTTAACTTTCTTATTTTTCATGCCACAGCGTTTATTTTTGTATGTAAATAATCCGTATAATTTATACTGTTTGAATAATTAAAGTTTTCCATCGAGAAATACCGAGAAAATACTTTTTATAGTTTTGCGACACGCCAATTAGTACTGCTAAGCAGCGCCGCAAAGTATTAGCGCATACAGTACTTACCGAATGCCGCGGTTTGAGACCGAGACGCGCATGGTACCACGGAACGATCAACCAATCGCGTCATACCGCCGGGCCTATTTAAGTTGGGCATGTTGCGGAATCGCACAATCGCATTAATTCCGAGCTCGCTGTAAGATGGCATTGGTCCTAATATGTAACCGATTAAAAGTGAGAAAATTTCTTGAAAGCAAGAGTATTTTGATGGTTTAATTACGCACTCCCAGGTACGCAGGCCGCGCCGGGACCATCTAACTGCTGCTGTCGGAAAGCCATTTTTTTTTAGATTTCCGTGGTTCAAATCTAATTTTTCTACGAGCGTGTGAAAAGTTAGACTTTTCACACCCATTTCAGTGTGAAAAGTTTTACTTTAACGCACTAGTGTAAAAAGTAAATTACCTTTCACACGCCGGGTGAAAAGTCTAACTTTTCACACGCTCGTAGAAAAAATCTTGTATGATATAGGTACATAAGAAAATATCTCGTTTAAGGCACTCATATGAATTTTCATATGCGTGCCTTAAACGAGTTATTTACACACTTTTATCATAAATAGCTATTTTCAAACGTTGTCAGAAAAAGATTGACCAAAAATCACATTTTAACTGCTAAAAATTTTACGATTTATATTGCATTTTTGTCAGGGATAATTTTAACGTTTTCATTAGTATCTTCCGGCTTTAAATTATTCAAGTTTTTTCGTTTGACCGGAGATACTGGGTTCGCAGATTCAGGGGATTCAATGTCTTAGGGCGTGCAATTTTGGGTCTGGGTTTGACGTCGCCTCAAGGGTTGCTTATAGTCCGGCGAGACAGGGCGATGTTCTGGGAACAGGAATTTTTGGAAAGTTTTGGTTTAAGATCATGGCTTTGTAAGTTAATGGGAATTATTCACGTGGCGTGAGATAATTGCATTGTTTTCACGGAGGGTTGATTCAGGGGGTAGATTTGCTAGCAAGTTGATTTGGCGCGTGAGCGGTTGAAGAGTTTATTTGATAACGTAGTATACTGTAACTAGTCAGAATATTAAATATAGAGTCAGATGTTGTAAATTGTTGACGTTTTTTGTAAATTTATTTTGTGGAAAAAATAATCTTTCTTTTTTACTTGTTTTAAATCGGTTGTATTATTGAGAAAAAAAATGCAGCAAGGCAGTCGAAGTAAAACGGCGCTTGGTAGAGTGCCAATGTTTAATGCGGCTGGCCTAAGGCCGTGCCGCCCCAGTGAACATTCAGGTAGCGTAAATCTAACACCACATTCTGGGATGGGGAAAATATTGAAATTAGAGAAAGCAAGTAGGACTCAGTGTCGGCATCATCAACGGCGCCTGAATAACGAGTGACGGCAAAATGTGGGTTTACCGCCCGTCGGCGCAGATTTCGCCTGTGACTCGATTCATGGAGGGTCGATTGGGGTCTACAAGGGTGGAAAATGACCAGGAGGACCCTTATACATAAACGTAGAGCAAAAACTTAAATACAGAAATTATACAGTATTTTCATTAGATTAAAAAATACTACCTTTGATACACCTTTACTAAGAGGATTTTTGAGAAAATCCCGCTTTTTGATTGGCCACTATAGTGTTATGCCCCTTAGCGGCCAACCTAGAAACTTGAAAATAATTTCCATCAATTTCTGTTAGTCAGGTTTGTATTAAATATATTTTTTCGCAAGCCGTACGGCAAACGGTTTTTGAGGTATAGCCGGCGTCAATTCTTAGCTGACCACCCGGTATATAGATAATTGCTTTTATTTATACAGTGTGTCCAAGAAAGTATGCAACATAATATGGGAAAGTTTTTTTTATCACCGATTTCTCAGAAAATTTCATTTTTTTAGAAAAGTTGGTGCATGTCTTAAAACTATAAATGCATATTTCATATTTCACCTGCGGCTAATAGTAAGGAAGTAAATTCCATTTTTTTCGAAGTTGCCTTAAGAATAAAGTACCTTAATTATTAGAAATACAGCAAAATTTTATATGGAAATGTTCTTGCAAATGAGTAAGTTAGTCCAAATACGAAATTTGAGTTAGGTGTCACAATTTTTAGTTTTTTTTGGTTAATCTCTATTTTCCCCTAAACGGTACACCTCTGTTCGATTTTTTGTTTACGCAATTTTAATATATTTATTAAATAACTTTAACGTGGGTTTGTAGTAAAAATGGATTAAGTACTTAGTTGCAAACTTTTTAAAACCTTTCAATGTTACAAGTTGCTTCAGATATTAGCTTGTTGCACGCCTACTTAAACACATTTTAGTCAACTTATGTTCTAAACAAAATTATGATAGAATCCAACTCTATTCATATTACTGGAAATAATTAATAAGTTATTTGTCATTTTCACCCAGTACGCTGAAGTCCAAAAACCTATTTTAAAGAAATGCATATAAAAAAAATTTTAAATTGACACACCTAACTTAAATTTCGTAGGTATTTGGACTAAGTTATTAATTGGCAAAAACATTTCCATATAAAATTTTTCTGTATTTCTAATAATTAAGGTACTTTACTTTTAAGCCAATTTCGAAAAAATGGCATTTGCTTTCCTAGTATTAGCCGCAGGTAAAATATGAAATATGCATTTATAGTGTTAAGGAATGCACCAACTTTTATAAGGAATAAAAAATTTTGAGAAATCTTTGATAAAAAAACTTTCCCATATGTTGCATACTTTTTTGGAAACACTGTATAATATTGACCAGTTTAAGATATGAATTGATAAAACCAGTGGTTACGTTTATTTTGTTTTTTTATAAATCTAGTCTAGTGTCAAAAATAAATGTTTTTTTATTAAGACAGATAACGGGGAACAGGAAGAAAAAATGCGGCCTTACGGATACTTACCTGAACCATAACTTCATTAGAGAACCAGCCTAAGGCAAATACGTATATGATCATATGCAGTAAATGTGAAATAGGGAAGGCAATTTCTTCTATGGTGGATTGCTAAAACATGAAATTTAATCAAAAAAATTTAAATGAAATTTAATATTATTTACTTACTACGGATTTCTTATACAATCATTTTTATTTAGAGCGATACTAGAAAAGTATTCCCTATAGGACTTGACGCGAAAAAAAAGACGAATATTTTAATAATTTTATTTCTTAACATCTTTTTTAAGAGGATTCCGTAGCTACCCACATGTACAGCAGTGGCGGCTCGTCAGATGAGGCAAGTGGTAACTAGGTTTTTTATAAAAATTCATTAATAAAAAAATAAATTGTATTAACCCTAATTTTTCCATAAATATTATCTTCTTTACGAAATAAAAATAAGCATTAACATTGGCCAAACCAAATCAGTATTACGTATGCATATAGTTTTTGATTATTAACGAAAACGTTATTTTTGCGCATAACGTAGTAAGTGCAATGACACACCACGGCGAAACAATAATCGCCTCGAAATCGTTGTGCCCATGCATTTAAAAGCCCAAGACGTCGCATCGTTCCGACTTACGCTATATCTTTATCTCATTTCTTCATACACGTTTGTTTATTGCTTTCAGAGGCGACCATAAGTTCGCCGCTGTTTGTATTGCGCATATTACTCGCATATTATCACGTGCATTGCATGAGTCGTAGGTCGTAGCGTAGATCAGATCAGGGGTCAGGTTACTTATTCGGTGGTTCCCACTGTTCCCAGAGCGTTCAGTTAATCGATTTTATTAAATAGTTTTTATATTTTAGTCGGGAATTGATTTTGATTAGTGTTTCGCGTGTTTTTCTCGACGTGAACATGAATCCGTGTCATCATATTGTCATGTCCCTTGTGGAAACCTCTTTTTCAAGACGTAACGAACAAGAAAAACGAGAAATCATTTGCTGGGAGAGGCCTACCCCTCAGATAAGTACTCTTAAAAAAGACAAAAAAGACGGAAAATAATATACCCGCAGTTTTCAAAGTTCTTGGTACGGTGGTACGGAACTCATACCTGGATTTGTGGTAGCGTTTTTAAACAGCGCTTATATTGTTGGCCGTGCTTATTATTGGGAAAAACTAAAAACGCGTGGACTTCTGATGGCTATGTAGATCTAAAAAAAATTTCCAGATCAGTTAAAATCCACGACGCGTCCAAAGAGCATATTCAGAATTCCTTAGGTTTTGTACGTTTATCCCAATACCCAAAATAAGGACTTAATACTTTTAAAATTAAAATCAGAATTTGGAAAAACAAAAAAAAAGATACAGATGCTATAGGTTCAGGGGCGGTAATTACCCCTCCCAGGTATTTTTTTTCAGTGTAAATTTTTTATTTTGGGCGTGGTCGCGAAAATTTTGCGCTTCCGGCCCCCTTTCCCAGTAATTGTCATTGGTAACACTGCCTATATGGTCAGACACCGAAAATTCGCCTCACCTCATCTAAATGTCACGAGCCGCCACTGATGTACAGTGTTTTTCATTTTCTAGCTTTTTCACTGGCCGGTGTCGCGTCTCCGAGAGTGGCGTGCGCCTCTGATGTTGGAAAGGAAAACAATCAGTGGGCGCAACTAAGATGGATTGTTAATTATGCGCTTAAAATTATATTTAAATTTAAGATTGGCTTTGATAAAAAAATTGTAATTTTTTTCTGAAAAATTATGTTGATATATATTATGTTGTTTAGAAATAATTACAGAATATTGGAAAATCAATATATTGTTGCTAAATTAACAAATAAATGACTTTAAACTTTATAATATATACATCAGTGACAAATAAAAGGACTTTTCAATATTCTTTGTTCGGCATAATATCTAAATTAAAATTAAATGGCAAGATACAATTATTATTTGCTGATGATACAACTAATATTTACTTTGACGATGATTACTTTGACATTTAAAATCGAATAAAAAATTATTTAAATATATTTTTTCCTGGCTTCAGTCATTGTAGTAAAGGGTGGTAATATAATTAACACCCTGTACTACTAATTATATTTAAACAATTAGTTGTAAGTAGGTTAAGAATATGTTATTTTATTGTAAGCAAAACAATTCGATTTACTTTTGATGTATCAGCACCAATTGGCTTGTGTAAAAGTACTAATTTTGAACAGAACAATAGACGTAATTTTAGGTTCAAGTAACAAGGGTCTTTTATTGGGCTCTGCCCCTGACGTCTCCCTTCCTAATACACCGATTTACCATATCATATAAATTATCAAATAATTTTAAAAAATCGTCTTTTACATTAAAATTTATTACTAAAACAAAAAAAAACAACTTGCTACAAAACAAAAATATTATTTGATAATAAAATCATAAAATATGCTAATTCTATTAAACTTTTGGGACTATATATAGATGAAAATTTAAGTTGGGAAACACATATCGAATATATTAGAAAAAATATATCTCCTTTGATTGAAATTTTATACAAAAGTAGACATTATTAACCAATTACAATTCTGAAAAATATTTATTATTCTCTAATTTATTCTAAATTGCAATATTTAATTTCAATATGGGGATCTGCTACCTCTACAATAATAAAACCTTTAAAAAAATTACAAAATAAACTTATTAAATGTATATACAAGCTTCCCTTTTTGGAACCCACAATGAATTTATGCAAACCACTGGGATATTTAAACTTAGTGTAATATTTTATACACATGTTGAAAATTTTAACTGAAATAAATTTAGTATTAGGAAGTCTCGTCATTTTCAGGTAATTGCGGTATTTGCGGTAATCTAGAAAGTCAGAACAAAAACTGGCCATTTCAGCAACATTACAATTAATATACTCTATCCAAACCAAATAGAATTTTTAAAGACGATGGTTTCATCCAAAATAAACGTGTTTTTAAAATGGCAATAAAAACCACAAATAACGCCGCCAATAGAACTATATACCAGGATTGCTCACTACTGCTAAATACTACGCGCTAGGCGGTCAGATTTTAGGCTTACTCTTTACTTAAAAAAGGTTGAACGATCGCGGTCGGCATTCCGTTCGACTCGTTTCTGGTTTCTAACGCTTTGTCTCTTTTCCACTTATAATATTATAGTATCATCGCATGCTATTTAATTGAGATGTTATTTTCAAACAGTTAGTTTCTAGAAAAGCAGTGTCGTGTGTGGACGTGTTTCGATTGTTTCCTAGTTTTCGTTAAGATAAGTATATTTTTATTATAATAATGTCTTTTTGGCGCCCGTTTGATGTAGATGAACGGGAATTATTACATGTTGAATTACCTTCGCTAACGACCGCATCGCTAGCCGAAAAATGTTCGGAGTTTAATAAAGATTTACATGTTCAAAGTCAACGAATAATTTTAAATATTTACGGGTGTTTAAAGAAAGAAAATCCTACCTACTTTCGATATCTACAATTTATCGCATAATTAAGGCAGGAGATGTTACAGATCATTCGGTAAAGCGAAAGAAAAATAACCAACAGTTTCGGAAAGTTGACGATGCAGCAAAAGATGCATTCGACGAATTGTTTACAATTTATACAAGGAAAATACGGTACCGACATTACAAATTATCTGGGATAAGTTACGCGATTACCCTGATTATAAGTATCAGTCATTGGAAACGCTTCAGGGTATTTTATTAAATTGCGGATTTAAACATAAAAAAATTAATAATCGAATGGTAATAATGGAGTCACGCCGTCTCGTTGAACATCGTCAAGAATATTTGCGTAAAATAAAAGAATATCGCGAATCAAAAAGGTATATAGTATATCTAGACGAGACATGGTTTGATACTCATGATGTTGTTCAGTACGGTTGGGTAGATGAAGCTCAAAATTGTAGCTTAAATACACCGTGTTCAAGAGGAAAACGCATAATAATACTTCATGCCGCAGGTGAAAACGGTTTCGTGCCCAATGCATTGCTTTTGTCGGCCAAAAATATATCAACATCTTCTGCCGATTATCATGAGGACATGACTGGGGATTTTTTTAAAAATGGTTTATCGATCAGCTCTTACCAAACATTCCACCAAACTCGGTAATAGTCATGGACAATGCATCATACCATTTGCGTATATTAATCAAAATCCCGAATAATACTACTAAAAAGGAGGACATTTTAAATTTTATGAGGAGTAAAAACATGAAAATTTCTGAGAAAGTCCCGGTAAAAAAAGAAGTACTAAAAATGATAAAGAGTCGAAATTTTAAAAATGAATACATAATTGATAATCTTTGCACTAGACACGGCCATACTGTATTGCGTTTACCTCTTTATTATTGCATATTTAATCCTATAGAAATGATTTGGGGCACTATAAAAAAACGTCTTCGTAAATGTAATCAGTCACCAACACTAAGCGCAATAGTACTCGATAATATTCGGCAAGTAGTAAGTGAACTAAGCCGCGATATTTGGAGAAACTGTGTGGCCCACGTTATAAAAAAAGAGGAGGAATATCTTATTTTACCGCCAGTAGCACCACTAGTGATTCAAAATGCGAATGAATCCAGTTCCGAATCATCTGACGATTCCAACAGCGTATGAATACATATTTTTTTATTTTAGATTTGATTTTTTGATTCGATTTAAAAGTTTTAACAATGATTAATATTCTTATAAATACAGGATGGGATTGGAAAGGGTGTAGGGGAGAAGGGAGCCCTTTTTTGCGACCAATTAGCAATTTCTACGCTTGATTACAACACGGGCCTTCAAAAGTTTTGATTAAAGTAATAGGTAAATTATTTTTGCGCTCGATTTGACAGGTTTCTAAAATGCTTACCATGTTTATACTGGATTACAAATAATTATAAAAAGGAATATATTTATTGCATTAATTTAAAGTCATAATTATCGTTCGACGGCACGTCCATGGATACATTTATTTCGGTGGCGAAACATCGTCTTTAAAAATTCTATTAGGTTTGGATAGACTTTACTACAATTTGGGTTTTGCCGGTGCAGACTGTTTAAAAAAAAGAAAACATGTTATTTATAAGGTTGATTGTTTACTTGATGCCGCATTCCAATGCTCACTTTATTTTCGGTTTAGTATTTTGTACTGTTTAAACCGTTACTTTGTAGTAAGAAATATTTTTGCTTTATTAAAATGGGTTATTTACCTGAATCACACAAATCGAAATTTTAATGATGATTGGCTTTGGCGACAGATTGCCTACTCAAGCAGAAGTAGCCGCTTTATTTCACGAGACACACCCCGATCTACCACCAATTTCCCAAGGCACCATCGGCAAAATTGAAACTCGGTAGATATCGTGAAGTGGGCCACGTCAGTGACATACCAAGAATAAGGCAGCTTGGAGTAATGGACGAAGACACGCAATTAAACGATTTACTTGCTCTTCAAGAAAATCCCATTACTCCAGTTGGGCAACTTGCAAGAGAAAATAACTTAAGGATGTTGCTCCGCTTCATTACATCATAAATGTTCGACAATATTTAAGTAAAGTTTTTACAAACCGCTGGAAGAAAGGGTACCTACTATTGATTGGTCGCCAAGATCGCCGGCCCTTAATCCTTTAGATTACTTCCTTTGGGGTCACTTAAAAACCAAAGTTGACGCAACAACACCAAAAAATTTAGAGGGACTTAGGCAACGACTTATACACGAAATATCGTCAAATAATCCCGGATATGTTACATAATGTCAAGAATAAATTTTACTTTAGATTAGGGGATTGTCAAGAAAAGATGGGCAATATTTCCAACAATTTTTACAATAAAACAAATTGCGTTTACATTACCAAAATGCAAAAGTAAATGGTGGGTAATTTTTTCTTTCACAATACATACCGTTACATATGAAAAAAAAATTGGGGGCGGTTTCTTCCCCCCAAAGAGGGGTAAATTTCATAAATGTAGCCGTAGTTCTGTATTTGTCCAGCAAATAAGGAGGCTTCTTCTTTTAATTAATTTATTCCAGTTAATAATTCCACCGTATTTGACTTTTTCGTCGAACTGTTTATTATGTTATTGTACCTTGCAAATAAATTTAATTATACTTTCCCATCTACGGTATTTATATTTTTTACTGTTCTTCGACCCCGTTTATGCTAGCTCAAAATTTAACAAGCTTAAATTCTTATGAAAAGTACATTTTTTCGTTACGTCAAACATATGATAATATGGTTCATTTATAAAATTATTCTATTTTATATTTTTTCGAGCGTTAGTTATCTCATTTGCTAAGCAAGTAACTCGCACACGATTGAGTGGAATCATTTTGACACAGGACAGATATTATGAACTTACCGTTAAAATTGCAATTGTAACGGCGGCAACATTCATTGAATTTGCAAGAAAATCTGTTAACATAACGTAACTTGTGTACTTATTCACTTTGTTAACAAAGCTAAAAAAAATGTTTATTTATACCTAACTTAAATTATTGGGACCTTACACATTACCAGTATTACTAAATAAAATTACTGATGTCAATGTCAATCCGAGAAGTTTCATTAAAAGAATTAAAATTTAAAATTAACAAACTCAAATCAAACAATAATTATAGTGAAATTTTATCAAAAAAAGTAATGAAAGAAACTTTTACAAGCACAGGTGAAATTATATTAAGATTAATCAATACCTGCCTAAAATATGGAGAAATACCTGAAGATCTAAAATGTTCTATTATAACACCAGTTCCAAAAATTAAAAATACAAAAAAAAGCTGTGAGATGAGGCCAATAAATATATTATGGGATATTGAAAAATTATTAGAAATGACAGTTTATGAACAGATACTAGAATTTATTGAAGAAAACAAAATTTTAGTAAATATGCAAGGAGGTTTTAGAAAAGGATATTCAACAGAAACGGCAATCCAGTCTGTAATTGAAAATTGGAAGCGAAGCGTTGACAAAAATGAAGTTGTATTGGCAATATTTTTGGATTTTAAACGTGCATTCGAAACAATTGATAGGGATAAATTATTAAAAAAATTATATCAGTATGGATTAAGGGGAGTTGTTTATAAATGGTTTCAAAATTATTTAAGTAATAGGCAGCAAAAAACAAAAATTGATAATATTTTTTCTAAAAAGGAATATAATAATATTGGGGTACCACAAGGTAGCATTTTGGGTCCATTATTATTTATTCTTTATATAAATGATATGCCAAATGTTTTAAAACAAAGTTTTATTCAAATGTTTGCTGACGATACCTTATTATATATAAAGGGTAAAAATATTCTTGATTGTATAGACATTTTAAATTTTGAATTAAAAACTTTATCAAACTGGTTAAAGGTAAATAAATTAAAATTAAATGTTTCTAAAACAAAATTTATGGTTATTGGAAATAGCGTGATTAATACAGACATAAATATTTTTGTTGATGATGAAAAATTAGAAATTATAGACTCTTTTAAATATTTGGGAGTAATTTTAGATTCTAAGTTAAAATTTGAATTACATTTTGAAAATCTGGTATCTAAAATTGGAAAAAAAAATTAATTATTTAAAAAGAATAAGTCAAAATTTGAGTTTATTTTCACGAAAAACAATTTATAACACTATAATTTTACCTCATTTTTTATATTGTCAACTATTTTATACACAGCAAATGATGGGGTTTTTAATAGACTCCAAGTTTTGCAAAATAAAGCTATGCGTATAATTTTAAAAGTGGATAAATATACGAAAATAAATTTAATGTTAACGAAACTTCAGTGGTTAAATGTTAAAAATTTAATATTTTTTTTGATTTGTACTTTTATTTTTAAAATACAACATAATTTACTGCCTTCTCATTTGAAAGATTTTATAACTCAAAATTTTGAAAATCATAACTATTCAACCAGGTATAATAAAGATTTTTGTCTAGGTAGGGTATCAAAACATTTGACATATAAATCGGTTTTCTATAAAGGATTAAGTGAATATAATAACTTGAATATTTTAATTAAATCACAGACCTCTTTGAAAAATTTTAAAAAATCATTGAAAAATTATTTATTTAAAAAACAAAATAGTGACTGATAAAATTTTTTTTAAAGATGATATTGTTAAATTAGTTCAAATATTTTATATAACTTGTTAAATTGTAGCACATTGCTAAATAAATCTTGTTACTACTACTACTACTAATACTAAAATCATCATTTTTTCATTTGTTAATAAATAAATATTTTTTTGTAGGAGTATTACTAATAAATGAAATTAAAATATTTTTCCTTCAGTACCTGTAAAGTAAATTTATCATTATGAAATATAATAGTATTTTTAAGGACGTAAGTAACTATATAAATAAATATACAATAAATATAGTTTAAAAAACCTAAAAAACAAGCTTTAATAATTAATCAAACTAAAAAAACAAAAAATAAATATAGTTTGAAATAATTCTTGAAATTCTTAATATTGGCAGAAAATAATAATGAACGATAAACATTAGTATTATTGTGAAAAAAGCGTGGGGTGCTCGATATACGAAAAATATAGCATAAAGGGCCCCACGCTTTTTTCACAATAATACTAATGTTTATCGTACTTTATTATTTTCTGCCTATATTAGGAATTTCAAGAATTATTTTAAACTAAATTTTTTGTTTTTTAGTTTGATTAATTATTAAAGCGTGTTTTTTAGGTTTTTTAAACTATAATTATTTTTCATTTTTTAGTTTGAGATATTGTTAAGAATTTTTTTTTTGAGTAGAGATAGTCATAGAGAGGTCCGGAGTAGAGATGGAATACTGGCACTAATTTATCAATGACTTTTTGAAATGGCTAGATTTAAAGCAGTAGATCCATTTTTTTTATGGCTAGATTCAAAGCATTGGATCCACAAACCCAAACAAACCCGCTCGGCCAATGGACCAACTGATAGCAAAATAATGTACTAACACTATTAAACCGAGTGCTCGAGCCGGAAAGTGAGCTCTATCTCTCTCACTCCTATACAGGGGATCTGTAAGGAAATGATTTAATTCCGGCGATCCTGGTCATGATAATGAGATGATAAACTTATCAAATTATTGTATTGTCAGCGGTTCTTGTTAAGTCTACAAAATTTAAATTAAATCTGACCGTTTAAAGTGGGTCAAAATCGGGTTCAAAGAAGTCGGTTGTTCGGGTTTGTATCAAATTATTGTATTGTCAGCGGTTCCTGATAAGTCTACAAAATTTAAATTAAATCTGGCCGTTTAAAGTGGGCTACTAAATGCCAAGGTCAAACCTTTTTAGCCCTAAAGTACCCACGGGCTCAAGAAACAAACATCTTTTACTTCCGCCAGCACTCTACTGTTAGGTTAATCGTCCTCCATGCAGGCACCCACCTGTGCTTTGTAACAACCACTTTGTGCTTTATTTAAACATTCATAAACGGGTCCTGTATATTGAGTTGCATACACCTGGGTACGATACATTTAAATTTAAAATCCTCTTTGCTTTTTTCGATACATCATTCAAGGTGAACCGCCAGGGGTTAAACACTTTCGAAAATAACGACACAAGTTGTAAAAAGCACAAAGTGGTTGTTATACTTACTAATAATAATAAGTGTGTGCTTACTTGATTAGAAATAAATGTTCGTTCACAATTTTTCTAAATTTTATTACGACGCTTTCATGATCAATATTTTCGTCGAGTGAATTGTCTAAATTGCTTATAAGACCATGCACGATTTTGAGCCTGTCTGCAACGAATATGAGAAATGTAAAACAAGTTATTTCAGTAGCTATATATACATTTCCCCCGCAGAAACAACAAAAAATATCAAAAAAAAATACCGACAGGACATGTTTTTTTTCGTTGATAGGTAGCCACATTGGAACTAATAACGAATCCTCAATCATTTCTTTTTCTGTTTTCAGTTCTTCTTCACCAGTCGTTAAATTGCTTATTAATTTAAATAAGATAAACGTTATAGTTATGAAAATAAATCCATAAATAAGGCAATTTTTTATTGTGATAAATAACTTGATTTTGCTCTTGTATTCATTAACCAACGCCTTGTCAGAAAACGTGCCAATTTTTTCTTCATCGTTAATAATTTCCTGAAAGAGTGTTGATACGTTCTTCTTTTGATAAATACGGGCCTTGATGCACCCTGCCAAAGCTGTAAGTGACACAGCTAAAGATTTAAATATGACGTTATAATTGCCACCGATTGATATTAATTGAATAAGCTTTGCCAACATAAGTGAGCTTGTGAGAAGCATAATTCCTTGTAAGATACGACAATACCATCGTAGAAGTATTCGCAAACTTTGATTTTCTGTCCAGTCTTCATTCCAAGTTCCCGCCACAATCATGAAGTATTTGATACTTTTAATTCGCATTTTGCTATAGTGAATATGGCTGGCAGGTATTTTACTAAAAAGGAAGTATTTTTTAACAACTTTAAGAAGCAAATATTCTTACTTATTGGTTGTTTTTTATATTTTGCTATTACAGTTTTTTAATTAAAATTCTAAGACTAATAAACGTATCTTTAATATTTTATATACATACACGGTAATTTTTTGAACTGGAATAAATTCGGTAACAAAGAGTCCGTCCATATCTTAAGAATCTGAAGACAAGGGTGGAAAAAAGGTGTTCAAAACGACATATATAATGTTCTTTTATAGCAGTATATACAGGGTGTTTCACGCTGGATGGAACATTAGACGTTTAAGGAAAACGGGTAATACGTTTTATTTTTTAAATTTTGTTGCTCCGATAAACGACTATGTTCTATCGTTTTAAAATATTTGCCGCTTCTACACAAAACAGGTGGCAGCATCGATATTTTAAATGGAACAGCCTATTTATTTTTTAATTTTCAGATTCTATATGTATATTGAAACGCCCCAGATCCGGGGCTATTTTTCGCGTAAAAATTTTCACAAAATTTCTTAAGGGTATAATAAAAATAACTAATATTTTAGGTTTAATAATAGGTGCAGAGGAATCCTCGTTTTAAAAGAGCTTAAAAGCCACAAAAAGTGTAAAATTCTACCCTCTTATCGACAAAAAGCCGCAACGAAGCCGCTCAAAAGAAGACTCGATATTTCCCAATCACAAGTTAAGGTTGTTACGCTGCCAGTTGTTTCTTTGGTGTGGGTAATCTATTCTTTATTACAAATTATTGGATTTTTTTACTTATCCTAGATCTCTTCCAGCGCCGATCGACCGCACGGTTCACCAATCCGAAGTCGACCATTTTTGTATCGAGTATCGAGCGTCTAGTAAACCGCATTCGTGATGCTCGACCTCGGCACGTATCGAGCGCTTGGTACTACGACAACAGTCGGACTACCGTACGCTCGATTAGGCTGAAATCCTGGTCCATACAGCACCTTACAAATAATGACTTGTGGAATTATTGGTAAATAAAACAACAGTAAGTAAACGTTTAACCGAAAAAAAACACTAAGCATTTTATTGTTAAACTAAAAATATTTATTTAAAAACTTAAAATGTAAATAATAAAAGTGGCTTAAACGAAAAATCGGACATACTATACAGTGTACCTACTTTTTGTAATTACGAAAAGATTTATTTCGCAAATGTATTCTCACCCGAGTCCAATATTATACTGGCCGACAAAAAAAAATTTTTTGTTGTAACACAAAGCTAAATAGCATCTTGTGGTAGAATGGACCTATCCAAATACGAAAATGAGAAAAAAAAAGTTGTAACACGTAACCTTTTCTTGTTACATTTATAGAACCACATTTAATGTTACAATATTTAATATCTATTGAAAAAATAATTTAAGAATTTTCTAACGGTGTATATCGACTATATTTAAATTTTTACACCTACTAAACATACCTTACATCTAGAAAAAACACAAACATTACAAATATTAACTGAACACACTAATTAAATTTTATTTTTTCTTTTTATGAGGGGTCATATCTTCTCTTTTCAAAACCCAACAGGAATCACCCATCATGGCTGGATCCCATCGTCCTTGATAGCGAATTTCCATTGTCCTGATATCCTGGTGGAACCTTTTACCCTGTTCGTCACTGACAGCTCCCAAATTTTCAGGAAAAAATGACAGATGGGAATGGAGGAAGTGAATTTTTAATGACATTCGGGCACCAAGCGATTTGTAGGAATCTAAAAGTTCATCGACTAACTGTTGATAGTTTGCATCCATATTGTTGCCCAAAAATCCCCTTACTATACTAACAAATAAGTTCCATGCTCTGAGTTTCTGCCTGGTAAGCTTCTCTGTAAAGTTGACATAGTCCAGCAATTTTCTGATTTGTGGCCCAATAAAAATACCTTCCTTTAATTTGGCATCACTTAACTGGGGAAAGACTTGTCTTAGGTATTTAAATCCATCACCGTCCGTCCTTATTCATAGCTTTCACAAAGTTTTTCATCAGCTCAAGTTAAATGTGAAGAGGAGGCAGAAGGACTTTTTTGGGGTCTACAAGAAGTGCAAACTTAACATTTTGAGATCCCGGCTGAAATTCACTTCTTTGTGGCCAATCTTTTATTACATAATGCTGATCTACTGCACGACTGTCCCACAAACAAAGAAAACAGCAATATTTTGTAAATCCTCCCTGAAGTCCTACTAAAATTCCTACAGTTCAGGTAATTTTTCTATTATAAAATCTACCTGCTAATGTAAAATGGTCTTATCAAGCTATTGAAAAATGGTACGTATTGGGGCTGTGTTAGAAAAATCTTGTCGGCCAGTGTTATTATTCACACAAGTAAATAGGTATTAAGAGAATGGGGAGCTATAGACTTTTTTTAAGGCTTTCCACGTTTCTTCCTGCCTGCATTGATCTTCTACCTGTAATTTTTTACCTTTCTCCGAGACTGACTGACCGGCTGAACTGCAATTTTTTTTTCCTTTCCTTGTAATTTTTTTTAACCTACAGTCAAAGAGCGCGATAAGTGTTCAAATTTGAAGGCACTATGTATACCATTCATAAGTGTTGAACTGCTATTTTTATTTTTGTTGAAATTTTTCAATGGCTGGACTAAAGCCTACTGGATCGGCTTCCAATTTTTTTAAGACATCTTCATTAAAATTCGAAATAAATTCGCACCATTCTTTTTTAACGTCATTGCTGTTGTTTCCAGGAGACTGCATACATTGGTCGCTATCTGTGGACACAATACTTTTACGGTCTTCAATACTTGTAGATTGTTGAGTAGGCGAAAAATACGTCACTGCAAGCTTCACATGACCTTCGTTTGGTTCGGTTATGTAGATAAAAGCAACTTTGCTCTTATTCGCTTACCTCAACGTCTTGTTTAGTCTTAAAGTTTGTTCGAATTTCGCTGGAATTGACAATGTGGTATGTATGTATAATTGTCTGGCCACTTTATAATTCACATTAACAAGGTAAAAAATAAACAACTGATAGCAAACCGTAAGGGAATTTTTCGGAAAATTTCGCAGAACTGGTATAGTGGATTTCACCATTTTCACCTTAGTTTTTAATGGCCGCCGCTGACACATGTCATTTATAACATTTCTTTTTACAGAACTTAAGGATTGGCCAGGGCCGGACTTAAAAATTATGTGTGAACATGGGTCAATTTATTTGTAGTTGTAATTATGGATGGAAACGAGAATTACCTAAGCATTTTTTTATATATTATATATTTCAAAAAAAAACACTGAAGGGGAATGGGAAGTGGAAATAGGATACAATATCAGAAAAACAATTTCATTTAATTTTTATTCATAATATAATAAAGTGCTGTTATTTTGGTAAAAACACACTCTTAATTTAGTACAATAAAAAATATACAAGGGGCAGTCGTGAATCTAGTATCATCAATAATTAACTACATTTTTTATTAAAGAATTATTTTGTTTTTTAATTTGATTTTAGACCATGCATTGTTAAGTTGAAAAAATCTATATTATATTTAATAGCTTATTGTTTACTTTTTTATTTTCTTATTCACGGGTAGATATTTTTTTCTTTAGACTAGGTTCTAAAGAGTTTGAAGTTTACAATAGGTCTAACTTTTCGTTGGTTTATAATAAAACAATAAAAGTTTGTAATGTTATCGAATTAGGTATTTTTTTTAATGAATAAAGAAAAAATAATGTAAGTAGATACTACAAAAAAAGATTTTTGTCCATGCGTTTGCAGAACAGATACCTCAAGCACTCTTCAATACAACTGTATGTAAAACTTATTTTAGCATAATGGTTCACTGTGGTTTTCAAATTTAATTTTGTTGCAAGTTCCCTATTATTTTTGGTCTTCATCTGACAAGCTGTCGATGTCGTCGTTACTGTCCGAGATATTAATAATTATTTACTTACTTTTGCATAAAAAGAAACACGTCACAGATACACACAGTCCGGCAGTTTAAAACCAAAAAGTCTAATACGCACAAAATATAAGCAAAATGCTGTCTGAAAAATACCAAAAACAATAACACGAACGATCAAGAATTAAAGACTCTAAGAATTAATAGCAGAATGCACGCGGTGCGCGGTGTGTCCCAAGTCCCGATGCGGCTCTGTGATATTTAAAGAACGCGACGAGACAATCGAATTAATGAAGTACGAAAAGAGATATGCGAGAGCAATTGCGTAAGACAAAGATGCACATACTAACGGCATATACGAGCGATGCTGTGCTTTTGACGAGTTTGAGCTCATTGAAGGGCAATGTATTGAACTGTGTAGTGTGCATCTTCGTCATGTACATGTAACTATACGGTCAGTTATATATCCATCTCTTGTTAATCTAGCCAATGCCCGTGCCTGAAAGCCGTTTATAGAATTAGGGATTTTAAAATCACGTGTTGGCTAATATGTTTGACAAGAGAGACGTCAAAGCATTAAAAACTAAGGTGAAATCCACTATATCAAGCGTATGGTAGCTTGAAAATCAATCGGAATATCGGCCGCTCGTTTTTAGACAGACCTCGGTTAATGCGTTATTACCCAAATGCGGTGTACTGGGTGCTCGATACAAAAATGCCACCCGGTGCGCTAGAAACCTTTGAGAACCGAATTAAATCCAAACGCTGAATTGGGGTATTGACAACAATTTGTTGGGTACAACTGCAAATTGATCAGACAACATCAGAGTCAAGCTACGTTTACGGTTCACCAATCCGGGCGTTACCTTACGGTAATGTGTCGCGAAAATGCAGTAGAAAAAGCCGACGACTGCAGTTAATAAACAAAAACAGCAACAACCTTAAATTCATAATTATTTAAAGGTCACACTATATAAAAATCTAAATATTTTTTACTTCAATTTTATTCTTACAAAAATATTTCTCTCAAAAATTCTAACCAAAAATTTACTAAGACATAAATAAATGGGGGGATTAAATTGCAAATAAAGTTCAGCCAACACGTCTGCAAGATAAAATTGGCTCTTAATTGTTTTAAAATAAAAAGGTACGGTAAACGTTACTATGCGTAACTGTAACAAAATCAATACACTTTTGCTTTCTAAGGGTCGTAAATTATGGGTCAGGATCGTTGACACAAACCTTTTTTATGTAACATATTATGTTGTTTTGTCTCCCTGGGGTATTTTTATTTTGTGGTACTTGAGAACAAAGATTGGACATTATAACGCAGTAATATGCCATCTTATAGAGTAATGATAATCTGCAATGCTTGGTAAAGAAAAGCGGGAGGGATAAATAAGGGCTATATTTTATTTGACAATATACAAGCCAAATTATCAGAAAGGGTTATAATTATTTGGTATGATGTTGCCGTAAAACGTTAATTTATAATTGGTGTACATAAACCGGTGTGATGGGTTTTTCTTAAAAAGACTATCCGACAGCAGGAATGACTTGAGTGTCCACTGCTGGAAACTGTTGTCGCTCGGCTTTCTAGTAATATGAAAAACAGTGCCTGCTTGAGAAGAAAAGTTACACATGCGGAAAGCGGGTGGGCTCCTAACTTTTATTGCACTTTTATAAGTTACAAATATGTAGAAATGTCCGACAGTAGGAATTAGGCCTGGGCAAAAATTCGACATATCGATATTTTTATCGATATATCGATAAACAATATCTAAAAAATAAAATATCGATATATCGATATTATCGATATTATCGATATTCGATTGGAATTTCAATATCGTCCTTATAACACATTTGTGGACCAATATTTAATTCAATCTTTTTTCTTCATATTTTCATAATTAGAGTCTCCCCTTGAAATAAAGGTACGGAGTTTTAATGGGCACATAAGAGAATATTGATATACAGTGTCACCAGTATAGTCCGCATCATATGGGATTTTTTTTTATTAATAGCTTTATTTACAAAATCAAAATTGGGCTATTAAAATTTGGTCGCATGTGATGCAAAGTTTATGTTTTTTTGACCCTGTATAAGGTTACTTTATAAAATAAGTATTTTTGAAAACGTAGTTTGTGTCTAAAAGTAATACACCTTAATATTAAGACAAAAAAGGACACAGTGTCTTCAGTAAAGTGTTTTTTAAGTGGAAAATAAATTTTAGTTTAACAGCGCAAAGTTTCTATTTTCAACGATTTAATTTAAAACCCCTATATTATAATTTATTACTAAGCTATGCCATAATAACGTTTTTGTAAAAAAACACACTTTTAGTATGGCGCTACTTTAAAGAAAATGTATCTAAAATAAAGCATTGTGAAAACTAAGAAGTTTTATGTAGGTTGCGTTGAGTCTTATTTTGCAAATGTGGTACAATAAAATAAATATAGGTAAAAAATCAAAATTATATTATGTAGCTGAAATTTTGCATGTTGGCTAGAAACTGTATTTAGAAAAACTTTTTCTAATAACGTTTTTCGATTTTGTCAGAAATAACCCCACTTTTGAATTATTTTTTGGAAAAAATAAAAATTTGGCCGATAATGCGTGATTCGCATTGCCTGCTATTTTTTTGCTTAATTTTCATCTCGATCGAAGCAGAACTTGATGCCAAAGTCAAATTTTGAATAAAGCTATTAATAAAAAAAAATCCCATAATAATATGATGCGGACTTTACTGGTGACACGGTATTTATAATATAATATTTTTATGTTTTATCGATATATCGATTAACGATATTCAAAAAATAAAATATCGATATATCGATATTATCGATATCGATATTTATTGACATATCGATGTTAGCAGTATTTTCCTTTACCCCGTAACTCATCAGTTAGAAAAGCCCCACATGCGCAGTCAGGACGGACGAGGCGCACGAATCAGCGGAAGCGCGGCAGTCTGGGCAGAGAGATCGAAGGCGAGGTAGCGCGCGCCATAAAAGATTGTATTAAAGTTGGCAATAAATAACCGAGTGAGACAATTAAGACTTTTATTGGGGTTAAAACAACCCTACCGTTAACATCAATATTATCGATATTTATCGATATCGATATATCGACTATATCGATATTTTTTTAAATATCGATATTCGATATGGGAATTTCAATATCGCCCAGCCCTACTAGGAATGACTTTAGTGTCCATTACTGAAAACCGTTGTCGCTCGACTTTTCACTAAACTACGTAGTACCTTTATACCAAACGTGTACGTAAATCTATAAAAAATACTGTGGAACTAAAATTACTAATAATACACACGTTTAACGTACACGAAAATGAGGCGATATGTAACAAAATAAATTGCAGATTAACGGGGAACTAATTAAAAGTAGAGTGTGGTCGCAGACCAAAGATAATCATAAAAAAGGGGTATTTTTGGGAGATAAAGTGTCACCATTACAGTCGCGGACGTAATTGGTAACAAAAGGTAAACAGCCTTACTTAGTATTGTCGCAGACATAATAGGTAATATCTGAGAAATGTGTCACCATTCTGTCTCAGACATTTAACTTAAAATTTGGCTTTTTAATATTTTCATAAATAATTTTAAATTGTTCCTTTTAATTTCAATACCCAGTTTATTATATTCTATAATACCCTTAAAAAGTATTGTTTGCATGATCCAAAATAAAATTAATTTTTTCTCTTGTTTCGTGAATATGAATTTCATTAAATTTTGTCAAGATATTTTCATAATATTATTGTGCTGGTATATTAAAATTTATTTTATAAATAAAAATGTACGTATAAAAAAATGAGAAGTTTTGTATATTCATCCATTCTTAACAATTTAGCATTTCCGATATTTTGGTGAATTTATCACATAACAATATTATTCTCATTATTTTTTTTTTGTAAAACAGGTAACATATTTTTATCTTGTGAACACATATATAAAATTGAACCACAAAAAACAAAATGAGATAAAATAATACAATTTAAAATCATTTTGTTATTATAAATACTTAGGTATCCTCCTAATCTAATTAGCACTCCTATTTTTTTATTATTTTTTTACAAATATAATCTATAATCACGAAATTTTAAATTTATCAACAATAACTCCTAATTATTTAACTTTGGTAACAATTTTAATATCTACTTTATTTATTTTCAAAGAAATATTTTGACATTAAAACTCACTATGCTGTTTTTTAGATCCTAGTAATAGACATTTTGTTTTATCAACATTTATTTCCAATTTATTTTCACACATCCATTAATATCTGCTTAAGTATGGAAAACTTTTTTATTATTAATTTTACGAAAAAAAGTTATTCTTTATAAAAAGTTCTGCATGGTCTAAAACCTAAAAGGCAACCATCAAATATCGAAATTTTCCAGTCATATACACACAAAAAAATCTAGTATCCAGTTAAATCTAAAAGCTTCAAGTTTTTGACATTATCAAAAATTGTTATTAAAAAAAGTTGATCAGAACTAAAAACCACGTCAAAGTATGCAATAACAAGCATTAAATTAATTAAATAATTAAAAAATTAAATAATTAATAATAAATTAATAAAATAATTTTTTAACATAAATGCATATAATTGCATATTTAGACGTGGTTTTTAGTTCTGATCAACTTTTTTTAATAACAATTTTTGATAATGTCAAAAATAAAGGTACCTACTTTATTCTTGGGAAAAATTCACATTTTTTGACAAACCTCGTATATGACTGGAAAATTTCGATATTATTTGATGGTTGCATTTTAGGTTTTAGACCATGCAGAACTTTTTATAAAGAATAACTTTTTTCGTAAAATTAATAATAAAAAAGTTTTCCATATGCTGCGAACTTAAGCAGACACGCTGTATATACGTTCTGGTCGACTATTCATATTATTTATCAGCGATATTAAATTACTATATGAAATGTAAATTACTGTATCAGCAGCGAACAAATAAAATTCTTAATAGTCTGTATTGTAAATTTAATATAGATTATAAATTATAAAGGACCAAGTATACTACCTTGTATTACACAAACATTTAATAACTTCTTTGATACATACTCATTACATTTTGCTACCTGCCACCTATTCATTAAATAGTGACCAATTATGTACCTGTCAACCAATACCATACTTTTTTAATTTTTCTAATAACTTAATCCTATCAATTGTTTTAAATGCGTATTTAAATCTAAAAAAATAACAGCGACCATATTACCCTTATCAACTTCAAGTTTCCAATCATTTAAAACTTAACGTACATCACTTTCACAACTATACTTCTTTCTAAACACTGATTAAAATATTTTATTTTCTCCTACAAAATCTAATATCTGAAAATAAACTATTCTTTCCAATCTTTTTTCAACAGCTACAAGTGTATTTATTGGTCTTAATTCTTTTGGTTTTGATGTATTTTTAACCTTTCTAATTGGTGTTTTTGTAGTTACTTTTAAATTTTGCGGGCAGTGCCAAAATTTATACTAGAATTAATAATGTCTAACAGGTGAGCCGATATTTCGTTGAAATGTGTTTTTTAAAAATTTATTGATATATTATGACGTGTACTATATTTATTTGAAAAGCTAAAAATTATGTGTTTTAACTCATTTAAATTTAACAATTCAAAATTTTTATAATTTTCTTCAAAAACAATTTTTTTTGTAATTTGGTATCGAGTTAACTATATGGCTGATGCTTTCTATAAAAAAAGTGTTAAAATTTTCTGCAATCTTAATATTAAGTGTTTAAATTAACTCCATTAAAAATTATTCCTTTATATTCTTTTACATTATTTTCCGAAAATAATAATTTAAAAGTGCTCCAAATCTTTTTTATTTATTTATTTAGGATACAAACAGAATAAATTCCAAAAATAGTATCCTGATATTGCTAGAGCAATATCTAGATAAAATTACGAAAATAATACAATTAAACATCACTTAAGTCTAACCTAATCTAAACTAAATCTATTAGTTGAGGATTCTAATAGCAGATACTGCAAACAAAACAAAACAGAACTAAACATTACGCGTCTGGTCCGTCTAGGAATTTAACTTTAAGTTTTTTTTTGAGTATTAACAGATTAGTTGCAAATAAGTCCAAATCACTGTCAGTACAATACAAATTGACAGCCCTTACCATCCAAATTAAAGAGGCGTTCTGATAGTAGTTAGTTCTGCAGTATGGAATAAGCAATAGGTCATGGTTTCGGAGTGCTCGAGCAGGTTCATTAAAATGAATTTTAGAGAGAATGTTGGGGGAATTGGACATATTGCTGACAATCTTGAATATTGTTAAGATGTCAGCTATAGTTCTTCTTTTTTCCAGTTCAAGAACTTTGAAGTGTAATCGAGGGATTGAGTAGTTATGGTCCGCAAAGCGAAATTGGGTTTTGAAGCACAGGAATCTCAAAAATTTGTTTTGGACTTTCTCCAATCTGTCGATTGAATTTTTATATCTGGTGCTCCATACCACTGACGCGAATTGAAGTTTGCTAAAAACATATGAGTAGTAAAGCGTAATAATTGTTTTAGGATAGTGAAAATCAGCACATTGTCTCTTGATAAATCCAATAATCCTATTAGAATCATTGACTAATTTATCAATGTGCAGGTTGAATGTCATTTTAGAGTCAAACAGAACTCCCAGGTCCTTGATGTAAGTAACCCTTTTCAAAGAAGTATTTCCCAAGTTGTAATTGTAATTAAACTTTATGGTTCCGCGAGAGATAGATAATATTGAGCATTTGTCCAAATTCAAGAATAATTGATTTTCATTACAGAATTGCACTAAGTTATTTATACTGGTTTGAAGGGGAGTCCGTAGCCTTCGTTGGAAGCGGATGTGTAGTAGAGCTCTCTACACAGTTTTTACTCTGTATTGTTCACTAAGTATTATTTATAGTGTCTGTGCGTAAAAACACAGCATTGTCCTAATCTGCAGGAGAAAAAATCGCATTCCTAGCGTGCTTGAAATTCCAACGGAGGAACCACAATTACACTGCTCACCAAAAACTGCGAATACCTACACCATTTTTTCGCTACATATGAGTACAAATAGGGGTGCCTCAGGCACCCAACACACAGATAAGGACCTGATGACTACCGACGATGACAATATAAGTGTTGCAAGTGACCTAGGTATTAGTAAAACTCAAAAAAGGACAACTAGAGCACAGAAGAGCCTTTTAAAAAACCTGGAGACTTATAAGTCTTATTGTGGAAGCTGCAACGCCTATTACAAAAAGTGTATTGACTCTGAAACAAGGGTGAAAATAAGGGAGAAAGTAATAGAGCATATTAAAACAAAACATGCACACAAAGACCCTATCCTGCAAACACCGCCAATACAGCAAAGCACCGTAGATACGACCTCTTTAGGAAATGAATTCCGCAGCCCATACGAACTGCCACCAAAACTAGCGGCAAATATATTACCTACCAAACAGACTGACAAAAATGTACAGGAAAAACAACAAGAAAACTCAAATAACACAAATAACCAACAAAGAAAATCGACATACCACGTAAACAACGATGGTATTAGCCGAGCAAAACGTCCATTAAGTCCGGGACAGTCCCCTCCTACAAAAATACATCGACTTTTAGAAAACAGAACGTACATACCCCTTAAAAACAGATTTATTCCCCTAGCCAACACTGATGATGAAATGGAATACGAAACATTCCCTACTCAAAATAGAAACATCGCTCATGAAGAAATAAAAAGGAAAGCACAGGAATCCATCCATTCTGCAACTGAAGACAACGAAGACACACCACCGATGTTTCCAAATAAAAAATCAGTGAAACCACCCCCAATCATACTTAATGGACTAATACTAAACAACAACAAGTATAAGGAATTTACCTCAGAACTAAACAAATATATTCTTAAAGGCTACTCATTGAAATATAACAAAAACAACACCATTATATATATCAACGACATGGAGGAGTATAAAACGTACAAAACTAAAATAAAACAGAACACAGAACTAGAATGGCACACCTACGCGACACCAGACGAAAAAACTCACGCTTTCGTAATAAAAGGATTGGATCATCTGCCAGAACCAAACGACGTACACAAAGAATTAGAAGACGACTATAAAATCAAAATCTCAAAAATACATATAATAAATACACAATACCGACCGTTATACATGGTGGTGACGTCGACGGAGTATAGACTGACAAACCTACAGAAAATTAAATACCTGAACTGTGTACGCATTACCTGGGAGCGAAGAAAAAACTCAAAAACAATAATTCAATGCAAGAGATATCAGCAGTGGGGACATGCTACAACCAACTGCTTCCTAAGTTTTAAATGCGGAAAATGCGCAGAAAACCATCAAACACAGCAATGCAGCGGAGAAGCCATAAAATGCGCCAACTGTGGAAAAATCATATAGTCACATCAACCCTTTGTGACGTCTATAAATTTAAGCTAAACAAAGCTAACGAAAACAAAGCCAAAACTGCACCACCGTCGTACAAACCAGCTCCTTTACCGACGAGAAATCCATGGAACCAGGCCAGGGCAAGTGGCCCAACGGTAACGGTAGAACATGACAAACCCCCAACTCCCAAAAATAGACAAAACGTTGAACTGGATATTGAAGACTCGGATTATGAAACCGCATACCCGCAACTACCGCCTAGACAACGCTCTCAGACTAGACCCGCTACCAGCAAACTACAACCACCTGTCTCCCAGCCAGCAATCGGTAACGAAGTAAGTGACTTTATCAATACCATTAAAGAGTTCAAGTCTAAAGTTAACTTTGGGGAAATTTCGCGATTCTTTAGGGATTTTATGCATATCATCAATTCAAACACAAACAACACAAACAAAATGGAAAGGGCATTTGCGATGGCCAGCTTCATTACAGAAAACCTAGATAGCTACGATATATAAAAATCTAAAAATAGTATTATGGAATGCCAATGGGCTTCTGAGTAAACTGGGTGAAGTTGTTAATTTCTTATGTTCCTTCCATGTGGACATAATGATCGTGACGGAAACGCATCTCAATGCAACTAAAAAGGTTAAAATGAGAAACTACACTGTACACAGGCAAGATCGTGATTTGCGAGGGGGAGGCGTGGCCATACTAATTATACCACATATACTTTTACCAACTTTAAACTCACAAATAGAGAATATATCAATAAAGCCTAAATGTGGTGCCATAGTGAGCGGTGGCTATGCACGCCCATACCTGCGCATGCAAAATCATGACCTTGATCTGATTTTCAATCAAGGTAACCGAATTCTATTGCTAGGAGATCTTAACGCTCGACATTCTTTATGGCGTAACCGTAGAAATAACCGAAACGGGCACCTGGTTCACGATTACGTTATAGGGAATAACATACAACTACTGCACACGGCCACCCCTACGCATTATCCGGCTAATAATATGTCGCCTAGCTTTATTGATATAATTTTAAATAAAAACATACCAAATCTCCCTGATCCCCTTATCCTTGACGAATTGTCGTCGGACCACCTTCCAGTAAAACTTGAATGGCAAATAGACTATGTAGAGGAAAGTGGCCCGTCAACATGGTTATACAAAAATGCAAATTGGAGATTGTTTAGACAGATTATGAACGAGAGAACCCAAATCAATAACAATATTGATTCTATTGAACAGCTGGAAGCTGAAGTTCGTGATCTTACCGGGAATCTCCAGTTTGCAAGGAATCAAATAGCCGAAAGGGTTACCTTAAAACCCGCCGAGGACAGACTTCCCAGGGCGATCCTTGATTTAATAAAATTCAAAAATATGCTACGAAAAAGGTGGCAGCGACATAGATGTCCGCTGGATGGTGCAAGGGTCACAGATTTACAGAACGCAATTAGACAACACATAAATAACCACAAGAACACGACATGGCAAAATACATTAAACAAACTCTCCACAACAGACAATTCACTGTGGCGTCTAACTAGGCGACTAAAAAACAAATTCCACAAAATCCCTTCCCTAAACCCAAACCAACCCCAATCTTCCGTAGAGAAGGCAAATAGCATAGCGGACCATTTAGCAAACGTTTGCAAAGGCACTCCAAATTCCACCCCCGAACAGGACCGCATCACAGAATATGTGAACAAATATGTTCATCAAAAATTTCCTATCCCTCCGCCTATGCTTTCCAAACTTTTTACAACCCCTACCCAACTGAAACTCATACTTCAATCCCTTCCCAACAACAAGGCCCCTGGGGAGGACGAGATTGCTTATTCCCTACTCAAAAACATGCCAACAAAGACGATTGTCCAGTTCATGTATATTATAAATGCAATAATAATCCATCAACACTTTCCATCCTCTTTTAAAAATGCAGTAATTATACCCATTTTGAAACCTGGTAAAAATCCCACCCAATCTGAATCCCACAGACCTGTGGCTCTCCTGCCCACTCTATCCAAAGTCACAGAAAAAGTAATTCTTAAAAAAATAAATAATTTGGAACTAGACCAAGCCATACCTGCTGAACAGTTTGGCTTTAGGGGCGGACACAGGACAACACTACTAATAAGTAAAGTAGTACAAGATGCACTAAATAAATTCAACCAACAACAAAACACTGTACTACTCGCCCTGGATGTCAAGCAAGCGTTTGACAGCGTATGGTTTAATGGTTTATTATATAAACTCCTTACTTTCCATTCCTTTCCACCCTACCTAGTAACACTGATGCATTCATACATAACTGGACGGAAATTCAGAGTTAGAGTAGAGGGTAACCTCTCTAACCCCCAACTCATTCATTCCGGCCTTCCACAAGGCACTGCCCTATCCCCCCGACTTTTTAACCTTTTCATTGCCGATCCTCCACATTTCCCATCAACACACTTGGCCATATTTGCGGACGACATGCTGATTTATGCCAGCTCGTTTTACGCAAATGTGGCCAAAGCCCATATCCAAAATCATCTTCATACCCTACTTCCCTGGTTTAAAACCTGGAAACTGGCAATTAATGAAAACAAGTGTGAATGTCTTATTTTTACTAAAATATGTACAAACAACAAGATTCATATTCCCTTTAAAATTAATGGTAAGCCAATCATCCCCACCAATAAAATTAAATACCTCGGTGTTACCTTGGACAGTCGACTTAAATTCCACTTACACACATCCAATACACTGCGTAAAGCCTTTGGCGCTATGCAAAACCTATATACCCTGTTATCTCCCCGGTCCCCACTAACCCCTCAGAATAAACTAATTTATCTATAAACAGATCATCAGACCGGTGCTCGGATATGCTGCCCCGGTGTGGTGTAGCATGTCCGACACGCAAATGCACAGGCTACAACGTTATCAAAACAAAATCTTAAGGTGCGTTACGTCTTCTGGAAGATACACAAGAATAGATGAACTACACGATACCACAAATATGCCTTACTTCAACCAAAACATCTACGAACAATCAGACAAATTTTACCGTACAAAACCGCAGTTATCTACCCTGACAACAAACCTAACCCAAACACGCCACACACACGCAGTAAAACATAAGCCTGTGTATTCGCGGCTTCCGATTTATTTTGAGGACCCCTAAACCCTTAAAATTCTCGCAAAACTCCTAACCTGACTCGACAGACTAACGATGCACATGACAGTATTAGGCGTCACTAACTACAGCCACTACACCTATAAAGATCTCAAACTAGATCATAATAAATATGCCAACCTTGTAAATCACTTTAATGTCCAGTATGAATGAGCGAGCGAATGGAGAGAGAATGGAAGAACGTATGAAAGCACACAACATTACAAACAAAACCCGGATCACGATCATTATACACCGCTAGTTCCTAACAATTAAAGGTTGGTTTTTTGTATTATTTTTTCCAATCAAAAAGATTCCACTTTTCCTACACCAAATATCCACCAAAAACTTTTCGATTACGACGTGAACTCTAAAGGCCTTGTAAAGTTACAGCTGGAAAGGACCGATTGCTGACACTGAAAGACCTCATTGCTACCAAGGGTCAAAAACAGCCCCAGCTGGTTTAGTCTGGTTGTCTTCTCTAGGTGGTAGCTCACATCTGTGAGCATAAACCTAGATTACACGCATGTAAATATTGTAGATGTGAAGTTAAAAATGTATCTATAAAACAAATAAAGAGATTAAGAAAGAAAAGAAAAGGTTTGAAGGGCCTCACAGTCTTCCATTGAGTTAACTTTAAGAAATATTTTTAGATCATCAGCATAACAAAGAAAGAGGCACAATCTAAAGCATAGCCTTATATTATTGATATAAATGATAAACAGTAGAGGGCCAAGATGGGAACCCTGAGGGACCCCTGAAGACGGAGAAAATCTTTCAGAGCAGAATCCTGCAAGGGCTACAAACATTGATCTATTGAATAGGTAGGACTTAAACCATCTGAGAAGGTCACCGCATTGAATCGTATTATCACAACCTTCTATTGTTAAATTATTTTGTTTCTATTTCTAATTTTTGATGCAACTAAATTTCTGGATTGTTTATACAGGGTGGCCCATTAGTGCGAGGAAGTCCAATATATCACTTGTCAACAGAAATAGCAACAAATATTAGACATAAAAGCTGTATGATGCGTAGAGACGCATATTTTAAAAAATTTTTGAGATATACAGGGTGACCCAAAAAAGCAGAGCGGCAAAAAGGTAAGTTTTTTTAAATGGCAACCCCCATTTTTTTTTAGGGAATTAAATTCAGCATGAAATTTAGCATATATTAGAGTATCCTAATTTGGTGTACGTTGCGGCGTTGCCAAGCTATGTATAATTTACTAAAAAATCCAAGAAAAACCACCTAATCAAAACTTCTTTAAAAAAAATGAATCGATTTGAATTTTTAATACATGGTTACGGTTTTGGATACCCGAGGGACGGTAGATTGATCTTATTAAGGAAATCTGACCATAATTTATACAGGGTATTTTTTACAGATGTGCCAATATTGCTATATTTAAAGTATCAAATCTTCATTTTTTTAAATGGGATACTCTGTATAATAATGGGTCATGTTGTTAAGTATTTTATGCCCTATAAATTTGCAACTATAACTCATGTCCTAAAATCTACCGTTTTGTCACAATTTTGAATTTTATTTGAAAATGCAAAAATAGCATCATTTTTTTTCTTGGTAGGCCATGATTCAAACAAAAGTGGATATTACCACATGTCAAAATAAGGTTTTAAAAATACCGTGGTTCATATTAAGTTTCTAATTTGTAATATTGACGCGTTATCAAGAAATTATAATGAATTTTTTAAAAGAAGAACTTGTTAATATGGTTTTTATATTAGGCGCCAGTGACAAGAACTGTTTATTATCCACTAGGCTTTATTATGAGTCCTTTCCAGAAAGAAGACAACCAAGAAAAGAAGCGTTTGAAAAATTGTTGGAACGTTTTATTCGGACCGGGAAAGTGGATTACGAAAATACTGAGAGAAGCAAAACGGCCAATACAGAAGAAAATCAATTAACCGTTTTGCTTAAAGTTACAGAAAATCCGCATACTTCCCATCGGGTCATTGCAAATGAAACTAATATAACACGGCAAACAATTCAGAGAGTTTTACATGATCAAAAAATGCACCCGTATCACATTCAGCTTATGCAGGAGTTAAATGACCAGGATTTTGGTGTAAGAGTAGTTTTTTGCGAATGGGCCCAACGAAAAATTCAACAGGAAAGATTATTTTTTAATTATGTGTTATTTACTGATGAAGCCACTTTTCACAAAAATGGAAATGTTAATCGTCACAATTTTCATTACTATTCATCAATAAATCCACATTTTATTAGAACCCATAGCCAAACAAGATGGTCTTTAAATGTGTGGGGTGGTATCGTTGGAACTTACGTTATTGGGCCCTACTTTTTTGAGGAGAGAGTAACTGGTCAAGTATATCTGCAGTTCCTTCAAAATGAGTTACCACGTCTAACCAATGCTTTACCAAATTAAATTAAAGAAAGAATGTGGTATTTACATGATGGAGCTCCAGTTCATCATACAGCAGTAATCCATGAGCATCTAAACAACGCTTTTCCTAATAGGTGGGTAGGAAGAGGTGGACCATTTCAGTGGCCCCCTCGATCTCCAGATATGACTAAAATGGACTTCATCTTATGGGGTTATGTGAAAGAACAAGTTTATAAAATTGCTCCGACGACTAAGGAAGATATGAAACATCGTATAACGGAAGTTTTTACAAACATTGACAACAATATGCTAAACGAAGTCAGTCGATCTTTTGAAGAACGTATAGAAGCATGTTTAAATAACAATGGCGGACATTTCGAACATTTATTATAGTATTATACTTTAAAATATTTACAGACACACACGTGTGTGTGTGTGTGTATATTAATTTGTTATTGTGTTCCTAACTTTTTTTTTCTGTTTTTTTTTGTCCTTTGTTATGTTATGTTGTTATAATGTTAATAAATGATTTGAAATGGTAGTTATATTGTCATTTCCTACTTTTAAAGCTCAAAATAAAGCCTAGTCGCTAATAAACGTAAAAAAATTCATTATAATTTCTTAATAACGCGTCAATATTACAAATTAGAAACTTAATATTAACCACGGTATTTTTAAAGCATTATTTTGACATGTGGTAATATCCACTTTTGTTTGAATCATGTCCTACCAAGAAAAAAAATGATGCTATTTTTGCATTTTCAAATAAAATTCAAAATTGTGACAAAACGGTAGATTTTAGGATATGAGTTATAATTGCAAATTTATAGGGCATAAAATACTTAACAACATGACCCATTATTATACAGAGAGTCCCATTTAAAAAAATGAAGATTTGATACTTTAAATATAGCAATATTAGCACATCTGTAAAAAATACCCTGTATAAATTATGGTCAGATTTCCTTAATAAGATTAATCTACCGTCCCTCAGGTATCCAAAACCGTAACCATGTATTAAAAAATCAAATCGGTTCTTTTTTTTTTATAGGAGTTTTGATTAGGTGGTTTTTCTTGGATTTTTTAGTAAATTATATATAGCTTGGCAACGCCGCAACGTACACCAAATAAGGATACTCTAATATATGCTAAATTTCATGCTGAATTTAATTCCCTAAAAAAAAATGGGGGTTGCCATTTAAAAAAACTTACCTTTTTGCCGCTCTGCTTTTTTGGGTCACCCTGTATATCTTAAAATATGCGTCTCTACGCATCATATAGCTTTCATGTTTAATATTTGTTGCTATTTCTGTTGACAACTGATATATTGGACTTCCTCGCACTAATGGGCCACCCTGTATGTAGGTACACCAGTCATTTTCCAGATTTGTGAACCAAAATTTATTGTAACATGTGTTTTTATATTTTATTAATTCTAGAATATCATTACTAAAAGAAAATTTTTATTTTGAATACATCATAACTTCTTTTTTAGGGGAATAAGTATAAAAACCTTTTTTACTTTATTTACCAAAAATTTACACTTTATATTTCTACTTTGCTCATTAAAATCATAATAAATATTTATTAAAGAGTGTTTAAATTTTGCATTCCATCACTGACGAATATATTTTTTTTTAGTATTTTTATAGTTATTTAAAAGAATTGTTTCAACAATACAGAAATTGGTAATTATAGGATTTGAAAAGCTGTCTGTAACAAAATCTTTGTTATTTAAAATTACCAAGTCAATGATCGTCGCATTCTTAACTGTCAAATGTTACTTTATTTACCAGTTGATGCAGACCACTATCATTTAGTATTACAAACTGTTTAGAGGATATTACATTGCTTATAAAAACTTAATTTATGACCTACATTGTATTGCAGTTATTAGGAGAAATCAAGGACTTTGTATCATAGCACAGCGACTACGCACTCTGGCGGTAAAATTAGGAACCTAAAAATTATTTACAGTGATTTATTTATATTGCTTATATTTCATAATGCATTTTTTCCAAAGATGGACAAATTGAGATATTGAAGGTGTCCAAATTTTAGCTTTTTGACTTAGGTATCTATCAAAATTGGATTTTTCAAACATACATAATAACCCATAAACTCAAACTTTTTTAAAATAACTTAATGCATGTGTTTGAGATCAATAACTCAAAAAATTACATACGATTAAAACATTTTTACAAATAAATATTTTTATTTTTAATAATGTTAATCAGAATTTGGTTTCCCTAAATACGACTTATGACTGAACACTTTTTTTAATAATATTGTCATCATGTGTTATCCGTTCTAAGTTCTTCTAAATTTTCGGTCTTGTCACCTAAACTTTACTGTATGTACAATTAAGTGGCCGGGAAGATTCACAGATCTTAACCCCTTTGATTGTGATCGATTTTTTTTGCCGAATTTATTCCAGGTAAAAGTTTACCCTATAAACTGTAGATTTCTAAATTAATTTAATATACGATATTATTAGATTTATATATTATAAGATACTGACGTTTAAAAAAATATATTTTTGGAATAATATATTATAGAGGAAAACGGTTGTAATATACCACTAGTTTTTTTTTCTTTTCAAATTGGTAACCTTCCGGTTAAACTTCTTAGAGTGTAAAACCGGTATATTGGTGTGTAACAAATGAAACCGAAAGTTAGAATTTTTCAAAAATAAAATAATAATATAGCACCAATGTATAAATAAACCCAATGTATATAGGTCTGGTAATACACGTAGGTACTTACCTGCTAACCGTGATAACTCTACAAAGAGTATTTTCTAAAGCAGCAATTGTCTGTGGAAAAACTTTAGTATGCTATTTCAATATCTCTCCCCAAGGTTGTGATTATAAATTAAGTACTAACTAACTAAAAGTTAGAAAAATTAGTAGGGAATACCGGAGAAGATTAAACCCAGATATAGATACCCCTAAGCTATATTATGAACTATCGTTAAACTTGACGTACATATTCTCCGTTCATAAAATAAATCAGAAAGTCTAAAAAGTTTAGAATGTTTGGTTCGTTACATTATCAAATTATCATTTTATTAATATACCATATTTTAGGTTCTATTAAAGTGTATTGATTATTTTTAAGGTATTTTACATACATCTTACACCTTTTATTTTAAAGTGCAGAGAATGCACCTAATGCTATCTAAACTTGATACTCGTCAACACTATATTGGGGATAAGCATTTTCCGCCGAACAAAAATATCACTCTGGGCCATATTCTGTTAAAACAAAAATGATAGACTTAATGGCGTTAAAAAAATGATAGAATTTAAAACGGCAAGTTAGTAAAAAAAACGCTACATAAGTAAACTTGTTTCCTTACAAATTTAAATAAAGCTTATGAAAAAAATTCAAAATTATTGTGTTTAATGAGACATAAATACTTAACTATTGCTTTTTTTCCATTAAAAGATTTACCAAATAGTGCTTTAATTGTTCGCACAGTCACATTTATTATTAGAGGATCAAAAACGAAAAGAGAATAATATTGAAAATCAATAATTTTCTTTTTTATTTCCATATTCGGCACAAAGATATTGGAAGATTTGTACTCAAACACTCCTAATCTCCCCTATACAGAAAAATTATGATTCATTCTAACTTTTCGTTGGCCATTTAGGTTTTATATTATTTATAATTAAGTAGTATTTAAGATTAATTTGACCAATATATTAGTTTGGAGACAATTTCTTATAACAACCAGTAATTATATAGCTTTCGACCCGGTCAAAAAAAAAACCGGAGAAGAAAAATATAGGAAAAAATTTAGTACATGTTAATTTGTCATAATTTATTAAATCCTGAACCAATTTGGATAATTTTTTTTTTCAAATTTAAGGCATATTTTTTAGGTTTTTTGCTGCGTTCCATTTACCGCAAAATAAGCATCACTTTGTAAGGAAGAACAAAAGTTACATTTTTAACACTAAATTTTAAACACCCTGTGAGAAAATTCGATAGTAGAATAATGTTTTAATTATTAGCTGGGTTCTTAAGTTTTACCATTTTTTAAAGTAATGTTCCTCTTGATTAATCTCGATATTTCTTTTCTAAAAAACACACAATTTTTTAAAAAATGTCTGCAGCTTTATAAATTTAATTTAAAAGAATTAAGCTTAAATTAACCATAAAAGAATAATATTATTTTTAGTAAATCTTATTAATTTATTGTATTGCCTTGTCGGGCTCTAATCACCTCCGCCATATGACGTGGCATACTTTCAATACAATTATTCTTAAATTCAACCAGCGGAATATTTTGTGATTCTTCAAGCTGGGCTGTTCAAAAACCTTAAATTGGTTTCAGTTGCCTCTTGCAGATGTGTCTTCCTAAACTTGTCCCACACATGCTTAATTGGATGCAGGTCAGGGGTATAGGGAGGCAATTTCAATTTTCCAATATGTAATTCGTTCGAATATTCTGTGACTCTCCTAGTAGTGATTAAAAAATGATAAAACCTAAGAACCAAGCCAATTTAAACATTATCCTACTACCGAATTTTCCCACAGGCTGTTTAAAATGTGGGTGTTAAAAATGTAACTTTTATTCTTTCTTGTATAAGAACAAAGTGAAGCTTATTTTACGATAACTGGAATGCAGCAAGAAACCCACTCTGAGATAATGGACTACTTCCGTAAAATTAAAATTTGTCAGAATTGAACTAGGATATTAAGTTACAAAACATGATATTAAACCAAACCCTAAATGAAAAATGCTGCGTTGCCGAAAATCGCAAACTAGGTAAAATCATTTTAAGAGCTACTAGGATATTATAGAAAATTCTTTACAAAATTTGAAAAATTAACTAACGACAGGCTACGACATGAAATTATCGAACACACACGCGAACTTTTAGAAACAATCGAAACATGTGAAAATATACTATACCATAACGAACAAACCCGAACAAACCCAAATCGTACCCAGATTTCAACGATCTCCCGATAGCTTACGCATCAATAACATTAAACTCGGCAGAAATAAAATGTACCTTGTACACTCTATTTTTTCCAGTAGGTATTGATAGTCTAATAATATTTTTTCAGGAAGCAGAATTTTTTATAAAGAGTAAGTTTTTTCCGTAAAATTAGTAATAAATAACTTTCCCATAATATTATGTAGAGAACGTAGCCAGTTTTTTTCCGCTAATTAATAAAAAAAAACGTCTCTGAGTTCTTTACATTACAGACTCTTTAACATTTTGCCATCGACTTTTATTTGTCAATGTTCTTGTTTTTAAATCGTAAAATACAGGTTTAAAATTCTTTGAAACAATGTACTTATTCCTAAAATAAGCTTTAGAGCATCAGAATTTTTTTTTAACATTACGAATAGGCGGAGAATAAATATACATCAAAATTAAAAAGGAAAAACGTGCGATAAGTGCCTAGTACCGATCAGCGAATTTTAAGCATTCTTAACAGAGCATTTTCGTACAGACACCTGTATTTCAGCACGACATTAATACTGATGTTCTTATTTATTTTATTTTTTACATATTTTATGCATGTAACTACTTTGTAACTTATAAATATACAGGGTGTCCGGGAAAATGTGGGAAATCTCCCGGATATGAAAAAAACAAGTGAAAAGAATACTACAAGTTTATATAAACTTCTTTCGTATCGGCCTCCTCTTCGGAGATATGGGCTCGCAAAGAGCTCCCATGGAATTAAGTTTCTGACACATAATTATTAAACCAACGGGTATATTTCAATTTTTTTTTCATATGATCTATACCAGGTAAGACCCTTCAAATTACTATCCCAGAAAGTATTGCGAATTACTCACAGCTGCAGGGACGGACTAGCTGTGACACTAATGTGCCCATTTTTTTTACGCCCTGTATGATAAAAACTTTGAACAACAATTAAGTACTCTTCATGCATTTCGCTAATCCTAACCGTTTTCGGAAAAACGTCATTTTATTGCGATCATGTATTAATATTATGCAGTTAAAAGTGAACATTTATAATTTATAGGAACAATTTAAAATACGCTAAATATAGGTACATGATGTAAATATGTTGAAAATGACGTTTTTCCGAAAAGGGTTAGGATTAGCAACATGAATGAAGAGTACTTAATTTTTAGTCAAAAGTTAAAGGTATGTTAAAAACGTTGTCCAAAGTTTTTATCGTAAATGAGCACATTAGTGTCACAGCTAGTCCGTACCTGCAGCTGTAAGTAATTCGCAACACTTTCTGGGATAGTAATTTGAAGGGTCTTACCTGGTATAGATCATATTATGAAAAAAAAATTGAAATATACCTGTTGGTTTAATAATTATGTGTCAAAAACTTAATTCCATGGGAGCTCTTTGGGAGCCCATATCTCCGAAGAGGAGGCCGATACAAAAGAAGATTATATAAACTTGTAGTATTCCTTCCACGTGTTTTTTTCATATCCGGGAGATTTCCCACATTTTCCCGGACACCCTGTATATTATAAGATAATATAAATTTTAAAATACAAAGCCGTATTCAGTAAAGGATTCTTAATGGTGGTTTAAAATTACAAGCAAAAGGTTTTGTGTTGAAATTAAAATGTTTGGGGCTTCTTCAAATGTATAGAAAAAACTTAGTATGTGCTTTACCTTTAACAAAAGTAAACCTAATTTCGCAACAATATCCTGGGAAAAATATCCATAGTCATAGTCATTTTCACAAACGCACACAGACAAAATATCAAATCTAATCGATAGCAGTGTATGAATTATAAATACAACGACATGGTAAACTCAAATCTATAAGATTCAAATTTCTTAATCACTGAAATACATAACCCTGATGGCCTGATAGTATGAAAGAGGCCTTTCATACTATCAGGCTCGCCGGTCAGGTTTTAATCCGGACAGAATCCTGAAGTAAAAATAAAAATATCCAGACCCGATCAGGTCCGGTATTGTCCTTATTAATAAACTTTAGTCCACGTTTCGATGATAGATCGTAATGCTGATGTTATAGCTTTGTGGTATTTGTATAGAAAGCGTAAAAAGCAAAGAAATGGTAACAGGGGACCTTGGGTACACCCTCTACTTTAAACACGTCACGAGATTGGTGTTTTTCAAATTTTGTATGAGGAATTAAGAAGTGACGAAAAACCATTTTTTAATTACATCAGAATGTTTGTTTCGTCTTTTGAAGAACTACATACTAAATAAATTACAGCCAGTTTTACAGCGTCAAAATACAAAAATGAGGAATTCCATCAGTCCAAAAGAAATGTTTAGCTTAACTATTAGGTAAGCGTTTTCACCTTCCTCGTCAGAGTTAAAACAAATAATAAACTACCACAGACTAAACCTGAAGACCATAACCGGACAAGTGTGAACGCGCACATAAGCTGCAATACCCCACTATCATTTCGTCCGGCGTCAAGGAACCGGATGCTCCAGTCGACCCATCCGTCTGCAACCGGTCGCCGAACCTGAACTTGATAGTGTGAAGAGCTAAGTAGAAGAGCTATATTTAAACGAATGGTCCATTACTTGTCCGGTTTGCTTCAGGTTTGAAACCTGATAGTGTGAAAGTGGCCTTACTTCGTATTTCATATCGTTCGCGAGATTCCCATGTACGCACAAGAAATTATAGCACCCTGCATGGTTTTTTTTACAGAAAGTTAAAGTTCTATGTAAATATTTTACAGATTGAATAAATACAAAAATATTTACAGGAAAATGTTTTCAGTGAATAGGAAAATGTCTTCTGACAAACTTTTAATCTTTGTCATCGAGTAAGTTTTTTGCTTTAATATTAAAATACTGAAATATTATTATATGCTCACATTTTTAGTAGTACTAATAGTGGGCAAAATTACAGATTTATACTGGCTACATATCGTAAAATTATAAATAATAACTAATTTGTGTTGGGCTACATGCTTGGTGAAACTGTTTTTCCATTGCACAGGAAGAAAAAATAATAACTACTTGTTATGTTTCACAAATTTTATCAGTTTCCTGACACGTGTTTCGGCCCTTGCGGTCCATTGTCAAAGGAGTACAAGGAGATACTAAATTCTACGTGACATTACAAAGGTATTTATATCATATAATGGTTATAAAGATGTCATAAAATTAAAATTAGAAGATTGAATGGTCAACTGTGGGTTTTCCTAACTTTTAAAGGTAAAGATACATATTTTTATTATTTTAAGAATTAGGGAAGCGCCTGAAGGTATTGCGGTTTGATTATTAACAACATTACATTTGTTTTTTATGGCTTTTTTTAATAGCTATTGTTTCTTTCTTTTCGTTTTTTCTTTTTCTCTTTAATTTACTAGAAACAATAGCTATCAAAAAAGCCATTGAATGTAATGTTGTTATTAATCAAACCGAAATACCTTCAGGCGCTATCCTAATTCTTAATAGCACATTCATTTAGGACCAAATATGTATCTGTACCTTTATGTTAGGAAAACCCACAGTTGACCATTCAATCTTCTAATTTTAATTTTATGACTTCTTTTTAATTACCATAATATGATATAAATACCTTTGTAATGTCACGTAGAATTTAGTATCTCCTTGTACTCCTTTGACAATTGCCCGCAAGGGCCGAAATACGTGTCAGGAAACTGATTAAATTTGTGAAACATAATAAGTAGTTATTATTTTTTCTTCCTGTGCAATGTAAAATTATAATGTTGGTCTGTAGAAAAAAATTTTGAAATTTACTTCCAAAATCCTTTAAAAAAATCAATAAATGAGTAATTAGTATTGTACTGAACAACAACGCACTTACCACTCGCAATCTATTTACATTGAAAGCAGCGACTACTATTTGAGTTAGTTACATAGTCGATAGAACATTATTCTTCCCTTTTGCAAAAGATTATATTTTTGAAATTTTACATACCGTAGAACGGGGTTATTTGGGAAAATGGGAAATGCGGGGATATTTTGAAAATAACGGATTTTGCCACAATCGCCCTACTTCGCATTCACTTTGAAACGCTAGCGCCACCAACTCGTTCAAATTTCTTCGTTGGATACCTGTTGCGTGATCTGGAGCCATTTAGTCGCTTGATAAGGTGTTCTGTGGTCTGGTTGTACCGTGTTAAAATAAGTTGTGAAAAGTGACGTAAATCCAAAGTGCATGGTCAAACTTTCAATTCTGCAGCCCATTGGGTATGAGTTAGAAACGGTAGGTTGTTGGTATAAATTGGTGTGAGTATTGTGGGTATTTCCTGATAAGGACATGTCAGTTAGGTTACTAGAAAAAATTTAACGGATTTTTTTCTCAACTTTGGATGGCTATTTTTTATTTATTCCAGAATATCCCCGGTATTCCAAAGTAACCCCATTTAAAAGGTACCACCTAGAGATAGGTAGCTAACTAATTTATTTTTCAGGAAAAATGGTGAGAAATTACAGTGAGAAATTACATAAGATACGTCGTTAAGCCATTCACGCAACGGAAAAAACCATAACCCCTACAAAAGCTATAGCAATGAGACATTAAATAAAGGTGGAAGGTTCAAGCTAAGATTATATCAGTTGATGCTGCCTCCAAAAAATATAAAATTCCCAGGTCGACCTTAGCTTTAAGAGTCAAAACTAAGAGTACACATACCCAACCTGGCAGACCCTATGTTTTATGTGAAGCAGAAGAAAACATATTGATTGATCATTTAAATGCTGTGGCCTCCTGGGGGTTCCCCTTCGATCTTTTGGACCTAAGACTGTTATAAAATCATATCTTGACCGAAAGGGTATTAAAAGTAAAAAAATAAGTAAAAAAATTTGATCCTTGTGTGTCTAATTTAGCCCCCGTAGTAGCACGTATTTAGATAATGCGATATTTTTACAAAATCCGAAATATCCCCGACCCATGGGGTTATTTTAGACGACCCTTAAAAAAAAATTTTTTGGCCCCCTATAAATAGGGGGCGCATTTTGCAAATCGGAATATTTACTTACACCATAGACCTTTTAAAAGCAATACTTACAATAATTTATCCCCCGCTATATTTTATAATGTTGACGAAAAAGTCCAGAAAATGTCTAAAATAACCTCGTATGTGGATTGCGATTGTGCAAAAACTCTTTCAGAAGTGGCAGCTTCACCCTGTTTCTTGCCAGTCGCTGCGTCGAGGATTCTTTAACCTAGACCCAAATATCGATAAAGTTACATAAACCGCCTTTTCAGGAAACGATTTTCTCGGAATAGAGCGAGTGCAGAAAGATGCTACAAATTGCTTTCTAATGATACAAAATATTTTTAACCGACGAAATAAACAGCTCTTTTTTTTAATGAGTTGGTTTAAGCAGTGGCGTAGCCAAAGCAAATAGTGGTGATCCCCCCCCCCCTCCGTCCGACGCCAACTTGTCGGCGCCCATACACTACTAACACTACTAACCCAAGAGATTAGCAGTTTATTATTAAAATACAGGGTGTTCATTTGAAAACTTCCCACCTCGATTTTCCTGCTTTAAAATGAAAATGTGGAAAATCGCTCGGACCCGTCGATTTTTATTTCGAGGGGGACATCTTTTGCGTATATTGTCAATCTTGTTACTTCAAGCCCCTAGGAGGGAGGGGGGGTGTAAGATCCAAATCTTAAATGGATACCCCTATTTTATATAATTTTTTTGGATTCGCATAAAATTCTGAACATTTTTTAATAAAAGCATTATTAGTCTATACTTAACAGTTTCCGAGATATTTACTCTTGAAAAATGACATTTTTAAACTTTGACAGCGTCTAGCTTTCTAGCTGTAAGTCTTAGAGCAAAACGGCTTACATGTCCCTATTTTCGATTTTTATTATATTTCCAATAGTGTCAACTTCCGGTCAAACCGGAAGTACTATATTTCTTACTTCCAGTTTAACCGAAAGTTCACACTATTGGAAAGATAATAAAAATCGAAGATAGGGACATATAAGCCGTTTTGCTCTAAGGCGAACAGTTAGAAAGCTAGACGCTTTCAAAGTTCAAAAATGTAATTATTCAAGAGTAAATATCTCGGAAACTGTTAAGTATAGACTAATAATGGTTTTATTAAAAAATGTTTAGAATTTTATGCAGAATCCAAAAAAATTATATAAAATAGGGGTATCCATTCAAGATTTAGATCTTACCCCCCATCCCTCCTAGGGGCTTGAAGTAACAAGATTGACAATATACGCAAAAAATGTCCCCCTCGAAATAAAAATCGACGGGTCCGAGCGATTTTCCACATTTTCATTTTAAAGCAGGAAAATCGAGGTGGGAAGTGTTCAAATGAACACCCTGTATACTTACCTACTTAAAGACATAATACATGAAAGCAGGCGATAAATAAATCATAATTTAACAGAGTTCTAAAATGAAAAGAACCAAGTGAATGCATAATTTAGTTTTTTATTTCGCAAAATAGCCAAACAATGAATAGTTTAAAAATACCGTTTTTAAGAAACCGAAATAATTCTTGCCCTTAGTCGTTTGTTTTATTAACCTAAACGTATTTTATAATTTTTTTTCAAGATTCCCTTAGAGGCTGAAGAAAGGGGTGTAACCTACCGGGTGTCCATGGAAGGTGGTTGGCCCCTCTAACTTTTTTGTTTTTCAAAATAATGGAATAAAATTTGGGGGATTTGTATACGACATAAAACTGCATTTTTTGACAGGTGACTCAACATTATGAAATTTCCAGTTTAACCGGAAGTGACAGAAAATTTGATTTTTAACTGGGACATCTGGTATATTTTTCCTTTTGGTGACTCCATATCACATTCTAAATATAACGATGTGTCACTTGTCATTTTTGTCACCAAAAAAATATTTTTTTTCTAAATTTATTGTTTTATCTAGATGGTTATAAATACCTTAAAATCATTTATTTCAGTTCTTTAATCTTGGGAAAAATACAATTTTACTATTTTTGGTCCAATACCATGTGCTGTGTAAAATTTAATATTTAAGGTTGTATAACTCATTTTTTTTAAACAGCAACATGGTGGCTCGTGGAATTGAGAAAAAAGAGGATTTTATTGCGAATATTTTGATACCACACACTATTAGGTTTTAGAAAAGCTAACATTAAAAAACTTTATAAAGTTAACTTGGAACTTTCCTAAAATGAAGCATCTTCTGAGAATAAATTTAGATTAAAACGCATCAAGTAGCCTGTGACCAGCAAAACTGATAAAAAAAATCATGCCTCGAAGAAAATTGACATGCCGACAGCCGACAGCCCAATTTCCAATTCAATTCAATTTTCTTCACGGCATGATTTTGTTTTATTAGTTTTGCTGGTCACAGGCTACTTGATGCATTTAAATCTAAATTTGATTCTCAATAAATGCTTCATTTTAGGAAAGTTCCAAGTTAACTTTTTAAAGTTTTTAATGGCAGCTTTTCTAAAACCTAATAGTGTGTGGTATCAAAATAATCGTAATAAACTAATCTTTTTTCTTAACCCGACGAGCCAGCATGTTGCCGTTTAAAAAAAATTAGTTATACAACTTTAAAGATTAAATTTCCCACAGCACATGGTATTGGACCAAAAATAGTAAAATTATATTTTTCCCATGATTATAGATCTAAAATAAGTGATTTTAAGGTATTCATAGCCCTCTAGATAAAACAATAAATTTGAAAAAAAATATTTTCTTGGTGGCAAAAAGTGACAAGTGACACATCTTTATATTTAGAATGTCATATGGAGTCAAAAAAAAGGAAAAATATACCAGGTGACCAATTTAAAAATAGAAAGTTTATGTCACTTCCGGTTAAACCGGAAGTTCCATATTGTTGAGCCACCTGTCAAAAAATGCAGTTTTATGTCGTATAAAATCAAAAAATGTTATTCCATTATCTTGAAAAACAAAAACTTAGAGCTGTCTATAATTTTATGCTAAAGAGCTGAAAATTGGAATGTGTTAAGCTTAAGCTATTAAAATAAGTAACTAAGTGTGTTTTGGGAAATATTGACTCTAGGGGGTAGACACGGAGGGGGTAAGTTTCGAATGCAACCAAGAAAAATGGTAGACAAATTCTTTGCTTGGAATAAATATGTATAAGAAAATTTTGCCCCCAGGGGTGGAAACACAGAGGGTTTTGATAGTGGCCTTAATTGTTTAACAAATATCTATACAAGTTTAACAGAGCTTGTATGCAAGTGTAACTTGTATCGAAGATTACGAATATCAGGGTCCTGCACCTCACCTCCCGTCTTCTATAGCTCACTTAGTAATTAAGTTTGAATTTTCATATTTTGCAGACCTGATCTGTACCTATCTTGGGGCGCATTTCGGGAAATATTTTTTTTTCATACAGGGTGTTCCAAAAAAGTGTGACGTCATAAGAATGTACTTTTTAGATTACGTGCCATATATTTTCTTACTTTTTTGGGAGCCTCCTGTAGTTACCTACATACCCCTAAAATTTTATTAAAATCGATTAAGTATTATAGACGAAAGAAAATAAAAACTAAAAAATATCAGTTTTGCACCACTGGTATTAAAAATAAATAAAAAATAAAAATAATGCCATGTTAATAAAATTATACAAAAGCACTTATTAAATAAGGTATAACAGTTTCGTTAACCAAGTTTGGTTACTACGAATTCTACAGGGTGTCCAAAGTTTAGTGTCAAACTTTGCAAACTTTAAAGCAATTTATTTTTCTTATTTCAAATACGAACCCCTATATCTTTTTATGTCATTCAATGCAGAATTAAAAATGAAACATTTTTTCTAATTGCAACCCTATCGCAATTTCTAACGCATCAGGACTTATTTGCAGAAAACTAATTTTATCAACTATTCCAACAGTCATTAATATGAATAAATATCGAAGGTGGCTTTGAAAAACCATTTATTGGCATTAAAGTTTATTAAAGTGACAAGAGACCATTTTGACTTCAGTAATCTAAAAGTTTCAAATATTGTTAAATTGTTAGTAATTATTAACTGGAAATGATAACCGTGGATATGGTTATCCTTGAAAATTTGTTGAATTGTTCTTTCGATTACATCTACGGCATCAGCGACTGCTTGTTGAGTAACTGAAGGATTTTCTATAACAGATAATAGTACAGCCAATTGATTTTGTTCAGTTCGGACCGGTTTATTTCTCACTGGTTTTGTGTAGTTTACATTTCCCGTTTGTACAAACCTCTCTAATATGTTTAGCAGGCTCCTTTTGTCTGGATGTCGTCGTTCCGGATAACGCTGTGCGTAAACTCTGCTTGCCAAAAAAGAGTTCTTTTCGCATGCTCCTAATATAAAAATCATATCTACGTACGAGCTCTTCTTGGCTGTAGTCCATCACAAAAAACAATATAAAAGTAATTATAACTGCTTAAATAATTACAAACAATTTAACAATATTTGAAACTTTTAGATTAATAAAGTCAAAATGGTCTCTGGTCACTTTAATAAACTTTAATACCATATAATTTTATTAACAAGGCATTATTTTTATTTATTTTTAATACAAGTGTTGCAAAACTGATATTTTTTAGTTTTTATTTTTTTTCGTCTATAATACTGAATCGATTTTAATAAAATATTAGGGGTAGTTGGTAACTATAGGAGGCACCCAAAAAAGTAAGAAAATATATGGCATGTAATTTAAAAAAATACACCCTCATGACGTCACATTTTTTGGAACACCCTGTATAAAAAAAAATATTTTCCTGAAATGCGCCCCAAGATACAGGTAAGGTCTGCAAAATATGAAAATTCAAACTTAATTACTAAGTGAGCTATAGAAGACGGGAGGTGAGGTGCAGGACCCTGTATACAGTGTGACCAGTAAAGGCCGCATCATTTTATTCGAAATTTGACTTTGGCATCAAGTTCTGCTTCGATCGAGATGAAAATTAAACAAAAAAATAGTAGTCACGTGATTCGCATTATCTGTCAAATTTTAATATTTTCCAAAAAAATTATTCAAAAGTAGAGTTATTTCTGAAAATATCGAAAAAATATATTGTCAACGTGTTTTTAGTGCATCTCTGTAATAAATTTTTTGGAAACTGCACTTAATAATAAAATGCTATTTCTACTTTTTTTATGACATAGCTTAATAACAAATTTTAATAAAGGGGTTTAAATTAAATCGTTGCAAATAGATAAACTTTACGTTAAGTTAAAGTAAAATTTATTTTCCACTTAATAAACACTTTACTGGTGACACTGTGTTATTTTTGTCTTAATATTAAGGTGTATTACTTTCAGACACAAACTAGGTTTTAATTATGAAGTTACCTTATACAGGGTCAAAAACAAATAAACTTTGCATCACATGCGACCAAATTTTAACAGCCCAATTTTGATTGTGTAGAAAAACACACATTTAATATGGCGCTACTTTAAAGAAAATGTATCTAAAATAAAGCATTGTCAAAACTAAGAAGTTTTATGTAGGTTGCATTGAGTCTTATTTTCCAAAAGTGGTGCAATTTACAAAATATGGGTAAAAAATCAAAATTATCTTATGCAGCTGAAATTTTGCATGTGGGCTAGAAACTGCATTCAAAAAAACTTTTTCTAATAACTTTCTTCGATATTTTCAGAAATAACTCCACTTTTGAATTATTTTTTGGAAAAAATTAAAATTTGACAGATAATGCGAATTATGTGACTACTATTTTTTTTGCTTAATTTTCGTCTCGATCGAAGCAGAACTTGATGCCAAAGTCAAATTTCAAATAAAGCTATTAATAAAAAAAATCCCATATGATGCGGACTTTACTGGTTAAACTGTATTTTCTTTTCTTTGAAGTGATCTGATTATAAAAAATTCACAGATTTCGCAATGCTTGCAACCAGCGGAGACATTGGAAATGATTGAATTATATTTAAAACATAATTTTATTATTCTTCTCAACAACTAACTAATAAGGTTATAATATGTAAATAACATACACTGAGGAGAATGATCTAATACAACGCAGGTTTGCTAAGACATAGTTTGTATTAATAGCTTATTATTTATTAACAGATACTAAATACATTGCTAGTGTATCAAACCAATAACTCTTAGATCAAACCTGCTGTAGTGTTATATTAATTCCCGATTTGCTAGAACAGTGTTTTTATTGGTAGTAATCAGTTCCATTAGCAGCACAGTTTTATTGAAAAATTAACTACTGTTAAAACAGCAATTTTATTAAGAAATAAATTATAGGTACTATATATTCTTAATGCGACGCATTTTGTTCCCTATGAAGCGCTATCTCTACAATTAAGAAAGCAGAAAAGTGTCCCCAAAAAATGAATTGTATCCGTTAGAACCTATAATCCACAAGACGTTGTTGGTGGTTCGTAGCGATCGGCAATCGCCGCGCTCCTTAGTATTAGTTTTAACCTATTTGTTGCCCAGGTCACATCGTTGTTCGGAGTCTCTAGCTGTCCTAGCTGAATTTTATTGATCGCACCAATAAATTTTTACTTTGTATTTATGTTTTTTTAAATTTTGCATGTCAGATAAAGCAATAGAAGATTACTATTTCGCACAACCCATCATTAGTATTGAACTTTCTAATCTATGTACGAATTTTACCATCTCAGTAAACCATGTTGTATAATAGATAATCATAATAAATAATATGCAATGTTAAACAATAACAATATCACACTAGAAGCTACTTAAACTTTTGAGAACTACATTACTGATTTTTAGTGGTATATGCCTCAACTGTAGCAAGCAAATATTATTATGATTAATGTCAAGTTTCATTACAACTGCAAGATGGAACTATTACAGCATATAAAACCAGATCGCTGTTTGTCGAACGTTTATAATCCATTATTACAAAAAATAAGCGCCCCAATCTCCCAAAAGTATACCTAATAAACAAACCAAGAATACCACCGACCGGTCTGACTCTTAAACTAGAAACAAAAACTTTTGAGAACTACAGCACTGATTTTTAGTGGTATATACCATGCATTATTAACGTAGCAAGCAATTATTATTATGATTAATGTTAAGTTTCATTACAACTGCCAGATGGAACTATTACAGTATATAAAACCAGACCGCTTTTATCGTTAACTGTTTGTCGAACGTTTATAATCCATTATTACAAAAAATAAGCGGCCCAATCTCCCAAAAGTATACCTAACAAACAAACCAAGAATACCACCGACCGGTCTGACTCTTAAACTAGAAAAATAAACTTTTGAGAACTACAGCACTGATTTTTAGTGGTATATACTATGCATTATTAACGTAGCAAGCAATTATTATTATGATTAATGTTAAGTTTCATTACAACTGCCAGATGGAACTATTACAGTATATAAAACCAAATCGCTTTTATCGTTCACTATTTGTCGAACGTTTATAATTCATTATTACAAAAAATAAGCGGCCCAATCTCCCAAAAGTATAACTAACAAACAAACCAAGAATACCACCGACCGGTCTGACTCTTAAACTAGAAAAATAAACTTTTGAGAACTACAGCACTGATTTTTAGTGGTATATACCATGCATTATTAACGTTGCAAGCAAATATTATTATGATTAATGTTAAGTTTCATTACAACTGACAGATGGAACTATTACAGTATATAAAACCAGATCGCTTACATCGTTCACTGTTTCTCGAACGTTTATAATCCATTATTACAAAAAACAAGCGCCCCAATCTCCCAAAAGTACACCTAATAAACAAACCAAGAATACCACCGACCGGTCTGACTCTTAAACTAGAAACAAAAACTTTTGAGAACTACAGCACTGATTTTTAGTGGTATATACCATGCATTATTAACGTAGCAAGCAAATATTATTATGATTAATGTTAAGTTTCATTACAACTGCTAGATGGAACTATTACAGTATATAAAACAAGATCGCTTACATCGTTCACTGTTTGTCGAACGTTTATAATCCATTATTACAAAAAATAAGCGGCCCAATCTCCCAAAAGTATACCTAACAAACAAACCAAGAATACCACCGACCGGTCTGACTCTTAAACTAGAAACAAAAACTTTTGAGAACTACAGCACTGATTTTTAGTGGTATATACCATGCATTATTAACGTAGCAAGCAATTATTATTATGATTAATGTTAAGTTTCATTACAACTGCCAGATGGAACTATTACAGTATATAAAACCAGACCGCTTTTATCGTTAACTGTTTGTCGAACGTTTATAATCCATTATTACAAAAAATAAGCGGCCCAATCTCCCAAAAGTATACCTAACAAACAAACCAAGAATACCACCGACCGGTCTGACTCTTAAACTAGAAAAATAAACTTTTGAGAACTACAGCACTGATTTTTAGTGGTATATACTATGCATTATTAACGTAGCAAGCAATTATTATTATGATTAATGTTAAGTTTCATTACAACTGCCAGATGGAACTATTACAGTATATAAAACCAAATCGCTTTTATCGTTCACTATTTGTCGAACGTTTATAATTCATTATTACAAAAAATAAGCGGCCCAATCTCCCAAAAGTATAACTAACAAACAAACCAAGAATACCACCGACCGGTCTGACTCTTAAACTAGAAAAATAAACTTTTGAGAACTACAGCACTGATTTTTAGTGGTATATACCATGCATTATTAAAGTAGCAAGCAAATATTATTATGATTAATGTTAAGTTTCATTACAACTGACAGATGGAACTATTACAGTATATAAAACCAGATCGCTTACATCGTTCACTGTTTCTCGAACGTTTATAATCCATTATTACAAAAAACAAGCGCCCCAATCTCCCAAAAGTACACCTAATAAACAAACCAAGAATACCACCGACCGGTCTGACTCTTAAACTAGAAACAAAAACTTTTGAGAACTACAGCACTGATTTTTAGTGGTATATACCATGCATTATTAACGTAGTAAGCAAATATTATTATGATTAATGTTAAGTTTCATTACAACTGCTAGATGGAACTATTACAGTATATAAAACAAGATCGCTTACATCGTTCACTGTTTGTCGAACGTTTATAATCCATTATTACAAAAAATAAGCGGCCCAATCTCCCAAAAGTATACCTAACAAACAAACCAAGAATACCACCGACCGGTCTGACTCTTAAACTAGAAAAATAAACTTCTGAGAACTACAGCACTGATTTTTAGTGGTATATACCATGCATTATTAACGTAGCAAGCAATTATTATTATGATTAATGTTAAGTTTCATTACAACTGCCAGATGGAACTATTACAGTATATAAAACCAGATCGCTTTTATCGTTCACTGTTTGTCGAACGTTTATAATCCATTATTACAAAAAATAAGCGGCCCAATCTCCCAAAAGTATACCTAACAAACAAACCAAGAATACCACCGACCGGTCTGACTCTTAAACTAGAAACAAAAACTTTTAAGAACTACAGCACTGATTTTTAGTGGTATATACCATGCATTATTAACGTAGCAAGCAAATATTATTATGATTAATGTTAAGTTTCATTACAACTGCCAGATGGAACTATTACAGTATATAAAACAAGATCGCTTACATCGTTTACTGTTTGTCGAACGTTTATAATCCATTATTACAAAAAATAAGCGCCCCAATCTCCCAAAAGTACACCTAATAAACAAACCAAGAATACCACCGACCGGTCTGACTCTTAAACTAGAAACAAAAACTTTTAAGAACTACAGCACTGATTTTTAGTGGTATATACCATGCATTATTAACGTAGCAAGCAAATATTATTATGATTAATGTTAAGTTTCATTACAACTGCCAGATGGAACTATTACAGTATATAAAACCAGATCGCTTACATCGTTCACTGTTTGTCGAACGTTTATAATCCATTATTACAAAAAATAAGCGCCCCAATCTCCCAAAAGTACACCTAATAAACAAACCAAGAATACCACCGACCGGTCTGACTCTTAAACTAGAAACAAAAACTTTTAAGAACTACGGCACTGATTTTTAGTGGTATATACCATGCATTATTAGATCGTTCACTGTTTGTCGAACGTTTATAATTCATTATTACAAAAAATAGGCGCCCCAATCTCCCAAAAGTATAATAAACAAACCTAGAATACCACCGACACAATGAAACGCCACATCAATGATCCACACGGAAAAATGTGTTAGGGTTCGATGTCAAGCATTTTACAAAATTACTACTAAGAATGTCTTTCAGAATTCATAAATGTAGGATAAATAGCTAAAACAAGATACCTAACTCTTAAACTCTTAAACTAAAAACAATGAAACGCCCCCACATCAATGAACCACACGGAAAAATTTGTTAAGGTTCAAGGCCAAGGATTTTACAAAATTACTATTTATTTTTCCAATATTTTTTTAAGAAATTGAATTAAATGAATACTACATCTTATGCAACCACATATTATAAATATTACCAATGAGAAGCAATTGGCGCGATGTTGCCGGCTTGCCCGAAGCGGATGATTTCTTAAAAAAATATATTTACCTTTCATAAATTATAAATCAATTATTAAATAAAATTTTTTAAAAAATTATCCTAAAATATGTAGGTACTTTTTCTAAATCGCGATGCACGTCTCCTTAGAAAATATGTATCTTATCCCATCGCAATTAGCGATACCTAAAAATAGAAATCCAACAAAACCAACACACGGCAACAAAGCGCGCGACAACACATGAGATGCATTTGGCGCGATGTTGCCGGCTTGCCCGAAGCGGATGATTTCTTAAAAAAATATATTTACCTTTCATAAATTATAAAATCAATTATGAAATAACATTTTTTAAAAAAATATCCTAAAATATGTAGGTACTTTTTCTAAATCGCGATGCACGTCTCCTTAGAAAATATGTACCTTGTCCCATCGCAATCCGCAATACCGAAAAATAGAAATTTCAACAAAACCAACACACGGCAACAAAGCACGCGACATTTTGTCTTACAACCTTGAGAACGAAATTGTCTTACAACCTTGAACGAGAAACTCGTAACTTGGTCCCCATATACGAACATAAACATTTCCAATGTTAAAAGTTTATTGAAAATCCATTACGGCGGACACAAGATGGCATTTTACGTTAGTTTATTAAACGAGTATATTATATTTTGTTGCGACAATTTGTTCCAAATTTCTTATTGTTATACTCCTTTTTTGTCTAAAATTATACAATATTAAATTCAAAATAAAACCACAAGAGCATAATAATTTAGGAACGGATCCATGAATTTAATTAAAACAAAGATTTATTTGAGAAGCCGTGCTGTGCTTATTTACGTTTTTAACCAAAGAAAGAATATCGTTTACAACCCAGCGGCAGCGGTTATATAAATGTATTTAGTATATTCCGTGGTTTTGTTTTAATTACTGCGACGTGGTCTATGGTTCATGTTTAACTGCAGCCAGTGGCGTAGCGTGCAGGGGGCCAGGGGGGGCGATCGCCCCCCCCCCCCGCCCTTTGAGTCCTTTCCTAAACGGCGCCCCCTTCCCACTCCTCAGTTCCAGGTTTTAATTAGGTTGTAATTTGTTTATAACTTTTAGAGTATAGAAATAAATAAAATAAACCTGTTACCTATTTCGAGATTCTATTTTATTTTCACTACTTGATTTAATTTATAATAAAAATATTTTGCCACGACCAATAATTTGTATTCTTTCAGTTATTTTGCTTTAACAATTAAAAATTGCTTGAAATCTCTAATTTACTAGAGACTAAATTTTATCTTTCTAAAAGTGTGCTATTGTCGCCAATAAGAATATACCTGAGAGTTTTAATAAAATTCCCCTTGCTGGTTCATATTTTGTTTTCATGCGGCCATTTTAGAAATGACGAAACAAAAACTTTATTTCTCTTGCCAAAATTTACTAAATAAACGAAATTATACATTAGCAGTGAGGCGCCCTTTGAACAAGGGCGTAGATAAGGGGGTATTTACCCCCCCCCCCCCCCCCCCCAGGACCCATAATGAGCCATAAAAACGAAACACTTTTTTACTTGATCAATTTTTTTGTGATTTTCTTAAGGATCTTGTGTATTTTATATTTTTCCTTTATACTTGAAAATCAGACATCATTGAAAAAAGGGCGTGGCACCCAAAAATTTTTCGCCTGCGGCGCTATTTCTTTTGGCGCCGCAACCTCTTTTACCCCCCCCCCCCCCGACCCTATAAAAAACCATATCCACGCCCCCTCCGCCCCTTCAACCACGCTACGCCACTGACTGCAGCCGACGCTCAGCGAATTCAAAAAATTCATAATTTTTGCGTACGTTTTATTTGTGGCATACGTAGGAGAAATCCAGTTAGTCATAGGCTGAGCATGTTGCACTGGTTGAACATGAGGGATAGAAGGCGACTGCACTGTGCTACTTTTTACCATAGGCTAATTGCGACAAAAATACCTTCTAATATATACGGGAAGATTGTATTTAGAGCTGATGCACAAACTATAAATAAAAGACACAAAGGAACGATAACACCACCACGTCACAAAACTACCTTATTTCGGAGAAGCTTTACTTATAATATATCGGCAATTTACAATTTGGTTCCGAAAAGACTTAAATTGTATTCGGGAAAATGTTTTCAAAATTCCATGATAAAGTTTTTGATGGGGGAACTATAGATTTATTCCTACGCCATTTGTTAGTATTTTGTTGAGAATATGAATGTAGCTACTCTTCTATTTTTAAATTTTTATTCACTTCTTTGATTGGAACATTATTTTCATTCTTATTTTATTTCTTTTTGTTTGATCTTCATATTCGGGCATAGTTTTGGAAATCATAGTTTTATGTATTTTTCTTTACTTTACTTGTTCCATTATTAAGTTGATTTATTGTTATATTTTTGTTTAATGGTTTTAAGTGATCATGCACTGATGTACTGTTTGATTATACAGTGTGTGTATAAAGTCTGGAAACGGCTTAATAACATCACAATTTACTGGCCGATTTAAACCAAATTTGGTACAGTTGTGTAAGAGGATCTAACGCACCGAATGACGATATTGGCGTTGTTGCCAGCTTTTTAGTTTGTCTGGAATTCGAACGAATTTTATATTTTTAAATATAACACCCAGTATATTTTTACATTTTTAAATTCCACATAAAATTATAATTATTTTTTAATAAATGTATTATTAGTCTATACTTCATAGTTTCCGAGATATTGACTCTCGAAAAGTGACATTTTTGAACTTTGACAGCTTTTAACTTTCTAACAGTACGTCTTAGAGCAAAACGGCTTACATATCCCTATCTTCAATTTTTATTATCTTTCCAAACAAATCAACTTCCAGTTAAACCGGAACAACTATATTTCCTGCTTTCGAGTTACATCCGGTTTAACCGAAGGTTGATTTTTTTGGGAAGATAATAAAAATTGAAGATAGGGACATGTAAGCCGTTTTGCTCTAAGACGTACTGTTAGAAAGTTATAAGCTGTCAAAGTTCAAAAATGTCACTTTTCGAGAGTCAATATCTCAGAAACTATGAAGTATAGACTAATAATGCATTTAATAAAAAATAATTATAATTTTATGTGGAATTTAAAAATGTAAAAATATACTGGGTGTTATATTTAAAAATATAAAATTCGTTCGAATTCCAGACAAACTAAAAAGCTGGCAACAACGCCAATATCGTCATTCGGTGCGTTAGATCCTCTTACACAACTGTACCAAATTTGGTTTAAATCGGCCAGTAAATTGTGATGTTATTAAGCCGTTTCCAGACTTTATACACACACTGTATGATTAGTAAATGGTACTTATTTGGATACATCGGTGCATAGTTCCATTAGGCTTAAGTAAGGTTAAGTGTAAGATCAACCTTTACAACAATAAAGGATGATCTTCGCCTTTTCAGAGGTTTGATTATATTCCATTTTTTATATTTTATTAAAAAAAATATGTAATTTCTGAATAAAGATTTATTTAGAAAAAAGAAAAACACAAAGTCTGTCTCCACAATTTTTATTTAAAAAACTAGGCGAACCTAGAATGATTCATAGTAGAATAGAATCGACATGTTTCGAGTGTAGAAACACTCATCATCAGGAAATTTCCTGTGTGTATGTCGATTCTATTTTACTGTGAATCATTCTAGGTTCGCCTAGTTTTTTAAATAAAAATTGTGAAGAAAGACTTTGTGTTTTTCTTTTTTCTATATCATTCAACTCCACTTTGAGTATGGACTACTTCTTCAAAATTAGAGATTTATTTATTTATTTATTTTATTTATTTATACCAAGTGGCCAAAAAAGAACGGCCCTCGACCGTATCATAGAGTCCGTTAATCTTACAACTTTAGAAGAAAAATATTATTGGTAAATACTGCCAAAAGAAATCGCTGGAAATAATTTTTTTTAAAACCGACCAGAAAATTTACACTTTCTGGACAATTTTTCGTCTAGAAAATAACGTTTTTCCGATCGCAAGACCGGAAAAGTGACATTAGAGACCGGAAAAACTTTTCCGGTCTCTAATGTCACTGTCACCCTGTTTTTTGTTTTTCCAATCGCTCTTTGATAATACAAGATACCTTGATTTCGTTATTATGACAACAACATTTCGATGTATTGTCGAGTGACAGTTCGTTGATTTTTAATTTGTTGTTTATGTCAAACTTGTTTCGCGAGTTCGCAAATTTAACAATATGAATTCAGATTTTGAATTATCCGACACGGAAAATGAGATTTCAGAAGAAATTTTGGAAGCAGCAAGGAAAGCGACTTACGATATATTGCTAGTAAAATCAAAAGCCCGTTACGAGAAGTCATGCGACGCATTTAAAAATAATATAAAATAATTTAATGTATGTATATCGACGTGTCGGTAAAAAAAAAAAATATTGTACATCACGCAACCAAAAATTAGTGTTTTCCAGGTCTCTCCAAGCTTCCAGGACTCGCCTACGGCTCGCCCTGGAAATGCTTGTCTCGACCTGAAAAACACTACTTTCCGGTCTTGTAACATAAATTACTATTCAAGCTCGTGAGATGTTCGCTAGGGTACGTCACACTCAACACTCAAGGTCCAATAGAAAATAAAGGTTTTCTCGTTATGTTGCCGAAGTAAGGTGCCGAAAATATGCATATTTTGATTCTTAGGGCATGCCGAATCTTTTTTGTTATAAACATGTCACTCTATCTTCTAAAACAAAATAGTGGGTGAAAATCGAATGTTGTGTATGAAAATAAATTTGGTTTTATTCGATACAATTTTTTTTCTCTATCCATTGAACTTGGGTTGATTTTTACGTAAAGCTTACTTTTCACACGCGCTAGAGGGAGTTTTATAACAAATAAAGTACTTTTAAAAAAATTATTAATATAGAAAGAAAAATAATAGATAATTAAAAGCTCTAAACTTCAGTCAAAACCGTAGCTTTCTACAGTGTTTCTAATCAAATATATTGACGACAAAAGCTAGAAGTTAATACAGGATGTCCCAAAAGTAATGGGACACAGAGCATCAGCAGACTCCTTAAGGCGAAATTATGGGATTTATTTAAACTTGCATTATCCCAAAATTGATAACAACCAAGGTACAGGGTGTCAAAGATTTTATTTCGTTTTCGTTCCTTTGCGATTATTTCTTCACGAAACGACATAGCAGCACAAAATTAAGGACCTTGGGGTTTTTTGGGGTGAGGAATTCAAAATAGTGTATAGTTTTTGTGTAACCAGTAGAGGGCAGTGCCTATGACATGGCCCACTCTTTTAGTTGGCATAACTTTGTTTAGGCTTCTTATATCGATCCGACTATTAAAAAAAATAAGTTAGTTTGCTTGTTTTACATCAAGAATGTATAATTTATTGAAGTCGCTAGGAATAACCATTTTCGAGATAATTGCATTCGATATTTTTAATGCAAGAATGCTAAAATATTTAAAATAATTGTGTATTCGTATTAGTATTATTTATTAAAGCTGGCCTTGATTAAAAACAACGACGTTTCTAAGGCAGCAACATATGTTACACAACGTATCATCTGTCAAAGTTATTAATTTTTTACGTACAATACGTAGATATTATAAATTTTTTAGTAATGCCTCGATAAAATTTACTTTCCAATGCGGAAATGTGCGAAATTATCTAAATGAACAGTTCCCTAAACGTTGGATAGGCCGTGGTGGCCCCTTGCCTTGGCCGGCGCGATGTCCGGATTTTAATCCAATGAACTCCTGCATTTAGGGTTATTTGAAAACCAATGTTTATAACGAGTTATAATAAGTTAAATTAAAAAATTATAAATTCTCTTAATCGGCTCAGAAATGATGAAGATCTCTTGTTTAAAGTCCGACAGTCTGTTGTAAAACGTATAGCGAAATTTATGGAGGTCAATGGCGGCCATTTTGAACAATCGCTATCACGACGTCACCATTTTTATTTCTAACTATTTTGTTGCTTTTAAATGTTATTAAACTAAGTATTAAATAAAAATTTTTAATACAATAAAATTAGTAATTCCGTATACGAAAAAACGTTTTTATTAGAAAAAAAATAATCAACCTTAAGTATCTACATTTACTTTGACACTTAGCAAATGTAGCTGATTTACAATAATTTTAAGTCAGAAATTCACCGTTACTCGATTTTCCGTTGCTTTTGGACCACGTACTTAGTTGAATTGGACATATGAAATGCGATTATCTCGAAAATGTTTGCTCCTAGCGACTTCAATAAGTTATACGTTTTTGATCTAAAAAAAGTAAAGTAACTTACTATGCCAGCTAAAAGGAGTGGGCCATGCCGTAGGCAGCGCCCTCTACTGGTTACGCAAAAACTCTGGATAATTTTGAATTCCTCACCTCAAAAATACCACCAAATCCTTAATTTTGTGCTGCTATGTCGTTTCGTTAAGAAATAATCGCAAAAAAAAAAACGAAAACAAAATTTAAACTTTGACACCCTATATCTTGGTTGCTATCAATTTTGGGATAAGGCAAGTTTAAATAAATCGCATTATTTCGCCTTAAGGAGTCTGCTGTTGCTCTGTGTCCCATTACTACTGGGTATAAGCGTGCCTAGGCGACTTTAATTATTAAAATACTGATAACCATAAGTTTATTTTAATAAACAAACTGATAATTATTCTACGTGTATCCAAAGTATCAATATTAAACTTTAGCATCTGAATGATAAATTAAATAACAAATCAGGAAACATCTAATTTGCAAAAAACATGAATAAAAATTAACTTAATGATGACGTAGATGTTCGAACTGTCTTCCGTCATTTTCGATACAGTCGTGTAGTCTCTTTCAAATAGAGAAACAAGTAGTTTCGACTTTTGCTTCTGAGATGTTTCTCATGGCTCATCTTATTTTTTATATCGTTTTTTGTCGAGTAGTAGGTCTGGTGGCAAGAACAATATCTTTAATTCTACCCCATAGGTAAAAATCTAAACAAGTCAAGTCTGGAGATCTTGGTGGTCATGAAAATACACTTTCATTACAGATCCATCTGCCAGGAAAAGTTTTTTCTAAGTATTCTCGAACAATGATAGCAGAATGGGCCGAACATCTGTCATGTTGGAAATACATTGCACATCGTACTGTCAAAGATACTCCTGGCAGCAACAGTAGCATTTTTTAATCAGTTTAGCCCAAACGAAGTAACCAATTTTTATACAAATCAAATTTCGATATTCGCCCACCATTTTGTTTTTGAAGATCGAGTAAAATGTTTGTAACAAAAAGATTCTTCAAGCACTAAGGTTCAAAATTGCATATTTTCGTTAGGTACCTCTTAATTCGGCAACATAACGAGGAAACCCTAATTTTCTGTTGAACCATGAGCATGATGCACCCTAGCGGACATCTCCCGAACTTGAAAGTAATTTCCAGCAATTTTTGTTGGTCGTAATAGGTAGGTCTTAACTTTTTATATTTTAATAAAAAAAATTCTTCCTTATTAAAAAACTATAAATTCTAAATATTTTAATAATGTTTAACTAATTTCTATAGACTATTATTACACATTTTAGTGGCATAAAATCTTGGTTTTTGAAGTTCTTTTTTACTTCCCCTTCCATTTAGTTAGTTTGGACTTGTCCTTCTAAGCAAATGTTTGAATTATTTTATTACAAATATTTTTCTACGTACATACCTACTCAGTACGATAAAAAAATACCTTCTACTATTTTCTTCTTTGCTAACACCATCAGCAAAGCCTTTTCTGCCTCCTGCTGATAAACGTTTCTACGTTCGAAACATGTAGTGACTGTTCCTTCACACCACAAGAATGATAATGAGAATGCTAAATAATATGTTGCTGGTTTTCACCATCGCCCATAACCGTCGAATGGCCTCAACCATAACAGCACGTCTCCCCCTTTTGGACATGATTCTTGTCGTTCCTCTCTTTTACCCCCTTTTTCGAAATGGAAACAGTTAACTGTATATCGATGGTCTAATGCTGATACCTCGTAACCTAATATTTACAAATTTTACAGGAGACACAAATAAATGAATAAAATATACACTATATAATTTTTTTGAAATTCTTATTGAAAAATAGTATTAGTTTTTTTTTATATTGGTAATGTACATATTCGCTAATTCAACGTTATAGAGATATTTTGAAGCATACGATATATTTGTACTACCAGCATAGTGGCTTACGATGATTTGAAAATCAGGCAATTATGATAAGACATAATATATTAAAGAGAAGTGGCTTACGATGAAAAACAAACAGTACTAAATTGGTAAAACTAAACTAGGAGCCATAAAACGTAGTCTAAGAGTATTATAAACTTAACCTAAGAGTATGTTAAATTTAAAAATAGTGGATTTTTTAGTTTTCTTCTTGATATTTTTTTTTTGTTTTTTTTTTTGTACTACTATCTGCTGAATAACTATCGAGATTTTCATCGTTTTCGTCACGATCAACTATAACATTTTTCAAGTCGTCTTCGTAAGGAATCATGTCATTAAAAAAAATGGACATCATTCGGTAATACAGATTTAAGCTGTTGAAGATCTTTCCATTTTTTCATTTATATTTTCAATCTTTCTGAATAAAGACGATTTCTCTGAAAGTTTGGATCAATATCGTTTTTCCACTGAGGAAGCAGTTCATACTGCCTACTTTAAAAAGCATTTCGGAATTTAGAAGATACTTATTACTTTCAAATCTCCTCTTAATTTTCCAGGACGAATCAAGCTATAGCGAAATTGTTTTGGTTCACTGTAATTTAAAAAAAAATCGTGGGTCCTATACATTCAGAGGAGTGGGTTTTTTTTTTGATTCTTTAATTATCGAAATATAGTCTGTTGGTAAGTACGAGTAGATCTGCCGGTTTTTCAGTTTTCTTTCGATAAGGCTATGGAGTAGAATCGCACTCCATCTGGGTGTGTCCTCTCTCCAAGAGTTTTTGTTTAATATTGACGTCATATTTAGATGCTAAAGTTGCAAGGACAACATTTAGATTCTGACTGTCTGACCGTCAGAAAATATGACAATCGTTTTTTTTTCTGAGTTTAGGTAATCCTCTAAATGTTTTATCAAGCAGGTGGTAAAAACGGATGAGTCGAGGTCACCTTCTGTCTCGTTCCAAACATAATTCATACTACGCTGATTCTCCAAGTTGTAAATAGTAAAATTGTGAACTTGAGGCTTAGTTTTATAGTAGAGGGAACTGGCTTTGTAGAACTGGAGATAATTTCATTGCCTGGACGTCTACCGTAAAACAATAAATTTCTTTATTAACAGTTTTTATTTTGTCGGCTTCTTTTAGGTATTCTTCGGTATACCTAATCTTGCTGTATACATTCTACAAAAAAATTAGTCTTAACCCTCATAAACAACATTGACTTCGGTCTGTTCGGACGTAAGCTTCATTATTATTTTCGTGGCGTTTTTTAAGAAAACCTTAACACAGTTTTAAATATCTTATAAGAAAATAATAATAATAATAATAATAATAACAAATTTTTATTAGTTCATTGAACTATTTAATTACATTTCAAATTTTAAATTCTTTCTTCTCTCCTGGTAGATAGGTAATTACAATCTAGAAAGACTATTTTATTAGACTTTTTTACATAAAATTTGATTCTTAAATTTTTTACAAATAGTTTTAAATTAAACCTTTTAATTTCATTTCCTAACTTGTTATATTCTATAGCACCACTAAAAAATATTGATTTTTGAGTCGACTTCAAATTTCTATGATACAAAATAAAGTTATTTTTTCCTCTTGTTTCATGAATATGAACTTCATTAAATTTTGTCAAGAAATTTTTATAATATGGTGCTGTTATATTTAAATTTATTTTATGAATAAAAATCAAAATACGAAATAATAAAAAATTTTCTATATTCATCCATTGTAAACAATTTAGCATTTCCGTTATTTTAGTGTATTTATTACATCCCAATATTATTTTCATTGCTCTATTTTGTAAAATCTGTAATCTGTTTTTATCTTGTTGTGAACATATATATAAAATTGAACTACAAAAAACAAAATGAGGTAAAATAATACAATTGAAAATCATTTTTTTACTATAAATGCTTAAGTATCCACTTAATCTATTTAGTAGGTACTCCTATTTTTTTTGAAATTTTTTTACAAATATAATCCATATGATCATGAAATTTTAAATTTTTGTCAATAATAACTCCTAAATATTTAACTTTAGTAACAATTTCAATAGCTTCGTTATTTATTTTAAAAGCAAGATTTTGATTTTGAAACTCATTATACTGTTTATCAGACCTTAGTAATAAACATTTTGTTTTATCAATATTTATTTTTAATTTATTTTCACACATCCATTTATATATATGTTCTAGTATATTGTTCATATTATTTATTAAAGATATTAAATTACAATCTGAAATATAAATTACTGTATCATCAGCAAAAAAATGATATTTACAAATGTCTAGATTGTAGGCCAAATCATTAATATAAATTATGAATAATAAAGGACCAAGTATACTGCCTTGAGGTACACCAACATTTATACCTTTTTTATTTGACACATACTCGTTACATTTAACTACCAATTAAGAATAACAACCTAAAAAAACAAAAAAATACTTACTTGTCTACTCTTTATTCTCCAAATTAATACGGACACAAACTACCCGTGACTGTTTAAAACACATGACTGTGGGATACGACAAATTAATTTAAAACATAACACGTGGACGGGTTACGACTTGTTAGAAATCGCGGGAAAGCCGTCTAGACGTAATATTTGGATTAGAGATTTTTGTAGGCGACGGGGTTGTGTTATATTATTCAGATCGCGTAAAAATATGATTATGTGAAATTTTGTGGGTTAAAAGGTATCAGTATTAGGTCGTCGATTATTTCATATTTCTGTCACTACGCCTACTATAGGTGCCATAACTTTGAAATAGTATATTATTATTGTACAGTTTGTTGTTCTTATTACTATCTTTGGCATTTCTATTATATATTTTTGTGTGTTTGTTTGATATTTTTTCTTCTTCGCACAATTTTTATCACACAAACTGGCACTAGCTGTCCATTTTGTATGAAATTACTTTCTGTGGACCGGAGCTAGACATCTTATAATATCTTGACTACATAAAACTTGGGCAAGAGAGGAAGGAGATGTTTCGTCGTACTAACAATCCAGCGAAAAACCTTGTTTCACACAACAAATAAACAACACTAAGCCTAACTGAGAAACATAGAGACTCTCGAGCAGCTGATAAACTCTGGTGGGAATTATATAAAAAACTAGGTAAGATTACTGTAACTTTCTTGTTAAGTTACACATGTTTTTAAAACAAGCATACACTTTTAAAGTAAATCTAATTATATTTGGATCAAAACAGAATTTCCAAAAGTTCCAGTTTTCTCATTTCAAAAATAGATTTATTTGTGTGTGAGTGTTTTTAAAAAAACCATAGGCGAGTTTTACAGCACTGCTACTATTACTGCAGAAAATCTTCGGATCATCATCTTAAATTTGGATGTTTATGTGTTGATTTTTCCTTCCAGTGTTTTTAAAATTACTTGCTTTTCTAGCTTCCATCAAATCTGATAGCCTAATCAAACATTTTGAAGATATGTTGTTTTGTGTGCTATGCATAGTAGTTTCTTCTAAAGGCAGCGCTTTTAAAACTAATTTATCCTTGTTCAGTTTATACGAAAGAATAGAGCAGTGGTTCCCAAATTTCGCTAAATCCCGGACCCCCGAAATCGGATTATAGTAGCATGCAGACCCACATGGCCAGCTAATCTTTAAAAGTACTAAAACAACCGTTTTGTAACTTATTCAAACAACATTTTATTTATCAATACAACGTAGTTTCCTTAAAAACAATAATAAACTAAAAAATAATTTAATTATTGTTTTATTATTACGTGAGTTATTTAGTTATTTTTGTTTTATTTTCCCTTTGTGCTCCGTGGGTTCGCGGACCCCCAAAAAATACGCCGCGGATCACCATTTGGGAACCACTGGAATAGAGGATAAAAAACCTTAAAATATCTCTGAATATTGTCCATAAGTTTCTTAAATTTAATTCTTATTAATTAGTTTTAAGTAAGTTGGCAGTGTTACTTCTTTAATTAATCTGGTGTGGACCTGGATTTAATCCGTACTGAGCTCATTTTGATATAATAAAATAATTTTTTTAAGTGTGTAAACAGACAACGCGATGGTTTAATTGCAAAGTCGAATTATTGAAATTTTACAGGAGGAAGGAAAAACGTTTATAGAGTTTAAATATAATATTTGAAAAACAATTTTGGTTACAAATTTGACTAAATAATACTAGTTTTTGGATAGTTAATAACATTATCAGTAATAGTTGTGTATTAGAAAAATAAACGACTTACGTGGTTTTGACATACAATTGGTAAAATTTGCTTGACTTGCGAGGTTTCGTTCACCGCTAAACTCACAATATATTTACCACGATTGGCTGACATAGTTATTTGAATTTAAGGCTTCAAAACTATTTTATACCTTGCCGAAATCCGACTTAACTAACACGTTTCAAGTAGTCGACGAAACCTCGTACACTGTTAGAAATCCTGGACTTGAGAATCAAAAAAATTTATAATCAATTCAAATAAATCAAATTTAACTTAAAATGTATAGTAATTTTAACTCTTTTGTGTTTAGTAAAAATCCGATTTTAAGAACTAACTTTTCTGGAAGTCGTTTTAACATAACAGCTAACTAAAATTAACATGCAATTCTTTTACGGTTCAAATGAATCAAATACTAGTAACTTTGATAAAGTTTATAATCATTATCAATATCTTTTTTAGTTAAAATTTTAAAATAAGTTAATACTAACATAAAAAATGTGTCAAATTAACTAATTAAGTTGTAATTTTTACTGCATAATAAAATCAGATTAATGTCAAAATAGTAATAACATATTTTATGAGTTACTGATTGACTGAAGCGGTTTTAGTTAAATTGACAAAAAGACGGGAGTGGACTTTCTGGGACATAAAAAAAAAGTTAAATTTGATTATTTTCTTTTAACAGTGTAAGGTCGTATCTAACGATATTCACAAAATGGCGCTAAATATACCTAAATGTTAAAACCTCGTAAGGAAACTTAATGAGGTTTCCTAGTTTAACTATTTTTCATATTTTGGAAAGATGGCGCTACACGTATTAAAACTGAGTATTAACTTACGAGATTTTGCAGCTTCAAGGCAATCACTATTTTTAAACTTTCTGCAAAAAACGCATAAATGACAAAAATCGACTTATGAGATTTTGCAATTTAACAATTGCAACGTTTATTAGACAGGGTGATTTACGTTGAGAGAACTATGTTAAAGTTATTTTAATAATTATTTTGTTTAAAATGACCTCCATAATTAATAGACCAGGGTCGATAATTTTTGGAACCAAAAAAAATAATAGTAGGATGAAACCCCTTGGAAAAGGAAGATAATATAACAAAAATAAAAGAAAAAATAAATTACGGGCGATCCGAGGTCGGGAAGTGGGGCGGTGAGTTTTTAAGGTTAGAAAACGATTTATCTCGATTTTCGGCAAAACTACAAGTCCTATGGAAAAACGTTAAATGGCAAAGTTGTAGGTAATAAAAAGATCTATAACTTTTGTATTTGCACTTTTTTTACATAACCTCAAACTCTATGTGAAAAATTCAAATAACCAAGTTTTTGGTTTTTTCTTTTTATATTTTTTTTTAAGGTTTATAAAAAATGCATTTTATAATTCATATCTCAAAAACGGTTAGAGATAGGTATAGATTATTGTTAATAAAAGTTACTCAGGTTTCAATACCGTATCCAAAAATGCTAAAATATTCAGGGTATTCCATTTGAAATACCATAGTTGGCTATAACTTCCGGTACAACCGGAAGTAATACAGACGTCAAAATCTAATATTTTAAAAGTTCAAAGCCAATAATGCCCGCTACTAAATTTTTAGAAATATAACTTTACGCGTTTCCGAGATCTTCTAATAGGCCACTCAACGTGAATCACCCTGTATACAACAATGATATTATTAAAAATGATTTTCCCACAATTAAAGTCGCCTATTCTTGATTTACTAACCAGTTAATTCCGATTGTGAATAACTAAAGTGACAAAAGTCATTTTCTATGTCATGTTAATAATAAGAGATAATTATTGTGTCCGTAAGAACAATTAAAATCAACAAAGTAGTGGCATATCGGACAAGTGTGCAACTAAATTTTGCAGTGGATCAAAGCATAATGGATACCCTGGGCTGGGGCGGGTAGACCACGACGGCCGTTTCATCCTTATTAGGACTCTACGGGCAGCCATAACCCAAAGCAACTCTACAGAAAACAAAACTAATCAGCAAAAATGCATTGACTGTTTTTGGCGTAATGCGTATATGCGTTCCCTATACTTGAGGGTGTTGCATTTAGGGTTTTGAACTTTTCAAAACAGAAAAATTTCACTTAACCCAAAAAGTGAAATTTCAGTGACATTTTTGATATTTTCACCTCAAACTTTCAACTGATAAATGTCCTTATTACATTCGAAATTTTCAGAAAAATTTCATAAATTTCAGTGAAACTTTCACAAACCCTTCCATGTAGGGTTGGGTCATTTGAAAGTTTCAAATGAAATTTTCTGTTTTGAACTTTTCAAACCAACCACCCCTCGTTTATATAATAGACGCATCCCAAATCTCGGCAATACTTGGGATTCCCCTGGTTCATCGGCGCGACGACAGGCTCGACTTTGCTGTGCGACGTCTTTTATTTATTTAGCTAGATTATCCCAGATATAACCGAAAATAAAATTTAATGAATTTTTCACGACATTTAAGATTTTTTTAAAAGTTTCATAAATTTCACAAAAATTTCCTAAATTTCGAAATTTTCGCAGAAATTTCATAAATTTTATGAAAATTTCAACTTGAAATTTCAAATCCTCGCTCAAGTGAAATATGCCCAACCCTAGTTGCATTTCGTAGTTTCATTTTGCTGTCGTTGAAATGTATAATGTAAATTAATGAACCAATCGCCAGAAATAATAAATTATAGAAGAATCAGCACCGGTACCCTTAATAATATACAAGGATCTTAATAATTTATTGCTCGAAACAGAATCAAGTTTGTTTGTCATTTTGTTGGAATTCCCATATAATTATTTTTATTTATTTCATACATAATGTAAAAACAGATTAAAATAAATTAGTTACATAAATAACCGAGTTCCTTTTGAACTAATGAATGGATGTGGTTTGTATTACTTAATTTTTTACGAGAAAGAAATGATCTATTAATAAAGGAATTGCATCAATAATTGGTTAGGTCTGAGTCGAGCTCATTTAAGCTCACCCGATACCACGAGCTTTGGGTAAATGTTTTCCTTAATTTAGACGTTTTTAGTAGGTAGGTACCCTAGTTTCACGACCAACTTCCAGGTGAATTAAAATCGCTGCAATTTCTAGCCGCAACGGCTTATATATTTTTACGTCCGGACACTTCGTCTTTTAGCCTCATTACCGTGCATAAGACAAAGAAAGAAACGCCTTTTATTACTATCGAACAAGTAAGTTCGATTTAATGCTTTGCAATGACTTAAAAATAGACTCGAAGATACGAGAATACGGGTAGAAAGAGGAAGGGGGGGGGGGGGCTGAACTGTTAGAGTATGGAATTAGTTAAAATTTATTTATTTATTTTGATTGGAGGAGTGATGGGTGACGTCCCGCGAAAAATTGTTTTTTTTATTGCTTGTCCTTTTAGTAATATACAGGGGGTGGCGCACTATTGCATGGGCGTCCGAAAAAACTTTTTCATGGAGGGGCCAACAGATAATCGACTAAATTGCGATTAAAAATATTTAAACCAATTAAAATAATATCCAGAAAATCGATTGGTAAAATTTGCTAGGTGCTATCAATGTCAAATTGTAAGGATAAGCGTTATTGATAAAAATATAGACGCATGAGGTGATGACTGGGAGTTTTTGAGAGAAGTAAATTTTACTGTCAAAAATTTAGCGCGTAAGTGATGTTGATAAAACAAACTATATGGAAGAATAGACTGTGCCCAGGTGATTTTGGGAAACATGCGCAAAAAATACAACGTAAGAGTTTGACAGGTGCTGTGGTCAAATTTTATTGAAAAGCGATAATGATACAATAAACTATGGAATCAAATACGGTGAATGAGTTACTTTAGAATATTAGCAAAAGCTTCTGTTAACAAAATTTAACAGGTGCTGTCAATGTCAATAGACTGTGACCGGAAAAGTTAGAAGAAAGAAATACGAAATTTTTTTGCAGCTCAATATCAAATTTTGATAATATTTTATTTCGATTTATTATGTCAACAAACATGAAAATAATAACAAACATCTCATACCAAGCGGGGTGCAGAGTCTATTTTCTCACATACAGTTCTTGCATAAGGTCCACTCCCCCCTCCCCCCCTTTTGATAATTTCGGAATGGTTTCAGATATATTTAAAGTCGGTATGCGTAAATGATAGGTAAAAAATTTACTTTTGAGGAAAATTTTGTTGTTTTTTTATTCAAAATGGCGGACATTCGCCATCTTGGAAAACGTTTTTAAATGGGAAGGGGATCGAGTAATACTTCAGTTAAAGGTCTTTTATGCCTGATATAGGTAGATAACCTTGTAATTTTTAATGTTCTAAAATGTGCCGTTTCAAAATGACGATTCCGAAAAATATGAGAAAACAACCATATTTTTGATGGATCTCATCATCTTGAAAAACAAATCAATAATTTTATAAGTGTAAATTATAAGTAAGCTACTTAAATTTTTTGAAATATTGTTGCTTTGGGAGCGAAGAAAAAATAAGTCTTCTCCACAATTTTATTTTTGTTTTTCTTTCATTCCCATATTTGCAACTCCATTTTAAGCATGGACTGTTACTTCCAATTAATGTTGTTTTGTTATTCAACATGGCGGAGATCGCCGAATATATTTATGTTTTCTTGCATAATTTCCGATTCGCCATGTTAAAGCGGAACATTTTGGAACACAATAAAAATTGTAAGGTTAAATTGGACGTGAAATACCTTTAAAATGAAGTATCACCCGACCTCCTTTTCCAGTTAAAAATATGTTCCATGTTTCCGCCACCTTGAATAACAAAACAATTCTCCTTAAAAGTAAGTATTTTGCCTATTATTTACGCCTACCGAATTTAAACAATATATCTCAAGCCGTTTATACAAGGAGAGGGGGGGAGATGGCTTTGTGCAATCACCGTTTAATTTAAAAAAAAAAAACGTTTATTAAACAGATATATGCAGAAATTGGCACGAAAATACAAATCTACCGCTACACAGAAAATTAGTTGTCACAAAAAAACTGTCGAAATGGTCTTTGTGCATCAAACGCCATTTCGATAGTTTTGCAGATGCACTCTGCACCCCATAGGTATTATAATACTTAAAATGCTGTTATCTGTAAAATATTCCTATTTTTTCAATAGTATTAAAACTTCTAAAAAAAAAATTAAAATTTGCTACAAACATGGAAAAGTCTATTCGCGCAGCTACAAAATTTGCCAGGGTGGAAAAATCACAAGTTGGAAAAACAAGGTCTTAACCAAGGCCAGCATAAAAATAGCACGGCAGACGATCGCGCAAGAACGTCTAGGCAAGACGAGACAATTTGCTGGCCAGCGCAAACATCGGAGCAGTGTTGCCAGACTGGCCAACGAATTATTCTGCCGAGTATGTCAAAAAATCTGCTGAATTCTTCACCACAGTCGTAGTATAAGAAATTTTTGTATTTATCTGTTGCCCCTACTTCGACCTCCAATAGGTATATATCAACATTTTTGTAAAAAAACACTCTTTTTAACTTTATTTTTGGTTTGTTATTTTTTTTATATTTTCATTGAATATTATATTTTTTAAATCTATTTGGTAAATACATAGTAATTCCTTATTTATTAAAAATTCTTTAAAAGTCTGCAAATTACGAAATTATTTTGCAACTTTGCAAAAAATACGATTTCAAAAATTTTGCTAAATGCAGAAAAGACTGCAGTTCTGGCAATACTGAATCGGGGTAAATTAATATATTAAAAGTGTTGCCAGGTCAAAAATAAGGAAAGCAGTCTGACATAAAAAAGCGATAGATTTAAAAATATTACGCTAAATATATTATATTGAAAACAATTAATAAATTATTTTATTAGTTAAAAAAGTATACATATTTTCAAACAATGGCCAATAATCTTCACTTTAAACGGATGATAATTAGACATATTATTATATAATATTACAGCACAGCTACCAGAAATATTGAAAAGAAGAGTACGCGTCCAAAATGTCAAACCTAATCACAGAATGGAGAAGAGAGAGAGAGAAGATTAGCATGCTTATTTTAAAAGCGTAAACTAAATCGAGTGTAATGTTAAGCGGAAGAAATGGTTAGCATAGCGATAAAACGGTAGTTCATCCATCAAAATAGTGGATCAACCGCAAAAACGATATACCTGGCAACATTGCACATTATCAATATTAAAAACATCATTGACTCGCTGCCAGTGTTGCCAAAACTCACGATTAATCGTGAGATTACACGGTTTTGGGAATTATCTCACGATTTCATGAATCACGTCGCGTTTCTCACGATTTTTTATCGTATGTCAAACATAAGTAACTAAAAATAATTCATAACAAACGTCACAAATTTATTGCATTTACATAAAAATCCTCGTATGATTTTCTACGTTACGACTTTCGCTACTATTACTGCCGCTACTGGAGTCATATTTGCATAAAAAAGATGATTCCAGCAATTCGGATTTTGATTAACTACCTACTACATTTTTTAATACTACATAATAATGCAAGTTTTTTTTTTTACTTTTTAAGTTTTTAGAAATGTGTTTGGTTTTTAAATACAGAAAGTAAATATATATTTGTTGTTTATAAGCTTTCATTCTTTTCTTTAAACTACCTAGGTAGTTTGACCCCTTTTAAAGAATTTTTTAAAATATTACGAATCTCAGGATTTTAAGTATCCGAGTCTTACGATTTATCTTAGAACATTTTGGCAACACTGCTCGCTGTTCCTCTTCCAAGAATTAATATTCGGTATTTGGTTACACTCGGCAGTATATAGTGCGTTTTATATGATCAATCCACCATATTTTCAATATTTCACCTGGAAGTTGGTCGTGAAACTAGGGTACATATTCTTGCCCATGGAACAAACCCGAACACCTGTTCATTATTTTCTCAGTGCTTGAGCTATACAGTGTGTGTATAAAGTCTGGAAACGGCCTAATAACATAACAATTTACTGGCCGATTTAAACCAAATTTGGTACAATTGTGTAAGAGGATCTAACGCACCGAATGACGATATTGGCGTTGTTGCCAGCTTTTTAGTTTGTCTGGAATTCGAACGAATTTTATATTTTTAAATATAACACCCAGTATATTTTCACATTTTTAAATTCCACATAAAATTATAATTATTTTTTATTAAATGCATTATTAGTCTATACTTCATAGTTTCCGAGATATTGACTCTCGAAAAGTGACATTTTTGAACTTTGACAGCTTATAACTTTCTAACAGTACGTCTTAGAGCAAAACGGCTTACATGTCCCTATCTTCAATTTTTATTATCTTCCCAAAAAAATCAACTTCCAGTTAAACCGGAACAACTATATTTCCTGCTTTCGAGTTACATCCGATTTAACCGGAAGTTGATTTTTTGGGAAGATAATAAAAATTGAAGATAGGGACATGTAAGCCGTTTTGCTTTAAGACGTACTGTTAGAAAGTTATAAGCTGTCAAAGTTCAAAAATGTCACTTTTCGAGAGTCAATATCTCGGAAACTATGAAGTATAGACTAATAATGCATTTAATAAAAAATAATTATAATTTTATGTGGAATTTAAAAATGTGAAAATATACTGTGTGTTATATTTAAAAATATAAAATTCGTTCGAATTCCAGACAAACTAAAAAGCTGGCAACAACGCCAATATCGTCATTCGGTGCGTTAGATCCTCTTACACAACTGTACCAAATTTGGTTTAAATCGGCCAGTAAATTGTGATGTTATTAAGCCGTTTCCAGACTTTATACACACACTGTATATGAAGCCAAGTACATGTTAAATAGTAATCTAGACAAAAAAACGGTTAGGTGCAAATGATAATCTATAAATATCTCAAATTTTTCTAGCGATTTCAATGACTTTTTATAAATTTTGTTTACTAAAAAAAATATTAAATAGGCAAAGTAGGTACCTATAGAGGGTGTTTCTAAAAGGTGCAGAAAAAATGTTACTAACCCAACTTACCTGAGTCCAAAAGTGGATGATATCGGAGATACAAAATTTCAAAATATTAATTTGGTTTTATAAATATTTTTTTTTAATAATTGGTGTATTGTCACAATATAGGAGGAGTTTTTTGAGGTGAGAAATTAAAATTTGCTCTCATTTTTATTATAGAATTTAGAGGGCTGCGGTAACTTGCACACTTTTAAAACTAGACTGGGTACATATCGCTAATCGTCAGCCGAGAGTGCATCTAATATTACTACTAAAAAAAAATTTACAAAAATTTACAATAAAAAAATACTTTTCTTTTCTTTTTTTCTATTTACTATTGCTTTTTTTGCCTCACCTTCCTGCGGAACGTGAAGGGAAAACATATCGCCAAATTGTCATTATAACAACTGACCAAAACTACACAATGGTGCAAAATTTCCGTTTTCTCGTATAGATAGGTAGTTTTCTGAGACGGCGCCGTATAGGTGCTCTTTAAAGTCGCACACCTTTGTGCAATATGGGATATACTTTCCATATTTGCTCTATAAAAATATGTAAGCATTCAACCGATTAAAACATAAGCAAAAAATTATTCTTACATGGAAGCTATCAATTATCAGCTAATAAATTTGTAGAAATATTATTGTGCCGAGCCCTTGGGGCACGGCACTGTTCTAGTTCGTTCGTTTAATTATACGAGAGCTGTCACTTTGACAGGTAAGTGTAATTTTTTTTAGCTTTTTCGTAGCGAGGGTTATAGCTGTAAGAATTCGAAATTAAAAAATTTTCAGGTACCTAAATAAGAATGTTTTATACGATAGCTGTCAAATTTTGATAGGTAAGAGTCAGTTTTTTAAAAATCCTAAAGTGAAAAATTTTTCAGTACGTAAATAACAAAGTTTTATACGACAGCTGTCAAATTTTGGCAGGTAAGTGTCAATTTTTTTTTAGTCTTTTCATTGCGAGGGTTATAGATGTAAGAATCCGAAATTTAAAAAAATGCAGGTACCTAAATAAGAAAGTTTTATACGATAGCTGTCAAATTTTGACAGTTAAGTGTCAATTTTTTTTAGCTTTTTCGTAGCGAGGGTTATAGCTGTAAGAATCCTAATGTGAAAAATTTTTCAGTACGTAAATAACAAAGTTTTATATGACAGCTGTCAAATTTTGACAGGTAAGTGTCAATTCTTTTTTAGCTTTTTTGTAGCGAGGGTTTTAGCTGTAAGAATCCGAAATTTAAAAAAAAATCAGCACATAAATAACAAAGTTTTATACGATAGCTATCAAATTTTGAGAGGTAAGTGTCAATTTTTTTTCAGCTTTTTTGTAGTGAGGGTTATTGCTGTAATAAAACTAAATTTAAAAAATTTTCAGTACCAGAATAACAAAGTTCTATACGACAGCTGTCAAATTATATACACTTAAATAGTAATTTTTATTTTTTATAATTTGCTACCATTTCTATGCTGTTTAGGTATAGAACAATATATTTTAAAAAAGTAGTATTTGAGATGACCTAAACGAATATCCAAACCAAAAGTATATCGGACGCACCCAATTCGATTTATTAACGATCCAATATGACCCTACATTGATTTTAAAAAAATCAAAAAAATGACTTCCCAACTTTCCATCGCGTTCGCAAACAACAGTGTTTTGTAGCCCAACGTCGTCTACGCGTCAAAAAAGTTTAAATCGATTAAAATGATTTTTGCCACCTGTATCGCCCTACAACGAAAAAAAACATATTTTTCAACTTTGACTTTAATAACTTTTTTCCGGTACACCCTGTATATTGGAAATTGTTCCCAGAACGTGCCCCGACTATTCCACTCTACGTCCAGAAAGTTTGAATCGTTTTGCTCTAACCGTTTCCGAAGAAAAAATTCGCGAATATCGAAATGTCGAATAACCTCCTACCACGTGGCGACGGATTATCAATGTCGGAACAGACGCCACTAAAAACAACAGTTGGCCTCGGCCACTTTCGGTCTTCGTCGGGATATTATAAGCCCCGGACATGCGCATTAGGTAAACGCCAGTGTTCAGAGCACAGAAAAATAAAGGGTTTATGTTCAGAGAACCTACCTCTTCTCTGTGTTGAGTGGCCGCGTAGGCTACCGGCCTAACACACAGGTGTGTTAAGGGTAGACGATATTTTTCAGATGTTGATAGTTTAAAAAAGAAATTAAAATTTATGATTTAAAATGTTTAGAAATAACTTTCAGATATACTTAGTTAGAATTAATTATGCTCACTACTTATAGGTGTTTTACTTTTTATTCAAAGCAATATTTATTTCCCAAAGTGGGATATTTTTTTCTGTACAGCTTTGCGGACTATACTTAGATAATTGACTTGAAAAAAAAACACAGAATTTTGAAAAAAAAATTTAATATGAAAAATCCGCAGTTTCGATTACTCTTGCAAGAAACTTGCAAGTGTTTTTTCAACAATATAAAATAAACTAAAATTAACAAGAACTTTGTAATATTATACCTACTATTTCTGACAGTTAAAAATATAATATATTACACATTTAAAATATATTTCAGAATACAAGATGTAAAAAGTTTAAATACCACCCACTTTAAAAGTAAAATACAATATAATTCATAAATTATTATTTTCGTCCAGGCATTGTGGTATTTAGGATCATCATCCATCATGAAATACTTTGGTTGTATTACCTACCCCACCAATCTTCTCTTGAAGAGCACCTAAAACTATTTCTTGTACAAGCTGGTCTAATCTATTAGTTTAAAAAAATGCCACAGGAAAACCCATATTTTTGTCATCCTTCACGAGCACGATTGTCAAATCCATTCCTTTTTGGTTTGTACAGTGTGTCCCATCCATGCATTATTGTGCTGACGTCCTTTAGTTTACGTTGCAGGTTGTCATTCACAAATCTTACACTTAGGAGTGGATGATTTTCACCTAATAAAAATATACTTATTATTTCAGCCAAAAGTCCTTTATACTTCCATATTATCATGAAATGAATGGCAAATCTACTATAAGCAAAATTTTTTTTTTCACTTTGGAATAACAAACTTTAAATAAAAACACTGCAAGAACATTTCTATGCATTTTTTATGTCTGTCTGTGTAGGTTTAAGATAATTTTAAAGAAATTTTCATTTATTTAACATACCTACTCACTTTAAATTTGATACACGTCATATGTATAAAAGGTTTTCCCAGCCTCAAAAATAGTTTGAATTGTTAAGAAAAGTAAAATATGGCTATATTATTACAATAGTGTTTAACAGTCATGCATTTACCCACCTTGTGGTTTAAAAAACAACAGTAATTTTTTCCATTAGCATTCCATTCACTAACTTTTAAGCTAACAGCTATGATAGTATTTTCATTCTTCCTCTTTTAATATTGTGTTTTTTCAGTAAATAGGCTATGTCTTTTCTCTGAACCATGTTAATTCTTTGAAGACTATCTGTAGTAATTTTCCTGGCATCTAAAATAACTCTCTCTACAGTTACACCACTAAAAAGTTTTTGAACTATAACTTCTTTCTCTTCATTGGATAGGTGTTGGCTTCTGATTTCCTCATCATGACCGACATACGTTTTCCAGAAGGTTACACTGACATGACCTAAAATTAAAAACATTTGTTCTTACTGGGCAGTCAGCATAAAGAAGTGTTTTTTTTTATTTTGTTTAACTGTTATTAACTTAATATTTGTATAAACTATTAATTTTTATAATTCATTGTAATTTAAAAACGTTTAATTTGTAAGGAGAGAAGTAATAAGTGCGAGAAGCGAGAAGGACATACCCTATTAATTTTTATAGTACCTCCAGCTTTTTCAGTTTTGTTAGTATAGTTGCTTTTATATCCTAAAAATAGTATTCATACAGATTTTTCTGCATAATATTACGTTATATAGTCATACCAGTCACATTACTTCGGTTACTATTTTTCCACACTATCAGATGTTCTATTTGTTCTATGTATTGAATAGTTTGATTCAATTTTATACTCTTTCATCCACTGTTCGCACGTTTGTTGCCTAGAAAAATTAACAGGTCGCAGTTAATACTTCTATTGTAATAATTTATGACCTACCTCTAAATGCGTTTGAAGTATTGTAGGTTCTACACATAAATTGATTTTCTTTACAAAGGGGACAAATTATGAGACATGTTCTATTGTTCTGAATCGGGGTCGACTTTTTATGGATATTTCGGATGTTTATTTTTTGTATAAGTAAAGTGTAGAAAACTCCAATTCGCAGAATGGGCAAATTCTGTTCCCAGTTTCTCCCCGTTCAATCTGACCGAAAAATACTATGTAAATGAAAAACCATGCACTCTTTAAACCACAAATATTGTCTTGATACACTAGTATAATCAGTAATAATCACAAAATGTGGCATAAAATCACAAAAAATTGCGCTACTTAGCAGATCGTTCCACAATAATTCGACAGCACAATAATAATAAAATTGTGAACTGGCGAAATCGGGCGCGCAATTTAAAAATTAGACGACATGTTCCGAGCCAGAACGAAATCGGCCGAGGCCAACTGTTGTTTTTAGTGGCGTCTTGTCGGAACGCCATCTTTAAAATCGAGATTTCAACTATTTCTAAAACATTTTGGGCAAAAATATTGGTCAATAAAATTAGAAGAAGGTTCAAGGTAGATATTCCATCCAATTCAAAATCAGGAAATGTTCTTATTAGTCTAGCAAGTCAAGCTCAAAACACCCATTTTTTGCCATTTTTGACAGCCGGATTTTTAGAATTATAATTTACATCAATATCAAGGCACTCTCGTTAAAAGAGAATGGTGTTAGAATTTGTAAATAGTGCCTGTTTCCGCACCCAAAAAAGCGACTTTGCTCAAATTTGCGAATATATTTTGATAAGTTTGGACATGCAGGAATGTTGAGAAGTAATCAGCGCATGTTTTGAGAAAAAAATAAAACGGTTTTGTTAAAAATTGAATAAGCTACAGTCGATATAGGAAAACATCAGATAAAAGTATCTCTGAAAAAATCATAAATTAATTTTTTTGAGCCACAAATAATGTTTTAACAGAGCGCGCTTACTATGCAAACTAAAGGTTGTTTATCCGTCGATATAGTGGACCAAGAACAAATTCAAAAAGTTATATACAGAAACTTGCTGACGTGTTTAAGCGATCCAGTGCGACTTGATTGAATACTTAGGAAGTGAAATTTCGGAAGCTTGCCGTTTTTCCCGTATTAAAGATAAAGAAACGAAAAAATATCTCACAAATACAAATTGACGAGCTCTATCCGCTAAAGTATACAACGTTTCGATCAAAAGTCGTTTTCCGTACGAAAAAAAATAAAAAGGCGAAAAAATTACGCCTTACTCTGTGGTTTCCAGTTTCTTGCCATTTTCGGCAAATTCCATTCCAGTTAGGTATAGAACGATGTATTGGAAAAAGGTAGTTTTTGAGATGGCCTAACCGATTATCCAAACCGAATGTACATCGGATGCACCCAATTCGACTTATTAGCGATCGAAGAGGTACCATTTTGGACCAAATTTTGACTTTTAAAAAATAAAAAAAATTATTTCCAAACTTTCGATCGCGCTCACAAACAATAGGCTTCTGTAGCCGGCGACGGTCGTCTACGCGTCGAAAAAGTTTAAATCGAAAAAACTAATTTTTGTGGCCTGTATCGAATAAACATGAGAATCCGATATTCTTCGACTTTAAAAATTAATAACTTTTTTCCGGTACACCCTGTATATTCGAAATTTTTACACAACGTACCCCCACTATTCCTCTCTAAAACCAAAACATTTCAATCGTCCCACTTTAGCAGTTTCCGAGAAAAAAAATCGCAAATGTGAAAATAGCAAAAGCCACGACGACGACGCCGACAACATACATACATTATTTTCACCGAAGCGCCGTATAACATATCGCGGTTTAGCGCGATATGTAACAACATACTTTTTTGAGGCACTCTGTATTAAACATTTAAATTAACATTATTTTAATGTCTTTTACCTAAAAATGTATATGTGGTAGGTAAGAATTGATTTGAAAATTCACTTCGTGTATGGCCAGGTCTAAATTATTGTAATAATTGAACACAGTTTAAAGCGAAGGCGTTGAATTGAAATAACTGTAACTAAAAACTAAAAAAAAAATTACATAAATGTATTGTTAATTTTAGTCTCTAGTAAAACCAGTCAAAAATTCAATTTAATAATTAAAAAAAAAGCTTTTAACAAAAAATGTTCAAAATGACCCACATTTTCGCGTGTACAATTTAATACTTTTAAAAAAATTAAATTGAACTCTTTGGAGCATTTTGTCATCGTTTCTTAAAACCTCAATTCCAGTTCGAATTGATCTTTTGTATCTACTGGCCCAGAATACATAAGGGTTCTCAAAGTTCCCCATAAAAAGTAATTCAGCGGGGTGATATCGGGGAATCGAGCTGGCCAATTTGCAGGTGCATCATTTCTGTTACCTATCCATCTATTTGGATACTGCTCATTCAAATCATTACGTACTTTTAACAAAAAATGTGAAGGAGCACCGTCCTGCATAAACCACATTCCCCTTGGAAGTTTCAAGGGCAGGGATAAGTTTGGTAATTCGTTACGCAGATGTTCCAAATAATTTTCGTCATTTAGTCGAGGTAAGAAAATTACAGTACCAATTGTGAAAGTGTCTATGATTCCTGTCCACATATTGATCTTAAACTCTTGCTGATAATGGTTTACTTTACTCACATGAGGATTTTCTTCCGTATAGACGTGTTCATTGTACAAATTAGTTATGCTACTCTGCATGAAACAGGCTTTATCTGTGTATAAAATTCTTCGTGTAAAGTGCTTTTGATTCCTGTGTTCTTGGATAAACCGGCAGAAAGCTATAGGCGTAGTTTAAAATTATGGGGTAAAATATCTTGTACCCATTGAACATGAAATGGGTGCAGAAGTTGTTCTCTGATCACCCTATTAACAGCATCTTTGCGTACCCTCTAAGCCCAATCGTCTGCTGCTGAGTTTAGGATTTTCTTCAATCCGAATTAGAATATCTTCCTCAACCTCTGGAGTTCTTATCGTACGTGCACGACCATAATTAATACATACAGGCGCAAACCTAACCGTTTCACGAAGTACGTCTTTCAACTGCCGCGCGTGTTTTATGGTTTGGTAAGCGACGATTAGGAAATCTTTCACTGTATACCATACATATTTAAATATCTATTCTGTATACTCTGCAAGATTCTAAACCATTTCCTTGATAATATCCAAAAACGTAACACACGTAAAATGTACTTAAATATAATTAATATATTATAGTCTTCAGATTGGAAAATCCCTGAAATAAGTACCGAACTGAAAATTAAACCCTTAAGGTTTTAAATTGTTTGATAAAGGGGAAAACATAAAAATATGCTCTTAAAATAATAATCTATGAAATATATATGCATTTTATTAAAAAATTGACAAAATATTGAAAAAATTCATTGTGCATAATATATTCCGCCCTTATTAGGCAAGAAAGAACTTACAAATAAAACTCTAAATATCATATACAAAACGTAACTTCTATGTAGGTACGTACCGGAATTTCGAGTTATCTCTGAAAATATATTCTATTAAGGCGACACCCTGTAAAAAGTCAAAATTTGTGAAAACTAATTTTTTAAACGGTTAGAGTACGATACAAAAACTTTTAATACAAGTTATTAGAAATGAAGAAAAGAACAATATTATACAGGGTGCTCCATTTAAATAAGCAATTTTAAGACAACTTCCGGTATAACCAAAAGTCGCATAATATGGTCGCTGTTATTTCATTTGATAAAAGCGTCTCCGAAAAACTCATTATCCAAAATTTGCAGCATTAAAAACGCATAACCACAGGATATATAGCTACGCATAGCTGCGTACTTACTTTAACAATATTCCAATGAATGTTCACCGTGAGGCACCATGTATGTACCGGGTGGTCAAATAGGCGAGGACGTCGGATTTATCTTGGAAACCATTAATCGTACAACTTTCGGAAAAAAATTTTTATGAGTAAAGTGGTCAAGATAAATTGCTGGAAATTTGTTTTAAGTTCCTCATTTCGCCGCAAGGGGGCACAATTAAAAATTGTTTTTTTAAATTCTAAATTTCTCTGAAAATTCCCATATTAAGGTATAACTCTGATTACATCATTGGAAAGCTTAGACAATTCTGCATCATTTTGGTTTAAGGCTCATTGGCGTACCGATCTTGATAAGGGTGGGAGAAGCTATTGAAAGTGTAAACATTAAAATCGCTGTAACTTCTAAACGACTTATCCGATTTTACTAAATTTAAGCTTGTTTGGAAGGGGAAAATAAGCATCTTTAATTGCCGTATCCAACAGTACACGATAGTGTTTAATAAAAAGGCTAGAGGGCGCAATTTGTAATAATAACAGTTTTTTCGATTTTATCCCGAAAATTCAAACCATACGATATAACTATGACATCATAATCAAAAAGTAGATGAAATTTGCAAGAAAAGATGTGAAGACCGCAGTTCGATATCTTTGTTCGTTTCAGAGTTATTGCCCAAACAATAATTTTTAATACAAATTGCGCCCTCTAGCAATGTTATTAGAAACTATCGTGTACCATTGGATACGACAATTGATGGTACGTACCTTTTTCTTCCAAACAAGCTTAAACTTAGTAAAATCGGTTAAGTCCTTTAGAAGTTAAAGCGATTTTAATGTTTACACTTTCACTTGATAAGAGTGGGAGAAGCTATTGAAAGTGTAAACATTAAAATCGCTGTAACTTCTAAACGACTTATTCGATTTTACTAAATTTAAGCTTTTTTGGAAGTACCTTTAATTGTCGTATCTAATGGTACACGATAGTTTCTAATAAAATTGCTAGAGGGCGCAATTTGTATTAAAAATTATTGTTTGGGCAATAACTCTGAAACGAACAAAGATATCGAACTGCGGTCTTCACATCTTTTCTTGCAAATTTCATCTACTTTTTGATTATGATGTCATAGTTATACCGTATGGTTTGAATTTTCGGGATAAAATCGAAAAAACTGTTATTATTACAAATTGCGCCCTCTAGCAATTTTATTAAACACTATCGTGTACTGTTGGATACGGCAATTGAAGATACTTATTTTTCCCTTCTAAACAAGCTTAAATTTAGTAAAATCGCATAAGTCGTTTAGAAGTTACAGCGATTTTAATGTTTACACTTTCAATAGCTTCTCACACCCTTATCAAGGTCTATACGCCAATGAGCCTTTAACCAAAATGATGCAGAATTGTCTAAGCTTTCCAATGATGTAATCAGAGTTATACCTTAATATGGGAATTTTCGGATCTGCCATGGACTGCAACAATAAATTATTTCAAAGTAAAATAATGTTAATTAAATTATAATTATGATTGGTTAAAACCGAATACTTCTCCTAAAGGCATATTTTTTCTTGACAGAATGAATTTAAATATTCTCAATTCGATATTAAAAAAATTAACTTTTATTAACTGGACAAACAATGCCCTAATTGGAATTTTAATTAATTTATATATTTATTTCAATTCAATATTTTTATTTGCCCTATTCCAATTAAACTATTTAGTTGGATAAAATATATATCGCTAAGTAGAATTAAACCTTTTTCTATGTGCGCGCATTATTGACATTAGTTATTGCTACCAAAATATTTTGTCACGTTATATACAGTATGCCGGCAATGTGGTAGACAAGAGGACAAACATACCAAAAATTTCATTTTTCGAGGAAAAGTCATTCTTCATAAAAAAATTTGCTTGCTGAAAAAATACGATTGTCGACGAAAAAAAATCATAATATGTACAGGGTGTCCAAAAACTTAAAAATTCAAATTTTTTACAAGAATTACACCTAAATATAAAATAAAACATTTCACAAAATGCGATAAACATAATCATACACCAAAATCAGTAGAACAACAATAATTATATTTTTCAAACACCGCTCCGCCCTGAAGGACGCATTTTTCCAGTTGGGCTACAACATAGTCATAGCTCCTCCGCACCTCTTCTAGGAATATTGCTCCTATAGCTTGTGTTATTCTTTGTTTTAAAATGTTCTCATCATTTGGCAGAGGATTGGCATAAGTTAACTGTTTTAGACGTCCCCACAAATACATATCTGCCAACGTAAGGTCGGGACTTCTTGGGGGCCATAAAACTGGACCATTTTTCTCCAAATTTCAAATCAAGCCATTCCTTTACTTCTCTAGCAAAATGGGCCGGACATCCATCTTGCTGGAAGTACATGTTTCGTAGGTAATCTAATGGCAGTTGTTGCAAATGATCAGAAAAAAAAGCATTTAACATATTTATATAAGAATTTCTATTACAAGTATTCTCAAAGAAATATGGTCCAATTATACCATAGTAAGAAACAGCGCACCAAACATTAACTTTTTCTAAATATTGACGTCGGGTTGGGATTCTGAACATAGGATTAACATCACTCCAATAGCGAACATGTTGCGATGCTACAGTTCCATTCGTCGAAAACGTGGACTCATCCGAGAACATTATAATTTTATGGAATCCCCTATTACCGCCTAAAATCTTACTCCCTATCCATAAACAAAAATCCAATGCCATCTTCGCCCTCTTCTAATGCGGTTTGTATAGGGACAGAAATTTCTTGAATAGTAGTTTTTTGGACCACCTGTAGTTCCCTAGCTCGTTTCCTCAATGACAATATCGTCGCCTTGATAAGAAAAGCGCCTATCTCCACTTTTTTCAGAAAATTATATTTTGGCGCCATCTATTAGTATAACGTCAAAGCCATCTTTGAATATGTTTGCCTATGTGTAATTTATAACGGTTTATTTTTAAAACACACCTTAGAAATTTGCCTATATCCGACTTGACAATTGATGTAAAGAAATTTGTCTAACGCCACACTTCTCTTGTATAATCATTGGAGGTTACATGCAGCTAAGGAAATTTTAGACTAATGTGAATAACTAGACTGGGTACATATCGCTAATCGTCAGCCGAGAGTGCATCTATTATTAGTACTAAAAATTTTTATTTAAAAAGCATTTTTTTTAGTTTCTTTTTTCTATGTTTTCTATTGCTTTTTTTGCCTCACCTTCCTGCGGAACGTGAAGGGGAAACATATCGCCAAATTGTCATTATAACAACTGACAAAAACTAAAAAATAAAAATTACGGGTGCAAAATTTCCGTTTTCTTGTATAGATAGGTAGTTTTTGGAGACGGCATCGTATACTGCTCGATGTCCCGTTTCCAATGCCGTCTCACTCGATTCGCTACGACTTTTCGTTACGGAAATATATGATATTTAATATTATGATATTGATATTGATATTAACATTGAACCCATCAGCACCGGCTTTTTTTTAAATAGCACAGCAAACGTATCAATGTGGAATATACTTTCCAAGTGTGTCCTATAAAAATATGTATTCAATCAATTTAAACATAAGTAAAGAAGCTATTCTTACATTGATAGCTGATAAATTAGTTCAAAAGCTTATTTTGCCGAGCCCTTCCGGCACGGCACTGTTCCAATTCGTTTATTTTATTTCATACTTTTTACAAAACCATTTGTTAGCAATCTTTAATAATTGCCTAAAGAATTATCCAAACCGAATGTCGATCGGATGGACCCAATTCGACTTATTAACGATTCAATAGGTACCTGTTTAGTCCCATATTTAACTTTGAAAAAATTTAAAAAATTATTTCCAAACTTTCGATCGCGCTCACAAACAATAGGGGTCTGTAGCCTACGGTCGTCTACGCGTCGAAAAAGTTTAAATCGAAAAAACTAATTTTTGTGGCCTGTATCGAATGCCAACTAGATCCCGATATTTCTCGACTTTAAAAATTAATAACTTTTTTCCCGTACACCCTGTATATTCAAAATTTTTACACATTTTACCCCCACTATTCTTCTCTAAACTGAAAAAGTTTCAATCGTCCCACTCTTACCGTTTCCGAGGAAAGAAATCGCAAATTTGAAAATGTCGAAACTGACGACGAACAACTTATTTTAAATGTAGCCGCCGTATATAATACTAGACTGGGTACATATCGCTAATCGTCAGCCGAGAGTGCATCTAATATTAGTACTAAATAGATTTACAAAAATTTACATTAAAAAAATACTTTTTTTTTTCTATTTACTATTGCTTTTTTTGCCTCACCTTCCTGCGGAACGTGAAGGGAAAACATATCGCCAAATTGTCATTATAACAACTGACCAAAACTACACAATGGTGCAAAATTTCCGTTTTCTCGTATAGATAGGTAGTTTTCTGAGACGGCGCCGTATAGGTGCTCTTTAAACTCGCACACCTTTGTGCAATGTGGGATATACTTTCCATATTTGCTCTATAAAAATATGTAAGTATTCAATCGATTAAAACATAAGCAAAAAATTATTCTTATATGGAAGCTATCAATTATCAGCTAATAAATTTGTAGAAATATTATTGTGCCGAGCCCTTCGGGCACGGCACTGTTCTAGTTCGTTCGTTTAATTATACGAGAGGTCACTTTGACAGGTAAGTGTAATTTTTTTAGCTTTTTCGTAGCGAGGGTTATAGATGTAAGAATTCGAAATTAAAAAATTTTCAGGTACCTAAATAAGAATGTTTTATACGATAGCTGTCAAATTTTAACAGGTAGGAGTCAGTTTTTTTTATCCTTTTCGTAGCGAGGGTTATCGCTGTAAAAATCCTAAAGTGAAAAATTTTCAGTTCCTAAATAACAAAGTTCTATACGACAGCTGTCAGACTTTGACAGGTAAGTTTCAATTTTTTTTTGTTTTTTCGTAGCGAGAGTTACAGCTATAAGAATCCTAAATTGAAAAATATTTCAGTTCCTAAATAACACAGCTGTCATTTTGACAGGTAAATGTCAATTTTTTTAAGCTTTTCTTGTATCTAGGATTAAAGCTGTAAAAATTCAAAATTTAAAAAAAATTCAGTAGTTAAATAACAAAGTTCTATACGACAGCTGTCAGATTTTGACAGGTAAGTGTCAATTTTTTTTTAGATTTTTCGTAGCGAGATTTATAGCTGTAAGAATCCCAAATGAAACATTTTTCAGTTCCTAAATAACAAAGTTATATACGACAGCTGTCATTTTGACAGGTAAATTGCAATTTTTTTTTAAGCTTTTCTTGTATCTAGGATTATAGCTGTAAGAATCCGAAATTAAAGAAAAATTCAGTAGCTAAATAACAAAGTTCTATACGACAACTGTCAGATTTTGACAGGTAAGTGTAATTTTTTTTTTAGCTTTTTCGTAGCGACGGTTATAGCTGTAAAAATCCCAAATTTAAAAAAAATTCAGTACCTAGATAACAAAGTTTTATACGAAACCTGTCAGATTTTGACAGGTAAGTATCAATTTATTTTAACTTTTTTCGTAGCAAGGGTTAAAGCTGTAATAAAACTAAATTAAAAAAATTTTCAGTACCAAAATAACAAAGTTCTATACGACAGCTGTCAAATTATATATACTTAAATAGTAATTCTTATTTTTTATAATTTGCTACCATTTCTATGCTGTTTAGGTATAGAACAATATATTTGAAAAAAGTAGTATTTGAGATGATCTAAACGAATATCCAAACCAAAATTATATCGGACGCACCCAATTCGATTTATTAACGATCCAATATGACCCTACATTGATTTTAAAAAAATCAAAAAAATTACTTCCCAACTTTCGATCGCGTTCGCAAACAACAGTGTTTTGTAGCCCAACGTCGTCTACATGTCGAAAAAGTTTAAATCGATTAAAATGATTTTTGCCACCTGTATCGCCCTATAACGAAAAAAAACATATTTTTTAACTTTGACTTTAATAACTTTTTTCCGGTACACCCTGTATATTTGAAATTGTTCCCAGAACGTGCCCCGACTATTCCTCTCTACGTCCAGAAAGTTTGAATCGTTTTGCTCTAACCGTTTCCGAAAAAAAAATTCGCGAATATCGAAATGTCGTATAACCTTCTAACACGTGGCGACGGATTATCAATGTCGAAACGCCATCTTTAAAATCGAGATTACAACCATTTCTGAAACATTTTGAGCAAATATTTTGGTCAGTAAAATTAGCAGAAGGTTCAAGGTAGATATTTCACCCGATTTAAAATCTGGAAATGTTCTTATTATTCTAGCAAAACACGCTGAAAACACCCATTTTTCGCCATTTTTGACAGCCGGATTTTTAGAATTAATAATTAATTTAGATAAATCAATATCAAGGCACTCTTAGTCAAAAGTGAATGGTGTTAGAATTTGTAAAGATTGCCTGTTTCCGCACCCAAAAAAGCGACTTTTCTCAATTTTGCGAATATATTTTAATGATTTTGAATATGTAGAGGTGTTGCGAAGTAATCAGCGCATTTTTTGAGAAAAAAATAAAACGGTTTTGTTAAAAATTGAATAAGCTACAGTCGATATAGTAAAAAAAAAGCTGCCGTTTTTTCCGTATTAAAGATAAAGAAACGAAAAGATATCTCTTAAATACAATTTGACGAGCTCTATCCGCTAAAGTTCACAACGTTTCGATCAAAAGTCGTTTTCAGTACGAAAAAAAATAAAAACCGTGAAAAAATCAGGCCTAACTTTATGATTTCCACTTTCTTACAATTTTCGGCAATTTCCATTCCAGTTAGGTATAGAACGATATATTGGAAAAAGGTAGATTTTGAGATGGCCTAACCGATTATCCAAACCGAATGTCGATTGAATGCACCCAATTCGACTTATTAGCGATCCAAGAGGTACCATTTTCGACCAAATTTTGACTTTGAAAAAATCAAAAAAATTACTTCCAAACTTTCGATCGCGCTCACAAACAATAGGGTTCTGTAGCCCACGGTCGTCTACGCGTCGAAAAAGTTTAAATCGAAAAAACTAATTTTTGTAGCCTGTATCGAATGCCAACGAGATCCCGATATTTCTCGACTTTAAAAATTAATAACTTTTTTCCGGCACACCCTGTATATTCGAAATTTTCACACAACGTACCCCCACTATTCCTTTGTAAACCCAAAAAGTTTCAATTGTCCCACATTAACCGTTTCCGAGAAAAAAAATCGCAAATGTGAAAATGTCGAAACTGACGACGACGACGCCGACGCCGCCGACACGGACAACATACGCACATATTTCAAATGAAGCAGACGATATAGTGCAAAATTTTCGGGAAGCAGTCGGGGTTGCCGTGATTCCGCGTGAAGGCGACGAATAACATATCGCGGAAAGCGATATGTTAATAAGTAAAATATATAGTTTTTTTTGTGTTTTAGTGCATACTGGAATAGTTAGTTAATAAGGTAAATATAAAGGCGTAGGAAATTTGGTGTTATTTATATCAAAAACTGTACCTAATTTAAAGCACTGGAGTTAGGTATTTTGCAAATCATTCTATTTTATAAATAGTATGTATAATGTGGTATTTAGGCATTTTTATTTAGGATTTTTTGAAAATTTTTTAAACTTTTTAAACTTTAAAGTTATCTACACTGTTGGTAATTTAAATAGTTTTTTTAATTAAAGTTTGATTTAAGTATTATTTTCTGTGTTTATTTAATGCGCTGGAATTATGCCTATATCCAATTTGTAAGTACTTTTGAAAATAAAAATGCCTATCTCCAATAAAGTAATTAATAACTTTAAATACCGTAATTTTTTAATAAAAGTTTAGGTATTAGTGACCCATTAATTCATATATTACTATTGACATAAAAAAACTATTTTATTACTGACAAAACAGTTTTTCGTCTCTCCTGTAAAGTTTTATAAAATGGACATTGGCAGTTTTCTTATTAAGGCGACGATATGGGGGTTTCTCTAACAGACTGCAGTACGAGGAGAGTCGCTGCATCATCTTCATTATATTTTTTTTTTACCTTTTTAACGTCTAGTAGGTATATACGGATCCTGTTTCACGACATTTCTTGATCAGCTTGCTAACAGCCTATTTGATTACGGGTACATTGGGAAACCTTTCATTAATCTTTTCAATGACGTATCTGTATGAAAAATCTCCGTTACCGTAACATTGGATTAAATGTATTCTTTGCTCCGTTGTTAACATTGTAGACTAATAAAATTTTTAAAAGTTACTGACAATATGACGTTTTTCTTGACACTGTAATAATTTATTTCTGAGGTAACTAATCAAAGGTCATAAGTAAAGGTATACAAAATGAAAGATACACCTACAAACTCCTCAGTGAAATTAAAACTTAGTGCAAAAAATTATTGCTATTCAAATTTAATGAAAACCAATATCCTAGAAGATGTGATGATTTGAAACAATTCTCTTAAATAGCATTTTGCCAAAAATTGTAAAATACGCGTACTTTAATCCTGTAAAAAATTTGAATTTTTAAGTTTTTGGACACCCTGTACACAATATGATTTTTTTTTCGTCGACAATCGTATTTTTTCAGCAAACAAATTTTTTTTATAAAGAATGACTTTTCCTCGAGAAATTAAATTTTTGTCTGTTTGTCCTCTTGTCTACCACATCGCCGGACATATTTATATACTGTACATATAATTCGAAAAATCGGGTTTATGCATTTAAATTCTAATATAAATATCACACTTGAGCTTTCTTATTGTTTTTCTGCACTTTTGTTTTGGCTATGGAATACCTAAATTCTGTACCAAATTTCTCCGCCATTCGTCATTGCTTTGCAGGAGTTAATGTTTTGGAAATAGGTTTGTAGAAGAATTACCAAGAATGGAACTTTTAGTCTTTTAAAAAAATCGCATGCAAACACTTCTGTTGAAATTGGGAAAAATATTATTTTGCTAAAGTAGGTACCTACTATATTAAAAAAAAAATTAATTATTTTCTTTACAGAATAGATTTTTATAGATTAGCAGTAAAATAAACCTTTGTAATATCTTTACTTAAGACAGTATTGGCGTAATTTTTTTCGGATATACGCACAATATTCTCCAAACGATATTTTTAATTACCTGAGTTTGCAATGGCAGAATAAAACATAATAAAACGGAAAATTAATTATTTAATTAAATATATGTAATTACGTATATAAATAACTATCATTAGGTCCCTAATTACCTTAGATGGCATCAAACATGCTATATTACGTTTTTATCCTAAAATATTCGTTTCCTATTTAAATTTACCTATTTTTTTGTATAATATACTGTGGGTAAGATTTTATTGCTTACTTATCAATGCATTGTGCTGTGCATTTACGTTAATTGCTAAGATTTTATGCACCCGAGTTCCATATTTACGGTAATTTTATTTTAATCCGACATGGTTAAAATTAAATGCCATATTACCGTACGAACAAAAATTATTTGCTTCAAACAGGGCTGGGATTAAAAAACGTAGGGCTTGGTTTAGATCACAATGATATGGGGACGATATATCTAACCAAATCTAGGTTAAAATTTTGTCAAATTCATATTATGATATGATATGCCAAACTAATGAGTAATAAAATAAGTAGACAAATACAAATTTAATTTTGTTTCTTACAAAATTAATAAAGTAAGAAAATACAGAAAGAAAAAGAAAAATAATTACATAAATTGCTGAGATTGGCCACCGCCATGCTCCAAGCATAAATTCACACGTCTCTTCATATTTTCGAAAGTGTTGACCAGCATCTGTGGAGAAATGTTACCAAATTCTTAGATAATCATTTCTTGTATATTCTTGGAATACTTGCACTTTATAAGGAAATAAATTTAGCTGCTTCTTAAGAATAGTCCTGCATGTTCCATAAGATCTTCCCACTTCCTGGGACAGGCGTCCTATACAATTTGTTGGCGCATTTTGCATTACTTCACGAACGTTTGCAACAAGTTCTTCTGTTCTTACAGATGGTCATTCTGTTCCTTTTTTGTGTTGTATAGAACCTGTTTCCCTAAACACAGCCACGGTTCTTTTCAGGCAAAGATAAAAATCCCCAGCAATAAAAGCAATGTTAGAAAAATGTTCGTGAAAATCGTTCATGCACAAACCCGAATTTTATTGCCACTCACCATTTACTCTAACCCCGTTTCGAAAATACGCTTCAACAATGAATGTTTTGTGTTTGTGCTGTTTCGTAAAGTGTGAATTGTTCAAAAAATTGGAAAAATTAGCGATGAATCAAATTACTTGTAACGACTGTCAAAGCTGACGGAATAACTGATTGATTGTTAATTTAGGTAGTTACTGACACCCAACAGATATTAAGCATTACGTCCTTAGATGCAAGGCCCTCTCTGATGCAAATAATTTTTGCTCGCACGGTATGATCATCGAATAATTATTATTTGAAAGGTTTTCCATCAGTAAGAGATATTATCACCGTGGAACTAATAAAACTAATGTTATATAATACGAGTTTGTAACTTGAAATAAATGTAATAAATCCAGTACAATTTTTTTAATTTATTTTAAGTTGTGTTTTTTTTTTAAATTTAAACAAGTTGTCCCAAAAATTTTTGAGTGCAAATTAAGTTATTTATACATACAACTACCAAAGTTCAAATTTTTATTTCTTGTCATTTATAAGATAATAAAAATTATTTACTTTAAACAACCTTTTATTCATCGTTAATACTTTTTCATAAATATTAATTACACTTTTTCAAATTTATTTTTGGTAATATCTTAAAAATGACAATAATTTAAAAGTAGTTATGTATAATTTAATATGCACTTTAAAAATAGTCAATAAATAAGGTTACCATTTAAAAAAATTATCCCCCCTGCATCAAAATTTTTTTTTATAAAAAATAGCACTACTTATTACTTTTTACAAAAAAAAACTGCATTCTTACCTAATCATTCCCAGGGTTTGATCCATTAGGGGGAAATGGAGAAATGCCCTGCCCTAAGTCCCCCAATTGATAGAAAATAATGAAAGTACAATAAAGTAAAATGTAAACTAATTATCTCTGTACATTTCATTCTGTGTTAAATTTCCTTAAATATTAGGATTAATAAATGTTTCTTTTTTTATAGAAATAATGTGTGTACGCTTGTAAAATTAGGTTAATGCCAATATTTAGACAAAATTTGATCTTATTTAATTTAGAAAATGGTAAAGTTGGGTTTTTTAACGAAAAAGTTTCGAAAGCTCCTAATTACAACTTACCTACCTTATATATGGGGTTTTCACAAACACAGTCAATTTTAGGCAATACCATAAGAAATACGCCCTCTTGCGGCCAAATTAGAATTTTTTTCCCAAAGTTGCGGCGTACGCGGTTTTTAATTTATGGCCGGAGGCCGGAGGCTGTAACGGGATACTTGGTATAAATATTTATTATCGACGGGACTTATAGAACCCGGTGCGACATCTTGCGTCCCAGTACGGTACCTTAGAAAAGGTCAGTCGTAAAGGGGGTTATTCTGTAAAAACAGAAAATTTTTGCAAGTGCTCTCTCAAAACCGGTACAAGTGCCGGACCACAGATATTAATGCAAAAAAGTTTTGTCTATTTCCTTCCGCCAAACTCATCCCCAGACGCGTTTCGCCGTTTACGGCTCATCAGTGAGGCTCAGTTTGGCAGAAGGAAACAGGGCTCGAAGACAAATCACTTGTCAGGATCGATTATCGACGGGACTTATAGAACCCGGTGCGACATCTTGCGTCCCAGTACGGTACCTTAAAAAAGGTCAGTCGTAAAGGGGGTTATTCTGTAAAAACAGAAAATTTTTGCAAGTGTGCTCTCAAAACCGGTACAAGTGCCGGACCACAGATATTAATGCAAAAAGTTTTGTCTGTTTCCTTCCGCCAAACTCATCCCCAGACGCGTTTCGCCGTTTACGGCTCATCAGTGAGGCTAAGTTTGGCAGAAGGAAACAGGGCTCGAAGACAAATCACTTGTCAGGATCGATTATCGACGGGACTTATAGAACCCGGTGCGACATCTATAAGTCCCGTCGATAATCGATCCTGACAAGTGATTTGTCTTCGAGCCCTGTTTCCTTCTGCCAAACTGAGCCTCACTGATGAGCCGTAAACGGCGAAACGCGTCTGGGGATGAGTTTGGCGGAAGGAAACAGACAAAACTTTTTTGCATTAATAAATATGTATGTTTAGAATTTACGCAGAAATAAAAAATAATTAGTAGAACCAAAATTGTTTAAAATTTCATTCCATAAAATATTGTTTATGTTAATAAAGGCGCGAATTATTTAACAAAAACGCAGTTCCCAGTTAAATTCAAGAATATGGTCGAAAATCTGGATTTATGGCCTTTCCTTACGATTACACTCATAAAATTAAGTATTTTTTTTTATTTCGTGGTTTTATTTTGGACACAGCTACTGTGCTATCTACTGAATTGAGTGACACAAAATATATTACAAACCATTCAAATAAGTAATCTAGATCGTTCCTAAAAAATATTGCACTGTTTGTTATATCATTTTTCAATATCAGTCGTAAGTATGATCATAATCTTTAATAACCAATAAGGATATATAAAAAAACTTGAACATAAAAGATATATTCATCAATAAAACCTAAGAGCCAACATTATTGTGCTTTGTAGGTAGCATAAAAGAATTGAATTATAATTTTGATATAAATGTTTCAACACTACACTACAAAATCAGCACTTTCCGGCTGATTTTTATACGACAATTCAAGAAAATTAAATTTTTAATATAAGTAATTTATTAGTAAGGTATTAAATTCTGATCATAAATAACTTTTTTTCCAAAAAACGCCACAAAAACATTTTTTTAAAATAAAACTAAACGTTCACTAATTAAAAATACTATTGGAATTTCATTCACAGGTCAAAATCAATATTAAAACAATAAAAACAATTACGAGTATTTTCTTATTTGTTGCAGTGCAGTTGTTAGGTGTATTAATTGTGGTAAAATTATAAATTATGTTTCAATTTCGACTAATGGCTATATTTGTGTCAAAAATAATTGTTAAATAGAACAATTGCATGACATCTCATGTCAAGCAGTTTTTCGATTTATTTTGCCGCGGCAAAACTTTCGAAACAGATGTCATGTAATTTCTTGTAATTATTTTTGCTTTAACAATTTTTAAAATAATAATGGATCATTTCGTTCTGTATATTATTATAGTACAATTATAATTCTTGAATAATTTCTTTAAAAAAAAAAAGTAATTTTCACTAAAAAAGAATACAATATACAACTTTGTGTTTACGCTAGATGCGTGTACAACTAACTAGGTACTATACAGGTATCTACTAGGAGCGCATTTGCTTACTTTTAGCATTCCATATTATGTATCCTTAAAATTTTATTCTCCCCAATCTTCCGTCTGTCATAAGGAAATATTAGATCCAAAACTATAATGGTTAGAAAGATGAAATTTGGCATGCTTATAAAGAACTATACCTGATTAAAAAAACTTAGTTTGTGTAAAAACATCTTATTAGCTTGTCCAGCACTTTTGCCCAATCAAAACAGATATGAAGGCCACATATTACCTTACTTAATAGACAGCAATTTTTTTTATATTAAATCTGCACTTTTCTGCTAATTCTAAAAAATGTTATACTATTAATATTGTCAGATAAAACATAGCAATAAATGCATTTTAGTATCATTATTAAAACTTACGAGAAGAGAGCGCCAAAAAAAATACATATTGTATATTTCATTGCTGATTTGCAAGCACACAATATCATCCCTCAAATCGTCAGCCGATAATGTTCCGGGAGTATTTTTGTTGGTTCCGGGTATCGCGAGGTTCAACAGAACTACCAAATATTTACTATAAAATAATTAATAAAAAAAAGTTTACATTTTCATCATTCATTCCGGTTGTCAGGAAAGCCTGAGTTATTGTAAATATCTTATAAACTACTAAATATAATGTTTTGAAAATTGGCACATCCAGTGAAAAACGGCACACGTTTCTGTAACTGAACAGGTTTAGTCAAAAAGAATACTAACTCTTTAATTTTTAATAAAACGTTCTGTATATTATTGAAGAGGCAAAGAGTCCCTTAACAACCAAATGCCACAATATAGGATTTGATGGATGTATTTATTAAAAGGATATAGGAAAACTAATCTTAAATAAATTAACTTATTAATAATAATAAACCCAAAAATAAAAGTCCAAAGGGGTAAGGTCTGGTTATCTGAAAGGTCCATCATTTTCGCATCGTCTCTGTATCTACTGGTTTGAAAACATTTAATATTTGCTTTAAAAACTAACGCACTTCTAAACTAAAATGAGTGGGGGAGTTTGTCTATTTATAAGTTTAAATAAACTAAAAAAATTATTAATATTAAAAGTTTCTTATTTTGTAAGATGACTTGAATTTTACTATTTTGAAAGAAAACATGGACACACGGCGAAATATCCGTCTTTAACAAAAAATAACATAACCCATCATCTTGTAGTGATGTGATGTGATGATGCGATCCTGTAACCGAGCTACTCCAAGCCTAAAGTGATTTTAAAATTAATTTCAATGGGGCGGATATGCCATGCTCTTATTTTGCTTCGATCTTGCATCAGAAAACATTTTTGACCGATTTTTAAGAAAAATCTTTTTAATGGAATACCTGCAGCTAAACTTTGCAACTGAGTGGAAATCAAAAAAAAAACTTTAAGCTGGCCATCTTATAAACCAACAAGCTTACTTCAATATGACTAAAGACCATTTATTTACTTCTCTACTTAACTAATTTAAAAAAATAATTCCTATTTTTTTTTAAACAAAAATTAATTAGACCACAAATAATTTTTAAAATAATAAATACGGTCAATTTTATTTCCCAGCGTAGTTTCCCTTCCAATTTTTTCGCTACATATTTTTATTCCAGTGGCGGCTCGTGACTAGCGAGTCAGGGGGCGCTGGCTTTAAATAAAAAAAATTTAAAATGTCTATTATTTTCAAAAGTACGTGTCTGCTTTTTCTAACTTTCTCGTTGTGAATTTTAATTTCATCAGCATAAGCACTACTTAAACAAGTTAAAATATTAGTTTGTCCTAACATTTCAAAACTTACCACATTATGACGATGTTTTCCACTCTTTTCATGTTTTTTTTATTTTCTCTGAAAGATGTTTTAAGTCCTGCACCCCAATTATAGTCCAATTATCATCCCCGTCAATAAGAAGACACACGAAACAAAAAAAAAAGAATTTTTGTCCTCACAACCGCATATCCAGGATTTTTTATTATATATTTCTTTGTCAAACTTACGCGTAAACTGTGCCTTACTTTTACATTTTGATTGCACTTGTACTATGTTCAATTTATAGTGGCCGCCCTGCATTTTTAAATCAATTTTTTCACTTAAGCTCAGAGAACTAAACACAAGCTTCTGTAAATCACTGACCTTCATATTAGACGACATTTTCTAACAACAACAACGTAACTAATAAATCAAATCAAAACAAATAAACAAAACGTTAGCGCCTAGCGGCATCGACAGGTCGCCTCGCCAGAGTACATAATATCGATTATTCTATCGTGGCATCGCGAACAGCTGTTGTTGGGCGCGGAAAATTGGAGCTCATCCGTGGCCGCTCGTTGTGCGATGTGTAGGTGACGTCACGCCTTTGTCGTCATGACAACTCATCGAGAAGCCGCGTTGAATCGGGACGGATAATCGGTCGCCCGCCCGCGCTTAATATAAAAAACATTGAGAGCCCGCAACTCGCTTGTCTATGAGTATAACCTGCCCGTTGGAATAGGGCTATGTTTGGTTTATGCCCGCGCTTAGTATAACCTACCCGCTGGAATAGGGCTATGTTTGGTTTGAATTATTTTAATGGATTGCTTACATAGATTGCTTTATTGGTTTTTTAAGTAAAGTATTTTTGGATTCTGTTTGAAATAATTGCAGGGAGGGCGGCGCCCCAGAGCCCTTCATTAACGAGCCGCCACTGTTTTATTCTTAAAACTGTTTGACCAAACCACTGGTTTAGACAGACTTTTTATTTATTCCATTTAAAATTTAACCACTAAGAGAATGAACTACTTCTTGAATCTTTAGCTCATTTATTGTTTATCAATGTCAGCTTATAGAGGTAATGATAAGATATAAAAAATTACCTTTAGGGTGTGGAACTGTGGGTTAATCACAGAAGGATGAGAAAATCCAAAACATTGCTAATGTCAATATAGCACCGCAGGCGTGCCAAATATGTAATAGAAAATCTTGAGCTCAACTTGCGCCATCAACGCATTATTCTCTAATGTCACGCATGCAAATACGTTTTTGCAACATAAGTACCCTAGAACATTGTTTACCCGAAAAATATCACTTTACCTGTCTAGACCGGAAAGTATCCTTGCTTTTCGCTTCCCATGTGAAAAAAATAAGCTAAACCGATTACATTGATGATGCGCAGAATTTACGCAGCATATGGGAAACATTTTGATTGCTAGATTTAAAAAAAACGATGATGGCAATCGTTTCTGCATCATCGGAAATACCAGAAACCATTGGCGTGCATCGTTAAAGATTTGCCTGGAAATTAAAAAAAAAAGATATTATTTTTTTCAGTTTTTAGTTTTGTTTGACCAATACTCAAAAAATTTTGTAATAATAATAAACATAGACATAGACACTTTTATTAATAATAAATTGATTTAAGATATTTCGTTAAGCAATTTTTTTTTATTAAGAAAGTCTTCTAAGAAGTATAATTTCAAGGAACGTGATTTTAGGTAATTATTTATTTATTTATTTAAATATAGTGCCTCGGCTGCTTATGGCCATTGGCACGTCTACAAAACTGTATACATACATACATACATACTATAATTTATGGAATAAAAGGTGAACACCTAGTGAGAATATGGTACATTAGAAGTGAGAAAAAAAAAGCTTATATAGAATTGTATATGTTAATTTCTTTTAAGAATTTTATCACATTTTGATATTGACTGGGTGAACCTAGAGTTTCTTGGAGATCTGCTTGCATATGGTTGGTTTGCCTGCTTCCAGCATATTTGGGGCACACTGTCAAAATGTGCTGTACTGTAAGGATTGTGTTGCAGTGGTCACATAAGGGTGGGTCTCCCGATTCCATTAAGTACCCATAAGTGGCGCGAGTGTGTCCGATTCTTAATCTGTGTATTATGATTGCATCTCTCCTACTCATGGGGGGTAGGTTACTAGGTGTATTATTGGGTTGTATGTTTGATAGCTTGGTATTTGAGTGGTTCCAGTAGTTTTTCCATTTGTTTAAGATGTTTTGCTTAAAGTAATTCTTCAGATCTTTTGGAAGCTGAATTTGTTGAATGGACAGATTCGAACTTAGAGCTTCTTTGGCAGCTTGATCTGCTTTTTCGTTGCCGCTGATACCGACGTGAGATGGTATCCATACGATTAATATCTGGATATCTTGCTCAGCAAGTTGTTGGCATATATGGTGTATATTCTGCGCTAGTGGATGTTGGGTATACATATTATCTATGGAGTGGATCGAGGCGAGTAAATCTGTACATATGGTGACCGTCTTATTCTGACCTGTAATAGTTTTAAGGGCCATCAGAATTCCATGTAATTCCCCGGTATGTATACTGCAGAAAGTAGGCAGTAGGTATCTTGCTATGATTGTTGTTTTTGTTGTGACTGCGCAGCTTACTCCCTGGTCGTTTTTTGAAGCATCGGTGTATAGGATATTTTCGGGATTTTTGCCGTTGATAAATTCCAAGAAGGATTGTTCGAGAATTGAATTGGGAGTATCATGTTTATTATATTTACATAAGAACTTATTAATAGATGGCATCTTTTTAGTCCATGGAGGTATTGTTGAAATTGAATTTAGATAGGTCACTGGTCTCTAAGAGCTCTTTTAAAGTCTCTGGGACTGAGTGGAGATGTTTAGAAGTGTTAGGATATGTTATCTGATCAGTTTTAGGTAATTGTTTTTGTGCAGTTAATAATATTTCACGCTAAAAATAGCCTAATAGGTAAGTATTCACACATTATTAATTTGGCAAAAACAACTATTTGTAATTTTTATTAAACTATTTTCCAACGTTGTGTTACTTATAAACAACGTTTCTTAATAAAAAAAAAATTGGCATAGGTATCTTCATTTATGGTGGGAGTATCAACATACTTGTCAACCTATAACCTATTTCGAGTAGATTTAACACAAAATTTAAATAAAATCATTATAGTCTTCATATTTTATACGTTTTGACATATTAAATAAATATCAAGGAATTTCAAATTATTTAAGGAGTAGTGAGGTATAGCGAAAAATATCGGGTAAGATTTTTTTTTTCATTTATTTGTCATTGTTCTTTTATTATACAATTCTCCAAAAATTAGCAATAAAATAAATTGATATATTTGTAATACATCAGATATTTTCTAAATAATGTGCCGACGATATTGATTTTATTTAAATGTTAGTTAATAAAATAATAAACTAAAAAAAAAAACGCAAAAGGGTTTATAGATTGAATGATTGTTGAGAATTCCACCTTAAGGCCATTTTTGCTTTATAATTTTTTTTATTTTCCGCCAAACCCCAAAAGATTAACGCCGCACGGTTTAATGGTTTTTGGAATTTTCGATGATGAAGAAGAACCGATTGCCAACATTGGTATTTGTTGAAAAGGAAAAAACTTTTTTCCACTATTCTGCGTTAGTTCTGCCATGTCTGTCCATCACTGTACCTATAAGTAATAATAAGCAGGCTTATTTAACGACCAAATGCCATTATTTGAATAACTTTAAAAAGTTTTGATTTATAAATTATTGATGCGGCTAATCTGCTGCTGGCTACTTGCATTCAGTTCTCGCATTTATATCTACTTACTTTTTTACTTAATTAAATGCTTTTTTATTTGTAGACAAACCAACATTTATTTTGTTAGATTCCAATTACTACAATTCAATTATAAGGGCATTATTTGTACTTTTTGTTCTTGAATACTTTTTGTTGCTGAACTTTTTATTGCTTCTTTTTTGTCTCTTGGCAACGTCTACAGGTATTGATTCCAGCACCTTGCAGGAACTCTCACAACAATGAATAGTGACGTAACATACCGCCCCCCTTGAAAGTACCCGTTGAACTACTTTCAAAAAATATTAAAAATACTAAAAAATAAATTATTTGAACGTACTATTCTAACGGTAGAACGCATACTTTAGTAATTGCTCGTTTAAAACTACCTTTCTGAGTTTTTATTAAAATGACGCGCACAATGCCATCATTTCCCGGATATAACCGTTCAATTCGTCCTAAAGACCACTTTAACGGTGGTAAATTTTCGTCTTTAAGAACAACCATGTCACCCACTTTTAATTCGAGGCCGTTCGGATATTGCCATTTAGAACGTCTGTTTAATTCATTTAAACATTCTTTATACCAACGGTCACAAAAAGTCTGAGTAAGTTGTTTCAAATATTGATATCGATTTAGTCTATTTACTTTTATATCGCACACACTTGATTCCGGTAAAGCGATTAATGGTTCCCCAATTAAAAAATGTCCTGGGGTCAGCGGCATTAAATCGTTCGGATCATTCGATAAAGGACTTAGCGGACGAGAATTCATACAAGCCTGTACACTGAGGAAAATCACTCAATACAAGTATTTTTTTGAATATATGTGTATTACCACAAGAAAAAATCCATTTATCCCTAAAATATTTCGTTTAGTCGCAATCAAGGACGTTTTTTTGACAACAATATTGTTACGTGTGCTCAATGCTTTTTTATGGTAACAGAATATCATATAACCATAACAATATGTATCCAATAAAGTGTTTTTAAAAAGTATTTTTTTAATTCCTATAAGGTTATCTTATTACCACAAAAATAAAAATGAAAACTAACCAATCTTTTATACCTATCTAAAATATACCTTTTAGGAACTAAACAGTTGCTTTTTTAAAACAAAGTTAAATCGTTTTGGTTCATTCATAATGCCATTTGCAGTGTTGTTAGTTTGTTTAGTGGTTGGTGGATTATAGTTTATAGTTTATAGTGGATGTTTGATGGCCATTGATTTGATAAATTTTTTATATTCTAATAATTTCATATAGGGTGGTGTACTTTTAGTGGAACGTTATATAATAGGTGTTGTGGCGGTGTGTCCCCAAATTCAGGTAGGTACAATTATTTTACCAAATTTATTACTTAATAAGTAACTCATGTTTATCACATTACTCTACTTAGGTACCTACAAAAAATCGTTGACTTAGGTGAGTCTTTAAATTTTGTTAGGCGAGAAATTAATTTTTTCAGAAATACAATACAAATTTAGGGGATAGAATTGGAAAACAATCTGAGTTTTTGAGATATTTCTTCCCCGTTCTAAATTTTGCAATGCAAATTCGCATTTGTTAGGTTTTCTGATACCTATTAATTAAAAAAATGGCTAAAAAGGGTCATGTTCCTAGCAGTTTGATACTTTACGATCAGTCAGATCCCCTCGTTATTAAACAACATACAATTTTTATCAAAAATACCGTCCTAATAAGTGCAGAACGGAAACTTAATGGCGGCCATGATCGGAATGAATTAAAAAATATAAGTAATAAATATAATTATTGGTAAAATAATTGTACCTACCTACCTGAATTTGGAGACACTCCGCCACAACACTTATTGTATAACATTGCACTAAAAGTACATCACCCTATATAGAATTATTAAAATATAAAAATTTTATCAAATCAATAGCCAAAAACATCCACTATAAACTAATCTACCAACCACAGCCATTTTGACGAAGGAGCTAAAAAAAGGAATTTAGTAGTAGCTAGGTGGACTAGCTACAATAAAAATAAAATTATTTTATAGCTGGCTGATTATTTTTAGGAGTAAAAACCGATACTTTTCTAACTACACGACCTCAATTAATCACAAAATCATTTTTGTTTACCACTGCATTATATATTTTTTATGGCAATAGAGTTGTCTTTTCACAGCAAAAGAATAATATTTAAAAAACGACCATGTTGAGGTTAAAAAGTCATTTCAAAAAAAAAACCTTGTAGCGACAACAGAGTTGTTTTTTCGGCGCCTATTTAATGCAGATTTCTTGCTACTGCGAATGGATTTCTAGCTACGGCTAATAGAGTTTTCTCTCAGTGTATTTGTGTAAAAACAGTTGATAGCTCCTCAAAAGTTAGTGAAGCATTGCCAATAATTCGATATAAATGATATTTTGCCTTCTTAACACTTGCTTCCCATAGACCTCCGAAATGCGGTGAGCGCGGAGGAATAAAATTCCATGTTATTTCATCTTTAGATAAATATTCAAATACTTTAATTTTAAATTCATTACTTTTTAAAAATTTAGAAAACTCACGCATTTCGTTGTTTGCACCTATAAAATTTGAGCCACAATCAGAAAATATATTTTTACATTTACCACGTCTTGCTAAAAAACGTTTTAACGCATTTAAAAACGATTCAGTTGTCAGATCTGAAACGACCTCCAGATGAACTGCTCGAGTGACAAAACAAATGAAAATACATAAATAGGCCTTTAAAATTTTACTATTACGTAACTTTGAAGCTTTAATGTTAAAAGGTCCAGCATAGTCAACTCCACAATTAAAAAATGGTTTAGCAGGAGTAACTCGCTGTTCAGGCAATTCACCCATTAAAGTATTAAAATATTGAGGTTTAACCTTAAAACACACAATACATTTTCGAAGTACCTTCTTTATAGCACTAATGCCACCTAAAATCCAAAATCTGCATCTAATATTAGCAAGTAAATTTTGGGGTCCCATATGTAGGTTTTTTTTATGCTCATAAGATATTATTAAATTACTTAAATAATGGTGATTATTAAGGAAATGGATATAATAGGAAATTTTTGATCAAAATTAACAGAAGATTTTGCTAAGCGACCACCTACGCGTAATATTCCGTTTTTATCTAAAAATGGATTCAATGCAATTAATTTACTACAATGTGCAAGTGGTTTTTTACCTTTCAAAATTTTTATTTCATTTGAAAACTCAGCAGATTGTGCAATTTTGATCAAACATAATAATGATTGTTGTAATTCGACTACAGTTAAACATCCCATTATTTTATTATTTTTATTTTTTAAATTATTATAAAATCGTATACAATATGCTACTACCCTTTGTAATCTTAAAAAATTTGAAAATTTTAAAAATACATCTTGATTTAAAATTAAAATATTTACTTGCCTGGCATTTCTTATTTCAGGAATGCCCTCTTCAAAACATTGAAACTCGTTTTTTGACCAATCATGTATATCGCTGTTCAAATACTCCGGTCCATGCCACCAAATTTTGGATTTCTTTAATTGATTTGCATCACATCCACGCGAAATTAAATCAGCTGGATTGTCTTCAGTTCTAACATGATTGCAACTATTTATATTATTATTTTTCTGTATTTCAGCTACTCTATGTGATACAAATATGCTCCATTTTGCAGGTTCTGCCGCCAACCAAGATAATACTATTTTGGAATCAGTCCAACAATTTACCTCTCTAATTTTCAAACTGAGAGAATCAATAATTTTCTTTACTAATCTTGATAAGAGCACAGCTCCGCATAACTGTAACCTTGGCAAGGTTATTGTCTTAATTGGAGCTACCTTTGATTTTGCACTTAGTAAGTGCGTAGTTATTTTTCCATTGCTGTCAATAGATCGTAAATATACACATCCACCATAAGCTTTTTCTGAAGCATCACAATAACCATGTAAGTCTATTTGTATCGCATTGAAACTGACTGCATGTCGCGGAATATGTATATCATTTAAATGTGGCAAATCATTATAATATTCTTTCCAAAGGTTGTATAAGTCTGGAGAAACTTCTTCGTCCCAATCAACCTTTTGTATCCACAATCTTTGCATAATTAATTTGGCGCAAACGATTATTGGACCTAATAATCCTAAAGGGTCAAATATTTTTGATATAATTGATAAAATATTTCTTTTTGTTGGTCGAAGACAACTTTCCATTTGAATAATATACTGTATACTATCTTCATGAATATTCCAAACCAATCCTAAAGTTTTTGTGACATTCTGATCCACTATATATTGTTTAATTTTCTCATTCTCTTCACTATACAATAATTCCTTATTATTTGATACCCATTTCCTTAATGTGAATCCTGATTTCTTTAAAACTTCTGATATTTCATTTTTTAATTTTTTAGTTTCTTCAATGGTAGATGCTCCAGTCAGAAGGTCATCGACATAAAAATTCTTCTTTATTTCATAACTAGCTCTTGGATAATTATCTTCTTGCTCCTCTGCTGCTCTATGCAAAGAACGAATAGCTAAAAATGACGCTGAAGTTGTTCCATACGTAACTGTATTGAGACGGTAATATTTCAACTTATCCTCAGGATTTCTTCTCCATACTATCCTTTGAAAATCTCTTTGTTCTGGATCGATCCATACTTGTCTATACATCTTTTCTGCATCGGCACCCAAAACAAAATTGTGTTGTCTAAATCTTGCCAATATTGAATATAATTGATCCTGTATTATTGGTCCATTTTTTAATTTATCATTTAAACTTATTCCGAGATTTGTTTTAGCACTTGCATCAAATACTACTCTCAATTTTGTCGTCGTGCTATCCTCTTTTGTAGCTGCATGATGAGGTAGATAATATACCGGATTATTACTTTCTATTTCTTCTATTGGTATTTCAGACATATGTCCCAACTCATATTCATATTCTGTCAAAAATTTGTCATATTCGTATTTTAAATTCTTATTTAATACAAATTTCTTCTCTAATTTAAGAAATCTCCTTTCTGCTATTTGCCTTGAATCCCCAATATTTTCTATTCCTTCTTTGATCGGTAACTTCCCTACAAATCCTCCATCACATCCGTGTTTTGTCGTATTTACAAACAAATCTTCACAATCTTGCTCTTCCTTCTTCAAACATGTAGCGGATGTCATCTCTTCCACAATCCAAAATTTTTCTATTTGTTTATCTAATGTCAAATTCGATGAGTGATTGCAAAATGTTTGGGCTTGTGCAGATTGTGTTTTATATGATTTATTATTTTGATCTGAGGGAACTGTTCCTGATATTACCCAACCTAATCTAGTTTTTTGTAAAATTGGCATATTATTTGCAACTTTAATTTGACCTACCAGTAAAAGATCATAAAATATATTTGCACCTAACAAAATGTCAATTTTACGTGGTATATTGAAATTAGGATCCGCTAAATTTAAATTACATGGAATCCTCAGAATGTCTTTATTAACTGGCAACATCGGTAAATTATTAGTAATCTTCCAGTACCAAAAAATGTAAATCTGCTTTAAAAGAATTAAAAACTGATTTTATAGTTGCTTGTACTATTTTTGTTGATTTTGTTATTGAAGTATTTATTCCAACCACTGATATATTTGTTTCGCATAAATTTAAATTTAATTTTGACACTAAGTCACTGGAAATAAAATTAGATTGTGATCCACAATCCAACAAAGCTCTTACCTCATGTATGTTTCGTGTGCCGTCAAACACCAATACTTTGGCAGTTGAAAGCAGCACTTCACAATCACTTACACTATTTGAACTATGCGTATTAATGGAAATAAAATTATTGTCAATAGCCTTTGAGATTTTATTGTTTTCCGAAATTTTTGATGTTGCATTATTATTAAAATTATGGCTTTCATTACTTGCACCCTGAGATGTACCAACATTTACAGAACTGCGATTATTTTCTATTAAAGGCGAAAAATTCGGACAATTTATTTTATTTGTATTTGCTATACCCAGTTGAACGTTACCTGAATTTACTAAACCTTGATTTTGAGTTGACGCAGTTTTCGAATAATCAATGTGCAATAAGGTATTATGTGGCTTACCACATTTTTGACATCCTTTATAGGAACACCTTGTACTAATATGATTAGGTTTAAAACAATTAAGACATAAATGCAACTTTTTTATTTCATTTACCCTTTGAATTTCATTTAAACTTAAGAAATTCGAACAATGATACATAGGATGTTTACCAGCTTTACAATAAAGACAATTATTATCACTACTACCAGTGGAAACATAACCTTGGGTAGCTTTTAAATCTTTAAATATATGCTTGCTAGTAGACAAATGCGATTGAGTCAAATTTGTTTTATGTGCTCTCATTCAAAAATTTTATTAAATCGCTATAACTTATTTATTATTTTTAACGCAAAAAGTTTCCCATTCACGCCTGGAATATATGTCTAACTTATTGATAATTATGTAAAGCAATAATGTATCCCAACTGTCTACTGGCTCTTTTAAACTTTTCAGTGCTCTCAAGTTCCTTTGAATAATGTCTACCAATTTTCGTAAATCACAAAGAGTATTTTTGCCTACTGCTGGTAATTCAAAAATACACTTCACGTGGCTTTGAATAATAAATTTAGTGTTTTCATACCTTTCACGCAATAATTTAAATCCAATTTCATAATTGGAATTATTAACTTGAAGGGAATGAATTATCTGAGCAGCTTCACCTTTTAAACAAGATTGTAGGTAATAAAATTTTTGCACATCACTCAAATTATTATTAGAATGTATTAAAGAAACAAATGTGTCAAAAAAACCTAACCATGAATCATAATTGCCATAAAAAACAGGCAAATCTAATGGTGGTAATTTGTCAAAAGTTTGCTGTGAATTTGTGTGAATTTTATTACTATTTGAACCGGGATTTATTTCTAAATTATTTGTCAACAATTCTTTAAAAATACTTATAATATCAAAATATTTTTCTTCAAAATCAATTCTGTCATTAGAACAAGAATCTTCAAGATAATCCAGTTCAGTTTGTACTTTACCAAATTCACCCCACAGAGTTTCACATCTGACAAACCTTTCGTTTATTTTAATTTTACTTGTAAAAGTATCGCAATTTGAAATAAAATCAGAAAATCTTTCCAATTGGGCACAAATTTGCTTTCTATCACTCTTGAGTTTTTTAACTAACTCCTTTTTTTCTTTATTTGACATTTTATTGGTAAAATACTGAAACTTTTACAATATAATGCCAAGTAAATATTATTTATTTATTATTTCATATTTCAGTAAAACAAAATGCCATTTATTTATTGAAAATATCAACTATTTTTATACTTTTTTGGCAGTACTTACCCGATCGCTAAGTTTTTACCTATTTACCTCGCAATTTACCAAGCGCGAACCACTGACCATCAAACATTGGACTTCTTCCAACCATAACCAGTCTCTGCTAGAATTTATTCTTCTTCTTATCCAAATAGCAGCTTATTTATGCACCCAAATTCAATTTTTCTCATACAAAAATGACACACAGTTGAAGTTTTACTTGACACTTGACTGTCAGGTTTGAAGTTTTCCTTGACACTTGACTGTCAGGTTTGAAGTTTGCCTTGACACTTGACTGTCAGGTTTGAAGTTTACCTTGACACTTGACTGTCAGGTATATTTCCTATCCAGGTATAATTATTTCGACTGACTTTTCTGTCACTTTATTTTATTACTTTATTATTTCAATAATTTATTTTTTTTCTTACTTAATTGGTATTATCTACAATCCGGCTCGAAGGACCATATGATGCGGCTAATCTGCTGCTGGCTACTTGCATTCATTTCTCGCATTTATATCTACTTACTTTTTTACTTAATTAAATGCTTTTTTATTTGTAGACAAACCAACATTTATTTTATTAGATTCCAATTACTACAATTCAATTATGAGGGCATTATTTGTTCTTTTTGTTCTTGAATACTTTTTGATGCTGAACTTTTTATCGCTTCTTTTTTGTCTCTTGGCAACGTCTACAGGTATTGATTCCAGCACCTTGCAGGAACTCTCACAACAATGAATAGTGACGTAACAATTATTAAAAGCAAAACACAAAATACATATAAGCAGTGAAAAATAAAAATGTCTTTCCTTTTTCTAATAATTATAATTTCTATCTCTTAAAATAAGCAGCAAAATTAGAAAAATGTGTCATTTTTTGTATCTATAAATTAAAAATAAATCGGAATCGAGCGCACACATTCTGTTTGTTTTCTTAGAGAATGATAGAAATATTTGATTAAGTTTTTCTTTTTCATTGGAACAAGAGAACTTGTCATAATAAAATCTATCGAAACAATCTAGCAGACCACCTGTTATTTGGCGGAAAAAAGGAGTTTTTAATTAGGAAGGTAAAAGTTTAATTAAACCCTTCTCTATATTTTTAATAAGTGTGGGAGGATCATTATCGGTTAAATCAACGGCTTTCGCAGACTTTTAAATTAGATAAAAATTAAAAGACCTATTTTAAACGTAAAATTATAATGGTATATATACAGACTGTCCGCGGATAGGGTTTACAACAGCACAAATGGATGAAAAATTTCATTTTTCGGGAAAAACTCATTCTTGATAAAATGTTTCGCTTGTTAAAAAAAATGCAATTCACGAAGAGGAAATTTTGATTTTTTATACAGGGTTCGCAAAAACTTCAAAAACATGATTTTTCTCCAAGAGTAAATTACCTTTATGTTTTATTTTTGACCAAAATGCCCATTAGAAAACTTATTTAGAATAACTTTTTTTTAATTTTTAGAGGTAAAAATGACAGAGGGGTATCAAAAAGTTTCAAAAACTGATTTTTGGTGTTACCAGAAATATATTGTATTTTTAATTTCACAAATGAAATGACCCCGAAAATAACACAAAAAATCTTAAAATAACAACAAATAATATTTTCATAATTTGCTATTCAAACACTCCCCCTCCATATTCAATACATTTTTCCAGCTGTGAATGTGGTCAAAACTGCTTCGAATTTCTTCAATGCAAATTGTTTGAACAGCTTTAACAATTCGCTGTTTAAGAAGCTGTACGTCGTTCTGTACAGGAGTACACTAATTGTTTCAGGCGCCCCCAAAGATAGGCATCAGAAATAGTTTAATCGGGACTTCTTGGGGGGCCACAGAACCGGACCATTCCAACCAATCCATCTGTGGCCAAATTTATTAATAAGCCATGCCCTCACTTCAATTGCGATATGCGCAGGGCATCCATCTTGTTGAAAGTACATTTCGTTCCTAAATTGGAGAAGCAATTCTTCTAGGTTGTCAGAAAGGAATGTTTCCAACATTTCAAGGTAACTGCTACGGATACACGTGTTTTCGAAAAAGTATGGACCAATATGCCATAATAAGAAATCGCAAACCAGTCACTTACTTTTTTGTAATATTGTCTTCTTACAGGAATTCTAAAACGGGGATTATTATCGCTCCAGTATCTAATATGCGCAGAAGACACTTTCCCGTTTGTTGAAAATGTCGATTCATCTTAGAACATGATAAATTTATGAAAATTCCTGTTTTCACTTACAATTTTGTTTCCGACCCAAAGACAAAAATTCAATCGTTTGGCTTCGTCTCCATCTTCCAACGTTTGAATAAAAGTTGACTTAAATGGGGATATTTTGTTTGTCTTTAAAATATATTGAATATGAGTTTTTTTTACTACATCAAGTTCTTGAGCTCGGATTCTTAATGAAAGAGTAGGATTTGTCAGCTACAGACTGCAATACGATTAGAGAAGCTGCGTCATTCTGATCATTGTTTTTTTTTAATTGGAAACTGAACTACTTCGATGAAATTTTCTTAACAATTTATGAAGTCCCATTTTTGAGACGTAAACGTTAGGGTACCTTTGATTAAATTTCTCTATTGCAAAGTTGTAACAACTTTCGCCCGCACCGTAACATTGAACTAAATAAATCCTTGGTCCTAAGGTCAACATTTTCAAAACACATCAAATTCTATTTGACAACTTCAAATTTGCCCCATACGTAAAGCAAAGTAATAAAAAGGTAAAAAATTCCTTGTTTTTACAAAAGATGGTAGGAATGCATTTAAAATTTTAAAATAAGATACACACCACCCATTGAAATAGAGTATAATAAATTTTATATTAATAATTTTATTGAGCAGCGAAATTTTTATTAACCTCTAAATATTAAAATAACTAAAAAAATCGAAGATTTATTTTAAATCTTGGTTTTAAATTACAAACGTTATTCCAAAGAAGTTTTCTTGGCATTTGGCATTTTAGTCAAAAATGAAAAATAAAGGTAGTTTACTATTGGAGAAAAATCATGTTTTTGAAGTTTTTGCGAACCCTGTATAAAAAATCAAACTTTTCTCTTCGTGAATTGCATTTTTTTTACAAGCCAAACTTTTTATCAAGAATGACTTTTTCCCGAAAAATGAAATTTTTCATCCATTTGTGCTATTGTAAACCATATCCATGGACAGTCTGTAGATTACAGGCAATATATTTTCAACAATATTTACTGCAAAATTTCCTAATTTTGTCGAAAGATTTTTCATAATAAGACGACACAATATTATACAATATACTTGAAATATAACTCTTCTTTATTTCAAAATACTTACAAAGATAATAAATAAAATAATCTAACATCTAATTCATTTATGGTAACAAATTACGCACATCCTAAGATTAAAATAGACAAAATAATTAATTATAAAAAAATTCACAGTTGCAACACCTCATAGAAATTCTAATTTTAGTACATCTTTATGAAAATGTAAATGGAAGGGTATTTAATTAAAAGTTTTGTTATAATAATTAAAATCGCGAAGTTTAAGGACCACTTTGTCTATCTCTGTGACCATTGTGGAAAAGCAGGCAAAGTTTAATTCAAACATTACAAATATAAATTTTATCTGCTCTGGTGGGTTTATTTTAGAGTTTGTTTACTTCTCCCAATTTCTCATATTTGTGATTTTGAATCAGGCTGAACGAAATCTCTGTGTGGTTTTTAAAGCCACGGGAATAAAATTAAGGTCATTGATAAAAAATATTTAATTTCCTGTTTTTTTTTTTGATAATTGTTTATTATTTTTACTTAGAATGTAGACACAAGTACCCAGCTAACGTTTGTTTTTCATTGTATAACTAAAAAGAAATATTGAAGGAATAGTCCATATTCAAAGTGGAGTTAAATGATATAGAAAAAATTCACAGATTTCGCAATGCTTGCAACCAGCGGAGACATTGGAAATGATTGAATTATATTTAAAACATAATTTTATTATTATTCTCAACAACTAAATAATAAGGTTATAATATGTAAATAACATACACTGAGGAGAATAATCTAATACAACGCAGGTTTGCTAAGACATAGTTTGTATTAATAGCTTATTATTTATTAACACATACTAAATACATTGCTAGTGTATCAAACCAATAACTCTTAGATCAAACCTGCTTTAGTGTTATATTAATTCCCGATTTGCTAGAACAGTGTTTTTATTGGTAGTAATCAGTTCCATTAGCAGCACAGTTTTATTGAAAAATTAACTACTTTTAACACAGCAATTTTTTTAAGAAATAAATTATAGGTACTATATATTCTTAATGCGACGCATTTTGTTCCCTATGAAGCGCTATCTCTACAATTAAGAAAGCAGAAAAGTGTCCCCAAAAAATGAATTGTATCCGTTAGAACCTATAATCCACAAGACGTTGTTGGTGATTCGTAGCGATCGGCAATCGCCGCGCGCCTTAGTATTAGTTTTAACCTATTTGTTCCCCAGGTCACATCGTTGTTCGGAGTCTCTAGCTGTCCTAGCTGAATTTTATTGATCGCACCAATAAATTTTTACTTTGTATTTAAGTTTTTTTTAAATTTTGCATGTCAGATAAAGCAATAGAAGATTATTATTTCGAACAACCCATCATTAGTATTGAACTTTCTAATCTATGTACGAATTTTACCATCTCAGTAAACCATGTTGTATAATAGATAATCATAATACGTAATATGCAATGTTAAACAATAACAATATCACACTAAAAGCTACTTAAACTTTTGAGAACTACATTACTGATTTTTAGTGGTATATGCCTCAACTGTAGCAAGCAAATATATTATTATGATTAATGTCAAGTTTCATTACAACTGCAAGATGGAACTATTACAGCATATAAAACCAGATCGCTGTTTGTCGAACGTTTATAATCCATTATTACAAAAAATAAGCGCCCCAATCTCCCAAAAGTATACCTAATAAACAAACCAAGAATACCACCGACCGGTCTGACTCTTAAACTAGAAACAAAAACTTTTGAGAACTACAGTACTGATTTTTAATGGTATATACCATGCATTATTACCGTAGCAAGCAAATATTATTATGATTAATGTTAAGTTTCATTACAACTGCCAGATGGAACTATTACAGTATATAAAACCAGATCGCTTACATCGTTCACTGTTTGTCGAACGTTTATAATCCATTATTACAAAAAATAAGCGCCCCAATCTCCCAAAAGTACACCTAATAAACAAACCAAGAATACCACCGACCGGTCTGACTCTTAAACTAGAAACAAAAACTTTTGAGAACTACAGCACTGATTTTTAGTGGTATATACCATGCATTATTAACGTAGCAAGCAAATATTATTATGATTAATGTTAAGTTTCATTACAACTGCCAGATGAAACTATTACAGTATATAAAACAAGATCGCTTACATCGTTCACTGTTTGTCGAACGTTTATAATCCATTATTACAAAAAATAAGCGGCCCAATCTCCCAAAAGTATACCTAACAAACAAACCAAGAATACCACCGACCGGTCTGACTCTTAAACTAGAAACAAAAACTTTTGAGAACCACAGCACTGATTTTTAGTGGTATATACCATGCATTATTAACGTAGCAAGCAAATATTATTATGATTAATGTTAAGTTTCATTACAACTGCTAGATGGAACTATTACAGTATATAAAACAAGATCGCTTACATCGTTCACTGTTTGTCGAACGTTTATAATCCATTATTACAAAAAATAAGCGTCCCAATCTCCCAAAAGTATACCTAACAAACAAACCAAGAATACCACCGACCGGTCTGACTCTTAAACTAGAAAAATAAACTTTTGAGAACTACAGCACTGATTTTTAGTGGTATATACAATGCATTATTAACGTAGCAAGCAATTATTATTATGAGTAATGTTAAGTTTCATTACAACTGCCAGATGGAACTATTACAGTATATAAAACCAGATCGCTTTTATCGTTCACTGTTTGTCGAACGTTTATAATCCATTATTACAAAAAATAAGCGGCCCAATCTCCCAAAAGTATACCTAACAAACAAACCAAGAATACCACCGACCGGTCTGACTCTTAAACTAGAAAAATTAACTTTTGAGAACTACAGCACTGATTTTTAGTGGTATATACCATGCATTATTAACGTAACAAGCAAATATTATTATGATTAATGTTAAGTTTTATTACAACTGCCAGATGGAACTATTACAGTATATAAAACAAGATCGCTTACATCGTTCACTGTTTGTCGAACGTTTGTAATCCATTATTACAAAAAATAAGCGCCCCAATCTCCCAAAAGTACACCTAATAAACAAACCAAGAATACCACCGACCGGTCTGACTCTTAGAAACAAAAACTTTTAAGAACTACAGCACTGATTTTTAGTGGTATATACCATGCATTATTAACGTAGCAAGCAAATATTATTATGATTAATGTTAAGTTTCATTACAACTGCCAGATGGAACTATTACAGTATATAAAACCAGATCGCTTACATCGTTCACTGTTTGTCGAACGTTTATAATCCATTATTACAAAAAATATGCGCCCCAATCTCCCAAAAGTAATATAAACAAACCTAGAACACCACCGACCGGTCTGACTCTTAAACTAGAAACAAAAACTTTTGAGAACTACAGTACTGAGTTTTAGCAGTAAGTATATGCATTATTAACTGTAGCCAGCAAATATTATTATGATTAATGTTAAGTTTCATTACAACTGCCAGATGGAACTATACCACATACACATACACCACCGACCGGTCTGACTCTTAAACTACAAACAATGAAACGCCACATCAATGATCCACACGGAAAAATGTGTTAGGGTTCGATGTCAAGCATTTTACAAAATTACTACTAAGAATGTCTTTCAGAATTCATAAATGTAGGATAAATAGCTAAAACAAGATACCTTAATTTTTTTTAAATACCTACCTTATTTTTTTTATTTTCCAACATTTTTTTAAGAAATTGAATTAAATGAATACTACGTCTTATGCAACCACATATTATATTACCAATGAGAAGCAATTGGCGCGATGTTGCCGGCTTGCCCGAAGCGGATGATTTCTTAAAAAAATATATTTACCTTTCATAAATTATAAATCAATTATTAAATAAAATTTTTAAAAAAATTATCCTAAAATATGTAGGTACTTTTTCTAAATCGCGATGCACGTCTCCTTAGAAAATATGTATCTTATCCCATCGCAATCAGCAATACCTAAAAATAGAAATCCAACAAAATCAACACACGGCAACAAAGCGCGCGACAACACATGAGATGCATTTGGCGCGATGTTGCCGGCTTGCCCGAAGCGGATGATTTCTTAAAAAAATATATTTACCTTTCATAAATTATAAAATCAATTATGAAATAACATTTTTAAAAAAATATCCTAAAATATGTAGGTACTTTTTCTAAATCGCGATGCACGTATCCTTAGAAAATATGTACCTTGTCCCATCGCAATCGCAACACCGAAAAATAGAAATTCCAACAAAACCAACACACGGCAACAAAGCACGCGACATTTTGTCTTAAACGAAATTGTCTTACAACCTTGAACGAGAAACTCGTAACTTGGTCCCCATATACGAACATAAACATTTCCAATGTTAAAAGAAAAGCACAAAATCTTTCTCCACAATTTTTTATTAGAATAACTAGGCGAACCTAGAATAATTCATAATAATTCAATTCGACATGTTTCGAGTGTAGAAACACTCATCATCAGAAAAACAATGTGAAAGGTACAATGCTGATGTTATTAGCGTTAGAGAAAATAATAGTGGGGTTAAGCCGTAATGGAGCTTTCAATGGTGTACAAGAGGTGTAAAATTGAATATTCAAAAGACCGACAATCAAGACTTCAGCATCCTGAAAAGTCAAGGGTTAGTGCAAAGGCCCTGTCTTGGGTAGAAAAATTAAAAGAGCAAAAGGAAAATTAGGGAGTTTTAACAGACTTTGTGAAAATCATTTATTAAGTAGTGAAAAATCTTAAGTTTTATTCAGTTTTGTCAGAGACATGTAAAAGTATTGAAATAAGAGGAAAAGAAAAAGAAAATATTGTTTTTCATAAAAGTCGAAGCATCATTTAGCTTGAAGTAAAATACAGTTGGGGTACCAGGCTTTTTACGGCCCAGTTACCCCGGCAGGAGTCAAAACGTACACATTTTGTGCAAAATTAAAAGTTTTAAAAAGTTTTTGAAACATGTCGAATTGAATTATTATGAATTTATTCTAGGTTCGCCTAGTTATTCTAATAAAAAATTGTGGAGAAAGACTTTGTGCTTTTCTTTTTTTCTATAAAAGAAATAATTATTTATGGATAACTTGATTTTAATTATCTTAAAACCTGAAGGGTATGGAGTAAAAGTATAGCCAGAGGGGTTAGGAGCCGAATCCTCCAAATTATTATGGCCAAGTAGAAAATTAGAGAAAATCAGAAAACAATACTATGCGTATTGAATAGCGTGTGTTTGTTATAAACTAAGCCAAATAGGTTAAAATAAAAGATTTTTGATAATATTGACAAAAAATTCACCCGCAGCTCTAATTTCATATACCTACTGACCGAATTTGAAGATGTTTAATTTTTCCTTTCATCAAGATTTTGCCACGTAGCTTTAAGTTTATATTATTTTACCTAAGTATATTTTATTTATTTTGATAAAGTACCCAGGCAGCACAAACACTCTCACAGATCTCCTTGTAGCTTAAAATGGAAAAGTTACAATAAGTTATTTCAAAGAGGACTTTTAGCAATTATTTTAGGAACTAAATTGTGGTTGCTATAGGAAATCCTGGTAGGCCCTTTTAAGAGAGTGATATTTTTTTGGCAAGTTGGCACTTTTACATGTGATGAAAAGAGACAGACTATAGTAACGCACGAAATGGGCATGCCCGATACCATGAACACAACTGGATTGCTAGATTTAACAAAATCATAGGTGTTATCAAGATTTCTTTAAAGTCTATCGCTTCGTAAATTTACTTTAAACGATTGGTATTATTTTTTATGTAAAAAAATATAAACAGCCATGTTACGGGCATAGTAGTATAATATGTACCTTAGTAAGATAAATAACTGTTAATAAATGATTTATAAATAAAATTTTATTGAAATTTGAACTGAGCACTACGACAACAATATATTTTTTGCCCACATTCCTTCACCAGCTCAAGATCGGTGACGCGAATTTTACACACAGACATAATGCACAAGTGGTTGATACGCAGTCAGGGATACTTTGTGTTCAACGGTCTTAGTGAGGTTCCTAAGCACAAAAATGGTAGAATTAATTTCACACATGATTTTCGAAAGTTAACTTAGGTCCCAAAGCAACTCCTGGAAATTTAACCTGAGGTGGATTTTTGTTCTTAAGAGTGAATATAAAAGTCAGTCAGTAGGTTCCTCGTCGTGGTGTAATACTTTTGATTATTTTCTTTTTATGCGTTTCAAGTACAGAATGCTCATAACGACGATAGAAAGAAATAACGCTATTGTACTAAAGAGGTCATAAAACCATATTTTATCAAAAGAATAATTACCTTGTCGGACTTCCATTGTCTTTATTTTGTTACTTAACACAACGTTTCGGTTAGTTAGTATCTCTAACCGTTTTGATGACTCCGCCTACGTGCTTATTGGAGTGTGAAGTTTGAGCTGTTGGTTGTGGACAAGAAGAGGCTTCCAGATATTGGGGATATCTATACTTGGTTTACTAAATATATGGGTATTTTGATTCATGAAAGCTGCTTCTTTGAACTTTCGTTTTCTCCAGTGCTGTTCCTTGTCCAAAACCTTGGCTTCTGACCACTGTATATTATGCTGGTTGGTCCATACATGTTCCGCTATACCTGATCTCGAAGTTTCGCCTCTTTGAGTATGTTTTAGATGTTCTTTAACTCGTACGGGAAGAGGCATTTTTGTTTCTCCAATGTACGATTCACCACACCCGCAATGGATTTGATACATACAATTTTTTGTGTTTTCATTACTGGGGGGTTTTACTTTTGTAAGAAAGCTTCTAAGCGTATTTCCGGATTTGAAGGTAGTTTTCATATTATAGTTTATGGTTATTCTTCTAATTTTTTCAGAAATCCCCTTGACATAAGGTATTGTGAGAAATGCTTGCTCCTCTTTCGTTTCTGCATTAGTTTTTACTTCGCGATTTTTAAGTTTTGAGATGGTATTAGTTACAAAGGTTTCAGGGTAACCATTCTGTTTAAAATATTTTTTGATGTTTGAAATTTCAATATTAAGGTCTTTCTGATTGTCGCAAACGTTAGAGGCTCTGTGATACAGAGTTTGAATTATGCCCTGTTTTATGGAGTTTGAATGATTCGATCTGTGATTAAGGTATTGCCCTGTGTGAGTGGGTTTCCTGTACACTTAAGTTTTTATGTTTTCAGCACTTCGTTTTACGAGAACATCGAGAAAAGGTAGAGTGGAATGTTTTTCTGTTTCCATGGTAAATTTAAGGGATTGTCTTACACTATTAATATGTTCCAAAACCTTATCAGCTCTTCGTTGCTGGCTGTCCAGATAATCAAGATATCTTCAACATATCTAAGCCAAAGTTTAGGTTTAATCTTGGCAGTATTAATAGCATGTGACTCAAACCATTCTATAAGCACGTAGGCGGAGTCATCAAGCTTCACTGCACATGGATAGTATTCAAGACAGTAGCCTTAGAATTATAATTTAGTTTACACTTGAAAACGGTTAGAGATCCTAACTAACCGAAACGTTTGGTTAAGTAACAAAATGAAGACAATGGAAGTCCGACAAGGTAATTATTTTTTTGATATTACTTCATTGTCTACCAGTGGCGGCTCGTGGGGTAGAGCCACAGTGCCATGGCACTACCTGCCCTCCTGTCTAGCGTCCTGCCCTTTACAAATTACCAAAACCTATTAAAATTAATATTCTCGTTTTTAAAGCAATTAGCAAAATAATTTAAAAATGGAACACAGTCGGATGCAAATTTCCATCTAAAAGGAAGCGATTATGCGTATAACGGTAACGTAGCTTCCGCGCCAAGCGCGACGAGGCACACGGGAGGTGACGAAACGCCATCACCTCAATAAAAAAACGTTTGAAAATGACCTTGAATGCAAGCAGGCAAAAATCTCGACGGGTAGCCAGGCTCTCTTCGTTTGACCGTTTGATGTTAGACGTTTCAAACAGCTGATGTTCGCGTCGCGTCCTGATTTGTTTTCGTTCGGCCGGCGGCTGATTTAATGTAGGGTTAACGAACTTTTTATTTTAGAAATACATAAGTAATGAATACTATTAGATTTTTAAAGGAAACTTTATGGAAAAAATACTTGGGTGTGCGGTTGTGATGAATCTAATAGACTATTTTGTTTTATGTGTGTTTTATTTGGTGGGAAGCAAACTTGGTCTCAAAAAGGTACAGATGATTTGGTCCATTTCTGGGACAAAATGAAGACACATGAAAAATCGAAGGTACATTTAAACAATATATTTAATTTCAGTATGCTTGGTAAAATTAACATTAAAACTCAATTAAATTCTGCATATCACAATGAAATAATAAAGAAAAACGAACAAATTGATAAAAACAGATACATATTAAACCAAATTATAAACTGCGTTCGGTTTTGTGGTGCATTTAAGTTGGCTTTGAGAGGTCATGACGAAAAAGAGACGTCGGAAAATAGGGGCATATTTCGTGAATTAATAAATTTCAGCTCAGAATTAGACAAAACTCTTAAAGATCATATTGAAAAATCGAAAGTATTTAAAGGAACATCAAAACCCCTACAAAATGAACTTCTGGACTGTATGTTAGATGTGTATCATGATGAAGTCATAAAAGAAAAAAAGGACTCTCCGTTTATCGCAGATGAAACCACTGACATTGCTTGTGTGTTTCAACTTGTTATCGTGTTTAGGTATATTCAAGATATGATTGTAAATTCATAGATTAAATTAGGTGCCTTTTTGGTTATTTTTCCTACTTTAAAAGCAAGAACTATTAACAAAAAAGGGCGTGGCACCCAAAATTTTTTTCCCTGCGGCGCTAAGGGTTTACCTGGCCCTACTTCATTATAATGGCACAAGCCGCCACTGTTGTCTACCACCTTCAAACAAACCATATTTTATAATTATTAGAAACCATCAGTAGAGTCATTCGGGTTAAGTGTTCGCACTTTTATACTTATCAAATTGTAAAATTTTTAAAACTGGGCAAATGTAAATAACACAAATGGTTTTGGGAAGCCTAATTGTTATATTTTAAGTTTTTAAATACAAACTTCACCTAATTATGTGTGCTTTCAAAAAAACTTAACTGATATTCGTTTGTTCGTTGAGAAATGCGCACAGTTAACCCCTAATGCGGGTAACTGTACGGAAATATTGTGGCAAGTAAAGGCAATGTTCTATTAGTCTTTTAGCAGCGGCTATTTGTTCCTGAGTAACTGGTTTTGTCTCAGGTTAATTTCTTGTGTAATTGCGAAGCATTTTAACATTCTAAAATATAAAACAATAAATAATATTTACCATAATAGTAAATGCCGGTTATATGTTTAAGTGTATGTATTTTGTAATTTATTTGTTTACATGTTTATATTTATTGTTAATGTAAGAACACACTTTGTCAACAAGAATGTAATTTTCTTTGAACAATAAAGTATATTGATTGATTGATTGATTGATTGATTGATTGATTGATTGATTGATTGATTGTGTACGCACTCGCACGCTTACCCGCGTACACTTGACCCCAGAACCGTTATCTTAAATGTGTTTAATATTTCTAATGACATCACATATTATGACCACTGGTTTAATGGTGGAAAATAACCTACATATAAGACATAGAAGTCAACAAAATACTTACGATAAAATTATTTGCGGTTCGGTTATAACACGCTTTTCCACAACGCAGATAATAATTAGTAAACTAGCACTTTTTCGTCTTTTTAAAATATTTCTCTTGTATGAGTTATAAGTGCGTAGCGAGTGGTCTGCATCGAATGGCCGCTGAGGCAATACTAAAACGTCAGCAGCAAATTGCGCGATACATTCGTCTCCCCTCCAAAATCAACAATGCACACACTTACCCAGTGCGTACGCTTACCCCGAATGACTCTATACGAGCGCTTTGACTGTTAAATAAAATCTGATTGCAGAGGAATAAAATGGTTGACAATCAAATTGCTTGGTCGCCTAAATGAATGGTGAGTTCATGACCAAACAGATTGTCCGAAAATTTTTAACCAATTTGATCGGACGACTTGGTTGCCCAGTGAATGGGCCTGTTTAGACCTTTAAACCACGTTTTTAAAATGGTACTAGTTACGACAGTAATCCGAAGTGGCAATTCAGGTGGAAATAGTTTCTTATTTTTGTAAACGTCTACGCGTACAAAACTACAGATCACATAATATGTGCTTAAATGGAATTAAGGAAAAAATTTTGAGTGTCTGTTTGACAATACGATAAGGCGTAAAATCCCAAACCAAAAAAGTAAGACAGAATTTAAAAAAACATCCATAATAAAATAATTCCTAAATAATGGCTAAAAACAGATATAATTCATTACTTACATAACAGTTGAACATTAATATTTCTTTAACCTAATTGTACAGCACACATTAATAAATCATTATGAAAGTTAGTGTCGGAATAACGTACAGATATTTTCATACATTTTTAATTTTTTGATTATCGGGTTTATATTTGATTGTTTTGGGATTCGTGGGCACTAATTTTTTAATGTTTTTTAGAGTTATTTATTGTTAGTGTATTGTTATAATTTTTTCTACGAGTGTGTGAAAAGTTAGACTTTTCACACCCATTTTAGTGTGAAAAGTTTTACTTTAACGCACTAGTGTAAAAAGTAAATTACTTTTTACACGCCGGGTGAAAAGTCTAACTTTTCACACGCTCGTAGAAAAATCTTGTACTTTTTACACGCTCGTAGAAAGAATCTGTATGATATACGTAAAAAAATATCTCGTTTAAGGCACTCATATGAATTGCGGAACGAGCGAAGCGAGCGCGAATGCGTGCCTTAAACGAGTTATTTTCACACTTAAGTATATCATAAATAGCTATTAAATAAAATATGTAGGTATAATATAACACTGTCACCGTTTTTATCGGTCATTTGAAAGAAATTCATGAAATGTATACATACATTAATAAAATATTGAGGGGGGCACGAAAATATTCATGGGCCTTGAGCGCCTGCAAATTGGGGTTTTTAAAATTGGGCCAATTTGACCATGTAGATAGTTGTGCATATGTCAATTTTCGCATTTTCGCAATAGAATGTCCTGTGTTTTATTTTTTACTAACGTGTAGAGAAACAAACACATTTCATATTTAAAAGTTTAATATGTCCCTAGCCTTATCGTTTTGGAATTATATCTACATATAAACATTAATATCGGCTTGCACAAATCTTTTAAACAATAATCTATTTTCCACGCTATTTTTCCCCTAGACTATATGAATGACATTATCAGAAATGATTATCTCACAATCAAAGTGTCCCGGATAGCTGAATTCTTGTTTTACTAATTAGACAACTTTAATTCAGAGTAAATTATTTCTGCAAAAATCATTGATTACAAATCCCAAAGTACGTTAGATGATATCCAACATTAGAATTTTAAAACGATTAAAGGTAAAGCATACTTACATAATATGTGACCTTTCTATAAGAAATTTGTCTCTCTACATGTTGGTAAAATAAAAAATTCCCCTGTAAGTACAATTATCTATCTACGTGGCTATATTGGCACAATTTTTAATCATCCCTGTATTAAAAATGTGAAATATACGACGAGACAATGTTGTTTGGTACATTTCTTCAACATGAAGACTATGCAAATCCAAACTATTCTATTATTCAAAATTTTCAATATTAAGCTTAATTAGTTTTAAATTTATGCACTTCTTTTTTGCAAACATGAAAGAATCATTTTATAATTTAAACTGTTGGACGTAGATATAGGTTAATATATATTAACAAAGGTTATTAAAATGTTAAAAGGGTATCCAACAATGCTTAAATATACATAGTATTCTATTTGAAATACCGAAGTTGAAAATGACATATTTTTATTTATTATTATATAATTTTAAAATATTATTTATAATAAATTCTTAAAATGTTTAAAGTCAATAATTTCCATTCCAATATATTTTATATAAAACAATACAATACAATACAATAAATATATTAAGCTTCTTCTCGTATTCAGGATTTTGTTGTACCCACAATGAATTAAGCCAAAAAAAAAAGGATGGAAAACAGACATTATTCAAGCTCACAAAGCTTGTCTTAAATTTCGAAAGTCTGTTTTGTATTGCAGTTTATTATATCTATTTCCTACCACAAAATATTTTTATATATCACCCCAAGAAAAAAACATTAAATCAAATTAAATGCATTCGTTTTTAACCCTCGATATTAATAGGAAAAGAAAAAAGAAAAATAGGGAAAGAAACAAAGGAAAAAAAGAAGCCCATAACTTTATCAAAAATTAAATAAATAAAAATCTTACGTAGAAAGAGAAAAACAACTGTAGGCAATTACCTAATGCATAAAAAAATCAAGACTTCAAAGTTTCAATTATACACAAGAAACATACATCCATTAATTTTTATAATTATAAATCAGTACAGGAGCCTCCACAATAAACCATTGCAAAATTAGTTTTTTGAAGTTTCTAGCTTTTAGTTTATTTTTTAAAAATCGAGAAATTGCATTATACATTTTTTTGCCAATATAGATATGAGCTCGGTGGCCTATTGCTTTTTGCACCCTGTGTAATACAATGTTGTCATCTACAAACTTGTTTCATAAATTGGATTGATAATGTGTATTATTTTTTATCAGTTGTAATAGAGATGCCCTATAATAAATATTTCTAATACTTAAGGTTATCGGGAAACGTATATCCAAAGAGTAAATTAAATTGTTTAATTCCAATATGCCTTTTATAAAACATGTACCGGGTGTTCCACCTAAGGAGGTAATCGGCTATATCTCAGAAAGTAATAACACTAGGACTTTGGGAAAAAAATATATGTCGATGAAAGCGGCCAAGAGAAATTGCTAGAAATAATTTTCAAGTTCGAAAGATGACCGCTAGAGGGCGTAAGAGAACTTTCAAAATAGAAATGCCGATTTCCTCTTGATTTTTCTTAATAAAAATATGGTCAAAATATAAGCATTGTATTCTTTATAAAATTATGTAACTTTATGTTAGGAATCGTTTTTTCTATTTTCAATAATAAAGTGGTGGGAGAAGGTCAAACCTTTTTTCTTTCAAACGCTGATATATCTGCTTTGGATAAACCGATTTTATTCAACTTGGTCTTGAAAAAAAGCCCTTCTTTTCCTCTACACGTAGATCTATTAACTATACCATATTGATTCTGATGGTGGCCACTAGATGGCGTTTTTCCGTAATTCCTCAATGAATAAGGATTTTCTCAAAAAAATCAAATGTTCTGATATGACTGTTTTATCCTATTTTATTTTAGGCTTATAAAGGCTATTAAATAGTGGAATAAAAAATCCAGGTCCGTATTTAAAAACGTCGGATTAAAAAACTAACCCCATCAGCTTGTAGAGGAGGAAAAGTTACTACAGGGAACTGAAAACCGCAACGTGATATCTTTTGGAAATTAGGGATAATAATAATTAATATGGAAAAATAGGCCTCCCATTTTTCCATATTAATTATTATTATCCCTAATTTCTCTAGTTTAAGAAAAAATATCACGTTGCGGTTTTCAGTTTCCTGTAGTAACTTTTCCTCCTCTACAAGCTGATGGGGTTAGTTTTTTAATCCGACGTTTAGGATTCGAGCGACCATCATCAACTTTTTTATTTTAAATACGGACCTGGATTTTTTATTCCACTATTTAATAGCCTTTATAAGCCTAAAATAAAATATGATGAAAAAGTCATATCATATCATTTGATTTTTTTTGAGAAAATCCTTATTCATTGAGGAATTACGGAAAAACGCCATCTAGTGGTCACCATCAGAATCAATATGGTATAGTTAATAGATCAACGTGTAGAGGAAAAGAAGGGCTTGTTTTCAAGACCAAGTTGAATAAAATCGGTTTATCCAAAGCAGATATATCAGCGTTTGAAAGAAAAAAGGTTTGACCTTCTCCCACCACTTTATTATTGAAAATAGAAAAAACGATTGCTAACATAAAGTTGCATAATTTTATAATGAATACAATGCTTGTATTTTTAACATTTTTTTATTAAAAAAAATCGGCATTTCTAATTTGAAAGTAATTTTTCGAACTTGAAAATAATTTCCAGCAATTTCTCTTGACCGCTTTTATCTAACAGTACGTCTTAGAGCAAAACGGCTTACATGTCCCTATCTTCAATTTTAATTATCTTCCCAAAAAAATCAACTTTCAGTTAAACCGGAACAACTATATTTCCTGCTTTCGAGTTACATCCGGTTTAAGCGGAAGTTGGTTTTTTTGGAAAGATAATAAAAATTAAAAATAGGGACATGTAAGCCGTTTTGCTCTAGGACGTACTGTTAGAAGGTTATAAGCTGTCAAAGTTCAAATATGTCACTTATCGAGAGTCAATATCTCGGAAACTATGAAGTATAGACTAATAATGCATTTAATAAAACATAATTATAATTTTATGTGGAATTTAAAAATGTAAAAATATACAGGGTGTTCCATTTAAAAAAATATTTCAAAAGCGGACCCAGCTGTCATCTTGAAATTTAAAGCTGTCATTGGTAGGTCAAAAAGTGCAAGACTTGCTCAAATATTATCGTTCAAAATTTCATTAAAATATACCGAACGGTTTAGAAGTTAGAGGGGGGGGGACGGACTTTAGGTCCTCACTGTATAAGGATAAGGTTGCAAGAGCAAACAAAATATTAATGTATAATTGAGTTTATATATTTATAAACTGACAGATGAGAATTAAATTCATTTTCCTTACTTCATTATCGAATTCTCATTTATTTATGTTGTTCTGTCTCGAGAAAATAGTATATTAAAGTTAGGCTTGCCAGAAGTTTTGGGGGTACAATACCCCTTTTTATAATTATATTTTTTAAAGTACCCCTTTTTGAAAAACCTAAAAGGGGTACCGAAAATACCACATATTTAGGCCGCTCGGACATTTTTATCAAGAGCAAAATTATTCCTCCTCCCATATTCATTAGAATGGAAGTTACGCCGATTTAGGATTCACGCATCAAATCGTCAATCATCTGTGTAAATCGAGCGTTGAGCGAGCCTGCACAATTCCCGAAAATTTCCGATTTTTTTTTTAAAGCATTTTTATGGTTTGTTACACTGTTTTTGTGGTTTTCTTGAGGATTCTGTGTTGTGTATTTTATTTTCCTAATTAAAAATCAAGCACAAACATTGAAAAAAGTGCGTGGCGCTATTTCTTTAAGAGCCATCGGCGCTTTTTTCTCCTTTAATTACCCCCCCCCCCCCCCCATAACTAAAAGCTGTATACGCGCCTGCCTGCATGTAGATAAGTACCCCTTTTTCCAAATTTATATCTGGCAAGCCTAATTAAAGTACACGTTTCATAAGAAGCGGTTTTAGCGCACGCGTCTATTTTAAAGAACGAGCCACAAAGTGGCGAGTTTTTTTATTGACACGTGCGCTAAAACGCCTTATGAAACATGTGCTTTATACATTTTTTTCTATTTCACCTTTTATAATCAAGAAAAATACATTTTAAAAAGAAAATAAATCCTTTAAATTTTGTAAATTTTTATGTCTAAATTTTATGTTGGTAATACTATTTTTTATCATAGTAGCCTTTGGACAACAAAATATATTTTGCAAACTGTCATTTTTTGATTTATTGACCCATTTTCACCACGAGATTCTAAAGTTATTTTAGCGATATGAGATTTGAAATTGGACGGAATACGTTGTGTGATTCTTGTACATTGGGTACATATACAGAGCGTTCGGAAATTCGGGAGATTTTGCTACTTTTTTTCGAATTTCAAAAGACGTGATTTTACATCACGGCATTGCAATTTAGTATAGGGAAGATGGAAAATTCAAATAAAGTTTAAGTTAAAATCGACATTTGAAGGTTAGTAGATTGAATTTTGGATAGGATTTGGCAGAAAATGATAGCTTGAAGCATCTTCAAAAGATTGATTTATAGATTTATGCAACCAACATACATGACTGTCATCCACACAGAATAAAAAAGTAAGTTATCAAGCTATTTTTCCTCTGCGAAAAATGGGTTTTCTCGTAAATCACAAAGGCCGCGCAAGTCAATGAAATTAAACATTTAAATGTTACCAACATCAAATAAAGAAAAAACGCGTATCGAAATAGCTTCATTACGATACGCAAATGCGTATCGTACTGAGCTTATTATGAACGTGAAATAAAAAAATTAATTTTCCTTACTTCATTATCGAATTCTCATTTATTTATGTTGTTCTGTCTCGAGAAAAAAGATATATTCGCAGTTATATTCGTGTTTTGTGGTCCTAGAGTGTTCGTTCTTAAGGAACATATTATCTATTTAAATTTTTTTTTCGCACAAGATTTATACTATTTTAAAACAAACCAATATTTTTTCGTACTTGACCATTCAAAGCAAACGAACTTCACACTTACTGATCACGTTAAATGGCCGCTTGACCGTGGTTTAAATCTCGCTTCTACAAGATTAATTGATCATCTGATTAAACTATAAAACAAGTAACACTTTAAAAATTCCTTTAGTTACCGGTTAGAATATGCCCGAGACGCGTTAATTATTATAATATTATAAATTCAGTTATAGGTACGTTGAAATCGAAAGTTTTTCGGATATACCTATGAATTGGTGATTTTTTATATACTTACTACCTAGTAATATGTATCTACTTTTTTTTATCATTATATGTAGAGGATGTGATATAAGTTCATATACAGGGTGATGCACGGTGGATGATACGCTAGACGTATACCGGGTGTCCACGGAAGGTGGTTCGCCCCTCTAAATTTTTTGTTTTTCAAGATAATGGAATAAAATTCGGAGGATTTGTATACGACATAAAACTGCATTTTTTGACAGGAGACTCAACATTATGGAACTTCCGGTTTAACCGGAACTGACACAAACTTTCGATTTTTAATTGGGACACCTGGGTATATTTTTTTTTACTCCATATATGACATTCTAAATACAACGATGTATCACTTGTCACTTTTTGTCACCAATAAGAAATTTTTTTTCCAAATTTATTGTTTTATCTAGAACCTTAAAATCACTTATTTCAGTTCTTTAATCTTGGGAAAAATACAATTTTACTATTTTTGGTCCAATATATAGTTTTAGTATATTAGTGTTTGGAGAATGTCGAAAGAATTCAACCGATGCTGCACGACTTTACGCACAAAGATATCCTAATCGGCGTCATCCAACCCGGGCACTATTACCCAAAACTGGCTCCGAAAATGCAAAATGAGCCTGCTTTTTGACTCCTTATAAAACTATTATTTTCCAAGTGTTTAAACCACAGAACAGGTTTAAACAACAAACTAATTTTCTTGGGCAAAAGCTGTCGGCATGTCAATTTTCTTCAAGGCACGATTTTGTTTTATCAGTTTTGCTGGTCACAGGCTACTTGATACATTTAAATCTAAATTTATTCTCAAAAGATGCTTCATTTTATAAAAGTTACAAGTTAACTTTTTAAAGTTTTTTAATGGCAGCTTCTCTAAAACCTGATAGTGTGTGGTATTCAAATAACCGTAATAAAATCCTCTTTTTTCTTAACCCGACGAGCCACCATGTTGCCGTTTAAAAAAAATGAGTTATACAACTTTAAAGATTAAATTTTACACAGCACATAGCATTGGACCAAAAAAAGTAAAATTGTATTTTTCCCAAGATTAAAGAACTGAAATAAGTGATTTTAAGGTATTCATAGCCATCTAGATAAAACAATAAATTTGGAAAAAAAAATTTTTTTTGGAGACAAAAAGTGACAAGTGACACATTGTTGTATTTAGAATGTCATATGATGTCAAAAAAAAAGAAAAATATACCAGGTGTCTCATTTAAAAATCGAAAGTTTATATCACTTCCGGTTAAACCGGAAGTTTCATAATGTTGAGTCGCCTGTCAAAAAAATTCAGTTTTATGTCGTATACAAATCCCCTGAATTTTATTCCATTATCTTGAAAAACAAAAAAGGTAGAGGGGCGAACCACCTTCCGTGGACACCCGGTATGATTAACCAGTCATAACAAATCGTTCTGAAAATTTGGCTATTTACATAAACTGACCTGCTCCATTTACCTAACATATTTTTGACGATACAGTGTTGCCATCTTTACCAAAAATTACAAGCAACTTCGATATTTTATATGAAACACCTTGTTTTTCATTTTATTTTCGGGGCCCCTGTTAATTTCCTAACAATTTTCTTTAAAAATATACTTTACCTATCTCCTACCGTTTGTAAAACCTTAATTAATTTATATTCCAAAAAACAATAACGAAAGTGACATAAGTTCTTTAGTAAGTTAAGAACGGAAATTAAATTGTCGGGAAAATTTTACAAATAATCGCTGATAAGTCAAAAACTTGACTAGTTAGGTATAGCTATGATATACAAAAATAAAGAGCCCATTTAAGTAGCTTAAATTAAAAAATATATACACCTTTTCAAGAACCCAAATTTTTATTTTTAATTAGTATTTTTAAACCACCCTGTATATTGCAACCAAGATGTAGGTATCGCGTTAAAAGCCCCCTGGTATCATTTCCCTGTCCAACAAGTTTCAGGGTCTTAATATTTCAGAGGTAAAAAATATCTACATTTTTTTAAGTTAACGTTTGCCGTCAAAAAAACTGGAATTTAATTATGATTTTTGAAATGGTAAGATATGATTAGAGGATCATATTAAAGAAACTTGTTGAGAATTTTATTTCTAAAATAAAATGAAATATAAGGTGTCCTTTTATAATATCGAAGTTGACACTCATTTTTGGTAGAAGTGGCAACACTGTGTTAATAAACATATTTTAGATAAATAGAGCATGTCCGCTTATGTAATGAATCGTTACCTGGTTCATCATACACGTCTAAGGTACCATCCACCGTGAATCACCCTGTATATATGTAGCTCAGTAAAATCTACTCAAATTTAGACATTATTAATATCAATAATGTGGCTTCTTTTTACAGGGTAGAGTACCTATTATTTAAAACTGTCATGGCCAATAGATAGACCAACATAGATTTTATTTGATTTAGATATGAAATAAACTATTATATTTACTAATCTACGAAATTAACTAACCTTTACAAAATTATTTAAGCAATCTTATGATCACGCACTTATTAAAGAATTGGGTAGCTTTAAATCTATATATCTACGAGAAAGAAATTTAAACTGGGAAAATTTTGGCACCTTATTAATACCTTGCATGAAATGAATATTTCTCTTATTTGCTTAGATATTGGTTATAAATCGTATGGTATGTCATTTGATTATTTTGTTACGTTACTGGACGTCATTGTTTATTCCCATAATATGGTCGGCTAAGCAGCTTATTTACATACTTACTCGTTAAAGATTTTTGAGTAAAGTTGAAATTGACGTAATTGAAACGGAATAAAATCACATGTTTATTATTTTTCAAATGTTGTCATTATAATTACATTTTGTCCAAAAGACCTAAGGGAGGACCTTTTTAAACCCTTCTTCAACGGTGTCCCTGACTCAAGGGGATCTCAATCGAATATGATATATTATTATAGTAATAAATGAATACACTGATACTGAAAAGAAAATCGTTTGCGTCCGCGGAAACTAATAAAATAAATAATTTTTTGTTTCGGTAAGATCATCCTCTGCATCCTAATGATATTTTGTTGTAAAAATACTGAGAATAAATTTTAGAAACATAATACACTAAACTTATTAAGATAAATTTGGAGGTTTTAATTTATTTTGTATGTTACGTTTAAGAGTGCGAAAACAAAGAACTCGAGTGCCATGATGAAAATAATATCCATTCAGATTTCAATTCTTGTGCCATTAGCGTGTCAAGTTCTGGGTGCCGAACAACCGAACATAATATTTATTGTAGCGGATGATTTGGTAAGTCGAAAAAAATGTATAAATAGACAGTTCCAATTACTTAGTGAGAAGCCCCTTCTTTATGCACGCGTGTTATAGCTACAATATTTTTTCTAAGATCGTATTAATAAATAATTTTCGGTAGATTTTCTGTGTAGCCGGACACTGGCGGATCCAGAAATACTTCTAAGGGGGGGCCCGTATGCAAAAAATCAAAATAAATCAGTATATTTATATTTTATATTGTGAAAAACGTAACACAAATTTTTGTAACAGGTATTCTATTCAACTAAAAAAGAATTTTCAATGTTTCAACGGGCTTTAGGGGGGGGGGGCGGGCCCCATTGCCCCCCCCCCCTGGATCCGCCTCTGTAGCCGGATTGTTTGCAATTTTTTTGTCAAACTTTATTTCAATTCAAGCGTCTTTGTTTATAATATCATATTTTATTAAAATCGACGATACGATCTATTGGTTTACTCTTTCTTTTTTATTATTTCCAATTTGCTTGTGATGGTTTATTTTATATGCAGGTTGTCCGGAAAAAGGATGTCAATCCGTTAACCATATTATACTCCATGAGTAAATATAATATTATTTACTTTTATAATGCCATTTTTCATTTTTGACCCTAATGTTCGATATAAAGGGCGAAACATTTTGAAATTTAAAATGTTTTTTTTTTAATAATTCGTGTATTTAATAAGATATTAATTTTAAATTTGGTACATTTCTTCAACATTAAGAGTTACATCGTTTGATAAGAACAAAACAAAAAACAATTGTCAAATATTCAAAATATTAGGGGTCAAGTACCCGCTGACCCCCCTATTTTTCAGTACTTGCGCCAGTGACTTCCGACCTCCATTTTTTAAGGTAATCAGTTGTTTTTTTATTATTTTTTGTCTCTTATAAAATGACGATAAAATAATACGTTTCCTTAACTGATACCAAAGGTCATCTTCTAGGTAAATCCTTTATTTCTTTGGGTAGAACATTAAAAAAATTCACTGCCCAGTATCCTGGACCATTCTGACAACTTTTCAGTCGCCAATGCTCAGATACCAAATAACCCCTATATTTCTGGTCTGATATACCGAGTTTGTTTGGCCATCTTGCTCTCTCGTTTTTCTATAGGGGGGAAGGAGAGAGGGAGAGGTGGCACTTGTGTCTTTTACAAACCAATAACGGCGGTGAGGTTGTTTAATTTATTACAGGGTGTCCGGAAAAAGGAGGTCAATCCGTTAATCATATATTCATTGAAACAGAAATAATATGACTTTATAATATCATTTTTTCACCCTAATGTTTGATATAACCGATATTTTTGAATAATTCGAGTATTTAATAAGATATTAATTTCAAATTCGGTACTTTGCTTCAACATAAAGAGTTATATCTTTTGAGAAAAACAAAACAACAAATTAGTTTCAAACATTCAAAATAGGGGGGTCCAGTTCCCGATGACCCCCCCCCCATTTTTTAGTACGTGCGCCACTGACTTCCGAACTATATTTTTTTTATTGATACCCTATTTCGCTTATTTAAAGTACGCCTCAGCGTGTTTAAATCCTACTTTCAAAAACGCGCGTGTTTTAAAGTTACCATGGCAACATCAACAACCCGTGAAACGTGAAGTCTAAATATGTCAACTTTTGAATTATTGATTTGACAGAATTACCTTTTAACGTCAAATCAAATATTTTTTTAAGCAATAGACAACCAATGTCAACGGTGACAACAATGAATCTTATGTGACAGATTGGAAGGTATTTTTTGTTCTCCTCATTTTCATGACAACGAAAGGTATATCACATCGCGAATTCGACCATTTCACTTACTTACTAAGTTATTATTTCCATTTTTTGTAATATAAATACCAATAAAAAAAAATAATGTAACGTATTCGTGGATAACTGGTATTTAAAACACTTGCTCTATTTCAAGCACTCCGGCTGCGCCGTCGTGCTTGCAAAATCGCGCGTGTTTTAAAAACATTTGTTTTTAATTATTTTTTAACTCCTATAAAATTTCGATAAAATGATGCGTTTCGGAGATAATTTGAAAAGTATGGGTCCTTAACTGATGATGCCAATGGTCATCTCATAATCTTTTAATGCTAAACCAAGTCAACCGTTGTGGATACAAGATATAATTAAGTAAGACTTTGCAATAGGTGCAATACCAAAAGCAAAGGACTAGCCAAGAATAATGTAAGAACAGTGGTGTACAGATAAAAACCCAGTAAGTATTAAACTAGTTAAATGAAATAATTTTATTGCCCTACTAAGAAATTACTATTGCTAATCTCTTTACATAACAGTAAAATGCCACTGTTATCACCCGCTCTTAAGACAGTAATCTACTATAACTTATTAAATAGGTTGGAAACATATTCAAAGATAAAACATATTCAAAACATAATATTGTCATATAATTATAAAGACGTTAGTAACAAAAAACAAACAAAATCTAAAAAAATAATCTAAAGAAATTGCTCGATATCACCTCCATTTTTTTGAATACACATAAAGAAAATCTTAACAATCCTGCGATTAGGAATGATTTGGTGTAAATAGTTCCTAACATTTCTAGCAAAATACATGGTCTAGTTGAAACCAAATACCGTGCGAGCAAAAATTATTTGCATCAAAGAGGGCTTGGATTAAAAAACGTAGGGCTTGGTTTAGATCACAATAATCAATAATATGGGGACGATATATCTTACCAAATCTAGGTTAAAATTTTGTCAAATTCATATTAGGACATAATATGCCAAACTAATGAGTATTAAAATAAGTAGACAAATACAAATTTATTTTTGTTGTTTACAAAATTAACTAAGCAATAATATACAGAAAGAAAAAGAAAAATAATTACATAAATTGCTGAAATTGGTCACCGCCATGCCCCAAGCATAAATTCACACGTCTCTTCATATTTTCGAAAGTGCTGACCAGCATCTCTAGAGAAATGTTACCACATTCTTGGATAATCCTGTCTTGTAATTGTTCTAAATTTGCGACTGATGTTTTAAAAATAGTGTTCTTTAAATGAGGAAAAACGAAGTAATCCATAACCATTAAACAAGGTGATGTAGGTGGGAATTCAATGTCTGATCGAAAACTGATCAATCTGTCGTCGAAAAAATTGCCGAAGTAGTTAATAGTTTCGGCGGCTGTGGGCGGTTGCACCGTCCTCTGAAAATATCCAAGCGTAGTTCATCCTCAAGTAATTGCTCCACAAATGTATTCAAAATATTGTCTCTATTCCGCTGTGCTGTAACTGTGTCATGGAATGCTGTAACTGTGTCATGGAAAAAAATAGGACCAACAATTCTTCTTCGGGAAACTGCTAACCAGACACCAATTTTTTGAGGGTGCAATGTGGACTCTACAAAAAAATATGAATTTTCACTACTCCACATGCGTGTATTCTGAGAATTCACATAACCGGGGAGGTGGAACCAGGCCTCATCCGAAAAAAATGTCAGGTCTAATAAACCATTTCGTTCCAATAAATTTTGGGTAAACCATTGACAGTAATTCCTGCGTCTTTTAAAATCTGCGGCTTGTATTTCTTGGAATACTTGCACGTTATAAGGAAATAAATTTAACTGCTTCTTAAGAATATGCCTGCATGTTCCATAAGATCTTCCCACTTCTTGGGACAGGCGTCTTATATAATTTATTGGCGTATTTTGCATTATTTCACGAACGTTTGCAACAAGTTCTTCTGTTCTTACAGATGATCTTTCTGCTCCTTTTTGGTGTTGTATAGAAACTGTTTCCCTAAACACAGATACGGTTCTTTTCAGGCAATGATAAAAATCCCCAGCAATAAAAGAAACGTTAGGAAAATGTTCGTGAAAATTGTCCATGCACAAACCCGGATTGTCTTGCCACTCACGATTTACTCTAACCCCGTTTCGAAAATACGCTTCAACCATGAATGTTTTGTGCTGTTCCGTAAAGCCCATTGTGTGAATTGTTCAAGAAATTGGAAAAATTAGCGATGAATCAAATTACTTGTAACGACTGTCAAAGATGACGGAATAACTGATTGATTGTTAATTCAGGTAGTTACTGACACCCAACAGGTATTAAGCTCTGTGGCTAAGCATCACGTCCTTAGATGCAAAGCCCTCTTTGATGCAAATAATTTTTGCTCGCACGGTATTTTGTTTTATCACTATAGAGGCAAATCATTAGGTAAATCGGGCAGTGTGTTTTAAAGAAATAGTAAAAATAAATTACCACAAATTTTCTAATAAAATTACTGTTCTGTGAAAAAGATTAGAAATAGTAAGTTCTTGATAAAATAATTTCATTTAACTAGTTTAGTACCTACTTCAGGTTTTTATCTGTACGCCATTGTCTTAACATTATTTCTGGCTAGTCCTTTGCTTTAGGTATTGTCACCTATTACAAAGTTCTACGTAAAACGACATTGAAAATGTTGAGAAAGAAAATGGGTATAAAATATATCACGAATATTATTAACTGTTGTCTAGAGTTCTAGAGGCTAACTATTTTCCAGATCAATGAAAAATTTCTGTTGGTAATCCACTGTCCAAAATTAATAATCCTTTAACTTTTAATGATCTTCGAATCATAATTAGTATATTGCCCCTGCTTTCCAACATTTTTGAAAAAGTTTTGTATAGTCAATTATTTCAGTACTGTGTCATTAACAAAATAATTCCTGATAGTCAATGTGACTTTAGAAAGGACTTTAATACGGCTGTCGCACTTGGTAAGATTACAGATAATATAATAGCAGCAATTGATAAGAAATTAAATAGTGCGTTAGTTCTTCTCGATTTTTCAAAAGCCTTTGATACCCTTAATCATTCACTTTTGCTGGCAAAATTAAAATATTATGGCTTTAAAGAATCATCCTTAAATCTTATTAGATCATACTTCAACAACAGGTGCCAAAAAATGTTCATTAAAAACAATTATTCCGACAAAATTCAAATCTTGTCTGGTGTACCTTAAGGATCTATCCTTGGACCTCTTCTATTAATTATCTATACCTCAGATATTTTAAAATCTTTAAAGCATTGTAAGGTTCAGGCATATGCAGTTTTAGTCACCTTATAAATAGGATGTTTGAAGAGGGCATATTTCCTTCAGCTTTCACGTATGTATTCACTATTATTAGGACATTATTAAAAAAAGGAAGCCCGACTAAAATAACTAATTATCGATCCAAAATTGTAGAGAAAATAATTTAAAAAAAGAGTTATAAATTACCTAGAAAGATTTAAATTACTCTCCAACAAACAATTTGGATTCAAAAAAGGATATTTCATTGAAGATGTGCTTATTTACCTAACAAGTACAAACATCTGGATGACAACAAGGCTGTGTTAGAACGTTTTCTAGATCTGGCAAAAGCCTTCGATACAGTCGACCATTAGATTTTATTAAACCTATTAAACAGCTTAGGATTTAGGGGCATAGCTTTTTACTTAAAAGACCAACTGCAGTATGTCCAATTAACAGATTGGTTAAGGGATTCAAAAAAAATAGAGTGCGGTCTTCCGCAGGGGACGGTTTTGCTAGGCCAGTTCTGTTTTTAGTATATATTAATGAGTTATTTAGTTTGAGGAGTTCTGGTTTAATTTCCTCAGTTCCTCTTTTGCGGATGACACCGTGGTCTTGGAAAGAGTGTGCAGAAAAAGATTTGGTATTACTAAAGAATTGGTTTGACAGCAAGTAGGTACCTTAGAATAAATTTTAACAAAACAAACTATATCCCTTTCGGGTGTACCAAAAGAACAGTTCCACACTTTTAAAGAAATGAATAGTGTAATTAAAGAAGTAACGAGTAGGTACTCGATCTCGTTGAGTGCAAATTGACAACTATTTAAAATGGGACGAACATATTAAGATATTAACAAAAATATGTACGTCAATATTGTTTAAATTTAAAAAACTAAAAACTATATTATCTAAAAATCATCTAAAAATAGCTTATTTTTTTTTAGTTTATTCCATCTTAAAATATGGAATAACCACATGGGGTGGGGCTTATAAATATCATATAACTAAATTAGAAGCTATTCATAAATTTTTCTAAACGGCGAAACGCGTCTGGGGATGAGTTTGGCGGAAGGAAACAGACAAAACTTTCTTGAATTTATTCAGAAATTGTTTATAAAAGCTATTTGCAACAGGGACATTTATTACCCAAGCGACTTATTATTTTCGAAAAGTGATCTAATGCACATAATGTATATGTCAAAGCTACTTCTACAAAATCGTTTGCTTAAAGCACAAAAAGAGAAATTAACTTAATTTAATTATCAATGGACACAATACCAGATATAAAAATCAAATTACACCAAGACACTTAGGGTCAATAAAACGATTGGACAAAGGTACTTTTCATTTTTACATTCTAATTTCAAAAAATATTAGATCGAAAACTACAGGTGCTTTAAAAACTTAACAAAAAAATGGATATTATCACAACCCCGGAAACAAATTCGCAATTTAAAAGACTTAACGTTGTCTACAACATACATGCATCACACTATAATCTCAACTTTACACAACAGGATTTATCAACACCATTTTTTATAATTTACTTAAAGTTTTTCTGTTTTGTTTTAGGGTTTTTTCGTTCTCGTTCTTCTTTGTTTTTCTTAGATTCTGTCCTATTTGATAAACTTTGTACTAAATGAAATGATAATTCCAAAAATGTACGTAATAATCGTTGCATAAAAAAAATGTTTTAATAACAACTGGTGATGGTAAAATTCCAAATTAAGTAGGTACAAGTGTTTAAAAGGTATATTTTTTTTTATTTATTTATCTATTACAAATAACATTATACGTTATAATGTATATTATTATATGTCTATTTTTTTACAATGTTTTTTTTTTACGTCGGCCTATTTCCGCAACGAGGCCAACCACCGACGCGACGCCAGGGAATTTGTCACACACTATCTGGTAGTTTTGCCGAATCCCTCTTTGTCGAGGGTAGGGTTCTTTAACGTGCCAACATCCATGACACGGGACCCACAGTTTAACGTCCCTTCCGAAAGACGGTTCACCTCTTAAAACCAAATTCCAAATTCTTAAAACCAAATTCCAAATTCTTAAAACCAAATTCCAAATTTTAACATCGACGTTGCCGGCCCCGGGGATCGAACCCGGGACCTTCGATCCGTGAGGCCGCTGTACTGACCACTAGACCACAACGCCGATTTTTTACGATGTTAATATTTTTCGTATATTGATATAAGTATACTATTATTCTAAGAAATTAAAATTTTTAGGTAATGATATAAATGCCAAGATTTTGAAAATAAGTAAGAATTGTTTACGTTCAAATCTTAAAAGATTTCAGTGAGTATTCTCTATAATTCTTTGACTTGATATTTTTTAGAGAATAAATGGCATGTACTTGTTTAGGTTTGGAAATATATTATATTATTATTATTGTCTTCTTTTTTTTTTCATTTAATCTTAATCAAGTGGTGTTTCTTTTCTGGGATGACGGGCTATTATATTATATTATTATTATTATTATTATTATTATTATTATTATTATTATTATTATTATTATTATTATTATTATTATTATTATTATTATTATTATTATTATTATTATTATTATTATTATTATTATTATTATTTTTATTTTTATTAATATTATTATTATTATTATTATTATTATTATTATTATTATTATTATTATTTTTATTATTCCTTGTATTCACAGCAGCTTAGGCTGGTCCTCTTTCCTTGATAGGCGGGTTCGATACCAAGTCCATCAAGGCTATTTCTGGTTTAGAAACGATCTCACTATATTACATGTGTGTAGTATTACAGCTTTTTGTGCTTGGGTATGTACATTTTCTCCTTGGCCTATCTGCGCTAGATTTTTACTGAATGAGTGCGGGGTAATTCCTGTTGTTGAAATAATGAATGGAAGAATATATACTTGTTTTTGTTTCCAGACTCTTTCCATTTCTATAGCTAGTTCCTGATATTTTCTTTTCTTTTCCGTGTATTTTTTAATTACATTTTGATCGGATGGTACTGCGATATCTATAAGGTAAGTTATGTTCTTAGTTTTATCTTGAAGGGTGATATCGGGTCTATTGTGGATTACTGTTTTATCTGTTTGTATAGTAAGGTCCCAATATAGCTTAGCATATTCATTCTCAATTATGGTTTGTGGGGAGTAGTTGTAATATGGTTGTGTGTCCTGGTGCAGTTGGTACTGTAATGATATCGCTTGATGAATAATTTTTGCCATCGTGTTATGCCTATTTATGTATTCAATACCGGCCATTAGCTTACATCCTGATATTATATGGTCTATTGTTTCAGGAACAAGGTGACATTTTCTGCAATTGTCATTTGTGATTGTGTTATCTTTTAGAATATATTTTTTGTAGTTATTTGTTGCTATGACCTGATCCTGTATTGCCAGAACAAAACCTTCCGTCTCTGGGTATAGTTGGCCATTTTGTAGAAACCTATTGCTGAGTTTTTGATTTATCTCCTCTTGGTGAACTATATTGTAGTGTCGCCCATGTAGTGGTTTTGATGACCATATTATCTTCTTTCCTTTAGTTTGGTCTTGTATTGGGGGTTCTTCGTGATTTGATAGGTTTAATGGGGTATAATTTTTATCTATTTGTACTATGGCTCGGTGTATTGCGTGGTCTTTTTTGTAGAAGTAAGTTCTTAGGCTTCTTATTTGTTTGGCGTGTAGTTCTTCAAGGTCTATCATTCCTCTTCCTCCTTCCCTTCTGTTTATTGTTAGTCTTTCTTTGCATGAGTTTGGGTGTTGTTTTCTATTTTTCGTTAGTTGGGACCTTGTTAGTATGTGTATGTTTTGTAAATCTGTAGTAGACCACTTTATTATTCCAAAGGAGTATGTTAGTATTGGTACGGCAAATGTGTTTATTGCTTTAAATAGATTTTTTGAATTAAGTTTCGATTTTAACAGTAGTCGTGTTTCAAAGTTTAATTTTAAGTCTTGTTTTATTTTGGTATGATCTAGTTTATTACTTTGGTAGAATCCCAGGTATTTATATGCTTCGTGTTGTTCCATCTGTGGTACCATTTCTTTGTTAAGTGTCTCCTGTGACTGTCTTTTTTCCCATTTTCCTCTTTCTATATGTAGTACTTTGCATTTACTTATTCCGAACTCCATGTTGATATCATTCGCTATGGTTTCTGTTACTTTGAGTAGTCCTTGGAGTTGGGTCGGTGTCGGTGCATAGATTTTTATATCGTCCATGTATAACAGGTGATTTATTTTGTGTAGTGTTATTCCCTGTTCTTTGATTTGGTATCCATATTTGGTTTTATTAAGTGCGTTTGATAGCGGATTAAGGCACATACAGAACCAGAGCGCACTGAGGGCATCACCTTGAAATATCCCTCGCTTAATGTTAATATGTTCTGTTTCTATGTATTCTTTTTCGGTTTTTAGCAGTATTTTAGTTTTCCATGTCTTCATGCTGTTTGAGAGGAAATTTTGAATAACGGGGTGTATTTTGTATAAATTTAGGACTTGTTTAAGCCATCCGTGCGGAACCATATCGAAAGCTTTTTTGTAGTCGATATAGGTTATGTGAAGGTTGTGTTGGTGATTTTGGACATGTTTCATTATTGTGCTGTCAATTATTAATTGTTCTTTACACCCCTGGCTCATTCTTTTACATCCTTTTTGCTCTTCTGTTAGAATGTTGTTATTTGTTAGGTGTTGTTCAATTTTGTTTGCTATTGTTCCTGTGATGATTTTGTAGATAGTCGGGAGACAGGTAATTGGCCTGTAATTTGCGGGATTTTGGGTGTTTTCGTTTTTTGGTTTGACGAAGGTTCTACCTTCGGTTATAAATTGTGGCATGAGCTCTGGGTTTTGAATTATTCTATTTATTTGTTTTGTAAGATATTTGTGTGTTGTGGTGAATTGTTTGTACCAGTAGTTGTGGATGTGATCTGCACCTGGGCATTTCCAGTTATGTGTTTTCATGATTGTTTGGCTTATTTCTTCACTAGTGATGTGATATTCAGTTTGTTCCGGTATGTTTTGTTGTCTTTCTTTTTCTTCTTTAATCCATTTTGCCCCTTCGTTATGATTTATTGGATAAGACCATATGTTGCTCCAATACCCTGTAATTTGTTCCTTTGTGGGTGGTGTTATGTCTTTTGTATTGTTAAAGGTAATTTTATTGTAGAACTGTTTCTCTCTGTTTGTAAACATAACGTTTTGCAGTTTTCTTTCATTGGATTCTTTGTACCTTTTGAGGCGGGCAGAGTATACTGCAAGCTTTTGTTTAAGTAGCTCTAGGGATTCTGATATTGTTTGATTTTCTTTATTGGTGATGTGTGCTATTTTCTGTAGTATGGATTTTGTTCGACGTCCTTGTATGTATTGCGTCGTTCTGCCTATGTCTTTTCTTAGTTTTTCCACCTTTTTTTCTAGTCTGATTTGCCACTTTTGTTTCTTAGGCTTTGTATTGTTGTTTAGTCTGGTGTTTATTATTCTTTGTTTATTCAGAACAAGGGTGGCGCTTGCGCATGCGTATATGATGAAGTGTATTTTTTCAAGCGGTGCATTTTCCGATAGGTAGTTCTGTATTATATTATCGTTAATTATTTTTATCATGTCTTTTGTATTTTTGTTTATGTTTAATTTGGGTAGAAACGGTCTGGACATTGGATTGGTGTCTTTCCATTTAATAATATTACACTCTATTTCCTTTACTATGTTTTCTTCCAAATTTGTCGTTGTTTGTAGTTGTTTTCTTTTTGAGGTGTGTGAATTTTCTTTTATAGGTATTTCAGTCGTTGTTTTATTAATTTTGTTATTTTCTGGTTTGGTTTGATTTTCAGGGTATGCTACTGCATTAATTCGTATCTCCTCCGCGACTTCTTTCTTGATTTCTTCCCTTTCCAATGCTGTTAACCTATTGTTATTGATTATCACACGTTTTTGGTCAATTAGTCTTTGTTCAGTGACCTTTTCGTTTAGTTCGGGGTATACTCTTAGGAATTGTTGATGATGATCATATCTATATCCGGTTGAGATCGTTTCCAGTTGGGTGACTTTGTAATAGCAGCGCATGACGGTGCGGTTCATTTCATTTGTCCACGTCAAGCGCTGCTTGGTAAGTCCTGCCTTGGTGGTTATCGGTTGTCCCGATAAAGCACTTTGGGTAGGTTTCCGACTTCTATCTTGTTGTGGTGTCTCTTTATGTTGTGTGTTTTCTTTGTCTGGTGATGTGAGAAGCTCGAAGTGCCCAGCTTCTGGGTTACCTATTAATAGTAGATGAATATCGCTGGTGTGTTTTGCTTTACTGATTAATGTTGGTTTGTTTTTTATGGTTATCTTTCTGCTCTGCAGTCTCCGTGATTTATGATATATATAAAAGTTCATTCTTTGGGTTTCGGAGAGAGCAAGTATTTCGAGACTAGTCCCATATGTTGTGGTTTTTTTCATATGGTTATAGTAATTTTTTATTTCTCTCATTCGGTCATTTTCAGTAAGAGCATAGTCTTTAAGTTCGTCCCAGTTTCGTTGTATATAATTTAGCGAATCTTCTCTCAGTTGTTTATGATTGTCTTGGTGGCCATATAGGTAAAGGCTTACAGATCTAAAAAGACAGCTTCCATCGCCGATAATATCGGATCTAATGAAGGTTTTAGGTGCGGAAATATGTTCGGCTGTAGTATTTTGGTTGACAGAGGTCCGCCTGGTCAACGCTCTGCCGCCACTGGTTCGCATGCTGTCACCCTCAGCAGTGGCTCCATTGGTGCCCTGACGATCCTCAGGCACCGATCCTTCTATAAATGGCTCTATTCTCTCCATATCCATGGGTGGTCAGTTTTTTGTCAACGGGAGGTATTTTATTTCCCTCCTGCCCTTCGGCAAGCCGACGAGTATCCCCATCGCCAGGGGCCGCTTCCGATAGGAGATACTGACCTAAACTCCCACGGATTATTATTATTATTATTATTATTATTATTATTATTATTATTATAATTATTATTATTATTATTATTATTATTATTATTATTATTATTATTATTATTATTATTATTATTATTATTATTATTATTATTATTATTATTATTATTATTATTATTATTATTATTATTATTATTAGTATTATTATTACTATTATTATTATTATTATTATTATTATTATTATTATTATTATTATTATTATTATTATTATTACTATTCAAAAAAAGCAATTTTTAATTTCAAACTTTGAATTAAACATGAAGGTCAAAAATAAAAAATGGCATTATAAGTCAAATTATTTTTGCTCAAGGAATATTATATGGTTAATGGATTGACCTCCTTTTTCCGGACAACCTGTATAACTAGCGGGTACCCGCTGCTTCGCTCGCACAATTCGATTATTATAAATTATCTATCGAAATAAAGCAGCGGGTACCATACCTACATACTACCCAGTAAAACCATAAATAAGTGCCCATACTATTTTTAAAAGCAAATTTCTTTCTGTGCGTTCTTCCATTATTTCTTTCAATAAAAATGTCTTCTAGCTTTGTTCATAAAAATGATTCCAAAAATATACATTCACATATAATTATTACTAGCGTGTACCCGGCATGCGTTGCAACCCGCTGGTATAAATACAAACCCGAACCATGCCACTTTCTGAAATTACACCCGTGCGAAGCCGGGGCGGGTCGCAATTATACATAAAAACCTTCCTCTTGAATCACTCTATCTATTAAAAAAAAACGCTTCAAAATCCGTTGTGTAGTTTTAAAGAGTTAAGCACATATAGGGTTATAGGGACAGGGACAGACGGGCGATAGCGACTTTGTTTTATACTATGTTAAGATTAAAAAGTGTAGTATCTATTTTATTACATCTTTTCACCCCTTTGGAGGCCTATTTCCAAAAAATTAAAAAATATGTTTTTCATGACTCCATCGTAGAGTATTTCTGCTAAGTTTTAAGAAAATAAGACAAATAATATTTTTCGAATAGATACTTTTAGGTGTTTTATTATTGGTATATTAGAGTATTTATGCCCAGTTTCAAAAAATTCCGACCAACAATGTTTTTTCCTTTTACACCTCTTTTTCCACCCCCTAGGAGCAGAATTTTCGTAAATCCCTAAACACATGTTTATTTGTTTCAAACGAGGAAATTGGCTAAAATTTTTAAAATGTATATATTTTTCCCTAGCGGTTGCGTTGGAAACTTACCCCCTCCATTTCTACCCCCAAGGGGTAAAATTAAAAAAAAAGAAACCATGTCGTAGGTACTTACTTCTTTTAACAGAGTAAGCATGTTACCAATTTTCAGCAATATAGATCTACTTAAAATTATACATAGTTACCCCCTCAAAATAGGCTACACCCCTTTATTTAACCCTTAAATGAATATTAAAAAAATGATAAAACAATTATTCCTATTTTATTAATGGAATTTATACACAAATTTTTAGACCTTTACCGGTTTGAGCAGAAATTCCTATAAAAATTTCAACCACTGTTTTTACCCACTGGGTACAATTATGCCTCGAAATTTCATGATTCTAGGATTAGGGGTTTAGTCTGGGCATTGGGCATGTCAGTCAGTCACTATATGCAATTTTATAATATAGTAGGTATAGATATTCATAAGGTATTAATTATTGTAAATTTCTTTTTAACGAATGCATTAGCAGCAAATAGCAATGATTAGCAATTATAGCTAATATTTCTCCTTTTACCCAGGCCGGGTGTTACAAAAATGCTTATTATTTGAATTCTTTAAAATAATGAATAACAACCGGGGTTTCAGTTTCATCACTAAAAGTTTAATGACCAATTAAAAAGTTTTCATTCCTTGTTCGCATTTGTGTAGGTTTTTTTATGTATTATGTAGTGTTTTAAGGTTACCTGCGATTTTTTTTTTGTTGAATGACATTTTAGTTCATCGTTTTTATTTAGTTAAAAGCTTAAACAATTATTATTAACTCAAGGTAAATTATCACCCATTATCTAGTCTCAACCTCAGCGAGGCAGATGTTCTTTTAAAATCACAAATATTAGATAAATGGAACGTAAGATGGAAAACCTATTGTACCACATCTCGCACAAGATATTCACTTCTTGTAAAAAACATTCCTAATAAGCACTGGCATAAGGAGATAATAGTTCCAAGACGGTTCATTACAACCATTATACGACTGAAATTGGGCCATGCTTGTTATCCAGCCCACCTAAATAAAATAGGTATTTTCTCTTCTGACAAATGTGATTTGTGCAATGTCAGATGTGATTTGGACCATCTGACCATCTACTCAGAATGAAGGACTATATATCGCGGGCGACCGCGCAATATCTCCTAAGTCAAATTCGAATAACTTTTCAGGAGGAACATAAAACTGTTTATTTTGTTTATTTTAAGAAACTAAATTAATTTTTTTAGGTATTTATTGCGTGAACTCATTATCTCGTTGAATATGTAAAATTATTGTATTTAATTTTTTTTTGTTTAAAATTAGATAGGAGATATTGTTTCTTTATTTTATTTAGATAGGAGTAAATGATGCATTTTTTTTAGAATTGGGAGAAATTGCTACAAACACACGTGCCGAGATAGGATTTGTTGCAGCATGTGTTTACAGCTTCGTTCTGGTTGGAGATATTTCAACTACATTTTAAAATTATTTAGGATTTTTTCCGACTTATGAGCATTTGCAGACACATTCGATATGACGGGAAGAATGCATAGCAACAATAATCTGTTGTAGCTAAAAATTGGAGATAGGAGATATTGCGCGGTCGCCCGCGATATAGTCCTTTATTCTGAGCCATCTATTCTTGGATTGTAAAAAGTATGAAAATAAAGTTAATAGCCTCTTCAAGCAATTGATTCAATAATGTAAAGTCAAGTGCCCTTTTAATATCCTATACCTTTTATCACTAGGAAATATAAAAATATTTAATGTTCTTGTAACCTTGTAATATATTTTTACAAGGTCAATTTAAAATTGTAACTCTTTAATTATTTAAAAAACAAACCTGTTCTATTTTTTCCTTTTATGTAATCCCCCTTTTTAGTGGTCTTCATTTCCTGTGTGTCTTAACATAAAGTCGCCCTGACAGGTGTAGGCATCCCTGTTTATATGTTTCGAATAATAATGTTCTTTTTTACTTTGCGACTGGCTGCATGGCTAATTAGACAAAGGTAAATTATTGAAGTGAAATAAATTTGGTAACAAGGAAATCATAAGTTCGTTAAGTTTTTTTCGTATTTCCTTGAAATTTACTCTTCATCCAGGGAGTCCATACCTAAAGCCTACTAACTTAAAAGTGCATTTTTTGTTTCACTTTCGCTACTTTTCAGGCCTTGGCCAAAAAAACTACTTTTTGGAGGACAGTAACAACTTGAATAGGTACATGATTTTATTTAATGACTTGATTTAAGCGATCATTAACAAATAGATAAAAAGTATTACTAAAAAAATATAATTCTCTAAAAGACATTGTCTAGTCGGTTCTTGTGTCCGACCGAAACAAGATTTTCAGTTTCGGCCGAAATCGAAACCGAATCTTCGGCCGTGGTCTCAGTTTCGGCCGAAACCGATTATACATGTTAAAAAAAAAGGTCGACAGAGAAAAAATCTATTTATATAGAGACAACAGTGCCTACGAACCCACTCAAAGTTAGCCGAACGGTGCGCGACAAAGCACTGATTTTCGGCACCGCCGAAGGTTCGACCGGTTTTTGGCCGAAACCGAAACTGTCACCGAAACTAGATTTTTTGGCCGAAACTAGCCGAAACCGAAACCGAAACCAAACGTTTGGTCGGTCTGATAACACTTAATATACAGGGTACGTTTTCTAAAGTGTTACAAACCCGGCGATAACTCGAAAACGGCATAAAATATTTTCTTGAAATTTTAGTGAATTAATAGGGTGATGGAAGAGAGACATATTTAAACGTATTTTGACGCCTACCCCTTTTCATCATTTTGAGAGGTGGGGGTAACTTTGGAATATTTAATAAGATAATGTACCTACTATTTTTTAGTAAATAGAAATCTACGTAAAAAACTACGTACGTATATAAGAAATGTTTTGATTTGCTCCCCTGGTTACGCAATTATGATTTATTAGGTTATAAAATACAAAAAATTATTTATCATTTAATTTCAACTTATTTATCGTCTGCCATGCTTCAGAAGACATTCGAAATGTCTCCTTTTAACTTCCAAATACTTTGTCACTCTTTTTCTGAATTAATATCGTACCCGCTGTAATATTCAGGTCTCACTAATAAGCATGAAACGAAGATTGGGTTATCCATATTATCTTATAAAATTATACGTGTAATCGCCATCACTTTTCCTTTTATAAAACCCCACAGAAAAAGTCAAGGGGGTCAAATCCGGTAACCTAACAGTCCAGTTGACCGAACCAGCTAGACTTATCCACTTGTTTTCCAACAATTCGTTCAACTCATTGCGGGCTTGTATCGCATAATGCGGTGAAGCGCAGTCCTGTTGAAACCACATTTCAGGAGTTATGTGTTGGTTTAATAATTGGGGGAATTGGTGCCATAAAAAATCTGTATACATTTCTCCCTTTAAATGGCCTTCAAATAAATGCGGGCTAATAACTCTGTCCCCGATTATACCAAACCATGCATTAATTAACCAAGGATGATGATTTGGCAGAGTTATCCAGTGAAAATATACGATACACCGAAAAGTTAGTAATCTACCGGTGGTACCGTGCGCAGGCCTGCTAGGTCCCTGGACCTTACCCCATTAGACTTTTATTTATGGGGATTTGTGAAAAATGAGGTATACGAAGTTCTTGAGCAACGAACTTGAGATATTTTTAGTCATATTAACCGGAATACCACTCATCGTGTATCCAGACCTGTCGAAAAAAATGTCAGCGATGTATTGAAAAAAAATGGTCAACATTTTGAACCTTATTTTATTAATTATAACATTATCACGTTAATTAAAAATAGTATAAACAGATATTATTACTAGGTTAACTTTATTACTAAGTAAAATAATCGTTCGATATGTCAGTGTTACCATGTGTTGTGTTAGAATTTTCCATAAAAATGTTATTTTTAGTTATTTTGAGGTTATAAAATTTTAATTTATAACAGTGTTTAGTATCTATCATATTATAGAAAAAATTAAGTTCTGTTCGATTTCGTATATTTACTTTTAAGAAAACAAGCAACAAAAAAATTTTTTTACTGACAACGGATAACTTAAAATTCTACCAGCCCACAATTATGCAAAGGAACCTGTTATTTCTTTGCATTTGTCTTGTAACTCAATTGCAAAATATAACGCGATTTCCATTGTCTTGCCCATATTGCTCTTGGTGGACCGTAATATGAAATGTGTAAAAGTGCAATATAGTCATAACTGGCTGTTGTTGTAACTTATTCCAGCATCTCTAGCAAACCGCCTGGACCCTACATGCAGATCAATAGCTACGATTTATAAAACTTCAACTGACGCATTTTCATCCGTTTTAAGCGCTTCAGAACTCGGGTTATTAGGAAACCTCTCCGTCCACACTAGCGCAGCTTGTCTGCACTTCCCCAATAATAGGAACAACATATATCAACTTGCATACTAAAACTCGCGTCTATGTTTAATTGACCAAACTGAGAAAAAACGTAAAAATAATTTTAGAATTAGTGAACTTGATTTATTGGTATTTATTTTTAGAATTTAATCACAATTTGATAAATAAGTTCGAAGTTTCATGGGCAGGGGATCTAATAAGTAGGGTAATTCGTTTCGTAGATGTTCAAGTATAATATATAAAATATTTCCTAGTACAGATAGATAGATAGCTCTTTATTTGATCACAAATTACATATTTTTACAATGTAATATAAATTACCACTATGGGTAATATGGGTATAGATCGTGTCGTATACAGTGTGTACATAAAGTAAGGAACAAATTCATTATTTAATAATCTAAAAACATTTCGTAAAAATCCTCGGACACGTATGTAATAATTTTTGATTGCGCATATTTTGACATATACACATATTATACAGGGTAGCTCATGTAGTAGATATGACATTATCGACGATTTTTTTAAATGAAAACCCCTATATTTTAGTTCAGATTTGTAATCTCCCAGAATAGCTGATTTCAAAAACATAACATTGTTCAACGCTAAGTACCCAGAAAGACCAATCACTAGATCAACTGTAAGTAAACTTGAAACAAAATTTCGAGAAACGGGTTCTGTGGAAGATATTCCCAGGAACGGCCGTCCAACTATTCCGGATGATAAAAAATTAAATATTTTATTGGCTATAGAAGAAAATCCCCATAACAGCGTCCGCCAGATTGGCATGGATCATGAGGCAGCTGCTATGACCGTACATAACCTATTAACAGTAGAAAAATGGCATCCGTTTAAAATCCGACTGGTTCATGAGTTGAATGAAGATGATCCAGATCGTAGGATGGAGTTTTGTCAAATATTAATGGAAAGATGTAACGTAGATCCTTTGTTTGTTGAAAATATCCTATTTTCGGATGAATCTACTTTTAAATTAAATGGTGAAGTAAACCGGCAAAACTGTAGATATTGGGCAAAAGAAAATCCCAAGTGGATACGTGAGCATCATACTTAATATCCCCAAAAAATTAATGTTTGGGCGGGTATAGTGAAGAACAAAATTATTGGGCCATATTTCTTTGACAATAATGTAAACGGGCTAAATTACCTTCAGTTTCTTCAAGAATTTCTTATCCCTACGCTAGTTAACTTATACCCGAATCCTGAAATTCTAGATGAAAATTTATGGTACCAACAAGACGGCGCACCTCCACATTATGCAGCAGTAGTGCGCCATTATGTCGATCAAGTTTTTCCGAACAGGTGGATTGGAAGACGTGGGTCTATTGAATGGCCGCCTAGGTCTCCAGACCTTACACCACTGGACTTCTTCTCGTGGGGTCACCTGAAAAATGTCGTTTATAAAATAAGACCTGCCAATATTGAAGATTTAAAAAATCGAATCACAACAGAATGCAGGAATATTTCAGAAGAAACCATAATAAAAGTCCAACAAGAGTTTATTGATCGCTTGGGGTACTGCCAGGCACAAGAAGGAGGGCAATTTCAATACTTAATTAAATAGCCTATTTAATTTTATTTAAATTTTTTTAAATTAAAAATACTTCACATTTTTTTTTCTTGCCCTGTAGCTACGAAACTATCAACTTTAGACCCTATGTATGTTATGTTTTTGAAATCAGCTATTCTTGGAGATTACAAATCTGAACTAAAATATAAGGGTTTTTATTTAAAAAAATCGTCGATAATGTCATATCTACTACATGAGCTACCCTGTATAATATGTGTATATGTGAAAATATGCGCAATCAAAAATTATTACATACGTGTCCGAGGATTTTTACGAAATGTTTTTAGATTATTACATAATGAATTTGTTCCTTACTTTATGTACACACTGTATAATGGTACAGTTTAAATATTTGAAACAGACAACTCTTTGTCTAAAACAAAAATTAAAATCTCGTAACTGTAATCTTATACAAATTAAAATTGCATCTCATAAAACATTACAATTTTAACCTCATACCAACAGAAATACAATTTTAAAAAAACATTAAAAGCTGTTAACTAGTGTTTCATTCACCTCTCTATCCAAGTAAAATTCCTCTAAGCTATAATACGCTCTCCCCATGAGAAACTTTGTGAGTTTACTTTTGATTAAATTTGCAGGCTGTTGCCTTACAGATATTGGAAGTGGTTCCACACTATTAAAATATTAAAAGTTACATTTCTCTGAATATAACTAAAATTTTACTTTTCGCTTCTCAAATTACCCTTGAACCTTGTGTCATGTTGATGCTGTCCCTGGAGATCAACAAAAAATGACGAATTACCCAAGATAAACCTCACACATTCCAGAATGTACAGGCTGTATGTATACTGTAAGAATATTGTTTTCAATAAAAATTTCTTTACAATGATCTCTATAACCCATTCCAAAAAAAATTCTAATGCATTTTTTTTGCAACACCATTACTTGATTTGTATCAGTAGAATTACCCCAGAAAATAATGCCATAGGAGATCCTTGACTGCACACAGGCATAATATGCTGAGAGTGCTGCCTGTTGGTTTACCTCATTAGTGATAACCCGCAGCGCATAGCTATACTTGTTTATTTCTGACCCAAGTTAAGCAATTTGTGTCCTCCAGTCTATTCTCTGATCCAAAGAAACACTCAAAAAATACACATTTTCACTAATTTTAATTTCTGAATTGTTATATAACAGGGAGTTATTATTTTGTGGTTTCAAAGTAAAGTGAACAATTTGAGTCTTAGCAACATTTAAAAGCAAGTTGTTTGATGTAAACCACGTTTCAAGCAAATCAAGGGAATCAGTTATTTGTTCCCTACACGTGTCTGCATCCTCCCCGCTATAGATCAAGGAAGTGTCATCCGCATAAATAACCATATCACGGTCAGTTATGCGAACAATATCATTGGTGTATAGAATGAAAAGCAGGGGTCCCAGTATTGAACCCTGTGGAACGCCTTTCGTTACAGGTAAAAAGTTTGATGTATAGATCTCTCCACTACTTCCACACTCAACCACACACTGACATCGGTTATATAGATATATAGGATCTAAGCAGGGACAGTGCCACACCTCTGACTCCGTACCTCTCCAGTTTGTTACACAGTACAGAATGGTCGACGCTGTCAAAAGCCTTTGATAAGTCGAGGCACATGACCATTGTTGTCCTATTATCATTAAGTGATTTAATAATTTTTGCCATTGCTTGATAGACAGCACTTATTGTCGATTTCTGCTTACGAAACCCACTTTGTCTGTCAGATATTAAAAATCGAGACTCAAAAAAGCCCGCCAAGCGTGTGAAAATCACTCTTTCAAATATCTTGCTGATATTCGACAGAAGCGATATAGGCCTGTGGTTATCAAGTTTACCAGTGCTACCCTTTTTGTGCACAGGCTTTACTAGGGCTTTCTTTAGCTCACTTGGAAAAACACCTGTTTGGAACATAAGATTTATGATATGAGTCAGTGGAAACGCTAAACAGCCGGCAGCCCGTTTTAATAACCTAACCGGAATGTCATCACATCCAACTGATTTCTTATTTTTTAGATTTCCTATACAATTCATTACCTCTAGAGGTGTTGCTGGATCAAAGAATATACTATCAGCATTTAGATCTATATTTTGATAATTAACACTATTGTTTTGATTTATATCAGGACATATTTAGAAAAAAGTTATTTACATCATTTAATAGTTGACTCTCAGTTTTAAACTCAAAGCTGTCAAAAAGAGATGTAGGTACGTTTGGTTTTGGGTTTAGTTACTTTTTTAATCAGATTCCATGTAGCCTTTATTTTATTATCAGACTGATCAATTATATTTTTGTTTGCTAGTTTTTTTGCTTCTTTTATTACAGATTTAAAAATTTTTTAATATTGCTGATACAAATATGTGTCAATTTTACCAGAAATACACTTTTGATAGAGTTTTCGTTTATTTTTACATGAAATCCTAATGCCATTTGTAATCCAATCTTTCGAATGGTTTGTTTTACATTTTATTCTTTTTTTGGGGAAAATTAAGTTTAGTTTTGATAGAAAAACAGTACTGAAATATGTATATGCCTGGTCTACGTCCACCTTCTCCAGCAGAGGAGACCAGTCACAGTCAAAGATCTCCTGATAAAAATGTTAGTTACCCTAGTTGGTTCAAAAATAGTTTGCCGAAAATTATAGAAGGTAAATAAGCCCACTAGACTATTCGTTTCATTACTTATATTTAAAAAGTTAACATTGAAATCACCACAAACAACTACATTAAAATCTTTGTACCTTTTGAAAATATGCTGTAAAACTGATTCAAAAATGTCGAGGAATATATTAAAGTTTCCAAGACAAGTACGATAGGCACATATAATTATTAAGTTTTCTCTTACACTTTTGACAGAACAGAATTCACCTTGACATTCAACACTAAACATTTTAATCTTCGTAACTTCTTCAAAATGTTTCATAGTTTTGTCGAGAAGTATACACACACCTCCATGTTCCATATGCTGTCTAGTATACGAGGCAACCATGTTGTATCCTTGTACTTTAACAAATTCAATTTCCTGAGGTTTTAACCAATGCTCCGATAGGCATAAGACCTGGTATTTCACATCTAGAGTGTTCAGAAATAGTTCTATATCTAGAGTCTTGTTCCGAAGGCACTGAATGTTTTGATGCATGATATTCAAAGAAGTTTGAGCGTCAGTATTTTTTTCAACTAAGTGTTTTCCGGTATCTCTGCTGGGGTGGGCCTCCACACTACTCTTCTCCGGAGATGGAGAAAATGGTTTAGCACGATACCATTACTCCAAATCTCAGGTTTCATAATCTTTTGTTTTCCATCTCTTGGCACTTCCACCTTAACGGAGCTTTTGTAAACTTGTTTCCTGGTTTTCATTTTCAAACATTTGGTTTCATTGCCCGTGACGCCTTTGATATGTTTTTCGAGTCGTGCTTCACTGATTTCGGGCTTGAAACCCGAGATAAAAACATAAGCAGGGCTTCTTGCAACCTCCAGATCTGAGGCTGTATTTTTTCTATAGATTGGTTGTGACCTTTTCTGTATTGGATGTTCTCTAGCTTTTTTCCGCCTCTGCACAGTTTTCCAGTCATATTTTCCATCCGATTGACTAGTTTTACCGTCCTCGGCAGATTTTTTATCGACGTCCACATTGTCAACAACAACATGTCCGTCTTTATTGGCATTAACGTCTGTCACGGTCGGTCGTACAGTTACCGACAGTGCCGACATGTTTCGGAGCAAGATCTCTTTCCCATTTGGCAGAAAGGATTTAGCTTTATGGCTAGCTTCACCATATTGCCGATCAACTTTTCCTCTTCTGTGACAATCAGCTGTTTATCCATTTGCCGCGCTTTTTTCTCTTTTTTTATTTTCAGAGTTTTGTTTCACCTTGTAGTTTTCCATTTCACCCTCCAATTGAAGTACCATTTCCTTTAGAAGGCTTGTATTTTCTTTCAGCATCTGGTTTTTTTTCTTGTAATTATTTCACTAATGTTTTGAGAAGGTCAACCTCTGGTGTTGAGGTTAGATCCTTCACACAGCAAGTTAATCTTGTTGAATCGATAAAAATCACTTTACCAGCGAAGTCTCCTTCCGCACAGGATTTATGGAAGAGTTTCCCGCAATTTATACACACGACGTAACCACCCTTTCGGGTTTTATGACACACAAAAAACGTATTTTCGGGATCATCGCTAGGACGATGGTCTTCACTTGCCGCCATCTTGAAAATCTCTATAATTTTCTTTCTTAATGTGTTAATCAAACGTTCATACAAAACGATTTTTTTAACTGCTTTTATATATACCTTGTTAGTTATTTTTATATACTTATTTATCCCTTTAATAAACTTGTAAAGTTGATTGGGAGTAAAGTAACATAAAAAAAGTAATTTTCGCCATTTAGTCGAGGTGGTAAAATGACAAGACCAATTATTATAAAAGTGTCTATGACTCCTGTCCATACGTTGAGCTCAAACACATGCTGATAATAAATGACTTTACTCATATGAGGATTTTCTTCAGCGTAGACATGTTCATTGTACAGATTAGTTATGCCACTGCACGTGAAACAGGCTTCATCTGTTTATAAAATTCTTCTTGTAAAGTGCTTTTGATTTCTGTGTTCTTGGAAAAACCGGCAGAAAGCTAGGCGTGGTTCAAAATCGTGGGGTAAAAGATCTTGTACCCGCTGAATATGAAATGGGTGCAGTAGTTATTCTCTGGTCACCATATTAACAGTATCTTTGCATACCCCTAGCTCTAAGCGCAATTGTCTACTGCTGAGTTTAGGATTTCCTTCAATCCGATTTAGAATATCTTTCTTAACCTCTTTAGTTCTCACCGCACGTGCACGACCATAATTAATACATACAGGCGCAAATCTACCAGTTTCACGAAGACTGCCGCAAATGATTTATGGTTTGGTAAGCGACGATTCGGAAATTTCTCACTGTATACTCTGCAAGATTGTAAATCATGTCCTTGGCAATATCCAAAAATCAACAGGTGCCCACAGACGAAGCGACCTAGTGCATCGACGACGGCCGACGGTGTCGACCGACCAGATCTGCCATACCAGATCCGCCGACTTGGTCTCTGAGCGATCTGATTTGTCGTGTCCACACACAAACATACTTAGTCCGCGATTTGTCAAACGATCGGTTCCTGCACCTACGCTGTCCGTCAATTAGTTGACAGATATTTTAAATTTCGATCTACTGGGTAGTGCGACTGCGTATTTTAAGCTGGTCTAAAATACCTCTTGAGTCGGTGAAATCTATGTAGTACAAAATAAACAAAAAAATTGCTCTTATGGGTTTATGTATTTTAAAAATCAGCCAAAAAGATAATGGAAAAAAGAAAAGAAAAAAATGGGTCCAGAAATAGCTTTCAGAACGAGGAAAATATGGTCCTATGCCTTTAGTACGTGAATTAAGACAAAATGAACAAGACGATTTGAAGAATTACTTAAGAATTAGCGGTCCAATTTTTGATGAATTACTAACTTCATTATTATTTTTGCTTTTTAAAATTTTTATTAACTCTTCATATGCTGCTCTTTTTATTAAATTCTTATTTACATAATTTGGATCTTTAGTTTTCCACAAACATCTCTATATAATTCTATAGAAACTCGGTTACTATTTCTTTTGTCCACTCCATTACACAACAAAATTTAAAAAAGATAAAACGACGCGCTCAACGACTGGCACTTTACGTAAGTTGTATGTACGAATTTGACTTGCAGCTTGCAGCGATTTGATCCTTCACCGACGACGTATTTCACCGACCGGGTCCGTCGTTCAGCAATTAGACAGACCCTATCTGTCGCATATCAGGTCGCGCAAATTGTCGCTTCGTCTGTGGGCACCTAATAACATATCGGTCATTTCTTCGTTGGTATATACTGCACTGCCATGACGAAAAGAAATGTGAAAGTTGTTTGACCATTCAAAAATATGCTTGTTAAAGTATAAGCTTCTTTAGGCGCGTTTAGCACTTTTTGTGGGCACTGAACTAAACTGAGCCATCACGCGTCGCCGTCAGACTCGGCTGTGCTACGCTCGAATTCAACTGCTATATTCAATCCGAACTGACCCTGACCCTAATGAACGTTATATGAAAGAGCATGCCGCAAACAGTGTGCGTTGTATAGACACTTGTCAGCGTCTCAGGTATGTTCTGGCATTTTTTAAATTATATATTTACGTAGGGTGAAGTAAGGTTTACCGTAATTGCTTATTCCGTGGACCTAATTTATTATGATTTCTGACTTCTGTTGAAGATGTAAAAATTCAAGGGTTGTTCAATTTTAGGAAATATCTTTTTTCGTATGCAGTAAAATTATCCCGTATTCCAAGTTTATGTTATTTTTATGATTGCTTACGAACCTAACCTAAAAGAAACAAAATTGAAAAATTGTATTTGATATTGTTAATTTCACCTTGTTGAAGTTTTCACTTCTGTCGTGTGGTCTTAAGCACACACAATTTTTTTTTTAGATTCGATTTGATACCAGTCAGTTTTTGGTGACATTTATTTTAATTTACCGCCTTTGCTTCGAATTATATTTAATTACTTCAATATTTTAGATCTGGCCATAGACGAAGTATATTTTTTAAATCCAGATATCTCAAAAACGGCTACTCAAATCAACTCTTACCACGAATAACTGTTTTAGGTAAAAGAAATTTTTATGTTTAAGGTCAATATTAAATGTGGTAGCATTTTTTCGTACATTTTAGAGATACCCTGTATACGGATATTCTTATTATCAATAATTGGTATTTTTCCTTATTCGTAAATTGTAAAAATTGTAATAATGCTCTCAGCTGTCACTGAATTTTTCCAAATTGGAACATACTATTTACTTCGTGTTACTGTTGACTAGTCCTTGAACTGTGTTTCTCCTTTTAAGGATTTTCCGATAAATAATTTTTTTGAAATACACGTTAAATAAGCCAATTTACAAATTATTTTCGTAAGAAAAAAACCGGACTGACCGATTTACACTTGACCGTTTTTAATTTAATTATAATTCTTAACGAGTATCTTAATTTACCTGGCGCAATTTTTTACCTTAGAAAATACCTTACAAATCAAACAACAATACCAGTTACACATCCTTGTGATAATTTTTTTAAATTTATCTCTTCTAACAATAAGTTGATCTAAATATAACCGTCGGAAGGAAAAGTCAATGTTATTTGTATTTTCGTGAATAATAATAAAAAATTTAATGGCTCACGGTCACGGCTGCCCTGGATTTTCCATCGCATGTCTTTTAATGGTAATTAGGAATTGAAAAATAAGCTGAAATAATTACTGATATCGACATAACACGTAAGAAAAATTTTATAGCCTTGGCCAATTAAAGAAGTCAGTAATCAGTGGCTTGCGGTCCATGGAAGCGATGGAAACACCGCAGCCCCTACTAGTCATGTCATGACCCAAAAAAGTTTCTTATGGAAAATGCATATTTTCAGATAATTAGTATCTTTAGAAATTGTGATTTTTAATGACTGTATTAAATATAACTGAAAAATGGTAATCGGCGAGACAAAGTTTTTAAAATTAAAAAAAGTTTTACACCGCCGGGATTTGAACCCAGAACCTCTCGATTACCAGTCGAACGCTCTAACCAATTGCGCTACGGAGACACTGAGATTCTCTCACCGACTTCGGCACAGGGGCGGATGGGCCCACCGGGACACCGGGAGATCTCCCGGTGCGCCGGTCCCTCAGGCGCCGCGGCTGTTTGCGAACTTTTTTCTTTTCTTTTTTAACAATTATTTGAATTATATTTCGAAAATAATCGAAAAAGAAAAAACAAGAAATTAGTAATCAAGAGTTTTTTTGTGTTTAAAATGTAAAAAATGAAGTTTGTTTTTTTATTTATGAGTTATTATAAAAAATATGTGGTACCTAAGTGTATAAAAAAATACAAATTAATGTCTTTTCATTTTTTGATTGGATCGACACGACGCGGCGCCGTTCAGGCGCGGATTCAGAACTTTGCTTTGGGGGGAGTCATCATCATATAAACGAAGTTAAAAAGCGGCGCAGGCGAAAAAATTTTGCGACCACGCCCAAAGTTTGGCAGAGAATGCGCTATAGGCGAGAAAATTTCCAATGATAAACTTTACATTAAAAAGGATAATATATGCATGTAAATTAATGTTAAAGTGAATTCAAAAAAAGAAAAAATATTCAGCTGAAATTAGTCTTTCGTTCTTTTTTCTTTTCTAACGGATCTAGGTCCTTTTGGTCAGTCGCTAAGGCCGTCAGTCAAAATTTTACCAAATCAAATATTCCACCGCTAACACGTTCTGACGGCACAATAGCAACCACGGCTGAAGATAAAGCGAACGTACTCGCAGAAATATTTGCTTCACACTCCACGGTAGACTTTCAGGGAAAAACACCCCCGAACATTCCAGCAGTTCGATCGGAAATGACTGATATCGTATTCCGTCAGCGTCCTGTCAAACGAATTCTGAAGGGGCTCGATGCCAAAAAAGCTTCTGGTCCAGATGAAATTCCTATTATAGTGCTCAAGAAATGCGCCGGTGAACTCACACCAGTATTTTGTAGACTTTTTAACTTATCCTACAAAAAAGGAATATTTCCATCTTGCTGGAAAAAGGCGCGAGTCCAGCCTATACCAAAGAAAGGCAAGAAAACCCTGCCAAACAACTATCGACCAGTCGCATTGCTTTCAGTTATATCAAAGGTGATGGAGAAAGCTATTAACCAACAACTTATAAAATACCTGGAAGGCCTTAAAATTATCAGCGACCATCAGTATGGTTTTCGTAAGTCCAGATCAACAGGAGACCTGCTAGCCTATGTCACTCATCTTTGGAGCAACGCAATCGAACATCATGGGGAGTCCCGGGCTATTGCACTGGACATCTCTAAAGCCTTTGACCGTGTCTGGCACGAGGGGCTCCTAAGCAAACTGCGTTCTTATGGTATGCCCGGTCGATTTTGTTCATGGTTGTCTAGCTTCCTCAAGGACCGCTCTCTGCAAGTGGCGATTGACGGGTTTCTCTCAGACACCTTCACCATCAATGCTGGTGTTCCTCAAGGGTCCATATTATCTCCCACTCTCTTCTTACTGTACATTAACGACCTTCTAGCGAAAACAGAAAATCCATTATATTGCTTTGCTGACGACAGCACACTTATCTCATCTTTTACTTTGAAACCTCAAACATCGGCTACTGACGCACATCTTCGCAGACAACATGAGGTATCACGCCTCAATAAAGACCTGGAAGAAATTTTGTCTTGGGGTGACAGTAACCAAGTCGAATTTAACGCTCAAAAAACCCAGGCTGCAGTTTTCTCTAAGAAGGTCAACATTGCAGAACCCGATATCGTTATGGCAGGACACGCAATTCCACTGACTTCGTCTATTAATTTGCTGGGTGTCAACCTGGGAGGAAATATGTCTTGGCATAATCACGTAGTGGCAATCGCCAGGGCAGCTTCTCAGAAGCTCGGTATACTTTTCCGTACCAAAAAGTTGTATACACCTCAACAACTTTTGACACTCTATAAAGCCCAGATTCGACCATCACTGGAATACTGCTCTCATATCTGGAGTTCTGCACCGAAGCATACCCTTCGGTTGTTGGATTCCATCCAAAGGAGAGCCGTTCGTCTAATCGGCGACCACGAGCTGACTAAGAACCTCGACAGCTTAGAACATCGAAGACAGGTTGGTGATTTGACTCTCTTCTACAGATATTTTCATGGCAAGTGTTCGACAGATATTGCCCGCTCGATTCCACCTAGAGTAATGCATAGCAGAAACACACGACGAACCACTGCCGCCCATCCCTATGTGGTTCAACTTAGTACACCCCGAACATCATTGTTTCAGAACTCTTTTATTTGGAGGACGTCATCTTTGTGGAACGGCCTTTCTGAGACCGTGTTTCCAACCGAATATAACCTCCAACGATTCAAGAAAAACGTGAATCGCTTTCTTCGCACACGCATCGCTCCCAGAGCGCCTTAAAGGATTTTTCCTATAGTGCTTGTGCTCGATCATAAAAAAAAAAAAAAAAAATATGTTTTCTCCCAATATTTTGAAAAATTGCCACGTTCGTTATCGACAATACAAAATATAATATACATATATAAATATAGTCGTGTGTTTACTTTTAAAACCAAGTAAAAATTTTGGTTAAACGTCATTTATTCCCCAATATTAAGAACAAAAAAATTCCACACTTGATAGAATTAAGAAAATATATACAAAGCATGGCATTGATTCTTAAATCACAAATTCTCATTTTCTTTGTTTGTTATTTCCAAATCTGGTTATAACTTCAATAACGTCGATGATTATATTTTTATGAATGTTCAACAAAGCTTATATAATATTAAAATAATACAATAAAGCAATTGCTGCAAAGTATTTTTATATATTTATTTATTTTTAAATTCAATCAACAGAAAAAATATAACTAATTTATGTATGGTAATGTTGTCATAAATCTTGTGAAAAAGCTGCAGAGGTAGTCAAAACAGTAAATCCATTTATTTTTTTCTGTTTTGGGGGGGGGGTTATGACCCCCATGACCCCCCCTTCTGGATCCGCGCTTGGCGCCGTTTCAATTGACTTCCCGCGCCAGTCCAAGGTGTCCCATCCGCCCCTGCTTCGGCAATATAACTTTATTCAATTTTAATGTTAGTATATACAGTTTGAAATGCCCTGTGATTTCAAACCAAGGAGGGGGTTATTAAGGAAAAGGAACTCACTCTTAACCACTGATCATTAAGATCTGTTTTATTGTTCATTCCGTGTCGTCGACATAGCGCGACTTCTGCAGGAATCCGATATTAGACCACTGAACAGTGATATCGCAGTCATAGAATTTGTTTGTTAAAATGCAATTTATTGATACGGTTACATTTCTAAACTTGTATGTAGGCTAACTTAATGTTAAAAACTTTATTTTATTGCCATACAAACAATAATAATAGTAATATCTAATAATAATTGTACTTATGTAAGGTGCGTATACCTAGATGGCAACAGACATTTGGCAGAACTAGGTCGTACCCGGTTTTATCAACCTACCCGGTTTTGTCCAACTTTCCCCTACCTACCTAGGTCCGAATAATAATTTCTACTTATTTTAAGGATACCTAGATAATGCAAAATGCAAAAATTATACATTACACTGAAAAAAGAATTTATTTGATCTAAACCAAAATGGAGTTCGCCAAAACAAATATTTGTTCCCTATGGCCTGAACAAATAATTATTTGAAATTTTGTCCAAAATTATTTGACTTTTAAGAGGGAAATATATGATATTCAAATAAATATTATTTACATAAAATAATTCCGTTATTTAGCACGAAGCAATATAGGTAATCAACAAATATGTATTTATTTCTATTAAATAAATATTTATTCTGTTCAAATAATAATTTATTTAACTCGGCAACACATTTATTTAATCCAAATCACGAATTGTTTATTATCCTTTATATTTATTTCTATTAAATAAATATTTATTCTGTCCAAATAATAATTTATTTAAATCGGCAACACATTTATTTAATCCAAATCACGAATTGTTTATTATAATTTATATTTATTTCTATTAAATAAATATTTATTCTGTTCAAATAATTTCGAAATTAGGATGTGTGCTTTTTGGCATTTAATTTAAATAACTTATTGTTTCCTATAAATAAATAATTATTTACTATTGAACATAATAATATATAATATAATTATTATTAAATATTTTTTGGTAAAAACTATATTTGTAATAAACAATAAGGTATTTAAATTAAATAATTAAAATAGGGTATAATCTCCCAAACTATTTAGAAGAGGAGCTGCAAAAAGAAATAAATCATACCACAGTTTTTATATATTATATTCTGTTTATTGTTACGAAAAATAACATAACTATATAAGAAAAGAAAACAGAACTGTAATTAACATGACAGTTATTAAACTCGGTCTGCGCCTACGAGAGCCTTATTCCCCTTAAACATCCATATTTACTGCAATAACTAAATGTTCCTGTAAAATAACATCTTGTTTGAGGGAAATAAATTAAATTTATCACAAACAATCAAAAATGGTTATAAATAAATAATTGTTTCCTCGAAATATTTATTTATTTGCTTTAAATTTTATTTATTTCCTGCTAATAAATATTTAAGGCAAATGAATAATTTGACACAAAGGGGCTGCAAGAGACGCTTTCGCGGCCATCTTGATAGTATACAACATGAATATTAATAATTATATTAAAAACAGAAATCAAAACAATAACGATATGCATGTTTAATTATTGTGTATAATATGTTTTATCTGTCTTTTTTAAGTAATAAACATTAAAATTAAAATCTTACTTTCGAAGGAGGGCCACATATGTCCCAAGTTATGGCCAACTAGCCAATCGCGAACATCCATTGCCACACAAAATTATATATCACCTTGTCGAAAGACAAGGCAAACGAGTAAACTCTCCAGTATCTACCTGCCTACCTACATCTCGACGCCAACCCTTCCCTTTGTCTTGTTCGCTTCGCGGAATCCGATTAAAAAGCAGTGGCGAAATAAAAAGTTATTTGCAGCAAATAATATTTTGTTTGAAATGGAGACGTTTAAAGGCAGAGGTGTAGCAAACAATTTTTTGTTTGGCGCGAATAAGTTTTATTTCACATAAATAAACAAAAACCAAACAAATATGAAATAAAAGTCAAATAATTCAATTTATTTGTTGCAAACAATATTTGTTTGAGCTAAATAAAGATTACTTGTGGCTAACAAAAATAAACAAATACATCATTTATTTGGGATGAAACAGACTTTTTTTTCAGTGTAGAAACCTAACCTTTACGAACAAACATTTTAAGAACAAAAATTTCACAAACTAACTTTTGGAAAAAAACGGCGTTCAGATGAAATCAAACCTATTCCATATTGATGAAATCAACTAACGTGCAAGGCACACAATAATAATTATAATTCCCAATGAAAAAGAATTAAAAATTTTAACCTGTAAATTTTTGGTCAAATGAATAATAATTTGTAGGTACAATTTAAGTAAAGAAAGGCATTATAGCCACAAAATATTTTAAAAACGTAATTAAATGTAACAAACAGCACAAAAACGAAATTCATAACTCGGTGTTTGGGCTCATTACGGTCCACTACTAATCTGGGGATATTGTTATGTCCCAATATCAGCTGGTCGATGACAAATTTTTGCTGCCATCTGTTTTACAACGAGAGAATTCGTGCCGTTTACTATAGTATGCATTTGTTTGTTCCACTTCTGTCGCAGTATTTAAATTAGTGACGGGGTAATCGGATGATTTTCAGAATTGAAAACCTTGTAGGTATTCGAATATTTTTTGGAATCGAATAATCATTGGAATAAATGGATCAACATTTATTTTTGACTTCTAAAAAAAGGGGGTCAACCACTACATTTTCTATATTAATACAGAATAATCGAAGACGAAGGTGACATCTGCCGTACAATTGAATAACCTAGTAACTCTATAAAGCTAAGTTATGGCTAGAGCCTCGTAAAGATTATTTATATATTTTCTTTAATATATTTTTTTCAACTTAATGTTGCTTATTAAGATTTAGCCTTTAAACCTAACTTTTTGTGCTCTTTTCAGATATATGTTCAAAATTTAGTTCTTTCAAATGCAAACTCCAATATTCTAAATTGTTGAGTTACTAGTTTTAGATGTAACATACTATGTACCAAAAAGAAACATAGTAAGTAGGTTTATAAATAGTATTGATTTAATTAACAATGCTAAAACCTAGCAAATAGATTTAAAATGGTAAAAGGTAAGTAAATTGTCCATTATAGGTTAGCAAATTGTTTTGCAATATTCTGTATGATAGGAAGAATAAAATAAAACATTAGTAAATGGATTTGATATTTTCTTTCCATTTCAACTGAATCAATAATGTTTTTCAATTAGGATTAATTAATTAAATAATACAATAATAAAATAATATTACAAATATTTTTATTAGAATATTCAAAAAAATAGCCGTACTTAAAAATTTAGTAAAAAAATATATAATATAAAAAATATCAATTTTACCTTCATTAGAATCCTGAAAAGATAATAGGTTAGGTTAATATTATGTCTTAAATATTATAAACTATATATTATTAAGAAAAAGAAACCAACAGAATATAATAAAAATGAAAGATGCGCTCAAACTAATGTCATTCCCAAATCTTTCAAGTTTTCTGCACTAAGTAAATTATTCCAGAATATTTGTTTTGGGGGAGGCATATGAGGTAGTAATTGTTTTACAATGTTATCTTTTTTTGTTGAATTTAATCCTCTGCTTGAAGAACAGGAATCAGGTAAAGATAATTAAAATATCTGATTTAAAATATTCACTTCAGAAAAATAATTGTCTTCCAGCTCAAGCTTATAAAAAAGTTTCCTAGATCCCTTTCTAAATTAAACGGTTTTTAAATCATTTAATTTTGGAACCACTGTTCCCTTTTTCCGTGTCATACAGCCATTTTCAAATAATTTGAAGTCCTGAGCATGTAAACTTATTACATGATTATTTTTATTTGAAGATTTTATCAATTTTTTCAAGTCTTCAAAATCCAATACTTCAGGTGTTTTATTCCATGTTTTTCCTACTTTTCCATGAACAGCTAATAAAGCTATGGCCAGTTTTGAAGTATTTAATAGTTATACTTTGTAGTCCCCAATTTTCGTTTAAAACAGTTAAACATGCAGTGAAAATAGTCCAGTTTTTGTTTTGGGCAGTACAATTATCTAATTAATTATTATTAACATGCTTGGTCTCAGCATCTAGTTTTATTAAAGCATTATAGAAGGCAGATGCCACATCCTGTGCAGTTCTTCCTTTAACTGCTTCAAGCCACAACACGCACTTATTCTGCTTCCCTGATTTTAAATTAGCAAATGTTTCATGAAAAACTACGAGTCTGCTTATCAAAAAGGAGTTCCTAATCATCTTTGGTAAAATTATTATTTCTGCATATCTATAGAGTAGAGTTCCCATTCATTGTCCCACTGCTTTGTAGTATCTTCGGTATATTTTTGCCTGGCCACAGTGTATCTACGTTTATGCCCACCAAACATGGTCTATCGGCTAAAGTACCAGAAATACTAGCATGAATTTCTTCCTCTGGTTGATCAACTGAAGTACTAGGTAGATTTTCTCTTTCTTGCACTTCCATTGCCCCATTATCCTCAGCATTGTCAGAATTGTTGGATAAATTGGGAATTTTATCATGGGAATGTTGTTTATTTATTGAACATAGACCACAATTATCCTGAGTAGGAGCTGTAAATCCTATGTTATTACTTTTAAAAATCTTTCGGTAAAAGTCTCATAACTTACATGCTTGTATTTTAAAGCAAAATCTTTATACATCTGATTTATCGTTAGATCAGGGGGTAAAAAACGCCTGTTTGGAGCATGTATAATATTATAATGAGAAACTTGTGGGTGATATGAATTAATATGCTCATTTACGTTTTTCCTCTTTGCCTCGGATAAACTTTTCATTTGCAATCCCCGTTTTTTCCCTCTTTTGTCTTCCAAACAAGGCAAGTCATTTGCCGTTCTTGTAACAAAATTAGTGATTGAACCATCTGTTTTGAATCCGTCATTCGCGCAAGTCAAGTTACTCTCCCACTATTATTAATGGTCCCAAGTAACAACATTTACTAGCTAGCTATTTTGTAAAGATGGCATTTTTTAGATCAGCAACTAGACTTACTATGTTTTTAATTTGCAATTTTGGCCACTAAAAATAGTAAATTAAGTTACTATAATTTTATTTGGAATAGTAGGTCAGTAAAAGTAGTAACTTGCTTTACTATGTTTTCCCAAGGCCGTTTAAATAATCCCCTAATAAAATTTATAAATTTTTTAGTAACTCGAGTTAATATAATATATCTTTATAAGTAAGTATATTTGCTAAAATCTTGTAATCTGTAATTTACTAACGGAACATGATAAATAAAAATTAAAAATAGCAGTATATACATCTCAAAAATTCAAGTCGATACGTTTAAACAGAGCAAAAACATAGTAAGTCGACTTACTAGGTTTTTCAAGTGGACGGCAGACATCAGTATTGCTTCTGAATTGTTTATTAGAGGTCAGGTAAACAAAATATAATTTTGTGTAATGCTTATTTTTTTTTCGGGGTAGATAGCTACCAGAGAAAGGGGTAGACTGGGTCGATGGGGGGTAGCTTAGTTAAAAATTTAAACTTAACATTTTTACATGTTTTTTTGCTAATTCAACGAGGGACAGAAAATTTGATCTTGATTCAAGCCAATCAACGGCGTAAAGCGGGTGGCCGAGCATTTCGAGGGTCAAAACGCAGGACCTCGTTACTAACGATAGTGGTGGGCAATCCGGGTCTTTTTTGGGATCTGGGTCACCGGATCCGAATCAGTAAAAAGATCCGGATCCCTGAACCGGGTCACGGGTCGCGGATCTGCAGCGTTAAAAGAAGTACGTCTGTTCGCACGCTTCGTTTTCAATTGGGTCGGTCGCCTATGGCCAGATCCCGTTCGGTCTACTTTGATATGATTTTACCAATTACGCGATGAACCGCCGCGCGCCGGGTCACTGAGAGATGCCGGGAAAAGCAAGCGCCCTTGCCTAACTCGAACGTCACGTCGAATCCGCAGGATCTGTGACCCGGTTTAGATTGGCGAAATGATCCGGATCGCCCGGGTCCCAGTAAAGATCCGGATCCCTGAACCGGGTCAGTCGCGAACGACCCACCACTACTCGTTAGTAACAATTTTAGAATTTTACAGGAAGGCAATAAAACTATTTTTTACTCTTTTAATAGAAAATTAATGATTTTTTTAGTATATGTTTTACAAAAAGGAGTAACAAGAGATTAATTAAGAAAGATTTAATATAATGCCATTATTTCTCGAAAAAATGACATTTACAAGGTACTGTGGTATAATAGAATACAAATACGAGGAATTGCATTTGCGTAAACTACAAAAGACAGACAAATGCGAGGTAATGCTTTTAAAATAGCCACACATGTAAATACGAGGTAATGTTTTCTGCAATTTACGGCAAAAATTAGAAACCCTGTAGTTTGAAACTTGGTTAACAGATGGAGCCATCTATTCTAGGCAACAATATTTAATAAAACGTATTTCGCCAAAAGTATTACTTACGAGGTCCTGCGTTTTGACCCTCGATTTGGTATCCGCACAAGCCGCGAAAATGTTATTATTAGTAATACCCAGGTTTGATACTCGTCGGCATCAATTATTTTTTAGCTTCTATTTTTTTTTTTACTTTTATGCAAAAAGTGGTTAGGAATTTAAGTGAATCTACGCTTGCAATTCCCCGCTTCCGGCGACCTTACTTCCTGGATGTTTTTAAAAAAGCATAGTCAAAGACTATGCCAAATGGCGGTCCGAGGTACGAATAATAAATTTTTGTATGCAAAAAATCAGTATGTAATCGTAACTAATCAAGCGCGATATTTCATACATTCAAGATAATCTGGCAACAAACAGGAGGAATCAAGCTCAAATTTTCTGTTCCTTCTTGTCGATTTTTGTTGATTTTTTAATCGACCGATCAAGCTTTTCATGCTCATTTTTTGTATTTAAACAAGTTTTGTTATAGCGGATACTGGAAATCGGGGTAGATTTGCTTGAGGGGAGGTAGCGAGCGAGATTATTATGCAAAGGGGTAGATCTACCCCGTTCGGGGTAGCATGGGCAACGCTGACTGTGGGCAAACTGGTTCGAGCCCGATGGTATAAGTATTGACGTGGGTCCAGCGTCGAGTAAAATTTAGGAAAGAGTGAAAAATTTATCATCTCCCGAACCCACCTCATTCACGCCGGTAACCAGGCCTTTGTTGATAAAAAAATATGGGTATAAAAAGTTCTATTGAATGGTACCGTGGCTTTTGTCACATCGCGAATTGATTAGAATTGAATTCCATGAGCAAAGTCAGCTTCTATTCGATACAAGATAAACCACTAAAAATGCATATTACCTATATTAATCAGGAAAAGCGCCGCGCAAAAGTATTTGCCGACTTCTTAAATAATTTACAGTAGGTACCTCTTCTAATGCTACCTCTACATTAAGGCTATTCTAGTTTTGCACACCGCGGCTTGAACAGCTATAAAGGTATAGGTACACTTAACCAATTTCTGAAGTTCTTGAGCCAAGATGTTCATTTGTATCCGACAGAGTCCTCTTTATCCTATAATTTTCATGTGCATTATTACTTTTAGTATGTCGTATATTCTATTGTGTCCAAAATACTCGAAGTTTTCGGATTTTAATGGTGTTAATAATTTTTTTTTTCAAACAGTTTGCTATTGACAGCGGAAGCAAAAGTACTTTTTACTTCCGTTGCCAATAGCAGCATTAGTAAACGTATGACTGTATTCTCAAGAATAAATATATAATTGTGTGTCTTTATGTTTTCATATTTAAACGACGTTTGAAGAAAAATAGTTTGATTTATTCGGAATAAAAGCAACTTCATATAACTCGTCTGTAGTTGCCGGACTAACTTCGTTTGTGCGGCAAACCTGCAGACTCCCCCTAGAAATATCGCTTTTTCTCCTATAATAAAGCAATATAGGTAGGTACTAATCTTCTCTTTGTTTATTCGCCGCATTACTTTCTGTAGCATATTTTTAACGTACACGCGCAAATATTATACAGGGTGATTCAAAAGTACTTTGACAAACTTTAGGAGGTAATTGCCGGCAATATTTTAAGATAAAAAGTTCTTATAAACAGTGGTCCTTGGCGACTTCGTTACGGAGATACAGGGTGTTGAAATGTTAAAAGGAATAGTAAAATTTTTTAAATAACTCCTTAACGAGTTATTTTTTTTTAATGAAATTTAGTGAATTAAATAAGCATCTAAGGACACTTATTTTCGAAGTACAACACGTTCGTAAATTTAACCAGTGGCGTCGGTACAAAATGTTACTCTCATATTTTTTGTAAAAACTATGCTACACCACTGACTTATTTTATCTTTCTCCGTATGAATCCCCCCTTCATTTACAACAAAAAAAAGGTCACGTGTGTTATGTTTTTTTGATACGAGGGACGGTTTAAGGGTAAATGATTATTTTATTTGACTATACACAATTATTAAAAAATGTGTTTTAAACTGATCAACCACTCAAATATTTATTAAAGTATTTTAACGAATACCTACAATGTATACAATACATACTTACTAATAAACAAATATGTATAATTTAGGGTGGAGCGAAAATTTTTTTTTTTTAATTTCGAAATGCCTATATACGGAATCGTTGCCTTTGGTCAGACGTATTACCTGTGCAAAATCTCATCCAAATCGTACATGTGCTTTGGCTGCCAAAATGGCCATATATTTTTACCTTTTTACCATAATTTACCAAAAAAAGCAGCATAATCATCAAACGATCAGCAAATCAAATTAAGGTACATCTGAGTCCGGACTATATTATTTCCACAGGAAAAGTTCGCCTAGACTCGTGCCTCGGGTCCTTAGCAACAGCAAATTGCTTATTGCTTCAGTTTAACAGTAACAGTGTCTCAGTACATGTGTACCGTTAGCGTTGTTTTTCATCAGAAAGTTTATCTTATATTATTGTGACAAAATATGCCGCTGACGCGTTTAGACTCGTTCTGTCCGGTGTTTGGTGATCCAAAAACTTTTAAAGACAATATACTTCCAACCTACGCAGAAATAATTAGACATTATTTATTAATTCGACAAACACTTTTAAATAAAAATAAACAAGAACCGAGTTTGGGTGATGTGTGTTTGTCATTGATAAAGGAGTTAAAAACATTGTGGGAAAAAAGTTCAATTTCCGTAGTATCTGATCAACAAATTTTACACAAAATCAGGGAGTATCACAAAAAATATCGCGATATTAAAAAACCAATAAAAAAGGATGGCAAGCTAAATATGTCAAAAAAAGTTATTCAGTTTAGAGAATTTGGTGAGAAAAATTTATTTGATATTTCACTGTGTAAGTGTAAAGACTTTACAAAGTGTGCTTGCAAAATTAAAGTACCCATAGATGAAAGGAGTTTTTTAACTGACCAGAGAACTTCAAGAAAAATGGTAATTGGCAAAATTGATGTAAGAGCAACTAAAATTCTTGAGAAAAGATTGGAGCGTAAAGATAAATGTAATAAAAGAACAGAAAAAAATCCCAAAGAAGACGCTAAAATTTGCCAAGTAACATTGAGTGCTTTGGAAGACAGCTCCCCTCGAAGCTCCAGTGTCTCCTCCAACGAGATTATCGAGCTTTCATTTCCCAAAAGTGACGATACTATAACACAACCTTCCACTTCTCAGATGAGAACAAAGCTTCCTTCTTTAGCACAGGCTTGTGACCGAACGGGAGTCTCGGACAGATTCGCTGCAATTCTGGTGAATGCTGCCCTGAAAGACATGGGAATAATAACCAAGGAAGAATCATCTAATATAATAGACCGAAGTAAAATTAGGAGAGAAAGAGTAAAAGCGCGCAGAAATTTAAAAAAGAAACACGAAGAAGAAATAACCTCTGTCTACGGAATATATTTTGATGGGAGGAAAGATAGAACCTTGGTTCAAGTACGGGAAGGAGATATTCTTTCAAGAAAGATAATCACAGAAGAACATATCGTATTGGTTTCAGAGCCGGGTTCCGTCTACCTCGGTCATATAACTCCTTCTTCTGGAAGTGCCCAAAATATTAAAAAGAGCTTGTTAGAGTTCCTGGACACATATGTAGATATTTCTGGAGTGCAAGCAATGGGATGTGATGGTACAGCGGTAAATACAGGTCAAAAAAATGGAATACTAAGACAATTTGAACTTTCTTTAGCGCGTCCTCTTCAGTGGTTGGTTTGTTTAATGCACACAAATGAACTGCCATTGCGACATCTGTTGCAGCATTTAGATGGAAAAACTACTGGACCAAAAGGTTATAGCGGAGAAATTGGGAAAAATCTAGAAAACTGCGAAAAACGACCTGTTGTTGAGTTTAGAAACATAGATGTTAGTTTTCCTGAAATTGAACTCAGCGTCCTAAGTACAGATCAACAATATCTTTATAGTATCTGCAATGGAATTGCTACAGGCACGATCTCGTCAAGCCTGGCACAACGAGAACCAGGCAAAATGGCACATTCAAGATGGTTAACAACAGCCAATAGGATCTTAAGATTATATATTTCTACAGAAAATCCATCATACAATTTGAATATACTAACTGAATACGTTATGAAAGTTTATGCACCAACTTGGTTTGAAATAAAAATTTGTCCTTCATGTCGACACGGTAGTTCCCATTTTTTTGGCATAATAAAGAAAAGTAGATTTTTGCCTGAAGAGCTTAAGAAGGTGGTAGATCCAGTACTTCAAAGAAATGGGTACTTTGGTCACCCTGAAAACTTGTTATTAGCAATGATAAGCGACGATAGGAAATATATTAGAGAATTGGGTCTTCGGAGGATACTAAAATGTAGACAAGTAAAATATAACGATAACGAAGTTCGTCAATTTATTATTCCCAGTTTTAATTTTAATGCAGATGATTACTTTGAACTAGTTAACTGGCAGTCATTAACCATTACAGAGCCGCCGCTGACAGTGAAAATTTCAGATAACGAACTCCAGGAAATGATTTCCGATGTTCCCGCTGAAATCGAAATTTTAAAATTTCCTTGTCATTCTCAAGCCGTGGAACGCTGTGTCAAATTAGTTACAGAAGCCTCAGCGGCAGTGTGTGGCTATGAAGCAAGAGACCGATTTATAAGATCAAGAATTGCCTCCAGAGTCTCACTACCAAAATTTGAGACGAAAGATCAGTATCGCCAGGTTTTTGAACATAATTAAACATAAGAAATAAATAAAAAGGGTGGGTGGGCGGTGGAACTCGAGTTGCAGCCACCTCCACGTGGTGAGTTCTGGGTTATTTTCATCAAGAAAACAAGCCCTTGGGTTCTTTATGGAAATAAGCGAAGTGCTGCATTGGTGGATATAATCCAATTTTTTTTCAAAATTGAATGTCAAATTGGCAGCCAAAGAAAGGGTCACAGCATACCAAGTTTTTGCACAGTAGTTTACATTTATAAGAGGCAACTATTGCATATATAGGACAACCGATTGATTGCAAAAAAATAATTTCGGCCATTTTCGCTCCACCCTAAATTGTATATGCCTAAGGAAGGTATCTGAGGATGCCTATTTTCTAAGTATAACACGTTTTCAGTGGCATACATATTTATTTATTAGTATGTTATTTTTTAATATTTTGTATTTTGACAAGGCGGCTTTGGAAATGCATTTGTCGATAAATTAAAACATATTTGACAGTTAGTTACCATTGAGTTTTATTTCTTCAGTTTTGTTGTTTTCAATGGTAACTAACTGTCAAATATGTTTTAATTTATCGACAAAAAAAGCATTTCCAAAGCCGCCTTGTCAAAATACAAAATATTAAAAAATAACATACTAATAAATATATATGTATGTAAGACCGTAAGATACGTGAGATTTAATTATTATTAGCATTCAAATTCAACCTTAGATTTTGCAAGTAGTAAATTCTTAATTTGCTTGCAGGGTTGGAATGACGTCGGGTTCCACGGAAGCAACCAGATTCCCACCCCGAACATCGACGCCATGGCATATAATGGGATAATTTTGAACAGTCATTATGCGCAGTCGCACAGCACGCCCACAAGGGCTGCTCTACTTACCGGAAAATTTCCTATGAGACTAGGTAAGTAGAATGTTAAGTTCAATGTCTGATTGAAAACTGATCAATCTGTCGTCGGCTGTAGGGTCGGTTGCACCGTCCTGTTGAAAATATCCAAGACGTAGTTCGTCGTCAAGTAACTGCTCCACAAACAGATTTAAAATATTGTCTCTATTACCGCTGTGCTGTTACTGTGTCATGAAAAAAAAATAGGACCAACAATTATTCTTCTTCGGGAAAGAGCTTACCAGATACCAATTTTTTGAGGATGCAATGTGGACTCTACAAAAAATGGGGATTTTCACTACTCTACATGCGTGTATTCTGAGAATTCACATAACCGGAGAGGTGGAACCAGGCTTCATCCGAAAAAAATGTCAGGTCTAATAAATCATTTCTTTCCAATAAATTTTGGGTAAACAATTGAGAGTAATTCCTGCGTCTTTCAAAATCTGCGGCTTGTATTTCTTGAAATACTTGCACTTTATAAGGAAATAAATTTAGCTGCTTAAGAATAGTCCTGCATGTTCCATAATATCTTCCCACTACTTGGGACAGGCGTCTTATACAATTTGTTGGTGTATTTTGCATTATTTCACGAACGTTTGCAATAAGTTCTTCCGTTCTTACAGATGGACTTCCTGCTCCTTTTTTGTGTTGTATAGAATCTGTTTTCCTAAACACAGCCACGGTTCTTTTCAGGCAATGATAAAAATCCCCAGCAATAAAAGCATCGTTCGTGAAAATCGTCCATGCACAAACCCGGATTGTATTGCCACTCAACATTTACTCTAATCCCGTTTCGAAAATACGCTTCAACCATGAATGTTTTATGCTGTTCCGTAAAGCCCATTGTGTGAATTGTACAAGAAATTGGAAAAATTAGCGATGAATCAAATTACTTGTAACGACTGTCAAAGATGACGGAATAACTGATTGGTTGTTAATTCAGGTAGTTACTGACACCTATGGAGGGCTTTAGGTTAGGAGACCGATCGCAATACATTGGTTTCGGGCAAAGTTTTGGATCGGTAAAGCAGCTTTAAAAATGACCGTCAGGGGAGCATGTGTTACTTTAAATCTGTAAAATGCATGGGTTCTTATGGGACAATCAACTGTTTTATTGAATTTAGTTAACTAAAACCCTCTACAGGCTGAGATATGTATATATTATATCTAATAAAGCTTATTTTATTAATTATTGGATAAAAATACCGCTGACGTCTATCAAAACCTGTAAAAAGTCAAACACTTGACGATCACTGCGCCGCGACCGGGAAACAGCGAACTAACTACTAAACAGGGACGTAAATTTAAAGAACAGCCATTTTCGATCGGACTCCTTCCTAAAGCCCTCCATACTGACACCCAACAGATATTAAGCTCTACGGCTAAGCATTACGTCCTTAGATGCAAGGCCCTCTTTGATGCCAATAATTTTTGCTCGCACGGTACAATCAGTTTTTAAACCTCTTAGAGGGGTGGCGGGTAATCAGGGATCAGATGTCATAAGTTATTTTCGGGATTGTTAGGATGACGGAAACCAATTTTGATCAATAAATTTATAAAAAGTTTAGGAAGTGGGATAAAAGGAACTAAAATAATACATTCGCCAAAAACTACAAATCGTAGGTATGTAATTTTCATAGACATATACAATTAGATCCCTACAGCCTCGTACGCAAACAAAAGTTTTATGGGTGCAAAAATACGTCTGTACACACGGCTTGCCGGTCAGATCCCTTGGCGCCCAACAGGGATGGGCATGAGCACAACCCTTTTGTTACCGGCCTGTCCTTTATCGACGTCATATAAATACACTCCAAAACCAGATCAGCGCCATTTTTGTTGTTACGTTTTCTCTGTGGATTTTGTATTATTCCCTATTAGTTAGTTTCCTTTTGTTTTTTTTAACCAGCATAGCATAATAAAAATCTTAGCTAAGTTGTTAAACGATCGCTTCGCGAACAAATCGTATGGAGAAATATAGATGGGCATACTTAACCGCTGCAAAGGAGGAGGAAAAAATATTTGCTGAGCTAAGTTAAATTTTAAAAAGGAACGTTCAACTTAGCCGTTGGTTTTGCTATTTAAAAGCAATTAAAGGGGATTCGGTTATTGTGGATTGCGGATGTTTAATATTTCGGATTTGTAGTTTTTCCGTACTTGTGTAATTAAGTGAATTACGTTTGTGCTATAAACAATGACTGGCACCGAAAGCTATTTCAAATTCTTAATCAAGAAATTGTGCTTGAAAATGTTGTTTTACACGTACTGACGTACCCAAGTTTTGACAGATTACACAGGCCTGCATGAAATTTGTGATCACGTGATTTTTGTTTGTTGAGCTTAGTTTTTATATAGAAATAACTAATTAAAATACAATTGGTCTCTATCACCCACAGATTTTTTTTTGCAAAAAAAAGAAAAAATATAAAAAAAACTTATAATAGGCGTTTTAATACATTTTAAAATGAATGTAGTACTTCAAATTCTAAATGATTGATGAATAAAATATTATTTTCTATGGTGCTACACACCTTCCGACTGGTGACTTTTTATCGACTTCAAAAAGGAGCTTTAAAGCTGTTCTTTTACATAATGACAAAGTTTTTGCTTCTGTTTCGGTCGGCCATACAGTTAAGTTAAAGAAAAACTATGAAAATTTAGACGAATTACTTTTAAGAATACAATATGAAAATCACAACTGGGAAGTGTGTGAAGATCTAAACATTACTCTTAGGTCAGCAGTCTGGATTTACTAATTTTCCACGTTTCCTGTGCGAGTGGTCTAGCTAGCGAGAACAGCATTGGATAAAAAGAGCCTGGTCACAAAGAGAGACTTTAACACCTGGAAACAAAAATGTAATTCGCGAAAGTCTAATTGACCATCAAAAAGTTTTACTTCCACCACTTCACATAAAACTTGGACGTATGAAACAATTTGTTAAGGCATTAAACAAAGAAGGATATTGTTTTAAATATTTGTGTAAAACATTTCCGGCTCTGTCAGAGGCAAAATTAAAGGAGGACTCTTTGTAGGGCCGCAGATTAGCAGCTTGATGAAAGATACAGAATTTGAAAAGGTAATGAAAGATAAGGAAAAACATGCATGGAATGCTTTTAAAGAAGTTGAAGATAAATTACTACTATGTTGAGATCGTTGAAAATATGCTGGAAAATTTCAGGAATTTCAGAATATGAGCATAAAAATTCACTTTTTACATTCCCGTTTGGACTAATTCCCGGAAAATCTTGGGGACGTGGGTGAAGAGTAAGTTGAAAGATTTTATCAATATATTAAAGAGATGGAAAAAAGATACCAGGGGCACTGGGACACAAAAATGATGGCCGATTTCTGTTGGAACAGAAAAACAACCAAAAGAAGCTTTTCTGAAAAAAGAAAACATTTTTTGAAGAAGCGTAACGAATAAATAACGATTTATAATAGTTAATATGTGTATATTATGTATATTTTTGTATTTTTTTCCTTAATATATTAAAAAACTAGCTTATAAATGAAATAAATCGTGTTTTTCTATATTTTTGGATTTTACCGGTTTAAAAAATAACCTTACGTGATATAAAAAAACTGAAAGCAGATTTGAAATCAGCGCTACCCAATTACTAAAAAACAGTTAAAATTTTTAAATCAACTTTCAAAGTGTTAAAAAATTCAGGCCTGTGTTATTAAATGTCACCAACTAATTTTTGGCTTGATGAGGTTAGGTAGGCAACTTGGTCAAAAAATTACAACCAGTTCCAGTTTCTTGACAATAAATGATGGCACGAAATCGGGGAACATTTTAGCTAGTTAAATATTAAAATAAAATAAAAGGTCAACTTTTACAATTACTTATCCAATGACTTGGCCCGCGGAATACGGTCATAAAATCCGCGCACCACAACATTAAGCTGTATGTAAGTGTAAGGCACTTACACACATTTTAAAGCCCGGACCAGTTTATCTTTCCATTTGTTAAATGATAATTTTGCAGTGCGCATGCCCATGTATGTTAAGCTTTGTTTACATGCGCAAGGCCATAAATTTGCCACTTTCGGGATTATTGTATGCTGATCTGAAGGTATAAATATATCTATGGTAATTTTCAGGATAATGAAGGTAAATAAAGCCAATTTCAATGAATGAATTTTAAAAAAGTTTAAGGGTAAGGAAGCCAGAGAAATGTTAAATTGGGGGTAGGTTATTATTAGGATTATTTAAGTTAAAGGAACAATTAAAAAACTGGAATTAAAAAGGGCGAAACAGAACATAATATTTAACAAACATTTGTTTAATTATGAAAAAATAAATCGGAACTGTTATTAAAAAAATAAAACCTACTCTAAAAATCGATTTTAAATCGTACTATGGCAGTACTAAATTTGCCAGTTTAAATATATTACTGATATCATTTTCACACCCTATATATTTGCAATAAATTATTTTTAAAAAAATAGCTATTTTTAGTGTTTGTTTGAAGGTTGTAGACAATGATGTATCTTGAGTAATATATGTGTTTTGGACTTCCATTGCCTTTAGTTTTTCATATCACAACGTTTCAACTGGTAAATATCTCCAGTCGTCTTCAGGTGAATACTAAACAAGTTACAAAGCTACGAGCCTATTTATACTACCTAGGGGGGGCGGAGCTAGTGACGAATTCGGGTGCAGTCGTGAGTCATCTGCTTACGTCACCATGATTATTCATCTGCTGACGTCATCCGCTTACGTCATCACGTTTGCATCACTACTCAATCTGAGCCTACACCTATTTAACAAGGGCTTCCAAATGTTTCTTATATCTGCAGAAGGTTTACTGAAACAGTCAGGGTTTTGGATTATGACAGCTGCTTCTTTGAATTTTCTCTTCCGCCAATGCTCTTCTTTAAGTATAATTTTTGCGTTTTCCCATTGTAAATGATGGCCGTGGGTCCAAGCGTGGTCTGCTGCACCGGATCTGTTTGTTTCTCCTTTCAGTGTGTGGTTTCGATGTTCTTTGATCCTTGTTTGGAGAGGTCGTAGAGTTTCACCAACATAGGATTGTCCGCATTCGCAAGGTATTCTGTATACACAATTCTTCGTGTCCTTTTGATTTGTTGGTTTTGTCTTCGTCAGGTGGCTTCTTAAGAAATCTCTGGAGCTGAAGACTGTTCGGATGTTGTACTGTTGTCCTATCCTTCGAATTTTTTCGGAGATTCCCTTGACATAAGGTACATTCATGGTGGGTCCAGATTCATTATCTTTGTTCGTTCTAGTTTTGTGATTTTGACGCTTTTTGATGGCCTGATCGACTAGTTTCGTAGGGTAATCATTCATGCCAAGGTCTTGCTTGATGTTGTTAAGTTCTTTCGTCAAAGTCCCCTGCGAGTTGCAAAGTGTAAATGCTCTATCGACGAGTGTTTTGACTATTCCATGTTTGGTGCAGTTTGAATGGTTTGAGGCGTAGTTAAGATATTGACCTGTGTGGGTTTGTGGTTCAACTTACCAGTTGAAACGTTGTGATATGAAAAACTAAAGGCAATGGAAGTCCAAAACACATCTATTACTCAAGCTATTTTTAGGTTACCGAATTTTATATAAGAAAATGAGCACCACTTTTCTTTTTTTGCTTTCACTTTTTGTGGTTCTAGTGACGGGACCGGCGCAATAAGAATGTTCTAATAATTATTTAGAAACCTAATCTTTAGTAAAAAATCAGGTTCTGTAAGATTATTAATTTGTTCTATTTAAGGCTAGGTCGGCTACGTTTTTTATAATCTACAGGGTGTTTCAGAAGTATGATACGTAACTTAAGGGGGTGATTCCTTATGATATTCTATATTTATAATATATCAAAATTAGAAAAAAGTCAGTGGCATACATTTGTTTGTCAATAATCTTCGTTAAGGTGGTCCCCTGGACGCCACTGTACTTAACTAATATCATCTAGTTAGGGCTAATTAAGCTCCTTATCATTATGAATAACGGTACCAAATTTTAATAAAGAATATTTAAAAAAACAATTAAAAATCGATTTTATTTTTAAATATAACAGTCTGTATATCAACAACTCCGGACGTATTTTTATATGAACATTTTCTCTTAGATATCAAAAGGAATCGACCCATTAAGTTATGTACCGTACTGAAAAACCCGATATATATCAGATTTATGCCTATTGTATAGTATGTGGATACATGGTAGTTATTTGTACTCAAATAAGTTTCATATTAAACTGTAAATAATTAGGAAAATTTATTTAATTATTCAAAAAATAGCAGTTTAAAAAGTAATTTCAATTTTCAGAACTATTATTGACCTAAAAGAAAATTTAAGAAATATTTTTTATACAAAACCCCATTTTAATAAATTGATTGTTGTGAAAACCTTTGCAAGAAATATAATTTAACATTATTTAACAGAAAATAAAATTTAATATAATCGTTTTGTTCGTTATTGTGAAATTTTAAAATTAATTTAATTAAAAGATTTTTAAATATCGAAATAACTTTTTTTATTTTAATGTTATTTTGTGTCTTTATCATTAAATGTATTTACCGAATTAGGTTTCTATTATGTATAAATAATATACCCCACAGCCAATTTTTTAAATTATTTATAATAAGAGCACAAAGAGCAGAAATTTATCATCTTTGAATAAAGTGCACCGATTCTCTTAAACATGTTTTTATTATTACACAGGATCTATTATTTTATTACTATATTTGAACCTGAATGACGAATTTGGGTTTTTATTAGAAATGATGCTGTCTGTCAGCTTTTGATGAATTTATTATTCACATTTTTTTTTTCGTTTTTTTCTATGAATATAAATTACAGATAATTAATTAAAATATTATACCTGCTTTATTTAATTTACTTTATAATTAAAAAATAGTTTTTCTTTTAACGGTTACACATACTACAAATATAAATGAAAAAAACTTTACGATCTTAAGGATACTTATACCAAGCTTTAGGATATTTTCCAACCGCCCCCTACGAATCTATTTTAAGATAAACGGGTATATTTCACATAACGGAACAATTTCAACATTAAAGTTGACAACCAAAGCTATATGCTGACCACGAAAGTGGCAAGTCAGTAAATATTGAAAAATTTTAAGTTTAACAAAAAACACTTAAAATTGTCATTTCCGTAGCTTGCATAATATTATAACTTCATGTATTTTAATCTGCCAAAAATGTCTGCTGACAATGAAGTGCTTTGATTTCTTTGTAAATAAAAAACAAGGAGGCATTTCCCCTCCCCCCAAGAGGCGTAAATATTATCAAAAAAAATAGAAAATAGCTTATCAGCACATTCTCCATGTTACATGACAGTTAATCCATAAATTTTAAATAATTAAAATTTTTTTAAATGTAATAAGAATAACATTTTTTTAATCTGACACTGACTGCAGACAAATTTCGGCCAAATAAAATAAAAAAGTTAGGATATATAAATTAATAAAAGTAGAAAAAGAAAAATGGGCATATTTGACCAAATTTCGTTCTTTACTTTTATTAATTTGTCAATTTTTTTTTTACTAAAACTGTAGGTAATTGCTACTTAGAGAGTATTTTGCCGAATTTTAAAGAAAACTAAAACCAAACGAAATATTTAAGAAAATTAAAAAGCGAATGCGTCACTAGTATTTTCTCATAAACGGTTCTAAAAAATTTATATTAATTATTGTGGTAATTTTTTTTCATTTATAAGTGATAAAGTATCTAATAATTCATTAAAATTAAATTATTGACCAAATAAGTCAAATTTGGGCGTAATCCGCGCTTAACCTACGCCTTTGTGGTACCTGTCTGCCCTCCTCGAGACAAAATCCTAGCTAAGCCAATGACTTTTACTAACTTTATATGAAATAATGTTAAAAAACATAAAAGTGTAAAAAAAAAATTGAAAAATAGAACCGTTACCAAAATGGCGAATTGTTACCGAATTATCTTAATCTTTCACAAATACAATTGAGGGGTTCATTCCAAAAACCAGACAAGTCCAAAATAATACATTTCTAGATTATGATGCCATAATATAGATTAAAGGCATGCCGAATCGTAGGCACATTTAACTTCTACAAATAATGGACGAGTCCGCTTTATAAATGATCGAAATAAGCTATATTCTGCAAAAACCAGATAAGTCCAGTTCGTTTCCGGCAAGAACCAGACAAGTCCATGGACTAGTGGGGTGTTTGAGTTGTTAGTGTTTTGAATATACATTACGTCTAACTTTTTTTTGGAAGTAGAAGTTGAATAAATGATTTATTACAATTCCCAGGTGTAGATTTCCTGCAAAAAGCAGATAAGTCCAATTGTTTTTATTTTTTTTCTCATTAACAACAATATTTTTTCAAATTATAATATTGTACAAATGAACATAATATACTAGCAATTTTTAATAAAAAAATACTACTTCCTATTACGAACTACGAAACAAGATAGACAGTTTTATTTAATTCCTGAAAAAACATTTTTTTGTACTTTTCTGGTTTTTGGAATAAACCCCTCAATTTTTAAATAACTGACATAATGATTTAATGCCTAATGGTTTATTTATTAATCACAATACTAACAATAGTTATAAAAGTTTATTAAAACACATTCAAATCTTTTTTTTCTTTAAACAAGCTTTTGCATAGGAAAATGTAATTTACATGATTTGACAATTTTGTTTTAAAAGATCTTATAATAATATGATAGACATTTATGTAATCCATGCACTCAACTCCAGGGGAATTACCAATTACCTTAAAGGTTCAGATAAAGCATAGGCTGCCATTTTGACCTTTTTTTCTTTTTTTTTTGAACAACTTGGTTTTTTGTTTTGCTGACTGCTGTTCATTTATACTTTAAATTAAACCAATTTGTTTGTGCTTCCTGTATCTTTCTCTGTATTTTTTTTTTTTCTTAAAGTCGTTATTCTGTCAATAATAGTCTATGAGTAATAGATGTGTTTTGGACTTCCATTGCCTTTAGTTTTTCATATCACAACGTTTCAACTAGTAAGTATCTCCAGTCGTCTTCAGGTGAATACTGATAAAATAATAGTCTATGCTGTTGCACCATAATGTTAAAAATTTCCCTTTTTGTTTTAAAGATTGTTCCGTGTTCGAATTATTATTTATTTTTTACATTTTTTGGGTTACTAATCCTGATAAATATTTTGTCATTTATATCAGCCTTTTAAATCGTATTCGAAATTGGTGGAGTTTTTTTGTCCTAGTATTAGTTTGTATGTTATATCAGCCTTTTAAATCGTATTCGAAATTGGTGGAGTTTTTTTTGTCCTAGTATTAGTTTGTATGTTTTCGGTATCATTAGTAAATGGTAGGCCATCAAAAACTTCAAACTTTAACTATAATTTTTCGTGGCTATTTTTAATTTTTTTTTGGTTGGATTTTTATTCTATTTTAAGGCCTTCTACCTATTATTTTTACTGTTCCTAAAGAATTTTAAATGTTTCGTCTAATTTGCTAATTAAAAAAAGTTAACCATCTCGGTAACAAACGCATCATATCGTTAACAATAATTTTTGCTTGAAAAATGCTGCAGTAGTTAGGGAGTCTATACGACCCCTGTATTAGCATGCGCTCGGAGAAGATACCAGCTCCCACCCCGACGTCCATTTTTGAACCGTCTCTGAAGATTGAACGATCCGTCTCCATTAGTACCTACTTGATTGCCCTTCCACTCTTCCCTACCTGGAATGAGCATAGAAAACCCCCTTCCAAAGTCTGGCAGCGAAATTGTGTAATTGGTCGGGTCTCGCAAATTTTAGCCTGGATATAATCCTTATATAATCCTGCTATGTCCGTAGTTGGTACTGGTCCAGCATTTCGACTCTTTCAATCGCAGAGCACTTTTTGCAGCCACACTTTTCCCATAAATATGTACGGGTAGCAGATGCAGCATCACTTCCAGTGCGGTCGGTGCTGAATGAAGGGCATCGGTCACTCCTAAACAAGCTGCCCGTTGTACCTTTGTTAGTTTCTTCATGTGTATTGCTTTTTCCAAAGCAGTTCACGAAACCAGGTTAGGAACCTAGGTTAGTATATATTTTACAGTGCCTGTTTAAATCCAGTGTACTATGCGGGGTTTCAATCCCCACTTCTTACCAATAGCTTTATTGCAGGCATAGAACGCAACTGACGCCTTTTTGACTCTTTCTTGTAAGGTCGTGCTCCAATTAAGCTTGGAGTCAAGTATCAATCCTAGATACTTGGCTTTTTTCTTCAGCACTAAAGAACTGTTGTCCAGGACTGGGAGCCTAAAGTTCTCCATCACCCTTCTGCGTGTGAATAAAACCAGTTCTGTTTTTTCTTGATTGGTTCTCAAACCACATTTCGCAGCCCATCGTTCTAGTATTTGCAACGCTGTTTCTGTTAGATTGCTGATGGCATTTAAATATTTGCCTAATATATAACTAAATCGTCAGCATAAACACTTGCATTTATTAACTACTATTTTCACATATGTTCAGCTTGCTATACTTCATCGGTAATATAGATCGCGCATAATTGTTAACGTGTTATCGACATGATGCGAGCAGTAGACTTTACCAACTGGACAACAGCACGCGTAGAGCACTAAGAAATCATAATAAATAATACTTCAAGAGATACTAACTAACCAAAACGTCGTGTTAAGTAATAAAATAAAGACAATGAAACTCCGACAAAGTATTTTTTTATGGATATAGGTGTTTCGTCATTTTTTCAAAATTCACTTAGGGGTTGAAAAAAAAGGGGTGTAGACTATTTTGAGGAGGTACCTATAACTCCATATTTTTAAGCTATAGTGCTGAGAACTCTTACTCTGTTAAAATAAGCAAGAGCGTGTTTTAATGTTTTAAGAAAATTTGCCTCTAGGGGGTAGAAATTAATGGGGTACGCAACCGCAAGAAAAAAATTTTAGACAAATTCGTTGCTTAAAACCGAAAAACATCTGTTCACAAAAATTTTGCCCCTAGGGGATGAAAAAAAGTGTATAAGTGTAAGTGTCTATTTAAAAAAATATTATTTGTTGATTTTTTTGGAAACTAAGCATAAACACTATACAATACAAATAATGAAACACGTATTCTTATTTTTTTTTGAAAGTCTGTCCTTAAAGGGATGAGAAGGTAAAAATTTCTGTTGGAAAAATATTATTTATCTTATTTTGTTGACTCTCTAAAAATACAACACAAATTATGAAAAAGATTTCTTTTTTTTTTTAGAAATCGACCCCCAGATGGGTGAAAAGGTTATAATGTAAAAAATATTTTTTCATTGACTTTATTAGTGTATTTCAATAACCAACAATGTGTTTATAAACGCAAAGTCCATGAAAAGGTTCTGTGAGCGTTATTAACGATCTGTAATGAAATATATGGGTCGTTGTCAAATTTCGCGCAGGTAACCGTGACTAAAAATGATTTGTCAAATGACTTATCAAAAAATAAAAATACTTAAACAACATGACTTTTCTTTGTATCCATGCCTGTTAAAACTAGACTGGGTACATATCGCTAATCGTCAGCCGAGAGTGCATCTAATATTAGTACTAAAAAGATTTACAAAAATTTACAATAAAAAAATACTTTTCTTTTCTTTTTTTCTATTTACTATTGCTTTTTTTGCCTCACCTTCCTGCGGAACGCGAAGGGAAGACATATCGCCAAATTGTCATTATAACAACTGACCAATACTACACAATGGTGCAAAATTTCCGTTTTCTCGTATAGATAGGTAGTTTTCTGAGACGGCGCCGTATAGGTGCTCTTTAAACTCGCACACCTTTGTGCAATGTGGGATATACTTTCCATATTTGCTCTATAAAAATATGTAAGTATTCAATCGATTAAAACATAAGCAAAAAATTATTCTTACATGGAAGCTATCAATTATCAGCTAATATTGTGCCGAGCCCTTCGGGTACGGCACTGTTCTAGTTCGTTCGTTTAATTATACGAGAGCTGTCACTTTGACAGGTAAGTGTAATTTTTTTTAGCTTTTTCGTAGCGAGGGTTATAGCTGTAAGAATTCGAAATTAAAAAATTTTCAGGTACCTAATTAAGAATGTTTTATACGATAGCTGTCAAATTTTGACTGGTAGGAGTCAGTTTTTTTTATCCTTTTCGTAGCGAGGGTTACAGCTATAAGAATCCTAAATTTAAAAATATTTCAGTTTCTAAATAACAAAGTTCTATACGACAGCTGTCATTTTGACAGGTAAATGTCATTTTTTTTAAGCTTTTCTTGTATCTAGGATTAAAGCTGTAAGAATCCAAAATTTAAAAAAAAATCAGTAGTTAAATAACAAAGTTCTATACGACAGCTGTCAAATTTTGACAGGTAAGTTAAAATTTTTTTTTTAGATTTTTCGTAGCGAGATTTATAGCTGTAAGAATCCTAAATAAACAAATTTTCAGTTCCTAAATAACAAAGTTATATACGACAGCTGTCATTTTGACAGGTAAATTGCAAGTTTTTTTTAAGCTTTTCTTGTATCTAGGATTATAGCTGTAAGAATTCGAAATTTAAAAAAAATTCAGTACCTAAATAACAAAGTTCTATACGACAGCTGTCAGATTTTGACAGGTAAGTGTCAATTTTTTTTTAGCTTTTTCGTAGCGACGGTTATAGCTGTAAGAATCTCAAATTTAAAAAAAATTCAGTACCTAGATAACAAAGTTTTATACGATACCTGTCAGATTTTGACAGGTAAGTGTCAATTTATTTTAACTTTTTTCGTAGCGAGGGTTAAAGCTGTAATAAAACTAAATTAAAAAAATTTTCAGTACCAAAATAACAAAGTTCTATACGACAACTGTCAAATTATATATACTTAAATTGTAATTCTTATTTTTTATAATTTGCTACCATTTCTATGCTGTTTAGGTATAGAACAATATATTTGAAAAAAGTAGTATTTGAGATGACCTAAACGAATATCCAAACCAAAAGTATATCGGATTATTAACGATCCAATATGACCCTATATTGATTTTAAAAAAATCAAAAAAATTACTTCCCAACTTTCGATCGCGTTCGCAAACAACAATGTTTTATAGCCCAACGCCGTCTACACGTCGAAAAAGTTTAAATCGATTAAAATGATTTTTGCCACCTGTATCGCCCTACAACGAAAAAAAATATATTTTTTAACTTTGACTTTAATAACTTTTTCCGGTACACCCTGTATATTTGAAATTATTCCCAGAACGTGCCCCGACTATTCCTCTCTACGTCCAGAAAGTTTGAATCGTTTTGCTCTAACCGTTTCCGAAAAAAAAATTCGCGAATATCGAAATGTCGAATAACCTTCTACCACGTGGCGACGGATTATCAATGTCGGAACGCCATCTTTAAAATCGAAATTACAACTATTTCTGAAACATTTTGGGCAAATATTTTGGTCAATAAAATTAGAAGAAGGTTCAAGGTAGATATTCCACCCGATTTAAAATCTGGAAATGTTCTTATTATTCTAGCAAGTCACGCTGAAAACACCCATTTTTCACCATTTTTGACAGCCGGATTTTTAGAATTAATAATTAATTTAGATACATCAATATCAAGGCACTCTTAGTCAAAAGTGAATGGTGTTAGAATTTGTAAAGATTGCCTGTTTCCGCACCCAAAAAAGCGACTTTTCTCAATTTTGCGAATATATTTTAATGATTTTGAATATGTAGAGGTGTTGCGAAGTAATCAGCGCATTTTTTGAGAAAAAAATAAAACGGTTTTGTTAAAAATTGAATAAGCTACAGTCGATATAGTAAAAAAAAAGCTGCCGTTTTTTCCGTATTAAAGATAAAGAAACGAAAAAATATCTCTTAAATACAATTTGACGAGCTCTATCCGCTAAAGTTTACAACGTTTCGATCAAAAGTCGTTTTCAGTACGAAAAAAAATAAAAACCGTGAAAAAATCAGGCCTAACTTTATGATTTCCACTTTCTTACAATTTTCGGCAATTTCCATTCCAGTTAGGTATAGAACAATATATTGGAAAAAGGTAGATTTTGAGATGGCCTAACCGATTATCCAAGCCGCATGTCGATTGGATGCACCCAATTCGACTTATTAGCGATCCAAGAGGTACCATTTTCGACCAAATTTTGACTTTGAAAAAATCAAAAAAATTACTTCCAATCTCTCGATCGTGCTCACAAACAATAGGCTTCTGTAACTCGCGGTCCTCTACACGTCCAAAAAGTTTCAATCGATCAAGTTCATTCCTGGGACCACGGTGTGGGCCGCGTGAAACCCGACTTTTTTCGACTTTGACGTTTAATAACTTTTTTCCGGCACACCCTGTATATTCCAAATTTTTACACAACGTACCCCCACTATTCCTCTCTAAACCGAAAAAGTTTCAATCGTCCCACTCTAACCGTTCCTGAGAAAAAAAATCGCAAATATGAAAATGTCGAAACTGACGACGACGACGCCGACCACGCAGACAACATACATACATATTTCAAATGTAGCAGCCTATATAGAGCAAAATTTTCGGGAAGCAGTCGGGGTTGTCGTGATTCCGCGTGAAGGCGACGAATAACATATCGCGTGTTCGCGCGATATGTAATAACTGAATTTTGTCTGTTACAGTCGGCCGCAATGTTTAACTAATAATTTATGATTTATTCCAGATTTTGTGGGTTAGGGTGTAAACAATATACAACTCTGGTATCATAACGTTTTAAGTTTTATTACGAAATTAAACAATTCAGTTCCAAATATTTTGTCCTTAATGTTAATTACAGTCTTTTATCTTATAATCACATTTAGAACCACAACATTTTTTAAAGTTTAACAATAATTTATTTAAATTCCGAACAACTCTGTTACTTCTTGAATTTTAAAAGACATTAAATTTTCCCTAATTACCCTAAATATTAATATATTAACTGCAAACTATAACATATGATCGTATAAATATCTAACAAATTAACGTATTGTTATATTACCATATTATATTAATTAGCTTTTTATAAAAATCTTTAGTATGTCCTTTAATTCTTGGGGACAGATAAGTAACAGGGTCGTAACACAGTAACATAGTTGTTCTTATCTTACTTGACTATGTTGCACTCGGTTGCGCTTGAAATCTTAATAACATTATAAGCTTAAATATTAATATCGTTTTACATATAAAATTTAAGTCTAAAGCTAAAAAATATAGGCATATTCAACCCTGTTACCACGCGCTGGTAACAGAGTTGTGTAGTAACAGAGTAGTACCTAAATCTTACATTCCATACAACATAAATCATAGAGTAAAGCGTAAAGTACACTTTTTTTTCATATTTACAATATTTACCTCTTTGACAACATACTGAACCTAAAATATTTAAAAATTTATTGATATACTTACGTAATAGAAAATAGATACGTAACAGATTGGTTGCACAATAAAAACACGCTGCCTGTTTAACGCCTCACGGCCGGCTACCTCCTATATCCCTCCCGCCGATCTAACGATCAACCACGATTAATACAAACATCCCGTCCAAGCTAGTACAAAGTCTAAGCAGCGCCATCTCTATTTTAAGTTGCGATTTTCTCGGTAACATAGTGATCCAGACAGTTTCACATCATACGCGGGACCAAGTTTTAAAAAATATTTATTAAGTAAATTTTGACTTACTGCTTTTAAGACATATTTTATAAATATTAAAAATATTCCGTTTATGGTAATAATTTATTTAAGGTAGGTTCATATAATAGAAAATGAAGTTATTTGATCTTTATTATAACGGAGTGGTACTAGGGACATATAGAATTTGGATGGAAAACCACTCTGTTACCAGAAATGACCACAATGTTACTTTTGAAAAAAAATTAAAAAATTAAAATCAAGTCTTTAGTTTAGTAATCAATGTTTATTAGTGTGATGTATTTTGTATTTAATGTAAAATTTGTAAGAGATTGTGTGATTATTACTAATAAAAAAAAATAACACAGTTGAGGGACAAGTTTACCTGCGCGAAATTTGACAACGACCCATATATATTTTCAATAATGACGATGAATCTATATTTTTAGTATTATCTTTCTTAACAAAACCAGAAGATAAATGACATTTTTATTGAAAGAGAAAGAAATAATGTAAGAAAGCACCAAATATATTTCTTTTTAAAAATAATATGGGTATCTATTAAAGGTTCTATTGGGTAGTTTGTATGGTACCCGCTCCTTTGTTTCGATAACGAATTTATAACAATTGAATTGTGCGAGCGAAGCCGCTGGTACCCGCTAGTAAAATATAATAAGTAATTTTATAACCTGTATGTGTATACAATCCAGGCGCGTATTTCAGGGCAGGAGAGGGGGAGGGGGGTGGGGTGGTACTGGGGGTAGTTACCCCCCATAAGCCATTTTTTTTTTGCTTAATTTTTTTTAAAAATGGACAGGTGGAAATCGAGAGCAATAAATCGGTAAACATTTGATTAGATTGACTTCAGTCAGTTGCCAGTTCTCTGAACAATATTATTATTGGCGTCTTTTTTTACTCAAAAATGCTACGATCATTTGCAAGAAATAAGACATATCGCAACCCACAATACACGCTAGTCAACATGCAGCCCGCAGACCGAGATCTGAGACAGCGCTTTGATGTAGAGATAAGTGACGATTTTTAAATTAATTTAAGCAATCGCTGATTTTCTTTTAAAAAAACTTTCATAACCCCCCACCAGAATCATTACCCCCCCCCCCCCCCCCCCCGTCCCCTAAGATGAACTCCTGATACACGCCTGATACTTATAACCCTAAAATTTCAATAAACAAATGGAATTTGGTATCACTTAATAGCTTAAAATTTAAAAGTTATCTGTGAATGATTATAATGTACCGGGTGCTCAAATAAACGAGGACGTCGGCTTTATCTCGGAAACCATTAATCGTACAACTTTCGGAAAGATTTTTTTATGAGTAAGATGGTCAAAAGAAATTGCTGGAAATTACTTTTAAGTTCCTCATTTCGGCGCAAGGGGGCACAATTAAAAATTGTTTTTTTTAATTTTAAATTTCTCCGAAAATTCCCATATTAAAGTATAACTCTGATTACATCATTGGAAAGCTTAGACAATTCTGCATCATTTTGGTTTAAGGCTCATTGGCGTACCGACCTTGATAAGAGTGGTAGAAGGTATTGAAAGTGTAAACATTAAAATCGCTGTAACTTCTAAACGACTTATCCGATTTTGCTAAATTTAAGCTTGTTTGGAAGTACCTTCAATTGTCTTATCTAATGGTACAAGATAGTTTCTAATAAAATTGCTAGAGGGCGCAATTTGTCTTAAAAATTATTGTTTTGGTAATAACTCTGAAACGAACAAAGATATCGATCTGCGCATCTTTTCTTGCAAATTTCACCTACTTCTCGATTATGATGTCATAGTTATACCGTATAATTTGAATTTTCGGGATAAAATCGAAAAAACTGTCATTATTACAAATTGCGCCCTCTAGCAATTTTATTAAACACTATCGTGTACTGTTGGATACGGCAATTGAAGATACTTATTTTCCCCTTCCAAACAAGCTTAAATGTAGTAAAATCGGATAAGCCGTTTAGAAGTTACAGCGATTTTAATGTTTACACTTTCAATAGCTTCTCCCACTCTTATCAAGGTCGGTACGCCAATGAGCCTTAAACCAAAATGATGCAGAATTGTCTAAGCTTTCCAATGATGTAATCAAAGTTATACCTTAATATGTGAATTTTCGGAGAAATTTAGAATTTAAAAAAACAATTTTTAATTGTACCCCCTTGCGGCGAAATGAGGAACTTAAAAGTAATTTCCAGCAATTTCTCTTGACCATCTTACTCATAAAAAAATCTTTCCGAAAGTTGTACGATTAATGGTTTCCGACCACCCGGTACATTGAAATATATTTCATATATTTGTTCTTTTGCTATAAAATAACAAGGTATAATTGTTTAGTCTCACGCAAAATAACGTTTTCGAATTTTTTTATGCATCCTGTATTAAAAATTTAATTTCGATTAACATGAATCTTATTTAGCCTAAACGTAAAAATTGTTATCTCAGAAGTGACATTATTGCGTAGGTATATTTTAGTACGATTTGCTACAGGGCATCATTATTTTGCCGTTAAATCATTAACATTAGGTAGGCTTTTAAACAATGTATATTTTATGAACAACACTTTTTTTACTTGTGCTAAAATACCCTTAATATATACATATTTTAACAGGAATGCAGGGCCCCAGTATTTTAGCAGCGGAGAAAAAGGCTTTGCCAGAACAGAAACTGCTTCCCGAATATTTAAAGGTAAGGTTTTGTAATTCGTACAGGTGCCACAACGCCAAAATTTAATTGTGTTCTTAAAATTAATGTTCCCATCACAGAAATTTATAATATGGTAGATGTCACGTTCACCATCCTTTTTCTTTAATATGGATAATTATTATTCATGCATGGTAGTTCAACACACCTGGTCTGTAGACCAAACAGAGAGGTATTTTTACAGTAAGCCAATAAAAGTTATAAAACAGTGTCATAAGTATAAGCCAAAAAAAAATAAGAAGGTTAAAGTTACCTTTCCTCTGTAATCAAATCATTTTTAAAATTTCAGGCCCTGAGAGTTCATTTTCAACAGTACCTACTTTACCAGAACTTTTAGAGGTGACCAATACTTCTTTTTTAACTGTGAATAGAACTATCACTAAAATAATTACAATTTTAAAACAAATTTTTTTCAAAAAACTGGAAAGTATGAAACTTAGTATTGTTAGAAAAACCGTCCAAAGTGGTCATATTTAACTGAAATAATTAGTTACAGCTATCTCGACTCATCAGCGGCACTTTGACGATACTTCTTGTCAATAACCAACATAATATGCACTAGTTAACTGTTTTCATAATATACCATCTTCACGTTTTAACAATTTAAAATTAACAGAATAACCCGTAAGTATTAACGTATTTGATGAACCATTTAATAATATTAAGCAGAGATATATGGAATTATTGTTTGGGGAGGAATGTGCATTGTGCAGCAGCCCCGTTAAAGGTTACCCAGAACTATGTTGTATGAGTAATTCTAAAAAAACCGAGGTTATTTTCCACTAATATGCTCTACTCATCAGACTTTGTATGTCCTGGCTGTTTGTAGTTATGTATATTTAAACGAAAATCTAAGAATAAATTATGTATCTTAGAATTATACAACCAGGGATAACGCTCATTCATTTGCTGAATATACCTCCCCCAAGGAGAAATATAAATCAATATTTTGTAACATATCTTGCACCCAAATCCTTTAATTTGATTTCAGTTGATATAAGAAAATATACCTACAAAGATTGAAAAGATTTAATGCCCTGTTTAAGAATTTTTATTTTCGAATATGGAACTGTTAATGAGACTATTCTATTAACTACCTCTTATTTGCTATGTTATGAGTCAGAGGGCAAATCTGTAACTCTTCTTACATTATAGATTATCTTAAACAATTTATTACTCTATGCCCATACAGGTAATACCTAACACCTAGGTGCATTACATATATAGCTGATTAAGTTTATATAGTTCTATTAATTAAAAACACATGGTAGAGGTGACTACAATATAATAAATAAATAAATAAGAAGTGTTATATTAAAATCACGTCACATGTAAACATTCCTTTTGATTCCTTATATTATCACAGTTATGACAGCCCTGGTGTTTTTGTTGGGTAAACTGATGTATTCGGAGAATTTTTTTATCTCTTAATAAATTTTTGTTTGATAAGCTACTATCCCCTTAAAAGATTGTTTTCATTCTCGAAATTCTATCTTCATAAATATTAACTATCCTAACAAAATTAATAATATATATAGAATAATACTATTACAAAGTTCTTGAATTATCTATAAAATACTGAAACATTTTTAAAACATCAAGTATAAAAGACTGCTAACGTGGTAAACCCATAACCAATAAAAACTTTATTATTACATGCGACTAATTATTAATTGTAAGTTTATCAGTAGAAACCTTCTTGTTTGTCTTTGGTGTTATTTAGTCGTAAATTAGGCTTGATTATATTAAATGTTGATTTTGTAAACGTGGCTAAACAAACAGCCCTAATAGTCGAATAAGGGATCATTAATAATCCTGCCCCAATTTCGCGAACCTCTGGTTTTATAATATGAAAGTGTTTCACATACTAGACTGTTTTTGAAAACGGGTCAGGTTGACCAGACTAAAAGTTCAGTATTTCTAATTTACCTTTCTATTCAACTACCCTGTTACCAGTGGCGTAATTCAGAATCCGAAAGACCGGAAAAATAACTTCTTAGCTTTTTTTGTAATAGATCTTTAAATTAAATAGTAGTTGGGTGAATTTTTGTTAAACTTTTTGCTAGTGAACCCAGGCAGCGCAGCGTTTGGGTGTTTTGTGACCCCTTATAAATATTTTACGTTTCTTAACAATACGTTTGGTTCAGGTACACTAAATTCGTACCTACCAAATTTTGTTTCAGAGGTTCGATACTTGAAACCGTCCTAGTTGCTATTTAAATTAATCGATTTTTTCTAAACGCCATTTTTGAACCATTATTCGTAGACTTTATAAACGTTGGACTTTTTTTTTAATAGAATAGAATAGAATAGAATAGAATAGAATAGAATAGAATAGAATAGAATAGAATAGAATAGAATAGAATAGAATAGAATAGAATAGAATAGAATAGAATAGAATAGAATAGAATAGAATAGAATAGAATAGAATAGAATAGAATAGAATAGAATAGAATAGAATAGAATAGAATAGAATAGAATAGAATAGAATAGAATAGAATAGAATAGAATAGAATAGAATAGAATAGAATAGAATAGAATAGAATAGAATAGAATAGAATAGAATAGAATAGAATAGAATAGAATAGAATAGAATAGAATAGAATAGAATAGAATAGAATAGAATAGAATAGAATAGAATAGAATAGAATAGAATAGAATAGAATAGAATAGAATAGAATACGTATTGTTGAAAACAGAAGTCTACAAAGTTTAATAAATTTAATATATAAGTTAATACAATTTCTTGCAATTTTATGTTTTGCACGAAAATATTTAGCCTTATTCGAATACATTGCAAACAATTTTATTGTCAATACTCCAACAAACTTAAAAAAAAGTTAAAAAACATGCTCAGGTAATAGAAAAAAACAAATCTCAAAGTTTGCTGATCAAACCTAATGTTATCAAGGGATTTCAAATTTCCCGCGCCAGTGGTTCATGTTCATATATTATGCCATAGTGGCCATACAGCTATTTGAGAATCAAGACTTGCGATGCGCGTGCGTGTGATGTAGTGTCATGACTCATGACATACCGTGTGTTTCATTTAGAGCTAATTCGTTCCCATTCGTTCTGTAGTAACTGCGTAGTTCCTCTCAGTTGCTTACTGTATGGTCGACATTTTCGGAAGAGATAAGTTCAACGAAAGATGTTAAAGAGTTAGCCCGTTTCTTGATCATTCAGAATGCGTCGTTGTCGTCCAGTTATCCAGATGTGTGCACACACAGCACTTCTGATGTTCCTTACTGCCCTGTCACTACTGCGAAAGCTGAACGGACTTTCTCCAAATTAAAGTTGATAAAAAACTACTTGCGTACCTCAATGGGACAAAATAGACTCAGTAATTTAGCGCTACTGTCCATTGAAAATCGAAGAGCGCGCAAAATTAACTTTAAAAAAGTGATAAACGAATTTGCGACTATAAAATCTAGATAGAAGTGTTTTAAGTTGTAAGTTCTTGCGTTTGTGACAAAATATCATGAGAGCGCGGTGTTTACATAGATTCTATGTGTAGAAGATTGCCAGATTATAGTAATAGTTGTTCCAACAAGTTGGTATAAGATACAATAAATATCTACATTAACAAAATACGGTTATTCTTACCCGACATTAATACTGTGGTATTATTTTTTCAATGGCGGTTCGTGAATTGTTAACTTGGGGGTGCACTAAAAGCCCGCTGTAGGCAAAATGCGCCGCAGGCGAAATTTTTTTAAGACTACGCCCAAATTTAGTCAATAATTTTTAGTAAATATTTTAAAAATTTATGATTAGGTACCTACCTACTTATTTTATTAAAAATGAAATAAGATCAAAAAAATAAAAAAGGTCAATTTATTTTTCATTAGGTAGTGGGTACATTGTTTAAAAGTAAAGTCCAATCTTCTGTTTTTATTTACAGCAAACTTATCAATAACAATAAAGTCCCTAAATCTAAGTACACTTTGTGATCTGTGTCAAGTTAATTTCGGGTTTAGGTCTTCCCTCAATTTTAATTTTAATTTTTTGCTCAATACCTACTTAATGAGCTAAAATTGTTTTTCAAATATTCCACATTCATAGTCGTTTTGGCATTAAAACTGATCATTTTTATTAAAATAAGTCTTTACTGCCCCAAAATAATAACAAAAATATCAAGGAAAACTTCAAATAATAATTTTATACAGCAATTAACACGCAATGAACTCAACGGCGCACATTTAAATTGTGCGAGTTTTCCTATTAGAATCGCGCTTTCCCCCACCACACCTACTACTAGTATAAATAGTCGGATCTGGTCTTATCGTGCGGGTCATACGATTCGAGAAAGACATACTCTCAGTTTTTGTTTTCTTTACTTGCGTTTAATTTTACCCTCTAAATAAAATACGTAAGATAAATGAGACAGACTTATTCCATTTTGACATGAAAAAAAAAAGGATATGTATTTACTTTCCAGCGATTCTAAAAAAGCTTATAATAGCACCAGCTACGTTTTATTTTAAATATGCCAGTTTTGTGACTTTGACAGTTTGTGACAAAATGAAACAATTTTCTGGGTTTTGCATCCCCAATCAAAAAAAATGGTACTTAATCTGATAAACTATTTCGAAAATGAAAGAAAAAGTGGAAATTCGCCAACCAATATTCAGGAAACAGTAGCCAAAGCACTGGGAATTAGTTTAAGGACTGTGCAGAAAATTGTGCATGAAACAAAACATAACATAATACCCAAGAATACTAAAAAGTGTAAACGAAGAAAGCCAAAGACTGAGGATTTAAGCGAAAATATTAAAATGGGAGTTCGAAATGTGATTTACGATTTATACAAATCAAAAACCAATGTAACTCTTCCAGTTTTACAAAAAACATTAAACATTCGGGGTGTTTTGGAAATTGGACTTGAAGCCTTATCAAAATTAATAAAAAATTTAGGTTTTCGCTATAAAAAAGACTGTAACCGAAGATTTTTATGTGAGCAGCCACAGATAGTGAGTCAGCGTGTTCAGTTTTTAAAAAAATATACGGACAATTACAAATCGAAATTTAGAAAAGTGATATTTTTAGACAAAACGTAGATATTTTCGAATGGAAGTGGTTCAAAATCTTGGCAAGATGAGTCTGTATAAAGTGTTAAAAGGAAAAAGGGGTGCGGTACGGGATTGCGTTTTATTATTTTGCATGCCGGTTCTGCAACAGGATATGTTGCAGGTGCGAGTTAAATTTTTTCTTCAACATCAAAAAGTGCTGACTATCATGATAATATGAATTGCGAAATGTTTGAAAAATGGTTAAAAGTTCAATTGATACCAAATTTGGATGCTCCGTCTTTAATTGTATTAGATAATGCATCATATCATTCAAGAATTTTAAATAAACAGCCTACTTCATCTTGGAGGAAAAGTGTAATTTATGAGTGGCTGGAAAAACACAACCAAAATCCATTACCAAATATGCTTAAATCGGAACTCCTATCAATAGCAAAGTCTCTTAAAAAACCCAAAATATACGCGGGAGATGAAATACTGCGTGAATATGGTCATGAGGTTCTACGACTGCCGCCATATCATTGCCAGTTTAAAGCAATAGAATTAATATGGGCTGGTGCAAAGTCTTATTATGAAAAACATGTAGGTGATGGTCTTAAATTCGACCAAGTACAAATAGTTTGGCAAGATTCGTTAGATCATATTACACAAGAGTACTGGAAGAAATCGGTGGAACATACAGAAATATTAATAAGGGATTGGTGGGATCGAGAACAAGTACTAGATGTCGAAGTAGCGCCAATGATAATTGCTCCATTCGAAGACGACTCAGACGACGAGGACTTTTCAGATTTTATAAGTGACGATGAGAGTTTTTAGGCTATAAATATAAACGGTGTTTTTTGTTTACATTTTTTAGTATTCTTGGGTATTATATTATGCTTTTTTTTCATGCACATTATTCTGCATAGTCCTTAAACTAATTCCCAGTGTTTTCATTACGGTTTTCTGCATATTGGTTTGCGAATTTCCACTTTTTCTTTCATTATCGAAATAGTTTATCAGACTAAATGCCATTGTATTTTTAGGTTTTAGTAGTAAAATTGTTAAAATAAATTGCAATGTTTATTATTGTCGTTTTTAATTAAAGGGTACAGTAGGTATATAATTAACGATTATATAATTTTTTTGTAACTTTTTCAACTCCCCTGTACATAATTTTTACAAAACTAATAATATTAGGTATATGTGGCTATCTTCGCGATAGATAAAATAATGAAACTATTTTTCCTTCCTTCGGTATATTTGTAAATAATCTCACAACATTTTGATAGCCTCTGTGTTGTCTGATTTGACGCATATGATCAGTGACCTTTGGACCCGCACGTTAAGACCAGATCTGACTATACAAGATGCATGGAGAGACAGCAGATTTTTCATGCCGCTCTCCAAACTTGCCGCCCTGGGCAGGGGCCCAGGTTGCCCCCCCCCCCCCCTAGAGCGGGCCCTGCGAAAATGAATAATTTTATTATATTAATCAAGAATGCCATGAACGAAATAAAAAAATAGACTTAAACAAGTATATAGTTTAAGAGTTCTCTTTAGAGAAATCATAAAACGAAAAAAAAACTATTAGATAAACGTCTACAAATGTATATTATAAATTAAATTAAATTAGAAAGAAATATTAGGGATAATTAAAAAAAACGTGTGGTTGCAAATGAGTCGATTACGTTTCTTAAGTTATATGGAGTAACGGTTTGAAATACCTCTCGAATTCGATCCTGCATATTATCACTTGTGATAGAAGTCGTCTTATATACTATTTCCTTTACATATCCCCAATATAGTTTGATATGGTCGGGAGACCTTGTTGGCTAAGACGCTGGGCCTCCCCTACCAATCTAATGGTTATAGAAACGTCGGTTTAAAAATTGTCTCACCAGTAGACTGTAACGAGTCGTCGCTCCATCCTGCTGAATCCACATTTGTTCACGAGTATGTTCCGGTAATCCACTTAAATGCACTTCTAAATGAGTCTGCAAAAAAATCAAGATACAATTCACCAATAAGATTTCCATTAAAAAAATGTATCCCAATATTATTATTTCTGATTATAACAGTAGGTACAGATATTAAGCGACCACCGATGTTTGAAAAGGGTAAAAAAGGGTTTGTTATAGTCGGATCTGGTCTTATCGTGCGGGTCATACGATTCAAGAAAGACATACTCTCAGTTTTTGTTTTCTTTACTTGCGTTTAATTTTACCCTCTAAATAAAATACGTAAGATAAATGAGACAGACTTATTCCATTTTGACATGAAAAAAAGGATATGTATTTACTTTCCAGCGATTCTAAAAAAGCTTATAATAGCACCAGCTACGTTTTATTTTAAATATGCCAGTTTTGTGACTTTGACAGTTTATGACAAAGTGAAACAATTTTCTGGGTTTTTGCATCCCCAATAAAAAAAAATGGTACTTAATCTGATAAACTATTTTGAAAATAAAAGAAAAAGTGGAAATTCGCCAACCAATATTCAGGAAACAGTAGCCAAAGCACTGGGAATTAGTTTAAAGACTGTGCAGAAAATTGTGCATGAAACAAAACATAACATAATACCCAAGAATACTAAAAAGTGTAAACGAAGAAAGCCAAAGACTGAGGATTTAAGCGAAAATATTAAAATTGGAGTTCGAAATGTGATTTACGATTTATACAAATCAAAAACCAATGTAACTCTTCCAGTTTTACAAAAAACATTAAAAATTCGGAGTGTTTTGGAAATTGGACTTGAAGCGTTATCAAAATTAATAAAAAATTTAGGTTTTCGCTATAAAAAATACTGTAACCGAAGATTTTTATGTAAGCAGCCACAGATAGTGAGTCAGCGTGTTCAGTTTTTAAAAAAATATACGGACAATTACAAATCGAAGTTTAGAAAAGTGGTATTTTTAGACGAAACGTGGATATTTTCGAATGGAAGTGGTTTAAAATATTGGCAAGATGAGTCTGTAAAAAGTGTTAAAAGGAAAAAGGGGTGCGGTCAGGGCCGTTTCTGAGTGGTGTGCTGGGAGTGCCCCCGCACAAGGGCGGCCAAAGTTATAGGGCGGCGAAAGCCGCCTGCAGTTTCACAGAAAAAATTGTTAGACGTAAAAAAAACTCTAGGAGTTGTCATAAATATGAAGGGTCAAATAAGAATGGTAAATTCAGTTTTCAAAAAAAAATTATGCAGTAGCTGTCAAGAATGAGGCAGCCGCCCTTTGTGTTAATTAGAGATTTCTTTTTAGATAGATAAGTATCGGAAAAATAAAAAGAATTCTCAACGGAGGTGGCCGCCCTGCAACCCACGTCAATTACATTTTGTCTTAGGTTTACTCAAAAAATTAAAACTAATTGATATTATTTGAATAATTATATAGGTATAGTTGAATTCACATAAACTTTTAATGCCGTGACATTTCAGTTCTGACATACTTGTCAAATACTGCAGCAACTCATAAAATATAAATTTCTAATGGCTAAATTTAATTAGTATAATTGTACTGCACACAAAGTATGTATATCTTGTATTATTTCATACGATTAAAAAGAGATAGAAATAAAAAGAGTTGGCCGAACAATTCCAGAAAAGAAAAATTAAAAACACTGACCAATCTCAGCTGTATAAGAAATTTAGTAAGTTGGTGAAATCTAAAGTAACTAGACAATGACAAGTCTTGTCATTTGGCATTAAAACTTTATGTGAATTTAACTATAGGTCTTATTAATTTGGTAGTAGGGTAGGTGGGGGCACAAATACTCACAGGGCAAAAGAACGCATCCTATTTAAATTTGCCGCCGATGTCCGGTTTCAAATGCTGTTACAAATAACTTTTCCGACGCCGAAAAAAAGTACCCAGACATTTTGATTACGAATTAAAAGATGACCCCATCGTCGAGACCAAACAGAGTTTCAATGTGAATTTTTATTTTTCGATTTTGGATATTTTTTTTTTTGCCAGGGGAAACCCTTTATGGGCACCGGTTACTTGTTCTTTGGATATTGCGATAGAATCAATTAAGGAGAGATTCGTTTCACTTAATAAGTGTAATGAAACTTTTGGGGTTTTGTCGAACTTCTATGAAGCTATTGCCATAAATGACGAGAAATTGTTAAAATCCTGCAAATATCTCGATATAGCGCTTCAATAGCAAGGAAGTCTCACAAACAAAGATATTGATCGCTCAGAGCTCGACCAGGAAATTTTGTCGTTCCGAGAAATTTTTCCAATAAAATGTACAAAATAATAATTGTAGATACGCTAAAATTCATAGCTGAAAAAGATTTAATCTCATCATTTCCAAATCTTTGTGTTGCGCTGAGAATTTTTATTACTCTGCCGGTTATTGTTGCATCTATCGAACGTGGTTTTTCAAAGTTAAAATTAATTAAAAATTACTTGCGGTCAATTATGTCCGAAGAAAGGATTAGTGGCTTGGCCCTTATCGCCATTGAAAGCCAAATTGCTGAGTCCCTCTGTAGGTAAGTATGAATAAAAGAAAAATATTACAAATAGACACCTATTAAAGATTTATTTTTCTGACAATTGCTTTGCGCCATAATTTCAGGTAGGTAATTGTAAAATAGTAACTGATTTGATTTAAAGGGCAGCCAGTTCTTATGTCGCACAAGGGCGGCCAACAGGCCAGAAACAGCCCTGGGTGCGGTACGGGAAAGCGTTTTATTATTTTGCATACCGGTTCTGCAACACGATATGTTGCAGGTGCGAGTTTAATTTTTTCTTCAACATCAAAAAGTGCTCACTATTATGGTAATATTAATTGCGAAAAATTTTTGAAAAATGGTGAAAAGTTCAATTGATACCAAATTTGGATGCTCCGTCTTTAATTGTATTAGATAAATGCATCATATCATTCAAGAATTTTAAATAAACAACCCACTTCATCTTGGAGGAAAAGTGATATTTATGAGTGATTGGAAAAACACAACCAAAATCCTTTACCAAATATGCTTAAATCGGAACTCCTATCAATAGCAAAGTCTCTTAAAAAACCCAAAATATACGCGGGAGATGAAATACTGCGTGAATATGGTCATGAGGTTCTACGACTGCCGCCATATCATTGCCAGTTTAATGCAATAGAATTAATATGGGCTGGTGCAAAGTCTTATTATGAAAAACATGTAGGTGATGGTCTTAAATCCGACCAAGTACAAATAGTTTGGCAAGATTCGTTAGATCATATTACAAAAGAGTACTGGAAGAAATCGGTGGAACATACAGAAATATTAATAAGGGATTGGTGGGATCGAGAAGAAGTACTAGATGTCGAAGTAGCACCAATGATCGTCGTCGACGAGGACTTTTCACATTTTATAAGTGACGATGAGAGTTTTTAGGCTATAATTATAAACGGTGTTTTTCGTTTACATTTTTTAGTATTCTTGGGTATTATATTATGCTTTTTTTTCATGCACATTATTCTGCATAGTCCTTAAACTAATTCCCAGTGTTTTCATTACGGTTTCCTGCATATTGGTTTGCGAATTTCCACTTTTTCTTTCATTATCGAAATAGTTTATCAGACTAAATGCCATTGTATTTTTAGGTTTTTGTAGTAAAATTGTTAAAATAAATTGCACTGTTTATTATTGTCGTTTTTAATTAAAGGGTACAGTAGGTATATAATTAACGATTATATAATTTTTTGTAACTTTTTCAACTCCCCTGTACATAATTTTTACAAAACTAATAATATTAGGTATATGTGGCTATCTTCGCGATAGCTAAAATAATGAAACTATTTTTCCTTCCTTCGGTATATTTGTAAATAATCTCACAACATTTTGATAGCCTCTGTGTTGTCTGATTTGACGCATATGATCAGTGACCTTTGGACCCGCACGTTAAGACCAGATCTGACTATAGTGTCATAATAATGGAAGTTATGTTTGTTCACATATCTATTTCTATAAAATGTAGCCTCATCACTAAATAACATATTCACTGGCAAAACATTACTCTATTTTCATAATCTGATAATAACTGAATGTGATAGGTATGAAAATGTTCACTATGAAGTATTCTTGACACTAATGATGCACTAAAAGGCAGTTCTTTGCCTAGCTGTTTAGTACTCTTGTGAGGATCTTCAACTAAACTTAAAGCCGTCATTTATTTATTGTCATCGTTGGTCGCTGGCTTGACTCGTTCATGTGTTTCATAATCGATATTTCCTGTTCTTTCAAATCTCTGTTCTAATCGCTCAAACGCAGTTGAATGAGGATGTATGGAAAAATTTTATTTTATTTTTTCATAATCATCTTGATATGTTATGTTTCCACTTTTGCAACTCTATTTAATATGGTAAATTTTATATTTCGTCCATGGCATTCTTGATTAAAATAATAACATTATTCATTTTCGTGTAGCTCACCATAAATTTTAAAATATTTCAAAAAGTAGAAGGTTTAGGTGCATGACATATTTAACAAAAAATAAAGGCATTAAAAAAATACACCTTATCTGTAAAGAAAATTCAGGGTGTTCCATTAAAAAAAATTGTCGAGATTTGCCAAGACTGTACGAACACCCTATATAATAAATAGAACAATAAGTGATATGGTTACATAACATGTACTTTAGGGTACTTGTGGTAAAATTTTTATTTAATTCTATTGATTCCATAGACAACTATGATTGTTTTAATTACTCCCAAAATTTTTTTAAAATACGAGAAAATAATTAATTACTTGGCAACGTCGCAATCAAATTTAAAAAAGTAAATATTACAGTAGAGCTTCTTTCTAGTGGAATCAAAAAGAGAAAAAATATATAGGGTGTTTTATTTTTAAAAAAAAATGTATGTAATAGTTTAAATGTTTTGAGCCATCCTGTATATTTTGACGTTATGCTCCATTGTGAACCCTATAACTTTTATATAACACTTTTTTATAAATATCTTATAAATAGTTTAGGCGCTATCGAAGGCGAACACCTTCTTGACACGCTCTATAGATACCCTTAGTTTAGTTAATCTATGTTAGCGTCATGCATGCATGATGCATGCATGCTTTAGGCTAAACAAAAGGTCATCCAATTGCGAATTATTTTTTAGATACAAACCATAGAATTACAGACATTATCAACTTACAAATTTTACATTCTGAAGAAAAAAGTCATAAACTAGATATATTAGAAAACATCGAAATTTACAAACATAAAAAAGATCACAATGTGAACATCTTAAACACACAATTAGATATCGGAAATTCCCCATGATTAAAATTATTATAAACTCCATCTGTTTACCTTTAGATTTAATAAACATTAACCGGTGCCGATCTAATATGCGGTCTACGTAGCACAAACAGTCTACGTACGTACGCTGTTATTCTAATATGCGATCTACCTGCTAATAACTTTAACATTTAATATCTAATTGTAAGTTAAGGTAATCTCTTTGGAAGTAGTGTTTATGTTAATCTTAGATCCACCACTGGATACGGTTACCACTGTTACCGGCCGATCACGCCAGACTGTAGTCGACTGGTTCAAAAGGTGTATTGGCAATTGGTTTGTTCGTTGTTACCCAGAGCATTTTTTTAAAATTTAATTAAAGTTTTATAAAACAATATTAGTTGAAAATGTTGAATAGAAAAAAATGCTCTGGGTAACAACGAACAAACCGGTTGCCAATATACCTTTTAGACAAAACGTTTGAAATCATCCAATCAGAATAGAGACGGGTGCCGAATCCTATAGCGGAATGTCTAGATGCGACCCGGAAACAGGTGCTCACACACAAGGAATTGAGCGCTCTTGGCTAGATGCTAAAATTAAAATCTTGAAGAAAATGCGTGGTGTCCCCGTAGCACATAATATGCAGTCACATTTAGATTACATCAGTTGGAAAATTATAAATAAAAATGAAGACTTATTTCTCCAATTCTTAAGTGATATCCGAAATGTTTATCGCCCATAAAATTGTATTTTTTATTATGTTTTTGTTGTTTTATAAATAAATAAATATAATGTATCATCTAAATGTTGTTAAAGTAGACCACATACTAAGGTCGGATTTCACCAAACTCTTTAAACTAGGTTTGTTTAAATTAAACTTAGATTTAGTGTTTCAGTGGTAAAATTGGTTTTCTCCAGGAATTATAAACCGAGTTTAGTTCTAAACGGCGTTTCCGCTTGAAACCGGCTGATTTTGGCCAGTTTACGAAAGTTAAACGACGTTTTAGGTTAGTGTTGATAAGTTCTGTGAAATTTGAGGTTAGTAAATATGAGAAGAGCGTATTTATTAGCTTTCGAGGACAGCGATAGTGAATATGAGTACCCTGTTCGTCGACCTCGCTGGGTGAGAGACAGAGAAGATCATTTTCATACTTTAGACGATAAAAACTTTGTTACCAGGTTTCGGCTGACTAAACGAACAGTAGGTACTTGCTGTTTTGGAGGAGATTGAAAATTACTTAGAATTTCCCACCGATAAGTAAGTTAAAGCATTTTCGCATTGTCACATGTACTTTCTACATGTAGGACCATCAGTGTTTTATCTGCAGTTAATGATTGTTTTTTCGAATCTCAGCTAGACATTATTTTAATAGGTTTGTTTAAAAACAAAATTTTGGGCACTATTATATCAAATTTATAATTTCAACCAGAAGCACCACACCAGAAGCAAAAACAATTTTTGATATTTTTGAATTGTTAGGTTAAGTTGTTCAGTTAACACTTTGTCTTCTGTACAAAAGTGCTGGCATCTCACAAAATACAAAATTGTACATCTTTTTACAATGTTGCCGGCTTTGGTTCATCCTTAAATTAAGTTTCGATAAACTCCGTTTTGCTTTTTGCTTGTTTGTGTTGGTGAAACCCGATCGAGTTTTATCAACATTTAAATCTGAGTTTACCGAGAACCGAGTTTATGAGAACGTCGTTTGCGAGTCTTCTGGTGAAATCCGGCCTAAGACGTTACTAAGGTAGACCGCATATTAGAAAAGAGTTAGGACGGTAAACCGCATATTAGACTGGCACCCATTAACCCACCGGCCCCTTGTAATTAAAAATTATACGCTTAACAAAAAATCCATTATACACCAACAACAACAATAATACTATTTAAATGTAGAATAAACTATTTATTACTCTGTATATCTTATATACCCTTGGTTTAGTTAATATGTACTATGTTAGCGTCATGAAGATGTCGTTGTACTACGAAACGGCCGTGAGGCAAAAACTTTTTTTTAAAATACAGTGACAAATAACAAAGTATATATTCGTTTCATTTTACATAGTTACATTTTAGAAACCCACAATTAGGGATCGGAATTTCCCCATTATTAAAATTATTATAAACTCCATCTGTTTACCTTTAGATTTAATGAACATTAACCCGCCTGCCCCTTGTAATTAAGAATTATATGCGTAACAAAGAACCCATTGTACACCAACAACAACAATAATATCTAGGTACTATTTAAATGTAGCATAAACTATTTATTACTCTGTATACGTATTGGTTTAGTTAGTTAGCGTCATGAAGAAGTAGTTATACTACAGAATGTTTTACGCAAAATCTTTTTAAAATACTTACAGTGACAAATAACTAAGTGAAGAGTGGTCAAGCGAAGTGATCTAAGTGCCATAATCGAAAACTACCAGAAGATGTAAAAAACTGTTTTAAAGCTAAGAATAATACAATAGTATATTTTTTTATTGATATTGTGTTAATAAACATACACAAAAACATTCGTAGGAGAAAATTTTAATATCAGTTAATCGAAAAAACGTTTGTACCGGGTGGCCAAATAAGAATGGACGCCGGCTATATCTCAGAAACTACTAAACATAGAAACTTGGGAAAAAAAATTATGATTAAAGCGGTCATGAGAAAATTCTGGAAATTACTTTCAAGTTCCTCGTTTCGCCGCAAGGGGGCACAATTGAAAATTATTTTTTTTAATTTTAAATTTCTCCGAAAATTCTCCAATTAAGGTATAACTCTGATTACATCATTGGAAAGCTTAGACAATTCTGCATCATTTCGGTTTAAGGCTCGTTGGCGTACCGACCTTGATAAGAGTGGGGGAAGCTATTGAATGTGTAAACATTAAAATCGCTGTAACTTCTAAACGCCTTATCCGATTTTACTAAATTTAGGCTTATTTGGAAGGGAAAGGTAAGTACCTTCAATCGTCGTAGCCAATGATACACGATAGTTTCTAATAAAATTGCTAGAGGGCGCAATTTGTAATAATAACAGTTTTTTTGATTTTATTGCGAAAATTCAAATCATACGGTATACTTATGACATCATAATCGAAAAGTAGATGAAATTTCCAAGAAAAGATGTGCAAACCGCAGTTTGATATCTTTGTTCGTTTCAGAGTTATTGCCAAAACAATAATTTTTAATACAATTTGCGCCCTCTAGCAATTTTTATTAGAAACTATCGTGTATCATTGGAAACGACGATTGAAGGTACTTACCTTTCCCTTCCTAACAAGCCTAAATTTAGTAAAATCGGATAAGGCGTTTAGAAGTTACAGCGATTTTAATGTTTACACATTTAATAGCTTCCCCTACTCCAAGGTCGGTACGCCAACGATCCTTAAACCAAAATGATGCAGAATTGTATAAGCTTTCCAATGATGTAATCAGAGTTATACCTTAATATGGGAATTTTCGGAGAAATTTAAAATTTAAAAAAATAATATTCAATTGTGCCCCTTGCGGCGAAATGAGGAACTTGAAAGTAATTTCCAGAATTTTCTCATGACCGCTTTAATCATAATTGTTTTTTCTCCATGTTTCTATGTTTAGTAGTTTCTGAGATATAGCCGGCGTCCATTCTTATTTAGTCACCCGGTACATAAATTGAACAAAAAAAATATAGAAAAGATCTAAGGCTCCTTTTATACTGGGAATCTGCATGCGAGATACAGTATCTGGGATTCAGATTATCGCCATCTATGAATGCTTTTTATAACGAATAGGATGAAATTGGCACTTAGATCTTCTAGTAGGACATTGGCATAGGTACATAGATCATATGAATAGAATATTTTTTTTATTTTGGCACATAGATCACTTAGCTTGACCATAACGAATAGGATGAAATTGGCACTTAGATCTTCTAGTAGGACATTGGCATAGGTACATAGATCATATGAATAGAAATTTTTTTTTTTGAATTTTGGCACATACATCACTTAGCTTGACCACTCTTCAAGTATACATTCGTTCCAATTTACATAGTTAAAAATGTATTGTCACAAAGTAACGGACGAGTCTATTAATTCTATAATTAAATTTATTTGTTAATGAGACATACTCAAATTAATTTCTGTAATTGTCATTTTTGTGCTATTACCGAACGCCGAGATAAATATTTCAAAAATAATTTTAGGCTGTAACAAAATATCTCCGCAGTTAAATTTAATTAAGCCAATATCAAAAACAAATTTCATATCGTTGAATAGTTAAAGGTTCAAACGTAATTTATAGTGTAATAGGTTTTTGATTTAGGGCTCTCATTGGTTAAAAACAATTGATAAAAAGGTCCCTTTATACCCCTATAAATTATTGCACATTTCGAAAATGGCACTTAAATCTGAACATTCGTTAGTAAACAAAACACAGTTTAAGTATGCTTCTTTCAATATCTTTAACCTGAAACAGACGTCGAAGAACAAACAATGAAACTAATTACGTTTTAACCAATCAACAAAAAAGCAGCTGACTTGAACCTTGTTTTTATAATATGTTATAAACTACCTTTTAAACGAAATTTGATAAAATCAGTATTATCCACGGTACATTTTTTTTGCGAAAAAAAATGAGCAAGAATATAATTACAGACCTCCGAGGTTATACAGGGTCCTGCAATAGGGCGTCAGGCTTCCATAGCTCCAATACGAATTTAGTTAGGAATTTCATTCATGCGCTAACTTATACTGTATCATACGGGGTACTTCAGGAAAATATTTTTTCATATACAGGGTGGCCCAAAAAAGTGTGGCCATAAACAGTTGTGATTTTTTTAAATGGCATAACCCATATTTTTTTGCATATTTAGATTTATGCTATCGTCCTTTATAAATGCCTAAAATTTTGTTTGATGTGCTTTGGTAGTTTAAGAGCAATCAATTAAAAACCAAAAAAAAATATTTTGAAGTCGTGGAAAAAATTTCAAAAAAAAAACAATCTAAAATTAGTTTTTCAACCACGGTATTAAGTGAGTTTAATGACAAGAGGTTTAAAGATACTATGAATCAAATAGTATTTATTTATTTTATACAGGGTTTTCATAATAAGGTTTCAAAAATGACATATTTCAAACTTATTTTTCTCAACTTTTTCAAATAGAACATCCTGTATATTATTTTGGTATTTTATATAAAATACACAAGCAATTTTTTTTTGTAGTTGAAGCATATAAGTTATTTCTAGCCGTTTTCGAAATAAATGCAAATTTCATAAATTATGTTGATTAAACAGAGTTTATATTTAAAATTAAGCTTATAGACTAATATAATTAAAAACTACAGTAATTGTTCAAAATATCTTCAATTTTGTTCTGTGCGCAAGCCAACATGTTTTTGAAAAGATCTGTTTATTTTTCTTTTAACATTTCAATTGCAATACCAGCCAGGGACGTAGCTAGGAATTTTGGCGCCCCGGGCGAATAGTAGTTCTGCGCCCTACCAGGCAATCTTAAAACTAAAATTATACATCTATAAATTTTAGTTTAAAAAATATATTAACAGCAGTGGCGACTCGTGATTTGTAAACTTGAGGGTGTACTAAAAGCCCGCTGAAGGCGAAATGCGCCGCAGGCGAAAAATTTTCAAGACCACGCCCAAATTTTTATGAGACATATTAATGTCCCCTATTTCAGAGCAAGATTTACAAACACCGTAGAAAAACTTCTTGTTAGTTTCTTGATTGTTTACTGCCATGATTTAATTATTGTGAACTAAAGAAGCACGTCTACTATCTACTATCTACCTAGATTTTAAAAATTGTTTTATCTGGCATAACTAGCCTAAACTAGACTATACTATGCTTTCCCTTTGTTTTAGTAAATGAAATGTAGTAAAAATAAATAAAAAGGATAATTTTCACTTATATTTTTTGCATTTCGTTTAACTAAACGGTGAGGAAACTTTTTTTTGAAAGTTTAAGTATTCCCATAATTATGGATAATTTCAATAAAATAATTTAAATAAATTTTAGGTGTGAAATTTTCTTACCGAATCCCCCGCGTCCTTGAATTAATATCCGGAAATTCTTCCTCAGTCACGCATTTTTCTAGAAAATTTTCCCTCGTCTACGACTCGGGAAAATTTTCAAAAAATGCGTTCCTTCGGAAAAATTTCCGGAAATAATTCGAGCACTAGGGAAATTGTAAGTGAACATTTTACAAAGTATAAAGTAAAGGGACAATTTAAGTGGCTTTTCAAATCAGTAATAATATACTTAAAAAAATTATATTAAAAAAATATACCTACTTATGGTCAGCTTTTTGAGTAATTAAATTAACTGTATATTTAAACCACCCTGTATATCGCAAAACTAAGATTTGGGTATAGGGTTAAAAGCTCCGTGATAATATTTAACTGTTCACAAAATTTCAGGGTCAAGAAATTTACAGGGGGTTTGAAAATAAAATATTACAGGGTTTTTTATTTGAAAAGTCGCTATTGATTTTTGGTGGAAGTGGCAACACTGTATCATCAAAAATATTTTAAATAAGCAGAGCATATAGAGGTAATTAAATTTGTAGATCGATTCGTTAACTGGTTCTTCATATACGTCCAAAGTACCATCCACCTTGAATCACCCTATACAGACTGTCCGCGGCTAGGGTTTACAGCACAAATGGATGAAAAATTTTATTTTTCGGGATAAAGTCATTCTTGATAAAAAGTTTTGCTTGTGAAAAAAATGTAATTCAAGGAAAGAGAAAATTTTGATTTTTTATACAGGGTTCGCAAAAACTTCAAAAGCATGACTTTTCTCCAAGAGTAAACTACCTTTATTTTTCATTTCTTACCAAAATGCCAATTAGAAAACTTATTTAGAATAACGTTTGTAATTTAAATCCGGGACTTAAAATAAATCTTCGATTTTTTTAGTTTTTTTAATTTTTAGAAGTAAAAGAATTTTTTTTTGGATAGCAGCATTAGCGGTCGAAATACATACATTATCAATGACAAAGGGTATCAAAAAGTTTCAAAAACTGATTTTTGGTGTTACCAGAAATATATTGTATTTTTAATTTCACAAATGAAATGACCCCAGAAATAACACAAAAAAATCTTAAAACAACAACAAATATTAATTTCATAATTGGCTATTCAAACACTCCCCCTCCATATTTAACACATTTTTCCAGCTGTAAACGATTGTGGTCAAAACTTCTTCGAATTTCTTCAATGGAAATTGTTTAAACAGCTTCAACAATTCGCTGTTTTAGAAACTGTACGCCGATCTCAATTGGACGGGAGTACACTAATTGTTTGAGGCGCACCCAAAGATAGGCATCTGAAATAGTTAAATCGGGACTTCTTGGGGGCTATAGAACCGGACCATTCCGATCAATTCATCTGTGGCTATATTATTAAGCCATTCCCTCACTTCAATTGCGAAATCCGCAGGGCATCCATATTGTTGAAAGTACATTTCGTTCCTAAATTGGAGAGGCAATTCTTCTAGGTTATTAGAAAGGAATGTTTACAACATGTCAAGGTAACTCCTACGGTTACACGTGTTTTTGTAAAAGTATGGGCCAATAATGCCATAATAAGAAATCGCACACCATACATTTACTTTTTTGTAATATTGTCTTCTTGAAGGAATTCTAAAACGGGGATTATTTTCAATCCAGTGGCAGTATCTAATATGCGCAGAAGACACATTTCCGTTCGTTGAAAATGTCGATTCATCGGAGAACATGATAAATTTATGAAAATTCCTGTTTCCGCTTACAATTTTGTTTCCGACACCAAGACAAAAATCCAAACGTTTGGTTTCGTCTCATTCTTTCAGCGTTTGCTTAAAAGTTGGCTTAAGTGGAAATATTTTATTTGCCTTTAAAATATAATGAATATGTGTTTTTTTACTAAGGTGCCTAAGACAAATAAGGCCCACCTAAGATCATTTTATTTTTATTTTTAATTAAAACGACATTTGCCACATTTGAATTACTGCTTATCATTTATTATTTCTATTGAACAACTCAGAAACAAATGCACTGTAGAGAAAGCAGAATCAAGCTATGCAATATATCCTTAGATGCGATCGTTACACTAATGTAAGCTTAATGTTGCAATTGAATGTTATATTATGAGAACATTTATCAGAAGCATTCAATACGTAACGGATGTACATAACTACTCGACTCGTGCGAGAGAAAGCTTTTATGTTTCCACAGTTCCCACTAGCTACAGTCAGAATGATCTCTTCCATAATGGTTTTATTCAATACAATTTGTGTCTATCTATAATAAAGAACTCAAATACACTAACAATCTTTAGAAGGAGATGTACTGGGTACTGTAAAACTAATATAAATGTTTATTAATATTTGATATAACTACCTAGTACCTACCTATAAATTTTGTATGTAATTTTACCTATATACAAAAAAATGTTACCTATTCTGTCATCAAAATATATAAGAGTTTTCCAGTAAGTGTACGAAAATTGCCTGCTAGCCAAGTCAAGAATATTATATCCAAGTATCTGATTAAAAGGTTTATTACTCTATTGCCAAGCCAAAATAAGATTCTCTTGAGTCCACTGGGCTCTGATATTTCGGCAAATTTTTCCCTTTTTTTTCAGTAATATAAGAAAAACTTGAAATTCTATATGGCCAGAAATAAGGCCTACTGGTAAGAAATAAGGTCCTCCTTAAATTTTGAATGGGTCTTATTTCTGGCATTCAATGGTTGGGGTTAGGTCACAGTTATAAAAACAACAATCAAAATTCCTTAACTTTTTTGTCAAATAACAATTCTTAAATGTGCTACTTACCAACAGAATTAAACTCCCACTTTTTAAGTTAAAATAAGACTGCGGAGAACGACTTAATTTTCTATAAATATTGAAAAACACATGTTTGGGTGCCGGTTGTAAAACAAATGGCTAATTTCACTCCGAAAAAATGCATAGGAGCGGTGCGCCATCTATGTAAAAATACTTGTGCCTGTAGCCGAACAAATTGGTAGATATTAGAGGTGGGGTTTGTTTTTGTTTGAAGTTTTCTTCAAAGTGGGCTTTATTACCTGCTGGGCCTTATTTGTCTTAGGTACCTTACATCAAGTTCTTAAGCTCGGTTTCTTAATAAAAGGGTAGGATTGTCAGCAACAGACTGCAATACGATTAGGGAAGCTGCGTCATTCTGATCATAGTTTTTTTTTAATTGGAAAATGAACCAGTTCGCTGAAATGTTCTTAATAATTTACGGAGTTCCATTTTTGAGACGTAAACGTTAGGGTATCTTTGATTAAATTTCTCTATCACAAAGTTGTAAGAACTTTCGCCCGCACCGTAACATTGAACTAAATAAACCCTTTGTTCTAAGGTAAACATTTTTAAAACACGTCAAATTCTATTTGACAACTTCAAATTTGCCCAATACGTAAAGCAAAGTAATTAAAAGTAAAAAAATCCTTGTTTTTACAAAAGATGGGAGGAATGCATTTAAACTTTTAAAATAAGATACACCCATTATGAAAATAGAGTCTAATAAAAATTTTTATTAATATTTTTATTGAGCAGCAAAATTTCCATTTACCTCTAAAAATTAAAAAAAACTATAAAAATCGAAGATTTATTTTAAATCTCGGATTTAAATTACAAACGTTATTCTTAATAAGTTTTGTGACAGGATTGATCTGGTATATCACTAATTACTAGTTAATTACGTGGTAGCGTTCTGACTATAATAAACATTATTCATTATCAATGGTAGCGTTTCTGACCGAGAATACCAGACCTGGTCCTTTCACATAAGGGTAGAATTACTAGTATAAATAACTAAGACAAATATATATATAGCAAGCGCACTCTTGGAGATGATGGAGTTCTTCATGATAACTTCAACGTCGTCTCGTTCTGTTAGTTGTATCTACTGTTAATACCAAACGACTTACCAATGTCGACCAAACAGCAATATCCAGGTGATGATGTTAACAATAACGTCGCCGCGACGCGTCTTTAGGGCGCGAGAGCGAACCGTTCAACCTTTGTTAATGAAACCCTTTATATTGATTGTTACAATAAAACAACACCCAGTTTAAACAACAACTTATAAATCTATTAACAACAATTATAAAGAAAGGTAGAAAGAAAAGTTACTGAACAAGAAAAAGAAAGACTGTATAACTAATACAAAATATGTATTATGCTAACTAATAAAGAGAGATTGTTCTATTTAAATGCGTTTACTCTACGAATCCAAAAATTACCCATTTACTATTTAAAACAGATAAAATTACTATTTTTAATTCAATACAGCCCTGTAATTTAATCACCCAAAGATTAATTTATGATAATCCCCGAAAACTGAAAAGTCTAAACACTAAAACCCTGAAACTTATAGGTAAAACAACAATTATACTTAAAACCCACAATTTAACTTTACACTTTTAAGAAACAAAGGATTCACTACACAAGAGGTATATCAAAGAGAGAAATGAGTCCGAAACTATGTACTCTTAAAAACCCACCTAATTACATTTCCTTAAAACCCGCTTGGCTATACACCCGAATATAGCATCTTTGGTACATGGTCAAACCGAACCCGATAACAGAAACTTCGGAACTTAGTAAACCGAACACGACAATAGAAACTTAGGAACTGAATTGTGAAATTCCCTGATTAAGCATCTAACTTCTAAATACACCCCTTAAATTATGCTAATTCAAATATTTAGATATTCCACCCTATAGAACGTACTAAAATCGATATTACCCCTCGGTACCACGTCTTAGGATATAAACAGTTTATTCTATCCAACCAATCAGAAGTCATTTCTCTCTAAGACTCTGCCTTAGATCATAAAACAGGGTCGTCCCAATATATGATTGTAGACATTACCGCTAGGTGACTCTAGTTATACCCTCTCGATATTTAATTAAAACTTTTCCTCTCTTTATGGACATTTCAACTTAAAAATCATATCTATAGATAAACAATACATTCCATACTTATAAAATAACCGTAAAAAACGGTCTTACAAATAACATTCCTAAATAACCTTAAATTTAAAGTACAGCAATCAGATTTACTTAAAAAAAACCCTTTTAAGCTGTTCCAGGGAAAATAAAAGAATAAATCTGATCCGACTTTTACATACATAGAATGGTCAAAATACAAAATCCAGGTTCTTCCTATATTTTCCATTTTTTTCTCAATATTATGGTTCATAACATAATTATCTCATTATAATGGACCACCCACGAAAATCCCTTTATTTATTATTCCCATCTGGGGTTAGATTTTAGCAAACAGCCTGCTTTTAGGGTATAGAAAAATAAACTTTATGACATAACGTTGGTTTAGAATAATTTGGGCAATGGTTATTTGTTTAAGAAAAACCGTTGGTATTTGTTTAAAATAGTTATACTACATTTGGATTTTATTATCATGTTTATGCTTAGAACAAAAGCTTTTAGAGCCCTTCTTTAAATTTTAAAATAGGAAACATATTGTTTTGCCTGAGAACGCACTTTAAATAAAAATAACTTAAAATAAAAACATAGATTTTTGCGTTCTATTACATTGCCCCCACCTTAGAATGAATCATATATTGACTAAAAAAAAATAGGAAAATAATATCTACGCCACTGGTTTGCATCTTGTACATTCGAAACTCAACACAATATCTACCAATTAAAAAAAAACTAAATCAAAATTACTATCAACAAAGCACTGATAACCATTCTGCTAAATGCAGTCTTTACGGGGCGATTCTCACACTTACCGACACGAACCCACAAATTTTTAGCACACACTCCTGTTCTTCCGCGATTTATTAGTTCCGATTCTGTCCAAATTCGTTACACTAAGTCTTTTCTAACCTCGCACTTCTGTTCTGTCTTGCCACTACAATTGGCTGCCTTACATGCCGCTTCCTGGTCTGGGATGTTTTCGGTATCTCATTCCCAATGGTACAATGGGCTTCACCATCACTCTATTCAGCTCTACATCTTCATTTGATGGGATTATCTCACCTCTAGTGAGTTGCCAATTCGTCTGATACAGGTTGTTATGGGCTAGGTTGTTTCATCAGCTCGCTTCCTTAACTATATAGTAGTTATTAACAGCTCACCAAATAACTAACTATGGAAGCTTATCCATCTTGGACAAAAAGCCTGATACCTCCTCCGCTGCAGAGTGTGCCATGCTGGAAATTCGTGCTGCGAGAATAAATTGGGCATATACTAGGAGTCGGCGTTGTCAATGCCCACTATTCTCCTGGTAACCTGGATAGTTACTGCTTCCTAGTGTCGGGTATAACAGTGTCTGTTGAACTCTATACATGTCTTCCTGCGTATATATTCCATTGGAACTTATTGGGGAAATGGACAGTCGGCGCATTGAAATTCTGTCTTCCTCCTCATTGGCGTCTAATTCAAAGACATCAGTGGTCCCTCTCCACTTTTGGCTAACTTCCATCCAATAGTTAGCTGGGACTAGTGGTTGCCATTCCACTTCTGTTTCACGTTCCACCAATATGTGTGTGATAGCGGTACGGAACAGATTTTAGTTTTGTATAGCACTTTACAGTGTAGAGTACTTCTTCCCATACTCCACTCAAGTAACCTGAAGTCTGCTTTACAAGGTTTCGTACGACATCTGGCGATTGTTTGTCTAATGTTAATCTATTTTTAGGAACCTTTTCTTTCAGTTGGCATCTCTTCATGATGGACATAACCTCCTGGTACTGTGCTACGATGGCTGTCCAATGTCCAATTACTTGATCATCATTTACTTGGTACGTAAAGTCATGTTCCGGTACGTACTGTCTCTTCTGGTCTACTTCTATTCTTTGGTATGATCTCCATATAGCTTCTTGGGTCCTGGCAAGGCTTCTCGGATAATAGGGACACCTATTTTTAGCTCTCTGGTCTTGTCCGCACAATCATACGCTATTACTTCTGGTTAAAACATATGGGCTAAGGATTCTAATAAAAAGATTTGTGGCATCATAGTTACTTTCCTTCTAAAACATCAAGACATTACTTTTGCTCACAACGGGTTATATACACAGTACAACATAAAAAAACCAATAATAAAAAAAAAACTATTTTTATTTAACTACTCTTACAACCTAGACTTATCTATATACTATGCTACACTCTTAGGTAATAAAACCTTATATTTCCATTGACTGTACGAGAAGTCAATAGGCTGTACTTCCTCTTCTATATTACATTTTTCTGGCTGGGCTTGCTCTAAAAAAAAAATTAATTAAAGTTATAAAACAATTTCCCCTTGAAACACGATCAACTAATAATTTCAATAAACTTCTTCAATCGTTCACTTACCCTTTTTCCAAACTAGTTCACGATTTTTTTAATCGTTCCTTTAAAACTTCTTCCATTTTATCTTACCTAAGTATTTCTCACTCTATACTCACGATTTTCAAACTGTTACCTAAAAATGTCTTACCATCTTTGGTCTTACCCAAGCCAGCTTCTCCATTTTCTCTATCCTTTTTCTTTAACATTTCTTCTATTCCTATCTACAGTTCTTCTTGTAGAACTCAAGGAATTTAGTAAGATATTCGATAAGGAATTCGATAAAGAATTCGACAAGGTGCTTTCGTGTTCGGCGCATGCTCTGAAAATCCGTAACAACTTTTACATTTCTACCCATAGGCCTATTTCTTCTTGAAAAAAAAGATATCTCGGTAACTTCCCAAAACTACAAAAACTCTTGGTATTCTTACGGAATCCTAAATTTCTGCTATGTTCACTACCGAGTCTCCTGATGTTTTCCTGCTACGTTCACTGAAGAGCCTCCTAATATACTTACTACAGAACATACTGATTTTTCCTGCTATGCTCGCTATAAAGCTTCTTGATACTTTCCTGTTACGATACTTTCCTAGTATGATACTTTCCTGAAATTATACCTTTCTGATATGATACTTTACAGCTTCCCTGCTATTGTCTCCTTGTTGTGAACGCAACATCTCCTCCTGCTACTATCTTCTTAGGCTCGCTACAACTCCTCCTGCTACTAATCTCCTGCTACAACTTCTCCTGCTACTACTTCTTATTATGCACGCTATTACTTCTCCTGCTACTATCTCCTTAGGCTCCTCCTGCTACTATCTTCTTCCGGGATCTTGCAATTGGCTTTAAATTTATTCTATGCTCACCGCGGAGCCCAACATCATTTACTTTTCCAACACAGAACTGTGGAGAGAATCTGTCCTATCCAAACTAACTACATCACCAATTTTAAGAGGGGTGGGGGGTTATTTATGGTCTGAGGTGAGGCAGAATATAGAAATCGGACAACAGTGTTCTATTTTGTTTGTTTGTGGTTTTCAATGCCTACTATTTCGGTCGCCATACAAATGCCGACACACGTGTGATTTGTTGACTCGCAAATCATAGTACGTACGTCTACGAAACTAAGAAATTGCAGCCGTGAAAAAACCGGTACTTTTAAGTCTTCATGCAGTCTTGTTACTAGGGGTGATCAGTCCTTAGGGTTCGACTGTTGAAGTTTAATACTATTGTTAATCAGGTTGTTGTCCTTTTCTTCTGGTCTATTATTCATCTGGAAAAATCTTCTGTGCATCATCGGGACTCCATCCTTAAGTTTTACAGCAAGATTTTTATTACTATTTATTGGTGAACCAACAGAACTAGACATGCATGCTTCATATTCAAGGTTAGGTACCATCTCCCCGGCACAACTTGAACTATGTATCTCTCTTACAAGCTCCTATGCGCCCAGCACTCTCCTGAGCTATGTATCCCTTGTACACGCTTCGTGCTCCCTGGCTATCCACCAGTAAATTCAATTTCATTCTTCTCGCTTGTCGATCCCTTGAAGTGTCTCGCCTGCACTTCTGAAGCATACAGATAACACTCGCCTATCTGTGTAAATACGCTAGTTCCATCGCATCGTTGATGTGATTTTCAACGGGGTAGAGTCGTTCTGGATAACCATTTGCAATATCAAGTTATATCAACACAGCACCATTCTTTTATTCTTCTAGTCTTTTATAGACTTAAATTGATCCATAAAGCTCATTTGTTCTTCCATCTTTATCCGTGACTCACTGATATGTCTTTGTAATATTTCTAAATGGAACTCAGTCGTTTCATTGTCAACACCACAATTATCAAAGTATTTATCAACTAAGTATTCGTGAATGGATCTGTGTTTTCTGGATATATCTTCTTTTCTCCGGGAATACTCAACTATCCGCCAATTTTTGACGTAAGACAGCACATTACCAACACTAAATTCACTCACTTTACAAAATTCCACAAAGCAACCTTTACCGAATATTTCTTAAAATAACAATACGTTAGACGAAAGGTAACAAACCACCTTTAAAAAAACAATAATAATAAAAAAAAATCATACCTTACATGACTTAATCCGGATGTTAATTCATTGTTAAAGAAAAAAATAGCATTTTACCGGAAAGGTGATTCTCGTACGCGTTAAATAATAAACCTTTTTAATCGCAAACACCTTTCAAAATACCAATCGATCGTAAAACTATTATTATGCAAATGTAGCAACAGACCCCAGACTATCATATTTTGTGACGCGCCAGTTTAAAAGAATAGTTAACTAAACAATATCATCAATCGGTTATATCCGTAACCCCAAACAATAAAGATAGGGTAGGTACCCTTTAATCATAAACACCTTGATGGGCTACTACGTTCGCATAATAAAATACCTTGTGCAAATTCAATTTTATTTAAATGAGGGTATAGAGTACTGATTCTCAAAAATCTACTTCCAATGCAACTACAATATAATGATTTCCATGCCTCTTACCTTTGTACCACAAAGTTTTTATACCCTTTTCAAATAAACGAAATCGAAAAATTATATCAACAAAACCAAATTCCAATTAAACAACAAACAAAAACAATAACAATAACCTTAATAATATGTTCAATGTACGTCCTGAAAGAGAAAAAAAAAATACCTGAAAAGAAAAATGTACCTAAATAAAATACGCTGCACTGCATTCATAATATTGAAAATTCGCTGTTATTCCGTCATCAATATCAGATCAGAACTGATTATAATCGGACCTGTGAAAAAAGAAACATATTACTGTACGACATTGTAATATCGTAATTTAAACGATGGACTACCACCAGAGTACTGGTCATTTTCCAAGGAACTGAAATAAAATTAATAAATTATTATCAAAATCATAATGGAACGCTACAACTTTACACTGCTAAAAGGACTTTTATAGTTCATTAACATAAAGATGGTTCGTTTAACAGTTTATAACAGTTTATACCTTCTAGGTAACAAAAGATTACGCTGAAATAGAAACAGATTGGTTTGTCAATTAAACAAAATTATGTATACAACAAAATTTCCATATTTATAATAACATGGCCGGTTACTAGAAAAAACACCGCCAACATTATTATATTAATTATAATATACCACAGAATGAAATAAATAAACGCAGCTGTTCTGAATAATATCAACCTCAATAAGAGCTGTTATACAGCTTCACTCAGTAAATACGTTTTCTTATATTTACAAGAATCGCAAAAGGGTTGAATTTAACTAACTAAACAATAGATGATTTCTACACCTCATTTAAACAAAAAATACGATGACATATATTTGCACCATACATGTCAAAGGAGCGCCAAAGTTCTATTAGTATTCAACTACTCCACAAACAGTCAAAAATATGTTGTGTTTTATCTTACTATACAAACCGAAAAAACTTAATACTGATGGAATCTCTTATCTTTGTCATTACACGTCAAACTACGTATTCTTTTACATTTTACTTTTAATCCTTAAATCGGTTATGCTCTAAAACCGCATATTGAATAAACAACTTATACTTTAACACAACACATTATGACCCAATTTAGTAAACATGCAATCCTTCTTCTTGTTGGATTCTTGCTGCTGTGCCCTTACTATTTCCTGAAAATCCCTATCTCTACATCTCACATCAACCCGCTAAAATCGAGATTAAAAACACTTTAATTATTGAGAAAATTAATCTTTAACTTTTCATAGACTGTTAATTTTGAACCATATACCTTTAAAAAAAAAAATACGCGCTTTACCTTTACCTAATGATCAGTAATTTCCGTTAATTTACTATTATTGCGATAACATGCAATTTCTGCGACAACCGAAAAACAAAATAGTCACAAGAAAAGCAATTTACTATTACAGATATATTTTATTCCAGTGAATAAAATAAATGTAAGAAAAAGTTACATTTTACATGTGTTGCATACTCGATATATGACTGATTGATTAAAATTAGAACATTTCGACGATGAAATACGCTAAAATTCACGGTTTATACGATTTTATTGTGACTTTTAATTAATTAAATACAATTATTACTTAAACAAACAGATCAAAGAATAATACATACCACAAAATAAATAAATTTCTTTCGAAATTCATTCATATTCCAATATGTAGGTCCATTTTTAGCTAATATGTTCCAATTACCACAATCAACTCGATATTTAAAACAATACTATGCTTTTTGACTCAAAAGCAATTACTTTTCCAGGTAAAATTTACTTTATTTACCTACTATCCGACAAATATTCCGTCAAACAAAGAAAACAAGAAAAACTGAATGAACAGAGAATGGGTTCTCTGGTTTTTGACAAAGAATTATATTATACGCATTTTATGATCATCGTTATTTGGGGCTATTAAAACCATTCTAGCTGGCGTAAGGTTCACTATCTTTGTTGCTCAGCTTACATCAATTACAATCATATTATCACTGACAACAAAAACATTGTTACATTATCCTTTTATCAACAAAAAAAAACTATCCAAAAGGAATACACAGCGTACAGGTATTAAACTATTTTTTTATGAAAAAAAAAACATTGAAATTTTCCAAAAAGAAATTCGATACGCTGACAACAAGCAAAAGAAATCTAGTTGAAAAGTAGTGGCCACTTTTTATGTGAAAAAAAAACATTTTAATTCAGCAAAAGAAATTCCCTAGTTGACCAACAATTTTTTTATCAAAGATTGTAAGCTAGCAAAAAGACATTCACTAAGCTGCCACCAATTTTATGTGACAGGATTGATCTGGTATATCACTAATTACTAGTTAATTACGTGGTAGCGTTCTGACTATAATAAACATTATTCATTATCAATGGTAGCGTTTCTGACCGAGAATACCAGACCTGGTCCTTTCACATAAGGGTAGAATTACTAGTATAAATAACTAAGACAAATATATATATAGCAAGCGCACTCTTGGAGATGATGGAGTTCTTCATGATAACTTCAACGTCGTCTCGTTCTGTTAGTTGTATCTACTGTTAATACCAAACGACTTACCAATGTCGACCAAACAGCAATATCCAGGTGATGATGTTAACAATAACGTCGCCGCGACGCGTCTTTAGGGCGCGAGAGCGAACCGTTCAACCTTTGTTAATGAAACCCTTTATATTGATTGTTACAATAAAACAACACCCAGTTTAAACAACAACTTATAAATCTATTAACAACAATTATAAAGAAAGGTAGAAAGAAAAGTTACTGAACAAGAAAAAGAAAGACTGTATAACTAATACAAAATATGTATTATGCTAACTAATAAAGAGAGATTGTTCTATTTAAATGCGTTTACTCTACGAATCCAAAAATTACCCATTTACTATTTAAAACAGATAAAATTACTATTTTTAATTCAATACAGCCCTGTAATTTAATCACCCAAAGATTAATTTATGATAATCCCCGAAAACTGAAAAGTCTAAACACTAAAACCCTGAAACTTATAGGTAAAACAACAATTATACTTAAAACCCACAATTTAACTTTACACTTTTAAGAAACAAAGGATTCACTACACAAGAGGTATATCAAAGAGAGAAATGAGTCCGAAACTATGTACTCTTAAAAACCCACCTAATTACATTTCCTTAAAACCCGCTTGGCTATACACCCGAATATAGCATCTTTGGTACATGGTCAAACCGAACCCGATAACAGAAACTTCGGAACTTAGTAAACCGAACACGACAATAGAAACTTAGGAACTGAATTGTGAAATTCCCTGATTAAGCATCTAACTTCTAAATACACCCCTTAAATTATGCTAATTCAAATATTTAGATATTCCACCCTATAGAACGTACTAAAATCGATATTACCCCTCGGTACCACGTCTTAGGATATAAACAGTTTATTCTATCCAACCAATCAGAAGTCATTTCTCTCTAAGACTCTGCCTTAGATCATAAAACAGGGTCGTCCCAATATATGATTGTAGACATTACCGCTAGGTGACTCTAGTTATACCCTCTCGATATTTAATTAAAACTTTTCCTCTCTTTATGGACATTTCAACTTAAAAATCATATCTATAGATAAACAATACATTCCATACTTATAAAATAACCGTAAAAAACGGTCTTACAAATAACATTCCTAAATAACCTTAAATTTAAAGTACAGCAATCAGATTTACTTAAAAAAAACCCTTTTAAGCTGTTCCAGGGAAAATAAAAGAATAAATCTGATCCGACTTTTACATACATAGAATGGTCAAAATACAAAATCCAGGTTCTTCCTATATTTTCCATTTTTTTCTCAATATTATGGTTCATAACATAATTATCTCATTATAATGGACCACCCACGAAAATCCCTTTATTTATTATTCCCATCTGGGGTTAGATTTTAGCAAACAGCCTGCTTTTAGGGTATAGAAAAATAAACTTTATGACATAACGTTGGTTTAGAATAATTTGGGCAATGGTTATTTGTTTAAGAAAAACCGTTGGTATTTGTTTAAAATAGTTATACTACATTTGGATTTTATTATCATGTTTATGCTTAGAACAAAAGCTTTTAGAGCCCTTCTTTAAATTTTAAAATAGGAAACATATTGTTTTGCCTGAGAACGCACTTTAAATAAAAATAACTTAAAATAAAAACATAGATTTTTGCGTTCTATTACAGTTTTCTAATTGGCATTTTGGTCAAAAATGAAAAACAAAGGTAGTTTACTCTGGGAGAAAAATCATGTTTTTGAAGTTTTTGTGAACCCCTTATAAAAAAACAAAATTTTCTCTTCCTGAATTGCATTTTTTTTTACTAGCAAACCTTTTTATCAAGAATGACTTTTTCCCGAAAAATGAAATTTTTCATCCATTTGTGCTATTGTAAACTCTATCCGCGGACACTCTGTATATAAAAATTCTGTACTTACAATACAACTTTACTTTTATTACTCCTTGTTATATTTTTTTAATAGACGTGACTTGCACATGCTACTAAAAATATAAAGGTTTAATCGGCTTTTCCAATCGTGTTCACTCTTTCATGACATTTAAGTGCGGTGAATTTTAATCTTCTACGCGCTAACGTCCTTTTATTTTACCCACTCGGGATTTGGGGAATATTTGCCGAAATATTCAAGTCCTAAACTGATTTGCAAATTGAATTTTATTATTTGAACTTTGATTTCAAAAAATATTAGTTAAACCAGAAATTCACTGCCAATGCCGTTTGTCAATTTTTATCCAATAAAAAATAAGCTAAGAAACAATTGAACCCTCACATTAGAGCCCTGCACGGACCAAAATTTTACGGCCCGACCCAACCCGGCCCGGCAACCAAGACATTGACGCGGCCCGAAGAAATTATTAACTTCTTCTTCTAGTCCCGTGTGCATATAGGGGGCAGAGTTGCCATTGCTAGGGAAATTTTCCTAAATCTGGGGAAAATCTGCAATCAGTAGGGAAAAAGGGAAGTTTTCTATAATTTAGGGAATTTTTATACTTCTTTGATTTTGTGATATTTGTGAAAATATATTAAGCAATCACCTAAAAAATTATTAGAAATCGATTGACCCATGGCAAAAACGCTATCTATACTAAGTCCTATTTACTATTAGCAACTCAGAATCTGAGGCAGGCTGGTCGAATTACTCTAAACTCTAAACCTTACTCTCAAGATATAAACAACGAGAAACTCGGTAAATCCCAGGCCTCCGTTCGCTGGTATTTTAGGGAGAATCACTCAAGGGGAACCACGCATTTTTTCAATTTTCTGCGTTAATTTCAATAATTCAAACAATAGAGACTTTTTGCACCTCTTAATTCGTCATTCGTTTGTCGTTATGGTTATTCTGAGCATGCGCAATGTCAGAAAGGTGATCCGCTATGGTTAATAACCATAACGGACTCCGTTATTTACGGAAGGATAAGCTTATCGTTATCCTTATGGTTATGCTTAAACTGCATGGTTGCCGAAACATACAAAAGTTATCAAGCATCATTGCTATGAATTAAAATTGTGATAAGCGATTACTTAAAATCCAAAGCAATAGTAGCTTTACATTAAAATATACAACTTAATCAAATTATTGTTAGGTTAGGTATTTTATTTTGTTTAGGTGCGCCGGCGCCAACTTAATAACTATAGACAGAACGTATAGGCGCTGCAAAATCTCTGGTTTTAACAGTGGCGCTACTCGTTATGTTTAATAAAGTTAACCATAACGGAGCTAAAAACTGATATTAATTTAAGAGGTGCAAAAAGTCTCTAATAGCTATGACCAGTTTATTTTCTATGTATTTATCTTGTATTAAATGAATTATTTTTGGCGTAAAAAATGAACCATAAGTGGCTTGATTTTTATTTGTAGAAATTTCTTTATTAATAAATAGGGAATGTTTTGTTTTCAAGTATCTTTTTTCTTCGTTTTGAAATTAAAAGATCTGGGGAAAAATCTGGGGAATTTTTAAGAAATTATCCAGGGAAAAAAAATTTGGACCTGGCAACACTGATAGGGGGCCTCTGTCCATCATAAAATGGCTAGGGTATTGTTTTCAGCCCGGCGAAATATAGATCCTGCATTTGGTATCCCGCACCAATCCCTGATGTTATGAAGCCAGGAGTGCTGTTTCCGTCCTGGTCCTCGTTTTCCTTCAATCTTGCCCTGGAGTATGAGTTTTGGAATAGAGTATCGTTGTCCCCTGAGGATGTGTCCTAAGTAGGCATAATGGCATAGCAGGCAAAATAACAGGCAGGCAAATAACCTGTTCTCTACTACAAAACACATCCTAATACCGCTAAGATCGTCAGTCGTAATAAAATAGCATAGTCGATCGTTTGTTGTTTTCTAGAGAGTTTGTGTATATAAAATATCACGGTAAGTGATTGTTAAAATATTTTTGGTTAAAATATATAAGGTCGCTGCCAATGTTTTAGTGTTAACCCACAACTATTAGCCCTCTAGTTTTAATATTACACTAACATTTAAATGATTGAATAAAATTATAACCTAGAAAATATATTTATTCTTTATATTGCACATTGGGCAAAATGACATGACAGTTTGTCGTTTTGCCTGTATAGCAGTATGTCGTTCTTATTTATTCATATTTTGTTTCAATATTTTTTTTTTAATTTCGTTAATGTACAACAAACATAAAATATAAAAAATAGAAACTACATTTTACACTTAGGTATGTACATTGTTATTTTTTTACTCACTGGACAGTTAATTTCATACAACCATGTCATTATGCCTTTAAGGGAAAAATTTGGTATGTCAATTTGCCTTACCCTATAAGGTTAAATGGTTTTTTTAATGCTTGTTATTTTTTGAAATTTTTCCTAAGTGTTGCAATTCTTACAAGTAAAATATTTTAATTCACTTAAAACGTTAAGAGGTCATATTAAAAAAAATAATAAAATCTAATATACCTTTTGGTTAAGTAAAAATTGATTTTCAAAAGATAGTATGTCATATTGCCTTGCTCTCCCCTATAACGTCTTTCGTTGTGTAACGATATTTAAGAGTTCTCTCTCTACTTTAGCGATTCTTAAAACATCGTTATTCGATACATGTTCGGTCCAGGAGATCCGAAGCATTCTTCGTAGTGTCCACATTTCAAATGGCTCGATTCGGTTTAATGTACTGACCTTAAGCGACCAAGTTTCTACCCCATACAGTAAGATGGGCCAGACGTACCACTTGACAACACGCATCCCAAGTCTAACCGGCCGTGTTCTTTGACGAAATATGTTTTTCATTCTGAGAAAAGTTGTCTTTGCCATTCCGGTACGTGCCTTTATCTTCATCGCAATCCCATCTCTCATTAAGAGTTGCTGGCAGGTATTTGAACTTAGACACTCTTTCAATTGTTTCACTATTAATGCTGATGATCATCATTTTTGTTTTTGTTATGTTAATTCACAATCCAAAGCGTTCGCCAACCTCGGCAATTCTGCCAAGCAAGTCCTGCAGGTCTTCAAGACTGCCAGCCAAAATTGCAGTATCATCTGCGTATCGGATGTTGTTGATGGTCCTGCCGTTAACCTTTATTCAAACTTCTACATTGTCCAGCGCCGGCTGAAAGATCTTCTCGACATATATATTAAAAAGTACGGGAGACAGAATGCATCCTTGTCGGACACCTTTAGCAATGACGAACTCGTCCGTGGCTTGGCAAATCTAGCACCGTTTTTTCAAAGATTTTTAGGATATTTTCTTTATCTTCATCTTTTCTACCTTGCAATTCTTTTTTCTTAGATTTCTCTACTCCAAAAGCTGAAATATTTCTGGCTCTGCTTTCCCTATCTTTTAATTCCATTAAAGTAGGTTCCAACATACGTTCCGTAATAGGATTTGCATGATTTGGTGTAGAACGTATGGTTTCAACCCTTTCCTCTAAATTCTTAAGAACTTCAGAGTAATTTTTTTTTGGTAGTTGTTCTTTAATTTCTTCGATATCTTTGCTTATTATAGCTAAATCTTCTTTAAATCGGGTGGTGGAGGTTTCTACTTGTTCTTTTATTTGGGCGTCCAAAGCGATTTTATGTGATTCTATATCGTTCTTAACTCCATTCTGCTTTTAGAGTTTTTTCTTGAATCCTCTAACTATTTAGATAAGTCTTCTTCTAGAGTTCTTATTTCCTGTTGAGCTTTAGTGAGGTCCTATTTCATTTTTGGAATCACCTTAATACAATCCGGGCAGAGAAATAACATAGCTCCTGATTGACTAGGGACGCAGCGAATCTCTTGGGCTTGAAATTTGACGTAATCAATGCATACTACCAGCTTACAAAAATCACATGGAAACCAGAAAAGTTTTTCTTTTTCTTTCTTAAACTGACACACAGAATTACACTTGTAGCAGTTGTGCTGGCCCATTTTAAGAGTTCTAGTACATGCAGTGAACGTAATAATTTTTCTACGTACCTGTAAAGCGTGTTTGCCAATGACTTATTGGTTTTTATCTTAAGTTACGAAGAAAATACTTTTAAACTATAAATGATAAATCTGCCGACGGTCCAATAATGTATGGTAAAATAAAGCGAATTAAAGTGGCGAATAAAATATATTTAGGATCTTCCTATTATCTAATAATAGTTATTTATGTACCAGGGCAGTAAAGTGATTCTTTATCGGACGAGTCTGAAATTATGAGATGAGCGAGCGAAGCGAACGAGGCGAATAACAGGCGAGTCGATTAAGACACTTTACTGACGTGGTGCATACAATATTTTATCGCCAATCGTTCACAATTTATAATATATAAAATTGAGGCATAACTCATCGCCATAAATCGCGAGAAAACTATTATCGAGCTGTCATAGGAAAATACGTGACAGTGACAGACGATTTTTGATTAATAAATGTCAAAGTCAGTAATTTGCGGAGGGTAATAGTATATTACGTACCGAGGTGGAAAGTGTTTCATTACTGTCGAGAGGTAAACTATATCTCGGAGACAGTAATGAAACTTTTCACCGAGGTTTGTATACTATTTTATTTACAACCACATCCTACATACCTTTATGAGTACTTTGTTCATTTTGTTTAATACTTGAGGTGATTAGGATCTCATCTTTTCTCGCCACATATTTGAATTTTTACAATACCTACAATGGTTTGAGAAAAATTAACTATTAATATGATTACCGCACGTATAACACACGTTTGTGATGAATACTTTTCCAAATTATCTATAGTGTGGTGTGAAGGATATTTTCTGCAATAGGCAGTTTTTAACGCATTCAGGATAACAGAACAACAGACATAAATCTGATACATACGGAAAATTGTGCCAGCCAAACCAGTCCCTTTAATAAATAAACATTTTACTACGTACGTATCAGGATTGCTTAAATTTATTTGACTGATTAAATTTATAGAATCAATTAAATTTATATAATGGGACTATTTCTTCATTAGGCACTTATAGTTGCAGGAAATGCATTTCCATTAATTTTATATGCAATTGAGCAAATGGTGCGTACTTACTCAATAGTGGAAATTGTTCTAAATAGCTGTATTGATTTAGAAGCAGATAAAATAAATCTAAATAATTATTTCAAATAAATAACACCAACAAAAAAAGTAACGTCTTTCATTATTTTCTTAAAATAAAATAAAATTATTTCATTTATATATTAACATTTAAGCTAGCTACAAAATATGTATTATTAGAATACGATTTTTATTAAAAAATTTTAAATTAATTTTGAGAATGATAATTATTATTAATATTAATTACAGAATACCTATGTACTACCGGAAATGGCCAAGTTCAAAAGTTCGTTAGGTTTTTTAATTGCATAGCCAATTGATGTGAAAGACTCGTGACTGGAACCTTCTACTAAAAATGTTTTGGTAACAGCAATCTTGATTTTTTTATTCTTCAATATAGACTTCCAGTACTATTGAACACCGCTAACCTACATGCCTTTAAATTCCTTCCATATTTACTCCGCGATTGACCAATACAATAACTGATGAGCGCCTGAAGCAATATCCTGTATAATATAAGAAGAAAAGTTTCGTAGACCTAAATATTTGGCCACGATAGCGGGCACATTTCCTATCTTGTGTACTGCTTGCTGGTACATTTTTATTTTGTGTGGTTAATGAAAAACCTGTTGTGGGGTGTCCCGGTTGCATATACAGTAACAGCACGCGGGCTAGAAACTTCATTTAAGCTCGGATCGCCGAAATCATAATCAGTAATGGCACGTGTGCTAGACAGCAGAATGCGTAACAGCACGCGGGCTAGAAAATCTGACTTCCTCAAGTGGTGGCTAGTAACGACACTCGCGCTAGCAGCAGTGATAGTAATAGCACGCGAGGTATAAAAAGGTATATCGGCAATCGGTTTGTTCGTTGTTAGCAGAGCATTTTTAAAAAAATTTAATTAATATTTTATGAAATATTATGAAATGAATTGGATTTAAAAAAAAATGCTCTGCTAACAACGAACAAACCGATTGCCGATATACCTTTTTATACCTCGCGTGCTATTACTGTAACTGCTGCTACCGCGAGTGTCGTTACTAACCAGGATTTCGGAAAGTCGGATTTTCTAGCCCGCGTGCTGTTACTGTATATGCGTCCCGGTTAGCAGTAGATAGATGAGTTTTCTTACTTTTTTAAGTTAATTCGTCTCTTTTAAATTTGCTCAAACCACCGCAAAAATTCTATCGATTTTTGTTCTTGTATCTTCTAGTTTAACCAAAATATGCGACTGGGAATCTTAGACAGATATTATTAATAAGCTTACCAACTCTTTATCTGCATTTCAAAGCTTGACGAATAATGTAAACAACCTATATCAAAATAATAATTTACAAATAGACTTTTAAAACGTGTAATAATTACAGTCCTACCTTAATAATTAGATACGCTTTTATAAGAAACTCTTCTATTTATTCTTTGGAGTGAACTGTGGAATTTTTATGAAAGTATCCAGACGATTTTCTCTTGAGAAAGGGAAAAATACTGGGAAATTTACTTATATCCATTCCTTTCTATAAATTTATAATAAATCTCAACACAAAATATTTGGTCCATAATGAAGACCTTTTGTTTTAAGTAAACTCGCTGTTCAAATATCGCTCACTGGGTGCAATAATGGCACATTAAAAAATTGTAAGTTTTGTGAAAATCAACAATTTGTAATCTGGAAATTAAATATATTGAGTTTTAAAGCAGCTGTCTTATTTAATTAGAAAAGCGATAATAAATTATGTTAAATATTTAAGGTCGAATGGTATTGCACATTATTTTTTTATTCAAAGTGTATATATATTTTTTTAAATTGGAAAATATTAAGTTGTGCCATTGTTGACTTTTACGTACAGGGTTATTTTTTATATTTGCGTACCCACCTTCAGGTCTTAATGTAAGTGACAGAAAAAAACTTTTAATACAAAAGTTGCATAATCTTTCCCGTCATATCTTTTAGACTTATTAAAAAAAACATCTGCACATCGGAAAGTTAAAAAACAAATGAAAGTCTTCTTTTTTTAAATGGAATACCCTATATATTTTTTACCATGGCGAAAGATCTCTTTCTCCTTATTTCAAAAATATATAACATGTCATTTAATCCAGTCGCTTGTAAAATATTTGAGTTTTTGATTAATTGAATTGACTATAATCTAGTCGGCGTTCCGCATACTTCAACGTGACATAACGTGATGTGACTTTAATTTATGGAGAACTAGAGGGTAGGAGGCCGATCGACAATGGCAGCATTTTCAATTTCTGTCCCGGTTTTTTGGTTAGTTCGCTATTGGCCGATAGATGGCTCTCGCGTCCGAAGTGGGCTGATGTTGTCTTCTTCTTCTTCGTTTTTAATATGGAAAACTAGATCCTCCATATTTTTTAACTTTTATTTAAACCCTTTATTTTTCTGTGCTTTTACTTTTGACAATTGTCATTTTATTTTTCGAAATAACAAATAACGTTTGAAGGCAAGACAAGACAAATAACGTTGTATTGTAATTAATTTCCATATTTATAACGAATAATGGTACAATTTATAAAAGTAGAGTTTGCTTTGTGTCGGGGTGGTAAGACAGGATCTTCTTTAGAGATAAAACGCAGCCAAATAAGTCTCTTTCCAGCTCCAAAGGTAAAACACTAGCTAGAATGTTCCTGTATTTTAAAAACGAAGCATCGTTGGAACTTTATACAGGCCGAGTTTACTAATAAGTATAACAAAGTAAGTGTAAATTCATATAAAAGTCCTTATTTGTTCCTTAAAGAACTAATTTAAATAAAAATAGTTATCGCGTTCATAAGAAACCATTTATTTGATAGCCCACTTCGAACACGAGCGCCATCTTATGGCAACTCGTAAAGCTGAATTACCGATGCTAATTTGGGACCGAATCCAATGCATTGCGATCGGCCTCCTACCTCAAGGCCTCCATACTTTAATTTAAATTGAAACTTGCAGCAAAGAAAATAACTTATGATTTATAATTTATGATATAAAGTAAAGTAAATTGCTGTTGAACTACAGCTATTTGGTTGTTATTAGAGTAAAAAAGACGCACTATTTGAAGTTTGTCTTCTTCCGAATATCCCATTTTCCTTACTGAATCTTTCAATTTAAAGTAAAGTGACAAATATGTCACGTTGAAGTACACAGAGGGAAATCGACTAATTAAACAGAATTGTTAAGAATTATCTTATATCAGTAGCAACATTTGTAATAATTACTATTAAACAATCGTTAACTACAACAAAAAAATGAACTAACAAACAACATATAGAATTGCTAACTCGGTATTTATACGTACAATAAGACAGAATAATACTACATATAAGCCAATTATTGTAAGAATGTGTTTCAGTAAAATATGCTTATTGGAACTAAAAAATTGTTTTTAGGATTATACCAACGATAAAACGCTTTATTTGGGGTATTATTTAAAATAGTGGTTCATATTAAACATTTATTAACGGGTTTGCAACACACTTCTATTTCGCGATGAGTGGGGGAAACTTTAAACATTTACACGGGACACGGTGGCCATTTGCTTTGTTCCCCGGGCTTCGCGGATTGTGTGTTTAGTGGCTGAACTTTTTCTGTATGTATTGTATAAAATAATAAAATATGGATAACATATTCAACTGTACATAATCATATTATAGTTTGCAAAACTCAAACCCAACCCATTTTAAGGGGGTAAGTACCTATTATTACTTATGTGTGCTTGGTTTATCTTAAAATTCATAAACATTAGCTTTGGCATTGCTTTCGTATAATATGACTGATGCATTATATAGAAAATTATATTGCCAGTTTTATAAATATGTATAATAGTTTATAACGATTAATTAAAATATCTTTTCATTTGGTAAAATTGTTAACCTAAATGTTTATATAAATGCATTTTTAAGTCTCAAATAACTGAGTTTTAATGATTTGAAAAATCTATAACTGTCGATTCATTTTTACTATTTTTTATAATAAAATGCCGTAAACAATAAAACAATTTAGACTATACCAATTATAATAACTTACAATTTTAATCCTACAATTCCAAATCAGTAGCTATTTTATATTATTTTTCTTTGCAAAATATATAATATGAATACAACTAAAATAAAATTGGACGAAAAGGAATAATTCCATACGTATGCCTTAGTTAATTTTTGTGAATTTTGAGATAAACTAGCTCATAATAATAATCCTAACTCACTTATATTATTTGGCTTGGGTCTTAGTTTTGTAACGTCTGTATTTAGCAATTTGTAAGCGACATAATAAAGTGTAAATAATTTTAGTATTTTTGGTAACCTAAAAGCTGTATTTATGATTTCAGATTTTTTGTTGTACCTTAGTATAAACATTTGTAAGCGTTAAGGAGAAATGGCCTTGTGTTGTTTTTGTTCAAGTTTAATAAAGACCTTTGTAATGTTTACCTATTTTTTTTTTGTAATCTTTTTAAATATATACTACCCCTAGAGGGCAAAGTTTTAAAAACCAAAAAATAGTATAAAACCGTTTTGCATTAGCACTAAACAGTTTTATAATAGGTATAAAACTGTTTAGTTGCTAATACAAAACGGTATAAAACTGTTTAGTTGGTATAAACTGTTTTGTATTAGCAACTAAACAGTTTTATACCCATTATAAAACTGGATTATACTCATTTTCAACTAATGTATAATGGGAATAAGCACGTTTTATATTCGCTATGGATCAAACCTTTAGGGTTACAATCCATGTCATATAAACAGTATAACATAGCTATTTACTCTTATGCACTGGTCTTAACTATATCTGGTGTATATATGCTATTAGCACGTATTGCTGTCCCAAATAGTATTAAATATTCTTATGATGTTTATAAGAATTCTCATTAGGGTTATAATGCATTTCTCTCAGTGTATGCGGAACGCCGACTAGATTATAGTCAATTCAATTAATCAAAAACTCAAATATTTCACAAGCGACTGGATTAAATAATGACATGTTATATATTTTTGAAATCAGGAGAAAGAGATATTTCGCCCTGGTAAAAAATATATAGGGTGTTCCATTTAAAAAAAGAATACTTTCATTTGTTTTTTAACTTTCCGATGTGCAGATGTTTTTTTTAAGAAGTCTAAAAGATATGACGGGAAACATTATGCAACTTTTGTATTAAAAGTTTTTTTCTGTTACTTATATTAAGCCCTGTAGGTGGGTACGCAAATATAAAAAATAACCCTGTACATACGTCACTTCCTTAAATAAAATGGTCTATTTTAATAACTAATTTTGATTAAAAATACGTTTTTCTGTTTTAACAATATTTTATTGCAAAAAGGAACAGGAACAGGTTGAAAAATAAAACATGTTGTTTATTTAGTTTAAACATGAACTTATATGGCTAAACTTAAACAGAGTACTAAAAAATTGAATGAAAGGTTGGATTTCGGCGTCTGTTTGGGCTTTTTTCAGTACAGCTATTAACAATAAATAACGACACATAAATAAAAAATTTACAATTGAGAAGGCAATACTGGCACAACTAAACTTATTCCACTAAAATTAGCCATAAAATATAAAATAATAACATGCAATATAGGCACCACCTTTAATATGCCACTGTTGCATTATTAAAAATGTAAAATTTGTTCCAACTTATCGTATTAAAATTCGAGTGCCTCTGTTGTCTACGTACTCGATCAAAAAGGCGCGAAATTCAATAGTGACACTAGTGCCATCTAGCGAGTTCCACTAGAGATAACTTTATGCCACTATTCTTAGTGTGACAAATAAGGTATTCAAGGTAATATGGTATCACTTACTCAATATGACCAATTATTGAGATGTGCCACTATTGCACCCAGTGAGCGATATGAGCAAATGGTATCTTCGGTGATTTTTTCTGATCACATCAATTTCGATAAAAACTATGTCTCTTCATATACTTTGTTGGTAGAAAAGAGTCCATAGCAAGTGAGAGTATATTTTGAATTTTTTCCATTTTTACGGACACTTTTTTGACAACCTTGTTAGGTTATAAAAACAAAGCGTAAATAATTGGTAACTGTTAGAAAGCATAGCAAACTTTCCAAATATGCATGATCTTGACAAAATCAAGTATGTTATACAGGGTTTCAGGAATTAAATACAGGGTGACGCGGATCTAAATGAACATACTTCAACACAAGACAAAGAATACCTTGGGGGTTCTTAATCACCCATCTTTGATAGTTCAATTGTCGATAGTTAATAAGATACAGGGTCTTTTATGAACTTCAGCAATTTTTTGTTCTTGTCATATTTTTTAATGCACTCCGTATAAAATTTTCATATTGGGTCAACATCTGTAACCTATCTGTCGCTTAAAATTGCAGTATCAGAAAATTTTAAATTCCAGGCCCGTATTAAAAAAAGTTGACATTTTCAATTTTTACATTTTTAACACCCTGTAGATCAATTTTTTCAAAATATTATTTTTTTATTGGAAAGAGCATAAAGAATTGACCCTAACGGCATAATTTTCAAAGTTCCCGCACCCATCACTTGATTAGAATAAATGGTTGTTTTGTAAAAAATTTCAAAATGGTGCATATTTGGAAATTAGAAATTAAGAAAATAACAATAAAAAAGCAAAAACTGCTTCCGAAGTAAAAAAATAAATGTACTAAACGTTTAATAGTTTTAACGAGACTAAATTTTAGGGAACAACACAACAACAAATAACAAAGTAATAATAATAATAACAAAACTGCAAGATAATGATTGCTTTTTATATATCGACAAAAAATCGTAAATTACAGTCAGAAATTTCAAACTTTGTAAAGTAGGCTTTGCCTCATTTAAAAACAAACCAAAGACTATCGAGTTACTGTTCCATAGCAACAATTCAAGTCACTATCAGATATGTGACAGTTGTCTGACCTTTGTTAGTATTCGGTTAACAATTATTGCAATTTTCTGTTGAAGATGCCTTACCAATTTTTAAATGCCGAATATGCCGACATTATTTTTGTATACGGTTTTTGTAATGGTAATGGAAGAGCTGCTGTTCGGGAATATCGTAGGCGATTTCCGGGTAGAAGATGTCCATATCACAAAACATTTGCAAATGTATTTTTATTTGCTGGAGAACATGGACATTTTCCCACTGACACTAATATTGATCAACCAATACGACATCCAGTTCAGGAGGAAGAAGATATCTTAAATCTTGTTGAAGATAATCCCAAAACATCTACTCGAAAAATTGCGACACGTCTAGGAATCCCGCAAAAAAAGTTAATGTAACACTGCAAAGGAAGGCTTGCATCCGTTTCATGTTCAAGAAGTTCAAAGATTGGAACCTGGCGATTATGCAAACCGGTTACTCTTTTGCCAGTGGCTCAGTAGACACCAAAGGAGTCTTTATCGAATCCTCTGAACCGATGAAGCACAATTTACCAGAGATGGTGTAAATAATTCAAGGAATTCCCATGTATGGTCGTTAGAAAATCCACATGCCATCAGACAATCGCATTCGCAGCACAAATTTTCCATAAACGTTTGGGCGGGTATAATAAATAATAAATTAATAGGGCCGCACTTTTTTGCTGAAAGATTAGATGGAAATCAATATTTAAATTTTTTACAAAACATTTTGCCAGGACTTATGCAGAATGAAAATGCCAACGTGAGAGGGCTCTTTTTTCAACATGATGGGGCCCCACCACATTTTGCAAGGGTTGTATCTGAATTTTTAAATATTACGTTTCCTAACAGATGGATAGGCCGTGGAGGGCCCCATTTATGGCCAGCCAGGTCGCCGGACTTTAATCCTTTGGATTGTTTTTTCTGGGGGAATATGAAAAATTTGTTTTTTTTAGAAGAAATCAACACGCGGGAGCAGCTTTTGCAACGAATTATTAATGCTTTTCAGGAAATAAAAAATAACCCAGACGCAATTAGAAAAGCAGTGTCAAATTTAAACACCAGAAGACGAAGATGTGAACAAGCCAATGGAGGGCATTTTGAACAGCTTCTTAAATAACAGTGTTCTGCTAAAGTGCTCTTAAAATTAATTCTTGCTAAAACTTTTTCTATGTATTAGATTTTAAGCAGTCGATTTTAACTTGCAGTTTTGTTATTATTATTATTACTTTGTTATTTGTTGTTGTGTTGTTCCCTAAAATTTAGTCTCGTTAAAACTATTAAACGTTTAGTACATTTATTTTTTTACTTCGGAAGCAGTTTTTGCTTTTTTATTGTTATTTTTTTAATTTCTAATTTCCAAATATGCACCATTTTGAAATTTTTTACAAAACAACCATTTATTCTAATCAAGTGATGGGTGCTGGAACTTTGAAAATTATGCCGTTAGGGTCAATTCTTTATGCTCTTTCCAATAAAAAAATAATATTTTGAAAAAATTGATCTACAGGGTGTTAAAAATGTAAAAATTGAAAATGTCAACTTTTTTTAATACGGGCCTGGAATTTAAAATTTTCTGATACTGCAATTTTAAGCGACAGATAGGTTACAGATGTTGACCCAATATGAAAATTTTATACGGAGTGCATTAAAAAATATGACAAGAACAAAAAATTGCTGAAGTTCATAAAAGACCCTGTATCTTATTAACTATCGACAATTGAACTATCAAAGATGGGTGATTAAGAACCCCCAAGGTATTCTTTGTCTTGTGTTGAAGTATGTTAATTTAAATCCGCGTCACCCTGTATATGAAAAATCAAATTTTCGTTGCCATTTGGGAGCAATCGAACATAAACTCTTGTATGACTGCGTACATAAATGGGGCTTTATTGGTCTCGTCACTTTATAGCCTCGAATGCAGGCTCTGTCGGTCATAAGAGAACTAGCCAAGAAAGGTTCTACTTTATGTACTTATAAAATAAATTTATAATCTACGAAGATGTCATTATTGATACATTTGGCATCCTCGTTTGGATTTAATTATGGCCTTACCTAATAACACTCAGTGCCATTATAAATTTATAATAATGAAGTTGCCAAAGTCAAAATGGGCATATGATAATTTTGAATTTTAATTTAAATATTATATTGTTTTAAGAAGTGATGCAATTATTTTTTTTTTTGAAATTAGGAGCTGGGATATACCACCTACCTTGTAGGAAAATGGCACTTAGGATACAGCAGATGGAATGACACACCAACTTCCAGAGGCTTTGACCATCATTTCGGATATTACAATTCCTATACTAGTTACTATGACTATCTGTCGACATGGAGAGTAAGTTTCCGTTGTAAAGATATTGCTATTGTTGAGTAAAGTATACTTTCTATTTATAATAAGATCCTATTTATTTTATAACAATTTTTCCAAGTGAGTGTTATGAGTTTTTATTTACTGTCACAAAAGGGGCGTTTTTGAAATTCGCGGAATATTTTACAAATTATTTTTAACCATTTTTGAGAAGAAAGGTCACAGCTCATACCGATATAATGTTAGTGGTCTCAATCGAATTCTTTGAAAAAGTCATTGTTTCGAGCCGTTAATAAATACCTCGCAAAGCAGTGGAGAAGTGTAGATATCATTTTAAACGAAATAAGAGCTGATTACAAAGACACCTGCTGACCTTGGTAAAACTATGACTTAAAAGAAGTTACGCTTATTTAAACAAGGTCGGAAATCTTTAGGATACGATAGAATATACTAAGTGACGATGACGTAACACACAAATTGGTATTGCACGTTGCCTTATAGGCTAAAACTGATGAGGATTGTTGTTAAATAACAACTTCCTGCAAAAATTCCTTATGAACATCTTATTGGCAACGTGTAAGGTCAGCGTTCGATAGGTTTCCTGAAACGGTACACCTCGTCAAAAGTAATGCCGCGTTGATTGTTATTGCTATTTCTATAGCTTTCTGACGTTTGCAGCTGCAAGTACACTGTTAAAAGAAAAAAATCGAATTTAACTTTTTTTTTATGTCCCAGAAAGTCCACTCCCGTTTTTTTGTCAATTTAACTAAAACCGCTTCAGTCAATCAGTAACTCATAAAATATGTTATTACTATTTTGACATTAATCTGATTTTATTGTGCAGTAAAAATTACAACTTAATTAGTTAATTTGACACATTTTTTATGTTAGTATTAACTTATTTTAAAATTTTAACTAAAAAAGATATTGATAATGATTATAAACTTTATCAAAGTTACTAGTATTTGGTTCATTTAAACCGTAAAAGAATTGCATGTTAATTTTAGTTAGCTGTTATGTTAAAACGACTTCCAGAAAAGATAGTTCTTAAAATCTGATTTTTACTAAACACAAAAGAGTTAAAATAACTATACATTTTAAGTTAAATTTGATTTATTTTAATTGATTATAAATTTTTTTGATTCTCACGTCCAGAATTTCTAACAGTGTAGCAGTTGGCAGATGCAAATGACAAAATTGGAATTCCAGAAGACGTTTATCATACTTTGCGTCTGCAAATTTGCAGAAGGTTAGAAGGTCCTGCAAACTTGCAGAATATTGGTGGTTATTTACATTTTGTATCCGATTTTTATATAATAAAAAAACAAGGAAAAGTTAAGTTCATTAATTATTGCCATGGATTTGGACATATTTCACGTATTTAGCAGTGGATATCAATAAACCCGAATTAGTAAAACGGTTTAACCTCGGGTTTAACTATGCTAAAAATAGCGGATCTGCAAATAGTTTTTGGAATGTAAAATTTCTGCAAATTATTTTACATCTGCAAGTCCGCCATGTTTGCTGATCTACAAAGTTGCAGGTATGCATTTTCTATAATCTCACCCCAGATCAACAGGATTGTGACTGGAAATAAAACTTGGATTTATTTTTATGATCCTGGCTGAAATGAATAGCCGAAACGGTATGTGAAGGTGTACTAGCGCAGTGCCCCAAAGTGATGGCTATTATGAAATTCTTATTATAGATAACAAGCCAAAGCCTACGACATATTAGAGTAGCATATTTTGCAAACCTTATAACTCGTTTGAGAGAGCAGATATAATATGAAAGAAAAGGTAAAGAAAATTGGCAGAAAATAGTCTTTTTTACGGGATAATGCGCCCGTTTACCAGTGGCGGCTCGTGGTATGAATGAATAATTTACCCTTAAGTCCTGACCTGGCTCCTAGCTACTACTTTTTATTTTTTAACCTAAAGAAGGATCTTTTTAAAAGGCAGACGAAATATCATTGCAGCTGCCGTAAATGAACATTTTAAGAGCATACCAGAAAATTATTTTTTACAAAAAAATAATATAGAGATGTAACAAAACCATCACTGTTCGAGGAAATAAAAAATTTAAAATTTAACATCAGAAATATGTTTCTTTTTCCATTCCTGGAATTTAAAAACACCGTAGAACAATAATTTTAACCATTAGATGGTGATTCCAATATCCAATCTTCTGCAATCTGAAATTATACATTTAACCTTTTTAGTATGATGACCATGACTACACCGGATTCGATCTTCGCAAAGACGGCCAACCTGTCTTCGAACTAGCCGGAAAGTACGCCACTGACCTCTTCACCGATTACACCGTAAACACTATAAACGACCACGACGTTTCCAAGCCGTTATTCCTGATGCTGGCCCATTTAGGAGTTCATGCTACTAACAAAGGCAAACCGTTGGAGGCCCCTCAGGAGACTATCAATAAGTTTAGGCATATTGTAGACGCGAATAGGAGAACGTATGCAGGTATAAAAAAAATAGTAATATTTCCGTTGTGTAATTTCAAGGCAGTTTATGTATTCTACGTGTCTGCAATTTGTCAGGCGCGACTCGTCCTTAATGCCATTTGGTCAACCCTACCTACTAATTTAATTTTTAAAACCAAAAAATTATTAACTTTAAAATTGTGCAAGTGAATTGAATCACTAGTTTCTTCAATGAAATAAATTAAATTAAAAAAGCGGCAAATTATTGGCGAAATTGTCGATGGTCCACCAATAATATCGCTTTTAGCACGCGCGTGACCCTTGGCCAGCCAGAAAGTTGTCAGCTTGTATATGGCTGCTATGAAAAACACAACACAACCTCGTTAAGTAAATTTGCTCCACCAATATCAAAAGAGCAGTAAATAGCAATAAAGCATTGTATTAATATAACTTCCCAAATAACTTTTAAATCGCATTTTCAAAGCAAGAAAAGCTCACACAAACCCTTCGGGGAATACGATTGTGCAGAACGAAGGAAAATGAAATAGAACAGACCACACGATTGTTTCGTTCAGGCGGCCAAGAACTTGCGTTGTGCTATCACAACCTAACGCATGACGTAACGTAAATTCTTGTATTGTGACATCAATAATATGTCTTCATACTGCCACATTAATAGAATTTTTCTTTGTTGTACTTATTTGTCGTTTAGTAGATATACACAATATGTGTCTCAGACGTGCCGTAGTCAAAATTTGGCATAATAATATATTATAATGGACGATCATTATCAGGATCAGATTATGGTATGTTTTTAAAGAAGTGTAATATTTTATAAGTAATAGTAAATTTTTATTTAATTTTTCTTAAACCTGTTATTTCTTCTTTTATAGCTATGGTTTCAAAACTGGATGATAGTTTAGGTACGATAATGGAAGCATTGGAACAGAAAAGCATGCTAGCAAATACGATTATTGTTTTCATGAGTGATAATGGATCGCCAACCCAAGGTACCTACCCAAGTAAATTAGTAGTTTAACTGTTAATTTATTGTACCCAGTAGCGCACCGACAATCGTCTTCTGGAATGAATTCACTCACTGCGCTGATACATCCATTAACCCAGATAAATCCTCTCTAGAGAAGTTATACATTTAACAAACGTAATTTTCTGACTTATCGGTAGTACTAAATTTATAATCTTTGAGTTATTCGACCTTTATATTTTCTTCACAAGGCCCTGGGAGGGGTTCTAATCTCCAACTCCCCCCCCCCCCCCCTCGGTGCGCCACTAATTATATCCACAGATTTGGTTGGAATTGATGATCCTTAAAATTTGGAACTGTTCCTTCGGCAAAGTCTAATACTTTCGCCTTTGCCATTTTCCGACCACAACACATCTGAATCCTCCATAGTCACATTCACATAATCTAAAAATGTCCTTGCTCTGGTCTCATCTGCGCGGGTTTGTTCGGGTTTGTTCGGTGTGTCCCGTGGAGTGATACTGGATCCCGATGGATTAGGGGGCTCTGCGGCAACATCCTTCAAGTCGCACCACGGAGACGTATTAGGCTTTCCCCGTCGAGGTATGTGGTGGACAAGAGGTGTTACAACAGGACCGTAAAAACCGTGCCGAGAATAACATCTGCCGGTAAAAATTGTGGTTCGGAACCCACGTAAAACTGTAGGTCCCGTCTGGCTGACATTACCCAGACGTAAAATGGGGTTGGCAAAAAGGGTCGCACTGGCCTACTTGCTTGGCGCTAAGCCTACCCTTTACTACTACTACTACTCATCTGCGCGGTAAAAACCAAACTCGACATATGCCTGCAAGTAGGGATGAGGTAAAAACACTTTTTTTAGAAATCCGAGAATTTTTGGGGAAACATCGGTGTTTTTCGAGACAATCATCGATTTTTTTCAACAATTACCGATGTTTTTTAACATTAACCAATGTTATTCGACACTAGCCGGTGTTTTCAAACATTAACTATTGTTTTTTGACATTAACCGACGTTAGTCATCGATGTTTTTCCAACGTCGATGTGGACTTTCGATGTTGCCATCTATGTTAGACATCGATGCTTTCATTGCACAGGAGGTAAAAATAATAACTACTTGTTATGTTTCACAATTTTAATCAGTTTCCTGACACGTGTGTCGGCCCTTGCGGGTCATTGTCAAAGGAGTACAAGAAGATACTCACTTAGTTTAGGAAAAATTGGTTTAAGGTACTTCAGAAATTTTTCATTAATCCAAGTTTAATGTGTTATGGAGGTAACGGAACTTTTTTGGAATTAACATACGGTTTATTTTTTGCGTTAGCTTGACTAGGAATAAGTATAATGATCTTTCGGAAGCCATTCTTTGACTTGGTAATGGCTCTCTGTTGCTTTACTATTCCAAAGACAAAGGAAACTTCGTAAATCCACCCTGAAGCCCTACTAATAATCCTATGACTTTTAGGTCACCACATATTTGCCACTTATACGTATTATAGCTTATTGCATGTAGAATAAGTGACATACTTTCGTATGTTTCCTTCTTGTCAATTGCATATGCCAGAGGAATAGAGGATATTTTGTTGCTCTGATGAAGCAGAACTGCTTTTAAACTTATATTAGACGAATCTATTAATTAGCGCCTTTCGCCCGGATTATGTGCAAATCCTACTTTTTACATAACACTTTTTGAATTAACATAAAAAAACACATTCTATGCTGCTCAAAAATCTTACGCATTTAGAGACGAAAAATTAGGAAAAAACTACCTTTTATATTACAGTCGCAAATTGGCTGTAAAGTAGTGTTATACCTTTTGTTAAACTATCAAGCAAAAGGAAATTATGCAGTGGACAACCGTCATGTTAAGGGTAGCGCCACAAATTAGTTTAAATTAATGCAACGGGTTTGTTCCATATTTGACATAAATAAAAAATAAATTTTGTTTTAAAAAACCGAAAGTTAAAATGTCTACAATTTAAAGATAACTTCAGAATATGGCCGCATTTTTAAAAATTGAAATACGTAAAAGTAAATGAATTTAGTTTAATAATTACAAAAAATGTTTGTTTCAGTTCGGTTCGGGAATTTTCCTAGAGAGGACGGAAAAAAGTTTCTCTTATTTTCAAAAACAAAGTGTTATGGAAATCGCTTATTTTATTTAAATGACTCCTTAGATGTTCTAGAGAAACAACACTCCATACATTTCTTTAATTAACGGGCTAAAAAATTGGGTTTGTTCGAGACCCTCACAACCAGATCAGATTCTCTGCACACCAGTGGAAATACTAATAGATTTTAAATTTCGAATCTCAATGTCCTCATCCGGCCAGTTGACTAGGCGCGCCTCGGTTGCGGTCTAACACCTGTTGAAAAGTAGTTCAAATTGCGGTTCTAATATGATGAAACTATTTTAGCTTTTGTAATTAGGTTTAGTGAAAAATATCATTTATAACAATCGTTTATGGGCGTTAACAATGAATATTCTTACAAAAACTGTTTACCTAATCTGAATAAAGGAATGCAAGCGGTTTATAACAGTTATTTATTCCTTTAAATACCCAAACGTCTTGTATTGGATTGTACATGTTTAAAGTGTCGAATTCTGGCAAAAAAAGTTCGGTAGGTTTAATTTTTTTCCTACTCGCGTGCGGTAAAGTACACTTTACAGCACTCATTTTCATGTCGTAAGTAGTACTTTACCGCACTCAGTGCGGTAAGTGCGGTAAAATTTCTTTACCGCACCCAATGCTGTAAAATTTCTTTACCGCACTCTTGTAAATTTTATTATATGCGTAATATGTTCTATTTAATTTACTACATTATGATGCTAACCACAACTAACGGCGATAAGTATCACATCATTACGAATATTTTTACTAGGTACCTCTGTAGCAGAGTCGTACATAGAAGATTCCTTGCAAAATAAAAAAAGGATTGCTCAAAACATTCTGCAAAGCTCTAGTACCCCAAATAGAAGCACTGAGCAGTGTTCAACTTTAACATCAACGTCAGTAGCAGTGACAGAGACTTTAGAGGATGCTCCTGGTCTATCAACACGAAACAACCCAACGCCTACACCTTTAGCAATTTTCAGGTCACAACAATCTACTGTACCATGCATGGCGCAAGAAAATAACGCTTCTGTAATTTACAAAAACTGCTCAACTACATCTGATGAACAAAATCAAGCTCGCTCAGCACTTAATTTGCATTGCGCTACAAATTGTACATTTAATTTTAATATTTATCGTTAGCTATATTTTTATATTATAATGTTTGTATGTAATAAATATTTTTAAAAAATATTGTTTCTTTTTGTATTAATTTTGTAATATAATTCTTTTTTTTACCGGTGCGGTAAAGATTCTTTACCGCACTCAGTGCTGTAAAGATTCTTTACCGCACTGTATTAATTTTATTCAAAAAATGCAATTGATGTACTTGCATTCGCGCAATGCATAATATAAAAATATTTATAGCTTTTAACAATTAATATTTGTTACTTTTTATAAATTTTTTCTTTTAAATTTGATTTTTGTTCCAAATATTATTGCTCGAAGGAAAAATTGTGTACCTACCACGTGCGTAAAGTGTCTTTACCGCCCTTAACGGCTTGCCCGAACTCCGCTTCGCGTCGTTCGTGCAACTGCCGTCGCGTGCGGTAAAGGACCACTTTCCGCACTTGTTAGGTAAATAACTATATTTATTATTTTAATGTCTACTTGTCATTAACCCACTTGACTAAACATAGAACGTGACAAGATTGTGATATCTCATATAGAGCTCAATTAAAGAGCACCGTTTTTTCACACGGTTCTATAGCAGTGACAAAACAAACATATATGTTGTAATAGCACTATAACCAAGAACATTGCTCTGCAGCAGTGTTTTATCTTGGTGACAACTCAGTGCTAAAACTGTTGTTGCAATAAAGAGAGACAAGTTTGACGTTAATAAACGTCAATTTAGTCTGTCAATTTGGCGTCTTTTTCACTCCAGATGCCTTTCGTTTCGAGAGTGTTTATTGTTTGGAGAGCGAATAGTGTGTTTCTACTTCTACTTTTTGAATTGTGATTGCGTGGTAAGTTGTTTATTTATTAGCATGTACAAAGTATACTGAAAGTTATTGGTTTTTTAAATTGCCTATATGGAACACAGCAGACGCACGAAAAAAGTATTTGTGGCTCCTTCTTGAGGCAGCAACAAAGGAGAGCAAAATTATTTTGGGAAAACTTTAATGAATCCAATCCAGAATCTGTAAGCTCTGTTACAGTCCATCAGCAGACCTCGGACATGCCCTACATAGTACCTAAAGAAAATGTCACCCGTAGCTCGTAGTGCTAAAACTTTAGGTATGTATAGTAGTCGTAGTAGACTTCGAGAACTTGAGCCTAAAGACAGAATCTGATGACTCACCTGAAGAGCAGACCTCTACTTCGAGCAGCACTGGTTTAATTTATTATTTAGTAGATACTAACAATACTAAAATTAATTTTATGAATCGTGGTTCCTTGGAAGTTGGGCAAAATTCATATTTTTTGACAAAGCTCGTAGGTATACGCATGGTTGTTGCATTTTAGAATATAGACCATGCAGAACTTTTTTGTAAAATTAATAATAAAAAAGTTTTCCATAATATGGTTCCAACGGAGACAAACTAATATAATCTACATTATTGCAGATATTGTCAATATTGGCCAGATTGCACGGAAAAACTTTTTGAAGAAGTCACTAGTGACTGGGTGCGTCAAGGCAAACAAAGATTGGGACGTGACGAAAAATTAAATAAATAAAATTGTTTTAAAATTTTTCCAATAAAAGTATTATTGTTATTATTATTATTATTTGTTCCAATCTAGTTTTATCTCCAAGATGTAACTACAATATATTACATCTGTCAAACCGCATGGATTTATTTGACATAAGATATATAAAACAAAGATATCACAGGGATGAAACAATAACAGATTTCATCTGTCAAGCCAAAAGATAAAAAATGGAACATGGTTTGTCACTGATAGATTTGCGTTTTGTCTCTGTGATAAAGCTTAAATCCTTGGTTGTGGCGACATTAGTGCAAGTTAGGAGCATCTCTGTGACATCTGTGTGCTTAGCTCAGTGATAAAACATTAAACAATGTTTTTTAACTGTTACATCACAGTGACATGTTTTGGTCAAGTGGGAAGCTGATGCGGCTGTTTATAAATACACCAATAATGGCGGTCATTAAATTTTTAAAGATAAACGGTGAATTTTCCCGCGTACTATAAGCGATTTAAAAATATTCCATGTGTTTTCATATCAGGATTTACGAGTTTAACTATAACTCCTTAACTACCTAGTAGTCGCAGAGATTGATGGGGCAAGCTTTCAATTTTAGAATAGAAGCTTCCCCAAAGTACAAAGAGGGAATGTAAGTAATAGACTGTTTTAAGAGTTTGAGCATCCAAACTTGGTTGCTTGGAGCCCTTGTTTCAATCAATCAATCAATTAATCAATCAGAATGTCTTTTATTTTGGTATACATAGTAGTTACATAAAATTTAGAAAAGGGGCGGCGGTATCCATACCTGTTGCTCTATACAACCACCCTAGATAAGTTATAATAAAATATATTTATTTACATAACAAAATACTAAACTATCATTTGTACAAAAATATAAAAAAAGCATACTAGACTATAACAATAAGCTAGTTATAAACCTATTACAACTAATAAATTAGTTAATATTAGGTGATAGGTTAAAAGTGAGTGGGTTACAGCTAACCCTCCACTGCGACCATGCGGTCTATTGTGGCTCACATCTTGTTTATATTTTCTCCAATAGGTCTAACTTTTTGATAAAGTTCATGATGGTATTGGGGGAGACATTTTTCATGTCATCCTTACCAAATAGGGCAAATCTGATTCTTCCTGCTGCGGGGCAAGCGCACATTACGTGTTCTGCTGTTTCTGCATCTTCCATGCAAAGCCGCCACTCATCCGTTGTGGCTATTCCAAATTTATACATAATATGGTGTCGCAGTCTGCAGTGGCCGGTGTACAATCCCACTAGTGCTTTAAGGCATGACCTGTTTAGCACTAGTAGATTGACAGTTAGCTGTTGGTTTATATGGCTGCTCTGTTTATAAATGCTTTTGAGTGTGTTAGACCTGGTAGATTTGACCAGTGTCTTTCCCATTTGCTCTTTGCTTCAGCTCGTCTGGTTTTTCTGGCCACAGCATGAGATATACTTATTACCGGCTCGGGTCCTGTGAATTTTAGTGCTGCACCTATCTTGGCGAGCTTGTCAGTAGCCTCATTACCCTCCAGACCCCCCGGTATCCATATTAAGGTTATTTTGTTGTTCATTCTTAGTTCGGATAGTGTTTCGTGACAGCTCTTCACCGTTTTTGAGGTACACCATCTCGATTCACGAGCTTTTAATGCAGCTTGACTGTCGGAGAATATCTTGATTGACCTATGTGCATACCGTCGATCTATCAGCAGTCTTGCACACATCTCAATTGCATAAACCTCTGCTTGAAATATGGTTTTCATAGTTCCCAGGCTAATAGTTAGTTTTATTTGTGGGTTTTTGCCATAAATTTCGGCTCCAACACCCTCTTTAATTTTGGTGCCGTCTGTAAATATTCCAAATTCCGCCTTTAGCACTGTTATTGACCCATTCATCCCTTCTTGGGTGAATGATTTTGTAAGGCGGTTCGTTGTTGGATTTTCTTGTCATTATGTCTGAGGGCATATTCAGCATGCCGCAGGCTAACGAGTCCCCCAATATGTCAGTGTCCTCCATGATACATGACTGCGACCTATTATTAGCTGCTCGATATAGTCTATAGGTGGCCCATTTAGCCTCCTTCTCCAGATATATGTAAAGTGGTATAAGTCCTAACAGAACCTCCATCGATGCCGTTGGTGTGGTGCGAATAGCTAAGCCGTACTTGATCATTGGTCACATAAAGCCAGTATAGTTGTTTTGGTGCCATGCCCCAGGATTTTCCGCAAATTCTACGACATGTCCATAGAGAAAGGTTTGCCTTACGGATAGTCTTTTCTATATGAGACTTCCAGCTGAGCGTTTTGTCTAGGGTTATTCCTAGATATTTCTCTTCTCTTGCAAATGGTATGCTCTCTCCTTTTAAGGTAGGCGGTCTTAAATTTTCCAGCTTCCTTTTCTTGATAAATGGCACTATTACCGTTTTGTGAGGATTGATTGACATTTCCTCTCTCAGGCACCATGCATATGTGACTGATCTTCCATAGGGAGAGTATAGCCAGCAGGTCGTCCACCAGTAGTAACCACAAGAGGGGCGATGAAACACTACCCTGCGGGTACCCTTTGGCAGCCCTAAATCTGACTTCTTCCCCCCCGCAACTCAGTGGTTAGCTATTATTAACTAACTTATGGTTTTTTTTTAAACACATAATATTTTATTGAAACATTGAAATAGTTATAATTAAGTAAGACCAAAAAATGTTTCAATAAAATATGTATTTTTAACATAAAAACAACCATAAGTTGTATCAATATCAATAATCATCTCAAAGTCCGATCTTTGCTCGCCATTATCTCTTTCTTCACTAATCTAGTGAACATATAAATTGATTGTGTTTCTTTTTTCACGTCACTTTACCAACCCAAAATTCCCATGGCAAAGTTTGTTCGGATAAATACAAAGTTTTACACAAATATATCATCGACAAGCCTAAATTAACAGTATTTCAGGTGACTATCAAAACTGGGGCAGTAACTATCCCCTTCGTGGCATCAAAGACACTCTTTTTGAGGGAGGCATTCGCACTGTGGCTTTTATATGGAGTCCCCTATTGGTGCAAAGTGCCCGCATTTCGTCGGACTTGATTCACGTGACTGATTGGCTGCCCACTTTTTTTACGGCCGCGGGAGGAGACATTGGACTGTTGGATCCAGACATAGATGGAATTGATGTATGGTCTAGTCTGGTAGGTTTCTATATTAAATTATATTTAAGGGCTTCGGCTATGTTTTTATATAAGTACTAGCGGGTACCCGTGGCTTCGCTTGCACAATTCAATTGTTATAAATGCGCTATCGAAATAAAGAAGCGCGTACCATACAAACCGTAGAACCACAGAACCTTTAATAGGTACCCCTATTATTTTAAAAAATAAATTTCTTTCTTTTTCAATAAAACTGTAATTTATCTCATAGCTTTGTTCATAAAAAGAATACCAAATATATACAGTGTGGTTGTTTAGGTGTGCAACATAAGGGCATTTCTTTTGTTACCCATTTCTCAGAAAATTTTATTCTTGATAAAAGTTGGTGCGTCTTCGATAATCATATTAGGTGCACTTGGAGTGGTTGCAAGTCAAACGACGTACAGGGTAGGCCACAAAATATGAAACTTGTACAAGAATAAAGTTTTTTAATTAGCATATTGTCATTACTAATGTTTTATCTTGTTAAAAAGAATTTTTAGGATATTTTAAAGTTTGTGTTTAATATCGTTGCAACAAATATGATGTTTGTGATTCCTTAATACATTAAAAGTCCAAATAAATTTTACAAATATGCTTCAATTTGAACAAAGATATGTGAAATTGATTAGATTTTGATTAATTTATGAAGGTCTTTATGGTGAATATAAAAAAAAAATTTGTGAAATTATTACTTAATGTTTTTTAAAAAAATTAATTTTTTTTTATTTCAGTTCAGGAGCTCACGTTTTTGAATCTATGCATAACTTTTAATTCTAAATCATTTTTCTTTATAACATTTTGCTGAATTTTTTGAAATAGGGGTAGGGGAGACTGGTACACAATGATATATGTACAGGGTATTCCCTACTCGATGGTACATTAGAAGTATCTGGAGAACGAAAAGAAAAATAATTTTGAAATTCTCACTACGGCCATAGGAGACTGCGCTCTAGCTTTTAAAAATAATTTCGCGGTTGCAGTGTTGCCAGATCTATTGATTACTGACATCAACTTTGGAATTTTAAATAAGAGAGAAAGAGAGAGTTTATTTTATTTTTAGACTCCACGAAGCACTCTAGGTTTTTTTTGTATAGGATATTTTTCCATTGCTCTTACCGTTGCTGAAATATTAATTAATTTTTGTGTTTTTTTTACGGAAACGATGTGAATTAAAACTTCAATATTTTCGTCTCCAGATGTCAAATCAACCTAAAATTTGAACATCATTTAGTCAACATGTGGTACTTTAATTATGCCAACATAGGATCGCCGACTTCTATACAGAGTGTCCTAAAAATTAATTGCAATTCAGATTTTATAAATTTAATCAAAAGTCACTTTTCTTAAATGGAACACCCTGTATATTATTAAAGTATTGAATAGAGTGGCCCAATTGAATTTTTTTCATATAGGGTGTTCCTATACCTATTTTGAACCGCTTTCGATTTATAAGCCAATTTATGAATAAAATTACTATTCATATTCGAAAACTAGAGATAAGATCTAAACCGATAAGTAGTGTGCCATGATCAAAACAACCGCAATACATAACGATGGTGACATGACATGTCTGACTTTTTAGTTTGGGTTTGCTTATGTCAGATTAAAATAGCAAAAATGGAGAATAATAGTTATTCTAATGCGGATATTTTAAATTTGTTTTATATTCACGGCGAGTGTCAAAGAATTGTATCAAGAACCTGCAGAAAATTTAACGCTCTTTTTCCGAATTTGCCGCCCATGAACCAACGGAAATTTCTCAGATTTGAAGGAAATTTTTAAATTTCGGAAATGTACAGGCTCCAAGATATCAATTTCACCCTGTTACTGAAAATGAAGAGAATGAAATTAACGTTTTGGCGTATTTTCACGCCTATCCTCAGGCTTCAATAACAAGTGCCAAAAATGATTTAGGAATAAATCGAACTTCAATATGGAGAATTTTACATAAACATAATATGCATGGCTACAAACTAATTACACTACAGGCTTCACAAGCAGGTGATCCTCCAAAACGTGTAGATCTTTGCGAAATGTTATTAATTCGAACACAGGAGGATCCAGATTTTCTGAAAAGAATTATTTGGACTGATGAAGCAAAATTCTCACGCGAAGGAGTCTTTAACCGTCAAAATAATCACTATTGGGCAGCAGAAAATCCACACGTTATAAGAGAAAGAGGTTACCAACAACGGTTTAGTTTCAATGTATTTTGTTTGTTGATGGATGGGAAATTATCAATTTATATTTATGATGAAAATTTAAATTCTGCCAAATATCTGGAACGACTGTATCTGACTTTTTGGATAATCTACCGCTTATCGATTTAAGAAATTGTTGGTATCAATTAGATGGAGCTCCTGCTCATTGTACCCATGAAGTTTCCGCGGAACTGTATAACATGTTTGAAGATAGGTGGATAAGACGTCTAGGACCATGGAGTTGGCCACCGCAATCTCCAGATCTTACTCCTTTAGACTTTTTCCTGTGGGGTAGGATTAAAGAAGTGGTTTATAAAACACCAGTAAATTCAAAAGAAGATCTAGAAAATCGGGTAAGGCGCGCTTTGGAAGAACTTGATGCATTAGAAATTCAAAGAGCTACTACCAGTCATGTGATGACATGTATTACCGATTGCTTACATGAAAATGGTCAGCATTTTAAACATCTGACGTATTAGCTGAGAATTCCAAACATTTAATTTACTGACAAAATCGGTTCTTTTCAGAACCACAATTTATTACAAAAGGAAATTTGTTTTGATCATGGCACACTACTTATCGGTTTAGATCTTATCTCTAGTTCTCGAATATGAATAGTAATTTTATTCATAAATTGGCTTATAAATCGAAAGCGGTTCAAAATAGGTATAGGAACACCCTATATGAAAAAAATTCAATTGGGCCACTCTATTCAATACTTTAATAATATACAGGGTGTTCCATTTAAGAAAAGTGACTTTTGATTAAATTTATAAAATCTGAATTGCAATTAATTTTTAGGACACTCTGTATAGAAGTCGGCGATCCTATGTTGGCAAAATTAAAGTACCACATGTTGACTAAATGATGTTCAAATTTTAGGTTGATTTGACATCTGGAGACGAAAATATTGAAGTTTTAATTCACATCGTTTCCGTAAAAAAAACACAAAAATTAATTAATATTTCAGTAACGGTAAGAGCAATGGAAAAATATCCTATACAAAAAAAACCTAGAGTGCTTCGTGGAGTCTAAAAATAAAATAAACTACAGGGTGTCTCATTTAAAATTCCAAAGTTGATGTCAGTAATCAATAGATTTGGCAACACTGCAACCGCGAAATTATTTTTAAAAGCTAGAGCGCAGTCTCCTATGGCTGTAGTGAAAATTTCAAAATTATTTTTCTTTTCGTTCTCCAGATACTTCTAATGTACCATCGAGTAGGGAATACCCTGTATAGTACACAATGAAACATCGTCCCTAACTTATTTAAATTTGCCGCCCGAACGCCGAATGTAAAACCTCGAATGCGTTGCATTGTAATACTCTTGTCAACGGTTAGTCGTTTGTTAGATCTGCTCATAGACCGAACTAAACGGATTTTTTAAAATTTTGTGCTCTAATTTTTTATTTTTTATTGTGAAAACTTAAGGTATAGTATTTACACATTTTAACGCCAGCCTTTCAAACATTTTTTTTTAAATTTTGTAATTATATTGTCCTTCCAACCTCCAAATTCTGTTTGAATAAATTAACGGCAACTAATAATTTTCTGACTTGTGGTGACTCCATGTCTGGTAGTACACAATGAAACATTCACTGGTAGAACACATTGATACATGTAGATTTCCAATGCTGCCAAAATTTTCATTTTCCAAACGTCCCCGGCATTTACACGGCCTACAAATCAGATTTTGTTATGTTGCTACCATCACCTATGTGCACAAAAAATAATAGACTTTCATCCTATTACAAGTTTGGGGTATAATTTCAAAACATTATTGTTAAGAATAACATAAATGTATCTTAGAGTGTCTTATTATTTTTGTTAAATAATACGAATTTTGTTAAAACATTTTGTCTGGTTGTATGATTATTTTCATTTCTGTTCTTACTGTTTTCAGCAATACATTTAAAAATAAAATATAAACGTTTTATTGTGTACTACCTGAAGTGTCAACGTGTACCACCCATGGTACACAATGCAACAAATTCAGCGACCATTATTTTATGGATTACCTCATTCCAGTGTTTAAATTTTTGAAAACTAAATTATAATATCTGTGGGTTAATAAACAGTTTAGGTAAAAATGTTCTTATAATTTGTCTCGCCTTAATAGGATTTAAAAAAAAAACATTTTCAAAAATGTGTTCCATTGTGTACCAGTCTCCCCTACTTTATTCTTGTAGAAGTATTATATTTTTTGGTCTACCCTGTACGCCGTTTGACTTGCAACCATTCCAAGGGTACCTAATATGATTATCAAACATGCACCAACTTTTATCAAGAATAAAATTTTCTGAGAAATCGGTAATAAAAAATGCCCATATGTTGCACCTTAAACAACCACACTGTAGATTCATTATTATTCAAAACTAAATATATTTCATAACAGATTGTTATTAACGCCCACAGAACCTACCGTGCGAGCACAAATTATTTGCATCAAAAAGGGCCTTGCATCTAAGGACGTAATGCTTAGCCGTAGAGCTTAATACCTGTTGGGTGTCAGTAACTACCTGAATTAACAATCAATCAGTTATTTCGTCATCTTTGACAGTCGTTACAAGTAATTTGATTCATAGCTAATTTTTTCAATTTCTTGAAGAATTCACACAATGGGCTTTACGGAACAGCACAAAACATTTATGGTTGAAGCGTATTTTCGAAACGGGGTTAGAGTAAATGATGATTGGCAATACAATCCGGGTTTGTGCATGGACGATTTTCACGACCATTTTCCCCACGTTGCTTTTATTGCTGGGGATTTTTTGTCATTGCCTGAAAACAACCGTGGCTGTGTGAAAGACGCAGGAATTACTCTCAATGGTTTACCCAAAATTTATTAGAAATAAATGATTTATTAGACCTGTCATTTTTTTCGGATGAAAGTAATTATTTTTCTTTTTTTTTCTGTATATTCTTACTTTAATAATTTTGTAAACCACAATTTTATTATTACAACTTATTTTATTACTCATTAGTTTAGCATATCATGTCATAATATGAATTTGACAAAATTTTAACCTACCTATATTTGGTTAGATATATCGTCCCCATATCATTGTGTTCTAAACCAAGCCACACGTTTTTTAATCAAAGCCCTCTTTGATGTAAATAATTTTTGCTCACACGGTATCTATGAACTTTTCGTTTATAAACACGACCTTAGGGGTAGAATTCATTAAGATATTCAAAAAATTCCTCTAAAAATGTCAACAGCCCTTTTACCCCTTTATAGGTGTTGATTTTCCAAATATCCAATCTTAGTGCCTACCCCTCTAGGGGGATGTGTACCCATCCCAATTCGTTCTAGCGCCCAGCCCTGCAGTATGCACGAAAATTTTTATTTAGGTAGCTTCTAAACTTTTAAAGATGTATCGTTCTAAAAATTGGAATATTTTATAGTTAGGAAACAATTCAGCAGCATAATGATAAGAGTAAATGTTAGAAATCAAAAGAATTTTTTCCTTTTATTTCGTGAATCCATCTAGTTTTTATGTGGGACACTTTTAAACCACACCAGCACTTCTAACAAACTTATACTTATTATAGAAAAAAGAAAAGCACAAAGTCTTTCTCCACAATTTTTTATTAGAATAACTAGGCGAACCTAGAAAAATTCATAATAATTCAATTCGACATGTTTCCAGTGTAGAAACACTCATCATCAGGAAAACAAAGTGAAAGGTAAAATGCTGATGTTGTTAGAAATAGAGAAAATAATAGTGGAATTGAGCCGTAATGGAGCTTTCAATGGTGTACAAGAAGCGTAAAAATTGAATAGTCAAAAGACCGACAATCAAGACTTCAGCATACTAGAAACTCAAGGGTTAGTGCAAGGGCCCTGTCTTGGGCAGAAAAATGAAGAGAGGAAAAGAAAATTAGGGAGTATTAACAGACTTTGTGAAAATTATTTAATAAGTGGTGAAAAATCTTAAGTTTTATTCAGCTTTGTCAGAGACATGTAAAAAGTATTGAAATAACTGGGAAAGAAAAAGAAAAAAATTGTTTTTCATAAAAGTCAAAGCATCCATTGAAGTAGAATTCTGTTGGAGTATCAGGCTTTTTATGGCTCAGTTATCCGGGCAGGGGTCAAAACGTACACATTTTGTGCAAAATTAATAGTTTTAAAAAAGTAATAGTTTTAAAAAAAATTTTAAAAAGTTTTTAAAACTTTTTTAAAGCTTACTTTTTTTAAAACTATTACTTTTTAAAACTATTATTTTGCACAAAATGTGTTTTGACTCCTGCCGGGGTAACTGGGCCGTAAAAAGCTTGGTACCCCAACAGAATTCCACTTCAAGCTAAATGATGCTTTTGACTTTTATGAAAACATTTTTTTTTCTTTCCCTCTTATTTCAATACTTTTTACGTATTTCTGACAAAGCTGAATAAAACTTAAGATTTTTCACTACTTATTAAATGATTTTTACAAAGTCTGTTAATACTTCCTAATTTTTTTTTGCTCTCTTCATTTTTCTGCCTAAGACAGGGCCTTTGCACTAACCCTTTCTAGTATTCTGAAGTCTTGATTGTCAGTCTTTTGAGTATTAAATTTTTACACCTCTTGTACACCATTGAAAGCTCCATTACGGCTCAATCCCACTATTATTTTCTCTATTGCTAACAACATCAGCATTTTACCTTTCACTTTGTTTTCCTGATGATGAGTGTTTCTACACTGGAAACATGTCGAATTGAATTATTATGAATTTTTCTAGGTTCGCCTAGTTATTCTAATAAAATATTGTGGAGAAAGACTTTGTGCTTTTCTTTTTTCTATATCATTTAACTCCACTTTGAGTATGCACTACTTCTTTATACTTATTACTTAAAAATAAGTAAAATACTCAGAGGAAATCACCTGTAATGACACAAGTCATAATTTCAGGTGTCACGCCACTCAGCGCTTAGCCCATAGACTATCGGTTTAAGGACACGTTTCGCCATATCATGGCTCATCAGTGAGGCTAGGATTCGACGAAAAAAAAATCAGATAACTAATTTCACGCCCAATAGCAAAGGCGCATTTTGTTTACCCTTTATTTGCCTTACACATGAAATTGGCAGTTCTTCCATATCAAATATTTAAATTTTAAAGTCACTAAATAATTTATCCAAAAGTAGTAAGGTGTTTAAACTGAGATATGCGACAACTTATTTATGGCGTCCATACAAGCTAAATAAAATAAATAATTAGCAAAAACATGTTCTAGTTCAAAAGTACAATAGATAATTAACATATTTTCGTACGAACTTTGTGCATATTTAAAGCAAAAACACCCAAATTTTTTTAGTAAAAATTGTAAACAACTTTTCACAAACCGAAATAGATTTTGTTCCTTCAGATATGGCACTATCGCTCGTCATCGTCGCACACGTCCATCAATCAATTGCGCTAAACATACATTCTGTATTTTGAAGGGATTTATTCTCGCTAGATTTGGAGGATTAAAATAAAGGCTAATTTTATCTCGATAGAATTCCTGTAATTACATTAATATGTATTTTTTCGGAACAACAGTTTAAATTATTTGCATATTAAGACCACGGTCGATAATTTTTGAAACAAAAAAAAATAATAGTAGGATGAAACCCATTGGAAAAGGAAGAGAATGTTACAAAAATGAAAGGAAAAATAATTTACGGGCGATCCGAGGTCGGGAAGTGGAAGGGGTTGAGTTTTTAAGGGTAGAAAACGATTTATCTCGATTTCCGGCAAGACTACAAATGGAAAAATGTTAAATGGCATAAATTTTCACATAACCTCAAAATTTATGTGAAAAATTCAAATAACCAAGTTTTTGGTTTTTTATTTTTGTCTTTTACAAAAAAATTTTTTTATACACGAAATTTGGTGAAAACTTTCCTTTTTATGTCCCAAACACACTAATTTTTTTGATTTAAAATATTTAGTTTTTAACCTTATTTTGCCTTAATATCGAAAAAGCAACCTAATTTTCAATCGAAAATTCTCACGTCAAAATATCTGCTTTTTTAAAAAAGTCGGTGGGCTTTTTGTTCGTTGAAATCCCTTCTTTCAGATGGTGTAAAAAAATATACATTACTATGGTAAATGTTCTCAAAAAATGCAAAAAACTCGAATCCGAAACTTTTTTTTTAATCGTTATGTACAATTTTAAGCTATTTATTAAACTTTATACTTTAATTACTCGAAAAACGTAAGATTCCATGTTACATTGATAAGCAAAAAAATTACAAATCCATAAAACATAAAGATCGCAAAAAACATGCGTAAATAGTTGATCTAAATATAATTAAAGGTAGGATTTAAAGGGGAATTGAATTGAATTGAGAACATTTACCACAGTAAGGTATATATTTTTTTACACCATCAGAAAGTAGAGATTTTAACGAACAAAAAGCCCACCTACTTTTTTAAAAAAGCAGATATTTTGACGTGAGAATTTTCGATTGAAAATTAGGTTGCTTTTTCGATATTAAGTCAAAATAAGGTTAAAAAATAAATATTTTAAATCAAAAAAATTACAGTGTGTTTGGGACATAAAAAGGAAAATTTTCACCAAATTTCGTGTATAAAAAAAATTTTTTGTAAAAGATAAAAATAAAAAACCAAAAACTTGGTTATTTGAATTTTTCACATAAAATTTGAGGTTATATGAAAAAAGTGCAAACGCAAAAGTTGTAAATGTTTTTATTACCTACAGCTTTGCCATTTAATGTTTTTCAATAGGAGTTGTAGTTTTGCCGGAAATCGAGATAAATCGTTTTCCACCCTTAAAAACTCCCCCCCCCCTCCCTTCCCGACCTCGGATCGCCTGTAATTTATTTTTCCTTTCATTTTTGTTATATTATTTTCCTTTTACAATGGGTTTCATCCTACTATTATTTTTTTTTCTTTTTACCATTTTCAAAGGCTTCAGCCCTGGTCTATATCGACAGGTTCATTTCAAGAGCAGTTTATCTACTAATTACCTAATTTTATTAGTTTTCGTCTAAACAGTAATACCACCTTTCCTTCCCGAATTAGGTGTACGATTTACCTTCGCCGAGGAACGATATTTTAATTAACATCGACGAGAAAACCAGAAACGCGGGCCTCAGGTTTTACAACTGGAAATTGATTGTCGGTAAGTCGAATTTATATGTTATTTCCTCGGGAAATTGCTGCCAGAAGTAAATAATGCCTTTTTTGAAGTCTACGCTTTAAATAAAAATTGTAAACATGGGTTAGTAAGAGACCAAAATCGGCAAATTTCTTGGCTAGGCTGTTTCCACGTTATTATATATTTTAACTGGTTTAACCTGGATTAGATTCATTAAACACAGAATGGTAGGTACTTTTTCCATATAAACATTTTAACTCCAAATATTATAATTTGTTTAACGCAATACCCGTTTTATAGGTTGAAAAGTTAACCCAAAAGTCGGCATTACCGAATAAAGAATGAGAAAAACTAAGTTCGGAATATGCATCATTTTTCAAGTGTACGTCCGTGCAGATAGCTTTTAAAAATGCAAAAAATCATAAAAAAAATTAACAGCATTAAATATGGTAGACAGGAAGGAAATATAGCGCAACCAACGGAGACAATGAATTAAAGCCCATCCGACTTGCGCTGGTAAACTTTTAGGGGTGGAAAATCGTTTTTCACGATTTTCAGCGAAACTAAACCTTCTATCGACAAAAATTAAATGTAAACAACTATTATTTCACATAAACTAAAATTTTCCGATAAACATCAAAAAAACCGGTTTTTAATAAATATTGAAAAACTTTAAACAATGATTGAAAAACATCTTTTTAAAGTCAAGCTTTTTCAGTTTTTCGCATTTTCTGGCAAATTTTCCCGTGAAAAACCATTTTCCATCCCTAAAAGTTCACGCCATTTCACCCTCGTAACTCGGATCGACTTTCATTTATTTTTCCCGTTGGTTGCGCTATATTTCCTTCCTTTTCCATCATGCTGATATTAATTTCCTTTTTCCAAAAATTATTTACACTAGTCTAGTATGGTAGAAACAGTCAGTAGTGACATGTTTTATTTAGCAAAAAGATAGGTACAAATAAATATTTTTTTTAATACATTTTTTTAACAAATTTTTATAGATTTATTTTTAAATTTTAAACGCAACCTTTTTTGGCATGGCAATATGCCAATAATTTAAAGAAAGCCATAGCAACAAAGTCACTCGAGAAACTATTGTTAGATTATTTTTGTATTACCCGTTATAGATGTATGCAGGTAATGGATTTTTTTAATACAAAACCGCTTATCTACCAAAACTTCTTAAGGGGTAAGCTTCCAAATACATTCATTTATCCAAAAACATACCTGGCTAATCGCTACTCTTATGTCATAACATAACAAACAGAAGAAATGGTTACATGTGTCATGATTTTTATAATATTTACAGTCACGGGCGTAAAGTTGTTTAATTATTTGCCTTACTTACTTCAAGTTTTTTACTATTACATTTTTTTCCATATACAGTGTGACCAGTAAAGTCCGCATCATATGGGATTTTTTTTTATTATTAACCTTATTCGAAATTTGACTTTGGCATCAAGTTCTGCCTAGATCGAAATGAAAATTAAGCAAAAAAAAAATAGTAATCACGTGATTCGCATTATCTGTCAAATTTTAATTTTTTCCAAAAAATAATTCAAAAGTGGGGTCATTTCTGAAAGTATCGAAAAAATTTATGAGAAAAAGTTTTTTTTAAATGCAGTTTCTAGCCCACATGCAAAAATTCAGCTGCATAAAATAATTTTGATTTTTTACCCATATTTTATAAATTGCACTACTTTTGCAAAATAAGACTCAACGCAACCTACATAAAACTTCTTAGTTTTGACAATGCTTTATTTTAGACACATTTTCTTTAAAGTAGCTCCATATTAAATGTGTGTTTTTCGACAAAATCAAAATTGGGCTATTAAAATTTGGTCGCATGTGATGCAAAGTTTATTTGTTTTTGACCCTGTATAAGTTAACTTCATAAAATAAGTATTTTTGAAAACGTAGTTCATGTCTGAAGGTAATACAACTTAAAATTAAGACAAAAAGAACACAGTGTCATCAGTAAAGTGTTCATTAAGTGGAAAATAAATTTTAGTGGTGGGTAAAAAATTAAAATTATCTTATGCAGCTGAAATTTTGCATGTGGGCTGGAAACTGCATTTAAAAAAACATTTTCTAATAACTTTTTTCGATGGTTTCAGAAATAACCCCACTTTATTTTTTGAAAAAAAATAAAATTTGACAGATAATGCGAATTACGTGACTTCTATTTTTTGCTTAACTATTAATAAAAAAAATCCTATATGATGCGGACTTTACTGGTCACACTGTATAAAAGTTTTTAGAAATTAAACAAAGAATATTGGAAAGTCCTTTTTTTGTCACTTATGTATATATAGAGTTTAAAATAATTTATTTGTTAATTTAGCAACAATATATTGATTTTCCAATATTCTGTAATTATTTATTAAACAATTTTTATCAACATAATTTTTCAAAAAAAAAAATTACAGTTTTTTTTATCAAAGGAAATCTTAAATTTTAATATAATTTTAAGCATAATTAACAATCCATCTTAGTTGCGTCCACTGATTGTTTCCCTTTCCAACATCAGTGGCGCACGCTACTCTCGGAGACGCGAAACCGGCCAGTGGAAAAGCTAGAACATGAAAAACACTATAAATGCGGGTAGCTACGGAATCCTCTTAAAAAAATGCAAATAAACTTTGCTTCACATACGACCAAATTTTAATAGCCAAATTTTGATTTCGTAGAAAAACACACATTTAATATGGCGCTACTTTAAAGAAAATGTATCTGAAATAAAGCATTGTCAAAACTAAGAAGTTTTATGTAGGTTGCGTCGAGTCTTATTTTGCAAAGGTGGTGCAATTTACAAAATATGGGTAAAAAATCAAAATTATCTTATGCAGGTGAAATTTTGAACGTGGGCTAGAAACTGCATTTAAAAAAAAAACTTTTTATAATAACTTTTTCGATATTTTCATTTGAATTATTTTTTGGAAAAAATTATAATTTGACAGATAATGTCAATTACGTGATACTATTTTTTGCTTAATTTTCATCTCGATCGAAGCAGAACTTGATGCCAAAGTCAAATTTTGAATAGGGGAGAGCAAGGCAATATGACATACTATCTTTTGAAAATCAATTTTTACTAAACCAAAAGGTATATTAGTGTTATGTACTGGTGGCAAAGCCGAACACGAACTAGAAGTAAACTTGGTTTATTACATATAAAATATAAAAGGTCAAACAGCCTTAACATAAATGCAATACGCTGTAACTAACTAGATCCGTGGCTGGACATCGACTGCCGGTCAGTGTTTCCAGTAGAGGCTGCGCACCTCCTTGTCTTTCTCTCATGTATAGTGGGTTGCCTATACATCACACCCCCATCGTCAAATGGTCTCCCCATCCTTCTATGGTGACTCCATGTAGTAATCGCTGTATCTTGTGTTTTTGCCTGCTCCTCTTCGGGATGGTCTCTTTTCTGATAGTGTTTCCCGAGCTTGTTGTGGTAAGAGGGCTTCAATCTGTCCTTTGTTGATTGCCTGTGGTCGACTTTCGGCTTCATGGACTGGTGGATGGAATGTGTGTGTTCCTGTCTTGTTCTGTTGTACCTGCATAGAAAAATCGTATAAGTTTTCCCCATGTGACAATGGGTTATTTACATTTTGCGCTTTGTTCAGTAATTTTGTATTCTTTATTTTATGTTTATTATCACAGTCTTGGGTATTGATGTCACAGTCATTTTGTACATTAACATCACAGTCTCGGGTATCGGTATTACAGTCATCTTGTACATTAAAATCACAGTCTTTTTGTATAACAACATCGGCACTAATACACGGTTCACAAACAATGGTAGTAGGGATTGTTTTTTTATATGCGATTTTGGGTATTATTAATTTTTTATTGTATTCTTTGGTTTTACCTGGAGTTGTTATACTTATTCCTTTGTGTCTGTTGCCCTCGCCTCTCTCGCTCGCATCTCTCTCCGCTTCATGATCCCTGTTTCCTTCCATCTCACTGGCCCCTCGGTGAAGTTGGTTGGCGTGTCTCTTCCATAGTTCTCCATTCAGGACTTCACATATAAAGGTTGCTGCGCCTATCCTTTCTGAAATTTTACCTGAAATCCAATTTTTTATATTAGGTTTTCTATAGTCTCTAACCCATACCATTTCCCCTATTTTAAAGATTCGTTTTCTTCCTCCGTAATAATGTGTTTGTTTTTCTTGTGCTTTCTTGATGTTTTCTGTCGTATCCGTGATAACTTTTTCTTCCTTTTTTGACTCTGTTATTATTGACAATCTTGTTCTGAGATTCCTACCGAACATGATCTTTGCAGGTGTTTCTTTTGTTGTTGCATGTTCTGTGGTTCTGTAACTAAGCAAAAATCTAGCAATTAAGATATTTAGCTTTTCACCAGAGTTTTGTACTGAGGCAAGTTGAGTATATATTTTGTTTTTAAATATTTTTACAAAGTTTTCGGCTGCGCCGTTTTGTCTTTGCATACCTGGGCTTGACGTTTTATGTATGATTCCATTTTGTCTAAAAAATGTCTGTAAACTTTTCGACGTGAATTGACGCCCGTTATCGGAGACTACTATTTTTGGTATGCCGAATGTGGCAAATATTTTTCTAAGTTTGGACTCGGTTTCAAGAGATGTCATATTTTTCATTTTTTTTACTTCCGCCCATTTTGAGAAAGAATCAATAAGGATTAAAAAGTTTTTCTTATGTATTTCACAGAAATCTATATGTATTCTAGAGAATGGTTCATTTTCTATAGGCCAAGGAGTTAAAATTTCTTTTGGGGGAGCTTGTCTGTTTACAGCACAGGCACTGCAACTCTTTGCTAGTTCCTCGATGTCATTTGTCATGCCGGCCCAATACATAAATGCTCTAGCCCTGTTTTTCATTTTGACTACCCCAAAATGACTAGGGGAGACTGAGGATACATTGGACATTTTTCGATTTTTTAATGATATTTTGTTCTGTAGGGGTAATCTACCTTCACAAAACTTTCAGAAATATTTTTTTAACCCATTAGTAACTTTATTTTGTTAAAAGGCTATTTCTAAACCAAGTACTTTGACTCTGGTAAGGCTTGAAAAACTAATAGGCAATTGTCCACTCTATCCTCAGGTCTGGGGCAACAATGGACATGCTAAGGGGATACTTTGGACATGTGTTGATTTAAATGAAATTTGCTATCTAGAACCCAGAAATCAAAAAGATATTTATTATAAAACCAGTAATCGCAAAAGATACATTACATAAATAAAAATATATGACATACAAAGAATTATTGCAAAAAAACTGAATAAACTTCTAAAAAAACTAAGCTAAATGAAAAATCTTGCACAAAATGCTGAAAAACTAAGCTAGGTATGGAAAGTCTTGGAGAAAAGACTTAAATTATTGTAAACTAAACTCGGTAAGATCTACGTTAAAGTATATCATATTTTTGAAGCGCGGTCGTGTATCTTCTGTTGCCTTTGGGAGTAATGAAACAACTTCCTCGTTAGATATAAAAGAGGAATCTTCCTCCGTTATTTGAAATCTATTTGATGGAGTAAGCCTCTTATAAAAACGAACTTCATATCCATTCCGAAGTTTGCTTTGTACTCGAGCAACATAATTTCTACCAGATGATGCAGTTTTCCCAGGAACTTTTACAACCATAAAGTCACCTTTCTTAGCATTATTTATGTCCTTGTCCTCCTCTTCTTCAAATTCGTCCCATTCTGAAGACGAGTCCTGTGTAATATTTTCATCTATATCATCGCTCTCAGATGAATCACTTTCAACGACGACTTTCTTCTTTGCAGCGTGAATTTTTTTTATTGCTGGTGACTTTTTTCGATTTTCTAGCTCCTCCTTCTCCGGAGTATCGGTAGCAATCATGCATCTACCTCTCTTCCTTCCTCTCGAAGCTATTTTTCTCGGACCAGCCTTTGGGTATGGAGTAATTAAATCGGGGGGAATAAAATAAGTCGATGTGCTTTCATCGTTATTTACATTTGGTAAAGTGCCACTGCTAGAAGGAACACCAATATTTCTTAGTGGGGTATTTCGTGCCTCGGTAATTACATCTAGTAAAATGCCACTGGTTGAAGAAACGTCTTTATTTGTTGGTGGGGTACTTCTTGTGTCTATGTTTTTAGTTTTTTCTTCATTCTTTGGCGCTGGACGGTCAGAGACGGAAGAGCACAAATATTCATGGTCTTGAAATATATTACTGTCTAGTGGAAAAATTCCACTTTTGCGAAAACCTGACTTGATCGATTCCGGTGTAGCAGCTCGATCCCAGGCTTTGGAGCATAACTCAGGTAACGCATAAATAGAAAGAGTTTCATTAGGATGGGCTAACATCCAAGTGTGCACTGCTTCGCTAAAATATTTTTTGAACGGACCGAAGACAGACCTATCCAGTGGCTGCAATTTATTAGATGTATGTGGGGGCAGTGTAAGGATGGTGATTCCATTTTGTTTGCAAAAATCAAGTCCCTCAATACTAAGGTGTGACTCGTGGTTGTCTAATATTAATAATACTGGGTTTTCCTTAGAGCATCTAACATTTTTTTTAAAGAACTCCAAAACTTTGAAAAAATTTTCTGACGTCATCCACCCAGATTTGTATACCAGCCCCATGGATCCTTGCATTGCGCCTGACATCATACGATGTTCATCGAAACGCACTCTAGGAAAAACCCAAATAGGTGGTAATGAATTCCCATTTGCACATATAATTCCAACTTGCGTCACCAATTCGCCGCGCTCTCTGGACGTAACTTGGCCAACCTGTTTTTCACCTTTTTTTCCAACAACTTTTTCAACTGGTGGTACAGTTGTCACCCCGGTCTCGTCTAAATTATATATCTGACATGGTTGATAATTGTGTCTTTCGGTCACTTTTTTTAGTTTATCAAAAAATTCACCTACAACGGTTCTGTTGAACGCAGTCATTCGGGCAAGAGATGTGGCTTCTGGTTTTCTCACTGACAAAGTTGGATTTCGCCGCAAAAAAGCCGAGAACCATTCTGAACCTGCCATTTCATTTGTTTTCCATGAATCTGGGACTTTCAATGAATTTCTTATTGCAAACTGGAACGCTAACTGTCTGGTTTTTTTGGGCGTGAGTCCATAAAACATACTGGAACTTGTCAGTAAATATTGTGCTAGTATTTTCTCCATAGAATCAGGAAATATCTGTCGATTTTTAAAGTTTGGCTTAAATGAAAGATTTTGAATTTCATTTTCCTTTGCTTTTTTTACGTAAATTGCTAACCGGGACTTTTTAACGTTATGGAGTTCAGCCACTTTTCTGATGCTGCCTACATTGTTTATCACATCTTCGACTGCCTTTCGAATATCGCCTTCAGGGAATTCCCTGTTTGTTTTTTTCTTGTAGACTCTGACCATCTGAAACAAAATAAATGATAATGCACGGAGAGCTGTTAGTAGTGGTTTGTAGGAGTTTAGGATAGTAACCAATAAACCACAATAACAACAACTTTTATTATAAACTTTTTTTCCGTGTGGGGATAAAATGGACATAAATGGGGATACAGTGGACACTGTCCACTATATCCCCTATTTACATTTTATTATCTCTTTGTATTTATTTTAAAAAACAAAAACTATTTCAAGAAAATATGAACATGAATGGCTCTTAAATAACTCACATTATGTAGTCTCAATGTCGTATTTGAAAAAATACATAACCGAAAGCATTGCAAAACGTTAGCACTTACCTTAAATCTTATAACAAGACCTTAAATAAACGAAAATTCACTATAAAAACGACAGGCGTCTTCACATGGCAATGAGCATTGGCAAACTGATTCTTCGCCAAAAGAACACTCGAACGCTCGCGCTGTGGCAGCACTATCGCAATTTAGGCGGAAAATTTGAAGGTGTCCATTTTATCCACTTGTCCAATGTATCCTCAGTCTCCCCTACTTTCATAGTGTAGTTCTTTTAGCAGTCTTTTCCTTAATAAGTTTGGTATTATTATTCTGTGGGCCCACATTAATATATTATTGTCTATAACCAATTGATCTTTGATGTTTATGTAAGGTATAAGATTTTTGCTCACCTTATTTGGCCATTTTCCACTGGTTACATATTTCATTATTGTCTGTAGTTCTTCATCAGTCTCGGTGAATTCCTTTATTTCTGTGTTATCGAGAGGCCAATCGTCATACGTTGCCGTGAAGTTGAGGTAGCTTTCCATGTTGTCAGTAGTCTCCTGGAGATCTGGTCCTCTTGGGGCCCTAGATAGGTAGTCTGCCATAATATTGGTGCTCCCTTTGATGTACTCGATGGTGTAGTCAAATTCGTGCAGGTAGGCTGCCCACCTCTGCAGCCGGCTAACGTGAAGTTTTGGGATTCCTCTATGCTCTCCAAAAAGAGCCACCAGAGGTTTGCAGTCTGTTCTTAATATAAATTTTTTTCCTATCAAGTAATGACTAAATCGTTGGATTCCCCATCTCAGTGCTAAGGCTTCTTTGTGAAGAATGGGCATCTTCATTTCTGTCTCGGAGAGTGTTCTGGAAACACATGAAATTGGTTTTTCCTTTCCATCTTTGAAGCGATGTGATAGCACAGATGCTGATACTGTCACACCCATGGGTAATCTAATGACTGTAAAGACTCCTCGATGGGTTGAAATGGCTAATATTTTCTTTGAGTCCTCGGTTACTTCCAACTGATGGTAAGCCTTGGATAGATCCAGTTTTGTAAAGTACTCGCATCCATGAAGTTTTGCAAACAGCTCATCGATTCTTGGTAGTCCATAATGATCCTCTTTGACAAAGCGGTTTACGGTAATGCTGTAATCCCCACAAATTCTTATGCCACCCTTTTCCTTTGGTATTGCTACTATCGGTGTTCCCCATTCCGAGCTTTCGATTGGTGATATGGTTCCATCTTGAAGCAGCTTTTCCAGTTCCTTCTCTACTAGGGGTTGATAGGCGAGCGGGAGAGGTCGAGGCTTAAAAAAAATGGGATTTGCATTAGCTTTTAAATCTATTGATACTTTTGCATATTTAAAACACCCTATCTTATCCGAGAAAACTGTAGGATATTTCCGTAAAATGTTTTGAATATCCTTGTCTAACTGTAAGCTATTATTCATTGCAATTTTTATATCCATAATTTTGATCCAATCACGACCCAGTAAATTGGGTCCCCCACTGTCCACTATGTAAAATTTTGTTGGTTTTGTTTTGTTATTGTATGTTACATTAGTTATGAAATACCCCTTTGGTGTTATTTTATTGCCATTATAAACTTTCAAAATAGTGTTGTCTCGTATAAGTAAAATATCCTTAAAATATTTTTCATAGTCCCTACTACTCAAACACGAAACGGCACTTCCCGAGTCGATGTCCATTTCGAATGTTTTTTTATCGATTTTGACAGTAATTGAAAAAGGGTTATTTACATCTGAATTCTCTGCTAGTGCATTAAGAGTTTTCTCGTTAAAAACTTGTTCCTCATCAGTACTATTATTAGAAAATTGTTCATCATACCTTTCTTTTATGTGATTTACTTGTTTATTTTTTTCACAAACCCTTCTGATGTGTCCTTTTTCTCCACAGAATCTGCAGTAGGCGTCTCTGAATTTGCAGTATCTTTCAAAGTGCCAATCACCACAATGTTTGCATATTTGACGTTTTGACATGCCGCCATCTCTCCCTCTGTCTTGTCGGCTGTCGAAATTTTGGTCCCGCCTCCTTGATGTCATGAAACCATTGTTGCCAACCTGACGATGCTGATGGCCCTCTCTCAGCTGGTTTCTGAACTTCTGACGGCGCTTCCGGATGCTGAATACGCCATTTTCTTCCGCGTCCTCTTCGGAATCGGTTTCTGCGTCTGCGTAGTTGAGGTTTCTAAGATCTCTTCCTCCATTTTGGGAATTTCTGGAATTTTCTTTTTCTAATGCTTTCTTCACCGCCATCTCGAGTGTCGCAGTCCCCTCCATTTCACAGGCACTGTCGAAAACTGGCCCCCTGGCTAGCCCTGCAATAAACTTATCTCTCAAGACGGTTTTTAATTCGGCCCCAAAATCACAATTTACCGCCATGCTGCGTATTTTGGCGTACCATTCTGCCACGGTCTCGTTCGCGGTCTGAACTGTCTCGTAAAACTGTCTCCTCTCACGCCATACATTCACTTTGGGGCAAAAGTGTAATTTTAAGAGGTCTGCTATGTCAGTAAACGATTTTGACTTCGGTGGATCCGGAAAGCAAAGGTTACGAATAAGTCTATACGTGTCTGCTCCGATGCTGCTCAATAAAATTCCTGTTTTGACCTTTTCATCCGTTGTGCCGCTTGCCACGAAATGTTGCTCCAAGCGTTCCAGATAGATGGTTGCGTCATCTTCTGGGCTAAATTCGCCGAACTGCTGAGCTGCCATTTTGCACTCACGAGGTTCCCGAAATCGCAATCCGCAATCATCCGCGTTTTCACTAAACTTTCTCTATCGTCGCCAGTTGTTATGTACTGGTGGCAAAGCCGAACACGAACTAGAAGTAAACTTGGTTTATTACATATAAAATATAAAAGGTCAAACAGCCTTAACATAAATGCAATACGCTGTAACTAACTAGATCCGTGGCTGGACATCGACTGCCGGTCAGTGTTTCCAGTAGAGGCTGCGCACCTCCTTGTCTTTCTCTCATGTATAGTGGGTTGCCTATACATCACAATTAGGTTTTATTCTTTTTTTTTTTTAATATGGCCTCTTAACATTTTAAGTGAATTAAAATATTTTACATGTAAGAATTGCAACATTTAGGAAACATTTCAAAAAATAACAAGCATTACAAAAACCATTTAACCTTATAGGGTAAGGCAAATTGACATACCAAATTTTTCCCTTAAAGGCATAATGACATGGTTGTATGAAATTAACTGTGCAGTGAGTAAAAAAAATAACAATGTAAGTGTAAAATGTAGTTTCATTTTTTTATATTTTATGTTTGTTGTACATTAACGAAATAAAAAAAAAATGAAACAAAATATGAATAAATTAAGAACGATATACCGCTATACAGGCAAAACGACACACTGCTATGTCATTTTGCCCAATGTGCAATATAAAGAATAAATATATTTTCTAGGTTATAATTTTATTCAATCATTTAAATGTTAGTGTAATATTAAAACTAGAGGGCTAATAGTTGTGGGTTAACACTAAAACATTGGCAGCGACCTTATATATTTTAACCAAAAATATTTCAACAATCACTTACCTTGATATTTTACATAGGAAAATACTCAAACTCTCTAGAAAACAACAATCGGTCGACTATGCTATTTTATTACGACCGACGATCTTAACGGTATTAAGATGTGTTTTGTAGTAGAGAACTCAACACGAATGTAATCGAACTGGGCCGAAAACAGGTGATATGTCATTTTGCCTGCTATGCCATTATGCCTTGCTCTCCCCTAAAGCTATTAATATAAAAAAAAATCCCATATGATGCGGACTTTACTGGTCACACTGTATGTGGCCACTATTATGGTTACTATAACTACTACAAAGAAATAGTATTTTACATAATAAGTGTTGAAAGTGGCACCCTCCGAACGAGAAGGTATTTAGCCGAGTGCGGCAATTCTCTGAGTTTGAGAATATCACTTTTACACAAGTAATGTAATATGTACAACATTTTTCTTCCGACCACAAAAAAATAACAAAAAGCTTTTGATTGGTAATTAATATTTTGTAGGTATATCACCATAATATTGAAGGAATTATTTTAACACTTTTGTTCTTTCACAGTTTACCTCACTTAGAATAAAAATGAGAAAACATAATTTTTCTCCTTTTGGCTTACGGTCATTACCATTACTAAATGTGCAGTATATAAATTTCATTCCATTTCAACAAAATAATCATATTTTCTTGTTTTGTTTGTAGCGCCAACTTTTGTTTTTGGTATTTTTTTCTATACAAGATAACAAATAGTAAACTGAACAATGTAATTTAATAATATAGATGCCTATTATTTTAGGCACTAGTCAAAATGGCAGCTACAATGAATACTACGGTCATATCGTTATGGAGGATATCGAAGAACAACTATACAATTCATCCGCTGTTTACGACAGCCCAGCGGGCATAGTTGTCCGAAAGGCTGTGTACACGCCACTTGCTGAAGTTGAGTATGAAAGTTTAAGGAATTTAGCCACTGTTAGATGTTCTGCTGCAAAGAAAAATCCATGTGATCCTGCAAGTAAGTTGAATTTTTTATCAAACTATTGTGCGGTGACAGACAGCGATATAATTTACCCATCGCAAGCGGAATGACCTGGTTCGATACCGGGGCAGGTTTGGAGAACTTATTTTATTTGCTTTACCATACCATGGTAAAGTATATCTGAAACTATCGTCTTGCCTTTTTAACATCAATTAACAAAATGCGAATTTCTAGCCAAAATTTATTATTTACAAGAGGTATGTAAATGCCTTAAACTGTTATTTTAATTCACACAGTTTTAAAAATGTGCTAATAACATTTGTGTCCTAACTAATTTTACAACACTAACAAATAAAGTAATACCTACATAATTAATAAATTTGTTTAATCTAAACCTAATTTCTGTTTCACTCTCAGAGTCGTCATTTGGGTTAATAAAAATGGGTTGTATACAGGGTGTCCGGAAAATACGTGTACAACGTTTGACGACAGACTCCTGACGTCAAAATAGGTCGATCTAAGCCGACTTAGTTATATCCAAAATTGTCTCGTTTAGCCGGTAGAGAGCGTCAAAAATTTGTAAAAATATTGGTTTTTCCTAAATTACGTAAAAACCTGCAAATCGATTTTAATGATTTTTAGCATGTAGGCTAATACTATAAAATAACGTTTTCTAGTAGTATAGTCACCGGCTGTAAATAAGTGGAAGTGTTATAAAAGTGATATAATACGTCAACATTTCTCCTCATTTTTTATATGAACGGCGTTATGACAACCCAGATATTTTTGTAGAGTGACGGGATGTATTTGGAAGCTATTTTACCTCTTTAATAATTTTCGTTGATTAAGCTGTTTTGCCAGAAGAAAATATTTACAATTACCTGCATACATCAATAATTATTAACAATAAAAATAAAACAAAGTACAACAAAGTTGAAAGTATGTATTGTAAGAAACTAAGTAAAACAAAAACATTACTTAAGCAAATGTGTAAAATGACCGCCATCTTGCTGAACACACTTATTAACACTCCTTAAAAAATTATATTGGACCCTATCTAATGTCTCGGGGTTATTAAAATGCATTTAAAATCCGCTGCAATAAATCATCGCGTGTGTTTACCGGAGTCTTGTAAACTTCTGTTTTAATAGCGCCCCACAAAAAGAAGTCAAACATATTTAACTCAGGAGAACGTGTTGGCCATTTTACTGGTGCATCATTGTCCCTTCCAATCCACCGGTTGGGATATTGATGATGTAAGTATTGCAGAACGGCAACGGAAAAATGGGGCGGGGCACCATCATGCATATACCACATTTCCCTCCGAAGTAAAAGGGGCAAATTGTCCAGAAGATTTGGTAATGTGTCTTGCAAAAAATTTAAATAACTATTTCCATCTAACCTGTCTGGAATAACAATGGGACCAATAAGGAAGTGATCAATAATATCAGCCCAAATATTTAATTTAAATTGATGCTGATGATGTGCAACTTTAATGGCATGTGGATTTTCATCGGAATAAATATGTTCGTTGTGCAGATTGGTTACTCCAGATCTTGTAAAGCACGCCTCGTCAGTAAACATAATTGTTCTACAAAAATTTGGATCACGAATTCTTTTGTTTCTAATAATTTGACAAAATGTAAGCTGCATGGGGGGATCAGTCGGTAAATGTTCCTGGACTTTTTGCACGTGATAAGGATGTAACAACTGTTCTTTTAAAACCTCATTGACAATCGTTTTAGGAACATGTAACTCACGTTCTAAGCGACGGGTACTGGTACTTGGTTCTTCTTCAACGCTTTCTAGAATCATCTCTTCTGTTTCCACAGTTCGAGTTGTTCGCATACGACCCCTGCCTTCAAAGTTTTTCTCAAAGCTGCCCGTTTCCCGAAGATGACGCTCGATATTGGCAAATGTTTGGTGTTTTGGTATTCGACGGTTAGGAAACCTCTCCATGTAAACCCTAACACTCTGACGCCCATTTCCTTGACAAAACCCGTATACCAGGAACATGTCAACCTTCTCAGGGTTCGTATAATTTTCCATTTTTAATGGTAAAATGAACTTGTAATTCAAGAATGTTGATCGTATACTTGAGTAAATTTCATAGACTGGTGACAATTTGTCAATAATTGTCAAATTATTAAATGCCATAGCAACAAGGTCACTTAAAAAATTATTGTTACAGGTAATTTGATTTTAATATTATTTTCCTACGAGCGTGCGCAAAGTAGTACTTTGCGCACGCATTTTTGTGTGCAAAGTTACACTTTTCCGCACTAGTGCGGATAAGACTTTTATCCGCACTGGGTGCGGAAAAGTGTAACTTTTTAATTTTCTATTATTTTTTTTTGTTATGTAATTTTTAGTTGTAAGTATATTATAGTTCTTTCTTTAAAGTCGAATTAAAAATTATTAAATAAATTATCATATTTTTATTTTTGTTGTTATCTGATATGAAGCTCGTAGGAAAAATGTTGTTCCTAACAAGTGCGCAAAGTGCTTTTCCGCACGCAAGAACTTATCCGAACTCCGCTTCGCGTCGTTCGTCCAACTGTACTTGCGTGCGGAAAAGTATCACTTTGCGCACTTGTTAGGAAAATAACTATAATAATACTAAATATTGTAAATATTTTCTTCTGGCAAAACAGCTCATTCAACGAAAAATATTAAAAAGGTAAAATAGCTTCCAAATACATCCAGTCACTCTACAAAAATATCTGGGTTGTCATAACGCCGTTCATATAAAAAATGAGGATAAAATATGTTGACGTATTATATCACTTTTATAACACTTCCACTTACTTACAGCCGGTGACTATACTACTAGAAAACGTCATTTTATAGTATTAGTCTACATACTAAAAATCATTAAAATCGATTAGCAGGTTTTCACGTAATTTAGGAAAAACCAATATTTTTACAAATTTTTGACGCCCTCTACCGGCTAAACGAGACAATTTTGAATATAACTAAGTCGGCTTAGATCGACCTATTTTGACGTCAGGAGTCTGTCGTCAAACGTTGTACACGTATTTTCCCGACACCCTGTATATTAGTTTGTAAATAAATATACGAATATGCTTTACTTAATTTTTGCAGTTACTGGCCGGTATTATTGTTTCTAGCGGTTTTAATTAACTTTATGACACTCATGCTTAGGGTAGAAGAAACATTTTTTGCTCTCACCTTTGATTTTCCTTGTTGCCACATAGGCTCCATTGAGTTAAATATACAATCATACAGTTAAAGACGTATTGGCTTACGATATCTTTTATAGACGACATTGGCGTTTTTTAAGTAAACAGGTTTTCTACAAAAGATTTTGCTTGATGAATTCTTTATTTATTAATGATTCATACACATTCTTAACTATTTGTTTTACATCCAATGATAAGTGATTTCGTTTTCTTCTACTACGTACATTTTTGTTTTCATTTACGCATGCATCCTTTGACGTGACTGTTTGATATACTTTAAGTGAACAACGTTACCATGGTTTTTTACTGTCAAAATAAGACAGTTTGTTTATATTGTTGTATTAATCATTCTTCTTGTGTGTCAGCCTATTGTCAATACAAAAAGCAGTAAAGTAAATTATTTTGAGTGTTTTAATTTACAAACGTTAGAAAAGGCCGAGCCAGGCGACCATCTACAGTCCACAACTTAAAGACCGCACATATTTGGACCTCCGAGCAGCGGATGCAAAACAGAAAGAAGACATCAAACAGGTGTGTCCGTTCCATACTTTCCTGTGTTGCATTCCCATTAAGCGTAGTTTTAGGCTGATCTTATTTTAACTAGCGAGTTTTTCGAACGAATCTTGTCATACCTTAATCGATTCAAACAATTTTCTAACGCATTTTGGATAATTTAGTTATCATTTTCGAGATTGTTTGAATAAAATCAATCATAATGACGGATAAGCCTGATACACAGAGTGAAAAACTCATTAGAAAGAGAGGTTCAGTCAAAGCTAAAGTAACAATTTTTGGTAAATACATAACTCGTTTAGAGCAAAAATATGTCGATTTCACTATCGATAATCAAATCGACTTTTTAGAACTAGAACAGCGAGCAGAACGCTTCCAAAACGTTCTAGATGAATTTGAAGACCTGCAAGGTCAAATCGAAGAGATCAGTACAGATCCAACAAACGAGTATCCCGAACGTGAAACATTTGAGAGCGCCTTTTACGGGGTTGTTGCCAGATCAAAACGATTTCTAATTGCTGATAATATTTCGGCCCCATTAAATGCCATTGGTGGAGGTACGCAGAGTTCAGTCGCGTTTAGCAATACTAATAATCCACCTATAAGCGATGGCGCTAGTGGCGTCAAACTGCCAGTTATTGAAATTATGACTTATGACGGTGAATATGACAGGTGGCTAGAGTTTCGAGACACTTTCGAATCGCTTATTCATCAAAACGCTAGACTTAGCGACATCCAGAAGTATCATTATCTGAGGGCTTATTTAGGCCCAAAGGTTCTTGAAATTATAGCCAGTCTGGAGTTCACAGGTTCTAATTACGATAACGCATGGCAGTTAGTTTGTGATAGATTCAATAACAATCGATTATTAATACAAAATCATGTTAAAGCTTTATTTAACACAGAAAAGTTACAATTTGAATCATCTGGCGCTTTAAGAAAATTGGTTGACGGTGTTGCCAAACATCTTAGGGCCCTGAAAACCTTAAATGAACCTATCGAATCGTGGGATACTTTAATTATATACTTAATTACTACGAAATTAGACGATGTTACACTTCGAAAGTGGGAACAAATAAAAGCTACCCACAAAACACCTACACTTGAGAACTTAAGCGACTTTTTAAAGGGAAGGGCTGATTTACTTGAGTTCATAGAGCAAACTAAAGATGATAAAGAGCAAAATACGGATTCTAATCATAACAGGTTTAAACGTAGACCTAAAACGCTTTTGTCGGGAAATCGTGCGGCAAAACCATCGTGCTCTTTTTGTAAAAATGAGCATTACATTCAAAATTGTTCCGAGTTTTTAAAATTAAATATAAATCAACGCGTAGAACAGGCTAAAAGAAAACGGCTTTGTTTAAATTGTTTAAGATTCGGGCATCTATATGAAAAGTGCTTTTCCGGGCCTTGTAAAACATGCAAGAGAAAACATCATACTTTAATACATTCGGAAAAAGGCGATAATTTGCATAACGCACAAAATTCGAATGTATCGGTTGAAAATAGAGAGTTACCGCACGGAAATATAAGTTTATCGTCGCGCAATATATCAGTTAATCAGCAGGTACTTCTTGCAACCGTGTTGCTACGTATTTTTGATAAAAATAATAAACCATTTATTGCGCGTGCGTTACTAGACGCGGGATCACAAAGCAGCTTTGTTACTGAAGAGTTTTACAGTAAGCTTGGAATTTCCTATAAACCGATCAATTTACAAATCAGCGGGCTGAATGATACTGTATCTAACGTAAAAGGTAGTGCAACTCTACAAGCTCAGTCGCAAGTAAATTACTATTCATGCAAAATTTCATGTTTAATCATACCAACTATCACTAGCGATTTACCAAACTTTAAAGTCGATAAACAAAGGCTTAAAATTCCCAATGACATACAACTGGCTGATGAAAACTTTCATTTACCAGGCAAAATTGATATGCTTTTAGGAGCAGATTACTTTTGGGATGTCATGTGCGTGGGCCAAATCAAATTAGACAGTGGCGGTCCATTCCTACAAAAAACTAAGTTTGGCTGGATAGTATCCGGACAAATTTTAGCTGATCGGCTTCAATCCCAAAAAATCCATTGTAACCTTTTGAAAAATATAGAAATCGACAAACAACTTACGCGATTTTGGGAAATAGAAGAAGTTCGCGATTTAAATCTATTGTCTCGCGAAGAGAAAATTTGTGAAAGGCATTTCATAGAAACGGTAAAACGCGATGAATACGGGCATTTTGAGGTAACTATACCGCTAAAAGATGAAGTAATTAAATTGGGTGATTCTCGCGAAATAGCAGAAAAACGATTCTACGCTTTAGAGCGTAAATTCAATCGCGATAATAATTTTAAACTACAATATAGTAAGTTTATTGAGGAATATCATATGCTGAACCACATGACTAAGGTCGGCGAACCAGATAGCGCGCGGCATGCGTATTATATGCCACATCACGGCGTAATTAAAGAAAGTAGTTCAACGACTAAGTTACGCGTTGTATTCGACGCGTCGTGTGCAAGCAGCAGCGGCTACTCATTTAACGATTTACAAATGGCTGGCCCAACTATTCAATCGGATCTTTTTTCAATTTTATTGCGTTACCGAAAACATAATTATGTCATTGCCGCGGATGTCGAAAAGATGTACCGAATGTGTCAAATAAATCCCGATCAAACCTGTTTACAGCGAATCTTATGGCGTGATAATCCTGATCAGCCCATCGAAACGTATGAACTATCAACTGTTACGTATGGTACTAAATCAGCATCATTCTTAGCAATTAGATGTCTTTTTCAACTCGGAATAGAATGCGAAGCAAATTTTCCGGTCGCTGCGCAAGTTATCAAAGAAGATTTCTACGTGGACGACATGTTAACAGGTTCGAGTAGCGTGAAGGAAATAGTCTCTTTAGCTAACGAGGTTTCAGAAATTCTCAAAGGAGCCGGTTTTTATCTAAGAAAGTGGGTATCAAACAGTTCCGAGGTGTTAAAGGGCATAAAAACGTCCAATAAAACAGATTTAATTGATTTAGGAGCAAACGAAAATACCAAGACACTTGGTTTGATTTGGAACGGCCGTAAAGATAGCCTTTCGTATAAAATAGGAACCAACTTTGGTACACGCATAACAAAACGAACAATTCTATCCGAAATTTCTCAAATTTTTGACCCCCTCGGTCTATTAAGCGCAGCAATAATACAAGCCAAAATCATTTTGCGTGATATTTGGCTAGAAAGAGTAGGATGGGACAATTCATTGTCGCACGCACTGCATACCAGGTGGTTGCAATTTCGGGATGATCTAACGGCATTAAATCAAATAAGCATAGAAAGGCAAGTTATTTGCAAAAACGCAATTTATGTAGAGATCCACGGTTTTTCAGATGCCTCCTCACATGCATACGGTGCTTGTGTTTATATAAAATCGCAAAATAAAGAAGGTGAGGTATCTGTAAAATTGATTTGCGCCAAATCTAAAGTGGCACCCTTAAAAATACAAACCATTCCACGATTGGAACTAACAGCAGCGGTATTACTTGCCAGACTTGTTAAAAGGGTGAACCAATCACTAAATATAAAAATCGTAAGAATCACTTACTGGTGCGACTCTACGATAGCGCTCGGATGGTTGCATATGGCTCCTCACACCTTGCAAATATTTGTCGCGAATAGAGTTGCTGCCATTCAAGAATTGTCGGATACTAAAGATTGGAGACACGTTCCAACTGTTGACAATCCAGCGGATCATGTATCACGCGGCGTCGCGCCCAGCAATTTATTGTCCCTTGAGACCTATTGGTTCGGTCCAAGCTGGTTACAGCAAGACGAAAGTTATTGGCCAAAATCGCAAGCTTCGACCAACGGCTTGCCCGAAGTGCGAAAAAACGTCATATCGTTAGAACTTTCAGTCAATAACTCGATAATAGACTTTGACCTATATTCTAATTTATCTAAAATAAAACGAATAATCGCCTATTGTATGAGGTTCAAAGACAATTGTTTTAAATCCAAAATCGAGAGAGATCTTAATTCGTTAAATACGGAAAATATTAATCGTGCCTCTTTATGTCTAATAAAGATAGTACAGCAACAAAGCTTTTCCAATGAGATATCAGCTCTTAAAATCAATCATAAAAAATCTAATGGAAAAGGCAAGCTATCAAATCTTAATCCCTTTCTCGACGATGACGGAATTCTTCGAGTAGGCGGTCGATTAGCAAATTCAAATTTTGAATATGATAAGAAGTATCCGATTCTTTTATGTTCAAAGCATAGATTCACTAAATTATTGTTTAGAGGAGAACATATTCGCTTATGTCACGCGGGACCTCAACTATTATTATCATCAATTCGAGAATATTATTGGCCCTTATCAGGACGCAATTTGGCGCGAAAAACATTTCACCAATGTGTACGTTGTTTTCGAGTTAATCCTAAACATATTAACCCAATTATGGGCAATTTACCTGCTCGAAGATTGAACCCTGCTCCTCCATTTTTTACGACTGGCGTGGATTATGCGGGACCCTTCTCTTTAAAAGACAGACAGGGTCGTGGCTGCAAAGTTACTAAAGGCTACATTAGCCTGTTCGTTTGTTTCGTAACTAAAGCCATCCACCTTGAGCTGGTTTCGGATCTAACTAAAGAGGCATTCTTAGCAGCCTTTAAACGTTTTATATCGCGTCGTGGAAGGCCCTCTCAGATGTACTCGGATAACGGCACCAATTTTGTTGGTGCACATTTAGAACTACAACGGTTAGGTACCTTTTTGCAAGAAAATGCTAGAGCTTTGACCGATTCAATCCAAAATGAAGGAATTTCGTGGTCATTTATCCCAGCATATTCGCCCCATTTTGGCGGGTTGTGGGAGGCTGGCATTAAGTCCACAAAATATCATTTAAAACGCGTAGCCAGTGATGCTATATTAACTTTTGAACAATTTTATACCTTGCTAGTTCAAATAGAGGCGGTGCTAAACTCGCGTCCTCTGTCTCCGCTCTCAAGTGATCCCGCAGACTTAACACCTCTGACACCCTCTCATTTCCTTATTGGGCGGCCCCTGACTTCAATTACTGATCCAGATTACACTTCAACCTCAGAAAATCGACTCAAACACTTTCAACGTATTCAGCAGCTTCAGCAGCATTTCTGGTCCAGATGGTCCCTTGAATACGTTTCAGAATTGCAGCAACGTTGCAAATGGAAGACGACACATAGTTCTCTCAAGGTCAACGATTTGGTCATCATCAAAGAAGATAACCAAGCTCCTCTTAAATGGTTACTTGGTCGAATTATAGAATTACACCCGGGCAAGGATGGTGTAGCAAGAGTCGCTACTATAAAGACCAAAACAGGAACAATAAAACGTTCCTTTGCAAAACTTTGTCCTTTGCCTTCGAACTCTTAATGCTACAAGTAGTGCGTGCTCTGAACAATGTGAGTGCGTGCCGTATTGAAAGGACTCCCTTTCAAGGCCGGGGCGATGTTTGATATACTTTAAGTGAACAACGTTACCATGGTTTTTTACTGTCAAAATAAGACAGTTTGTTTATATTGTTGTATTAATCATTCTTCTTGTGTGTCAGCCTATTGTCAATACAAAAAGCAGTAAAGTAAATTATTTTGAGTGTTTTAATTTACAAACGTTAGAAAAGGCCGAGCCAGGCGACCATCTACAGTCCACAACTTAAAGACCGCACAGTGACCGTTTAGTATACAGGCTGACACATGTTAAATATATGACATAATTCGGTATTTTTTCTTATGGAACACCCCGTATATTTTTCGATTTTTTAATTCTATTAAACATTCTAAACATTTCTGATAAAGCATATCCTACGCCTAAAGTGAAAGATTATCGATTGAATTAAAAAGACTAAATTATAAAAATATTTATTATAAAGGGGGTATTAAAGATAAAACTATTAAAAACTACTCTAATCATTACTCTAGTAAATGTTCGGACTATGATAGTAAGTAAGTGACTTCCTGGCAGCAAGGAAGCCGCAATTCAAACTCTTCAAAAATGTTATGTATCATTTCACGGGTTATTAATTGAATTTCATATCTAATACTATTTTTTAATTCTTCGATACTGTTGGGTTTATTCGTATACACTTTGTGTTTAAGATAGCCCCATATAGAAAAGTCCATTGGAGTTAGGTCCGGCGACCTAGCAGGCCACTCTATTTGCCCCCTTCGCCCTATCCAACGACCCGGAAATAATTTAAATATTCGCGCACTGCCCTACTAAAGTGTGGAGGCGCGCCAAAACCAACAAAATCTCCAGGCATATTGGGGTTGTTCGCATTTGGAAACAAAGGGTATAAGGCGGGGATCAATTAATTTCTTTCAAAAACTCCAAGAACGTTCACCTGTTAGCGTACCATCGAAGAAATACGGTCCGACAGAGTCATTGTCGCCCACAATACCCGCCCAAACATTAACAGACTGTTTATACTGGGTGTGAGCTTTAACAGCCCAGTATGGATTAGTTGAAGACCAGTAGCGGCAGTTTTGTCTGTTCATCACCCCACTCAGACAGAAAGTCGACTCTTCAGAAAATATAATCCTACGTTAAGCTCGTGGATTAATTTTATTTTATAATATGGATAATATTTCTCTATTTTTAAAATTCTTTTTACAGATGATTTTCCAATTTCGTTATACAATGCTAGCTCTTGAGTAGGTTTATGTGGATTTTCTTCAATGAACAGATAGATGTTTAATTTTTTATCTTCTGAAATTGAAGGCCGACCGGACCTATTATACCAGTCCCGTTTCTCTAAATCTCTTCCCGATTCTATTTACGTTGGACTGAGATATCTGAATGTCTTGATATTTTATATATAGTTCACAAACTTCCCTTTGAGTTCTAATACGATCACCACATCCTATCATAATTAAGACATCTATTCTCTGAGTTTCAGTCAATTTAACCATTTTCTTTTCTTAATTTTCAATTTTATTTAGTTAAGTAGTACGAAATGTTGCATGAGACAAAATTAAATGTTACTTCATAGGTGTCAGCTATAAACTGACAAATAATGAAAATAATGACAATACAACTACTAGTCAATCGAAAATATCTCGATAATCTTTCACTTTAGGCGTAGGATATAGTATATCAGATATGTTTAGAATGTTTACTAGAATTAAAAAATCGAAAAATATACGGGGTGTTCCCAATTAAAAAATACCGAATTGTGTCATATCTTAAATATGTGTCACCCTGTACACTAAACTTTCAAATCAAAAGATGCGTAAATGAAAATAAAAATTTACTTGTTCAAGCATTTTTTCAAAAAATGCATCCCTAATTTTTTATCGAATTTATGCAGGACTTCTGGTCCTCACTGTATAATAAATTTAAATTTAGGCAAATCACGAAATGATGCCGACATGTCGAAAATATTTTTAAACATTAAAATTCGCTTTAAAGAAAAACCCTTGAAGTTACCTTCTCCTGTATTAACCCTTTTCAATGAGGTTCAGAGACAGCAAACCGCAAATGTAAAACCCTCTGGAAAGCCCATTGCATTAACAGATTCCTAAGTGCATTTTGAACTTACGCGACGATCTCACATTTTCTCCCGTACAGTAGCGGGTCGCAAGTCCAGGGACGGGAGCAAGCCATTTTTATTCTGGATAAAGTTTTTTTTTTAACATGTGGTTATATTATTATGTAACACTAAGGCCAAAAAGTACTGGGACCAAGAAATTGGCTTTAATCTCCTGGACTAATATAGATAATATGTCAAGTTTCAAGGGAATTTAAACCACATGACTTTTAATAATTGCGGTTGTGGGTAATAAGCTTAAGTCTCCCGGAGTAAAGTATTTGCCATCAGCCGCCAGTTTTGACACAGTTGGATGACATAGTTGTTCAAAGAGGACCTTGCATCTAACGACGTATTGCTTAACCGTAGAGCTTAATACCTGTTGGGTGTCAGTAACTACCTGAATTAACAATCAATCAGTTATTCCGTCATCTTTGACAGTCGTTACAAGTAAGTTACAATACAATTCGGGTTTGTGCATGGACCATTTTCACGAACATTTTCCTAACGTTGCTTTTATTGCTGGGGATTTTTATTATTGCCTGAAAAGAACCGTGGCTGTGTTTAGGGAAACAGGTTCTATACAACACAAAAAAGGAGCAGGAAGACCATGTGTAAGAACAGAAGAACTTGTTGCAAACGTCCGTGAAATAATGCAAAATATGCCAACAAATTGTATAAGACGCCTGTCCCAAGAAGTGGGAAGATCTTATGGAACATGCAGGACTATTATTAAGAAGCAGCTACATTTATTTTCTTATAAAGTGCAAGTATTCCAAAAAATACAAGCCGCAGATTTTGAAAGACGCAGAAATTACTCTCAATGGTTTACCCAAAACCCGACATTTTTTTCGGATGAAGCCTGGTTCCACCTCTCCGGTTATGTGAATTCTCAGAATACACGCATATTGCATTTGCACCCTCAATAAATTGGTGTCTGGTTAGCTGTTTCCCGAAGAAGAATTGGTGGTCCTATTTTTTTCCATGACACAGTTACAGCACAGCGGTATAGAGACAATACTTTGAATCAATTTGTGGAGCAATTACTTGACGACGAGCTACGTTTTGGATATTTTCAACAGGGCATTGCAACCGCCCAAATAGCCGCCGAAACTATTAACTAATAACGCAATTTTTTCGACGACAGATTGATCAGTTTTCGATTAGACATTGAATTCCCACCTAGATCACCTTGTTTAACGGTTTATGGACTACTTCGTTTTTCCTCATTTAAAGAACACTATTTTTAAAACACCAGTTGCAAATTTAGAACAATTACAAGAAAGGATTATCCAAGAATGTGGTAACATTTCTTCAGAAATGCTGGTCAACACTTTCGAAAATATGAAGAGAGGTGTGAGTTTATGCTTGGAGCATGGCGGTGGCCAATTTCAGCAATTTATGTAATTATTTTTCTTTTTCTTTCTGTATATTCTTACTTTGTTAATTTTGTAAACAACAAAAATAAATTTGTATTTGTCTACTTACTTTATTACTTATTAGTTTGGCATATCATGTCATAATGCGAATTTGAGAAAATTTTAACCTAGATTTGGTTAGATTATGGAGAACTAGAGGGTGGGAGGCCGATCGCAATGTATTAGATTCGGTCCCAAATTAGCATCGGTAATTCAGCTTTACGAGTCGCCGTAAGATGGCGCTCTTGTTCGAAGTGCATAGGCTATCAAATAAATGGTTTCTTATGGACGCAATAACTATTTTTATTTAAATTAGTTCTTTAAGGAACAAAAAAGGACTCTTATATGAATTTACACTTACTTTGTTGTACTTATTAGTAAACTCGGCCTGTGTAAAGTTCCAACGATGTTTCGTTTTTAAAATACAGGGTATTAAACATTCTAGCTATACCTTTGGAGCTACAAAGAGACTTATTTGGCTGCGTTTCATCTCTGAAAAAGATCCTGTCTTACACCCCGATACAAATCAAACTCTACTTTTATAAATTGTACCATTATTCATTATAAATGTGGAAATCAATTACAATACAACGTTATTTGTCTTGTCTTGTCTTCAAACGTTATTTGTTATTTCGAGAATAAAATGTCAATTTGGTCAATTTGTCAAAAGTAAAAGTAAAAAACGAAGAAGAAGAAGACGACACCAGCCCACTTACGACGCGAGAGCATCTATCGGCCAATAGCGAACTAACAAAAAAACTGGGACATAATTTGAAAATGCTGCCATTGTCGATCGGCCTTCTACCTTCTAGTTCTCCATAGGTTAGGTATATCGTCCCCATATCATTGTGATCTAAACCAAGCCCTACGTTTTTTAATCCAAGCACTCTTTGATGCAAATAATTTTTGCTCGCACGGTAGATAAGTTTGATTTATTGCCAATTAACTTTTCAAATAATATAATTTTATTGTCATCAATATTTGCTATATGATAAAACGACAATGCCGACATTAACTGTCGAACAAAAAGCTATAATTCACACCAGATTGAGGAAGAGGGTACTTGTAAGAGATATTGCTGCAGAATTGAGAGTGAACAGGAGTACAGTAATATCAAGAAAAAATGGAAGATTACGGATAAATTAAGAGAAACCCAGATTTCGGTAGGAGAAAGATCTCGACGAAAAATGAAGATACCGAGCTTGTCGCCTTTTTAAGAGAACATTCTTTCAAGGCAGCTTTGAACGCGAAAAGGGGATACTAAATTCCCTGGATCCTTCTGAACAGCAAGACGTCGACTAGAGCGTCAGATGGGGGGCCGATGGGCTACTAAAAAATATTTCTAATTGGTAAAAACAAACAGAGAAGAATACGATTTTTTATGGAATATCTCAATCAGAATAATTTATGGAAATGAGTAATATTTTCTGAGGAATAACCATTCCAATCGTTCAACAACGGCAAAATTCATGAATATAGAATCAGAAACATAAGGTGTGACGAGAGATATACCTATAAAACTAATTAAAGCGGATGCTTTTAAGTAATAATTGGGGTTAGTGCTAGGGGCCCAGAAGTTTTGCGAATTATTTCGGGAATACTAAAGGCTGCTATTTATCGAGATATTCTTCGAGTAACAACTCGGACAGAAGATACTTGAAGCATGGAAGGAAATAACTTCAGTAACTTGGTGTTATGCATTCCACGTCGTCTGCAAGCCGTCATCGACAGCAATTACACAATGATTAAGTATTAATTATTATTATTATTTATTGTTATTTTTTTCCCAAATAGAGTTTAAATATTTATATTATATTAAATCATATATTATTATTTAACAAGAGAGAATGACTTTATTTTTTAATGATATAGGTAGGTATAATAAAAACTACATGTCTTGTATCACTTAAAAAAACCAGAAAGGTTTTCCATAAACATTTACCTTTAGATAAGCAAACAATAACCTCGAAAAAGGCAAATTTATGCCCTTGCGCATGTAAGCAAATCCATACAGGAATAGGCATGCGCAGTGCAAATTATCAAATTATAACGAATGGGGAAAATAGACAGGTCCGGGCTTAAATATCTTGTTTATGTGGCCTAGGCCTAGTTAAATGTGTTTAAATTGATCAGAATAAAATAAAATTGAGGGACTGATTTCCAAAACTGCTCTAATCCAAAATTGTCAATTTTGAATATTCCAAAATAACTTGTACCAACCGAACCAAATAGTTTATAGTTTAACCTTTTGTACAGTTTATAGTAAAGCGTCACAGAGTTACTTTACAAAAAGAGAATTAAATTCATTAAGTCATTTAATTTTTATTGAAAAATAATAAATGGAAAATATTAGTTTTGCTACAAAACAATGGATATGACAAGTTATGGAAGCAACAACATTAGATTAAGACACTTTTGAAAATAAAAATGACACTGCCACTACTTTTAAGTAAAACATAGTACTTATTTGTTTTAAACATATTATACCTTATTTTTTTGAAACGCAAAAATAATAACAACGTTCCCCACTCAACGCCGATAGAATAATAAATACCAAATATTAAAACTATGGAAAATTTTAGAGGCAAATTTGCACAAGCAGGATAAGACAAGTTATGTTACCAATATTTGTATGTATAAGAACAGTTTTGGAACAAACATGCGATTTTGCTATGCAATTTGTAATGGACAAAGTAAGTTATAGTGTAAAAAAGTATAATCAAATGGTGCAGGGATACCAATACTATTAATAAAAAAAATTTGCGGTAAAATTTAAAAAATGGATAAGATGAGTTTTGGAACTCAGTCCTTCAATTATATTTTAAGAACTATCACTACCTACTTCATGCTTACTGAAAATACGAAATACAGGATATTTTACCCCTATTTCGGCATAATAAAATCAAACAATGGTCTTTACTGGTCCTTGTATTCGAGTCACTAGAGACACACAATTCACTAAACTACACAAAAACTAGAAATCCATAAATATTAATCACCCACAATCCACAATAACAAAAAAAAAACAAGAAATCGTATTCAGTGTCGCCAGTAAAGTCCGCATCATATGGGAATTTTTTTTATTAATAGCTGTATTCAAAATTTGACTTTGGCATCAAGTTCTGCTTCGATCGAGATAAAAATTAAGCAAAAAAATAGTAGTCACGTGTTTCGCATTATCTGTCAAATTTTAATTTTTTCCAAAAAATAATTCAAAAGTGGGGTTATTTCTGACAATATCGAAAAACGTTATAAGAAAAAGTTTTTTTAAATACAGTTTCTAGCCCACATGCAGCTGCATAAGATAATTTTGATTTTTTACCTATATTTTGTAAATTGCACCACTTTTGCAAAATAAGACTCAATGCAACCTACATAAAACTTCTTAGTTTATCTGAATATCGAAAAGACAACCTAATTTTCAATCGAAAATTATCACGTCAAAATATCTGCTTTTTTAAAAAAGTCGGTCGGCTTTTTGTTCGTTCAAATCTCTACTTTCTGATGGTGTAAAAAAATATATACATTACTATGGTAAATGTTCTCAATTCAATTCAATTCCCCTTTAAATCCTACCTTTAATTATATTTAGATCAACTATTTACGCATGTTTTTTGCGATCTTTATGTTTTATGGATTTGTAATTTTTTTGCTTATCAATGTAACATGGAATCTTATGTTTTTCGAGTAATTAAAGTATAAATTTTAATAAATAGCTCAAAATTGTACATAATGATTAAAAAAAACTTTTTTTCGGATTCGAGTTTTTTGCATTTTTTAAGAACATTTACCATAGTAATGTATATTTTTTTTACACACCATCAGAAAGTAGCAATTTCAACGAACAAAAAGCCCACTGACTTTTTTAAAAAAGCAGATATTTTGACGTGGGAATTTTCGATTGAAAATTAGGTTGCCTTTTGGAATATTAAGTCAAAAAAAACAAATATTTTAAAACAAAAAAATTACAGTGTGTTTGGGACATAAAAAGGAAAGTTTTCACCAAATTTCGTGTATAAAAAAAATTTTTTGTAAAAGATAAAAATAAAAAACCAAAAACTTGGTTATTTAAATTTTTCACGTAAATTTTGAGGTTATGCAAAAAAAGTGCAAATACAAAAGTCGTATATCTTTTTATTACCTACAACATTGCCCTGTAACGTATTTCCCTAGGACTTGTAGTTTTGCCGGAAATCGAGATAAATCGTTTTCTACCCTTAAAAACTCCCCCCACCCCCTTCCCAACCTCGGATCGCCCGTAATTTATTTTTCCTCTTATTTTTGTTATATTCTCTTCCATTTCCAATGGGTTTCATCCTACTATTATTTTTTTTTCACTTTTTACCATTTTCAAAGGCTTCAGCCCTGGTCTAATAGGGGTACTGCTATGTACGAATTTTCAAAAAGCCGAAGGAAAAAAATTACAGGATAAAAACTTCGAAAAGTAGCTCACTCGCTTTCCGCATGTGTCACTTTTCTTCTCAAGCGGTCGTTGTTGTTCACATTACTAGAAAGCCTGGCGATAATGGTCTTCAGCAGTGGACACTCAAGTCATTCCTGCTCCCACCATTATAAGAAAAACCCATCACACCGTTTTATGTACACCAATATAAAGTAACGTTCTACAGGCAACATTAGGTATACCAAATAATTATAACCCTTTCTGAAAGCTTTCCTTGTATATTGTCATATAAAATATTGCCTTTATTTATCCTTCCCCCATTTCTTTACCTAGCATTCCAGATTATTATTAACTTTTATAAGGTGGCATTCTTGCTGCGTAACAGCGTTCAATCTTTTTTCTCAAGTACCACATAATAAAAATGCACTCAAGGAGACAAACTAACACTGTTACATTAAAAAGGTCTGTGTCAATGAACTTGACCCATATTTTACAACCCTTATGAAGCAAAAGTGTATCGATTTTTATGTTATTACTGGTACCGTTTTGTATCGATCCCCCTTTTATTTTAAAACAATTAAGACTCACCTTTGTCTTGCTGATATTTTAGTCTGGACTCTACTTGCGATTTATTGATCTTCGGTCAATAATACTTTTGTAATTCAAAATATTAACAGTAATATTTGTATGAATAATATTGAAATAAAAGAATATTGAGATTTTTATAAGCTTCGACACTTTGGCTTTTAAATAATTTTGAAATTAAGATTGTGGCTGTATTTGTTTAGTAACCGTAATCGTCGGATTTTCTACTGCTCCTGCAACCTTCCGGGACCGTAGGGCTATCCCGGCGCCGAAGTCGTCTGATTAATTTGCAGTAGTTTAACTCAACTAATTGTTGTCAATAAACTAATTGAGGAGTGATTATGCAAAAGTCGATAAATCCATAATATCCTGTTTTGAATAAATGACAAAAAACGCATATATAAAGATTTTCGTCACCTATCTAAAAAAAATTCTATAAATGTATTTGTCTTGAAGGAGTGCTTAAAAGCAGCATTAATTTTACTGCATTACATTACCCAATAAATGTTTAATTAACTTTTTAGAATGGATTTATCGACGTTTGGTAAATTGAAATTGGATTTATCGACTTTTGGTAAATTAAAATAGGATTTATCAGCATCAACGTAATTCATATTTATTTAGGAATTCGTATTGTCAAGTACCTAACAGCTCTGAAATCTACACGAATGAAGGGACCACGTAGAACTTTAGCTGGCAACACAACCAACAGTGTCACCATCTTCGGTCGAGTAGAAAAAGTACAATAAAAATGGATTTATTGGATTTTGCCTAATCGTAAATGGAAATATTGACTTTTGCTTAACCGGCCCTTGGATATACCGACTTTTGAACGGCCGACGAGCTTTAGCTTGTAAATTTAAATTGGATTTAAAGATGTTTGTTTAATTTCGGTATGCCAAAACGTAGATAAAGCTATGAAGTATAAAAATCAATTTCTATCTGAAAAAAAGTAAAAAATGGATTTATCGACTTTTGCATACTCACTCCTATTCATCCATTAAATTGGATTTGATTCTGTTATCAAAATTTTTTGGCGTACCATCAATCGACTTATGAGGCCGTAGTGTCGACTAGGGGTGTGCAACAAAATCGATTTTTCGATTAGAGATAATTTTTTTATCGATTAATAGAAAAAACGATTATTGATCGAAAAAAAAATTTTTCGATTAATCGATTATTCGAAAAAAAATACTTTTACGATTTTTTGATTAATCGATTATTAAGTAATCGAAAAAAAAACGATTTTTTGATTAATCAAAAATCAAATCAAAATCGAAAAAAAAATATTTTTCGATTAATCGATTAATTAGGTATTCGAAAAAAAAATGACGATGTTTTGATTAGTTGATAATTGAGAAAAAAAAAACCTTTTTCGATTATTCGAAAATATAGGTTTGTTTTTGGATGATTGGTTGCTATTTTCTTATTATTGTTGTAAGTCTCTATATATTTATTAGCAACCCTATTATCCTGAAAATCGGTTTAAAAAATATTACAGCATATTATTGCAAGACAATCAACGAAATTATTTGAACAAAGTTTCTATCTGTGCGCCCTTCATAGAATTAATATTCTTAACGATCTAATATTTGAATCGACTTTTTGATTTCTTTTGATTAAATCAATGGATCATAATCGATTATTATTTTCGATTAATCAGAAATAATCTGTTATTCTCCATTAATCGATTTTTCAATTAATCGGTTATTTTCGATTAATAAGAAATAATCGATTATTTCAATCAAAAATCGATTATGTTTTTCGGTAATAGCACAGCCCTAGTGTCGACCCGGCGCAGAAAGAGATCTAGGATAAGTAAAAAGAACAATAATTTAAATTGAAAAAAAGATTTAAATACAGAATAAATTGCCGACGCCAAAGAACTAACGGGCAGCGTAACGACATCTTGTAGTTTAGAAATTTTTTGAGTGTCCTTTTTAAGCGTCGCTTCGACCGCTTTTATATGCTCACCCCCTGCCTTCGCGAGCGGTAAAGCATCGCGTGGCCATGTGTTTTTCTAAAACTAAAAATTTTGGCCTTTTCTCATCGTTTTGCTAATAAGAGGGTAAATTTTACACTTTTTGTGGCTTTTAAACTCTTTTAAAATGACGGTTTCTCAGTACATATTACTGAACCTAAAAATATTATAGAAAAAAGACAAGCACAAAATATTTCTCCACAATTTTTATTTTTAGAATAACGATATATAATACGATAAATGATTTTCACAAAGTCTGTTAAAACTCCCTGATTTTCCTTTTTCTTCCTTCATTTTTCTGCCCAAGACATTTTGCACTAACCCTTGATTTTCCAGTATGTTGAAGTCTTGTCGGTCTTCTGACTTTTCAATTTTTACACCTCTTGTACACCATTAAAAGCTCCATTACGGCTCAATTCCATTTACTATTTTCTCTATTTCTAACAACATCAGCATTTGCTTTGTTTTCCTGATGATGAGTGTTTCTACACTCGAAACATGTCGAATTGAATTAATATGAATCATTCTAGGTTCGCCTAGTTATTCTAATAATAAAAATTGTGGAAAAAGACTTTGTGCTTTTCTTTTTTCTGTAAATTTAACTACACTTTGAATATGGACTACTTCTTCAAAACTAAAAATATTAGCTATTTTATTTTACCCTCAAGAAATCTTGTGGAAATTTTACGCGAAAAATGAGGAATCTGGCACGTTTCAATACAAATATGTTTCATAAGAATAAAGACAGTTCATTAACCAAGTTATGTTATAAAAAGTCAAGAATGTGAAAATAAGTGTGGAAATGTGGAAATGTGGAAAACAGGATCAAACATAATAATATATAATTAAAAATGTCTTCTAGTTTTCTTATAGATTATAATATTTGAAAAAGTTATATTGAAAAATTTTATGGAAAACCCTTTTAATAATAAAATATGTTAAAACGTAGGTAGTTTACCTTTTGTAAATTTTACATAGAATTACGGGATAACTTCTATTAAGTTTAGAAAAATCAATTTTTACCAATATTATGTAAAAAAAATAAAGTTAGGGGTTAACAAGAGGGATTCTAAAATTGTTTGCAAATTAAATAGAATCTATAGTATTTTGGCCTTTTTTCATAAAACATAGTGATTTTTGAAATATTAAATTATTTCATTTTTAAAGGTGGGCTTTGGGGGGCAAGTTTTACCCCCTCTTACAGGATGTTTGTCTAAATTATGTCTAAATGGATTTCTAGCTTTCTATTTATAGTAGTTGGTTCAGAGAGTTGATAAATCATTGGTAGGGGTGTGTTTTACCCTCTAGGGCTAAAATTATATCCAAATAATTAAATGAAATCTGTGTTTCGACCTTTTGTCATAAAACAAAGTAATTTTTAAAATAAAAAAAAAGTATTTATATTAGTGTACATTTTATCGAAACCGTACAATTATAGATTCCCTCAATATCCTCAGTGTTGGATAATAACACAGGCCTGCATGAAATTTGTGATGACGTGATTTTTGTTTGTTGAGCTCAGTTTTTATATAGAAATGACTAATTAAAATACAATTGGTCTCTTATCACCCACAGATTTTTTTTTGCAAAAAAAAAGAAAAAATATAAAACAAACCTATAATAGGCGTTTTAATACATATTAAAATGAATGTAGTACTTCAAATTCTAAATGATTGATGAATAAAAAATGATTTTCTGTGGTGCTACAAACCTTCCGACTGGAGACTTTTTATCGACTTCAAAAAGGAGCTTTAAAGCTGTTCTCTTACATAATGACAATGTTTTTGCTTCTGTTTCGGTCGGCCATACAGTTAAGTTAAAGAAAAACTATGAAAATTTAGAGGAATTACTTTTAAGAATACAATATGAAAATCACAACTGGGAAGTGTGTGAAGATCTAAAAATTTTAGGTCTTCTCTTAGGTCAGCAGTCTGGATTTACTAAATTTCCATGTTTTCTGTGCGAGTGGGCTAGCAGGAATCGAGAACAGCATTGGATAAAAAGAGACTGGTCACAAAGAGAGACTTTAACACCTGGAAACAATAATGAAATTCGCGAAAGTCTTATTGACTCTCAAAAGTTTTACTTCCACAACTTCACATAAAACTTGGACGTATGAAACAATTTGTTTAGGCATTAAACAAAGAAGGAAATTGTTTTAAATATTTGTGTAAAAAATTTCCGGCTCTGTCAGAGGCAAAATTAAAGGAGGGAAATTTTTGTAGGGCCGCAGATTAGCAGCTTGATGAAAGGTACAGAATTTGAAAAGCTAATGGAAGATAAGGAAAAACATGCATGGAATGCTTTTAAAGAAGTTGAACATAAATTACTACTATGTTGAGATCGTTGAAAATATGCTGGAATATTTCAGGAATTTCAGAATATGAGCATAAAAATTCACTTTTTACATTCCCATTTGGAATAATTTCCGGAAAATCTTGGGAACGTGGGTGAAGAGCAAGGTGAAAGATTTTATCAATATATTAAAGAGATGGAAAAAAGATACCAGGGGCGCTGGGACACAAAAATGATGGCCGATTTCTGTTGGACATTGAGAGGAGATCTTCCTTTAGCTGAAACAAAAAAATAACCAAAAGAAGCTTTTCTGAAAAAAGAAAACGTTTTTTGAAGAAGCGTAACGAATAAATAACCATTTATAATAGTTTATATGTGTATATTTTGTACATTTTTGTATTTTTTTCCTTAATATATTCAAAAACTAGCTTATAAATGAAATAAATCGTGTTTATTCTATATTTTTGGATTTTACCGGTTTGAAAAATAACCTTACGTGATATAAAAAAACTGAAAGCAGATTTAAAATCAGCGCTACCAAATTACTAAAAAACAGTTAAAATTTTTAAATCAACTTTCAAAGTGTTAAAAAATGCAGGCCTGTGTAATTATTGTTAACCCTTTTAAGTCTTTGTCAGTTGGTATTAATTTACGGAAGGTTACCATACATTTCCCATAGGTTTTTCCTTCACATAACAAAAGGAAACTTGAAAGTTATGTTTGGGGATTTTAGAAATGAGTTGCTATTTGTTTAGTTTCTCTATCCTATTTATTTGTTTGTTTTTGCAGGGTCTCTAAAACAGTTTACTTTTTATGCCAGTATTAGACAAACAAATTTTATTTACCCCAACAATCTAAAAAAAACTGTGAAAGCTTTTATCTAAGAAGCCAAAGGGGAAATACATGTCTGTTAAATACGACCGGACACGTCCTAAGATGGGAGCCTTGAAAGACTATAAATCACGAAATAAATTTATTATCTTTACTTGTTACATAAAGGAACTAGAAAAATTTCTTGATTTGAAAAACAATTTTGTTTACTTTGTTTAAAAAATTTTTTAAATTAAAATTTTAAAAGAGAGCAAAGGAAAAACTCGTTTTAGAAAAATAATTTTTGTGCTCTTAGTTTTCTATTAAGTGCTTGTATTAGTTAATTACAGGGGGGGAAAAATCGACAAAACCCTCGCACTTTTCTCGCTAATGTACAGCTTGCCCAAAATTAGGTCGACACTATTGTTACTTCAACCTATAGACAACGTAATATTATAAAACCTGAGTTTAGACGTGAAATTCACTTACATTGTTTAATCATAAAATAATTTCTACTAAAAAACCAGATATGAAATATTTAATTTGGGATAAACCACAACATGAACACTAGAAATGAAAATAATTTGGAAATACGAATATTATATCATAAAGAAAAATATAAAATTTCTTTTAAATATAATATATAGTGTGACCAGTATCACATGGGATTTTTTTTATTAATAGCTTTATTCAAAATTTGACTTTGGCATCAAGTTCTGCTTCGATCGAGATGAAAATTAAGCAAAAAATAGTAGTCACGTGATTGACATTATCTGTCAAATTATAATTTTTTCCAAAAAATAATTCAAATGAAAATATCGGAAAAAGTAATTAGAAAAAGTTTTTTTAAATGCAGTTTTTAGCCAACACGCAAAATTTCAGCTGCATAAGATAATTTTGATGTTGTACCCAGCACTAAAATTTATTTTCCACTTAATGTACACTTTACTGATGACACTGTGTTTCTTTTTGTGTTAATATTAAGGTGTATTACTTTCAGACACAAACTACGTTTTCAAAAATACCTATTTTATGAAGTTACCTTCTACAGGGTCAAAAACAAATAAACTTTGCATCACATGCATGCGACCAAATTTTAATAGCCCAATTTTGATTTTGTAGAAAAACACACATTTAATATGGCGCTCCTTTAAAAAAAATGTATCTGAAATAAAGCATTGTCAAAATTTAGAAGTTTTATGTAGGTTGCGTTGAGTCTTATTTTGCAAAAGTGGTGCAATTTACAAAGTATGGGTAAAAAATCAAAATTATCTTATGCACCTAAAATTTTGCATGTGGGCTACAAACTGCAATTAAAAAATCTTTCTTTTATAACTTTTTTCGATATTTTCAGAAATAACCCTACTTTTAAATTATTTTTTGGAAAAAATTAAAATTTGACAGATAATGCGAATCACGTGACTACTATTTTTTTGCTTAATTTTCATCTCGATCGAAGCAGAACTTGATGCCAAAGTCAAATTTTGAATAAAGTTATTAATAAAAAGAAATCCCATATGATGCGGACTTTACTGGTCACACTGTATAACAACATAGAATCTGATATTAAAAAACTAAACTAATCGGGTTTTTAATGTCAACATTATCTTGGAGTCGGATTGGAAGACTGATTAATTGCTTAATCAAAATCCTATCTTTTTGTACCAACTAGTATGTTACTGTTGCCAATAATTATTTTTAGTTGTTAAATTTTATAATTTTGGCACCAAATAAATATCTTTATTATTATTATTATAATAAGCCCGTTATTTTTAACTTTATATATACCATCTTAGTACTAATGCATAACATATGTATAAGTTTTTAATTAAGAAACTTATTTGCCACCAACATGTTGAAATTATAAAAATGTCTCATTAAAAAACAGCCCTTCTCAAAATAATTTGGAAATACGATGATCACTTGTTTTTCCGTTGTGCAATTTTAATCAGCGGGAAAGATGCCACTAGTTTATTGATTTACCCAATATCGTAGCTCTAATAGTAACTTATGTTGCAATAGTAACGACTTATTTTTAATACTTAAGTACCGATACAGCCAATCCAAGCTACACCCAGTTTTAAGTAGGATTAATACCTAATCCATCTATCATATATCATATATATGCCATATATCATATATCAAAATTGTCAGAACCACCTTAACACAGCTATGTCAAAAGTACACACATGGACAAGAGAACATGGACTGGAAATTTCCGAAAATAAATCAGTAGTGGTTAACTTTACTAGAAAACGGTTAAGACTCCCATTAGATTACATTAATTTAGGAAGCTATAGATTTCCTCTCAAAACCTCCACAAAATTCCTAGGAATAATTCTAGACCAAAAATTAAACTGAAAAGGACACATAAACTATACACTAAAAAGAGCGGAAAATGCTATAAATATATTAAAAACGTTCTGTGGTCATAGTTGGGGTGCTGACCCCAATATAGGTTTAATATTCTATAAAAGTCTAGTAAAGTCAATATTAGACTACGGAAGTATTTTCTATGGTTCAGCTGCAAAAACACACTTGGAAAAAATTGAAAAAATTAAAAACAAGAGTATAAGGATATGTTTAGGATTCCTACCAAGTACGCCGATAGTAGCCTTAGAAGCAGAAGCTTGTGAACCCCCGCTAGCACTACGTAGACAATATTTGACGAACAAGTTTATCATTAAATTACATGCAAAAAACAGCCCTTTACTTAACAAAATCAGCAACCTAACTACACTGTGTCTAACCCACCAATATTGGAATGTTATACAGATACCACTCCAAGTAGAAAGCTTTATGTATATCTCAGAATTCTGCAGAGAAATATATACAAGTAATAAACTACCAAATTATTTAATCCCATATGAGCATTTTCTTTGCCAAATAGAAAATGACGAATTAGAAGATTACAGAAACATACCTGAAGCCATACGTAACAATCATTTTAGATCAGAAGTCGAAAGAAGATGGCCACTGCATGAAATCATATTTACAGACGGTTCTAAAATTAATAATAATACTGGATGTGCAGTATTTTATCCTAAGGAAAATATAACAATAAAACAGAAATTAACCAAGTATTCCTCAAATTTTACAGCAGAGCTTATGGCAATCAAGGAAGCATTCAACCTATGTTTAAGTAAGCCCACACAACACCATATTATATTTACAGACTGCTTGAGTGCCATACAAAAGCTTAAGAACATCTAACCACTCACAGATATAAACCCCTTACTAGCTAAAATTTTAAAACTTAACTACGAAATTGTAAATCAGGGAAAAACTGTAAAGTTAATTTGAATTAAAGCGCATATCGGAATTAAAGAAAACGAAACAGTGGATAAAATGGCAAAAGAGGCCACAGACACCGGATGGGTAGATGTTAACTACAAAACACCAAAAACTGATTTCTTTGAAAAAATAAAAGAAAAAATGCGCCAAGACTGGCAAACTTATTATGAATCGACCCATAAAGGCATGTATTTTCGAAATATTAAACCTAATATAAGTAGTAAACCGTGGTTTTTTAATATAAATAACAAAAAACTAATTAAAATTATGTTAAGACTACGAACGAACCATATTATTTGTCCTAGCTATAAATATAAAATTGGTTTATTAGATAACCCAAATTGTAACATATGCGATGAAATAGCTGATCCACAACATATATTACTACAATTTATTTTTTTATTTATTTATTAAGTACGGGAAAACCCCATTACCTGTCACAATAATAACAATGATAAGTTAGGTATAAACTAAATAAGAACCTAAATAAAATAATTCTACAGTATAACAAAGCTGAAATACAACAATGTTACACTCAAACAACAATAAATTATAATATATTACACTTAAACAACAATATATTCAACAATATAGAAGTAAATACATCACCACAGAGATACAGCATCAAATACCAAACTAATATTTATTCAGATAACTCTTCAGTTGACTTAAAGATACATTAAAAATATCAATGTTACGGTTATTCAAAACAGATAAATATCTATCAATTGGACTATTTATGCCATAAGAAGTTCTGTGAAAGGGTATGCAAAAAGGCAGTTGCTGTCTCAGCCCTTGATAAGGTACATTGAACCCGACAGAATTTAAAAGGCCAGGACAGTCCAACATGCCATTCACCAGTTTAAAAATAAACATTATTCCAAACCTCTCCCTCCGAATGCTAAGAGGAGGTAAGTTCAACTGCTGCTCCACTACCGTGTAATCATGATCTACCACTCTACTGCCACACTTAAAAGCACATACTCTTAAAAACTTATGTTGAATTCTTTCTAAGGAACTTGAGTGATTCTGAAAGTATGGTGACCATACAATAGAGCAGTACTCTAAAAGTGACCTAACCAAGGAATAATAAACCATTCTGGTAGCACCCACAGAAAAATACTGGCAATTTCTTAAAACAAAACCTAGCATTTTTGTACTCCTCACAGATACAGAGTTAATTTGATCAATAAATGATAACCTGCTATCCATAACAACACCCAAATCTCTAACGCTGGTGACACATTCAATAGCCCTATCATTTATAAAATAAGAAGATTGGAACCTATTTACTTTACGGGTAAAACTAATAAATACACATTTCTTTATATTAAGATCCAACCTATTAACCTTACACCATAGACATAATCGGTTTAAATCTTGCTGCAAAAGTTCCTGATCCAATGTGCTCTCAACCGTTCTCCAAAATTTTAAATCATCAGCAAACTTTAAACTTTTACTATGTATAAAACAATGTATAATATCATTCACAAATATATTGAAAAGTAGAGGTGAACAGTGCCCTCCTTGAGGGACACCGGAACTTACATAAATGGACTCTGAAAAATATCCACCAATTTTAACATATTGCACACGACCAGTCAAGGAACTACTAAACCAAAGCACCAGCTGACGATTCAGACCGATTTTTTGTAACTTTTGCAAAAGAATTCGATGGTCGACCCGATCAAATGCTTTAGAAAAATCAGTATATATTGAATCAATCTGCTTATGATTCTCCATGCTCCTCAAAATGTTTGATTGATATGAGACTAAATTTGTTAGTGTGGATTTGTTTTGGCAAAATCCATGTTGCTCATCAGAAATCAAGCCTTTGCACAGCCATCCCAGCTGCCTGCTAACAAGTGAGTCAAAAAGTTTAGGGATAGAAGACTGAATACATACACTTCGGTAATTTTCAATATTATCTCTTTGACCACTCTTAAAAATTGGAACCACATAGCTTACCTTCCACACATCCGGAAAGACTGACGATTCCAACGATCTACCAAAAAGAATATAAAGAGGCAAGGTGATTGTACAAACACACTTCCTTAAAAAATAATCAGGTAGACCATCAGGACCCACTGAAAGTTTCATGGGAAGCTGAAATATCTGATCAAATATGTCTTTCTTTGTTATTACCGAGCAGTTAATATTTCTACCAATATCATTGTCTAACGCTGGATCATAGGAGAATGGCAATTCATGACTATCTACATAAACAGTTTGAAAAAATTCCCTAAACAAATTAGCAATATCCTGACCAGTTGACGCATACCGATTGTTACAGTGCAACGAATTCGGCAATAAATGGCTAGACCTTTTATCATTAATAAACTTCCAGAAGGATCTAGGATCCTCCTGCAGTTTTACATCAATACCCCTAATATATGTTGAAAAACAAACATCAGAAAGTCTTTTACACTCTGCCCGCAAATCCGAGAACCTTCTGTAGTTCACATGAGAGCGATCTTGTATATACAAAAAGTGAGCTCTTTTTTTTGCAGTGTTAATTTTCTCAGTTGTGAAGAGAACCACTTAGGGAATGATGACGCCCTATACCTTTTCAGCGGAACAAAGTACGCTACACATGTGGCAAGCAGTTCATAAAAAATATTGGTCGCTAAATTAATATCAATAACACTTAATGTCTCTTCCCAATCAACCGAAGCCAGAAAATTATTAATTTCCCAATAGTTGGCATTTTTAAAGTCATAATAATATTCAAAGTAAACCAAGCTGTCTCTCTTTAGTGCCTCAGCAACAGAAACAGAACACTCACAACCAACATGATGGATGCTGCTTTCGAAAAGTGGATCAGTAGCCACTGTAATTGCTGCATCACATACATTAGAAAATACTAAATCTAGGAACACATTTCTACTATTAGGCACCTTGTTAATCTGAAAAAGTTTAAGATAACCAAATGCTTGAGCCACCCGGAGAGCCGGATCTCCAATCGGACACTGCACAGTCACACCATACTCATCGTTGGACCACAAGGCATTAGGCAGGTTATAATCACCAAACAAGTAAATATTCCCTGAGGCATAATGTTGACAGACTCTCTCGACCGACTCACAGTGCCGTTCGTACACTTCCATGGCTGATCGAGGTGGAAGGTATACACCCCCAATAACAAACTTAAAATTGTTCAAGTGGCATAAAATAAATAGCTGTTCCACACGAGATTCAGATGTTTGAATGCACTGAGATCTGATTGTATTCCTTACGAAAACTAGCACCCCACCACCACTCACAATGTTCATTAAATATGAACAATATAAACCAATTTCTAATTGAACTATATAATGCAAGAATAACTTCTCCATTTAACCTTGCAAGTCTATTGACAAATGAAAAAACATTTAAAATTATTTGTAAGCACTATTGTAATTCAGAAACTTTCTTTAAATAAATGTATATAGGATTAAGAATGTTTTAAAAAAAAAATATTTAAAAAAAAAACAAGAACTAAAAGAAAATAAAAAAAAAGAGAGAAAAAAAAAACAAGAATAACTACTTAAAAAAACAAATAAAAAAAAGAATATAAAAAAATTTTTGAAAAAATTAAAAAAAAAAAAAAAAAAAAAAAAAAAGGGGGAAAAAATATAATTATTAACTTTATAGCTCATAGCTACGTATAAACAAAAAATTAACTAGCATTAGATCATAAGTATTTATGTAAAATTGAATCAAGGCGACACCTTACGGTAGCTTTAAAAAAAAAATATATATCTATATTTTTCACTCTTATATCTATATAAAAAATTTAAAAAAAAGTCTGGCCTGTTGGAATCTTTTCCAGTGCCATTAAAACTAACACACACACACACACATATATAAAATGGCATTATTACCCGGCAAGTAGTTTTTTAGCTTTCGAGCCAATAGCCAGACCGATAGACCGGCGGACATGGGAAACATGGTTAATCAACAAATCCTAAAACGCCGACATCACTGATAATATCTAAAAAAAAGTATTTGGATTAGAATAGTTATATTTTACTAACAACACAGATATCTTGGGTTCAAATCTAGCCGGATCAGTTTAATTTCTATTCTCTGGATTATTTTTTTTTGTTCAGTTTACTCACATAATAACGTGCCAATATTTTAGGGTGTGATTCCTCAAGTCATTTTATGAAGAAAAGTTCATATAAACATATGTCCTAAAGGGCTTAAATTTTTTGCTACAGGGTGTTGAATTTTTCTTTTTTAATGCGTTTTTTCTAATATCTCCGAAAGTACTTTAGATAATATTTTTAATTTTGGCAAGTGCTAATAGGACATAAAACCACATGTTTAAGTTATAAAAGTTATTTTTTGTCCCACCAGTGGCGTCCCTGCAAACATGTCATCTGATATTTTTTAGAAAAAAAGTGGTACAACACTGACTTTTTTCCATGTGGATATTATTTCCGATTAGCCTGTCTAATTCTACATAAAAATGGTATCTTGAGTTTTTCTTCTAAGGCACACCGTTCTTAATGAAAATAATTAAATTAAATTAGCTCTACTATTTTTTTATTATTATTAACATTGATAATGCAAAATTTTGTTTTATAAAAATTGCTGTAAATGACCACCTTGCATCGAATAGCTCTCTCGTTCAAATATTCCAGGCGAATTCCGTATTGTTTCACAGAAGGCAATTATTCGCTCCCTTAAATTTGCTAAAGTGTTAATGGGAGTTTTATACACTACACTGTGAGTTTTATAAACTGTTTTAAGATGACCCACAAGAAAAAATCCAAACTATTGAGATCAGGGTGCTGGCCATTGTTGAGCTCCTCACGATTCGGATAAACTGCATCTAAATGGTAGCGAGCGATTACACTGAAATGAGCAGGAGCTCCATCATGCATGTACCACATTTGATTCCTTAGCGCATATGGTACATCTTCAAGTGACACAGCTAGTTCTTCTTGGAGGAAATGCAGATAAGACTGCCGTTAAGACGTTAATTATGTTTTTAAGAACGTCACCGTTCCAGGATAACTAGATTTATGTGATCAAAAATTATTCGTCAATACTGCAAAATGAAGCTAATTTAATTTAATTAAGAACAGTGTGCCTGAGGAGAAAAACGCAAGAGACCATTTCTATGTAGAATTGATCATGCTAATCAGAAATAATATCCACATGAAAAAATATCAGTGGCGTACCACTTTTTTTCTAAAAAATATCAGAGAACATGTTTGCGGGGACGCCACTGGTGGGACAAAAAAATAACTTTTATAACCAAAACATGGGGTTTTATGTCCTATTAGCACATGCCAAAATTGAGAATATTATCTAAAGTACTTTCGGAGATATTACAAAAAACTCATTAAAAAAGAAAAAATTCAACCCTCTGTAGCAAAAAATTTAAGCCGTTTACGACATATGCTTATATGAACTTTTCTTTATAAAATGAATTGAGGAATCACACCCTAAAATATTAGCACGTCATTAAGGAACACCCTGTATATTTATTTGGTGCATATCGGAAGTATTCGTTTTTTATATTCGAATCGCAACTGTCAAACCAATAGAAGTAATAATAAAAAAGTTGTGGACTTGCATTGTCTTTATTTGTTTCAAATCACAACGTTTTTTTTATACTAGTCATGCGTTTAATTTGAGCTCGAAATTTTTAGTTTTAATTATTAATTTTTAACTTGCGAAAAACCGACAACACAGTTTCTTTTTTAAATCGTTTCGTTCTTTAGATACATTCGTCAAGTCTGAGTTTTTATATCCGACCCGGGAACTTTAAATACAATTTGGGAAATTCTGAATTTTTGAAATTTAATTTTAATGGTACATCTATAACGAAGGTTTCCAAATATTTCTTATATCTAATGATGGCTTACTAAAACAACCTGGGTTCTGATGTATAGCAGCAGCTTCCTTAAACTTCCCGCCGCAGGAATTACACGCGTGACTGTATACCCAGCTCAGTTATGTTTCGGTGCACCTAGCCCATATAAAATAGAGCTGTAGTGTGATTATTTAGTATCCACTTGAAGACGACTGGAGATGTTTACCAGTTAAAAAGTTGTGAATTAAAATACACAAATACAATGCAAGTCCAAAACTATGCTATTATTCCAGAAACATCACTGTGTTTTAACAGACAAAATAAAAATAGGTATTGATTCCTTACACCATCATCAATGAAATTTTTGGCAATTATGCTATATGCAAACTTTAAATTTCTGCAACGGTAAACAAGTCTTACCCGTTTTTTCGTACCAATTTTTTTTAGGAAGCTAGTTAGTAACTTTATTACACGCGTACATCCGGTATTATACGAGAAATGCAATAAAAGTTAACAAAACAATAATTTTAGTCATATTTCTATACCCTCGCATCCTGAGGCATCCTCGTATCTTAGATTATGCTAGATTTAAGACTTTTTGTAGGCGTCCGTGGACAGTGTTGTGGTCACATAACTCACGTTAACAAAAATATTTGGATTGGTACCCACGAGTTTTTAAAATTACGTCATCAATCACGTGCATTGGGATCAAAGAATTGGAATTTAGGCTGGATATCCTATATTAAAGGGTGTCTTATATATGCCGTACAAGGTACATAGTAGGGCTCGGAATTTTTAAAATATAAGTATTCGAATAGTCGTTTGGTATGTTATTCGAATAGTCGAATAATTCGAATTGTCGAATATAGTCAAATAATTCGAATAGTCGAATAATTCGAATAGTCGAATATAGTAGAATAATTCGAATAGTCGAATAATTCGAATAGTCGAATAATTCGAATAGTCGAATAGTCGAATATAGTCGAATAGTTGAATAGATACTTGACTAGTCGAATATTTGAATAGTCGAATATTTAGATAGTCGAATATTGAAATAGTCGAATATTTAAATAGTCGAATATTCGAATTATTTAAATATCGAAATACAGTCGTTTAATCACGGTGAAAGAATTGCTTGCTGACTATATAATTTAATTTTTGTTTTTCTTTTTTACGTTAAAATTTACAGTTTCACAGAAAACACGAATAGTCGAACATATAAATATCCGAACAAAATCAAATAGTTAAATATTCGAATGATCGAATATTCAAATAGTCGAATAGATACTTGAATAGTCGACTATTCGAATAGTCAAATATTCGAATTTCGAATAGTCAAATATTCAAATTTCGAATAGACGAATATTTGAATAGTCGAATATTTAAATAGTCGAATATTCGAATAGTCAAATGTTTGAATTTTGAATAGTCGAATATTTAAATATTCAAATATCGAGTAGTCGAATATTTGAATAGTCGAATATTTAAATAGTAAAATATTCGAATAGTCAAATATTCGAATTTCGAATAGTCGAATTTTTTTACTAACAAAAAATTCGAATTTAGAATAGTCGAATATTCGAATTATTCGAATACAATTCCGAGCCCTAGTACATAGTCCAGGTGCTAGTTTTTATACAAAGCTATAAAACTTCTTTTTCCAGTTTTTTAATCAAAACTAATTGAAAATTTTAAGCGTATAAAAAAATACTCAGCCCCTTCGGCTTTTTTAAAATTATTTTTCAAAAAGTAACCGTTATATTTGAAAATTTAAATAAAAAAGTGAAAATTTCGTACTCTTGATTGTCTGTGACTGGAAATATCTTAAAAGTTATGACTGTCGACCACTTAACTTTACTTACTTACTTTTAAAATCTCTTTATTTGTTTAATAATATTTTACATTGCATTACTAATACTAATTACAATATAATACTATATAATATTGTATTTCGTTCTTCCTAGTTTCTTGGTTACCAGGGGTACGCCCTACAGTGCAGGGTGGCTGATCTTGGCCTTGGTACTTAGTATATGCATTTGAATGCATTTATTCAGCCAGTTTCAGCGACCTTTTACGGCTATGCAATAATTCGGTTTTTTGTTTTAGAAAGTTTTTTGTTGTTGTGTAGTTTTTAAATTTATGGGTTTGTGTTGGGGTTCACTGGAAAAACAGATGAAAAACCAGCTAGAAACTTATATTAACAGGTACACCGTAGCTTTGCATATGACAGCTTTACCATCATTTCATGGTAGGCGGTCTTAATTTTTGGGGCGTGGTTTTCGGACTTTGGGATTTTTGTGGTTTTTCGGTGAAAATGGGAACTTTTTAATTATTTTAAAAGTAAATTGGAAGTTTTGAGTGTATAGGTGGGTGAATGCGATACTCGTTATATCTTAAGTATGTTATATTTTGGGTTAGTCTAGAGTTTTGTGGTTGAGTATTATAAAAATTTATTGCATTTTGTCTTATGTAATCTGTAATATAAGGAGTGTTTGTTGCCTGGTGTAGATGGCGTACTGGTGTTCTTATCGGTGCTAATCAGATTTGTCTTAAATTTTTATTCTGTAGAATCTGTAGCTTTTTGAAGTGTGTATCGGCCATGCTACACCAGACTGGTCCTGCGTAAGTCAGTAATGGTCGTATGCATTGATTAAAAATAATTTGTTTATTTGTCGGTGATAATGGAGATCTGTAATTTAGTAATTTGTATAGTCTTTGGGTTGTTGCGTAACTTAAAACATAGGCAAAATTACCATTCAAAAAATCGGCTAATAGCTTTACCCGGCACTTTTCTCGCTAATATACAGGGTGGGATTTTTAACTGGAAAAAATTAAGTATCAGGAAGCGTCCTAATTTGCTGAAAATACGGAACTACATTTATTTTTAGTTTGGCATACTTTTTCGTGTCTTTTTGAAATTCCCTCTCTTTTTAGGGTAGAAACCGCCCACAACTTGTTGTGAAGGTATTTACTTTTGCATTTTGGTGATCTAGAAAACAAAAAAAAAACTGGCCATTTTAGCTTTGTCCTGTTTAAACCGTTATATAGTAATTGTTATACCTACTAAAAATAGGTTATTTAACTGAATTACACAAAATCGCACTGGCGGACCAAGCCCGTCAGAGGCCCGGGGCGGCAAAGCTGAATGAGGCTTTAAAATAAATGTATTTTTACAAGCTTTTTATTCAGTTCACATTTGTATGTATGAATAATGTTTATGTTTATTTCGTTAAAATCTGGCAAGTGAAATTTAAATTCGACTTAAATTATTTAGGCTAAATAAACATACATACCTACAATAGTGAATGGATATGGGCGACGAAAATAAAATACGAATCAATCGACAAAAAAAAATTAGTTTTTTTTTATTTTTTGTAGCGTGTTATATGTGTTTTCGTGCCTTCAATTTACTGAACTCCTCAATAACCTCTGTGAAATTGATTTCTTTGGAAATTTTTCTTTCTATTGAAAGCACGGCTAAATTAACCAGTCGCTCTTGAGCCATTGTAGATCAAAGATAATTTTTGATTAGTTTAAGTTTCGAAAAACTCCTCCAGCATGATGCAACCGAGATGCAAATGGTCAAGAAGTATTGAAGTATAAGCGATATACAGGGTAACGATTCACTAAAGTCCCATTTTATTATAAATTGAAGGATTTCTTGGGCTCTCCATTTGGCAGCAACGTCCATACTCGTATCGGTGGCTTTTACATGCCTGCGGTACCTTTTTATTTCTTGGGAAACTTGTTCCTTGTCAAATTCACCATAAATTTGTATCAGATTGTCAACTGCTACAGCCAGAGCGTCATTTGAAGCTTCTAGCATAAACTTTGTTAAAAAAATTTGGAAAATCTATTATTGATTTGTTTCATGGCCCCGTATCGCGTCGACAATTCTTGTATAAATCGGTCTATGCATTCATACATTGACCGATGTATTTCCTCTTAAATTGATTATCCAGCATCATGAGCTGATTCACCCGGCATCGTTCTTTTTACCTACCTTCTTCCTAGTTTCTCAATGTTGATGTCCATGTCATTGCATTTTTTTATACCGAAAGTTACAGCATTGTCTCCAATCTTGGTTCGTTCGGTCACTAAATTCAAGGCGTTTAGTTTGGTGATTCATGTATTCAGAGTCATTTTTGGAGACTGCAAATATTGTTGAACTAAATTTACTTCCTCCAGTATAGAAAGCCAGAATTGTATATAGGTTAGAAAGGTAAAATCACAAACAGTCTGCACTTCATTCATTCAGGGAATCCTGGGAAAGTACCCCCTACAAAGACGGGAATTCCCCCATCAGAGTATTGGACGCGTTCAGCAAAGTTAAAAGAATATTAGTACCGCGTAAAAAGTCTAGATGGCTGTAGTGTTTTGATCATGATGAAATTATGTAGGTACTAAGCACATTTTTAAAGTCTTGTTTATGATTTGATCTGGGGAACGCGGAGGCATTTGGGGGCCCCCCAAGACCGGAGGCCCGGGGCGGGCCGCCCCTTCCGCCCCCTGTTAGTCTGCCACTGGGCGACAGATCGCGTACTCAAACAGAAGTAGCAGTCTTATTTCACGAAACACACCCCGATATACCACTAATTTCCCAAGGCACCATCAGTAAAATTGAAAGACGTTTTCGTGAAGTTAGCCATCTCAGGGACATACCAAAAATAAGGCAGCCTAAGGTAATAAATAAAGATACACAATTAAACGTTTTACTTGCTCTTCAATAAAATCCTATTACTCCAGTTCGGCAACTTGCAAGAGAAAATAACATAATCCATACACACAAAAAAATCTAGTATCCAGTTAAAAGTTTCAAACTGAAACTATCATATACATAAATAGGAGCAATGCTAAAGTAAAATTAAATAGAAAATACCTTAGCATCAAAATATAGTTTTAAATTAATACTACATTCTTTTAACTTGACTCTACTTTAGTTTTAGGGTAATAAAAATAAATGATCAACCTATCAATAATTGTAGTTGCAGATATAGTATACGTTAATATTGGTTTGAGTCAAAGTATTCTAAGAATGAATATTCGTTATTTTCGTTTTGAGTATGAGTTATTATTAAGTTGAATATACGAACTTGCATTTGAGCACACATATTTTATTTGTATCTTCAATTTGTGACTATCCTACATTCTCAGCGAAACTAGACAAATCAATTTAGTATCATCTTAAAAGTAGTTTATTATTAGATAGAGTAAAATTTAAAATCATGTAGTTTTAAAACAGATGGATCTGAAAGGACTATATTATTAAGGATTAAGGTCAGATAGGATAAGCTCACCGCAGTCAATAGAATTGTACATGTCAAGTTAAAATGTCTTTGTGACATAGGTATCAAATAATATTGTGATATTACCTTAGGTATCTGATCTGAATATAGCCCTAACAGATAACTGATAAATAAAACAACTTTTTATTGCTTTTGGTTTTATTAAAAAAAAACAGGTAACCACACAGGTAACAAAAAACCATAACTATAAACTATAACGAATATAATATTTCCTCCATCACACTATTACACAAAACGCGCAAAATATAATACACACTACCAGCATCGGTGAGCATCGACGCGCGACGTCTGCGTGGATGTTAAATAACGACTAAACGTATTTCGGTCGTTTTCTCGCAGAACAAGAGGTCACGTGATGCAAATAGCATCAAAGAAATAATAAGGGTTTAGATTTTACTCAAGTTTAGTATAGAGACTGTCTTTGCGCTCGCTGTGAGAATACAAATTTATTTTTATTTTTAAACCCATCATAGTATATTTCACTTTGACCACAATACTTATTTTTAAAACAAGTATAAGATTATCTTGTCATGATGATGATGTAATCTCTTTATGAACATAATTTTGATTAACTTGATGATATAATTTAAAACCAGTGGTAGCTTTAAAATGAATATATTTTAGGCACAAAATAAAGCAAGTTAGTTTCAAAATAAGGCTATTTGTTTGAGCATTACTATAAGCTTGTTTTGAGAGTAGTTTTTTTTGTGTGTACGTCTGCATTCAAGTTAGTTAAATCATATCAAATGCGTCCTTATAAAATGTTAATGGTGCAAGAGTTACTGGAAGATGATCCAGACCGCCCTCTTCAGTTTTGTGAAGTGATGATGAATACACCTGATCAGCATTTAGTAGATTTGGACTGGATCCCTTTTACAGTTGAGTGTACTTTATACTAAATGGTAAAGTCAATAAACAGAACTGTCGATGTTGGTCCGCAGAAAATCCTCACTGGATGCGAGGAAAAGACACCTGGCTTCCGCTAAAACTTAATGTTTGGGCAGGCATAATTGACGACCGCGTCATTGGGCCCATACTCCTTAAAGGTAACCTAAATGGCCATACATATCTGGATTTTTTGCAAGAAGAACTTATTCCAGCTTTGACTGCTTAATATCCTTATTATGCAGAAGCAAATTTTCATGATGATCGAGCATGGTTACAGCAGGATGGTGCTCCTCCTCATTACGCCATAAATGTTCGACAATATTTAGGTGAAGGTTTTACAAACCGTTGGATAGAAATGATGAAACGAATGGCCGCCACGATCGGCGGACCTTAAACCAAAAATGTAGAGGAACGTAAGCAACGACGAAATTTGCCAAATAACCCCGTATAGTTCATAATGGCAAGAATGAATTTTACTTTAGATTAGGGATTTGTCAAGAAAAAAATGGGCGACATTTCCAACAATTTTTACAATAACAGTACATTTGAAAAAAAGTTGGGAGCGGTTTCTACCCCCAAAATAGGGGTAAATTTCATGAAGATATGGAAAACGTATGCCAAACTAAAAAAAAACAGACTTAGTTCTATTTTTTTTAGCAAATAAAGAGGCTTTCTAATACTGAATTTAGTCCAGTTAAGAAGCCCTCCTGTATAATTTTTAGTGTTTACCTTGTTTCGAATAGACTCAGCTTTTTTAAATACAAAAAATAATGTAATAACTGAAATAGTAAACCCAAAGAAACATTTAAAACTCAAAAAAATATTATATTAATAAACCCAAGACAAATTGGGTCCTCCTTCACACCAATTTCATGTCATGTGTTTCTTCAGGCGGCAGTGCCCAGTCAGAATCCCTATTAATGGTTTGCGAGCCCTCCGCGCCGTCCCTCTTGCCGGAACCACTAATCTGAAGTTGTCTGCCCCTGTTATAATATCCTTAGCCTGTCTAAAATATTGGGTTTCCTGGTATTGTGTGACCGTGCAGAGTGCAGGCCCTACCTGTTAATTTGAAACTCCTACTGAAGATCCGGCCCTTGGAGAAAATCTCAGTACCAAGTCTAGCGTGTTTACCCGCTCTTTTGTTGGTTCTTGGTGTCCCAGTGGGAAAAATACGACACTGTCATAATTTTTTTTTGTATCAAAATAATGGAAAACACCGACGAGCCTATATAAAACAATAATTATAATGAATATTAATATTAGTGCCAATACTAGTCAAGCAAAGGGCCTATTATTCTTACGCTATTTCATCATTTCCAACTTAATAATCTTTCTATTCGCTAAAAGACATAATTATATCATAATACATTATATCGTCTTACGTTAAACATTAATATTCCTGAATAGTCAACGATTAAAAATAAAAGATAAATAGAGAGGGATCCTTTTTTTATAATTTTTAACAAATAACTGAAAAAAAATTTTTTTTCGCGAATATACCAAACTTTCTCTGCGAGGAAAATAAAATATGTAGTTTAGAAATTGAGCTGCAGTCTTTGAGGAACAACCCCGAACAAACCCGAAAAATTACTAAAATATTAATTATCTATTATTTTTTTAGCTGGCGCCGTTTGCCTTTACGACATCCCAAGCGATCCATGCGAAGAAAACGACCTGGCAAAATTTTTCCCAAGCGTAGTAAGACGAATGAAGCGTGCATTGGTCGATTATCGAAAAGGATTGGTGCCTCAGATTGAGGGAGATATCGACATTATGGCTGCCGATCCAAAATTGTTTAAATACGCGTGGAACCCTTGGTTAGATTGTGCTGATGCTTCATGTCAAGCCGCCTGAAATATCCATTGGGTTATGTTGGCTTAAACTCAATAAAAAATTGAATTGAACTTTATAATAATAAATAAAAACTAAAATTACCCACTTATTTGCTTCAAAATTATAATAAATTATATTAAGGGTATCGGCAATGTTTAGTCTGTTTATTTTGATCTTAAAATTCTTACTGATATTGGTACTCTCGATTTGATTATTAATATCAATGGTTTCTGGATTAGTACGCAGGAAAGTCGCAGTAAATCCAAACCCGAACTTAAATAAACAAGTACAAATAAACCTAAAGAGCATCAATAAGTATAAATAAGTATCCCAGAAGCTGTAAATAATATTAGTTAGTCATTGGCCTAAGTGGGAATTACGCAGAGCCCGCTCTAATGGGGGCAAATTGGGTCCCTGCCCAGAGCGGCCAATTGTGAGGGCGGCAAATTTTAACTTTTGACACAAAAATATAAAAACCGCAGAGTCCTTAACTCCCCGTTTTGCCTACCTACGTATGTTTAAACTTTGAACCATTCCATATTCCCATCAGTTAATCAATAGTGGCTTAACAAAAACTGAGTGGGCCCCCCCGAAAACGTTTTCAAGGGCCCCCGCTCTATAACTAATGGAAAATGATAATTCTTATTTTCATTACTATTAGGTTCAGGTTTATGAATTTTTGAATTCGTTAATCGTGTAATAATTTAATTAGGCTTAAATCCACATTATGTGATAAGTACCTACTATTAAAGCAGCAAACAATTCGAATTTATTTTGTTATCCTAGGTAGACTGGTAGACATAACATAGATAGTTATTAAGTCATTATACGTAATAGTCCAGCAAAGATGATGCAAAATCAAAACTTTAAAATACAACTTATAATGTTGCTTACCATGTATGGTAGGTAGTAACGGGGGTAGCAGTGATCGGGTCTCATAGAATCCAAAAGACAGAAAACAGTAAAACACATGAACACTCAACAAGTCTGCCCAAACATTATGTCACTATGTACAATATCTACAAGGTATTATATACAAAACGACCAGATCTTCGAGAGATTTTGTTTGCAAAATCGTTTATAATTTCGTCAATATTTTTAATGTCTTAACAAACTTATGTTCAATACTGATTAAGGATAAATCCGAAAGGCGTTGTTGTCCCATGGTGTTACGTTAATGGGTTTTTACTATTTTAAGTTTGGGGAAAGATCGTTGCGCTGATGCTAACTAACTGGTAAAGTTAGAAATAACATCACTGCACTAGATACATCTGGAAAATTTGAAGAACACACTTATTTTTTATTAATAAATGATCCGCAAGTTCATACACTTTTTGAAATGCTTTCTCCAAGTCCGTTTCTGAGGCTTAAAATTTGACTAGAAAAGTCAATGGACAAGTCTTTATGTTATATCGATTGTAAATTTCGCGCTTTCCCGTATAATTCTTCTTCACTTAACGAAGTTAAATTCTCAGGATATAAAAAAAATAAAATTAATTATGAAATGAAATACCTACGAAAAGCAAAGTTGGCAACGAATTTTGAAGGGGCCGTCAATGTGCCCCCCCCCGCTGGCGCTGGTGTGACGCCACTGTCAATGAAATTGATTTCCTTTGTATTATAATCTTTCCAAACTCAGTGTGATGACTTGAATTTGAACCAGGGTTGTAAGATCTTTTTTCTTCAATTTTTTTTTTATTAAAAAAGTTTCTTTTATATCAGTATTCAATTGTTAGTCAGTAACTTTCTTTGAAAGCTAGTTTGCAAATATACTTTAAACCAAGGAGTTTTGAGTGTGACAGAAAAAAATAACAAGCCATTCATTGTTATAATAATACATTCTTTACTCCTTAAGAAACAATATAACTGAAATCAAAATAAAAGCTGTTTTCAGTGTTAAAAAACAACTAATTAACAAACCCTTGTTTCACCTATACTTATATAATATTGTATTTACAAATCCGAAAATTTGGAAGATTTGGCAAGCGCATATAATTTATCTCCGATGCCGCCGTTACGGTATAATCTGCCGGCATGATACAAAGCTTTGTATCATGATCTGCCTCCGTATCAGGACGAAGCGGCGCGGGTCCCAGCGTCTGCGAATAATAACAGACAAACGTAAATGCAAATTTATATGTCCTAGACAAGAAGGGGGAATATTTTTAGCGCATGAAGTTCTTAGCAAATGAAGTCTTTCTACCGGCTAACAGATAATAATTAAGCCATCAGCACTAGCTCGAGAGTTTGTAATGTGAATAGGACAGTGTAGTGGGTAGTTTAATTTGCTGTAATTTACGTATTTAATTTTGCTTTGTTACTGTGAAGAAAGGTAAGGTTTTTTTACGTAATATATTTTATTATCCGCAATGGCTTTTTGGCGGCCATTTGAAACTGCTGATCAAGGTGATGTACCAGTGGAGTCGGCTGTCGAAAGCGAAACAAGTCCGGAATTGAGAAACAAGGATTTACATGTTCAATGTCAACGTATCATTTTAAATATGTACGCCTGTTGCGCTAGTTACAAGAATTAACGATTTAACAAAACTTGGATTTACGACTATTTATAAAGTAATTAAATTGGGTAAGTACTGTAATCGATCATTCTATAAAGCGATAACGAATAAATCAAAAATTCAAGACGGTTAACAACGCTGCCAAGGATTTTATTCGACGAACTATTTACAGTTTTTACAAAGATAATATAGTGCCAACTTTAGAGCTAGTTCGTGATAAGCTAAGTGGTTACCCTAATTATAATTACCAATCTTTAGAAACACTGCGAGGTGTTTTATTGAGTTGTGGCTTCAAACACAAAAAATTAGACAATCGAATGGTTATAATGGAATCTCGGCGTATTGTGGAACTACGACAGGAGTATTTGCGCAAAATAAAAGAGTACAGGGAATCAGATAAAAATATAATTTATTTAGATGAAACATGGTTCGATACGCATGATGTTGTGAAGTATGGTTGGGTAGATAGTTCGAAAAATTGTACTTTAAATACACCGTGTTCGAGGGGAAAACGTGTTATTATTCTTCATGCCGGAGGTAAAGATGGCTTTGTGTCTAATGCGCCGACTATCATGAAGATATGACCGCGGATTTGTTTGAAAAATGGTTTGCTGAACAGCTTTTACCTAACATTCCTCCGAATTCAGTAATTGTTATGGACAATGCGTCATATCACTCGAGAATATTAAATAAAATACCTAACATGAGCACCAAGAAAGAAGATATTCTAAAGTTTATGAGAAATAAAAATATGGATATTCCTGAAAGAAAAAGGAAGTAATTAAAATCATCAAAAGGAGGAACTTTAAAAATGAATACGTTATTGATACTCTTTGCACTAGGCGCGGCCATACTCTTTTGCGGTTACCCCCATGTTATTGTATCTTTAACCCAATCGAAATGGTTTGGGGTATCATAAAAAAAGTTTACGAAAAAATAATCAGTCAGCAACATTAAGCGCAGCTGTCCTTGATAATATTCGGCAGGTAAGTAGCGACATGAGTAGCGATGTATGGAAAAACTGCAAAGCTCATGTTATAAAAGTAGAAAAGGAATATCCTTTTTTATCGCCTATAGCGCCAATAGTGATCCAACCTGGAAACGATTCTACTTCTGAATATTCTGATGATTTCAGCAATTAAATTCACATAAGAACTTACCTAGCAAGGAGTCGTTAAACTCGACGCTGCCATATCTAGTTTAAGTAGTTAGTAAACAGAAAAAGCCTACAAAAAGCCTACAAAAAGCCTACAAAAAAATTTACCTGCCACACAAGAACTTACTACACACAACACTGCGCCAATACACACACCTACACTAACACAAGTAAGTTCTTAGCTAGTAACAATCTACACCCTACAAAACTTACTTCTGCCCAGACCAGCGCTGTTGGTTCTCTCCCAGAAATAGTTGGGTCCCCATTGCGGAAATGCGTGGGCACACAACAATCTCAGCTGGGCACAAACAACACAACATCGCAAACACAAACACCAACACAGTAAGCAACACCTTGCTACTGCTCAGACAATCTGAGCACAAACACCAACACAAACACTAACACAGTAAGCCTATTACTTAGCTAGAGTAGTTAGACGAAAGAGCCAGCTTAAGTACACTGAGTACCCAAAGTGTTGGCGAGTATGACGCAAAGCACGCATTAGGCGTGCAGAGCCGAAATACCGAACCTAGTGGTCTGAAGTTTTATACGCCTACGGCGCGGAAACCGCAGGAACACGGTGAGTTTAGTCGGTAGGCCCCTTCAGGGTTGAATCCGACACTCCTCTGTTAGTATCACCACAGGGGGGTCAGTCTTTGGAAGATTCTCATCGAAAAAAAAAACAATTAAATTGTCACTGCATTTTGAATCAATACTGTTTGGTTAAAACGTGTTACGTATTAAAGTTGCTTTATTTATAATATTATTATCATATTAACAAATTAAAACAATACCCTGCATTTTAATTATTTATTTGGGACGCCTATGGTTAGGAGTTTCATACTGTTTTATGTCATTACATTGACCTGGGAAACACTATACCTTCATTTTCTAAACAATGGCAATTTCGACAGATTATTCATTTTCTTATTAATGTTATAATAATATCAAACAATTTCCCGATAAAGCATGCCGAACAACGCCGGGTGCTTTTAAACACTTTATTTTTTGTAGTGGCGGCGTCGCGTATTATGAATTCCTACAGTGTCTCAGCACACTTACAGCGTTGAGACCCAGTAGGAAATCCAAGCATAATTTGCTGTTATCCAAGTTTTAAACCATACACGAATTCTGTGCTGGGCTCGGGGAGGAATTTGAATGGCGTGCCGCCAAATTCAACGCTTGAAATCCTACTTAGTAATATCGTATCTAATAAAATATATTTAAAATATTAATGAAAATGGCGGTTTTGTGTTATTATGTTCCCAGGTAGCAACATGACGTGAAAATGACGTGAAGTATTCGTCACCACATGACGAGAAATGACGAGATAAATGACGTAAAATTGACGTGAAAATGACCTCCTAATGTCTGGGACGAATGACGTCATATTGGTGACGTGATTTAGACGTGTTATTTGGCGATTTATTTGACGTGTTATGGACGTCATATTCACGACATATTTTTTATTTTAGTACTCTTACGCAAATGAAACTACTAGCACATTCGAAAAAGATAAATATATTGAAAAAAATAGATATACAGAATTATGTAAATATATTGCAAAAAAATTGATATGCTCCTCTAATGATTGGAAGTTTGCAATGCTGCTTAAAGGAAACTCCACAGGTGTATCATTAGGCAAACTAGAAACAACACAGGAGTTTCTCGATTGTTTAAGTTGAAGCAATCCCTTAACTCCTTTTAATTCTTCCCTTAATTTCCTTATTTCTTTAAAAACATTCTCTAAACCTAAAAATTTTTAAAATCAAGTAGAACGCAATAAATATACAAAACAAAAATATTACTACCATTTACAAATACAGTGATGGTCCTATTGCTTTCATTTAACACTGGTTCGTTATTAGGAGTCAAAGTTAAGTCCTCCTCTTTAGTAATTGATGGTGATGATTTTCTCTCGATGTATGTGGTTCCAACAATGCATTTTTATGTATCAGTGAATTGGAAAAAGTCCTTTTAAATACAGGATTATCTTTAGAACGTCTCGTTGGTGTATTTGCCAATATCTGCTGAGAATTTGAGCCACCTATTTACAAATGATAAATGATTATATATTAAGACTAAATTCTGAAACTTTAAAATTTGCTGGAAAACAGTTATGAGACTTAAATTAACTGAATTATTAAATTTGAAAATTAATTTGAGAGTTTTGATTGTTAAACACATGATTTTTTCTTCAACTGCTGTTGATAATTTTTTCATATATTTTTGAAAATTGTCACAAAAAAAACTGAGGTATTCGCATGTCAATAAAAAGTCAAAACAAAAAGACAAGCTGGTCCTAGCAGCAGCAGTAAAGTGCCAATTAAGTGCTCATTTACTAACAGTTGAAGGAAATTGTAATATTTTTTATTTATGTTTACTTACCAGGACTATTTGCCTATTTTTGGGAAAATGGGTGGCCTTGGCAGTTTTCCAAGTGGTTCATGGTCTTCGCTGCTTAAACAGTCCGATAAATATCTTTTGATCCTTTTTCTAACCCCTAAGCACGATTCCAAATCGGATTCCGATGACTGTATATCAGAAGTTTCTTCACATTTTTTCAATTTCTTTTTAGCTTTTTCTAAGTTACCTGTTAAGTAAGCTGAAATAAAACAATCTCTCATTTTTAACAAGCCAAAAAAATATTAGTCAACAAAATAAATATTTATGCAATAATAATTCACCTTAAATGCCACTGTTAGGTTAGAGATTAGCAAAAAGCCTCTTTCTTCAAAGGGGTAAGCCAGGATGAGTGAATCAATCCTATTCCACCATATTCCAAAAATTCCACTTCTACATAAGCCATAGGTAGGTTTCCTCTAAACTGATTGCTCTCGTGATTGATATTTTTTATTCCACCACTATACAAATAGAAAAAATAATATTTTACCAAAATTATAATCACTTTTATCAACCAATTATGATAATTAGAATAAATAGATAGTTTTTTATATTAGTATGTAAATTATTTTTAGTTTATTTGCTTTCTTTACTCAACATTAGGTACAGGTACATCATTTTACACTGCATATTGTGTCTAGAGTAACATTTTAGACCCCAATTTTGGAAATTGACACGTTTTACAATTCTATTATAATAAGTTCTGTTACCTTAAGCACAGAAACTGTACTTTTAGGTACATTGAACCTGATCAAATATAGACTGCAGGTTGAGGAATTCAATGAAAGCATCCATTAATTATTCTCCAAAAGCATCAAATATTATTTTCTGAATTTTATTGATATTAGGTTTAGGTATCTTAAAATACCTAGACAAAATAGCATTAAAAATATGCATGGTGTCCATGATACAAAGTTCTTTGTATCATGCATGGTGTCCAAACATAATAATTTAGGATTTAAATGCACATGTAGAATAGGTACAAGCAAAAATGTGTTAAGAAAGCTTACCGTAGGCCGTAGGTATCTCAATTTTCAAGAAACTTGGTATCACCACCACAAGGTCGTTCCAGGATGATTATGAAAACCAATATATTTTCTCCTAGTACCTAAACCACAAAGTTCTACACAATTCACAAAACAAAACCGCCAAAAACAGAAGAAAGGACGCCACGAGTTACGTTTTACGTTGTTGTTGTTATGGCAAGGCAAACATAACCTCAAATTTGTCACTTTCGTTTCGAGCTTGCACATTAATCCGGTAATTTCTCTCTGTTTCTCCAAGTGCTGCAATTTTGAAAGAAAGAGATAGAGTGAAAAGCGAATGTGCAATCGTAAACGGCAAAATTTAATATTCATTTGCATAGCAGGAAGATCTTTAGTTTAGCGTTTTAATTAAGTGAGCATAATTAATTTAGTTGTGTAGCAAAAAACAAAAAAAAATTATTTTTCTTGCTCCAGCGTACCTATTTTATCACCAGAAAAATACGTCAATATTACGTAATATATAACACGACATAATGACGTCAGTTATCAGACGTCATTATGACATGATTTTCTGGTCATTTTGGACCGCTGACAAGTGTCGACGAGTTATCACCATATAATGACGTCAATATGACGTACCCCTGCTACCTGGGTTAGGTAAGGTTTTATGCTAGGTTTTATGTTACAAAAACATATGGGCACTCGATAAATATTATTGTTGCTGGTATGTAAAAATATAAAAAATTACTCAAAATAATTAGAAAAAGCCATATTTTTTTACTGCAAAGCCATTGTTTAAAAAATAATAATATTTTTTTAATTTTTGCTGCTTTTAAGTCGGAAATAACGGAATATAATATTTTTGTTATAATACTATATTTACTGTAAAATAAACTAAGGAGTGGCTTCTTTTTTTTAGGACCCTTCTTGACTGAACTCTGTTTTTTGTTTTTGCTCCTTTGAATGATTTTTTTTTGCGACTGATTGCTATTGGCTGTACTTTTATTTTTCTACTTCTAGAACTATTTTATTAAGTATTAAATCGACAGCTTGATTTGATGTTGTGATTTGTTTTAATTGATTAGTCAGTGAATTTATTGCTTTTAAACCACCAGAATTTGCTTAAACGTGTCCACTAATCTGTTCTTCTCTTTCTAAATTTGAAAGCGAGGTTTAGTACTGGATTTGAAACTCTTGTGTGTTTATTTCGTTTGATAAGTTTTCCGAGGAAATATTATCGTTAATTAAAATAGTAGAAAATGTGTTCTGCAAATTAAAACTGGCTAAACTGGCTAAACTGTCAGGTTCGCTTGAGCTACAATGCAGCCACTTAACTATGACTATAAACTAAATGATTGCATTTTGGAAAGAGTTACCACTCTATGTGACTTAGGTGTTCAGTTAGATGTTAAGTTAGATTTCCATATTCACTATGAATATATTGTAAACAAATCATTAAAGTAATTGGGCTTCATGTGTAGAAATACTAGAGATTTCCAAAATATTGACAGGTTGAATACGATTTACAAAACTCTTGTTAGGTCATGTTTGGAATACCTTTCTTGTGTATGGTCACCGTCATATTAAATACATATTCAAAATATCGAAAAGGTACAAAAAAAAATTGATAGATTTATTGCACACAAATTTAGATTGCCTGTTGACTCCTATGATGGTCTGAGGCGGAGACTGAGTTTGGGCTTACTTTCTGAACGCAGAATCAAATTTAATATGTATTTTTTATTTAAATTAGTGAATGGAATAATTGAATGCCCAGATCTGTTAAAGTCTATACGATCTTACTTGGATCAGCCCTAAATATGTGGTCCGCTCAAAATACCGCAAAATACCGTATGACGAATTGAAATAAAATATCAAAATATATATTGATCGGTACTGGTAGCAGAAGCTACCTGCGGCTAGTATAGCAGAAGCGGTTCCCGGCCCGTTCAACGATCGATTCTGTCAGACAGAGATAGGCCAGTGAGCGCGGATGGCGTGGAAGAGACGGAGATAAAATATACGTGGTTATGAACTATGGACGGGCCGGCGTCCAAAATCGGAGAATGGAATTCTGGTAAAAAAATTAAAGCATTTTCTGAGCAGTGTCGTCGTACTCGTCGTGCCGTGTGTGTATAGAATTTTTGAGTTACCTTATATTTATTATTTTAATATAATATTATTATATATACAGTGCGTAAAATAAAGTGTAGTATGTACAAACACCTAATGTAAAATAAACTTTAAAGTGTTTATACGTTTAAACGTTTGCATGTTATTTAGCAGTGTGTTTTTAAGTTTAAGTTGACAATAAAAATGGCGTTTTGAAGGCCTTGGAATACCAGTGGTAATGAGGAGAATTCGAAAGACATGACGCAGCCGGAGTTTGCTCATAAAGACTTGCATGTTCAAACTCAGAGGCTTATTTTAAATATGTACTCTTGTTTATTGGCTAAAAGTGATGAAAGCTAATCAGAAAATAAGATTTTACAGAGAATTTGTGAATTAACCAAACTCAGTCGTACTTCCATTAGGAGAGTTATTAAAGCTGGTGATGTAATTGATCATTCTATTAAACGTAAACGAGTTGGAGAAAAGTTTAAAAAAATTGACATGGGCACGAAAGAGGATATTCGTCGTATCGTATACGATTTTTATAAGAACTACAAAGTTCCAACATTGGCAATGATTCGGGACAAATTACAAGAATTTCCAGATTTTGGCTATAACTCCTTGGATACATTAAGGAATATTTTATTAGATTGCGGTTTCACATAGAAAAAACTAGACAAAAGAATGGTCATTATGGAATCTCCTCGTCTAGTAAGACACCGGCAAGATTACTTGCGTAAAATAAAGAATTATCGGGAGGCAAAGAGGGACATAGTTTACTTGGACAAGACATGGTTCGACACCCATGATGTAGTTCAATATGGCTGGATGGATGACAGTAAAAAATGCAATTTAAGCGGTCCCTGTTCAAGGGGTAAAAGAATTATAATTTTGCATGCAGGATCTGAAGATGGTTTTATACCAAATGCCTTATTGCTGTCAGCTAAAAACTTAAAGCAGTCTTCAGCTGACTATCATGAAGATATGACGGCTGAATTGTTTGAAAAATGGGCTGAACAACAACTCTGTCCAAATCTTAAGCCTAATTCTGTTATATTTATGGACAATGCCTCGTACCATTCTCGTATAAAGCCAGACATGAAAGTTCCAACCACTAGCACCAAAAAAGCGGATATAATAAGATTTATGGAGTGCAAAGGAATAAAAGTACCAACAAAGGCAACCAAAAAAATATTGTTACAAATGATAAAGGAAAAAAAAATTAAAAATGAGTACTTTATCGACAATTTCTTCGAATCACGTGGTCACACCATTTTACGTTTGCCTCCATATTATTGCGTGTTTAACCCTATTGAGATGGTCTGGGCTGCAATAAAGAAACAATTGCGAAGAATTAATCAGACGCCTGAATTAAGTGCATTTGTAATAGATAATATAAGAACTACTATTGCAGAACTCGACAAAACCGACTTATGGAAAAATTGTGTATTCCACGTCAAAACTAAGGAAAATAATTATTGTGTTCTACCACCAGTTGCTCCGTTAATAATTAACGTTAATGGCGAATCAAGTTCTGAAGATTTTGATAGTGACAGCGGAGACTTCTAATGTTCCTTAATAATAGTATAACGTAAGTTGGTATCTTTTGACAGCTTTTATAGTTTATAGTTTTCTTTTTCAAAAAATGCGAAAATACGTGCAACCTGATAAAAACACAAAATCCAAGATCATAATGAATAAATAGGCAAACATAATATATTATTTTTTTGACAACTTCGCAAAGGACACATACCTACTTATAATATGAATCCAAAGCGTTAATTCGAGTTTACACGTTTTAAAACTAATTAATAATATTTACGCACGCCTATGCTTGTCAAAGAAACCGGCGACTATTAGCACTGGTTTAGTTTTTATGCTTGTCCAAGTAACATCGTATAGACTTTACATCGGATTAACTTTCGAGTTCCACCTAGGGACACAAAAAATCACTTTCTTTTTCCACTGGACCATCATAGATGCAACTACGGTAAATCCTCTCCCATACCTAGAATTGTTAATAATGGGAACAAAATTAGTAATGACTTTTTTAACTCTCCCCTCGCTTCCTTTAAGAGAAATATTTCTAAACTTTTACTGTCATTATATTCTTGTTTTATTATGGAAGAGCTAATTTAAGATTCAGATATCTTGTTTTTATTTAAACTGTTATAATAATTATTATTAGTTTGCTAAGTAAAAATTGTAATTGGGTTTTGCCCGTCGATAAATAAATAAATAAATAAATTTATCAGTAGGGAAAACACTATTGCCATCCCGTTAAAATTATACCTGTTTACAACACAACACACATAATAATTCTAGGACGGACTTCTGCCTGCTCGTTTATAAATCACCACGCGATAAAAAAAATCTTGTGTTAGCACGCGGTAGGGTTTTAATAGTGCCTTGACAACAAAAGTCATGGAATTCCTACTGGGTTTCAACGCTGTAAGTGTGCTGACACGCTGTAGGAATTCATAAATTCGCGGCAAAGGGCGAGCGGCGAGCTTATCGGCACGTGTCTAAAAAAATACAGGAATAGACAGGAATTTGGCGGCAACGTGGTACGTAGAAAATAAAAGGAAGCAGGGAGGAGAGTTTAGGAAGGTAGCTGCTGATCTGATAACATAGGTATTTCGTTAGATTTCCTAAAAAATTTAAATAATTTTAATTTTGTTAATTTTCATTATGTTAATACCTAGGACTTGATTGTGTGTAATAGATACGCAATTTACAAAAAATGTATGTTTTTTTTGATACTTACCTATTTTAGGGTTGCCAGACGTCCCGTATTTTCCGGGATTGTCTTGCGTCCCGGGCAAGCTATTAACGGGACGTCATTGGTCCCATTTTTAGCATTTGACACAAAACTTTAAATGTTAAATCCACTCCCAATTAATCTCATGTAAAATGTTCTATTCCAATTTTAATTATTTTAACCGACATAGTAGAAATGATGCAGCTAGAAACTGATGGTATATGAAGACTTTAGCAGAATTAAAATTATAATTTCATCAATTAGAAAAATGCCTGGAAGTGTCAGGAAAAAATGGCTAAGCATTTTCAAATGAAACGAAAAGCTTCCCCTTCTTCAAAGAATGTAGGAGTTTCTGCATTCCAGTTAGCAATGCAGAAACAGAAAGAAGTTTTTCATTAATGAATACTGCCTGGCCTGCCGAAAGAAATCGTTATTTGCGAGACTTAATTAAAAGTGAATAGCTGATTATTTAAAAATTCATATACAGGGTGTTCCATTTAAAAAAATCGACATTGGCATTATTAAACAAATTTACGTTATAATATATATGAAGGGTGCAGGCAAAGAAGGGGGAATGTCAAAAAATGTAAATGTTCAGGAAATCAATTTTAAAGTTTAAAACCCTATAACTTTATATGTGTTAGTTTCAGGCCAAATCTTTTTATGAAATAAGTTGGGATGTGTATACGACATTGAAAGGTAAAAATGTGTTACTTAAATTTCCCTTTCAATTTTTGTAAAACGTATTAAAATTTAAATTGGTTCAAATCATAACGTATAAAAAGGGGGAATGTCACAAAATCACATAAGAAATTTGTTAGTATTTTCGGAATTTCTATATAAAATCTATTTTCAAAAGTAAAACGACAGTTTATTAAGTTGAACAAAGATACAAATTTGAGGTAATATTTTTTTAGGTTATTATTTTTTTTGCCTCTTGCACGCTGTGATTTTGAACGATGTGGTTTTGGACGCTGTGGCTTTCGACGCTGTGGCTTTCGACGCTGTAGTTTTGGACGCTGTGGTTTTGGGCTGTGGTTTTGGATGACTGCTTTTATTTTTGCCTTTTTTCATATTATGTGGTAGTGTTGAATAATATTCTGCAGCGTTTGGGTTGAGGCAGAACTTCATTAAGCACTGTAGATCAGTAAATTTTTCCAATGTCACAGGTAGGGGTCCTGCAAAAAACAGAAAAAATTCAACTAACTATTGAAAATACAAAATGTTTTGGGAATCAGTACACGTTTACAAATTCGTTAAAAAAAATTCTGGTCGAAAATTAGTTTAATTTATTAATTTAAAGTTGACTGATTTTAATGTAAGTATAGACGTAATTTAAAAATGTTGTCCAACTCTATAAATTTTATTTGGAAGTTCTTAAACTGTGCGTAGAAAAAAGTGAATTAAAAAAGTAATGTACATACCTTTGTATAAATAAGCTGGTAGTTCAAACTCATTGTTTGGCAGATCTTTATGCTTTCCTGGTTCAACCAAAACAGCAGTTTCCCACAGGCCATTCCAGGCTGAGCGATGGTAGACCAGTCTAGGATGATCTTTGAGAACTTTTAATTCGCGAATGGGGCGCGTTTTCATTGGACATTTTTGTTTATAAAGTGAGGCAAAGTGACTACTCCAGCATTTAAAAAAGTCATAAGTAAACTCTACGACATCAAAAGGAGTTGGTTTTACTCGTGCACTTCTAAAAACTTCAGCCCATTCATGTGGAAGTTCTACACGAGAATTTTGTCTTATTAAGCCAAAATCCTTGTCGCATTCCATAAAGGAATGTCCTCTTGTAGGAAAGGTGATCTTAATATTATCAAATCTTTTCTGGACATGCACTAAATGGTGAAGATATCGGATGACAGTATAGTTTTTGTTTTGTCCTCCGCAGGAATCGCAAAATATGTCTAGGCTTCGAACATTGCATGATAAAAAATTATAAAAGAAATCGTGTAATATTGAACAAACATCGTCACTTCCTTTTCGTCCATTCGTTTCAGGATAAGTATAAAAAATACTTTGGCCAGTTGACAAAACATGAATGTTAAAGGAATATATAGATAATTGTCTCTTATAATAAACATCGTTTGTGCTGATGTTTGGAATTGGGAGATTTTTAGCAAAATCCATGCATATTGCTTCATGTTGGTCATTGACTCGGCCAGATTCTTTCGCAGCCTTCTTTCTGGAATAAAACACAGCAGCTTTACTTTTATGGACTTTGTTTTCAATTTGGAGTTTATTTAGTTCTACATTTAGTTTGTCCTTTTCTATTTTATTATCTGAAACGTTCCTTATTTGAGCTTCTAAAGACTTCATTTTTGCTAAGTATTCGTCACAGATACTACATGTGTCGGATCTTGGATATCCAAAAGATATATTGAAATCTTGTGAAAAGATCGATCTATAAGTTTCGTATGACACACTATATTGTTGATTTTTATTAAGATCTTTGTACATATTGTACATTTTTCTGATGTTTAAATCTTCAGGTAGATAGATCTTTGACGAATCTTTTAAACTGTAGTGGCTTTGACGTCCCTTAAAAGACCTGATGTGATTTACCACTATATCTTTATCTTCCTGCTTTAGCTTAAGTGGTCTGTTAGAATGTTTCCCTCTTTTGTCAGTTGGAGCCGTGCCACTCATTTTTAAAGATTTTTGTAATATTTCCACTTTTTTTTTGGTTATGCCATGTAGGGACAGAAAGGCCTTGTAACAAACAGGCACTTCTTTTGTTTCGCCATCTATGTTAATTCTGACACGATAAACATATGAACTATCTCGTAATTTTGCAACGTCTTCTGTGGTACGCGGACGTCGATTTTGTACAGGACAAAGACCAATCAGCCCACATAAATGTAAGTTCTGTTCATCAACGCTATTTAATAAATTAAATTCTTTAATTATTTTTTTTCTTGCATGAGCCGGTACATTTTCAAAACAACAGCAGTCGTTTACACTGGCAATCACTCCCGCTCTCGTGACTCTGCAGGTTAAGTTTTTTTGAAACCTCAGACAGTTTTCCAAAACGTTTCCTCTTTTTCCCATGAACTTCGGGAACAAAGTCTTCGCAGGCACTGCCACTTGAGTTCATTTTACTATTTTTATTACTTTCTAACACTAGCACCACTTGTTTGCACCTATCCACAAACCCAAATAAACAACAGATACGCAGACAAAGAGACTACCGCCAAGCCAAGGTCGTAATTTTATTAGCGCTGTTTCTGTGACATTCCACCTTCTTAGCCTGATCCGCGCGGACATTCCCCCTTTTTCGCCTGTACGGCAAAACTTTAAGTCACGATATCTTTTGACTCTCCTTCTTTTTCGCCTGTATGATGTTACTACGTGATAGATTTTTGTATTTACTACCGAATGGTTTGATTAGTTTAAAATCAGGAAATATTTACATTCCCCCTTCTTTGCCTGCACCCTTCATATATAATATGTTCATTTGTTTTGTCCGATAACAAATTCTGGCAGTTCAGGAGAAATCATGCAACTTTGGTGATTTAAAGTTTTTTCTAGGTCTTCAAATAAAAGCTCCAGGGGTGCTCCAAAATATACGGAAAAACCCTGTACATTTGAATCAGGTGCCGTCAATAATGACATTGACGTTGTAATGATATGAATAAAAAATAGTTATTTTAGCATTTCTTGTTTTATTTTACCTGTAAAAGGTAGAGGGAATTAGAGAATCTTTAATATCCCAAGGGAGTTATAACCCTCTTTATTGATAGCGTAACCATGATGATATAAACTTATAATATCCCGGTCAGAAATAAATAACACTATAGACACTGACAACAAGCGTTAAAGAGTCTACTTTTAAAAGTAGATCACTCGCTACTCTTGTTATCGAATGTCTTTGCTCACAAAATAAAATTATACTTCTAATATTATCATTATAATTAACTATTACGAGTTAGTTTTATATTAAAGAAGGCAAACGATTTTTCTTAAATAAATTATTAGGTTAATTAAAATATTTTAAATTAAACTTAATCTCTTATAACTGTATTTTTTTTAAATTTCTTGACAATTCAATATGAAATAAAATTAAATTCTAAAATTAATTTGTAACTGCTAATATTGGTACCTACTAAGATTCGCATCTTCCATAGAAACGGCGTGCACGTATCCTGGCGCTGATATATATAGCGATCATGTATTACTGGCGGCCGTATTGAGAATATCACTCTCAAAGCCTAAAAGGAAGCACCCAGACGCTCACTGGCATTGGATAAACTACAGAATACAATCATTAAAACCGAATTAACTAATCAATTAAACTCGCAAATACAAAAATGATCACCCAAATCCGAAAATGATGACATAACACAGTCATGGGAAGAAATAGCAAACATTCTAAGAGTCACCTCACAAAATGTCCTGGGACACAGGCCTGGAAATAAAAAACAAAAATGGATGACCGATGAAATTCTACTACTCATGGATGAACGTAGAAAAGCCGAAAATGACAAAGATAAATACAGAAATGTGCAAAAGCAGATAAGGGCAGAAATCAGGATTGCAAAAAACGAATGGCTTAAAAGAGAGTGTGGCGAAATAGAACAGCTACAGCACAGACATGATGATTTTAACCTCCATAAAAACTCAAAACAACCGCTGGAATATTTAAAAAACGGAACCTAGGTATGTTCGTCAATGAGGATAACCAAATAGTCCTGAACGATACCGAAAAGTGCAGCATATGGGAGAAGTAGGTATGTAGAAAATCTCTTTCAGGACAACAGACCATCCAAAGAACTCATAGTCGAAAACAATCTAAGTGGACCTTCCATCACTAGGGACGAGATAAAAAAGGCTATACAAATCTCTAAAAATAATAAGGTAGCTGGACCGGATGAGATACCAGCAGAAATAATGAAACTTCTAGACGAAAAAGGCATTGCAGTACTTTGCAGGTTGTTCAATCAAATATATGACGCTGGCCAGTACCCGGAACAGTGGCTATCCTCAACTTTTATCCCTCTACCAAAGAAGACCAGCGCACGAAAATGCCAAGATCACAGACTTAAAAGTCTCATGAGTCATTCCCTAAAAATATTCCCGGGAATAATACATCAGAGGTTGTATAAAAAATGTGATAACGCCATAAGTGACTCACAATTTGAATTTAGACAGGTACTTGGCACGAGAGAGGCGCTAGCTGCAACGCAGGTCTTAGTACAGAACTGCTACGACCAACGAAAAAACGTGTGTCTATGCTACGACATAGACTACGAAAAGGCTTTTGATAATGTCCAACACTATAAACTTATGCAGCTTCTCAGGCAACTTGACTTGGACCAAAAAGACATTCGGTGCATTGAAAACTTATATTGGCACCAATCAGCACAGGTCAGAGTGGCTGGTAATCTGACAAACCAAATTCGTATTCGCAAGGGAATGCGACAGGGGTGCATACTATCGCCACTATTGTTTAATCTATACTCAGAAGCCAATTTTCAGGAGTCGCTTGAAGATAAGGAAATTGGGATCAAAGTCAATGGAGTCTGGATAAATAACATACGCTATGCGGACGACACAGTTCTGATCGCAGACAACATGGATGATCTGCAACGACTGGTTAATATAGTGGGAGATAATAGCCAAGATATGGGATTAAACATGAACATAGAGAAGACTAGGTTCATGGTTGTCACAAGGGAGATTTAGGGATTAGAGGACACATTTAGGGATGCCAGCTTAACGTATAATGGAAAACTCTTAGAACGAGTGGAAAAATTTAAGTACCTGGGAACATGGCTCTATTAGGAATGGTCATCAGACAAAGAAATTGAATGCAGAATCGAGCATTCCTGAAATTTAAAAAAGTACTCACTTGTGGCGACTTTGATCTTGGTCTTCGACTAAGGTTTGTGAGTTGTTACGTTTGGTCGATACTCCTGTACGGTGTGGAGGGTTGGACTTTGAAAATAAAAACTATAAACAAACTGGATGCATTTGAAATGTGGATATATCGAAGAATTCTCAAGATACCATGGACAGCTAGAATAAGAAACGAAGACGTTCTGAGGCGTATTAACAAAGACCGCGAACTCCTCATCATTATAAAAAAAATGAAAGACGGCATACCTGGGCCACATAATGCGTAATCATAAATATCAATTTCTGCAACTGATTATCGAGGGCAAGATCGAGGGTAGAAGAGGACTAGGACGAAAGAAGATGTCATGGTTGAGGAATGTGAGACAATGGACGGGCATGAATGACATTCAAACACTGATACACACGGCCAGAGATAGAGAAGCCATGGAAAATGTGGTCGCAAACATCCATTAACGGATATGCAGAAGAAGAATAAGAAGAAGAATATTTTTCTTTAATTAATATACCTAATATTTTAATCTGAAATTTGTTATAACTTTATTGTAATTTTCTTGCTTCTCCATTATATTTTCCTAATTATCTAAAGTGCGATTTAAAACATGTTTTGTATAACCTATTAATAATGATCCTAGCTTGTGCTAGTTCTTAAAACTATTTTGAGCAGAACACCAGGCATAAATAATATCGTCGGTCTTCTCATGTAAGGGCGTTACTCAAAAAAATCGAAAATTAATATATGCCCCATAATTAGCTTATAGAAACTCAACGTTTAACTTCGCAAAGTGGCGCCTCAATATATGAGGGTAACATAATAATATCAAATATCAACTGAAACAAATCGGCGTATCTATATATAGTTATAACAAATGAAGATCTCGCTTATAGGCCTAACTCAAGTTACGCCCATACAGGTTTGCTTTTTGGAAAAAATCTTTTGGCGCGAACTAAGTCACCCCAATCGAAGTATACTGCAATGCTTTTATATTATGCAGTATGTCATTAGCCCAATTTGAGCGCGATATGTTTAAAGTTTTTTTAGATTGTTTCGTGGGCAGAACAAATGGGATTTGGCCAAGTTGCCATTAAAAGATCTGAAAATTTCTAGGTACATATGCCATTTTAACTACAACTATTATATTGTTAAGCAATATCCAGACAACGGTACCTACCTATACCGTTAAAAGTTTTCACACCGAAGATTTTTGGGTTTTCAAGCAGATGGCGAAAGTTCTAAGAATTTTATCTATAAGATCCAGTGATTCAGGATAATATACTGAAAAATGGACCGTGTGACCGTAGAAGTGGATCTAAAAAACGAAAATCCATATCGCTTGTTTTATAAAGTGTGCAACAAGAAAGTCATACGAATTTGTTACTAAAACGAAATCAACTTGCTACCAAACAATATAAGTGACTCACAGCTTAAATTATGCAGTTGCAATAAAAACTAAATTAGGAGTGCCACGATTAAACAGTATATTTTTACCGGACTTTAAGTGTCTTAAATATATATTTGTCACCTTCCTGAAATATCATTAGCTTATTTTAACAAAAAGTTTTACACAAAACATAATTAAGTGTTACAATACAAAATATGTATAAATATTATGTCACAGCTTAAATGATGCAGAGTATAAAATTAAGAAAATAAACAAGAACAAACAACTCTATTTATTAAAAATCACCTGCTAATATTTTTGTCGGTCCTCCGTCATTGTCAATTACATATTGTAGGCATCTAGGCATTGATTCGAGTAACTTTCTTGTATATTCCGGAGATATTGTAATACATCCTACCGTAATTTTGACTTTTAATTCCTTTTTGTTAGATATAGAGGGACACTGTTGACTTTCTTTTTTAATATTAACCATAAATTTTCAATAACATTTAGATCTGGTGATTGCCATTAATATCCAATTTTTCAGCACTAGCTCCAAGATATATACATCGGTTTCAAAACGTCTTCCGCCGTTGTCCGATGCCTAACTTCCAAGAGTTTCTGTCATCCCATTGGCCATCTCTCAGATCTCTTGAGCTCATTGCTCTGGCTACACCTTCTTTCCAGGTCTTTCTAGGTCTTCCTCGTTTTTTCCGATTTGGTGGTATCCATCGCATAACTTTTCTGGTCAGTCTAGATTCATCCATTCGTTGGACGTGACCGTACTATATTAATTGTCTTCGTTTGATATCGGTTGTCAATGATCCCTCTACTCCCATTCTCCGTCGGACCTACTTATTTCGAACTGTTTTTCTTCTGGATATTCCTAGCGATCGTCTGAAAACATCCATTTCGGTTGCTTCAAGTTTTCTTCGATTATTCTCCGTGATTCTCCACGTCTCTGCCCCATATAGCAGAGGGCTTTTTCATATATATTATGTTTCGCTTTTTCCCTATGTCGCTACTCCAAAGTATGCCATTCAAGCACCCAATCAGTCTTCTGGCCTAAGTTATTCGTTTTTTAATTTCTTTATCATCTCGTCCGGTGGTGTCAAATTCAACTACCAGGTATGCGTAGTCATTGCACGATGTGCTTTCTTCAATGCCAAGTTGGATATTTGACATTTCTGCTCCTATTGGAAGGTATTTTGTTTTTTGAGTATTTAGTTCCAAGCCCCATTGTTTATACTATTCTTGTATTTTCCTGGCCATATACTCTAAATTATCTTTATCGTTAGCAATAATAACTCATCAGCAAATTGTAATGTATACAAACAGGTATCTCCCAGATCAATGCCCATTCCTCTGCATTTTCTTTTCCACCGATTTAGAGCTTTTGCTATATATATTTTAAACAGTGTTGGTGAAATACAACAGCCTTGCCGTAGACCCTTATTGACAGAAAACCTCTGTGATAGTCTGTTACCCTATTTTATTCTCGATGTAGAACCATCATATAAGTTTTGGAGAGCCTTTATTAAGGTGTGATTAATGTTAGATTTATGTAATACTTTCCAGAGATTCTTTATAGGCACTTTATCATACGCTTTATGGAGATCGGTAAACATAAAATGTGTTTCTTGGTACCAGACCTCTTTTCTATTATTTGTTTCAGACAGAAAACGTTGTCATTACAAGTTCTTCCAGCACTAAAACCGGATTGCTCTTCTTCTTCTTTATTCTTATATTCTGATTCAATTATCTCTCGAAGTATTCTTCCATATAGGAGGTTTAACGTGCTAGTCACTGATATTCCTCTGTAATTTGCGCACTCCAGTTTATCGCCTTTTTTGTGAATAGATGAAATGTTGGCCTCTTTCCATTGTTCTGGTATAGATGATCCATTTAGAAATTTGTTAAAGCACCAGGCCAATCCTTCAAACAATTTTTTTGTACCACACTCCCCTCTAACGCTCTGGGCCTAGAGCCCTTCCATTTTTTAGACCGCGTACAGCTTTTTCCAGTGTGACCGTTTCGATGACAACTTCTTCGCCTTCTATTATCACTTCTGTTGGTGACATGGTTTTGTATTTATCTCTGTCTTCTGTCAACAGCTGTACGTAGTGGCTTATCCATTTTCTTATTGGTATTAGTTGAATATTTGCACCCTTTCTCTCCTCAGACCTGACTTTTTTGACAAACTTCCATGCCTCTGAAGATCTTGCTCCTCCTAGGTATGTGTTCATTTCGGTGCATTTTTTGTCCCACATTTGCCTTTTTGCTGCTGAAATTGATCGTCTTGTTGTCCTCTTTAATTCCAGGTAGTTATCTCGATTTTGTTGTGTTTTATTACTTAGCCATTTCTGATATAGCTGTTTCTTTTGGGTGATCAGTGTTTCTATTTCGTTATTCCACCAGATTTTGTTGCTTTGTCTTCGAGTTATTAGACCAATAGCCTCCTCGCCAGCTGCTCGTAGGCTACTTATTATGTTTTCAAATACTTCATCGACATGTTTTTCTTCTGTTATTTCACAAAGTTTTTGGTCAAGTCTGTGTTGAAATAGTGCTCGTGTGCTATCGTGCATTAAGCTATCTATATTATACTGATTAGTTGTTATTTTGCTCGTTTCTTCTGGTGTTTGATTGGTTTCGCATTTTTGATGTTTATAAGGAAATGTTATCTTTGAGTTAACCAGGTAGTGGTCCAAACCACATGTTATCCCTCTATATGCTCTAACATCATTTATTCGCATTGCCAAACTTTGTTTCGTGACAACATAATCAATAATGGATTTTAGGTTTCTTGTATGCTGTCTCCATGTATATGTGTGAATGTCTTTGTGTTTATAGAAACCGTTAAGTATTTTCAGTGGATGGCTTTGACATATTTCTATTAACCTTTCTCCATTATCATTCTGGGTTACCCCTCCAAGCGGGCCCACAATTTTGTCTTTCATCTTCTGACCAACTCTGCTGTTTAGGTCACCGAGAATTATGGGTTTTCTTGTTCTTCCTATTTTCGTAAATTCATCGTTGACCTTTTCAAAAAATGCATCCTTAGTAGTATATGGTTTCCTCATCGGATATTGCATAATATAGACCCAATATTGTTACTGGGGTTTGGAATATATTCATGTTGCTTCGAATCATATTTTTGTCTATCGTTTCAAAGTCGGTAATGTTATGTTTATAGTTTTTATGAACCATGATAGAGACTCCTCTTTTAGCTCTTAGGTGCTTTGCAACACCGCTGAAGATGTGTACATAGTTATCCAACATTTCTGAAACAGTCCCCTTTTTCTTTGTTTCGGTAAGGATAACAATATCCATCTTCATTGTGTTTATTTCTCTTGCTACTTCCACCATCTTATTTTTGATTTCCGGACATTCCAAGTGCCAATGTTCATCGTCCTTTTTCGTAGCTTGTGTCGTTTACCATGTGATCCGTCCAAATTTTCGAGGCTAGTGTTAGGCTTTTTGGTAAGTTGAGGTTTTTACGAATGACAGGGAACCAACCTGACGTCTCAACCCCTAAACTGGATGACCATGTAATTCTTTGTTCGAGGTTTTCTTCCTCTAGACTGGCTGTCTTTCAGTACTTGGGAGACCAATCTTCCCCTTATTGGTTCTTCCGCTGTTCAGATGAACTGACCACCGTTGACCCTTTCTTCGCCTGTATCCTAGGCAGGAGCCCTCACAGGGTACTACCATCCGGGCCAGATGAACCTTGGTTGTTTAACGAGGTTTTCTCCTCCCCCTCACCCTTTTCCAACCTGGCTTGGGACAGGCTATGGCAGCTCCAAGATGCTGTCTTAATATATCCAAATACATGTATTGGTTCATATTACCTTCAATAAAATGTATCTTACCGACTCCAGCAGACGACATACATCCCCATAACATCACTCCACCCCGTGCTTTAGCGTAGCTTACATATTTTTTAATTTTAGTTCTTCGATTGGCTTTCTCCAAATTGAAACTTTTCCATCCGATCCAAATAAATTTATTTTAGTCTCATCAGCAAAAATTTCTGAATTCCAGAAGTCCAACTTTTGGGCCTATTTGTTTGGCTAATAAATGGTTTATTTCTTGCAGTTCGACCATTAAAATTATTTTCCGCAACACTCGCCGAATTGTTTCGGGGTTACACCTTTTCCCAAACTGTCTTTCCACTTCATCTCGTAGTTGTGGAGCACTTTTCTTTGGATTATTGGCGATTTCTCCAACAATCCATCTTTCTTCTCGATCTTTGAAAATCTTATTTGGAGCCACTCTCGATTTATTCGCGACTCTATTTTCATTATTATATCGTTCAATTATATGCTGCACAGTTGAAGGACATTTATTTACCATTTTGGCTATATTTCTTTGGCTATACCCATTTCTAAAGTGAATAATGATTAAATTTCTTTCTTCAATTGTAGTTCTACGAGCCATTGCTAAATAATTTAGTATCACTCTTAAATGTAACGCATTTAAATGGCGAATGTCAATAAAAAAACAACTGCAATAAGAAGCCAATGCAACACCTGCTTTATAAATTTTGAGTTAATAAGTTTTATACTGTTCTGTTGTATCTGCATCAATTAAGCTGTGACATAATATTTATCCATATTTTGTATTGTAACACTTAATTACGTTTTGTGTAAAACTTTTTGTTAAAATAGGTAGGTAAGCTAATAATATTTCAAGAAGGTGACAAATATATATTGAAGATACTTAAAGCCCACTAAAAATATATTGTTTAATCGTGGCAACACTTATTTATATTTATTATATTAATATTTAGTTTTTATTGCAACTGCATCCTTTAAGCTGTGAGTCACTGTATACTAAAAAGATTGAATAAGGAACCAAACAAAATAAACAAACAAATTGGTTTAGGCTTTCGCGGCCAAATAAACAAAGAAAAGTATCAGGATTTGGTACACCGATTATTAGGCAGAAAGAATATAAACAGTTTATTTAGATCTTTTGTACGCTACTAAATAAGTTTTATCAATTTTTTTTTTTCATTTGACCCTTGTACTTAACAACATTTTTCATTTTGAGTAAGTTTTTTATGAACCCTTTTTTAAATAATCCTGTTGTTCTTGTTTATATTTTTTGACAAAATGAACGTTTTATTAAAAAAATTTTAGGCATATACCTACTATATAATGTTTTGTTGAAATTTACAAGCAACTTGTAAACACTTTTCTATAATATACATACCAGATATATAAAACGCATCTTTTTCTTATGGGCGTACCTGAAGTTTGGTTAAATATATATTATATATATATATTGTACAGGGTGAGGATTTTAAAGTGTTACAACGCAATATCTGAAAGACGGCTAGAAATATTTTAGTCAAATTTTGGGACGTGGATAGAGAGGTTGGGGGACAAATTTTAAAATATTTTTGACATTTACCCACCCTCCAGATTTTATGTTGCTAGTGACAAATTTGAAATGTCAAATGGAAAGGTATTTATTTTTTTCGATAATTCGATTCCTCGTCAATAATTACGTAAATGAGCAGAAAATTGTTACATTTACTCTACTGGTTGCTTAGTTACGAATTTTTCAATAAATAAAATTGGAATACTTAAAACTATGATAATTCCTTAAATTTAACGACGATCATGCTTCAAAAGGTGTTCGAAATGACCCCCATCCATTTCTAAACATTTTGCAATTCTTTTTTGACATGAGTTGCGCACGCGAGTTAACATTTGAGGAGTTACTAAATTACATGCTTGTTGAATACGATCTTTCATGTTTTCTGGTGTGGTCGGTGGTGTAGCCATAACTTTATCTGTTATAAATCCCCACAAGAAAAAAATCTAATGGGGTTAAATCTGGTGACCTTGCAGGCCAATTTACAGGACCACCACGACCAATCCATCTGTTTCCAAACATTTCATTTAGTGTATCTCGAGCTTGTCGGGCAAAATGTGGCGGAGCACCATCTTGCTGAAACCATAGTCCTTGTTGATTTCCATTATTATTCAGAAGTTGTGGCAAATCGGTTTGTAAAAAATTATTATACATTTCTCCATTTAGGTGACGGTCAAAAAAATGTGGTCCAATGACTCTATCTCCGACTATGCCACACCAGGTATTAACCGACCAAGGATGTTGGTTTGGCAGAAATCTTATCCAGTGAGGATTTTGAGGTGCCCAATAGTGTAAATTGTGCCGGTTGACCTTAAATTAAGAAAAGCAAAATTAATTGAATTAGTACAAAATTAAAAATAAATCTAAATGTATGAGAATATTCCCCGTTAACGGGTGTTTAGATATGTATTTATCTATGTACACCTATCAAGTAGTGGATTACTTATTTTTGATTATTAAAAGTTACATTAATCCATATTAATTTAAATAATTACCTGACCACAATTGGTAAATGTAGCTTCGTCAGAAAATACTATATTTCTTAAAAATGCATTGTTTTCGTGAATTAAAGTTTGTAACCACGTACAAAATGTAATCCTATTTTGAAAGTCTTGGCCATACAATTCCTGATGAAGAGTTATGTGGTAAGGGTGAAAATTGTGCTTGTGTAAAATAGCCAGTACCGATTTTTGGCACATTCCTGAATCACGAGCAAGTTCCCTTGAACCAACATGAGGATTTACAGCTATTACACCCAACACTCCAACGGCCATATCGTCATTAGTTTTTGTTTGTCTTCTAACTCTGTTCTTATTTTTAAGGATTCCCGTGCTGCGACCCCGATCTTCTAATCGCTTAAATGCCATATGAGATTTTTGAATGGCGGGAAACCTAACAGTCCACAATTGCGCCGCTTCCCGGTAGTTTTTTCTACATTCTCCCAGAATTAACAACATGTCTATTTCAATGTCATAAGATTGTTCCATAATTGCACTGAATAATGAACTTTATCAACAGAAAATACGTTTGAATCAGATTATTACTACTTGTCAAAGTCAAAAGTGGTTTCCTAGAATACAACATAATTAAAGGTTTGGATAAACAATAATCATAGGAGGTAGGTGTCATGATTTAAAATGTGTAGTTTTAAGTATTCCAATTTTATTTATTGAAAAATTCGTAACTAAGCAACCAGTAGAGTAAATGTAACTATTTTCTGCTCACTTACGTAATTATTGACGAGGAATCGAATTATCGAAAAAAATAAATACCTTTCCATTTGACATTTCAAATTTATCACTAGCCACATAAAATCTGGAGGGGGGGTAAATGTCAAAAATATTTTAAAATTTGTCCCCCAACCTCTCTATCCAGGTCCCAAAATTTGACTAAAATATTTCTAGCCGTTTTTCAGATATTGCGTTGTAACACTTTAAAATCCTCACCCTGTATATGTCGTAGGCTAATTACAAATTCAGTCGTTTTATAAAACGCCTAGTCGTTTCATAAATGACTAGGCATATTGTAAAATGAAGAATATATACTGAATTTTTACAATTCGACTGAACTTTTTAGGCGTTTCATAAAACGCCGAATTGCTCTCAGGCTTATTGTAAACGGTTCTTCAATCTCGTTTGTTTTAGGATGTGACTGATTATAACTAGTCGTTTTGTAAAAGACTGGAAAGTACTTAGGCATTTTATAAAACACCGATTCAAATAAATAACTTCTTTATGCTGTGGTTTGACAGTTTGTAAACTGAAGCGGAATGCAATGGTTTGCTGTGTTAAATGTTTAAAGATAAGTTCTTCAGATCTACTGCTGAATGAAACAGCATGGATATGTGATTTATGCCAAAGAGAGGATATCATACATACCTACACAAAGAATCGGATGTGTTGCTGGTCAAAAACGTCCTGCAGAAGAAATGCTTCAAAATACCAACCAAAAGTTGAAACCTCTATTTCTGGGTCAAAATATTGCGGTTAAAGTACCTACATTCGATAGGGGACCATTAGACCCTAAAAATATATTGGGAACTTTCGTAGAAATAAAAAATGGAGTAGGTATACCAAATTGGTACTAAGCACGGAATTTTGAATCGATGGTTTTCAAAAGATGAAATCGTTGGCATTGAATATTCCCAACCAATTCAGGTTTTGAAAGGAAAAATGATTTTTCTGAGAGAAGCTTTAACAAAATTTTCTAAATTTGGAGGGCAGGGATTCAAAAAATTTTCCTGCAAAGCAAGCAAAACACAGTGTGCCACACAAATAAATGTTTTTGTTTTAAGGCTCACTTGAAATGCAATAGTAAATGTCATTCAAGCGGACCGTGTTCAAATAAGTAAAATAATATTACTTTTAAATTATGTAAATATATACCTAAATTTACCTAGGGAATGTCGGAACATGTGTTGTAAGAGTTACCTATATTAATTTCTTTTATAATGTTATGACAAAAATAAAGTGTCCAACTTACTATTTATTTGTTTGAAATATTATACAATGAAGCAACAATACAGTGTCCGTAAGAAAGTTCGCATCAAATGGGATTTTTTTTTATTGTTAGGTATAGGTAAAAATTGAAAAAGCAGTTCGTTTTTGCTCACCTAAAAACCGAAAATGACGTATACTGAAGCAGCTGCACGACTTGCGTTACGTGTCAAATTTGACATTTTTAATAAAATAGGTTCAAAAATGTCCTTATTTATCAAAATATCGAAAAACTTTATTCGAGAAAGTTGTTTATTTAGACATTTTTAGCCTCTGTACGAAATTTTGACAGTCTAATACAATTTTTATTTTTTGCCAGGTTCTTGAAAATTTTGATCAACCCTCGTAGATTAACTTTTATACATCGATGTAAAACCATTTGCCTTTACTTCATTTGTTATCTTAATGCAATTTTCTGTAAAATTTTTGTTTCCAATTATTTATTTTGCTTCAAAAACTGAAATTGTTATTGATCAGTATGTAATGTTTGATGCAAAGTTTATCTAATTACATCAGTTTTGCCAAAACCGACGTTTCTCATTTTTCTTAAGTTATTAAACAGATGTACAAAAAGAAAATATTAGGAAGCTTTTGTTGAAATTTTACTTAATTAATATTGGATCAAAAAGAATAAATATTAATCGCTCGAAACATTTTATTCAACAAAAATATAGTTTACAAATAGGCGATGCATTAATAATAATTAATATTAATTAAATAATTGGAAACAAAAATTTTACACAAAATTGCATAGATTACAAATGAAGTAAAGGCAAATGATTTTACATCGATGTATAAAAGTTAATCTACGAGGGTTGATAAAAATTTTCAAGAACCTGGCAAAAAATAAAAATTGTATTAGACTGTCAAAATTTCGTACAGAGGCTAAAAATGCCTAAATAAACAACTTTCTCAAATAGAGTTTTTCGATATTTTGATAAATAAGGGCATTTTTGAACCTATTTTATTAAAAATGTCAAATTTGACAGGTAACGCAAGTCTTGCAGCTGCTTCAGTATACGTCATTTTTGGTTTTTAGGTAAGCAAAAACTAACTGCTTTTTCAATTTTTACCTATACCAAATAATTTTAAAAAATCCCATTTGATGCGGACTTTCTTGCGGACACTGTATAAATCGGTGGTTTATAAAATGCCCAAGTACTTTTCAGTCTTTTACAAAACGACTAGTTATAATCAGTCATATCCTAAAACAAACGAGATTGAAGAACCGTTTACAATAAGCCTGCGAGAGCAATTCGGCGTTTTATGAAACGCCTAAAAAGATCAGGCGAATTGTAAAAATTTAGTATATATTATTCATTTTACAATATGCCTAGTCATTTATGAAACGACTAGGCGTTTTATAAAACAACTGAATTTGTAATTAGCCTACGACATATATATTATGTCGTAGGCTGATAGTGAAATCCGTCATTTCATGAAAAGCCTAGTCATATTATGAAGCGTGGCTAAAAGGTATATTGCAACTGGTTTGTTCGTTGTTCCCCAGAGCATTTTTTTCAATTTTTTCAACTAATATTATTTTATAAAAATAAAATTTAAATTAAATTTTAAAAGAATGCTCTGGGAACAACGAACAAACCAGTTGCCAATATACCTTTTAGCGTGCAGCATGATATGACTAGGCTTTTCATGAAATGACGGATTTCACTATATACGACATATATACCACAAGTTAAGGCGTATCTACTTAATTATTCTTTTTTTTATGTTTCGGAATGCACAAATAAAATTTTTTAGTTATAATTACGTTACTACTTTAATCACAAAAGAAATTGAATCTTTTAAAAATATAGTTTTAGAGTTACTATCAATTTAAAATCTCAAAAATCTTAAAAACGCTTTACTGAAAAATCAGCAAAAGTGAGATAAGCTCTTTCGTAAGTAGAACAACGTTATGATACATACCATATAAATAGCGCACTATACTTACAGACGTGTCTCACCATCGAATACAACATAATTGGCAGCTTTTCACACATGATATACAGATTTGGTACAGTAACACTTAGTAATATTAATTTTCAAAAAGAATTAAATATAAATAATCAAAAAGCTGTCAATAACGGTTACACCAGTCAAACAATAGATAAGATTTTAAATAAAAAAATATATAAAACATATTAAATAATGTCTACCCGCTTGTCAAGCATTCAAAAAATGGCCGATCATCCAAGTCAAACTATATCTATTTTCTTTAAAAAATACTATATTACTGTGACCTGTGAAGTCTCTGGTAGTAGAAGTTTTTCAAAAAGAATTAAAGAACATAGGTCTAGCTTTACGTTGGAAAAAACCGACTCTCTTATGAAAATCATTTATCTGAAGTGAATATCCTCATAATTTTAATTTCAACTTCCAAATCGTTTATACAGAAAACACGGGCAGGAAACTTAATTTGTTGGAATCCCTAGAAATAAATAAACTTAAAAAGATAACCCACCTTTTAAATTGTCAATTAGACCTTAACAACTCACCTATGTTAAATTTATTTTTATTTTGGAATTCTCTTATTATTGGAATAGCCGATAGTTATCCTTGTTTGGATATGTTTATATATATATTAATCTACTGTGTAACGAAACATAGTCTATATATCGTTCCGAAAAAAAAACGCCTTTTGATGATACAAGCAAGTCACTTGGCACAATATTATTATTAAGAATAATATTTTAATTGATTTTGCTGGAGACAAACAAAAATTTGTCCCTTAGGACTCGAGTTTTCTTTATTTCTCAAAATGGCCGCCGAAAAATCAACAAAATTTATATCTGCACGAGTTAGGTTTGATTATACTCTTTTCTAGATAATTCGGGTGTGAAAATTTTAAATAAAATACTTTCAAGACCATTCCACCTTGTTTAACAATTGATTTAAATGTAAAATATTAAATATCGCATCATTTTCTTTCAAAAATTTTAAATGGCTCCAGAGAAAAAAATAGTTTAATCAAACCTCGTGCAGATATAAATTTTGGTAATTTTTCGGCGGCATTTTGAAAACATCAAGAAAACTCGAGTCCCAAGGGACAAATTTTTATTTGTCGTCTTGGGCATGATCAATTAAAATAATGTTCCTAATAACTGTGCCAAAAGTGGCTTCCTTGTTACTTGTTATCAAATCGTTTTATTTCGCAATATTTCACCAGAGCGCCATGGACTACGAGGCAATACCTATTTTAATAGTTTAAATATAGTGGAATTTTTACACAGTAATAGTGTTTTCTTCATATGCAGTGTGACCAGTAAAGCCCGCATTATATGGGATTTTTTTTTATTAATAACTTTATTCGAAATTTGACTTTGGCATCAATGTCTGCTTCGATTGAGATGGAAATTAAGCAAAAAAATAGTAGTCACATGATTTGCACTTATTATCTGTCAAATTTTAATTTTTTCCAAAAAATTATTTAAAAGTGGGTTTATTTCTGAAAGTATCGAAAAAAGTTATTAGAAAAAGTTTTTTTAAATGCAGTTTCTAGCTCACATGCAAAATTTTAGCGGCATAAGATAGTTTTGATTTTTTACCAATATTTTGTAAATTGCACCACTTTTGCAAAACAAGACTCAACGCAACATATATAAAACTTCTTAGTTTTGACAGTGCTTTATTTCAGATACATTTTCTTTAAAGTAGTGCCATATTAAATGTGTGTATTTCTAGAAAATCAAAATTGGACTATTAAAATTTGCCACCTTAATATTAAGACAAAAAATAATACAGTGTCATCAGTAAAATGTGCATTAAGTGGAAAATAAATTTTAGTGGTGGGTAGAAATTCAAAATTATCTTATACATCTGAAATTTTGCACGTGGGCTAAAAACTGCATTTTTTATAAGTTTTTTCGATATTTTCAGAAATAACCCCACTTTTGAATTATTTTTTGGAAAAAATTAAAATTTGACGGATAATGCGAATCACGTGACTACTATTTTTGCTTAATTTTCATCTCGATCGAAGCAGAACTTGGTGCTAAAGACAAATTTTGAATAAAATAATTAATAAAAAAAATTCCATATGATGCGGACTTTACTGATCACACTGAGGATAATAAAACAATCATATTTAACAGTTTAAACAATCTTTATTATGAGAAATATTTATAATTTGATCAATATAAATTTAAGTTTTAATTAAGTGTTCAGTTATTTCTTCACCATAACTGCTAGGCAATATCCTAATTAGCCATACAATTCCTTTTTGACGTTAATTAAGTTAGTACATTGATGTTCTATTTATTGCAGAACTAGCGTTTCTTGGCTTAATTACATTTTCGTATTTGGTAAAGCCCAGTTTTTAAAAGGCTCCAGAGAAAAAATCGTTTAGAGAAAAATCTGGAGAACTGGGTGGCAAACTAATTAAGGGCCAATGACATTAGGATCAAATGAGTTGTTTAAATAATCGCGGACTGCTAGGATACTATGTGCATCCATTTAAAACCAATCCTCCTGATTTCCACGGGCAATAGCATTTAAAGTAGAAAAAATTTGGCCTTCTAATAACTTTAAAGAACTTTCCATAAATTTTGATAAATGAAACGATGAACTAGTGATGACTGACTTATTAAGCCAATATTAAGATAACCTAAGTGGAGCCTTATATCTCAATGCTTTGTAAGAGGACCTTATTCCTGCTTTGACTGATTTATTGCAGATATCTATGATGATAGAATGTGACTTTCACTAGATATTTTAGAATAGATATTTAAATAAAGTTTTTCTCAGCCAAAACCTCTTTTATTACAATTAAGTAGTCGGCAAGATTGCCAGATTTGAACTCTTTAATTATTTTCTTGGGGGCCGATAAAATAAAAGTTTCGGAGTCAAAACAAATAACACACGAAATCCGGGAAATAATTCCAGAAATTGCACATTATTTGCAAATAAATTTTACCTTACTTTAGAGTTTTGCCAGAAAAAATGTTTAATAACATTTTTTGAACTTTATCTTACTCACTAAGGAAAAACAAATTCAAAAGTAAATAGTTTTCCATTTTTATTGCCTCTTTTTGCGAGCTATTACAGTATATGCATTTGCATTTGATAGGAAAGTTGGGTTAGGCCCATGGAAAAAATTCACGGAACATGTTAAATCAAGAAAATACACCAGTGCTTCTGCATTTTTTTAAGGAATGGATAGATTCTTTGTAACCAAGTTTATTCCAGTTAAAAGTTTCACCCTGTACAGTGTTAAATATAAAAAGCAATTTCCTGATATTTTACACAACATAAAAATGAGATAAAATTTAATTGTTTAAAATTTGAAAAAAAAAATAACTACGCAAAAATTATATTGATTGCATCAGAATTTTAATTACAACATCCTAGTTCGTGAAACCAAGCGGATTGAGATGAACAGAAGTGTAGACAAGGTTTATGAAGTGGCTAATAAAATAAGAGAAACACAAAAATAGATATTTTTTTTGAAAAGTAAAATATATTGGATTTCTTGGCTTCGACGCACGTATTTAAGGGGCTCATTTTATTAAATAAGGTTTCATATATTTGTATTTTCTACAAACTTTGTACAAAAATATATTGATTGTGTTACCTACCTTATATGTAAAATTTTTAGGAATAGACCAAAAGCACAAAGGACGAAAAATCCTCATACAGAGTTATATTATGGAATATTAAAACAAGTACCTAGTACTTACTTAAATAAGCTTAAAAGAAAAATATTTTATTTTATTTATTTACTACGCTTTGCTTTTTAAGCCAGCAAAAAAATCGTTTCTGAATGGTCCAATCAATTCAATTTTGAACTTAGAAAAATTTACAGTTTAGTAACGGTTTCTTTTTATTTGGTTGGAACAGCTAATACTACAAAAATATTATAAAAACAAATAAAATATTTTAATTTAAAAAGGTTCTAATATGTAGCAAAAAAAAATTAAAAGTTTCTCCAATCAACTTTTCATAAACTGAATGACAAAGTATGTGACCTTTAGTTTTATCGTCTTTATTATAATTCTTAAAATAATCTATACCTACTATTATACTATAAAATTATAAAGTGACTGACTGACTGATGCATCAATGCCCAGCCAAAACCCCTAATCCTAGAATCATTTAATTTTTTCGGGTTTTCTCCTTATATTTGGGTATTCATTAAAAAGGGATTTTTCGAAAGTCAATCCCGGGGTAAAAATGAGGGTTGATATTTTTTATAGGAATTCCTTTATCTCAGAAACTAAAACTGGTGGAGGTCTAAAAATTGGGAAATAAGGTCATTTAATAAATTAAAAAATAGTGTCATATTTCAAAATTCACTAAGCGGTTAAAAAAGGGGGGGTACCTATAACTGTGTAATACCGGGTGTCCCACTAAGAATAGCTCTCGGCCGTATCTCAGAAAGGGTTAGTCGTATGGCTTGCGGAAAATTTTTTTTTTCGTAAAAGTGGCCATGAGAAATTGCTGGAAATTATCTTTAAATTCCTCATTTCGCCACAAGAAGGCAAAATTAAAAATTGTTTTTTTAAATTCGAAATTTCTCCGAAAATTCCCATATTAAGGTATAACTCTGATTACATCATTGGAAATCTTAGACAATTCTGCATCATTTTGGTTTAAGGCTCATTGGCGTACCGACCTTGATAAGAGTGGGAGAAGTTATTGAAAGTGTAAACATTAAAATCGCTGTAACTTCTAAACGACTTATCCGATTTTACTAAATTTAAGCCTATTTCAGAGGGGATAATAAGCATCTTCAATTGCCGTATCCAACAGTACACGATAGTGTTTAATAAAATTGCTAGAGGGCGCAATTTGTAATGATAACGGTTTTTTCGATTTTATCCCGAAAATTCAAATCATACGGTATAACTATGACATCATAATCGGAAAGTAGATGAAATTTGCAAGCAAAAATGTAAAGACTGCTGTTCGATATCCTTGTTCGTTTCAGAGTTATCGCCAAAGTAATAATTATTAATACAAATAGCGCCCTCTAGCAATTTTATTAGAAACTATCGTGTACCATTGAATACGACAATTGAAGGTACTTCCAAACACTTCCCCCACTCTTATCAAGGTCGGTAGGCCAACGAGCCTTAAACCAAAATGATGCAAAATTGTCTAAGTTTTTCGATGATGTAATCAGAGTTATACCTTAATATGGGAATTTTCGGGGAAATTTAGAATTAAAAAAAAAATTTTAATTGTGCCCTCTTGCGGCGAAATGAGGAACTTAAAAATAATTTCCAGCAATTTCTCATTGCCACTTTTACTAAAAAAATTTTTTTCCGCAAGCCATACGAGTAACCTTTTATGAGATACGGCCGAGAGCTATTCTTAGTGGGACACCCGGTATGTATAATTTTAAGCTATTTGCTGAAAATTGGTATTCTCCTTTATCTGTTAAAATAAGCAAGTACATGTTTTAATATTTTAAGAAATTTTACCCCTAGGGGATAGAAATGGAGGTGGTAAGTTTCCAACGCAACCGCTATGGAAAAATGTATAAGTAAAAAAGTGAAGACAAGTTTCTCGCTTGGGACAAATAACCATGTATTTAGGCATTTACGAAAAATTTAGCTTCTAAAGATGGTATAAAAGTTTATATTGAAAAAAATATTTTTGATTCGAATTTCTTGAAACTCGCCATATTATATGCTACAATTAATAAAACATGTATTTCTTATTTCTTTTGGAAATTTTCCCCTGAAGGGGTGTAAAGGGGGTATAAAAGTTTATATTGGAAAAAAACAATTTACAGGACTTTCTTGAGGTAGGTATTTTAATAAATTCTACCCCTAAGGTGTTTGTAACGCAAAGTCCATAGAAAGGCTATGTCAGCGTTATTAGCGATCTGTAATGCAATAGATATATTTTTTACTATTCATGATGAATGTATGGTGGTATCATTTTCACGAACAAGGCCAGTAGATAAATAACATTTTTATTGAAAAAGAAAGAAACTTCTTTTTAAAAATAACATGAGTACCTATTAAAGGTTCTGTGATTGTACGGTTTGTATGGTATGCACTGCTTTATTTTAATAGCTCATTTCTAACAATTAAATTGCGCAAGAGAAGCCACAGGTACAAATAATGTAAAAAAGCACCAAAAAAATTATTTTTAAAAATTAAATGGATACTTATTAAGGGTTCTATTGAGTAGTATGTAGGAAATAGGAAACCCCTGCTTTGTTTCGCGTTTTTATGCCCCTTCTATAATACGGATTCCGTGTGCTTTTATTGGCTCTTTTTATTCAGCAAAACTGAGGGGAGAATGTATTCTTGCTCAAATTATGCGTCAATCAATATTGCATCCTTGTTAGTTATTAGAAATTTAACAAAGATATCTTATTATGACTGCACCCCGAAAAACAAGAAACGTATAATTTTTCTATAGCAACGATTTATTTATTGACATATTATATTTTCTGTTATAAGTGAAATTTAGGCCCATTCTAAAAAATGGACTTTACGAACACTCAACATCTTTAATTCTACAAAATGAAATGCGAAAGGGGTCTAAGGCCTAAGGGGTCTAAGCCCTAAGATAGTGTCACTCAACAGAAAAGTGACTCTAGATTAAAAAAAAAGTCTTGCGCCTAAACATTTCAACCAATCAGGCCATGCATTCAACTATTAAAATACCAAGTTTTGGCTTGCGAATCAAACTATAACAAAAGGCTTTTCCTTAGGATGGTTGAAATTTTCATAAAGCCAAGTTCAATGAATATCTTAGTGCTATATATAGGTACTTCAATTTGCTTTATAATTTTCATTCTAGCAATAATAAGTAATGGAAATAATAGCGCTGATACCTCAAGTTCCTAAATACTCTGTGTTAATATTAAGTATATTAAGTATTGTATAAGCTTTGTATTTTTGCTTATTTTTAAGTTGTTGTGTTGAATAAAAATTTTGCAAATATGTGGATAAGTTTTGTTGTAAATAACAATTTAATTATATATATCCACCTTAATAAGAGTGGGGGAAGCTATTGAAAGTGTAAACATTAAAATCGCTGTAACTTCTAAACGACTTAATCGATTTTATTAAACTTAATTAAAATTAAAATTAAATTTAAGCTTGTTTGGAAGAGAAAGATAAGTACCTTCAATTGCCGTATCCAATGGTACACGATAGTTTCTAATCAAATTGTTAGAGGGCGCAATTTGTAATAAAAACAGTTTTTTTTGATTTTACCCCGAAAATTCAAATCATTCAGTATACCTATGACATCATAATCGGAAAGTAGATTAAATTTGCAAACAAAAATGTGAATGCTGCAGTTCAATATCTTTGTTCGTTTTAGAGTTATTGCCAAAACAATAATTTTTAATACTTTAATCAAAAAAATTATTGCTTTTACAGCTTCAGGACCAAAGCATTCCACGACAAAAAAATATTTTTTAATTTTATGATTCTGTAATGCGTAGGTTTGTTACTTATTATTGCAATGGCCTAAAAAACTACTTTAGAATTAATGACATACTCATGCAAAAACTTCTTATATATGATGTTTTTAAAAATAAATCTAGACAACCGTGAAACAAAATCAGCAGATTTGATTTTGATAGGTCTTGACAAAAGTTTCTCCTTGATTCTTTTTGAATTACTTCTTACCAAATCAAAACTTATGCTATATCCCTCAAAAATTGCTTATACTTATATAATTAGTTTCCGATATGGCCTGGTGTAAAACTATGTGATAGGGATGCAGCTTAAAATCCCTTATAAGTCCGAACACTGAAGTAACACTTCTACCTAGGTCTATGGGCATTTCTCGTGATATTAAATGCGGATCCTCTTCTAAGTACGCAAGAGCGTTTATAATAGTGTCTTCATTCCTTACCGGACGTCTTCTGATACGAACTGAAATAGGTCGTACACTTCCCGTTTGCCTTAAATGTATTGCCAGTCGTCGAAATACTATTCGTTCAGCATATCTGGCAACATACTTTCGTTCCGCAATAGGGACACTTTAAAAGTGACTAAGATAAATCGCTGGAAACTATTTCGAAGTTTCTAGGTTGGCCGCTAGAGGGCGTAGCTATAGTGGCAAAGCAAAAAGGGGGATTTTTCAAAAGTCCTCATAATAAGCATGTATGAAGGTAGCATTTTTTCAATCTAATGAAAATGCAGAATAGATTTTGTATTTGAGTTTTTGCCCTACCTTTTTCTTTAAGGGCAGTAGGAGGGGACAAATATTGCTATGCAAAAATATTCACAACTTTGGTTTGACTTATCAGAACTTGACAAATAAGTATTCGCTAGATACGGATTCTTTTGTTTTATCAATTTAATAAAAAACAATTCGTTCTGAATTCCGTTGCGGCAGCTAGAAGGCGCTATTAAGCGGGAGCAAAAATTTCTTCTTCTTAAAAATTTTAAATGCTACGATATATCTTTTATAACTTTAGCAAAAAGAAGAACAAATAAGACGATAATCTGTTAAAACCGCAATTCAATATAATATTTTTTTAAAGATATGGAAAATAATAATATAAAAATTAACTCTATAAGAACAAACTGACATTTTAATATGGTATTTGTAGGCAAGAAGTTACAAATATTATACCATTGTGTCTTCTATAAAGTCATAATCAATTCAACTGTTCATTAAGTAATATTCTGTAAATTGCTTTTATGTACAACAAAAATAATAGAGGTTGGTTGCAATAAAGGAATAAATTACAGTAAAAAGTTAAGTGTGCTGTGAAAAAAAGGCTTTGATTTAAATGATTTAAAATATGAAATAGTATGTGTCAAAGGTTTAATAATTTAAATTTTTATTTATTTCCTTTAAATTTGTGCTGCGTCAAAATGCCGACCTCAAGCAAATAGGCGTTAATTTTAGCTTTATAGAAGACACAATGGTATGGTATTTGTAACTTCTTGCTTACTGATACTGTATTAAAACATCAGTTTATTCTTTGGAGCTCATTTTTACATTATATCTTCCATATCTTTGGTATAAAAAAAGATATTGGCTTCCGGCTTTCACTGATATCAAATCTTCTTTTTGCTTAAGTTAGAAAATATATCATTTTATTTAAAATTTTTAAGAAAAATTTGTTGATTCTACTCTAGCTGTCGCAACGGAATCCAGAACGTCTTTTTTTTAATTAAATTGACAAAACAAAAGAACTCCTATTTATGGAGTTCAAATTTGTCAAATCCCGATAAGCTATACCAAATTTGTGAATATTCTTGCATAGCAATATTTGTCAACTCCTAGGCCCCTTAAAAAAAACCGAAAAAGCAAAAACTCAAATACGAAATTTATTCAGAATTTTAATTGAATTGAAAAAATTCTACCCTTGACAAGTTTATTATAAGGATTTTTGAGAAAATTCCACTTTTGTTTGGCCACCATAGTTACGCAACCTAGCCGCCGACCTAAAAACTTAAAAATAATTTCCAGCAAATTTTCTTGGTCACTTTTCTAACAAATATTTTTTTTTTCCCAAGCCGTGCAGTAAACAGGCGTCACTTTTTAGTTGTTCACCCGGTACACGTTGGAGTTGGTTAGTTAAAAGGACTTGAAGGATTAAGCATTATTTGCAATACGATTAAACTAAACAATGATACTGAAATTAAACTTACACAAAAGGAGTTAAAGTTTTTTAAGATTCTTATACTGTATATTATGATTGAAAACCTATACGATACCCTGTCATAAACAGATTTAAAGCATGTATAGCGCAAACTTAAAAACGCACAATAAAACTAAAACATGCAGTGCTGTTTCAAGGACGGTTTCTAATATTTGCATTTAAAAAATATGTGTTACATATTATGCCCAACGTGATAAACAATAAAAGTACCTATTTACTCCCGCAATAATAAATATAAAGCTACTTCCGTTTGTACAAGGAATAAGGATGTAGATAAAAAGATATAGGTATTAGAGAAGTAAGTAAAGTATGTATTTCATTGTGTGTAGCTCGAATTGTTGACAACAACAATACGTAAACGTAGATACTTTATAGACTGATGACAGGTATACTATTTTGTTCTTTAGATCATATGAGGATAAAATACGGTATATAAGTATTTGAAGGTTTTGTTATGTTTTTGTGTCAATCTTTTTAACCCGTCATTAACCGTTATGGTTAATCAGCTTCGCTTGCTTCTACAAGGTGCAACTATATCCATAGAACAAATAATTATACAGTTCGAGTTTGTAAATTGGAATAAATTTAATAAATTATTTCAAATTAATTTTTTTTTTTGGAATAATGCTTGGGCATTAACATTTAAAAAATATTGATGCAGTGTGTGTGTTTTGAAGTGCGTAATACACTACGCCCATTAATTATCGAATATTATAAAAAGCACGTCCAAATGAATAAGCTGTTATTTCGTAAATAATGAACCAATTTTGAATTTTTTTTATATAAATGATAGATATAAGATTCTAGGGTTTACGGCAGAGTAATTTGCGTCCTGATGTACGGGCAGGGCCGTTTCTGGCCTGTTGGCCGCCCTTGTGCGACATATGAACTGGCTGCCCTTTAAATCAAATCAGTTACTATTTTACAATTACCTACCTGAAATTATGGCGCAAAGCAATTGTCAGAAAAATAAATCTTTAATAGGTGCCTATTTTTAATATTTTTCTTTTTTTCATACTTACCTACAGAGGGGCTCAGCAATTTGGCTTTCAATGGCGATAAGGGCCAAGCCACTAATCCTTTCTTGGGACATAATTGACCGCAAGTAATTTTTAATTAATTTTAACTTTGAAAAACTACGTTCGATAGATGCAACAGTAACCGGCAGAGTAATAAAAATTCTCAGCGCAACACAAAGATTTGGAAATGATGAGATTAAATCTTTTTCAGCTATGAATTTTAGCGTATCTACAATTATTATTTTGTACGTTTTATTGGAAAAATTTCTCGGAACGACAAAATTTCCTGGTCGAGCTCTGAGCGATCAATATCTTTGTTTGTGGGACTTCCTTGCTATTGAAGCGCTATATCGAGATCTTTGCAGGATTTTAACAATTTCTCATCATTTATGGCATTAGCTTCATAGAAGTTCGACAAAAACACAAAAGTTTCATTACACTTATTAAGTGAAACGAATCTCTCCTTAATTGATTCTATCGCAATATCCAAAGAACAAGTAACCGGTGCCCATAAAGGGTTTCCTCCCTGGCAAAAAAAAAAATATCCAAAATCGAAAAATAAAAATTCACATTGAAACTCTGTTTGGCCTCGACGATGGGGTCATCTTTTAATTCGTAATCAAAATGTCTAGGTACTTTTTTTCGGCGTCGGAAAAGTTATTTGTAACAGCATTTGAAACCGGACATCGGCGTCAAATTTAAATAGGGTGCGTTCTTTTGCCCTGTGAGTATTTGTGCCCCCACCTACCCTACTACCAAATTAATAAGACATATAGTTAAATTCACATAAAGTTTTAATGCCAAATGTCAAGACTTGTCATTGTCTAGTTACTTTAGATTGCACCAACTTACTAAATTTCTTATACAGCTGAGATTGTTCAGTGTTTTTTCTTTTTCTTTTCTGGAATTGTTCGGCCAACTCTTTTTATTTCTACCTCTTTTTAATCGTATGAAATAATACAAGATAGACATACTTTGTGTGCAGTACAATTATACTAATTAAATTTAGCCATTAGAAATTTATATTTTATGAGTTGCTGCAGTATTTGACAAGTATGACATAACTGAAATGTCACGGCATTAAAAGTTTATGTGAATTCAACTATACCTACATAATTATTCAAATAATATCAATTAGTTTTAATTTTTTGAGTAAACCTAAGACAAAATGTAATTGACGTGGGTTGCAGGGCGGCCACCTCCGTTGAGAATTCTTTTTATTTTTCCGATACTTATCTATCTAAAAAGAAATCTCTAATTAACACAAAGGGCGGCTGCCTCATTCTTGACAGCTACTGCATAATTTTTTTTTGAAAACTGAATTTACCATTCTTATTTGACCCTTCATATTTATGAAATCTCCTAGAATTTTTTTTTACGTCTAACATTTTTTTCTGTGAAACTGCAGGCGGCTTTCGCCGCCCTATAACTTTGGCCGCCCTTGTGCGGGGGCACTCCCAGCACACCACTCAGAAACGGCCCTGTGTACGGGGTAGCGCATAAACTACAGATGCATGTAAATTTCCTTAAATAATAATTCGAAATTGACATATTATCTTACATACAAATTTAATTTAATTTATTTTCTAAACGAAACCAATAAAATTAGACATCTATCTGCGCCAGAAACTGGCCAAAAAGTTTTGCCATGCCACTAGAGGCAAAGTAAAAAATTACCATTTCATCGAAATAAATTATGTTGTCGAAAAAATGTTTCGTAAACAATCAATGCGTCATTTTATCACTTTTGGCTTTTACTAAATTTATAATAAAATGTCAACAAATAAAGTCTATAATACAGAGTGCAACGCAAATAAATCGTCGGTTTAAAGGTAAAAGTCACTAAGTGCCGATTTTCCCAAAAATGAGTTAAACATACCTAAGTAACATTCAGCAAAAGTTCTATCATATAAAAACTCATTAAGTACGTTTATCACTTCTAAACCGCGTTTGTAAAATAATAAATTTCATTAGTTGCAAGAAAATACTTTTCTGGTAAAGGTAAAACTCCCTAAGTTACTTAAGGCCAGAGAACAGGCCCCGCCCCTATTGAAAATGGGTATAAAATAGCATGCAAAACAGGGGTACTTGCTGTTCAACATTTCTCTTAAACTATGGGTTTTACATACCTAAAATTTTGGTGAGGTGTCACAGAAGGTTGGTGGATTATCATGAAGTAAATCGCTTTTCGAAAAAAGGTATAAATAATAAAGAAATTACACTTGAAAAATCATGTTTTTGCTTTTCATGACCTCGACAAGAAAATCACTTATATACAGAAGTCCACATAAAAAACACAAATTTAATATACTTATTAATATTCACTACAACTTTCTGTTCTCCTAAAAACCTATTTTTTTGTTAAATGTTCGCACAATTTCGATAAATATAAAAAAAACTTGCTCAGAACCTGGTTTACTTTTAGGCAGTCAGCTGTTAGTAACTTTTAGGGATATTTGGTTTTCACCAATATAAAATCTACAGAAACCTACCATTTAATCGGTTTGAGGGGTCTCCGCTAGGTGTCGGCACCGCGAATGTCCCATTCTATTATTTCATTCATAAAAATCCGTTATGTCGGCTTTACACCATAATAACGCAATTATCTATATTGACCCAAGTCGATGTAACTGGAACATAGAATTGAACTTACGATAATTTAAAAGTTATGGCGTTTTTGTCGCTTTTAATTGGTAAAACGATGGTAGAACATGCATTTACCACTAAGCTTGTTATCTCGGTTTTAGTTATGTGAAATTAAGCTAATTTATTTTTTTTTAAATAAAAAAATTAAAAGTATAGAGTAAAAGTGTACTTTAATATTTTATTTTACGATAATAATTACACTAGATATATTTTTTGTTATGTTATCTTCATACTTCTTTAATTATTATTCTCTCATCCATTTTGTTTTGCCTCTGTCAGTCGTATGAGTTTTTAAACCATCGGCATGTAGATATGTGTTTCTGTAACTGATCCTAGAAAAATATAGGAATGTTTTAAATATAGGTAAAAAATACGTATAGCCAATCACACATTGCTGCCCTTTAATATTTTAATAGTTTGTTGAGAATAAGTAAAACAAAATGTATAAAACATTGATTCATGTGTCAACCGTCATTAATTCTTGACAAAATATGTATAAACTTACAAGAAATACCTATGCTGTACAGGACGTGGGACAGAATTATAAAGTACTTTAAGACTTTTTTTTTCACTGGATACCTCCTCAAGAGCAAAGTAAATCATCACCATTTTCAGATAATTGGTGTAAATTTTACAGGCACAAACACTGTCATTATCAATTTTTCTGTATTTCTATTCTTTGAAAAATTCCTCAAATAGGTAATACCTATTTAAGCCAAAAAAACTATTCAAAATCCCGTTAGTTGATTTTATATGTAGTAAAAATCAAATAGCAGGACTCTGAATAACCTTTTCGAATCACGTTAAAATAAAATGCTCTATATTATTGTTTGTCTAGCCTCGAAGAAAATTAAAAATAAAACTCGGACATGCAAATGACATTTTCATTAAAATATTAAAAGGAAATCACAATTAAGTACCATTTGAGTCTGTCTTAGAATTCCTCGTAATCTGCTGATCGAGTGCCTCGTTTACTGGTTTTTCATTCATTCTCTACTTGAAGCTTTCTCAGCAATGTGTGTATTTTCAATAAAAATATCTACTTCCATTGTCAGCCTGGAAAAGTGGAAAGGCCTGGGTAAAATAGCTAACCTAAAGGTGACAACAAAATCTTGTCTTCAAAATTAATTCTTTCACATCACATAACGAACAGCTGATCTAAAACAAAAATACCACAATGCAAAAACACTTCAGATTGGGTTAAAATAAAATTATTTCCACTTGAGTTTAGCAGAGAATCGACAAGGTTTAAAAGATCAAAAAAATAGATCGTATAATATACATAGTAAGCAAGAATCAGCAAGATTTAAATTAGTATCGTAGGGTTTAGTAATTAAAATATGCGTGGGTATTTATACATTTACCAAAACTTAGGAAAAAATAATCAAACAAGTGTTGGCACATTTTGGTTAATAATGAGTTATAAGTATGGGATGACTTGTATAATCATAAAAATAATTAATCAAATTTAACAAACTTACCTTTAGCAGAACAAAATGTAAAAAGGCTCGTGTTCATAAACAATATTAGTAGAAAAGATAAATAAACTCTTTGATAAAGTCTGTCAGCCATTATCACTTAGCTTAGGGCGAGGTTGGGCTGGGCGATTCTATTTTTGTGGCATTGGCCGAGTCCAATCCAAGAAGACTGTGAACAATGCAAAATAATGCTCGGGCCCTTCGTAGCCTATATTTGTCTCCGTCTGCATTAAATTACCTTCGCTACATATAAAGAGAGACATATATAGCTCGAACGAAGATAGCTCTCCTTGCTTAGTAAAGACGTTCAGTTTTTACAAATAACGACGTAGGAGTTATATTAAGTCATACATGATGGGGACGGTAAACGTAGGGCGCCTACTAGCGGCAAAAGTCTGGCTCTGACGTCACAACATGTGCTTCCATTCCGCCAATCTTATTTTCACATTGTCACGCTTGTCACTGTTTACAAAAAAATCACATCCAATAAAACTTTTTACCAAATAGCGTAAAAAGGATTCTAGAAGAAGTAAAATTTAAATTTTACCCTACAAAGTGCAATGTTGCCAGAATGTTCTGCAGTGGCAGTTTATACTTTCAGGGTTTATTTCTGCGATTATTTTTTAAAATATGGTTAATAAGTACCTACCTAATTTCGCAAGTATGGATGCAAAAATCCTTATTTTAAACAATATTCAGGACTTATTATTTTATCATTTAGTCAGTTACCTACATAAATTGTATATTTACAAAAAATACAAGTACGCGCTTTAGGTAAGTGAATGGGGAATCAAATCAAAAAAATAGTATTTAATTAATTACACAATAAATAATTGCAGGCAATTTCAGAGATTTTAAAACAGTGGTATTATTGTTTGTTTGAAGGTTGTAGACAATGATGTATCTTGAGTAATACCTAGATGTGTTTTGGACTTCCATTGCCTTTAGTTTTTCATATCACAACCACAACGTTTCAACTGGAGATACTTACCAGTTGAAAGTTGAAACGTTTGTGATATGAAAAACTAAAGGCAATGGAAGTCCAAAACACATCTATATTACTCAAGTGGTATTTTATTATTATTATTATTACGCAAATATGAGAATATTTATTTAAAACGGCAACATTGCACTGCTTTTGGAGACAGAAAAATAGCAAAATACCTATAAAATAAAAGCCCATCAAAAATTATTTTAAATTGGCATTCTATTTTGGGAGTACAATTCTCCGAAATCTTGAACTGACTGCGATTCCAATAGACCAGTAAATTACAGTATATTAAAAAGTGACCATCGGCGAGTAAAGAATAATTTGTCAACTAGCTGTTGCATTGTGTTCATAAAAAGCGCTATGTTGCCATTATAAATTACGTTCGCGGCTCGGTACAGCGCCATGTATTACAAACAGCTGATTAAATTCATAATAAGCGCAAGGTTTGGCAACATCCTAGCTTTGTAAGGAAAATCACACAACACTGCTATTATTGGAGAAGTGGCCTTAAATGAGATCATAGAATTTTACTATCTTTTACAACTCCATTCAAAATTTTAGGCAAGTAAAAATATATTGCAAATCGGAACGGTGGCGCCGTCTTATTAGGTTTTATGAAAGTATTTTGTGATGACGTCTGTGATCACATGATGTGTGGTGAAAAGCACGTGGGTAATGTTCCCTTAATGAATTTCTCAATTACAATCTTGTTCGCTATATGGCACTTAGTGATTTTTCTGCGGCACGGCAAGTCAAGACAGGAAAATTGGCATTGATGCATGGAACCACGTTATTAAGATTGGTTTAATTCCAAGTTTGGTAAGGTAACTATCTATCGTGGTGCAGTGTAGAATACTATTATTATTATTATTTACTTGGAGTTTAGTTGATTGATTTGAGGTGAATTGTCAAGATGTCTTCAAGAATTAAAAGAATAATGAATTTGTGCAAAAATATGCCGGTAAGTAAATTATTCTATTTTATATTAGAGGTTATTGGCGGTATTGTAATATTTTGTTTATAATATTGGCTCGTTCTTAGGTTAACACGTTTAATATTAATAAGTAGATAATTTGGGTTGAGTGTACAGGGTATTTATGTTGAAAAATAATGCCAAATTATAAATTTTGTATGTGAAATTTAGTGTGTGGGGGATTTTTGTTGTATTTTTTTCTGTTTGTTCGCCAATGACCAAAATATATTTTTATTTGGACGTTAAAAAATATTTTTACGTATACCATTTTATTTCGAATAAAGAACTTTACCGATTTATTTCAGGAGATATCGCAAACCGATGAAGCTCCGAATGAGGATACTGCTTCAATTTCTACAATGGCGTCTATACCCTACCTTGAACTAGAGGCCCCCAAATCACTGGTAAGCTATGAACTATTTTTAATCATAAGGATGCACCTTTAGGAAAAAAACATATTTAATTTCTATTTTATATTAAAAGGTTTTTAGCGGTATTGTCTGTGGTATTGTAGTATTTTGTTTATAATATTGGCTCCTTGTTAAGTTAACACGTTTAAAATTAAAAAGTAAATGATTTGGGTCGAGTGTACAAGGTTATTTAAGTTAAAAAATAATGCCAAATTATAAATTTCTTATTTGAAATTTAGTCTGTAGGGATTTTTGTTGTATTTTTTTCTGTTTGTCAGCCAATTACCAAAATATATTTTTAATTTGGACATTAAAAAATATTTTTACGTATACAATTTTATTTCGAATAAAGTACTTTACTGATTTATTTCAGGAGCCATCGCAAACCCGTGAAGCTCCGAATGAGGATATTGCTTCAACTTCTACAATGGCGTCTAAACATTACCATAAGCGAGAGGCATCAAAATCGCTAGTAAGCTATGAATCTTCCGATGAATACGATTCTGATGCCGATCCAGAGTTTGTCGTGTCTGAAACTGATGAATCCATTCGCAATGATTCACCCAACATGGAGACTCCAAAAGCACGATGGAAGAATGTCAATATGAAAAACTGGAAATCCAAAAAGTCCAAAAAACTAAGATCTGAATGTAAGCCGTATCCAACGAAGACAGGAATAAAACCTGCAAAGACTCCCAAGCCCATTGACTGCAGTAAATGTCGTTTTAAATGTACTCAAAACTTTTCAGAAGATGACCGTTATGTAGTATGTAAAACTTATTGGGCACTTGAAGATTATAAACGCCAAAAAGATTTTATTGTTCAACATGTAAAATCAGAAACACCCAAACGGCGGAAAGTAGGGGCAAAAAAACAACGAGTTGTAGCCAAACAATACTGTCTTAAGAATGCCAATGGAACTTTTAGGGTTTGTGCGCAATATTTTGAAAAAACTCTGTGTATATCTAAGGGGCCTATAAATACCGCTCTGGCATACACAACTGAAACTGGTACTTTTTCAGGCTCAGATAACAGAGGGCACAAAACTCCAGGAAATGCAACCAGTGCAGAACAAATTAATTTTGTAAAACAGCATATTGAAAGTTTTCCCCGAATGCTACCTCATTATGTAAGAAAATCCTCCAGCAGACAATATTTAGATCCGAAACAAACCCGAAAAATTTTCTGCACCCACTATAATCTTTCCTTTTTCACACCGAAAAAGGACCAATGTAGTACTTGTGCAAAATACTATTCCAAGCAAACTGATCCAGTTCTAAAGCAAATGTATGATAATCATATTGCCAGAAAAGAAGATTGCTACAGATCAAAAAACGAAGACAAAATACGATCCAACGAAGATGAAAGCTTCCAAACGATAACTTTCGATTTACAGAGTGTCCTGCAAATACCTTCAACAGATGTTGGACAATTTTACTACAGCAGGAAATTATGCGTATATAACTTAACAATTTATGAAGGAGGAAAAGAAAATCAAGCATACTGTTTCTGTTGGAATGAACTTAACGGAAAGAGGGGTTCAAATGAAATAGCATCGGTGCTTCTAAGGTACACAAATGGTATTTCTGAAAATATAAACCATTTAACAATGTTTTCAGATACCTGTGGTGGACAAAACCGAAATCAGTATATCGCTGCAGCTCTCCTCTACTGTGTTAAAAATCATCCAACGATTAAAATTATAGAACACAAATTTTTAGAGTCGGGACATTCTTACATGGAATGCGATTCAATGCATTCGGCCATAGAACATGCCAAAAAAAATAAGTCAGTTTTTCTGATGAACGATTGGAAAGAAATTTTCAGACAGGCAAGATCGAAAAATAAAACAAAAAAAGAACCCTATGAAGTTGTTGAATTAAAATATGGCGACATTTTTGATTTCCAAGACCTTGCAAAAAAATTAATAAAAAATAGAAACAAGGACGAAGAAGGAAATAAAGTTGAATGGCTTAAGATAAAATGCCTTAAATATGAAAAAAACGACCCAAATTTTATTTTCTATAAGTACAGTCACAATTCAGATTTCAAAAAAATCCCCGTGGCAGGTAGAGGTAGACCTCATGTGCAACCGCATATTCTTAAACCCGCTTATTCTCAACAACTGCAAATTCTTGAACAGAAAAAAAAATATCTTATCAAACTTTGTGACACCGGTCTTATTCCTGAAGAGTTACAAAACTGGTACCGAAATCTACCTTCAAGATCCGATCCCCAGGAAGAAGAACGAGCTTCTGAGCCTGAAACCGAGGAAGATTCGGATTTTGAATAAAATTAAATTTGCTTTTTATTAATATTTACTTTATATTTTTAAGGTTGTTTCAAAACAAAAAATAAAAAATGGCATAAGAAAGATTGTTTTAATTATTTATTAATTCACTATGTGGTAAAATTACTGATATCTAATAAAGGTAAAATTCACTAAGTACGAAAACTGATATACCTGACGTTCTACAGCTATTTTTCAGTTGTACAATAAAGACAACTGCTAAAGAAAACCATTACTTTCGATCACATAAAAAAATTTGATAATAACGGCTTTTATTTTTTTTTAACTCCACTTTTGTATAAAATCGCTGTTATCTCCTAAACAAGAAATTGTTACTTAGTGACTTTTACCTTTAAACCGACGAAATATCCATTTAATTAATTTACTTAAAATTAAAAATACAAAAATAACGTTACAAATACAAATTCAACAATACATTTTTAGTATTTGGTATTGCCTCCACGAGCATTGATAACTTCTCGTCGTGGTCAATATTCTGCCATATTTGATGCAGCGCTTTTTTTAATAATAATTGTAGAAAGAGTTTGTGGAAGGTTATCATCCGCATGGAATTGTCTCTTCATACACAAAATGCTCAGTGGGGTTTAGGTCTGGGCTTCGAGCTAGCAATTCCTAGGCCAATTCATTACAGAAATTCCAGTGTCAACTAAATACTCTTGGACAATTCTGGCGATATGTGGACGCATTCATAAAAATAAAGGTTTCTCCAATTGCAGGAGCAAAAGGTATTACGTGTTTCTCCAGAATTTCTGACATAAATTGGCCAGCTCGAAGCCCCAAACTAAACCCCATTGAGCATGTGTGGGACCGTATGAAGAGGCAAGTCCATGCGGAAGTTAACCCGCCGCAAACTCTTTCTACAATTTAAAACAAGCGCTGCATCGAATATGGCTGAATATTGACCACGATTTTATAAGAAATTTACTTTTAAGCATGCCACGATGGTGTCAAGAAGGTATCAATGCTCGTGCCGGCAATACCCGATGCCCGATACTAAAAATATATCGCTGATTTTTTTGGATCGTTATTATTGTACTTTTAATTTTAAGTAAATTAATTAAATGGATAGATATTTGCGTGGCACTCTGTATTATAGACTTTATTTGTTGACATTTTATTCTAAATTTAGCAAAAGCCAAAAGTGATAAAATGACGCATTGATTGTTTACGAAACATTTTTTCTGCAAAATAATTTATTTCGAAGAAGTGGTAATTTTTTCTTTGCCTCTAGTGGCATGGCGAATCTTTTTGGCCAGTTTCTAGCGCAGATAGATGTCTAGAGGTTTCGTTTAAAAAATAAATTAAATTCAATTTTTATGTAAGAATACGTCAATTTTAAATTTAAGGAAATTTACATGCATCTAGAGTTTATGCACTAGCCGTTCAATAAGACGTATCAGGACGCAAACTACTCTGCCCTTAACCCTAGAATCTTATATCCAATGTTGATAAAAAAAAACTTAAAATTGGTTCATTATTAACGAAATAACAGTTTATTCATTTGTACTTGCATTTTGAATATTCGATAATTAATGGGCGCAGTATATTAAGTTATACATAAATACCGGATTTCAAATTTTATTTCCTTGGTGTTTATAAGATATAAACAAACAAAAACTAATTTAATTGATAAATAAAAAACCTATCCATCTTTAATACTTTTTCGTCAATAAATGCTCAAAATATTCTCCATTTACTATTTGGCATGTCTTATTCATGCTGTCAATATCTAAACTGGGTAAACCTAGACATTCCACGTAAATGGTCGAAATCCAGGCTCGAGGCCGCGATGTAAATTTCAAGAAGCGATGTGCCTTTAAACGGATATTCTTATATAATAAATGTCAGTGGCGTATTTACGGGGGGGGGGGCTCAGGGCCCCACCCCCCAGATATGTATTTTCAATTTTTAGGTACTGAATAAGCACATTACATTTATTACAATATTTTCTCTTCTAAGAACAGGAAACTTGATTTTGTAATTTAGTATAAAGTAAGTAGGTATATACTTCAGATATTTTTTTTAACCAAAAAAGGGCGTGGCACCCAAAAATGTTCGCCTGCGGCGCAAATCCTTTTCGCCCCCCCCCCCTAGAACAAATCCTAAATACGCCACTGATAAATGTTTATCACAGGCAACTTTCGGCGTAAGTCGTTACATATTTATATACGTCGTACAAAATTGTGAGTGGTAAAATATTTTCATTGCATGGCTTCTCTTGGTTTTGTTGCTCTATGTTGGTACTTAGGTATGTATAAGTTAGTATGTACTGAATAATCAATAGTTAATAAAAAATTTGTGTTGTGGGTTTAAAAAATATCGTCATATCTCTAATTTGGGACACACTGTATCAATATTTTTTTATAAAAAAGATAACAACTTAAAATCTTAATTCAAGCATTTTTCCAAAAAAAAATGTACTATATTTACTAAATTTATTCCATGTTACAAACTGACACTATATTTTTAAAACTTTATAAATGTGTTTATGTCCAACGACTTCTATTATATATTAGAAGTCTTTGTTTATGTCTCATATAGACCTCTTGAGTGGTCTACTTCGTAGATCAACAATTAGATTTAAATGGTATTATTTAGGTTTAAAGATATGCAAAACTTTTTCGAAATAAAATAAATTTAATACATTCACTGTATACATACAGTTATATATAACTAAGTGGGGTATTAATAAAATAACTTGTTGCCCCAGGGTGACTTAAAAATGACTTCTCCGTCTATCTCAAAAAGTATTATTAATTTGCATACATCTGAAAAAAATTTATGGTTAAAAACAAATCTAGGTCACATTTTATATTCATTTTGTTGCTGAGCTCAGTTTTAGTGTTGCATTTATGCACATTTAGGTTTTTTGCATATATTAATTTTATCAAATATGTAGGTAATTGCTACTCGAACAGTTTTTGGCCATTTTTTAAAGAAAATAAACGAAATATTGATATGCAAATTAAATGACTAATGCGTCACTAATGTTTTCTCTGAAATAAACGGTTTTAAAAAAAAATTATATTAATTATTGTGGTATTTTGTTTTTCGTAAAGTCAAAGTAATAATTTATTGAAATTAAATTATTGACCAAATTTAACCAAATTTGGGCGCGGTTCAGAGAATGTACTTAACGCCTTTGTGGTTAATTGCCCCCCAAGATAAAATCCTAGCTACGCTAGTGTATTATGTATAACCTACTATGCACTTTAAATTTGTTTTCTTGTAAAAAAAGTAAAAAACGTATAATCAAACAATAATTGCAACTGATCAGCTTAAAAGCATAATATTTCTACAAATACCTACATAATTATTTTATATATTTAAATATCTTGAAGTTCAATGTTATGTTAATAAACAATTATTATTGTTTTCTGATTGTTTTTACCTTTGTATAATGTCCATTATTTTTATTTTCTTTTAAAAAAGTTAACAAGCGTGTTTCCTTTGTAAATTAACTTATTACCAGATTGTTATAGAAACCATGTCAAGTTTAACCAAATAAAATCTTTTCCGGGATCACTAAATAAATTATTTCTGAGAAATAATATTAATAATTGTTTATGTATACCTAATCATGAGTTGTGACCAATCACAGCGCACGAGATAAAAGTGAATCATTGTTATATAGCAAACAGCCAATTAAATAAAAACCATGCGAAGAACCAAGTAGGGTTGCCAGATTCGAGCTCACGTGATAACAATCCAGTAGTAGGCCATCAGTAATCCATGTACTATTATGCACTGCTAGCATTTTTTTTATAATGGGTGATTCATTTAGACCTTTTTTTTTTAATTCTAAATAAAACATAAAATGGAATTAAATGGTGGAATCTTTATTATAAGCTGAAAAAACAATCTTTGACATTTATTTTTGAAAATAATTTCATTTAAATGCTGGCCGCGACTACACAGTACGTGGTCCATTCGGAAGGTCCAATTTTCGATCATGCTTTCTAGCATTGCGACCGGTATCTGCCGAATTACGCAAGTAATGCTTCTAAGTCCTGAATCGTAGCTGGTTTATCGACGAAGACTTTTGATTTGACATAACCCGAAAGAAAAAAGTCCAAGGGTGTGATATCACACGGTCTAGGCGGCCAGTTGACAGGTCCAAAACGTGAAATTATCTGCTCACCAAACTGATTTCTTCAATAAAGCTATTGGTTCGCGCTGTGTGTTCCCGTGCTGTCGGTGACATTTGGTTTCAGCAAGACGGAGCTACGGCACACACAGCGCCCGAAACAATAGCTTTATTGAAGAAATCAGTTTGGTGAGCAGATAATTTCGTGTTTTGGACGCCTAGATCGTGTGATATCACACCCTTGGACTTTTTTCTTTCGGGTTATGTCAAATCAAAAGTCTTCGTCGATAAACCAGCTACGATTCAGGACTTAGAAGCCATCATTACTCGTGTAATTCGGCAGATACCGGTCGCAATGCTAGAAAGCGTGATCGAAAATTGGACATTCCGAATGGACCACGTACGGCGTATTCGCGGCCAGCATTTAAAAGAAATTATTTTCAAAAAATAAATATCAAAGATTGTTCTTTCAGCTCATAATAAACATTCCACCGTTCAATTCCATTTTATATGTTTTATTTAGAATTTAAAAAAAAGGTCTAAATGAATCACCCGTTACATGCATAAAATCACCAGCCAATACACGTTTTAGAGCCGAGTGGAGTCCTTTTAATGTATAAATTGATAATACATTTAATAATATTGCTTCTTTAATATGAAAACCAGTTGAAAAAAGTTTCAATATTTTATGGTTGGCAGTTTTGGAAGTACGATAAATTAATACCAAGGTTGTCATTTTATGTTGACATAAACGTTGGGTTTTTAATATTAATCAGCCAATTTATCTAATTTTTGTTTTGCATGTACTTTAGTAATCTCTGCATGAATAAGAAATGGGTAACAAATTAATATTCCATAGTAAAGTACGCTTACTGTAAAAAGCATAACATACACTTCCTTATATCGCAATCTTCAATGATTTTTTGTAAATAACTAAAAAACGGTTCATACATGATTTTTTATATTTAGAATTTTACTCAAAAGTAAATACTCTTTTCGGTTTTCCATCAAGAATTGTGAAATTCCGAGGTTCTCAAAATGCACCATCACTTACTTATATTTGAAATAAAAACGCAGCCGTTGTAATTGCATGGTCGCACTAATTGCACTAAACTGTATAAAATTTACGAAATTTTTATGTTACCTATACCATTTTCAATCCACATTAAAACCGATGTAACTCAATAATTAATTATTAGTCAATATTAATTGCATGCACATATTTTTCGATTGATTTATAATTTTAAACTTTTATGTAACCCTTCATTATTTTTCAACGTCTAGAAATGGAAGTTTATCAATGGCATGACTAACAAAAAGAAAGTCGTCTGTCGAATCTGGCCATTAAGAGATAACACAAGTGGCGCATTCACCATTTCATTTTCTTATTAATATTTCGTTGAATTTTTGTTTTCTCCAAAAAGCGGCCAAATACCTGTGTTTGTGTTTGTTACCTACAGTTTTAAGTTAAAAAAAATAATTGAAACATTAATAAAAGTATTAAACGTAATTTTTTTTCAATATCTTAAACAATAAGCATGTTTTTAGAAGTTAGGTTTGGTACTTTTTTATAAAATTGATTCTTCAAAATTATTTATTTGAAACATTTTTTTTAAAATACCATTTTTCCTGAAAATTGGAATAACTTTTTAGACTTCATTGTTATTTTCCGATTTTTCCAATACATTTTCTGAATTGTCTAGATTCCTAGATTATGATATAAGACATATTACTGAAGCAGGTACCACATGGTACGATAAGTAATGATATAGTTTTAGTGGATACGGCTGGGCGCCTTCTTTGCTTATTTAGTATTCACCTGAAGACGACTGGGGATACGCGTCAGTTAAAACGTTGTGATTAAAACAAATAAAAACAAAGAAAATCAAAAACAAAATGGACAAACGATAAAGTTTATGGATTTAAAAAAAAAATAAATCTACACAAGATGCAATTTGTCACCTAACAAATCAAATATATAATTCAATTGATAATAAAATGAACAGTATATGCATATTTTTAAATTTAGCTAAAGCCTTTGATACTGCCAGTCATAAAATTCTTATTAACAAATTAGAAAAACTTGGATTTCGGGGTCAAATATTAACTTTTTTTAAAAACTATTTATATAACAGAGTACATCATGTTAAAATTGGTGAAAATGGTAGTTCACCAATCATTATTATATATCTGCTTAAGTTCGCAGCATATGGAAAACTTTTTTATTATTAATTTTACGAAAAAAAGTTATTCTTTATAAAAAGTTCTGCATAGTCTAAAACCTAAAACGCAACTATCAAATATCAAAATTTTCCAGTCATATACGAGGTTTGTCAAAAAATGTGAATTTTTCCCAAGAGTAAAGTACCTACCTTTATTTTTGACATTATCAAAAATTGTTATTAAAAAAAGTTGATCAAAACTAAAAACCACGTCTAAATATGCAATTATACGCATTTATGTTGAAAAATTATTTTATTAATTTATTATTAATTATTTAATTTTTTAATTATTTAATTAATTTTATGGGTGGTATTGCATATTTTAAGACGTGGTTTTTAGTTCTGATCAACTTTTTTAATAACAATTTTTGATAATGTCAAAAATAAAGGTACTTTACTCTTGGAAAAAATTCACATTTTTTGACAAACCTCGTATATGACTGAAAAATTTCGATATTTGATGGTTGCATTTTAGGTTTTAGACCATGCAGAACTTTTTATAAATAATAACTTTTTTTCGTAAAATTAATAATAAAAAAGTTTTCCATATGCTGCGAACTTATGCAGACACGCGCTGTATACAGGGTGTTCATTTGAAAACTTCCCACCTCGATTTTCCTGCTTTAAAATAAAAATGTGGAAAATCGCTCGGACCCGTCGATTTTTATTTCGAGGGGGACATCTTTTGCGTATATTGTCAATCTTGTTACTTCAAGCCCCTAGGAGGGAGGGGGGTAAGATCTAAATCTTAAATGGATACCCCTATTTTATATAAATTTTTTTGGATTCTGCACAAAATTCTGAACATTTTTTATTAAAAGCAATATTAGTCTATACTTAACAGTTCCCGAGATATTTACTCTTGAAAAATGATATTTTTGAACTTTGACAGCGTCTAGCTTAGAGCAAAACGGCTTACATGTCCCTTTCTTCGAATTTTATTATCTTTCCAATAGTGTGAACTTTCGGTTAAACCGTATGTAAGAAATATAGTACTTCTGGTTTGACCGGAAGTTGACACTATTGGAAAGATAATAAAAATCGAAGGTAGGGACATGTAAGCCATTTTGCTCTAAGACGTACAGTTAGAAAGCTAGACGCTGTCAAAGTTCAAAAATGTCCTTTTTCAAGAGTCAATATACCGTAAACTGTTAAGTATAGACTAATAATGCTTTTATTAAAAAATGTTCAGAATTTTATGCAGAATCCAAAAAAATTATATAAAATAGGGGTATCCGTTTACGATTTAAATCTTACCCCCCCCCCCTCCCTCCTAGGAGCTTGAAGTAACAAGATTGACAATATACGCAAAAGATGTCCCCCTCGAAACAAAAATCGACGGGTCAGTCCGAGCGATTTTCCACATTTTCATTTTAAAGCAGGAAAATCGAGGTGAGAAGTTTTCAAATGACCCTGTATATATATATTATAATATTATATTCAGCTTATTTATATCGCTGTCGTGTTATTTTAAAGTACAATTTCAGTTTAGTTTAACATTCTTGTGCGGCGTTTTTTTTCGTCTCTACTAAATAAAAAAAATATTTCAGAATGGAGGAAAAAAAGAACCTGAAGAAGTCCCCAAATTTTGGACCAGAAGAAAAAGCGACTTTGATTGAGATAATAGCAGACAAATACGCCAGCATCCTCGAAAACAAACTGACAGATCAGACTACCCTTCAGGAAAAGATAGCAGCATAGAAAAATATTGAAAATGATTTTAACTCGGTGTCACCTTCAGCATGCTTCAGAGACTGGGACGTGTTAAGAAGGTATTATGAGAACCAAAAAAAAGTGGCTAGGCAGCTGAAAGCAAAGGAAATCCTAGAAAAATTCAAAACAGGGGGTGGCCCCCAAGTCGTAATAAAAAAGGATCCTGCTGTACATTGAAGGGTTAGGAAACAGAAGAGATTCCAATAGAATTGCAAGTGTGACCCAAGACACTGAACACACAATGATATTTGTATTTGTATTAATTAATATTGTTTTGTCTCTCCTGAACGTTTTTAGAAAGTCGACTTATCAGCTTATTCACGGGGGGAGATAAATAATGTAATTTGGCAGAAAAAAATATGGTTCGACTACCCAATGGTGCCTTATCTATCTATACATCTATTTCTATATACCTATATTTTATTTAAAGCTGAAGGTAACAAAAGAAAGTTTGTCCGAAAATAAAAATCGACTTCCAGATAAGATAGGTATGTAGGAGGTTCAAACATATCTAGGTAATGCCAGCAACATGTAGGGAAAAATCTGATAATTTTAAATTTGTAACCATGAGAGATATAAGATTAACAAAAAATATATAAATTCAAAAGAGTTTTGTCTGTTTCCTTCTGCCAAACCCATCCCCAGACGCGTTTCGCCGTCATTACGGCTCATCAGTGAGGCTCAGTTTGGCAGAAGGAAACAGGGCTCAAAGACAAATCACTTGTCAGGATCGATTATCGACGGGAATTATAGAACCCGGTGTAGTAGTTTTGTTGACAAAATGGGAACGGCGAATGATGGGAACCGTCGCGAGTCAATGGGACGTGAAAGCACGGCACAGTGAAGCGGGCGAGACCCATAGACATATACCTTTAGTGTCAAAAAATACGTTGTATGGGTGAAAAAAGACGTTTGTATGCACAGCTCGCCGGTCAAATGCCCAACACGTATGGGCATGCGCACCACTTTCTTGCAATTAGGTTTACGTTCTCTATCGACATCATATAAATAAATACACTCCAGCGGATCGCCGCTATTTTTGTTGTTACATTTTCTCTGTGGATTTTTGTATTCTTTGCTATTAGGTACTTTCCTTTTGTTTCTTGTAAACAGCATAGGGTAAAGGGTACAGTTATTGGCACTTTAAGCGTTTGTATATTTATAAACTTGTAACGAAAATAGATAATCGAGTGAGGTTAATATTTTTTTACCAAAATTAGTAAATGGGTATTAGGTTTATTGAAAAAATGCATATTTAGTGAATTTATACCATTTTTTTATTATTATTTTTTACATTTCCATAAATATGCCGTAAAACACAATAATTGGCACATAGACGAATGTGATTGGCACTGAAGAACACAGTTATTGGCACATAAGTAAAAAAATTCTACCAAATCAAAATAATAACTAAATAATAATTCTGTCTGACAGGCTATAGATTCCTCGAAAATACCTAAACTAAACAAATATTCTTAACAAAAATATAAGATAAATAATGAAAGGAAATAAATACTAATAAATTGTTCTTCTTAGCAGCCAGGTTACATGCATTACATAATATGTAGGAGTGAATAATTGGGAGAACGGGATTGTGGCTCCAAATACATTCTGGATAAAATTAGTGATGCCGCGAGACGAGACGAGCATTTTTTTCATCTCGTCTCGACGAGAAACGCGTTTTTCTCGCTCGAGAGTGCCATTGTCGTCTCGTCTCGTCTCGTCTCGTCTCGTCTCGTCTCGTCTCGTCTCGTCTCGTCTCGTCTCGTCTCGTCTCGTCTCGTCTCGTCTCGTCTCGTCTCGTCTCGTCTCGTCTCGTCTCGTCTCGTCTCGTCTCGTCTCGTCTCGTGAGTAGGGAATCATAAAAAATATTTTTTTATACGAATCTTAAAGGGGGTAAACATTTAAAAGTATCTGGTCGTCTCGCAGAAGGGTTTAATATAAGTCGGTTTGTTAGTCATGTGACTTAGAAACTATTTTTCTTAGATCAACAAAATATTGCAAGCGGCCATAAGACATAATTCACGTAATGTAATAGGCTTGGCACCGAGGTATTTTCAGTCCAAAATATACGGGGTGGTAAAAGATACAGAATAGAGAACGATTTATAATAATAATAATTGATTCACAATGGAACTACCCTTCTTTTATTATTTATTTTTTGGCATAATTCGGGGCATAATTAACTGCAATAGCTTGGAAAATATTCGACTAAATAAAGGGATCAGCCCAGGCCCAGAATGTCATCCGGGGAAAAACCTTAATTTTTTTATAACATTAATAGAAAGTGCAAGAGAAAGAACTTAAAGAAGTATTTCCGAAAATGCTCTATTTGACATATCAATCTCTCATAGTTAGTGCAAATTAAGCATAATCCTTTTCTAGCCCTTTTTAGTTTTGAAAATCTATAGCTAAAAATGCATCTAATTTTACAGGTTTAAAAGAGAATAACATACACGTCGTTATATAAAAATTATTAAAATTAAAAATTCTTTTTTACAGCATTTCATTAAAAAAGGGAACAAATTTGGATAATTCAAATTCATTTAAATTGATGAAACTTCAAGACAAAGTAGAAAATAAGGCAAGGAAAATGACGGTGCGACCTTTTTGACAAGGAGTTTCATAAGTAAAGTCGATTCACTCAGTAAACCTGCAAGATGGCCGACATGTCATATGACAAAAGTCATTGAAAATGCAAAAATTTATTTTATTTAGCTGGAATATGACTTTTGTCATATGACATGTCGGCCATCTTGCAGGTTTACTGAGTGAATCGACTCTAGTAAGCAGTAAAGAAAACCCTTTACAATTTATTTGTAAAAAATGGACTTGACAATTTTATGCAAATCTGTTCTGCCTCGAAATTATTTTAATTTATGTCGAAATATATTAGTGACCTAGTACATTTACTATATTTTCATTATAACTAGTAATATATTTCTTACATCCGGTTTAACCGGAAATTGACACTTTTGGAAAGATAATAAAAATCTAAGATAGGGACATGTAAGCCGTTTTGCTCTCAGACGTACAGTTAAAAAGCTAGAAGCTGTCAAAGTTCAAAAATGTCATTTTTCAAAAGACAATATCTTCGAAACCATTAAGCATAGACTAATAATGCTTTTATTAAAAAATAATTATAATTTTATGTAGAATTTAAAAATTTAATAATATATGGGGTGTTCCATTTAAAATATCGAAGTAGCTATTATTTTTTTGTGGAAGCGGCAACACTGTATTGTTAAAAATATTTTAGATAGGTAGAGCGTGTCCGTTTATGTACACGACCAAATTTTCAGAACGATTCCTTTACTGGTTCGTCAGAAACGTCTAACATTCCATCCACCGTTAATCACCCTGTATATATTAACATAAGAACTTGGACTCCTTCTTAAATATTGAATATATATATTTTTTGGAAATTAGGACGTCAATATATTTGAAAACAGCACACATTAGACGGATAAAACAATTTCTGTAACTATATTACTGAACAAAAAAAAAATATATAGGTATTCAGTAGAAATATTTGCAATATTCCAGACTTTTTTTTGACACCCTTTATATGTTCAATCATCGTTGCAAGGATAGATACGATTAAGCACAAGAGCAAATTTTCTACATAACAAATATAAATCTGAATTATATATGTTTAGTCACCATGATGGATCAGTTATGTTGCATAGACATTATTATGAAGCTCGGTGCAATGTCTCAATAATAGATATGTTTCGTCCCACAGAAAGGAACATTGCGCTTTCCAAGGGTAGGGCATTTTCATATCTCTGGTTTACTCCTGCTAATACGCCCCTAAAATCTTGATACTGAGTTTTGAGACACCCTGTATAAACGAGCCATAAACGAGATATCTTTGTGATAAAACAAGAAACATCGTTTTATTGTTGTGATATAGTGCTATATAAATTGGTCACCTGGAATCTTAATTCAATCTTTTCCAGTCGCTTTTGCTTCCTTTCTTCCTTTTGTTTTTCAAGGTTTTCTTTTTGAAGTCTTTTAGTTTTTTGTACATTTTGCCATTCTTCAGCAGTTAAAACGAATGATACTCGATTTGTTTCTCTTTTATTTTTTCTTTGTGGTGTATCTGGGTTATCTAAAAAGTTTTCCAATAAACCTCGTTCATTTATTTTTTCAATTTTCTTTAAGTTCCACATTTCTTTCATATTTTCCCTTCCATAGTCTTTATTGTTTTTATTTTCATTGTACTTTGTATCTTTTTTTGTCACGTTTCTTATTTTGTTTTTCATATTTTTTTATATCTGATGTATCGTCTTTCATGTTGGTTCCTTTCGAATCTCTTTCATATATTTTTCTCTACTTGTATCTCTGCTTCTTTCTCTTCTTTTTCTTTAAATTTTTCACCTATCTCTTCTATTATTATTTTCTTATTTATAATATGTGACTTGATGGGGACAAAAATCATTGAAATTTCTTCAATATTTAAAAAATTGACATCTTCTGCAACATATTCTAGTAAATTTATATCTTTATCTACTTTACTTTTATATTTTTCTTGAGTTTTTTCATTTTCATCTGTGTTGTTAATAATAATGAAATCGTCATAATACGTAAACAAAGTTTTTAAAACTGAAAAAACTTGATTTAAGAAAAATACATATAATAATTTGTCATTTCTAATACAGTACTTGGCATATATATTTTTCAGTTATTGGCATAGTGCCAACAACTGTATATGCATTTTTTTATAATATTTTGTATACAACATAAAGTAAAGATTTTACCAACAATGTTAAATTACTTTAGTAAAAGTGATTAAAAATTAATAAATAATGAAATAGAGTTATTGGCCCCTAGGTGTCAATAACTGAAATTTAATATTTTAAACATGCAGTAATCGGCACCCCAAAAAAGTCAATTTTTTAATGAAAATAAGTCCTTAGAAGGTAAAATGTAAATGAAGAATGATAGTAAAACGTCATAAAAAATTAAAACACACTAAAATCGTAATCGTGTTTCTCACTCGCACTATTTTTAAATGGCCACGTGCTAATGAAAATTGGAAAAACTTAGCTTAATTTAAGACACCAGGTAACGGTCACACACACGATGCCACCATTTTTCAATCAGTAAAGCGCGTCAAATAAAAATGACAGATGACATAGTAATAGTAAAGATGTTGCCGAATTGAGAAAACATCTCAAAAATGTAATAATTTGTATCGAAAGCTTATAATTGGTTAAATTGTGCATTGGTGCCAATAACTGGCGGAGTGCCAACAACTGTGCTGTTTACCCTAGTATAGTAAAAATATTTGCTTAGCTAAGTTATTAAAGGAATGCTTTGTGAATAAATCGTATATCGTATGAGAAATATATATGGGCATAACCGATGCAAAGGAGGAAAAAATATATTCTGAGCTGAGTTAAATTTTTAAAAGGAACGCTCAACTTTGCTGTGGGCTTTGCTATTTAAAAGCAACTAAAAGGAACTAAGAACAAGGGTATAATAATAATAATAATAATAATAATAATAAAAAGTGTATTCAACATTTTTTGTTTACATTTAATGTTAATATAAATTTTTTTGAATAAACTTAATTCCGAAACTCAGAAGTAAATACTTGTATTGAGTTAAATATAATAATAAGTTAAATATAAATTTAAAGTTAAATAATAATATAATATTTATTGTAAAGAATATATTACATAATTCAGACACAACTATGTTATAATATAAAACAAACATGACAATATTTTATTTGTATTTTATATCACTACAATATACGAAGATACAATACGTTATGTATATAATATATAGATCTTTATATCAAAACTAAGCCATTTGGAAATTCATACAATCCTGATCCAGCCATTATTTTTGTATATAAATTATTGGGATTGGAATATGTCGTTTTATGTAGTTTCATGTTTGCCAAATTTAAAATATATATACAGAAAATATGTCGGTTAATATTTTTTTAAATTCATATATACAGGGTGTTCCGATGATCATGTTACAAAATTCTAGGGTAGATAAAACACACGAAAATAAGAAAAAAAGTTCATGTGAACATGGGTCCGGAAACGCTTCTTCAGGGAGCTAGGGCCCTTCGAAGATGACCTTCAAAAACTACTTTTCGTTTTATAGCTTCGGTACTACTGCAGCTATCGCAACCAATTTTGGGACATGAAATCTAGTTCGTAGGTTCATCAATTTGAGCCTTCCGGATTTTGTCACCTTTAACCAGGGGCGTACAAACCAAGGGGGTATTTGAGTAAATTTGACCCTACTCCTCTTAGGCTTTAATTTCTTACCATTTTTATATCTGATTATGATTCTCCAATGCCTTTTACATAAAAAAGGTACTCTTAGTAAAAATCGCTATCTGTCACAGTTTCCTCCGAAAATGGCTAAATCCAATCAATAATAAATTATTGGTCTTAAACCAATTATTACGTTGAAATATGAAAATGAGGTTCAGTACAGATAGTTGTCAAAAATCTGTCAATAAAATATTGTGTCGCCAGTGAATCATGGATTATACTTTCGCCGAATATGCCGATATGCTATTAATTTATGGCGAAGTTCATTGCAATGGAAGAGCCGCTTCAAGATTGTATCAGGAGCGGTTTCCTGAGAGGCGTGTACCTGCTCACACGCTATTCGAGAGGGTAAATCAGCGCATAAGGGAAACTGGCTCCGTGAAAATAACGAGGCCAGATAATGGCGCTCAAAGAACTGTACGAACTCCAGAATTTGAGGAAGAGGTACTCCGACAATTCGAGGAAAATCCTAGTGTTAGTACCCGAGCTGTTGCAGAATCCATGAATGTAAGTCATGTACATGTATGGGAGATTGTTAACGAACAACTTCTTCATCCTTACCATCGCCAAAAAGTACAGGAATTGAGACCAAATGATTATGCACCCCGCGTAGAGTTTTGCGAGTGGTTTCTTCAACAGTGTACACAAGAACCCCAATTTCCGAAATTTGTGCTTTTCTCTGATGAGGCTGTTTTTACGAGAGAAGGTATTTTTAATTCACGGAATAGCCATGTGTGGGCGGAGGAAAACCCTCATGCTCTTCAAATAAGAGGGTACCAACATCGATTCTCGGTGAACATGTGGGCTGGAATTGTTGGAGAACGTCTAATTGGACCAATCATGTTGCCTCCTCGACTAACTGGGACGGTGTACCTCAATTTTTTAAGATACACCTTACCTGAGTTATTGGATGAGCTGTCCCTCGACATACGTCGGAATCTATGGTTCCAGCATGATGGAGCACCCGCTCATTTTGCACATGTCGTACGTGAGCACCTCGATGATCGTTTTAGAGGACGTTGGATTGGACGTGGAAGCGATGTCAACTGGCCAGCCCGGTCCCCAGATTTAACTCCTATGGATTTCTTTCTTTGGGGACATATGAAAAGCCTTGTATATGAAACTCCAGTTCAGTCGGAGGAAGATTTGGTGGCTAGGATTTCTGTTGCGGCTGAAATGATCCAAACCATGCCTGATGTTTTTACTGACGTCAATTTAAATATGCTACGTAGGTGTAATACATGTATTGAACGTGGTGGCAGGCATTTTCAACAATTGTTATTTTGAATTTATTTTGGTACGTACAGGGTCAGTCAACGACAGCGTTAGTAAATTCATCTTCAAGACAAAAATTTACTCTGCCTTATCCTTGACTCACTCGTTAAACCTGTTTAATTGTTTTTTTTTTTAAATATTTTGTATACGTTCCCTTTTACTTTTTATACCCCCAATTTCGAAAAGGCAATAAATCTCTCTAATCTAATTTATTTTCATTAAAGAAAAAGATTTGACTAACTTATAATGCTCACTATCTGTACTGAACCTCATTTTCATATTTCAACGTAATAATTGGTTTAAGACCAATAATTTATTATTGATTGGATTTAGCCATTTTCGGAGGAAACTGTGACAGATAGCGATTTTTACTAAGAGTACCTTTTTTATGTAAAAGGCATTGGAGAATCATAATCAGATATAAAAATGGTAAGAAATTAAAGCCTAAGAGGAGTAGGGTCAAATTTACTCAAATACCCCCTTGGTTTGTACGCCCCTGGTTAAAGGTGACAAAATCCGGAAGGCTCAAATTGATGAACCTACGAACTAGATTTCATGTCCCAAAATTGGTTGCGATAGCTGCAGTAGTACCGAAGCTATAAAACGAAAAGTAGTTTTTGAAGGTCATCTTCGAAGGGCCCTAGCTCCCTGAAGAAGCGTTTCCGGACCCATGTTCACATGAACTTTTTTTCTTATTTTCGTGTGTTTTATCTACCCTAGAATTTTGTAACATGATCATCGGAACACCCTGTATATTTTCTAAATTCCGTACCGTTTCAAGCCATCTGCAAGTTCCTACCATTCCCAAGCCAAAGTATACAATAATCTGCTCACCTACGGTAAATACTAAGCCAGTACAACGTTGCCAATATAGGAAAAGTAAACTTTAACTATTCTGATTTAAATAATAAATAACGGTGTAATTAAAGCCAAATATTTTAAAAAAAAATTATGACCTAATATAATATATCTTATAAGATTGATGTCGGGTTGCACGAAGATTTTAAACAATAATTAACTAACCAGCAAGTTTAACTGTGACATTTCTGACTTTGGCAGAAAGGATTTTCTCACAATCAAAGTGGCCTGGTTTCCATAATTTTTAATTTATTAATCGGCAACTTTGATTGTAAATGAACTAGGTTTGTTAATGTTATTTAGGTCACAGTCAAAGTAGCCTGGTTAGTTAATTTTTGTTAAAAACCTTTGTGCAACCCAACATTATTATGTCCTTTTTATTGCCACCTCTTCGCCTTTCACCAGGATACTACAGGTTTTGATGAATCCCGGAAAAAAGCGCACAGAAAATATACGCACAGGAAATAATCGCATAGAAAAAAGCACACAGTCACATAAGCGCACAAGAAATATCCGTACCTGGAAAAATTCGCAAAAGGAAAAAAACGCACACGGAAAAAAGCTTACGTGTATAATTGCGCACATGGAAAAAACCGCAAAATTTACGCACATACTATATATCGGTTTAAAAAAATGCTCTGGGTAACAATGAACAAACCGGTTGCCAATACACCTTTTAGAACCGATTGGAGAGTATGTAGAATAATCACAGGTAATACCAACCACTCCGACCCTTTTTAACCGTAACGCAATTCGGTTAGGGGATTAAAGATCCCTGCAGCATCTCTAAATTGAATAGCAAAAACTTAACGGAATTCGGGTGCACCGACCTACCTCTATTACATGATTTATAATTAGTAGGATAATTTATGGAAATACCTATTAGGATTTACTGTTGTATGGTGTGTTTTATTTTAAAAAGCTACACAAAAAACAAAAAAGTAAACGACCTGCGTTTTTTTCCATGAGCGCATTTATACACGTGAACTTTTTTCCGTGTGCGTTTTTTTCCTTGTGTGCATTTTTCTAGGTGCGGATATTTCTTGTGCGCCTATGTGACTGTGCGCTTTTTTCTGTGCGTCTATTTCCTGTGGGCTTTTTTCCGAAGACCGGTTTTGATATATTATGGTCTTTGGGTAACTAGATATTTTCTCCGGGAGAAAACAGCATAATATAAGTAAAAAAAAGTTTGAAAGCTTAATTTGAAAAAATATCTGAATATGGAGTACTTATGTTTTTGATATAATGGGCGACTTGTTGAGAATGTGCTCAGGTTTTAGATAAAAACAAACAAAATGCTTTATTAAAGGAATGCCAAGTAATTTCAAATATAGGTACCTTTAAGTTTTAAAAATCTAAAAGTAGTTAAACAAAACATCCTAATGTAGAGTATTTTTAAGGAAATACATATCCCTGGAAAGTCTCTTTTTTTGGTCGGCTCATAAATTCTTCGTGTCATGTAACCTTTAAAGGTGGCATCTACTGACCAGAAACTGGAGCTATAGTCTTTTACTTACACTGCAAATATGAATTTGTCACTACGTTCCGTTTCCGAGAAATTAGGAAAAATGATTTAGTAGCCAAAAATGTAATTGGGCTTATTATTAGGTATATATGATCAGTGTCAACCAACATTTTTTATATTAGACCATTAATACTTTTAGACTAGAGTTGTAACAAATTCATTATTTTCCAAAGTTATATGCCTAATGTTCCGAACAAAAAATGTACATATTATAACGTGGAAAAAATGAAAGAAAGTCTTATTTGTACCACGCTAAACTAAGTAATTAACATAAATTGATTAAAACTTTAAAAAATACGGTGACCTTAGAAACTTTAAAACGGGAGTTTCTATTTTCAAAAAGTTGCGGCCTGATTATAGTTAAAAGTTTAGTATAAAAAACCTTGCAAGTAATTTGCGAGAGTAAGAATAAGAAGTTCAAAATAAAATATACAATAATACTTTATTATTTCTATTTATAACTATAAAAACAATCACGCTGTCTAAATCTAACTAAATACTACATAATAATAATATTATTTTTGGGTTTGTTGCAAATTCAAAGAAGCCTTTAGCAAAGTTATTTTAAAGTTTAAGTTTTTTCATGTATATATTATACACGACAGCTTTGATTGATGTCCACTTTTTATTCTGAAAATCATCTGGATATTCATCAACAAATTCCTCAACTTCATGTTGTTTTGGAGCCCGCTTACATGTTATATGTTTTGAAAAATAGTTCGCAATAATATTTTTTTGCTCCTTAGTCCATGATTGTCTTAAATCTTTTTTATTAAGAATTGATTTCGTGGTTACAAATTTTTTTGTAATATCTTTTGTAATCCCTACATCTGCTAAATCATCTGAATTGGAGCTTTGCGCAGTAACAGCATCATTGGTGTTCCTGTTATTTAGTTCGTCAATAATATCTTCCACTTGCTCACCTTCTTGTGCAATAGGATTTAAATCCAGATTTATATCATCCAGATGCATACCTTTGTATCGGTCAATTCCTCCTTCCGATGCAAGAAGTAATAGCTTCGAGACTTTTGCAGTTTGATATAGATCATCCGATAATCTATATACATTACAATGAATATTTAGTGTATGCCCCATAAATTTTGAAAGTTGCTCAAGGTCTTTTTCGGAGAACTGTAGAAGTTGCGTTACAGTAGCTAAATGTTTTCGTAATTTAGTAGCGCTTATGCTTTTTGGATTCTTCACCCCACATTTCTTTGCGTACTTATACACAACTTTGGTTCCGTCAATACAATTTTGGCCATTAGTATGAAAGATAAAATCATTGTTCGTAATAAACGTATCTCTTATGCGAATTAGGCAATCAAAATAATTTCTCATCTCTTTTGAAAATAATACGGGAACACCTCGTCCTCTCTTTCCTCTAATTACGATTCGACTGTAAGAACTAAGTAGCATTTTTTCTACTTCAGTTAAACAACTTTCAAATTCATTTTCTCTCGTAGAATCCAAATTAATTGATTTGTATGTTTGTACTTTGAGCTGAGCCACTTCAGCGGGTCGCCTTCTATTTAATATAATTATTTGGACATACAATACATCCTTAAGTATATAATATGCTGATGAATCTGTTTCATCCAGCAATAGTTTATTATACATTTCTTCTGCGGTGTGTTTTAAGTAATCATTAAGTTGAATAAGGTCAGAAGTAAGAGGAATTAATTCATCTTTATTCCATTTTTTTTCATTTAGGTTAGTCGATGCTTGAGCCGAAACTTCGTTCGCCCATTGTGAAGTAACAAGGGTTTTTAAAATTTTTATTTGTTTTCTTTCTTTTTCCGTATCTGGTTTTTGAAGCAAGTATATGTATGCCAAATCACAACATTTTTTTAACAGAGTACCAAAATTTATAGCGACCGTGGGTGATTCATAAATATCTTTTTCAGCATTGTAACCGCCAATTTTATTTACTCCTTGAATAATTATCTGAAAGAATCCAGGACGTAATAAATCTATAAGGTGATTTACTTCAGTAGTTTATTTTCTTGCAAAGGTCAATAATTTGGCCAAACGTCTCATGTCTTGTCTTACTAAATCCAAATTCCCCCTGCTTTTTCTTCCTTTAAGGTAAGAGTATCCATAATTGCATATTAATGTATCCTTTCTAACAATAAGACCAATTTCGTCAGCTCTCATGTGAGGAAATAACTCCTTCTTTAATAATTCATCATGTTTAATTAGAGTTCCGAGCAAAAGTGTTGTTTGACCCATACTTTGAGAAGTTTGCCTCGATCATTTTTTTCCCAACTCGGGATTTTCTGAACATTGTTTTGTATGTCTGTAGAGGCTTCTCTTTTTGTAAAAACCCAAGCAGTATGAACAGGGAAGAAAGTCAGCTGCTGGTGGTTTGCCGTGCCGTCCTACTCTTTTAACCGGTCTTAATTTCGTATTAGTTCTGCTTCTTATAAAATTACCCTTTTTTTTTAATACAGACAAAGCATCCCTCCTACTTTTTGATTTGTTTTGGTACGATAAAATGCGTTGTACTTCTATTTCATTTTTGTGCCATGTATAAAGATGCCTGGAAAAGTGAGAAATATCTTTTTCGCAAAAAAAGCAGTAGTCTCTTCGGTCGGTGTAATTTTTACGACAAGCCTTCTCAACTTCATCCTAAAAAGAAACTTATACTGTATTGCCGAGTTGAACAAAGATTTTAAACAATAACGTATCAGCAAATTGGAGAGAAATGAAATTAACAAAATTGATTTTCTCACAACAGATTGGCCCGGTTAGCTTATTTCTTGATTTACCATAAGGCAACTTTAATTATGAGTAAATTAAGATTGCCAATGTCATTTATGTCATAGTCAAAGTGGCTGGTTGGTTAATTATTGGTAAACACATTTGTGTAACCCAACATATTATGAGTAAAATAAAATAAAAAACGTTTATTTTCACTTTAAACTGAAGGAATAAATATTACATACCTCAACCTCAGCTGACTGAGAAATATCAATGTCAACTCTTTTGTCTTGGACCTTTAAGGGAATCTAAAACAATAATAGAATAACATATTTTTATTTGTATTATAAGGCGAATTGCTTTAAGAAAACTGCATTACTACATTTTTAACGTTACTAAAAAGAAAAATCCTTTTTTTTTCGAGGAAAGTTTTTTTGTTTATCTACTTAATTAGGTACCAGACTCACTAATTATTATCAAATCGAATTAAAAGACACATAAGTAGTTTGCTAGTAGAGAAAATCTCATATAACATTTTTACAAGATTTGAAAATTTTGTTTTTATTAGGATTTGTGGTGCAGAACCTAAAAAACTGTTGAAATTAGATTAGGAAACCATTAGGCTACTAAATAATTTTAATAATCTTTGAGCTAAGCTCTTTCCAAATTATATAGATTATATTTGAAATGGTAATTGCAAACAAGCGGTTTGGGAACACCTTTAATCAAGTGGGCATAATCAGCAATTTGCTGACAGTTTCTGATCGAACAAAGGTATTGAGAACACTGTATCTATAGCACTGCGGACAACCTTAAAAAAGATAATATAACTTACTTCTGAAATTTGATAAGGGTCTGAATCAAGTTTTGACGAATGATGAAAAACTATAGGTGAACATATAGGTATCTCGCCGATAGATGAATTGTTGGATATCTAAAAGTGATACATTATTAAATATAATTTAAAGCTAATAATGGCATATGAAGGGTCGTTTCTTTGCGCCGCCGCGCCGGGGTGCAAAATAATATGTATCCCCATATCGCCGCGGTCAACAGACCACCAATGCCGAATTCGCAGTTCTTTGGTATAATTTAGTCTGTGAGGCAATCACACGCAAGAAATAATTAGATAGTTACTAATAATATAATGGATGTTTCCGTTTCAAAATTTTGCCTAAAATATATGCGAGATGTTTAAAGATTTTATAGTCTATGCCAAGTTGCCGCCGGTGTGCGTTGTGCACCTCCTGGTAAAAACGGCACTGGAAATATAAAACAATTTATCAAAAAATAGCCTTGCACAAAGTTTAAGCACCCTTTGCTACGTCAATATGTATTTCCTTAAAAGGAAGTTCGTTTTAAAATATGTCTGTAATACGTGTCAATTACCTAATACTACATACTACAAGTTTAAATGAAATAGTTATATTAGTGTAATTTTGTTGGCATTTTAGTTAATTAAAGTCTACCTACCTTATCAGAGTTAGTTGATTGATCAGAATGAAATAAATAGTCGAAATTATTGTTTCCACTAGAGTCTGAGTCACTTATAATCATTTGTTCGGAAGAAAGTTTGATGTCAATATTCTCACTTTCTTGATCAATAAAATTTATATTGTAAGGATCATAGGGGACTTCCGAGACACAATCTTTCAATATATCTTGTTCGGATGAACATATTTTATTATTTTCTATTGTAAGAGCTTGCTGATCACTTCCTTGATCAATGAAATTTATATTGTAGGGGATTTCCTCAATAATAATTAGATCATGTGATTTACATAGATTAGCTACCTCTTCTTTTGGCGGAACTATTACCAACGGAGTGTCATTTTTGTCCAAAATAAAATGAGAAATTATGTTAATTTTTCCATTATCGGTAGTAACACTGTCTTTTAACTTATCTGGTTCATTTAAACATTCTGAAGAATTATTTATACACGCTTCCAAATTAAATTTACTTAAAATACATGTTTTATCTGGAGATTTGTGATTTTCGGTAACTCCTAAAATGCTTTTGTTGGGTTGAATATTGTTAAGCACGTTATTATTATTAGTACAATCAGCTAAAGGTATGAAAGTCTCCGTTAAAGCATCCGTTTTTTTTTTGATATTCTCCAAAGGCTGCAAAACTGTGTTCTTTAAATATTTAGGCTCGACCTCTATTATCCAATTTGAAAATGGTTCAAAGTCATCAGAAGTATCTTTTTTATCGTACTCTTCAATAGAACCATTTTCGGCAATTGGCAAAGCACCTGGAACAAATTTGTAATAGGCATTTAAAAGTAAGTAAACAAATTAGACATAACTTTTTTAAATTCAGGCAAATTTGTGGTATTTATTTAGATTTGTATTTTTTTTTCGGTCACCAGAAACTTTATCTTGGTTGGAATGACATATTAAACAAAATAATTTTAAAATTTCATATATTGTATATTGACAAAAAATTAACTAATAATGTACATGACAAAATGCCTCTTGTCAATGCATGGATTCGGGATAATTTAAATTTACGTTTTACTATTATTTGTCTTTTTTCTATTATTTTAATAAACATGTTAAATTGCGATTCCAAACTTTGAAACACAGTTTTTATTTTGCTTATTATTAGGTAGACGAAGCTTCCATTGTGAAAATGGTACATAGAAATGAAAATGGTTGCATGTAAATATCATGTTACATGTAAGACAAGTGGTAAAGTAAGTTTTGAACATCACTAAAAAAATTATTTTACTTTACCTGAAATTTACATTTACATAATTTGTGGTAAATAATAAACCATTTTTTCATGGAAGTGCACTTCATAACATCTCTTTTATTTTTGTTTTAAAATAAAGTTTAAGATTGCTTTTATGCATAAAAATTGGTCTGCTAGCGAAAAAATGCTATTACTACGGCAGACTCCATTTTTATGTATTAAATTACGTTTTTTACTGAACAGTCCTACCACATTTTTTTATAAAACATAATATGATCGTGACGCTTAAAAAATTGAGTCTCTCCTAGTGAAATTTTTTTTTTCGATGACAGACCAATTTATATGCATAAATGAGATCTTAAACTTAATTTCAGAAAAAAAAAATAGGTTGTGTTTCGAGGCGACCATTATAAAAACCAATTAACAAAACAAAATGTCGCGGCGCCGGCGCTTCAGAATTTAATCTGACATAGTAAAAACAATTTGTATATAAAGCGTGTGTAATAATAACAGGAATTTAAAATAATAATTCAGAATTGAAATAAAATATTGTTTTTAGTTTGCAACGGCCATACCGTATTTTTTTATTAAAAAAAGTGGTTGCGGCACTTAAAAAATGGAGTCTGCGGTAGCAAAAATAAATAATTTTTTGCTGGCCGATTACGCAGATGCATAAATATATCTTTAACATTATTTTAAAACAAGAATCAAGGAGGTGTTATGAAGTGTATTTTTATTTTAAAAAGCCATAATATTATGAAAACAAACTAATTGGACTTATGATCGACGGTTATCTCTAACAAAGTCTGCAGAAAATCTTATTTTCGTAATGTTCGGTTGCCATTTATTTTTTATACAGGGTTATTCAGAAAACACGATTAAATCCATTTTTTTGCCCAAAATAAGCGAAATTTGGAATTTGGGTATAACTTTGAAATTAAAACAATAATTCTTAGTAAAAAAATATTCTAAAATGAAAGATGGATGTACTGTACACTTAGCGCAGTTTCAAATTTTTGATCCTACCTCGTATACCATAAGACTTTTACCGGATTTAATAGGTGTTATTTTGGTTTGAGAACATGCAGAACCTATCTAAAATAAAATTAATTTTCTAAACTTAAAGATAAAAAACTTTCCCATATGCTGCGCACTTTCTGCCGGTCACTGTATATCTTGCTAAACAATTCTAAACAATTTTTCCTTATAAGTTAAGTTTCCTTTAAGTTAAGTTTTCCGTATTTTTAAAAATAATGAGTAAATTTTATATTTTCGCCTGGGTATGTTGTGTAACTTAAAGCCGTTCTAAGGTAGGTACCTATACATTTAATATGGTTATTAAACATGCACCTTTGACGGCATTTGTATTTAAATTGTGCAACTAACGAAGAAAATCATATTTGTCAGGTTATGTTTAGGTAAAACACCATTTATGCATCAATTTATGATTTTAATATTAGGAAACTTTATTATAATACAAATATTTATTTACTTACCTTTAGAAGCACTTTCCCTTCCCAAAAGTGCAATTTTTTTACTTCTTTGGGACATGGCGCGCGCACTCACAGATAAGCGGTTAAGTAATTTAAATATCAGCGAACTTGTCGTCGCCGTATAAAGACTAATTAAATTTTTTTACATTGTTGTCACTTGTTACTGGATTATATTTGTTTGTTTGCAGATATATACTCGTATATTGTTGACGGCAACATTTGCGCCCCTATCGCATTTTTAAGGAACTATGTTTTTAAGATTCATACAATCCTAAGCCAGTATAAAATTAGTTCCATACCCCGCCCATAAATCAAAATAACGGTTTTTTCTCTGTTATACTATGCGTAATACCAAACGCCATTAAAAAAAAAACTCAAACTGTTTTTTTTAAGGCGGCATTAAAAATTAACAGGGAAAACAATCCTGAGCCATATATATGGCTTGGGATTGTAAAAGTGGATCAGGAATGTACGTTCAAGTTGCTATATCTGGCTTAGTTTTACACCATTAACGTAAATATATATATATATAAATATATTTGAAAGAAACTAGGGAAATACAAATATATATTCTTTATTTTATTCATTATTTATTAATGACGTTCTTGAATATATCTCTTGGATTAGATAATATCCAATTTTGAATTTTATTTTATAATTATTTAACGATTTTATTATTTTAATTGACTGTGGTAGCATATCAAAAATATATGGATTGATGTTCAAAAAATGTTTGTGTGCTATTGTTTTGTTTACTCTATTTTTATATGTAATAGTATTTTTATGACGAGTTTCATGTGTGTGATTAATATAATTTATTATATTTTTATGTTTAAAAATATATATTAACATGTTATAAGAAAATATTTGTTTAATATCCATTTTTTTGCTATCTTTAAATAGTAAATCTGAAGAATATTGGTGGTCTTTTTCGTAAATAATTTTTAAAATGTATTTTTGAATAGTTTCATTATTATTAAGATAATTCTTATTTATGCCTCCCCATCCTAGTATTCCATAATTTAAATGTTTATAATGTTATACTTCATTTGTTTTATTAAAGCAATCCGTTTCTAAGATATTTGCACTTTTAAATAACATTGCATGTAGGTTTTTATTTTTAACAAAAATAAGCACTCAGTTTTTATAAAAAATTAGTTAACAATGTAATAAAAACTATGAATTAAAATTATTTTAACAAATGTAAAAAATTTCCACCGCCCACTTGTATCCATTTCCTTAAAGCTTTTACCAAATTGCGTCTTGCTTTATATAAAGTTATTTCTTTATTTTGAATTACGTTGGCTGCTTCCTGAATCCTTTGCAAGAGTTCATCGCGTATCTGGAACTCTACATTATAGACTAAAGATTTGAAATAACCCCAGAAGAAAAAATCTAAAGGGTTTAGGTCAGGCCTACGGGAGCCATGAAAAATTGCTACCACGGCCAAACCATCTATTAGGAAACAGCTTGTTAAGACAATTGTAAACTGCAAGTCGGTGGTGCATCATCGTGCATCAACCACATTTATCTTGTCTTAAATTTAAATAAATATAATGAAGTATATCTACTTACCATATCATTGTTTAAAAACTAAAAATACTACAAACCATTTCCTGGCAGTTAATTCGAAAGGTTCAATAATAAAATCGCCTATTATACCACACCAATGTTAACACAGAATTCATATTTATAATAACGTTCCGTCATTAAGTGAGGATTTTCCAGTTAAACACACCTCGTCTGGTAAAGGTCGCTTCGTCCGCAAAAAAGACTTTGTTGATAAACATTGGATCTTGACTTTGTTTATAAAGTAGAAACTGACAGAACTGTCGTGCTGGTAAAACACTTGGTAGTAAATTTTGGACAGGATTAAAATAATATGAGTGTAATTTTTCTATGTACGTAAAACATTTAAAACTGAGCTTTTTTGACATCAGTAACTTTCACTAAAAAATGTCTGGTACTGATCTTCGAATTTTCACCAATTCGCCACTAGAATTTTCTCTTTTTGAGCTACAGTAATTATCTTACGACACCCAATGTGTCTTTAAGGACGAAATGTTTCGCCCAAACGACTATACAGTCTTTGAAAAATATTTCTGTCTGTGTGCCTCCTGTTTGGATATTTTTGCCGATAACGTCTTACTACTGCACAACCATTGACATTTTTTTGCGCATAAATACAAGTCATATCTCTTATTTCGCTATTTGAATATTCATTATGTCTTGCCATTTTTAAGAGAAAATTGTTTAGTTTTATTTTGCAAAAAAATTAATGCATGAAAACAACTGTCACATTGATTAATTTGCTTAAATTTTTGATTAGTATGGAGGGTGCTGTTTTGATATTCATGCTTTTCAATTATCCATAGCCTATATTATTGGCCGCAAACTGTTTTTCTGACATCGGATTTCTGTATGCAACCACCTATTGAATTGCAAATATCTCGAAAACTAATTGTTTTACAGAATAAATGAAATAAATCTTTTTTCTTACACAATGACGGTTCTATTATACCTTTTAATCAAAATTCAATAAAGTTACCCGCAAATTTGGACCAGTGTAGTGGATGTGTAGGGTGTAACTAGCGCCCTCTACACGTTATTTGAAAAATAGGAATAAATTCATGTTACTCGCCCTTAAAAAACCCAATTACACAGCCTGAGCTATGAAGAAAAAATTAATTTAAAAATTAAACTTTAACATCCTGTATCTCATTAACCAGCAACAATTTACTAGGGCATATTTAGCTAAAAACTATTATTTTCATGTGTAAAATTGGTGCTTACTCTATGGCGCATTCATTACAGACCACCCTGTACATTAAAAAAACGCTTCCTTAAACTGTGTCTCATGTAACGGATTTTTATATTTTTAACTTTCATTTTCCAAATAGATATACAATAATAACACAGGCCTGCATGAAATTTGTGATGACGTGATTTTTGTTTGTTGAGCTTAGTTTTTATATAGAAATAACTAATTAAAATACAATTGGTCTCTTTCACCCACAGATTTTTTTTTGCAAAAAAAAAAAATATGAAAAAAACTTATAATAGGCGTTTTACTACATTTTAAAATGAATGTAGTACTTCAAATTCTAAATGATTGATGAATAAAAAATGATTTTCTGTGGTGCTACACACTTTCCGACTGGAGACTTTTTAGCGACTTCAAAAAGGAGCTTTAAAGCTGTTCTTTTACATAATGACAATGTTTTTGCTTCTGTTTCGGTCGGCCATACAGTTAAGTTAAAGGAAAACTATAAAAATTTAGAGGAATTACTTTTAAGAATACAATATGAAAATCACAACTGGGAAATGTGTGAAGATCTAAACATTTTAAGTCTTCTCTTAGGTCATCAGTCTGGATTTACTAAATTTCCATATTTCCCGTGCGAGTGGTCTAGCTAGCGAGAACAGCATTGGATAAAAAGAGACTGGTCACAAAGAGAGACTTTAACACCTGGAAACAAAAATGTAATTCGCGAAAGTCTTATTGACCCTCAAAAAGTTTTACTTCCACCACTTCACATAAAACTTGGACGTATGAAACAATTTGTTAAGGCATTAAACAAAGAAGGAAATTGTTTTAAATATTTGTGTAAAATATTTCCGGCTCTGTCAGAGGCAAAATTAAAGGAGGGAATCTTTGTAGGGCCGCAGATTAGCAGCTTGATGAAAGATACAGAATTTGAAAAGGTATAATGGAAGATAAGGAAAAACATGCATGGAATGCTTTTAAAGAAGTTGAACCTACATTACTACTATGTTGAGTTCGTTGAAAATATGCTGGAAAATTTTAGGAATTTCAGAATATGATCATAAAAATTCACTTTTTACATTCCCATTTGGACTAATTCCCGGAAAATCTTGGGGACGGGGTTGAAGAGCAAGGTGAAAGATTTCATTAATATATTAAAGAGATGTAAAAAAGATACCAGGGGCGCTGGGACATAAAAATGATGGCCGATTTCTGTTGGAACAGAAAAACAACCAAAAGAAGCTTTTCTAAAAAAAGAAAACATTTTTTGAAGAAGCGTAACGAGTAAAATAATCATTTATAATAGTTTATATGTGTATATTTTGTATATTTTTATATTTTTTTCCTTAATATATTAAAAAACTAGCTTATAAATAAAATAAATCGTGTTTTTTCTATATTTTTGGATTTTACCGGTTTGAAATAGTATATTATTAACCAAGGTTTAGACAGCCATCATTATTGCCCGAGCGTCAAGTTTAAATCACGAGGAGCGGAGCGACGAGGGATTTAGGGCGCGAGGGCTATAGGCTGTCTATACCGTGGTTAATATAATTTTTTTTCCACTACTAACACTTTTATTTTGTACAGTATTAATAAATTATAAAAAATATTAGGTATGTATAAATATATATTTTAATCAAGTTACCTGCTTTGGCATATTGGCAAGATAATTTGTTTTCTTGTCAGTTGGCTTGGTTAATGTCAATTTTGGTTTATTTACGTCATGTATTGTTGGTTGCCTAACCACAAGAAATCACCTTTCACGTTATTTGTTGGGGAATTAACAAATCAAGTTACCTGGTTTTAAATAGATCGGTCAATAATGGATTTCAATGCTTTATTATTGACCGTTGTCAATAGCAACTGAGAAGGGAGAGAAAAACGATTTCTGGCGTTAATTAATCGGTCAATAATGGCGATGTTATAGGTTAGTAGTGGAAAAAATAACCTTACGTGATATAAAAAAACTGAAAGCAGATTTGAAATCAGCGCTACCCAATTACTAGAAAATAGTTAAAAATTTTAAATCAACTTTCAAAGTGTTCAAAAATGCAGGCCTGTGTAATTTATGCTAAATAGACCATTTTTGGGAATTATTTTCTTCCAATGAAAGCCTTAAATTAGAATTCTATTACATGATAAACTACATTTGAACCTTTGGTTAGCTAATGATACTAACTATATACTTGCTCAATTAAATTTTATTTTTCACTAGCCACTTACTTTCCGATATTCTGTTGGCGCCTCCTTGCGTAGTTTTGGTAAATATCGGATTATACTCTAGGCGACCAATACGCGACCCGTCATTATAATATGTATCCTCTTTAAAAAAATCCACCTGGCAATAAGCACCTTCGTTACCTCGCCATGCTAGTTCGGAAGCAGCAAGAAAGAAAAATTTTCTTTGAAGTCCATCGGGAGTGTTTTAGTCAGAAATAGACGCTATTTTTTCGATTTCCGCTCTTATAAGGGTCGTGGAGCTTATACCTTTCGGGCTCAAGGTACCTTTTGGAGTTCTTTTCTTTTGGCGTTCCTAACATTTCGTGCCTCTAAAAAAACTTGGTCGTTGAAAGAGTCTATTTGACCATTATGCTGTTTAAAATAAAGGTTTTGTAGCATTTTAGCTGTCTTAATCCATAGAAGTTTAACCACAGTTTCCTTATAAATACTCCCATCCATTTTACGCATGTTGTATGCCCAGTCCTTTAGTATATTTGCTAGTTCTTCCTTTGGCGTATTACGTTTTAAGTTGTGGTTCTTTTTGGCGACAAAACTCGGCGAATTGTTTCCAAACATACCTACTTGTCCGATTTTTCTGTATTTTTTGGCTTCAAAGTTTTTATATTTTCATCCACTTCGGACAACGAAACACTTCCAAATCTCGTTTGGTTTGACATTTTTTTAAAATTAAGTCACAATTAAATATTTGATTATGTGTTACCATGACAGTAACAATCGATTCGCCAAAAGCGATAATCCCAAAGGCTTATCACTTATTAAGCCTCTCGAGCTATATGGGAATTATGTACATTGAGTTGTATAATCGAAATAATGAATTCAATACTACTTAATTGAAATATATCTTGACAGAAATCCGGTAGCTTTCGTCGTCTTAAAGTAAATGCACGTGAGTGGAAAAATCGAAAAGCGATGGTAGAGCCTTCTTCGTTAAGTCAAAAAGGGATAAAATCGTCAAATTACAAGGAGAAACGACAAGTAAGTAAACATAACGACAAAAAAAGAAAGTAAGCCAAATGTGATATTAGGTCAAAAACGCAGCAAGTGAACTTGCAGGATTTACACTATTTTAAACAGGTCGTAATCTTAATTATTCCAAGGCTCATATTTATTGATTAGTCGGGTCAAGACCGTCAGTTTGGCCTCGCGAGGCTGATCCGCCGGTCTGGCCCCGGCTATTGATTACCAACACAACTGGTGTAAGTCGCCAATAAATTCAAATTAATTCATTAGGGGTATTTACGGCGTTTGTAGAAAAAATATTTGTGTTTTAATATACAGTTTTTACACAACAAATTAAAATGGCAACTTCTTCTTCACCAGTTTTTTTAAACAATATTTATTTTTCATTTTTTAGTTTGAGAACAAACCCGAACAAACCCGCACAAACCCGAATCGGGTATCAAATTATTGTATTGTCAGCGGTTCTTGATAAGTCTACAAAATTTAAATTAAATGTGACCGTTTAAAGTTGGTCAAAATCGGGTTCAAAGAAGTCGGTTACAAACAAACATACACACCCGAACAAACCCGAATCGGGTATCAAATTATTGTATTGTCAGCTGTTCTTGATAAGTCTACAAAATTTAAATTAAACCTGACCGTTTAAACTGGGTCAACATCGGGTTCAAAGAAGTCGGTTACAAACATACAAACCAAACATACAGGTGAAATTAAATAAAAGCATGGTAAAAAGACGCGTCTTCGAACGTTCCATAAATATAGTTATATAATATTTTTCTCTCAAACTTACAATAACGGAGTTATTCGCAAGAAATAAAAAAACATTGTCAAAATTTTATTTTGACGGGTAGATTTTTTTTTATAAATTTTCTCTATTCTTAGTGACAATATCTATACGACCCAACGTTTGTTTCTTTACTATCAGTTATTGTAATAATTTTGATATATTAACAGGTGTCGAATTTTGACAAGAGAATTTTTTGCGTATTTTTTTCAACTTTTCACCGTCAATATACATGCAACCCTATAGTTTTTTCATGTTTTAACAATTTGACATATTGATAGCTGTTTAATTTTGACAGGAGATTTTTTTGCTTATTTTTTCCGAAGTCCCTGCATCGAATACTATATTATGACCCCATAATTTGTTTCGTCAAAATCGCTTTTTCGTTTTATACCTGACGGCTGTAACAAAATTTGACAGGGGAATTTTTTGCGTGTAGATTATTGTATTGTCAGCGGTTCTCGATAAGTCTACAAAATTTAAATTAAATCTGACCGTTTGAAGTGGGTCAAAATCGGGTTCAAAGAAGTCAGGTACAAACATACATACATACATACATAGGTACATACAAACTTACAGGTGAAGCTAATAAGCGTGTTAAAAATACCACTAGAAACCATCATTAGTTTAGTTGATAGATAATATTATGGTCAGAACCAAGGTTTTGGAAACGGAACAGCACTGGCGAAAACACACATTAAAGAAGCAGCTTTTATGAATCAAAATATCCACATATTTATTAAACCAAGAACCAAGTATAGATATCACCAATATCTGGAAGCCTCTACTTTTCCAAAACAAACAGCTTAGACTTTAGACTCCAATAAGCACGTAGGCGAAGTTATCAAGCTTCATTGCACATGGATAGTAGCTCTAAAATAATAATTTATAATTTATAATTGGAGAACGATTACAGACATCTACTAACTAACCAAAACGTTATGTTAAATAACAAAATAAGCACAATGGAAGTCCGACAAGGTAATTTTTTGATAATACCAAGTAATGTTAAATTATCTATATCTATTTAATAAAGGATAAACTACTATAATGTACATGAATGCAGTACAGTCGCGAGTTTTTGTTGCATGAAATTTCAAGTGCACACTGAGAAAATAGCTCCAAGTAAACTGTAGTAGCTGGGAAAAGTTTACTTACACCGGCTAATATTTCATTTATTATAGAAATTTATTTTATTTATAGCAAGTAAAACAAATTAGCTACAATCGGTTTAGTTGGATCTAATAAAGTAGTAAACAATGTTTATTTGTTTTTAGTAAACATATAATTTTTAAGTATACTGTACACCTAATTTAAACTTGTGTTCACTTGTTTTGGATAAATTAGGACATGTAAAAAAGTTTACTTTAAATAAGTAAACCAAAATATTCTCCTAAGTAAACTTGGTTGCTTAAATAAAGTGTCCAGTTCACTTGTTTGGCCTTTCGTCAACGTTCGGTTCGCTTTTAGCAGCTCCCGCTTCACTTCGGCAGGATGAAACTCGAAACTCGTGGCCAGCGTTGCCACATCTAGTAGATTTCTACTTTTTTGGTAGATTTTCACCCTTTTTCAGAAAATTTTAGTAGGCAGATTTTGGTAGATTTTAAAATATAACTGTCAATAATGTAAAAATGCCACTAACAATATAATTATTGTTTTAATCAAGTATTTACTTTAATTTCTATGTTGGTAGTGCCTTATGGGGGTTCGCCGTTGTTTTTCTCTGTCGACTTTTTTTTTTTTTTAGAAGTTTAAAAGTCAAAATTTTGAATAATCCCGTTACCCTCAATAATTATGGAACCAACCTTTTTTTTTAGAAGTCCAACAAATCTCAAGAATTTCCCGAAAAGCTATTAGAAATGTGGAAATGCTGTAGATGAACAGCCAATATTAATATTATAATTCGAGTGAAAAACCGGTTATAATCCGGTTTTTAGTAGATTTTAGTAGATTCAAGCAAAAATAAAAGTAGATTCGCCAAAATAAATGTGGCAACGCTGCTCGTGGCGTCGCACGCAATTCGATTTATCATTTTCTTTTCGTCCTAGGCAAAGTCGGTCGGATTGTTTGGTGCTCTGTTGCTGTATATTATAGATATATTTGTTGACGTATTGGACACCGCGGTGTACTATAATATTATGGAGTGTTCTAATATGGAGTATTTGTTAATAAATTGGAATTTAGAAGGTCATATTTCCGCTTTTAAGGGTATCCCTTATCCTTATCCCTTTCACTAATTCTAACTAAACAATTTGTCTATTTTAAATAAATGGTTTATTGGTTAAAGGTACATAATTTAATAAATGGGTTACTTATTCCAAGTAAACAGTTCGTTTAGATCAGCTAACGAATTTCTAAGCACACCTGTTTATTTATGTTTACTAGTTCTAGGTAAACTATTTCAGCATTTTCCATTCACTTAGGCCAAGTGAACCCTTCACTAGTCACTATATGTAGTGAACTTTTTAATTAAAGTAGGTGTATTTTCACCTAGATCTAATAAACTTTTTTCTCAGTGCAGCTATGGGACCAATCCCAAAGTTGAGACATGACATGATAAAATGCCAATAGTTGCCCTACAAGTAGATTATGATTGGTAGTACCTGCAATCAAAAATGTAACTTTATAACGGGTTTTAGAAATTCCAACTAGACTAAACCCTACGCAAATTTAAATATAAGCAATATTATTAGGAAAAAATAAAAGATTTGGGTCTTCTTTGAATATCGCAATTTTAAAACCATCCAATTAATGACAAACACGGGTATTTCCAAAAATCTGAAAAGATAACAATAAAAATAAAATTTAATTTTACACGCGCGAAAGGAAGATATTACGTTAAGCAAATAAAATCAAGTACTTAATTCCATGTTATAATTAGGCAAGTTCACGATCAAGTTTAAAATATTGAAAGTAAATTCCGCTAAGTTTATGATACAAAGCAAGTATAACGATTAAATTAAAGAACAAACACACAGCTATATGTAAAAATCTATCTACGTTTTATTGTTGGCCATAACTAACCGGATTTTAATAGCTCATTTCAGGTCCGGATTTTGTTACTCTGGTAAGTCTAGTTATAAATATTATGCTGTATATAAATATGAAGCTATGCTACCCTAATAATTATAATTTTAGACTCAGGAAATGCTAATAAGGCCCTATAATTTGAGAATTTAGCATAAAGGATTTTACCTTTATTAACCGCGCTGCTTTAGGTACTGCTACAGTAGTGTATAACGCGGCTTGTAATAATAAGTAAATTTTATTAAAGCAGTTGCCTACACACCATCCTTCATCTGTTCCGAATCTTAGACTCCTATGCTATCGTTACTAGGGCTTGGCACTACATCTCCGTGAAATAGGTATGCGTATCATTATATGTAGGATCTAAATACTTAAAGAATAACACCGCTACATCACAGTTCGACAACTGCAGTTGGCCTCGTTCTATGACTCCCGGAACTCAATGGTATAGTGTAGGTACTCTATAAATATATTTTTTTTAAATATCAAACATGATATCATATAAAAATCTCACTAAACTGAGACGTTGTTATAAATGATTAACAAATAAAATAGAGTAAAGGACCAGACTCAACGGCTACAATAAACGGTGTAAAAAATAAACGGCTCCCGTTATAAAAACATAGACTTCCTATAGAATAGATTAGGCCAGTGGTTCCCAAAGTGTGCGCCGCGGCGCCCTGGGGCGCCGCGAGGAGTAACCAGGCGGCGCTCCTGACGAGCCGCGCGCGGTTATGGACAAAAAAAATTAATGAAGATGGCGGTCAAGATTGTTTTCCAGAATTGCATAAATTCTCAGCCTCTAATAAGCTCGTTCTTTCTCAAGACTTGCTGTCCCTTTTCACGGAACATCTTTCCAAACTTACGGAATGGTTTGCAAAATACTTTACGGAAGAAAATGTCGAAAAATTTGCATGGATCCAAGATCCTTTCCATGGACATGCACAATGTCCACCTGAATTCACTTCACTAGAAAAAGAGAGCCTTATTGAACTCTCTTGCGACAATAGCCTTAAGGCAAAATTCGCTTCCTCCGATTTGGTGGAGTTTTGGGTAAAATTAATATCCAACTCTAAGTTTAAAAGCTTTAAGGATTTTAATCCCCTTTGCAACATCTTATTTATGCGAAGCCGGATTTTCAGCTGTAGCTGTAATAAAGAGCAAATATCGTTCAAAGATCAACGTGGAGCGAGAAATGAGAGTGGCAGTGTCAAGCCTTATTCCTTGCTTCGAAAAAATGTGTGGAGATCACCAAGCTCACCCACCACATTGATTTTTTTTTCTTTAATCATGATAAATGTATTCTTGTGTGTTATAGTTAAAGTTAAATAATAAAACAAAATATAAGCGTTAGATTAGAGCTGTTTTCATTTATGTGTTGCAACAATTTCTTGGACACGACTATACAGTAAGGACCTAAAGTCCGTCCCCCCCGCTCTAACTTCTAAACCGTTCGGTATATTTTAATGAAATTTTAAACGATAATATTTGAGCAAGTCTTGCACTTTTTGACAGACCAATGACAGCTTTAAATGTCAAGATGACAGCTGGGTCCGCTTTTGGAATATTTTTTTAAATCGAACACCCTGTATATTTTTACATTTTTAAATTCCACATAAAATTATAATTATTTTTTATTAAGTGCATTATTAGTCTATACTTCATAGTTTCCGAGATATGGCTGCGGTGGCAATTTAAAAAATGCGCATTGGACAGTGTGTCAGTCATTTGTCGAATTCGGTTTTTACCTCGCAGATGAGACCAGAGCAAGGACATTTTTAGATCATGTGACTACGGAGGATTCAGACGCGTTAATATTTTTACCGAACGCTCTTGATGGCTTAGACTTTTATTTTCTTACTTACAAATTTTGTAAATATTTAACATTAGTAAATTATTGTTTGAAGGTGGTAGACAATGAAGTAATATCAAAAAAAAATTACCTTGTCGGTGGCTAACCTGTACATGGAATGGTTCAAGTCACACGCTATTAACACTGCCAAGATTGAACCTAAACTTTGGCTTAGATATGTTGATGATACCTTTATTATCTGGACAGACAGCAACGAAGAGCTGATACGGTTTTTGGAACATATTAATAGTATAAGACAATCCATTAAATTTACCATGGAAACAGAAAAACATTCCACTCTACCTTTTCTCGATGTTCTCGTCAAACGAAGTGCTGATAACATAAAAACTTCAGTATACGGGAAACCCACTCACACCGGGCAATACCTTAATCGCGGATCGAATCATTCAAACTCCATAAAACAGGGCATAATTCAAACTCTTTATCACAGAGCATCTAACGTTTGCAAAAATCCGGAAGACCTAAATATTGAAATTTCAAACATCAAAAGAGATTTAAAACAAAATGGTTACCCTGAAACTTTTGTAACTAATACCATCTCAAAACTTAAAAATCGCGAAGTAAAAACTAATACAGAAGCTAGAGAGGAGCAAACATTTCTTACAATACCTTATGTCAAGGGGATTTCTGAAAAAATTAGAAGAATAACCAAAAACTATAATATCAAAACCGCCTTCAAATCCGGAAATACACTTAGAAGCTTTCTTACAAAAGTAAACCCCCCCCGTAATGAAAACACAAAAAATTTTATCTATCAAATCCCTTGCGAGTGTGGCGAATCGTACATTGGAGAAACAAAAAGAACTCTTCCCGTACGAGTTAAAGAACATCTGAAACATACTCAAAGAGGTGAAACTTCGAGATCAGGTATAGCAGAACATGTATGGACTAACCAACATAATATACAGTGGTCAGAAGCCAAGGTTTTGGACACGGAACAGCACTGGAAAAAACGAAAATTCAAGAAAGCAGCTTTCATGAATCAAAATACACAATATATTCAGTAAACCAAGTATAGATATCCCCAATATCTGGAAGCCTCTTCTTGTCCAAAACCAACAGCTCAAACTTCACACTCCAATAAGCACGTAGGCGGAGTCATCAAGCTTCACTGCACATGGATAGTATTTAAGACAGTGTAGCCTTAGAATTATAATTTAGTTTACACTTGAAAACGGTTCAAGATACTAACTAACCGAAACGTTGTGTTAAGTAACAAAATAAAGACAATGGAAGTCCGACAAGGTAATTTTTTTGATTAGTAGGAGAGAGTGGTCCACAGTGAGACGTTTTTTGGTTAATCTAGATTTTTAAAAACTGGTTAAACATTTATTAAAGAAAACAGGTTTATATTGTAAAGTAACCTTTATTTTCCTAAAGAGCATTAAGAAAATAAACAAAAACCTAAATTCTAGAAATATTTATTATTGACATTGCAAATAGTCTCACTGTGCCCCATGGTGGTCTACAGTGAGACTTAACGTGGTCCACAGGAAGACAACCCTTTATTGGACATCTAGCTGACCAAAATTAACTTCAAATTGGACACATTAATTTTGTCTTTTTGTTTTACGAAATATATAATGCTGGAACTGGCAAAATCATTACGATGTCTTTAAACAAAACAGTAGCAACTTCTGAAACATTTGGGTAGACGAATTTGTGTGATCTATTTTTCTTCGCAAATAACTTATATCATATTCAGATTCATGGGAGATATTGCTTAAAATTTTTCCACTGAAATATTTGGTTGATTTTTTCCCAGAAAATTTTACTAGGACGTAGTCGTTAACGACAGCATTTCTATCTTCAATTGGGGCCTGCCTTTTCATTAAAAGTCTTGTGTGCTTTAAAGCTTAGTTATAGATGTTCTTAAACTCATTTTAGATAAATCCGGTTGGCAGTCTTATTGGACCATCCTGTAAATATCTCCAATGTAATTCCAGACCCTTTCCTATTACAATTTACCTCGCTAAGGTCTGATGTGACACTCCTTTTAGTTCGGCTGCCTTTCTCAATGAAAATCCTTCATCCGTTACCAGTTTTAGGGCACTTTTCATCTGGTTTTCTGAAAAGGTCCCTATGGTAGTTTTTCCTTTTCTATTTCTTGCCATTCTTTAAAAAAAATAGTTTAAAAGTTAGGTACTCCAAACTTCTTGCGCATGGTGGGACACAGTAAGACACGTCTCAGTGTGCCCCACCTAGTGTTGTCTCAGTGTTCCCCACAAGCACCATATTTAAAAATCATGTAATATTTTGTAATGAACCCGAAATAAAAATAATATCGCAATGTAAACGAACACACAAATACCTAAACTTTACTTACCACCAATCTTAAAGTTCTAATTAAAAGCACGCCAAATAAACACCAATCAAAACAGCTTTTCGAAAAAATACTTTTGCGGTCAAAATTTGCCTAAACACCGCCCTATAGATAAAAACAAACTGAACTGAAACAATAACTCGTTGGTGGATCTGGCGTGTAGAAACAAGCTTGCGCATGGCGTGGCGTAAAAAGCGGGATTTCCAGAGCCTCAGAAATTGTACTGTCTTACTATGGAACATGTCTCACTGTGGACCACTCTCCCCTAAATGAGTTTATAACTAAAAATACTGCAATAAAAATGAATTTGGATGCAACTGCCAGAGATGCCAGAATATGATGCCATTTACAAACTATTTACTTTTTGATTGTGATGATAGCTGTGGTTGGAAAATAGCGAAAGCGATAGTATTAGATTTTGCCGCAGAAACAGTTCCAAATTTTAGAGATCATCAATTCCAACAATCTGGAACGTTTCACACTCATAAAATGAAATACAGTAATTTCCGCACATAACGAACTTCCAAAAAGGAACAGAATATGGTTATTAAATCCGAAGTTTGTTATATCCAGTAATGAATAAATTTTTTTTTTGTTTTTATTATTGGTAGGTAGCAAATATTAATAAAATCAAAAACATTACAACAAATATTTTATATTCTTAAATATAAATTTTAAAAAATGCAAAAGTATGAAAATCCATAAATACATAGGTAGTAGTGCATATTACTGCATTATACAGGGTGACAATTTAAAAACTTGAAATGGCCATATCTTAGGAACGAAAAATTGAAGGAAAAAACGCAAAAAACAGTTTCTATAAAACGAAGGGGGAACAAAAACAAGCGTATTATCCCACCCTTATCTGCAACCCCTTGAACAGGGTGAGATACACCCCTAAAATCTTAAATAGAAAGGGGGGTCGAGTGGTACATCAATTTGAAGCTCTTGAAAAATGCTTTGCAATGGTACCATAGAAAGCTACATTTCAGGAAATTCTTCTCTGTTTATTAAGGAAAACAATAAATTTATTAAGGAAAACAATAAATGAAAACATAATTTTGAAATTTTTTATTATTATTTAATTAAATGTTCAAAATGATTGCTACCAATATCCTGGCATATTAAGAGGTATCTCTTAAGAATTCTAAACATTTTAAGCCTAGGTATGTTGTTTTGGTTTATTTGCTATGGTTTTTTTGTCGAAAAAAAAAAATTTGTTTATAAATATTCGCTTTTATTATCACAGAATTTACTTTAAAAGTAACTTGTACTAGTATTATTATTTTAAGAACAGTTGACTTTCGGTTCAGTTTGAACGAAAAGCAGCACTTCTTATCTTTAACAATGGTGTACAGCACAGCTGAACGTGTAGAAATTATTTTCATTTATGGTTCGCAGGATCAATGTTTCTTAAGGACAGCTCAACGTTTTAACGAAAGGCATCCAGGTCAAAATGTAAGCCCGGAGTATGTTCGCCAACTAGTAGCCAAATTTGAAGAAACTGGTTCTGTCGCGAATAAAAAGATAAATCAACCGAGACTAGCCGACGAAGCAGCGCAAATTGAAATTCTGCGGCAGTTTGCAATGAATTCAACTTTATCTACTCGTCAAGCAGCTGTACACACAAAAAAATCTAGTCTCCAGTTGAACCTAAAAGTTTCAAACTGAAACTATCATATACATGAATAGGAGCAATGCTAAAGTAAAATTAAATAGAAAATACCTTAGCATCAAAATATAGTTTTAAATTAATACTACATTATTTTAACTTGACTCTACTTTAGTTTTAGGGTAATAAAAATAAATGATCAACCTATCAATAATTTTAGTTGCAGATATAGTATACGTTAATATTGGTTTGATGCAAAGTAATGCAAATAGCATCAAAGAAATAATAAGGGTTTAGATTTTACTCAAGTTGTGTATAGAGACTGTCTTTGTGCTCGCTGTGAGAATACAAATTTATTTTTATTTTCAAACCCATCATAGTATATTTCACTTTGACCACAATACTTATTTTTAAAACAAGTATAAGATTATCTTGTTATGATGATAATGTAATCTCTTTATGAACATAATTTTGATTAACTTGATGATATAATTTAAAACTAGTAGTAGTTTAAAAATGAATATTTTTTAGGTACAAAATAAAGCAAGTTAGTTTCAAAATAAGGCTATTTGTTTGAGCATTACTATAAGCTTGGTTTGAGAGTAGTTTTTTTTGTGTGTAGCAACTGGATTATCTCGTGAATCAATAAGAAAGGTACTTAAATTTCATAAGTTTTATCCCTATAAACTGCACATACTGCAAGAACTTGGTGACGACGACCCGGACAGAAGAATTCAGTTTTGTGAAATAATGGCATATAGAATTACGGCAGAACGTCGACTAGTTAAAAATATTTGCTTCAGTACCTTTTATTTAAATGGGCGTGTTAATAGGCAAAACTGTCGTTGCTGGAATGACGAAAACCCCCACGTATTTAGAGAAGGGCATACCCAGTACCCCCAGAAAATTAATGTTTGGGCTGGTATATTGGGAGATTGTATTATCGGCCCAATATTTATACAAGGGAATTTAAATGGCGACAGGTATGCTGAAATGCTACAGAGGTCAGAGGTCTATCAAACCACTAATAGTGCGAGAATTAGAAAATCAGAGGGACGTACTCGGAAATTTATCTTTTGAAGAACGCTTACTACATTTCCAACAGGATGGAGCACCTCCGCATTATGTAGTTCCCGTTAGGCAGTGGTTGGATGATAATTATCCCAACCAGTGGATTGGAAGAAGAGGTCCTGTTGAATGGCCACCTAGATCCACGGACCTAACACCTCTTGACTTCTTTTTGTGGGGTCACCTAAAATCTGTGGTTTTTAAAACGCAACCTGAGTCACTAGAGCAACTTCAGCATAGAATAGTTCAGGAATGCCGTGCTATATCCAGAGAAACATTTGCAAATGTACGTGAAGAATTTGAAAGTAGGCTTTATTATTGTCTTCAAAACAACGGAAATCATGTTGAACATTTAATTAAATAATAAAAAAAAATTTCAAAATTGTGTTTTCATTTATTGTTTTCCTAAATAAACAGAGAAGAATTTCCTGAAATGAAGCTTTCTATGGTACCATTGGAAAGCATTTTTCAAGAGCTTCAAAATGGTGTATCACTCGACCCCCTTTCTATTTAAGATTTTAGGGGTGTATCTCACCCTGTCCAAGGGGTTGCAGATAAGGGTGGGATAATACGCTTGTTTTTGTTCCCCCTTCGTTTTATAGAAACTGTTTTTTGCATTTTTTTCGTTCCTAAGATATGGCCATTTCAAGTTTTTAAATTGTCACCCTGTATGTATGTATTTATCTTTTAACTAGGTAAGTACATACTATAAATACTCAAATAAAATTAACTATTTAAAAAAATCTGTTATTTTTGTTTGTACATTTGTGCTACAAAAATAAGCATTGTTAATGTAGTATTACTACTACTACTAAGTACAGCAAGTACTACCAACAATTTTCTTTTTTCTGTTCCGGACATGTTCGCCGCCACCAAAACTCTAATCCTTACTTTCGATAACTTGCCTCCAGCACAGGTTTCACCAACAAATTTTAGTGTTCTATCGGGTGTCATTTTATAAAATAGGCCAAATTCATCAGCATTAAAAATGTCTTTGTACTCATACCTGTCTCTGATGGTGGGCCATACATTGTTAAACCAATCATCGACAATATTCATATCCACTCTGGCAGCCTCTCCAACAATGTTCCCACTAGCGATATTATGCCTTTTGAACCGGTCTATCCAACTTCCAGAACACTTAAACTCAGTTTTTTCAATCTTATTTCCCATTTCACTAGCTTTTTCTGGCAAAACATTACCACTTATAAGAACATTTTCTTGTCTTTTTTGGGTAAACCACTTAAGAAGCCCTTTGATGCACAGATGTGTTTAACTTCTTACATCTAACATTTGTTTTGCCATACACTGATAAAATGTCTTGTCTCGTTTTCCATATCGTTCCAACAGTAGATTTCTGAATATTTAAATCCTTACAAATCTCACTCTGTTTCACTTCACTTTGTATTTTTTTAATTAGATATACCTCTTACTTTTGTTTTAGTGTAAAAGCTTTACGTTTTTGCTTTTCCATTTTATGACGCTTTATTTACGTCACGTGATAAAATAAAAGCAAAGCAGCGATCGCAAATGAATACATTACTATACTCAACCAACAAAGTTGGGGAAGCCCTACGATCTCCGCATTCTCCGCCTCCGGCCGTCCGGCCGGTGAATCCCCGCAACCAGTCGTCTGAAAATCGAGACAAGTTCGTTTTAAAAGAATAATGCATATCGTCGGCGACACAATAAAACCTCGTAACTCCATTTTATTAAAGTTTACAAAACGACCGTTAGCATTTCATAAATAAACCCTCTTAATTCCATATGTCAAATGTAAAATAAGTATAAGTTTGTCGACAGAAATCCTCGTAACTCCATCAATAAAGTAAAACAGGTAAATACACACTAGAATCGAAACTTATCAGTTAAAAAAATATTTAAAAATATATAAAATAACTTACCTAGGATAAAATAAAATGATTATACTTATAATACCAAATAAAAACAGTAAAAATTCAACTAACAAGCACGTGTGTTGTGTCTTTGACGTTTACCTATTAACAAAAAATGGCGCCAATGACGGAGAGATTTTATTTAGTTGAAATACTTATTTATACTTTGATGCACAGATGTTTTTAACTTCTTACATCTAACGTTTGTTTTGTCATACACTGATAAAATGTCTTGTCTCGTTTTCCATATCGTTCCAACAGTAGATTTCTGAATATTTAAATCCTTACAAATCTCACTCTGTTTCACTTCACTTTGTATTTTTTGGAGTTACAAGACTTTTCTAGCTGTGTAGATTTAGAGTTCCACTGACAGATGGCACAAAAAAGTCATTTTTGATATTTTTGGAGTTACAAGGTTTTATTGTGTCGCCGACGATATTCTAGATTAGTAAAAATAGGTTCGCTATATCCGGACGTTCGCTATAAGCGGGATCGTTATAACCGGTAAAAAAGTATGGGTGTTTATGGATGATTTTTCATATAAGGGAAAATGGTTTATAAACGGGTTCGTTATAACCGGACTTCACTGTAGTTATTATAGGATTGGCGAATTTCACGAAAAGTAAGTTTATTTTCATTCTTCATCACTTAAACAAGTTTAAATTTGTAAATTTCCGGTCGTTTGAAAATTTTCATTTATAAATCGGTCGCGCCTATGATAAACGAACAGCGTTTAGATTTCTCGCTGTCCTCTAAATCATTAAACGAACGGGCGCGGAGCAATCCGACAAATCTGATGGTAAAACCAAACTCGCTTATTAGTTACTAGATGGTGATAATAGTTTAGAAAATTAATGGGTATTTTATATTAAGCACCTATTCCATATTTAGTGACATAAACTGCCCCCACCCCCTGGGATTATTTCTGTGGGCAGCCTTGGTGCCCATCGTTCGTCGTTGTTTATTTCATCAGCCGCGTGGTGTGAACTGATCTAATTCCCCACAGAAGGGTGGTTCAACTAATACCGTGCGAGCAAAAATTATTAAGAGGGCTTGGATTAAAAAACGTAGGGCTTGGTTTAGATCACAATGATATGGGGACGATATATCTAACCAAATCTAGGTTAAAATTTTGTCAAATTCATGTTATGACATGATATCAAAAACTAATGAGTAATAAAATAAGTAGACAAATAAAAATTTATTTTTGTTGTTTACAAAATTAACAAAGTAAGAATATACAGAAAGAAAAAGAAAAATAATTACATAAATTGCTGAAATTGGCCACCGCCATGCTCCAAGCATAAATTAATGCGGTAATTACTGCGTCTTATAAAATTTGCTGCTTGTGTCTTGCACTTTATAAGGAAATAAATTTAGCTGCTTCTTAAGAATAGTCCTGCATGTTCCATAAGGTCTTTCCACTTTTTGGGACAGGCGTCTTATACAATTTGTTGGCGTATTTTGCATTATTTCACAAACGTTCGCAACTAGTTCTTCTGTTCTAACAGATGGTCTTCCTGCTCCTTTTTTGTGTTGTATAGAACCTGTTTCCCTAAACACTGCCACGGTTCTTTTCAGGCAATGATAAAAATCCCATATAGAACCAGTGGCGTAGCTACCGGGGTAGCAGGGGTGTCATTGCCACCCGGCGCCAAGTCACAATAGGCGCCGCGCCGCCGTCGCGTTGCAATCTGATTATTACGTCAACTGACTTTTTTTTTAATACATACATTTTTCTCTTACCCCTTACCCTTAATTAAACAAAAAAGTAAGATTTTCATCAAAAAAATAATCATATATTTAAGACCAGGCGTCGCGACCTATGTAAATTGCCAACAAACGGTACCGCTAAAAGCGCCTATTTTGTTTAAAAAATGCCGCCAAAGGTGGGCGTTTGATCGGCATTATTTGTGCCCAAAACGATGTTTTAAATAGGCGCTAAGTTTTGAACAATTTTATTATATATTTCCTCACATTCCTGTGTGGTTTTGTCTTGTGTTAAGGTTTAAAGTAAAGGCGAATGAAAATATCTTGATAGGATATAGATTTAACTTAACAAAAATAATTTTTTATTGTGGTCCTCTGGCGAAGGCTTCGATATCGGTAAGGTAAATACATATTATATATTTTTGAATTACATATTAGAGAAATAGGAGTTTTCTTTAATACAGGGTGTTTCCGAAGTGGGTGTTTTTTACTTTTTCAAATATAATTTTTGAAATAACTCAAAAATAATAATAATGGAGCTAATAAGGCGACATAATTAAAATTTTAACTAAATTTTTTACAGTAACTCTTGAAAAAAATTAATCTTTTTGTATCTTTTTGACAAAAGAAATAAGAAACTCAACTACGTTTTCAATTTGAATGTGAGAATGTGAGTGACTGCTATCGGCGACATAGGATGTACATTTAACACACTAATTAACCGTAACTTGTTGCTCTTTATTGGTATTTTAGGATTTTTGATTTAAGTATCGCTTCTCCTATCTTTTTAAACCGAAAAGTTTTCTTTTTAATGCATCTCAGCGTGGCCGTTTTCGGAATAATACGACGTCAATGTTAAATAGTCACAATTTATTGCAGGGACCTGCTTGAAAATCTATTTTTGAGTTAAAAAATGTTATTTTAAAAAGTTTTTTTTGCTGAGTTCTTTACACATCTTAAAAAAAAGCATCACGTTAGGCACGTATAACTATTAATACATATTATGTATTGAATTTTTTGGATTTTTTATTTGTACTTTCTGTGAGATGTTCGTTATTCAGTATATCCCCGGATGTCGTTTACAAGAGGAAAAATGGACCAAAAAAAATTACTTGAACAGAATGGAGATTTTTTTTCTACGCCTAAGGCGCCATAGTAACTCTTGCCAACCGGCGCTGTCAAGTCTAGCTACGCCACTGTATAGCACCTGTTTCCCTAAACACAGCCACGGTTCTTTTCAGGCAATGATAAAAATCCCCAGCAATAAAAGCAACGTTAGGAAAATGTTCGTGAAAATCGTCCATGCACAAACCCAGATGGTATTGCCACTCTAACCTCGTTTCGAAAATACGCTTCAGCCATTAATGTTTTGTGCTGTTCCGTAAAGCCCATTGTGTGAATTGTTTAAAAAATTGGAAAAATTAGCGATGAATTAAATTACTTGTAACGACTGTCAAAGATGACGGAATAACTGATTGATTGTTAATTCAGGTAGGAACTGACACCCAACAGGTATATTAAGCTCTACGGCTAAGCATTACGTCCTTAGATGCAAGGCACTCTTTGATCCAAATAATTTTTGCTCGCACGATAATAAATGGGTACACAATTTGAATGCCGTAATGTATATGTCGTAGGCTGATAGTGAAATCCGTCATTTCATGAAAAGCCTAGTCACTTCATGAAGCGTCGGCAGATTGTGTAAAAACATGAGATGACACGATCTGCCGCGTCACTTCATGAAGAGACCTTGACGTTTCGGCGTATTATGTATAACACAATCTGCCTAATTTTAAATATCGTCACTTCATGAAATGCCACAAAAACAAGGCATATTGTGTAATTCCGTCTAAAAGGTATATTGGCAACTGGTTTGTTCGGGTTTGTCAGAGCATTTTTTTAATTTTTATAAAATAATATTAGTTGAAAAAATTTAATTAAAAAAAATGCTCTGGGGAACAACGAACAAACCAGTTGCCAATATACCTTTTAGACGGAATTACACAATCTGCCGACTGACATGACATCGTTAGGTACTACATGAAGTGACGATATTTAAAATTAGGCAGATTGTGTTATACATAATACGCTGAAACGTCAAGGTCTCTTCATGAAGTGACGCGGCAGATCGTGTAATTTCATGTTTTTACACAATCTGCCGACGCTTCATGAAGTGACTAGGCTTTTCATGAAATGACGGATTTCACTATTAGCCTACGACATATATAAGTATACAGATAATTATAATACATCGTGCCATTTTCTGTTTAGTTGCTTTGGGTTATGGCTGCCCAACAGTCCTAATAAGGATGAAACGACCGAATGAAAAAAGTCCTCATTGGTTATGCCTTTTTCTATCCCAGATACTTTGGATTGGTGTTTTGTACCTGTTTTTATCTTGATGTGTGTTTTATCTTTAAGTGCTGTTCTTAGTTTTTCTTTTTATTCCTTGCTATGACTTTTCAGAATCAGTGCTCCATTCCTGAGATGTCTTATACTCTTGAAACCTCCTTCTGTTGCTTTAGACGATATTTCCTTTTTGAGTTGTTCTTTGCGTCAGTTATTTTTCAATTGTGACAATTGTTTCTGGTTTTTTGTTTATTTTCGGCTTTGTCCATGTTTCAATTTTTAATTTTGTAGTACTATCTTCAGTATTTTTTATGGCTCACTGTTGCATATGTTTTGGGTCTTATAGTATTTTCTTTAATATCTTGAGTTTCAATTTGGTTTTTATTGTTAATATTTCCATTGTAAATTAAATGTAGATTTTATTGCTTTAGAGTTCCGATCTTGTGTATGAACTGTGTTAGACAGTTATGAATTACATTTGTAGATTTTCATAAACAATATTGGTATTTTTTTTTAAAGAATGTCCTTCAGGCAGGTCCGCTGTATACTGGATTTCATCCAGAGCTAAGAACACTTCAACGATTATTCTCTCTATAGGAAAGGATTTTCGTTCATCTGGCATACCTTCATTGCCTTTTTGTATTTCATTTTCAGTACCATTCGTTTGTATCTCTTCTAGCTTGTATCTATCACAAGGCCTTTTAGTAATTTCTCTAATTCTTGAATAGTATCTGATCAAATTCTTTTCTATTTTAATTTTCCTGCGTTGTCACATTATTTGCGTTTGTATTTGTTGTTATTTCTTTTGGCGGAGTACCAGTAACTATAGGCATTTTTGGTTTAAATGGATCTTCTATATTTTATTCTGTTTATTATTGAACGTACCCTGTATATCATCTATGCATTTTGCATTGGCATGTTTCTTATTTGCATAAATTTTTATAATTTTTTTTACACTTTTTTTACTAGGTACGCCAATAACCTTATTTATGTCCACTTCAGATATATTATTAATGGAACCCAGGGAAAAACTTCTTGTTTTTGAGGCCCCTCTAGTTTTTTTAGTTATTTATTATGTCCTCCATCTTCCTTGCCATTTGTCCGCCATGGGAACTATATTTCTCAGTATACACTTTCGATCTTTATAAACACATAAAATTTCGGGAGCGTTTAAATACATAACCGCGTGGGTATACGATACGATTATGGGTATATGATATAAAATAGCTAACAAAAAACTAAATTATTTTATTATATTTAATCGTAATTGCAACTGCATAACGGCAATAAAGACTTGCCGACTGTCAGCTACATAACACAACATGAAAATAACTTTCTGATGTAGGTAGATTGTAGATGTCTAATTTTGACATTCTCCAGAATTTTTGATATACGATCTTTTTAATAGCCATTTTAAGAACGTAATTAATAATGTTGTAGTTGTTGTTTTCTTAATATTACCTAAGCAGGAGTTATGTCAGCTATTATTGGAACTACTACTACTTAATGTTCTTAATTAAACTGTAAGTCAAAATATACAATTTAAAACATACAGTTCAAATGGCCATCGACCGGGGTCCGGATATTATTGGAATGTTATGTTACTTGTCGAATTTGTCATTGGTTAGTGTTCGTTTAATAAGTAATAACTGCTTCGGTTTTGGCGACCCTATATAATATAAATATATTCTAAGATCCCTTAAGAATATTAAGCATTATAATTTACCAAAAATAATAATCAATATTTAAGTTCTAATAAGCCAAGACGTGCCACTATGTAAAATGACATCAATATACAGGGTGTTATTTAAGTATGTGGCCAAACTGCAAGGGATGCTTCTTTTAGTGATTTTAACAAGAAAAGTTCATACAAATATAGGTCCGAAAATGCATAGTTTTTACGATACAGGATGTCAAACTTAAAAAAAAAATCGGATGTTCGTAAATATCTCAATACACTTTTATTCGATTTTGTTGAAATTTGGCAATTCTGTTTGTAATAACAAGAGGATAATTTAGCCAAAATTAGATTAAAATTATTAGGTCTAGTGGCGTCCCAGAAGATAGTCCAACCAATATTTTTGACAAAAGAATTGCGCGCCACTGACTTTTTTTAAAATTATGTATTTTTTTCGAATTAAGCAACTACAACTACAACTATTTTATCTTTTGAGTTTTTTTTATATCTTGCTTTGTTTTCGAGAAAAAAAATAAAAACCACTATATTGCATGTCCCCGTTCAGACGAGCCAATGCTTGCATTGAAGTTGAAGGAGGGCATTTTCATCAACTATTATACGTTTCGTCTTATTTTCTGTTAAATACATAATTAAATATTGCAGTAATAAATTATAACGTTATCCGATTATTTTATGTTAATTTCTTTTATCGAAAACAGTTTTAAACCATGCAAAAAATTCAAAAAAGGACTTTCGTGTAATTTTAATTGCTTAATAGTTTGGTAGGTAAGTAGTTTACATTTTTTACTCTTATTGTAAGAGTAACCCCCAGTACCCCAAAAACCACTCTTCAAAAATTTTTTAACATCATGACTTCTTCTTTACACTGTCTTACAGACATTTCAATAATTCTACAAATATTTTTATATAAATAATTAAAAAAAACCTCGACATCTTCTCTTCAGAAGACCTTTTTCTTCTTCCTCATTTCAATTGGTTGTTTAGACACCTTTGTCACATGCTCAGCATATTTTAACTCTCCTCAACTTTTTTTATATAATATGTCACTTCTACATTTCAAATTTTTAATGCCAAAAGCTCCATTATGGTTTTTTACCATTTTCTCTTCGGATAATACCATCAGCACTATATAAATTTTCTGTCTCCTGATGATGAACGTTTCTACGTTCGAAACATGTAGAGACCCCTAAAGAATTTCTTTATTCTATTAAATTTTGTGAAGGAAGACTTTTAGTTTTTTTCTTTCTTTCCTATATCTTTGTCCAAACTTTTTTAAATTTAAATAACTCAATTCCTAATTTTATCAAACTGTTTGTCATTTGGGACACCCGGTTCATATCTTAGGGTAATTTATAACTTTTCAATTTTAAGAAATAAACCATAAAATTAAATAGAAAAAAAAAACCGCCAATAGTCTTTAGTTATGTCCCAAACAGCTGTTTTTTTTTTACAAAAAAATTGGATAATTCTTGCCCTGGGGCATATAATAAAAAAATACCGAAATTGTCTCGTGATAGCAACTTAGGTTGAATGACTTAAATTATAACACGAAAAAGCAGCACTAATAAAATATCATTTAATTAAAATTTTTGCACCGGTTTCTTTTCCACCCTGTATAATATTAAAGTGCATTATTTACATTATAAACGTACCATACCATTAATTTGCAAGAAACAATCTATCAAACTCTGCAAATGGAATTAAAATCCTTGATGTCGTTTCCGAACTACGGACCTCTAATAAAAATGTTCAAAAAACAATTTGTCGAACTTTGTGATGAGTACCTACTTGATTTTCACTTTGTCCTATCCTATGACCAATTAACTCTTGTCCACGATTCCTTGACCCGATCCGCTAAGCAAGTCCTGTGTAGCAGCCGTCGCCGGTGATTCCAATGACGTCACAAATCGCATTAGTAAGAGTGACAGTGGGTAATAAGAAATCCCTCCCCATGTTAAGCGACCTTATAAATATAAGAATGGTTTTCCTTAAGATTTGCCTAAATTTTCGCCGCAATTCGCTTGGTCAACACCATAGGCCCATAAAAATTGGGTTTGTGCATTGACGCGCTTTAAAAAATTCATATAAATTTTAAAATATACTAATTTTGCTTCAAATTAGGTACTTAATTTAAAAATAAGTGTATAACAATATCGAGACAAAACTGCGTATATTGAAGAAGTGGTTATTTTAAATTTAATCAGTGATAAAATGAAGTGGTCTGTGATATTGACTTTTGTTATGGTGCTTAGATATGGTTTTTCTGAGAAACAGAAGAAACCACATATAATTTTTATTATTGGGGATGATATGGTACGTATATTTTTATTAATATTTTTTAGAATTTTGTAGCTAGACAGAAGCCCAGAAGGGAATGCAGGGGTAATTCTATTCCCAAAAATTCGTAGATAGGTTTTGCGATAAAAAAAAAAACACTGCTTTACGACTAAAAAATTAATGGCTGAGTCTGGCTTTAATACACTATTTTTAAATAGCCCATGTACATTTAAAAAGAAAGAAATGAGAAACCTCTTTGTTATTTTATTGAAAATTACATAAATTTATTTTCAACCAATTAGAAGTCTTCTTTTGTTTACGTTGCTTATAGCAACGGGAGATTATCGCGATAATTTTGTTAGTTCCTATTAACTTAATGAAATTAATTAGTGATAATTTTTCTGTCAAAAATGAAGTGCTTTATGCCTATTGGCAAAAGTCACTCAGAATAAAATCAAAATACATTTTGGTGCTAATTTATAATTTTTATTAATACTAACCAATTTGCTTTACATATCGAACACCGGGGCTAAAAGAGACACATCAAAAATTTAGCTAAACTCATCGGAAATATATTTTTTTTAATTTCATTTGAAACTATGTAGACTTGTAATTTCAGATGTTATGGTTGAAAACGAATTAATTTTTTTATTGTTCCTGAAATTTTAGTAATAAACATAGTTACTAGCAAGTAAAATCAACTTCTATTAGGTATAAAAATATAGTGCGTTATATTTAACTAAACTCATCGGAAATATGTTTTTTTAAGTTTCATTTGAAACTATGTAGACATGTAATATCAGATGTTATGGTTGAAAACGAATTAATGTTTTTAATGTTCCTAAAATTGCAGTAATAAACCTTAGTTACTAATAAGTAAAATCAACTTCTATTGTAAAAATACAGTGCGTCATATTAAACTAAACTCATCGGCAATATGTTTTTTAAAGTTTTATTTGAATTTAAAACTATAAAGACATTGGATTTCAGATAACAAATTTGTTATTTAATGTTTCTCACATTTTAGTAACATAAATGAGTTACTAACGGCTAAAATAACATTCATTTCTAAAACTCCAATTAGTTACAATTAACTAAAGCCGCCGGAAATATATTTTTGTAGCATTTTAATAAAAAAAATTACAATAAGAAAAAACTGCAATTTATGAAATTTTCTTACTGAATCTCCGACGCAGCAGAATTAGTTTCCGATAATTCCGCTGCTAGGGAGATTATAAGTGAAAATTTTTTTAACTATATCGAGTCTCTATAAATAACCAAAAAATATTTTCCTAGGATGTTAGTAGTATGAAACAAACATTTGTTTGTTAAAAATTTTCTATTAGCTACAGACGAATCTGTATTACTACAGTGAACGAAAGGCTGTAATTTAAAAAAAAATTGTTAGGTGTCTATATCGTCCCTGTCCAGGCAAAGCATCGTATGCGCCATTTGAGTAATTTTACAGGAAACACAAAAAACTGTTTTTTCCGTTATATTTTCAAAGAATTTTTTTTAAAGATATTTTTAATGTTGCTTGAGATGTTGTTTGTGTTAGAAAATTAGTGAATTGTTTTCATAATATCGTAAGCGACGGGCGCATACGTTAATTTACCGATGTTTAATATTCTAAAATTACCGCGAAACAACTTAAACAAAAAATATATCGTAAGCGACGGGCGGATACAATATTTATCTTGACCGTGGTGGGACTTTAGATGGTTATAATCCATGCAATGTGTAAAAGGTTTTAGGACTTTGGCTATAAGTAAAACGTAAGCGACATAAACTTACGGTATTTTAAAAACCTCTGGTGGATACAAAGTGACATAATGTTGATAGTATGGGAGCTTGCGATATTTTATGATTTGTGGGCGCATACATTGCCAAACTTTTACATAGAAATTTGATGTTTTATTGAGTATTGCAGCATACGATATTTTTTTGGGTCGACGTAGCTCACTCAAGCGATTTCGGCAACACCAAAATCCCGCATTGGCGAAAAATTCGCTTACGATACATTGCCTAGACAGGGACGATATTTTGCAAAAAATTCGTTATTTATCTGTTGATAGGCACAGAGGCCTACTTGGTAGTTTTAATCATACTATAATTTTTTATATTATGGTGTGAAATTTTCTTACCGAATCTCCTACGTTCTTGGATTAATAACCTAACATATTTCCGGTAGTAATTCAAGTAGGTACTAGATAGATTACTAATGATATTTTGTGACAGCCGAAACGCCTGAAAGTATTTTTTGAATATTTAACTTAATAGTGGCGCTAAAGTTGCATTTATACAAGATTACTTCAGAATGGCGATGATTAAATCGAGATATTATCAGATGTCGACGTTTTGGGGTCTCTAGATCACGAAAAACATGTTTCTCATTTGTGTCTGTCTGTCTAAGCTAATAAACTACTAGACGAGGATTGACGAAATTTTGTATATTGATTAGGCACTAACCGTCCTCAAGACCGGTTGTATTATTCGGGTTTGCTATACAGTGTCCGCAAGAAAGTCCGCATCAAATGGGATTTTTTTTTATTATTAGGAATAGGTAAAAATTGAAAAAGCAGTTAGTTTTTGCTTACCTAAAAACCAAAAATGACGTATACTGAAGCAGCCGCACGACTTGCGTTACCTGTCAAATTTGACATTTTTAATAAAATATCTTCAAAAATGCCCTTATTTATAAAAATATCGAAAAACTTTATTCGAGAAAGTTGTTTATTTAGGCATTTTTAACCTCTGTACGAAATTTTGACAGTCTAATACAATTTTTATTTTTTGCCAGATTCTTGAAAATTTTAATCAACCCTCGTAGATTAACTTTTATACATCGATGTAAAACCATTTGCCTTTACTTCATTTGTAATCTTAATGCAATTTTGTGTAAAATTTTTGTTTCCAATCATTTATTTTGCTTCAAAAACTAAAATTGTTATTGACCAGTATGTAATGTTTGATGCAAAGTTTATCTAATTACATCAGTTTTGTCAAAACCGACGTTTCTTATTTTTCTTAAGTTAGTAAACAGATGTACAAATAGAAAATATTAGGAAGCTTTCGTTGAAATTTTACTTAATTAATATTGGATCAAAAAGAATAACTATTAATCGCTCGAAACATTTTATTCAACAAAAATATAGTTAAATATAATTAATTTAATTTAATATTAATTAAGTAAAATTTTAACAAAAGCTTTCTAATATTTTCTTTTTGTACATCTGTTTAATAACTTAAGGAAAATGATAAACGTAGGTTTTGACAAAACTGATGTAATTAGATAAACTTTGCATCAAACATTACATCCTGATCAATAACTATTTCAGTTTTTGAAGCAAAATAAATAATTGGAAACAAAAATTTTACACAAAATTGCATTAAGATTACAAATGAAGTAAAGGCAAATGGTGTTACATCGATGTATAAAAGTTAATCTACGAGGGTTGATCAAAATTTTCAAGAATCTGGCAAAAAATAAAAATTGTATTAGACTGTCAAAATTTCGTAAAGAGGTTAAAAATGCCTAAATAAATAACTTTCTCGAATAAAGTTTTTCGATATTTTTATAAATAAGGGCATTTTTGAAGATATTTTATTAAAAATGTCAAATTTGACAGGTAACGCAAGTCGTGCGGCTGCTTCAGTATACGTCATTTTTGGTTTTTAGGTAAGCAAAAACTAACTGCTTTTTCAATTTTTACCTATACCTAATAATAAAAAAAAATCCCATTTGATGCGGACTTTCTTGCGGACACTGTATAACAGGCTGATCATAAAAAAATTATTTTGGTTGTTTTGAGCTTAATTTGAGCATTAATGCTTAGGTATACCATATTGTGCGCATATAACTCTTTAGGTATTTTTATCAGACCGTATAAGGACAAGGTGCAGGGTGATTATTAAATACTACTAATATGGTCAAATACAATGCCTGCGTTGTAATTAAAAATAACCAAATAATGTTAATACCAAAATTTAAGGATCCGAAATAAAATAAATCTTAAAATAATTTTTGATTCTACATGGTGACTACAATGCGTGAATGACGAAAAAATATTTCTTTTTAAAACGCATATTTTATAGCATTTTTTAATTCTAGAGTTTAACCCAAGTAAAGTTGTGATACTTATTTCTACACATTTTTACACTTAGACAGGCAGGCCATAGCTTATTAATGTTACAATTTGGAGAAAAAACCTCTTGCACATTCATATCGTATTCTTTATTTTAAAATGCCAACTAGTTTATCTGTTACACTTGTAAAACTAGTTATACGCCATATTTAGAAAGATTTGAATGTGAAAAGTTCGCCCTCCCTCGCTTTTAAAGTTGTGATCTATCCAAAGCAAATTGTATTTATATATATTTGTCCTCAAATTTCTATACTATAAAATTATTCATTTTAGTAAACGAAACTATTTTCTTTGTGCATTTAGGTTTTATTGATAATATAGGTATATAACAAATTCGTTTAACTGTCCACTCGAAAGTAGATAAAATATTAAAACGTTAAATGGCTTATTTTGCTTAAAGATATTTCGATAGGATTCATGATTTTTCTCCTTGAAACATAATTATTTTTAAAAAGTTGTTAAAAGTTTATCTTATCGAACTTTTTCCGGCGAATCATCCTAGCCCTATTTTGAATACAGGTTGTGTGGTGTTAATACTTCCCCCCTTCAACCCCATTCGGGTAATTTTACAAACTTTTCTAAAAACCCACTACTGCTAAATTTTACTAGTACGGTAGGTCGTATCCCTTCCCTAACATTTTTTGTAACTATGGGCTTCTTTTAATATTATCACTCAAATACAAGGACGAAAAAATAATACACATATTATTACACAATAGGGTAGAGTTAATAATAATTATCACACCGGTATTAATTTTTTTATATAAAAATCCTTGTTTTTATTGCACTCAGGAGAAAAACAAACAGGGAAAAGTTGCAAGATAAAGATAAAGCCACCACATTTTTATTTAATTAATATTAATTTGATTTAAAAAAACACTAGATGTCATCTAGATAGCAAAAAATAATAATAATAAAAATTAAGATTATATTTTTGATTAAGTAGGTACATACTGTCAACCAGTATTAGGTGGGTTACCGGCTTAACGTACTGTTCATGTCTTTAATTTTATTAATGTTAAAACTAAATCCAGAATGGATATTTATTTTTATTTAACGAGTTTTAAAATGCATAACAATAGAATAGCAATTTATGTCAGTACATGAAGTAGAGCTTTATTGGGCAAGTTGTATATTAAGTGACTAGACCAATAAAGCTCCGTTTTATGCGTATATCATACAAAATTTTATGTTTGATTGCTTCCAAATGGCAACAAAAAAGCATTCGATTTTTTATTTATTTATCTGAGCTTTACTTAATTTTAATATTTTTAGTAATAATCGTATTCTAATAATAATAATACACAAATATGTAACTTGCTCAAATGTATATATATAAATTTATGTATGTTTCAGTAATTTGAATAAAAAACTATTTCAATTGTTCTAATTTCAATGTCAGAATTATAGTAAGGTAAAACTACTTTATTGTACTAGTACAATAAAGTATCACTTTATGGCCGCTAAACTATACAGGGTATCCGAAAAAAGGAGGTCCATTTGGTAACCATAATATATTCCTTGAGCAAAAATAATATGACTTTTATAATGTTAATTTTCATTTTTGACACTATCTCTCTAATCTATTTAACAAAAATAAACAACTATTGGGCAAAACGTAATAAAAATCATTATAATCAATACGTAAACCAACAAAAATATTTAAATATTTATTAACAATGTATTTGCCGTTTTTTTTTAAATTATTTTGCTGCGGCTTCAGCAGATAATATATTTTTTTATAATTTTCGGTTAGCGAATGTTAAACATTAATTTATATATTACTAGCGTGTATCCGGCCTGCGTTGCAACCCGCTGGTATAAATACAAACCCGAACAAACCCGATATATTAGTACCCGGCATGCCACTTTCTGAAAATGCACCCGTGCGAAGCCGGGGCGGGTCGCTATTATACATAAATACCTTCCGCTTGAATCGGTCTATCTATTAAAAAAAACCGCTTTAAAATCCGTTGCGTAGTTTTAAAGATTTAAGCATATATAGCTGGTAGGGGACGGACAGACAGCGACAGCGACTTTGTTTTATGCTATGTTAAGATTAGGCTTGCGACAACCCGCAAACCTCCATGAACCTTATTAGAAATTAGAACATTAAGTTTTTCCTTATACCTCGTCTACGCTGATTTTATTTAATTAAAACCGCCAAATGATCCGATATGCACTTCCTTATTACAGAGAGTACGTTACGTAGTAAAGATATCTACACTATTATATAAACTAATTGAAATAGTTTGATTGTCAATGGTGTAATCTACGCTTGACGATTCATGAGCGCATCCAGGGTGGTAAATTAAACAAATCATTATAAAAGTAATATTTTAAATTTGCTTTGGAACCAAGCCAGTAGAAAAGCGAGGAAATCGCAAATAGAAACTTTTATAAAACTTTTAAATGTTTTTAACGATTGTTTCAGTTCTTTTTTATTTAATAAAAACAAGCATAACCCTTCACTTTTGTCCTGTTGAGTTTTCCACTAAAATTCCCAACAAAGTTAGATACCTACATAATATTATATGAGTTATACGAAATCGCAAATTTAAGCTTTTGAGTTAACATCAGTGGCGGATCCCGAACTTTACTAAGGGGGGGCACAAAACGTACATGGTTTTTAAATGTGAACACAATAATACAAAAAAAATGTTACTCAAAACAACTGCATATACCGTGCGAGCAAAAATTATTTGCATCAAAGAGGGCCTTGCATCTAAGGACGTAATGCTTAGCCGTAGAGATTAATACCTGTTGGGTGTCAGTAACTACCTGAATTAACAATCGATCAGTTATTCCGTCATCTTTGACAGTCGTTGCAAGTAATTTGATTCATCGTTAATTTTTCCCATTTCTTGAACAATTCACACAATGGGCTTTACGGAACAGCACAAAATATCCATGGTTGAAGCGTATTTTCGAAACGGGGTTAGACTAAATGGTGAGTGGCAATATAATCCGGGTTTGTGCATGGACAATTTTCACGAACATTTTCCTAACGTTGCTTTTATTGCTGGGGATGTTTATCATTGCCTGAAAAGAACCGTGGCTGTGTTTAGATAAACATATTCTATACAACACAAAAAATGAGCAGGAAAACCATCTATAAGAACAGAAGAACTTGTTGCAAACGTTCGTGAAATAATGCAAAATGCGCCAACAAATTGTATAAGACGCCTGTCCCAAGAAGTGGGAAGATCTTATGGAACATGCAGGACTATTCTTAAGAAGCAGCTAAATTTATTTCCTTATAAAGTGCAAGTATTCCAAGAAAGGATTATCCAAGAATGTGGTAACATTTCTCCAGAGATGCTGGTCAACACTTTCGAAAATATGAAGAGGCGTGTGAATTTATGCTTGGAGCATGGCGATGGCCAATTTCAGCAATTTATGTAATTATCTTTCTTTTTCTTTCTGTATATTCTTACTTTGTTAATTTTTTAAACAACAAAAATAAATTTGTATTTGTTTACTTATTTTATTACTCTTTAGTTTGGCATATCATGTCATAATATAAATTTGACAACATTTTAACCTTGATTTAGTTAGATATATCGTCCCAGTATCATTGTGATCTAAATCAAGCCCTACGTTTTTTAATCCAAGCCCTCTTTGATGCAAATAATTTTGGCTCGCACAATATTTATTAGGCAAGAAAGAACTTAAAAATAAAACTCTGAATAACATATTATACAAAACGTAACTTTTATGTACAGACTGTCTCACGGTGATCGTCCATTAGAATATTTCGGAAAGTAATGCAATTTGATCATGCAAATTTGAATAATAGGGTTTTCGGAGACTCAGTCTTCAAATGAAATAACAGTGACCATATTATGCGACTTCTGGTTATACCTACCAGAGGTTTTCTCAAACTTGCTTATTTTAAATGGAGGATCCTGTATAATTTTTTTTTTTGGATTATTTTGGAGTATTTCCAATAACTTTTATTAAAAGTTTTGTATCGTAGTCTAACCGTTTAAAAAATAAATTTTTCTCCAATTTTGACTATTTACAGGGCGTCGCCTAAAATGGAATATATTTTCAAAGATAATAGAGGTAAACTCGAAATTCCGGTTGTGGAATTAGATTAATATTGTGGTCCATCATAAATTGTCGAAAAATAATAATAATAATAATAATTTATAAATTTTTTTTACATTTAATGTTAATATATAATATATATATATTTTTTTTTTGTATAAACTTAATTCCGAAACTCAGAAGTAAAATACTTGTATTGAGTTAAATATAAATTTAAAATTAAATAATAATATAATATTTATTCTAAAGAATATATTTCATAATTCAGACACAACTATATTATAATATAAAACGAACATGACAATATTTTATTTGTATTTTATATCACTATAATATACGAAGATACAATACGTTATGTATAATATAATATATATATATATTCTTTATTTTATTCATTATTTATTAATGACGTTCTTGAATATATCTCTTGGATTAGATAATATCCAATTTTGAATTTTATTTTATAATTATTTAACGATTTAATTATTTTAATTGACTGTGGTAGCATATCAAAAATATATGGATTGATGTTCAAAAAATGTTTGTGTGCTATTGTTTTGTTTACTCTATTTTTATATGTAATAGTATTTTTATGACGAGTTTCATGTGTGTGATTAATATAATTTATTATATTTTTATGTTTAAAAATATATATTAACATGTACGAAAATATTTGTTTAATATCCATTTTTTTGCTATCTTTAAATAGTAAATCTGAAGAATATTGGTGGCCTTTTTCGTAAATAATTTTTAAAATGTATTTTTGAATAGTTTCAATATTATTAGGATAATTCTTATTTATGCCTCCCCATCCTAGCATTCCATAATTTAAATGTGTTTGTACTAAAGAATAATAAAGTAGTTCTAATTCTTTTATATTTAAAAATTGTTTAAGATGTTTAAATTTTGGAATAAAAATAAAAATGGAATTTTAGATCCAGGGAAGTGAAAAAGTAATAATTTTTGTCTTTATGAACAAATTTAAAAAATCCTTATTTTTTTAAATACGATGCTAAGTTGCTATTTCATTAACACTTTGAGTGCGGAAAGCGCGCTTGTGCGTCCAAGCCTCTCTTCTCTGGGGGCGGCGGACGCACATGTGCGCTCTCCTGTATATATTATATAATATACGTGTAATAAAAATTTTATTTCAAATTATGTAGTTTTTTGTCATAAAAAATTATAATAATAATAATGGAATTCCATGAGAATAGGCGGAAAGCGCTCATGCGCGTCTTCAAAAAAAATTAGGAGAAAATACCAAAACATGATTTTACTTTATAAAATCAATTTAGAAAATATGTTTTGTTAAAAATATTTTTGTTTCTCTCCGCCCTGACGTATTGCTTGTTTTTTCAACCCGCAGCAAAAGGGTTAAATCGATAATCTGGATAGAACATTTCCAATCTGTCCACCTAAGATGTCACTATAACTAACTAGGATAGGTTTTTAATCTTATTTACGATTTCAGTATTCCCCAAAAATCAAACAGTCTTATTCATTTTTGGCAAGATAGCAATGATAAACAAAAAAATAATTCACATCAATTCAACAATCAAATCAATTAAAAGTATCAATTAACAATGACACGCGCCTGTACACAATTTTTTTCTGAGAAGCCAATGGAGTAGAAAAAATAACTTTTGCTTTAACTGTTAACCCCCTAAAGCCAATTTTACGTTAAAAACATTTTTAAGTATTTAAAGTATCATCGCAAATCGCTAAAAATAGATAAATATATCAAAATTTTATATATATTTTGATGTATTCGTCGTTTTTTTTTTGTTTTTATTACTTACTTAATCCAAACTTTTTTAAAACTGCAGGTGCGTTAAATATAGATATTTGATCTATTTTTGAATATGCGCGGCCAAATGCAAATTAAATTAGAGTTTAGAAAAAATAAGAACCTCCTTACTAAAGAAACTTTTCGAACGCCCTTCGTATCTATCCAATACATTAATTTAAAAAAATGGATCGATTTACATAATTACAGCTTGCTAATATGTTTAAACAAAGCAAGAAATATGGTTACCTATAATATTATTCAATTAATAATTACTATTAAGTTAATAAGCCTTTTATTATTTTATTATTTTTTATTATTCGAACATTGTAAACTATTTACTGTTTAAAACAACTTTTTATTGTTTGAATTATTATTTAAATTAACCAATTAAATAACTGGGTAATCCCGCTTTATCTGGGTGTAGTACTGGTGCACCAAAGACGAGAGTGACAGTGGGACTGAAAGTGTATCCTATTTTTTTTATTTTTAAACTTTTTGCAACCTTTTAAATCTCACACATTACAAATCACACAGTGTTTATTAAAATAGCACCTGTAAGTTAAATAATATAGAAGAATAACTTTGGTTTATAAATGTTATACATTTTCTTTTATAAAAATTTTTACTTGACAGCGACACACAGATAGACATAACGACATTCTTTCGTGTATAGGCGCAACGAGGATTATTGAAGGGTTTGTGCCCCTCCCATCAAGTCTGTTTGTTAGCCCCCAACCCCAAAACAAAAGTGCATTATTTATTTTTCATGGGTTTGTTCGGGATATAGTATCTTCATCAGGTAAAAACTAATTCAAATTAGTTAGTTTTTACCGTGATAATTGTGAGGAAAAAAATTATAAAGTTTACCTTTTTAGTTTACTTTCCTCACAAGGTCCGTATTGTAATTACGAAAAACATGTTTCCCATTTCCGTCGCTGTGTCTATCTGTTGACTCGAAAGCTTAAAAAGTACTTGACTTGAAACAACGAAATTTAGTATATGGATTATGCATGAACCCTGCTCAAAACAAAGTAGGTATAATTTGGGTGAGTTTCAGAAAAAATATTAATTTGTTTTTAGTATAATTTAATTAACTTTTCTTAGGTTTACCATATTGAGCACATAGCCACAATATGCTAGGTATTTTTAATAACAATGCGGCAAAGTGCGTCGAGACGCGAAAAAAAGGTTAAAGGATAGCATAGCATAGTATAACGTCAAATTCAGTGGCGCAACCAGGGGGGGGGCTGCCGGGCTGCAGCCCCCCCCCCCCCCCGAGCTTAGAAACTTAGCCTATTCATTTAATTGGCAAACCAATTTTTCATGTCACGCCTTTTACTAATATTTTATATTCAGCCACATAATTTACATCAATCATGTTATCAATAGTGAGATTGTACTACGTCTGACTGAATGGATCGACCGAAATACTTCCACTGAGGCATCTGGATTACTGGCCAGCATTATATAAGTCCCAAATTTTGGATGGCACTAATGTGTACAGAAAGATATATTCCGCAAGATTCTACAAACAGTCGATTTAAACCTTTTTTAAGCATTACAGTTAGCTAATGACGTAACAGATCAAGTTAAAGAAATAAGAGGCTTGGCAGATGATAATTTTCAAAATATTTTTAAGGAAGCTCAAGATCTACTTTCGGAATACGATATTGAAATCAGAGTACCTAGACTACCGCCAAGACAAACACAAAGATTGGTTATAAAAACCGATTCCGCTGCTGAGTATTTTAAAATAACAATTTTTATTCCGTTTTTAGATGGCCTCGTAGCAAATCTCGAGGATCGGTTTTTAAAACATCGAGAAACCCTTCAAAATTTTGAATGGTCTTTCCATATGATAATCAAGATTTTGATAGTCAATTTAAATGTTTTCTGAAACTTCACAGCTTCTACAAGAATGAGTTCCTTGAAGAGTTTTCCATTAAAACGATGTTAAAAGCTGAACTTGAGCTGTGGTATAAAAAATGCCAAAAAAAAAAACTGAAGGAAGATTTGGACAGTGTATTCCGAATGTGATGCCAATATATTTCCTAATATAAAAAGGCTTTTACAAATTTTTTTAACTTTGCCTATTACAACCGCCACATCTGAAAGGTCCTTTTCAAATTTAAAATATTTAAAGACATATCTGCGTAGCACCACGGAAGAGGACAGATTAAATGGTTTGGCAGTTCTTTATGTGAACCACGATATTGATATTACCGTGGGAGAAATTCTGGACGAAACGGCAAAAACAAAACGAAGAATTTTACTTTAATATTAGTATTATTAGTGATTACTTACAACTTATTGTATAAGGTTTTTGTTTTGTTTTAGTATAAGTATGATTAATATATTAAGCGTTACTTATTTTAAATACATTTTTACTAATTAAAATGAAATCTCTAATTTTTTTTTCATAAATATTTAGTTAGGGCCAGCGGCGTATTATTGCAGAAGTTTTAGGGGGCTGTTGCTCTCGTCAATCATACGTATTTTACCCAAAAAAGGGCGTGGCACCCAAAAATTTTTTTGCCTGCGGCGCAAAAGAGCGCCTTGGGCGCAAGAAGTCAAAGCCCCCCCGAACTAAATTTCTGGTTGCGCCACTTTTCAAATTATTTTTATTCTACAAAGAGAAAAATATATTATTTCCCAAAGGTGAAATTCTCAACATCATTAAGTCTATTGCAACCTATAACCTATTTCGCATTGTTTTTTTAGTATATTATTTCATTAACTTACAATTTAGTAAAAACAATATCGTCTGCACAATATTAAGGTAATATCTGACATATTGCAAAAATATCAATTTATTTAATTGTTAATTTTGGGAGAATTGTATAGTAAAAGAACGATGACATAATAATGTTAAAAAAACTCTTAAAGATATGTTTGCTATACAATTTCCATCAAATAATTTATGAAATTTCTTGATATATAGGTATATTATGTCAAGAATGACCTATAGAATATGCAGCTGACATTGAATTTTGGAAATTTTTTAAAAGTAGGTATGCAATAAAAATTACCTAAATAAATAAATTTTCTGTGTAAATACGAGTATTAAAAAACTACTGTGTAAATAGTAGGCCATGATTAATATTTTCTTTCTAACTACCACTTTATAAATTTTTCTCTACAATAAGACATAATGGAAGTTAGATTAATGTTTATTTTATTTATTTTTGACTACCCTGTATGTATAAGCTACTTCAAAATCAAATGTTTTAATATTATTTTCTCAGGAAGAAGAACTTTTTATAAAGAGCAGTTTTTTTCCATAAAATCAATAATAAGAAGTTTTTCATAAATGTTGCCTACTAGTGTTTCACGAGACGAGAAATCTCTCGCTTTTTAAAAAACTTGCCTCTCGCCAATCGAGACGAAGTTTATTCCAAATCTCGCCTCGCTAACATCTCGCATGATGCCTTCTCGTCTCGTCTTGTCTCTCAATTTTTGCAAAATGACATGATAAAAAAAAATCTGCAAAAGCCCCAAGTACCTACATACGGGGTTTTATTATTACCATAGCCATGTGAGTATTATAAACGCATCCTTTTGAAACGATTTTTAAAAGTGTTTCTAAAGTAAAGTTAAAATCTGACAGTTCTGGCACAGTGTTGCTACCACTCAACTCACACATGACCCAAATAATAGTACTTATATTACCAAACAAATACGCAATCGTCACCGGTGCCATTCGTGGTTCGGACCTTTTCCTTTATACCTGAATGACGTTTTTAGGGTTGCATATGTATAAAAAAATAGAATTTCTGAATGTTGAAAGTAAGATAAACCCTTTTTGTGTATTCAAGGCACAAAACGGCAACGCTGGTTGCCTGCATGTGGTGGAACAGGATGCACGCAAGTGGAACAATAAATCAGTTACCGGAGCCAGACTCCTAAAAACACGTGTCTGTCTTGTTTATTTGTATTTTTTTTGTAGAAAATGTGTGTAATTTGTTTTAAATATAGTGTAAAAAAATAGTTTATTGTTATTCTAACTGGAAAATAAATAAACCGAAACGTTTCTTTGTGTTTTTCATAAACCATTGTGGAAATTTAAGTTTTTATTGCTTGTTGAATTATTCGTTTCGTATTTGTGTGTAATAACCTAACAGCAAAAAACAATGTCGGTGTTAATATTGATGTAGTTTGCCATAATATTATTGTCTGTATGTAAATAGTAAAATGGATTGTTTTGATTGGCAACGGCATTATTTTAATATAATCATACCGAAATAAAACTTGCAGTGTTCCACGGTTCAAAATCAAATTACCACACCTCCCTAAAACAAGGTAACAAACTTTATTTACGTTAAAATTTCCGGTCATTTATGATTTATAGAAAAAAAAAATGAAGAGACAACTGCATACCATCAAACTAGTATCTAGTTTACTCCCTACATTTTATTGAAAGTGGCATAATATAATACTTAATTAGCTAAGACGATTATCGATTATTAAAAAGTTCTCTGTATCAAACATTTCGACAAAAACTATAAACGTTATGAAAAAAGGTTCATTTTTCTCTTGGTCCTTTGGCATACCTGCCATTTAGCCAAAATTATTTTTGTCGGTTTAAGTGTAAACTGTTTAGAGAAAAATTTGTATTTGCAATTTGTTTAAAATCCAAAACGTTTTCATAATTTATCAAAAATCATAAATGTCGCTATCTTTAAAAACGTTTTATATACAAAATAGCCAGGCGGCCATCAAAAAACAATTAGAATTAACAATTTAATGGATTCTGAAACTATTTGTCAGAAATAAGTACTTAAGTATACTTAAACGGATAATTTTTTGTTCAAGAATATTTTTTTTAAACGAAAATAATTTTAATTCAGAGCCGGGTGCAATTAAACGTGGCACGCATGAAAATGCTGTTATCTTAGAATTCTTTGGACTGACTTCTCACTTATTCTAACTTCTTGTTCCACAGATGCTTTATTAATATTTGTCTTATCCATAATTGTCAATAAAATAGCGGAACTGATTTTCTCTATTTAGTGCCGGCTTTGTTGTTTCTTCTTTTTTAATTTAACAAAGCGCTCAAGACATCTACTAAAAAGCTTCTGGATGTCGTCTTTCAGGAAACCGAGTCGCATTAATTCTACTATCGAGAAAACACTGTATCTCACTCCCGCCCAATACAAAAACCACATAAATGAGCTTTCTTTAAAAAAAAAATCAGTTATTGAACAAAAAATTATCCGTTTAAGTTGCCTTAAAAACTTATTTTTTTAAAACCGACCAGAAAATTTACACTTTCTGGACAATTTTTCGTCTAGAAAATAAAGTTTTTCCGATCGCAAGACCGGAAAAATCTTTTCCGGACTCTAATGTCACTTTTCCGGTCTCTAATGTCACTGTCACCCTGTTTTTTGTTTTTCCAATCGCTCTTTGATAATACAAGATACCTTGATTTCGTTATTATGACAACAACATTTCGATGTATTGTCGAGTGACAGTTCGTTGATTTTTAATTTTGTTCTTTATGTCAAACTTGTTTCGCGTATATTATAAAATATATCGAAGTGTCGGTCTTAACAAAAATATTGTACGTCACGCAACCGAAAATTAGTGTTTTCCAGGTCTCTCCAAGCTTCCAGGACTCGCCTATGGCTCGCCCTGGAAATGCTTGTCTCGGCCTGAAAAACACTACTTTCCGGTCTTGTAACGTAAATTACTATTCTGACAAATAATGTTAAAATGCATTTAATTGTTAAATTTGGTAGTTTTTCCATTGCCGCCTAGTTATTTTGTTTATAAAACTTTATCATGGATAGCGACATTTGATAAACATTATGAAAACGGTTCGGAATTTTAAATAAATGTCAAATACGAAAATAATATACAGGGTGTTCCATTTTAAAAACTTGATAATAATTAGTTGATATTAATAAAGTGTGTCATTTTTGACACGGCTGCAAAACATTTTTTTTTAGTTTCTTAATTATTACTTAAAACTGCTAAAGTAAATTCAATAAAATTATAAACAGTTATAAAGGACACCAATATAAACCTAAAAACATAAAAACATAAAAAATAGAGGGTGTCCTATTTAAAAAAATACAACTTTATATTATTACACTTTTTTGAGCCACACTGTACATACGTAAATATTTTCCTAAAATACTTCTCGTGTTACGGTATAAGTCAACATGTGAATAATAATAATAATATAGCACAATATAGCACGATAGTACAAAAGGCATAAATCTGAGACATAGTTTATTTATAATGTCAAAAAAATGTGAAATGTCGCCTCGAGTCACAGTATTTACTCAAGTTAAGGAAAATTAGAAAAAAGTTGGTACTTGGTTATTAAAGGAAGGGGTTTTTATCCATCTATACCCTTGGAAATCAGTCAACTTGTTCAAAGCAAGCTTCCTATTTTGCAAACTAGAATTTAAATGGTATACGTCATTACTTCTATCACAAGACCTTTGTTTTGTAACTTAAAAAGACGTAGAGCTGTATTCTAAAATCCTTGATATCTTGGCATAAATAAACAAAATTAAATAAGAGGTCAACAAAATTGTTTCAAATAATAAAGAATGTCATTCAAATGTCTTCTGACGTCTTTGAAAAATGTATAAGGCACGTGTTAGCCATATTTTTATTTTTATATAGTATGACCTTATTGTTTCAACAATAACTGTTTCAGATCGTGAGAAACTGGTTTATCATTAATTATTAAAACTATTGCTAAAACCTGATAAAAGAAATTTAATAGATAATAGTAATAATAATTATTCACATTTTTTTACGTATTATGCTGTGAGAAATTTTAACCTAGAATATATTAAATTTATTTCATTTATGTGTACTGACAAAAATACAAAATAAAGTTCACAAAAAAAGTGATTTTTTGACTTTTTTTTCGTGTGCTACTCGTGTACACGTCTCTCATCGATTGTATTTAACTTTTTTATTTTTTTTATTACGTTAAGGAATAAATAAACTTTAAATTGCATAGTAACCGCTCTTAGCGAAACTGAATTTAGTAACAAAAAAAAACTTTTTAACACATTTTTTTATCAAAAGTTTTAGTTATTCGACAATATTTCCTACAATATTATTCACTGACAGTTCTTTTTCGGTCCATAATAATATGCTCTAATATTTCCCAAACACTTTTGTATATCTGAAGTTATTAATATGTTCTTTTATTTGAGAAAAATCGATATTTTCATAACGGAATCAAGAAAAATTTTACAAAAAATAAAATTTCAACATAACACAAAACACAACAAAATACAGGGTGTCCCATTTAAAAAAAAAATACAACTTTATATTATTACACTTTTTTGGGCCACCCTGTACATACGAAAATATTTTCCTAAAATACATCCCGTGTATCGGGTGTAAAGAAAGAGCTGTGAAAATTATTTTATCCCTTGAAATTAATAGAATTCGAGCTATTAATACTAGGTGAAAATGGGGTATTTCAACTTCAGTTTATGAAGTAGTTAGAAGGTTTTAACCCTTAACTGGTATACACCTTTTTTTAAACGTAACTGGTATTATGGGGTCACAGTTGACCCCAATTTAAAACTGGTATAACAGAAAAATAAAAGTCGATAAAGACATTCTGGGGAAAGAAGATAATTTCTCAGCAAAATAATTAGTATATTGATTAATAAAAACAAATATTTCCTCTTAATACCAAAAAAATTGTAACATTTTTAAACACAACAAAAATACGTCATTTTTTCAGGGTTCTGAAAAATGAGTCCTTAAACTCAAGCGGAGAATGTCATGCTCCCAACACGGCCTATTCTTCTTTCTTTAGGCTTCATCAGACGACCTGCTACCAACAAAAACATAATTAGATTTATGGTAAAAAAAAATATGACAGGAACGTTCTGTCTTAATTTTCAATGTATTGGTGCAGGCGTTATATATCAATATGTTCAGCACGTTGCTTGCAGATGGGTTTTCTACTGTTCAAAATCTCCAGACGGTATTGGCCCTTCTTCTATGTCACTATCATTCATTTAAATATCTTCAAGTTCTTTATCAGATAAAAATTTGCGCGTCATTTTTAAACCAAAAAAAAACGTAACCGGTATATTGGGGTCAGAACTGACCCCAACGGACTATATCTCCACAATTGTAAAACTTTAAGCGTCGCGCGTCACGCTACGACTAAACGGTCCCGATTCAAAAGAGTACTAAGCGGCGCGGCGCCGTGTTGCCAAAACTAACAAATCCTTTTAGGTTTTAATGCGCTTGGGGTCAGGAGTGACCCCAGTATACCAGTTAAGGGTTAAACTGAAATAGGCAAGATTTAAAAAAAAATAATAATTGCCCTCCTATATTTTGAATCTCACAATTCCTTGAGACATAAGAAAAAAATTAGCAAAAAATTTAGAGCTGCACCCTTCTTCCACCAAACACGTGAAAATATATGTACTTATCACATTCTTTGTCAACAAAAAAAAAGTTGCCAGTGAAAACTTTTTATTATGTAGGTAGGTATCAAAAATTAAAAGAGTATGGAACATAAACTACAAAAAAAAATTTTAAAAAATAGACAGGAGGGAGCTGCACCTTTCTTGCACCAAACAACGGAGGGGGCAGATACATAAATGCATGTAAATTCTTCATTTCTTATCGGAGCTGCATCGATTTTGTACCAGTCGATCAGCGGAATTTTTTTGCATGTGACGTATATTTCAACTCAAAATTACCCAAAAATGGAGCTGCATCCTTCTTGCAGCAAGGTCCTCAATTTATGTTTTACGAACAGTAAACCTTTTTATGGTGGATTTATCAGATGGGATCTTAGACTATAAGATAATAATAAATTACGTAACAAATGTTAAAAATTACATTTCTTTAATAATGTCATTATTATTCCGACTAGTTTTTACTCTCGCCTCTCTAATTTCCATCTCGTCTCGTTCTTGCGAAAGAAATCTCGCAAAATCTTGAGTTTGCGATAAACTTTAAAAATAATCCAGTTAGTATCACTCAATAAAAACCTTCCCCTCCCTCTTTATTACCGATATTGCAAGGTAACCAAGGAAAAATGGGGACATGTTGCTGAAAAACAATAGAAAAAAGGACCAAAAGAAAAATGAACCTTTTTTTAAAACGTTTATAGTTTTTGTCGAAATCTTTTATACAGAGAACCGTCTGATATATAATAATCGATTTTGCGAATTAAGTATAATATTATGCCACTTTCAGCAAAATATAGAGAATAAACTACCAGACCTACTATTTTGATGGTGTCCAGTTGACTCTGGGAATTCCTTTTAACCATTTTCTTTTTCTATAAATCATAACTGGCCGGAAATTTTAGGGTAGATAAAGTTTCTTGCCTTGTTTTAAGAAGCTTTGGTAATTTGATTTGCATCATGGAACATTGCAAGTTTTGTTTTCTACAGTGTGACCAGTAAAGTTCACATCATATGGGATTTTTTTTTATTAATAGCTTTATTCGAAATTTGACTTTGGCATCAAGTTCTGCTTCGATCAAGATGAAAATTAAGCCCACATGCAAAATTTTAGCTGCATAAGATAATTTTGATTTTTTACCCATATTTTGTAAATTGCACTACTTTTGCAAAATAAGACTCAACGCAACCTACATAAAACTTCTTAGTTTTGACAATGCTTTATTTCAGATACATTTTCGTTAAAATAGCGCCATATTAAATGACATGACACACATTGTGTGTTTTTCTACAAAATCAAAATTGGGCTATTCAAATTTGGTCGCATGTGATGCAAAGTTTATTTGTTTATGACCCTGTACTTCATAAAATAAGTATTGTTGAAAACGTAGTTTGTATCTGAAAGTAATACACCTTAACATTAAGATAAAAAAAAGAACACAATGTCATTAGTAAAGTGTTCATTGTGGAAAATAAATTTTACTGGTGGGTAAAAAATCAAAATTATCCTATGCAGCTGAAATTTTGCATGTGGGCTAGAAACTGCATTTAAAAAGCTTTTTCTAATAACTTTTTCCAATATTTTCAGAAAAAACCCCACTTTTGAATTATTTTTTGGAAAAAATAAAAATTTGACACATACTGCGAATCACGTGACGACAATTTTTTTTTCTGCTTAATTTTTATCTTGATCGAAGCAGAACTTGATGTCAAAGTCAAATTTCGAATAAAACTATTAATAAAAAAAAATCCCATATGATGCGGACTTTACTGGTCACACTGTATGATTATTTTAAAATAATGCCGTTGTTAATTGAAACAATCTAGCTTCATTTTTACCATTTATATACAGATAATAATGTTACCGCAAACTACAATTCCATAACACTGACATTGTTTTTTGCTGTTAGGTTATTACCCACACAAATACGAAACGAATTTTACAACGAGCAATAAAAATTTAAATTTCCACAATGTTTTATGGAAAAACTACAAGAAAACGTCCCGGTTTGTTAACTATCCCGTTGAAACAACATTAAACTATAATTATTTTAAAAGAAGTTCGGTCTCTCTTGTGGTTGAAAGAGGGGCTAATATTTTAATGTTAAAAAGCCACGGAGGTTGGAAAATTCTGTAGCGAAAGGCTACAAGGAATATTCCATTTCAAGAAAAAAAAAATTAAATATAATTCTTGCAGGAGAGGAAGGTACTTCAGGTTTGCGTTTTCCTGTCCAAAATTATTCCAAAGAATTTCAGTCAGAAACTACGTCAATAAATACTGCCAAAAATCAAGAAAACGTCGCTGTTGGTAATTTTTTGTCTAACAGTGGAATTACATTTTCAAAATGTTATAAATAATGTATATTTAACATAACAGTTTACAACAAATAAAGCCAGAATATTTTTTATTTGAATTTTCGTTTTTTTTTTTAGAAAAAAAAATTAAAACAGAATATTTTGTGTGCACCTCGGCCGAATGATCTTTTTTGGCCTCACTTGAAAAGTCTCGGCTGCTCCTTGGCCGCAAATTTCCGATTCGTCCCAAAAATAGGAACTTTAACTATTTTCAACTACCGTGCGAGCAAAAATTATTTGCATCAAAGAGGGCCTTGCATCTAAGAACGTAATGCTTAGCCGTAGACCTTAATACCTATTGAGTGTCACTAACTACCTGAATTAACAATCAATCAGTTATTCCGTCATCTTTAACAGTCGTTACAAGTAATTTGATTCATCGCTAATTTTTCCAATTTCTTGAACAATTCACGCAATGGGCTTTACGAAACAGCACAAAACATTCATGGTTGAAGCGTATTTTCGAAACGGGGTTAGAGTAAATGGTGAGTGGCAATACAATCCGGATTTGCGCATGGACGATTGTCACTAACATTTTCCTAACGTTGCTTTTATTGCTGGTGATTTTTTAGGGAAACAGGTTCTATACAACACAAAAAGAAGCAGGAAGACAATATGTAAGAACAGAAGAACTTGTTGCAAACGTTCGTGAAATAATGCAAAATACGCCAACAAATTGTATAAGACGCCTGTGCCAAGAAGTGGAAAGCTCTTATGGAATATGCAGGAATATTCTTAAGAAGCAGCTTAATTTATTTCCTTATAAAGTGCAAGTATTCCAAGAAATACAAGCCGCAGATTTTGAAAGACGCAGGAATTACTTTTAATGGTTTACCCAAAATTTATTGGAAAGAAATGATTTATTAGACCTGAATTTTTTTTTCATCAGTTTTCGATCAGACATTGAATTCCCACCTAGATCACCTTGTTTAACGGTTATGGATTACTATGTTCGTTTTTCCTCATTTAAAGAACACTATTTTTAAAACACCAGTTGCAAATTTAGAACAATTACAAGAAAGGATTATCCAAGAATGTGGTAACATTTCTCCAGAGATGCTGGTCAACACTTTCGAAAATATGAAGAGACGTGTGAATTGATACTTGGACCGCCAATTTCAGCAATTTATGTAATTATTTTTCTTTTCTTTCTGTATATTCTTACTTTGTTAATTTTGTAAACAACAAAAATAAATTTGTGTTTGTCTACTTATTTTATTACTCATTAGTTTGGCATATCATGTCATAATATGAATTTGATAGATTTGGTTAGATATATCGCCCCCATATCACTGTGATCTAAACCAAGCCCTACGTTTTTTAATCCAAGCCCTCTTTGATGCAAATAATTTTTGCTCGCACGGTAGCTACTTAAGTTAATAACGTGTGTCAAAAATGTCAAATACCTATTAGCACCACTTTCCTTGCTAATTATTTTTTACGTTGTTTGTCCTGTTCCAATTAATTAGTAATAAAGGTATAACTTTGTGGTAGTTCCCACTTGCGTCATGCATACCGTTAATTCAAAACGACTAATGCTATCGAATTTATTTATAGTTGTTTAATGCTAAATATTAAATAATTTTTCCTTGCTTTTGTGCTATTAATAAAGCCAATTTGTTTCAAAAATAGTTGCAGATGTTCGGCTGTCACAAAATATCCCAACTAAAATTTAATTAAACAGTATAAAATTGATATAATTGGATAGCTAACGTTCGAAAGGTTGTTTGCATGTATAAGATTTATATTTTTTGGGCTTTTATAGGGAGAAAAATAACTCTAACTATAAAGACTAAGGCTATGTACCGGGTGTCCCACTAAGAATAGCTCTCGACCGTATCTCAGAAAGGGTTAGTCGTATGGCTTGCGGAAAAAAATTTTTTTAGTAAAAGTGGCCATGAGAAATTGCTGGAAATTATTTTTAAGTTCCTCATTTCGCCGCAAGAGGGCACAATTAATTTTTTTTTTAAATTCCAAATTTCTCCGAAAATGCCCATATTAATGTATAACTCTGATTACATCATCGAAAAGCTTACACAATTCTGCATTATTTTGGTTTAAGGCTCGTTGGCGTACCGACCTTGATAAGAGTGGGGGAAGCTATTGAATGTGTAAACATTAAAATCGCTGTAACTTCTAAACGACTTATCCGATTTTACTAAATTTAAGCTTGTTTGGAAGGGAAAGGTAAGTAACTTCAATTGCCGTATCCAATGATACACGATAGTTTCTAATAAAATTGCTAGAGGGCGCAATTTGTAATAATAACAGTTTTTTCGATTTTATCCCGGAAATTCAAATCATACGATATAACTATGACATCATAATCGGAAAGTAAATGAAATTTGCAAGAAAAGATGTAAAGCCTGCAGTTCGATATATTTGTTCGTTTTAGAGTTATTGCCAAAACAATAATTTTTAATACAAATTGCGCCCTCTAGCAATTTTATTAGAAACTATCGTATACCATTGGATACGGTAATTAAAGGTACTTCCCAACAAGCTTAAATTTAGTAAAATCGGACAAGTCGTTTAGAAGTTACAGCGATGTTAATGTTTACACTTTCACTTGATAAGAGTGGGAGAAGCTATTGAAAGTGTAAACATTAAAATCGCTGTAACTTCTAAACGACTTATCCGATTTTACTTAATTTAAGCTTGTTTGGAAGTACCTTCAATTGTCGTATCCAATGGTATACGATAGTTTCTAATAAAATTGCTAGAGGGCGCTATTTGTATTAATAATTATTACTTTGGCGATAACTTTGAAACGAACAAGGATATCGACAGCGGTCTTCACATTTTTTCTTGCAAATTTCATCTACTTTCCGATTATGATGTCATAGTTATACCGTATGGTTTGAATTATCGGGATAAAATCGAAAAAACTGTTATTACAAATTGCGCCCTCTAGCAATTTTATTAAACACTATCTTGTACTGTTGGATACGGCGATTGAAGATACTTACCTTTCCCTTCCAAACAAGCTTAAATTTAGTAAAATCGGGTAAGTCGCTTAGAAGTTACAGCGATTTTAATGTTTACACATTCAATAGCTTCCCCCACTCTTATCAAGGTCGGTACGCCAATGAGCCTTAAACCAAAATGATGCAGAATTATCTATTATTTCTAATGATGTAACTAGAAGTATACCATAATATAGGAATTTTCGGGGAAATTTAGAATTAAAAAAATTTTTTTAATTGTGCCCTCTTGCGGCGAAATGAGGAACTTAAAAATAATTTCCAGCAATTTCTCACGGCCACTTTTACTAAAAAAAAATTTTCCGCAAGCCATACGACTAACCCTTTCTGAGATACAGCCGAGAGCTATTCTTAGTGGGACACCCGGTATAATAGCACAAGTTACTGTTTGTTAAAAAAAAAACATATATTTTACTACTAAAATACAATTTTTGGCCTACTAAAAATTTTACAATAAAATATGTGGATTTAATACAGGCTTCACACCACACTGACTGGTTTCTGCTTCCTTGGCTACAACTGTAGAATATCAGCGGAGATGCATAATCAATAAAATCTAGAGCTGGACAGTGTCATAACCCATGAGAATTACAGTTTAATGACGAATCTTTAAACTGAAGTAAAAAAAATATATTTAGTATACTTGCGTTAACAAACAGGTATATACTAGTTAAAAGTATGCGCATGGTCCGGAAACTGGCAATTAAATATAATTTTATTTTTCTTTTTATTATAGGGCTTTAATGACGTCAGTTTCCATGGTAGCGATGAAATTCCGACGCCCAACATTGACGCACTTGCGTACAACGGCGTTATATTGAACAGTCACTACACCCAGGCCCTTTGTACCCCATCTAGGGCTTCATTACTTACCGGAAAATATCCAATTCATACAGGTAAGTTTTGAACTTTTATATAGAATTTTTCGTATTGAAAGAATAGACAAAGAAGGTCAATCAATTATTATGCAAAAATCTGATCAAGAAACAATACTTGGTGAATAATATTTTGAAAGAAAACTAAAAATAGAATAAAACTGCCAAATGATGTTTTTTTAAATGCGTTAGGTAAGGGTTGAGGTACTGGGACGAATAAATATAAGGGTAATTAATTGAAATACGAGTCCATTGTAGCACATATCTCTAATTTTATAAAATAATTTCGCCTACGACGCTATTTTCTGATTTTATTGCTAGTGCAACAAAACATCTATTGATTATATTAAAGAAAATCTAAGTTCTTTCGGCAACCTTTGCAATAATTTTCCTTTATGTACTTCCATAAATTTGTTTTTTTCATCAAGCCATAGAAAAATCGTTACCATAACACAAGGGTCAAGACCACATATTTTATGTTGGGTATAAACCACGGAAAGCTTACGCTCGATGCTCTAGGTGTTTTATCTATGAATATACCATTGAGTTTACAGCGTTTGTATAGAAAAATGCTAGCGATATATTGTCCTTGATGCTGAAAGTAAAATAAATTATTTTCTCTTATTTGCAAAATATTATATAAATTTTTCGGTTTCATAAAATTTTATTTATTCCGCAAAAATAAAGAATATGTAATAAAAGCTTTTAAGCGAGGCCATCGTTTGCAAAGTAAGTAAATAATGCATAATGCTTTCCGCAATAGATGCACGTATCACAAGGAGGTCAGAGACCTCTGAAGGACCACATATTAAACAAATCTTACGAGCATTAAATAATTAGATATTTCATAATGACAAATTTTATAAAATAAAAAACGTATTTCAAGAACGCCCTGGAGAGTGTACAGAAAGAATATTTTATTTTTAAGGATAACATTACAGTGTCTAATATGTAATACTCAATTTTTAAATCCTACTAGTATATTATGTTAAGCTTTGTTGTAGCTTGCCGGTCCCTGCATATGAACGTACCTAATACCAAATGAATCAATACAATAACATTCATAACATCACAGAATTTATAAGCTTTTTTGTGAATTTAAAGTACAAACTTCGGCACAGTTTGTTTATGCATTGTTTGGTGCTATTAATATGTGTTTTTGGTTATTCATACATAACAGGTATTACCCAAGTAGTATGGTTGGATTTCTGGTACACGTTACAGTATACAATAAAAAACAAAAAAAAACATACAAATAGAACAGCAAAAAATACATATAATATAATAATACTATAATATAACATGCAATAATAAATTAACTAAATCGCGACAATAGTTGCATAGAAAGTTAAACCGAAAGTGGATGTCAGGCACTGAATAAAATAGCAAATTAATCATGGTCTTGAAAGTAGTTGGCTTGCAGCTCAGATTGAATTCCTGAGAAATAAACCTATTGAACCAAGTCATAAACCTGTTGACCACTTCATTCCTGTCAACATCCGTTCTACTACTACCAGGCCAGGCCAAGTAGGTCTGGAGAATTTATTTGGTTCATAAGGATTTTGTGACCGAAAGAAAAAGTAAGTGTGACCCTGCGTTTCTCTAACGAGTCGGGACGGGACCAAAAGTATATTTAATCGTTCATTTTTAGTCAGAGAGAGTTTATTAATTTAAATTTTAAAAAGTAAAAAGTTTGCAAACTTTATTTGAACTCAGTCAATTCTGGCGATATAAGTCCTATAGAGGAGTACCAGACAACACAACATTACTAACAGTACTCACCTCTGTATTGGCCTCTGACCAAAGAAAAATCAACCTTTTAATACTTCCAAATTGTCAAATTCATAATATTGTCACTCCAACATTTGAAATGCCTTAAAAATCACCAAATCAACGTGACAAACAAACCTCATTTCACTTTAAGGTGGGAGTATCAACATGCTTGCCAACCTATAACCTATTTCGCGTAGATTTATTTATGTTTTCTAGCTTTTATACAAAATTTAAAGAAAATCAGTATCGACTTGATATTCTATAGGTAATAATTAACATATTTAATAAATATCAAGGAATTTCATAACTTATTTTAGGAGAATTGTATAGCGAAAAATATCGGGTAAGATTTTTTTTAACATTATTATGTCATTGTCACTCATTTTTCTTTCACTATACAATTCCCCCAAAATTAGCAATGAAATAAATTGATATTTTTGTAATAATATCAGATACTACCTAAATAATGTACCGACGATATTGATTTTCTTTAAATGTTAGTTATTAAAATAATTAACTCAAAAAATCAACGCGAAATAGGTTATAGGTTGGCAATAGATTGAATGACGTTAAGAATTCAACCTTAAGAGTTTAATTTTTTTATCTAAACGCGTTTACACTTAGGTCTTAATTTTTATGAACTAAAATTTTTATACATTTTCCTTGGGGTGTTTCTGGTATTCTACTCCCACCTTCGTTCTTCTTAAAGCCGAAAAAACGGGATTTGAAACCGAACATATTATCTATGTGTGATAAAATACATACACAGTGTGTAAAAAGTCCCGGAACAGTCAATTATTTCAAAAATGGTGCACAATATAAAAAAACTTTCTGTGTAAAAGTTGTTGGTCTTAAAGAAATTTATTAAACTAAGACCCTTGTAATTATACAGGGTTGCCCAAAAAGTCGTGGTAACCGAAACTTAATTTTTTTTAAATGAAATGACCCTTTTTTGATCGCAGTTTCTGATTCCTCTAAATATTCTAAAAAACAATTATGAAACATGTCATATGGCTAAACATATTAGTTTCAGAAATAATTTGAATTGAAGCATATAAATGCGATAGGTACGATATTACCTACATTTTGCATTTTTATAAGCTGGTACTAGAATTTTTTGCGTCACTGTCAAAGTAAATTCTCAAAATGTCGCTCAGCGAAAGGGAACGTACAACTTTACTAATAATAAGAGGTTTTGGAGACCGACAAAGATCAGTTAGCGAGACAAAGAATTATTTATTACAACTTTTCTAAACCGAGAGCCTATATCAAAATCTACAGTTGTGAGCTGTGAGAACAGTTCAAAGGTTCGAGGAAACCGGTTGTTGCAGAGATAAGATTCGTTCCGGAAGACCAAAGTCGGCAACTAGTTATGAAAAAAAATCAGAGACATTACTTCATTTTGTTCAGAGACCACATTTGTCAGTCAGAAAAGCTGCTACCCAAGTTGATGTTTGTTTTAAATCAATTGAGAAACTTTTAAAAACTAGTAATTTTCATCCCTATAAAATAACTCTTGTCCAGGAATTATCATAAGACGATTTTGATCGTAGATTGGAATTTTGCGAAGTAATGATGCAAAAACATGAAGAAAATAACAATTTTTTGAATCAAATAGTTTTTACGGATGATACAACATCCATGTTGAACGGGTCTCTCAATCGACATAATTGTCGTTACTGGGCTGATCAGAATCCACATTGGATGAGAGAAACACATACTCAACACCCCCAGAAAGTAAATGTGTGGGCTGGAATTATTGGCAACAGATTAGTGGGGCCTTTCTTTATAGAGGGGAATTTGAATGCCGAAATTTATCTCCACATGCTGCAAAATGAAATTGAGCCAGCAATAAACAATAAGGTAGGACCACTATTACGCAATACGTGGTTTCAGCAGGATGGAGCTCCTCCTCATTTTGGGCTAGCTGTTAGAAATTATTTAAACAACACTTTTCCTAACCGCTGGATAGGACGAAGAGGCTCCATAGAATGGCCTGCTAGGTCGCCAGACTTAACGCCCCTTGATTATTTTCTTTGGGGACACCTAAAAAATAAAGTGTTTGTGACAAAACCTGCAAATCTGAATAAATTAAGAGGAAGAATTATTGAAGAATGTGCATCTATTAACCAAGAAATGTTACAAAACGCCATCGACAAATTTTATTATAACCTAGCCCATTGTCAAATTGTGGGAGGAGGACATTTTCAGCATTTAATTAAATAACGACTTACACTTAATTTTATTTTTGTTCTTTTCAAGTTATTGTTAATTTTACTGCTTGCATTTAATAATTTAGCTGTTATTAAAATTTTGACACAACTTGAGTGAGGTACATACATTTAACACGAGTTTAATGTTTTTTTTTAACTTTAACGTAAAACATTTTGAGCAGACTCGAAACAATGCAAAATGTAGGTAATATCGTACCTATCGCATTTATGCACAGAGGGAAATCGACTAATTAAACAGAATTGTTAAGAATTATCTTATATCAGTAGCAACATTTTTAATAATTACTATTAAACAATCTCTAACTACAATAAAAAAATTAACTAACAAACAACATACAGAATTGCTACCTCGTTATTTATACGTACAATAAGACAGAATAATGCTACATATAAGCCAGTTACTATAAGAATGTGTTTCAATAAAATATTCTTATTGGAAATAAAAAACTGTTTTTAGGATTATACCAACGATAAAACGCTTTATTTAGGGTATTATTTAAAATAGTGGTTCATATTAAACATTTATTAACGGGTATGCAACACAGTTCTATTTCGCGATGGGTGGGGGAAACTTCAAACATTTACACGGGACACGGTGGCCATTTGCTTTGTTCCCCGAGCTCCGCGGATTGTGTGTTCTGTGTTTAGTGGCTGAACTTTTTCTGTATGTATAAAATAATAAAATATGGATAACATATTCAACTGTACATAATCATGTTATAGTTTGCAAAACTCAAACCCAAACCCATTTTAAGGGGGTAAGTACCTATTATTACTTATGTGTGGTTGGTTTATCTTAAAATTCACAAACATTAGCTTTGGCATTGCTTTCGTATAATATGACTGATATCTATAGAAAATAAGATTGTCAGTCAACGATGAATCAAAAGATCTTTTAATTTTGTAAAATTGTTAACCTAAATGTTTATATAAATGCATTTTTAAGTCTCAAATAACAATTGATCCTAAAATTCCAAATCAGTAGCTATTTTATTTTATTTTTCTTTGCAAAATAGCAGGTTAGCAAATATGAATACAACTAAAATAAAATTGGACGAAACGGAATAATTCCATACGTATGTCTTAGTCAATTTTTGTGAATTTTGAGATACACTAGCTCATAATAATAACTCTAACTCACTTATATTTAGTTTGGGTCTTAGTTTTGTAACGTCTGTATTTAGCAATTTGTAAGCGACATAATAAAGTGTAACTATTTTTGGTAACCTAAAAGCTGTATTTATGATTTCAGGTTTTTTGTTGTTCCTTAGTATTTGTAAGCGTTAAGGAGAAATGGCCTTTTGTTGTTTTTGTTCAAGTTTAATAAAGACCTTTGTAATGTTTACCTATTTTTTTTGTAATCCTTTCAAATATATACTACCACATTATAACTATTATAAAACTGTTTTGTATTAGCAACTAAACAGTTATACCCATTATAAAACTGGATTATACTCATTTCCAACTAATGTGTAATGGGTATAAGCATGTTTTATATTCGCTATGGAACAAACCTTTATGGTTACAATCCATATCATATAAACAGTATAACATAGCTATTTACTCTTATGCACTGGTCTTAACTATATCTGGTGTATATATGCTATTAGCACGTATTGCTGTCCCAAATAGTATTAAATATTCTTATGATGTTTATAAGAATTCTCATAAGGGTTATAATGCATTTCTCTCAGTGTGGGCTTCAACTCAAATTATTTCTGAAACTAATATGTTTAGCCGTATGACATGTTTTATAATTGTTTTTAGAATGTTTAGACTAGAGGAATCAGAAACTGCGATCAAAAAAGGGTCATTCCATTTAAAAAAAATGAAGTTTCGGTTACCACGACTTTTTAGGCAACCCTGTATAATTACAAGGGTTTTAGTTTAATAAATTTCTTTAAGACCAACAACTTTTATACAGAAAGTTTTTTTATATTGTGCACCATTTTTGAAATAATTGACTGTTCCGGGACTTTTTACACACTGTGTATAATATTTAGACACCATTCTATTTACCATTTTTCAATTTAATAGTTTCAGTTTTGAATAAATAAGAAGGAAATATTCCTGAACAATTCGAAATAAATGGCAACCGCAATCTTCTATTATTTTCGCCAAATATGACCACAGTACGATGATTGATCGTAACGTCGGACAATTTTTTGCATAAATTGTTTTGTTTGTTTGTTTTTTACTGCAAAATATTCTGTTTACTACAAAACACGATTTTTTACTGACAATTTGTACTGTCAAAATATGATGAACATAATCGGTGTGAAGTTGGCAGCCAAAAGTTAGCGGCCAAAATTCCGAGAATTATTAGAGGGTTAAAATTTTTAAAAAATTACCTAAATAATTATGTAAAAGTTCATTTGGGAAGCGTACGCCTAGATTTTGATTCAGGACCCTTAAGGGAGATGGTAGCTACCCATTTCTACCAAAAAATTTTCTTGCACTCCCGTAAGAGAATTATCAGAGGGTTAAAAGTGTAAAAATTTAAATAGTTATGTAAGAGTTAGTTTGAAAAGTTAAATAGATAATTGTGTTAATTTGAGAAGGTTGCCACAACCAACGGGTAGCCCTTATCCAAAAATTATAGACAGTGATAGGTGCCCCTGTCTCCAAATGGAATGGACTAACTACAAACCCATACATACCGTTTTCCTTAATACCTATCTAACTTAAGAGTATGCATAACGTAACATTTATCTAAATGGGTTTCGTCTAACGAAATCCCATCAATAAGGTCTGTGTGTCGTATTTCAAGAGCGTCAGCATCCTTCATTTCTTACATGTGGTCCATTTATTATTTATTACTTCCAACAAATTTTAAATAATAAATCTCTTCAGGAATATATCGACATCGTATAGGGATACAATCAAAAATATATGTTTTTGTTTTTGGCAAACTCTGATAATGTAAGCGACAAATGTTTATTTTGTCTTAAAACGGCAAGTATTAAAGATTCGAAGAAATGCAAATGCTGCGTTCCTTATATTCACCATAACTGTTTGGTATTTACAGTTACAGGTTAGTACAGGAAGCAATAATAATAATAAACCTTTTATTAGATATAATTTGTTTGACATAATATGCCGAAAATATTAAAATTGTTAAAATATTTGTAAAGTAAGCAGATAATATTCTATTAAGTTCACTTCTTGTATAGTAGCTACCATCCCCTTAAGGGTCCTGAACCAAAATCTAGGCGAACGCTTCCCAAAAGAACTTATATAATAATTTAAATTTTTACACTTTTAACCCTCTGATAATTCTCCTACGAGAGTGCAAGAAAAATTTTTGGTTGAAATGGGTAGCTACTATCTCCCTTAAGGGTCCTGAACCAAAGTCTAGGCGTACGCTTTTCAAATTAACTCTTACATAATTATTTATTTTTTTTTACTTTTAACCTTCTAAAAATACTCCTACGGGATTGCAAGAGAAAATTTTGGTTGAAATGGGTAGCTAGTGTAGCTACCATCTCCTCTAAGGGTCCTAAAAAAATCTAGGCATATGCTTTTCAAATTAACTTTTACATTATTCTTTAAATGTTTCCACTTTTAATCCTCTGATAATTATTCTCCTACGGGAGTGCCTGAAAATTTTTTGGTTGAAATGGGTAGTTACTATCTCCCTTAAGGGTCCTTAACCAAAATCTAGGCGTACGCTTCTCAAATGAACTCTATTTATTTACATTTTTACACTTGTAATCCCTTATCACTCCCTTTAACCAAATTTGCAGATTTTTCACGATATACCGGGTGTCCACGGAAGGTTGTTTTTTAAGATAATGTAATAAAATTTGGGGGATTAGTATACGACATAAAACTGCATTTTTTGACTGATGACTCAACATTATGGAACTTTCGGTTTAACCGGAAGTGACACAAACTTTCGATTTTTAAATGGGACACCTGGTATATTTTTACTTTTTTTGACTCTATATGACATTCTAAATACAACGACGTGTCACTTGTCACTTTTTGTCACCAAGAAAATATTTTTTTTCCAAATTTATTGTTTTATTTAGAGGGCTATGAATACCTTAAAATCACTTATTTCAGTTCTTTAATGTTGGGAAAAATACAATTTTACTATTTTTGGTCCAATGCTATGTGCTATGTAAAATTTAATCTTTAAAGTTGTATAACTCATTTTTTTTTAAATAGCAACATGGTGGCTCGCCGGGTCTTAACTTTTCTTAAAAAAAGAGGATTTTATTACGATTATTTTGATACCATACACTATTAGGTTTTAGAAAAGCTGCCATTAAAAAACTTTAAAAAGTTAACTTAGAACTTTCCTAAACTGAAGCATCTTTTGAGAATAAGTTTAGATTTAAATGCATCAAGTAGCCAGTGACCAGCAAAACTGATAAAACAAAATCATGCCTTGAAGAAAATTGACATGCCGACAGTTTCTGCCAAAGTAAATTAGTGTGTTGTTTAAAAAACATGGAAAATAATAGTTTTACAAGGAGTGAAAAAGTGAATATGTTATTATTGTCAGGCTCATTTCGCATTTTCGGAACCAGTTTTGAGTACCTAATAGTGCCGGGTTGGATGTATATCTTTGTGCGTAAAGTCGTGCAGCATCGGTTGAATTATTTCTACATTCTCCAAACACTAATAACATATCAACTTTTGCACTCCTTGTAAAACTATTATTTTTTTATGTTTTTTAAACAACAAACTAATTTACTTTAGCAGAAGCTGTTGGCGTTTCAATTTTCTTCAAGGCATGATTTTGTTTTATCAGTTTTGCTGGTCACTGGCTACTTGATGCATTTGAATCTAAATTTATTTTCAAAAGGTGCTTCATTTTAGGAAGTTTCTAAGTTAACTTTTCAAAGTTTTTTAATGGCAGCTTTTCTTAAACCTAATAGTATGTGGTATCAAAATAATCGCAATAAAATCCTCTTTTTTCTTAACCCGACGAGCCACCATGTTGCCGTTTAAAAAAAAATTAGTTATACAACTTTAGAGATTAAATTTTACACAGCAGATAGCATTGGACAAAAAATAGTAAAATTGTATTTTTCCGAAGAAAAAAGAACCGAAATAAGTGATTTTAAGGTATTCATAGCCCTCTAGATAAAACAATAAATTTGGAAAAAAAAATATTTTCTTGGTGACATAAAGTGACAAATGGCACATTGTTGTATTTATACATATGGAGTCAAAAAAGGTAAAAATATACCAGGTGTCCCATTTAAAACTCGAAAGTTTGTGTCACTTCCGGTTAAACCGAAAGTTCCATAATGTTGAGTCACCTGTCAAAAAATGCAGTTTTATGTCGTATACAAATCCCCAGAATTTTATTTCATTATCTTGAAAAACAAAAAAGTTAGAGGGGCGAACCACCTTCCGTGGACACCCGGTATTTTTAGCACTTATAGGAAAACATAATTTAATTATGGATAATTTACTTATTTACTATTTTTTTTAAAGTAATCTCCGCCACTGGTCGTTCGGCAGTTTTCGTAATTTTGGCCGCTAACTTTTGGCTGCCCATTTTACACCGGTATGAACATAGCCCCCCATATGATCGGTTCGCTGCCGCTGATTATGCAAGTCATAAAATGTACGTATAAAAAAAATTAAATAAAAACTGAAAAAAGCAATATGCTACCACTTGCAGTAACTCAAAATTTATGTAAAATTAAAGAATTATTGTTTTCGTATATGGACAGCACTTGACAATTTGTTTCTGTTTTCGAGAACTTGCAGTTTTGTTGCGTTGCTGTTTTGTTGTCAGTTTTGTTTTGTTGGTTAAATACGAAAACAATAATTATTAATCTTTCAACATTGTGATCGGATCTGTTTTAATGTGGCGTGCTCGAAATTTCGCAATACAAAGGAAACATGACTTATTTATTATGGCAGCTGGTTTTGTATTCCTAAACCAAAAAAAGAAAAAACGTTTTTGGGTTAGACCGAGTTTAAAGAACCGACAAAAAAACTATGTTGAGGAATTACTGGAAGATTTCCGAAAAGATGATGTTGGTATTAGTGGAGAAATGCCGTCTAGCTTTAAAAACGTTTTAAGAATGACCAGTGCTGATCTTAAAAATGTAATACAAATTATTGGGCCCTGGCAGGGACGGACTGGCCCGGCGGGTTCGCGGGCGGAGCCCGCCGCGCCTTTTGTTCTGGCGCCCTTGCTGCGCCTTTTGCCCTGGCCTGGCGCCCTTTCGGTTTACGTGAACGTATGAAAATATTAGGAAAAACAAAAACCAAAATCGAAAATATTACATAAATTAATAATTTAATTTTTTTTTGGCGCCCGCATGCGCAATGAAAAACAAATTGTTATTCGGTGCCGCCCGGCGGAGGCCAAACCAATACCCTCTTAGAGGGTATTGGCCAAACGGATACCAAACGGCAATGGAACCCGAACGAGCTAAAATAAATATAAATATATTTGAAGGAAATAAATTGCTTTAGCAAAAGTACTTTAGTCTAAAGTACTTTACTTTAGTTAATATAGCTGTGCTATATAATTCGGTTTTCTGGTGCAAATACAATTTTTTTGTTATCATTATTCAATTTTTGGATCTTTGAAATGATTTTTCCTTAGTTAAGAGATATAGACTAATTTTTTAAATAATTATTTTCTTCAAGCAAAAAACTTAATCTAACTAATCTTACTTTCTATGTATTATTTTGCCTACTTGAGCACAAAGTACCATCATAGACAAAAAAAAACGTGGCACCCAAAAAATTTTATTTTTCCTATTTGAAAAGTAAGTCACATCATTAAAAAAAGGGCGTGACACCCAAAAAAAATTTCGCCTGCGGCGCTATTTTTTTTTCAATATAAATACATGATACATGCCTTTGCCATTCTATAGCCCGTCACAGTATATAGACCCAGTCCGTCCCTGGACCCTGGATACAGAAGAAAAATACAAATTTCAATTTGATTTGTTTTATTCTTGTCATCGAGCGCGTACACACTAGGCCAATAGAGTTGCTAGAAACGCAGACAAAACATCAATACTTTGATCTTTACCGCCAGCCGCCGGGAAAATAAAAAGTTGTTGAAAACAGCAACAAAACAAAATAGTTGCCTGAATGTTTTGATTTTGTTTGAAAATTGTTGGGAAACATTGAGTTGCTGATTTGTTTTTGTTTTGTTGGTTTGGTGTGGACCCGGCATAACTATTCTCGGAATAATGAAGTTGTATGTGGACGTTTTCTGGGTTAGGCAACCAAGAATACATAGGTGTATGTTTGGAAAAAAACAAAATAATAACACAAAGTTGTAACAATTTTGTTATCGGGATCAAAATGTGCGGATTAAGTTGCGAAGTTGTATGTGCAAACTTCTTTCATTGGTGAAAGCTGGATAAAAGTTAATCTGAAGTCATCCACTTCTTGAACAAGGACAGCAACAGCATCATTAATATATAAAGAATTCTATATCCGCCGAAAAAATATCTGCTACTAAAGCAATGCTGACCCATATGCCCGAGGTTGATAGATACTATTACACCGCTATTTTGAAGTTGTGACTATTTTTTTTGTTCAAATTAATGTTTCAAACTTTTTGGTTTGGTTAAGTAGGATTTGTAAGGGAAAAATATCTTGGTTTCGCTAAAAAAACAAAATTATTATTTGATTTTTTTTTATTTAAGTGTTTTAGTTAGTTAGAAGATGATATGTATGTAAAAATACTGTAAACTTTCGTTACTTTAAGTATAACTTTAATGTTTTAGTTAGCTCAACAAAGTTGTATGTGTATCAAAAATTAAGTTTTTGAATCTTGTTTAGAGAAACAAAATTGTATGTTATTTTTTAAATTGCCCTATTTTCAATAAAAATATTTTGTCATTATTTTTTTCTATCGAATCGTTACTTAATTGTCGTAACTTAAGTATAAATTTAGTTTCATAATTATTTTCAAGTCAAATGTGTCTTGACTGTCTTGTAGGAACACTAAAATTTTATGTACCTACTTACAACTGTGTAGCCCTAGACAAGCGAAATACTAATTCATTTAAATAAATAATTTATTAACCTTGACAGTATGTGGTAGGTATTTCATTAAAATAAATGCTTCGTATTGCTTTTTTAAACCCTCCTCAATAATTTTACGTTAAACCATTTTCTATTCTGCAACTTTCTTGCAAAGTTAGGGGTTCCTATGCTATTGAATCTCTGCTTATCAACTTAATAATGTAAGAACTGAATTTCATTACCATTTAGGATATTGTTTGGCAGTCAACAGATGACTCTTTGAGCATTTGATTAAAAAAACATTAAGTTTGCCTTTAAACTAGGTGTCTTAATATTTTTTTAGTGTTTTTTTTTCACTTCTCTTCAAATGTTAAAATAAATAAAGTTCTCATTATTTCGTTTTAAGTACTAATTAATACAATCATTATTTTTTCTTGAAAACCATAAAACATGTTGAAACTAAAAAATAAAACGTTTAGTAATATATTTGACATTATCTTAATTATTACTGAGGGATGTGCCACAGCCGCATTTTTTTTTAAATATTACGAAAAGTTCCCTCAAAAAAATCTAATACCATTTTAATGTAGAATTCATAGGGGAACCAATTAGAGGGTGGCAAAATTTACATGGTATTTTCACAAACAAATCCAAACAAACCCGACAAAAGTTTTGTCATTAACCGTCAAGTAGTGTTTATGTTTGCAAGCCAACAGCCAGACCAGACAGACGGGAAACCTGCTTTTTTGCATACTAGTAATATCAAGGAACCCTGGAACATTGACATCTCATAATATCGGACATTTTTTTTGCGTATATCTACTTTAATGTAAAATTTTGTTATAAAAATTATTTAATTAAAGCATTTTCTTTTCGTTTTTTTCTTTAATTTTTCGGCTTTTTACTAATGTTTTTGAATTATTAACAGTATGGTATGGACCATAGGTACAAAGTACAAATACCTACTTTTATATTTATAATTAGAGGCATAAATCTTGTACCTTAAGACGTAGCCAAAATTTTGGGAAACACTACCAACATTTGCATAATGTTTATATGTTTTGTAATGAGAAACATCTGTACGTGGAAATTATTTGCAAATATAATAAAAATTAGGAATTAAAGAACTATTAAAAAAATACTAAAAACCACAGAGACATAAAATAAAAATATTCAGTCTCACTCACTAGACCACAAAATAACTTGTTAGGTGTTCCCATAACATTGGTGTTTTGTTGTTTCGCTAGATTTTTTGTAATAAAACAAATAAATTAAACTAAGCATATCATATTATTCAGAGAAATAATAAAAGCAGAAAATTGCAAAGCTATTGATTATAGTATTTAAAAGCGAAATGTGGTTACTTTTTACGTAATTGTTGATAATAATAGTAATTTAATGATTTCCATAATTTTCAAGTTCACGGTATAATAAACGCAATTTTTTTCAATGTTCTATAAAAAAAATGCACGCAGGAATAAACACCTATAAAAATAAGAACTTAGCAGGGAAATAGGAAATATTAGTCACGAGCAACAAATAAAAAATAAAACTACAAAAGTTTTAAAATCAAAAATTAAAAAGTGTAAAATGTTTTCTGAAGTGATGATATTAGGCATTGATATTTCTTGTATTATTAAAATTAAGGAATACAAACCCAGAAGTCCATTACTATAATCAGAAGTCCATTAAGATAAGAAGCCACTATATAACACGGTTCCTCATGCCAAAGGACAGATGAGACTACCATTTTATTATTGTAATAATTGAACGTTACTCTGCTCAAATTTATCTATATTCATAAAGTTTGTAAATTTAAATAAAATAATTTGTTTTAAAAAGTCAATCGTGCTTTCAAATAATTTAATTTTAATAAAAATTTATTGTTTTCCGGAGGCAACTTATTTGTAGTTGTCGTTGAAAACAAAATAATGTTTATACAATACTAGCTATACCCCGCGCGCGTTGCTACGCTACTTACTAAAATAAATTTGAGGGAGACATTACACAAATATCCAACATCCCGGCATCCCAGCATCCGTTGCGCCACTTTTTTTTATTCCGAAACCTTCCTCGGCCTGCACACAACAACTCACCAAATTTTCATCGTAATCGGATAAATGGTATAGGAACGCATACCGGACATACAGATATAAATATAGAGATAAATTTGAACTTATCCTTATTGATGATGAGTTTTTAAGTGCGAAATGTGTTATTAATACTAGGTGTGATATAATAATAAAATAAAATTTTCCGGCTAGTTGAAAAGACAAAGCTGATGGTGGTTGCTAAAACCCGAAAAGTCAGATTAAAAATCTAATTACACCAACTTAAAAAGGAGAAAAAATGGCAATGAGAATGTAACCTTTATTTTGACATATCCCTTCAAATAGAGTCACACAACCTTGCAGAATTTAGTAGGCACCAATTTTTTTCTAATTTAACCATCTCTGTATCTTCTACGGTTGTATAAAAAAAATCAAATTATTTGAATGAGTTTTTGAGTTGTAAAGGGTTATTATTCCTAATAGTGTGATTTTTATTAAATTAGTTTAAACAATTTTTTTGAAATAACTATTTTATTTATAGAATTAATTGTAGGCATCTAAAAATATATTATTTTAAAAAATCGGTTTATTACCTTTAATGCTATTAAACCGAAATTAGTTAATGTATTTTTAACTGATAAAATAATTTAATTGCTTTATTTGTCTGTATTTATTGTATTTAGAAACAATTCATTTAGTTAATATACAGTGGCGTAACTAGGGGGACCAGCCCCCCCCCCCCCCCAGAGGTCTGCCTGCCCCCCCCCCCCCAGAATCCGCGAGAAACAAATGTATTCTGCCAGACCACCCAAATGCGAACGATAAGTCAAACGACAAATTGATTAATTGAATTTTTTTTAAATATTATATTTTTCAAGTTAATCTTTAAATTTACTGAAAAAAATATTATGTACTTCTTTGGAGGAGGGAATCGTGAACCTAATCCTAACCTTATTAAATTATTTGTTTTAATTATCTTAAATTATATGATAAAATTCTGAGTCTGAGTATTTAAAGCTCAATTTAATTAAAGGTAAGATATTTATTTGTATTTTCATCTTTGAGTAGGTATGCCTTTTTTTATATTTTTATTTTTTGCTATTGACTATGACTAGGAGGTAGGGCATCAGTTAAAATGTTAAGCAATAAAAACTAAAAACAAAATACAAAATACCTACCTACATAAATTAATTATATTTATTCATCAATTATATTTTTAGTCTATACCCTTAAGCGCAATAACTAAAACTCGAAATCGGAACTCCAAGCCAGGTCTGTAAAGTTAGAAATTCAATGCTGTCTGCCAAGCCGCTCTCGGAATCTAATCAGAATAAACATGTCCAAATTCAACTCGAAAAATTTCCAAAAACAGTTTTCGTGACAGCTGAAAAATCTAACCGATAAAAAACGAGGTCTTGTGATATTACTGTTGATTATTGACAAAATTGGGTCGTGGTCCAGAAAAAAATTTCTGCGGCGGGCTCTCCACCTCTACACGAGCCGCCACTTCAAATCACAATAACAGGGCCACCCCCAGGTCAGAGGGCTAGTTATGCCACTGTTAATATAGGCTTCTTTCACCAACAAACACAGCTAAACCATTATTAAATCAATGTATTTATAAATAGGCCTTTGACCTACATACCTGCTGGTATAGTATATTAATATTGAGATTACCCTTAAGAATGTAGGTACCTATCACGGAATGTACCCCCACGAAACCTTCCTTCGCTACGGCCCTGAATTTGGTTTATTTTTGTTTGTAACATTTTAAACCTATACCTAACGTTTGATTTATGTCAAGAAATAATATCCTCGATAAAGTACATAAACAATATAATAATAGGATTAGTACGATAAGGTCCTGGTCTGTTTACTTATGGTACACATGGTGGCCCATTTTTATTCCGTAAAACCTTGCATTCTCCTCATTTTTTATCAACGTAATAGTAGGTATAGGTAGGTGTGAAGCCCAGAAACCATGCAAAGGTAAAAGAATGGCAACACCTCTTTTATTCTGTTAGCCATAGGTTTTTTTTATTTATTATCATGCGTACAGGATATAAATATACTACTTTGGATTACCTAGTAGTTTGCATAATACTTTTTAAAAAATGTCATACCCTGAAACATTTTCACAACAATTAATTAAGGTGTCCCAGGTAAACAAATACATGTTATAAATGGCATAGAACTTAGAGGACAACCTTCATTGTGACAAAAGTTTTATTGTAAAATCAGTTTGAGATCCAGAATTAGATATTATGTTATTTACATATTTTTCAGCCAAGTAAAGAAAAAAGGTTTAAAAATCTTATTAACTTGTAATTTGAGCTTTATGCTGGAAAGTACCCATCCCTGAAGAGTGAATACCCATATGAACTCACGTTAAGCCGTATTTCCCCATCATCACGCGACGAGATGTGAAAGTAAAACCCATAACCGCATACAAATATTTTTCTTTAAAACCAGATTTTTGACTGACCTTACACAAATAAAATGATAATTCATCAGATTCATTACCATTCGTTTCTAACTATTGTCAAATCTTACGGTTTATTATTCAATATAAACATTTCTAATGACCGATTATAATCATTTGAAATACAAGGGGCAATAGAAAGGTGCTCTTACTAACAATGAATTAAAAGTACACTCCCGCACAAGATAAACCGTGCAGCAATAATTTTTGATAATTTTCGTGTTCAATAACTTTTTGGGATGAAATGTTGACCTACTTTGCGATTGCTTGGTGTACTGTATACCAGTTTTCGTAAAACACTCAACGTTTTCCTATTACACAACGAAAAACAATACTTGTGCATTTTGACCTAACTTTTAATCACCAAGTGAAGAACTTGGGCAGTGCGATATTGTTTTAGTGTCTCTGGTTTTAAAGTTTTTCATTTTTCCTTCATTATATTTTTTTTTATATTATATATAAGTTATTTTTAAAAAATGTTACAAGTGTGTGTCTATTTTTTAAAAAAATAATATTATACCATTTATTTTGATAAAATGCTGAAGTTTACAACTCCCAGAAAATTTAAGGAAGAAAAATAAATAATATTTTCACTTATAATCTCCCTAGTGCTCGAATTATTTCCGGAAATTTTTCCAAAGGAACGCATTTTCTAGAAAAATGCGTGACTGAGGAAGAATTTCCGGATATTAATTCAAGGACGCGGGGGATTCGGTAAGAAAATTTCACACCTAAAATTTATTTGAATTATTTTATTGAAATTATCCATAATTATGGGAATACTTAAACTTTCAAAAAAAAGTTTCCTCACCGTTTAGTTAAACGAAATGCAAAAAATATAAGTGAAAATTATCCTTTTTATTTATTTTTACTACATTTCATTTACTAAAACAAAGGGAAAGCATAGTATAGTCTAGTTTAGGCTAGTTATGCCAAATAAAACAATTTTTAAAATCTAGGTAGATAGTAGATACCACAGTCAAGTAGGCTTAGGCTTGTGATGTCAAAATCGTCTCTGCTATACGTCACGTCGACAGTTATTTCTTAAACGTGCTTCTTTAGTTCACAATAATTAAATCATGGCAGTAAACAATCAAGAAACTAATTTTAAGCCCTACGGTGTTTGTAAATCTTGCTCTGAAATAGGGGACATTAATATGTCTCATAAAAATTTAAAGTATTTGCAATGTTTAATGGAAAAAACTGAATTAAATCCCCATCAAGAAAACCTTGTCTCAGCTATCCAGAAGATTTTGGAGGAAGATATCCCATCCCTTTTTAAGAAAAACCAGAATTCAGCAGAACAAAATTGCATCCAAATATTATATCTATTATATTAAACATAGACATCTGATAGAAGTGGAAAGGGAAGATAACCATTGTCCTTGTTATTCTCCATTACGAAGAGAAGAGTTCAAACCAGAATTCCAAAAATATTTAGCCTTAATGAAAGAAATATTTGGTAAATAAATATTTGTATTTATTTAGTATTATAAAATGAATAAAAACATTAAATACCAAAATTTGATCCTGAATACTGATTTTCGGATCATATGATAGCTGTCAAGAAAAAATTTCCACTTATTAATTTTGTTCGCCTAGCTTGGCAGGAGGAGAAAAATTTCCGAAAAATTTGAAGGTTGTCATTGGTAACTGTCGAAATGAAAGTGTGTGATTGGCTTAGAATGACAGGTGTGAAATTTTCAATTTAATTTTACTACAAAGCGAGTTTTTAAAATTTTTTATGTTGTAGTATTTATTACGATTATTATGATACCACACACAATAAGATTTCAGAAAAGCTGCTATTAAAAACGTTGAAAAGTTAACTTGGAACCTTCCTAAAATGAATCATTTTTTGAGAATAAATTTAGATTTAAATGCATCAAGTAGCCTGTGACCAGCAAACTAATAAAACAAAATCATGCCTTAAAGAAAATTAAATTGAACTGTCGGCATGTCAATTTTCTTCAAGGCATGATTTTTTTTATCAGTTTTGCTGGTCACATGTTACTTGATGCGTTCAAATCTAAATTTATTCTCTTAAGATACTCAATTTTAGAAAAGTTCCAAGTTAACTTTATAAAGTTTTTTAATGTCAGCTTTTCTAAAACCTAATAGTGTGTGGAATCAAAATATTCGTAATGAAATCTTCTTTTTTCTTAGCCGACGAGCCACCATGTTGCCGTTTAAAAAAAATTAGTAATACAACTTTAAAGATTAAATTTTATACAGCACATGGTATTGGACCAAAAATAGTAAAATTGCATTTTTTCCAAGATTAAAGAACTGAAAATGATTTTAAGGTATTTATAGCCATCTAGATAAAACAATAAATATAGAGAAAAATGTTTTCTGTGTGACAAAAAGTGACAAGTGACAAGTGAATGTCATATGGAGTCAACAAAAGGAAAAATATACCTGGTGTCCCATTTAAAAATCGAAAGTTTATGTCACTTCCAGTTAAACTGGAAGTTCCATAATGTTGAGTCACCTGTCAAAAAACGTAGTTTTATGTCGTATACAAATCCCCAAATTTTATTCCATTATTCTGAAAACAAACAAGTTAAAGGGACGAACCACCTTCCGTGGTATATAATGTAAAATTAAATTCTAAAAATTACTTATATCTATTGTATAATATATTTGAAAAAATGTTCTAATAGTTTTTTTTTTGAATTAACTTTTTGAACTATCGTCATTTTCCTGCATTTTCACTAAATTTGACCTACAATGTTATACAGGGTGTCCGAAAAAAGCAGGTCAATCCATTAAGTTAATATATTTCTGGAGCAAAAATTATAAGACTTTTATTTTTTACCCTAATGTTCAATATACAGGGCGTCAAAGTTTGGAATTAAAAACTGATTTTTTTGAATAATTCGAGTATTTGGTACGTTGCTTCAGTATAAACAGTTGCATATTTTGAAAAAAACCCAAAACAAACAACAACGATAATTGTCAAATATTCAAGATGGAGGCCAGTACCGACTGACCCGCCCTATTTTTTAGTATGTGTACCAGTGACTCATGGGGGGAGGGGGGGGGTAAGCCGGTACTGGATCCTTCCTATTTTGATTATTTGACAATTTCTGTTTGTTTTGTTTTTCTCAGAGGATATAAGTCTTTATGTTGAAGCAATGTACCAAATTTGAAAATAGTATGTTATTAAATACTTGAATTAGTGCCGTTTTACACAGACGTAATTTTAACACAAATTTTGTGATAAAATGTATGATAAAATTTATGATAAATTTTATTAGTAAAAATTTCTAACAAAAATATGTACTAAATTACATGGAATTTTAATGTGTATGACACAGTAACAAATTTGGATGCAATTTTTGCAAGAAATCATGCGCACTAAAGACCAGTGACGCATTGTTAAATGTCAATGTCAAATTATATCTAACCCAGCTTTTTTGTAAATAAAAATAAAAGTAATTCAGGAAATAGAAAATATAACCTCCGAATGCCAATTTCAATCAAACGTAACCTTTCTTTTTCGGCTTTTCTTAAAAGATTTTGACAAGTGTTATTATAAATTACTGCGCATATTTTGGCGCACTTTTATTAATTTTTTTGATAAAATATAGAAATGTTTCTATATTTTCGTAAAATATTATAATATTTTTCTAATAAAATATGTAAAGTGTGTATTACACATTAAAATTTAGTTGTAAACAAATTTCTGCTTAAATTTATCCTCAAATTTGCTACTGTGTAAAACGATACTTATTCAAGAAAATCTATTTTAAATTTCAAACTTTGACAAACATGAGGGTCAAAAATGAAAAATGGCATTATAAAAGTCATACTATTTTTGCTCCAAGAATATAGATGGTTAACGGATTGACCTCCTTTTTTTTCCGGACACCCTGTATATAAAACATATCTTGTGTAAATTTGAATACCCGTTAGCTCCTGGATTTGTGGCCTTCAAAATAATTTTAGAAAATATCTTGATTTTTACTTTTTCTTGTTTTTATAGAAGTTTAATAACTACGACCCTATTTTTTGTTCAAATACAATGGCATTGCAATAGCAAATACTTGCTTGCGAAAGCCACGTAAAAGTCAATTTTTTGTAATGTAAGGTTAACTCATAATTTTCTCTTTCGGTCTCTCTTACATTAAATATTTTCAAATTACGAAATTATCATTTCGCGCATCATAGTACTAAACGTAATTATCAAATTAAAATAATATTTTTTTTCTTTAGCTGATGTTAACATGTTGTTATAGCATCTCTTTTGAGTAGATAAAGTATCACTTTAACCGCAAGGGTAGATAAAGTAACACTTTAACAGCAAGGGTACATAAAATGTTTTAACTTTTTTTTATTTAATTAAATTTACAAATTCAAACACATTAATTCGAAGGATTCAACCAGTGTAATTTTACAATTAACATTATTAGAAGCATCTATCATTCTTCTTCTTGTGTTAATTATTTTCCGTACATTTCGTATTCACTTCGTGCACAAAACGCAAAAATACTGAACACTCCACAAAAACCAGAATGTAAAATTTGTTTGACATTTGTTGAAAGAGTAATTCATATCCCTAGTAACGGAGCAACACAGTTGCGATTTTTGTGCCAAAAATTACAATTTTCTTTGAAATTTTATTTTTCACCTGAATTTGAAATCTTGCTATAGGAAAAATGTTGTAAGTATTGCACATGACGATAAAAAACACTCTCAAAGATAAAGTACAATTTTATCGTCTTGTATAATGAATAACTATTAATGTATTTCATTTATTTCACTTGTTCACTATTATTAAAAGCCCAGCACAGAGGCTCCCTATTTCGAATATAGGCTCTTGAGTTGCTAGTTACGCCACTGCATCAAGCATCTATTGTTTTTATAAACCCTATTATATGCTTAATCCTTAATGCAATAACGATTGTTGCTCTACTTGTTGCATGGAATTTTATTTTTTAACCTTTATATGGTCGATTCTAGGCTGAGAAGAAAAATCTAGCCTTCAACATAAACGTGAGGTCAAAAAGCACAACCTAATACATAATATTATGTGTTAAATTATGTAAAAATTACAATTTTTTAAAAGGGTCAAGACGCTTTGATTCACCAGGCCAATGAAAATTACCATTCCCTGTTAGATTTTCAGCATATTGAAAAAATATAAAGAAAGTTCAAACTTACTTTCTGTCTCTATTTATATAACTCTTAAGGAGCTTATTTACTGGACGATTACCGAACAGCCAAATCGTCCGATCAAATTGCTTAAAAATTTCCTGGCAATTTGGTTGCTAAGAAACTGCCCATTCATTAGGCGACTTTCCAAGCAATTTCGCTGTTAACCAATTCATCTACAACCAGCTCTTATTTCAAAAATAGTCAAAGAGCTCGTGTAGTAATCGTTTCTAATTTAAAAAGATAGTTTTATGAACTCTTTAGTACAATCGTTCTATTTTTCCATCTTCGTTATGAGTATTCTCCATTTGACACGTACCGTGCGAGCAAAAATTATTTCCATCAAAGAAGGCCTTACATCTAAGGACGTAATGCTTAGCCGTAGAGATTAATACCTGTTGGGTGTCAGTAACTACCTGAATTAACAATCAATCAGTTATTCCGTCATCTTTGACAGTCGTTACAAGTAAGTTACAATACAATCATGGTTTTTCCTGGACGATTTTCACGAACCTTTTCCTAACGTTGCTTTTATTGCTGGGGATTTTTATCATTGCCTGAAAAGAATCGTGGCAGTGTTTAGGGAAACAGGTTCTATACAACACAAAAAAGAGCAGGAAGACCATCTGTAAGAACAGAAGAACTTGTTGCAAACGTTCGTGAAATAATGCAAAATACGCCAACAAATTGTATAAGACGCCTGTCCCAAGAAGTGGGAAGATCATATGGAACATGCAGAGCTATTCTTAAGAAGCAGCTAAATTTATATCCGAGACGCCTGTCCCAAAAAGTGGGAAGATCATATTATTATGGAACATGCAGAGCTATTCTTAAGAAGCAGCTAAATTTATATCCGTATAAAGTGCAAGTATTCCAAGAAATACAAGCAGCAGATTTTGAGAAACGCAGGAATTACTCTCAATGGTTTACCCAAAATTTATTGAAAAGAAATAATTTATTAGACCTGACATTTTTTTCGGATGAAGCCTGGTTCCACCTGTATCTTCTTACTTTGTTAATTTTGTAAACAACAAAAATTAATTTGTATTTCGTCACCCTAGAATTATCTTGTTCTATGTCCATTTTTCACAATATGGACTTATATACACCAAAATTTTAAAAAAAATTAGCTTGTTCTATATCCGTTAAGATCGTAATATTATCTTGATGTATATAGAAGTTTTCAGTAATTTTTTGTTATATATCCCAAATAAATACACTACTTTAAAGAATTATCTTGTTCTCTTCAATATTAAGAATTATCATGTTCTATAAGCCAAATATAATATGAAATTGTTCTATATCCCCTAAACACGATTAAGAATTATATTGTTCTATGTCCTTCCAGCATTAGGTTAATAAAGTTTTATTTCTTTGTGTAGCCGGCTCAGTTTCTTGTCCGTACATAGATTTTAGTATGTATTTAGTATACTCGCATATTTTCGATACAGAATTTAACATTAGCTTTTTCAAACCCAAAAAGGATTTGTGCGATAAGTGTGAACAATTCAAAGTCCAAAAAGATCCATCTCCAAAAGAGATCACCCTGCAAGAAAGTCATCTTATAGGAAAAAGATAGGGATAGAACAAGATATGTCGGAAATAAAGAAATTGGTGTGATCACGTTCGATTTAGAGAATGTTATATCTCTGCCAAAAGCAAACATTTATAATTTTTTCTACAAGACGAAGCTCGCATGCTACAATCTTACTGCTTATTTGGACAAATCCAAGACAGTATATAACGCGATTTGGAATGAATTTGTAGCCGGCCGAGCTGGTATACATATCGTTTGTGCAGTATTACGCATCTTAAAACAAGTAATGATTGACAATCCAAACATTAAGAAGATCATTTTATGGTCAGATAGTTGCGTTGCCCAAAATAAGAACTCTATTATGTCTTATGCTATTCAACACTTTTTGAGCTCTGAGTATAGCAATAATCTTACATGCATTGAGCAAAAATTTAGCGAACCCGGACACGGAACAGTACAGGAAATTGATTGCGCCCACAGCTGTATTGAAATATATCAAAAATTTGGAATTATGGAGCCCAATTTCTTTGGTTAAAAGTCTAACGTCGATTCCTTCCACATGGAAGTTTAAATTTAAAGTCCTACAAATGAAAGAGTCAGATTACTTCGATTTTCACAAAATATCTAAGACCTTAAGCTATTCTAAAATACCCTACACAAAAGTAAAACATATAATCTATAAAAAAGCTGATTTGAATACCATAGATTACAAAGAAGCTTTTGAAGGTGAAACAAATACAATCAAAATAAATTTACTCAAATCTGAAAGATCAGTTAAAGGTAAGCCAGCAGATAAAATTTTGTTTCACGACTTTTCAGAAAAGGTCCCTGTAGCTGATAAGCACATCAATATTTCTAATTTAAAACGAGAACACTTGGCACAGATGAAAGCGTATATACCTAATGATATTGAAAAAATATTTTATGATACCTTGCTCTCAATAAAAAATACTCCTGGAAAAAACAATAACGAGAAGAAGAAATCCCTCCAGACTTCAAAAAAAAAAAAAAAAAACAGTGAAGTAGCCTTTGTGTATCTGACTTTCATAAATATCCATACAATTTTATGTTAAGTGTAAAGTAGGTACATTTTTTTCAGTTTACATCTGCATTTCTGCTCATTTAGTTTCTTAACTACCTATATTTTTTTTATAACGTACATATTTTGAAAAATAAACACATTGTCATTTTATTATAATACTGTTGTTTAAAATAGCCGATTTGGATATAGACTAAAATCATTCGGTCGTATTGTTCTATATCTATGATTTATTTTTAAAAGCACGAAGTTAACGATTTTTGTTCTATGTCCAAATTTTTATTTGCGTATATTTTGTTCCCTTTTAAAGTCTAAATAGAGTAAAATGCCCAAATACACGCAGACTGATACTAGTTACCAACGTTTAAAGTTATTATCCCGCCAGACTTAAGGAACTAATTTTATGTAACAAAAACTGTTCAAATGCCGTTTCCCAAAATTCGTGTTTTGGGATATAGCACAAAATAATTCTAGGGTGACGATTTGTCTATACTTATTTTATTACTCATTACTCTCATTATTTTGGCATATCATGTCATAATATGAATTTGACAAAACTTTAACCTACATTTAGTTAGATATATCGTCCCCATATCATTGTGATCTAAACCAAGCCCTACGTTTTTTAATCCAAGCCCTCTTTGATGCAAATAATTTTGGCTCGCACGGTAGTTATTCAGTGGCAGTTATAAAGTATTTATTTATTCTATATGGACAATGCGAAGAAAGTGTAATAATATGTATCTAACAAATGAATATCAAGAAGTTTATTCGAATCAAGAACAATTTCAGAAATGTTGGTTCAACATTTTTTAAAGCACAAAGAAATTCCTTCCCTACGTAGCGCGAAAGAAGATTTAGGCTTAATAATTAATTATAGTTAAACATAATATGCATGTCTACAAGTTTACTAAGGGTCAAGATCTTAAACTTTAATATTTTCTGCATAAAGTCGATTTTTGCGAAATGTTACTAACGCGTACACAGGAGGAACCAAATTCTTTGAGCAAAATTATAGGGGCCAATGAGTAAAAATTTTCGAACGAAAGTATGTCTTCTGTCGCTCAGAAATACATGTAGAATCTGAAAATTAAGAAATATACCTATAGGGTGTTTTATTGAAAATAACGATCTTGCACCTGTTCTGTATAGAAGCGGCAACGCAGCATGGTCGTTTATCGGAGCCACCAAATTTTCATCCGTTTTCCATATACGTCTAACGTTCCATCCACCATGAAACACCCTGTATACTAATATATACATGTGATAAAGTAACGGATCAGCCTTTTATACAGAGCACTGATTTCTTAATCAGGAATTGCTCGGACAAGTTAATTTTTGTTTTTTTGCAAAACATTTTTTAGAAAAAACAATTTTTACAGGGTAAAACAAAAAAGTGCCGCTTGCGTCAGCGTCATTTTTTTAAATAAAACACATTATATATTTTTACATTTTAAGATTTTCCGGTCACTTCTGCAAATTTTTTATATACAACATGTTCTATACCTACCTATCTTTAACTGTTTTCAAAATATTAGCACTTATAACTTTTAAAACAAAATAGGCGATCAACAGTATGAAAAAAAAAACAATTTTATAGGATGTTCAAAATGTCTTCCACCAGCTGTCCTGCACTAGATTAATCGATCGAAAACGTTCTGTAGTAGATTTTGTACCACTTGCGAAAATATTTCTCGTAATACTCACTACCAACTCAGAGTAAGATTTGTAAACGTAATTATTAACGTAGCCTGACAAAAAAAGTCCATCCCGTTGAGATCGTGCGATCTAGGTGGCCGTCGGGCCCTGGCCCGTGCAGGGATCTAATTGAAGTACAATTTATTTGTATTTATTTGACATTTACTAGTTGATTAATACTTTCAAAATTAGAAACAATTTAGATGACAATAAATTCAGATAGATAATTTATTTTAAAACTTGAAATGCTGATTTTTTCAAAAACAGTTAAAGATAGGTATAGATATAGGTAGAGATATATCATATAAAAAAAATGTCCAAAATTGATTGCAGAATCAGAAAATGTAAAACATACTATTTTTTTTTTAAATGACCTTGACGCACCTGGCGATTTTTTCTTTTACATTGTATAAAAATCTAAAAAAATTGACGTTTCCGAGCTTTTTTTGATTAAGTAAGTGGTACTCTGTATAAAAGGCGGATCTGTTCCTTTATCACAACCCTTTATATGTATGTACCTATGTATATTATGAAGAATGCACCTTGAGCAATTTCGTAATCATAAACATTATTTATTGTTTAAGTTAATAAACGATAACTTTAGAATTGCTTGAATAACTTGGTTTTCAAAATCAGGGTCAAAATCAGGAATCCCAACCTTGAGTTAAATTAATCCGGTTACGAGATATTGATAATTTTATCAGATTGGATGTCATGTCAATCAAAAGCAGAAAAAAATATCAAAAATTTAATTTAACTTTTTGTGACTCCAATTGGTAGGATGTTTCAATAGGTACTAAAAGAGCAAATAATAAAAAGTACTGATATATACAAAATCAATACAATTTTACATTTTTTGTAATAATTATTACTTTGGTTACTAGTTTATAACAACGAGAAATTCAAAGAAATAAAACATTTCTCGAAAAAACCTAATTTTATTATCAAAAAATCAAGAAGTACAAACGTATCAAATTATTTTCGTTTTTTCAGAATTACGTTACAAATGTTGCAACAACAAAAATTAAATTTACCGTTTTTTTAAATTTTCTCAGGAAAAAAATGAGTAATTTTACAAAGTTTATTAAAGTAATCTATATTCACAAATTTTGACTAAGTAGAACCTTTAGTATTTGAAACTTTTATATCAGATCATACAGCGCAGAAAGCCACTTTGAAATTGAATATCAAAATGTAAATGAACAAAATTACAGACGTATTTTTGAAAATTAGAATAGAAATGAATTTCTGCACTGTTTGAGCACTGGTTAAATGTTAATGCTGTTGAATGAAAAAAATGTTGATGAGCAGTGATGTGCATTTATGAATAATTATATTAATATATTGCAACAAAATTTCCTCTAAAACTGTGTTCGAGAGCAAAAGATTCAAAAATATTTAAGTACATATTAGGGAAATTATTGACTGCAAACGTTAAAAAGAAGAAAAAAAAAGAATATGATAAAATTTTAAAAGGATCACATGAAAAACATTACTCCAATAGGGTAAATAAAATAACAAAATAAAATACATGTGGACGATTTATAAAGTAATTACAACTCGGACATAGAAATCGAGGGAAAAAAAGTAATTTAATGAGTATCTAATATCCCAATACAAACAGAATTTCTTTAGTATTTGTAAAATGCACTTGTGTTGTTTATCCACGTACATGTTGGTGTTAAGTGTCTTTAGTTTTAATTTTTGACCAGGGATATATGTCCTGCTCCGTACATAACTGTACTTATTTGCAAAGTAAGGGTTCCGCAATTTTCATATAAGTATAGCGTGTTTTAATTTTACGTTTTTACAATTTTTTTAATAATAAAATATTTTATTTTTTATAAGTAAGTCTTTCTCATGCACGGATTTGTATATTTTAGTCCTGAAGAAGGCAATAAATTTTGCCGAAACGTCGATGTAGCAAAGAAGCAGTCTTTTTATTTACTAAAAAAATTGCAAATGTAACACATTACTAAAAGGGATACAAAATAGCATAAATGTTTGAAAGGTCAGTGACAACTAATGAACTATACGAAATAGCAAATAACCTAAAAAATAAACATAGTTCCGGTTTTTACAAAACTTCTACTTGTATTGTTAAAATCTGTATTAGGCTAATAATATGTAAAAATATTCTATGTTATATAATAAACAACTCCTTAAAATATGGTATTTTTCCTGAAAATTTTAAAAGAGCACGAGTAATACCAATTTAAAAAAAAGTGTGATATACAGGGTCATCCAAATTAAGTGTCCACCATTGGTAACTTTGTTATTATTAAAGATACAAAATTGATTAAATTAGCAAACTAGTAGTATTTTTACAGCTCATTAAGATACAAGAATTTAAAAAAACAGTAGAGCATCGTGTTTTTGAGGTTAGAAGTAAAATGCCATTTTTTAAATGGAAACCCCTGTATATTATATTTTTATCTATTAAAGCTTTAAATTTTAAACAAAAAAGCTTATAATGACTTTTCTACTAAAGTCAAAAATAACGTCAATATTGAATTTATTAATATTAATAGTAGTAAAATAATAAGGAGGCTATGAAGACCGCGTCACCATCGCACTCAGTGTTGCCACAAGCATTTTTTTTTTCGAGTCAGATGATGTAAAGAAAACGAGCCAAATTCATACCGGAACGAGCTTTTTCAAACAAAAAATATTTATTAGTGATTTTTGGAATTGGAAATATTATATTTTTAAGTACTCATATGACTAGCTTGTATTTCAAGTAAATATTCAACATAATTCATTGTTTTCGGTAAGTATTCAGAACGGATTCGGAAATAAACGCATGCGCAGACTCAAATCCTTACAGTGAACAGACCCAACACGCAAACCCAGAATGTTGTGAACACACATTTTCATACTGAATGCGCGACTCAAAAAATACTATCAGATTTCAGTCACTTTGACAGATGCTTTTTTTGCATTATAAGTTAAATTGTAAAGTGGCCAACTACGCCATGAATGACGTAAATTCTGTCACACTGTAAGTCCTAGTAGGTAGGTATTCTAGTCTTTCATTTTGAACAACTATTAATAAATAACTCAGTCTCTCAGATCATTGCTTCAGTCTTTAAGTTGAATTTTAAATTAATACCGGTTCCCGAAAATTTGAGTGAAAACAAAACATACATCATCATAAAATGTCAAACAGATTACGCTGACAAGACAAGTGACACTGCTGACAGCTCACAGCGGTTGGGGTGCGTTCGCGGTTTTGCTCTCTAGCTGACCTGATCCGGTTGCTCGGCGGGGTGTGTTCGTGAATATATTTCGTAACCGTTATGTTATGTTAAGGTGAGTAGGGGTAAAAGTAATATAAAATTTTAATAGTTCCTGAAAAACGGTTTGCATCGAACCCATTTTTTGGTAATAAAATTCCAAAAAAATTGACAGTACTTGGTATATAGTTCCTAACAGTATGGGATAGATAAATTTTCTAGAATATGCAATAAAAAAAAAACTGGTATTTTTTTTAAAACGCTGTCCTTATAATACATTTGCCTCGTAAATTGGGGTAAATGTAATAGTGGCAGGTTAAGTTTTTATTAGAACACTTGATGATATTGGTCGGGGTAAATGTAAAACTTTAGTATTTTGGCCTTGTTTTGCCGCTTCAAGCGCTTATTTCAGATCATAAATAAAAAAGTTACATACTTTTATATACTAACTTTCAAATTTATTTAGAAAAAATAAAATATAAAAAGCAGGCTTTAATCTGCAACAAAGCAAGAACAAATTAACTAAAAGAATTTAAAAATTCTTGAACAAAAAAAAATGTTTTTAAATTTTCTTGACTGTATTTAGGCTCTACAATATATTTTTTTATATAATGGCAAACCATTGTAAAAAACTTAACACAAAGGGGTAAATGTAATATATATAATACAATTGCCCCAGTGATTTTGTTACATTTACCCCAGGTAACCAATTCCTAGGGAAAATGTAACATAACCCAAATTATAGTTAAGATATAGCTAAAATATCCAATTGCATTTTGTACATAAAAGAGAAATACTAAATAATAAATTAAAGTAATATTTTGAGGACTTATTTGCAAAAACGCCCTGGCTATTATTGACGGACTATGTACACTCGTTCGGCTGTTTGGACATATTCTGCAAGAATGCATGGCGCATGCTGATGGTCGGTAAAACAGATTTCACTTATGAGCAGCTGCCAGTAAAAATATCCAATTGAGTCAATACTAGGTGGCACTAGTATCTGAACTTATTATTTTATTATTTATTAGGCAATATTACAATTACCCCATTATTACATTTACCCCTACTCACCTTACTCCATCCCAACAACGATCCGTACTGCGACATTCTGCGTTCACTTAGTTCAATTTCACTTCAGCAATACTCAAAATAGTCAAACTCAACAGATCGACCTTGAAATCAGCAAAAAAATTAACCGAATTCTAATAAAGAGTCAGTTTTAATAAAGAGGAGCCAACGAGTAGCTTTGAGTCCAAAAGAGCCAAATCTGGCTCGAACGAGCCACCTGTGGCAACGCTGATCGCACTATTTAATATTTATTTGGCATCTGGAAGGCTTTGGAAAACAATGGTAATTTCATATGAAGTATCTTGTTCTAGTAGGTACGGTTTTTATTATTTTTTCGTTTATAAGTTCTGTTGTGTTAGTTATTATTGAAAAAAATATGATTTTTACCCATGCAGAAAAATGTGATATGTTAGAAACTTTCTTAGTATGCAGATAATCCTCTTCGAGAGCAAGATAGTACTACACTTCGCATTCAACCGAATAAGCGATGTTTTCTAAGACTCTACCGAAAATTTAGAGACAATGAAAGTATTTTTGCCAAAACAAGGACAAAAAGTTTTTAATAAGCGAGGCCACGGAAATTGAAGTTATGGCATATTTTGAAGCCTACCGTGAGAATTCAATTGCAGATATTGTCAAGGACTCTAATTTGTCTTATGGTACTGTTCATAGGATTTTAAAAAGCACAAATTTATTCCCTATTTACCGCTCAGTTCAAGCTCTTTTGGCAGGGGATACAGAAAGAAGACTAATTTTTTGCCATTGGTATCTTAACTTCTGTCGCCAAAATGTAAATAATTTTCGTTATATTTTATGGACAGATGAATTCAATTTCTCAAATTCTGGAATGTACAATAGAAAAAAATCATCATTACTCGTCACTGGAAAATCTTTTCTTAGTACATCCACGAGCTCCACGAGTCCGTTTTAGTTTTAACGTTTGGTGCGGTTTAATTGGTTCAAGAATTGTTGGTTCGTTTTTTTATGAGGGCACCCTAACTGGTAAAAGATATGTGGAATTTATGACTGAAATTTTGAATAATTTCTTAGACGAACTGGATCTTATAAGTAGACAGTCTTCATTTTCAACAAGATGGCGCACCTGCCCATAACTACAGAGGTACTTATCAACTTCTAAGTACTATTTTTTATAAACAATGGATAGGAACAAATGGCCCTATTCAGTGGCCTCTCCGATCACCAGACCTAACCCCTCTGGATTTTTTTTGTGGGGTGTTTTAAAGAACCAAGTTTACAAGCAAAGATACAATAACGTTGACGATTTAAAGACTACAATTAGGGAAACGATAAACGAGATAGATGGTAGGACCATACTTAGGACAGTTCGAGCAGTTCAAAAACGTGCACAAAAATGTATCGAAGAACGGGGTGGTATTTTTGAGCATATTCTAAGAAAAAATTAGTGATTTTATTTTGTTTTGTTATAAGTTCATCTGTATAATAAAGTTGGTAAATATATCTTCATTGTTTCAATTTGGGCTTTATAACTTCTTTAGTTTTTATCCTAGGAGAAATTTATTATAAGCTTTTTTGTTTAAAATTTAAAGCTTTAACAGATAAAAATATAATATACAGGGGTTTCCATTTTAAAAAAATGGCATTTTACTTCTAACCTCAAAAACACGATGCTCTAGTGTTTTTTTTTTTAATCTTGTATCTTAATGAGCTGTAAAAATACTACTAGTTTGCTAATTTAAACAATAATTTTGTATCTTTAATAATAACAAAGTTACCAATGGTGGACACTTAATTTGGATAACCCTGTAGAACTAATAAATAATTACAGGCCCATAAGCTTATCGACAGGTTTTTTAAAATTGTTTAATATAGCATTGAGCTTTAGATTAATGAATTTTCTGACAATCTGTAATATATTTAGTAAAAGTCAACATGGATATTTAAAGGGACGATTCACCCAAATTGCAATTTTTCAATGTATTCAAACAGTTTTGGAACACCTTGAGAATGGTAATGTAGCTGTGGGAACGTTTTTGGATTTGTCTAAAGCATATGACTGCTTGGATAGAGATATATTGTCTCGGAAGCTTGAAATGTTTGGGATAAGAGGGAATGTTTATAAGTGGACAACAGGATATCTTAATAATCGGAAACAAAAAGTTTGTATCTTAAAAAATGGAAAATCTTATAACTCCAAATCATTACCGAATAGTATAGGTATAGAACAGGGGAATGTATTAGGCCCTATTCTATTTATTGTCTTCATTAATGACTTAAATAATCTAATTCAAGCTAATCAAGATATGGTTAATTATGCTGACGATACAAATTTACTTTTAGGTGCATCGCATTAGTGCATAAATCTTCACACAGTGGTTTACAGAAAATAAACTTATATTAAACAAAAATAAAACCAATGTACCTAATTATTTTTAGATAAAAGCGTCTTGGGTGAAAAAATTAAATAACTTTAATATTGATAAGGATCAAATTGTAATTTCATAGTCTACAAAATTTTTAAAACTACAGATTATTGAATTTTTATTCCTATTGGTCGTTTCATATCAAATGTTTCACAAAAACTAAACAGTATTTCAACAAATTGTCTTTATTTTGTTACTTAACACAATGGAAGTCCGACAAGGTAATTTTTTTGATATTACTTCATTGTCTACCATCTTCAAGTAAACAGTATTTGCTATGGTATTCGTGTTACTGGCAAATACATGGATTAAAAAACATTAAAAACTTACCTAATTTTGAATCTTGTTGGATATAAATTATATGTTCTGGGAAAGAGATAGTCAAATTCAAAGTATTTATAATTAAGAAGCGATTAGTCAGAACAATTAAAAAAATTAATTTCAATGTAACATGCTGGTCTGTTTTTAAAAAAATGGGAATTTTGACAGTATGTTCATTGTACATAATATATAAGTGTTTAATATTTTTCTCTAAAAATAAAAATGATTTTTCAAGTTCCAGTTACTTATCAACACGACACAAGAAAGTTAGATATTAATTATCCCATACACACCTAACACTTACTAAAAAATCACCCAATTATATGTGCTTGAAACTGTACAGCAAATTAGCTGAAAGAATAAAAATAATAAACAATGAATAACAATATAAAATAAAAAAATTATAAAATAATATAATATAAACAATAGACTGGTTTGGATGATTTTTTGAATATGTATTTTTAGGATTTTCTATTTATGACGTCATTTCATTTGATGTATATAATTATTGTAAATTATGTAACATGATCTGAAAAAAAGAAATTTAGTAAATAAGTACAGTATAGACTCCCGATTATCCGAAATAATGTGGACCGGACCGATTTCGGATAATCGAAATTTCGGATAAAGCGGAGATTGAGAAAAATAATTAACTATAGGAAAAGAAACTATATACAGGGTGATTCACGGTGGATGGAACGTTAGACGTTTCTGACGAACCAGTAAAGGAATCGTTCTGAAAATTTGGTCGCGTACATAAACCGACATGCTCTACCTATCTAAAATATTTTTAACAATACAGTGTTGCCGCTTCCACACAAAAATAATAGCTACTTCGATATTTTAAATGGAACACCCTACATATTATTAAATTTTTAAATTCTACATAAAATTATAATTATTTTTTAATAAAAGCATTATTAGTCTATGCTTAATGGTTTCCGAGATATTGTCTCTTGAAAAATTACATTTTTGAAATTTGACAGCTTCTAGCTTTTTAACTGTACGTCTGAGAGCAAAACGGCTTACATGTCCCTATCTTCGATTTTTATTATTTTTCCAAAAGTGTCAATTTCCGGTTAAACCGGATGTAGGAAATATAATACTTCCGGTTTGACCGGAAGTTGTTACTTTTGGAAAGATAATAAAAATCGAAGATAGGGACATGTAAGCCGTTTTGCTCTCAGACGTACAGTTAAAAAGCTAGAAGCTGTCAAAGTTCAAAAATGTAATTTTTCAAGAGACAATATCTCGGAAACCATTAAGCATAGACTAATAATGCTTTTATTAAAAAATAATTATAATTTTATGTAGAATTTAAAAATTTATTAATATATAGGGTGTTCCATTTAAAATATCGAAGTAGCTATTATTTTTATGTAGAAGCGGCAACACTGTATTGTTAAAAATATTTTAGATAGGTAGAGCATGTCCGTTTCAGAACGATTCCTTTACTGGTTCGTCAGAAACGTCTAACGTTCCATCCACCGTGAATCACCCTGTATATCTATGTACTTTTATAGATGTACATACATACATAATAAATTCCAATACTCATGTATGTACATTAGTATGTTTTCATATTCATAAATTCAAGTAAGAGGTAATTGGTACTTGTTTTAATTTTAATGTCTGTCAATTTTTGGCCGCAACAACAAAACCAACAAAACATTTCTTAGAAATTTCGGATAATGCGGTGGAATAGCAAGAATCATTTTGGATAATCCGGAATAATGCGGAGTTTGCATAATCGGGTTTCGGATAATCGGGAGACTACTGTAAGTAAATTTCTACCCTGCATAAAAACCAATTAGTATATTAACCAAATTTTTTTATATTTCCGTAATTTAAGTTTTAAATTAATTTTTTCTACTACTTACTTGAGAAATCGTCATTATTTACTTCATTCCTTTATCGAGAAGTAACATTTCTTCACCTAGGTTAATAATAATAATAAAAAAATTCCTAGGTCAATAATGAAAAACAGCTGTTCAATGAGGTTGTTGCAGACAATTTTATAACTTAACTCACCGTTTCTTTAACATATTATTGATTTTGAGCCTTTTTTGACCATTTTAAACAAAGAAATTCTGGAAAACAGGATTAAATTATCAATAAAATAGGACTTTTTATTATAATTTTATTAGGAAGATACTTTCAGGAATGGTTCTGTGACCAGCTTTTTTTCTTACACACCAGTCCATTAATTGCGCGTATGCATTCAAGTATAGTTTCTTAGATTTCTCTGGTAACAGATCGCACTGTGCGCTATTTGCCGCCTCTCTAAGCTCGGGTGGGGTACAAATTTCCAATTCTTCACTCTCAATTTCAGACATTTTATAATTTTAACTTTATATTATTATCTAACCCGAATATTTTCTACATACTGACAGAAGATCGCATTTGACAAGTAAAATCCTAAGTGACTTGATTTTCAAATTTTTTTAAAAATTAGGTGAAAATGGGTAACAAAGATTTAAACGAATTAAAATATGTAATATTTTATTGTTAGTAGTAGAAAAAATTCTATATATACCGCAGTTGAGAAGGCTATTATATACCTCGCACATTATATCCCTCGGCGCTTCGTGCCTCAGTATATAAAAGCGCTCGCTATATAATAGCTCACTTCTCAACCTAAGTATATAATGTACTATTATTCCAAACAAAAAGTACCTAGGTATTAAATAAATATAAAAAACATGATCAATAAAAAAAGCTAAGAATAAAAGTTATATAAAGTAAAAACCCTATATATAGATACTTATCTCAATAAAATCTGGTGTAAACGTGTATTGTCAAAAAAGTTTGCAAAAAATTAACAATTTTATTAATTTTTTTTATTCATTAAATATCTTATTAATGTCCGTACTCTAATTAATAAGACAGAAAACTAAAAAAATATCGTACCGAAAAAATGGATATATTGTTGCCCTCTGCAGGTAAATTAACAGACAACTTGACGACGAAAAGCTTATTTTGTAGGTATGACGCACCAACTTTTTAGCAGTCTAGCAAAAGTTAATTTTAAGAACCGTCAAGTACAAGGTCTCAGCAATCAATGATTTTTTTGCGTTTAAAATTACTTTTACAAATTAATACACGAGCAGGTGATTTTAATTAGTAAATAAACCATGAACATGAACCTGAATTGATTGGGTAATTTATTTACTATTACGTAAAATCCTGATACCTAAATATTTTTTTTAAGCAGGCTGGGAGAATAAGTAGAACAAAACATCTTCGAAAAACAATTCGCAACAATATAAATAAAATTAATTAAAAACGGTATTTGTTTCCATTGTAACACCAAAGTAAAACAAGTAGATTATACTAAATTAGAAAGTGGAAGCAAGCAAACATGGAGTTAAGACACTCCCCCTGTTCTTTACGTCAAGCATGTAAGCGAATATGCTAAAGCAAAAAGAAAAAAAAACTATAAATTAGTGAAAAAAAAACATTATTTAGTCAAGAACAAACAACCGCGCTATGTGAATTAATATTATAATATTAAAACAAATCAGTGGTGCCATTTCAGGTTTTGCTTGGGGGGAGGAAAAATCCAAATCGCCCATGGCGAAATTTTTTTCGGGTGCCACATCCAAAGCAGCCTTTATTGGTCTATCAATAAAAATTCTAAATAAAACAAAAATACTGATAATATGATTGATTATTTTTATTATTAAAACTAGAAATCACAACTTTTAGAAAATTTGTTGTAAACATTTACAAAACACCTATCAGCAGGATGCAAAGTCACTCCTGTGGTAAATCTGAATCTTTTATAACTAAAACCATTGACAGTTAGGCGTTTTAAAAGAACAAGTGCTGATAAAAAAATAGAGTAGTTGACATGACTTGAAAGGAAAATAATTATGTCAATCTCTGTTAATATTATATGAGTTGTTTAATTGCTTGACGTTTTCTTTACAAAAAACTATTGAAAAAAATGTTGACATTTAACAATAAACACAATTTTATTTATTAGACATATTTTTATTGTATTAATATTCCCTTTCACAACATATTTGCATGATAATAATGGGTGACATTTTTATTTCGAATAAATTAAAAATAATTCGTTTAATTGTAACTTTAACTTTAACAGAAAACTACGCATAAGTAAACATCGCAATTGTTACCATTTAAAATACATATATAAGTATATTAAAAACCACGAGGGCCTACCAAAGTTATGGGTAATTATTTTTGACAAGCTGCAAAAATACAGACAATTAAAAAATATAGGGAAAAGAAAAGCATAATGTCTTTCTCCACAATTTTAATTCAATAGCTAGGCGAACCTAGGGTAGAATCTACATGTTTCAAGTGTAGAAACACTCATCATCAGGAAATTGAAACAAATATAATGAACAGCTGATGTTGTTAGCAAAAGAGAAAATAAAAATAAGATTAAAAGGTGGAACTAATCCATAATGGAGCTTTCAATGGCACGCATGGGGGGTGAAAAAACTTTTTGTAGTCAAACAACAGAAGATATATCAGCACGCTGAAAGGTCAAGGACCAGTGAACTGTGCCAGAACACTGTGGGTGGGAAAAGAAGAGAAAAATTGGGAAGTATCAAATAAAGGACTTTGTAGAAATTATTTTAAGTGTACGAGATAAAAACATTTTAGTTAGATTCAGCTATGTCGAAGAAGTGTGAAAGGCGTCAAGTATGAGGGAGAGAGAAAGAAAAAGTGTGTATTTTTATTAAATATATAATAAGCCTAAACTTATTCTTCCTTCTCTAAACTAAATGTGTCAGTTTTGACTCCTGCTGGGGTAACTGGGCCGTAACAAGCTTGGTACCACAACAGCATTTTATTTCAAGTTAAATGGTAAGCTAATCTAACTTATTTTATTATATTTTATTTATTACATCCCTTTTTTTTATCTTTTACAGAAAGCATCTACAATACTTTAATAAAAATACATACTTTTTCTTTCTCTCTCCCTCATACTTGACGTCTTTCACACTTCTTCGACATAGCTGAATCTAACTAAAATGTTTTTATCATGTACACTTAAAATAATTTCTACAAAGTCCTTTATTTGATACTTCCCAATTTTTCTCTTCTTTTCCCACCCACAGTGGCTTTTCACTGGTCCTTGACCTTTCAGCGTCCTGATATATCCTCTGTTGTTTGACTACAAAAAGTTTTTTCACCCCCCATGCGTGCCATTGAAAGCTCCATTATGGATTAGTTCCACCTTTTAATCTTATTTTTATTTTCTCTTTTGCTAACAATATCAGCTGTTCATTATATTTGTTTCAATTTCCTGATAATGAGTGTTTCTACACTCGAAACATGTAGAATCTACCCTAGGTTCGCCTAGCTATTGAATTAAAATTGTGGAGAAAGACTTTATGCTTTTCTTTTCCCTATATCATTCAACTCCATTTTGAGTATGGACTACTTCTTCAAAATTAAAAAATAGTCTAAATTTCAGGAAATGTAAAACGTAAATAAAATAATTTATAAATCATACAATCGGCCTCTCAGAAAAGATGTTATGTTTAAAGTTTAAAAATAATGTGTATAAATAATAAACAAGCCCAAATGTATTTACATGAAAACACTGTAATATTATAGGTGTAACTTGCCTAAGGCGATCCTGGCTACCCTCTTTGGTATAGGCAAAACCAATAATAATTGGACTTCTTATAATCCTTGATAACAAGGACTAGGAGCATGAGATCACTTCGATTGTTTGCGGATATGTGCTAAATAATCCAATTTTATAATCGACCTCTACCAACAACCAGTAGATATGTTATTATATCATATCATAAATTAGTACGTATAATGTAATTTATTCCTTATTGTTTTAGAAAAGGGTCAATTAATTGCAACAGTGTAATTACCAATACTTATTTATTAATCATTAGAAACGCGATACTATTTACATAAATGTTATCAATATACTGAGTCTTTCACCATATCTAAATTGCTCGAATAAACACCAAAAAATTATAGAGGTCGCGAGTAAATTTTCCCTGTTGTACCTGTATAGTACTAAACATTATTTAATTCGAAGAAATAGTCCATTATGAAAGTGGAGTTGAAAGTAAAGAAACAAAAGAAAATCGCAAAGTCTTCTTCCACAAATTTATTACATTATTGCAATAGCCAATTTCATTCATTAACGACCTTAAGCAGCGCCAACATTTTACTTTTAATTGATATTCTAAAATATGACATTTATAAACAAGTGGTCCCTTATCATACACACATAAAAACATTTAAATCAAAAAATGCATTTTAATTTTCCAAGGAATAACGGATAAGCTCGTTTTTACCGAATTTATTCCAGATAACAGATTCGCCTTTCTATTACCTATATCCCTTTATTGAAAATCTGTAATATTGATATACACTGCGCGGCATATTTAACGCATAACGAAAAAACTGCCTCAATTTTGATGTTATATATTTTCCAAATTTGTGGTTCGTTTTTAATGAGTTTTTTTTCCAATTGTAGGTTTTTTCCTCAAGCATATCACTGCCTTTGTTGTTTTGCTTAAAAAAGTAACTTTGGTATTATACCGGGTGTTATAAAACTGTTATGTTTTTTTTACGGAAATTCAAAACATCCTGTGGGATTTACTAGCCATTGCAAGTTATCGCAATTACAGACAAATGAAAGTCTTATGTTTTCTTTACATTTTCTTTTTTGATTCATTGGTTTATCTCTGTTTTTTCATGAAATATTCAATTTTTAGTTCAACGCGATTTTCATAAAAAAATGTTTAGTTAAAAAATACAAAATAAACGAAATGCTTTGATTAATGCAACAGCAAGAAAAAACATATTATAAAGTAAATAAAGAATCAATATCTGGTATTAATTAATTTTATTGAATCCACAAAACAGGGCAAAAAATACAGGGAAGAAAATTGTAATTTCTAAAGGTATTCAAAAAAATTAAACATAAATAATTAGTAGCGAGTATTGCCTCCCAGAGATATGCTCAATGCAACATTGTCGGAACAGTAAGCTATGGCGGAGGATCTGTTATGGTCTGGGCTGGCATTAGTTTAGATGCTCGCATGGAGTTAGTTGTGATTCAGGGAGGTCCTTTGACAGGTAACCTATATATATATCAGACATTTTAGAACCCCATGTAGTACCATTTGCCCCATTTATTGGGAATACTTTTTTATTTATGCAAGATAATGCATGCCCACACGTAGCAAGAGTGGTACAAAATTATCTCCAAGAAAGAGAAATTTTAACTTTACCTTGGCCAGCAAGAAACCCTGGCATTAATCCTATTGAGCATTTACGGGATAACATGGGACGACATCTTAGAGCCTTGCTTCTTCCTCCTAGAAACTTAAATGATCTGTCATTGAGGCTTATGGAAATATAGAATCAGATTAATCAAGATGAAATCAGATATCTGATTTTAAGTATGCCAAGAAGATGCGAAGCAGTCATTAGAGCAAGGGGAGGCAATACTCGCTACTAATGATTCATATTTAATTTTTTTGAATACCTTTAGAAATTACATTTTTTTCCCTGTATTTTTTGCCCTGTTTTGTGGATTCAATAAAATTACCTAATTGATACCAGATATTGATTCTTTATTTACTTTATAAGTTCTTCTTTCTTGCTGTTGCATTAATCAAAGCATTTCGTTTATTTTGTATTTTTTAACTAAACATTTTTTTATGAAAATCACGTTGAACTAAAAATTGAATATTTCATGAAAAAATAGAGATAAACAAATGAATCAAAAAAGAAAATGTAAAGGAAACATAAGATTTTCATTTGGCTGTAATTGCGATAACTTGCAATGGCTTGTAAATCCCACAGGGTGTTTTGAATTTCCGTAAGAAAAACATAACAGTTTTATAACACCCGGTATGATACCAAAGTTACTTTTTTAAGCAAAACAACAAAGACAGTGATATGCTTAAGAAAAAAACCTACAATTAGAAAAAAAAATCATTAAAAACAAACCTAAAATTTGAAAAATATAAAACATCAAAATTGAGGCAATTTTTTCGTTATGCGTTAAATATGCCGCGCAGTGTAGTTCACATTGTCAATGTTCCTTCTTATTTATTCCAGGAATGCAGCACGTGGTAATCTTAGAACCAGAACCCTGGGGTATACCATTGAACGAAACGTTGCTTCCAGAACATTTAAAGAGAAATGGTTATGTTACCAGGGCTATTGGAAAATGGCATTTGGGATTCTTTAAAAAGGAATATACGCCAACTTATAGAGGATTCGATAGTCATTATGGTTACTGGCAGGGATTCCATGATTATTATGATCATACCATAAGAGCAACCGTAAGTAAAACATCTAGCAATAATTAATTGAGAAAAAAATGTCCTTCAGCAGAAGCAAGACGGTTTTATTAAGGATTATATAATTTTTTTCAATAATTTGTTCCCAATTTTTTTAAAGTGTTTTTTTTTTAATAAAATTTTTGGAGAGAAACATAGCCTTAAATCAAAAAAGAAATAGGTCATGTTCTTGAATCCCATAAATTAAAAATGTAAACAACGCTTGCCCCTTTAGCTATCCAGTGATTTATAGTTATTTAATTACCGTTAACGGGTGATATTTTGTGATAGATGAATGCCTGCAACTTTTAATCGAGTTTGTCTAAACCCATAGACAATTTACCTTTAGATAAGCAAACAATAATCACGAAAGTGGCAGATTTATGGCCTCGTGCATGTAAACAAAGCTAAAGCTAGAAACTATTAGACATGCGCACTGCGACATTATCGTTTGGCGAATGGGAAAATAGACAGGTCCGGGCTTTAAAATTTAAATTCTTGCCAAAAAATTAGACTTTCTTCTCAATTTTTCATCAAGTTGGAAAAAAAGGTAATGATTTCTGGCATTTTTAGTAGTAGGTATCAAATCTATCAGATTTAAAGGATAGAAAATGGTTTTTAAGGTTTTGTTTTTAAAATTTGTTTAAAAATGATTCGTCGTCGTGTTTTTAGTTCGGAAAGGAAGAGAACAAGAACAAGTGAATTAAACTAGTCTTATAAAATCGAATATAAAAACAAACAAAACTAGCATAATTACCAGTCTACAGTGTTATCGCGTACCTAACCTCAAGTTAAATATTAGTTGATATATAACTTGTATTGATTTTTACAATTTGGCAAAAACTTGTAGGTACTTGTAAAACATTTTCAAGCAAAATTTCTTGTTCAAGAATTTGAAAAGTGTTTGCCCGAGAACTTGACCCCTGAAATACTGGCTTTATTAAAAACTTAATGTCGGGTTGTACATATTTTAACAAAAAAAATTAACTAACCAGCAACTTTGACGGAATTAATTTTCTCACAATCAGACACAGTGCACTAAACTATACAAAAACTAGAAATCCGTAAATATTAAACACCCACAATCCACAATAGCTAAGAAAACTACAAGGAATCCACAGAGAAACCTTAAAACACAACAACAAAAATGGCGGCCGAGCCGGTTCTGGAGAGTATCTTCACAGAGAAATAAAGTATCGTAAGCATGTCGATAAAGTTGGACAGGCCGATAACACGAGGTTTGTGCGCATGCACGAAGGTGTCCAGAAGGAAGCTGAGCTGACCGGCGAGTCATGCGCTCGGACGTATTTTTTCACCCATAAAACGTAACTTTTGTTTGCGCAGGAGATAAGCTGTACGTTTGCGTATCTAAAGGTATAATTTATCCAAACTTAGTTTAAGGACATTCCAATCATTCCATACGGCGGTAAACAGTCTCAAAGAGACCGACCTCACAACCAGGGTTGTCAGATCGTTTTTTTTTCAATTCTTTAAGTTTTTTTTATTAAAAATGTTTCTTTTATATCAGTATTCAATTGTTAGTCAGTAACTTTCTTTGAAAGCTAGTTTGCAAATATACTTTAATCCGAGGAGTTTTAGTGTGACAGAAAAAAATAACAAGCCATTCATTGTTATAATAATACATTCGTTAGTCCTTAAGAAACAATATAACTGAAATCAAGACAAAAAGTGTTTTCAGTGTTTAAAAACAACTAATTAACAAACCCTTGTTTCTCGTATATGCTTACAAATCCGAAAATTTTGAAGAATTGGCAACAGCAAGGGATACAAGCGCCAGTTAAAGCGGCTGGGAGAGACAGAGATAGGCCAGTGACCGCCGATGGCGTGGAAGAGACAAAGATAAAATATACGTAATTTGGAACTTGTGGACGGGCTGGACAATGGTCCGAGAATGGAGTTCTGATAAAAAAATTAAAGCATTTTCTGAGCAGTGTCGTGCCGTGTCAGGTTTATTTTTCTGATTTTAGTTTTGTGTATAGAATTTTTGAGTTACCTTATATTTATTATTTTAATATAATATTATTATATATACAGTGGGTTTATAAAGTGTAGTATGTACAAACACCTAATGTAAAACAAACTTATAAGTGTGTATACGCATTTTAATTATTTGTTTGGGACGCCTATGGTTAGGAAATTCCTACTGTTTAATGTCATTAAATTGACCTAAGAAACACTATACCTAAATTGTCTATGTCTAAACCGTATAAAATCCAAGATGCTGGAAAAAAACTAAAAGCGATGATATTTAGACTTAGCCCTTCAATTTTAGTTGGTAGGTACTATGTTTCTTCTTTTAGTGATAGTGAGATGGATTGTTATTTGATAATCTATTATGTTACGGCTGTTTTTTTTATTAACAGGTCGAAACTAATATCTTTAAAAATAAATAATATGTTAGAATCAACGCGTTGCTGTTATGTTGTAAAGCAGATGCTACTAGGGGAAATTGGTATAATACGGCATACTTTTTACAAAACTAAAAATATATATTTTAAATATAAAGGTACAAAACTGCAAAGAAAACATAACATTTGTTTTGGCTTTATCTTTGGGTAAAACAATATAAATACTGCGTATCAGGAACAAAAACCTTGAATACACGTTCTTCATGCACAGGTGTTAGGTGTGCCGTTTTATCCAACCAGTTGGGTAAAATGGCATACATATCTGCTTGTATAATGTATGTTAAAATAAAAAATATTTTTAAGGTAAAATAGGGTTAATTATGGTTGGCAAAGTTCACAAATAAACATTTTCGTTTTTGGAGAAAGTCCTGCACACTCATCACAGTGGCTCCATTTTCTACAACTTTGACAGCAAATCCAAATCTCCTTAGGCTTAGACATTGAAAAAAGTTCATTACAATACATATAAGATGCTTTATCATTATCCTGATGAAATGGCTTCGTTTTCGGAATCAAATTTGGGGAACTGATCTGTAAGGTCTACTTTCGCTTTTTGTTTTCTTTGAGATCTTCTTTCTTCTCAATTTTTTTTCTTCTGCTTTTTGTTTCATTTCTATTAAATTTAAGGTTGAGTTTAAAACATTGTGTCCCTGGCTCTTTCGTTTTATTTTATTCTGTAATTGTTGCAGTTTAGGCAATAACGCGCATTATCTAAAACGCAAAATAATATTATTTTATAATCTTGGATAAAACGGCACAGTACCATTTTAAACATATCACCCTTGTGCCATTTTATCTAAAACGGCTAAGTCAATTTTGTTTGTTATTAAATATTTATAAAATAACTTTTAAAATATACAAAAAATAATACAAAAACATGCTTCAGTATCCTACTTACCTGTCAAGTTATAATTGTTCAATAAGTTGTAGGTTATGAGTTTCAGGCACGTTCTCTTAATCTCCAAACAATTTTAAACACACACGAAAACAAACTAACACCTACCACCGCTAAACATCCACTGACATTTTCTCCGTTTTAATCTCCAGTTGTCGTATGCTCCCCACCAGTGTCGAAAATCGCTTGACAGTGTTGCCAGGTCCAAAACAATTTTTTCCCTATATAATTTCTTAAAAATTCCCCAGATGTTCCCCAGATCTTTTAATTTAAAAACGAAGAAAAAAGATACTTGAAAACAAAAAATATCCCTATTTATTAATAAAAAATTTTCTACAAATAAAAATCAAGCCACTTATGATTCATTTTTTATTCAAAAAATAATACATTTTTTATTCAACAATAAAAAAATAATACATTTAATACAAGATAAATAGGTACATAGAAAATAAACTGGTCATAGCTATTATTTGAATTATTGAAATTAACGCAGAAAAATGCGTGGTTTCCCTTGTGTGAATACCAGCGAACGGAGGCCTGGGATTTACCGAGTTTCTCGTTTTTTATATCTCGAGAGTAAGGTTTATAGTAAATTCGACCTGTCTCAGATTCTGAGTGGCTAATAGTAAATTGGACTTAAGATAGATAGCGTTTTTGCCATGGGTCAATCGATTTCTTATATTTTTTTAAGTAATTGCTTAATATATTATTTACAAATATCACAAGATCAAAATAAAGATAAAAATTCCCTAAATTATAGAAAATGTCCCTTTTTCCCTACTGATTGCAAATTTTCCCCAGATTTAGGGAAATTTCCCTAGCAATGGCAACCCTGTCGCTTGACGGGATTTAGGAAATGCACGTAATTTATTATACAGGTAGTGTGCCATTTTATCCTAGTATGCCGTATTAAACCAATTTCCCTACACCACGGTCGGCAGTGTTGCCACGATTGTCGGTTCGTTCTCGGTATTTCAATTGATTCGATTTTATCAAGTATCTCTTACATTACCTAGATAGATGATCGACGGCTTGCAAATTAATTTACAAAAACATCTTCAAAATGAAATTCAGTAAGGTCTTGAAAAAAAAAATTGTGTGTGCTTAGGACCACACGACAGAAGTGAAAACTTCAACAAGGTGAAATTAATAATATCGAATAAATATATTTCCTAAAATTGAACAACCCTTGAAAAAAATGCCAGAACATACCTGAGACGCAACAAGTGTCTATCTTGTGATCTTAAACACACAAACAACGCACACTGTTTCCACGTCGATACTGAATGCGACTGATGCGGCATATAGGAGTCGAATTCGAGCGTAACACAGCCGAGCGTTACGCGTGACGGGTGTACGCGTGACGGCTCAGTTTAATTCAGTGCCCACAAAAAGTGCTAAACGCGCCTAAAGAAGTTTTCACTTCAATAAACTAAATATACCGTAGCTTATTATTTAAAAATAACTGATTTGCCCATTTCTCTTTCCTAACCAATCCTGTATGCTGTATATTATTTTCAGTTTAGTGACGAGTATGGTTACGATTTCCGTCGCAACATGACGGTCGATTGGGACGCCAAGGGTAAATATTCAACAACTCTTTTTACGGAAGAAGCTGTCAATATCATTCGTGATCACAATACCGAAAATCCTCTGTTTATGTACTTGGCTCATTTGGCGCCCCATGCTGGTAACGATTGGGACCCTTTGCAGGCACCCGATGATGAGATCGCCAGATTTGCTCACATCCAGGATCCTGAGCGAAGGATATATGCCGGTCAGTATTTTTTGACATATAGAGTATTTGTTAGAAAAAAAAATTTTAAATATTAATATTAGAGAAATATGCTCATCAGTAGCCTCGAAAAAGAAATATCGCTAGACAATAATTTTATTTTAACCCTTTCGCTGCGGGCTGAAAAAGCAAGCAATACGTCTGGGCGGAGACTTTAAAAAAGAAAAAACAAAAATTTCTCCTAATTTTTTTTAAAGACGCGCATGAGCGCTTTCTGCCTATTCTCATTCATTCCATTATTTTTATAATTTTTTATGACAAAAAAACTAGGTACCTAATTTGAAATAAAATCTTTATAATACGTATATAATAAAGGGTTTTCCAATAAGAACGATATGATTTTGAAACGATATGGTAACCATGGAAATAAAGTTATACCTGTCACCAGTTGCCAGTTATTGTCAGTAAACTATAACAATTTATTATGGCTAAATACGCGCTTCAAGAACGTTTGGTTATTATCCAAAAAATTTACGAAAATAGACGATCTTTTGTGAACACTTATCGCGCACTTCGCGAAAACTTTGGTGTAAATAATCGTCCTCCTTTGCTCGCCATTCGTCGCATCGTTGAGAAATTTGAAAATAATTTTACTCCTCACGATGTAAAAACACCAAGAAGACATCGAAACGCAAGAACTGTTGAGAATATTGCTGCTGTAAGAGCTTGTTGCAGTGGATCCAAATTTATCAATTCCTCGTCGTGCTCAAGAGTTAAGGATTAAAAAAACGACAACTTGGCGTATTTTGAAAGAAGACTTGAATTTACACCCGTATAAGATTGTTTTGACCCAAGAACTTAAGCCACTGGACCATCGTCGGCGCAGAAAATTTTCTGCTTGGAGTTTAGAACAACTTGAAAGGGATCCTAATTTTGCCAAAAAAATTATCTTTTCAGATGAAGCTCATTTTTGGTTAAGTGGATACGTTAACAAGCAAAATTGCAATTTTTGGTGTGAAAACAATCCACAACAGATTCATGAGAAGCCTTTGTATCCGCTAAAGGTAACTGTATGGTGTGGTTTATGGTATGGTGGCATCATCGGACCATTTTTTTTTTCAAAATGAGGCAGGAGATGCAGTTTCAGTGAATGGTGAACGATATCGACACATGTTAAGAAATTTTTTGTGGCCAAATTTAGCTGCACTTGATTTGGAGGATATGTGGTTCCAGCAAGACGTTGCCACATGTCACACTGCTCATGAAACTATCGATATACTGCAAGAACAGTTTGACGAAAGGATAATTTCAAGGAATGCTACAGTTCAGTGGCCTCCAAGAAGCTGTGATTTAATTCCTTTAGATTACTTCTTGTGGGGCTATTTGAAATCTAAGGTTTATGAAAACAGACCACAAACACTTGATGCATTAAGGTTGAACATTGAATCCTGCATTCGTCAGATCACGCCCGATTTATTGCATAAAGTCATCGAAAATTGGGTTCGTCGAATTCGCTCGTGTACACGAAGTCGCGGAGGACATTTAAATGATGTGTTATTCAAAACATAAATGTTATCGACTATACTTTAAGATAATATAAAACGTTTTGTTGTACCTGAAATTATTTTAATTTTATTTCATTTTGAAAATCATATCGTTCTTATTGGAAAACCCTTTATATTAGGAGAGCGCACATGTGCGTCCGCCGCCACCAGAGAAGAGGGGCTTGGACGCACAAGTGCGCTTTCCGTACTCAAAGTGTTAAAGAATAAAAATATTTCATCCTTATTCATTTGAAATTTTCTTTAACAAAAGTAAACCACTGATGGTTTCGCTGGTGTATGTATTATTTTCCTAAAAAGTGTGAAAAGTAATATATTTTCGGGTCAGCAGTTAGCAGCGAAAAAAATCAAAAAAGAAAATATTAATGTAATTTTTAATCTATATTACCCATATACAATGTGTCCAAAAAAGTATGCAACATATTATGGGAAACTTTTTTATAACCGACTTCTCAGAAAATTTTATTCTTGTTAAAAGTTATTGCATGCCTTAAAACTTTAAACGATTATTTCAGATTTCACTTGCTGGTTATAGTAAGCGAGCAAATGGTATTTTTCGAAATTGTCTTAAGAGTGAAGGGTCTATGAGATATACAGCAAAATTTTATATGAAAATGTTGTTGCAAATAAAAACTTAGTTCAAATACAAAAGTTGAGTTATGTATCTCAATTTTTAATTTGTTTCCTCAAACCTCTTTTTTTTCCTAAACGATACGCTTCTGGTTGATATTTTATCAAACCACTGGGTTTATAATAAAAAAATCATTCTTAGTACTTGCGAACCTTTCAAAACTTTTCAATAATACGAGTTGGTTTAGATATTAGCGTGTTGCACACATATTTAAACACATTTTACCCAAGTTGTGTTCTAATCAAAATTGCGATAGAAACTAACTCTATTCATACTACAGGAAATAATGTAGGGCAGAGGCACCACCTATGGCCAGTACCCCACTTATGGCCACTCCTAGTAGTTCCTTGAAATAATAGGATTCCTTGCAACTTTTAAATTAAATATCATGAGAGAATCGACGCGTTGGAATGTTAGGAGTGGGGAGAATGCTATGATATGTTCGGGAAATAAGTTTTAGTTTCAAGATAAATGCCGAAGTGACCGGACATACGGAGTGCCGAAAATTGTTAACGTTGTTCTTAAGCAAACAATCCTTAATCATCGGGTGTACTTGATTACTTTTTAAATAAAATATCGGTTAAATCATTGTGCAAAGGTAAGTAAAGTGTCATTGAATTTGTATTTTTGTTATAAAAGATATACTTAAAGGTTTTTTTTTGTTAAATACACGATGGTCATTAGTGGAACCGAAATATAAGCGTGTTTCTACTTATGGTCATAGAGGTGGTCATTAGTGAGATCACAAAATCCGCTTATGGCCATCTATTTTTTTATGCACTTGTTGGAAAGAGCGCACTTTAAGAGCACTATAAAATTTGTGAACAATTATGCGCAAAATACTGTGTTGCAAACAAGAATAATTATGTACATGTTTGATTGTAGGTTTTTCTCTTTTCAGACAATAATGCCGAAAGGAGTCCAATCAGGAAAAATACAGAAACTTTCAAAGTTTCAGTATTCTCCATCAAAAATAAAGTTGGCATTAGAGTCCATCGCAGACGGAATGGCTGTTTCAAAGGCTAGCAAGGTATTTATGGTGCCACGAACCACTCTGAGAAATAAAATAAGTGGAAAATCTCCAAGGGATTCGACGGGACAATGCGGCTTTTATTCCTTTCTTGGAGAAGATACGGAAAAAACACTGGTGAATTGGATACTTGATTGCGCTAAAATGGGGTTTCCCATAGATAAAGATGGTCTTCTAACATCGGTGCAAAAGCTAGTTAGTCAGTTAAATATAAAAACACCTTTTTCCAATAATAGGCCTGGAAAAAAGTGGTATTATACTTTTTTGAAGAGGCACAAGGAACTTTCGCAGAAAAAGCCTGAATACATACATGGAGGTAGAGGCGCTGTGACAGAGGAAAAAATTCGAAAGTGGTTTGATGAAGTTTTTAAAACTTTGGAGGAAATGAATGTAGTTGATGTATTAAATGAACCCGATAGAGTGTTTAACATGGACGAATCAGGATTTCCACTAGCTCCAAAAAGTGGTAAAATCATTGGTCCCCGTGGAAAGCACGTTTACGATGAAAGAACTTCGTCAGATAAAGAAAACGTAACAACCCTTGTTACTGTAAATGCCTCAGGAAAATTTGCGCCTCCCTTAACATTATTTAAATACGAAAGGATACCTAAAACAATAATACAATCAGCGCCTAAAGGATGGGGACTTGGGAAAAGTGAAAATGGTTGGATGACCGCAGAGTGTTTTTTTGAATATTTCGCCAATGTTTTTTTAGGGTATTTAAAGGAAAGCGAAATACAATTTCCTGTTGTTGTGTTCCTAGATGGACATACTTCTGATTTAAGCCTCCATTTAAGTAAATTTTGTCGGGAACATCAGATTATTCTAATAGCACTGCTCCCTAACGCTACACATATCCTTCAACCACTAGATATAGCAGTTTTTGGTCCTATAAAAAAAAAGTGGCAACAAATTTCCAGAAAGTTTAAGATTGATAACCAAGGCCAGGAAATAAGTAAGGCTAATTTGCCTTCCATTTTGTCTGATATTATAAATGATCCAAAAATGAGTGAAAATGTTAAGTCAGGATTTCGGGCCGCCGGTCTGTATCCTTTTAATGCCAATAATGTTGACTACTCCAAAATTATTTTAAGAAAATCAGATTCTGGAAAAGTACAGACCAGAGAATTAAATGCAGAAGTTGTCGGTCATCTAAAGTATTTAGAGCAAAAAATTGATTCTGTTTTATTAGACGAATTTGAAAAGACAAAGCGAAGAAACCATGAGTGGGAGGGTAGATCAGAAGCCTTGTGTTTGTTTGAACTTTGGTTAGATATTTCAAAAGAAACTGAAGATTATACTAAAGATGTAAGTGTAAATGATATTAATGATAGTTCTGAAACTGAACCAAAAGCAAAAACACCGACACAACTTGAAGAAACTTTGAATCTAAACTCGCCAAACATTTCGTTAAACGAAACTGCTGAAAATGAAGCTACCTTTGCTTCGTATCAGGAAGACAATAATATGAGTAATCAGCAGCCAAGCACAAGTGGAGTTTCAATTGACAGAATTGACTTGGTTAAGCGGAATATAATTACAGAGTTCTCGCCCGTGTCAAAATCTATATTGGAGAATATTCTACCTTACCCTGGTGAAAGAAAATCAAAAAGGTCTGTAAAAAAAAGAAGCGCACCGTGCAGTGTTTTGACTTCAGACAAATGGTTTAATCTAGAGGAAGAAAAAGCTAGAGTTAAAGCAGAAAATGAAAAAGCTAAATTTGAAAGGAAGCGAATTAGAGAACAAAAAAAAATTAAAACTAAAGAAGAAAAGTTAGAAAAGATGGCGCGCAAAAAATCTGACAGGTCAACTGGTAAGCACATTGTTAAAGTCATGGATCCCGATACAAGTAATTCTGAAGAAGAGTGGAAAGACTCGAATAGTAGTGGTGATGACATCGATTTTCCGGAGGTTGAAATTGAAATGTTAAAACCCGATAGTAATTTGAAAATTGGACATTTTATTTTGGTGAAGTTTGCAGGGACTGGTAAGCGAATGGCAACAACTTATAAATATGTAGCAACCATTCTGAAGGTGCTACCAAATAAAGAATATCAGATTAAATGCCTAAAAAGCTTGGACACACAAAAGACACGATTTGATTATATAGAAAATGACGTATCGATTGTCAACATGACTGATATAATAGGTCTTCTTCCAGAGCCAGTTTTGGAACAAGAGGGAAGAAAATTAATAACCAAGTTTCTGGGATCAATAGATGTATTTGAAACATAATAAATTTGTTTATATTCTTAGTTAATAAAGAAAGGTTATATCATAACATGTTTTGTGACTTTTTGAACATTAAAAAATAATCAAACCTACGTTTTATTATATTTAACACCCTTGGTAAGTATCTGGTCATAAGTGGTAAAACTATGTGGCCATAAGTGGGGGACAGATGGCCAAAAGTAGGGAATTTTGCACCTTTTCCTAAAAATTTTTATAAAATTATTGTTTCTAAAAAACAAATTATTTCATGTATTCATCCTAATAGAGGACACTTACAAGTATTCACATTCGTTTGGATTTTTTTGTTTAATACTTCTAGTGACCAATAGCAATGATAAAATGTATATATTTCCCTTAACCTGGCCATAGGTGGTGCCTCTGTCCTATAGTTTATTTGCGATTTTTACCCAGTGCGCTCATGTCCAAAAACCTACTTTAAAAAATGCATATAAAATAGGTATTTTGCTTATTTAGAGTTGGTCGTATAAAAACAATTAATAAATTAAAAATAAATAGCAACACGCTTTATTATTTTTGTTTATTAATTATAAAAATACAGCAAAAACAATAACCACATTATCACTGCTAACTAATGCTCTAAATGTCGGCAATTTCTCTCAATATATAATATTATTATTTACTGGAATGATCAATAACTTTTTTCAACGTTTCGGACCTTTTTTTGAAAACAGTCTCTTTAAGGTATCCCCAAAGGTGTCAAATCTGAAGACCTGGGTGGTCACTGATATTTTGGATTTTTTTTGGATTTTCTATAAAAGTTTGTAAAACTTTAAGTTCTTTCTCCTCACTTGTAACCCATTTGGTATGCTCTTTCTTGTAACTAAATACCAATGAGTCCGTTTCTTAGAAAAAGTTGTAAATTCGCGAGACTGTACTACTTATAATGTGAGTTCTTCCCACGGCGTCTTTCAGTGAAGTCAGATGCTGCTCAGGCGCGTAAGGGGGGCCTAGGGGGGCCGCCCCCCCCCCCCCCCGAAAAAAGGCTGACTTTGTAAGCTCGCTGCTCGCCTCGCAAATATAGCATCAATTTTTACATAACAATGAACGTACATGCGTTACATTGTTTATAAATTACACAATATTTAAAAACCTATCAATAGAGACTTTTTGCACCTCTTAAATTAATATCAGTTTTTAGCTCCGTTGTGGTTAACTTTATTAAACATAACGAGTAGCGCCACTGTTAAAACCAGAGATTTTGCAGCGCCTATACGTTCTGTCTGTAGTTATTAATTTGGCGCCGGCGCACCTAAACAAAATAAAATACCTAACCTAACAATAATTTGATTAAGTTGTATATTTTAATGTAAAGCTACTATTGCTTTGGATTTTAATTAATTGCTTATCACAATTTTAATTCATAGCAATGATGCTTCATAACGTTTGTATGTTCCGGCGACCATGCAGTTTAAGCATAACCATAAGGATAACGATAAGCTCTTCCTTATCCTTCCGTAACTAACGGAGTCCGTTATGGTTATTAACCATAGCGGATCACCTTTCTGACATTGCGCATGCTCAGAATAACCATAACCACAAAAGAATGACGAATTAAGAGGTGCAAAAAGTCTCTAATGTCATTTATTATATAACTAATCTAAAATTTTGACGTATTGCTTTTGCTTTAACATATTTTGCTGCAAGGCTGGCAACCAAACATACAATAATAAAATTATAATAAATGTATTTTGGTTGTCAGCCTCAAAGTTATTTGGCAGTTTTACTCGTTGAACTTTGGGCATGTCTATAAATAATATATATAAATAATCTTGCCAAATATCACTCGATCATCATTTTTTTATTGGTTAAATTTTCCATTTTTCAGTCAACCTTTTTTGTCAATACTCGTTGAACTTTGGGCTTGTTTATTCAAAAACTAAATCCCTCGAGCTTCGCTCTCGGGATCTTGTCAAAATAAACATGTCCAAATTCAACTTGAAAAATTTCCAAAAAAAGTTTTCGTGACAGCTGAAAAATCTAACCGATAAAAAACGAAGTCTTGTGATATTACTGTTGATTATTGACCAAATTTGTTAAAATATGGGCGTGGTCCAAAAAATTTCCTCCGCCAGCCCGCATCTAGACGAGCCGCCACTGCAAGTCACAATAACAGGCCCACCCTAGGCCACCCCCAGGTCAGAGGGCCAGTTACGCCACTGATGCTGCTTCTCTAAACGATTTACATTTATCTCCAACAATAAGAACTACCCTTTCTTGTAAACTTAGTTTTTCCGCCATAATTTTTAACAATAATTTAAAAAGCAAGCTAACCTGACCAGCAGCACGTGTGAAAAGTTTGTCGTTATTTATTTTTAATTTATTAATTGTTTTCACGGCCTACGCATTTTTTAGAGTACCTAGGTTTTTGGACTTGAGCGTACTGGCTGAAAATCTTAACATAGTATAAAACAAAATCGCTATCGCCCGTCTGTCCCTATATCCCTATATGTGCTTAAATCTTTAAAACTACGCAACGGATTTTGAAGCGGTTTTTTTTAATAGAAAGAGTGATTCAAGAGGAAGGTTTTTATGTAACTAGCGACCCGCCCCGGCATCGCACGGGTGCAATTTCAGAAAGAGGCATGTCGGGTACTAATATATCGGGTTTGTTCGGGTTTGTATTTATACCAGCGGGTTGCAACGCATGCCGGGTACACGCTAGTAACAAATAAATTATACGTTTTTCCTGTAGTAGGAATATAAGTTGTTAAGAATGTGTTTAACTTTGCGTGCAACACGCTAATAATATCTAATAATAATTAAGGTACTTTCCTCTTACGGCATTGTCGAAAAAATAGCATTTTCTCCCTTACTATTAGTAGCAGGTAAAATCGGAAATATTCGTTCATAGTTTTAAGACATGCACTAACTTTTATTAAGAGAAGTTTTTTTGAGAAATCGGTAATAAAAATGTTTCCGATATGTTGCATACATTTTTCGACAAACTGTATAAAAATGAATTATTTACAAATTGTAGATTTTTTTAATGTCTGAATTAAATATAGGTAACTGAAAAATATTAGGCGTGCCCCCAAATTTTCGGTTTTTAAAAGCAATTTTTGCTTCTTTCTTTATCCCGTATGCGAATCTTTGGTGAGTTGCTGTGTGCACGCCAGGAATGGTTTCTGCATAAAAAAAATGCATTGCAGCTCATGTCAAGTACGAAAGTGGCAGATTTATGGCCTTGCGCATGTGAACAAAGCTAGAAACTATTAGACATGCGCACTGTAACATTATCGTTTGACGTATGGGAAAATAGACAGGTCCGGGCTTTAAAATTTAAATTCTTGCCAAAAAATTGGAATTTCTTCTCAATTTTTGGCCAAGTTGGGAAAAAAGGTAGTGATTTCTGGCATTTTTAGTAGTAGCAAACCTATCATATTTTAAGGATAGAAAAAATTTTTTTTTAAATTTGTATAAAAATGATTCGTCGTCGTGTTTTTAGTTCGAAAAGGAAGAGAACAAGACAGTGACGTAGCTATAGCTTTTACATGGGGGGGGGGGTTTGGGTATGTCAATGTCTTAAAAAAAAGCGCCGCAGGCGAAAATTTTTTGGGTGCCACGCCCTTTTTTATTGATGGTTTTTACCTTTTAGGGCGTGTGCGTGGGCAAGGCGCGGTTATAAATTATCGGTGAAGTTGCCAAGTCAGACGTATTCTCTAAGCAATGTTGCCGGACTGTCGGTATTGATCTGAGAATTGATTCACATGACACTATCGCACTTTTACTTATAAGTAGGAATGAACTAATGTAATCCTAATATTTCAGCAGTAATACAGTATGATAAGTATTTTCCCATGGGAGGGGGGGGGGGGGTTTGAACCCCCAAACCCCCCCCCCTTATATACGTGCCTGGAACAAGAATATGTGAATTAAACTAGTCGAATATAAAAACAAACAAAACCAGCAAAATAACTAATCCTCGGTGTTATCGCGTGCCTAACTTGAAGTCAAATATAAGCTGGTAGATATATTATAACTTGTATTGATTTTTTCAATTTGGCAAAAACTTCGGTACGTGTAAAACATTTTCAAGCAAAATTTCTTGTTCAAGAATTTGAAAAGTGTTTGCCCGAGAACTTAACCCGTGGAATACTGGCTTTATTAAAGGCTTAATGTCGGGCTGTACAGATTTTAACAAAAAAAAATTAACCAACCAGCAACTTTGACAGACTTAATTTTCTCACAATCAGACACAATTCACTAAACTATACAAAAACTAGATAGTATCCGTAAATATTAAACACCCACAATCCACAATAGCTAAGAAAACTACAAGGAATCCACAGAGAGACCTTAAAACACAACAACAAAAATGGCTGCCGAGCCGGTTCTGGAGTGTATTTTGGGCATGTCGCTAAAGTAGGACAGGCCGATAACACGAGGTTTGTGCGCATGCCCGAAGGTACTCAGAGGGAAGGCTGCTGACCGGCGAGTCATGCGCTCGGATGTATTTTTTCGCCCATAAAACGTAACTTTTGTTTGCGCAGGAGATAAGCTGTACGTATCTAAAGGTAAATTGTCAAGGGCGTCCGAAGGAACTTTTCCAAGGGGGGGGGGCAAATCCTAATTGGAGTTACTTTTGTTTCTAGCACTTCAACAAACCTTCAATAAAAGAATAGAGCAAAACACCTTATACTTATATTAAATAACAAAAAATGGCTAAACAAAATATTTAAAAATGTTCAAATATAACAAAAAACTTATAAGTTATTCAGATTTATTGGAGAAAAGAAATGTTAATTTTCTTAAATCTTTTGCAAATTCATTAATAATTTTTTCAATTAAATGTCTTTTTTTTCTTTTACAAATTTGCGATGAACACTCATCATACATAAACCGTCCAGTCGGTGCTCAGTCATAGTCGAGCGAATCCAGGTTTTTACTTTTCTGAGAGTACTGAATGATCTTTCGACTGTACATGTAGTTGGAGGTAAACATAGGGGAAGATTGCCCATATTGGACCAATTTCCAGATTTCTTATCCTGAATCCTGATAATAACGCAAAATCGATCTTGAAGCTATACCTTAGTATACTTTAGTATGTTGTTCAACTGCAGGATTTTTTGCAGAATTTTATTTCAAGGTATCTATGATATACCAGGCTATAAAAAAAAACCTCTGCAAGTGGTTCAATATAGGAAACCGGTTGCCTAAATTGCACCTGGGGGTTCCAAAATTGGACCACATGATTTAAATCGGAAGCTTAGGTGATAAATAAATAAATAAAAAATAAAATTGTTGGTATAGGAAGTGTTATACTTATATTTCAAAAAAACATCCAATTTACAATCAAAATTTCGGTAGAAGACATCCTAATGCAAAAAAAAAGTACCTATTAGTTTCCTATATTGGACCAGTCATAGTTTCATTTTTTAACTCAAAGAAAAAAGATTTTAGCAATATTGAAATGGTGTTAGTTCATGACATTAACGTTATTTAAAGAGAAAAATTGTTTTTGCACAATTTGGAAAAATTGCCTAAATTGGACCGGTTCAATTTTGGCAATCACCCAGTGGTCCAATTTAAGCAACTACCACGTGTTTTACAAAACCACCCAGGAAAGAAACAAGAAAAAACAAATATGGCAGAGTAATAGGAGAAAAACTTACTTGATAACTTCCATAAAAAAGATTTTGCTTAGAGTTTTATGGTTCTAAAATCCTAAAAATATTACATTAAAATTGTGTAAATTACGTTTTGCTCTGTAGGTACACGCCAAGCACTAACGGCCAACTAGTTAAGTTTGTTGCCGATCAAAGGTTCGGGGTGGAAGTATGTTACAGTGTTGCCAGATGATATGGCACTTGTTTAGTTTCGGAGAAATGTACTGTGGTCCAATTTAGGTAGCGGTTCAATATAGGAAACCTTCTCCTACCAATAGTATATCTATTTGTATATTGCTATTATGACTAGCTGTGTAAATTAACATAAAGCTTTATTTATTCTATTCTAATATTTTTCCTTCGCTATTTAGTGAAGATTTTTTAATTCCACATTTCATTTTATGCAACAAGAGTTCGTTTTACCAATTTTGTCAATTGAATTGTATCTCAATAAATATGTGTAATATCCCAGTTAAATAAAATATCTCAAATCTGCTTGGGCCAGGGGGGGGCAAGCGCACCCCCTTGCCCCCCCGCTTCGGACGCCCTTGTAAATTGTCTATGGATCTACACCGGGACGTAAACCTGGGCTAATGCCGAAACCAATACTAATCGGCTATCAACTATAATCATTGACGAGGTTAACGAGTTATTTCTTACACTAGTGAGGAAAAAATGAACTTTTAAGTATTAGCACTTTTGTTCTGAAAAATAAATCTTTCTATATAAAAATTCGTGCGGAAAAATAGAATAAAATAATATTTCAGTTCTTGCAAACCGTACTGGATTTACGCATGGTAGGCTGACTAGGGCGAAGCATAGAGGGACCAAATTTGACGAAAGCAAATTATACGAATTTATAAAAACATCTTAGAAAACATATTATATAAAAAGGAGAACGGGAGAAAAGGAGAAAGATTCGGGGTCAGATCTGATGAAACTCGCGATTCTTGAGTAAATAATGTCGTCCTAACTAGAAGATAATAATTTTCGAATTTCACCATTTCATATTAAGACATTATACAGGGTGCTTTACGATGGGTGGTACGTTAGACGTATATGACCAACCAGCAAACAAACGGTTCTGAAAATTTTTGCATAAACAAACATGCTCTATTTATCTAAAATATGTTGACGATACAGTGTTGCCACTTCTACCAAAAATTATTACAAACTTTGATATTTTAAATTAATCTGTATTTATTTCCCAACAACTTTCATTAACGTTATCCCATACCCATCTCTTACCGTTTAGAAAATAATGATTAAATTCCAATTTTCTTGAAAGAAAAACTTAACTGGAAAAATGTTGATATATATAATTTTTCACTCGACAGTAAAATAATATCAGTAGACTTTTTACCCCATGCCAAAATCTTACTTACGATATACAGGGTGGTTTGAAAATACAGTTAATTTGGTTACTTGAAAAGGTGACCATAAGTATGTTTTTTAAATGTAACACCCTGTATATTATCAGTGACTTAAAAAGTTACCTAAATTGGCTCTTTATTTTTGTTTATCATATCAATACCAAACCAGTCAAGTTATCGCCTTATAAGTGATTATTTGTAAAATTTTCTCAACATTTTCATTCGGTTTTTAGTAAGTGTGCCATGATAAACTATTATTTGGCGCAAAAATTTTGTCTTTTTCGTTATTATTGGGGTATTTTGTATTATTACCGATACAGGTGCTGAATAATGTAAGTTTCTTAGGGCTTTTAAAGTTGAACCAAACTCAGTAAATATTTTTTGTATTCGTAAAAATTTCCCGAGGTTCATTGGCGCTAGATTTGGGTAAATTTTATGAAACTCTATACATGATCTAGCGACAATTTAATCACACGGTCCATAAAATATATAAATTCCTAACAACTGCACTTACCTGTATCGGTTATAGTTAACAAAATGCCACAACAATAACTAAAGTGACATAATTTTTATGACAAACAAGAATCATGAATGGAAATTAAATTGCCGAGAACAAACGATCGCTTATAAGCCGAAATCTTGACTAAAGTCGCCACAGTGGTTCTTTTCCCGTGCGTCATCAAAATCGTATGAATCAAATCAAAATTACGAGACGAAAAAAGTCCAAACTAAGTCTAAGTTCATAAAATGGACGTGCCTGCCTACCGTTTGACGTACCTACACAATCTCCCGAAAAATTATTATTTATTTTAAGTTTTGCCCGGCATTCTCTATTATCTAAAAAAAATTGACAAACAAATGTTAATACATTTAATACTATTTTTAAAGCTTAAAATCTAGAAAAGTTTGGTGTTTTATTGACTATTAAAATCGCAAAAGTCAAATTTTTGACATCCTTTCATTTAAGGGAATTTAGCTACTGCCGTAAACTTTTCAAAGAACTTTCACGGTTAGAATATTTAAACAAATAAATTGGGTATTATAAAAATCCATAAATACTTACCGCCAAAACAGATGGTGGGTATAATTAGCTCTAAAAAGAACTATTTTTAGAAAAAGGAACAGTTTTAAGGCACACAAATTTACAAAATACGAATTAGATTGGCAGATCAGAATAAGGTTGACAATGACGTTCTAAAATACAACGGTAGTCAACTAAACAAATAAAAAAAGTAATTAATTGACGTTTATAGTTTTATTCTTGTCTAGCACGTTATATTATTGCGGAATCTTGGAGACATTCTTTTATGCTTTTATTCAAACTTGTTACTGTAATAAATAAGGATGCAGAGTTATTAACCACGTTGAGTCCTGATCGTTGATTGATGACGCACGGGAAAAGATCCACTGTGGCGACTTTAGTTAGGTACAGATATATGATATACAAAAATAAAGAGCTAATTTATGTAGCTTTTCAAATCACAAACTATGATTTGGGTGTAGGGTGAAAGGCCCCTTGCTATTATTTAACTATTCACCAAATTTTAGGGTCTCAAGATTTTAGAGTTAAAAAATATCAAAACATTTTTTAAGTTAACGCTTTCTGCAAAAAAAAATTGGAATATACTTAATTAATATTCTACAAATGGTTAAGAGATGGGTACAATAATATTAAAGAAAGTTTTTATGAAATTAATAGGGGGTTCGAAAATAAAATAAAATACAGGGTGTTCCATTTGAAATATCGAAGTGTCTATTAATTTTTGGTAGAAATGGCAACACTGTATCGTCAAAAATAGTTTAAATAAATATAACATGTTCGTTTATACCAGGTGTTTCTCAAAGGACGTTCACCCCTATAACTTTTTTATATTAGTAGATATTAAAATGAAATTTTGAGATTATGCATAAGAGATGAGTCTGCATTTATTGGCATAATTTTCAATTTATTAGCACTTCCGGTTTGACCGGAACTGACCTTGACTTTGATATTTTAAATGGGACATTTTGTAGGTATATTTTTACTTATTTGGGTTTAGCCTAACATTATGAGTGAAATGACACCTCAGTTCTAATTTTTTAACGTGTTATAACATTTTTATGTTTATTTTTTATTTTTAATCTAGAGTGCGATAAATTTATTAAAGCTGTTAATTTATAGTCAAGTAGGTAGTATATGAAAATTAAAATTATGTCATAATAATTGACTTTCTAAGTTTGACAAGCGTTTAAATAATGAAATTTTGTTTTCTTGACGATTACTCCATTTTTCCAAATGGAACGATGGTGGTTCACTAGGATATTTAAAACGAGCATTTTCTCCAACAATTTGATACCATACACTTCTTTGCTATTTTAAAATTGAGACTGAAAAATTTGCCTTAAATCCCAATCGTAAATTTAAAAGCGTTATGCATTATTGCCGCCCTTTCTTTTACAAAGAAATATAAAGGAGGTTTTGAAAAATGTATGGTTTTGAAAAGCAATATGGCTTTTATTTAAAGTTGTAATGTCATTAGTTTAGAAGAATTTGAAGAATTTTTCTGGTCACTCCAAAAATTAGGAGCATATCAATTTGCTCATTTCTAATAAAACTAACAATTTTATCTGATTTACAATATAAGTTTTACCATCGTTCCATTTGGAAAGATGGAGTAAATGCCAAGAAAACAAAATTTCATTTTTTAAACGCTTGTCAACCTTAGAAAGTCAATTATTATGACCTAATTTTAATTTTTATATACTACTTGACTATAAATTAACAGATTTAATTAATTTGTAGCAAATAGATTGAAAATAAAAAATAAACATAAAAATGTTATAACACGTCAAAAAATTACAAGTGAGTTGTCATTATACTCAGAATGGTATGCTGAACCCAAATAAGTAAATATATACAAGATGTCCCATTTAAAATATCAAAGTCAAGGTCACTTTCGGTCAAACCAGAAGTGCTAACTAATTGAAAATTATGCCAATATTTCATTTTAATATCTATAAATACAGAAAAGTTATAGGGGTGAACGTCTTTTGAGAAACACCCGGTATAAATGATTAAATTTGTAGATCGATTCGTTAGCTGGTTCGTCATATACGCCGAGCCCTAACATAGCATCCACCGTGAATCACCCTGTATAACTTGGAAAAAGACGAGTAAAGAGCCCAGTAAAACTTTAAGTTTTTTAATTGTAATATTTTTACAAATGTAATTTTTGATAAAAGTACCCTATTAAAAAAAAGCATTTAATAATATTTTGTTTGTTTTAAACGAACATTTTACGAGTTTAATTATTTTCTTCGGAAAATTAAAAGAAAAACTTTTTTAAACTAGAGGAAAGCACACTAGAGCTGAAAAATCATTACATGAAAAGTAATACTGTCTGCAGGCTCCGCTAATGAAAATGTGCAATACTAAATATCATACCCAATGAACAGTTTGGGTTCAGACCAAACCACTCCACCGAACTACAACTGGCTAGACTAGTAGAAGAAACAACAAACGGTATCAACAGAAATGCTGCTACAGGACTGATAGTCCTCGACATACAAAAGGCCTTCGACAAAATCTGGCATGAAGGCCTAATATACAAACTATTCTTTACATTAAATATCCCGCTTGCCCAAACTCAATACATTCAATCCTTCTTGGAAAACCGAAAATTTACAGTCAAAGTCAATGAATCCTTCTCACAAACACTAGCCATGGAAGCCGGACTTCCTCAAGGTGCCGCCCTATCACCTCCACTTTACAATACCTACACATCCGACCCTCCAATTACCCCAAACGCCCATCTGTCGATCTACGCAGACGACAAAGGCATATTTTCTATATCCAAAAACCCAAGAGCCATCCACATAGCCCTTCAGAGGCAACTAGATGCACTCAGCGAATGGCTCCTCAAATGGAAGATCAAAATAAATCCACAAAAAACCCAAGCAATAGTAATATCAAGAAAAAGAAACTTCCAAGTAGAACCAATTGAACTAGAAGGCACCCAAATCGAATGGAGAGACACCTTAAAATATCTAGGGGTTACCCTAGATAAGCGATTAACCTGGGAAAACCACCTAAACACCCAAGCCTCCAAAGGGAAAAGAGCCTTCGGCTGTCTCTTCCCATTACTAAAGAAAAAAAGTAAACTAAACATCCGCAACAAACTCCTACTCTACAAACAAGTAATTCGTCCCAAAATGGTGTACGGCGCCATGGCCTGGGGGCAAGCGGCTAAACACCGCAGAAACAAACTTCAAATAATACAAAACAAAGTTCTAAGAACAATCGTCAGAGTCCCCTGGTACGTAAGAAATACAGATCTTCACAGGGAGCTAGAAATTCAAACCATCACCGAAGCAACGCAAGACCGCCACAGAAAATTCATGCAGAAAATAAACACACACACCAATCCACTGATCAGAAATGCCTTTCACATAAACCCTAACCAAAATAACCAACGCCGTAAAAGACACAAAAACCTCTCCACACCGATTGTATAATATACTAAAAATCCCACAATAAAAACATCGAAACCAACAACTACACATTCAACAAAACCTAACAAAAACACTAAAAACCTTACCAGCCAAGCACATTCTCTTGGCCCTACCAAATCAATACCGTGTAAGAGTGTGAAAACACTAGCACAAATAATCAAACAACACAGTCAATGTGCACTATTAAAACATTTTTTACCGGCGTTTAATTTATTGGTTATTTTTTTTTAGCGATGGTTTCTATGCTGGATAAAAGTATCGGATCAGTGATAGCGGCTTTAAGAGAAAAACACATGCTGGAAAATTCCATTATTGTTTTTATTTCGGATAATGGAGCGGCACCAGAAGGCGTTCATGCCAATCATGGATCCAACTATCCATTTAGAGGGGTAAGAAACGTATTTGTCAATAAAAAGCAATATTTCTTTTTAACATGCTTTTATTAGCTTCGCCTTTATGTTTGTATGTATGTATGTATGTATGTATGTATGTATGTACATAAAAAATGTGCGTCCATAAAGTCTTGCACAAATTCATTTAAATTTCAGGGATTTACTATTTTTTAAAACGCTCAGACACGTCAATTAGTGTTTTTATTGGCGCATTTTCTAAGGCAAAATGTTTTTATACAGGATGTCCCACGTAGGAGGTATGATGTCATCGATGATTTTTTTTAATGGAACACCCTGTATATTATATCAATTTTGAATTCTATGATGGAAACTTAAAACTTTTTATATAACCAATCATACGTCTGGAAGTCACGGTTTCTGAAATAGTGACGTTCGAAAACTTAAATTAAAGGTACTTATAACAACAATTCTTATTAGCAACGTGTTATGCCTTTAAAGTTTTCAAATGTCAATATTTCAGAAACCGTGATTTTCAGAGGTATGGTTGGTTATATAAAAAGTTTTAAGTTTCTATCATACAATTTAAAATTGATTTAATATACAGTAGGGTGGTTCTTATTTTTCGACTTTTGAAATCTTACCGCGGCACCTTGCCATACGATACTGTACCATAAAATATGAAACAGTATTTTTTTTTTTAATTTTTAGACAAAATTGAGGGGTCGCTACCAGTTGTCAAACTTTAACAAAATACATTGTATGACCACTTCAACTAGAAGTCTCACCAATTGATTCAAATAAGGGTTTATGTTGCGTTTCTAAAGTAAAACACGCAGGGACTTGCATAGTCAACCTCCCCCCACCTGTCTGCCCCCACCCCAAGCACCTACGCGTCGAGATTAAATCCGCCCCGCAATTCAGTTGAAATTTATCGGTTCAAGAGAACGCACGCGTTTTGTTACAAAAAGCATACAAACTTGTTTCAACCTGCAATGGCGTCTACAAGTAGCGGAGTCAGTATAGTTACCAGAAATAAAACTAACATTTGGCTAATCGGTCAATTACTGCCTAAACTAAACCAGTCAAAGTTGCCGTCTATTGGTGAAGTATTACGTTTGTTTTTTTACTACAAAAGTGAAGAAAAAAAATCAATTCATGAATCTGCGACTTTGGCAGCATGCGAAGTGATAAATTTGTGGGAAAAAGCTAGCATACCAATGAGATTAAAAAAACATATAATTAATAAAATCGAAAAGCATTTTAAAGAGTGGCAGAACATAAAAAAAAATAAAGAGAACAAGAAAAAACGATCGGAAGTGTTAAAGAAAAAAGAAGAAGACTGGCAACAAAAATTAGAAGATTTATTTGATATTGCTCATTTTAATGCATTAAATATTATGACTGTAGAAGAGGACAAGCAGTTCTTATTAGCACAACGACAAAAAAGACGTCAAGGTTTAATTAGTTCAGTAGATAGAAAAAGTTTGAAAAAATATAAGAAAATAAAAGAGAAAGAAGAACGTCTTCAAAAATTGCGTGAACGTGAAACCAAAAATATTTCGGCTTTGACAGAAAAGTGCTCATTTTCTTCTTCTAGCACCACCAGCGAAGAAGCAACTGCATCTGATTTCGAAGATTCATCAGAGTTTCCGAAAGCTCAACCACCCCAAAAACGAGCTCGAAAAGACATTATTAATAGCCAATTAGCTTCTAGTCTTGATGTCTCTAAATTGAGTGACAGAAAAGCAGTTATCGTCGTGACATCTACTTTAAAAAGTGCAGGATGTGATCCATCAGAGTTTAATGCCAATAGATCTTCCATTCGTCGGCACCGTTTGAAAAATCGAAAAGCAGTTGCAGAGTCCCTCAAAATCGAGTTTAAACCTAATTTGCCATTAACAATACATTGGGATGGCAAGTTAATTGAAGATATTATTGGGCATAAGACTGTAGATCGACTGCCAATTTTGGTATCAGGACATGGGGTCGAACAACTTCTAGCAGTTCCAAAATTGGAACGTGGAACGAGTGAAGCATGTGCGTCAGCTATCTACGAAACAATAAATTCATGGAATTTGAGCAATAAAGTAAACTGTTTAAGTTTTGACACTACTGCTGTAAACACCGGTATAAAAAATGGAGTATGTGTTCTTCTGGAGCAAAAACTCGAGAAAGATATGCTTAGGCTTGCTTGTCGTCACCACACAATGGAAATTATGTTATCAGCCGTAGTGGATCAATCGCTCGGTCCGTCTAGTGGTCCTGATATACAATTATTCAAAAGGTTTAAAAACAATTGGGACAACATTAACCAAAGAGACTACAAAACAATAATCGATGACTCCGAATTAAGCATCCTTGCAGAAGTGGCCGCAGACAGGATTTCTTTTGCGAAAAAACAACTACAAGCACATCAACCTCGAGATGACTACAGGGAATTTTTAAATCTTACGATTATTTTCTTGGGTGGAGATACCGAAAAAGATGTTTCATTTAGGAGACCTTCTGGTCTACACCGAGCTAGATGGATGGCAAAAGCCTTGTACTGCCTAAAAATTTTTCTATTTAAAAATCAGTTTAAGCTGAGTAAAAAGGAACAACAAGCTTTTAAAGAAATATGCATTTTTACAGTGATGATATATATAAAATATTGGTTTCAAGCGTCTATTGGATGGTCAGCACCAAGAAACGATTTACAATTATTAAAAGACCTTACAGCTTTTGAAAAAATAAACCAAAAAATGGCTGCTGTTGCCTTGCAAAAAATACTGAGACATTTGTGGTATTTGTCGGAAGAGTTAGTATCTTTTGCATTTTTCGACAACGAACTTTCAGTTCAAGATAAAAAGAAAATGGTAGATGCATTGACAATCGAGGGCATAGAAGATTGCCCAAAAAGAAAAAACATTGATGTCAAACACATCCACGAAAAAAACATTGAAGACTTCGTGACTAGCAACTCCTTACGATTTTTCCAGATCCTGGGTATCTCATCAAAGTTTTTGAATAAAGCTGTGGAAACTTGGAACGATGACCCTGATTTTGTGGCTGCAAAAGAAATAGTTCATACTATGCGAGTAGTGAACGATACAGCTGAGCGTGGTGTTGCGCTAATGGAGGAATATAATAAATTGATTACAACCGATGAAGAGCAAAAGCAATTTCTGCTTTTGTTGGTGAAAGAGTATAGGAAAAAATATCCTAATACTAACAAATCAACCCTTGTATCTTAAAAATAAATGATTTTAATATTTCTATAATATATCTTTATTTGTAATAATAACAATAATTTTGCATTTATTATGTCCTGTGTTATGAATAAAAAATTCAAACTTATGTAGTGATTTTGAGTTCTTATTAAAATTCAAACCTTGGTAGCGACCCTTAAATGTAACCTAAAATTTTTGAAAAAAAAACTGAAATAGTTTCCTAGGGTATATAACCAAATTATGTGGTGCCCCGTAAAAAAAAAAGAAAAATTTTTTTTTCGTAGTAATAAAGGACCACCCTAATATACAGGGTGTTTCATTTAAAAAAATCATCGATGACGTCATACCTCCTATGTGGGACATCCTGTATAAAAACATTTTACCTTTAAAAATGCGCAAATAAAAACACTAATTAACATGTCCGAGCGTTTTAAAAATAGTAAATATCTGAATGTTAAATGAATTTGTGCAAGACTTTATGGACGCACTGTATACCGGGTGTCCACGGAATGTGGTTCGCCCCTCTAACTTTTTTGTTTTTCAAGATAATAAAATAAAATTCTGGGGATTTGTATACGACATAAAACTGCGTTTTTTGACAGGTGAGTGAACATTATGGAACTTCCGGTTTAACCGGAAGTGACATAAACTTTCGATTTTTAATAGGGACACCTGGTATATTTTTACTTTTTTTGACTCCATATGACATTCTAATTACAACGATGTGTCACTTGTCACTTTTTGTCACCAAGAAAATATTTTTTTTCCAAATATATTGTTTTATCTAGAGGGCTATGAATACCTAAAAATCACTTATTTCAGTTCTTTAATCTTGGGAAAAATAGAATTTTACTATTTTTGGTCCAATGCTGTGTGCTATGTAAAATTTAATTTTTAAAGTTGTACAACTCATTTTTTTTAAATGGCAACATGGTGGCTCGTCCGGTTAAGAGAAAAGAGGATGTTATTACGATTATTTTGATACCATACACTATTAGGTTTTAGAAAAGCTGCCATTAAAAAACTTTAAAAAGTTAACTTAGAATTTTCCTAAAATGAAGCATCTTTTGAGAATAAATTTAGATTTAAATGCATTAAGTAGCCTGTGGCCAGCAAAACTGATAAAACGAAATCATGCCTTGAAGAAAATTGAAATGCCAACAGCTTCTGCCAAAGTAAATTAGTTTGTTTTTTATAAAGCATGGAAAATAATAGTTTTACAAGGAGTGAAAAAGTTGATATGTTATTATTGTCAGGCTCATTTCGCATTTTCGGAACCAGTTTTGGGTACCTAATAGTGCCGGGTTGGATGACGCCGATTAAAATATCTTTGTGCGTAAAGTCGTGCAGCATCGGTCGAATTATTTCTACATTCTCCAAACACTAATAACATATCAACTTTTTCACTACTTCTAAAAGTATTATTTTTCATGCTTTTTAAACAACAAACTAATTTACTTTGGCAGAAGCTGTTGGCATTTCAATTTTCTTCAAGGCATGATTTTGTTTTATCAGTTTTGCTGGTCACAGGCTACTTGATGCATTTAAATCTAAATTTATTCTCAAAAGATGCTTCATTTTAGGAAAGTTCTAAGTTAACTTTTTAATTTTAATGGCAGCTTTTCTAAAACCTAATAGTGTATGGTATAAAAATAATCGTAATAAAATCCTATTTTTTCTTAACCCGACGAGCCACCATGTTGCCATTTAAAAAAAATGAGTTATACAACTTTAAAAATTAAATTTTACATAGCACATAGCATTGGACCAAAAATAGTAAAATTTGTTTTTTTTCAAGATTAAAGAACTGAAATAAGTGATTTTATGGTATTCATAGCCCTCTAGATAAAACAATAAATTTGGAAAAAAAAATATTTTCTTGGTGACAAAAAGTGACAATTGACACATCGTTGTAATTAGAATGTCATATGGAGTCAAAAAAAGTAAAAATATACTAGGTGTCCCATTTAAAAATCGAAAGTTTATGTCACTTCCGGTTAAACCGGAAGTTCCATAATGTTGAGCCACCTGTCAAAAAATGCAGTTTTATGTCGTATACAAATCCCCCGAATTTTATTTCATTATCTTGAAAAACAAAAAAGTTAGAGGGGCGAGCCACCTTCCGTGGACACCCGGTATGTATGTATGTAACCGACTTCTTTGAACCCGATTTTGCTCCACTTTAAACAGTCAGATTTAATTTAAATTTTGTAGACTTATCAAGAACCGCTGACAATACAATAATCTACACGCAAAAAATTCTGCTGTCAAATTTTGACAGCTGTATAAAACGAAGAAGCGATTTTGACGAAACAAATTATGGGGGGTCGTATGGTATTCGATGCGGAGACTTCGGGAAAAATAAGCAAAAAATTCTCCTGTCAAAATTTGACATCTGTCAATATGTCAAATCGTTAAAAAAAATGATATTAATGAAAAAACTATAAGGTCGTATGTATATTGGCGATGTAAAGTTGAAAAAAATAGGCAAAAAATTCTCTTGTCAAAATTTGGCACCTGTTAATATGTCAGAATTATTACAATAACCGATAGTAAAGAAACAAACGTGGGGTCGTATAGATATTGTCGCTAAGAATAGAGAAAAATTATAAAAAACATTCTACCCGTCAAAATAAAAATTTAACAAATTTTTTTTTTAATTTTTGAAATTTTTGTCGTTTTTTTATTTCCTGCTAATAACAATACAATAATTTGATACCCGATTCGGGTTTGTTCGGGTTTGTATGTTTGTTTGTACCTAACCGACTTCTTTGAACCCGATTTTGACCCACTTTAAACGGTCAGATTTAATTTGAGTTTTATACACGATTCGGGTTTGTTCGGGTTTGTTCGGGTTTGTTCGGGTTTGTTCGGATTTGTTCGGGTTTGTTCTCGAACTAAAAAATGAAAATAAATATAGTTTAAAAAAACTAAAAAACACGCTTTAATAAAAATTAATCAAACTAAAAAAACGGAAAATTCTTCCCGAGTGATATATCGGGTCTTGTTTCCTGGTTTAAGCTATTCTATTTATTATAAACTCAGTTCAAGCCATGTTATTTTCTTAATTTTTGACTCACCCTGTGCGTTAATCAAGTAAATGTATAGGAAGCTCTTACACTCTATATGAAACTGGCTTTTATTAAACACAAAATTTTATGCCTCCTGTGCATTGCCTCCCCTAGCAATTCTATGAGCTTCTACTACGCGGCATACTAGAAATTAGGTTTCTTATCGTTTCCATTGGTATACGATTCCATTCTTCCACTAATGCATAAGCTAATTCTGCGAGATTTTCAAACAGGCCTCTGGCGAGAACGTACCCTTCTCCCTAGTTTATCCCACAAATGTTCTATAGGGTTGATATCGGGGCTTCTGGCAGGCCACTGTAATGTGGTGATATCCGTAGCTTCTAAGAAGTTACGAACAATTGCTGCGGTGTATGGTCGGGCATTATCCTGCATCAATATAAAATTATTGCCCACTAACTCTGCACGAGGTAAGACATGCTGCTGTAAAATGTCAATATAGATTAGCGCTGTCATCTACTGCCTCAATGGAAAAACATGAAGGGGTGTCTACCCATTTACTGAAATCCCTCCCAACACCATAACTGACCCACCATTATAACTTTCACATTATTAAATTCTAATTAAACCTTTCACCAGTCCTTCTCCATACTCTTTTCCTTCCATCCACCTTGTTAAGGCAAAACCGTGATTCATCCGTAAACAAGACATGCGACCATTCACGAATATTCCATTGTCCGTAATTTTCAACGAAGTTTCTTCTAGCACGATGTTGTGGCAATAATTTGGGACCTTTTGCAGGTATCCTAGCTTTTAAATTAACTTCGTTTAGACGTCGACATACCGTTTGCTTACTTATTGTAACACCCCGAATTTGGCGAAGATCTTGCTGAACATTTACCGCAGTATTTGATCGATCACGTAATATCCTCAATCTCAAGAAGCGATCTTCTATTGGAAAAGTTTTTCGAGGGCGACTAGAAGTACTAGAACCAACCCTTCGAACAGTGCTTCCTGTTTGTTCGTACTTGTGGATTGCTCTACGAGCAGTTGCTTCATGGACACCCACTGCACGAGCGGCGTAACGTTTACTACGCCCATCGTTAACTAAAGTAACTAACGCTGCTACTTCTTCTGAACTTATTTAAGGCATTTTATGTAATTTAAGCCACTACAACTTTTATAATGACATTGACTTTTTTACTGATACAACCACAAAAGGTCAAATAATATAGATTTATTGCTATGGCAAGGGCAATAATTGTTTTTCTGGCAATGTGATCCTACAACGTCCAGGGGGCTTTAAAAAAAATTACTACCAGTTTATTTTTTTTTTAAGTAAAATAATTACCTACCAATAAATGGAAAGGAAATAAAAATCGGTCAATTCGTTCAGAAATGACAAAGCTTTAAAGGTGCAACAAAAATTAGGTGCGTCACTTTTTTTGGAGCTGAGTGTATATTTAAGTTACCGAAACAAAGATAGTTATATTCGAAAACTCGACTAGCAAACTTTAACAGTATGCTTTCGCGGCGTCTTTTTAATAATTACAGAAGACGATTTTTTCTTTCATTGCTCATCAGTAAGGCTAGAATCCGACGAAATTAAGAAAAAAATTTAACCAGACCATTTTTTTTAGATAAAGAACTCTGCTTGGGAAGGTGGTATGCGGAACATTGCAGCTATTTGGAGTCCTTTAATTAAAAAATCCAAGAGAGTTGCTAACAACCTGATGCATATTTCAGACTGGATGCCAACTTTGTTTAGCGCAGCAGGTACAAAATTTTTAGTCCTATTCAGAAATAAACTGTTGTTACCCAGTACATTTTTGACTTACCTACTTTTGATGTTGCCAACATTTCGTAACTTTTTTTTACAAATGGAAAATTTTAATATCTCTGCTAGAAGTAGGTACATACATAGGTATTTTTTAATTTTCGTGATGATAAAATAGATTGTACTAATATTTATTGTCTAGTCACTTGGCTTTCCAAAGAGTAATATATGCCCGATTTTAAAAAACAAAATATACAAATAAACTGCTCATCACAAAGATAAAAAGTTCCTGTAGTATTTTTATTACAGGTCTGTAGTTTAGAAAACATCAAGAATTTTAAAGCTGTTTGCGGGATTCCAAAGATTGTTACAGATTAATAGAATTATACTCGTGTCACCTGACCAACCCGCTTCAATTTTATACAGGGTGGGCAGGAAAGTCGTGCAAAAAATTAAAATTTTCAAGTAAACGACATTTTCCTTGTAATATATTTTAATGACATTAGTCAATATCCAGGAAAACAAAGTGAATCGTACAATACTGATGTTGTTAGCAATAGAGAAAATAATAGTGGGATTGAGCCGTAATGGAGCTTTTAAAGGTGTACAAGAGGTGTAAAATTGAATATTCAAAAGACCGACAATCAAGACTTCAGCATACTGAAAAGTCAAGGGTTAGTGCAAGGGCACTGTCCTGAGCAGAAAAATAAGGAGAGCAAAAGCAAAATTAGGGAGTTTTAACAGACTTTGTGAAAATCATTTGTTAAGTAGTGAAAAAATATTGAGTTTTATTCAGCTTTGTCAGAGACAGAGACATGTGAAAGTAATGAAGTAAGATGGAAAGAAAAAGAAAAAAAAATATTTTTCATAAAAGTTAAGTACTTTCACATGTCTCTGACAAAGCTGAATAAAACTCAAAATTTTTTCACTACTTAACAAATGATTTTCACAAAGTCTGTTAAAACTCCCTAATTTTTCTTTTGCACTCCTTATTTTTCTGCCCAGGACAGTGCCTTTGCACTAACCCTTGACTTCTCAGTATGCTGAAGTCTTGATTATCGGTATTTTGAATATTCAATTTTACACCTCTTGTACACCATTAAAAGATCCATTACGGCTCAATCCCACTATTATTTTCTCTATTGCTAACAACATCAGCATTGTACCTTTCACGTTGTTTTCCTGATGATGAGTGTTTTAACACTCGAAACATGTCGAATTGAATTTTTATGAATTATTCTAGGTTCGCTTAGTTATTCTAATAAAAAAAAATTTGGAGAAACACTTTGTGCTTTTCTTTTTTTTTTAATTGTTCTTATGTTTACGTCGGCGTCGATCTCTCAAGAGTTGTACATTTTTTGATGTACAGATGAGCTGCGAGCTCATTTTTATATTATATTTTTCATATCTCCGGTTTAAAAAAGTTAATGGCTTGCGGTTTTCACAGATATCCTTACTATTTATTCTTCTTTTTGTTTAAATTAAAAGAATATATTATTGCGTTTAAAATTTTTGATAAAAATTAGGAAATGGTTGATTCTGCTACTATCACCCTCTAGCTGTCGTAACAGAATTCAGCACGACTTCGTTTTCTATAAAGTTGATAGAACAAAAGAATCCCTATTTAGCGAGTTCAAAATAAGCCATACCAAAGTTGTGAATATTTTTGCATAGCTATATTTGTCCCCTCCTAAACAAAAAGGTAGAGAACAAACTTAGAAATAAAAGTTACACAAAATTTTAATTTAATTGAAAAATGCTTTCTTTAATACATGTTTACTATGAGGAACTTTAGGAAAATCCCGCTTTTTATTTGGCCACTATAGTGACGCCTCCTAGCGGACAACCTAGTAACTTAAAAATAATTTCCAGCAGTTTCTCTTAAGCGGTCTTCAAACCTGTGAAGTTCTTTGTGAATTTATTCATCGATTTCTTCGTGAAGTCGGTAGCATTTACATAGTGCATCAGCTGACTATTTTGTATGTTAAATTGTAGTGAATAATTTCCCGAAGAAATTCACAAATTTAGTTGACGTTCAAGTTGATCCTTTACATTATCAAAGTTAGCCTTGATGTAGCTTCATGAATAAATTTACGAACTTGACAGGTGTACAGACCGCTTTAGTCACTTTTGTAATAAATATTTTATATTGTAGTACCAAAAATGGCAATTTTATTTTTTCTAAAAAAGTTAAGATGTTTTTATTTTTTTTATTTTTAGGTTTGGATTTATCCCAACTTCCCCCTACCCTCGATGGTAGAGACCAGTGGAAATCCATCTCCGAAAACGAACCATCCCCAAGAACTGAAATTCTGCACAACATAGATGACATCTTAAATTACGGCTCAATCAGACAAGGTGACTGGAAATACGTTTACGGATCTGCTTCTAACGGGAAAATGAGCAATTGGTATGGAAACAATGGCAAAGATCCACTGTACCACTATGACGAAGAACAGGTACTCAAGAGCCCAGCAGGTACGGCAATATCTGGTCTTGTAACCTACCAGCAAATTAAAGAAAAGAATGAAAATATGGCAAACCATAAACATGAGAACTATAGCGTTAACATCCTTGATATAAAGAATGTTAAAACTTTAAGGGAACAGGCTACAGTAACTTGTAAAAAGTTGAAACCCGAAGAACAACTGGAGAGTAACCAATGTAACCCTATGGTTACTCCATGTCTATTTAACATAAAAAATGATCCATGTGAGATGGTAAATCTGGCCACCGAACGACCTGTTATCGTTGTCACCTTAGAAAATGAAATAATGAAATTTCGAAAAACAGCAAGACCACCACTCAATGTTCCTAGAGACCCCAACGCTAACCCCGCCAAATACAACGGAACCTGGAGTAACTGGCAAGATGCTGATGTATTGAAGGAAAAAATCAAATTTAATATTTTGTCACAATTAACGGTTGGACTTATATCAGGAGCTTGCGTTGCGGTGATAATCGTTATCCTGGTTTTATTGACTCTAACTTGCAAGAAATCTTCCAAAAGAAGCAGGTCGCCATTCTATGAACCCAATGCGAAATGCACAGAAATGGAAACGAGGTCAGCACATTTATTTGAAGATAGAGAAAAAGAGTTTAGAACGAGTATAAAAAGTGATTTTAGGGACGTTTAGTGATTAGAGAGCATTAGAGATGTTTTTGTAATGAAAATGTCTTTTAGTGTGATAGACTTTTAAAGTTCGAATATTTTCTTATAGAAAATTATTTGGAACGCACTATTAGGTTAAGTTAATTTATTATAAAAATAGTTTTTAATAAAGAATGTAAAAAAAATTCCATTGTTTTGGTTCCTTCCCGGCAAATAAGGTCGTCTCTTTGCTAAAGCAGATATAAAACAGAATAAAAAGAATCTTAAAAATATTTTTTCCTTTGTCGTACATCACTTTTTTTTTATTAAAAGGGGTAAAGATAATAACCCCGATTTGCCTGGGGGGCAAACGGTCCCCAAACCAATAATAATAATAATAATAATTTAGAAAAAAAATGCTTTTTGTCATCGTTTAAAAATTTAACTGTCAGTCAGTGGCGGTTTCTCCACAGGAGCACAGGAGAACGTGCACCCCCATACTCTATAAAGAATTACCCCATAAAGAAAAAAATATGTTCATTTAAACTTTTCTTCTTATAGGTATATATGATAGGTACCGTAATATAAGTTAGAACCCTCCTATTTTAACGTACCATTAAACAATCGAACGAAAGGTGGTGTAGCTCTCGCCAAGCCGGTTGTCAAGAGCGACGATGTGGCGCTTAGGAATTCTAACGTCTCACGTGCGTTAAAGTAGGCGGGGTTTCTGCTGTCTCTCTATGCATCTTGTACTAAGCGGTGTGGTGGGGGAAAGCACGATTCTAATAGGAAAACTCGCACAATTTAAATGTGCGCCATTGAGTTCATTGCGTGTTAATAATTGCTGTATGAATTTATTATTTGGAGTTTTCCTTTATATTTTTGTTATTATTTTGGGGTAGTAATGAAGTATTTTAATAAAAATGAACGTTTTAATGCCAAAACGACTATGAATGTGGAAAATTTTAATTTAAATATTGAGCAAAAAATTGAAATGAAATTTGAGGGAACACCTAAACCCGAAATTAACTTGACACAGAACACAAAGTGTATATCTAGGGACTTTATTGTTATTGATAAGTTTGCTGCAAGTAAAAAGAGAAGATTGGACTTTACTTTTAAACAATCCACTAATGAAAAATAAATTGGCCTTTTTTTATTTTTTTTTATCTTATTTCATTTTCAATAAAATAATTAAGTTGGTAATCAAAAATTTTTAAAATATTTAGGTACTAAAAATTATTTACCAAATTTGGGCGTGATCTTAAAAAATTTTCGCCTGCGGCCAGTGGCGGCTCGTGATATTTATCGTAGGGTGTGCGCTGCAGGCAAAAAAGCGCCGCAGGCGAAAAATTTTCGAGGTGCCACGCCCCTTTTTACCTTTGTATCGATTTTCTTTGTGCTTTTTATCCAAGAACTTTACGCAACTTATAATTTTACTTAAAATGTGTCGATTTTTTCTTACATTCTCATTATGTTTAGCGATCCCTAGGCGATAGGAAGCGCTTAACTGTTGGGCAATGTTTACTTTTCCAAGTAACGCAATGAGATTTTGACAACTCGTGCTTATTTATTTTTTCCTGTAAATGATTTAGATCTGTAATGCCTACACGGCTCCAGTTCTTGTCCATGTTTATATTATAACATAATAAGCATGGGAAACAAAACAGTGAGTTTCTAATATTACACCCACATATCCATTTGTTTTTTTGTAAATGTCAATATTAAAATGTCTAATAAAAGATCGACCTTCTTTTTTCTTTTTACAAGTTTGATTTAATTTTAAATCCGGTGTAGGCCTTCCTAACCTTTTTATTTCAATTTTTCTTTGGAAATCGAATGTCGAAAAGTTATTTATAATGTCCTCTACAGAATTTTGGTCCATAACTATATCACTTCGTGTGACACAATCCAAACTACTAGCCATTATTAATTTAAAAACAACACAAAAACATCCACAACACCGTCAATAAACTCCAAACTTATCTAATCGTATCAAAAAATTCATAAAAGAATTATATTAAATTATTGAAGTGTGTATTCAGACAGCGCACGGCGACGCCCTCTCATCGGGCGATTAACCGAATATTCCCGATCAATCCGCACAGGGAAAATCCCACGAAAATCCATCCATAAGAGCGCCGAACGAATACACACAGCCGACAGCCTGGTGGTGTGTGTAAGTATTCGTTGGCCGACAGCCGGGACCGGGAGGTGAGCCTGCCCACGCGCTGCGGTCGCGCTTGAAGTCTTTCGCCTTCGCCATTGTTATATTATACAAGTTCTTTATTTCAGTTAAATATTTTTTTAAATAGGTATACATTTTATTTTTGCTTGGTGCTTGACTTTCTTAGGCAGTGCGCGCGCACGAGCGCACTTGTTGACGAGCCGCCCCTGCCTGCGGCGCAATTCGTCTGCAGCGGGCTTTTAGTGCACCCCCAAGTTAACAAGTCATGAACCGCCACTACCAGGGGCGGCTCGTCAACAAGTGCGCTCGTGCGCGTGCGCGCGCACTGCCTAAGAAAGTCAAGCACCAAGCAAAAATAAAATGTATACCTATTTAAAAAAATATTTAACTGAAATAAAGAACTTGTATAATATAACAATGGCGAAGGCGAAAGACTTCAAGCGCGACCGCAGCGCGTGGGCAGGCTCACCTCCCGGTCCCGGCTGTCGGCCACAGAACTCCAATCTGTCGGCGGTGTGTGTATTCATTCGGCGCTCTTATGGATGGATTTTCGTGGGATTTTCCCTGTGCGGATTGATCGGGAATATTCGGTTAATCGCCCGATGAGAGGGCGTCGCCGTGCGCTGTCTGAATACACACTTCAATAATTTAATATAATTCTTTTATGAATTTTTTGATACGATTAGATAAGTTTGGAGTTTATTGACGGTGTTGTGGATGTTTTTGTGTTGTTTTTAAATTAATAATGGCTAGTAGTTTGGATTGTGTCACACGAAGTGATATAGTTATGGACCAAAATTCTGTAGAGGACATTATAAATAACTTTTCGACATTCGATTTCCAAAGAAAAATTGAAATAAAAAGGTTAGGAAGGCCTACACCGGATTTAAAATTAAATCAAACTTGTAAAAAGAAAAAAGAAGGTCGATCTTTTATTAGACATTTCAATATTGACATTTACAAAAAAACAAATGGATATGTGGGTGTAATATTAGAAACTCACTGTTTTGTTTCCCATGCTTATTATGTTATAATATAAACATGGACAAGAACTGGAGCCGTGTAGGCATTACAGATCTAAATCATTTACAGGAAAAAATAAATAAGCACGAGTTGTTAAAATCTCATTTGCAGGCTAGTACGGAACTTGCGTTACTTGGAAAAGTAAACATTGCCCAACAGTTAAGCGCTTCCTATCGCCTAGGGATCGCTAAACATAATGAGAATGTAAAAAAAAATCGACACATTTTAAGTAAAATTATAATTTGCGTAAAGTTCTTGGATAAAAAGCACAAAGAAAATCGATACAAAGGTAAAAAGGGGCGTGGCACCTCGAAATTTTTTCGCCTGCGGCGCTTTTTTGCCACCCTACGTTAAATGTCACGAGCCGCCACTGGATTACCATAATCAAAGGATTTAATTGCTGTTATCAAACCAACTTATTACCACAAATACGCTGTTAGTCTTAATAAAGAAATTTAATAATAGTACCTAATATATCACCAAATTGTCACAATACACGTATTGCAATATGTTTATTCATTTACTATAGTAAAGGAAATTCATGAGCTTACGTTAAGGCGCATTCGCCAGATAATTTAATTTTAATGTATAGCGCACTTTCGCCCTTTTGTACACAGGGTTATTGACTATATTTTGACCAAAAATATGTCAATAAAAGCGGCACAATGTATCATTTATTCTTACCACCAGATAAATAAAAGTTTATAATAATTTGTTTAATCTTTCATTTGAAAAATCAATAACAATTTTTTGCCATATGCCTACTATATACAGTGACCGGCAGAAAGTACGCACCAAACGGTATTTTTTTTTATTTCAAAACTTACCAAATTTTTTTGGTGGTGGAAAAAGTTCTGCATGTTCTTAAACAAAAAACAGCATAGACAAAACAAGTGAATATTGCGTAGTATACCAGGGAGAGATGAAAACGTTAAAATCACTCAAGAATAAAGTGCCCTTATTTTCCACCGTACAATTTTTTTTTATTAGGAAATGTTGTTTGCACTTAAAAGTTGTCCACGGTGAAAAATCAGTAACAATTTTTTGCCATATGCCTACTATAGAAGCAATAAAACGTCTAAAACAAATAAAGTATAATAAACTTAAAAACGATCAACAAACAGCTTATATTAACTATTTTAGTTTAAATACAGGGTGATTCAAGGTGGATGGAACGGAACGTTAGACGTTTCTGACGAACCAGTAAAGGAATCGTTTTGAAAATTTGGTCGCTTACATAAACGGACACGCTCTACCAACCTAAAATATTTTTGACAATACAGTGATGCCGCTTCCACACAAAAATAATAGTAACTTCAATTTTTTTAAATGCAACACCATATATTTTATTCTATTTTCGAAACCCCCATTACTTTCCTTACAATTTTTATTAACTCTACTCTATACTTATCTCTTACCGTTTCTAAGATATACCTAAATTAATTTCCGTTTTTTTTTTGTCCGAAAACGTCACTTTTAAAAATGCTGATAATTTTGAACTCTAAAACACTGAAACCCTGAAATTTGGTAAATAGTTAACTAATACCATAGGGCTCCTTGCCCTAGTCCCAAATCTTAGTTGCAATATACAGGGTGGTTGAAAAATACACTTATTCTGGTAACTTGAAAAAGTGACCATAAGTCATTTTTTTCAAATGTTACATCCTGTATATTACTACGGATTTGAAAAGCTGCTAAAATTTTTCATAATTTTTGTATGTCATACCTGTACCTAACTAACTAGTTTAACCATTTTTTTGACGTACATACCTATCATGATTTGTAAAATTGTCTATACAATTCAATTTTTATTCGGTTATTAGTAAGTTAGCCATGACAAAAACTGATGTTTACGTATGTTACTATGGTTATCGTTTTAACATTACAGTTCTTATAAATTTATTTATTTTATTTGGATTATTTAAAAATAGGGATGTTTTTGAGTGCTCGCCAATAACTCTCTGATGAGGATCTTGAGGCTTTATGGCTTGAACTTTTTTAAACTTGTAATCATGCATGTTATGCTGTACTAAAATTTTTTGAACTGATGAATATGTTAATTATACCTAAATCGTATTGAGCACATCGTATTGAAGACTGGGAAAATACATGAAAATATGCCAAAACATTAATCTCGTCTGCGTCAGAAGTCACGGGTCGAGGCAAGTTTCTTGGCGCTTTTAAAGCTGAACCAAACTCAGTAAAATTGTTCTGGATCCTTATGAATTTTCTGAGATTCATTGGTGGTAAATTAGAGTACATTTCGTTAAACTTTATATTACATTATCCAAATTAAATAAATAAATTCATAAGAACTACATTTGTATGGTTGAAAGTGTATTTCTATCTTGTATCTAAACCATAGACAAGCGAGTTGCGCGCTCTCAAGGATAGATAGGCAACTTAACATACTAAATTGGTTCCCTGATAGCGCCACATGCGACCGGGGGACGAAACTAAATATAGTCGTGGTGAGGGTAGGCGCCAAGCATAAAAATTTAAATTTTATTATTACTTTGAATTCACATTTTCGCGCTTCTAACTTAACGGAAAAGTTTGAAGCGCGAAACATCTGATTCAAGTTAAAATAATTTGGGAGAACGAAAGGAAATTATAACAACGTTTCTGATATGGCGACAAGATTTATTAATATTAGATATTTACATAAATAGGTTTTAAATTAAAAAAAAACAGCTTATATTATTATTTTCTGTAGATTTTTCTAACAATTCCGTGTTATTTTCAAAGTTTTTATTTAATAAACTAGTTATTGTACCTTGTAGTTCATTAAGTTGTGAAGTAAAGTTTCTTTCTGTATCTTTAATAGCTTTCTCCGTACTTTCCAATCGTTGGGCGACATTAATGAAGTCTTCAGGAGGTTCCACGCTTTTGTTAATTGCCTTGGTTTTTCTTCCCGATTTCTTTGGTCGCGACGTATTAAATATATACCTATTTACGATTCTCGAACTACCGACTGCGCCATGTTAAGTTTATAAATTATATATGAATAATTATTTAATAATAACTTTATTTTTTATATATTTTCAAATCAATCATAAAATGACAATGACAATCTTTTACCAGTCCAGGTAAGACATCAGGATCTGTCACAACAAATCATATTTTTATCTTTCTCGCACATATGCTGGTACAGTTTAATACAGAGAGAGAGAGAGGTACAGAATGTTGGCCATGCTCATTCTAAATGAATATTCTGTTCCTACCAACGTTAGGAGATGAACAACCTTATAAAACAAAATTCCTACAATAGCGCCACTAGCGACCGGGGGATAAATTAAACGAACAGGGGACGACCTTCACCATTTAAGTTATCCTAGCCTGATCTAAACTTAATGAAATGTCAAAACGATAAGCATAGCAACATACGTAAACATCAGTTTTGGTCATGGCTAACTTACTAATAACCGAATGAAAATTGAATTGTATAGATTATTTACCTCATCCATTATAAAAGCGGGTTGATTTTCACCTGATTATTCAGCGATAATCTCCCGCTCTCCGGTAAAAATCACCCTTGTCAAAAGTGAAAATCTCACCCGTCAAAACTGAAAATCGCACTTGTCAACAGTTAAAATCACACGTCTGTAACAACAGGTTTTTTATTGTCGTGGTGATGTTTGATGATTATCTAGATAACGAACAATGGCGTTTTTGGTTGTTACTATGGACAACAAATAAAATACAAACAAACGCCAAAGTGTCATTTCGAGATATCACGATAAGAACATGGTCCCTGCTGCACCCATCAGTACTCAACCTAGTCATCCCAGAATGGATATTTGTGAAGAGACCACAGCAGCGAAAATTGGCTCTGTTTCTTCAAACTCCACCCCTCAGCATTCTGTTATACAGTATAGTAATTGTGTGTTTAATTGCAATACATTAAATTGTGCAACATAAATCGTTAGTTTTTTATTTGGTAAATAATCTTCAAAATACATTTCGGGATTGGGAAATAATCAGAAAATCATTCTCAGATTTTTTGCCATTAGGAAATCTTCGAAATGATTTTCGATAATTTCCCCATCCCTTAAGATATTACTACAGAAAATTTTACAAATCATGCTTAATACGTCAACAAAATGGTTAAACTAATTAGTTAGATACAGGTATGATATACAAAAATTAAGAGAAATTTAAGCAGCTTTACAAATCCATAATAATATACAGGGTGTTAAATTTGAAAAAAATGACTTATGGTCACTTTTTTAAGTTACCACAATAAGTGTATTTTTCAACCACCCTGTGTATTGCAACTAGGATTTGGGACTAGGGCAAAGAGCCCTATGGTGTTAGTTAACTATTTGCCAAATTTCAGGGTTTCAGTGTTTTAGAGTTCAAAATTATCAGCCTTTTTAAAAGTGACGTTTTCGGACAAAAAAAAACGGAAATTAATTTATATCTTAGAAACGGTAAGAGATAAGTATAGAGTAGAGTTAATAAAAATTGTAAGGAAAGTAATGAGGGTTTTGATAATAAAATAAAATATATAATGTTGCATTTAAAAAATCGACGTTACTATTATTTATGTGTGGAAGCGGCAACACTGTATTGTCAAAAATATTTTTGATTGGTAGAGTATGTCTGTTTATGTACGCGGCCAAATTTTCCGAACGATTCCTTTACTGGTTCGTCAGAAACGTCTAACGTTCCATCCATCGTGAATCACCCTGTATATAACCTAATGTAACAGTTTGGTTAAATAATATATTAAAATGTGAGATCACTGAGTCCACAGAAATAAGAACTAAACATATACCATACTATTTTCGAAAAAATCTTCTTGCAAGTTTTCCTCTTTATTTGACGCCACTGGCCAGTTTTTAAAAGTCGACTAATTTCTTTACAACTAGATCAAAATAACCAAAGAAATGCTAAAATGTTAGTCCATATTGGAGCTTTTGACGCCGTAAGATTATTTTTTCTACTTATTAGTGCAAAGGTCTAAAAATTTTGAAATTTTGAATACATACCTACCTATATCATAAAAAAAAAGTGACGTGAAGAAAATTTGTTAAAAGTCTATTAAAAATATCTGGTGATGCACATATTATAAGTAAATAAGGTTCATAATTTTTACGTAAAAATATGTTTACTACCAGGTAGCTGAATTGAATAAAATGACATATTATATGTCTAACTTTTAGTAATATTTCTAGACTAATTTAAATAAAAGCTCTACAAGATGCGGAAGTCACAAAAAATGATTTGCAAAAAAAAATTAACCCAAAGCCACTTAAATGTAAGTATCAGCTCAATGCGAACTGCTAAAAATGGAGTTGTTAGGTATAGTTAAATGCAACACCGAACAGGAAACTCAAAAACTTATAAAAAGCATTCAAGAGCAAGACAGAAAAAAAAATACACAGTATAACAATCAGAAATGAAAAAGCCCAGCCCAACACTGATGACATTATGAACTGATTAAGAAAACAAAACCAATTTATTCAAAATGAGACCTATTTAATAATAGCATACATTAAACCTAATCAAAATAATAGATTTACTTTATTTGGTGAATGCTCTGGAAATCTATTTAGAAAACTTATATAATTTAAAAAAGTGTTTATCTCTTGGGAACGTTGTTCAGTCTATTTGGACTCTAGAGTTCCAAGGTGTAAAATTTGTTTGTCCTATGATCATCATAAAAAAGTTGACTGTAAAATTTAAAAAAAAACTACCTGCACAATACTGTGGAGGAGAACATGAATATGTTAATTGTCCAAAAATTTTTAAAAATATTGCAAGTGTTCTCGGTCAAATATTTATTATTATTATTATTTAAGTACACTACAGAATAATATAATATAATAATATTTACAATATAATATTTTTTATAATATTTCATAATATTTTATAATAATAACATTACAAGTATTACAAGTAAGCACATTAGGTACAATATTACAATACAAGTTTCATAGAACATTATTAAATTGTATGAATCACATAACACAATAATATAACATATTATATCAGTCCGCAAATTATTTTCAACAACCAGTTTCTAAGTAAGAACTATTATGTAGGTACATACAGGAATGACAATAAGGTATTTAGGCAGCACAATGGATTCACGTGAATCTGTGAGTGCTTCCCAAGGACTCAGCTAAACCTAAAGTCAGGTATATGCCATCAATCTACAGACTGAGAAGACGAAATTAAAAAAAAAGAAGTTTTACACATTCTACAAGGACAGAGAGGAAGAAGTATTAAGTTTACACTTCAGTGATACAACTGTTCAATGTTAATCCTACTTTCTATAATCCAGTCATTGATTTTATTTTTTAGGCGTCTATATGATTTTTGTCTAAATTCGTATGGTAAAGCATTATAAATTTTTGGACCATTAACTGAAATATGTCTCTGCAATGCTGAGAAGGCCACAGACGGCACAATCAAATTTTGCCTTATTGCATTTCTTGTGTTTAATCTGTGAGATATTACATTTTTGTAGTAGTCTGTTTTAATCATAAATCTAATCACTGACTTTATGTATAGCTGATCAATGTTTAATAATTTGCTTTCCAGAAATAATAAGTCCGTAGGATACATTCTATTTTTAAACAAAATTATTTTGATAATATATTTTTGAGCTACATGCAATGGAATCACTAGTGATTTATACGCACTACCCCAAACTACAATGCCATAACTTATGACTGACTCAACAAGTGAGAAGTACACCATTTTAACAACTCTAAGTGGCAAAATATGTCTTAGTTCGTAGAATTTATAAATTAGCCTTCTAACTTTGCAGGTGACATAATCAATATGACTTTTCCACGACATGGTATCATCTATATAGGTATTTCAAAAACTGAACTCTACTAATTTTATCCGTACATTTACATTTATTATCCATGTTACAGTTTGGTACATGAATTCGTAAGCTCTGAATTTCCGGACTTGTTCGTTTAGTTAGGCTAAAGGCCATAAATTTAGTTTTACTGATATTTAAAGAGAGCAGACTTAAATCAAGCCAGTTTTTGATTACAGTAATGGGCCTTTTCACTATTCTTAAATTTGATACATTTGGCATTTGAATTGTTCAGTCGGTGCTATAATAAGTGTTTTTCATCAATAAAATTATTGCTAGGTCATAACATTAATTTATTTCAGCACAGTAAAAACCGGGTAAAATTTAACCAATTTGAAAATCTCAAAACAGGCGCGACTCATGACGTAGATATGTTTAAAGCTTGCTAGAGCGCATGCGTTTAACCTCGCACACGCGTAAATGCTGATCTGTCGAACTGCCATGGGTAAATTAAGCCGCTGTTGCCCTATGTAGAAAGTTTTATAATCCTAATAATATACTTTCTTCTTAGAACTTTATTTGGATACTTTAAATAAATATAAACATAATACTAGTAAAATAATTCATTCCGCAGCTATTGAATGAAAAACTGGTATATTATAATTACTAATTGCTAGTCAATTACCATTACACTGGTACTATAATATATGATTTTTGAGAGTATCGGCAACACTGTTAAGCTGCTGATTTTGTGAATTTTTGATATTTTAAGCCAGCGACTCGGCTATTCCTATTCCCCCTATAAACCTTTATCTATGATTCCTATCATTCCTCTGTGCATCAATCTTCCGGCGCGATGACGTAGGTATGTTTAAGTCCGTGTTTTTATTCAAGGATTTTTTTTATTTATTTATTTTCTCAGTTACGGCTTAAAAGTATAGAAAAGTAAAAACACAGAAAATTTTATTTTTTGTTCCTTTATACACTACTACCAAAATCAAAATTTAGTGAAAAGGCCCATTGCCATCTCAGCCTTCTGGGTTACAGATTCCCATGTGCGTCCGTTCAAAATTATGGCAGTGTCATCCGCAAAGCAGAAAACCTTACCCTCGTTAAGTACCGTTGTTATCCCGTCTATATAAATGTTAAATAGTAAGGGTCCAAGAACCGTACCCTGTGGCACACCAACACTTATTCCCAAAGTAGAACTTATTTTATCCCCGATTTTAACTGCTTGAGTTCTCCCTCCCAAATATGATTTAATCAAGTCATTTGCAATTCCCCTAATACCAATGATTTCTAATCTTTCTAAAAGTATTTGGTGCGCCACAGTGTCAAATGCCTTAGCAAGGTCTAGATATATGCCCAAAACTTTTTCACCGTTGTTAATATTATACAGTATATGTTCTGTCACTCTACACAGTGCATCCTCCGTACTGGTGCCCCTCTTAAAAGCATACTGATGTTGAGATAATATTTTGTGTCTCTCGAGGAAATTTGTAAATTTAGACTTAATACATTTTTCAAGTAGTTTACTAACAGAACTCAATAAGGAAATTGGTCTATAATTTGTGGCAAGCTTCTTACTGCCTTGCTTATGGACGGGGATTATAATTGACTTTTTTAATATATCGGGAAAAACACCAGTACAGAAAACTCTGTTTACTATGTGCATCAGAGGGCGCAACAAATGTATATGATTATTTTTAATTAGTTCTGATGAGATGCCATCCATACCACCCTTAACTCCATTTCTTAAGGAATTGATTTCAGTTATTAGTTCATTTTGGGTAATGGGGGTAAAATAAAACTCTGAGGGTTAACGGAAGGTTTCCGAAACATATTAAGATTCCGATGTCTCAGATGTTGTAGGGACTCCGCTAATTTTTTACCAACATTGTTAAAGAACTCATTCATCTCCTCAGCTATCAAAGAAGGATTATTTATTTCTACATTATTGCTATTAGTTATGCATTTGATATCTGAGTTGTGCACATCTTCATTCGTATATAAAAATATATAACTTAAATTATGATACTAGATACTACTCACGAAGCTTTTTCCGTTGAATGTCCTACATATAAATTTTACTTACAAAGATACAAAAATTCTATGGACTACTACCTACTTCAAGTAGTTGTCATTATTTCTCTTCTCGTATAGTTTTTAATGGATATTGCGGATATCTTAAACTCATTGCAAACAGGAACTAATGTAGAACAGCTGCAGAAGGTTATTAGTTATTAGTTATATAGACGAATTTGGGGCCAGGAGGGTAGAAAACAATAACATTTTGGAAATTTTACATTTTATTGTATGTAGTGCTTCCAGGCACTTCGATGAAATATTAATATTTTTACAATCGTGCGACTTCCAAAACATAGACATTTTAATACTGATGGGAGAAACTAGAAACAAGTTTTTACCAAGTCAATTCTGTGTTGCTGGCTTTACGACGTTTCTTAATAATAGCACTTTTAAATCAAAACGATGCACTTCTTATTTTTATAAACAACAATATTAATTTCAATGTTAAACATACAGTTTTGCCATTATCCTTAGTAATTTTATCTGAAATTTGTTTTAAAATTAATAACATCTTTTAACGTTATAGCTAATTACAGATTACCCGCTACCTCAGAACTTAATTTTATTACAGACCTTGAAAGTTTCTTAACAAGAGTACAGAATCCTGACTTCACGGTATTAATGGGTGACATGAATATAAATATATACTCAATAATGATTCAGCATGCACAAACAATTATTTGTCATTTCTTATGTCTCTGGGCTTTAAATCATACATTAATACCTTTACGGCCCGGTTTTTTATCTTGCTGTAAGCGGTTTTTACGAGAAGATAAATTTTATCCTACCGGTAAAATTATTTTTGGTCTTTTGGAAGATTTTTATCCTCTTGGTAACTAACCTGGAGCACAAAGAAAGGATCGGTCTGTATTGTTGCTTGACACTAGAGGTGGGTACGTCGTTTCTTAAAATCTTGGTCGGAAGAAGAGAATGTTGGGTTAGAATTTAGAAAAGTAAAAAAATTGTAAATAAAATGAAGCTCACAGAATACGGAAGAAAGAAGAAACGTATTCTGTGATAAAGCTTTTAAACATTTCTAATAAAAAAAGGAAGATCAACAAATTTTACAACAACCGAAGTAGAGAGGCTATGTCAATTAATCACATTTATTAAATTTATTAAATTAAAACACATTAACATCATTGGAGGCTCCGGGCCATCAAGCAACAAATGTTTTTAAATTTCATTACAGGGTCACATGCTACCATGACATTTAAAGAGAAATAACCCTTTCTATTTCTGATCTGCTCTGCATGCATTTCTCCATGGCTTTGTATTCGTACATGGGTACCATCAATTGCCAGTAAATACTCTTGGAAATTCTGCTATACCATAAAAACCCTGCTGAACCTGTAAGACTTCTTCACCTTCCGGAAGGGTTATATTATATTCGTTTCTTAGTGTACATATTGCGTTTTAAACTCTTTGAATCATCCTTGACATGGTACTTTTATGCACGCCACCAAAATATCTCCTACACCTAGGTACTAGCAGATTTCCACAAGCATAGTATCTCATTTCTAGAAGAAGTTGTTGAAGTGGATTTAATACTGGGGCCCTAAAATATTATGCATTTAAAATAAAATTTAAATGTATCAAAGCATATTTTAAATTATCTGTTAATGCAAGGTGATTCAGCAAACAAATTATTAACGCTATCCTTGAATAACCGAAATCTCACATAAAAATCTTCATCATCCCAGAAATTAATGTGATCTGGACGCCTTCGAACGGTGTAAGGTCGTCGATCTATTAATATTCTATAATCCTCATCCTCAATTGAAGACGAGCTATCCGAAAATATATCTACATTTACTTCCAATATAATTTTTTCACTGAAACTTTGTAAATTATCCAACAATTAAAATTTTATAAACTCTTTAACAGCCGAAAAAAGTGCCTGCTAATTTATTTCCTTGTTAAGCACTTTTTAACCTGCTGGTAACTCTAACCGGAAGGTAAAAAACAAATTTTTTCGGCTAACAGTAACTTTACCCAAACAAAGACTTTAACAGTAAGGTAAAAAACCGGGCCTACAAGAGTAACGCCAGAAACAAAATCGTGTCTAAAGACCATATTTTTGTTAAGCAAAACCTTAATAGTGCCAGCTTGAACCTTTTTTCAGCAGTAATTAATGACAACACGACCGACCATTACCTGGTTTATTTACAGATTTATAGTAAAAATGCAAAACAAACTCCGATTCTGAAAAAAAAAACAATAACCAGTTTTGATCATTTAAAATTTAAAGAATTGATTAACAGAGAGACAGGGTTACATGTCATAAATAAAAACAATGCTAAAGTGTCTGGGAATCTCTTTTCCAAAACCTTAAGTAAAATCCATGGAAAATGCATATTTATTAACTAAAACAATAAAAATAAAAAACCATGTAAAGCTTAAATCATGGATTACCAATGCTTTAATAACATCAATACGAAATCGTGACAATTAAAAAAACACCTAAGTATTAAAAAACAGAAATAATGTGGCTCTTATCGAAAGATATAAGACTTACAAAAATAACTTTTAACGGCGCGCGGCGTATTAAGATATGAACTAAGGGATAAAGTTATAGAAATCGCGTTCGCCGACGACCTGGCCATCCTAGTGAAACAAGAGGACACAGAATTTTTAATTCTGAGGACAAAAAATGAGATAAAAATAGCGTCACTTTGAAGATTAATGCCCAATATAGGCAGCCCTCGAAGTCACAAGAGAGACGTTTTCAGCGGAGTCTTACACTCAATCTTGCTGTGTGGTTGTCCGGTCTGGAATAAAAAGACAGAATGGAAAATGCACAAAGGACAATACTCCTGAGGGTGGCGAGCTCCCACCGAACCGCGTCCACGAGAGCTTTGCAATTAATCACGGGGATCATCTCAATAAAACTACACATTTCGGAAAGAGTAAACATATCAAAAGCAGAAGGAAATAAAAATCAAATAAAAATTGCTGAAAGGCAAAAAACAATCGACAGATCGCACGAGATGTGAAACAATTATATATAATGTAACGAAATGCCAATGAACAAAACAGCTGATTCCAGAAACAGAACCGTGGATAGAGTGTAAGCATAGGAGAATTACAATGCAGGTGTTAACAGGCCATGGATCTTTCTATTCTTATCTCAGAAAGATTGGTGTAGCTAAAACGAATAGTATATAGGGGAGAGTGGGGCACGTTCGGCCTCATAATAGTTTTAGCATTATAATAATGTCATAAAAAAATCTTAGAATAAAAACATTATTAGAATTAGGATATTTGGTCCTAATACAATAAATTCCCATACATAATATTATAAAATTATCTTGCGAAATTTTTTTATGTTCAATGAAAAAAAAATTGCATAATGTCCGAAACTGCCCCAAGTGGGGGTACGTTCGGCCATAAAATGGGGTAGGTTCGGCATATAAAATAATTGAGGAAAACACTTTGGCAAAAAAATAAAGGGAACTTCATATTTTATTACTTCAAACTGGTTTATTATTTTAACATCGCAGATTCAAAATAGCAACAAAAATAAAAAACAAACTGAAAGTTTGAAAGTAAGAAATACACCAAAACTATTTGTTTAAACATTTTTTTAGCAAAATACATATGACAAACAAAACAAAACATAAGTTTTTTAAACTCGTAAGAAAAATTATGTTGTAATTAATATCAAAAAAACAATTATTTTACATTAACCCACTAAGCAAAAAAACAACCCAATTTCGTTAAATTTATGTTTTTACGTTACATTGTTACGTTGTACAAAAAGGTTTTGATACGGCGCTATTTCGAAACGTACTGGTCGTAATGTCCGCCAACATAACAAAATCGCAGTTGCATTTAGAAATCAACGTGTTTGATTCGAAAACTATAACAAACTGGTTTCGTTTTTAGGATGTTTATATTAAGGACTTTTCAAAAAGTTACAATTACGTTGCTTATAAGATGTTTTTGTTTCGAAACTATAACAAACCAATTTTGTTTTAAAAAGGCAATAAATGCAGACACAATAAACATTATATTATTTAAAAATGTTTTTTTAAATAGACCAGACGAAACTGGTAGGGGCAGCTTAGCTCTACAATTTAGCACAATAATTTTCAATTGTAGAACAAAGCTGTCCCTACAAATTTTGTATAAGAAACTTTTTGCATTTTATATCGTTTTCGAGCTATAATAGGTCCTTCACACATCGTTGGGTTACCCTGGGTACAGCCATTAAAAATGATGAAAATAGTTGGGACTTTTTCAAGACGACGTTGATAGATTATCTCTCGAGGCATTCCCAACTAAGCCCATGTTTTAGCTTTTATTTGAAGCGTCAAAGAAAATGGTAAATTTTAATATTCGTTAACCAAACACCCCCTCCCCCAAACTCTAGATATTTTTTTGGGATAGGTATTTAATAAACTGTCTTTTAAATTTGGCATTATTCCCAATAATATTTAAAATAAATGATATTGGATTAAAAGATTATATTAAAAAAACATATACATGTAATGTTATAAATATGTAATTAAAAAAGTAATAAATCAACGTCTTGTGAACCTGAAAAAAAAATTATAAATTAATATACTTTACAATATAATCAGCTACAAATAAATTTGAAGAGCTTAAAAGAACCCCGCACTTCTCTTATGGAAAATGGCCCTCGGTCAAATTTTCTAAATTTTTAGTATGTTGCAGAGAGTGCCATTCTGATCAAAAGTGTTCATGGCCAAAACAATATCTGCAGACCATTTTTCAGATACAGGGTGTCCAAGTTGCAAAATATAAATTTTCACTACATTATATTTTCGTAGTTTATAATATGAATTCGTTTTGTTTTACTAAATTTTTGATGGCCCTGTCGTAGCTAGAATAGAATACTATAAAAATAGTTTAAACTCTTTTATTATATACCGGGTGAGTGACGAAAATTATTTAATATTTTTTGTTAAATCATTGTATTTTCGGCATTAAATTAAATGTTTACAAAGTAATACTGTAGATGATATTAGCTTGGAGCAAGCTATCAGAATTTATATTATTTATATTTATACAGGGTAAGTTAAAAAAGTTAAAAAAATTTTTATTAGTTTTGAAAGAAATTTTGTAAATATTTCTTTATGTACTACTTGTCGCTTATCGTATGCTTCCAAATATATATAATTATCAAGGTTATACAGGGTGTTTCCGATGATAAGCGATAGAAAAATAACAAAAAACTGCAAGTATTTATAAATCACCCGGTATATAAAAAATAGATCGGTTAATTTCGTTATTTTTTAATATTCTTTGCTTGAAGTGTTTTGCTAACATGTTTGCTATTGATTTCCCTTTTCCTATGACCAGTTCTTTAGTAATTTGCATTTGTTTATTTCATGTCATTACAAAAAAATTAAGATATACAGCGTCGAACAGACTCAAAACTCAAAAAATAAGCAAATAAAATAACAATTTTTTCTTAAATTTCAATAAAATATGTTATATAAGTTTATTTTATGGTTAAAAATAAATATATTTAATGCTATACAGGGTGTTTCAAATAATTAGGGGCCTACTTATTATTTTTGGATATAATAAATTGTTCATAGTTTTTATAATAATAAACTTTATTTTTCATATTGTTTTAATACATCATAAAAAATAACATACCCAACACAAAAGAAATGGCATCAAATATATATATATATATATTTCTTATTTGCAATACAGTGTTAGAATCTCATAATTATTTGAAACACCCTGTATAGCATTAAATATATTTATATTTAACCATAAAATTAACTTACATAACAAATTTTTTTGAAATTAATAAAAATTGCTATTTTATTTGCTTATTTTTTGAGTTTTGAGTATGTTCGACGCTGTATATCTTCAGAACTGGTCATAGGAAAAGGGAAATCAATAGCAAACATGTAAGTAAGACACTTCATGCAAAAAATATTAAAAAATAATGAAATTAAACCGATCCATTTTTAATATACCGGGTGATTTATAAATAAATGCATTTTTATGTTATTTTTTTATCGCTTAGCATCGGAAACACGGAAACACCCTGTAAAACCTTGATAATTATATATATTTGGAAGCATACGATAGGCGACAAGTAGTACATAAAGAAATATCTACAAAATTTCTTTTAAAACTAATAAAAAAAATATAAACTTTTTTGAGTTACCCTGTAAAAAATATAAATAATATAAATTCTGATAGCTTGCTCCAAGCTAATGTCATCTACAGTATTACTTTGTAAACATTTAATTTAATGTCAAAAATACAATGATTTAACACAAAATATTAAATAATTTTCGTCACTCACCCGGTATATTATAATAAAAAAATTTTAACTATTTTTATAGTATTCTGTCCTATCTACGACAGGGCCATAAAAAATTTAGAAAAACAAAACGAATTCATATTATAAACTAGGAAAATATAATGTATTGAGAATTCATATTTTGCAACTTGGATCTCAAAAACTGGTTGGCAGATATTGTTGTGGCCATGAACACTTTTGATCAGAATGGCATTCTCAACATACTAAAAATTTAGAAAATTTAACCGAGGGCCATTTTCCATAAGAGAAGTGCGGGGTTCTTTAAGAAACTAATAAAAAATACTTCGCAACCAAGATTCTATATTTTTATTATTTTACAAAATATTCCAGTGTATGACAGCTGAAGCCAATAAGATTTTGGTAAAAAAAAACGTATTTTTTTTTAATTTTAAAGTCTTAACTAAAAATTAAAATTATTTAATAGTTCAAGTAAAAATATGTACTTTTAAATGGTGATTATTAGAGCAATAATTTTAAGTTTGATTAGTAAATTATATTACTTTCTTAATAACTACACATACCTCTTCTCTCTTGAGTCGTTAATTGTCGCGACGAAACCACTCCATGATGACTGACTCCCTGACTCTAGGTCCCGGTCGTTGGTTGTGAATACTTGTTGTACTGCATCTAAATATTTGGAAATTAAAACTTATTATAATTTATGTTAACTTATTGATGAATAATTTGGCAACAACTTCTCCAGGTCAAACCTACCTATTGCTTGGCCCTGGCAAGCCTAGACATTAATCAAATTAAAAATCTCCAGGTCAGACCAAGAGGAAACAGTAGCAACCCTCAGCCATACATGTGTACTATATATGCATGTTTAGCAATTAATTTAAAGATAGTTTTAAAAATATTTATAGGGGCAGGGCTATTTAAGTTCAATAATTCATACATGTGGTTTATTCTTAACGAATTTTAATGGCTTTCAGTCTCGGGTCTTGGCACTTAGAATTGACCAACCTGTACGTTTACTTGCAGACCTGTACCAAACATAGAAACAGACAATTTCAAATATAAATGCAGCACTTTAGAACGAGACCTTAATTTACTAGCATAAAGTTTAAACTAAAAGAAAATTATAGACATGTATCTTGTAGCCTCGCTGGTAGTAGGTACCTATCTGTAGGCGTAGCGGCGTAGGTTGTAGGTTACAATGCAAATATATCAATAACTTTTGTTTTATAGAAACTAATGCAATGTACTTACCTTTCTAACCATTTTTTGTTCTTTTCGGAAACCTCCAAAACCACAAAAAATAAATTATAGCACAGCCGATGACAAATAAATGCAGACGCGTGGGACACGAAAAAGTGAGGTTCGGTTAGTTCGGTGAATGGCTGGCGTCAACGGTGGAGTTCCGTTCAGGGTTGCGTTCAGAAAACGAAACTGACATGAAACTTGTTTTACATTTTTGCGACGAAATCTATCAGTTATCTCCCGAACATAACGGGTTTGAAAATAAAAAATCATTATAGTAACGGTGCAGGGGTAACGTTATCTGTTTAAACAAAATAGTTCCTGATCTGATAATGTTTATTTGTTCAATGAAACAAGTACAGTAACGAGATTATGTTAAAGAGACGTAAATATTAAATACGTTCCTGGAAAATGTAAAAACGATGATAAAAGAACGTTTGAACTAAAACGTTATATAAGTTACTTTTAAAAAACGTTACGAAACGTACCAAAGCTGTTTTTTGCTTAGTGGGAAGGTTATCAAAATTATAACAAAAAGTTAAATTTGAGTCTCTTCTTGACTTAACAACATTTTTAAGGATAGCTGAAATGCTGTCCCGGCTACATCTTTCTATGTCATCCACTTGTGGAAAGTAAAATTTATTAGTTTTAGCTCTACACCTCAGATATTTTACTTCATACAAATTGTCAGAAATAGTGTTTTGCACATGGCTGACATAATGCATTACAGCATTTTTTAATCTGAACTTAACTAAAATAAAACTATTAAGTTCAATATCGTCATTATCGTCAAGAGACCCCAAGCTTATGTTGTCGTCTATTTCGCTGCCATAACTAATATCTGAATTTTCTGATTCGCATGTTTCATTAATTTTCTCTTTTGTTTTTCAAGAATATTCTTCTGCTTGGCCAATTTTCCTTCTTCAATTTCCTCTATTCTATTTTTTTCTGGAGTTTCTGTATATACTCTCGACTTTCCTTGATTAGCTTTAGGCCTTCTTGTTACATTTTTTGCCTTTTCTACCTTTGGATAAGGTTTAACAGACTCAGGACTTAATACTGAGTTTGATATATAATTTTTTACATCAGTTTTTTCCCCTGCTTTGTTTTCACTTTCTATGTTTTCATCTTCGATTTGGAGTGGTGCGATATTTGTAATCTCCTTCAAAGTAGATGGCATATTTCTTAAATCCTCCATGTTATTAGTTAGGTCCCTTAAGTTTGCAGTTTTACCTTCATCGTTTACCTTTTCTTAAGAGGCATTGTGAGTTATTTTTGATGTTGGTGCATTATTGTAAACTAAAGTAGCATCAAAGTCACTATCGCTGAAAGCTAATGAATTAAGTGGCCATATTCCTGGCTTTTCAAACGAACTCGTTATATTACGCAGTGAAAATGATTCTAAAAATGGAGTTTTGGTAAGTCGAGGTACATGCTTGACAGTAATAGTTTTGCCAGGATTACAAGATAACCAGTTATTAAACGAAATAGCACATTTTCCTTTAAAAGGGCCAAAAACTCCTATGTCAAGCGGTTGGAGCTTGTGCGATGTATGAGGAGGAAAACTTAAAAAAACAATACCATTTTCTCTGGCATACAGAATAGCTGCTAGAGTTGTGTATGATTCATGGTTATCTATAAGTAATAATATTTTATTTTCCTTGTCGCATCTAGCATACTCCACAATGTGTTCCAGAGTTTTAACAAATAAATCCCCATTCATCCATCCCGACTTATTTCCGAATGCAGCACTTAATGCTGGTGCACCTTCTAAGTAATCTTCTATGTTCCTTATTCTCGGAAAAATGTAGACAGGAGGAAGTGCAGCTCCTGTTGCACTAATTATTCCTACGAAAGTAACCAATTCTCCTCTTTCAGCCGAAGATATTAGACCAATTTGCTTCTTTCCCTTAGGAGCTACAATTTTTGGTGCACAAAGAACAGTGGTCACGCCTGTTTCATCCAAGTTAAAAATTCGTTCTGAAGTAAACTTATATGTGTCTAGAACTTTTTGGTAATTGGCAAAAAATTCTTCCACTCTTGCTTTGTTAAAATCAATTCCTCTTGCTAAACTTGTACTTTCTGGTTTTCTTAACGACAAGGTGGGTTGTCTTTTCATAAAACAATATAGCCAGTCAATGCCTGCTTTCTTTTCTTGGTTCCATTTTTAGGGGAATTTACAATTTGGCAAAGCTTTTGCGTAGTCATAAATAAAAATTCTTATTTGTTCATATGTCATCCCATAATTCATATTGGAACATTGCTTAATATAGTTAACAACCATTTCCTCCTCAGACGCAGAAAATATTTTCCTAGTGGCATATTTACCTCGTTCTTCCGATTCGCTTTCATACCCATCGTCATCATTTTTTTGTATATATTCGTGGGCTGTCATAGTTTCTAAAATTTTATTTATACGAGATTGCAATGTTTGTCTTCTAATGTTATAAATTCTGGCTGCTTCTCTCTGCTTCATATTCTTAGATAAAACTTGAACCAAAGCTTGTCGCATGACACTTTCATCTATATTGGCCCGGTTCGTTTTCGGCTTGTAGTTTCGAACCATCCAAAAAAATCCATTATTATCAATTTAGTTTTTCATTGTAGTATAACAAAATTTGGCTGGGGCACTTTCGGCCACTGGCCAATTCTGCCCCACTGGCTACGGACGAAAGTGCCCCGACCGGTCTTTCTCAGTTATAATATTTTTTTACAGAAATCACGTTTGAAATATAGGTTATGTGCACTCAAATAATAAAACTAGACACCTTTAATTTAACTTTTTCCAAATTTCAGAAAAAACTCGATTCAGAGGACGTCTGATATATTAAATATAGAAATATTCAAAAAACTTACCCTTTTTCTTCAAAATTACAATTTAAATCACCAAATTTGTGAGAACGATACGGCGCCCATAAAATCATAACGACAAGATGCATTATGGCTAATACCAACATTTAGTAATAAAATTCGCGCGGAAATTTGAATATGGGGATTTTAAATGGTAGTGGCTGATTGTGCCCACTAAGCAAGAAACATACTTAGTACGTTTTGTAACGTTTTTAAAAAGAAACCTAGAAACCGTTTTTTATTAAACGTTCTAGTGTCATACTCGTTACTACTTTTTCAAACCTTATTCAAGATTACTGTTTTTGAAACGTAATTTTATTTTTGTACCAATAACGTTATGAAAATCACGTTGCGGTGCCGGCAATTTCATGTATCTGGGTTGTTACGTTAATAGATTTACGCTTCGAAAACATTATTCGGTGTACGGTTTTGATACGTTCTATGATAAACGCTGCCGATTTAAAACTAAGCCGTTCAATCAAATAACGTTTAACTCGCCCCCTAAATGTAACGACTCTGAACAACAGACATATTACATTTAATAAATTACTTGCACGCTACTCCAAAAAACGTAAATGCGAGTGCGTATCTGGTTCGTTTTCTAAAAGTATGTTGGCCGAATCCGTTACGTTTTCTTTTTACCATATTATGGCAAGGACGTCATTATTGTCATTCACCCGTTGTCCGTCGTGTCGAATATACGGTCTTTGCTTGTTGTTCTCGGAGTTTTTGAAAAGAAATTTTAATTTTCAACTGTGATTAATAATTCCAGTGCAGTGTTGGAGGTTGGAGTATTGGAGGTTCCAGACCTGCTACCGGTTCCAGCAGTAAAAATAACTAGATCATGGATCACAAAGTAAGTACTAAATTTACATATCAATTCATTGTTGTATAAAACGTGTTTCCCATTATTCATTTCTTGCTTATCAGTGATTTAATAAAATGCACTGGCCCAATAGGTTTTTTTTGATTAACCCAGTGACCTATTTTTGTTCGTCACGTCGAAAACGTTGCATATTATCTATCTATATTTTAAAAATTCTAATTGTTTTAACTGTGTGCACAAAACACTGAAGCTCAGAATAAGGACTATATTATAGTCTATATATATATATATATAGTCCTTTATTCTGAGACTGAAGTTACGTTCATTTTTGCAATTGCTAGGAATGCTTCTTAAATGACGTGTTGACCATAATTTAGATTATTTTCTACTAAGTAGGTAGCAAAAGCATAGGCGTTAACAATTATTCAGGGACCACCGTATATTCTTCCGATACCCTCTCAACCTGAAGCAGATGCTTGTATCATAAATTGTTGATAAAATTTTAACTTATTGAATAAAAGTATCAGCTCTTAATCCATTAAATTTCTTTAATAAATGTATGACCTGAATAATAAGTATATATATATATATCTATTTAATTGAATTTGTCAAAAATAATCATTGATATCTGGGCCTGGTGACCAAAAAGATGATCGTATTGTTTTAAGTTTTAACATACTGCAATTCTTTATTTAAAGTAACCCCTACTCATGAAACATTACCACATTTAATAAAAGCCTGCTGCTGCTTGGACAAACATTATTATGAGATATTTTTTTTTTAGGTGCAAGCCGACAAAACAACCCAATAAGAATTCCTATAGTTTTATATCTATATATGTATAATAAATAACTGCATAGGAGTGAATTAGGTTTTTCTTTGACTTTATGATATGTGAACAAACTCACAATACCCGTTACATTTTGTACACTTTGACAGGCTATTTCTGGTACATCTTGGAGAAAAATCGCTGGCATATTCCTGAAACCAGTTTAACGTTTGCACCGAAGTTAACATTTTTGAATAAAGATTAAAACACTTATTTATGGTTACTGTTAAAGTGGTTTCTTCAAAGTGTGCTATTAAAGGATAGCCAGTTAAAGTGCGGACAATGCCACAAACAGCTACTTTTCATGGATTTATACCTAGAATTCAAAAATGCTATAAAATTCATGGTGAATAATTGAAAAAAGTACTTAATGTAGTTTTCGTACCACATGAAATAACATAAATGTTACAGCACTGTATTTACTAAACAAAACCATATATTTAATGCTCCGTAACATCCTCTTTTTTACGTTGACTACATAACGAAAATAGTACGTTCGTAAAAACCATCTATCTAATGCTCCATAATATCCTCTTTTTTACGTTGACTACATAACGAAAATAGTACGTTCGTAATAATACAAACTAAACTAATGCAAAATACGTAAGAAAGCTGTTTAAGTTTCATGACCAAAACGTTATGTTTTTAACGTAACAACGATTTTGTTGTGTTGAAGGACATATAACGGGTATAGGATGTAGCTGGCGCTGTTATTGACTCGAAATAAAAAACGTAACAATGAAACAAGAATACATAAATGTTCCATGCTTAAGATGTTTTTTTGCTTAGTGGGTGCCTTATGGCCGAACGTGCCCCACTCTCCCCTACCTGGTATAATAGTAACAATTAAACAAAAAAATCAAACTTTTTAGAAACTAGGCTTTGAAACACAAATGTAAAACCTTACTGAGGAAACAAAATTAAAACCCTTTGCTAAAAGAATAAGTTTACAAGACCTATCACCAGAAATTAGAAATGCTATAAACAGCATTTCTCGAGCTGAAATCGAGTATGCCTTGTTTGGAATGAAAAAAAATAATAGAAAAAAAAATAGAAAATGGTGGAAGACGTTTTGAGCATTTAGGTGGACAGTGATTAGCAGGCAGATAATATCTTTATTAATTTATACCATTATTAAAATTTGTACCATTAAGACCGAGGCACAATGAAAAAATAAGCAGGTGATAAGCAATAAGCAACAGAAATAAGATTTAATACGAAGAAACAAATCAATCGCAACACAATTAAGTTGTAAGTAACAAGCAACAAGAAACATAATTTTAGATATTGAAATGGATTTTCTATTGCAAGTTTCTTATTACTGGGCAATGAAATGCTTTATGGAATATGCCCCGCCCCCAATAAATATTTTGACGTTTATCGGTTTGATTTTCAGGTTAGAGGAGTATTTTTAATTTTATTTTAACAATTTGTTTATGTGTTTGTAATAAAACCGATGAGATTATACAAGCATAATCATAATATTTCTTGAGAATTGTAAAAAATAACAAATAACGAAAATAACCTGTTCTCTCGATAAAACAAAAAGTTAGAAGAAGATTTATTAGGGTTATTACCAACCGTCCCGATTTAGGCGGGAAGCTCCCGATTTTTCAATAAATCTCCCGCCTCCCGGCAAACATATTAAAACTCCCGCTTTTCATTTTTTTAATACTTCTAGCTCAGAAAAATACATATTAAAGTCAGAAAAATAATTACATGTCTATCTTGGAAAAAATAGACATTAAATTAGTGTCACAAAACAAAATCCTACTTATTAATGGAGCAAAAATATTTACCAAATTTAAACAATAATATTTTTTATGATATTATTGTCGTAGGTCAGAAACCCACTTAAATTCAAATATTGAATATTTTATTTTAAAAAATCAAAACAAAATCCATTTCATTTTCGATAGGATACAAAGATCAGTGTTTAACCAATTTTCTTAGTATAATGAGTCAAGAAATTTAAAGAGAGAAACAATAAAAGGCTTTTCTATTCTTGTGCATAAAAAGATCGAAGCAGTCCGTAAACCAATGAAACAACAGTATTATGGTAGGGTCCCCAGCATGATACAAAGAAAGAAAGATATGATCGATCGTATTCCCAATTCGTTCCGGTCCGCGCAATGACGTCATGTGGTGCTAACGAAACTTAAAATTACATAGGATTAGCCGTTAAAAATAGAAATTTTACTGCATATTTTGCAATTTTTGATTTGGAAGATTTAAGTGCATATTATTTTAAGTACTTTAAGGATAGAGGTTCATAAATCAGAACGTATTTCATGATGTTCTTGGGTTAAATGTTAAAATTGAGCATATATTTGGTATCAATGAAAATAATTTTATTTTTATGCTGACATACATTTTATCTTTTAAATGATTACAATTACTTATTTATTTTTACAAAATCATAAAAAAATAACCTATATTTTTTGGTCCTTCCACCTTAAGCAATAAATTGTTTGAAAAAAAAAATAGGTACAAATGTGCAGTTTTAAACATTTTTAGAACAGTTTCGAGCCTTAAATGACCAAAATCAATTAATTTGCTTATTAAGATTTTTTTTATGCAATAGGTAACGATAATATTTTTGAAGGTGTCTGTTTATAAATTTATATTGTTAACATTTGACCAGGGGCGGACTGGAATCATTTGGCCCCGGTGGCTACATGGCCTCAATGGCCCCAACATTTTTTGAAAAAAAAAATTGTTGTTTTAATGTTTGGACCAATTGGCCCCCAAAGGCCTTCTGACCCCGGTGGAGATGGCCACCCGGCCACCCGCTCCAGTCCGCCACTGCATTTGACTATAATTTGACCAAGGATAAGAATGTAAAAAACTCATTCAGACATTTTAAAAAATATACTAGGACTGGTAATTATCATAATAGTAATAGTATTATTTTAAACCAATTTCGTCAAATTAAACTTTTGTATCTCACCTATGAGGAAGAGAACAATTTTTTTAAGCTAAAATTTGAAATATTTTACATTGATTTGTATCATCAACGTTCATCCATATTTTTTTGAAGATTTGGGTCAGTTGGAAAACGAAAAAACATAATGTCTTTTGCAGAATTTTTTGTCATTTTGTCACTTATGCATAACGCATATTAACAACTAATTGTCCCTAACAAACAACAATAATAATCCAAGAAAACACTAAAAACCTCTTTCTGTATAACAAATAATAACAATAGTACATAAAACCAAACGTAGGTTATACGAAGCCCGCCAGAAAATTATCACCACATGACGTAAGCGGCTGTCGATTTGGCTCCGCCCACATGCGCAATGTCATATCTCTTCTTTCTTTCTTCTTTCTTTGTATCATGGGTCCCCAGTAAACACGACATGAAAGCTCCGTAGGTGGACAGAAGGCGCATTGCTGAAACGTCGGTGTCGGGCCGCCAGCTACAATATCGGCGGCGTGGAGGTAGGGCATGACCGCTCGGCCGCCGGGCGGCTTAATAGCTACATGACGGAGCTGGTTGTGCGGTACAGACGCTACTTTTTACCGCTGAGCCGCGGGCTGAACAGATTTGGTCAGCGCGCGGCATCTCAACGAGACCGCGGAGGGTTCGCTGGCAATTCATTTAAATACCAGCGAGGGACCGCGCATGGTTAGGTGGAAGTCTTACTATTAAAACTCACCGTTAGTAGAAAACAATAGTTTTATTGTTTAACAAACACTGCCTGCAATTATAAGACTTTTTCTGATTCATTTAAACATAATTTTTTATTATTATTTTTAGCGACCCTTCCCTGTCGGAAGCATTTTTTATCCAGTTTCTAATGGTCAGAACAATATCTGAATTTGTTGCATTGGACGTTATTGGATTTCTTCGTACAGCACCTAAAAACCATTTGGTTTGGTTAAGTTTATATACTATAAAATACTGCGTACAAAGAATAGCCAAGCATGCACTAATTTTTTTATTTTAACACTTTCAACTATCACATGAGAGTAAACAGGTATAAAAAATGTACAATTATATTATATGAAACTTAAACTCGCTTATAGTTTTGTTCTCTGGTACTGAATCCTCTGTCTGAGGGGTGTCTTTTTTATCTTGGAAATCAGTAAGTTTGTCTAATGATAAAATCTGTATTCTGCCTACAGGCACTAAATCTTTTTGAGAAATGTAGCTTTTATAATTAATAAAGGAACGCCTCGTGCTCGTGGCAAACTAATTTTAATTTTCTGTCTACCGTCATTCACCTGTCAAGTGTCAGTTCTTTCGCAGATGCTAAACGGCGCGAATTTCAAAAATACGCGGCTGGCTTGCGATTAGCCGTGGCCAAACAAGTAAAACGAGGTACGTAGTAGTCAGCTACCCGCGCGCGGGTGGTACACGGCACGTCGACTCTTTTGTCACAACCGGCGAGATATCTTCTAACCGTGTCCGATTCGAAAGATAAGGTCCGTTTCTCATATGCTGCGCTACTACCACCATTGGGTGGCAGACTATTAGCCGTAGTAGTTCGACGCATGGAAGGTAACGCGACAGCCAGAAGCGGCCAGTAATCGGCAACAAGAGCCGTCGATTTCCCGTCAGTGCCGGAAGGCGGCCGAACTTTTACCGCCAGCCTTGGTTTACTGGGTCCACTTCCTGCTAATTGTTATTTTTATTCTAGGTTCTAATTTCAATTTTCATATCAGGCAATACCGGATGCGAAAAGTAATAAAAACCGTAGAATCATGTTTATATAAGCGCGTGTAATTACAAAAAATCCATTAACTTTGTTATTTTAAGTTTTAGACAAAAAGTTAATTGCTGTTTTGAACCCACCATTTAAGTTCATCGGTAAGAGGTTGTTATAGCAACAATTATCGAAGAGGCGGTCCTGTGTTACATCCGTTTGTTCAACCAATTAAAAGCAGGTACGAATTAATTAGACGCCCTCGCGAAGGAGGTTTAAGCCATTTTTTTTGGCTATAAAACTAGCCGGGCGCTACCGCCGAAATCTGAATTCACTTCATACTAAAAGTACTTCTTGAATTAAGTCACTACTACGATGTAGTCTGTTTAGTGTTTTTAGTTCTCCATAAAGTTTTATTCTTTGGGGTAAAGATATCGGAATTGACCAAAACTTTCATTAAATAAAATGTAGCGTGAAAGTATAAAATGCCGAAAAACCCAAAGGGTTCACCGTTTGTATAAACAAACAGCGAGATGCATTTTTAAGTAAACTTTCGGTGTTAATTTAGTGTGTTAGGTCATTGACTGTGGGTGGCGATAGAGACAGAAACAGTGTTGATCTTATTTGGCCTTTTATGTAAGTGAAATGACATTTAGAAACATTGATTTTATTGAACTCAGGGATATAAAGACAAACCGAACTAATCACCCAAATTGCTGTATTTTATTGAAGTATGAATATTGAATATGTACACAGTACATGCCATGTTAACCGTTTTATGTAGATACTATTGATATTAAAATATGTATGCAGTACCGAAAGTTTCCCCTAATTTATGTATCTTGGATTATTGATATTTAAACTATGTACGCAGTACTATTAGTAAACCGGAAATGCAAGGCATATTAGATAATAACCCGCAGGGATGAAGTTAAACACAAATCTACATAATTCATAAAAAGGTATTTAATTATGGATCTCCCGCAGGGATGGAATAAACGGAAAAGAAAATAGTTCATAAAATGTATTTAATTATGGAAATCCCGCAGGGAAATAACTAAAGGATTGTTAGTATTACAGTAAAAATAGGGGGATATTGTGCATGTTATATTTTATTAATTGATGTATTTTTTTTAAAGAAGAAAATTGTGAATGTTATATTTTATTAATTGAAGTATTTTATAATAACCGTATAACTGGGGTATGAATTAATGAAATTGTATCGTATACATTTTTGAATCAACTATTTTAAAGCGAGTGAAATAAATTTATAAAACTCAACAAATCAGTGGGTTATTATTTTCATCGACCAGTTAATAAAATAATTTAGTAAGCACTTAAGTAGGTTTTTAGAAAACTATTAATTACAATATAGACAATAACAAAAGAACCCTAAAATAATAATAATATCTCGTACGTCAACTACTGAAGCTCCCTTTCAAATACGATCTTAATATTATTGAAATTTTAATTATTTTTTAATAATTAATAACATTATAGTACCTACAGTGGGTGGCGTTACATTATGGCGAAAGCGCAAAAATTATTTCGGCACCTCCCGCTTGTTGTTTTCTGAAATCTGGCAACCCTAGATTTATTGGCAGTTAGCAATTTAACCATTATGCCACAATACTGTATTGTGCCATCATTAATTTATATTTTTTATTTCTTATTCCATATTGCTTATTTTTTAATTGTCTAGGCCTTAAATTAATAATTTTATATTTTTTTCTCCGTGTTGCTTAAATTATTTGATAATATTTGAAAAAATATGTTAACCTTAGTATGACAGATATTAAATAAAATATTGCACTATTGATATTTAATCAGGAGTCAAATGAGGCAGAGTTAGGGTGTGAATATTATATTTGCTGCAAAATTCTTCCTAGTGGTAAAGTTAAATAGGTACTTATTGAAAGTAATTATAAATTATTTTAGTAAAACCTTTTTAATCATTTGTGTTGTTAATATACTATACGTATTTTATAAAAATGCAAACGATTTCCTAGTATTTTTTCCAGATAGTATTAGGAGTTGAAGAGAGGCTTAGCGTCAAGCAAGTAGGCAATTTTTTTTCCGTGTCTCTGGCTTAAATTAATTACTGCGGTTTTCCCAGTTTTCTTCGTTCTTAATCTATTTTGTACTACCGTAAATATTTATATATGGTTCCATTTAAAATGTTTGAAAAAATTGACAAATCTGATGATTGTGTACATAGCCCGCCCTAGCGAACACGGATATAATAAAAAATAGTAATACAAATTTTTAAATGTTACTATAGGATAATCTCTTTCGAACGGAACCAAGTTTGTCAAATTTGGTTAAGGAAACCCGGAGTTATGAGTATTTCTTCGAAAAGAGTTTCCCCCTCCTCCCCTTAGTCTATTTTGGGAGTTGCTAGAGAGAAATTGACCAAATAAAACCAAAAAACTAATAAATTATTTATTTAAATTATATCTACAGCAAACATTCCAATAGGCGATGTTACCGTGTTTACTATTCCCACTAGAAAACTAAATACTGTAAAGGCTACTTCGGCTTCTTCTCGTGTGGTTTTTCTGAAAAAGATAAAATAATAATATAAGTAGGTAGAAGCATAAACTAAGTAAACCTAGACATCACACCTAACGGGGCGAAAGCGACGCAAGATCGCGATGTAAAAGCCGAGAAGAGAAGTGGCGTTAAAATAATATTTGTATTCGCTAAATATGTAGGTATTACAGGCAACGTTTGGCCTAACTAGTTACAGATTTGTACATCGTACACAATTATGAGCGGTAAAATGTTTATATTGGATGGTTTCTCCCCAGGTAGCCAGATTGACGAAAATTATATCTAAATGACTTCGTTTTGGCCATTTACTCTTTTTGACCATAATATGACGTTATTTTGACATTGTGTTTCAGAAATGTATTTGACGTCAGTAGTAGAGTAGAGTAAAGTCGTATTGACGTCTTTTTTAAGTCTTAGAATTTTTGATATAAATCAACAACATCAATCAGGTTTGTTTATACTCGGCTGACTTAGCAGCTACAGAGTGAACGACGTAAAAATAAGATTAAGGTAAAACCGAGGGATATGACGCGGTCGGGGATATGCCGCAATCGCGATATCTTCTTTATGTGGGTATCTATGAACCTTAATCGTCGAATATCCTTTAGTTTCATTGGCGAACACCTCATCGACAGCACGCCATTCAGGTTGAATCAGTTGCCTTCAAGAGTACACGCATTTTCGTCATCTAAATCAGGTGAGCACCTCCAAAAGTTTTATAGCGTTATTTTTAAAGCTCTGTATTAGGTCTCCTTCTAGATTTTTAATTGTTTTTATAAATTCTATAGCATAATACGACTTCTAAAATTGATAGTATGCAGCCGACTAAGTCATCTTTGTCTTTGTTATGATCTTTTTATTTTTGTAAATAAAATCGCGGATAACTAGTAATATGACGCGCGTCATATCCCTAGTTTTAGTACAGTTGTACTACATTGGTATTGTTACGAAATGTGAAAAACAAGAAGTAACTGTTAATTTTATGAAGAGGGGAAAATTGCAGTTTATTTTCCCGCAAGCAAAAGATGAATCAGTCATTTAAATGGAAATAATCAAAAAATTTAAAATTTTAAAAATTACATATAAACTGCCATAAGCAATATCCCTAGCCCCCCCTAAAGTCATATCCCCACCCCCGTCGGTGATATGACGCAAAATTCAATTTTCATAAACTATTTAATTAATAATAGTTAGCACAATTAAGAATCACCAACACTTCCTGTTTATCATACATTAGGGTTGCAGGTAGATAGAAATTCAAATTATATGGGAAATTTGTGAATGATAACTGAGAAATTAAAACATTTCAAAACGTGCGTCATATCCCTCGGTTTTACCTTACGTGGGAAGTGATGGCGTACACAGATACTTTTTATTTATACGAACCTTGGAATCATCAGCATGGTCATGTTCATTAGATATCCATTTATCATCATAAATATCCCTATAATAATTGCATATTGGTAATCGTGGGGGAACAATACCGATAAGTGGCTTCTTGGCTGGGCATTACAGAACCAAAGCAACGGTACAAACACCAGAGTTCTTATCAACCCTAGGATGTATAGACCATAATCTGGTAGTCTCTAAAAAGTATATTAAGTAAATAGTTCGTAATTATTTTATACATAAACTAAGTAAACCTAGATTTGAATTTCATCCAAAATTATGAGCGGTAAAATATTTACATTGGAGCAGTGGCGGCTCTTCTATACGGCCATTTGGTCAATGACCTCCCTAATTTATTCTCTTCTTATATAACTTAATCTTTATTAAGTTTAAAATGCATCAGCCAAAGATCGGTTGTTTCGGTTTTATTAGCTCTAAAATATCCCTCGTATTTTACGCAAATTTATTTAATGATCACAACGGCAGCCACGCTCTGTCAAAGTACACAAATAGGTACTTAGAGTACCTCCCCGGAGTATATTGTGTCCAAGGAAGCCTTGACGACGGCTATATGTTTCCTTTACCAGACAAATTCCAATGCGCAAGCATGCAAGCGAGAAATAAACGCATGCTACTACTGAAAGGAAAGACAAAGAAAAATAATGTTGGGGTCCAGAAGCCAAATAAATTTTATATGAGGTTCCGACGAACATGAATGTTACATCGTGGGAGCAGTTCTTAGTTTATTTCCTAGGAAAATTTGTTCAAGTGTTCAACCGATTTCTGTAATAAGGAGGGTTGTACCGTGCGAGCAAAAAGTATTTGCATCAAAGAGGGCCTTGGATCTAAGGACGCAATGCTTAGCCGTAGAGCTTAATACCTGTTGGGTGTCAGTAACTACCTGAATTAACAATCAATCAGTTATTCCGTCATCTTTGACAGTCGTTACAAATAATTGGATTCATCGCTAATTTTTCCAATTTCTTGAACAATTCACACAATGGGCTTTACGGAACAGCACAAAACATTCATGGTTAAAGCGTATTTTCAAAACAGGGTTAGAGTAAATGGTGCGTGGCAATACAATCCGGCTTTGTGCATGGACGATTTTCACGAACATTTTCCTAACGTTACTTTTATTGCTGGGGATTTTTATCATTGCCTAAAAAGAACCGTATCTGTGTTTAGGGAAACAGTTTATATACAACACAAAAAAGGAGCAGGAAGACCATCTGTAAGAACAGAAGAACTTGTTGCAAACGTTCGTGAAATAATGCAAAATACGCCAACAAATTGTATAAGACGCCTGTCCCAAGAAGTGGGAAGATCTTATGGAACATGCAGGACTATTCTTAAGAAGCAGCTAAATTTATTTCCTTATAAAGTGCAAGTATTTCATGAAATACAAGTCGCAGATTTTGAAAGACGCAGGAATTACTCTCATGCTAGGAGCATGGCGGTGGCCAATTTCAGCAAATAATGTAATTATTTTTCTTTTTCTTTCTGTATATTCTTACTTTGTTAATTTTGTAAACGACAAAAATAAATTTGTATTTGTCTACTTATTTTATTGCTCATTAGTTTGGCATATCATGTCATAATATGAATTTGACAAAATTTTAACCTAGATTTGGTTTGATATATCGTCCCCATATCATTGTGATCTAAACCAAGCCCAACGTTTTTTAATCCAAGCCCTCTTTGATGCAAATAATGTTTGCTCGCACGGTATAATGTATATTCAAATATTCATTGTCGGTTTGTAATTTTAAGTAAGAGCGTAGTGTTAAATAGTTGCTCGTGTAGAATGTCGGTTGAGCAAAATATTAAAGACTTAAAAAACAGTAATAAATAGTTGGAAATTTGAATACCTAATGTTTAATGTTTATTACAAATGGTCGTCCATTACCCACTTTATTAATTACACAAACAAGGACAAAAATAAGGACGTATACCTAATATTTTTTTTTTATTAGACAACAAAAAATCTTAATAGGCCAAAAAATACTTTTATTTGCGTGGTACCCAAAAAAATTTCGCCTTCGGCGCTTTTCATGTTTGATTCGGCTATTAAATGACCCCATTTAAAATAACCACGAGCCGCCACTGCATTGGATGATTTTTCTTGGTTTTGTTGCGCTATTTATGTAAAAATTTGATCAAAAATTAACAACTGAAAACAGAACATCTCGGTTTTTTCGGATTTCTTCGAAGGTATTAGTAATATTTTTCATTTATTTTACCAAATTAATAAGCTCCAAAATATGCAACTTTGTTTTAATTTAACTAGCATCGTCCTATCTCTTTGAAGGCCAAGGCTGCGGTTACATTGAATGCGAGAGAGAGAGGTTTTAGTGTGCCTGCTGGCCACCAGTGGCGCAACGGCGGAAAATTTGATCGGCGGCTTTAAAGCTTTTGAATTTTATTATTACCCTTTGAATGAGGTTTTATTGAGTTAATTTGTGAGTCAATAATTATTCAATATAGATATTATTGAATCACAAGCTAAATTAATAAAAAGACGCACCAAACTTTTTATTTTATAGAATACAAACACATTTTTAAATTAACCAATATTTGGAAAATAAATAAGGAAACATATCATACTTTTTTTATGTTCATTTGAAAATAAAAACTGCATGGACAACCATAATAATAAATAACTATTTAGAACAAACTAATGTCCTTAGGTTACGTGTCATAGGTCTCACTCATTAGTTATTATCTCAATTCATATAATATATCACAAATACAGTATAATACACAAGCAGTATCGGTTTGACATTAAATTTTTCTATAAAATATGGCCAGTGGCCAAGTATCTACTCATCGAGTAAAGTAAAGTTCAAATCATGATCCTAATGCCTTCCTTATTTAATATAGCTCGATGTACAATATTCCTTAAAATAAACAAATTAGTGTTAAGTAGTATAAAATATACTTCTAATCTACACAAAAAAATGTTAAAAATATAATTTAAAGAGCCTAAACTATCACTTCGTAACTAAGATTTTTGTTAGGTGTCAGCTCGGGCATAAATTTGTTGCAGTTAGCTGCAGGGTGCCCAATGAACTTTTGTTGAGATTGACTTGTAAACTAATATTAAATATGGGAAACATTTCATGTTAATTTATTTATTGTAAACTTACATTTTCAATATAAAAAATATATAAGGGAGTGTATAGTCAATTTGAAAACAATAAAAAAAATAATTCCTTGCATGGTAGGCTGGAATAATAATAATTGCAAAATTACACACATCGGCGAAGTTTTTTAGTGTAGAAACTAATAGAATTTTATTAAATATTAAAATGAGAATCAAAAAAATAATTTAATTTCCTGAGAAAAACCGTGGATAAGAGAAATAGAAATTCAAAGATTTGACGTGGCAGGCTGGCTGGTTTAATCCAATTAACACCTGGCTCAGTTTAGGAAGCGTTTTGGTCAAAATATAACTGTCATTCTCTTCTATACGTCAATAATATGCGACAGAACCCGGTCCCTCGGCCAGCTGAAGAATCATCAAGCGGCGACAGCGCCAATTTGACTTTGGCGGCCAGCTGCGCGGCTTGAGATAGAAATGACCTTGTGATGCAGGATAGCTAATTTAAACTTTTATCGGGGTGGTGCTTGCGTTATGGAAGGACCAACGACGAGAGAGCAAGTCAGTCGCCAGCCCGGTGAAAAGATTGGCGGAATGGAAGCATATGTGACGTCACCACAGGACGTCATACTTTCGTCGCTAGTAGACGCCCTACGTTTACCGTCCCCCTCATTTATGAGTTAATATAAATCCTACTTCGTTATTTGCACACACTGAACGTGTTTACTAAGCAAGGCGACCTTTCTTCGTTCGACCTATACTTATCTCTCTTTATGTGCAGCGAAGGTAACTTAATGCAGACAGAGACAGATATAATATGCTACAAATGGCCCGAGCCATGAAATTATTTTGCAACTCAAACGTTCATTGTCTTCTTGGACTCGGCTACAATGGAATCGCCCAGTTCAACCTCGCCTTATAAAATGATAATGGCTGACAGAGTTTATCAAAGAGTTTGTTCAACTTATTAACTTGATCTTTTCTATTAATATTGTTCATGAACACGAGCCATTTTACATTTCATTTTTCTAAAGGTATAAGTTTGTTAACTTTGATTAAATATTTTTATGATTATACAAATCATCCCATATAAGTCATATACCTCATTATTAACCAAAATGTGCCGACACTTTGATTATTTCACGTAAATTTTGGTAAATGTATAATAAATACGCATATTTTAATTACTAAACCCTACGATACTAATTTAAATCTTGCTGATTCTTGCTTACTATGTATATTATAGGATCTATTTTTTTGATCTTTTTTAAACCTTTGTAAATTCTCTGCCCACTATATAATTTTTGCATTGTGGTATTTTTGTTTTAGATCAGCTGTTCGTTTTATGAAATAATGCATTTTGGATACAAGATTTTGTCGTCACCTTAAGGTTAGCTATAAAAAGCTTTTACCCAGGCCTTTCCACTTTTCCAGGCTGACAATGGAAATAGCTATTTTTATTGAAAATACACACATTGCTGAGAAAGCTTTAAGTAGAAAATGAATGAAACACCAGTAAACGAGGCACTCGATCAGCAGATTACGAGGAATTATAAGACAGACTTTTCCTTTTAATATTTTAATAAAATTATGTCGTTTGCATTTTCGAGTTTGATTTTTTATTTTCTTCGAGGCTAGACCAACAATAATATAGAGTATTTTATGTTAAAGTGATATTTAGTCGAAAAGGTTATTCAGAATGCTGCTATTTGATTTAAACTACACTCACCGACATTACATTCGGGACATCCAAAATTTAGATCAAATTTAATGTATTATTTTTTCTTCCATAGTCCGATTTCAACCTTTTGTTTTACAAAATGTAGATAATTGTTTCGGATTTAATTAATTTTATTCAATTTTCAAAAATACAGTTTACAGGTTGAAATATACAGGAAAACAAAAAGTATGTTTTTTCCCTTTAAGTTTGTAACACTCTGTAGAGTAATTTTGCAGTATAAACTACACTGGATATGCTTTTCTGCATAGTTTGATTCATTTTTAACATTTTGCTGTTTTATTCTTCTCTGTATTGTTATCGGTTTAAGAGATATGAATTTTTGAAATAAACATTGCACTTTTAGATGAAGCCTATTTTTAATTAAAACATAAAAAGTAGGAGTTTTAAAAGTTAGTACCTCGTGTTACCTCCTCTACCTCTTATAACAGCTACTAAACGTCGATTCATTCCTCTAATTAGGTTTTGGATATCCTCTTGTGGAATCTTACCCCATTCTTCTTCTAGAGCATTTCGGAGTTGTTGAATAGTAAATAACTGTCCTCGGCGTTTTCTGATTCGTCTACCTAACATGTCCCATACATGTTCTATCGGATTAAGGTCAGGACTACGAGCGGGTCAGCGCATAACGTTTATTCCAACCTCTTCTAAACATTGGGCCACTATTCTGGCAGTATGTGGACGGGCATTGTCATGCATGAAAACGAATTCGTTACCGACAAATTGTGCAAAAACAACAACATGTTCTTCCAGAATTTCTTCAATATACCTTTGGTCAGTTACAGTTCCTCTGTCAATAAAAAGAAGTTCTGTTCGATCGTCAAATGAAATACCGCCCCACACCATAATGGATCCACCACCAAAGCTAACCCTTTCGCTAAAATTACATTGGGCGAATCTCGCCCCTTGTCGTCTCCATACTCTTTCTCGTCCGTCAGGAGACCTCAGGCATAATCTGGACTCGTCTGAAAATAGAACTTGCCTCCACTCTTGAAGGTTCTAGTTAATGTGTTCTTGCGAAAAAAGAAGTCTATTAACTCGATGCTGTCTGAGGAGCTCTGGTCCAGTTGCCGGTCTTCTGGCCCGTAAATTGACTTCATGAAGTCTTCTTCTTACTGTAATTTCATTGAAAGCAACTTGACGAACCCTTTGGAGTTCATTTCTTGTCACTACTGCAGTGGTATGCCAATCTCTTAAAACTAAGACTCCTATAAAGCGGTCATCAAGGGCGGAAGTAGCACGATTTCTTCCAGATCCAGATCTTCTACCAGAACTTCCAGTCTCACGAAACCTTGCAGCGGCTCTTTCCACGCTAGATTTTGTGAAACCTAGCATATTCGCCACTTCTCTATAGGACTAACCAACATCATGAAGAGCAACGGCTCTAGCTGAATCTTCAGATGACAAAGGCATCGTAAAATAAAAAATAAATTTATAATTCACTCACGAAACGTTTTAAATGCTCGAAATGCCTGACAAAACTAATTGACAAATGCAGAATACGTTTCCAAGGAAACCTAAACATTCCAAAAAAAAACCCAGAGTGTTTTCAATAATTGTTGTAAAAAGTGTATTATTCATTTATAAAATTCATATCTCTTAAACCGATAACGATACAGAGAAGAATAAAACAGAAAAATGTTAAAAATGAATCAAACTCTGCAGAAAAGCATATCCACTGTAGTTTATGTTGCAAAATTACTCTACAGAGTGTTACAAACTTAAAGGGAAAAAACATATTTTTTATTTTCCTGTATATTTCAACATGTAAACTGTATTTTTAAAAATTGAATAAAATTAATTAAATCCGAAACAATTATCTACATTTTGTAAAAAAAAAGGTGGAAATCGGACTATGGAAAAAAAAGTTATAATACATTAAATTTGATCTAAATTTTGGTTGTCCCGAATTTAATGTCGGTGAGTGTACCTATAAAATTTACTAACGGGATTTTGAATAGTTTTTTGGCTTAAATATTACTTTAAAATATTTTGCCAGAAAAAATAACGAAACTATGGGCGTTCCGCCTCTTGACTCAGGGTTCTAACCAGACCCGATGGAGGCGCTATTTTTGACAGTTTTGATATTTCCTAATATAATTTTTGCTTCGACCAATTAACATGCTTGTTTGTCTTTTTCCTGGTGTAAGTATTCGTTGTCAGTCGCCGTTAGGAAGGACGTTGTCGTGGAATATCGCCCGACCCTCGCATAGCATGCATTGTACGCTTTTTAATGCGAAGCCAGTCGGTTTTGGCGACCGAAATTGATTGAAATATGAAATAATCAAGAAAACAAACGTTTCAATTAATTAATTAAGTAGTAGTTTTACATAATGGGCAAGATTATACAGAACACACGCAATAAATCGCAAATAGTGTAACCATGTCAACATACGACATCCCGAGTAACCGCAGCCTTAGTAATAATATAACTAATGATAGTAGTTCGGAGCCCACATTAAATCGTGGGTCCGTCGAAAATAACCCTATATTTAAATTTTGATTGTAATCGTGTCAAATATTATGGGTAAGTATTTTGTTTACAAACTCACTTACTTGTAATGGTGAATGGGTAGCTAAGAATCTGCCAACTAACCCACAACAATCGGTCCACAAAAATGTAAGCACAGGGGTGAAGAACTTACCTAAAATAAATATTATTAGTAGAGTGTTATTTCGGATAATACTTTTAACTGCAATAAATTCAATAGAAAAAATATATTCCTTAAAAAAATCAATACACGTATGTTTTGTTTGATTTAACAGTTTTTTTTTGTGAATCATAGCTTTTATCCAGGGGTGGAAACGACTTTCAAATATTGTCCTATAAGTCTCTGAGATATAAGATAATATATTCATCTTGCCGAAAATCTTAATTTTAATTTTTTTATGAAATTTCTGGGAGGTTTTTTTACATATAATTTTATTATTTAACTTACTTGCCCATATACTAGTCGTTCCGGTCGTTGAATCTTTTTCCGAGACTACGAGTGACGTAATGGACGTATGACTCGCAGCCATACCAATTGCCATTAATACGGACATGATTAGTGTAACTCTTATTTTCAACAATATTTTAAATACGTCTTTTTTTGGGGGCAATTTGGCTTTCTTGTCTTGTGGCATTGTTTGTATACAATGTCTAAAAAAAAATTAAAAATTGATGATAATAAGGTAAATCAATTAGTTCAATTTAGGAAATAGGGTGGCGTGCGGTAATGTTAGGTTAGGTTATTGGCATTGTCTAAACAGTATCACGTAGTCCTATAAGGACCGTTGTGGTACGACACGTGTTCCGCGGAACCTAATCGCATCAGCTTCCTGATGGTTAACGCGACGTAAACCGTAAAAGAATCTTGACAACTCATTCAAACTAGCCACTGCTGTTAATAAATTTAGTTAGTCGACCCAGTTGTAAGCTACCTACTCACTTCCTCCAGATCATTAAAGAATGGTTCGCCCAGGGCATTACACCTTCTTTCTCCCTAGGCCGGGGCATTCACACAAGAAATGCTGAATAATTTCCTATTCTTCTTTATCTACGCAACTTCTGCAGAAGTCGTTAATTGGTATTTGCATACATTTGGCGTGTCTACCGAAAAGGCAATGTCCGGTGACAATGGCACTGATATTTCTTAGGTCTTTCCGACTGTACTGTAATAACGCTGTGGTTTTTCTGTTATCAAGTAGGGGCCACAATAATTTTATTGTGCCAAGTAATTACTTGGAGATGCTACAGGTTGTTATTTTGTCCATCTGCTTTGCGCAAGTTGCTTAGCTATCTTCCTTTTCGACTGATCCCAGTGGTATATTATTATCTGCTAAATCGGCGAGTGCATCAGCAGTCTCGTTGCCATATACAGGGTGTTCATTTGAAAACTGCTCACCACTGATTTAATGAAAACCACTTATTAAAAGAAAAAACGCCGAGACACGTCAAAAGATTTGCCAAAGGGGACACCTTTTTAACCAAAAACTACTTCACCCCCTTTTACCCTCTGCCCCCGAGGGTCATCCCCTTAAAAAATTTAAATGACAATTAAGGGGTATCAAGTAATAGCTTCTTTAAAAGATCTTTCAAAGTGCTTTATTATGACGTTTGATTTTTTAAAATCGGTCGATTCGTTTTCGAGAAAATTAGAAAAATCTTTATTTATCTTAATTTGTTCAGATAGAAAAGAAAAACAGAAAATATAACTTTTTATTTCAATTAGTGTTCAATATGTTGCCCGTTATTGGCCAAACAATGACATAGGCGATGTTCAAATTCCTGACGGACATTTTCAAAAACATGTTGTGGGAGATCATGGCAGCTTTCGATGATGCGTTGACGAAGTTCTTCCAAACTTTCAGGTTGGGGAGTGAACACAATAGACTTCAAATGGCCCCATAGAAAAAAGTCTAATGGCGTCAAGTCAGGAGATCTAGCAGGCCATTCTATAGGCCCTCTTCGCCCTATCCATTTATCTGGAAACTCGTCGTCTAGCCATTGCCGAACCGGACGAACATAGTGAGGAGGAGCGCCGTCTTGCTGAAAATATATTTCAGCCTCATCAAGTATAGGGTTTCCATCGTCTTCGATTTGGTTTTCAATGGTTTCAGTAATAAGCGGATTGATGGTATTTTCCAACATATCTAAATAAATGCCTCCATTTAAATTCCCATTAATAAACAATGGCCCAATCACTTTGTTTCCTAAAATGCCTGCCCATACATTATTTTTTTGGGGGTACTGAGTATGCCCTTCTACAAAAGCATGAGGATTTTCATTGCTCCAATACCTGCAGTTATGCTTATTAACAAATCCATTTAGATAAAATGTGCATTCATCACTGAAGCAGATATTCTTTACACGACTGGTATTATCATTAATCGCTGCAGTCATTTGTTCACAAAACTCAACTCGCGTATCGAAATCATCTTCGGTTAACTCTTGCAATATTTTCATTTTGAATGCATGAAATTTATGCAATTTAGTAACTGTGTGTACAGAGCCTAATGAAATGCCAGTCGCATCAACAATTTTGCGTAATGAAGTATTAGGATTTATGCCAAAATGACCCAAAACTTCAACTTGAGCGGCTTCATCCAAAACTCTACGATGATTACGTTTTTTATTTGCAACAGATCCAGTTTGAGTAAATTTAGTAACAAGGTCCAAAACATACCTATGCGAAGTTATCTTTTCCGGATGTCTGGCGTTAAATGTGACGGCAGTTTGCCGAGCACATTGATTTTGGGCACCATAAATTAAAATCACTTCCACTCTTTCGGCTAGTGTGTAAACCATTTTGGAAGTAAAATCTGAATCAATAAATTAATTTTCACTATCCCAAGATTGTCACAAAAGTAACTGACAGCAAATTAAATTCTTTCTTTTCCTTAGCAACTATAAAAAACTAAACAGGAAGGTATAAGAATAAATAGGTACATGTTATCTGTGTTGATAAAAAGAAGGCGGAAAAAAATTCGCGTTGTTATTTGGTTGCTGCCACGTCTAATCTTCCGAATTGCTGTTTATGTTGGTTTTTGAACACTTATTGAAATAAAAAGTGATATTTTCGTGTTTTTTTTTCTATCTGAACAAATTAAGATAAATAAAGATTTTTCTAATTTCCTCGAAAACGAATCGACCGATTTAAAAAAATCAAACGTCAAAATAAAGTACTTTGAATGACCTTTCAAACAAGCTATTACTTGATACCCCTTGTCATTTAAAATTTGTAAGGGCATGACCCCGGGGGCAGAGGGTAAAAGGGGGTGAAGTAGTTTTTGGTTAAAAAGTTGTCCCCTTTGGCAAATCTTTTGACATGTCTCGGCGTTTTTTCTTTTAATCAGTGGTTTTCGATAAATCCGTGGTGGGAAGTTTTCAAATGAACACCCTGTATATTGCTGTGGCCAGAAACTGAACACAAGGTGACTCGATGCTGAACACCAAGTTGCAGAGTGTGTTGCGACAGCGCCTTACTAATTTTAATTTGATACTGCTGGAACAAATTGCCTTTATAGCTGCTTGACTGACTTTGATACATTTGAATTAATAGATCAGCACACTTCATACTTATATAAAATATATGACTAAATATATAATATATAACGTTGTTTACTCATCCAATTCGTTGCCATCTTTTCGATGTTTTTTGTAGATGATGGTCTGCCTCTTTCTTTTCGCGTTGCTTCACATTTTCCAGGTGGTTTCTTCCCCGAACAAACTTGACCCTGTATGAGAAATTACAACTTTTGACCGAGAGTTCATTATTTTAATTACACAGTTAAGACTTCTATTATTGAAGAACTTTGGATTCTCGGATATGGGGATTTCTCTATATTAGCCCCTCTTTATATCGGACACACTTTAGAACTGACGCGGACGATTGAATTTATTTACAATTTAATGCAAAAGAAGCTATTACCTCTTTATAACGTAATAGACTTTGTTAAAAAATAATTATTTTTATAGTATAGGTACATAAAGAGATGATAGATACATGTATCTATTTATATGTAAATATGATTTGGGGTTATAGAACTAAATATGGGCCTAATTAGAGAATTATGTAATTTATAAATAGATAATTAAGAAAAATATGCTCCTTGATGCGTTTTACCATATTGGCATAATCTACCTTAAAACATTATTACTTAGAGTATCAAAAAAATATTTTTTGGATAACTTACTGGAAAAATTCAGTCTTCGATATGATTACGGTCAATATGAGCGTAATAGTAACTACAGCACTACCAAAAATAAAATACATGAGAGTTGAGTCCCTAACATCATCAAAAGCTGCCACACTAACAATATTTAAAACATCCCCAAGAATTCCGGCTACCCCTTCTCCAATCATACTTGTCTTCATGTAACTGTGAGGAAACCTGGGATAAAGTAGTGAGCAGGCCACTCCATTGACTATATTTCCTCCTAGAAACAAGAATTATAAATTAGTTTTAACTAATAATATTAAATATTAGAGACTTTTTGCACCTCTTAAATTAGTATCAGTTTTTAGCTCCGTTATGGTTAACTTTATTAAACATAACGAGTAGCGCCACTGTTAAAACCAGAGATTTTGCAGCGCCTACGTTCAGTCTGTAGTTATTAATTTGGCGCCGGCGCACCTAAACAAAATAAAATACCTAACGAAGTCTTCGTTTTATAGGCATAAGAATATTTCTGGGTAGTGGTATTTGCATACTTAAAATGAATAACCTGAGAAAGACACACCCTAAAAAAACAGAACAAAGACCACCCTTCACTCTCGGTACATTAATTCAAAGAACAAAAAAGTGTAAGCATTAATTTGACGAAAAACAGTGCCCTTTAATTTCCTAAACAATAAAAAAAAGTAAGGTTAGGTTGCACCAAAAGCAGGTGCGCCAGATTGAGTTAAGTATAAATCCGTATATAAAAAAAAGAAAAATCTACCCAGTACATCCAGGGTCATTTGATTTCTTTCAAAGAATCCACTTTTCTTGTTATCATCGTTTATTGCCATGTAAAGCTACTATTTGCTTTGGATTTTAATTAATTGCTTATCACAATTTTGATTCATAGCAATGATGCTTCATAACTTTTGTATGTTCCGGCAACCATGCAGTTTAAGCATAACCATAAGGATAACGATTAGCTCTTCCTTATCCTTCCGTAACTAACGGAGTCCGTTATGGTTATTAACCATAGCGGATCTCCTTTCTGACATTGCGCATGCTCAGAATAACCATAACCACAACAGAATGACGAATTAAGAGATGCAAAAAGTCTCTAATATAAAATAACAGTGCGATATGGTTATTATATTTAATTGGATTTCCAAGACTAGAGAAACATACCATACATTTTTTAATCGACCATTTAAAAAGTCGGGTAAGGACCCCTAAAACCTGACTAATTGCACCGCACGCCTCTGAAAATACTAATTATTAATGAAGCCATGGAAATTGTAACAGTGGAAAAATGGAAAAATTATGTAACACACGCTAATAAAATAATAAATAATATCTGGAAACGGGAAAGATTTATCGATGCTTCAGATACTCTTTCCCTTATTATTAACTTGGAAGAATCTGATGATGATTATCCTTGCGGAGATGATTTATTTTGATTATTAAAAAACTATATTTTGTTGTATTGGCATTTTTTATTATAGAAAAAAGAAAAGCACAAAGTCTGTCTCTACAATTTTTTTATTCGAATCACTAGGCGAACCTAGAATGATTCATAATAAATTAAATCGACATGTTTCGAGTGTAGAAACACTCATCATCAGGAAAACGAAGTGAATGGTACAATGCTGATGTTGTTAGCAGTAGAGAAAATAACAAGTGAGACTAAGCCGTAATGGAGCTTTCAATGGTACACCTAGTTTCACGACCAACTTCCAGGTGAAATATTGAAAATATGATGGATTGTTCATATAAAACGCACCATATACTGCCGAGTATAACCGAATACCGAATATTAATTCTTGGAAGATCAGAACGGAATGCAGCGAGCAGTGTTGCCAAAATGTTCTAAGATAAATCGTAAGAATCGGACACCTACTTAAAATCGTGAGATTCCTAATATTTTAAAAAATTCTTTAAAAGGGGTCAAAGTAGTGTAAAGAAAAGAATGAGTTATAAACAACAAATATATATTTATTTTCTGTATTTAAAAACCAAACACGTTTCTATTCTAACAACTTAAAAATTTAAAAAAACTTGCGTTATTATGTAGTATTGAAAAATGTAGTAGGGGTAGGTAGTTAATCAGAATACGAATTGCTAGAATCATGTTTTCTATGCAAATATGACTCCAGTAGCGGCAGTAATAGTAGCGAAAGTCGTAACACAGAAAATCATACGACGATTTTTATGTGAATGCAATACATTTGTGACGTTTGTTATAAATAAAAATGATTTTTAGTTAAGTACTTATGTTTGACATACAATAAAAAATCGTGAGAAATGCGACGTGATTCGTGAAATCGTGAGATACTTCCCAAAATCGTGTAATCTCACGATTAATCGTGAGTTTTGGCAACACTGGCAGCGAGTCAACGATGTTTTTAATATTGGTAATGTGCAATGTTGCCAGGTATATCGTTTTTACGGTTAATCCACTATTTTGATGGATGAACTACCGTTCTATCGCTATGCTAACAATTTCTTCCTCTTAACATTGCACTCGATTTAGTTTACGCTTTTAAAATAAGCAATATTTTCTCTCTCTTGTCCATTCTCTGATTAAAATTGGCATTTTGGTTTCGGTATATCCCCTAGTTCGAGGCGACGCGTACTCTTTTTTCAATATTTCTGGTCGCCTTGCTGTATTATATATATGTCTAATTAACATCCGTTTAAAGTAAATATTATTGGCCATTGGTTGAACATATGTATACTTTTTTAACTAATAAAATAATTTATTAATTTTTTTCAATATAATATATTAGCTTAATATATTTTTAAATCTATCGCTTTTTTATGTCAGACTGCTTTCCTTATTTTTGACCTGGCAATACCTACTGATAATATATTAATTTACCCCGATTCAGTATTGCCAGAACAGCAGTATTTTCTGCATTTAGGAAAATTTTTAAAAGCGTATTTTTTGCAAAGTTGCAGAATAATTTTGTTATTTGCAGATTTTTAAAGAATTTTTAATAAATAATGGAATTAGGTATTTACCAAATAGATTTAAAAAATACAATATTCAATGAAAATATTAAAAAAATAACAAACCAAAAATAAAGGTTAAAAGAGTGTTTTTTTACGAAAATGTTGAGATTGAAGGTCGAAGTAGGGGCAACAGGTAAATACAAACATTTCTGATACTAAGACCTTGGTGCAGTATTCAGCAGATTCTTTGACACACTCCTTAGAATAATTCGTTGGCCAGTCTGGCAACACTGCCTCGATGTTTGCGCTGGCCGACAAATTGTCTCGTCTTGCCTAGACGTTCTTGCGCGATCGTCTGCGGCCTTGGCTTACATTAAAATTTTTGGGTACTTCTCTTAAAAACTCCCAGTCCTCATCTCATGCGTCTATATTTTTATCAATAACTCTTATCCTTACAATTTGACATTGATATAGCACCTAGCAAATTTTACCAATCGATTATCTGAATATTATTTTAATTGGTTTAAATATTTTTAATCACAATGTAGGAAAAGTTTGATCGGACGCCCATGCAATAGTGCGCCACCCCCTATATATTACTAAAAGGACAAGCAATAGAAATGTTTTTTTACGCGTGACGTCGCCCAATCAAAATAAATTAATTTAATACTTCATAGTTGAACCCCCCCCCTTCCTACTACCCGTTTCTCGTGTCCTCGAGTCTATGTAAGTCATTGCAAAGCATTAAATCAAACTAACTTGTTCGATAGTAATAAAAGGAGTTTCTTTCTTTGTCTTATGCACGGTAAAGATGCTAAAAGGCGAAGTTTCCCGACGTAAAAATATATAAGCCGTTGCTGCTAGAAATTGCATCGATTTTAATTCACCTGGAAGTTGGTCGTGAAACTAGGTACGAGAAGTGAAAACATTTGAATAGTCAAAAAGGTAGAAAAGATTTCAGCATACTGAAAAGTCAAGGACCAGTGCAAAGCCACTGTCTTGGGTGGGAAATGAAGAAGATCAAGCCTAAGAAAATTCACAACCCTTACCACCGGTAAGTCAAACTGACTGAATTAATTTACGACATACTGCAAATATGAAGCGGTTATTGAACAGACTTTACATACTATACGATGAATACACACCAACGCCTTCTGAGATTTAAGGAGAATAAGTGAAACAGAATACAGGCCTGCTCATTAAAAAAAAATGTTTGACGTTTAAGTCGTGGAGTAAAGATACTATGGAGAACTATAGGGTAGGAGGCCGATCGACAATGGCAGCATTTTCAATTTCTGTCCCGGTTTTTTGGTTAGTTCGCTATTGGCCGATAGATGGCTCTCGCGCCCGAAGTGGGCTGATGTTGTCTTCTTCTTCTTCGTTTTTAATATGGAAAACTAGATCCTCCATACTTTTTAACTTTTACTTAAACCCTTTATTTTTCTGTGCTTTTACTTTTGACAATTGACATTTTATTTTTCGAAATAACAAATAATGTTTGAAGGCAAGACAAGACAAATAACGTTGTATTGTAATTAATTTCTATATTTATAATGAATAATGGTACAATTTATAAAAGTAGAGTTTGCTTTGTGTCGGGGTGTAAGACAGGATCTTCTTCAAAGAGGAAACGAAGCCAAATAAGTCTCTTTCTAGCTCCAAAGGTAAGCTCACTTTAAAAAAACCTCTGTAGCTAGAATGTTTAATACCCTGTATTTTAAAAACCAAGCATCGTTGGAACTTTATACAGGCCGAGTTTACTAATAAGTATAACAAAGTAAGTGTAAATTCATATAAAAGTCCTTATTTGTTCCTTAAAGAACTAATTTAAATAAAAATAGTTATCGCGTCCATAAGAAACCATTTATTTGATAGCCCACTTCGAACACGAGCGCCATCTTATGGCAACTCGTAAAGCTGAATTACCGATTCTAATTTGGGACCGAATCCAATGCATTGCGATCGGCCTCCTACCTCAAGTCCTCCATAAAAGATACAAACCAAAATGTATAGTCGAGAAGCAAACCATAATGGCAGTTTTTTGATATTTTTGTCACAGAAAAAAAATGGGTTTATTTTGAGAAGGATCAAATTTTTTTTAAATAATCATGATCTTTTTATTCCAAACTAACAAAAAGATAACTTGTACTCTCTTCATGGACCATTTTTTTTTATCGATGTCGGTACTTTTTGAACTTTGAAGAAATGATAAGGGGGGCTCATATCCGAATTATTCGATCGATGTTTTTTGTTGAGGGGTTCGGGAATAAGCTAATGTAGAAATATACTGGTCGCCACAAGCCTTTTCTTTTGGATGATCCAATAATAAAGGCCTATCTACCTATATAAACTATGTATTTATGGATATCTAAATTATTTCATAGATTATCTGTCTACTTTTTTGTAACTTATATAAGTATACACTTGTTTTTTAGAAAGTTAAAACACAAATATTTTGACCGGCATTAGTTAGAGTTGCATCCACACGCAACAACTATCCGGCATTTCCACTATAAAGCTTAAAAACCTAAACCAGGAATTAAAATAGACAAAGTAGATGCACTTATTATTTAATATACATAAAAGAAAATTCATGCAAATGCAAAACCAACATCGAATAAATCCACCTAGTAATTTCGTAAGGTCACGCGCCACAGAATTCATGAGGACGGTAGTACTATGATAAAATTATAAAAATATTTCAGTTACTTGAAAATATAAGATTTTATATAGTAAATATTAATGTGTCCTTCTTAAATATGTTATGCTTTCTTAATAAAAACACTGTTTTTTTTTTATTTTGGCACCGGTGATTATATTATCTTCTCCTTAGCTTTCCTGATTTTGGCGATTATTTTCAACGTATCTTCATAAGATTTTATAAAAGACTAAAGTCCCTAGTTGTATAACATTTATAAGGCAATAAGACGATATTAGATTTGAATTGAACTTGAACAGTTTTATTTCAAAATAATAGGTTCAGCAGATGTTTAGGCATTTATTGAAGTAAAGACAAACTTATGTCAACGTGTCGTCATAATTTGATAAGCAAAAGGAACCCCAGATTATTTAGTTAAAGTCCATGTCGCTGACTTTAAGACAAGACGCCACCTGAGGTCGATCTCCCCCTCGGAGACACCCCCCCCCCCAGGATCCGTCAAAGTGCCATTATGAGTATAGAGTATTCTGTTTCACTCACTTCTTTAAAATCGAGAAGGCATACACATATAGCACTTGGAAAAGTCAAATGAAACCCTTGTCATTAAAAAAATCATTCACAGAATAGTAAACCTTTGCAACTAGTAGATAAAGATTTTAGCTGCTAAATTTCTCGTCACCATTAATTTTCCTAATACGCAATGACAGGTGAATAAAAAAACGTTTACTTTGAAACCGTTTTTTGATCGACTAGAGACGGGTATAGGTAGGTTTACCTTATACATTTGCGCATATTCGGCACTGATACTGAATTAATTTCATTCTGAATTTTTTTATGGACTATAAATAAGACATCTTCCACGAGAATAGACATAGCAATGTTAAAATTTTGTAATATAGGAACAGTGTAACAAATACAACTTTTCATGAAAATCAAAAATTGCATCATTTGTAAGTTTCGATTTCTGGAAATCAAATTGTTCCGCACAAAGAATGTTGTGTTTAATTAATTAATTCAGCCGATACTAGATGGAAATCCATAATTATAATATTATGGGATACAGTAAAACAAGGTTGAACTTGTAAAGTGTAAACACTGTAGCTTCGTCAGATGACAATGATTTAATAAAGGTGAAAATTAAAAATTGGGGTGCAATAAAATTAAATTATTGAAGATGTAAATAAAGCAGTCGAAAGGTTACAATAGCGGGAAAATCCAACAGAGGGTTTAAAAATTAAATTAAATTAGGTACAATATGGAAAATTTATAAAATCTTAAGTAGGTATATGGTTAACAGAATAAATTTAACAAAGGCAAATTATTTAAATCTAGTTGATCATTAAGTAACAGGTCCGTATTTTTGAGTTTATTTATTTCCATAGATTCTAACAAATTTAGTTTTAAGCCTTATGTTGAAAATGTCATAAATTTATTTTCAACCAATTAGAAGGCTCCTTTTTGTTTGCGTTGCTTATAGCGACGGGAGACTATCGCGATAGTCTATTGCCTATTAACCTAATAAAATTAATAAGTGATAATTTTTCTGTCAAAAATGAAGTGCTTTATTTTTTATGGCAAACGTCACTCAAAATACATTTTGTTGCTAACTTATAATTTTTATTGAGAATAGGTCGTAGGTCTCATCATCATATTAAAAGAAACTCCAATTTATGAAATTTTCTTACCGAATCTCCCACGCAGCAGAATTAATTCCCGATCATTTTTTTCTCGGTTTCAATCATGTTTTTGTTGATAAAAAATTTTCCTCGTCTTCGACTCGGAATAATTTTCTATCAACAAAACCATTCGTGACAAATTGGTTTAGGCTTTCGCGGCCAGTCGGGGAGCTAGTGTAGTCATCATTCGGGTCTAAAGGCCGTCGTCGGTTGGAATTGCTTCCTAACGTTTCGCTAGCACGAGTGGCGAGCTTCTTCAGAGGTCCTTCCATCTCCGGTGCTGGAAGTAGACTGACGAATTCTCGGGCGCAGGTTGTATATACAGTGTCACCAGTAAAGTCCGCATCATATGGGATTTTTTTTTATTAATAGCTTTATTCGAAATTTGACTTTGGCATCAAGCTCTGCTTCGATCGAGATGAAAATTAAGCAAAAAAATAGTAGTCACGTGATTCGCATTATCTGTCAAATTTTAACTTTCTCAAAAAAATAATTTAAAAGTGGGGTTATTTTTAAAAATATCGAAAAAAGTTATTAGAAAAAGTTTTTTTAAATGCAGTTTCTAGCCGACGTGCAAAATTTCAGCAGCATAAGATAATTTTAATTTTTTACCTATATTTTGTAAATTGCACCACTTTTGCAAAATAAGACTCAACGCAACATACATAAAACTTCTTAGTTTTGACAATGCTTTATTTCAGACACATTTTCTTTAAAGAAGCGCCACAATAAATGTGTGTTTTTCTACAAAATCAAAATTGGGCTATTAAAATTTGGTCGTATGTGATGCAAAGTTTATTTGTTTTGGACCCTGTATAAGGTAACTTCATAAAATAAGTATTTTTGAAAACGTAGTTTGTGGTTGAAAGTAATACACGTTAACGTTATTAGGACATAGCTTAATAATAAATTATAATATAGGGGTTTTAAATTAAATCGTTGAAAATAGATAAACTTTACTTTGTTAAACACAAATTTATTTTCCACTTAAAAAACACTTTACTGAAGACACTGTGTTCTTTTTTGTCTTAATATTAAGGTGTATTACTTTCAGACACAAACTATCTTTTCAAAAATACCTATTTTATGAAGTTACCTTATACAGGGTCAAAAACAAATAAACTTTGCATCACATACGACCAAATTTTAATACTTAGCCCAATTTTGATTTTGTAGAAAAACACACATTTAATATGGCGCTACTTTAAAGAAAATGTATCTAAAATAAAGCCTTGTCAAAACTAAGAAGTTTTATGTAAGTTGCGTTGAGTCTTATTTTGTAAAAGTGGTGCAATTTACAAAATATAGGTAAAAAATGAAAATTATCTTATGTGGCTGAAATTTTACATGTCGGCTAGAAACTGCATTTAAAAAAACTTTTTCCTATAACTTTTTTCGATATTTTCAAAAATAACCCCACTTTTAAATTATTTTCTTGAAAAAATTAAAATTTGACAGATAATGCGAATCACGTGACTACTATTTTTTTGCTTAATTTTCATCTCGATCGAAGCAGAGCTGGATGCCAGAGTCAAATTTCGAATAAAGCTATTAATAAAAAAAATCCCATATGATGCGGACTTTACTGGTGACACTGTATACTGGTGGGCAGGGGGCGGAGCTTGTTCCGCTTCGGTAAACTTCGGGATATCTATCGGCATTACTCGGGAGTGTCTGAGGATAGGATTCCAGATCTGGTTGAAAAAGAAGAGACCCTCGGGCTCAACCAGATCTGGAATGCCCACGAGTATATATACAACCTGCGCCCGAGAATTCGTCAGTCTACTTCCAGCACCGGAGATGGAAGGACCTCTGAAGAAGCTCGCCACTCGTGCTAGCGAAACGTTAGGAAGCAATTCCAACCGACGACGGCCTTTAGACCCGAATGATGACTACACTAGCAAAACCATTCGTGACCTTGAAAAAAATTATCGGTAATAATTCTGCTGCTAGGGAGATTATAAGTGATAAGTAAATGGTTAGCATAGTTTGAGTCTGTTTTAGTTTTTAGAAAACTGTAATAATGTTTCTGTATTCTTTTGTCAAAATGTCTACCCGTTTGGCCGATGTTTGTTTTAGGACAATCTTTGCATTTTAATTTATAGACGCCTGATTTTTTGTTTTTATGGCTTTTAGTTTTATTATTTTTGATAAATTTACTTAAAGAGTTATGAGTTTTGTAACACACATTTATATCAAGTTTGTTAAGAAAATTGCCAATTACTTTGCTAGGTTGTCCAAAGAAAGTGACAAGTTTAAATTGGTCAGAGTTTTTGCCTCTAGGAAAAACTAAATCAATAGCTTTTTTGTAAGTTTTCTTTTTTAGAATTTGGTCAATTAGATTTCTTTTATATCCGTTATTAACTGCAATTTGTTTAATAATGTTTAGTTCTTTTTGAAAATTGATTTTATTTAGAGGGAGAGTTACTAGTCTATGGATCATACTGTGAAAAGAAGCTAATTTGTGTTGTATAGGGCGGCAAGAAGAGTTGTGTATGACAGTATCAGTATGAGATGGTTTATGGTAAACGGAGAAAACGTCATCATTTTCTCTCTTAATATTTAAATCAAGAAAATTGATAGAATTGTCACTTTCGTGTTCTATTGTGAACTTGATATTTTTGTGTAGGCTGTTAATATATTTTGAAAATACTTTTAACCGTCTATCAGTACCAAGAAAACATGTTAAGACGTCATCAACATACCTATGCCAATAAAGAAACTGTTTGAAAAGAGGATTATTGCGTATTGTATCTTCCAAAAATTCCATAAATATTTCAGCCAATAAAGGACTAAGAGGGTGACATAATAAGACCATTTTTGCTAGTGTATATTTTGTCGTTGAACTCAAAATAATTTTGTTCAAGGCATACTGTAAGAGAAATGAACTTTCTTGTTTTTGACCAGATTTACATTTTTTAAGGTAAGAAGTTAATTGACGAAAGTAATCGTTTCATCGATGGGTACGCTAGGAAACATAATATTATAATGTTGTGTTTTTTAAGAAAGACTGTTGTCGCCGTTTAACTATTATTTCTATTATTTTAGACAGAGTGGGCAACAAAGAAGTAGGCCGAAAGGGAATTAAGAGTAATTTTCTTTGCATAAAGCAATTTGTAGAAAAGAAGGAAACTTTCCTGATAAAAAAAAATGGTTAATACTATCAACAACCGCGGTAAAAGCACTGTAAGATAAACTCGAAATGACTTTAAGCGATATTTCGTTCCAACCCGAAGTATTTTTATTATGAATTTCATTAAAGCTATCTTTAATTTAATATAATACTAGCGTGTACCCGGCTTGCGTTGCAGCGCTTTCTCTGAGATAATAAGGCGAGTTCACCATCACGTCAAGATTTATAAATACAAACCCGAACAAACCTCTAAATTTATCACTGTTTCTCTACAATATTTTTTTGTGCTATATTATTTGTATATCCAGCACCCCGCGCTTTTTTCACAATAATACTAATGTTTATCGTTCATTATTATTTTCTGCCAATATTAAGAATTTCAAAAATATTTTAAACTATATTTATTTTCCGCTTTTTAGTTTGATTAATTATTAAAGCGTGTTTTTTAGTTTTTTTAAACTATATTTATTTTAAATGAAGCAACCTGTTGTGTTTCTTTCATCATATCCAATATCTTTTATTAAAAGGTTTTGTATCCTACTCTATCCGTTTTTAAAAATAGAAGTATTTGTCTCAAATTTTGACCTTTAAAAAAGTGTCGCTTAAAATTGAATACCTTTTCATAGATAAAAGAGTGAAACTCGAAATTCCTGGTGTGGAATTAGATATTATTCTGCTCGATAATGAATTATCGGACAATGGGATTTTAGATATAGGGAAGTAGAAAAGTTACAATTTTTTTATCTTTATCAACAAATTTGAAAAACCTAATTTTCTACCTGTCCACATAGGGTAAGTATATACAGGGTGATTTAGGAGGAAATAGCAATATTTTAGGTATGTATTCGGGGAGAAAAGAAACATAAAAGTTGCTATAAACGTGGGTTAAATTCCTGGCAGTTACAGAAATACAGAGATATACAATATTTAAAAATAAATTTTAATTAAATTATTTATAACAAGTAGGCTAGGTTTTATAATTTTCAAAAATGCCACCATTTACTTCTAAACACAAGTCAGATCTCTGATGAATAGCTCGGGTCGCTCTATGAATGGATGCGGGTATGTTTCTTATAGTTGCTGCAGCATTTATTATTCGAGCGAGCAATGCGTCTCTAGTATTTACTTTACTTGAATATATCAATGATTTAAACCACGCGCAAAGACAATAATCCATAGGATTAAGGCATGGCGATCTAGCTGGCCAATTATGCGGACCATCTTGACCAATCCACAGGTTTGGAAAGTTATTGTTTAAAAAAATTTGTAGATACTTGTAAATTGTAGTGTGCAGTGGCTCCATCATGTTGTAAATACATGTTTTTTCATACAGTGGAATATTGTCTAATAGGTATTGCAAGTGATTTTGTAGAATTTAAGTATTTGTCCTGTGAGATTACCGTCGATTATAAATGGGCCGATTAATTGACTATTTACCATACCACACATTATTAATGACTTTACGTTAAAAGTGATGTTCTACAGTAACGTGAGGATTTTCATAGTACCATCGGTGTTCATTGTAAAGATTAATAATACAATCGCGAGTGAACTGTGTTTCATCAGTGAACAGAACACACTGATACGGTCTTCGATCTGCATTAATCAATTGCAGAATTGCATCCTTAACGCAATCACCATCTTGCATATGTTGAACTCGTTGTAAGTGATATGGGTATAAACAGTTAATGTGAAGATCCCTCCAACCAGACGATTGTGTAATTTGACAAGCAGTGGCGTATTTAATAATAACCCCCGTGGGCTCAACATTAAAAAAAAAACTCAGATCAGATCAGATGCCTTGTTGCATTTAATTTCTAATTTAAGTGAGTAAAATAATATATACATGGTGATTGATAATTCGATTAATTCCTCGCAGGAGGTAATTTGTGATTTTTTCTTAAATATGACCTATTCCGAAAATGCTTGGTTTTCGAGTTATTTCAATTTTTTTCTTGTTTTTTACCTGCGTGTCTAATTTATTTAATTTAAAAAATTGAAATGATGTTCACTTAGTTTTGTAATTTTTTTGCAAACTAGAACTATTAGCAATACTTTGTTTTTACAAATAATTAAGTAACTGTGTCACAGATAACAAAACAACATGGCCAAACTTGGCAAAAAAAAATGGCAAAAATAACTTGAAAACCAATCATTCGGAATCGGTCATATTATGTAGAAATATATATTTTTAAACATAAATATTTAAAAAAATATATATTCCCATTATTGCGTTATATTTAAAAATTTCTTAATTTCTTCCTTTTTTGGGTTCAGCTATCAAAACATAGAAATTATAAATTTTGATAGTTCAAAATAGGGCGTGGCACCGAAAAAATTTTCGCCTGCGGCGCTTTTTTAAAAAAAGAAAAAAAGAAAGAAAGATAAAACGAAAGGTATAGACCCCCCCCCGTGGCAATATTCTAAATACGCCACTGTTGACAAGTATCGGCAATTCGCCTTGCACTTATGCTTGGATCATTTTCGACGGCGTTAAGGATAGTTCTAGTTCAACATCAAGTCCTGACTCCCTTCCAGCTACAATTCTTGCACTTGGAAGCATACCAGATTATACAGCACTAGCAAAAACTTGTTGAAAAAACCTTCTCTCTCGTACTCTCCGATTCGGAAATCAACGCTCGTACTCGGCGACTGCAAGATTTGAGCTCCCGCTGCAGAAGCCATAAACGAATATCATATCAGCATATTCACGATGAGAGAATGTCGCAGGCATAACAAAATGAATCTAATGTTGGAATTGTCAGAAAATACAAAAGCTGATCTGAACACGATTTGACATTGACAAATCTTAAGGCGAACCACGAACAATCGCTTTTATATCGATCGACAATGAGAAGTCGATCGCCTTCTTATCGAAGCGATCGAGATTTCGTAACACGGTTAATCTACTTATCGAAATCGTCTTCTGTTCGGGCGTTTCCGTTTTGTCGATAAAGACTTATTATCCATTTTAAAAATATTTCCTATAATTCCCCGTTTATGATTAAAAGCCAGTAATTAACAATAAAAAGAAGAAGAATATAGGTTATATTTTTAAATTGTTTTGGTATTTGTGTTTGTTTACTGTAGTCTCTAAATTTTAAGTTGTTAATAATTTTTCAAGCTTTCATTTATCATGGTTTTTTCCCCTAGGCCCAACGCATTTTATTTTGTGGCTGCATCCTTCCACAACTCCAGAGATTTTTGTTTAGCATTTTGGCACACAAATTTGCCTGTAATCATTTCAGGATGCACCTCTAAGATATCTAGGAGTAAATCCCAATGCCTGGAATTTACTCTCATTCTTTTTACTGCAGACTCCATTGTCTAAAAACAGAAAACTTCATGTAGGTACATACTTACTGTTTTTCGCTTTCTCCGAAAAACCTATAAATTTGTATGAACTAAACGGATATTTAATTTTAGAAAGCTTTATAAATTAAAACTATGTATTCTAATACACTCTATTATTATTAAAGAAAAACAATCGAATATAATATTTCCTTCGACCAACATTATTTACATCACGAGACAAAAACAATGATATTCATACACCTATGGTAGAGTACTTTTAGCCAATGATCAGTATTATATAAAGGAATAACAATTTGCAACAGTTTAGCGAAAAAATTTAAGAAATATCGAAATTATGGATTTTTAAACATAAACTAAAAATACCAAAAATTTTTAAAACTAAACTAACTTTAACGTATTATTATTTCGTAAATGATTATTATTTATATTTTTTAAATAATTTCGATGGAGTTATTAACAGTTAGGTACTAAACATGATTATTTGTGATTTTATATTATTATATATTTGGTGTTATATTCTCTGTAATAAACTTTTTAAGTTTGTTGAGAATAAAGATATATAATAATATTAGTATTATAATTATAAAGATATATTATTATTAAACCACCCAAATGCGAAAGACCATTTAAAACTCAAAACAAAGTAAACAAACACGATTTCTGAGGTTAGGTTGTTCGTCGACAAGCTTTAGCGGCGTCCACTTGTCAGTCGACTTCTTTCGATGCGATAAAATCGTTAAGTTGGATAAAGAGATCGTCTGTGGTAGCTATTTATGTAGATTGACCTTGAGCCAAGGCGAGACGGGGAAAGACGTAAGGGGAAATTGTCGATTACGATTGTCTGTGGTTCCACTTCTGATTCTTATTAATACCTAATAGGGTTACTATTGCTAAGCAACAACGCAAAGGCAACAGAACATACTTTTTGAAAACTAGCCTACCTATTTGTTATAAATATTTTAATAAAAAATGTTATTTGATTATTTATTTCCTATCAATTTTGACCAATCGCTGACAAGAATTCGTATGTCATGTTTAATTTTCAAGTGGAAAAATTGCATGACAGCTCCTGTCAGTAATTTTTCCGGAAAAATGTTTGATAGGTAGGTACTGTTAAAATAAAAAATTGTTGAATTTCTATCTAGTTATCAGCGAATGACTTTAGCAAAACAATTCCACATAGCAACCTAACAAATTGTAACTTTAGTAATAGTACCCATTAATAGTATATTAAAGTACGAGTTTCATAAGAAGCGGTTTTAGCGCCCGCGTCTATTTTAAAAAACCAGCCACGAAGTGGCGAGTTTTTTTATTGACACGGGCGCTAAAACGCCTTATGAAACATGTGCTTTATACATTTTTTTTCTATTTCACCTTTTATAATCAAGAAAAATACATTTTAAAAAGAAAATAAATCCTTCAAATTTTGTAAATTTTTATGTCTAAATTTTATGTTGGTAATACTATTTTTTATCATAGGAGCCTCTGGACAACAAAAATTATTTTGCAAACTGTCATTTTTTGATTTATTGACCCATTTTCACCACGAGATTCTAAAGTTATTTTAGCGATATGAGATTTGAAATTGGACGGAATACGTTGTGTGATCCTTGTACATTCGGTACATATACAGAGCGTTCGGAAAATCGGGAGATTTTGCTACTTTTTTTCGAATTTCAAAAGACGTGATTTTACGTCACGGCATTGCAATTTAGTATAGGGAAGATGGAAAATTCAAATCAAGTTGAAGTTAAAATCGACATTAGAAGGTTAGTAGATTGAATTTTGGATAGGATTTGGCAGAAAATGATAGCTTGAAGCATCTACAAAAGATTGATTTATAGATTTATGCAACCAACATACATGACTGTTATCCACACAGAATAAAAAAGTAAGCTATCAAGCTAGTTTTCCTCTGCGAAAAATGGGTTTTCTCGTAAATCAGCGGCCGCGCAAGTCAATGAAATAAAACATTTAAATGTTACCAACATCAAATAAAGAAAAAACGCGTATCGAAATAGCTTCATTACGATCCGCAAATGAGGGTCGTACTGAACTCATTATGATCGTGAAATAGAAAAAATGCTTTATACGTTGCTTTGATTGATTAAATTATCATATTAGGTACTAAAAAATAGGCTTTTTTTGTTTAGTCAGAAAATAATATTGCTAAACATCATTCGTGCATCTAATTTTTCCTATGAAAAAATTCAAATAACTCGTTAACAAGTAATTTGTCAACTCGTTTTTCCAAATTTTTTCGGAAAAATTAGATGCACTTAAAATATTACCCCCGAATATTGTTTACCTCTGTATTTCGGTAACGGCCGGGAATAGGACCCATGTTTATAGGAACTTTTATGTTTATTTTGGGTCCCCAAATACGTTTCCGAAATGTTGACATTTCCTTAAGAATCTTCCCTTATATTATAATTATTCTAATTAATTTAGAAGAATTTTAAACTTATTTTTACGGTTTCTCGCAAAATTCTCCCAAATAATATCAAGCAATCTGATTAATTTTTGACAAGAGGATGACATGATAAATAAAGTAAAAATGTGTATCTGCAGACCCGTGTAATTATCAGTTGCAATTAATTATTTATCGACGTCTTGATACCGAGTTTATTCGATAGAAATATTGTTGAAAAACAACTTATACAAATAATGCTGACATAATAAAAATTATTTTTTATTCATGGCGAGTGCAACAGAATTATAAGTGAAACATATTATACGAGTAATAGATGTGTTTTGAACTTCCATTGCCTTTAGTTTTTCATATCAAAACGTTTCAACTGGTAAGTATCTCCGGTCGTCTTCAGGTGAATACTAAACAAGTTACAAAGCTACGAGCCTATTTATACTACCTAGGGGGGCGGAGGGGGCGGAGCTAGTGACGTATGATCGGGTGCAGTCGTGAGTCATCTGCTTACGTCACCATGATTATTCATCTGCTTACGTCATCCGCTTACGTCATCCGCTTACGTCATCCGCTTACGTCATCACGTTTGCATCACTACTCAATCTGAGCCTACACCTATTTAACAAGGGCTTCCAAATGTTTCTTATATCTACATAAGGTTTACTGAAACAGTCAGTGTTCTGGATTATGACAGCTGCTTCTTTGAATTTTCTCTTCCGCCAATGCTCTTCTTTAAGTATAATTTTTGCGTTTGCCCATTGTAAATGATGGCCCTGGGTCCAAGCGTGGTCTGCTGCACCGGATCTGTTTGTTTCTCCTTTCAGTGTGTGGTTTTGATGTTCTTGGATCCTTGTTTGGAGAGGTCGTAGAGTTTCACCAACATAGGATTGTCCGCATTCGCAAGGTATTCTGTACACACAATTCTTCGTGTCCTTTTGATTTGTTGGTTTTGTCTTCGTCAGGTGGCTTCTTAAGGAATCTTTGGAGCTGAAGACTGTTCGGATGTTGTACTGTTGTTCTATCCTTCGAATTTTTTCGGAGATTCCCTTGACATAAGGTACATTCATGGTGGGTCCAGATTCATTATCTTTGTTCGTTATAGTTTTGTGATTTTGACGCTTTTTGATGGCCTGATCGACTAGTTTCACTGCACCCGATCATACGTCACTAGCTCCGCCCGCTCCGCTCCCCTAGGTAGTATAAATAGGCTCGTAGCTTTGTAACTTGTTTAGTATTCACCTGAAGACGACTGGAGATACTTACCAGTTGAAACGTTGTGATATGAAAAATTAAAGGCAATGGAAGTCCAAAACACATATTTTACTCAAGATACATCATTGTCTACAACCTTCAAACCAACCATATTATACGAGATACAAATTATTATTTTGCTTATCATTGCCTACTTGCCAAAAATTAATTAGATTGCTTGATGTTTGGAGGATTTTGCGAAAAATAGTAAAACTATCCTATTAGGTATAGCGACACCCTATGTGGTTAGACAGGAAATGCTTTCGCCTATCCGTTAAATGAACCAGCAATGTAGCATCGTATTTAAAAAAAGTTTTAAAAATATTTTGATATGGATCAAAAATTGTTACTTTTCCACTTGCCTGTATCTAAAATTTCGCTTTACGACAATCCAGCACAATAATATCTAATTTCACAGGCGGAATATCGAGTTTCACTCTTTTATCTTTGAAAATAAATTCAATTTTAGGCTGTTAGGCCTTTTGCACACACTCACGGCGACCGTCCTAACGGCACCGTTTACGCGATCTACCGCGTTCGTGTTATCCTTGTACACATGCACGGTTTTCGTCAGTTTGATTCTATTTTGATTTGAATATGGATCATAGACGTGCTGTGGCGATTTTAATGTCTTACATGCGTATCAAAAAACGAAGAAAGGTACGAAACAGAATTTTGTGGATTCACCCATCAATATGGGAAGGAAACAATTCGGTGCATTCTTGGTACTATTTGGTCAGTTGAGCGAAGACGAAAAAAAAAACTTTTTCAACTATTTTAGGATGTCCATATCCAGCTTTGATGACCTACACGAACGATTAAAAAAATCGCTTCAACGTCAAGATACATTTTTATATGAGAGAGTGCATACAGCCTATGAAAATGTTGGCTGTTACAATCAAAATCAGGATTGACCTCCAAAAATATTCAAAGAAGTAGTCCATTCTCTAAGAGACCCATTTCTATTAACAAATAAAAACTAAAAACGCAAAGTCGTCGTCTCGTCAGTCACTATTTATTCAAAAAGGTGACATGTTTCACCCTATATGGGCATTATCAGACCTAGAAAGTTTTTAAACATAAAACATTAAATAGAAAACCCCCTAAATGTTTCTTACCTAACATTAAAACACGAAAATAAAAGTTAAAAATATTTCCTTCCAGGGACTTCTTGTTCAGTTTCTGTCCTTATATACCTATATCGTGGGCGTACAAGGAAATTCAGCTAAGTCCATAATTTATAGTTTTGAGAAAAACGTATTTTAAAACTAACCTGAATGCATAAAATCGATTTTTTATTTTAAATATTTTATATTACATTAATATAGATTTCTTATGTAATTGAAAGTAATTATTGATGAATAAATGAAAAAATATTTACTTGAACGATTTTATTTATATTTTTTTATAAATATTTGGACTTGAAGTATTTTTTCTGTTAGTTTTCAATATAAATTTGGACTTAAAGTAATTTAACCTGTTACAGATTTGCATTTTTGTTTGATAAATTAAAGAAAGGTTCGTTTTAAAGGAGTCTTCTGAGTCATCTACTTCACTGTCTCTCAGCAGTCAATAGTTTGTACTAAGTACATTAATATAGCATGTACTTAGTGGATTCTTCATGTTGAGTATTACAGAAATATGGACTTAGTTAAAGTACAGATAGTTACAGACCCCTTAATGGTTTCAATTTTCGCGATTATAACAAAAGTGGACTTAGTCGATTTTCCTTGTACGCCCACGATATAGAACTTGTTTTGTCCCAAATACCCGGCCTTGCTTCCACCAAAGATATAAGCATATTAATATCTATATCTACTGCCATTACGAAAAATATGATTATGATAAAATATACCTACTAAATAAAACAATGTTCCCGCCAATGAGCCAAGAAAATATCGTAAGCGCGGTACATGTGCATTGTGCAAGCACCAATTAAATCTTAAACTGTACTGGACAGTACTGGGCATGTCACTCCGTCAACCACAAAATATACCTCTATAGAAATTTAAGTTAAATGGAAGGGTCCGGACGGATGTTTTTAGTTTTAACTCCAGTTAAGAGGTGGCGCCAGTAGTTATGCACACAAGCTTTCTTCTCGCACAAAATTGAAAATGTACTTTAGTTGAGATTTTATCCCTGCTGTGGCATGCTTGTAGCGTCAACATCAAGTAAATTTCAAAAATTTATTGTGCGTTTTACCGTTTGTTGTTAGTGAGTTTTGTGAATTTTCTTAAAAAGTTTGATTTAACTTGTAAGAAAGGATGTCTGATTTATTTGGGGAAGTAAGACGTTCTAATCTGAAGTGTTGTTGTTGTGTCCCAGATGTACAGATTACTATAATCGCCGTTTTCGGTTTCCTAATCCCAAAAATGAAGATTTGTTTAAGCAATGGCTAAAAAGAATTAACAATCCCTTGTTATGTGACATCACCTATGAGGAAATATATGCGAAGCACCGTGTTTGTGCCAGACATTTTCTCGAGGAGTGTATCAATGATCCTAGGTGTCGCAGGGGATTAACACACAATGCTGTTCCTGTTCTCTTCCTGCCTGAACGTAAGTACTCAACGGCTTACAGTTATAATAATTTGGATTTCAACCAAAATTACAAACTCGTGCAGTATATTTATATATAAAGTAGGGAAATATTGGGTAAAAAGTTTTTACAAAATGTCGACCATTACAATTTTATGTGAATTGGTATAATTTTAATTTTAATGTGACCTGTTTTATTAATATTTTATCACTTTTCACTGGTTTTATTCTCAATCCATTTACTTAATGTCCAGTTCTCCAACTAAGATCTAGATAAAAATAAGCTCCCATAAGTTATCCTTGATGATGGAAATAATCATTTCCGAAAGCTTGGAACAAACCCAATATTTTTCTAGTTTATTCCTAACTAGTCAGGCAACGACTATACCCTATTATTTATTTATATATGATCTACAAAATAAGAGAATTGAAAGTAGGTGTAAAAGATCGCTGAATTAACGGTCAACATTTCATGTCCTTAAAGCGTCTCAGTATTTTTAATAAATGTATTTTCATTTCTCTTTTTAGATGAAATACAAAGTTATATAAGCCAACCTGAGTCTAGCCCACAACCATTCAAAAACGCAAAACTACAGGACAAAACCTTCAGAGGAGAAGTCTTCTGCTCCTTTAATGCCCATCAGTGTTTTATATGATAACCATAAAGGTATGTACCTACTCTTAATCCATATTTATATTTTTTTGTGATTATATAAAATCTTTTATATTTTGTAATGATAAAAGGCCTGAAAAAGATGCCGTTGCCTACATCACCTAGATATTTTTTATCCGGACGTATATTATTATACATGATGAATTATATATTGTCTACAGTTTAAAGCAATGGAGGGTTCCAATTTCACTTTTCCAGCATAATATAATATGATAGAGACTGTAACAAACAATCTGTTTTCTCTGTACAGGACAAGTCCCTTTGCCAAGTGGGTCGGCAGTAACTCAAGCCGAGAGCGTTTTGGAGGAAAACATGAATAAGGAGAATATACATCCTTCAATACATCTGCCAATAAGCAGTGTAACTGAAACTCTGGTGCATGCAGGACGTAGACTTACTTATTCCTATGCTTCTACTTTTACTGCTTTACTAAATTGTAGATAAAAAGTTGTATTTTTAGCTTGTAAAAAAGATGTGTACATAACAAATCTGAAAAACGTTTCATACACTTATTGCTTTCATATTATTTTCAAAAAACGTTGAAAACTCAAGACCTTATAATTATACCTATTATCACGTATCCAAAAAAGGATAATACAATACACAATAATGATGTTTTTAATATATTGGGGTGTTCCATATAAGAATACACATACAATATGTGGGTTAATTGGAAAATGGTTTCTGAAGTTCGATTTTTTAAGATATTTTTGTAAAGCTGAAATTTTAAAAAATCGTATTTTTCCAGAATTTATTTGATCTGATATTTCAAACAAAATGATACTTTACATCCTCTCCCATATCTTATAGGGGACACTTGGTATACTATAAAATTTATGGTGTCAGTATTAAGAAAATATACCTAAGCGAGTGAAAAAAGTGAACCTCATTCAAGATCTCATTTTTGCCTCATGTCGGACAAGAATATATCACATTTCACTACTAAAAGACAACCTTTAAGTTTTCATGATTAAAACTATTTTACATATTACCAACATCATACTGTATATTATTATTTATCATATCATTATATATTTTTGTTATTTAAATGTACAGAGTGAGTATCGATAGTTCTATTTTAAATAAATTTTTATTTTTATTACAACAAAACTGCATTTTAATATATTGTCTTCCCATATTTTTCATAGGACGGAATATTTTTAAATGTAAGTCCAAAAAATAATACTATATTAAGTTCTTATGATCAAACTTAATATAGTATCATTTTTTGGTCTTACATTTAAAAATATTACCTAAAATAAAATTTGTTTTATTAGTGCACAATTATACATTAATTTGCTCGTTCACCATTTGATCAAGATATTAAATAACTTTTAACCCCAATCAAGAGATGGCGCCACAAATTTAGGTACAATCGGTAACATTTCACTTAGCTTTCTATATAGGGTATATTTTGTGCCGTCAACACGGTAACGGTCGCCGTAATTTATAGTGGGGGCTCACGGTGACATCGCGGTGGAACAGAACCGTGTACACGGTGCCGGTGCGTGTGCAAGGTCACATATGCAGCCTAATCCCTTCCCTTAACCGTATAAACGGCGCCGTTAGGACGGTCGCCGTGAGTGTGTGCAAATAAAAACCTTAAAGGTCAAAATTTTAGAACAACAATTTTTTTCTCAGAAACGGATAGAATAGAATCCAAAAAGTTTAATAAAAGAATATGCTATAATACGTCCATAATTTCTACTAATAACTTCAGTACAATGTAAGTCAGAAATTAAGTTTTTATGTTCTCAGTAATGTCCTCTATAAATTGTGTAATAACAACTTTTTTGTAGTTACCATGGTAACGGCGTGGAGAAGGGTAAGACTTAAAATATTTAAAAAGGTTGTGATTTCGGTCTGTGTTAACCGAATTTAACAAACTAAGACTTATTTTAAAGAACCTTTCATCCTGATTGACCTTGTCTATAAATATTATTAAAATTAATGCGTGCAGTTAATAAAAGATTGCACTTTTAAAAAATACATTTCTAGCTTCAATTTTTTTTTTAATTAAACGCAACCATTCAACTATTTGATTCCTATTTTATAGCTAACTAGTTAGTAAGGAGAACTGCGAAAACCGCAAGTGGTTTCCTTTTGTCTTTTAAAAGTCAAGAAAATAGCGTAAGAGTGTAATTCCATTTCGGCCTTTAGCAAAGTTTTGTAATTTCCCTTTTATTAAAACCTTAAAATTAGTTTCCGACCGAAACAAGATTTTCAGTTTTGACTGAAACCGAAACCGAATCTTCGGCCTTGGTTTCAGTTTCAGCCGAAACCAAAACCGAAACTTATTTATAAACGTTAAAAATTTTATTGTATACTGAAATTTAATTTATTTTATATAGGGCGAAAACGATCTTGGGAAGAACGGTTTCCCAGTAAAAAAAAAAGGTCGACAGAGAAAAAATCTATTTATATAGACAACGCTGCCTAGGAACCCACCCAAAGTTAGCCGAACGGGGCGCGACAATTCACGAACACTGAGTTTCGGCATAGCCGAAGGTTCGGCCGGTTTTTGGCCGAAACCGAAGCTTTGGTCGGTCTCTACTTAAAATCCTACAAGAATAGCTTTTTGGCTATATTAATTATAGACGATTAAAAAAATATGACATTTCGTTATTATGTTAGTTATTTATCTAAAAAATGCAATAATAATCCAAATGTTACCTTTATTGCCAAGGCTGCCGCGGGCATTTATTGTCTGACAATTTGTCTGATATCGCAATTAAAAACATGTAGTTCCTTGCGGTTGATAAAACAGGAATCATTGATTTTTACTCGATTTTATAGGTCATTAGTTAGTAAAACGAATAAGTAAATAATTTATGTAATTAAAATGAACCGGCGCGCGGCGTGCTAAATCCTGAAAACCTTTTCTGGAATGGTGATGAAATTAACGCATAACGTATTTTCTTGAAGCCAAAACTGCGTTTTCAAACAATTGACAACAGGTGGCTAACATATATCATAGACTTCCTCATTCTTAAAAGGCATTTTTTCTTAAAATATATTACTTATTTTACAAAAATAGACTTAATGGTCGCGACAGTAACAGTTACTGTCACATATAGTGGGAACGACATAAAGGTTAGTCTTTTATCTCATGTCGTAATTGTCCATGGCCGCCTTGGCATTAAATGTAACATAACAATAGTACATTACATACTTAGGTTGAGAAGTGAGCTATTATACAGCGAGCGCTTTTATATACTGAGGCGCGAAGCGCCGAGGAATATAATGTGCGAGGTATATAATAGCCTTCTCAACTGCGGTATATATAGAATTTTTTCTACTACTAACAATAAAATATTTCATATTTTAATTCGTTTAAATCTTTGTTACCAATTTTCACCTAATTTTTAAAAAAATTTGAAAATCAAGTCACTTAGGATTTTACTTGTCAAATGCGATCTTCGGTCAGTATGTAGAAAATATTCGGGTTAGATAATAATATAAAGTTAAAATTATAAAATGTCTGAAATTGAGAGTGAAGAATTGGAAATTTGTACCCCACCCGAGCTTAGAGAGGCGGCAAATAGCGCACAGGTATACACATGACTTGCCACAATTGTACAATAAATTACAATTTTAAATAATAATTATATTTATGAACTTTAGTTATTAACCGTTTACTGATCTCCAGAGTTGTTATTTATTTGATTTGGGTTATGTTTTTTGAGTGTTTTTTCGTGTATTTAAAAGTACCAGGAACACCACGAATTTGGTTGATTTTTCATTACACATAAATAAAATATTACAAGCGAAAATTGCAATTTTATTATAAATAAATAGGTTTGTGTTTATTATCACAGAACCATTCCTGAAAGTATCTTCCCAATAAAATTATAATAAAAAGTCCTATTTTATTGATAATTTAATCCTGTTTTCCAGAATTTTTTTGTTTAAAATGGTCAAAAAAGGCTCAAAATCAATAATATGTTAAAGAAACGGTGAGTTAAGTTATAAAATTATCTGCAACAACCTCATTGAAGAGCTGTTTTTCAATATTGACCTAGGAAATTTTTTATTATTATTATTAACCTAGGTGAAGAAATGTTACTTCTCGATAAAGGAATGAAGTAAATAATGACGATTTCTCAAGTAAGTAGTAGAAAAAATATCATTATTTGTTTTTTTTAAACGTCTAAAATTATTAAATATAACCAAAAAGGCTATTCCTGTAGAATTTCAACGTTTTAATAAAGGGAAAATTGCAAAACTTTGTTAAAAACCTAAATAGGACTTACTCTTTCACTACTTTTGCGATAACTCTTAAAAGACAAGAGGTTTTGCAGTTCTCTTTAATAACTGGTTAATTAATTAATAATATATTAATTTTAATAATATTTATATAAACTGTCAATCGGGATAAAACGTTCTTTAAAATAAACCATAGTTTATTAAATTCGGTTAGCGCAGACTGAAGTTACGTGAGGTGGGTCGTTATTTAGATAATGCGTTTTTGGAGCGATATATATTTTGATAGTGCTCCAACGCGCTCCACAACGTAGAGCGACGCCGGTAACGGCAAGTTTTGATTTGTGACCATGGCCGTAACGCCGGAGTGCAACATTCGGAGCGGAGAATACCCAAATAAAATATAATAGCATTATTTTTAAATTTAAGATTAAATTTAATAAAAAACATTGAAAGCATTTTTTTAACGTCAACTTCTATATTTCTAAAGAAATATAACTATTGTGGATTTTGAGGTAGGTAAATCGTAAATAAAGTTATCCTTTAAATATTACAATTACGTTACCGCACACGTGACCTTTACATAAAATTACAACGGGTTGTCGTGGATCTCAACAGTTAGCTTTGTAACGTAGCCGCCCAGTTGTAAAAATTTTGTGGCTTCAAAGTAAGTAAGGTTGTTTTTTAACGGTATTCTTGGAGCGTTCGCGTTGCAACTCCAGACGTGAAACCGTTTTGCCCACCTATTGAAGTACAGCCTTTAAAGTACCTACTTTTAATTGTTACCCTTCTCCACGCTGTTACCATGGTAACAACAAAAAAATTGTATATTTTATAGAGGATATTACAGAGCATATAAAAACATAATGTCTGGCCTACATTGCATTGACGTTATTAATAGAAATTAAAGACTTTGTATCATATTATAGCGACTACGCTCCCTAGTGGTAGAATTAGGAACTTGATGATTATTTCTAGCATTCATATCAATTTTTTTACCTCAAAGTGGTAACATCTAAGGTAGGTGCGCCTATTAAGGCCCGGGTCCAAAGAAGGCCCATTGTTTATTATAAACAGCGGTTAATTTTAATCGGCAAACTTGCTACATCATTATAATATACATAATACTACCCTCGTAGTGCACACCACCAACAATACACGGCTTGCAGTGGCGTATCTTCGCGTCCGAGAGCAGTTATTTCAACTTGTCATATTTTTAGCGGCTGTTGTAAGATTGAGAAATTCGTGAATTTTAAGTTTATAGTGTCAGCGAATAAACAAAAAGTAAGTGTTATGTTGAAATTAAGTTCTTAAAGTATGTAGATGTATGTAGGATAAATAGATATTTTACCAAAGTAATGACAACGACAATACAAATAACACTAACCTTGAAAACCTGTCTCACTTGGGAGTCTAAAGAAGGCCCTCTTAAATGTTCAAAAAAAGGCCCGGGCCTTATTTGGATAATTTAGATCTAATCTGTATTTTTGCTGTCTTTCAAATTAAATAAAATGCCAAGAAAGAGGGCTTTATGGACTGATGCTCAATTGAAAGAAGTAATGGAAGCAGTTCGAAATGGTATGGCGGTAAGGACAGCGAGCACTGCATTTAGAATTCCTAGAAGAACTTTACGTAACCATTTAATTACTGGGAGCACTGAAAAAAAAATTGGCATTTGCCCCATCACAAATATCAGCCAGACATACACTTGAAAACAAACATAATGAAAATGCAGGAGGGCAAGAAAATTTCGATTATCAGATAATATCTAACCAAAATGATGTTTCTAACTATTCACCTCAAAACAAAAAATTGTTAAGAAGAAAACCTTGGTAACGAATAAAGCTAATACCACGGTCATGTCCGAAAGTCAGCCTGGACCAAGTGGTCTGGGCAGTAACAAACGTAAACACCAAATTTCCAGCTTTTCGTCAGACGACACCGACTATTCACTTCACAATACTTCTTCGTCGGAAGTTGAGGAAAGCTTTTCCGACAAGAGTGGGAAAATGCCGAAAGTTTTAAAAGGGAACTTCAAAGAAATCCTACCAACGCCTAACATGGAAGAAAGTTTTTAAATTATAGTGCCCAGAGAGTTTCAAAAGATTTGTTTAAAGAACAAGATAAAAAGGAAGCAGCACAAAAAAGGAGCGGCAAAAAAGGGAGCGACGAAAAAGGGAGCAGCAACAACAGAAAAAATAAAAAAAAGTTGTTCAAAATAGGAAGGTGGTTGAAAAGTGGCATTGTTATTTATGCGACCAGGATAAAGTAATGGATATGAGACTAAGTTCAATGTGCCTTAGATATGTACATAAGGAATGCATAGGCCTAACAAAACAAGACGTAGAGCCAGGATTTTTATGCCCCTCTTGTTTATAAGTAAAAACGCATTTTCAGTTGTTAAAACGTAAGGATTACTTTTGTTATATGGCTTATTTCGGATACAATAAAATTTTCAAACTAACTTGTTGCATTTTTCATTACTTATCTTAATGAGAATACGCATTTCCCAATAAGGGCCTTATTTGGAACAGCGATGGGCCTTGTTTGGAATACTGGCTCCAAAGAAGGCCCTTTGCAACTTTTTTTTTTAATGTTTTTTAGGCGGTTTGATGAATATATTCACATTGTAATGTGACTTGGCAACAGTTCAGACCCAAGACAATGTTATAATAACCTAAAAAAGTAAATAATATTTTTTATCATATTTTTCTAGGACAGCTTAAGTTAAGTGGGCCTTAATAGGCGCACCTACCTTATAGTTTTAGAGATACAGCCTTTTGTGGATTAATCAGTATAACTAAACTTTTTCTGTCTAAATTTGGTAATTTAAAACTAAACTAAACGCATCTAGCGTCCTAGTGGTTAGAACCTTGAATGGTCAATCTGGCCTAAATTAACCAACAACTTAACATTGAAGAAGTTTAATATTTACTATATTATCTTTTTCTAACCATGACTATTAACATGTTTAACTAAACAACAGCACTTACCAGTAAGTCCACCCCAGCTGATCATAATAAATGCAAAAAAGGCAGTTTGATCTAAAAAAAATAATTAAATTTGTTAACCATACATCAAGACCACAGAACTAGAAAAAAAATGTAGATCACCTAATAGGCTGTGTGTATGTGGTAGCTAATAATAGTTGGTCATCATCAATTTAAAAAAATTATTTTTGATATTTATAATATATCTTAATAAAACAATGCACCTATTGAGATTCATTACCTGTTGAAAGAGTTTTCCTCTGCCGCAACTTTCTTACTATTAAAACAATTAGGTATGACTAAACACAATGGCATTCAGTGGCGACTCTCCCATAAGGTCATTTGATTAATGACCTCCCTCAATTATTCCCTTCTTATGTAACTTTATCTTTATTAAGTTTAAATTAAGTTTAAGATTTATCTTATCAGTCAAACTTCGTTTGTTTTGGTATTATTACTATTACCTCTATAATATCCCTCGTATTTTACGAGAAATGCATAATCACAGCCACGCTCTGCCAAGTTAAATACACGTAACTTTACTTATCGTACGTCCCCGCAGTATATTCGGTTCAAGCGAGCCTTGACCAGCTCTCTGTTACCTTTACCAGACAAATTTTAATGCGCAAACGTGCAAGAGAGAAATAAACACATGCTACTACTGAAAGAAAAGACAAAGAACTAGAATATGTTGGGGCTAGAAGCCAAATAAAATTTCGATGAGGTTCCGATGAACGTTGCCATTTTGCAGAAACGTGAGGCAAGAAGAGCATTGTGGGTCCAGCTCTTAGTTTATTTCCTAGGAAAAGTTGTTGGCTTAAGTGCTCAACCGATTTCTACAGTAAGCGAGATTAATTGTATCATGTAATGTATATTTAAACATTTATTGTCAGTTTGTAATTATTTACATTTAATTTTCGGTTACCGGCAGGGCTTGATAATTTATAGATTTGTTTAGATAGATTGATTTATTATTTATAGTACTAATAGTGTTATGTTAAATAGTGTCGTTGAGCAAATATTATTAAAGGCTTAAAAAACGGTAATAACTAGTTTGAGTTTGAATTTTAATAAATGGTCGTCCACAACCCAATTTATTAATTACACAAATAAGTTAAGGAAATATACTAATTTTTTATACATTTTTTATTAGGTAACAAAAAAGTTTAATAGGTTAAAAAATACCTAATTGGCACGGCACCAACAAAATTTTGCTTTTTTAATTTACTTGGAATACTAAATGACTCCTCCCCCTCCATTTAAAATAACCACGAGCCGCCACTGGTGGCATTGTTAATACCTATATTGTTTTGAAAGTTTATGTATCAGAAAAAATAATTCACAGTCAAGACAGCCTTTCCTAGAGATGTTATTTTAATCACGCAGATTTTATGGGGAATAAGCATTCTACTGTTTTTATAGGCCTGTGATCAAGATCTGATGAGCGAGCATCAGGGACGGTAAAGGAGGTAAATTTCCCGCGTCTGATGTCTCTAAAGGCCTGGACCTTCTTTTTGTGTATTAAGTACCGTAAAACGGGGCTACTTCGGACAGTGTGGGTAACTTCGGACATCGCGACATCAGGGTTAAAATAATTAAGTGGTAGGGGAACAGAGAATGCAAGCGCACTGTTTCTCTTCAGAAACGTGTCTTAACAGTTGCCTTTGTACGTTTCGACAGTTAGCAGCGTTTTTTATTATGAAGTCATTTTTGGAACTTTTTTAAAAGTGGTAAAAGTAACTGGCGCACAGCCGAAACTAGTTATGATAGGGGATAACTTTATTTTACTTTTTAGTAGCCCTCTATGTTGTTAACATATTGGAAAAATTTGAAATTTATAGTTGCTATGTTTTTTTTTAGAGAGGTGTAAGCAAACAAATCCAAATTTGCGGGGCAACATCGGACATGGTTCGCATATACAGCAGAAGGCAGTTGGGGAGTCGCCTGTAGGAGCGGTTCGGCGAAAAGCACAGCAAAGCAGCAAAATGTCACTTCGAGGCGCATCGGAATTTTATGGGATTCCCAAATTTACTATATGGGTAAGTGATAAGATTGTTTTTATTGTTTACTTGTTTGTTATTATTTTTGTAAAAAAATATTTTCTATTTTTATAAAATAAATATCATATTATGTTGGTAAATATGAAAGCCTTTTTTCTAAATATTTCTAGCTTTTATGCTAACTTTTTTAGTACCACCCACCTAATATATTTTTAAAAGTTAAATTAGTGTCCGAAGTAACTATTAAGCCATGTTTACTTCAATATTTTTCGGTTTAAAGAAGGTGTCCGAATTTTCCCCACCTTGTAGGGTAAATTCGGACACTTTTCAACCAATAAAATATATATGTTAGAACAAAAAAAAACTTTTTCTTTTAGGAAGTACTCTAGCAAGGATGTAGTATCCCACAAAAAAAAATTGATTCGCGAAAGGTTTCACCTTTAAAAAATGCAAAAAACTGTAAAATCTGGCCGAAGTAGCCCCGTTTTACGGTACCAATTAAAAGAAAATATCGTCATGCATACTGCATGCAGGAAATTGAAAAAAAAATCGTTTATCCAACGAAAACTTATTAAGGAATAAAGATAGCTTCCAAATACATCCATTTACCTAACAAAAATAACTTTACTGACAATTTAAATATAAATAACTTGGCTTGAACCGACCTAATTTGTGGTCAGGAATCTGGCATGAAATATTGTACAGGTATTTTCTGGACACCCTGTGATATCTAGTTTCGCGGTCACCCTGTATATTTTACACAAAATAGGATATGTTATACTTACAATTATCTGTATTAATTTTAACAAAGATTGTTATCAGGTAATATAGCAAAACTTCCAGAAGTAAAGTGATATTGATCCTGCTCATAATTTTGTATTTCGGTCCATAGACCATATTCCACAGTCCAAGCAAAAACATTGGAATCGTATTTGCAATCATTTGTGATGATGCGAAATGCGTCTGCAAAGTGGTCCTGTTGCCAGTCGACATGGTAGGATCTGAGAGATTTCTAAATTTGTACATCCAAAACTAAAATATATAATTTAGGGTGAATTAAATTATTAGCATACGTGGTTTTACCTTTAGTAGTTTAGGTTAGGGCCGATCCTAGTAGGTGTGCAGCGCGTGCACCGCACGCGGGCGGCCAAAACAAGGGGCGGCCGTAGGCCGAAGATAGATCTGTCAATCAAGCAAAACTTTTTACGAATTTCTCGAAATAAAAATAAAGTGACATTTATCAAACTATAAAAGATAACTTTAAATTAACGTCGAAGAAGAAAACCATATTTTTGTGAATTATTTCAAATGGATTTATTTATTAAAGATTTTCAATCAAACCAGCCAGCGCCAGTGGTGAAATTTCTAGTGTTTTTGGATGTGGTACAAGAGGTATATAATTACTTTTCTGCGTCCCCATATCGATGGGATTTACTCAAAAAACACGTGAAAACTCTTACTTTAAAACCGTTAAGTGAAACAAGATGGGAAAGTCGTATCAATGCTATTAGACCTCTAAAATTAGAGCTAAAAAACATTATTACCGCATTAAAGGCATTAATTGAAGATACCAACAGAGATACGAAAACAAAAATGGGTGCTAAATCAATAATTAAAAGTCTTGAAACATTTAGGTTTTTGTGTTCAATTTTAATTTGGCATGATTTATTATCAAGAATTAATGTATTAAGTAAAATGCTTCAAAATCCTAAATTAAATATCGCGGAATGCATTAAAGGCTTAGATAATCTTAAAAAATATTTAGTTTCCCAATGATCTGACGATAATTTTAAAATATTTGTCGATTCAGCAACAACACTAAACTTGCTAGAGATTTAGGTATTGATCCCGAATTTCCCATCTCGAAGCTCAGAAAAAAAGTTAGTTTATTTGATTACGAGGGCAGTGATGAACCAGTTTTAAATCCCTTCCTGCAATTCAAGATTGCTTTTTATTTTGCAGTTCTTGATTACGCGATCTCTTTGATAAATGAAAGATTTACCTTATTATCTGAGTGCTATTCAATATTCTGCTTTCTGTATGAGTTTCACACCATTTCTAATGATGACCTCATGAAAGCCTGCATGGACTTAGATAATAAGTTACAGGTACAGGAGGAAGGAACTATTGTGAAAGATATAGACGGTATACAACTCTTTAATAAAATAACTTCATTTAGAGATATTTTTCCTGGTAAAAAACAGCCAATTAAGATATTAGAAATTTTAGTCAAAAATTATCTCATTCCCTGTTTTGCTCTAGCAATAAGGATTTTTTTAACCTTACCTGTTTCTGTGGCTTCAGGTGAAAGAAGTGTCAGTAAATTAAAAATTATTAAAAATTAATTGAGAAATAATATGACACAAGAAAGACTTTCAGATTTGGCCATCATCTCTATTGAATCCGAAATCTCTGAAAAAATTGTTCTCACCGCAATTATTGACAAATTTGCTTCTCAGAAAGCCAGAAAAATTATTTTATAGTTAATTATTAGGTAGTCTTCGAGGAAGGACTGATTTATATACTTTTCATTTCGCGAGATTTATGCTTTAGTACTTTTTGTTATTTTATATTTTCTGGTCAATACTGTTGTTTCACATTTCTAATTATAAAAAGTCTATTTTTGTTTCAAAAGTAATATTTTTGTTGGTTTATTATTTTGTTAAAGTAAAAAGAAAAAAGGTGTCGCTAATATAACATATTAGCTGGCCCAAAAATAAAGTCTCCCGTAAAATTTTATTTGTAATTTGCATTTTTATTAATGTTTAACTTTTTACTCTTATGTACATGTAGATGAGTTTATAACGTCAACGTTAAGTATTACTCAAAATAGGAAAAATTCTTTAGAGGGGCGGCATGATAGGTCTTTGCACGCGGGCGGGCGACACCCTAGGATCGGCCCTGGTTTAGGTACATCCATATGGTTAAAACGAGCATACCTAGAAACGAGACCGTTTCGGTAATTGTGCATGGTTAGTCAGAAAACATACTAACATTTATTAAGTTAAATAAAAATCCACGGGATCAATTAAGGCTATATCGCGAAATTAATTTAAGTTACTAGTATGGGGTAAAAAAATTATTGATAAAATCAGTCAAATGAATTTGATTAAGAAAATTTTCAAATTCCTAACTTCTCTGCTAGGAAGCGCATTTACTGACATAATGTAACTAAAAGTGGCTGATTTGCCCATATATTTTATATACAGGCCTGAAGCATGCCACATACATGTTCAATACTCTAAATATTTTATTTAAACATTTTTTCTTCAGTTACCATGACGACAGCGTAACAATTCAAAGAAGTATAATCCTGTGGGTTTGCCTTTACCGATTTTTACAAACGAAGGCTTAACTTAAAGATATTTTCAATAGGATTAAAGTTTACTATAACCAATGCTAAGATTAATTTGTTTGCCCCATAAAAGCGGGCGCTAATCAATAGAAAGTCCTTTATAAGTTATTAAAACTTTTAGATTTATCTATACCTACCACCATTATGAAACTCATGTTGTAAGTTGTATGATATAATATTATGTTGTAATGTAATGTAATGATTGCTGGTACTTACGTTCATTGCTGCACTGAGAAACGACATTGGCAGAAAATGAGCTATCCCCCAAAGAAAGAATACTATATGACATAGTAAATATTTATCTTTTGGAATTCGCAATGGCGGAACCTTTTCGCCATGTTCTTTGTAATCTTTTTCTAGGATCTCTAAAAATATAAAGAATTTGTTAATGTATATCGTTTTTTTACAGTAGAAAAATCGTGACCTTTTTTAACACCAAATGTGGTTAATATTTACCAAGTATCCGGTGTCAAATTACAGAACCCCAAACTGTGTACCGGGTGTTCCATCTAAGGAGGTAATCGGCTATATCTCAGAAAGTAATAACACTAGGAGTTTGGAAAAAACTATTTATCGATAAAAGCTGCCAAGAGAAATTGCTGGAAATTATTTTTAAGTTCGAAAAATTACCGCTAGGGGGCGTAAGAGAACTTTCAAAATAGAAATGCCGATTTTCTCTTGATTTTTCTTAATAAAAATATGTTAAAAATATAAGCATTGTATTCTTCCTAAAATTATGCAACTTTATGTTGGAAATCGTTTTTTTCTATTTTCAATAATAAAGTGGTGGGAGAAGGTCAAACCTTTATTCTTTCAAACGCTGATATCTCTGCTTTGGATAAACCGATTTTATTCAACTTGGTCTTGAAAAAAATCCCTTCTTTTCCTCTACACGCTGATCTATTAACTATACCATATTGATTCTAATGGTGGCCACCAGATGGCGTTTTTCCATAATTCCTCAATGAATAAGGATTTTCTCAAAAAAAGCAAATGTTATGATATGACTTTTTCATCAAATTTTATTTTAGGCTTATAAAGGCTATTAAATTGTGGAATAAAAAATCCAGGTCCGTATTTAAAATAAAAAAGTTGATGATGTTCGCTCGAATCCGAAACGTCGGATTAAAAAACTAACCCCATCAGCTGGTAGAGGAGGAAAAGTTACTATAAGGAACTGAAAACCGCAACGTGATATCTTTTGTTAAACTAGAGAAATTAGGGATAATAATAAATTAATATGGAAAAATAGCCCATTTTTTAAAACTAATTTCTCTAGTTTAACAAAAGATATCACGTTGCGGTTTTCAGTTCCTAATAGTAACTTTTCCTTCTCTACAAGCTGATGGGGTTAGTTTTTAATCCGACGTTTCGGATTCGAGCGAACATCATCAACTTTTTTTATTTTAAATACGGACCTGGATTTTTTAATTCACTATTTAATAGCCTTTATAAGCCTAAAATAAAATATAATAAAAAGTCATATCATAACATTTGATTTTTTTGAGAAAATCCTTATTCATTGAGGAATTATGGAAAAACGCCATCTAGTGGCCACCATTAAAATCAATATGGTATAGTTAATAGATCAACGTATAGAGGAAAAGAAGGGCTTTTTTTCAAGACCAAGTTGAATAATATCGGTTTATCCAAAGCAGAGATATCAGCGTTTGAAAGAAAAAAGGTTTGACCTTCTCCCACCACTTTATTATTGAAGATAGAAAAAAACTATTTCCAGCATAAAGTTGCATAATTTTATGAAGAATACAATGCCTATATTTTTAATATATTTTTATTAAGAAAAATCAAGAGAAAATGGGCATTTATATTTTGAAAGTTCTCTTACGCCCCCTAGCGGTCATTTTTCGAACTTGAAAATAATTTCCAGCAATTTCTCTTGGCCGCTTTTATGGATATATATTTTTTCCCAAAGTCCTAGTGTTATTACTTTCTGAGATATAGCCGATTACCTCCTTAGGTGGAACACCCGGTACAATAAACATGAATGTTTGTTAAATACGGTTAATACACACCATTTTAAAGTGCAGAGCAGAGCAGGAGCAGTGGTTTTAGAAACATCAGCGATTTAAATATTTTATTTAAAGTATTTAGTATACTCTATAAAGAAAAAAACATTATAAATAAGTGATCAGATCACAAACTTGATTACTTATTTCTATTTGAAAATAATTTAATTAAAATAAATTACCATTTTTTCCTATAGATTAATTTGTCTAAATTTAATTTTTTATTAATATTATTTAATTTAATTTAATATAGGAAAATTTTATTTTGTTTTAAATTGAAAATCCTCATTACTCTAAAAACACTGTTATCTCTTTGAAGCACAAGATATGGCACATTTTTAACACCCTTTCTGCATGAAATAGGTTTGAAAAATAAAATTGTGAAATTTTACCAAAAACATGTTTATTTGCTTATAAAAATATGGTTAATAACATTATTTTATTTTTAAAAAAAATTTTATTGCCCAAATTTTAAAAAAATAAGTGGTTAGTTTAGCGAACCACCATGCACAGGAATCGAAAAGAAATGTCATGAAATAATAAATCATATTAGGTTATCTAAATTATTTTTTGTGAAAATTTTGAAAACATTCCTTTCCGCAAGCACAAGGGAACGTTGCATGTGGAACACATCCAAATAGTACGAATGGGAACTTTCTTGATACTGCATGCAGCACAACGTTTTGATGTGCTTCTCATTGGCTGATGGGTGGATGATTCCAATCTTATATTATTGCTCAAATGAGGTTTGTGACCTTTAACTTGAACGCTTTTACGTTTTGGGCCAGTAGTATCCAGTGGATAAACAATAGCATTTGCTAACAATCTTTCATATACTGCCCGACGAAACTATTTGTTAGTTAATTTTTCATATCCAATTTCTTTGTGAATAATAAATGAATTGGTAATGGCGGCATCCAAAAAATGAAAAAACAGTCGTCAGTACCATTTCTTGCTTTTTCGATCAATTTGATAGTCATTTTTAACCTATCAAAGTTGTCAACGAAGTTCATGTTACTATTGTAGTCTTTTAAAATTTTAGGTCAGGGAATATCAGAAATACTTCCATCTTTTTCCTTCCTCTGAACGGTTAGGGTTTGATTGGGATCATGATGGTTGGATAAAAAATGTACGTACATCCTTTTGATCTTTCCATTTAAACATCGTTATTCCATCGTCTGATCGCTTCCAATCTTATTCACCTCTTGGTAGTCCTTTATCGCGTATGCGCGGTGAACACTAGCACTAACCACTTAACCTAACGTACATAAATCCGCTTCAGGATAAACAATCACTGTAGTAAATATGCACTCTTATTTAGGACATATCAAAACATGTAACTTACAAAAAGAACACATCCAAACTGCAATATGTAAGTAAAACTTTAAAAAACACATCAACAATAAAAGCAACTCGGTTATTTTGACGTTTACCAGCATACAATTGTCTGTGCTTTCAAACTATAACAACCAAATTCGAAAACGAGTTCGCTAGCGACATATGTATAGTGTACATCAAACTAGGTTAGGTGGTTCCAGATCTAGCCACTATGCGTAAGTGCCTGGCAATAGGATGAATTTCGTGGTTATTTACGCAAACCACCATGCTTCTTGGGTCGCAAAATTGGTAGATATTACAGCTAACCACCGTGCTTTAAAGAGTTATTATACTACACCTCAAAATGATATGTATATCGGCAATATTTGATTTTTATAGCACTTCTCCGCCAGGAATATACCTACCTACCACCTAAACAAATGTTCTTCATACTAATGTCAATTATAAGAGCAGATTTTAATTTTTTACCCCACAAGACCCCTCCTTCCTCCCAGCCAAATATTGTGATAATACACCAATTACTAAAAAAATTATTTATGAAAAACTAAAACTAAATTGAACTTTTGACTTTCTGTATCTCCGAAATCATCCACTTGTGGGCTACGGTTCGTTGGGTTAGATCGTCAAATTTAAGCCTCAGGAATTAGCGGTAGCTTTGGAGACACCGAGTATAGGTAACAAAGTATCATCAGCAAACATTTGAATAAAACTTTGTTTCAAAACATTTCATTTATATAAAAAATAATAATATACACTTTTTTGGGTAGGCGAAGGATGCTGACTAGAGCAGCACATAACTTCAGGAATTTTTGCAATCGCCAGTTAATAAAATATATTTTATTGTTAGCTATATATATATATATACCGGAGAATAAGGGAAGGTCGCCTTTGATGGCATACTTCCGATGATGGCATACCACAGATATCTTTGGAATAAACCGGTTTTGCGTCATCCCGCATAGTTAGACGGGCGTGCGTATTGACCATTCAGTTGTGAGTCAAATTTCAGTCGTGACGGACGTTTTTATGTAAAGTTATTTAATAGAACAGAAATTTTTAAGTGCTGAAGTAATATTAGCGAGTTTTTAAACCAAAAATTTATTATGTTAGATGCATTAAATTAGAATGCACGTTTTTGTTCCGATAACTATAGGATATAGAGGTTACTTTGCTATGAGTATTTTAAATCTAAGTTGTAGTTTTAATTTTTTATAATTTATTTACTAGAAGTGTGACATATTCCTTAGATGGCATATCCATTGGTTTCCTATGATGGCATACCTATAAATACTAAATACATATAAATAGGTATACCATCATAGGCGTCATATTCAAAACGGCGCTACTTTTACTTTTCTTTTAGATATGTCACTGTCACTACCTATATGCTTTTTAAAGTTTTTTAATGTCTTTAGATTGTACTTTCCTGATAATGTTTTCATTATCTTTTTTAAAAGTATTAAACATTTTCCCTAGAATGTAATATATTATTTTAAGTTTTTTAAACAGTTTTATGTGCTTGAATTTTTTAACAATAAAAATGTGCAAACTGTAACAAAAATATTCCTATTACATGTATGCATCCTTCAGATTTTTGCATTTTACTGGAGTATGCCATCATAGGCAATGCAGTTGCCTATGATGGCATACTTGGTGATTTTTTCTTTTCTATTTTTTTTACCAAAAACATAGTTTTTGTATATTTTTAAAGTTTTATAATGAATATTTAAGTAGTAACGAATATTTTAACATGGTTAAATGGGAAATGGGTTAAAACCTTTATACTAAAAAATATATTAGGTCATAAAAAAAAGGTGCCATCATAGGCGACCTTCCCCTACTGAGAATTGCATGAGTGGCGAGAGTAACCAACGTTGAAATAATGAGGCGTATGCACAAAGAGAGAGAAGTAATTCCAACAGATAAGTGAAGAAAACCAGAAGAAGAAAGGGAAACCATTCAATGTAAACCTTTGACAGCTCATAATTTTGAGCGACGCGACGTCCAAATTTGTAATGAGTTACGCCAAATGTGATAAACATTTAGCAAACACCAGTTAGTATACGTCTAAAGTCACTTCGCTTCTCTCCAAATTCAAAAATTTCTATATCACCAAAATATTAGTAAGTACCTACAGTGCATTCAGGTTAGATATAGGTAAAGTTGCATATTTTAATGCTCAATAATTTGTTAAAAATAAATTAAAAAAATTCCGATAACTTGTGGAGATATCCGAAAAACCTAAAAAAAGCAATTTTTGTTTTCGTTTTTTTACGACAAAATATTTTGAAAAACGAAGAGCACTTTCTTAAGGCACTTTTTTATGCTCTTCAAGAAAATAATTTTATTTTTCAGATACCTATGACGATGACGTTTCGTTTCACGTTTTTTTTCTAAAACTAAATAATTTTACCTGTTTGAGCCGCCTTTTAAAACAAGTGTTTCTTTGTACATATTACTGAACCTAAAACTATTAGTTGTTTTACAGTATGGAAACTTGTTGACGTTTTTTAAAAGATTATTTCCTTCCTATCAATTTTGATCAATCACTGACAAGAATTCGTATGTCATATTTAATTTCCAAGTGGAAAAATTGCATGACAGCTCCTGTCAGTAATTTTTCCGGAAAAATGTTTGATAGGTACTGTCAAAATAAAAAAATTGTTGAATTTTTAGAGAGAGAGAATCTAGTTATCAGCGAATGACTTTAGCAAAACAATTCCACATAGCAACCTAACAACGCTTTTATTTTAAATAATTTTTTCGCAAAAAAAGTAATTTTGTGCAGCATTACAAACCACTCACTAAGAGCGACAGCTGTCAGCAACCTAGCAAAAGGAGGGATCGAAGACCAACAGTTGATAAAAATACCAGGACACAATCGAGCTGGTTTCATAAAACCCTATTTACAAATGGATAGTAACCATCACTCAACAATTTTAAATGCTTTAAGAAATGGAAGCAAGGAGCCTGAAGCATTTTCTACTCAGGGGCAAATAAAGCAAAACACTACTACTGCTGCAACGTCCTCCGAAGATGATGTGCATTTATCTGAAGTATCAAGCATTATAAAAATCATAACAATACTTATATTTTAAATCAAACAACACTCCCGTACTAGGTATAAATATTATAACTGTAAATTTTACGTAAATTGTAACTTTAGTAATAGTACCCAGTAGAATGCTTTGTACCGGGTGAACAACTAAGAATGGTCGTCGGGTATATCTCGGAAACTACTAAACGTAGAAACTTGGGATAAAAAAAATTATGATTAAAGCGGCCATGAGAAAATTCTGGAAATAATTTTTAAGTTCCGCATTTTGCCGCAAGAGGGCGTAATTGAAAAGTAAATTTTAAAATTTTATATAACTCCGAAAATTCCACATTAAGGTATATGTTTGATAACACCATTTTAAGGCTTGGATAATTATGCATCATTTTTGTCTTATGCTCATTGGCGTACCGACTTTAATAAGAGTGGGGGAAGCTGTTCAAAGTGTAAACATTTAAATCGCTGGAAATAATTTTTAAGTTCCGCATTTTGCCGCAAGAGGGCGTAATTGAAAAGTAAATTTTAAAATTTTATATAACTCCGAAAATTCCACATTAAGGTATATGTTTGATAACACCATTTTAAGGCTTGGATAATTATGCATCATTTTTGTCTTATGCTCATTGGCGTACCGACTTTAATAAGAGTGGGGGAAGCTGTTCAAAGTGTAAACATTTAAATCGCTGTAACTTCTAAACGACTTATCCGATTTCAGCAAACTAAAGACTGTTTGGAAGAGAAATATATGCACTTTCACCAGTCGTATTCAGTTGTCCATAATAATTCTCAATAAAATTGCTAGAGGGCGCATTTTGTAATAATAATAGTTTTTTTGATTTTATCCCGAAAATTCAAATCATACGGTATAATTATGATACCATAATCCAAAAGAAGATGAAATTTTCTAGAAAAAATATTAAAACCGCAGCTCGATATCTTTGTTCGTTTCAGAGTTATTGCCAAAACATTAATTTTTAATACGAATTGCGCCCTCTAGCAATTTTATTTGAAACTATTGTATACCATTGGATAAGACAATTAAAGTTACTTACCTTTCTGTTCCAAACAAGCTTAAATTGAGTGTAATCGGATAAGAAGTTACAGCGATTTAAATGTTTACACTTTGAACAGCTTCCCCCACTCTTATTAAAGTCGGTACGCCAATGAGCATAAGACAAAAATGATGCATAATTATCCAAGCTTTAAAATGGTGTTATCAAACATATACCTTAATGTGGAATTTTCGGAGTTATGTAAAATTTTATAATTTACTTTTCAATTACGCCCTCTTGCGGCAAAATGCGGAACCTAAAAATTATTTCCAGAATTTTCTCATGACCGCTTTAATCATAATTTTTTTTATCCCAAGTTTCTACGTTTAGTAGTTTCCGAGATATACCCGACGACCATTCTTAGTTGTTCACCCGGTACGTTGCTTTAATTGATTAAATTATTATATTACTAGTAAATAGGCTTTTTTTTGTTCGGTCAGGAAATAATCTTGCCAAACATCATTCGTGCATCTAATTTTTCCTATGAAAAAATTTAAATAACTCGTTGACAAGTAATTTGTCAACTCGTTTTTCCAAATTTTTTCGGAAAAATAAGATGCACTTATGATATTACCCCCGAAAATGGCCCCTGATCTGGGGCGTGTCAGATGTTTTTATTTCCGCATAAAATAAATATAAATTCCTTGGTGCGGCGCAATTCTGACTCTCTAAACTGCCAATCGACGTTAATAAATCAGTGTTTACTGAATGGCTACTTAATACCAAATACTTTAGATAAGATTATTACTACTCAATTAGCTATCTCTTAAGTGTTACATATTGTTTTTATTGCATATTAGCAAATAATATAACAAAGAAATTTTCCCAAGAGCGAATCTCAAACAAGGTCGATTAAAAAAAACTAATCTCATATTATATATCAAAGTCAACAATAACCGAGTTCCTTTTATTATAGCAAAGCCGACGGCTTTAAAAAATTTAACTCAGCTCAGCAATCCCCCCCCCTTACCGCGATTAAGTAGGTATGCCCCTCTATATTTCTTATACGATGTTACGAAGTTGTTCGCCAAGCGTTCCTTTAACAACTTAGCTAAGCAAATATGTTTACTTTTCTTTGCAGTTTAAAAGAAGCAAAAGGAAAGTACCTATTAGCAAGTGTTAGAATTATTACAAAATAAAGCCACTTTTTAAAAGTAAAGTAAACTAATTATTTATTCAAAATTATAATAATATGCAAACAATGTATTCGCGCCGAATACATCGCAAAAACTGCCAAACACCTCCTCGTTTCTACTTCTCAATCCCTTTTTCTTATCGTTATTCTTATTAACAACAAAGCTAAGCGAATATAAACAATGGCGTCATATTTCTTTTTATTTTTGCTGATGGCTGCAACTAATTTCTAACACAAGAATTCAAGAAATTCACAAAGAAACCGTAAAAACGGTCCTGGAGTGTATTTTGAGAATGTCGCTAAAGAAGGAAGACCTAATAACAATAGGGTTGTGCGCATGCCCATTTCTGTTGGGCGCCAAAAGAGGTGACCTGCGAGCCATGCGTAGGTACAAACGTATTTTTTCACCCATAAACTTTAACTTTTGTTTGCACACTAGATAAGCTGTACGAATCTAAAAGTACATGGTGACACAACTCGAAAATTGTATATTTCTAAGATTAATCATAAAATGACACTAAATATACCACCCCCTATTAGCTGCCGCTTGACCTAATACCAAATCGCTTCTCCCAAATTAGAGGAACCAATTTATGCCTTTTTCATATTAACGGTATTCGCAAGTCTTTTTAATACTAAAGAGTACCTATCATTTCAGTATGTTGTCGCATGCGACGGAAAATTGCCACTGCTTTAAGTCTTAACTGACTTGATTCCAAACATTTTACAAAAAAGTAACTGGTCTTTAATAAAAAAATGACAATATTCTAAAATTACTCGCTAAATACAACGACAATTTTAATTTTAAAATGGCATAATTCCCAATAATTCGTTCGTTGTTAAAAAAAAATGGCATGAAAAAGACCTAACTTGTTTTTTATTTTTTTTACTATTAAGGGTAGGTTTTAATATCAAATTTAAATAATTGTCTTCTAGTAAAAACATTTAGCTAATGTTCCCCCAAATTTAACATTTAATTTAATATATTAGTTGGGCTTAGGAGACAAAAGAGTTAGAGGGGTCTAATATATTTTACAGTTTTTCCCAAAACTCTATTTTTTGGATTGTGTCACTTTAATTTTAAAGGTGCGATGTGATATTCGAACACAACGTAAACGCCGTCGGCCGACTGGTTAGAGCTGCTATGACGCGGGTATAAATTATATTTAACTTTCTAAGTTAACCGCTAGGGGATGTAACTGTAGTAACAAATCAAAAAGCGGGATTTTCTCAAAAATTTATGAATTTAATAAAAACTTGTTGTTTTGAATTTCATTGAGACAGCCAGAGGGCGCTATTTAGCAGAATCCAAAATTTCGTAATTTTTCTTAAAAATTTTAAATTCAGACATATCCTTTTTAACTTAAGCAAAATTAAAAATAAATAAGAATGTCAGCTGTAAAAACCGCAAGAAAATATATTTTTTTTAAATCGAAGATATGGAAAATATAATATAAAAATGAGCTCCAGAAGAACAAACTGACGTTTTAATATGATATTTGTAGGCAAGAAGTTACAAATATCGTACCATTGTGTCTTCTACAATAAAGCCGTAATCATAAAAACGGTTTTTTATATTAATGTTCTGTAAATTGCCTTTATTTACAAGAAAAGTAATAGAGGATGATTTCATTAATGGAACAAAGTAAAGTTTTAAGTGGGCTGTGAATCAAAAAAAAGCAAGACGGCTATGATTCAAAAAAACGATGAAATTGTGCATGTCAGAGTTTTAATGTGTTAAATTTTGATTTATTTTTTTACGATTTGTGCTTACAATTTATAAAATTAAGTAAGAACGATCAATAACCATTTTCAATTAATATTGAAAAAACGTATCACAAAGACGTTTCTAATTCTTACTTTTTATACTAATAATAGCCATTTTTCGTCAAATGTTAATTAAAGTATTTCGTAAACGTTAATAACTGATGTTTGGTATACTATATTTAAGCGTCGAATGGATACCTGGCATTTTCATTCCGTATCAAAGAGTATTAAACGTAAATTGTAAACGTTGATATCTTCCCTTTATACACTATATACAGTATGTCTCTGTAAGTTTGCATCATATGGAAAACTTTTTTATTATTCATTTTACGAAAAAAAGTTATTCCTCATAAAAAGCTCTGCATGGTCTAAAACCTAAAATGCAACAATCAAATATCGAAATTTTCCAGTCATATACGAGGTTTGTCAAAAAATGTGAATTTTTCCCAAGAATGTAAATTTTTCCCAAGAGTAAAGTACCTTTATTTTTGACATTATCAAAAATTGTTATTAAAAAAAGTTGATCAAAACTAAAAACCACGTCTAAATATGCAATAACACGCAGTAAATTAATTAAATAATTAAAAAATTAAATAATTAATAATAAATTAATAAAATAATTTTTCAACATAAATGCGTATAATTGCATATTTAGACGTGGTTTTTAGTTCTGAACAACTTTTTTTAATAACAATTTTTGATAATGTCAAAAATAAAGGTATTTTACTCTTGGGAAAAATTTACATTCTTGGGAAAAATCACATTTTTAGACAAACCTCGTATATGACTGGAAAATTTCGATATTTGATGGTTGCATTTTAGGTTTTAGACCATGCAGAGCTTTTTATGAAGAATAACTTTTTTTCGTAAAATGAATAATAAAAAAGTTTTCCATATGATGCAAACTTACGGAGACATACTGTATAAACATTGACGAGGCGGACATTTTGTCCTATATTAAAGGTTTATTAACAACCATAATTATACTTGCGGTATAAACGAAAATTAAACTTTTATTTAACCATCTTGTGTTTCTTGGGAATGTATTTTAAATGTTTATAACATGTGATTATTGCGGCAAGAATGTACCTACAGGTTAGGGGAGACCGAGGCAGGTTGTAACACGGGGTAAGTTGTAACACATCAAATATTTCCCTAAGTTAAAAGCTCGCAACCCCGCACCCTATGTAGGCTTCTGGAGAACACTGTGAAGCTCAGTTATGTCTAAATAGTCAAGCAACAGACATTGTGGTTAAGGTTATTTTCGATATTGTTTATATTGTGGCACGTAAGTAAAAATCGATATCATAATTTTGTTTCAAATAATAATGTTACAAGCTACCTTCTGAGTTTTTTTTGTCATAAATGAATCATTGCAATCTAGGTTATTATATTGACAAAGTTATGCATGATTATATATTTACTTTTTTTTCTGCAGAGACAAAACGAAAAAAATCGATCCGGGGGTAAATTGTAACAATCTAATTGGGGTAAAATGTAACATGTTACAATTTACCCCGCTATATGTGCCATGTACCTTTAATACCTACTTTCTATTGTTTAGGATGAAAACGTATACTAAAAAAACAAAAAGAGGTTCTATTTCTAAAGAAGACATGGAAGAGGCAGTAAACAGAGTTGTACATAATAAGGAGTAGATACGTTCAGTTGCAAGTGCTCTAAAAATATATCACGTGACTCTTTATAGATATGTGAAGAAGGTGAAAGATTCAGAAGGTCGTATCAAGTTAGATAATGTGGGTTATAGGCAACTTCCAGTTTTTAATAATCAGCAGTCATCTAGCTTAGTTGAATACTTAAAACACGCTTCAAAAATTTATTTTGGTTTGACTCCTAAAGAAGTCCGTAAACTGGCTTATAAGTGTGCGTTGAAATATGAAATTAAAGTTTCTGATTCCTGGGAAAGAAACAAATATGCTGGGGAATATGTGCAAAATGTGGTCACATGAAGCTTGCACTGACTTTGAAGTTCCCATAATATATCTGCCATCATTGCGATTCGGATAGTGAATAGTTAACCAACAATAGCTACATTATGTTAAATAATGTTTACTATTTATGTTTGTTTAAAATGTTTTTTATGTTCACGTTCATGGTTTTTATGTTCCCGTTTCTATTTAAGTAAATATAACAATAAAAAAAACATGCGTTACCACTTACCCCGCTTACTGTTACTTTTTACCCCGAGACGGGGCAAATTGTAACAAAGGTTCGGATCTATTTAAAATAAAGCTGAAAGTTTAATTTTTGAAAATATTGTCATATATATTTAATTAATTTGTTCACAACATATGAGGCGTTGGCGGGAAAAACGATGAAGGTGCACGTTTCATCGAAATTGAGTTAGATGGCGCAATCGGTAGCTAATGGTCTAAAGTTTATTTGCAAATTCTGTTTGCGTTGATATCAATGACGGTCCCGACTACACAGAGCAAAACAGTTTTGGCGGTTGCGCGAAAAATGATGAGCGTGACGTGTGTTTGCCGTAAAACTGATGAGAGTCCAATATTTTCAAGTCGTGACAGGGAAGGGCGAAGGGCCGAGATTTTATTATTTTGTTGTTCTCTACGGTTTATTTATTTTCATGCTGCCATCTAGACATCTAGTTTTATAGTGAACATTTTAGGATCTGAAGAAATTTCTTCAAAAGGAAGCCTCCGTTGAATTTTACACTAAGTTGCCGTAGTTGAAAGAAAATACCGATATGGGATAAAAAATAAGTTTTGTATTTTTCTGAAAATTCCAAGAAGCACCCAAAAATGTTTGTTCAGATGTTCATTATTTCGTTTGCAATGTGTAATAAACATTTTTTTGTTTTTTAGTATTGTTTAAATAGCGTCCTCATTGTTATTCCCGCAAAATTATTGAGTTAATGTCAAACAAATTTTTTTTTTAAACGCACAGAAAAAATTAAAATATTATCCATGTTGATTTCATAATGTAAAATATAAGTCTTTTACAATTTTGACATTAAAACCGTATTCAAATTTCCAGCTTAACAGTACAGCGTTTTGAATCTTAAAAATGAAATATCTCAGAACTTTAATTTTAACACATTCATCGTTTTTCCCGCCAGCGCCTCATATGTAAGTAGACATTCACGATAAAAAAAAATTGATTAGTAAATACAACTCCAAAGAAAAAAAATTTCAAATATTTTTCGTTACAACCTGCCCCGGTCTCCCCTAGGCCCTTAGCACATTCTGCAATTTCGATAAAACTAGGGAATCCAATCCCGCAAATGCTGGATCCCGCGGTGATTTCGCGGGATTAAACGTGCGGGATTCGCGAGATTTGCTGGATGCAATGTGGGTGCTGTATGTTAATAAAAAGTTGTTTTATGCAATTAAAAACAGAGTAGAGTAGCAGGAAAATATATATTGCATATAGGTACAATAGTACGACTAGTTGAACGGTTACATGTTACATTGATTTTGGACGTATTTTCGGAGAAAATATAACATGTTTAATGTTTTATCTTTTAGATTTGATCTTATTTTATTGCACATGTATCCTGCGGCTGAAAACGCACGATCAGCTTCGACACTAAACTTGTCGGCCGAATAGATTTTAGGTACACGTTATATGCAGCTTGCAATTACATTCCTCTATTTCCTTCGCATTCAAAAAGTGTCATCTCATGTTTTAGTAGCTGGTCAAGTGATGCTCAGACGGGCACAGATACATTTGTGGCCCTCTTATTCGAATGGTTGGCGCATATCGATCGATGTGATAAACTTTCCACAGGGTAGGTATACCATCTTTGGCTACCATTCGAGACACTATTTCCTCCATCATTCAAAATCTGTAATTTTCATTTTCTTAGGTAGCATACACTAGAAGAACCACTAACATCTGAGCGCTTAGCAATAAAACTAAACGAACTACTCGAGCTGCTGGTACTAGCTTTCATTTCCTGTGTTATTTTAGCAATATCAACACCACCGCTGCTGCTCTGGACTTCCAAATTAATATTATGCTTTGTTTGTAAGTGGGTGTGGTCGTGTGATGAAGACCTTTAGTGGAACGAGCTGAGATTTTTATAATGCTAGGGCATAACTTACATTTAGCTGTAAGACCATCTTCAGACTTTAAAAAATAATTCCAAACTAAACTTGAACCTTTATTCTCTTTGTAAACTACACTGACACTTATTTTTGTGATTGCTGTTTAAAATCCATGTATAATACAACCACTTGATAAATAATGTCACTAGATACTAGTTGAATAACGCCTTTACTTTCGCACCTATGCAAGAAAACAGTTCTGTGTAACGTGTTTTCAATATCCCAGCAGGGCGGGGAATCGCCGACGCGTCGACCAAAAATACCGCAGTTCATTGTTTGCTATCCCGCAAATCCCGCGGATCTGCGGAATCTATGGGCTCAATCCCGCAGGTTTGCGGGATTAAAGTTTGGGTGCGGGATTGGATTCCCTTTGAATTTTAGGTGTTTGTCATATCGTTGCGTTTAAATGCAAACGATAAATAGAGCTATAAATTATTGACAAAATAATTGAATTTTCTAAACATTCAAAATAAATGTTTAGCATGTCATTTGAACATGACTGTTCCTTTGAGGTCGGCATTTTGTAGTAGCACAAAAAAAAACATACTAAGTTTTTCATATTTTAAATCAATGCCCGTTGCATTTTTTTTTGTTTCACAGTACTTAACATTTTATTACAATTAGATTCCTTAAAGCAACCATCCTCTATTATTTTGGTTGTAAATAAAGAGCTGTTCTTATAAATATGGCTTCGCCATGGACACAACAGTATGATATTTGGAACCTGTTGCCTACAAATACCGTATCAAAACGTCAGTTTATATTCTTATGGTGCTCAATTTTATATTATATTTTCAATAACTCCGGTTTAAAATATGATATTGGCTTGTGGGTTTCACAGGTATCTATACTTCTTATTTATTCTTATTTTTGCTTAAGTTAAATAATTTATATAACTCTATCCCAGATCGCTTTATCTTAACGCTCTGTTAAGACAATAATGCAATCTTTAAATTCCTTATTATTTATTTGTTCTCCTGAGGATGAATATTTATACATTCGAAACCTGTAGAGAATTAATACACCTTTTGACCTAAATATATCAGTGACTTAAACCGACTTAATGTCTCATTTATTTCCTTTCAAACTTACACTTCCACTCAGTATCGACTACTTTCTTTAAAGTTACAACAATTTATTTATGTAGCATAAACAGTTCATTTTAAGAAATATCATTCTTGATTAATTAAAGGATGTTTTATCACTTACATGCCCCCACGGAGTAAAAAGTAAGTTTTTTCGGTTCTAAAATAAAAATTTTAAATTCGGGCATCACCAATCTCTGCGGCTACTGGTTGCCCTTCTTTGGGGATAAGAAAAAACATATCTCACACCCATTGGAAAAAGTATAGGTACTCAATTTTTACATCTTAAGGGCTATATATAGGCAATAGATTTTAAAAAAAGGCAAAATTGTATTAGAGGTGCACTTCGTATTTATGCAAAACAGCTCTAAATTTTGCGAGAATTGGGGATTTCACATCCCGAATAATTATGAAAATTACATTATTTATATAAAATAGCATATTAAAGTACACGTTCTATAAAACAATTTCATATCAAGCCTCCATGTTGGAAAACGAGCCGCTTGCGACGAGAATAAGTAGTACGCTATAATAGGTTAACTAAACAGGTACTGTATACTATGTTTCCTATAATTTGCATTTTTCTAATTTCTAAATGCATATTTAAAAAAAAAAATATGCCATAGAAATTTTGTTAATTTTCATTTCTAAATTTTGTTGGTAATACTATCAAATTATTTGTCATAGTAGCTTGGTAGCCTTGAAAAATTGTTAATTAACTTTACATTAGCTCAGAGAAGTAATTTTTTTTAAATTTTTAATTCCCATGTATAGTACAGAGTTCACATTTGTAGTAATTCGTCAAAGTCGATCAAAGTATGTAGATTGCAAAAAAACCTTAAGGACTATTAATTAAACACATCATAGAGAGCACTGTTAAAAAATTAAAAATACTAACACTGCCTTTACATTTTGAATCAACTTTTAGAGATTCATACAAAAAAAAATGATTTTTAGAGAAATCAAAATTTTATTAATATTGCACAAAATTTGCTGAGCTAATTAAGCCGCCCAAATTTAGACTTGAATTTTCAAAAAAAAAAACTCTTGATGCTGAATTATGTATAATGTTTTATCTAATTACCTGTTATTTTAGTTAGTAAATATTAAATATTTTAAAATTAAAATAAACCTTAAGTTAAAATTTTTAGTAATTTTAGCATTTCGCACAGTAGATACGGATCATTTTTAAAAATAAATTAGGATGCCATGTAGTTACTGTTTATTTATGTACAAATTTCTATATATTTACGTTGTTTTTTTATGTTATGTAATATTTTTACATTGTGTATTATTATGTATTTTATATGTATATGATTTCCTTTTTGAGCTACTACAATTATAATTAAACAAAAAGTAATTAAATAAAATTATTTTTTTTTCCTTCATTATTTCTTAGAAATTAAATTGAATGTCACAACAAGCCATGCCAGACGTTAGCAGAATAAAACATATATTTTTCAAATTAAAAAAAAAACTGTTTTATTATAAACTAATTACGATTCTAAAAACAATATTAAAATATATTTGATATAAACAAAATTTAAAAAAAGTTTTTTTTTTAATTTTGTAGTTTATCTAAAAATTGAAATAACTTTTTAATAAAAGTTAGTTAATTTTTGCAATAACTTTTTCGAATAGTGTAAAATGGAATCATACTTTGTATACAAATAACATCAATGTTTGAAATATTTTTAATTTAACAACATGGCATAAATATGTTAAAATGGAAAAAAAAGGAAGATGCTCTTAATTTATAATTTTAAAAAAAGTATAGGTAATTGAGTCCAAAAAATAAACAATTTAGAACTTTCTTTTGATAAAACAAAAAAATATATAACTTCCCTACTTAAATAAATACTAACCTGTCAATATATGTTCATCAACTATAGCCTGCATAATTGAGGTTTTATTTTCACTTAAAAATCAAAATCTTTTTTGAGGATAAATTACATTATTTTCTTACTCAAGGGAGTAAAAAATTTCACCGATTGTTTTTATTTCGTCTTAGACACTAAAAATTTTGGTTTAGTTTTGATCGTATGTAAAGCTCACTTTCCGAATATTAAGTAGCAAAAATTAATTAAGTATAATATCTTATAATCAGCATTGTAATTTTTTTTTAAATTAAAACAATCATCTCGTAGATAACAAAAAAATTGAAATAAAATAGGTACCCTTAAAATTATTGTTAATAGTACGGTAGCCACAAAGTCGGATAATGGCCAAAGAAGAAAAAATAAATAATTCCTAGTTTAAACCCAGAATGGGCTTTACTAAATTTATTATAGTCAGTACTCACATCCTATATAAGAATCTATTAAAAATACAACAATTATGATGAAACTTAATAAACGAGGGATTTTGGTGTGTGCATGGATTACGAATATTTATTCACATTTTAAAAATTTATGGCGGACTATAAGAACTCGTACTTCTACAAATACTTTTTCTACTAAACTATTACTACCCCAGAAAATGATCCCATACTTCATGACTGACTCAAAATTAGCATAATAAACTACTTTTAGGCTTTTTTCATTAATATATCTTACAACAACTCTTATTCCATAGCAAATCAAATTAAGCTTTTGTACTAATGAGTTGATATGATATGACCAATTTAAAAATTCGTCCAAGTAAATTCCCAAAAACTTAGTTTGTTCAACTATTTCAATATCCGATTCCCCAAATGCTACATCAGGTGGTTTGTTTATATGAGATAGTTTTGTCCTGAAGACTAATATATTTGTTTTGTTTTTGTTTAATATTAATTTTTTTTCTAAAAACCATAGATTAGCGTTGTTAAATAGAGTTGCTCCCATAGTTATTAATTCATCGATACTTTTTTCACCCGCGATAAGATTTGTGTCATCAGCATAATACGTTACATATTCATTAGGTGAAGTTGCTATAAAATGCAAGTTATTAAGAAATATAACAAACAAAATTGGTCCTGCAATACTACCCTAAGCGATTCCTAGTTTATTCTCCATTAAGTTTAAAAAATATGTTTGACCATTCTTTGTTATCCTAACTTTTTGTGGCCTACCTGTCAAATATGACTTGAATAAATTAAGCGCGTTTCCTCTAATACCGTATAATTCTAGTTTTTGAAGTAATAATATTGGATCAATACAGTCATATGCTCTGGACAAATCCAAACATATACATATACCCATGGCTAGATTACCTGTTTCAATAAAATCTAATATTTTTGTGGTGAATTGAAAAATAGCAGTCTGAGTTGATTTGCCAGACATATCCATGTTGTATACCATTAAGCACTTTACATTTATTCATAAACTCTAAAAGACGATTAAACATTGAAAGTTCGAACAATTTAGAAAATGATGGTATAAATCTTATAGGTCTATAATTTTCCATCAGCTCAGAGTTTTCTTTGTTATATAGAGGTTTTATTAATGCAATTTTAAGTTGCTCTGGGAAAATGCCTTGCTTGAACGAATTATTATTAAGATAACAAAGAACCTCTTTAATTGTTGGAATTGATGATTTTACAATACATATAGGTATTTCATCTACGCCAAAACTGTGCTTATTTTTTATTTTATGAGCCATTTCACATAGTTTACTTATTGATATTGGTCTTAAAAACAATGACTTATAAAATTTATTTTATTTGATTTTGGAATTCGTTTACCAAGTTTCTAATTTTTTTCATCGGTCAGGAACTATGGATAATAAGTAGTCATTTACTGATCCGGTACTTTTTCAGGATTGCCTTTAATGCCAATATCTTTGTTTTTGTCATTATTACCGCCGGTTGTTTCCTTATATATATTCCACATACATTTGGTTTTGTTGTGTGCTAATCTTAATCGTTTTTCGTATTCTTCCGACCTTACTGCTCTTAACAAATTATCATATTATTTTTTTGTTTTCTTCTACTGTTCTTTAAAGCTATTATTAAATCTGGATAAAGTTAGAAATATGTCTAACCTGGTTTTGCACTCTAAGAGATTTGGATTATCTACCACTTTACTTTTCTTATTTGTGTTAATTAACATTAACAGAAAACATTGATTAAAAATGTTAGTAAAGTTGGCCATAAAAATATTCCATTGCGCATTTACATTTTGTCTCTCAGCTTTGTATATTAAATTTCATCCCAGTCCTGTTCTTTCAGAATATTAATAAAGATGTCTTTACACCTGTGAAGTTCTTCGTGAATTTATTCATGAATTTATTCGTGAATTTCTTCGTGAAATTTACACTTTGCATCAGCCGATTATTTTGCATGTTAAATTTTCGTGAATAACTTCACGAAGAAATTCACGAATTTAATTGACGTTCAAGTTGGCCATTTACATTATCAAAGTTAGCCTTGAAGTGACTTTATGAATAAATTCACGAAGAACTTCATAGGCGTAAAGACCACTTAAATAATAATTTATTTCGATCTGAAAAGAATCTTTTATATTCTAGTCTATTTTTATTAGGTTGCTCTAATTGAAAAGTAACTTTTTGTGCGGTATGGTCAGAAATAAACGGGTTCAGAACTTTACCCTCTTTGTAACCGAAATTTAAAAAAATGTTATCAATACAGGAAGTTGAATTGTGTACAATTCTGGTATTTGCAAATAATGATTGTTTTAAATCAAATGACTTTAACAAAGATATCAAACTGGTTTTATGATTATTATCTTTTAGCATTTCTATGTTGACGTCACCTGCAATTATAATTTTTTTATTTTCGCTAATTACTGTTGATAATAACTCTTCCATACTGACTAAAAAATTGTTTATATTGCCAGAGGGTGGTCTATATACAGATATTATTGGACCCCTCCGAGTCACATTCTATTGCCGCATACTCAAATTAATTTGTAACTGATAGTTTGTTTATTTTGCTTCTTGGTCGAAAGTTAAGTTTTTTTTTGTAGGTATATATACTGCACTTACTCCATGCTGACCACTTTCGCGGCAGTAATGAGCTCCTGGTTCAAGTTTTTTTATCGATAGATATTTTATTTGCTCGGCGGACTTCCAGTGTTCTGTAATGCTCAAAAATTTACATTCACTGTTACTTTTTATTAAATCGTTAATTCCATCTACGGCATTGCCCAGTGATTGTGCATTTTGATGAATAACACTTATGTTTATAGAGTTATTTTTTACAGCTTTTGCCTTTTCTTTTTGGAATTGGTCGATCGGTTGCACTTGACTATCTATAAAAAATTTCATATCTTGGCAGTTTGAACATTTGAAACATTCTTCGGTAGGTACAGTTTATCGATATATGTTGCCCTTCACATTTATGGCAGCATTATTTGCAATATTTTGCCACGTGATCAAATCCAGAGCACTTAAATCAAAAAGCCATATTTAAATGCTCTTGAACGTGCACTGTTACCAGGTCGAAGTACATAGTTTATCTTTTAGGAAACCATTTTGCGATTTTTGCTGGTGCTTGTAGAATCCAGTTCTCTTTAGCTGGATTTTGGCATTTTTTCTTTGTAATTACTTTAATAGAATTAATAAATAACACTATGGTTACAAAATCCTATGTTAATCCTAAATGGTCGGGGTTTTCCTTCTTATTGTCTACTATATAATAAGTTTATAGCTTATTTAGATATGTAATTAGTTTACTATATATTTGATTGCTAATTTAGAAAAAATGTTTATCAAGAATGAAATAATCTGTTAATCTTAGATAGTTAGACCATCTGACGAAGGCACTATGTGCCGAAACAATTATTGTTATGGCAATTTAAGTAAAAACATATAGTGGAAATTATAACCATAGTGTTATTACATATCGCGCGAACACGCGATATGTTATTCGTCGCCTTCACTCGGAATCACGGCAACCCCGATTGACTCCTGAAAATTTTGCACTATATCGGCTGCTTCATTTGAAATATGTATGTATGTTGTCGTTCTTGTAATGTCTCTTTTGACATTTTCACATTTGCGATTTTTTTTTTCGGAAACGGGTAGAGTGGGACGATTGAAACTTTTTCAGTTTAGAGAGGAATAGTGGGGGTACGTTGTGTGAAAATTTCGAATATACAGGGTGTGCTGGAAAAAAGTTATTAATTTTTAAAGTCGATAATTATCGGATTCTCGTTGAAACACGTTACAGGTCGCAAATATTATTTTTATCGATTTAAACTTTTTCGACGCGTAGACGACCGTGGGCTACAGAACCCTATTGTTTGTGAGCGAGATCGAAAGTTTGGAAATAATTTTTTTTATTTTTTAAAAGTCAAAATTTGGTCCAAAATGGTACCTCTTGGATCGCTAATAAGTCGAATTGGGTGCATCCGATGTACATTCGGTTTGGATAATCGGTTAGGCCATCTCAAAAACTACCTTTTTCCAATACATCGTTCTATACCTATCTGGAATGGAAATTGCCGAAAATTGTAAGAAAGTGGAAATCATAAAGTTAGGCCTGATTTTTTCACGGTTTTTATTTCTTTTCGTACTGAAAACGACTTTTGATCGAAACGTTGTAAACTTTAGCGGATAGAGCTTGTCAAATTGTATTTAAGAGATACTTTTTCGTTTATTTATCTTTAATACGGAAAAAACGGCAGCTTTTTTTTTACTATATCGACTGTAGCTTATTCAATTTTTAACAAAACCGTTTTATTTTTTTCTCAAAAAATGCGCTGATTACTTCTCAACACCTCTACATATCCAAAATTATTAAAATATAACAATAACCCTCGCTACAAAAAAGCTAAAAAATAATTGACACTTACCTGTCAAAATTTGACAGCTGCCGTATAAAACTTTGTTATTTAGGTACTGAATTTTTTTTAAATTTCGGATTCTTACAGCTATAACCCTCGCTACAAAAAAGCTAAAAAATAATTGACACTTACCTGTCAAAATTTGACAGCTGTCGTATAAAACTTTGTTATTTACGTACTGAAAAAATTTTCAATTTGGGATTTTTACAGCTATAACCCTCGCTACAAGAAAGCAAAAAAAGAAATTGACACTTACTTATCAAAATTTGACAGCTATCGTATAAAATTTTCTTATTTAGGTACCCGAAATTTTTTAAATTTCGGATTTTTACAGCTATAACCCTCGCTATAAAAAAGCTAAAAAAAAATTACACTTACCTGTCAAAGTGACAGCTGTCGTATAATTAAACGAACGACCTAGAACAGTGCCGTGCCCGAAGGGCTCGGCACAATAATATTTCTACAAAGTTATTAGCTGATAATTGATAGCTTCCATGTAAGAATAATTTTTTGCTTATGTTTTAATCGATTGAATACCACTACTGAAGAGCACCTATAAATATCAATATCATATATCTCCGTAACGAAAAGTCGTACCGAATCGAGCGAGGTGGCATTGGAAACGGGACATCGAGCACTATACGGCGCCATCTCCGAAAACTACCTATCTATACGAGAAAACGGAAATTTTGCACCATTGTCTAGTTTTGGTCAGTTGTTATGACAATTTGGCGATATGTTTCCCCTTCACGTTCCGCAGGAAAGTGAGGCAAAAAAAGCAATAGTAAATAGAAAAATATTAAAGAAAAGTATTTTTTTAATTTTAGTAAATTTTTTTAGTACTAATATTAGGTGCACTCTCGGCTGACGATTAGCGATATGTACCCAGTCTAGTTACATATCGCGCTACACCGCGATATGTTATACGGCGCTTCGGTGAAAATAATGTATGTATGTTGTCGCCGCCGCCGCCGCCGTGGCTTTCGACATTTTCACATTTGCGATTTTTTTTTCTCGGAAACTGTTAGAGTGGGACGATTGAAACTTTTTCAGTTTAGAGAGGAATAGTGGGGGTACGTTGTGTAAAAATTTCGAATATACAGGATGTACTGAAAAAAAGTTATTAATTTTGAAAGTCGAATAATATCCGATTCTCGTTGAAATTCGATACAGGTCGTAAAAATGAATTTTTTCGATTTAAACTTTTTCGACGTGTAGACGACCGTCGGCTACAGAACCCTATTGTTTGTGAGCGCGATCGAAAGTTTGGAAATATTTTTTTTTATTTTTTAAAAGTCAAAATTTGGTCCAAAATGGTACCTCTTGGATCGCTAATAAGTTGAATTGGGTGCATCCAATCGACATTCGGTTGGGATAATCGGTTAGGCCATCTCAAAATCTACCTTTTTCCAATATATCGTTCTATACCTAACTGGAATGGAAATTGCCGAAAATTGTAAGAAAGTGGAAATCATAAAGTTAGGCCTGATTTTTTCACGGTTTTTATTTTTTTTCGTACTGAAAACGACTTTTGATCGAAACTTTGTAAACTTTAGCGGATAGAGCTTGTCAAATTGTATTTAAGAGATATTTTTTCGTTTATACAGGGTGGCCCTTTAGTGTGGCAAAGTACAATAGCTCCGTTACTATTTCAAATACAATAAAAATATTAATACAAAAGTTGAAGGGCAGTAAGTGACTTATAACGTAAAATTATTTTTAACTCTATAGGGTGGCTCAAAAAAGCGGAACAAGGAAAATTGTACTTTTTTCAAATGGAACACCCTGTATATTTTTTCATTTTTAAATTCCACATAAAATTATAATTATTTTTTATTGAATACATTATTAGTCTATACTTTATAGTTTTCAAAATATTGACTCTCGAAAAGTGACATTTTTGAACTTTGACAGCTTCTAACTTTCTAACAGTACGTCTTAAAGCAAAACGGCTTACATGTGCCTATCTTCAATTTTTATTATCTTCTTAAAAAATTTACTTCCAGTTAAACCGGAACAGCTATATTTCCTGCTTTCGAGTAACATCCGGTTTAACCGGAAGTTGATTTTTTTGGGAAGATAATAAAAATTGATGATAGGGACATGTAAGCCGTTTTGCTCTAAGACGCACTGTTAGAAAGTTAGAAGCTGTCAAAGTTCAAAAGTGTCACTTTTCAAGAGTCAATATTTCGGAAACTATAAGGTATAGACTATTAATGTATTTAATAAAAAAATATTGTAATTTTATGTGAAATTTAAAAATGTAAAAATATACAGGGTGATCAATTTGAAAAAAGTACATTTTTTATTGTTCCGCTTTTTTGAGCCACCCTATAGAGTTAAAAATAATTTTACGTTATAAGTCACTTACTGCCCTTCAACTTTTGTATTAATATTTTTAATGTATTTAAAATAGTAACGGAGCTATTGTACTTTGCCACACTAAAGGGCCACCCTGTATATCTTTAATACGGAAAAAACGGCAGCTTTTTTTTTACTATATCGACTGTAGCTTATTCAATTTTTAACAAAACCGTTTTATTTTTTTCTCAAAAAATGCGCTGATTACTTCTCAACACCTCTACATATCCAAAATTATTAAAATATATTCGCAAAATTGAGAAAAGTCGCTTTTTTGGGTGCGGAAATAAGCAATCTTTATAAATTCTAACACCATTCACTTTTGACTAAGAGTGAGTGCCTTGATATTGATGTATCTAAATTAATTATTAACTCTAAAAATCCGGCTGTCAAAAATGGCGAAAAATGGGTGTTTTCAGCGTGACTTGCTTGCTAGACTAATAAGAACATTTCCAGATTTTAAATCGGGTGGAATATCTACCTTAAACCTTCTTCTAATTTTATTTACCAAAATATTTGCCCAAAATGTTTCAGAAATAGTTGTAATCTCGATTTTAAAGATGGCGTTCCGACATTGATAATCCGTCGCCACGTGGTGGGAGGCTGTTCCACATTTAGATATTCGCGAATTTTTTTCTCGGAAACGGTTAGAGCAAAACGATTAAAATTTTCTGGATGTAGAGAGGAATAGTAGGGGTACGTTTTAGAAAAATTTCCAATATACAGGGTGTACCGGAAAAAAGTTATTAAAGTCAAAGTTGAAAAATATGTTTTTTTTCGTTGTACGGCGATACAGGTGGCAAAAAGTATTTTAATCGATTTAAACTTTTTTGACGTGTAGACGACGTTGGGCTACAAAATACTGTTGTTTGCGAACGCGATCGAAAGTTGGGAAGTAATTTTTTTGATTTTTTTAAAATCAATGTAGGGTCATATTGGATCGTTAATAAATCGAATTGGGTGCGTCCGATATACTTTTGGTTTGGATATTCGTTTAGGTCATCTCAAATACTACTTTTTTTCAAATATATTAGTCTATACCTAAATAGCATAGAAATGGTAGCAAATTATAAAAAATAAGAATTACTATTTAAGTATATATAATTTGACAGCTGTCGTATAGAACTTTGTTATTTTGGTACTGAAAATTTTTTTAATTTAGTTTTATTACAGCTTTAACCCTCGCTACGAAAAAAGTTAAAATAAATTGACACTTACCTGTCAAAATCTGACAGGTATCGTATAAAACTTTGTTATCTAGGTACTGAATTTTTTTTTAATTTGGGATTCTTACAGCTATAACCGTCGCTACGAAAAAGCTAAAAAAAAATTGACACTTACCTGTCAAAATCTGACAGCTGTCGTATAGAACTTTGTTATTTAGGTACTGAATTTTTTTTAAATTTTGAATTCTTACAGCTATATTGTTATCCTAGATACAAGAAAAGCTTAAAAAAAACTTGCAATTTACCTGTCAAAATGACAGCTGTCGTATATAACTTTGTTATTTAGGAACTGAAAAATTTTTCATTTAGGATTCTTACAGCTATAAATCTCGCTACGAAAAATCTAAAAAAAATTTTTTAACTTACCTGTCAAAATTTGACAGCTGTCGTATAGAACTTTGTTATTTAGGTACTGAATTTTTTTTTAATTTCGAATTCTTATAGCTATAATCCTAGATACAAGAAAAGCTTAAAAAAACTTGCAATTTACCTGTCAAAATGACAGCTGTCGTATATAACTTTGTTATTTAGGAACTGAAAAATTTTTTATTTAGGATTCTTACAGCTATAAATCTCGCTACGAAAAATCTAAAAAAAAAATGTAAACTTACCTGTCAAAATTTGACAGCTGTCGTCAGAACTTTGTTATTTAACTACTGAATTTTTTTAAAATTTGGATTCTTACAGCTTTAATCCTAGATACAAGAAAAGCTTAAAAAAAATTGACATTTACCTGTCAAAATTACAGCTGTCGTATAGAACTTTGTTATTTAGGATCTGAAAAATTTTTCACTTTAGGATTTTTACAGCGATAACCCTCGCTACGAAAAGGATAAAAAAAACTGACTCCTACCTGTCAAAATTTGACAGCTATCGTATAAAACATTCTTATTTAGGTACCTGAAAATTTTTTAATTTCGAATTCTTACAGCTATAACCCTCGCTACGAAAAAGCTAAAAAAAATGACACTTACCTGTCAAAGTGACAGCTCTCGTACAATTAAACGAACGAACTAGAACAGTGCCGTGCCCGAAGGGCTCGGCACAATAATATTTCTACAAATTTATTAGCTGATAATTGATAGCTTCCATGTAAGAATAATTTTTTGCTTATGTTTTAATCGATTGAATACTTACATATTTTTATAGAGCAAATATGGAAAGTATATCCCACATTGCACAAAGGTGTGCGAGTTTAAAGAGCACCTATACGGCGCCGTCTCAGAAAACTACCTATCTATACGAGAAAACGGAAATTTTGCACCATTGTGTAGTTTTGGTCAGTTGTTATAATGACAATTTGGCGATATGTTTCCCTTCACGTTCCGCAGGAAGGTGAGGCAAAAAAAGCAATAGTAAATAAAAAAAAAGAAAAGAAAAGTATTTTTGAAAATCTTTTTAGTACTAATATTAGATGCACTCTCGGCTGACGATTAGCGATATGTACCCAGTCTAGTTTATTAATTCTATAATCATGAATTTCCATCAAGTATCGGCTACTTCAGTAGAATATTTAATTACTTTAATTTTGTCTTGAATACTAGTTTGCAATTCCTCAACTATGTCATAATTTAATCTTTCTAGTTCTTCAATAAACTCGTGATCTGAAAAGCCTTTCTCAATACCTGTTATCAATCATAAACATAGGGTCAGCAGTGTCGGTTTCTTTGTATTATTTAACCTTGTCAAATCTGTTTATTGCAGTTTTTAGTTTATTTTGTTGGTCTTCATCATAACTTTCTACAATTATTATGGCACCATCTTTTGTTTGTTTTATACTTTCAAATCCCTTTCCAATGTCTTTAATATTTATTTGTTGTTTAAGTGTTTTTATAGTTCCTTTAGACTGGTTTATATTGCCAATTCGAATTATTGTTTTATGTTTTTTTTTGTAGTTTTAGGCGTTGACCAGTTTTCTTCTAAATTGTCCGATTTTTTTCGGCCAAAGTTTCCATTGGTGGTTGCAATATTTGCGTATGTCTTATCAGTCTTTTGTTGTGAGTTCAACTTTTGTTCGTCACTGGTTTTCTCATTTTTATTTTGTAATGGTATTTTGTTTATTTTTTCTAGGTTATTTTTTAACATTATATTTTCCTTTTCCATTTCCCCCATTTTAAATACCAAAATAGTGAAAATCTTGCACATTTCGGACTGCGCTTACTTGACAGATTTCTGGTCTTCACCGGAGAGACATATATTTCCGTTTTCACTTTTTTCTTTGTTAATTGCTTCGCTGATTATATCTAGAGTTGAGAAAAACTTTAATATTATTCCCTCTGACAAACTTTCATTCACATTCGTAACATTGTATTCCTCATTGTCTGTGTTTACCCTTTCATTAAAGTCATTTTTATGCTTCTCGCATTGACGTTTACACGACTTACTTTCTGGACTTGTTTCTGATCGTTGTCTTTTATTGGTATTTTCCTCTATAGTTTTTTCTTTTTTGTCATTGTTTTCTACAGTTGTTTTTGGAGGCGTTCGCGTTCGTGATATTTATTTTCAATTTTGTTATACAAGAGAACAATTTAAAAGAAGTATTATCTTAACATTAAAAAACAGTACGTATGTAATAATTTGGCGGAACAGATTGGTCATACTGTCTTACGTCCTTAACCGTATCATTGTATATTTATCCCGATAGAGCATAATATACTGTGTATCAGCCAAATGGAATAAATTCGATAATAAATACACGGGGGCTTGTCCGAAAAAACTCTCGGGCATTGGAATCTTCAGAAAATTTTAAACATATTTTCATGTACAATATTCTATATCTATCTATCTTCAACTGTTTCGGAAATATGAGGTGTTTTCAGATTTATTGCATTTCAGCGTTTCTTTTTAATGATATGAAACAAAAAAAAGTATAAATAGTTTTGTTTATTTTTGTTTAAAACCCCGACCTTGGGAAATTGTTGCCTGTCTCCATGAAAGTAGTTGTCAGTGTTATAGTCGTTTAAATTTTGTCTACTTCCTATCAGAAAAATGGTTTATTTAAAAGAAATGCACAAAATAACAATTCAACAGATCAGTGCTGGATTTACCATTAGGCTGAGTAGGCTGAAGCCTAGGGCGGCAGATTTTAGGGGGCGGCAAATTTAGCCTAAAATTTGTTTTTATCTTACAGAAATAAATGGTACAATCTATATTTATGGTCGACGGGTAGTATTTTTTTAAATAAACTTTATTTTTGGCCGTGTCTGTTAATGGGGATAAAAAAGGTAGTTAGAACTTTACTAGCTTTGCAGAAAGAAATTTCATTTTCAATAAAATAAGTTGGTAATCATAATTTTTTAAAATATTTACTAGAAATTATTGACCAAATTTGGGCGTGGTCTTAAAATTTTTTCGCCTGTGGCGCATTTCGCCTGCAGCGGGCTTTTTCTTTTCCGAACACTTCACCTGTTTACAACTCACGAGCCGTCACTGGTATAGGGGCGGCAAAAATTGAATAGCCTACTAGCGGCAAATTTGTAAATCCGCCACTGCTACAGATCATTGGTTATGGAGCTAAAAAACGGTCACAAATAGAAGTTGTTCGCTTATTTCATGAAAAATTTTCAAATTTACAGCTTATAACTCAAGAGAAACATTAGTAAAATAGAAAAGCAGTTTCGCCAGCTTGGACATGTAAAGCAAATAAAAAAAAAAGTAGCTGCCAATGTAATAAGTGATGATACCAAATTAGATATTATGCTTGAGATTGAGGAAACACCACATACTTCTAGTCGAAAAATATACCCAATGTTCGGTGTTAGCCATTCATCGAATATTCGAACATTACAAGAAATAAAATGTATCCTTATAAAATGATACCTACTAATGAGCTCATGGAAGACGGTTTTGATAGGAGAATGTGTTTTTGTGAATAAATTATGGCAATGTTAGATAACAATGTGATCCAATTAGAACATGTTTTGTTTTTAGATGAGTGCACATTTACCCTTCACGGTCATGCTAATCGTCAGAATTGACGCTATTGGTCTAGGGAAAATCCTCACTGGATTATAGAAGAACATACGCAATATCCTGAAAAAGTTAATGTTTGGGCAGGAATAGTTAGAGATCATATCATAGGTCCCTTTTTCATTAATGGCAATTTAAATGGCGATAATTATTTAGCACTACTCTAAAATAATGTCTTGCCAACTTTGACAAACTTATATCCTAATCCAGCAAACCCACACTGACAAAAATGGATCTACCACTGTCGTGAGTTGCAAAATTAGAGCTACTTTAATGCACGTCTCTATGTTGTGCCAGCTGAGCCTACGAATTATCACAAATCATTTAAAAACGCTACAATTATTCAGCTTCTTTTGGTTCGCCTCAACACAGAAAAAGATTTTTTATCAACATTTTAAACACATCTGGGATTGCCACAATCCCTCATCTTGTAACCATTTTATACGTTACCCGAACTCTGTTTTTGGGTTGGGAAAACTTACTAATAGATTTAAAAGTGCCCTTTTTACCCGGATGTGCATTATTTTAACTCATCATCATGTGTAAATTATTTTGGGTTGGAATAATTCAGGACTTGTTTAAAATTAAGTCATAAAACGTGCTACAAAACCCCATATCGTGGATAAATCACCGACCGAACAGTCACGGAAAGTTCCGAATTTGTGCTCGCGCCGGTTGGGTGCGGTTTCTTTTTTCTACTGTTTTAGTTTTAGTATACATTCGATCACGCGTAGGCGCAGAAGTAACTTAATGCACGTTGCGTCCAGCGGCGTTTCGAGCGACTTTAAAACATAGAGAATGCTGAACCGCATCCGAACAGGGGTTGCACCTGTTAAAACCAATCTGATCAAATGGGGCCTATCTCAACCAAATGACGACAAGTGTGACTGTGGCGCAGTTCAAACCATGAAACATCTCCTGATATTCCCGAACTGCCCCGCACGGTGTTCCCTCGACGACCTGTGGCTGGGCAAACCCGAAGCATTAGACGTGGCCCATTACTGGGCCGAGAAACTCATTCCGGACACGAAAAAGTAAAGTAAGTGTTAATGGAATGGGACCTTTTAAATTTTGTTGACCTATTTGAAATTAAGTGTAAAATATGTTTTCTATGAATAATATAACTTTACTGCAACACGCTCTGAGACTGATAAACTATTTAAGATTTCTGAAATAAAAATTGTCGATTTTTCTATCCATCTGTTAATATTCAAGAAAAACTATAAGCGTAGGTTTCGGAAAATCCTTCGAGAAGGATACTAAATTTCATATTTGGTTAACACGCATTAAGTACTCGTGTGTGTAAACTTAATACTTGAGGATGCACAAAAGATTTCACATTTTATGCTAATGACAGTTGACATTGTATTAATTTAAAAATCGCATGTTAAAAAAATATGTAATTTTATTTTTGAAATACCGAAAAAGTCAATTGGCTTAAAATACTAGTCATTCAGACACAGGAAGACAAAACTGACAAACAGGCTAAACAAATTTATTGTGTTATTGATATTTTTGTTCTAGGATATTAGCAACCTACCTGAAAGACTACAAAAAATTTTCGCTTTTCTTCGCTTATTTTTTGTTGCTTAAGATATGTATTCTATCAAGATTTGTAGATGTATTCCACATTGAAGTAACTACATTTAAAGCTATTTAGTGCTATTTTTATTTATATTTATATTAAATATTATATATATTTCTTTTGTATAAAACATTTTTTTAATGTTCAACTTTTATCATTATTGTTGGCGAAGTAATTCTTTAAATTCGTTGGTTAAATGTAAAAATGTTTTTTTATTTCACTAATAAACGTACTTAAGCTAATAACTGGGTTTGAATTAAGTTTCGAAATACACTTCTTAAACACATCATTTAATATTTTCAAAAAAAAAAAGTACAGTATTTCTGACAGCCAAACGAACGAGTGAGTTAATCTAGCCATCATCGTAAGCTAGGACAACTCAATAATCAAGTTTTCATAGCTCGACTCATGAATTAATCTAGCCCGAGTAGTAAACGAATCACAATTCACCTATTGGTCTCTGGCAGCTTTAACAATGAATTGCTTGCAGCCCAAGTAGCAGCTACGGTAGCCTTAGCTTACCAATGATTTAAGTCGGTTGGGTGAGCTATCCCAGTGCATAAAATAACACATTTTCTGAGCTATTACAGCTTATGAACAGTGATTTAATGCAATTTGTTTGATTTAGTTGCTGTAATTCAGAGGTCTGGGCTGTCCCCTATTGGCAACACGCGTCGAGCTAGGATAATTCATATTTGAGTTATCTCAACTCGATATTTCGCTCAGTGCACAACTTCCAGCGAATATGATATGGTTTCAGCAAGATGAAGCACCGCCCCATTACTAAATCAATGTCCGGCAGTACCTCAACCGAGTATTTCCAAATCGGTGGATAGGTAAGCGTGGATCGATGGAATGGCCAGCACGATTCCCTGATCTGACGCCATTAGACTTCTTCTTATGGGGTTATGTCAAAAATATTGTATACAACTAAACCCCTCGACTTAGCTTACTTAAGAAGACGAATAATGCTTGCGATTAGATCGGTCACGCCTCAGATCTTCAGTAACATTAGAAGAAATTTCTATTAAGGATTAGGATGTTGCCAAGACGTTCGCGGCGAGCATTTTTAACATCTCCCATATTAATGTGTTTTATGTTTTTTACATTATCAAGAAATAAACAGTATTACTTATTAGTTTTTGAGTGTGTTGTTAATTTTGCAATAAATCTGAAAATACTTATTATTTCCGAAACAGTTTTGAAGATAGGTATAGGATATTGTATAGGAAATATGTCTAAAATGTTATGAAGAATCCAAAAATTGAATAATATACGGGGTATTGAATTTAAAATTAGAAAGTTGGTATTGGCCACTGTTGCATGACACGCCCTGTAAAAAAGAACTAGAAATACCAATCTGACATAAATGAACTGCTAACAATAAGAAACAAGTTCTAGCTGTGACTACAAGTAAACTATAAATAAAATTATTGAATCATCCAAATAAACCATCGATGTAGAGTTATCTCATTGGGGGAGAGTGGTGTTCTTGTAGGCGCTGATTTTAAAGTATTCCATTCGTATTCCATTCTGTTTCACCAACGGTGTTATCTTGGAACGGGAACTTAACCTTGTATCGAAGTAATTTGACAGCTGCAGATACGACCTCCGTGTAAGAGATAGGATAGTAATTATTTTATCGATCATCTCAAAATGCATGTTTAACCATGTATTATCAGATAAAAAGTCGTGGGTCTCAATCATTACTGATACATCCGGAACGTTAAAGGGTATGTAGACGTAAAACACATTTTGCACCAGTGCAACTAGGAGCATGTATGGTGTAACAGCCATAGCATCTAAGTTTTTATTTGCAACATCAATGCCATGCACACGTAAAACATATCTACAATGTTACCCTAACTCTGTTGGATCAATATTCCAGTCTCCTTAATTTTTGAGGCGAGGAAGTTGCAATTAGATTAGAACTTAGACGAAATGGTTCTCGTGTTTAAAAGCTATTTAAGTACCCCTTAACCCTCTTCGCATTCATTCAGTGTTCAAAAGTTGAAGGAGACACTCACGTTTTCAAATATAGTTTATTTATAATCTAGAATAAGTAAGCACTATCGTTATCATGTCACACAAACTTCAAATATTTAATCAGATTAAGAGTGATGAGTCAATCGTTGCTGAAGAATGGCATACTTATCACCCATTCACCAACGCCTTTAATAACAACGATATAATTGAGATTGTTATTAATCAGCAAGCTGTTTTTTTGCATATGGGTGAAGCTCAGCTTTACATTGAAGGGTCGTTTATAGGCTTGCCAGAAGTACCCCTTTTGGGGGTACAATACCCCTTTTTGTAACTATATTTTTTAAATTTGAAAAATTGAATATCAAATTTTATATTTAATATTCTTCCCACTTATGGGGTTGTCTCATTATTGACACTTAAGTTGCCATGCTTGCACAGCTTATTCTCTGCCAATATTTCTAGAATGGCCTCTCGGTAGGTTTACCATTACGTTTGATGATTTTCCCAGCACTTTACTTGTTTGTCCATCATCTCATACTCCGTTAGGATTGTTATTTGCGCCAATTTTATTTCTAAATTCCTTACCTATTCTATTCTCCTGATGATGAATGCTTATGCGTTCGAAACATGTAGAGAATCACCTTGTTTTAATCCTTGAAACTTATGTTTTTAATATATCAGTGGAGGAAAACTTAAAGTGTCTTATTTCTTTTCCTTTGAATATGTATTTGTTACGATGGATTGCCAAAATGATTAGTTATTTTCTGTAACGAGCATGAATGTGGAAGGTATCCCTCACATGCGGCATGTGCCAAATTTATGGATAAATAAATAATTTTTTACAACTCTTGTGTTTTACCTTCATAGTTGAGATGGTATCTAATCGCTAGCCAATTGGAAGCCTTGTTAAGGACTCATTTACCTAATTAATTGCTTCATTTTTCATGTGTTGGAAGACCGATTGGATAAGTATGACTGCCCGGACGTCTTTAAATTTATACATGTAACCCATCTCATGTAACTACCAACCATACCATTCTAGCATTTTACAATGAAATTATTTTTCACCGCATACCCTGTTCCTGCGGAAAGGTCTACATAGGAACCACTAAAAGATCATTGGGAACGAGACTCAAGGAGCATAAAGCAAGCTGCCGACTAGGACGAACTGAGAAGTCTGCAGTAGCCGAACACGCACTGAGTAACGGGGACCACAGGATACATTTTGAGAACTGTAGGTTATTAGCTTCAGTCGATGGCTATCACAACAGGCTCGTCAGAGAAGCCATCGAGATCCATAAGCATCCTGACAATTTCAACAGAAAAGAATAGACCCTCAGGCTCAACCAGATCTGGAATCCTATCCTCAGATACTCCCGAGTAATGCCGATAGATATACCGAAGTCAACCGAACCGGAACAAGCTCCGCCCCCTGCCCACCAGTATATATACAACCTACAGCCCGAGGCCCGAGAGTTCGTCAGTCTACTTCCAGCACCGGAGATGGAAGGACCTCTGAAGAAGCTCGCCACTCGTGCTAGCGTAACGTTAGGAAGCAATTCCAACCGACGACGGCCTTTAGACCCGAATGATGACTACACTGGCTCACCGACTGGCCGCGAAAGCCTAAACCAATTTGTCAGACGCCTCTACGGGGAGGAGACGTGTAAGCGATATCAACGACTGGACAAAGTAAGGAAGCAGAAGGCACACCTACTCGCCACTTTAGCCTTTTTATGCCTCTGCCGGGACACTAGCTTTCCTTAGACAATGACGAACTCTCCAATCATCGCAAGCAAACAGAATATACATCAGGACTAAGAAAGCTTTTCTTCGAGAACGAATCCACCACACCCGTCGAAACCTTGCGAAGACGGACGAAGAACTTCTAGGTCTACACTTGGCACTAAGCAACGAGATCGAACAACAAGATTGGGACAGAATGGACGCAATCTCACATTCCAACATGAGAAACGAACTAGACCGTACCAAGCAGCAACATATCAAAAAAAAAAAGATGTTCCAAAGGAAACAAGCACCCAAGACAGCAAGCCTCGAGCTTGAACGACTCGTGGTCAATCTGACAGACCGGGTGCTCACGGAAGACGAGAAGACAGTACTAGCCAAAGGAGGAAATTTCGCAGTGACCCCTCGCCACATTCCGTTTGAAGGCATCATCTCCAGCACAGAAGCTGCCATTAAACACCTACCGGACGAGGACGGAGGAGTGATACGATTCGAGACAGCCAACATCCTCAGAAAGGCAAAACCGCCCAAAAACAACCTGACGAGAAATGAAGGACTGGTATTGCGGGGCCTCAACACAGATGAGGATATCATCATACTCCCAGCTGATAAAGAAAATGCAACCGTTCTTCTGAAGACCGAGGACTACAAAAGGAAAATTGAGGAACTCTTGGATCCGGATAACTACAGACCCCTGAAGAAGGACCCTACACAAGCTAGACTACGACTCACCAACCGGCTCATCAAGTCATCGTCACTGCCAGAGGACACCAAAAAACACATTTTGAAGACAGAAGCTGTTCCACCGAGGTTCTATGGACTACCCAAGATCCACAAGGAAAATGTTCCATTGAGACCAATAGTAGGTGCCCCGGGATCGCCAGCGTACTACTTGGCGAAACACTTGGCATCGCTGCTTCAACCACACGTGGGGAAGGGTACCAGCTACATAAAAGACTCCGCCGACTTCGTGCGCAAGATTCAAGATATCATCATTGGACCCAACGACATCCTGGTGAGCTTCGACATCGTCTCGCTCTTCACCGAGGTACCCCTAAAAGAGTGTCTGGACATAGTGACCAGTTTATTCCCGGCCGACATCTGCAAGCTTTTTGAGATCAACCTCACCGGAAGCTACTTCGTGTGGGAAGGAGACTTCTACGAACAAGTGGATGGAGTGGCAATGGGAAGTCTGGACAAGCTTAACGTTTTTCTGCAGCACCTCAACAGTCAGCATCCCAGCATCCAGTTTACCATGGAAACTGAGAAAGACCAACAACTGGCATTCCTAGATGTGCTAGTGAGGAAGCGGGGAGACAAGCTGGGCCATACAGTCTACAGGAAACCAACACACACGGACAGATACCTATACGCTCTTTCCAACCATCACCCAAGTCAAAAGTATGAAGTCATCAAAACCCTGACAGAACGAGCTCGAAGGATTTGCGAACCTGAGAACCTCCAGGCGGAACTTGAACACCCAAAGTCTGCGTTCGAGGCTAATGGCTACAACAAGAGAGAGATCGAGAGATCAATGGGCTTGAGATCATCTAGGCCACGGGAACCCGAACGGACATCCACCACCTCTCGGGCATATCTGCCATATGTTCCTAGAGTCATGAACAGGAATGGCAAAGTCTTGAGAAGACACGACATCGGGACAATCTTCAGGCCAACAAAGAAGATCCAGCAGACCATTAGATCAGCAAAGAACAAGAGGGACCCACTTTCAGCTGCAGGCGTCTACCGCATACCCTGTTCCTGCGGAAAGGAACCACTAAAAGATCAATGGGAACGAGACTCAAGGAGCATAAAGCAAGATGCCGACTAGGACAAACTGAAAAGTCTGCAGTAGCCGAACACGCACTGAGTAACGGGGACCACAGGACACATTTTGAGAATTGTAGGTTATTAGCTTCAGTCGATGGCTATCACAACAGGCTCGTCAGAGAAGCCATCGAGATCCATAAGCATCCTGACAATTTCAACAGAAAATAAGATACCCTCAGGCTCAACCAGATCTGGAATCCTATCCTCATACACTCCCGAGTAATGCCGATAGATATCCCGAAGTCAACCGAAGCGGAACAAGCTCCGCCCCCTGCCCACCAGTATAAATACAACCTGCGCCCGAGAATTCGTCAGTCTACTTCCAGCACCGGAGATGGAAGGACCTCTGAAGAAGCTCGCCACTTGTGCTAGCGAAACGTTAGGAAGCAATTCCAACCGACGACGCCCTTTAGACCCGAATGATTACTACACTAGCTCAGTACTATAGTTCATATTACTACCGTCCTTTTAAAAGAACACCTCGTATTTCTGAGTTAGCCGTCACAAATGCAATAATTTTTTTTTTGTTTATTTATAAAGGAAACCACGTAATATTTGTGAAAAAATATTAGAAATTAAAAAAAAAAGTTTTAGTAACATCTGGGTTGTTGGCTACATATGGAAAACTTTTTTATTATTAACTTTACGAAAAAAAGTTATTCTTCATAAAAAGTTCTGCATGGTCCAAAACCTAAAATACAACCATCAGATAGGTATTAAATTTTTTCAGTCGTATACGAGGTTTGTCAAAAAATATGAATTTTGCCCAAGAGTAAAGCACCTTTATTTTTGACAATATCGAAAATTGTAATTATGAAAAGTTGTTCGAAATGTAAAACTATATTTTAATATGCAATTACATCCTTCTACTTAATTTTTTTTTTATTTTTACGAATTTTTCTCAAATTACTGATTTTTATTTTAATGATGTATTAATTAAATTTTTAGAAATAAATTTTGTTTCGAGATTTAATATTTTCTGAATGAAACAGAAAGGTTATCATGATTTTTTTAATAAATAAAAAAGATAAAAACGTTGGCCTACCTATCCGTAATTTGAGAAAAAACTGTAAAAATCAAAATAAAAATTAATTAGAAGGATGTAATTGCATAATAAAATATAGTTTTACATTTCGAACAACTTTTCGTAATTACAGTTTTCGATATTGTCAAAAATAAAGGTACTTTACTCTTGGGCAAAATTCATATTTTTTGACAACGACTGAAAAAATTGAATATCTGATGGTTGCATTTTAGGTTTTGGACCATGCAGAGCTTTTTATGAAGAATAACTTTTTTTCGTAAAGTTAATAATAAAAAAGTTTCCCATATGTAGCCAACTTAAGAAGACACACTGTATGTGCAGTCATTTTTTATGGTTTATAATTAAAGTAATATTTAATTGAAATTAAATAATTGACCAAATTTACCGAAATTTAGGCGTGGTCCAAAAAACCTTTTACGCACTCCTTTCACCTCTAAGATACCTGCCACCTCCCAAGACAAACTCCTAGCTACGCCAGTGTGTAGGTATTCGTTTTGCTGCTGGACTATAAATACTTACCTCATTTAGAGGAGTGACTAGCTTATTAGAATGTGTTGTCTAATAAATATCCAACCTAATATTTTTTCAAAAAATGTACTTATATATGCACTTAAAATGAAGGGCGTTTTACATTATTAATTCATCTGCAACATTCCTGCGCCAAAAAATACAAAGGAGTTTGAGCTAGTTCTAAAAAAAGGCCAACTTTTCAAGCTAGTGAATACATATTACGCTATTACCGGGTATGTTCAATACTTTATTGAAAATTTGTTATATAATTATTACTTTCCCCGCAGCGTCTTAAATAATATGAAAAACCCGGCATAGTTTGGAGTTGTTATATACAGGGTGAGTAGCAGAAAAAAATTTAACCCAAACGAAACCTAAATGAAATACAAAAATGATATTTTTGCGGTTTTAAATGTTTCTTGAAGTGTAAACAAAGTAAATCACAACCATACAGTACGTAAATAGTATTTTCTGCAGACGTAAGAGATAACCGTAAATAATATGTCAGATTAGTTTGTTTGAACAATATTATGGCCTTTCAAGACCAAACAAATAAAAATATTAAATATTTTTGCTGCACACTATTATTATTAAGTACACTATTTTTTTGAGGAAACATGAATTTTACCTAATATTTTGTGATATACTTTAACTTAACTTAAAGTATCTCCTAAGTGATATAATATGTATTTATAGAAGTAAAATTTTTCCTTTTGTTTAGATTTTAATCGTGACCGTATGTATGAAAAAAATTTAAAATATATTTTGTACGGATTTTATTTGCCACGCCAAATAATGTATTGGACGAGTAAAGCTCATGTAATATCGAACAAACTTCCAAGCACAGGTAAGTCGTTTGTTCTTTTAAAAAATATATAATTTGCGAGATGCTTTAAGCGAAAGTCTATCACAAAATATCAGTTAGGTGATGATAATTTGATTCCTCAATAAAATACCAATAATATAATAATGATAAACAGAAATACAAAAATAATATTTTCAAGGTTTTAAATGTTTCTTTAGGTTTATTATTTTAGTTATTGCCTTATTATTTACATGTGAAAAATTCTAGACTATTTATTAAAGTGTATTTGCAAATTTTCTACATTGATAGTCGTAGCCTACAGTTTTTTTTACGTTAACGACGTTTGTTTTCTCTAATTTATACTCATATCATCAATAATTTTACCTGCAGCGCTGCTGTAGTGTCTAATAACTTTGCGGATTTTATAAATTTGATTTTTGTAAAATTCCTCGCATGTGATACTGTCTTTTAACAAATGTGTCACTAGTAATAATAATAATAATAAGTTTATTTAAAATTTAGTAATATAATAAATGTTTGTTGTTTTCGATAAACTTATTCTTCAATCCCCTGAAGCCGAGCTTGTTAGGGGCAAATCTTATATTTTGTTTTAGTATGTAAAATCATAAATAATAATATGCATTAAAAATCAAGTTTTAAAGTAAAAATGTTAATTTATTGTATAAACGCAGCTTTTTTGAAGAAATATATTACATACAGGGTGGTCCTTAAGTACATCAACAAAATCTAGGATATGATTCCTGGCATCAATTTAAGTTGAAAAGTTCATATGGACTTATGCCCTAAAATGCTTACCCTCTAGGATACAGGGTGTTAAAATATTTTTAAAAAATAATTGTTTTTTTAAAATTTCGAAACTCCTTGAAGATACGGTATTGAAAATTGATGTCGATTGATTTCGTATTAAACTGCACTTTTTGGTTAAAAAAGGGTTTCCCTACTTCCACCAGTGGCGTGCATGAAGATACCATCAATATTTTTTTTGTGAAAATATGTGATACGCCACTGTTTTTTTTAAACTCTGATGAATTTTTATGCATTACTGATATAAGCGGAACAAAAGTTGTCTCTACTATGTTTTTGAAAAAAATGGTAGTTTTAAAGGAAAATGGAAAATATTTTAACACCCTGTATCTTAGAGGGTAAGCATTTTAGGGCATAAGTCCATATGAACTTTTCAACTTAAATTGATGCCAGGAATCATATCCTAGATTTTCTTAATGTACTTAAGGACCACCCTGTATAATAAAATTATTAATTTATAATTTTTAAGTAAAAAATATTACTTACTAGGTAAATTATTTAGAATAGAACAATATTAATTAATTAAAGCATTTTTAAAAATATTTTTAAATTGTCTGTTTTTAATCCATGTTTTTATTTCGACGTTAAATTTTTTTAATGAAATCAATTTTTTTATTTTTGTTGGTAAATAATCGTTTAAGTAAAAACATAAATATTTGAATTTTTTTTCCTATGGACTTATTTATTTTAGGTTTTATGGTTATTTCATTTTTATGCCGTGTATTATGATTATGGTTTTTATTTTTAAATATATACAGGGTGTCCGGAAAATACGTGTACAACGTTTGACGACAGACTCCTGACGTCAAAATAGGTCGATCTAATCCGACTTAGTTATATATCCAAAATTGTCTCGTTTAGCCGTGAAAACCTGCTAATCGATTTTAATGATTTTTAGTATGTAGACTAATACTATAAAATGGCGTTTTCTAGTAGTATAGTCACCGGCTGTAAATAAGTGGAAGTGTTATAAAAGTGATATAATACGTCAACATTTCTCCTCATTTTTTATATGAACGGCGTTATGACAACCCAGATATTTTTGTAGAGTGACTGGATGTATTTGGAAGCTATTTTACCTCTTTAATATTTTTCGTTGAATGAGCTGTTTTGCCAGAAGAAAATATTAACAATTACCTGCATACATCAATCAAATTATTAACAATAAAAATAAAACAAAGTACAACAAAGTTGAAAGAATGTATGTATTGTAAGAAACTAAGTAAAACAAAAACATTATTTAAGCAAATGTGTAAAATGACCGCCATCTTGCTGAATACACTTATTACCACTCCTTAAAAAATGATATTGGACCATAATATCTAATGTCTCGGGGTTATTAAAATTGTTGCCTGCATTTAAAATCCGCTGCAATAAATCATCGCGTGTGCTTACCGGAGTCTTGTAAACTTCTGTTTTAATAGCGCCCCACAAAAAGAAGTCACACATATTTAACTCAGGAGAACAAGGTGGCCATTTACTGGTGCATCATTGCCCCTTTCAATCCATCGGTTGGGATATTGATGATGTAAGTTTGTATTGCCGAACGGCAACGGAAAAATGGGACGGGGCACCATCATGCATATACCACATTTCCCTCCGAAGTATAGGGGGCAAATTGTCCAGAAGAATTGGTAATGTGCCTTGCAAAAAATTTAAATAAATATTTCCATCTAACCTGTCAGGAATAACAATGGGACCAATAAGGTAGCGATCAATAATACCTGCCCAAATATTTAATTTAAATTGATACTGATGATGTGCAACTTTAATGGCATGTGGATTTTCATCGGAATAAATATGTTCGTTGTGCATATTGGTTACTCCAGATCTTGTAAAGCACGCCTCGTCAGTTAACATAATTGTTCTACAAAAATTTGGATCACGGATTCTTTTGTTTCTAAAAATTTGACAAAATGTAAGCCGCATGGGGGATCAGTCGGTAAAAGTTCCTGGACTTTTTGCACGTGATAAGGATGTAACAACTGTTCTTTTAAAACCTTATTAACAATCGTTTTAGGAACATGTAACTCACGTTCTAAGCGACGGGTACTGGTACTTGGTTCTTCTTCAACTCTTTCCAGAATCATCTCTTCTGTTTCCACGGTTCGAGTTGTTCGCATACGACCCCTGCCTTTTCAAAGTTTTTCTCAAAGCTGCCCGTTTCCCGAAGATGACGCTCGACGCTGGCAAATGTTTGGTGGTTTGGTATTCGACGGTTAGGAAACCTTTGTCAATAATTATAAAATTATTAAATGCCATAGCAACAAGGTCACTTAAAAAATTATTGTTACAGGTAATTTGATTTTAATATTATTACTAATAATACTAAATATTGTAAATATTTTCTTCTGGCAAAACAGATCATTCAACAAAAAATAATAAAGAGGTAAAATAGCTTCCAAATACATCCAGTCACTCTACACAAATATCTGGGTTGTCATAACGCCGTTCATATAAAAAATTAGGAGAAATGTTGACGTATTATATCACTTTTATAACACTTCCACTTATTTACAGCCGGTGACTATACTACTAGAAAACGTCATTTTATAGTATTTAGGTACTACTAAAAATCATTAAAATCGATTAGCAGGTTTTCACGTAATTTAGGAAAAACCAATATTTTTACAAATTTTTGACGCCCTCTACCGGCTAAACGAGACAATTTTGGATATAACTAAGTCGGCTTAGATCGGCCTATTTCCACGTCAGGAGTCTGTCGTCAAACGTTGTACACGTATTTTCCGGACACCATGTATATTAAGATGTTATAAATGTACCTAATAGTGCATATATATTAGAGTGTTTTTTAGTGTTCTTTATTGTAATAGCTGGGAAGTGCCAATGAAATCTAAAGTTAATCTAATTTTTTTTAAACTATAAACTTAATATATAAAAAATTAAGAACACTATTTTTGTGTTATGATTCCATTATATTTAAAATTGAAAATATTATCGACTCATGTTTCTCTACAACGGTAGCATTTTCAAGAGTACCTACTTAATCTAACAGAGGTGTACGTAATTTTATATACCCACGTACACCTAAATATCGCGTTTCCAACAATTAATAAAACAAATATTTAAAATCAATTTAACTATAGATAACTCTCCATAATAACTTGATAACTTCAGGTATAATTATTGACAATTTAACAAGTGGTCAGTGTTTTTAAATTTATTTACTTCTAGGGATTCTAAAAATTAACATATTGTCAGTAATTTTGAAGAAGTAGTCCGTACTCAAAGTGGAGTTAAATGTAGGTATAGAAAAAAGAAAAGCACAAAGTCTTTCTCCACAAGTTTATTAGAAAACTAGGCGAACCTAGAGTAATTCATAATAATTCAACATGCTTCTAGTGTAGAAACACTCATCATCAGCAAGGCCGTAGCCAGAAAATAATTTCGGGGGGGGGGGGGGGGGTTGTTCCAGTGGCGGATTTAGGAGGGGGGGAATGTGCGAAAGGGAACTGCGCCGTAGGCGAAAAAATTTTGGGTGCCACGCCCTTTTTGGGTAAAATAACCGTAAAGCTTAATCTGTGGCAATATGTCAGACTTTAAAACATTCTTTTAATTTAAAGGAAATTCGAAATTTGAAAGGTCGGTCGACAAAATAAACAATAACTATTTATTTTACTAATTAACATGTCTCCTTATATTAAGTCATAATTATATCTAACTATAATAATTGTTATAATAAATTATATTATGTAATAATAAGATCAAAAACAAAAATGAAAACGAAAAATAAACAATAACAACAAAAAAAATATCTGAAGTACCTACTTACTTTGTACTAAATTACAAAATCAAATTTCCTGTTCTTAGAAGAGAAAATATTTATGATTTTGTTTACATCTACGTTTATATCACGGTGGACATATAGGAAGCCAGACCATTAAGACGATCTGCAACTATTGTAGCCCGTAAATAAGATTAACTATTATGTTGTGTAACAACAAAGTGAGATGGGCGCACTGTATATAATTGCAGTCTCATTAATACTTATTAAAAGTCTAAAATAAATATATATTTTTTATTTTGGGGGGGGGGATCAATCCCCTTTGATCCCCCACAAAGTAAATAGTACTTACAATGCTGATGTTAGCAATAGAGAAAATAATAAGTGGGATTGAGCCGTAATGGAGCTTTCAATGGTGTACACGAGGTGTAAAAAATGAATAGTCAGAAGACCGACAAGACTTCAGCATACTGGAAAGTCAAGGGCTAGTGCAAAGGCCATGTCTTGGGCAGAAAATTGAAGAGAGAAAAAGAACTTAAAAAAAAATTTTAATCTATTAATTTTGTACACAATGTGTATGTTTTGACTATGGAGAACTATAGGGTAGGAGGCCGATCGACAATGGCAGCATTTTCAAATTCTGTCCCGGTTTTTTGGTTAGTTCGCTACTGGCCGATAGATGGCTCTCGCGTCCGAAGTGGGCTGATGTTGTCTTCTTCTTCTTCGTTTTTAATGTGGAAAACCTAGATCCTTTATAGTTTTTAGCTTTTACTTAAACCCTTTATTTTTCTGTGCTTTTACTTTTGACAATTGACATTTTATTTTTCGAAATAACAAATCATGTTTGAAGGCAAGACAAGACAAATAACGTTGTATTGTAATTAATTTTCATATTTATAATAAATAATGGTACAATTTATAAAAGTAGAGTTTGCTTTGTGTCGGGGTGGTAAGACAGGATCTTCTTCAGACATGAAACTCAGCCAAATAAGTATCTTTCTAGCTCCAACGGTAAAACACTCTAGCTAGAATGTTTCTGTATTTTAAAAACGAAGCATCGTTGGAACTTTTTACAGGCCGAGTTTACTAATAAGTATAACAAAGTAAGTGTAAATTCATATAAAAGTCCTTATTTGTTCCTTAAAGAACTAATTTAAATAAAAATAGTTATCGCGTCCATAAGAAACCATTTATTTGATAGCCCACTTCGAACACGAGCGCCATCTTATGGCAACTCGTAAAGCTGAATTACCGATGCTAATTTGGGACCGAATCCAATGCATTGCGATCGGCCTCCTACCTCAAGTCCTCCATAGTTTTGACTACTGCCGGGGTAACTGGGCCGTAACAAGCCTGGTACCCAACAGTATTTTACTTCAAGCTAAATGATGCTTTTACATGTCTCCGACAAAGTTGAATGTAACTTAAGATTTTTCACTGCTTTTACCGAAATGATTTTCAAAGTAGGTATGTTAAAACTCTATTTTTCTTTTACTTTCTTCAAGCAGGGCCTTTGCACTAGCCCTTGACTTTCCAGTATGCTGAAGTCTTGTCGGTCTTCTGACTATTAATTTTTTACACCTCGTGTACACCATTGAAAGTTCCATTACGACTCAATCCCACTTATTATTTTCTCTATTGCTATCAACATCAGCATTTTACTATTTACTTTGTTTTCCTGATGATGAGTGTTTCTACACTCGAAACATGTTGAATTATTATGAATTACTCTAGGCTCGCCTAGTTTTCTAATAAACTTGTGGAGAAAAACTTTGTGCTTTTCTTTTTTCTATAAATTTAACTCCACTTTGAGTATGGACTACTTCAAAATTACTGACAAATGTTAATTTTTGGAATCCCTAGAAGTAAATAAATTTAAAAACACTGACCACTTGTTAAATTGTCAATAATTATACCTGAAGTTATCAGGTTATTATGGAGAGTTATCTATAGTTAAATTGATTTTAAATATTTGTTTTATTAATTGTTGGAAACGCTTTTCTTTTTTCTATATTGTCATTATTTTCGGTATGAAGGATTTAAAAGTTGTGATTAAACTTACATGACTATACTTAAAAGGCGTCGAGCCAGACGATAAATATCATAGAAGAAACAATACTGTTCCCGCATGGCGAGGAAGACCACTCCATGACGTTCACCACCAAGTCATTAGATCCCCAATATATAAAATGTACAGTAAATGTAATATGTTTATAGTCTGTTTACACGATTTTTCTAAACCGGTGTTTATTATTTAACGTTTTCTAATATTATATATATTTTTTTAGGGGATTCGAACCCAGAACCCCAGCGGAGGCATAAAACTTTTTCAATTTAAAAAAAATTGTCTGGGTACCGCTAAACATTGTTCAGTTATACTGGGTTATTCACGTTATTCGACACGACATATTTTATGGGCTTAAAACTGTTTTTATTGGAGGAAAATTTACTTGGGATTTCCCATGGCCAGTCTGGAAACGAACAAACCCTGTATAGGCTACACACAGTGGCGGAACGTAATGAAGGGCTCTGGGGCGCCGCCCTCCCTGCAATTATTTTAAACAAAATCCAAAAATACTTTACCTAAAAAACCAATAACGCCATGTATGTAAGCAATCAATTAAAATAATTCAAACCAAACATAGCCATATTCCAACGCGTAAGTTATACCGAATAAGCATTTTCATTCGCACAAGCAAGATATATCAAGCGCGGGCGGCCGATTATCCGTCCCAATTTAACGCGACTATTAAGTCGGTTGCCATGACTACGGAGGCGTGACGTCACCTACACATCGCACAACGAGCTGCACTGATGGGCTTAAAATTTTCCGTCCAACAACAGCTGTTCGCGTTTCGTTTCGAAGCGACGCGACCTGTCGATGCCGCTGATGTTTTGTTTTGACTAATTTATTAGTTACATTATAAAGTTGGAAAATTTCGTCTAATATGAAGGTCAGTGATTTACAGAAGCTTGTGTTTAGTTCGCTGAGCTAAAGTGAAAAACTTGATTTAAAAAATACAGGGCGGCCACTATCAATATTGAACATAGTGCAATCAAAATGTAAAAGTAAGGCACAGTTTTTGCGTAAGTTTGACGAACAAATATATAATAAAATATCCTGGATAATAATATGCGGTTATGAGGACAAAAAGTCTTTTTTTTTTGTTTCGTGTGTCTTCTTTTTGGCGGGGAAGATAAGATTTGAGTTTCACTTCAAAAAATAATATTTGTTAGTGTTATCCTCAGACCAAGCACTAGTGCTTGGTCTGAGGTGTTATCATTGGGTATGTTTACCAAAAATAAACGATTTGATTATAGTTATCCGCATTATTTAAAGCCAGCGCCCCCTGACTTGCTAGTCACTAGCCGCCACTGGCTACACAATAGATTTAATTTATTCACGATAATTGTGTCGTATAATAGAAGTTAATCAGTAAGATTCTGCTATGACAAAGTATAATTCTAAAAATGCAAATCACATCAATTAGTTTGTTCAATTAATTACATGGACCGTTACAAAATGCCTCAATATCATAAAATGTTATCTAAAAAAAATCCCTGGGTATGTGTGATAAATAATTCTTTATTGTAATTTACACTTATCACTTTCGAAAAATAAAAATACTACTATTGTACACAATCAGTGAATAAAAACACTAAAAATTGATTTAAATTAAATCAACATAAAACTTATATTAAATATTATATTACACAGTAATATTTTTATTTAATAATATATTAAAAAATAAAACTTAACGATAGAGTCGGGCCAGATCTTTAAGGATGTGAGTTACTGCTTTTGAAGTATTGGACCTGAAAAAAAAAACATTATATGAAACAAGTTTAAGAAGTGAGTGTTTGTAGAGCACGGAATATATTGCATAAGATGCTTTCCTCTCGGGTAATTAAAATGTATACAGTGGCCGCCAGAAAGTGTGACGCATAATATGGAATAAATTGTTATTTTTAAATAAAATAAATTTATAGAGAAAAACTCACAGTCATCTCCAATATATTATAAGTCAGTTTATTGGGTGTACATGTTTCGGTACTAGAAAGTATCATCATCGGCACCGAAGGGCCCAAGTGCCACTTACATGAAGGGATGTAAAAAAATATATACCTATATTAAAACAATAAAAAGGACAAAAACATTTTGTATAATTGGACAAAGACAAAGTTAAAAAAGGTTAAAAAATTAAAAAACGGTAATAAATTAAGTGTTCGAATGGGAAATTCCTACATTCCTTCCCGTATATAGTAAACAAACTTGATTAGTCGACAATGAGAAGTCAAGCTCCGTTTTGAATTTTTTTTCTGCAACCCGTACGGTAAAGGGTTTCCAAGATACTTTTTAGTTGTACACCCAGTACATTGGTTATATTTTAATCACCATTCATATTAAAGGCTCATCAAGTGATTTTTATACCAAATTATATTACAAAATAAAGAAATACTATACAGGATGTTTCAAAAAAAATTGGCAGGAATAAGTTGTGTAATTTTAAATGACACTTCCTGTATAATTTTACACTGTTCTTATAATTTTCTCGCATAATATTTATATTATTTATTTAGTTAAAATCAAGTGTTACACGGTTACAGTGTACATTGTTATGGCGCACAAAGAGAAAAAGTATCCCTCAGGCCACGGAAAAATAAAATAAATTTATTTTTAAAGAACAAAACAGTCCCGAAAAATATCGAAATGTAAAAGTAAAAAGGTAAAGTACCTATATCTATCAACCCGTATTAGGTTCGGTTTTTTAATAGGCAATTTGCTTAAACTTTTGTCTTGGGTTTTATTTCTTTGAATGTGTATTCAAAAATATTATTATTTAAAAGTATTTTCACATACACCGTATTATGGAAATGACATATATAAAGAGGATGTCACACTTTTATTATCGACCATCTAAAAAGTTGAGTATGAATCCCCTAAAATCAGATCGAATATGCCACACGCCCGTGCTTCGTAGAGTAACGGTAACAAAACTATTTTATTCGAGTTAATTTAATGGCCTTAGCTGCTGACGCTACACCACAGAGGACTAATAGTTGAAGATTGTGTATTTGCTCGCCATATCATTCTTCTATGACAGCGTTTCTGCGACCTATCATTCCTCTGTTGCACTATACTGCCCAAAATATTGTTTTGACACTGACAGTTTTTACGTACGCCACGTGCAAGAGAACTCGAAATTGCCTGCCGGTTAATTTAATAAAGGATTTAAATGTTCGCGTTTAAAGAATTTTCAATGTCTAGTTGTCCACTAACGTTTACTTCTCAGTATGGATTTAGCATGTTGTGAGATATTGAAAAGTTAAAGTCGTCAATTGATTTATAACGATTAGTTTATTTACTAACGTGTACATTTTGTGCCAGTCTTGGATTGTTAAGGTAGCTTTTATTTTAATTTAATTTTTATTTACTCTCCTTGTAATTTAATGCCACGCGGCTGTATTTGTAAATTCACCAGTGGAGGCGTTGCATACCAGAAAAATAAAGGGCTAATTTTCTCGCTTATTATACCGTGCGAGCAAAAATTATTTGCATCAAAGAGGGCTTGGATTAAAAAACGTAGGGCTTGGTTTAGATCACAATGATATGGGGACGATATATCTAACCAAATCTAGGTTTAAATTTTGTCAAATTCATATTAGGACATGATATGCCAAACTAATGAGTAATAAAATAAGTAGACAAATACAAATTTATTTTTGTTGTTTACAAAATTAACAAAGTAAGAATATACAGAAAGACAAAGAAAAATAATTACTTGCAGTTTATAAGGAAATAAATTTAGCTGCTCCTTAAGAATAGTCCTGCATGTTCCATAAGATCTTCCCACTTCTTGGGACAGGCGTCTTATACAATTTGTTGGCGTATTTTGCATTATTTCACGAACGTTTGCAACAAGTTCTTCTGTTCTTACAGTTACAGATGGTCTTCCTGCTCCTTTTTTGTGTTGTATAGAACCTGTTTCCGTGAACACAGCCATGGTTCTTTTTAGGCAATGATGAAAATCCCCAGCAATAAAAGCAACGTTAAGAAAATGTTCGTGAAAATTGTCCATGCACAAACCCGGATTGTATTGCCACTCACCATTTACTCTAACCCCGTTTCGAAAATACGCTTTAACCATGAATGTTTTGTGCTTTTCCCTAAAGCCCATTGTGTGAATTGTTCAAGAAATTGGAAAAATTAGCGATGAAACAAATTACTTGTAACGACTGTCAAAGATGACGGAATAACTGATAGATTGTTAATTTAGGTAGTTACTGACACCCAAAAGGTATTAAGCTCTACGGCTAAGCATTACGTCCTTAGATGCAAGGCACTCTTTGATGCTAATAATTTTTGCTCGCACGGTAGCATTTTCTGCGATGTGTTTTCTAATCAGTATTTACGATTTTAAATATAATAAGGCAATTCACCGTGGATATTATAAAAATCAAAATTTTAAAGTTAAAAATTAAGGTGGATATTTAAAACAGCTGACCAATGGCTATAAAAAATAATCTGATAAATATAAAAACATTTTCATGTATAAAATAAATGTTTATCAGCTTAAGTTAGTGTAGCCAAGGCGGCCCTTCCCCAGCTTTTACGTATAAAATTGATCGATCGAATCAGTTGTTTACTGTGTGGGGCTGTGCGAAGTCATCGCTTCGCTGCCTTGGCTTTAAATTTCTACCATGCAGTAAAAAAATTTGAATTAGCGTATTCAATATCCTTAAGCTTAACTTCCAAATATGTCGGGTTGGCGAGCTGCTTGTAGATCGACTAAAAATGAGGCCACGCTGCCTAAAACTTTGAATATCTAGTGTGTTACAGCTTTATTTTTCTAAAATGTGTGTATGTATAACTATTCTTTTAAAATATAAATTGTATTCTTACCTTATCATTTTAATATGCACTTCGTTTAATTGTTCAGGGGTTGCAGTCATGATACCGCCATTACTTCTCTTCGGTAACGTTTCTAGACCGACGGCTAACCATTTACTCGTTGCCTCTCTGTCAAAATCTAGTAATTGAACGAACACATCAGCTACCTGAAAAAAAGAAAAAAATATTTAGAAGGAGACCCATGGGGAAGTGCAATTTGTCCACTAGGTAAAGAGGCCCATTGTGGAGACGTTTTAAAGAAAGAAAAGCAAAAAATGTATTTATATTATTTTAGAGTGAGTATATAGTTTCTACGGAAGCCGAAAAAAGTACATGAAAATTTTATATAATACAATTCATTTTTTATTGACAAAAATCGAAATTATTTAATCTACATAAAAACTTATTTATAATCTACATTCCTACATATTGCAATGCCATCCATACGCATACAATGCGTAGGTAATACAATATTTTTATTTGTGTTTAAAATAATATTTAATAATTTATTATTGTTGTTTGTTTTACATTTTAAACCCACAGGGTGTCTCTAGGAAAAATGTTACCTCGTAGAGTATCAAAAGTTCAATTTCAAATCAATCTGCTCTTATTTTTATTGTAAAATTTAGAGGGCGCCACCTGCGGTACCTTGCACATATTTAAAATAAAACTTTTTTGAGCCACTCTGTATTGAACTTTTAAATAAACATCCTTATTCTTCAACGTCTTTTACGTAAAAAAGGTATACGTTGATTTGAGCAGCCGTTTTTGAGATATCTAGATTTAAAAAATTCACTTCGTGTATGGCCAGGTCTAAATCATTGTAATAATTGAACATAATTCCAAGCGAACGCGTTAAATTAAAATAACTGTCACTAAAAACTGACTGGTGTTAAATCAAATAATATTTAAGGCACAATCCGTTTGCTGTATCCGCTATGCACAGAACAGGATTTCCAGCTTCATCTAGAACTGCGCAACACCGAGTAAGACAAGGTTCCAAATTAAGAAATCGAGCAGCCGCATCCAAACCATTTTTAAAAACGGTGATTGGGAACAAAGAGTTTGTTTTGTTATGCAATATTTACCATAAAATATGTTTTTTGGCAAAATGTTATCTTTTCCGATGAGAAAACTTTTCAGTCCACATAATATAATGGAAGGATGCGAGTATAATAGACCACCAAATTCCCAATATGATGAGAAGTAAAAAGCAATTCAGTGGTCACTTATCCGTTAATGTGTGGGCATGAGCAAGATTGGTGGAATATTAAATAGTAATCTGTATGGTCAGATTTTTGAAAATATTTTTCTTTCTTCTGCAGCAATAGTTTTTGAAGAAAATAACTTCGTATTTCAGCAGAATAACTAAACCCGTCGCTACTGCAAGAAATGTAAGAAACTGGTTTGAGGAAATTAACGTAACACGTCTGTCTTGGTGCTCAAAAAGTACTGACTTAAATCCATCGAAAACGTTTGAGGAGTTATCGTAAAAATGTACAAAATAAATTTTTAACCCTAAATGAAAAGTTATTTGATAAAATAGAAGAAATTTGGGAGAGATAGCTCCGGATTATACCAGAAATATTATTTCGTCAATGCTACGAAGATTACGATTAAGATTAGAATCCAATGGCGCAGCAATTAAATATTAGTATTTTGTTTGTTGTTATTTTATTAATAAATGTAACATTTTTCCTGGAATGTACGAATTTATTTATGAACTGTACATAAGGATAGTTCTGCACTAGAAATTAAGGAGCTCTTGGACATAAGCTTATTCGTAATTTAGCAAGTACTTGATAAATACATATTAGGACGTACGACATTCGATCGGCGACACCTTTTTACATAATTTGTTTAAAAATTCAATTTTGACGAACAACATAGGCAGGTTCTGTTTTAAGCTGATGATTAATTGTTGTCGTATTAATATGGGTCAAAAAATTAAATAAATAATATATTATATTAGATTAGAATATCAAAAATACACCTTACTGAAATGGTTTCCCCTGACATCAGATAACCCGCTGCTCCCTATATGAAAGAGCTATTAGTTCCTGACAAAAATATTGGGCTTCTAGTTTAAGGGATTACTAGTGCTGGGCGACTATAAAGTATTATAATCGAATTTCTATTATAAAAAAATAATTATTTCGAATAAATTGATTTATCGGATCAACCGATTAATCGATTATTTTCCCAACCCTTTTAATAATTAAAAAATTACAGTCATTTTAATATACACTTCTTTTATTTGACAACGTCGCATTTCTCGGCAACATTTTTTGGAATAAAACCAAAAAAAATTATCTATATCTTGCACTTTTGAGGCACCCTGTATATTTGAAATTATTTTTAAAATAGGCACACTAACAACCCAACAACTTTAAGATTTGCAGTCGACCTTGTAACGAGATATCGTCCACCGTTACAGAAAATGGACACCCGGTATTATTGTTAGTTTAAGGCACAAAAGCATATTATGTATAATAGACAGCATAACAAGCTGGCCGATTATAAAATTTCATAATACATTAATCGAAGTAATCGGTTAATCGGAACTATTTACTAATCGATTTTAATTTTTTTTATATTGGAACAATCGGTTAATCGATTATTTAACCCATTCCTAGTTATTATGGCTTAATAAATAGGCTTTAAGATTCTTAATTTTTTACAATTTTCTGCTAAATTTCTTATAACGGATGTAAGTACAGGGTGTCCCAACGATAGAGTAAAGTAAGTTTTCGCTTAACTGATAATCTTTGTGACAAAATCGTATCCGCCATAAGGTAAGGTATAAAAATGCGCACATTTTAAAAATATTGGAAATTATACAGGGTGTGCCACAAAAGTAGGACAGCAAAAAGTAAGATTTTTTTAAATGGAACACCCTATATTTGCTTTTATTTTTGGGTTCTATGTATTAATACAAACGTTTTTGGTCATATATGACATTAGCTGAAATTTGATAGTTTTTGAGAAATTTCGAAATAACGATGAAAATTAGAATTTTCATGGTGTTGATAAATAGACAGTTTCTCCGTCAATTCATAATTGCAAACTTCAATATTTGGTAGGAGGAAGGACTGGTTACTATATTAATATTTAGTATGCGCAATATTTGCATTTGTTCTACAGGGTGTTTATTATAAGCGTCCAAATTCGCACATCTTCAAACTAGGAAATCTCAATTTTTTTAAATGAAACACCCCGTATATTTTAATTTCGTTTTATTCAGATTTAAACAGCCTTTTATTTTTGCTAAATATGTCCTATGCCTATCTTTAATAGTTATCGAGAAATTTCGATTAAAATAAAATAAAATGCTTATAGTCCGGAATTTTAAGTTTTTATTCAACATTACGTCTCAATAAATGTTCAAAAATATGGCCTTCGTGTTGAATACACGTATTTAATATTTTTTATAGGTTGTGTCTGTCATGACCGTGGTGGCCACGAAATAAAGCCTCCACGCCCAATCCATTTTTCTGTGTATTGTCTGTTCAAGAAATCCCGGACTTCACGATGGAAATGTGGAGGTGCACCATCATGTTGCAGCCACATATTTTGCCGTACGCCTAAATTAACATCCTCAAGTAACTGAGGCAATTCTTCACGTAAGAAAAGTAAATAGCTGCGGCCCGATAAAGGTTCATTAAAAAAATGGGGACCAATAATTTGGTTATGAAGGATACCACACCATACATTTATTGACCAGTGACCTTGATTTTGAACTTCCCGTAGCCAGAATGGATTTTCAGTGGCATAATAATGCATGTTATGCCGATTTACAGCTCCATTGCTTCTAAACGTCGCCTCATCAGAAAACAAAACATTGGTCAAAAAATTGTTATTTAACTGCAGTTGTTGAATAATAATATTACAAAATTGAATTCGTCTTTCAAAATCTCCTTCTCGCAATTCTTGATGAAGCTCTATGTGGTGTGGATGATATTTATACTTGTTTGTTGTTCGGTTCTCAGTTGATTTGGTGGAATCACATAATGTCGCTAACGTCCTACTACTCACCTGAGGATTTTCTTGAATATTCAATAATATTTCTAATTCTTTTTCTACGTTGGCTGCGTTTTTGTTAACAACTACACGTTTAGAGTATTTAACACTACCGCTGGAATCAAATCTCTCCATCACATTTCGAAAACCGTTAGCAGTGGGCATCCGACGTTCAGGATATTTCACTCTGTAAATTCGCTGAGCCAACAAAGGGTTTCTCTCAGCTTCGCCTAACACAGATCATAATATCAATCAACTCATTTACAGGATAATCCATGCTCAATAGAAAATTAACGAAATGAAGACGAAAAAAGCAAGACAAGGTTTTAATTCACGACAATTATTATTAAGCGTTTCATTTTGGCACATGAATTGTTTATATTAGTTATTGTTTTTCATGGCTATCGCGATCCAACAATGCTCTGGTATAGAATATAACGTGTAGCAATTTGAAAAAATCGAAATTTCTCGATAACTATTAAAGATAGGCATAGGACATATTTAGCAAAAATGAAAGGCTGTTTAAATCTGAATAAAACGAAATTAAAATATACGGGGTGTTCCATTTAAAAAAATTGAGATTTCCTAGTTTGAAGATGTGCGAGTTTGGACGCTTATAATAAACACCCTGTAGAACAAATGCAAATATTGCGTATACTAAATATTAATATAGTAACCAGTCCTTCCTCCTACCAAATATTGAAGTTTGCAATTATGAATTGACGGAGAAACTGTCCATTTATCAACACCATGAAAATTTTAATTTTCATCGTTATTTCGAAGTTTCTCAAAAACTATCAAATTTCAGCTCATGTCATATATGACCAAAAACGTTTGTATTAATACATAGAACCCAAAAATAAAAGCAAATATAGGGTGTTCCATTTAAAAAAATCTTACTTTTTGCTGTCCTACTTTTTTAATATTTTTAAAATGTGCGCATTTTTATACCTTACCTTATGGCGGATACGATTTTGTCACAAAGATTATCAGTTAAGCGAAAACTTACTTTACTCTATCGTTGGGACACCCTGTACTTCTTTACTTTTGGATTGCTAAATACGTATGGCGTAATACGAAGAAACACATAAGTACTACTAAATTACGAAAAAATGGCCTAGATCGATCAACTTACCAAGTACAGTGTCTATATGAGTGACAAACTCTATAATATCAAATTTCACAACTCATTTGACACTACATCAAATAATTCAATTTTCGGATTATTTTCAAAGCACACAATGCCAAAATGTCGTTATAATTTATTTTTAAATGTTTCTCGGTACATTTCCATTTATTCCCAACGTAAATCGAAATGCTCTTTCCCTTTTTGGTGATTCGTGTAGGGGAAATGTTGGTGAACAAGAAAATGGTAGAAACAATACAAAAAATTGTATTATTGTATTTATTAAAAACTTCAAAGGAAAATAAGGAATCAATTTTTAAGCGTTTAAATATAGGCCATTGAGTGCTTTTTTGGAACTCTGTTATCGGTCCATCACATGAAGCTAAAAGAGTTTTAGAAAGTTGGAAACTGAATTTTCTAGAGCGATATAAGTGGACAGATCTTTCTACAAAAAAAAAATAACGTTACATTTTGTATGTATGTATTTTACGTAAATCCGCGAGCTCGTTCCGGTGATGGGATTGAAATATTTTCGGGTTCATTTTGACTCGGGATTAACCTTATTCTTCCTCGTGTTCTGTCAAATTCATGAATATTACAGTTTCTGTCTTAAGCAATGTAATTTACATATTCAATCCGCACACCTAGAACATGTGTCCACGGAAGGTAATTCGCCCCTCCTTTTTTGTTTTTCAATATATTGAAATAAAATTTGGGGGATTTGTATACGACATAAAACTGCATTTTTTGACAGGTGACTCAACATTATGGAAGTTTCAGTTTAACCGAAAGTGACATAAACTTTCGATTTCTAAATGGGACACCTGGTATATTTTTCCTTTTTTTGACTCCATATGACATTCTAAATATAACGATGTTCCACTTGTCACTTTTTGTCACAAAAAAATTTTTTTTTTCCAAATTTATTGTTTTATATAGACGGCTATTAATACCTTTAAATCACTTTCAGTTCTTTAATCGTGGGAAAAATACAATTTTACTATTTTTGATACCACACACTATTAGGTTTTAGAAAAGTTGCCATTAAAAAACTTTGAAAAGTTAACTTTCCTAAAATGAAGCATCTTTTAAGAATAAATTTAGATTTAAATGCATCAAGTAGCCTGTTTTGGGGAATAGTGCCGGGTTGGATGACGCCGATTAGGATATCTTTGTGCATCAAGTCGTGCAGCATCGGTTGTTTTTTTTTGTACATTCCCAGCACTAATAACATATCAACATATCAACTTGTTCACTCCTTGTAAAACTATTACTTTCCATGTTTTTTAAACAACAAACTAATTTACTTTGGCAGAAGCTGTCGCCATGTAAATTTTCTTCAAGGCATCATTTTGTTTTATCAGTTTTGCTGGTCACAGGCTACTTGATGCATTTAAATCTAAATTTATTCTCAAAAGATGCTTCATTTTAGGAAAGTTCCAAGTTAACTTTTTAAAGTTTTTTAATGGCAGCTTTTCAAAACCTAAAAGTGTGTGGTATCAAAATAATCGTAATAAAATCCTGTTTTCTCTTAACCCGACGAGCCACCCCATGTTGCCATTAAAAAAAATTGAGTTACTTATACAACTTTAAAGATATAATTTTACACAGCACATGGTATTGGACCAAAAATAGTAAAATTGTTTTCCCACGATTAAAGAACTAAAATAAGTGATTTAAAGGTATTCATATATAAAACAATAAATTTGGAAAAAAAAAATATTTTTTTGGTCACAAAAAGTGACAAGTGACACATCGTTATATTTAGAATGTCATATGGAGTCAAAAAAAGAAAAAATATACCAGGTGTTCAATTTAAAAATCGAAAGTTTATGTCACTTCCGGTTAAACAGGAACTTCCATAATGTTGAGGCACCTGTCAAAAAATGCAGTTTTATGTCGTATACAAATCCCCCAAATTTTATTCCATTATCTTGAAAAACGAAAAAGTTAGAGGGGCAAACCACCTTCCGTGGACACCCGGTATACTTAAATCACTGTTTTAAAATTTTCTTAATTAATTTTTTCGTTCCCTATAAATAAATTTTTATCTTTGTTTATTTTTAGTAAATTATCACAAGTATACTTATGAACGTTTTTAAGAGCATTATTTATTCTTGTGACGCCTTAATAATAAATTGAAGTATCATCTGCAAATGATGAATGCCAACTTCTACCGCCTCTACAATAATAATATGCAAAACAAACAGTAAAGGGCCCAGAATACTTCCATATGGAACACCGTGACTATTAATAATTTATTTTGATATTTTATTATTTAATTTAACTTTTTGTTTTCGGTTATTTAAGTAATCACTAAACAATCTCAAAACAGTATCTCTCAACCCAATTTGTTTTAACTCACCAATATCTGGCGATCGATGGTGTCAAATATAACTTATTATTCATTATCTATTCTATACTACGCGACCAAAACTGATGGTAGTGACCCATATTATGTGTTTTGTGAACTGCGCTATATGTTAGCCACAGCCATCAGTTTTTGTCGCAGGGTTTATGTCATTATGCACTTTTTACTACTTTATCTATTTGCTAGTCTGTTGGGTACAAGGTACTAATTTTTAAAAAATTACCTTTTAATAAAGTAAAATTGTAGAGTAGGCAAAATTGTAAAAAAAAAGAGGCTACAGAATTTAACAATGTTATACAACTAACTAGTTTTTCTTACCTCAGACAACATATACGTGTGTAAGTAAAACACACACGCCTGTAATAGACTGGTGACCAGCTGCTGACCGAACTGGTCGAGAATGCCCTTCATCAGCTCGTGCCGCTCGGCGTAGTCGGGCGCAGCTTGCCCACTCTGGCCCTGGTTCACTAGGTCGTGGAAGTACTTCATTACAGACATGTTCGCCTCCTTGTGGTCCAGGGAGGAGGCGAGGAGGCCGCATTGGAGGATGGGGCCCAGGGAAGTGCACCGGAGGAACTGAACAGGGGCGCGCTGGATGAAACGGGCGCATAACCTGCAAGCATTAGATTGAGATAAACAATGTCCTTTCGATAAACAAATTATTTAATAATTGCATACAGAGTGCTACAAATTCGACTGCATATCTCATCAAGGAGACGGAAAAAGATATGAAGACTGTTAAACTGAGTGAAAGTTGCATACTTTAGAGCTGAACGATTTGATAAATATTGCAAATATTTCGAACACTTTCAGAACTATTCAAAGAAAGCAACGAAAAGTCTGGAGTTAATTTTTAATTTTATTTTTTTACGCCTGTATTATTAAAAAACCAAGAGCACATTTACCTAGCGCGTTCTGCAAAATAAAAGTATTATTTTTTACATTTGACGTTTTGTTTTTTACATAACACACACACCCACAATTTTTTGCGGACTTGAATATTTAAATATCTGTAGTGTAATAGTTATTTACCTAACAAGTGCGGAAAGTGGTACTTTTCCGCACGCGACGGCAGTTGCACGAACGACGCGAAGCGGAGTTCGGACAAGCCGTCAAGGGCGGAAAAGACACTTTCCGCATGTGTTAGGTACAAAAGTTTTCCTACGATCGATATAGTTCTCAGATAAACGTCAATTAGGTTCGTAATAATATACTGTAATTACAAAAATTATTGAGCTTTTGGCAAAAAAAAAATATTTATTTTGCAAGTATTTCACTTTATTGAGTGTTTTAGATAAGGTATTCATTAATTTAACAAATCGTGCGGAAAAGTTACTAGTGCTAGTAGTCCTGAAAAGTTACTTTTCCGCACGATTTACATATAAACACATATTTGAATATAAATATTACAAAAATCTTTATTTTAGACTAGGAGAATATAGAACTGAGAACAAATTAAGCATATTATTAATATAGTACTATTTGCTGCGTTGGTAGCCTCTATGATGTCTTCTGAAATACCTTCTCCTTCGAACTATTCTTCGCTATCCATTTTACCACAAAAACTTGCAAAAATGATGAAACTGGAAAAAGGCTATAGTTGTTGATGGTCAATGTTCGATTGTTTGTCAGTTGCTAATGCATAAAATAATAATTCAACCTGCTCCAAAACGAGGTGATGTCATTGTGTGTTTGACATTTTAATCACAACCTGCACTGCATTATTGTAATATATACCAGGGGTGTCAAATTAGAACATTTTATATAAATTCTGTCACAATTTCAAAAATAGTGTGGTAAAGTAAAAATTGTGCGGGAAAGTGGTACTTCCGCACGATAAATCGTGCCGAAAAGTAACTTTTCCCCACGATCGTAGGAAAATACTATTTTCAGCATTCTTACTCTTGAAACTTAGAAGAACTAAGTGATAAATAAGTTTTTAAAATTTCACGGTTTTGTTAATATAAATGCATCGTCAATATTTTAACTATTTTTTTGTTATTACGGCCTGAAAATTGTTTTTAGGGAAAGTACTACATTATAATAACCAACACTTAAGTTTATCGTTGTAATAAAAACGACATTTTAAATCAATTACCATTTTTAATAAATTAAGATACCTACTTGAATATGATGTAGATAAATAAAAGCCAATATAGTTTTTAGTACAGAAATATTAGTCAGTAATTTTCTTTATTTAGACATACAATAAATATACAATCGATAAAATAGTAACAATTGATATATTATTTATAAAAGCACAAAGAACCCCGCACTTCTCATGTGGAAAATGGCCCTCGGGTAAATTTCTTAAGATTTTCGTATACAGTAAAGTCCGCATCATATGGGATTTTTTTTTATTAATTGCTTTATTCGAAATTTGACTTTGGCATCAAGTTCTGCTTCGATCGAGATGAAAATAAAGCAAAAAATAGTAGTCACGTGATTCGCATTATCTGTCAAATTTTAATTTTTTTCAAAAAATAATTCAAAAGTGGGGTGGGTTATTTCTGAAAATATCGAAAAATATTAGAAAAAGTTTTTTTAAATGCAGTTTCTAGCCCACATGCAAAATTTCAGCTGGATAAGATAATTTTGATTTTTTACCCATATTTTGTAAATTGCACTACTTTTGCAAAATAAGACTCGACGCAACCTAGGTACATAAAACTTCTTAGTTTTAACAATGCTTTATTTCAGATACATTTTCTTTAAAGTAGCGCCATGTTAAATGTGTGTTTTTCTACAAAATCAAAATTGGGCTATTAAAATTTGGTCGCATGTGATGCAAAGTTTATTTGTTTTTGACCCTGTATAAGGTAACTTCATAAAATAAGTATTTTTGAAAACGTAGTTTGTGTCTAAAAGTAATACACCTTAATATGAAGAACACAGTGTCTTCAGGAAGGTGTTCATTAAGTGAAAAATAAATTTTAGTTTAACTTATCGTTAAGTTTATTTATTTTCAACGGTTTAATTTAAAACCCCTTTATTTTATTTTTTGTTTTTTTTTTACTTTTAGACACAAACTACGTTTTCAAAAATACTTATTTTATGAAGTTACCTTATGGGAGTAGAGTGCAAACCCGGAAAGCCACTCTCCCCCCACTCCTATGACGTCACACATGACCTTGACAGCAGGTGTTTATTTGACCTTGAGATGTGTAGTTGACCTTGATGCGTTTATGTGTTCTTTGTTTACTCATGTGACCTTGACCAAACTCTTTGGCAGATAGTTAATAATGACCTTGGGTTTATTTACGACCTTGGATGTGGTCGGATGCAGGTGTCTGTTTTACATTGTATGACTTTATTAGCCCTACTATAAAAAGGGAGGAGGAGTTGGATATTTCAGTATTTGCTCGCCAATCGACTGTGTAAGAGTTCCTATCTGTTACCATGAATAATTACGTGTGTGAAAAATGTGGACTGACATTTACGCGAAGTTATAATATGTTGCGTCATAAAAGAGAATCATGTGTATTAAGATTCGCTAATGTGGGTGAAGAGAAACGTCGCAGACTAGATGGTAGTGCTTCGTCATCACGTATGCAGATTTGCGCTGTATGTAATGTTACTTTAACAGCAAATCAGATGGCAGCTCATCAAAGAACATTACAACATAGAAATAATGCTTGTTCACCATTGTCCCAAAATGTTCAAATTATTGACACTGCATTTAAAAGCAGAATTATAACCTACCGCGTAAATAGTGATAACGAGCATATCAACTTTACAGTATTCTTCAACGAATTAAGATCGAAAGTGTTAGATTTGATAAAAGAGTTGTTGGTAGTACACCAGTCATTAAAAATAAATATGGTTGTGGTGGGACGATACAGTTTACCATCACAAGACATTATAGCCGAAAAATCGTTTAATACGTCAAATGAGGTAGTTGTTGCAGGCAGCGATTTAAATATGGTGTATGGAATATTTACGGAAGCAATGAAAACCCAGTCAACTGAATTTCAAGAAAAAGATTCAGGTATGTTAAACGTTTTAGTGTATTGATAGAAATGGTATTAATTGCGCATTGTTTTTCTTTACAGGATGGGCATTGGAGAAAATACTCTACCTTGAAGTAAATATTAATAAGTACAGTCCGATGGGGGGGTCATCCTATATCGCATTACCACGTCCAATTCGAATTAAGAATGCCATTATTAATGTCACCAATCAAGACGAGTGTTGTTTTGCATGGGCGATAGTGTCAGCTTTGTTTCCTGCTACAACAATGCAACAGCAGATATCATCCTATCCTCATTATTCTAGCGTACTTAACTTCACAGGTATGGATTTTCCAGTAAAATTATGTAATATAAAGAAATTTGAAGAAATGAATAATATTTCAGTGAATGTGTATGGTTTAGAATCTTTATTTGAGGCTAAAAAGTTAAAATATGAAATTGTCGGTCCATTATATTATTCGGGAAAAAAACATTTAAATCATGTTAATTTGCTACTATTGACAAAAGACTGCAATATAAAAGACAATAATAGACACAATTGTAATGAAAATTGTTCAAAAAGTCATTATTGTTGGATTAAAGATTTATCACGTTTAGTGTCTTGTCAAATATCACAAAATCATTATAAATTATTCTTTTGTGATGGTTGTTTGTCCTATTTTAGTTCAGAAAATAAATTAGCAACACATCAACAATATGACTGTAACCATACATATTCACTGACTCCCTCAGTGGATTTTAAAATTGATAAATTTGGAAAGAATGTAGCTGAAAACATTTTAAAGTTTGAAAACATTGAGAAACAAATGCGAGTTCCGTTTGTAGTGTATGCAGACTTTGAGTCTATTTTAAAACCAGTTGTAAATGTGGAACCAAACCCTCAGAATTCTTACACAATGCAAAGCTTTAAGCATGAGCCATACTCTTTTTCGTATTTAATTAAATGTTCTTTTGACGATTCAATTTCCAAGTTTGAGTTATATAGGGGGGTTGATGCGGCTCAAGTTTTTGTTTCCCGGATTGAAAACGATTTAAGGTTTTTCTATAATACATATTTAAAGGATATAAAAGAAATGAAAGACTTAACGGATCAGGAAAAGGAAGAGTTCACAAATGCTAATATTTGTGGTATATGTGAACACCCTATTACCGACACAGATGTAAAAGTAAGAGATCACTGTCATATAACGGGGGAAAAAAGATTTGGTGCCGCACACTCTATTTGTAATTTAAATTATAAATTACCCAATTTTATTCCGATAGTTTTTCATAATTTAAGTGGTTACGATAGTCATCTTTTTATAAAAGAATTGTGTAAACATGGGGATAGAATTGACGTAATAGCTCAAAGCAAGGAAAAGTATGTATCGTTTACAAAGAGCATTTACGTGCACGATTATGTTGAGAAAAAGAGTGGTATTACTTAACGTAAATATTTAAAGTTACGATTTATTGATAGTTTTAAATTTTTATCATCGTCCTTGGAGAATTTAGGCAATGGGTTAGATATCACTGAATTTAGAGAAACAAGAAAGCTTTTTCCCAACACTGATCAATTCAATATGATGCGCAGAAAAGGGGTTTTTCCCTATAGTTTCGTAGATTCCATTGAAAAAATGAACAATACAACACTTCCATTAAAAAATGAATTTTATGATAATTTACGGGAAGAGCACATTAGCGATGAGAGTTATGAACGCGCTAAAGAAGTATGGCATATGTTTGGATGTAAGAATTTGGGGGAATACTCGGATTTGTATCTCAAGTCAGATGTATTATTACTAACAGATGTTTTCGAGCAGTTTCGAGATATGTGTTTACGTGTTTACAAGCTCGATCCTGCGCAGTACTACACGCTTCCAAGTTTATCATTTGATTGTATGCTGCGCATGACCAAGGTAGAGTTAGAACTACTGACTGACATAGACACAATACATTTTTTTAAAAAGGGTATTCGCGGCGGCTTAAGTCAGTGTACGGAAAGAAAGCATATTGCCAATAATATATATTTACCAAACTACGACGCAACAAAACCATCTTCATTTATAACATATCTTGATGCTACTAACCTATATGGTCATAGTATGTCACAGGCATTACCATTTGGCGGTTTCAGGTGGCTGACAGAACGTGAAATAATTGATTTAAATATTATGGCGATTGACGATAACAGCCCCCAAGGTTATGTTCTTGAGGTGGATGTGCATTATCCAGAATATTTACATAATGCTCATGCCGACTTTCCATTTTTAGTGGAAAACATAGTCCCTCCTACAGAAACAGCAAAACTACCGAAATTAATACCAAATTTAAACGATAAAAAGCGTTACATTGTACATTATAGAACGTTAAAACAAGCCATCAATAACGGTCTAATGGTAATGCAAACACATAGAATTTTAAAATTTGATCAATCTAAATGGTTAAAAAAGTACATAGATTTTAATACTGAGTTGCGAAATAAATCCACAACGAAGTTTGGTAAAGATTTATTTAAGTTAATGATTAACGCGAATTTTGGTAAAACAATGGAAAACGTGGAGAATCGTAAAGATATGAAGTTAATAACTGCCTGGAATAATTCTTCAGGTAAGGTAGGTGCTAGAGCTTTAATCGCTCGCCCTAATTTTAAAAGTGCTTCAATATTTTCAGAAGATCTAGTAGCAGTTCATATGGGTAAAACAAAAGTAATTTACAATAAACCAATTTATATTGGATTCTCCATATTGGACATGTCAAAAACAGTTATTTACGATTTTTTTTACAATTTTATTAAGGCAAAGTTTGGTAATAATGCTTCCTTGCTATACACTGACACCGATTCTCTTATACTTAAAATTTATACAGATAATTTCTATAGCGCTATTTCAGAGAATCCGGATAAATTTGATACATCAAATTATCCCGAGCAAAATTTGTTTAATATTAAAAAAAGTAAATTGGTATTGGGTAGAATGAAGGATGAATTTCCAGGTGACCCGATAACATGTTTTTACGGTACTGGGGCAAAAGCTTACTATGTGAGCTCGTTAAACAACGAATTAAAAAAGGCTAAGGGTATTAAAAAATGTGTTGTTGAAAATCATCTACACCTTGAAGATTATCGAAAAATAGTAGAACGCGGTGGCCTTATATTTAGAAAAATGAAAACTTTTCGTAGTAATAAACATGATGTATATACGGAAGTTCTAAATAAAGTTGCTCTTTCCCACAACGACGACAAACGTTACATTATTCCATCGACGACAAAAACTTTACCTTGGGGTCATCAAGACATCGAATTTTATCAAAGCAAGCCCGAGGATAATTTGGAAATGTTGCTTCAAGTTATCGAATCCTTTAATGAGAATGAAAGTTCATAAATAATTTTAACCTACTGGAAAATCCATATTTGACGCTTTTATATATATGATAAACAATTTGAGAAATAATATTTTAAATAGTTTTTTTATTGAAAATAATATTTTTTATACTTATTTTGTAACCTTTCAAACTACACCGAGGACACATTCCACCCCAAGCAGGTAAAATAACCTTACAAATAAATACGTAATTCGAGGAAAAATACATTATGGTATTTGGTATTTTATATACCTATTTTGTTACCTTTCAAACTACACCGAGGCCACATTCCAACCCAAGCAGGTAAAATAACCTTAAAAATAAATACCTAATTCAAAGAAGAAGAATACATTGTAACACACAAGGACGTACCTGAACCTTGAGGGTATGGTGTATCGGATTCTTGGAACTGCATAAGGTTGGGATGTTAAGGAAGGGATAGTAGAAGTGGGGTGGAAGTAGGTAGGTGAACATAAAAGAATGAACAGCAGCCAAATTTCTTCAGTTTAAATCTTTCAGTCGTTGTCATTCAGTTGTATTTGTGTTCGTGTTAAGTCTAAAGTGTGCTCAGTTTTGTTTTGTAAAGTTGAGATAGTTAATTTAATATTCTACATAATATTAATAATGAGTTTGCCAGTGCTCAACGGTTGCGATATTGATATGGGTTTGGGTGATCTTACCCAGACCTTCTTAAATGAGATCACTACCACAGCATTCGATGAGGACATTATGCCGGAGATGGATTCGGTACAATTAGAAGAATGTGAACGATTTTTGGACGAGATTACATCGCGTCAAAAATCCGAAGAAGAGGCTCGGCGAAAAGTCAATATTATAAGTAATGTGGTAGTTGTGCCTGCCATAACGCCGTCAGAGACTCCGTCAACACGTGATGTGGTGGTTGTGTCTCCAATAACGCCGGCAGAGTCTTCACCAACAACATCCAAGTTGGCGAAATTATTAACAGGCCCTAGACCGGCGAACAAAGCTGATTTTTATTCATCAATAAATAAAAAGCAGCCAACTACGTCTCGAGGCAAGAAACGTGTATGGGCGGACGAACCCCAGCCATGCACCAGCATTCAAAAATCATCGCCAACACCATCACCTGTCAGAAGCAATCGGAGGAAGCAAGAAAAAAAATTTATTTTTAAGACACCAAAAAACCCACATGTGTTGCCTCAGTGGGTGAGAACAATTGAAACCAATGTCAAATCCGAGCGTCCGGAATCACCGACCGCTGTCACCAGCGAGCGGCCGCAATTGCCGACTACTATCATCAGTGAGCGGCCGCAATCGCCGACCACAATCATTACCGAGCGGACCCAATCGCCGTCCACTGTAACCGTCGAGCGGCCGCAGTCGCCGATTCTTAACACTAAGCGGCGAGGAAAGTGTTTGAGAGGGAAAAAGATGGTGTACGAGACATCAGTATCGCCAACTGTGGTCCAGATCCAACCATCTACTCCAGACTGGGTGACCGATGGTTTCAGCCAAGACGACGAAAGAAAAATCATTAAAGACTTTGTTAATATGAAGAATGAATGGAGAATTAAAATAGACAATGGTGAAAGTGAGATTGTAGATTTAGAAAAAACAATTTTAGATTTAGAGAATAAGTTAATGGAATCTCGTGAGCGTTTAGGTGTAGTTAAGAGTAAGGTTTAAGGTTAAGTTAGAAACATATGGTAGTAATGTACAGTAGGTTAAGTAAATTATTTGTAAATAAATGTTTAGTTATAATTAGATTAAGAATAGCAATAAGTTTTGTAAATGAAGAAAAAGTCTAAGTCATAGGTTAGATTAGTATTTAAGATTGTATATATAAATGTAGTTATTATAAATAATATTTTTTTAAACATAAAAGACATTGGTAAAAAAAAAAGAGATTTCATAACTTAATTTAACGAAATGTGAATTTAAGTTTGTATGTAAATGTGTAGAAAGTGTATAATGTGTATATATTGTATTTAAAATAAAAATAAAATTTGATTTTTAAATTACCATGCATTATTTTTTTACCATTTAAAATAAACTCAATTTAAAGAAAAAAATTCTAAATATTGGATGTAATATGTTGTTTCTTGATACATAAGTACCATTACTTATTATACAGTGTGTGTCCAGTAAAGTTCACATCATATGGGTTTTTTTTTATTAATAGAAAAAAAAATAGTAGCACATGATAAACATTATCTGTCAATTTTTCCAAAAATAATTCAAAAGTGCGGTTATTTCTGAAAGTATCGAGAAATGTTATAAGAAAAAAGTTATTTTAAATACAGTTTCTAGCCCACATGCAAAATTTCAGCTGCATAAGATAATTTTGATTTTTACCCACCATTAAAATTTATTTTCCACTTAATGAACACTTTACTGATGACACTGTGTTCTTTGTTTTTCATCAAAATCAAAATTGGGCTATTAAAATTTGGTTGCTTGTGATAAAAAGTTTATTTGGCTTTGATGTTGTATAAGGTAACTTCATAAAATAATTATTAATATTAAACCAAAAAAAGACCACAATGTCATCAGTAAAGTGTTCATTAAGTGTAGAATAATATTTAGTGGTGGGTATAAAATCAAAATTATCTTATGCAGCTGAAATTTTGCATGTGGGCAAGAAACTACATCGAAATAAACTTTTTCTAATAACTTTTGCGATATTTTCAGAAATAACCAAACTTTTGAATTTTTTTTTGGGAAAAATTAAAATTTGTCAGCTAATGTGAATCACTTGACTACTATTTTTTTGCTTAATTTTTATCCCGATCGAAGCAGAACTTGCTGCCGAAGTCAAATTTCATGTTGTATAGGGGTTGGTAAAAAATCAAAATTATCTTATGCAGCTGAAATTTTGCATGTGGACTAGAAACAGCATTTAAAAAAACTTTTTATGATAACACTGTGTTCTTTTTTTGTCTTAATATTAAGGTGTATTACTCAGACACAAACTATGTTTTCAAAAATACTTATTTTATGAAGTTACCTCATACCGGGCCAAAAACAAATAAACTTAACATCACATGCGACCAAATTTTAATAGCTCAATTCGATATTTTCAGAAATAACACTACTTTTGAATTTTTTTTTTGGAGAAAATTAAAATTTGACAGATAATGTGAATCATGTGACTACTATTTTTTGCTCAATTATTATCTCGCTCAAAACAGAACTTGATGCCGAAGTAAAATTTCGAATAAAGCTATTATTAAAAAAAGCCCATATGATGCGGACTTTACTGGTCACACTGTATAATATACTACTACTATTATAAGGTAACTTCATAAAATAAGTATGTTAGAAAACGTAGTTTGTGTCTGAAAGTAGTACACCTTAATATTAAACCAAAAAAGAACACAATGTCATCAGTAAAGTGTTCATTAAGTGGAGAATAAATTTTAGTGGTGGGTATAAAATCAAAATTATCTTATGCAGCTGAAATTTTGCATGTGGGCTAGAAACTACATCGAAATAAACTTTTTCTTATAACTTTTTTTCGATATTTTCAGAAATAACCAAACTTTTGATATTGATAATAATATTAAGGTGTATTACTCAGACACAAACTATGTTTTCAAAAATACTTATTTTATGAAGTTACCTTATACCGAGACAAAAACAAATAAACTTAACATCACATGCAACCCAATTTTAATAGTCCAATTCGATATTTTCGGAAATAACCCTACTTTTGAATTATTTTTGGAGAAAATTAAAATTTGACAGATAGTGTGAATCATGTGACTACTATTTTTTTGCTTAATTATTATCTCGCTCAAAACAGAACTTGATGCCGAAGTAAAATTTCGAATAAAGCTATTATTAAAAAAAAGCCTATATGATGCGGATTTTACTGGTCACACTGTATTGTAAGTATATTTTTTTATTATATTTAAAATAAAATTTGATTTTTAAAGTACTGTGCATTATTTATTTTCCATTTAAAATAATCTCACTTTTAAGAAAAAAATCATAAATATTGGATACATTATATAGAATAGGTTCGACAGATGGTAAACTAAGACCGTGAGGCGGCGCCAGTAGGTTTGTTTCGGTAAATATATTGTGGGTAAACTAAGACTCTCTTAATAAGAACGTAAGGTGGCGCCAGTAGGTTTTTTCGGTATGGATTATAATGTTAAATTTTCAAAAAATCGTAGCGCCCTTAATATAAAGCCCACAGAAAATTTATAAAAACCAAAATGCTTTGAAATTTTATGGAGAATGCACTGGTACCAAAAAAAATTAGATTTTTGCGCGCGCTGCGCTACACTACACACGGTTTTCGGTCCTTGTTCGAACAAATTGATTTTACTACGCGCTTTCGAAATTTCGGTAAAGACACACTCACGTTTTTTTGAATTTGAATCCGTAACAAATTGATACAAGAATCCAACTGTCTACTGCAATTGAATAGTCATTTTCATTAAAGTTTAAACTGAGCCTTTCCTAGATTTTTAGTATAATATTTTCATTAAGATAACATAATCCCTCAACCCTTAATCCTATATGGAATAGAACATAAGTGCTTGCCCCCATTTTTAGTAAGAAATGCACCTTTTAGAATTATTTTGACCCATAATTAAAAATGCTAGACATGCACCTTTTAGTTAATTAGTTTAATGAATGTAAAATGTGTTTTTCTGTACATGTATGATTTTTCTAAATACTAAATTTTGATAGGAGATATTTTTTCGTATTTCTACCGTCAATATACATACCATCTTATAATTTTTCATTGATATTTTTCATCATCATTTATTTACTTAATAACATATTTTAAAAATAAACTAAAAGCTGCCGAGACGACAGCCGAGTCCGCCACATAAGCGGCACTTCCTAAATGATACTTTTATTGTATGAAACAGAGTCTTATTTTTCACTGTATAAAGTTTTTTTATTAGAAAATGTTGTTTGCACTTAAAAGTTATCCATAATTACCAAATTTCAGCTTGGTAGCACAAAAAAAGTGTTTTTACAGATAGAAGCTATGTAAGCTATAAATTCAATTTTTTAACAGTTCTTGGGCGATTAATAAACTTAAATACTTTAAATACGTTAAAACAGACGGAGCGGTTTTTGTCGAGCCGGCAGCCGAGTCGTCCGCTTCGACAACTGCACTAAATAATAAAGTACCCTTATTTTTCACTGTATAAAGTTTTTTTATTAGGAAATGCTGTTTGCATTTAAAAGTTATATACGAACACCAAATTTCAGCTTGGTAGCACAAAAAAAAGTGTTTTTACAGATAGAAGCTAAGTAAGCTATAAATTCAATTTTTTAACAGTTCTTGAGCGATTAATAAACATATACATAACTTACTTTAACTTGCTTTAAATACGTGAAAATAGACGGAGCGGTTTTTGTCGAGCCGGCAGCCGAGTCGTCCGCTTCGACAACTGCACTAAATAATAAAGTACCCTTATTTTTCACTGTATACAGTTTTTTTTATTAGGAAATGCTGTTTGCATTTAAAAGTTATCTACGAATACCAAATTTCAGCTTGGTAGCACAAAAAAAAAAGTGTTTTTACAGATAGAAGCTATGTAACTTATAAATTCAATTTTTTAACAGTTCTTGGGCGATTAATAAACACGTACACAACTTACATAAACTTGTTTTAAATACGTTAAAACAGACGGATCGGTATTTGTCGAGCCGGCCGCCGAGTCGTCCGCTTCAACAACTGCCCTAAATAATAAAGTACCCTTATTTTTCACTGTATAAAGTTTTTTTTATTATGGAAATGTGGTTTGCATTTAAAAGTTAACCACGAATACCAAATTTCAGCTTGGTAGCACAAAAAAGTGTTTTTACAGATAGAAGCTAAGTAAGCTATAAATTCAATTTTTTAACAGTTTTTGAGCGATTAATAAACATATACATAACTTACTTTAACTTGTTTTAAATACGTAAAAATAGACGGAGCGGTTTTTGTCGAGCCGGCAGCCGAGTCGTCCGCTTCGACAACTACCCTAAATAATAAAGTACCCTTATTTTTCACTGTATAAAGTTTTTTTATTATGGAAATGTGGTTTGCATTTAAAAGTTAACCACGAATACCAAATTTTAGCTTGGTAGCACAAAAAAGTGTTTTTAGAGATAGAAGCTATGTAAGCTATGTAAGCTATAAATTAAATTTTTTAACAGTTCTTGAGCGATTAATAAACATATACATAACTTACTTTAACTTGTTTTAAATACGCGAAAAATGGAAAACTTTTTTATTATTACTTTTACGAAAAAAATGTATTCTTAATAAAAAGTTTTGCATGGTCTAAAACCTTAAATGCAACTATCAGATATTAAATTATTTGAAGCGTATACGGGGTTTGTCAGAAATATATATTTTGCCCAAGAGCAAAGTTCATAATTTATTTTAAAGAAAAAACTAAAGGCGGGCACTATCTAACTTATTGTGTTGTATTAAGATGGTACGAAAAAAGCATTAATTGCTATTATTTAGTATTTTAATAATAATCTCAGTGGAGTGAAAACCCAAAAACTTCATTTCAATAATTTCAGTGGAGTGCAAATGCCAGAACTGACTCCTCCCCCCACCAACCCTATGACCTTAACGACACACGTGTTTGGATGTTTATTTGATCTTGAGGTATGACGAGTGTATTTTAAATAGTTTTTACATATATACACTTGAGTGTGGTCATTTCACCTAGATATGGGATATTTATTTTTAATCGATACTTTGGAAAAAGTTCCTAGAGTTTAAGCTTACATGTTTATAGTAACAACTTCGACAATATGTTCTATACAATGTGGTATAATAATTTCTTGTAACCTATACTTTTTCTATGAAATAAACGTTGCATTTTTCCAATAATAATATGTAAAGAACTTTTAAATATTTCCTATTAAGAGAGAGTCTTAGTTATTCCAACCGTTTAGCTTCGGTCGAAAATCGTATCATTTAGTGACCTACTAACTACTTTGAATTCTTATTAGCCTCCGAAGAGGCAGGTAGCCCTGAAAAGGGCTGATTGCAAGGAAAAATGGAGGGTTCATTTGAGATGCGGCTAGAGTGGCTGCTCTCCCCTCGCGATTTGCACCGACCGCGGCGCCGGTGCTCGGCGGTTTCGAGGCCTTTCAGCCTGAAGCCGCCTTACAGCGCGACGTTCGCGTCGGCGTTCCGAAAGCTCTCTTAAAAGAGCATCGCGTTCCTCAGGCCCGAGGACAAATTCCTCCCCTTCCACCATCTCGACAGGCTCGGTAGGAACCTGCGGAGGTGGTGGTGGTGGTGTCGGAATCCTACGTACAGGTTCGACAACCTGAGTCGGCTTATGGCTGTTCTTTAGCCTCCATTTTTCCCAATAATCCGCAATAATTGGCTCTCTTGTTGACTTAAGCATAAGTCTCGACATAGTGAGTCCAGCGGAGGAATGACGTTAGCCAATCCACCAAAATACTTAAACTTATATTATAGAAATTCATTGGTTACATATTGCGTTTAGCGCCATCTCTATGAGTAGTACATAAGCTAATCAGTACTCCTGTACGATCAATAAATGTGTCAAGAAAGAAGTACTAGAGTCTGACGCTTGGTTCGAGAACCGCAGCGTTAGTTTCTGAAGTTAATATAAGAGGGCTCCACTGCTTAGTTCACACCGTCTGGTAACTACATAAATTATTCATATTTGAAATCTATTTGTTATTTCTTCATGCAAAACCAAGTCATGGCTGAAGGCGAACGACCTGAAAGCAGGTCATCTTCCCATTCGACTTGGAGTGCCGCAACTTTCGAAAATGTCGAGTGGAATGTTGCTTACGACCACGGTTTGCCTCCTTCTGGCAACAGTGGGGGTGATTGTGCCGCACAGCCCGATTCTACAACATCCTCAGCAGGGTCGTCTTTAGACGTCGTCGATGACGAATTTAGCGGCCCTTGCGACTCCACTTCATGGTGGGACTTCGAGGACGCTGTAGAATCTGGCCCTGCGGACTCAAGCACACCGTAAAGCATCCTTTCACTCAATGTTGACGACCGCTGCGCACCTGGACTACCCGCCCTTATGGGGCACCAAAATATTTTAATGTAGTTTTAGTAGTAGTACCTTATAGTTACAAAATAAAACACAGAATATCTATTTTATGAGTTTATTTCTAAATTACGTGAATAATAATATTAACTTAAAATTAATACATTGATTTATTAGTAACGGAACCGTTTAATATATTGTAGCTAAAGAATGCGTCGTGAATTATAAGTGCGTATACTTTAGTGTCTTTTGGAAATTTGCCCTTACGTGTTTCAAACTCCAACTTTACGTCCACAGTAGATGATTTAATCGCTTCTGGTTGATGACTGCAATCGATTACGAATATGGGATTATTCAGGTACTCGGCAAAGCTCATCATTGGGTCGTTCATTTCTCGTTGGTAGTAGCTTACTTGAAAATTCTCATAGTTGTAATATGCTGGCGCATACAGTTTCTTCGCAAAATTCAAATTCCATTTTTCATAAGGAAATACCGTAGAGTTAAGATAAAGCCTAATGTCGCTGATATCAGCGGTTGTAAATTGAGTAGCATCCTTTTCTCTATTATCGGAAGCGGAGATTGACTGGAACCTTATACCAAATATCTTGGTTTTTCAAGATTCGTACTTGTTCTTAAGGCCCATACATCTGATGATGTTTGTCGCAAAGCAGGTAGTTCGTAAAGATCCCATTTACGATATGCCATTGGAATGGTTGCATTATTTCCGCCTTTATTAATGCGAGACAAAATTTTTAATTTTTGCCGATCGTCGGGAATAATGTGACGAATTTTCCATTCTATTTTTTCTATAGTAATGTCTGCATCTACTTCACCAATGTAACAATTGGTAAAAGTGCGGGCGATAATAAAAATTAGTTCTTGTTTAACATTAAATATTCCCTTCGTATAATCCTCGGCAAACCCCATCAGATATTTAAGAGGTAACTTTCCCGAAAATACATTGCTGGTGGGATCAAAAATACACTGGTTTTTATCATCCAAACCCCATCCACATGCCATGAGAGTCCTTTTTTGGGATGCACCCAACGACGTCATAGTTTTCAATGTTGAAGTAATGCCGGGTTTTCGAACGAGGACAACTTGCTCACCACCCATTTCATAGCGGATTTCATCGAACAGAAAAGCGATGGCATTATTTGATAGATAACATTTTTTAGTAGCATCTTTACTTTTAAATTTTCCTTCGATGTAAATGTAACTGTCTGATATGTCCAAAATTATATCCTGAAAGTGCACTGGGATGCGAATTTCGTCAGAGTTGTTAAACGACGGAGAACCATATGGCTTGTATGTGTGTTCCTGTAAACTGATTATGGAATTATCGAAAATGGGTTCGGTAAAAACTTTAATTTTGTCACTGGTGCTAGCCATTTTTATTTTCGTATTTTCAAACCAATCGATTGTAGAAATTTGCGATCTTTCGCTGACAATTGTTTACGTCTTTTCACTCTAACGTCTGGATTGCGAATGAGTCTGGGATGTGTTATATGTTGACTTTTATGTTTAATGCTTCTAGAATTCTTAGTGTTTGACAACATATTCAGTTGACGATTATAACAGAAACCCATATTTATAAAATTCTTTTCAGTTCCAGTTTAACAATAATTTTCTCACCCCGAAAATTTATCAAAACACCGTTATCGTCCAAGATGCGTAGAGTAATGTTGTCTATTGACTGACGTCCTTCTGGCATTATCGACATATAAATATTATTTTGAGGTTCTTTGGAAATTTTGTAACCGGGCTCAACATCGATGTCAAATTCGAATAGGGTGTGGCTTTCTTTGGAGTTCAGATATGCTCCGGAAATAATGTTACAATCCACCCTTATAATACGAACTTTCATTATGTCCACGTTACTAGTTGACTCATGTAGTTTCCCACTTTCTAACACAACCGGTTCGTAGCCCAATAACCCACCGATACTGTTTTTTCCACTAAAATCAATCCTATATAACGACCTGAGTTCACATTTTAATGTATTATTGTTGGCCACTAATGAGAATAATCCATCACACTTTTCTTGTTTGCACGACTTTTCTAAGCTTGTGTGCATGGCATTGGCAATTTCATTTATTTCATAAGCTCCTGGTGGAATCCTTACATCAATCGACTTTTCACCATCGTTTTTCCTGTAGGCAAACCAACAATTACTTTCATCGACGTTGAAAATTGAATTATATGTGTAAAATCCCAACAATGCGAGACCATACTTATGGGCTGGATTCAATTCAATAGGCGGGTAAAAATCCGCGTTTAAAACACTAGAGTGTCCTGTTAGCGTGAATGTGTAAGACATGACTGATGATGAAACATATTATGTGGGTATTTTATTGTTGTTTACAACAGTTTAAAGGGTTTAAGCTGGGACTTCGTTTCAATCTTTCAGCTTTTATTTTGACATCGCTGATTTTACAATAACAACAAAATAATCTTTTAGGTGTTGGTCCATCTCCTTCGTCATATTCCAAATTATTTCCGGTGCTGCTACCGATGCCGCTACTGCTGTCGTTGATATCGTTGTAATGTTCATTACAGTACTGATATTTTAACATGTCGCAATCATTTTTTAAATGTGCAGGTAACTTATGCCAAACCCATGCAATTTCATTTGGGGCTAACGCTATCATCACTTCCTTAGGCATATATTCTAGTTGTTTTGTAGACATTTTATTCAATCCACCGACTTGATTGTATGCTTTTAGTGATAACAACATTTTAGTGTAGTCATCGCGATCCATTTGTGGGGTGATCACATCCATCATTGTTTCCATTTTCGGAGAGGAACTTCAAACACAAATGTCCGCACCAGACTGTTCCAAAATCTTGTTGACGCTCATATGTATAGTAAATTTTCTTTGATGCTTCGGGCCCCCTTTGCAGATAATGCACCAATTCGATGGGAGGGGGTAAATCTCCAAAACTATCATAATATGTTACGTTTAATCGGTTTTTTCTATATGCCACCCAATGAGTCCCACCTCCCGATATACTATCCAAATTAATAATTGCGGCTTCGTAACGTTTCGGTGCTCGCAGAGGCAGCGCATCTCTCATATACACCCCTCGAAAATGTGGTATTTTCATTAGCAACGCATACTTTTCTAGATCGATATTGGATAGCGGTCTTCGAGGTAGGGTCTCAATTAGTTTTTTGAATTTCCACCATTGTTATTTAGATATAAGCCCATGCCGTTACGATATGGTTTAAGGAACAGCCCACTTCCTTTTGAACATAGACGTAAGGTGGCACCTGTTTTTTCAGCATTTGCATTTTTTACAGTCTTTAAAGCCCGCACAATCCCTGCTGCACCTCCTGCTAGGGACCCCAATGCTGACAATCCTGCGAATATCGGTATTAGCGGTAATAATCCACCAGTTTTAGGGATTGGTATAATTCTGGGAGTGCGAATTTTCCGTTTACCACCGGCTGACTTTAAAGATTTACGTGCTGCTGTTATAGCTATTTTCGATGCTTGCATTAGATTTTTTTCAAGAACCTTTTTTCCCCCTGCAACAGCTTTCAGTAATTGAGATCGAATTGGTTGTCTCAAAGCAGATCCAAAAGCTTTCTTGGGTTGATGACGTCTTCGTTGCGGTCGACGTTGTCTAAGCTTATTCACCCGCGCTTTCTTGGGTTGTTGACGTCTTCGTCTTGGTCGCCGCCGTTGTCTAAGCTTATTCACTCCCTTCCCTTTTGAAACCTTTACACGTCGAAAGCGACGACGCTTATTTCGACTAGTCGTTGACATACCCATACCGAAACGCTGTTTTGCTTTCATAATGTTTGTTACTAACCAAGCTGCTGCCTTTTCTTTTGCACTAGCCTCCTTCGATTTTACTCTTTTCCAAGCACTTTGCTCGAGTTCGTAATCGGCTAGGTGACGTGCACTTAAATCTTCGCTGTTATGCAAATAGGCTAAATCGTGTTTTTTGCATGCGGCATCCAATGGATTTATTCCAAGATCACCACGTTTAACACGTTTTACTACTTTGGTACCGGGTCCGCAATATTGATAACCGGGGATATGCAACTCAACTGGTAGCCTATTAATAAGTGAATTAACAATACCAGCTCCAGTCTTACTTGATAAACGAGACCGTCTACTTCGCTTGACGGATAACATCTGAATGATTGCCTACGTGAAAACAATAAGCAAATATAGTAAAAATGAAAATTGTCGAGCTTAAACAGAAACTGCGAGTCGATAATTTTGATGAAAAGGTTGGATCCGGTCATGAACCGAAAGTATTAAGAAGACATGGGCCGCTGCTTCCATCATCTATTCGCGGATTGCTAATTGGACCGTCGAATTGTGGAAAAACCAATGTTATGATATCATTGTTAACCCACCCATTGGGTTTAGGTTTTGAAAATATCTATATTTACTCAAAGTCGCTTTATCAACCGAAATATGAGTATTTAAAAAAAATTCTTTGTCCAATTAAAGGGCTTGGTTACTACACTTTTAGTGATGGAAATAATATAGTGGAACCATCAGATGCGAAACCAAACTCTGTATTCATTTTTGATGATGTTATGTGTGAGAAGCAGGATGTTATAAGATCGTACTTCAGTATGGGGCGACACAAAAACGTGGATGCCTTTTACTTAGCCCAAACATATTCACGTGTTCCAAAGCAACTAGTGCGAGATAATGCCAACTTTATTATAATGTTTAAACAGGATGAGATGAATATGCGACACATATTTTCCGACCATGTTTCACCCGATCTTATGTTTCCGCAATTTCAAGAGATGTGTGCCAAATGTTGGGATAATAAGTATGGTTTTTTAGTTATCGATAAAGATAGTGAAATCAATGCGGGGAGATATCGCAAGGGATTTGATAGCTATATATATTTATAGATGTAACCCTAGAGGTTCATTTCACCATTGACCGTTAATTTGAAAACATCATGAATGAAGAAATCGATTTAAAGCGTAAGCTATTGGAAACTACCAATGCTGTGAGAAAAAAATTTAAGCAAATTAAAGCAGTTAAAGAGCAAAGTCATGTCGATTTAGAAAAGTTTTACGAGCCGATTACTAAACCACTATCATCCATATCCAATGTAGTAAAACAACGACAGCAGCAGCAGAAGCAACAACAACCGTCTCCATCACACACTAAAACTAAACCAACAAGTCGTCGCACTTTAAGCAAAACTAGGGACTTATCAAATATATCGACTGATGCATCAGATAAAGATAAATCTGATAAATTGCCGAAGGAAACATTTCAAACATCTACACCAAAGCATAGCCAGTACGAATCGGTTTTTGCAACACCCTCTCCATCAAACCAGTCGGAACAAACATTAAATATATCTAATGCATCTACATCACCTTCTAAAAGTATTCATAACTATTTATTGGGGTTACAAAAGAACCCATCTCATTATGATACCGTTTATGGTGTTCATTATGGTTTAGGAAAAACTAATAAAGAAAAAACTTATATCGGTAACGCGGAGGTGCGTTTTAATAATGGACAAGTTGCATTATATAAAAACGAGAGAAATATTGCTAGATTTGATGGTAATACTATTCTTTATGATCTGATTTTCCTAAAGTCACCAAAAATCCTAGGCAACGAAGATAAATTGAATAAAGACACTCTTCAAAATTACAAAGATATTTTGGACGTAACAAATGCCGCATACATCAAGTATGATAAAAATAATGGTTTAACAGAAACTAGATGGCCAAAATATAAGCAAATCATTAAACCATTAATTGAGGGAACTAAACTTGGCGCTGGAGTAGTGCGACAAAAAAAGACGGCTAAAATTCGGTTGCCAGTAAAGAAGACACTATCATCGAAGAAATCTCAATATGTCTATTGGAATAAACCCAATGAGTTGGTGGATCGATTACGTCTATTGTGGAGTTCAAAACTAGCCGGACATACAGGGCATGATAATGAAATTATGTCAATTATTGAAGAACTTCGAGAAGAGGAAATAATATATTAAGTATTACAATCAGTTACTTACATTAGTGTTAAGCAAACCTTAAGACAAGCTACTATGGATCCTAGCCCCGAAAAACTTAAAATTGTAAACGAACTACACAGAAATGCAAGAAAAAATTTTAATAGAAGACACACTATAATAAAGGGATATAAAGATTTGTGGCAAATTGATTTGGCTGAAATGCAACAATATGCTGATGAAAACGATAGTTACCGTTACATCGTCGTCTGTATAAACTGTTACTCAAAATTTGTTTATACTAGAGCTGTTAAAAACAAGACCGGTGTTGAAGTTACTAATGCGATGAAGAGCATAATTAAAGAGGCCTCATATACACCATCCAATTTGAATAGTGATCAAGGAAAAGAATTCTATAATAGTAACTTTCAAGCTCTTATGAAAAAATATAATATAAACCATTATTCCACCTACAGCACAAAGAAAGCTGCTATTGTTGAACGCGTTATACGAACTCTGAAAAATAATTTGTATAAGCAATTCTCAGCTAGGGGGTCATATAGATGGTTGCAAATATTACCATCTATAACGAAAGCTTATAACAACACTAAACATCGAACTATTGGAATGAAACCGAAAGACGTGAAAGAGGATACGCCAATTAATGCTTATGACTATTTGAAAATCTTTCCAAAAAAAAGAAAATACCGTTGGGGTGATATTGTTCGTATTAGCAAATATAAGAGTATATTTGACAAAGGATATACACCTTCTTGGTCAACGGAACTGTTTAAAATATCAAAAGTTAATGTAACCAACCCACCAACATACCTATTGGAATCGTTGGAAGGACAGCCGATTAAAGGATGTTTTTACGAGCCAGAGTTGCAGAAAACAAACAGCCCAGATGTTTATTTAGTGGAAAAAATTCTCAGAAAACGTAAGAAAAATCACGTTGATCAGTTGTTTGTTAAATGGTTAGGGTTTCCAAACCAAGCTAACTCTTGGATAAATAAGTCTAATATTGTATAATTGATGATGTATGTAAAAAGAAATAAAAAACGCTTATAATTCTAAAATATTGTTTTATTACATATTTTACATTTTTTATTATTATATACTATGGTCTATATCCAAACTGGAGAAGTTCATCCTTCCGTAAGCAGATGGCGCGAAATCCTCGTTCTTCATTTTCGTCATCATCTGTATCATCATCACAATCCTCACCACCATTGAAATACTCTTCGTCTGAAGTGTCAAGCGGTGCATCCGGCATTGATGGTGATGGGCTTCGTCCTACTGGTTGACTTATTGTATTATTTCCTGCATCCTCCTCTTCATCGCTTACAACGTTTTCGGCTGGGTTGTTGTATTGGGATGGGACACCACCACCACCTCCCAATATATTAGGTGTTTGAGTTGGATTTGGTCTTGTTGATGACGATGATTGTTCTTGTATTGGGAACTCTTTTGTGCACCAATCGCAGAAACCTCTCGTCCCTCCTATTATTTCCCAATGCTCGCAATTGAAACACATTTGAAGGCCATTTTTGGAAAATGGGTAAACCAATGCAGTTTGACGTTCAGATGACATTTTTTTTTTTAATTTTGAGAAGAATACTTGACAGATACGTATGGATGTAGGTATACAGAATGAGTAACCACTATTAGTGTGTGTGTGTATTTATACATAACAGATAACCTTCTGTTAATTTGACCTTCAAGGATTTTTTGGGAGTGGGTAAACCAATGAAGTTGGATGTTCAATATTTGACTTTTGGTTTTCCTGACCTTGGCACGACTAAATAGGTGGATGCGTTTGTTCGTCCTTTCTCAAGGGCTACAATTCTCATCTCAAGGTCTGAGATAACCTTATTAGTTTTTTCCTCAAAATCACTTTGAAGTTTATTGAAATGGGGAAAGTAATCCTTATTCATTGCTTCAAATACCTGTTTGCGTAAAGTGTGAATTTCATTAAAAACATATATTCGAGTTGTTGCATCATTATCTTTAGTTGGGCTCGCAACATTTGATAAAGTCTTTCCACCAATGTCATATTGTCCATCTGAGGTTAGTTTAAAACCAATACCAGGCAAAGCACGCACTAATTGCACTTGTTGTTGATTTACCCTATGACGCCCAAATTTATCAATTGTGTTGTTAACACGACCCATTTCTCTTTACAACTAATCTGTTTTTAATATTACATTTACTTATATATACTTATTTATGTGTTGGTGGAAATAAAACATGGTTTTACACAAAATATAATTTATTTACAAATTTTCATTATAAAAAATTAGGTTAATACATTTGCTGCACCAATCATTAATTGCTTCCCCATTACTGACGGCACCACCACCACCACCACAACACACATACAAGGAATTGTATTTTTCTTCTTCTGCTACTTCTACTTCTTTTTCTTCATCTTCTTGTTCTTCTTTATTCAATTCTTCTTTGCTTTCTTTAATCCCCAAGTTGCTGGTATCAGTTTCATCTTTGTTATGGTCACCATCATCGTCTACGTCCATCTTACCACAATTTAACAATGTTTCTTTTGAAATATTTGGAATGTCAATAAGAAACTTTTCCAGCTGTTCATTAAACATACCGGTACAAAATTCATCTAAACCAATGGAACCATATATGAATTTTTGGCAAAGATGAGCTCCAACTGCAAAACGTATTGAATCCACCATATCCTTTTTGTATTGACTTGGATTTAAAAACAAACCAAAACCGGGCTGGTCCCAGGTTGACTTAAGAGCTTCTTCACCCATATCACATAATTTATGTGATAATTCATTAATATATGAATCTTGAGCGGCTCTAATAGCGTCTTCGTCACACATCTTAAATAGAAAATACTTTAAATTATTGTGTATGTGCTTCCTCACATGTGTGTTGTTGTTTTCCACTATTATATTACATATTCAGCTAATGATTAAATAATATGATAAACAATGGGATTAAATGAAAATTTAAAAAGGTTACTCCAAGCAACCAAAATTTATAATTGATCGTTTGACATTTCCCGGTGATCCATTTAAACTTTGCCCCAAATAAGTTAATGTATATTTATCGCTTGATATATTTACAATATCGATAATATCGACAGTAATTACATCAACAGCACGTTTAGGTAAAAATGTTTGAAATGTTGCATCATGTAATGAATCGTATAACGTGGCAACAATAGTTTTACCAAAACGTGATGTGGTTGGTTGAAGCTTTTTAATGATATAAACTTTTCCCACCTCCAAGGTTGAAATCGTTCGACGCTCAGGAAATTCCATATCTTTGTTTATCGTATTATTAATTTCACTCAAGGTTTGCTGTGAAATGTTCATTATTGAAATATGTAATAAAACAATTTAAACTACCTTCGATATACAGTCTCGGAACACACACACACACACACAATACAAAAATATTTCTATTCACTTTTCAATGCCACAGTTAATACTACTGCTATGCTTGTGTGACTGTAAACAGTTTAGAAGGTGAATCAAATTTATAGGAATTTTCAAGGTCGACAACAATTAGAGTGGAGTAGCCACTGTAAGGGGTAGAAACACTCATGGTGGTCAAGGACATCGACAACATCTAAGGTAGTAAATAAACCCAAGGTCATTAAAAACAACTGCTAAAGAGTTTGGTCAAGGTCACATGAGTAAACAAAGAACATATAAACGCATCAAGGTCAACTACACATCTCAAGGTCAAATAAACACCTGCACACTTGTGCTGTCAAGGTCATGTGTGACGTCATAGGAGTGGGGGGAGAGTGGCTTTCCGGGTTTGCACTCTACTTATGGGGTCAAAAGCAAATGAACTTTGCATCACATGTGACCAAAATTTAATAGCCCAATTTTGATTTTGTAGAAAAACACACATTTAACATGGCGCTACTTTAAAGAAAATGTATCTGAAATAAAGTATTGTTAAAACTAAGAAGTTTTATGTACCTAGGTTGCGTCGAGTCTTATTTTGCAAAAGTAGTGCAATTTACAAAATATAGGTAAAAATCAAAATTATCTTATCCAGCTGAAATTTTGCATGTGGGCTAGAAACTGCATTTAAAAAAACTTTTTCTAATAACTTTTTTCGATATTTTCAGAAATAAACCCACTTTTGAATTATTTTTTGGAAAAAATTAGAATTTGACAGATAATGCGAATCACGTGACTATATTTTTTGCTTAATTTTCATCTCGATCGAAGCAGAACTTGATGCCAAAGTCAAATTTTGAATAAAGCTATTAATAAAAAAAAATTCCCATATGATGCGGACTTTACTGGTGACACTGTATGTTGTAGAATGTAGAGAATGTCATTCTAATCAAAAGTATCCATGGCCACAACAAAATCTACCGACCAGTTTTTAAGAAGACGATAGCTTATTTCATTTTTCCGTATATGGCAGCTATTTTTATTTTATCAAGGCTCAACTATTATTTTTGCATAAAATTCATTATTTCTATCAAAACTTTGATTGTTTATTCGATTTATATAGTTCTTATTTGCAAAATACAGGGTTAGAACACTTTAATTATTCGAAACAGCCTGTATACCATTAAATATATTTTTTTAACCATAATATGAACTTATTTAACAGTTTTATTGAAATAAAGAAAAATATTGTTGTTTTATAGGTTTAATTTTTGTGCTTTGAGTTTGTTCGATGCGGTATATCTCCAGAACTGGTCATAGGAAAAGTGAAATTAATAGTAAAATTGTAAAAGCAAAAAATATACAAAAATAACGATATTTAACCGATCCCGGTGGATCTATACCGAGTGATTTATAAATTAATGCATTTTTATATTTTTTTATATCGCGTATCATCTGAAACACCCTGTATAATCTTGATAATAATATATATTTGGAACCATACGATAAGCGACAAGTTAAATATAAAAAATATCTACAATATTTCTCTAAAAACTAGTAAAAAAAATATTAACTTTTTTAAGCCACCCTCAAGTACAAAAACTATACATTTTTATAGCTTGCTCCAAGCTAATGTAATCTACAGTCTTAGTTTTTTAATATTTAATTTAATACCGAAAATACAACGATTTAATAAAATATATTCTATAATTTTCGTTACTCACACGGTCTATAATGAAAAAATTAAGATTTTTATAGTATTTGATCCTATCCAGTAAAAAAAATACAGAAAAACAAAAAGAGTTAATATCATAAAGCACGAAAATATAATGTAGCAAAAATTCATATTTTGCAACTTGGACACCTGTAGCTCAAAAACTGGTCGGTAGATTTTGTTGTGGTCATAGATACTTTAGTTCAGAATGACATTCTCAACAACTTACTAAACATTTGGGAAATTTAACCGAGGGGCATTTTCCATAAGAGAAGCGCGGGGTTCTTTAACAAAATCGCTAGGTAATGTAATGTAGAATTAAATCTTAAATTTATTTATTTCAGAGTTTTATTATTTTATAACTGAAATACCCTTTTACTTCTAGAAATAAATTGATGTGCTTTCGCGATTTTAGTTTTACTTGTCTCACAAGAAGGAAAGCATTGTAATGTCGACGTTTTAGAATCCTTAGATCACGAAAAGCATTTCCTAGGTCGGTCTGTCTATTGTCTCGAAAGCTTAAAAACTACTTAAAGGAATGGACGAAATTTCGTATTTGGATTAGGCATTAACCCTGCTCAAAAACGGGTAGTTAAGCAAATAACCAACAACGTAAAATTATTTGGGCTCTACAGGGTGGCGAAGCGAAGTTTTTTTCTATATTTCGTACCATTTTTTGTTCTAGGGTTTAAAACAAAATAAAGTTGCTATAATGTGTATAATATACCTAAAATCCACCTTTCCAATATGCTGACTTATATTTTTTCCACTTTGGCAGGCTACAGCACAATTATGAAAAAACTGCTTGCTTATTATGTCCATAATTTTTATTCTTTATTCAAATATGCCAAATATCAAATATTAGCGCGAAAAATGTCGGGCAAAGGTATATGATGATTTTTACTATATTTAAATAAATTGGTATTCTTATCTTATCATTTCACGTACGGTATTCTAGTCGGAGGACATTTCAATAGGTTTTTGTTAAAACGCTGAATAATAATAAATCGCAATAATTATGCAAGAAACTCCATTGTTCTATACTTCACTTGTTTTAAGAGTTCGTCGTCGCATTAAATTGTATCAATTTTTTGTCCTACTCAATCGCTGAATTATCCCAAATTGAAACATTATTAAAGTCGCCACAGTGGACCTTTTCCCGTGCGTCATCAATCAACGATCAGGACTCAGCGTGGTTAATAACTCTACATTCTACATCCTTATTTATTACAGTAACAAGTTTGAATAAAAGCATAAAAGAACGTCTCCAAGATTCCGCAATAATATAACGTGCTAGACAAGAATAAAACTATAAACGTCAATTAATTACTTTTTTTATTTGTTTAGCTGACTACAGTTGTATTTTAGAACGTCATTGTCAACCTTGTTTTGATCTGCCAATCTAATTCGTATTTTGTAAATTTGTTTGCCTTAAAACTGTTCCTTTTTCTAAAAATAGTTCTTTTTAGAGCTAATTATACCCACCATCTGTTTTGGCGGTAAGTATTTATGGATTTTTATAATAATTTATTTATTTTAAATATTCTAACCGTGAAAGTTCTTTGAAAAGTTTATGGCAGTGGCTAAATTCCCTTAAATGAAAGGATGTAAAAAATTTGACTTTTGCGATTTTAATAGTCAATAAAACACCAAACTTTTCTAGATTTTAAGCTTTAAAAATAGTATTAAATGTATTAACATTTTTTGTCAATTTGTTTTAGATAATAGAAAATGCCGGACAAAACTCTCAAGACACAAGCCCGACAATTTGTTCTCAATCTCCGTGAGTACTTTGAATTTGGGAAAGCAAATTGGGGACCTTTAGAGCATATTTCATCTGTTCACAAGCAGAACTTTTTATAAAGAATAGATTTTGGTCGTAAAATGAATAATAAAGATTTTTCCCCCTTGGGAACTCCATCCGCGGACACACTGTATAAATAATATAATATATAATATAATAAAAAATCACCTTTTTAAAACCTAACACAGACTATTCTAAACCAATAAATTATAGCATCATGCACTTCCAGTGCTTGGAAAATTCTTTGAAAAATTCCTTAAAAAATACATGAAAGAACACGTGCAGCAAAAAATACCAATTTGGATTTAAAAACAAATGCTACATTCCATCCTACTAATATACTTATCCAAATCTGCAACCAGCACATCTCACCAACCTACAGAATATTTATCCGAATACATATTAATAAAAAAATTTTATAAATTATTTTGTGCATTTTTTGTGTATTAGGTTATTTCCCAAAACTATATTTAAAGGTACAGGTTGTTACAGAAACATATTTAAATATATTAAATTATAATAAGAAAAGGATTCTCTATAGGTATAACCAAAAAAATAGTGAAAAAAATGTGTATAAACATGGATCCGCAAACGATTCGTTTCCGAGATACAGCTGTTAAATATAATTCCCCTTTAAAATAGAATGTTAGTTTAAGATTTCAATAAATGTATTGAAATTTATTTTTGATTCATACGATTTTGATGACGTGAAAGTGATGACGCATGGGAAAAGATCCACTGTGGCGACTTTATGTATGTTTTACTTTAGTTAGTTTCTTCTGATATAGGTAATGGAAAAACAAAAACTGGTTTACACCAAATAAGTATCTATAATTTACTGAAAATTTCATCGATATTGTTTAATGGTCTAAAAAGTTATTAGTATCATAGTAACTTTTTCCTGGGTTTTAGGTCAATTGTTAATAGAAATTATTTTTATTTGTTTACGTTTCGGTTTATTTTACAACCATCTTCAGAACTACAAGGAAAGCTAATGTCAGTTATTTCGATTATAAAAAAACAATTATCAGAACTTATTTTTAACAAAAAACAAAACATACCTGTCAATTGTTCAGTAGCACTACACTATTTATACTTTTAAAACTAAACATCTTTCTAGTAGAAGTAAATAGGTACTACTAAAATTATTTTAATTTTTATTTCTATCTTCAAAAGTACGGACATAACAAGGGATAATTGATTGGAAAATCCCGTCAGTATTTTCAAAAGTATATTAGGGTTCAGTGTAAAAATTTAGCATTTTATTGTGTTATTAAGTTGTTATAAACATTATTAAGATTGTCTGTATCGGTTCTAAAATTAAGGGTATTTTTGGTTTTTTTAATGTGAATCATTTCTTTTATATTTCCTTTTTTGTAATTAATTTCGTAATCAAGAATCTGAACGTTGTTAAAGTTGAAATGAAGAGTTTTATGTTTATCTTTTTCCGTTTTAATGTGGAGACTAAATACTTATAAATATTTTGGAGGCTCTTACATTAAAACCGCCTGGACTAATGTTTCGTCAGCAACAATATTTTTCCAAACAAGCTCGTTTTCAGAAAGAAACTGGCGATTCTACATCAATTCAGTGGGATCCAGAAGACTATTCCTTTATCTACGGTAGCTCAAATAGAAAGGTGTGCCAAAGAAATAAACATAACACAAGAAAGTTATAATTGACGATACTACAGCCACGGAAGAGATGAGTTTGAACATTGACGAGGAAATTCAAAATGTGATTGAACCCGATTCTGCATCAGAAGAAGACAGCGATCTCCAGCATGACAGTGTTGAAAGGAGCAAAACAATAACTACGTATAGTGAGGCTTTAAAAGTGATTAACGACTTAAAAAATTTTGCAAATGAGGACTAAATTGCATTTCAACATCTAAAAAATTTAGAAGATCATTTTCAATCTACTGTTTTGAAGAAAAAAATACAAAATATGCGTCAACAAAGCATTTTAGAGTTTAGTATAATAAGTGGATAACTAGTTTTGTATTATGTGCTAAGAAACTTCTTAAGTTTACCTGATTTTTTAACAATTTTCTATTTTTAAGTGTTATTTAATTTTCCGTTTGTGTGTCCTGTTTTATTATAAGTAATACAACCATGTGCGTTTATTAATAAATATGTTTTAAAATTTCGCAGTTTTCTCTCTTAAGCGGACACCTCCAATAAGCGGACAAAATCGGCGAAACCGTGAATATCCGCTTATAGGAGGTTTCACTGTATATGTTTTCGAACAGTCTGAACAATTAATTTTGTAGATGAGATTTGTTTAATTTAATAAAGGTGTTTCATGTTTTAATTTTGTGAATAGTTTTAAAATTTATCCCCAGGTTTTTCTGCGGTACAAATTTTATGTGGTTTAACCACTTTTTTTCATTTTTTGATTTATTTCTGGGATATATGGTAAAGAGATAAAATTCTTATTTTCTTCAGTATTAAGTTTGGTTTGTTGTGTATTATAAATTTTGACACACCTTCACTTGAGGATTTTTGAAAGAATCCTGCTTTTTGATTGGTCACTATAGTTACGCCCCCTGGCGGCCAACCCAGAAGCTTAAAAATAATTTCCAGCAATTTCTCTGACTCACTTTTGTAATAACTGTTTTTTTTCCACAAGGCGTGCGGAAACAGTTTCCAAGATACAGATAGAAATACATACGTAAAAAATGGTAAAACGAAAGTAAAGTAAAGGATAGTAAATAGCCTGTAACGTAATAGCTATTTACCTAACAAGTGCGGAAAATGAATTTTTCCGCACGAGTCTGCCGTTCACCGAACGACGCGTAGCGGAGTTCGGTGAAGCAGCCGAGTGCAGGGAAAACATTTTCCGCACGTGTCAGGTACAATAGTTTTTCCACAGACGTGTGGAAATAAGTAACAAATATTTCAAAGAAATTTAATAATTTTTAATTAACTATAACAATTACATACATATGTAACAGTAGCTAATTCTGAGAAAAAAAGTAATAACTACAAGTTATAATTGATATATTATTGATTCAGACATAATCGTGCCGAAAAAATTTTCCGCACTAGTGTGGAAAAACCAATTTTCCGCACTGATATCCGTGCGGAAAATTAGTTTTTCCACACTAGTGCGGAAATTTTTTTCGGCACGATTATGTCAAAAATCCGTGCGGAAAATTGGTTTTTCCACACTAGTGCGGAAAAATTTTTCGGCACGATTATGTCAAAATCAATAATATATCAATTATAACTTGTAGTTATTACTTTTTTTCTCAGAATTAGTTACTGTTACATATGTACGTGATTGTTATAGTTAATTAAAAATTATTAAATTTCTTTGAAATATGTGTTACTTGTTTCCACACGTCTGTAGAAAAACTATTGTACCTGACACGTGCGAAAAATGTTTTCCCTGCACTCGGCTGCTTCACCGAACGACGCGTAGCGGAGTTCGGTGAACGGCAGACTCGTGCGGAAAAAATAATTTTCCGCACTTGTTAGGTAAATAGCTATTTTGATTTTACAAGGTGATTTAAAGATCGGGGCTAAAAATATATAACTTTTATAAATATAATTGAAATATTTTATTATAGCTTATTCGGGTTTAGTCCACTAACGAAATAGGCACCTACTATGTTTTAAAAAAATCAATTTTTTATACTTTGACATCAGGCTGCTTTTATTTTTTATGGTAAAACTTGGAGAAAAACTGCTTCAACAATCCTATTTTAGGTTTTTATTCTTTATTTAAAAATTTCAACGTAAACAAAAATATAAAGAGGTAATTTAAAATTAGAAATACTATTTTTTGTTTCAAATGTTTTTGAAGGTTTATTGGTTTAGTTATTGCATTATCCTTTATATTTGAAAAATCTTAGTCTATTCTTTAGCGGGTGAACAACTAAGAATTTATATATTAGCGAGACAACTACCGGTCATAATCTGATGGCTCACACTACAGATCAACAGCTATCGGATACGAGCTGCCCAATCAATGACGAGAATACAGATACGGGCAGTCAAGTCTTCTTACCTCGAACGAAATATCAATGGGAACCGAATAAGATTACATCTTATCTAAGAAAAATTATTAAAGATGCTTCAGCATAACTTCAAATTAAAAAATAGTTCAATTGAAAAACTGTCTTATCTAATATCTTAAAAATTTCGATGGCAACAAAAACAATAAAATAAATGATAATATTGATAAGAAATTCTTGAACGAATATTTTTCGATGTCATTTAAAAATTTACAAGTATCTTCGTTGTGATACGTATTTATCTATACTTACCGTTTGGTAGCCATGATAAATGAAATATGCAGGAAGCGACGTGAAAAACAACAACTAATTGTGTGAGTACATTATTTGTTAATACATGTGCAAGATAACTTATGACAATATCGCTTGGGGACCAAAAGGTCACATTTTTTTGTAGGTAATTGTAGGCCTTACACAATCATTAATATTGATGACAGTTCTTGGAAGTGTTAACCCTTCGTCAATCTCGCAGTGTGGCTTAATTTCAATCGAACTCACTATCACTATTACTAACAGTATTACTAACAGTATTACTAGAGTTGAGCATGGTCAATTGACCATGACGTATTTGACCGGTCAAATTCGGTCAAAATATATCAATTTTATTTTATTATTTATGCATTTGTGATCTGTCCAGATTACCTCCTACCACCCAGGATAATAGAGAGATTTTGGAACGCTTAAAATAACAACAGTAAAACACAGTGTTATGGTTAATTTTATTAACGATAACGATTACGGTGACAATTACAAAAATAGATTTTGAACGTCTTAAAAATAAATAATTTGACAGATGCAAACATAACCTTTTTTTATTTCTTTAATTGTTTGACATGAGTCAATCAACAATGGAAAAGGACGAAAAGGTACAAAAATGTAAGGTTATTTTGGATTCCTGAGTTATGTTTCCAAGTCGTTTACAAAAAAATATAATTACAAAGAAAAAAGAAAAGCATTAAGTCTTTCTCCACAATTTTTATTAAAAAAAAAAACAGGCGAACCTAGAATGATTAAAAATATATAGAATCAACATGTTTCGAGTGTAGAAACACTCATCATCAGGAAAAACAAGTAAATATTAAAAAGCTGATGTTATTAGCAATAGAGAAAATAAGTAGTGGTACTAAGCCGTAATGGAGCCTTCGATGGTATACATGAGGAGTGAAAAAACTTAATATAGCAGAAGACAGGAAATATCACAGCACACTGAAGGGTCAAAGAACAGTGTCAAGATACTCTGGGTGGGAAATGAAGAGAAAAATAAGAAATTTTTTAAAAAAAATTTGTAAAAGTCATTCTAAATGTGTGATAAAATATTTTTCCTTTGATTCAGTAAGGTTGGAGATATGTGCATGGAAGTGGTCAAAAAAAGGGGGGAAAGAAAATGTTTTTGGTTTTTGTATAAAATACGTGTAGGTGCTTTCATTTAGCTTTAAACAAAATGCTGTTGGGCTGGGGTAACTGAGCCGTAACAAGCTTGGTACCCCACTCACTCCTCATGTATACCATCGAAGGTTCCATTACGGCTTAGTACCACTACTTATTTTCTCTATTGCTAATAACATCAGCTTTTTATTATTTACTTGCTTTTCCTGATGATGAGTGTTTCTACACTTGAAACATGTCGATTCTATATATTTTGAATCATTTTAGGTTCGCCTGGTTTTTTTTTTAATAAAAATTGTGGAGAGACTTTATGCTTTTCTTTTTTCTTAATCATTCCACTCCACTTTGAGTATGGACTACTTCTTCAAAAATATAATTACATTTCTTACCGCAGCGTTATTTTATGATTTACATAAAGTAATATTTTGAATTATGTATAAAAAAAACCTTTTCTGTTCAGTTTTATCTAAACTACAGTTATAAAGTTATTTAAATTTTTTAAAGTGTTTTCCGAAAAATGAACGTGTCCGAAATATATTCTTATTAAATAATTATATAGGTAAGTATTGGCAACCTGGCAAATTAAGCAAAATAAGAATAACCATAACGATAGCCTTCCATATATCTCCGTAATTAACGAAGCTCGTTATCGTTAATAAAGGAATCGCTGCCTCGATTTAGTACTGCGCATGCTCAGAATAAGGATAACGATAACGACAGGCTAAAATAAGAGTTCCAAAAGCTCTCTAATGTTTAGTGTATCGTTATAGCGCCGTTATTTAAGAAAACAATAACACCTGATTCTGGGAATCCCAATAGTCGGCCTCATTTATTAGTGGTTCCCGGAACGGATTCAATCACAATGAAGGAAAGAGAGTTATTGTTATTCTCTTTTTATACCATTTTAATAGACATTTCGTTCTGTCTATTCTATTTATTTTCATTTCGTATTTGCCAGAGTTAGGGTTTGCACTTGCATTGCATTTTTGTGAACTAACGACGCGACGTCGCATTTACAATGAGTTTGGGGAAGTCCAAAACCAAAATTTGGAATTGTTTTACAGAAATAAGAGAAGAAATCAAAGTAAAAGGGAAATGTATCTACTGTGGAATAACGATTGAGATATACACTTATAGAATGTGTACCTGGATGGACCTAAAACTATATCATCCATTTGACCACCCTGTATAAAATTTAGGTATGGCAGTAGACTTTTCAGAACAAGCAAACCTTGATATAAAAAATTTATTTTTTTCAAAATACAAAATAAGAAATTTGGCAAGTATAGTTAGGTTCATCCACTGCATTTTTAAATTTTAATTTATTTCAGTCAATTGACTGGTAAACAAAAACAAATTGACCGGTCAAATCCACAACCCTAAGTATTACTAACAGTATTACTCCAATAGTCTTGTACGCTAGCGAAACTCACATAATATGTCTGCGTAACTTTTCTTTAAAAATGTGTATTGTTTCAATTGAAAACAAAGATATACTTCCTCGCGGAAAAGTATTTATGGCTTTATGTGAACGAAAGGATAATACCTGTACAGGGTATCCCAAATTCGATGCTCACCATTAGGATCCCTGAAACTATAAAAGATACAGCAAAATATTAAATTGGGCAAAATTGAATAATTTGGAGCTTAAGTTCATGCCAGTGTGAAATAAAGAAAATTCCTACTACTTCCAGAGATATCGGAAAAAACCGAACACTTCATTTTTTGTTTTTTCTTTTTTTGTGACGTTATTTGTAAACATATTGAAAAACAGAAAGCACATTTTATCAGCACTTTATTACGACGCATTTAAAGATAGTTTCCAATTTATAAAACGACGTTTCGGTTTTTATACATATATCACAATCGGATTATCACTTTGAAGTATTTTGTTTCATCAAAACATAAACCAATAACATTTTGCCAAAATTTCATTGTTTTGAACCGAAAATCCATCATCCATACTTAAAGTTTTTTTGTAATGCGGTCCTGATAGAATTGTGTGCTAGCAAAAAGAAAACTCACTCTAATAATAAGGAATTAATAATTTTACTTAGTACTTCGGAATGATTACATAGTTAGTTTAGATGAAGATTGGCCTTCTCGTTTTTATTATGTCACCCAAACAGTACTAAAAGTTGTTATTGTTCGGGTTTGTTCGGTAGTAGACTAGCCGCTACCTGCGGCTTCGTTCGCATAATTCAATTAGTATAAATTCGCTATCGATACAAAGCGACGGATACCATACATATACTACCCAATAGAGAAGAATAGGTAAAGTATTTGTAGAATTACACCGTTGATCTTTTGACTGCAATAAACCCTCATTATCCCTTTGACCATAAAATAAATAATGAAATCCCAAATTTTAAAACCTTTTCGAACAGAGCCGGACCAGGTACAAATTCAATTTATATTTATGCCTGATTCATATATAAATACAAACTGATTTACCAAATGTATGAGGCACAAACTGTACCCACTTTGATTTCCCTCAAAGAGCGGCCGATTAAAGACGAAACAAATATCATTTGTTGCCTTTCAAGCGTTAGGAAAATATTGCGTAAAATGGGATTTAAATACCGAAGCATTAATAAAAGACAAACATTAATGGAATCTCAACGTTTACGGGAATGGAGACTTAAATATTTAACAGCTGTTAAACAATTTAGAGAAGAAAATCGTCCAATTATTTACCTTGACGAAACATGGTTCGATACCCATGACACTCCAAGAAAAGGTTGGGATGATTCTTCCAAAAAATGTCAAACCAAGGCACCATCAAATAAAGGCAAAAGAATCACAATATTACATGCTGGTTCAGAGAACGGGTTTGTTCCAAATTGTCTGTTGCTTTTAGCTAAGAACATAGCAGATTATTTTTTATATTACCATCAAGATACCGACGCACAACTTTTTGAAGATTGGTTTAAACATAAACTCCTTAAAAATATACCTAAAAATAGCGTCATTGTAATGGACAAGGCTAGTTATCATAGTCGGCAAGCAAAAATCATTCCCAATTCTAATAATACAAAAGCAGAAATTCAAAATTTTATGATTGAAAATGATTTATATTCTGAAGAAACTTATAAAAAACGAGAACTGCTAGAAGTATTAAAAGCTTTTAAAATAAATAAGGAATACGAGTGTGACAAACTTGCAGCAGAAAATGGACATACAGTGTTGCGTCTTCCTCCATACTATTGTATATTCAATCCTATTGAGCTAATATGGCACCAATTAAAATCCAATATTAGGAGAAATAATATTTCTCCTACATTAAAGGCATATGTAGTAGAATTAATTAAAAACGAAGTAAGAAAAATTTCTGCAGACAGCTGGAAAAACTGTGTACATCATGTACTTAAGGTGGAAAATTCTTACAATTTTATCATTACAAATGGTCAACCCTTATTTATAAGTTTAGGCTTAGATGAAGATAGTGATAGTGATACAGAGTTAAATTTTGAATAAATTATCAATAGTTTTTTAGAATTTAATTAATTTTTATTGTACTTGTTATCCTAATAGTTATACTTTTAAATTATATTATTTTCAATTATCATTAATTGTTATCATTATTTTACATTTATTATAGGTACCTACCTAAAACTAAAAATACCTATATATTTATTTTAAATTATAAAAATAAATCATGTGGTGTAGGTACATTTTCAAGCCGACCCTGATCCCCTTTGAAGCGCTTGAGGCGTATACAATAGGGTTTAATCAGGTAGTTTATTTTTGGCAGTAAGAATCAAAGGTATAATTCTGCAAATACTTTACACATCTTATTTTAGTGTGTGCCTCTAGACACTCGCCCTCTCACACAATAGGTTTAAAAATTAAATAAAAAATAGCTTTTTATTGTACAAAAATGAAGTAAAGATGAGATATGTTAAAACCCATTGCAGTTATCTGGATGTAAAATGAATAATTAATATGGTAAAATATATTTGGCTTTGGTGTGTGCTGATTAATTAATTGTTAGTCGTGTAAAGTATTTTGTATGCTGTTAATCTTCATTAATTGATTGTTGGTTCTGTATAGTATTATTTGCTTCCGCTTGATTGTGGTTTGAATTAAATTGATCATTAGTATTGTAGAGTATTATCTGCTTTTGATCTATTATTAATTGATTCATTGATTGATTCCTTACATTATTGTAAAGCGTTATTCACTTAACAGCATAAATAAACAATATTACATTATATAGTTTATTACAATCGACAAAATATTATACGAAATTTGTTCATAAAATGGCAACACAAATAGGGGCTATAATGTTTATTTATATATTATATAAAGCAGATTAATAAAAATGAAATAAGGAAAACTCATATAAATTAGTTAATCTACAATTTTACTGATATTTTAACCCACAGGAAACAAACCTTAAGTGATAGGATATAATAATATTAAAGAATTCCTACTATGCGTCAAATACTTACAGTATCTGCCCTTTAAATAAATTTCGCGGAAACTTTTTTGTTACTAGTACAAGTATTGATAAGATTTGTTTGTTCTTTCTAATAGCCCACTTCTCGTTTATCTATGCGTATTATTGCGTATATCACAAAAAATACTGAATGACAAATAAACTTTTAGTCAAAACGAAGGATGACAAATACAAAATGATCGATAAGTATAATATCAACAAAAATCGAAACATTCCTTAATTTAATTTCTCCATAACATCCCGGTGTAAGAAGTTAGTTTCAAAGTAAATTAATCTCAAAAATATTATAAATAAGTGTATACTTTAAATAACTACTAAGAACAATGACATAAAAATGAAGAAACTTTACTTAACTTACCAACCGTATTAAATTTTAAACCTCTTTGAGGAACAAGGGGTTTAGTTTATTTTAGCGTAATCGCTTTAACTATATTTTGTATTATAATTCGGAAGAAAGGAAGAAGTTTTGTCATTTACCTTCTTTATATCTGCTTATTACGCGTTTCCGTCACAGACCATCATCAGGAAAAAAGGTATAACGTATATTATAGTCAAAGAAAGATTTAAAAAAAAAACGAGACAGGCTTCACAAACAAGGCGGTATAAAATAATTAAAACATAATAAAAATATACTTTACAACGTTTTAATTATATAAAGAAGGTGCAGAACTAGAGTGCTTTCTCTTCACAGTTCAACCTTTGCCATCTATACGCATGGGCATGCTACGTTCGGGCCCAGGACCCCCACGTCACTGGGCCCCATCAACAAATCCCTGTTCAGCTGTCATATAACTTCTTAAAATGTTATTGTTGAATGTTATTGACATTTGACTAAAACAGTAATAAAAAAGCAATCAAATTATAAAATCCGACAATAATTTCTCTTTAATTAAAATAATTTGGGTTTTGAGACATCACTTCTTTTTTTTAGTATTTCCAAACAAATAAGTTTTATTTTCGTGTTTTTTCTTTTTTACTTATTTGTAAACGAAAAATAAACTCAAGCATACTTACATAAGTAATAAAAAATTTTTTTATTGCTTTTCCAGCTTTCAAAATCTGGCGAAAGAAGTAAGAGAGCAAAACTACCAGGAGCCTCGACATGTCTAAAGACTGAGTTCTGAGTTCAATATGGTCCTTCTAGAAAGTAGATGCGATTTTGTTCTTTGTCTCCATTTGAAATAATATAAATTGGTACCCGGTTTTTACCGAAGTGAAGGTCGATTACCTTAAGGTATTATTAAAAGGACGTTTTTTAAGTTACAATGGTAAATATATAGAAATTTTGAAAGAGTTCAAAGAAAAGCAATCGAGATTTCTAAAAATAAGACATATTTGTCATATTATGTGAAAAGATTACAAAGAAGACTTCAAAGGTATATTATAGAAACACATAAAATTGTTCACCATTAAAAAAATATATACACCTTTTAAAAATTCCAAGCTAAGAACAAATTTTATAAAAATAAGTGAAAAATATCAATTTTTAAACTTTAGTAAAAGTCGATTTATGAATTGAAACAAATACAAACATGTTTCACGACTTTAAACTAATAAAAATCAAATAAATAGAGATGTTATCCTCTTTATAAGCTCAAGACAACATGAGTTCAAATGCAAACTTCCAGTTGGTTCCTGAACGTAACTTGGAAGGTTTCAGAATAAACACACACGTAAACGTAGTAAATTTTCCACGTTTCCGTTTGCCAAAGATCCATTTTTATTGGTTTCTATTTTAGGTTGCCAAGAAAATACTTTTTAAATATAAATCTACCGCAAAATATTTAGGATGTTCTTATTATCGGATAAAAAGTTCCAACATCGCTTAAGAATTTGCAAAGCGTGGCAACGCTGAGTAATGCTCATCTTCTCAAGAACGATCAAATCTTCATTACTAACAACCAAAGATTGATAACGACCTTTTCTCAACTTTTTGAAAAAAATGTCGAGGTAATGGTTAAAATAAAATCAAAACGTTTTTACGTGTTGTTTCAACAACAAACAATACCAGGGCTATAAAGTAGCTGCTTTAGTACCAGGATTTTTATTTTACAAATAGGTGTTCACAGGCATACGATAGAATATCCTTTAGTAGATTGTCAGTATACAGTGTGACTGTGATGGATACTTTCGACACATCCTGTATTTTTAATTTATTCATAAAGCCGGACATTACAAAAGTATCCAACTCAGCATTTCCCCATAAGTTTATATTTTAAGTTAATAATTAATAATAGATAAGCAATATTATATTTGTGCTGACCAACGGGGGCAACCCAGGTCAGAATCGGTTTTTGATATAATGAATGTACAATAGATAGAGAATAAAGAAACACTTAAAACAAGCAACACCGTTTTCCTGTTTCCCCCATGTAACATGAGTTCGAGGCTACGGCCATCACATGAGTTCGAGGCTACGGCCATCACATGACCAGTAAAGTCGGCTATCATATGGGATTTTTTTTTTATTAATAGCTCTATTCGAAATTTGACTTTGGCATCAAGTTCTACTTCGATCGAGACGAAAATTAAGCAAAAAAATAGTAGTCACGTGATTTGCATTATCTGTCAAATTTTAATTTTTTTCCAAAAATAATTCAAAAGTGGGGTTATTTCTGAAAATATCGAAAAAAGTTATAAGAAAAACTTTTTTTAAATGCAGTTTCTAGCCCACATGCAAAATTTCAGCCGCACAAGATAATTTTGATTTTTTACCCACCACTAAAACTTAATGAACACTTTACTGATGACACTGTGTTCTCCTTTGTCTTAATATTAAGGTATAGTACTTTCAGACACAAACTACGTTTTCAAAAATACTTATTTTATGAAGTTACCTTATACAGGATCAAAAACAAATAAACTTTGCCTCACATGCGACCAAATTTTAATAGCCCAATTTTGATTTTGTAGAAAAATACACATTTAACATGGCGCTACTTTAAAGAAAATGTATCTGAAATAAAGCATTGTTAAAACTAAGAAGTTTTATGTACAGGGTTATCCAACCAAGACTAGACAAGGCGATTTTTTTACTTTTCCTGTACTTTTATAAAAAAAACTGAAATAGCCATCTTAAGTCATTTTCTCCCGCGAATTCGAATATCTTCAGCAAAAAACAATTGAACATCAAACAAAAGTACTAGGGGTCACTTTGTTATTTTTTTAAATGGGATGCCGTATTTTTAATGAGCTTATCCGATTTCTCATATAAATTTTGATCTAAAATGTTGGATTTTTAATTCAAAAACGCCTTTTTTCTTCAGTTTTAAATTCGGAAAATGTTCGTCTACCGTACGATTAATACCTGATAGATGGATACCCGTTTCACCTGTTCACCCTTTAAACTGCTTTAAAGTGTCCGTCAGTTAGACAAAATAATCAAGTGTCAAATTTCTATATATTTTTCACGAATTAATTACAAATTTAGTAGTTTTTGCAAATCTATTATTAATTAATTCGTGAAAAATATATAGAAATTTGACACTTGATTATTTTGTCTAACTGACGGACACTTTAAAGCAGGTTAAAGGGTGAACAGGTGAAACGGGTATCCATCTATCAGGTATTAATCGTACGGTAGACGAACATTTTCCGAATTTAAAACTGAAGAAAAAAGGCGTTTTTGAATTAAAAATCCAACATTTTAGATCAAAATTTATATGAGAAATCGGATAAGCTCAATAAAAATACTGCATCCCATTTAAAAAAATATCAAAGTGACCCCTAGTACTTTTGTTTGATGTTCAATTGTTTTTTGCTGAAGATATGCGATTATTCGCGGGAGAAAATGACTTAAGATGGCTATTTCAGCTTTTTTATAAAAGTACAGGAAAAGTCAAAAAATCGCCTTGTCTAGTCTTGGTTGGATAACCCTGTACCTAGGTTGCGTCGAGTCTTATTTTGCAAAAGTAGTGCAATTTACAAAATATAGGTAAAAATCAAAATTATCTTATCCAGCTGAAATTTTGCATGTGGGCTAGAAACTGCATTTAAAAAACTTTTTCTAATAACTTTTTTCGATACTTTCAGAAATAATCCCACTTTTGAATTATTTTTGGAAAAAAATTAAAATTTGACAGATAATGCCAATCACGTGACTACTATTTTTTTGCCTAATTTCCATCTCGATCGAAGCAGAACTTGATGCCAAAGTGAAATTTCGAATAAAGCTATTAATAAAAAAAATCCCATATGATGAGGACTTTACTGGTCACACTGTATTTAAATTATCCTGTATATCGAAGTGTATCCTGTTTCGAGCGCGGTTAATGCCTAATTTACGTACAAAATTTTGTCCTTAATCCTAAAACATCAAATCGGAAAGTAATTTTTTCGTGATAAAAGATAAAAGTTTCTGTCTTGCGAGGACAGTAAAGGTCTTATAATAATTGCTCCACCTTGTATCATATAATAAGTTAAATTAAGAGTAGGTATCTATAATAATAATTGTCACTGTCACTTTGAAAGGTTGATGGCAACCTAACGATATATCAAAAATGGCGGCTGTGGGCAAATACTACTGTGTAATTGGTACAGTTGAGTTCAGAAAGAAGTAGGACACGGATTCTTATTCTATGCATTGAATTTCAAACTATATAAGAATGACGGATGTCCGAGAAAAAATGACAACCCATTTTTTGACGTCTTGGAGCTGGTTTGGCCGCCATTGTGGAGTTGATCGTAACGCTAACCTTAAATCTGTCGCCATAATGCAGCGCCTCGTCAACAGATGTCTCAAATTCACTGATGTGATGTCGTGGTGTTGCCGCATATCGTATTTTATTGGAATTTTTAAGAATTCAAGCATTTTGAACAGACAATAAAATAGGAGGTTCTCAATTCCAGCCGAATGTTTGTTTTTGATAATAATATGTACGCTGATTACTCCGGGGTAATTGGACCGACTTTCATAATAATTTTACCGTTGCATTAGGTGTTAAATGTTAAATAAATAAAAGTAGATAAAAATCGACAGCAAGTATAACTAAAATAGGTTTTATTTCGTCGAAAAATAGCAAAATACGTAATACACTAATAGAAACAAACTGAATGTTTCTTAAGTAAGAAAGTAAAACCTACTTATTTAATTTTGAAAAGTAGTAATAATTACAAATAAAAACCAAGTTATACAAACCGCACATCATTCATATTTTACCCAACTTATATGTTGTAGCCTAGGTAGGTATTGAATAGTGAGAGTCGTCATTTACTTCTGCTAGAAATAGAATACATGGCGGTCAATATGTTTTCATGTAATTAACGTTGGGACGTCAAAAGGTTGAAAATATTATATGCTACAAAGCAATTAAAAATAGGTACACTTTTAGGTCTAGACTATACTATAGGTAGGAAAATAAATGTAAGCTACTTAAATCTAGGATAGGTGTAGGTACTTATGTGAAATCAAGTTTTACGATAAGCTATAAAAATAAATTTAAAAAACTCATGCAGCAAGTCAAACAGACAAGTGGCAACAATGTTTTAATTTGGCAGTGAAAAGGCTAGTCGCTTTCTTGTTGGTGAACTCATTGTGCCATCTATGAATTTAACGTAGCAGATTTAGGAAATCGGCTCATATGGCCTTCTTATAGTTTGATATTCAATGTTCTATGTAAACCAGGCTTTTAAAAAACAGCAAAAGTTTTACATGACACGGACATCCTTTTTTTAAACAAAAAAAAATTTTAACAAGTAGTTATTGATTCAAAGCATAATGCCTTGGCTTGACAATGTTCAAAGGACTCAAATAATTGTGTTTTTAAATGACGGAATATCTATACGAGATGTTGCCGCTATAATGCACGTAGCAAAAAAAAAAGTAGAAAATATTAAGTACAAATGGGAAGAGGATGGAACTCTTTGGATAAGAAAAAGCCTCCTGAAAGACCAAGAAAAACAACGCAAGAACATGATAATGGTCTTGTGCAATACTTGAAGGAAAATCCCTTTTAAATAATGCGAGCTGCTATTCACACAAACAAATTTTCCTGGTTCGAGACTGACCGGTTGTCGTAGGGTAAAAGAATCCCATTTAAAAAAATATGTTGCCGCCAAAAAATGAAATTAGGGGAAGATTACAAACAGGCACGAATTATTTTTGCCTTAAATAATATTTTGCGGCCAGACTGAAATAGAGTAGTCTTTACTGACGAAAAAGTTTTTCAATCTACGTTCAACGGACATATCAGGGCATACAGACCTCGCAATACAAGATATACTGAAAATTTTATTAGTTATTCCGAAAGATCAGGGAGATTTTCGGTGAATGTATGGGCATGGGTAAGTTATCATGGACTTGGAGGGTGTTGGATTGTAAATGAAAGGTTTAATGCAGTCACTTACAGGAATATTTTGGAATATATTATGATGCCTAGTGTATCGCAACATTTCCCTGATGAGAGCTTTTCCAACACGACAACTGCCCGGTTCACATCGCGGGTATGGTTAAAGATCGGTTCCAGAGAAATAACATGGAAACTTTGCCGTGGCCTTCAAACAGTCCCGATATTAATATAATAGAAAAGTGTGGGGTCTAATGACACGAAAAATATATAAAGCAAAATTCAGACCAGCTAAGAGAAATTAACTTGTTTCATTTATTGAAGAAACGTGGAACAAGTTAACTGATGATCTTGATTTTGTGAGAGGTCTATACTTATCGATACTTAATAGACTGAACGAGCTAGGATAGGTGAAATTTTATTTTTTTAATTAATGATTGTGTACAATAAAATGTTTGAATTAAGTTAGACTTTTTTAGACTATTTTTTTAATGAAACGAAGAAAAAATGCTTATAAAAATTATAAATAAGACACGTTTAAGTCTAGCCCAATAAATAAAAAGTTTAGTCTGTTATAATTTGAACAGTCTATAGCTTGTCCTACTTTTTTATAAACTTTCGGGGATTATGGTTTACAACACACAATCGATGTCCTACTTCTTTCTGAACTCAACAGTACATGTGACCAATAAAATTCCATTGCTGAAGGTATCTAATGGGTGGCCCAATCCTGTTTGTCCCCAGCAGTGGCGGCTCCTCGAAGGAGGCAGAGAGGCTAAGCCTCCTCAGCATTCTTGCCCTCCTAAATATTTGATTTACTTAAATATTAACAATAACTTTTAAATATTTTAATTTACAACGGCAATTGTAATTTCAATATTATCCCCTTATTTAATACGATTTAATATTTTCTTCACAATCTGACAACAGGGCATGAGGCTGTTTTTGAATTTACCACCATGATTTCCTAAGTGACAAAGGCGTTGTTGGTATTACGCAACGAAATTGTGCCGGAACGCATACAGATTTCTAACTTTTTCAGTAAAATTGGCAACATGTAAAGGCAAACAGCTCAACTAATAACAATAACGTGTATTTCTTCCACGTGGGACCGATAATAACCGAAGATCTGTTCGTTTTTTAGTTTTTAAAGCGCTTTGCTCGCCTCGTATGATGATGTCAGTGTCTAGAAATTCCGGGCATTTTGGCATTTTCGTTTTTTGCTAAGTTAATAAATATTCGAGTTTTCGCCGGTTTTGTGGAAATTGCATCGGTTAGATATTTCATTTGTTTTTAGTTATACTTTGGATAATAATAGGAATAGGACAATCTATAATATACCTAGTGAAAAATGAGTGTGGCCGGCTGTAATTTAGAGTGGAACATTTCCCAAAAGCGTTTAATTCCCTGAATTACGATAACAAACTGTCAAACTTATAGTAAAAAATACACTCCCACAGCCAGAATTACGAGGTCTAGGCATTACAGGTAAAGAAAAACAAAATAGTCGATTTAAAACAGACCATTATAATAATAATTATTATTTAGAGTTTTTATTTTTTCTTAATATAAGTACCTAAGTACTTTTAAATTAATATTTGAGCAAACACATAGGTATTGTTTTTCAAATTTTGCAGCATAAGATTCCTGACATTGTTTATTTAAGAAACCGTTTAAAATCTCTTCTAGAAAAAATTTCCAGTTATCGCAATGATGAAAATTGTTTTAACTCCCTGTTTTATACTTTTTTTACTGAAAATACAAGCCATGATGCAAAAAGACGAAAAACGTATAATTTTGAAGATTAGAAACTTCATTATAAGCAGCTTTTCAATGATATTTTAGATACTACAAAAGGCCAGATTGAACTAAGATTTTCAGATTTGCATGAATTAGGTAAAATTTGTTGACTGAATAAAAATCTTTTTTTAAGTTTTTCAGAAAATTTCCCAAATAATCTTTTAGATAGTTTATGTCTAAGGTACAACTTTATAAAAAAGAGTTTGGTCCCGAAAATTTGTCTCCCGACACTATCCTGCTCGTCTCTTTGTAGGTGGTAGATATTTCAGTTTTTAGTTTAACTTATTTTTAACATTTTTTTTCAGAGTGAATTTTTGATTTTGGGCGTGGTCGCGAACATTTTTCGCCTGCGGCGCAATTTCGCGCCTGGGGCGCTTCCTTTCTAAAACTTAGCCTCCCCATCTAAATCAGTCACGAGCCGCCACTGGTCCCCAGCAGCCATTAAAAGTCAAGTGGTTTGGATTTTCTAATAAGCCGTGTGTGTTTTATTTCTGGCGTATAACAGAAGCGCGCATTTTTTCAAGCGGAGATTTCTCGCTTTTGCTTCCATACCCATGTTTAAACTGCAAGAAGTGCTTTTAGAGTAAGTAGTTTAGGGTTTGCTCGTAACTTTCCTTTAGGAAACTATGACTTTTAAAAAGGTATTTGCTAGACAAATGGGTAGACATCGTTAGTTTTTAATTTAAAGTAATCAGAACATGTCTAAATGATTTGCTGCAATTTAGACAATTGGTATTGGCATTGCCACTAAGCCTAGTCTAACATAGACTTAACTCTTTAATTGGTTTGCACCGTTGTTGCAAGGCCGAGCTTTGTTCTTAAGCCAGACTTTATTTCAATCCCTCCAATTTCTAGGATTAACGCTGACTTAACTTTAGGTCGGCAAGTGCGCGTGCGTATTTTGAAGCTTTCAAAGTAAAAAAAAGCGGTAAAAAGTATTTTGATTAATATAATTTTATTATGGATGCATTGATGGACTTTGTGTTTGAAGATAACATTTTTGAAGACGATTTAGAGGTCCTAGTTATTATCGATTTTGGGTTTCCAAGAAGAAGATATCTTAGGAGTAATTATTTTGAAGATTTTGATGAGCTGCAATTTTTTTAAAGGTTTAGGCTGAGGAAAGCAACAGTACTTGCTGTGCTTGCAGAAATTGAAATTCATCTGGAATATTCCCATGATTGGTACTGAGACTTATTTAGACTTTTTCAATGAAATAATATATATACCTATCTAGTTAAATCTTGTGAATTACTGTCAAATACTTTCCAATAAAAGTTTATATATGAACTCATCCAGTCTAATAACTTAGCATTCTAATGTTAGTCCTTGTGATCTTTTAATAGCAATGACAGTGTCCTTTTACAAAAATTAATCGACTGCGCATTAAATTTTGATCGTACTTCCGCCCAAGCAACATTTTTTTCGGATAAAGAAATTTCATCAGTTTTCGTATTCTCAATAATATGTTTATAGTTGTTTAGTATATTTAAAAGCAGTTCTTTTTCTTATTGGGTATAGTTTGCGGTACGAATTCCTCTCTTTTTCTTACGTCCATCTGCCATATTTACTTTTATGCACTATTGAAATTGGAAAACTTACACAACAAGAAACGTTACAATGTAGAAATGTTCACAATTACTAAAAAATTCGACAAAACGATGATAACCAAAAAATATGTAAAACAAATCAGTAAAATCACACACATGTCAAAAAAAGTCACAAAAAGTAACGTTATGTTAGCACTGAAGCAGGCCGCCAGCCATAGAAAAAGAAATTTCCTAGATATCAACGGTATTGCCGCGTGAATGCAAGGCTTTCTAAAGTCTACAACGGTGCAAATGAAATGTAACCAAAGTCAGGCTTATAAATAAGTCGGACTTAGTTAAAACAGACTTAATATAAAAATGGTGCAAATGGCCATAAGAAGGCCATATAAGCAGATTTCCTGAATCTGCTACGTTAAATTCATAGATGGCAAATAAGTTCACCAACAATAAAGCGTGTTGATGCAGCCACTAACGACAAGCCTTTTTACTGCTAAATTAAAACATTGTTGCCGCCTGACTGTTTGACTTGCTGTATGAGTATTTTTAAATTTATTTTTATAGCTTATCCTAAAACTTGATTTCAAATAAGTACCTACACCTATCCTAGACTTAAGTAGCTTACCTTTATTTTGTACCTATAGTATAGTCTAGACCTAAAAATGTCCCTATTTTTAATTGCTTAGTAGCATATAATATTTTCAACCTTTTGAGTTTTGACGTTCCAACGTTAATTACATGAAAACATATTGACTGTCATGTTTTCTATTTCTAACAGAAATAAATGACGACTCTGACTGTTCAATACATACCTAGGCTACACGTATATGGAGGGAGAAGTAAAGGATTTTGAAAATTTCACGTTTATTATGTTGTCGGGTTATTAGTATTACAAAATGGCGTTATTAATGTGGAAAGAATATAAAATATTTTGTACTTTTTTGCGGCTTGTCTCGTTCCGGTTCTTTTGCCGCGGCGGCTACACGTCGATCGCGCCTGGCCCGTGATTGGTTCCACTACATCGGCCTCACTCGCTTAGCATCGGAATGCGCGCGCACACATATTCAAAGACAGTGGCGCCTTAATCAATTTATTTCACATGATGGGTAAAATATGAATGACGTGTGGTTTGTATAACTTGGTTTTTATTTGCAATCGTTATTACTTTTCAAAATGGTTAAAATAAGTAGGTTTTTACTTTCTTACTTAAGAAACATCCAGTTTGTTTCTATTTAGTGTATTACGTATTTTGCTATTTTTCGACGAAATAAAACCTATTTTAGTTATACTTACCACCTTTAATAACATAAATAATACCTACTATACTTATTTTATTTACTAAATAACAAGTTTCAATGTTAACACAACACAATATTTTGTCTATTGGAATAAATATTTTCCATTAGGAAAGACACTTTTCATTAATGAATTAATTTATTATATTTATTTAGATATAGTTAATTTTCGCATCCGTTTGAAAAAAATAAATATTATTATCAAAAACATACATTCGACTGGAATTGAGAACCTCCTATTTATTTTATTGTCTGTTAAAAATGCTTAAATCATTAAAAATTCCAATAAAATACGATATGCGGCAACACCACGACATCACATAAGTGAATTTGAGACATCTGTTGCCGAGGCGCTGCATTATAACGATAGATTTAAGGTTAGAGTTACGATCAACTCCACAATGGCAGCCAAACCACCTCCAATACGTCTAAAACAGGGTTGTCAACTTTTCTCGGACATCCGCTATTCTTATAGTTTGATATTCAATGGTATTGGTAATGGTAAGCATAAAAAACTAATAATTATTACGGTTAAATAATGTTGTTTGTTTGTTGAGGGAAATAAAATATTGGCGGAAACATTAAATCCAAATAGTTTATCTAATAATATAAATACTCGTACTATTACCAATGATCGGCATAACGCAGAATATTTCCTGTATATTTGCATTTTTTTTTTTTAATACCTGAGAGAGTAGTGAAAAATAAGGTCTTACCGAAAAAAGTCGTCCACTGTATCTGGATGATTTCTAAGTCCATTTTCCACTTGTAACATCTGGAATGTTGGTTCAATAAATACCTACAATAAATTTTTACACATAAATATTATTACTATGTACAGGGTGTCCCAAATTCTATGCTCACCATTGGGATCTTGGAAACTATAAAAGATACAGCAAAGGTTAAATTAGGGCAAAGTTGGATAGTTTGGAGCTTAAGTTAATGCCAGTAAGAAATTAAGAAATATCGAATAAGAATATATCGGGAAAAAACCGAGAACTTATAATTTTCGGTTTTTTTTTTTTGGTGACGTTATTTATAAACATATGAAAGCACTTGCTACATGCACTTTATAACGACGCATTTAAAGATATTTTCTAATTTAAAAAAACGACGTTTCGGTTTTCAGATATCACCATCAGATCAGAATTTTTAAATACGGACCTGAATTTTTTTTTTTCTTTATTTATTTATTTTACGTCGGCCTTTTTCCGCAACGAGGCCAATCACCGACGCCAGGGAATTTGTCACACACTATCTGGTAATTTTGCCGAATCCCTCTTTGTCAAGGGTAGGGTTCTTTAACGTGCCAACATCCATGACACGGGGCCCACAGTTTAACGTCTCTTCCGAAAGACGGCGCACCTCTTAAACCAAATTCCAAATTTAACATCGACGTTTGCCGGCACCGGGAATGGAACCCGGGCCTACGATCTGTGAGGCCGCTGCGCTGACCACCAGACCACAACGTCGACCGGACCTGAAATTTAAATATTACATTCTGAAGTGTGTTGTTTCTCCCAAATATAAACCAATAACATTTTGCCAAAAATTTTATTGTTTCGAACCGAAAATCCATCATCCACACGTGAGTTTTTTTGCCATACTGTCCTGATAAAATTGTGTGCTAGCAAATAAAAAACTCACTCTAATAATAAGGAATTATTATTTTTACCGAGTATTTCTGAATAATTATGTGGATAGTTTAAGTGAAGATTGGTATTCTCGTTTATAATAGACTACCCGGTACCTGCCGCTTCGCTCGCGCAATTCAATTATACAGCGTATAAATACGCTATCAAAACAAACCTGCGGGTACCATACATACTGCCCAATAGAGAAGAATATGTACCCATATTATTTTTTAATAAGAAATTTATTTGTGCTTTCTTACATTAGGTATTTCTTGTTTTAATTATAATGTTTACTGTAAAGTTCCTTTGTTACCAAAATATTACTTATTAAATATTATATTCTTTTTGGTTAGAGTAGCATACTTTTTAATCATAATAATTATCAGGACCGTATTACAAAATAAATGTAAGTTACTGATGATGGATTTTCGCTTCAAAACGGTGAAATTTTGCCAAAATGTTATTGATTTATGTTTTAAGGGAACAAAATACTTCAGAAAGTAATATTTAAATTTCAGGTCCGTAATTGAAGAGTGGAAATAAGAAAGGGCCTAAGGGTCAAAAAGAAAAAGTTGAGATAATCAAGAAAATAGAAATAAAATCAAAATTATTTTGTTGTATTTAAACTTTATTAATCAAGTAAGCAACAATAGTGTTAAATACAAAGCAAAACAGCTTTTTTTAAGAAAAAAGTTTTAAAAAAATCATTTTTTGCTTAAATAGAAACAATTTTATAAACAAAAAACAGGAAAAGGCGTAAGTGCCTTATGTCTTTCTAGTAAATCGATTTAAAAAAAAAACACTTTTTAGGTCTCCGTTTCATGAATTCCAAGTAAGTTTTTATAAAAACGTTGGTGTTCTTTATTCTGGAGATAAGGAAGCATGCTTCGTAGTGAAATCATTTTATTTTGCGACACTTTGCTTTCTGGTGGCAGTTTCAATAACTGAGCATTTTTAATATCATTAACAGCTCTTCCTTTCTTTAAGACATTGATTTCACTTTATTGTTGAATGTCGGAAAAGGATGTTTTCATTTTTATAAGCGTGGGATCCGATGCATTAATCTTTAATACTCATCTGCAGTTTTCTTAAGATCCCAGAAGCCAAAATCAGTCATATCAATAACGTTAAAAGGTGGAGTATATCTTGCGCATTTTACTATTACGAACCACTGCCTTTGCTTCTTCTTTTTCTCTTATTTTCTTTCATATTATACAGTGAACTAGTAAACATAACCAAAATTCCAAACGATATAACAAACTGATTTTGAACATAAACAGGTGTTCTTTACTGTTCGAATAATCACGCCGTACTAGCAGACTGGCTGGACTTAGGACTTTTCTAAGGAAAATACTTGCGTACATAGGGGTGCCGCCACCTGTAAATGCATGCCCTAGCTCCATATTTTACATCTGGCACTTATGACCTTTCTTAGGCTATAAAGCATGGCATTTAGAACCTTTTTCAATAAAAATCTAATTTTTAACATAAATGGCACTTAGACCCTTTCTTATTTCCACTCTTCAATTAGAAATTTTAATCTGTGTGTGTCCTAAAACAGGGCCTGTAGAAAATTATTCCCGTTTTTCAATATGTATATAAATAACGTCACAAAAAACAAAAACGGAAAATAAAGTTTTCGGTTTTTGTCAGATATCTCCGGAAGTACTTGGAATTTTTTTGATTTACCACCAACATTAAGTTATGCTCTAAAATATCCAACCTTGCTCCAATTTAACATTTGCTGTATCTTTTATAGGTTCCGAGATCCCAATGGATAGCATCGATTTTGGGACAGTTAGCTCAATCAGATAACACCAGTAGCGTGTATTAATGAACACATACATACGACCGAGCTGCCTATCCCGAATCATACAGGGTGGTCCAACGAAAACTTAACACCTCGATTTTCCTGCTTTAAAATGAAAATGTGGAAAATCGCTCGGACCCGTCGATTTTTATTTCGAGAGGGACATCTTTTGCGTATATTGTGAATCTTTGTTACTTCAAGCCCCTAGGAGGGAGGGAGGGTAAGATCTAAATCTTAAATGGATACCCCTATTTTATATAGTTTTTTGGATTCTGCATAAAATTGTGAACATTTTTTAATAAAAGCATTATTAGTATATAAGTACTTAACAGTTTCCGAGATATTGACTCTTGAAAAATGACATTTTTGAACTTTGACAGCGTCTAGCTTTCTAACTGTACGTCTTAGAGCAAAACGGCTTGCATGTCCCTATCTTCGATTTTTATAATTTTTCCAATACTGTCAACTTTTGGTTAAACCGGATGTAAGAAACATAATACTTCCGGTTTAACCGGAAGTTGACACTATTGGAAAGATAATAAAAATCGAAGATAGGGACATGTAAGCCGTTTTGCTCTAAGACGTACAGTTAGAAAGCTAGACGCTGTCAAAGTTCAAAAATGTAATTTTTCAAGAGTCAATATTTCGAAAACTTGCTTTTATTAAAAAATGTTCAGAATTTTATGCAGAATCCAAAAAAATTATATAAAATAAGGGTATCCATTTAAGATTTAGATCTTACCCCCCCCCCTCCCTCCTAGGGGCTTGAAGTAACAAGATTGACAATATACGCAAATGATGTCCCCCTCGAAATAAAAATCACTTATCATTATTTCCACATTTTCATTTTAAAGCAGGAAAATCGAGGTGTTACGTTTTCGTTGGACCACCCGGTATATTTTCAATATTATAATGCGGAAAAAATGGCATGCAAAAGTAGTAAGAATAACATGTCAATTTTGAACATATCTCGCTCTTAAATTATTTTAGGTTTCTTAGTAGTTTTAGTAAAAAGTATAGATTGTATATATATAACTTTTGTTGAATCGTTTCGTGGCTTTTGCGATAACAATATTCCTACAGAAAATGAGTACCCGTTTTTTATTTCTCTGAATAAACGCTTAGTTTTGTCTGGTGCGTGTTTAAAGTATCAAATGCCAGAAAAATCTTCTGATCGTTGCTTAGATTTATAACGATTTGTTTATTTATTATCGTACATTTTATACCAGTCTTGAAATTTTGAGGTAGGTTTAATTATCAATTCTAAAGAGTTTGTATTAACTTATCGGGTCACGTAGCTCTGCACAACCAAGTGCTAACTTGTCATTTCATGTCATGCGACTTTGTTTACAAATCCACCAGTAGCCTGCGGACCATAAATCGTAATACAAGTTAATGATGAATTTCATCGTTTAATATAGCAAAGCCACATTTTAAAATATTTTTCTTTTCATATCAGGATTTGCTGCTCTAAATATAATAAATTATTATTATTAATTATATAAATTATCCAGTAGTATTAACTAAACTATATGAAACATCCATCAAACTTCGCTGTGAGAATTTTTTAAAGAAATTTTGGCTCGCGATTTTTTACAGAAATGTGAATCTATATTTTAAAAGTTATTTACCTTTTGTGATACATGTACAAGTAATCGTTACTTTGGGGTGTTTTAGAGGTATGAAGAAAGAAACGTACAAGTCGTTTAGTTAACTAACGAATTTTGAAATTGGCATCATAAAATAAGTAAAAGTTTAATCGGCGTACCATCCTAAAAAGACCCATTTTAGTTCATTTAAAACCAACATACCGGGAATCCACTGGAATGCTACTCTTAACGCGCACCCAGTTAAAACAAGCCATTGTCCAAATTACAATTGCTAAGCATTAACCAGGGTGTCTAGCAAAAATCGAAAACAAAATTCCCGACTAATTCCCGGTCGGTTTTTGAAAATTTCCCGGCTGGGTTTTCCTAAATTAATTACACTTTCGTTGTTAAATTTTAAAACATTTATTTGAAAACACATGGCTTAAGCACAACCAAATAATATAGTTACTTTTTAATTTTACGATTTCTTGTTCTATAGCTGCCAAATCTTTTTGTGATTGTTCGATAATTTTTTTCTTTGTAGTTTCCAGTTCTTCTGCTTGCTTTTGAGCTTCCATTTTTCTGCTTTTTTCAAGTCGCTGTCAACCTCTTTTGCCTTTTTATCTTTTCGTGCTGTGTTGTACCTTGAATAGGCATTTCTCATGGAAAGTATATCATGGATTTTGTAATGTCCATAGTTTAAACTCCTCCAAGTTTTTTGTAGTAAATCGTACACTAATCTTTGGCCTATAAGTGACTCTTCTTTTAAATTTTCCACCAAAATCTCCTTATTAACAGAAAATCCCCTTTCTGCTGTGGCATTTCCATGAGAAATTGTTAGAAGTTTAACCACGTTTTTAAACTGTAATTTGTGATGGTTTCCATCCAAAAGTCATCTACTCTGTTACATCTGGAATAATTTTTCATTTTATTTATCATAGTCTGAACAATAAAAGTGTCTCTAAATGCTCTATCTGCTTCTTCCAATTTAGTCGCATTGCATATGTTGGAATATAACAAAATTTCAAATGCTTTGGACGTCAGTTGCAAGGATTTTCTTGGATCTCTGCCAGTTTTATTGGGGTTAAGGAAACTTATAGCTTCAGTTAATTTATATGCTAACGGACATTTTTCCAAAAGTTTAGAAACTGTATACATCAAGCAGTTTCGACAATCCTGGCGAAAGATCATCATTTCTTTATCTTTAACTCCGACGCATTTTTTGATAGCCGCTCTAGTCCCATATCCTAGATCAATCTCTTGGACTTTTATAAGATTGCATTATAAACCATTCTTGTCTTTTTTAAAAACATCTATTTTGAAAATAGGAGTGCTTTGTAGAACTTTGTCTGTAACAAAACGTTTTATATAACACATTTAATAATATCATCCCTTAAATACCTACTGCATAAATAATTCATTACTTTAATTTCTAATTAGGAACATTAAAATTATTAGATTTTAAAGTATATCGCAAGACTAACGCAAAATACATTTGGTTACTTACCATAAACCTTTTAAACAGTTGCCACTTCACAAAAAAAATAAACCGAAAAATAAACTATACTATTATAAACTGGTAATTCTAAAAAACAAAACGCCAAACAAAACTTGGCGATTTAGGGGAATCCCAAAACAAATTAAATTGCAGTTGATATGCAACTATAAATACACAGCTAAACAACGCAAGGTGCCGATGCCGCTCTGGTTACAGGGGAGATTCAAAATGTTGTTTCGAATGCAGTTTATAGGAATAAGTAGATACCTACTTCAAATTTTTAAGTTCCAAATTATCTGCTCATTCAAAATTCCCGGCTTAAACTTGATTTTCCCGTCGGATCCCCGGTTTTTTTCGGCTTTGTAAAATTCCCGTTTTTTTCCCGGATTTCCCGATTTTCCCGGCTCCTAGACACCCTGATTAACCCTTAGAAGATTCCAAATCTTCGGTTATATTCAACGCGGCGACAACCTCTCGTATGACAAACTTGGTAGAAAACTATTGGACCTTATAGAAGGAACAAATATTTTCTAGCAAGATTGAGGCGCACAATAAGAGAGAAGGTTGGAGTGCAAGAAGCGTGGGCCATGCGCCCGACTTTCGCCTCTCACCAATCAACCGACCGACCAATCAACCAACATACCGGGTGGTACATCGCCAGACTGTCCATGAGAAAACCCATGTAAATTTTGGTTTCATCAAATATTGGCTACCCTATTAATTTTACATTAAAAGTGAATGAGACTTTTTGAAGGACCTTGTAAGATGGACTCGCGTATTAAATTTTATTACTTTCTAATAAGCAAATTAAAAGTTATTAAAACCCAAAAAAAAACTGTAGGAAAGCATCACTCCACATTACTGTGCAAATTACATAAGTATAAATATCATCCGTACAAATATCAACAATAAACCAGGGTCGATAATTTTTGAAACAAAAAAAAATAATAGTAGGATGAAACCCATTGGAAAAGGAAGAGAATAGAACAAAAATGAAAGGAAAATAAATTACGGGCGATCCGAGGTCGGGAAGGGTGGGAGAGGGGGGGTTTTAAGGGTAGAAAATGATTTATCTCGATTTCCGGTAAAACTACAAGTCCTATGGAAAAACGTCAAATCGCAAAGTTGTAGGTAATAAAAAGATCTACAACTTTTGTATTTACACTTTTTTCATATACCTCAAAATGTATATGAAAAATTCAAATAACCAAGTTTTTGGTTTTTTATTTTTATCTTTTACAAAAAAAAAATTTTATCCACGAAATTTGGTGAAAACTTACCTTTTCATGTCCTAAACACACTGTAATTTTTTTGATTTAAAATATTTATTTTTTAACCTTATTTTGACTTAATATCGAAAAAACACCCTAAATTTCAATCGAAAATTCTCACGTCAAAATATCTGCTTTTTTAAAAAAGTCGGTGGGCTTTTTGTTCGTTAAAATCTCTACTTTCTGATAGTGTTAAAAAATATATACATTACTATGGTAACTGTTCTCAAAAAAATGCAAAGAAATCAAAAAAAACTCGATTCCGAAATTTTTTTTAGATCAATATGTACAATTTTGAGCTATTTATTAAAATGTATACTTTTTTTATCAATGTAACATGGAATCTTACGTTCGGGTAATTAAAGTATAAATTTTAATAAATAGCTCAAAATTGTACATATTGATCTAAAAAAAAATTTCGGGTTCGAGTTTTTTCGTTTCTTTGCATTTTTTTGAAAACATTTACCATAGTAATGTATATTTATTTTAACACTATCAGAAAGTAGAGATTTCAACGAACAAAAAGCCCACCGACTTTTTTAAAAAAGCAGATATTTTGACGTGAGAATTATCGATTGAAATTTAGGGTGTTTTTTCGATATTAAGTCAAAATAAGGTTGAAAAATAAATATTTTAAATCAAAAAAATTACAGTGTGTTTAGGACATGAAAAGGTAAGTTTTCACCAAATTTCGTGGATAAAAAAAAATTTGTAAAAGATAACAATAAAAAACCAAAAACTTGGTTATTTGAATTTTCACATACATTTTGAGGTTATATGAAAAAAGTGTAAATACAAAAGTTGTAGATCTTTTTATTACCTACAACTTTGCAATTTAACGTTTTTCCATAGGACTTGTAGTTTTACCGAAAATCGAGATAAATCATTTTCTACCCTTAAAACCATCCCCCCTCCCTCCTTCCCGACCTCGGATCACCCGTAATTTATTTTTCCTTTTATTTTTGTTCTATTCTCTTCCTTTTCCAATGGGTTTCATCCTACTATTATTTTTTTACTTTTTACCATTTTCAAAGGCCTACAACATCAGAAATTAAGGGAAAGTGATGAAATCCGAAGAGCAAACTTTTGTTTTAAAGTTATGGAAAGGGTAGATAACGATAGGGAATTATCACGCAACGTTTTTTGTATCGACGAATGCACCTTTACATTAACCAATGAATCGAATGTTCAAAATTATCGATATTGGAGTACTGAAAACACAAATATGTACGAAAGGTAAACGTTTGGGTTTATTTGGACATCGGATTATTGGATCTGTATTTTTCGAAAAAAAAATTGGAAAACAATGTTTTTTAAAACTTTTACAAAATCAAATTTGACCTGCATTAGAAGAGGTTGCTCCTGAAAATGGACGGTGGTCCTGCGCACAACGGAAAAGAAGTAAGGGAATATGTTCAAAACGTTTTTCGATGTTCGCACAATAGAACTATGTAAATTACACCATAAATTAAACATTAAAAGTGGTATTCCTAAAAATATGCATTATCAAAATTTAGAAGAAATAAAAGATTGCAATTTCAGGGGTATGCAATCCAATCTTTGCGTATCAACTAAATAAGGTAAGAACTGATTTTTTATGACCGTTTAGAAGATTGCTTGGACGTAAACGAAGGACTGTTGGAGCATCTGATTAAAAAACATTAAGTTTCCATTTAAATTAGTTGCCTTATAGGTATTTTTTTTTAAGTGTTGCTTTTCCACATGTCTCCAAATGTTGAAATAAATACAGTTCTTATTATTTCGTTTTAAGTACTACAAATTGGAACAATGATAATTTTTTCTAGAATACTGTAAGACAAGTTGAAACTAATAAAAAATAAACCACCAGTAATAATTATGATAATGCCAAATTTTGACATTATCATAATTATTACTGGTGGTTTCATTGACGTATGTATCAGAGCCGTATTTAATTTTTAAGAACTTTATAGAGATTTTTCTAAATGTCTTTTAATTGGCTTATTAGAAAATAATAAAATTTTTGAGTGCGAGTTCATCATACAAGGACCGTCAAAAAAGTTTTTTTGATGTAAAATTAATACAAGAGCCAACATGTTTGCCACAGTTTTATGCCTTGAAGATAAAATTTGTCGATAATAAGCTTTTGTATGAAGGTATGGTTGGATATCTGGCACACTTTAAAAATATTTTGAATTATACAGGGTGCGCCCAAAAAGTAGGGTGTCATAAAGTTACATTTTTTTAAATGGGACACCCTATATTATTTGAATATATTTATTAAATCTACGTGTTTTTTCATACATTTTTATTAATGGTTTAATATACGAAAAAATTATAGTTTTTTAGATAATTCGACTTATAATGAAAATTTTGCATCTTGTTATATTGTGAAAATGCTACTTAAATTTTGACACTAAGCGATTCATAATGTTTATGCTTACTAAATAAAGTCAAAAATACATATTCACTATGAAATATTTGACGTATCATTTACAAGATGTTTACTTTTTAGGACCAAAGTCAGAAAACTTCTAATTGAAAAATATCACTTTTATTAAATGGAACACCCTATATATTTTTCCGTCGTCTTATAGCTCGTCATAAACTCTGCTTCAACTTTTGTAAAGAACGTCCTATCCCTATCTCTAATAGTTTTTAAAATATTTTGATATTTAGAGATTTAATGTCCTCGCTATAGCATCTTTTGTCAATGGATCACAGCCATGGAAAATAAATGAAAATAATGGCAGTGGATGACATTAAGAACAGGTCAATGTAAAAATTAAGCCATTCTACTGTAAAGTTTCTTTTCCAGTCATTTTATAAGTTGGTTCTCAAAATATTTTTCAAAAAATGAATTACCTAGTCGATATGATTTATGTTTTGGGCGAGGCAAATAAAAATTGTCTTTTTGCTGAGCGACTATACAGGATGAAATATCCCGAGCGGCGAACACCCAGTCCTTGAAGTTTTCAAAATTTAATGGAAATGTTTGATTCAACAGGCAGTGTGGAACATTTAAAACGTAAAGTTGTTAATAGAAGCGCTACAAATGGTGAGAAAGAACTCGAAATACTGTTATAGTATTCGTAGAATTATACCGTTGATCTTTTGACTGCAATAAACCCTCATTATCCCTTTGACCATAAAATAAATAATGAAATTCCAAATTTTAAAACCTTTTCGAGCAGAGCCGGACCGGGTACAAATTCAATTTATACCTATGCCTAATTGATATATACACACGAACAAACCCGAACAAACTGATTTTTAATAATTTTAGTCTTTAGTGGTTTTTCGGGGCGAGTAATTTTTAGTTAGGCTTATTAGTGGTAGAATGTGGCGTCCTTGGAATTGTGCTGATAGGGGGGCATCTTCAAGTGTCATTTTTAAACGAAAGCATTTATCTACCGATGCCAAACTAATAATTAAAAATGTGTGTCAATCTTTGTTAAGTAGAAATTTTAATTCGATGGATGCTTTAGCAGAGACGTCTACTTTGACAAAAACTCCTTTATCTTCGGTAAGAGACATAGTACCTAAACCTGGTAATCCTAGAAAAAATCGGAGTGATTCTGGCACATTTAGAAGCATTGACGAAAATTACATGGATTTATTAAGAAAGATTTACCAAATGTATAAGGCACAAACTGTACCCACTTTGATTCTTTGATTAAAAGCTTTTAAAATAAATAAGGAATACGAGTGTGACAAACTTGCAGCAGAAAATGAACATACAGTGTTGCGTCTTCCTCCATACTATTGTATATTCAATCCTACTGAGCTAATATGGCACCAATTAAAATCAAATATTAGGAGAAATAATATGCTCCTACATTAAATGCATCTGTAGTAGAATTAATTAAAAACGAAGTAAGAAAAATAAAAACGAAGTAAGAAAAATTTCTGCAGACAGCTGGAAAAACTGTGTACAGCATGTTCTTTAGGTGGAAAATTCTTACAATTGTATGATTACAAATGTTCAACCCATAATTATAAGTTTAGGCTTAGATGAAGATAGTGATACAGAGTTAAATTTTGAATAAATCATCAATAGTTTTTTAGGATTTAATTAATATTTATTGTACAGGGTCTTCCAACGAGGACTGAACAGGGGCTCATTTTTGAGCTTCCTTGTATTTAAAGAAAAATCCAAAATAGCCAATCGATGTACTTTTTCCTGCAGAATTCAAAAATGAAACCAAAAATTTATTTGAACCAGAAACAAAAGAGTTACGATATGGATAATGTGTTTTTTAAATGGAACATAGCTTTTTTTATACGATTTTTGGAACGAGTGATTTTTTTTTGTCCGTTCTGATTAAAATATTTAATATTGTGACAGCTATTTTTATTAAATTTTAATGTTTTATCCAGTATAATTTAACTTTAACCTGTTTGAAACATACACTAGTAGTTAAGGAGCTAGCGTGCAAAAAACGCCATAGTTGGCTGCCCGTCAGTCGAGTTTGAAAAAACGTTGCCATTACTCCACTGAACCCTGGTGCTTGAAGTTTTGCTTTTACCCATCAACTTTAAGATTTATTGGCAATAATGACATAGGGCGATTGGCCATAGTGAGGAGCCCGTCAGTCAGGTTGAAAATTAGGTTCTGTAGGTTGCCAAGATCATGTATCTAAAATTTCGTTGCGATCTAACCACTAGATCGTGAATTAGGCCAAATGGAAGATTATAATTTGTTTTTTGACCGCCATTTTGTTGGCCATAGTAAGGAGCCCCTCCAAAACTTGTTTCTACCTCTTCGTTTGGATAAAATGACAGGAAAAATGCACTTGACTGACAAATCGAATCACGACGTTCTTCCCTGGGTGACCTACAAAATCTCGAAAAATCCAATTTTTCAGTCTTTAGCATGGCTTTTTCATAAATTCAACCAAAATCATCAGTCAATCATTTTTCCTGATTTTTAGACATCCAATTAAGTAGAAATCACAAACTACTGACATTTTCCTCGAATATTTTCAATTTGGCCATACTTTGAAAATTTTCTGATTTTGGACTTTTTTTATAATGGCTCAATAATGCTGTTCCAAATGGACTTAAAAGTAAAACAATGTATGACGATGATGTTTGATGACCTAAAAAACGTTTCAATACATAACATTTACCTATTTACCCCTTCCTCCACCCCTCTGCTACCCTCCACCCCTATTCATTCGTTGAATTTATGTTATATTATATTGGATTCAGTAATCAAAAAATATAGAATTTTTGCCATAAAAAGATACGAAAACCAATTTCAGCAGTAAGAAATGAATAATTACTGAAGAAAATCGAAAATTAAATGGTTATTATTTATTGAATGAAATTGTTGGCATATTTGGGTTGAGCAAGCTGGGTTGTGTTAGTAACATTTCAATTTCAATATAGAAAAAAACAGATATTTAATTGTTGATTATATTGTAACTATCACTTTTACTTAACATAATCATTATATATGTATTATATATATATTATATATATAGTAATAGTTATAATATAATCAACATTTTTTAGGTCATCAAACATCATCGTCATACATTGTTTTACTTTTAAGTCCATTTGGAACAGCATTATTGAGCCATTATAAAAAAGTCCAAAATCAGAAAATTTTCAAAGTATGGCCAAATTGAAAATATTCGAGGAAAATGTCAGTAGTTTGTGATTTCTACTTAATTGGATGTCTAAAAATCAGGAAAAATGATTGACTGATGATTTTGGTTGAATTTCTGAAAAAGTCATGCTAAAGACTGAAAAATTGGATTTTTCGAGATTTTGTAGGTCACCCAGGGAAGAACGTCGTGATTCGATTTGTCAGTCAAGTGCATTTTTCCTGTCATTTTATCCAAACGAAGAGGTAGAAACAAGTTTTGGAGGGGCTCCTTACTATGGCCAACAAAATGGCGGTCAAAAAACAAATTATAATCTTCCATTTGGCCTAATTCACGATCTAGTGGTTAGATCGCAACGAAATTTTAGATACATGATCTTGGCAACCTACAGAACCTAATTTTCAACCTGACTGACGGGCTCCTCACTATGGCCAATCGCCCTATGTCATTATTGCCAATAAATCTTAAAGTTGATGGGTAAAAGCAAAACTTCAAGCACCAGGGTGTTCAGTGGAGTAATGGCAACGTTTTTTCAAACTCGACTGACGGGCAGCCAATTATGGCGTTTTTTGCACGCTAGCTCCTTAACTATAGGTAATAAAGGTATAATCACCTTTGAATCCTTCAAAGTCAAAAAATTTGACAAATTTACTATAATATTGCCGAAATGAAATATGCATTAGATGAGAGATTGCAGATTGTTATCTTGTTCTACAAATGCCAAGAAAATGGAAGAGAAGCAAGGAGAAGATTTATTGCAAATTTTCACAGAAATATATCCGTCAATACTATTCTAAGGATAAAGAACCTATTTGAGGAAAAAAAAGGAAAAAAAAGGAATAGAAATCGAGACCGCAATAAATCTTCTCCTTGCTTCTCTTGCATTTTCTTGGCATTTGTAGAACAAGATAACAATCTGCAATCTCTCATCTCATGCATATTTCATTTCGGCAATATTATAGTAAATTTGTCAAATTTTTTGACTTTGAAGGATTCAAAGGTGATTATACCTTTATTACCTAGTGTATGTTTCAAACAGGTTAAAGTTAAATTATACTGGATAAAACATTAAAATTTAATAAAAATAGCTGTCACATTAAATATTTTAATCAGAACGGACAAAAAAGAATCACTCGTTCCAACAATCATATAAAAAAAGCAATGTTCCATTTAAAAATCACCTTATCCATAGCGTAACTCTTTTGTTTCTGGTTCAAATAAATTTTTGGTTTCATTTTTGAATTCTGCAGGAAAAAGTACATCGATTGGCTATTTTGGATTTTTCTTTAAATACAAGGAAGCTCAAAAATGAGCCCCTGTTCAGTCCTCGTTGGAAGACCCTGTACTTGTTATCCTAATAGTTCTAGGTACTTTTAAATTATATTATTTTCAATTATCATTAATTATTGTTATCATTATTTTACATTTATTATAGGTACCTACCTAAAACTAAAAATACCTATCTATTTACTTTAAATTATAAAAATAAATCGTGTGGTGTAGGTACATTTTCAAGCCCTTTCTTGATCCCATTTAATCCCCTTTGAAGAGGTTGGTTGAGGCGTATACAATAGGGTTTAATCAGGTAGTTTATTTTTGGCAGTAAGAGTCAACGGTATAATTCTGCAAATACTATACACGTCCAGGAGAACCCCCTAGTTCGTCGTCGTCATGCAGCCTGTCTCGTCCACTGCTGAACATAGGCCTCTCTCAATAATCCCCAATTTTTCCGGTCCTGAGCAGCATGAATCCAGTTTGTCGAGATGCGTTTTACATCATCTGTCCATCTGGTCGGTGGTCGTCCCTGGTTTCTGAAGGCTTGTTCTCTGGGTCGCCATTCTATAATTCTCTTTGTCCATTTTTCATGCAGCATTCTTGCTACATGTCCAGCCCAACTCCATTTCAAGCAGGCCATTCGCTCCACCGCATCTGTAACCCTGGTTCTCTGTCGTATTATTTCATTGGGAACTCTGTCTCTTATTGTAATTCCCAGCAGAGAACGTTCCATGGCGCGTTGCGCAACTCTCACTTTATTTACTGATTTCTTCGTTAACGTCGAAGTTTCTGAACCGTAAGTCATGACAGGCAGAATGCATTGTTAGTAGCCGTAAATTAGCTTCGCTCGGTGATACGTCACAGTCAACGGCAAACCGCACAACACGCAAGTATAAATATCATCCGTACCATATGTGGCTCCAACAAGATGGTGCCCCTCCCCACTTTTATCGTGAAGCAAGAGAATATTTGGATCAGCACTATCCTCAAAGATGGATTGGCAGCGGAGGTTTTGTGCATGGCCACCAAGGTCTTGTGATCTTACCCCGTTAGATGTTTTCCTGTGGGGCTACATAAAAGATAGGGTGTATGTCACACCACCTACGACAAGGCAGAGCATGGAGAATAGGATTAGGGATATCTCTCAAACAATAACACCAGACATGTTATCCAATGTCCGGAAAAATATCATCAAAAGAATTGACAAGTGTATTGAACAAGAAGGACATTTATTAAGAAGAAACTGATTTGGGAAAGAGACAGTTATATAATTCATTTATTTTTCATGGCTGCTGTGATCCATTGACAAAAGATGCTATAACGAGAACATTAAATCTCTAAATATCAAAATATTTCAAAAACTATTAGAGATAGGGATAGGACATTCTTCACAAAAGTTGAAGAGTTTATGACGAGCTATAAGAAGACGGAAAAATATATAGTTATATTTTGCAATTAGAAGTTTTCTGACTTTGGTCCTAGAAAGTAAACATCCTGTAAATGATACGTCAAATATTTCATAGTGAATATGTATTTTTGACTTTATTTAGTAAGTATAAAAATTATGAATCGCTTAGTGTCAAAATTTAAGTAGCATTTTCACAATACCGAGATGCTTGCAAATGCAAAATTTTCATTATAAGTCGAATTATCTAAAAAACTATAACTTTTTCGTATATTAAACCATTATTAAAAATGTATGAAATAACACGTAGAATTAATAAACGTATTCAAATACAGGCTGTCCCATTTAAAAAAATGTAACTTTATGACACCCTACTTTTTGGGCGCACCCTGTATAATTTAAAATATTTTTTAAATGTGCCAGATATCCAACCATACCTTATTACCAAAGCTTATTATCGACAACTCTTATCTTCAATGCCTAAAATTACTCCGCGCAATCGTTGACTCACCCGGTACATGTAATTTACTACATGTACCACCCGATAATCAATATTGTTGATTTAAGAAAATATTTAATTATTTTATTAATTTCGGTAAAAAGATACATATTAAAATATATTTATTTTTCCTAACTTGTCTATGATTTTGACGGTACACAACCTGCTGTAGGCAAATTACGACTAACCATCCCAGACAGCACACAATGTCTTAAAGACGTCGATTTTAGGTCTTAATTATTTCACAAATTTCATTTTGAGGTTATATGAAAAAAGTGTAAATACAAAAGTTGTAGATCTTTTTATTACCTACAACTTTGCAATTTAACGTTTTTCCATAGGACTTGTAGTTTTACCGAAAATCGAGATAAATCATTTTCTACCCTTAAAACCATCCCCCCTCCCTCCTTCCCGACCTCGGATCACCCGTAATTTATTTTTCCTTTTATTTTTGTTCTATTCTCTTCCTTTTCCAATGGGTTTCATCCTACTATTATTTTTTTACTTTTTACCATTTTCAAAGGCCTACAACATCAGAAATTAAGGGAAAGTGATGAAATCCGAAGAGCAAACTTTTGTTTTAAAGTTATGGAAAGGGTAGATAACGATAGGGAATTATCACGCAACGTTTTTTGTATCGACGAATGCACCTTTACATTAACCAATGAATCGAATGTTCAAAATTATCGATATTGGAGTACTGAAAACACAAATATGTACGAAAGGTAAACGTTTGGGTTTATTTGGACATCGGATTATTGGATCTGTATTTTTCGAAAAAAAAATTGGAAAACAATGTTTTTTAAAACTTTTACAAAATCAAATTTGACCTGCATTAGAAGAGGTTGCTCCTGAAAATGGACGGTGGTCCTGCGCACAACGGAAAAGAAGTAAGGGAATATGTTCAAAACGTTTTTCGATGTTCGCACAATAGAACTATGTAAATTACACCATAAATTAAACATTAAAAGTGGTATTCCTAAAAATATGCATTATCAAAATTTAGAAGAAATAAAAGATTGCAATTTCAGGGGTATGCAATCCAATCTTTGCGTATCAACTAAATAAGGTAAGAACTGATTTTTTATGACCGTTTAGAAGATTGCTTGGACGTAAACGAAGGACTGTTGGAGCATCTGATTAAAAAACATTAAGTTTCCATTTAAATTAGTTGCCTTATAGGTATTTTTTTTTAAGTGTTGCTTTTCCACATGTCTCCAAATGTTGAAATAAATACAGTTCTTATTATTTCGTTTTAAGTACTACAAATTGGAACAATGATAATTTTTTCTAGAATACTGTAAGACAAGTTGAAACTAATAAAAAATAAACCACCAGTAATAATTATGATAATGCCAAATTTTGACATTATCATAATTATTACTGGTGGTTTCATTGACGTATGTATCAGAGCCGTATTTAATTTTTAAGAACTTTATAGAGATTTTTCTAAATGTCTTTTAATTGGCTTATTAGAAAATAATAAAATTTTTGAGTGCGAGTTCATCATACAAGGACCGTCAAAAAAGTTTTTTTGATGTAAAATTAATACAAGAGCCAACATGTTTGCCACAGTTTTATGCCTTGAAGATAAAATTTGTCGATAATAAGCTTTTGTATGAAGGTATGGTTGGATATCTGGCACACTTTAAAAATATTTTGAATTATACAGGGTGCGCCCAAAAAGTAGGGTGTCATAAAGTTACATTTTTTTAAATGGGACACCCTATATTATTTGAATATATTTATTAAATCTACGTGTTTTTTCATACATTTTTATTAATGGTTTAATATACGAAAAAATTATAGTTTTTTAGATAATTCGACTTATAATGAAAATTTTGCATCTTGTTATATTGTGAAAATGCTACTTAAATTTTGACACTAAGCGATTCATAATGTTTATGCTTACTAAATAAAGTCAAAAATACATATTCACTATGAAATATTTGACGTATCATTTACAAGATGTTTACTTTTTAGGACCAAAGTCAGAAAACTTCTAATTGAAAAATATCACTTTTATTAAATGGAACACCCTATATATTTTTCCGTCGTCTTATAGCTCGTCATAAACTCTGCTTCAACTTTTGTAAAGAACGTCCTATCCCTATCTCTAATAGTTTTTAAAATATTTTGATATTTAGAGATTTAATGTCCTCGCTATAGCATCTTTTGTCAATGGATCACAGCCATGGAAAATAAATGAAAATAATGGCAGTGGATGACATTAAGAACAGGTCAATGTAAAAATTAAGCCATTCTACTGTAAAGTTTCTTTTCCAGTCATTTTATAAGTTGGTTCTCAAAATATTTTTCAAAAAATGAATTACCTAGTCGATATGATTTATGTTTTGGGCGAGGCAAATAAAAATTGTCTTTTTGCTGAGCGACTATACAGGATGAAATATCCCGAGCGGCGAACACCCAGTCCTTGAAGTTTTCAAAATTTAATGGAAATGTTTGATTCAACAGGCAGTGTGGAACATTTAAAACGTAAAGTTGTTAATAGAAGCGCTACAAATGGTGAGAAAGAACTCGAAATACTGTTATAGTATTCGTAGAATTATACCGTTGATCTTTTGACTGCAATAAACCCTCATTATCCCTTTGACCATAAAATAAATAATGAAATTCCAAATTTTAAAACCTTTTCGAGCAGAGCCGGACCGGGTACAAATTCAATTTATACCTATGCCTAATTGATATATACACACGAACAAACCCGAACAAACTGATTTTTAATAATTTTAGTCTTTAGTGGTTTTTCGGGGCGAGTAATTTTTAGTTAGGCTTATTAGTGGTAGAATGTGGCGTCCTTGGAATTGTGCTGATAGGGGGGCATCTTCAAGTGTCATTTTTAAACGAAAGCATTTATCTACCGATGCCAAACTAATAATTAAAAATGTGTGTCAATCTTTGTTAAGTAGAAATTTTAATTCGATGGATGCTTTAGCAGAGACGTCTACTTTGACAAAAACTCCTTTATCTTCGGTAAGAGACATAGTACCTAAACCTGGTAATCCTAGAAAAAATCGGAGTGATTCTGGCACATTTAGAAGCATTGACGAAAATTACATGGATTTATTAAGAAAGATTTACCAAATGTATAAGGCACAAACTGTACCCACTTTGATTCTTTGATTAAAAGCTTTTAAAATAAATAAGGAATACGAGTGTGACAAACTTGCAGCAGAAAATGAACATACAGTGTTGCGTCTTCCTCCATACTATTGTATATTCAATCCTACTGAGCTAATATGGCACCAATTAAAATCAAATATTAGGAGAAATAATATGCTCCTACATTAAATGCATCTGTAGTAGAATTAATTAAAAACGAAGTAAGAAAAATAAAAACGAAGTAAGAAAAATTTCTGCAGACAGCTGGAAAAACTGTGTACAGCATGTTCTTTAGGTGGAAAATTCTTACAATTGTATGATTACAAATGTTCAACCCATAATTATAAGTTTAGGCTTAGATGAAGATAGTGATACAGAGTTAAATTTTGAATAAATCATCAATAGTTTTTTAGGATTTAATTAATATTTATTGTACAGGGTCTTCCAACGAGGACTGAACAGGGGCTCATTTTTGAGCTTCCTTGTATTTAAAGAAAAATCCAAAATAGCCAATCGATGTACTTTTTCCTGCAGAATTCAAAAATGAAACCAAAAATTTATTTGAACCAGAAACAAAAGAGTTACGATATGGATAATGTGTTTTTTAAATGGAACATAGCTTTTTTTATACGATTTTTGGAACGAGTGATTTTTTTTTGTCCGTTCTGATTAAAATATTTAATATTGTGACAGCTATTTTTATTAAATTTTAATGTTTTATCCAGTATAATTTAACTTTAACCTGTTTGAAACATACACTAGTAGTTAAGGAGCTAGCGTGCAAAAAACGCCATAGTTGGCTGCCCGTCAGTCGAGTTTGAAAAAACGTTGCCATTACTCCACTGAACACCCTGGTGCTTGAAGTTTTGCTTTTACCCATCAACTTTAAGATTTATTGGCAATAATGACATAGGGCGATTGGCCATAGTGAGGAGCCCGTCAGTCAGGTTGAAAATTAGGTTCTGTAGGTTGCCAAGATCATGTATCTAAAATTTCGTTGCGATCTAACCACTAGATCGTGAATTAGGCCAAATGGAAGATTATAATTTGTTTTTTGACCGCCATTTTGTTGGCCATAGTAAGGAGCCCCTCCAAAACTTGTTTCTACCTCTTCGTTTGGATAAAATGACAGGAAAAATGCACTTGACTGACAAATCGAATCACGACGTTCTTCCCTGGGTGACCTACAAAATCTCGAAAAATCCAATTTTTCAGTCTTTAGCATGGCTTTTTCATAAATTCAACCAAAATCATCAGTCAATCATTTTTCCTGATTTTTAGACATCCAATTAAGTAGAAATCACAAACTACTGACATTTTCCTCGAATATTTTCAATTTGGCCATACTTTGAAAATTTTCTGATTTTGGACTTTTTTTATAATGGCTCAATAATGCTGTTCCAAATGGACTTAAAAGTAAAACAATGTATGACGATGATGTTTGATGACCTAAAAAACGTTTCAATACATAACATTTACCTATTTACCCCTTCCTCCACCCCTCTGCTACCCTCCACCCCTATTCATTCGTTGAATTTATGTTATATTATATTGGATTCAGTAATCAAAAAATATAGAATTTTTGCCATAAAAAGATACGAAAACCAATTTCAGCAGTAAGAAATGAATAATTACTGAAGAAAATCGAAAATTAAATGGTTATTATTTATTGAATGAAATTGTTGGCATATTTGGGTTGAGCAAGCTGGGTTGTGTTAGTAACATTTCAATTTCAATATAGAAAAAAACAGATATTTAATTGTTGATTATATTGTAACTATCACTTTTACTTAACATAATCATTATATATGTATTATATATATATTATATATATAGTAATAGTTATAATATAATCAACATTTTTTAGGTCATCAAACATCATCGTCATACATTGTTTTACTTTTAAGTCCATTTGGAACAGCATTATTGAGCCATTATAAAAAAGTCCAAAATCAGAAAATTTTCAAAGTATGGCCAAATTGAAAATATTCGAGGAAAATGTCAGTAGTTTGTGATTTCTACTTAATTGGATGTCTAAAAATCAGGAAAAATGATTGACTGATGATTTTGGTTGAATTTCTGAAAAAGCCATGCTAAAGACTGAAAAATTGGATTTTTCGAGATTTTGTAGGTCACCCAGGGAAGAACGTCGTGATTCGATTTGTCAGTCAAGTGCATTTTTCCTGTCATTTTATCCAAACGAAGAGGTAGAAACAAGTTTTGGAGGGGCTCCTTACTATGGCCAACAAAATGGCGGTCAAAAAACAAATTATAATCTTCCATTTGGCCTAATTCACGATCTAGTGGTTAGATCGCAACGAAATTTTAGATACATGATCTTGGCAACCTACAGAACCTAATTTTCAACCTGACTGACGGGCTCCTCACTATGGCCAATCGCCCTATGTCATTATTGCCAATAAATCTTAAAGTTGATGGGTAAAAGCAAAACTTCAAGCACCAGGGTGTTCAGTGGAGTAATGGCAACGTTTTTTCAAACTCGACTGACGGGCAGCCAATTATGGCGTTTTTTGCACGCTAGCTCCTTAACTATAGGTAATAAAGGTATAATCACCTTTGAATCCTTCAAAGTCAAAAAATTTGACAAATTTACTATAATATTGCCGAAATGAAATATGCATTAGATGAGAGATTGCAGATTGTTATCTTGTTCTACAAATGCCAAGAAAATGGAAGAGAAGCAAGGAGAAGATTTATTGCAAATTTTCACAGAAATATATCCGTCAATACTATTCTAAGGATAAAGAACCTATTTGAGGAAAAAAAAGGAATAGAAATCGAGACCGCAATAAATCTTCTCCTTGCTTCTCTTGCATTTTCTTGGCATTTGTAGAACAAGATAACAATCTGCAATCTCTCATCTCATGCATATTTCATTTCGGCAATATTATAGTAAATTTGTCAAATTTTTTGACTTTGAAGGATTCAAAGGTGATTATACCTTTATTACCTAGTGTATGTTTCAAACAGGTTAAAGTTAAATTATACTGGATAAAACATTAAAATTTAATAAAAATAGCTGTCACATTAAATATTTTAATCAGAACGGACAAAAAAGAATCACTCGTTCCAACAATCATATAAAAAAAGCAATGTTCCATTTAAAAATCACCTTATCCATAGCGTAACTCTTTTGTTTCTGGTTCAAATAAATTTTTGGTTTCATTTTTGAATTCTGCAGGAAAAAGTACATCGATTGGCTATTTTGGATTTTTCTTTAAATACAAGGAAGCTCAAAAATGAGCCCCTGTTCAGTCCTCGTTGGAAGACCCTGTACTTGTTATCCTAATAGTTCTAGGTACTTTTAAATTATATTATTTTCAATTATCATTAATTATTGTTATCATTATTTTACATTTATTATAGGTACCTACCTAAAACTAAAAATACCTATCTATTTACTTTAAATTATAAAAATAAATCGTGTGGTGTAGGTACATTTTCAAGCCCTTTCTTGATCCCATTTAATCCCCTTTGAAGAGGTTGGTTGAGGCGTATACAATAGGGTTTAATCAGGTAGTTTATTTTTGGCAGTAAGAGTCAACGGTATAATTCTGCAAATACTATACACGTCCAGGAGAACCCCCTAGTTCGTCGTCGTCATGCAGCCTGTCTCGTCCACTGCTGAACATAGGCCTCTCTCAATAATCCCCAATTTTTCCGGTCCTGAGCAGCATGAATCCAGTTTGTCGAGATGCGTTTTACATCATCTGTCCATCTGGTCGGTGGTCGTCCCTGGTTTCTGAAGGCTTGTTCTCTGGGTCGCCATTCTATAATTCTCTTTGTCCATTTTTCATGCAGCATTCTTGCTACATGTCCAGCCCAACTCCATTTCAAGCAGGCCATTCGCTCCACCGCATCTGTAACCCTGGTTCTCTGTCGTATTATTTCATTGGGAACTCTGTCTCTTATTGTAATTCCCAGCAGAGAACGTTCCATGGCGCGTTGCGCAACTCTCACTTTATTTACTGATTTCTTCGTTAACGTCGAAGTTTCTGAACCGTAAGTCATGACAGGCAGAATGCATTGTTAGTAGCCGTAAATTAGCTTCGCTCGGTGATACGTCACAGTCAACGGCAAACCGCACAACACGCAAGTATAAATATCATCCGTACCATATGTGGCTCCAACAAGATGGTGCCCCTCCCCACTTTTATCGTGAAGCAAGAGAATATTTGGATCAGCACTATCCTCAAAGATGGATTGGCAGCGGAGGTTTTGTGCATGGCCACCAAGGTCTTGTGATCTTACCCCGTTAGATGTTTTCCTGTGGGGCTACATAAAAGATAGGGTGTATGTCACACCACCTACGACAAGGCAGAGCATGGAGAATAGGATTAGGGATATCTCTCAAACAATAACACCAGACATGTTATCCAATGTCCGGAAAAATATCATCAAAAGAATTGACAAGTGTATTGAACAAGAAGGACATTTATTAAGAAGAAACTGATTTGGGAAAGAGACAGTTATATAATTCATTTATTTTTCATGGCTGCTGTGATCCATTGACAAAAGATGCTATAACGAGAACATTAAATCTCTAAATATCAAAATATTTCAAAAACTATTAGAGATAGGGATAGGACATTCTTCACAAAAGTTGAAGAGTTTATGACGAGCTATAAGAAGACGGAAAAATATATAGTTATATTTTTCAATTAGAAGTTTTCTGACTTTGGTCCTAGAAAGTAAACATCCTGTAAATGATACGTCAAATATTTCATAGTGAATATGTATTTTTGACTTTATTTAGTAAGTATAAAAATTATGAATCGCTTAGTGTCAAAATTTAAGTAGCATTTTCACAATACCGAGATGCTTGCAAATGCAAAATTTTCATTATAAGTCGAATTATCTAAAAAACTATAACTTTTTCGTATATTAAACCATTATTAAAAATGTATGAAATAACACGTAGAATTAATAAACGTATTCAAATACAGGCTGTCCCATTTAAAAAAATGTAACTTTATGACACCCTACTTTTTGGGCGCACCCTGTATAATTTAAAATATTTTTTAAATGTGCCAGATATCCAACCATACCTTATTACCAAAGCTTATTATCGACAACTCTTATCTTCAATGCCTAAAATTACTCCGCGCAATCGTTGACTCACCCGGTACATGTAATTTACTACATGTACCACCCGATAATCAATATTGTTGATTTAAGAAAATATTTAATTATTTTATTAATTTCGGTAAAAAGATACATATTAAAATATATTTATTTTTCCTAACTTGTCTATGATTTTGACGGTACACAACCTGCTGTAGGCAAATTACGACTAACCATCCCAGACAGCACACAATGTCTTAAAGACGTCGATTTTAGGTCTTAATTATGTCTGAACGCCTGCAGACCTACAAAAGACATCTTAAAGACGTCTTTTTCAAGACATACATAAGATGTTGTAAGATGACGTCCATAAGATGTCGCTAAAATATCGTAAATATGACGTTCGTGTTTTTTTAGGTTATAGCACAGAAAGAGATTTGTCTCTCTTCTGTCTTTGTAGTATCCCTGTCTTTCTCTAGCTTATATATTTTTTAAATGGACACTTTGGGTTGCCTCCATCTCGGATCGTCAGCCCGAACAAACCCGACCGTCGCCGTTCTCAGAACTTTTATTATTTTTTTGTATACTTGTCTAATCGAATTTAAATGATTGTTACCAATTCGGACGTTTTCTTGAATAGTTTTTTTTTGTAAACGACAAACAATAGAGTTAAATTTTAGAATCGGTAAATTTGGCAACATCGCGAACAACTTAGGATTGGCAACAAAGCGCTTCCCTTTGCCATTTGAAATTGACGCAAGGTCAACACTGTCAACTGTCGATGGGCTTGATTTTTGATAGTTTTGCTGATGATGACTTGCAGTTTTTTACTTTCTACTTAGTGAACCGTTAAAAGAAAACGAATTGTAGATTAAAAAACGTTTTGTATGGGTACATATTTTTCTGTGGTGTGGTGTTTGTTTTTTGTTTTCGAATAATTAAAATTGGTCTATAATCAGTGAATGCAGTGTCAATAAATCTGCTGACAAAACATGGCTTCAAAACAGTAGAAAAGATGCCGAGGATGCCATCGCGACGTGGCTAAGAAGAGCCACAGATAGGCGAAATTCATTATTAAAAAAGTTTTAATTATGTAATACGTTAATAAAACCAATTATTAAGCAATATGATGTTTCATGTTTAACAAACAAAACAAAATGTTTTAGGGCTATTCATAAGACATTTATAAGATGTTCATAAGACATATATAAGGTATACATGAGACATCTATAAGGTGTCCATAAGATATCTGTAAGCCGTCCATAAGATGTGGTATAGACGTTGGGTTTTGTAACATACGACCTTTTTAAGATATCCATAAGATGTCTTGATGGCGTTAAGAAACGTCCATAAGACGTCATGAATGTCTATTGTTGACATCTTTTGGATATCTTTAAGATGTCTTTGTGCTGTCTGGGATGGACTTACCTGTAACATATCTAACAGACCACTCACGCACTGTGGATCGGTGGCATATTCGTCCACCAGAATGCTGCCTACGTAAAGCAAACACGAATGTTTATGTACACTATAAATTCGGACCACTTGGCTCACTAAGCTTTCTAACAAGTTTGATTGCTAAAACAGAAAAACACAAATGTAGATTATAAATATATGTTACAGGGTATTTAAAAATGATTTACTTAATGGCTAACTTCTGGGGTGTCCTAATTGGCTAAGGGTAAAAACCCCAAAAATCATAACAAAAGCTTTATACGCCTACATTTACCTACACACAACCAACTGTATTTTATCCCCATCCACCAGTGGCAGTGAGCCATAAATTTTAAAAGACAAATGATGACTTTTCTCGTTTATAGCAAAGCGTTCCTTTTATTTTGCCAGATTTATTCTCAGACGCGTTTGGCTATATTATCATTACCCAATCTGACCTCTGAATATCAAGCTATAAAGAATAGTGGATCTTTGGCTAAACATGACAACCCTGTCGGGGAGCTGGTTTGGTCGCCATTGTGGAGTTGATCTTCAATCTGTACATACAGCCCCTCGGCAACAGAGGTCTCAAAATTACTTGTTATGTCGCGGTGTTGCCGCATATCGTTCGCACCTCCGGAGAAACATCGTCGTATTTGCAAATTTGTCCTGAAGTCATATTTTGATGGCAAAATATAGCAAAACCTTTAACATATAGTGAATTTCACCTTAGTTTTTAATGGCCGCCGCTGACATGTCATTTATAACATTTCTTTTTACAGAACTTAAGGATTGGCCAGGGCCGGACTTAAAAGTTATGTGTGAACATGGGTCAATTTATTTGTAGTTGTAATTATGGATGGAAAAGAGAATTACCTAAGCAATTTTTAAGATATTTCAAAAAAAAAACACTGAAGGGGAATGAAAATAGGATAGAATATCAGAAAAACAATTTCATTTAATTTTTATTCATAATATAATAAAGTGCTGTTATTTTGGTAAAAACACACACTTAATTTAGTACAATAAAAAATATACAAGGGGCAGTCGTAAATCTAGTATCATCAATAATTAACTACGTTTTTTATTAAAGAATTATTTTGTTTTTTAATTTGATTTTAGACCATGCAGTGTTAAGTTGAAAAAATCTATACATTATATTTAATAGCTTATTGTTTACTTTTTTATTTTCTTATTCACGGGTAGATATTTTTTTCTTTAGACTAGGTTCTAAAGAGTTTGAAGTTTACAATAGGTCTAACTTTTCGTTGGTTTATAATAAAACAACAAAAGTTTGTAATGTTATCGAATTAGGTATTTTTTTTTAACGAATAAAGAAAAAATAATGTAAGTAGATACTACAAAAAAAGATTTTTGTCCATGCGTTTGCAGAACAGATACCTTAAGCACTCTTCAATACGACTGTATGTAAAACTTATTTTAGCATAATGGTTCACTGTGGTTTTCAAATTTAATTTTGTTGCAAGTTCCCTATTATTTTTGGTCTTCATCTGACAAGCTGTCGATGTCGTCGTCACCGTCCGAGACATTAATAATTATTTACTTACTTTTGCATAAAAAGAAACACGTCACAGATACACACAGTCCGGCAGTTTAAAACCAAAAAGTCTAATACGCACAAAATATAAGCAAAATGCTGTCTGAAAAATACCAAAAACAATAACACGAACGATCAAGAATTAACATGAGAAAGCACGCGGTGCGCGGTGTGTCCCAATGCGGCTCTGTGATATTTAAAGAACGCGACGAGACAATCGAATTAATGAAGTACGAAAAGAGATATGCGAGAGCAAATGCGTAAGACAAAGATGCACATACTAACGGCATAGACGAGCGATGCTGTGCTTTTGACGAGTTTGAGCTCATTGAAGGGCAACGTATTGAACTGTGTAATGTGCATCTTCGTTATGTACATGTAACTATACGGGCAGTTATATATCCATCTCTTGTTAATCTAGCCAATGCCCGTGCCTGAAAGCCGTTTATAGAATTAGGGATTTTAAAATTACATGTTGGCTAATATGTTTGACAAGAGAGACGTCAAAGCATTAAAAACTAAGGTGAAATCCACTATATCTGGAATTACAAAGTCATAATTGTGTCTTAAACTTCTGTCGCCAGATGCCGTCTATGTCTTTGTGGAAATAGCGCGAAAAAATTGACTCTTGAAGCAACATAGACTTAAATGCACTTTCTGTCTTTGTTGCTTAATTTAATTGCCAAATTATTGAACCAATAAAGACGCAAATGTATTTTCGTACCTAAATATTACGGGAATTTTTATAATTCCCTTTTTCTTGTTTATTTTTCATTAAAATGTAGCAAATAACTCCTTCTTTTATTGCAATCACCTATTTAATTAAATTTTGTTTTGTCTTAAATAAAAAAAAAATCACGAACCACTAGGGCCACAATGACATAATTGAGGGGGTACTGCCTTTTTAACCCCTCTAAAAAAAACAAATTGTAAAAAGTCGTTAAAATTCGAACTGCACCTAACAGCTATACAAATTAAAGAATGTTAATTTATATTTAAATTCTTAGCAAATTTATTGCAGTGTATTTATTTTCAGTTTTAAGCATTCTCAAAACTTTAAAGATGTTTTCTCGACATTCTACAGATTTGCACTTACGTCGTTGTTTCTCCGGAGGTGCGGTATATCGTTTGGATTTTTAGGATTAGTAGACATTTTAACGGTCATTAAAACAGGATGTTCTATGACACTGACTGTATGTTTTATGATAATAATATGTACGCGGATTGCTCCGGGTAACTGGGCCGATTCTCAAATATTTTACCGTTGTATTTAGGATCATATATTAAACTTTAAAATACAAATAAGAAATAAGAGTAGATAAAATGTAACAACGAAATTATTTTGTCAGAAATATATTATTCCAGATAGGTCATGTAATATTAAAAGTTAAACATTTTTTATGAAAGTGGATAAGCGACGGTAAATTTAATGTAGGCATAATAAATAAATAAATAAATACGGTTAACGAGATTTAAAAAGGCGTCAAAATGCTATTTATCTAACGGATATGCGAGAATATACTACTGTTAGTAACTTCTTAAATATTATCGACTTATTTTAATTATTTGCTTGATAAGGCATACTACGATATAACTGAATATTACAATGATACTCTGTAATTTATGTTATTTGTAATTTAATATTACTTGTCGCACAACTTAGTCTGCCCTCATCATTCTGTTTTGTTCTTTCCCTGTGTGAGCATTTAATTTAATTTAATTTAATTTAATTTAATTTAATTTAATTTAATTTAATTTAATTTAATTTAATTTAATTTAATTTAATTTAATTTAATTTAATTTAATTTAATTTAATTTAATTTAATTTAATTTAATTTAATTTAATTTAATTTAATTTAATTTAATTTAATTTAATTTAATTTAATTTAATTTAATTTAATTTAATTTAATTTAATTTAATTATTTTAATTTAATTTGATTTATTCTATTTTATTTACTGTAACTTTCTTGTTAAGTACAAAATTTTCTTTTTTTACTTACTTTTATCATATTTTGTTTCTGTGATTTTAGCATTATGATGTAAGGACCCTATGTTAGTATAACAATGTAAACACACCTTGTGATTGACTTGTATTTCTTTACTTTCTCTATCTCTTTTGGATATTTTATGTTCTGACGCTTCGGTTATTTATCTTAGTATTGTAACATCATCTTATGTTATGTTTATATTGAAACTGCTTTGTAAATGAGATCTTGTGTCTTTATACAATAAAGCATACTTTGACTTTGACTTTGACTTTATTTAAGTTATATAGGGAAAGGTATTGATTCAATTTGCTTATGTAATGATATTTTTTAGCAGATAATAGATCAATACTCTCAATAAAGAGGGGAGGGGGAAAATATTTCTTGGCCCGTTCTTCACACTTTGACCAAATAATCATAATTTGAAGATTTAGTTACTATAAGGATCAGTGTTTTGGTGTATTTTTATTAGAGAGGGTACCTTATTAAATAATTATTTTCTCAGTAAATACAAATTTTATTTTTTGTTTTTCTATGGTAGGAAAGCCGAAATCAAAATTTAGTGAAAAAGCCCAGCTTGATAGCCGTATACGCATGCTGAAACGTGTCTACGCGCGTTGTAGTATTCTTGTTAGTAAATACAATGACATGTAACCACAAGTAAAAAAAACGCCCTACTTTTATACAATAATTTAATAAAAATAATGTTCTCGTTCTCTTTACAAGCTAAAAACTTAATATCTTTTATATATAAACAGCTGGAGTTAAACGATACATACTTATTTCGCATTTATAAATTTTGTTAGATTCTTTCTGTTTGTTTACCCGTGCCGAAGCATTTTTCCAATGGAAAACTGGATTTACTGAATTTATTCCAAGTTACAAACTCACACTGTTATTCAAACATAAAATCATTTAAAACTTAAAACGTAGCTTAGGTTACAGTCGCTTGATTTTTAACTGTACCACTAAATATAAAATTCACAGATTGAAGCGGTGCTTTTGGCAATATACAATATTTTCATGTAATCAACTCAAAACGTGAGTAAAAACTACGTGTATTATCATTACCGACGCGCGTATAATACAATTATTGCAACAAACAAATGTAAAGAGTAGCAATATCCCAAAAGTTATAAAGAATGTCAAATAGTCATTGGCCTACCGGCGAAATAAGGATGTATCGGTAAAAAAGGCCAGTTTTTGTTTAAAGTATAATGAGATGAGATTTTTAGTTTTAAGTTGTAGAGAGAAAGAGAACATTTTATTAAATTATTGTATTAAAATCTGGAGGTTTTCTTACACATAATTTTTTTTTTCACCTGCTCATAGACCGCATATTATGCTTACTACTATTTACAATCCCTTCCATCTGCCTCTCTTTCTTTTACCGAAAAACGAAATAAATGTAAACCTGAGAAAGAGCGAGACGACTTTCGACATTAAAAATAAATATACACTTTTACCAGCTATAATTGTAACGGGCCAGGGCGGCGTTGCGTCACGTCTCTCCGTTCGATCCTTTCAGCATCGACATTCGGCAGGACGATTTAAATAAATATAGTTTAAAAAAACTAAAAAACAAGCTTTAATAATTAATCAAACTAAAAAGCGAAAAATAAATATAGTTTAAAATAATTCTTGAAATTATTAATATAGGCAGAAAATAATAATGAACGATAATAGTATATTAACGTACACGTTTTATAAAGCATCATTTTATAGCACGCGTCCATGTTAAAAAACGAGCCGCGGCTAGTTTTATAACGGGACAAGTGCTTAAAACTCTTTATATAACACGTACGTTATACTATTTTTTCTAATTTGTAGTTTTTTCAATAAAAAACACATATTTAAAAAGAAAATAAATCCTTTAAATTTTGTAAATTTTTATGTCTAAATTTTATGTTGGTAATACTATTTTTTATCATAGTAGCCACTGGACAACAAAAATTATTTTGCGAACTGTCATTTTTTGATTTATTGACCCATTTTCACAACGAGATTCTAAAGTTATTTTAGCGATATGAGATTTGAAAGGACGGAATACGTTGTGTGATCCTTGTACATTCGGTACATATACAGAGCGTTCGGAAATTCGGGCGATTTTGCTACTTTTTTTCGAATTTCAAAAGACGTGATTTTACGTCACGGCATTGCAATTTAGTATAGGGAAGATGGAAAATTCAAATAAAGTTGAAGTTAAAATCGACATTGGAAGGTTAGTAGATTGACTTTTGGATAGGATTTGGCAGAAAATGATAGCTTGAAGCATCTACAAAAGATTGATTTATAGATTTATGCAACCAACATACATGACTGTTATCCACACAGAATAAAAAAGTAGGTTATTAAGCCATTTTTCCTCTGCGAAAAATGGGTTTTCTCGTAAATCACAAAGGCCGCACAAGTCAATGAAATAAAACATTTAATTGTTACCAACATCAAATAAAGAAAAAACGCGTATCGAAATAGCTTTGTTATGATACAAAATTAGAAAACCATTAGTATAATTGTGAAAAAAGCGTGGAGTGCTCGATATACGAAAAATATAGCACAAAGCGCCCCACACTTTTTTTTTCACTATAATACTAATGTTTATCATTCATTATTATTTTCTGCCTATATTAAGAATTTCAAGAATTATTTTAAACTATATTTATTTTCCGCTTTTTAGTTTCATTAATTATTAAAGCGTGTTTTTTAGGGTTTTTATACTATATTTATTTTTCATTTTTTAGTTTGAGTTATTGGTAAGAAAAAAAAAATTTTTGAGTAGATTGAGCTAGATTAGTAGATTATTGTATTGTCAGCGGTTCTTGATAAGTATACAAAATTTAAATTAAATCTGACCGTTTAAAGTGGGTTAAAATCGGGTACAAAAAAGTCGGTTACAAACAAACATAAATACAAACCCGAACAAACGACAAAAAATTTCAACAAAATTTTATTTTGATGGGTAGAATTTTTTTTTTAATTTTTCTCTATTTTTAGTGACAATATCTATACGACCCCACGTTTGTTTCATTACTATGAGTTATGGTAATAATTCTGACACATTGACAGGTGTCAAATTTTAACAAGAGAATTTTTTGCGTATTTTTTTAACTTTCCACCATCAATATACATACGACCTTGTAGTTTTTTCATTAAAATAATTTTTTTAAACGATTTGACATATTGACAGCTGTCAAATTGTAACAGGCGAATTTTTTGCGTGTAGATTATTGTATTGTCAGCGGTTCTTGATAAGTCTACAAATTTTAAGTTAAATCTGACCGTTTAAAGTGGGTCAAAATCGGGTTCAAAGAAGTCGGTTACAAACATACAAACATACAGGACAGGTGAAGCTAATAAAAGCGTGTTTAAAATTATGCAATGCACGGCAGCAATCCACGCGTCATTTCGCTTGAAGTTATGTTGGTAAGGACGGGCAAGGGCGGATCCAGAAATTAATTCTGGGGGGGGTCAAATAGCGCCGAAGGCGCAAAAATAGCGCCGCAGGCGAAAATTTTTTGGGTGCCACGCCCTTTTTTGAATCATGGTGCTTGGTTTTCAAGTGGGAAAAATAAAAAATACAAAACAAAATTACCAAAACAACAAGGTGCATTTAGGAGGGGGTTAATTTTTGTGATTTTACCTTCCAGAGAATTCGTTCTAAGTAAAAATTTCATAAAATTTTAATTTGTTGTCCAAAAAAAATATGAAATACAAAACACATAATTATTGACCAAATTTGTTAAAATTTGGACGTATATTTTAAAAAAATGTTCGGGCTTTTCGCCTACCCACACTGATAAGGGTGCCCCGAAAAGTTTTTGCTTGCTAAGGGGGGGGAGGGGGGGGGAATTGCCCCCATTGCCCCCCCCCCCTGTATCCGCGCCTGGCTCCAATCCAATCCAAACGATAACGGCAACAGCGAGCGGTTCCAAGACGAACAGGCGGATATTACTAATTTGATTGGTTAACACTTCGCGCGCTCCACAATAGTTTTTACGTATGTTGAAATCTAAACCGCCCAGGGGGGGGGGGGTCATGACCCCCCCCCCCTGGATCCGCCCTTGGGACGGGGAGAGGATCGTGGAGCAGTCAGCATTTAGCAACAATGCTTTTATTTAGTCGTGAAAGGCCAGGACGTAGGCGATTGCATCAATACAATTAATTTTTGATGAACTCATTGTGAGATCTAGGAATTTGACATAGCAGATGGAGGAAAACCGTTCATATGGCGTTCTTACAGCTTAATATTCAATGGTTTGACGAAAGAAAGCAAAATGTGACCTTAAAGTTTTTTTTTAAATTTATACTCTCAGCAGTTAAACGTTTATCGATATAGCTCTACTTACTTGTTGACTGGCACACCTAAGCATAAATCTGACGCTCCTACAACACCGTTCCATAATCCTAATATCACTTTGGTATTTGTCGAATGTCCTTGATAACACTGGCCATATTTCTATTATCACTGCCTTACAAGGGTGAATTGCACCTGCAAAAAACACGTTGTAAAATGTACGTTCAGAAATTAATATAAATGTAAGATTGTAAAGATAATGCATTACTAGGTTGTAAGAGCATATAAATACGATTATATTAAAATGTTACTGATGGTATTCTGGGCGTTAAAAATCAATATTGTAAGGCTTCTACAAGAACTACTACAAATGACTACCACAAGCTAGGATGTATGACTCGAATCTTTTTCTTATTGGCTGTCGATTTTCAATACAGAAAAATCACGTTACCGACACTGGTTTGTTAAATGATTTGCGTTTCCACAAACCGCACACTTATGGCCACCGCTAGCACGACCACTGGTGCCAGCACTATTACCCGAACTCTCATGTCGAAATTGCGATCCAGGAGCTACATTCTGGCGCCTCCTGTCATACGACACACTATGAATGCCGGGCTCGACCTTAACTGATGGTACCAAACCAAGAGGTGTTATGCCTCGCGGCGGTTTTATTTTAGCACATGCTATGCGAATAACATTAGCAAGATCACATTTGATGTCTTCCTCGAAGAGTCTATCTTGTACAGGGTGGCCAACTAAGAATGCGAGGTACTGTATCTGGGAAACTGTTTATCGTAGAGGCTTGCGGCAAAAAAAATTATTACTAAAACGGCCAAGAGAAAAACCTGGAAAATATTTTCAAGTTTCTGAAATGGCCGCTAGGGGGCGTAACTGCAATCTTGAATCTAAAAAAGTGATGTTTCTGTAAATTCCGCTATATTAACCTAATAAAAAAATCATGATCATTAAAGTCGAGGATAATCTGAACCTTTTTTGTTTGACACTTTTTGCAGTATCTCTAAAAATAAAGTGGTGGAGGGTATTCAAACGTTTCCGTAAATAACATCCTGTATCTTTGGCTAAACGGCTAAGCCGATTTGAACAATCTTGGGCTCGTTAAAAGGAGCTATTCTTGGGCTACAAACATCATTATATTTGAAGTTTTGTAAGTTTCACATATCGCCGCTAGAGGGCCTTTTTCGACATTCCAATACAAATGTTTAATTTTCTCAACAAAATAAAATGCATTGGTATGATTTTTTTTTCATGAAAAAGTAGCTAAATGATGCCTTAACTAGCTCGCGAAAACCGCATCTCGATATCTTGTTCCTAACCCAAAATATCGTCAATAGAAAATTTTATACGAAAATCCCTTAAATTTTCATTTTATTGTCTCTATATTTTTCTGGAATTTTTTCTATTATGTAAGTTGTGGCCCTAAAAGGACTGATTTATAAAAGGAAGATTTTTAATGCCCCTGCAAATGCTCGAAATGCTGACCATCACGTTTTATGCACAAAAAAGACAATTAACAGAAGCAGGCCATGGAAACAAAACAAATACCTAATCAAAACATAAATAATCCAAATTGTCAATAGTTGTCAAAGTTTTGCGTTACTAATTTTTGTGTTTACAAAATGCATTGTACGAATGATGAAGCTGTTGTTATGCTTGCGGTTTATTTTGAATGTCTTCAGAACGCCGCAGTACCTAGCTAAAAGAGTTTATGCCGCTCGATATGCATTTTGTAAATACAAAAATTACTCAAAGTAACTCAAAACTTTGACAACTATTGACAATTTGGATTATTTATGTTTTGATTAGGTATTTGTTTTGTTTCCATGGCCTGCTTCTGTTAATTGTCTTTTTTGTGCATAGAACTTGATCGTCAGCATTTCGAGCATTTGCGGGGGCATTAAAAATCTTCCTTTTATAAATCGGTCCTTTTTAGGGCTTCAACTTACATAATAGAACGAATTCCAGAAAAATATAGTTACAATAAAATGAAAATTTAAGGGATTTTCGTATAAAATTTTCTATTGCCGATATTTTGGGTTAGGAACAAGATATCGAGATGCGGTTTTCGCGAGCTAGTTTAGGCATCATTTAGCTACTTTTTCATGAAAAAAAAATCATACCAATGCATTTTATTTTGTTGAGAAAATTAAACATTTCTGTTGGAACGTCGAAAAAAGCCCTCTAGCGACGATATGTGAAACTTACAAAATTTCAAATATAATGATGTTTGTAGCCCTTTTAACGAGCCCAAGTTTGTTCAAATCGGCTTAGCCGTTTCGAAGATACAGGATGTTATTTACGGAAACGGTTGAATACCCCCCACTACTTTATTTTTAGAGATACTGCAAAAAGTGTCAAACAAAAAAGGTTTAGATTATCCTCGACTTTAAAGATCAGGATTTTTTGATTAGGTTAATATAGCGGAATTTACAGAAACATCACTTTTTTATATTCAAGATTGCAGTTACGCCCCCTAGCGGCCAATTCAGAAACTTGAAAATATTTTCCAGGTTTTTCTCTTGGCCGTTTCAGTAGTAATTTTTTTTGCCGCAAGCCTCTACGATGGATAGTTTCCCAGATACAGTACCTCGCATTCTTAGTTGGCCACCCTGTACAGCACCCCTTTCAAAACAGGTCACAAAGCGATCCCTTAAGGTCATGTCTAAAATATCTGCATTGAATTCGCATTTTACTGCAAGGCTACGCACCCTCGCTGCCCATTCTTGAACGCCTTCGTGGGGAGACTTCTCTGCATAGTAAAACTTGTAACGAAATGCAAATACAGACTCGGATGTTTTAAAATGCTCGTTCATTATCTTGACCAGATCCTCATAACCCTTGTCTTCAGGTTTGGATGGTAAAGAAAGATTCAATATCAGTTTATAGGCCTCTTCACTTTCTCGTAATCAGAGTGGCCCAGGTTGACCTAAATCTTGATTTCCTTATCTGGCAAGTTTGATTGTGAGTAAAAATTGTTTGCCAAATTGTTTGGTCAGTTCATAATTGTTAAAAATCTTTTTGCAATCCAACATTAGTCTTCCAGTTGTATTTTTATCGTATCAATGTTTTAATACATGGCATGGAAGTCCACTAAGGTTATTCTTATTTTTAAAAGCAAATCCGTACAGGAAATTAGGAATTATCGCCCTATTACTATTGGCTGTGCCGTGTTTAAGATTTTTGAATTAATATTGTTTGATAGGATAAATAATGATGTAGCAGCCAGTATATCCAGTGTATAACATGGTTTCTTACCAAAGCAGTTTGCGTTTACCAATGTTGCAGTATTTTCTTAGTATATTCACGGATATTAAAAAATAAACGACAACTTGATGTTGTTGCGTATATGAAGAAAGCTTTGATAAAGTTAGACACTATGTGTTAATAAAAGCTCTGGAAGATATGAATGGCACGAAGAACGGTCTTATTTGTCGAGACGAGAGCAGTATGTGGAACTAAAATGTAAATCGACTAAGTGTAAAAGTACCTCTGGAGTGCGACAAGGCTCTAATTTGGGTCTTTCTTGTTTTTGAACTATGAATGGCATTGTTGGTGTACTCTGAGGGCTTATTGTTTGCAGATGACCTGTTTTTGGAAATTGCTGCCACGAATGATTTTGACAAGTTACAGCATGATCTGTGTGGTGTGTCTGATTGGTGTAATGTAAATAGTTTTACCCTTAATGTGAATAAATGTTCTTGTATGTTTTTCCCTCTAAATCACAATATTATTAATAGTAATTACACCATAGATGATAAAAATTTGAAAACAGTGGATAATTAGCGGGGTTTGGGTGTTATATTTGACATCGTCATTTACAGTAAATTTAACAACTAAAATACACGAGGCACAAAGAATAAGGGGTTTTATAATTAGAAACACTAAGAAATTGTGTGTAAGGTATTGATTATTGTTAAAATAGTAAATTGAGCTTTAAAAATATAAAGCTAAATTATTGTTATTTGCACGATAAAATTTATAACTAAGGGAAATAAATCATAATACGTATATAGAAAATACACCTGTGACAAATGCAGTATTATTTCGTCGTTATATTGTCCCCAAAGTAGCATTTCTAGACACATTTTGGTAAATGTATCGAAACCTATGTTTCTGTTCCGAAACAAAAAGGAAACTGTTGACTACAAATTTGGAAACATTTTCGAAATGTACACATTTGAAATGGCGTTATTGCACGTGTTTCCCAGTGGTTGGTACTAGCTCTGATTTTCGCTGTTTCGACGCATAGTCGATACTTTTATGGAAAATGTGTAGAAAATATTATATCCAATCTTAGAGGGCGCTGTTTGAAGATGTCAAAATGGACACAATAAGGAAACAAATAATTCTAATTACCTGCAGGTTGTTAAATAGAAGAAAAAAATATGAAGATAAACTAATTACGCCATAATGCATTTATCACAAGTGTATTTCTATAAGAGAAACAAAAAGCATTGACGAAATAAATTTTATTATGTAATTTAGTAATTTAGTTTTTTATTTTTAACGCGCTCTCAATTTATTTGCATTTACATAAAAAAATATTATTTTGCAAAATATATTTAAAGTTTTACTTATTTCCCATTTAGGTGAGAGTATCAACATGCTTGCCAACCTATAACCTAGTTCGCGTATATTTATTTAATTTTTCTAGCTTTTACACAAAATTTAAATAAAATCATTATCGTCTTCATATTTTATCTTAATCTTAACATAGTATAAAACAAAGTCGCAGTTGCGTCTGTCCCCAGCTATATGTGCTTAAATCTTTAAAACTACGCAACGGATCTTGAAGCGTTTTTTTTAATAGATAGAGTGATTCAAGAGGAAGGTTTTTACGTATAATACATGCATAGTATTGTAGAGAAACACTGATAAATTTAGAGGTTCGTTCGGGTTTGCATTTATAAATATTGACGTGAGGGTGAACTCGCCTTATTATTATCTCAGAGGCGTATAATGCCTGGCATTGCAACGCAGGCCGGGTACACGCTAGTAGGTAATAATTGACATATTAAATAAATATTAAGGAATTTCATTAAATATTTTAGGAGAATTGTATAGCGAAAAATATCGGGTAAGATTTTTTTTAACATTATTATGTCATTCTTCTTTCACTACAATTCTCCCAAAATTAGCGAAATAAATTGATATTTTTGTAATATGTCCGATATTACTTAAAATATTGTACCGACGATATTGATTTTTTTTAAATGTTAGTTAATCAAATAATAAACTAAAAAAGGCAACGCGAAATAGGTTATAGGCATAGATGGGATGATGTTGAGAATTCCACCTTAAATTAAATTCGCAAATGCAAAATGGAAATAACGTGACAACTTTACGGCTTTTCAAAATATGCAGTAATGTAATTAAAATCAATTTTAACAAGATATTCATTTGTCAAAACGGCCTCTAGAACGCGAGATATTATTATTCTGGTTAAAAATAAAGTGGAGAGACAATTTCTTGTATTGGGTGCTATAATGTTTCGTATATTATGTAGCTATAATCAATAGATACATTATTATCAAAACAGAAACACTGCTTCGATAATGTATCGAAAATAATGCGAAACAAACGCAACTACAGTTAAAACGACTTGCATAATTTACAACAAGAATAACCCACAGAAATATTGTGTATAAGTTACATTAAATACCTAATGTAAAATGGTTAAAAAGGTGATTTAAAACAAATAAAATAAAAACATATACAAAAAATCAAACTGAGAACAATTTAAAAATTATAATTAGTGAGGTTAAATAAATCCTGTCTTCCTTCCTAAAAATGATAGGTTATTGATATTATAATGTGTTCCGATCGAAAAGCAGGTAGTGAGTGTATGTTGCTAACAGTTTCGAAAATTATTCTCTTCGCAAGTTTCGTAGATAAATAGACACCATAGTTTAGTAAATATTTCGAAGTAGAAAAATACCAATTTGTTTTGATACACCTAAATCGAAAATGTGTCGCTACAATTTGGGAACGCATGTGTCATACATAACTTCACAATTTTATCTAAAAATGTTTCAAAAAATATTAATTTCCTTGTGTATGAAATGTATCGACACTAGTTTAAAAATATTTCAAAACAAACTGTTTAAAAATGTTTCAAAAAATTTGTCGAAAAAGTTTCGGAACACATTTGTCGCGAAACAATTTTGATATTTGAATCAAATCAAATCAAATAAAATCAAAAATGTCTTTATTTCATATTAACAAAATGCATAAAACGAAACAATAATATCGGGTGGCGGTATCCAACATGGTTGCTCATATACAACCATCGAAAATGTTTCAAAACGTTTCTCAGCAAAGAATTTGTGTGCAATTTATGTCTAAATATGCTACTTGTTTCTATTTCACAACCGGCAGGTAATTCGAATTATTTGTTTCCTTATTGTGTCAATTTTGACATCTTCAATTAGCGCCCTCTAAAATTGAACTGCCACTACTAAATAAACACATTTAAACAGTATAGATAAAAGTTTCGATTACCCAACAAACAATTATAGTCTAAAAAAGGTGACTTTTACCTAAGTTTTTTACTATAAAGCCTGATCGGCCGCTTTACATAGTCAGAAGTTAGTAATTTTTTTGTTGTTCCGGCGTTTTGTGTAGCTCCTACGTTTCGTGTAGCTTCCGCAGATTGCGGTAATATTTACTTGAAACTCGAAATATTTAATTTTTTTCATAGTAACCTAAATTATTGCTTCGAGTTTACCACAGTGCAATGAACGTTACAATCATCATTAAAGATTTCTAAGCCAGAATCTCTTTAAAGACCTAATTTTTGGAAAATACTGCTTTATATCCGGTTAAAATCACTTTGAGTACAAAATAAGAGGACTGTTTGGTCATAACTATAACCTATTTAAAGCCTTCTGGGCTTTAAGAACAAAATGTAAGACTAATATAGGGTATACATCACCTCAGAAAATGTTCAAATTATAACCTGACCATGAAGATATATTAAAGACAAAACAAAGTAATTTGTTCGTCATTTATGGGCCTAAAAGATTTTTGGGCGTTAAGGCCCAATCTAAGGTACAAAATAACCTGGTTGGGCATTTATTACTGACTTACCTAAGACCAAACTACCAAATTGATTTACAAGGTAAATATCTATTCTTTTGGGCCATCTCTTGGGCCTTTTATATTTTCCTACTTTGAACACGTATTAATAAGTTCGAATCACTTTGTTTTGACCAAGCAGTTAGTCTCTTTGGTCCTTTCGTCGAAAAAGCCGATTGGGAGGTAAAAAATAGGCTATTTTTTACTTAAATAGGTCATTTTCTCCAAGGCTTTAAATGTTTGTTGGGTATGCGTACCGAAATGTGTGTAAAAATGCTACTTGGATAGTCCAAAACAAAACGCCAAATTGGCTTTCATTGGTGCGCCAAAATACTAAATACTTGGTAACTCACCATCTGCTACATTATTTACAATAATATGTCTAAGGATCGAGCTTAATCTATCTAACCATAACACTGGATCAGTCCTGGTGCCCTTGACGGGGACCGCGTCCTGCTCGATGAGCCGGCAGAGCGGCGTGAGCTGCATGAAACACAACTCGTGCATCGCCGCGGTCAGGTCCGCATGGGGCATTACAGCTACTATGGAAGACACACCTACAAAACAGGAAATACATTTAAGGTTATGTCTATGAACCGCAGGACGCTTATCAAAGAACTTACCTTTAAGAAGCCCCATGACGGCATTATTGGTAATGGAAAAAGTGTCCACCTGGTGCAACAACTGCAGCAAGATGGGGACGTGCCGGGCCATGCTATCACTACAAGTCGAGCAGATGTTTTGCAGGGCAGTCGCGAATGCGGCACCTAAAATGTTTTCTTTATATTTATATAATTTGAAAGATAATTCGTTTAAAGGTAGTAGAAAATACAGAATAGGGAACTTGACAAAAATTTTAAATGGTGAAAAAAGTCTTTAAATCATAAGTATATATTGTCATAAAACATAATATGGCAGCAAAAAAAAACAACATATTTCGTCCCAAAAGACCCCTAGAAAGATTTAAAACTGCCCCAAAATTCAAATTATCCCAAGCGGGTAAAAACGTTGGCAATAAATTGAACGACCTTGAGAATTCCACCTTAAAACAACAATACAATAACAATAACACACGGCAATCCAAATGCAAACTCGGTAGCTCAGCCACCGGTCAGGATGACGGATGACGGAAAAGTCATACTTCGTGACGTCATCGGGCTTGGCGCGCTTAAGAGGTCGTTTGAAATGCTTTTGACACGCGCAAAACTTTAAAGAATTTTTACCAAGTTATTACTGATTTTTAAGGAGTAATAATTGGGGAATATTTTTTTAGGCCTAACTAAATCATTTTATTGAAAAAAAAAAATTGGAAAGTTCCCTATTGATTCAACAACAATTTACACATTACAAGTTTGATTCCATATTCCTATATTTGTTTAAAATCTATATACCGGGTGTCCCGCTAAGGTCGGCCAGCGACTGTAACAAGGAAAGTATTGAAGAAGACACTGGAAATTATGTTTAAAGTTGTACCATTACCGCTAGAGGGCAAAACTGACGGGATAAAATACAAAATTCAACTTAGCCCCATTTTAATAACAAAAACAGACAGAAAAGTTAAACAATTTTGCAAATTGCATTAAATATAACGTATCATTTTGTTTTTTAGTTAAATATAATTTTAAAGTTTTTTTTTTAAGTTTTAATGATATTTGAGATTTAAGAGAATTTTTCCAAATTATTATATTATTATTCTAAAACCTTTATGAAAAATAAGACTTATAGGCTAATGTTTTAGAAACTCTATCCACATAAAAATTTTGATTAGTTCTTGTTTTATAATTGGTCATAATTCAAAGAACACATTTATTTACACAATCAGGCATTAAACTATTTTTAATTTTATTTATAAAGATACATACTAAATAAAAAATTTAATTTCTGACATTCAACCAATCCAAATTTTTTAACAGAAAATTTATTTTTGTATATTATTTGTAACAATTTAAAATAATCCACATTGCCTTATTTTGTAAAATTTGTAATTTATCAAATATTTCCTTATTAACACAATATAAAATAGAAGAACAATAAAGAAAATGTGGTAATATAATAGTATTAAATACAGTTTTTTTAGAAAACAAACTTAAATTAGAACCGATTCTTTTAAAATAACCTACTTTTCCGGCCATCTTCGATATGGCACTTTTCAAAATAATTTTAAAAATTTAATTGTGAATCAATAATTAATTATCCCTAAATATTTAAAACTGTTTACTAATTCCAATTTTTCACCATCAATCACAACATTTATATTTTGACAATTTAAATTATTACCCATAACCACACATTTAGTTTTTGAAATATTTAAATTTAATTTATTTACTTTTAGCCAATGAAAAATTATATTTATCTTAGAATTTAGAGTATTTAGACCATCAAAAATATTTAAAACATTAATGCAAATTAAGGTGTCATCAGCAAACATTTTTAACTTACACATTTTTAAAACTAAAGGCATATCGTTAATGTATAAAATAAATAATATTGGACCTAGTATACTTCCTTGAGGAACTTCTATATTAGTAGTTAACATAAAAAACTTAAATACAAAGTAAAAATAAATTAATTGAAATAGGTAGTGGTACGATCAATAAAATTCAAATTCAGACAGGACAGTTAGAAGACTCCGAACAACGATGTGACCTGCGCAACAAATACGTTGAAACTATTTTTAGAATATTATACATGTAAAAAACATATTTTCACAGAAAATAGAAAAAAAAATAACCACATGCACTAATGGGCTAATATAAATTTTTAAATTTCAGGAGATTCTATGTGCATATTTTGTGAGTTTTTAGTAAAATCAGACATTCAAAATCACTTCCGGTCTAACCGAAAATCGTATCAACTTTCATTTTAAATAGAAACCGATAATTTTTATTTGATATTTGAAATCTACGGAAAATTTCCTTTAAAATGACGTATCACATTATTGTTTTCAATGACAAAAACTGATGTTTACGTATGTTACTATGGTTATCGTTTTGACATTTCATTAAGTTTAGATACAAGACAGTACAAGACAGTTTAAAATCATGGGAGAAACCTATAGAAATGCAGTTCTTATGAACTTATTTATTTTATTTGGACAATGTGAATGAATTATCGCCAGGACATGTATAAAGTTTAACGAAATTTTTCCCTTATTTACCGCCAATGTATCTCAGAAAATTCATAAGGATCCAGAACAATTTTACTGAGTTTGGTTCAGCTTTAAAAGCGCCAAGAAACTTGCCTCGACCCGTGACTCTAAACGGCCAGCGTTTTGAACATCTGTTAAAATATAATTTTATTAGTTATAATTTTTGTAGTCTTTTATTATTTGACTAGTTAAAATTTAATAAAACTGTTCTGGATCCTTATGAATTTTCTGAGATTCATTGGCGGTAAATTAGAGTACATTTCGTTAAACTTTATACATGTCCTGGAGATAATTCTATCACATTGTCCAAATAAAATAAATAAATTCATAAGAACTGCATTTGTATAGTTTTCTTCCATGACTTTAAAGTGTATTTCTATCTTGTATCTAAACTTAATGAAATGTCAAAACGATAACCATAATAACATACGTAAACATCAGTTTCTGTCATGGCTAACTTACTAATAACCGAATCGATATTGAATTGTATAGAAAATTTTACAAATCATGCTTAATACGTCAAAAAATGGTTAAACAAGTTAGTTAGGTACAGAGGTATGATATACAAAAATTAAGAGAAATTTTATCAGCTTTTCAAATCCGTAATAATATACAGGGTGTTACATTTGAAAAAAAGGACTTATGGTCACTTTTTAAGTTAAGTAAGTGTATTTTCAACCACCCTGTATATTGCAACTAAGATTTGGGACTAGGGCAAAGTATGGTCTTAGTTAACTATTTACCAAATTTCAGGGTTTCAGTGTTTTAGAGTTCAAAATTATCAGCATTTTTAAAAGTGACGTTTTCGGACAAGTGTAGAGTTAATAAAAATTGTAAGGAAAGCAATGGGGGTTTCGAAAATAAAATAAAATATATGGTGTTTCGTTTAAAAAATCGAAGTTACTATTATTTTTGTGTGGAAGGGGCATCACTGTATTGTCAAAAATATGTTAGGTTGGTAGAGCATGTCCGTTTATGTACACGACCAAATTTTCAGAACGATTCCTTTACTGGTTCGTCAGGAACGTCTAACGTTTCATCCACCGTGAATCACCCTGTAGGTATAGGAGAACAACATTAAAAAAAACATCATAAAAACTTACCCAGTCCTTGAATCGCCAAACCGTGGACCAAAAAATTCAGTACAGGATCCAGGACTTGCGGATGTTTTTCTATCCACTCGCATAATTCTCCTAATAATAAAACCGAGGTGTGTCGTACTGCAACATGCGTCGTCTCTGGTATGGTCAATATTGCTTCTACTACTTTCGGTACTACTTCGTTTTCGGTTCTAAAATAGAGAAGAAAATTAATAAAATAGGGGATTTTTTTTTAACATTTAAAAAAAATATAGCTCAGATAGTCTCTACATATCCTGACTCCGAAATACGCAGGAAAAGAAATTTGAAAAATCCAACCTTATACAAGGTACAAGGTAGGGTCAAATATTTGATTTTCATGCAAGAGTTAAGTATCTTTATTTTCAAAAATACGCAAAAATATTACTAAGAGTTGTTTAGAATTAATACCATATACAGGGTGTCCGGAAAATACGTGTACAACGTTTGACGAAAGACTCCTGACGTCAAAATAGGTCGATCTAAGCCGACTTAGTTTTATATCCAAAATTGTCTCGTTTAGTCGGTAGAGGGCGTCAAAAATTTGTCAAAATATTGGTTTTTCCTAAATTACGTGAAAACCTGCTAATCGATTTTAATGATTTTTAGTATGTAGACTTATACTATAAAATGACGTCTTCTAGTAGTATAGTCACCGGCTGTAAATAAGTGGAAGTGTTATAAAAGTGATATAATACGTCAACATTTCTCCTCATTTTTTATATGAACGGCGTTATGACAACCCAGATATTTTTGTAGAGTGACTGGATGTATTTGGAAAGCTATTTTACCTCTTTAATATTTTTCGTTGAATGAGCTGTTTTGCCAGAAGAAAATATTTACAATATTTAGTTTAATATTAAAATTAGTAATAATATTACAATTAAATTACCTGTAACAATAATTTTTTAAGTGACCTTGTCGCTATGGTATTTAATAATTTGACAATTTTTGACAAATTGTCACCAGTCTATGAAATTTACTCAAGTATACGATCAACATTCTTGAATTACAAATTCATTTTACCATTAAAAATGGAAAATTATACGAACTCTGAGAAGGTTGACATGCTCCTGGTATACGGGTTTTGTCAAGGAAATGGGCGTCAGAGTGTTAGGGTTTACATGAAGGGGTTTCCTAACCGTCGAATACCAAACCACCAAACATTTGCCAATATCGAGCGTCATCTTCGGGAAACGGGCAGCTTTGAGAAAAACTTTGAAGGCAGGGGTCGTATGCGAACAACTCGAACTGTGGAAACAGAAGAGATGATTCTGGAAAGAGTTGAAGAAGAACCAAGTACCAGTACCCGTCGCTTAGAACGTTAGTTAGATTGTCAATTAGGTTTTAAAAGAACAGTTGTTACATCCTTATCACGTGCAAAAAGTCCAGGAACTTTTACCGACTGATCCCCCCATGCGGCTTACATTTTATCAAATTATTAGAAACAAAAGAATCCGTGATCCAAATTTTTGTAGAACAATTATGTTTACTGACGAGGCGTGCTTTACAAGATCTGGAGTAAGCAATCTGCACAACGAACATATTTATTCCGATGAAAATCCACATGCCATTAAAGTTGCACATCATCAGCATCAATTTAAATTAAATATTTGGGCAGGTATTATTGATCGCTACCTTATTGATCCCATTGTTATTCCAGACAGGTTATATGGAAATATTTATTTAAATTTTTTGCAAGACACATTACCAATTCTTCTGGACAATTTGCCCCTTTTACTTCGGAGGGAAATGTGGTATACGCATGATGGTGCCCCGCCCCATTTTTCCGTTGCCGTTCGGCAATACTTACATCATCAAGATCCCAACCGATGGATTGGAAGGGGCAATGATGCACCAGTAAAATGACCACCGCGTTCTCCTGAGTTAAATATGTGTGACTTCTTTTTGTGGGGCGCTATTAAAACAGAAGTTTACAAGACTCCGGTAAACAAATGCGATGATTTATTGCAGCGGATTTTAAATGCAGGCAACCATTTTAATAACCCCGAGACATTAGATAGGGTCCAATATCATTTTTTAAGGAGTGTTAATAAGTGTATTCAGCAAGATGGCGGTCATTTTACACATTTGCTTAAGTAATGTTTTTGTTTTACTTAGTTTCTTACAATACATACTTTCAACTTTGTTGTACTTTGTTTTATTTTTATTGTTAATAATTGATGTATGCAGGTAATTGTAAATATTTTCTTCTGGCAAAACAGCTCATTCAACGAAAAATATTAAAGAGGTAAAATAGCTTCCAAATACATCCAGTCACTCTACAAAAATATCTGGGTTGTCATAACGCCGTTCATATAAAAAAATGAGGAGAAATGTTGACGTATTATATCACTTTTATAACACTTCCACCTATTTACAGCCGGTGACTATACTACTAGAAAACGTAATTTTATAGTATTAGTCTACATACTAAAAATCATTAAAATCGATTAGCAGGTTTTCACGTAATTTAGGAAAAACCAATATTTTAACGAGACAATTTTGGATATAACTAAGTCGGCTTAGATCGACCTATTTTGACGTCAGGAGTCTCGTCAAACGTTGTACACGTATTTTCCGGACACAATGTATATAATATACCGGGTCCGCCCACAAAGCGGGGACGGAAGATTGAATCCTTATCGAGGAACTTATCAAAAATACTAAAACAGCGTGAGGTATGGACTCAAAAGCAGCATATTTTAAAACTATTTTACATTATACAGGGTGGCTCAAAAAAGTGTGGCGAACTAAACTTGCATTTTTTAAATGGAACACCCTGTATATTATAGGCCCAAAAGATGGGCATAGAGCTGCTGATTATTTTAATATAAAGTTATGTGGGTTTATAAGTAGCTTTAAAAATAATAGCGATGTTATCTTAAAAATTGTCTAAATTTAGTAACCATTTTCAAATTACTAAAAACAATTGAATGAAATAGTAATCGAAAAAACAATTTTAGAATGTTGTCTATCTTTACAATTAAAAATATTTATATTATTATACAGGGTGATCATTTTATGCAAAATACAAAAATCTCTCTTTTTTGAATAAATATTGTTGATTTCTTGAAAGCCCTTTCATATCATTTTTACTGATACCAAGTTGATACCTTTTAGAGTTTACCGTATTTTAGTTATTTTGATATTAACTTTAAAAGCCTACATTTTTGCTAATTTTTAGTTATTTTTATTAATAATCGAGTGTTTAATTTTCTTAATAATATTTTAATAACCCAGCATTGTATGACATTCCTTATTTTTTCCATAATGTTGAGTAACCTGTCAAAAAATGCAGTTTTATGTCGTATACAAATTCCCCGAATTTTATTTCATTATCTTGAAAAACAAAAAAGTTAGAGGGGCGAACCACCTTCCGTGGACACCAGGTATATATAGCCTTCGAACAAAATTTTACTGGACATCTTGTAGCAGCATATTTCTAAATGCCACTCGCATCTTTAGTGTAGGTAACAACGACGGTCCTTTATTTAATTAATAATAATTTAATATACACGTAGGGGAAATGTTTGTCCGCCCATCTCTTAGTAATAAGTTAGAATAGTACAAATATGAAGTATCGCAAAGCAAACAGAGGTAGGTAAATTATGTTTGCCCCGCTCCATCGTATTGCATCTCGCTCATGGCACTCGCTGGTGGCACGCCGCGCCGCTTCGATTCTATTAATATCAAATAAATATTCATTCTTTCGTACGTTGCCGCCTGAATGAGGATCAGGATCAAGCAAAACGCATCGAGCCAGCCAGATCCGATGCGATGGAGTCGGGGAAACATAATCTACCTATTTCTGTTTACTTTGCGATACTTCATATTTGTACTATTCTAACTTATTACTAAGAGATGGGAGATGGGCGGACAAACATTTTCCCTACGTGTATACAGTGTCACCAGTAAAGTCCGCATCATATGTGATTTTTTTATTAATAGCTTTATTCAAAATTTGACTTTGGCATCAAGTTCTGCTTCGATCGAGATGAAAATTAAGCAAAACAATAGTAGTCACGTGATTCGCATTATCTGTCAAATTTTAATTTTTCCAAAAAATAATTCAAAAGTGGGGTTATTTCTGAAAATATCGAAAAAAGTTATTAGAAAAAGTTTTTTTAAATGCAGTTTCTAGCCCACATGCAAAATTTCAGCTGCATAAGATAATTTTGATTTTTTACCTATATTTTGCAAAATAAGACTCAACGCAACCTGCATAAAACTTCTTAGTTTTGACAATGCTTTATTTCAGATACATTTTCTTTAAAGTAGCGTCATATAAAATGTGTGTTTTTCTACAAAATCAAAATTGGGCTATTAAAATTTGGTCGCATGTGATGCAAAGTTTATTTCTTTTTGACCCTGTATAAGGTAACTTCATGAAATAAGTATTTTTAAAAACGTAGTTTGTGCCTGAAAGTAAAAAAATAAAAAATAAAGAAAAGGGGTTTAAAATTAAATCGTTGAAAATAGATAAACTTTACGTTAAGTTAAACTAAAATTTATTTTCCAGTTAATGAACACTTTATTGATGACACTGTGTTCTTTTTTGTCTTAATATTAATGTGTATTACTTTCAGACACAAACTACGTTTTCAAAAATACTAATTTTATGAAGTTACCTTATACAGGGTCAAAAACAAATAAACTTTGCATCACATGCGACCAAATTTTTAGAAAATGTATCTGAAATAAAGCATTGTCAAAACTAAGAAGTTTTATGTAGGTTGCGTTGAGTCTTATTTTCCAAAAATGGTGCAATTTACAAAATATGGGTAAAAAATCAAAATTATCTTATGCAGCTGAAATTTTGCATGGGCTAGAAACTGCATTTAAAAAAACTTTTTCTAATAACTTTTTCGATATTTTCAGAAATAACCCCACTTTTGAATTATTATTTGGAAATAAATAAAATTTGACGGATAATGCGAATCACGTGACTACTATTTTGTTGCTTAATTTTCATCTCGATCGAAGCAGAACTTGATGCCAAAGTAAAATTTCGATTAGTTATTAATAAAAAAAAAATCCCATATGATGCGGACTTTACTGGTGACACTGTATAATATATTAAATTACATATTAATTTATCAAATAGTCCGATCCGACCAGTTATTTATGGTGCGTGGCTGCACGAAGTTATTCTAAATACTATACCTTGACCGCTTTGGTGGTAAATTTCTAACGTGCAGTAAAATATTTCTTGATCCAAATAATCAAATTCGCAGCGAATGTACTTACGGTAAGACGTTTTTCGCCACAGCCTGCATGACGTACAGCGCAGCTTCGGTCTGATCCCACGTCACTCCCTGCGTTTGCAAATTTATAAACATTTGCCTAAAGCAGCTTCCGCTGCCCACGATGAACACCACGTCCTTGATAAGGTCGGATACTTTCAGTCTAAAGTCTTTGAATTCGTCACCGTCTTCTAATAAACCTAAGAAATGGTGACGTAAACTTTACACAACACATACATAACTTATTATACAGGCTGTTATAAAAACCGATTAGTATTAAAACATGTCGATCCATGAACCCTTCTTACAGTTAAGACGCGACGTCAAGCCAATACTAGGTGGAAATCCATAATTGGACGGTGTTCTGCAACAATGGTTTAAGTCACTCACCTGTTGTTTCGAGATAATTAGCATATTGTCGTACGTTGCTTTAGAAAATACCCCATTTTACAAAAAGTTTTTATTTATTTATTTTCTATTAAATATGCATACAACTAATCGGAAAATATTTAAATATTGAAAAAATATACATATGTTTTGACAGAAAAAAATTAAAAAGCGGGTTAGATGAATGTTGCAAAATTAGAAGTTACAAGTACTTGTTTTGCAACAATCGGCTATCCCTCCAAATAATGAAAACTTTTAACCAAAAGAAGAGAAAACTAGTGCTAAATAATGTAGTAAAGGTACGTATATAGTTTATGACGATTTCTATGCATTCGTGGTGTCATGCAATAGCTGCTCTTCATCAATATCAAAATCTAGTGTAGGCCCTAGCCTTCCCAAGGCGCCTTCAAAATTTTGAGTTTCAACTTTTCTTAAAAAACTGTAGAATGGCTTGGCATCTTTTGGAATTAAAGTTAGGATATCCTTAAGGTCTTTTATTTTTTCCTCGGAGATCTCCTTATCACAGAAGAGGTTGGGTATTTGTCCTAATATAGGTTTTCTTTCCTTTCCAGCCTTTTCAATACTTATTTACTATTGAAGAATTAGTATCTATAACATGATTCTTTATGTATAAAATTGTAGGTTCTTCTTTCTTTATTGTTATAACATGTGTTTTGAACCAACTTATACTATTTTTATTTACTGCATCATAATTGCGATTTGTTATCGACTTCTCCAACATCCTAACTGAAACTATATTATCAGACACGATACGGTTTACGATAAACTTGTTCTTTTTTTGACACGATTTCATAATTTCTATATAGTCACTGTCTGTGTACAATCTTTGTTGAACTTTAAGGGCACATTCAACGTCTTCAAAATGCGAATCATTGGGCAAAAAACTATGTCCAGAAAGTAAAAAAATTTATGATATTTCTTCAAGGGAGGAATGATTTTGCAAGACGTGAATAAGCATCAAGACAAGTTTAATACTTCTATTCTGACCCCCACATGAATCAGACCATAAGATAAGCTTTTTAAAAGGGGCGCGTAACTATATATTTGCGTAAGCAAGAACCAACCCCTTGGGTTCCCCTTCCTGCTTCATATTCCAACTATACATTAAAAACACCTCTTCCGGTACTGCCAAGGTAAATACCAAGATTTAATAAATTTAATTGTCTCTTTTAATATATTATTCCAGTGGGCAGTTTTGGCATAGAGTGAGTTTTTTTTTGGAGATCAAATATCAACGTTTCCAGTGTTTCGTCATTTTAAGCAGCCTTTAGATCATCTTTCATTTGATTGCGTAACTCTTCTGCAATATGGAGATTAAGGTTGTGATTTGATTGTAAGGCAAACAATGTACTTTGCCTATCAACAACAAAACTATCGACATCCATAAATTTTGTTATTAGTATATACCCAGAATTATTCAATAATGGTCTATTCCACATGGAGTGGATTAGATCATTGTTACAGATTCTTATATTATAATGGATTGAAAAATTGTGGTTTAGAACTTCGTTCACAGATGGCACCAAAATACAGAATGTGGCTTAAATCATTTTGGCTTATCGTAGTGTTGCTCCTGATAAATAATTCTATATGAAAATCTCGAATGTAAACAAAGTGTGGGTTGAACCATTGTTGCAGAACACCGTCCAATTATAGTGTTATGGGATACAGGAAAACAAAGTTAAACTTGTAAATGTCCACTATATTAAAAATAAATTGACATGTTTCGCTAACAATTTAGCTTCGTCAGATGATATAATATCATTGTCATCTGACGAAGCTACAGTGCTGTAGTTTCAAGTTCAACTTTGTTTTACTGTGTGATCGGGAAAGGACGTTCTTCACAAAAGTTGAAGAGTTTATGACGAGCTATAAGATGACAGAAAAATATATAGGGTGTTCCATTTAATGTAAGTAATATTTTTCAATTAGAAGTTTTCTGACTTTGGTCCTAGAAAGTAAACACCCTGTAAATGAGATGTCAAATATTTCATAGCGAATATGTTTTTTTGGCTTTATTTGGTAAGTGTAAAAATTATGAATCGCTCAGAGTCAAAATTTAAGTAGCATTTCACAACAATGAGATGTTTGCAAATGCAAAATTTTCATTATAAGTCGAATTAACTTAAAATTTTAACGTTTTTCGTATATTAAACCAATAATAAAAATTTATGAAATAACACGTAGAACTAATAAATGTACTCAAACATAGGGAGTCCCATTTAAAAAAATGTAACTTTATGACACCCTAAGTTTTGGGCGCACCCTGTTTAATTCAAAATATTTTTAAAATGTGCCAGTTATCCAACCATACCTTAATACAAAGTGCCAAAAGTTTAGTTTTAAAGTAAAACAAAATGGTGTTTAACTCTGTAATATATTTTGTTACTAAAATGCATAGAATACTTTTGGTTAACACGTTGACCGCCGTAATGACAAAAATTTTTGACATATCCGGGGCCAGACCTTTTTATTGTTTTAAACATTAGATAATGTTATAAATAAGCGATAGTATCGCCTAATATGACATTATTTATTTTTTAAACCTTTGATTTGAGTGTGCAGCAAGTGTGCATCGCGTGGCCTAAATGACAAAATTTTCATGTTGGCGCCATGTGATGCACACGTGCTTCACAATTATACGTGAATAAACCTGTAAAAATAGAAGTAAGACCTGCTCCAGTGGCGCAACCAGAAATTTAGTTCGGGGGGGGGGGGGGGGGCTTTAACTTCTTGCGCCTTTTTTGGGTAAAATACGTATGATTGACGAGAGCGACAGCCCCCTAAAACTTCTGCAATAATACGCCGCTGGCCCTAACTAAATATTTATGAAAAAAAAATTAGAGATTTCATTTTAATTAGTAAAAATGTATTTAAAATAAGTAACGCATATATTAATCATACTTATACTAAAACAAAACAAAAACCTTATACAATAAGTTGTAAGTAATTACTAATAATACTAATATTAAAGTAAAATTCTTCGTTTTGTTTTTGCCTTTTCGTCCAGAATTTCTTCCACGGTAATATCAATATCGTGGTTCGCATAAAGAACTGCCAAACCATTTAATATGTCTTCTTCCGTGGTGCTACGCAGATATGTCTTTAAATATTTTAAATTTGAAAAGGACCTTTCAGATGTGGCGGTTGTAATAAGCAAAGTTAAAAAAATTTGTAAAAGCCTTTTTATATTAGGAAATATATTGGCATCACATTCGGAATACACTTTGTCCAAATCTGCCTTCAGTTTTTATTTTTGCATTTTTATACCACAGCTCAAGTTCAGCTTTTAACATCGTTTTATTGGAAAACTCTTCAAGGAACTTATTCTTGTAGAAGCTGTGAAGTTTCAAAAAACATTTAAATTGACTATCAAAATCTTGATTATCATATGGAAAGAGGCATTCAAAATTTTAAATGGTTTCTCGATGTTTTAAAAACCGATCATCGAGATTTGCCATGAGGCCATCTAAAAACGGAATAAAAATTGTTATTTTAAAATACTCAGCAGCGGAATCGGTTTTTATAACCAATTTTTGTGTTTGTCTTGGCGGTAGTCTAGGTACTCTGATTTCAATATCGTATTCCGAAAGTAGATCTTGAGCTTCCTTAAAAATATTTTGAAAATTATCATCTGCCAGGCCTCTTATTTCTTTAACTTGATCTGTTACGTCATTAGCTAACTGTAATGCTTTACAAAGGTTTAAATCGACTGTTTGTAGAATATTGCTTAAAGGCAGTGTGTAGGCATATATTCTTTCTATAATTAGTGCGATCACAAATTTGGGACTTATAATGCTGGCCAGTAATCCAGATGCCTCAGTGGAAGTAATAATTTCACTATTGATAACATGATTGATGTAAATTATGTGGCTGAATATAAAATATTAGTAAAAGGCGTGACATGAAAAATTGGTTTGTAATTAAAATAATAGGTTAAGTTTCTAAGCTCGGGGGGGGGGGGCTGCAGCCCGGCAGCCCCCCCCCCCTGGTTGCGCCACTGGCCTGCTCGATACGCTAGTTTACTTGTTTAGTTTATATTAGTTATTGGCGTAGGTAACATCGGAAATCTAATACTAATAAAGTGCATACATAGTTAGTGATAATAACATGGGTGAATACGAAAAAGAGCAAGGCGTTTAGAAAGTATACTTTGAGCCGGGCTAACAAAAGTATTTTGTTTATCAGGCCGTGCACTTTGATCGCCCATAACATCTCTATGCTAACGTGAAGCAAAAGTGAGCAGCGCGGCTTAACGAAAAACCCTACTTGTGAAACATATGTGAGTGGCGTGGTCCATATAGTAAGGGGCCATGCGAGTCACACGTGCTTCGCATGGCGGTCAACGTGTTAAGTAATAGAAGACAAACATTAAAAAAAATTAACTTCCCATCTGAATTTGAACCAGAGATATTTGCAGTAATAAGTTTACACTTCGCGGGGGGTAGGGAGGGGGGACTACCGCAAATGAGGTTCAACATGGATTTTCATATATAAGACATTGTCTATCATAAAAAATGAGTCCCTTACTCAATTCATTGATTTCCCACGAAAAATTGAATATAACATTTATATATATTTTTTTTTTTAGTTTTTAGTGACAGGTATTTTAATTTAACGCCTTCGCTTCAAATTGTGTTTAATTATTACAATCATACCCGGGTGATTTTTTTAAATCCAGATATCTCTAAAACGGCTGCTCAAATCAGCTCTTACCACGTATACCTTTTTCAGGGAAAATACGTTGGAAAATAAGAATGTTTATTTAAAAGTTCAATACAGAGTGGCTCAAAAAAGTTATTTCGTTTTCAATGTGTGTAAGGTACCTCATGTGGCGCCTTCTAAATTTTACAATAAAAATGAGAGATTTTAATTTTTCACCCCACAATACCCACATTAGCCGAATACTGTAACGATACACCAATTACCAAAAAAATTATTTATGAAAAACTAAAACCAAATTAAACTTTTAACGCTTTGTATCTCCAAAATCATCCACTTTTGACTGAGGTCAATTGGAGCACGAATTTGTGCTAGCATCTTTTTCGCACCTTTTAGAGATATGTATATGAATCTATTAAGCGCCCAAGATTTTTAGCAGTTTAGCCACAAATATACTATGAAAGGTGTATGTACTCACTCATTTATAATGACAAAAAAGGTAAATTTTTGTATGAATCGTAGAAAAATTTGTGACCTACCTTCACAATCAGGTTCCATTTGACAATGCCTGCAGAGTGCCGTAATGAGCCTCTCGATATACGGCCTAAACAGCTCCGTCAATTCCTTATTGTTTTTCTGATAAAGTTCCTCGCTTAATACATACCACAAATTAAAAGTTATTTCGGCTACTTCGTAATCGTGGTGACCCACACACATCAGGACTAAATCTAACACTTTTATCGCGTAGTGCATATTGTTCAGAGTGCTGTTCGAGACGATTTTTTCTAGAAAGGATTCCCCTAATTCGGTAAAAAGCCTAAAAATGCAATTAATAGTAAGTCATTTTATTAGTTAGTAAAATAATTGTAATTGTAAAATTTACTTTTATTCCTTCTGTGGCTGTTGTATTTTTATTTTCAGTTCAGGTAGTTATTCCCGTATACTTAGAGCATATTTTCAGGGATATAATGGTGACTGGTCCCAATTATATTTTAAAACAATGCATTTACTATATTTATCGGTTTTAAACATAGACATATACCTTTAGATCCGTACAGCTTATCCCGTGCGCTAACAAAAGGTAAATTTTATGAATATATCCAAATTGCGTACGTCCAACTTGCGTACATGGGTAGGTAGGTCCCGCGAACCAGGTAAAACTGCAAGAGCACATTATTCAAACTTGCGTACGTACACAAATATTAGAAGCTTATAAACAAACTAAAGACATAAAAAAATGCTCTGATAACAACAAACAAACCGGTTGCTAATACACCTTTTAGAACCCATTGGAGAGGGCGTATTATTACGGTCCGTTTAAAACTCTGTGTATGTGAAGACATAAAAAAAATGCTTTGATAACAACGAACAAACCGGTTGCCAATACACCTTTTAGAACCGATTGGAGAGGGCGTATTATTGCGGTCCGTTTAAAACCCTGTGTATGTACGCAAGTTGGAATAATGTACTCTTGCAGTTTTACCTGGTTCGCGGGACCTACCTACCCATGTACGCAAGTTGGAAGAAATAATCCTTGTACGCAAATTGGACGTACGCAAGTTGGAAGATGCCAAATTTTATGGGTGAAAAAACTCGTTTGTACGCACGACTCACCGCACCGGTCAGCGCCCAACAGGGATGGGCATGCACACAACCCTCTTGTTAATAGGTTTTCTTCTTTATCGACAGTAATAAATACATTCCAGAACCGGCTCGGCGCCATGTTTGTTGTTACGTTTTTCTGAGGATTTCTTGTATTTTTCGCTATTAGGAACTTTCCTTTGGCTTCTTTTAAACAGCATAGCAAAGTAAAAATCTTTGGTCACCTACGTTGTTAACGCAACGCTTCGCGAACAAATCGTATGAAATACAGGTGGGCATACCGCGCATAATGGCGGCAAGGGAGGAGGAAAATATCATCGCTGAGCTGAGTTAAATTTTTAAAAGGAACGCTCCACTTATTAGCTTGCTATTTAAAAATAACTAAAAAGAACTATATTATTGTGGGTGTTTAATATTTCGGATTTCTAGTACTTGTGCATTGCATGGTTTGTGCTACCGTGCGAGCAAAAATGATTTGCATCAAAGAGGGCATTTCTTGGAATACTTGCACTTTATAAGGAAATAAATTTAGCTGCTTCTTAAGAATAGTCCTGCATGTTCCATAAGATCTTCCCACTTCTTGGGACAGGCGTCTTATACAATTTGTTGGCATATTTTGCATTATTTCACGAACGTTTGCAACAAGTTCTTCTGTTCTTACAGGTGGTCTTCCTGCTCTTTTTTGTGTTGTATAGAACCTGTTTCTCTAAACACAGCCACGGTTCTTTTCAGGCGATGATAAAAATCCCCAGCAATAAAAGCAACGTTAGGAAAATGTTCGTGAAAATCGTCCATGCACAAACCCGGATTGTATTGCCACTCACCATTTACTCTAACCCCGTTTCGAAAATACGCTTCAACTATGAATGTTTTGTGCTGTTCAGTAAAGCCCATTGTGTGAATTGTTCAAGAAATTGGAAAAATTAGCGATGAATCAAATTACTTGTAACGACTGTCAAAGATGACGGAATAACTGATTGGTTGTTAATTCAGGTAGTTACTGGCACCCAACAGGTATTAAGCTCTACAGCTAAGCATTACGTCCTTAGATGCAAGACCCTCTTTGATGCAAATAATTTTTGCTCGCATGGAATAAACAATGACTGGTACCGAAAACTTTTTCAAATTCTTGATCAAGAAATTTTGCTTGACAATGTTTTTTTACACGTACACAAGTTTGTGGCAAATTGTTAAATGTTACCAACTAATAGTTGCTGTTTTATTTCTTCCTTATTTTCGATTTGATAAGGTAAGTTTAATTGATTTGTTCTCTTGCTTTTCGAACTAAAAACAAGACGACGAACCATTTTTAAACAAATTTTAGAAACAAAACATTAAAAACGATTTCCTTACCTCAAAATCTGATAAGACTGGAAGCCACTAAAAACACCAGAAATCACTACCTTTTTCTCCAACTTCTTCAAAAATTAGAACAAGTTCCAATTTATTGTCAATAAATTGTGGCAAATTTTAGCTGTTTACACGTGAAAATCAATTGAAAGTCAACTATTACAATTTCTTGACCAAGAACTTGGGCCGTGAAACACGGGGTTAAAATCTGTGCATTAAACGTTTAGTAAGACATTAGCTCGGATCTGTCTATCTTTCAATTCGTTAAATGAGAGTTTTGCAGTGCGCATGCCTATCCTGTATGAATTTGTTTACACGCGCAATGCCCTAAATTTCCACTTTCGTGATTATTATTTGCTGATCTAAAGGTAAATGTCTATATGTTTTTAAACTGTTTCAATATTTAAATAATAAGGTCTTGATTTCCCACAAACTTAAAAGCACTGGACTGGACCACGTGACGTTATAATGTAAGAGAGATAGAGAGAATTTACACGCGTTGACATATCGTGTATACAGGGTGTTATTTAAGTATGTGGCCAAACTCCAAGGGGTGCTTCCTTAAGTGATTTTAAGAAGAAAAGTTCATATCAACATGGGTCCAAAAATGCATAGTTTTTACGATACAGGGTGTCAAACTTTAAAAAAAAATCGGATGTTTGTAAATATCTCAATACTCTTTTATTTGATTTTGTTGAAATTTGGCAATTCTGTTTGTAATAACAAGAGGATAATTTACCCTCAATTAGATTAAAATTATTAAGTCCAGTGGCGTCCCGGAAGATAATCCAACTAATATTTTTAACAAAAAAATTGCGCGCCACTGACTTTTTTTACAATTATTTTTTTTTGGAATTAAGCAACTACAAATACAACTATTTTATCTCTTGAGTTTTTTTCATATCTTGCTTTGTTTTCGAGAAAAAAAATAAAAACCACTTGGCTGCATGTCACCGGGACAAGAGTAAAAAATGTAAACTACTTACTAAACTATTAAGCAATTACAATTACACGAAAGTCCTCTTTTGAATTTTTTCGCACAGATTAAAAGTGTTTTCGATAAAAGAAATTAACATAAAATAATCGATTAACGTAATAATATATTACTGCAATGTTTTAAAAGTAACAACTATAACTCTTATTGTCCTGGGGACATGCAATAAAGTGTTTTTTTTTCTCGAAAACAAAGCAAGATATAAAAAAACTTAAAAGATAAAATAGTTGTATTTGTAGTTGCTTAATTCGAAAAATAATATAATTTTAAAAAAAGTCAGTGGCGCGCAATTTTTTTGTCAAAAATATTAGTTGGACTGTCTTCCGGAACGCCACTGGACTTAATAATTTTAATCTAATTGAGGCTAAATTATCCTCTTGTTACTACAAACAGAATTGCCAAATTTCAACAAAATCGAATAAAAGAGTATTGAGATATTTACGAACATCCGATTTTTTTTTAAAATTTGACACCCTGTATCGTAAAAACTATGCATTTTCGGACCCATCTTTATATGAACTTTTCTTTTTAAAATCACTTAAAGAAGCACCCCTTGGAGTTTGGCCACATACTTAAATAACACCCTGTATGTGTAACGAGGAAAGGTGGTGACGCAAGCAGAAGATATAGGTTTAAAATGGCGGACGAAGTTTTGATAGAAAGAGTTTATTTTTGTGTTTTTGTACGACCCGAAGAACAGGTGCGGAAAAATAATAAGATAACCTATTTACTTTATTCTGCTTAAGTTCTCGTCCTGACATGAGTTTAATGGGACCGTTAACTAAATTTTTATTTTGACCCTACATCGTAGAGCCAAATACTTATTACTGAAAAACAATGTAAATAAAATATTCTCCCTAATAAAAACACCCGAAAACTTATACCCACGTCATGGCAGCCCACAAAACATCGCGGGTGTGCGAACAACAACTCACCAAAGTTTCATCTTGTAATCGGATAAATGGTATAGGAACTAGAGCTCGGAATTGTATTCGAATAATTCGAATATTCGACTATTCTAAATTCGAATTTTTTGTTAGCTAAAAAATTCGACTATTTAAATATTCGACTATTCGAAATTCGAATATTTGACTATTCGAGTATTCGACTATTTAAATATTCGACTATTCAAATATTCGACTATTCGAAATTCGAATATTCGACTATTCAAATATTCGACTATTCAAGTATTTATTCGACTATTTGAATATTCGACCATTCGAATATTTAACTATTTGAATTTGTTCGGATATTTTTTATATGTTCGACTATTCGTGTTTTCTGTAAAACTGTAAATTTTAACGTAAAAAAGAAAAAGAAAAATAAAATTATATAGTCAGCAAGCAGTTAAACCACGTCTACCGTGATTAAACGACTGTATTTCGATATTTAAATAGACGACTATTCGAATATTCAAATATTTGACTATTCGACTATTCAAGTATCTATTCGACTATTCGAATTATTCGACTATATTCGACTATTCGAATTATTCGACTATTCGAATTATTCGACTATTCGAATTATTCGACTATATTCGACTATTCGAATTGTTCGACTATATTCGACTATTCGAATTATTCGACTATTCGAATAACATACCAAAAGACTATTCGAATACTTATATTTTAAAAATTCCGAACCCTAATAGGAACGCATACGGCACAAAGAAACGTTTTTATATGCACCGCAACACCGCCAGACTGCCAAGTGGAAATCCCATGTAAATTTTGGTACCCCCAAATATTGGCTCCCCTATTCATTTTACATTAAAATTGTATTAGACTATTTTGAAGATATAGGTATACCGGGTGTCCATAGAAGGTGGTTCGCCCCTCTAACTTTTTTGTTTTTCAAGATAATGGAATAAAATTTGGGAGATTTGTATATGACATAAAACTGCAATTTTTGACAGGTGACTCAACATTATAGAACTTCCGGTTTAACCGGAAGTGACAAACTTTCGATTTTGAAATGGGACACCTGGTATATTTCCTTTTTTTTTACTTCATATGACATTCTAAATATAACAATGTGTCACTTGTCACTTTTTGTCACCAAGAAAATATTCTTTTTCCAATTTTATTGTTTTATCTAGAAAGCTATGAATACTTTAAAATCACTTATTTCAGTTCTTTAATCTTGGGAAAATACAAATTTACTATTTTTGGTCCAATGCTATGTGCTGTGTACAATTTAATGTTTAAAGTTGTATAACTAATTTTTTTTTTAAACGGCAACATGGTGGCTCGTCAGGTTAAGAAAAACGAGAATTTTCTTACGTTATTTTGATACCACACACTATTAAGTAGAAAAGCTGTCAACTGTCAACTTTCAAAAGTGTGCGTAAAGTCGTGCAGCATCGGTTGATTTTTTCTATATTCTCCAATACATATCAACTTTTTCACTCCTTGTAAAACTATTATTTTCTATGTTTTTAAACAATAAACTAATTTACTTTGGCAGAAGCTGTCGGCATGTAAATTTTTTTTAAGGCATAATTTTGTTTTATCAGTTTTGCTGGTCACACGGTTTCTTAACCCGACTTTAAAGAATTAATTGTACACAGCTCATAGCATTGGACCAAAAATAGTAAAATTGTATTTTTCCCAAGATTAAAGAACTTAAATAAGTGATTATAAGGTATTAATAGCCCTCTAGATAAAACAATAAAATTGGAAAAAAAAATGTTCTTGGTGACAAAAAGTGACAAGTGACACATCGTTATATTTAGAATGAGATATGGAGTCAAAAAGAAAAATATACCAGGAGTGCGTTCAGAAACGGCTTAAGCCAAACCAAAACCAACTTTACCCCTACCCCACCGAAAAGCCAAATTTAGCAAAACTTGTTGTGGACGACAAAAGCCACTTGTCCAAAATAAAGAAGTGTCAACGAACTTTTTGGGATTATGGATATAATTATCTGTTGTTGATAATTGTAATAGAGCGCGCAACTCACTTGTCTATGATTGTAATCACTAAAGTATTTATATTGTAATTTGGTTGATTAGCGTTATAATGTTATTTTTGAAGAAGTAGTCCATACTCAAAGTGGAGTTGAATGATATAGAAAAAAGAAAAACACAAAGGCTTTCTCCACAATTTTTTATTCAAAAAAACTAGGCGAACCTAGTAATAAAGTAATAAAATATCTTTAGTTTAATTAAACTATGTCGGAGACATGTAAAAGGGAAAGAAAAAAGAAAAAATTTGTTTTTCGTAAAAGTCATCTAGATGGTTTCTGTAAAAGATAAAATGTTATGATGTTAGTTTGGTTACAGAATTTTTTTAATGATACCGATACTGAATCAGATGATGATGATGAAATTGAAAATGTGTATTAAGGAGTTGCAGTGGCAATAAACAAAAGCATTCCACCAAGAATCCAAAATTATTTGGAACAGGTAGCTTCAAAATACAATGATGTTGAATTTAAAGAAAAAACTGTTTCTTCTAAAATGTATATCATCTCCCCTTCGACTGTTGATAAATGCACGTCAATAACTGCCATTTTTTCAAAATATTTTGCTTTTGCCAGTGTCGACATGAACAAATTTTAAAATTTTAACCATAAAAAATTTCCAACCAATCATAACTCGTATAGCCACTTTTGGACGCTCTCCGAGGTGCCTCCAAATCTTACACTACTCCGGCGATTCGTGAACGCCAAACGCTGATCATTTGTGACAAGCTGCGGTTTATTTGGAACGCGTAAAGTCATTTCTAGCTTGGCTTAAGCCGTTTCTGAACGTACTCCTGGTGTCCCATTTAAAAATCGAAAGTTTATGTCACTTCCGGTTAAACCGGAAGTTCCATAATGTTGAGTCAGCTGCCAAAAAATGTAGTTTTATGTGGTATACAAATCCCCCATATTTTATTTCATTATCTTCAAAAACAAAAAAGTTTGAGGGGCGAACCACCTTCCGTGGACACCCGGTAGGTATGATGGACTCGCACACCAAATTTTATTATTTTCCAATACGCCAATTAAAAGTTATTTAGAAAAAACTATTCATTAAATTCTTAAAAAATTAAATAAGACTGTGATACAATACCTCAATGAAACCACCAATAATAATTATGATAATGCCAATTGTTACTATAGTCGGCTTCCACTTAACTAGGCGCGTTATGAACTCATCATAGAGAAACTTATATAGTGTTGTCTTGCTCAAACCAAGGTTAAAACGGCATTATAAAGATATCCGTAATATAAACGCGATAAACCTATTGGTTATTTATGAATCTGAGAGAGAAGCACATCTAATTTTCAGTAATTATCAAAATGTTTGAAAGAACACTACCGTATTATATAATGTCATGAATAAGCTCCCTAGTTTTGACAAATGTGTCATTATTAAAAATATTGTGACATAAAATGTCGAGTACAAATCGGTTTGCAGGTTTTCTACATCCCCAGGCAAAAGAAATGGTTCTCAATTTAATGATTATTTTAAAAATGAAGAAGAAACGGCTACTGAAACCGGCGAGTTATTAAATCCCAAGTCTATTAAAGAGAAAGTATCGGAAGCACTAAAACTAAGTTTAAGATCAATACAGAGGATTGTTCATGAAAGTAGTAGAAATATACCAATGAAGAAAACGCAACGACGATTAAGGAAAACGAAGATTGAAACTTTACAGGAAGGTAAAGAAATGGATGTAAGGAATGTTATATACGACTTATATGCATCACAAGTCGATATAACGCTTTTAGCTCTGAAAGATGCTTTGAAGGAACGAGGTGTTTTGGAAATAGGTCTCAGGTCATTTTCAGCGCTCATTAAAAGCTTAGGACTTCGTTATAGAAAGGACTGCAACAGAAGATATTTGTGCGAACTACCAAGAATTGCAAGCGAATGAGTAAAGTTTCTGAAAAAATATGTTGAAAATTATGAATCAAAGTTTAGAAAAGCAGTTTTTTTAAATGAAACTTGAATAAAAATATTTAAAATTATATACAATGTAAAATGCAGACAAATTCTGATGTTCTAATTTTTATTTATTAAACAATCACCCCTATTTACGGACCAACATTTGATTCCCAAGGGTGGTCGCTAGTCAGACTTTTACTGTAGGTATATTGTTTATCTAATTTGCCATCAATTTAGTTATTAAATTTTTGAAATATAAAACTATTTTGTCCACCGTGTGCAACAACACGAACGCACCCCTGGGAAATTAATTTTGGAACGAAACCCGTCACCGTTATTATGCCATTTTTATTATGACTGATAGTTTCAAATTAATTTTTAACCTATTAACATTCAATTTTATGGAAAATCAGCTGTCCATATGCCGCCATATTGGTTTTTATATTTTGAAACATTTTGGAACCTCTGATTGAACTGATTTGATTCAGGTCACGTGCGCCTAGTTAACTGGAAGCTGACTATAGACGTTTTATTTTTTATTAGTTTCAACCAGGGCCTTTTCAGATTTAAGGAGTGAGTGTAAGGAATATAGGCCAGTTCGAAAAAAAAGTGAATATTTGAGATTTAATTCCGGGTGGCCTTCGGCCACAGCATTCTAGTGCTCGGCTAGTAATGACACAAACCAACTGTATAGCCGAGAAGCAAACCAAAATGTTAGTCGATTTTCGTCATGATTTGACAAACAGAACTAACCTCAAATTATTTACTTAAAACCCCGTGCCGCCGACATGGAGGTCACCACTTGATCCGGCTGACCCCTCGGAGACAATCTCCCACCTGAAAAATAGTTCTCGAAAAGTATCCGAAACAACACACCTAATTATTGTTCGTAATTTTGAGAATAAACGTACTGTAATTAATAAATGCAACGCTTAGAACAAAATAATAATGTACTCGAAGGGCACAAGAAAATAATGCAGAAATACAACTTTTACTCCATGTAGAAGAAAACAATGAAATTAGCACCAGGCTTCTTGGCAAAACTGTAGGAAAGCATCACTCCACAGTACTACGCCAATTACATAAGTATAAATCCCGTGCGAGCAAAAATTATTTGCATCAAAGAGGGCCTTGCATCTAAGGACGTAATGCTTAGCCGTAGAGCTTAATACCTGTTGGGTGTCAGTAACTACCTGAATTAACAATCATTCAGTTATTCCGTCGTCTTTGACAGTCGTTATAAGTAATTTGATTCATCGCTAATTTTTCCAATTTCTTGAACAATTCACACAATGGGCTTTACGGAACAGCACAAAACATTCATGGTTGAAGCGTATTTTCGAAACGGGGTTAGAGTAAATGGTGAGTGGCAATACAATCCGGGTTTGTGCATGGACGATTTTCACGAACATTTTCCTAACGTTGCTTTTATTGCTGGGGATTTTTATCATTGCCTGAAAAGAACCGTGGCTGTGTTTAGGGAAACAGGTTCTATACGACACAAAAAATGAGCAGGAAGACCATCTGCAAGAACAAAAGAACTTGTTGCAAACGTTCGAGAAATAATTCAAAATACGCCAACAAATTGTATAAGACGCCTGTCCCAAGAAGTGGGAAGATCTTATGGAACATGCAGGACTATTCTTAAGAAGCAGCTAAATTTAATTCCTTATAAAGGCAAGTATTCCAAGAAATACAAGCCGCGGATTTTGAAAGACGCAGGGATTACTCTCAATGGTTTACCCAAAGTTTATTGGAAAGAAATGATTTATTAGACCTGACATTTTGACTGTGAATTTATGCTTAGAGCATGGCGGTGGCCAATTTCAGCAATTTATGTAATTATTTTTCTTACTTTGTTAATTTTGTAACCAACAAAAATAAATTTGTATTTGTCTACTTATTTTATTACTCATTAGTTTGGTATATCATGTCATAATAGGATTTTGACAAAATTTTAACCTAGATTTGGTTAGATAGATCGTCAATCATTGTGATCTAAACCAAGCCCTATGTTTTTTAATCCAAGCCCTCCTCGATGCAAATAATTTTTGCTTGCACGGAATAATCCATAAAAATATCAGGAATTGAGAGAAGGTCCTGAAATACGAAGAAGTGAAGTTGTGGAAAAGGTAAATAATGAGAGGAAATTCCCGCACAATGTGTTTTACCGTTGACTGCACCTTCACATTAAACAATGGACCAAATGTTGAAAATGGTAGATATTGAAGTACAGGAAATGAACACAGATTTGTACAAACAAGAAATCAATAGAATCGCATCTTTGCGTATCAACTTAACAATGTAAGATCTGAATTTTATGACCGTTTAGGATATTGCTTGACAGTAAATGGAGAAGCACCTGATTAAAAAACACTAAGTTGCATTTAAATTAGTAATCTTAATGGTATTTTTTTTAAGTGTTGTTTTTCACTTATCTCTAAGTATTGAAAAAATAAAAGTTATCAATATTTCGTACTTGCGTTTAATAAATTAGTGCAATCATTATTTTTTCTAGAATACTGTTAAACATGTTGAAACCAATATCAATAAAACGTCTAGTAACATTTCGTGCACCCGGAAGAAGAGGGTGACATCTCAAAATTACTAATTTTTCAGGAGAGGTGTTTAAAGATTATGTCTTTTTTATTTTTGATAATATTTTTTTAAGGCATTAATAGGATAATGATTTTTTGACTTGTGTTACAGACTTTGTGCATCCATTGAATTGTAAAATGCATTGTTTGTTATTGCTTAACATCAGGGAGAATTTGATAGGAGTTACCTTTTTGAATATAAAATAAGCAAATATAAGTACATATTTCGTCTTGTCACCTTATTGAATATAAATAAATCTATTTTTCTAAACAGAAACTATCTTTTGCCACATGACAACTAGAAATGTCACCTTTCTCTAAGATAGTTCGCGACGTACTCTTCACAAAAAACACAGGCAAACTGAGATAACACCATCTTCTCTATAATCTCGATACGTGCTGCGTAAAAATGGCGAATTCAGTAAAGCGACAACACGCCATCTCTCGGTCAATAAGTAAAGCTCACATGTAACTTTTTTTTTCATGATATATAACTCAATTTTGCCAAATTTTGAGATGTCACCTTCTTCTTCCGGGTGCACGATTTGACATTATCATAATTATTACTGGTGATTTCGTTGAGGTATGTATCAAAGCCGTATTTAATTTTTTAAGAATTTTATGTAGAGTTTTCTAAATAACTTTTAATTGGTTTTTGAATGTATTTCAGTTAAAATCCCTGTATATCAACTTTACTGACAATGCTTGCTTCTTGTGAGGAAAGTAAAACGATACTGCCAATTAAAGAATGTAACGATCTAATATAGCAATTTCCAGCAATAAATATTGTTTTTATATCAACTAGTGTCCTGACTAGTCCATTAGCTAGAGGCCACAAAAGCGTATAAAATACATGCAGGCTTCTTACTTACCGACAATAGTCTATAGATTTACTTTGATCTTCGTTGGCGACGGATATGTGATAGGAGACTTCTAGTTTTAAAATGTTGGTAAAAAGGTAATTTTCTAATTCCTGCTGATTGTTATTGTCCTCTAGGCATTGGAGTAGAGTACAAATGCATTCCGTTGCGGCATCACAGAGAGCTCCCGAACACTTTAAACACCAAATAAATAATTATATTTTTCATCAACAACAAAAACGTTTTTCAAATTTTAATTTTTATTGTCTAAATAAAATTTATAATATATGTTTTATGCCCATTTCCCATTTGGCATGTCTGGGACATGCAATGCAATGAAATAATATTAGAACCAATCCTATCTCAGGAAATGATATAAAAATTGCAACAGCTGAAATAAAATTAATAATACCCACAAACATAACCCAGGGACAGAGCTCAGTTTGCAGGAGTCCTAATAAATAGTGAGAGAGCTACATATCAAAATTGCGCATTTGCACCTTAACCTTTTGCGCCCTTTATAATCAATCATTGTCTCCTGTGGTGTGCTTCCGGACTTTCGGAAACTTAAATATGGCAATTTAAAACATAATGATTACACATTATAGTCGAACATAATTCAAAAATAATAACTACCCAGCAAAAACTACGATATTTGGTCCTAAATGAGTTCGAATTTAGGTTAACGAGTTTGTAACATATATCAGTATTGTAAATTTTAGGAGCTATATAAGAAAAATTGCGTATAAAACTGGCGGTTCGATGTTTCGGCACACTTAAAAAACTGCTGTAACGGGTCGTACGATTATGTGTAGAATGGTGAAAGTAAAGCTCTTGACTGCATACCCCTATCAGAAAAGTTATACTTCCTCAGTTTTCTCAGCAGAAGCTCACGCGAGACGCAATCAAAAGCCTTGCTGAGGTCACAAAAGGTACTCAATAAGTAGGCCCCATTTTTGAAAGAATCCTGTATATGAAAAATCAAGTCTAAAATAGTTGATGTGCTAAGTCCATTTCTGAAACCGAACACATTCTCGTGTTGGAAAAAATGCAATATGAGTATTGATAGAAATTTCTCAAAAATACTTGACAATATTGGCAGGAGTGGTATTGGTCTATAATTTGAAGGATCACTAGTATCTCCCTTCTTAAATACCGAAACCACAAGTGTGCTGATAGAAAGCATCAGTTCTTTAATGCTCTTAATGATTTTAACCATAAACTCAAAGCACTCTATACTTTTTTTGTTTTTAAGACCATTTATTATATTCCTAACCTCGTTGTAAGTGGTCACCTAAAAGTTGCAGCCTTAATGGTATTTTGATACACTTTTCTATAGGCAGCGAGTTGTTGTTTTGTATGTGTTGAAGGATATTGGTTAGCAAGCTCCCTTAAAAAGTGTAAAACTTCTCTCCTTGACTTTAAATCATCGTTAAACCAGTTTCTAACAAGATTTTGATTTTTACGATTTATAAATGATCTTTCGGGAAACGAGAGCTCCAAGGCCTGCACCAGAATATTCAGAAACATAGATAATTTTTCATCCACCGGCACCTGAGCTTGAAAATATCACTTATTGAAATATAATATGAATAGATACCGTGCGAGCAAAAATTACTTGCATCAAAGAGGGCTTGGTTTAGATCACAATGATATGGGGATGATATATCTAACCAAATCTAGGTTAAAATTTTGTCAAATTCATATTATGACATGATATGCCAAACTAATGAGTAACAAAATAAGTAGACAAATACAATTTATTTTTGTTGTTTACAAAATTAACAAAGTAAGAATACACAGAAAGAAAAATAATTACATAAATTCCTGAAATTGGCTACCAAGCATAAATTCGTAACCCCGTTTCAAAAATACGTTTCGACCATGAATGTTTTGTGCTGTTCCGTAAAGCCTATTACAGGTATTAAGCTCTACAGCTAAGCATTACGTCCTTAGATGCAAGGCCCTCTTTGATGTAAATAATTCTTGCTCGCACGGTATTTATGTCAGGTCTTAAAACCTCGTTACCGAACATTCTTTACTTCTACATATAGACACGATGAGTTTGACCGGCTACTTACCAAATTTAAAATCGATGAGTTTTTGCGAAATCCAAAATTTTCTAAAAGACGTGCTACAAGAATCACCATGTATATTTGGTATAAATTAGCTTAAATTTATATCAAATTGAAATTTAAGACAAATGAAATGTAGATACAGGGAACAAAAAAGATACCTCATACAGCACAATATTTAGAACTTCCTGTAAATGGTATTAACATCAAAACAAAAACGTAGAAACCTTAATGCACCAGTAACCGTTACTTACCTGTTTTCCTTCGTGAGGTTTAAAATCCAAAATTTGAAAAGCTAGATTGAGTACAACATTTTCAGAGAGCCCGTGCAACGCGATGGCCCCGACCGAGATCCACGACGTAAAACAGCGCAACGTCCTAGCGACAATGTGAGTATTTTCGTTGACGTTGCCCCCATAAGTAGCGCAGCAGTGCTTAAGAAACTCCACCACTGTCGGGGCGCACTGTTTTAGTTCTTCTAGCACTTCGAGGCGGCGGTTTTCTCCCAGACTAAAATCAAAGTAGTATTAGGATTTTTATTAATACAAGCATGTTTGGTTTATTAATAAAAGTACATTTGGTAATAAATTACTATTGACTAATATATAATTAATTGTATGTATTATCTTTTAAAGAAAGTAACAAAATAATTGTAGGTACCTTTTTGACAAAAAAGGTGAATTAATTGTGGCTATGCTGCTGTGTCGATAGGAAATAAAATAACACCAAAGTATTGCAGGAAATGTTTTTATTCTGTAATTTTCATGGCATTAAATATATTGGGTAAATAACTCTAAATAAGTAGTACCTAAAACCCATTCAAAAATGTTTTTTGTGACATTTCAAGATTAATTTGAGGAACTATAATAGTGTCTTATTGTTGTCTCATAAGGTGTGATTATCTATTTATTTATTTACCTATTTATTGTATTACTTTTTCTTACTTTATATAGTGAATTTTGTAATTTCCATTTCCAACAGTTTTAATACTGTCCAAAGCTTTGTTAACAAGATGTACTTCTTATAACAATAAAGTGTATTTTGATTTGATTTTGTATATTGGTTGAGTTTATTATATTTTGTTATTAAATAGGTGTCTTAATATGTGCATATGTACCACATATAATAATAATAATAATAATAATAATAATAATGTCTTTTATTTTATACAAAAATATATACCGGGTGTCCACGGAAGGTGGCTTGCCCCTCTAACTTTTTTGTTTTTCAAGATAATGAAATAAAATTTGGGGGATTTGTATACGACATAAAACTGCATTTTTTGACAGGTGACTTAACATTATGGAACTTCCGGTTTAACCGGAAGTGACATAAACTTTCGATTTTTAAATGGGACACCTGGTATATTTTTACTTTTTTTGACTCCATCTGACATTCTAAATACAACGATGTGTCACTTGTCACTTTTTGTCACCAAGAAAATATTTTTTTTCCAAATTTATTGTTTTATCTAAAGGGCTATATGAATACCTTAAAATCACTTATTTCAGTTCTTTAGAACTTTTTCACTTCTTGTAAAACTATTATTTTCCATGCTTTTTAAACAACAAACTAATTTACTTTGGCAGAAGCTTTTGGCATTTTAATTTTCTTCAAGGCATGATTTTTTTTTATCAGTTTTGCTGGTCACAGGCTACTTGATGCATTTAAATCTAAATTTATTCTCAAAAGATGCTTCATTTTGGGAAAGTTCTAAGTTAACTTTTTAAAGTTTTTTAATGGCAGCTTTCCTAAAACCTAATAGTGTATGGTATCAAAATAATCGTAATAAAATCTTCTTTTTTCTTAACCCGACGAGCCACCATGTTGCCATTTAAAAAAAGTGATAAAGATTAAATTTTACATAGCACATAGCATTGGACCAAAAATAGTAAAATTGTATTTTTCCCAAGATTATTTCGTAAACCTGTCAATTTCGCCTTTTCGTCCAATCAAACCGTCTCGTTTTAACCAATCAGCTAGTATAATAGTGATAAAACTACGTGGGATTTTAGCGATTAAACGTCGCCATTGGCCCGTCTAGTTCTGTCACAATATTTCGAAGTATAAATCAATGTCAATTATTTTTTTATAACTTTTTCGGATAATTTCTGATATTTTAATAAATTACATTAATACTATATTTATTTACCTACTTGTTTTTATATTATAATGCACCCATGCCTATGTTTATTCTAATAAAGTTGCTATTCTTTATAAATTACACCACATTTAGAAAATACTTATCGAATGTCATTATAGAACTAATCTAAAATTCTGACTTCTGCTTATAAGGCTGGCAACCAAACATACAATAATTATAATTGTATGTTTGGTTGCCAGCAGTAAACTAAACAGTTTTCGTTGAGTGGTATGTTATGCAATTTTACTAAAAATAACTATTCCAAGTAATACACCACAGGCTACCTGTAGAAATATATAAAACATTATTACTCAGTAGATATGGATGGGACATTTGGGGTTTACGAAATAATCGTGCCAAATATCACTCGACCATCATTTTTTTATTGGTTAAATTTTCCATTTTCACTCAAACTTTCTTGGCAATTTTTCTCGTTGAACTTTGGGCATGTTTATTCAAAGATTAAATCCCTCGAGCTTCGCTCTCGGGATCTAATCAGAATAAACATTTCCAAATTCAACTCGTAAAATTTCCAAACAAAAAAGTTTTCGTGACAGCTGAAAAATTTAACCGATAAAAAAACGAGGTCTTGTTTTATTACTGTTGATTAAAGAACTGATATAAGTGATTTTAAGGTATTCATAGCCCTCTAGATAAAACAATAAATTTGGAAAAAAAAATATTTTCTTGGTGACAAAAAGTGACAAGTGACACATCGTTGTATTTAGAATGTCATATGGAGTCAAAAAAAGGAAAAATATACCAGGTGTTCCATTTAAAAATCAAAAGTTTATGTCACTTCCGGTTAAACAGGAAGTTCCATAATGTTGAGTCACCTGTCAAAAAATGCAGTTTTATGTGGTATTCAAATCCCCCGAATTTTATTTCATTATCTTGAAAAACAAAAAAGTTAGAGGGGCAAGCCACCTTCCGTGGACACCCGGTAAATACAAAAAATATTCATAAAGGTGGCGGTATCCAACTATAGCTGCTCATACAACCACCTAATTTATAAAAATAAATAAAATAGAGATCCAAGAAAACAACAAAAATATAAAAAAACAAAAGTTCTAACGTGGCAAATACATGTTTTAAATATAAAGGAAAAGCAGAGTATGCCTAATGTAAACTTAAAGTGATATGGGTATAAAGTAAAATAATAGACAAAACAGTTGAAAACTAAAAGCACAGTGAAATAAATTATTGCAACAAAAATTAAAAATAAAAAAAAATTACATGCTGCGTAAAACCTAGCGCGGATTGCGACCCGCCAGCAGATGCTCTTTAACACCCCTACAGAAGGCATCAGAGCATATCTGTGAACCCCGCTTGTAGGTAACAAAAAGTTTAAAACATGTACCCATAAGGCCATTATAAAAAAAACAAATAAAATTATCAAATGATTTGATTAAAAAAACTGCTCACCGCACTGATCGACTTTCCAATTCCTCAGGTAACACAGTCAATATTTCCACTAAAGGCCATATGTATGAATGATTTGAAAATCTATTTATTAGGTCTAGGCATGCTCGTTGCCACAAAGGCATCTGCAATATTAAATCGGCAAGGGCTAAACAAAGCTGAGTGGTTATCACTGTATTTGTGCCTAAAAAAAAGGGTTTAAAAAGTAAAAATTAACTTAGTAGGTATACAATTTTATCAATAAAAGACAATATTGTTTCTCCACTTTTCTAAGAGATAGTAAAGGGCCTTGAACTCTTAAACAACCTTACTTATTTATTTTAAAAGGCTATAACTATCAAGCATTACTAAATATCTTAATTTCTTTTAGTTTAGCTTATTCATGTTATCACAAATAAATGTTTACCTACATATGTCAAACTTGTAAAATGTAGATTACAAAGTGGAGTACTAAGATGCAATTCACATTCAAAGTATAAGCATAAGCATATTTCCCATGATAATTCACATTCAAAGTGGTTTAGGCATTTAAAATTGGTTGAGAAAATTAAAATTGTTTCAGACACAAAAAAATGTAACTTAAATATTTAAAATTGATAGACATAAAAAAAAATAATTCTATATACCCCGGAGGCTTAAGACACTATGTCCAATTTTTACAAAAATTAGGTAACTATGTAGTTTTATTTAGAAAATTAAACTCTTTTGTGGGGAATACAACACCGAGTCCAATTAGTTAAGGTAGCTGAGAAATAGGGTAGACTTTTAACACTATGTGCATTTTTATTCAGAGGCCTAAGACACCAAAGTAATAATATCTGTATGCCTCGGATCTTATCTTTAGTAATATGTTTAGCAACACATTCAGCGGCATAGAACACTATACAGGGTGTCCGGAAATGACGATGAAAAATTTTAAGATATGATTCTACATTAAAAGATATGAAAAAAAGTGCATATTAACATAGGTCCGAAAATGCTTCCAGAGGGAGCTACAGACCCTTGAAGATGGTGTCATAAAAGTGTTTTTTTTTTAAATTTATTAGGATCCACTTACAATACAGAAATTAACTTTTACGTATAAATTAGAGTGATTGGAGGTCATTCTTTGAAAATATCAGGTGGCCCATAATTGCAACCAGTGGCGTGGGAACAAAGGGGTGGTTAGTTATTTAGGGTTATATTTTTTCGTTGAGTGTATTTTTGCTATCTTTTAAATAAATTATGATTCTTTGAACATTTTTACGTAAAAAAGGTTCCCTTGGTCCCTTAGATTATTTTTTATGGGATTTGTGGATGACGCCGATTACAATATCTTTGTGCGTAAAGTCGTGCAGCATCGGTTGAATTCTTTCTACATTCTCCAAACACTGATAACATATCAACTTTTTCACTTCTTGTAAAACTATTATTTTCCATGCTTTTTAAACAACAAACTAATTTACTTTGGCAGAAGCTTTTGGCATTTCAATTTTCTTCAAGGCATGATTTTTTTTTATCAGTTTTGCTGGTCACAGGCTACTTGATGCATTTAAATCTAAATTTATTCTCAAAAGATGCTTCATTTTGGGAAAGTTCTCAGTTAACTTTTTTAAGTTTTTTAATGGCAGCTTCTTTGAACATTTTTACGTAAAAAAGGTTCCCTTGGTCCATTAGATTATTTTTTATGGGGTTACCTAAAATCCTTAGTATACGAAGTACCAGTTTGCAGCGTTAAAGAATTAGAGTAGCGGGTGTTTGCTTGTTGTGAAGTTATAAGAAATAAACCTGGTATTTTTAGAAAAGTTAGAAGATCTATGAGAAAACAAGTTCGAGGATGCATTGAAATGAACGGAAATCATTTTCAACACTTATTATAAAATTTATAATAACATTGAAAAGGATTTCAAAATTTAGGGACAGCGTTGTTTATTATTTTGCTATTGATTTGTTGGTATTTTTATAAATAAAGTTATTATTTAAAAAACACACAAACACCCTGTATAATCACTTGGTGTTATATGGCTCTAACTAGATCTATATAATGGTAGGTGGGGATTACACATAATGTTAAACGCCAGCTGACTATCGGCATTTAGCCGGCAATAAGCTTTTATTTGGTCTATTATTACTTTTCCTTTTACCAAAATGCATACCACTTCCATTTAATATACTCATTTTTTGTAAAAATTGGACATAGTGTCGTATGCCTCCAGAGTACAGTATTATGGCTTATAATTTTTTACAGGTATAGAACACTATGTCCATCAAAATACAAATAATTTGTATTATTGTAATTGTTGATAGTTAAAATTTTTAAAAAAATTTATTTACACAGAAACACTAAATAATTAATACTTTGTGTAGTGAAAGTAAGAAAATAGATTCATAAATCAACACTAACCTCAAAATTATGTTAAACTTAATTGTTTTTACTAAATTCTACAAATCGAGCTAATGGCACATAGTGTCGTATGTCTCCGGGGTATAGGTATAATATAACTAACTAAAGTTATGGCTGCAAAATTCATTATAAGTGTACAATGTATTTGCCATTAAAACCTCCTTAATAGCAAGCTTGAAGCCTTGTATAGATTATGTTTGGAAAATAGAAGAAATATGACATGTCTGGTATATCCGTATAAAGTTTTGTCTCAAAGTGTAGATAATTCAGAATAGGGAACCTGCATGAAAATTAATTTCAAAAAAATAATGGTCTTAAGCGTACGCTATAATCATCAAAAGACCGACAGACAAAGAAATGTTTTTTTTTTTTAATCTTCTGGATTAAATAGAAGCGATTAGTTTGCTTGTGACGTCAAAGCGAACTACAACACATTGCGCGAGAGCGGGTTATTCATACTAGGTGACGTCACATGGCGAACTTAAATTATTTATAAAAAATAAGGAGTGATATTTATGAGGTAATATTTTGTATATGTTATTTCTTGGTGTTGTTGAACATATTTATGCAATAAAAAAATTGTGTGCAAGTTCCCTATTGCTTTCTCAGTTGCCCTTTTCTGTCAATCGCATAAATAATAGACATAAAAATACATTCTATTTAGATTCTCCTTGATTAAACCTTTACAAGAATTCTCCATTATATCTGATGTGTAGTCTATTTAATAGGTTGGCAAGTGATATTAATGTAAGTACCACAACACTAAGTATATTCACCGAATCTGTAAAAACTAAACTACAAACTCAAAGTTTATTTTAGCTCACATTACTTGTAAGATTTTTATTAGGTTAGATTCATGTATCTGTAAATGGCAAGCACTGCTGCTGCTGTTGATGTTTAAATAAATATTTTTTTATCGTGTATGTAGGTACACTACAGAAATACAATAATAATCTATTGTTTATACCAAAAAAATAGGCTTTGTATTTTATTCCAGGCCTCCAGGCCACAATGTCTTAACTATAGGTACCGACCTGCCGAACGGAATACGTACACGTAGTTTAGAATGCTTTGCATAGTTTCGAGTTTAAAGTCGGTAATTTAAAAGTGTAAAAATATAAATTTAGCATGGGAGGTAGCAGTGGAGGTAGTGAAGAAAATAAGCAAAAAATTTCTCAAAAAGTAAAAACAAGGGCTCTCTCATGGGGATGAAAACAGGATTTAACAAAGGAACAAATAGATAACATCATTGGGTTTCCATGTGGTGAAGATAAGAAATTATCAGTCAATGATAAGGTAAACAATTTAAGAGAAAAGGGAAATATACAAACACCGAGGTCGGACAATAAGAGCGATACCACAAACTCGAATTTATTCAATGACCCAAAACACATTTTTACACCTAGAAAATCAATAATGCATACTCCGCCTGCGAATATAGAAAATTCACAAACAGATACGGATTCTGAAGAAAATGTATAGGTATGGCAATAAAAGAACCAGATCAGTTTTCTCACCAGATCCAGAAGAAGAAAATAAAAGACCTTGTGACAGAAATACCCCAGAATATCAGGAACAAAATAAAAACGACGACACACTAGATGTAGGTAGAGAAATTAATAATGTTTATCTACAACCATTTAATAATAGGTGCATAATACTTCTGATAATAAGAGCATTATGCTATCCATAATACAACAAGTGTAATTATCGTAAAACAATAAGTGTAATTATTATATTTCTCATATGAACTCAACTTTTTTGCAGGCACTGTAAAAATGGATGGTTTTAGATAAAGTATAGTATTTGACTCGCGTCTAATGAACCATAATACACTCGGATGATTTATTACACTCGCCTTTGGCTCGTGCCGTAAACTGCATCCTCGTTTTATTATGGCCTACATTATACGCTCGTTAAATAATATACTATTTATCATTTCTGTATAAGATATCAAACGTAGCAATAAAAATGATCTTCCTAAAGTAGATCAAGATTGCCTAATAACCGCAAATCTACATATCCATCGAATAATGACAAGGTAAACATATAAAATAGGAACCTTAGCAAAAGATAATTTATTACTAAAGTTTCAGAGAACAAGAATACCCACGGAAGAAAGTAGTGACAATCAAGCACAACTCGAACGTCATGTTAGTGATGCAAATATGAAAAAATGGCAGCAAATACAAGAACGCTTGCTGAGGTCAGTGCACTCAAGAAAACATATAAATGCTACACCACAAGACAAACCCGAAGACATGAAAACAAGCTGGCACACCCCAAAGATACAGAAAAAACATGAAACTATGATTTCAATAGATCACATAACAAATGCGGGAACAACAATGCGACAGATTAAAAATAACATAAATTTGAAAACCATGGGAGGCGGATTTAAAAATATACGCTATCAAAAAAAACGGAGCTTTAGTGATTGAGAGCCAAAATAAGGAACAGCAAGAAAAGCATAAAATGGCACTAATAAATAAAAATGAAATGAAAATTAAAGAAACACAGAATATAGACCCTATGTTCATGTTAACGGGATTGAGAAAAGAACTAAGAGACGAGGAGCTAATAGAAGACATAATCAATCGAAATGAAGAAATAAAAATTGAACTTGGAGAATCAGTGCCAGAGAAAATAAAAAATTTTGCTAAACGGGCATGCAGAAGCCCAACTAAAGAAAATTGGATATTTCAGGCACCTCCAGAAACAGCGAAATGGTTTGTCAAAAAACAAACAGTAGTCGTCGACTTATTCTTAGTACATATACAAGAACATATTAACGCAATATGTTTTAACTGCTCAGGACTGAGGATCAGTTAAAAGATAGCAATAGATAACTTCAACTTAGTGTCAATGTTTTGTAGGGAAGAGAACAAACATGGAGAAACAACAATTTACTGTAAGAAGGGGCTTCAGTGCAAAGCACAGTCAAAACTAAACAAACTATCGATAAGTGGGGAATTTGAGTGCGCGACTATAGAATGTTCATATGCGAAAGGAAATAGTATCAGAAACAGTTTCAATATATAGACCACCATCAGGAAATATAAATATATTTATGGATACAAATGGAACAATTATTGACTAGTGTATCGGAGAGAAAGAAACAAATATTTACATTAGGTGACTTTAATATCCAACTATTAAATAGAAACGAGAATAGTAAAACTTTATTTTCTCTACTGAACTCGTTTAATATAAATCAAACGATATACGAAAACACAAGGATAACAAGACACTAGTTGTGTTGATAATATTTTCACAAATGTTAGGACACACATACGGTTGTGTTTGAGAATTTTATTTGTGACCACACGGGCCAGGAAATCACTTTTGAGCTATTAAACAACATAGAAAACCCAATTTAGTATAGACGCTGTTTTACAGCAGAGAGCAAAAGTGAGTTCCTACAGTCCGTGCGGGAGCGGGACTGGATGGAAGTATACAATATCAGAAAACATGATGTTAACAAGCAATGAAATATGTTCATGAACATCATCAAAATCCTGTTTAATAAAAGTTTTCCTTTAAAATTAATAGGGAAAAACCAAAAACCTGATTTGTATAAAGATGTAAATATAATAGAATGTAAGCATAAGTTAGATAATTTGTTACTACATACTAGCAAATGAAAACAATGTGAGTTTGTTGGTTAAAGCTCGAACTAACCAATATGAAAATCGACTAAAAAAATCCGATAATAAATTAGGCTGTGGCATGTGGTCCATAGGGTTGTGGATTTGACCGGTCAATTTGTTTTTGGTCAATTGACCGGTCAATTGACTGAAATAAATTAAATTAAAATTTAAAAATGTAGTGGATGACCTAACTATACTTGCCAAATTTCTTATTTTGTATCTCGTTTTGTATTTTGGAAAAAAATATTTTTTTATAACAAGTTTTGCTTGTTCTGAAAAGTCTATTGCCATACCTAAATTTTATACAGGGTGGTCAAATGGATGATATCAGGTACACATTCTATAAGTGTATATCTCAATAGTTTATTTTTATATAACCATGAATAACAATAACTTCTCTATTCCTTTCCTTCATTGTGATTGAATCTGTTCCGGGAACCACTAATAAACGAGGCCGACTATTGGGATTCCCAGAATCAGGTGTTATTGTTTTCTTAAATAACGGCGCTATAACGATACACTAAACATTATCCTGGGTGGGAGGAGGTAATCTCGACAGATCACAAATGCATAAATAATAAAATAAAATTGATATATTTTGACCGAATTTGACCGGTCAAATACGTCATTCAATTGACCATGCCCAACTCTAGTGGTCCATATGCAAAGAAATCAATGGTACGGTAAGTAACACAGAAATAAAATTAGAGGGAGAGTCAGAAAATATTGCTAATAATTACAACAATTATCTGCTTTCTATAATACCAAATTTGTTAAATAACCCAATTAACAGCGACATTACATAGAGAAAATAAGTGTTCAATGTTTTTAAGGCCGATTACAGAAGAGGAAGTTTGTGATATAGCGCGAAACCCTCGGCGAAACCTAAAAAATAAAAATAGTAGTGAAATAGATAAAATTCCTATATCATAAATAATTCCTTTAAATATGGAATTTTTTCGGAAAACCTAAAAATAGCGTTAATTAAACCATACTACAAAAAAGGAGATCCAAAAGTCTAGACAACTATAGACCTATAAGTTTACTGCCGAGTTTTTCAAAAATCTTTAAAAGAGCAATGAGTAGGTACTAGATTAGTAAACTTTTTTAACCATTGTAACCTATTCAGTATAGCACAGCATGGATTTTTGAGGGAAGGTCAACACAAACAGCTATTTTTGCCTTTTTAACAGAAATACTGGACCATTTTGAAAATAATGAAATAGCACTCGGTTTTTTATTGGACTTATCCAAGGCCTGTGATTGTCTGGATAGAAAGTTACTCTTAAGTAAAGTCGAAAAATATGGGATAAAGGGTCATGTAAAGAAACGGTTTATGTCATATATCAATAACGGAAGACAAACGGTTTCAGTGACAAAAAACGGAAAAACTAGCCAATCCAAAATAGCTAAAGTCTATTTATCTTACACATAGACTAAACCAAAACAATAAAAAAACAATGCTAGACGCGTGATCACCCATCTGCAGGTGGATAGCACAGTCCTTATTGGTTAACGCGGTGGAGGCGGCTCGAGCTCGGCGCTACCGAAATTTGACAGGGTTGCAATTACTTGTAACATACGAATTGTTAGATTGTTGCATTTCGTACGTTTATTTACATGATTTTGACGCTTTTATCTGTTGTTATTTATGTGTGGTTGGCTATTGTTGTTACCGTACTATAGGTTAATCGAATTTATCGGTATTATTTTGTTGTTGCGAGTTATTAACAAACGCGATGTCTAGTACAGATACAGCAGAAGAAGTTGTGGATTTTGTTGAACTTTGTACTGTAACAACTTTTTTTGGGTTTTCTTTTAATTTGTAAAGAAAAGGGTATTTACGTACGCGCTGTTGTCTTTAATAGAGCCAAACATGTTTTTGTAATTAGATCCCAGTGAAAATATTGATATGTTAAATAAATTATGACCAAAAATATGAAATAAAACCGAAAACGTCATACAGCATAAACAAAAACATAATTGGTCGACTAGAAGATCTAAATATTTTGATGGCCTAAATTTAAACCTCTTTAGTAAATAAGGCGGTAAAACATTAAATAGCCAATAATTTAAATTACGCGGCGTCTAATATAGGAACTAGTAAAGTAAGGGCTACAAGTATAAGATTATTGTTTACATTTTGATTCGGCCAGTGGTATAGTCGCTTCCTTTGTTATATTTTTTTGTTCGAATTTTTATATAGAGAACACAAATGTCAACAATAATCATAACTATAAATAATATAACATCATAACAATAATCTATAAACTTTATAGATACCCTGTATATTTGGAGTTTATTACATCTGTATTATGAAGTCAATTTAACAACTAATTATTTTAAATATATTGTGATACCTACTTAAATTATTTGTCAATTAGGTATTGTACCTTTAAATATGGTCCTGTTCACTGTTTCAAATTTCGACAATCAGGTGCATAATGCGTGATTGTATTTACGTTTAGTCTATATGTGAAATAAATTGACTTTAGTAATGATATAGGAATTGCGCAAGGAGGTATGCTGGGCCCAGTTCTGTTCATAATATTTATAAATGATTTGTGCTTGTTAATAAAATCCTCTAATCAGCACATTATAAAATATGCAGACAATACAAATCTTCTTATTGAAAGTAGGACTTTAGAGACATTAAAAGCCAAAGCTGAGGAGTTTTTTGACATGGTAACAGACTGGTTTAACATGAATAGGTTAATTATGAACAAATCAAAAACTAATATGTTGTTAATTCGAACTAAACAATTTAAAACACCAATTCCATTTTTAATAAAACTGCAAATTTCCTATGAATCCATATACTTACCTAAATGAACATTTGGATTGGTCATATCATATAGAACAACTTAATTAAAAAACTTAATTCCATTTGCTTTGGAATTCGTGTAGTGAGTAAATATATTATGAACGAGAGCTCCCTAAGAATATTATATTTTGCTAACTTTGAATCGGTTCTCAAATATGGGATTATATTCTGAGAAGGGACCGAATGTTGCAGAGTGTTTTTGTTGTACAAAAAAGGACAGTAAGAATAATTTAAAAAATGGGGTACCTTCAAAGCTGCAGCTCAGTTTTTAGGAATATGGGAGTTATGACCGTATATGCCATATACATTTATGAATGCCTAATGTTCTTTTTCCGCAACAAACACATGTTTGACACTAAATCAGAAAATAGCAACATAAGAACACTCGATTTTAAATACTTACCACATGGGCTAGCTTTAACTGAAAAATCACCACATTACATGTGTGTCAAGCTATTTAATAATATACCAAAAGATTTAAAACATATTACTTCAGAAAATAAGTTTAAGTTTGTAGTAATAATGTGATTTCTTTTGTGACGTCATTTCATTTCAGGTACACGTTTGTATGATGATTTGAAATAAAGAGATTATTTATTTATTTATTACTTATAATAGTTCCAATTATTCGCCGGACTCTAGCCTTATGCTGAATGATATGAAGGAACGCGTCTGAGGTTAAATCTGGCGAAATTAAAGGAAACATCTGCATCACAACTTCTTATTTTTTTAGAAAAATGTGATTCCTGGTAGTATATCATGACATTTAAAACTGAATTTAATACAATTTTAAGCCTGTAAGTAAATTTGTGATTGAAAGATAACTTTACAAAATCATATAGTATTTTTATCAGAGAAATTGTACACTGACTGGTTTTTTTGTAATGACATGAAATAAACAAACAAACAAACAATAAATTTTGGGATACCTACTACTAAATAAATAGTTACCTTCGTTAATTTGACTAATATGTTCCAAGAGGGAATCTCTTAGAGACATATGCACTTCTACAGGCAGCTCGTGAAAAGATTGATGTATTTTTGTTCTCATTGTCTGTGCGGCAAAGTAACACGATTCCAAATCTGGCTTTTTGTGAAGAAGTTCGTCTGCAATCGTCCACGCATGAACCTATTGGAATTAAATAAAACATGAAAGTTCTATGTTCACGCAGCTCTAGACAAATTGCTTACAGATTAACTTCGAGCAAGACTTTCTGAGAAAACACTGGTAATAAGCAATGTAAGATGCCTAAAATTTATATTGACCACTTACTGATTTTTGTAGATTTAAAAGCCATTGCGAGGCCTGTTCCTTTTCTTTTTTATCGGGGTTTTTATATAAAGTAGTAACAGCTAAAATCACAAGTTCTAGGTTAGGTTTTTCCTCCATGTTGAAAATGTTCAGTTCTAAACGAAATTTTAACACAATACAATAGTAGAATTGAAGACTAATGTAAAATAATACATTATATCACTGGAAAAACTAGAAAAGTAAATTATATGTCTTGAAAAACACTTTTTCCAAATATTTTTTTTACAAGCTTTCAAGAATGACCTTGAAGTTCTCCTTTTAATTAAGTATTTTTGGTCTTTGCTGCTTGGGCTAAGTTGACGCGAAACGAACCTATGTTTCTCTGTGAATAAAATCTGGCTGGACGTCTATTCTCCAATTTAAGAGAAGTGAATGCTCAATGCTCTCTCGCGAGGAGGGACAATTCACATCATATGCTCAGTGCTCACATCGTATGGAAATGAATAGTAATTTTAAATTTCAAGAATACAGTTTAATCATTCTTAAGAGAAAAACTAATTACTTCTCTTCAGGGACCCGGACCGGAACCGTTAACTGCAAAGAACCGGACCGGAAGATATTAGTGCTGGGAAGTTTAGTTCACTTTGCTGATTTCAATCTTTCGTTCTCGTTCAATAAAGTGAATAGTTCAAAAGACTAGTTCGTTTAGTTCATTTAGTTCACTGATTTATACTGGCATAGGGAAGTAAAAGAAATATTTTAAAATTTAAATTATATATTAAATTACTTAACAAAAAACCTACAAATACAAAAGAAATAAATATTTTTCTTGATTTACCCACCGATCACGTTGCTTTTATATTAAAAACACAGCCTCCTTCTGAGAAGAGCGCTCGGCCGATACAGTAGACACCGACAATATTTATTCATTTCAATACCGAAATAGTCCGAAATCATCGCGGCATGCATCGGTCACGATCATCGGTCGGTCAGGTGACAAAACCTATAATCTCGGTCCGTCTCGCTCTCGCTTGCGTAGTACAGACTTTAGTTCACCTTGTTTCAATCTCTCAGTAATTACTGATTGATCTTTTAGTTCAGTTGTCAGATTCGATCTTTTGAACTAGTTCGTTCACGAACTACACAACTCTAGAAGATATTATTTTTGGACCGAATTCGAAACCGAACACATATTTTACTAGCAAAACAATTTTAGGTGGAAAACCGGAACCTCTAAAAATTATAACGGTTTTTTGGGTTTTTTTCGGTTTTCAGGGTGATACTTGGCCTTGGCCGGATATTGTTTAATTTTGAGTTTATTCCGTGACTTCACTGTGGGGAACACTAACCTTAACCAATAAACCCTTTATTTTCCTGTGCCTTAACCTAATTTTTTTTGTTATCTGTGATGAGTGTATTTGACAATAATTTTTACCGTTGGTTTACTTGTCGTTTTTGATTTTCTACGAACTTACTTCTTCAAGCCACTTCCAGTACTAGGAATACAACTATACAATACAACAGGTATTTATTTATTTGCCTTTGATTTTTCGGAACCGAATCGGAATCGAAATTTCCTAGTTTGTATGGAACCGGATCGGAACCCCTAAAAATTTGTAAGAACCGAATCGAAATAATTATTTCGAGACCGGAACTGTAACGGAACCCAAATTACTTATTTCATCTGGAATCGAAACCGAAACGAAACCGTTATTTCATTTCGGTCCGGGTCCCTGCTTCTCTTAAAATGATCATTCGCCTATTTCGAGAATAGACGTCGGCGTCGCGACGTTCCAAGAGATGAGCCGCCGGCTTCAATAGATGTTTGGCTGCCGCAGGCGGCTACATCCAATTTAAACTTACTGGGTGAGGATTCTAGATCCGCAGGAGAAGAATCCAGTCATGGGGACAACAATATTTTAAATATCAAAAATAATCAAATATTAACAAATCAAGGGGAAACAAATATTTACGCAGAAAAGGGGGGATACGGCGACAAAAGGTAACGCTTCGGGCTTCGCGAACAACATCCTACATAGTCCGTATGGTAAATTGAGAGGGCATACTTGACCGCGGCAAGGGGGAAGGAAAAATCTTTGCTGTGCTTAGTTAAATTTATAAAAGGAACGCTCAACTTAGCCGTTTGCTTTGCTATTAGAAAAAGCTTAAAGGAACTCTGCTTCTAGTCATGTTCCTTTTAGGTTACCTTTAAACACAAATCTCTTAAAACTCGACTTGTTTTAAGAGATTTGTGTTTTTAAATAGCAACGTAATGCACAACAAAGATTTTTTCCTCCTCCTTTCCGCGATTAGGTATGTCCATCTATATTTCTCATGCGATTATACGAAGTTGTTCGCGAAGCGTCCCTTTTAATAACTTAGCTCAGCAAAGATATTTAGTTTGCAGCTGTTTAAAAGAAGCAAATGGAAAGTACCTATTATCTACTCATTCCTACAGTCCGGCACACGTTAAAACCCAAGAAAGAACAAGTAACCTATCAGCAGCGATTTAGACTTATAAATCCTCTGTGCTTTTGCCCCGGTAGTTATCGCTACAAAAATGTAGGCTAGCCATAAGCTATTTTAGCTGAAAATATAATCCCTAATCAACGAATCATGGGAATTACCAACAGAAAAATAGCAAACATTCAAATTTTCCAGTATTTCCACATTTCAAAAATTATTTGAAAGTCATTAATTTCTGCTTGTCGTTTTGTTGTATCCGAAAAGTTTCTGCATTTGATTATGAAAACGAATGAATAAAAATGCTGCGTGCGCAAAGTAAGAAGTAAGATGTTGCCTTTTATATTATTAAGATTTAATTAAAATCATCAATTGACTATTTTTAAGGGAAAGCAATACTACGGCACCTCACTTGAAAGACAGGGGTGTAAAACACATCAAAATTTCAGAGGCGCAAAAACTTTATGAAATGTACGAATTTAAAGAAGAAATCGGCCATGGGTCTTTTGGAGTAGTTGTTTTGGCTATTGAAAAAGCAAACAACAAGCAGTGGGCTATCAAAATTGTACACAAGAATATTGTAAGTTCATCAATTTAGATTAATACGGCTACCTCATAAGGTAAATATCTATCTATGACCTACCTCCATTCATTTTGGAAAACGCTTTCAAATCAAATGAAAATATGCTTTATTGTTGAAAGAACATAATATTCTTAAAAACAAAGCGGGGTTTTAAGTGTAAAATATTAAATAAAATAAGCAAACTTAAAAATAAAGCTATTGTATGACCTGTCATAACAAAGAATCCAAATTTAATAATTGAACTACACAGGTCTAAATAAAACAAATATTTAAGTAATTAATTAACCCTAGAACGGTATCGTGTTTTATAGATCTATTATTGGTATTGCCACGTAAATTTTACGTGTTCGATTTGTAATTTGAAATATACTTACTTACTAAAATATACTTAGTCTAGGGCTATTTACAATTTTAGGAAAAGATGATTAAGAAACCAAATAAAAGGAACTAAGAAAATTTATTAAATAATAATGAAACTCCTCCTATACCAAAAACAACTCTCACCAAAAATTCCTTGATATTTGAGAGCATCAAAATTTATAACCACATACCACTGGCTTATCGGCAGGTGATTGATGACAACATTTTTAAGCAAAGACTAAAAATGCAACTAATTACTAGACCCTACTATACTATCCAGGAATTTTACGATGATAATATCTAGGCATTTCCTTTGATTTTTTATTTTGTTTAATTAAAACTGATGATATTCCTGCCAGATTTTTGGTAGGATTGAGCTTGTCTTCTTCTTAAATTGATTTGTGTGTACATTTTTTTACCATTACTGTTTTCCCACTAAACAAAAAAACATAACAATAATGTTTTCTTTATGTTAATGATTTACAATGTAACATTGCAAACTTGTATAAAAAACGTTTATGTTACAGTGCATATATGTCTTATGTCATAGTCAGAAACGTAACAGTGTTACATTTTAGCTGCTTGATAACATGGATGCAACATAAATCATACATTGGGGATTATATTAAGTAAATGTTACTTTTACGTAATGTTAACGAAAATATTACATGGTTAAACCACATTACTATTACACAAATTTAACATAATAATTTTGTTTTAAAAACATTTCTTGTACATTATAATTACAAAAATGTTACTTTCAAAACACATATTTTTATCAATCAAACGTGGTTTTAACATAAAGTTTGCAATAAAGAAACATTTCTTTACTATTGCAGTAATGTTAATGCTTATACATTTTAGAACGTTACATGTTATAATTACTTGAATTTAACTTATAATCAGTTTTGAAAACCCTGTGAAAAACTTGCTAAAAATTAAAAAAAAAAACAATTTTTTAAGTCAAAATAATTTATTAAATGTGTATATAATAATTTATTTACTTATTGATGTGTTCCTTAATTTGTTTGGAAAATCGGAACCACTTCGTCAATAGCGCCTAAATCCTTCTCAGTTACATTGTTGGCGGAAGTTTTTACTACGTCTGTAAGCAAGATAAACTGTTTTAGGAAAAATTACGTCACGTGCCGGCCATGCAGACAATAACTGCGTTAGATTCATGTAAATCTGTATACTTGGTCTACTTATTTGCATGGACCGAGCGTAAAAATTGACATCAATCGAACGCACTTATATACCTACTTAATTGCCAATGAAGAAGGAAAATTGGAACATTTTGCAGTGGTGAAAAATATATTTTAAGATTCATAAACTACACCCCAAAACTCATCATTCCTGAAAACATCATCAATGTTATCGTGGTCAGCATATAAATAGATTAACCGGTGTTTTTTCTAAATGGACAAAGTTCAGAAAAAAAAGAGAAATATTTGAATAAAATCGTGCGTCCATTAAACATTTTATCAACCAAAAAAACTTAAATTATCTCCATGGCAACGTTGGCCAGATTGTTTACATTGCATCAGAAATTTTGTGTCGAGATAATTGAATTTTATGGAAACATCACGGCATATAAATATATTTTGGAGCTGTGGAGTATTGTTTAATAGACGATAGAAGCGGCTGGTGAGTTTAAAACGCCAACATTTGTTTTCTCTATCTTATTATTTTGGTTTTGTATATGAGAACTCTCAGTCGGTCGTCTGAATTGAACTTTGACCACTAAGCGGAACAATAGACCGGCAGGTACTGGGTTCGCCGTTGTTGCCAAGGTTCGTGAAAAGTATTATCTTTGAGGATGGCAAACAGTAAGTCTTGCAAAATCTGCAATAAAAGCATTGGAAAGAAGCTTAAGCTGAACTGTGGTCGCTGCAATGGATATTTTCACCTCGAGTGTGGGAAAGTCACGGAGGTGGATGCAAGACTTATGCAGCAGGAAAAAACTTCATGGAATTGTGAGACTTGCATCAAAGCGCTTTCCACTAGACGTTCATTCATTCATATTTCGAACTCTCCAGATACTCGAGATGATGGCATTGTTGAACTAAAGTCGATGATCAGGGAGTTGCAAACTGAAGTGCGCGACATGAGAAATGCTATGGATTTTCTCAATGAAAGGTACGAGGAAGAAAAAAAAAGGACAAAGATAATGTCCGACATGGTTACGGAGATATCAAAGGATAACCAATTGCTAAAAGATAAGGTTCAGCGGCTGGAAGGTTTGCTCAATACCCAAGAGACAAACAAAATAAAAAATAATATCTGTATGACTGGCCTGGTTAGCGCTAACAACGAGAAAAATGTTATTAATGCCAAGTTGCTGGGACTTTTTGGATACCTTAATGTTCCCATGACACAAGAAAGTTTTGAGGTTGTCAAGTGTTTTGATACGGAGAATGGACCGAGAATTTTAGTTTCAGTTTCCGACCTAGATTTAAAAAACAAAATATTGAAGGCTCGATCACAAATTGGAAAGATTACAAGGAGAAGGGCAGGTCTGGGAGAATCTGACTCGCCTATTTTTATTGCTGAAGAACTAACTAGGGAGACATATAATCTATTCAAGAGGGCCAAGACACTAAAGGATGCTGGCTATAAATATGTGTGGCACCGCAATGGAAGAGTTTTGGCTCGTAAGAACGACGGGGATCAGCCTGTTTTTGTTAAAAATGCAGATAAGCTGACAGAACTTTTAGGCTAGGTTTTTCTTCTCTTTTCTAGGGCTTTTCTTTTTATGTACACATAAATAATTGGATATTTCTGTAAAAATGGCTAATGCACAAAGAAAGAACTTAAAAATGGCACATGTAAATATACGTTCAATATTACCTAGTTTAGATAAAATAAGAGACTTATTGATTAAATTAAATTTGGATATTTTGGGAGTTTCAGAAACTTGGCTATCAGATAATACGCCGGATTCAGAGGTACGTATTCCTGGTTTTAAATTTTTTAGAGTTGATAGAGGGTCCCGCGGTGGTGGTGTTGGGCTCTATGTGAGGGATGATTTGCGCGTAAAGCAAGTAGATGTTGGGGAACGTGTCCAATCTCTTGAGCAGCTATGGGTAACTTTTAAAATAAACAACATTTGCTTTGGCTTGGGAGTTTTTTATCGGCCGCCAAAAACTAACTTGTCAGATTCCCTTAGTTCTCTAGAAAATTCTATGGCTAAAATAATTCCCATGTCTGACGAATTAATATTTTTGGGAGATATCAATATCAATATGTTAAATATCAACAACACTAGTATAGATTTACTTAATAATTTTTTTGCAACATACAATCTTAGTCAAATAGTTGTAAACCCCACTCGTTCGGTTGGTAGCACACATAGTCTCATTGACATCATTGTCCTATCTAATAAACATTTGCTTGCTTCTGATGTTATTCACTATGACATGCATAACACCAGCGATCACCAACTTATCTATTGTACTTTGAATTGCATAATCCCTCGAAGGTTACCTAAAATCGTTCAATTTAGAGATTTTCGACATTTCGTTAAACATAACTTTGATAAGGATTTAATGAGTAAAAATTGGGGCTTGATTCTTGATGCCACAGATATATCTGAAAAAGTAAATTTGCTTACTAATAATATATTATCACTCTTTGATTTGCATGCACCCACAAAAAAAGTAAGGGTAACAAGACCTAAAACTCCTTGGTTTACAGACACGTTAAAAATAATGAAAAAACATCGTAACAATTTATTATCTAAATATAAAAAATCCAAATCAATAAATGATTGGGTTGCTTATAAAGAAATGCGAAATTTTTTTACGCAGGCCGTGCGGAATGAAAAAAGGGCTTATATTGATTTTATCACTAGAACCAAAAATTCTAGAACTGTATGGCAAACTTTAGATCAAATGAACGTATACAATAAATCGAAGCAAAATTTTAACTTACCAACCTCTCTAAAAAACCCCGATTTAATTAACAAAAATTTTATAAAGTCGATAGATGCTGTAGCGACGCCGGCTAGTGATAAAACTGTAGAGACTTATCTTAATGGTCGCGCGACATTGGCAACTTTTTCATTTAGCTTGGTTAACGACCATGATATTATTAATGCAATTTCTCAGTTAAGGTCTAACGCCTTTGGAGTGGATGGTATATCTTTGGAGATGGTGAAATTATGCTGTCCAATAATTGTGCCATTTTTAACTCATATTTTTAACATCTGCATCGAGAATGGTATATTTCCTTCACAGTGGAAAACTGCAATAGTCTTGCCGCTTCCAAAGGTAACTAATATTAGTTCAGTTAATGATTTAAGACCTATTAGTTTATTGCCTATATTTTCTAAGATATTAGAAAAAGTTATTTTTTCCCAGATAATTAATTATTTACATCAAAATAGTCTATTGCCGGATTCACAGTCGGGGTTTCGCAAACATTACAGCACCACATCTGTACTACTCAGGGTTGTAGATGATATTGTTGGAGCTGCAGATCTGGGTGATACATCTGCCCTTGTTTTGTTGGACTATAGTAAGGCATTCGATACTTTGGATCACCGAATGTTGTGTGCCAAATTGTTTTACTACGGGTTTTCAGAGGGACCTGTGAAGTTTATTGAGAACTATCTATCGGGTCGTTCACAGCGAGTACTCGTAGAGGAGGTCATATCGGAGTCTATAGATATAGTTCGTGGTGTACCACAAGGCTCTATATTGGGGCCATTGCTCTTTCTAATTTACACGATTGACATGAACCTTGCAATTGCAAACTGTCATATGCAAAGATTTGCCGATGACACTCAACTACGCATAAGTTTCAGTAAGGAAGGTGCACTTCAGGCTAATCAAGTTATGAACAATTGTTTAGAGTCTATCTCTCACTCATCTCGCTCCTGTCGTTGCAGAGTACAAGAATTTAGGGATTGTGTTTGATTCTAGTCTTAGGTTTAAACAGCAGGTATCTAAAATAATACAGAGGTCCTTTCTTTCCTTAAAAAATCTTTACAAAAATAAAGATATACTAAATTTTTCCCTAAAAAGACAACTATGCGAATCTTTGGTTCTCTCTCACTGCACTTATGCAGATATTGTTTATGGACCTTGCCTTGACTTACAGTCGAAAAATAGGATTCAGAGAGTCCAGAATTCGTGTATACGCTTCGTTTGTGGACTTAAAACGCGTGACCATGTATCTTATAAATTGAAAACGTTAAAATGGCTAAATATGCAAGACAGATTGAAACTACATCTTGGTTGTTTTATTTTTAAGCTGCTCGAGAGTGGAACTCCCGGATATCTTCGCGAGAAACTCTCTTTTAGATGTGCAACTCACAACCGCCACACTCGCCAAAATAACTTGCTTAATTTACCTCGACATCGCACTGCTCTATTTCAGCGATCTTTTTCATATGTTGCTCCCAAAATGTTTAATACAAATAAAGTGTATTTTGAGAATGTTTCCTATAATACGTTTAAACGGAAATTTAAAATGTTTTTGTTAAATGGACTTTGAATGTAGATTTTTATTTTTGGCACCTATATTATACATTTTTTTTTTTGTTGTTTTTTGCATAAGTGATAAGTAGGAAGTATTATATTGTTATAGGTATATTATGTTTATACTTGATACTTATAATCTATAATAGTGATAATATTGTAATTTATTATATTATAATTGTATTTTATATGCTCGGTTAAGCAAACAGCTATGCTGCACTTCGCCGAGTTAAAAATAAAGACGATTCTATCTATCTATCTATCTATAAGGAAAACGCAAAAGGTAAAAACACAAAACCTAAAATAATTTCTGAAAATATCATTATTATTGGCTTGCCCCATGATGACTACCTCTATCTGAGATCATTATTTTCTTATAGCCCGAATTAAAACACGAAACAAATTCACCATACCATACATACCTTATTAATTATTATTGGTTACCATAGTCCACTTAGAATTCAACACTTTAGATTTTTGAAATACACAGCACAAAACACGGTCACTTTCTTCCCAGGGTTTGTGGTTGGTCTTTGTTCTCCGCATCTGTTCTTAAGAAAATCAAAAGGGCCGTTCGTCCTAGTCGTACCTAATGTCCGCGTGACGTACCCTCCAAAAAATGCATTCAATGCAACACTTACTTACTTACTTACTTAATTTCTTTATTTCAGATTATGTTACATAATTTAATTTAACATTCAATTATAAACACAAAGTGAAATGACGTCAAAAAAACAAAAGAAAGGACAAAAACAAAAATATATGCTACTTAGATATTTTAACAAAATTTACATATTCAAAAAATCCTCGAGTTTATACGGCTCCAATTCCAATAACATGGTTTTGATTTCTCTTTTAAATCGTTTTTCGCTGTTAATTCTTTTTAATTTCTCGGGCAGTTTGTTATATAGTCTCAAGCACATATAATTCGGTGATCTTTCGGTTAGAGTCAGCCTATGTATGGGATAATTGATATTACAAGTTCTTGTATTATGTTGATGATTAACTAGGACTTCAAAAAAGTTTCTATTCTTGAAGAAAAACACTAAACACTCATAGATATATATTGCATATACAGTCAGCAACCCTGTATTTTTAAAGACAGATCTACATGTTTCATTATAACCTAATTTTTTAATTATTCTAACTAATCGCTTTTGAATCACAAAAATATTTTGAATATGACTATCCCTTCCCCAAAAAATGATTCTATACTTCAAACAGGATTCAAAGTTAGCAAAATACAAAATTTTTAGAGTTTTTTCATTCATGTATTTACCAGTTACACGAATACCGTAACAGATAGCATTTAGCTTTTTTGAAAGGCCTTTGATATGGAAAGCCCAGTCTAAATATTCATTAATTTGTACCCCTAAAAATCTTGAACTTTCGGAAAAAATAATTTTATCACTATCAGTATCATTATTAAAATTGGCTGTTCTAAAAAGTATTATATTGGTTTTATTTTTATTTAGGATAAGTTTATTTTCTGTGAACCACTGTGTAACTTTGTTAAGAAAAAGTCTGCATTCATTGATAAGTTCATCGATACTTTTGCCCCCTAAAAGTAAGTTAGTGTCGTCGGCATAATTTACAATGTCCTGATTAGCTTGAATTATGTTGTTTAAATCGTTTATAAAGACAATAAATAGAATAGGTCCCAAGACACTTCCCTGGGCTATACCGACATCATTTGATAATATTTTGGACTTATAAGATTTTCCATTTTTCATTATACAGACTTTTTGTTTTCTGTGGGTAAGATATCCTGATATCCACCTATGAGCGTTTCCTCTGATCCCATACATTTCAAGCTTCCTTATAAGTAAATCCCTGTCCAAGCAGTCGTATGCCTTTGATAAATCCAAAAACATACCCACCGCTATGTTACCATCTTCAAGGTGATTCAGAACTGTTTGAATAAACTGAAAAATTGCTGTTTGGGTCGAACGTCCCTTTAAAAAACCATGTTGATTTTTACTAAATATATTACTGCTTGTTAGAAAATTTATTAATCTTGAACACATTGCCATTTCAAACAATTTTGAAAAGCCTGTCAATAAACTTATGGGCCTATAATTATCCATTTGTTCTGTATCACCCTTTTTAAAGACTGGTTTTATTAGTGCAACTTTTAAATTTTCAGGGAATATACCATACTTAAAAGAGTTATTCATTATATAACAAATAATGTTCTTACATACACTAATAGAAATTTTTACGATGCTAGTAGGAATTTCATCAAAACCGGAACTATGTTTATTTTTTATTTTCATCGCTATTTCACATATTTCACTTGTTGTTACCGGCTTTAAAAAAATTGATTTATCATTATTGACAATGTTACAGTTAAACGGAATACTTGATACATTTTTCATGAGATCAGGTATAACTGATATTAGATACTCGTTAAAGTTATTTGCTATTACCTCCGGTTCTCCCTCTATCTCTATGTCCGAGCTTTGGTTAGTTTTTCCTATAATTTCATTACAAATCGACCACATACATTTCATTTTATTATCTGTACTGTTTACTCTATTGGCATATTGTTTTGTTCGAGACTCTTTTAACAATTTATCATATTCTTTTTTCTTTTCCTTATATTGGTCTTTATAATGTTGATGCTGTCTTGATAGTGTCAATAATAAATCTAATTCGCGTTTACAATCAATAATTTCCCTATCCTTAAACATTTTTGAAACTTTTGTTCTCGAACATAGCTTTAGAGGGAAATACTGTTGGAATATATTAATAAAATCATTCATAAATGCACGCCACTGTCCATTAACATCATTTCTTTCAACCTCATAGACATTTAACCAGTCCTGCTCACTCAGACAGTGCAGAAATTCATTTTTGTTTTCATTTCCAAAAAAACGTCGGTATATTTGGGCATCTCCGTTATGATATTCCGTTTCAAAAATGGCTTTCTGCGCTGTATGGTCTGATATAAAATTCTCAAACACTAAAGTTTCTATCTGTTCAAAATTTGTAAATATATTATCTATACAACTGGAAGTATTACTCGTTATTCTAGTATTTTCTAAAATTTTTGGTTGAAAGTTAAATGAAGACATTAATGATAAGAAATGTGTTCTAGGTTTATTTTCTTTTATAATTTCTATGTTAAAATCACCTAATATAAAAATCAGTCCCGTTTCATTAAAAGTGGTAAATAGAATATTTTCAAGCTTATCTAAAAACAATTTCATGTTCCCATTGGGGGGCCTATAAATAGTTATAACCAAGGCACTTATTTTTCCTAACTGACACTCGACTGCAGCACATTCAAATTCGCCACTGACAGATAGCTTGTTTAATTTGGTTCTTACTTTACACTTTATATTTTGTTTAACATATATTGCGGTTCCACCATGCTGTCCTTCTTCTCGGCAAAACATCGAGCATAGTTTAAAGTTCCTGATTGCCAATTTTGGTAATTGTATTTCTGACTTCCAATGTTCAGTCACACACATTATTTTACACTCGGGATGGTCTTGTAGCATATCATTCAGCTTATCAATTGAATTTCCAATTGATTGTACATTTTGATGGATTATGCTCATTTTCTGTTTAATGTTTTTGGTTACTTGCTTTTTCACGATGTTATCTTCTTTTACACTTGTAAAAAATCATCCGTGTAATTTACCTGGTTTCTATATCTGTCCAGTTTTCTTTTATATACAGGGCAATTTGTGTCTCGCGCAGAATGTTGACAATCTTTCTCATTATATTTCATTTTAATACAATTTGGGCATTTAAAATTAGTTCTAGTACAATCCTTGGCGGCATGTTCCTCACTACATTTATGACAGCATTGCTTTTCATTGCAGTACTTAGATACGTGCCCAAAACTACAACAGCGATAGCAAATAGCTAAATTTAAATGTTCCTGAACAAATACTTTTACCAAGTCAAAATTGACTTTTTCTTTTTTGAGAAACCATTTTGCGATATTCGGTGGTGCTTGCAATATCCAATTTTCTTTATTTGGGTTGCGGCATTGGCGTTTTGCTATAACTTTAATTTTATCTAGTACTTTGTAGCCTAATTCAAGTTCAACTTCGTTATTTAGATGAATAAGTTCTTTAATAAAATCATTATCAGAGAAACCTTTATCGATACCGGTAATTAGAAACATAGGATCAGATTGTTGTGCTTCCTTAAGTTGTACATTTTCTTTGTCCTTTAGTGCCAGTTTCAGCTTATCTTGTTGTAATTTATTGTGAGATTCTACTACTATTGCACCGTTTTTTAAATGTCTGATACTTTTAAACCCTCCATCTATGTCTTTTGGGTTTATTGTCTTCTTTAGCTGTTGTGTCACCTCTTTGGCGTCACTTATGTCTTGCATTCTTATTACTGTCTCAAGTTTTCGGCTTGTCGGTGGCGTAGTCCATTTTTCGGAGTCATTTATGGTGCCTTTTTTTTCTGGGGTAGGGGTAACTAGAGGAATGTGTTTTATCGCTGTTGTAGAAGCATATGTTTTTGTTTTAGTCACTGGTAGTTCTATCATTTCGTTACTATTCTGATGTTGTTTTACCGCTGCCAGTTGGTAATGCAAAGAAGTGTTAATATTTTCTAAGTTGCCAAGCTTATGAACTAGTAATGTAAGACATTTGTATATGGACGTACTAGCTCTCCTGACACCTTTTTGGTCATCTTTCGAAAAAATGAAGCAGTCTTCATCTTTGTTTGTCAATTCCTGTATTTTTTCTAATGATGAGAAAACATCGGAAATTATTTTGTTCGTAGAAACTGTTTCTTGTTGGTCTGTTTCGCTATTATCTGTGTTTTTCTTATCCCTATAACATTGTCTTTTGTACATATTTATGTTCTCAGGGCTAGTTTCTGATCTTGGTCTCTTATTATTATCATCCATTGTTTCAAGTTCTTTGTCGTTTGTATAGCTTAAAGGGTCTTTTGGGGTTGAAATCGGGGGGGTGTGTTGTATCGACGATCTTGGTTTGAAAATGGCGTTTGGGTCATTAAAAACCTCATCCTGATCTAAATTAGGTTTATACTTATTGGATTCCCCTGGTAATATATCGTTGTCCTTCTTATCAGTAGTGGTTTTTTTATTGTGTTTATCAACATCGGTTCTTAATGACCTTGTTTCTATACCAATAATTTTATTTATTTCTTCCAAACTTACATTCAATGCACCGGCGGAAAAACTTCTTATTCCCTTAGCTAAATAACATTTTCCTTTCCTCTTCTCAGTATTTTTCAATTGACCACCATCACTTGAAGCGTCCATGTCAATTTTACAGAATATTTTCCACTAGTTTATCAACGATTTAATAAAATTTACGGAGTTCACAAATGCGATACTACGTGTTCGTAAACGTAAACTTAAAACACTGTTGTCAAGTTAATATTTGGTTTATTTACTCATTTAGGACATATTTATGTCGTGGACGGAACTCTTGATAAAACTAGAATGTCTGAGCATAAAAAAAAGTAAATGTGTTGTAACACAGCGTTTTAATTACTAAAGAAGGCTTTGGTTGTAAATTAAATGAAGATTATTAATAATGAAAGACACCCACAAGACCACCTATATTACCAGAGTTATACTTTTTTCTAAAATATTTAGTACATATAGTTACCAAAGCAGGCATTAAAAATTTTTGTAGGCATTATAATAGTAGAATAGAATAGAATAGAACAGAACTTTATTTCATATTATGTTTCACAATACATATCATAAAGACATAAAAGAAATGACGTCACAAGATTACATTACTATAAGTTTTACATAAGTATTTTTCCTGGTTTTACATATTAAAGTAATCTTCAATTTTATACGGTTCCAGTCCAATTAGAAGTTTTTTAGTCTCCAATTTAAATTTTTTATAACATGATATATTCTTAATTCTATTTGGTAATTTATTATAAATTCTTATACACATATATGAGGGGTGTCTTTCTGTCATTGTTAACTTATGGATTGGATAATTTATATCTAATGTTCTAGTATTATATACATTATTTACATTGTTTATTAAGAATTTTTCTTTGTGTTTAAATAAATAAAGTAAACATTCATGCAAATATAGGCCATATATTGTTAAAATGCCGTTTTCCTTGAATTTCCCCCTGCAAGATTCTATTATACCCATCTTAAAAATGATTCTTATAATCCTTTTTTGTACAATGAAAATGGATTCAGTTTCTGAGCTAATTCCCCAAAAAATTAATCCATATCTAAGAAGCGCTTCAAAATTTGCAAAATATAAAATCTTAAGAATATCCCTATTTACATAACCTGTACACGTTCGAATTGCATAGCAGACTTTATTTAGTTTTTTACCCAAACTCTCAATTTGGGGTGACCATTTTAGGAACTCGTCAATGACAATTCCCAAAAAAGTTGTATATTTTACTGTCTCTATGTCCTTTTCACTTAATACAATATTCATTGGTTTCTCTTTTGTTGTCCTATTCGTACTAAAAATCACAATATTTGTTTTATCTTCATTTATTATTAATTTGTTACGTTCAAACCATTCTTTTGCATCTGAGAAAAAACACTCTATTTGCCGAATCAGAGATTCAGGTTCTTCTTCACCTACAAGTAAATTTGTGTCATCTGCAAAGTTTGTCATAGCTCGACCATCACCATTCGCTATGCAATTGAGATCATTTATGAATATCAAGAATAGAATGGGCCCCAAAACACTCCCCTGAGGTAGACCCATCGTTATTTCTTTGATATTTGACTTAACTGCTTGATTGTTCTTTGTAATTACAACTCGTTGTTGTCTATTTGATAGATATGATTCCAGCTACTGTAAGGCATTTCCTTCGACTCCATAAGAGCTTAGTTTCAAAAGTAGATAACTCCAATCAATGCAGTCATACGCCTTCGATAGGTCTATGAATAACCCCGCTGTAAGCTTACCTTCTTCTAATAGGTTTTGTATTGTCTGCGTAAATTGATACACTGCCGTCTGTGTCGATCTATTTTTTAGATACCCATGCTGAGTGGAACTGAACAAATTAAATTCATTAAAAAAACTTAGCAACCTCCTTGCCATTGCTAGCTCAAACATTTTTAAAAAACTTATTGGTCTGTAGTTTTCCATCTCTTCCGGATCTCCTTTCTTAAGAATAGGTTTTATTAATGAGCGCTTTAACTGCTTTGGAAAAATGCCAAATTTCAATGAATTATTCAATATGTAGCACAACACCGTATTGATTTTACTTATACTGGATTTGACTATTTTATAGTTATTTGTTTCACTAAGCAGAAAAGCACAAGATTTAATGCCGCGGCTGGTGTTTCATAGACGAGGCGCAGCCGAGGCTAGGAAACCAGCCAAGCATAAAAAGTCCACTTTTTCTGACTATAGGCAGAAAAAATACACCTTTTGAGCCTGTCAGGTGTCATTAAAAGACCGCTTTTAATGTCATTTGGAGAAATATTTTTTTTTTATATTTGCTCTTAAACAATTCAACTTTTCTTAGAATAAGGAACATTTTTCGAGTTAGGGCAACCCTGGCGTAAAATGAAAACGTCTTGTTACATATAAATTCCTACGCTTCTGTATAACAGCTGAACGTAATTTAAACGTAACATTAATAACTTTTTAAATGTTAAAATGATGATGGAATTGTTGCTTGCATACTACGATTAAAAGAGGTAACAAACTCAACAAATATGGTACATTACCAAAAAACCTAATATTTGCAAAAATGTCATGTTTTTGTAACATTACGAAAACGTAATAAAAATAAATAATTTTAACGAAACTAAAACGTAACAAGCACATTTTCCATGAAAACATTTTATATTTTGGGCGTCTGTACGTTACTATAACGAAACAAAAACGTTAAAAAAGAACATTAAATAAGCTACTTTTTATTAACGTTACGTAATGTTGCTGTAACGTGTCATGTTCAGTGGGTTATTGTCTTATAATGTGTGATTATCTATTTATTTGTTTATTGGATTACTTATTCTTTATATAGTGAACATTGTAATTTACATAGGTACATAATAATAGCTTTGTTAACAAGATGTACTTCTTCTAACAATAAAGTGTATTTTGATTTGATTTGATTTGATAAAAAATTAATTACAACACGGTAAACAGAGAGCTTGTTTTGAAGCTCTCCACAAATAAGTTTTTTGCACTTAATGCAGTATATGGTAGTCATTCTTCTCTTTGAAGTGGGACTAGGCTTGCCAGAAGTACCCCTTTTGGGGGTACAATATACCCCTTTTTGTAACTATATTTTTTAAAGTACCCCTTTTTGAAAAACCTAAAAGGGGTACCGAAAATACCCCATTTTAGGCCGCGCGGACATTTTTATAAACAAAGCTTGTTTTGAAGCTCTCAACAAATAAGTTTTTGCACTTAATGCAGTATGTGTTAGTCATTCTTCTCTTTGAAGTGGGAGGGACATATTATGTGACAGTATGTTCTTCGACCCTTTTGATCTGCTTGCCCTTCAGGCCATGTATCCTGTTGATTTGCCTCTTGGTCAATTTGTTGTTCGTGGAGTACTTCGGAAAGAATGGTCCTTAGCTCTCAACTCATATTGGATCCACGATTAAGTCGCTGACGTTGCCAACTGTTTGTTAGACTCTTATGTAACTCAAACATACACATTTTCCTGGACAAAGGCTTTCCTCCATAAGAAATCACATTGTGTGAATATAAAATGTAGGAGTTAATGCAGGCCATATTTATCAAATTGTAGAAAACACACATTGGCCATCTGTTTGTTTTACGGTTACTCATATTTGCACACATTTGATCAAAAGTGTATACACTTTTTACTTTTGTAGACTTGTAGCAATGAATTATCTCCGGTTTATATGTAGATTCATTAACTGACTTGTTAAATGCATGGGCGATATAATAAGACCACAAGTTTATTTGGTTTTGGCTTACCAGGCACATATTGTCCTTACTTAATCCAAATAATGATGTATTTACTTGACGATTTTTGCTATTCTCAATAAATTGAGAGGGAATTTCCGCCTTGTTTTTCTTCAGAGTTCCAATAACTGTCAATTTATAGGGGTTTTGAAGTAATTTTTCTGTAAGCGGGATGCTTGTAAACTAATTGTCCATGGTTATGTTCCTGTTGGAGCCATGGATAGATTTAGTCAATGCAACAACGCAATACTCCGCCAATAAACTTCCGAAAGTATTAGTGGTTTTTCCGACAACAAGAAGTTAAAGGGGGGTAACATTATAGGCGATCACCCTGTACCTATTTAATGTAAATTAATTAATTATGAATAAAATGTTGTAATAATATAATAATAATAATAAAAAACAAACCAATGTCAATGTCTTGTAAATTTGACTTTTTGATTAAGACATCCTCCAGGCGTCGCTCATCCCCTCCGCTAATTCCCTTTATGGCCTGAGTGAGAATTCTGTATTTTCCTTCGCGTACATCGTAGACGGCCATGCGCTTAAAACCATAAAAAGTTATACACAATTTTAGGCAGGTGCAAGCAAATTAATCGAAGTGGACCGGGAAATAAAGATTTTAAAAATAGTGGACCATCCGAATATAATATATCTCGATAAGGTGTACGAATCGCCAAGGAAAATTTACATGGTTTTGGAACGGTGCAAGAGGGAACTTCAACAAGTGTACTTGCAACGCAAACCGTTTTCCGAAAAAGTTGCCAAGAAAGTTATTTTACAGTTGGCAGATGCTGTGTCTTACTTACATAAAAATGGTAATATATTCATAATTTTTTTTTATGTCGTACCAGTACATTATTGTGTTTTTATACCTTAGATACCATCTACATAATGGATTACTTTATGCCCGTGCGGGCATAAAGTACACATTATGGCCCGCGCGGGCATTAAGTGTGCATCTTATACCATTTTTGATTTTTGACTTTGACACATTAAACATTTTAATAATGTCAAGGTAATGTCGCAGGTAAAAATAAAAAATTGGTAAATCAAATTAAATTAAAAAAAAATATTTATTATTCAAAACGAACTGGTATGACATAAAATTTCGTATGCACCACGGGTACTAATAGATATATACCCTCGGGCGACTTACGAACCCTCGGGCCAGAGGCCCTTGGCTTTGTAAGACTGTCGCCCTCAGGGCATAATCATCTACTTAGTACCCTTGATACATAAATAACTATCAGTACCTATACTTATTTGTCCTGGTTGTCTATGGTGTTATGGAAATGACATATTTAAATGAAATACTGTATTCTTCTCCTTTTAATCGACCATCTATAATGATACGGTAATTTTTTATGAAGGTCTAAATTGGAATATTTTAAAAAACACTATTGAAAAAGATTTTATAAATATAAGCAACTGGTTTAATAAAAACTTATTAACTATAAATTACACTGGCCGACAAAAAAATGTTTTTTTGTTGTAACACAAAGCTTTTAAGAATTTTCTAACGGTGTATATCGACTATATTTAAATTTTTACACCTACTAAACATACCTTACATCTAAGAAAAACACAAACATTACAAATATTAACTGAACACACTAATTAAATTTTATTTTTTCCTTTTATGAGGGGTCATATCTTATCTTTTCAAAAACCAACAGTAATCACCCATCATGGCTGGATCCCATCGTCCTTGATAGCGAATTTCCATTGTCCTGATATCCTGGTGGAACCGTTCACCCTGCTCGTCACTGACAGCTCCCAAATTGTCAGGAAAAAAGTACAGATTGGAATGGAGGAAGTGAATTTTTAATGACGACCTTCGGGCACCAAGCGATTTGTAGGAATCTAAAACTTCATCAACTAACTGTTGATAGTTTGCATCCATATTGTTGCCCAAAAATCCCCTTACTACACTAACAAATGAGTTCCAAGCTCTGAGTTCCTGCCTGGTCAGCTTCTCTGTAAAGTTGACATCGTCCAGCAATTTTCTGATTTTTGGCCCAATAAAAATGCCTTCCTTTAATTTGGCATCACTTAACTGGGGAAAGACTACTTGTCTTAGGTATTTGAATCCATCACCGTCTTTATTCATAGCTTTCACAAAGTTTTTCATCAGCCCAATAAGTTTAATGTGAAGAGGAGGCAGAAGGACTTTTTTGGGGTCTACAAGAGGTGCAAACTTAACATTTTGAGATCCCGGCTGAAATTCACTTCTTTGTGGCCAATCTTTTATTACATACTGCTGATCTACTGCACGACTGTCCCACAAACAAAGAAAACAGCAATATTTTGTAAATCCTCCCTGAAGTCCTACTAAAATTCCTACAGTTCAGGTAATTTTTCTGTTATAAAATGCATCCATTTTAACCGTCCCCCAATTAAATTGACTACCTGCTAATGTAAAATGGTCTTATTAAGCTATTGAAAAATGGTATGTATTGGGGCTTTCCGAATATTTTTTCTATTATTAGAAGGGTATTTCCGTTTTAAAAATAAAGAGCTGACCTGTGTTAGAAAAATCGTGTCGGCCAGTGTTATAAAACAAAACAACATATATAGGTACATTCCATTTACTTCATAGAAAAATAAACTTCCAAATATTGGTCCAATAATATGCAATAATAATATTAATATAAAGGAAGGTGAAAATATTAAATATCTAGGAATAATTTTTGATAAACATTTAAAATGGGATTTACATAGTGACTACATTGTAAAAAAACTAAGAATTCTTATACCAAAATTTAAACACCAAAAAAATTACCTTGTCGGACTTCTATTGTCTTTATTTTGTTACTTAACACAACGTTTTGGTTAGTTAGTATCTCTAACCGTTTTCAAGTGTAAACTACATTATAATTCTAAGGCTACTGGAACATATTAATAGTATAAGACAATCCATTAAATTTCCCATGGAAACAGAAAAACATTCCACTCTACTTTTTCTCGATGTTCTCGTCAAACGAAGTGCTGATAACATAAAAACTTCAGTATATAGGAAACCCACTCACACCGGGCAACACCTTAATCACGGATCGAATCATTCAAACTCCATAAAACAGGCCATAATTCCAACTCTTTATCACAGAGCATCTAATGCCGGGTCCACACCAAACCAACAAAACAAAACTGGCAACAAAACAGCAACACAACAAAACTGCAAGTTCTCGAAAACAGAAAGAGATTTTCAAGTAAACCGGGTCCACACCAAACCAACAAAACAAAAACAAATCAGCAACTCAATGTTTCCCAACAATTTTTAAACAAAATCAAAACATTCAGGCAACTATTTTGTTTTGTTGGTGTTTTTAACAACTTTTTATTTTCCTGGTGGCTGGCGGTAAAGATCAAAGTGTTGATGTTTCTAGCAACTCTATTGGCCTAGTGTGTACGCGCTCGACGACAAGAAGAAAACAAATCAAATCAAAATTTGTATTTTTCTTCTGTATCGAGCGAGGGGTAAACCACTTACGGTAATAGGTGTACAAGCTTTGGTAATCATTACGTAATAATCAGTAATAAGACGTAATAAACGGTAATACAGGTTAATAATTACGTAATACCCGTAATAATGCGTAATAACTGCGTAATAACATGTAATATACGTAATACTTTAGTAATAAATACGTAATAACGCTTAATAATTAGGTGTTTTTTCCACCCAATTTATATTAATTGTAGACCAGGGCTGAAGCCTTTGAAAATGGTAAAAAGTGAGAACAATAATAGTAGGATGAAACCCATTGGAAAAGGAAGAGAATATAACAAAAATTAAAGGAAAAATAATTTACGGGCGATTCGAGGTCGGGAAGTGGAAGGGGGTGAGTTTTTAAGGGTAGAAAACGATTTCCGGCAAAACTACAAGTCCTATGGAAAAACGTTAAATAGCAAAGTTGTAGGTAATAAAAAGATCTACAACTTTTGTATTTACACTTTTTTCACATAACCTCAAAATTTATGTGAAAAATTCAAACAACCAAGTTTTTGGTTTTTTATTTTTATCTTTTACAAAAAAATTTTTTTTTTCACAAAATTTGGTGAAAACTTGCCTTTTTATGTCCCAAACACACTGTAATTTTTTTGATTTAAAATATTTATTTTTTCACCTTATTTTGACTTAATATCGAAAAGCATCCTAATTTTCAATCGAAAATTCTCACGTCAAAATATCTGCTTTTTTAAAAAAGTCCGATGGCTTTTTGTTCGTTGAAATCTCTACTTTCTGATGGTATAAAAAAACATTTACATTACTATGGTAAATGTTCTCAAAAAATGCATACAAAAATAAAAAACCAAAAACTTTATTTATTTATTTGAACTTTTCACATAAATTTTGAGGTTATGTGAAAAAAGTGTAAATACAAAAGTTGTAGATCTTTTTATTACCTACAACTTTGCCATTTAACGTTTTTCCATAGGACTTGTAGTTTTGCCGGAAATCGAGATAAATCATTTTCTACCCTTAAAAACTCACCCCCTTCCACTTCCCGACCTCAAATCGCCCGTAAATTATTTTTCCTTTTATTTTTGTTATATTCTCTTCCTTTTCCAATGGGTTTCATCCTACTATTATTTTGTTTGTTTTCAAAAATTATCGACCCTGGTCTATTGCTTTGCTTCATTCCTTCAAAATATCGACGCTCGACCTCAAGACATTCACGTCCCACCAGGTCCAAGACAATAAGTTTTGTTTAAAAATAGGAGAAAAACTTATTAAAAAACCTACTTTGGTATGGTTTTTTTTTTTCAAAAAAAAAAAGGCAGATTATTATCGACGGATAGGTTACTTTGAGTAAGGGGTGTGACCTCCAGTATAAATACAGTAGAAAAAAAAAGAAATAGAAATAAAAAGAAAACAAAAAAAAATGTTAAAACAGGATCTAATTTCAAAAGAAGGAAAATTCAACCAGAAAATCTATTCGATTCTTCATCCGATGAGGAACTTAATAGCATTGTTTTGGAAAGTGAATTTGAGTGTGAGTCTGTAGAATCCTCGGTAGAATCAGATAAAGACGTTGCCTCGCAGACTACTCAAAAGGATATCACTAAAGAAAGTTTATTGCTCAGTGAGCATTATTATTCGGTTTATTTTGATGAAAATTGGTTCATTGGTAGAATTATTAAATCTGATGATAACAATACACATTATGTAATAAAATTTTTAGAGAAAAATTTTGTCTGGCCAAAAAGGGAAGACATTCAACAAATAAAAAAATAATTTATTTTTTATGGGCCCATTCAATTAGCAGCAATGAGCCATTCACCGTAAAAAGGAATGATTCAATAAAAATTAAAGCAAAATATAAGTCAATCAAAAGACATTTCAGGTCTCGTTAGGTCATAGTTATACATAGTTCATTATTTCTTTAAATCACTTGCAAAGTTAGGTCAATAATGATATTTTCATGGCAAGTGTTCGACAGATATTGCCCGCTCGATTCCACCTAGAGTAATGCATAGCAGAAACACACGACGAACCACTGCCGCCCATCCCTATGTGGTTCAACTTAGTACACCCCGAACATCATTGTTTCAGAACTCTTTTATTTGGAGGACGTCATCTTTGTGGAACGGCCTTTCTGAGACCGTGTTTCCAACCGAATATAACCTCCAACGATTCAAGAAAAACGTGAATCGCTTTCTTCGCACACGCACCGCTCCCAGAGCGCCTTAAAGGATTTTTCCTATAGTGCTTGTGCTCGATCATGAAAAAAAAAAACGAACTAAGCGTATTGCAGGGAGTTTGATGAAAAATTTTCTTTTTGCTTTGGTTACCTATTTAAGTTTAAGATGATTTTATAATACCGATAGTATACAAATGAAGTTTGTATTTTTTCCATATACATAATTATGTTTCTTCTTCATTAGTAATAACTCATAATAGATGGTAATAACACGTAATATTTGGTAATAAGAAGTAATATTTCGTAATAACACGTAATATTTGGTAATAAAACGTAATAATTGGTAATAACACGTAATATTAGGTAATAAATTGTAATAATGTTAAGAATTACGTAATAAACGGTAATAGGTGTACAAATTTTGATGGGTGGTTGACCCCTCGGTATCGAGGGTCCGATAATTTGTATGAGATTTTCAATATCCGCACTGGTCATTCTTAAAAAGTTTTTAAAGCTAGATCGCAATTCTCCACTAATACCGACATCATCTTTTCGTAAATCTTCCTGTAATTCCTCAACATAGTTTTTTTGCCGGTTCTTTAAACTCGGTCTAACCCAAAAACGGTTTTTCTTTTTTTGGTTTAAGAATACAAAACCAGCTGCCATTATAAAGAAGTCATGGTTCCTTTGTATTGCGAAATTTCGAGCACGCCACATTAAATCAGATTCGATCACAAAGTTGAAAGATTAATAATTATTGTTTTCGCATAATATGTGGACAGCACTTGACAATTTGTTTCTGTTTTCGAGAACTTGCAGTTTTGTTGTCAGTTTTGTTTTGTTGGTTAAATACGAAAACAATAATTATTCATCTTTCAACTTTGTGATCGAATCTGTTTTAATGTGGCGTGCTCGAAATTTCGCAGTACAAAGGAACCATGACTTATTTATTATGGCAGCTGGTTTTGTATTCTTAAACCAAAAAAGAAAAAACGTTTTTGGGTTAGACGGAGTTTCATGAACCGGCAAAAAAACTATGTTGAGGAATTACTGAAAGATTTACAAAAAGATGATGTTGGTATTAGTGGAGAAATGCGGTCTAGCTTTAAAAACGTTTTAAGAATGACCAGTGCTGATCTTAAAAATCTAACACAAATTATTGGACCATCAATACAGAAGAAAAATACAAATTTTGATTTGATTTGTTTTCTTCTTGTCGTCGAGCGAGTACACACTAGGCCAATAGAGTTGCTAGAAACGCAGACAAAACATCAACACTTTGATCTTTACCGCCAGCCGCCGGGAAAATAAAAAGTTGTTGAAAACACCAACAAAACAAAATAGTTGCTTGAATGTTTTAATTTTATTTAAAAATTGTTGGAAAACATTGAGTTGCTGTTTTGTTTTTGTTTTGTTGGTTTGGTGTGGACCCGGCATTACGTTTGCAACAATCCGGAAGACCTAAATATTGAAATTTCAAACATCAAAAGAGATTTAAAACAAAATGGTTACCCTGAAACTTTTGTAACTAATACCATCTCAAAACTTAAAAATCGCGAAGTAAAAACGAATACAGAAGCTAGAGAGGAGCAAACATTTCTTACAATACCTTATGTCTAGGGGATTTCTGAAAAGATTAGAAGAATAACCAAAAAGTATATTATCAAAACAGCCTTTAAACCCGGAAATACGCTTAGAATCCTTCTTACAAAAGTAAAACCCCCCAGTAATGAAAACACAAAAAATTGTATCTATCAAATCCCTTGCGAGTGTGGCGAACCGTACATTGGAGAAACAAAAAGACCTCTTCCCGTACGAGTTAAAGAACATCTGAAACATACTCAAAGAGGTGAAACTTCGAGATCAGGTATAGCAGAACATGTATGGACTAACCAACATCATATACAGTGGTCAGAAGCCAAGGTTTTGGCATATTTGTTAATTATTCTATAATTCGCCTTGGTTTAAAATTTGTAAATTTTAGACTTTTCCCAACTTATTGGTAGCATTATTATCTAAATAATATATACCTTATGTGGAAAAGTTGAACTTCCTACCCTATCTGGATGTCGGTTTTCTTTTCCGGACAAACATCGTTACATTCAGCTTTATTTATTAATTTATTTCAATATCAGCACAATACAGAATAAATTTTTAAATAGTACAACAAAACTAACACTAATATAATAGTCCAAGAGCTCGTGAACCCTCCGAGTAACGGTCGTCCTGTAAGGCTAGTAATTTTTTTAGTAGTGAGCCATAGCATACCAAGTACGATAACCATGACCTGGCAGGCATCAGCCCTGCACGTCATCAGCCCTTATATTTTTTAAAGTGTGAATAAAATTTTAAAAAAACTTGTCGCTGTAAACTTCAAATTTTAATATGATTTAGTTCATTAACTGTTAAGTATAAAAAAAAATTGACAGGCGATTTCAGCCAGCACAAGTACGTGACAGGTGAATCGAAAGGTGTGCAGTATATGATTGAAAATAAACTTCTATTTATTATTTAATTGTATTATAAAAAAATTTTTAATTGATAATTGCTAATTAATATATTTTAGTCGTGATTGAATTTCTGTTGAGCTACTAAATCTAAAATATGGTTAATTAAAAAAATGAAACCTAATAAGGAATATATCAGTTTATAAAAAAATACCTGATGATAATGTTGCTGCACTCGATGGCGTCAATGGTCCATCCCCGCGATATTTTTTCATCACTGCAAGGAAATTTTTATAGCACTTAACAATATGATAACCTGTATCAGCATCAACTTCCGTTGGCAAAAAAATGTCGTCGAATTTTAAATTACTGATCATATGCCACTAATGATTAATATAACAGAAAACAAGCATTGCATCGGCGGTAATGAAGGCTCTCGACTTATAAGGCGGATTGATTTTAACAAATTGAAAACTCTATCAGAGAATATAGACTGGGATCAGACGAACAATTTTAATGATGTTGAACAAGCAACTGCGTATCTTATAGATAATCTAAAGAGTTTAATAAAAAAATCTGAACTTGAACACTATATTAACAATAAATATAAAAAAATAAAGCCATGGATTACTAACGGCATAATCAAATCTATAAAAACACGCGACAAACTTAAAAAGGAACTAACACTGAACACTTCTCCACAAAAACTAACGGAATATAAAGAATATAGAAATAGGCTCAACCTAATAATAAAAAACACAAAAAATAATTATTATAAACAAAAAATTGAACAAAATCAAAACAATATGAAAAAAATTTATAATCTAATTAGTGAAGCGTCAAACGAAAATTCATCAAAAAGTACTGTAACTCAAATAAAGGATAAGAATAACAAAATTACAACAAATCAAAAAGAAATAGCAGACGTTTGCAACGATTTTTTTATTAACATAGGTAAGACTATGTCGGACAAAATTAAAACTTCAAACCAGGAGCAACGTTCACAAAATAACAATCATACATCGATGTTTTTATACCCAACCAACAACAATGAAATTAACAAACACATAAACAGCTTAAAGAACCATTGTTCCTCAGGTTCGGATGGCATATCCTCTGGAGTACTTAAATTTCTGCATGCGAAACTAACTAATCCTATAGTACATATAGTAAATTTAATTTTTAAGACAGGTAATGTTCCAAACGCGTTTAAAATTTCAATTGTCACTCCAATTCATAAATCAGGCAGTAAAGACGATATAAACAATTATAGACCTATAAGCGTTATCTCGAATATCGCAAAAATTTTTGAAAAATGCCTGAAGTACAGACTTGTCAAATTTTTGAATGCCAACGGTTTGCTTTCTAAGAACCAATTCGGTTTCGTTGAGGGCTGTAGTACGGCTGATGCTATGTTTGAACTGACACAAGAAGTGGTCCAGAACTTGGATGAGGGAAAAAAATGTATTGCCCTATTTCTGGACTTGGCGAAGGCTTTCGACACGGTATCTCACTCTATATTGCTTGATACTCTTGAGTGTAGTGGCGTTAGGGGGATCGTGTGGAGGGTCTTCAAGAATTATTTGAGTGGACGGGTCCAGCATGTCAGGATTGGGGATGTGCTTAGTTCTCCCAAAATTGTGGGCCATGGTGTACCTCAGGGTACTGTGATGGGACCGATTCTATTTAATTTGTATATAGATAACATCTGCAATTTTGGCGTGGGTGGAAAGGTGGTGGCATATGCGGATGACACGGCTGTCATTTTTAGTGATGAAAGTTGGTCATTGTTAAAAGAAAAAATTATATTAAATTTTCTTAAAATACAGAGTTTTCTAGACAGCCGCAAATTAACTTTAAATATCAAAAAGTCGCATTACATCGCCTTCTCATTAAATACTGTAAATAGACCTAACTTTAATCAGATTGTGATTCCGGGTATTGATGAGCCACTTATGGAAGTTACTCATCTTAAATATTTGGGCATTGTCATTGACAAGTACCTTAAATGGGACCAACATGTTTTATATTTGCATAAAAAAGTCAGATGCTTAATTCACAAGTTTTACATTTTAAGAGAATTTCTTAACAGAAAGCTTATCATTATGGACTATAAGGCGCTTGTTGAACCCCTTCTAAAATATGGTATACTGGTCTGGGGAGGAATGTACAACTGCAATCTTGAGCAACTTCGAATTGTGCAAAATTCCATTGTAAAAATTAGTCTTAAGAAACCTAAGCTTTTTCCTACAAATCAACTTTATTCCAGAGAACTCTGTAACATTAGAACTTTGTATATTATCACGGTATGTCAATTTTTGCACTTTAATAATGATTTTAAAAGATCGCAGGTGTCACATGATCATCAGACCAGAGGAAACACAAATAAACTAATAAATATTTATAAAACTAGAACAACAATGATGCAACACTTTGTAACATACTATGGTCCAAAACTATATAACTTAATACCAAAAAATATTAGAACCTTAACTGACAAAAGGCAATTTAAAAAACAACTGAACAACTATATTTTTAATAATATTGTTAGCTTTCTAGAATTGTTTTAGCCCTTCTTCTACTTTCTTTCGGTTTTTGCACTAAAGAGTGGTACTAGATATTAGAAATGTATTATTTTTTTTCTGAATGTGCATACTGTTAAATACATTATATAAATACGTATATTCAATGTAAATTACGCACATACAGGTGTTCCACACCTAGGTGTTATAAATAGTTTTGATATGCTATTTTCCATTTGTGTTAATTTTAGAATGAAGATACTATGTTTTTATGTAAAAAATGTTTTTGTTTATAAATAAATAAATAAATAAATAAAATGTTTTTTTCTTATTTTTAATATCGATTTGCTTTTATCCAAAGTAGTTTCTGTAAATTTTATAGTTTTGTCATTGCTTTCTTCGTTACAAATTACACAAATAACGTGTTCGGATTCCATTCTGCACACTATAATATAGGGTATAACAGTGCGCAACGAAAACCGCACAATTAATATATAGTTTAAATTTTACACTTTGAAATAATACACAAAATAAAATCACATACACAATAATGTTTTGGTAATATAGTAGAACAAGACTTCACGAGGATAAATCCTTATCACAACTGAATTTTTTTTTAATCGTTTTATGAAAGCAGGTATATGACCTTTCAATTTGTCCATTACTTAAACATATATAAATTTCAACTTTACAGAACAAAGTTTATTTTCAATCATATACTGCACACCTTTCGATTCACCTGTCAGGTATTTGTGCTCGCTGAAATCGCCTGTCAATTTTTTTTTATACTTTACAGTAAATGAACTAAATCATATTAAAATTTTAAGTTTACACCGACAAGTTTTTTTTTCTAATTTTATTCACACTTTCAAAAATATAAGGGCTGATGACGTGCAGGGCTGATGCCTGGCAGGCCGTGGTTATCGTACTTGGTATGCTACGACTAGCTACTACAAAAATTACTAGCCTTACAGGACGACCGTTACTCGGAGGGTTCACGAGCTCTCCATCTATAATGACTTATCCCGCCTTAGATAAGATGCTAATACAATTCAAAATATGTATTAGAACATGTCAAAAGTAGAAAAAATCTTATTTTTAAGAGGTGCATGAAACAAATATAGTCAAACATAATCAATACAAACATAATATATTACATAACTATCAATATTACATAATGTTATTAATCACAGTTCAATAATCGCATCATTTAAGAACTCTCAAGTTGGATATTATGCGAGCCTATTTATACTACCTAGGGGGGAAGCGGAGCTAGTGACGAATTCGGGTGCAGTCGTGAGTCATCTGCTTACGTCACGATGTTTGGTGGATATTATGCTTCAGAAAGAAGTAATATCTTTATTATAGCCTTACCTTAGCAATTAAACAGTATATAGTTTCTAATAAAATTGCTAGAGGGCGCAATTTGTCTTAAAAATTATTGTTTTGGCAATAACTCAGAAACGAACGGAGATATCGAGCTGCGGTTTTAATATTTTTTCTAGCAAATTTCATCTCCTTCTCGATTATGGTATCATAATTATACCGTATGATTTATTTTTTCGAAATTGCGCCCTCTAGCATTTTTTTTTGAGAACTATTATGGACAACTAAATACGATTGGTCAAAGTGCATACATTTCTTTTTCAAACAGTCTTTAGTTTGCTAAAATCGGATAAGTCGTTTATAAGTTACAGCTATTTAAATGATTACACTTTCAACAGCTTCCCCCACTCTTATTAAAGTCGGTACGCCAATGAGCATAAGACCAAAATAATGCATAATTGTCCAAGCTTTAAAATGGTGTTATCAAACATATACCTTAATGTGGAATTTTCGGAGTTATGTAAAATTTAAAAATTTACTTTTCAATTACGCCCTCTTGCGGCAAAATGCGGAACTTGAAAATTATTTCCAGAATTTTCTCATAGCCACTTTTATTATCATTTTTCTTTCCCTGAGTTTCTATGCCCAGTAGTTTCCGAGATATGGCCCTTCTTCGACCTTAATGAAACACCCTGTATAAAAGCATATTTTTCAGAAATATAATTTTTAGATATTGTCCACAGAGATATTAAAATGGAGAATATTCTTCTGGCAGATAATCCAAGAGATGCCTCTGATGATTATTTTATTAAATTGACCGATTTTGGACTAAGCATTTTGAAAACGGGAGTTGGTATTCAAGCATTAATGAGAGATTACTGTGGCACAGTACTCTACATGCGTAAGTATGTAAAATTGTAGGTATAAAATTAAAGTGTATATTGAGATTACATCTTTATAAATAAAAACATGAACGGCTTCAAAAACGCTTTAGAAAATTGAAAAAAGGAGGATAAAGGCCGGTTCTCATATACGCTTCAACGCGCTTTACTACGCTTGACTTCATGGAGCGACAAAATGTATTTTTCAATTATTCTCATGCTTCCTTATTTATTCGTTCTCAGTTACGCCGCGCCTCACTTGGCTTGAATGCGCTTGACGCCTCCAATTGTCGCTGGGCTTTTCTAGGCTTCATGTCGCGTGGTGAAGCGCAGCGACGCTCGATCAAGTACAAGTGGGAATCACCAAAGCAGCAGTGTGCACGTGGCAATTACTATAGATTTTAAAACCAGTTAGCAAGGTTGCTTGTTGCGTTCAAATTTTATTGTGGGTAAAAATGGCCCGTATAGATGACCAAAAAATTAAACAGTTAATATGAATCCCCCCTCTTCCAATCTAGCTCGAAAAATGCTATGTAAACTCTCGACGCTTTCGCTTTTTTTCGTTTTTCATACTCGTCGCATACAAGTGCTAAAACAATCTCCTCATCTGATGATGTGCTATCGCTTCCTGAAGACATGATTTTTTATAATTAAATCGTTAAAATATAACCTACTAAAAACCACTGTTTTCGTTGAACTGACGCGCCTCGCCGCCTGGTCAAGCGCTAATGTGAATAGTCTTTTTCATTTTGATGCCTTGTCGCGACGTGAAGTCAAGCGTAGTAAAGCGCGTTGAAGCGTATATGAGAATCGGCCGTAAGGGATAACCGGCTATGAAAACTAGTCGGGTAGACAGCCGCGTGGTAATAAATACGATATTTTTAGGCGGTTAAATTTATAAACTTGAAAATAAAATTCAGAAACTTTTTTAATCCAAGACCTTCTGGGATTTAAAAAGGAGTACGTAAAACAGAATACAGGCCTGTTCATTCAGGTGAAATTTTGACGTTTAACCCGTGGAGCAGAGATACAAACCAAACTGTATATGATATATGATTGTTTTGATGTTATTTTTTTTTTGTTTTTATGATCGAGCACAAGCACTATAAGAGAAATCCTTTAAGGCGCTCTGGGAGCGGTGCGTGTGCGAAGAAAGCGATTCACGTTTTTCTTGAATCGTTGGAGGTTATATTCGGTTGGAAACACGGTTTCAGAAAGGCCGTTCCACATGACCAACAAACTAACCTGTAAATATACCTATATCAACGTCATAATTTGATAAACAAGATAACCTGAAAATATGCCGATGTCGACGTCCTGTCATAAAACTAACCTCAAAACATTAAATTAATAAACAAACGGATGTCAACGTCTTGGCGTCTTGTCAAAACTTGACAAGCAAAACGAACCCCAAACTGTATCCGTCAAAAGTTCCTTTATAAAGAGGCTTGTAAAGTCGCCACAGTGAATCTTTTCCCGTGCGTCATCACTTTCACGTCATCAAAATCGTATGAATCAAATCAAAATTACGAGACGAAAAAAGTCAAAACTAAGTCTAAGTTCATAAAATGGACATGCCTGCCTACCGTTTGACGTACCTACATAATATCCCAAAAATTTATTATTTATTTTAAGTTTTGCCCGGCATTCTCTATTATCTAAAAGAAATTGACAAACAAATGTTAATACATTTAATACTATTTTTAAAGCTTAAAATCTAGAAAAGTTTGATGTTTTATTTACTATTAAAATCGCAAAAGTCAAATTTTTGACATCCTTTCATTTAAGGGAATTTAGCCACTGCCGTAAACTTTTCTAAGAACTTTCACGGTTAGAATATTTAAAATAAATAAATTAGGTATTATAAAAATCCATAAATACTTAACGCCAAAACAGATGGTGGGTATAATTAGCTCTAAAAAGAATATTTTTAGAAAAAGAATCAGTTTTAAGGCACACAAATTTACAAAATACGAATTAGATTGGCAGATCAAAATAAGGTTGACAATGACGTTCTAAAATACAACGGTAGTCAACTAAACAAATAAAAAAAGTAATTAAATGACGTTTATAGTTTTATTCTTGTCTAGCACGTTATATTATTGCGGAATCTTGGAGACGTTCTCTTATACTTTTATTCAAACTTGTAACTGTAATAAATAAGGATGCAAAGTTATTAACCACGTTGAGTCCTGATCGTTGATTGATGACGCACGGGAAAAGATCCACTGTGGCGACTTTATGTGCTGTTTCACACACTTCTTTAAAATCGAGAAGGCTATGATTTGATCAATGTAAGTAGCACATTTGATCAAAAAAAAATATTTTTTTATAAATAGAATGTATTTTCAGAGTGTTCTAAATTCAAGGGTGACCATTGGGATCTCGGAAACTACCGTGCGAGCAAAAATTATTTGCATCAAAGAGGGCCTTGCATCTAAGGACGTAATGCTTAGCCGTAGAGCTTAATACCTGTTGGGTGTCAGTAATTACCTGAATTAACAATCAATCAGTTATTCCGTCATCTTTGGCAGTCGTTACAAGTAATTTGATTCATCGCTAATTTTTCCATTTTTTTGAACAATTCACACAATGGGCTTTACGGAATAACACAAAATATTCATGGTTGACGCGTATTTTCGAAACGGGGTTAGAGTAAATTGTGAGTGGCAATACAATCCGGGTTTGTGCATGAACGATTTTCACGAACATTTTCCTAACGTTGCTTTTATTGCTGGGGATTTTTTATCATTGCCTGAAAAGAACCGTGGCTGTGTTTAGGGAAACAGGTTCTATACAACACAAAAAAGGAGCAGGAAGACCAGCTGTAAGAGCAGAAGAACTTGTTGCAAACGTTCGTGAAATAATGCAAAATACGCCAACAAATTGTATAAGACGCCTGTCCCAAGAAGTAGGAAGATCTTATGTAACATGCAGGACTATTCTTAAGAAGCAGCTAAATTTATTTCCTTATAAAGTGCAAGTATTCCAAGAAATATAAACCGCAGATTTTGAAAGACGCAGGAATTACTCTTAATGGTTTACCCCAAATTTATTGGAAAGAAATGATTTATTAGACCTGACATTTTTTTCGGATAAAGCCTGGTTCCACCTCTCCGGTTATGTGAATTCTCAGAATACACGCATGTGGAGTAGTGAAAATCCCCATTTTTTTGTAGAGTCCATATTGTATCCTCAAAAAAATGGTGTCTGGTTAGCTGTTTTCCGAAGAAGAATTGTTGGTTCTATTTTTTTCCATGACACAATTACAGCACAGCGGTATAGAGACAATATTTTGAATCCATTTGTGGAGCAATTACTTGACGACGAACTACGTTTTGGATATTTTCAACAGGACGGTGCAACCGCCCATACAGCCGCCGAAACTATGCTTACGCAATTTTTTCGACGACAGATTGATCAGTTTTCGATCAGACATTGAATTCCCACCTAGATCACCTTGTTTAACGGTTATGGATTACTTCGTTTTTCCTCATTTAAAGAACACTATTTTTAAAACACCAGTTGCAAATTTAGAAGAATTACAAAAAAGGATTATACAAGAATGTGGTAACATTTCTCCAGAGATGCTGGTCAATACTTTCGAAAATATGATGAGACGTGTAAATTTTTGCTTGGAGCATGGCGGTGGCCAATTTCAGCAATTTATGTAATTATTTTTCTTTTTCTTTCTGTATATTCTTACTTTGTTAATTTTGTATATACAACAAAAATAAATTTGTATATGTCTACTTATTTTATTACTCATTAGTTTGGCATATCATGTAATAATATGAATTTGACAAAATTTTAACGTAGATTTGGTTAGACATATCGTCCCCATATCATTGTGATCTAAACCAAGCCCTACGTTTTTTAATCCAAGCCCTCTTTGATGCAACTAATTTTTGCTCGCACGGTGCTGTCTCATACACTTCATTACAATCGAGAGACTATGATTTGATCAATGTAACATCAATGCACATTGATAAAAAAAAATGTTTTTTTTTAATAGAATGTATTTTCAGAGTGTTCCAAATTCAAGGGATCACTGGGATCTCGGAAACTATAAAATTACAAAAATAAAACATAACTATATCTACTATCTACAACAACTAACAAACATGTCAACACAATTCTGCCATAATGGTTTAGCGTATAATATTTTGCTGCATAGCCACCTTTAATTTATTATTTAGATTCTGTCTGATTTTTTCATATTGAATAATGAATATAAAGGGCAGATACCGAGCGAGCAAAAATTATTTGCATCAAAGAGATCTTGGATCAAAAAACGTAGGGCTTGGTTTAGATCACAATGATATGGGGACGATATATCTAACAAAATCTAGGTTAAAATTTTGTCAAATTCATATTATGACATGATATGCCAAACCAATGAGTCATAAAATACAAATTTATTTTTGTTGTTTACAAAATTAACAAAGTACGAATATACAGGTGGAACCAGACTTCATCCGAAAAAAATGTCAGGTCTAATAAATCATTTATTTCCAATACATTTTGGTAAACCATTGAGAGAAATTCCTGCGTCTTTTAAAATCTGCGGCTTGTATTTCTCGGAATACTTGCACTTTATAAGGAAATAAATTAAGCTGCTTCTTAAGGATAGTCCTGCATGTTCCATAAGATCTTCCCACTTCTTGGGACAGGCGTCTTATACAATTTGTTGGCGTATTTTGCATTATTTCACGAACGTTTGCAACAAGTTTGTCTGTTCTTACATATGGTCTTCCTGCTCCTTTTTTGTGTTGTATAGAACCTGTTTCCCTAGACACAGCCACGGTTCTTTTCAGGCAATGATAAAAATCCCCAGCAATAAAAGCAACGTTAGGAAAATGTTCTTGAAAATCGTCCATGCACCAACCCGGATTGTATTGCCACTCACAATTTACTCTAATCACGTTTCGAAAATACGCTTCAACCATGAATGTTTTAAGCTGTTCCGTAAAGCCCATTGTGTGAATTGTTCAAGAAATTGGAAAAATTAGCGATGAATCAAATTACTTGTAACGACTGTCAAAGATGACGGAATAACTGATTGATTGTTAATTTAGGTAGTTACTGACACCCAACAGGTATTAAGCTCTATGGCTTAGCATTACCTCCTTAGATGCAAGGCTCTCTTTGATGCAAATAATTTTTGCTTGCACGGTATATGTACTTATTCTTTATGATGTAATTTTTCGTCGAATCGTTCAGTAATAAGAAGTGTGATATACACATATATTTTTACGAGCTCTTTCGGAATCTGAAGTAAAACATCCATGTCCCTACTAAAACGAAATGAAGTTAATAATGGGCCCAAACCGTCGGATTCAAAAACTGATAATGCCATTTTTTAGAGATGAAAAATGCAATCTATTTCATTATTTCCCCCTAAATAAAGTTGTATAATAATGTATCTACTAACAAACACATTGGCCTATAGATTGTACCCAAATACTTTCTGATTATCAATAAACAACTATAAAAAAAATTAAGTTAGGAAAATTTCGCCTTTTTCTAAAAAATTTCTCCAGAAGTATGAGGAATATATCAGTAATTTTTAAAAGACATTTGATTGCCATAATTTAATCTTGTTCGTATCTCTTATACTTATATTTATTATTTTTTCATTTATTTTTAAACTCAAGAACATAATTGATATGAAGTGATCTGTGTGTAATTTGGACAATAAATTAATAACTATTTTAATTTAATTTGTGTGTGCTCATTCATGTAGCTCCAGAAATTTTGCAATTGAAGACATACAGTGAGTTGTGCGATGTATGGGCCATAGGCATTATTCTGTACATGATGTTGTACGGGCGCAGTCCGTTTTTTGATAAAACCGATGAGGGATTGGCAAATAAAATTATTAATGAAGAGCCTAACTACAAAGCCCAAGGGGATATCAGTCCGGAAGTCATTGACCTTATGACGGGTATTCTGGTAAGGTCAAGAGTAATCTTGTTAATTTTAAGAGGCCAGAGAGGCAAATGCGATCTCATAATTCAGCTGGCGGATCGTTTTTAAATGGCATGTCGACCAGGGTTGACAAAAAAACACTAAAAACAGTGTTTTTTATTTTAAACTGTTTTTAAATGCCTACTCCAAAAATAAACATGTTTAAAGCATTTGTTGGTAATTTCTTTGTTTAAATTACCTTTTCTCTCAATTAACAATGCTACTGACGCTGATATTTTGTGTTATTTAAAAAAAATAATAAGCCCAAACCAACTGTGGGTTCTGATAAAATACCGTCATTCCTCTTGCGTGTACAAACAGATGTCTTCGTAAGACCTATTTGTAATATTTTTGATTTGGCCCTAAAAACATCACGCAACATGTCAAAATATTTTTCTGTAATTTGTTGCCAGTTTAAATACATGATTTTTATGCTTAATTTTTCTCTGGATTCTGGGATCCCCAGGGTTGGATCTCCATTGTGTCAACCTAACTAACACATTATTAGAGTATATCTTGGTGTTTATTGTTTTTAATTGTAAAATTATAATATATATATATATGTTTTGTAGAAGAAAGATCCGGTTCAGAGAATGACCGCATTGCAGATCAAGGAACATCCGTGGATCGACAAGAGAAATAAAAAAACGACCAAGGATCAAAACATTGTCGCTATGATGAAGCAGTTCAGAAATGAGACCGTCTCGACGCCTAGTCGGACGGCTAGAGGCTTAGTAAGTTTCATTTTTACGCACTGTATTCAGAGTCCTGTAATATTGCAATTTTCTGCCATACCGGGTGTTTCAGGAACGCTCACCGCTATAACTGCTTTATTGTGTACTTATATAACTATAACAGAGATAAAATTTGGTGGATTTATATTTGATATTATTTTGCATTTTATGACATGACGGATGCCATTTTGTCACTTCCGGTTTAACCGAACATTACCTTAACTTTAGATTTGGGGGGTATGATAGAACACCCAAGCAGATTGAAGAATACAAACAATTAAAAAGAACCTTGGACTCTCGGTTGCAGAATGGCGAAACCAATCTAAAGATTAAGTACTATAATGGTTTTCCAAAAATTATTACAATGAAAGACAATTTAAACTACTAAGTTTGTCTAACAGTACGTCAACATCTCCCAAACCTAAAAATATCCTGTTTATATCAAAATGTAAGAGGACTCAATACCAAAACAAATGATTTTTATAAGTCGGTTTGCGAAGCTGATCATGACTTTATAGCAATTACTGAGAGCTGGATCCAAGATGGAGTCTCTTCTAGTGAACTTTTTGACAATCGGTTCTCGGTGTTTCGCTGTGATAGGGATTTAGCTGGAATGGGTGTATCACGAGGTGGTGGTGTGATTTTGGCAGTCAACAATAGATATAAAGCAATTCAATTGGATTTTCAGGCCGTTCGCAACAATGTCATTAAGGTAGATGTAGTGGGATGTAGGATAAGCATTAACTTTATCACACTACTTATATTAGTTATATACATATCACCCAACACAACTCAAAATGACCTAATAACATTTCTTAAATGCCTTGAATCACTTCATTACATATATGGTAGCAATATGGTAATTATGGGCGACTTTAATATGCCTACGCTTCACGAAAATAATACAGATGATACAAAAACCGAAACACTCAAAAGCTTCCTTCACCTTTTTGCCTTGAAGCAACATAACTTTATTCCTAATACTCATTGTGCAATTCTGGATCTTGTTCTCTCAAATGTTACGTGTGACGTTTCCGCAGAATTTGTTCCACTAGTGAAAGAAGCTAGCTACCATCCCTGCCTTAACATTGCCCTGTCCCTTCACGTTGACAAAAAGTCAAAATTTCCTGTAAACCTATCTCACCTAAAGTATAATTTCGCAGGAAAGCAAATTTTCCACTTTTATATGACATGATCTTGAATGTGGACTGGTCGGCTCTGTATGCATTATCTAATGTGAATGAAGCATGTACTCGGTTTTATAAGATACTGTACGAGGTTTTCAATGCATGCGTTCCTCTGTCTATTATCCATAAAAAAACATACCCCATATGGTTTACATCCGAAATTATTATAGATACAAAACGTAAGCATAGGGTTTAAAAAAAAAATGTAAAAATCCAACTCTCCAGTATTGCAGCTTCAGTATAAAGAACTCCGTTTATAGTATTAAAAAAAAGATTAATATTGCCCACAAAACCTACACTAACAAGGCCGAAAATTCTATCTTCAAAGATCCTAAAAATTTCTGGTCGTTTATTAATTCAAAAAACGCAACATGCGCATTACCTGAAATGTTTACGGATGACACCACTCAGTACTCCGAACCTAACGATATTGTAAATGCCTTTGCAAACTTTTTAAAATCCGCTTACACCACCCCATCTAATCAAGCTTATTCACAAAACGTATTAAGTGGAAGCACTTCTGTCATCCTCAAACACCTTTCCGACGAACTAATCGTGGCATCTCTAAAGAAAACAAAAAACTAGCCAACATGTGGACCCGATAGAGTTCCGTTTTATGTTGTCGAAGACTGCGCTGCTCCTCTTCTTAAACCGCTGTCATTTATCTTCAATTTATCACTTAAGACTTAAGCGGTCTTTACACCTGTGAAGTTCTTCGTGAATTTATTCGTGAAGTAACCTTAAGGCTAAACTTTGATAATGTAAATGGCCAACTTGGACGTCCAATAAATTCGTGAATTTCTTCGTGAAGTTATTCACGGCAGAGAACAAGTTGTATTTTTCAATCAAATTTTCCGTCAATTCGGACGTGCCAACGTTCAAATTTTTTAAACATTTGGTGAAAAGTTAGGTTATTTTTTATAAATGAATGTATCTGACTTTTCAATATAGACTTTTACCATATCAAGCAGTTTCAAAAATGATGTTTTCGGCATCCGCAAAAACTTTTTAAATTGTTTCTGGATCTTCTTGAAACTCAGTCCAAATTAGGTTCAGAGACCCCCGACTTTATCCTGTAACCATGGTCTTACCAACCACCTCCTTCGAATTAACTGTGGCTCTGCCAATAAACAGCTAGCAGCGATGATTAGATATTGCTGCAGCTTTCTTTTGTGTAAGTTTACGTTTCTTTATTATTTTAGTACACAAAACAGTCTGAAGATTAACCATTTTTCAAGAAATATAAACTAAAATCAAAAAATCCGACCAAAACAAATAAACCTAACCACAAAATATCAAAAATTTGTTTATATTGGTAAACTTGTTCGAAACATGAAAATTTGACAAACAAAATTAATCAGCTGATGCACTGTGATTACACCATGTAAGCTACCGACTTCACGAAGAAATTCGCGAATAAATTCACGAAGAACTTCACAGGTGTAATAACAACTTAATACATTTCCAGATGTATGGAAGGAGGCAAGGATCACCCCAGTTCTTAAAAAAGGGAATTCCAGTGAAATATTAAACTACAGACCAATCTCTATTTCGTTCCATTTGCCAAGGTCTTCGAGATGTCTGTCTGCAAATGCATTTTTAGCCAAATAAAATCGCTAATTTCACCCACGCAACATGGCTTCTTTAATGCCCGTAGTACAGATCCTCTCCCGTCTTCCATCTGCCTACTCCATCAACAAACTTTTTAATTAAAAACCAATTTATCAATCAATGTTTATTTTCAATAATATGATGACATTGATGTATTCGGCCTGTCCTCCACTCAGTTTACAAATGCAACTAAACTTAAACTATTACAACAACTTTAACTTACTGAATTTCACAATTTTTTATTTCAAAATTATTTATTAATATTTTTAACCTATTATTATTTTTTCTATGTCACATTGTCTTATAATTGGAACCTGTTCTGTTAGACAATAAAGATTATTATTATTATTTTGACACTACGTATATTTTTGGCTATATCGATTCAGAACACCATTCCAACTAATTTTACTTAATTTTTTCAAATGGAAACATTGGCTCACTCAGGCAAAAAGACGCTTTTTTTCCCAACAATTTTATATCACACACCTTATGTAAAATTAGAAAATGAGTGATAATTTATTAAAATTACCAAATTATGGCAAAAAATACAAGAAGTGCAAACGACCTAACCGAAAAATCAAACGATAAAATACCAAGCTACTGTTATGTGAAACTATAATTTCAACGATTAGCGGATTTTAAATTTGTAATTATTATGTTCATTGGTTTGTTAGCATTATGGCGTCGTGGGTACCTCGATAAATACAAAGCCGTTTGTGCTTTTTGTTGTGTGGGTACCTCGATAAATACAAAGCCGTTTGTGCTTTTTGTTGTATTTTTTGTCATGAATTGGTATTTTTAATAAATTATCAAGATTTTGGCTTAGAAGTAAACCATTTTGAAGAGTTCATAGCAATCTAGATGAAAAAATAAAACTAAAAAGAAAATTTATTTAACGTGTCAAAAAGTTGTTGAATTTGAAAGGGTGTTCAGAATCGATATAGCCAAAAATATACAGGGCATTCCATTTAAAAATCTAAAGTTGAGATCATTTCCGGCTAAACCGGACGTGACAAAATGACATCCGTCATTTCATAAAATGCAAAATTATATCACATACAGTGTCCGCAAGAAAGTCCGCATCAAATGGGATTTTTTTTTTATTATTAGGTATAGGTAAAAATTGAAAAGGCAGTTAGTTTTTGCTTACCTAAAAACCAAAAATGACGTATACTGAAGCAGCTGCACGACTTGCGTTACCTGTCAAATTTGACATTTTTAATAAAATAGGTTCAAAAATGCCCTTATTTAACAAAATATCGAAAAACTTTATTCGAAAAAGTTGTTTATTTAGGCATTTTTAGTCACTGTCCGAAATTTTGAGTGTCTAATACAATTTTTATTTTTTGCCAGGTTCTTGAAAATTTTGATCAACCCTCGTAGATTAACTTTTATACATCGATGTAAAATCATTTGCCTTTCCTTCATTTGTAATCTTAATGCAATTTTGTGTAAAATTTTTGTTTCCTATTATTTGTTTTGCTTCAAAAACTGAAATTATTATTGATTAGTATGTAATGTTTGATGCAAAGTTTATCTAATTACATCAGTTTTGCCAAAACCGACGTTTCCTGTTTTTCTTAAGTTAGTAAACAGATGTACAAAAAGAAAATATTAGGAAGCTTTCGTTGAAATTTTACTTAATTAATATTGGATTAAAAAGAATAAATATTAATCGCTCGAAACATTTTATTCAACAAAAATATAGTTTAATATAATTAATTTAATTTAATATAAATTAAGTAAAATTTCAACGAAAGCTTCCAATATTTTCTTTTTGTACATCTGTTTACTAACTTAAGAGAAATGAGAAACGTCGGTTTTGGCAAAACTGATGTAATTATATAAACTTTGCATCAAACATTACATACTGATCAATAACAATTTCAGTTTTTGAAGCAAAATAAATAATAGGAAACAAAAAGTTTACACAAAATTGCATTAAGATTACAAATGAAGTAAAGGCAAATGGTTTTACATCGATGTATAAAAGTTAATCTACGAGGGTTGATCAAAATTTTCAAGAACCTGGCAAAAAATAAAAATTGTATTAGACTGTCAAAATTTCGTACAGAGACTAAAAATGCCTAAATAAACAACTTTCTCAAATAAAGTTTTTCGATATTTTGATGAATAATGGCATTTTTGAACCTATTTTATTAAAAATGTCAAATTTGACAGGTAACGCAAGTCGTGCAGCTGCTTCAGTATGCGTCATTTTTGGTTTTTAGGTAAGCAAAAACTAACTGCTTTTTTAATTTTTACCTATACCTAATAATAAAAAAAATCCCATTTGATGCGAACTTTCTTGCGGACACTTTATAAAGCCACCAAATTGTATCTGTGTAATTTAAACAATAAAAAGGTTATAGAGATGAGCTTTCCTCTTTAAACACCAGTATACAGGGTGATTCACTGTAAGTGGCCTATTAGAAGAACCTGAGAAATTATCTTACTGGACCTTTGGCACTAAACCATTATGACAGTTTTGTTACGGGAAATTTCCAAAAATTGAAGGGAGAGACCGAAATCCAGTAAACAACAAAAAAAACATAACCTCCGCGGTTAAAGCGGAGGTTAACCAGTTAGGTAGAAAATGAATTAATTTCTAAGATGTGCTGTTAAGATGTTAATTGATACTACAATTTGGGTTTTGCCAGCGCAGACTGTTTAAAAAGAAGGAAACATTTATTGCAAGGTTGTTTGTTTACTGCCGCATTCCAATAGTCACTTTATTTTCTGTTTAGAAGAAGTGAATGGTTATCTGTTGTAGTACCTATTGTGAGCGGTTTAAACCGTTACTTTATAGTAAGAAGTATTTTTCCTATACTAAAAGGGTTATTTAACAGAATCACACAAAATCGAAATTTTAATGATTGGCTTTGGCGACAGATCTCAAGTAGCTTTATTTCACGAAACATGCCCGGATCTATCACCAAGTTCCCAAGGCACCATCAGCAAAATTGAAAGACACTATAGTAAAGTGGGCCCCGTCAGGGACATACCAAGAATAAGGCAGTCCAGAGTAATGGATGACGACACGCAATTAAACGTTTTACTTGCTCTTCAAGAAAATCCTATTACTCCAGCCACACGTCTGCATTCAAGTTAGTGAAATCATGTCAGATACGTCCTTATAAAATATGAATGGTACAAGAGTTACTGGAAAATGATCTGGACCGCTGTCTTCAGTTTTGTGAAGTGATGATGAATGCATTTGATCAGCATTTAGTAGATTTGGACTGGATCATTTTTACAGATGAGTGTACTTTTGTACTAAATGGTAAAGTCAATAAACATACCTGTCGATGTTGGTCCTCAGAAAATCCTCACTGGATGCGAGAAACACACAGCTTCTGCAAGAACCTAATGTTTGGGCAGGCAGGTATGTGTCCTGCCAACATCTGAAAATACACCTCTGCGTTATCAGCTATTGGGTTTTGAAATAAGTCACAGGAATAAAGTAATCTATGTATAAGATAAAATTAATCCAATGAATAGTCCACTGTCGAATGCTTCAGTAAAAAAATTAATTTCCGAGGTAGATATTAAGCACTGTGAATCACCCTGTATAAGCATACAGTGTAGAAGTTAAGGGAAAATTACGCTGCCGTAGATGTTTCAAATGGTTTGCCGATTTCTATGGCCGCAACTAAAATACAGACAATTTCTTTATTTCAGAGTATCGTCTGCGACGGGATATTTGATGCTAGTAATACCAACCTAAGGGGAAAATCTGGTAAAGTTTAACTTTATTTCATTCCTGAAAATCTTACGAAATGGTATTTTTACTTAGAATATACCGAAAGCTCTAGCTTGATTGTAGTAAAAATACCGTTTTGAGGAGTAATTTTTCTTAGAATTTTTTTTTTCTACCCAATCGAAAGATATTTTGTGTCGCCAAGACAACGAAAAAAATTTCCGGAAGTATTCATGTTCTTAAATTTCCGGCGGCCAAAAACAGTTTACTTTGCTAAATATCTGGAATACAATTGACTTTTCCGAAAAATGCTAAATTACAAAATAAAGACCAATCAAATTACCTACAAAAGGATAAACACGTGTACATAATTTGATTAGACCAGTGACGTGCAGCAACCTGTTTAAACTTGCTAAGCATAATTTAACCTTCAACTACTGCGTTTTATGTAGTCGGAAAATTCCCAGTTAGCAAATTTATTACAATGAAACGTTGAAGTGTTTACAAAAAGATTTAAAATTTTCCAAATAGGTTATGTAAGGGGCGTACAGTATTTCAATTCGGTATTTATTTTTCAATATAAATAAATGTTAAATAACCATGTATTCACAATTTAAACGGAGAAGCATAACAAATTAAATTATATTAAATCAGTGCCGCACAACATAGTAGTACCTATATTAAATTATTGCCGCACAACAGAGTCGTTCTTAATATAATTTTTATACAGTAAATATTCTCCACATGATGAAAAAAATTACATCATAAAAAAGCACATTTTACATGAGTACTTACATTACGATCCAAATAAAATCTTCGTCCTCTTCTTCGACTTCAGCGGGTTGAAATACATTGCTGCAAGATTGTCCTTGGCACTACTCACACAGATTTAAGCAGTTAAGGCCTGACTTCCTACAGCTAGACAGCCTTTCACAGCCAGCCTTACATTAGCAGAATATCAACTTAAGGATGAAGTCTGGAGCAGTTAATTTATTCATAGTATTTGGTGTAAGAAGTTAGATAGATAGATAGAATCGTCTTTATTTTTAACTCGGCGAAGTGCAGCATAGCTGTTTGCTTAACCGAGCATATAAAATACAATTATAATATAATAAATTACAATATTATCACTAAGATTATAAGTATCAAGTATAAACATAATATACCTATAACAATATAATACTTCCTACTTATCACTTATGCAAAAAACAACAAAAAAAAAAAATGTATAATATAGGTGCCAAAAATAAAAATCTACATTCAAAGTCCATTTAACAAAAACATTTTAAATTTCCGTTTAAACGTATTATAGGAAACATTCTCAAAATACACTTTATTTGTATTAAACATTTTGGGAGCAACATATGAAAAAGATCGCTGAAATAGAGCAGTGCGATGTCGAGGTAAATTAAGCAAATTATTTTGGCGAGTGTGGCGGTTGTGAGTTGCACATCTAAAAGAGAGTTTCTCGCGAAGATATCCGGGAGTTCCACTCTCGAGCAGCTTAAAAATAAAACAACCAAGATGTAGTTTTAATCTGTCTTGCATATTTAGCCATTTTAACGTTTTCAATTTATAAGATACATGGTCACGCGTTTTAAGTCCACAAACGAAGCGTATACACGAATTCTGGACTCTCTGAATCCTATTTTTCGACTGTAAGTCAAGACAAGGTCCATAAACAATATCTGCATAAGTGCAGTGAGAGAGAACCAAAGATTCGCATAGTTGTCTTTTTAGGGAAAAATTTAGTATATCTTTATTTTTGTAAAGATTTTTTAAGGAAAGAAAGGACCTCTGTATTATTTTAGATACCTGCTGTTTAAACCTAAGACTAGAATCAAACACAATCCCTAAATTCTTGTACTCTGCAACGACAGGAATCTGAGTATTATTAATGGTCAATTGGATGTTGTGACTTGCCCAGTCCTTGTCCGGACCAAAAAACATAACAGCTGATTTTTTAGGATTTATTTTTAGGCCATGGTTTTTAGAATAGTGAGAGATAGACTCTAAACAATTGTTCATAACTTGATTAGCCTGAAGTGCACCTTCCTTACTGAAACTTATGCGTAGTTGAGTGTCATCGGCAAATCTTTGCATATGACAGTTTGCAATTGCAAGGTTCATGTCAATCGTGTAAATTAGAAAGAGCAATGGCCCCAATATAGAGCCTTGTGGTACACCACGAACTATATCTATAGACTCCGATATGACCTCCTCTACGAGTACTCGCTGTGAACGACCCGATAGATAGTTCTCAATAAACTTCACAGGTCCCTCTGAAAACCCGTAGTAAAACAATTTGGCACACAACATTCGGTGATCCAAAGTATCGAATGCCTTACTATAGTCCAACAAAACAAGGGCAGATGTATCACCCAGATCTGCAGCTCCAATAATATCATCTACAACCCTGAGTAGTACAGATGTGGTGCTGTAATGTTTGCGAAACCCCGACTGTGAATCCGGCAATAGACTATTTTGATGTAAATAATTAATTATCTGGGAAAAAATAACTTTTTCTAATATCTTAGAAAATATAGGCAATAAACTAATAGGTCTTAAATCATTAACTGAACTAATATTAGTTACCTTTGGAAGCGGCAAGACTATTGCAGTTTTCCACTGTGAAGGAAATATACCATTCTCGATGCAGATGTTAAAAATATGAGTTAAAAATGGCACAATTATTGGACAGCATAATTTCACCATCTCCAAAGATATACCATCCACTCCAAAGGCGTTAGACCTTAACTGAGAAATTGCATTAATAATATCATGGTCGTTAACCAAGCTAAATGAAAAAGTTGCCAATGTCGCGCGACCATTAAGATAAGTCTCTACAGTTTTATCACTAGCCGGCGTCGCTACAGCATCTATCGACTTTATAAAATTTTTGTTAATTAAATCGGGGTTTTTTAGAGAGGTTGGTAAGTTAAAATTTTGCTTCGATTTATTGTATACGTTCATTTGATCTAAAGTTTGCCATACAGTTCTAGAATTTTTGGTTCTAGTGATAAAATCAATATAAGCCCTTTTTTCATTCCGCACGGCCTGCGTAAAAAAATTTCGCATTTCTTTATAAGCAACCCAATCATTTATTGATTTGGATTTTTTATATTTAGATAATAAATTGTTACGATGTTTTTTCATTATTTTTAACGTGTCTGTAAACCAAGGAGTTTTAGGTCTTGTTACCCTTACTTTTTTTGTGGGTGCATGCAAATCAAAGAGTGATAATATATTATTAGTAAGCAAATTTACTTTTTCAGATATATCTGTGGCATCAAGAATCAAGCCCCAATTTTTACTCATTAAATCCTTATCAAAGTTATGTTTAACGAAATGTCGAAAATCTCTAAATTGAACGATTTTAGGTAACCTTCGAGGGATTATGCAATTCAAAGTACAATAGATAAGTTGGTGATCGCTGGTGTTATGCATGTCATAGTGAACAACATCAGAAGCAAGCAAATGTTTATTAGATAGGACAATGATGTCAATGAGACTATGTGTGCTACCAACCGAACGAGTGGGGTTTACAACTATTTGACTAAGATTGTATGTTGCAAAAAAATTATTAAGTAAATCTATACTAGTGTTGTTGATATTTAACATATTGATATTGACATCTCCCAAAAATATTAATTCGTCAGACATGGGAATTATTTTAGCCATAGAATTTTCTAGAGAACTAAGGGAATCTGACAAGTTAGTTTTTGGCGGCCGATAAAAAACTCCCAAGCCAAAGCAAATGTTGTTTATTTTAAAAGTTACCCATAGCTGCTCAAGAGATTGGACACGTTCCCCAACATCTACTTGCTTTACGCGCAAATCATCCCTCACATAGAGCCCAACACCACCACCGCGGGACCCTCTATCAACTCTAAAAAAATTTAAAACCAGGAATACGTACCTCTGAATCCGGCGTATTATCTGATAGCCAAGTTTCTGAAACTCCCAAAATATCCAAATTTAATTTAATCAATAAGTCTCTTATTTTATCTAAACTAGGTAATATTGAACGTATATTTACATGTGCCATTTTTAAGTTCTTTCTTTGTGCATTAGCCATTTTTACAGAAATATCCAATTATTTATGTGTACATAAAAAGAAAAGCCCTAGAAAAGAGAAGAAAAACCTAGCCTAAAAGTTCTGTCAGCTTATCTGCATTTTTAACAAAAACAGGCTGATCCCCGTCGTTCTTACGAGCCAAAACTCTTCCATTGCGGTGCCACACATATTTATAGCCAGCATCCTTTAGTGTCTTGGCCCTCTTGAATAGATTATATGTCTCCCTAGTTAGTTCTTCAGCAATAAAAATAGGCGAGTCAGATTCTCCCAGACCTGCCCTTCTCCTTGTAATCTTTCCAATTTGTGATCGAGCCTTCAATATTTTGTTTTTTAAATCTAGGTCGGAAACTGAAACTAAAATTCTCGGTCCATTCTCCGTATCAAAACACTTGACAACCTCAAAACTTTCTTGTGTCATGGGAACATTAAGGTATCCAAAAAGTCCCAGCAACTTGGCATTAATAACATTTTTCTCGTTGTTAGCGCTAACCAGGCCAGTTATACAGATATTATTTTTTATTTTGTTTGTCTCTTGGGTATTGAGCAAACCTTCCAGCCGCTGAACCTTATCTTTTAGCAATTGGTTATCCTTTGATATCTCCGTAACCATGTCGGACATTATCTTTGTCCTTTTTTTTTCTTCCTCGTACCTTTCATTGAGAAAATCCATAGCATTTCTCATGTCGCGCACTTCAGTTTGCAACTCCCTGATCATCGACTTTAGTTCAACAATGCCATCATCTCGAGTATCTGGAGAGTTCGAAATATGAATGAATGAACGTCTAGTGGAAAGCGCTTTGATGCAAGTCTCACAATTCCATGAAGTTTTTTCCTGCTGCATAAGTCTTGCATCCACCTCCGTGACTTTCCCACACTCGAGGTGAAAATATCCATTGCAGCGACCACAGTTCAGCTTAAGCTTCTTTCCAATGCTTTTATTGCAGATTTTGCAAGACTTACTGTTTGCCATCCTCAAAGATAATACTTTTCACGAACCTTGGCAACAACGGCGAACCCAGTACCTGCCGGTCTATTGTTCCGCTTAGTGGTCAAAGTTCAATTCAGACGACCGACTGAGAGTTCTCATATACAAAACCAAAATAATAAGATAGAGAAAATAAATGTTGGCGTTTTAAACTCACCAGCCGCTTCTATCGTCTATTAAACAATACTCCACAGCTCCAAAATATATTTATATGCCGTGATGTTTCCATAAAATTCAATTATCTCGACACAAAATTTCTGATGCAATGTAAACAATCTGGCCAACGTTGCCAATACGCAGTTCTCCCTGTTTTCTCTATCCCAAAGGGGTAGGTTCCAACTTATTTCCAGCCACTCTTGAATTTGGAAACTGTGCTGTGAGGCAGCGTCTGATGTTGGAGGTAGAGAAGCCAAGGAGAAGTTTTTACGTAGCTCTGCCTTGATGCATTATTACGAATTTAAAGAATCGAGGCTGATTAAAGTTTTCGATTATTTTCCTGTTCCATAAAGACCTAGCTTCTCTCTAATGACGGTAATTTCATTGTTATCCATATTGGAATTTTAAAACGCGGCTACTTTGGCTTGTAAGTTCTCTGTCCTCACGTTTTTCCAAGAGCTTGACAATTTCCCTTTTTTATATATTGCCGAGGTGGTGTCATACCCAAAAATAGCATGACAAATTAAAATATAGGATGCCATAGAACCTATTTTAATTTGTAGGATATTAACATTAACAGTTTTGTTGGGTTTTGCAGCACTACCAGGTCTTAATGAACGTTGAACAATTTACAGAAATAATTTACATATATACCCCAATTTGTAGGTAATTTTAACGGTTGTTTTCCACCTCTAGCATTTTTTTACCAAATGCTACCGTTTTCGGGATATTTACCAAAAACTAAGAAAATGTATCTACTGGGGTTTGAGGTGTAAATTATATCTGAACTTGTTTAGACAGCTACTGCACGCCACTGGTTTAATTGAATTATGCACGTGCACCCTCTTGTAGGTAATTTGATTGGTCTTTATTATATAGTTTAGCATTTTTCGCAGAAGTCAATAATTGTATTCCAGATATTTAGCAAAGTAGATTGTAGTAGATGGTGATTTTTAAGGTCTGAGAAAAAACTAACAATTTTGGACATTGGCTGCACGCCACTGGTATGATTGAAATTCTACATATACAGGGTGAGTCGGGAGAAATGGGCCAAACTCTCGGCAGGCTGCCTTTTCTCCAATTTTCTATGCACTCTTTTCAGCAGATTGGCTGGTCACACCAATTTTTATCTGCACTTCACTCCGGTCAATGCGCGAGTGTGCTTCTCTTTCGCGGTACCGTATCGCCCAGTAAGTCGTGCCAATAGGAGCCGCGAAATTTAAAAATATTTAAACGAAACGGAGTGGTTATTGCCACAATCCTTTTTTTCCCAAAAAACATTAAAACGTAATATTTACATTAAATCATTTAATAATTAAAAGAAAAATCATCAAGATTAACCATTTCCGCCCACCAAAAAATATTAATAATTTTTTCTCATCAAAACAAAAATTTAAGCCTATTTTAGCCCCCAAAAAAAAAATAAATAAAATAAAATATGTAGATATAAAAATTAGTTTATCCCAAAAAAAAAGACACGAAACGAATACAATATTGGTAAATTAACTGTTTTTACTGAGTTGGTAAAGGACATATTTTTACGACTGGTCTTTGAAGAATACCTTGAGTAGTTTTTACTGTAACAACTCTAGTAACTCCATCAGAACCTGGATGAGTTTCCAAGATTCGACCGACACGCCACTTTATGGGTGGAGTTAATTCATTTTTTAACACCACCAGAACACCAGGTTTAATATCTGGAATAGATTTATGCCACTTATGACGCAAAGTAAGAGTATTTAAATACTCCTGATGCCACCGTTTCCAGAAACATTGTTGGAGGTGTATCAGAAGTTGCCATCGCGATAGTCTATTAATAGTTATATTAGTTAAATCCTCATCAGGAAGTACGGTGAGAGGCTCCAAACTAAGAAAGTGTCCCGGAGTTAAAGCGGTTAAGTCATTAGGATCTGAGCTAATGGGTATTAACGGACGCGAGTTTAACAGTGCTTCTATTTGAACAAACACCGTATTTAGCTCTTCGTAAGTCAATATCTGTTCACCTACAACTCGAATTAAATGACTTTTAACGCTCTTTATACCAGATTCCCATAAACCTCCAAAATGGGGAGCAGCAGGGGGATTAAAACTCCAGACAATCTGTTCTGTTTCTGCAACAGATTTCATAATTTGTTTTAAATATTTACTAGCCCCTAAAAAGTTGCTACCGCAATCACTGTAAAGATGACTACAGCGACCTCGACGAGAAATAAAGCGTCTTAATGCTGCTAAAAATGATTCAGTAGATAAGTCTGAACAAAGCTCTAAATGGACAGCCTTGGTGGCACAACAAACAAAGAGGCACAAATAGGCCTTTAAGACTTTGGCTCCTCGTATTTTATTCATCGTAATATTAAAGGGGCCAGCCATGTCTAAGCCTACTTTAGAGAATGCCTTTACTTGACTGACACGAAAATGGGGAAGATTACCCATTTGAGGTGTAAGAGAACGGGGATTTACCCTAAAACATTTGTAACACGAGCCAACAACAGTGCGTATAGCTCTTTTTGGACTTAATATCCAATAATTTTGGAGCAATAAAAAGTGCAACGTTTGCAGACCACAATGCAAATGTTTTAGGTGAGTTTCTTCTATTATTAAGCTTGTCAAACGACTATTTCGGGGTAATAAGATAGGGTGTTTTTGATTAAATGGCAAAGATGAATTAGCCAAACGACCACCAACCCTTATAATTGATTCCTCATCCAAAAAGGGGTTTAATTTTCTTAGGGGTTTCGATACTGGCCGGCTAAATTGAAGATTTAAAATATCCTCAGAGAACGACTGGTTCTGAATATATTTAATTAGTGCCTTTAAACTTTTAGTAAAGTCGACAGGACTTAAAGCCCCAATTATTTTATTTTTTGGTTTTTTACAATTTGAGATAAAACGCATACACAGAGAAATAATTATTTGAATTCTTCGTAGTGAGGAATATCTCTGGAGAAGAAATTCAAACAAATCTGAAAATAAAAAATTAGAAAAAACAAATTGCTTCTCTTCTTCCTTGGTAATTAAAGCTGATTGAATGGAAGGTAAATTAATTTCTTGATCGGAACTTAACCAAGGAGGCCCCGCCCACCAAAGGGAATAGTGCAGTAAGTCCGAGGGCAAAAGGCCTCGGGAAGCACAGTCTGCTGGGTTCTCCTTGGAGGACACATAGTGCCAAAAAGCTGGGGAAATTTTTGACTGGATATGAGTAACCCTGTTGCTCACGAATGTCTTCCATCGATGAGGAGAACTTTTAATCCAGGTCAAACTTACCATGGAGTCGGACCAGGCAAAAACTTTATCAAACTGAAGTTTTCCAGAAAAAGTGTTAATAACCACACTTAATAAGTCTGCCAATAAAACGGCACTGCACAATTCCAACCGAGGAATAGAAATGCGCTTTAGAGGCGCAATCTTAGACTTTGCGCATACAAAAAATACCCTGACACTGTTTTCCTGAATAAAACGAAAATAAATGCAACATGCATAACCTCGTTCGCTGCTGTCGCAAAAACCATGCACTTCAGTGCGACAAAAATTATCCACCTTTAAACGCCTAGGAATTTTAAGGTCATTTAAGCAAGGTAATTCATTTTTAAATTGAGTCCACTGGTTAACAACGTTTTCAGAAGGAATCTCATCCCAGCCTAAGCCATCAGCCCATAAATGTTGCAACAAATTTTTACAAAAAAATGATACTGGGGACAAAAAACCTTGGGGGTCGAAGATACGAGCTAATTCTGAGAGAATGGACCTTTTTGTACATGGTCGATCAAAAGTTTTGCAAGAATAACTAAAACAATCGAAGGAAGGTAGCCACTTAAGGCCTAAAATTTTTATAGTGGTATCCTGACAGTCAAAGGATAGGGCATCCTGTTGACAGTCTTCCGGACTAATATTTTGTAACAGAGCACAATGGTTTGAAGCCCATTTTCGAAGTGTGAATCCACCCTGTTTTAAAAGATTAATCGATTCCACTTGTAGATTTAAGGCTTTCTCTACAGAATCGGCACCTACAAGAACATCATCAACGTAGGTACAATTTCTTAAAACTTCACAGGCCTTAGGGAACCTAGAAGCTTCGTCTTTTGCCAACTGCAATAATGTGCGAATGGCTAAAAATGGCGCGGATGACACGCCATATGTTACTGTGTTAAGCCTAAATTCTTGTATCGGCTCTGATACAGAGAATCTCCAAAAAATTCTTTGATAGTCACGATGAGACTGAGAAACCAAAATTTGCCTATACATTTGTTTTATATCAGCCGTCCATACTACAGAATGTAGTCTAAAATTCAATAGAAGACAAAAAATATCTTGCTGAAGCTTTTCGCCTATAAACAAAGTATCATTAAGAGAATATTCGCCGCCCTCCTTAGCGCTAGCGTCAAAAACAACTCTGAGCTTTGTCGTGCTGCTATCAGGTTTTATTATACAATGATGTGAAATATAATAACCTTTGTCTGAGCAACCAAGAGGTTCAGTCACAGGTTCCATATGTCCACAGTCCAGATAGTCTTTCATAAATTGACAATACTCTTCGTTTAAAGCAGGGTTACGTAATAAACGTCCCTCTAAACTATTAAAACGTCGCAACGCTATATTTCTAGAATTATGAAAAATAGGTTCTGTATTGCGAAAAGGAAGTTTAACGATATAACGTCCAGACTGATTACGACAATGGGAATCAGCATAAATACTTTCACATAATAAATCATCGGGAGACCTAACTGATTTGCTAGGAACCTCCTCTATATCCCAAAATTTTTTAATAATATTATCTAAATTTGTTTCTAAGGAGGTAAAAAATGTATTGATACCTTTTGACGGATTTTGACATCTAACTTTTCCCATTATGATCCAACCAAAAATTGTATTTATTGCGGTTGGCTCATCATTTTTACCCTTTATTATGCCATTTTTTAATATTGAAGGAAAAACATCAGCTCCCAGAAGCATACCTATAGGTCCAGGGCTATTAAAGTTTTTATCAGCTAGCTTGAGATTTGAAATGTGACCCCAATTTTCCATAGACACATTCTTGCTTGGAAGATGAACTGCAAGTTTTGGCAAAATGATACAGTCAATGACAAACGCCTGAGAAGGTTGATCAACAGGACCTATACGACATGCCATGGTTCCAGACGTTTTGGCTGACATTTCACCTAATCCATAAATGGGAATGGAGCTTCTCGAAAATGGTAAGCCTAAACGTCTTTGCCAATACTCAGTTATAAAACTGGATTGACTTCCGCTATCAATAAGAACACGAATGGTTTGACATTTGCCATGACAATCAGTAACTGCAATATTGGCAGTTGATAAAAGAACTGTATGATGAGTAATTGTATTAGTAAAAACGTTAACAACATCAGTTGACATTGAACCTGAGGTCTCTCCACCCAAATTTGCAGCAATGGAAGGTTGGGGAGTTTGACCAGAGGAAGATTGAGTACCTTGAACAAGGGCACCAGGAGAAGAAGTTTCAAAGTGCAACAAAGTGTGATGTTTACGCTTGCATTTATTGCAACTTAAATTTAATTTACAATTTCTTGACAAGTGTTTACCGCGAAGACAATTTACACATACATTGTGCTGCTTACAAAACGAATACCGATCAGAGGGAGATTTTTTAATAAAATCAGGACATTCTGCCAACAAATGTGGAGAATTGCATAAAAAACATTGTTTAGAAGGTTCAGCATAACCTATAAATGTATTAAGAGGTTTTAAAGAAGATTTAAAGGAAGGTTTGGGTATAGTCGAGGGTATAGTGCCTTTTGAGACCGTGAGTGCGGCCGAGTCCAAAGCCAAACATTGTTTATTTAAAAAACAAACTAGCTCTTTGTACGTAGGCAAATCAGTAGAAATATTGCCTGGGCTATATTGAAGTTCAAATCTTTTTACTGTATGTGCATCTAATTTTTTAATTAACATGTTAAATAAAATAAAATCCCATTCTGCAACATTAAAACCCAAATTTTCCAAAGCCGCTAAATTTTCAGTAAAAATATCCAATAAATTCCTTAACCCCTGAGGATGATCAGTGTTAAGTTTTGCAGCATTATTTATTTCTTGCCAGCAAAATGTGCTTTGCACCCGTTTGTTTTGATAACGAGAGCATAAAGCATCACAAGCAATTTTATAATTATTATTTGTAAGAGGTACGTGTTTAAGGACAGACAAAGCCTCCTTTAAAAGGGATGAGAGAAGGTACTGAAATTTCTCAATATCTGTTAAATCAGTACACGTATGCACCAATGCATTGAATAACCCAATAAACATTGGCCAGTCTTTAAAATTACCACTAAAGGTAGGCAAAGCTATTTTTGGCAACTTTGCATTACTCTTTTGCATACTTGACGTTGCAGTAGTAGGAAAAGTGCCTACTTGTGCTGCTGGCTGAGAATTTGTGTTATTCACATGCATAGGTCGTACTACCGTGGCATAAATTGTTTTCACAGAATAAAAAACGTCATCAAATTCTTTCCGAATTTCTTCTTCCGCTTCCATATCGCTATCATCCGCGCTAGCCATATTTGAGATTATAGCACTGTGCTGTTTATTAAACTCATCACAAAGAGGTTTTAGATTTTCATATCTAATGGAAAATTTCAAAACATGATTAGGATCATCAGCTGCTAAAGTGGCAGCTTGATATAGCTCATTTAATCGTTTTAATGTGATGGCACGCTGTGCTTTTAATCTCATTAACTCTTTTTCGCGTTTGCTAGGCATTTTGAAACCGCTCAACCAAATATAAAATAAAATTCAATAAATTTTTCACTATTTATAAAATACCTTATTTAATTAATTATAATACTAATTAATTAATAAAGTTCCTTTTGTTTTATTTTGTCGTACCGTTAAATAAATAACGCTCACTACTAAAACTCCACCTTTCTTAAACCAAAATCAAGACCAGTCATAAAAACAAGGTACGACGCGGGCAGATCGATCAACAATCTGATAAGAACGAAAATGGCAAAAAATCAACAATTTTAATTTACCAATATTTTCATTTTTATAAAATAAATTATTAAGATCCCACTTAATTAACTGTTTAAATTGTCTGCGACAACTCGCGCAACAATAACCACTATAATTATTATGTTAATTAGTTTTAAAAAAATTAATTATTCGGGTCGTATGGACCAAATGAAAATGCCAAAATGGGCAAGTGGACTGTATATCCAAAAAAAATAGCAATTTATAGAGAAAAATCAAAAAAAAGGAACGATTATTGGCACAGCCGTGGACTTACCAATTGCTTTATTTACGCCGCGGCAGGCTGCCTTTTCTCCAATTTTCTATGCACTCTTTTCAGCAGATTGGCTGGTCACACCAATTTTTATCTGCACTTCACTCCGGTCAATGCGCGAGTGTGCTTCTCTTTCGCGGTACCGTATCGCCCAGTAAGTCGTGCCAATAGGAGCCGCGAAATTTAAAAATATTTAAACGAAACGGAGTGGTTATTGCCACAATCCTTTTTTTCCCAAAAAACATTAAAACGTAATATTTACATTAAATCATTTAATAATTAAAAGAAAAATCATCAAGATTAACCAATTTGAATTCTGATGTTTCAACGAATCTCCTCCAGTAGTCCTTGCAATAGGGAAATTTCCAATTTTTTTTCAATAATATGATTTAGTTAGGCCTAAAAAAAGTATTCCCCAATTATTACTCCTTAAAAATCAGTAATAACTTGGTAAAAATTCTTTAAAGTTTCGCGCGTGTCAAAAGCATTTCAAACGACCTTTTAAGCGCGCCAAGCCCGATGACGTCACGACGTATGACTTTCCGTCATCCGTCATCCTGACCGGTGGCTGAGCTACCGAGTTTGCATTTGGATTGCCGTGTGTTATTGTTATTGTATTGTTGTTTTAAAGTGGTATTCTCAACGTCGTTCAATTTATTGCCAACCTATAACCCATTTCGTGGATGTCACACACGAATTATACTTCTTGACGTCACGACCCGTTTTTACCCGCTTGGGATAATTTGAATTTTGGGGCATTTTTAAATCTTGCTAGCGGTCTTTTGGGACGAAATATGTTGTTTTTTTTTGCTGCCATATGTTTTATGACAATATACAGGGTGTCCCACATAAGAATGCACTCTACAGGGATCTCGTAAACCATAAAAGAAACAGAGATGGTTAAATTAGAGAAAAGTTGCGCATAACTGAATCCTGTAACGGCATGTTTTCAAATTTAAAAAATTCCGAATGCTTCCGAAGATATTTGGATAAAACCGAATATTCGCGATTTCGTTTTAATTGATTTATGATTCTATTTGAAGAGACATTTCAAAATAAATTTAACATTCTCATTGCCACTTTTTCTCCCCTACAAGATTGTTTAATTACATTTTTGATCCGATGTTTCGTTTAGTCACAACCATCATCAACTTTGTTATTTTAAATAATCGGAAAATTTTATTTTATGCTTAATAAATTCTACGTTTTATTCTAAATCTAACGGTGTATCACAATTATTATTTATTAGACGTTTTGATATAGAAAAACACATCATCAATGAAAATAGGCACATTATCGAAAATATTTTTGTTTTTATTGTTGTATTTAAACACTAGTTGGATTTTAATACATTTTTTTAAAATAAACTTATAACAAAACATAATATCTAATAAAGCTTATCTGAAAAATGCAACAAGTAATAATTAATTTTAATTATTAAATACAATTATTTTTTATTTAAAAAAAATACATGATAATATTCAAACATAACGTACCATTTAAATTCGGCATCATATGGGTGGGTATAAAATTGATTGACGTTATTCGCAATTGTTTAAATGTTTAATGTGCCTATTTTTCATTGATGATGTGTTTTTCTATATCGAAACGTCTAATAAATAATAAGTGTGATACACCGTTAGATTTAGAATAAAACGTAGAATTTATTAAGCATACAATTAAATTTTCCGACTATTTAAAATAACAAAGTTGATGATGGTTGTGACTAAACGAAACGTCGGATCAAAAATGTAATTAAACAATCTTCTAGGGGAGAAAAAGTGGCAATGAGAATGTTAAATTTATTTTGAAATGTCTCTTTAAATAGAATCATAAATCAATTAAAACGAAATCGCGAATATTCGGTTTTATCCAAATATCTTCGGAAGCATTCGGATTTTTTTAAATTTGAAAACATGACGTTACCGGATTCAGTTATGCCCAACTTTTCTCTAATTTAACCATCTCTGTATCTCCTATGGTTTACGAGATCCCTGTAGAGTGCATTCTTATCTGGGACACCCTGTATACTTATGATTTATAGAATTTTTTCCCCATTTAAAATGTTTGTCAAGTTCCCTATTCATTTTGTAAAGTAGATACTAGGAATGCATTAATTGACGCATTAGAAATGCTGCACTCAATATTAAAGAAAGGCACGAATCAATTAGAAGAGCCACGCGCGCCCTTCGTAAACGAAGCAGGAAATGTTTGGAAGTCAATGGAAGTATTTTTGAAAATTTACTAAACCAATGATTTATTTAAAACAATGTTAATGTTGCATATTTTATTTAACGCTGTAATTTCAAAACAAATGAATATTGGGTAACAACATTTTGGTTTCTTCTTATTATTTTGATGTATAGATTACACCCTTAGAGTTTGGCCCATTCCTCCCATAGACAATTTACCTTTAGATAAACAAACAATAATCACGAACGTGGCAGTTTTATGGCCTCGCGCATGTAAACAAAACTGGGAACTATTAGACATGCGCACTGCAACATTATCGTTTGACGAATGGGAAAATAGACAGGTCCGGGCTTTAAAATTTAAATTCTTGCTCATATGCCACCATAGAGGGTTTATTTTACCCCTATTTAGGCATAATACAATTATACAACGGCTGCAACTAGTACTAGTCATTGTTTATATTACAATCCGAGTCACTAAAAGCACAAACACAATTCACTAACTAAACTACACAAAAACCAGAAATCCATAAATATTAAACACCAGTCCCACAATCCACGATAGCCGATCCGATAGCTGAAAACTTTAGAAAACTACAAGGAATCCGCAGAGAAAAGAAACCTTAAAACACAACAACAAAAATGGAGAGCCTATTCTTGAGCGCGTCGATAATGTAGGACGGCCGATAACACGAGGTTTGTGCGCATGCACGAAGGTTCCCCGAATGAAGACAGCTGACCGACGAGTCATGCGCTCGGACTTATTTTTTCACCCATAAAACGTAACTTTTGTTTGCGCAGGAGATAAGCTGTAGGTATCTAAAGGTAAATTATCTATGATTCCTCCCGACTTTCCCTGTATATTTGCAGGTAATTTTATTGGCTTCCTTTTTGATCTCTAGCATTTTTTCACCAAAGGTTATCGTTTTCGATATATTTAGAAAAAACTAAAATAATGGGGGGCTAAGCTAGATTTTGCAGCAAAAATCAGCTTTAGGGCATTTCGTTCCACGAGCACCATATGAATGTCCCTGGCCTAAATGATGACACTGAGGGACAGAATTAAATAATTTCATTCTGTCACTATAAATAATTATTATTATCTGTTAAGGCAAAAAAAGCATATTATTTAGACCAAGTGCACTTTGGTTTTTTTAGTATTATCCGGTATTAGGTTTTGAACTTCTTTCCTAATAATATCTTGACTTTCTTTACCAAAACGAGACATTTTAAAAAACATTAAACTTTTTATCTGAATCAGAATAATTATTACACTGACGCAATGAAAAAAGTCCGTTGCTAAGGAAACAACTAACGTAATTTTAGTATTGAAAATAGTACTGGGTGCGTATACAGGTCTATTTCATGAAAAATGAACGCGACATGCGACATGCACATAAATAACACGGCGGCGGTAAAGTCTAAACAAACATCCGAGCAGCACAGGATCGATGACATCATCTGCTGAGTATTAATATTGTTTTGTTTTGAGTTTCGGCATTTATTATTATATTTGTTGATATTAAGATAATATGGCCGGGAGAGAGAACAGTTAGTAGATAGTTATTAATGATACTAGTTCGATGAGGCGAGGCGTCAGCCGAGTGGTTTAATTGCACAAGTTTCATTAACAAAGTTTATATCGAACGTGTATCATTCAAAATTTAATCTACGACAGTGCAAATAGATTTTATTCGTCTAAATTTCGTTGATATCAGATAACGTTTTCGTAATTTTTAAAAGTTTCAGGTGTCCATATATTAGTCGATATCATGGTAACCGCATTTTTGATTGTTTCAATTTCGATAAAATTGGAAAAAATAAACAGTGAATGTCGCTGAAACAAAGCGAAATAGCGCGGCGGTCTTGGCGTATTACAAAGAAAGTCGGGGGAGAATGGATATACCAATCCAAAACATTTCATAGCCGACTTAAGATTTAGACATTTTATGAACAAAGAGTACAAGGACCAGCAGGTAAATGGCTGTGTGTAGCTAAAGAAATAATTTTGTCGCTGTGGTTTTGAGCTCTCTTCAATATGTACTAATATACATATTATCCTATATTTTTTATTTTAACAAAACAGTCAAATTTACACATTTCTAAGTATAATAATTTAATTATTATTTCAAACTAAATCGGATCATCCATGCCGTCATAATAACGCGTGATAGCGGCACGTTACATACTCACAGATAGGAGTAATCTGTGCTGTGACATAATGGTTTTCTTCTCGCCATTGTATGTGGTAGGTATTTTCAATACTCCTATGATACTTGCGTAAGATGCAAGATCTGTGAATTTTTTTTATTCATGGATCACTATGTTATTTGAAATGTTTTTCATTGATAATAAAAGTGTTAAATTTTGGAGTCATATTTTACTACGCGCGAAATTTTCTTGAATGTCCCTCAATCTTAAATTATAAATCCGGGAATTTTTCCTCAGTCGCAAATTTTTATCTATTTCACGATCTCGAAAAGATTTCCTGAAATAACTCATGCTCTAGGGCTAGGGAGATTACAAGTGAAAATTGAGTTTCGAGTGAAAAACTGATGGTTTAGTTTATTTTATTTTTAGCGTTCAGTTGCGCTGAATCATTATGACTGTTTCAGCGAAACTGAACGTGAGAACGCGTGCTCAGTAAGAATGAACACTCACTGATCTATTAATTTTGCTTTCCGTGTCTACTTTTGTTGATTGATTACTTCGGTTGCTCGTCAATGTCAATTGATCTTTCATGATCCAGGGACCCTAAATATCCACATCTGATATCACAGATAACATAATATTAGGTTATCGGTGATAATATCTAATAAAAAAAGTCGCGAGGCTAGTAGTCCGGTCAATCTAGACCAAAAAACTATAAGGAAGGTACATAAAGTTACAACAAGCTGAAAATCAGTAAAATTGTTCAAAATATAATTATAAATAAAATGTATAAGTTCCCTATCATTCCCGTGTATGAAAAAAATTTTACTCGAGGTCAAAGGTCAAAAAAATGAGTATTTCGCGATTTTCAGCTAAATGGTAAGTTTTATCATAAAAATACCCTAGACAAAAATTGTTGATCATAAAATTATCTATAAAAAATGTATTAATACTTTTTATCCTACGAGTCATCGTTTCCACGTGATTTTGATTAACTTTTATGGTACTAGTCATAGCTAAAAGAGGAACAACTTTGTCAGCTCGTTTTAATTTAATATTTTTGAATTTCTTGTAATTTTTGCCATAGAAGCAAGTCTAACTTCACGAGCTTTATAACAATTAATTTTATCATCACCAACGACACCACTCGCAATAAAAACAATTTTGTTAACCTCTGGAAAAGGATCATGCGTTGAGAACCACTCTAAAAGTTTTCGTATGTCTTTAGCATTTTTTTTTACTCGTGAATCACTTGCATCAACATGCTGCTCGGTCGTATCCATCCTAACATTAGCGATATCTTCTAATTTTTCACAAACTGTATTCATAGCATGCATACTATAACCCATTTACTTATGACGCACTCTTTTGTACTTCTCCCTCGAGCAATACCTCCATCTGCTTTCATCATAGACTGCTCGATTACCATGTCCGTTGAAGTTCCACAACTAAAGCTCCGGTTTCCTACAAAGCGGCCGTAATTTGACGGCGAGCCTCGCCGCGAAAAAACGTATATGTAAAGAAATGTTCAAAATATACCGTTGGCTTTTACTGCAATAAATTAACTACCTGATTGAACCCCATTGTGTTGGTCCCAACATCTTTAAACTACAATGAATGCACAGGGGTGGATTTTGTTTTTATGTGTATACATATGTATTCTCTTATTTCAAAATTATTTATTCATGTTAATATACCTACACAGCACTTACATACGTCAAAAATCCAATAAAACAAATACAAGCATATAAATGCAAAGAAGTTTTGTCTGTGGTCCGGCACTTGTACCGGTTTTGAGAGCGCACTTGCAAAAATTTTCTGTTTTTACAGAATAATCCCTTTACGACTGACCTTTTCTAAGGTACCGTACTGGGACGCAAGATGTCGCACCGGGTTCTATAATTCCCGTCGACAAGCATATAAGTCTAAAATACATATAAAATACACAAGAAAATACATTATAAAACAATACTACATTTAATAAATGATTTGTAAAGAAGACAAATTATTGGAAAATCAAAAAATATATTTATTTTATTTATACTTAATTCTATACAAATAATATTTTACCTATTCTATATTCAGTTCTGTCTCACTATCACTATTATTTTCATCTAAACCTAAACTAATTATTAAGGGGTGGACCCTATCACTAAGAATCAGCTAAGAGTTTTCCACCTTAATCACGTGTTGCAGACAATTCTTCCAACTGTCCGTAGAAATATTATTTACATGTTTTTGTATTAATTCCACCACAGATGTACTTAATGTGGGAGTAGTATTTTCTCTCCTAACATTTGATTTTAATTCGTGCCATATTTGTTCAATTGGATTAAAAACGCAATAGTAGGGGGGAAGACGTAACACTATGACCGTTTTCGGCGGCAAGTTTATCACACACATATTCTTTTTCAATATGATAAGCATTTAATACTTCAAGAAGTTCTCTTTTTTTGTAAGATTCTTCAAAAAATATATCAATATTTAACATATAATTTTAAAATTACAATAACGCTATTTTTGGGAATATTTTTAAGAAGGCGATATTCAAACCATTCTTTAAAACGCTTTGCATTCGCATCTTGATGGTAGTCCAAATAGGAATCTGCAATGTTCTTGGCTGAAAGCAACAAACAGTTTGGAACAGATCTATTTTCTGAACCTGCATGTATGATGGTAATTATTTTGCCTTTATTCGAAGGAGCCTTGGTTTGACATTTTTTTGAAAAATCATTCCATCCTTTTTTTGGGGTGTCATGAGTATCAAACCATGTTCATCACGGTAGATAACTGGCCGATTCTCCAATCTATACTGTTTAATACTCGTCAAATATTTAAGACGCCATCATTTCCGTAAACGCTCCGATTCCATTAAAACTTGTTTTTTATGAATGGCGCGATACTTAAAACCCATTTGAAGTAAAATTCTCCTTAGGCTTGATATGCTGCATGAAATATTTGTTTCGTCTTTTGCTAGCCTAATTTTTAATGATTTTAATGTGGGTACAGATTGTTCTTCATACATAGCATAAATTTTTCTTCTTAATAGGTCCTTATCACTCTCGTCTATACTTCTTAATTTGCCAACGTTGTTTCGTTGTTTTCTTGCATTAATAGGTTTCATTGTTATGTCCTTTATCGAAGTTAAAGGAATTTTAGCTAAATCACTAGTTCCTGCTTAAGCACCATTTTTATTCAAACCTCTTCTTAGTAAAGATGAATATACATTTTTGACTATTTCTTTCGCATCGGGTGATAAATGTTTTCTTTTTAAAGATACACTACTAGTTGCACCATCAGCATGAGTCCATGGACGCCACATTATACTTAAAAAATAGTTTAACTAAGCAAACTAAATCGTTAAAATAAAAAGACAAAATTAGCACACACAACTCGCACCTCACACAGGAAAGCTAAAAAGGTGACTGAAAGTGCCTTAATAAAATATCATTATATATTGTTAATATTAATAATTAGTTATTTATATTAAGTGCTTAAGTTACAGGTAATTTAAACCATTTTTTCCCAAAATGAATTGGAAAATAATAATCTTAACAATTGGTATAATTCATGTAGCAGGTAAAATATTAAGGGCCGGCCCTGTCTGAGAAGGATGGACATTTATGAGCTTTTATGGCCTAAGACATCATTAAGGATTTATTGCAGCTAAAACGTCAACGGTATATTTTGAACCCTACTTTTGCAAATCAAAGTATGTTCCTTCATAGCGTTTAGCGCCAAAAATACGGCACCGTATTTTCTAAAGCGGCTGCTCTGTATGTTGGGAGATAGCGCAAGCACGATTTTAGACGGTGCGCTAGTATTTTATCGAATCGTATGTAATGTTACTTTCCAATAATATCCACCGTCCAAAGCGACCGTACTACTGTTGGCAAAATCGGCAGCCAAATTACGGCCGCTCTTTTGCGGTGCCGTTTTGTAGGAAACCGAGGCTTTAATTTGTCTGAACGTCTACCTGAAAAATCCTTCTGAAAATTTTTCGTAAACTTCAGGATTAATCAAATTCTGTAATTGTTGCATATCCTGCAAGTAAAGGTGTGCAGACTTAGCATAAGGAAAATGTCCAGACGCGTGAAAAATGGAAGCATTTCTTTGACGTAGTTTAAATAAGCTTTCCAATCTCCCATACGCTCAGCTCTTAGGAACTCTTTAGCAATGGAAACCATATAAAAATATTGAATCCAAAGTTTTGCAGTTGGTCCTCGTTCCTCATATTCTTATATTTTTGGATTCAATTTATTAAGTAAAGCTCCAGATACTTCGTCGTCATTTTCAATATCATTGTATGAAAGAGTGTTATCTAATATATTCTCGATATTTATGATTAGATCTGCATCCATTATGTCATTAATATCAACTTCTTTTAATATTATAATTGCCAAAGTAAGCTGAAGTAGTGTATGAGCTCGAACAGCTCTTGCGTAAGCATGACCATTGAGCATTCTTTCTAATGATTTTGCCGCGTAGATCTCTGCGAGTACTTCTTTCATGCCGCTTCCTTGCAAAATATGACCAATTGCTCCCAGAAAAGACATCAGTAGATGAAATCCTCCGAGTCTGATGATGATTTTTGATACTTCAGAGCCCTCAGGTGCGGCTGATACCATTTCTCGAGCTTTAGCATACATGGGCTGGTCGAAATAAGTCACGATGCATACAGTGTGGCCATAGCGTTTTGCATTCTCCAATGCACAAAGTAAACTCGTATAGATAGTATTATAGTTACTGGCTTTTTGAATCGTTATATCTCAGAAATGGTAGGTCGTAGGAAAAAAAAAAAGTATTAATACATTTTTTATAGATAATTTTATGATCTACAATTTTTGTCTGGGGTATTTTTATGATAAAACTTATCGTTTTGCTGAAAATCGCGAAAAACTCATTTTTTTTACCTTTGACCTCGAGTAAAATTTTTTCTATACACGGAAATGATGGGGAACTTAAAAATTTTATTTATAATTATATTTTGAACAATTTTACTGATATTCAGCTTGTTGTAACTTTATGTATCTTCGAATGTCTAGATTGACCGGACTATAGTAAGAGATTCGTCAATAAAGGTCAAATTGATGAAACATGGACACCGTTTTTTTTATTTATAAAAGGATGTTTAAAAGTTTGAACCACGCAGATTTAGAAAAGGAAGCATTCGAATTTAATGTTAACAATTTTATTTTAATATACTATTACATTTCCAACTACATACTAAACAAACTGTTGGTTTGACTAATGCTGGAACCGGGATCCATCAACATTCCATTTTCAAGTGGCCGAATTTGTTTATTTTCTACTATTAAACATCCTGTAGGGCTATGATACCAAGACTCCCCTCCTCCATCCCCAAAGAAGTTTAGTCTAGGTTCGCCCTTACCTTGGGGGTTACAGCGTCAAACTAATAAAGTAATTATACAATTTCAATTGACTGTCAACTAATTTAAAAGATTTTTAAATTGTGTTTTGGTAATTACTAAATATACGCTGTGACCAAAACTTTAGGTAGAGTTAAAAAAGTAAAGCCATTATATATATATATAAATTCGTAGAATGTTAAAAGGTGTACTAAGGATTGCACTTTAAAAAAAAGTCCCTTGATTCTAATTGGATAAATAGGTTTACAGCAGGCCGATAAAAATGCCCATTCCTGGTGTGATTTCCGCCATATTGAATAAGTTGCTTATTCCTCCTGAAAGTTCCTGAAGTGTTCTGTGGAATTTTTTTCGAAGTCATGAATAGTTTCTATAACATATAGAGTAGGGGATTTCGCAACAAAATATAAAGTTTGTTTAAATAACAAAAGAAAAAACGTGTAAATTTACTGGCCTAATATTATTTTCTTTTTATAGGCCCCGCTTCCCAAACAAAAATGTGATGTTTTTAATAATACAATATTTGCAACGGCCATCTTAGGCGCTGTTACAGGTACGTACAAGAGGTTTTCTAGAGGGCACCACGCGTGTAATTGCTTACTTGACAAATAAACTTGAGCGAAAGTTTTGCGCAAGTTGACATAAATGCCATTATGGACACCATACGCTGAAGTTGAGGTTTGTGTATATTGGGAGACCGCGGCCGAACGGTGGAGGCAACAGTGGTGTATAATTACAAAATAGGCCCCCATTCTCTACTTGTTGGCGCTCTGCACCAGCCCAAGTAATCTGCAATTTATTCCAAACTTAAAACCAAATCCTATACCGGATGTTTCTCAAAAGACGTTCACCCCTATAACTTTTTTATATTTATAGATATTAAAATGAAATCTTGACATTATGCATAAAAGATGAGTCAGCATTTATTGGCATACTTTTCAATTTGTTAGCACTTCCGGTTTGACCGGAAGTGACTTTAACTTTGGTATTTTAAATGAGACATCTTGTATGTTTTTTACTTATTTGGGTTCAGCATAACATTATGAGTGAAATGACACCTCACTTGTCATTTTTTGACGTGTTATAACATTTTTATGTTTATTTTTTATTTTCAATCTAGAGTGCTACAAATTAATTAAATCTGTTAATTTCTAGTCAAGTAGTATATGAAAATTAAAATTATGTCATAATAATTGACTTTCTAAGTTTCACAAGCGTTTAAAAAATTTAATATTGTTTTCTTGGCGTTTACTCCCATTATTCCAAATGGAACGGTAGTGGTTCACTAGAATATTTAAAACAAGTATTTTTTCCCAACAATTTGATTCCATACACTCTTTGACACTGAAAAATTTGCCTTAAGGTGGGAGTATCAACATGCTTGCCAACCTATAACCTATTTCGCGTAGATTTATTTATGTTTTCTAGCTTTCATACAAAATTTAAAGAAAATCAGTATCGACTTGATATTCTATAGGTAATAATTGACATATTTAATAAATATCAAGGAATTTCATAACTTATTTTAGGAGAATTGTATAGCGAAAAATATCGGGTAAGATTTTTTTTAACATTATTATGTCATTGTCACTCATTGTTCTTTCACTATACAATTCTCCCAAAATTAGCAATGAAATAAATTGATTTTTTTAATATATCAGATACTACCTAAATAATGTACCGACGATATTGATTTTCTTTATATGTTAGTTATTAAAATAATAAACTTAAAAAATCAACGCGAAATAGGTTATAGGTTGGCAATAGATTGAACGACGTTGAGAATTCAACCTTAAATCCCAATCGCAAATTTAAAAGCGTCATGCATTATTGCCGCCCTCTCTTTTCTAAAGAAATATAAAGGCGGCTTTGAAAAACAATGGAATGGTTTTGAAAAGCAATATGGCTTTAATTTAAAGTTGTAATGTCATTAGTTTATAAAACATACAATACATACAATTTTGCAGCTTCAGAAGATTTTTTCTGGTCACTCCAAAAATGAGCACATATCAATTTGTTCATTTCTAGTAAATCTTTATCTGATTTACAATGTAAGTTTAATAAACGAATGGCATTACAATTTTAATTTAAAACCATATTGGTTTTCAAAACCATTCCATTGTATTTCAAAGCCGCCTTTATATTTTTTTAGAAAATGCAATAATGCATAACGCTTTTAAATTTGCGATTGGGACTGATTGTTGGAAAAAAAATACTCGTTTTAAATATCCTAGTGAACTACCATCGTTCCATTTGGAAAAATGGAGTAAACGTCAAGAAAACAAAATTTAATTTTTAAAACCCTTGTGAAACTTAATTATTATGACATAATTTTAATTTTCATATACTACTTGATTATAAATTAACAGATTTAATTAATTTGTAGCACTCTAGATTGAAAATAAAAAATAAACATAAAAATGTTATAACGCGTGAGGTGTCATTTTATTCAGAATATTATGCTGAATCCCAATAAGTAAAAATATACAAGATGTCCCATTTAAAATATCAAAGTCAAGGTCACTTCCGGTCAAACCGGAAGTGCTAACAAATTGAAAATTATGCCAGTAAATGCAGACTCATCTCTTATGCGTAATCTCAAAATTTCATTTTAATATCTATAAATACAGAAAAGTTATAGGGGTGAACGTCTTTTGAAAAACACCCGGTAGAGGTAGGCAAAAGAGCATAAGATAAATAAACATTAATTTAACAAGGCCTTTAAAATAAAAATACTCTATAACGTATACAGGGTGATTCACGGTGGATGGTACCTTAGACGTATGCGACGAACCAGCTGACGAATCGATTTGAAAATTTGGTCATTTACATAAAATTTATCTAAAATATTTTTGACGATACGGTGTTGCCACTTCACCAAAAATTACTACCCAATTCGATATTTTCAATGGAACACCCTGTGTTTTATTTTATTTTCGAGCCCCCTATTAATTTCTTTAACCTTAATTCCTTTAACCTTATCCTATACCTACCTACCCTAAAAGAACCCCGCACTTCTCTTATGGAAAATGGCCCTCGGTTAAATTTTCTAAATTTTTAGTATGTTGTACAGAATGCCATTCTGATCAAAACTGTTCATGGCCACAACAATATCTGCCGACCAGTTTTTGAGATACAGAGTGTCCAAATTGCAAAATATGAATTTTCACTACATTCATATTTTCGTAGTTTATAATATTAATTCGTTTTATTTTTCTAGATTTTTGTTGACCCTGTCATAGATAGGATAGAATCAGTGGCGGCTGGTTAATGAAGGGCTCTGGGGCGCCGACCTCCCTGCAATTATTTCAAACAGAATCCAAAAATACTTTACTTAAAAAGCCAATAACGCAATGTATGTAAGCAATTAATTGAAATAATTCAAACCAAACATAGCCCTATTCCAGCGGGTAGGTTATACTAAGCGCGGGCATAATAATTCAAACCAAACATAGCCCTATTCCAACGGACAGGTTATACTCATAGACAAGCGAGCTGCGCGCTCTCAAGGTTACTAAGCGCGGGCTATCGATTATCCCGTCCCGATTCAACGCGACTACGGAGGCCTGACGTCACCTACACATCGCACAACGAGCGGCCACGGACGAGCTCCAATTTTCCGCGCCCAACAGCTGTTCGCGAATCGCGATGCGACCTGTCGACCGATATACGTATGTTATTGTGCATTTCGATCCTATATACATGATCACGTATACTTGCGCAAACCTTTCGCTCAAGTTTATTAATTTTTAATAGCAGTTATGTTCTCTATATACACCATAGACATGTAATATACCTTAAGATCCGTACAGCTCATCTCGTGCGCAAACAAAAGGTAAGTTTCATGGGTGAAAAAAAAACGCTTGTACGCACGGCTAGCCGGTCAGATCCCTGTGCGCCCAACAGGAATGGGCGGGCATGCGCACAACCCACTTGTTATTCTTCTTTATCTAGGTACATCATAATATTATAAATACACTCCAGGACCGGCTCGGCGCCATTTTTGTTATTACGTTTTCTCTGTGGATTTATTGTAATCTATTAATAACGGAATAGTCATATCATATGCAGACGACACAGTTGTGCTATTCGAAGGTGAAACTTGGACTCAAGTGAAAGAGTCAGCTATGGATGGTATGAAAAATATTAAAATCTGGCTGGATTTCTTTAAATTAACCTTGAATACTTCCAAAACTAATTTCATAGCATTCTCTCTTACTTCTTCCAATCGTCCCAATTTTAACAACATACAAATTGAAAATCTTGAAGAAGTTATCTGTGAGGTATCCTCAACAAAATATTTAGGAATTACTATTGATAAACATCTTAAGTGGGGAGCACATATTAGTTATTTGACAAACAATATTAGAAAATTTAATTCATAAATTCTATATTTTAAGGGAAATTATTGGCAGAAAACGAGTACTCTCTATTTATAAGGCTTTAGTAGAATCTCTAATAAGATACGGTATAATTGCGTGGGGTGGGATCTACAAAAACTCACTAAAACCTCTAAATGTCGTTCAAAAATTATATCCTAAAAATAATCTATAAAAAAAAACGCTACTCCACACATTTACTCTACAATTCAGAAATCCTAAATGTTCTATCACTGTATATATTGTCAACTGCTGTACTAACACATAAAACCTCCAAATTAAGAAACTATATTAATCACCCATATCAGACTCGCAATCATATAAACGGACAGTTAATAATTCCTGACAGTAGTAAAAATGTTAATTTAAAATTTATTCATTACTTAGCTCCAAAAATTTATAATGCTTTTCCACTAGAAATAAGAAATACTTCTAACAGCAAAAAGTTTAGAAAAAAATGTAGGATTTTTATAAGTAGGTAGCAATTTTAATAAATTTAGTGTATTGTTTTAAAAATTAATCCTTCTCGCGTATTTTGATAATAAGGCACCCAAGTGCATATAATATACTACTTTACATTACACCTTTTCTTATATTATTATACATTACCTTAGGAAACACTTATATTTAAGATAGAAATAGTATACCTATACCTACCAGCTTTTAATTAAACCTTTATATTACTTATTTCATAACATTAAGATTACTGTATTATTATTTTGAATTAAATTTTGCACATACAGGGATTTAGTTCTTTAGGTGCAAAACTAAAAAACCTATAAGACTATAAACGTTTAAATATACATATAATATAAATCATGTAGACTTTTCTTTTCAGGAATATGTAATATATTATTATTATTATTATTATTATTATTATTATTATTATTATTATTATTATTATAATGCATTTTGTAAAATAATCAGTATAAACGTCGAATCATGGAGAAATTAATGATTTATTATCTATTATAACAAATTATTGAATTATTGACTAATTACCTTTACTATTCGGTACTTTTATTTTGCTTATTTTACTAAAAATCTTTGCTTAGTTTAGTTGTTAAAGGAACGCTCATTTTAGCCGTTGGCTTTGCTTTTTAAAAGCAACTAAAGGGAACTCGATTATTGTGGATTTATTTCGAATTTCTTGTTTTGTGTATTGTGTAGTTAAGTGAATTGTGTTCGCGTTATAAACAATTAATGGTACCGAAGACTTTTTGAAATGCGTTATAAAGAATTGTTGTTTACGCGTACTCATGTTTTTGGCAAATTGTTAAATGTTACCAAATTAGGGTGCTTTTTCGATATTAAGTCAAAATAAGGATAAAAAATAAATATTTTAAATCAAAAAAATTACAGTGTTTGGGACATAAGAAGGTAAGTTGTCACCAAATTTCGTGTATAAAATTTTTTTTTTTTGTAAAAGATATAAATAAAAAACCAAAAACTTGGTTATTTCAATTTTTTACATAAATTTTGAGGTTATGTGAAAAAGTGCAAATACAAAAGTTGTAGAACTTTTTATTACCTACAACTTTGCCATTTAACGTTTTTCCATAGGACTTGCAGTTTTGCCGAAAATTGAGATAAATCGTTTTCTAACCTTAAAAACTCACCGCGCCCCACTTCCCTACCTCGGATCGCCCGTAATTTATTTTTCTTTTCATTTTTGTTATATTCTCTTCCTTTTCCAATGGGTTTCATCCTACTATTCTTTTTTTTGGTTTCAAAAATTATCGACCCTGGTTTAAATAGTCAGGTCCGAGCTTTAAAATTTAAGTTCTTGCTCAAGAAATTGTAAAAGTTTACCTTCAATTTATTTTTACGTGTAAACAGCTAACTTCCCAGACAGCACAAAATATCTAATAGTCATCCAAGGGATATCCCTTGCGGATATTCTATGGGCATCCAAATGTCCGTCTATATCCATGGATATTAGGACATCCAGTGGATATCCAGGGATAGATATCCTATGGATGACGGCAAAATATCTAATAGTCATTCCTGGTGAATATCCATCATATCTCTTGGATATCGCTGAATATCAAGTGGTTATCCTATGGACATCTAAATGTCGTCCGTCTATATTCCGGGATATTCCATTTTAATTAAAAAAAAAACACTTTTTATACTTATACAGTATATATTATATATTAAACAAATGATTAATAAATGAAAATTTTTCCATTAATTTATTTATTCATTATTTTCAATATTTTCTTTTATTGTGTTTTTCTTCCTGAAAGAGCCAAAAAAAAATTAAATAAGGTGTATTACTTAAACAGAGACCTAAACATAAGCATAATATTTTTTAAGTTATTATTATTATGCAGTTTGAATTATTACATATCGCGCTACACCGCGATATGTTATACGGCGCTTCGGTGAAAATAATGTATGTATGTTGTCGGCGTCGTCGTCGTCGTCGTCGTCACTTTCGACATTTTCACATTTGCGATTATTTTTCTCGGAAACGGTTAGAGTGGGACGATTGAAACTTTTTGGGTTTACAGAGGAATAGTGGGGGTACGTTGTGTAAAAATTTGGAATATACAGGGTGTGCCGGAAAAAAGTTATTAAACGTCAAAGTCGAGAAATATCGGGATCTCGTTGAAATTCGATACAGGCCACAAAAATTAGTTTTTTCGATTTAAACTTTTTCGACGCGTAGGCGACCGTGGGCTACAGAACCCTATTGTTTGTGAGCGCGATCGAAAGTTTGGAAATAATTTTTTTTATTTTTTAAAAGTCAAAATTTGGTCCAAAATGGTACCTCTTGGATCGCTAATAAGTTGAATTGGGTGCATTCGATCGACATGCGGTTTGGATAATCGGTTAGGCCATCTCAAAAACTACCTTTTTCCAATATATCGTTCTATACCTAACTGGAATGGAAATTGCCGAAAATTGTAAGAAAGTGGAAATCATAAAGTTAGGCCTGATTTTTTCACGGTTTTTATTTTTTTTCGTACTGAAAACGACTTTTGATCGAAACGTTGTAAACTTTAGCGGATAGAGCTCGTCAAATTGTATTTAAGAGATATTTTTTCGTTTCTTTATCTTTAATACGGGAAAAACGGCAGCTTTTTTTTTACTATATCGACTGTAGCTTATTCAATTTTTAACAAAACCGTTTTATTTTTTTCTCAAAAAATGCGCTGATTACTTCGCAACACCTCTACATATTCAAAATCATTAAAATATATTCGCAAAATTGAGAAAAGTCGCTTTTTTGGGTGCGAAAACAGGCAATCTTTACAAATTCTAACACCATTCACTTTTGACTTAGAGTGCCTTGATATTGATGTTTCTAAATTAATTATTAATTCTAAAAATCCGGCTGTCAAAAATGGCGAAAAATGGGTGTTTTCAGCGTGACTTGCTAGAATAATAAGAACATTTCCAGATTTTAAATTGGGTGGAATATCTACCTTGAACCTTCTTCTAATTTTACTGACCAAAATATTTGCCCAAAATGTTTCAGAAATGGTTGTAATCTCGATTTTAAAGATGGCGTTTCGACATTGATAATCCGTCGCCACGTGGTAGAAGGTTATTCGACACTTCGATATTCGCGAATTTTTTTTTCGGAAACGGTTAGAGCAAAACAATTTAAACTTTTTGGACGTAGAGAGGAATAGTCGGGGCACGTTCTGGGAACAATTTCAAATATACAGGGTGTACCGGAAAAAAGTTATTAAAGTCAAAGTTAAAAAATATGTTTTTTTTCGTTGTAGGGCGATACAGGTGGCAAAAATCATTTTAATCGATTTAAACTTTTTCGACATGTAGACGACGTTGGGCTACAAAACACTGTTGTTTGCGAACGCGATCGAAAGTTGGGAAGTAATTTTTTTGATTTTTTTTAAATCAATGTAGGGTCATATTGGATCGTTAATAAATCGAATTGGGTGCGTCCGATATAATTTTGGTTTGGATAATCGTTTAGGTCATCTCAAATACTACTTTTTTCAAATATATTGTTCTATACCTAAACAGCATAGAAATGGTAGCAAATTATAAAAAATAAGAATTACTATTTAAGTATATATAATTTGACAGCTGTCGTATAGAACTTTGTTATTTTGGTACTGAAAATTTTTTAAATTTAGTTTTATTACAGCTTTAACCCTCGCTACGAAAAAAGTTAAAATAAATTGACACTTACCTGTCAAAATCTGACAGGTATCGTATAAAACTTTGTTATCTAGGTACTGAATTTTTTTAAAATTTGGGATTCTTACAGCTATAACAGTCGCTACGAAAAAGCTAAAAAAAAATTGACACTTACCTGTCAAAATCTGACAGCTGTAGTATAGAACTTTCTTATTTAGGTACTGACATTTTTTTAAATTTCGGATTCTTACAGCTATAATCCTAGATACAAGAAAAGCTTAAAAAAAACTTGCAATTTACCTGTCAAAATGACAGCTGTCGTATATAACTTTGTTATTTAGGAACTGAAAAATTTTTCATTTAGGATTCTTACAGCTACAAATCTCGCTACGAAAAATCTAAAAAAAAATTTTTAACTTACCTGTCAAAATTTGACAGCTGTCTTATAGAACTTTGTTATTTAACTACTGAATTTTTTTTAAATTTTGGATTCTTACAGCTTTAATTCTAGATACAAGAAAAGCTTTAAAAAAATTGACATTTACCTGTCAAAATGACAGCTGTCGTATAGAACTTTGTTATTTAGGATCTGAAAAATTTTTCACTTTAGGATTTTTACAGCGATAACCCTCGCTACGAAAAGGATTAAAAAAAAACTGACTCCTACCTGTCAAAATTTGACAGCTATCGTATAAAACATTCTTATTTAGGTACCTGAAAATTTTTTAATTTCGAATTCTTACAGCTATAACCCTCGCTACGAAAAAGCTAAAAAAAATGACACTTACCTGTCAAAGTGACAGCTCTCGTATAATTAAACGAACGAACTAGAAAAGTGCCGTGCCCGAAGGGCTCGGCACAATAATATTTCTACAAATTTATTAGCTGATAATTGATAGCTTCCATGTAAGAATAATTTTTTGCTTATGTTTTTATCGATTGAATACTTATATATTTATATATCCCACATTGCACAAAGGTGTGCGAGTTTAAAGAGCACCTATACGGCGCCGTCTCAGAAAACTACCTACCTATACGAGAAAACGGAAATTTTGCACCATTGTGTAGTTTTAGTCAGTTTTTATAATGACAATTTGGCGATATGTTTTTCCTTCACGTTCCGCAGGAAGGTGAGGCAAAAAAAGCAATAGTAAATAGAAAAAAAGAAAAGAAAAGTATTTTTTTATTGTAAATTTTTGTAAATCTTTTTAGTACTAATATTAGATGCACTCTCGGCTGACGATTAGCGATATGTACCCAGTCTAGTTGTTTATTTCCTAACAAGTGCGGATTCATATATACTTTTCTTATAAGCGGGTAGGTACACTTACTCATTTGTTAATCTAGCAGCAGCATGCCTTAGCCAATTTTTAATGGAGTTAATAATGTCTTGTTTTGTGCATCTAGCATCGACATTTGGACTGCGTACCGCAGCTTCTGCAACAAATATATAACCCTTGATTTAAAAAATAAGTCACAAGAAAGAACTCATAACAGACTTAATACAACTGCAAATAATATATTTTAAAAAATGTTAACGCACTCATTTGTTTTGAAAAAAATGTGAACTGCCTTAAAAGTGTCACATCATCTCTCTCTAAAATGACATAAATAACTTTGTTATTTTATTTTGTGCTTGAACCTGCCATATAAACCATATTATTATGAGAATATTTTACCTTATACTTCTCAACCCAGTAATCCTAGAATGTATGCAATAATATCACCTATATATTAATGAAGCCCAAGGGAAAATTCCAGACCAAAACCAAAATACAACAGCAAACAACGCTGTTTTACTAGAAATATACATCAAAAATTATTCAGAAAAAGAAAAGCACGAAGTCTTTCTCCACAATCTTTATTAATCGAAACTAGGCGAACCTAGTGTCACATCGACATGTTTCGAGTGTAGAAACACTCATCATCAGGAAACAAATTGAAAAATTAAAATGCTGATGTTTTTAGCAAGAGAAAATAATGGTGAGATTGAGCCGTAATGGAGCTTTTAATGGTGTACAAGAGATGTAAAATTGAAAAATCAGAAGGTCAAAAATCAAGACTCCAGCATACTGAAGAGTCGAGGGTTAAGTGTAGAAGCACACTGTCGTGCAGAAAAAGATAGGGTAGTAAAAGTTAGGGAGTTTTGAAAAACATATCTGTTAAAAGTATTAATAAATTACTGAAACATCCTGAGTTTTATTGAGCCCAGTCAGAAACATTTGAAAATGTTGGGGTGAGATGTAAAGAAAAGAAGAGAAAAAGAAAAAATTGTTTTTTGGTCAAAGCATCTGTAAAAAAAAAAAAAATTTACTACATTCCCCTTTCTATTTTTTTACAGATGCTTTGACCAAAAAACAATTTTTTCTTTTTCTCTTCTTTTCTTTACATCTCACCCCAACATTTTCAAATGTTTCTGACTGGGCTCAATAAAACTCAGGATGTTTCAGTAATTTATTAATACTTTTAACAGATATGTTTTTCAAAACTCCCTAACTTTTACTACCCTATCTTTTTCTGCACGACAGTGTGCTTCTACACTTAACCCTCGACTCTTCAGTATGCTGGAGTCTTGATTTTTGACCTTCTAATTTTTCAATTTTACATCTCTTGTACACCATTAAAAGCTCCATTACGGCTCAATCTCACCATTATTTTCTCTTGCTAAAAACATCAGCATTTTAATTTTTCAATTTGTTTCCTGATGATGAGTGTTTCTACACTCGAAACATGTCGATGTGACACTAGGTTCGCCTAGTTTCGATTAATAAAGATTGTGGAGAAAGACTTCGTGCTTTTCTTTTTCTGTATCATTTAACTCCACTTTGAGTATGGACTACTTCTTCAAAATCAATAATTATTGTTTAAGAGATTTAAGTTAGTTACTTACCATAACAACATTTGTTTCTATCTAAAAACCAAATAAATTCACTATAATTAGTACCACAGACTGCACAAAACACCCAACTTGCATAAAACAAAATGCCGAGCAACAATCCCAATCCATCAGATTCCATCATGGCGACGCTCCGTTGTCGGCTGTCGCGTCTTCAAGTCTTCAGGTTTATCATCAACCAATTAGCATGCAGCTACACCAACACGTCACGCTATGCACGAGCGAATACGACAATAAACGAACTTATGGCGCTATCGACGCGTGGGAAGACTGGGAAGCTGTAAATAATGTGGGATGTCTAATGGATATCTGTTAGATATATTTTTAAAACTCACACAAAACATAACGGCTTTAAATATTTTGGTAGAACCGATGAACTATAAACAATTGCATTTTGATAGTTAATATACTATGTCTTAGGTTATTACCTAAATGTATTTTTTGTTGTTTTAATATATCCGCGAATATAATCCATTAGATATCCATAGGATATCTGCCGTGGACTGGACATCCCATGGATCTAGGGTCATCCATTAGATATATAATGGATATTGTGTGCTGTCTGGGTTGCCAAAAAATTTTTTTTTTTTTTATTTATTTATTTTACGTCGGCCTTTTTCCGCAACGAGGCCAATCACCGACGCCAGGGAATTTGTCACACTCTATCTGGTAATTTTGCCGAATCCCTCTTTGTCGAGGGTAGGGTTCTTTAACGTGCCAACATCCATGACACGGGGCCCACAGTTTAACGTCTCTTCCGAAAGACGGCGCCACCTCTTAAACCAAATTCCAAATTTAACATCGACGTTGCCGGCACCGGGAATGGAACTCGGGCCTACGATCTGTGAGGCTGCTGCGCTAACCACTAGACCACAACGTCGACCTGCCAAAAAATTGGAATTTTTAATCAAGTTGGGAAAAAGGGCAGTGATTTCTGGCGTTTTTAGTAGTTGCAAACCTATCAGATTTTAAGAATAGAAAATTGATTTTAACGTTTTGTTTCTAAAAATTGTTTTAAAATGAATCGTCGTCGTGTTTTTACTTAGAAAAGGAAGAGAACAGGTCAATTAAACTAATATTGCAAATAAAATATACCAAAACATGCATCGGAATAATCTGTGGTGTGTATTTCTCTTTATTTTCATACCTTGTTTGTGTAGCCTAGATCTAGTTAGATGTGTTTTAATTGATCATAATAAATGAAGTTATATTATATCAAGATACGTCACTACTCCATATCTACTGAAAATACGAAATACCCGGTATTTTACTCCTATTTAGGCATAATAAAGTCATACAACGGTTTTCACTAGTCATTGTTTATATTCCAATCCGCGTATCCGAGTCACTAAAAGCACAAACACAATTCACTATACACAAAAACTAGAAATCCGTAAATATTAAACACCCACAATCCACAATTAGCAAAGAAAACAAGAAATCCACAAAGAAAATTTAAAACACAACAACAAAAATCGAGCCGAGCTGGTTCTGGAGTGTATTTTGAGCATGTCGCTAAAAGATAGTTGATATCAAGAGGTTTGTCCGTCTACTGGGAGTGAATAGGGCATCTGACCGGCGAGCCGTGCGCTCAGACGTATTTTTTCACCCATAAAACTTAACTTTTGTTTGTGCACGAGATAAGTTGTATGTATCTAAAGGTCTATTATGGATAAGAGTGGTTACTACTTTTAAAAGAGTACAATATCTTTCATAATCCATTCGCAAATAATTAAACCAATTTCCCGGGAGAAGTTTTAGCTTGTTGAAAAGGTTAATATTTTCCTTTTTTGTGTTTATGGCTAATGCCGCCGCCACTGCACATAAATGAAGACCACAGGGGAAAAACGTGTTAAGTCAAGAAATTTGGGAAATCGAACTAATCAGAAAAAATTATAGGTTATAGAATATATTATCTATATACACGGTCATACAGGGGAAAAACGTGACAAGTCGTCCGTTATAACAAAAATAAATATTGGTGTACTAGGAAAGAACGTGTTAAGTCCACGCGGTACAATGAAAAAACGTGTTAAGTCACATTTGTCGCCCTCTTGCGCGTACATAGGTACATAAATTAATCGTTTGGCAGTCGTTGTTTATGTTTTCGGCAAGTAAGGTTAACGGTACCCGCGTAAATAATGGTTTGGTTTGTTATTGCTGTTGGTGAAAAACAATACAATGAATAGCAATAATTTGAGTGATTGTGATGATCAGAACCAGACAAAGCCAGTAAGCACAAAAAAGACAAAATCTACGGGTCGGGTAAGAGATGCTACCAAGTTAATGATAAATACATATAAATAAAATAATACATTATACATTATGTTTGGTAAATAAATAACAAAGTATAAATAATTATTTATTAAATTTTAATATAAATCAATCGCCACTGACTAAGCACGTTCTTTCATTGTATAAGTATATACAATGGAAGAACGTGCTAAAGTCAGTGACATAACACCTTTTTCCCCTGTATTCTGAGTGTTTTGAAACTTCGACACATTGTGGTGAAGTACCAGATATATATTTTGTTACAAGGGTCATTAGGGACTTAGAGAAAGGTCAAAGCTTCAATATGATGGCAAATAAATGACCATTTTGCAACTTGTGTAATTATCGTAGCGTTTTTAACCTTAAAATTGGTTTCCTGTAAAAAAATAAAAAAATGACTTGACACGTTTTTCCCCTGTGGTGTTCAAATATATTTCTCTTCATAATTACACGTAGTTTTTTGTTGAACTGATGAACAAAACTGATATGCAGTATTACGTTCGCCATTTTGTTCGTCGAGCGGCTCGGCGAACCACTCGACAAGTCTGTAGGCTACTTAAAAATCGGGCTTTAATAGTCGAATGGAAAATATTGTTTATTTAAAACATAATTTTTTTTAATTTATCGTTTGTTGTCAAATTCGAAACAACTTGTTTAACATTTTTGTCAATTTCCGGCTTGTCCATGTTCAGAATTAAAGCTTCATATCATAAACACTTAAGATGTTTTTATTGTTTTTTTTTACCAAGTGGACAGTCTTTAAAAGTTAATGAAACATTCTTTTAATTCGGCTGTGCTCCACTTTTAACAATGAACCCTTTTACTTCCCTGAGTTTGGGCCTTGCATAGTCGGATGGTGCATTCCGATGCAAGATTCGTTACTCATATAACCAATTAATACTTATCCGTAATTATTTTTAGCATCTAAAACGATCAAGATACTCACTCATCCTTGCAAATTTATATATACCAAGTCTTGTTTTAGTGACTTATTTGTTATATAATTTTATTTATTGAAGTTTATAATAAACGAGAATATTTTCAAAGTATGTTGTTGCTAGCAAGCATTTGATAAAGTTTAAGCTGTTTGTAAAGCTGTCAATAGCAGGTACCTCTAAAGACATTATTTAGGATAGCTACAAATATAGTTCCTAGTAGACCAGTAGTTTCGGAATTGGGACACGATTTCGAAAGGGTGTATTAGAACGAATTATTAGCTTTTAATCCCACTGAGAAGTGTTCGTAATAATTTCGAAGTTGTACACCCATGTTCGTTGTGAACTTATACAGTGTGGGGATCTTGGAAACTATAGAAGATAGAGAAACGGTTAAATGGAGAAAGTTTTGCGCAATTATATTTCTAACTGAAAACCGTTTAGTACGCGGCCCTATCTTTTTTAGTTTTTAAGATATTTTTAAAAAAACCAAAAAGATGCATTTTCGAAAATATGCTGTAGCTTTCTTATTCACTATTTTGACAATCTGTAAAAACATTTTTAAAGCAAATTTTTAAGTTGATTTCAGATCTGCAATTTAATTTTGAACACGATGTTTCAGTTACTTTATAGCATCATCAGGTTCATTTTTTCTTATGGGCGCCATATTGTATTTTATACTTAAAAGGTAGCTTATGACGTCAGCTTTTTAACGATGTATTATTTGTTGGAAAATAAATGAAATTGACTTGAAAAATAAAGAAAATTAATTTTCGCAACACGTCAAATTTGAGAAGAACACATTAGCCAGGGTTAAATTTGTTTAAAATATTATCATAATATTTATAATACATTATTTTATTTTTTCCTTTTGGTTAAAAATCTCATATTAACATTTCAAATAAAGAAAACTAAAAACGCAATGAATAATAATTATTGTTTTAAAAAGAAAATAAGAAAAAATATCTAACTTACTATACTTATTCGAAATGTTGGCCGTTTTTATTAATACATTTTTGACACTTTTTAACACAGTATTGATGACCCTGCGAAGCGTGTTGCCATTTATGCTGGTAAACACATTCCTCGCTCTCTCTTCTAATTCTTGTACAGATTCCAGGGGTTCAAACTCATATACTTCATTTTTTACATAACCCCATAAATAAAAATCTAGAGGAGTTATATCAGGGGATCTAGCAGGCCAATTAACTTGTCCGCCGTTTGAAATTAATTTATCATCAAATATCACACATGACATAACCTTAATTATACTCTGTTTTCAAAGAAACTGTTGTTTTATTTAAAAAAAAACTTTATGGGTCAATTACTGGCCAAAATTTGGTCCAACAAAGGGATGTTGGTGGTCAACCACTGGAAAAGTATGACATTTTGTATAATTTATTATTTTTTTCTGTGAAAGATTTTTTTGGTTTTGCTAATTATGGATTTTTGAAATATTTCCTGATGCTATTTTCTATTTTTAATAAAATATAAATTTGAAAAAGTTATGATTTTTTATTTCTGAAAATTCTCTTAAATGGTCAATCACTAGTGTAGGCACCCTATAATATTAATTTTTTTAAAGTTTTCTCCAACTGCCGCCGTTTTGGACAAACAGAAAAACCGAAAATTCTTGTCGTGAAGTCAATGTATTATATTATATTATTATGCACTCAATAGGTAGATGCATCACAAGACGTCACCACGCTAGGCAGCAACTGCGCGCGATCATACCGGTTCTCCTTGTGCCGGTATACATATAGGGTGTTATGGATTTGCCTTAATATATTTAAATCTGTATATCCGGATATATGAAAGCACGTCGCAAAAAAAAATATTTTTAAATGTCGTAATTCACCTATTTGTGTTCTTGGGTATGCGTTCAGCTACTGACTCAATATTTGAAATGCGGGCTCGATTTGTGGCTATGTTGCCAAATTTAATAAACTATAATGCGCGGCGCTAAGTTAATGCCTGATAAGTGGCAACGTTGTACCGATCATGTTAGGATCCCAAATAATTTAAAAAAAAAAAGTATTGAATGTTTCTCTAGGGCACCCAAGGAGTTATCCATTTAAATATATTAACGCCCACTTGCAGCGACTTTTTTTTAAAGGAGCTTATTTAGGCTAAAGGCCCATTAAAGTGCCATTAGAGTATAATGCATCTTGCACCGATTTTAATGGTCTCTTAAAGCGTCTTGTAAATGAGCATTAACTAATTGGCCAAATTTGGTCAATTAGCTTTTGTGTGGTTTTAAGATTGGTTGTGCCCCGCATTTTTTTTATGGTATAGTTCAATTTTCACACAAATTCATAAACAGAAAGTCAAAAAGGATGGATTATGTAAATATTATTGAAGATGAGTTAGTAGAGGATGCTCTTGAAGACGATCTTGAAATTTTGGATTTTGTTGTTTTTGGCTTTCCTTGAAGGCTCAATGTGCGCTGTAATTATTACGAAGAAATGGACCCATTGAATTTTTTTCGAAAATTTAGGTTAGCCACGGCGACTGGTACTGCACAATGATCTGCTAGCTATAGCTAGCAGATCATTGTTACTGCATCTGTTAACACAGATTGAGAGTAGAGGGAGATGATTCCTTCTGCATCAATTGCGCCGGTCCTTTCTGCGCATGCCCGGGCAGTGCGCAGACGTGGGCGACACTAATTATGACGTCACCTGTCACCTGTCATCTGTCACCTGTCACCTGTCATCTGTCAATGTCAATGTCAAAGTCAATGTCAATGTCAAAGTCAATGCCAAAGTCAATGTTAAATGTCATTTGTCATCTGTCATACGTCAACTGTCAAACGTCACATTGTTGGGCGTTAGCAACTTTGGGCCTTAGCTACTTGGGCGCTAGTTACATTGGGCAATAATATTCTATATATGGAATGTGTTCAGGATGATGTCATATTACGAATAGGAAAAGATGGAGGATGCCACCTGTCAATTAAGACAGTTCAAGGTCACCGATCATTTATCAATTGTTTAATGAAAAATTTGATATATGGGTAATATATAGGATGACCTAGTAAGTTATTATGAAAAAATCCCGAGACCCTCAGGTCGAGGTGTACTAAAGATATATGCTCGCCTACGGCTCGTTAAGGTTGTTAGGGATAATATAGCATGTGGTTCGTATTTAGGGTGAATAGCAAGTTATTTTGAAAAATCCCGAGACCGCAGGTCGAGGTGTGCTAAAGACATGTGCTCGCCTACGGTTCGTTAAGGTTGTTAAGGATAATATAGCATGTGGATCGTATTTAGGGTAAATAGTAAGTTATTTTTAAAAAATCCCGAGACCGCAGGTCGAGGTGTACTAAAGATATATGCTCGCCTACGGCTCGCTAAGATTGTTAGAAATAACGTAACATATGAATCATATTTAGGGTGACGGAACAAGTTATTATGAAAAAATTCCGAGACCCTCAGGTCGAGGTGTACGAAAGATATATGCTAGCCTACGGCTCGCTAAGGTTGTTAGGGATAGCGCAACATGCGATTCGTATTAAGGATGATGCAACAAGTAAATATGAAAAAATTCCGAGACCCTCAGGTCGAGGTGTACTAAAAACATAGACTCGCCTACAGCTCGCTAAGGTTGTTAGAAATAATGAAACATGTGAAGCGTATTTGGGGTAACGTAACAAGTTATTTAGAAAAAATCCCGAGACCACAGGTCGAGGTGTGCTAAAAATATAGACTCGCCTACGGCTCTCTAAGGTTGTTAGGGATAGCATAGCATGTGATTCGTATTTAGGAAGGTATACTAGAGTTTTATGTTCGCTCGTTAAAGTCGCTAAGGATATGTGAATTGTATTACGGATGACGTAACAAACCATTACGAAAAACCCAGAAGTCGATGGTCTAACTGATTTGGGAGATATAGTTTTTGCGATTAGGACCCTTATGACTAAAGGTAGAGAGAGACGAAATTTGGTAAACAGGTAGATGATGGGCATACCTATCGACTAGTGAAGCAATATTTCAAAAATATCAAGTAAAAAACAGCGCTAGAGGTATAAAACCATAGAGGCCTAGCAGGAGACAAGATCATCCGGTTTGGAATTAATATAGTAGCTGCTAGAAAACTAAACGGCATGGATAAGAATAACTAAGTATTGCATCAGAAAATATGTAATTATTCCGCGAATGTAGCAAGCAATTAATATTCAATGCCAACAGGCATGGTCGAAGTAAATAAGCAATTAATATGCGTCTAAATTATGGTATATACGATAGGATTCCAAGGGGTAGAGATCGCTTATAATCGACAAACCACGAAAAATTAGTCGTTTCCGTCACTAAACGAGAGAAAAAACAGATAAAAGCTAACCTATACACCACCTACTTTGGTAATACCTATAATCTATGTACAGTTTAAATATTAAACAACCAAAAACCTCTCTGAACGAGTAAAAAAACATCCAATAATCCATTAAAGTACCTAAAAATAGCCTTTGAACCTATAAAAACCCTATTTATACAAAACAAACAACCAGCAACCTTTCTGATGGGATAAAAACATCAAATAAGCCATTAAAGTACCTAAAAAATGACATTTGAACATATAAAACCCCCAGTATACTTATACAAGTTCTGACAGACCTATACTTGGTCTATGGGTATGCTTATTAGTGCCCTATAACCGTCCTATGATTGGTCTATAGTAGGGCTATGATTGTCCTATATGAGCGTCCTATACTAGTCTTATAACGTTTGGACATATAAATATACTATTGCATGATAACATATTTAACAACACCTATATACAAAATAAACAACCAATAAACACTCTGATAGGATGAAAAAAACATCCAATAATTCATTAAAGCACCTAAAAAGGACTTTGAACCCATAAAACCCTATTTAACAGTCTCTATACAAAACAAACAACCAATAGCCTTTCTGTTGGGGGTAAAAAACATCAAATAATCCGCTACAGTAGCTAAAAATGGTCTATGAACCCATAAAATCCCTATTTAACAGCTCCTATACAAATAAATAACCAATAACCCTCCTGATTGAATAAAAAAGCATCAAATAAACCATTAAAATATCTAAAAAATGTTCTGTGAACCCATCAAACGTCTATTTAACAGCTCTTATTCAATGATAAGTAGCCAAAAACAGCTCTGAACTGGCCGAGGCCGGATAGAAACATCCAATAACCCACTAAAGCAGATGCTTGCAAATACAGTAACTAGATAATATTAAATAGCATGAACACGAATAATTGCGCCAGAAAATATGTAATAATTATACATATCTCTAAAAATATATAGCATCTGATTAATATCCAATATCATTACCAGCCCTCTATCAATAGGCTAGTGACTAGCTATCATCCTATCTATAAAAGTAAAACGCAAGAACATAAACTTATGCGAATATCGGATTAGAGTCCTTATGCCTAATAAGCAGCTAATGAACAGCTTTGAAATGATATACACAGTTATGAACAGCAAATAAGACGTTATTCAACTACTAATCAACCGCTAATCATCCACTAACCTACCACTATTAGGGCAACTAATGAACACCTTTGAACCAATAAAACAGCTATTTATCAGCTCCTATACATAATAAACAACTAAAACCTCTCTGTTCTTCATAGGACAAAAACTAAAAACTATTAAAACAAACCACTAAAGTAGCACCAAAACAGCCTTTGAATCTATAAAAACGGATATTCAGCAGCTCTTAAACCAGACAAAAAACGTTCAATAAACATCTAAGAACCTAATAGGTAGATGAAGCAGCAAAAGTTCGTTTTCACACCTCACCTACGGATCATCGGACATATTATCACCCTATAGTAGAATACATGGAATAATACCTTAAGTCGCTAGAAAAAACCAAGGATGATCATTCGAGCGAGCAATGTTAAAGATATGAAACCCTAAATCCCAAAACGTGATATTCGAGATATACCAGATAGTCGTTTCAGTAAAATGAAGAGGAGGGCAGGAGGCTATCATAGACGCAGAATATATAAGTTTAATATAGTGGACTAAACCAAGCTCATAAAGATTAAGTGTCAAGGAATGATTAAGTGAAAATCAAGCGGACAAATAGACTACTTGGGAACATATTGCTCTAAGTGATCATATACAAAACATAGAAGTTAGACAAAGAACTCACAACACTCTCATAAAAATAAATCTAAAATCTGTTATACATATCTGTTTATTTAACAACATGTCTATCAATAGAAAAACACTTAGCGCTACAGTTATGAACAGCAAATAAGACGTTATTCAACTACTAATCAACCGCTAATCATCCACCAACCTACCACTATTAGGGCAACTAATGAACACCTTTGAACCAATAAAACAGCTATTTAGCAGCTCTTATACATAATAAACAACTAAAACCTCTCTGTTCTTCATAGGATAAAAACTAAAAACTATTAAAACAAACCACTAAAGTAGCACAAAAACAGCCGTTAAATCTATAAAAACGGATATTCAACAGCTCTTAAACCAGACAAAAACCGTTTAATAAACATCTAAGAACCTAATAAGTAGCTGAAGCAGCAAAAGTTCGTTTTCACACCTCGTCTACGGATCATCGAGTATATTATCAGACTATAGTAGAATGCATGGTATTACACCTTAACTCGCTAGAAAAAACCAAGGATGATCCTTAGAACAGGCGGTGTTAAAGATATGAAGTCCTAAAAACCCAAAACGAGATATTTGAGACATATCAGATAGGCGTTTCAGTAAAATTAAGACGAGGGCAGGAGGTTATCATAAACGCAGAATATATAAAGTTTAATATAGTGAACTAAACCAAATTCATAAAGATTAAGTGCTAAGGAATGATTAAGTGAAAATCAAGCGGTCAAATAGCCTACTTGGGAACATATTGCTCTAAGTGATCATATACAAAACATAGAAGTTAGACAGAGAACTCACAACACTCCCATAAAAATAAATCTAAAATCTGTTATACATATCTGTTTATTTAACAACATGTCTATCAATAGAAAAACACTTAGCGCTATACTAAATTAGGGGGTTATAATTCTTAAAAGCAATTTGGCGGTACCGATTGTGTGTATTGTTGAGGAGCAGACTTAGTAAAGATATTATATACACCAAGAGTATATAAATTAAACTAATAATGGTAGCAAATGAACAAGTGTTAGTCATGCAAATAAATAATATAACAACAACCGACGGTTCTAGGTTAAAAACCACCCATTAATCTGAAGGCCGGGTCATTGAAGTTCCTTAATAGTCAATGTAAAATGCTGTTATACAGTGATTCGTAAGAAGTCGATTGCGATCGGGTAATTGCGTCAAAAGGCGTAGCCGAACGATCCGACTTGCTGAAATCTAACGCGAAAGTATGGTTAAGTTATATGTTGAGTGCTAAAATTCAACTGCTAAAATCAAAAACACACACCATATAAAATTATTATATAATACATTATTGCAGGGTCAGTCGAATGACTGAAAAATCAATTGAAACAAACTATGAACGTATAGGGGTGGCAGAAAAAGAAGCAGATAGGCATTGGCTACTATTACGATTATAACGACGAGAAATCAATAACTAACATCAGAATCAGCTACATACAACCACCTATGATAAACCTCCTTGAATGAAAATGCTGAAATTATCCGCTTCAACAGTTAAACACACCTTATGATCTGAAAAAAATTAATAGCTAAAGGACGGGGATACAGAGAAACATGAATAGAGTACAAGACAAGCAGCTAAACACAACAAAAATTAGGATCGTCTACATTTAATTTGCAAATAAGCAAGAAATAATAAGTATGTAATTTAAATAGACTTAAATCGAAAGACATTACAGAGAACGAATAGCTGTTGGATAGGACCTTATCCATCAAAAATACCCCTCCTGAAATGCTAAAAAATAAGACTAAGTAGGGAAAAAATACCTAGAACGTTAGGGTAATATTGCTATAAAGACCAGCTAGCTCCTACAAGAGCATTTATGTAACACGAATGCAAGACGAACCTAACCTAACTTCTTAGGTGTGGTTATTCTGTATAAAGACCAGCTAACACCAAAAAAGGGGTATGTACGTTCAAAAAAGTATATAGGTATAATACGATCATCCTCTAATATTAGGTATACCGAAGGAGAATACTATACAACTACTTGCAGGAATCAAATTAAAGTTAAAAAAATAGGGGGGCATGTAAAGTATTTAAATTATCGAATAATCATCCAAATAAATAAAATTCCCGTTTAAAATGTTGTGATAACTACATGAGATGAAGTTAAATTTATAAATTTGGAGACTTCAGGGCGATCATACTCATCTAATCGATCTTATAACATATGAAAAAAATAAATCAATTAATTAGATAAATGTCTTCTTAACGGGCCTTCTAATAGACAAGTGGCTAGACATCATCTAAACTATCAAAAATAAAGCACAAGAGTTGTAAAAATTATTTATCGAATCACAAAATTTGGCACATAACACATGAGGAGAATACCTTCTAATATCAATTATTCGTGAATGTTCGAATACAATCGTATAACTATCAAAAGCAGATATTGGTCTACGACTCGGTAAGGCTATTTGGTAATACTTGCTGATAGAAGCATATACAGCGTAACATCATAAGGTACCTAGAAAAAAACCCAAAAACCTCATCAGGCAACTAGGTCGCGAGTTACGATTAGAGCTGCTATATCGAGAGAGGTGGGAAGGGGTGGGGGTATAGTAAACGGATAGAGGTTAAAACCCTCTAACAACTTGTAAAAAATTATTTCAAAACCTAAAGTCATAAATGTATTAGATTGTATAAAATCATTAATGCTTTAATGGTAGTGATAGTGAATTTTTTTTGCAATAGGTAGATATTGGAAAAATACCTATGGAAACGATTAACGCCATTAAAATAATACAAGCAACATCAATGTGAGACACATAAAATACAGTTTTAAACGGGAAAAATTCGATTATATACATATAGAAACTAGCGTGGTAGGTATCCGAAACGACATTCAACTAAGCTGTTTAAATAATATAAAAGGGTCACTATGAGGACGTTAAGATGTTCAAGAGAGGGACAGGATGTAAATTTGCAGGAAAAAATACGAGGAAATAGAGCAAATAATGTAACAAAATAATAAAGTGGTAATCTAGCAGGACAGTAAACATATTAGTAAAAAAGCGCTGCAGAAAATAAAAAATATAGCAATTCTTATCAAGTATTAAAAAATCTGTCCTAAATAATATTTGTTTCTACAGATAAGTAGAAAACTATCGAAACATTGAGAAAGAAGGAGTGGCGACTGCAGGTATAAAATTTAACAACTATTGGTAAAATATACGGAAAAAATATCAAAAATACCATCAATTTCACCAGAATGCTTATTGTCATAACCTTAGAACTCAAATATACATTAAAAAAAAAATTAAGCCAGCATTAAATGACTTATTTGTCTATGTAATTATTGAATGAGGGTCGGGTGTAGAATAAACTATTCATGCAAATTATCTATAACGCTAAAACCATCCAAGTCTGCTACAGACAGTACCCCATAAGAGCAAAAAGTTAGTATTCAATGTTAAAATAGCGGCTTCACTTCATATAAAGTCCCACCAGCCAAAAATATGCGTATGAATTGTGTGAGGTGAAGCGCTATTATAAATGTTGTCTATATCAAGTTCAATACCGTTACCATATATAAACTCAACTTGCAAGAGTAATAAAAGTAATAATTAAGTACAACTCATGAGGCCACATAATATAAAAAATAGATGGTTGGGAAACATAGGATTCTAAGTCGCTGTCAGAGCCCTGTTTAGTCAATCTCAACAATATTTCAAATGGTCGAGGGGGTGAGAGTCATGTATATTACTATGATCATCAAGGAAAAGAAGGAGTGCATATCGAATAGTTATAAAAATCCAATTTCTAGCACAAACGACCTTTTAATAGAATGTAATAGAACAAGAAGCAGTAGCAGACGTTGGTTCTTCTGCTTGCCATTCTACTCCCTTAACGTATGAGGTTATGATGGAGCATTCTAAGGCATCTAGTTCTTCAAGGTAGCGTTCACATATATCCAAAGCTCTAACTATATTTTTCATAGTCACCGGATGAATCCCCCATTCTTCTTTACGTTTTTGAAGTGTATTATATAGGTCTCCCGAATTACATGATGTGCATCATTATTTACTATATTCTGTGCTTTATCCATGATATCTAATTGATTGCGGGCTATTGCAAGTAATTAGGACAGCGTTCAGACTTGAAATAAGACTCTGTGCTTCTGCTGATAGTAAATATATCAACAGGCTTAATTACTCGGTGAAACCTGAATCTATAGAGGAGTATTCGGGTTTTCAGGAGTACTCGGGGGGGGGGGGTCTCGGGGTTACTCGGGTTCATTAGGATTTTGGGCCCAAAATCCTAATGAACCCGAGTAACCCCGAGACCCCGAATAAGCCTAAAATCCTAATGACCCCCCCCGAGTACTCCTGAAAACCCGAATACTCCTCTATAGATTCAGGTTTCACCGAGTAATTAAGCCTGTTGATATATTTACTATCAGCAGAAGCACAGAGTCTTATTTCAAGTCTGAACGCTGTCCTAATTACTTGCAATAGCCCGCAATCAATTAGATATCATGGATAAAGCACAGAATATAGTAAATAATGATGCACATCATGTAATTCGGGAGACCTATATAATACACTTCAAAAACGTAAAGAAGAATGGGGGATTCATCCGGTGACTATGAAAAATATAGTTAGAGCTTTGGATATATGTGAACGCTACCTTGAAGAACTAGATGCCTTAGAATGCTCCATCATAACCTCATACGTTAAAGGAAGTAGAATGGCAAGCAGAAGAACCAACGTCTGCTACTGCTTCTTGTTCTATTACATTCTATTAAAAGGTCGTTTGTGCTAGAAATTGGATTTTTATAACTATTCGATATGCACTCCTTCTTTTCCTTGATGATCATAGTAATATACATGACTCTCACCCCCTCGACCATTTGAAATATTGTTGAGATTGACTAAACAGGGCTCTGACAGCGACTTAGAATCCTATGTTTCCCAACCATCTATTTTTTATATTATGTGGCCTCATGAGTTGTACTTAATTATTACTTTTATTACTCTTGCAAGTTGAGTTTATATATGGTAACGGTATTGAACTTGATATAGACAACATTTATAATAGCGCTTCACCTCACACAATTCATACGCATATTTTTGGCTGGTGGGACTTTATATGAAGTGAAGCCGCTATTTTAACATTGAATACTAACTTTTTGCTCTTATGGGGTACTGTCTGTAGCAGACTTGGATGGTTTTAGCGTTATAGATAATTTGCATGAATAGTTTATTCTACACCCGACCCTCATTCAATAATTACATAGACAAATAAGTCATTTAATGCTGGCTTAATTTTTTTTTTAATGTATATTTGAGTTCTAAGGTTATGACAATAAGCATTCTGGTGAAATTGATGGTATTTTTGATATTTTTTCCGTATATTTTACCAATAGTTGTTAAATTTTATACCTGCAGTCGCCACTCCTTCTTTCTCAATGTTTCGATAGTTTTCTACTTATCTGTAGAAACAAATATTATTTAGGACAGATTTTTTAATACTTGATAAGAATTGCTATATTTTTTATTTTCTGCAGCGCTTTTTTACTAATATGTTTACTGTCCTGCTAGATTACCACTTTATTATTTTGTTATATTATTTGCTCTATTTCCTCGTATTTTTTCCTGCAAATTTACATCCTGTCCCTCTCTTGAACATCTTAACGTCCTCATAGTGACCCTTTTATATTATTTAAACAGCTTAGTTGAATGTCGTTTCGGATACCTACCACGCTAGTTTCTATATGTATATAATCGAATTTTTCCCGTTTAAAACTGTATTTTATGTGTCTCACATTGATGTTGCTTGTATTATTTTAATGGCGTTAATCGTTTCCATAGGTATTTTTCCAATATCTACCTATTGCAAAAAAAATTCACTATCACTACCATTAAAGCATTAATGATTTTATACAATCTAATACATTTATGACTTAAGGTTTTGAAATAATTTTTTACAAGTTGTTAGAGGGTTTTAACCTCTATCCGTTTACTATACCCCCACCCCTTCCCACCTCTCTCGATATAGCAGCTCTAATCGTAACTCGCGACCTAGTTGCCTGATGAGGTTTTTGGGTTTTTTTCTAGGTACCTTATGATGTTACGCTGTATATGCTTCTATCAGCAAGTATTACCAAATAGCCTTACCGAGTCGTAGACCAATATCTGCTTTTGATAGTTATACGATTGTATTCGAACATTCACGAATAATTGATATTAGAAGGTATTCTCCTCATGTGTTATGTGCCAAATTTTGTGATTCGATAAATAATTTTTACAACTCTTGTGCTTTATTTTTGATAGTTTAGATGATGTCTAGCCACTTGTCTATTAGAAGGCCCGTTAAGAAGACATTTATCTAATTAATTGATTTATTTTTTTCATATGTTATAAGATCGATTAGATGAGTATGATCGCCCTGAAGTCTCCAAATTTATAAATTTAACTTCATCTCATGTAGTTATCACAACATTTTAAACGGGAATTTTATTTATTTGGATGATTATTCGATAATTTAAATACTTTACATGCCCCCCTATTTTTTTAACTTTAATTTGATTCCTGCAAGTAGTTGTATAGTATTCTCCTTCGGTATACCTAATATTAGAGGATGATCGTATTATACCTATATACTTTTTTGAACGTACATACCCCTTTTTTGGTGTTAGCTGGTCTTTATACAGAATAACCACACCTAAGAAGTTAGGTTAGGTTCGTCTTGCATTCGTGTTACATAAATGCTCTTGTAGGAGCTAGCTGGTCTTTATAGCAATATTACCCTAACGTTCTAGGTATTTTTTCCCTACTTAGTCTTATTTTTTAGCATTTCAGGAGGGGTATTTTTGATGGATAAGGTCCTATCCAACAGCTATTCGTTCTCTGTAATGTCTTTCGATTTAAGTCTATTTAAATTACATACTTATTATTTCTTGCTTATTTGCAAATTAAATGTAGACGATCCTAATTTTTGTTGTGTTTAGCTGCTTGTCTTGTACTCTATTCATGTTTCTCTGTATCCCCGTCCTTTAGCTATTAATTTTTTTCAGATCATAAGGTGTGTTTAACTGTTGAAGCGGATAATTTCAGCATTTTCATTCAAGGAGGTTTATCATAGGTGGTTGTATGTAGCTGATTCTGATGTTAGTTATTGATTTCTCGTCGTTATAATCGTAATAGTAGCCAATGCCTATCTGCTTCTTTTTCTGCCACCCCTATACGTTCATAGTTTGTTTCAATTGATTTTTCAGTCATTCGACTGACCCTGCAATAATGTATTATATAATAATTTTATATGGTGTGTGTTTTTGATTTTAGCAGTTGAATTTTAGCACTCAACATATAACTTAACCATACTTTCGCGTTAGATTTCAGCAAGTCGGATCGTTCGGCTACGCCTTTTGACGCAATTACCCGATCGCAATCGACTTCTTACGAATCACTGTATAACAGCATTTTACATTGACTATTAAGGAACTTCAATGACCCGGCCTTCAGATTAATGGGTGGTTTTTAACCTAGAACCGTCGGTTGTTGTTATATTATTTATTTGCATGACTAACACTTGTTCATTTGCTACCATTATTAGTTTAATTTATATACTCTTGGTGTATATAATATCTTTACTAAGTCTGCTCCTCAACAATACACACAATCGGTACCGCCAAATTGCTTTTAAGAATTATAACCCCCTAATTTAGTATAGCGCTAAGTGTTTTTCTATTGATAGACATGTTGTTAAATAAACAGATATGTATAACAGATTTTAGATTTATTTTTATGGGAGTGTTGTGAGTTCTCTGTCTAACTTCTATGTTTTGTATATGATCACTTAGAGCAATATGTTCCCAAGTAGGCTATTTGACCGCTTGATTTTCACTTAATCATTCCTTAGCACTTAATCTTTATGAATTTGGTTTAGTTCACTATATTAAACTTTATATATTCTGCGTTTATGATAACCTCCTGCCCTCGTCTTAATTTTACTGAAACGCCTATCTGATATGTCTCAAATATCTCGTTTTGGGTTTTTAGGACTTCATATCTTTAACACCGCCTGTTCTAAGGATCATCCTTGGTTTTTTCTAGCGAGTTAAGGTGTAATACCATGCATTCTACTATAGTCTGATAATATACTCGATGATCCGTAGACGAGGTGTGAAAACGAACTTTTGCTGCTTCAGCTACTTATTAGGTTCTTAGATGTTTATTAAACGGTTTTTGTCTGGTTTAAGAGCTGTTGAATATCCGTTTTTATAGATTTAACGGCTGTTTTTGTGCTACTTTAGTGGTTTGTTTTAATAGTTTTTAGTTTTTATCCTATGAAGAACAGAGAGGTTTTAGTTGTTTATTATGTATAAGAGCTGCTAAATAGCTGTTTTATTGGTTCAAAGGTGTTCATTAGTTGCCCTAATAGTGGTAGGTTGGTGGATGATTAGCGGTTGATTAGTAGTTGAATAACGTCTTATTTGCTGTTCATAACTGTAGCGCTAAGTGTTTTTCTATTGATAGACATGTTGTTAAATAAACAGATATGTATAACAGATTTTAGATTTATTTTTATGAGAGTGTTGTGAGTTCTTTGTCTAACTTCTATGTTTTGTATATGATCACTTAGAGCAATATGTTCCCAAGTAGTCTATTTGTCCGCTTGATTTTCACTTAATCATTCCTTGACACTTAATCTTTATGAGCTTGGTTTAGTCCACTATATTAAACTTATATATTCTGCGTCTATGATAGCCTCCTGCCCTCCTCTTCATTTTACTGAAACGACTATCTGGTATATCTCGAATATCACGTTTTGGGATTTAGGGTTTCATATCTTTAACATTGCTCGCTCGAATGATCATCCTTGGTTTTTTCTAGCGACTTAAGGTATTATTCCATGTATTCTACTATAGGGTGATAATATGTCCGATGATCCGTAGGTGAGGTGTGAAAACGAACTTTTGCTGCTTCATCTACCTATTAGGTTCTTAGATGTTTATTGAACGTTTTTTGTCTGGTTTAAGAGCTGCTGAATATCCGTTTTTATAGATTCAAAGGCTGTTTTGGTGCTACTTTAGTGGTTTGTTTTAATAGTTTTTAGTTTTTGTCCTATGAAGAACAGAGAGGTTTTAGTTGTTTATTATGTATAGGAGCTGCTAAATAGCTGTTTTATTGGTTCAAAGGTGTTCATTAGTTGCCCTAATAGTGGTAGGTTAGTGGATGATTAGCGGTTGATTAGTAGTTGAATAACGTCTTATTTGCTGTTCATAACTGTGTATATCATTTCAAAGCTGTTCATTAGCTGCTTATTAGGCATAAGGACTCTAATCCGATATTCGCATAAGTTTATGTTCTTGCGTTTTACTTTTATAGATAGGATGATAGCTAGTCACTAGCCTATTGATAGAGGGCTGGTAATGATATTGGATATTAATCAGATGCTATATATTTTTAGAGATATGTATAATTATTACATATTTTCTGGCGCAATTATTCGTGTTCATGCTATTTAATATTATCTAGTTACTGTATTTGCAAGCATCTGCTTTAGTGGGTTATTGGATGTTTCTATCCGGCCTCGGCCAGTTCAGAGCTGTTTTTGGCTACTTATCATTGAATAAGAGCTGTTAAATAGACGTTTGATGGGTTCACAGAACATTTTTTAGATATTTTAATGGTTTATTTGATGCTTTTTTATTCAATCAGGAGGGTTATTGGTTATTTATTTGTATAGGAGCTGTTAAATAGGGATTTTATGGGTTCATAGACCATTTTTAGCTACTGTAGCGGATTATTTGATGTTTTTTACCCCCAACAGAAAGGCTATTGGTTGTTTGTTTTGTATAGAGACTGTTAAATAGGGTTTTATGGGTTCAAAGTCCTTTTTAGGTGCTTTAATGAATTATTGGATGTTTTTTTCATCCTATCAGAGTGTTTATTGGTTGTTTATTTTGTATATAGGTGTTGTTAAATATGTTATCATGCAATAGTATATTTATATGTCCAAACGTTATAAGACTAGTATAGGACGCTCATATAGGACAATCATAGCCCTACTATAGACCAATCATAGGACGGTTATAGGGCACTAATAAGCATACCCATAGACCAAGTATAGGTCTGTCAGAACTTGTATAAGTATACTGGGGGTTTTATATGTTCAAATGTCATTTTTTAGGTACTTTAATGGCTTATTTGATGTTTTTATCCCATCAGAAAGGTTGCTGGTTGTTTGTTTTGTATAAATAGGGTTTTTATAGGTTCAAAGGCTATTTTTAGGTACTTTAATGGATTATTGGATGTTTTTTTACTCGTTCAGAGAGGTTTTTGGTTGTTTAATATTTAAACTGTACATAGATTATAGGTATTACCAAAGTAGGTGGTGTATAGGTTAGCTTTTATCTGTTTTTTCTCTCGTTTAGTGACGGAAACGACTAATTTTTCGTGGTTTGTCGATTATAAGCGATCTCTACCCCTTGGAATCCTATCGTATATACCATAATTTAGACGCATATTAATTGCTTATTTACTTCGACCATGCCTGTTGGCATTGAATATTAATTGCTTGCTACATTCGCGGAATAATTACATATTTTCTGATGCAATACTTAGTTATTCTTATCCATGCCGTTTAGTTTTCTAGCAGCTACTATATTAATTCCAAACCGGATGATCTTGTCTCCTGCTAGGCCTCTATGGTTTTATACCTCTAGCGCTGTTTTTTACTTGATATTTTTGAAATATTGCTTCACTAGTCGATAGGTATGCCCATCATCTACCTGTTTACCAAATTTCGTCTCTCTCTACCTTTAGTCATAAGGGTCCTAATCGCAAAAACTATATCTCCCAAATCAGTTAGACCATCGACTTCTGGGTTTTTCGTAATGGTTTGTTACGTCATCCGTAATACAATTCACATATCCTTAGCGACTTTAACGAGCGAACATATAACTCTAGTATACCTTCCTAAATACGAATCACATGCTATGCTATCCCTAACAACCTTAGAGAGCCGTAGGCGAGTCTATATTTTTAGCACACCTCGACCTGTGGTCTCGGGATTTTTTCTAAATAACTTGTTACGTTACCCCAAATACGCTTCACATGTTTCATTATTTCTAACAACCTTAGCGAGCTGTAGGCGAGTCTATGTTTTTAGTACACCTCGACCTGAGGGTCTCGGAATTTTTTCATATTTACTTGTTGCATCATCCTTAATACGAATCGCATGTTGCGCTATCCCTAACAACCTTAGCGAGCCGTAGGCTAGCATATATCTTTCGTACACCTCGACCTGAGGGTCTCGGAATTTTTTCATAATAACTTGTTCCGTCACCCTAAATATGATTCATATGTTACGTTATTTCTAACAATCTTAGCGAGCCGTAGGCGAGCATATATCTTTAGTACACCTCGACCTGCGGTCTCGGGATTTTTTAAAAATAACTTACTATTTACCCTAAATACGATCCACATGCTATATTATCCTTAACAACCTTAACGAACCGTAGGCGAGCACATGTCTTTAGCACACCTCGACCTGCGGTCTCGGGATTTTTCAAAATAACTTGCTATTCACCCTAAATACGAACCACATGCTATATTATCCCTAACAACCTTAACGAGCCGTAGGCGAGCATATATCTTTAGTACACCTCGACCTGAGGGTCTCGGGATTTTTTCATAATAACTTACTAGGTCATCCTATATATTACCCATATATCAAATTTTTCATTAAACAATTGATAAATGATCGGTGACCTTGAACTGTCTTAATTGACAGGTGGCATCCTCCATCTTTTCCTATTCGTAATATGACATCATCCTGAACACATTCCATATATAGAATATTATTGCCCAATGTAACTAGCGCCCAAGTAGCTAAGGCCCAAAGTTGCTAACGCCCAACAATGTGACGTTTGACAGTTGACGTATGACAGATGACAAATGACATTTAACATTGACTTTGGCATTGACTTTGACATTGACTTTGACATTGACATTGACAGATGACAGGTGACAGGTGACAGATGACAGGTGACGTCATAATTAGTGTCGCCCACGTCTGCGCACTGCCCGGGCATGCGCAGAAAGGACCGGCGCAATTGATGCAGAAGGAATCATCTCCCTCTACTATTGAGGACTAATTGGAATATCCAGATAACAGTGTAGGTACTCCAACCTATTACAGGTTTACTTATTGAGACGTTATAAGGCAACGCCCTTGGAGGGTAACATAAAATACCTAGCTACTATTTTTTGAATGCCCTTATAGGTATATGTATATATGCCTTGCTATAGTGTGGCTAGTGTAAGTTTACTGTCCCCGCCACCCCGCACAACCAAACAAATAATTTTTAAGGTTAACCCCACAGAAAAGTAAAGGTTCCATCACAAAAAAACAGAAATCCGTGCGACGTTGCCACATTGTTGCAACAGTAAAGAGCCATTAATGATCCGTTAAAATTTAAAGGTAATTTTGTTAATGGTCCCTTAAAAAAAAGTCGCTGCAAGTGGCTGTAAGTCATTTCCCTAACACCCTACATATTAGTAGCTTAAATTGGATCAAGGCTTTAATATTTTACTTCTGTAAATTTTAGTTAAATGGTGTTAAATAACAAACTGTGCAACACGGTAATTATAATCGAGAATATGAAAATACAACAAATAGGTAATACTGAGAATACAGCAATACTTTAAAGTACCGATCGGGACACAATGCGGAAATACTATGGGGATTATGGCGATATTATTAGGAAATGCGGCAATATTATAGGAAATGCGGCAATATTATAGAAAATGCGGCAATATTATAGGAAATGCAGCAATACTATTGGAATTACAGCAAAACTATTGGAATTACAGCAATACTAATGGAATAACGGCAATAGTATTGGGAATACTGTAATACTATTGGGATTACGGCAATATTTTTGGATTTACAAGGTATTGCCGCAGTAGGTGTACAAATTGTTGAACTTGAGGAACCCCTCGGTCTTAAGAGAGTTTGAACTTCCCGAACATTATGTGCGGGACAACCGTCTTGTTGAAACCAATTATTATTCAACTGATCTTGAGAAACTCTTGCTCTAATTGCCGGTAATATTTGATCTTCTAACAGCTCAAAGTATCTTTGGCCATTCAACGTATGATTATAAAAGAATGGTCCTATAAGTCGGTTGTCTAAAATGTAAGGAGAAAAGTAAAGCTGGGTTACTTAATACCTGCTATGTATTTAGCAAGCTAGGTGACATTACTTACCATACATACCACACTATACACTAAAACCAAATCGGGTTTGCAGTCTTCGTTGAGCCAATTGGTGAGGGGTTTCTGTTGCCCAAAAATGATGGTTATGTCTATTACCTAAATACCCCGCAGTTGGTAAAATGTAATTCATCGGTCCAAATTACAAGACGACTGAAATTATGATTTTGTTCGCATTGGTTCACATACCAATTTGAAAACTGCATTCTTCTTGGATAATCCGTTTCTCGTAAACCCTGAACTATAGTTGGCTTGTACGGTCGATATTTACTTTCCTTAAGGACTCTTTGTATGGTACTTCGCGAGGTTGGTAAGTCTCTTGCCGACGCTCTTGTAGATGATGTCGGAGCGGCATTAAAATAAGCTCTGACATTTTCGTCACGCTCGTTATTACCTGCTTTTTCGTAACTCTTGGGCCGCGGTTCTTCAAAACTTCCATGGTTTCTCAGGTTCATAACAATTTTTGGAAAAAGTCTGACACTTGGCTGCGGTCTTTCAGGAAAATTTTCAAAATACCTTTCTAATGCAAGGTTTGCATTTCTGTTGCAATGAATGTAACATTCTAGCAAATAAAATTTTTCTTCGTGAGAAAAACGCAATGCCATTTTCTTTTAAATTCAGAATACACAAATAAATCGTTATTGTTAAATAATAATATTAAAAACTATTATACTTTTACTCGTTTTGACAAGTAATATTTTTGTTTCATTTTCAAACGGTAGTGGTTGGTCATAGGCTACTGGATTTTATTTTTGAATCAGGTTATTGTAATATTGTTGATTGAAACAATGCAAGCAGTGTTTTGTGAATACTACTAAATGTAAACCTTTTAATTGGTATTCAATTTTGGGAGTTGCAGTTGTCAAATTTGACGTGTTGCGAAAATTAATTTTCTTTATTTATCAAGTCAAGTTCATTTATTTTCCAACAAATAATACATCGTTGAAAAGCTGACGTCATAAGCTACCTTTTAAGTATAAAATACAATATGACGCCCATAAGAAAAAATGAACCTGATGATGCTATAAAGTAACTGAAACGTCGTGTTTAAAATTAAATTGCAGATCTGAAATCTACTTAAAAAGTTGCTTTAAAAATGTTTTTACAGATTGTCAAAATAGTGAATAATAAGAAAGCTACAGCATATTTTCGAAAATGCATCTTTTTGGTTTTTTAAAAATATCTTAAAACCCAAAAAAGATAGGGCCACGTACTAAACGGTTTTCAGTTAGAAATATAATTGCGCAAAACTTTCCCCATTTAACCGTTTCTCTATCTTTTATAGTTTCCAAGATCCCCATACATATAGGCCCAATTTGGGCCACACTGTATAGGTACCTATCAGACTTATTTTCCTTTTCGATCTTAATTTTCTCACGAAACCTGATCATCGAAGAAAAATTTGAATCATCTAGAATTCTAGAGGCCAGTTTGGCCATGGGAAATACAATGTAAAATTGGCTGCCTATTGATTTTACATCAACATTGTATAAGCATTTTTTGAAAGTCCTTGTGTATGAAAATATATGAACTTTCACACCAAGTTTTATTATTTTCTAATAAGCCTAAAAATTATTTTGAAAAAACACTTAACGTTCTATGTTTCGCCATATATGATGACTCATCAGTAAACAAAGGCTTGGGTTAGGTTGGTAGATAGATAGATATGTATGTATTTGTTTGAGGGCAAACAAAATCTCAGGATAGCCGATTAAAGATTTTTACATGGCCCGCGAAAATAGACTGAACAGGAAGTAGATAGAGAAAGAGGGGGAAGTGAAAAAGTTGTGGTTAACGTGAGTGATTTTAAAGAAAAGAGTAGCGCCGAAAAATGTATAAAAATTAGATAGGAAAAGTAATATAAAACGACTAGTTAGTAGAGAAGAGACCAATAGATGTTTTGTGAACAAATGTATGTTTTATTGCGAAGAATATAAGAGAAGATACAGGAAGATTATAATTATTGGAAAAGAAAGAAAAAACTAAAAGTCATCCTCCACAAAGTTTAATAGAATAAAAATTCTCTAGGGGTCCCACCTTGCAACTGGAACAGTGCCATCTGGTACGATGAGGCTGTGAACGTGTACTACAATGAGCACATCTGACTTATGTTCTATGAACGGGCAGATGCCCAGATAGCACAAACTGTATTTAAAAGCGCTTCAAAAGCGATTCCTTTTAATAATAAACTGCTGGAAAAGCACTTGCTTTTAGCATCTGTCGGGCCGGGCCGGCCGTTACAAAATAATTAGTATGCGTAGTGCAGTGTGCGCGTACGTCTTAGTGCTATAAATGTGCTTCAGGGGTACCTTTTATTAGCAATCACATTTTTGCTTTATTGGTGTGCTTTTAAAGCACTTTAACAATTTACTTCTTGAGCGGTAATAATGAGCATACTTCGCAAGTGACGCGTCATTTTATTTTTTGATTAATATAATAATAATATCAATATTTTTTGTTTTATTTATAAACCCTTATTGAGCTGCTTTTCTAATTCATTCACCGAAGATTATAAAATTAAGAAATTTATATACAAAATACAAGTAATTGGGTTACAAAGACTGATGCTAGGGGGTTATTTTAAATAAAACAAAAAAAATAAAGAAATAATTAATCAAAATTCAAAATAACAAACGATTCACTTTACACACCACTCCAACTGATATAATCTTTAAATGCAGTCGTCGACATATCGGCATTTTTATTTTATATATTTTATTTGATAAATAAAATGGCATAAGTTATTTTAAACATATATTTATTTTATTAGTTAGGTATCATCCAATCCTGCCATTATAATATTATCACAAAACGTATAAATTTTTATCTTGAATAAAATGATGCACTTTTAACACGTCTAAAAACACATACACAAAGCCGGAAAAGAGAAAAATAGTAACAACGCACTTATATCCATCTGCATGAGCCAACGCCATTTTGAAAGAACGGGCCCAACAGCAAAACGTGATTGATGACGAATATGACAAAGGACGGGATGCAACCAATCACGGTACTTTAGGTCAAATACACCTTTAATGCACTCCTTAAGCACGAGATCAGTACATCTATTCCGAACTAGACGGCGTGCACAGAATATTACAGCAAACCAGAAGCGACAATACCTGTCGGTACCTTTGATATCGACTGGTCGTTTTTCAGTGACCTTCACACAACGATAACGGTCGATCCACAACTTAATACTCCGAGAAAACTTGCTTATTTTTTACACTGAGCGACCTTACTTTTTAGTACAGGTGCAAATGTAACAGAATGAAAACAAAATAATATCACAATTAGCTAGGCGCAACGTCAGCTCGCGGACTAAACACAACTTAGACGAGCACATAGTTTTTAGCGATACACATTATTTGCCACATGCGCTTACCAAAACAGAACACGCAAAACGCCGAGCTGTCGCTTCTCGTTTGCTTTGAGTTCTCTGCGGCGTGCTTAGATACAGCTACAGCTAGTACAATGGTCCTGCTTTAAAAGCGCTGCAAATCTACACTTATTTAGTAGATAGCAAAAAGCATATATAACTTTAAAGCACTCTTATTGCATACTCAATTTAAATGAAAAAAATTGAAAATTAGCAAAATACTTGCGAAGCACTTTTTGGATATATACACAATAAAACAGTGCTTATTGCGTACTTTTAAATCATTGGTATTAAGCGCTTTTTTTCCATGGTCGGCCGCAAGTATTTTAGCAGTTGTGTTGCAGTCTGTGCTATCTGGGTGTGCACATTTGTCAAATCTTATTTTAGGAGGAACAAACGACTTATATTTATTAGGCGCAGTTTCTGAACTGTTTCTGCCTTTTTTGGATGTACATGGATCAACATGCACCAATCAGTCCTGCTGCAACCAAGTCTAAAATCTTTTAAATTTAGACTTTTATTAATTTGGTGTCCTGTCTCTAAATAGGTATTATAAAAGAATTGACGATCGTCAAGTCCAAAAAGTGCCAAACAACCTATGCCTCCACTTTCTGGACTTACTTGGTATAAGGAAATACATATCAGATTGATCTACATAACCCATAGTGTGGTTGTTTAAGTGTACAGGGTGTCCCAAATTCGAGCCTCATCATGGGGATCTCGGAAACTATAAGAGATACAGCATCGGTCAAATTGTGGCAAAGTTGCGCAATTTCGTACTGAGCAATATCGCAAAAAAATATCTGAGCTATCTTTTTTAGTTTTTGAAATTTTTGCAAAAAACTAAAATTTTGAGTTTCTGTTTTTTTAAATTGCTCGACTTATTTTATCCGCTACAGAAAAACAAGCACAACATTGTTAAGGCAACTTTTTACGCTCCATATTGTGACGTTTTTAGAATTTCGTTACAACGTTTCGTTTTTGTGGAACTATTATCAACTTTAATTTTTTAAATACGGACCTGCATTTTTTATTTTATTTTTTAATAGCCCTTTAAGCCCTGAATTCAACCATGTACCACACTTAATTATATTTAGACGTTTTGATGTAATTATTACATCTTCAGGAATGTGATAATTATTTTTAAATACGGCCCTGTTGTTAGTTACTTAATCTTTTTACCACATACAACATGTAAATGGATCCGGAATTTTATACAAATAATTAACTATATTTAAGTTTTTACATAAATTGTAACAAAGTAAAAATAAAACTAAATAAAATAAAGGTGGCTATGACGAGAACTTTTACTTGATTGTTTGGCTTAATTATCTTGACAACTGCAGTCACCATTTTTACTGAATATTTCAGCAAAATTATGTTTTCTGCTTTAGAAAAGCGCGACATTTTACGAGTTTATTATTCTTCCAATAGGAATTCACAAATTTCTTGTGACCGTTATTTACAGGACTATCCTGAACGCTTGCAGCCTCATTATAGTTATTTTGCTACGCTTGATAATAATTTAGCCCAGTATGGTAGTTTTAATAAACCAAGAGTCAAATATGGTACACGAATGGAGCCGGAAGAACAACAAAATATTTTAGATTCTGTAACCCACCAAAATCCCGCCAAACGATATTTCAATCTAACAACTAACACCAGGGCCGTATTTAAAAATAATTATCACATTCCTGAAGATGTAATAATCGACATCAAAACGTCTTAATATAATTAAGTGTGGTACATGGTTGATTTCAGGGCTTAAAGGGCTATCAAAAAATGAAATAAAAAATGCAGGTCCGTATTTAAAAAATTAAAGTTGATAATAGTTCCACAAAAACGAAACGTTGTAACGAAATTCTAAAAACGTAACAATATGGAGCGTAAAAAGTTGCCTTAACAATGTTATGCTTGTTTTTCTGTAGCGGATAAAATAAGTCGAGCAATTTAAAAAAACAAAAACTCAAAATTTTAGTTTTTTGCAAAAATTTCAAAAACTAAAAAAGATAGCTAAGATATTTTTTTGCGATATTGCTCAGTACGAAATTGCGCAACTTTGCCACAATTTGACCGATGCTGTATCTCTTATAGTTTCCGAGATCCCCATGATGAGGCTCGAATTTGGGACACCCTGTACAACATATGGGCATTTTTTTATTACCGATTTCTCAGAAAATTTTATTCTTGATAAAAGTTGGTGCATGTTTGATAATCATATTAGGTGCACTTGGAATGGTTGCATGTCAAACGGCGTACAGGGTAGGCCAAAAAATATAAAACTTGTACAAGAATAAAGTACCCCTATTTCAGAAAATTCAACAAATTGTTATAGAGAAAAGTTGTTTAGAATTAAAAGTTATGCATAGATTCAAAAACGTGACCTCCTAAAATAAAGAAATATATATTTTTTAAAAACATTAATAATTTCACAAAAAACAATTTTTTTATATTCACCATAAAGACCTTCATAAATTAATCAAAATAAAATCAATTTCACATATCTTTGTTCAAATTCAAGCATATTTGTAAAATTTACTTGAATTTTCAATTTATTAAGGAATCACAAACTTCATGTTTGTTGCAACGATATTAAACAAAACTTTAAAATATCCTAAAAATTCTTTTTAACAAGATAAAACATTAGTAATGATAATATGCTAATTAAAAAACTATCATTTAAAGTGCAAAATTTGTATTTTAATGTTTATTAAAAAACTTTATTCTTGTTTAAGTTTTATATTTTTTGGCCTACCCTGTACGCCGTTTGACTTGCAACCATTCCAAGTGCACCTAATATGATTATCGAACATGCACCAACTTTTATCAAGAATAAAATTTTCTAAGAAATCGGTAATAAAAAAAATGCACATATGTTGCACACTTAAACAACCACACTGTATATTATAATCTCGTACAATAAGCTACATGCAATAAAATAACAAAAAATCTAGCGCCCACGTCGGCCTAGTGGGTCCATTTGGAACCACATAATTTTCTATCCTACCCTACCCTACCCCTAATATAAATTTACATTTAGATTGGAAATAATTTCATAATTTATAGTGCCTGATAAACATAACATGCAAAAACTCACCTAAAGCGGCTACCTATAAAAGCTCACCTAAAAAACTTATTTGATAAAAAAGAAATTTGGGAAGGGCTAAATCCGGATTACACCAGAAGTATTATTTGTAAAGTTGTAAATAAATGTTAATGCCAAGAAGATTACGATTAGTGTTAGAATCCATTTAATGGCGCAGCAATTAAATATTAGTATTTTTTTTATGGTTAATAAAATTTACCCTTTTTGGCGTTATACTTTTGTAGTTTTCCTGGTATTATTTTATAATTTTCCTATTTCGCGGCTGATGTAATTTAAACATAAAATTATTTAGAAATAACCGCATTATTACTATATTATTATTATATATTAATTATTATATTATTATATAATAATATTAATACATTATTATTATATTATTTTTAATATCCTTTAGCAGATTTTAATTTAATGTTGGTAATGATAATTTTAGTGATAAAACGCTCGTGTGGCGCTAAATTATTACGTCCAGTGACGTCTCAGGGGGCGCATTAACAAATAATATTAGCAAAAAATAAGACGCCACTGAGTTTTTGGTAATTTTTATATTTTTTTCGGATTAAGAAACTAAAAATATCCTTTTCTTGTCTGTTAAATTGTTTTCTTATCTTGCTTGGTTTTCGAGAAATAAAAATAAAAACAATTTTATTGCATATCTCTGGAAAACAAAAATCATTAAATAATTATTTGGTTGTATTTATTTTTGCTATTAATCGAAATACACTATTGAGAGTTTGCAGAACCGAATTATATCGATTTGCTATGTGTGTATATGAAAACGGCAATAATTTTTAACACCGGCCTCATTCGACCCCATCAAATAGTTTTTGTTATTGTTCTAATTTTCACTAATAATTTTTTGTATAATTTCTCATCAGTTCTTTCGCATAAAATTTAAAACATCTTTTAATTTTATTTTATAATGCTTTAATGTTTTAATGCTTTTAAACAACAAAACATACAACGTATTAATTATTTAATGATTTTTGTTTTCCAAAGATATGCAATAGAATCGTTTTTATTTTTATTTCTTGAAAACGAAGCAAGATATGAAAACAATTTAACAAACAAGAAAAGGATATATTTTTAGTGGCTTAATCCGAAAAAAATATAAAAATTACCAAAAACTCAGTGGTGTCTTATTTTTTGACAATATTATTTGTTAAGGCGCCCTCCGAGACGTCACTGGACGTAATAATTTAGCGCTACACGAGCGTTTTATCACTAAAATTATCATTACCAAAATTAAATTAAAATCTGCTAAAGAATATTAAAAATGTTTATAATTAAAATACTCGTTAAAATTACCTATTTAAAAAAAAAACTTAACCCCGCAAATATCTCCTTTCATGTTGGATTTATCCAATGATCTGCTAGCTATAGATGAAGCAATAACAAATGAATCTATTGACAAAATCGTATCCCATTCTGATGTAAGATGTCCTGCTCCCAATTGCGCCCCTCCACTTTGTTTGCCAAACGTATGCTCTTAAAGCCATAAATCTATAGGTTTTACCTTTGTGCAGAAGAGAAAAATATGACGTTATGTGGTAAATTTAAATCTGTCTAAAACCCATAGACATTTCCCTTAAAAATTATGCAGTTTGACAACGTAAAAGAGGCCGCGTTCCTATTCGTCAGACGTTTTTTCATTCATAATTTCATTGACGTTTGGTCCACAGAGAAATAAAGGGTTTAGTTTGTTAGAAGGTTTGTTGGAAATTTGTTTCGGTTTATCGGTATTGTGTAATAATTGCTGTGTCTTTAGTGTTTTGTGATATTTTTTTGAAGACTAATTAAGATGGGTCACAGGTGTAAATTGTTCAAGAATGCGTAATATAATAATTCTGCAGTTACTTTTCATAGGTGGGTACATAAAAAGTTGGGTTATTTGTCGGTTGGGATTAACCCCAGATAACACATTTGGTACATTGCTAATGCAAAGAATATTCCCTCTTCATTCTTACTCGCATATTCGTTTAATAATATTCTTTTCATGTGTCTGGAATCTACCAGTAAATACAAGCATAAAAGGTAAATGAAATGAATGTATTTAGCATATTCCAAAAAGTAACTCGATTCCAGAAGGTGATATGTATATTATATTCATATGCTGTATCCTACTTATTTTTAGGACTATTGAGGAACATTCCTTGAACGTTCTATTCTGGTTCCAAATGTGGGCGCGGTTTCAGTACGTGTAAAGAAAGTGATATTCTCGTACCTGCCTGTCCGATATGTAAGAAGAGAAATAGAAAAAAAAGAATAAAATATAATCAGTTATTTAACCTATAAAATTTGGTCGCGCAAAGTGCAAAATTCGTTAGCATCTGAGAACGAAAGTTATCTCGTCGGTTCTCTTGATTCTTTACTGTGTTTTGTAAAAAAATAACGGGAACTATTTAGATTAAAGGACTTCAAACTTTTTCTTTGGGTGGCAATCATTTTATGAGAGCGACCCTAAAGAAACATGTGCGACCCAACTGTACTTTTAGTACCTACGTGTAAAAATCTTCCTGACCTGCAATAACTATACAAAGGAGCTTTTGGGAAAAGACAGTACCGAACATCGTATGTATCAACTCTAGGTTTTTATTTCACCATATATTTCAGTTTAATTATTTAACTCCTGAACTTTTGCGGATCGGGTGTTTAATTTTTAACGTAGAGTCTTTTGCATATATTTAGTGAGGTTTGTTGTAGTGCTGATCAGAAAATAAAATAAAGTAAGTATATTTTAATTTATTTACCCTCTAGCATTTACAAATAATTCATTCCATAGTGATCAACAAGTGTTTTTACTTACCTATTTACCTTACTTACCTATTTACCTTATAAAACTTGATTTTTTTGTAAACTTAAGTAAAAATATTTTGGCATAATTATGTACCTAAGTATTATGAATATCCATTTACAGATGGTATAATATGTTACGGATACAATCTGCATGTTCCTAATATTTGTTCTTGATTTGTATTTCTGGGCCCGTTTGTGGTTTTGGTTAATTTTAATTAGATATAGAAAGCATTCAACTATTACTTGGGAAATGCCAACAGTACGCATATACGTACACTTTAAGAGCTAACACTAGTGACGCCTCCGCCATTTCGTCTTTTGATCAATATTTCGGTCCTTTTATCGTTTTATCCAAAATTCGGCCAAATACCCCTCTTAGGAGAACAATTACCTATTTTTTACGTTAAAAAAGGTTGGATTTATAAATTAATAAAAGCAAAAAAAGAAATATGGGCAAATTTGACACACTTTCGTTTAATGCTTTTATTAATTTTTCAATTATACTTTTTTTAACTTAAAACTGTCGGTAATTGTACTCCAAAGAGAGGTATTTGGTCGACTTTTGGATGAAACAAAGAAGTTACGAAATATTGTTCAGAAAACGAAATGGCGAAGGCGTCACTAGCGTTTGCTCTTAAATGCAATCACTAATGGTAAATACCAAGTAGACAGGTTTTAAAAATAAATTGCATAACAATAACTTAAAAAAGGTAATACTAAAATTATTTTAATTTTTATTTCTATCTTCAAAATTACGGACAATAAGTGATAATTGATTGTAAAATCCCCTGTCAATATTTTCAAAGATAATTAGGGTTGGGTGTAAAAATTTGCATTTTATTGTTTTATTAAGTTGTTATAAACATAAATAAGATTGTCTGTATCAGCTCTAAAATTAAGGGTATTTTTGGTTTTTTTAATGTAAATCATTTCTTTCATACTTCGTTTTTTATAATTAATTTCGTAATCAAGAATCGATCTGAACGTTGTTAAAGTTGAAATTATGAGTTTCGTCAAAATAAACCGAAATGTAAACAAATAAAAAGAATTTCTATTACCAATTGACCTAAAACCCAGGAAAAAGTTACTATACATTACAAATATGTTTTTAAGGCTGATCATTTTTTATAGCTGACACTTTTTTATAGCTGACACTTTTTTATAGCTTTGTTGAAAACTCTCGTGGGAGAAATGTCGCTATTGCATTTAAAAATTGATGCCGTTATGGACAAATTATCGGCAATACCTAAAATTTTATCTTTACAATCAGCCAGTATTTCATCAATTAATGATCAAACTATTAAAAGTTTATATGAACATATTCCTGTACATACAGAGGAAGGCCTTTCATTGTTGGAAAATTGATTAGACACTAAGAACAATTACAAAGTAATGGTAAGTAATGATATTTTTTTATAACCAACCAAATTAATTTTTAATAAATAATATTCAAATTCCAAGAAGTATGTAAACCAATTAATTAATTCTGGTGTGATAAATATAAAATCTTTAAGTTGCTCTGTTTTTTAAATCCAACTAAGAAAATGAATATTTAAGATTAAATTATGTTGAAAAATAGTTGTATTGATTTGTGAAAAAAAATATTATGTCGGTTCCAGGCTATTTAGCAACAACATTATTGTATTTTGGGATAAAACTAAAATATACAAAATTTCACTCAACTTCTTATTTACAGTTAGAATTTATGCTATAGGTACCTAATCTGAAATTGTAGCTCTCAAATTAATGTAAACTTTACTATACTATAAAATTATATTACTTTTACTAAGTTTCGTATATTTTAGATTTAAATCAAGCGTGATGGCAAAATACGATTTTTAAATTTGAAAAGATAACTTTTGGTGTGTCCTTTCAGTCTATATACATATTCTGGGGGACACGCATATAAGTACCCCAAGTGTATTGTCAAATTTTATTTTTAGATATTGGAATTGAATCACAGTCATGTCACAGTCCATAAGAAAAAAATTATATAAAGTGCTTTCTAATGAAGTGGCTCAACATTATTCCTGGGATGGCGCAAAACAAAAGAGAAGTTTTAAAAAGCTAAAACTGTCAAATTCTATTCTAGGTACTTACTTTCTACCTATATACATACCTAGCTAATAAGTTGAAATTAAAATCATCATTTAAATTTTCTAATATAAGTTCATTGTTTTAGATGCGGTGAAGATTCAGTTTAGAGAGGCTACAGAAACCGAAGTCATAAATGTTATTAAGATTTGGTTTGTTAAAGCCAAAGAAAGAATGAAGAATAATAAGGAGGTTAGATTTTGAGATAACTTTGTAGACATCTATTAACACTTTTGTGATTCTGCCCATAAGGTAGTTAATACTTTTTTAAATATTTTTATAATAAAGATATAATTAATTCTAATTCAGAATTCGAAGTTGCTATTATATTAAAGTAATTAATTTGTTTCAGATGCCCGCAGAAAATACAAAAGAAGATGATATTTTATAAACAAATACCATAATAATAACATGATTTTAAATAATTTGTTAAATAAAAAAGAAAATTAATAAGAACCATATTTTGCTATACTGCTGCATTTGCTGGAAAAGCAAACAGCTTTAATAACAATTAATAAAATATTACAAAAAAATAAGAAAAGTTTAGATGACACCAACCAGAATTTAGGCGTGACTGATGATCTGTATCTATCTGTAAAAATGTCAAACTATCGAAAAGTGTTTTAAGTTACGTGTTAAATTATTACGTTTTAGATTTTGGAAAATATAGATTTTGCAGCTGCAGGCAACTTTCTAAAATAGCCTGTTTACGTTAGGTGCAATGACTACATGCAACTTCATGCGATGCAATTAAATAGTCGTTTTTAAATGGATAAATTGAAACTGATTGAAAAGTCATCAAAGCGCATGCTTACAGGCAATTTTACTTGCAATTGCACCTAATGTAAACAGACTTTTTTAAAAGTGACCTGTTGATGCTGTTTTCATATTCAATTATCTAAAGAATAAGAGATATACTCGAACTACAGCCGGTATGTAAACGAAGCAAGGGGGGGGGGAGGTCGATAATAAAAAATAGCTAAAAAAGTACAAAATCATATCAAATTTAAATAGTAAGCATAAGCTTTTTAACCAACTTTTGAGGCTCTGTGGCGGGAGGGGGGGGGGGGCAACGAGCCCCCCTAGATCTTTCACCGCTTACATCTGACATGTAAAGAATATGCTAGGAATATTATGCATGTTCATAATATATGAAAGGAATATCATGCTAAAAATTAACCTTGTCCTAGAACATGCTAAGAAGGTGCTAAGCATGTCTTTGCTTTAGGCACGTTTTTCGCATGTGATTAGAATATCTTTAATGACGTGAATATCACTTCTTCAGCACATGAAGAGGGTGGAACGTAATCTATTCCTAGAACATTCCTGACACGTGCGCAATGAAAAAAAATGATATTCCTGTCATGTGCCGTGCACCTTAAATTATATTCATAGTACATGATAAGGATGTAAAAATGTTATCTGGGAACTATTCATAGGCGTAGGTAGGTGGCAAAAATAATTAATGTACTTTACATTTTTGGCATAAAATTATAATATTTAACGTATAAATGTAAAAAATTATTGAATGCATGCAAACATTTTTCGCAACTTAATTTTTAAATAATTTATCATAAATAATTTCAATTTCCAAATTCTCTCCATATGTCCCTTTTCTGCATGTGTAAAATAATCTATGAAATATATTTTTATTATAAGCATTCCTGCAAATCCTTTACTTGGATATATAAGTTAATTCCTGTAATAAACTAGGTATTTAGTTACTTGAAAATAAAGATATATACGATTATTATTATTATTTTTATATGCTGGTTTTATTTCGATGCGTTACTTTTATAGGAATATGTAACCGTAGTGTGTAAATATTAATTTTATAGCTTTTAATATTAGACCAACATTTTTTACAAATCACCGTGTTAGTTGAAAACATAACCTCTAATTTTTAATAGATTGATTATTTACAGGAATGCTAATACACTTACTTCCCATACACTTACTTCCCATTATTTTAAGATTGTTTTTCTGCATAAAAATAATAAATTACCAGTCAAACATTTTGGATTTTGAAAACAATTTTATAACAAAAAAAAAGTTCATAATGACAAGTGACAGGGAACCAGTAACCAGGCTTCTTATGCCAATGAGCATTTTGACACTTAAATGATCACATTTACATTTCAGAAAACCGCGGCGTGGTCCGAAAATGACCTTTTTTTCTGTTATCAATACCATTTTCGGGCCATACCCATAGTCAATCATTGCAAGTCAATAAATACTTTCCATTTGCTCCTTTTAAACAGCTAAGCAAAGTAAATATCTTTGCTGAGCTAAGTTGTTACTTCGCGAACAACTTCGTATAGTTCGTATATGGGAAATAGAGAGGGGCATCCTTGACCGCGACAAGGGCGAAGAAAAATCTTTCTTGTGCTTTGCTTCGCTATTTAAAAGTAACGTAAAAATAATTTGGCTTTTGTAAACGTATTTCTTTTAAATTTCAATAAAACCTTAAGAACCGTGTTTTAAGTAGGTATACCTACCTAGTACCTAGTGTAATTATTTTTAGGTGAGTTCAGTTCACCAAATAATGTTAAATTTATAGCTATCCAAAGTTTCCCTTATAATAATTATTACAAACAGTAATTAACTTACATTGAATTTTATTATTTTAATTATTCATTAAACTTTACTATTCTACAATAAACCCTTTTTTTCACAAAAGTTAAAAAATATTTGATTTCAGATTGGATAATTATATTAATTATATTTTATTGTGAACCCTGAAACAAGACGCCGCTGTGACCATATGATAGCGCATAGTAACGAGGTAAAATTCTAACTGGACCGACGTAATCCCCGCTCCCGGCCCCCTCGGGCCTTCACCTCCTCTCTCCTACAAACGATTTTGTCAGGAGATTTAAATAGCGTTTATGAATGGCATGCGGCATCTATAGGTAGCAGATCATTGGATTTATCAAAATTTTTTAAGGGGACATAATTTCACCATAAATTAATTATCTTTAAGAGCGACAACATTTAAAAGTTCCTGTCATCGAAAAATTTCTTTGCACCGTGGCGCCACCTACATCTTGTATTATTCAAACACATTTTTACACAGTTGTGAAGCCAATCATATAGGCTAAAAACTGGCGTTTACAGAATTTACATGTCGCTTTTAGTTTTCGAAATAATTGGCCTGGGAGTTTTTATTGAAACACCCTGTATATGCCTTTTAAAATTAAAAACCCGACGATATTTTGTGTTAAAGCTGAATATAATAAGAAAACTGTTTCAGTTAGATTAGGTGGGCAGTTCAAATTTTCTACAAATAATATATACAGTGTGTCTACGTAAGTTATTGGCGGCATATATGGGAAACTTTTTTTATTATTAATTTTACGAAAAAAAGTTATTCTTTACAAAAAGTTCTGCACGGTCCAAAACCTAAAACGCAACCATCCAGATATCAAATTTTATCAGTCGTATACGAGGTTTGTCAAAAAATGTGATTTTTGCACTAGAGTCTGAAAAAATAGTTTTTTAATGTAAATACACAATGTTGAATATTTGAAAGTTATTTTTAATTCTAAACATCTTTTCTTAATAAAAATGCTCGATATTGTCAAAAATAAAGCTACTTTACTCTAGAGCAAAAATCAAATTTTTTGACAAACCTCGTACCTATACGACTGATAAAATTTGATATCTGATGGTTGCGGTTTAGGTTTTGGACCGTGCAGAATTTTTTATAAAGAATAACTTTTTTTCGTAAAATTAATAATAAAAAAGTTTCCCATATACCGCCAACTTACGTATAGACACACACACACACAGTAGGTATACAGGGTGTCTCACGGTCGATGGTACCTTAGACGTTTCTGACGAACCAGTAAAGGAATCGTTCTGAAAATTTGGTCGCGTACATAAACGGACATGCTCTACCAACCTAAAATATTTTTAAGAATACAGTGTTGCCGCTTCCACGCAAAAATAAATAGTAACTTCGATTTTTTAAATGCAACACCATATATTTTATTTTATTTTCGAAACACCCATTACTTTCCTTACAATTTTTCTCTATACTTATCTCTTACCGTTTCTAAGATATAAATTAATTTCCGTTTTTTTTGTCCGAAAACGTCACTTTTAAAAATGCTTATAATTTTGAACTCTAAAACACTGAAACCCTGAAATTTGGTAACTAGTTAACTATAGGGCTCTTTACCCTAGTCCCAAATCTTAGTTGCAATATACAGGGTGGTTGAAAAATACATTTATTCTGGTAACTTGAAAAAGTGACCATAAGTCCTTTTTTTCAAATGTAACACCCTGTATATTATTACGGATTTGAAAAGCTGCTGAAATTTCACTTAATTCTTGTATATCATACTTGTACCTAACTAACTAGTTTACCCATTTTTTTGACGTATGTATTAAGCATAATTTGTAAAATTTTCTATACAATTCAATTTTTATTCGGTTATAAGTAGCCATGACAAAAACTGATGTTTACGTATGTTACTATGGTTATTGTTTTGACATTTCATTAAGTTTAGATACAAGATAGAAATACACTTTAAAGTCATGGAAGAAAACTATACAAATGCAGTTCTTATGAATTTATTTATTTTATTTGGACAATGTGTGTTTGCATTGACATGCAAAAAAAAAATTAAAACTAAATTTTAATATTAAAGAGTTTGGATGTAAACGGCCAGCGTTTTGAACATCTGTTAAAATAGCATTTTAATATCTAGTTATAATTTTAGTAGTCTTTTATTATTTGACTACCTAGTTAACATTTAATAAAATTGTCCTGGATCCTTATAAATTTTCTAAGATTCATTGGCGGTAAATTAGAGTATATTTCGTTAAACTTTATACATGTCCTGGCGGTAATTCACATTGTCCAAATAAAATAAATAAATTCATAAGAACTGCATTTGTATAGTTTTCTTCCATGACTTTAAAGTGTATTTCTATCTTGTACATAGACAAGCGAGTTGCGCGCTCAAAACGATAACCCTGAATAGTAACATACGTAAACATCAGTTTTTGTCATGGCTAACTTACTAATAAGCGAGGGGGATTTCACCTAGGAATTTTGGTGTACAATGTATAGGGAATTTAATGGGAAATTAAGGTATTTATGGTCATTTAAGGGGTATTTATGGGTATTTTAGGGGTATTTATGGGTATTTAAGGGGTATTTATGGCCATTTAAGAGGAATTTATTATTATATAACGAGTTCTACGCATGCGCCAAATGGTGTCGCGCCTGCGAATTTTCAAGAACATATAGAACAGGATAGCCCGAGGGATAGCCGATAGAATTCAGATTAATCCATTTACGTGTGGCGCCATCTATTTTAATTAGGCAGAAACCTGGTAGTGCATCTTATCGCCATCTAGCGTATGCCTCTATCCTCGGCTGTCGTCATTTCACTTTGTGTTCTAATGGGGACGTTTTGTGGGCTCATTATTACAACTTTTTACCATAAACTACGCGACGCGAGCCAGCTGAAACGAGCATAAAAGTGGTCTTAAAAAAAATTATAGGCGGATTCCTTCTAGGGCGGAGATTTCGGGAAACATAAGCAAAAAATTCCACTGTCAAAATTTTGCACCTGTCAATGACAAATTTTTTCCGAGAAACGCCATACAGTAGATCGTCGTCCTTGCGGAAAGAGAAACATGAAAAAAAATGTTTGGTGAAAATCGTATGTACCGTGCGTGCTGTACTCCTTACAATACGATCTTTCTAGATTTTATTTTCGCTATAGTTTATCCGATTTTGACGAAATTTGGTATGGTGGCTATGGTAGTGGTATACCACAAAACGTATATCTCAGATCTGTCAAAATGTTATTGACAAGCGGTATATAGAAAACCTGTCAAATTTGGAAATTTTCGATATCTGTCAAAAAAAATAGCAGGTCGTATAGATATAGTGACCCAAGGAATACGGGAAAAATACGCATAAAATTCTCCTGTCAAAGAATAAAATCATTACAATTTTGGTATATAGGGAATTTAAAGGGAAATTAAGGTATTTATGGTCATTAAAGGGGTATTTATGGGTATTTAAGGGGTATTTAGGGGTATTTATGGGAATTTATGGGGTATTTATGGGTATGTAAGAGGTATTTCTGGGTATTTAAGAGGTATTTATGGGGAATTTTGGTGTATATATAATAGGGGGTGGTTTGCCCCTCGCTAATAAACGAATAAAAATTGAATTGTATAGAAAATTTTACAAATTATATGTTTAATACGTCAAAAAAATGGTTAAACTAGTTAGTTAGGTACATGTATGATATATACAAGAATTAAGTGAAATTTTAGCAACTTTTCAAATCCGTAATAATATACAGGGTGTTACATTTGAAAAAAAGGAGTGGACGTATTATATCACTTTTATAACACTTCCACTTATTTACAGCTGGTGACTAACTACTAGAAAACGTCATTTTATGTATTAGTCTACATACCTACTAAAAATCGTTAAAATCGATTAGCAGGTTTTCATGTAATTTAGGAATAAAGCCAATATTTTTACAAATTTTTGACGCCCTCTACCGGCTAAACGAGACAATTTTGGATATAACTAAGTCGGCTTAGATCGACCTATTTTGACGTCAGGAGTCTGTCGTCAAACGTTGTACACGTATTTTCCGGACACCCTGTATATGCTACCAATAAATTTAGTGAAAAATCCGAAATTCCAATTTTTTTAACTATTATAATATGAGCCTAAGCGAAAGTTATAGAACTTAGAAAATGCAGTAATTTCTTGACAAAACGGTGGTGGAATGGTCAAAGGGAAACCGCGCTGCGACAGTATATAAAGCCACAGGAACAGAACAGATGGACCTCGGAAGTGCGTCCCGACGAACCGGGCGGAACCTGTTAGATGGGCGATGTTTTGCCATCGATATTGTCACAAACATCGATGTTTCACCTTACATTTCAATATTTGACGACGCAAACTTCATACCGCCACAGAATATATAATAACAGTTCGTTTTAAATAGCAGACCAAAGCCGGCGGCTATATATAAGGAGCGTTCCTTTTAAAAGTTTATCTTAGCACAGCAAAGATTTTTCCTCCCCCCTTGCCGCGGTTAATTAAGTATGTCCCCCTCTATTTCCCATAAGAACTATACGAAGCTGTTCACGAAGCGTTCCTTTATAACAAACAAAGAATTGTACTTTGCTGTTTAAAAGAAACAAATCCTATTGCGCATATATTCTATTATTAGTAGTTTTTAAAAGTGAGAAGGCACCTTTATTACGTCATAATATACCATTATCTGCGCAATCCTTTTATTTATCAGCCTCAACGGATTATATTGCTATCTTTGTTTTGATAAATGAGGAGCTTGCGTTCAAAAGCGCGGCTATGTCCATTTAGGAAAAATGTTCAGGAATCGACAAAAACTTCTCATTGGTTCGCCTTAATATATAGAGATAGCAAAAAAGTTGATTTATAGTGTTTTAGGGAAGTAGATTGATGCAATTTGAATTTTTTTTTCAAATCTCAATAGTTAACTTGAGAAAAAATGAAAATTAATCTGGATATAGCGCTTCTCTAAAATTAAAGTGACACAATCAAAAAAATAGAGTTTTGCAGAAAACAGGAAAAACTGTAAAATATATTGGAGCCCTCCAACTCTTTTGTCTCCTAAGCCCAAGTAATAAATTAAATTAAATGTTAAATTTGGGGAAACATTAGCTAAATGGTTTTACTAGAAGACAATTATTTAAATTTGATATTAAAACCTACCCTTAATGGTAAAAAAAATAAAAAACAAGTTAGGTCTTTTTACTGCCAATTTTTTTTTAACAACGAACGAATTATTTGGAGTTATGCCATTTTAAAATTAAAATTGTCGTACTCAGCGAGTCATTTTAGAATAAGTCCTTTTGTTATGAAATACCAGTTACTTTTTTGTAAAATGTTTGGAATCAAGTCAGTTTAGACTTAAAGCAGTGTCAATTTTCCGTCGCATGCGACAACATACTGAAATGATACTCTTTAGTATTAAAAAGACGCGCGAATAATATGAAAAAGGCATAAATAGGTTCCTCTAATTGGGGAGAAGCGATTTGGTATTAGGTCCAGTGGCAGCTGATAGAGGGCGGTATTTAGTGCCATTTCATGATTAAACCTAGAAATATACAATTTTCGAGTTGTGTCACTTTACTTTTAAAGGTGCGATAGATGGTTTTGATAGCAAAGCTTTAAATAATCTCAACAAAAAACAATTAAAACGCTAGGAAACATATTTTTATTATAAGACTGGAACACAACTCAACATACATAACAAAAAAAAACAAGAGATTTATATATATAAAGAGCAGCACTTTTGATCGAAAAAAAGAAGATATAAGTATATAGCCAGTTTTGATACAAAAGGCCTACTTTACATGCGATTTTAACATACAAATAGCCCGTTTTGAACGCAAATGATCGTGCCAGTTGATAGATCTTGCGGAACTTAACAGAAAATCACAAAAAACTATATCAGCAAAAAAAGTGATATAGCCGCTTTTGAACGCAAGCTCTTTAAATAGATAACAGCTTAAAAATAGAAAACCCGCCTGATATGCTATGCAGGTAGACGCGGCGTTTGTACCTTCAGCTGAATAACTGGGACCCATGGGTAGAGGCAAACGTGTCGCCAGTGACTTTATTCCCGTTTTTATTAAAAAGCATATCCCGTTCATTTATTTCCTCAGTAATAGCCCGGGAGGTAGCGTTGCATTTTTGATGGTGATTTCAGGTCGCTTGATTTTGTGTGTATATAGGAGTCTAGATATAGCTAGCAATCGAAACGAGTGTCAGCTGTTAAGTCGTGGTGGACCTAGTCGTATCGTAAAAGAATGCATGTCAATAATGTCAAAAAAAAAAACTAAAAATGATTTCAGGTCGCTTGAAAATTTGTACAGCAAATGTTTATATGATGACAATAAATAAATAAAGTCAGCTGCAAAGATAATGGGGAATTATGCTTCAGCTGCTTATTCATCAGGGTCCTGCACCTCACCCCCCTCTTTATAGCTCACTTACTAATTAAGTTGATATTTTGCAGACCTTACCTGTATCTTGGCGCGCATTTCAGAAATTTTTTTTTTCCAAAAGTGTGACGTCTAAGAATGTATTTTTTTAGATTACTTAACATACCTATATTTCCTTTTCTTACTTATTTGGGTGCCTCCTAGTTACCTTAAAACTTTTAAAGTCGATTCAGTATTAACAAAAAAAAAATAAAAACTAAGAAATATATCAGTTTTGCACCACTGGATTTAAAAATTATTAAAAAATAAAAATAATGCTTCGTTAATAAAATTTTACAGTAGTAGGTACCTTATTTGTATAATTTTATTAACGAGGCATTATATTTATTTTTTAAGTTTTTAAAACCAGTGGCGCAAAACTGATATTTTTTTTCGCCTATAATACTGAATATACTTTAATAAAATTTTAGGGGTATGTACGTAACTATAGGAGGCACCCAAATAAGTAAGAAAATATATGGCATGTAATCTAAAAAAGTACATCCTTATGACGTCACACTTATTTGGAACACCCTGTATTAAAAAAATATTTTCCTGAAATGCGCCCCAAGATACAGGTAAGGTCGGCAAAATATCAACTTAATTATTAATAAGTGAGCTATAGAAGACGAGGTGCAGGACCCTGTCGCATAATCCCCCATTATCTTCGCAGCAGACTTTTTTTAAAATTTATTGTCATATAAACATTTGCTGTACAAATTTTCTAGCGACCTGAAATCATTTAATTTTTTTTTGACATAATTGACATTCTCTCACGACTAGGTCCACTGCTACTTGAGCAGCGAAGATATTTTTTCTTGCTCAATGCAATAGGGTAAAAATCAAAATTTAGTGATTGCCTATTCTAAAATAAAACTAGACATTTTGCATTTAATAAAACAAAAAGAAATATCAATCAAAAAATGCTATGGCAAACGCGTCACTGATGGTCAATCTTTGATAAGGAATGTAAAAATAAAACACAGAAATATGAAACAATTTGTATCCATTGTTTATATCAATCAAAATCATACACCATTGAATTACAATTATTACTGAACAATTTTAAGTTAGACAATTAAATTTTTGATAAAACATTTCCTTATATTAAAAATATATCGGATCGAGTGACAAAATCACCCACACGGGTCACAAAAAACATTTTGTCTGGAATGAGACGCGCCAAATGAACGCAAAATTATATACAAAACTCTGTGAACCAATGGTAGGTAATCAAAAAGTGATTTCACTAACAAGCCTCCAGGATGGACTTAATTAAAGCTTTAAAAATAGTTTTGCATATTACATGATTGTGGTGAAATAACTATTTGATCGCGGCGAGGAGATACAGAGAACTGTGAAAGTCTAATGAATTTCGAAGTTTTCTTTATCACGCGCTAAAATTATATTAAAACAAATCAATACATTGAAGAACCTATATTATAGGTATAAATAAAATATCTTAAAATCTAATCTATGCATTAGTCAAATCAATGAAAATGGGATTTTTTAAGTCGCCAAACTTTTAGAATGTTATCGTTAAAGGGCTATGAATGGCCAGTGTGCTTTTTAATGCAGGTGGAATGCAGGTGGAATGCGCGGGCAATGAGTGTATAATGTTATTTGGGTCTTTAACTTATTTACGTTCATATATTTTCTGCCGTATTTGAAAAGCAGTGTTTTAAAAGTTTGGCGGCTTAAAAGTTGGTTATAAAGAGTTCTCCATATAATTCGAAATAGGCATTTGGCAGTGAATAAAAAATGTGCGCGGACTAGCGTCGCTAACTGGCGCAAATTTCCTACTAAAGTAATTTAAAAAATAATTACAAGGATTGTATCATGCATACAAAAAACACACTGATCTAAAAAATCATTGATTTTAGACTATGTTCTATGTATTTTTTAGCCTACAGTAACTTTTGTAATTTTATTGCCCTTTATCGATACTCAACTGTTGAACAACTTTCAAATAACCTGTCGACTACTAGGTAGGTTAACGGCGACGAACCCTTAAACTCTGTCTATATGTTTTTCTATTAAAAAATAAAAAATGACGTGTCTTCGAAAAAAAAGTTAATGAGTTTTTGTACAAAAATAAACCCGACTACTTCACGTGACGACGAAAATCAAGGTAAAACAAACTTAAACTAAATTTATACCTATCATTTACATAAATTGGACATTTTTACAAATCGAAGGGGAGGAGAGTTAAGTAATAAGTTAGATATAAGAGGTCAGGTACCGCGGCTAGCGTTCACACATCGCACGGTCACTAAACCATCAGCAGCAAATGTTGAGAGCTAGTTTGTGGCGAGAATAGAATTATGTCACGATAACTGAACTGGAGACTGAAGTGGTGATGCGGATGTGGCTGAATGACGATGCGACGACGGTGACGTGGTGGTGGATGTGTGGTGAGCTGGCGGCAGCACCGTTGCCACAAAGTAGCTCTTGCTTTTGCACTGAGAATGTCCGTCACAGATCGTTTTCACAGGGCAGACGGCTGTGTCCCCGGTTCATTATGCGTCGTCTTCCTCCTCGTCTACTCCTTCCTCTCCCTCTACGTCTTCTTCGTCATCTTCTGCAACAAAATAAACGTTCAATTACGAAAAACATAGCTAACGTTTCTCAGTTGGAAGTGACCAATTCCAAATAACATAATTTCTAAAGTAACATTGCAGTTAGTATTTTGAGAGTTTAATATGTTGATTTTCTTTAAAATCGGGTTTTACGATAAAAAAATGTTTTCCTCTTGAAATAAACTTGTAAAAAAATAGGGTTGCACCCAGTGATGTGAAATACCCGGGTATTTATAACTCGGGGTAAATACCCAAAATTCATAAATACCCGGGTATTTATGAATTTCTAGAGAATCACTGCTCGTAATAGTCACAGTCACGTAGTAAGTTACAACAGTTCAACCTTAGACGAGGTACATTTACCACGTCTAAGAGTTCAACAGTATAAAACTGACTAAAAGTAAGGTTATGCTTGCAATAGAGGTGGGTTGCTAAATAGCAGCCTGCTTTTTTTAAACTGCTATTTGATTCGGTATAATGCTAAATGCTACGAGGTTTAAAATTAGCTGCTAATTTTTAGCAGCTAAACTTTTTACTGTGAACTGGCGCTGACAGAGCGAAATGAGCGGTTGTCAGGTTAGGTAATTTTGGTTATCTGCTATGCTATTTGGAACTGCTATTTCGATTTACTTACTGCGAAGTAGAGATGGGTTGCTAAATAGCAGCCTGTTTTTTAACTGCTATTGTAGTTCACAGAAGGACGCCATCAATCGATACCTTCATTTCACGTGTCGTTTTACGAGACGAATAATGCTAAAATAGCAACTGCTATAAAAATAGCAGCTATTTCTAACTGTTATTTTTGTTTAGCAATAGCAGAAGCAGCTGCTAAACAAAAATAGCGGGTCGGACCCATCTCTAGCTTGCAATTTGCGGTTGGTAGTGCGTTCAGGTCAGCCAACCAGCGTCAGCTGACCAATATGTACTCTGTGGTAGTGGTAGTAATGTACAAATACGAAACTATCGAATAAAATTGGCTCTGAAACTCTCAAACAAGAAAAAAATGAAAATACCCTCATTTTGGGTATTTATTAGGGCATGGGGTAAATACCCAATTTATAAATACCCTACCCGCTGGGTATTTACCAGGCCCACATCACTAGCTGCAGCGAGCCCTGTTTTTTAACTTGACCGAGTACCGAGTACTCGGCTGAAGGTATTGACCGAATCTGAAAATTTAAAAAAACACAGGGTGTTCTATTTAAAAACCGGAAAATGGAGAGACTTATATATTTACATAATAATCTTCCTCTTCTAAATTATAAGTATTAAATTTATTAATGCCACTGTACTTTGCATAAGTGTGTTATTGAAAATTAAAATTATGAATTATATAAAGGATTGCTTCTAATATTCTACTATACTGGGCCGAGTAATGAATATAAGACCGAGCACCGAGTACTCATTACTCGGTAAAAATTCTGGCCGAGCACCGAAATACTCGGTGCAGCCCTATAAAAAGTTAAATCAAACCGCAATTCAGGTAAAGATCTATAATTCCTTAAAATGGATCCCTTTTCCTTTATTTGTTCCCTATAGAAAGCTGTATTAAAATAGAACGCTGTATTAAAAAAAAAACTGCACAATTTAAAGGCGGAGGCTTGTGTGTCCATCTGATGGCATGATGACCTTTACTAATAACAACATTAAATTTATTGTTCCATTTTTAAGAATGATATGTTATCAAAACTATGACATTTATGTTAATGATGAAACCAATTATTGTTGCTCTTTACACGTGTCCCATTATCTTTCTTTTACAGCTTCCTCGTCTTTGTTGATTATGATGATCGTAGAGAATGTTACTTGAAATAAAAAATAAGTTTAAGAAAGTATTAAATGTTTAAAACAAAAAGAAAAGAAAATGAGCAGTATTCTGGTGAAAAAAAAATCGTTCCATTAAAAAGGTGAGTCGCGAAATATCAAAAAACTAAATTTGAAGTCACAAATGACAAGTGACCTAAAGTTGCCACAGTGGATCTTTGCCCGTGCGTCATCAATCAACGATCAGGACTCAACGTGGTTAATAACTCTGCATCCTTGTTTATTACAGTAACAAGTTTGAATAAAAGCATAAAAGAACGTCTTCAAATTTCCGCAATAATATAACGTGCTAGCCAAGGATAAAACTATAAACGTCAGTTAATTACTTTTTTTATTTGTTTAGTTGACAACTGTTGTATTTTAGAACGTCATTGTCAATCTTATTTTGATCTGTCAATCTAATTCGTATTTTGTAAATCTGTGTGCCTTTAAACTGTTCCTGTTTCTAAAAATAGTTCTTTTTAGAGGTAATTATACCCACCATCTGTTTTGGCGGTAAGTATTTATGGATTTTTATAATAACTAATTTATTTATTTTAAATATTCTAACCGTGAAAGTTCTTTGAAACGTTTACGGCAGTGGCTAAATTCCCTTAAATGAAAGGATGTTAAAAATTTGACTTTTGCGATTTTAATAGTCAATAAAACACCAAACTTTTCTAGATTTTAAGCTTTAAAAATAGTATTAAATGTATAAACATTTGTTTGTCAATTTCTTTTAGATAATAGAGAATGCCGGGCAAAACTTAAAATAGATAATAATTTTTCGTGATATTATGTAGGTACGCCAAACGGTAGGCAGGCACGTCCATTTTATGAACTTAACTTAGTTTTGACTTTTTTCGTCTCGTAATTTTGATTCGATTCATACGATTTTGATGACGTAAAAGTGATGACGCACGGGAAAAGAACCACTGTGGCGACTTTATATATATATTTTCCTTCAACCCCCCTAAACTTTGGAATACAAATTTTCCTCAGAATTTTTTACATTATGGCCTGTTTGTTCAGCAACTTTAATCTTTTGTCAAGATTACGACTGAACTGTTGGCTTTTCCCGACACTAACATCGTTGTGACTTAACAAAATCTATTGTCTTGTTTCGCCAGAATCCAATAAATTTAGCTCTTGCTTAGTGGTTTTGGTTTTAACATTTAGCTATCTACATTATTTATGAATTTGTGATCAGTCTAGTTAACCTACATCCTATACCGGTCCTTAACAGAAAAACGATTACCGGTAAATCCCAAAATTTTTATGATAGTGCAATATCGCCATCGCAGCGCTTAACAGTTCTGTTCATATTATTATTGTGATTATTTGTTGTCGTTTTTACAAATAATAATACAAATATGGTATTTTAGAATTCTATTTTAAATATAATTTAGTGGGTCAATTCCACAACCCTAAAAATGACTTCCATCATAATATAATAGCCCTAACTTAATTTTTTACAGTTTCGTTTATTAGTGAGGACCATAAGTAATAAAATCTAGTTATACCTTCACCCTCTATTTCTTCATCTTCCCCTTCCGGCAGCTCTTCTTCGCCCGTGTCCTCTTCTTCGAGGACTTCCTCTTCTTCCTCGTCTAATTCTTCGCCTTCCGAATTCGCGCCATTTTCCTCCTTTTTCGCCTTTTTGGGATCATCGGTTTTATCCTGAAAAATTTTTTTTATTAATATACAAAAAAATAATACTTCATAATTGAATTTTTTTCTACAAAAAGATGAGTTAAGCCAGTTTTTTTTTATTTCGCAGTTAAAACACGAACACGTCTTTTTATTTCATTTTTCATTAGCATATGTCAGGGTTGGGCTGATTTAAATCATGATTTAAATCACTTGATTTTTTTTTTTAAATCATGATTTAAATCACTTAGGTACTTATCACTTTTTTTTTTTTAATCATGATTTAATGATCCTATTTATTTTTAATTCAGAACAATGAACAATATAACATATTAAAAAAATATTTTCAAAAATCAACAGTATAAGTATTTATAGAACTCGCGCTTTTAAGAAATAAAAAATTAGTAGGTGTACTTATATAATACATAATATAAACTTTAGAAGCGCGTTCTGACAATATTTTGGGTATATTTAAAGAATTTAGATCTACTATATTGTTAGACAGACATTAAAATAATTTGTATTAATTTAGAAGAGAGAAAAATATTAAATTTTTAATAAAATCAATAAAAATAAAAAAAATCAAATTTTGCCCAACCTTGGCATATGTATAATAATCTTACTTTTAGTTTAGATCTATAAACTAACTGTCTCATTCGATGCTGGCCTACCTAAACACGGTTGCTGGCCCGCTTTAATATTGTATCGTCGTTCTCTTCTATAAGCGGTAACCGGTGGCTAGGCGTCGTCACGCCTTCCGCCCTATTCGCGCGTACCCCTCACCCGAATGCTGCTTTATGAGACAACCTAGTTAGTTTGTAGATCTTGTTCGTTATTAGTTAATCTTTGCAGTTATAAGACTACAAAATATTTTTAAAATGACAAACAAAAAATTGGGGAGCAAACTGTGTTTAATTTTTAACCAAAACCTATATAATAGACATGACAAAAAGGAGTTTAAAAGTAGGTATGTAGTTGCAATATTGTATATTTTTTTAAACAGAAAATAAAAATATTGAAAAACTTATAAAATTAAAACTATTAGGATCCGTGAATTTTTGTTATCTTTAATTACTTAAAATGGATTATAGTCAAACTGGCTTATAACTTGGCATATACAGGGTGTCCGGAAAATACGTGTACAACGTTTGACGACAGACTCCTGACGTCAAAATAGGTCGATCTAAGCCGACTTAGTTATATCCAAAATTGTCTCGTTTAGCCGGTAGAGGGCGACAAAAATTTGTAAAAATATTGGTTTTTCCTAAATTACGTGAAAACCTGCTAATCGATTTTAATGATTTTCAGTATGTAGACTAATACTATAAAATGACGTTTTCTAGTAGTATAGTCACCGGCTGTAAATAACTGGAAGTGTTATAATACGTCAACATTTCTCCTCATTTTTTATATGAACGGCGTTATGACAACCCAGATATTTTTGTAGAGTGACTGGATGTATTTGGAAGCTATTTTGCCTCTTTAATATTTTTCGTTGAATGAGCTGTTTTGCCAGAAGAAAATATTTACAAAATTTAGTATTATTAGTAAAAATATTAAAATTAAATTACCTGTAACAATAATTTTTTAAGTGACCTTGTTGCTATGGCATTTAATAATTTGACATTTATTGACAAATTGTCACCAGTCTATGAAATTTAAAAATTGATAAAAAAAATTCATATAAAAAATGAGGAGAAATGTTGACGTATTATATAACTTTTATAAAACTTCCACTTATTTACAGCCGGTGACTATACTAAAGTCGATTCACTCAGTAAACCTGCATGATGACATGTCATATGACAAAAGTCATTGAAAATGCAAAAATTTATTTTATTTAGCTGGAATATGACTTTTGTCATATGACATGTCGGCCATCTTGCAGGTTTACTGAGTGAATCGACTCTACTAGAAAACGTCATTTTATAGTATTAGTATACATACTAAAAATCATTAAAATCGATTAGCCGGTTTTCACGTAATATAGGAAAAATCAGTATTTTTACAAATTTTTGACGCCTTTTACCGGCTAAACGAGACAATTTTCGATATAACTAAGTCGGCTTAGATCGACCTATTTTGACGTCAGGAGTCTGTCGTCAAACGTTGTACATGTATTTTCCGGACACCCTGTATATAATGAACTCTCGTTCACACTCGTTCATACAAACTAAAGTAAAATCCCGCCAAAAACAATAAAATTATAATACACATATTATAAAATATTCATGACACGCCTTTTGTTTCGTTACCCTTGAGGGTTCGTTACATCTGAGTATGACTATAGGTATATTGTGTAAGTAATTATTTGATGGGTAAATCCCAAAACTATGTCGATGGTTAAAAGGTGAAATAGTTAATACGCCTTTTAGTTTAATGTATTATAATTTTTTTCTTTTAACTGTAAAGTCCCATTTTTTAACTTTAATTTAACCACAAAAATCACACTTCGCACGAAATATTGTAAATAATTTATTTGATATTTTATAGAATATACAGGGTGTTCCGATGATCATGTTACAAAATTCTAGGGTAGATAAAACACACGAAAATAAGAAAAAAAGTTCATGTGAACATGGGTCCGGAAACGCTTCTTCAGGGAGCTAGGGCCCTTCGAAGATGACCTTCAAAAACTACTTTTCGTTTTATAGCTTCGGTACTACTGCAGCTATCGCAACCAATTTTGGGACATGAAATCTAGTTCGTAGGTTCATCAATTTGAGCCTTCCGGATTTTGTCACCTTTAACCAGGGGCGTACAAACCAAGGGGGTATTTGTGTAAATTTGACCCTACTCCTCTTAGGCTTTAATTTCTTACCATTTTTATATCTGATTATGATTCTCCAATGCCTTTTACATAAAAAAGGTACTCTTAGTAAAAATCGCTATCTGTCACAGTTTCCTCCGAAAATGGCTAAATCCAATCAATAATAAATTATTGGTCTTAAACCAATTATTACGTTGAAATATGAAAATGAGGTTCAGTACAGATAGTTGTCAAAAATCTGTCAATAAAATATTGTGTCGCCAGTGAATCATGGATTATACTTTCGCCGAATATGCAGGCATTTTCAACAATTGTTATTTTGAATTTATTTTGGTACGTACAGGGTCAGTCAACGACAGCGTTAGTAAATTCATCTTCAAGACAAAAATTTACTCTGCCTTATCCTTGACTCACTCGTTAAACCTGTTTAATTGTTTGTTTTTTGAAATATTTTGTATACGTTCCCTTTTACTTTTTATACCCCCAATTTCGAAAAGGCAATAAATCTCTCTAATCTAATTTATTTTCATTAAAGAAAAAGATTTGACTAACTTATAATGCTCACTATCTGTACTGAACCTCATTTTCATATTTCAACGTAATAATTGGTTTAAGACCAATAATTTATTATTGATTGGATTTAGCCATTTTCGGAGGAAACTGTGACAGATAGCGATTTTTACTAAGAGTACCTTTTTTATGTAAAAGGCATTGGAGAATCATAATCAGATATAAAAATGGTAAGAAATTAAAGCCTAAGAGGAGTAGGGTCAAATTTACTCAAATACCCCCTTGGTTTGTACGCCCCTGGTTAAAGGTGACAAAATCCGGAAGGCTCAAATTGATGAACCTACGAACTAGATTTCATGTCCCAAAATTGGTTGCGATAGCTGCAGTAGTACCGAAGCTATAAAACGAAAAGTAGTTTTTGAAGGTCATCTTCGAAGGGCCCTAGCTCCCTGAAGAAGCGTTTCCGGACCCATGTTCACATGAACTTTTTTTCTTATTTTCTTATTTTCGTGTGTTTTATCTACCCTAGAATTTTGTAACATGATCATCGGAACACCCTGTATAGAAGATTCAGTCAGACTTAGCTACATACACAAGGTGACAAGTCGATTTTTACGCTGCATCGCGCGCGTGGGCAGGAAGGTGAAAAAACCGTGAAATCATATGGCTGAAAACTATTCTGGCAAAATATTCACTACATCTAGGTTCAATGATCCAATAGCTGCAAAGCGTCCAATTTTGTTTCGAATAATTTTTTTTAATTTGATAGACAATAAAATAGTGATATGATTATACTAACTCTGAATAGAAGGAACATTTTACAAATACAATTTCATATAAATTAATAATTATTGTAGTACTAGTACCCAAATATCATGCTCTTCGACGACTCGCCGTTTAACATTTTGAACATTTCCCGCCATTTTTAGTAAGCTTCTTTCTTAAATTTATATATACCAAATATTTTTTTATTTGTATCCCGATTTTTATTAATAATATGAATAACGTTTTTTTACAGAGTCAGAGCGATTTAATAATTGTACAGATAATTAAAAATACCACAAACGGGGCTTTTAGTAAGACACAACCTGTCAGTCAGCCAAGGCCAACAAACGCAACATGAAAACAAAATGCAGAGACAAAGATGTTTTTTTCCACTTGGAGAAGTCAAAAACTATCGTTTGATATACCTACTTATTGTATTATTCATAAAATTGAATTAGCTAATAGTCCAGTCAATCTAGACATTCGAAGATACATAAAGTTACAACAAGCTGAAAATCGGTAAAATTGTTCAAAATATAATTATAAATAAAAATTTTAAGTTCCCCCCCCCCCGTGTATGGAAAAATTTTACTTAAGGTCAAAGGTAAAAAAATGAGTCGCGATTTTCAGCAAAACGGTAAGTTTTATCATAAAAATATCCCAGACAAAAATTGTAAAAATTATCTATAAAAAATGTATCAATACTTTTTTCCTACGACCACCGTTTCTGAGATATAACGATTCAAAAAATTGTAAAAGTTGTTATCGTCAAAATGGAAAAATGCGTCTTTACCCGGTTGGAATGGTTTTATTGAACGTTTACCAAATAATCATATGAATTATTCTAAATCTCAAATTTCATTTTTACCATTTATTCACCAACCAGCCAGTAACTATAATACTATCTATACGACTTTACTTTGTGCATTAGAGAATGCAAAACGGTATGGCCACACTGTATGCATCGTGACTTTCGACCGGCCCCTGTATGCTAAAGCTCGAGAAATGGTATCAGCCGCACCTGAGGGCTCTGAAGTATCAAAAATTATCATCAGACTCTGAGGATTTTATCTACTGATGTCTTTTCTGGGAGCAATTGGTCATATTATGCAAGGAAGCGGCAGGGCAGAAGTACTCGCAGAGATCTATGCGGTAAAATCATTAGAAAAAATAACGTGTGCATATTATGACGATAACAACTTTTACAACTTTTTGAATCGTTATAGGTATCTCAGAAACGGTGGCTCGTAGGAAAAAAGTATTAATACGTTTTCTATAGATAATTTTATGGTCTACAATTTTTGTCTGGGAGTATTTTTATGATAAAACTAACCGTTTTGCTGAATATCGCGTAAAACTAATTTTTTTGACCTTTGACCTCGAGTAAAATTTTTTCCATACACGGGAATGATGGGGAACTTAAAGATTTTATTTATACTTAATTATATTTTTAAAAATTTTACTGATTTTCAGCTTGTTGTAACTTTATGTACAGTGCTTCCATTTTAATTTGTCTCACTTTTAAATGGCTGTAAAATACGTATTTTTTGAACTTTGAATAAAAAAAGGAATTGTAGGAATTTAAGTAAAGTTTTATGTTGTTGAGTCAAAAATAATTTAAACTGTAAAATGTCAAAATTATTGACATAACTTACTTTTTTTAAAATGGAACGCCAGGTATATCATTACATATTTAGAAAAACATTTTTTTTTCTGATTACGAAAATATACCATACTTACATGCCATTTCTGTTTAATTTTTTAGCCTAAATCCATATAAATATGATTAAAATTCGATTTTTTTCAAAACATCAAGATACCCGCGTCTATTATTTTCAATAATTATTGTCATAGTTTATATATATATTATTTATATATGGCATTTGTAATAAAAACTATGACAATAATTATTGAAAATAATACACGCGGGTATCTTGATGTTTTGAAAAAATTCTAATTTTAATCATATTTATATCGATTTAGGCTAAAAAAATAAACAGAAAGGGCATGTATGGTATATTTTCGTAATCAGAAAAAAAATGTTTTTTTTTAAATATGTAATGATATACCGGGCGTTCCATTTAAAAAAAGTAAGTTATGTCAATAATTTTGACATTTTACAATTTAAATTATTTTTGACTCAACAACATAAAACTTTATGCAAATCCCTACAATACCTTCTTTTATTCAAAGTTCAAAAAATAGGTATTTTACAGCCCTTTAAAAGTGGGACAAATTAAAATGGAAGCACTGTACCTTCACTCTTATTTTTTGGTTTAGATTGACCGGACTATAAGATTGGAGTTTTACAAGAAGTTCAACTAATTTTAGCAGAGTTATTGGTATTTTTTACAGTTGTGGTTTTAACTAGACCGTTTATATTGGGATTTTTGTTATTATTCGTGTGATAAACATAGATGAGACCCAGATACCAATATCACAGGCAAAAGAATATAATTATTCAGTTACCTACTTTTTGCCCTGATAATTTATCAAACCTATTTGTTTGTTATTATCATGCAAATTTAACTATTTGATTAATAGGATACCCAAATCACTAAGTGATGACACTACATGCAACCGCATGTACATGAAAACCTCATTTTATTGGACCCCTAATATTTAACCTATTATATACCCCCTTGGGTCACCCTCTATAAACAGCATATCTACAGGTAAAGGGCAAATTTCATGGGAAGAAATAAAATTTAAATTCATTTCACACCCCAGTTTTGCCCCTATTCCAGGTAAGTTGTCAAAACTATGGGTTATCCAAACTATCAAGCTAGGTAGATAAGAGTTGGGTTATATAGGTTTATTATTAGGTTTTCCTATGTTTATTTAGAAAGAATTGTTACACAGGTAAAACTAAAAATGATTTAAATCCATTAAAATGTAAATAAACAATGAAAATCTTGTTATGGCGATAAAATCTACTCAGCGGAGAGCACTTGGTTTTCCAGTTGCCTTAAAGCGCCTTCTTATACCTGTAACACAATTTGCTTCTTTAACTACAAGAAACGTCCTTTTTTGAGTAATATGATTTATCCAGATTTATTTAAGCGAAAAACAGGCCTGATTTTCTATATGGAGAAAATATCCTTTGCAGCTGCCATTTGCATTATGTCTATAAAAATGAGGGGATAGGAAGATTTATTTATTAGATCCCGGCAATGTCAAGCTATCCGCCGCCATCAACCTATGCCGCCCTTGGGTTTGTTCAGAGTCTGGACTTAATTACATAATCGAGATAGTATTGATACATATTTTTATACATAAAGCGATACAACTTATCACAAAATAAGTAGGTAGGTACTTAAACTTTCTATTTCATTTTATATTTTAAACTAAATCTTTTTGGTTGGCTATACCTTGTGAAGGAAGGAACACAAAGCAAACGGCAATTTAAAGCACCTGCCGGGCCGGAAGCGCCATCCGAAAACAGACGCCACATCGGGCATTGGTCCGCTAAACTCGGTAAGGTGATTTGCCTCATTAGTGCATACGCAAAGAAGGCTTAGCATGTCTGGTGTTGGTAGAGAGAAATTTTACCGATTGGCCGTTATTTTAAATGAAAGTATTCCATATTTTTACTAGAAAAGAGATCGCGCCAAATGCTAGTCGCCAGCATTTAGTCGATTGTATTCCGAATTTTAAAATTACCTTTGTTTTACCAACTGCGCTGTTAGTTAGCAAAACTCACCACACTATTAGCCGTTACAACTGTTACGTAAATCTGTTTGTGGTCACTCTCGAATTATAACATGAATCGCAGAAACTCCTTATTTTGTGCATCAGCGATATTCACAAGAATCTCTTTCTCTCTTAATTGATAAAGCAAAGAAGGATGGCAATAAAGGAATAGTTCTAGGCAGTTCAGTGTGGGCAGTTTTACAAACATTTTTATTGTGTAACTTTAGTGCAGCTGCCTAAAGCTAGTTTCATAGATGCGAAAAGCGAATTTTATTCTTATTGGCCTATTTCAAATTAACTTTAGTGAATTGGCCAATGAGAATAATATTCACAATTCGCGTCTATATCAAACTAGCTTTATAGGTTTTTTTAGTGCTTTAGGGGAACATTAAGTTGTAAATCGCACATTTTAAAATTTTAAGTTAATTTTAATATTAAATTTATTTTTTATCGTGCAAGAGCTGATATAATTAGACGCCTTTAGAATAGTAATATCGTTCCTATTATCAGTATCTACACAAGATAATAATTTAGACAAGCATGTTGTTCTATTTACTTTATAGAAATTCTAAAATAAATTAGGTATAAGAGACGATGTCATTTGGAAGTAACCAGTCAGATGACTTGCCAACATAAACTCGATCGTTTGCTAAACGAATTTTCGCACTTTCTATATTTCATGTTTGGTTAATTTTGGGGATTTATATTTCTTAAAAGATAATAAAGTTTGAAAATACGAGTAGGTAACTTAATGTTACAGCATGTTGGCAAAATGTAAAATGAACATTTAACCCCTAATCATAGTGCATTAAAAGAATACAGAATGCAGTATCTATTATTATTTGTAGTCCCACTAATGTGTCCAAGTTAAGAATTTTCTGGGAAAAGAATTCGGCTCGCAGAATTCGCAGAAAGGGACTAAAGTAATAGTGATATCGGCAAAAAAACGAAATGTGAAGTTTCAGACAGGAAATTTCCTAATTTTAAGAGAAATCGGCGGGATTGCTAATCTATTAAAAAATGGGGGAAACATACTTATATTTTTCTACGAAGCTAGGTGTAACGATTCCTACAATCGATTCGGCAAATAGTTTTTGCGCTTTCTTTTATTATGAATAAGCATTTTTTTAAAACCAACCAGAAAATACACACGTTTTGGACAATTTTTCGTCTAGAAAATAACCTTTTTCCGATCGCAAGACCGGAAAAGTGACGTTAGAGACCGGAAAAGATTTTTCCGGTCACTGTTTTTTGTTTTTTCAATCGCTCTTTGATAATACAAGCTACCTTGATTTCGTTACTATGACAACAACATTTCGATGTATTGTCGAGTTACAGTTCGTTGATTTTTAATTTGTTGTTTATGTCAAACTTGTTTCGCGAGTTCGCAAATTGTAACAATATGAATTCAGATTTTGAATTATCCGACACGGAAAATGAGATTTCAGAAGAAATTTTGGAAGCAGCAAGGAAAGCGACTTACGATATAGTATTGCCAGTAAAATCAAAAGCCCGATACGAGAAGTCATACGACGCATTTAAAAATAATATAAAATAATTTAATGTAAGTATGTATATCGAAGTGTCGGTCTTAAAAAATTATTGTACGTCACGCAACCGAAAATTAGTTTTCAGGTCTCTCCAAGCTCGCCTACGGCTCGCCCTGGAAATGCTTGTCTCGACCTGAAAAACACTACTTTCCGGTCTTGTAAATATTTAAAGAAATACTTACATTACAAAAAATTAAAAATCAATGTAGGCTGATGGTTATTAATATGAATATGACTTGTATTATGATCACTTTTATGGTCCCAGCGGCAGTCCGCAGAAAGTACCCTTATTTTTAACTGTGCTTGTAATTATAGCATTGACCTGAAGTTTTTAATTACTGGGTAAACAATAACCATGCACGGTATGTAATCATGAGACTGTCCGTTTCGGCGTAAGCTGAAGGCGAATTCGTTAAAAAAATTAATGCCTAATAAAGCGCGACGTTTGTTTGTTTTGATATTTTTTGTTGTTAAAGCAGAAATTTTTCTGACAATTTACTTACTTACTAGGTACGTGTTCAATGGAAATAGGTGAAAAATGTCTAACGCGAATATTAACGAAAAATCGCTAATTTTTTTAGACAAAATATAATTTTAAACAAAGAGTATTAAAGATCTAAGTTTCCAAGTAATAGATTTTACAAAAGCAGATAAGCAAAACAAAAATCTCAGGTTTGTTAGCGGAGCTTGTGCAAGAATTATCAATAAAAATATTAATAAACCTATTGTATAGGTACTTATAAAACCTTGCAAGTAAATGTTTTGCATTTACTGATAATAAGGTTTGTTACGTTTTCCTTATTATGGTCTACAATTTATTATTAACAATATTCTGCTTGTATATGCTTTACAAAAATTTAAAATTATCTCTTATGAATAGGATACCTAGGTATCTATGCTAGATAACGCATATTATGTGGATGTACCTACTTACATATTAAGTTTGCAAGTAGTGACAAATAATAATAATAATAATAATAATAATAATAATAATATTAATAATAATAATAAGTACTTACATCCGAATGTTTTATTGACATGTTAAGAATTAACGTGATTTGCAGGAAAAAAATAAAAACATTTGGCAAGCCAAGTTCAAAAAGGTATAGGTTAGAGATAGTAGTTTAGGCCATTGGTCGAATAACGAATATTCGGCCTATTTTCACGGCCGAATAATAAATATTCGGCCTAGATGTTGACCGAATCTTGGCCGAATATTCGGCTATTAATCGGCCAATATGTATTGTTGGTTGCATATAGGTATTTTTAGGGTTTTACGCTATTAAAAGTTGGTACGACGGATTTTATTTGACAGTGCTGTTTAAACTTAAAAAGTTGTTGTGAACTATCTATTGTGAGGACTTGTTTATTTTTAAAGGCGCGAGTTGAATTATAGTTTTTTTTAGTTCTTAAAATAAAATAAGGTAAACATGGAAGACTTTGGGGAACCAAAGGGTAAAAAGAAAAGCTGGATCAGGGAACATTTTAGTTTGGAGAATCAAAATGAAACAAAAGCGGTGTGCGCTATTTGTTCGGTAAAAATATCGCGTGGTGGTGTGGGAAAAGCGGCGACTAATAGTTCTATGGTTAACCATCTAAAACACAAACATCCCCGTGTATATAAAATTCATATCAATTCAGTATCAGTTGCAGGCAGTTCACAGAAGAGACATGTTAGGGAAACTAACATCTAAACAAAAAACCCTTAAAGATAGTTTTGCTGTTAAAAATAAGTACTCCATTACCGATTTAAGGGCCACAAAAAGTCATTATGCCATCGGCGAAATGATTGCCTTAGATAATCAGCCGTTTAGCCTAGTGATACAGGTTATGTGTATAAATGTCTATTGTTAAGTGTATTTTTTATTTAGATATAATTTTTTTCTTCGTTAGTTTATTTTGTCGGCAAAGGGGCGACTGATGTTTGGCCGAATATTTTTGTCGAATATTTGCCGAATACAACAGTTCTACTTGCCGAATAACGAATATTCGGCCTTTGGTTAAAATCATTATTCGGCACATCTCTAGTATAGGTATAAATACGTAGTACAATAGGTAATTTCCATTTAAACAGCAACGTAAGGTAAAATTCTTCTAAAATTCGTATACCTACCTAGTTCTTATGCGAAATAGAGGGGCATGCTTAACCGCGGCAAGGGAGGAGGAGAAAATCTCTACTGTGCTAAATTAAATTTTTAAAGGGAATTCTTAATTTAGCCGTTGGCTTTCCTTTGCTGTTTAAAAGTAACTAAAGGGAACTTGGCCATTATGCAGGTACAGGTAAATCAAAAAATAAGGTTTATTTATTTATTAATATTATTTAAGTACGTACACTACAGAATAATATATTCCAAATGGTACACGAAAAATATAACAGAACAAACCATAAATGTAAAAGAGCAAGTTACAAATTTAAAATGACATGTATCGCTAAGCAGATAAATAAATTAACAATCACAACAAATAGAGTAAGCATTATCTTAGGTTAATCGTTTGTTTTAATTTAGTCAAACTGATGCAAAAAATAGTCAATATATTGAAAGTTTATATTGTAATTCACCAAAAGGTTCTCCAAATAGGTTGGCCATCAAAATATTTATTAGGATTATCCAATTATCTATAGGTAGTATAGGTATAGTACCTAAAGAACAATAAGTAAAATGAAGGGAGAGGATAATTTACTGACCACAAATAGGTAGGTAGGTAGGTATATAGTGTTATTAGTTGTGAAGGATATAAAACATTTTTTAATGGTACCCACTAGCAGGCAATATATTATGATAATAATAATATTTTTGAAATTACATATTTAGATACCTAAAATATAATTTTTGTATCCTTAAAAGTTATTAATGTCACTGCCTATAACCACCTACTTATACTTAATTGCTGAAAATACGATTTTAGTCCAATGAAAATTATTTTTCTTTGATGTAGTCTGACCCACATAAGTAAAATAGCAATAAAACTATATATAGGTACCTAGGTCCATGTAAATGTATCTACCTATATAAAATAGGTAGGTACCTACACTATACTGTTACATAAACAAGGCTTGTATCTTCTAAAGAATAATTATCTACACGACCGGCGTACCTATCTATAAATTAAATGTTTAGCAGATTTTATCAGAATTACTTCCAAACAGCATGGGAAACATCAAAAATGCGTTGAAACATGCTCCGCCTAAAATTTTTCTCAAATTTTATTAATAATTCACCCCCACGAAACGATCGAAATGTGGAAATTTCACCAAAGACGCTTCAAATAATGAAAATTAAAAGGTGAGTTACGAGTAGCCTCGCGTCGAGGGCTCTACTTGAAGTCTATTGATTTCGCCATTTTACAGCCTCGCTTCAAAGAGTAGGCTATGGCAGGGTAGCCTCGACGCGAGGTGTCACCATTATTATGGCGGGATGCTAGGCTTTAGCATTTTGTTTACAATTTTTCAGACAGATTTTAAAGGATTTATAGTCGTTCAAGGAATTGAATGTTGACAGGGAAAGTCTAAAGCATTAGAGAAAAGCTGATAAGTGTACTTACAAGCCGCCATTATGTACTTATTCAACAACCGTGCTTTTAACTCACATGGCAACAAGCGTCACCTTATTTTTCTTAAATTATGGATAATTTCTTAAAAAAATGGTCCTGTCCGAGTAAGAAATGTTAACAGCTACTTGATTTAGCTTCCTGTTGCAAACAATTGAAATGTCACGATGGCGGAAAACAAAAAAAATTGTAAAATCGAAAAAAATGTGGTATCAACTTACCTCCGCCGCTCTTTTCGTTCCTTTCAACTCACATTTCGCGTCTGCACTTTTATCATTTTCTAACTTTTCGACTGCGACTTCTTTATTTTCTTTTGTACTCATTTTGTTTATATTTATTAGGATTTTTTGCCTATTTCTTGCAAGTGAACACCACGAACGCCGAAAACACTACTGGCCGGCTCCAAGCTAGCTTTGTTCAAAAATTAATATGGCGCCTCTAGAGCCGATCGGCTCCGCCTTTTCCCGAACAACCGGCTTTTGGTATACGAGCGAAATTAAATACAAAAGTAGACTCAAAAGTTTTCTCAAGAAAAATTAGGAATTTTAAAAGCCATATTTTGAACATTCGCTTATAGAATTTTCATAAATTTATTTTTCAATGTTTTAAAATGAGGGGTTCGAGATTCAGCCCAGGACCCTGTGTTTTGCTTCGAGATTAAGATTTTACTTTGAGATGCTTCCGTCAGGGGGCGGTATTTAAAATTTTCCCTCGCTTTGCAAACGCTGGTCACATCATTTTTAATCTTTTATTCGCTATTTTAAATTGTTTTAATAGAAAAATCTGCATTTAGCGGTCTAATAATATATCTGAACCAGAAATTGGCTTCTTTAATATTGATTTTTCAATAAATTCACCAATAATTAAATAAGCCATTCATGCGTCTGCATATTATGCAAACACATATTATTGTAAATGGCGGTAATACTGTAATTTTACCTTAGGTAGGATAGTAAATTAGAAGTGGGTACAGCAAGAACGTGCAAATTAATTTTTTAAATTATTTTCAGTTTAACCTTTTTATATAGATTAGATTTTTTTAAATATTTCAATCTCTGTTGATTTTTTGTATTGCCCAATAAATATCCTACCCATTCCAATGCTTTTAGATAATTTGTTTCTCTGCTTCTACCTACCTAGGTAATTAGGTAATACCTATATAATAATATAATATACCTATTATAACGGAACGGACCGTGCCGTGAGAGATCGGAGTCTCCCTTGTTAGGTTGGTTGCAAGCAAGATGAACGTTTGTTTTTGTTTGTTCTAAAAAACAAAAATTACAAATTTGAGAATACCTACCTATACTAATTTTAAAATAGCATAATGAAAAAATTATTATAGGATTTCATATTTCATAAAGCATCTACAGTATCCTAGCTTTACATTACTTGGATACGATCATGATACCTACTTTGTATGTGTATCGTGATCGTGGATACCTACGATCACGATTCACGATACACATTTGGTATTATATTAATTTGGTAGTCGATCCTTTCTTTCAGGGGTTTCAGTTTTGATTTGTTTATACCTACGAGGGTGCTACAAACTATCCTTGATGGGTTAGCTATTTCAATTTTTTTTTATAGATGCCGGATAACGATGACAAAAAAAATCCATAAAATGGCGTCCGTATCCTATGACACGCAGCGTAGCGCAGAACGGAACGCAGCTCTTTTCGGTTGGCACTTTTGTTTGGCAGCCATGTTCAGGAGATTTAGCTGACACGTGCGGTCGCCGGTTGGCCGATCGCTAGAAATTAGAAATTAATAATTGTTTCGTCGGTTTCCTGTCATGCTCGTGATTCAAAATTATAGAAATAAGGAATAGGGTAAACTCGTGATTAGAAAAAAATTAATATTTTCATACAATTTTTCTATCTCCGTCAGTTCTTTTAAATTTGCCGCGTTTTAAGATTTTGACAATTTCCGCTTGTTCATAGTTTCGCTGTTGCCAGTCTGTGGTAAATTTATGGGCAATTTTATTATGTATTAGGTGTAGTAGGTTTTTATATATTTTTTAATTAGTTTTTTTTTTTGCTATTGCAGGTTTTTCATTTAGGGTATTATTATTTTATTAGTTAATTTAAAAACTAGTTTAATAAATTATTATTTTGCATTGGCTAATTAAAAAAATTACCTATCTATTCAAATTCATTATTCAAGTAATAAAATATTTCTGCAGAAAACCAGTTTTTAATATAGAAAATAACCACATGACTGATTAATGTTGTAAAACGAATAAAAATCCCGATTGATTGTAAAAAAATCTGTAAATAATAAATATACTGTATACTTTCAGTCGAATGGAATGGAAATTGTTCACCATCGGCAACGATGTAACTTATTAACTGTCAGCTGGGATCTTGTTCTTTTTTGACAACTATTTAGCAAAAATGGTGAGTTTTCAAGTTAAAAAAGTAAATCTAAAATCATCTAGGCCCCCTTTGTTGGTCTTTAAATTTTGTCGTGTCTAACTATTATTTAGGCTTTCAGCAAATGTGTTGAAGTGGGTATTTTTCAGAGAAAGTTGGAAAATATCTACCCTTTTGAAAAATTACTTGAGGTTATGTTTACGTTGTAAATGTCAATATCGGATTAATTTTTATCAAATATTAAAAATTTTACTGCTTAAATACTAATGTAACAATTTGTTCTATTTTAGGTAAACGTACCGAAGCAACGTCGTACGTTTTGCAAAAAATGCAAAGTACATAAATTGCACAAAGTAACACAGTACAAGAAATCCAAGGAACGTCACGCTTCCCAGGGTAGGAGACGTTACGACAGGAAACAACAAGGTTTTGGTGGTCAGACAAAGCCTATTTTTAGGAAGAAGGTACGTTTATTTGTAAAATCGCTTGGAATACCAGTAAGCCGTTATGTTTGCATGTGTCTTTTTAGTAAATCTTTAAGAGCACCGAGTATATTGAATTATTTATAACTAAGATAGATGGATAGATAATTGTTCTTTATTGAAAAGGCGTAAAACATTCAGTTAAAAAAAATGACTATGTCCACACCGGGTATTACATCTGATAAAACCGAGCTATGCAGTTACATCTACTTGAAAATCGCCTTATATACTTCGATTAACCAAATTTTCAAGTGGATCGAACTATCAAGTCAATCCTTAATTTTTTGCGATTGAAATAAATATAGTGTATGTAAAAGTGCCAAAAAACCATAAATACAGGAATTGTAATCAAATCAACTTGAAACACAAATGACAGAAATCAGCTGTGCTGTGATTGCTTAGTATTTCTTTTTAAATTAGGGTATGGTCCGAAAGTAATTAGTGTGGTGGTTTAGCGTTCCGAAATTAACCAAACGGTAGCGGTAACCGAAAAATAGGTTAATTTCGGAACACGGTTTTCGGATATGACGTCACCCAAATGTCAAAATTCTCAACGGCTTTAAGGGTATGGTCCGAAAGTAACTAGTGTCGTGGTTTAGCGTTCCGTAATTAACCAAATGATAGCGGTAACCAAAAAATAGGTTTATTTTGGAACACGGTTTTCGGATATCACGTCACCCAAATGTCAAAATGCTCACCGGCTTAAACGCCCGGTTACAAGCGGTTCCTCCTGTCACTTGTCATTATTATGAAATATTTTGTTTTTTTATGAATCTAATTTCAAAATGTTTGGCCGTTGGTTGGTAATTCATTAAGTTTTTCAGAGAATCTATCTCAATCAAATTATAAGAAGTAAGTGTATTTAGCATTCCTGTAAATTATCACTCTGTCATGGACTTTTCAAAATTAAAGGTTATGCTTTTAACGAACATGGTGATTTTTCGTCCCGAATATAAACGGAATTTTATGGTTGATCTGTCATTTGTCGCGGTTAACAGTGGTTACTGGTGGTGATATTCGGACCATACCCTAAAAGCCCGGTTACGAGTGGTTCCTCCTGTCACTTGTCATAATAATATTTTGTTATGAATTTGTTTTCAAAATGTTTGGCCGTTGGCCGGTAATTTCGGGTTTTTCAAAGAACCAATCTAAGTAAGTGTATTTAGCATCCCTGTAAATTATCAATCTGCCATGATCATGAACTTTTAAAAATGAGAGGTTATGCTTTTAACGAACAAGGTCATTTTTCGTCCCGAATATAACCAGATTTTTATGGTTGATGTCACTGGTCGCGGTTAACCGTGGTTACTGGTGGTGACATTCGGACCATACCCTTAATTTTGGTTTTTCCACTCATCAAATAAAACAAAAAAAATTAGAATTTACTAGCTTTTTTTTTCTCCTCACTGCTGCTTTTAATGCAATTTTCTCAGCCTGTTCTTTTTTTATGGATTTTTCTTTTGAAACTATTTATTCAATCAAATTATATAACAAAATTATTAGAAACTAGATCCTTTAATCAGTGTTCAAGACACAAGCACGGATAATAACCAAAAACAAACAACTTTTATTTTAAATATCTAGTCGACCATATTTTAAATTTTGTAATCAGCAGCTTTAATATGTTCTGGTAAGTTATTATATACATTTGCCGCCTGATACGTTGAATAAACCCTTGTTTGTCCGAACATTTTCTTGATAAACGTTTTTATGAGATCTTGTACAATAGCCGTGAATATTTAAAAAAAATAGTATATTTGAATTTGACTTTTGTTTGTTGTTTATTATTTTATACATATATTTACATTGCTTCAGATCTCTTAATTTTCTTAACTGTCCAACATTCAACTGTATGAGTCCTTCGTGTGCGTTACTCGATCATAATCAAATAATATATTTAATATTTTGTTTTGTAAAATTTGCAATTTTTAAAAATTTGATTGAAGATTGAAAAGGAGATTTAAATTTTTACAAACAGAACATAAAACTAATAGTGGCACGAAAGATATACAAATACAAACCCCTCGACAAACCCAATCTATCTACATATATCATTATAAAAGTCACTTATATTATAAAGCTCTTTTATTAAGTAGTTTCTTATGTTTTTTACTTTACTTTGTGGCATGTTTCTGGATATAACTAAAATTGCATTTCTCTATTAATTCGTAAGTTAGTCTTACTCTTGTGTCTAGTTGGATAGCTATGTTTGGAATCTTCCAAACAAATCTTTATTACTGTGTACAAACCGACAAACCTAAAGGAATCTATTATATACAATCATACAGACAGACCAAGATTAAAGCTTTATTGTTAATAAACACATTGTTACAGCTTTCACCTTGTTTCATTCCGAAAATACATCTGATACATCTTTTTTGTAATTTTAAATCAATTTCTGTAGAATTTAATGCCATACCTAATCTTAGACGAAACAATAAAGGCCGAGACACAATTATAAAAATAAACAATAGGTAATAAGAAATAAAGAATACATATATATTGCTTGTTACCTAAAACTTAATCGTGTCCATTGATTTGCTTCTACATATCAAATCCTATTTCTGTTGCTTATCACATAATGCTTATTTTTTAAGTGTGTCTCTGGCTTTAAGTTTTAAGTAACAAGCAACATATAGGTACCTATATACAGGGTGGTCCTTAAGTACATCAAGAAAATCTAGGATATGATTCCTGGCATCAATTTAAGTTGAAAAGTTCATATGGACTTATGCCCTAAAATGCTTACCCTCTAAGATACAGGGTGTTAAAATATTTTCCATTTTCCTTTAAAACTACCATTTTTTTCAAAAACATAGTAGAGACAACTTTTGTTCCGCTTATATCAGTAGTGCATAAAAATGCATCAGAGTTTAAAAAAAAACAGTGGCGTATCACATATTTTCAAAAAAAATATTGATGGTATCTTCATGCACGCCACTGGTGGAAGTAGGCAAACCCTTTTTTAACCAAAAAGTGCAGTTTAATACGAAATCAATCAACATCAATTTTCAATACCGTATCTTCAAGGAGTTTCAAAATTAAAAAAAAACAATTATTTTTTAAAAATATTTTAACACCCTGTATCTTAGAGGGTAAGCATTTTAGGGCATAAGTCCATATGAACTTTTCAACTTAAATTGATGCCAGGAATCATATCCTAGATTTTCTTGATGTACTTAAGGACCACCCTGTATATTTTTTTAATTGTCTCGACTTTTAGTGTTACAAATCTTATACCAAAGTTTTCTGTACCAGTATCAAGGTTATTTTTGTTAACTTCACTCCCACTCTATTTCTCTGTTAGGTAAAATGTTTTAGTAAAAAAAAATTACCCTGAAAACTGTCATTACAGTAATTATTATTTGTTAAAGTGACACCACGCTTAAATTGATGATTTTTTAAATAATGTAATTAGGGCATACATTACGATATGAAAGGAGTTTTTGTTAGGAATGCCTAGTTTTTGAAATATTTTTGCTGAAAGCTGTTTTGTAGAGGTTAGGTTTCGGAAATGTATTTTTGTACTTATCATTTTGTGATGCAATAAAAAAAAACCTAGTGAATGGAGCAGTATTTTAAACATACTGTCTGTCCTATTTTCCTCTTTTTAGGGCTATTTTCAATCAAGCATAAAAATATGCAAAGCTGAATGCAGTTAAATATTTTTGCATTGAAGGCTTCGACAGTCCAAAAACAAAAGGCAACCAGCCTCCCTACATGCTAGAATATTAAAATGTATTATTTTTGAAGACTTAAAGCTCGACTTAAAGTTACAGTAAAATCTTTAAGTAATTGAAAAACACCGAAAATGGCTTTTCTTGGTTTTTTAATGAAGAATAAATTTTGTTATGTAGGTACCTACAAAAAAACAGAGTTGGCAAATATCATGATATTTGTATAAATATCCAAATATCCGATATAATATATCATGATATTTATATAAATATCCAAATATCCTATATAATATATCGATAAAAATCTAACTTTGGATATTTAAGGATTTATATTTTTAAATTATTTCATCTGTTTTAGGTATATGATATCATATATTTTTGCTTTTAACTATGGTTCAACTTAAAACCCAGAATTACTGGGCTTGTTAGTTAAATCAAAATGAACCCAAACGGGATTTTTTATTTTTTGTATTGTAAAATTTTTATTTCATAAAACAAAAAGCAAAATATTGCTCCGTTCAATCAGAAATCGAAACTAAATAAAAATGCTACGCGGCAAAGAACAACAGGTGGTCAACGTCTCGGAAAGGGCGGGGAATCACCGCATTCTAAGCAGCATAATACGCTGTTGCCAGCTCAGCGGCAGCGGGGCCATATTTTTATACTGATGAATAGAATTTTAGAAAAAAAAAGATTGATAAATATCGTCGCATAAATATCGTGATATTTATCAGGATATTTATCACGGATATATTATATCCTGCCAACCTTGCAAAGAAATATTGATAAAGAACCATCTCAGCCTCATTATTCATCTTAAACATAACTTATACAAAATAGTACCTACTTTTAGAACGAATATTTTTAAAATTAAGTATTTTCACCAAAAAAGGCTTTTAGATTTATTTTGTAATCTATGCCCCAAAATATATCACTCCTAAAATAAATCAATTAGTTTGGCATGGTCATTTCTAAACCGTGTTTGGGGTTTATTTTTTATGTAAAACCTTTGTTTTAGGCAAAAACCACTAAAAAAATTGTATTGAGAATGGAATGTGCAGACTGTAAATTCAGGAAGCAAATCCCACTTAAGAGATGCAAACATTTTGAACTTGGAGGTGACAAAAAACGTAAAGGACAGATGATTCAGTTCTAGTTTTTGTATCTTATTCCGTTTTTTTAAGTTAATAAAAGACCTAAACTTGTAAAAATATTGTTTTATTTCTAATATTATTTACATTTATTCATTAAAGTTTTATTTATTCAGGTGTTAATAGTTTATATTTACGATTACAAATTAGTGTCAAAAGGACAGGGCCGTCTTAGCAAAAGGTGTTGCTGGACATATCAAACCAATTCATCTACTATTTAAAATTATTATTGTTTGCTGTGTTCAGAATGGATGAATACAGAAATCTTGCATTCTTTTTACTTCAGACTGGTTCATAAAATAAATTTAAATCTAGCATCATATGAAAACTGGTTATATTCACAATAAGAAAAAAATTACCCTATTTTGAATATACAAATATGAAATCGACTTAAAAATCTAATTCATTATGAAATACTCTCGTGCAATTCCATTGTTATAAATTCACTACCGAAACAAAGAGCAGGTACCATACATTCTACCCAATCCAATAGGAACCTACATTTTTTAAAATAAATTTATTTTGTGCCTACATTATTTCTTTCTCTTTGAATAAAAATGTCTTGAAAATAATACTAAAAAATATAGATTCTTCATCAATAAAAACATATCTATTTCCTTAATAATGATCACAGAAGCTTTTTATGGACTTTGCTTGGTAGAATTTATTGAAATACGCCAAAAAAGTCCATTAAGAAATATTTTTCCAATATAAACTTTTATACCTTCTTGTTCCATTAGGGGGTCGACGTTCAAAATAGTAGGTATATTAAAAGTACACGTTTCATAAAAAGCGGTTTTAGCGCACGCGTCTATTTTAAAAAACGAGCCACAAAGTGGCTGGGTTATTGACACGTGCGCTAAAACGCCTTATGAAACATGTGCTTTATACATTTTTTTCTATTTCACCTTTTATAATCAAGAAAAATACATTTTAAAAAGAAAATAAATCCTTCAAATTTTATGAAGTTTTATGTCTAAATTTTATGTTGGTAATACTATTTTTTATCATAGTAGCCTCTGGACAACAAAAATTATTTTGCAAACTGTAATTTTTTGATTTATTGACCCATTTTATTTTAGCGATATGAGATTTGAAATTGGACGGAATACGTTGTGTGATCCTTGTACATTCGGTACGTATACAGAGCGTTCGGAAATTCGGGAGATTTTGCTACTTTTTTTCGAATTTCAAAAGACGTGATTTTACGTCACGGCATTGCAATTTAGTATAGGGAAGATGGAAAATTCAAATAAAGTTGAAGTTAAAATCGACATTGGAAGGTTAGTAGATTGAATTTTGGATAAGATTTGGCAGAAAATGATAGCTTGAAGCATCTACAAAAGATTGATTTATAGATTTATGCAACCAACATACATGACTGTTATCCACACAGAATAAAAAAGTAGGTAATCAAGCTATTTTTCCTCTGCGAAAAATGGGTTTTCTCGTAAATCACAAAGGCCGCGCAAGTCAATGAAATAAAACATTTAAATGTTACCAACATCAAACAAAGAAAAAACGCGTATTGTTAAGTCTTTAATCAAATTACAAAACAATATTTTATAATTTCGCAGACTTAAAACCAATTCGGAAAACCGCGCTGAACAGTGTTAATATGTTTAGACAAACAAGTGACCTCGAGGTAAAACATGTGATTGGCGAACCCTTTGTATTCGCCTAAACGCCGCCATCGATCGAGGGAGAGACAGAGCGGCGCGTGGAAAGCGGAAGTAGTCGAGATAGAAACTTTGGGCGATGTGGAAGTTGGAGAAAACGCATGAAATTCCAATTACGCGTATCGCGATATCCGTCGAGAAAGTTAGCGGCCCCCGTTCTTGATAAGATTACCGACTATTTTTTTGTGTGAAAATAAATGTTCCGTGTTAGTACAATTTTTGAGTTTTTTTCTAGACGGTCCTTCGGTTGTGACTTTACATAATGGCCATTCGAGCCGCAGGAACAAGCAGCGTATCCTTTTGGTAAACAAGTTTGTTCGTTAAAACGACCTCTAGTGTTGACGTGCCGAGTTCATAGGCCAACGTCGGCAAACGGCAGTGCAAAGACCGTTAAGAACATTTCAATTTTGTGCTTTATTGGTGGACAACATCTTCAAGAAGTAGTTCAAGCTTCAGGTGCATTGTCCAGGTATTTGAAGCAAACCAAGACCTGCAGTTCAAGGTAACATAGAACAAGCAACAGTTCATTAAATTATTGTCAATTTCCCCAAAGAAAATAATTTCTCCAGGTCAATTTAAACTGTACTAAGCTGCACTAGGTCCCAGATTATAAACATTGTGGGAGTCTATGTAAAACTAAGATATTCAACTGCAAGTTGTGGGCGTCATCCTCAAAGGCAGTGTGTCCAAGTCAGTGGGCGGCTCATTCCTTGTATTTTTATATTCCTAGAGGTATAATTTTATCTGTGCACGATTAAATTTGAAAAATAAAGATGCCAAGTGGTAGAAAAAAGAAATCCGCCACGCATGACGTAAGTCAGTCTAGCGTTTTGTTAGACACAGTAGACCAAGACGTTGCCAAATTAATTAGAAAAAAGTCGGCTTTAGAGTTAAAGTTAGATAATTTCTCAAACTTTTTTGATAAAATTAAGGTTATACCGCCTGATGAGTCCAAGTTGGTTGAGATTGAAATGCGTATAAATACACTTGAAGCGCATTTGCTAGCACAATTCTCAGAGGTACAGCTGGATTTAGAGAATTTAGATCCACAAAATTTTGAGATTAACGAAATGGAAAGTTTTGAGAATGCATATTATTCTAAAATTTCGGAAGCCAAGCAGTTTCTTATATGTCATAGACAACAATCGCAAGTCGTCAGTTCAACGCCGCCATATGTTAATCTAGGTCAGGCAGCTAAAAAACCGGGAGCAAAATTGCCCACTATTGAGTTGCCGAAATTTTCAGGTGCATATGAGAAATGGCTTGAGTTCCGAGATTTATATATTTCTTTAGTGCATAATTGCAGTTACCTAGATCCAATTGATAAGTTTCATTATCTGCGTTCTTCCTTGGAGGGGCAAGCCGTTCGGTGTATTAATTCGATTGAATTTTGTGCAGATAACTATAATTTAGCGTGGGACACATTATGTGCAAGGTTCGAAAATAAAAGTCTCATGGTTCACAATTATATTAAAGCACTTTTTAGTATAAAAAATATAACTGATTCAGAATCTTCATCCGCCTTTCGGGATCTAGTTGACACTTTAACCAGAAATTTACGATGCTTAGAGGCCTTAGGTGTTAACACAGATTCATGGGACCCGCTAATAATTTATTTGGTTACCAGTAAATTAGACCTAGTCACTATTAAAGAGTGGGAAAAACAAGAGGTTAAACAGGTATTGCCTACACTAAACGAACTTAAATTGTTCTTAGTAAATCACGCGGACGTGTTGGAAAAAGTCAGCATGCATAAGGCTAAGGGAAATGTTCGTGATTTAAACCAAAGCGATAGAAACAAAAAATCGTTTTATGGTTCCAGTTCCGAGGTAGAGGGTAGTAACAAAAAATCGAAATTTGCTTGTTTTTATTGCAAGAAGCCACATTATATTTATAATTGTTCTGAATTTCGAGCACTGTCTTTAGATCAAAAAATGAGAAAAGTAATAGAACTAAAACTTTGTAACAACTGTTTACAGCCTGGTCACGACATCGTAGATTGCAAATTTGGTACTTGTAGGCATTGTACTGAGAAACATCATTCTTTGTTACATGAATTTGACAACAATCACAGCAGTGTAGGTTCAGTAGAAGGTTCGGGCATCGAACTGCAGCCAGCTCAGACTCAAAGTAGTAGCACGTATTGCAATTATTCGTCAAAGGGTCAAGTTCTTCTAGCAACTGCTTTAGTTAATATATATGATGATAGTGGCAAGCAGCATGTGGTCAGGGCATTATTAGATAGTGCCTCTATGTCAAACTTCATTTCACAGAACACTGTAACAAGGTTAGGATTAAAATCAGATAGTGTCAATTTTTCTGTACTTGGTATAGGTCATGCTGAATCTAGAGTAACGACAGCTTGCAATATTCATTTATGTTCACGTAATGATAATTTCAAGGCCATGCTCTACTGTTTGGTAATTCCAGAAATAACGGGTAATCTTCCAGGTACTTATTTTGACCCTTCGGTCGTTACTATTCCAAGCTATGTTCAGTTAGCCGATCCAAATTTTTACACTCCAAATAATGTAGACCTGCTAATAGGAGCCGATACATTTTGGGAATTGATAGGAAAAGATACAGTGCACCTAGGAAAAAATAAGCCGGTAATTCAAAAAACAAAGTTAGGTTGGGTTATTTCTGGGCCTGTACAGGTGCCAAGGAGCAGCAAGGTGACGTCGTGTCATTTTAGTCGAAATTCTGAAGTACAGAATCAATTACGCAAATTTTGGGAAATTGAGGAAGTATCCTACGAGCCATTGTTATCACAAGAAGAATCCCAAGCTGAAAAGCATTTTGTTGATTCGCATCGTCGTAATTCTGAAGGAAGGTTTGTTGTTTCGATTCCTTTAAAGGAGCCGGTTAGTATTTTGGGTGAGTCAAAACAAATGGCAAAAGGACAGTTTTTCAGATTGGAAACGAGATTTATGTCCAATCCTAGACTTAAGGAGCTGTATGTGGATTTTATGAATGAGTATAAAGAAATGTCCCACATGTCTGTGTATCAACCAGGTGAGAATGAAAAAACATTTTATTCCCCCCATCATGGGGTACTGCGAAACGATAGCGAGACGACTAAATTACGGGTTGTTTTTAATTGTTCAGCAAATTCGTCCTCAGGAAAATCGTATAATTCAATCCAAATGGTAGGACCCACAATCCAGGATGATCTTCAGTCCATTCTTCTTAGATTTAGACAGCACCCATATGTTATATCCGCTGATGTTTGTAAAATGTATAGGCAAATTTTTGTCGAAAAACAGTACCGGCCGTTACAATTAATTTTTTGGCGATCAGATCCTGAAAGTCCTCTTCAGACCTTTTCATTAAACACAGTGACGTACGGTACAGCCAGTGCGCCATTTCTTGCCACAAGATGTCTTAAGCAGCTTGCAGTGGAAAATGAGACAACTTTTCCTCAAGCGTCGAAAGTAATTAATAGGGATTTTTATGTTGATGATTTGCTTTCTGGAGCAAATACAGTTACAGAGGCAGTTCAGCTTTGTCAGGAAGTTTCATCCATACTGAAATCTGGATGTTTTGAACTTCGAAAGTGGAAATCCAATAGTCAAGAGGTACTAGATGGTGTTAAAGTCTCAAGTTCGTCAACTGATGTTTTTCATTTTAGTGCGCCTGAATCCAGTAAGACTCTTGGTATGGTTTGGTCATGTACCAATGACACTCTTTCTTTTCAAATAACGCTCCCTCCTGATATAAAGAAAATTACCAAACGGGTGATTTTATCAGAGACCGCAAGTGTTTTTGATATTTTGGGACTAGTCAGCCCAGTTATTGTTAAGGCTAAAATTTTGTTACAGTCTTTGTGGGCGCTCAAGTTATCGTGGGACGAAGAAGTTCCTGAGGAACTTGCTCGCAAATGGGTACAATTTAGAACCGAACTGTCGGAACTAAATTCGATTCAAATTTCAAGGCATATTTCAAGCGAGACCCCAACTTGCACAGAACTTCATGGGTTTTCAGATGCATCCCAAGAGGCATATGGAGCATGTATTTATATTCGCACAATTAGTTCAGATCGAGGGGTTCAAGTGCATCTTTTAACTTCAAAAACTCGAGTAAGTCCGCTTAAAACTATAAGTATTCCTAGGCTTGAACTGTGTGCAGCCATATTACTAGCACAGTTATTTGAAAAGGTGCAAAGTTCGTTAACCATCGAATTCAATAAATGTGTTTTCTGGTGTGACTCTACAGTTGTGCTGGCCTGGATCAAAGCTTCACCTCATAACTTACAAGTTTTCATTGGCAATAGAGTAGCCGAAATCCAAAGGCTAACTCCTGTTTCAAATTGGAGGTATGTCCCTACAGAGTCAAATCCAGCTGATATTTTGTCGCGTGGCATGTCTGCTAAAGCTCTGAAAATGTCTAATCTTTGGTTTTACGGTCCACCTTGGCTCAGCAAACTTTCAGAACATTGGCCAATAGACATCACAGAGCAGAATCCAATACCTTTAAGTGAATTGCCTGAAATTCGAAAGCAAACTCAAAGTTTGGTTCAAACAAATATTGAACTGTTTCCATTTTATAAATTTTCATCGTTAACCCGAATCAAACGAGTTACTGGCTATTGTTTGCGGTTTATTCGCAACTGTAGATGTCTTAAAACAAACCGGCAAATTGGCAGCCTAACTCTTGATGAAGTAAATCAATCAATGGAAGTCTTGGTAAAGTTAGCTCAAAGGGAATCATTTCCAGAAGAACTCCGTGAGCTATTAAGATCATCTTCCCTTAATGCAAAAAGTAAACTTATTAGCTTAACTCCGTTTCTTGATCATGAATTTATCCGGGTAGGAGGTAGACTTCACCATTCGGCATTCTCGTTTGGCAAGAAACACCCGATTGTATTATCATCCAAGCATCATTTGACTTACCTTGTTTTTAAAAATGAACATTTTAATCTTCTTCATTGCGGTCCTCAGATGTTACTCGCTCACGTTAGAGAAACCTATTGGCCAATATCTGGCAAGAAACTAGCTAAACAAATCGTTCGGGAATGTATTGTCTGTTTCAAATATAAGCCTACCACTCCACAAATCATAATGGGTAACTTACCTGAACCGCGGGTCTCTCCAAGTCCTCCTTTCTTGCATACCGGCGTAGATTACGCAGGACCCTTTATAATAAAAGACAGGAAAGGACGAGGATGCAAAACTTATAAATGTTATCTTTGTCTTTTTGTATGTCTTTCCACAAAAGCCGTCCATTTGGAACTGGTAACTGAGTTGAGCACGTCTGCATTTTTAGAAACGTTTCAAAGATTTATAGCCCGACGAGGAAAACCATCACATGTGTACAGCGACAATGGCCGCAATTTCGTAGGCGCATGTAACGAATTAAAGGAATTAGGTCAGTTTCTAACTCTAAACTGTAAACCTCTGACAGAAAAGCTAGAATATACTCATAGCATTAAATGGCATTTCATTGCCGCCTACTCGCCTCATCAAGGTGGGCTCTGGGAGGCCGGTGTTAAGTCCGCAAAACACCATATTAAACGCGTTGCTTCGGGTGTGCTTCTTACATATGAAAACTTTTATACTATTCTTACACAGATAGAATGTATACTTAATTCCAGACCTTTAACACCCATGTCTACAGATCCCAACGATTTAGAGGTCCTTACTCCTGCTCACTTCCTTATTGGTAGATCCTTTCAGTCCATTCCATATCCTGATGTTGAACATATTCCAATTAACCGTTTGACACATTTTCAACAATTGGAGCGAATGAAGCAACAATTTTGGACTAGGTGGTCAAAAGAATATATGGCGCTATTGCAAGAGCGGACCAAGTGGAAGATAAATAAGAGCAGCATTGCGGTGGGAAATATGGTACTAGTGCGAGATGACAATATTCCACCATATAAGTGGAAACTAGGGCGTGTCGTGGAAGTGCACCCAGGAGATGATCAAATCGTGCGAGTAGTGTCAATTAAAACCTCAAGTGGAGTAATTAAACGCGCGGTTGCAAAGGTGTGTCCATTTCCTCAGACTTAAATGTGTATGTTCGTTAATAAATAAATGTCGGGTTCGGCCAAGTGCCCATGTAGTTTAGATTAAGCTTGCTTTATTATGTCGGTTATTAGGCCCTTACGCCCATGTTAGTTGTTAAAAGTTATTGAAAGGTATCTTTCAAGGCGGGGAATATGTTAAGTCTTTAATCAAATTACAAAACAATATTTTATAATTTCGCAGACTTAAAACCAATTCGGAAAACCGCGCTGAACAGTGTTAATATGTTTAGACAAACAAGTGACCTCGAGGTAAAACATGTGATTGGCGAACCCTTTGTATTCGCCTAAACGCCGCCATCGATCGAGGGAGAGACAGAGCGGCGCGTGGAAAGCGGAAGTAGTCGAGATAGAAACTTTGGGCGATGTGGAAGTTGGAGAAAACGCATGAAATTCCAATTACGCGTATCGCGATATCCGTCGAGAAAGTTAGCGGCCCCCGTTCTTGATAAGATTACCGACTATTTTTTTGTGTGAAAATAAATGTTCCGTGTTAGTACAATTTTTGAGTTTTTTTCTAGACGGTCCTTCGGTTGTGACTTTACACGTATCGAAATAGCTTCATTACGATACGCAAATGCGTATCGTACTGAGCTTATTATGAACGTGAAATAAAAAAAAATAAATACGTGTTTCATTATACTTCTGTTTAGTTCCTATATCCTAAGTTTTAAGAATTCGGACCCAAAATATTTTTCCAATATAAACTCTTAAGCTTCGGTTTCCTACAAAACGGCACCGCAAAAGAGCGGCCGCCGTAATTTGACGGCGAGCATCGCCGCGAAAAAACGTGTATGTAAGTATATACCGGGTGTCCACGGAAGGTGGTTCGCCCCTCTAACTTTTTTGTTTTTCAAGATAATGGAATAAAATTCTGGGGATTTGTATACGACATAAAACTGGTGACTTTCGATTTTTAAATGGGACATCTAATATATTTTTCCTTTTTTTGACTCCATATGAAATTTTAAATATAACGATGTGTCACAGGCTACTTGATGCATTTAAATCTAAATTTATTCTCAAAAGATGCTTCATTTTACGAAAGCTTCAAACGTTTTAAATTTTTTGAATGACAGTTTTTCTAAAACCTAATAGTGTGTGGTATCAAAATAATCGTAAAATAATCTTTTTTCTTAACCCGACGAGCCACCATGTTGCCATTTTTTGACAGGTGACTCAACATTATGGAACTTCCGGTTTAACCGGAAGTGACTTAAACTTTCGATTTTTAAATGGAACACCTGGTATATTTTTCCTTTTTTTGACTCCATGTCATTCTAAATACAACGATCTGTCACTTGTCACCAAGAATATATTTTTTTCCAAAATTTATGGTTTTATCTAAAGGGCTATGAATACCTTAAAATTACTTATTTCAGTTCTTTAATTTTGGGGAAAAAAACAATTTCACTATTTCTGGTCCAATGCTATGTGCTATGTAATCTTTAAAGTTGTAACTCATTTTTCTTAAACTGCAACATGGTGGCTCGTCGGCTTAAGAAAAACGAAGATTTTATTACGATTATTTTGATACCATACATACCATACACTATTAGGTTTTGGAAAAGCTGCCATGAAAAAATTTTAAAAAGTTAACTTGAAACTTTCCTAAAATGAAGCATCTTTTGAGAATAAATTTAGATTTAAATGCATCAAGTATCCTGTGACCAGCAAAAATGATAAAACAAAATCATGCCTTGAAGAAAATTGACATGCCGACAGGTTCTGCCAAAGTAAATTAGTTTTTTCTAATTTTGTCTCGAAACATCTATTTCGAACTCGCTAACGCGTTCGAAATAGATCTATTTCGAACTCCGAATTTTATTATTTAAAGGTTGGCCCTACATGACATGTTTTTTTTTTCACCGTTTAGCATAGCATTCTAGATAACTAATATTTTTTAGTCCAAATATGCAAAATACTACACGAACCCACGTATGTATGTTTGGTTGCCTAGATCTACAAATCTGTATGTATTGTTTTAGTTCATTAAAAAACACATATTAAATAATAACTTTATTGACGGAGAACTATTTTGCTTTTGTAGATGCTTCAAGCTATCATTTTCTGCCAAATCCTATCCAAAATTCAATCTACAAACCTTCCAATGTCGATTTTAACTTCAACTTTGTTTGAATTTTCCATCTTCCCTATACTAAATTGCATTGCCGTGACGTAAAATCACGTCTTTTGAAATTCGAAAAAAAGTAGCAAAATTGCCCGAATTTCCGAACGCTCTGTATATATGTACCGAATGTACAAGGATCACACAACGTATTCCGTCCATTTTCAAATGTCATATCGCTAAAATAACTTTAGAATCTCGTGGTGAAAATGGGTCAATAAATCAAAAAATGACAGTTCGCAAAATAATTTTTGTTGCCCAGAGGCTACACTATGATAAAAAATAGTATTACCAACATAAAAAATTTAGACATAAAAATTTACAAAATTTGAAGGATTTATTTTCTTTTTGAATATGTGTTTTTATTGAAAAACTGCAAATTAGAAAAAATAGTATAACGTACGTGTTATATAAAGCAGTTTTAAGCACTTGTCCCGTTATAAAACTCGCCGCATGGACGCGTGCTATAAAATGTTGCTTTATAAAACGTGTACGTTAATATACTATTTCGCATTTTATACAATAATGCACTATAGAAATGACCTCAAAATCGTACAGTAATGGGTCACTTTACAGCATAGCAATCATTACAGCATAGCAACCATTACTGCATAAAACGTCATTCAAAACATAATTTTACAAGAAAGAAATTCGTTTATTTTAAATCTTATTACAATAAATAGATTAACTTTTTATATTGTGAAATATCCGTATTTTCACTGATAAGTATTGTGCTTTTGATCATAGAGTACGTAAACCATAAACTGGAAGCTTTGAGGACTTTTGCCTAAAACAAATAACAAAATTAGTACCTATATATATACCACACTTTAACCATATAAAATAGCTTACCTTCTCGTAAAAGTATGCCAGCATCAAATTTTCGTCAATGCCTTTAAAATTCTTGGTGTTTCTCTATTCGCAGAACATATTATATGCTTTCTCGTATCTTTCCTTGGATTTTACTGGAAGCAAACTTAAAGAAGCTTCGCGGGCCTCATTCAGGATATCTTCCAAGTCGTTTTAATTAGCCATTTCCATAATTCTTGTGAAATTCACTCTTCAAATATGATTTTATTTGGATGCTGTCAATAGTCGTCAAACACAAAAAAACATCTTGTTTGTTGAGTTACCGAGAAGTCATACTACTAAGTTTTTGTAGATTTTCTTCAGTAACTATTCTTTTTAGATTTTAATATGAAATGCAAAATAATTATTTATCTACTTACAAAATGCGAAAAAATAGTATACGCACCTCCTCAGAAAAGTGATTTTACTTGACTCGTATGGAAATTAAATCCTCGCTTCGCTCAGATTCAAACTAACCATACTCGTCAAGTAAATAAGTTCCACTTTTCTAAACTTGATACGTAATGTACTATTGTTGTTTAAAAAATATGGAAAATACTAGTTTTACAAGGAGTGAAAAAGTTGATATTATTAGTGTTTGGAGAATGTAGAAAGAATTCAACCGATGCTGCACGACTTTACGCACAAAGATATTTTCATCGGCGTCATCCAACTCCGAAAATGCGAAATGAGCATATCAACTTTTCGCTCCTTGTAAAACTAGATAAAACAATAAATTTGGAAAAAAAAATATTTTCTTGGTGACAAAAAGTGACAGATCGTTGTATTTAGAATGTCATATGGAGTCAAAAAAGGAAAAATATACCAGGTGTTCCTTTTAAAAATCGAAAGTTTATGTCACTTCCGGTTAAACCGGAAGTTCCATAATGTTGACTCACCTGTCAAAAAATGCAGTTTTATGTCGTATACAAATCCCCCGAATTTTATTCCATTATCTTGACAAACAAAAAAGTTAGAGGGGCGAACCACCTTCCGTGGACACCCAGTATGTAATGATGTGGGCTAGTATTTTTCACGATCTAAAAAAGTGACTAGCCTCCAGTTATGATATGAGATGCAATAAAAACATTAAATAACCATTAGTCTCTACCCTTATACCTAACCCAAACAGGGTAGGATTATATATATATGGTCCCAACGCCTTTTTCTTTGTCAGTTTATCTCGAGCATTGAAACAGTTTTATATTATAAAGTTCGATAGTGTCTTTTAAAATGTCTACCAAAAATTCCAGGTATTATAATATAATAGTGCGGCCCTGCACAATGCCCTCCCAATAATAGCCATAAATTTACGACTTTTGGGTCTTATATAGTAGGTATAGTCACTTTCTTAGATCCTGAAAATAACTATAGCTAATATGGATATTTTTTACATGATTCTATCGCATTGCGGTAACTATACTAGCCCAAATATTATAAGTTATGTTGCTAACAAAATGGCTATTTATTAGCAACCTTTTTGAAAGTTGCTCATTATATTATTATTAACATTTTAATTTTCAATAAAACTGCTCATAGAGAATGTGTACACTTTTTTTTTATTAATATACCTGGTAGCTTGTAGTAGTAATTTATAGTAAATAAACCTCTTATAATGACGAATTTTTGCTCATCATCGTTTCACTTACTAATAAAACACTTTGTATTTAAAAATATAATTTATTAACAAAACTCCATCGAATAACGAAAAATGGTACGAAATCTTAAATATTCACAGTTCTAACGGTCAGTTTCTTGCGTACTGTCGGGTTCGGGCAAAATAGCATCAGGGTTACTAGAACGAAAAAATTCGATTTGTTTGTACCGAAACATCTAATGTACCAAAAAGATTAGTAATATGAGAGTTGAATTTTCAGTAGTTAAAAAAAAATATTTGTTTTTAGTGAAGCGAGATGGATAGGGGGTACTTTATAATCCCTAAAAAAAAACTCAATAAGGCCTTATGAAAGTTACACTTGCAAAGGATGGGTTAGACTTGGCTGCTTTATGAACTCCTGACAATGTAGTGAAGGATTGGCCCGGTATACATGGGCGTAGGGACGCGCGCGTCGTCTGTACCGCGCGTTGTAAAACTTGTCTCACAAGCACCAGAAGACGTTTTCGTACCTTACTCTCAAATATTTTTAAAAAATGGGTGGTCTAAAGGTCTAAGATCAAACACTGAAAATCATTAAATTGATTTGTGGTAACATTTTAACAAATGCATTTTTTAAAGTTTGGTATAAACTAGAGATGTGACGAATAGTGGTTTTGCCGAATAGCCGAATACCGAATATTCGGCCAAATTGAAACCGAATATTCGGCCATACCGAATAATACAGTTTTGATTGATCTGAACGCGTAGCCGCCAAGATTTATTCGAGTTTTGCGGGTTACGACACGACCTGTATTGGCACGTGTCGACGGTCGCGCCGTGCAAGCCTATTTAGTGTAAGGTACTCTGTTGCTAAGGGTGGTTGATGTTATAGATTATTATCGATTTATAATATTTATATTAATAAAATTAACAAAAACAAAAAGTCAAAAGTTTGGATCTTCTTTAAAGATACCGAGGACGATAAAAAAGCCCAGTGTACATTGTGTAATGTTTTAATTTCAAGAGGGGGCAAAGGAAAAGGAGCTACGACCACTTCGCTTACTTGTCAGAAGAAATACTGCACAAAGACCACTGCCCGTTTGCATGGTGGAAAAAATACTCCCTCAAATTTCCAAAAATGAGCCAGATGGCAAAGGTTTATTTATCAGCTCCTGCAAGTACTGTTTACAGTGAACGCTTGTTCTCCGAAGCTGGAAATGTTTATGAGAAAAAGAGGAGTCGTTTATTACCTGAGAGAGCTGAGAGCTTGGTGTTTTTGCACCATAATCTACCACTTATTAACTATAAGTATTAATTATTTTTAAGTTTGTAAAGATTTTTTTTGCAGTTATGTTTTTATAAATACGTACCTATTGCAATTTTTATTTGAAAATAAAAAATCATTAAAATCAGCCTTTTCCCATTTTATCGCAACCTTAAAAAAAAATCGAATATTCGGGGTCTTAAACCGAATATTCGGCCGAATACCGAATAGTCAAAAAGTGGCCGAATACCGAATAAATATTCGGCTTCGGTCCCATCTCTAGTATAAACACACTACCTTGTGCACTTTCATACACATGTGCTGTGCAGAAATGCTGGTGAAAACTTAACTTATACCGTCGTGAGTGTGACCACTCTCATGAAGTCTTAGGATATTCTCAAACGAGCGTCAACAAGTCTCGACGAACGTTTAGCATGACCCCGGCTCATTTAAGGTAAACATCTATGCCCCGGCTCTACTGAAGAGAACGAACGTTGATTGTGTAGTTCGTCCTATTTTAGTTTGAGTTGATGCGGAACGTCATTTTGTAAAAACTTTTAAATGGCATTTGACGGATCCCGAATCGGGGAGGTCGAGAGACGTTTGAGGCGCGCTTGTCAAATTAAGAACTAACTTTGTTTACTTTTACGTAGTACTTGGAAACAAAACTGTTTAAATTAAATATGACAATTATTGTTTCCTCTCCTGAAACTACGGAGTTCAAATTTTTCACGAACTTTTAAACATTAGAAGAAATAGTCCATGCTTAAAGTGAAGTGGTTTTTCTTTATTAATAAACAAACCGATGTCAAATTCATGGCAATTTTACTTTGATTAACGCATCTCGGGAGTCGCTCATCCCACATTATACGCTAATATACAGTGTGACCAGTAAAGTCCGCATCATATGGGATTTTTTTTATTAATAGATTTATTCGAAATTTGACTTTGGCATCAAGTTCTGCCTCGATCGAAATAAAAATTAAGCAAAAAAATAGTAGTCACGTGATTCGCATTACATATCTGTCAAATTTAAATTTTTTCCAAAAAATAATTATTCAAAAGTGGCGTTATTTCTGAAAATATCGAAAAAAAGTTTTTAGAAAAAGTTTTTTAAATGCAGTTTCTAGCCCACATGCAAAATACTTTCAACTGCATAAGATAAATTTGATTTTTTACCCATCACTAAAATTTATTTTCCACTTAATGAACACTTTACTGATGACACTGTGTCCTTTTTTGTCTTAATATTAAGGTGTATTACTTTCAGACACAAACGTTTTCAAAAATACTTATTTTATGAAGTTACCTTATACAGGGTCAAAAACAAATACACTTTGCATCACATGCGACCAAATCTTAATAACCCAATTTTGATTTTGTAGAAAAACACACATTTAATATGGCGCTACTTTAAAGAAAATGTATCTGAAATAAAGCATTGTCAAAACTAAGGTTTTATGTAGGTAACGTTGAGTCTTATTTTGCAAAAGTGGTGCAATTTACAAAATATGGGTAAAAAGTCTAAATTATCTTAGGCAGCTAAATTTTTGCATGTGGGCTAGAAACTGCATTTAAAAAAACTTTTTAATAAATTTTTTCGATACTTTCAGAAATAACCCCACTTTTGAATTATTTTTTGGAAATAATTAAAATTTTACAGATAATGCGAATCACGTGACTACTATTTTTTTGCTTAATTTTCATCTCGATCGAAGCAGAACTTGATGCCAAAGTCAAAATTCGAATAGTTATTAATAAAAAAAATCCCATATGATGCGGACTTTACTGGTCACACTGTATATGTAGGTAACCAGTATATTGCCAGGCTATTGAAAAGTGAGGCCACTATGCTGCTCGTTACCGGGACAGTGAGCATGCGCAATATGTAGTACAAACAACAAATGTCAATCAGCTGTTGCTTCGATGCGAACAGAACCGGCCACTCAATATGTTCATTTTATGTCATGTGGTGCTTGTGTGATTTGGATGTATTGGGTGAGTTCCTTTTAGTTACGTTTAAACAGAAAAGCAAAGCCAACGGCTAAGTTAAGCGTTCCCTTTAAAAATTTAACTTGTTAGCACAACAAAGATTTCTTCCTCCCCTCTTGCAGTGGTTTGCCCCTCTCGATTTCCCATATGAACTATCGAAAGTTGTTTGCGAAGTGTTTCTTTAACGACTTAGCTAAGCAAAGACTTTTGCTTTGCTTTGCTGTTTAAAATAAGCAAATGGAACGTACCTATTGTTTAGTATAGAGATACTATAATAGCGGCTTTCAATTTGTAACTCTGGTAAAGGTGCCCAAACTATGCCATCCTATGTAATAAACTAGTGTTTTTGAAGTGAAAACTTCTTTAGGCGCTTTTTGTGGGCACTGAATTAAACTGAGCCGTCAGGCGTCAGGTTCGGCTGTGTTACGCTCGAATTCGACTCCCATATTCAATCCGAACTGACCCTGACCTTCCGGTCTGTTTATTCGTAAACATTATATGAAAGAGCATGCCGCTGCCGCAACAGTCGACGTGGAAACAGTGTGCGACACTTGTTGCGTCTCAGGTATGTTCTGGCATTTTTTAAATTATATATTTACGTAGGGTGAAGTAAGGTAATTAGTTTTACCGTAATTGCTTATTCCGTGGACCTAATTTATTATGATTTCTGACTGACTTCTGTTGAAGATGTAAAAATTCAAGGGTTGTTCAATTTTAGGAAATATCTTTTTTCGTATGCAGTAAAATTATCCCGTATTCCAAGTTTATGTTATTTTTGAAGTGAAAACTTCTTTAGGCGCGTTTAGCACTTTTTTGTGGGCACTGAATTAACCTTGTTGAAGTTTTCACCTCTGTCGTGTGGTCTTAAGCACACACAATTTTTTTTTAGTAAAAAAAGTAGTCAAATACATTTTAAGCCGGCCCTGTTCAGTGTTAACATGATCTACAAAATTATGTGAACTGCGCAAACTCTGTATCCCGTTTTAGTCCTCATAGGGGTCACAATCTTGTAAACATGCCATTAGCAATATACTGGTTATATATATATGCGGCTCATCCCTCCATCCACCCCACTAATATTCCCTTTGCCATGTACTGAATTCTGTCTTTATCTTGATGGTGTCTTGACATACACTATAGACAGCCATGATAGAACCAACTGAATTGTCTAGAAAGTGAACCCAACTTTTTAGATTAACCAACCTTTCCTAAATCAGCTGATAGTAGTCCTTTACCTTATGTTTATAATATAGGTACTATGTATTATGTATGCCTAATCTTTATTAATTAACTTACTCTAAAATGCTTGGATCGAAGCCCTCACTTTTCATTTTTAATTTGACTGCTTGAAGTTGCACTCCTACCCGCAACATTTTGAAAAATCGCGCGTACCTGGAATCCTCGGACGCCTTTTTACCCATTACAGGACTTTTTTCTGGCTCTGTCAAATTATCGCCTGTAGCCGAATCTGTAAAGATGATTTGAAATGTACTGTAAAGATTACATAATAACGTTGGCCTGTTTGTAATTTATAAAAAGTAGTTCTGACTATAAACTTGAGTAACTGTAGTATAATTTTTTAATGAGTTTTGAGTTCTGATAGGTATCTCCCTCGTCCGTAAAACAATGGAATATTAGGGAAATAATTGAAAGTTAAAAGCTTAAAACCGTCTAAGCGCCAAAATTATAAATTTGTGTTGCGAGCTGTATCGCCTCTATCTGGATAGAGGTATCTTTACTATATTCACCGATGATACTACTATATTGTGACGTGAAGACGATGCAAATGAATTAAGGTTAATTGCGCAGATTAGTATTCTTACATTTAAGTTTTTATTTTTCGGATTACCAAATAAAATATTCTTACATTAAATAAGAAACCAGGGTCAGCTTCTTACGCAATGGTGAGAGTTGAATCTAAAAAATTAGGGAAGGGTGTGGGGGTTGAGTAGTTTATTTTTCACTTATAGAAAGGTGCCTTAAATATGGTATTAGGCAATTTAATAATATGTCAAAATTGACGGCTGTGGCATGGAAAGGTAACCGTATTAATATATTATAATAGGATAGCGAACAAATCTATAATCACCTTTTTTCGGTTGGTACCTTATGTAAGTCAAATTGTTATTATTACTATTATTATTGTTTGTATGGCAATAAAATAAAGTATTTAACATTATCTTAGACCAAATACACTAGTAATATCTTCTTTTTGGGTCTGTGTAGGAATACGCCAAAAACTGATAATATGGGGATTTTCTTGACAGTAAATTTAATATCTGACTGAATTCAATTAGTTTATGTCGAACTGTAGGTATATTGCTTTACCTATAGGTATAACCTGAACGAGTAAAAAAAAATACTTCTGCTGTAAATATAAGTAAGAGAGTATTTTAAACTGTGTTTCAGTTATGTATTGTAACTGGTGTGAGATTAAGAACACGTTTTGTTTATAGCTCCCGATTAATATTTAATTATCAAAGCATAAAGTCAGGTGCATTTTCTTAAAAACCACATTAACACTTAATAATAGCGCAAAAAGAAAAAACAGCATTCCCGAATTCTACTAGCGACCCAGCTGAGTTTTTTTTTGTTTATCATGTTAAAATAAGCAAGTAAACATAAACAACCAGCTATGTCGGACGATGACCTTAGTGGTGGTAGGTGTGTAAAATATAAACAAAATTGATTGATATGCGATGAGTGCAAGATATTTATGGCCAGAATCAATAACCCCTCGATAATTTTGTAGGAGTTATTGCCAGAATGCCCTTTATGATGAAATTAATGGAAGAAATGAAGAGGGATATAGAAAATATATAATCTGAAATAAAATCATCTTTTAAGAAGGAATAATACCGAGAATCATACGCAACAGTGCTACAGAACAACCACAAAGACAAAGTTAGTAAAAACACAAACTTACCTACGATAAATATTAAACCCAAGGTAGCACAAAATTCACAAAGGACCAGAAAGAAAATTCAAACATCAATAAACCCAGCAAAGTTAAGTCTTGGAATTAGATAGATTAAGGAAACCAAACATGGAAGTATAGTGGTTAAATGCGACACGGAACAGGACATGGAACGATTTAAGGAAGCTGACAGAAAATTTCTCCTAAAATAAAAATTGTTGGTTATATATACTGGTAAAGAATCATTAGAGAAAGTAGAAGCCAAAATTCGCAAATAGAATAAATGGATTGACACACTTGACCATCGGAAAATAACGTATGTGCATTAGACGACTCGAAAATAAACAAAATTCAATCATATACGCTGAATGTTCGGGAAATCTTTTTAACAGAATGCTAAATCATGGAAAAGTGTACATAGACTGGAAACGCTTGCCAGTATATGAAGATCTCACTGTTTCGAGATGTTATAATTTTGCCAAGGTTTTCATCATAAGAGCAGCATGTGAATTATTACGTTAAATTCCTTTGAAATGAAACCACTGGATCGTAACAATGTGTATAAATATATATTCGCTAAGCTTTTAACATAAACTCAAGAAAAATTATACGTTTTGAAAGTCTATGTTTCGATCACGTCACAAAAGTGTCATTGTCTTGCCCAGGTTACAGGTGGAACTTTTTTCACTTTGTAACACCTAAGCATTCGACTGGTCTCCCAACTGATTGGTATTGTTTGAAATTACAACATCCTAAATGCACGTGTGCATAAAGTGGCCAATGAGAACTATAAACTTCAACTGGACACAAATTACATAGCACTCGACAAAGAATGTCCATCTCTAAAATACCATAGACCTTTTAAGAAACAAAACTGATTATGGGTTATTGATAAATGGTACTGTATGCTCAGGATGATATATTGAAAGATATAAGTGAAGAAAATGGGATCCAAGGTGAAATGGTGGACCTAAAAAGACTAAACGTTATTAAAAAGAAGGCATTTATATTTAGCTTGATTTATTTCAATATTAGAAGCTTAAATAAAAATATATAATCTAATTATTTTTTTTAGAAACATATAAATTACATTATATGGATTTTATTGTGCTTACTGAAACCTTTCAAATTGATTCGATAAGCAACTGCAATATTCCAGACTATCAAATTTTCTATAATGAAGCTAATTATAATAAAAACGATGGAGTTGTTGTACCAGTTAAAAAACATTTAAACGTTTATTTCATGTTGTTCAATTGGCAAACTCAAGAGCAACTCTAAGTAGGATAGGGTTTGAGATAAACGGCACAACATTTGGTTTAACTGCAATATACCTATAAGCCACCACCCATTCCAAAAACTGATTTTATAAACGACATTTTACCTAGAAACAATAACTTTTTCTAATATTGAAATTTTTGTGGGAGACATCAATATAAATATATTGGGAAAAAATTATAATAATGTTGAAAATTATCTTGCTATGATGAGCTCTTTGTTAATCAAAAATTGATATCTAATTATTTATTTTGAAGAAATAGTCCATGCTTAAAGTGGAGTTGAAAGTATGGGAAAGAAAGAAAAACTCAAAGTCTTTTTCCACAAAGTTTAATAGAATAAAAATATTCAACACAAGTCTCTACATGTTTCGAACGTAGAAACGTTCATCATCAGGAGACAGAAATTATATTTGGTGCTGATGGTTTTAGCAAAAGAGAAAATGGTGTCGAACCTTAATGGAGCTTTTATTTAATAAAACTTAATGTTTTAAGTAGACATGATATAAAGAAAATTGAAGAAAGTTTAACCATACTGAGTATGTGAGAAGTCAGCAAATAGGGTCTAGACCAAACAAATAAACTGGGAAAGAAAAAACCTTTTCTAAAGAGGTTTTTTCTTTAATAAAAGCTCCATTAAGGTTCGACACCATTTTCTCTTTTGCTAAAACCATCAGCACCAAATATAATTTCTGTCTCCTGATGATGAACGTTTCTACGTTCGAAACATGTAGAGACTTGTGTTGAATATTTTTATTCTATTAAACTTTGTGGAGGAAGGCTTCGAGTTTTTCTTTCTTTCCCCTAATTATTTATGTTTTGACTCCTATATGTATTACCTAGAGGAAGATATAACGAATCACAGCCCAATTATGTTTTTCGTTAGCCAGAGAGAAAAGCATGGGGAAAATTTAATAAAACGTCAAAGTAACACTAAATCTAAATTAAATATGCCTAAGTTTAAACTACCATTACAAAATCTTGATTGGTCAATTGTAATGAATAAAAAAAAACCTGAAACAGGAACAACAATTTTCTTCGAGACTTATCAACAATTATTGTCAAGCGCCACACAAACATACACTATTAAACACAAAAAAATAAAAAATTGGATGAGTAACGGCATTATTATAAAATTATCAACAAATTTTAACCCCTACTTAATTGAAAAGAGAATACAGAAATAGCTTAAACAGACTTATACATAAACAAAAGAATCAATATTATAAAGATCAAATTGAAAATAATAAGGGCGACTTGAAAACATTTACAAAATACTTAAAGATGCTTCTTATGAAAACAATAAAAACAACAATACTTTTTTAAATATAAAAAATAAGGATTGTCAGAAATTTAGTAATTCACTTGAGGCATCGATTTTTGTAATAACCTCGGTAATAACTATTACATTAATATTGGAAGTGGAAAAAGAAATTCCACCGCCACAATTTGAACAGCAAGTAGGTAGACCCGCCAGTAAGAAATTCTATTTACTTAAACCCAATAACAAAAAATGAATTACTTAATCAATCATATTTCAACTTTAAAAATAATAGTTCACCGGGTTATGATATTATACAGGCCGATATTATAAAGCGGATATATTTACAAGTTAGTAACCCGTTATAATATATTTTAAATTTAATCTTAGAAATGGGGAAAATACCCCCTGAATTTAAAACTTCAATAGTAACACCTATTCACAAAGCAGGTACCAAGACCTCCATACATAATTACCAACCTGTAAGCCTTATTAGTAATTTTGCGAAAATTTGTGAAAAATGTATAAAAACTAGACTAATTAAGTTTTTAAAAATCAATAATGTGTTATCTGCAAACCAATTTGGATTTCATAAGGGGTGCAGTACCGAGGACGCAATGCATATATTAATAACTGAAGTAGTCAACAATTTAAATTCAAATAAAAAATGTTTGGCCGTATTTTTTGAACTTGCCAAGGCTTTTGATACTGTGCCTCATAATGAACTTATTAATGTACTTGAAAGATGTGGAATAAGAGGGATAGCTTTACGGTTGTTTACAAGTTACTTGTCAGAAAGACCTGAAATGGTCAATAACATCTTGAGTAAAAAACAAAAAATTAAAATTGGCATTCCACAAGGAACGGTCTTGAGACCAGTGCTTTTTATAACCTATATCAACTTGTTAAAATTACATATCGAAGGTTTAACTATGTCTTATGCATGTGGGACAATGTAAAAAATAAAACCGTAAATAATTTAGCAAAAATAAAGAACTGGCTTCAAACCTATAAAATAACATTAAACTTATCAAAAACAAACTAGGTACATAGCTTTTTCTTTTACTACTTAATGCAAACAGACCACAATATCATTCCATTGTCGTAGATAATCATTGTATTAAAGAATCTTCATCTTTAAAATACCTTGGAATTGTGATTGATAATTTTCTTAAATGGCAACCGCATTATTGATTATGTTTCCAACAGAATTTTCAAACTCATTCATAAGTTTTAGGCTTGTTAAGACAATTTTTAAATAGAAAGACAATAGGTATGAATAATCTATAGAGCATTTGTGGAATCAATAATTATAAGATATGGAATATTGGTGTGGGGTGGACTTTATCCTAATAACAGCCTGTACAAATTAAATATAATACAAAAATATATAGGTACCTACTTACTTAATCATAACTATAGATTTTAGAAACCTACCGTCTACTGTTGAAGTTTTTTCTACCTCATTGCCAGGTGTTGTAGGTAAATTTAGTGTAACTTCCTTGTCACTTGAACTAATTTTCGGCAAATTATCAATATTTTCTATAGATTTGTTTGATTTTTCAAACTCCGGTATTGATGCTAGCTAAAATGAAATCTTGTTAAGAGTTTTGACAAACTAAACGAACCCTGATGAGCTAAATAGTTATAATAAAAAGGGGTAACTTTAAAACCAGCTTTATTAATTTCAACTTGGCAGCTCAGAAAGCTCCTCGGAAAGCTCATTAGGACATGGTACCTATATCTTAAAACCTTTCTCCGAGTAAACAAAAGTATGATAAATAACTTACTTGTGCTTCCAAGATAAGCAAGGATGCCTCTAACTTTTGCATTTTATACTCAAATTCCATAAACTGAGATTCACAGGACTGGGCAAAATTGTTCAAAAAGGATACTGTGCTCATTATAAAGTGATTAACAAAAGCTATCGTTCGCTTTTGTTGAATGGGTAAAATCTAAAACGTTATTTGAATACAAGGAATTTTTATTTTAAAAGGATGCATGCAATAAATATTTTGCAGAAAGCATTATAGAAGATACCTGAGTATAATCCACATCGGGGGTGACTTGAGGCAATTCATCCACTTGCATTCTCATTATTTTTAAATTAAAAAATCATAGAATAACTGTTTGTTTTTAAACAATTAATTGTTTGTTTTTGTTGGTGTTTTGCCTATTTTGTTTTGTGGTTATGGTATGTATTAGTGACAGTGATAAACCCTTTATTTTTCTGTGATGCCTTTTGTTTGACATGTCTTTGTTTGTGGTATATTGTCTTGTCTTGTTCCTTTTGGCTCTGCCCTAGGGGCAACTTGCCAGCTCATTAGGAGTGATCGCGACCACGACGATGTCACGACCACTAGCTTTTCTTCCTTGCGTACTATGGGTCTCTGGATTTGTGTATTTGACCTTTTCTTAGCTGCTATATTAGGGTCAAGTGTTTAGTATTGACAATTACAACATAGGAGTAACATTTACTAAAAAGAAGGGATTTAGGGGTTAGTAAACAGTACAATCATTTACTGAGAAGAACCTAGACACTTCACTAACTTATTATTTCTTTAATTGTTTTTTTTTGTCTTATTTTTATTATAGTTTTATTTTATGATAATTAATGTACCGCATTATTAGTTTAATAATTTTTTCTTTTGGATTATACAAAATAGTATTCATATTAAGAGGGAGCTGCAAACCAATTTTTCTTAGTTCATCATACCAATTAAAACCGGGGATATCATTTATCGGACATTCTAGAAAAATGTGATCCAAGTTGTCAATTTGTCGACAGTCGCACTCAGGTCTGTCTTTGACTCCAATTCTAAATAGGTGGTAGTTGGTTAGACAGTGTCCTGATCTCATTCTGATTATTGTTGTGATGTGACGCCTATCGGTGAATCCTATCTTCGTGTACCATCTGTTTTTTGGGAATTCCTCCTTTGAGCCAGCGTAAGCTCTACCTTTGATTTTCCACGATTTCCTCCATGCTATGTTATGTTCCTTTAGGATTGTTTTCCTTATCTCTGGTAGTATTATTTGCTCTTTATCTAGCTCTAGGTTTTTTGGTATGTTTGGGCTACTATTTTCGCAAGTTGGTCTGCTTGTTCGTTACCCAGGATTTTTACATGACCCGGTATCCATGCGAGCCTTCTTTCTGTTCCACTGTCAAGCGCTTCAAGCAAGTATTTTTTTAAGGAGGGCTACAAAGTTATTTTTTGTGTGTAGGCTTGTTCCATTCATCTTCTTAATAGCGCTTTGTGAGTCAGATAGGATGATGACCTTTTTAATACTTTTGCTGAGTATAACATTATATAATAGTTGCTTCGTGGATGGCCACTATCACTGCCGTGCAAATTCCTAATTTATTTGGGAGTCTTGATGAGAAGTTATATTTTATCCCCGGGATGTGCGTATCCGACTCTGGACTCTGGATGCGTTTTTAGAAGCATCTGTATATATCAGAGTGACTGTATTTTGGTATTTCGCTATGCGCTCACAGAACTGGTTCTTAGCCATAACTTCGTTTTTTTTTGCTGAGGTTTAAATCAAGTATCTTTATGCTCCTTACCTGTATTTCATATTCAACGTCAAATATAAGGTAGTTATCAGATTTATATAGGTGGTTGTATCAGATACGGTGAGTCTCTGTTCTTGCAAAATCCGACATTCTTTGCCTAGAGCTCACGTATCTTTACTAACACTGGGACCAGAGGGTGTTCTTTTATGCATAGAATTTTTGCTAGAAAATTGGAGGCTAGTATTTTTCTTCTGTGTTCCAAGTCAATTTCGGCTGCCTCTGTCAGAAGCATGTTGGTTGGGGTGGAGTTCATACAACCTAGGGCTACCCTTAGGCCCTGGTACGGTATTGTGTCTAGTTTGTTTAGTATTGTCTTAGGTGAAGGTTTAAAAAACATTGACCCGTAGTCTATGTGGGATTTCACTAGGCCATTGTATACCGTTAGTATTGCCTGTGGGTCTACTCCCCACCACACGCGGCAAAATATTTTAATTAAATTAATACCCCTTCTTGCCTTACAGATGATGGCTTCAACCTGTTTTCGCCAGTCAAGGGTTTTGTGTAGGATTAGTCCCAGGTACTTTGTTTCGTTTTTAAAATTTATGTGTGAATTTTTTAATGTAATAGGTGCGCCCGCTTCTTGCCGCTTGTTTTTTGTGAACAGTACTGCCTCGAACTTTTCCACTGCCAGCAATAGGTTATTTTCTTCTAGCCAGGTTGTAATTCTCTCCAACGCCTCTGATTTTTTGCTTTATTTCTGTGATATTCTTGCCTTTTATGAACAGTATCAAATCATCTGCACAACCAATGAGATAGAGTTCTGGGCAAAGGATATGGAAGATGTCCCTAAGATAAATATTAAATAGCAGAGTATACTAAAGGGCGATCCTTGAGGGATTCCACAATTAGCCATCGTTGGTCCTATAAGATTGCCATCCTTATTTTTGGAGTATAATACTCTATCTTAGAGTATTTTTAGATTCAAGTTTGCCATTTGTGAAGGGACCGCCAGGTTAATCAATTTATTATATAATTTGTAGATATCTAGGTGATCGTAGGCTGCCTTAATGTCCAGTAATATACCGCCAATACAGATAAGTTTTGTCCAAACGCTAGTGAGATGTGTGATATTAATAGTGCGTGAGCATTGTGTGTGCCTTGGCCTTTTCTGAACCCTGTTTGGTACCATGGGAATATTTTTTATTCTCGAGTTGCCACTCCAGCCATGGGCGTCCATAGGGGGGTGCAAAACGGGCACTTGCCCCCCCCCCCCCCTAGGCGCCCACATTACTATTTTATTTCATAATTCAGTATAAATATTGATTAGTACAGTGGTTAGTTAGTAGATAAAAAAAATTGTTAAAGGTTTTTGCCCCCCCTGAAAAACGCTCTATGGACGCCCTTGACTCTAGCCTGTTCTTTATCATTATTTCCAATATTTTTAAATAGCAAGATATGCAAGCACTATGATGGGTCTGTAACTGTCCGTTATTTTAGGATCTTTGTTTGGTTTTAGTAGTGCGATGATGTTGTTGTTTTTCCAGGATAGGGAATCGGTTCACCGTATAAGATTTAGTTATAAGTGTTAATCAGGATTGTTTGTGCTTTGTGTGGAATGTTCTGGAGCATTTGGTACGATATGTCGTCTAGCCCAGGGGCCGAATTTTTTTTGCTCTGTAGGCTCAGATTTAATTTGTCCAATGTGAAGGGAGTTGTTTCGCCTGTGGGACTGTGGGTGGTTCCAAGGAAAATTCTGGTGTTATTGAAGTTATCGCCATTTTGTCTAGTAGGCTCTGTCTTAATTATTAATAATAATAATAATAATAATAATAATAATAATAATAATAATAATAATAATCAATCATAATCATAATCATAATCATAATCATAATCATAATCATAATCATAATCATAATCATAATCATAATCATAATCATAATCATAATCATAATCATAATCATAATCATAATCATAATCATAATCATAATCATAATCATAATCATAATCATAATCATAATCATAATCATAATCATAATCATAATCATAATCATAATCATAATCATAATCATAATCATAATCATAATCATAATCATAATCATAATCATAATCATAATCATAATCATAATCATAATCATAATCATAATCATAATCATAATCATAATCATAATCATAATCATAATCATAATCATAATCATAATCATAATCATAATCATAATCATAATCATAATCATAATCAATCATAGTCATAGTCATAGTCATAGTCATAGTCATAGTCATAGTCATAGTCATAGTCATAGTCATAGTCATAGTCATAGTCATAGTCATAGTCATAGTCATAGTCATAGTCATAGTCATAGTCATAGTCATAGTCATAGTCATAGTCATAGTCATAGTCATAGTCATAGTCATAGTCATAGTCATAGTCATAGTCATAGTCATAGTCATAGTCATAGTCATAGTCATAGTCATAGTCATAGTCATAGTCATAGTCATAGTCATAGTCATAGTCATAGTCATAGTCATAGTCATAGTCATAGTCATAGTCATAGTCATAGTCATAGTCATAGTCATAGTCATAGTCATAGTCATAGTCATAGTCATAGTCATAGTCATAGTCATAGTCATAGTCATAGTCATAGTCATAGTCATAGTCATAGTCATAGTCATAGTCATAGTCATAGTCATAGTCATAGTCATAGTCATAGTCATAGTCATAGTCATAGTCATAGTCATAGTCATAGTCATAGTCATAGTCATAGTCATAGTCATAGTCATAGTCATAGTCAATAGTCAATAGTCAATAGTCATAGTCATAGTCATAGTCATAGTCATAGTCATAGTCATAGTCATAGTCATAGTCATAGTCATAGTCATAGTCATAGTCATAGTCATAGTCATAGTCATAGTCATAGTCATAGTCATAGTCATAGTCATAGTCATAGTCATAGTCATAGTCATAGTCATAGTCATAGTCATAGTCATAGTCATAGTCATAGTCATAGTCATAGTCATAGTCATAGTCATAGTCATAGTCATAGTCATAGTCATAGTCATAGTCATAGTCATAGTCATAGTCATAGTCATAGTCATAGTCATAGTCATAGTCATAGTCATAGTCATAGTCATAGTCATAGTCATAGTCATAGTCATAGTCATAGTCATAGTCATAGTCATAGTCATAGTCATAGTCATAGTCATAGTCATAGTCATAGTCATAGTCATAGTCATAGTCATAGTCATAGTCATAGTCATAGTCATAGTCATAGTCATAGTCATAGTCATAGTCATAGTCATAGTCATAGTCATAGTCATAGTCATAGTCATAGTCATAGTCATAGTCATAGTCATAGTCATAGTCATAGTCATAGTCATAGTCATAGTCATAGTCATAGTCATAGTCATAGTCATAGTCATAGTCATAGTCATAGTCATAGTCATAGTCATAGTCATAATCATAATCATAATCATAATCAATCATAATAATAATAATAATAAAACTCTTTATTTTAAATTACATAGGTACAATTATACAATCATAAATACATAAAATGAACCGACATCAACTTAACCTACCTATCTTAAATAACTATAATTCAAAAAATCATTCAGAGGTTATATGGCTCTAGCTCTAGCTACAATATTTTAATTTTTCTTTAAAATAATGTTATGCTTTTAATATCTTTGAAACTGTTGGGCAATTTATTGAACAATTTGATGCACATGTAATAAGGGCTTTTTCAGTTAGGGTTAACCTATGTGCGGATCTATCACGGACTCAAAGTTCGCACAGTATAATATCCTTGATGAAGTGACGTTTACATATCTAGACACAGTACCTATTCCATATCCAATCCTTCCTAACCTTAAGCATAGACTATCAACTTGTTGATCCCAGGAAAGGTAGGTACTCATCAATTATCAGACCTAAAAATTTAGTTTGGCTTTTAAGTGTATAGTCTTGCTCCAACGGCTTTATTTGTTCTGGCTTTATTATTTTACTTTGTTTCGTTTTAAACAAAATTAGGTTGGCCTGGCTTTCATTTTATAATCAGTTTGTTTTGACTGAATCAAATTTTAATTGCCTTAAGTGCACACTCTGAATTATTCACAATATGATGTATATTCACGCCAGGGACCAACAAGTTAGTGTCGTCTGCATAATTAGTAATTAAGAAATTCTTTTCTAGTTCACTAAGATCATTAATATATAGTAGGTATAAACAAAATGGGACCTAATATACTTCCTTGTGGTATTCCCATGCTAATGTGCCCTATATCAGATTTAACATTATTTATTGTTACTCTCTGTGTTCTTCCCGTTAGATATGATTTAAGCCATGCTAATGCGTTGCCTCCAATCCCATATCTATTTAATTTACTTAACAATAACTTATGATCTATACAGTCATAGGCTTTACTCAAATCTAAAAACAATCCTAGTGCTAAGTCTCTATGTTTCAAATGCCTTAAAATGGCTTGATTAAATTGAAATATTGCAGTTGATGGACCATTCAAATAGGCATGCTGATTACTCGCAAAAATGTCAGTTTTTTTTTGCGAATTCTAAAAGTCTCGAGCACACAATGATTTAAAATACTTTTGAAAAACTTGGAAGTAGACTGATCGGCCTATAACTGTCAAAGTCATCCATTGGTCCTTTATTTTTATATATAGGTTTAATATTTGCAAGTTTAAGCTGATTGGGATATATTCCAAACTTTAATGAATTATTAAGTATATATTATGTCAAAACATCTGTAATTTTAAACATTGACATTTTAGCAATGCTTGTTGGAATCTCATCTTCGCCACTGCTGTACTTGTTTTTAATAATTCATCTTTTGTGACTGGTTTAAGGTACAGCGATTGGGTGCTAGCACCAATGTTAGATTCAAAGTGTACATGTTCTTGCTTTTTTTTGTAATTTTATCACTGATTTAGCTAGATGTTCATTAAAATCGTTAGAAATTTTTTGCATGTTATTTTCAAAACTATTCTCTGCGCATTTTAATTTTCCGTTTATTTCATTGGTTATACTCCACATGCATTTTATTTTGTTGTCGCTGTCATTAATCATTTTCTGGTATTCCTTGATTTTTCTGACTTAAGCAGGTTATCGTACTGCTTCTTTGTCTCAATATATGCAGGCCTGTATTATTGTACGTTGTGCTGAGAAGCAACCAGCAATATGTCTAATTTGTTTTTACTTCGTTTTACTTCCTCATTACCCGGGGCAAACAGTGATTAAAAATGTTTTTGTAGTCGTTCATAAACGTTTCCCACTGTAGATTTACATTTTTTTTTTCAATTTCATAAACACGTCAATCCATTACTTTCGTTACTGAGGAATCCACATTGGTAAAAATGTTATCCAAGCAACTACCGCTGGTTGCAGTTATACGTATATTTTCCTTTACTGTACCTACCATATTAAAGAAATTCATAACAGACATAAGGGCATTTTTTTATGGTTATCACATAACATTTCTATATTAAAATCGCCACACGCAAAAACAGCCGAATCAATTCTAGTCAGAGACATAAGCTGTTCAAGTCTTTCCAAGAAAACGCCCACACTACCTGTAGGAGGTCTATAAATACTAACAACTATTGTCTTTAGCTTGCCAATAGAAAACTGCACTTTATCGATGTTCTAACATAAATTGCACTGCCTCCATGCTCAAACTCATCCCTACAGAAACAACTCACCAACTTAAAACCTTCAATCCCTATCTGTTGTATCTGTTCTTTTGTTTTCCAGTGTTCTGTTATCCCTAGCACTACACAATTGGGGTTTTCTTTTAACAGCACCTCTATCTTATCCACACTGTTACCTAAAGACAGAGCATTCTGATGCACTATACTGTATTTATTAGATCTGCCAGGTTTCAATTCCCCCCTAAAAATGTTGCTCTTCGGTAGTTCCATAGTCAGTACTTTCTTTGTATTTTTCCACTTTCAGTATATACACTGGGCATCTAGGATCCCTCGCTGAGCTCATTCGATCCTCTAGATTTGCTCGTTTGCAATTAGGATAGTCGAGCTGGTCGTTTTCTTGACATATTGCCTTTGCGTGTTTTTTTCCACATTTATAGCAACAGTGTACCGATCTACAATGCTTGGCTATGGCTACATGTCCAAAATAACAACAATTGAAGCACATCGGTATGTTAAAGTACTCCTTAACAAAAATGTTGGATAAATCAAAATTAATTTTTTCTTTTTTTATCAAAATTCGAAAGATTTCTGGCTTTGTTTGAAGAACCCAATTTTCCTTTCTGTTATTTCTGCATTATTTTTTTGTAACCACCTTTATTGATGACTGGATGTTACTATTTGCAGTGGTTAGCTCTGGATTCTCATCATTAATAATATCAACTATTTCCTCACGTTCGTAGCCTTTTTCTAATCCACACAGTACAATCATAGGGTCAGTGTTTTTAGTTCTTTTATTTCCATAGTGTCGTTCCTCTTTAAGATTTCTGTTAGTTTTCGCTGTTGACTGTCATTTTCACATTCAATGATCACTGCTCCACTTTGTAAATGTTTGACATTTTTAAAACTGCCTGTAATTTGGTTACTAGTGGATATATTTTGCTTTATTTCTTTCAAAACTTGTTTAGAATTGTCCTTATCCTTTATTTTAATCAAAGTTTCCAATTTTTTTCATTTGTGGTGGTGGTGTTTTCCAGAGTTGGGTCTTCTCTTTAATTTGTTTTTCTTTATTTAACACACTGCTGTAGGTTCTTTGGGCTGCGTTTTTACTGTCCAGAATAGATATTCTTTGTGATGTTGTTTTAAATAATGATATCTCACTGGCAAGCTGTATGTTTTCTTTTTGTACTTCACCGATTTTGTATGCTAGGTTAGTAACTATTTTATGAATTAAGAAGGATGCTTTTCCAATTTTTCTTCCATCTTCGTTGATTATTTCAGACTTTTCTGAGAAGTCGTTTATTGTTTCCAGAGCCTCTAGTGCCATAGCTAGGTTTTCTTGTATACTGTCTTCAGCTTCCTTAGCATCAGTCGATTGCACTACAAGGTGTTCCTGATTCTTGGAGTTTAGTTTTCCCATATCTGATGATTCACTATCTTTTCGTATCTTGTGTCTCCCTATTATCTCTGGGCTAGAATTCGAACGATTTCGTTTAGTACCACTCATATTTGATGTTTTTGTTTCTCTGTTTAGGTTGAAATATATCTTCCAGGTTATTCAGTTCATTGAAATTTTCACCATCTTTATTGTTGATTACTCCCTGTATAGTCTCTGGCGCTTCGATTTCACTCGGCGAGATCGACGCGCTTGCCATCTCCTTATCACCGGTGTTTACATTCCTTTCCAATTGTGTATTTTTATTCAGGTATGATTTTATTTGTTGGCATTTTTTATCGGCTACATCGGCACCTACGATTTTTATAATTTCGTCTTTAGACAATGTGCTTAATGAAAAATGTCTCTAAAAAGCCCTGTTTTTTTTTTAAATTTCCTGTACCACCACTTTCTTCACCCATTACACTGTTATCAGTTCCCTTTTGAGATAATTAAAACTTGTCTATTTACTGTGAAAAGCTCTAAACGAGTCTAAAGGAACGAGAGAGCAACTACACACGTCCGTCCGACCGTAGTAGAACTAATTTGTCTGTGATTTCATGTATGTTTTTGTTACCAGGTGTACCAGCAAAGGCTTTGACTTTATTCCACACGTATGTTATATTTCAGGTTCTATTCAATGTTGAGCAAAATTTAATAAATTTGCTTCTTTTTGTTTCTTTACAATGCCTTTTGGCCGCTGCGATCGTTCTTTTAGTGTTGATGTAGTTATCAATGCTTGGATTTGCTTTGAAAGTTTGTATGGGTAGTTTTCTTTCTTTCCTTTTTAGTGTACACTTTTTGTCCCACCAAGGATTTGCGATCCTTACAGGTGTGTTTTTTATTTTTTTTGAAGTGGTTTCAGCGGCGGCTCTCTCGATTGTTTCTTCGAAGATATCGAATCTGTCAATGTTTATAAGCTCTATTGTGCATTTATCGTGGAACGCCTCCCACTCTGCTCTTGCGAAATCCCTTACCTGATATGATGAAAAGAATGTTTCTCTGTGTTTTATGTTGTTGATTTCTAAAACTGTGGGATGGTGGTCACTTGGGCCGCAGTCAGTCAGTACTCTCCATGAGCATCTTGAGCTCAATTGGGGGTCGATAATCGAGATATCTAGGGGGCTCTCGGCTGTCTTGGAGAACCGTGTAGGGACTCCATTACTTATCAGTATTGTTTCGTTCGAATCCAGAAATTCAACCAGTGTTCTCCCACTGCTATTAGTTTTTGTCCCTCCCCAGGATTGGTGGTGTGCGTTAAGATCAACCATTATTAATACACGTTGACCCTGTAGGTTTCCAAATATCGTGTTTAATAAGCTAAGGTTAAGATGCTCTTGTGGAGCCGAGTAGGCATTAATTATATTTATACTACCTACTTTAATTGTGATATATTGTGCTTCTGCGCACTTTTTACTATTTATCAGAGTGAACTTTATGTCATTTCTAATGCAGGTAGCAATTCCCCCATATCCGTTTTCTCTATCCTGTCTGATTATCCTATAAGCCTTTAAAATACATTTTTTTTTATTGATACCCTATTTCGCTTATTTAAAGTAGGTCTCAGCGTGTTTAAATCCCACTTTTAAAAACGCGCTTGTTTTAAAGTTACCATGGCAACATCAACAACCAGTGAAACGTGAAGTCCAAATATGTCAACTTTTTAATTATTGATTTGACAGAATTACTTTTTAACGTCAAATAAAATATTTTTTTTAAGCAATACACAACCAATGTCAACGGTGACAACAATGAATCTTATGTGACAGATTGGAAGTTATTTTTTGTTCTACTCATTTTCATGACAACGACAGGTATATCACATCACGAATTCGACCATTTCACTTACTTACTAAGTTATTATTTCCATTTTTTGTAATATAAATACCAATAAGTGTACCAATACAAAAAAATAATGTAAAGTACTCGTGGATAACTGGTTTTTAAAACACTTGCTCTATTTCAAGTACTCCGGCTGCGCCGTCGTGCTTGCAAAATCGCGCGTGTTTTAAAGACCTTAATATCCACTTATACTTTAATATAATATTTTTCTTTATTTAACCATGTTTCGTTAAGTGCAATGATGTTTGGTTGTTCTTCTTTTATCAAAGAAATTAGGTCGCCTCTGTTTGCTGTGACGCTTCTAATGTTCCATTGGAGTATTTTTAATTTTTTGTTAGTTATTTCCATGCTCTTTTTTGGTTTCTTTTTCCTTCCTTTTTACTTTTGTTTGTCCTTCCCTTCCTTCCCCTTTTAAGATTTTATTAAAAAGGGGAGTCCAAATCCATTTGAGGAGTTTGTGGCGTTTGTTGAGAAGAGTAGTTTAAATGTGTTAAAATTAGGTCAGCTAGTTTTTGTTGTTGTTCTTCTGAAATGATTGAAAAATACTTATATATGGCACCAACTGGGTCATTGTTATCTTTTTGAATGTTTTGCTTGGCACTACGCATTGCTTGGTCCACTTCTTGCGGAGGTTTTGTTGTTTCTGTCTTGAAAATTGAAATGCTTGGTTCCGCTGGGTTTGGTCTTGAATTAGGATAACATAGAGCCTCCTCATGTGCTCTACGATCATAACCCTTCTGAGTCATTATTCTTTTAGGGTTTGTTGTTGCTGCTTGTATGTACGATCTTTTGGTATTGTCTAGATTGCTCCTACTTGTATTTTGTGTTAAGTTTCCTATTGAATTATATTATTATTTTGGTTGTTTCGGCTAGAGCTATTTAATACTGGAAAGTCTGTTGGATGGCATGTATATGTGCTGTCACTGCTGTCATTAGTGTTGTTGTCGTTATATGTTTTTTTACATAATTTATTTGCATCAAAGTATGTTAGGTTTTGAAATGCCATGAGTTTTTTGATGTTTTGTTGCCTTGTGTATTCCGGGCATCTTTTTGATGTTGATTTATGTTCTATACTTTTGCAAAAAATGCATTTAATTGCACAGCTAAATTGTTTTGTATTATTAGGATCAATCATATGGTTCTCCAATTCCCCACAATTAAAACATCTAACTTTACCCCTACACAGTTTTTTCGTGTGTCCAAATAAGAGGCATTGGTAGCATTGTGTAACGGGGGTAACATATGGAACGACTTCTAGATTTAATCCGTAGATTTGTATGTGTTTTGGTAAGATAGTTCCCTCAAAGGTGAATAGAAGTGTATTCGTTGGTTCGTATGTTATTTCTCTATTGGGTTCATTGATAATTTTTCTGTTCATTCTTTTAATTTGTAGAATTTTAGTTGGTGAGCTTACAGCGCCTGCCGACATTAACTCTACATGATATGAAATTATACGGGATAAATATTTTATACCCTCTATCCAATAGATTTTTATTATTAGCAAATTGATTTGCAGCTGTGCAGTTAGTGAATTCAACTCCAATACGATTCATGCCTTTATTGTCTATTTTTTTATATTAGTTAAGTTTAAGTTAAAAATTTCTTTAGCAATTTTTAAGTGATTAAATCGACCGATATTATTACCCGATTCTGTTGTAGATTCTATATATACTATAAATGGTCCTCTTTCATTGAACTTATACAAAATTTGTTGAATCCTATCTTTTTCCTTGTTGGTAACGATTGTGTTTTTTTTGAAGGTCAAGCCTTGGGTTTTTTGTACCATTATTTGCCGCATTTATACCAATGATATTATGAATTTCATCTAAAGAGGGAGGTTGTAAACCTCTCCCAGGATCTAAAGGGTCACTCATCCGGCCCTCTGTCCTAAATATTTTAATAACTAGGTTTTACTCACCAAACTCAAAAGCAAAAAACGATCACAAAAAGGATACAATAACCCCCAAATTAGTCACTACGCACGGTGGCTTAGCTGGGATTGCTGGGAATGTATTTCTAGGTTAATAACATAAACGTATCTGTTTGTGGCTTAGACGCAGTGTTGCCAATCGGCGGACTTTAGTCCGATTTTCGAACTTTTTTTAAGGCTATGGACTTTTGTCGGACTTTGAAACTATTTCGGACTTCTTGATACCTAACGAAAATAAGCTAAATGCACAAATTTGGAAATAAAATCGGCAGGTAACTTATTGTTTATTTACCAAGTGTTGGGTTGTCTTATTACTTATTACATTAACTTTTTTAATATTGTTTTTCTTTCTGTTATTAAAAAGTAAATGTTTATAGAGTTATCAGTCTTTTTCATTATATAATATACCTCCAAAAGTAAAAAATAAATATCACTTATGGCGAATGCGCCAGACGAAGCATTTTCATTTCGACGCGGACTAAATCGGACTTTTTCGTGCCACTGGGCGGACCTTTTCACCTAATGTCATTGGCAACACTGCTTAGACGAGGTAAAGGAGGGGACGCGGCATCATAAACTTGCGATTGTGACCAGAATTTACTGTTTGGCACCAAGAAAATGGCGGTTTGCAAAAATATATATATTGAAGCTTGTTCCTGGCTCCTTTCGATCGCTATGACTTTTGCACCCGTAAGATGAACAAACGACCATTTTATTCAAAAATAAATACTACTATGTTTTATTCACTTTGCAATCAAAAACACGAAAAACCCGCTTGGTGACAATAGATGTTTGGCACCAGACCGATCGAATTTTTGGTCACACTTTGCTTCTGTCGCGGTAGATGCGCATGCCGCGTCCCCTCCTTTACCTCGTCTAAGGTTTGTTGTCTGTAAGTACGACTGTACTAGCGGTCACAGAAAAATAAAGGGTTTGTTCCTAGCGGTAGCGGATACAAGAGGCGTGTTCGATTCGCTGGTTAAGATCGATCCGGATCGCTCTAACTGATTGTAACTTGTAACTGATCTGACCTGTGTTCAATTGGCAAATGATCACTGTTCCCCCGCTACCGTCAAATATCCCAAGTCTGGAAAATTGCAGAATCACCAAAATGAGACCAGATCAGTTGTTTGTTTTATTTACTTTATGGGACCCTATAAATTTTCTTTGCTTTATGGTTTCGGAATTTATAGTTCCATTCTGTCTGAACAAAGTTGACCTCTTTTGAGGCGACTCTTGTGTTGATCTATGTCGGCGACACCGGTAAATGAACGGTGCATTGTTACACCCTGTATGAAGGGACTGTTGTTGGCAGGATCTATAATCCCATAATGGTTAGGTAGAAGTGAATACAACCGACAGTGGTTTAATACTGTCTTTATTAAACAATTTACATCTATTTATATCAAATAAGATAACATATCATAATCATCGACACGTGCTGACTATGCATTATTACTGTATGTTGGACCCTCTCATGATGGTGCTGATTGTGCAGGTTAGTGGGTCACCGTATTGCAATTGTGTTTATGTAAATAATTAAATGTTTTGTTTAAATGATGATGTATGTCTAATTTAGGTCGAGAGAAATATAAGTTAATAAATGGATAAAATAGGTAAATTAGACATTCTGGCCGCCCATCAGCGACCTCATCCGTCTTCGGCGGTGGGTAGACTCTTATATGTGTGGATTGGTTCCAGTTGAATTCCATGTTGATTGGGATCGTTGTGGGTGACTGGCTTTGTTTTGTGGTGGTACCAAAAATGTCCAACCAGATCGTAATAATGATTAGTATGCCAGAACACACGTGCTGATTATAGAATGATGATGCAGTGATCTCCACTAAGTGCATCATCATTCTATAATCAGCACGTGTGTTCTGGCATCCACTCTCTTTCTTCTATCTCTTGTCCTATAGTGGTTTCTTCGTATTCTAGTTCCTTGAGATTGTTGGATACGTCTAAGACTGGCTCATCGATTATTGCTATGGTCCTATTGTTTGCTGGTACATAGGACGTGATGTTGATCTTGACCGGGTGTACCATAGCTCCAATCACAGTAGTTGTGTCGGATCTCCTTGGGGTTAATATGTTTTTGATGGTTTTTATGAGACAGTTTTGAGATATTTGTATAATTCCCGTTTTGTCGAGCGTAACGTTTTCTCTGATACCGTCACAGATGACCGCAACCTTCAGCTTATTTCCGTTTATGAACATCCATGCATTGGGGGTATACAGTTTTTTCCATATGGTGGATTGAATCGGTTGTTTCAGGACAGGACATGAAGTGTTTTCTGTACGCTGGTAGATCTCGTCCAGAATACAGTTGGAACTTTTTTCTAAATCTCTCGTTGTGGTGTGTGAACAGACGTACGTGTCTTTGTGTATCGACTGACAGTTGTGTAGGTCTTCTTCCGTAAGCTGAAAATATAACTGTGAGTTATAATCGATTTCAAGAAAACCACTGGAGACGTCCAGTATCCAGTAGGCTTCTTGTGTTATCTTTAGTCGGATTGGTGTGGTTTTGAGCAATAGGAAGTCGTTGACTTCGTTGATTATAAAGCACCCGAATATGTGTATGAATTCCTTGCTGTGATGTTCTTCAGTGCGTAAGACTGGATAGGATGCTATTTTAATGTTGTGTGGGAGGTTTCTTGACACATTCGCTATGGTTTCCTCAACGTAGATTGGCGATATGAGTTCAAAGAACTGTCCTCTGTGGTAGTGTGCTTCTAGAAGACGCAGGTGGTAAATCTCTGTCCCAATCGAATACGGCTAAGATACAACAGACAGCTGGCTACGAGCTAATGGTATTCTGTGGCTATACGAGCATTCCAACCTTGCGACTCTGCGATACGACTGAACGTTTATTTTGGCGGTAAGTTTTGAATGTTTTAATTATATTGAGCTTGAACTTGATGTACGATTTGTATTGACTAAATAAGATTTTGGTTTGGTGGAGTTTATCTTGTGCCAGATAATAAATACTTTCAGTTTACACAGCTAATCAAAGTAAATATTGTAATAGCCGATGACCCATGTAGTCAGATCCGTAACTCTTTTTAGTTACTCTATGTTGGCCTAATTATCATTTTTAAACACATGGGCGACCTACAATATTTATTTGTGTGGGTTTGTGGGCTCTGGGTATTAATTGCCTGGCAGGTTCGACATCTTATCTGTATAAACACCATTAAAATTAATCACTGTCAGATAATGCATCATTTTCCTTGCAATGACGACCTACGACGGCCCTGTCCTTACAGGGGTTGTTTCGAAAGTAAATATCAGGATTTTTACTAAATTAATTTATTAAAAATAGAATAGTCTAGCAATGTTCATGTTTAGAGATTCTAAGTTTCACATCCATAAAATACAGTGGTTTGAAATTCTTATCATCGTCAATAATCGAAAATGTCTAGATACTAACAAATTGGCTTCTAATCTTTTATTCGTTTCTCTAAAATTCTTTAGTTCCTCTAAAATTTCTCTCTCTGTCTCTCCTTGGTTTCTTACTCTTAACCAACTTGCTCTAGATACTTTCTCATTTTCTTCAAATAATGCTACAACGTCCTCCAATACATACATCCATCCATTTCCCCAATCTAGTTTAACTCCAAACTTATGTAAAAAATCCAGGCCTAGTAGTATATCTGCCTGAAAGCTTAACGGTGATATATTGATATATAATCATAAATTCGTGTCTAATAATTTTACTTGCCACTAACTCGAGGGGTAACACAATCTTTCCTGTACCTACACGGTATACCATTTCCTTGTACATCAATTATTAAGTTACTTTTAAACCTATGATTAATTTCAAACCCCGCCACAATACCGGGTTTCGCTAGGGATACAGCAGCTCCAGAGTCTATTAATACGCGCTGAACATCTTCTGTTTCCTATCGTTACCTTAGCTATATTATGCGCGTGTAAGGTCTCTGTGGAGCTCTGTACCCTGACCTCTTGTACTTCTAACGACGGTTTCCATATTTCGGTGCAGCCTGGCTTCGGGGTCGAAAAGTGGCTGCCCTGGCGTTTAAATTCCTTTGGTCATCAGATCGTCGTTGCTGATTATATGAGCAGTTTCTTCGTAAATGCCCCACCTTGTTGCAGTTGTAACAACTCCGTAGTTCTCTTAGATTTTGCGCTCGACATGCACTTGCAAAGTGTCCAATCTTGTTACACTTGAAGCATGTTAATTCTGAAGATTTTCCTGAACGACAGTCTTTAGCAAAGTGACAATAAGTCTTTTGACAACATCGCATGTTGCATTTGGTCCTCTCTGGCTCATGCGCCGGTTGTTGCATGCTCCTGACGTATTCTCGATGATATGGTGAAAGCTTTATTATGCTTTCGATGACTTCTTCTCTTTCCGTTAATTCCAACGCGTTGCCTAATATCTTTGGTGCCTTTTACCAAATTTAGCTTTTATAGGCATCATTAGCCCCATCATAAATTGGATGATTAATTCTTCTTCATAACGAATTTTTAGAACATCGTCCACGACCTTAATCCCAGTATATGAAACAGTCTTGTTTCCTAATGACTTGAGCCTTGTCAAAAATTGTCTGCAGGTCTCCTCTGTCCTTTGTTTACATTCCATAAACTTTCTTCGAGATTCTTCATTAGCTTCAGCTCGTTGGAACTGTTTTTTTAAAGCACTGGATAAAACATTCCGACTTGGAGCCGTTTTAAGATCTTCCTCTGATTTCACAAATTGTTTAGCTTTATTCTTAAGTTTTAGCCTAGTTATGGCAACCTTTTGAGCTTCTGTCCAATTTGCAAGGGTGGCGGTTTCTTTAATGCCCGCAATGAACTCATCTATATTACTTAATCCATCGTAAGTCGGGACTGAATAGTCCAATAACTACGTTATTCAAAACCACTGGGTTAACTGAATGTTCAAGTTTCTTTTCGTCCGTCATTATTACATGTGAAAATATATACAGTGTGTGTATAAAGTCTGGAAACGGCTTAATAACATCACAATTTACTGGCCGATTTAAACCAAATTTGATACAGTTATGTAAGAGGATCTAACGCACCGAATGACGATATTGGCGTTGTTGCCAGCTTTTTAGTTTGTCTGGAATTCGAACGAATTTTATATTTTTAAATATAACACCCAGTATATTTTTTCATTTGTAGTTTTTACATTAAATTTGTTACACTTTTGGTATAACATACTTTGTTCATAATATCAGTAGTTTTCGAAATAACTAGTACAATTTAGAAAAAATATATTTTTTATATTAAATGTTCAAACTGTTTTCCCTGTACAGCTTGACAGTTTGCTAATTGAAAATAAAATTTTTCAATTGTGTTGGAAATCATTTCTGGCGTTATTAATTCAAATTCGTCCAAAATTCGACGCTGCAAATCGGCCAAATCTTGAGGTTTTGTGGTATAAACTCTGTTCTTCAAGTGTCCCCATAAAAAATAGTCGTTAGGCGACAAATCAGGGGACCTAGGTGGCCACTCGATTGTACCCCCTCTACCGATCCACCTATTCGGAAAAGTGTTGTTCAAAAATTCGCGCACGTTTCGACCAAAATGGGGAGGAGCTCCGTCCTGTTGGAAGAATGTACTTGCATAATTTGTACCCATCACATTTCGTATAGTAGGCACTATTTGCGTTTCCAAGAGCTCAAGGTAAAGTTGTGATGTCAAATTTCCATCAATAAAAAATGGACCGATCTTGTGGTTACCCAGAAGCCCAGCTCACACATTCAATTTTCCAGGGCGTTGTGTATGACCTTCTATCATCCAGTGGGGATTTTCATTTGCCCAAAACCTACAGTTGTGTCTATTGACTTTACCATTTAACATAAATGTTGCTTCATCCGAAAATACTATAAATTTGAAAAACTGGTTATTTTGGTCAAACCTTGACATCATAATATCACAAAATTCAATTGTTCGCTCATAATCATCTTCTGATAACTCTTGAACTACATGTATTTTGAAAGGGTGATATTTATGTTTTATTAAAACATTATGGACGGATTTGAAGCAGACGCCACTTACTTGAGAAATTTTTCTTAATGAAGAAACAGGGGTTTCAACAACATGTTGTAAAATTTCTAAACTTTTCTCTTCATCTACTACTACTGGTCATCCTGATCGTCGCCTATCTCTACAATTTCCAGTTTCTTCGAACCGTCGGACAGTTTTTAGAACAGTTGCTTTTGAAATTGGATTTCGGTTTGGAAATGCGTCATTAAATAGATTTTTAACCTCTTCGTAAGATCTGACCCTATCGCCATATCCTCTCATCATAAGAATTTTAATTCTTTCACTTTCAGTTAAAGACATTTTTGCATGTAAAAATGACAGCTTTTATGACTTAACATCAAAACTGAACTGGTATTTTATTTATTAATAAATAAAACACAATTTGTTGATATTTTCAAAACACGTCGTTATTTCGAAAACTACTGATATTATGAACAAAGTATGTTATACCAAAAATGTAACAAATTTAATGTAAAAACTACAAATAAAAAAATATACTGGGTGTTATATTTAAAAATATAAAATTCGTTCGAATTCCAGACAAACTAAAAAGCTGGCAACAACGCCAATATCGTCATTCGGTGCGTTAGATCCTCTTACACAACTGTACCAAATTTGGTTTAAATCGGCCAGTAAATTGTGATGTTATTAAGCCGTTTCCAGACTTTATACACACACTGTATATTATTTAGCAATAAAATAATACTATCGTGGGTAAGTCTTTCGACATCTACAGTCTCAAAGTTCAAAATTCTAGCTGTTACTTCTACTTAAGGGTTGTATAAATTTTCATCCCCTATTCTTCTTTCTTTTTGTTAAAATACCCCACACCTGACACCATTTGTAATAGCCAACCAATGCAGTCAGATACGTAACCCTTTTTAGTTACTCTATGTTGGCCTAATTATTATTTTTAAACACATGGGCGACCTACAATATTTATTTGTGTCGGTTCGTGAACTCTAAGTATTAATTGCTTGGCAGGTTCGACGTCTTATCTGTATAAACACCATTAAAATTAATCACTGTCAGATAAGGCATCATTTTCCTTGCAATGACGACCTACGACGGCCCTGTCCTTACGGGGGTCGTTTCGAAAGTATAGCAGGATTTTTACTAAATTTATTTATTAAAAACAGAATAGTCTAGCAATGTTCATGTTAAGAAATTCGAACTCGATAGGTACGTTAAATAATGCCCTGAACTTTAAATTTCTTTTCTAAAGTTATTTTTGAGGTATTTTTTTTATTAGGCTGAATAGTTTTGGGCATGTACCGGGTGTCCACGGAAGGTGGTTCGCCCCTCTAACTTTTTTGTTTTTGAAGATAATGGAATAAAATATGGGGGATTTGTATACCACATAAAACTACATTTTTTGACAGCTGACTCAACATTATGGAACTTCCGGTTTAACAGGAAGTGACATAAACTTTTGATTTTTAAATAGGACACCTGGTATATTTTTAATTTTTTTGACTCCATATGACATTCTAAATATAACGATGTGTCACTTGTCACTTTTTGTCACCAAGAAAATACGTTTTTTCCAAACTAATTGTTTTATCTAGAGGGCTATGAATACCTTAAAATCACTTATTTTAGTTCTCTAATCTTGGGAAAAATACAATTTTACTATTTTCGGTCCAATGCGATTAGCCGTGTAAAATTTAATCTTTAAAGTAGTATAACTAATTTTTTTTTAAACGGCAACATGGTGGCTCGTCGGTTAAGAAAAAAGAGGATTTTATTACGATTATTTTGATACCACACACTATTAGGTTTTAGAAAAGCTGCCATTAAAAAACTTTAAAAAGTTAACTTGGAACTTTCCTAAAATGAAGCATCTTTTGAGAACAAATTTAGATTTAAATGTATCAAGTAGCCTGTGACCAGCAAAACTGATAAAACAAAATCATGCCTTGAAGATAATTTACATGTCAACAGCTTCTGCCAAAGTAAATTAGGTTGTTGTTTAAAAAACTTGGAAAATAATACTTTTACAAAGAGTGAAAAAGTTGATAATATAATATGTTAATAGTGTTTGGCGAATGTATAAAAGAATTCATTTTCAATTTTGGTTATATGCGTATGTGTATATAATTGTAGCTTTTTGTTAGAGAAGCCATGTTACTATGCTACTACTTTTTCAAATTTCTACATAGAAAGCCAGGAAGGGGATTTGGTTTTATTTAATTGAGCGAAATAGGGGTTTTAAATTAAGAAATAAAACAGTTGTCTGATATTTACCTAAAATCGGTATTTATTAAACAAAGCTAAGAGATTTAATATCTTTGTACAGTATAAAAAAGAAGCATATTATGTATAATATGTAAATATTATTTTTTGTGATCACAGAATATGAAAAATATTTACCTAACAGTAAGTAAGTACCTACCTATATTAAAATAAATCTTTATTTAATTCTTCTATTTATTAATACTAACACATAAAACGATCTGTTTAGTTGTGTTTCACATTTTCACAACCGAATGCACTTTTTTCGTGCAACTGAGTTAAGCTTCTAAACATGTAACAGAATGCTTGCTATTTAAAGAAAAAATGCGCCATGGAATTCTCAAGAAAATAAATCTCATGACCCTCTGTAAATAAATAAAGCACCTAACGCGTTCTGCTTTTAATTTATAATAATTGAGAGGGCGTTGCCGCGTTACTGCTATACTTATATGCGAGGAGAGAAGTGTGAGTTGGGTGCTTTATGTACAAGCTCAATATTTATTTCGCTTAAAGTACATGGCGCAAATTTACATTAACACTCTTTATTACCCCTTTATACCATAACTTCTCATATAAAATTTAGTCGTTATTTATGACGTTCTAAATACAATAAAATATTTAGTCAGTTTTTTATATATATAGTCATCGTCATTACCATAATATAGTCATTCTTACTGGCCCATATTTAAGGACCTTTAGGTAATTGATTCGAACCAAAGAGTATATTAAGCATATAGAAACACAATTATCTTTAAAGTTCCAGTTAGTTTCTGAATGGAACTAGAAAAGTTTCAGAATGGAGTCACTTTTAAAAGTAGTCAATTTTCTGCCCTCCGCAATGCTCGTTTGCCAAAGAATGTCCCCTTTTATTGGTTTTTATTTTAGGTTTTCAAGAAAATGCCTTTTAACTATAAATCAATCAACTGCCCAATAATGTGCATTCTTGCCTATATATCGTTTGCTTAAAGCGTTAGAGTAGGTACCGTCAACTGGAGCTTCTTTGATAATTGCGGGTTAACTTTGAAAACGTATGTCTGAACTTTTACTTCCTTAAATTACTGCGCAAGCGCAATTTTTTTGGCGCGTTTGAACACATCATATATTTTTTAATTATCACACGTTCATGATAGTGGACACTTGGTGGTGCGTTTTGCCGCGGTTCTCGTACTACAAGGTAAGAATGTTTACTTTTTACGTTTATAGATTTTATAAAGCTTCAGAAATTTTTAGTACACAGCCTCAGTGTTTTATCATTGGTCAATTTTTATTATTTTATATAAAATCTCATGTATCTAAGATGTAAATAACTTTTTTAGATTTGTTTCAAACTAATAATTAGACCGTCCAGCTTTCCAACAGCTTCGGGGGGTAACTTTGATCGCCTCTTATGGGGCAACTTTGATTTAAGTTTATTATACCTATTCGTTTTGAGTCAACTTTTTTTTTTAAAACATTTAGACTAAGTAAAATATATTTAGTTTATATTGCCTACAAGAAAGATTGCTAGTTTAGGTATATTTCGTATAATATTTTTTACATTTTTGTTATGGAAAATATAAATCATTAAAATAAAAGCGTATTTCCTTATTTCTGGTTCTTTTTTTATACAAACATGTTATTTTTGAAATTAACTATTACAGAATTAAATTTTTTTTTTGCAATTAATATTGAACGGGGCTTCATTGATTTTAAGAGCAAAAATAAGGCACGATCAAAGTTGACCCAAATGAAGTAAAACTTTGATCAGATCTTTTTTTTTTGGATTTCTGTTAAAGTTTACTGAATGCCTACAGAGTTTTTAGATTAAACGTATAACCGCAAATATTTATGTTTTTTTTTGTTTCCAAATATCACTGGTTAACTACAATCAAAAATTAAAATTTTATTGATCAAAGAAGCCCCAGTTGACGGTATGTTAAGACTTCCATTTCTTAGGAAAATGGCAGTTTTCTCTTTCGATAAACAGTTAAGTCACTTTATTTACTCAAAAACTAAAATATTACATGATGCATGTGAATACCAGCTCCAATCGTCCAGGTTTTACAGTGAAAACAAAGCCACGTAACAATGCATTTGTACTGACGAGCTGGTCGTGACAATAAATCGTTAAAAATTGTTTTTTATCTTCTGTAAAATGGACTTAACAGGTAACAGTTTAAGCCGACGATATGCTAAAATAAAGCGAATAAAAATTACGAACCATATATTTAAGTTATCTTTAACTAAAAAAAAAGTATTATTTTCCATCGCTTATTGAGAATCTGCAAAACATGGGGCCACGCTGGATAATGTTTGTCTTCTAGCGCTGTCAACCAAACATACACAATGATATTTCTTATAATATAAGGCTTAAAGAAAATAAATGTTGAAATACTTAAGTGATGGACACGAAATCACGCAAGATAGTACCATGTCTGTAAACTAACTAATTTACTGCGAGGATTTTCTTTTTATTATAGACATAGCATATACGAGAGAATGTCCTCTAATAAATAAACAGTGTAAAAGTACGTTTATGAATGAAATGTCTTTCTTGCTTAATAGTCATTGGTTCGAACATTACGTGGTACAGGGACGGAGCCAGGAGGGGACGCCCGCCCTGGCACTAGACACCTTTAAGTCAAACATATTTTCTGTGTATATATTAGAAATTCTAGCGATGTAGCCTTAGGTCAACGGCAACGTTGATGTTCTTCCATCTTTGTTAAGAGTACCTATAAATTATTAGAATTTTAAGATTACTTACTTCTACACATCCGAATACACACCCAGAAAATCGTCGGCCCGACCTATATTTTTATAATAAAATATTTTACTTCAACACTTAATTAACGTATACATAACGCTTGCTCTTGGAGTGACACCTAAGTAAACCTATAAATGCGGGTCATGTAAGTTATAAATCTGCCATAACAATTTGTCTAAAACCATATTCCATAATATATAGTAAATGTGTTAAGTTTAAGGCACTAGATGGCGCGATTCCAAGTTGGTAGAAAGCGAGTCTGATTGACATCTTATCTTATTCTAATTATGGGGTTACAAATAGGGGTGTGCAACAAAATCGATTATTCGATCAATCAATTATTCGATTAGAGATATTTTTTTTATCGAAAAATCGATTAATCGATTATTAAACGAAAAAAAAAATATTTTTCGATTATTCGAAAATATAGGTATGTTTTTGGATTATTGAAGTTGCTAGTTACTTATTATTGCTGTAAGTCTCTATACATTTATTAGCAACCCTATTAACCTGAAAATCGGTTTAAAAAATATTATAGCATATTATTGCAAGACAATCAACGAAATAATTTGAACAAAGTTTTAATCTTTCATAAAATTAATATTCTTAACGATCTAATATTTGAATCGAGTTTTTAATTTATTTTGATCATCAATCAATCGCTTATTTTCGATTAATTGATTTTTCTCGATTAGTCGATTATTATTTTCGATTAACCAGAAATAATCTATTATTCTCGATTAATCGATTATTTTCGATTATTGGATTATTTTGGATGTTCGATTAATCAATTATTTTCGATTAATCGAATATAACTATTTTCGATTAATCGATTATTTTTGATAAATCGATTATTTTCGATTAATCGATTAATGGGAAATTAATCGATTATTTCAAATAATCGAAGATCGATTATCTTTAGCGGTAATCGCACAGCCCTAGTTACAAAAGCGCACAATGCAAAATATTTTAAGTTAATTTGCAATGGAGGTAGCATGAAAATTGAAGTAAAAAATGACAGTGGCAAGCATACGCATAACGCCTGTACATTGCACTGTACGGAGCCATAATTAGATTGAGATAAATCAATTTTTATTCCGATGTACCCAATAACTTTCTACTAACTGTGAATCCGGCTGTTGATTTAGAAAACGGAAGAGGTGATTCTTGGGTATTTTTAAATATTATAAAGGCAATAGTATCATTAATTTTCTGTCCTCGTAAAGGAAAGTTGTATAATCGAGAAAATGTTTGAGATATTAACAGATGGCGACGATAACTAGAGGGTCCCTAAATCACAAAAAATAAGTTTCTTGTCCATTTCCATCGGTTTGCCTGAAGCTTAAAACTGCTTGGGTAATTAGGCCTTAATCCTGGTTAAAACCGGGTGTAGTTTGGGGTTGCTATACAAACTGTTACCGAAATGACTTAATAAATTCCTTGGGTCTCCCAGAGCAACACTCTTTGTTTTAAAGCCAACCGTTTAAACAGTTGGGTAAAGACCCCCAAAACCAAACCACATGCTCCGCACTCCAATGGGAGTACTGATCGATTAGAATACTCTTAAGACTTGCATACGGCTAGTCGAGTCGCCATCGCCCCTTCGGTGCGGTCTAACCGTCGCTAAAAAGTAGTTAAACTTGAGATTCTGATGTGACGGGATTATTTTCAGCTTTTGTAAATATAGTTTTAGTGAAAATTATGGTTTGTATAACGACAAACGTTTCAGGTGGGAACAACGAATATTTCTACATTAAATGTGTACTCTGAATCAAGGACTGTATGCAGTTAAAAATAGTTATTTATTACTCAGAATACACGTATATGTTTGTGTAGTGCATGTTTATATGATTATATTAATAACGACTTGTTTAATATTATGTTGTTTAAAGCAACCTAAATAAATTTATATGTAAAATATTAATATTTAAGAATGTGAACGCCACTAGCAAAAACGCGATAAAAATTATTACATTGAAGCCTTTAATAATCCCTTCAGAATGGGGTTGGCAACTGTGCAGGACTATATATACCTCGTGTTTAATTCGATAACTCACTCGAAAAAAACAAGTTTTTTTTTTGAATAATTATATTGTTTTTTTAAAGTGTAATATACAATTTTATACATTACATAATATATTGAGAACGTAAGATAGATTAATCATCTTTTTCCTTTCAAAAATTCATGACGTTAATTACCTTTTCTCGTATTCTAAATCAAACTCACTACTGCCTTATATAAGAAATTTATAAAAATTGTCCTATTTTTAGTAGTACTGTCAATCGATTTAAAAAAAATAGCTTTATACTAAAATACACACTGGCATTTGCTTCAAATGGACACCCTGTATATAGTGCCAAATGAACGTAGTCGTATGACCCTTATAGAGATCTGCAACACAATTTACAATTATTCGCTTTGCCTCTATTTTTTTTTTCGTTCTATATTCCATATCTCTACATTTTTTCAACCATAAAGCAAAATCATCTTTTTTGCCCTAAGCTATGTCCATTTCCATTAACTACTTATTGTTAATGGAAGAAATATTGAATCTATTGTTGCAGACTTTTTCAAATAGGTAAGTAAAGTTTAAAAAATATTATAAGTTCAAAACATGGTTTCTCTCCGGGTTGTTCAACTGATTCCAACCTCCTAATATCACGAGCAGATAGTGGAGGCTTCGGAAACTGGCTACAGTGTTGACTTTATTTACACAGACTTTGCTAAAGCCTTGGCAAGCTAAATATTTATATCCTTTTATTTTAAATAAACTTTATGCTTATGGTATCCAAAGAAAAGTTTTGCATTGGTTGAAATCATACTTATAGTTGAATGAACTTAAATTGTTAGGATAAACAACTATGTGTCTAACTCAACCAGGTTCAATCGGATGTTCCGAAAGGCGCCCATTTAGCGCCCATTCTTTTTAATATTTTTATATAATATGACGTTGCTGGTTGTTCTCATTTTTGCTATTTTCTCTTCTATGCTGACGACATAAAGATATTTTTACCGTTACTTAACGTTTTTGAGGTATTTAAACTAGAGTGACCTTAATAGATTTTACACTTGGTGTTGTAGGAACAAGCTGTTTTTAAATATATCAAAGTGTAAATATATACAATTTAGTAAATTTCTGAATAGTGTAAATAGCTATAATTTTAATAATAGCATATTAGAAAACGTAAAAGTTATTAGATATCTTGAAGTGACATTTGATCATAAATTAAGTTTCAATCAACACATTAAGATTTGTAGAAATAAGCCTATGAAAATGTTAGGATTGATAAAAAGAAACACCAGGAATTTATCTAACGTCAAGGCAATAACATTACTGTATATGGTACGACCACATCTAGGAAATTGATACAGTATGTGGTTCCCCTATTACAATATTTATCAAGATATGCTGAACGGTGTTCAGAGGAAATTTCTTAAATATGTAGCTTACAAAAGACATAATAATATATTAGTAAATAACATTAACTATATGAATAAGGATCTCAATATAGGCTCTTTAAAAAGCAGGCGAAATACCATGGACGGCGTATTTGTTTTGAAATTAATTTATGGTCTATGTAACTGCCCAGAATTACTAACCATTATGAACAACTGCAATGATGCCAATATAATGCGTCTCTAGCCAGTTTGAAGGGTTATTTAAAAAGAAATAATTAAAAAGGAATCAATGAATGTTATATGTAATTGTACTTTGTAAGTTACGTTATTGTCATTAATGTATGTTATTTTGGGTATACAAATTGTATATTATTTTAATTTTATAAATTGTATTTTATTGGGCAATGCCCGTTTATTTAAAAATAAAATAAACAAATAAACTATCTAAAATAAAAAAACCATAATTTAACTGCTTTCATGGAAAATGAACTTTTAAGTAACATTATATGTTGCTTAATGTGTCCTAGTTAAACAAATATAAGTGTTGAATTGGCATCGCGGTATATTTTTATAATTATACATTTTTCTTTATAAAATAAAAAAATCTTAAAAAGTTTTCTTGTAAATCTATTTAACTAGATCATACTACTACCTGACAATGCTTCCACAAAACTCATAATATATATAGTTAAATGTAACATTGTCTTGACAGTTTTGGCCAAGTTACAATCATAATTTAAATTCGCATCAAGAATGTTTCTACACGAACGTTTAAGTTTTAAGAGTTCCTAAAACCATGACCGTAAAATTTGACACCAATCAAATGAAAAGCAAATACTCCATTTGCCAGTTTCTTATCTATAATGCACTATTTATTTAATCATCTTATTTGCCGTTTCATTAATAAAGTTCGTCAAACTATCTGACATATTCTGACTTGGGTTCAGTTCAATATCCGTCAGCGACAAATTGTTGATTTCCGGCAAATGTCCTACTGACATATTCATGTCGTTTAGGGTATTTTGGAGATCACCCGAGTTGATCTGGTGATTGTCGAGATCCAAATAAGATTGTGTCGTCGGTTGATTTAGCATATTTGCCGGGTTTGAAGGAATGTTCCAGGTCGAACAGCTGGGTTGTTGAGGCTGCGTTGTGGGAGTCGGGAGGACCCAAGTCTGGTCGGTTTTGATTTCTGGAAAAAAACTAAACGTAATCACAAGAGCCAAATTCGTTTTTATAAGTCCAGTTGCTGATGGCAATAAACACTAATTCGAAAAGAATTCGATATTTAAACTATCCCTAATAAGGCTGGGAAATTGTAACAATTTTTTTTAAATGTTCATTGATTGGCGGTGCAGCTTCATCATAAACAACTTGGGAAAAATAATCTAAATATAGAAATTTTACGGTCTGCTGCCATAAGAATTATAATAAAGTTCTGGTAGGTTGCCAAGAAACTAAAGGCAATGCAACATTTTTGTAATATGTTATAAATCAATAACTAAGTGATGAGCTGAGGCGTGTTCGATTCGCCGGTTTAGATCGATCTAATTGATCTGACCTGTGTTCGATTGGCAAAATGATCATTGTTCACCACTACCGTCAATGTGATCCCAAGTAAACCTGGAAAATTGCAGGATCACCAAAATCAGATCAGTTTTTTGTTTTGTTTATACTTATATGGCTTTGGAAGTTATAGCTCCGTTTTGTCCCTGTTTTTAGATTTTTATTGGGTATTTTATTAGTATTCTTTGATTATGTCTTTTTTCAAGAAAATTAACTGTGTTGTAGAAATCGATGAATCACGTCTTTTTGAACCCATATAGGTAAATATTATTTCCTTTACGTGAATGAGAAGAGTGGAAATAAAATATGTTAAAGTTGTTTTACTTTAGTTCCCGCTTTAGAAAATACTACTACGCTACTCTCGACTAATTTTTGAACATAAAATAAGGTTAAGTCAAAATCGAAACTCAAACGAACAACTGACATAAAAATCCTTGTTTCACCTTGGATTACTGACCTGCTTTTTAAGATCAAATCGATCCAAATCTCTGTCCCAATCGAATACGGCTCTGGTCCGAGTATAGCGTTCGCCACGGATGTTTAAAAAATAGACAATCAGTGGGTGACTGTGACGGATTAATATTAAGGTTAAGAATTAGACGAAAAGTTAAGATTTCAATAAAAAAAAACTGTAATATTTTTTGAAACATTTTTTTGATAAAACTTAAGGCAAGCATATATTTTCTTTTCTTACGTGGCAGTATGCTAGTTTTAAAGCTCACGAAATTTAAAAGCTATTGCAGGTGAAGCTAATTGCGCAAATTTCGGAAGAGTGGGGGACCAACTAAGGGAGCAACGCGGATTCGGACCGGAGATGGGGTTTCGTTCGGAGAGGTCGCCATCGCTATCGTGTCCCTGATTGATTCCATATAGTTTAATCTCAGTAAAGGTCGGTGTGTAGTGGCGAAGAATTAGGGTTGCCAATGGGAGACAAGCTAAACTCCATTAAAGGCTGTTACCAAATTATAGGGGCGAAGATTCCTAAAAAGCCAATAATAAGTTTTTTCCTATCCTATTGTTCTACGAAGGGGGAACAGGGACATATCATGCGCAATATTGAACTCTATCAGAGGCTAGAAAAATTATCTCAATGGTGCTTCGTCTTGTTGACTTGACCAATTTACCATTACCTAATCTTTCGCAGGAATCGATTCGTCAAGCCCACAATTTAACGTAGAGAGCACCCGAACTGGAGCACTGGATATCGTGTAAGTCTTCCCGAACGCAAAAGGTTGCTGGGCGCTTTGTAAGAGTTAGATCAGATTAGGTGGTAATCTGACTAACCTCCCCAAGTTGATGATAGCCATTAAAAGGACTAATATCCCAACAAATGTTTTTTACTTACGTGGCATAATGTTGATGTTGAAGCACCCCGGATTGATAGGCTGTTGTCGGTAGGAGTAGTTGATCGTTTCCGGCGAAGGTGTGGGTGCCAACTCATAATAGTTGGGGGAGAGCGCCGGACTGGGGGCATAGATGGGGCTGGCAGCCGCGTACATGACGCCCCCATTGCTTGGGGTGCCCCCGTAGCCGGGAGAGGCTCCGTAGGGGGACGTAGAATCTGCAAGTTTAAAAATAAATTATAGATGTATTTTTCTTCTACTTCAAAAACCCGATATTGCAATGAAAAGTTACAATGTTACATTAAAAGGATAACAACATCAGCAGATATCAAATTTAAATTTTGTATTTTAAAGCTAGTTAAATTTCATCAATTTTTGATGATTAAATTAATAATTATTATACAAATTAGTCAAAGTAACTCACTTACGAACTTCACTACATAGTATAAAACAAAGTCGCTGTCGCTGTCTGTCCGTTCCTATGTATGACTACGTACTGTAAAACTACGCAACAGATTTTGAAGCGTTTTTTTTTAATAGATAGAGTGATTCAAGAGAAAGGTTTATATGTATAATACATGCATAATATTGTAGAGAAACACTGATAAATTTAGAGGTTTCTAATGTGATGTCGTAAATAAACACATTTTAGATCCGCGTGCGAAGCCGGGGCGGGTCGCTAGTTAAAGATAAAGCAATTACATTTGTTATGCTTTAATTGACATTAGAATTTATTTTTAGGGGAGACCGGGGCTAGTTGGACACAGGGGCTGTTAGTTGTGTTTGTTTGTTTTCAATACCAATAAGTAAATTTCTGTTCTCTTAGAAATTATGAATAGTATGTTTAAGAGGGCATCATCTCATGTAAAATAAACCCAATTTTTGCCCTCCGCTGTCACCGAATTTCTCAGAGACTGCATCTACGATTTACTCGAAATTAAAAATAATTAAAGACCTATCCTCAAACTACGTCTCTTATGTAGCAGATTTTCCGATTATCCTTTCGTTTTTAAAATATATAATTGAAGAGTGGAAGTAACAAAGGCGCTAAGTGCCAAAAATAAAGTTTCGAGATATTCAAGAAAAACGTTATAAAAAGGTCAATATTTGTGTTTTTTATTTATTAGCATTAAAAGTCATGTTAAAGGCTAACGGAAAAACAATTCTAACATACATTGATATATATTATGAAACAAAGCTGAAAATATAGTTAATTTCTTAAAATAAAAAAAGAAACGGGGTAAGTGCCACAAAATATGTTTTTAACAAAATAGGATCAGAAAGGATTGCTGGTGTATTTTAGCGTGTGTTAACAATATAAATTAGGCTGAAGGCAAAACTAAATCTATAACTATCATAAATAACACAGTAGTCGAAAATTCCGGCTACGGCTACTGGCACAGACAGCTGATTAACTCTGGCACTTGTCCCACTTGATGAGAAATATCCGTTGTCGCCAACGAAATAAGAATACAAAGGAAGTAGGATTTTGCATAAACCGCCTTACAAACCGACCGACGGAAGTCGGCCATTTTGAGACACCACAATATGACTCCATGTTTGTTTTGGTGTTTGACCGTGGTTGACAGGTCGAGCTGTGATTTCTGCTTTCTTGGCCGTTTTTGAGTTATTTTGCATTTTAATTAGTTAACAACCATATTTAACGAATACTAGTAAACTTATAATTACTTTAGTGTGACAGTGGAGTATACTTTTAGCGCTGGACAGCGATTAAAACATTTTAATTAGTTGTTATTCTGGGTTAATTAATAAGCTCTAAATATGGTTCGTTGTTCTGCTTGTGGGTGCTCCCAAACGCTATGAAGTAAAAAACTGGGCATTACATTTCATCGGTAAGTTTATGTTTAGATATATATACTTTTTTAATCTGTATAGAAAAAAAAATATTTTAATTTAATATCAAAATACACATAACCTCCGAACCTCGCATGTCATTCATGGGCGTTCGTCTTATAAAACCAGAAAAATATTATTTATTTATTAATCGACTGGGTTACCCCATTTCTACAAAAAAGCAAATTAAAAATACTTATTGGTTTTTAGTTTTCCAAATAATTACCTAAGAAAAAAGGCGTGGTTGAAAATTGTAAACCGAAGTGATTGGGATCCTACACGAAATACAGTTCTTTGCTAGAAGCATTTTCCTGAAGATTGCTTTGACAGAACCTCAAGATTGAAAGTTAGATTGGTCCCAACTGCAGTAGTGCCTACTTTTGAAGTAGCCAGGTTAAAAAATGTAAGTTTTGAAACTATTTTATCGGGTCATTACATAATATATTGGAAAATATGTAGGTAGGTACTTAAGAATATGAATACAAATAATTCTGCCTTATTTATGCTTCTGAGGAAGCTGCTTTGTCACTTTTTCATAAATTATGTATCGATAAAAGTTTTTAGATGTTTTATTGGTTTAATCTACTTTTAAAATTTTAAACCCATGGATAAAGAATGTAATAAAATATGGAAGTGTAGGTACGATAAACAAAAAAATTCATATTTAAAGACTGAATACAATGATGTTTCTAGAATGATAGAAACGTTTTCTCAATATTCACCTGAGGACGACTGGAGATACCATTAATTAAAAAAATAAATTCAAAGCAAGTCCCAAACCTTCTATCATTTAAAGAAATTCATATCAAAATATAAAAAAAAAATTTACAAAGAGAGTTAGTATCACGTTATAGTTACTTTTGTGTCATTTGGTAAAGGTGCCAAACAAATAATTAAAAAACTTATATTTTTTTGGCAGGTACGTTCCTATGCAATATCTTATAAGACACCCTGTCAAAACCTGCCTGAAGATAATTATCCTACTGTGAATCTAACTGGAACACCGTCTGGTTACAACATATATTGGACATGGCTCTTCCAGGATATGGCTCTTCCAGGACATGGTTCTTCCAGGACATTTTACTATCCAACAACACACCTAAGATTTTTGTATATTCCTTTAATCTTATATGACAATCATTAATGGTTACTGTTTCCGGATTCTCCAAAGTGTATGGGTTAGTCTTAAACAAGGTGATAACGGTCTTTGATTTATTTAATATCAGTTTATCTTTAGAAAACCAATAATTATTTACTTCAATCATAAATTGTTAAATATGTTGCTCGAGAAGCTTATGGTCTTTATATGCTAGGATTTATAATAAGAACTTGTAAATACTTTAAAAATGTTAACGCCATAATAACTTTATATAAATCCCTGGTAGCTACAAAACTTTAGTATGCATGCACTATTTGGGATCCTCAGTATGCCAATAAGATTGCTCTTTCAAAATCTATTCAGCGTAAATTTTAAAAATTTTTATACTACAAGTCATTTTCAGTTTATCCACCAAGAGGTACAGATCAAGGGCTTTTGTGTAATTTGTTTAATATCCCTTCTTTAAGACTATTGTGTATAGAAGCAAGAATTATTTTCTTATATAAAATATTTAGAGACAAAATAGATAATAAAGAGTTCTTAGGACTGCTTCCGTTTAGAATAGGCTTAGTCAATACTAGATCAGCACATGTATTTTATATTCCTACACCGAGGACAAATCTATACAAAAACTCACCACTGTGACTGTGCTCTATTTTAATAAATATTGTGGAGACATTGAAATATATAATTTAAACTATCAAAAATTAAAATTAAGGAATGAACTGCTTGGGCAAATGCTAATTGAATATTTATTATAGCTTAGGATAGCTTTTAGAAATGGGGTTTACGTATCTATAATTAACTTGTTAAGTTGTTGATACTACAAATAAATAAAATGTTTGTATTATCTGCATAGTTTGTCATTTGACAATTTTCTTGTATACTAGAAATCTCATTAATATTATTTAGGTACATATTATAATAAACAGGACTATATTATATTATATTTTATTATTTTCTTGTGATTTGGTTCATGAAGAAAGAGTAAGGTTTTTTTAAAATTTTATTTTTTAACGTAGACGTTTTGGCAATAATTTTGCCGATTATCTGAAACAATTTGTCTTCTGCAATTTTTTTTTAATGTATAATAACAGGTGTTTTTTAGTTATTTAACCAGATATTTACATTACCCTTTCACCTCCGTTACCTTATTTAAATAAATAATTAAAAGAAATAGTTGTATTGTTTTATTGCACCAACCTTACCGTATCTTATAGCTATATATGAATCTAAATATATTTTTTATTTTTCCAAATAAAATTTCATTAATCATTTTGTTATTACCATTTTAATGATACGCCACAGGTAAACCGGAAACGCGCGTGCGTTAAATGTTGCCGCCATCAGACCCCATCCCGGACAACTGTCAATCTACCATACCCTACTTCCTTTGTATTCTTATTTCGTTGGTTGTCGCTTACCGGTGGCGCCATCTAATTTTTATTGTAGGAAGCGTAATCTGACTCATGGCACTTACTTTCTTTGTTAGGTCACAAAGCATGTCTTTTAACACCTTTCTACGGCATTAACTCAATTTCGGAAATTATGGCACTTAGCGCCTTTATTACTGCCACTCTTCAATTTGTGTTTGTGTTTGTATAAATACGCCAACTTTAAAAATCATTTTCTCCGAAAGAAAGGTCTAAATTAAAAATCGAGACAAGACAGGAAACGATTAAACCTTTAGCTGTCCTGTTTAATTAAATTTAACTGATGATATTTGGTCACAGCCTGAACATGTACCTGTTTTTGAAATATTTATCTTAGCTTTTATACTATTATAGAAGTTAAATGTACAAAAATTACTTTATCTCCAAAAAAAACAAATATATCTTAATTTAAAGTTTAGATGGTTTCAAGTAAATGCTATAAATGCTTGACGCGAGTAAAACCGATGATGCCCTCTTAATTTAACGTATTTAATTTGATTTCTTCAACACAATTTGGCAAAATTATCAAAGTATTGTTTTTTGGAAAAAAATATGTGTTGGTATAAAACCGGTCTCGGATGTCAACACAGTGTGATCCCGGATTAAAAAAAAACTAACAAAATTAAAACTATTTAAAAAAAGTTTTAGGCATGAGAAACTACAAAAAAAAAATAATGTAAGGGGTACAACATACAAATGTAATAACAATAAGAGCTGTAGAAATGGTAAAAATGAAGGCAGGTCAATACGAACTGTTGCCAAAGACTTCGACATAGCATTAAGAAATTATATTGCCAAAAAGCAAACCATTCGCCAATTGAAAAAGTTGGTTACAAAAGAAAACCAGGACCGTATAACATACGTTTGTGCTACTTCTGATGAAGGAGGACACTTTTTGCTTGGTTGGGTTCAATATGTGGCATGCCATATGTGGCATAATTTGATTAATTCCCCGGTCTCCCCTATTTATATAACAGCTAAGGATTTAAATATTAATTTATATATAGGGAAAAGAAACCCACAGTCGTCTCCACAAATATATTAAAAAAGGTCAAATCAATGTGGTGTACATGTTTCGGTACTAGAAAGTACCATCATCAGCACCGAAGGGCCCAAGTGCCACTTACACGAAGGAATGTAAACAGATATTAAAAACATGAAAAGGACAAGAATATATTGTATACTTGGACGAAAAGAAAGTAAACTTTTTTTAAAAAATGTTAAAAATTAAAAATCGATAACGGGATATCGGAAAGGAAAGGAGGAAACTCCTTTCGATTTTTAATATCGATTTTTAATTTTTAACATTTTTTAAAATTTTTTGTTGTAAATGTTCTTGTCCTTTTCATGTTTTTAATATCTGTTTACATTCCTTCGTGTAAGTGGCACTTGATGGGCCCTTCGGTGCTGATGATGGTACTTTCTTGTACCGAAACATGTACACCACATTGATTTGACCTTTTTTAAATATATTTGTGGAGACGACTGTGGGTTTCTTTTCCCTATAGCTCAACAGCTCCACTTTGAGATAATGGACTACTTCCGTAAAATTAATTTATATTATTGGAAAAACTTACCTCTAGGTTCTGTTTTGATTGGCTCTATTAAAGGCATCGCCATAGCTTGTTGCATAGTTATTTCTGAAAACAATTTAAAAAAAATTAAGACATAAGAACTTATACAGTGCGGGGAAAATAAATGCATTGTCAGTTTTAATAACATAAGGTAGGTATATATACCATCACTCTATATTGTAAATGTTAATAAAGTTGTAGGTATGTACCTTAGTAATATTTTTAAGATAACTTTTTTGCGAATTAGAAGAAAAATTAAAATTAAAAATGTCTTATCAGATAAGTTATCATTATTGCAATAAAGACTTTAGTCTAATTTCCATATAATATTTATTTTATAAACCACGCGTTTCTCTACACTCTAGCTTTATCAAGGGATTTTTTAAATAGAGTGAGGTAGGTACCATAATTTTAACCTAAATATTTATATACTAATTATCTTTATCTTAAACAAGTAATTATATTAAGGGAATACCCACAAGTAAGTAAAGTAAAGTGGATGAAAAAAGAGGTGTAGGAAGAAGGAGAATCTCGTGGCTAAAGAATCTCAGAACCTGGGTTGCAGTGACCACCACACAGTTGTTCAGAGCCGCAGTTAATAAGGTGATGATAGCTAATATGATAGTTGCCAACATCCGGAACGGGTAGGAACTACTAGAAGAAGAAGAATAATATCCATAGAGCTGTTTTTAGAAAAAAACCTTTTCAATAATTGACCATATTCTAAAAACAGCTGTGTGGGTATTCCCTTAACATAATTACTTGTTTAAGATAAAGATAATTAGTATATAAATATTTAGGTTAAAATTATAGTACCTCACACTATTTAAAAAATCCCTTGATAAAGCTACACTACTACTAGTTTATAAAATAAATATTATGTGGAAATTAGACTACTCTTTATTGCAATAATTGTAATAAATTTCCATCAAGTAAAAGCCAGCACTATTCACAGAAAAGTTATCCTCTATATCTGAGCACTAGTATAAAAAAATAAAGCAACATTCACATATTATATATAGGCCTAAATAAAAAGGTGATCTGCAATAATACTAGTTTTAAAAGTTTAACAGTAAAGTTGTCAAATGACTAAAATGTATATTAATGTAATTTAATTTTTAATCGTCAAATATCGGTGGAGGAACCCTTATAGTAACTATATATGGTTTGATCTCCAGACTTCAAAAATTCTATAAAATTCAGGGCGTCCCCGCCTTTTTCAGTTACCCTGTGGAGTCAAAAATGATTTTACTTTGTAGACTCAGATTTTATTTTTTCTAATATCAGTGTTTGTGTATTTTAATATATTGTTTTTAAAATAACTCGAATCGTAGATCACCTTCTCAAATATGAGAAACTTCATGCAATAAAATTCGACAAAAAAAACGATGAAAATAAAGACTAGGATCGGTACCCAAACACAAAAAAAAAATATTACTATATTAAATAGTTCTAAAAAGGCATGGCACTCAAGTTTTTGCATGTGTTATATCAAGAAGCAAAGTTATAATATCTTATTTATATTATACTTAGCGAAAAATTACTTCATAGTTGTAAATTATGTTAAAAGTATTTTTAAGCTCCCTTTTAGTTTTCCCTAACAATACGGGCGTTTTAACTTTTAATTCCAAAGACTTATCTAGAAATAATTAAAAAGCCAGCGTTCAAAGCACGCATACTTCACTCAGGTATCGTCATTCCTTTGTTTAATGGTTAAGCAAAGACAATAATCTTGTTCTGTTCAGATACCCTTACAAATTTAATTTGTGTCCAATTATAATATTGTTCTGTTAATACGCTTTAAATCGCGTTCGAACAGCATTTAGAATACAATATAAGTAAATCCCTTACTCATACAAAGTCAGAAGATGCGGAGAATGCGGATGTTCCGTCCGGGACATGAAGGGAATACCACTTGCGAACATTGTAAAATACTTTTCATTTGCTTCTCTTAAACAGCAAGGCAAAGTAAAAATCTTTGCTTCGCTAAGTGTTAAAGGGTTATAGTCAGTATGGGCTTTGCTATTTAAAAGAAATTTAAAGGAACTCACAGTTAATAAGGCGATAGCATGTTTTGGACTCTCGAGAGGTTGGAAAAAGCGGTTCGGTGTTGCGGTTTCTTACTGGCACTATTAGTATGTAATGACTAGTAATAAGTAATGACTAGTGACATTGTTTAGTGATTGTACACCGTGCAAAGTTTGTATAAGTATGAATAAATTCAGGCAAAAAATATAAAGCAAATATTTAAATATAAATATAAAATATAAGTAAGGCTTTTTAAAACAGTATATATTAATAACAAGGCCGTCTAAAAAATGTACGTGAAGACGAAGATATAATTCCCAGGCAAGGGGATTTAGCAGGGTGATTGAGGGGTGGGGGGAATGAGAAACTCCGGGGTTTGGGTTTTTTCGAAGTTCAAAGTTAAATTAACAAGACGTTGACATTGGTTTGTTTATTAATAAATTGTCAGTTTGACACGTAAGCCCCAGGCGCCGCTTTAGTCCCTCAACTTCCCGATCCCGGGATCCGTCAAAACGCCATTTTGTCTGCGTCTTTGTCTCTTCTTAAACATCTTAGATGGTTACCATTTGCACATAATATATTATTATTTTTGTGTCTTCAAATAAAATCACCATAATTTAAAATGACATTCAGATGGGTAACTTAAAATAAATTCGCAAATATAAGATGCATTTGGAGTTAAATAAAAAAAAAATCGGTGCACTGCAAGTAGTTAAAAAGTATGCTAAATACTGTACAACCTATAGTTTCTACAGTGTTCGTAAAAAACTCAAATAAAAATAACACAGCAAAAAGCATGCGAAAACTTAGTTCCATACCTTTCCTTGGTGCCTGCTCCTTGAAAATCGATTTCTGAAAACAATCATTTTCAGGAAAAGTAAAAGTCGCATACATTTTCGGTATCAAACCCTATATTTGGTAGTATAATATGTATAAAAGCGGGCTAATACAAAAAGTGGCAGTTTTCTACATGGGTAAAGAATTAAACGGATAAAAATTCAAAATTCCAACCAAGAAACAACGATCTTTCAACAACTTTCCTTACATATGTTTAACACGCTGTATAATAAACTCTCTATTAGATTTAAGGCAATATTTTATACTGTAACAAATTACTTTATCATATTAACTATAAGTTTAAAAAATTCTAATCACACTGTTATAATTTTATTGTTATACCTATAGCTATATTATATTATATAGAAAATAACAGATATTTGTAGACATGCATCGTTTTTATAATAGACTGGCCAATACTCGCCATTATGAACTATATTAATGGTTTTTACAATAATGAAGGTATCAGTTCCACTCTTCGCTGCAGAAAAAATTGGTTTTTGCCATTAAGGGTTTTGGATTCGTCGATAATATTTCTTTCCACTCGCAAAACGAGGTCAGTTTTATCATAAGATTTGTCGGATTACTCCGCGCCCGTTCATTCAGCGAGAGAAATATGAACGTCCTTCGATTATCACATCGACAAGCAACCGGAGGTACCGTGCGAGCAATAATTATTTGCATCAAAGGCCTTGCATCTAAGGACGTAATGCTTAGCCGTAGAGCTTAATATCTGTTGGGTGTCAGTAACTACCTGAATTAACAATCAATCAATTATTCCGTCATCTTTGACATCTCGTTACAAGTAATTTGATTCATCGCTAATTTTTCCAATTTCTTGAACAATTCACACAATGGCCTTTACCGAACAGCACAAAACATTCATGGTTGAAGCGTATTTTCGAAATGGGGTTAGAGTAAATGGTGAGTGGCAATACAATCCGGGTTTGTGCATGGACGATTTTCACGAACATTTTCCTAACGTTGCTTTTATTGCTGGGGATTTTTATCATTGCCTGAAAAGAACCGTGTCTGTGTTTAGGGAACCAGGTTCTATACAACACAAAAAAGGAGCAGGAAGGCCATCTGTAGGAACAGAAGAACTTGTTGCAAACGTTCGTGAAATAATGCAAAATACGCCAACAAATTGTATAAGACGCCTGTCCTAAGAAGTGGGAAGATCTTATGGAACATGCAGGACTATTCTTAAAAAGCAGCTACATTTATTTCATTATAAAGTGCAAGTATTCCAAGAAATACAAGCCGCAGATTTTGAAAGACGCAGGAATTACTGCAGGAATTTATGCTTGGAGCATGGCGAACAAAAATAAATTTGTATTTGTCCACTTATTTTATAACTCATTAGTTTGGCATATTATGTCATAATATGAATTTGACAAAATTTTAACCTAGATTTGGTTAGATATATCGTCCCCATATCATTGTGATCTAAACCAAGCCCTACGTTTTTTAATCCAAGCCCTCTTTGATGCAAATAATTTTTTATCGCACGGTACATATTTTTCCGATTGTTAAAAGGACACTTTCAAAAGGCGGAAAATTTAAAAGTCCAACCGTTGTTTGAGGTATGAGTGATGAGTATGAGTGATGAGTATGAGATAGAGGGATTATCCGTGCTTTTCTTGCTTAGATAAAATGCTTTCTAAAACACTTTATACAAGTATGCGCGAAGTCCTAGTAAATACTTGACTGCTTTGGCTGTGTGTTTCTAACATGCAGAAAAATATTTTTGAAATAGCGCATCCAATACCCTTAAGAGTAATCATTCTCCGCAGAAATGATCGCAAAGCATGCTGGCACCCTATTTACCGAGTTAATCCCGTATTTTACACTTCATCCGGGACTAATGATAGTAATGTCTCTAAAAATTTCTTTTGCAGATTTTAGAAACCCTTTGCTAAATTATTCTATTCGTTTTTTCGATGTCACGTTTGAATAAAATTTAGGCAATATCTCAGATTTTTGCCGCATGTTTTACTCTACCGATTATCTTTACTTAAAGGAAGAGAGCCAATTTTGAGATAGGCGCCTAATTTGAGATAGCTCCGCATATTAACGTATATGTAACGCCATCTAACAAAAGTGTCGTAAACTTACTCAAATAAAGTAGACTGCAGTGGTAAAGAGTTCGTTGAGCGCGTCAGTTCGTTTATTTCTGCGCAGGTACGTTTTTCTTTCGATTTGAGTAGTAAAGTTTTTTTGATAGTGTAAATAAACCGGCATTTGCAGTCAACGTAAGTGGAAATAAAATATTTTATGTGTCGAAGTAGTTAGTTTAGGTGTTGCCTAATGATGTCTTATTAAAATTTCGCTGTATTCTTTCATAACCAACCTAAAATATTGTTGTCAATTTTTATAACGAGAATTATTAATTTGAGATACTAAATGGTGCTGTATCTAAGACTATCTCTAATTAGGCACCCAATACAATATTTTGATATTTTATTACAGATGCCTTAAAAACACAAGAAATGGGACCCTTATGCTATGGTGAAAGCTGTGCGTAATAAAGAGATGGAATATCTAACAGCCTCAAAAGTTTTTTGTGTAGTGTCTTAAATTAGGCAACCTTTTATTTTATGGGAAAATTGATAAAAACGAACCTTAAGTTCAATAACTTCTCTAGATAGCTCTTTTAATGTAGATTCTTTGTTGCGATGTTTTGCAAAGCAAGCGATTTTGTATAATCATAATAAAAATGTGTTTAATAATGTATTTTATTTTGAATTTACAAAAAAAGTGTCTCACATTTTGGTCCCTTCCGCTACGTCACTTGCGTGATTCGTGATTGAGTGAGGAATCGCTGATGGCTGCTGTATGCGATGCGATCATTTTGCTAGCAAACTTTATAAAATATAATTAGCTAAAACGTTATTTTATTGATTTCTGACTATCTAAAAAAATGTTTCGTTATTTAGGTAAAAAGGTATATCTGGCTTATACAGGTAAAAAGTTATTATCCAAAAATAGTGAAAAAACATCAAAATTATAACTATATAGCAAAAATAATGTAGGTATGTATTTTTTTTTTATAAAACCAAGGTTTTCTATAAGTTCCACCAATTGTTTTTTTAGCATATAAACCTAACTGCCAAACTTTCTTTTAACTTTCCAAAGATCATTATTGAGTTTCTAAATATGGGGAAATAGAATCGCATTTTAAGAAAGAAATTAATTTTCTTATAATTTTTGCTGAAATTATTTTGTAATATTCAAACAGTTAAACCATTAAGTGAAAAATTCTAATTGGCCTAGTGTGATTATCAACGCTTAATACCAAAAAATACATAATTAATATTGATATACAGGGTGTCCGGAAAAAGAAGGTCAAACCGTTAACCATATATTCCTTGAGCAAATATATGACTTTTATAATGCCATTCTTCATGTTCTATACACAGGACGTCAATGTTTAAAATTAAAAACTGATTTTTTGAATAACTCTAGCATTTAATAAGATATAAACTTCAAATTTGGTACATTACTTTAACATAAAGAATTACAAAATACAATTGTCAAATATTCAAAATAGGGAGCGTCTTAGTACCCCTTTTCTAATCGGTCGGGGTCAAGATGCTCCTGTTAAATAGCCACTCTGTTCCCCAGACCTTACTGCATTATACTATTCAGTCTGCGAGTGTATAAAAGATATTGTGTAGTACCTACCTATATGTTTCCGATTTTGAGCGAAAATTTTTTAACAGAAATAATCATTTAAGCTGGAGGATTAAATCCACACGCTTTTTAAAGGTTAAGATTTTTTTTAATAAAGGGCTCGCATGTGTATTAAAAAAAAAGGATTTGGAATTGTTGTTTTTTTGTTACTAGCGTGTTCATAATTTTATGAAAATAATTTGTTTTAAATATTTATTATCTTGTTATGATATTTCAAATTTATTTATTTGCTAAGTAATAGTAGGTATATTATTGTCTTAAAAACTAGTGAGAACAGTGGCGTTTTACTGTGAAGAATATTAGCAAAAGTATAAGTTCTTTGTAGGGCTATAAAATAATTTTATTTAACTGGTTTGGTACTACAGGTTTTTATTCGCACATCACTCTCCTTACATTATTTTTGGCTCGTCCATTGCTTTCGGTATTGTCACCTATTGCAAAGTTTTAATTATATCTTGTAGGGGAAAGTGGTACTCATTCGGCATATTAGCATTTAGGAGGCAAATCTGAGAAACTTCGTCATATTATTCATAAAATAATAATAACTAATTAAACTGTCATTTATTAGGAACTGGTTTAAGGGTTAAAAAGATTTATATTTATAGAGTAGGTTTATGATTTTTATTTAATTTTTTTTTTCACAAATGGCCGAATGTACCCCACTGGGGGGTACTTTCGGCTATACCCAGGTAGCAGACGGTCGTCATTTTGACGTCGTTTTTTAGGCAGCAGTAACGTCACAATGACCAAGAGGATGACGTAAAAAAGACATACCTAAGTCATAGACCGTTGACGTCATATTACGACGTCAATTTTACGGCAGTTAGGTACGTCATTTGCAACATAAAAATGACCTTTTTACGTCGAGATGTAGTAATTTTATGTCGTAAAAATGACCTTTTTTCGTCGAGATGTAGTCATTTTGTGTCGTGAAAAAGGCGTTTTTTCGACGATATATAGGTTTTTTGCGACGTAAATATGACGTTTTAATGCCGTAGCTATGGGCCGGCTTTACAAAACCGTAAAATCTGTAGTCCAGTCTTATATTTTGAATCATGTGTGTAAAAGACGAAATTCTGCAAATTATCTTTTGCACTACAATTTTCGTAGTTATGTGAAACCGACCCTATTGATTTATAATTTTTCTTTTTTCCTCTACAATTATATAGTTAAAATAATAGTTGTAATTGCTACGATCCTAATAGTTAATAAAAACAAGCCGACAAATAGAAATTCAAAACATTTTTTATTTCCTTATGTTTGTTAGTAACATAGGTTATAGACAATTATATTCTTTAAAAATATAACCAACTAAGTAGTATTATTGAAACACTTCAAATAACAAATGTTAATAAAAAATAAACACCCGTAAGCTTAAAAGTAAGTACGTACATTTTAAGATGTTATAATATAGTATTTATATTATATATAAAAATAATAAAATAACCATGGCCGGAATACATACTTTTTTACCCCAAAGTGGAGATTTAACAATATACATTAAAAATGTGATGCTGAATACAGGCGATGCACTTACTTATCGGCCACACCCCACGAAATTGTCTAACAATTAATGGCTGCTCCACCCACTGGCACACCTGATGTGATAAAATATACAGAAGCACAACGGCACAACGGAACCCACAACACAACCACAAAATATAATCTTATAGGTATTTATTTGATGAAAATGTGATCCAAAATCCAAGACAGACGGTGCGTCGCCGGTCTGTCGGAGCACTGCCCTCCTTCGGCGTCGAACGCGAAGTTATTGAAAATTCAAATATGGATGAAGGTTAGAGCCTCACAGTGTTGCCAATACTTTGGAAAAAAATTCGTAGGCAAAATCAATAAATTACCGATTTTACAGAAAAAATAACCGATTTTCTCCTATGATCAAAAGTGACTTCTAAAAAATGGATTGACCACCCCCTTTTGATTCTTTTCCATCAAAAGTGACTTTTAATAAAAAAATATACAAAATTCTCCCTTTGATCAGTGTTTTTTTATCGTAAAATGTCCTTCAATTTTTTAAAGGTTACAATGTTTTTAACCTTTCTAAAATTATGCTAGGTTTGGGGATTGCTAATGATTTGTGACCGATTTCTGGAAAAGCAGTAAAATTATGGCAGATTCCGGTAATTACTGACCATTTGGCAACACTGCTAAAACACCACCCAACCGCCAAAAGCCTCCGCGCGAACAAGACCTAACGAGAGATAACCAAGTTAGAATGCTATCCTTTTCAAATCAAACTGTCTAAATAAGGACAGCATGATTATCTGTTTTGGTGTAGTGTTCCATATGGCATGATTAATTTCCTTTTAAGAGATAATAAAAATACGCTATAAAAAGTAGTACTGTTATTTAGCACTCAAGAATTCTAAGTTTTAACTTGAATTAAATATTCCTAGAGTTTTTATAACTAATAAAATTATTGTGTACGTCTGCACACCTCAGAATATAGTTTATCTTTATTTAAAATTAATTTTTAGTCACTAAATTTGCAAATTTCTTATATCAGTTACTAAGGAGTCGATTTTTATTTTAATTCTTTAGAGTTTAAAGTTTTGTGTTAATCTATAGATCATCTATATGACGGCATTGTGTTTTTTTTTTAATCTGCAACGACCAAAATATTACGTTTAAATATCGAGTCTTTGGTGACGTCACTAGTACGGCATTATAATTACGTCATTATTACGTACCAATTTGGTCGCATGACGTCTGATGCCCACCAAGCAAAAAACCTCGCACTCGCATTCGCAACATTGCAATCTTCCTTCAAAATTCTTGCAAGAGCAATATTGTATTTGAAAGCTTGTAGGTAAACACCGTGGAACTCTCTAAAACAACTTTTCTATTTAGTTAATTCCCGCAACGTTGACTTTTGAAACCTTTCATATTAAATATTGTCACAACTTAGCTTTCGGATTCTCTATGCTATGTTCGATATATAACTTTAGAGAAATGTTTCAAGGGCAACCTGTAACGTGCAATATTTTAGCAATCTTCAGTTTAGAAAGTTTCAGGCAAATTACATAGCAACTTAGCAGCGATGTTGGTTTATGAATGTCTTTTTGTAATTGCAATTGTGCTGCCCAATCATTGCTTCAAATAGGTACGCCACGCGTCGGTCGGGGGGGGTTATGTTTTCGGTCTCGGAGTCAGATCGGATCGGCCATTTTTATTTTGGCTTGGCATTTCTTTTAAAAGAGTGAAGGACAGTGTTTTATTAAGAAATAAGGTAGGTTACATTAAATTTAATAAAAGTTTTATGCATGCTTAGGTACTTTTTAGCAGAGAACAAGTTGTTCTCTGTTAGGTAGGTAATTTTTGGAAATGGAGGTCGTGCTATTAAACACAAAACATAACCTAGGTATTTTATTATTTAATTTGTATTGGTGTGTCTTGTGTGTGGTACTACACGTCACTGGAGACTAAACTGAAAGAACCCCTTCCAAAAAAATTACCAAAATTAAAGCAAAAAGCGCATGCATACGGTATATTATAACTGCAGATATTCCAAAGTTTTCACTGGATAGGCTTGCAGACACAATTTTTGCAAGTTAATTCAATAGACAACTTAAGATAGTGTACTCCCTAAAGTTAATTGAAGTTGAATTTGTAGGCATCTAGTACTAGTAATAGGTTACTAGTAAAAAATGTGTTTGCGAAACCTACACAGAAATTTTTCATTCGTATAACCTATACACGAGTAAATTTTATATAGTTACGGGTTCCAAATCAGTAGAATGAGAATGTATGTCACAAGCCAATTCCAATACCCTATAGTTTACCCTAGACCTTTGTCCATTTTTTGCTATTTTTAAAAAGAAAATTATTATGAGAAATTGCACACAAATCATAAGTGAGAATAGCAGTGTTTTGAAATTTTAGATACATTTTTTGAGACTAACTGGAGGAAGAAATTTGAAAGATGCAGTGTACAGATGTTTGGAAAAGGTCTTCACCAATTATGTGGGGCAGTTTTTAAGTTGGACTGGTGCCAAGGGGAACTACAAAACAAAAACTTTAAGTAAGTAAGTATGGACTACTTCTTCAAAAAAAAAACTTTAAAACTCACTTCACTTATAACAGGTAGATTTTAATTTTTCTTTGGCAATACTATATTATATTAATTACATTAGATTTGTATTTAATCAAATTAAAAATTTTAATGAAAATTTTACACTCTTAATTTCAACCAATCAGAAGCTTGATTTTTCTTCGGTTACCATTAAAACCCACAGAATAACCGGAAATTTTTTACGTTTGTGGTAAAATTAATAAATGAAAATTTTCCTGAAACGCCATTTCAAAGACATTTCTAGAATATATGTAATTTCTAATAAAAAAATTAATTTGTACGTAGGTTCTTTAATAAATGAGTTTAAAATTTTCTAACCGAAATCCCACGTGCTTAAATTAATAAACGGTAAATTTTTCCTCGATCATGAATATTCAAGTCTTCAGAAAATTTTCCGGTAATAACTTAATCACTGTATCTATTAGTGATTGTCATTTTTTTTTATTTTAGATGCTGTCCGAACTAATTTTAAAGAACTTACAGATCAAGATTTTGAAAATTTTTACAAAAACTGGTTTCAGCATGCTAAGACACGTTTTGAACGAAGTAATTAAAACAGATTAGGGGTTAAGGAAACCAAACTTTGAAGGAATTAAATATAAGAAAAGTGTTTACTTAATATATATATAGGGTAATTTACAGTGAATCGGAGAACGGGAGATACGTTTTATTTGAAAATTTGTTTGTCTAGATAAACGACCATGGTCTATCGTTCTAAAATATTTTCAGCATTGCGGCGTTGCCGCTTCTGCCCAAAACAGGTAGCAACATCGTTATTTTAAATAAAACAGCCTATATATTTTTAGATTTTACGTAACATTCAAATTATTTTTTAATATATTCATTACTAGTCTATACTTAATAGTTTTCGAGATATTGACTCTTGAAAAATGGCATTTTTCAACTTTGACAGCTTCTAGCATTCTAACTATATATGTCTCTTAGAGCAAAACGGCTCACATGTTCCTGATGTCCTTGATTTTATTATGTTCCCAAAATTGTCAACTTTCGGTTAAACAGGATGGAACTCGAAAGCAGGAAATTAATTACTTTGATTGATTGATTTGGTTGATTCTTTGGGAAGATAATAAAATTTGAAGGAAGGAACACCAGCCGTTTTGCTCTAAGACATTCAGTTAGAATGCTAGAAGATGTTAAAGGTTAAAATTGTCATTTTTCAAGAGCCAATATCTCGAAAACTATTAAGTATATATATAACGTAACGTATAACAATGAATATTGTATTAAAAAAATTATTTGAATTTTACGTAGAATCTAAAAATTTAAAAATATATGGGGGGTTTCATTTACAATACCGATGTTGCCACCTGTTTTGGGCAGAAGCGGCAACGCCGCAATGCTGAAAATATTTTAGAACGATATACCATGGTCGTTTATTTGGACGACCAAATTTTCAAATAAAACGTATCGCCTGTTCTCCATAAACGTCTAACGCACCATCCACCGTGAATCACCCCGAATATATGTTATTCCTATAATAATATTATATATAGCAAAATAAATACATTTGTTTTTTTTTATAACATGAATAATGAATAAACGAATATAATTTCAAAAAATTAGGTTGCTGTAATGTTTTTGTGCCAAGGTTGCTGTAATGTTTTTGTGCCAAGGTTGCTGCAATGTTTTTGTGCCAAGGTTGCTGTAATGTTTTTGTGCCAAGGTTGCTGCAATTAATTGCGTGAAACGTTGCTGTAATTTAAATATCAATATCGCTAGAATGTTGCCGAAGCGATATATTTGTCAATATTGCAATTGAAACGTTCCTGAACGGCCGATTAAGGCTTGCAGGGATGTCCCCAACTTCACGCCGCAAGAAAAAGAGCAACATTGCAGCTCTCTTTGAAAAGTTACTACAACGTTGCTGCAACAACATTTTGCTTGGTGGGTGACCAATTATCCCCTAAAAATGACGGCATTTTTACGGCAGCTTGCTACCTGGGTATGAAGGGGAACATTCGGCTATAAATGGAAATATCTAAAAACTATATTAAAAAATGTCAAATTCTTTATTATCTATAATGAGATAAGGCTGAGCAGATTACAAAACGCAAATAGAAACTTAAAACTCATTGAAAATATACTTTGGTAGTAGTAACATAAAGTCAGTTTATCTTATATTTAGATTGGAGAAGTTCACATTAAATTTATAAACACCCGATGTCCTTGCGGTTCTCAAGGGAGGGGTTACAAAGGGTAAGAGAGCTGCAATGTTTTCTCTATCAATTATTGAAATGTCATCAATATCAGGAAATAGAAAAATATTTAAATTCTCGTTCCTGCGAAGAAATTTTATTTCGTATTCCTTAAAACGTATCTATAGAGAGGATTTTCCCAACATAATAAATTTCCAATTTGGATGCTAAAAATTTTATAAGAACAAAATCTCCCACTTCAATATTGTCCTCGTCGCAGATCTGTTCCATATCTTCTAGAAACTCTTCATCAGATGATTAATCTAAAACCAAATCCACACTTGACTCACTAGAGGGGGAAATATTTCTTCTTCTTTTTACCAAATTAACTTTAACTGATTTTTTTCTCTTTAAGTGATTGTTTTCTTTTCCATTCTGCCTCTATTTGTTGTCTTGTTTCATATTCTGATGTGTTAGTATATAAACAATTTGATTAAGTCATATTTAACGAAAAGAAAACAAAATGTCAATATCTCTGAGGTGGAGAGTGACACACTGGAGTTGGGTTTTGGTTTGCCACAGGGCACGGTGCTCTCGCCACTACTCTTTAACATTTACATGAATGAAATTTTTTTAGTGACTGACGAAGCTAGTGTTTTTTGTTTTGCTGACGATGCCGGGATAGTGATTAGTGGAAGCGACTGGAAGGTAGCCAAAGATAAGGCTGAATTAACACTTTTTAAAATTAAAAAATGGTTAGATAACTCACTTCTTTCATTAAATGTTAGTAAGACAAAGTTTATTGCCTTCTCGTTATCTTCACGTTCACTCCCTGATTTTTTGAGCCTAACACTACACGACTCACATTGTAAGTTGGACAGGCATTGCCTCTGTGATCGGTATATTGAAAGAAAATACAACCTTAAATATTTGGGAATCATAATCGATGATACCTTTACATGGAAAGAACAAGTCAAGTATGTAACGGATAAAATTAGAAAATTGATTTTTAAATTCTATGAGCTGAGAAACATTCTGCCCTTAAAAACACTTAAAACAATTTATTACGCGCTTGTGGAATCAATCATCAACTATGGATTGATGGTATGGGGCAGTGCTGGTTCGACCATTATGACTAAATTGCAAGTAGCTCAGAAGTGGATCATAAAAATAATACTTCATAAAAGCAAAACATATCCCTCTCAACTAGTTTACAGTGAAAGTAATTTTTTGACTCCAAATCAACTTTTCATAAAGTCAATAATTAGATTTATGCTGAAAAATTTTATATATAGGCAAACTATAGATCATAATGTGAATACTAGAATTGCAATGCAAAATAATGTACAACTACAAAACCCCAGACACACTGTTTGTCGAAACCATGTTTATTGTGTTGGACCTAAAATTTATAACGATTTGCCAATTAATATTAGATCTAAACCATATCACCGAATTAAAAAAGAAATTAATAAATGGTTAATTGAAACTAATTATAAGATAAACTATATTGTCTAATTCAATCAAATTACACCTGAGAAAATTGTAAATTATGATTATTACCTCAAAATGATATTTTATTAAGTTTAAAAAGCACACACACAGTATTTTTAATACCATTGTGTGCTAAACCTTTGCAATAGTAAGGAGTATGACCTGTGTTTTAATCTGTTTAAGAATGATAGGATAGCTGTAACTATTCTTAATACGTTATCTTTGAATCCATGCTATAATTCTCTAAAATAAAATGTATAAATTAAGTAAGTTAGTAGAGGTTAAATTTTACTATATTAGTGGTGAATATATTTATAAGTTATTCTTATTATTATGTATGATTGATTGATTGATGTATTTTTTACTATTGCTAATAAATAAAATAAATATATTGTTGATTGTGATTTTCTTTTCTTGTTTTCTTCAAAGGCAACTTTTGGAAACGGCCTAATTTCACTTAGATAGAGACTTGTTAATTGCCCAGGGGGCGTTTTATCTCTGTTAGAATCTGTTTGCCCTTTTGAAGTTGAGGGAATGGGTGTTGCGATTTTCGGATGAACGTGCCCGCTTCATTTTGCGTATCATCGATATGAATACCGGCTTCAAAATAATTCAAAAGCTTCATACGGGGAACATTTGGCTATCAGCCGAATCTTAACTACACGGACTAGCCGAATGTTCCCAATATGACATCACAATAGTTTTCATGGTAAAATGCATGAATGCAAGAAGTTTAAGGTTATGTTACATCTTCAAGCAACGACATAAATAATACACGAATCCTTGAAAACTAATTAACATTTCTAGCATAAAAACAATGAAAGTTTTAAAACATATTACAAGAGCCTAATAACTTACCTTAAATGCAATGAAACAAACTATGTTCACCAAAAAACAAAATAACTTTTTGCCGTGATAAAACTCACTATTTCTGACAGCATATAAAAAAACTGGCGACAAATTCAAATGCAGTTAGAGTTAATTGGGGGTAGCCTAACGTTCCCAATAGCCGAATGAGTACCACTTTCCCCTATCCATGGTAATGCTACAACGGCTGACTTGATTTAGCATTTGATAATTATGAGATTACCGTAAGCCGCGTTGAGTTGACATCAGCACAGAATATATAGCTAGAATATATTCTGTGACATCAGTTAAGGACCTACAGGTTTCCAATTATCTCCAAAACGCTTCATTATATCGAAATTTCATAGGAGACAAAATATAATCAAAAATAAATAATTACCTGAAAAAATATAGTTCGAACGTCACTGACGCAGGTACTAAAAAATGGGGGTACTCAGCGGGTACTGTACCCCCTATTTTGAATATTTGACAATTGTTCTTTGTTTTATTTTTTTTAAAAGATGTAACCTTCTATGTTGAAGCAATGTATCAAATTTGAAATTTATATCTTATTAAATACTCGGATTATTAAAAAAAAATCAGTTTTTAATTGCAAACTTTGACTGTATATCGAACATGAGGGTCATAATGAAAAATTGCTTTATTAAAGTCATATTGTTTCTGCTCAAGAAATATAGATATGCTTAGCGGATTGACCTCCCTTTTCGGACACCCTGTATATTATATACACTTGGAAAAAATAAAGAAATCTTATTTTTAAAAGTACCATCACTTATACAACAATAAGAATGCCAAAATTCCTAAACACCTCGTCAAAACCTATGTTAAACCTTAGTGGTTATAATTAACCAACGGGAAATAGAATTTTAATTGATGGAATAGAATAAAATAGAATATTTTCTCTAGTGATATACTACTATTTTTTTAAAAACTGAACAAACAAGCAAATCACCTTTGGTATTTTTTAAGTGAATGGGTACCTAGCCTTAAAGGTTTCTGTCGGCTGTATTATTAAAATTAAAATGTGTCCTTGCGCCCAAGGCCATATACTACACAGTATCGACGCATGTTAATGACATGATGACGCTTAGGCATAAGCGACATTATGTCAATAACATTGTCACTAGACGTTAACGACAATACATGATGTTTGATATGGATTGTATTACTGCTCTAGTACCATAATCAAGTAGGTAGCTCTAGGGCTGGTATGACATCTGACATATCAATAAGGCAGAAAATGCTGCCGTATAAGTATAATGTAATAATTGTCGCGAATAAATTATCGTTATAAACCCACCACCATGAAAAGATGCCATCAAATTGAAAAGAAAAACTTACTGTCACGCTCTGTGAGTTGGTTTAATATTTGGGATGTATCAATTTTGGCTCTCTTTCGTTTATTGGCATGTTTTTCGTTTAACATAGCTATAAAAAATATAAACAGTTTAATAAAAATGCATAAACAAAATAAGTGCAGGTAATAACAGATAGTAATATATATAGATTAAATATTATAATAAGGATGCAAACTGGATAATATTAAAACCTAAATATAATATAAAAACGGGCCTTTATGCCAAAAAGAAAACCTTGTATTGAACATTTAATTTGTGATATATATTATTTTTAAACAAAAAGACAAACCGAACAAACCAAACAAAAAAAAGTTTAAACATAAGTAGAAAATTTAAATTTCATAACAATAAAAATGATCATTACGTCTTTCCTGCCATCCTAGAGGCCACCTCCGCATTAGTTAACAACTTTCCTCCCTCTACCGGTGCATAGTAGCAACTAAACTCGTCAAACTCGCTCTGTGTCGCGTGTGGCGCCATGGCTGTATATAACGCGTAATTTTCGGCTTCGGTCAAGTCTAACTGCAAATCTAGATCCTCGTCAAAATTAGGAGCGCTAGGAGAAGAACCGACAGGAACAAACGCCACCGTGTGTCCTAATGGAGTTATGACAGCGCTCACAGGACGTGAATTGATAGTGGGGGGAGGACTGTCATCTTTCAAACGAATCCGAATACTATTGGCCGAGTGCGTGGAAATATTTCCGGCACTTTTAGATAGGCTATTGTTTACTTGTAATGACTTTGTGCTATGATAAGATGGAGTCACGCTAGCCTCACGAGACGGCATCGGAGTGCTGCCCTTAGAACTTCTCCGCCCGAATAGTTTAGAAAAAAAGCCTCTTTTTTTGGGGTTAGGGAGAGTGGACGACGAGTGTGGCACTGGAGGAAGGCGCTTGCCCGGAGGCGAGAGTTCACCTTGAGATTTAGGGCGCTGTAAGTTGAAGGATTGGGTTCGACTGACTGAGGTGGACTTCATGCTACCCGAACGAGTCAGTAAGATGTCCGCCTGTTTACCGCTGAGTTGTATACTCGTCGTAGAAGAACCGCTCCCGATATAAGTCTCGATCTTTTTAGTACGTTTGGGAGGTAAAGGAGGCAAGGACGCGTCATAATCCCGTTTGGGAGGAATAACAGGAACTACCACTATAGTTTTCGCTGGAATAAGGGGAGCGATATCAATTTTAGGACTAGTAGGGTTGATAATAACATCCTCGTACCGATCTCCCCCAGCTATGTTTAGAGGATTTTTAAAAGCAAGCTGTAAACTCGTATAGGTTCGCGCATCGTCGAAAGATTCGTCTTGAGGTGGCCCCATGGGAGGTTTTTGAATTTCTTTGATTGCCTCATTCATGAGCTTTGCGTGTGTTTCCGAGTAGATTTCATCTAATTCAGCGACTTCATTTATTAACTCATTAAAGGATTTTTCTTCGGTGGGCGGAGAGTTGTCCGCCCCAGAAACTATAACCACCCCATCATCCAGTTTGCTCTTTTTAACATCTGCATAGCTAGGAATAATATCGTTATTGTTTGTTTCTATAGGTTTAGCCGCTTCTTCTACCGAACTGCTAAGTTGACGCTTTGCAATAAGCTTAGCGTCATTAGCCAATATACTATTAAACAACTCATAATTAGCCTTTTTAGCCAGCCCGCGTTTGAAAGACCAATATGGCGGCCTACCTGAGTCTAAAGGAAGGAGTTCAAAAGGTAATGGTTCGCTGGTAATACGATCTGAAGGCCTGTAGAGTTGGATAAACACTTTTACGGGTTCAGAAACGTCTAAGGTATGGTATCGGGGGGTTCGGAACCAAATGGCGTGTTGCTTGTGGACTTGGGAAGGTTGGAAGTCTGCTTTTGCTTGCCATATACGTTGTCCGTCTCTTTCTTCATAGAAGTGGACTTCGACGTCTTCTTTTGCGACCTGGAAAAATGATAGAAGGTATTAAATTGACGTATATGATTCACACTAAGGTACTATGAGTTGGTTTAAACTACTAAAATTAAATCTTTTACTATACAAGGTTCAAGTTGCCAAGCTTTTTATAATTTTTTAATTTCTTTACTTTATTACAAACTTACGCAGAATAATTTTTAGGTGATCAATATCAATACACTGCGACCATTCCGGTTCTTCTTATAGGATAATTTATAAGTTTCCCCGTTTATATACTAAAGTCAATAGAATTTCGAATTCGAATTACATATTATTGGGTAAGTATATCGAGACTGATTTAAAACCCGAATTTCGGAACTGAAATGTAGGGGGTTCGTCCCTCGTTCGTCTTGGAATAATTGGGTGAAATAGTTTTTCCATTATATTTCGAATTCTATCAACTTTATGCAAAAATTATAAGAATAACTTTGGGTCGCAATGTCGCAAATAAAAAAATATTAACAAATACGTTGCAAAAATTAGGTGTAATTTATCTTTGACTGCCAATTTATCGCGTAGGTTAATTTCACGGAAAATATTTTATTTATTTTACATTTATTAATACCAAAAAACTTACATAAGTTTATGAAGGGACAAGCTATGCTGATCAGAGCTAATCTAGAATTTTTATTTTATTTCTTAAAACTGAAGCTGATATCTAATAATGTAAATTGTGACCATAATATTAATAACGTCAGAAAAATTCAAAATCACAGATTTGTATTGTATTTTGATTTAACCTGTTGCGATGTATTTTTCTCTTTAAATTGTACCTTTATCATTTTTAATCATGCATCATCATTTACTAATGAACTTAAATTGATTAATACTATTTAAGATACTTAAATAAGTGGTAAGTATGTAATTATTATATTTTATGCTCTGAAAGTAATTTAAACATTTTCCTATTTTATATTTGTTTATTACGTAAGTTTATATCCAAGTGCTTTCTGGTATTGTATCAATGATAATCACTTTTTAAAAATATTTTGCCAGAAATGAATATCTTTAAATAACATAAAATTGAAATTTTTGTTAAAACGTAAAGTAAAATAAATCTATTAAGCGAGTACAGATTCTTTAAAGCTTTATTCTGCAAGATTTTTAACGAATTTACCAAGGTTTTACAAGTGTTTCCCCCATATTAAATTTATATACTGTAAGTAAGACTGTATCAGTGAGAAATTTACAGGGTGCAACATTTTTGTGGTAGAGTGAAACTTAAGCGTTTCAGTAAACCGATGGGTGCTGCAATTTTACTTTTAATGTACTCAATGATAAAATGTTTTCCTCAAGAAAGAGTACTATTCATTATACATCAGTTTATAGTGCCGTTTTCGACGAAGAAGGAGGTGTATCATATTAACCATTTGTATAATTGGTTTGGATCTGACAGCACTCCAAGCGCAGGTGTTATGTATAACACTCATATAGACTCGCCGCGCTAGAGTTTGGACGTACCTGTGTAGTGCCCCGCTAAGTGGGATGGAAATTACTCTGAAAATCATTAAATAATAACAAATTTTTGTCTTGTGTAAAAAGAAAAATATTCTTAAAATCTAATAAAAACAACTTCTGGTGTTTATAGCGATAACTTCGCAGTTTTTCTTTGTCTAGAACTAATGACGTCAATTAAATTACTAATTCAAGTTGGACAGACTGATTTTCCTACATTTGGAAATATCTAACGTGTAAAAGATTAAGTTGCGCAATTATCATTGAACCCAAATCACGAGGTAGTACCTACCTCATATTCTTCACTATTAAAGACGAAGAAATATCATTTTGCAATGACGTCCATCCAGGGGTCTTTCTACTATAAATAAGAAGCTCTGGTCTGACAAAAATAGTAGTTGCTACTAGAAACTCTGTCCGTTTGAAATTTCAAGTTTAATTTTCTTTAAATTTTTAAAAGAATAAAAGTTTTAAAACTTAGAAGAAAAAGTTGAAGTGTTAGTGAGCAGTTTTATAGGTTGGGGGCCAACAAGAAAGATACGATCCGCTACGATGAGAAGTAAGTGCCTGTACTATTGTGAACCATATACTGAGTGTTTAAACGAATTCATGACATTTAATATTTTATAAACATTAAAAGGTCGCACCATTTAATATAAAAACTTGGGAACTTTGTGAACTATATGTGGGTTTTAAGGGATTTTAATTATGTCATTTTTCTTTCTAATAAATGGTGTTAAAAAGTTTTGGATAACATTTTTTTGCGCAAATTAATAGGGTTCTCGTGTGGCTGACTAAAGTAAATAATCCATGTAAACAACTATGCTAAAGCTTTTCCAATCATTTTTAAAAAGGCTTAACACTAACTTTCATATTTTAAACAGATATAAATTTATTTTATTTTAAAAAAGAAGAATAAGATTGTTTTCAAATAAATTATAAATATTTTGGTTTTCCAGAATTAAGATTTGATTATTTTTAAAAATTTGATTATTTTAAAAAATTCTATTTAATATATTATAAATAATATAACAGGGGTTTACATGATTTTTCAGCACAAGTATAAATATTATAGCGAGTCCTTTTTTCCTTATCTTTGAAAATAATCGTATAAAACAGGTAGCGAGTTAATATAATAGTTAGATGATAGGAGAAGTGCTCTTTTTATTAGTGTAGCCAAGTAAGCTGTGAGTTCCCAGAAATCCATGTAGCTGCTGCTGAGTGTTTAGGCCGAAACATAAGTAAGTAAACTTAGTTAGGGGTAGGGCAGCACTACACCTGCGCTTGGAGCATTGTGAGATAACAACCGATTATACAAATTGTTAATATGATACAGCATCATCTTCGTCGAAGACAGTTCTACAAAAGGTGACTGATGTATATTTTCTGTGAAATCAATCGTATGCGAAAAATCGGCTGTCAAAGAAAGATTGGTAATTTTTGCAACGTATATGCGCATGGCACGAAAGAAAGTTTCCGCCTATATAAAAAGTGTGTTCCTTTTTATTTGCTGCCAAAAGTTATTCTTAATAAAGAATTCGAAATATAAGAGGAAAACCCATTTTATCCCATTTCTACGAGATGGCGGACGAACCACCTACATTTTAATCCTGCAACTCGAGTTTTAAATTAGTTTCGATATATCTACCCAATAATACGCAATTTGAATTTCAAGTTCTCACCAAAAATGCACACAATAGCCGCCCATACACCAACATATAAGTTGGACCGATTTGATCCGTTCGGATTTGGTCTGCCGAATTTGGCTCGCCGACTTAATGACCCGATTAGATTCGCCTGATTAAATCTTCTCGTTAATGGGACAAAACTCCACGTTTTATAACAGTTTTGGCTTGGATCGCGATCTTTTGGAATTCCTGAAAGATTTAACCAGTGGTTTTAGATCAACTAGTTTTAAAAATGAATACCAATCGTGGAAGAATAGCTTGTGCCATAGCGTATGTATTTATTGCCAATAAACAAAAATCAAACAACGTCCAGAGAGATGAGAGCTATGCGCCTGGAGAAAAGATTAAGCCAATAGCCGCGCCGTCGAAATACCTTAGTGAGAAAAGGGTTGAAGGTCTCTACGGTAATAAAAGCAACTAAATGAATGAAATTTGTGATCTTTTTGTATAAACTCAAGACAGCGTAATAAGTTTACTATAGTTTTGTCCAAAAAGTTCGTTTAAAAAAATTAACCCTAACGAGAAATAAATCATTTTGAAAAAAATTATTTTAAGATGCTTAAATCGACTAATTGGAGGAAATTAAGATTTTTTTCGTATTATACCATTACAGTACAATAAGTTTAGTAGTTTTGTCCTAAAAGTTCATTTAAAAAACATAAGCCTAGCGAGTAAATAAATAATTAAGAAAAAGTTATTTTATGTCCCTTTACGTAACAATTTAAGGATGGATAATGATACTTTAAAACATTTGTTAAGTATGGTGGAAGTACATTTGAAAATAAATTCTTTTGACAAGTAACGTGAATCGGCAGACATTATTTGTTATTATTATTATTATTATTATTATTATTATTATTATTATTATTATTATTATTATTATTATTATTATTTTAATTTAACCTCAAACCAAGTTGGACGACTTGATACGCGTCCCAAATTAACCTAGCGAATCTACTGACGGGTTAAAACCGGCTGATTTTATCCGTGGCAGATATTACACGGTCCGATGAAGCTCGGCTCTCCACATACACGTAAAGTTTTATCGGCGTATTTGGCTCGTGCCATATCAAATTGGTTAAGTTATCCGCTGGTGTATGAGGTGCTATTGGTCATTTTGAAGTCCCGATTGATTGCAGTAATATACTCAGGTGCAGAACGTACTTTGGTAGTATGTAAAAGGTTTACATCATACGACAGTACGAACTTGTTTATTTATAATTCTAGACTGAATAGGATTTCACAGGAGACTTACTTTTTCGCACAAAATGATGATGTCTTTTCGGCCGCCGTCGACGTAACTGACACAGTCAGATAATTTGATGATGTTCAAGTCGGACATGGCCTTCTTGTCATAAATAACGTCACTGACAACAGGGCGGAGTGGTATCGTGAATTTTCCATCTTTTTCTCCTTCGAGAAATACTTGGAAACACAATCGGACAGCATTTAAGTCTATCGAGGTAGGTTGATTTCGGTGATTATAACCCTCTGATGAAAAACAGGCAATTATTAATTACACGGTTTATTAATTGGTACCTATAATATTCATTTTATACAGGGAAAGTTTACAATAATAGAAAACCTTATTTTTAAAAGCAAACCCTAAAATAAAAGGGTTGTTTGTGCGAGCTTTCGATATTTTTAAACTATTTATTAAAGCTACGTAAATATGGCGCCCTTACTAGCCTACATTAAAATAAGTATAGCGGGAATGAAGGCAGGCAATAAAATGACACAATTATTGTGTTTATCTTATCCCAATGTTTCGTTTTATATCTACGTTTTTTCAACAATTTGATTCAAATTGAAATTAGAAATACAGTCATAACAAAAAATAAAATAAGGCAGTATTTCCCAAATCCATATATAAATACATTACAACTTTGGCCATTAACAAAATTGTTGTTGTTTAGATAAAATAGGTATACCTACATGAAAATTATGAGAAATTAGGTACATACGAATGGAAACGTCTTTAAGCCGGTATATGTGTGTTCATACTGTAAGATATGAAAAACATGTTCGCGAAAACACATTCAATCCCTGTATAGATTCGAACTGTCTCCTCGGTCAAGTTAATAACGATGTACGTTATAACAATGGTATATTTTAAGACTCGACAAATTATACAACACAACTAAGCAACCGACTGTATAGTTAATTCTCCCCCACCATGCGACTGGAGGTATTAATGTCTTTCGTACTCATTTAACTTGTTGGTATATACGCAGTTTTAGTTAGGTTAAGCGCTCTTCTTCGATAATCTTTCTCCTGTCCTCCATTTCTTGATCTTCCTAATCTTTCAATTTAATCATTAATTGCATGTCCTCAGTTTTTTTCCGTCTTCTACTCATTAAACAACTTGTTGGTACAGAAGACATTAGTACCTCCAGTCTCGTGATGGGGGAAAATTAACTTCACAGTCGGTTGCCTCGTTGTATTGTATTTGTCGAGTTTTAAAGTATACCATACCATTGGTATAACGTACCTCGTTATTAACTTAATAGAGGAGTCCATCTGCAATAGGTGATTGTGAAATTTACATCTAACTTTGCGTTCACATTCCATTGTTTGCGTGCTACTATCAAATAGTACTGACACATCGGATCTATACATGGATCAAATATGTTTTCACGAAAATGTTTTTTCCATATCTTACAGTATATGAACACGCATATTCCGGCTTAAAGACCAAATGTGTTTTTGCTATTAAACCATATTTTTCATGTACGTATTTTACCTAAACAACAACAATTTCTTTAATGGCCAAAGTTGTGATGTATGTATATATGGATTAGGGAAATACTGTCATTTTATTTTTAGCTATGGCTGTATTTATAATTTGAATTTTAATCGAATTAATTATTATAATTGCCTTCCCTCCCTTTTTAGACCCTTGAAAAAGTTTTGATATAAAACGAAACGTTGGGATAAATATAATTTTGTCGTTTTATTGCCTGCCCTCATACCCGCTAGACCTATTCTAATATATTTATTAAATTTTAAAATTAAAATAATTTTGTTATTTGTCAAATTTTTATTGATTCAAGAAGCACTCTTAAAGTGATAAATTGAAAGCCATATAAGGGCAATGACACACACTGCGGTTTGTGCCGACTCGGCCGCCGCGCGCCGATGTAAAACACACACACAAGAGGCGCGTGCCATTAAATTAAATGCAGAAAAGTGGAAAAGCGTCCTAGTGCATGCGCCGCAATCAAAAAAAATTCGGCCCGCGGCCAATGTTTATCAAAAATTCAACCAACTATACTATCTACTTTCACTATCTATTCGTATTTTAATACGAAAATATGTTAAGAAGTCAAGTTGTTCTGGCCTTTCGGGAGGAAGAAACCCCCAGTTTTAATACGCCACTAACTGCGTAGCTAAATGCCTCAGCTATAAATTACTGGAATGCTCCTAAAGGGGTCCATTCACTATGCGATTATCTAGCAATAAGATTGTCCCGTTAGTGGGCGATGTCAATCAAATTGCAAGCGATATTTTGGTTGCCGAGCGATTATTTAATTTATCAGACGGAGGGTAAATCGGGTTGCGATTGAAAGCAATTTAAACAGATTACCAGAAGGTGCTGTGGGAAGTACCGTGCGAGCAAAAATTATTTGCATCAAAGGGGGCCTTGCATCTAAGGACGTAATGCTTAGCCGTAGAGCTTAATACCTGTTGGGTGTCAGTAACTACCTGAATTAACAATCAATCAGTTATTCCGTCATCTTTGACAGTCGTTACAAGTAATTTAATTCATCGCTAATTTTTCCAATTTCTTGAACAATTCACACAATGGGCTTTACGGAACAGCACAAAACATTCATGGTTGAAGCGTATTTTCGAAACGGGGTTAGAGTAAATGGTGAGTGGCAATACAATCCGGGTTTGTGCATGGACGATTTTCACGAACATTTTCCTAACGTTGCTTTTATTGCTGGGGATTTTTATCATTGCCTGAAAAGAACCGAGGCAGGTTCTATACAACACAAAAAAGAAGCAGGAAGACCATCTGTAAGAACAGAAGAAATTGTTGCAAACGTTCGTGAAAGAATGCAAAATACGCCAACAAATTGTATAAGACGCCTGTCTCAAGAAGTGGAAAGATCTTATGGAACATAAAGGACTATTCTTAAGAAGCAGCTAAATTTATTTCCTTATAAAGTGCAAGTATTCCAAAAAAATACAAGCCGAAGATTTTGAAAGACGCAGGAATTACTCTCAATGGTTTACCCAAAATTTATTGGAAATAAATGATTTATTAGACCTGATATTTTTTTCGGATGAAGCCTGGTTATACCTCTCCGGTTATGTGAATTCTCAGAATACACGCATGTGGAATAGTGAAAATCCCCATATTATTGTAGAGTCCACATTGCACCCTCAAAAAATTGGTGTCTGGTTAGCTGTTTCCCGAAGAAGAATTGTTGGTCCTATAGAGATAATATTTTGAATCCATTTGTGGAGCAATTACTTGACGACGAACTACGTTTTGGATATTTTCAACAGGAGGGTGCAACCGCCCATGTAGCCGCCGAAACTATTAACTACTTACGCAATTTTTTCGACGACAGATTGATCAGTTTTCGATCAGACATTGAATTCCCACCTAGATCACAACACCAGTTGCAAATTTAGAACAATTACAAGAAAGGATTATTCAAGAATGTGGTAACATTTCTCCAGAGATGCTGGTCAACACTTTCGAAAATATGAAGAGACTTGTGAATTTATGCTTGGAGCATGGCGGTGGCCAATTTCAGCAATTTATGTAATTATTTTTCTTTTTCTTTCTGTATATTCTTACTTTGTTAATTTTGTAAACAACAAAAAAAAATTCGTATTTGTCTATTATTTTATTACTCATTAGTTTGGCATATTATGTCATAATATGAATTTGACCAAATTTTAACCTAGATTTGGTTAGATGTATCGTCCCCATATCATTGTGATCTAAACCAAGCCCAGCGTTTTTTAATCCAAGCCCTCTTTGATGCAAATAATTTTTGCTCGCTCGGTATATATGTTTCACTGCGATTGCTTGTACCTAATACAAGGTGCAAGTCCAAAGGTTCCTCGACGTGTTTTAATATTTTTGGAAGTTGTGCTTTTACACGTATCAAATAGAGAATGCTCTTAACAAGGACGAAAAAAAAAGAACGCGATTGTACTAAAAAATTCATAAAACCATATTTTTAAATTAAAAACAATCACTACACGGGCCCTTTGACTAACTCTCAAAATAAAAACTGATTGCAAAGAGATGTAAATGGGCCCCTTTAAGATAGGGAGAGCACTATGCGTCGACTTAGTCTTATTGTTCCTTCCCACTTGACATAATTTGAAAATAAACGTTATTTTAACGCAATTTGTGTTAACTTAACTTTTATTCTAAAATATGTCAAGTGAGTTGTACTTGACCGAAACTGACAGGCGAAGCCCCATAGCCGATACAGTGCATGGGAGTGGGTGACGAAAGGCCAGTAGGGAAAATAAGGCAGTAAAATGTGTCCGTATCTCTAATTATTATATAGTTGATAGTTCTCTAATCTGGTTTTGGCACACAAACAATTTAGATATTTCTAAGAACGACTAACGTTGCCTTTTCGTGTAAATAACGAATACTAGGTAAAGTGTATACGATCTTAGTAGAAAAATCTTCGACAAAAAAACTAAAAAAAATTTGATTACAGACTTGTTAAGTCCACGTGGACTATCTTCGAACATCTGTATAGGGAGCGATCAGTACAAATTTTGTTATATTTGTATTGTAGTTTCAGTGTGTGATGCAGTAAATTGATCGTACCACCAATATTTACGTTGTCTTAACTGACTTCGTATGAAGTATACTTACGTCTATATGGATCTACTCTAATTTGTTCACGTTGCCGCAACGACGTTTCGATATCTCGTTTCTTCACACACTGTATTCCTAAATTTGAAAACTGGACCCTCATTGTTTCTGGAGGTATTATTAACGTACACACTCCATTCTTACAGCCTTCTCTTCCTACGAGGTTGTGTGGATGTACTCTGAAACAAAAGAAAAAATACATTAAACCTTTAGAAATAAAAAATTAACGTTAAGTCCCTCCTTATTTATGGGATATGGGCTACAATATATAATATAATGGTTCTGCAATCAAAATCAAATTAACAAAACGTTGACGGCGCGGCGGTCTGTTTAAGCATAAAATAATGTCCATAAATTTCTTTTACCTCGTAGTCTAGTAATGTTTGTTATTGTTCTAAAAGGATAACATTAGCGGCGTAGCAAAAGATGAGGGTGGTCCGCCACGAGCAGGTACCATACCAAGAGGGTGCCACCAGTAATAGACTTTAATTCCTACCAGTAGAACCTATGCAAATGGTCTTATGGCAACCATCAAGGCAATAATTATGTAAAATTTTATATTTAAAATTTTTCTTATTTAACAATCTATAATGTCGGGTTGCACATGGATTTAAAAAAAAATAATTTACTAACCAGCATCTTTAACTGTGACTTAAATAACATTGACAAAAATGATTTTGACACAAGCAGAGTTTTTTTTTCCGTTCCACAAAGATGACGTCCTCCAAATGAAAGAGTTCTAAAACAATGATGTTCGGGGTGTACGAAGTTGAACCACATAGGGATGGGCGGCAGTGGTTCGTCGTGTGTTTCTGCTATGCATTACTCTAGGTGGAATCGAGCGGGCAATATCTGTCGAACACTTGCCATGGAAATATCTGTAGAAGAGAGTCAAATCACCAACCTGTCTTCGATGTTGTAAGCTGTCGAGGTTCTTAGTCAGCTCGTGGTCGCCGATTAGACGAACGGCTCTCCTTTGGATGGAATCCAACAACCGAAGGGTATGCTTCGGTGCAGAACTCCAGTGATGGTCGAATCTGGGCTTTATAGAGTGTCAAAAGTTGTTGAGGTGTATACAACTTTTTGGTACGGAAAAGTATACCGAGCTTCTGAGAAGCTGCCCTGGCGATTGCCACAACGTGATTATGCCAAGACGTATTTCCTCCCAGGTTGACACCCAGCAAATTAATAGACGAAGTCAGTGGAATTGCGTGTCCTACCATAACGATATCGGGTTCTGCAATGTTAACCTTCTTAGAGAAAACTGCTGCCTGGGTTTTTGAGCGTTAAATTCGACTTGGTTACTGTCACCCCAAGACAAAATTTCTTCCAGGTCTTTATTAAGGCGTGATACCTCATTTTGTCTGCGAAGATATGCGTCAGCAGCCGATGTTTGAGATTTCAAAGTAAAAGATGAGATTAGTGTGCTGTCGTCAGCAAAGCTATATATTGGATTTTCTGTTTTCGCTAGAAGGTCGTTAATGTACAGTAAGAAGAGAGTGGGGGATAATATGGACTCTTGAGGAACACCAGCATTGATGGTGAAGGTGTCTGAGAGAAACCCGTCAATCGCCACTTGCAGAGAACGGTCCTTGAGGAAGCTAGACAACCATGAACAAAATCGACCGGGCATACCATAAGAACGCAGTTTACTTAGGAGCCCCCTCGTGCCAGACACGGTCAAAGGCTTTAGAGATGTCCAGTGCAATAGCCCGGGACTCCCTATGATGTTCGATTGCGTTGCTCCAAAGATGAGTGACATGGGCTAGAAGGTCTCCTGTTGATCTGGACTTACGAAAACCATACTGATGGTCGCTGATAATTTTAAGGCCTTCTAGGTATTTTAGAAGTTGTTGCTTTCTCACCTTTGATATAACTGAAAGCAATGCGACTGGTCGATAGTTGTTTGGCAGGGTTTTCTTGCCTTTCTTTGGTATAGGCTGGACTCGCGCCTTTTTCCAGCAAGATGGAAATTTTCCTTTTTTGTAGGATAGGTTAAAAAGTCTACAAAATACTGGTGTGAGTTCATCGGCGCATTTATTGAGCACTATAATAGGAATTTCATCTGGACCGGAAGCTTTTTTGGCATCGAGCCCCTTCAGAATTCATTTGACAGGACGCTGACGGAATACGATATCAGTCATTTCCGATCGAACTGCTGGAATATTCGGGGGTGTTTTTCCCTGAAAGTCCACCGTGGAGTGTGAAGCAAATAGTTCAGCGAGTAAGTTCGCTTTATCTTCGGCCATGGTTGCTATTGTGCCGTCAGAAAGAGAGAGTGGCCTGGAAAGCTTAATTCTTGTTTTCCTAATCAGATAACTTTGATTGTGACTAAATAATGTTTGCCAATGTTATGTATGCCATAGTCCAAGTTACCACTGGTCAATCCTAATATCGAGATCGAGAGGGGCTGATATGGGCGGACTCTGAGGTCTTAAAAAAACGATAGACCAATACGTACATGCGGTATGCGGTTCGTATTGAATATTCCACCTTAAATAATAAGTCCAGACATTACCCAGGCGATAAAGGATAAAATGGGCCTCTTAGGCCTCAGTATACTGGTTTTTCCGCCAACCCCTAATGCTTGCAAAAAAGGTGCCTAGTTAGCTAGATATTGGTAAGAACCTTTGCGCATCAACATAAGAGCATCAGCAAATGAAAAAAACTTTTAATAAAATAAAAATTCGTAATAACTTGTAATAATGTGATGTGCGATGTACCGGCCCCGGGTATCATCCACTCCTATTAGGCCACTGGGTAAAATATCGAGGGTATTATATACAGGGTGTTCCTAAATTAATGGTACATCCGAAAGTCGGCGATTCTTTGGCTTATTTCTTAAATAAAATGTTATATAAACATGAGACCGAAAAAGCTTCGTTTCCGAGATACAGGTTGTTAACATTTTAATTAAAAAAATATTTTTTCATTGCCATTTTCAAACCACTCTAGATATTTTTATAAAATTTAGTACACGTCTTTTGAGCATCGAATGGCATTTTTTGATGTAAAATAATTTTTTAAAATTTTAGCGGTGGCGTCCGTGCGTGGCTTGCATTTAATATTTTTGAGGAAAAAAATGGTGCGCCACTGCTTTTTCTTTAAATAAAAATTATTTTTGAAATTCCCGTCTAATTTAGAGCAAATTCGGTCTCCTGACTTATTTTCTTACGGTGCACCGTTTTCGAGTAAAAAATAAAAATCATTTTAATGCACATTCCTGGAAACACATAACATAACTCATTTAATTACCATTAAGACCCTGTATTTCGGAAACGAAGCTTTTTCGGTCCCATGTTTATATAACATTTTATTTATGAAATAAGCCAAAGAATCGCCTACTTTCGAATGTACCATTAATTTAGGAACACCCTGTATATAACCAGTATGTCGCTAATGCCATGTTACAATATTGTGTCCCGTATGCATGGACGACTAAAGCGGGATACGGAGTTTGCGCAGTTATAAAAATGTTAAAAAAAATTATAACTTTTGGCACCCTGTATATGCGGTAAAAGAGCATTTGCTTTCACATATTATACGCTAAAGCTTTGTTTCTTGTCTGGAGCATTATGTAAAACAACAACAATCCCGTTGAATAACAATAACATTGAATAATATTTAGTATGTACGGCATGATCTGTAGAGATACCGCTTCGGAGAAATTACTTATTTCGCTTGCCACATTATTTGCAAGTCAATGAGTTGGGTGGGGTAACAAACACATCCACCTTTTTTATATTTTTATATAATTTTATCGTTTCAAAAAAAAGTGTAGAAGAGCAAGGTCACGGGTCACGGGTCACGCTGGCACGGAGGGAAGGGAACTACTAAGTTGGTGTAAATTTTTAATTATTTAAAGGATCAACTGGTAGAAGGGAAACGAAAGTTCTTCAATATTAGGAGCAAACACTATTCATTTATAAGGTAATAGCGTAAGTTTGTAACTAAAGTGTATCACACACATAGACTAAACCAAAATAATAAAAAAACAATGCTAGACCCGTGATCACCGATCTGCAGGTGGATAGCACAGTTCTTATTGGTTAACCCGGTGGAGACGGCCCGAGCTTGGCGCTACCGAAATTTGACAGGGTTGCATTTAGTCGTAACATACGAATTGTTAGATTGTTGCATTTTGAATGTTTATTTACATGATTTTGACGCTTTTATCTGTTGTTATTTATGTGTGGTTGGCTATTGTTGTTACCGTACTATAGGCCTAAATTTAAACCTCTTTAGTAAATAAAGCGGTAAAACATTAAACAACCAATAATTTAACTAACTACGCGGCGCCTAATATAGGAACTAGTAAAGTAAGGGCTACAAGTATAAGATTATCGTTTACATTTTGATTCGGCCAGTGGTATAGTCGCTTCCTTGTTATATTTCTTTGTTCGAATTTTTATGTAGAGAACAGCGAAATGTCAACAATAATCATAACTATAAACATAACATCATAACAATAATCTATAAACTTTATAAATACCCTGTATATTTGGATTTTATTACATCTGTATTATGAAGTCAATTTAACAACTAATTATTTTAAATATCTTGTGATACTTAAATTATTTGTCAATTAGGTATTGTACCTTTAAATACGGCCCTGTTCACTGTTTCAAATTTCGACAATCACGTGCATCATGCGTGATTGTATTTACGTTTAGTCTATATGTGAAATAAATTGACTTTAGGAATAAATTTACTAAATCCCGTACACTTTTTTTTTGAAAAATGCTTGGACTCTGGTATTAACATTTTAAGTTGTGATATTTTTTATAAAAAAAAATTATGACACAGTGTGTCCCAAACTAGAGATATTTTTTTAAAATGACAACCCCAGTTTTTTATTAACTATGTTTAAGGTGCATATTCAGTTAATATGTATGTTAGACCCTTTATGACGCACTCATCACTTATTATCTTCTACGCAACATTCAGTGGCGACTCGTGGGGTAGAGCCACAGTGCCATGTCACTACCTGCCCTCCTGTCTAGCGTCCTGCCCTTTACAAATTACCAAAACCTATTAAAATTAATATTCTCGTTTTTAAAGCAATTAGCAAAATAATTTAAAAATGGAACACAGTCGGGTGCAAATTTCCAACTAAAAGGAAGCGATTATGCGTAAAACGGTAACGTAGCTTCCGCGCCAAGCGCGACGAGGCACACGGGAGGTGACGAAACGCCATCACCTCAATAAAAAAACGTTGGAAAATGACCTTGAATGCAAGCAGGCAAAAATCTCGACGACGTAGCCAGGCTCTCTTCGTTTGATCGTTTGATGTTAGACGTTGCAAACAGCTGATGTTCGCGTCGCGTCCCGATTTGTTTTCGTTCGGCCGGCGGCTGATTTAATGTAGGGTTAACGAACTTTTATTTTAGAAATACATAAGTAATGAATACTATTAGATTTTTAAAGGAAACTATATGGAAAAAAATACTTGGGTGTGCGGTTGTGATGAATCTAATAGACTATTTTGTTTTATGTGTGTTTTATTTGGTGGGAAGCAAACTTGGTCCCAAAAAGGTACAGATGATTTGGTCCATTTCTGGGACAAAATGAAGACACATCAAAAATCGAAGGTACATTTAAACAATATATTTAATTTCAGTATGCTTGGTAAAATTAACATTAAAACTCAATTAAATTCTGCATATCACAATGAAATAATGAAGAAAAACGAACAAATTGATAAAAACAGATACATATTAAACCAAATTATAAACTGCGTTCGATTTTGTGGTGCATTTGAGTTGGCTTTGAGAGGTCATGACGAAAAAGAGACGTCGAAAAATAGGGGCATATTTCGTGAATTAATAAATTTCAGCTCAGAATTAGACAAAACTCTTAAAGATCATATTAAAAAATCGAAAGTATTTAAAGGAATATCAAAACCCCTACAAAATGAACTTCTGGACTGTATGTTAGATGTGTATCATGATGAAGTCATAAAAGAAATAAAGGACTCTCCGTTTATCGCTGTTATCGCAGATGAAACCACTGACATTGCTTGTGTGTTACAACTTGTTATCGTGTTTAGGTATATTCAAGATATGATTGTAAATTCATAAAATAAATTAGGTGCCTTTTTGCTTATTTTTCCTACTTTAAAAGCAAAAACTATTAACAAAAAAGGGCGTGGCACCCAAAAATTTTTTGCCTGCGGCGCTAAGGGTTTACCTGGCCCTACTTCACTAAAATGGCACGAGCCGCCACTGGCAACATTATCAATTTCCGGTTTAACCGGAAAAGACTTAACCCTGCAATTCTATAAACTCGTCTAAATAATTTTATGTCGCACATGCACGCTTTGTTTTTATTTCGCCTAAAACCTATTAATTATTATTCATTTTATACTTTCAAGAATTTCAATGTCATACCGCCATCATTCAGTATCTCAGATAAATTACAGAAATGAGTGAAAATATTATACCTAGTCCAAGTACATACCTAGTATAATTTCGTAGCAAGCAAAAACATAATTAACAACACAATTAAATTTGTTGTTTTAAACAATAGCCAATATGATATAGGTAGGTACCTACATCAAAACTGGTTTTCATCGTTTTTTTTTTAATTACGTATTATATTTTTTAAACTCTATTGATTTATTTAAACAAATATATTATGTATATTATTGATTCTTACATGTATTCAAGATTTATAATAATTAATAATAGGTAGTTTTTCCAACCAGCCAAAACCCGCTAATCGATTTTTCAAACGCGAATACATCTCCGAAGTAACATAATTTCCATTGTAAACCGAAAATCATGTTTTAGTAGCCAGTTAGCGAATGCCAAGATATTGGCGTTTGAAAATTCGATTAGCGGAATTTTGCTGGTTGGCCAAAACTATTCATACCATTATAACAAAGTTTATTTTAATTTTTGAAAAAAATACTTGGCCCATGGTGTAGTTTTAATGACCTTATTTTACCTTTGCTAGTACTAATAAATATATTATCGTAATATCTGACCTCTATGTCTGTAAAAGATTAAAAGTAGATAACCTTTTATCTTTTATCACAAGATCGATGTTAAAGTTAAACCCCCTGCTCGCATAATTAATTTTTATTAAATTTGAATAAAACGTTGACAAAGAAACGTTACCAAGGCAACCGCACTTGATAGGTATGTCCGGGCGATGTGGTAGACAAGAGAGCAAACGGACCAAAAATGTATCAAAAATTTTCTTTACGGTCTTCGCTTTTTGAGTCTTAAATGCAACAAATGTAGCAAATACAATTTATGAACAGGAGCCATGTCTGCGAATGGGCGTTTTCACACTAGCCGACACGATACCGACACGATACCGACACGACAACGACAACGACAACGACACCGGTGGACGCGTAATCTCATGTAAGTAAAGGGAATCGACACGATAACGATATATCGGCAAGTGTGAAAGCATTCCCTTTACTTACATGAGATTACGCGTCCACCGGTGTCGTTGTCGTGTCGGTATCGTGTCGGCTAGTGTGAAAACGCCCAATACCGGCACAACACTACGACACGACAGGGATGGCTGTCGCCAAATGCGAAAATACTCGCTAATTTATTGTGTCGGTGTCGCTACCGTGTCGTGATCGTGCCGGTATCGTGTCGGTATCGTGTCGGCTAGTGTGAAAACGCCCCTTCACTATGGGCGTTTTCACACTAGCCGACACGATACCGACACGACAACGACAACGACACCGGTGGACGCGTAATCTCATTTAAGTAAAGGGAATGCTTTCACACTTGCCGATATATCGTTATCGTGTCGTTGCAGGCGCCGACAGGTCGGCGAGCAGCAAGCGCTCCACTCGTGTCGTTGGCGGTTTTTCCTTTTCCTAGTTGTTTCTGTTCTGGTTTTTTGATTTCGTCAATTAACTTGCTCAGCACATAGTTAAATGTTTCATGACTCATTCAAAAGTAGTCGAAAAATTTGTCAGAATCCTTAGTCAATGTCTCAAAAAGAGTGTAATAGGTGCCGTGTAAGTAGCGCACCTTTACTATTGGATGTATCAAAAATTTTCTTTACGGTCTTCGCTTTTTGAGTCTTAAATGCAACAAATGTAGCAAATACAATTTATTTACAGGAGCCATGTCTGCGAATACCGGCACAACACTACGACACGACAGAGATGGCTGTCGGCAAATGTGAAAATACTCGCCGATTTATCGTGTCGGTGTCGCTACCGTGTCGTGATCGTGTCGGTGTCGTGTCGGCTAGTGTGAAAACGCCCTATGACAGGAATGCCGGTCAGCTGCCGGCGCAAGTATACTACTTTCAAGTTAATTTTTATGATTATCATTTGTTTTGTCCCAAAAACAGGGGATTGCCTACACAAGTTCGAATAAATATATATATTGTTACCTAGGTATTACCATTTGTTTTGAGCATATATATGTCATTTTATACCCCATGAGTCCCATGACTGTGTCATTTTACACACATGTATACATGTTGTAAAATGACATAGGTAGTGTAAGGTTTTCTTAATTTAATTTTTTCAATTGAAGTTTTTAATAGAGATGAGATGGTTTCGTTCCTAGTTTATCAATAAAATGTATTTAAAGGAATGTGCATCTTTTTTTCCAGTTCGGTTTTTTAAAGTACAGTAGAGCTTCTCTAATCCGGATTAATAATAACCGAGGCAATCCGGATTAGTGAAACATCCGGATTATTGGAATCTTTTTAAGAGCTGCACCAAATACACATTGTTGTAGCATTTGTTAACACAAAAAATTTAAACATTTTTAATTTTTGTAAAATATCATGATTTTCCGCTAGTGTTAAAGTTTTGTGTGCTCTCTTTGGTGCCATGATGCTTTTTAACCTCTAAAAAATCTCGACTCGTCTTTTGCGGCTTTTTAATAATTAGGGGATTCACCTAGACAACACCATAAAAGTTACATGAAATTATCGAAGAACACATAATCCGGACTATGGAATACATAAAATACATAAGAAATCCGGATTATAGAATACATAATGTAAATAAGTAATATTTAAATTTTGTCCGGATTACTGGAGAATCCGGATTAGTGAAGTTCGGATTAGCGAAGCTCTACTTTATCTGCAAAAACGAGTCCCAAATAAAAATTATGTCATTTTAGGCCACCTTCCCCTACCCATAACATTTTATAGCATTTTCGATTCCTAGGGATCAAACCAAGTAGAGTTGTTATCATGTTTCCTATACCTAAAAAATCAGTAGCGGATCCAAGAGGAGTGGGGGGGGGGGGGGGGGAGTCGCAGGGCGCGCGCTTTTTATTTTATTTCATGAGTTGAACTTGATAACTTGTTTCATGGTATCATGACTAGTTTTTTGCTTATATAGTTTAACTAGAGTATCAGAAATTCAAATTTATTCTTTCCAAGTAATACATATACATATTATATATTTTTTACCTAACATATTAATACCCAGAAACAACGAAGTTAAGATTAAGTTTGAGATTAAAAGCGCTGTCAGTTGGCTTGTACCCGAGTCTATTTTTATTAGTCTAGCCTTGTATTTTATATATTTTTAAAAATATTGGGAGGTTTAATTAATTTTGTTTTACACATGTATTCGATTTGTCTTTCGAAATTCGCATTTCTTTTACAGCTAATCAAGAAATCGCCAAGAAAAAAAAGAAACAACAAACTGATCTGAGAATTAATTCGCAGTAAATGTAGGTGTTCTAGAGAAAGTTATGGCTTTGCCTCGGCAATTCAAAAACCTCCTCACACCAAAAAATTAACTTTCGCATCTAGTAATGTAAGTAACCATTTTTTATTTATTAAGTTACAATTCACATTGTATGTCTACAAGTTTATGGTACATATTACTACCTATTATGTTAAGAACTAATAATTAAGAATATAATCTTGCAACTTTATGCTTATTTAATCATGTTGTTATATTTTATGTCTGTCGTTCTCAGAATACAATAGCAACTTTAAGTTGTAATTGGCATTACTTGAATAAATTTATTTTCAAATACCAATTAGGTACGTATAGGTACAGGTATTTTTGATTTAATCCAAAAATTTAAAAACATATTTCGTCTGCAAAATTCTTGTTAACCTCGGTTAATTAATTAACTTATTTTTATATTCGGAATTTTTTTAATGTTCCGTACCAAAATTGGAACAACGGGACATTGAATATGCATCACATTGAAAGAAGTCTTTTTGTCTGTATAATAACATTTTTTTTTCGCGCAGACCGTTTGACAAAGAAAGTTGCAATTTGGCATGATTATAATTGTAGTTGGCAGTGGCGTCCAGCCTTTAGAGGCTGAGGGGGCATACCGGAAATTTTGTAAATATGTTAAGGGTTCTGAAATATTTTTTGTGTATGTACTGTTATTATTATACTATATAAATGTATATGAAAAAATTTTGACCACTGTTAGGTATAACATATTATCGGAATATAACATCATCGGGCTTTGGGTCAAATTTCTAAGGGAATCTTTTGGAAGTAACCTACCTTAAAAATTGTGAAAAATAACGGGCGGCCTAAACCGGTTTTAAACTTACTGACAAAAGTGGCCAAAAAGACTTTAATCTTCGACAGTGCCATTATGACGCATTTAGCATTATCATTTAGATGTCATTATGACCTTCATAATAGCACTCAGTGCCATTATGAATTCATAATAACATCCAAATGTTAAGATACAAAAACAAAAAGAAAGTCGGTGCAAACAATTTATTTGTTATTATTACTTAGAAAAACTGATTGTCTTTATTTATTGTAAACATTCGAAGGGACACTTTCGATTTAGAATCTCCCATATTTAAATTATTTTTGGCCAACACTTTGCATACAATAGAAAATTAGACGGCAATAATGACGTTGTCAAAATCGAAATTGAAACAATCAAAAATGCGGTTACCATGATATCGACTAATATGGACACCTGAAAATTTTAAAAATTACCAAAATGTTATCTGATATCGATGAAATTTAGACGAATAAAATCTATTTGCACTGTCGTAGATTAAATTTTGAATGATACTTGTGCAATTAAACCACGAGGCGTTAGCCGAGCAGTGGTTTAACGTTGCACACGTTTCATTAGAGAGATTTTTGAGCTCTTATTTTAGCCTGTCGTTATCGTTATCCTTATTCTGAGCATGCGCAGTACTAAAACGAGGCAGCGATTCCTTTATTAACGATAACGAGCTTCGTTAATTACGGAGATATAAGGAAGGCTATCGTTATGGTTATTCTTATTTTGCTTAATTTGCCATGTTGCCAATACTTACCTAGATAATTATTTAATAAGAATATATTTCGGACACGATCATTTTTCGGAAAACACTTTAAAAAATTGAAATAACTTTATAACTGTAGTTTAAATAAAAACGAACAGAAAAGGTTTTTTTTTATACATAATTCAAAATTTTACTTTATGTAAATCATAAAATAACGCTGCGGTAAGAAATGTAATTATATTTTTGAAGAAGTAGTCCATACTCAAAGTGGAGCGGAATGATAACGAAAAAAAAAAGCATAAAGTCTTTCTCCACAATTTTTATTAAAAAAAAAAAACCAGGCGAACCTAGATCATATAAGTTTTTTCGGATTGTTACTCGTTCTAGAGATACAGGGTGTTGAAAGTAAAAGTTTATTATTATTATTATTAATATTATTATTTATTTAGTTAAAAGTTTAATAAAGTGTATTGAGGTCAACGGTGGTCACTTTCAACATTTACTAAAGTGAGCTTCTTGTTTTTGTTCCACTGTTTCGAATTTATTGCGTTGTGATAATTAAAATATTAATTTAATTATGTACATGGTTTTTTATGCTTTGGGATGTTTAAAAGGAAATATCTCGAAAACCGTTAAAGATATTAAGATCAATCAAGTACACCTTTTTGACTCAGAAAATGCCCTTCTTTAAGAAACTTTAATTGAAAAACACCTAATATCACAGGTAAGAAAAAAAATCATAGATTTATGAAACCCAGTGTATGCAACTAGCGCCCTCTAGTGTGAAACCTAAAAATTTCTACAAATTCTTATTTCTTGCTCATAAAAACATAATACTGCCAACTTTCAATTCAATTCATTAAACGGTTTTAAAATTATGGCTTATTTTCGAGAATAAACTTTTACTTTCAACACCCTGTATCTCTAGAACGAGTAACAATCCGAAAAAACTTATATGACTTAATCGGCTTAGTTTGATGTCTAGTATCTCCAGTTACTCTACGGCCCATAAGTTATGGGACACCCTGTATATAGAATCGACATGTTTCGAGTGTAGAAACACTCATCATCAGGAAAAACAAGTCAATAATAAAAACCTGATGTTATTAGCAATAGAGAAAATAAGTAATGGTACTAAGCCATAATGGAACCTTCGATGGTATACATGAGGAGTGAGAAAATTTTTTTGGTTTTTGTATAAAAGACGTGTAGGTGCTTTCATTTAGCTTGAAACAAAATGCTGTTAGGGTACCAAGCTTGTTACGGCTCAGTTACCCCAGCCCAACAGCATTTTGTTTAAAGCTAAATGAAAGTACCTAAGTATACGTCTTTTATACAAAAACCAAAAAAAAAAATTTTCCCCCCTTTTTTTGACCACTTCCATGCACATGTCTCCAACCTTACTGAATCAAAAGTAAAAATATTTTATCACATACATTTAGAATGACTTTTACAAATTTTTTTTTTAATTTCCTATTTTTCTCTTCATTTCCCACCCAGAGTATCTTGCCACTGTTCTTTGAGCCTTCAGTGTACTGTGATATTTCCTGTCTTCTGCTATATTAAGTTTTTTCACTCCTCATGTATACCATCGAAGGCTCCATAACGGCTTAGTACCACTACTTATTTTCTCTATTGCTAATAACATCAGCTTTTTATTATTTACTTGTTTTTCCTGATGATGAGTGTTTCTACACTCGAAACATGTCGATTCTATATATTTTTAATCATTGTAGGTTCGCCTGGTTTTTTTTTTTAATAAAAATTGTGGAGAAAGACTTAATGCTTTTCTTTTTTCTTTGTAATTATATTTTTTTGTAAACGACTTGGCAACATAACTCAGGAATCCAAAATAACCTTACATTTTTGTACCTTTTCGTCCTTTTCCATTGTTGATTGACTCATGTCATGAAATAAAAAAAGATTATGTTTGCATCTGTCAAATTATTTATTTTTAAGACGTTCAAAATCTATTTTTGTAATCGTTATCGTTAATAAAGTTAACCATAACACTGTGTTTTACTGTTGTTATTTTAAGCGTTCCAAAATCTCTCTATTATAGTGTTCATATCAAACTAGTATCATTAATAACTATAAAAAACTGTTTAAGGTTAAAGTGGAACTCTATGATTGAAAAGTAGTATTGGCTGTGCGGTTCGTCTTGTTTCCCATGCTTATAACTATATAAATATTGTGTGCTCCAGAGGAAATCCGAATCGTTTATCTAAAAATAAATTATTGCATTTATTTTTTATACTATTCTTTTAAAACACTTCAAATTTTGTATAATTGTTGAACTCTCAGTGTTTTCATCACGAGCTGCCACTCATAAAAACCTGTACCTAGCTTTATTATTGATAATAATAATAATTATGTAAGGAAGATCCACAATCAGTATTGCCAATGGTTGGCGTTCATTGGGTAAAATTATCAAAATTGTTAAAAGTAGCAAGCCTGTAATCTGTAACCAATATAACCAAATGCGTTTAGGTACACCCAAACGTTGCAGAATTTTTTTTTATGACGTCATATAGCAAGAACGACTAATTGCGATACTTTCGCGAGATGAGACGAGAAAACATCTTGCGACATGTTAGCGAGGCGAGATTTGCAAAAAAATATTGTCTCGATTTGCGAGACGAGACGAGAGTTTTCGTTTTATTTCTCGTCTCGTGAAACACTATACGCGACGCATCTCGTACCGTTTTCACGAATTTGTAGCACCCTATCTATACACTTCAAATGACATCTAAGCTCGAAGGTTAAAATCATTAAAAAGCGATAAAAAAGTACTGTTTTAAAATTCACGTGTTTTGAAAAATACTTAATGCTTATTATTACTTTGATGCATTTCAAAATAATTTAGAAACGTTTAATATTTTATTGATTTTTAATGTGATTGATTACTTTTTCTACAGAGTCTCTCATAACTAAGGGGCCAAACAGCCACAGTAGATAGTTGACTTGAAAATAGGTCATTAACATTAATGCTGACTTATTTATGATAAAATATCCTCGGTTAAAAAGAGATACAAGGTGATCCAAGTCAAAATTTATTTTAGAAAACTGACGTCGATTTCAAAATGGTTAAGTGTATAATATGAATTAGAGACCGAACGAAGGTTCGGTTTCGGTTTCGGCTAGTTTCGGCCAAAAAATCTTGTTTCGGTGACAGTTTCGGTTTCGGCCAAAAATCGGCCTTACCGTCGGCCGCGAAGAAACTCAGTGTTCGTGTAGGTATTGTCGCGCACCGTTCGGCTAACTTTGGATGAGTTCGTAGGCAGTGTTGTCTATGTAAATAAAGTTTTTCTGTCGACCTTTTTTTTTAGGTGGGAAGTGGGAATCCTTCGATCCGTTCCCAAGATCGAATTCGTCCTGTATAAAATAAATTAGATTTCAGTATACAATAAAAATTTTAACATGTATAAATAAGTTTCGGTTTCGGTTTCGGTTTCGGCTGAAACTGAGATCAAGGCCGAAGATTCGGTTTCGCTTTTGGCTGAAATTCTTGTTTCGGTCGGACACTAATATGAATTAAATTTCGTGCAGTTATATATGTTTTTAAGGGCACGAAAGACAATTTTTTAACTAATTTTAAGATACCTTCTAGAGGACGCTATAGTTACACTTAGCAGATGATGTCATCGATCCTGTGCTGCTCGGATGTTTACCTATCCATATGCGCTGGTATATTATATACTAATCTATATAGTAAAATAGTAATAATATTTGGTATAAATAAACATCCTGTTAAAGCCGACGCCGCTTAATTTTGGGCTATGCAACCTTGACCTACCTACACCGCAGACGAGGTCGAGTCTAGCGTTACGCTCTTGCATGTCGTTGCATGTCGTTTGTTTTTCATGAAACAGACCCGTATATACGAACCGAGTAGTATTTTCAATACTAAAATTAACATTTCTGATCTTCTATTATTGTTTTACATGTAACACTGTTCCCCCAGTATAGTTTGTAACTCTGTGCCCCAATCGCATTTTTACCAAAAATATGCTAGTTTTTAGGAAACAAAATTTTTTTAGGTTATGTTTTACATATGGCATGCTAATCTACAAACATGTTCCTTAAACATGATACCATAAAGTTTACGATATATTATTGTCAAGAAACACAAGACAATTGTAAAACTGTATAAAAAATTTACTTTTTGACTAAAAAAATATAAAAAACTTACTTGGGTGCTATAAACAATTTACATTTCACCACGCGTTCGGATAATTGAACGCAATAGTCTTAACTGGAAGTGCCAATTATTCCAGCGCCGTGTTGCTTCGCGTAAGTTTATAATTCCGAATATAACACTATACCCCGTGTAACACTGTGCCCCTCCTTCCCCTACCTAGCTAATAGTGGCTGTGAAATTATTTCACTGTGTCTCAGTTTAAATTTAGATTAATATTAATTTTTCTAAAAAAAATTTCATTTACAAATATAAGGATAAAACAACAATTTTGATGACTTATGCTGAGAATTTTTTTTTTAATTTAGAAAAACTATTAATTTTCGGATTTGCACATCATTTCTAAAAATATCATTAATTTTGGCGTACATACCAAAAAATTATCCAAAGTAAATTGTTAAAAAGGCAAGATTTTTTTTTACTTTAAAGTCTTAGGGTGAGATTACAGAAAATGTATACCTGCAACTTTGCTGACCTGCAATTATGGAGGACTTGCAGACGCAAAATAATTTGCAGAAATTCTACATTCCAAAAACTATTTGCAAATCCGGCCTTTTTACCGTAGTTAAACCGTTTTACTACTTCTGGTTTATTGATATCGACCGCCAAATAGGTGAAATCCCAAATCCATGTCAATAATGAATTAATGAACTTAAATCTTAACACAAAATAGAATTTTTAATGATCCAATAGACTTTTTATGTAGGTGGTTTTTATGGGTTTAAGGATCATAGGGAGCAAATGAAACCCAATATATTTCCTTCCTCAGGGCTCTGAAACAATAGGATTCTTTGTTAGGTTTCAACAATAACCGATATTTAATTTTACATAACTGATTTGTTTGAAAAAATTACAAATCTTATTTTCAATAACAACAGAAAGGACATAATATATATCTTTGATATATTAAAGAGTAACACAGTTACAAGCAGGTGTCATTTTTTTTTTAATTTCATGGTGTTTAAAGAGAAAAAGAAAGCTTTTAGAAATAACGCGCAAGCTGTAGAGAGAGACAAAAGAATTTTACGACAATTTGTGTATTTTAATTTTCTTAAAAAATCCACCCTAATTAAAACTTATTAGAAAAGAGAAAAGTTTTCTAATTAAAATAAAATAAAATGGGGCCAAGGGTAAACCGAAAAAAAAACAATAAACAAAAAGTGGTAAAAACTTACAGTCAAAGTGGGCTCCACGTAGTAATTTAAAAAAAGTTAAAGTAAAAAGTAGTTGTTTAGGGTGCCGTTTGTTACGTGTCCCTTTTACCATTATGTGTCCTAACTTTATCTTTTTTTATTTGTTTTTTACCATTTTGACTCGTGTAGCCCACTTTAACTGTACGTTTTTACCACTTTTTGTTTGTTGTTTTTTTTGGGTTCACCCTTGGGTCCATTTTATTTTATTTTAATTGAAAAACTTTTCTCTTTTCTAATAAGTTTTAATTGGGGTGGATTTTGTAAGAAAATTAAAATACACAAATTGTCGTAAAATTCTTTTGTCTCTCTCCACAGCTTGCCCGTTATTTCTTTATTTCTAAAAGTTTTCTTTTTCTCTTTAAATACATCAAAGATATGTACCTATATTATGTACTTTCTTTTGTCATTTTTTCAAACAAATCGGTTATGTAAATTTTTTTATCGGTTATTGTTAAAACCTAGGAAATAATCCTATTGTTTCAAAGCCCTGAGGAAGGAAATATATTTTCCGAAACGTCGGCAAATTAAAATTTGGGTTTCATTTGCTCCCTACCTTAAACCCATAAAAATCACCTACATATAAACTCCTAACGGTTCCTTGTTTTTTTTTATATAAAAATCGGATACAAATTGTAAATAATCACCAATACCATCGTCCGTCAAAAATATAAGTTAGTTTTTAAGAAATTTTAAACTTTTTGCAAATTTGCAGGACCTTCCAACCATCTGCTAATTTGCAGACGCAAAGTATGATAAACGTTTTCTGGAATTCCAATTTTGTCACTGCATACTTGCAGCTGCAGAGCTTCTGTAATCTCACCCTATATTTGTATCTCTTTGAAGGTTTTTTGGTTTTGGTATATTTATCAAGAAGTAAGTTTAGTACAGCTTCAAAGAAATGGGTGTACCTAGCTGATAGTGGCTGCAGTGGTGTAACTAGGAGGACCAGGGAGGGCCCGGCCCCCCAGAGGCCTGCCTGCCCCCCCCCCCCCCCAGAATCCGCGAGAAACAAATTTATTCTGCCAGACCACCCAAATGCGAACGATAAGTCAAACGACAAATCGATTAATAAAAATTTTTTTATATACCTACATAAATTAATCATATTTATTCATCAATTTTATTATATTTTTAGTCTTGTCTATACCCTAAACTTGGAATCGGAACTCCAAGCCAGGTCGAAAGGTAGAAATCCAATGCTGCCTGCCAAGACGCTTTCGGGATCTAATCAGAATAAACATGTCCAAGCCGCCACTTCAAATCACAATAACAGGGCCACCCCCAGGTCAGAAGGCTAGTTACGCCACTGAGTGGCTGTGAAATTATTTCACTTAGTCATTTAGATTAATATTAATTTTTCTAAAAAAATTTTTGTGTACCTACAAATATAGGGATAAAACAACAATTTTGATGACTGAACATTTTTTTAAATTTAGAAAAACTATTAATTTTCGGATTCGTCTGTCGGCTTTTAGTGTTTGGTTTGGGCTCGTGAGCATGCGCTTAAAATTATGACGCATTTCGAAAGGTCGGTTAAAGAATGTCTCGCCTTTGTCGCGTGCCGCCATCTCGCCGTCGGCGCCGGCAAGAACGAAAGCATAATATGTGAAGGAGAGAAGCGTTAACGGATTTTACATTAGAGAAATTTTTATATTTAAATAAATATAGTTTAAAAAAACTAAAAAACACGCTTTAATAATTAATCAAACTAAAAAACCGGAAAATAAATATAAGTAGTTTAAAATAATTCTTGAAATTCTTAATATAGGCAGAAAATAATACCTAATGAACGATAAACATTAGTATTATTGTGAAAGAAAAAAGCGTGGGGGTGCTCGATATACGAAAAATATAGCACAAAGCGCCCCATGCTTTTTTCACAATAATACTAATGTTTATCGTTCGTTATTATTTTTTGCCTATATTAAGAATTTCAAAAATTATTTTCAAATTATTGTATTATCAGCGGTTCTTGATAAGTCTACAAAATTTAAACTAAATTTGACCGTTTAAAGTTGGTCAACATCGGGTTCAAAGAAGTCGGTTAGAAACAAACATACATACCCGAACAAACCCGAATCGGGTATCAAATTATTGTATTGTCAGCGGTTCTTGATAAGTCTACAAAATTTAAATTAAATTTGACCGTTTAAAGTGGGTCAAAATCAGGTTCAAAGAAGTCGGTTACAAAGAAACATATATACCCGAACAAACCCGAATCGGGTATCAAATTATTGTATTGTCAGCGGTTCTTGATAAGTCTACAAAATTTTAATTAAATTTGACTGTTTAAGGTAGGTCAAAATCGGGTTTAAAGAAGTCGGTTACAAACAAACATACATACCCGAACAAATCCGAATCGGGTATCAAATTATTGTATTGTCAGCGGTTCTTGATAAGTCTACAAAATTTAAATTAAATTTGACCGTTTAAAGTGGGTCAAAATCGGGTTCAAAGAAGTCGGTTACAAAAAACATACATACCCGAACAAACCCGAATCGGGTATCAAACTATTGTATTGTCAGCGGTTCTTGATAAGTCTACAAAATTTAAATTAAATTTGACCGTTTAAAGTGGGTCAAAATCGGGTTCAAAGAAGTCGGTTAGAAACAAACATACATACCCGAACAAACCCGAATCGGGTATCAAATTATTGTATTGTCAGCGGTTCTTGATAAGTCTACAAAATTTAAATTAAATTTGACCGTTTAAAGTGGGTCAAAATCGGGTTCAAAGAAGTCGATTAGAAACAAACATACATACCCGAACAAACCCGAATCGGGTATCAAATTATTGTATTGTCAGCGGTTCTTGATAAGTCTACAAAATTTTAATTAAATTTGACTGTTTAAGGTAGGTCAAAATCGGGTTTAAAGAAGTCGGTTACAAACAAACATACATACCCGAACAAATCCGAATCGGGTATCAAATTATTGTATTGTCAGCGGTTCTTGATAAGTCTACAAAATTTAAATTAAATTTGACCGTTTAAAGTGGGTCAAAATCGGGTTCAAAGAAGTCGGTTACAAAAAACATACATACCCGAACAAACCCGAATCGGGTATCAAATTATTGTATTGTCAGCGGTTCTTGATAAGTCTACAAAATTTAAATTAAATTTGACCGTTTAAAGTGGGTCAAAATCGGGTTCAAAGAAGTCGGTTACAAAAAACATACATACCCGAACAAACCCGAATCGGGTATCAAATTATTGTATTGTCAGCGGTTCTTGATAAGTCTACAAAATTTTAATTAAATTTGACTGTTTAAGGTAGGTCAAAATCGGGTTTAAAGAAGTCGGTTACAAACAAACATACATACCCGAACAAACCCGAATCGGGTATCAAATTATTGTATTGTCAGCGGTTCTTGATAAGTCTACAAAATTTAAATTAAATTTGACCATTTAAAGTGGGTCAAAATCGGGTTCAAAGAAGTCGATTAGAAACAAACATACATACCCGAACAAACCCGAATCGGGTATCAAATTATTGTATTGTCAGCGGTTCTTGATAAGTCTACAAAATTTTAATTAAATTTGACTGTTTAAGGTAGGTCAAAATCGGGTTTAAAAAAGTCGGTTACAAACAAACATACATACCCGAACAAATCCGAATCGGGTATCAAATTATTGTAGTGTCAGCGGTTCTTGATAAGTCTACAAAATTTAAATTAAATTTGACCGTTTAAAGTGGGTCAAAATCAGGTTCAAAGAAGTCGGTTACAAAGAAACATATATACCCGAACAAACCCGAATCGGGTATCAAATTATTGTATTGTCAGCAATTCTTGATAAGTCTACAAAATTTAAATTAAATTTGACCGTTTAAAGTGGGTCAAAATCGGGTTCAAAGAAGTCGGTTACAAACAAACATACATACCCGAACAAACCCGAATCGGGTATCAAAGTATTGTATTGTCAGCGGTTCTTGATAAGTCTACAAAATTTAAATTAAATCTGACCGTTAAAAGTGGGTCAAAATCGGGTTCAAAGAAGTCGGTTACAAACATACAGGTGAAGCTAATAAAAGTGTGTTAAAATAGGTTTAAATTGGCAGGATTTTCGAAAATGAATTGTTACTTACCGATGTTATTCATATTTGTATATGTTATTTCCAAATTAACTTCCAACAAGTATCTTACTTCATGAGTACCTCTGAATTGGTATTTAGGTACAGTTAAAGAAATGATATATTCATTGTATATAAACATTTTATATGCAAGATATTTGAATAAACGTTTTATTATTATTTTATTTACAACCATACATGTAATGTTGAAATTACAACATTTTTAAAAGTTTGGAAGTGTCACATTACCTACGTCTACTTTCCTCACCCACTTCCCTCACCCATTTTCCTCATTCATTCCCTCATTCTTGTCATTCAACCAGCATATTTTTGTTTGGCGTCAAAAGAATAAATGTCATATTTTGACATTGTTACTACATTTTTTGAAAAAATCAAATATTATCTAATTTTCAATTAATGGTGTGGTTGTAATGGTATACAAACCTCGGAGGAAAGTTTTTATTACTGTCACGAGATGAATGTTAACCTCGACGCTTCGCGTCTCGGATAACTAACTAATCTCTTGACAGTATTGAAACACTTTCCTCTTGTAGTATGTAACATACTATTAATAGGCTTATATATGTATATAAAAATTGTGTACTTACAGATACGGTTCATCCTTCGTCACGCACGACACAACAACGACGGCTCTTCCCTGGTATCCCACTACTTGTATTTCCGGGAAAGTTTTGTTTTCCGGCGTGCTGCTGGCCCCGGGAATTGAACCTGCGGACCTGCCTTCGCACTCATACCGAAATCTAAGCGCTTTGGATGCGGGCTGTTCAATTATCTGAAAGAAAACGTATTATATAATATTAACCCTTTATAGGTACCTATTTGGTATCCATATTTCCCACTGACATCTGTCAGAACAAGGGATATTCCCAGTATTCCGACTGATCTCCACCATGGTACAGATACTACAGATGACATTTAAATGCGAATATTAATTTGGCGCGAGTCAGTCAAATTCGAGATTCGTTTCTTGTTCCTAGGTGGAAAAATAATTTCCCACGGTACCTTTAGAAGAAGAAGAAGGTTGATATTTGGTGTTTTTTTTTTAATTTTCAAATAAAACTTTCTTAATGTGTCATTATATTTTTTGTTTTTATGTGCAGGTAAAAATAAATTTTATTTATTTATTTAATTAATTACACTATCCCACAACAAGCAACAGGGAACTTGCATAAAAATTAAATTTGAAAAATAATGCTCTTAAGCGTAAACTAATATCATCAAAAGACCCACTATTTACAAAAAAATGTTTTTTTTATTATCTGGATTAAATAGAAGCTATTAAAGCTTGCTTGTGACGTTAAAGCGTACTACAATACATAGCGCGAGAGAGCTAGCATAACTACGTGATGTCACACGGCGAACTCTAAATATTTATAAAAAAATAATGAGCGATATTTAAGACGTAATTTTTTGTATTATGTTATTTTTTGGTGTGGTTGAACATATTTATGCAATAAAAAAAATTGTGCAAGTTCCCTATTATAGGATAAGGAGACAAAATACATCATAGTTTTAATATAACAACAAAATATTATAACATAATATAAAAACAGAATAATATATAATATAATAAGTAGGAAGGTACCTAATAGACGAGTAAAAATTAAACAAACCTATTTTAGTCGCGAAATATTAAAGTGGTATATTAATGGTATGTTCAATAACGCTAAAATATGGGTCAAGTAAATTGGACGCCACACAATAGAGGCATATTCAAGTTTAGATTTAATGATCATCAAAGAGGGCTTGGATTAAGAAACGTAGAGCTGAAATTGGCCACCGCCATGCTACAAGCATAAATTCACACATCTATTCATATTTTCGAAAGTGTTGACCAGCATCTCTGGAGAAATGTTACCACATTCTTGGATAATCCTTTCTTGTAATTATTCTAAATTTGCAACTGGTGTTTTAAAAACAATGTTCTTTAAATGAGGAAAAACGAACTAATCCATAACCGTTAAACAAGGTGATCTAGGTGGGAATTCAATGTCTGATCGAAAACTGATCAATCTGTCGTCGAAAAAATTGCGTAAGTAGTTAATAGTTTCGGCGGCTGTATAGGCGGTTGCACCGTCCTGTTAAAAATATCCAAAACGTAGTTCGTCGACAAGTAATTGCTCCACAAATAGATTAAAAATATTGTCTCTATACCGCTGTGCTGTAACTGTGTCATGGAAAAAAATAGGACCAACAATAATTCTTCTTCGGGAAACAGCTAACCAGACACCAATTTTTAAGGGTGCAACGTGGACTCCACATGCGTGTATTCTGAGAATTCACATAACCGTAGACGTGGAACCAGGCTTCATCCGAAAAAAATGTCAGGTCTAATAAATCATTTATTTCCAATAAATTTTGGGTAAACCATTGAAAGTAATTCCTGCGTCTTAAAATCTGCGGCTTGTATTTCTTGGAATACTTGCACCTTATAAGGAAATACATTTAGCCGCTTCTTAAGAATAGTCCTGCATGTTCCATAAGATCTTCCCACTTCTCGGGACAGGCGTCTTATGCAATTTGATGGCGTATTTTCCATTATTTCACAAACGTTTGCAACCAGTTCTTCTGTTCTTACAGATGGTCTTCCTGCTCCTTTTTTGTGTTGTATAGAACCTTTTTCCCTGAACACAGCAACGATTCTTTTCAGGCAATGATAAAAATCCCCAGCAATAAAAGCAAAGTTAGGAAAATGTTCGTGAAAATCGTTCATGCACAAACCCGGATTGTATTGCCACTTACCATTTACTCTAACCCCGTTTCAAAAATACGCTTCAACCATGAATGCTTTCTGCTGTTCCGTAAAGCCCATTGTGTGAATTGTTCAAGAAATTGGATAAATTAGTGATGAATCAAATTACTTGTAACGATTGTCAAAGATGACAGAATAACTGATTGATTGTTAATTTAGGTGGTTACTGACACCCAACAAGTATTAAGCTCTACGGATAAGTATTACGTGCAAGGCCCCCTTTGATGCAAATAATTTTTGCTCGCACGGTATATACGATACGAAGAGTGAAAGCTTGCCGAAACTCCCTAAAGTTACGGGTTATAAAACCCAATGCTCTCGATGCCTTGGCCACCACGCATTCGATATGATTTACAGATGATAACTTGGGATCAAAAACAACACCGTCAATATATTATTTACGAATTATAGGATTAAGTTTACGGATAAAATACATGACATTGCATTTAAGAGGATTAAGAGAAAGGTTATTTCTGCAACACCACTGATAGATCATATCCAGGCATCTCTTAAACCTAATGCAATCCTCAATAGAACGTATTTCAAATAAAAGTTTGAGATCGTCAGCATATAATCAAAATATCGTTGATAAAAAGAATAAAAAAGAGAGGTCCAAGCACAGATCCTTGCGGTACACTAGAAGTTTGTGAGAAGTTGGCAGATTTGTAACCACGATGGTGAACATATTGATATCTATCGGAGAGCTATGATCTTACCAGCTGGATGAGCGGCAACGCATAAGAAGTAGTATATAGTAATTGAGGGGAGGTTCTGAAAACCTGGCAAGTAGACCAACAGCGATCCTTTTCGCCTACCCCAGAGTCTTTCCCCAGTCACACTAACCACCTTGGCCCCCCGCCAAAGCGTCCCGACCTCTTTATGAAGTTAAGTATGTCGCTACAGGCTAGGGCTGTGATTTCTTCCTTTTGGAGAGCCGCCGATCCCAGGACCTGTTGCCTGAGTCTTCCCAGGTGTCCAGAAAATGCAGCGGGGTCTCTTCCTCTTCCATGCATTCGGCACAGATTGGGTCTTCTTCGAAACCAATCAGTGCTTCCTCAGCTTGCAGTGTCCTGTCAGTATCGCAATGAAAGGATTTAGGACACATCGTCTTCTGTTTAAAATCCATTCTAGCTTAGCCTTGCCCGGCCAAGTTATAAAGTCCTTAGCTTATCTGCACCCTTGGATCGTCCGCCATAGCTCCTTAGAGCGGCGGCGTTCAGAATAATTTATTAAACTTTACGCACATTTATCTGTAAACAAACTATTTAACAAAAAAAACACACACCACAACCGTTAAATCTCATATAAAACGGACTGTTACCTGGAAAAATTGTCTCCCAATGACGTCAGACGTGCGAGAGAGACGGGCTTGTTTTATGCTCGTGGTTTTATCTTATTTAGTAATAGTAACATGTTAGTTATACATACATGCACTAACGCATGCATGTGTCTCTCAGTAGCAGTAGCTCGATGATTCAGCGTTTAAATAAGGTTCTGTTTAATGTTTAATTAGAAAGTTTTATGGAGCTCATTAAAATTCACAAAATGACGTGTTTATCATAGTTTAACATTTAAGTCTTTAGGTGCCTGCAATTGCTGGCACGTAATTGTGAGTTTGAAAAATAATTTTACAAGTCTGTCCGATCGATGCTTGGAAAATAACAGTTGACAGCAAACATTAGTGACATATTCGTCATTTCCTTTTCTTATCAATATTTCGCTTATTTTTCGATTTCTTCAAAACGCGGCCAAACTCATCCTTGGGTAGCAATAACCGGCAGTTTTAATTGATTGATTGATTGATAAATCAATAAAAAACAAAAATTGAGCCAATATTTTTTTTCTGTTATTATTAATTTATTAATCCAACCTTTTTAATGAAAAACTATAGGTAATTTTACTCCAAAAATGGACATTTGACCGAAATTAAGATCTGCCTATGCTGCTTTAAAGAGCATTTTCTCCCTGCGTCACACCCTCGATTCTAATGTTAAGGCCCAACTATGCGAATCATTTCGGTATACTGTCACAGCTTAATTTTTGTGATGCTGTATACGGTCCTTACTTGGATAGTTTGGATATTCGAAGAATTCAAAAACCACAAAATTCCTGCCTTAGGTATATATTTGGAATAAGGCGCCGTGAGAGAATTACTTACAAACTTGCGGAGCTTAACTAGCTTAACATGTACATGACGGGTGCTGCATGGCTCCTGTTTTGGATATTTAATATTATTTTTAAAAAATCCATTATATTTATATCGAAAATTAACTTTCCGAACCGACGCCGACGTCCATAGACTAAACATTAGACCTAAAACTCTTCTTGATATTCCCCTGCATCATAAAGAGCTATTTAAGCGATCTTTCTCGTATTACGCTGCCAACCTAATGAACACCAATACCCCAACCGACCTCTCGCTGAGTTGCCAGACTTACAAGAAGAAAACAAAACTCAAATTATTATCTGCTCAAGTGTGATTATTCTTCTTTTTCTTTTTTCTTTTTTGATCATGTGTCTTGAGAGTTGCCTGGTTTTTCTTATTCTCTTTTCATCCAACAACCTCTCTTTCTTTTATCACTTTTCTTTGCTAGCAGATTTTTTGTTTTTTTATTTTAATGCAATAGTATATAAATATCTATAATTTTGCTGTCTCTTATTTTAGTGATGGATAGTACGCGTTGCCTATTTCATTTTTCATGTTTTTTTTTATATATTTCTATGTTTCTATTCTAATTACTAGTTTTAGTTATTTTATAGATTTAAGTATACAAAGGCCGCAACAGCCCCCCAACAACCTGTTGGGAAAGCTGATATACAACGGCGTATTAGTCCGTATAATCTATAGTTGCTGTAACTGCTACTATTTGTTATTTTCGTTATACTATATCAACTTTTGTGTAATACTAAAATTACTATTAAACGTCTTATTATTATTATTATTATTATTTGTAGATAAAACGAAGAACTAACGAAATATTGAGAACAAATTAAATGGGAATGTGCCATTAGCAATTGCTCTTAATTGGACGTAGTTATGCAGAAATCTACCAACCCACAATTCGTCAAATTGAAAACAAGCTCATAAACAATATCTAAATGCCAAATATTTTGAATTGCGTAAACCTACCAACTAAATATCATAACCCTTATTGTATTAACCAACCCATTTTTCTAACTTCCATTTGGTTGAGTTTTTGCAGAAAGATCTTAACCCACTTGGTTGGCCATAATACTAATTTAATGCGACCAAGTGGGTTGGTTGCTTCCTATGTTAAACGACTTTTAGCAAGGGGATGATCACATTGAAGAAGATATGGATGGATATAATATAGCTGCTCTTGATTTTAAAGTTAAAGAGGTTTAATTGTTTTCGTTTTGGATACATTTCTTCAATAAATTATTTCTCTTTTGTATAAACCTTTTCAATTTTATTTATTCTGATCAATACGCAATATTGCAGAATACAACCAACCCCCAAAAATATGGCTGTATTTTCAAAAATAATATACCAATTATTTTTTTTGAAGTTTGAGATTGTTGAAAATTGTTGGTTTTACTAGATAAAAAATAAAAAGTAACTGTTGTCTTTATACCAATACATACATTTTATTTATAATGGTTGAAAATAATATAATATATATTTTTTCGAAACTTACTTTTGTTGGTTGGAAGCTTTCTGCATAACTATGTCCAACTATAATTATTTCTACCAGTTTGATAACGAAATTTTAGTTGATTTCGCCCCGTCATTTTTGTGTTCATTAAAAGGTAAAGCCTACTTTTGGCTGAGCAAAACTCAGCGGATCCCAAATTTTTATTACACGTATACGTAAAACGTTACATGCTGGAAAACCGAGTTTATCCCATACCAGCTACCAGCGTTGAGTGAATGCAATTCATAAACTATCAAATTCACCGTGGCTGCTATATATACGAGTATATCTAGGGAACTTCACAAAAAGCTTTTCGTATAGTGCATAATTAAAATTTTAAGAGGCCTTGCAAGCTGATACTTATAGATGCGCCACTGGGAACGTGCCCTTGGTGAACGTTCCCCATTCGAATAAGGGACATTCCATGAAATTTCCAGGGCATATGGAAACGTCCCAAAAACAATTGGAAATGTTTTTGCAAACAGTGATTATAACGTCTTCACAGGAGCCCAATACAAAGAAGTACAAAAAGTTTTAATCGGATTTTCTGACTTTTTTCACAGTTTTACCAATTTCCCTCAATTTACGAAATTTTTCCATATCTTTCCTGGAACACGGGAACGGTCCGGAAATGTTCCCATCTCAAGAGTACGTTTACGGCACCTTACGTGCGTCCGATATAAATCGCCAATGCAGCCAAGAGATTCTGATATTGATCCTGGTTGTTTTCACTGTTTACTATTTAGGCCAGTAGAAAAAGTTAGCCCGCTTTTAACTGGTGAAATGGTTTATTGACTCATAACCATTTATCGAAATTAGCCCTCAAAATTTTATCTGCTCTCCCAAGACTGAGTTCCCACGGACGTAAATTTGACACCGTAAGTGTGACGTGATTGGTCGATTAAGCCGCCATTTTAAAAATGGCGGCTAATCAACCAATAATCTTTTAGTAAGTCTTATAATATAAAATAAAGCAAGAGGAAAAAAACAGTGAATTATAGCAATCAACGGACATGAGCAATGGAGTGCAAAAATACAATACGAGAATGCCTAACACAATGGATGGCAAAGAAATTGATGATATTCTTGAACTTGATCCATCAACCGAAGATCAACTTGACGAAACAAAATTCAAATATAGTGTTTCATCACTACGGAAAACAGTACAAGCGATAGGGATAGCGATAACAATATCATTGATACAGAGACAGACATCATTAGCCTCATATTTTTACTGATCTATATAGTTAATTTGTTATTTATATTTTTGTATGTACTATGTGGTAAAATAAATATTTGCTATTTGTGTGAATTTTTCCAGTACTTTCGGGAAACATTTCCGGGCACGTTCCTGGGGAAATTTCCCAAAAGTACTTTCCCTGGAAAGTACCAATAACTACTGATACCATTAAGTTAAAACGCGTACTGCATTTCTCTTTTCCATGGGTTACAGACAATTGAAATTTAGGACGTGTTATACGTTTATTCTCTCTATTTTTATTAACTTACCCTAACTTCAGCCGGATGCCTCCTGTATGTTCCTCCCGTGTGTGCCCCGGATGCCTGTGCGGGCACCGGCACTTGTCCCCCTCCGTTCAACATTGGAGGCGCTTGGCGTCGCTGTGGAGCACTGCTGGACTCTGTGAAGTCCGGGTCGGTTTCTTTGATAACTTCAACTAAAAAAAATATATATATAATAATAAGTGTATATTAAGAATATAAATAAGTAGGTAGACGTAATAAATTTGAAAAAAGGAATTACATACGAATAAAAAAAAACTGGGAAGTAATATAAAATAAACTAGTTAAAAATGTTCGGTGAGTGCAGGAAAGTGTAGACCGATATTTTGACGGCATGGAAGGCGCAAGGACGTTGAGGAAATTTAGAATAAATAAGGATATGCAGAGGCTTACTTTTCTGTATCTTTTGTTTTATTTTGAAGAAATAGTCCATATTTAAAGTGGAGTTGAAATTATTGAGGAGGATTAAACCTCAGTACCCCAAAAATACTGTTTACCAAATAACATTATTGTGCTACTGCACTTCTATCCTCATGATGTATTACTTATACTGGATATGTTTTTCAAAAATTAAATAATCTTCGACACCTTCTTAGAAAGGATTTTTTCTCTTCTTCCCCATTTAGTTTGGTTGGTTTAGGCCTGCTTTAATAACGTTTTTGAATGCTCAGTATGGTTTAACCATTGTTAATTTTCTTCATGCCATGTTTCTTCTACATTTAAAAATAATTTTCTAAATTTTTTACGTCCATAAAAGCTCCATTAAGGTATAATTTTCCCTTTTGCTAACACCATCAGCATAAAATAGATTTCTGTCTCCTGATAAACGTTTTTAAGTTCGAAACAAGTAGAGACCTTTTAAACTAGAGTTTTTATTCTATTAAATTTTGTGGAGGAAGACTTTGTGTTTTTCTTTCCTTTTTGGTTTTATTGTTGGGTCGAAGGATTTTCTGGTACTCCAGACACCTCGTACTATTTTTTATGTGAAAATTATTTAGCATTAGGTTAAAGTACCAGAATATGTTACATACAGGGTGTCCGGGAAAATGTGGGAAATCTCCCGGATATGAAAAATACTCGTGAAAAGAATACTACAAGTTCATATAAATTTATTTCGTATCGGCCTCCTCTTCGGAGCTATGGGCTCCCAAAGAGCTCCCATGGAATTAAGTTTTTGACACATGATTATTAAACCAACAGGTATATTTCAATTTTTTTTTCATATGATGTATACCAGGTAAGACCCTTCAAATTACTATCCCAGAAAGTGTTGCGAATTACTCACAGCTGCAGGGACGGACTAGCTGTGACACTAAATGTGCCCATTTTTTTACGCCCTGTATGATAAAAACTTTGGACAACGTTTTTTACATACCTTTAACTATTGACTAAAAATTAAGTACTCTTCATTCATGTCACTAATCCTAACCGTTTTCGGAAAAACGTCATTTTATTGCGATCATGTATTAATATTAAGCAGTTGAAAGTGAACATTTATAATTTAAAGGAACAAAGATGTATCTTTTATTAAAAAACGCTAACATGCATTTTACATGATGTAAATATGTTAAAAATGACGTTTTTCCGAAAACGGTTAGGATTATCGACATGAATGAAGAGTACTTAATTTTTAATCAATAGTTAAAGGTATGTAAAAACGTTGTCCAAAGTTTTTATCATACAGGGCGTAAAAAAAATGAGTACATTAGTGTCACAGCTAGTCCGTCCCTGCAGCGGTAAGTGAGTAATTCGCAAAACTTTCTGGGATAGTAATTTGAAGGGTCTTAACTGGTATAGATCCTATGAAAAAAAAAATTGAAATATACCTGTTGGTTTAATAATTATGTGTCAAAAACTTAATTCCATAGGAGCTCTTTGGGAGCCCATATCTCCGAAGAGGAGGCCGATACGAAAGAAGTTTATATGAACTTGTTCTTTTCACGTGTTTTTTTCATCCCGGACATCCTGAATATGTGACCATCATTAATTAATTATCTGGTTAAAACAAGATTTTATTTAAAAAAAAGACGCAACAAACTAATTTTGTACTAATTACACAGCTACACAAAAAAAAATTTGACCAGAGTTTGAGTAACAACGTTAATCTTTAAACTAAAAACTAATCAGGTAATCCTCATAAACCCATAACCATATAACCCCAGAACCAAAGACAATAAGTTATCACAGCAAACTGCATTACGGCAATGTCACGACGGAGGTTGACCCACCAAGCAAAAAACCTCGCACTCGCATTCGCAACATTGCAATCTTCCTTCAAAATTCTTGCAAGAGCAATATTGTATTTGAAAGCTTGTAGGTAAACACCGTGGAACTCTCTAAAACAACTTTTCTATTTAGTTAATTCCCGCAACGTTGACTTTTGAAACCTTTCATATTAAATATTGTTACAACTTAGCTTTCGGATTCTCTATGCTATGTTCGATATATAAATTTAGAGAAATGTTTCAAGGGCAACCTGTAACGTGCAATATTTTAGCAATCTTCAGTTTAGAAAGTTTCAGGCAAATTACATAGCAACATAGCAGCGATGTTGGTTTATGAATGTCTTTTTGTAATTGCAATTGTGCTGCCCAATCATTGCTTCAAATAGGTACGCCACGCGTCGGTCGGGGGGGTTATGTTTTCGGTCTCAGAGTCAGATCGGATCGGCCATTTTTATTTTGGCTTTGGCTTGGCATTTCTTTTAAAAGAGTGAAGGACAGTGTTTTATTAAGAAATAAGGTAGGTTACATTAAATTTAATAAAAGTTTATGCATGCTTAGGTACTTTTTAGCAGAGAACAAGTTGTTCTCTGTTAGGTAGGTAATTTTTGGAAATGGAGGTCGTGCTGTTAAACACAAAACATAACCTAGGTATTTTATTATTTAATTTGTATTGGTGTGTCTTGTGTGTGGTACTACACGTCACTGGAGACTAAACTGAAAGAACCCCTTCCAAAAAAATTACCAAAATTAAAGCAAAAAGCGCATGCATACGGTATTATAACTGCAGATATTCCAAAGATTTCACTGGATAGGCTTGCAGACACAATTTTTGCAAGTTAATTCAATAGACAACTTAAGATAGTGTACTCCCTAAAGTTAATTGAAGTTGAATTTGTAGGCATCTAGTACTAGCAATAGGTTACTAGTAAAAAATGTGTTTGCGAAACCTACACAGAAATTTTTCATTCGTATAACCTATACACGAGTAAATTTTATATAGTTACGGGTTCCAAATCAGTAGAATGAGAATGTATGTCACAAGCCAATTCCAATACCCTATAGTTTACCCTAGACCTTTGTCCATTTTTTGCTATTTTTAAAAAGAAAATTATTATGAGAAATTGCACACAAATCATAAGTGAGAATAGCAGTGTTTTGAAATTTTAGATACATTTTTTGAGACTAACTGGAGGAAGAAATTTGAAAGATGCAGTGTACAGATGTTTGGAAAAGGTCTTCACCAATTATGTGGGGCAGTTTTTAAGTTGGACTGGTGCCAAGGGGAACTACAAAACAAAAACTTTAAGTAAGTAAGTATGGACTACTTCTTCAAAAAAAAAACTTTAAAACTCACTTCACTTATAACAGGTAGATTTTAATTTTTCTTTGGCAATACTATATTATATTAAATACATCAGATTTATTGTATTTAATCAAATTAAAAATTTTAATGAAAATTTTACACTCTTAATTTCAACCAATCAGAAGCTTGATTTTTCTTCGGTTACCATTAAAACCCACAGAATAACCGGAAATTTTTTACGTTTGTGGTAAAATTAATAAATGAAAATTTTCCTGAAACGCCATTTCAAAGACATTTCTAGAATATATGTAATTTCTAATAAAAAAAATAATTTGTACGTAGGTTCTTTAATAAATGAGTTTCAAATTTTCTAACCGAAATCCCACGTGCTTAAATTAATAAACGGTAAATTTTTCCTCGATCATGAATATTCAAGTCTTCAGAAAAATTTCCGGTAATAACTTAATCACTGTATCTATTAGTGATTGTCATTTTTTTTTATTTTAGATGCTGTCCGAACTAATTTTAAAGAACTTACAGATCAAGATTTTGAAACTTTTTACAAAAACTGGTTTCAGCATGCTAAGACACTTTTTGAACGAAGTAATTAAAACAGATTAGGGGTTAAGGAAACCAAACTTTAAAGGAATTAAATATAAGAAAAGTGTATACTTAATATATATACAGGGCAATTCACAGTGAATCGGAGAACGGGAGATACGTTTTATTTGAAAATTTGTTTGTCTAGATAAACGACCATGGTCTATCGTTCTAAAATATTTTCAGCATTGCGGCGTTGCCGCTTCTGCCCAAAACAGGTAGCAACATCGTTATTTTAAATAAAACAGCCTATATATTTTTAGATTCTACGTAACATTCAAATTATTTTTTAATATATTTATTACTAGTCTATACTTAATAGTTTTCGAGATATTGACTCTTGAAAAATGGCATTTTTCAACTTTGACAGCTTCTAGCATTCTAACTATATATGTCTCTTAGAGCAAAACGGCTCACATGTTCCGGATGTCCTTGATTTTATTATGTTCCCAAAATTGTCAACTTTCGGTTAAACAGGATGGAACTCGAAAGCAGGAAATTAATTACTTTGATTGATTGATTTGGTTGATTTTTTGGAAAGATAATAAAAATTGAAGGAAGGACCAGCCGTTTTGCTCTAAGACATACAGTTAGAATGCTAGAAGCTGTTAAAGGTTAAAATTGTCATTTTTCAAGAGCCAATATCTCAAAAACTATTAAGTATATATATAACGTAACGTATAACAATGAATATTGTATTAAAAAAATTATTTGAATTTTACGTAGAATCTAAAAATTTAAAAATATATGGGGGGTTTCATTTACAATACCGATGTTGCCACCTGTTTTGGGCAGAAGCAGCAACGCCGCAATGCTGAAAATATTTTAGAACGATATACCATGGTCGTTTATTTGGACGACCAAATTTTCAAATAAAACGTATCGCCTGTTCTCCATAAACGTCTAACGTACCATCCACCGTGAATCACCCCGAATATATGTTATACCTATAATAATATTATATATAGCAAAATAAATACATTTGTTTTTTTTTATAACATGAATAATGAATAAACGAATAATTAATGAATAAACTGAACTCTTATTTCTATAGAGGCCCAGAAAAGGGCCTGCCAAACACGCTTAAAATGGCTAGTAACAAGTCCTGCAAACATACCTTATACTCTGTACTAAATCGAGCCTAAATCCGCTCCTATACTTGATTGAGAATATTTCTTTAAAACAAAAATTGGTTAAATGGATCAAATTTTTTAAATAGGGGAAGAAAATGTTTATTACCATTTAGTTGTGTTTCTCTTTTATATAGCTGTATTTTATCTTGTTTTGTTTGTGTTTTAAATGTTATTTTAAGAAACATTGTCCAAGCGAAGTTAACATGTGTTTTATAATGTTGCTGGAACCTGGCATGCAACTATTGCAACAACCTAGATGTTTTTCAATCGCCGCCACATTTCTAGTGTAATGTTACTATAGAATTTCAAAAAATTAGGTTGCTGTAATGTTTTTGTGCCAAGGTTGCTGTAATGTTTTTGTGCCAAGGTTGCTGCAATTAATTGCGTGAAACGTTGCTGTAATTTAAATATCAATATCGCTAGAATGTTGCCGAAGCGATATATTTGTCAATATTGCAACTGAAACGTTCCTGAACGGCCGATTAAGGCTTGCAGGGATGTCCCCAACCTCACGTCGCAAGAAAAAGAGCAACATTGCAGCTCTCTTTGAAAAGTTACTAGAACGTTGCTGCAACAACATTTTGCTTGGTGGGTGATGATTCCTTAAACCCGTTCCATTCAACCTAACAACCTCATAGATTAAGTGTAACGATTTTAGTAACATAGTTGAGGGTTTATCTGGTTATAGGGTTATTAGGTTAAATGAAATGGGTTTAAGGAACCCTCAACCCCTGTGGCATTGCCATAATGCAGTTTGACTGTGATTATTTTCTTTGGTTATGGGGTTCGGGGGGTTATAGGGTTATGACGATTAACTGATTAGGTTTTTAGTTTAAAGTTTGAGTAACAACTTTACTTGACAGCTTTAATAATGAGGTTATTTGAGGTTATGTCAAAACCTTGAAGTGATGGGGTTAATTAATTTGACCTCGAATTCGGAGTCAGTGGCCCCGAAAACATAATATAGTAAACATAGACAGACCCTCAGGCCAATTTTTTTTGTGTGGCTGTGTTATAATAATTATATTGGGTTCTTTTTCCTCCTATACGCCATGATTTAAATAAATGCATTAATTTAAAAAAAAGTGGTCAACGATGCGATTTAGCACACATCAATTTCTAGGAACTTTAGGGAATCTCTTATATAAAGCAACGGAAAAATTAAAAGTCATGCTGGTGGCCACCTCATTGACCACAACTTTGCGTTTTAAAAGAAATTATTTATCGTATTGATCATCAAATGCAAAATCGGATTAGTCAGTCTTGGCTCTCGAATAACGGGACCAACGCAAGAATCCCACAATAACTACTATCTACTGACAAAGAAAAACAATCGAAATTTAGTAATAATAGCACTAGAGCAGTTGCAATTTTTTAATTGCGCAACTATTTAGTTGCAAACGAACAAACCGCTCGTACATGGCAAGACAAAACAGTTTTGTTTCAGATGGGGCACCTACTTAGTGGTTGATCTGAAATTTTTGGAAGGTATTGCAACGCAGGTGGATATCAGAGAACGCATTTTTTAAAGGTGGGGCCAAATTTGTAGGTACCTAAAGCAGCGTCAGGGTCTTTGAACATTTGCGTAAATTCGTCTCTCGCTGGTTCATCTACTTTTTCATAGCCCTTTATTCCTGAGCGACCAGGAGCCCCTGCATAGAAGATCAACATTGTTGCACTGCCATTAGTCCAGTGTTTCTCAGGTTAATTTAATGACATAAAAAAGTATTAAACTTCTAACCATAGGCGTCGCCAAGGGCGTAGGGTACTGTTTTAATTTTTTAAGATGATAATAATATAAATAAAGCAACTTTAACATAAAAAAGCATTAAACTCCTAATCATAGGCGTCGTATCTCCAAATAAGTAAAATGTGTAAATGGTAAAATGTTAAATTTTTAAAATGATAATACAATATAAATAAAATAATTCTAATAGGTAACACGTTGTAAACGAATATTATTGATTTAAAATGCAGTAACAATTGAATTGATGGGGATCATCATAATTTTCAGAAGTAAAATCGTTTTCAGGTTGGATCACTATTGGTACTATAGGCGATAAAACAGGGATATTCCATTTCTACAGTAACACGAGCTTCGCAATTTTTCCATACATCGCTACTCATGTCGTTAATTACCTGCCGAATATTATCAAGGACAGCTGCACCCAAAATTAAAATAATACGTTGACATTGAACATGTAAATCTTTGTTTCTCAATTCCGAACTTGTTGCGATCTCGAAGGCCGACTCCACCGAGCATTTTGGCACCAATATAATTCACCTTGATCTGCTGTTTAAAATGATCGCTAAAAAGCCATAGGTGATAATAAAATGTACCAAGTAAAAACGTATCCGTCCAAAACCAGACAGTAATAAACCAAAATTAAATATGTAAATTATTGCAAAAATATGTTAAACCACCTACTCCACTGTCCTTTTCCTTAAGAAACTATTAATATCTGACTTGACCGTGGTGATGGCTCAATTATCTTTTAGCAGGTATATAAGAAATATCGTGATTCACTGAAAATATTCCACCTTTCTTGTCTAGAACATATAAATTTCCAATTGCGTTTGTCTTAGTATCATTCACAGACTGGGAGACAGTGTTCGAGACGTGCATAAATTATGCACGATTGCCAGTTCTACCAAATTTTCGGGTTTGTTAATATAATATATAAGTATACGAGAAACAATTGTTTGGTAATTAGGTAGTTATTATTTAACAATGAAAACCCCTTTTATTTTAATTTTAATTCTTTTTTTTCTAAATAATATTTCTTAAGGACTAAAAACCTATAATAATATTAATGTTCTTCTTTCTTTCACACTCAAAACTTCTTAGTTTAAAGTATATTTGTAAACTAGCTTTTAAAGAGAGTTACTGACTAACAATTGAATATACTGATTTAAAAAGAACATTTTTAATAAAAAGAACTTAAAGAATTTAAAAAAAAATAGATCTGACAACCCTGGTTGTGAGGTCGGTCTCTTTGAAGCCTGTTAAACGCTTTTTTATGCCATCAAACTGAGTTTGGATAAATTACAACACAAATTTAAAAATATTGAAAGACCTATGATTACTCTCTGTTTCTCATGTAGCAGATTTTCCGATTACACTTTTGTTTTAAAAAATTTTTCTAAAAATTGTGTTAATATAAATAGGTCAATTTTAAAAATTATTTTCTTCCAAAGAAAGCCATAAATTAAAAATATGTTAAAAGATAAACAATATTTGAACCTTTATCTAGCCAGTAATGCCTTTATACCTGTTTTTACTGGTGATATTTGGTGACAGCCAAACACATGCAATTAGTTTTGAGATATTTATCTTGGCAATCGTTAAAAGAATATAAATCAAATGTTCAAAAATTAGTTAATTATCTCTCAATAAATAGGTGAAATAAATTAGAGAGATTTAGAGGGTTTCGAGTAAATGGTGTAAGGTAATGTTGCGAGTAAAAGCGATGGTAGACTCTTAATACAGGTGACTGCTTAAAGCAAAATACCGCAATGGTAAAACACAAGAAAATAATACAGATTTAGAACTTACTCCATGTAGAAAAGAATAATAGAATTAGCACCATGTGGAAGAGAACCATTGATCAAGGGGCAAATGTTATAGCTGTATTTTTGGATTTTAAGCGGGCATTCGAAACAATTGACAGGGCTAGATTATTGAGTAAATTGTATCAGTATGGTATTCGCGGAAACGTTTATAAAATTAAATGGTTTAAGAATTATTTAAGTAACAGATCACAAAAAACAAAAATTTCAAAAACATATTCAAATAAAAAAATAAATAATATAGAAGTTCCTCAAGGAAGTATACTAGGTCCAATATTATTTATTTTATACATCAACGATATGCCTTTAGTTTTCAAAATGTGTAAGTTACAAACGTTTGCTGATGACACCTTAATTTACATTAATGTTTTAAATATTTTTGATGGTCTAAATACTCTAAATTCTGAGATAAATATATTATTAAATTGGTTAAAAGTAAATAAATTAAAATTAAATATTTTAAAAACTAAATGTAGGTATGGTTATGGGTACCTAATAATTTAAATTGTCAAAATATAAATGTTGTAATAGATGGTGAAAAATTGGAATTAGTAAACAGTTTTAAATATTTAGGGATAATAATTGATTCCAAATTAAAATTTTTTAATCATTTTGACATATCGAAGATTGCCGGAAAAGTAGGTTATTTCAAAAAAATATGTTCTAATTTAAGTTTGTTTTCTAAAAAAACTCTATTTAATACTATTATCTTACCACATTTTCTTTATTGTTCTTCCATTTTATATTGTGCTAGTGAGGAAATATTTGATAAATTACAAATTTTACAAAATAAGGCAATGCGGATTATTTTAAATTGTGACAAATATACAAAAATTAATTTTATGTTAAAAATTTAGATTGGTTGAATGTCAGAAATTAAATTTTTTATTTAGTATGTATCTTTATAAATAAAATTAAAAATAATTTATTGCCTGATTGTTTAAAAAATGTTGTTCTTTTAATTATGACAATCATAATTATTATAAAACAAGAATTAATCAAAATTTTTATGTAGATAGAGTGTCTAAAACATTAGCTTATAAATCTATTTTTTATAAAGGTTTGATAGAATAAAATAATTTGGAAAATTCTATTAAATCTCAAAAATCATTAAAACTGTTTAAAAAAACTTTAAAATTACATTTAATTAAAAAACAAAATGATACGTAATATTTGAAACAATTTACAAAATGTTTAACTTTTCTGTCTGTTTTAAAATTTAAAAATAAATCTATAAAAATGTGTTAAAAAAATGTATTAAAAAATATTTAATTGTAGCTTTTTGCTAAATAAAACATGTTACTACTACTACTACCAGACTTCTTGGCTAACTGTAGCAAAACATGTCTCCACAGTACTGTGTAAATTGTAAAAGTATAAATATCATTGGTGTAAATTTATTCAAACACATCAGGAATTAAGACAAGGTGAAATACGAAGAGCAAACTTTTGTTTTGAAGTTATGGAAAAGGTAAATAACGATAGGGACAGTGCTGGATTTACCATTAGGCTGAGTAGGCTGGAGCCTAGGGCAGCAGATTTTAGGGGGCGGCAAATTCGGCCCAAAAATATTTTTTTATCTTACAGAAATAAATGGTACAATCTTTATTCGTGGTCGACGGGTAGTATTTTTTTAAATAAACTTTATTGTTGGCCGTGTCTGTTAATGGGAATAAAAAAAGGTAGTTGGAACTTTACTGGCTTATTTGCAGAAAGAAATTTCATTTTCAATAAAATAAGTAGGTAATCATAAATTTTTAAAATATTTACTAAAAATTATTGACCAAATTTGGACGTGGTGGTAAAAATTTTTTTTTTTCTTTCCCCCAATACTTCACCTGTTTCACAACTCACGAGCCGTCACTGGTATAGGGGCGGCAAAAATTGAATAGCCTACTAGCGGTAAATTTGTAAATCCGCCCCTGGATAGGGAATTTTCACGCAAAGTTTGTTTTACCGACGAATGCACCTTTACAATAAACAATGAACCAAATGTTCAAAATTGTAGATTCCGACGTACAAAAAATTAACCCAATTTATACAAACACGGACTCAATATACCCTCGAAAGGTAAATATTTGGGCGGACCTATTTGGACATCGGATTATTAGACATTTTTGGGGCAAAACTTGGGAATAAAAATTCTTTTGGAACTTTTACAAAGTCAAATTGGATCTGCATTTAGAAGAAGTTAGAAGATTCTCAGAATGAAGATATTTGGTTTCATATGTACAGTTGTCCTGTGCACAATTTACGAGAAATAAGGAAATATGTCCAAAACGTTTTCAATTGACGCACAACATGATTAAATTATGCCATGTATTTGCATGCTAGGTAGGTTTCCTGACCTTTCATCAAACTCCTTGTTTTTGTGGGGTCACATTAAAAGTGTTATTTATAAAAATGTGCTTTAAATTTGGAAGAAATAAAGATTGCAATAATTCTAATTTTAAATTATGCAAAGCTCGGTTAAAGCTAGTGAAGGATAGAAGCGTAAACGCTTAACCTTTACATAAAAAAACAAACAATTTTTAAGAAGAATTTGTGGCAGTTTTCACGTTTTAAATTATTTCAAATTTTAACAGAACATTACGAACATGTGAAAAAAGGGTTCTCTTAATTTATTTGTTGATATTTTGTAAAAATGTAAGCGTAATTATTTTTTGAAGTTTTAGGTTAACGCTCAATTTCTTTAAGAGACCTGCTTTGCTTTTTGAAAATTCTGCACGAATACCGCTCTAAGTTTGAGTTATTTATACAATATACAGGGTATCCTAAAAGGTATGGTTAAATAATAAAAATAGACATAACATTTTTTACGTATACCGGGTGTCCACGGAAAGTGGTTCGCACCTCTAACTTTTTTGTTTTCAAGATAATGGAATAAAATTTGGGGGATTTGTATACGACATAAAACTGTTTTTTTTAACAGGTGACTCAAAATTATGGAACTTCCGGTTTAACCGGAAGTGACAAACACTTTTAATTTTTAAATGGGGCACCTGGTATATTTTTCCTTTTTTATCTAGAGGGCTATGAATACCTTAAAATCACTTATTTCAGTCCTTTAATCTTGGGAAAAATACAATTTTACTATTTTTGGTCCAATGCTTATATGCTTTGTAAAATTTAATCTTTAAAGTTGTATAAATAATTTTTTTTAAACGGCAACGTGGTGGCTCGCCGGGCTAAGAAAAAAGAGGATTTTATTAGGATTATTTTGATACCATACACTATTAGGTTTTAGAAAAGCTGCCATTAAAAAACCTTAAAAATTTAACTTGAAACTCTCCTAAAATGAACCATCTTTTGAGAATAAATTTAGATTTAAATGCATCAGTGTGACCAGCAAAACTGATAAAACAAAATCATGTCTTAAAGAAAATTGACATGCCGACAGCTTCTGCCAAAGTAAATTAGTTTGTTGTTTAAGAAACATGGAAAATAATACTTATACAAGGAGTAAAAAAGTTGATATGTTATTATTGTCAGGCTCATTTCGCATTTTCGGAACCAGTTTTGTGTACCTAATAGTGCTGGGTTGGATGACGCCGATTAAAACTTCTTTGTGCGTAAAGTCGTGCAACATCGGTTGAATTCTTTCTACATTCTCCAAACACTAATAACATATCAACTTTTTCACTCCTTGCAAAATTATTATTTTCCATGTTTTTTAAACAACAAACTAATTTACTTTGGCAAAAGCTGTCGGCATGTCAATTTTTTGCAAGGCATGATTTTGTTTTATCAGTTTCGCTGGTCACAAGCTACTTGATGCATTTAAATCTAAATTTATTCTCAAAGGATGCTTTATTTTAGGAATGTTCCAAGTTAACTTTTTAAAGTTTTTTAATGGCAGCTTTTCTAAAACCTAATGGTGTAGGGTATCAAAATAATCGTAATAAAATCCTATTTTTTTCTTAACCCGATGAGCCACCGTATTGCCGTTTAAAAAAATGAGTTATACAACTTTAAAGATTCAATTTTACATAGCACATAGCATTGGACCAAAAATAGTAAAATTGTATTTTTCCCAAGATTAAAGAACTGAAATAAGTGATTTTATGGTATTCATAGCCTCTAGACTCTAGATAAAACAATAAATTTGGAAAAAAAATATTTTCTTGTTGACAAAAAGTGACAAGTGACAGATCGTTGTATTTAGAATGTCATATGAAGTCAAAAAAAGGAAAAATTATACCAGGTGTCCCATTTAAAAATCGAAAGTTTATTGAGAGTCGAAGAATGTTGAGTCACCTGTCAAAAAATACAGTTTCATGTCGTATACAAATCCCCCAAATTTTATTCCATTATCTTAAAAAACAAAAAAGTTAGAGAGGCAAACCACCTTCCGTGGACACCCGGTATAGTTTTTTATGTTAAATTAGAAAAATCTGACATATTTTACGAAACAAGGTACTATACGTTGGATTGGATGTGCCGTTATCTAGGCAAATTTATTTAAAAATTACCCTGCATTTGAAAAAATCGCTAATTTATGTTATTTACTAGTGTTAACAAGTTTCAAAATTTTATTTTACACCAAGACATGTATGACATTCATTTAATCAATAAAACAAACAATTTAAATAAACGATTCAACGTTAAATAAAATGCTATTAATTAATAAATTATTAAAAAATATTAATAGCTTATGCAAAGTAATTTTTAAATAAATTTATCATATTATTTACCAATAGTACCTTTTTTCCTAAAATATGTCAGGTTTTTCTAATTTAACATAAAAAGGTATAAATGTTAACATAAAAAGTGATGTCTATTTTTACCCCGCTATCCCCTATTTCTGGCCACATTTTTTAAATATCGACATTTTTAAGACCACAGACCACATTCAGCGTACAAAATTTACCAAAATTTCTAAATCTTAAATTTGTATCTACAGTGTGTCCAAAAAGTATGCAACATATGGGAAAGTTTTTTATCACCGATTTTTTAGAAAATTTTATTCTTTATAAAAGTTCGTGCATTCCTTAAAACTATAAATGCATATTTCATATTTCACCTGCGGCTAATAGAAGCAATGCCATTTTTTCGAAATTGCCTTAAAAGTAAAGTACTTTAATTATTAGAAATACAGCAAAATTTTATATGGAAATGTTTTTGCAAATTAAAAACTTAGTCCAAATAAGAAATTTGATTTAGGTGTGTCAATTTTTAATTTTTTTTATATGCATTTCTTTAAAATAGGTTTTTGGACTTTAGTGTAGGTACTGGGTGAAAATGACAAATAAATTATTAATTATTTCCAGTAATATGAATAGAGTTGGATTCTATCATAATTTTGTTTAGAACATAAGTTGGCTAAAATGTGTTTAAGCAACACGCTAATATCTGAAGCAACTCGTAACATTAAAAGGTTTTTAAAAGTTTGCAACTACTTAATCCATTTTTATTATAGACCCACGTTTAAGTTATTTAATAAATATATTAAAATTGCGTAAACAAAAAATCGACCAGAGGTGTACCGTTTAGGGGAAAATAGAGATTAACCAAAAAAAAATTAAAACTTGTGACACCTAACTTAAATTTCGTATTTGGACTAACTAACTTACTAAGTTGCAAGAACATTTCCATATAAAATTTTGCTGTATTTCTAATAATTAAGGTACTTTACTCTTAAGGCAATTTCGAAAAAATGGCATTTACTCCCTTACTATTAGCCGCAGGGGAAATATGAAATGTGTATTTATAGTTTTAGGGCATCCACCAACTTTTATAAAGAATAAAATTTTCTGAGAAATCGGTGATAAAAAACTTTCCCATATGTTGCATACTTTCTTGGACACACTGTATACAAACGTTTCGGGTTTGTTCGTCATAATTCCTTTTAAAATTTTTTAAAATTTATACATATTTTTAAAAGTTATAATCCCCTTAAGGATAGGTACGTCTTTTGGTACCTATCTTTAAACCTTGTCTTTATAGTTTTGAAGAAAATCAGTGACAGCAGAGGGCAATTTTGTTTATTTGACATGCGGTGATAAAATCTTTCGTGTTAGTTTCAGCATCTGGTATAGAAGGTATCATTAAAGTAATTTTTACCCAGCCATAGACAGGCCTTAAAATAACACTTCCCGGATTCCGGACTTATCCTAGAACCTAGAACATGCTGCCATACAATTTTTATAAAATGTATTTAGCTGAAAAATCTCGACTCGATTCAATAAATTCAGTATCAGAGATGATGTTGCCTGTTGAAATGAAATATGTCTGGATATATTTAAGTAAGCTTGCCAAAAATAAACTCGGTTCAAACATTTATGTTTATTGTACATACAACTTCCAGCACACATAGAAAATAGATATAGTTTATGGGACGTTTACGATCAGGAGAATTTATAGTGATACCTAATAATAATAGTTGTTAAGTAAAAAGTGTTCGTTTATTAGCTGAAAATAAGGATTGTATAGTGTTTTGGGCAATTAAAATTTAAACCGGTTATAACCTATTTAATGACAGATACACACACAGCTTTTTTAACGAAAAAGAAAGTCTTATTTTCTTTTAGTTCTTTCACCTTGTAAAAGTCGTTACCAAGGTAAAACAGGACGTGCATGGGAGATTCGAATGTCCGAATATTACAACGAAATTACGCATACAAGGGCCACCAATCGCAGAAGAATTAAGAATGGTTTAAAGTAAGTGATAACGCTGTTTTTATTTCTCCGAACATTAGAAAAATCTTTATATTCAATTTTAATTAATAATTATTGTTTCCTAGTGTCGTTAATTTTAGATATTTTAACAAGGTTGTTCATGGAATTGAACGAATATTGTGTTTCCATTACTACTTTTAAGTATTTTGCGATTTGCAATTTTATAGCGATTTAAAAACATTAACATAAGCCTAAACTAAGTCAGGGGTCTTAAACCAGCGGCCCCCAGGACATTTCATGAAGCCCCAGGGTAGTTTCGAAATAGCGACCTCAAAAATTTAAGCGATTATCGACAATTTTGTTAAAAATAAACAGGGTCTATCATCCCACTGATCTGTATATTCACTATTTTCTAATGCTAATAAATAAAGAAAATCCTAATTTATTTTGAAATAACAGATGTTTTTATTATTGGTAGAGTGATAAGGTAAAATAGGGCACGGCCTCTGGAACAATGAGAAATATATTATTGGCCCTAAAACTAAAAATGTTGACCCCTGAACTAAGTAAAGGTGGAGGAGTCTCGACCTGCTTAAATAAGATTCACTGTCGTGGACCACCATTTTATTTTTTTGCTGACATGGACCGCTTACGGGACGTGGGGGTCTGCATGGTTAAATCTTTGTATTGGATGATGATGGTATGAACGTCTTGGTTTTATTTTTCTATGACATACGTGATCCTTCACTCCTTAAAAATAGTGGCTAGAATTCTTTCATTTACGCGTTCATAAACGAATTAGTGTAAATTTTAATATACTTACTGACATCACTTAGACGAGCATCATACGGAGCCCTTTCAGCATCTTTGGCACTATCTAAAACAAGAACATAAAAAATGACCCATAAGTTTAATTTCTATACTTTTATACACCCATACAAGATATATGATCGTCATCCTAAATAGTATCCAGAAATGCAATTGACAAAGTGGGATCCATAAACACTCATGTGTCTTATTTGGATAGGTACCGTAAAAGAGGCAATTTACCATTATCGAATTGTATTTCGTGGCTATTATGTATCCGTAATGACTAGAGTCATTGAGATAATAATTCGCTTATGTAACCACCCCCCTCACCACCAGGGCCGTAGCCAAGGGGGGGGGGGGGGTTAGGGGGGTTGTAACCCCCCCGAAATAAAAAAAAATATTTATTTTAGACTTTTAATAAGTATTAATGAGACTGCAGTTATATACAGTGCGCCCGTCTCACTTTGTTGTTACACAACATAATAGTTAATCTTATTTACGGGCTACAATGGCTGCAGATCGCCTTAATGGTCTGGCTTTCCTATATGTCCACCGTGATATAAACGTAGATGTAAACAAAATCATAAATATTTTCTCTTCTAAGAACAGGAAACTTGATTTTGTAATTTAGTACAAAGTAAGTAGGTACTTCAGATATTTTTTTAGTTCTTATTGTTTATTTTTCGTTTTTATTCTTATTTTGTGATCTTATTATAACATAATATAATTTATTATAATAATTATTATACTTAGATATAAGGTAAAAGTACCTATTATCGGCACTACCCCAATTATCGGCACTTATTCGATATAATCGTGAAAAATAAGGTTTGTACCTCACAATAGTTAAATAAAAGTATTTGAAACATTCCTGCGAACCTTTATCTACGCTGTTGCAAAATCGACCGATATTCGGTTAAATACGGTAATGACAACTGTCAAAAATATCTTGGTCAGTTGGCGCCAAACTCTTGTGTCAAGTCTTTCTTGTTACATGTGTTAAGAAACAGGTAAGCTTCATCGTCTTATACTTCCTGATTAGTGTTCCGTATATAATTTTATTTGGTTTTGTATGTTTGGATATGATTATTTTTAATATTTTTGTTTATTAAAAGCTGTTTTTTATAATTTCTTCTGGAATTTTATGGGTGCCGATAACGGGTACGTAAACACTAGTGGCTGATCCAATGATCGGCAGCTGTGCCGATAATTGGGTTTTTGTATAGGTCGGTATTTAGGTCGATTTTAGCTTTAACTTTTAACTTATCCTGAGAAATGTTTCGTCATTACATGCAAGTTTAAGCAATGATATTCTGGACCAGTTTCCGGCACCCGATATTTCCACTAGATGTTAGCCTTGCTTTGAGTCAAAAACTGTGCCGATAATAGACACATTTTCGTGCCGATAATTGGAGATCTTTTTTTTAGATTATAACAATGGAGAAGAAAAAACGAATTCAATATTCTGTGGAAACTGTAAATACAGCTGTTGCCGCTGTTCGTTCAGGAATGCCATTTAAAACTGCTAGCAAGCTATATAAGGTACCCAGATCAACTCTTCAAGACAAAGTAAAGGGTAGAACACTTTTAGACAAGAAATGTGGACCTGAAACAGTACTAACAAAAGAAGAAGAAAATTTACTGGTAGCATGGCTATTTCGGATTGCGAACTGTGGGTTTCCTGCCACGAAAACACAATTGCTGGATAGTGTTCAACTACTGGTTAAAGAATTGGATAGGCCTAATCATTTCACGGATGGAAGGCCTGGCCGGAAATGGTACGAGTTATTTTTAAAAAGACACCCGGAACTGAGTGTAAGAATTTCTCAAAATCTCACGTGTGCTAGAAATAGCCTAACGGAAAACCGCATTCGTCAATGGTTTATAGAAGTAGGAACTTTCTTAGAAAATACAAACAATCTTAATATACCCTTTGACCCCAATCGTGTATTCAATTGTGATGAAACAGCTTTTTTCCTTAGTCCCAAGGGAGACAAAGTTTTAGTCAGAAGAGGAGATAGAACAGTTTACTCATTTGTAAGCAATGATGACAAAGAATGTCTGACGACTTTGGTTACGTGTAGTACTTCCGGTCAAATTTTACCTTCGATGATCGTTTTCAATTATAAAAGAATTCCCAAATCAGTTGCTGAAAAAGTACCAACACACTGGGGAATCGGAAAGTCTGAAAATGGATGGATGACTGGAGAAACCTTTTTCGAGTACATCGCCAATATATTTCATCCTTGGCTAGTTACTCAAAAAGTTCAGTTTCCTGTTATACTGTTTTTGGACTGACACACATCCCACTTAACGATGGCCCTCAGTAAATTTTGTAGTGAAGCTAATATAATCCTTATAGCTCTTTGCCCAAACGCAACACATATTTTACAACCTTTAGACGTGGCAGTGTTTCGACCATTGAAACTTGAATGGAAAAAGAGCGTGCACCGTTGGAGAATGGAAAACAATGGACAAAAAATTACCAAAGACTTATTTGCACCTATTTTGGAAACCACGTTTCAAAAAATCACAAATATTCCAAACATAATTAGGAATGGCTTCAGGACTTGCGGACTTGTTCCTTTCAATGTTGAAAATATTAATTTTTCAAAATATTTCAAAACGGAGGTTGGTGCACAAGAACCAATGGAAAAACAGGAACAGCGTACAGAGGCACAAGCAGTCCTAAGAAGTTTAGAGCATGATATCTCAAACGAGACTCTTAGATTGTTTCAACTTTCCGGGCCAGTTTGGGAAGGACCAGTACAACATACCAGCCTATTTTCACTCTGGAAGAAAATGAAGAACAAAACAGTGAATAACAATGGCAAAGAAATGGAGTTTACTGCTCAAGTAGAACGTGACAATGAACTTCAAGAAGAGTTTATTATGGAAGATGCATTCACAGAGATAGGAAATGACTCGGGAAATGAGCAGCAAATGAATATATCAGGAATAATTAAAAATAACATCTCCATAAATGATCAATTGCAAGATGACCACGAAGTCCAAGAACAATCTAATGTGGAAGACATATTAACAGATTTAGGACATGAGAACGTAACTGACATCGCAGAAATAATTAAAGCTGACAGATTAGCAACTGAAGATTTACAAAATGATTATCAACTCCAAGAAAACTTAAATGCGAAAGACACATTCGAGGAGGGAAAAGATGACAATGGAATTGATGTTACGGGAATTATTGACAGTGAAAATTTATCTCTCTCGGTAGGCATTCCAGAAGAAATTCCTATTATAATTGTGAATACACCGAAAAAAGCTCAACAAGATACACCTATAGATATTGGAAAATATAAAATAATCAATTTTTATCAGCAACACTCCAAATTAGATACTGAAAATGATGATGTCGATCAAAAACAACATAATTTGGATTCCAACTCAGCGCAAGATATAAATGTTTTTAGTACTACTTCACTATCAGAAGCAAAATCTCAACAAATGGGAACTACTCGAGATACCACGCCGCCTACAATTGAATCAGATTATAAAAGTAAGACAAATTCGACTATTTTGGAAAAAGAGATGTCCCTACAACAAAACGTTACAGATGAATCTATTCCGACTCCATTTAAAAAAACTCTATTTTGGCCTACACCTAAGGAAAATATTGCTAAGCGGAAAGTAAAAGATAAAGTACCTGCTGTAGCAACATCATCTCAGTGGCAACAATACCATGAAAAAAAAGAAGAAAAGAAAAAACAAGAAGAACATTTAAAAATGCAAAGGAAGGAAAAGCGAACCATAAAGAAAGAAACAGATGTCGAAAATAAAAAGAAAAAAATTAAAATCGCTGCTTTACAACCTTTTAATAAAAGAATTTCTAATCGAAGGGTATCGACTAAACAGAAAGCTAAAAAAATCCTAGTTCCAGAAAAAACTAGCAGTGCCAGCAGTAAACCTTCGACTGAACCTTCAACATCAAAACCTTTAGAGGAATCTTGGTATTGTGCAATATGTGACACTGAGGATCAGCTGGACATGCGCCTTTGCTCTTCCTGTTTGAAATACTTCCATGAAGATTGCCTTGGTTTATCAGAAGATGATATAGATGAATTCCAATGTCCCTTTTGTGAGTGACCAGTAAATTAAGTATTAAGAATAATTGTGTAGCAAAACAAACAAAAAATAATTTTCATTTAACTTTTACCAATGAACTATACTAAATTTTACGTATATAGATTTAAATATCACGTCTGTATATTCGAATTTTGTGTTTTTTATTTAATAAATAATGTTTCTAGAATTCTGAATTTCAGTCTCTTTACATAGATGACTAGGTACTTAGATAACTTGATAGAATTAGGGTTACCTAGTTCTGTGCTGATAAATGGATCTTTTGGGTGCCGAAAATTAGAACATACACTTTTTTCACGATGCCGATAATATGGGCAAATCAGAATTCTTCTATAATTGCTTTTAATAAATAATATGCATTGGCTTTAGGTTAAAATATACATTCTGTATGTAATATGAGACCTCTTATTTTCGAAATCAATAATCAAAATATATGTTGCCCAGGCATTTTATTCACCAAAATGAAAATATAATCAAGGCCCAGGCCTTCAAGGCTCTTAAGGTGCCGATATTTGGAGCGTTTACCTTAATTATGACTTAATATAAGAGACATGTTAATTAGTAAAATAAATAGTTTATTGTTTATTTTGTCGACCGACCTTTTAAATTTCGAATTTCTTTTAACTTAAAAGAGTGTTTTAAAGTCTGGCATATTGCCGCAGATTAAGCTTTACGGTTATTTTACCCAAAAAAGGGCACCCAAAAAAAATTCGCTTGCGGCGCTGTTCCCTTTCGCGCCCGCCACTGGAACAACCCCCCCCCCCCCGAAATTATTTTCTGGCTACGGCCTTGCTCACCACTGTCTAAAAGCTAGCAGCAGCCGTTAATGTCCTAGTGCGCAATTGCTACAATTCTATAAAGCAAACATGATTACCTACTATAAGTTTTGATTGAGTTACAAACAAGGGGTAATTCACTGGCGAAAATGGTGTACAACTAGTAGAAAATACAAAAGAAAATACGAAAATACGAGGAAAATGCAGAAAATACGAAGAAAATACAGAAAATACGAAGAAAATACGAGAAAAATACAAAAATTCCGAGGAAAATATAGAAAATACGCACGGCAATCAATTTGGCAACGACGTAAAATCGTTTTTGGCAACGACCTAAAATCGTTGGAAGATCTGACAACACTGCCGGGTTTTCGACGGTTTTAGTGCTGGGAATAACTAGGGATGCACAAAATTCGAAATCCATCGATACATCGAAAATCGATATATCGAATTTTGACCCATTGATGTAGCAAAAACATCGACATTAATCCATCGATATTGAAAAAATATCGACCGAAAAACATCGATACATATCGATATATCGAATTTTTTTTCGCAATTTGCAATAAAAGAAATAATAAAAGACGTGTATACTTAATATTTTAAAATTGGTCTATTTTAACAAAGTACAGAATAATACATTATTTTGGAAGTAAAAAAAAATTCTTACCTATTTAACACTTTAAAAACTAATAATGTGTACCTCAAAGTGATTTTTTACATCTGGAACGACCTTAGTTCATAAAGCACGGCTTTTATTATTTACAGGTTGGCAGCACCAATACGCGCCGTAATTTCCCTAGTATTTAGCGCCAGTGCATGAAACAAAGAATTTAAGATGACGCTAGAAAGTAGCAACACTTAAAATAGTTAAAATATATATTTTATATCTATAAAAAATACTAAATGATCCCAATCTTTTGGTTTAATAACTTTGAAAACGATGTATTTTAAGAAACATCGATACTTCGATATATCGATCTAACCTCCATCGATGTCATGAACCATCGAGTCAAAATCCATCGATGTAAAAACATCGATATTTTGCTCCGATATATCGATGTTTTCGATATATCGAAAACCATCGTGCATCCCTAGGAATAACCGACTTAAGATTCTGGAAGAACAACGCTGCCGAAAATTAGTGTCTGACTTCTAAAAAAAAAAAAAAGGTCGCCAGTTCCGTTATTATTAAAAAAGAATTTTTTCAGGAAAATACAGAAAATACGAGAAAAATTCAGAAAATACAAGGAAAATACGAAGAAAATTCGGCAATATGGAAAATGGTGTATACATTTTTCTCAGTGAATTACCCCTCGGTTACAAATTACAATTATTGAATAAATAAATTAATTAAAATAATTCGGTAAGGCCTATACGTTTTTTTTTACGATTTTGGTAGGTTAGATTAGCAAGCATTGTAGGTTAATAAATATAAACGAGTTAATGAGCGGTTATCCAACGATATGTCAACAAGTCAACAATGACTGCTGTGGGCAAACACTATAATAATGACATTGCTGGTAGCTGAACAGACGCCATTTCAGTCACCTTGTTCGGTCACTTTAAGTCATGTGGTTTGGACAGGTGACTTAAAAGGACTGTTATGAGTGCAAAGCACTAGAAATTAAAAAAATTAAGTTTTTCAGTTCTGAGCAGTAAAATCAGCTGTTATTATCTGAGAAAAATATCAGTAATATCAATATCACCGTGTTGACATGTCAAAACAATAATTATTGGTATATGGTCAACAAGAAAATTTAGTATTTTTACACAGTTTGTGTTATTTTACAATTTTTATACAAACACAGGTTATATCTACACTCATAAGTCAAAACAAAGAATAACCTATATTATACTTGTAATTATACAGGGTGTTTCATAAGTAGGGGGGCATACAGCAACAGGAGATTTTTGTCTCCATTTATGCTTAATTTCTTATGATAAAATATCCACGGCTACAGCTATTTCACATTATTTTCGATGACGATCATATATTATATGTATACAGGGTGTTTAACGGTGGATGGAACATTTAACGTTTATGGAAAACGGGGTGATACGTTTTTTTTTGAAAATTTGGTTGCGCTGATAAACGACCATGTTCTATCTTTGTAAAATATTTTAAGCAAGGTGGCGTTGCCGCTTCTACACAAAACAGGTGGCAACATCGTTATTTTAAAAAAATACACTATATAATTTTTAATTTTCAAATTCTACTTGTAGGTATTTCTAAGCAAATTTTCTGAATAATACCCTATGCATTTTTTTATAAGCATTTCTTTACGAATTTTCTTGAAACGTGAAGGTAATTTTCAACGAGTTTAGTGGGCGGTCATAAAAACAATAATTTTATTATTAGGCTCCATGGCAACCATTTATTTAAAAGAAGTAACATTCCTTCGTTTGTGATTTTAGTTGATGGTTGGTTGGTTGGTTAAAGGCGGGGGTTGGGTACGACGCGTGGCTCAAGCTTCTTACACTGCAGCCTTCTGGCTTATTGTGTGCCCCAATCTTGTTAGAAAATGTCCTTTTACGAGGTTCAGTAGTTTCCTTCCAAGTTTGTCATGCGGAAGGTTGTCGCTGCGTTGACTATTTCTGAAGATTTTGAATCGACAATAAAAAAAAAAAAAGGTGGCGGTACAATGGAAGTTCATAATTATTATTCAAATGTAGTTATACTGAACTTATCTATTCTAAAAAGACAGTGTGATAAGATTAGTGATCGACCGATATGACTTTTTTAGCCGATACCGATAATCGGCCGATACCGATAATGTCTTGGCCGATAACGATATATATCGGCATATCGACCTTTTTTAATTGATAACATTATTAATGTCTAAAATCTGAATATTCTGTAATATAATTTATAATTCTTTAACGTTCAATTTAAAATCATAAAAATAAAAACAAAAATTGCACTTTGGCAACACAGCAATAGGCGGTAATTTATGTGGCTCAGCGCCAAGTCATTGGTGAATCTCCTTAATTTGAATTTCTCGGTGAATCCCGTGCGTTTATTGCCATGCATTCAGTATTGCATTCTTAAAGCAGATCGTCTTAAGTTCGATTATTTCTTGGCGTAATTTAGTTAATCTTTAACAAAGACATAGTATTATTATAATAGTTAATAATAATCCTATTGGAGTTTGGTGGAGTGCAAAGTAGCGAAATGGATGGAAAAAGTATTTATTGGAAATATTTCATAAAGAATAAATTATCCCCAGCAGATAAGAAATCCACCGCAAAATGTAAATTGTGTGACATAACCATTTCATTAGGGGGAGTGGGAAAATCGGCGATTACCTCAAACATGAAATACCATTTAGAGAAAAAACATCCTCAAGAATATTATAAATTGAAAGGGACTGATTCAAGCTCAGGTTAGTACTAAATTTTTATTTTCCAGTTCACGTTATAAAAATATTTACCAACAATAGGACCTGTTCATTCAGGATTATATTATTATATACTTAGGATTGAAGGGCAAACCACCCAGGAATTTTTTGCTAAAAATCTAGGGATTTATTTTATTAGGAATTTAGGGAATTTTAAGGGAATTTGTGTAAAAAAATTACTGAAAAAATCTGAAGAATTAAGTAATTTGTTGGGAATTTGGGGAAATTAAAAGAATTTGTGTAGGAGGGGGGACATTTTTCTTTTTCATCACTTTAAATCGTTTCATTAACAATTAACACCTACGATATGATTTTATTTAAAAACAAATTTCCCCGTTTATTTCAACGTTTTGACTTTTGATCACCCTGAGTCTATTTTTTTTAGAAACGGCTGGACCTTCTAGTAGTACTTCTAACTCTAACTCTAAGCTATTGCAAGTCTCACTGGCTGACTCTTTCAAGCCAATGCAAAAGTGGAACATTAATGCATCCAGAGCGAAGGAGTTTCACTACCTTATAGGTGAAATGATATGTTTAGATAATCAGCCATTCAGCATTGTATCAGATTATGGCTTTACTCGGCTACTAAAGAAAGCTATTCCAATTTATGAAATTCCTTCTGACAAATACTCCAGAGAAAAAGTTGTACCAGATATTTACTCAAGATGTAAAGCACAAGTGACTCAAAAAATTTCAAATATGTTGGGAAAATCATCTTTTACTACAGATATTTGGACCTGCAAATATACAAACAGTTCTTTTTTGTCTCTCACAATCCATTTTTTTGAAAAAACATGTTTAAGTTTAAATCAGAGATCCCATTTTTCACTTGCCTGCAAAAAGTTCCCAGGATCTCATACAGGAGACGTCATAGCTAAAGCATTTAATTCTTCGTTACAAGAATGGAATATAAAAAGGGAACATATTCACTTAGTATTAGCAGACAATGCTGCCAATATGAGGAATGGTTTTGTTAAGGCAAAAGTAAATTATTAAGCATGCTTCATTCATTCTTTACAACTCGTAATACAGGATGCTATACAAAGTCAACGTTCAGTCAGTGATTTAATAGCAAGATCAAGAAAAATCGTTTCGCATTTTAATCACTCTCAAACTGCTTGCGATAAACTAAGTAAACTACAAGAACAACCAAACCTTTCCAAACACAAACTTTTCCAAGATGTACAAACACGTTGGAATTTCTCATTTTATCTACTCTCTCGCCTACTTGAACAAAAACAAGCAGTAAATTTATATATTTTGGATCATGGGACTCTTACAGACTTGACATTTTCCGAATGGGAATTAGTTGGAAGCATTTTAAATTTGTTAAAGCCATTTGAAGACATACCAAAAATTACAAGTTCTTTAGACTGCTGCATATCTAAAGTCATTCCATTTGTTTCGACTATCACTGCCTATCTTAACAAAGAAAACGCTAATTTTGCAGGAGTGGGTACAATGATAGAAGAATTGAAAAACAGCTTGAATAAACGATTTCAGAATATATTTATAAAAAAACATTATACCTTCGCGACTTTCTTGGATCCTCGCTTCAAAGACAATTTTTTTACAAAAGACCGTGATTTTATATGCGAATACATAACTACAAATCTAAAGTCCCAAATAAAAGAAAACAATACATCTGTAGAACATTCCAGTTTCCCTGACATTTCGGATTACATTTAAGACCATACAATAAATGAAACTATAGATTCTATAGAAATTGATAGTGATGACAACGAACCACTTGCTAAGTATGTTCGAACTTCTGAACCTGAGACTAGTCGAACATCTGGCCAAAATCTGTTTTGGGAAATCTACGAAGAATTTGCCGGAGAAGGGATGAGCTCCACAAAAACAAAAACCATTCCAACAACATCTACTTGTGACACAAAATCATCTTCTAGGGCATCCATTTGTGAAGAAGTGAATGCTGAAATTACAGAATATAAGAAACATCCTCTTCTTAAAAGAAAAGCGAATCCCATTTCTTGGTGGCAAGAAAAACGAGAAGTTCTACCATTATTATATAATCAAGCTCTTATATATTTATCTGCACCCGTTGGAAGTGTTGCAAGTGAGCAAATGTTTTCAGAAGCTGGAACCGTAAATTCGGCGAAAAGGAATCGGCTGAATTCAGAAACAACCGAGAAACTAATATTTTTACATGATAATTTGCCTAAACTACATTATTTATATTAAATGCCTATTTCATGTTATATCTACCATAATTTCTTAAGATTAACTTAGGTATTTGAAATATTACTTTAAATTTAAATATAAAAAAAAATGTTTTAAGCTGCTATGGTTGTTTTTATACATTGGCCGATATAGCCGATATATATTTACATCTATCGGCCGATACCGATAATCGGCTCTCGGCCGATATAGCCGATATATCGGTATCGGTATCGGTATCGGTATCGGTATCGGTATCGGTATCGGTATCGGTATCGGTATCGGTATCGGTATCGGTATCGGTATCGGTATCGGTATCGGTCGATCACTAGATAAGATTATAGGCAGAACGCGTAGAAAATTTAATAAAATGTATCCAAATGTACCACAAATGAATATCAAGAAATTTATTCGAATTCCGAACAATTTCACATATTTTGATTCAACGTTAAGAGCACAAAGACATTTGCCAAGACCAGTCACTTCCAATGAAGCACATGAAATTAATGTTTGGCATACTTTCATGCATATGTCCACTCTTCAATACGTAGCGCGAATGAAGATTTAGGCTTAACAATTAATTATGTGCACAAAATTTTGGTTAAGCATAATATGCATGACTAGTTTACTAAGTTTCAAGCCCTTAAACCTTAAGATTTTCTGCAAAGAGTAAAGTTTTGCGAAATATTACTAACACGTACACAGGAGGAACCAAATTTTTTGGGTAAAATTATATGACGTAAGAGGGTATTTTTAATCGACGTATCGACTATTAGGCCAATGAAAATCCTAATGTTACAAAAGAGAGAGTATTTCAAGAAACATTTAGTTTTAATGTCTTCTGTTTGCTAATGGACAATCAAATTAGGTATCTGATATACGAGGGAAACCTCAATTCCAGAAAGTACTTGGATATTTCAAGAACAGGCGTCGAGGAATTGACAGATAACAGACTACCGTAGATATTTGTATCAACTTGATGGGCGCCAGCACATTGTACACCAGAAGTGACTGCAGAGCTGTATTGAATTTTCGAAGACCCATAGTTTAGACGTTTGGGACAAAAGAATTGGCCGCCAAGATCACCAGATATTACAGCTTTAGATTGTCACTTATGGATTAGGTAGGTACACTAAAGGAAAAGGTTTAAAATACTTCAGTAAATTCCATAGAAGAATTAGAGTATCGAGTTCATCAAGCATTTCAGGATTTTGATCCCCATGTTATAAGAAGTGCTACATGTAATGGTGTCAATACGCGTTTATTAAAGTGTTTAGAAGTTAATGGCCAACATTTTGAATATCTATGTATGTACATTTACTTTACTACTAGGTACTTTAATTGTTTTTACTTTTTATTTCTGACTTATTATTAAATTTAAGGTTATTTTTCTTGATGTTAAATGATGAACCAAAAACTCTGAAATTGTTCTCGATTCGAATAAATTTATAATCATTTGTGGCAAATTTGGATACATTTCATTACATTTCCTACACGTTCTGCCTATAATCTTATTACACAGTTCATGTAGAAAAAATTAATTCATTATAACTGCATTTGAATAACTATTATGAACTTCCATTGTACCGCCAACGTAAAAACACAAACGAAGGAATTTGGAATTCTTTTAAATAAATGGTTGCCATGGAGCCTAAAATAAAATTATAATTTTCGTGGCTTCCTACTAAACTCAAAGAAAATTACCTCCCGCCTAAATGTTTTAAGAAATTTCGTAAATAAATGCTTATAAATCAAAAACTTGAAGAGATTAATATAAGCACGCTTTACATTATTAAAAACCTACTTTTACACATCAAATTTAAAAAAATAGATTTTCGTCAATTTTTTCAAGTCTAACCTACAAAAATATATTTCTGGACCACTCTGTACGCGTGAACTAACATACGACCGAAAAATTAAATGTGTAAAGGCATTTTTTAACCCTGCGCAAAATTTCAACTTATAGTAATGTTTTAGAGTTTGGAGAAAACAAAATGTATTAAAAGTCATATGTTTTCGTTAAAGAAAAAGAAAATTAATTAATACCTACATAAAAAACGGCTACATATAGTTATAGAATATTCAGAAAAGTTGCTCAAAAATACATGTAGAATATAGGCTGTTCCATTTTTGAAATAACGATGTCGCCACCTGTTTTGTGTAGAAGCGGCAACGCCACATTGCTTAAAATATTTTACAAAGATAGAACATGGTCGTTTATCAGCGCAACCAAATTTAAAAAAAAACGTATCACCCGTTTTCCATAAACGTCTAACGTTCCATCCATAGTGAGACAACCTGTAGATACATTCTTATCATGCAATAAACCCAAAATAAAGGTAATCAATTAATAGATATCTAATAACAAGCAATATCTACTCAATAAACCAATAAATGAATCTAAATGGGACTGTGTGGGTGCTCCCTGACAATGAAATAGTAATAACATGCATGTACATATATATTGTAGGATGGATAGGGATCAGATCATCAAATATGTTAAGTACCAAAATTACAGGAGTTTATCTGACCTGCGGTCGGCATTTTTTTCTTCATTAACTACTTCATTTTCTTTTTGTTTGCTTAAAATAAGTATATGATTTTATGGACACGACCTGAACGTTATATATGCATTATGTCGTACACCCCACACCTTGGTCAGAAAAATCGTTATAATTCACAATTCACTCGCCACCGGCGACTAACAAACGGATTTGTTATAACCTACAGGTATGGAAATTCGTTATCCGAACATATACCAAGAATAAGTAGTTAGAAGAGTACAAATAATACAAACAGAATTAGGTAGAATATGTCCCCCCCCCCCACTCCATCGTATCGCAAGTCGATTAACCGCATTATCAAAAGAAAATAAGATATGAGGACATAGCGCATGTGGGCAGAGCATAGCGATCAGTTGGTTGACGTCCTTGCGGACATCTGAAAAAAAGGCTTCTCTTTATATTTTTTATATATTAAAACAACAAACATTTTTTTTAATGACATCGGATAAGTAGATCAGTTTCAAATTTATACCTTTTTATTACTTAAAATAAGAGTCCACTTTGTTTTTTTTATCTCTATAATCTATAATATCATTCGCCAGATTGCATAGAAATTCCAGAAATATTTCAACGATTTTACACCTTCTTAAAACTGATATTCGTCTACCATTTAAAAGAATAACATCGGTTTTTAGTTTCAAAAATCTAGGCAACAATCCTACACATCAAAAAAGCAATAATCTGTGTCAAATCTCTGCCAAAATATTTTAGTTCATTCACCGCTAAAAATAGGATGCAGATAGGATAGACTAAATTGTTGTAAGTTCAAGCGTATCTACCACATCGTCGACATACCCACACACAAATACATGCATGTGTGAATATACGTATACAGTAAATAAAGGAAAAATTATGTATAAAAATTTATGGAATTATTGCCGAATTTAATTTGGGCGTTTAAATGACGCCTAGATATTGATTTACTAGAGTCACCGTCCTATATTTATTAGGGATTAGTGCCGGGACATCGTTTCGAGCGGTTTCGAGTTATCGAAGTTGTTATCGAACACACCCAAGTCGATAAAACATTAAAATTGAGGTACCATCTATAGTAACATCAGTTTTATTGACAAATTCGTATTTATGATAAGTAAAAATTTGGATAAATATCAAAAAACTCTATTGCTTCGATCGAGATCTCTGTTAAAATGTAGGTAGGTATAGGTAGTTACTAGAGGTATACAGGATAAACAAAAGGGATGACGCACCAATGGTGATCAAACTAATGAGCCAAGAGTTAAAGCAAAATATTGTCAAGACAATAAAACAATTAAAAGGCATCAAAGAGAATGTGAACTAATTTAATAATGTTAATAAGACAGTATATATGACAAACAAGCAAACAGGAAAGAAAAAATGCCATCCAGTAATAGGATTAAACAATCAATTATTAAAAGAAGTAACAGAATATAAATATCTAGGGCTTATAATTTCCAATAATCTAACATGGAACTCTCACACAGACACCATAATTAATAAAGTAATACCTATTATTGGAATGTTGAGAAGATGTAGTTACCAACAGCTTCATCAAACCCCACCCGAGATATCTCATCCCATGCTGGGGCAACGCAAGTGACTACTTAATAAAAAAATTACAAAGACTGCAAAATAAATCTATTAAAGTATTATTATTATAAAACTATTATACATCTAGTGAAGACTTGTGTAAAACATACCCATTTTTAACTATTAAAAAAATTAAAATATTTGAACAAACGAAATTGATTTATTGTATAAAGAATAAATTACTCAAGACAAATAACGTAACTAGGTACTAAAGCAAAACAAGGACTACCATAACCCTGACGTAAGATCAAAAAAGGCACTAAAAATACACTTGCCCGTACAAAGAAAAAACAACACTCTCCTTATGAATGAAGCATCCAAGCATATAATGGTTTTCCTGAAATTTTGTTGGATCATCCTCAAAGAAGAATGTTGCAAGAGCTTAAAAGCAACATCAAAAAGCTATTCAAGAGACAGTCAACTAAGTTTAAGAAATAAAATGCCATATTGTTATAATTATTTTTGTAATACTACTATGTATTGTTTAATCATAGGCCTTATTACCAGATTCGTCTGTTTAAAGGTCATTAATAAATAAATTATGGGAAAATACAAAAAACATGTGTATTATAACTTTATAGTCGATATTAATGCTCTGACAATTAATGGAAGAATAACGCGCATCGACAACAAGATATCGACATTTCGAAAACATCGATAAACAACGCCCAACACTAGTATTGAAATATTTAATAGAAACGATATAAATATTTCAATCAATAAAATCCGAGATAAGGACGTGGTTGGTAAGTTCCTTCGGCAAAAGATATTTTCAAAGCAGGCATCAATCAACTGTTTTAGGTATCTGCACAAATTGCACATGGATTTATTTCTTAATTTTAAATATAAAGGACTGGCAATATTTTATTTTAAATCAGAGCAGTTTTATTTATCTTTAGGGGTTGGCAATACTGAGGTTATATAGATTTAACAAGCTGTTTAATTATTAAAAAAAAAGTGGCACAAAGTTAAACTTTTTATAACTAAACGTTCTGTTCTCGGATGTTACGGATATGTTGCAGAATGTAGAATTTATGAAGTTTTTTTTCTATTAGTTTCCGCACTCTCCTGATTGATTATATAACTACTTTTAAACACACTCCGTCGTACTATATACGTATAGGAATTAAACATGACATAATAATTTATAAATTGTTCAACTTTAGACATTGTTGGAATAGGTCAGTTATCGGGATTTCCAGTTTGTTAATAATACTACCAGACAATTTATTTTTGTATAACAATATTTTTTGATGTGTAGTGTAAATATGCCTATTTTCGAGCTATTTTTATTACATGAAAATTTGGGGAATTCCTATTTCATTTTAATCAAAGCTTGGTTCTTAACAGATTTTGGATATTATATATGCTCGATCAAATATAGAGCATATTATACAAGTGTGACCAGTAAAGTCCGCATCATATGGGACTTTTTTTTTATTAATAGCTTTATTCGAAATTTGACTTTGGCATCAAGTTCTGCTTCAATCGAGATAAAAATTAGGCAAAAAAATAGTAGTCACGTGATTCGCTTTATCTCTCAAATTTTAATTTTTTTCAAAAAATAATTCAAAAGTGGGGTTATTTCTGAAAATATCGAAAAAAGTTATTAGAAAAAGGTTTTTTAAATGCACTTTCTAGCCCACATACAATTTTCAGCTACATAAGATAATTTTGATTTTTTACCCATATTTTGTAAATTGCACCACATTTGCAAAATAAGACTCAACGCAACCTACATAAAACTTCATAGTTTTGACAATGCTTTATTTCAGATATATTTTCTTTAAAGTAGCGCCATATTAAATGTGTTTTTTTATACAAAATCAAAATTGGGCTATTAAAATTTGGTCGCATGTAATACAAAGTTTATTTGTTTTTGACCCTGTATAAGGTAACTTTATAAAAAGTATTTTTGAAAAGGTAGTTTGTGTCTCAAAGTAAAACACCTTAATATTAAGACAAAAAGAACACAGTGTCATCGGTAAAGTGTTTATTAAGTGGAAAATAAACTTTAGTGGTGGGTAAAAATTCAAAATTATCTTATGCAGCTAAAATTTTGCATGTGGGCTAGAAACTGCATTTAAAAAACTTTTTCTAATAACTTTTTTCGATATTTTCAGAAATAACCCCACTTTTGAATTATTTTTTGAAAAAAATTGAAATTTGACAGATAATGCGAATCACGCGACTACTATTTTTTTGCTTAATTTTCATCTCGATCGTAGCAGAACTTGATACCAAAGTCAAATTTCGAATAAAGCTATTAGTAGAAAAAAATCCCATATGATGCGGACTTTACTGGTCACACTGTATAATTTAAGTATTTTTAAAACGAAACCATCATGTAAACTTGACCAAAAAAAATTGTTAAAGTTCTTGCAGTTCAACACTATAACAACATTCCAATAGGAAAATGAGTTATTTAACACATATTTTTACGAGTGGTTTATTAAAAGTAATAGACCCAATGGTTTCCCAGCATAGACAATTTTACCTTTAGATAAGCAAACAATAATCACGAAAGTGGCAGTTTTATGGCCTCGCGCATGTAAACAAAGCTAGACACTATTAGATATGCGCACTACAACATTATCGTTTGACAAATGGGAAAATAGACAGGTCCGGACTTTAAAATTTAAATTCTTGCCAAAAAATTGTACTTTCTTCTCAATTTTTGATCAAGTTGGGAAAAAAGGTAGTGATTTCTGGCATTTTTAGTAGTAGCAAACCTTATCAGATTTTGAGGATAGAAATTTGTTTTTAAGGGTTTGTTTCTAAAATTTGTTTAACAATAATTCGTCGTCGTGTTTTTAGTTCGAAAAGGAAGAGAACAAGAACAAGTGAATTAAACTAGTCTTATAAAATCGAATATAAAAACAAACAAAACCAGCAAAATAACCAATCTACGGTGTTATCGCGTACCTAACCTCAAGTCAAATATTAGTTGGTATATAACTTGTATTGATTTTCACAATTTGGCAAAAACTTGGGTACGTGTAAAACATTTTCAAGCAAAATTTCGTATTCAAGAATTTGAAAAGTTTTTGCCCGAGAACTTGACCCGTTTTGGCTTTATTAAAAGATTAATGTCGGGATGTACAGATTTTAACCAAAAAATTAACCAACCAGCAAATGAGACACAATTCACTAAACTATACAAAAACTAGAAATCCGTTAATATTAAACACCCACAATCCACGATAGCTACGAAAACTACAAGGAATCCACAGAGAAACCTTAAAACGCAACAACAAAAATGGCGGCCGAGCCGGTTCTGCAGAGTATCTTGAGCATGTCAATTATTGTCGATAAAGTAGGAGGGGCCGATAACACGAGGTTTGTGCGCATGCACGAAGGTATCCAGAAGGAAGCCAGCTGACCGGCGAGTCATGCGCTTGGACGTATTTTTTCACCCATAAAACGTAACTTTTGTTTGTGCAGGAGATAAGCTGTACGTATCTAAAGGTAAATTGTCTATATTTCCGAGACATGGCTAAACAAACATACCCATAATTCACATACATTCATACATGAGCGACGAGTACATCTTTCTTTTAGAGAGGAGAGGAGTGTTATGAATAGAGACCGGATAAAAAAGCTTAAAGAATCGAAAAAATTAAAAAAATTAAAATAAATTGTGATGATAATAAATAATATCCTTATAATACATTCTATTGTTCATTGTTCTTATATAAGTCTAACTATACTATTTTTAATTAAGCTTAAAAGAATGTAGGATAACTAAATTTTTCTCCAAATTGTCCGTGATAAAATTTTGTCTGTCTGTTAGAATATTTTTGTACGCTGAAAAACTACGTGCTACATGCAATGCAATGCTGGATATATTTCAAAATTGAAATCTTGCCATCGCTCAAAATAATAGATTTTTTTTTGCAATCTTTGGAACTCTTTATTCTTTAAGATAGTCTGAACCAATTTTTCTGTTATTGTTTGTCCAATATATCCCGGAATACTATTTGCTGAAGCTTCAATATTTTTAATAACATTTACCAATTAAGAACGAAAGCTGCTGTTTTTCTAAAAATCTAATATTCTGACTTACAAATTTAAAATAACTTTTAATAAAATCCAAATGATGTGCAAGTTCGGGTATTTCTAAAACTTCCTCTTCCTGACATTCTTAAATTGATTTGCTTTCTGATCCTTTAAATTCAAGTATCAAAGCTTCTAAATTCTCTAAAACTATCGTAAATATACGCAAAAAACTTCAGCACGAAGGCTGAAAAAAGCATGAAACCTCAAAAACAGCTATCGCGATATTAATTTTGCCCCATTCTTATAGAAATTAAATGGTCTCATGGTTGCTTATAAAATTCAGCAATATTCATAATGCTTAAAATCCGGTTTCTTAGTGTTGTTAAGGTTCTACATGTTAACCGGCCGTTCAGGTACTAACTTAACTTAAAAATAAACTGGGGTCATATTAAAAAGAGCAGTGCATTGGCGTAACTAGGAATAATTTCTGGGGGTGGCTGTACCTAAGACTGTGTAAATGTATTTGTATAGGTACATGAAGTTTTCACTGAGATAAAAGTTTTTTTTTCTGCAAAGTCTTTAAGTGAAATACTATGAAACTCAATTTACTTATATAGTATCCAAAACGGACAACATAATATTAGTTTGTGAAAATCTGTTTGCAGTTTTTCTAAAAAACTATTGTACACCTAAATGTAATGGGCATTTTTTCTCTACGTAAATATATACATAGTTCTTATAAATATTGTAAGTAATTACTAATTTTACTTTCAGCATTCAGGATATTGAGCCTAAAGTTCTTATGAACATATTTCAATTATTATTAATTTTACTTTATCCAACTTGTAGGTGCGATGAGTTGTCGCAAAAGTAAGTCACCTTAATGTACAGTGTGTGTATAAAGTCTGGAAACGGCTTAATAACATCACAATTTACTGGCCGATTTAAACCAAATTTGGTACAGTTGTGTAAGAGGATCTAACGCACCGAATGACGATATTGGCGTTGTTGCCAGCTTTTTAGTTTGTCTGGAATTCGAACGAATTTTATATTTTTAAACATAACACCCAGTATATTTTTACATTTTTAAATTTCACATAAAATTATAATTATTTTTTATTAAATGCATTATTAGTCTATACTTCATAGTTTCCGAGATATTGACTCTCGAAAAGTGACATTTTTGAACTTTGACAGCTTATAACTTTCTAACAGTACGTCTTCGAGCAAAACGGCTTACATGTCCCTATCTTCAATTTTTATTATCTTCCCAAAAAAATCAACTTCCAGTTAAACTGGAACAACTATATTTCCTGCTTTCGAGTTACATCCGGTTTAACCGGAAGTTAATTTTTTTGGGAAGATAATAAAAATTGAAGATAGGGACATGTAAGCCGTTTTGCTCTAAGACGTACTGTTAGAAAGTTATAAGCTGTCAAATTTCAAAAATTTCACTTTTCGAGAGTCAATATCTCGGAAACTATGAAGTATAGACTAATAATGCATTTAATAAAAAATAATTATAATTTTATGTGGAATTTAAAAATGTAAAAATATACCGGGTGTTATATTTAAAAATATAAAATTCGTTCGAATTCCAGACAAACTAAAAAGCTGGCAACAACGCCAATATTGTTATTCGGTGCGTTAGATCCTCTTACACAACTGTACCAAATTTGGTTTAAATCGGCCAGTAAATTGTGATGTTATTAAGCCGTTTCCAGACTTTATACACACACTGTATATAACTAGTTCCTTGTAAATTTATAAGTGACTCTAAAATATAAAATTTTATCTACGACTAGAATATAAGGTAAGTATTATACTTGTGGTTTACAGTTATCTAGATTTCATCAAATCCTATCTGACTGATCGAAGACAATATTATTATGTCGGAATGAATGGCATAACATCAAGAGAGATTGTAGTCAAATCCGGAGTGCCACAGGGATCACATTTGGGCCCTATACTGTTCTTGCTCTTTTTCAACGATGTAACTTTTAATTTAAAAAAATGCAAGTGTCTTTTGTATGTGGATGATCTCAAGTTCTATTAAGTACGTACGTCATAAATTCCATGAAGGATTGTAAGGTGGTTCAGTCCGAGATAAACAGGTTGGTCCTCTGGTGCGAAGGAAACTATCTTCACCTTAATGTAGAAAAATGCAAAGTTATGAGGTTTTATCGTCGTAAGGAACCAATACTTTTTGATTATTTCCTGAGTGGAAAAATTCTTGAAAGTGTTACTAAGATAAACGATTTGGGAGCGAGTTTGGGAGTAACCTTCGATCGAGACGTAACTTTTAACGAACACATTTCTAATATTTCCCTTAAAATTTATAAAATGCTGGGTTTTCTGAGAAGAAACTGTAACCATATGTACGATGTTTCCGCCATAAAATGCCTCTACAACTCCTTTGTTCGGAGTATTCTGGAATATAGTAGTATATAGTTTGGTTGCCATCATACGAGTGTCATATAAATCGCCTGGAAGCAGTCCAAAACAAATTTGTTAAATTCCTCATGTATAAACACAGATTTCCATATAGAGATTTACTATACCTATACCGCTAAGATATAGTTAGTTGGACTAGATAATCTCGAAAATCGACGAAAAAATGCGATGGTGCTTTTCTTACATAAAATTGTTAATGGCAAAATAGACTGTGCTGAATTACTTTACAGTATTAATTTTCGCATTCCGCACAAAAAGATACTCGAAGTAGGCTGCTCTTTTAAGAATCACGGCATCGGTTTCAAAGTTGTGTGGGAAGACCGAGAGGAAGACTAATGAATAATTATAATTCGAACTTCCTTACGACCTATCTCACCAGTCATTCGAAACTTCCAAAAGAAACATTTTAAAATTTTAATCCGTTGTCTCTGGTCATGGTTAATGTATTATTTTCTTTTTTATAAAAATAATGTTTTTAATTGCCTACCTATACCATTTGGAGAGAGATCTCTGTAGTGTATTATTGTGAATAAATTAATAAATTATTCCTTTAGGGAACAGTGACGAAGGATTAATAGTCCTTATTCCCTCTTGCACTTTTTTTTTTAAATCATTCTTTATTCAATAAATACAATTTTTCTTTCACTTATTTCTAAGCTCCTAATCAGTACATAGAGCACTGGTCTCGGAGATATATACATCTTTTGTCAACAGTGTTGTTCCTTATTAAATGACACTTTATAGTAACAAAGCAAGAAGATTACAATTAAAGACTAAAGTACTAGTCGATATAAAAGTATTGTACATCACGAGTACAAATTAAAAATTGACTCTAGGAAAACAAACACAAAAGAAAGTTAAGCAAGTACTGCTACGTACTGAGGTGAGCCTTCAAGGCTCTTATAAACCCACAATCACTGGTAATGTTTTTGATATGCATTGGCAGTTCATTATATACACTAGACGCCTGTGAAATTGGATTGTATAGGCCTTTGCCTGTCCGAACATTGTCAAGATATATGTTATTGCACCACCTTGTATTATGTATATGAATGTTATTATGAAATACAATTTCTACATTGGTCTTTTGCTTTTTATTTATTAGCTTATGAATTAATTTACACTGCTCGAGCTGGAGCAGCCTTCTTATATCATGAACTCCCATCTCCCTGTAGAGGTGCTCAGTGTGGAAAAGGCGATCATACTGAAACAGTATTTTTATTATCTTATTTTGTAAGGTTTGTACACTATTTAGTTCTCCAACTCCACATGTGCCCCATACAGGGATCAGGTATCTAAGGTGCGATAGGCAAAAAGCATTGTATATACTCATCTTTGTCTTCCTATTTATATAGCAGCTAATTTTAAAGAGGGCGCCCATCATAGGTGCTACTTTACTGTGTATATAATTTACATGTTCTTTCCAATTCAGACATCCATCCAATACTAAGCCTAAATATTTTATTTTGTTGACCAATTGTATTTCTATATCATTTATTATTATTTGAGGATTCGGAATTATTTTATTTTTTTGCTTAAATATCATATATCTTGTCTTATCCAAATTTATCCTAAGTTTATTGCACAACAGCCAATTTGTATATAATTTTAAATCCCTATTTATCACAGCCTCTAATAGGTCAAGTAGTTCAGCACTATACAGTAAGACGGTGTCATCCGCAAATGTATAATATTGGGCCGTGAGCCCTGCTAATCTTAAACTTAATACGTAGAGAGAGTACAAAAGTGGGCCAAGAACCGATCCCTGAGGTACCCCAAAGTTATTCAAGTTAATTTTGCTCCGAGTATCATCCAATCTTACATATTGTTTTCTATCCTTTAGGTACGTTTTCAATAAATTAAAAATGACACCTCGGAAGCCCATATTACCCAGCTTGCTCAGAAGCCAATCTACGCTTACCACATCGAAAGCTTTACTGAGATCCACAAACACAGCGATTACTATTTTCTTATTATCTAACTCGGTTGATATTTTATTTACTAGGTCGATTGTTGCACTCAGCGTAGAGCTATTTTTAATAAATCCGTACTGGTATTTATCTGTACTAATAAATTTTTCAATGAAATTGGGCATCCTTACCTTTATGATTTTTTCGATTATTTTACAAAATACGCTAACTACACTAATCGGCCTGTAGTTGTTCATATTGCTTTTACAACCAGCCTTATATATAGGACTTATTCTAGTAATCTTCAATTCATCAGGGAAGTCACCAGTTGCCAAAACACTATTTATCAGTTTGGCCAATATAGGAACCAATGAATCTGTCAGATTTAATATATCTCGAACCGTAATTTCATCATGCCCGGGGGCCGAATTTTTTTTTAGATCTGAAATAACTTCCCTGATTTCTCGCTCTTCTGTTGGCAGCATATAGAATGTTTTGTCACAGTGAAATTCATTGAAGTACAAATTGCTTTGATGATCCGGGTCCATGGCCAGGATTTCATTGCTTACGTCTTGAACAATATTTTTACCTACTGAAGCAAAGTGGTCATTCAATTGATTCACTATGTCTAAAGGGTTTGTAAGTGTTACACTGCCAACAGTTAAGCTTGCAATTTTAGTTTGACATTTATTATTTCCTTTCATGAAATTATTTATAAAACGCCACTGTTTTTTAACGTCATTGTTTGTTTCCTCCCACTTATTTCTGAAATAACTGTTTTTTAAAGATTTGATTTTGTTGTTTATTTTATTCTTTAACGCTTTAAACTCCCTGTCAGCATTTTGGTCATTTTTTTTACATTTTTTTTTGTACAGTTTATCACGCTTGTTCATAAGGCCTAATAGTTCGTTTGTCATCCACCTGTTGTCTTCCATGCACTTTACGATATTTACATATGAACACTGGTCTTTACACATTTTAATGGTGCTTACTAGTTGCTGGAAGGATTCTATGTTGACACTACCAACTCTCTGAGCAAATAAGTCCTTAAATTTTTTATGGTTTATTCCTGTTACCTCATATGTAACCTTTGGTTTATAAATTTGCATCTTCTCAACTATAGGAATTTGTATCATTCTATGGTCTGATAGAGGGTTGTCTTCGACTGTGACGAAGCAGTTATTGCTGCCTCCCTGGCTTGAAATCACATGATCAATAAGACTCCTCGAGTTAGTAGTTATTCTGGTTGCATTTTCCAAGCTTATATTATTCATAATGGTAAAGTTGTTTGAATAGACTATATTTTTGTAGCTTCTTACCAGGTATGTATTTTCCTCTAGTAGATTTATGTTAAAGTCCCCGGCTATAATATGATTTCTGGGATATTGTATCATAATATTTTCCAAGTGTTGTGCAAATTCGTCGTAATTGTATGATGGAGGTCTATAAACCACACTGATTTTTAGGTCTTTGTCTCCAACTTGCGCACATATCCAGTTTAAGTTATCCTCGGTAGGTGAACTAGCCAACTCCCGATATTTAATACCTTTTCTTATGAATATGGTGGTACCTCCGCCTCTTTTATCTCGGCAGGAATGCATGGATTCATAACCGTTCAACTGGAAGTGGTCAGTCTCTGTTTTGCACAGCCAAGTTTCAGACAAAAGCAATATATCACAGTTATTTCTTATTACGTAGCATTGCATTTCATCAAGTTTATTTCTAAGACTCTGTATGTTCATATAAGTTACACTGAGTCTTTCTTTATCATGAACATGCCCTAGTTTTTTAGGTCCTGTTCATCCTCTATTAAGATTACTTTGGTATTATCCTCCTTTCGCAGCATAATGCTTCCTTTGTTTACCCACAAGTACTTAAATCCCTTCTCCTTTCTGAAAGCCTGTGCTGCTCTGTATAATTGCAAGTTTTTCTTCGTTAAATCATGATTAATAAATATCCTATTGTTAGGTCCAAGACCTATGCTTTGAGTAGTTAAATGTATCTTCCTTGGTGATTTCATTATACTTCTCTTTAAGTCCTCACCATGAAACGAGACCTTGATAGGGTTACTTTTTCCTTCTTCTCTACCAATACGTGTTGCAGTAAACTCCTGTTCAGTCATGGTTACATGTAGTTGGTCACCAATCTTCTTTACTATTTCACCTACCCTTTCGTTGTTTAGATAGGGGACTCCATGTATTATTATATTGTTGTTCAATTCCTTCTGTTCCATTTTATTTAGTTGGTTTTTAACATGCTTCATTTCATCCCTCAGCTTATCATTAATTTTGACTTGTTGGTTGTACTTTTCAAAAAGATTTTGGTATTTTTGATCCATATCATTTAATTTAGCCATTACGTCAGCTATGGTGTATTGAGCTGTTTTGTTGGTTGTGTCATTGTTCTTTTTTTGACACTTTTCACAGTACCACTCTTCATTTGAATTACTGATTTTATTGTACGCTTTCTTAGACATATTTAAGCATGCGCGGTGTTTCCATATAAGGCATTTCTCACACAAAAGCCCTTCATCCTTGTCGTTTACTGTTTTGTTGCATATGTCACAAACTTCGATTTCCATTTTGAAGTTATTTTAAGAAACACTTGACGATCTGGCAACAATGTCACAAGGAATGTAAACAATATCAGTGGATTTCACGATTTTTTGAGATTTTCTTTGCAATTTCAAACGAAAATTTATATTCACTTTGGGACAGAATGATTCATGCTTTTCACTGTTTCAATATCTTATTTTATTTTTCAAATAATAGGTTTATTTTTAACTTTAACGTGAGGAATTTAGAAACGTATCAGCCACTGTTGCCACTGCACACCACTACAAAATTTATCAAATTAAGTAATACCATGTAAACACAAAATCAAAAGTGTCAGTGTCAAATGCGTGGTGTTTGTTTATTTGTATTGAAATAGATGAAAAGAGTATTTTACTTGTACACCTCCAGAAATTGTACAACTAGCTACAGCAACAACATCTACCTTAATTCTGGAAACATTTGCTCTGCTGCCCTATTTCGCTGCCATCTTCATTATGGTCATTCTATTCAATAATTAAATCTATGTTAAGAATAAACCATGACGTTGATTTGGTAAAATATGGCAAACTAGGAGCGTGTTTAAAAAGAAAATCTGAAGGATTTCAAGCAAAGAAAAGTATTCCACTCCAACTCCTGAACAAACTAAGAAATTTATTGACAAAGCTCTTGATGAAATTTTTCTTTTGCATAATGTCAATATACATATTTAATATGATCTATTCAAAAACTCATATTCTTATTTGCTTCAGGTTATAATATTAATTATGGGAATTATGGGGCATGCCGCTCAAGCAAGCTGTATCAAATGAATTTAACTTCCTAAAATCCTAAAAGTTATACCGGCCATTGTTATTGCAGATCATCTGCCACTCTGTACATTGCTGAAGGATGCGATATAACTGGATTAAAGAGTCATGGGGGCTGGAGATCTACACAGGTAGCTGAACAATACATTGATCACTCTATGAAAAAAAGGCAACTACGGCAACTACTATTGTTAAACAGATATATAGTAGTAATGAAGCATCTTCTTCCTTTACAGCATTGACAACTCTTCCAAAATGAATGATAGTTCACGACCTATTCAGTTAATTAATTGTACTCTAATACTAATTATATTGTTATTGACAAATAAAGTTGTTCATTAAAAATCTCATATTAATAAATTAGTCGTAGATAAAGTACTTGGGAGTATATACCGGGTGTTTCTCAAAAGACGTTCACCCCTTTAACTTTTTTATATTTATAGATATTAACATGAAATTTTGAGTGTATGCATAAGAGACGAGTCTGCATTTATTGGCATAATTTTTAATTTGTTAGCACTTCCGATTTGACCGGAAGTGATCTTGACTTTCATATTTTAAATAGGACATCTTGTATATTTTTACTTATTTGGGTTCAGCATCAGCATAACATTATGAGTGAAATGACACCTTATTAATTGTAGTTTTTTGACGTGTTATAACATTTTTATGTTTATTTTTTATTTTCAATCTAGAGTGCTACAAATTAATTAAATCTGTTAATTTATAGTCAAGTAGTATATGAAAATTAAAATGATGTCATAATAATTGACTTTCTAAGTTTCACAAGCGTTTAAAAAATGAAATTTTGTTTTCTTGACGTTTACTCCATTTTTCCAAATGGAACGATGGTGGTTTACTAGGATATTTAAAACGAGCATTTTTTTCCAACATTCCCAATCGCAAATTTAAAAGCGTTATGCATTATTGCCGCCCTCTCTTATAAAGGCGGCTTTGAAAAACAATGGAATGGTTTTGAAAAGCAATATGGCTTTAATTTTAAGTTGTAATGTTAATAGTTTATAAAACATACAATACAAACAATCTTGCGGCTTCAGAAAAAATTTTCTGGTCACTCCAAAAATTAGGAGCATATCAATTTGTTCATTTCTAGTAAAACTAATCATTTTATCTGATTTAAAATTTAAGTATGGTATCAAAGTGTTGGAAAAAAATGCTCGTTTAAAATATCCTAGTGAATTACTATCGTTCCATTTGGAAAAACGGAGTAAACGTCAAGAAAACAAAATTTAATTTTTTAAACGCTTGTGAAACTTAGAAAGTCAATTTTTTATTATGACATAATTTTAATTTTTATATATACTACTTGATCATAAATTAACAGATTTAATTAATTTGAAGCACTCTAGATTAAAAATAAAAAATAAACATAAAAATGTTATAACACGTCAAAAATGACAAGTGAGGTGTCATTTCACTCAGAATGTTATGCTGAATCCCAATAAGTAAAAATATACAAGATGTCCCATTTAAAATACAAAACTCAAGGTCACTTCCGGTCAAACCGGAAGTTCTAACAAATTATCTCATCTCTTATCCATAATCTCAAAATTTCATTTTAATATCTCTAAATACAGAAAAGTTATAGGGGTCAACGTCTTTTGAGAAACACCCGGTATACTTACTACTCGCAATAATGGCTATTATTTCCTCAGAATGTTACTCTGGATCGTTAATTTTCCTTGGCTATCATAGTTGACTCGTGGTATAATCTACTATTAATTATAAAAATTGTTACGCCCGATTGCACGCGTAATGCAAATAGATGATAAAACAAAAAAAATCAAAAACATAAATATTAAACGTTCTGAAATCGAATTGATTATAACTACAAAATTCTGTAATCGTCCATGGGACGTGCTGAAAATTATTATAAATAGAAAGAAATGTGTAAATAATAATAACGGGGACTGACAAACTTAACAGTCCACGTCGCTACTGCACCATCTTGAGTTTAATTCAGCATCAATATTTACTCTTAACATTTTGCTATTCCGCCTGTTATGTGTTTTGTATTTTTCCCAAGCTTTTAGGGATTTTAGAAAGCTTTTTTTGCACCTACCTAAGTATACGTAAATAAATTTTTGTTGAGCGTTGCATTTTTATTACATACTGAAGAAGCGGGCACTAGAACAGTCATACATACATACTTTAAAATAAAAAAGGAAGAAACTGAAGATGATATTATGTTAAAAATTGTGACCGGCATTGCCTGACTTGGCTATAGTACTGAAAATGCCGAAAATATATCGGGCCGCCATGCAAAATTGCCATATAATCAGTCAGAGGAAAAGACAACAGGTGTGACATATTTTCTTGTAATACCAGGATTAAGATTATACAAGTCTTAGACTAGGTAGGTCACATAAGCGAAATCCGAGGCGAAATCTATGTCAATAAGTACTTTTTAGTACAAATAATTATAATTTGTCAGACGCGATTTGATACGGGGTATTTACCTAGAGATACGTATACGAGGGAAATAAATAATGTTATGGATACTAATACCGTGCGAGCAAAAATTATTAGCATCAAAGAGGGCCTTGCATCTAAGGACGAAATGCTTAGCCGTAGAGCCTAATACCTGTTGGGTGTCAGTAACTACCTAAATTAACAATCAATCAGTTATTCCGTCATCTTTGACAGTCGTTATAAGTAATTTGATTCATCGCTAATTTTTCCAATTTCTTGAACAATTCACACAATGGGCTTTACGGAACAGCACACATTCATGGTTGAAGCCTATTTTCGAAACGGGGTTAGAGTAAATGGTAAGTGGCAATACAATCCGGGTTTGTGCATAGACGATTTTCACGAACATTTTCCTAACGTTGCTTTTATTGCTGGGGATTTTTATCATTGCCTAAAAAGAACCGTGGCTGTGTCTAGGGAAACAGGTTCTAAAGAACACAAAAAAGGAGCAGGCAGACCATCTGTAAGAACAGAAGAAATTGTTGCAAACGTTCGTGAAATAATGCAAAATAAGCCAACAAATTGTTTAAGACGCCTGTCCCAAGAAGTGGGAAGATCTTATGGAACATGCAGGACTATTCTTAAGAAGCAGCTAAATTTATTTCCTTATAAAGTGCAAGTATTCCAAGAAATACAAGCCGCAGATTTTGAAAGACGCAGGAATTACTCTCAATGGTTTACCCAAAATTTATTGGAAATAAATGATTTATTAGACCTGACATTTTTTCGGATGAAGCCTGGTTCCACCTCTCCGGTTATGTGAATTCTCAGAATACACGCATGTGGAGTAGTGAAAATCCCCATTTTTTTGTAGAGTTTGCACCCTCAAAAAAATGGTGTCTGGTTAGCTGTTTCCCGAAGAAGAATTGTTGGTCCTATTTTTTTCCATGACACAGTTACAGCACAGCGGTATAGAGACAATATTTTGAATCCATTTCTGGAGCAATTACTTAATGACGAACTACGTTTTGGATATTTTCAACAGGACGGTGCAACCGCCCATACAGCCGCCGAAACTATTAACTACTTACGCAATTTTTTCGACGACAGATTGATCAGTTCTCGATCAGACATTGAATTCCCACCTAGATCACCTTGTTTAACGGTTATGGATTAATACTTCGTTTTTCCTCATTTAAAGAACACTATTTTTAAAACACCAGTTGCAAATTTAGAACAATTACAAGAAAGGATTATCCAAAAATGTGGTAACATTTCTACAGAGATGCTGGTCAATACTTTCGAAAATATTATGAAGAGACGTGTGAATTTATGCTTGGAGCATGGCGGTGGCCAATTTCAGCAATTTATGTCATTATTTTTCTTTTTCTTTCTGTATATTCTTACTTTGTTAATTTTGTATACAACAAAAATAAATTTGTATTTGTCTAGGTACTTATTTCATTACTCATTAGTTTGGCATATCATGTCATAATATGAATTTGACAAAATTTTAACCTTGATTTCGTTAGATATAGATATCGTCCCTAATTCCCCATATCATTGTGATCTAAACCAAGCCCTACGTTTTTTAATCCAAGCCCTCTTTGATGCAAATAATTTTTGCTCGCACGGTATAAGGGTCCTCACCAAACAACTATATTGCTGGTATTAAAGTTTGATATTAAAAGGGGGACGTTTTAGTTTGCAAGATGCTTAAAGATCCTGCTGATGTTTTGGGCAACTTCACTACCAAACATTATATGGGAAGTACATAAGCGAACACCCGAAGATAGACGTGTAACGTACCTACAAACATATAAAAAGTGCAGTTGTTTTTAGCTGTTATACATCAGTGAACAGAAGACATCATGCCGATTAAACTGATATAAAAGCATGTTAAATACGTAAGAAGATGACACCGTTAATTTCGACCTTCCCCAAAAAGTAAGAAGAAAGTATAACTATTCGAAGATAAAGAAAAACTCGATCAGTCACAAAGCAAATAATTTCAAATAGAAGAATATTGACACGTGACGTTGTAGATGATAAACGTTTAATTACTTATCCTTGCATGTGCACTGAGATATGTATTCCCTAAAGTATTGTTATAGTCTCGAAGAACTGCGATGAAATTTAAGATTCGGATCATGGCAATTCTACCAAGATAATACAGGAGCGCACTTATCACAGAACTATATAAATATTCTACAACATATTAGGAGCATTCTCTGTAGAAGCCCGATTTTGCGCCATGCGACTGATTTGTTGTTTCCGTTTTATATGCATTTTTGGATTAGGTAATGACTGATGATTTGTTCGTATAAAAGAAGTGTATCTACTAGCTCTCGTGGAAAATGTTTTAAACATTTTTTTAAACCTTGTGACCTATTGTATAGGTAATTCAAATATCTTAAGGAGGCATGTATTTATACAGTTTCAAAAGTGCACTTATTGCAGTGGTTTAATAATTTTTATTTATATTTAAACCCAGCGCTGCTGTCAATTTAGGACGATTTTAAATTTAGGTCCATTTATTGAATACCGCAGTAAAATCTTAAACATGATATAGTCCAGAAGTGTCAAAAACCACTGATTAGTATCTAAATATTATTTTAACTTTTCGCCTTTAACATACATGACGCATGCTGTTTTAACCATGGTTTTAACCTATTTGTATCGTATTTATTACTGTTTACAATTAACTAAAATTGATATAATTTCATTTGCTAATTGTTATTTTAGTGTTATTGTCACCGATAGTGATAAAATGATAATACTTGTTTTGCTTTAAACCCAGATAACGATGGAAATAAGTAAAAACCGAGTTAAATATTAAATAAAATGCAAAATCTACCAGTACGATAATTATTAATTGCTATTGCTAGTCATAATAAAATGGGAAATAAAAGCCAATCATGTACCTAACGATTATGAAGAATTGATGATAGGATTAAAGTGTGTTATTTGCCCAAAAATCTATTAAAATAAAAACACAAAGCATGCTTGTAATTTGTAATCATCAAACTGATTTAAAACAAAACTCGTCAAACTAATTACACACCTATTTCGTTTTCATCCATGACTATTTATAATTTTTCAATAGTCTATAACGATGATGTAGTCGTTTCTATCGTTACCGCAAAACGGGTCCTTGATATAGAATAAGAACGCACTAAAAGACTGTTCTGCACAATGACATTTAGATTATGTTATTTCGATGATGATACTGATACAGAGATGATTATGTTACCACATTGATGACGGGATTTTTTTGGCTCACCTTACAAAACGACATGCTTATATCCAAATTAAATTCTTAAAACTTTTCGAGGTCACTATAATGTAACCTACCGCACATGTGACACAACAACAACAACAATATTATTGAATTATTGGAACGATACAAAGTTGCAGGAGAGCGGTTAATAGTTACTTGTTTACTTAATCAGAGTTTTCCTGTTAGAAAACCGAGAAAAGATGCGAAAATTGTAGAAAATAGTTCGCGCACAGTGCCTGCCACCGACTGACCGCAGGATGTAAAATAATTATAGCAGGATTTATTTTAGGAACAAAATATAAACTGCAAGCAATAGCCGATGATTCTCGGAATCGGTCCGCGAGCGGATATTTCGAGGTTGCGCGAGGCAGCAGTGCGAGCGATCCTGCTACCAATTCCTGCGACGGATTTGTTGATACTGACGTTTAACGGCTCGAAAAGTTAGTTTTTGCTTCTTGCGTCGTTGTTGTCGCGTTCGCGTAGATGGCGTTTTACTACATGATAGATTGGTAAATTAAACTTGGGTTTATGTATTAGCAGGAAAAAAAGAGACTGCGAAGACATTCAAACGCAAGAATTTGAATGAATTAATAATTAGAATAGAATTTCCAGCCTTAAAAACCAGTGCGCACTACGTTTTTTTATGACAATAAAGATTGTTTGAAATATTGTTTCCGGAGTTTCCGACTTTATTAGTTTTTTCGGACGGGTCGTTATAAGAACTGATTGGACTTTATTTTTATAATATAACCCGAAATAAATGCAGTCAATATTATTATTTAAACATATTTATTGTCAGGTTAAGGCCGCGTATTTTGCCTGGCTGGTGACCGTCGGATTAAGGCATTTGGTTGCGGGACCCTCTAGCAACCCCTCCTTACCTTGGTGGTAGTATTATTTAGTACTGATAAAAAACTTTTTTTTTTAAATTTAATTGTACAGGCGGTTTAAAATAAGTAATATAATCTATAGGTACTTGCAATTAGTATAGGTATAGTGGCGGCTCGCAGGTCAGCAGGTAAAGAAGGCAAATATTTTTTGGTCTCCTCAGACAGGGACGTAGCGAAGGCTTCTGGTTTGGGAGGGGTGAAATTCCTAAATTTCCCAACTTTATAAAATATAAAAAAAAATAACACAATTTAAAAAGTATTTATTTCAGACCTACCCATAATTATCAAATAAACTGTATGAAAAACATATACAGGGTTGGGCAAATGTTCCGGAACGGCTTAATTACAGGCGAACTAAAAGTGATATCGGATCCGGGTTTTGGCCAATCTACCGGGTGTCCACGGAAGGTGGTTCGCCCCTCTAACTTTTTTGTTTTTTAAGATAATGGAATAAAATTTGGGGGATTTGTATATGACATAAAACTGCATTTTTTGATAGTTGACTCGACATTATGAAACTTCCGGTTTAACTGGAAGTGACATAAACTTTCGATTTTTAAATGGGACACCTGGTATATTTTTCGTTAATCTGACTCCATATGACATTCTTAATATAACGATGTGTCACACTTTTTGTTACCAAGAAAATATTTGTTTCCAAATTTATTGTTTTATCTAGAGGGCTATGGAATACCTTAAAATCACTTATTTTAGTTCTTTAATCTTAAGAAAATACAATTTTACTATTTTTGGTCCAATGCTATGTGCTGTGTACAATTTAATCTTTAAAGTTTGTTGTATAACTCATTTTTTTTTAAACGGCAACATGGTGGCTGGCCGGGTTAAGAAAACAGAGGATTTTAATACAATTATTTTGATACCACACACTATTAGGTTTTGGAAAAGCTGCCATGAAAAAACTTTAAAAAGTTAACTTGAAACTTTCCTAAAATGAAGCATCTTTTGAGAATAAATTTAGATTTAAATGCATCAAGTATAGTCTGTGACCAGCAAAACTGATAAAACAAAATCATGCCTTGAAGAAAATTTACATGCCGACAGCTTCTGCCAAAGTAAATTAGTTTGTTGTTTAAAAAATATGGAAAATAATAGTTTTACAAGGAGTAAAAAAGTTGATATGTTATTAGTGTTTGGATAATGTAGAAAGAATTCAACCGATCGATGCTGCACGACGTACAAAGATATCCTAATCGGCGTGCTATTGCCCAAAACTGGTTCAGTTAACTTTTTAAAGTTTTTTTTATGGCAGCTTTTCTAAAACCTAATAGTGTGGTATCAAAATAATCGTAATAAAATCCTCTTTTTTCTTAACCCGACGAGCCACCATGTTGCCGTTTAAAAAAAATTAAGAGGTAATACAACTTTAAAGATTAAATTTTACACAGCACATAGCATTGGACCAAAAATAGTAAAATTGTATTTTTCCCAAGATTAAAGAAGTGCAATAAGGATTTTAAGGTATTCATAGCCCTCTAGATAAAACAATAAATTTGGAAAAAAATATTTTCTTGGTAACAAAAAGTGACAAATGTGTCATCGTTATATTAAGAATATCATATGAGTCAGAAAAAGGAAAAATATACCAGGTGTATCATCTAAAAATCGAAAATTTATATCACTTCCGGTTAGACTGGAAGTTTCGATCATAATGTTGAGTCAACTTTAAAAAATTCAGTTTTATGTCATATACAATCCCCCAAATTTTATTTCATTATCTTAAAAAACAAAAAAGGTACAGGGGCGAACCATCTTCCGTAGACACCCGGTATAGGACTAAAATGGAACACCCTATATATTATCAGATATTTTAAATTTTTAATAACTTTAAAATATTTTTTGTAGAGCATACCATATGACTAAATTCAACTGTTTCGGAATTACGGGCAAATGAATGTAGTACATTTTATTTTTAAACAAAATTGGTAATAATTTTTAAATAAACAATAATATAAAAAAAAGTTATTTAATTAAATGTTCAAAACGTCGTCCTTCCTTCAAACACCTGACAGTGTCCAATCCTCTCGGGAAATTGGGAAAGCACGTTTTGCAAATGTTTACGAGAAATAACATGCACAGCATCTAAAATACTGTTTTTAAGGTCTTCCAAAGACTTAGGTTATGTACGATACACGACACTCTTTAAATGACTGAAAATGCCAAAAGTGTCTATCTATATATTAAAGTCAGTCTTACCGGGGCAACTAATGGAAGTTAAATAAGCTGCATAAGATAACTTTGGGGGGGGCGTCGCCCCCCCCAGCCCCCATAGCCCCCCCCCCCCATGACTCCGTCCCTGTCCCCAGATAGCGTACTAACTTATTTATAATATATGCAATATAATAATATGCAATTCATAATGCAGGTTTTCTGTGTTTTTGATATTTTTTTGTTTATTTGAACTTGTCATTAGATATATTCGTCCCCTAGCTCACGAACTGTCGTATCTCATCAGTTCTACAAATTTTACAGGAGGCGCGATTTTAAATTTGCGGTATCATTCAAGCCTTTCTTGTAAGAATATTATTTAAGTTAGAATTATGTAACCGCAGTTAATAATACTTTAATTTACATTCTATACAAAGGCACACAAAAAAATATTAAATAGTTCATAGTTAGGCCAAATTAAAAAAAAAAAAAAACTAGTTACGTCACTTTTCGTGAGACCAGATTTCTATAAGTATAAGTTTTCTTTTGCCAGATACGTCAAGTAAACTGCCGAATTACAGCAGAAAGGCACAATCTATAATAATTGTGGTTATACTCTTTTTTTTAGAGAAATTAAACTTTCATTAAACAACAAAAAATATATAATGCTTTTGATACTTATTCAGACAAAGAAGTTTCAGGTCTCTAATATCATTGTTCTGTCGTTTTAATGACTCTCCAGAATCTGAAACTTCACTATTAACACCCGCAGTCTTTTGGATAGTTCTCTAAAATCTAAAACCTTATCATACCTTAGACCTTAGACTATAGACAATATAAGGATGCTGTCGTCTAGAGTTAGTTGAAACACAGGAGAGAGCTGAGATCGCATAAACAGGTTACCACTTCGTTTTATCGCATGCGAAATTGCGCTATGGGCAGAGTCATCCTCGTTTTGGCCATGGAACGACTCAAAAAAACGTAAACTGATTTCATCGATGTTTGTGCTTTTAGCAACTGCGTAGAGTAACATGGTGGCCATAATTGAATTTTTATTTTGGCCAGCGGAGCCATCCGAGTACATAGATACTGTTTTTATTCCTTTGCTGTCATAAAAGTTTAAAGCTTGGTAAACGCAAGTTACAATTTCATTGGAACCTCTTTTGCTTATGCCCTCGTACCACGCGTAACAAAAGCAGTCCTTATTTCCAATGTTATAAAATGTAAAATTTAAATTCGCCAAACGCCTTTTATAAAATATGGCACTTTCATTGCCTTGTGGCAAGTAGATTAGGTACTTGTTGCAAGTCAAAGGAGGCACACAAAAATGTTTTATCATTAACGGCAGTAGATTTACTTTCCTCTTTTAGCTTTCTTACTTCAATTTGAAGCACAACGCTCTGGTTATTAGGTTTTCCTTCTTTATCGACAGTATATAAATACACTCCAGAACCGACTCGGCGCAATTCTTTGTGGATTTCTTGTATTCTTTGCTGCTAGGTCCTTTCCTTTTGCTTCTCTTAAGCAACATTAAAAATCTTTGCTTAGCTAAGTTGTTAAAGAAACGCTTCGCGAATGAATCGTATAATCGCATGAGAAATATAGATGGGCATATTTAACCGTTCCAGGGGAGAATGAAAATATCTTTGCTGAGCTGAGTTAAATTTTTAAACGGAACGCTTAACTTAGCCGTTGGCTTTGCTATGCTATTTAAAAGCAACTAAAAGGAACTCGGCTATTGTTGATTTTGGGTTTATTCGGATTTCTAGTTTTTGTGTACTTTTGTATTATACTATGTAGTTAACTGAATTGTGTTTGTGCTATAAACAATGACTGGTACCGAAGAAATTTTCAAATTCTTGATCAAGAAATTGTGCTTGAAAATATTGTTTAAGAGTGCTGTTTTGTTTGTTTTTTATTTAAGGTTTGTTAAGGTAAGTTTGATTGACTCGTTTTCTTGATTTTTGACGTAAAACCACAAAGGCGAAACATTTTTAAACAGATTCTAGAAACAAAACATTAAAAATGATTTTCCAACCTAAAAGTCTGATAGGCTGGCAGTCCCTATAAAATCACCAGAAATCCCCTAACTTAGACAAAAAATTAGAACAGGTTCCGTTTCATGACAATAGTTTGTGGCAAGAACTTGGGAGCAAATTTTAGCTGTTTACCCATGAAAATAAATTCAAGGCAAACTTTTACAATTTCTTGAGCAAGAACTAAAATTTTAAAGCCCAGACCTGTCTTTTTTCCGCTTTGTTAAATTAAAATTTTGCAGTGCGCATGCCTATTCCTGTGTGCTTTGTTTATATGCGCAAGGTCATGAATTTGCCACTCTCGTGATTATTGTTTACTTATCTAAAGGTTACGAACCTGACGTCACAGGATTTATAGCTATGCTCTACGAAATGAACTTCTAACATTTTACGGCCTTCTAAATCAGGATCACAATATCCTTTCTCTCAGCCTTCAAATTAAACAGATGTCACAAAATATAGTTTTAAATTTACAATATTATGCCTATATATATGCCGTTTGCTCTAAGAGCACGGCGATTTTTTTTAAAGTAAAGATCCTTTTTTCTGCTGTTTGTGGAAACTCGGGAAATTAGGTACCTATAATGCACGAATTATATTGTTGTTGACAGTTTATTGGTCTGAATTTGGTTTAGGTACAGGAATCCGGTGAAGAAAAATATAAACTTTACATAAAAAAAAGGTAGAGCGTATCGTCAAATTGACAAAAGAATGGTAAAAGCTAACGCCAAAAAACAAGTGTATTGATCGGGCTTATAGTCAAATTTTTCTAAGAACACGCCGCATTGTGGCTAAGTCACCTGTCATTTATGACACCCTGTTGAAGTCTGGTGTAATTTACGTTAAGATGTTGACGACAGAGACAGAACTGGACTAAGTTCTTTTATCATCGCATTCACCATATTTTTAACTTGTAACGGGGTCCGAACGGTTTATTAGCATGATGGCTTGCAAAAATACAGCGTTAATTTTATTTAAAATTGAAACATAGAACGCAACGTGAGATAAATTAAAAGTTTGGTAAAACATAGAAATACATTTGACATGCACTAAACTCACCAATGAAAACGCTATGAACAACCCTGACACCATACTCAAGTTTCGCCGCCCAAATATTGTAGCTACGAGCCAATCAAGTGGCAAGCGATGCGCCCGAACATGTTTCCTGTTCAATGCCGCGTTGCCATAATATAATTAACGTTCGCGGCGTAGTACAAAGCCGACCAAATGACATGTGCTTTTAAATAGGTACAAACTTCTGGACTAGTATTCAGTAAGCGCAAGGTTTGGCAACCTAGTACAGAAATTAAAATGGATAAACTAATAATATTAAATTTTTAATAGCAAATGATGATAAATGAAATGTTTATTATTAGAAATAGGAGAGTTAAGGAACCTAAACTGGTATATTCTACTCACCGTTCAACTTAAATAATAAACACCAAGTAAATTTAGTATCTGAGACAGGCACGTAGATAAGGGGGTACTGGGGGACAATGCGCCCCCCCCCCCCCCCCCGAGCCAGTTTCTGTCATCAATTAATGCTTAAGTTAACCCCATTATCACTATGCTAACTTTTTAAATGATTCATAAAATATAATAACACTTTTTATGTAGGAACACCGGCATAGTTAGGGGGTAATCAGCCTGTTATTGACCTGTTACATCATGCATACTTAATACTTTTGGTTTTACTCTTTTAATCAAGTATTTTTTAAATTTTAAACTGTAGGTATTTGCTGCTCTGCTACTCAAAGAGTATTTGGCCGCCTTTTGAAGAAAACAAGAAATAAACGAATTATTGACCAATTTTAGCTCGATTTAGGCGTGATCAAAAACTGTTTTTTGCCTGCATCGGGCTTTACACCTCTCCTCTTTGGTACCTGCCTAATGTTTGACCTTTTGTAGCTTATATTATTTTAAGCATATAAATATGGCTAATATGATCTTGAACTGTGTAAATATTCATAAGAGCCACTGTACTCTTAACTTAAATGACGTATAATACGCAAACTAATAAGCAATGTCAATAAACTGATCACTTTTGGTTGTCATTAGCAGTGGTCGGTCTCGCTTCCATTAGCTTTGCACCCACCGAAGCATAAACGCATCTGACCGTATATTCCAGGAGCGGAATCACCCAAACAAAATATAGCCCATCACTATAGTAAGTAGTAGAACATATTAGTCAAGTTCGATTTTATCTGGTGCGTGATAATTCAGTGCTCCTCTTTTTAATGTGAACATCATTCGTCCTCGTCTTAAATCGTTTTTGAACTTTTTTTGACATCACAAAAAACAAAAATATTAAAAACATATTCAAATAAAAAAATCAATAATATAGGAGTTCCTCAAGGAAGTATACTAGGTCCAATATTATTTATTTTATACATCAACGATGTGCCTAAAAATGTGTAAGTTACAAATGTTTGCTGATGACACCTTAATTTACATTAATATTTTAAATATTTTCGATTGTCTAAATACTCTAAATTCTGAGATAAATACCTATATTATTAAATTGGCTAAAAGTAAATAAATTAAAATTAAATATTTCAAAAACTAAATGTATGGTTTTGGGTAATAGTTTAAATTGAAATTGTCAAAATATAAATTTTGTAATTGATGGTAAAATTGGAATTAGAAAACAGTTTTAAATATTTAGGGATAATCATTGAGTCAAAATTAATTTTTTTAAATTATTTTGAAAGTATTATATCGAAGATTGCCGGAAAAATGGTTATTTTAACAGAATCAGTTCTAATTTAAGTTTGTTTTCTAAAAAAACTGTATTTAATACTATTATATTACCACATTTTCTTTATTGGTCTTCCATTTTATATTGTGTAACCTTACGGCCCCCGGCTCATATGACCGGAGTAAAAAGCTGAAAGAAATATTAATTAGTGGGTTATGAAAATAGATTAATTAAATTAATAATAACCTGCAAAGCTGAAAAATAAAAATTAGTTTATTATTAATATTATTATTATTATTACAACAAAAAAAATTGTGCCCTTGGAGGTCAGATTTAACACAAAAGTGTTATTTGCACGACTCATGGTATTGAGTCTATTCACCTATTCCAGAATTCCACATGTGACATTCAAATACATAAAATAATGCATTAGCATGTCTCACATACAATAGAGAAATAGGCTCGGACGTGACCGTCTAGATTCGGGCAAATCTATGGCCGACCCTACGTTGTGTTCGTCAGGTTCGCTGAAAAATACTAATTGAAGTATTATACTGAGTGGACAAAAATTAACCAAAATCTATTATGGCCGTTAGTTGAATAAACACTATTTAAAAGAAAACTTTGAAACACGACAGGAAGGCAGAATTCTTCGCTATTAAAAAAAATAAAAGAAAATTTAAAACAAAAGTTGTCAGTTGTGCAAAAGAAAGCTCCTGTAACGCACTCTCGACCACGTTTCCAAAGGTTTCCCTACCCCGTGCACAGGACGAGACTATGGGGCTGTCGCCCAGGGCAGTAGCCCTTCTCTATAGGTTCCCCTCATACAGTTGCTGGTCCCGGCTGTCGGCGGGCTGTCCCACGTTGAAGGAAACATTGTGAACCGACAAGTCTGTATCAAAAGAACGAGTCATTCACTGTTCCCTGTACAACCTCCAACAGAATTTAAGGTTAAGTTTTAGTTTTTAAAGTTACTCATAAAAGAAGCAAAAACTGCCACCTTTTGTTTAAACATCAGAACGCTGGTATCGTTGCTTCAGACTAGCACATAACATAAGAAAATGAGAGGGCTTTTTCCTGCCTGATAAAAATCCCCACATCCCCACGAGATTAATCTCGTTGCTACGTCCAGCGTGAGGCTGTCGGCTCCGTAACAGCGCGAAGGGAGAGCATGGTAATAGGATAACCCTGAACTTAAATCATTTAGGAAAACTCACATAAACTCAGTTATGAAAAAAAAACAATTAAGGTTCTTTTGGTTTGTTAATCGTGAGGTTTGTTGAGTTTTATTTCATTTGGTCTTAACAACAGATACCAAAAAAAGTAAATAAAACTTTGTTACTGTTTTAAAGCCATAATTAGTTTTGGGTAGAAATAAAGGATAACTATAATCTTAATTGTCATTTAAAATTGCTAACCTGGAAGATCAGTAAAACTGTTTCTCTCCCTTTCACCTTCTGATGGCATTTTAATAACTTAAATTTTTGTTACTCTCTAAAAATTAAAATATAAATTTTAAAATCGTTGTGAAATAGATAATTAATATCAAACTTTCATTTTGGTATTATATTTAATCTTTTCCTCCCCTTTTATTTAATTTAATTTAGGTTGATATAGTAAACAACGTAAAATTGATTAAGAATTTTGTTGCTATAGGTTGATTATTTTTCTCCTTTAAGAGGGAGAGAAAATATGAGATTTATTTATATTTTGTTTATTTAAAGACATAAGCGGTGAAATCCAAGACAAACGGGATTACCGAGCAGATGTCGTATAAGAAAAAAAATGAGATTTATTTATATTTTGTTTATTTAAAGACATAAGCGGTGAAATCCAAGACAAACGGGATAACCGTGCTAATGTCATGTTAGAAAATATGAGATTTATTTATATTTTGTTTATTGAAAGACATAAGCGGTGAAATCCAAGACAAACGGGATTACCGAGCAGATGTCATGTAAGAAAATATGAGATTTATTTATATTTTGTTTATTTAAAGACATAAGAGGTGATATCCAAACAAACGGGATAACCGTGCTAATGTCATGTTAGAAAATATGAGATTTATTTATATTTTGTTTATTTAAAGGCATAAGAGGTGATATCCAAACAAACGGGATAACCGTGCTAATGTCATGTGAGAAAATATGAGATTTATTTATATTTTGTTTATTTAAAGACATAAGAGGTGATATCCAAACAAACGGGATAACCGTGCTAATGTCATGTTAGAAAATATGAGATTTATTTATATTTTGTTTATTTAAAGACATAAGAGGTGATATCCAAACAAACGGGATAACCGTGCTAATGTCATGTTAGAAAATATGAGATTTATTTATAATTTGTTTATTTAAAGACATAAGAGGTGATATCCAAACAAACGGGATAACCGTGCTAATGTCATGTTAGAAAATATGAGATTTATTTATATTTTGTTTATTTAAAGACATAAGAGGTGATATCCAAACAAACGGGATAACCGTGCTAATGTCATGTTAGAAAATATTAGATTTATTTATAAAATTTCTCATAATATTATTTAATAAAGTTTATCTTATAATTTAATAAAGATTCTCATATTATTTAATTAAGAATTAGTATTTTAAAATTATATTCCTATATCATTAAAATAAATTTTGTTGTTTACCATAACTACCGTCTGAAATATATATTTTGCCCTGTATAAAAAAAAAACAACCAGTATTCCCAAATTAGAGTAAACCAACAAAAATAAAAAAAACTAAAGAAAATAAACTTGGTCTTTAAGAACTTAGCACCCTTTAAAAAAACATCCCCTGAATTTTAAATAGTTACACAAATTAAATCCACACAAATAAAATTAAACTTATTTAACCCAATGCCATTTGTTTTTCTAATTGAATTATTGTATTTAGAAAAATTAATTTTAAAGAAAATCTGCAGAAAATAAACTTATGATGACTCTTGAATTTAGGTGCTTACCGTACCTATCGAAGTTAATAAGTGTCTCTTTAGAAATTCTCTGTCTAGCAGCAAACCCATCTTCTCCCCCACCAAAGTCTTCGTTTGTGCGTTTTAACACCCTGCGTCTTTTGTAATACGAAGTACGACGTTGGCTGCTATAAAAAATCAATAATTGCGGCAAAGATGTGAACGGTCCAAAGTTCACGCGTCCTCCTAAATATCATCGGAAATATACTGAGGATTTTATTTTCAAGATTGGCTACCTAAATAGATTTATCAGGGCCTATATTTGGAAATGAAAAGTTATTACACTTTTAATAAAATATTTTTCCCGTATTGCAGGGTAAATTAAAATCATAATATAATTTAAATTAAATATAAATAATAGAGTAAAATAATTAAACCTCAGGGCGTAACATGGGGGAAAGAATAAGTTTACCAAATAAATAAATTAACAAAAATAGTGAAAAAAAATTCAAATAAGGGCACCTAGGTCTGCTCTGTTACAGTCACCCCCTATTATTTTGAGCGAAAAACAGGGTTATGAGCGAAAAATAATACCAAACAACAGTACAATTAAAAAAAAAACTTCAATCCTGAAAAAAATAACAACCACATCAGTACAATTTGAAAAAACTACAATCCTGAAAAAAAAATAAATCAACCACATCAGTACAATTTAAAAAAAACTTCAATCCTGGTCACGGCACCACTGTAACCTTACGGCCCCCGGCTCATATGACCGGAGTAAAAAGCTGAAAGAAATATTAATTAGTGGGTTATGAAAATAGATTAATTAAATTAATAATAACCTGCAAAGCTGAAAAATAAAAATTAGTTTATTATTAATATTATTATTATTATTACAACAAAAAAAATTGTGCCCTTGGAGGTCAGATTTAACACAAAAGTGTTATTTGCACGACTCATGGTATTGAGTCTATTCACCTATTCCAGAATTCCACATGTGACATTCAAATACATAAAATAATGCATTAGCATGTCTCACATACAATAGAGAAATAGGCTCGGACGTGACCGTCTAGATTCGGGCAAATCTATGGCCGACCCTACGTTGTGTTCGTCAGGTTCGCTGAAAAATACTAATTGAAGTATTATACTGAGTGGACAAAAATTAACCAAAATCTATTATGGCCGTTAGTTGAATAAACACTATTTAAAAGAAAACTTTGAAACACGACAGGAAGGCAGAATTCTTCGCTATTAAAAAAAATAAAAGAAAATTTAAAACAAAAGTTGTCAGTTGTGCAAAAGAAAGCTCCTGTAACGCACTCTCGACCACGTTTCCAAAGGTTTCCCTACCCCGTGCACAGGACGAGACTATGGGGCTGTCGCCCAGGGCAGTAGCCCTTCTCTATAGGTTCCCCTCATACAGTTGCTGGTCCCGGCTGTCGGCGGGCTGTCCCACGTTGAAGGAAACATTGTGAACCGACAAGTCTGTATCAAAAGAACGAGTCATTCACTGTTCCCTGTACAACCTCCAACAGAATTTAAGGTTAAGTTTTAGTTTTTAAAGTTACTCATAAAAGAAGCAAAAACTGCCACCTTTTGTTTAAACATCAGAACGCTGGTATCGTTGCTTCAGACTAGCACATAACATAAGAAAATGAGAGGGCTTTTTCCTGCCTGATAAAAATCCCCACATCCCCACGAGATTAATCTCGTTGCTACGTCCAGCGTGAGGCTGTCGGCTCCGTAACAGCGCGAAGGGAGAGCATGGTAATAGGATAACCCTGAACTTAAATCATTTAGGAAAACTCACATAAACTCAGTTATGAAAAAAAAACAATTAAGGTTCTTTTGGTTTGTTAATCGTGAGGTTTGTTGAGTTTTATTTCATTTGGTCTTAACAACAGATACCAAAAAAAGTAAATAAAACTTTGTTACTGTTTTAAAGCCATAATTAGTTTTGGGTAGAAATAAAGGATAACTATAATCTTAATTGTCATTTAAAATTGCTAACCTGGAAGATCAGTAAAACTGTTTCTCTCCCTTTCACCTTCTGATGGCATTTTAATAACTTAAATTTTTGTTACTCTCTAAAAATTAAAATATAAATTTTAAAATCGTTGTGAAATAGATAATTAATATCAAACTTTCATTTTGGTATTATATTTAATCTTTTCCTCCCCTTTTATTTAATTTAATTTAGGTTGATATAGTAAACAACGTAAAATTGATTAAGAATTTTGTTGCTATAGGTTGATTATTTTTCTCCTTTAAGAGGGAGAGAAAATATGAGATTTATTTATATTTTGTTTATTTAAAGACATAAGCGGTGAAATCCAAGACAAACGGGATTACCGAGCAGATGTCGTATAAGAAAAAAAATGAGATTTATTTATATTTTGTTTATTTAAAGACATAAGCGGTGAAATCCAAGACAAACGGGATAACCGTGCTAATGTCATGTTAGAAAATATGAGATTTATTTATATTTTGTTTATTGAAAGACATAAGCGGTGAAATCCAAGACAAACGGGATTACCGAGCAGATGTCATGTAAGAAAATATGAGATTTATTTATATTTTGTTTATTTAAAGACATAAGAGGTGATATCCAAACAAACGGGATAACCGTGCTAATGTCATGTTAGAAAATATGAGATTTATTTATATTTTGTTTATTTAAAGGCATAAGAGGTGATATCCAAACAAACGGGATAACCGTGCTAATGTCATGTGAGAAAATATGAGATTTATTTATATTTTGTTTATTTAAAGACATAAGAGGTGATATCCAAACAAACGGGATAACCGTGCTAATGTCATGTTAGAAAATATGAGATTTATTTATATTTTGTTTATTTAAAGACATAAGAGGTGATATCCAAACAAACGGGATAACCGTGCTAATGTCATGTTAGAAAATATGAGATTTATTTATAATTTGTTTATTTAAAGACATAAGAGGTGATATCCAAACAAACGGGATAACCGTGCTAATGTCATGTTAGAAAATATGAGATTTATTTATATTTTGTTTATTTAAAGACATAAGAGGTGATATCCAAACAAACGGGATAACCGTGCTAATGTCATGTTAGAAAATATTAGATTTATTTATAAAATTTCTCATAATATTATTTAATAAAGTTTATCTTATAATTTAATAAAGATTCTCATATTATTTAATTAAGAATTAGTATTTTAAAATTATATTCCTATATCATTAAAATAAATTTTGTTGTTTACCATAACTACCGTCTGAAATATATATTTTGCCCTGTATAAAAAAAAAACAACCAGTATTCCCAAATTAGAGTAAACCAACAAAAATAAAAAAAACTAAAGAAAATAAACTTGGTCTTTAAGAACTTAGCACCCTTTAAAAAAACATCCCCTGAATTTTAAATAGTTACACAAATTAAATCCACACAAATAAAATTAAACTTATTTAACCCAATGCCATTTGTTTTTCTAATTGAATTATTGTATTTAGAAAAATTAATTTTAAAGAAAATCTGCAGAAAATAAACTTATGATGACTCTTGAATTTAGGTGCTTACCGTACCTATCGAAGTTAATAAGTGTCTCTTTAGAAATTCTCTGTCTAGCAGCAAACCCATCTTCTCCCCCACCAAAGTCTTCGTTTGTGCGTTTTAACACCCTGCGTCTTTTGTAATACGAAGTACGACGTTGGCTGCTATAAAAAATCAATAATTGCGGCAAAGATGTGAACGGTCCAAAGTTCACGCGTCCTCCTAAATATCATCGGAAATATACTGAGGATTTTATTTTCAAGATTGGCTACCTAAATAGATTTATCAGGGCCTATATTTGGAAATGAAAAGTTATTACACTTTTAATAAAATATTTTTCCCGTATTGCAGGGTAAATTAAAATCATAATATAATTTAAATTAAATATAAATAATAGAGTAAAATAATTAAACCTCAGGGCGTAACATGGGGGAAAGAATAAGTTTACCAAATAAATAAATTAACAAAAATAGTGAAAAAAAATTCAAATAAGGGCACCTAGGTCTGCTCTGTTACAATTGTGCTAGTGAAATATTTGATAAATTACAAATTTTACAAAATAAGGCAATGCGGATTATTTTAAATTGTGACAAATATACAAAAATTAATTTTATGTTGAAAAATTTAGATTGGTTGAATTTAATTTTTTATTTAGAATGTATCTTTATACATAAAATTTAAAATAATTTATTGCCTGATTGTTTAAAAAAATTTTGTTCTTTTAATTATGACCATCAAAATTATAAAACAAGAACTATAATCAAAATTTTTATGTGGATAGAGTGTCTAAAACATTAGCTTAGCTAGCCATTTTTTATAAAGGGTTGATATAATATAATAATTTGGAAAAGTCTATTAAATCTCAAAAATCATTAAAACTGTTTAAAAAAACTTTAAAATTTAATTTAATTTAAAAACAAAATGATACCTACGTAATATTTGATACAATTTGCAAAATGTTTAACTTTTCTGTCTGTTTTTGTTAAAAGAAGTTGCGTTTTAAAATTTAAAAATAAATCTATAAAAATGTGTTACAAAAAAAATTTAAGTAGGGTAAGGTGGGGCAAGTTGACGCACGGGGCAAGGTAACGAATTTACTTTTTATGAAAATCTAAAGCATAAATCTGTAATGTACCCATCTCTATATTGCCGTCTCGGGACCTTGATATAACTTAAAATGATAGATGGCGCTAGTTTACATATGTTCGAATGTGCTTCCAAATGTTTTTAGAGGTTAGTCGTTATAATTTGTTTGTTCTGTGAAATAGAGTTTTGCGCAAAAAGTAAAGGAGCCAGTCTTGTTCTGTTGATTATTTATATTGTTCCTCGAACCCTAAAAGGTAATGTTCATAGCCAAAATCAGTTTTATTTTTTGTTTATTTCATTTACTTTAGGTTTTTGTTATAAATGGTCCAAGGTGCATGTTGACGGGGGCATGTTGACGAATTCGTCAACTTGCCCCGGGAACATATTGGCGAATTCGTTATCTTTCCCCATGCAGTTATAAACATTTTTTTTACAAATGGTACGCAACTATAAGAGAAAAACTGATCGTAGGTCTTGGTCAGAAGACCGTTTAATTGCTGCCATATATGCTATCGAAAATGAGAATTTGGCAGTTAATAGAGCCAGCGTAATTTACGAAATACCTGAACCAACACTGCGTAGATATAATAAAAAGAGGAGGGAAAACGAAAATTTACCGGAAAGTGGTGGCAGATTTAAACATACTTTCACGGAACAACAAGAAATTGAAGTTACTAGCTATATCAATGATTTCAATATTAAAGCGTTTGGTCTTACCTACTTGCAGTGCCGAAAACTTGCCTCCGAGTTTGCTGAAAAAAAAATGAGATTTCACACCAGTTTAACAAAACTCTTCAACAGGCTGGTAAAGATTGGCTAATTTCTTTTATGAAGAGACACAAAATTAGCTTGAGAACACCTGAGTCGACATCAATAGGACGTCTAATTGGATTTAACCAAATTGAAGTGATGAGGTTTTTTGATTCGATTCAGGATCTTAAATTAAAACACAATTTTACGTCAGATCGAATATACAACGCTGACGAATCAGGTTTGCTTGCAAGAACTGCCTTGCAATGCTGGCCCTCTAACTAAGGATAAAGAAATACACGCAGAGAATAAACCGGAACATGGGATTCAAGGAGATTTGGCTGTTGCAGGTGTATCTAAACAGCCTGGCCCTTCCTGGACATCGAAGGGGCCTTCAACAATGCCACTACAAACTCATTGGTGGAAGCACAAAGAAGACGAGGAGTACCGCCAAGTATATGCCACTGGATCAAGGCCAACCTAGAGAAAAGGACCATCATATCCACTCTAGGAGGAGCCACGATTGAGGTTAGAGCAGGCGGAGGGTGTCCACAGGGTGGGGTTCTCTCACCACTCCTGTGGGCCACCCTAGTAGACGATCTACTGCAACGGCTATCTAGAGAAGGCTTCTTGTGCCTAGGATACGCCGACGATCTAGTAATAATCATCAAAGGCCGATTCGCTGGAATAATTTCAGAAAGGATGCAGATGGCCCTAAACATAGTGAATAACTGGTGCAAAAGAGAAAAAATGTCAATCAACGCCCAGAAGACACGGATTATCCCCTTTACAAGAAAGAGGGCACTACAAGGCTTAAAACCTCCAGTGCTCGGGGGAACAGAAATCACATTTGCAAAGGAAGTAAAGTACTTAGGTATAACTTTCGACCAAAAACTCACATGGAAAACACATATCCTGAACACGGCCAAAAAGGCATCGATAGCCCTAGGCAGATGCAGAAGAATGTGTGGAAAAAACTGGGGACTGAACCCCAAAATGACCCCATGGCTGTATACAAGGGTGATCAGACCCATGGTAACCTATGGGGCAGTGGCGTGGTGGCCGAAGACCCAACAAGTCGGAGCTATTAGGCTGTTAAGTGGCATACAAAGACAAGCATGCCTCAGTGTCACAGGGGCCATGAGAACCACTCCGACCGCAGCGATGGAGGTCCTACTTAATCTACCACCGCTACACATATTCGTTCAAGGAGAAGCCAGGTCGGTTAACCATAGACTAAGGCAAGAACTGTCGCCCATAGGCCGATCGCATGGAGCGGAATATCAAAGGATACTAAGAGAGCTAAAGGCGAACCCGATAATGGGGATGCCAAGCGATGCCATGCCCACTAAATACAACTTTGAGAAAAGTTATAAAGTGGTGATACCGGACAGAGAAGACTGGAAGAACGGTCCACCAATAGGTGCAGAATCAGTTTGGTATACAGACGGCTCAAAGACCGAAGAGGGCGTGGGAGCCGGAATCTACGGACTAAAATCCAAAACGATGATCCCAATTAGCCTTACAAAAGAAACCACCGTTTTCCAAGCGGAAGTCACAGCGATACACCACTGTGCCGGAGAAATTCACAGGCAAAACGAGGCAGCGCGCTCCATTGCCATTTTCTCCGATAGCCAAGCGACGCTAAAAGCGCTAGATTCCATGCAGGTAAACTCCAGGCTAGTATGGGACTGCGCACAGGCTCTGAATGATCTGAGCAAGCAAAGAAAGGTAACCCTGATCTGGGTTCCAGGACATAGCGGACACCCGGGTAACGAAAAAGCCGACGAACTTGCTAGACGAGGATCGACTATGGCATTCATTGGCCCAGAACCGTCCTGTGGCATAGCTAAAGCAACAGTTAAGCAAGCCAATAAACAATGGATTACAGAGGAATTCATAAGGGCATGGAAAGAATCACCAGGACAGAGACAGGCGAAACAGTTCATAAAAGAATCATCGCCAAAGCTTACAGAAGACCTACTAAGCAGGGACAGGAAGTCCGTAAGAACATTGGTGGGCATGCTAACCGGACACTGTAAGCTTAGAAAACATATGACAAACATGGGTCTGGCAGAAGACGCTCTTTGCCGGTTCTGCCAGGAGAAAGAGGAAACCCCATGCATATCCTGTGTGAATGTGAAGGACTAGTAAGGACAAGATTCACACAAACAGGACTAGAATATCCCGAGGCGGAAAGCTACGTAAAGCACCCGCTAACAAGGATCCTAGGAACAATCAAGAGGATAAAGCTAGAGCAAGTCCTCTAAGCGTAAAAAGGGAACCACAATAGATCTGAAAAGGTCGCAGTGGACGAGGTGAAGAACGCCACCCGATTACATATCTATCTATCTATCTATCTAAACAGCAAATAAAATTTGTTGAGATTAGACCTTTGCCTAAAATCAATCGACCCGGTCTGGAAACCAACAGAAAAAGGCAAAAAGCCTCAATATTAACCTCAACTCCCAATAAAGAAGATCTTGAAGAGAAAGAACGAGAAAAACAGAGTAAAAATGAAGCCAAGAAAAGAAAATGCGAAGAAAGAGTGAAAAAAAAAAATTAATAAAAAAATGTATTAGAAAGGTTGCAACAACGTTTAAAGAGGACATACTATGTCCCAGTTGCGAAGAACGATACATTGATCCACCAGTTAAAGATTGGATAAAGTGTGATGTGTGCGAAAGTTGGTGGCATGAAACTTGCACGAGTTATGAGAATCGGGGTATTTTTAAATGTGACATTTGTATGTAATCATCGTCTTGCCCCAATGTGCTCGTCATCTTACTCCACTATTGGGGCAAGATGACGAAAATGCGACAACTTTTAATTTTTAACTTTTTTCTTTATGTTTTATTGTTTTGTTTATGGATTGTTCACCAAAAATTAACTAATGTTCCGTTAATTTATTACACTTGTTTTTTCTTTTAAAATATTTGTAGTTTATTTTTTAGAGCGTTTTTTTCTTTAACCTCGCCAACTTGCCCCACCTTACCCTATTAAAAAATATTTAATTGTAGCTTTTTGCTCAATAAAACATGTTAGGTACTACTACTATTACGCGGTATAAATATGACTGGGATAACTTTCTGCGCCCAATACAAATATTATATCAAAGGGCTTTTTTTTTTTAAATTATTTTTTCGGTAAGTATACTTTCAAATACACTTATGTCCGTGTGCACCAAATTGTCGCTAGGAAAGGAATAGCTGAGTATAACCTAAACACTATTTTGCGTTGCACCAGACAATTTTAAGAAATTCCTAGCTCGGAAGTGTAATCGTTTGGCAACAAGGCAGTTTTAAACCACAGAGGAATAGTATGCCTTAATAATGCCATAATAACCCTAGTAACGAACAACACAAATTTAAAATAATAATATAAAAATTTTTTATAATTTTTTTGCTTATTTTATTTGCTAAAAAACTAGTAAGTTACATGTAGGTAAGGTGGCTGCAAGTAGTATAATAATATATAATCTGAGACACATTTAAATCTGATCAATGGGTGACACTATTATTCCTACAATGTACCTAATATCTGTTAATAAAATATTACAACAAATTATTGACTCATTACATTTTATGTACCTTTCATGTTCATACTTTAAGTGCTCCAAAATATTTAAAAGAATAGAAATATTTTCAAGAATGTTAAATTATGCATCTCATCGAAGTATGAGTTTCCCCTATCGTACACACTCCTTAGAAAGCCATTTTGTACAATTTCCAGTACATCTAGATCATCATCATTTACATTTCCATTCTCAAAAATTATAATTGATTTTTACTTTTTCTCGATTTTGAACGTTGTAGGCTAGAATTTACCATTATTTTTGACAAATTTGACAACTTCCTTCGTAGGAATCGTAGGTGACAATTTAGGTGGAGAAAGTTGGGTCCAAAGCTTCCATAAGCTTTCTTAATTGTGGAATCAATATTCGTGCAAACGAAATCGGTACCTACTTATCCTAAATTTAAGAAATTCTTAGCTTTAAGTATGTTCTATCTCTGTTGGAGAAAACGGGTATTAGGTATGTACTTATTTCTGACCAATAATCTCAAAATGTATTTAATTGTTAAGAGCAGTTATCACTTGCTGCATTTAGGTAAAAAAGGAGTGACAAACTACAAGAAAACTATTGAATAGAATTAGTTAAAATTTTGAATTTAGCTTCGAAATTTGATACACAAAATCAATAAAATTAAGTTGAAACAGTCACGTAGTATTAAGTTTCGAAGCTAAATTTGAAATTTTAACAAATTGTATCCAATAGTTTTCTTGTAGCTTGTCAGACCTTTTTACCTAAATGCGGCAAGTGATAACTGCTCTTAAGGCTCGACTTTGTTGAGAAAGGAATTTATTTGCCACAAAGACTTATCAGAGCTGGACATATTCGCGATATCACGCCGTGAAGGAAAATATTCCGTAAACACCGATATACACTGAAATCAGAAGTCTTCACCGCGAGCGAGGCGATCGAATTCCGAGAATTTGTTATTTTCATCGATTTATTTCTAAATAAATGAAGATACATTTGACTTGATTTTATTTTGGAAACGAATTTTATTTTATAGAAAATAGGTGGTTTTTAGGTACTTCTAAAATTAGACAAAATAATATACCTAATCGTATGGATAGTATGATTTTTATATTTTTTTGTTTTATTTTATTTTATTTTATTAATGAAATCAAAGAAAATTTGTAAGTTTCATAGGTATCTAAAAAATAAAATTTGGGATAGCAAAAAGTTTTGTGAATAAAGATCTGTTATGATTCTAATTACATAGGTATATTAGGTGTCATGAATTCCCTGGAAAACCCTACCTATTATAATGATTTAAAAGAAGGTAGGTAATAAAAGTTTTGATATCTTGGCCCATCCTGAAGGAAAAGGTGCCAACCTAAATTGTATTTAGGGATAACTTCATACATAACAAAATGTAGAAACTGTCATTGACTCTCGTGCGTTATTTTTTCTGACGCGTTCCGTTATATTTAATTTTTTTAGAGCATTTTATTTTTGAGGAACCGTTGTGCTGCCCCTCAAAAGAGAACAAGGTAAGTAATCGTTTTACATTTGGCGACCTTTTTTAAACACAGAAAGAAGGTACCGTATCGTCACACTTACGAAAATGGAATAAAGCATTTCAGTATCAGTGTCGATTCAATACAAAGTCGCGGTATTTTGTTGAGGTATTTTTCTGGAGTTATTGCAAAAGTAATGCGACAGTAGGCGGGAACCGATGGATATTCCCGTCTATATAAACGCATCATAATGAAAGCGTCAGCGAACATTTGACCATGCGGCGAAAAGTCTTGTACTTACTACTTAGCTGCTAAATTGTACTTTTTGTCTAGAGAAGTAATAAAAATGTTCCTATGTTAAAAACCTAAACAGCAAAAGATCACATCTGCTACAAAAACTGGGACAGAGCATCAACAGCTATGGAATCCGAAATCATTGTAGAAGGATTTTTAAAAAGTAAAAAATTACGTAAAAGTACACATTGTGCAAACACAGTAAAATCCATTCTTTATAGCGATTTCACAGGCAACAGTGGTACAAATTGGGGCAAATACGATTTCTATAAAAAAAATTTAAGTTTTAAAAAAAAATTTCTGGCCTCTCGGTAGGTTTATTACCATTACGTTGAAAGATTTTCCCAGCACTTTGCTTGTTTTTCCATCATCTCGTAGCTCCGTTAAAACTGTTTGCACCTATTATATTTCTAAACTCCTTATTGTATTCTCCTGATGATGAATGCTTATGCGTTCGAAACATGTAGAGAATTACCCTGTATTTAACCTTGAAACTTATGTTTTTTAATATACCAATGGAGAAAGACTTAAAGTATCTTATTTATTTTCCTATAATAATAATTTTGTTTCATATACCTACAGAGATGACCGGTTTTGGCAAGGAAAAATGGAAGAGCAGTTAAAATTTTTTTTTCAGTTGCCTTCTTCCCGAAATAATAAATCCACAATACTCAAACAAGAGAAAAATTAAAGACAATTTTCATTTATTTCTGCTACCTAATAGACTGTCATTGTTAAATCATATTTTTAATAAAAATTTACTTTAATATTTTTATGTGCCTTATTTAGGGTATTCAACCTAATAAAACCACCTGACTGCTACATTTCAGAAGGGGGCAGCCAAACCTATTAAAACCTGGCTGTAAAAAATTTAGACACTGCCCCCCTCCCTGTGAACGGCCATGCCTACCAACGCAATGTCTTTTTATACTCTACATGACATACTGTCCAATTTATTAGTGGTGGGCAGAGTCGGATATTCTCATGAATCGGATAGTTTAAAATTACGTACTTTTAAGAATCGATTACTTTATTGAGTAGTGATTATCAGCTCGCAAGGGGCCAGAACTTTTAAAAAGATGGTCGTCAATGCCGTATAGACATCTTCCATTTCTTGAAAAAAAAATCCATAGATCTTGCATCTTACGCAAGTATTATAGGCATATTGAAAATACCTACCACATACAGTATATTCACTGTTGAGTTTTTTTCGTTTTTTTTTTTTTAATATTCTCCCCCGACTTTCTGTGTAATACGCCAAGACCGCCGCGCTATTTCGCTTTGTTTCAGCGACATTCACTGTTTAATTTTTTCCAATTTTTTCAATTCTTTACTCCCAACTTCCTTCCCTGACAGCACAAAATATTTTAAAAATATTTTTAAAAAATATTTAATAAATATTGCGGTGACAGATTTTTATATATTTATTATATAAATGTTTTAAATATTTAATACATAAATGTTTCAAATATTTAAAACATAAATATTTAAAATGTTCAGTGTATATATCTGGTAAATATTTAGTTCATATTTGTTTAAAATGTTTAATGTATATATTAAATATAAATCTGATATATTTAATATAATATAGTATTGCTAAAGAAAAATTAAAAGCTCCCTATTATAAGTGAAGTGTGTTTTAAAGTTTTTATTTTGTTGTTCCCCTTGGCACCAGTCCAACTTAAAAACTGCCCCACATAATGGGACCTTTTCCAAACATCTGTACACTGCATCTTTCAAATTTCTTCCTCCAGTTAGTCTCAACAAATGTATCTAAAATTATAAAACACTGCTATTCTCACTTAGATGATTTGTGTGCAATTTCTCATAATAATTTTCTTTTTAAAAATAGCAATACATGATTAATCATAACAAATTAATAAGCTGGGGTGCCGGTAACACCTCTCACTCTCATTCTGCACATTTTTTATATTTATTAGAAATGACACATACAAAAGCATGGCGATTTTGCATGTGCTACAATTTCAATAGAACAATAATTAATATATTATACTATAGGTACCTATATACATAACCTTTTAAAATCCTCAAACTCAGTATTACTCATATGATGTTGAGAAATCTGTAATAAAATAATATTGTGCTCAGAAAATAAAATTTATTGTTACACTGTTATTATATCAATCTATTAGAAATTTTGAAACTACCTAGCTGTGTTATTTTTGCTGGTGGATTTAAAAAGTGTGTGCTTGCAATAAAACTGGACAAAGGTCCCCAACTATAGGGTATCAGAATTGGCAGATTTGAAACCAGTTTGCATTCACCCGTATCTATATAAAATTTACTCGTAACCATGTATATTATATAGATTATCCGAATCAAAAATTTCTGTGTAGGTTTCGCAAACACATTTTTGACTAGTAACCTATTGCTAGTACTAGATGCCTACAAATTCAACTTCAATTAACTTTAGGGAGTATACTATCTTAAGCATTGTCTATTGAATTAACTTGCAAAAAATGTCTTGGCATTGGCAAGCCTATCCAGTGAAAACTTTGGAATATGTGCCGTGTTATAATACCGTATGCATGCGCTTTTTGCTTTAATTTTGGTAATTTTTTTGAAAGGGGTTCTTTCAGTTTAGTCTCCAGTGACACACCAATACAAATGAAATAATAAAATAGGTTATGTTTTGTATTTAACAGCACGACCTCAATTTCCAAAAATTACCTACCTAACAGAGAACAACTTGTTCTCTGCTAAAAAGTACCTAAACATGCATAAACTTTTATAAAATTTAATGTAACCTACCTTATTTCTTAATAAAACACTGTCCTTCACTCTTTTAAAAGAAATGCCAAAATAAAAATGGCCGATCCGTCGATCCGCTGATTCATCTGAGACTGAAAACATAACCACCCGTCCGGCGGGTGGCGTATCTCAAGCAATGATTGGGCAGCACAATTGAGCGGGCGATTTAAATTTTATTATCATAGGAAATAATAAAAATATATTCATAAATCAACATTGCTGCTAAGTTACAATGTAATTTGCCTGAAACTTTCTAAAATGAAGATTGCTAAAATATTGCACATTACAGGTTGCCCTTAAAACATTTCTCTAAATTTATATATCGAACATAGCGTAGAGAATCCGCAAGCTAAGTTCTAACAATATTTAATATGAAAGGTTTCAAAAGTCAACGTTGCGAGAATTAACTGAATAGAAACGTTGTTTTAGACAGTTCCACGGTTTAGCACTCCAGTACATAAGTTACTTGGAAAAAATAATTTTTAGAAATGATCAAAGAAAATAATAAATATTTATACAATATCTATAAAATATTTGAAGCTAAATGTGTTTTAACTAATATTTGCTAAATATTTGTTTTGGTTAACAAATAGTTGAGAAGAAATTAAATATATATGAAATATTTATACAATATATGGAAATAAATATATTTTTTTAAATATGTATTAAATATTTGTTTTGCTAACAAATATTTAGCAAAGATATAAATATTTATACAATATTTATAAAATATTTCGTGCTATCAGGGTTTGTAATATTTCATGATCGCCGCGCTATTATTCTTAGTTCCAGAGATATGCATTTTTTAATTTTTCCAGCTTTTTTGCAATCTTCGCCCCCGACTTTTTTTGTAATACGTCAAGACCGCCGCGCTATTTCGCTTTGCTTCAGAGATATTCACTTTTTAGTTTTTTTCACTTTTTATTAATTCTTTACCTCCAACTTCCTTTGTAATATTTCAAGACCGCCACGCTAATATTCTTAGTTCCAGAAATATTCACTTTTCAGTTTTTTCTGCTTTTTTGAAATCTTTACCCCTGACTTTCTGTGTAATACGCCAACACCGCCGCGCTATATCGCTTTGTTTCAGAGACATTCACGGTTTAGTTTTTTTCCACTTTTTTAATTCTATTCCCGTGCAACCTTGACCTACCCACACCGCCAAGCCGACGCGGTCGACTAATCTCTAGCGTGACGCTTGCTGATGTCGTTAATTTTTCATGAAATGGACCCGTATATAAGCGACCAGTAGTATTTTCAATACTAAAAATGGCTTCTTAAAGAATCTAAAAGAAGGTCGCCACACATAAAGATATCCTACTCGAAAAAGGTATTTGTAATAAAAAAAAAATCCATTCCAGAGAATTACTGATTATCATTATAATCGATTCCGAGCGGTATTCGAATCCCATCGATTTTTTTGGGAATCGAACTTCACTTCATTTCTTGTACTTGAGTACTCCCATTACTACAATTGATGTTTAGCAAAGTTTTTTAGCCGCCTTGTCAATACACAGGAATCTCGCTACATCAAAAATTGCAGCGCTGCGAGTCAATAAAAAGGCCAGATAAATATGACCGACGCCGGATTTGTGCCTTAAATGTACTATTCAGTCGTTAAACCATGGAACGCGCAGCCGAGTCGGCACATGTGTTGATAGTTGACGTAAAACACACACAAAGCAAATTATTTTATTTAATTAAAAAATTAACCTAGATTTGTCTTTCCAAGGCCGCCGCCTTGACAGAAACCGCGCCGAACCCATAACGTGTGTCTTGTCACTGCTGCAGCAGCGTCGGCCGCCGCTTCGGCAGAAACCGCTACAAAAACGCCGTGTGTGTCATCGCCCTAACAGTTCGTTTTCTTTTTACGCTCCCGTACCAATTAAGAAAGTTCATAAATAGCTTAATTTTATTGCACCTGTTAACCTTTACCAAGGCACATGAAACTTTATTTTTAGATATAACAATTAATATAGGGTTTTCATACGTCCCGGTTTACCGGGACATATAACCAGTTTCAATGGCTTTGTCCCGATGTCTGAGTTGCGATCAGCTATTTAATTTTATATGTTTGTTTTACTATCAAGAGAGTTCAGTCACTTTGAGGAAGAACGCAACATAAAAAATTAAAAATCCGATAGCCCATTTTTGATTTCAATACACAAACAAATCGGCTGCATTTCGTTTAATTTTTATCCTTTACCAAACATTAAAAACAAAATTTTAAAAGTTAAAACATCATTTGTTGAAAAAATGGCGAACGCGCTTTGTAACTTTTGGTCCTGTGTCACATTATAAACCGTTCCGGTCTAAGCCGAAAGATGTATGCTTACCCAAAATTAATAGGTACGCCTTTAGTGGAGGCGAAACGAATCACCTCCTCCTTTTACTACCTCTCTAAAATTAACGCTCCTATATTCTGTTATTGGCAGACAATACAAAAGAAAATTACAATTAGCACGAAATCATCTCCAAATTATTTAACCTATGTAACATTTTTCTCAGTGCATCATGATTTTATCTAGTATCACGTCGGCAGGAAATAAATAAAGCTTTAGATAGGCAACTTCTAACGCATTTTAACAAAATTTACCTGAAACACGTTTCGCGCGCTGCAGGATAACGGGCTTATTACAAGATATTTATGTCTCAATTTTTGGAATAGTAAACATAAGACATGGAAGCTCTAAGGTATAGAGCGATTTTTTTGAAAAAAAAAATTATTCGCGACGGTATTAACCCTGGAAAATGCATAAAAATACGTACTTTCAGTGAGCATTTTTTCATATATTTTCTTATTTTTTTGCAAAAAGGGCTCTATACCTTAGAAATAGAAACATTCCTTTACCAAAATATGATTCGTCCCGACAGTCATTTCAAATAGGCTTTCCAGAATCCTGCAGTAGCGAAACAGTGTTAATCATCCTATAATTCTGCGCATTGTAGAGCCTTAAATAGTATGCTTGTTTTTTTATGGCCGCCTAGCCATTTTGTGTAAAAAAAAGTTATTATATTTTATGTTTTTTGATAAACGTTTTGAAAGCGTCTTAAATAAGTTGTGATTAGAATTATTATTAATTAAATAGTAAAATAATATCTATATGTGCCATTTAAAATACTTGGAAAATATTAGTTTAAAGTGCGTCGTTTGTAAAACCTTATTTTAAATCTTGTATAAAAAGGATAAAATTTATTTAATTTATAGTATTTTTAGATCCATTCCCATCTCACATAATGCAGAAAAAGATATTCTAAAATAATTAGTTTATTATTATTAATGACAGACTGCAGACACAATATAATAATTATTCATCTTTCAATTTGCCAATTCTTTATTAGGTACCTATTTTATGTTTCTAAATATCTAAATTGCAGTGTCTTTAGATATATTTTAATTCTTAAGATACAAACTTTTAGCCTATTTTTATTACCGTCATTCCCTTCAAAAAAAAAAATTTAATAAAATCCCTGAAGATCTGCAGACTGTAGTTATGTTAAAATATTAAATAATTTTGTAATTATAGTTTGTTTATGACCTCTTCTAAATTTCCTAATTAGTAACCTTATAACTTTTGTACTGCCCATTTCTGGTAGTGGGAACATTGAATGCCCGTTTTAGTTAGAGAAATGCTTTTGCACGTAAGAACCTATATTTAACAGTCAGTAACCTGTTAAAGTCGTTACTATTTAGTTATTTTTAGTTAGTTAAATATTTAAAAGTCCAAAATTGTATTGCATAAAGTCTAAAATAGACATTTCAAAGTTCAACTTGTTTTCTTTCTTTTAATTTACGGTTTTAATCCGATCTTCACTTATAATATTTCCGGTTTTATGAATTTCTTACACGACTGTTGGGATCATCAATATCATCATCGTTAGTGGAAATACCGATACGCGCGTGGATCCCAACTTTCGGTGAAAAACCTCCGCGCTGACCCGACCTGTTTTCTACAGAAGTTTAATGGATGACTTAAAAAATTTAAACAGATGGGTCTAAGTTTCATTTTTTTACAAATTTAGTTAAGACAGGAAAAAAATGCGTGGTGCATCGCTAGACTGATAGCCGCCTAAGAAATTCCATAAGTGTAGTCAAATTGTCGGAATGTAGATCAAAGTTCTGAAAAAATTATATACAAATGTTTATCATATGGTACGTACTAAAAATATTACCCTAAATGACATACTAAAAGTCTCGTAGACAATGGCAAGTTGCAATAAACTTGTCACCATTTTAATTTTTTTAAGTTGTTGCACGTATCTCAGAAACTTTTAACTTTCGAGAGATATTATTTTCTTTAAATAAAAAAATACATTCAGTGACATACTTTTGACAGCCTTGTTTCAATTTTTAAAAGTACTCACAAATAAATTTAAAAAATTTCTAACTGAAAATGTAATACTTTCACGGTTCTTAATAAAAAATATTTTTCGGAGTATACTATTAGTTAAATAATTACGTTATATCCTTGACATTAAGGTACCCACGACCAGAACCGGCAATGCAATATATGCAAATATAGAGTTATTTGTTCTAACAAAACGCCAGAAGAATTGGGACTGTTTCAGGTTTGAATTATCTCCATATCCGTTGCCTCTGTTTAAGGATGGTGTTTTAAGAAAAGGAACAAAAATCTTTCTCTTTAAAGAATTTGATGCTTTAGCTAGACCCACTTCGTCCACTGAGCAAAATCTAATATATATAGTTGATGGCGGTTTTCTCCCTCCCACACAAAGTTTTATGGCAGAAGCCTGCCACGGTTCACCAAATTTGCGATAAGTAAATTAATTATGCTAAACACGTTTATGGTCACCCAGGACTGTGTTCACAAATACATTTCAAATTGTTTTTTAACAAAGGATCCTTTGCAACAGGTCGGATCACCAAATGATTTAGACATAACACAGTAAAGTACAATTATTGTTACGCCACAAGAAGAATTTTTACGAAATAATAATAAGAAACAGAAACTGATAGAGCTTTTAAAATTTCGATTTGAAAAAACAGGTATAGTAAAAGTAATACAGGCTGAAAGCGACGTAGACTATTTTATCATTAGAACGGCAGTAAAGCTTTCAAGTTATGTAGTTGCATCTGAAGATACAGATTATATTGCCGTTCTGTTAATAATTAATTTATTTAAAATTTAAAAATATAATAAATATGTTTATGTTGTCTTCTATAAACTTATTCTACAATCCCCTGAAGCTGAGCTTGTTGGGGGCAAATCTAATTTTTTGTTTTAGTATGTAAAATCATAAATCATAAATAAGCATTAAAAATTAAGTTTTAAAGTAAAAATGTTAATTTATAGTATAAACGCAGTTTTTTTTGAAGAAATATATTAGCTATAACAAAATTATTAATTTATAATTTTGATTATAAAAAAATATGTCTACCACGTAGGTACCTATTTCTTAGGTACAAGAGTGGATTGGATAGTTAGAACCATTGATCTACAGATGCAATGAGATAAAAAGGGACATCTTGTTTCTATATCCGTAACAAAAATATTGTTCCGTACTAAAAATGAGGGACTGATTTCCAAAACTGCTCTAATCCAAAATTGTCAATTTTGAATATTCCAAAATAACTTGTAGCAACCGAACTAAATAGTTTATATTTTAACCCTTTGTACAGTTTATAGTAAAGGCGTCACAGAGTTACTTTACAAAAAGAGAATTAAATTCATTAAGTCATTTAATTTTTATTGAAAAATAATAAATGGAAAGATTAGTTTTGCTACAATACAATGGATATGACAAGTTATGGAAGCAACAACATTGGATTAAGACCCCTTTGAAAATAAAAATGACACTGCTACTACTTTTAAGTAAAACATAGTATTTGTTTTAAACAAAATATTATACCTTATTTTTTTGAAACGCAAAAATAATAACAACGTTCCCCACTCAACGCCGATAGAATAATGAATACCAAATATTAAAACTATGGAAAATTTTAGCGGCAAATTTGCACAAGCAGGATAAGACAAGCTATGTTACCAATATTTGTATGTATAAGAACAGTTTCGGAACAAACATGCGATTTTGCTATGCAATTTGTAATGGACAAAGTAAGTTATGGTGTAAAAAAGTATAATCAAATGGTGCAGGGATACCAATACTATTAATAAAAAAATTGCGGTAAAATTTTAAAAATGAATAAGATGAGTTTGGAACTCAGTCCCTCAAATGGTCTTCTGTAATTGCAAGGAAGGGTTATGTGGCAAATCATGCTCCTTTAAAAAACGAGGATTAAGATGTTTCTCCAAGTGTGGTCAATGCTTAAGAATTATTTGCAGCAATTCCTGCATCGTATATAAAAATAACGAGGAAGAAAATTACACCAAACGAATAGTTTTGGATTTTTCATAAAAAAGATCTTGGCTTTTCTCCATAAACCTCATAGTTTTGCAAACCTCAGATATTTGCAATAAAATGAAAAGAAATGGCCGTTTTTTTGCAACTTCCCATAGACATATTCCATGGGACTTTTACTATGCTATTTAGGACGTTATTTCTCGTGCATTTTGGTTAAAAAATGCTTGCATATAATTTTTTCAATCCAAAACTCTAACTTACCACACTACATGGAAATTTTGCTAGTCTCAGATATTGCCACCCCTATAGTACTGATGAGTTTATTATTAGTTTCATTTGGCATTATTTGGCAGTACCTACTGATACAATCATATTTATAATAATTTAATAGTTATACCGTCAACCGGGGCTAAGAGGACCACAGCTGGTAAAGTGGTCCGAAGGGACATTAAAAATAATAAAAATGTGTATCTGCTAAAATACAACCGGTAACAACGGTTTCGCACGCACGTGTGCGGAAATAAACACATGCAAATTCTTATTGTTTTTTATTTTCCGGAAAACCTCCATTGCAGTACGTTCACCGGTAAGTTTTTTGAGTTTCAACTTATGTTAGGCACTTGTACGTTAAGTTTTGAAAAATAATTTAGTTTAAAAAACATTTTTAATTATTTGTGTTAGCAGTGGGGTAGTTAAATATAAAAAATCTGCAAAACTCTAGGAAAAGTAGACCGTGGAATATAAAAAAAACTAGATATATTTAAGATAAAATAATTTCACAGGCAGCTTACTAAAGTATGGTAGATTTTATATTAAAATCCTTAAACCAAAATATTTATTAGTTTTCCAAAAATCTGCAAAAAACCGAAAATATTGAACCACTTAGCCCCGGTTGACGGTACCTTCTCGTATGTTTCTTTCCAAATCCTTTCCCGAATGCAAATACTTTTTTAAAGTTTTAATGTGGACCACTTTCCCATCACAACGATTAAATGGGACCCTAAAGCGTAAATTAGCGGAAATCGGGCAAGTGGTCCCCTTTACCACAAAGTGTGGGGTAAGTGGACCACCTACAGAAAAAAAAAATATAAAAAAAACTAGATATATTTAAGATAAAAAATTTTCACAGGCAGCTTACTAAAGTATGGTAGATTTTATATTAAAATTCTTAAACCAAAATATTTATTAGTTTTCCAAAAATCTGCAAAAGACCGAAAATATTGGACCACTTAGCCCCGGTTGACGGTACCTTCTCGTATGTTTCTTTCCAAATGCTTTTCCGAATGCAAATACTTTTTTAAAGTTTTAATGTGGACCACTTTCCCATCACAACGATTAAATGGGACCCTAAAGCGTAAATTAGTGGAAAACGGGCAAGTGGTCCCCTTTACCACAAAGTGTGGGGTAAGTGGACCACCTACAGAAAAAAAAATATAAAAAAAACTAGATATATTTAGGATAAAAAAAAGTTTTCACAGGCAGCTTACTAAAGTATGGTAGATTTTATATTAAAATCCTTAAACCAAAATATTTATTAGTTTTCCAAAAATCTGCAAAAAACCGAAAATATTGGACCACTTAGCCCCGGTTGACGGTACCTTCTCGTATGTTTCTTTCCAAATGCTTTTCCGAATGCAAATACTTTTTTAAAGTTTTAATGTGGACCACTTTCCCATCACAACGATTAAATGGGACCCTAAAGCGTAAATTAGTGGAAAACGGGCAAGTGGTCCCCTTTATCACAAAGTGTGGGGTAAGTGGACCACCTACAGAAAAAAAAATATAAAAAAAACTAGATATATTTAGGATAAAAAAAAGTTGTCACAGGCAGCTTACTAAAGTATGGTAGATTTTATATTAAAATCCTTAAACCAAAATATTTATTAGTTTTCCAAAAATCTGCAAAAAACCGAAAATATTGGACCACTTAGCCCCGGTTGACGGTACTTACTTAATTTTTTGTAATGTCAAAATTAATATCATTTTGCTTATCTTTCTGTGAACTAAATTTTTTTTTATTAGTAATAATTATTGTTTTTTTTTTTCATTTTGCTGTGCTGGCGCCGCGCCCATGTAAAGTTATGGCGCCCCCTTGGAGGGCACGCCCCACAGGTTGAGAAACGTTGTACCTAAACCCAGTGATGTTAAGCTTAAGGAAGGAATATTTGTTGAACCACAAATTAGAAAAATACTAAAGGCTCAACAGTTTGATCGAAAATTAAGTGATGTTGAATTAGCTGCGTGTTCTTTTAAAATAACTGTATCGGAGTTTTTAGGAAACAAAAAAGCAGAAAATTACCAAAAACTTGTAGAAGAACTACTTGAAAGCTACTGCAAAATGGGCTGTCGTATGACTCTTAAAATACACTTGAAGGAAGCTGACTCATTAAAAATTTTTTTTTCTAGAGAATTTGGGTGCGTTTAGTAACGATCAAGGAGCAAGATTCCACCAAGACATACAAACAATAAAGCAACTCTATCAAGGCAGATGGGATCCACCATCGATGGGGGATTATTGTTGGTTTCTGATAAGAGAAAGCGATCAGGAATATAAACGAAGGTCAGCATTTGCAAAACAGTTATGTACAAAATACTTGTATTTTCATGTGTATTTTTGGAAATAAATCGTGTTATCATTATAATATCTTGTTTTTTTTGCTTGGTTTGAACTATAAATACTTGTTTGTATAAAATGAAAATAGTAACTAATATATTTCATAAGTCAAAATCTATACACGGTAGAAAATTTTAATTGTTAAATGCTCAATCAGAATGCTTTAAACTCTCCCTACAATCGTTATAACATCAGTAGTATTTATTTTTGTATCTGTTGACTAGTGTAATTAATACCACACAGTCTCGAAAATGGTTTTTGAGAAACGTAACGAATGTAAACGAACCCTAAAGGGACTCCTGTCAGTTTCAGGTTCAGTTTTTAGGCACGGAATACCAAAAATATGAAGACAACAGGAAAGTGAACTATAATTACTTATGTTTGTATAAAATGAAAATAACTAATATATTCCATAAGTCAAAATCTATACGCGATAGAAAATTTTAATTGTTAAATGCTCAATCAGAATGCTTTAAACTCTCCCTACAGTCGTTATAACACCAGTAGTATTTTTTTTTGTATTTGTTGACTAGTGTAATTAATACCACACAGTCTCGAAAATGGTTTTTGAGAAACGTAACGAACGTAAACGAACCCTAAAGGGACTTTTGTCAGTCTCAGGTTCAGTTTTTGTAGGCGCGGAATACCAAAAATATGAAGAAAACAGGAAAGTGAACTATAATTACTTATGTTTGTATAAAATGAAAATAACTAATATATTACATAAGTAAAAATCTATACGCGGTAGAAAAATTACTTAAGTTTGTGTAAAATGAAAATAACTAATATAATAATATAATAATAATATGATAATAACTAATATATTCCATAATATAAGTCAAAATCTATACGCGGTAGAAAATTTTAATTGTTAAATGCTCAATCAGAATGCTTTAAACTCACCCTACAGTCATTATAACATCAGTAGTATTTTTTTTATTTGTTGACTAGTGTAATTAATACCACACAGAGTCTCGAAAATGGTTTTTGAGAAACGTAACGAACGTAAACGAACCCTAAAGGGACTCCTGTCAGTTTCAGGTTCAGTTTTTGTAGGCACGGAATACCAGAAGTATGACTTTTTGGTTCTTCCTGTATGATGTTACATAATTTCATTTACCATTATAAATTAATACGAGTAGAACATAAAAAATAGGATAAAACGTGATTTAATTTTTGCAGGGAAATTTATACATTATAATCAGAAATTTTTGATTTCACTAAACTAATGTAAATGGAGATACATAGGTCGGAAAACCCTGATTTAGTGTTGTATGAATATATATTTTTACCGTTATTTCCGCTTCCTCGCATTATCCGAAGGTTGTTATAAGAAAACTGAAATACTGAAACCAGTGACATAATTTCTGACGCGACGGGAAAATTTTGGATCCTCGGCGCGCCAGTGGCGGATCCAGAACTCCATGAAGGGGTGGAGGGCATATTATTATGACCTACATTATTTTTAGAAGTGAATACAATAATACAAAAAAATGTTACTCCAAAACCAGTGCGTATATTTATTAGGAAAGAGAAAACTTACAAATAAAACTCTGAATACCGTATATACAAAACGTAACTTCTATATACAGGGTGTCTCACGGTGACCCTTTATTACAATATTTCGGAAAGTAATGCGATTCGAATCTTACAAGTACGGAATACCAAAAGGGGTTTTTGGTGACGCCCTCTTTAAATGAAGCGACCATATAATATGCGACTTTCGCTTATACCAGAAGTGGTCTCAAACTTGCTTATTTTAAATGGAGCTCCTTGTTGTACAATATGCTTTTTATGTTTCTTTTTCATTTCCAACAAATTTTATCAAAAGTATTTGTATTCTACTCTAACCGTTTCTGAGAAAAAAAATTTTTTTTTCTCAAATTGCGGCATTTTACAGGGAGCCGCCTAAAATTGAATAGGTATATTTTCAAATATAAAAGAGGAAAATTCGAAATTCCGGTTGTGAAATTAGTTATTATGGTGCTTGATAATGAATTCTCAGAAAATTAAATTTCAGATACAGTGATGTGGAAAAGTAACAATTTTTGTCATAAAATTTTTAAAAAAATTGGAGAGGGCGTCTCCGAATACGTCATTTTTCAAATTTGCATGCAGAATTAAAATCGCATTAATTTTTATTTTATTTATTAAATAATTCCCAACGAACTTTATAAGTCCATTACAGGGAAAATATTACACTAACTTAAAAATAAACAAATATAAACAAAATTTTTTTTTACAAAAATATAGAATTACAATACAGAATACAATACAAATAAAATTAATAAAATAGTCAAATTTAAATCAATTTTAAAACTAATTTCCGAATAAAATTAGAGTGCTTTTATTTCTTTAAAAAATACAACTTAGTTTTCTTTTTAAAGAGTGTCAATTTTTTTATATTTTTATACATATTTGGTAGGGTATTATAAATTATAACCCCATTGTATAATAATGATCTTTTACCAATATTGCTTTTAATATTTACTGCTAAAATACTTTCATTTTGCCTTGTGTCATTATTATGTACGGCATTTAATTTTTGGAATGTGATTTTTGATTTTTTTTGATGAGTGGATATTGAATGAATAATTACACATATTTTTAATTTATACAAATTTTCTAAGTTTAAATATCCTAGTGGTTTGTATAAATTTATTGTTGGTTCTAAAAAAGGAAGCTTGTAAATACATTTAATAAGTTTATTTTGTAATTTTTTTAAAGGGTTTATTATTGTAGAGGTAGCAGATCCCCAGACTGATATTAAATATTGAAATTTAGAATAAATTAGAGAATAATAAATATTTTTTAAAAGCTTAATTGGTAAATAATATCTTATTTTATAAAAAATTCCAATCAATGGGGTAATATTTTTCCTGAGATAATCGATATGTGTTTTCCAACTTAAATTTTCATCTATATGCAGTCCTAGAAATTTTATAGAATCAGCATATTTTATGATTTTATTATCAAATAAAATTTCTTTTTTTGATAACAAGCTGTTTATTTTTGTTTTAGTAATATATATAAAAGAAGATTTTTTAAAATTTATTGATAATTTATATGACTGAAGCCAAGAAAAAATGAGTTGTAAATCATTTTTTATTTGATTTTGAATGTCAAAGTAATTATCGCCAAAATAAATAATAGTTGTATCATCAGCAAATAATTGTATCTTACCATTTAGGTTTAATTTAGATATACTATTAATATATATAAGAAATAATATTGGTCCTAAAATTGATCCTTGCGGAACACCACATTTAATAGTTTTTTGAGTACTTTTACTGTTATTAATTTCAACATATTGTGATCTATTGCTTAAATAACTTTCAAACCAATTGTAAATATTTCCCCTTATTCCAATGTTATGAATTATTTGTAATAAAAAATTATGGTTAACTGTGTCGAACGCTTTACAAAGGTCTAAAGACAATAAACAGCATTTTTTATTTTGATCTATTTTTAATTGAATGTCTGTTATTACATCCATAACAGCAATTTCAGTATCTCTATATTTTCTAAAACCATATTGACTATCTGAAATTAAATTTTGATTATCTAAGAAATCTGTTAATTTGTTGTTCATAATTTTTTCTAAAATTTTTGAAAAAACTGGCAAAACAGATATTGGCCGATAATTACTTGGATCATTTTTTGAATTTGCTTTAAAAATTGGTGATACTTTAGCTAATTTCATTTTTGATGGAAAAATACCCTTTTTAACAGATAATTCAAATAGTTTAAGTAAAATTGGTAATATTTCTATTTTGACTTTTTTAATAATTTTTACTGATATTTCGTCAAAACCGCTTGCTTTTTTTATATTAAGATCATCTATTATCTCTTCAATTTCACCCATAGTTATCTTTTCTAGGTTCAAAAACATCGAGTTAGGGTTTGCATTTTCAGTATATCTTCTTATAAATGGAATTTGATTTGATAAATTTTCGCCAACATTTATAAAATATGTGTTCATTTCTTCGCATATGGTTTGTTCGTCTTTAATTTCAATACTATTGGATATAATACTATCAATGTTGGTTTTGTTTTTCTTTGACTTGTTTGTCAATAATAAATTTAAATTTTCCCAAATACCTTTTTGGTCACTGTTCAAAAATATGTTTTTAAAATATTTTTGTTTTGTTGTTCTTATTGTTTGTTTTACAAGTTTATTTAATTTATTAGAAGTCTGCTCATATTCTTCAATCATTGGATATTTCTTCTTTTTTTCATATATCTTGTCTCTTGTTTTAATCATTTTTGCTAAATCTTTCGAAAACCATGGTTTCGAATTTTCATTAATTTTTATTGTATTTGTATATGATGAGGATTCAAATATTTCTAATATCTCATCATATAGTTTATTTGGTTCGTTAATTAAATGTTGCCTATTTTGTAATTTTATTAGGTCATGTTTCAATTTATCTATAAAATATTCTCTAATTTTAATATTTTTGAAACTTCTATTATTTTTGGTATTTTGTTTAGGTATATTTAAAATTTGTATTTTATGATCACTTAATGGACTTACTATAAACTTTATCTCTAGTTTATTTTGCATATTTGTTAGAGTATGGTCTATCAAGCTTTTGTAGTTTGTAGTTTCTCTTGTTGAAATAGTAGTATTGCAAAGTGTAAAATTATTTGACGAATATATTTCTAAAAGTCTTTTTGAATCACTAGTATTTTGAAGTAAGTTAATGTTCATATCACCAACCATTAAACATTTGATTTTATAATTGTTTAAATTTTCAAGTTTTTCTTCAATAATATTTAAAAAACTATTACTTTTTACGGATGGTGGCCTATAAATACCACAAATAATAAATTCTGGAGATTTTATTTTAAGTGCTATATATGATAATTCACCTTCAATTTTTTCTAAAATTTCATAGTCAAATGTCTTTTTCACAAAAATGCCCAATCCACCTCCTCTCTTTTTCCTGCATGCATATATTGAATTAAATTTTTTGAAATTATAATATTTTTCTTCTTCTTTGTAAACCCATGTCTCACTAATTACTATAATATGAATATTTTCATCATCTGCTAAAATTTCAATTTCATCCATTTTATTCTTAATTGATCTGGAGTTTATATATAAAACTTTAAGATTTTGTATAATATTTATATTATATTTTGCCATTATTAATTATAGTTTATTTTTTCTTTGCTCTGTTTAATTTTCCATTGATGCAATATACAATCATTTTTATTTGCTTCATGATTATAATCATTGTTTTTATTATATAACTTATTGTAAATAATGCAGTTAGAGCACTTTGGAAATTCTTGTTTACAGTCCCAATATTCGTGTTTACCTGTACAAAAAGAGCAGATCTTATCTTTTTTTTTACAATCTTCTTTCTTATGTCCATATCCACAGCATTTAAAACATATCATTATATTTAAGTCTTCTCTCACTTTACATTTATTCCACCCTAATGATATATCTTTGTCGACTAATTTTCTAAAAGTATCTCCTTTTGTCTCGAAGTAAATAATATATATATTATAGTTATAAATCTGGCAACAGTGCACGACGGTTTTATCTCGAGTGAGAAAGAAAAGTGTAAAATTCGTTGAAAAATCGTTAACTAAAAATTAAACAAACATCATCAGAGTGAATAATAGGCAAAGATGCACATGTGCAAGTAAAGGCACCATTTTTGCTGCGAAAAATTAACTGAAAACGTGCTTTGTTTACCTCGATTCCGCAAAAATAGGTAGACAGTGTTGCCAACATGTCAGATGAAAAAGAGATATGCAACATATGCAATAAATTGGTTGGGGACAATCATGAAGGGCTACAATGTGATAAGTGCGAGTTCTGGGAACACAGAGAATGTGCGGCAGTGTCACGCAAGATATATATACAGATGGGAAAAACAGCGGAACCCTGGTTCTGTGAAACATGCAAGAACGATGATAAAAAGAACAAAAAGAGACCTGCTCAAAATCAATCGCAAACAAAGCAAAGTAACTACACAGTTGATGATGTAATGTCTAAATTACAGGAAATGGATAGAAAATATAATTCTTTATTTAAAAGGTACGAGGAACAAATAAAAATTAATGAAACACTGAAGACTGAATTAAAGGGTATCAAAAAGCAGTTGAATAAAAGTGAACAAAGGGAACTTAAGAACAACATTATAATACAAGGCATCCCCTATAAACAAGGTGAGAACATTGATGAAATAGTCAAAAAAATAGGGAGCAATCTCACGGTACCTATCACTGGTAACTTCACTGCCTTCCGTATTGGTAAAAGTCAAGAACATTCAAAAATCAGTCCCGTTAAGGTTATGTTTGAGGAAGAGGGCATGAAGACAAAACTACTAAAATCAAAAGAAAAACTAAAGCTGAACACATCAGTTTTAGGATTCAATACAAATAATAAGATCTTTTTGAACCACGACTTAACGAAGGCCAACTTGGAACTCTTTAAAGCAGCGAAACAATTTAAAAAAGATAATGAATATAAGTATTTATGGTTTAGCAATGGAAGCATACTGCTAAGAAAGGATGACAACTCGAAAATACTTCTTATTGATGAGGAAGAACAACTAAAAAACTAGGTCAGCCTCGGGATAACCTCAAAATAGCGTACATGAATATTCAAAGTATCCGAAATAAATTAGATGATGTGCAGGGATTTGTCAATAACAATGAGTGTGATATGTTGCTTCTGGTAGAAACATGGTTGGACGAGAGGGAAACATTTCTATATAGCATAAATAATTACATGGCTATACATACATGCAGACTGAGCAGAGGAGGAGGAGCTTCGATCTATATAAAAAACTCAATTAAGTTCCGTGAAATTGAAAAATCGACTTCAAATGAAGCAATAAACTGGTTATGCATAAGTGTAGGTGAACAAAACCTGAAAATTAGTGTTATATATAAACCGCCATCCTATAAAAATACAAAGTTTATACAGGATCTGGAAACCATCCTACTGAAGTATCCAAAAAAACATCTAATGATTGGAGACTTTAATATTGACTTGTTGAACAGTAAGTCAAGTGTAGTAATGAATTATAAGGGTTTACTTGCCTTAAATAACTTTAAGATAAACAACACTATTGCGGATGATTGTGCAACAAGGGTTACTGCTAGCACCAAAAGCATTATCGATCATGTAATATCAGATTACAGCAATAATTGTACTGTCAGGGTCGAAACGAATTCACTTTCGGACCACTCCCTTTTATGGATTGAAGTAAAAAACATCATAAAAACAGGATCCAATAAAATGAAACACGATATGAAAGTCATAAACCATAAGAAATTCCAGACTACCTTTGAGCAAGAACTAAAGAAGACTGCTGTGACGACATTCAGAGACGTGACAGATTTAATAGCAGGGTGTAAGAGTCAATCCGAATCAGTGATCACAATCAGCTATAGGGGAAACAATGCTTGGATCAACCAAGATGTACTCAAAATGATGAAGCAGCGAGACAAGTTGTACAAATTAAAAACAAAAAATCCACAAGATAATCGGACACAAAATGAATTTAAAAAAATAAAAAATAGAATAACCAACAAAATAAAAACCTTAAAGAATCAATATTTTAGAGACAGCTGGAAAAAAACTGGAAATAATAAGAAAAAACAATGGAAGTTCATTAATAATTTTGTTAAAGAACACACCACTGAAACAAAAATTAACCATTTGACAATAGGACAAGAGAAAATAGAAAACCCTGTAGATATTGTAAATAAATTGAATGAACATTTCGCACTAATAGGAAAAACAATTGTTGAAAGTATAGAAGAAGAAATAAGTCAAAAGGGGGACCAAGCATACTTTAGAGAAATTGAGACAGAAACAGTACCCACCATTGAACTGACTAATGAACAGGAAGTAAACCAAATTATATTAGACTTAAAAAAAAATTCAGCTCCGGGGCATGATCAAATCACAGTAACAGATATACTCAACCTACGACCTACCCTGGTACCGGTGCTGACAAGGTTAATAAATAATGTACTTTCAACTGGAATATTTCCACAGGAACTAAAAACAAATAAAATTAGCCCTATTTTTAAGTCAGGTGAGAAGGACTGCATGGGAAATTATAGACCCATATCAGTCATCAGTGTATTTTCAAAGATTATTGAAAAAATTATCAAAAAGAGAATGATATCCTTCATAAACGACAACATACCAACTGACGAGTTCCAATATGGCTTTGTACAGAATAGTAGCACCTTAAGTGCAACGTTTGACTTTGTGAACTATATTTCAAGTGCGTTAGATAGAGGCAAACTAGTGGCGGTTGTTTTCGTGGACCTGCGCAAAGCGTTTGATGTTGTCAGCCAAGACATACTATTAAAAAAGTTAAAGAAGATGGGTTTCAGAGGAAACATAAATAAACTAATTAAATCATATCTAGCAGAGAGGAAGCAATATGTAAAACTTCAAAATAACTGTAGGGAAGAATGTACTAATGAGTTTGGAGTACCACAGGGCTCAGTCCTTGGCCCGTTAATGTACTCACTGTATGTATTAAATTTAAAATATGCCGGACTTACAGCACGTTACTTCACATTTGCTGACGACACAGTACTGGTGTACACAGGAGACCATGAAAGGGAACTTAGGGATGTTGTTAACTCTGACCTACAACGCTATGAGAACTGGCTGCTGTCAAATAAACTAAAAATTAATTGTGAAAAGACTAAATATATGTTGTTTAAACAAAAAAACAAAAGAACAGAGGATATTGAAATACAAATTAGTAATCAGACAATCGAACAGGTATCAAAAATAAAATATTTGGGTCTAATTATAGATAACAGCTTAAACTGGCGTGAGCATGTAAATAGCATAGTAAATAAGGTTTTGTCAATTATAACACTACTTTACAAATGTAGAGACTATCTTACAAAAAAATCAAAACACAACGTATATAACGCATTCTTCCTCTCGCGGTTGAGATATTTGCTACCGGTTTGGGGCACATGTGGAAAAACTACTTTTAAGATAGTGAAAACTTTGCAAAACAAATTCCTTAAGGTTCTTTTTAACTACCATAGACTTGCCAGTACGGATACAGTGTACCGGGAGCTTGGATATGATAGACTAAATGATTTGCTCAAATTAGAACAATGTAAGTTAATATACAAAGTGGTGAATAAGAAACAAAAGTGCAATACTAGTATAGTTTATTCAAATAATGTACATTCACATGGAACTAGGGGACGATACAACATATACCAAACTGTTACGAGAACAAATACAGGACTTAATAACCCTATTGTATGCGCGTCAAAAATTTACAATAACCTTCCAAAGAAGGTCAAAGAAATCAAATCATATAATTTATTTGTAAAAAAATTAAAAGGACTACTTGGTTGAGCTTTAAATGTGTGTGATAGTAATTAAGAAGAAAAAAAAATTGTTTGTATTATAGGTGCAAAATGTTACTCTCGAGGCCAGTGTTTTTAAACACTGATTAGAGTTTATTAAAAAAAACACTATATTATTGTAAGTAGTAGTATTTCAAATAAAGATTGTTTTCAAAAAAAATATTGATTTGAATATTTTGATTTTCTTGTATATTTAATGTCTAGTGAATCATTTTCATCTAGATAGTTTAAAGCTCGCATTTCTTCTAGAAGTTCCATATTATTGTACATTTTTTTTGGTCCTATTAACACTAATCTTGGTAATTTTAACTTTGAAATGTAAATTGAATATTTTTCATTTAATTTTTCTTCTGATAATATTTTAATTTTTTCTACGTCCTCTTTTGATTTTCCCTTAATAATAATTCCGCCATTTCTTATTTCCTTTATGCCATTTACTGATGCCTTAACAGCCATTGGATTAATTTTGTTTTGTATTTCATTTTTAGTCTGCTGGTATGTTTGATTCTTCTTTGGTTTAATAATCAATACTGGAATATTTTGATTATTAACAATTTTTTTATTGGATTTTAAAATATCTGAATATAGTTCATTTTTTTCTTGTACAATATTTTTTTTTTCATCTAAGTTTTTTAAAATTTGATTAATATTTGAATCAATTTTGTTTAATTTTGAAGCTATATTTATTTTTTCCAGAATTTCCACTTTGGATTTTACTTCATTCGTATTTTGAGTCAATTTTTCAAGTTTTTCGTTTATTTGATAAATAATGTCTTTAAATAGTTTATTTTCTTCTTCTAGTCTCTTGATTCTATTTTTAAGTTCAGATGAACTTTCATTAATTACTTATACAGGGTGTCCCGAAATTAGCTGACAATATTTTAAGGACATAAAGTACATCCAAAAATAAGACTAAAACCTTCTATTAATATACCTTTAAAAACGCTTCGTTATGGGGCTAGAGCCCCTGAATTGGAGCTATGACAAGCAGTTTTTTTAGAATATCTCAGAAACCGATTAGGGTATCGAAACAAAATTTGATACATGTTTTACCCATGATAAGACGCAATAAACGGTTTAATTAGCTTAACTGTTTTTCTTCCAGTGGCGTCCCACTGGGTAGGTAGTTGGGATAATATTGCCCTAAGTTTTTTATTTGTAGGATTTTTTTACTTCAAATGCAATTTTCAGAAGCCTTAAAGTTTTTTATTAAAAAAAGTTACTCTTGTTTCATTTCGGTAGGATTCACCATTTTCCAGTAAAATCGATTTTCAAATTTTCAGTTTTTTGAAATCCGTTGAAAAGACTAAGGTTTTTTTTGCATATAATTTTCAAATTCTTCCTACCTCACAAAATATAACACGCAGGTGTAGATTGTGCATCCAACAAAATGGAAATCATTTCGAACGCTTGCTTAAGAATTAGTTTCCCGTGTGGTTCACAATCAAATTTGATTTGCAATTTGTTATTCTTTTTTGTTTTATTTTAAAACTCTCTTAAAATCACCATGAAAATAAATATTCAAGAAACAAGGTAGGTAATCTAAAAATATGTTTAATTTGAAAACGTTACATTCTGTCAAATTACAATAATAGAACGTTTTATTAACAAAAAATTTAAAATTTAAAAAATAAATTACAGTAAAATTATGAAATTTAAAAAAAAAATGGTAATATTTACTTAAGGCTCCACCCCGTGCGACGTTACTGAAAAAATATTTTAAAGTAACATCCTTTAATAAATATGCCTTGTCGCTAGTAGAACTTTTAATAAATTTCATGTTTTAATATTAAGTGTTTGCTGAGATATGCAAAAAAAACCTTAGCCTTTTCAACGGATGTCAAAAAACAGAAAATTTTAAAATCGATTTTACTGGAAAGTGGTGAATCCTACCGCAATGAAACAAGAGTACCTTTTTCCAACAAAAGACTTCAAGGCTTCTAAAAATTTCACCTGAAGGTAAAAACTCCTACAAATAAAAAACTTAGGGCAATATTATCCCAACTACCTACCCAGTGGGACGCCACTGGAAGAAATACACTTAAGCTAATTAAACCGTTTATTGCGTCTTATCATGGGTAAAACATGTATCAAATTTTGTTTTGATACCCTAATCGGTTTCTGAGATATTGTAAAAAACTGCTTGTCAGAGCTCCAATTCGGGGGGCTCTAGCCCCATAGCGAAGCGTTTTTGGAGGTATATTAATGGAAGGTTTTAGTCTTATTTTTTAATGTACTTTATCCCCTTAAAATATTGTCAGCTAATTTCGGGACACCCTGTATATTATATGTATACAGGGTGATTCACGGTGGATGGAACGTTAGACGTTTCTGACGAACCAGTAAAGGAATCGTTCTGAAAATTTCGTCGTTTACATAAACGGATACGCTCTACCTATCTAAAATATTTTTAACAATACAGTGTTGCCGCTTCCACACAAAAATAATAGCTACTTCAATATTTTAAATAAAACACCCTATAAATTATTAAATTTTTAAATTCTACATAAAATTATAATTATTGTTTAATAAAAGCATTATTAGTCTATGCTTAATGGTTTCCGAGATATTGTCTCTTGAAAAATTACATTTTTGAACTTTGACAGCTTCTAGCTTTTTAACTGTACGTCTGAGAGCAAAACGGCTTACATGTCCCTATCTTCGTTTTTTATTATCTTTCCAAAGGTATCAACTTCCGGTCAAACCGGAAGTATTATATTTCCTACATCCGGTTTAACCGGAAATTGACACTTTTGGAAAGATAATAAAAATTGAAGATAGGGACATAAAAGCCGTTTTGCTCTCAGACGTACAGTTAAAAAGCTAGAAGCTGTCAAAGTTCAAAAATGTAATTTTTCAAGAGACAATATCTCGGAAACCATTAAGCATAGACTAATAATGCTTTTATTAAACAATAATTATAATTTTATGCAGAATTTAAAAATTTAATAATATATAGGGTGTTTCATTTAAAATATTGAAGTAGCTATTATTTTTGTGTGGTAGCGGCAACACTGTATTGTTAAAAATATTTTAGATAGGTAGAGCGTGTCCGTCTATGTAAACGACCAAATTTTCAGAACGATTCCTTTACTGGTTCGTCAGAAACGTCTAACGGTCCATCCACCGTGAATCACCCTGTATATACATAAAATTTGTGTGAATAATTATGGTAATACAAAATGTAATTTATGTTTTGATTTTGAGAAACGATTGATTATATTTTTTATGTCATTATTTAAATCTAAATGTATGTACCGGGTGGTCAAATAAGCGAGGACGTCGGCTTTATCTCGGAAACCATTAATCGTACAACTTTCGGAAAGATTTTTTATTAGTAAAGCGGTTAAGAGAAATTGCTGGAAATTACTTTTAAGTTCCTCATTTCGCCGCAAGTGGGCACAATTAAAAATTGTTTTTTAAATTCTAAATGTCTCCGAAAATTCCCATATTAACGTATAACTCTGATTACATCGTTGGAAAGCTTAGACAATTCTGCATCATTTTGGTTTAAGGCTCATTGGCGTACCGACCTTGATAAGAGTGGGAGAAGCTATTGAAAGTGTAAACATTAAAATCGCTGTAACTTCTAAACGACTTATCCGATTTTACTAAATTTGTATGATTTGAATTTTCCGGATAAAATTAAAAAAACTGTTATTATTACAAATTGCGCCCTCTAGCAATTTTATTAACCACTATCGTGTACTGTTGGATACGGCAGTTGAACATGCTTATTTTCCCCTTCCAAACAAGCCTAAATTTAGTAAAATCGGATAAGTCGTTTAGAAGTTACAGCGATTTTACTGTTTACACTTTCAATAGCTTCTCCAACAAACTCTTATCAAGGTCGGTACGCCAATGAGCCTTAAACCAAAATGATGCAAAATTCTCTAAGCTTTCCAATGATGTAATCAGAGTTATACGTTAATATGGGAATTTTCGGAGACATTTAGAATTAAAAAAAACAATTTTTAATTGTGCCCCCTTGCGGCGAAATGAGGGACTTAAGAGTAATTTCCAGCAATTTCTCTTGGCCACTTTACTCATTGAAAAATCTTTCCGAAAGTTGTACGATTAATAGTTTCCGAGATAAAGCCGACTTCCTCGCTTATTTGACCACCCGGTACAATGGAGGGCAATTACTTCCATTTCATTGCCGCCCCCCCGTGATTCGCTACTGCGGCACACGCAAGTCCATTTTCAAGGGGTGGAAGTATCTTTTAATTTTCTATAATTAATTTTTTTGAAGTATAATTTCTTTTTGGAATTTTTGAATAAAGAATACAAAATAAGATAGAAATGTGGAAGCGGTTATGAAGTTGTATAATTTATCCAAAGTCAGTGTAATGACATTCCAATCATTCCATACGCATACAAACGGCGGTAACTCTTTGAGACTGTTTACCCCCGTATGGAATGTCATCACACTGACTTTGGATAATGTATACCATAAATGAGGACTGAGCAACCTAATGACAAAGTGTAAAAAATTAACACTTTCTGGGATAGTAATTTGAAGGGTCTTATCTGGTATACATAATATGAAAAAAAAATTGGAATATACCTGTTGGTTTAATAATTATGTGTCAAAAACTTATTTCAATGGGAGCTCTTTGGGAGCCCATATCTCCGAAGAGGAGGCCGATACAAAATAATTTTATATGAACTTGTAGTATTCTTTTCACGTGTTTTTTTCATATCCGGAAGATTTCCCACATTTTCCCGGACACCCTATATATCTACGATAAAGTAGTACGGTGAATATTTGAATGGTTTATATTGTACTTGTTTAAGTAACAAAAGTAATTTGTTTTAGCCATAAAAATGTGATCAAATTCACACAACACGATAATAAGGACCAAATTAAATATTTAAACAATACTTACACCAAGGATTTAATTTCAATTTAATTGTTAACAATATGAATATTTAATGTGCAACTTTATGATCATTAAGGTGGGAGTATCAACATGCTTGCCAACCTATAACCTATTTCGCGTCGATTTATTTATGTTTTCTAGCTTTTATACAAAATTTAAAGAAAATCAGTATCGACTTGATATTCTATAGGTAATAATTGACATATTTATTAAATATCAAGGAATTTCATAACTTATTTTAGGAGAATTGTATAGCGAAAAATATCGGGTAAGATTTTTTTTAACATTATTATGTCATTGTCACTCATTGTTCTTTCACTATACAATTCTCCCAAAATTAGCAATGAAATAAATTGATATTTTTGTAATATATCAGATATTACCTAAATAATGTACCGACGATATTGATTTTCTTTAAATGTTAGTTATTAAAATAATAAACTCAAAAAATCAACGCGAAATAGGTTATAGGTTGGCAATAGATTGAATGACGTTGAGAATTCAACCTTAAAACTTAATCCTTGGTTCTTTTGCGAGAAAAGCAAAAATTAAAATACCCTATGGCTGCTTGTTATCATCGTGCATGTAGATTGACTGGTGACTATCTATTATTGGAAAACATTGACAAATGTGTCAAAGTTAGATGCTTTAAAATAAAATTGTACTTACACATTTATAAAAAAAACCTCATTAAAGCATAAGACAAAATAATGTCTTCTACAGAAAAGGAATGCACCACTCCACGGGGCCACGGAGATGGTGACGGGATCCGCCAAAACGTCTCTGCCAGAAAAAGGGTTCCGATTTCCTCTGCCAGAAAATTCAACGCCAGAGCTCCCCGGGATGAAACTTTGAAATTAAAACTAAAAACCGCCCTTGACGAAATGTGTACGACGAAGAAACAAAGTCAGCTTACTCCGAACAGGCACCAGAAGTGTTTGGTGAAGTCGGCGTCGGTTGCTGAAATTACACCAACAAAGACGAAGGCAAAAAGAAGGTAGTGTATCTATTATTCATAGATAATTTTTGGGAATTATCTATTACACAAACACCACGCCAAAATTGATAGTTTTTCGAAAATGATGAAATTTAGGGTGTAGGTTACGATTTTTATTGATGCATTACCTTTTAAGATATTCCATCTTAAAATGCATTTGTTATGGTATAATTATCACTTATAATCTTCCTAAATTTTCTAAAAAAATTATCGGGAATTAATTCTGTTGCGTGAGAGGTTCGGTAAGAAAATTTCATAAATTTATTTTCAACCAATTAGAAGGCTCCTTTTTGTTTACGTTGCTTATAACAACGGGAGACTATCGCGATAGTATAATATACCCTATTAACCAAATAAAATTAATAAGTGATAATTTTTCTTAGGTATGAATACTACGACTTAAGGTCGATTTATAAACTTGACGTTCCGTTTGCGTTCGCCGTTTGCGCTCGCCGTTTCAACTTAAAAGCACAAAGTTCCATAAGATCATTTATATTTGACATTGACGTTGCCGTTTGCGTCGGTCTTGCCGTTCCCTTCCGTTCAACATAAACCAATTTTATCTTTTTCCGTTCGTGCCGTTCGTAGAAACGTCGTAGCAGATTTAAAGAGCCAATCAAAATCGTATTTGTCTATCATGTGATGTTTACCATATGATTTGCAGCCATTTTAAAGTTTGTTTATGTTCTGTATTTGTCGTTTTAAGACCACATAGGTACAAAGGATAATTCCCACTCCGGCAATTAATCTTCAAAATATTCCTTGTTCATTTCGAGAATAACAAAAACACAATATTAATCACACGAAAAGTCAAAAGAAAAGCAGGTTATGTAATTATTATTTGAACGTCGCCAACGTCAACTTTATAAACAGTCGAATTTCGTGTCTACGGACGTCGACGCAAACGGTGAACGCAAACGGCGAATGCAAACGGAACGTCAAGTTTATAAATCGACCTTTAATTTTAGGGTATGGTCCGAAAGTAACTAGTGTCGTGGTTTAGCGTTCCGTATTTAACCAAATGATAGCGGTAACCAAAAAATAGGTTTATTTTGGAACACGGTTTTTGGATATGACATCACCCAAATGTCAAAATGCTCACCGGCTTTAAACGCCGGTTACAAGTGGTTTCTCCTGTCGCTTGTCATTATAAAATATTGTTATGAATTTAATTTCAAAATATTTGGCCGATGGTTGGTAATTTAGTAAGAGAATGAATCTCAATGAAATTATAAGTAAGTGTATTTAGCATTTCTGTAAATTATCAGTCTGTCGTGAACTTTTCAAAATTAAAGGTTATGATTTTAACGAACATGGTGATTTTTCGTCCCGAATATAACCGGATTTTTATGGTTGATCTGTCATTTGTCGAGGTTAACCGTGGTTACTGGTGGTGATATTCGGACCATACCCTTAATTCAAATGTCAAGTCATTTCGAAGTGACAGGTGAGACAATCCAATGTTTTTTATAGTTTTAAATTCAAATATAATTTTAAAAAACATATTTCCCATGAGTTTAGTTTAATATGACGCACTTTATTTTGCCATAGAAGTTGATTTTACTTGTTAGTCACTAAGGTTTATTACTAAAATTTCAGGAACATTTAAGGAAACTCCAATTTATGAAATTTTCTTACCGAATCTCCCACGCAGCAGAATTAATTCCCGATAATTTTTTTCTCGGTTTCACTCATGCCTTTGTTGATAGAAAATTTCCCTCGTCTTCGACTCGGGATAATGTTGATAGAAAATTTCCCTCGTCTTCGACTCGGGATAATTTTCTATCAACAAAACCATTCGTGACCTTAGAAAACTAATAATATTAAATATGCATCAAAAATCAAGTTTTTTAAAGTAAAAATGTTAATTTATAGTATAAACGCAGCTTTTTTGAAGAAATATATTACCTATAATAAAATTATTAATTTATAATTTTTAAGTAAAAAATATTACTTATATAAATTTTTCAGAACAATATTAATTAATTAAAGCATTTCTAAAAATATTTTCAAATTGTCTGTTTTTAATATCTGTGTTTTTATTTCGACTTTAATTTTTTTTAAAGAAATCAATTTTTTAATTTTTGTTGGTAAATAATCGTTTAAATAAAAACATAAATATTTGAAATTTTTTTGTTCTATGGACTTATTTATTTTAGGTTTTATGGTTTTTTCATTTTTATGACGAGTATTATAATTATGGTTTTAAATTGTATAAGGTTTTTATTTTTAAATATATATTAAGATGTTATAAATGTAAAGTTGTCTTATGTTCAACTTTTTTGTTTCTGAATATAATTCTTTTGAAGGATAAAGATAATCTTTATTTTATATTGTAATATTTCTAATTTTTTTACTAAAGTTCTATTTATTCCTCCCCAACCTAAAATTCCGTAATTTAAATGAGTTTTAACTAACGCGTAATATAATATTTCCATATGTCTTACATTTAAAAATTTTTAATGTTTTTAAAAATCGGTAGTAAACTTCTTAATTTATTAATTAAGTATTCTATGTGAAAATTCCAATTTAATTTACTGTCAAAAATAATTCCTAAATATTTTATTTTATTAACTTTAAAAATTTGAATGTCGTCATTTATTTGAATACTATTCATATTTTGTGGTAGGTTATTTAGGTTTAAAGTAAAAGGAATATAATTTGTTTTATTAAAATTAATTGTTAACAAATTGTTATCAAATCAATTTTTTATAATTTTAAAATCTTTTTTAATTTCATTATTTAAGTTTTCCCAATTTGTATCGGTATAAAAAATTGTAGTATTGTAATAAAAACAAGAAATCTAAAATTAGCAGTGCACGTTATTACGCTAGTTTGACTTGCACTTGATTACCTATATAATATTCCAATTGTTACGGTTACGTTACCTAAAACTTTTCGAACATGAACCACGCACCCGTAAATACATAAAATAATTGGGAGGATAATGCGCACTAACAATCTGATCTCTCCTTTTGAAACTGTCTTTTTAATTGTTTCTAGGAAAGGTTTCTGACAATCTGGAAAACTATTTATTATTGGGATATATTTTCAAAAGATTCTCATTTAAAATGTAAAAAATGTAGGGGAGAGTAGGGAGACTTGATCCCTTTTTACGTTTTATGAATATAATTCAAACCCTAAAAGACATGTTCAATTTCTGTGTACTGCATTTCACTCTAGCAACATTGCCGCCAGTTTTAACACTCTTTCGGCCGTAAAATATTTAATCTTTACCAAGCAAAAACCTTTTTACAGGCATGGTGTAGCGGGGATCAAGTCTACCCCTCTCAGGGAGACTTGTTCCCTGTTGCTGGGACAGTTGATCATGTCTGCCTACTGTAAAATTTTAAAATCATTTTCCGCTAATAACTTGTTTTACATCTAGTCATTTTATGAAGAGAGTTACAACTGGTTAAATAATGAACATAGTTTTAATGAGTTAACATGTTTATTACAAAATTTTTCTCATACAATGAAAAAGTTTAACCAATGGAAACATTGGGAACTTTTATGTTAAAATTGTAGTACCCACGTCTGATGTACGGCACTGGCAAAAATTTTTTCACACTGCGTCTTGGTACAAGCCCCTCGTCTCTAGTTGCTGGAAAGGGAAAGTGCTTTTTTTTCTTTCTAAGAAAATTCACAAGTAACTCGGAGGCGGATTTATCAACTTCGGTTACTTCTCCTTTTTTTCCGCCAAATTCGATAAACACAAAGAGTTTAATGCTGGGATTACATTAATAACATTACATTAACACAAAACGCCAACATGTATTATAACTAGAACTCAATTAGGGAGACTTGATCCCAGGATCATGTCTCCCACCAGGGTCCTAATTCTTGAAACTGGGGAACACTGTTCTCAGGAGAAATTAGGGCGGAGTTCTCACGCAACGCATGAAACGGTATTCTTGATCATATGGGACCATTCACATCACCGATTTACGGGAGAACTCGCTTCTCCTACTATTTTTGGTGGGAACGACCGATCCCATGCAGTTCTAACCCCAGTATTATATTTACGTCGTTAAATTTTTAAACTTAAAACTTAAACTTCAAAGTGAAAGTGTTTTTATTTTAGTAGTTTTTTTTGTGAAATCTTAGGTAAATCTTCCAGGGAGCAATTCTTCGTGATTTAGCATGAATTCTGCCAACATGTCTTTTTGCTGCTGGATGATGGGGCCCACACGTTTCTTTTCATTTCAGCCATCGATAAAAAATATTTGACGAATGAATAATATTTGACATTGACAAGTTTCATAATTTTACCTTTCACAATAAAGAAAAACCCGCACTAATAATTTCCACCTCAATTTACCTTTAGATTTCTTTAAAATTTTCGGAAAAAGTGGTGGCCCTTGCCTTGAAAATGGTTGGCAACACTGTCTACTGTCTTATCACCTCCCCGCACGGAACATATCGTCTGCGTTCGAGAATACCAAATTTTACTAACTTATGATCATAGGAGAACTGCCGCGGAAGGGAATGCTCCTTTGCGTGATGTGATCGTTCACGTTCTCTTACGCTCGAGAATTAGGACCCTGGAGGTGGGATCAACTGTCCCAATAGCACACTATTTTTATAAACGGCCAACAAAAAAAAAACCTAACCCGAAGAACGCCACTCAAATTTACACCAAACTACTTCTAAGAAACAACATAACACTGCTATGAACCGAAGCACTCATTCATATACATAGAGACTAAACAAGAAAGAAAATATTAGTTACCGTAAAAGATGTTCCCCCTGTAGAAAAAATAAAAGTTATCTTAGAATTAAAGAAATCAGTTATAACACCGTTAAATGTTGTTTCGTTACTCACAGCTATGTGACATAACCATTAACCAATGCTACCACCGAAACTAACACAAATCAATTGACCGCGAAAATCAAAAGGGGGATCAAGTTCACCCCGGGATCAAGTCTCCCTACTCTCCCCTACACTTGTTTCTCTAGATCTTTGCAAAGCTTTTGATACAGTAAATTTTTCTATTCTTTTAAGAAAACTTGATATGATGGGTATTTCGGGTGTAGTTTTTGACTTGTTTAGAAACTATTTAAATCAGCGGAAAAAAAGTTCGTATCAAAAGAAATATAGCAAATTTCTTAATATTAATTGTGGTGTTCCGCAAGGTTCGATTTTGGCCCCTTTATTTTTCCTTATTTATATTAATTCTATATTATTTAAAGTAAAATTGAAAGGGAAAATTAGATTGTTTGCTGATGATACAACAATTTTATACATCGCTGATTCTTATCAAATTATATACAATTTAATAAATCATGATATGAAAATCATTGAATTAATTATGGATCTGTAGTCATAAATTAACATTAAATTTGGAAAAATCTTCTTTTTTATGTATAGGAAAGAAACCCAATTTATACAGAAGTGATTTAAAATTAAAAGTCGGGCATTTAAAACAATCAAATAAAATTAAATTTTTGGGGTTGATAATAGATGAAGCTATTAATTGGAGTGAACACATTGAATATATTAAACAGAAAATAGTTGCACCAGTGGGGATTTTAAAAAAAGTCAGTTTTTTGACTCCGAATTATATGTTACGTCCTATTTATTTTGCTATTATTCGCTCTCATTTGCAATATTTAACTTTAATATGGGGATCAACTTTTCAAAATTTGCTTAACCCTATACAAGTTTTACAAAATAAAGCTATTAAAAATATATATTACTTGGATAGACAATATTCAACTAAACTTTATATAAAATTTTTAATATTATGTCAATTAAGAATATTCTCTTAACTTAAAATATTGTTTTTGTTCACCAAATTATATCAAAAAATAAACATTTAAATATATAGTTTAATTACAGACTTGACGTACATGATCGTTTAACTAGAACTGTTTTCAATATTGATTAATACACACTAGGGCAGGTCAGAACTCCATTTATTATCAAGGTATGAAATTTTACAACGAAATACCCCAAGAATTAAAATTTTTAAATATAAAACGTTTTAAAATGATAATTAGGGAAATACTAAAAAAAGGGGAAGCTACATTTTAAACTAAAAAATATTTAAACGTGCACTTATTTTATGATTAATTATTATTTTTAAAATTATTTGTAAATGATATCTAAACGATATTATTAGTTATATTATTTTATTAAAAGAAATAATAATTGAATAATTTTATACATATTTAAATATTTTTATTTTTGTTATTGAATATTAACATTTTAAGTATTATTTTGACTCACCTTGTATTTTAATTAGTTATATTTAACAATTATATTTTTAGATGTTGTTACTAGTAGAGAATCCCGCATAAACAAATGTTTTTGGGATTTTATTTGGAATAAATAAATAAATAAAATAAATAAATGTCAGTGCTGAATATGAAAAGGTCCATCATTGGGACCTAAATCAATTTTACAAAAATGAGCTTATACGCGCGTTCTTCAGCATTGACGTCATTGCTGAACTACTTCGACCCAACCAGTTCTGCTTGATGAGGCCATAATAACCAGTATCTGTTGATTTTAACACCTATTAGTTGCAGAATTATTTGGACCACGCCTTTCACGTGCGTCACTAACATGCTGGTGGCCGGTGCATGCAGTTAAAATAAGTTTAAAATAAACTAACGTACGGTACTATTATAAATATAATTGCATAATGTGGGCAGTGCGTATTCCATTTACGAGCTTTCATGTTAGTTTTATTTTCTTTCATGTTATTTAATTTTTTTAGTTTCGGGGTGTCAGGGTATCTCCAGTTTTGTACACGTTTCAGTACTCCTGAAGAGAGCAGAAGATAACTAATCGAGACGTTGTAATTTCAAAGGGGAATTTAAAAGTCCAAGAGACATATTTCACTTATAAAGAGTCAGTGGGCATTCAATCGTTAAACAAACAACATTTTTATAAGGTTGACCTGATCACGGACCATATTATAAACTGATCGAAAAAAGTTAAGGATATTGTGTTTTCGCTGTGAAGAAAATTTTCTAGAAAAAATGTGGTATAGGTATTAATACCTATGTCGTTTGCCTTTAAAAAAAGTTGTTTTGTTAACATATAAAATTGTACCCAAACAGATAAAAAGCATTATCACCCAAAATGTAGATTTTATTTTTGTAAAGTTTAGTTTTGTTTGTGTGTTGCTAAGCGCAGTTTGCGATATTGTTGTTATTCTGTCATCGACAATATGAATAGACGTCATTTAACGGTAGAGGAAGCAAATCAAGCCATTGGGTTGCTTCTTGGAGGTGCGCGACAGATCGATGTGGCTGATCGGTATAATATCTCTCAAAGTGTAAGTTCCCGACTTAATAACCGATTTAATGGGACTGGATCTGTCATGGACAGGCATAGAGAGGGTAGACCAAGATCGACAAATGCTAGGGAAAATCGACTATTAGTGAGAGGAGCTAGGATGGATCCTACAAGAAACTGCACATTGCTCAGCCAGGACCTTTTCGCTGCAAGCAGAATTCGTATTACCCCTCGGACGGTGTTAAATCGATTAAAAGCAGCAGGTTTAAATTGCTATAGGCCTATAAGACGCCCTCCATTGACCGCAGTCCATAGAGCTCAACGTTTGCTTTGGTCTAATGAAAGAGCAAACTGGAATGATGAGTGGCGTACTGTGATATTCAGCGATGAAAGCCGCTTTTGTCTTCGAACTGACGTGCGTGCAGTTCGTGTCTGGAGACCAACAAAATCAAGAGTTAATGACCGATATCTTCAAGAAGTGCCTCCATTTGGAGGTGGAGGTGTAATGGTCTGGGGTGAAATTTTCTACGGAGGTCGAACGAAGTTGTATCTTTGTGAAGGTACCATGAGAGGTGAAATTTATGCCCACGACATCATTGACAACATAGTGGATAATTATCGTTGGAATTTTGAGCTCAATTTCAGATTTCTCGATGATAACGCTCGCCCGCACAGAGCCAGAATAGTACAAGAACGGCTAACATTCAATGAAATTAATTATTTGCCATTACCCCCACTCTCTCCAGATTTAAAAACTGCATAGAACATGTTTGGGACATGCTCAAAAGGGCACTAATTTCCCATCAACCTTCTGTTCAGAACGTAAGGTTACTGAGGCAAGTTCTTCCACATTTATGGGATACCTTAGATCAAAATGACTTGGATCATTTAATTTTAAGTATGCCTCAACGAGTTAAAGCAGTAATAGCCAATAGAGGTGGAATTATACACGCTATTAATAATTTTTTCTTTTTGACAATTATCTGTTTTGTTACATTATTAGAAAAAAGTTGCCTGTAAATTGTAATTAAAACATTTTTTCAGTTAAGGTGGGAGTATCAACATGCTTGCCAACCTATAACCTATTTCGCGTAGATTTATTTATGTTTTCTAGCTTTTATACAAAATTTAAAGAAAATCAGTATCGACTTGATATTCTATAGGTAATAATTGACATATTTAACAAATATCAAGGAATTTCATAACTTATTTTAGAAGAATTGTATAGCGAAAAATATCGGGTAAGATTTTTTTTAACATTATTATGTCATTGTCACTCATTGTTCTTTCACTATACAATTCTCCCAAAATTAGCAATGAAATAAATTGATATTTTTGTAGTATATCAGATACTACCTAAATAATGTACCGACGATATTGATTTTCTTTAAATGTTAGTTATTAAAATAATAAACTCAAAAAATCAACGCGAAATAGGTTATAGGTTGGCAATAGATTGAATGACGTTGAGAATTCAACCTTAAACAAACAAATGCGTTTTATTTCTGGAAGAGATGTAAGTAAATGTACAGGGTGGCTCATTAATAAGGGAGGCTGGCTTTATCTCGGAAACCATTAATCGTACAGCTTTCGAAAAAAAAATTTATGAGTAAAGCGGTCATGAGAAAATTTTGAAAATTACTTTCAAGTTCCTCATTTCGCCGCAAGGGGGCACAATTAAAAATTAGTTTTTTAAATTTTAAATTTCTCCGAAAATTCCCATATTAAGGTATAACTCTGATTATATCATTGGAAAGCTTAGACAATTCTGCATCATTTTCGTTTAAAGGCTTGTTGGCGTACCGACCTTGATAAGAGTGGGGGAAGCTATTGAATGTGTAAACATTAAAATCGCTGTAACTTCTAAACGACTTATCCGATTTTACTAAATTTAAGCTTGTTTGGAAGGGAAAGGTAAGTAGCTTCAATCGTCGTATCCAATGGTACACGATAGTTTCTAATAAAACTGCTAGAGGGCGCAATTTGTAATAACAAAAGTTTTTTTGATTTTATCCCGAAAATTCAAATTATACGGTATACCTATGACATCATATTCGGAAAGTAGATTAAATTTGCAAGAAAAAATGTAAAGACCGCAGTTCGATATTGTTGTTCGTTTCAGAATTATTGCCAAAACAATAACTTTTAATTCAAATTGCGCCCTCTAGCAATTTTATTAGAAACTATTGTGTACCATTAGATATGACAACTAAAGGTACTTACCTTTTCCTTCCAAAAAAGCTTAAATTTAGTAAAATCGGATAAGTTGTTTAGAAGTTACAGCGATTTTAATGTTTACACTTTCACTTAATAAGAGTGGGAGAAGCTATTGAAAGTGTAAACATTAAAATCGCTGTAACTTCTAAACGACTTATTCGATTTTACTAAATTAAAGCTTGTTTGGAAGTACCTTCAATTGTCGTATCCAATGGTACACAATAGTTTCTAATAAAATTGCTAGAGGGCGCAATTTGTATTAAAAATTATTTTTCTGACAATAACTCTGAAACGAACAAATATATGGAGCTGCGGTTTTCACATATTTTCTTGTAAATTCCATCTACTTTCCGATTATGATGTCGTAGGTATACCGTATAATTTGAATTTTCGGGATAAAATCAAAAAAACTGTTGTTATTACAAATTGCGCCCTCTAGCAGTTTTATTACAAACTATCGTGTACCATTGGATACGACGATTGAAGCTACTTACCTTTCCCTTTCAAACAAGCTTAAATTTAGTAAAATCGGAGAAGTCGTTTGGAAGTTACGGCGATTTTAATGTTTACACATTCAATAGCTTCCCCCACTCTTACAAAGGTCGGTACGCCAACAAGCCTTAAACCAAAATGATGCAGAATTGTCTAAGCTTTCCAATGATATAATCAGAGTTATACCTTAATATGGGAATTTTCGGAGAAATTTAATATTTAAAAAACTAATTTTCAATTGTGCCCCCTTGCGGCGAAATGAGAAACTTGAAAGTAATTTCCAGAATTTTCTCATGACTGCTTTACTCATAAATTTTTTTTTTCCGAAAGCTGTACGGTTAATGGTTTCCGAGATATAGCCGGCGTCCCTTATTAATGGGCCACCCTGTACGTTATACAATTTTTTTCGAAAACTATTTTTTTCTCAGAGAATTGACAATATCCTTAACTTTTTTCGATCAGTTTATTTTAGGTTTAATAATTAATTATATACATTTTGTTTATAACACTTATGGGTCTATAAAAGTGTTCCGGTAGTCTTTGGAACTTGTAGTTACGAACCATTGTTAATGCTGGTTACTCTATAGTTACTGTAATAAAATCCACCGTATAAGAAATACAGGGTGGAGTTTTCAACTAGAATAAATTCAGTATTAGAAAGCCTCTTCATTTGCTGAAAAAATACAGAAGCTCAGCTGCGTTCATTTTTAGTTTGGCATAGTACTTCTGTCGTGTCTTCATGAAATTATAATACCCCTCTTTGGGGGTAGAAACCGTCTAACTTTTTTTTTCAATTCGTATGTGTGTATTGTTGGAAAGGTATAAAAAAAATAATACGTCCCACTATTTACTTTTGCATTTCAATAAGGCAGACGCAATTTGGTTTATTGTAAAAAGTGTTGGAAATGCTGCCCATTTTTTTTCCTGAAAATCCCCTAATCTAAAATAAAATTCATTTATGACAGTTTGTACCATATCCGGGGTTATTTCGCGAATTTCGTATACAAGTCCTTGCCTAAGTTCCTCTAAATTTTCTGGTTTTGTTACGTAAACTTTGGTCTTTAGGTGACCCCAAAGGAAATAATCTAGAATTAAGGTCCTGCGATCGTGGCGGCTATTCAATGGTACCCGTTCTTCCTATACAGCGGTTGGTAAAAACTTTACTCAAATAGTGTCGAACATTTATGGCGCATGGGGCAGAGCACCATCCTGCTGTAAGCATATTCGATCATGAAGATCTGCTTCTGCATGGTGTGGAAATAAAGCAGTCAACGCTGGGATAAGTTCTCCTTACAAAAAATCCAGATATATATGGCAATTTAAGTTATCTTCCAGGAATATTGGCCGAATGACGCGGTCGCCATTTATATAATTATACCTGCCCAAACAAAAGATTTTTGCGTAAACTGGGCGTGTGTTTCTGAGCCCTGAGCACCAATATCGACAGTTATTTTTATTGACTTTACCATTTAATATAAAAAATACAAAGGATCCAGTCCAAATCAACTAAATGCTGATCAAGTGCATTCATTATCACTTCACAAAACTGAAGACCGTCGTCGTCCGGATCATCTTCCAGTAACTCTTGTACCATTAACATTTTATAAGGACGCATTTGACATGATTTCACTAACTTGAATGCAGACATAGGTACCTATGTTATTTTCTCTTGCGTCGAACTGGAGTAATATGATTTTCTTGAAGAGCAAGTAAAACGTTGAAAGTATTTTTATTATATTTTGAGAAGTGATAGCGGGGCACCATTACGAGAGAGTTAGGGGAGGGTGTCTTGCGCTTTACTAATAAGATACGAAAATAAACTTTTTTGGTAATATAATTTTGTTCTCTTTGCCAAGATAAGAAAATGCCGCTTTCAATCTTTAAATAGCGGTAAAGTCATATAACGTCTACATATAAGTTTAAGATGGGTATAATACACACAAAAATATATTTTACTTAATTCTAGATCTTCCATTGCTGCCCCTGAAGACTCGTGCGAACTCTACGCGACGCCACGCCCTTTAGATGATGCCCCAAAAATCCGATTTTGCCCTAAAGAACGCACGAAATGTCGCATCTACAAGAGATTGATGCTGCTGGCATGGCGACGCGCACGTGCAGGTCTACTAGCATCAGATAATTTAGTGAAGAAACAAAACGAGCAGGTAAGTGGGGATAAATGGCGGGTGTTCGGGAAAAGTGGTATAAGTCGAAAAATGCCGAAATTGAGATAAATTTTTACATCACTTAAAAAAATGCACATCTTTCGATAGGGAATAGTGCGATAAGTCGGTTTAATTTACAAAACGCTCAATTACTTAGTGTTTTAAGGTATAAGTCCGGCAGCTAAATTAAGGTTTAGGGAAAGGTGATATATCTCATTGTGTTCATTTTATTTTTTTCAGCAAAGATTAAATTAAATGGGAATAGTGATACAAATAGACTTATCCAAACCCGATGTTAAAAATTTATTGGCCAATATGGTATATGTTTACATTCCTCTCTTTCCCCTTTAATAAAAATAATAATTTAAATTTGGATAAGTCACATATACCTTTATTCCCTTAATAAATAGTTGGAGTTAAAATGTACAAGTTGACATTTCTCACTATTCCCTAATAAAATGAATACAAATTAATATCCCGCCAAATTTACTTGTTCTATTTAGATTCAGTGAACGTATTTATCTATTGAGTTCGGTGTGTTTCGATAAGAAAAAAGGTCATATTTTAACGATTCCAATCTACGAGAGCCATTATTGCAGGGCTGATTCATCAAGAACGTATCTTCCACATCATTATAACTTGGCAAGGATGTATAAGGAATATGAAAAATGGCTCCCTAAAGAAAAAATACCTGTTTCGAAATCCATATACCAGAAAGTATTTCATTCTTTGGGAATACCTATACATAATACCTGCGCGACATGTGATAAACTTCATAGATACTGAAAACAATACAGGATGAAAACGAAATTCAAGAAAAACAAAATCTAGTCGCAACGCATTAAAAGGACGCATCAGATGCCTATGAAGCCAAACGCATAGACAAAAACGCTGCTTTGGATGATCCTTCAAAGTTGTTTATACTTTTGATTTGCAGCAGTGTTTACCATAGACAATTTACCTTTAGATAAACAAACAATAATCACGAATGTGGCAGTTTTATGGCCTCGCGCATGTAAACAAAACTGGGAACTATTAGACATGCGCACTGCAACATTATCGTTTGACGAATGGGAAATTAGACAGGTCCGGGCTTTAAAATTTAAATTCTTGCTCATATGCCACCATAGAGGGTTTATTTTACCCCTATTTGGGCATAATACAATTATACAACGCCTGCAACTAGTACTAGTCATTGTTTATATTACAATCCGAGTCACTAAAAGCACAAACACAATTCACTAACTAAACTACACAAAAACCAGAAATCCATAAATATTAAACACCAGTCCCACAATCCACGATAGCCGATCCGATAGCTGAAAACTTTAGAAAACTACAAGGAATCCGCAGAGAAGAGAAACCTTAAAACACAACAACAAAAATGGCTGCCGAGCCGGTTCTGGAGAGTATCCTTGAGCGCGTCGATTATTGTCGATAAAGTAGGACGGCCGATAACACGAGGTTTGTGCGCATGCACGAAGGTTCCCCGAATGAAGACAGCTGACCGACGAGTCATGCGCTCGGACGCATTTTTTCACCCATAAAACGTAACTTTTGTTTGCGCAGGATATAAGCTGTAGGTATCTAAAGGTAAATTGTCTATGGTGTTTACCCACACCTGATCTTCAATCGTCAATAGCATTTTACAAAAGGCAGTTGTGGACGTATAATTTAACATCGCACAGATGTAGTGACAATCAATCTTTCTGGTTTAGGTATGTGGCATGAGGGTGTGGCGGGACGAGGAGCAAATCAGATTGCATCGTGCTTGTATAAGCATCGTTCATTGCTTTTTTCCGAAGTTAACGAAGTCACATTATACTTAGATACGTGTGTTAGCCAAAATAAAAATTCGTTCTTACCAGCTATGTTTATGATGGTTTTAAAAAATAACCCAAATCTACGATTTATAAACTACAAGTTTTTCGTTCCTGTCCACACCCACATGGAATGCGATACAGACCATTCTGTTATCGAAAAAAAGAAGAAGATATATCCATGTCCCATTGAACATCCACGGGATTGGATAAATCAAGTCAGATTGTGTGGAAATAAAAAGCCATTTTTAGTTACGGAAATGTCCCGAAAATACTTTTAAGAGTTCTCTTCCTTATACAAAACTGTCCTGTTGCAAAAAAGGAATCAATACTGCTGAAGAAAAAGTAGTATGGAGATTAATGAGATGGTTACGATTGTCACAAAAACCAGGTATTCTTGAATACAAAACTTGTTTAAGCGAACATGAGAGTTTTAAAAGTATTAATTTTCTAAGAAAGGGAAAGAGCTGGCCAACCACTGTCAAAAATGCCCTTGTCGTACAAGGGTGCAAATCCAATAAATATAAAAAAAAACTAACCTAATGGAGCTGCTGCCATACACATTTCTGAAGCATTTCAGGAATTTTATAAAAATTTTACAACCAACGAGGATGTTCGTAATATATTGCCTGGGAGTGACAGCGAGGACAATGACGATGATTGAAAGGAATCATTAAAAGTTTAAAATATATATTATGTGTTTCATATTTTTTTAGTTTTCGATTAATAGATCAAAAGAGGGTACCTACTTACTTATATTAAAAATATTAATTATTTGAGTTCAATAAATAAAGTGTAAAATGATATATGTCAAGTTTTTTTTCAAAAAATGTTGGAAAATATTGTATACATTTTCTTAGTTCATTTAAATTTTAATAAAGAATGCCAATTAACAACATAATTTACGAACGCATTCTAAGAAATATCTTTAATTTGTAATAAGAACCTAGAACAGTTTTGCAATTTCTTCTCTTGCGTTTTTATCAAAACTTGATTTTTCGACTTATACCACTTTTCCCGAACACCAAATGTTCTCGTGGAAGTATCGTACTATGAACACTGTAGACAAATATCTGGTTATATTTTTACTTTTGTAATTTTAGCCGACCTTGCGCTTTGTTAAATAGTCAAATTTACTGACAAGTCGATAAGAGAAAGGGGTGCTGATTGGGATACGAGTTGACGACGGAATACTTATAATTTAGATCTGTGCGCAGCATGTATTTTAATAAACAGGACGTGCTATTTTATATTTATAATCGCTTAATTAATTGAATAGCACAGAACTGAAATATTTATGAGGAATATGGCGATAGAATGTCAAATTAAGGTTGAATTCTCAACGTCATTCAATCTATAGTCAACGTATAACCTATTTCGCGTTGATTTTTTGAGTTTATTATTTTAATAACTAACATTTAAAGAAAATAAATATCGTCGGTACATTATTAAGGTAGTATCTGATATATTACAAAAATATCAATTTATTTCATTGCTAATTTTGGGAGAATTGTATAGTGAAAGAACAATGAGTGACAATGACATTATAATGTTAAAAAAAATCTTACCCGATATTTTTCGATATACAATTTGCCTAAAATAAGTTATGAAATTCCTTGATATTTATTAAATATGTCAATTATTACCTATAGAATATCAAGTCGATACTGATTTTCTTTAAATTTTGTATAAAAGCTAGAAAACATAAATAAATCTACGCGAAATAGGTTATAGGTTGGCAAGCATGTTGATACTACCACCTTAAGCAGAACGAGCTCTAGCTGTCTTATGTTTATTTACTTATCATGCAGATGCAAATATTCATGATGATCGAATATGATTTCAGCACATTACTCGCAAAATGTTCGACAACATTTGCAGGAAGATTTTCATGTCTTGTGGATAGGTAGAAGAGGTACACACGATTCAGCTTCATTAGTAGAAGTTAAATTCCAGACTTAAGGTGGGAGTATCAACATGCTTGCCATGCAACATGTAACCTATTTCGCGTAGATTTATTTATGTTTTCTAGCTTTTACACAAAATTTAAATAAAATCAGTATTGGCTCGATATTCTATAGGAAATAATTGACATATTTAATAAATATCAAGGAATTTTATAACTTATTTTAGGAGAATTGTATAGCGAAAAATATCGGGTAAGATTTTTTTAACATTATTATGTCATTGTTCTTTCACTATACAATTCTCCCAAAATTAGCGATGAAATAAATTGATATTTTTGTAGTATATCAGATATTACCTAAGTAATGTGCTGACGATACTGATTTTATTTAAATGTTAGTCAATAAAATAATAAACTTGAAAAAATAACGCGAAATAGAGGTTATAATATATAGGTTGACAATAGATTGAATGACGTTGATAATTCCACCTTAATCAGAAATAAAGAAAACCTTTCACATCTTAACAAAAACGGAGGTTACAAATTATTATTTGGTAGCTGCCCAGCTCTATAGATTGGAAAAAACGTAAGATAACTCGGTACAAAAAGAAAAGAAAATGACCTCTGGATAGACCTCAAGTTTAATAAATAGTTTCTCACGAGCTTCTAACAGAAAAATTTTACATCAATTTGCCCATAAAAACGTCCGAGAGTCAACGGCGTATCCAGCTCATGCGTCTGGGGGGAGTAATCGATTGGCTATAGGATCAGGCACGTAGCCAGGATGTCTTCTCGGGGGGGCCCATCGGAATCGCGCCAAAGGCGCAAAAAAAAAAAAGCGCCGCGGGCGAAAATTTTTTGGGTGCCACGCCTTTTTTTGAATCATGGTGCTTGCTTTTCAAGTGGGAAAAATAAAAAACACAACACAAAATCCTCAAGAAAAGCACAAAAACAAACCCGGTAATAATTGAGGTGAAGAAAATGTAATAGTGTAGGAAATGTTTAATGTGTTGCCTATGTTGCCGAAATCAGAGCTCGAGTTTCGGGGGGTGGCCCGGGCCCCCTGTACCCCTCCCTCCCCTAGCTACGTGCCTGGCTAGGATACTAGATAATAGCAACTTTAAGGAGTAAGGACAAAAATTAAACAACGCTTATAATCTTGGGGGGGGGGGGGTAATTACCCCCATTACACCCCCCCCCCCTTGTATACGCCGGTGCCGAGAGTTGGACTATCTCAAGGACCTTGAAATCCATAGACATTCAATTAATTATCCAGGTTCATGTCTGAATTTAAGACTTACTGAAACTAATAACACAAATCCAATTTTTAAACTCTTTCAATGGTAACAATTTATTATCTGCCTTAACCTACGCTTGTGTGCCTTCGACTCCTCCCATTTTATCGGTTTTATACATAGAGATATCATATTATCTTAAAAACTGTTTTAAATTATTTTCTTTTAAATTATTGACAGAGTTACCGACTTTTCATTCATTTTTATTCAATTTTATTCATTGAGACGTAATTAATCGTATTTAAAATGTTTGTACCACTGTTCTGTTTCCTATTATTCGTCGTTTTTTAGTAACAACCTTTTACCTCGCCATGTTATGTCCATGTGTCAATGGGCGGTCAGGTATTATTTATTAAAATTAAAAACCAGTTCTTGAGAAATTTTCAATTATTTTGATATGTTTCTTGTCTCCATCACATAATTTGACGAGTAAATATTCATATATTGATTGTTAACACCCATTCAGCTGTATTTTATTTCTACTTTGTTTTTACTGTCGTTTGTGTTTTTCTTTTAGAACCTTAGCCCTGATGATGCAATATTAATAGGCCAAAAGCGCTTGGCAATAGCAATAAAAATTACGCTAAATACAAAAAAATGTTTAATTTTTTAAAATATATATATAAAGTTTACTTGACAAAACTAGAAAATTTAGAGAAACTTAGAACACGGATAATACACGAAATTCGACAGATATCTCCAGAAATGTTATGGACGTAATATTACAAATGAATTTGACTGGCTAGGGTTCTGCCAGAAAAAATTTCAACAATATTTTAAATAGGTAAAACAATAAAATTATTTACGATATTTAATCTTTTTTAAATTTTTTATCGCTTAACAGATAACAGAAATTCAATAGGTAATAGTGAGTTTTAATTAATTTAAAAGTCCTTGTCCCATACATATGCCCTTGGATTGGAAAAAGGTTGAGTTATTTTTCATCCCTCATGGACGTTAAAATTTTTATAAATATAAATAAAAAAGATGGATTCTTTGGTACCAAATTTATTCGAGTTAACAAATTTACCCTGTATTTTTGAAACCAGCTATTAAAATATTTTAATATACACCCACACTATGTTTTTTTTTTTAATTTTTTTCTTTGTCCTGTCACGTTTCAATAAATTTCAGACGATATCTTTATCGTTTGCCGCATGTTCTATCCTACTGATTACCTTTTCGCTATTGCTGACTCTGTCTGTGTTTGAGGGGACAAGCGCGTTCTTTATTGGTTGCATCTATTGGATCATATTATCTTACGGTGATTATTTAAAATAATAAATATAGTTTAAAAAAACTAAAAAACCCGCTTTAAATTAATCAGACTAAAAAGCGAAAAATAAATATAGTTTAAAATAATTCTTGAAATTCTTAATATAGGCGAAAATAATAATGAACGATAAACATTAGTATTATTGTGAAAAAAGCATGGGGTGCTCGATATACGAAAAATATAGCACAAAGCGACCCACGCTTTTTTTTTCATAATACCTAATACTAATGTTTATCGTTCATTATTATTTTTTGCCTATATTAAGACTTTCAAGAATTATTTTAAACTATATTTTTTATTTTCCGCTTTTTAGTCTGATTAATTATTAAAGCGTGTTTTTTAGTTTCAGTTATTGTTAAGAAATTTTTTTTTGAGTAGATTGAGCTAGATTAGTAGATTATTGTATTGTCAGCGGTTCTTGATAAGTCTAAAAAAATTAAATTAAATCTGACCGTTTAAAGTGGGTCAAAATAGGGTTCAAAGAAGTCGGTTAAAAACAAACATACATACAAACCCGAACAAACCCGAACAAAGTCGAATACACCCGATCGTCTATGCCGAATTATAAGAAAAGAACGATATTTGCAAATTTTTTAAAAAAATTTATTTTCCAACATTTTCTATAGGTCTGGTACCTACCATATTTCAGGAAAATTTCGTAATATTCATAAATTGCCATTTTTCTTAGAAAGTATAAACTTTAGGAAAAAGTCTATATACTAAAAAGTTGTAGGTATCTCGAAGAAATCTATATCTCAGCTTTTTATTATTTTTTCTTATCTCTTACGGTTTTCGACATATCGGCCAAAATATGATTCCTATATTTTGCCTCAAATCTCGAAACTGATAATACTTAGACGAAAATTTTTAAAATAAAAAAGACGCGTCTTCGAACGGTCCATAAATATAGTTATATAACATTTTTCTCTCAAATTTAACGACAAAAATTTTCAAAATGTTTTTAAAAAATTTGTCAACATTTCATTTTGAGGGATAGAATTTTTTTTATAATTTTTCTCTATTCTTAGCGACAATATCTATATGACCCCATGTTTGTTTCATTACTATCGGTTTTTGTAATAATTCTGACATATTGACTAGAGAATTTTTTGCGTATATTATTGTATTGTCCGCGGTTCTTGATAAGTCTACAAAATTTAACTTAAATCTGACCGTTTAAAGTGGGTCAAAATCGTATTCAAAGAAGTCGGTTACAAACAAACAAACAAACATACATACAGGCGAAGCTAATTGTTAAAAAAATATAGTTTGACTTCTATTACCATGCTCAAAACTCAGTATTTTACATATTTTTAGGGCCCACCAGGCAAGTTTTGATAACGATAACGGAACCACTGAGCGGTAGCTACGCGGCTCCTGGGTGCCCGTCACTATGTACCTACTTGTATCTGATTTCTCAAAATAAAAGCCGTACTTTATTATAATCCTGTTTTATTAAAGTACATATAATACTCGAACAGGAAGAAAACCTTGACCTCGCTATAATTTTTTTGCTGTTTGTGAAATTTTAGCATCATATTAGAAGTTCGGGTTTGTTCGAGTTTGCTCGGATATAAATCTGCAAATGCTTTTGCAAGAATCATTTCGACAAAATTTGTTTTATGTTGTTTGATCACGTTGTATCGATTGGGTCGAAAGTTAAACTGGATTTGTTGGGATTAGGAATAATCGATCTATTGTACTTAAATATAACGGAATCGTGTTTTTTTGCATTTAAGTAAACGACGCGTAGGTAGCTTCATTTTCCCGATACTTTCCTCGCTAATATACAGGGTGTCCGGGAAAATGTGGGAAATCTCCCGGATAAAAAAAAAACACGTGAAAGGAATACTACAAGTTCATATAAACTTCTTTCGTATCGGCCTCCTCTTCGGAGATATGGGCTCCCAAAGAGCTCCCATGGAATTAAGTTTTTGACACATAATTATTAAACCAACAGGTATATTTCAATTATTTTTTTAATATAATAATTACTATCCCAGAATATACTCATAGCTGCAGGGAGGGACTAGCTGTGACACTTATGTGCCCCTTTTTTTACGCCCTGTATGATAAAAACTTTAGCCACCGTTTTTATATAACTTTAACTATTGACTAAATATTAAGTACTCTTCATTCAAGTCGGTAATCCTAACCGTCTTCAGAAAAGCGTCATTTTTAACATATTTACATGATGTATATTTAGCGTATTTCAATAAAAGATAGATCTTTGTTCCTATAAATTATAAATGTTCACTTTTAACTGCTTAATATTAATACATGATGGCAATAAAATGACGTTTTTCCGAAAACGGTTAGGATTAGCGACATGAATGAAGAGTACCTACTTAATTTTTAGTCAATAGTTAAAGATATGTAAAAAACGCTGTCCAAAGTTTTTATCATACAGGGCGTAAAAAAATGGGCACATTAGTGTCACAGCTAGTCCGTTCCTGCAGCTGTGAGTAATTCGCAACACTTTCTGGGATAGTAATTTGAAGAGTCTTACCTGGTATGCATCATATGAAAAAAAAATTGAAATATATCTGTTGGTTTAATAATTATGTGTCAAAAACTTAATTCCATGGGAGCTCTTTGGGAGCCCATATCTCCGAAGAGGAGGCCGATAAGAAAGAAGTTGATATGAACTTGTAGTATTCTTTTCACGTGTTTTTTTCATATCCGGGAAATTTCCCACATTTTCCCGGACACCCTGTATATTCATCCTTAGTTGTTCACCCTGTTGTGTGTGGCGGATACAAGGGGGGGTGCAATGGGGATAATTGCCCCCACCTTGTACATTTACATTTTTTTTAATATTGAGACAGAAAATATAATCAATGGTTCCTCACAATCAAAACATTTTGCACCGTGCGAGCAAAAATTATTTGCATCAAAGAGGGCTTGGATTAAAAAACGTAGGGCTTGGTGTAGATCACAATGATATGGGGGCGAAATCTAGGTTAACATTTTGTCAAATTCATATTATGACATGATATTATGCCAAACTAATGAGTAATAAAATAAGTTGGTAGACAAATACAAATTTATTTTTGTTGTTTACAAAATTAACAAAATAAGAATATACAGAAAGAAAAAGAAAAATAATTACATAAATTGCAAAATGAGGATTTTCACTACTCGGCATTCACATAACCGGAGAGGTGGAACCAGGCTTCATCTGAAAAAAATGTCAGGTCTAATAAATCATTTCTTTCCAATAAATTTTGGGTAAACCATTGAGAGTAATTCCTGCATCTTTCAAAATCTGCGGCTTGCAGGCCTGGCGGCTTGTATTTCTTGGAATACTTGCCCTTTATAAGGAAATAAATTTAGGTGCTTCTTAAGAATTGTCATGCTTGTTCCATAAGATCTTCCCACTTTTTGGGACAGGCGTCTTATACAATTTGTTGGCGTATTTTGCATTATTTCACGAACGTTTGCAACAAGTTCTTCTGTTCTTGCAAATGGTCTTCCTGCTCCTTTTTTGTGTTGTTGTATAGAACCTGTTTCCCTTAACACAGCCACGGTTCTTTTCAGGCAATGATAAAAATCCCCAGCAATGAAAGCAACGTTAGGAAAATCGTCCATGCACAAACCCGGATTGTATTGCCACTCACAATTTACTCTAACCCCGTTTCGAAAATACACTTTAACCATGAATGTTTTGTGCTGTTCCGTAAAGCCCATTGTGTGAATTGTTCAAGAAATTGGAAAAATTAGCGATGAATCAAATTACTTGTAACGACTGTCAAAGATGACGGACTAACTGAATGATTGTTAATTCAGGTGGTTACTGACATCCAACAGGTATTAAGCTCTACGGCTAAGCATTACGTCCTTAGATGCAAGGCCCTCTTTGATGCAAATAATTTTGGCTCGCACAATATGTCCATTAAACGTAGACTGAAATACTTTTTCGTCTGTTAAGACCACTCTATCCCACTTTTGTTGTATCATGTTATTTAGGCAAAAAATAATACTGGCCTGCTTATGTTCATCAGTTAGTTTAATTTTATTGTCTGCGACACAATTTTTTAAAATAGATTTTTTTTCTGCGGCGTGTCGCAATTCTCGATCCTGGAAAATTAGTTTGCTCTATGGCAACTATTTACTATTTGTAATGGATTCTCCTGTAAATATTGGATCGGAGCGTTATCTTTGATTTCCGTTGAAATTATTGTTTTTCCCGCTGCCTTCTTTTTTTCTAACCTGTGTTTTATCTTCAGTATCGTGTTTTAGCTTATGCATTATATGAGCTACGTCTCTAATAGGTACCTACCCCATCTTCTATTATATAAGCAATAATTTTTGCTCGCTGAACTAAATTCATTTGAGGCATATTGCTTTCTATTATTACTTTGATTGATAGTCAATGTCAGTAAAAAATGTTAACCTATTTTAAGAAATCCGATTTACCCAATGTTAGAATTATTGGTGTACGATATTTAATTTATAATAACTGTAAAAAAATTTCAACCGTACCTCCTAATGAACAAAAAATATAATAGGTAACTATCTATGTTATGTTGATATTCGATAACTTTAGCACAAAATATATATCCACGGGTATCTATATTCTCTGGCCCCCGTGAATAAGCAAACAAGTCACCAAATTTGCAAAAATGAGATATTTACATATGATTGTAGAACAAACCATTACATTTTTTGTGAATAAGCAAATAAGTCGAATACTTATCTTACATATTCTGTGAACATGTGATTTTTTCGAATATAACAAAAATTTATGCTTTAAATATGATAAATTGAGTTCTTGCTAATATTAGTTTTTAGTAATAAGCAAAAAAGTAAACTTATCTTGTTGTTCACGGCGGCGGTGTAACAATTGAAGGGTCGAGTGGATAAAGGAGTTAACTAGCAAAATTATAAAACTGAGAAAATTAGCTTTAAAGTTTTTTTACTAGAACAAAGAAAATTGTCAATATAATAAGTTATTGTTAAAAGTAAGTCATCTTTTAACACCAAATATTGATTTACCGTAGCATTCATACACTAAAAGTTTTACATACCTTCTAATTTTTCAAAAAACTAAAGTTACCTCCTTCATTCACAAAAATGATATAAAAAATAGAAGTTAAGAATAGAAGAAGGTTACAAAAAGTGAATATTTTTGTCTTAAAATATATATTTTCTTCATTTAATATTATAATATGTCAATCTAACTATTTTCTTGGTTCCTGATTATTTCCTCGTTAGTACCAACGGCATGATTCTTTTACAAAAGGTACTTGAGTTTTAAAACAATAAATTTATTAACCTTGAAAACATTTATGGATAAAGGAGGTAAATACTTAAATAAGTGGATAAAGGAGGTAAGTTTTGTTACTTACCTCCTTCATGCATAAATAATTTTAAAAAAACCAGTTAATTTACCTCCTTCATCCAGTGCATTTTTTCAAGTTTATGCGATATTTTAGATTCCTTTGATTGCATGTGAAGGAACTTATAACCTTTATCCACAACAGTAACTCATTTTTTAACAAAATGTTAGTTACCCCCTTAATCCACTCGACCCTTCAATTATGTTCAAATAACATATAGAGTAAGTTATTTCCTGGTGCACGGAGAAATACCTGCGCCACGCTAAAAACCTATTAACTTATCTGTTTGTTCTCTCAGCAGGTGGTTGTTTTTGAGGTTATATTAATTATCCAGTAGATAGAATTCTATATCAACGAGTTTGTATTATTATTTAAAATTGGGAGGAAAAGAGGCAGCAACACTTTTAGACTGTCAAAGCTACATAATGGACCCGTTGCAATTAACAAAGACAAGAACTTTTGCCCCATATTGAGTGTCGACCTTTTTACGAAGGTTTATTGGTAGCTGATGTTGTGTTGTTGTGCATACGTTTTTACTATTGCAAAATAAAAGTAATGGTAAATAAATATTACCTTTAATATAATATTGAATAAGTCTTCCTATGTATGTATTTTAAAACACGCAGTTAAGATATCTCGAGTTATCCTAAAATGTAACTTAAACTATAATTGTGAATATCCGGATAAGTCGCTCAAAATACACTTAAGACCGTTTCATTCCATATAACAATTTTCTAACTTATACATACATTACCTATTTTAGTAGTAAAAAATAGTAAAAGATACCCATAATACCTTTTAGGCAATTTACCTCAACTAAATTAATATTGTTTTTGTCTCTCCGGAAAAAAATTATAAAGTCGACTTATCTGTTTATTCTTGGGGGTCAGAGATATATTCTGTGACTTTAGTCATTTTTGATTAAACGACATAACTGCACTGCGGTAGTGAAAAAAAAACAAAAACAATGGTTGACATTTGGAAAAAATATTTCAACTGAGTTTAGTATTTAAAGCATTTTTCAGATTTTCCTTAAATTAAATATGTAATGAAAATCTAATGTCGCCATCTCATTGTAATCGTATTTTCTTCCATGCACCTTTTAGACCAAAAACTCATTGCAAATTTATACGAACTTTGTGCTTTTACGAACTGAACGGTCCATTGTATGTATTTTAGATTGGAAAATTGTATGAGGCAATGAAAATTAGGTGTGACTATGAACGGTGCATATAGGAAAATAGGAAGCGCCGCGGCGCTAAGTAAAGGATTGCGTGTTCGAAGGTATGGCGTCGTCTATCGTCATGTCGACGCCATAGCGCCGTTACGGTAAAAATAATAAGACTGATGGAGCCCGGGGGTCTTGGTGGTGCCGACAGAAACGGCGTCGATTTGAAAATTTATTAAGTGGCCCGATGATTTTATGCAAAGTTAATTACCAATAAAATTTAAATAAAAAGGGGTACATTGAAGTCATCAAACAGAAATTTTTTAAATGCATTAAGGTGGGAGTATCAACATGCTTGCCAACCTATAACCTATTTCGCGTAGATTTATTTATGTTTTCTAGCTTTTATACAAAATTTAAAGAAAATCAGTATCGACTTGATATTCTATAGGTAATAATTGACATATTTAATAAATATCAAGGAATTTCATAACTTACTTTAGGAGAATTGTATAGCGAAAAATATCGGGTAAGATTTTTTTTAACATTATTATGTCATTGTCACTCATTTTTCTTTCACTATACAATTCTCTCAAAATTAGCAATGAAATAAATTGATATTTTTGTAATATATCAGATACTACCTAAATAATGTACCGACGATATTGATTTTCTTTAAATGTTAGTTATTAAAATAATAAACTCAAAAAATCAACGCGAAATAGGTTATAGGTTGGCAATAGATTGAATGACGTTGAGAATTCAACCTTAATAATGTAATAAAATTAAAATACTTTTTGGTAATATACCGTGTGAGCAAAAATTATTTGCATCAAAGAGGGCCTTGCATCTAAGGACGTAATGCTTAGCCGTAAAGCTTAATACCTGTTGGGTGTCAGTAACTATCCGAATTAACAATCAATCAGTTATTTCGTCATCTTTGACAGTCGTTACAAGTATAGAGACAATATTTTGAATCCATTTGTGGAGCAATTACTTGACGGCGAACTACGTTTTGGATATTTTCAACAGGACGGTGCAACCGCCCATACAGCCGCTGAAACTATTAACTACTTACGCATTTTTTTCGACGACAGGTTGATCAGTAGTTTTCGATCAGACATTGAATTCCCACCTAGATCACCTTGTTTAGTAACGGTTATGGATTACTTCGTTTTTCCTTATTTAAAGAACACTATTTTTAAAACACCATTTGCATATTTAGAACAATTACAAGAAGGGATTATCCAAGAATGTGATAACATTTCTCCAGAGATGCTGGTCAACACTTTCAAAAATATGAAGAGACGTGTGAATTTATGCTTAAAGCATGGCGGTGGCCAATTTCAGCAATTTATGTAATAGGTAACATTATTTTTCTTTTTCTTTCTATATATTCTTACTTTGTCAATTTTGTAAACAACAAAAATAAATTTGTATTTGTCTACTAATTTTATCACTCATTAGTTTGGCATATCATGTCATAATATGAATTTGACAAAATTTTAACCTAGATTTGGTTAGATATATCGTCCCCATATCATTGTGATCCAAACCAAGCCCCACGTTTTTTAATCCAAGCCCTGTTTGATGTAAATAATTTTTGCTCGCACGGTGGAATATTGCTTTAGTTGGAGTATGTCATGTCATATCATGTTATTAGACATTCAGAGAAATAAAACTTAGGTATTGGAATAATTTTTGTTTTGCGCCCACATCAGGTGCTGAACACAAGGCATTATTTAAATTAAGTTAAGGATTAGTGATAAGACTAGGATAGGTGAGGGCAGAAGTACGCCCGGAATAAAAACGCGTTACACTTATTTAAATTTGCCGCCAATATCCAGTTTCAAAAGCTTTAACAAATAACCATTTTTCACAAAAGTGCGCTCAATGGGTAGTTCGAGAATTAAAGCCACTGCTGTATAGACGCTGTTTATAAGATATAATGGTAATAACCCGATTTGCTGGATTGAAAAGTAGGGGACATTGTACGTCATCTTGGAAAAAGAGGATCAAATGGGTTTAATCCTTTAATATTATATTATACTGAATTCTATCAACTTTATAGAAAAACTATAAGAATTATTTTTGGCGACAAATAAAAAAAAACTGCTTTTGATATTAAACTTTTTTCTTGCTACATGTTTTTTTTCACTACCCGATACTTCGCGCACGGTTAATTTTGGGATAATTTATCATCATTTACGTTTATTTTCTAATTTTACAGCCAAATTTTGCAAAAGCCAGTTTTAAACATGTTCTCAAAAAGATTCCGTATTTAAATCTCATTTATTTTGGTATCGCTGTAAAGCATTTTTGATAAGCTTTCCAGAGAGGTTGTAGCATTTAAAATTTTAACGCCACCCTATATGGTTAATGTAAATTTTATATTCTAAAAATTATTTATAATAAAAGTAAAAATGCATGTATTATCTTATCAAATCACTTTTTTCCGATGCTTTTTAGTTTAGTGCTGGGTAGTTTTTACTTATAATCTCCCTAGCAGCAGAATTATTACCGATAATTTTTTTTACCGAATGTTTTTGTTGATAAAAAAATTATCCCGAGTCGAAGACGAGGGAAATTTTCTATCAACAAAAACATGAGTGAAACGGAGAAAAAAATTCCTGGGAGGGGTAATTACCGCCCCTGAACCTATAGCATCTGTATCTTTTTTTTGTTTTTCCAAATACTAAATTCTGATTTTAATTTTAAAAGTAAGTCCTTATTTTGGGTATTTTGAAGTTTGCCTATGAAAAGTTATAGAGGTCTAAAAAATCCTGGGGGGGGGGGTAAACTAATACTGGCAAATTACTGGCATAAAGCTATTACTGGCAATATTACTGGCAGGCGTATTTTCTTACTGGCAAAAGCCAGTAATTACTGGCAAATCGGCAACGCTGCAGGTAACGACTCGAGGAGCGAGGAAAGTCAAGAGCGGCGGGCGGCGCGACTAAGTATTGGACGAACCAGCGTTGTCAACCGCTCTTTAAAGAAATGTTGGTCAGGAAAAGGCAAAAATAATAAAAAGAGTAAAGACCAGGACTTAGATTGTAAAAATGTAAATGTAAAAATATGTAAGTTGAATTTTGCGGTTGCATTAGGGCGCAAAGGGCGGGTTAGAGCTAAAGGCGGGTGGGGGGGGGGGGGCAACTGCCCCCCCGTGCCCCCTATACGGCACGCTACTGCTGGCAAGCACTGACGTAACCGGGATAAAGAAGGCAATAATAAAGGAAATACCACCCTTACCCCAGAAGATCCCCGACCATCTTTTGAAATTCTTAATTTTTTTCTAATATTAACTATTTTAACTATTTCGGTATTGGTATACCATACCTACTAAGTTTCAAATGTAATGCTTTGCGATGCAAGCACCAAGTTCACCACCTGAGACGCAGTCGAGTGCCGCATGATTGACGATAACTTAAACTATTATAACTTATAACCATAAGTCGTTATAAATAATTTTTTTTACCAAAAATTAGTAAAAATATTCATTACATTCTTGGTCCAGGTGGGGGGCAATTAATTACCTTCCCCCTTAACGGGGCGCGCTATTGCATACGGGTTTAAGAATTTGTCACCATATTATGTGTTTGTCACCTAGTGTATTTTCGATTGTCTGGCCATCATAATATACGAGGTACTTATCTAAAGCCGAAAATAGATTCTGCCATGTCAGTGTGCGGATGAAACACAACATAGGAAGTTCGCTGGAGAACAGAATTGGCGGATGATGGCATAACACACTCATCGACGTCGCGACGCTTACAAAACACGCTCCTTGGCGTCGGCTCTGTTATCGGGTGTTTATATTCGTACACAATAATAGTATCATGTTTTCAATAGGTATATCCACAGTTTTTATTAAATATCGACATTTTCGCGTCCCTAGATCACGAAATAATTATTTGCTTAATAAGGGCGCTAAGGGTTACTTTTCCGCACGCAAATACAGTTAGATGAACGACGCAAAGCGGAGAACCAAATTTTTCCTACGAGTTTCATATCAGATATCGACAAAAATTTTAAAAAATGTTGAGTTCTACAGCGTTGCTCAAAAACTAGACGAAAAATATACAGGGTGTCCCTGAATGGTGTTACCAATAAGTACTACAAATGGATCTAATTTTTAATTTCTCCGAAAAGTCATTTTTTATACAGTGAGGTCAATATTATTTTTTAACTTTAAACTAAATTATCTATAAATCTGGAATTATGACGAAAAAAGTAATTCTAACCCACATTTTCTTATGGCATTTTCCATAAAAACGAAAAATGAAGGTATAGTTTACTCTTCGGTAAAATTTAAGCCGGGTTTATAACTATTCATAACTTTAATGCATAGGTAGTTAATAAACGTAAACTTAATACGTAACGTAGGTAATACGTAAGTAGTTTGTAATGATTTTTAATTTTTTATGATTTTAAGATTTTAAACTGACACTAAATAGACATAACGTGAACTAGGTATTCACTTTGTTGTGCTGACATTTTTACTACTTTAGAAGAAATGAAAATAAGTAATAAATTTGCTACTGCCTTGGCCGTAGTACCACTTTACTTCACCATGGTGACCGCTATATCTGCTATAGTTGCCCATAAGCAACGAAGAGTGAGAAGATTTGGTGTGAGACCCATGAACAGAAACGGTAACAAAGAAGGTATTTTTGTTACATTATTTCATGCAATGAAAGAACTTGAGTGGGATAAAGAACAACAAAGCCTCCTCATCAATTAAACTTGAATTCATTTTTCATTTTCTCTCTAAATAATTTTAATAAAAATTAACTTTTATCGACATTCAAATGAAAATTTGGAGTTATGTTATTTCATCTGTCAGAGGATTTTGCGCATGCGTATATTGATGAACTTTCATTATCATTTTTAGTCTCTAACGTTAAAAGTTGAAATTTAAGGATCTTTCAAGGTCGCATGTTAGCCAATAAAGTAGTTATGTTTTATGTATTACAAATCCTTATATAAACTGGTTCATATGATCCTGTGATTTAAATCGTAAGCTTACCTATGCCCTAAAGTTATCACTACCAACTAAAATTATGTTTATGAATGATTATAAACCCGGCTTATCAATTTTTAAGATTTTTGACCTCCCTGACAAAAATAAATTAAATTTTCTAATGGCAATTATTAAATTTTTTTATAAAAAAATAGTTTCTGGCGAGCAAATAAAAATTACGTCCATTTGTGGTATAGTTAACCCCATCCAGGGATAACTTTGTAAATAGAACATGTTTCATACAAAATAAAGGTTTGGAAAAACATAAAACAAAATACTGGAAATTGTCCCGATTTTTAATGCTGGTTTCATTTATGTAAGTTTTCATCTTAATCATTATTATTTCATTAATTTGGTTAATTAAATGGCGCTCATCAGCTTTTAAGGGCCTATTTTGTCAACTTTTAACAGTGAAGTACCTTGCGTTTCAATTTTAAACGACCGAAACATTCTAAACAAGTTTATTCTATAAGCTATTATCTATATACCGTGCGAGCAAAAATTATTTGCATCAAAGAGGACTTGGATTAAAAAACGCAGGGCTTGGTTTAGATCACAATGATATGGGGACGATATATCTAACCATATCTAGGTTAAAATTTTGTCAAATTCATATTATGACATGATATGCCAAACTAATGAGTATAATAAAATAAGTACCCCCCACTTCTTGGGACAGGCGTCTTATACAATTTATTGGCGTATTTTGCATTATTTCACGAACGTTTGCAACAAGTTCTTCTGTTCTTACAGATGGTCTTCTTGCTCCTTTTTTGTGTTGTTGTATAGAACCTGTTTCCCTAATCACAGCGACGGTTCTTTTCATCAGGCAATGATAACAATCCCCAGCAATAAAAGCAACGTTAGGAAAATGTTCGTGAAAATCGTCCATGCACAAACCCGGATTGTATTGCCACTCACCATTTACTCTAACCCCGTTTCGAAAATACCCTTCAACCATAAATATTTTGTGCTGTTTTGTAAAGCCTATTGTGTGAATTGTTCAAGAAATTGGAAAAATTAGCGATGATCAAATTACTTGTAACGACTGTCAAAGATGACGGACTAACGATTGATTGTTAATGCAGGTAGTTACTGACACCCAACAGGTATCAAGCTCTACTGCTAAGCGTTACGTCCTTAGATGCAAGGCTCCTTTTTGATGCAAATAATTTTTGCTCGCACGGTAGCTGTATCTAACAGCCATTATATTATTTTATTCAAACGATCACAAAATGTCAGTTGGTCAGATTTGTTAGTGATCTAGTAGGTTATTTACCCGTGCGGATTAGTCAAGTAAAGACATTACAGAGTTTTGGTTGCATGGCAATTCTTAAATTTTTTTATAAAAAAATAGTTTCTGTCGAGCAAATAAAAATTACGTCCATTTGTGGTATAGTTAACCCCATCCAGGGATAACTTTGTAAATAGAACATGTTTCATACAAAATAAAGGTTTGGAAAAACATAAAACAAAATACTGGAAATTGTCCCGATTTTTAATGCTAGTTTCATTTATGTAAGTTTTCATCAAATTCAAACGGTTAACCATAACGAATACGAATACGAAGCCGCTATTTGACAGATCGTAAAAATAGTTTTCGTTCAATCCGCTAAACGTTAACGTTAAGTCGAATCAACAGTAAACATAAAAAATATACCATAACCTATCTTTACTGGTTTGTGTTCATATATTTCCATATACGTTTTGTGCTATCTTTTAATTTCCTAGTACCCAAAATTCTAAAACATCATGATAGATGAAAGGTTGCTTTTATTGGACTCATCCAGTGATTCGGATGATGCCCTTCTCTTGGAGGTGCTTGATCGCCAGGACATTCAGTATCGAGCACAGTTGTATGGAAATTTCAATTTAGAAAACTATAATATTAATAATGCTGAATGCAAACTTTATTTCCGATCAAAAAATTGGTCATTACGCATGCGCTCCGTTTTCGCTATGGCTTTGTCTTCCGTCCGTTAGCTCCCGCCACTTATCCGTAACGATAACGATAAATGACGGCTCAAATGTTAAAGCTGTCAAATAGCGGCTATCGGAATCGCTTTTAAAAGTCAACGAAAACTGTCTATTTTAGGTGACGAAAACTGTCTATTTTAGGTGACGAAAACTGTCTATTTTAGGTGACGATAACTGTAACAGCTAACTAAAATATGACGTCATATTTATCAATCAAAACTGACATGTGCCACCTTGGTGGTAAAATACTGTAGAAAAATGCTACCCAAAAATGATGTCAGTCTTTACTGCAATTCGTTACTTATACTTTTCCTAAGTTCTAATTTGTAAGCCATTTCATAGCAAATAATCTGCCTAAATGAATTGTCAAAATTAAGGCAAGCCATTTGAAATTTTTTTTATTTGTTCGCGGACCTAATTTTCCTCTGTTCATTACTCATTACTATGCATCTTTTAAAGTTTAATGGCTAAGAATCGATATTTCCACGTACAATTCATACCTTTGTTGCACTGATTAATATGCTTACCTACCTATTGTTAATTTATGCCGTCGCACTCACAGCAATGTCAAGGTGGAATGCAAAATAGTGTATTGTGTATCAAGTGCGTGAAGTCTTCATGCACGTGTAACACACTTTATACTTTTTCGACGACCGTAAATAATACAAATACAAATTCATTTTAAACAATTTAATTTTCCCTTTATAAGAATAATTGTAATTATTAATAGTGATATCACAGTTTTCAGATTACTAAATTTAACATTTCTGTAGTTTTTCCTGATGATTTGTTAATACCAATGTTGCTTCTGGTCGAGGCAATATTTTTATTTTGAGCTGATAAAAGTCTATTAGAAATATCATTATTTTTATTAAGTACGTAACCTTCCATTACCGTTGAAGAAGACTTCCAACCTCCGTGTTGTTTTAAGATTAACAAATCGGCACCTGTTTCAACTAGCAGGGAAGCAGAAGATCGTCTAAAACAGTGGCCTGTCTACTCTTCTGAGTGTGGCAGTTTAAAAAAAATTGAAATTTCCCAAGGCAATTTTCCAAGGTTGCTTATCACGACGACTTGGCGTGTACATTTTCCTTTTTGATAGTCGATGAAGAATTTGCCTTTCTGATAATTTTGAGGGCAAAGGGTGACATATTTTTTGTATAATTCGAAATGCTCGGTGATAGTGAATTTTCTTGTAATTTTGATATTTGTATCAGGGACGTCTACAACAATAACATTTCCTAAATCTTTAATATCGCATATTTTTAGTTTATAAATTTCGCTTCATCTTAGAGCAGCTGCAGTAGCAATAAATAAATAATTTTCGTCAGGCAGATCATTGATATTTACCAATGATCTGCTAGCTATAGATGAAGCAATAACAAACGAACCTATTGCCAAAATCGTATACCATTCTGAAGTAACTTTTGTGGCAAATTGCGCCCCTCCACTTTGTTTGCCAAACGTACCTCTTAAAAGTAGGTATTAACACTCTTAGAGTACCAATATATAAATTACGGCTATAACAATATTTTAAAAGTAATAATAACAACACTTATTTAATAATTTTACATATTATTCATCCCTAAAGCCATAAATCTACAGGTTTTACCTTCCAGAAGAGAAAAAAATATGACGTTATGTGGTAAATTTAAATCTTTGTCTAAAAACCCATAGACATTTCCCTTAAAAATTATGCAGTTTGGCAAACACAGAAGACGTTGCGTTCCTATTGGTCAGAAGAGAGCCTGCCTTTTTTCATTCATAATTTCTTTGACGTATGGTCCACAGAGAAATTAAGGGTTTAGTTTGGTCGTTCTTCGTTCGAAAGTTGTTTGAAATTTGTTTCGGTTTATCGGTTTTGTGTATTAATTGCTGTGTTGTTAGTGTTTTGTGATATTTTTTTCAAGACTAATTAATATGGGTCACAGGTTTGAAGTGTGCAAGACTGCGAAATATAATAATAATAATTCTGCAGTTACTATTCATAGGTGAGTACATAAAAAGTTGGGTTATTTGTAGGTTAGGTTTAACTATTCATAGGCGTGGGTAGGTGGGGAAAAATAATTAAAACTTTACATTTTTATTTTATTAAACGTATTATTTATTTAAGGAACATTATGGATAGACTGTATAGGTATAACTTTTGCAAATGGTTTGGCTTATTGAATTCTTTAAACAACTCAGATACACTCTTAGTCTAAAATAAACAAGGAAGCCACTATTTGATCACCTTTAACCATAAACGTCATTTATGACGTTCGTGGGTTCGTGCCTTTAACTCTTCAATTTTGCATGGGATTTCATAATATGTTGTAGGTACCAGACAAAATACTTGTGTAAGTTTTCCATATGCGGCCAAATTTTAGCCGGCCACTATATTATTATTTTTAGCCCATTATTCAAAAGCATGTGGCAACAAATATCGTATTTTGGAAAAATAATGATTTTGTTTCATGGAATAGGACATTAATATAATAATTTACAGTCAGAGTCTCACGAATATTTATTTTCCAAACAGGTTACCTACATGTTTCGCTCATACCTGAGCATCATCAGACCAATGTTAGGCTTATTTTGTTCTGATGCTCAGGTACCTACGAGCGAAACATGTACCTAACCTGTTTGGAAAATAAATATTCGTGTGAGACTATGACTTTGTGAAATTTATTAGTTGTACTCAAATCAGGTCTCTTAAAGAAAACTTTTTTGAATTAGATATTTATGTAGGTATCTAGTACCTAGATAATGTTTGTTTTAATAAGTTGTTAATTCTTGAACCTACTTATTATTTGTTAAAAATACTTTACTTGGATATGTAAGTTAATTCCTGTAATAAACTATAGTTACTTGAGAATAAAGATATATACCTACCTAGGTACCTATGATTATTATTATATGCTGGTTTTATTTCTAAATTTTTTAACATTAAGTTAGCCGACATACAAGTTTAGAAATATAACCGTATCAATAAATTGCATTTTAAAGAAGAATTTCCATAAAAACCACTTTTGGGTATACGTACCTTATACGTAATAAGTCAAAAACTGTTAAAGTAGAGTTTTCACTGACAGAAAAATTAATCCCTGGCTAAATTGAAGCTTTTAACTTTATGTTAGCCCACATAAAAGTTTAGGAATGTAACTGTATCATAACCAACAAATTCTATAAAAACCGTATTTGGGTCTTCGTACCTTACGTAAGTCAAAAACTGTTAAATTGGGGTTTCCATTGAGAGAAAAATTAAATCCCTGGCTAAATTGAAGCTTTTAACTTTACGTTAGCCCACATACAAATTTAAAAATGTAACTGTATCATAACCATCAAATTTCATAAAAACCACTTTTGGGTCTACGTACCTTATGTAAGTCATATATGGGGATTTTCTCGACAGTAAAAATGTAATATCTGACTGAATTCAATTAGTTTATGTTGAACTGTAGGTATTGTATTTTACCTATAGATAGGTATAATCACAGAATATTAGTTGGCTCTGAGTTCTCTGGGTATAATATGAAGAAATAAAACAAAAAAAATTCTGTTGTAAATATGAGTGACAGAATCCTATTTAAAGTTGCGTTTCAGTTAATTTAGTATTTTCAAGGTTTGAATAGGTAATTGTAATATAATATAGTTTTTAAATCTATTTTGACACTTTATCTTTAAACCATATAAAAACTCATGTTTATTATTAGGTAAAGTCGATTCAGCCAGTAAACCTGCAAGATGGCCGGCATGTCATATGACAAAAGTCATATTCCAGCTAAATAAAATGGATTTTTGCATTTTCAATTACTTTTGTCATATGACAGGTCGGCCATCTTGCAGGTTTACTGGCTGAATCGACTTTACCTACCTTAAATTATAATATTTATAGAACAAAACTTTCAAAATAAATTATTATTATTATTTGGAAATATTAAAGCGGTAAAACCGATGAGACTATTGCATCAATTGTTTTAGAAGGTATCACATGTTAAATTTTCAAGTCCAATCCTGGAATTCATGCCAACTTATAAAAGTTTAATAGAGCAAAATTGAAAGAGTGTCACTTGACTTTACCTCCATCTTGCGAGAGTATTCAAAATTTTGACTTTACTTTCCATTTGCTGCTTTTAAACAGCTAAGCTAAGTAAATATCTTTGCTTAGCTATGTTAAAGGAACTTTGCGAACAACTTCGTATAGTTCGTAGGCATGATGGGAAATAAAAAGAGGCATCCTGCTTGAGCGCGGCTAGGGGGAAGAAAAAAATATTGTTGTGCTTTTTCGCTATTAAAAAGTACCTAACGTAAAAGGAACTTTGCTTTTCTTTTAAATTTCAATAAAACCGTAAAAACCGTGTTTTAAGTATACATAGTGTAATTATTTTTAGGTCAGCTCAGTTCACCAAATGTTATAATTATAGCTATCCAAAGTTTCTCTTATAATAATTATTACAATAAATAGTTATTAACTTAAATTAAATTTTACTGCTCCGCGGACCATTTTTTCTCTCATACATTAAACTTTACTGTTCTACAAACCCTTTTTTCACAAACGTTAAAAAATATTTGATTTCAGATTGGATAATTATATTTTATTGTGAACCCTGACACGAGACGCCGCTGTGACCATATGATAGCGCATAGTAACGAGGTAAAATTCTAATGGCGGCAACGTAATCCCCACTCCCGGCCGGGGGGAAGACTTCACCTCCTCTCTCCTACAAACGATTTTGGCAGCAGATTTAAATAGCGTTTATGAATGGCGTGCGGCATCTATAGCTAGCAGATCATTGATATTTACCGATGTCAATATTAATTTTAATGTTAGTAGTATTTTTTAGCATTAAGTAATGGCTCCATGCATAGTATAGTGTTGATGATGTAATATTTTTCACTTATTCTGATATGAGTTCCTACAACATTTTCGCGTGCCAATTCATAAATTTATTGTACGTACAGGGTGTCCCATTTTCGACACTTTTGACGGGTATCTCCGTTATCGTTGATCCTATCAAAAAAGTAATATAGGTGTCATATCCTCTTTTTGGGTCAAACTTAAAATGGTAAAATAAAAATTTGAAAATTTTCGCTCGCTTAAGAGATACGGGGGAAAATCTAAAAATTGACAATATCAAAATTACCCTATATTTTCTGATTTAAAAGAGATACATAAAAATATTTTATACAAAAGTTTCTTTATAATGATTGCTGAATAATCTACCGGTTTCAGAATAAGTATACGGGGTCAGGTAAAAAAGTTATCGGACCTAACCTCATTTTTTTAAATGGAACACCCAGTATATTTTAATCTAAAAAGATAGCATTTCAAATTGTCTTTTCAAATATATAACACATCATGGATGATATTGGTTTCCTAGGCGATTTATTTAAACTTTATTACTTTGAAACCAAACAGAAGATTCAGATTAAGGTAAAAACTAACTGGAATCATCGCAAATGTTCGAAAGCTCCTCCGTTGTTTTCAATGCACTCTTGACATCTTTTTCGAACGGATTTTAAGGCATTCATGATGTGTAATGGTCTTATTTCGGCAAAGGCCTCATGGATTCTTTGATCAAGTTGTTCTGGGGTTAAAATAACTTCTTTATAAATTTTATTTTCCAACACTCCCCAAAGAAAAAAATCAGGAGGTGTTAGATCCGGAGATCGTGGTGGCCACCTTATAGGTCCATATGTTCCTATCCAACGGTTTTCAAAGTGAGTATTTAAATAATCTCTTATTCGAAGGGCGTTATGGGTAGGGGCGCCATCTTGTTGAAGGTAAATATCTCTTACTTCATTTAAAGGAATATCGTCAAGGATATCAAAAAGGTTTAATTGTAGTATGTCCAGATATCTGTTTGCATTTAAATTTTCTTCAAAGATGCGATATACCAGTTTGTTTCGGAACAAGAAACAACTTATATTTACCCCAAATCGACCTTGTTGGCGAACAGGTCGTACCATGTGAGGATTTGTGGAGTTCCAATGTCTTTCATTATGTCGGTTATGAATACCGCAACTTGTAATTCGACATTCATCTGACCAAATAATTTTTTGATGAAAAGAACGATCCTCGTTAGATTTATTTAAAAACCAGTGACAGAATTCCAATCGTCTTACATCATCACCAGGTTGCAAATATTGGGTAATTTTAACAACATAGGGAAAATATTTATTGGACGTCAAAATTCTTTGCGCCTTAGATTTTGAAATTCCAGTTTCAGTTTCTACGTTTGTGACGGACGTAGATTTTTGTTCCTAAAAATACAAAAAGATTGTAGAGAATAAAATTAGGATGTGTATTAAGACCACAAGACGGAAGTGAAAACCTCACAAAGACGAGATTATCCATTAAACTTTCAGAATCTAACATTTCTCAAATTCAAGACTATAATAGAATATTTCCATAAAAAGCAAATACACTATGCATTTGGTCATATTTTATTACCTTGCTTTTTTCCCCGACTAAACTAAACGCGCCTAAAGAAGTTTTCACTTCAATAGAAGTTAAGCTATTAAGCTATCACATATTACCTGATTATTGGCCTCGACAAATCCTAACACGCTTATTTCTTCATTTTCCTTGTTTTCTTTATTATAATTTTTTGATCTCGACATCGTAAAACAGCCGTATGTTTTTAAATTATGTTCCAGTCGTCGGAATATGTCCTGAAATGGTTGCCGTCTTTCCGGATAGCGCTCAAAATATAAATTTTGCGCTATTTCTTCGTTTTTTCCACTTTCAATGTAAACTGATATCATATCAAATTTTTCGTAATGTTGATAAGCCATTTTCACAAACGAATATGTAAAAATGAAATTGACGTTAAATGTTAAAAACAACCAGACTGTCAACATAGTTGTTTCTATAGGATATTAGCTTTTGTTTCATGGCCTACTGTGGTTTATGTAATAAAGTTTAAATAAATCGCCTAGGAAACCAATATCATCCATGATGTGTTATATATTTGAAAAGACAATTTGAAATGCTATCTTTTTAGATTAAAATATACTGGGTGTTCCATTTAAAAAAATGAGGTTAGGTCCGATAACTTTTTTACCTGACCCCGTATACTTATTCTGAAACCGGTAGATTATTCAGCAATCATTATAAAGAAACTTTTGTATAAAATATTTTTATGTATCTCTTTTAAATCAGAAAATATAGGGTAATTTTGATATTGTCAATTTTTAGATTTTTCCCCGTATCTCTTAAGCGAGCGAAAATTTTCAAATTTTTATTTTACCATTTTAAGTTTGACCCAAAAAGAGGACATGACACCTATATTACTTTTTTGATAGGATCAACGATAACGGAGATACCCGTCAAAAGTGTCGAAAATGGGACACCCTGTACATTCATAAATTTCCTCCGACTTCTGAGGTATCTACTTGATGTTTTCGCTGCATCAGTAATATCTGCTGAAGTACATATTGCTACCGTACGAGCAAAAATTATTTGCATCAAAGAGGGCCTTGCATCTAAGGACGTAATGCTTAGCCGTAGAGCTTAATACCTGTTGGGTGTCAGTAACTACCTGAATTAACAATCAATCAGTTATTCCGTCATCTTTGAAAGTCGTTACAAGTAATTTGATTCATCGCTAATTTTTCCATTTCTTGAACAATTCACACAATGGGCATACACGCATGTGGAGTAGTGAAAATCCCCATTTTTTTGTAGTGTGTTGTGTTGTGAGTCCACATTGCGCCCTCAAAAAATTGGTGTCCGGTTAGCTGTTTCCCGTAGAAGAATTGTTGGTCCTATTTTTTTCCATGACACAGTTACAGCACAGCTGTATAGAGACAATATTTTGAATCCATTTGTGGAGCAATTACTTGACGACGAACTACGTTTTGGATATTTTCAACAGGGCGGTGCAACCGCCCGTACAGCCGCCGAAACTATTAACTACTTACGCAATTTTTTCGACGACAGATTGATCAGTTTTCGATCAGACATTAAATTCCCACCTAGATCACCTTGTTTAACGGTTAAGGATTACTTTGTTTTTTCTCATTTAAGAGCACTATTTTTAAAACACCAGTTGCAAATTTAGAACAATTACAAGAAAAGATTATCCAAGAATGTGTTAACATTTCTCCAGAGATGCTAGTCAACACTTTCAAAAATATAAAGAGACTTGTGAATTTCAGCAATTTATGTAATTATTTTTCTTTCTGTATATTCTTACTTTGTTAATTTTGTAAAGAACAAAAATAAATTTGTATTTGTCCACTTATTTTATTACTCATTAGTTTGGCATATCATGTCATAATATGAATTTAACAAAATTTTAACCTAGATTTGGTTAGATATATCGTCCCCATATCATGTGATCTAAACCAAGCCCTACGTTTTTTAATCCAAGCCCTCTTTGATGCAAATAATTTTTGCTCGCACGGTATATCAGAGTTCGAAATTATTACTTAAACAAACAGTAAACTGATAAACTCTACAAATTAATTTGTAATGAACCTTTTTAAATGTGTTTGTCATACTGTTCATACAATGTTTGTATCGGCACAGACAATTCATTATTATGACAACTCGTGCAACGATAAAAATTGCAAAAGCACGACGGCCTAATAAAATGATTGCCGGTGCCTAAAATTAATTGCTGCCAACATATTTCTTATGGAGCCGATGTCTTAAGTAAATCGTATTAGAAATGCATTGTACTTCAGGCATTGGTGTTTAAAAAACAAACGTTAACTACTGTAATCAATGTGTGAAATGGTATTTTAGATACGGTTGTAGAAAAACGCTTTTTTGTATTTTCAAGATTAAAATAAGTACCTACTCCAGTCCTTACAAAAAAGGACGCAGGTAATTTCATCCAAAGGACGAAATGACAACTAATAAGGTAAAAATATCTCTCATTATGTGAAATTGAGTTGATTACATTGAGTACGGATGTGGATAACTAGTGACCTAATGAGAGGGGGATACTTACTTAATAGACCAGGGTCGATAATTTTTGAAACCAAAAAAAATAATAGTAGGATGAAACTCATTGGAAAAGGAAGAGAATAGAACAAAAATGAAAGGAAAAATAAATTACGGGCGATCCGAGGTCGGGAAGGGGGGGAGGGGGGGTTTTAAGGGTAGAAAATGATTTATCTCGATTTCCGGTAAAACTACAAGTCCTGTGGAAAAACGTTAAATCGCAAAGTTGTAGGTAATAAAAAGATCTACAACTTTTGTTTATACACTTTTTTCACATAACCTCAAAATTAATGTGAAAATTCAAATAATCAAGTTTTTGGTTTTTTATTTTTATCTTTTACAAAAAAATTTTTTTATCCACGAAATTTGGTGAAAACTTACCTTTTTATGTCCTAAACACACTGTAATTTTTTTGATTTAAAATATTTATTTTTTAACCTTATTTTGACTTAATATCGAAAAAACACCCTAATTTTCAATCGAAAATTCTCACGTCACAATATCTGCTTTTTTAAAAAAGTCGGTGGGCTTTTTGTTCGTTAAAATCTCTACTTTCTAATAGTGTAAAAAAATATACATTACTATGGTAAATGTTCTCAAAAAAAATGCAAAGAAATGAAAAAAATTCGAATCAGAAATTTTTTTTTAGATCAATATGTACAATTTTGAGCTATTTATTAAAATTTATACTTTTTTTTATCAATGTAACATGGAATCTTACGTTTTTCTCGTAATTAAAGTATAAATTTTAATAAATAGCTCAAAATTGTACATATTGATCTAAAAAAAAAATTCGGATTCGAGTTTTTTTCGTTTCTTTGCATTTTTTTGAGAACATTTACCATAGTAATGTATATATTTTTTAACACCATCAGAAAGTAGAGATTTCAACGAACAAAAAGCCCACCGACTTTTTTAAAAAAGCAGATATTTTGACGTGAGAATTTTCGATTGAAAATTATAGTGTTTTTTCGATATTAAGTGAAAATAAGGTTAAAAAATAAATATTTTAAATCAAAAAAATCACAGTGTGTTTATGACATAAAAAGGTAAGTTTTCACCAAATTTCGTGGATAAAAAAAAATTTTTGTAAGAGATAAAAATAAAAAACCAAAAACTTGGTTATTTGAACTTTTCACATACATTTTGAGGTTATATGAAAAAAGTGTAAATATAAAAGTTGTAGATCTTTTTATCACCTACAACTTTGCGATTTAACGTTTTTCCATAGGACTTGTAGTTTTACCGGAAATCGAGATAAATCGTTTTCTACCCTTAAAACCCCCCTCCCCCCCCCTTCCCGACCTCGGATCGCCCGTAATTTATTCTTCCTTTCATTTTTGTTCTATTCTCTTCCTTTTCCAATGGGTTTCATCCTACTATTATTTTTTTTCACTTTTTACCATTTTCAAAGGCTTCAGCACTGGTCTATAAGACAGAAGCGGATTTATAACATTTTTCCTTAGAACACTTACAAAAATCATGCTGCGTAAAACTGCGTGTTTAATGAAAAACGTACCTATATAGCCTTTGTCAACGTTGCGAAATAAGGATAGAGTCATGTTTAGGAAAAAGAATGACTTGCTCGCAAATCCACTTACTTCGCTCTCCGAAATGTTTCTCTATACAGGGTGTTATTAAAGGTCTCGTATATATTTAAGGAAGTGATAGTGCTTCTCAATATAAGAAAAAATACTTATAAATATGCGGTCAAAAAGGCTTCATTTTTCATCATTTCTGCCATGGTCACAGTCAAAGTTGCCTCGTTAGTTAATTATTTTTTAAATTCTTTGTGATATCCAACATTACTATTACTACTATTAGTTTCAATATGTCTATATAATCCAAATATAAGACCTTTAGATAGAAAGTTTGTTGCCCTCTCCGTTGGTAAAATAAAACACAATTATTATCTACACTGCTAGATTGACAGAATGCTAAAAACACCTGTACGAAAAATGTGACACATAAGCTATGCAATCAAAAGATCTAAGTATAATATTATATGTTTTGGTTAAAAGCTAATAAAATTTTAAAATGTTTATTTTTATTAATTTTAAAGTTTTTCTTTCCTTCCTTTTAATTAATTTTATAATTTTTACTCCAAAACGGTAAGAGTAGGTAGGTATACATTCATTAGTTACTTTAAACTTTTTCGCATCCAAAAATTCTACAATATACACTGTATTCTATGTGAAATAGTAAAGTTGATTCATTCCTTAAATCATCTTACGATTTATTGTTAGTAAATTAGTAATTTAATAAAAAAATTTAAATAGGGTATTTTTTAGATACAACAGTTGGAAAGGCAAGTCGATGTTCTGGACCAGCTCAGAACCGCAGAAGGACAGAAGAGGGATGAAACTCTTGTCAAATGCCACAAATTAAAAAAAGCCATCGAAATTTTGGAGTTTGAAAATAGTCAACTAAATGAGGTACTATTTAAAAAGTATTTTTTTTGTACAACTGTAGAAAAAACTGACTTTTTTCGTTGCTATGGATGCACGAAACACCTCTTCTTTCACTTTAAAAAAATTATATTTTTTCACGCGTAGTAAAATGTATTGATATTTTCGTACAAATTCAAAAATTAATTTAACACAACATTTTTGATTAACATTTTTTATAATCAAAGTAAAAAAACTAATATATATTCGATTTTTCCTCCAAATAACACAGCAAAACATTTTCTGTTGCGGTTTTTACCTTCTTTATGTTACACCATTCACGAAACTGAGTGTACTTTCTGATATTGTATTATGGATTTAGCGGGCAATAGATTTGATACACCGATCTTCGCCGCATCCGTTGTTTCTTGAGGTGTCTCACTCTGGCTATCAGGCTATATGGACAAACTTGAGCAAAATATTGTAAATTTCTTCACACAAAAGCCGATAGATTTGACAATCGATAAATTTTAAACGATTGCAGTTTTTCATAGTAATTAGAACAGGTGTAAGAAAAATAGCTTAAAACCTAAAAGCTATGAATTTTAATTTTAAATTTTTGTTTTAAACACGATAAATATAGTTAATGAAAATAGTATAATATCCATATAGTTAATAAAATAGTTAATAGCAAACAGTTGTACCGGGTGAACAACTAAGAATGGTCGTCGGGTATATCTCGGAAACTACTAAACGTAGAAACTTGGGATAAAAAAAATTATGATTAAAGCGGTCATGAGAAAATTCTGGAAATAATTTTTAAGTTTCGCATTTTGCCGCAAGAGGGCGTCATTGAAAAGTAAATTTTAAAATTTTACATAACTCCGAAAATTCCACATTAAGGTATATGTTTGATAACACCATTTTAAAGCTTGGATAATTATGCATCATTTTTGTCTTATGCTCATTGGCGTACCGACTTTAATAAGAGTGGGGGAAGCTGTTCAAAGTGTAAACATTTAAATCGCTGTAACTTCTAAACGACTTATCCGATTTCAGCAAACTAAAGACTGTTTGGAAGAGAAATATATGCACTTTCACCAGTCATACTTAGTTGTCCATAATAGTTCTCAATAAAATTGCTAGAGGGCGCAATTTGTAATAATAATAGTTTTCTTGATTTTATCCCGAAAATTCAAATCATACGGTATAATTATGATACCATAATCGAAAAGAAGATAAAATTTTCTAGAAAAAATATTAAAACCGCAGCTCGATATCTTTGTTCGTTTCAGAGTTATTGCCAAAACATTAATTTTTATTACAAATTGCGCCCTCTAGCAATTTTATTTGAAACTATTGTATACCATTGGATAAGATAATTAAAGGTACTTACCTTTCTCTTCCAAACAAGCTTAAATTGAGTGAAATCGGATAAGTCGTTTAGAAGTTACAGCGATTTTAATGTTTACACTTTCAATAGCTTCTCCCACTCTTATCAAGTGAAAGTGAAAACATTAAAATCGCTGTAACTTCTAAACGACTTATACGATTTCACTCAATTTAAGCTTGTTTGGAAGAGAAAGGTAAGTACCTTTAATTGTCTTATCCAATGGTATACAATAGTTTCAAATAAAATTGCTAGAGGGCGCAATTTGTAATAAAAATTAATGTTTTGGCAATAACTCTGAAACGAACAAAGATATCGAGCTGCGGTTTTAATATTTTTTCTAGAAAATTTCATCTTCTTTTCGATTATGGTATCATAATTATACCGTATGATTTGAATTTTCGGGATAAAATCAAAAAAACTATTATTATTACAAATTGCGCTGTTATCAAACATATACCTTAATGTGGAATTTTCGGAGTTATGTAAAATTTTAAAATTTACTTTTCAATTACGCCCTCTTGCGGCAAAATGCGGAACTTAAAAATTATTTCCAGAATTTTCTCATGACCGCTTTAATCATAATTTTTTTTATCCCAAGTTTCTACGTTTAGTAGTTTCCGAGATATACCCGACGACCATTCTTAGTTGTTCACCCGGTACAAAAAATGTTGTTTGCATTTCGCGCGCAAACGTGTTTTTATGAACATGTGATTGAATTTTTAACCTCATGTGCCATTAAAAAAACACCTATTTTGCGCACTTAATACAAAAATAACTATAAAAGGCGTTAAATGATGTTTAATTATTAATTAATTTAGTCTAGGATAATCCTAATAATATGTACTATATGTTTTACAGGAAACTCAAAATTTGCAAAGCACCCTTGAAATGGCGCAGAACGAGTTGAAGATGACCAAATCCGAGAACAACTTTTTAAGCGAACAATCAATGAAGATGCAAGATATTGTTAGTAAGAAGAAAGCTGAGAAGACGTCATTAGAAGAAAAGGTAAGAGTAAAATACTGTTAGGAGTAATTTATAAACTATTGATGGGATAATATTCAAATGTAAAGATCACTCTGTAAAGTATGAATTTTTGAAATATAGAAATCAAACTAACTTAACTTAGGTCCTTGGATGTTTCTTATACCAAAAAAAATAGCGCACACTAGTAATTGCATACGGCCCGGTCCGAACCAACACAGCACGGACCTTTTAACCTGTACGACTTCGCTCATTTGTACAGCACGGACCACCAACTTTTAGTGCCAGTTTCGTGTGTGTCAGACATTTTACAGTCAGTAATGTTCAAGATGTGTAGTTCGGAGGAAAAAGGTATTTTTTAGCCATGCTGTATGAGGAGGATGAGGAAGCTAGGGAGAAAAATGTTTGGGTTCACCGTATTAATGAAAAGCAGATATGGTAAACTTCGTCATTTTTCCGGAACTCGAAAGTGATGAACTACAATTCTTTCAATATTTTCGAATGCCATAAAACAAATTCTATGCATGAACTCCTGAATATACCATTCGCTCTTACCTACAGCACCAGAACACAAGCTTTCATAGGGCAGTGTCACCTGACGTTTAGGGTAGGTAAGTAAAAAGAGGTTAACGGTAGGTACCAGGAAGCTAATAATACCAATAAAACCAATCATATTCCCTTTTATAAAAGATAGGTGCTGGTTAAAGTTCCGTGGACAGGTTACTACTGTGTATTTTCCTGTTTACGGTTCTGCTGTTCCGGGTAACCCAGTGCTAGTGAAAGGTGCCATGCCATAGCTGCGAGGGTACGCACTACGCAGCCTCTTCTTGAAATTGACTATGCGTGATTGGAAGTTGGGTTGAAGGATTGTATGTGAGGCAGAGAGCTGGTTGTTACTCTGAGAAAGATTACCCTGGGGAGGAGCTAAACGTTGTTATTGTGGTATGATGGTAGAGCAGGGGCGCACATTAGGCTGGACCATAGCACGGTCAACTTGCAGAGAATTGTACCTCGACCGACACTACCTGCTCTGATGGTGGTTGCTGGTGACGGTACGTGCTGATGTTGGTCTATTGCAGCACGTTTTGCTGATCCGTGCCGTGCTGCATCTTGCAGGTTTAGTGTGCGCGATGTTTTAAACATATACCTAGGTATTTAATGGATATATTATATTTTAACATTTTGACTACCTACAGAATATTTGTCAAAACCCGTAAATAGTCGTCAGAACCAACATTTTTGAATTTTTGGATTTTTTTCCAATTCTAATTTTTAATTCCTTGATTTAATAAATGAATTTTGCTCTGTTGAAACTATAATTTCGAATATCAGACTATCGATTACTATACAGGGTTTATCAAAAACAACATTTTTAATTTTTTTGAATTTTTTTAAATGATTTTTGGAAAAAAGTTTATTAAACATTTTTTTCAAAGTGGTTAATTTCGTAGCTAATATTCAAATTCAAATTCAAAATTCTTTACTATCTATCAGTTAGTTCTCTGAGAGTTTTCTGAATGGGACCAAATGTAGTTCCTAAATGACTCTCTAATAAAATATCACATTAAGACAATACATAATTGGTTTAAAGAATTAAATTAAGGTTTTAACACATTAAAAAATGGTAATAAAAACAAATTCAAAATTAAAAAGATTAAAATACATTCACAATGTGAACTCTCACAAGACTAAAAAAATAAAACATTCCAACGAGCACACACACATAGTCAAAAATAATATATTAGTAATTCAAAAATTCTTCCACCGTATAAGGCTCTATATTATGTATTAAAATTAAAAGATTAGAAACAGACTTTTTGTAAACTTTAAAATTAATTTCAGTCTTTATTTGATCGTTTAGCTTGTTAAAAAAGTTCACGCAAGAATAAGCAGGTCCCCTCTCAGTGTTTGTTAATCTATGATGGTGATGTTGTAGCGCCAAATTCGTGTCGTACCTACCTCAACCTCACGAAACTAGTGCTTATTCCTAAACAGAAAAATGAGACACTCGTATATATACAGGCCCGGAAGTGTTATGTTCTTTAAACTTACCCCTACATGTATTTTTATACGGGAGTCCCGTCAGAATGCGAATAGCGCTTTTCTGTCCCACGAAAGCACGCTTTACGTCCACGCTTCCTTTCCAGAACATGACTCCGAAGCGAAGCATTGAGTGAATGTTTGCAAAATAGACAGCCCTAATAGCCCAGTACGTGGGAGTTTTTTGAATGCAAAAGGTGGTGTAGTAGCGATTTTTTAGTATGTTGTTAGGCTTGGGGCCCTAATGAAAAATCAAAGTTTTCGACCTCGATGCGCATGCGCTTGAGCCGCCATGTTGGATTTTAGGTACAAAAATTTGATTAGTTAAAGAGCACAAAATTTAGTACATTTTTTGTTAAAAACATTTTTTTGTAGCATACATATGTTAGGAGTTACCGCTCCGTGCAGTTGCACTATTTGAAGAAAAAATGCTGAACCTTCATTTTGGTTGAGTTTTATTTTATTATTCTTATTATATATCATTATAGTTTTACCTAATTATAAAAAAAACTATTCACTTGAATATTATTTTCAACATGAACATAGTTGAAACATGTAAATATGTAAAACTAAATTTATAGAGAATCGCATAATGAAAGTTATATCGACTTAAATTTATGAATGTTTGATCGTTGTAAGGGAAAATTCAGATCTTTTTTCCGACCATATCAGAGAACACTCACGCGACACAAGAAACAAAACAAATTTAAAGAATACAAAGTATAATTTCAGCTTCATTCAAAGAAATGTAGAATTTAATTTAATAGAAATTTACAATAAAACTCCTGGGAAAATAAGGGAATTAAATGGCAAATCCTTCAAAATAAAAATAAAATCGGTACTTATTAGAAAGGCCTATTACACTGTCAATGAATATTTTGACGATGATTATGGCATGGCAGTAAGTTATTTCCTCTACCACTAAACATTGCTGCTTACTGATTGCTAGGGGATTGACACTCCTTGTCTCGCTTTTGTTTTGTCTATTTTATTCTCTTTTTATGTACTGAAGTGTTTATTGTATATAATATGTTTGTCTTTGCAAGGTGTGAAATTGTATTTTAGGAATTTTAAAATTTTTAAACTTTACATTTATTACTATCTATATTTTTTTTTACGCCCTTGGGCTTTCAAGACTTAAATTCTATGTTTTTGTTTTTTTACTGGAGGACCAATAAAGATTTTTTGATTTTGATTTATTATCATTTAACAGTAGTATACTTTTCGTAAACAAAGTTAAAGGCGAAAAGCATATTGCATAATCTTTTTAAATAGTAAATTATGATTTAAGAGCGTAACAAAAATTAATTTCTACTACATTTTCTTTCTTTACACCTCTTTCCTTTACAACGACAACGTCACTTTCACTTAAAGTTTTCTCACAAATAAAGCACAAATCAACTTGGAAATTTTCCATTATAACAGCGTAACCTTCTGCAAGCTAGACATGACACATGACACATGACACACTGACGCATACAGACTCGATGCACGGAAGGTTATTTATGACCCTCTCTCAATAGAGTCTCTTATTTCAATATGATTTGTATTTGTTTAAATTATTTATATTCTTTCACAAAATTTTGTGGAGGAAGACTTTTAGTTTTTTCTTACTTTTCTATACTTTCAACTCCACTTTAAGCATGGACTACTTCTTCAAATTATTTATTTTAGTTATTAACAGCCAATTTTTTTTTTAATTTTTTTTTCAAATAGTGTAATTTCACGGAGCTGTAACTCCTAACATAGGTGTGCTAAAAAAAATTTTTTACAAAAATGTGGGTAATTTTGTTCTCTTTAACTTTGTATAGAATATCTTTTGTCGTAAAAGCCACCGTTTTTGAGTTGGTGTCCGGTCAGAAAATCCCAGAAAAAAAATTCCCACTCAGTTTTAGCCCATCCAAAATACCCCATACAAAAAAATCCCATGGCAAAAATAACTCGCTACAAAAACATCCCATACCAAAAAGTCCCTATAATAAAGTCACAAGACAAACAATTATTGTACTACTAGTAAATAGTACACGTCAGTCAAACCAATAAAGTAATTTTAATTCTATAATAAATACTTAGTACAAGTTTTTAGTGAATAATATTTTAAAATGCCTTTGAAATTTATTATCAATCAGAAAGGTGGTAAAAACCTTAATTTGGAGGGATTTATATACACGTTTCGTAAATATATTTTGTTTGTCTTGTAGGCCCCCCACTCTAAACAGAACTTTTTCTGATTAGGTTAGTTTAGGTTATTAAGATATTTAATAGGACTTTATTGTTGTGGAATATTTTTGTAATAGGATGTTTCTGTATATTGATATTTTTGCTATGGGTTTTTTTTGTATGGGATATTTTGGCATGGGATATTTATGATCGGGATTTATTTACTGGGATTTTCTGACCAGGATTATTTTGAGTTATTGTCAAAAAATCAAATTTTTATACCTAAAATCCAAGATGGCGGCTCGAGCGTATGCGCCTCGAGGTCGAAAACTTGGATTTTTCATTAGGGCCCCAAGCCTAACAACATACTAAAAAATCGCTACTACACCACCTTCTGCATTCAAACACCCCTTTTTGATACCCACGTACCTACTGGTCTATAAGACTGTCTCTATCCAAGTTAGGGAGTAGCACGAAGAGTTTACTCTCCTGCAAACCTCCCAAATATTAAAATAATAAAATATTAATTAGCATGTTCAAAACAAATATACCTATATATTTTAGTTTGTATCTTTTAAATTGTTGATGTTCCGTCTGTTTGTGTTTTCTCACAAACCTGCATATTGGTGTAATTAGAAAATGCTTTATGTTAGAACGAAGAATTTATATTGTCCGGTGTTAGGGTTTAGGACACAAAACAAGCTCTATGGCAGTTCTTCGATAGTTCCATGAGATATGGCATGATGTTCCTCTCACGGATATATTGCATTAAAAAAAATTGTAATGAGCTTTATGAGAACTGGTAATGTTTTGAATAAAAAATGGGAGAGAAAAAAGTATGATAAAGATGATGAATTTTCGTATCCGCGTTCGAAGTATTCACGAAAAATTAACGTGTGGTGGGTGTGATTTTGCTTACAATGGAATCATTGGATTATATTTTATGGAAAACAATTTGAACCAGCACACTTATTTGCATCTTTTGAACACTTTATTTATAATCATTTACAAGATATACCTTTAGCTGATTGAATAAAATTATACTTTCAACAAGACTGCTGTCCCGTTCATTCCACGATAATTGTTCGTGATTGGCTAAGTCATCACTTTGGGAACAAATGGCTTGGACGGTATGGTCTAAATCAGTGACCTAGGAGTCCCAATCTCACTAATATGGACTTGCATTCATGTGGATATCTGAAGCAACATGTGTATAAAACCAATTTCAATAATAACTTAACCTTCAAATGTCTTTATTCCAAACTAACTTTTACAGTTCATTACATGGAAAGTGACAACATAATATAGAAAATAATAATAATCATTAAAAAAAATAACAATAAAAAAAATGGAATTTAATCCAATTTAATTCATTAATAAAATCAATTTAAAAAAAATAGTATAAATAATTTAATTTAGTAAATTAATATATCTTTAATTGTTTTTAAAAGTTGCCAATTTTTTTATTTTTCTGATATTTTTTGGAAGATTGTTATATTTTATTATTCCGTTATAAAAAGCGATTTTTTTCCAAAATTACTTTTTACTGGTATAGTTTGATAATTTATACAACGTCTGGTGTTATGTTATGTCTTATTCTCCTGAAGTGTTATGCTTGATTTTTTTTTTCTTTTAAAATAATAGAGTAAATTAGAATACACATTTTTAATTTATAAATGTTTTTAACGTGTAAATCAGGAGAAGCGACAGCTCGGCGTTTTGCGGGTCCTGTTTTGGTACGCGCATGTCGCAAAGATGTTGTGTATCGCTAAAAAAACATGTGCTCGTCTAAATTGTGTTTAGTCCGCGAGCTGACGTTGCGCCTAGCTAATTGTGATGTTATTTTGTTTTCGTTCTGTGTTGTAAAAGGTCTGGATATTATTGTGCCTACCCGTATTGTTCAGTCAAAACCGGCCAAGGATTAAGTTTATTTAGTTTTCCAAAGGAGTACGAACGGTAATTATTATGATAATCAATTAATTATAATATGAATAATAGATTTAAAATTTTTATTCTTAAAGTTTTTTGGGATGTAGGTACATATTTTTAACAGGCTTGATAAATAAAGATGGAGCTTATTAGTTTCCTTATGTTTTTATGTTTAATCGCGAATAATTGTTGATATGATAAATAAAATAATAAGATATAAGTTGTAAAGGTCTGGTTAAAATAGTTTTTGGGTAGATTTATTTCAAAAGGGGTAGAAATAATGGATATTATGTTGCTTTAAATACAATATTTTGTTATAGTGCAAAATTGTGGATAGGCGCCTGCAGTAGGCCAGATTATAAATGCACACAAAAACTATCGGCTTTGTGAAAACCATTTCGAAGAAAAATATTTTTCAAGAAGTGCAACTATTAAAAAAAACGTTATTTCCGCAAGCAGTACCCACAAAGTTTTCTAACCTTTCGCCAACATGTGAAGAAATGCCTGAAGAAATTATTCCTTCATTAGGAGAGCCTCCCAAAAAAATTATTATATTGTCAGGTTTGTATGCTTTATACAGTGACCGGCAGAAAGTTCGCACCAAAGGGTTTTTTTTTTATTTAAAAACTTACCAAATTTTTTTGGCGGTTGAAAGTTCTGCATGTCCTTAAGCAAAAAAGAGGATAGACAAAACTAGTAAATATTGCGCCGTATACGAGGAAGAGGTGAAAACGTTAAATTCACTCAAGAATAAATTGCCCTTATTTTTCATTGTGGAATTTTTTTTTATTAGGAAATGTTGTTTGCACTTAAAACTTATCCAAATATACCAAATTTTAGCTCGGTAGCACAAATATAAATATTTTTCATGGCTACTAGATTTAAATGAAAACGAATTTTATTGTAAGGGTTTAAACACCAGAAAAGTTGAATTATTTTTGACGTTATTTTATTAAACGTCCAGTTCTCGCGTATTTAAACAAATTTAAGTAAGTTATGTGTCTAATTCCCCAAGAGGTGTTAAAAAATTGAATTTATAGGTTGCATAGCTTCTATCGATTCGTTATACGAGGGGGCGTAAAAAAAAGTAAAAACACTTTTTTTGAGGTACCGAGCTGAAATTTGGTATTTATGGATAACTTTTAAGTGCAAACAACATTTCCTTATAACAAAATTTTCTACAGTGAAAAATAAGGGCACTTTATTCTTGAGTGAATTTAACGTTTTCACCTCTCCCTCGTATACAGCGCAATATTTACTAGTTTTGCCTATGCTCTTTTTTGTTTAGGGACATGCAGAACTTAAAAAGGTATACGAAAGCTACGAATTTTATCACATATTTTTTAAATAGGTAAATGTAAAACAATATGTAATTATTATTCCTCTAGTAATTTCAGAATTAACATGTATTTCTGAATAAAATTTTTGTTTTTTTACAACAGCTTTTTACTTATTCAGGGTGAATTAACTTTTTTTTAATCCCCGAAGGACCACATTTTTTTTATCCATGGGTAAGTAACTATGACACTAAAGCAATTGTCAAAAACGTCACTGTAGTTTTTCAAGCGCAAAAAACTTTGTAACAAATTACTGACGTTTTAATAAAAAGATATTTATCTCACGCCACCCCATATCTACGTATACCTAGTCACGATATATTTTGACGTACCTAATAGTGTTCTATAATTTATGTTATAACATGATTATAATATATAAGTACATATTTTTGCCCGTCACAAATCGAAGGAAACTCAAACAAATCTGTAAAAGCGTTAGAAATTTAAAAGTTTTTTAATATAATAATTTTTTTCATTTTCTACTTCAATAATATTCTTAATTCCCAAGACAAACAAATTTAGAACTTTTATAAAGTTGTTAAGTTTGAAAAATAAATCAAGTTATAACATTTGCACCTGTACTAAAAAGTAATGTCGTTCAGTGTAGAAAATAAGCAAGTTTTCTCGGAGTATTAAGTTGTGAATCGACCGTTATCGTTGTGTGAATGTCACTGAAAAACGACCAGTCGATATCAAAGGTACCGACAGGTATTGTCGCTTCCTGTTAATATTCTGTGGTGTAAATACCCTTTCGGTCTATATAGATTAACAGTCGGTTCTAAATGTGGTAATTTGTGTATACATTTAATAACTTTAATTTGCAATTTTTGTAATGGTTTTAAGTTTGATAAACAAGCAGATCCTCATGCAGAAGCTAAGTATTGTAATTTTGAGTATATTATTGAAAAATATATATATTTTTTAAGTATTTCAAAGGAATGAAATATCTAGCTCTGTACAAAACAGATACCAAAGCAGATATCGAGTTGATAATATACTGGATATGGCATTTCCAATTTAACTTAGATCTCTTAAAAGAAAAATAAGAGAAGTTGTTGCAAATATTCCAATACAGCAAATTTTAGGAACTGTTATAAACTATGCGCTGAACTCGGTGGTACTACGTATGAACAAAACTTTATTTATTTTAATATTTTATAATTCACTTATTGAAGAAATATGACATGTAATAATAAAAATACTTCAAAAGTAGACAAATAGAAAATAGTTTTCTTATAACAAAATCATTATGTGACCAGATACAAAGTCATAATAGTTGTTTGTTTTTACGTACATTTATTTTTAACGAAATCCAAAAAACTACGAAACCTGTACCTATAGAAATTGCAAATCTGATATTCGAAATTGTAGTTTTGGCGTTTTTATAAAGAATGGTTTTTTCTTCTATACCTACTAATAAAAAAGAACAAACTCTATCCGTGGACACATTGTATGTGCAACCCAACATAGTGGCAGAATTAATAATGATTTAAATGGTTAATAATAGTTGAAAGTACTGGCGCTTTGTCTATAAGATTGTCCAGTCTATATGGTCTTACGAATAATCATAATAATCAGGCTGTATCAACAATACAGTGTCACCAGTAAAGTCCGCATCATATGGGATTTTTTTTTATTAATAGCTTTATTCGAAATTTGACTTTGGCAACAAGTTCTGCTTCGATCGAGATGAAAATTAAGCAAAAAAATAGTAGTCACGTGATTCGCATTATCTGTCAAATTTTAATTTTTTTCAAAAAATAATTCAAAAGTGGGGTTATTTCTGAAAATATCGAAAAAAGTTATTAGAAAAAGTTTTATTAAATGCAATTTCTAGCCCACGTGCAAAATTTCAGCTGCATAGGATAATTTTGATTTTTTACCTATATTTTGTAAATTGCACCACTGTTGCAAAATAAGACTCAACGCAACCTACATAAAACTTCTTAGTTTTGACAATGCTTTATTTCAGATACATTTTCTTTAAAGTAGCGTCATATTAAATGTGTGTTTTTATACAAAATCAAAATTGGGCTATTAAAATTTGGTCGCATGTGATGCAAAGTTCATTTGTTTTTGACCCTGTATAAGGTAACTTAATTAAATAAGTATTTTTGAAAAGGTAGTTTGTGTCTGAAAGTAATACACCTTAATATTAAGACAAAAAAGAACACAGTGTCTTCAGTAACCTGTTTTTTAAGTGGAAAATAAATTTTAGTTTAACAATTTAAAATCTATCTATTTTCAACGATTTAATTTAAAACCCTTATATTATAATTTATTATTAAGCTATGTCATAATAACGTTAACGTGTATTACTTTCAACCACAAACTATGTTTTCAAAAATACTTATTTTATGAAGTTACCTTATACAGGGTCCAAAACAAATAAACTTTGCATCACATACGACCAAATTTTAATAGCCCAATTTTGATTTTGTAGAAAAACACACATTTAATGTGGCGCTTCTTTAAAGAAAATGTATCTGAAATAAAGCATTGTCAAAACTAAGAAGTTTTATGTAAGTTGCGTTGAGTCTTATTTTGCAAAAGTGGTGCAATTAACAAAATATAGGTAAAAAATGAAAATTAACTTATGCGGCTGAAATTTTGCAAGTAAGCCAAAAACTGTATTTAAAAAAACTTTTTCTAATACATTTTTTTGATATTTTCAAAAATAACCCCACTTTTAAATTATTTTTTTGAAAAAATTAAAATTTGACAGATAATGCGAATCACGTGACTGCTATTTTTTTGCTTAATTTTCATCTCGATCGAAGCAGAGCTTGATGCCAAAGTCAAATTTCGAATAAAGCTATTAATAAAGAAAAATCCCATATGATGCGGACTTTACTGGTGACACTGTATATAAGAAAAAATTTTATAATTCTACAATGTTACCTCAGTTAACATAAACAGCATTGGCCGTAAAAAACCATGCATAAGGAAAGTACCACCAGACAAGTGACTCACTTTCCAAATCTTGACCGTTTTAAATTCGTTTTCTGCAACCTGTCGCAGGCCATGCCCACGTATTAATATAGTAATAATTACTGTCTTCATTGTTTGTGGATTTCCTTCCCAGTAGTAGGAAAAACCCCGCTTTAGCCATTCAAGAATTATGTAATTACAAGTAGTTAAAATTATCAAAAAGAGATACTGATTTAAATTCCACAAAATTTACATGCCTGAGGGCGTACCCCAGGGCAGGGTTTTTGTCAAATTTGCACATATTTCCTTTTCTGGTTTTATTAGTTTATAAATCCAACCTTTTTTAATGTAAAACTATAGGAGATTGTACTCCAAAGAGTGGTATTTGCGATTCTTGTATAAAACGAAGAAGTAACGAAATATTGATCAAAAAAGGAAATTTACTTTTGGAAAATAATGAAATAAAATACGCTTTCTAATAAAAATAAGCAAAAACACTGACTCACGTGAGAGCTTCCTGCCCTGCTTCCGATCTCTTTCTAAATCGTTCTTTTCTATTTAATTTATCAAAACAAAGATAACAATATAAAAAGTAGGTCTGCTTGTGTTCAAATTTATGCTTTTGCGGCGTATTTTTAATTAATTCTAAAAAAGCATTGTGGTACTTTAGGTAGATTTTTATTATTAGGATAGATTCTCAATAGTTCTAATTCGGGATGTTAGTACTGAATACTTATGATGAATTCATAGACATTTACCATTAGATACGTATAGCTTATCTCTTGCGCAAACAAACGTTAAGTTTGATCGGTAAAAAGTACGTCTGAGCGCACGGCTCGCCGGTCAGATGCCTCCCACCCAGCAGGATTGGGCATGCGCACAAACCTCTTGTTATCGGCCTGTCATTCTTTATAGCGACATGCTTAAAATACACTCCACACCGAGAAAAAGATTTAGTTAAAATAACTCGATATTTAGTTAACCGAACTATAATCTGTAGTAGAATAGGCCCCAGGTTAGATGACTTGCTGATTTTACTAAATCTATTTTGCTAGAATTATCTATTGGTTGCAACTAAAAATACTTGCTGTTTTCTGCATAGTTGGAGCTACTATAAACTTTAGTTGCGCATGCTAAAATTATTTAGTAGTTTTAATATATAACCTATTAAAAATAGAAAGGCATTTAGTAGAAGAAACTAAATGCATTAGCTGTATTTGGTATCCTTACCATGCTATTTAAACTTATTCTTTTGCTGTGTTACATACTTTTATTTGTAACAATAAATTGATGATCTTACTTAAATTAGATTAATGTATTTGCAAAAGCTACTATTTCTTATAGCTAACCTTAAAAGTTTAGCTTGCTAAAAATGCGATTTAAAGATCCTTTTTTTTTGTTATAATAATGCCCTTACCATTTCATTTTTTGTGTTTTAACGGGTAAAATAAAAATAGATGTAAATTTGTACCTATTTTTATTTCAATAGAATTTATTTAGTAATAACAAACTTAAACAATCAATCAGAAATCTAGTAGATACATATAGATTAAAGAAGTAGTTTATAGTAGGTACCTACCTACCTACCATTTGCTTAAATATTTTTTGGTTTTAGAAATTCAGCTAAAAAATATAACTAAAAAATTGTTAGTGGCGTGAAGACACAGTTTTCAATATTTTTTTCAGTTTTCTCTTCGATAACACGAGAACAGAATTGGCCTTGAAATGTTATGAGTCGTATATTATAATACGTTTTCTATAGATTAAGGTTCTGCAAAAACAAGTATAGTCGGATCTGGTCTTATCGTGCGGGTCATACGATTCAAGAAAGACATACTCTCAGTTTTTGTTTTCTTTACTTGCGTTTAATTTTACCCTCTAAATAAAATACGTAAGATAAATGAGACAGACTTATTCCATTTTGACATGAAAAAAAAGGATATGTATTTACTTTCCAGCGATTCTAAAAAAACTTATAATAGCACCAGCTACGTTTTATTTTAAATATGTCAGTTTTGTGACTTTGACAGTTTGTGACAAAATGAAACAATTTTCTGGGTTTTTGCATCCCCAATCAAAAAAATGGTACTTAATCTGATAAACTATTTCAAAAATGAAAGAAAATAACCAACCAATATTCAGGCAACAGTAGCCAAAGCACTGGGAATTAGTTTAAGGACTGTGCAGAAAATTGGACTTGAAGCGTTATCAAAATTAATAAAAAATTTAGGTTTTCGCTATAAAAAAGACTGTAACCGAAGATTTTTATATGAGCAGCCCCAGATAGTTAGTCAGCGTGTTCAGTTTTTAAAAAAATATACGGACAATTACAAATCGAAATTTAGAAAAGCGGTATTTTTAGACGAAACGTGGATATTTTCGAATGGAAGTGGTTCAAAATCTTGGCAAGATGAGTCTGTAAAAAGTGTTAAAAGGAAAAAGGGGTGCGGTACGGGAAAGCGTTTTATTATTTTGCATGCCGGTTCTGCAACAGGATATGTTGCAGGTGCGAGTTTAATTTTTTCTTCAACATCAAAAAGTGCTGACTATCATGCGATGATGATGAATTGCGAAATGTTTGAGAAATGGTTAAAAGTTCAATTGATACCAAATTTGGATGCTCCGTATTTAATTGTATTAGATAATGCATCATATCATTCAAGAATTTTAAATAAACAGCCTACTTCATCTTGGAGGAAAAGTGATATTTATGAGTGGCTGGAAAAACACAACCAAAATCATTTACCAAATATGCTTAAATCGGAACTCCTATAAATAGCAAAGTCTCTTAAAAAACCCAAATATACGCGGTAGATGAAATACTGCGTGAATATGGTCATGAGGTTCTACGACTGCCGCCATATCATTGCCAGTTTAACGCAATAGAATTAATATGGGCTGGTGCAAAGTCTTATTATGAAAAACATGTAGGTGATGGTCTTAAATCCGACCAAGTACAAATAGTTTGGCAAGATAGATCATATTACACAAGAGTACTGGAAGAAATCGGTGGAACATACAGAAATATTAATAAGGGATTGGTGGGATCGAGAACAAGTACTAGATGTCGAAGTAGCGCCAATGATAATTGTTTCATTCGAAGACGACTCAGAGGACGAGGACTTTTCAGATTTTATAAGTGACGATGAGAGTTTTTAGGCTATAATTATAAACGGTGTTTTTCGTTTACATTTTTTAGTATTCTTGGGTATTATATTATGCTTTTTTTTATGCACATTATTCTGCATAGTCCTTAAACTAATTCCCAGTGTTTTCATTACGGTTTCCTGCATATTGGTTTGCGAATTTCCACTTTTTCTTTCATTATCGAAATAGTTTATCAGACTAAATGCCATTGTATTTTTAGGTTTTAGTAGTCAAATTGTTAAAATAAATTGCACTGTTTATTATTGTCGTTTTTAATTAAAGGGTACAGCAGGTATATAATTAAAGATTACATAATTTTTACAAAACTAATAATATTAGGTATATGTGGCTATCTTCGCGATAGCTAAAATAATGAAACTATTTTTCCTTCCTTCGGTATATTTGTAAATAATCTCACAACATTTTGATAGCCTCTGTTTTGTCTGATTTGACGCATATGATCAGTGACCTTTGGACCCGCACGTTAAGACCAGATCTGACTATAAGTATAAAACACTATAGATATAGGTTAGAGACCAAATATTATAGGTATAATAAAAGTCACTGACAATAACTTCTACAGGATTTTTGTTCTATTTACTTTTATTAATTAAAAAAAAAATGATTTCCCTTTACTGTGCTGTAATATTTTAAAACTGGATTTTAAATTTGAATTCTTTAAAAGTCCACATTTGTATGGAATTTATAAAAGCTACTAAACCAAAAAAACACCCTCGTAATCACATCTAAAAATTAATGGGCACTTACTTACCTATTATTAATATTGTTTTAATTTCTGGATGACATCAAGCGTTCGTGGGATTATGAAAATAGTTGTTTGCCAAAATTTTTACATATTTATTAATCTGTATGCTCCAAGCTCCAAAATACACATAACAATATGGCGTCGGCTCTATCATTTGGATTAAATTCCATTTTGATACTGAAATAAAAGAATAATTGGTTATAAAATATCCCAGGACCAAATAGAATGCAGGGGCCACCCGGCAGGGTGCCGTATCCACTGTATGTACTTGCTATTAACTTTCAACTTACCCAAATATTAAATAACTATTATGAAATAATCAAGACACAAACACAAAAGAAAAAATTCAGGTATCCATAATTTGCGTAAAGCTAAATGTTAATGCCGCCCCGCCATGTCGGAGCTAACGTGTATATACTGTAAATAGTGGTTTCGTGAAGTATCGTTACGTATTCGAGTACGCCGACTCCTCGCGAACGATTACCTTGCCTGGTAATGTAGTTAAACATACTACTTCGTCTGAGTAGAATTTAATGGAGATATTGCTAAATCCACTAGAAAATTTGGTGACCAGTAAGACTAAATATTATTTCGAGTTGTATGTAATAGATCGATGGTATAGAAACTATTCAGCAAGAAACTTTTTTAGTTATCAATATGCTATTTAGTTAAATTAACTAAAATAATACTAATCCTTAATATATAGATTTCCATAGCAAAATGATTTTAGTTGCTACAAAAACCCTAATAGGCTAAAGTTGCACGTTTTTTTGGTACTTTAACTAAATAATTTGCCATTCTTACTCATTTCTTCTCAGCAAAGAAATATAGTAAACTAATTTTCTCGGTGCCGAACCGGCTCGACGCCATTTTTGTTGTTGTATTTTAAGTTTTTTCTGTGGATTCCTTGTTGTCTTCTTTGCTATTGTAGATTGTGGGTGTTTAATTTTACGGATTTTTAAAATAGGGGTAAAATACCGGGTATTTCGTATTTTCAGTAAGTATGGAGTAGTGGTGTATCTTGATATATAACTTTATTTTATTATGATCAATTTAAACACATCTAACTAGGCCTAGGCTACACAAACAAGGTATGAAAATAAAGAGAAACACACACCAAGACAGATTATCCCGATGCATGTTTTGGGATATTTTATTTGCAGCCCTTCAATCTAATTAGGTAGGTACGTCTATTTTTCGGGCAATATATTGCTTTAAATAGTTAAAAAGACACTAAACTTTTCTCTATACTTATATAAAAGAAAAACGTTAATACCTAGGTATGTTTATATTAGGTGGTGTTAGTAGGTGAAAGTATTTCACGGGTCAAGTTGTCGGGCAAAACTTTTTTAAATTCGTAAACAAGAAATTACGCTTGAAAAAGTTTTACACGTAGCCAAGTTTTTGCCAAATTGTAAAAGTCAATACAAGTTAATACCATATAATATTTGACATGAGGTTAGGTACGCGATAACATCAAAGATTGGTTATTTTGCTGGTTGTTTGTTTTTTATATTCGATTTTATAAGACTAGTTTAATTCACTTGTTCTTGTTCTCTTCCTTTTCGAACTAAAAACACGACGACGAATCATTTTTAAACAAATTTTAAAAACAAAACGTTAAAAACAATTTTCTATCCTCAAAATCTGATAAGGTTTGCTACTACTAAAAATGCCAGAAATCACTACCTTTTTTCCCAACTTGATGAAAAATTGAGAAGAAAGAAAGAAAGAAGAAATTAGAGAAGTTGGGGAAAAGGTAGTGATTTCTGGTATTTTTAGTCATTGCCAATCTATTAGATTTAGGTTAGGAAATCGGTTTTAATGTTTTCTTTTTAAAATTCGTTCCAGGGCCGATCCTAGGGTGTCGGCCGCCCGCGTGCAAAGACCTATTATGCCGCCCCTCTAAAGAATTTTTCCTATTTTGAGTAATACTTAACGTTGACGTTATAAACTCATCTACATGTACATAAGAGTAAAACGTTAAACATTAATAAAAATGCAAACTACAAATAAAATTTTACGGGAAAGACTTTATTTTTGGGCCAGCTAATATGTCATAGTAGCGACACCTTTTTTTCTTTTTACTTTAACAATAGCAATTTACCTAACAAGTGCGGAAAATAAATTTTTCCGCACGAGTCTGCCGTTCGGTTAAGCAGCCGAGTGCAGGGAAAACATTTTCCGCACGTGTCAGGTACAATAGTTTTTCTACAGACGTGTGGAAATAAGTTACACATATTTCAAAGATATTTAATAATTTTTAATTAACTATAACAATCACATACATATGTAACAGTAACTAATCTGAGAAAAAAAGTAAAAACTACAAGTTATAATTGATATATTATTGACTTTGACATAATCGTGCCGAAAATTTTTTCCGCACTAGTGTGGAAAAACCAATTTTCCGCACGGATTTTTGACATAATCGTGCCGAAAAAATTTTCCGCACTAGTTTGGAAAAATCAATTTTCCGCACGTCTGTAGAAAAAATTATAAACCAACAAAAATATTACTTTTGAAACACAAATAGATATTTTGTAATTAGAAATGTGAAACAACAGTATTTATCAGAAAATATAAAGTAACAAAAAGTACCTACTAAAGCATAAATCTCGCGAAACGAAAAGTATATAAATCAGTCCTTTCTCGAAGACTACCTAATAATTAACTATAAAATAATTTTTCTGGCTTTCTGAGAAGCAAATTTGTCAATAATTGCGGTGAGATCAATTTTTTCAGAAATTTCGGATTCAATAGAGATGATGGCCAAATCTGAAAGTCTTTCTTGTGTCATATTATTTCTCAAGTAATTTTTAATAATTTCTAATTTACTGAAACTTCTTTTACCTGAAGCCACAGAAACAGGTAAGGTTAAAAAAATCCTTATTGCTGGAGCAAAATTTGGAAAACATGGTATGAGATCATTTTTGACTGAAATTTCTAATATCTGCATGGCTGTTTTTTACCTGGAAAAATATCTTTAAATGAAGTAATTTCATTAAAGAGTTGTATACCGTCTATATCTTTCACAATAGTTCCTTCCTCCTGTACCTGTAACTTAATATCTAAGTCCATGCAGGCTTTCATGAGATCATTATTAGAAATGGTGTGAAACTCATACAGAAAGCAGAATATTGAATAGCACTCAGATAATAAGGTAAATCTTTTATTTATCGAAGAGATCGCGTAATCAAGAACTGCAAAATAGAAAGCAATCTTGAATTGCAGGAAGGGATTTAAAACTGGTTCATCACTGCCCTCGTAATCAAATAAACGAACTTTTTTTCTCAGCTTCGAGATGGGAAATTCGGGATTAATACCTAAATCTCTAGCAAGTGTTGTTTTGTGTGTCTTATCTACAAAGGAGACCGCTAAAATAAAGTTTCTTTTGTCTATTTTCTATTTGATCTGCGAGCCGCGTGCCGTCGGCCGACCGCGGCCGTTTGATTAAAAATCTTTAATAAATAAATCCATTTGAAATAATTCAGAAAAATATTGTGTTCTTCTTCGGCGTTAATTTAAAGTTCCTTTATAGTTTGATAAATGTCACTTTATTTTTATTTCGAGAAATTCGTAAACATTTTGCTTGATTGACAGACTATATATCTGCGGCCTACGGCCGCCCCTTGTTTTGACCGCCCGCGTGCGGTGCACGCGCTGCACACCTGCTAGGATCGGCCCTGCCTATCAAATCGAAAATAAAAAAGAAACAAAACAGCAATCTTCGATGCTATCGCGAACCTAATCTCAAGCCAGATATTAGTTAGTAACATTTAACAATTAGCCAAAAACGTTGGTACGTATAAAACAACATTTTCAAGTCCAATTTCTTGATCAAAAATTTGAAAAAGTTTTCGGTACCAGTCACTGTGTATCAGGCGCGTATCTGGAGTTGATCTTTGGGGGGTTATGAATTTTTTTTTAATGATACAGTTTTTTTTACAAGAAAATCAATCAAAATTTATTACTCTCGATATCCATCTGTCCCAGTTTTAAAAAATTTAAGCAAAAAGAAATGGCTCATGGCCCCATTACCTCCCCCCCCCCTCAAATACGCGCCTGCTGTGTATAGCACAAACTATACATTACACAAGTAGGGGAGACTGGCCTAAAGCGGCATACTACTTTTTTTAGACGTTATATATACTTCTTAGAATTAGGGATTATATTATTTTGCAACAGAGGCAGCAAAATTACAAATTAAACATTAATTTTTTAATAGCAGCGAAAAAAGTAAAAGTTTGCATAAACCATTTTACCCTTACTACTGTGGGTAAAATGGAATACCAATAATAAAACATATTTAAATTTAACTAATCTTATATAAAAAAAGAAACTGTACTGACATGGTAAAGAGAACATGTTTAACTAAATATTTTATCAGAAACTAACTTATAGAAGCGCCCTTAACAAGAAGTAAGTAATTTTAAATATGTTAAGGGCAGAATGGCATAGTTATAGAAAATAATTGACGCATTTAACACGTGGCGTCATCGAAGAAGTAACTTTATTGCAAAAATTTGTAATTTATGTAGCTTTTTATACGCACTCCTAAAATACTTTGTGATTAAAATAATAAAAAAAAAACTACGAGCAATGTCTATCTAAAATCGGTCTAGGACATTTGGGCGCGGCCACATGGGCGCAGCCATCTGAGCGCGGCCGCTTGGGCGCGAGGACACTTGGGCGCGGGACACTTGAGCGCAAAGACACTTAGGCGCGAGTCAAAATGAAACACATCTTAATATTGTTGTTGCCATTTTATTTTCTAAATATACACACAATTTAAAAGAAAAAGAAAAATTTTCATATTCTTAATTCTATGGATTCATTTTATAATTGTAAGAGATAGCTCTTAAAAACTCAATAATATTCCTGTTATTTGCACCGTCAACTAGATTGCGTTGATTATTGTAGTATTCGACGAGGTTTTTGATCCTTCTGTCAGCATGGATGTATTTTTTCTTTTTTTGAGTAGGCTCATTTCCTGCAAGCAAATGTTCATAAACAACGTCTCTTCCCCTTTGGATAGTTTTTAGGCTGTCGATAAATTTCCAAATGGTTGGATGGTTCATCGACAGCTCTGTTTGTAGCCTTCTGTGCGCTGCCTCTGCGTGGTTGTTTGTGCGATTAATGTCTGGCAATACCCGATTATGTACTGACCATAGTTCTGGAGGAAATATTGCTTGGCGGCGTCCGTTTCCCCGTCTGTTTGGTCGTCCTATAAATGAATCCTCAAACCATTGCAAAATAGGTTCTAGCTCTGGGGGCAACACATTTGACAATTCGTCGATAGCTTCGTCCAAATCGTCCGTCGGCAAAAAATCCAAGGATGTCACCATGCGGGCGTGAGCTGCAAAATCTGCGTCATTATTGTATCTCTTGTCTCATATTTTTGTCCCACACGTACTAAACCTGTCAAATACATAGCAATAACCATTACTACTGTACATAGGCTTGCCTCGTAACGAAACTACTTCCATTTTCAATTCGTAACAAAAAAAACTGACCACTATAGACGATACTACCACCTGTTAAACAGGTAAGCGTAAACTAACTTCCACAAATAATTTAGATGATTAGATGCTATATATTGAAGTAGAATAATGGAATAGCAGGTTCAATACAAAAGGATAAACGTAATTAAGAGGAATTAAAGAGAAATTTACAAAAATAATTAAAAAAGGTTTAACATAGGTAAACTGTTTCATAAATTGTTATCAATACAAAAGGATAATCCTAATTAAGAGGAATTAAAGTAGGGAAGAACTATGCTAAAACCTAATTTTCCATGTAATTATAGTGTTAGGGTCAGATCATATAGAGTTTTGCCAATGTTCTTTTCTATAAAAATTGGCTAGAAAAAATTTCTACTAAAAATGCATTTTAACAAACAAGCTCATGTGTTAACTAAGCAAACATCACCGTGTACAAGTGTTCTCGCGCCCATGTGTCCCCGCGCCCATGTGCCCTCGCGCCCAAGTGGTCTCGGGCTCAAACGGCCGCGCCCAAACAGCCGCGCCCAAGTGGCCGCGCCAAAATGTCCGTCTCCGATCTAAAATGGATATTGTTGGCCTAATGCCGTTTTACCCAAGGCGTGTGTATGCCATTTTACACCACAAGAGACGCTTAAATAACCCTAATCTTTTTTTGCCTTTCAGTTAATGTTTTCAATTATTCTACACATCAAAAAAGTGTCACATGTGTTGGTATTTTAGAGTTCACCTATCAAATTTAATAAAAAAAACACTACATAAAAAATATTTTCAATTTACATGCTGAATAACAAGAACTTTTGGCGGTGTCGGACCATACAAATTAAATTTATCACATAACTGACTAATCTGCGGCGTTGACAATTTTGTGGGTATTCGTAAACAGTGTTTTACAATGTTTGGACCATGTTGCCGGTTTTTAATTTAAGCGGTTGATTCAAAATTGCTTGTATGCCGTTTTTGCCAGATATGCCGTTTTAGGACAGTCTCCCCTACACAAAAATCTAGGAATTCGAAATATTAAACACCCGCCATCAACAATAATCGAGTTCCTTTTAAATAACAAAGCCAACGACTAAGTTAAGCGTTTCTTGAAAAAATTTAACTCAGCTTAGCAAAAATATTTTCCTCCTCCCTTGCCGCGGTAAAATATGCCCATCTATATTTCTCATATAACTATACGATTTGTTCGCAAAGCGTTTCTTTCACAACTTAGCTAAGCAAAGATTTTTACATTGCTATGCTGCTTAAAAGAAGCAAAAGGAAAGGACCTAATAGCAAAAATACAAGAAATCCACAGAGAAAACGTCACAACAAAAATGGCGCCGAGCCGGTTCTGGAGTGCATTTATTGATGTTGATAAAGAAGGAAAACCTGTTGGGTGCTAGGGTATCTGACCGGTCAGTCAGTCGTGCCTACTAGGGGAAGGTCGCCCTTGATGGCATACTTCCCATGATGGCATACCACAGGTATCTCTGGAATAAACCAGGTTTTGCGTCATGCCGCATAGTAAGACGGGCGCGCGTATTGACCGTTCAGTTGTGAGTCGAATTTCAGTCGTGAGGGACGTTTTTATGTAATGGCTTTTTACCTAACAAGTGCGGAAAACGAATTTTTTCGCACGAGTCTGCCGTTCACCGAACGACGCGTAGCGGAGTTCGGTGAAGCAGCCGAGTGCAGGGAAAACATTTTTCGCACGTGTCAGGTACAATAGTTTTCCTACAGGCGTGTGGAAATAAGTAACAAATTTTTCAAAGAAATTTAATAATTTTTAATTAACTATAACAATCACATACATATGTAACAGTAACTAATTCTGAGAAAAAAAGTAATAACTACAAGTTATAATTGATATATTATTGATTTTGACATAATCGTGCCGAAATTTTTTTCCGCGCTAGTGTGGAAAAACCAATTTTCCCCACGGATTTTTGACATAATCGTACCGAAAATTTTTTCCGCACTAGTGTGGGAAAATCAATTTTCCGCACTGATATCCGTGCGGAAAATTGGTTTTTCCACACGTCTGTAGGAAAAGTTATTTAATAGAATAGAAATTGTTAAGTGCCGAAGTAATATTAGCCAGTTTTTAAAACAAAAATTTATTATGTTAGGTGCATTAAATTAGAATGCGCGATTTTTTTCCGATAACTATAGGATATAGATGTTACATTGCTATGATTATTTTAATTCAACAAAACAATTCCTTTAACAGGTATGCGTCCTTCAGATTTTTGCATTTTACTGGAGTATATGCCATCATAGGCAATGCAGTTGCCTATGATGGCATTCTTGGTGATTTTTTCTTTTCAATTTTTTTTTACCAACAAAATAGTTTTTGTATATTTTTTAAAGTTTTATAATAAATATTTAAGTAGTAACAAATATTTTAACCTGGTTAAATTGGTTAAAACCTTTGAATTAAAAAATATATTAGGTGGTAAAAAAAAGGTGCCATCATTGGCGACCTTCCCCTACAAACGAATTTTTTCACTCACAGACTTTTTGTTTGCGCACGAGATAAGCTGAACGGATCCATTGGATGTACCTACTCGTAATTATTGTGAATGACAAGCACGGTCATATATCATATAAAAGAAGTGTCATACATTAATTAATTACTTATTTCCCAGGAACCCTAATTTTTACTCCCATTGCGATTCTACTATAAAGAAATTACCAAAGAAATGAGTCAGTTGCAAAACTGACCGTCTCTCGTCGGTAAATTATTCTCCGCAACCTGTTGTGGGTTGTGGGCCATGCCCAGTAATAAACAACGATGTTAATTTACTCTTTTATTATTTTCGGATTTCCTTCCTCATAGTAGGGAAATCCCACCATCGCTATTCAAAAATAAAAATATTGAAATTATATAGATAGGTACTGGAATCTCCTTAAATTTACATGCTTGCATGGGACAACCTTGGCGTCATAACTTTCACGCAACGTCACAAGTTTTACCTAGTTCCACCTTTAAATTTGGATTTATTTTCTTGGGTGATCTCTTTGGGATTTTCGCCACGAATTACTCTATACCAAATTAAAATTACAATTTATTGCCCTTATGTTGAATTGGTTTTTATGTGTTTAAGCCTGGCCGGCTTACCGCCACCGCCATTTCCACTGCATTAGGTATTGTTTCTAAGATCGAGTCCTCATGGGCGTAAATATGATAGCGTAAGAGTGTGACGAACGAAATTTAAAAAAATGGTGGTAATCAACCAATCAAATCTTAGAAAATAGGTACGCTTCCTTTTTTAGCTTTTATTAATTAATCGATATAAAATCCAAGCATTTTTAACCCAAAACTGTAAGTAATTGTACACTGTAAAAAATGGATTGAATTTTACATGATAGTTCCTTAAAAAATATAAAAATATTAATTAATTTTACACATACTTTCATGTGGTACCTACATTAATGTTTTTGTAATATTAAATTTTGTTTTAATTTTACAATAAAACAAGATATTTTTAATACGCAGTGATGAATAAGCAACTTTATTTAAGTAAATTTCAGAAAAGTTATGGAAAATTAAGACATAACAGTTAAATTTACAGCTTACAACAAAATTAAATTTATTTTTATAAAAATTACATGAATATTAAAGGATTTTTCATCCTAACATACCGTAAAAATATTTCCTTCAATTATTTTTACATCTACTACTTAATGTCACTACAAACCCTAGTATTTTTCATATACAATAATGGAAAAATATCTTAACAGCAGTAAATTTAAAGAACATTTACTGATAATTTAAAATACATATTAAAATTACATTAATCCCTATAAAAATTACAATCCTTTATGGAATTTTCATTTATTGTCGCGCAAGGCGCGTTTATCTCCATTTATCTAAAGACGCTACCAACTCTTGCAGTGGTTGGAACAAGTGTGCTGTGGTGTCGGTATTTTCATTTATTAAGTGGATAATCAATTGGAAAAGGTAAGTACTCTTTTAATAACAATGATAATTTGTTTATTTTGTAATATTCAATGTATAAGTTTTGAGAAAGATGATAAACATTTATATTTAATTTGAAATGTACCGCGTATGCAATTTGCTTGTCGTCGCCAAGGGTGTAAGGTACAGTTTTAAAATTTCATTTTTGTGTCATAACTTTTTACCAAAACAAATATAATACCAATTTAAAGGGACATATAATAGCAATAAAAGTTAATATTGATCAATTTATTTTCGATCGCTTTAAGGTCTCCACCAATTATTTTTTTTATTTACACCTTGTTACAGAATAATTATTGGCATATAAATTAATTATTCGCTTTCAGTAAAAGTGGTGTCAGAAAATGTGAAAAAAAAACCTAGATGTATATATTTTATCTGAATATTTTTTTGTATTTTTTACAGTGGTGGAAGACAAATGTTTTGTTGTTTATGAGAACGATCCGACCACAGAAGCAGGCTTTAAAACTTTTGACGAGGCTTTTCAATTCGCCTTGGCATTATATTTTAATTTTAACTTAAAATACCCATGCACGTGAAATATCAAGTTTGGAACTATTTCAAAGATATTTTAAAAAAATGTATCCAGACTCGGGAAGCAAATCAATACCTCAGTCAAAAAAAAAAATTTAAAGTCATTACCCATGGTTCTGGCGCGCGAATTATTGTTGTGAAAATACCGTTTTTTTTAATATTACGTCATTAAAAATATGTTTTATGGTTTGACCTTAAAATGTTTTATTATATTATTAGGTATTATATTCATGTTGTAGCGTTAACGGATACAATTATTTATTTGGACTAAAAAAAATTTGCCATTCACTCAAATAAATATTTCTTTCCTGTTAGCCAATAAACATTTATGTATTTAAATTGTGCCATGAAATTATTTGAACTCTTATTATTATTTGATTTGTTACAAATCATTTTTTAGCCGTAATCACTTTTTAAAAAATGTTGGCCAATGTTTATTTCATTTAAATTTCTCCTAACTTAAATGAAATGCGTTGTAAGCTTAAAGGAATTAGTGAAATGTTTATTTGATTGAAATTTATACATATTTTATTCAAGTATTTATTTGTTTACTTTTGTTTAATATGTATTTGCCGTCACAATATACTTATTTACTTAAACAATGTAAGTTATTTGTTTTAAATAAACCGTTTATTTCCCTCGAAGTTGTTCGTTTTTCATTGAAATACATATTTGTTTTAAATTGCAGTGCATTTTTCTTTCCTGAAAAAACATTTCCACAGCGTCTAATATTAGTAATATTACATGCGATGTGACTAAAAACCATATAAAGTTAAATGAATTTCACATAAATTTTTATGGAATTTTAAGATTACTTTTACCAGCCAATCTTAATATTACCTAAATAGTAACTGAACAATAGCATAAAATATTATAGAAAATTATATTTTACATAAAGTTTAATGTTATTTTAAATAAAATTTTAAGGGATAATAATAAAAACGCCTAAATGTTAATTGAATATAACATTGCATTTTAAAAATCTCACGAAATATAACATAAAAGGTAATGGAATTTTTAAAAGAATTTTATATAATTAAATTATTTTTACCTAATGGTTTCTACAATTTTCTTTTTGAAATTCCACACCCTACATTTAATATTACGTTAATAATTATGTACTGAAAATTACGCCATAATAAGTCGATATGAATTTTACATAAACTATCCATGGCATTAGGTTACCATGGATAGTTTAACGAATTTTACCATGTTTATTTTTACAGTGTACACCAAAGATGCATGTATATTTGTCCAATTTTTGGATAAAATGAAAATGTAACGAAATATTGACTAATAGAAAAACTGGTGAATGCGCCACTAAGAAAAATCCATATCTCATGCTAAAAGACTATAATATTACCAGAGTTGACATTATATAGATTTTGCAATAAGATACAGAAAAATGTTACCGTGCCAGCAAAAATTATTTACATCAAAGTAGGCCTTGAATCTAAGGGCGTAATGCTTAGCCGTAGAGCTTGTTTGGGTGTCTGTAAGAACAGAAGAACTTTTTGCAAACGTTCGTGAAATAATACAAAATACGCCAACAAATTGTACCTATAAGACGCCTGTCCCAAGAAGTGGGAAGATCTTATGGAACATGCAGGACTATTCTTAAGAAGCAGCTAAATTTATTTTCTTATAAAGTACAAGTATTCCTAGAAATACAGGTCGCAGATTTTGAAAGACGCAGGAATTACTCTCAATGGTTTACCCAAAATTTATTGGAAAGAAATAATTTATTAGACCTGACATTTTTTCGGGTAAAGCCTGGTTCCACCTCTCCGGTTATGTGAATTCCCAGAATACACGCATGTGAAGTAGTGAAAATCCACATTTTTTTGTAGAGTCCACATTGCACCCTCAAAAAATTGGTGTCTGGTTAGCTGTTTCCCGAAGAAGAATTGTTGGTCCTATTTTTTTCCATGACACAGTTACAGCACAGCGGTATAGAGACAATATTTCAAATCCATTTGTGGAGCAGTTACTTGACGACGAACTACGTTTTGGATATTTTCAACAGGAGGACGGTGCAACCGCCCATACAGCAGCCGCCGAAACTATTAACTACTTACGCATTTTTTTCGACGACAGATTGATCAGTTTTCGATCAGACATTGAATTCCCACCTAGATCACCTTGTTTAACGGTTATGGATTACTTCGTTTTTCCTCATTTAAAGAACACTATTTTTAAAACACCAGTTGCAAATTTAGGACAAATAACAAGAAAGGACTATCCAAGAATGTGGTAACATTTCTCCAGAGATGCTGGTCAACACTTTCGAAAATTTGAAGAGACGTGTGAATTTATGCTTGGAGCATGGCGGTGGCCAATTTCAGCAATTTATGTAATTATTTTTCTTTTTCTTTCTGTACATTCTTACTTTGTTAATTTTGTAAAAAACAAAAATAAATTTGTATTTGTCTACTTATTTTATTACTCATTAGTTTGGCATATCATGTCATAATATGAATTTGACAAAATTTTAACCTAGATTTGGTTAGATATATCGTCCCCATATCATTGTGATCTAAACCAAGCCCTACGTTTTTTAATCCAAGCCCTCTTTGATGCAAATAATTTTTGCTCGCACGGTAAAATAAAGTGCATTAAAGCAAGTCGCTCGTCTTATTTTTAAGGAAAACAACTTTTCTATGGTCCTTTGTTAAATCATTTATTTCCATTTTTAAAATTTTATAACATACTTCTCAGGTACCTACCTAAACAAAAACATTTTGTATTATTTATTTACCTCTTAGATCATGCCCAGTCATGTCAATTATTTAATGCTATATTTAGCTTATCTTCTCAGTAGTAGGGAAAAACCCAAACGATTACCATTTAGAATAATGAAATAGAAGTAATGAGAACGAGATAGTGCACTGCGTAATATTTTTGCCCGCGGTTATGCGTTAAGGTGGCCAAGACGACGTCATGGGTTTGCTTTCATGACGTCAAAACGTGGAGAAATCTGGTCGTTAGGTAAAACGACAATTCGGTTATGAATTTATTAATTATTCATTACTCAATATTAGCATTAGACAGATATGCGTGGTCTGGTATTTTATGTAATTTTCAATTTCCATATTTTATTATTTTTATCTTCAGTTGTCTTCACTATCACACAAATACACTTATTACCTGAAGACGACTGGAGATGCGGAACAGTCGTAACATTGTGATTTAAGTAAACTGCTCTCACAAGTTTTACAAATTATTTTTTTAACATCTTTATCACAGGTCTGTAATTAGAAAATGACAAAACGGATTTTAAAGCGGTTAGCGGAGTTTAAAAGATTGTTTCGTAGAAGATTGTTTCGTGTAGACGTACCACACTATTGATCTGCAAGATCAATAGTGTGGTACGTCTATGACGTAATCAACACATTTTAATATTAAACAGGGTGGGACATTTTGTTATTAGTACTTTTTCATATTATATTTTGAAGCCGTTTTATAACCTCAATTAGTAATTAAGTCAATATCTCTTGTATTTTTTTGTCTTACGCCCTAGGGGAACAATAATATCCTAATTTTTTTTAAACATAGCTGATTTGAACATGACTAAAGACATAGCCTATTAATGACTGTTTACGCCGTGTGTTTTCTATCTAATGCACTTATTTGGTTTATTGCTTAAAAAGAAAAATAGTATCCTAAGATATCTACCAGGTGTCCCAAATTACCAAGAGTATGAGAAAACTACGACAATAGGGAACTATCCAATTTTTTTTACAATAATATGATTTAGTTAGTCCTAAATAAAATACTCCCCAATTATTACGCCTTAAAAATCAGTAATAACTTGGTAAAAATTCTTTGAAGTTTCGCGCGTGTCAAAAGCATTTCAAACGACCTTTTAAGCGCGCCAAGCCCGATGACGTCACGAAGTATGACTTTTCCGTCATCCGTCATCCTGACCGGTGGCCGAGCTACCGAGTTTGCATTTGGATTGCCGTGTGTTATTGTTATTGTATTGTTTTTTTAAGATGGAATTCTCAACGTCTTTCAATGTATTGCCAACCTGTGGATGTCACACACGAATTATACTTCTTGACGTCACGACCCGTTTTTACCCGCTTGGGATAATTTGAATTTTGGGGCATTTTTAAATCTTGCTAGCGGTCTTTTGGGACGAAATATGTTGTTTTTTTTGTTGCCATATCGTCGCTGTTAAAAAGTAAAGGCCTATCTCAAATTTTGGAGAAATTGAGTTAGACCCGTCATTAAACATGTCCATATGTATTTTATGTTGTGACAAAAAGGCGTATCTAAATCTAATACCGCTTCCATAAAATTAAACTTTTCCTCTTTGGCCTATCTCAAAAATTCGATAAACATATTTTTATGTATAAGCGTATCTTGAGATACGCCACAAAATAATATATATTTTGATCGCCTTACGGCGAATCTTGACTTACGCCTTTTTATTACAATTTAATTTTAAGAAAATACTTAAATATAAGGCCTATCTCAAATTTTGCTTGTTTATGCCTGTCGGTGCAAGACAATGTGTTATGCAGCGGAAGGTGATTTATTCAGTTCTTATTCCAATCTTCAAAACCTGCTTCTCCTGATTGTTTTCCATCAAAATTTAAAATTAAATCCTTTTGCATCTTAATTTAAACAGGCGTATCTCAATAAATGAGCGGCCATTAATTTGTTACTAGCAAAACGTAAAGGCGTATCTCCAACAAAAGTAGATATATATTATGTAATAGTAAATTTACAAACTTTCGTTAGGGCCTATGGTGTTTAATAGGTATTGCTTAAAATAAATGTGAAAATAGAAGTATAAATAGATCTAATCATTAAATCATTTAGGGTTTATGAAGAAAATGGTGATAATAATATAATACACTTTTCTTTAAATTGCTCTACTGAAAACTTGTAAAAATCGAGATACGCCTTTACGGCTTTTCAACGACGATATGTTTTATATAGTCGGATCTGGTCTTATCGTGCGGGTCATACGATTCAAGAAAGACATACTCTCAGTTTTTGTTTTCTTTACTTGCGTTTAATTTTACTCTCTAAATAAAATACGTAAGATAAATGAGACAGACTTATTCCATTTTGACATGAAAAAAAAGGATATGTATTTACTTTCCAGCGATTCTAAAAAAGCTTATAATAGCACCAGCTACGTTTTATTTTAAATATGCCAGTTTTGTGACTTTGACAGTTTGTGACAAAATGAAACAATTTTCTGGGTTTTTGCATCCTCAATCAAAAAAAAATGGTACTTAATCTGATAAACTATTTCGAAAATAAAAGAAAAAGTGGAAATTCGCCAACCAATATTCAGGAAACAGCAGCCAAAGCACTGGGAATTAGTTTAAGGACTGTGCAGAAAATTGTGCATGAAAGAAAACAACATAATACCCAAGAATACTAAAAAGTGTAAACGAAGAAAGCCAAAGACTGAGGATTTAAGCGAAAATATTAAAATGGGAGTTCGAAATGTGATTTACGATTTATACAAATCAAAAACCAATGTAACTCTTCCAGTTTTACAAAAAACATTAAAAATTCGGGGTGTTTTGGAAATTGGACTTGAAGCGTTATCAAAATTAATAAAAAATTTAGGTTTTCGCTATAAAAAAGACTGTAACCGAAGATTTTTATGTGACCAGCCACAGATAGTGAGTCAGTGTTGAGTTTTTAAAAAAATATACGGACAATTACAAATCGAAATTTAGAAAAGTGGTATTTTTAGACGAAACGTGGATATTTTCGAATGGAAGTGGTTCAAAATCTTGGCAAGATGAGTCTGTAAAAAGTGTTAAAAGGAAAATGGGGTGCGGTACGGGAAACCGTTTTATTATTTTGCATGCCGGTTTTGCAACGGGATATGTTGCAGGTGCGAGTTTATTTTTTTCTTTAACATCAAAAAGTGCTGACTATTATAAAAATATGAATTGCGAAATGTTTGAAAAATGGTTAAAAGTTCAATTGATACCAAATTTGGATGCTTCGTCTTTAATTGTATTAGATAATGCATCATATTATTCAAGAATTTTAAATAAACAGCCTATCTTGGAGGAAAAGTGATATTTATGAGTGGCTGGAAAAACACAACCAAAATCCTTTACCAAATATGCTTAAATCGGAACTCCTATCAATAGCAAAGTCTCTTAAAAAACCTAAAATATACGCGGTAGATGAAATACTGCCCGAATATGGTCATGAGGTTCTACGACTGCCGCCATATCATTGCCAGTTTAACGCAATAGAATTAATATAGGCTGGTGCAGTCTTATTATGAAAAACATGTAGGTGATGGTCTTAAATCCGACCAAGTACAAATAGTTTGGCAAGATTCGTTAGAATATATTACACAAGAATACTGGAAGAAATCGGTGGAACATACAGAAATATTAATAAGGGATTGGTGGGATCGAGAACAAGTACTAGATGTCGAAGTAGCGCCAATGATAATTGCTCCATTCGAAGACGACTCAGACGACGAGGACTTTTCAGATTTTATAAGTGATGATGAGAGTTTTTAGGCTATAATTATAAACGGTGTTTTTCGTTTACATTTTTTAGTATTCTTGGGTATTATATTATGCTTTTTTTTCATGCACATTATTCTGCATAGTCCTTAAACTAATTCCCAGTGTTTTCATTACGGTTTCCTGCATATTGGTTTGCGAATTTCCACTTTTTCTTTCATTATCGAAATAGTTTATCAGACTAAATGCCATTGTATTTTTAGGTTTTAGTAGTAAAATTGTTAAAATAAATTGCACTGCTTATTATTGTCGTTTTTAATTAAAGGGTACAGTAGGTATATAATTAACGATTATATAATTTTTTTGTAACTTTTTCAACTCCCCTGTACATAATTTTTACAAAACTAATAATATTAGGTATATGTGGCTATCTTCGCGATAGCTAAAATAATGAAACTATTTTTCCTTCCTTCGGTATATTTATAAATAATCTCACAACATTTTGATAGCCCCTGTGTTGTCTGATTTGACGCATATGATCAGTGACCTTTGGACCCGCACGTTAAGGTGGGAGTATCAACATGCTTGCCAACCTATAACCTATTTCGAGTAGATTTATTTATGTTTTCTAGCTTTTATACAAAATTTAAAGAAAATCAGTATCGACTTGATATTCTATAGGTAATAATTGACATATTTAGTAAATATCAAGGAATTTCATAACTTATTTTAGAAGAATTGTATAGCGAAAAATATCGGGTAAGATATTTTTTAACATTATTATGTCATTGTCACTCATTGTTCTCTCACTATACAATTCTCCCAAAATTAGCAATGAAATAAATTGATATTTTTGTAATATATCAGATACTACCTAAATAATGTACCGACGATATTGATTTTCTTTAAATGTTAGTTATTAAAATAATAAACTCAAAAAATCAACGCAAAATAGGTTATAGGTTGGCAATAGATTGAATGACGTTGGGAATTCAACCTTAAGACCAGATCTGACTATAACAATGTATACCTACTTATGATTTATAGAATTTTTTCCCCATTTAAAATTTTTGACAAGTTCCCTATTGAGTTATTTAAACGGAAAACTTTTTAACTCAGAGATTTTAGTTATAAAAGGTTTATACCTTTTTATAAGAACATTGTTCTTATGCAATAGTCGTAGAGTCAACTTTTTCTTAAAAAAAGCGCTTCTACAGTTGACAACCACATGTGACATTAACAGCTGATACTAGTTTCTTCCTAAAAGTTCCCAGTGTAGTAGTGGGTCGTATAGCAATCTCACGAGTTAGGTGTCAAAGACTAATTTTTTTTGGTGTTTATTATTTAAGTTAAACGGTGAGTAGAATAAACCAGTTAAGGATAATTAACTCTCCTATTTCCAATAATAAACATATCATTTAATTATCATCATTTGCTATTATAAATTTAATATTATTAATTTATTTATTTTAAGTAGATACGGTACAAATTCAATTAAATTAAAATTATACGACATTCATTATTGACGCAAATTTACTATCTCACCTAGTACACGAATGTTAAAAAGATAAGCACTAGTCGTGACGTAACGGTCAGCGGTCATTGAACTTACTTTACCTACATAATGTAACATTGAAATTTTAAATATTTTTCTTTCCCACCCTGTATAACATTAAAGCGCGTTGGTCACGTCATAGGCGTACCACGCTATAAATCTGCGAAACAATCTTTTAAACTCTGCAAACCGCATTAAAATACGTAATGTCGTTTCCGATACCGCAAAATTGCCGTTCTAATGAATCAAAAATTAGAACAAATAAAAATATAGATGCATAGTAAACATAACATATAAATTCCAATTTAATGATTTTTTATAATTTATTAAAAATCATTTCTTTAATTTCATAAATTTCACTCGCTACCAGAAAGCAGGGGAGTCCATAATGTTTCTAATTTTATTGTCGAATGCTCACATTAAACATTTATCTTCCTTTTATAACATGTGATTCGGCTGGAAATAGGAATTAATAAAACTTAACTCCAGGAAATATCCAGGAAAAGATTTTGGTTTTTGCACATGGGCAGCCATTAAGATCGCTCCTGTTATCATTATCAATTTTCTTCTGGGTAATAATTCAAAATATTGATTTAATATAGATATTTAATCCATTAATTCCATATCTTATACTTATTCATACTATAAGTGTTCGTACTAGTTCGTAGTAATAAGGAAAACCCCAGTATTAGATAGTAGACTGGGTGTCCAAAATAACATTTATGAATATAAGGAACGACTGAATGATCAACGGATATATAATGTATATTAATATTATTCATGTATCCAAGGCTGTAGCCACGGGAGGTTAGGAGGGCTTAACCCTCCTTGAAATATTTGCAGGTTCTAAAAAAGTGTATACGTAAGTACCTACATTTTATTAAAACGGCCATCGGTGAAAATATTATAATATATTATCTGAACACACCTTATAGAATCCATATTTTTCGAGATATATCTAGGAATATTTTATATTTCTACTAACCTGACACTTTGATTTTAACCTGAACGGCATTGGCAGACGTAATTTGCTCACAATCAAAGGTGTCTGGTTAGTGAAAACTAAAATTATTTTGGGCAACGTTAGATATTTAAAAAGAAAATATTGACCGCTCGGAATGACGTGGTTATTCTTCTGTTTTATTTCGTAATAATTGTCCATGGCCGCCTAGACAATAAATAATAACTGATAAATAACTAAAATAAATAACAAAATATATACCGGGTGTCCACGGAAGGTGGCTCACCCCTCTAACTTTTTTGTTTTTCAAGATAATGAAATAAAATTCGGGGGATTTGTGTTCGACATAAAACTGCATTTTTTGACAGGTGACTCAACATTATGGAACCTTCGGTTTAACCGGAAGTGATATAAACTTTCGATTCTTAAATGGGACACCTGGTATATTTTTACTTTTTTTGACTCCATATGACATCGTAAACACAACGATGTGTCACTTGTCACTTTTTGTCACCAAGAAAATATTTTTTTTCCAAATTTATTGCTTTATCTAGAGAGGGCTATGAATACCTTAAAATCACTTATTTCAGTTCTCTAATCTTGGGAAAAATACAATTTTACTATTTTTGATCCAATGCTATGTGCTATGTAAAATTTAATCTTTAAAGTTGTATAACTCATTTTTTTTAAACGGCAACATGGTGGCTCGTTGGGTTGAGAAAAAAGAGGATTTTATTACGATTATTTTGATACCATACACTATTAGGTTTTAGAAAACCTGTCATTAAAAAAATTTTAAAAAGTTAACTTGGAACTTTCCTAAAATAAAGCATCTTTTGAGAATAAATTTAGATTTAAATGCATCAAGTAGCCTGTAACCAGCAAAACTGATAAAACAAAATCATGCCTTGAAGAAAATTGAAATGCCAACAGCTTCTGCCAAAGTAAATTAGTTTGTTGTTTAAAAAAAACATGGAAAATAATAGTTTTACAAGAAGTGAAAAAGTTGATATGTTATTAGTGTTTGGAGAATGTAGAAATAATTCACCCGATGCTGCACGACTTTACGCACAAAGATATTTTAATCGGCGTCATCCAACCCGGCACTATTAGGTACCCAAAACTGGTTCCAAAAATGCGAAATGAGCCTGGCAATAATAACATATCAACTTTTTTACTCCTTGTAAAACTATTATTTTCCATGTTTTTTTTTAAACAACAACAAACTAATTTACTTTGGTAGAAGCTGTCGGCATTTCAATTTTCTTCAAGGCATGATTTTGTTTTATCAGTTTTGCTGGTCACAGGCTACTTGATGCATTTAAATCTAAATTTATTCTCAAAAGATGCTTTATTTTAGGAAAGTTCTAAGTTAACTTTTTAAAGTTTTTTTAATGGCAGCTTTTCTAAAACCTAATGGTGTATGGTATCAAAATAATCAACAGTAATATCACAAGACCTCGTTTTTTTATCGGTTAAATTTTTCAGCTGTCACGAAAACTTTTTTGTTTGGAAATTTTACGAGTTGAATTTGGAAATGTTTATTCTGATTAGATCCCGAGAGCGAAGCTCGAGGGATTTAATCTTTGAATAAACATGCCCAAAGTTCAACGAGAAAAATTGCCAAAAAAGTTTGAGTGAAAATGGAAAATTTAACCAATAAAAAAATGATGGTCGAGTGATATTTGGCACGATTATTTCGTAAACCCCAAATGTCCCATCCATATCTATTGAGTAATAATGTTTTATATATTTCTACAGGTAGCCTGTGGTGTATTACTTGGAATAGTTATTTTTAGTAAAATTGCATAACATACCACTCAACGAAAACTGTTTAGTTTACTGCTGGCAACCAAACATACAATTATAATTGTATGTTTGGTTGCCAGCCTTATAAGCAGAAGTCTGAATTTTAGATTAGTTCTATAATGACATTTGATAAGTATTTTTAAAATGTGGTGTAATTTATAAAGAACAGCAACTTTATTAGAATAAACATAGGCATGGGTGCATTATAATATAAAAACAAGTAGGTAAATAAATATAGTATTAATGTTATTGTATTAAAATATCAGAAATTATCCGAAAAAGTTATAAAAAAATAATTGACATTGATTTGTACTTCGAAATATTGTGACAGAACTAGACGGGCCAATGGCGACGTTTAATCGCTAAAATCCCACGTAGTTTTATCACTATTATACTAGCTGATTGGTTAAAACGAGACGGTTTGATTGGACGAAAAGGCGAAATTGACAGGTTTACGAAATAATCAACAGTAATATCAAAGCTGTTGGCATTTCAATTTTCTTCAAGGCATGATTTTGTTTTATCAGTTTTGCTGGTCACAGGCTACTTGATGCATTTAAATCTAAATTTATTCTCAAAAGATGCTTTATTTTAGGAAAGTTCTAAGTTAACTTTTTAAAGTTTTTTTAATGGCAGCTTTTCTAAAACCTAATGGTGTATGGTATCAAAATAATCAACAGTAATATCACAAGACCTCGTTTTTTTATCGGTTAAATTTTTCAGCTGTCTCGAAAACTTTTTTGTTTGGAAATTTTACGAGTTGAATTTGGAAATGTTTATTCTGATTAGATCACGAGAGCGAAGCTCGAGGGAATTAATCTTTGAATAAACATGCCCAAAGTTCAACGAGTAAAATTTCCAAAAAAGTTTGAGTAAAAAATGGAAAATGTGAAACCGGAAGTTCCATAATGTTGAGTCACCTGTCAAAAAATGCAGTTTTATGTCGTATACAAATCCCCCAGATTTTATTTCATTATCTTAAAAAACAAAAAAGTTAGAGGGGCGAGCCACCTTCCGTGGACACCCGGTAGATACCAAAATTTTATTATAAAAAAGCCGAAAATTATGATAGCAAAAAGGCTATTTTTGTAGAATTTTACCTTTTGATAAAAGGAAAATAGCAAAACTTTGGTGGAAGCCGAAATGGAATTACACTTCCCAATGTTTTTATGAATTTTTATTGTTACCCTTCCCCATACCATTACCATGGTAACTACAGTATATTTTTTTACCCCAAAGTTGTAGAATGCAAGGTTTTGGAAAAGCAGCCGCTCGCTTCGTCCATATAAATTATTAAATTATTATGTTAGTTAGTTTGTATACAGTATCTACGTCCGGCAAGCAAAATATTCTGGATTCGATTCACAGCGAAGACTTAATTTTAAAAATTACATCTGCAGGCCCAAACATTTTTTACTTCGATATATTTAATACAACGAACCTAACATTTAAAACATATTTTTAAAATAGGATACAAAAACGATTATATTTTTGTGGGAAAGAAAGAAAAAACCTAAAGTCTTTCTCCACAAAATTTAATAGAATAAAAATTATCTAGGGGTCTCTACATGTTTCGAACGTAGAAACGTTCATCATCAGAAGCTGGAAAATTTATTTAGTGCTAATGGTTTTAGCAGAAGACTGAAGAGAAAAGGGTGTAGAAACCTAATGGAACTTTTATGGAATTAAAAAATTGATATGTAGAAGAGACATAATATGAAGAAAATTGATAAAGGTTAAACCATACTGAGTATGTTAAAAAAGTTGTTAAAGTAGGTCTAAACCAACCAAATAAACTGGGGAAGAAAAAAAAAACCTTCCTGAAAAGGTGTCGAAGATTATTTAAAATGTTCTATAAAACTTTTTAAGTTTATTTCAGTAAGACATTATAAGGATAAAATTGTTATTTCATAATAAGTACTCACACCTCAGTACCCACAAAATACTTTTTGCAATGTAATTTTATTGTGATATGACTATTTTATCCTTATAATGTCTTACTGACTATAAAAAATTTTAAATAATCTTCGACACCTTCTTTTCAGGAAGGTTTTTTCTTCTTCCCCAGTTTATTTGGTTGGTTTAGACCCCTTTAACAACTTTTTTAACATACTCAGTATGGTTTAACCTTTATCAATTTTCTTCATATTATGTCTCTTCTTCTACACATCAATTTTTTTATTCCATAAAAGCTTCATTAAGGTTCTACCTACCTTATTTTATCTTCTGCTAAAACCATCAGCACTAAATAAATTTTCTGTCTCCTGATAATGAACGTTTCTGCGTTCGAAACATGTAGAGACCCGTAGAGAATTTCTATTCTATTAAATTTTGTGGAGGAAGACTTTAGGTTTTTTCTTTCTTGCCCATTTTTTCAACTCCACTTTAAGCATGGACTATTTCTTCAGATTATATTTTTATTTCAATGCAACATTTTCTCTCAATAGAAAAAATCAAACTGCAACTAAATAAATTGTTGGAAGTGCCCACCTTCAGCCAAGATACATGCATGTAATCATATTTGCATAGAATTTTATACACGAGTTAAAATTGCAGTAATGTTTCTTATTGTTCGCAAGTCGGCGATTATTCGGTTTCTTATGTCTTATTATGCATTGTCTATTATTGACGTCTTGTAAACCACTAATCAGTGACCGATCGAGTTCAATAAATCGCATCTCTAGCTATAACGCTAAAATGGGCATGAACCATATCCGCACTCAAAAAATGTCAAACTACATAATTAAAAAAATTATACTATTTTATTTTTGTGTTGCAAAAAAAATTTACTTTTAACGTATAAAAAAACAGCAAGAAAGCGTCTTAATTACAATTAAAATAAGGATTCATTAATTTTTTTTTCAAAAATCAGTAGGGTAACATACCTAAAGTGCCACACACACTATGAGACCTAACTCGAGGCACGTTGCTAGGCGATAACTCGCACGAAACGGTATCACGTCTCAAGAGTAGTATCAGGTATACGCGAGTTTGTGGAGGTTGTATAATAAAATGTCATTCCACAATCTTTCGAAGGAAAAAAATTGCAGTTGGTGTCACCGTAGGTTTAGTAGTTTTTGAAGATACAGAAAAAAAAAGAAAATAGTCAAAGAAGTGGTTTCTTGAAAGAAAAAAATTCTCTCACATACCACTCTTAAAAGAATTGCAGCAAAATGAACACAAAAAATACCAAAGGTTAGGTATATAAACATCATCAGCTTGTGAACCTGTAGACTTGGAATTCTTAACTTTTTTCAGCTTCCTTCTAAAAGCGCAGAGCAAATTGTGTATTTTTTTAGAGACAAAATCCCTATTGACCACAGGATTTATTTCTTTACATTTTTCAACAAGTCTGTTCATCGCGGAATTTTTAAGATTTCTTTTCATGTATATGTTTTTGCTTTAACATTCCACACATGGGTGTAATTTCTATATTCTTCTATAAATACTTCCTAAAATATTTTTTCTGTATTCATCTTCTTGAACAATTATTGTTTAGATACTAAGAAAAAATATTTTATAACACCGAAAACCGACTACGAATCTCACGAGACCTAGCGACTAGCACACACAAGTTGAGACCGGTCGTGTTTCGTCTCGCGGCAAGTATCAGTGGCGGCCCGTGGCGGACTCGTTGAGACGGTCTCGCACGATACAAAAACCAGTGGCAGCTCGTGCCATTTTAGTGAAGTAGGGCCAGGTAAACCCTTAGCGCCGCAGGCAAAATTTTTTTGGGTGCCACGCCCTTTTTTGTTAATAGTTCTTGCTTTTGAAGTAGGAAAAATAAGCAAAAAGGCACCTAATTTAATTTATGAATTTACAATCATATCTTGAATTTAAAAAAAATACTGTAGGTAGAGTGTACTATATAGACCGAAAGAACCACAAACCGAACGCAGTTTATAATTTGGTTTAATATGTATCTGTTTTTATCAATTTGTTCGTTTTTATTTATTATTTCATTGTGATATGCAGAATTTAATTGAGTTTTAATGTTAATTTTACCAAGCATACTGAAATTAAATATATTGTTTAAATGTACCTTCGATTTTTCATGTGTCTTCATTTTTTCCCAGATATGGACCAAATCATCTGTACCTTTTTGGGACCAAGTTTGCTCCCCCATCAAATAAAACACACATAAAACAAAATAGTCTATTAGATTTATCACAACCGCATACCCAAGTATTTTTTCCATAAATATTTCTATTACATCAGCAGGCCGAACGAAAATTATTTAGTTTACAAACAACCTTACACGACACGACGCGGACAAACAACTGTTTGAATTTGAAACGTCTAACGTCAAACGGTCAAACGGGGTCAAAGAGCCTGGCGCTACACGGAGATGTTTTCCTGCTCGCATTCAAGGTCATTTTCCTATGTTTTTTATTGGTGTGTTATGGCAATTACGTCATAACTTCGGGCCTCCCGTGTGCCTCGTCGCTTTGGCGCTAAAGCTACGTTACCGTTTTACGCATAATCGCTTCCTCAATAGATGGAAATTTGCACCCGACTGTGTTCCATTTTTAAATTATTTTGCTAATTGCTTTAAAAAGGAGAATATTAATTTTAATAGGTTTTGGTAATTTGTAAAGGGCAGGACGCTGGACAGGAGGGCAGGTAGTGCCATGGCACTGTGGCTCTACCCCACGAGCCGCCACTGACAAAAACTAGTCGATATAGTTGAATTCACATTAACTTTTAACGCCGTGACATTTCAGTTCTGTCATACTTGTCAAATACTGCAGCAACTCATAAAATATAAATTTCTAATGGCTAAATTTAATTAGTATAATTGTACTGCACACAAAGTATGTCTATCTTGTATTATTTCATACGGTTAAAAAGAGATAGAAATAAAAAGAGTTGGCCGAACAATTCCAGAAAAGAAAAAGAAAAAACACTGACCAATCTCAGCTGTATAAGAAATTTAGTAAGGGTGAAATCTTAAGTAACTAGACAGTGACAAGTCTTGACATTTGGCATTAAAACTTTATGTGTATGTAACTATACAACAACACAGACCGTGAGATTTGGTATCAGAGACGGTGGCCTCGCGGCATGTCTCGAGGCAGATCTCATGGTGTGTGGGCCACTTAATTTTCAAAAAAATATAAGGGAATAATTTTGTACCGACGCGACGCCACTTGTTGTCTCCAGGAATTAATAGTGCTTTCAAATTGGTCATATTTTAGTACTTTCTAAATTCAGCTAATTTAACCTAAAAATCTCTACTTGTTTATTAATTAATAATTTTTCAAAAAATTTTGAACACCCTGCATTTTCAAAACGAAATTGTTAAAAACATAGTAGGTATATTTAAACTTTTTCTTTTAAAATAATATCAGCAACCATGATATCTCGAAGTTTGTGAAAGTATGTAGAATGTAGGTACTTTAGAATCATCATGTATACATGTAAGTATATACAAGCAAAAAATGTGCAAATTTGTAATTCTGAAAAATGTAAAAAAATTAAATTCTTAGTACTTCAGTAAGCCCCTTCATTATAAAACAAGAGAGCAATAACATATCATTATAATGTTTAAAAAAACAACGCGATCGTAATGGGTCTAATATATTCATAATTCTCTAATTCGTGGTTCCTTATAATTTAATAATTTCCCATACTATTTTTAGCGAAGCTTCCGAGTAGCGGGAAAACCGGACTATTTATACACTTTTGCAATATCGTTAATCGGTTTTTTAAAACACTAAAATGTCAGGAACAATACAGGGAGGATAGATTTACTATCTAGGTGTAATTACTTTTCTTTGAAGCGACCCAAAAGGCTCTAGGGAATTCCAAAAAGTTAATGTTTTTATGGAGTTAAATATTTCGAATCGGACGATGAGCGAGAGGTTGCACATTTAAAAAGATCACAAATACTTTTGAAAAACCTTTTTAAACACTAACTTTTTTGTAATAATGGAAAAATATTTTTGAACTATAATATTTAACAAACATTTTTTTTTCTTTCAAAAGTATTGTTTGTTTATAATCTTCTTTTTATTACAAAACTGTATATATTTTCTATAAATAGATACATATAAAAATTAAAAATTTATTGCATATCGAAAACATTGCTCATATACACGAAACAAAACGAAAAACAAATATTTGTTTATAGCACTATGTATTATATTATAATAGTTTTAATTTAACACTTTTAAAAATAATGCTTTATTTCTTGGTATTAAATATTTAATTTAATAATAATTTATAATGGGAAAGAAAGAAAAAACCAAAAGTCTTCCTCCACAAAATTTAATAGAATAAAAATTCTCTAGGGGTCAAATTTTATTTAGTGCTGATGGTTTTAGAAGAGAAAATGGTGTAGAACCTTAATGGAGCTTTTATGAAATTAAAAATTGATGTGTAGAAGATACATAATATTATGAAGAAAATTGATAAAGGTTAAACCATACTGAGTATGTGAAAAAGTTATTAAAGGGGGTCTAAACCAACCAAATAAACTGGGGAAGAAGAAAAATCTTCCTAAAAAGAAGGTGTCAAAGATTATTTAAAATTTTTTATAAAACTTTTCAAGTATATGTCTGTAAGACGTTAAAAGGATTATTGTCATAGATTATGAAGATATCACAATAAAATTACATTGCAAAAAGTGTTTTGTGGGGTACTGAGGATTGCATGCATGAATGCATGATATGAAGAGTTATTTTTATGTTTTATTATACCAATAAGTGGAAAATAAATATCTAATAAATAAGAATGAAAACTTGTTTACTCTAAGGCTAATATCATTATTATCATTATTTGGTTTATTATCAAAAACTGACGAATTTTCTAAGTATTATTCATTCATTCTTATGAATGAATCCATATTTATTTTAAAAAATTGAACTAATATTTTTCTAGTATATTACAGGATGTAAAGGATCATATTTAAATAGGTAACTCCTTGGGTGTTTGAAACACTTCATGCTATTTTTTTTAAATTCACTATCTAAAAAGTTTGGTAAGGTAATAAGCAGGACATCTATAAGATTAAAAAGAATGCGCTGCAAACCAATACCTTTACACCGACCGTCCTTGCACCTTGCACAGTCTGAATCTTATTTTATTGAGCAGTTTTTTATTTATGCACGTGACAAGAAGAACAATATTAATACAAAATTTTTGTGGTGTCGTTAACTCGTCTTATTTTAAATATATTTACCCCTCACCCTCACTGCTCACTTATTTCAAGATCTCAAAGTACTTACATGAATTTATCGCCTGCAGTAATATGTACTGTAATCTATCCACTGAACAGAACATGTTTTATCACTTTTACACCAATCTTGATTTAATTTCAGCTCAACGACAGACCCCCTATATATAATAAAAGAAAATACTTTACGTATTCGTTATAATCTAATAATTGCGCATGTCATTTTTAGTATAGGTATAGATTCCCAGTATAATAACGACAATTAATTATTAATTCCTTGCATAACAACGACTTTTCGCAGAAGGGGATTCACGAGAGGGATTCTGCGAACCGTATTTTTGACTTGTAAACGCTCCTTTTGCGATAAATGGAAAACGCTTTATCTACGGAATCACAATTATATGAAATCACCTTTATAGCATTTCGTGGTAAGATAATGGTCAGATCGTGTTCGTTAAAAAAATAAACAAATAAGAGTTAATTTGGTTAAGTTAGGTTAGTTCGCGACGACTATACAAGTTGGAATTTTTAACTGGAATAAATTCAGTATTAGAAAGCATCTTCACTTGCTGAAAAATACAAAATAGCAGTTGCGTTTATTTTTAGTTTGGCATACTTTTTTCGAGTCTTCGTGAAATTTACCCCTGTTTTAGGGGTAGAAACCGTCCCTAACTTTTTTTTAATGTAAAGGGTAATATAGACGCAATTTGTTTTGTTGTAAAAATTTTTGGAACATTTTTTTCTTGACAAACCCCTAATCTAAAGTAAAATTCATTCTTGACAATATGTAGGTACACCATATCCGGTGGTCTTTGGCGAATTTCGTGTGAAAGTCGTTGTCTAAGTTCCTCTAAATTTTCTGGTTTTGTTGTTTTGTTATGAAAACTTTGATTTTTAGGTGACCACAAAGGAAATAATCTAAAGAGGATTAAGGTCCGGCGATCGTGGCGGCCATTCAATAGTACCCCTTCTTTTTATACAGCGGTTTATAAAAACTTCACTTAAATATTCTCGAACATTTATGGCGTAATGAGGCAGAGCACCATCCTGCTGTACCCATATTCGATCATCATAAAGATCTGCTTCTGCATGGTGAGGAAATAAAGTAGTCAAAAACTGGAATAAGTTCTCCTTGCATAAAATCCAGATCCAGATATACAGGGTGATTCAAAAGTACTTTGACAAACTGCGGGAGGTTATTGCTGGCAATATTTTAACACAAAAAGTTCTTATAAACAGTGGTCCTTGGCGACTTCGTTACGGAGATACAGGGTGTTGAAATGTTAAAAGAAATAGTAATAATTTTTAAATAACTCCTTAACGAGTTATTTTTTTTTTATGAAATTTTGTAAATTAAATAAGCATCTAAGGACACTTATTTTCAAAGTACAACACGTTCGTAAATTTAACCAGTGGCGTCGGTACAAAATGTTACTATCATATTTTTTGTGAAAACTATGCTACACCACTGACTTATTTTATTTTAACTTTTTTCATATAAATCCCCCCTTTATTTGGAACAAAAAAGATCACGTGTGTTTTTTTGATACGAGGGACGGTTTAAGCGTAAATGATTATTTTATTTAAATATACACAAACATTAAAAAATGTGTTTTAAACTGATCAACCACTCAACTATTTATTACAGTATTTTAACGAATACCTACATACATACTTACTCATAAACAAATATGTATATGCCTAAGGAAGGTATCTGAGGATGCCTATTTTCTAAGTATAACACGTTTTCAGTGGCATACATATTTATTTATTAGTATGTTATTTTTTAATATTTTGTACAGGGTTATCCAACCAAGACTAGACAAGGCGATTTTTTGACTTTTCCTGTACTTTTATAAAAAAAACTGAAATAGCCTTCTTAAGTCATTTTCTCCCGCGAATTCGAATATCTTCAGCAAAAAACAATTGAACATCAAACAAAAGTACTAGGGGTCACTTTGATATTTTTTTAAATGGAACACCCTGTATATTTTTACATTTTTAAATTCCACATAAAATTATAATTATTTTTTATTAAATGCACTATTAGTCTATACGTCACAGTTTCCGAGATATTGACTCTCGAAAAGTGACATTTTTGAACTTTGACAGCTTATAACTTTCTAACAGTACGTCTTAGAGCAAAACGGCTTACATGTCCCTATCTTTAAATTTTATTATCTTCCCAAAAAAATCAACTTCCGGTTAAACCGGATGTAACTCGAAAGAAGGAAATATAGTTGTTCCGGTTTAACTGGAAGTTGATTTTTTTGGGAAGATAATAAAATTTAAAGATAGGGACATGTAAGCCGTTTTGCTCTAAGACGTACTGTTAGAAAGTTATAAGCTGTCAAAATTCAAAAATGTCACTTTTCGAGAGTCAATATCTCGGAAACTATGAAGTATATACTAATAGTGCATTTAATAAAAAATAATTATAATTTTATGTGGAATTTAAAAATGTAAAAATATACAGGGTGTTCCATTTTAAAAAATATCAAAGTGACCCCTAGTACTTTTGTTTGATGTTCAATTGTTTTTTGCTGAAGATATTCGAATTCGCGGGAGAAAATGACTTAAGATGGCTATTTCAGTTTTTTTTATAAAAGTACAGGAAAAGTCAAAAAATCGCCTTGTCTAGTCTTGGTTGGATAACCCTGTACAAAATATTAAAAAATAACATACTAATAAATAAATATGTATGCCACTGAAAACGTGTTATACTTAGAAAATAAGCATCCTCAGATACCTTTCTTAGGCATATACATATTTGTTTATTAGTAAGTATGTATGTAGGTATTAAGGTATTCGTTAAAATACTGTAATAAATAGTTGAGTGGTTGATCAGTTTAAAACACATTTTTTAATATTTGTGTATATTCAAATAAAATAATCATTTACGCTTAAACCGTCCCTCGTATCAAAAAAACACACGTGATCTTTTTTGTTCCAAATAAAGGGGGGATTTATATGAAAAAAGTTAAAATAAAATAAGTCAGTGGTGTAGCATAGTTTTCACAAAAAATATGATAGTAACATTTTGTACCGACGCCACTGGTTAAATTTACGAACGTGTTGTACTTTGAAAATAAGCGTCCTTAAATGCTTATTTAATTTACAAAATTTCATAAAAAAAAAATAACTCGTTAAGGAGTTATTTAAAAATTATTACTATTTCTTTTAACATTTCAACACCCGGTATCGCCGTAACGAAGTCGCCAAGGACCACTGTCTATAAGAACTTTTCATGTTAAAATATTGCCAGCAATTACCTCCCGAAGTTTGTCAAAGTACTTTTAAATCACCCTGTATACAGTGTGTGTATAAAGTCTGGAAACGGCTTAATAACATCACAATTTACTGGCCGATTTAAACCAAATTTGGTACAGTTGTGTAAGAGGATCTAACGCACCGAATGACGATATTGGCGTTGTTGCCAGCTTTTTAGTTTGTCTGGAATTCGAACGAATTTTATATTTTTAAATATAACACCCAGTATATTTTTACATTTTTAAATTTCACATAAAATTATAATTATTTTTTACTTAATGCATTATTATTCTATACTTCATAGTTTCCGAGATATTGACTCTCGAAAAGTGACATTTTTGAACTTTGACAGCTTATAACTTTCTAACAGTACGTCTTAGAGCAAAACGGCTTACATGTCCCCATCTTCAATTTTTATTATCTTCCCAAAAGAATCAACTTCCAGTTAAACCGGAACAACTATATTTCCTGCTTTCGAGTTACATCCGGTTTAACCGGAAGTTGATTTTTTTGGGAAGATAATAAAAATTGAAGATAGGGTCATGTAAGCCGTTTTGCTCTAAGACGTACTGTTAGAAAGTTATAAGCTGTCAAATTTCAAAAATGTCACTTTTCGAGAGTCAATATCTCGAAAACTATGAAGTATAGACTAATAATGCATTTAATAAAAAATAATTATAATTTTATGTGGGAGTTAAAAATGTAAAAATATACTGGGTGTTATATTTAAAAATATAAAATTCGTTCGAATTCCAGACAAACTAAAAAGCTGGCAACAACGCCAATATCGTCATTCGGTGCGTTAGATCCTCTTACACAACTGTACCAAATTTGGTTTAAATCGGCCAGTAAATTGTGATGTTATTAAGCCGTTTCCAGACTTTATACACACACTGTATATGGCCTTTTAAGTTAACTTCAAGGAATATTGGCCCAATGGCGCGGTCGCCAATTATACCTGCCCAAACAAAAAGTTTTAGCGGAAGCTGATGGGTGTGTGTATTCTCGCATGCAGTGAGGATTCTCTGCGGCCTAATATCGACAGTTATGTTTATTAACTTTACCATTTAATACAAAAGTACACTCACCTGTAAAAAGGATCCAGTCCATATGTACTAAATGCAGATCAAGTGCATTCATCATCACTTCACAAAACTGAAGACGCCGGTCCGGATCATCTTCCAGTAACTTTTGTACCATTAACATTTTATAAGGATGCATTTGACACGATTTAACTAACTTGAATGCAGACGTATGGCTTATGTTATTTTCTCTTGCAAGTTGCCGGATTTTCTTGAGGAGCAAGTAAAACGTTTAATTGCGTGTCTTCATCCATTACTCCAGGCTGCTTTATTCCTAATATGTCCCTGACGTGCCCCACTTCACGATAACGTCTTTCAATTTTGCTGATGGTGCCTTGGGAAATTGGTGGTATAGATCAGGGTGTATTCCGTAAAATAATGCTGTTACTTCTGCTTGAGTACACGATCTTTCGCCAGTTCTTCATAAAATTTTCGATTTTGTGTGATTCCGTTAAATAACCCATTTTAGTATAGCAAAAATACTTCTTACTATAAAGCAGTGATTCCCAAAGTGGTCCAGGTGGACCCCCAGGGGTCCACCAGAGACTCGACGGGGTCTACGTTGGCGTGACAAAAAAATGGGGGTTCACAATTCGTAAGCGGGGGTCCACGAAAATTTATCTGGTTTCGATAGTGAAGAACTAACATTTTTTGTTTCTATAGAAGTTACGTTACGTTACTTATGTTTAATTTTAATTATATTACGACTGTTATAATATTACAATGTAATGTAAACCTTACAATGTAATATGATAAAAATAATAATTAATAGTGTAATAATTACATATTTGAATAAATACAACACAAGAAAATATACTATTTTTCTTTTTCTTTTTACCAAAATTGATTAATTTCTTGTGCTGCAAGTAGATGCCAAAAAAGTAAAGTTGGATGTAATCACTTTTTTTGATTAACGAACTTTACTTTTTTGACATCTACTCAAAGCACATTCAATTAATTAATTAACCAATCAATTCTCACTTTTTTTTCGAAAACTGGTAATTCGTGGTTGGAAATTAGCCGCAACGCAAATTTCCATAGTTAGATCTAATCTTTACATTTTTGTCGAGTTTTGGGAATATGGTAGAAATGTAGCTGCAGGGGGTCCACCGGAACCAGCAAAATTTTTAAAGTGGCTATGAGAAAAAAAAGTTTGGGAACCTCTGCTATAAAGTAACAGTTTAAACAGCACAAAATAATACAACAGATAAGTACCTATTCACTTTTTCTAAACCGAAAATAAAGTGAGCATTGAAAGGCGACATCAAGTAAACAAACTACCTTATCAATATCAAAATGGCCAGTTTTTTTGGCTTTCTAGCCGAAATGCAATAGTATTTTACGTTACAATGCCGGTAGGTGACTTATTAGAGTACGAGTTGGTTTACGGACGAGGCGACGTAGAAGCAGAGTCTGGAATATAAACGAGTGCTGTAATAACACCTAACGGACGTGTATCGTATGATATTTTATTTTATTTTGTCATTATAATCCTTTTTAAAAAGATTTTAAAAAAATGTTTATTACAAATTTTAAAATATTATTGGCAATATTAATTTGTAGGTATCACTGGATATAGTTTATATAAAATAAAAATTACTAACTTTAGTTAAGCAAAATATTAAAAAAATTGTAAAGGAGAGTCTATTCTGTAGTTGCGTAATATTTTTCAATTACTAAAGTTGGTAGAAAAAATAATTTTACAAGTTAAAGCATCTAAACAGAGTTACTTGGGATCGATAAATATATAGTCAAAACAAAATAAAAATTACTAACTTTAGTTAAGCAAAATATTTAAAAAATTGTAAAGGAGAGTCTATTCTGTAGTTGCGTAATATTTTTCATTTACCAAAGTTGGTAGAAAAAATAATTTTACATGTTAAAGCATCTAAACAGAGTTACTTGGGATCGATAAATATATAGTCAAAACAAAATAAAAATTACTAACTTTAGTTAAGCAAACTAAATAAAAAATTTTAAAAGAGAGCCTATTCTGTAGTTGCGTAACATTTTTCATTAACTAAAGTTGGTATAGTAATACATGCCGCCAAAATAGCGATTTTCCAATAAATACTAGTCGGGGCGTGGAACGCATTTTTATAGTCGGCCATGATTGCCTTTATTTTGTTTTGAATTATGACAGTTACGGTTATTATAAGTTTTAAAAACTTATATAGGTATTATTATATTCCAAGTTTAATTTAGTTTAATGTATATAAATATGATGAATTAAATAATAAATGCTCAATATGTGTACTTGAACATTTTGTTTCCTATAATTTTAAGTGACAACTTGTCAAAAATCCAAAGTATATAAAAAGTCATTATTTCTAAAAACAAAAGATGGTTGCTAGGCAATACTTTACAGTACCTGATACTGTAATGTTCCACTTACCGGCCGCAAATGAGTACATAGTAAGTTGATTTACCGGACAAAAAGAAATAAAAGTAAATAGTGGGTCGTATTCATAGACAATTTACCTTTAGATAAGCAAACAATATTCACGAATGTGGCAGCTTTATGGCCTCGCGCATGTAAACAAAACTGGGAACTATTAGACATGCGCACTGCAACATTATCGTTGGGGATCGAATGGGAAAATAGACAGGTGCGGGCTTTAAAATTTAAATTCTTGCCAAAAAATTGTAATTTCTTCTCAATTTTTTATTAAGTTGGGAAAAAAGGTAGTGATTTCTGGCATTTTTAGTAGTAGCAAACCTATCAGATTTTAACGATAGAAAATTGTTTTTAAGGTTTTGTTTTTAAAATTTGTTTAAAAATGATTCGTCGACTAACGAACTACCTAGGTATTTAATTTTTTTCTTTTATATAATATAAGTATAGAGAAAAGTGTCTTTTAAACTTTTTGAAGATTGCAGGGCTGCAAATAAAATATACCAAAACATGCATCGCGATAATCTGTCTTGGTGTGGGTTTCCCTTTATTTTCATACCTTGTTTGTGTAGCCTAGGCCTAGTTTGATGTGTTTAAATTGATCATAATAAAATAAAGTTATATATCAAGATACATCACTACTCCATACTTACTGAAAATACGAAATACCAGGTATTTTACCCCTATTTGGGCATAATAAAATCATACAACGGCTGTTACTAGTCATTGTTAATATTCCAATCCTAGTCACTAAAAGAACAAATACAATTCACTAAACTACACAAAAACTAGAAATCCGTAAATATTAAACACCCAGAAACCACGATAGCAAAGAAAACTACAAGGAATCCACAGAGAAACCTTAAAACACAACAACAAAAATGGCGGCCGAGCCGGTTCTGGAGAGTATTCTTGAGCGCGTCGATTATTGTCGATAAAGTAGGACGGCCAATAACACGAGGTTTGTGCGCATGCACGAAGGTTCCCCGAATGAAGACAGCTGACCGACGAGTCATGCGCTCGGACGTATTTTTTCACCCATAAAACGTAACTTTTGTTTGCGCAGGAGATAAGCTGTAGGTATCTAAAGGTAAGTTGTCTATGGTCGTATTCCCTTTTTTATGCCCTGTCCTGTCCTAATACACCTTTACACTCAAAAAAAAAAGTTGGGGGCAATTTTTATCCCAAAAAGAGGGGTAACGGTAAAGACACGAAAAAAATATGCCAAACAAATAAAAAGGCTTTCTCATACTGAATTCATTTCAGGTAAAAACTCCACCCTATATAGTGGTGTAGTTAGCAAATATGTCTGTACAGGCCAGCCAAAAGCTGTTGTAGGAAATCAAGAGTCTAGGAAATCAAATATCAAAAGGGGGAGGAAGAGGAATCAGCCTTTCGACGCATCCCACACAAAAATTTAACCAAAATATGAAACTTTTAATGGAAATGAAAATGAAAATATTAGATATAAATTTTTTTAATGAGAATTGCCAAAAAAATACGATTCTACGATAGAATAGAAAGTTTAATAAAATCAGTTCAGTTGTTATTAATTAATAAAAAATTATTAATATTAGGTATATTATAATATTTTACAATTTTTAAAAATTACATCACAATAATTAAAGTTTATTTGAAATTTACCACGTTCAATAAGTAAAAACAACGCTTCAGAGGAATTTGAATGACCATTTGGATTTATCGTCATTAGTAAACTACCCCATAGGGGTAAATTACAATTTTCGCCACTAAAAAAATTAAAATTGGTTTCGGAATTGACACGTAGGTATCCCAAAAAATTTCGTTGCTGACAAGCATAAAGTCGCCACAGTGGATCTTTTTCCGTGCGTCATGACTTTCACGTCATCAAAATCGTATGAATCAAATCAAAATTACGAGCCGAAAAAAGTCAAAACTAAGTCTAAGTTCATAAAATGGACGTGCCTGCCTACCGTTTGACGTACCTACATAATATTCCGAAAAATTATTATTTATTTTAAGTTTTGCCCGGCATTCTCTATTATCTAAAAGAAATTGACAAACAAATGTTAATACATTTAATACTATTTTTAAAGCTTAAAATCTAAAAAAGTTTGGTGTTTTATTGACTATTAAAATCACAAAAGTCAAATTTTTGACATCCTTTCCTTTAAGGGAATTTAGCCACTGCCGTAAACTTTTCTAAGAACTTTCACGGTTAGAATGTTTAAAATAAATAAATTATGTATTATAAAAATCCATAAATACTTACCGCCAAAACAGATGGTGGGTATAATTAGCTCTAAAAAGAATTATTTTTAGAAAAAGGAACAGTTTTAAGGCACACAAATTTACAAAATACGAATTAGATTGGCAGATCAAAATAAGGTTGACAACGACGTTCTAAAATACAACGGTAGTCAACTAAACAAATAAAAAAAGTAATTAATTGACGTTAATGTTTTATTCTTGTCTAGCACGTTATATTATTGCGGAATCTTGGAGACGTTCTTTTATGCTTTTATTCAAACTTGTTACTGTAATAAATAAGGATGCAGAGTTATTAACCACGTTGAGTCCTGATCGTTGATTGATGACTCACGGGCAAAGATCCACTGTGGCGACTTTAGCTAACTTCACACATATCAAGAAATCCACAGAGAAAATGTAAAACTCAACAACATAAATGGCGCCGAGCCGGTTCTGGAGTGTATTTTGAGGGTGTCGCTAAACAAGGAAAAGCTAATAATAAGAGGGTTGTGCGCATGCCCATACCTGTAGGGCAGTAGGGCATGTGACTAGTGAGCTATGCGTACAAACGCATTTTTTTTACCCATAAAACTTAACTTAATAAGCTGTACGGATCTAAAGGTAAATGTCTAGGGGTCCTATACCGGGTGTTTCTCAAAAAACGTCCACCCCTATAACTTTTTTATATTTATAGATATTAAAATGAAATTTTTAGATTATACATAAGATATATGAGTCTGCATTTATTGACATAATTTTCAATTTGTTAGTACTTCCGGTTTGACCGGAAGTGACATTGACTTTGGTATTTTAAATGGGACATCTATATTTTTACTTATTGGGATTTAGATAAAGAGTAAAATGACACCACTTGTCATTTTTTAACGTGTTATAATATTTTTATGTTTATTTTTTATTTTCAATCTAGATTGCTACAAATGAATTAAATCTGTTAATTTATAGTCAAGTAGTATATGAAAATTAAAATTATGTCATAATAATTGCCTTCCTAAGTTTTACAAGCGTTTAAAAAATGAAATTCTGTTTTCTTGATGTTTACTCCATTTTTCCAAATAGAACGAAGGTGGTTTACTAGGATATTTAAAACGAGAATTTTATCCAACAATTTGATACCATACACTCCTATGCTATTTTAAAATTGACACTAAAAAAATTGCTTTAAATCCCAATCGTAAATTTAAAAGCGTTATGCATTATTGCCGCCCACTCTTTTCTAAAGAAATATAAAGGCGGCTTTAAAAAACAATGGAATGGTTTTGTATATGTACCTATATCTTATATCTGTATATGTTATGTATATCTTTATTTACTTTATTCATATCCCCTATCTACCTCCAGGGTGTACGGCATATATAAAATATATATAAAAATATATACCGATTATAAATTATTTTTTCTAATTTTGTCTCAAAACAGATCTATTTCGAACGCGCTAGAGAGTTCGTAATAGATCTATTTCGAACTCCCAATTTTATTATTTAAAGGTTGGCCCTACATGACATGTTTTTTTTCACCGTTTAGCATAGCATTCTAGATAACTAATATTTTTTAGTCCAAACATGCAAAATACTACACGAACCCACGTATGTATGTTTGGTTGCCTAGATCTACAAATCTGTATGTATTGTTTTAGTTAATTAAAAAACACATATTAAATAATAATATTGACGGAGAACTATTTTGCTTTTGTAGATGCTTCAAGCTATCATTTTCTGCCAAATCCTATCCAAAATTTAATCTACTAACCTTCCAATGTCGATTTTAACTACAACTTTATTTGAATTTTCCATCTTCCATATACTAAATTGCAATGCCGTGACGTAAAATCACGCCTTTTGAAATTCGAAAAAAGTAGCAAAATCGCCCGAATTTCCGAACGCTCTGTATATGTACCGAATGTATAAAGATCACACAACCTATTCCGTCCAATTTCAAATCTCATATCGCTAAAATAACTTTAGAATCTCGTGGTGAAAATGGGTGAATAAATCGAAAAATGACAGTTCGCAAAATAATTTTTATTGTCCATAGGCTACTATGATAAAAAATAGTATTACCAACATAACATTTAGACATAAAAATTTACAAAATTTGAAGGATTTATTTTCTTTTTAAATATGTATTTTTTATTGAAAAAACTACAAATTAGAAAAAATAGTATAAAGTACGTGTTATATAAGGCAGTTTTAAGCACTTGTCCCGTTATAAAACTCGCCGCAAGCGGCTCGTTTTTTAACATGGACGCGTGCTATAAAATGATGCTTTATAAAACGTGTACTTTAATATACCATAAACCATTTACAATTAACCCTTAATGCGGACACATAAAAAAAATGTAATATTTATGGAGATTTCACGAATAGATTTATGTTCCCATTATGTTAGTACCTACAGCAAAACAAAAAAATTTTTTTAAATTGCCCTTACTGCTTCCATAATAACAATGAAGGATTTCCGCGCCGATTTGTGGATAAAACGAAAAACTAACGAAATGTTGATCAACTTTTATCAGCACCTTTTTCAGAAATGAATTTAAATTATATAGTTATACCTATAGTTTCTTGTTAAATTTTTTTTTCTTTTCCGTCATCCCGATTTAAATACCAAGAATACAGTATAATAATTTTGGTTGTTGTTAGTTATAATATTTCTGTTGGAAAAAGTTTTACGAGTTTATTGTCGTTTCTTTTTTCTCTTAAATTAATGAATTCAATGTTAATGCTTTGAGTTTATTTTATTTAATTTATTTCATTTGTATTACTAAGGGCCAAATTATCAATCTCCTGGTAAAGTTACCAAGAAGATATTTTCCATAGATACAATTGTCTCAACAATTATGTTTACTGTGCATCACTTTGCAAGGCCTGCGAATCAAAATTCATACACAAAAGTACGTTAAAAGATGCCTTGCATAGTTGGTAAGTTTCTGTAACTGATAACGTAACAATTTAAGAAATCTCTGTATTGTATTAAATTTCTAAACTTAGAGGTTCCGGGCATAATTCCAGGTCCGTATTGAAAAAATGTAACTTGATGGTGGTATTAGAAGAACGAAACGTTGAATTTTTAAACTAATAATACCAATTACTAGATCATAAAAAATAGCTATGAATAAGTGTTTTCGTTTTTTCCCAAGTCAAAAATTAAGGCGCAAAACAATTAAAAACCAAAACGGAAAAAATCGTTCTTTTTTATATCAGAAGGTACCGTGCGAGTAAAAATTATTTGCGTAAAAAACTTGAATTAAAAAACGTAATGAACCAATAAACTGAAGAAATTTTTAAACCGCTGTCAAAGATTGAGAAGAATACCAAACGGAAATAGGGTTCGACGCATCGAAACCATCGATATTTTCAATACGATACAGCGATTTTAAGCGATGCATCGAGGCTATTTAATATTTGTCGATGCATCGATGTGTTTTAATCGATGTTTTAGGCCTTACAGTTATTCCTTAAGGTTGAGTTCTCAATGTCATTCAATCTATTGCCAACCTATAACCTATTTCGCGTTGATTTTTTGAGTTTATTATTTTAATAACTAACTTTTAAAGAAAATCAATATCGTCGGTACATTATTCAGGTAGTATCTGATATATTACAAAAATATCAATTTATATCATTGCTAATTTTGGGAGAATTGTATAGTGAAAGAACAATGAGTAACAATGACATAATAATGTTAAAAAAAATCTCACCCGATATTTTTCGCTATACAATTCTCCTAAAATAAGTTATAAAATTCCTTGATATTTATTAAATATGTGAATTATTACCTATAGGATATCAAGTCGATACTGATTTTCTTTAAATTTTGTATAAAAGCTAGAAAACATAAATAAATCTACGCGAAATAGGTTATAGGTTGGCAAGCATGTTGATACTACCACCTTAAATAATCATTAGCCTGGTTGCCTCCCGATCTTGATTATACCTATTGGTTTCAGTTAATGTGTGAGCTTAGAATAATTAGATTTGTGATTTGTTTTGTTATTCTAATTCCGTTAAGGAAATTTGTTCGATGCATCGCAAACATTGATATTTTTCCGCGATACATTTTCTGTGGATATTCCTAAAAGGAAAAAAATGAAACAACGTCATCGTGATCTCAGGCCAATGTCGTGGAGGTTACATCTTTGGGCGCGGATCGCTTACTGCTGCGTTGCCATACTGCCGAATTTTTATAAGGTGTTATATACAAAAATGCAAATTTACCACAACATGTTAATACTTTTAACAGCGCTTGGCAAACAAAGTGGAGGGGCAAAATTTATATATTAATTTACTTCAGAATGCATTACGATTTTGTCAATAGGTTCATTTGTTATTGTTTTATCTGTAGGTGCCATTTTTTCACTCGGAGCAATATCACTTTTTTTGTGTTATAATGTTTCAAGTTCCAAACTATAGGAATTAAGGTAAATGGTATATATAATTCTAAAATAAATAAAAATATTAATAAAAATAGAAGTAGGTACTTCCCATGCCTTCAGTATAAAGTCATTTTTTTCTTAAAACAAAGCGTTTCGACAGTTAATATCCACATATATGACATTAATAGCTGATACTGGTTTATTCCTAAAAATTCCCAGTTCAGTAGAGGGTCATAGTAAGAAGCAAAAGCTCACGCGACAGTTTGTATCATATTATTTTCTTCTGATTTTGATGTTTTTTAAGTGTTTTTGCGACTGTTTTTCGTATGCCGCGTAATAAATTCGTAAAAATACCAAATTACGATAAATAAAATAAAACTTTATAATGTACTAATTGTTATTGTGATAACAATCAGGCACATAGCCAGGAGTTCTTCGCGGGAGGGCATCGAGATCGCGCCGAACGTGCAAAAAAAAAGCGCGAAAATTTTTTGGGTGCCACGCCTTTTTTTGTATTATGGTGCTTGGTTTTCAAGTGGGAAAAATAAAAAACACAACACAAAATCCTCAAGAAAAGCACAAAAACAAACCCGGTAATAATTGAGGTGCTTGGGTCTCGTGACTCAGGCCCTATACCCGCGCGTGCATTAAAAAAAAATGTGATTTTTTTCGTATTGGGTTTATATTGTATTAAAATTTTAAACAAATGTGTATTTTTATTGTTATAGGTACTATACATGACAATAATTTTATTATAATAACAATCTTCTGTTCTTTTTTGCTGCCATGATATCAATTACTCTGTTAGGATTAAATAATGTCCCAGTTAATAGAAACCATGACTAGGGCACTCAGTCTTTCATCTGCCTATATTGTCGAAATCAGAGCGCTAATAATATATGGATATTTCGCATAAAATTCATTTTGTTTTTGTAAGTTTTATAAATATGGTCTCGAGTCACAATGTAATGTCATTTATGTCATAGTCAAAGTTGCTGGTTAGTTATTCTTTAAAATATTTGTGCAATCCTAGATTCAAGAAATAAATGATGTTTTCCTACGAGCGTGCGCAAAGTAGTACTTTGCGCACGCATTTTTGTGTGCAAAGTTACACTTTTCCGCACTAGTGCGGATAAGACTTTTATCCGCACTGGGTGCGGAAAAGTGTAACTTTTTAATTTTCTATTATTTTTTTTTGTTATGTAATTTTTAGTTGTAAGTATATTATAGTTCTTTCTTTAAAGTCGAATTAAAAATTATTAAATAAATTATCATATTTTTATTTTTGTTGTTATCTGATATGAAGCTCGTAGGAAAAATGTTGTTCCTAACAAGTGCGCAAAGTGCTTTTCCGCACGCAAGAACTTATCCGAACTCCGCTTCGCGTCGTTCGTCCAACTGTACTTGCGTGCGGAAAAGTATCACTTTGCGCACTTGTTAGGAAAATAACTATTTCTTATTTTTCTTTATTTTTCTTTTTATTTTTTCCACACAATTATTTGGGCACGGGTCCGTCAATACTTGATTTGATCAATAAATTACTTAAGAGCAAACACTAGTGACGCATTCGCCAGTTTATTTTTTCTCAACATTTTGTTTATTTTTCGTTTTCTCCGAAAAGCGGTCAAATACCCGTCTTTTGGTAGCAATGACCTACATTTAAGTTGAAAAAATTAATTGATAAATTAATAGAAGCAAAAACGAATGTATTTGGAATATTTTAAATTTTCTTTTACCATGGGACGTAAAGAAAATATTCTTTGTGTATCTTTTCTCTATAATTAATTTTTCCTTATAATTTAATAATTGCCCAGGCCATTTTAAGTAAAGCTTCCGATTACTGGGAAAAACCCAGTATTGATATCGACAATTAATTATTAATTCCTTACATAATAATGAGTTTCTACTAATGACAAGAGAGGGATTCACGAGCGCATTCTGAGAACCGCACGATAATAAGTTCTTTGAAATAAAAACCACAATATCAAAAAAGAAAAGTTAATTTCGCACAAGTTTACAAATTCCAAAATAGTTTACTTAAGCAAGTTCAAAATAACAATTATTTATTTCCAAAAACTACTACAGTTCAAAACCAAATATTTTTTTTTTAAATATTTGTCCTTAAAAGCTATTAGCATAGCGGCCAGGACGAAAAATACCATTTTTCTGCAACCGAGCGCAAAATACAAATTTGCGCTTCCAAGAGAAAGCGCAAAGTTGCACTTTTTCGAGGAGCGAGCGTTTTTTTACTTTGTCGCTAGCTTAGTTATTATGGAAACCATAACAAAGAAACGCCTATATTAGTGTATCTACGACGTTTGACACAAGAGTTCGTAGGCGTACATCACTATATTATTACGTTAAATAAAACAAATTACAAACTTTAATTAAGTATACAAAGTAATGAAAAGTTAGTTAATATTAGTATAAAATCTCATTTTCTGAAATTTTCATTTTACTAAAGGCGGTAGGAATATAAATAGCTCTATAGTAAATAATTTAAAAAAAGAAGCATAAAATATATTTAAATATACATAAATGACACTTACCACAATTTATCAACTTTAGTTACGAAATGAAATAAAAAATTAGCTATTTTTATTGTAACCTATCGTTTTCGAAAACTTTCATTGTACCGTGCGAGCAAAAATTATTTGCATCCAAGAGGGCCTTGCATCTAAGGACGTAATGCTTTGCCGTAGAGCTTAATACCTGTTGGGTGTCAGTAACTACCTGAATTAACAATCAATCAGTTATTCTGTCGTCTTTGAAAGTCGTTACAAGTAATTTGATTCATCGCTAATTTTTCTAATTTCTTGAACAATAATTCACCCAATGGGCTTTACGGAACAGCACAAAACATTCATGGTTAAAGCGTATTTTCGAAACGGGGTTAGAGTAAATTGTGAGTGGCAATACAATCCGGGTTTGTGCATGGACGATTTTTACGAACATTTTCCTAACGTTGCCTTTATTGCTGGAGATTTTTATCATTGCCTGAAAAGAACCGTGGCTCTGTTTAGGGAAACAGGTTCTATACAACACAAAAAAGGAGCAGGAAGATCATCTGTAAGAACAGAACGCCGAAACTATTAACTACTTACGCAATTTTTTCGACGACAGATTGATCAGTTTTCGATCAGACATTGAATTCCCACCTAGATCACCTTGCGGTTATGGATTACATCATTTTTCCTCATTTAAAGAACACTATTTTTAAAACACCAGTTGCAAATTTAGAACAATAACAAGAAAGGATTATCCAAGAATGTGGTAACATTTCTCCATCAGAGATGCTGGTCAACACTTTCGAAAATATGAAGAGACGTGTCAATTTATGCTTGGAGCATGGCGGTGACCAATTTCAGCAATTTATGTAATTCTTTTTCTTTTTCTCTCTATATATTCTTACTTTTTTCCAAACATTTCTAAAAAAACACATGTTGTCGAAAAAACCCTGTGTATAATTCGCGAGATAGTCAAACTTCTCGCTCAAGGCGAAAAATAGCACTTTGTGCCCTTAATACACAAATAACTATTTAAAAAAATAAAATGTTTTATTGTTTGAGAACGTCGTTAGTTCGGGTGCCTGCTAGCAGATTCTCCTACGCAAAATATGTAATCGAAAAACAAATGTATGATTGTTTCAAATTAAAAATGCAATACGTGATTAACACACAGACCCACAGACATAGAGACTAGAACCGTCGTCGGACGCCATGTATTAGCGTGCGGAGCCACAAGGCGCTCATACATTATAAATTGTACGTAAATAATTTTCTCCACCGACCCTCAAATGACTCATACGCCGGAGCCGGCCGGTCGACCCGGAAAATTCACACAATTCTTGGAAAAGTTCATTTGAGATCAGGATAGACGTCCTGGTGAATCACGCGTCCCTCGAGGTCGGTTGGAAGGCCTCCCAACACCCCTTATTAAATGTTTTCCGGCTCGGGTGCGACCTGTTGCTTTCGCGATCTATTTTTAGACTGGATGACTCAACCTCGTCAACTTTGATATAATATTTGTTTACAAGGTTTTATCAGGACCCATTTAGTATAGTTTCGGCCTTGCCTTTTGTTTCCGTAGCAACCGAGGAAATTGTGACATATTTTGACGTTTATTGGGAAAAAAGGTGCAATTTTTTTTATGAATTTTAAAACAATACGGGTTTAAAGATTTTAAGGAGCAAATGAAACCCTTTTTTGATTTATGGCAAAAACTAACAACACACTCAAAAACTAATAAGTAGGTAATACTGTTTATTTTTTAATAATGTAAAAAACAAAAAAAAGCAGTAATGTAGGAGATGTTGAAAATGCTCGCCGCAAACGTCTTGACAACATCCTAATCTTAAATAGAAATTTATTTTAATGTTACTGAACATCTCAGGCGTGACCGAGCCAATCGCAAGCGCTATTCGTCTTCTTAACTCAGCTAACTCGAGGCGATTAGTTTTGTATACAATATTTTTGACATAACCCCATAAGAAGAAGTCTAATGGCGTCAGATCAGGGGATTGTGCTGGCCGTTCCATCGATCCACGCCTCCCTATCCATCGATTTGGAAATACTTGGCTGAGGTACTGGGGGTGGTGCTAAATCTTGCTGACAGTGGCGCACCCAGGGGGGGGGGGGGCAAGGGGGCCTTGGCCCCCCCAAAACCCCCCAATGAAATAAAAATTATGAAAGTGGACAAGTATTTTAAAAAGTAAATTTTCTTAGATTTACCTCACGGGCCTCGTTTGAGGGGGGCCAGGTGGGGCATTTGCCCCCCCCCCCTCCCCCTGGAAGTTAACTTATTGACAAAAGTTGACTTATTGAGGTTTAATATGGTTTGATTGAATTTATGAATTTATTATTTCGAGTTTTCCTTTATATTTTTGTTATTATTTTGGGGTAGTAAAGACTTATTTTAATAAAATTAAACAGTTTTAATGCCAAAACGACTATGAATGTTTGAGAAACAATTTTAGCTCATTAAGTATTGAGCAAAAAATTGAAATTAAAATTAAGGGAAGACCTAAACTCTCGAAATTAACTTGATACATACCACAAAGTGTAAATCTAGGGACTTTATTGTTATTGATAAGTTTGCTGCAAATAAAAACAGATGAATGAACTTTACTTTTAAACAATGTACCCACTAATGAAAAATAAATTAGCCTTTCTATTTTTTATCTTATTTCATTTTCAATAGAATAAGAAGGTAATCATAAATTTTTTAAATATTTACTATAATAATTATTGACCAAATTTGGGCGTGGTCTTAAAAAAATTTACCCTGCGGCGCATTTCGCCTACAGCAGGTTTTTAGTACACCCCCAAGTTAACAAGTCACAAGCCGCCAATGCCCCCCCCCCCTAAGAAACCGTTTAACGACTCCCATGACTAGGCTATTGCGATCTTCCCTGCAAGAGTACCTGGTAAAAAAGCTCCAAAGTTCTAGAAAAATGCGTAACTTAAAAGTTTATTAAAAAATTTGCTTCCAGCACTGGTTGGTGGGCCCCCCCTAACATAAAATCCTGGGTGCGCCGCTGCTTGCTGAAATCATATCATATTCGCTATGATATGTGGTTTTGCTGGATCAGGATATAAGTTTGTCAAAGTTGGCAAGACATTATTTTGGAGCAGTGCTAAAATAATTATTGCCATTGAAATTGCCCTTAATGAAAAAGGGACCTTTGATATGATCTCCAAATATTCCTGCCCAAACATTAACCTTTTCAGGATATGCGTATGTTCTTCTCTAATCCAGTTAGGATTTTCCCTAGACCAATAGCGACAATTCTGACGATTAGCATGGTCGTGAAGTGTATAAAGGTGCACCCATCAGAATACAAAATATGTTCTAATTGGATCACATTGTTATCTAACATTGCCATCATTTTTGTTCACAAAAATACGCTCTCCTATCAAAATCGTCTTCCATGAGTAGGTATAATTTTCTTATATAGGGATACATTTTATTTTCTTGTAATGTTCGAATAATCGATGAATGGCTAACATCGAACATTGGAGTTGGGTTTTCGACTAGAAGTATGTGGGTTTTCCTCAAACTTCAGCATAATATCTAATTTGGTATCATCACTTGATGCATTGGCAGCTACTTTTGTTATCTGCTTTACAGGTCCTCATGCCCAAGATGGCGAAACTGCTTTTCTATTTTACTAATTTTCCCGTAAGTTATAGGCGGCAAATTTGGAAATTTTTCATGAAATAAGCGAGCAACTTCCATTTGTGTCCGTGTTTTATCTCCATAACCAATAATCTATAGAATTGTTATTTTGTGCATTTCTGTTAAATAACCCATTTTTTTGATATGCAGACAGACAACAATTTGCTCAGGTCAGGAGTTATAAACAAAAGTAAACATAACTATTTATAATTTTTTTATTTCATATCAGTAGAAAGAAACGCTGAAATGCAATAAATCTAAAAACACTTAATATTTCTGAAACAGTTGAAGATAGGTAGGTATAGGATATTGTACAGTTACAGCCATTAAATCTTGGGCAGAACCTTTTTAGCTTTGTAACATTTACACATACATCTCATTTTACTATAAGTATATACCTGTAATACCTGTTGAACAAAGTATCTATTAAAAATGTCATTATAGAATAAAAATGTCACAGTTTAATTTATGAAAAATGCCAAATTTAACGACCCAGCAGAAAGTTTTAATAATTCAATATATTGAGCAGGAAGGTTGGTCTGAAAGGGAAGTTTCAGAAAGGCTAAACATCCCAAAGAGTACGGTTAATTTTTTCAAAACAAAGTGGCAAGAAACGCATTCCTTAGAAAGAAGACCTGGAAGTGGTGGCCCAAACAATCCAATGAAGAACAGGATAACAATTTGGTTAACATATTAAGGGACCAACCTTTTAAATCCATTGCAAGGGCTAAAATAGAAATAAACTTCCCGGGATCGGTGAGAACAGCTCGACGAAGGGTTAGAGAAATCTCTGAATTACGCTGTCATCCAGCAGCTAAAAAGTAATTTTTAACTACCGAAAATAAGAAACAACGGGTCGGTTTTTCGTTACAGTATTACTTGGAACCTCTAGTTTTCTGGGAAAAGGTAATATTTACAGACGAGAAAGTGTTTCAGTCTTGCTACAACGGAAGACTATGAGTATATAGGCCAAGAACTCGATTCGATGAAAGATTTACCCAAAAGGATCGAAATAGTGGTCGATTTTCTGTAAACGTATGGGCATGCTCAAGGATTTGGTGTGTGTCACTTTATTGAAGGGCGATTTAATACAGAGGTATACATGAATATTTTACAAAATACCATGTAACCTTCTGTATTATTTATTATTCTTTATTTATCAGCAAGATAATTGTCCCATTCACACGGCCCGACAAGTAAGGGAATGGATCAGGAACAAATTATCATTTTACCATGGCCCTCACGCAGTCCGGATTTAAATGTAATGGAAAATGTTTGGGGTGTTTTAGTCAAAAAAATTAATGAGAATAATTTTAGGCCACAATATTTGAACGAATTAAAAAATAAAATTGCACAAGCTTGGAATGAGTTAAATCGGGACTTCGCAAGGGCTTTGGTAACTTCAATGCCTAGAAGGATAAACTCTGTCTTGGACAAAGGGGGAGCCGCGCTAAAATATTAAAATTTGATTAATTATAATAATATGATGTATTGTAAATAGGTACCGATTGAATTTGTTATAGTTTTAAAGTTTGTTAATTTTTCGAAATAATAAAAAAAAGTTCTGATGCCTCTTGGTAATTACTAATGATTAAATGTAAATTATGGTAAAAGAGCAATTTACCAAAAATTAGTTAAAAGTCAAAATCTGACAGATTTGCTGCCCAAGGTTTAATGGCCGTAACTGTACATGAAATATATTATCTAAAATTTTCTGAAGAATCCAAAAATTGAATAATATACAGGGTGTTGCATTTAAAATAAGAAAGTTGGTATTGACCACTGTTACATGATACACCCTGTATAAAAAGTTTTTATTGAAGAAAATGCGCAACTAGAAATACCAATCGACGTAACCGAGCGTTTTTTTCTGACACGCCCCCACGTATTTATTATCGAATTTATTCCATTTGGCTAATTCACACTGTATAAAAATTAGTATATTACGTTACAAGACCAGAAAGTACTATTTTACAGGACGAAGCAGGCTATTTTTACCTGGGAGCCTGCGAGTCCTGTTAACGTACTTTTCGGTTGTGTAACGTACAATATTTATTTACAATCGATACAAGACGACCAGTGGCAGAAAAGTTTTTTTATACCTCTCTCTAGACTTATGCGGCAACAAATCGCATGCAGCTTTAGCACTTGCCTTACCTAATTATTTCAACTGAAATTTCATTTTCTTCCCAATCCTAATTAATTTTTATTTCTGACGACTAAATTCTTCAACACAATTTTAATAAACCAAAAAAATTAATTTTTTTGCTTTAACTATAATATGTTTATTTTTGAAAGTCATAACATCGTACTTGACAGTTCGTTTCTATGGAAGCAAGGAAACATAATATATATAAGCATGTCAAAACCCACTTATTATATATAGTGTTACCAATTCGATGCATTACCATTGCTATTTTGGTAACTATGAAAAATGGAGACAAAATTTTATATTTTAATGCTGAATAATTTGTTTGAAATTAAAAAAAAATCCAATAAAAACAGAAAAAAGGAATTTTTGTTTTTTCTTACGACAAAATAATGGCTATTTTGAAAGATGAAGGGCAGAAGTTTTCCCAGATATCTATACAATTCTTAATTTTCGTAGATTCGCCTTCACGAACAAGAAATATCATCCCAAAAAGTAGCAATCGGCGATTTCGAGGAAAAATTAAAGTGTTTAGAAAAAAATATCCAAAATGCTGAGTCAAACTACCGAATTAAAGAAAGGAAATACGCGCAGTTAAAATGGTGAGTTGTAAAAGTTTTTTATTTGTTAAGTGTTATTAGGGACGAATAATTATAGTTTCTGGACGCGTGCCAGTTAGCGTCAAAATAATGTATAAAAATTATAAAAGGAGCAAAATAGATCTGCAATATTTCAAAATTAAATTTTATTGTTTCTATTATACGAGACGAAGTTCTTTTTTTAACTTTTACACTAAACTTATTAAACTGTTCTACCGGTAAACATAAGTCTAGCTATATTTAGTATTGTAATTAAATTTTAAGAGGAAACACTAGTGACGCATTCACCATTTCGTTTTTTGATCAATATGTTGCGTTTTATTAAAAATGTTTGAAGTACACAATTGAGCCAGTTCAATGACCGCTGACCGTTACGTCATACTCTTCCTATTTGCGGTACGTCGTAAATTAATTCAGTCAGTTTGATTTACCGGTGGTAAAGGTTATGAGTTTTCTTAGGCTTGATCCACATAAAGACTGATGCATGCGAACAAACAAAAAATACAAGCGCGTTTTTTCAAATTTTTAATTATTGTATTTATACTGTTAATAAAGTCATAAGTTTATTTAGGGTAAAAGTTATTATGGGATTAAAATGTTTCATGTTTTTGAAAATCGGTATAAAATTTTAAATTTATTGAAAAATAAATAAAACTCATTTATAAAATTTCAAATTGAATCATACATTTTTTTGTCTAAGGGCATCTTTAGTGTATCAATATATAAATTTTGTTTTAAATATTTTTATCTTATTTATATTATTATAAAGAAGAAAATATATTAAAAAATGACAACACAACAAAATACAACCTTTCAATAATTAAAATAAATCATCTGCGCAAGAATTATCATCATCAGATTCTTCCAAGTTCATAATAAGGGTAAAACTATCTAAAGCATCGATAAATTTTTTCCGTTCCCACACATCATTTATAATTTTATTGGTGTGTGTTACATAATTTTCCATTCTTCCACTGTTACATTTTCGATGGCTTTATGCCACAGACCGAAAACTACGTCATTTGTTACAGGATGCATGGAACTTATTTTTGCATCATAATATAGCGCTTAGGTACATTCCGACCAAACAATTTCAATAGGATTAAAGTGGCAATGATATGGAGAAAGTCTTGAAACTCGATGTCCATGTTGCAATGCTAGTTCGTCCAACCTATTAAAATAAAATAAAAATAATTAAAAAACTAAATAAGCAACGCTTTCCGAATTACTTGTAACATTTGGGTGCATGGGATATGCTGCTTCATTATTATCCAGATCTGATCCTTCATTGCAAATGGTGAATCCGGAATTTGTCTTTTTGTTCTATAACACTGCAATAAGTAGGTAATCTTTTTGACAAACTTATATTTGGAATTTTTTCAATTAGCCCAGAATGATAGGTGGCGTTATCCATGATAATAAGTAACGCTTCCAAGTTTGGTACCAATTTTTCTTCAAACCATCTCTCAAAGTTCACTATTCATCGAATCATGATTTTAGGCCTGACTTGAATATCAAACTTGCATCGAATTGCAACAAATCCATTTTCTGGACCAGCATGTAAAATAATATACCGTACACCCTCTGACGATTTTTTTTAACTGTATGAAGATGCCATCTTGCCAACGTCGCCTAAAAGCCCCTTTACTGTATATCCAGGTTTCATCCAGACAAACAGGGTTTAAGGGAAATTGAGAGTTGCCGTTATTCTTTAATTTTCTTAAAAGTTCTACTGGTTTTTAGGCTATATGGGGTTGCTCTATTAAAAAACGCCTGTTTGATACAGTACATTTACGCCATTTAAATTTAAAACAGTCCGCTAATGAACCAGCGAATATTTCAACACCATCGTTGATTTTAAGGTTTAGTTGTATTGTGCAAATGATAACGTGTTCACCTGCTCTATTTATTTATTTATTTATTTATTTATTTATTTATACAGCTAAGCCCAACAGATGCTCTGAGCATCCAATTATAGGGCGGATTACATATTAGAAAGATAAATGTATTACTCGTGAAGTAAGCACAAGATATAGATATTTTATATGGAAATCATTACATTAAACATTTTACATATTTTATAATAACTAAGTGCAAAAGTCAATAATAGTGTCATAATTAAATAAATGCTATAACAATCATGAATAATAGAAATTAAAGAAATACATTTTTATGAAGTCAATACTCTACGTATTTTACTCTTAAAATTGTAGATTGAGTCGTTAAAAATATCAATATTAGAATTTATACGTTGAAGGAGTTTATGCATCTGACCAATGGCGAATAGAGAAAATAGTTTGTTGTACACTGTGGTGCCTGCAAAAGATTGCGAGATCTTATTACGTAAGGATTACAATTTAAAGAAAGATATTCCAGACAATACCGGGAATCAATGTGACTGTTGTAAACTTTATAAACAAATAATATATCAAAAAACCTCCTTCTTATCGCAAGACTATTAATCTTATAATAGGCGAGGTTACACTCGTAAGTTCTGTGGTGCTGGTACCTATGAAAACGGTAGTTTAAAGTATTGGTAAGTCTTCTTTGCACAGATTCTATAAGTTGTACATATTTATCATAGTGGGGGTTCCACACAACACTCGCGTACTCCAGCACTGATCGGACAATGGAATTATATAACAAAATAATGGAATGATAATTTTTAAAGTTTCGCGTCCCTCTCAGAATGAAACCGAGGTTTCTGAATGCTTTCCTGGTGATATTATTAATGTAATTTTCGAAACTTAGTTTATTATCCAAAACAACACCCAGATCCCTGACCTCCTCCCTGGTTGCTAATGAAGAGCTGTTTAAGAATAGTAGTTGTCTAGGGGGATCTACATGTCTTGTGAATAATATAGTAAAACATTTGTCTACATTCAAAAATAAGCGGTTAATTTTGCAATAAGTGGCAAAGTTGTTAAGATCCATCTGTAGTTTATCATAATCTGTCTGATTTCTAATAGCTCTATACAACTTTATATCATCGGCATACAACAAGGCTTCAATGTAAGAAAAACACGTAAATATATCATTAATAAAAATACTGAATAACAGTGGACCAAGATGAGAACCCTGAGGTACCCCCGATGATACACTGACCTTATTTGAAGTAAAACCGTTTACCGCAACATACTGGTATCTGTCTGTTAAGTATGAGGTAAGCAGGGTCAGCAGGCGCCCGTGCACGCCAAACGCGTTCAATTTAGCTAGGAGTGTCGAATGATGGACCTTATCAAAGGCCTTGGAAAAATCCGCGTACACGGCCGCCACCGACGCATCTCCCTCCATATGCTTTAAGATATATTGAACAAAAGGCATTAAGTTTGATAAGACAGAACGGTTTTTAAAGAAGCCATGTTGATTTATATTAATTTTTTTTTTGCACATAAAAAATAACTCGTCAGTGATAATGGATTCAAAAACCTTTCCGAAGTGACTTAAGAGCGAAATAGGTCTATAATTTTTTATGTCGTCCTTATTCCCAGATTTAAATATTGGTACAACTTGCGCAACTTTCCAGATTAGTGGATAGCAACCATAAAGAAGACACTTGTTATAAATAATTTGCAACGGAATGCTCAGGAAGCGGGAACACTCTTTTAAAAAAATTGTTGGTATTCCATCCGGTCCTGCGGACTTGCGAATATCTAGCCTGTTAAGGCAAGTTGGTATTTTTTCCAAATCAATTTTGGATATGGTGAAACAGTCATTGGAGGGATTAGGCCTAACATTCACAGGTGTATCGCCAGGTTCGAAGACGCTAATAAAGTAGTCAGAAAATAAATCGCATACCGATTGGTCATCACAAGCGGTTTGATCGTTATAGACCATTTTTTTGGGTATGCATTTCGTATTTTTTTTTATTAGAAATAAAAGTCCAAAATTACTTAACATCGGTGATAATGCTGTCCTCTGTTCTTTTGATGTAGTTGTTAAAATCTTGGTTGGTGCACTTTTTTACTTCTTTTCTAAGACGCGAGAAATTATTATAATCATCTAACCTTTTATGAAGCTTCCATTTCTTATGGTATTTTACTTTTTGTTTAATAGTATTAATTGTGGCTTTCGAGAACCAAACCGGGTAGGAACGATCTTTAATTTTCTTTGTTGGTACATTGTTTTCAATAATGTTATTTAACACATCATAAAAAATGGAAACCATTCTATTAATGTCGGTCCCCTCCAATACAGTATTCCAATCAATTTGAGAGATAACATCATTTATAACATTGTAGTTCGCATTGCTAAATCGTTTTTTGTAATAAGATCTTGCCTGCATGAATTTTAAATCTTTCATTTTAAAAGAAAATTCTAATGATTTGTGATGAGGGTCCTCGGGGACAAAATTTGCATCTGATGCACTAATAGTAACGTTGTTGACATTCCTTGCAAGCACCAAATCAAGGACCCTGTCATTTGCATTTTTAACAAAATTATATTGTTGCAGTCCCAACAGGGAAATGTTATCGATAAAGAGTTTACTAATGGGATCCATTAGTCCATAAGTCCCATAATACGCTCTCTTATGGTATGTTTATGAATTTCGTGAAGTTGTCGACCACGGGATGACAAAATAGCTATATTATTGCGATTCTAAAAAATCTACATTCTTATTTCCTTTATTCGTTGGTTTGTTGAACATAAAACTCCTAAAGCATCAGAAACTCTCCAAAATAGATAGGTATTTTATAAAACATTGCCATATATATTTTTCATATTTATTATTTATGTTTTCACAATTCCTGCTTTATTATATCAACTTACCTCGTAAACTGCGTTAAAGGGTAAAAGAGTCTTTCCGGCATCACTTTTTTTTTGAAAATAATCAAATAATTTTAAAATTAATGCTTGTTCTTTTTCACAATACCGTGATATTTTTGAAATAATGCTGATTAAAAATATCGCGGTAAAAAATGACAATAAAACTTTTTGGATTAGTAAAATTATACGACATTCATTATTGACGCAAATTTACTACCTCACCTAGTTCACGAATGTTAGAAAGATAAGCACTAGTCGCGACGTAACGGTCAGCGGGCATCGAACAGACTTTACATTGGGTAAAAAAAATCACCAAAATGGCGATTTGGTGTACCTTCATTGTTTTTCCGGCAAGTGTTTTTTTTTTAATTTCTGATTTTGCACAGAACTATTTAGTGGGAAAGAGCTAAGCCCCCTGCCTCCCGGTTATGCCTATGCAGTGCATGGAATACTTCTTGTCAAGCAAGTTACTTACACTCGATCGCTTTATTTCTTTACAGTGAGTTCAAAAAACAAATGGACGAAAAAAATGCACTGTCCACGCAGATAAAATCCCTGAAACACGAAAATACCGATATTTTCGATAAAGTTAATAACCTGGAATCCCAGCTGAACGATTACATTCAATCATGCGAGGTTCTGAAAGGTGCTAATGAAGAACTGACACAAGAAATCGAAGAAATATCGATGGTGTTGGAAGACGAGAAGAAACAGACTTGGATGAAAAACACTAAACAATTGGCGTCGTTGTCTTTGTCGGCTTTACACAGAGTTGCTTATATTATGCTTCCGGCTTATTTAGATGCTCCTCAATAGAACTCATTTTTTGTTTGTCTGCTCCAAAACCTCAAGGCCTATTTATTATAGTTTATAATTATTTTTAATTTGCTTTACTATGTTTTATAATATAGGTACTGTTAAATATTTTATAACGATATTGTTAATACATAATATTTTTAAAATGACTAACGTTAGCAATACCTTTCTTTATGTTAGGTTCACGTATTTCGTCGATCCAGTAAGACATTTCTTTTTTCACCCTTATTCATTTTTAGTGTTCCGGACATGGGACACTAAAATTTGAAACTGTTTTAATGAATTATGGGTAAAATATGAATCTCCAAAGCTTAACAACCTATTTTAGGAAATATACCGGGTGTTTCTCAATAGACGTTCACCCCTATAACTTTTTTATATTTATAGATATTAAAATAAAATTATGAGATTATGCATAACAGATGATTCTGCATTTATTGGCATAATTTTCAATTTGTTAGCACTTCCGGTTTGACCGGAAGTGACCTTGACTTTGATATTTTAAAAGAGACATCTTATTGTATATGATGTATATTTTTACTTATTTGGGTTCAACGTGAGTGAAATGATACCTACCTCACTTGTAATTTTTTGACGTGTTATAACATTTTTATGTTTATTTTTTATTTTCAATCTAGAGCAGCTATACTCTAAGTGTGTTCCGCGGAACCCTAGGGTTCCGCGATACCTCTGTAGGGGTTCCTCAAGAATTTAGAAAAAAAATCAAAACACCTCTCTCTGGTCGAACGTTTTGACTAGTGATGGGATCACTCGAGTGAAAAATAACCGATCACTCGATTTTTTCAATCACTTGAATTATTCGATTATCTTCGGAAATAACTCGAATGACGAAATGAGTGACGAACATGGTTTTTATTTTTCAACGCGTCTCCAAAGTTGCTGCCCGCCAGTCAATCACTCACTGCGGCCAGAGCCATCTCGTAGCGAGCGGCTACACCGAGTGGTTTTCCGTTATTATTGGCGATATTATTCATATTAAATACTGCATTACGGGTTGCCTGCGTAAGATAATAAATATGATTTATTTTGATTTAAATACTGCATTACGGGTTGCCTGCGTAGGATCCATAGGATAATATGATTTATTATAGTGGTGAGTATTCAGTATTCATAAATATCATGAGTTATGCAATATCGTGACATCTCAAGGTCAAGTAGTCAAGTGGTTAGTTAAATTAAATTGTAAGTTGTAAGATCTGGGAACCATGCCAGAAAATCCAGAAATATCTCCGCCACATTTAATAATCCGCAAAAAATCAATTGATTAACAACACCGAGTCAGTTATTCCCAATACAAATGCTGTATATCAACATGAACGATGAACCGCCAATATTAATAATTAATATTAGCATTTGAGTGAAAAAAAATCGATTATTATTCGATTTTTTAAATCACTCGAATGCTCGGTAGTCGATTTTTCCCAACACTAGTTTTGACTCCGCGGCCGCGCGTAGGTATATTTATTTATTTATTTGTATTTGTATTTGTATAAACATGTGTTACAATAGCTGGTACAATATCTCATAAGTTTGGTATCAACATGTATACTTGTGAGCGCGCAGTCCCTTTGATAAAAGCCGCCTCTGAATTGTTTACAACGCAATTTTTATATTTCTCTTTTTATTTTTGCTTTTTGTTTATCAAAGGCGCCGACTCGAGTATTTTCGAGAATATTCGAGATCGAGTCTAGGACTAAGTATAAAAGCGGCGATCGCGCGTCGCGCCTCGTCAGTCAGTTGACGATTAGCGTTCGGAGCGATAAGTTCCTACCTACCTACTTACAAGCTCGCTAGCGAGAAACTAGTGTTCATTGTTCTACTGCCTGCTGTATTCTGTTGTCTCAGTTTTATACATTTCTTCATTGTACTAAACTTAGTCTCTTATACGCAGTAACGATTGTGCATTATTTAGACCCCACCATCCTGACGTGTAACATTATAAATAAAGAAGAATGGAACGTTGGCTTAAAGGTGTTAAACGTGTTGCAACAACATCTTCTAATGACGCTGAATGTTCAAAAGCAGTACGCGCGGAGAATATAGCAATCACCGATCCAGACGATGATGCCACGACGTCAAGCTCGACGGTTTCAAAGACGAAAAAAAGGAAGTATGATGAATCATATATCAGTTTCGGATTTGTTGATTCCAACGGCTCACCTCTCTGCATGCTATGTAGTAAACTGCTTCCTAATAGTTCCATGGCACCTGCCAAATTGCGCCGACATTTACAAACTGTACACCCCGAGTCTAAAGACAAGAATAAAGAATTTTTTGTTCGTAAAAAAGATCAGTTATTGGAAAGTCAAAAAAATATGATGCATGTAACAAAAACTATCAACGAAAAGGCCACGGAGGCATCATATTTAGTTAGCTATCGCATTGCACAAGCAGGTGCACACTATCGCTGAGAATTTAATAAAGCCATGTATATTAGACATAATAAAATGTATGCTTGATGAAAAATCTGCAAAGCATCTTTCTACTGTGCCGCTATCAAACGATACTGTTTCACGGCGAATCCATGATCTGGCAAGCTACGTCAAACAAGAACTAGTTACACGTCTACAAAAAACACGATTCGCCTTGCAAATGGACGAGTCAACTGATGTCGCTGGTTTGGCTATCTTGCTGGTTATCGTGAGATATCCATATGAGTTCTTTTGAAGAAGACATGCTTATGTGTTCACCGCTGCTCACAAACACTACCGGGGAAGAAATTTTTAATAAAATAAATATATTTTTTGAAGAAAATAATCTCAGTTGGAACAATTGCATTGACATTTGTACAGATGGGGCCAAGGCGATGACAGGTAAAACAGCAGGAGCAGTGTCACGAATAAAAAATAAAGCGCCTAATTGTAGTTCCAGCCATTGTATTCTGCATAGACAAGCACTTGCGATGAAGCAAATGCCGTCAAATCTAAAATTAGTTATGGATGAAGCGGTAAAAATAATTAATTTTATCAAATCACGACCACTACAATCCCGATTGTTCTCATTATTGTGTGAAGATTATGGCAGCAAACATAAAACACTGCTGCTCCATACAGAAGTGCGATGGCTGTCTCGGGGTAAAACTTTAACAAGGCTATTTGAACTTAGAGCCGAGTTACAAATGTTTCTTTCAGCAGATACTTCTTTTAATTTGAAGGACCGTTTGTATGATAAAACTTGGTTGTTCCGATTGTCTTTTATGGCGGATATCTTTCAAAAACTGAACGAATTGAATTTATCATTGCAAGGTAAACAGACAACAGTGTTTCAGGCCTATAACAAAATAACTGCCTTCAAAAGAAAATTAGATTTTTGGATTATTTGCGTTGGTAAGAAAGAAATAGAAAGCTTTACGTCACTCAGTGAGTTTGTTAGCGATAACGACGAAATGTTTCAAGATGATGTGTTTGAAGAATTGGTCCAATATCTCAGTTCGATGCGCGCATCTTTTGAAAAGTATTTTCCCGAAGAACAGAATACAAAAATGAAACTGAATTCATGGATTCATAATCCTTTTTTACCCAAGTTGGAAAAGCCCGAAAGTATGTCAAACGAGATATATGAATCTCTTTTAGAAATGTTATCAGACACAAGTATGGAGTCACTGTTCAAAACGACGCCTCTCAACGATTTTTGGTGCAGAATCCGTGATGAATATCCAATGCTTGGCAAAATGGTTCTGAATATTCTTCTCCCGTTCCCAACAACACATTTGTGCGAAACAGGATTCTCAACCTATGCAGCCACGAAAACAAAATATCGCAATAGACTGGACGCCGAACCTGATATGAGACTTCAACTGTCTTCTATCAAACCTGATATCAACCAATTGATGAAAAATAAAAAACAGTTTCATACCTCCCATTAGTTAGATTTTTTCTTTTTTAATATCTTCTAATATTGTACTTGCCATGTGGTAAAGTAAGTAATAATTAGTAACTGTTACATTGTACTTTTATTATGCTTATTAATAAAGAATACACTTTTAAAAACTATTGTTTTATTGTAGGGTTCCATCAAGTATTTTGCTTCCCAAAAGGGTTCCGTCACCAAAAAAGTTTGAGAACCGCTGATCTAGAGTGCTACAAATTAATTAAATCAGTTAATTTATAGCCAAGTAGTATATTATGAAAATTAAAATTATGTCATAATAATTGACTTTCTAAGTTTCACACACGCGTTTAAAAAATGAAATTATGTTTTCTTGACGTTTACTCTATTTTTCCAAATTAAACGATGGTGGTTCGCTAGGATATTTAAAACGAGCATTTTTTTACAACAATTTGATACCATACACTCTTATGCTATTTTAAAATTGATACTGAAAAATTTTCCTTAAATCCCAATCGCAAATTTAAAAGCGTATCTGCGTATATATAATTGTTATTGCAGCCTTCTCTTTACTTAATAAATATAAAGGCTGCTTTGAAAAAAAATAGAATGGTCTTGAAAAGCCATAGGTATGGCTTTAATTTAAAGTTGTAATGTCATTAGTTTATAAAACAAACAATACATATATACTTGTGGCTTCAGAAGAATTGTTCTGGTCATTTCAAAAATTAGGAGCATATCAATTTGTTCATTTGTAGTAAAACTAACCATTTTATCAGATTTACAATTTAAGTTTAAAAACGATTAACATTACAATTTTAATTTAAAACCATATATTGGTTTTCAAAATCATTCCATTGTTTTTCAAACCTGCATTTATATTTCTTTAGAAAAGATGTATAATAAAATATAATATAAAATAATGCATAACGCTTTTAAATTTGCGATTGGAGCTTAAGGCAAATATTTTCGTGTCAATTTTAAAATAGCATAGGATTGTATGGTATCAAATTGTTGGAAAAAAAATGTTCGTTTTAAATATCCTAGTGAACCACCATCGTTCCATTTGGAAAAATGGAGTAAACGTCAAGAAAACAAAATTTAATTTTTTAAACGCTTGTGGAACTTCAATTATTATTATGACATAATTTTAATTTTCATTTTATACTACTTGACTATAAATTAACAGATTTAATTAATTTGTAGCATTCTAGATTGAAAATAAAAAATAAACAAAAATTTTATAACACGTCAAAAAATGACAAGTGCGGTATCATTTTACTCAGAATGTTATGTTGAATCCCCATATAAGTAAAAATATACAAGATGTTTCATTTAAAATACCAAAGTCAAGGTCACTTCCAGTCAAACCGGAAGTGCTAACAAATCGAAAATTATGCCAATAAATGAAGACTCATTTCTTATGCATAATCTCAAAATTTCATTTTAATATCTGTAAATACAGAAAAGTTATAGGGGTGAACGTCTTTTGAGAAACACCCGATAGTGAAGTCACAAAAAAAATTGACTTCCAAACATATTATATATATTATTAAGGGCATTGGAGGCGTTTGCTTTTATTACAAATAAAAAAAAAATCGATATAAGGTATAACCACTAATTATAGTATACAGGGTCCGCCATTTAAAACTCCCGAGGCCCGTACTTCCCTTAATTGTTGAGCTACACATTTGTGCGACATACCAAATTGTAGGTTTACGAAGGTCTTTAAAAGTGTATACAGTGTGTCCTAAAAAAGTATTTTTAAAAGAAATTAATATGGATAACAACTTAATTTCTTTGAATACTTTTTTCTACGGCGATAAGAGTTTGATGCAAGTTGTAATAAGCTTTAATTTTAGTTATGATAACTCATGTCAAATTTTGATTCGTTTTCGTGAAAAATACCAAAAACACGATATTCTCGTTACAAAAATAAAATTGCTTTTAAATACTTTGGCAACGTTATTTTATTCATTATAATAGCTTAAAACATTAAAGAAAAAAGTTAAACGATTAATTTAAATATTGTTCAAAATTTTGTCCGTTTACGTAGATACAAAAATTAAATCTTTTCACCAATTCGCCATTTACGGTACGTAGTACAATATTGCGTCGAATAGAATTACAGCCATTGCGTATTATATTTTTAAGATCTTCAACATCAAGGGGTTGAGTTTCATACACAAAATTCTTTAGGTAGCCCCAAAGAAAGAAATCCAGGGGATTTAGATCCGGCGATCTCGCCGGCCATCTTATTGGTCCTGCATTGGCAATCCATTGGTTTCTAAAAGTAGCATTTAAATAGTCGGAAATAATACGGGCATTGTATGGAGCAGCGCCATCTTGGTGAAACCAAATATCTATTCTTTCTCGCAGGGGAACATCTTGTAAGTAAATGGGTAATTCATTTTGTAAAAAATTTAGGTAGATTTGGGCGTTTAAATTATTTTCGAAAAAATGAGGACCAATTAGTCTTCCTCCAAGTATTCCTGCCCACACGTTCACTTTAAACCTTACTTGGAAATTTCTGTGGCGCGTCCAACGCGGATTTATATTACTCCAGTTGTGTCTATTTAAACTACCGCTTTCATTAAATGTACACTCGTCACTCCAGAGGATGTTATAAAGAAAATTTCTATTGTCTTCCTTTATAATAGACATTTCAGCTATGAAATTTAGCCTCCGTTCGTAATCTCCTGGTCGAAGTTCCTGAACCAAAATGATTTTATAATCGCGATACCCATTTTCTTTTAAAATCCTTCTATCGGAAGTGGAAGTAACATTGGTGGTCTCACTAATTAATTCAATTGAGGTATGGGGATTCTCAATAATAGCACCAATAACATTATTTGTGTTAATAATATTTTTTACCGGTCTATTTCTTTTCCCTCTTAGGTTTAGTAAAAGATCCATACCTTTGAAGATTATTGACCAACGCTTTTAAAGTTTTGTGATCAGGGCAGCGCATGCCAGGAAACCTTTGAGAATAAACTCTACAAGCCAGTCGAGCATTTCTATTGCATTCACCATAAATCAAAAGAAACTCAGTATTCTCAACATTTGTAAATTAAACCATTGCGTATAAAACAGTCAATGGCAAATGGCAACTTATAGCAATTTTAAATAATATGTCAAATAATGTAAGAGAACAAATTTTGCAAGGCCAACTACGAAGTTAGCGTGATGCTATAAGAAAATAAGTAAAATTTAGAAAGTGTTGTTTTGGTATCACTAAAAGGTGATTAATATTTACGCGAACCAAACGTAACAAAAAATTAATAATGGAAAAAACTGCTAGAAAAACTGACTTTCTTTCTTCTTTTTTACAAATTAAATAATTTTAAAGCAATTTTATTTTAGTAACGTGTTTTTAGACTTTTTCACCAAAACGAATGAAAATTTGACATGAGTTATCATAACTAAAATTAAAGCTTATTACAACTTGCATCAAACTCTTATCACCGATTTGATATACAGGGAAAGGGAAAAAAAATATTCAAAGAAATTAAGTTGTTATCCATAATAATTTCTTTTAAAAGTACTTTTTTAGAACACACTGTATACACTTTTAAAGACCTTCATAAAACCTACAATTTGGTATGTCGCAAAAATTTGTAGCTCAACAATTAAGCTAAATACGGGCCTGGGGAGTTTTAAATCGCGGACCCTGTATAGAGTATTGTAATGAAAATTACTTATTATATTCAGTGGGGGCTCGTGCAGTAGTGCCATGGACCTACCTACCTACCTACCTACCTACCTACCTACCTACCTACCTACCTACCTACCTACCTACCTACCTACCTACCTACCTACCTACCTACCTACCTACCTACCTACCTACCTACCTACCTACCTACCTACCTGTACACCAAACTATTTATTTTATTTAAAATTTAAGACGTTGATGCCTTAACGGTGCAAAAACTTTCTGGCTCCGCGAAAACTCCCTGGCGCTTCACCGTGCCTAGGTCTGAAGTGGTCAGGCTGTCGCATAAAACAGACAGAAATATAATTATATCTCCCTGTCTAACCGGCTCATAGGGATTTTGTGCCTGGTCAGATCGGATAGTACCAGTTGGGTTAGTCCCGATACTAGATGGCAGCAATTTATATATATATTTCCATGATAATTTAATTATATGATGTGGGTGATTCTACAGAAGTAGGCAAAAAGATGGTTATAAACAAATAAAACTGAGTAATTACATATTTTTGAAGAATATATTTTAAAAGTTACCGAGTTAATATGTTCAAGACTTTTTCTTTAATTATATTTTTTTGGGGCTTTTTTAACCAATATATCCCAAAAATCATTACCATATTTGTTGTCGTGTCATATGACAAGTTTTGCAACATACATACATTTATATTATCCTATAAGAAAAACTTAGAAGAGGTTATTTTGTTTCTTACATGCATTACTTTAAGCACAGAATATATATTGCGTAGCTATATATTCTGTGCTTTAAGTTTACTATAAATAGTCTATATTCTGTCATGAAATTGTTTTGATCTGTTCCAATAATTTAAAAATTCAAAGTTAAAATTACAATTGTGTTAATCATCATTTCCATGGACCTTATCGTTTTTACTTCCAAAAAGGAAAGTTGGCAACTTAACCTATTTTTATTCAGAGTGTTCAGAGACAGTGGCGGAACTACCGGTGTTCAATGTGTGCGAAGCACACGGGCCCGGGCTAAAAAGGGGCCCGGGAGCGGAGCCACAAAAACATAAAAATGCAAAACAAAATGTTCTTATAGGAAAAAAAAATGCAATACTCCGGAAACGTATCCGCAAAACTACTCTACTCAATACTTTTATAGATACCTCTAGTAACTGAAATAATCACATAAAACGGCCTTTATTTTTTTTATTATTGTTTTTATTAAACCGCAATTCGCAATACCGGCATTTAGTTTAAAGGGCGGTGTTTGTGTCGGCGATTATTGAACTTGGATAAGAGAAATTAGGAATTTCTACGATTTAGTTGAAAGTGTCTGTTTTTTTTTGGACAAAGCATTAAACAGTGGGCACTTTTGCAAAGTGTTACTAATGCCAAAATAACTTTAAAAAAATTGACACCCGATGGCCAAAGAGACACGATGCATTAGAATCTCTTCGTTTTAGATATTATTATGTGGATATATTAAAAACACTGGCAAAAATAATTTTAACCTCTACAAATAAAGCGGAAGTTAATGAAGCAAAGTCTTTAATAAAACAATTGGCAAATTTAAACCGTTTTTCTTATGGTTTTTCAAAATAAAATTTTAAAGAATATTGATGCATTGACAAAACTTTTACAAAAAATATTGAAGCTGCGTCTAAAATGTTTACCACCGCCACTGAAATCATAAATCAAATGAGAAATAATTTTGATGTACCTAATTAAAACGGACTCTGCTATTTTGGCTAGGCAATGGGGAACTACTTCTGAATTCGAAAACAAAAGGATATCAAGACCAAAAATAATTTTTGATGATTAATAACCATTATCAAGTTCAAACAAGCGATGATTGGTTTAGAATAAATGTGTTTTTTAAAACTATAAATATAATTACAGCTCAATTAAAAAATCGAAGTTCTGGCCTTTACAAAATTTGTTCTTATTTTCGCGTTTTGTTCCCCAACGTTCCACGAGATCCTTCTCTTTCTGGTAAGGATATTTACGACATGAGTCAAGCCCTGCATCTTCAATATCTAGAAGATATCACTGATACAATTTCATCGCAATTGCTTTCATTTAGAGAATGTTTTAAGAATGATTTAATTTAGATAATTTAACTTCTATTTTTGATTTTTTAGATTTTATATTGGTAAAAAATTATTATTTATCTTCCAGTTTTAGTGAAATTGTAACTGCCTGCATTATTTTTTTGACCATCCTTATTTCGACTGCATCAGCTGAACGGTCTTTTTCCAAGTTAAAGTTAATTAAAACTTATTTGAGAAATTGCATGACCGATAAAAAATTATCAGCTTTAGCAATTATTTCTATCGAAAATGAGGAAGCTCAAAAACATAGACATTTCTAATCTGATTTCAAACTTTGCGCATGCAACAGCAAGAAAAAATAATTTTTTTATATGGTTATCAATTATATAGAATTATTCTCCGTATCATAATGGGGGCCCGGCAAAGTTTTGGCACACGGGCCCGTGGCTAAATTGTTCCGCCACTGTTCAGAGAGTTCGCTTAAGAAATTGCGTACCTTGATTTTTCAATACAAGAGGCCAACACAGGGTGCGTATTTTTTTAATGCATGAACTTCACGGATAAACAAACATTAATTTTTTGACATGTTTTCTTTATTTTTTTATGTAAATTACTTTAGTTGAGGAACTGAAACTTGTGATAATAACAAATCTTCAATGCTGAAATATATTTAATTAACCAGTAGCAAAACGTAACATTTCGGCATTACCATGGTCATGCTGGTAAAATATTCTATAGGGAATATTTATTTCCAAAAAAGAAAACTTTGTTTTCGTGTGTCCTGAAAGACGAAGAAGCTGTGACACAAAATGATATTAAAAATACTCTACCGGTATCCAACATATCATTCGTAAAAGAGGGTACATATTTTTTGCCAAAATCTGTTTAAAACAATTGCAAAAATATATTTTACATCTAATCAGGTCGTATATATTAATTTAAAAGAATCCATATACCTACAGACTGTCCGCGGATAGGGTTTACAATAGCACAAATGAAAGAAAAAATTAAGTTTTTCGGGAAAAAGTCAATCTTGATGTGCTTGTAAAAAAAATGCGATTCACGAAGAGAAAATTTTGATTTTTATTACAGGGTTCGCAAAAACTTTAAAAACATATGATTTTTCTCCAAGGGTAAACTACCTTTATTGTTTATTTTTGACCAAAATGCCAATTAGAAAACTTATTTAGAATAACGTTTGTAATTTAAATCCGAGATTTTTTTTTTTTTTTTTTTCTTAATTTTTAGAGGTAAAAGATTTTTTTTTTGGATAGCAGCATAGGGTATCTTTGATTAAATTTCTCTATCACAAAGTTGTTAGAACTTTCGCCCGCACCGTAACATTGAACTAAATAAACCCTTTGTTCTAAGGTCAACATTTTCAAAACACATCAAATTCTATTTGACAACTTCAAATTTGCCCCATATACGTAAAGCAAAGTAATAAAAAGGTAAAAAATTCCTTGTTTTTATAAAAGATGTTAGGAATGCATTTAAAATAAGATACACACCACCCATTATGAAAATAGAGTCTAATAAAATTTTATATTAATATTTTTATATTGAGCAGCAAAATTTCCATTTACCTCTAAAAATTAAAAAAACTAAAAAAATCGAGGATTTATTTTAAATCTCGGATTAAAATTACAAACGTTATTCTAAATAAGTTTTCTAATTGGCATTTTGGTCTAAAATTAAACATAAAAGGTAGTTTACTCTTGGAGAAAAATCATGTTTTTGAAGTTTTTGCGAACCCTGTATAAAAAATCAAAATTTTCTCTTCGTGAATTGCATTTTTTTACAAGCAAACCTTTTTATCAAGAATGACTTTTTCCCAAAAAATTAAATTTTTCATCCATTTGTGCTATTGTAAACCCTATCCGCGGACAGTCTGTATATTTCCGTGGGCATTATTCATTACCATGGACTTACTTTTATTTCTTTACTGAGTAAAAAGTCAACAAGGTGTTAAACATCTCGGCACATAATACCTTTTGTCTCAATATACAGTGTCCGCGGAAATTATTTATTTGTTTTTTTTTGCAAATTTGTTTTTGGCATTATACAGTGTGTGTATAAAGTCTGGAAACGGCTTAATAACATCACAATTTACTGGCCGATTTAAACCAAATTTGGTACAGTTGTGTAAGAGGATCTAACGCACCGAATGACGATATTGGCGTTGTTGCCAGCTTTTTAGTTTGTCTGGAATTCGAACGAATTTTATATTTTTAAATATAACACCCAGTATATTTTTACATTTTTAAATTCCACATAAAATTATAAATATTTTTATAAAATGCATTATTAGTCTATACTTCATAGTTTCCGAGATATTGACTCTCGAAAAGTGACGTTTTTGAACTTTGACAGCTTATATCTTTCTAACAGTACGTCTTAGAGCAAAACGGCTTACATGTCCCTATCTTCAATTTTTATTATCTTCCCAAAAAAATCAACTTCCGGTTAAACCGGATGTAACTCGAAAGCAGGAAATATAGTTGTTCCGGTTTAACTGGAAGTTGATTTTTTTGGGAAGATAATAAAAATTGAAGATAGGGACATGTAAGCCGTTTTGCTCTAAGACGTACTGTTAGAAAGTTATAAGCTGTCAAAGTTCAAAAATGTCACTTTTCGAGAGTCAATATCTCGGAAACTATGAAGTATAGACTAATAATGCATTTAATAAAAAATAATTATAATTTTATGTGGAATTTAAAAATGTGAAAATATACTGGGTGTTATATTTAAAAATATAAAATTCGTTCGAATTCCAGACAAACTAAAAAGCTGGCAACAACGCCAATATCGCCATTCGGTGCGTTAGATCCTCTTACACAACTGTACCAAATTTGGTTTAAATCGGCCAGTAAATTGTGATGTTATTAGGCCGTTTCCAGACTTTATACACACACTGTATATAGGTTCTGCATGGCCCAAAACAAAACAAAAACATAAAACTTTTGACATGTGATATGCATTACACCTGTCAAATGTCATTTAAAAGGTTTAAACTGGCGAAAGTGTCTTTTATTCAGGGTTAGGTTGATCAGTTTGATTTAATCCTTTAGCGAGTTTCAAAATGAATAATATCAATTTTTTTTTAATAGTCGCGACTTTCCGCTCTTCCCCGAGAAGAAAAATGCAGGTGCTAGGGCAAAAATCACGTTTTCGAAATTTAATAGGAAATGGTTATTTGATCTATGATTTTCTTTGGAATGTCGAGAAATGCACTTTAATTTTTATTCGAGTTTTTTTATAAATTTTTTTATTTGATATTTTGACCCTATCTGTTTCAACTATCACCAACCGTCACTAATTATACAGTGTGACCAGTAAAAGTCCGCATCATATGGGATTTTTTTTATTAATAGCTTTAGTCGAAAGTTGACTTTGGCTTCAAGTTCTGCTTCGATCTAGATGAAAATTAAGCAAAAAAATAGTAGTCACGTGATTCGCATTATCTGTCAAATTTTAATTTTCTCCAAAAAATAATTCAAAAGTGGGGTTATTTCTGAAAATATCGAAAAAAGTTATTAGAAAAAGGTTTTTTAAATGCAGTTTCTAGCATAGGTACATGCAAAAATTTCAGCTGCATAAGATAATTTTAATTTTTTACCCACCACTAATAAATTTAATTTCTACTTAATGAACACTTTACTGATGGCACTGTGTTCTTTTTTGTCTTAATATTAAGGTTTATTACTTTCAGACACAAACTAGGTTTTCAAAAATACTTATTTTATGAAGTTACCTTATACAGGGTCCAAAACAAATAAACTTTGCATCACATGCGACCAAATTTTAATAGCCCTACTTTAAAGAAAATGTATCTGAAATAAAGTATTGTCAAAACTAAGAAGTTTTATGTAGGTTGCGTTGAGTCTTATTTTGCAAAAGTGGTGCAATTTACAAAATATGGGTAAAAAATCATAATTAGCTTATGCAGCAAAAATTTTGCATGTGGGCTAGAAACTGCATTTAAAAAACTTTTTCTAATAACTTTTTTCGATACTTTCAAAAATAACCCTACTTTTGAATTATTTTTTGGAAAAAATTAAAATTTGACAGATAATGCGAATCACGTGACTACTATTTTTTTTCTCGATCGAAGCAGAACTTGATACCAAAGTTTAATTTCGAATAAAGTTACTAATAATAAAAAAAATCCCATATGATGCGGACTTTACTGGTCACAACTGTATTTAAACGTATGACTTGTTCTCAAAAACACTCAATAATATTTTTTTAAATCGTCCGCCTAGAAAGTTAGGTAAGGACACCTAAAATCGGACCGAATGCGCCGCTGTATAATTCACCAGTAGAGGCCGACATTAAATTTTAAAAGAAAAAATATGGAATTTTCTCGGTAATTTTAGCAAAGCGATATTTTAAAATATTTTTCTGCAATTTGTTTTCATATTAGGATTTCTGAATTTACATACAGGGTGTTTCAATAAAAACTCCCAGGCCAATTATTTCGAAAACTAAAAGCGACATGTAAATTCTGTAAACGCCAGTTTTTATAATTGGGCTTCACAACTGTGTAAAAAATGTGTTTGAATAATACAAGATGTAAGTGGCGCCGCGGTGCAAAGACATATTTCGATGACAGAAACTTTTAAATGTTGTCGTTCTTAAAGATAATTGATTTTTGGTCAAATTATGTCCCATAAAAAAAATTCATAAATCCAACATGAAAGGAGATATTTAGGGTAAAGTTTTTTTTTTTAATAATTTTAATGAGTATTTTAATTATAAATATTTTTAATATCCTTTAGCAGATTTTAATTTAATTTTGGTAATGATAATTTTAGTGATAAAACGCTCATGTAGCGCTAAATTATTACGTCCAGTGACGCCTCAGGGGGCGCCTTAACAAATAATATTGGCAAAAAATAAGACGCTACTGAGTTTTTTGTAATTTTTATATTTTTTTCGGATTAAGCAACTGAAAATATCCTTTTCTTGCCTGTTAAATTGTTTTCATATCTTGTTTCGTTTTCGAGAAATAAAAATAAAAACAATTTTATTGCATATCTCTGAAAAACAAAAGTCATTAAATAATTAATACGTTGTATTTTTTTGTTGTTTTGCATTAAAACATTAAAGCATTATAAAATAAAATTAAAAGATGTTTAAATCGATATAATAATTCGGTTCTGCAAACTCTCAATATGTAGTGTATTTCGATTAATAGCAAAAGATACAACGTATTAATTATTTAATGATATTATATGATATTAATAATATCTCCCTTTTATGTTGGATTTTCAAAAATTTTTATGGGCATAATTTGACCAAAAATTAATTATCTTTAAGAACGACAACATTTAAAAGTTTCTATCATCGAAAAATGTCTTTGCACCGTGGCGCCACCTACATCTTGTATCATTCACATTTTTTACACAGTTGTGAAGTCAATCCAATCATAGAGGCTAAAAACTGGCGTGTACAGAATTTACATGTCGCTTTTAGTTTTCGAACTAATTGGACTGATGGGAACACCCTGTATATCGGAAATATAGATCGGACGGAAAATTTACTGAAATTGGATTTTTCTTATTAAAAGCCACCCAGTTTTTATGGTTTTTTAACATTTTTAAGCAGATCTTGATAGAATTTTTTTTTTGGAAATATTTTTTTGGAAAACGTAGGTATAACCTTTGATTACTAAACTGGGTGAACATTATTTAGAAACTTTCAGTGGTTTGTCCAAAATTAATTATACCAATTGACACAATTTCCCCCCATGGGATGGGGTGGCTTTGTGCCAGCTATTTATTTATTATTTGAGCACATAGCCGCCTATTCAGAAGGTGAGAATGTGCCAGGCGTACCATAGTACAACTGCCTGACATGGAACAATTTCATTCGATTATTTTTTATGGCATAAAGTCACCCCACGGAAAGATTTTGTGGTGAAAATGCTTTATTTATTAAACATATAAACATAGAAAATTTCACCCCATTAAATTCCACAATAAATAGTGGCACAAACTCGCCCCTTTTATCGTCAGCATTTTATTCAACGAAAAACAGCTGTTTTATTTTTCACTACTTGGCTGTTCTTAATTGCTTAAATTATAACCTATGTAACATCTAACTATATGTAACCTTTGAATCCGGCATTATTATAATGATTAAGGCTACCCACAAGATAGTATACAGTAAAGCTAAACATTCGCAAAAACTTTCCTTTTTCCTAAATCGATGCAACACAAAAACCGCGTATTGAATTCAACAAGCATGTATCTACCTCCATTCGGGCGGAGCAACCACCACATTGGGTGGAAGCTGGCAGCGGTTCGCGGATCGGCATACCGTATAAAATTATGAATATACACGATCGACCCGCTGTGTCACAATCTCACCACGGCAGGCACAAAGCCACGGTATCTAGAGTGTGATATAAAACTTATTTAGTGTACAGATAATTATTCCATAGCCAGTTTTCGCAAATAAATGTAGAACAATTGTACAAATGAACATGAGGAAGGACAAGAGTGTGTTACTGACATCATTGAAAAAAAAACAACACTTTAAAAATACTAAATAGTTGGCTTTATTGTCTGAATCGGCATTACAAAAAGTGTTGCTTATCATCCTATTTCAACTTAAAATGCTATATTTTAAATCTTTTTATTAAAAAAAACTTAACCAAGCATGTAAAAACCATACATAATTATAATTTTATACCATAGGCTCTTGGGCACTGGTGCTCTCAATGCAAGGCTCCAGTGGTGACATCTACGTCAACGGCCAAGGGTTATTTAACTAAATAATTAAAGTTTTAAGAAGTTTTTCATCTTCGCAGTCGTTATATATTTGGATAAAGGAAAATAAAAGGTCTGTCTGAATCCCAAAATAGCTTATTTAATATGTAAAAAGGTACGTTAGTACCTCATAATAAGATAAAGTACCCACAATAATAAAATAGAACATGAGAAGAACAGCTACAAATTAAATATAATATGCTAGGAAGATAATTAAAGACCAGTTTTGAGAGAGAGAGATGAGGTTACGTGATACAGAGCGCATGAAAAAATTGATTGGGCTGTTTTATACTTCACACAGTGTAACAACAATCCAAAGAAGGAGACATAACAGGGGATCTGACAGTTGGGATCAAAATTTACAGTTTTTAAGGTGAAGAAACTGACAGAGTATAAAGTATACAGGGTATTCCCTACTCGATGGTACATTAGAAGTATCTGGAGAACGAAAAGAAAAATAATTTTGAAATTTTCACTACGGCCATAGGAGACTGCGCTCTAGCTTTTAAAAATAATTTCGCGGTTGCAGTGTTGCCAGCCCTGGATTAAGGGAGGGGCTTTGGGGGCTGTAGCCCCCGGCCCCCAGCATCTGGGGGCCCCCGTGGGGGCCACTTTTAAATACAACAAATATTCTTACATCCACTTAGCGTGCTAGGCACTGTTCAAATATCAAAAATAATTCCTTGGCTGTTTCCTTTATATTTTTGTCGAGATTTTTGTTATTATTTTGGGGTAGTAAAGACTTATTTTAATAAAAATTAACAGTTTTAATGCCAAAACGACAATGCATGTGGGATATTTAAGAAACAAACATACATTTTATTCCAAACTTTAATGAAGCTGTTATTGATAAGTTGGCTGCAAATAAAAACAGAAGAATAGACTTTACTTTTAAACAGTGTACCCACTAATGAAAAATAAATTGAACTTTTTTTTAAGTTAGTAGGTAATCATAAATTTTTAAAATATTTACTAAAAATTATTGACCAAATTTGGGCGTGGTCTTAAAAAATTTTCGCCGGCGGCGCATTTCGCCTGCAGCGGGCTCTTAGCGCACCCCCATATTAACAAGCCACGGGCCGCCACTGCAGGGGTCCCATAATTCAAATTAGCCCCGGGCCCTATGAAAGCTTAATCCGGCCCTGAGTGTTGCCAGATCTATTGATTACTGACATCAACTTTGGAATTTTAAATGAGACACCCTGTAGTTTATTTTATTTTTAGACTCCACGAAGCACTCTAGGTTTTTTTTGTATAGGATATTTTTCCATTGCTCTTACCGTTACTGAAATATTAATTAATTTTTGTGTTTTTTTTTACGGAAACGATGTGAATTAAAACTTCAATATTTTCGTCTCCAGATGTCAAATCAACCTAAAATTTGAACATCATTTAGTCAACATGTGGTACTTTAATTATGCCAACATAGGATCGCCGACTTCTATACAGAGTGTCCTAAAAATTAATTGCAATTCAGATTTTATAAATTTAATCAAAAGTCACTTTTCTTAAATGGAACACCCTGTATATTATTAAAGTATTGAATAGAGTGGCCCAATTGAATTTTTTTCATATAGGGTGTTCCTATACCTATTTTGAACCGCTTTCGATTTATAAGCCAATTTATGAATAAAATTACTATTCATATTCGAGAACTAGAGATAAGATCTAAACCGATAAGTAGTGTGCCATGATCAAAACAACCGCAATACATAACGATGGTGACATGACATGTCTGACTTTTTAGTTTGGGTTTGCTTATGTCAGATTAAAATAGCAAAAATGGAGAATAATAGTTATTCTAATGCGGATATTTTAAATTTGTTTTATATTCACGGCGAGTGTCAAAGAATTGTATCAAGAACCTGCAGAACATTTAACGCTCTTTTTCCGAATTTGCCGCCCATGAACCAACGGAAATTTCTCAGATTTGAAGGTAATTTTTTAAATTTCGGAAATGTACAGGCTCCAAGATATCAATTTCACCCTGTTACTGAAAATGAAGAGAATGAAATTAACGTTTTGGCGTATTTTCACGCCTATCCTCAGGCTTCAATAACAAGTGCCAAAAATGATTTAGGAATAAATCGAACTTCAATATGGAGAATTTTACATAAACATAATATGCATGGCTACAAACTAATTACACTACAGGCTTTACAAGCAGGTGATCCTCCAAAACGTGTAGATCTTTGCGAAATGTTATTAATTCGAACACAGGAGGATCCAGATTTTCTGAAAAGAATTATTTGGACTGATGAAGCAAAATTCTCACGCGAAGGAGTCTTTAACCGTCAAAATAATCACTATTGGGCTGCAGAAAATCCACACGTTATAAGAGAAAGAGGTTACCAACAACGGTTTAGTTTCAATGTATTTTGTTTGTTGATGGATGGGAAATTATCAATTTATATTTATGATGAAAATTTAAATTCTGCCAAATATCTGGAAATTCTAAGAACGAATGTATCTGACTTTTTGGATAATCTAACGCTTATCGATTTAAGAAATTGTTGGTATCAATTAGATGGAGCTCTTGCTCATTGTACCCATAAAGTTTCCGCGGAACTGTATAACATGTTTGAAGATAGGTGGATAAGACGTCTAGGACCATGGAGTTGGCCACCGCGATCTCCAGATCTTACTCCTTTAGACTTTTTCCTGTGGGGTAGGATTAAAGAAGTGGTTTATAAAACACCAGTAAATTCAAAAGAAGATCTAGAAAATCGGGTAAGGCGCGCTTTTGAAGAACTTGATCCATTAGAAATTCAAAGAGCTACTACCAGTCATGTGATGACATGTATTACCGATTGCTTACATGAAAATGGTCAGCATTTTAAACATCTGACGTATTAGCTGAGAATTCCAAACATTTAATTTACTGACAAAATCGGTTCTTTTCAGAACCACAATTTATTATAAAAGGAAATTTGTTTTGATCATGGCACACTACTTATCGGTTTAGATCTTATCTCTAGTTCTCGAATATGAATAGTAATTTTATTCATAAATTGGCTTATAAATCGAAAGCGGTTCAAAATAGGTATAGGAACACCCTATATGAAAAAAATTCAATTGGGCCACTCTATTCAATACTTTAATAATATACAGGGTGTTCCATTTAAGAAAAGTGACTTTTGATTAAATTTATAAAATCTGAATTGCAATTAATTTTTAGGACACTCTGTATGGAAGTCGGCGATCCTATGTTGGCACAATTAAAGTACCACATGTTGACTAAATGATGTTCAAATTTTAGGTTGATTTGACATCTGGAGACGAAAATATTGAAGTTTTAATTCACATCGTTTCCGTAAAAAAAACACAAAAATTAATTAATATTTCAGTAACGGTAAGAGCAATGGAAAAATATCCTATACAAAAAAAACCTAGAGTGCTTCGTGGAGTCTAAAAATAAAATAAACTACAGGGTGTCTCATTTAAAATTCCAAAGTTGATGTCAGTAATCAATAGATCTGGCAACACTGCAACCGCGAAATTATTTTTAAAAGCTAGAGCGCAGTCTCCTATGGCCGTACTGAAAATTTCAAAATTATTTTTCTTTTCGTTCTCCAGATACTTCTAATGTACCATCAAGTAGGGAATACCCTGTATAGTAGTGGAGTAACTTTGAAGGGTAAGTAAAAGTATATACAGGGTGGTCCTTAAGTACATCAAGAAAATCTAGGATATGATTCCTGGCATCAATTTAAGTTGAAAAGTTCATATGGACTTATGCCCTAAAATGCTTACCCTCTAAGATACAGGGTGTTAAAATATTTTTGAAAAATAATTGTTTTTTTAAAATTTCGAAACTCCTTGAAGATACGGTATTGAAAATTGATGTCGATTGATTTCGTATTAAACTGCACTTTTTGGTTAAAAAAGCGTTTGCCTACTTCCACCAGTGGCGTGCATGAAGATACCATCAATATTTTTTTTGTGAAAATATGTGATACGCCACTGTTTTTTTAAAACTCTGATGTATTTTTATGCATTACTGATATAAGCGGAACAAAAGTTGTCTCTACTATGTTTTTGAAAAAATGGTAGTTTTAAAGGAAAATGGAAAATATTTTAACACCCTGTATCTTAGAGGGTAAGCATTTTAGGGCATAAGTCCATATGAACTTTTGAACTTAAATTGATGCCAGGAATCATATCCTAGATTTCCTTGATGTACTTAAGAACCACCCTGTATATAGGTATAAAATGGAGGACACATTATGTATTATGAAAGTTTGTAAGAGTTATAGACTTTTCGTGGGTTTTTATATTATATTATATATTTTTTAAATGGAAGAAGCATAAAAATGGTCTAAATAGATTTAAACATCTTGAAAATGAGTATTTATAATGCTGGAAAATATTATAGAAGAGGAAGTTTAATATTTAAACATCCTAAAGACGAGTTCCTAACGCTAGGCAAAGTGAATAGAAATTAAACGTTTAATAACCAAAGGTAGTGTTGTAATGTTAAAAACAGTATAACGGTGAATTTTTGCCTGTAAACATCTTGAAGATGATATGAGGTACCTTTTTATGTACCAACACTCTTTTGTGCTTCAGAAAGACCATTAGGTGCCCACAGACGAAGCGACAATTTGCGCGACCTGGTATGCGACAGACAGGGTCTGTCTAATTTTGCATATTTGGAACGCACGTTAGTGCTGAACGACGGACCCGGTCGGCGAAGGATCAAGATCAAGTCGCTGCAAGTTAAATCAACTAACGTAAAGTGCCAGTTGAGCGCGTGGTTTTATTTTTTTAAATTTTATTGTGTAATGGAGTGGACAAAAGAAATAGTAACCGAGTTTCTAGAATTATATAGAGAACGACCATGTTTGTGGAAAATTAAAGATCCAAATTATGTAAGTAAGAATTTAAAAAGAGAAGCATATGAAGAGTTAATAAAATTTTTAAAAAGCAAAAATAATAATGATGTTACCTACTATAAAAGATGTTAAAACTAAAATACAAAATATCAGAAATGCTTTTCGGAGAGAATGTAAAAAAATTGATGATACATAAACCCCATGAGAGCAATTTTTTTGTTCATTTTGTACTACACAGATTTCACCGACTAAAGACGTATTTTAGACCAGCTTAAATACGCAGTCGCACTACCCAGTAGGTCGAAATTTAAAATATCTATCAACTAATTGACGGACAGCGTAGGTGCAGGAACCGATCGTTTGACAAATCGCGGACTAAGTATGCTCGAGTGTGGACACGACAAATTAGATCGCTCACAGACCAAGTCGGCAGATCTGGTCGGTCGACACCGTCGGCCGTCGTCAACCGACTAGGTCGCTGCGTCTGTGGGCACCTAATTATTTACCTTGATATTAAACAGAAACTGTCAACATCTTTTTATTTATTAATTAAATGTTGAGGTTACTTTTGTTTGTCAAATCATTACAATAATTCAAAAACGTAAAAATCATTATCATTTTGATTTGTTTCTCATCTATACAGTTTGTTTGTTTCTTTACGCCCCGTCGAGTAGCAGAGCAGGCTCTGACCTACGTGATCTATGATTTAAACTTCATTTTTCACTTGTTTTTTGTCTATGAAGAGGCCTGAAGGATTTCACTCACTCATCAAATCCCAAATGGCTTTGGGCCTATATTTAATAAATCACAGAGCGCTCTCGGAAGACTAAAAGAGCAGTAATCCGAAAACGTTATTATTATTTTTTTGAATTACTACATTCTTGCGAGTGGTGCACTACTTTTTCTACGACTACACGATTAAAATACGAAGTGTCAAATCAACATTATTTGCTTCCGGTCTGCGGCCTACTATGCCATGTAAATGAGTCGTAGCCATTGTATATTGTATAGTATTAATAATAAATATAACTATCCGTACCTATGTGTAGTCGTAAAAAAAAGATAACTTTTACATTGCTCAGTTAAATTTTTTTGTCATTTATGTCTTTTTAAAATTATTGCGTCGTAACTATGAAATGATGAATTTAAGTAATCACCAAGTAGTAGGTACCTAAAAATGAAATTATTGTTTTTCTATTTTAAATTCTTGCATATACAGTGGCATCAAGTTCTGCTTCGATCGAGATAAAAATTAAGCAAAACAATAGTAGTCACGTGATTCGCATTATCTGTCAAATTTTAATTTTTTCCAAAAAATAATTCAAAAGTGGGGTTATTTCTGAAAATATCGAAAAAAAATATTAGAAAAAGTTTTTTTTAAATGCAGTTTCTAGCCCACATGCAAAATTCTAGCTGCATAAGCTAATTTTGATTTTTTACTTATATTTTGTAAATTGCACCACTTTTGCAAAATACGACTCAACGCAACCTACGTAAAACTTCTCAGTTTTGACAAGGCTTTATTTCAGATACATTTTCTTTAAAGTAGCGCCATATTAAATTTGTGTTTCTACAAAATTAAAATTGGGTTATTCAAATTTGGTCGCATGTGATGCAAAGTTTATTTGTTTTTGACCCTGTATAAGGTAACTTCATAAAATAAGTATTTTTGAAAACGTAGTTTGTGTCTGAAGTAATACACCTTAATATTAAGACAAAAATAAACACAGTGTCATCAGTAAAGTGTTCATTAAATCGTTAAAAATAGATAAACTTTACGTTGTTAAACTAAAATTTATTTTCCACATAATGAACACTTTACTGATGACACTGTGTTCTTTTTTGTCTTAATATTAAGGTGTATTACTTTCAGACACAAACTTAGTACTCAAAAATATTTATTTTATGAAGTTACCTTATACAGGGTCAAACACAAATGAACTTTGCATCACATGCGACAAAATTTTAATAGCCCAATTTTGATTTTGTAGAAAAACACACATTTAATATGGCGCTACTTTAAGATTGAATTCTCAACGTCATTCAATCTATTGCCAACGTATAACCTATTTCGCGTTGATTTTTTGAGTTTATTATTTTAATAACTAACATTATAAGAAAATCAATATCGTCGGTGCATTATTTAGGTAGTATCTGATATATTACAAAAAAATCAATTTATTTCATTGCTAATTTTGGAAGAATTGTATAGTGAAAGAACAATGAGTGACACTGACATAATAATGTTAAAAAAAATCTTACCCGATATTTTTTGCTATACAATTCTCCTAAAATAAGTTATGAAAGTCCTTGATATTTATTAAATATGTAAATTATTATCTATAGAATATCAAGTCGATACTGATTTTCTTTAAATTTTGTATAAAAGCTAGAAAACATAAATAAATCTACGCGAAATAGGTTATAGGTTGGCAAGCATGTTGATACTCCCACCTTAAAGAAAATGTATCTGAAATAAAGCCTTGTCAAAACTGAGAAGTTTTATGTAGGTTGCGTGGAGTCTTATTTTGCAAAAGTGGTGCAATATACAAAATATAGGTAAAAAATCAAAATTATCTTATGCAGCTGAAATTTTGCATGTGGGCTAGAAACTGCATTTAAAAAAAACTTTTTCGATATTTTCAGAAATAACCCCACTTTTGAATTATTTTTTGGAAAAAATTAAAATTTGACAGATAATGCGAATCACGTGACTACTATTTTTTGCATCATTTTCATCACGATCGAAGCAGAACTCGATGCCAAAGTTAAATTTCGAATAAAGCTATTAATTAAAAAAATCCCATATGATGCGGACTTTACTGGTGACACTGTATGTGTATGTAAATTACGATCTTTAAATGAGAAGCACAAATTCAAATGGAATATTCACTAAAATTCTTTATCTTGACTTGTGTCGAAGTTTTTACTTCAAAAGGGTTACTATATACAGTCGTGTGCACGGATGGACCTAACTATACTTGTAAAAACCAGTATTTTCAATTTTTCGAAAAAAAGTCATTCTTCATCATTTCTTTTGCTTATTAAATAAATATAATTCACATAAGAAAATTCTAATTTTTTTATACAGGGTGCAAAAAAAATGTGAAAATGTAGATTTGCAAAATTAAAAATTTTTGATCCAACTTTTTTGAATGATCAGAATAAAAGAGGTTGGAAAGAGAATTTGAAAAGCCGAATAAAGTTTTTAGATATGACCTGTGGTAACTACGATATTTTATATTAAAGTTAAATAAATTATTGATATTTTCCTACAGATTAAAGTAAACTTTAAGACCTGATTTTTTGATATTCTCGACCACTGCGTTATCAATGTTTTGTTTACTGGCGATACTGGGTATGGCTTATTTTTTTATAGGATACAAATTACTTATCATTCATTCATTTTACGGGTTTTAGTGCGAATTTCGATTTGACCAGTGGTAAGTAATTCGCTAAAGTGCGTGATATTTTTTATTTTTGGGCATTTAATGACTTCTTTATTCTGCAACTTTTAAATAAATGATTTTTGGTACAATTACTTATTTTTACGAGTTCTACAACCTGGTAAAATAAATGACTCAACTTTGAGAACACCCTGTATAGCTGCTGGAATTGTTTAAGCTAAAAAATAATACCATTTGAATGTTTATATTTATTCTTTTTATGTAGATCAAAAAATGATTTCTTTAGTTTGAGCATTCAAGTTTTTACTTTATTCAGGAAATGTTGCGTTTTAAGATTTTAGATGTGAACGTTTAACAGCGGTATGAAAGGTTAAAGGATCAACTTTAATCTATTTTACATCATAAACAACTACCTTTAGATACGTACAGCTTATCTCGTGCGCAAACAAAAGTTAAGATTTATGGGTGAGCAAGTCAGATGCCTTTCTCCCAGCAGCATTGGGCATGCGCACAAATCTCTTGTTATCGGACTGTCCTTCTTTAGCGACATGCTCAAAATATACTCCAGAACCGGCTCGGCGCCATTTTTGTTGTTATGTTTTAAGTTTTCTTTGTGGATTTGGTTGTTGGTTGTGGGTGTTTAATATTTACGGATTTCTAAATTTTGTGTAGTTTAGTGACTTTTGTTTGTGCTTTTAGTAATTCGTATACTCGGATTGAAATATAAACAATGACTAGTAACAGCCGTATGATTTTATTATGCCCGAATAGGGGTAAACTATAGCGTATTTCGTATTTTCAGTAAGTATAGAGTAGTTATGTATCTTGATATATAACTTTATTTTATTATGATCAATTTAAACACATTTAACTAGGCCTAGGCTACACAAACAAGGTATGAAAATAAAGATAAACACACACAGATTATCCCGATGCATGTTTTGGTATATTTTATTTGCAGTCCTTTAATCTAAATGGGTAGGTACGCCTATTTTTCGGGCAATATATTACTTCAAAAACTTTAAAAGACACTTTTCTTTATACTTATATAAAAGAAAAAAGTAAATACCTTAGGTATATTTTTATATTAGTCCAAGGGTGAAAGTATTCCACGGGTCAAGTTCTTAGGCAAAAACTTTTTCAAATTCTTGAACAAGAAATTATATTTGAAAATGGTATATACCTACCCAAGTTTTTGCCAAATTGTAAAAATCAATACAAGTTATATAGGTACCAACTAATATTTGACTTAAGGTTTGGTACGCGATAATATCGAAGATTGGTTATTTTGCTGGTTTTATTTGTTTTTATATTCGATTTTATCAGATAGTTTAATATATTTTTCTTCATTTTCAAACCAAAAACACGACGACGAATAATTTTTAAACAAATTTTAGAAACAAACCCTAAAGAATGATTTTCCATCCTCAAAAACCCGATCTACTAAAAATGCCAGAAATTACTATCTTCTTTCCCAACTTGATCAAAAATCAAAAAGAAATTCAAATTTTTTGGCAAGAATTTGTGGCAAATTTTAGCTGTATACACGTAAAAATAAATTGAAGGTCAACTTATACAATTTCTTAAGAAAGAACTTAAATTTTAAAGCCCAGACCTGTCTATTTTCCAATTCGTCAAATGATAATGTTGCAGTGCGCATGTCTAATCGTGTGTAGCTTTGTTTACATGCGCGAGGTCATAAATTTGCCACTTTGGTGATTATTGTTTGCTTACCTAAGGGTAAATATCTATGGTTTACATTCGTTTTTATGGTAGTACAGCATACCAAAAAATATTTAAAGTGGGATTAAAGGATAATATGAATTAAGGACGAACGCTGCATTCCTCTGACACAGTCTCTTGATACTAAATCACGAAAAAGCATATTCCGTTTGTCTGTCTGTTGGCTTATTAACTTGGCGATTACTTAAAATTCCACCATTTAAGCAAAGTATTTTGCAAGCAAGTCTGGAATAACAACATTCTAAATCTAGTTTAACTCGGTTTAAATTACGTTTTACTAATTATAATTATCATTTTAAATGGTTTACTTTTTTACATTTCTGAAATACCTAACGACTATATCAAAAGTGCAAAAACTCTATACAAAAAAACGAATGCCTATAATATGGCTACACTACTTCGATATGGGGTGTAACTGTAAAGAGACAGTAACAAGTTAACATAAACTAAAACAATGGGGTAAAAATACAAATTTGGTTATGTTTAAATTATTATATAATTATTAATTGAAAATTTAAGTTTAGATACTTATATAACAGTCATGTAAAATATTAACTAAAACTTAAGTACAATAGTTGCAAAAGATCACAATAAGTATATGGAGGGTGTCCCATAATCTCACTAAGATCCGGCTTTTCACTGTTCTGTTAAATGGGCTTTTTTACTATAAACTAATTTATCATAATGCAGCACTGACTTATTAAATTAGAACCAATTGAAAATACATCTCTACATGAAAAAAAGCATCCTAGAGAGCCACAAAAGTTGCCTAGGAACCATTAAAAAGATGAAGTTTGAAAACATGCTACACATCAGCCCAGTACTAGCAATAATTATTTTCTGTGGCAGTTCTAGGCGAAAATTCTGGGGGAGTGGTGAGAAAGGGGTTAATTCTTGGAAATAAGTTTTGATAACCAGCTTAAATTAACAGCAGCCAAAAAAATGTCCAACATATAGTGTCCAGTTTAAAGTTATTATTAATTAACACCGCCGAGATATTATGCAAGTATATTCAATAGTTTGAGCTATTGCAGAAGAATGTATCTTTTAGCGTTTGGTTGGAACACCCTCTTAATATTAACACACATTAAGGTAAATAAATAAGTAAGCTCTATATAGGTACGAATAAGAAGTACTAAGGGTGGCTTAATTAAACTGATAATAAAGTTGCACGTAGTTTGTACATAAATATTTAGGCTAAAATTATAGTACCTCACTAAATGTAAAAATCCCTTGATAAAGCTACTGTATAACGAAACGCGTCGAGTTTATAAAATAAATATTATGTGGAAATTAGACTAAAGTCCTTATTGCAAACAATTGTAATGAATTTCCATCAAGTAAAAACCAGCACTATACACTGTTAGGTTAGAATTGACACAAACTTGCAATCAGTTTAAAAAAAACCTACCCACAATCTACAGGGTGTCTCTAAAAGGTGCGGCAACAATGCTACCACAAATTCCTGCTTCAACTTACCTCAGTTCAAAGGTGGATGAGTTCGGAGCAGGGCCGTTTCTGAGTGGTGTGCTGGGAGTGCCCCCGCACAAGGGCGGCCAAAGTTATAGGGCGGCGAAAGCCGCCTGCAGTTTCACAGAAAAAAATATTATACGTAAAAAACATTCTAGGAGTTTTCATAAATATGAAGGGTCAAATAAGAATGGTAAATTCAGTTTTCAAAAAAAATTATGCAGTAGCTGTCAAGAATGAGGCAGCCGCCCTTTGTGTTAATTAGAGATTTCTTTTTAGATAGATAAGTATCGGAAAAATAAAAAGAATTCTCAACGGAGGTGGCCGCCCTGCAACCCACGTGAATTACATTTTGTCTTAGGTTTACTCAAAAAATTAAAACTAATTGATATTATTTGAATAATTATGTAGGTATAGTTGAATTCACATAAACTTTTAATTCCGTGACATTTCAGTTCTGTCATACTTGTCAAATACTGCAGCAACTCCTAAAATATAAATTTCTAATGGCTAAATTTAATTAGTATAATTGTACTGCACACAAAGTATGTCTATCTTGTATTATTTCATACGATTAAAAAGAGATAGAAATAAAAAGAGTTGGCCGAACAATTCCAGAAAAGAAAAAGAAAAAACACTGACCAATCTCAGCTGTATAAGAAATTTAGTAAGTTGGTGAAATCTAAAGTAACTAGACAATGACAAGTCTTGACATTTGGCAATAAAACTTTATGTGAATTTAGTTATAGGTCTTATTAATTTGGTAGTAGGGTAGGTGGGGGCACAAATACTTACAGGGCAAAAGAACGCACCCTATTTAAATTTGCCGCCTATGTCCGGTTTCAAATGCTGTTACAAATAACTTTTCCGAAATTTTGTCGTTCCGAGAAATTTTTCCAATAAAACGTACAAAATAATAATTGTAGATACGCTAAAATTCATAGCTGAAAAAGATTTAATATCATCATTTCCAAATCTTTGTGTTGCGCTGAGAATTTTTATTACTCTGCCGGTTACTGTTGCATCTATCGAACGTAGTTTTTCAAAGTTAAAATTAATTAAAAATTACTTGCGGTCAATTATGTCCTAAGAAAGGATTAGTGGCTTGGCCCTTATCGCCATTGAAAGCCAAATTGCTGAGCCCCTCTGTAGGTAAGTATGAATAAAAGAAAAATAATAAAAATATACACCTATTAAAGATTTATTTTTCTGACAATTGCTTTGCGCCATAATTTCAGGTAGGTAATTGTAAAATAGTAACTGATTTGATTTAAAGGGCACCCAGTTCATATGTCGCACAAGGGCGGCCAACAGGCCAGAAACGGCCCTGGTTCGGAGATACAGAATATCACAAGTTCAATTTGGTTTTAGTTTTTCATAAATAGTTTTTTTAATAATCGGTGTATTGTCACAATATTCGTGTAGGGGGGCTTTGTGGGGTGAAAAATTTAAATCTACTCTAATTTTTATAGTAAAATGCAGAGGGCGCCACCTGTGGTACCTTGCACATATTTAAAAAGAAATCACTTTTTTGAGCCACTATGTATTGAACTTTAAATAAATATTGTTATTCTCCAAGGTCTTTTACCTAAAAACGTATACATGGTAAGATCTGATTTGAGCAGCCGTTTTTGAGATATCTGGATTTAAAAAATTCACTTCATGTATGGATGGCCAGGTCTAAATTGTATTAAGGAACTTGCATAAATATTCAATTTGAAAAATAATACTCTTAAGCATAAGCTAATATCATCAAAAGACTCACAGTTCACAAGGAAATGTTTTTTTAATCCTCTGGATTAAATAGAAGCGATTAAAGTTCGCTTGTCGACGTCAAAGCGTACCACAATACATAGCGCGAGAGCGGGTTATTCATACTACGTGACGTCACACGGCAAACTTTAATTATTTATAAAAAATTAAGGAGTGATATTTAAGACGTTATATTTTGTATAATATGTTGTTGCTTGGTGTGGTTGAACATATTTATGCAACAAAAAAAAATGTGTGCAAGTTCCCCATGAACACAATGTGAAGTGAAGGCGTTCAATTAAAATAACTGTCACTAAAAACTGACTGGTGTCAAATCGAATATAAAAAATAATTCAAGCATACATTTAAATGGTCAAACAATTTTCAAATTTATTTTCGTCATGGTCGTACATTGGGTTGCGCCTGGTCAATTGACCGAGATTTTGACCGGAGAGATTTTGACCGGGTCAAATTCGGTCAAAAACTTTTGCAGCCTTTTGTGAGAGAAATGGGCATGGTCCAAAACAAGCTTCGCAACCGATTGAAAACCACTCGCTCAGGTTAGGTTAGGTTAGGTTAGAGTGGCAGACCTCTGGCATTGACAAAACAGTCACAGGTAGTCCTGTAGGACCGTTGTGGTACCACACGTGTTCCGCGAAACTCGCTCAGGAAAGCTTGTTTATATAAAGTACAACTTAAAGCTGTGAAGTGGCAGTGGACATTTAAAAAAAATTATAATTCGGAGGAACCAGCGCTAAATTTCAGTAATGAGGATGAAACCAGTAATTCAGATTCTGAAGAACATAAAGGCAATGCCGGGGGTGACTTCAGTGATGAAGATGATGTAGCTTTACATAAGCTATCTACCAAGGCCAGCACTGCCAGCAGTCTCATGTAATTTTTGTGTTTTTTGTACCTTTGTCATTGTTATTTTGTCATTGTTCCTTTGTCATTTATATGTCATTTTTGTGTTTTTTGTACCTCATAATGGTTTCTTTATATTTTGTTAGCTGTTTTTTAATAAAGACACATTTTTATGTAATTACTCATGGCTTCATTTCTTTTGGCAAAACTGAGGAATTTGACCGGGGCTTAGTCAATTAACCGGCCAATTGACCACAAAAGATTTTGACGGTCAAAATCCCAACCCTAGTCGTACAGTATACCAACGAACAAATGACCGATATATATTATTGGTTTTTGATAAGGAAATGGTTTAGAATCTTGCAGAGTATAGGTACACTAAAAGATTTCCGAATCGTCGCTTACCAAACCATAAAACAGTCGCGGCAGTTGAAAGACGTGTTCGTAAAACGGGTATATAGGTTTACGCCTCTGTTTCTATTAATTATGGTCGTGCACATACGGTAAGAATTCTAGAGGTTGAAGAAGAAATTCTAAATCGGGGTATGCAAAGATACTGTTAATAGAGGGTGATCAGAGAACCACCACTGCACCCATTTCATGTTCAGCGGATACAAGATCATTTACCCCACGATTTTGAACCACGCCTAACTTTCTGCAGATTTATCCAAGAACACAGAAATCACGAAACATTTTATTTACAGGTAAAGCCTTTTTCACGCGGAGTGGCATAACTAGTTTGCACAATGAACATGTCTATGCTGAAGAAAATCCTCATGCGACTAAAAGTAACCGATTATTAGCATGAGTTAAAGAACAATGTGTGGGCAGGAATCATAGACACTTTCATAATCGGTTCTTGTCATTTTACCACCTCGACTAAAGGGCGAAAATTATTTGAAACATCTGCGAAACGAATTTTCAAACTTATTAGATCCCCTGCCCTTGGAACTTCGAAGAGGAATGTGGTTTATGCATGACGGTATTCCTCCACATTTTTTATTAAACGTACGTAATTATGTAAACGAACAGTATCCAAATAGATGGATAGGTAGAGGCAATGATGCACCCGCAAATTGGCCAGCTGGATCCCCTGATATCACCCCGATGGATTACTTTTTATGGAAAACTTTGAAAACCCTTGCGTAGGTATTCTAGGCCAGTAGATACAGAAGGTGAATTAAAGAGACGTATTCAAACTGAAATTTCCGTTAGAGAATAAGAATGTTTATTTAAAATTGAAGAAGTAGTCCATACTCAAAGTGGAGTTAAATGATATAGAAAAAAGAAGAGCACAAAGTCTTTCTCCACAATTTTTAATTAGAATAACTAGGCGAACCTAGAATAATTCATAATACAAATCGACATGTTTCGAGTGTAGAAACACTCATCATCAGGAAAACAGAGTGAAAGGTAAAATGCTGATGTTGTTAGCAATAGAGAAAATAATAGTGGGATTGAGCCTTAATGGAGCTTTTAATGGTGTACGAGAGGTGTAAAATTGAATAGTCAAAAGACCGACAAACAAGACTTCAGCATAGTGAAACGTCAAGGGTAAGTGCAAAGGCACTGTCTTGGGCAGAAAAAATGGGGAGAGCAAAGGAAAAATCAGGTAGTTTTAAAAAACTTATTTGTGAAAATCATTATTAAGTAGTGAAAAATCTTGAGTTTACCCTTGACGTTTCACTATGCTATAGTCTTGCTTGTCGGTATTTTGACTATTATTCTATTTTACACCTCTCGTACACCATTAAAAGCTCCATTAAGGCTCAATCCCACTATTATTTTCTCTATTGCTAACAACATCAGCATTTTACTTTTCACTTTGTTTTTCTGATGATGAGTGTTTTTACACTCGAAACATGTCGATTTGAATTATGAATTATTCTAGGTTCGCCTAGTTATTCTAATTAAAAATTGTGGAGAAAGACTTTGTGCTTTTATTTTTTCTATGTTTATTTAAAAGGTTCAATACACAGTGGCTCAAAAAAATTATAACGTTTTAAATATCTGCAAGGTACCGCAGATAGCGCCCTCTAAATTTTACTCCCCCCGCCCTATCCGAATATTGTGACGATACGCCAATTAAAAAAAAATATTTATGAAAAACTAAAACCAAATTGAACTTGTGACACTCTGTATCTCCGAAATAATCCACTTTTGGACTGAGATAAGTTGATGATAGTCATATTTAAGGCTCAGGAATTTGTGGTAGCATTTTTCCGCACCTTTTAGAAACACCCTGTATCGTAAAGTTCGCCTTAATTTGACAGCTGAATTATTATATGAACTCAACTGACAAAGGTACATATCATATAGGTGTCAAACCAATATTAAAATTATATTAACGTCATCTGTTTACGGTTATATAGGTTTGTCTTCAGACGTACCCATGTTTTCATTTTAGAAAATTAGTTCTTCCTCACAAAAAGTTATGCCTATCGAAACGTTTATCGCCATAATTAAAATTTCAAATAAAACATACAGGTTGGGTAAAACAAGAAGACGTGAAATTGAGTCCAAAGGAAATAAACATCCGTTGTTTAAAAGGCTCCTTTTATACTGGGATTCTGAATGCGAGATTCAGTATCTGGGATTCAGAATCTCACGTGAATTCTAACGAGATTAGGAATGCGTACTTTTTTAATCTTGCGCGGTTTGTTTCGGCAATTTTGTGGAGAGGCGATTAATTCCAGGGCCGCACGCTTCTGTTCAGTGTTAAAATGAATGCAATAGAAGAAGTACTGTTGCTATATTATTATCAGATCGTGTGTAAAAAAAGGAAAAAACGTAGGAAACGTAGAATGTGGGTTCATCCAATAATAAGCGAATGTAATACAGCAAGAGGATACGTTTTACTTTATAAAAATTTAAGAGAACACTCTGAGGAAATTTTTAACTGTTTTAGAATGTCAATTCGGTCTTTTGACGAGCTACACAATATCTTAAAAGACAAAATTTCTTTAGCCACTTTCACCCAGTGTGCCTGTTTTATTGTTTTATTTGAATACTCTTCTGCCGAAGTATCCCATAAGCTTGGACGTGCCTGTATTGCCGATATACAGGGTGGCCCTTTAGTGTGGCAAAGTACAATAGCTCCGTTACTATTTCAAATACATTAAAAATATTAATACAAAAGTTGAAGGGCAGTAAGTGACTTATAACGTAAAATTATTTTTAACTCTATAGGGTGGCTCAAAAAAGCGGAACAATAAAAAATGTACTTTTTTTAAATGGAACACCCTGTATATTTTTTCATTTTTAAATTCCACATTAAATTATAATTATTTTTTATTAAATACATTATTAGTCTATACTTTATAGTTTCCGAGATATTGACTCTTGAAAAGTGACATTTTTGAACTTTGACAGCTTCTAGCTTTCTAACAGTACGTCTTAGAGCAAAACGGCTTACATGTCCCTATCTTTAATTTTTATTATCTTCCCAAAAAAATCAACTTCCGGTTAAACCGGATGTTACTCGAAAGCAGGAAATATAGTTGTTCCGGTTTAACTGGAAGTTGATTTTTCTGGGAAGATAATAAAAATTGAAGATAGGGACATGTAAGCCGTTTTGCTCTAAGACGTACTGTTAGAAAGTTAGAAGCTGTCAAAGTTCAAAAATGTCACTTTTCAAGAGTCAATATCTCGGAAACTATAAAGTATAGACTAATAATGTATTTAATAAAAAATAATTATAATTCTATGTAGAATTTAAAAATGAAAAAATATACAGGGTGTTCCATTTGAAAAAAGTACATTTTTTCTTGTTCCGCTTTTTTGAGCCACCCTATAGAGTTAAAAATAATTTTACGTTACAAGTCACTTACTGCCCTTCAACTTTTGTATTAATATTTTTAATGTATTTGAAATAGTAACGGAGCTATTGTACTTTGCCACACTAAAGGGCCACCCTGTATGAACTTGTCCCTGTCAAAAACAGTTTTTAAAACATCCATATTGAATTCTTTATTCGTAAACCTAACAGAAACGACCCGTAATACGGAGCTGGCAAGAGGCTACTGAACGAGAATCGCAGTGAAAATGCTTACAAATATAAACCAATGCTAGACCTGTCGCCGATTCGAATCCCGTAGCCGGGCGGCTGAAATTAGTGCGATTCCGAAATTTAGAATCGCGATTCTGTTTCCGAGAAGACGCCCGTCTAAACGCTTTGCTTAAGCGCTACGTTAAATGTGAAGGCGAGATTCCCGAATCCGAGATTCAGAATCCCAGTATAAAAGGAGCCTTAGAAATAAAGGACATAATATTGCAGCAAAACGATGTTTCTAAGCTCAATAACACAACAGCTATCGAAAACTATTTACATGTTCTTTATGTTGAATTGATGAATATGATGAGCAAAACTTTTCATAGAAAACTTTTTCTCCTAAAATGAAAAATATAATATAAGGTTACAAGTACAGTAATGTCCATCCGGGGACTGGCACCGTATCATGCGTAGGTAATTGTTCTCTTATACTTTTATGCATCCAAATTGTCTACACCCACTAAATTAATTAAAGCTTATATTTGCTGATTATAATTTGGACGATTTTAATTACTTATTAAAGGCTAACTAACAAATTAATGTCTACACAGCATTTATTCCGCAAGAAATTAACAAAGCTGTTTAATTGGGAAAACAATTAATGTAAAATAAGCCAAAAGAACTGTAGGGCCTTTGAGATTCAGTGAAAATATCATAATCACCGAAGAAGTCAAAACGATATAGTGGAAAGTAAAAAAAGTTTAATAGAAATCAAGGCCATTAGAGACCTAGTTTTTAAGTCTTTGTACGCTTCGACTAACTAGAAAGCTATTGCCTGAGGGATTACATGTAATTTTTTCCAGAAAAGTTATTATAATATATTACTTTTCTTATCGTTATTGTAGCGTCAGCAACTTTTGCAAAATGGGCTTTTTCACTATTCTCAAATTTGTTAGGATTGACAATAATTGAATTTTATACAACTCTCAACTCTCTCATTCTTGAAATCATAATATAATATGTTTAGCAAAGTAAGTACAATATAAGCCCATAATTTAGCCGGTTCTTTGATAAGTAGTATATAAAAAAAATGGTAATGGTATTTGTATTGATGCTTATAAAACAAACTAAAATAATATATTTTTATAAAATAAATTAAAATATTTTACTACCAGAAATTTATTAAATATTTTTTAATATTTTGGATCCTTTCTATACTACATAATTTAGTCCTAAAATGACGCAATACTTTTTCATATTACGTTACCTTAGATTATCCGGCCCGCGCGTCGACCAGACAGAGATTCAAGGTGAGTGGTTTGTGGTACCGTGCGAGCAAAAATTATTTACATCAAAGAGGGCCTTGCATCTAAGGACGTAATGCTTAGCCGTAGAGCTTAATACCTGTTGAATGTCAATAACTACCTGAATTAACAATCAATCAGTTATTCTGTCATCTTTGACAGTCGTTACAAGTAATTTAATTCATGGCTAATTTTTCCAATTTCTTGAACAATTCACATAATGGGCTTTACGGAACAGCACAAAACATTCATGGTTGAAGCGTATTTTCGAAACGGGGTTAAAGTGTAGTAATAGTGAGTGGCAATACAATACGGGGTTGTGCATGGACGATTTTCACGAACATTTTCCTAACGTTGCTTTTATTGCTGGGGATTTTTATCATTGCCTAAAAAAAACCGTGGCTGTGTTTAGGGAAACAGGTTCAATTACAATTACATTCATTCAACAGAACAATTACAAGAAAGGATTATCCAAGAATGTGATAACATTTCTCCAGAGATGCTGGTCAACACTTTCGAAAATATGAAGAGACGTATGCTTGGTGGCCAATTTCAGCAATTTATGTAATTATTTTTTTTTCTTTCTGTACATTCTTACTTTGTTAATTTTGTAAACAACAAAAATAAATTTGTATTTGTCCACTTATTTTATTACTCATTGTTTGGCATATCATGTCATAATATGAATTTGACAAAATTTTAATCTAGATATATCGTCCCCACATCATTGTGAACTAAACCAAGCCCCACGTTTTTTAATCCAAGCCCTCTTTGATGCAAATAATTTTTGCTCGCACGGTATAATACGAGACATGTGTGATCGTATCTGTTTTGTTTTTCTTTTAATAGATAAACAAGAATAAGATAGGAACTATAGGCAATGCTTGGCTGCTGTAAAATTTGGTGATTTTCCGGGAGGGCTGATTAGTAGAGTATTGCGGTAAGAACTTAATTTTACTGTTATTTAACCAATTAGTTGTGAGAAGCGAGGTTATTTTGCCAATGAGAATTTGAGTACTAGGATATAAAAGAAACAGTATTAGTTAACATGGACTTCCAGAGTAGTAATTGTGGATTTTTATGTTGTTGCCTTTTGTAGTTGGTAAATTGGTTAACTAATATCTGAGTTGAAATATTAGTAGTATTAATTCGTAACTAAGGTATGTTGGTATATAGGTACCTAGTTCTATTTGGTAGTTTTGACTTTGTCTATAGAACACTTTTAGTTTATTTTATACCGTGCAATTTATAGTCATGGCAAATATCTGGAGACCTTTTAGGTCTTTGCAGAACCGTCTCAAATTTGGCGACCATTTAATGAGAACTTTACCTACCACCTGGTCCTGTATGTATAGTGAATTTCACCTTAGTTTTTAATGGTCGCCGCTGACACATGTCATTTATAACATTTCTTTTTACAGAACTTAAGGATTGGCCAGGGCCGGACTTAAAAATTATGTGTGAACATGGGTCAATTTATTTGTAGTTGTAATTATGGATGGAAACAAGAATTACCTACCTAAGCAATTTTTAAGATATTTCAAAAAAAAAAACACTGAAGGGGAATGGAAATAGGATAGAATATCAGAAAAATAATTTCATTTCATTTTTATTCATAATATAATAAAGTGCTGTTATTTTGGTAAAAACACACACTTAATTTAGTACAATAAAAAATATACAAGGGGCAGTCGTGAATCTAGTATTATCAATAATTAACTACGTTTTTTATTAAAGAATTATTTTGTTTTTAATTTGATTTTAGACCATGCAGTGTTAAGTTGAAAAAATCTATATATTATATTTAATAGCTTACTGTTTACTTTTTTATTTTCTTATTCACGGGTAGATATTTTTTTCTTTAGACTAGGTTCTAAAGAGTTTAAAGTTTACAATAGGTCTAACTTTTCGTTGGTTTATAATAAAACAACAAAAGTTTGTAATGTTATCGAATTAGGTTTTTTTTTTAATGAATAAAGAAAAAATAATGTAAGTAGATACTACAAAAAAATATTTTTGTCCATGCGTTTGCAGAACAGATACCTTAAGCACTCTTCAAAACAACTGTATGTAAAACTTATTTTAGCATAATGGTTCAATGTGGTTTTCAAATTTAATTTTGTTGCAAGTTCCCTATTATTTTTGGTCTTCATCTGACAAGCTGTCGATGTCGTCGTCACCGTCCGAGACATAAATAATTATTTACTTACTTTTGCATAAAAAGAAACACGTCACAGATACACACAGTCCGGCAGTTTAAAACCAAAAAGTCTAATACGCACAAAATATAAGCAAAATGCTGTCTGAAAAATACCAAAAACAATAACACGAACGATCAAGAATTAACAGCAGAATGCACGCGGTGCGCGGTGTGTCCCAATGCGGCTCTGTGATATTTAAAGAACGCGACGAGACAATCGAATTAATAAAGTACGAAAAAAGATATGCGAGAGCAAATGCGTAAGACAAAGATGCACATACTAACGGAATATACGAGCGATGCTGTGCTTTTGACGAGTTTGAGCTCATTGAAGGACAACGTATTAAACTGTGTAGTGTGCATCTTCGTCATGTACATGTAACTATACGGTCGGTTATATATCCATCTCTTGGTAATCTAGCCAATGCCCGTCCCAACAAACATGTTAAGTTAAATTTACCTTTATTCGACCTCTAAACAGGTCGAATATTTTGCATGACCAATTATATGTAGGGATAATTTACCTACATTTGTTTTCCTATTGCCCAATGTGGGGAAAGAAACTAAAGTAAATTTAAAGTCGAAAATAGGTTGATAGGGTTTTTCTGTCCAATAAGGTAAATCGAGGTGAAATAAATATAGACCTATTTTACCTCTAAATGTGGAAAGTAATACCAACCTTTTGACCTAAATACAACCTAAATAGGAGCAATAAGACACTATACAAAAACGCAACAGAGAAAACATTATATTTATCTGGCGTTAGAAAAGAAAAGGCAATAACTTATGCCAACAAGATAAATAATAAATTATAACATGGAGTTTGACTTAAGCAAATATTTTGGAATGGCCGCTTATTAAATTTAATAATAAAGCGATGTACCTACTTATTACATTATTAAGTTTTATCATTTTGACCGAAATTTTGATGCGAAAGAAAGTTGTTTGTGAATACTGGTGATTATACTTCGTGAAACAAAACGCGCCCTTAAAATATGCGATTTTTCTATGTATTATTGGAATAATTTTAAATATTTTTACTCTTAACCTAAAAACAGAAGTGTCTTTATATGTACCTATAGTTTTAAAAACACTTCCGTTGACGAAAGATATCGTAGTCTAATGGATTTTTCCACTCGACTCATTTAGTTCTTAACATTTTAAATATTGTTTTTTTATAGTTGTCGATAAACAGGAAAACTAATTACTAAATATGGCCGTTTTTATATTTTTAACCTTAAAGTTATTTTTCCCTTCGTTATTAACTTTGAGAACATGTCTTCCTGGTCCGAGGTCAAATTGGAAATATTTATCGAATTTAAAGTTAAATCGTCCCTAAATAAGTCAGTAATAAGTCAAAGTTAAATAAAGGGCAATTTGTAGGATCTGCGCTAACCAATACAGGAAACTATCTATTCGTTTAAAATTTCGAGTAGGTAGTGTAATATCGTCCGGACTAGTGTAGACCATTGCAGTCTGTGTCTGACATGAACCTGATTCGTTGTTATTGTCTCTTTCTAATAATATTTTGAACGTTAAACGATTTGATTCCGTTCTAACTTTACAGTTGGCAACGCGGATTTTAGGTTGGCATCGGCACGTTTTCTTGACAATGACAACTGAGACATCCCCATAAAGGCCATTTTTTGGAGTTTTTCACGATATACCTACATCGTAGAATTTTTGTAGTGTTAATTAAAGCCTGTATTGTGTAGTATGTCTATATTCTTTTATTTTCCTATTCGAATTTTGTTTTGGCATTGCCAATGTTAACACTAAATAAGCACTTTATTTCTATAAAGAAAATACAGACTGAACTAAAAAGTGAAAACATAAACAAATGTCGTTAAGGAAAAATGTAACTTGACGGTAATTTTAATATGTAATCTACGACCTCAATCAGGACAACTTTTCAAACAGGTCAATTTTACAAGCAATTTTGTCCTTTAAGGTTAATCAGAAAGTTAAGAAGTAGCTCAATTTTTAACCACAAAACGTTTATAACTTTGGGTATAATTATAAGGCAAAATTAACCAAAATATTACTTGTTTCTATAACTCCATGGTCAGTAACTTATTAGGACTTTTTTTAGGTTGTAATTAGGTAATATTTTACCTAGCGTGATAGCTAAAAAAATCCTTAATTATGAAGACATATATTAAGTTACAATAAAGTAAATTATGACTTAATCATATGCCCTATTAGGATTAATTATTTTTAATGTCTCAAAGAGGTAATTTATTTGTAATTTTTAACTAGGTAAATTAAACTAAAAGTTGATTTCCCTATAACAAATTATTTAAGTTGTAGATATCCAAATTTTGACTAAGGTTTTGGAGTTCGAACCTTTTGTGACTTTTAAGAAAACATTTAAGGCAAAAATAAGTAAATATTTGCCAATTTAGGATTATTTTCCTTCCGTTCTGGTCTATGTTACTTAATATGTTAGTTGGGGTGCCTGAAAGCCGTTTATAGAATTAGGGATTTTAAAATCACATGTTGGCTAATATGTTTGACAAGAGAGACGTCAAAGCATTAAAAACTAAGGTGAAATCCACTATACCTACAAAAAATATACATTGTCTTGTTGCAAAAAATAATCTGGTAATATTACATGGCGAAAAGCAGACATCTCAAAATTTGTCAAAGAAAACATCAATCCCTTACCAGAAAATTGCAAGGTATCAAAAAACATTTGTTTTATATTGTACGTACTTTACATTGGCAACATTGTCAAGCTGCCCTTTTTATGAATTTATGATGCGATTACATAGGTTTAAAAAAGTCCATGCTTTTATACAAATAGGTTTATTATTCATTTATGTTTGCAGTTATGGCTTAGAAATATAAGTAAAAACGCATTTTTGTTTGTTTTTTATGCACTTACTCGCACTCACTATACAACCAAAACTTAGTGAAAAAGCCCACCATAATCATAATAATAAATTAAAACTTTTGCATCCTAGATCATGAATTGTTTAGTAGCGATTTTAAACTGAAAAACCAAACTCTCCCATGGGAATAAATACTAATTAGGTCGTGACAATTAGGTGTACATAATAAAGAGTTTAAAAAGGCTTTACAAAGATAAATAAAAAGTAAAGGCCACGGCTATACCATTCCGAAACCCTCTGTTCCTTCGCTTATTGCAAGCAGCAAGGCCTTTTCGAATTGTTCGTATGAATCGTAGTCTGGCAGGCAGAGTTGGTTGAAGCTAAAAAAAAAACATTATAAAATAACAAAAATGTCGATAGTCGGGTTCAAACCCGCCGGGCAGCCTCCAAAAAATATTTTGCTCATAAAATATAAACACCTTCACATTAAATTTTAACTCGGTTTCTGAAAACATAATTAAGAACATTCCGGCAAACACCACCGAAGCAAGTGACTTCTTCAAATATACTCCACCAGTTAATTGTAAGTTTTTTCGGCACCCAAAGAAGTTAAACTGTCAGTACTAAATCTTAAAAGATCCGCAGTTTTGGATGCTTAAGGAAACCATAGACATCCTAGTTGACCCTTTGACCACTTTAATAAATGAAAGTTTTTTAAGCGGTATATATCAAGAAGTTTTCAAAATAGCTTAAATTACACTATTATTAAAAAGGGAGATCCAGGATTGGTGGAAAATTACCGACCTATAGCTATAATAGTAATAATTTTCAAAGGTTATGAATCTTTGCGTAAAAAACGTCTTTATAACTATTTTGAGAGTAATAATTTATTCCACTCTTCTCAGTATGGGTTTAGAAGGAACAGATCGACATTGGTAGCCGTTCTAGGGGTTGTGAGCGACATAGTCGAGGGCTTGGAGTCTGGAGAGCTCACGTCAATAACTTTATGCGATCTAACAAAAGCTTTCGACTGTCACAAGCTCCTTTTAAAAAACTTAAAAAACTATGCCACTATGGCATAAGAGGTGTTCACCTAAACCTTGTTGAGTCTGTTTTGTCTGGTAGGCGGCAGTTTGTGGAGATTGAAGGTGTCAAATTTAATTAAGGATATGCCAAATATGGAGTCCCACCGGAATCCGTCCTTGGACTATTTATAATTTATATAAATGAACTGTGCTATTACATGCAACGGATTTGTAATTTGACCATATTTGCAGACGACACTTCTTTTATTACTTCCGCCTCTAGTCCGGAGAATTTAATTGTGGCGTCACAACTGCTGCTGAAGAATACAGAAAAATGATTTTCTTGCAGCTTAATAGATCTGGTTGTCTCGAGTAATAGATTATTAAACAAAAACAATAAATTTAGGTTATCTTGGGAAGGACACATAACTGAGCTGGGACGAAAATTGTCAAGTACGATATTTCTTCTTAGAAATTTGCGTGTGTAAGACTTTTGACGTTTTGAAATCGCAATACTTTGTTCTCTTTCATTCCTATGTTGCGTATGGGGCTATATTGTGGGGAAACTGTGCAAACGCACAACAGATCTTTCAACTACAAAAAAAAGCTTTAAGACTTAGGGCTACGCAGGGTATAGAAATCACTGTCAGCATAATGTTCAAAAAATTTGACATAATGCCGCCCTGCGTTTATATTTTTCAACCTGTAATGGAGCTACACTTCCGCCGAGATAAACTCATTAAGCAATCAGATATTCACAGCTACAACACTCGAGGTTCAGACAGGATAGTGGCTTGGTGATGCAGATTCACTAAATCTGAAAACAATTATCTTGACTTTCGTTTATATAATAAGAACCCAGGACGGTACGGAGCCCTCGATGATGTCCGAGTAAAAAAACATGTAAAAAAGTATTTACAAGACCACTGCTTTTACTGGTAATCATTGCTTTGATGCTGTACATTGGGTATGAATTTGTCAGTTTCTTGTTTATCCTAATTTTTATTTTATTTTAATGTGTGTGTGACGTGCTATAAACGATTTGTGTAAAGTAGCAAAAAAAACTTTAACTTTGACAGCACAGCTGCCCGAGGCTGCTCGGTCTGCTTGGACATTGTTAAAAGGTGCTAAGTATCCAACCAGGAGTGAACAGAGCCCTATTTTTTAGAGTTTCCCTGTATTTTTATTAAAACAAATTGTTTATGTTTTACCGTAGAATCTAAAATTGCTTTTAATAAGCGAACAATGGAATTCTGGCGTTAAGTTGTTGTTTTTTTAATGGAACACCCTGTATATTTTTAATTTTTATAAAAGGTTTTTTTGCCTGATTCCACAGATATATAGTTTGTCTACATTAGCTCAGACTGTTTTTAAGATATGAGCGATCAAATTAAAAAAAAAAGCTGTATTCATTTGAGATTAGTAGGTACGTCTAAAATGCCTTGGAAAAATAAGCTCCTTATTATGCTTTTAAATAACGTCACGGAGCTCAATATGTCTTAAAAAAACAAAACCATGTAAATAATAATAATATGAATAGGAAAGAAAAAACTAAAAGTCTTCCTCTACAAAATTTAATAGTATAAAAAGTTTTGTTCAAAGGTCTTTACATGTTTCGAACGCAGAATCGCTCATCATCAGTATACAGAAAATATATTGCTGATGGTTTTAGCAGAAGAGAAAATGATAAGTGGTATAAAACCTTTATGGAGCTTTTATGGCATCAAAAATTGGATTGTCGAAATGATATAATGTGAGGAAAAAAAGAAATGAAAATAAGTTAAACCATACCGAGTATGTGAAAGTCAGTTGAAAGGGTCTAAAACACTGCGACAGAACTCGGCCAGCTGGAGAATCATCAAGCGGCGACAGCGCCAATTTGACTTTGGTGGCCAGCTATGAAACTTGAGATAGAAGTGCCTTGTGATGCACGATAGCTAATTTACACTTTCGCCGGGTTATACTATAAATTTAACTCCAATTTAGAAAAACTATAGACATTGACATATTATTATTTACATGGTTTTGTTATTCAAGGCATTCTAGACGTGTTACACTCAAATGAATAAAGCATTTGAAAAATGTGATCGGTAATATCTTAAAAATAGTTTGAGCTAATATAGACAAATTATATATTTATGTAATCAGAAAGTAATTTCTTAAAAATAAAAAATATACAGGGTGTTCCGTTGAAAAAACAACAACTTTACGCCACAGTTCCTTTGTTTTAAGCCAAGTTGCCTTTTTAATGGCAATTTTAGATTCTACGGTAAAACAATAAGACTATATTGGTTTTAATAAAAATACAGGGAAACTAAAAAAATGGGCCACTGTTCAGTCCTGGTTGGATTACTCTGTACAATAGGGTTAACCTAAGCAATAATGAAGAAATTAAACTAAAACCAAATATTTTTTTATAATACTCGCCCTGTATCCGGGTGTTTCAGAAAGAACGCTAACCCCTATAACTTTTCTAATATTAAATTACACATTTATATGTGATATTATTTTGCATTTTATGACATACGGATACCATTTTGTCACTTCCGGTTTAACCGGAATTGACCTTTAAATGAAACACCCTATATATTTTTGGCTATATCGATTCACACCACCACTTACAACACAATTTAAATATATCAATTTCTATGACTTCGTTACCAATTATTTGCCCTTCTTCGGGTTCGGGCTCATTCCTCAGCTTCTAAACTAGCCTAGGAAAGTAATGTCTGGAATGGTGTCTTCTTTCGGGAAACCTATCAGCATACACCCTGGCCGTTTGAGACGCGTTATACCGCCATTAGTTTTGGTCGCGTCGTATAGATAAATGCAAAGCCGTTTGAACTTGTTGTTGTGTTTTTTGTAATGAATGGGTATTTTAAATAAACTATCTCGCCTTTTTTCATTTGACTAATTGTTGGAAAAAAAGTGTTCCATTTTTTTGCCCGAGTGAGCCAATATGTTTCCATTTCAAAAAATTGAGTTCTCTGTCAAAAAGCATTGAAAAAAATTAAAAGTGTGTAAAAAATGTAAAACACGTACAGGGTTATCCAACCAAGACTAGACAAGGCGATTTTTTGACTTTTCCTGTACTTTTATAAAAAAAACTGAAATAGCCATCTTAAGTCATTTTCTCCCGCGAATTCGAATATCTTCAACACCCTGTATATTTTTACATTTTTAAATTCCACATAAAATTATAATTATTTTTTATTAAATGCACTATTAGTCTATACTTCATAGTTTCCGAGATATTGACTCTCGAAAAGTGACATTTTTGAACTTTGACAGCTTATAACTTTCTAACAGTACGTCTTAGAGCAAAACGGCTTACATAAGTATCCCTATCTTCAATTTTTATTATCTTCCCAAAAAAATCAACTTCCAGTTAAACCGGAACAACTATATTTCCTTCTTTCGAGTTACATCCGGTTTAACCGGAAGTTGATTTTTTTGGGAAGATAATAAAAATTGAAGATAGGGATATGTAAGCCGTTTTGCTCTAAGACGTACTGTTAGAAAGTTATAAGCTGTCAAAGTTCAAAAATGTCACTTTTCGAGAGTCAATATCTCGGAAACTATGAAGTATAGACTAATAGTGCATTTAATAAAAAATAATTATAATTTTATGTGGAATTTAGAAATGTAAAAATATACAGGGTGTTCCATTTAAAAAAAATATCAAAGTGACCCCTAGTACTTTTGTTTGATGTTCAATTGTTTTTTGCTGAAGATATTCGAATTGGCGGGAGAAAATGACTTAAGATGGCTATTTCAGTTTTTTTATAAAAATACAGGAAAAGTCAAAAAATCGCCTTGTCTAGTCTTGGTTGGATAACCCTGTACAATAATACAAAATTGCATTTTTATCAGGATTTTGACTTATACAATTTTATAGAGTCCTAGATGAAAAAAGAAAAATGATTTAAGAGTCAAAAAATTACGTATGGGGTGTCGTTTAATTTGGAATGGTGTTCTCAATCGATATACCCAAAAATATGCAGGGTGTTCCATTTAAAAATCCAAAGTTGAGGTCATTTCCGGTTAAACCGGAAGTGATAAAATGGCATCCGTCATGTCATAAAATGCAAAATAATATCACATTCTGATATTATGTAATCAATCACATATAAAACCGTGATATTAAGTAAAACGTAAAGATAAAATGTCCCTCAAAGTTTATTCAATATAATGATTTTTTTTCTTACCAAGTATGCGCCGTCGGCAAATTGCCGAACGTCGGCGCAGCAGTGATCTGGAACTTGGGCGTGAGCTCCCCGAAGCCTCCCGCCGGTAGCTGCGAGCAGCCGGTGGCGAATTGCAACAGCCTGGCCATTTCCTCCTGCGTGAAGTTGCCCACGGCGGCCCAGAACCAGCCGACGACCCGCCGAAACTCGGCCGAGTCGCCGTTGAGCACGTGGTGCGAGCGGAAGTCGGCCACGCTGTACTGACCCGTGCCGCAGAGCAGCAGCTGAAAGGCCAATGGGGAAGTTAGGCATATAAATGGTAATGGTGAGTCAAATAAGATAAGACACTTAAATATAAAATATAAAAACTTTAATATAAAATGAATTAATGCTCGCTTGAATCTCCTTGCCTAGGTAATACTTACTTAGTGGCACCCAGAGGTATAAAACTGGAATTGGGAAACCCCCGCATTTTGCCACTTCAAACGCATGTCTTAAAATAATTGAGGCGTACGTGCGATTAAAATTTGGCATTGATGTTGATTGAACAAACCATCTTTTTTCTGTGGTTGATCTATTTATTTGTGGCATCTGCATTATTTTTTTTTATATTAAAACTGTAGCTAAAAGATTTACTAATCCTCTGGGTAAGTACAATACTAAATTTAACTATTTTTAAAAATATAGGGCTAAAACGTAAACACTTGTAAAGAGGAGGAATACAAATTTTTTTTTATGGCATAATATCAAAATTCGTTATTGAATATACCTAAATGGGGACCGTGGTCTTAAAGAAGGTATAACTAGGTATACTTCCTACGAAGTCAGTTGAGACAACGTAAATATTGGGGGTACGATCAATTTACTGCATCACACATTGAAACTACAATACAAATATAACAAAATTTGTACTGATCGCTCCCTATACAGATGTTCGAAGATAGTCCACGTGGACTTGACAAGTCTGTCATCAAATTTTTTTAGTTTTTTTGTCTGTCTCATCTAAGATCGTATACACTTTACCACTATACACCAATAGTAAACCCGAATACTTATAGGTGCATCGTGACTACTTGCTTTGCTGTTTAAAAGTAAATAAAAGGAACTCAGTCGATATATCTATTAATTTTTGAAGGATAAATTCGGGTTATGCCTTTGCAAACAGAAATTAAACCCAGTTCAGTAGAACTGAGTCACGGGGGCTGTGACTGAGTGCTAAGCTGAGCCACAACGAACTTAACTTACCAAGCGATGTTGCAGAAACTTCGACAACACTGTGCGTTAGATCCATGTGTCACGTAACTTTCTTCACGTTTTCCATGCTTTAGTATGTAATTTACGCGAAGGGTGCGTGTTATCTTTGCGGTTTTTCGTATTAATTTGTATTTTTATCCGGTTTTCGATTGATATCTAATAGAAAATTTAAGTGACATAATCGCTAAGAACCTCTACAAAATATTAGTGAACATTTTTGGTGCGCGTTTGCTGTAATAGCATTAATAAAGTGAAGAATCCAAGGGCCAGACCGGACGGCGGTTTGTTGTTTGTTTGCAAAATGGCGCCAGAATTGTTTTATTTTGAAAGTGGTGTTTTTTTTATTCTGGTTAGCTCTTTGGGATAAACTTTATTGTTTTGTGGCTACAGTTAATTTATTAATTATTGAAGTGTTTATTTAGCTTGAAGGTATATGTGAATTACTTTAAAAATATCACTAGTAGAGATAGTACGTAAGAAGGTAGGATACCTCTAGATACCTCGGTACTTGGGTAAGTACTATTTTTTTTCTTTTAGTTTGTTTATTTATCAACATGCCAAGCCCTTGCTGTATTCCTGGGTGTAACTCTAACTATAAGAGTGTTTTAAAGGCAGGTGAAGAGAGTGTATCAGTTTTTCGCTTCCCAAAAGATGAAAATATGAAAATTCTATGGCTAAAAGCCATTCCAAGAGCTAATTGGTCGCCCACACAGTATTCTGTAGTTTGTGAAAAACATTTTGTCCCCAGTGACATTAGCCGCGAGGATGTTTATCTTTTGCCGGATGGCACTACAAAAAAATATCGAATTAAAGCGAGACTAAATTTAACAGCTGTTCCGTGCTTTTACCCCAATTTGCCTGCTTATTTGTCGAAAACTGTTCTCATTCCTAGGAAAAGTCCAGCGGAGAGAAACGAGGAACAATAAAAGCGTACATCTCAACTTAATCAAGCTTTCGAGCAATTAGATTTTATAAAAAGTTTTGACGATCTCAGTAATTATTCACAAAAAATTAATACTTCTGAATTTTGGGAAGTAAAAATTGTAGGTGGCTCAAAAATATATTTTTATAGTTTAGATTTGACCAATGACTGTATAAATATTGTTACTCAGGTTTCAGTAGACATTGATATGAAGGTAAAGGTTTTTTTAAAAGGCAATGAATTGGCTTACAATGATTTGAAATGGATTTTACCCTTTGAAATGAAACTAAGCAGGTGGTCTCAGCTTGAAAACTTATTGTCTCGGTACCAGTTCATACGGTGTGAAAGTAACGAAGTTACCCAGATAGTAGGTGACTTTCTTAAGACAAGCGTAGATTTCTTAAATAAAGCCTTAAGCTTACTGAATTTTGAGATTTCAGAAGATGATAGAATCCTGTAATTTAAACACAGAGGATAATAATTTGTATAATAGAATATTACTTTTGATCGATCAAATAAATCTACTCGTAGTGAAACAAAAACATTACTCGCCATCCACAATAGTAATGTCTTTTATGTTGTATACGCTTTCTCCCTGTGCTTATGATCTAATGCGAGATTATATAAATCTACCCACTAAAAGGTACTTACAGTATCTCTCGTCAAGCCTTAATGTGTCACCAAAAAACTAATTTACAAAAAACCAATCCCGGAAATTTTAAAAGAAAAAATAATTACGACAAGAAAAAAACTTATAGGAATATTTAAGATGTCAAGTGAAAGTAGCAAAGCGTATTTAGAACCATTCCCTGAATTTAGCTTTTTGAACGACCTTGAGTACTCTGAACAAGCCTGGCGTCGCGACGCTTCTCGTGATGAGCCGCCGGCTTCAATAGATGTTTGGCTGCCGCAGGCGCCTACATCAAAAAAGTCAAGGGGCTAATATTTTCAGCATAAATAAAAACACGGGGGATTTCGGCGACAATACCAAACACTATGTCTGGAGGTTTAGTACGCCAAAAGCGAAAAAACAACAGCTTCTCAACGCAATATTACTATTATTTGATAATTAGGTAAGTTGTTCTTGTTATCCAAAACTATTTATTACTTTTTTGTACATTTTTCAATGTCAATATAGTGGCAACAGAGCCAAAAAAACACAAAAAATATCAGAAAGAATAAAAATTTCGCCCGTTGCCGCGCGTCATAATAGTAGCTTGTGGATCCGATGATCCCAGCTGATGCGGTGTTGCCCGATGTCACTTCACGGCTTTGATAAAGGGGGCTGTGGCTGAGCCATCCACTAAATAAATAAAATTAAATACAAGTTGTGACAAAATATACACATCGCCAATTCTTGGACCCCCCTCGTAAATTTGAAAACGAAATATTTATCATGGGTGCTTTTTTGTACATTTAATCTTTATTTATTTCACCGTTGCTACGTAACAAAAAATGTTTACAAAAACAATTTTCCACAATGTTAGACACCAATGTTTAAAAAGTCGTTCATATCGATTTAGCGTGTTGAAGTGATTGTTGAGTTTCGCTTTGCAATTATGCCTGGCAATAGAATTTCAGTGTTCAATAGAGAAAGAATAGTGGCTTTGCATGATGAGGGTCTGCCGAATCATCGAATCGCGGATAGACTAGGGATTCCCCGCGCTTCAGTTATCCGAATAGTGTGTTTGTACCAGGAAACTAACAGCGTTGACTGGAGACGTAGAACTGGGCGTCCTAGGGTAACTAATGCAAGAGAAGATCGGTATGTGGCAGGTTATGTACGTCGGAATCGAACCATAACAGTCTCAGCTGTCCGAACTCATTGTAGAAGAACGTTTGGTCGAATCATTTCCAGTACCACAATACGGCGGAGACTTGCTGGAGCCAATTTGCGATCTAGGAGACCATTAGGCGTACCTAGGTTACTTCTCAGACATATAGCCGCTCATCTACAGTGGGCACGGGAACACAGAGACTGGCTTTTAGCTCAGTGGCGAAATGTCCTTTTTTCGGACGAAACAAGATTTGGTTTAGTAAGTGATGAGTCAAGGAGGAACAGTAATGTTTTGGGGAGGCATAATGCATGGTCGTCGTACGCAGGTTATTCCCATTCCAGACACTATGACAGGGGATAGATATGTTCGAAACATTATTGAACCCTTTATTGGTCCTCTCCGAAATAAAATTGGAACCAATTTCATTTTCATGGATGACAATGCTAGGTCCCATCGCACGAGAAGAGTAAAAAATGTACTAGAGATTCAGAATATTCAAAGATTACCGTGGCCAGCAAATTCGCCAGACATGAATCCCATAGAGCACATGTGGGATTTCGTTGGACGAGCAATCTTAAACAGAATAAATCCTCCTATCACCCTACAGGAACTCACACTCGCGGCCCAAGAAGAATGGAACAACATCCCAATGGATACCATTAACGCCCTTATTGTTGCCATGCACAGGCGAGTTAACACCTTACTACAGAACAGGGGAGGACACACAGAATATTAATGCATTTATGATTTCGCTCAAAAGTGGTTTTCTTCTAGATTTTAAATTCTGGTAGGTACCTAATAATTTTATTATGCACTATTTTTCGTTTGTATTTTTTTTCTTTTTCAGTTAAACTTCAATTCAGTCAATTTGTATTGGATACATAACCAAATTAAATGTACTTTGTAATAAACTTCTTAACTTATAATAATAGTGTCTCATTTTGCCAAACATAAGGGGGTCCAAGAATTTTGGCGATGTGTGTATTATTTATTTGACAGGAATGGGGCCATATTCGGGTAGAAAGAAAGATAAACGTCGTAACGTCAAAATGATCGAAACGTCAAGTTAAGTTGTTGCCGAACCTAGTCCTAGTAGTACTCTCTTGTAGGTCGCAATGTAAAAAAATATTGAGCTTTACTGGTGTAAGTTATTAGTTTAGAATTTATGCCAAAATATGTAGGACCTAATTTGCACTTATTTATTTGTGGGTAAATAATGCGTAAAAAAACATAAAATGAGTTAATGTCTCCAAAAGAAAAATAATTATTTTCCACCAAATTACACTTTTCAAAGTCTACTTACTTCCAATTCGTTTTCATCGAAAATGCTTAACAAGTTATCAGGTATCAATTCATTAAGGCCCTTGAGAAAAGCTTCCACTTCATCTCGTACTTTGGTAGCTAAACGGTACTGAGCTAGTGCATCCAAATACTGCAGTTTAGTGCTGTCTCTGACTCTTATTTTAGTACCGTTTGGAATCAATTCTACCTGAAAAAAAAATTAAATCAGCTCTTCTGCTTACCTTGTGCTACTGTGGTAGAAACTTAGTATTTTGGCAATGACATCGTTCTGTGTATGTTCTGACCGTTATAAATTCGATTTGAAGTTAAATCCGTCGATAAATTAAAAATAAAGAAAAAGCTATTACTATTAATAATACCGAACCCCGCATTTCTAAGGCATGATCCGCTACTGTTATTAATATTTAAAATAGCTCTAAAAAGGAAAAACGACGCAGAAAGAATCAAACTACATAAAATGTTGATCCTTCTACTCGTTAATCCTTTAAAATTGCACACAAGCCGATAAATAAGAAAACATGTTTCCGAACCAAACCTCTACAAAACGGCATTTTGTGCAGAAATATTTCAACAATTAAGCGTTTATGACAAAAATGGCATGCAGACGAAATATAAATCCTAAAATACATGATTTCTAATAAAAAATCACTAATTTTGCCGAATCGCAGCTTCAATGTTGTGGGGAACTATATTCTTAAAGTAATACACAGGAACAATAGGCGTTACTCAACTGAGTTGTTGTATTTATGCGATGTGTTTGACGCGCGATCTGTCTATGTTTTGTGTATAAGAATCGCGAGCTCTATATTATGAACATTAACCATATATACAGTGTCACCAATAAAGTCCGCATCATATGGGATTTTTTTTTATTAATAGCTTTATTCGAAATTTGACTATAGCATCAAGTTCTGCTTCGATCGAGATGAAAATTAGGCAAAAAAATAGTAGTCACGTGATTCGCATTATCTGTCAAATTTTAATTTTTTCCAAAAAATAATTTAAAAGTGGGGTTATTTCTGTAAATATCGAAAAAAGTTATTAGAAAAAGTTTTTTTAAATGCAGTTTCTAGCCCACATGCAATATTTCAGCTGGATAAGATAATTTTGATTTTTTACCTATATTTTATAAATTGCACCACTTTTGCAAAATCAGACTTAACGCAACCTACATAAAACTTCTTAGTTTTGACAATGCTTTATTTCAGATACATATTCTTTAAAGTAGCGCCATCTTAAATGTGTGTTTTTCTAAAAAATCAAAATTGGGCTATTAAAATTTGGTCGCATGTGATGCAAAGTTTGTTTATTTTTTACCCTGTATAAGGTAACTTCATAAAATAAGTATTTTTGAAAACGTAGTTTGTGTCTGAAAGTAAAAAATAAAATAAAGGGGTTTAAATTAAATCGTTTAAAATAGATAAACTTTACGTTGTTAAACTAAAAAAAAATTTCCACTTAAAAAATACTTTACTGAAGACACTGTGTTTTTTTTGTCTTAATATTAAGGTGTATTACTTTCAGACACAAACTGCGTTTTCAAAAATACTTATTTTGTGAAGTTACCTTATACAGGGTCAAAAACAAATAAACTTTGCATCACATGCGACCAAATTTTAATAGCCCAATTTTGATTTTGTAGAAAAACACACATTTAATATGGCGCTACTTTAAAGAAAATGTATCTAAAATAAAGCATTGTCAAAACTAAAAAGTTTTATGTAGGTTGCGTTGAGTCTTATTTTGCAAAAGTGGTGCTATTTACAAAATATAGGTAAAAAATCAATATTATCTGATCCAGCTGAAATTTTGCATGTGGGCTAGAAACTGCATTTAAAAAAACTTTTTCTTATAACTTTTTTCGATATTGTCAGAAATAACCCCACTTTTGAATTATTTTTTGGAAAAAATTAAAATTTGACAGATAATGCGAATTACGTGACTACTATTTTTTTGCTTAATTTTCATCTCGATCGAAGCAGAACTTGATGCTAAAGTCAAATTTTGAATAAAGCTATTAATAAAAAAAAATCCCATATGATGCGGACTTTACTGGTGACACTGTATAATACAGATAGAAACTTACGATTTGTTAATTACACGGCTCCTAAGATTTTGAATATAATACCTCGGGAAATTAGAGATGTTACAAAAGGCATAATGTATATAAGAAAAAGTGTCGGACATATTTAACAATCTGAAAAAATGTAAATTGTTATTCTGATGTTAGAGAGAGTAAGACCAATATACTTTGTTTCTTTTATTTTATTTTGGTTATAAAATCATAGAAATAGGTAGTTATTGTTTAGGATTATATTGGGTATTTAGTTGAATAGCACATACGGATGTTTAGTCATCTAGGTGTTGATGACGATATTAATCATATGCTCAGTTAATTAATTATATTATTGAAATTGAATGTATGTAAGAAATAAATAAATAAATAAATAAAAATATTTAACGGACATACAATAAATTTTGTCTACTCACTGTTTTACTCAACTGTCCAGTGTCATCATACTCTTCCTCAATAAAGTGCAACTCGGTTTCAATATCGTCAATGTCGTTCTCCAGTATGTATTTTATTTTTGACAGATAGAGATCTGGGTCATCTTGTTCAAAATACTAAAAATTCAATAACATTTTAGTGTAGTAAAATAAATCCATGAAAATAAATATTACTGCAAAATGTTAAGTGACATTTCACAGTTTTCTTAAAGTTAAAAAAGTTATGTCACCGGTGTGAAAACCATGAAACATGGACACTTTATTAATAAAAAAACTTTCTCTGAAAGGAATATTTAATCATTCTGAATTCTCAGTTTTAATTTATATTATAGACATTTAATAATATAATAATTCCTTGGTAGGTATCGGTACCATTGTGTTAAAAAAGGAAGTTTATCTACTGTAAGTAACTTTTTCGATTGGACCTGTACTAGCAGATGTTTCCGATGGATGTATAAATAATGATAGATTAAGCTTTGTTACCTTATAATGAACTCGAAGGCCAATAACTTGTGCCAGAAACGATCTTGTGAGTCTTGCTCGAACTAACTGTCTATAGGAACCTCCTAATGCACTTTCATAAAGACATTTTCCTACCACTGAAAATGAAAAAAAATAGTGACCAAGTAGACATTTTTTTGTGTTGTGTTGCGCATAGTACAAACCATACCCGGCAGCAAGTGGCGGATTATCAAATAAGTGCTCAGCCAGTCGCCCGCCAGAAGGGCGACCCGTTCGTTACTTATACGATTTAAACCCGTATACATATAGAAAACAAAGCAAAAATAAACACAAAATGTAGAATTCACTGAGGCTGAAGGATCTAGCTCGTAGGCCAATTGGGTAACCAATATAAAACTTTTTATTTTATTATTATATTATTTGTTCCCACATTCAAGACATTAAACAACAGGGTATAAAACTAAACATTTATTCGGAGAAATAAATAACTGTTTTGAACTGCTTACAGTCGTATGTTCAGAGTACACATTTTCCGTAGGGCTATTCGTTGTTCCCGTTCCAAAACGATCGATGTTATGTTTCACTAAAACTACTGGGATAAGCTAAAATAATTTCGTCACTTCAGAACCGCCATTTTAGATACTCTTCAATGGCTATTCGACCGCGGCCAATTCGGCGCGGCAAATCAACTGGCCGGATACTGACGAATCGATTAGTATTCCCACTGGCGTAAGGCGCATTTGGTCTGATTTTAGAAATCCTTTTCCAACGTTTTAGCCGATCACTTTAAAAAAAAGTATGGAGTGTTTCTCCAATACGACACTTAAGGAGAACCATTTAAACATAATAAATTATTTCCATAAGGCCCGGTATATAAAGAAAATTGTTTAAATTTTTTTACTGACCTCTTCCGGCAAATTCATAATGTTTCAGCTTTAGATGAGGTGGTCTAGTGGGATTCGGATGAACCAACGACTGTTGTCCTTCGTGAAAGCTAGTAAAAAGACCGTATTTTGCGTCAAACAATTGGGAACAAATCAATTCAAACCATTCACGACGGAGACCACCCCAGTCAATACCTGCAAAGTAAAATAGGATTGACATATTTTTTTTAAATTTAAAAATTACTTTTAGATCTTTATAAAGCAATCAATCAAAATACCTTTAATTTTGGTAATTATATAGTAGTTACAAAAATATTAGAAAAGGGGTGGCGGTATCCAAACCTGTTGCTCTATACAACCACCCTAAGTAAGTCATAATAAAAGATATTTATTTGCATAACCAAATACCGTGCGAGAAAAAATTATTTGCATCAAAGAGGGCTTGGATTAAAAAACGTAGGGCTTGGTTTAGATCACAATGATATGGGGACGATAGATCTAACCAAATCTAGGTTAAAATTTCGTCAAATATATATTATGACATGATATGCCAAATTAATGAGTAATAAAATAAGTAGACAAAAACAAATTTATTTTTGTTGTTTACAAAATTAACAAAGTAAGAATATACAGAAAGAAAAAGAAAAATAATTACATAAATTGCAGAAATGGGCCACCGCCATGCTCCAAGCATAAATTCAAACGTCTCTTCATATTTTCGAGTGTTAACCAGCATGTTTGGAGAAATGTTACCACATTCTTGGATAATCCTTTCTTGTAATTGTTTTCAATTTGCAACTGGTGTTTTAAAAATAGTGTTCTTTAAATGAGGAAAAACGAAGTAATCCATAACCGTTAAACAAGGTGATCTAGGTGGGAATTCAATGTCTGATCGAAAACTGATCAATCTGTCGTCGAAAAAATTGCGTAAAAGTAGTTAATGGTTCCGGCGGCTGTAGGGGCGGTTGCACCGTCCTGTTGAAAATATCCAAAACGTAGTTCGTCGTCAAGTAATTGCTCCACAAATGGATTCAAAATATTGTCTCTATACCGCTGTGCTGTAACTGTGTCATGGAAAAAAATAGGACCAACAATTCTTCTTCGGAAAACGGCTAACCAGACACCAATTTTTTGAGGGTGCAATGTGGACTCTACAAAAAAATGGGGATTTTCACTACTCCACATGCGTGTATTCTGAGAATTCACATAACCGGAGAGGCGGAACCAGGCTTCATCCGAAAAAAATGTCAGGTCTAATAAATCATTTCGTTCCAATAAATTTTGGGTAAACCATTGGGAGTAATTCCTGCGTCTTTTAAAATCTGCGGCTTGTATTTTTTGGAGTACTTGCACTTTATAAGGAAATACATTTAGCTGCTTCTCAAGAATAGTCCTGCATATTCCATAAGATCTTCCCACTTCTTGGGACAGGCGTCTTTTACAATTTGTTGACGTATTTTGCATTATTTCACGAACGTTTGCAACAAGTTCTTCTGTTCTTACAGATGGTCTTCCTGCTCCTTTTTTTGTGTTGTATAGAACCTGTTTCCCTAAACACAGCTACGGTTCTTTTCAGGCAATGATAAAAATCCCCAGCAATAAAAGCAACGTGAGGAAAGTGTTCGTGAAAATCGTCCATGCACAAACCCAGATTGTATTGCCACTCACCGTTTACTCTAACCCCGTTTCGAAATTACGCTTCAACCATGAATGTTTTGTGCTGTTCCGTAAAGTCCATTGTGTGAATTGTTTAAGAAATTGGAAAAATTAGTCACATCGGTGGAAGGTCGCTCCGGTGGAAGCGACGCTCCAGGAGCAAACCTTTGGGAACGAACAATAGGTAACTACAAATAAAGTCTTGTGTTATGGCTTGAATTTGAAGTAAACCGTTATTGTAATTACCTTTAGGTTAGTAGATTTAGAGGAATTTCAGAGTTATATAAGAATACCCAAATAAAATATAATAGCATTATTTGTTAATTTAAGATTAAATAAAAAACAGTAAAAACACTTAAAATATACTTATTGTAGATTATGGGGCAGGTGAATCGTAAATAAAAATATCCTTTAAATATTATAATAATGTTACCGAACGCGTTAAGGGGACCTTTTTTTCAACCTCTAATAAATATTTGATGTACCTTGTTCACTATGAAAGGTAATCTCGAAATTTTTGCACCAATCTGTCACGGAGAAGTTCTTAGTGGATTTCATGCTGGTCTCCAGTAACTTGTCCCTTCTAACTTCCATGGCCAACTTCTCATGATAGTGTTTTTGATGGTACTTTCTAACTTCATGATAGAAAAAGTCTTGCTTATCCTAAAATTATTAATAAATAAATATAAACTTCCTTCATTATTCACTAAAGTGACTCAAACGTATCGAATCCAAAAAGTGTGGACGGCGGGGGGAAATCTAAAAGCATTTTACTTTATTCAAAGGTACCTGTACCTATATATTTAAGTACATTCAATCTACACCTACCTTAAACGTTTCAGACCCGCCCATGTTTTTTAACAAAAATTGCGCAAAAGTCGCAGCAATTACGTTTCGTTCCTTTGAGATCAATTCTATTTTTGGTTGACAGCCATCGTCGATAATGAAAGAATCGCCGCTGTCACTTAACTTTAGGGTTTCGGATTGAAATATAAACTAAAATTTAAAAAAAAAGTACTAATTTTTTTCAAAACGTTCACCTATTATCTATTTCTAAAGATTTGAGCCTCGCCTAAATAGTACTGCAAAACTAAAAGTCATATTGCAGAAAAGGGGACCACCTAGTTAGGAGGAAATTAAAAAGTAAAGACTCTCTTCCATTTTCATCTTACTAAGTGACCAATTACTTTCTTGCCCATTGAAATTATATATTATATAACTCTTATAACCAAAAATATAATGTAAGAAACCGCCAAGGTCGGCCAGCGGCTGTATGTCGGAAAGTATTGGTCATAAATTTTCGGGAATTTTTTTTATAGGTAAACAAAATTAACGTTATTTTAAAAATAGCCCCATTAAGGTCCTGTTTTGAAATCGGGAATAAAAAGCTTATATATCCATTCTTGCGGCAGTTTGGTCCTAAGAAAGTTTTTCGTATCTCCAGTAATAAGGGTGGGGGAAACTGGTAAAAAAGTTATTACTAAAAGTGGCATATTTTTCACATCTTTTACGCAATTTTAATAAATTTGAGCTCGTTTGAAAGATAATTTCATGCTTAATAAAAAAGTAATTTTTTTGATGATCGCAAATTCGTATTTTGTTTTACAGAGGGCGATATGTATAAACGTTTCAGTTTTTAATAAATTTTCTTTAAAAAATAAATATGGGATACCTACTTCTTGCATAATAATTTTGAAAAGCATAAAAATACCTAGATTTTGGCGAAAACCCCGTCTTAATAAATAACCTCAAATAACCTTTTTTTTTCAAAAAGAAATTCATTTTAGCCATTTAAAATTAATTTTATTGGTAGATTCTTGATTAAGGAGGCCTTGGAATTGACTTAATCAAGATAATAGTAGGCGGCAAATTCCCCAATTTTTTTTTTTAAATAATAGCGTCTCCTTAAATACATAGTAATCGTAGATATTTTATAGCATGGCGAATCATTTAAACCTACTGCTAGCAATGAAACTTGGTAGGCCGTGAGTTCTTTGAATAAACAAATGAAATAAGAGAATTCATCATGTCACTATTTGACAGGATTTCGTTTATGTTTATAAGAATATTGCGGGTTAAAAATTCTGTGGGTAAAAAGGCTAAATTGTGACATTGAGATGGACTTGAAAATGTTCAAAATTTTAGAATTTGGCAATTACATTACTTTTGTAACAAGCAAACCTACTGGCAACATTCTAAACTAAAATCTTTAAAAGTAGACCCTAAGAGCCAAAAAAATTTTTTTAATTAAAAATAATAAAATATGTATTACTTATATTATTTTAAAGTTTTCTTTTTAGGATAATTCACCGCCTACTATATTATCTTGGTTAAGTTAATTCCAATAAGGCCTCCTTAATCAAGATTAGAAGCATAAAAGTCATTAAACGAATAAAGATATCAAAACGCGTTTCTTGCCAAAATGTAGGTATTTTTATGCTTTTCGAAAATATTATACAAAAGTATACCGTTCCATTAATTTTTTTAAAGAAAATTAAGAAAAACTGATTTTTATACTTAGCGCCCCCTGTAAAACAAAATACGAATTATAGCGACTATCAACAAAATTATATTTTTATTAAGCATGAAATTATCTTACGAAGGAGCCCAAATTTAGAAATAAAAAAATTGCATAAGAGATGCGACTACTTTTAGTAATAACTTATTAACCATGCAGCATCCCCCACCCTTATTACGAAAAAAATCCTCAGCGCCAAACTGTCGCAAATAAGCTTTCAATTTCTGATGCCCTAATGGGAGAATTTTAGAAACAACTTAAAATTTGTATTTTGCCCCGTCAGTTACGCCCTCTAGTGGCAATCGTACAACTTTTACAAAATAATTTCCAGTGTTTTCTTTTTATCGGTTTATCTATAAAAAAATTCCTGAAAATGTATGATCAATCCTTTTCGCTGGCCGACCTTAGCGGTACACCCGGTATATAATATAGATAGTTGTGGTTTAGATAGACTTTTTACTTTTCCTTTTAAAAATTTAACTACTGAGAGAATGGACTACTTCTTGAACCTTAAGACTGTCTGTGTAATACTCTACCTTAGTCGAAGGACATAACCTAAAAGTAAACAATCTCTTTGGTATAAACTTTAATATCAACTCCTTGACGATGAGCTGCTTAGGGGACACATAACACAGCACCTTTTTAGGCTTAGACAGTCGCTCCCCTTTGATACCGATCAGCTTTGCGTCATAGCAAATGTTGTGGTTTTTCGTTGCCACGTTTTTTTGGACCAACGTGGAGTCAATACCTAAAGAAAAAATTGACTATTGTAGTGAAATATTCCTGAAAGCTTATGCAGTGATCGGCGGAAAGTGCGCAGCATATGAGAAACATTTTTATCTTTGATTTTAGTAAATTGTTTTTATCTACAAGCGTGCGGTAAGTAACTACTTACCGCACTGATTTGAGTGCGGTAAGTATCACTTTACCGTACTACTGCTGTAAGTAATTACATACTATGAAAACAAGTTTTTATATAATTCAAGTGTATTTTTTATTTTTAAAAGAAACTCTATTAAACATTATATGTATAACAAATACTTACATATTTAAATTTCTAAACTAATCCAAACTTATAAGTTAAGAAATATTAATATCAATTGTAGAATTTGTAACATTTCCAAACGATATCGATGAAGGAAGTGTTTTACTATCCAATGAGATACAAGAATTCAAAGTTACAGATTTACTAAAACAGGAGGTTCTCTCTGCATATTCTTCTACACTATTTATTTGCTTTGCAATTCCTATTTTATTTTGCACCGAATTTTCAATATATCCCTCCGCAACACTGGAGGACTTCCATCCACCATGTCTTTTTAAACTCATGATTTCCCCGCTAGCATCTACTAATAATGTAGCTGACGTCCTTCGATAACAATGTCCCGTACATTCTTTGGGACTAGACAACTTTAAATATGATGCAATTTGAGTATAACATAAAATATGACTAAAATTGACAGTTTTAGAGATATTTTTAGAAGAATTACAAATTTGATACATTAAAGAAATGTAAAATAAAATGACTTAAGTGAAGGAAAAGTTGTATATTCTACCTTATATTTTAATGAATTAAAATTAGACATTTAAAATGTCAAATTTATTAAACAATTGAGAAATATATTAATTCAAGCAACATCGCAAAACAGAACTAAATATTAAACAGAACTACTACTTTAGGAACTGTTGAAAATGGCCACCATTTACAGCTCTGCTGTGCCATAGTCGGTCAACAAATTCCTGTTGCACATTATTAACTACATCTGGTTGAATACTTCTTATCACATTACGAATTCTATCTTTAAGAATTTCGACTGTATCGGGCTTATTTTTGTACACGATGCCTTTAATATATCCCCAAAGAAAAAAATCTAAGGGATTTAAGTCCGGCGACCTTGGTGGCCACTCTATTGCGCCACGTCTCCGTATCCATCGCCCTTGAAAAGTATTATCTAAATATCTTCTGACGTTAGCAGCATAATGGGGCGGTGCGCCGTCTTGTTGATACCACAGATGTTCAATTGGGAGGTCAGGATCGTTTGGATTAGGATATAAAGTAGCCAATGCTGGGATTAGACTATCTTCTAAAAACTCGAGGTACAGCTGCCATGTTAGTGATGCATTAAAAAAATATGGACCTATAACTTTATTATTAACAATACCAGCCCAAACGTTCACACTTTGACGATACTGTGAATGACTTTTCCTGTACCAGTGAGGGTTTTCTCTCGCCCAATATCTAAAATTTTGTTTATTGACTTCACCGCTGAGACAAAATGTGGCTTCATCCGAGAAATAGATCCTTTTAACAAAAAATCTATTATTATTACACATGTCCGTCATTATTTCGCAGAATTCATTTCTGCGATGTGGATCATCATTCAATAACTCTTGAACGAATTGTAATTTATAAGGGTGAAACTTTTCTTTTTTCAAAATCTTTGCCACCGCGTTGTTCTGTGTACATCGTTATCACATGCCGCTTGGGTCGTCGAAGAATGTGGATTTTCCTCATAGGTTAACAGAAGATCTAACTTTTTTTCATCTGAAATCGTAGGGCGACCTTTTCCAGTAAGATCCTTCACACTGCCAGTATCCCTCCATTTTGTTTCAATTTTGCTCACTGCTGATTTACTTATGCGTTCCCTATGCGGATATTTGTTATTAAACATTTCACGAACTTCCTGTTGTGTCCTTATCACCAGTACCAAGCATTATTAAAATTTCCATTATTTCCTTCTCGGTTAAACGCATAGCCAATATTTGTATCCAAAAGAATACTCATTAGAACTAGGTGTTGATACCTCCTAACACAATTGCGTAAAGGTATGTGTTTATAATCAAATTATTGAGGCGATATGGCAAAGGTTATTGTTATTATGTTTTATAAATATTTAAATATCTCTAAAACTGTCAATTTTAGTCATATTTTATGTTATACGAAATTTGGCTAGAATTGTGCAGAAAATCCAAAACAGCCAAAAAAACTGGGGTGTTTCATTAAAAAAACCAAAGTTGACAGTTGTAGAGCTTTTGTGAGTGGTCCTGTATAATTCAAAATAATTTTATAGTCTGCGCAAAAGTAAAATTAAATTTAGGTGTCCGAGGGTTTTAAGGTTGCTTTTTCAATTTTCGAGATATTGAATTGTTTCCTTAATTTATCTCATCCCTGTATAGGTAATTTTCATTTATAAAAAAAAATTCAATTTAAAAATTTTTTTTCTTACCTATGACCGTCACGATTAAAATCTAAATTAAAAAGAAATATTGTACTTCTATGTATAAATATGTCATATGGGAGACCTTTTAAGCTAAAGTGTATCAAAAAATATCAGTTGGGTAAAATTATAGTTAAAAAAATATAATAAAATGCAGCAAAAATATTTAATATTTTTATGTTTTTATTTTGAGAGGCCATAATATCGTTAAAACAAACTAATCTAATGACATTTTATTTACGACATATACGAATATATTATTGGCAAGATGCAACGGCTGTATTTTACTACTTTAGCAAGGGCAAAAACGCACGTTTGTAGAAAGAAAATGTTCCCCGACACTTACTATTTAAAACAATAATATCAAAATCTCCATTGTGCAATTCAGTTCCTCTGTATTTAATTGTAGCGTGATAACAACTCTCCTTAAGGAATTTCATTTGAACGCTAACTCTATGACTCGCCCAGTCGTAATCTAAACAAATTGAGTATTTTTCCTCTTCTATTTCTAAAATATTCTCTCGTGAACTTGTGCCCAGTGGAACAATATGAACGGTGTAACCCTAAAAAATAGAAAACTGAAACTATGGACTACCTATTGTTTATTTCCAACACAGCTGTAACTTGTGTGTTTGTTCCTGGCGTTTAACAGACATGTCCTCTAGCTAGACGTACTCGGATGACGTTAATTAAAATTTAGGTAAGTATAGTGACCTTTCTAGTAGATTGTAATTCCCACTATGCTTATCCTAAGTTAATATTTGCTTAACTTGTTGGACGTTGGAAACTACAAAAATTCGTCGTACAAAAGGACACAAACATTTCTTCTTCACAGAAAATGTAATTGAAATTTATTATTTCACAGAAGAACATAGAAATAGCTTGATCACAAACTTCTAACGCCATTTTTGACACGTCTAAAGAGAAGCGAGCATGCGTATCGCGAGTATGAAATTATCTGGCAGTCTAGCAATCACCACTTGTTTCTGCTAAACGCTTGGAACAAAAATACGGCTTTAAGGCTTTTTAAAATTAATTTTATTTCAAAAATTACTAAAGCAAAATATGTCTTTTATTACATTTTAAAACGCTTTTTTTAATAAAAAAAAATGGGTTCCATATAAATTTAAAATTATACGGGGTGTTCGGAAAATAATAATAAAGATATTTATTAGTGCCAAAATATAAATTATACAGGGTGGTCCAACAAGCGCGCGTCGGTCAATAGTTGCTAATCTTGCTAATTCGTTAAACTTATGGGAAATTTTTCTTAATAAGACTTTTAACGTTTGATCTCTGCTATAACCCAAAATTATAATTTCAAGAAAGAGAAATTCCAAAAATTATGTTTTTCTTAAATGGAATGCCTTGCATTTTTATGTGGCGTATAATGCCTCTATATAGGTTCTGTATTCAACTGTAAATTTGTTTGTTAATCGAAAGCAGCGTTGCCAAGTTATGAATTTTTTTTTAAAATTTAGTCAAAAACATACTTTTTTTAAACTGTTATATCTCCGCCACTGTTTATTACCTTCCCTGTCAAATTTACACGTAACTTATAGTTAACCTAGTTTATCGGAAACTATCTTCACTTTTTGATTTAATTATACAGTGTGTCCAAAATATTTATTGAAACATCTCTATTTTCAATTCGGTTTTAATTTCTTATATCAAATACAACACCCTGTATATTATTTTGCCATTGAAGAGCCCAAAGTATGCTCCTTCAGAAAATATTATGTTTGCCGTATATATCTGATTCACATTTTGAGATATTAAGGTTTTTCCGTAACTTTACACAGAAAATGGGAAAAATCGTAGGCGGCATGGCTCAAGAAATCGAAACAATTGCTACTCGATGACCCATTCTTAATATCATTTATTTAGGTTTAATAAAATTATTCAAAACAAAAGATTAATAACCGTTACATAAATAATTGAACATATTTAAGTTATAAGTACATAATCATTTTAATTTTAATATCAGAAGTAGTAAAAGAAAGGTATTTTCTACCAGTACAATAAAGTATCACTTTATGTCCGCTAAATGTTAAAATAATTTGTCCGTTACCTACCTACTAAGTAACCGAAAATTAACATAATTACTTCATAAGATATTCAAACACTCTACCATTTTGCCGTATACACATATTTAACCTGTCGGTTAAAGATCTATTTACATTTTGTAACATGTAGGGAGTAACTGAATTAAATGCTTCTCTTATTCGTTCCCGCATATTTGCTGCTGTCGTTGGGGGTGTTCTGTAGAACAGATCTTTAATGTATCCCCATAGGAAAAAATCAAGTTTTGTCAGATCTGGGGACCTTGCGGGGGCCACGGAACATGTCCTCGTCTTCCGATCCAGCGACCTGGAAATTTTTCATCCAAAGTATTTCGGACTCCAATGCTGAAATGGGCAGGTGCCCCATCTAACTGAAACCACTTCCTTCTTAATAGCCCTAATGGTATATTTTTAGATTATTAAGAATAAGATCTTCGCTTAAAAAATTTTGAAAAATATTACCATTAAGGTGTCCATAGAAAAAATGGGGCCCTATTATGTGGTCCCCAATTATGCCTCACCAGACGTTTAAACTCCACCTATGTTGCTGGTCAACAGTTCTCATAAAATGCGGATTAACATCGGCGTAGAAGTGTAAATTATGCCTGTTCACATGACCATTATTGTGGAATGTCGCCTCATCAGTAAACAATACAATATTAAAAAATCGTGCATCTTCTAGAATTCGAGCAAGACTCCAATTACAGAAATTAGTCCTTCTTTCAAAGTCTGGTTCTTCAAGTGCTTGATTCAGTTGCACACGATATGGATGGAACTTGTTCTTATGCAACATTACCTTTACAGTAGTTTTACCTAAGACCAACAAATCACTTATGTTTGCTGTACTTCTATGTGGGATGTGGGTCTTCATAAACAGATAGACAACAGTTAAATTCATTTTCTTCATTTATAACTGGCTTTATTCTTTCATGCTTTTCGTAATTAACTGTACCAGTCCTAATCCACACTACCTAGTCCAAATCTATTCATCATAATTAAAATGATCTTGCATCTGGATACCTTCTATCAGGAAACCTCTCGCCGTACATTCGAGATGCCAGAAGACAATTCTTTAAGCATTCTCCAAGGATATAAATCATATTAATTGATTCCTGATTCGTATACTTCATTTTTATTACAAAAAAAATCATTTTAAAGCAAAATAATAGACAAAGTGTCACCAAAGGTCACAAAATTACACAAATAATTATTACTAACACTGACATGCCATCGAGTAGCAATTGTTTCGATTTTTTGAGCCATGCCGCCTACGATTTTTCCCATTTTCTGTGTAAAGTTACGGAAAAACCTTAATATCTCAAAATGTGAATGAGATACATACGGCAAACAAAATATTTTCTGAAGGAGCACACTTTGGGCTCTTCAACGGCAAAATAATATACAGGGTGTTGTATTTAATATAAGAAATTAAAACCGAATTGAAAATAGAGATGTTTCAACAAATATTTTGGACACACTGTACAGGGTGGCCCTTTAGTGTGGCAAAGTACAATAGCTCCGTTACTATTTCAAATACATTAAAAATATTAATACAAAAGTTGAAGGGCAGTAAGTGACTTATAACGTAAAATTATTTTTAACTCTATAGGGTGGCTCAAAAAAGCGGAACAATAAAAAATGTACTTTTTTCAAATGGAACACCCTGTATATTTTTTCATTTTTAAATTCCACATAAAATTATAATTATTTTTTATTAAATACATTATTAGTCTATACTTTATAGTTTCCGAGATATTGACTCTTGAAAAGTGACATTTTTGAACTTTGACAGCTTCTAGCTTTCTAACAGTACGTCTTAGAGCAAAACGGCTTACATGTCCCTATCTTTAATTTTTATTATCTTCCCAAAAAAATCAACTTCCGGTTAAACCGGATGTTACTCGAAAGCAGGAAATATAGTTGTTCCGGTTTAACTGGAAGTTGATTTTTTTGGGAAGATAATAAAAATTGAAGATAGGGACATGTAAGCCGTTTTGCTCTAAGACGTACTGTTAGAAAGTTAGAAGCTGTCAAAGTTCAAAAATGTCACTTTTCAAGAGTCAATATCTCGGAAACTATAAAGTATAGACTAATAATGTATTTAATAAAAAATAATTATAATTCTATGTAGAATTTAAAAATGAAAAAATATACAGGGTGTTCCATTTGAAAAAAGTACATTTTTTCTTGTTCCGCTTTTTTGAGCCACCCTATAGAGTTAAAAATAATTTTACGTTATAAGTCACTTACTGCCCTTCAACTTTTGTATTAATATTTTTAATGTATTTGAAATAGTAACGGAGCTATTGTACTTTGCCACACTAAAGGGCCACCCTGTATAATTAAATTAAAAAGTGAAGATAGTTTCCGATAAACTAGGTCAACTATAAATTACGTGCAATCTGTTAGGAATAGATTAAACTTCGCAAATTTGCTTCTTTATTAGAGTTAATATAGCAAAATCACTCTACAGGGGTTACAACCTTAAAGGGAAAAACATTTTTTTTATTCCCCTGTATATTTCACCAAGTATACAGCTTTTTAAAAAACGGAAAAAATCTAATTGAAGCTAAAGCATGTATCAACAACTTAAAAAAAAATCATTTAAGTCGGACTACGAAAAAAAAAGTTACCATACATTAAACTTGAACAAAATTTTGGATGGATCGAATTTAAAGTCGGTGAGTGTATTATATTGAAAAAAAGTTTTATATTTTTCTTTATGATGTAATGGTATTTCCAAATTATTTTAATTTCTTCAATTCATGTTGTGGTTAATTCTAAATTGATTTTTTTCATATAAATAATCGGGTTTATTTGTATTTGTATTTGTATTTGTATTTGTATTTGTATTTGTATTTGTATTTGTATTTGTATTTGTATTTGTATTTGTATTTGTATTTGTATTTGTATAATCTGGTGTTTAGTTGTTATATAAATAAAACAATTTAATTTAATAATAATTCAATTTCTTCCTAAAGTTATTTATGAAATTTCTTAATATTTATTTAATATGTCAATTATTACCTATAAAATATGTAGTGATCGTTGATGTTATTTAAATATTGTTTAAAAGTTAAAAAAAAATTTACGCGAAATGGGTTGTTGGCAAGCCTGTCGATTCTCCCACCTTAAGTGAATTTCTCATCTAAATTCAAGTTTTATAATATTACGCTGTCTATAGGTTGAGGTTGGAGTAACATGGTAGTATTTTTGAAGGCTAGTCGAAAATACGTGTACAACGTTTGATGACTGCCCTTTGACGTCAAAATAGATTGATTTAAGCCATCTTGGACTTACCTCTGTAGGTTTACTGTCAGAATCATATTTACATAGGTTGCCATACTCGTCTCTCGGTTCAATGAATAATAGATGAGCCACGCTTGCAGTGCACACCACAGTGCTACAATGCCGTATGACCAAGGTCCGTTGTGCGAAGGCCGGTCCTGCCACGAAATTGGTAGAAAAAGGGCTTCCCGCTACGTGTTGGTTGCTGACATTAACAGAAATCCTAACAAAACGGAAGACAATTTATGAAAAAAATAATAAAAATGGAAAATAACAGTGCTTTTCACTATGACAGTCATCGTCAGAATACCAACATATTGGTGATTGATTAGTGACGGTATAGCAAAATGTAAACAAGGAAAGAAGGTACGGAATGCGAATTGTTTTTTACATCTATACTCATACGATTAATCTTGAAGCTTAAGGAGCACCTCAGTACCTCAGTCAGAAGTTGCGGTTTAGTCACTGTACGCGAAATCCGCGTTTGCCATAGGAAAAAGATGATGTGGACCATTTTAAAAGTATTGTGTTGGCTATCTGAACAACCTGTAGATATATTTACCTGTATTGGCCAGCATGTCGGACGGAAAACATAACTTTGGCGACGTTGGCGCCGTTTGGATCAGTCGAAGATCCCAGTTCAGTTAAAACGTTCAACTGGAAATAAAAAAAAATAGTTAACAAAATTATTAGTGCATCCTAAGAAACATATCATTAATGAAGGTGAAGGTACATAAAGCACACACATATAAAATGACCAATACATATCTGGTTTAATTAAACAAATTTACACACAAATATAAAGTCGCCACAGTGGATCTTTTCCCGTGCGTCATCAATCAACGATCAGGACTCAACGTGGTTAATAACTCTGCATCCTTATTTATTACGGTAACAAGTTTGAATAAAAGCATAAAAGGACGTCTCCAAGATTCCGCAATAATATAACGTGCTAGACAAGAATAAAACTATAAACGTCAATTAATTACTTTTTTTATTTGTTTAGTTGACTACCGTTGTATTTAGAACGTCATTGTCAACCTTATTTTGATCTGCCAATCTAATTCGTATTTTGTTAATTTGTGTGCCTTAAAACTGTTTCTTTTTCTAAAAATAGTTCTTTTTAGAGCTAATTATACCCACCATCTGTTTTGGCGGTAAGTATTTATGGATTTTTATAATACCCAATTTATTTGTTTTAAATATTCTAACCGTGAAAGTTCTTTGAAAAGTTTACGGCAGTGGCTAAATGCCCTTAAATGAAAAGATGTCAAAAATTTGACTTTTGCGATTTTTTTAGTCAATAAAACACCAAACTTTTCTAGATTTTAAGCTTTAAAAATAGTATTAAATGTATTAACATTTGTTTGTCAATTTTTTTAGATAATAGAGAATGCCGGGCAAAACTTAAAATAAATAATAATTTTTCGGGATATTATGTAGGTACGTCAAACGGTAGGCAGGCACGTCCATTTTATGAACTTAGACTTAGTTTTGACTTTTTTCGTCTCGTAAATTTGATTTGATTCATACGATTTTGATGACGTGAAAGTGATGACGCACGGGAAAAGAACCACTGTGGCGACTTTACAATTGGTATCCCTGGATTGCTAAAAGCTCAAACGTTATTTGTGATGCAATATATTTTATTATTAAATCGAGTTTGTCCATATCGTGTGCTAAGTTGTCCTGGTTACTATTCTGTTTCTTTTTATAACATATAATATTTAATATGTCACATTAATCGTTGATACGAACACACCAATAAATCTTGAGTCGTCTGTCTGCCAGTGACGAAGTAACATGATTTTTATGAAGATTTATATTTAATAAATAAATTTAAAATGAATTACGATAAATAAGCATTTAAAATGGACTCATCATATACAAAACTTAACAAATAAAATAAGAGGCCTAATTTATAAATTTTACTTAATACGCAGGATACTTCCTAAAAAAATACTAATTCAAATATATAAATCATTAGTGGAATCAATTTTAAGATATGGTATTATAGTATGGGAGGACTCTATGAAAATGCGTTAAAACCACTGAATAAGATAGCACAACACTTTATTTTGAGAACTATTTTTTTTAAAGATAAACTTTATTCAAGTAACCTACTTTACGATGAGAATGTTTTGAATGTCCGATGCTTATAATATCTTAGCAATTGTATATACTGTTTTAAATGTAAAAATAAAACATTTATAAACCATTGTTATCAAACTAGACATAAAACAAGCGAAGTAATGGTTGTTCCCTTTAAAAAATATGATTCAGGTCAAAGGTTTGCATCGATTATAGCGCCAAAAATTTATAATGTATTACCTCAGGACTTACGAACCATAACTAATTACAAATCTTTTACCCGCAAATGTAAAGACTTTGTATTCAAAAATAGGTTATATATTGAAAGTCTCTTGTAGATCTCTCGAATTATGCCTGTTGCACTATTCCCCTCTGGATGTGGTATTGTTAGGAATGTAGATTAAGTATAGTAAAATAATAAATATAATCACGATCGATTGTTGCACATACAGGTGTTGATCACCTAGGTGCACACTACAAGTACAATAGTAAATAGTAAGGCTAAATTATCCTCTTGTTATTACAAACAGAATTGCCAAATTTCAACAAAATCGAATAAAAGAATATTGAGTCTACATTCCTTAAATATTACTGTAATATGTAGTTTTGTGAATTGAATGAATAAATAAAATAAATAAATTTAAAAAAATGTATATCCAAAGGGATAAATTCGCCATGGTCAAGCTAGGGAACTGGTTACCTACGTTTATAGGGCATGTGGAAAAGAAGCCAATACCAATCAATTTAAATTGCCGTGTAACACAAGAGTTCACAAAGCCTAAATTGGGTTAAAATAATTCGCAAGGAAGAGGAGAAAAGAAAAAAATCACCCGAAGCCACTTTTGTCATCACTAGGAAAAAAGTCCTCGGCCTAATCAAAGACCAGTTTGACGCATAGACAATTTACCTTTAGATAAGCAAACAATAATCACGAAAGTGTTATGGCCTCGCGCATGTAAACAAAGCTAGACACTATTAGACACGCACTGCAACATTATCGTTTGACGAATGGGAAAATAGACAGGTCCGGGCTTTAAAATTTTAATTCTTGCCAAAAAATTGGCCTTTTTTCTCAATTTTTGATCAAGTTGGGAAAAAAGGTAATGATTTCTGGCATTTTTAGTAGTAGCAAACCTATTAGATTTTAAGGATAGAAAATTGTTTTTAACGTTTTGTTTTTAAAATTTGTTTAAAAATGATTCGTCGTCGTGTTTTTAGTTCGAAAAGGAAGAGAACAAGAACAAGTGAATTATTAAACTAGTCTTATAAAATCGAATATAAAAACAAACAAAACCAGCAAAATAACCAATTTACGGTGTTATCGCGTACGTAACCTCAAGTCAAATATTAGTTGGTATATAACTTGTATTGATTTTTACAATTTGGCAAAAACTTGGGTACGTGTAAAACATTTTCAAGCTAAATTTTTTGTTCAAGAATTTAAAAAGTGTTTGCCAGAGAACTTGACCCGTAAAATACTGGCTTTTTTAAAAGCTTAATGTCGGGGTGTACAGATTTTAACCAAAAAATTAACCAACAAAGCACTTTGACAGAATTAATTTTCTCACAATCTGACAGAATTAATATTCTCACATTCAGACACAATTCACTAAACTGACTAAACTACACAAAAGTAGAAATCCGTAAATATTAAACACCCACAATCCACAATAGCTAAGAAAACTACAAGGAATTCACAGAGAAACCATAAAACACAACAACAAAAATGGCGACCGAGCCGGTTCTGGAGTGTATTTTGAGCACGTCACTAAAGTAGGACAGGCCGATAACACGAGGTTTGTGCGCATGCCCGAAGGTGCCCAGAGGGAAGGCAGCTGACCAGCGAGTCATACGCTCGGACGTATTTTTTCACCCATAAAACGTAACTTTTGTTTGCGCAGGAGATAAGCTGTACGTATCTAAAGGTAAATTGTCTATGGTTTGACGACGTCGATTTTTCAATAATCAGAGGCACATCACATGCTTTTTTTCCAGATGACGCGACGCGGTGGCAGTTCTCGACAAAAGTGATTATACATACAGCGAGAATTTTTTTAACCGAGTTTTGCATGAATTAATAATAATTGAAAATGCGACGCAACGACTAGAGAAGGGTAAAAATCCCCTTAACTACAATTGTTTAAAAAAAGCGCTGCAGTACCCTGAATAGGTAGATAATAAATCACAGAAATATAAAATGACCAATACATAACTGGTTTAATTAAACAAATTTATATACAAATATACGGTTGGCATCGCTGGATTGCTAAAAGCTCAAGACGTTATTTGTGATTTAATATATTTTATTATTAAAAGCTTTCATTTGGAGAAAAAAATTCCTAACAATTATCTATTTAGGGCGATGACACACACAGCGGTTTGTGGCGATTCGGCAGAGCCGAGTCGGCACATGATATCTATTATTGAGCCGTATTCATAAAACTAAAGGATATCCTTGTAAGTACAAGATAGAAATATAAGGTTTTGAGTTGAAGAAAAAGGTAGGAGTATAAGCATTTCCTTTTTTTCGTATTCATAATGATTACCTTATACTTGCAAGGATATCCTCCAAGGATAAGTAAAGGGTATGTGAATAAACTTTTTATAATTATTCGAATTTTGTTTTCTAAAAACCAAAATGATTTGATATTATTATGGCGTAAATAATAAAACTAAATTAAATTTGAACTTTTATGTTATACAGTTTTATACCTACATTTAATTATCAAAGTTGTTTATTACAATGCTCAAATTTATTCTGACTTCTTTTCCTTGCTGGCGAAGAGGTAGATCTAATTCGTCAATATCATTGTCATCTTTTTCTGGCACTTCTTCTTCAGGTACTTCAAAATCGATGTCTTTCAAAGTTTTTGCCACGTTGTGAAGCACAATACAGGCAACCATTATTTTTGGCACATTCTCCAATTTTACTCGGCAAACATATTGCAAAATAGGAAATCGACGTTTCAGTTGACCAAAACAACGTTCAATTATCACTCTTACTTTTTTCAAAAGTTTATTATAATTTAGTTGAGAATCTCGAGCGGTATTTCTGAATGGAGTCATGAGCCACGGCTCTATACCATATCCATCATCAGCAAGTAGCACGACGTTGTTTTTATTTTGTAAATGAACCCTTATTTGTGAATTTCTCCATATTCTTGAATCGTGGACCGATCCAGGCCAACTAACGTCCATACTAGTGAAAATTGCTCTTGCATCACAAGTGGCTTGCACATTCAGTGTAGGATGACCTTTTCGGTTGACATTCTTATCACCATGGCGATTTGGTTTCAGTATTCCTAAATGGGTACAGTTAACTACAACAATTGCTGTCGGAAACCTATACTTGCTTTGCCAGAACTGTTTCGCATCCATAAGTTCATTGTTAGTAGATGGAAACTTTATGCAGTAATTTGATTGCACAACTATGCTGTCAATTACGGCAGTCACTGTACGAGATACTGTAGGTTGACTTACACCTAATTCTTGACCAATGCCTTTCTGATACCCAGGGTCACTGAGATAGCGTAAACATATCTTCATTTTTAGGACGGATGATAACCGGTATAATTCTTTGTATAATAACTCTTCAAACCGGTATAATTCTTTGTATAATCACGAACAAGTGTTGTTAAACGCTGCTTGTAGTATTTAATCTCTCTCAGTTCCACAACATCTTCCATCGCTACAACTGATCACTACACGACTGAGTCTGCTACTGACCACACTCAAAATTATTAAAGGCTATCCTTTTTATTTAGAGTAAAAGGTAACGTTTATGAATAACCAAATACTTTTTTGCGAAGAATATGCTCATACTCTATAAGTATAAGGTTTTACTCGGAATATTATGAATGCGAGCTAAAGGATTTCCTTCATATTCTGCAAGTATAAGCATATCCATTTTTTATGAATACGGCCCATTGAAACCGCTTCGGTGCAGAGTTTAATGAATCCGCCGCAAGCTGTTTTAATGCTTGAACGGGTTCTAGAATAAATGGATTTATATTATATTGGTCAGACACCGCAGTCTTCAAAGCGTGTTTGAGACCCAAAGCAAATTAGTTAATTTAATTAACGAATTGCAGCAAAAATGGATCTAGATTTGTTTTGCCAATGCCGCCGCCTCGACAGATACCGCGCCGAAACCGCTATGTATGTGGGACTTGTCACTGCTGTAGCAGCGTCGGCCGCCACCCCGGCAGAAACCGCCATTAAAACGCCGTGTGTGTCATCGCCGTTAATGCATTGCCAGGGTTATTGATTTAACTCCGCAAAAATTATTTACCTTTTTTGTGCCCCCGGCGATATCTACAACAAAATTGTCAGTATCACAGATTGGATAAGGCTGCCCATTGCGTTGGTAAAAATTTACAGTAAAACACACGGTCTGGCCGACTGGGTGCGGTAAGTTCCATTGAAAATTAACCTATAAATAAAAATTTATTATTGTTGACTTGGGTTTTTTTTCGAATATTTCGGTTGACAAAGCCTGCAGTGGCCGAAATATTAGAAGGTATATATCCCCTTCTTATTTACGACAATAGAGTGTAAATAACTATTAAAGTACATATTTTTGGTTGGAGAATTTCGACCGATTTTTAGGAGGAAATTTTCCGACGAAAAATATGTAGGTACCTCCAGTTGCTCGCCGATATGAGGTATAAAGTCCTCCGAAACATTAAACGAGCTTTGCGCAAAAATTCCCTTAACTATACAATCGTTTAAAGAAAGCGCTGCAGTACCCTGAATGGGTTAACTGCATTTTTGGCAGTACCATAGAAAAACTTACTTTACAGTTCGAGGGATGGAGGTACTTTCCAGTAACATACTGCAACAAGGTGTGCTTCGCTTCGGGAGCCAAGGACGGCTGAGTCATGGCGGCCAACGTAACCAGTCCAGCGACTGACACTGAAACTACCAACATGCCACCTAGAAAAAAATGTCATGAGCTACATATGAATCGTTAGTCGTTGTTTTTTGTGTTTAAAACATACTTTTTTACTTTTCTCGCAAGATGGAAAGAATTGGGTAATTGTAAAAACTATGCAAAAACCTTTATTTGTTAATTTTATTATCCCCGGTGGATTTTAATGTTACGTTACGTCATTCACGTATCACGTGGTTCGGAAACCACGCTATGCTGTATGGGTTCGTCCTGTTCTGGATTTTTAGATACGATAAAAAGCTGGCTGGCTCGATAAAACAACAAGAGGATATTGAAATGCAGTAAAAAACACGCAAATACACAACAAAAGTAAGAAAACAACATTTGTTTCAACGATTGCTACCCCGTATGCTGTATCTCTGAAGTCTGGAAATAAGCTTAACCTTGTTTAAAGGTTGTATACAATGATGTATCTTGAGGCGCTACGAGGCTCGTAGCTTTGTAACTTGTTTAGTATTCACCTGAAGACGACTGGAAGTACTTACCAGTTTAAACGTTGTGATAAGAAAAACTAAAGGCAATGGAAGTCCAAAACACATCTATTACTCAAGCTTAACCTTATTTTTTCAACTACAATAACTATAGCGACAGTCCCACCTTGGAGAAAGGAATTCGTAACTCCTGATCAGTCCATAAAGGTCGCTCACTGCTATCTAGGGAATGCGTTGAGGTATATTATGTATAAATTTAAATTCGGTATGTGTAAATGATGGGTAAAATACATTATTTTGAACAAAAAAAACGCTGTTTTGTTATTCAAGATGACGAAGTTAAACCAAAAAATGAGACAAGCAAATTTTGGAATGTTTAAATTGTAGAGTTGAATTAAGCATAAAAATATATTTAAAATAAGATATCCCTCGACCTCGCTTTCCAATAAAATTACATTATGTTTTTCAAGATGGCGGAGATAAGAACAAAGCCACAATTATTACGAGATATGAGGTAGGAAGTTTTAATTTTCCACATATCTAGATAATGATATAAAGTTTTAACCCTGAAACGAGTTAAATAAGTAATAAATACGCAATATATTTTTTCTTGACAAAATAGTGAACTTAGACGTCGAAGGGCGCGGACTGCTTATAAAGATTTCTATTGGATGGTAAGTACGGTTCCCACGGCAAAGTCGCGGGTACCTGGATGAGTACATATACAAGGTGTCCCATAACTAAGAGACCATACAGAAACAGGAGGTAGTAAGCAAAGTAAAAATATTTGCTTCACTAAGTTGTTAAAAGAATGCTTCGCGAACACCTTCGTATAGTCGTATAATGAGACATAGGTATCGTACTGACAACTTCAGTTGTAGTGGCATTTTATGTGAGTATACAGGGTGATTCATTAAGGGTGACGAGGTACCGTATCTCAGGAACTAATAGTCTTACGAGTTTGAAAAAAAATCCCTTTAATGAAATCGACCAAGAGAAATTGCTGGAAATAATTTTCAATAGGGTGGCACTTCTGGTTATACCGGAAGTAGGTGTCAACTTGCTTATTTTATAAGGAACACCCTGTATATTATTACATTTTTGAATTCTACATAAAACTATAATTACTTTTTATTAAATGCATTATTACTCTATGATTAATAGTTTCCGAGATATTTACTCTTGAAAAATGACATTTTTGAACTTTGACAGCCTCTAGCTTTCGAACTATAAGTCTTAGAGAAAAACGGATTACATGTCCCTATTTTCGATTTTTGTTATCTTACCAAAAGTGTCAACTTCCGGGTAAACCGGATGTAACTTAAATGTATGAAATATAGTACTTCCGGTTTGACCGGAAGTTAATACTTTTGAAAAGATGACAAAAATCGAAAATAGGGACATGTAAGCCGTTTTGCTCTAAGACATATAGTTCGAAAGCTAGAAGCTGTCAAAGTTCAAAAATGTAATTTTTCAAGAGTCAATATCTCGGAAACTATTAAGCATAGAGTAATAATGTATTTAATAAAAAGTGATTATAGTTTTATGTAGAATTCAAAAATGTAATAATATACAGGGTGTTCCTTATAAAATAAGCCAGTTGACACCTACTTCCGGTATAACCGGAAGTGCCACCTTAGTGAAAATTATTTCCAGCAATTTCTCTTAGTCGATTTCATTAAAGGGATTTTTTTTTCAAACTCGTACGACTATTAGTTCCTGAGATACGGTACCTCGTCACCCTTAATGAATCACCCTGTATGAGAGAGTAAATAATATGTTTAAAGTTCCGCAATAAAGACAACAGATTAATTAGTGTTGCGGCGTGCGGTGGCAGGCCAGAGAGGGGATCATTTATTTTCTGCTACAGAAATGCGCGCTGAAGGTATTCACTTTAGGAATTCACTAATACTAGGAATTTCGTTTGTACGTTGTATCGCGCATTTTCGAGGTATTTTTCATTTTATGTCGTTAACGAAAGAATTGGACTTAAAAATGCCGGAATGATTTTAAATGGTTTGTCTTCATTAGCTTATGGTGAAACATAAAATGCTGGTATTAGGGTTGTGCCTGGTCAATTGACCGAGATTTTGACCGAGTCAAATTCGGTCAAAAACTTTTGCAGCATTTTGTGAGAGAAATTTGTCCTCATGAGGCATTGTACATAGCAAGCATCGTAACCGATTGAAAACCACTCGCGCAGGAAAGCTTGTTTATATAAAGTACAACTTAAAGCTGTTAAGTGGCAGTGGAAATTAAACAAAATGGAAATTCGGAGGAACCAGCGCTAAATTTCAATAGTGAGGATAAAACGAGTGATTCAGATTCTGAAGAACATAAAGGCAATGCCGCGGGGGTGAGTTCAGTGACGAAGATGATGTACCTTTATCTAAGCTATCAACCAAGACCAGTACTGCCAGCAGTCTCTCATTTTATCATCAATCAGTCACTCACTAATTACTTCATTAGTAATTTAGTATTGTTAGATTAATATTATACATACTTAAATATTTATGTGTCATTTTTGTGTTTTTTTTTACCTCAGAATGGTTTCTTTATTTTTTATTAGCTGTTTTTTAATAAAGACAGTTTCTATGTAATTACTCATGGCTTTATTTTTTTTTACAACTAACTGAGGAATTTGACCGGGGCTTAGTCAATTTACCACAGATTTTGACGGTCAAAATCCCGACCCTATAATATGTACCCCGACTTAAATCTATCAAAAATATGTAAGATAGTTTGCGTGTTCGGACATTTTGGTCGAGCTACAAAAATGCAACCACTTTTGACCTTTAACTTTTTAAATTTTATTGGTTTTAAATTAACCGCTTGCGGGGTTACTGAACTTTAATACTCAGAACCCCACAAAACACTTTTTTGGAATGTAATTTTGTAAGTAGGTACCTACTTACTATTTATTCAAAAAATATTTCAAATTTTTTTTACTTTTTCACGCTTTGATTTTAATTTCAATTTCTATTTTTTTTAACAGATTGTGTGATATCTTCATAATTATGACTAATTTTATCCTTATAATGTCTTACAGACATATACTTAAAAAGTTTTATAAAATTTTTTAAATAATCTTCGACATCTTTTTTTTTAGAAAGGTTTTTTCTTCTTCCCCAGTTTATTTGGTTGGTTTAGACCCCCTTTACTAACTTTTTCACATACTCAGTATGGTTTAAGGTTCTACAACATTTTCTCTTCTGCTAAAACCATCAGCATTAAATAAATGTTCTGTCTCCTGATGATGAAATGATGAACGTTTCTATACGTTCGAAACATGTAGAGACCCATAAAGAATTTGTATTCTATCAAATTTTGTGGAGGAAGACTTTTAGTTGTTGGACCGCGTTATGTAATTACGAACTAAGGGACATTAACGGTTTTCGAGATATTTAAATCAAAAGGTTTTTAATTTTGTTAAGCTGCCCCAAAGTCGTACCAAATACCTTAGAATCTTTTTTTAAGTAGGTCCGAAATCTAGTAAGTATACTATATACCTATTATTTTAAAATTTCGAATATTCCCCAATTTATGACCACTATATACCAAATGGTCGCTTAATTCGATATAACTATTAAAGTTAAGTACTAGTAGTAGTAGTATAGTCAGATCTGGTCTTAACGTGCGGGTCCAAAGGTCACTGATCATATGCGTCAAATCAGACAACACAGAGGCTATCAAAATGTTGTGAGATTATTAACAAATATACCGAAGGAAGGAAAAATAGTTTCATTATTTTAGCTATCGCTAAGATAGCCACATATACCTAATATTATTAGTTTTGTAAAAATTATGTACAGGGAAGTTGAAAAAGTTACAAAAAAATTATATAATCGTTAATTATATACCTACTGTACCCTTTAATTAAAAACGACAATAATAAACAGTGCAAGTTATTTTAACAATTTTACTACTAAAACCTAAAAATACAATGGCATTTAGTCTGATAAACTATTTCGATAATGAAAGAAAAAGTGGAAATTCGCAAACCAATATGCAGGAAACCGTAATGAAAACACTGGGAATTAGTTTAAGGACTATGCAGAATAATGTGCATGAAAAAAAGCATAATATAATACCCAAGAATACTAAAAAATGTAAACGAAAAACTCTCATCGTCACTTATAAAATCTAAAAAGTCCTCGCCGTCTTCGAATGGAGCAATTATCATTGGCGCTACTTCGACATCTAGTACTTGTTCTCGATCCCACCAATCCCTTATTAATATTTCTGTATGTTCCACCGATTTCTTCCAGTACTCTTGTGTAATATGATCTAACGAATCTTGCCAAACTATTTGTACTTGGTCGGATTTAAGACCATCACCTACATATTTTTCATACTAAGACTTTGCACCAGCCCATATTAATTCTATTGCGTTACACTGACAATGATATGGCGGCAGTCGTAGAACCTCATGACCATATTCACGCAGTATTTCATCTACCGCGTATATTTTGGGTTTTTTAAGAGACTTTGCTATTGATAGGAGTTCCGATTTAAGCATATTTGATAAAGGATTTTGGTTGTGTTTTTCCAGCCACTCATAAATATCACTTTTCCTCCAAGATGAAGTAGGCTGTTTATTTAAAATTCTTGAATGATATGATGCATTATCTAATACAATTAAAGACGGAGCATCCAAATTTGGTATCAATTGAACTTTTAACCATTTTTCAAACATTTCGCAATTCATATTATCATGATAGTCAGCACATTTTGATGTTGAAGAAAAAATTAAACTCGCACCTGTAACATATCCTGTTGCAGAACCAGCATGCAAAATAATAAAACGCTTTCCCGTACCGCACCCCTTTTTCCTTTTAACACTTTTTTCAGACTCATCTTGCCAAGATTTTGAACCACTTCCATTCGAAAATATCCACGTTTCGTCTAAAACTGTTGACAAAAGATGTATATATCTCCGAGACCACTGCTCTATGTACTGATTAGGAGCTTAGAAATAAGTGAAAGAAAAATTGTATTTATTAAATAAAGAATGATTAAAAAAAATACCACTTTTCTAAATTTCGATTTGTAATTGTCCGTATATTTTTTTAAAAACTGAACACGCTGACTTACTATCTGTGGCTGCTCACATAAAAATCTTCGGTTACAGTCTTTTTTATAGCGAAAACCTAAATTTTTTATTAATTTTGATAACGCTTCAAGTTCAATTTTCAAAACACCCCGAATTTTTAATGTTTTTTGTAAAACTGGAAAGGTTACATTGGTTTTTGATTTGTATAAATCGTAAATCATATTTCGAACTCCCATTTAAATATTTTCGCTTAAATCCTCAGTCTTTGGCTTTCTTCGTTTACGCTTTTTAGTATTCTTGGGTATTATGTTATGTGTTGTTTCATGCACAATTTTCTGCACAGTCCTTAAACTAATTCTCAGTGCTTTCGCTACTGTTTCCTGATATTGGTTGGCGAATTTCCACTTTTTCTTTCATTTTCGAAATAGTTTATCAGATTAAGTACCATTTTTTTTTTGATTGGGGATGCAAAAACCCAGAAAATTGTTTCATTTTGTCACAAACTGTCAGAGTCACAAAACTGGCATATTTAAAATAAAACGTAACTGGTGCTATTATAAGCTTTTTTAGAATCGCTGGAAAGTAAATACATATCCTTTTTTTTCATGTCAAAATGGAATAAGTCTGTCTCATTTATCTTACGTATTTTATTTAGAGAGTAAAATTAAACGCAAGTAAAGAAAACAAAAACTGAGAGTATGTCTTTCTTGAATCGTATGACCCGCACGATAAGACCAGATCCGACTATAGTAGTAGTAGTAGTAGTAGTAGTAGTAGTAGTAGTAGTAGTAGTAGTAGAGAGGGGAGGCTTAGCGCCAAGCAAGTAGGCCAGTGCGACCCTTTTTGCCAACCCCATTTTACGTCTGGGTAATGTCAGCCAAACGGGACCTACAGTTTTACGTGGGTTCCGAACCACAATTTTACCAGATGTTATTCTCGCCACAGTTTTTACGATCCTGTTGTAACACCTCTTCTTGTCCACCACAGACCTCGACGGGGGAAGCCTATTACGTCTCCGTGGTGTGACTTAAAGGATGTTACCGCAGAGCCCCCTAATCCGTCGGGATCCAGTATCGCTCCACGGGACACACATTTTGATAGAAAAAAACTCGTTTAAAGACACAATTATTTGTACTTATATATTTTTTACGAATTATATATAATATGGTCTCACCCCATGTCCATGCGTCCTGATGGTTGCTACTCTTCACCACTTCCGACCAGAGGTCCGCCTTCAGGCTGTCCAAGTGCGCCTTAGAGGTGGGTAGAGACTGCCGCGCTGAAGACCATTCTCTTATGTCTCTATTAAATACCTAAAAAAACGTACAAAATATATATTTTTTTTAATATGAAATTCCATAGAACGCGACGGAATGTATTGCAAGTAGGGATGGCTGCGGTACATCGAAAATTTCAATGCATCATTACATAGCAGAAAAACATCGATGTTATTTACGCCGATGCAATTGATACATCGGCCTCGGGTCCTATCGATGTTTTGGTGTTCTCCTCTAATGTGATTTCTCTCAGTTATAATCCTATTTTTTGGTATACACGACAAACATATTTAAAAAAAAAACAGTCCCTTTAAGAACCCCACAGACTACGTACTTGTTGGAAGTACGTAACTATAATAAATACTATATATTTACGTGCAGTGGTGGAGGCATTAGCCATAAAATCAATCAGGACAAAGTGGGTAAAGGACTGGCTTTTGAAGAGAACCCAGTTTTCCCCTATTTACCTGTTAAACGATTTGAAACTGGACCCGGGAGATTTAATTTTCGATAAAAACAGAAGACGGCGATACGCTTCTATAAAATCTAATAAATACTTTCTACTTATCTGGCAAGCAGCCGTTGTGTTTAAACAATTCTGGTATTATGGGATACAGTAAAACAAAGTTGATCTTGTAAATTTCCACTATATTAACTAGAAAAATGACGTGTTTCGCTAACACTGCAGCTTCGTCAGATGACAATGATTTAATAAAGGTGAAAATTAAAAATTGGGGTGCAATAAAATTAAATTATTGAAGATGTAAATAAAACAGTGGAAGGGTTACAATAGCGGGAAAATCGAACAGAGGGTTTAAAAATTAAATTAAATTAGGTACAATATTGGTCATTTATAAAATATTAAGTAGGTATATGGTAAATAGAATAAATTTAGCAAATGTGAATTATTTAAATCTAGTTGATCATTAAGTAACAGGTCCATATTTTTAAGTTTATTTATTTCCATAGATTCTAACAAATTTAGTTTTAGGCCTTTGTTTTCTGTATGTAAGATTTTAAAGGCAGTATCGAAATTATGTTGATAATCAAGTAAATGGTTAGCATAGTTTGAGTCTATTTTATTTTTTAGAAAACTGCTATAATGTTCCTGTATTCTTTTGTCAAAGTGTCTGTACCCGTTTGGCCAATGTATTTTTTAGGACAATCTTGGCATTTTATGCTAACCATTTACTTGATTATCAACATAATTTCGATCCTTCCTTTAAAATCTTACATACAATAAACAAAGGCCTAACACTAAATTTGTTAGAATCTATGGAAATAAATAAACCTAAAAATACGGACCTGTTACTTAATGATCAACTAGATTTAAATAATTCACCTTTGCTAAATTTATTCTATTGACCATATACCTACTTAAGATTTTATAAATTACCCATATTGTACCTAATTTAATTTAATTTTTAAACCCTCTGTTGAATTTTCCCGCTATTGTAACCGTTCCACTGCTTTATTTACATCTTCAATAATTTAATTTTATTGCACCCCAATTTTTAATTTTCACCTTTATTAAATCATTGTCATCTGATGAAGCTACAGTGTTAGCGAAACACGTCATTTTTCTAGTTAATATAGTGGAAATTTACAGTTCAACTTTGTTTTACTGTATCCCATAATACTAGAATTATGAATTTCCACCTAGTATCGACTGAATCAATTAATTTAAACAATTCGTTGGGAATACAAACTATTCAAAACTTGTTCTCCGAGTCTGTCTCGAATCTTGAAGTTAGCTAGGATTTGATAGACATTTGGAAACATGTACTTTTGTTGTTTTCATTTCGATTCAAATTTAATGTGCAGTCAAAATTAGGCAAAATTGGTGTATTTTGTCTCGATTTCAAGTTATTTTAACGTTTTAAACTTAAAATTTGTACGAAATAGATTATTTATAAAACCTTAAGTTTCTATTTTGACCAAAAAAAAAACAGTATAATAGATATGTCCGATTTATATTTGATTATTCAATTTTAGGTGGTATGCAATTTTCTTACCAGTGATTTGTTGAAAGTTACGACGAGGCGTTTTGAATAGAGGGCCGTGCACAACGACAGATGGAAATAATTATTATGATGTGTCAAAATAAGGTAAAAATTGCGTTTTTCGTCGTAATTATTTCAGTGAGATCTGTTGAGATGAGTTGGCCTTTATTGAAATTTGGAAACATCTACTTTCTAGTGTGGCACAATAAGAAGGATTTATTAACAACATATTTTAGTATTGTTGTTGTGAGTTGATGTGGTTTAATTTAAAAACGAAAGATAAAATTTTGTCTGTGATATTTTGACAATTTGAGCGATATATTTCCTAATCACAGTGCGGAATGTGATACAAAGAAAGATATGAAGAAAATAAAATAAATAATATTTCAGTTAATTTGTTGGTAGGTTCTCATATTGGAAGCACAGTCGGGTGCCAATTAACGATAATAATACCACCTAGTTTAAACCTAGAGTATGTGTGCTACTACAGTACTTGTACTATACGCTACTGCTAAATTTTAATTACGGCCCATGTAGCTAAAAGTAGTTAAAATTGTTTGAGGACCGCTGTCTATTTTATTGTAGACTAATTTTGACCATAATCGGTTTATGGCAAATGTGAATTCACTCGCCGGACGGACTTTAAAAGTATATTAAAGTACACGTTTCATAAGAAGCGGTTTTAGCGCACGTGTCACGAAGTGGCGAGTTTTTTAATTGACACGTGCGCTAAAACGCCTTATAAACCACGTGCTTTATACTATTTTTTCTATTTGTAGTTTTTTCAATAAAAAATACATATTTAAAAAGAAAATAAATCCTTCAAATTTTTATGTCTAAATTTTATGTTGGTAAATACTATTTTTTATCATAGTAACCTTTGGACAACAAAAATTATTTTGCGAACTGTCATTTTTTGACTTATTGACCCATTTTCACCACGAGATTTTAAAGTTATTTTAGCGACATGAGATTAGAAATTGGACAGAATACGTTATGTGATCCTTGTACATTCGGTACATATACAGAGCGTTCGGAAATTCGGGCGATTTTGCTATTTTTTTTTGAATTTCAAAAGACGTGATTTTACGTCAATTTTTCAATTTTTTAATTTCAATGTTACCAACATCAAATAAAGAAAAAACGCGTATCGAAATAGCTTCATTATGAACTTCATTTCAAGTTCATAATGAACTTATTATGAACGTCAAATAGAAAAAATATAATATACCCACTTGCTTGGCTTTGCTGTCCTCCAACCAATATGCGTCTTCTAGCCTCGCAACACCAACTGCTAACAGTCGCTGTAAATAGCCTTGCAGCCCGTGTCGCGCCAGCCAATGGCGAAGCACGAGTCGCTGCTGCAAAGCCGCGGCTGTCTCGCGCAGGCGCTGCTCGTCAAGAGCCGGCAACTCTGGCAGCTCTTCGGGTTGGGTAAATAGGGAAATACCTGAAACGAAAACGGCACATTTAATTTAAGATTTTGTAAAAGTAGGTCTGAAAAGTCATTATGGTTTCCTTTTGTTTTGGTTAGGTACTTCAAAATTATAATTTTTACCTAAAAACGGATTTACTGGGTGTCCGGAAAAAGGAGGTCAATTCGTTAACCATATATATTCCTTGAGCAAAAATATTATGACTTTTATAATACCATTTTTTATTTTTGACCCTCAGATGCCCACCAAGCAAAAAACCTCGCACTCGCATTCGCAACATTGCAATCTTCCTTCAAAATTCTTGCAAGAGCAATATTGTATTTGAAAGCTTGTAGGTAAACACCGTGGAACTCTCTAAAACAATTTTTCTATTTAGTTAATTCCCGCAACGTTGACTTTTGAAACCTTTCATATTAAATATTGTTACAACTTAGCTTTCGGATTCTCTATGCTATGTTCGATATATAAATTTAGAGAAATGTTTCAAGGGCAACCTGTAACGTGCAATATTTTAGCAATCTTCAGTTTAGAAAGTTTCAGGCAAATTACATAGCAACTTAGCAGCAATGTTGGTTTATGAATGTCTTTTTGTAATTGCAATTGTGCTGCCCTGCTTCAAATAGGTACGCCACGCGTCGGTCGGGGGGGTTATGTTTTCGGTCTCAGAGTCAGATCGGATCGGCCATTTTTATTTTGGCTTGGCATTTCTTTTAAAAGAGTGAAGGACAGTGTTTTATTAAGAAATAAGGTAGGTTACATTAAATTTAATAAAAGTTTATGCATGCTTAGGTACTTTTTAGCAGAGAACAAGTTGTTCTCTGTTAGGTAGGTAATTTTTGGAAATGGAGGTCGTGCTGTTAAACACAAAACATAACCTAGGTATTTTATTATTTAATTTGTATTGGTGTGTCTTGTGTGTGGTACGTACTACACGTTACTGGAGACTAAACTAAAAGAACCCCTTCCAAAAAAATTACCAAAATTAAAGCAAAAAGCGCATGCATACGGTATTATAACGGCAGATATTCCAAAGTTTTCACTGGATAGGCTTGCAGACACAATTTTTGCAAGTTAATTCAATAGACAACTTAAGATAGTGTACTCCCTAAAGTTAATTGAAGTTGAATTTGTAGGCATCTAGTACCTACTAGCAATAGGTTACTAGTAAAAAATGTGTTTGCGAAACCTACACAGAAATTTTTCATTCGTATAACCTATACACGAGTAAATTTTATATAGTTACGGGTTCCAAATCAGTAGAATGAGCGAATGTATGTCACAAGCCAATTCCGATACCCTATAGTTGGGGACCTTTGTCCATTTTTTGCTATTTTTAAAAAGAAAATTATTATGAGAAATTGCACACAAATCATAAGTGAGAATAGCAGTGTTTTGAAATTTTAGATACATTTTTTGAGACTAACTGGAGGAAGAAATTTGAAAGAGTGTACAGATGTTTGGAAAAGGTCTTCACCAATTATGTGGGGCAGTTTTTAAGTTGGACTGGTGCCAAGGGGAACTACAAAACAAAAACTTTAAGTAAGTAAGTATGGACCACTTCTTCAAAAAAAAACTTTAAAACTCACTTCACTTATAACAGGTAGATTTTAATTTTTCTTTGGCAATACTATATTATATTAAATACATCAGATTTGTATTTAATCAAATTAAAAATTTTAATGAAAATTTTACACTCTTAATTTCAACCAATCAGAAGCTTGATTTTTCTTCGGTTACCATTAAAACCCACAGAATAACCGGAAATTTTTGACGTTTGTGGTAAAATTAATAAATGAAAATTTTCCTGAAACGCCATTTCAAAGACATTTCTAGAATATATGTCATTTCTAATAAAAAAAAAATTAATTTGTACGTAGGTTCTTTAATAAATGAGTTTAAAATTTTCTAACCGAAATCCCACGTGCTTAAATTAATAAACGGTAAATTTTTCCTCGATCATGAATATTCAAGTCTTCAGAAAAATTTCCGGTAATAATTTAATCACTGTATCTATTAGTGATTGTCATTTTTTTTTATTTTAGATGCTGTCCGAACTAATTTTAAAGAACTTACAGATCAAGATTTTAAAAATTTTTACAAAAACTGGTTTCAGCATGCTAAGACACGTTTTGAACGAAGTAATTAAAACAGATTAGGGGTTAAGGAAACCAAACTTTGAAGGAATTAAATATAAGAAAAGTGTATACTTAATATATATACAGGGTAATTCACAGTGAATCGGAGAACGGGAGATACGTTTTATTTGAAAATTTGTTTGTCTAGATAAACGACCATGGTCTATCGTTCTAAAATATTTTCAGCATTGCGGCGTTGCCGCTTCTGCCCAAAACAGGTGGCAACATCGTTATTTTAAATAAAACAGCCTATATATTTTTATATTTTTAGATTCTACGTAGCATTCAAATTATTTTTTAATATATTCCTTACTAGTCTATACTTAATAGTTTTCGAGATATTGACTCTTGAAAAATGGCATTTTTCAACTTTGACAGCTTCTAGCATTCTAACTATATATGTCTCTTAGAGCAAAACGGCTCACATGTTCCTGATGTCCTTGATTTTATTATGTTCCCAAAATTGTCAACTTTCGGTTAAACAGGATGGAACTCGAAAGCAGGAAATTAATTATTTTGATTGATTGATTTGGTTGATTTTTTGGGAAGATAATAAAAATTGAAGGAAGGAACACCAGCCGTTTTGCTCTAAGACATACAGTTAGAATGCTAGAAGCTGTTAAAGGTTAAAATTGTCATTTTTTAAGAGCCAATATCTCGAAAACTATTAAGTATATATATAACGTAACGTATAACAATGAATATTGTATTAAAAAAATTATTTGAATTTTACGTAGAATCTAAAAATTTAAAAATATATGGGGGGTTTCATTTACAATACCGATGTTGCCACCTGTTTTGGGCAGAAGCTGAAAATATTTTAGAACGATATACCATGGTCGTTTATTTGGACGACCAAATTTTCAAATAAAACGTATCGCCTGTTCTCCATAAACGTCTAACGTACCATCCACCGTGAATCACCCCGAATATATGTTATACCTATAATAATATTATATATAGCAAAATAAATACATTTGTTTTTTTTATAACATGAATAATGAATAAACGAATAATTAATGAATAAACTGAACTCTTATTTCTATAGAGGCCCAGAAAAGGGCCTGCCAAACACGCTTAAAATGGCTAGTAACAAGTCCTGCAAACATACCTTATACTCTGTACTAAATCGAGCCTAAATCCGCTCCTATACTTGATTGAGAATATTTCTTTAAAACAAAAATTGGTTAAATGGATCAAATTTTTTAAATAGGGGAAGAAAATGTTTATTACCATGTAGTTGTGTTTCTCTTTTATATAGCTGTATTTTATCTTGTTTTGTTTGTGTTTTAAATGTTATTTTAAGAAACATTGTCCAAGCGAAGTTAACATGTGTTTTATAATGTTGCTGGAACCTGGCATGCAACTATTGCAACAACCTAGATATTTTTCAATCGCCGTCACATTTCTAGTGTAATGTTACTATAGAATTTCAAAAAATTAGGTTGCTGTAATGTTTTTGTGCCAAGGTTGCTGTAATATTTTTGTGCCAAGGTTGCTGCAATTAATTGCGTGAAACGTTGCTGTAATTTAAATATCAATATCGCTAGAATGTTGCCGAAGCGATATATTTGTCAATATTGCAACTGAAACGTTCCTGAACGGCCGATTAAGGCTTGCAGGGATGTCCCCAACCTCACGCCGCAAGAAAAAGAGCAACATTGCAGCTCTCTTTGAAAAGTTACTAGAACGTTGCTGCAACAACATTTTGCTTGGTGGGTGGACCGCGTTATGTAATTACGAATTAAGCGACAAAAATTTAAAAACGAGTTAACGGTGCCATCTTTTAGTAATCATTAAAACCTATATGTAACAAAATTTTTCTACTTAAATTTCCTATTTTACCCTTTTTACAGGCACCTGTATTAAGTGACATTTTCATATTTGTCAAAGTTAATACTAACTAACGTTTTGTAATAACAAATTATTCGCCAAAACGATATTAAAAAATATAATTTTATTATATTTCTTTCTGTAATATGAAATTAAGCGCCAATTGGCTGAACTTAATCCGCGATCATTTCATACTAAACCAGTGTAGTTTTATTTTTTTTTAGTTTTGTTATAAAAAATTAAGAGTCATACATGTCGGTTAATTCTTTATGAAAATTTAAAACTATACTTAACTTTAATAGTTATATCGAATTAAGCGACCATTTGGTATATAGTGTTCATAAATTGGGGAATATTCACAATTTTAAAATATAGGTATATAGAATACTACATTTCGGACCTGCTTAAAAAAAACAAGGTTCTAAGGTATTTGATACGACTTTGGGGCAATTCAACAAAATTAAAAACCTTTTGATTTAAATATCTCGAAACCGTTAAATGTCCCTTAATTCGTAATTACATACCGCGGTCCAGATTTGACATACTGTATTTAGTACATGCGTCATGCAGTGACTTCCGAACTATATTTTTTTAGGTAACCATTTGTTTTTAATTATTTTTTGACTCCCATATAATTTCTATTTCGTTTTTGAGATAATTTAAAAAGTATGGGTTTTTAACTGATGCCAACGCGGTTTCCGGTAATCTCATATCTCAGCCGGCCGTTGTGGCATTACCATGGATACAAGATATAATTAAGAAACTTTGCAACCGAAAGCAAGACACTAGCCAAACATAATGTAAAGACGGTGGCGTACAGATAAAAACATGTTGCACTAAACCAGTTAAATGAAATTATTTTATTGCCCTACTAAGACTTGCTAATCTTCTTCACAAACAGTAAAACGCCGCTAATATCACTCGATCTTAAGACAATACCTAATCTAATAATCTACTATTACTTAAATAAATAAATATGATACATCATAACAAGATAATCAATATTCAAAACAGTGGTGAGTGCTCGACATCGCTTCCATTTTTTTTTAATACACATGCCAGTTATCTTTATTAAAAAAATCTTAACCTTTGAAAAATATGTAGTTTTAACAGAGAATATGGATATTCTCTGGTTTTAACCTGAACTGCTCTCCAGCATGAAAGATTTTCTATTAAATCGTTCTCGCTCAAAATCAAAAGAATATTATACACAAAATCTTTAATACACCCCCAGATTGAATATTTCAAGGGAGTGAGGTCTGGGTAACGGAATGGCCATTTAACAGAAGCATCTTCTTCTCAACCATTAGGAAAGATTTGGTGTAAATTATTCCTAACTTTTCTAGCTAAATGCGGGGGATCACTGTCTAGTTAAAACCAAATAATATGTTGCCTTACCACTAGAGGCAAATCATCAACTAAATGGGCAGTGTTTTTAGAAGAAATAGTAAAAATAAATGACCAGTTAAAACTCCCGATAAAATTACTGTTAGGTATGTGAAGAATATTGGCGATAGTAAGTTCTTTGTTATGTTTTGTAAGTTTTGAATATTTGACCAGTTTTTTTCAAAAGATGCAACTCTTTATGGTGAGGCTATGTACCAATTTTGATATGTATATCTTATACTCGAATTATTCATAAAAATCAGTTTTTAATTTTAAATTTTGACGCCCTGTATATCAAGCACGAAGGCCAAAAATGAAAAATGGGATTATAAAAAGTGCTATTATTTTTGCTCAATGAATATATGGTTAACGGATTGACCCCCTTTTTCCGGACACCCTGTATATGTATTAAATCCGGCGTTTTATCAATCCATCGATTTAACAATAAATTGTTTTTACTTTATAAGCTCCCCATGCACACCTAGAAGGATAGCAAAAATCAGACTGGCTATGGATTAACGAATATTAAAGGTGATATTATCATTACAATTAAAGTATCCACTGTGTATAGATTTTGCTGAAAATTGGAAAATTAGAACTTCTTAAAGTTCTATGTCATTTTCCGGCTTTTTTTTAGAATTTTAATTTATAATATTACCTATATAAATTTAAATTATCTAGAATAAAACATAATATTTTGAGTACAAATAACTAACCTAGATCTAGGTATATCCAATCTTTCCATATACTTATAATAAGAGCACCACAATTGTATCTGATACAATATGTACAGGGAAAAAAGATATTGTGTCACATATTTATTACATTGTCCAACGTTTGAGACTGTTTTCGGGGGTAATTACACGAGTGCTTAAAAATTTTTTGAAAATTTTTATGGACGAGTGTAATTTATGGAGAAAATTACTCGAATTAACAAAAGTTAAATGCAATAATATATTATATATTTTACTTTAATAATTATTAATAACGCAGTTTTAATAATTAATATTAGAATTTGACTCGCAATGAGAATGTCAGACTGACATATTATTCCAATAGTTAATGGCGTTGTAAAGAGGTAACTATGGTTTTGTGTTCAATAGCTAGTAGAGGGGTTGTATTCGATAGCTAGGAGTATTGTTTTCGGGGGTAAGTGCACAAGTGCATCAAAATTACCGATAATTTTTGAATGAAATGTATTTTTTTATAATTGCAAGAGTTTGTTTTCATGTTTCCCCGAAAAAGCCCGACTCCGTAGGAGGAGGGCATTTTCGTAAAATATGAAAACAAACGATTGCAATTTGTAAAAAAAACACATTGAATAAAAAAATTATCTGGGTATTTTTATGCACGAGTGTATATTTGAAGTTCAGTTATTATTTGAATATTTCCCAAATTAATTAAGAACTCGAATCAAGTAAATTTAAATATTTTATTTAACGAAAAATACTAACAATAAAATTAAAATGCTTAAAAATTACAAGAATTGCAATGAAAAGTACAATTATTTTAATTAACAATATTTTGCTTTGAATTCGTAGACATTGACTTTTTTGTCTGCTGTCACTCAATAAGATGGCGTTAATTGTCAGAATATTACATTTTTTGACGTTTGTTAACAATAAAATCCCGCTTTGACGTTTCGTCAACAATATAAACTTGCGATGCAATTTTCGATTTCTGGCAGTGCTGTTTTCGCTGTAATTTTGCGAAAATTGCATTTCTCTTATGGGAACTTTAACATATGAGGGAAATATTCGATGTAATCAATCGAAAACAACACCTCTAGCTAAATGTATGAGGGTAATTTTCGTGGGTAACTTTTATTTAAACATTCCGTCACCATTTTGTCAAAAAAATATATTATATTATCTTAATTCTTAACATAGTATAAAACAAAGTCGCTATCCTGTCTTATGTGCTTAAATCTTTAAAACTACGCAACGGATTTTGAAGCGGTTTTTTTAATAGATAGAGTGATTCAAGAGGAAGGTTTTTATGTATAATTAGCGACCCGCCCCGGCTTCGCACGAGTGCAATTTCAGAAAGTGGCATGCCGGGTACTAATATATCGGGTTTGTTCGGGTTTGTATTTATACCAGCGGGTTGCAACGCATGCCGGGTACACGCTAGTATATTATATAACTTCTATAACTCTGCGTTACGTTCATAATATACCGAATACTCAGTGACGTCCTAAATGTTCAAATTGTCGCGATACACGAATCCAATCTCTTCCTGGTTGCCAGAACAACAGTTTTCACCTCTCCTAATAAGATACGGGACATCTCCCCCTTTCCCATAGATAAAAATCGAGACATGTCGCACATTAGTAATACGTCGTAGGGGCTACTAAAATAAACTTCCTATCCACCTAGCAGGAACTATATTGTCAAGAAATTGACGAACAATACGAACATTTGCCCCAAAATGCAGGACATCCATCGTGCTGGAAAATCATATTTCTTCGAATATTCAGGGGCACATCTTCTAGAGAGGAATCGAAAGTTCGTTATTTGAAAATTCAAATTGCCCGGTAAGCGACTCATTGAAAATAAATGGTCCAATTATAGTATTCCATCAAAAATGCCACACCAGACATTTATACTCTATCTTCCTTAAAACTTAAAACTGCACCTCCTGCATCTAATGAGGATTATTTACGGGACCAATAATGCATGTTATGGAGGTTTATTCCTCCATTACTAAGAAAGGTGGGTCATCAGTAGGGCAGTAGGGTTGCCAACCTTCGGATATTGGAATAAAGGACACATTCGGAAATATTTTTGGGTGCCACCGTACACGTACACAGCGTACACTGTACCACTCCTAAAAACCTCCATTTTGTGCTCTCGAATAACATTTTTGGGCTATTAAATTAGGGGCTAGAAAAAATAACGCAGAAACCAACATATTACTAAACTAGTAAGTTACTATAAAAATAATTAAAAACTCTAAAATATGCAATCAAACACATCTTCATTATTAATTTTACGTAAAAAATTTTCACAAATACACTTAATAATAATGCAATATACCTACACACAAGATAAAACGAAACGAAAATCGGAGTTCGGGGATTTACCGACATTTTTCGGATGTTGCCAATTTTACATTTTATATTACAACATTATAGTCTTAGCTTATTTTATGTGATGGATTGTGTATGCGTTGATAGGTCTTTTTATTTTTTCAGTTTATTTGCGGTTTCTTAAATGCATTTATTTATTTTCGGATTTTAAAGGACATTTGCAGTCCTTTCACACCTGTCCAAAGGACAAAGGACATAATTTTAAAATAAAGGACTGTCCTTCCAATTAAAGATGGTTGACAACCCTAGACTCATCAGTCGATAATAATCTTGAGAAGAGATCCCTATCTTCCTATATCATATTGAGCAGCAAATAGCAATGATCCAGCCTTCTGTCATAATCTTGCGCAATTAATGCCTGGTGAAACACCATATGGTAGAGATATATAGCCTACTAGTTACTTTTTTAGCCTTTTAGCAAATGTTCAAAATACACTGTAACGATATCAACCGCTTCTGCAAGTATAACGAATACAACGGCACAATAATACTGTTGACACGACAAAAGTTTTGACGTAACTATATTACACTTACAGCATGAAAAAAATAATCTCAACTCATATTGTTTTTCCAAAGCCTATTTGACTTTAAAAAAAGGATAACTTTACCGTAACAACTTAAACATGATCATATTTTCCCGTAATATTTATTATTGTTAATATCTCCGGTTTGAAAAAAGAAATCAAGTTGAGGCTTTCGCTGATATTTAAGGCTTATTTTAATTATCTTCGTAACCAGCTGAAAATAAAAATATACAATTATGTTTAAAACTTTTGAAAAACAATGTTTGTTAAGTTGTAAGACAGAGCCCTCTAGCACCTATTACAAAATGTATGTTATCATAATTTATGAGGTGGAATCTACCTAGAGCACAGAATATATAGCTTTGCGTAGCTATATATTCTGTGCCTAGAGTAAGGAAAGCTCTTTTTAACAAAATTATAAGTTCGTTTAATTCTGTCAAGCCAAACCAAACCGTTTGCTATTTAACTGTTTATTGCCCCATCCCAATAAACAAGTAGAAAATTTGCAAAGCTTTCTCCCTTCATTCTTTTTATGCAAATTATTAATTTTTTGAAAATTTTTATAATGAAAGCATTCTAATATGCGAATTTAAATTATGGAACGACAAGTTTACAAATAGCAAAGAAATACCCTCCGATATGTTTAAGCTATATACCTACTTATTCAATGTAATGGTATGATATTTCCCAATATAAAAAAAACTTTTGCAAATTTTTGTTACCCTTACCGTCACCATCAGTACCTCTGAAATGTCATTTTTCACATTAAAGTACTTAAAATCGTACTTAAGAAATGCCACCGGAGAAGTAAGACTAAAATGGTTTGGCAAATTTATTTATTCATAAGAATGTTCCTGTTTCTTCTGAAGAAATTTTAAATAAACTTTCTAAGGGTCGAAGAAAATTAGATTTAAATACATATTTAACAAATGCAAAGGTGTTATGAAAAAGTTTTGGTTTCTATTATTTATAAAATATTGTTTATTGTTGTGCTTTGTACTAATTTATATTTTTAAATAAATATATATGTGTTATGGATATGTCGTCATTACTATTACCTATATTTTATTTGGTAAAAAGAGTAGTATGTTTAATGTTTTGCCGGAATAATTATTAAAGTGGATATTTTAAAAAGTAAATTTTTTTAGATATTTACCTCGATTGAACTAGGCTATTGGGATCTTCCAAGAGTACTTACCTGTTAAAAAAACTCTAACGTTCTAGAAAAATGCGTAACTTAAAAGTTTATTAAAAAATTTGCTTCCGGCACTGGTTGGCGGGCCCCCCTAACATAAAATCCTGGGTGCGCCGCTGGATTCAGCCCACAGATCTATACGATATTGTCTTAAACTTTATATTTAATATTTTTTACTTAATAATATACTATAATAACAAACTTATATCGTATATAAGAATTAATTTTTATTGTTATTTTAAACTTTCATTTCCCTAGATTTTAGAACAAAATCCCTTTCGTTTTCGTACGTACCCCCATCGCAATTATTCGGAATAAAAATAAACCCCTAGGCCTGGTCACCTGGCAACATACGGAATTATAGGGGTTTCCCCGAACGCCCGACCTCGGAAAGCACCAATGAGAATTAAGAATGGAAACACAATGCGTAGCAATCGTAGGAAGTGCAGGGACTGACCAGCGTTGCCACTGGTGGCATAATTTTTCCTTATATTATGCTAAAAAATAATTTATGTAACATAATTATCTTAAATATGGCAACACGCAGACCTTTTTTTTAGTGAATACAATTTTTGTAGTATTAAATCTCTAACATTTTCTGGAAAAACCGATAATTTGAAACCACGTAACATATTTGTAATATGATTTTTAAGAAAACCCGATACTTTTGGCAACACGGTACCATAATTTCTTTATTCGCCACTGCGACCGAACCGACAAACAACGGAACTTTCACATGGGTAGACCCAGCGTTGTTCTTTGCTGCACGATCGTGCTAAAAGTGGCACACCTAACTGTAAAAATGCCCCGTGACAGCTCTGCGAATATAAAGTGGCACTATTTGATTTTAGTATTGAAAATACTACTGGGTTCGTATATATGGGTATATTTCATAAAAAATGAACGCGACATGCACATAAATAAGACGGCGGTGAAGTCTAAACAAACATCCGAGCCCGAGCAGCACAGGATCGATGACATCATCCGCTGAGTATTAATAATTAATATTGTTTTGTTTTGGGTTTCGGCATATATTATTATATTTGTTGATATTAATATATGGCCGGGAGAGAGAAAACAGAACAGTAGTTAATAGTTAGTATTGAATGGGCCAGTAAGATACTTGTACGGTTTACGTTTTTTATTAAACATATAAAAACTGCATTATTCATTTTAATTAGGGTTGCCAGGTTTAAATCTGGAAATCGCAGGACACAAATTTAAAAAAGGAAGGACTGATACGAATAAAAAAGGACCTTTTTTTTTAAACTAAAACAAAATTTATTTTATGTAAAAAATGAACAAAAGCTAAGTTTTTTCTAACAAAATAATAACTTAAAAATGCTGTCTTATTATTATTATTATAGTATAATTATTATACAGAATATTTTTTATTAGAACGGACGGCTTCCAAGAGCTTTATGTTTCTAACTGTCATATTATAAAATTATTTGCAGGTTAAATTATAGTTATTAATGATACTAGTTCGATATGAACACTCTAATAAAACGTGTGCAACGTTAAACCACGAGGCGTTAGCCGAGTGGTTTAATTGCACAAGTTTCATTAACAAAGTTCATATCGACGCTTGAAAGGTAAAAAGCTAATGCGCCAAATGTGAATTTTATAGGAGAGCAGTTTAAAGTTTAAAATTTTAGAAAAAAAATCATGTTTTTTTTTGTAATTATCGTATCTTAAAAAATCTCAGGTTTATAATTGTGAGTGTAGAGTCCTATTATACGCAATGTCTTATAAGCATTTTACAAACAACTGTATCAGATAAAATATGTCTTATGCGAGAATTCTACAAATATTAGTCATGTGAGTCAAATAAAATGCTTTATTTCTACATACAGCCTTTAAGCAATTGTCAGATATATTTTTTTTTTATGCTTCATAACGAAAATAAAAATTATTAGTGTAAGATTAATAATTTTAAACTACATCTTCTTCATCAGTTTCTTGAAGAACATCATTTACGTTACTTGTAAAAAGCTTTAAATATTCTGTGTGAAATTGTAGGGGTATTACATTCGACTTGCACAATTTATTCAAATCATTATATTTTTGTTTTGAAATCGGCAGCTGAGTTGGATATAAGTTGTAATTTGGTACAAAATGTCGCACTCTACCAGTAAATTAAATTGTATAATAAAGCACATCCGTAAATATTTCAAACAGGTAAAATGTATAATACGTAATATACAGCTCTAAAAGAAGCATGCAAAGATGTTTTAAACACCACTGCAAAATATATTCTATCAGGTGAACTGACTAATACTGCTTTAAGGCATTGAGATCTGAAAAGATAATTGACTTATATACTGGAAGCAAATTTTGTTGGTGTATTACCCGACAGGAGCACCTTTTTTATATAAAAATGTGTCACATGGTTTTTATCGACAGCGCATTAATGATACTAGTTCGATATGAACACTATAATAAAACTTGTGCAACGTTAAACCACGAGGCGTTAGCCGAGTGGTTTAATTACACAAGTTTCATTAACAAATTTCATAATATCGCACGTGTAATGCGGCGGTCTTAAAATATTACAAAGGAAGTTAAGGTAAAGAAATAAAGAAAAAGTGGAAAAAACTAAAAAGTGAATATCGCTGAAACAAAGAGAAATAGCGCGGCGGTCGTGACGTATTACAAAGAAAGTCGGAGGACGAAGATTGCAAAAAAGCAGGAAAAACTCAAAAATGCTTAGTATCTCTGGAACTAAGAACAATAGCGCGGCGGTCTTGAAATATTACAAAGGAATTTGGGGGAAAAAAACGTGATAGTGGCTCCATTGTGTCAACACGTTACATACTCACAGATAGGAGTAGTCTGTGACATAATGGTTTACTTCTGGCCACTGTATGTGGTAGGTATTTTCAATACGCCTATGATACTTGCGTAAGATGCAAGATCTGTGGATTTTTTTTAAAGAATTTTGCGGAAATTAAAGTAATGAAAATTAAAAATATCCATTCATACTTATTCCATACAAAACTTTCAGTATTAGAAGATTTTTCGAGGTTTTATCTTATAAGTTGCCAAAATTCAGTGGCGCCAGACTAGGAAATTTCCCCCTAGACAATTTTCGATTCTAGGGATAAAGGGAATTTTATTAGTTTTTTAGGTCATTTTGGGGACTTTTCATGTTTAAACGAAAAAATCAACTTTAACTTTTAACATTAATTAAATTATCGATTTTATTTGAGCCTAAATTGATTTTCCACAGGTAAATGTTGTTAAAAATTTGAAATAATTGGTAAGCATATTTCATTATTGAGGTCTAAAAATCTGTAAAATTTTACAGTTAGTTTATATATATTTTTTTATTGATACCCTATTTCGCTTATTTAAAGTACGCCTCAGCGTGTTTAAATCCCACTTTCAAGAACGCGCGTGTTTTAAAGTTACCATGGCAACATCAACAACCCGTGAAACGTGAAGTCTAAATATGTCAACTTTTTAATTATTGATTTTACAGAATTACCTTTTAACGTCAAATAAAATATTTTTTTAAGCAATACACAACCAATGTCAATGGTGACAACAATGAATCTTATGCGACAGATTGGAAGTTATTTTTTGTTCTCCTCATTTTCATGGCAACGACAGGTATATCGCATCACGAATTCGAACATTTCACCTAACTATGGAGGACTTGAGGTAGGAGGCCGATCGCAATGCATTGGATTCGGTCCCAAATTAGAATCGGTAATTCAGCTTTACGAGTTGCCATAAGATGGCGCTCGTGTTCGAAGTGGGCTATCAAATAAATGATTTCTTATGGACGCGATAATTATTTTTATTTAAATTAGTTCTTTAAGGAACAAATAAGGACTTTTATATGAATTTACACTTACTTTGTTATACTTATTAGTAAACTCGGCCTGTATAAAGTTCCAACGATGCTTGGTTTTTAAAATACAGGGTATTAAACATTCTAGCTACAAAGGTTTTTTTAAAAGTAAGCTTACCTTTGGAGCTAGAAAGAGACTTATTTGGCTTCGTTTCCTCTTTGAAGAAGATCCTGTCTTACACCCCGACACAAAGCAAACTCTACTTTTATAAATTGTACCATTATTCATTATAAATATGGAAATTAATTACAATACAACGTTATTTGTCTTGTCTTGCCTTCAAACATTATTTGTTATTTCGAAAAATAAAATGTCAATTGTCAAAAGTAAAACCACAGAAAAATAAAGGGTTTAAGTAAAAGTTAAAAACTATGGAGGATCTAGTTTTCCATATTAAAAACGAAGAAGAAGAAGACAACATCAGCCCACTTCGGACGCGAGAGCCATCTATCGGCCAATAGCGAACTAACCAAAAAACCGGGACAGAAATTGAAAATGCTGCCATTGTCGATCGGCCTCCTACCCTCTAGTTCTCCATACACCTAACTTACTAAGTTATTATTTCCATTTTTTGTAATATAAATACCAATAAGTGTACCAATAAAAAAAAATAATGTAAAGTATTTGTGGATAACTGGTCTTTAAAACACTTGCTCTATTTCAAGCACTCCGGCTGCGCCGTCGTGCTTGCAAAATCGCGCGCGTTTTAAAGACCTTAATATCCACTTATACTTTAATATACTATTGTGTTTTATAAAAAAAGAAATGTGTTTAATTTAATTTTATTACAACGGGTCATTCTGGACTTTGACTAAATTATTTTTTTAAATTATACATAATATAGGTAGGTATGTACATACTTAATCATGTCCTATACCTTTCTTTCAGCCGTTTATGAAATATTAACACTTTAATGCTGGTATGCATCATGCATGTTTCCCGACTGCAGCAACGTTCTGTTACTCAAGTCACATTCTTGAAGGCATTGACAATGACATGCTATTTAAGTTTGAGGCGTCAAAAACTGTCAGTGAATGTTAATCAAATTTGATTTTTGATCTGCTGATATTATATCCAAAATGCGCCTCGTTGAAGATAAACGCCTAGAAATATTAATTGTTGGGTTACGGAGATAAAAGAAGAAGTCATAGGGAAGTCCGCGATATGTTTAATTAAAAATACCGAAATCGTCCTATATTAGCCAATCGACAGTGTCTAGGGTAGCAATTAAGTGGATAACTTATTTTTACTTATCATTATCACTACAGGAAGATTATTATAGGTTTAGCACACAAATTGGGCGTGACTACAATACTTACTTATAGGTACTTATTCCGAATATCCCGAAAATTAGTATATAAAATAAAATATTAGACACAAAAAGGATAACGGCAATTAATAGGGTTTTGTTTTTTGCATAAATAACGATCTTTTGAAAGAAAATATCGAGGGAATTCTAGGGAGTTTTGGGGTAAGCATCTAGGGATTTCTGCGGTTACCTACTGGATGCGCGCCTGCGACTACAACATGCCGGCGCAGATGTGACGTCAGTTAAATTCAATTTAGCACTTTCATTAGATAAAATGGCTGGATTTCTTATAAAAAGTGGCAGGATAATAATATGCTTGGAACACACTGGGGTAGACGGAGACAGTATACTGACGGAGACGCACGTTTTAGTCAGCGTCAACAGTTCGGCATCAGTGCAGGTTATCGTTGTGTTTGTTTGGTTTCCCGTTCCCGTCAAATCAAAAACAGTAAACAATCGTTTTCCAAAACTTTGTTGTTACTCGTTACTGACTCTCTGTGTCTGGTATTATTCGGGTTACAGGCAAAGTTTACAAAACAGAATAAAATAAAGGTAATACTAAGTATATACCTACTTAAACACTGTGATAGGGGAGTCCCAACAATTATTTTCTATCGACACAAAAAAAATTATATTTATTAGTTCATCATAATATAAATATAGTCATCCATAAGTTATTTTTTATATTTACATAAATGATACTTAAGCTCTTTGAAGAAATAATATTATTTTTAATACATAATAGCTGATAGTATAAGTTATTAGCCTCATAGTGATGCTAAATATTACCGCGCCAAAAACATAGTTATTTGAAAGAAAATTATTCTGTATATATACTGTATTTTAAGAAACTACCTATTCATGAATACTTGGTGGTTATGCTTAAGAATTCAGGGGTGGAAAGAGTTTAATTTGTTTATATATTATTTAATAACATTCACTTTATATTTTTATCAAAAACCATCTCGCCCTATTTAAGAAATTTCAAAACTCTAAATGGTGTACTTCCTTAATAGATTTTGTTTTTAAATATTAGAATAAATTAATAAATAGAACATTCTTTTCGCCAAACATAGACTTCTTTTTGCGGTGTTGCCAATATGCCTAGATGAGTTTATCTGTCCTGAAACTTTGTTATTGTAGAAATAATCACAAAAACGTTATTTCTGCCGTGCGCCACTACATTTGTGTTAATTTATAACCAAACCCGATCCGTAGGGACAGATTTTAAAAATTTGCAAAAACGGCAGAAAACAGTACCTGTAAGAAATAATTACCATTTTAAATATAATTTATTGCAATTATTGGGTGCGACAAGACGTTAAAAAATTTGTTTAATCACAATCTTGGTGATCCACAATCCATCCAAGCCTATAGAATTTCGCAATTTTTTTTTAATCACTCGATAATCGCGGAACTGGCGACCTTTTTTTTTTAGAAGTCAAACTAAGCAGCGTTGTTCTTCCAGAATCTTAAGGTCGGTTATTCCCGTCGAATACCCGCCAGCGTTAGCGATTTTACGTCAATAATTCTTGAAATTCTTAATAGCGGGCGTAATTTTAGTGGCCAAACAAAAAGAGGGATTTTCAATCAAAGTTATACTTCATACGAAGTCAGTTGAGACAACGTAAATATTGGGGGTACGATCAATTTACTGCATCACACACTGAAACTACAATACAAATATAACAAAATTTGTATTGATTGCTCCCTATACAGATGTTCGAAGATAGTCCACGTGAACTTGACAAGTCTGTCATCAAATTTTTTTTAGTTTTTTTATCTGTCTCAACTAAGATCGTATACACTTTAGCATTTTTTCAATCTAAAAAAAATTATGGATAACTTTTGTCTTTGAGTTTTGGCTCTACCTTTTTGTTTCAGGTGTGTAGGAGGGGACACATACTGCTATGCAAAAATATTCATAACTTTGGTTTGGCTTATCGGAATTCGAGTCGGAATATGACAAATTTAAACTCGCTAACAAGGGATTCTTTTGTTTTATTAATTTAATTAAAACCTAAATCGTTCTGAATTCCGTTGCGACAGCTAGAGGGCGCTATTTAGCAGAATCAACAATTTCTTCATTTTTCTCAAAAATTTTAAATGCATAAATGCAATGATACCTAGGTATATTATCTTTTTAACTTAAGCAAAAAGAAGACTAAATAAGAAGATTATATCATGTGAAAATCGCAAGCCAATATATTTTTTAAACCGGAGATATTAGATAGATACTTAAGGGTGAATTCTCAACGTCGTTCAATTTATTGCCAACCTATAACCTATTTCGCTTTGTTTTTTCAAGTTTATTATTTTTTAAACTAACATTTAAATAAAATCAGTATCGTCGGCACATTACTTAGGTAGTATCTGATATACCTATTACAAAAATATCAATTTATTTCATTGCTAATTTTGGGAGAATTGTATAGTGAAAGAACAATGAGTGATAATGACATAATAATGTTAAAAAAAATCTTACCCGATATTTTTCGCTATACAATTCTCCTAAAATAAGTTATGAAATTCCTTGATATTTATTAAATATGTCAATTATTACCTATAGAATATCAAGTCGATACTGATTTTCTTTAAATTTTGTATAAAAGCTAGAAAACATAAATAAATCTACGCGAAATAGGTTATAGGTTGGCAAGCATGTTGATACTCCTACCTTAAATGAGCTCCATAAGAATAAACTGACGTTGTAATATGGTACTTGTAAGCGAGAAGTTACAAATACCATATCATTGGGTCTTCTACAAAGCTATAATCAACACAATACTTCTTTAAATTAATGTTTTGTAAATTTAATTTAATTACAACAAAAATAATAGAGGATGGTTGCATTAATGAAATAATTTGCAATAGGATTTTAAGTGGGCTGTGAAACAGGTTTATTACAGATTACAGATGATATTTCGGAGGCTTGGGATAAGGGAAAACTCACTTTATTGGTTTTGTTAGACTTCAGCAAAGCGTTTGGTATGCTTAGCCACGAAGTTATTAGTTCAATTTTTCAGTATATATTGGTTTATTTAATCCGGCCGTTAACCTAATAAAGGACTACTTGTTGGGAAGAAAACAGGCGGTATGCTATAAGGGAAAAAGGTCGCAATATCGGAATATTCGAGGGAATATTATTAGAGGAGTTCCACAGGGAACCATACTGGGCCCTCTAGTGCTTATTCCTTATACATCTAGGTTTACAACTAACTTTCTTTCATTTAAATAAATTCATCGAAATATCATATATACATGGTGGTCCTTAAGTAATGGGACACAGAGCAGCATTCAGTTCAAAACATAACGATTTAGCGCAATTTTTATAATCCGAAAATTTATATTAAGACAGATACAGGTCGGATACAGGTGTCAAAGTTAAACAAATTATTTCGAGTTTTTTAGATATTTTCAAAAGTTTTCGGAGCATTGGGTAAAAGTTTGGTGTAGGGGGGGTTTTTGGGGCGAGAAATAACAATGTGTGCTCATTTTTCTGCAATAACTTGTCACTAGGTATAATAAGACTTATCACTCCTAATTAATAATCTTACGACTTTTTACGTAAAAAAGGTACTCTTGTCAAATAACGCTAAAGTTGATAGTTTTCGAAATATTTGCTATTTTAATATTCAATGACCTTTCCGTTGTTTGAGATCCAGCAGAAAGAATTCTTCAATACAAGTTGTTTTTGAATAATTGACGGGTAAATTAAACACAAAATTTCAAACTTTTGTTTATAATATTTTACAAGAGGAAAACGATTTTTTTGGTTAAACTTCTACAAAATACGCTTTACGTTTGGATGAAATAAGAAGTATTACCTTACATGTTACATTAAAATAGCAAATATTTCGAAAACTATCAACTTTAGCGTTATTTGACAAGAGTACCTTTTTTAGGTAAAAAAGTCGTAAGATTATTAATTAGAAGTGATAAGTCTTATTATACCTAGTGACAACAAGTTATTGCAGTTCAAAAGTAAGAAAAGTGCTGCTCGTAGCGCCCTCTATCCGATAGAAGAAAAATGAGCTCAGATTGTTATTTCCCGCCCCAAAAAAAACCCCTACGCCAAATTTTAACCCAATGCTCCAAAAACTTTTGAAAATAACTCGAAATAATTTTTTAAACTTCTTAATATAAATTTTCGGATTATAAAAATGTCGCTAAATCGTTATGTTTTGAAGTGAATAATTTACTGCTGCTCTGTGTCCCATTACTTAAGGACTACCCTGTATATATGTAGATAATAGACAAATCTACTTGTCGTTCTGTATTGAGGAAAGCACGCAAGCAGTGTCGGCTATCAACTTTGATTTGTCCTGTTTTTCCGCCATAGCAAAAACTTATAATATTTTGCTTAATTCAGAAAAGTCTGTAGTACTGTAGTCCAACTATTTGGCAGAAATGGCGATAAACAAAACTTTTTAATCACTTTTGGATGAGGAGTTAAGGTTTGCCGATCATATAAATAAATGTCTACGGAAAGCATACCGGGTGTCCACGGAAGGTGGTTCGCCCCTCTAACTTTTTTGTTTTTTAAGATAATGGAATAACATTTAGGGGATTTGTAAACGACATAAACCTGCATTTTTAGACAGGTGACTCAACATTATGGAACTTCCGGTATAACCGGAAGTGACATAAACTTTCAATTTTTAAATAGGACTCCTGGTATATTTTTACTTTTTTTGACTCCATATGACATTCTAAATACAACGATATGTCACTTGTCACTTTTTGTCACCAAGAATTTTTTTTTTTATTTATTGTTTTATCTACCTTAAAATAACTTATTTCAGTTCTTTAATCTTGGGAAAAATACAATTTTACTATTTTTGGTCCAATTCTTTGTGCTATGTAATATTTAATCTTTAAAGTTGTATAACTCATTTTTAAACGACAACATGGTGGCTCGTCGGGTTAGGTTAAAAGAGGATTTTATTACGTTTGATACCATACACCATTAGGTTTTAGAAAAGCTGCCATTAGAAAACTTTAAAAAGTTAACTTGAACTCTCTAAAATGAAGCATCTTTTGAGAATAAATTTAGATTTAAATGCATTAAGTAGCCAGGCTCATTTTGCATTTTCGGAACCAGTTTTCGGTACCTAATAGTGCCGGGTTGGATAACTCTGATTAAATTATCTTTGGGCGCAAAGTCGTGCAGCATCGGTTGAATTATTTCTACATTCTCCAAACACTAATAACATATCAATTTTTTCACTCCTTGTAAAACTATTATTTTCCATGCTTTTTAAACAACAAACTAATTTACTTTGGCAGAAGCTGTTGGCATTTCAATTTTCTTCAAGGCATGATTTTGTTTTATCAGTTTTGCTGGTCACAGGCGACTTGATGCATTTAAATCCAAATTTATTCTCAAAAAATGCTTCATTTTAGGAAAGTTCTAAGTTAACTTTTTAAAGTTTTTTAATGGCAGCTTTTCTAATACCTAATAGTGTATGGTAGCAAAACAATCGTAATAAAATCCTCTTTTTTTCTTAACCCGACGAGCCACCATGTTGCCATTTAAAGAAAATGAGTTATACAACGTTAAAGATTAAATTTTACATAGCACATAGCATTGGACCAAAAATAGTAAAATTGTATTTTTCCCAAGATTAGAAAACTGAAATAAGTGATTTTAAGGTATTCATAGCCCTCTAGATAAAACAATAAATTTGGAAAAAAAATAATTTCTTGGTGACAAAAAGTGACACATCGTTGTATTTAGAATGTCATAAAAAAAGTAAAAATATACCAGGTGTCCCATCTAAAAATCATAAGTTTATGTCACTTCTGGTTAAACCGGAAGTTCCATAATGTTGAGTCACCTGTCAAAAAATACAGTTTATGTCGTATACAAATCCCCCGAATTTTATTTCATTATCTTGAAAAACAAAAAAGTTAGAGGGCCACCTTCCGTGGACACCCGGTATATAAATTTAAAACTTCTATATCAACGTCGTCACGCACTGAACAGGAAGCTTAAGACAATGTTGTGCAATGCACTTGTGCTATCACATTTCAATTTCTGTGACGTGGTATACGGACCATGTATTACAGCCCGAATTGCAGAAAGAATTCAAAAAATACAGTAAGTATGAGAGAAACAGGCAAGCTTATCGACAGTCCAATTGGCTAACAAACAAAACAATGAGTAACCGTAACCGTCGCCATCTCCATTTGCTTAATCTATGTCACAAAATACTGATAAATAAATCTTTATAATAAAATACGTTTTCAAAGAGACATTCACAACATAAATATTAGATCCAATGAAAAGCTTACTATTCCAAGTTATAATACTGCATTAAATAAAGGATCGTTTTCATATCTTATAAGTCTTATAACAAAACAATTAAATAGCTTTACCGACAATCTTATCGGAATGCCAAATATGAAATTTAGGAAACATTTTTTTTCGGTGCAATCAATCGATCGCAGCATTGACTTTATTTTCATTTGTTTTGTACATCTAATTTACCGACATCATTTACATTAATCAACTGAGCAAAAGGACATTTTGCTACTTCAATAATTAAATTTTCTAATATAATTAAGAGCAAGCCGGAGCCCCGGGCGCGAGCCCGGGCGGCATCTTTAGTGGGCGGCAAATTCAAGTGTAGTACGCCGACACAGAATATACAATAAACTTTAATCGCTGACATTTTCACTGATTCGGTTTCGGCTATTTTCGGCTAAAAAATCTAGCCGAACCTTCGGCCGCGCCGGAACTCAGTGTTCGTAAATTGTCTGCACGCGCACCGTTCGCCTAACTTTGGGTGAGTTCGTAGGCAGTGTTGTCTATATAAATAAAAAAAACTCTCTGTCGACCTTTTTTTTTACGTAGGTCCAAGATCGATCTCGTCCTATATAAAATAAATTAGATTTTAGTATACAATAAAATTTTATACATGTTATAAATAAGTTTCGGTTTCGGCCGAGGGGTAAACCACCCCTGGAAATCAGTGTACAAATTAAAGGAAATCCATGGAAATATCTAGGAATACTTGGAAATACAAGGGAATATTTGTAAAAACATGGAAATATATGGGAGTACTTGGAAATATATGGGAATACTTGGGAATACATGAGGAAATACATATGGAAATACTTGGGAATACGAGGAGTGGGGATCGGACCTGGGACGGTTAGTTATATGTGGTATGCGCTTGCAGCAGGTTGTTCTAAGCTATATTTTTTTTGTGTAGCAAAAATGGTGACAAGATTAACTTTTCAAAATAATATTGACGTTTAATATTTTCGGTGATTTTGCGAGCGCTTTATAGAATAAGTGCGAATACAAGGAATACTTGGTAATACCAAGAAATACAAAGAAATATTTGGGAATACCTAGAAATATAAGGGAATATTTGGAAATATCTAGAAATTGTACACTGATTTCCTATATTTGCGAAAATACTTGTGGTATTTCTATGGTAATTCCAAGTATAATCCAAATTTTGGTAACACATGGAAATACCTGGCAATACTTGGAATTACCAGAAGTATTTTTGCAAATAGGAAATCAGTGTACAAATTTTGGGGGGTGGTTTACCCCTCGGTTTCGGCCGAAACTGAGAGACCAAGGCCGAAGATTCGGTTTCGGCTGAAAATCTTGTTCCGGTCGGACACTAGTTGTTCATGATAAACTGTTAGGCTACCTGGTTGGCAATGTTCAGATATTATTAGTTATTTTTTTACCTTTCAACCAGCCCCGGATCTACGATTTTTTCGAACCGGGGCAAAACCTTGAGAGTAGCGCCCCCTCCCTTCAGTGTTTGAGAAAAACTGTTAAAACTAACAACTAACAGTTTGTTTTTCAAACATATTATATTAAAATTCGATTACTTGATAAAAACCTATGAGATTGTAGGAAAAGAGGCTTCATTTGTTCGATATTTCGAGTTCTTGTCTCAAGGATTTGGCGCCCACATGAAACTGCCGGCAAGTGCCCCGGTTTGCCCCCCCCTTAGATTCGGGGCTGGAGAAACCGCCACTGGGAAGTAGAATAATATATATCAAAATTTTAAAAAGGGTATTAAAAAATATCTTTCGTATTTATTTAAAAAATCTTTGGTGATGTACAAAACATACCTACAAGCGAGCCTACAAGTTATGGAGAACAACTTCAACATAATATATTATTTTCTTAAACAAGAATTATTTTTATATAAAAATAAAAATGATTTGTTACTTTTATAACAATATTCACATAACTTTCATTGTTAAGTATTTACCCGAAAAAATAGGAACTAGAGGCAAAAAATATAACATTAATAATAAATTTGCCAAAAAATAGGTACTTATCTAAGAAGATCAAATTATTAATTTTTGAATGAGTTTTTTTTTGCACTCATTGCACATCTTAAAAGATTAATTTGATCGGCAGATGAGGGTCCCAACGCGACCACATGATTTAGCGACGTGGCCGAACTTTTTTTTTTTCGGAGGCGAAAACCTATTTTCCCGGAGATATTGCGTGAAAACCCGGGGCCCGGAGAAAGTAATTAATTACCTGAGACTCCGGGTCAAACCTGGAGGGTTGGCAACCCTGATGGCAACCTATAAAAACCAAAACCTCGTTAGAACAGAGATAGAGTGTGCCATTTATAAAGCCTATTAAGCATTCTACTTTTCTTTATAGCCCCGTGGTTGAACCCTTTTGCAGCACAAAATTAATGACAAACAATAACAAACAAATAACAAACCCGAACAAACCCCAACAGTTGGACTCTGATATGTAAATAATAAGGATATTCATGTTTCTATCACGCTGGAAAAGACCTAGTAGGATATTGTGTAGGAGGTGTGAAGTTAGCAACGTCCATCAGCACAGACGCTACAGGCCGAATTGACACGTGCCCCAAAAAGTTTCGTTGCTGCATAAAGGTTGCTGATAAACATTGCTAACTTCACACATATCAAGAAATCCACAGAGAAATCGTAACACACAACAACAAAAATGGCGCCGAGCCGGTTGTGGAGTGTATTTTGAGGGTGTCGCTAAACAAGGAGAACCTAATAACGAGGGTTGTGCGCATACCCATACCTGTAGGGCGGCCAGGCGTGTGACTGGCGAGCTATGCGTACAAGCGATTTTTTTCACCCATAAAATTTAACTTTTGTTTGCGCACGAGATAAGCTGTACGGATCTAACGGTAAATGTCTAGGGGTAGACCATTACGATAATATAGAGATGTGAAGGCAGCGTACGAAATTAAAGGCATAAAGCGAACGAAATTAAAGGCATAAATGTAGCGCAATCTGTTGAAAAGAGATAGAACGATACAGCAATAGGCAGGTGGTATTTTACTATACTCAAAACCCAATATTATAGGCAGTGACGTATTATTCGAAACCATGGAAACTAATGCAAACCGCCAATGACCATACAAGATGGCGTCATGTGACGATAACGAAAAAGTAGCTCCTGTAACAACATACTTTGCGTGCCATAAAACGCGACAATGTGCTTACGCGGTGTGTATTAAGTGTGGAAAAACCTTCCATAAATCATGTGCTGAAAGAGATTTTGCGGGGAAAGTGCAGTTCATCGATACAACGAGATTAATTTGCTGCAATGGAACCCAAACACCAAACTCGTCGGCCGAAGTGGAAATTCTGAAAGAGCTGGTGAAGGAACTTCAAGAGAAAAACAAACTCTTGGAAGAAAACTCTGACCTGCTAAGGGATAAAGTAAGGTATTTGGAGGAAAATCAAGAAAAACCCAATTTTAGAAATAATATCAACAAAACATCCAAAGTCCCATGTGATGACAAAAAGGCGGGTAAACAGCAACGTCAAATCGAGCCAGAAACGCCAACTGAAATTGCAGAAAGCCAACTCGCCGAACTCTCACAGAGAAACGAGAGGTCGAAAGTGCCGGAAATTCGTAGTTCAAATGCACAGAGGAAGCCGCCTGTTAGTCCTGGAACTCCTAAAGAAGACGCCGCCTCGTCTAAAGATGCAGTAGTAGAACATAACCTACAAACCACCTGTCAAACAGTAAAGGAAAATATTGACATTGACTTCGATGCTCCTTTGATCGGCGATGAACAAAACAACGCAGAAAAAAATGATTGGAAAATCGTCCAGCGTAAAAAAAAGCAAAAAATGGACCCGAAAATCAGACCTAGTCCAATAAAGGGAACCAGAGAAAATAGCATGGGGTTGAGAGTGGCAGTTAAAAAGAACACCACCTGGTTATTCATATCTGGATTAGACCCCCAAACAAATCCTAATGAAATAAAAACATATCTAAAAGAAAATGGCATGGCAGCCTCTGAATGTGAAAAGCTAAAAACGAAGTCCGAACACAGATACAGCTCGTTCAAGGTAGAAGTGCCAACCGAATGCAGAAATGAACTGCTAAATAAAAACTTTTGGCCAGTAGGAGTGGTGGTTAATAACTTTTTAAACTTAAAGAAGATAATGCCTCAACTCATGAGGAAAAAACAAGAGAAGATTCCATACTAGATATAGGAACACAATCTAATGCTCCCACAAACTCAAGGGAACAAAGGACCAAAATAAGACTTTTCCACCAAAACGTCCAATCAATAAGAAACAAGGTTAGTGAGGTTGAGACTTTTTTTGTTGATAAACTCATTGATATTGTCTGTCTGAGCGAACACTGGCTTTCAGTTGATGAAGCTTCCACATTTAATATACCAGGATACAACCTTGCTGCAGTTTCATGCAGGTCCACTCATAGGGGTGGAGGAGTAGCAATTATGCTCAATTCAAATTTTAATATTAGTTTTAGAATTTTAAATGAGATAGGAACTCTCACTGAGGAGAAAGTAGTAGAAATTTGCTGTATGCATATAAAGGAACTTAACTTATTTGTTTTTTCAGTATATAGATCACCATCGGGCTCTGTCGATGTGTTCATGGACGTCATTGAGAAGTCACTGAGCACTGTTGTTGGTAAAGGGCATATCCTGATGGCTGGTGATTTTAATGTTCATTTTAATACCAATACAAGGGAATGCCTGGAGCTGTGTGGGGTGCTTGAATCGTTTGGCCTTTCCCAACTGGTCATGGAACCAACGCGAAATGGGAACTGTCTCGATAATGTTTTCTCAAGTTTTGGAAGCCAGGATTGTCGTGTGTCATTACTTGATACTGCCTTCTCTGACCATATTGGCCAACTCGTAGAGTTTTCAATCCCTAATAAGATTCTGGATACTTCCTGGACAAGGGTAGTGTGCCGACCAGTGACACAGATGGGAAAGGCATTGTTTTTTCGGTGTGTCAGTGAGGTCAACTGGAGCTTTATCACTCAAGCTCGGGTGCCGGTGGATGAAAAATTCTCTATGTTTCTGAATGTTCTCGTGCAGGCCTTGGAGCACTCGTTTCCCGAAAAATCATTTATAAATCGTAAAAATCAAAATCGTGTTGTAAACTGGTTTAACGATGATTTAAAGTCAATGAGAGAGGTTTTACACTTTTTAAGAGAGCTTGATAACCAATATCCTTCGACACATACAAAACAACAACTCGCTGCCTATAGAAAAGTTTATCAAAATGCCATTAAGGCTGCAAAAATTCAGGCTAATGATAACCTCATTAGAAGTGCCTCAAATCCTGTAAAATGTATGTGGAACGTTATCAATGATCATCGAAACGGGCCAGGTAAGAAATCTGAAACGCCAGATATTCCACCTGATCAACTAAATGACTTTTTTATTAATATTGCACTTGAGCTACAGGCACAAATTGGCGTTCCAGACGTTGATCCCCTCTCCTTCATAACAGATATACCTAAAAACATCTTCAATTTTCAGGAGGCCACTTACAATGAGGTTAGGGATATATTAAATGGTCTCAAAAACAAAAAAAGTAAAGATTGCTTTGGCTTTACGGTGGAAATTATCAAGAGCATTAAAGAACTGATAATAATCCCTTTGACAAAATTAATCAATCAATGTCTTAGGGAAGGATGCTTTCCATCAGCACTCAAGAGGGCGGTTGTTGTTCCTGTATTTAAGAAGGGAGATACTAGTGATCCTTCAAATTATAGACCGATATCACTCCTGCCAATATTATCAAAAATTTTTGAGAGATTTCTATCAATACGCATATTGCATTTTTTCCAACAAGAGAAATTGTTTACAGAGAGTCAGTTCGGTTTCAGAAAGGGACTTAGCACAACATCAGCTATCTTAGACTTGATTTCTCATATACAGGATTCTTTCGAAAATGGGGCCTACTTGTCGAGTACCTTTTGTGACCTCAGCAAGGCTTTTGATTGCGTCTCGCGTGAGCTTCTGCTGAGGAAGCTGAGGAAGTATAACTTTTCCGATAAGAGTATCGAAGTCATATCCAGTTACTTGTCGAATCGGCCTCAGGTTGTGAGGACTGGTGGGGTGGACTCTGCGGAGAGGGAAGTGGTGGTTGGTGTGCCACAGGGATCAATCTTAGGTCCTCTTTTGTTCCTTATATATATAAATGATCTACCTCAAGCTGATCGCACCAGCCACTACACCATCTTTGCGGATGACACAAACATTTCCTGCACAGGCCAGGATTATGATGATTCTGTAGAGGCATCGCGCGTTGCGCTAAGTAGAGCTGAAAGCTGGTTTATGGCTAACGGGCTGTTTTTGAACATCAGTAAAACCCAAAGAATGGTATTCTCGATGAGATGGCTTCCTAGTGAGAATGATGTTGTCAGGTTCTTAGGTGTGAATTTGGATTCCAGATTATTATGGAATCATCATGCGTCCTCCCTGGTTTCTAAACTGAGTTCCAATTCCTTTTTGCTTCGTAGACTATCGGACAGTGTGTCTCAACCCGTCTTAAAGCAGGCCTACTTTGCTCTTTTTCATTCCCACATATCTTATGCAATTTTGGTTTGGGGCCACTGTGCCGGTGCTATGGATGTCTTTCGTGTCCAAAGGCGTGCGGTAAGAATAATTTCAAATTTATCATATCGAGAGGATTGTAGGCATGCGTTTATATCCCTAGGGATTCTGACCTTACCGTCACAATTCATTCTGGACTGTCTATTGTTTGTTAGAGGGAACTTGCATAAATTTAACCGACACGAGGATGTCCATTCCTATCAGACGCGCAACCGAGAGCATTTAGTACCCGCATACAGACGGCTTCGGAGATGTCAGGATGGCCCTGGCTTCCTTGGAGTTCGTCTCTTCAATAAGTTGCCTCATCATGTTCAGGGAATGACCCCCCTTGTTTTCGGTCGGACTGTTAAAAACTTTCTTCTCAGTAAGGGTTTTTATAGTGTGGAGGAGTATTTTGAATACGACTTTACTGGTTTTTAATTATAAACTTTTAAATTGTTGTGTAGTTTCAATCTGCCATCTTTATATATAAAAATTCTGTTTTTGTAACGTAACTTTAGTCTTCTTGTTTTTTACATTTATTTGTCGTACTCTTGTACTTTTCAAATTATTTTACATTTATTGACGTGTTTAAATACATTATGTATATTTGACATTAATAAACAATTTGAATTTGAATTTGAATTTGAGTATTTTGGTCGTTTCCATGGTTATGAGAGCTACGTCACTGCCTAAATTTTTGGTAAAGGACTATAGTAGAGCTCTTCGCTTCTCGCGGCAGTCGACGCAGTGTTGCCAAGTTAACGTCAGATCTAACGGATCTGTGTGGAAGGATGCTGCGGGTTTTTTAGTGGAAAATAATTTCAGTATCAGGAATGGCGTAAAATCAAAATTTCGAAATAAAATTAAAGAAGACAATGGTCAATGCACACCACAGATATAAAAAAAAACAATTTGAGAAACTAAAATTCAGGAATATAATACATGTCAAGTGAAATCGACAGAACAAATTTTGTAAAAATATGTGTTTATAGTAAGTATGCTGATGTTGATTAATTATTATTGAGTGATATGACAATTTTCAGGTTTGTTGCTAAAGCCATGGGCAACCCCATCGTGGATGATTGGTATCAATTAGAAGATGACGAAGAGATAATATTACCAACTCAATTAGACGAGAAAATTAAATCTATTAAAAAAGAACTTCCTGAATTAGAGTCATTGGAAGACCTAACTCAGTTGATGGTTTTTTCTATAAATGGCAATGAAAAGTATGTATCGGCTTTATTAAAAAGTAAGTTTGAAGATATCAGCGATTGAAATAAGCAATAGTTAGGAAAAATGATTTTGCCTTTGGAAGTTATGGATGGAGGCGCCGCGCGCCGTGTAGAAATTCTAAACAAGTACGGATCTGTAACGTATCCTTAGATACCCGTAACGTACTTGCTTAGAGGTTTCAAAGTACCTATTCATAACTACGCCAACAAAATAAATGTTCAGCATCTTTTTTTTTTTAAAGCGGCGTGATTTTATTGACTTCAGTAAATATATACAGGGTGGTTCATGGTGGATGGTACGTTAGACGTATATGACGAACTAGATGACGAATCGTTCTGCAAATTTGGTCATTTACATAAAGGAATATGCTCTATTTATCTAAAACAGTTTTGACGATACAGTGTTGCCACTTCTACCAAAAATGAGTAGCAACTGGAACATGGTATTTTTTATATTTTCGAACTCCCTACTAATTTCTTAACAACTTTTTTTAACATTATCCTATACCTATCTCTTACAGTTTCTAAAATAATAATTAAATTCCAATTTTTTAGACGGAAAACGTTAACTTAAAAAATCTGATATTTTTTAACTATGAAATATTAAGACGCTGAAATTTGGTGGGCAGTTAAATAATACCAGGGGGCTTTCAACCCTCTACCCAAATCTTAGGTGCGATAGACAGGGTGGTTTAAAATTGCATTTATTTTGGTTCCTTAAAAAGGTGACCATAAGTATATATTTTTAAATGTAATACCATGCATATTATAACTGATTTGAAAAGCTTTTAATTATATCTTGTATCCATGGTAATGCGACAAAGACTATGACTTGATTTAGCATTTGAAAATTATGAGATACCGTAAGCCGCGTTGATATCAGTTAAGGACCTATAGTTTTTAAATTATCTCCAAAACGCATCATTATATCGAGATTTTATAGGAGACAAAAAATAATCAAAAATAATTACCTGAAAAAATATAGTTCGGAAGTCACTGTTGCAGGTACTAAAAAATAGGGGTAGTCAGTGGGTACTGGACCCCCCTATTTTGAATGTTTCACAATTGTTTTTTGTTTTGTTTTTTTCAAAGGATGTATCTCTCTATATTTAAAATTTATATTTTTTTAAACGCTCGAATTATTCAAAGAATCAGTTTTTAATTTCAAACTTTTACACCCTGTATATTGAACATGATAATCACACAACGGATTTTTGCGTTTTTATTTTGCCATAATTTTTGGTTATTTTAATTTATGACCCTATTTTGGATTTCATTGTTCGCCGTTTTTTTTTTAAACTATGTGTCTTAGTTCTCAACTCAGCAGACACACTTCGTCTTTTTGAATTTTTTCTTGCGCCATTTTTTGGCTAATTTCTTGCTAATTCTGAACCTCACGTATCCCAGAATCCATAAAAGTACCGAAGAAATGGCTATAGGAATGCTGTCTCAATCACTTCTATCATATCGAGAAGACTATAATATGGGTTAAGCTAACCGAGAACGATATTTCTTCTTGTAATTCACTGGATTGACGTTTTTAAGACGATAACACCGAGGTGAACGCCAAATGCCGCACAGGATACACCGCCCTCAGTTATGCAGTCATGACAAGACATTTTGAGTGTGTAAAAGTACTTGTTGCTCATTTCGCGGATGTCAATTGCCGAGATGAGGATGGAGATACACCCCTTATATTAGCAGCAAGAAATGGGTCTGCTAACATTCTTGAGTAAGTTTTTAAAAATTATAATAATTAACTATAAGTTTGTTAACAGAACTTCTTTTGCAAGATCAGTCCTGTCATTAATATAGCAATTACAATAACATTGGCTACAGGAAGTTAATCAGTATCAGTAATAATGTAATTATTTGGTTAGTAATGGCTAATGAACTAATGACATTATTACTGATCATGTAAAGTATGCTTTAAAGCTGTATACTATGGTTATTGTTCATGATTTGAACGTCTTTTTAACCATTTTCAACAAAAAGAGCTATGATTTCGGCCTGTATTGAACTTTTTCAATGTATTTTTGTTTAACCGATTTTTTGCATGGTAAAGTAGTAGGTTACCGAGGTAATTCACCAATTTTTCAAAAATCAACCTCCAAAGGGGTAAAAATGGGGGTTGAAATTTTGATAGGTTTCTGTGTCCCAGAAACTAAAACTAATGAAGATGTAAAAATTGGTATATAATTTCCTTTAATAAAATAATAATTAACGTGTTTCGTAATTTTTTCAAAATTCACTTATGTGTTGAAAAATGGGGTGTATCCTATTTTGAGGGGGTACCTACCTATAATTGTCTAATTTTAAGCTATATTGCTGAAACTTGGTACTATGATAACCTTGTTAAAATAAGCAAGTACGTGTTTTGATGTGGGAATTTTTGCCCCGAAGGGGTAAAAATGGAGGGGTAAGTTTTCAACGCAACCGGTAAAGAAAAATATATACTTACCTAAGTAAAAAATTTTAGACAAACTTTTCGCTTCGAACAAATAATCATGTGTTTAGGAATTTACGAAAATTCTATCCTTAGGGGTTCGAAAAAGGGGAAAAAAGTTTAAATTGGAAAAATATTTTTGGTCCGAATTTTTTGCAACTCATCATAAATGCTCTATTATCCAATAATTATTAAAACACAACTTCTTATTTTAATAAAGGAACTTCTATGCAAATATTGTAGCTACAAACCAATCAAGCGGCAAGCGGTGAGCCTGCGCATGTTTCGCGTTCAATGCTGCGTTCCCATATTATAATTTATATTCGCGGCGCATTACAAAGCCGCCAAAATACTATGCGTTTCTAAATACAAACAGCTCGATTATTTCTCAATGAGCGCAAGATTTGGCAAACTAATTAAAATGTATATGTATAAACTAATAATATTAAATTAATAATAGTAAATGATGACAATTGGAACTAGGAGAGTCAGTTTACCTAAACTGGTTTATTCTACCCGCAGCGCGCGTTCAACTTAAAATAATAAACACCAAGAAAATGTATTCTCTAAAAACTGACGCGTGAGCTTGCCCCACTACTGAACTGGGAACTTTTAGGAAGAAACCAGTATCAGCTGTTAATGTCACATGTGGTTGTCAAGAAAAGTTGACTCTAACTTTTGTTTGTAAATGGACCCTTGGCGAACAATTCAATAAGTAAAATAAAATAAATTCAGTTTATAAAGATCACTACTACTGCTTTTACCCTCATACAGCCTTTACACTTGTCTTATTGTGTCTTGTTTAAAATCCACTGTGTACTAGTGTATAATAGTCGTTGTTTAAATATTTAATTGTTTTATGTGGCGAATAAGTTATATGGGTCGCATTATACCTACTAAACCTGTACCTAATTGTGATTCATATGCAAAATAAGCACATTCTTTTTAAAATCGTGCAGTCGTAAAAGTATTATAAAGGTTTGAATGCGACCCTGTTCAGGTTGAGAGTCCACGTGTAGGTATTTCTTTATATTTCCTACCAGTTGAAAATGTTTTGATAAGTAACGTTGTTTAGGTATCTTCTCGCAGTTCGTGCTAAACCTAACCTAAAAAACAAAAAGAGTGAAACGGCTTTATGCTCTGCAGCCTTTAAAGGCCACTTACAATGCATTCAGGCTCTAGTGAAAAATGGAGCAACTCTCGATACTGTAGACACCAACGGAATGACAGTTCTAATGAAGGCAGCATCCAAAGGTAATTAGTAATTATTAGTTTCAATTACTAAAATGCATGGAAAAAAATCACTACGGCCCTGTTCATCAGAAACTAATAACTTTTTTTTATTGATACCCCATTTTGCTTATTTAAAGTACGCCTCAGCGTGTTTAAATCCCACTTTCAAAAACGCGCGTGTTTTAAAGTTACCATGGCAACATCAACAACCCGTGAAACGTGAAGTCTAAATATGTCAACTTTTGAATTATTGATTTGACAGAATTACCTTTTAACCTCAAATAAAATATGTTTACCAATGTCAACGGTGACAACAATGAATCTTATGTGACAGATTGGAAGGTATTTTTTGTTCTCCTCATTTTCATGACAACGACAGGTATATCACATCGCGAATTCGACCATTTCACTTACTTACTAAGTTATTATTTCCATTTTTTGTAATATAAATACCAATAAAAAAAAATAATGTAAAGTATTCGTGGATAACTGGTCTTTAAAACACTTGCTCTATTTCAAGCAGTCCGGCTGCGCCGTCGTGCTTGCAAAATCGCGCGTGTTTTAAAGACCTTAATATCCACTTATACTTTAATATACTATTTTAGTGCATACCTGGTGTGTGTGTTTGAATAAAGGGATTTACGCAGCATGTGGGAAAAATTTGTATTGTTAGATTTTAACAAATACGGACGTTGACAATCGTTTCTGCCTTATCAGAAAGCCCAAAACAGTGTGTCTTTACTACTTTAGGGGTTTGAGGGGAAATTTAATAAAAATAGTAGCTAAATTGATCTTAAATATAAGAGTAATATTCGAGGTAATATTTAAAAACTTTTGTAATTAGAATAATACATAAATATTATAAAGTAGTAATAAACAACAATAAACATAGGTCAGGGTGCATAAAGATTTTAAACATAATAATTAACTAACCAGCCACCAGAACCTATGACTGACATTAATAATCTGTGTTAGAAAATATCATGATATTTATATAAATACATCATGACATAATATAATTATATCAGATATACAGGGTGTTTTTTTATAATAAGATGCTAATATGTAAGGTTATTCTTGGGTCCATTTTGAGAAAAAAACTTCCTGAACATAAATATGTCCTAAAAGTCTTAACTATTGAACTACAGGGTGCTAAAGCTTTAAGAACAATTTTTTTTTATGATAACTTGGTATGACCCTATATATATTTTGGTAAAACGTGGTATTATTTATCCAAACTCAGTTTGATGACATTCCAATCATTCCATACGGCGGTAAACAGTCTATTAAAGAGACCGACCTCACAACCAGGGTTGTCAGATCTTTCTTCTTCAATTCTTGTAAGTTTTTTTTATTAAAGATGTTTCATTTATATCAGTATTCAATTGTTAGTCAGTAACTTTCTTTGAAAGCTAGTTTGCAAATATACTTTAAACCGAGGAGTTTTGAGTGTGACAGAAAAAAATAACAAGCCATTCATTGTTATAATAATACATTCTTTAGTCCTTAAGAAAGAATATAACTGAAATCAAGACAAAAAGTGTTTTCAGTGTTTAAAAACAACTAATTAACAAACCCTTGTTTCTCGTATATACTTACATTGTGCTTACAAATCCGAAAATTTAGAAGAATTGGCAACAGCATGTAATTTGTTGCGGTTGCAAGCGCCAGGATATAAGCTGAACCGGTACCCGGCCCGTCTAACGATCGATTCTGCCAGACAGAGATAGGCCAGTGACCGCCGATGGCGTGGAAGAGACTGAGATAAAATATACGTGGTTATGCCTTGATGAACAGGCCGGAGTCTGGTTAACGAGAATGAAGTTCTGGTAAAAAAATTAAAGCATTTTCTGAGCAGTGTCGTGCCGTGTCAGGTTTATTTTTCTGATTTTAGTTTTGTAGGGTAGAATGGGGCAAGTGTAAAATCGGGGTAAGTGTAAAATAGGACCTCCCATCAGACAATAGTAAGAGTTTTCTTGTCTGTGGACTCCTAGCCAACTAATTATGCGTAGCCGCTGTTACATTATCCACTCCCGACGTAAAATCACGTGTTTTCTTCTTTCTGAGCGGTCATTTGTACCATAACCTCCAAATCGGTCTGGTGAATAGTGTGTGATATCTCCGTAGAAAATTGTGCAAATATAAGAATTTAAAGTATATTTTTAGTTTTATTGGATTTTCTTATGTTTAGTTAATTTTAGCAGCTCTAAAATCCTATATAATGATCAAATCTAAAACCTGTTTTTACTTATACGCACTTTTACACTTTCCCCATAAAAACATCATGTGGGGGGCAAGTGCAAAAATTGTAATGGGGCAAGTGTAAAAACAACTTTGCACTTGCCCCGTTTTCCGAGTGTGCCAAACGTTGTCACCGGTACTTTTCTCTCTCTAATGTAAAATTACTAACAGCCCCTTCATCAGTATCTAATGACACCAATTCCAAAATAATTATCAGCTCTGGCCAAAATAAAGATAATATACTAAATAATCATCAGGATATGTCCTAACGAAACATTTTATTGGTCAAATAAAAATTGTCAAAAAAGTATTTTTTTAAGTACTTTCGTTATTGGGAAGGTTCTAAAGTGTTATTTAAAATAACGTATTTTTCACAGATATTTTTTTAATTTTATGTTTACGATTTGTTGGCTAACTGTTCCAAAAATAAAAAAGTTCATTACTTCCCAGATTTTTAATTTTTTTTAATTGTGCAAAAAAAAAAGTTGATATGGGAAATATAAGCTTTATTTACACTTTCCCTTTGCCGTTTTTTTGAACGTTATTTTAAGTTGCATTCCAATTTTGCACTTTCCCTTTTTGGGGTAAGTGTAAAATTTCGGTAGACTAAAAATAGAAAATTTATAATCTCTAACTCTGGAAAATTATTGATAAATGCCCTATGCGGTATGAAAACTAAACATATTAAACCATCACTTTCTTTTAAAAACACTTTTATAAATATCGCACTTTCAGAGTAGGAGTAAAATAAACCTAAACTATTAAAAAAGGCTTGGCACTTGCCCCAGAATTTTTGAGTTACTTACCTTATATTTATTATTTTAATATAATATTATTATATATACAGTGGGTTTATAAAGTGTAGTATGTACAAACACCTAATGTAAAACAAACTTATAAGTGTGTATACGCATTTTAATTATTTGTTTGGGACGCCTATGGTTAGGAAATTCCCACAGTTTAATGTCATTAAATTGACCTAAGAAACACTATACCTACGCATCTTCTATGCGTCAAAAGGCATTTTCTGCTGTACAACAGAATTTTTTATTCTTGCCAGTGGCATTCGTGCGGGATTTGCACGGAATCATTTTAAAGAGAAAAGTGACATAATATATTATGTTCATATGAAGTTTCTTTTCTCAAGATGGATCCAAAAAAACCTCCTTAAATATTACCATATTATTAAAAAACACCCTACATAACAGATATATGTATATAATTTTCAACATTTTATTATGTTTATTTAATAAAAAAACAGCATTGCTTTCTGCATAAACTATATTTTGATTTTTAACACAAACATAATATTAACAAATCGATACAGTTATAGAAGCTTATACTTTTGCACAGGGGCGTATTGCGAAATTGTCTGATGTTTAGAATTTAGGTGGAAAACATTTTTTATTTAATAAATAAAATTATCGGATATACAGGGTATTCCCTACTCGATGGTACATTAGAAGTATCTGGAGAACGAAAAGAAAAATAATTTTGAAATTTTCACTACGGCCATAGGAGACTGCGCTCTAGCTTTTAAAAAAAATTTCGCGGTTGCAGTGTTGCCAGATCTATTGATTACTGACATCAACTTTGGAATTTTAAATGAGACACCCTGTATATTTTTACATTTTTAAATTCCACATAAAATTATAATTATTTTTATTAAATGCATTAGTCTATACTTCATAGTTTCCGAGATATTGACTCTCGAAAAGTGACATTTTTGAACTTTGACAGCTTCTAACTTTCTAACAGTACGTCCTAGAGCAAAACGGCTTACATGCCTCTATCTTCAATTTTTATTATCTTCCCAAAAAAACCAACTTCCGGTTAAACCGGAACAACTATATTTCCTGCTTTCGAGTTACATCCGGTTTGACCGGAAGATGATTTTTTTGGGAAGATAATAAAAATTGAAGATAGGGACATGTAAGCCGTTTTGCTCTAGGACGTACTGTTAGAAAGTTAGAAGCTGTCAAAGTTCAAAAATGTCACTTTTCGAGAGTCAATATCTCGGAAACTATGAAGTATAGACTAATAATGCATTTAATAAAAAAAAATTATAATTTTATGTGGAATTTAAAAATGTAAAAATATACAGGGTGTCTCATTTAAAATTCCAAAGTTGATGTCAGTAATCAATAGATCTGGCAACACTGCAACCGCGAAATTATTTTTAAAAGCTAGAGCGCAGTCTCCTATGGCCGTAGTGAAAATTTCAAAATTATTTTTCTTTTCGTTCTACAGATACTTCTAATGTACCATCGAGTAGGGAATACCCTGGATATATCATCTGAACTCTATTAATAATATTGGCAGAAATTATTTTTTCACAATCACAGTGACAGGTTAGCTTAATTCTTAATTTACTACTAAAGCAGCTTTGATTGTGAGTAAATGTTGTTTGCCAATGTGTTTTATATCACAGCCAAAGTTGCCAGGTTAGGTAATTATTGCTTAAAATCTTTGTGCACAGCAACATTAGTCATGTATGCTTTTTTATTAATAATAAATCGATTTGAGAGTCTAGCATGCATAGCCATGAAAAAAATTTCGTTATGAAGACATGGAGTCTAGCCAGAATTGAACAATTTCCTTTTTCTTATTAAGAATGGCAACTATAAGGTATATAATATAAGAAGTAGACTTTTAGGAAACGTGATTTGACGTAATCGTTTAATACATACATACATACAATACATACATACATACACCATTACATACAAATAATATTTTACTAAAAAAATTGTCTTATGAGTATCGTCAATTTTTTTTAATTTGGCAAAAATAAGTATTTTTTGTTATTTTTCATTCAATTGTTTTCAAAATTAACGTACCGGGTGATTGGTTATATTTTGCACCCCCACCTATCTCATTTATTTGAAGAGGTATCAAAAAACTTTAAATACCAAAGTTGTAGGCTTTTTGATAAATTTTTATTTTACAATATCAGAAGAAAAAAAAGATAATAGCATAACTGTGAAATACGTACAAATTGTGTTTTTTTAAATGAAACACCCTGTATATTATATGATATCCTTGTGGAAAATCTTCTTCTCATTTCAAATATATATATTTTATATGGTCTATTCTGAACGCTTGGGTAAATAAGTATAATTTAAAAACATAGCATAAGTAGGCTTAGACAATATGGCCGATTGAATATAAGGCAATTGTTCACCTATTATTGGTCTGCTATATGAATATTAATGTTTATAAACAAATTAATATTAATTATTCTTAGAAATAAAACCATACGTTTAATATAATATGTTTTAGTTAATATTTATTATATTTAAAAAAAACTTACTAAACTTTAAACTACATTTAAAATACCAAATTCTTACAATTATTTATAGAAACATATTTTATGTAAGACGATTTTATGGGGAATATCGCGGTAATAGCCGACATTCAATCTAATGAATATGTGCGAAATGGCCCCCATTCGCTTCTATACATTTTTGGTAACCGGCTTTCAATTTGTCTATAGCCATGGATATCCAATCTGGATTAGTATTTCTAAGAATAATTAATATTAATTTGTTTATAAACATTAATATTTATATAGCAGACCAATAATAGGTGAACAATTGCCTTATATTCAATCGGCCATATTGTCTAAGCCTACTTATGCTATATTTTTAAATTATACTTATTTACCCAAGCGTTCAAAATAGACCATATAAAATATATATATTTGAAATGAGAAGAAGATTTTCTACAAGAATATCATATAATATACAGGGTGTTTCATTTAAAAAAACACAATTTGTACGTATTTCACAGTTATGCGATAATCTTTTTTTCCTTCTGATATTGTATAATAAAAATTCATCAAAAAGCCTACAACTTTGGTATTTAAAGTTTTTTGATACCTCTTCAAATAAATGAGATAGGTGGGGGTGCAAAATATAACCAATCACCCGGTACTTATGTATTTATAATTTACTTCTTCATAGCATTTCTTAATTAACAATTTTAATATCTTTTCATTTAAAAGGTAAATTTTGTTATATTATTATATTTCTTATTTCTCGCCAAACCCCTAAATACGATCGCCATTGTTTAATGGTTTTTGGGATTTTTGATGATGCAGAACCGATAAAGTACCAATATCGGTATTGATTGACCTTACAGGCCTATAAAAAATGCTTATTCCCCATAAGAATTGTGTTATTAAAATAGTACCTCCAGGAAAAAAGCTGTCTGGTCGGCGAATTAATTTGTTTCCTCAGAAAAAAGTTGGTAACCATTTGAAATTATATTAACACCAATCAAAAACACGAGTCTCGCCAAGCCAGGGCGAGCCAATCAAGCCTATTGTTATTAACTTGTTCGCGTGTTTATTATTTTGGTGATAAAATGTTATTTTTGTGATATACAGGGTGTCCTAAAAAGTATGTTCAATAATTTGGGATTGAGTAGATTGGTTAAAAAAAAAGTAAAACCTGCATATAAAATTTTGTCCTATATCCACTTACTACGAAGCTACAGCCCTTAAAGAAGGTACTCTGAAGATGATTTTTTCTAAATATTTTCGAAACCTAAAATTTAGATATTTTGGTAAACCTTGTATGCTGAATAGAAAACTGTGGTCTTAAAATGTGAAAATGTATGTGTAACCAGAAATAGGGGATAGTTGGGTAAAAATAGACAACTTTTTTACGCTAACTTTTTTACTTTTTGTGTCAAATTAGAAAAACCTGACATATTTTCCGAAAAAAAGGTACTATTGGTAAGACATGATCGGATGCGTAAATAAATCTATATAATAAATTGAATAAGATTTTAAGATTTGATAATCGAATCAAATTTATTTCAAAAACTACTTTTTTATACAGATACAGTTGTGAATTATACCGGTTATATTTTATAAAACATTTAAAAACAGTTGCATATAGCACCTAGGCATTAAATACCTAAATACCTTTTGAGAATGTTACATAATAAGTATCACAGCTGCTTAAGCAATAATCTCAGTAAAATCAAATTGTACATAACATAGTAGTAAAATATATAAACAAAAGCAATATAGGTACCTTCAAAACAATGTAGTTCATTCAAAAAAAACTACCATAGTAGTAATAATAACAAAACCCAGTGGCAAAATTAAAAAAAGTCACAGAGAGCTACAAATAGTTTAAAGTTACCGATATTACAACACCTCAGTAAAAATATTCCATATTTGTCAAAAACAATTTCTTAAACTCAGTTTAAAACGGTTTTTATCTTTTATATTTCTTATTTGTAATGGTATTTTGTTGTATAATTTTTTGACCCAAATATGTTACAAAATGTTGACCTAAGCTGTTGTTACATAAGGTAGTGTTTAAAAGCCTATTTTCCATACCTCTTGTGCAGTATATATATTATGTGCCATTTATTTCGACTTGTACTTTTCATTGTTATGGATAAATTTGCATGTCGTTATTATAAGTATATAAACTATCTAAATTATTTATTTCGTTGGAATAAGTTATGTACCCACTATCCCCTATTTCTGGCCACATTTCGACATTTTAAGACCACAATTCTATTCAGCATACAAAGTTTACCAAAATATCTAAATTTTAGAAATAACCATCTTCAGAGTAGGTACCTTCATTACGGGCTGTGCTGTAACACAACACTGTACTTTCAATTGGAATCATGCTGCTATTTCAAATTAGCGGATGGCAACCAGGAAGAACCAAAACCATATTAGTACAGAGATATTAAAGTGTACCATTTATACAGCCCATTAAGTGTTCTACTTTCTTTATAGTTCTGCGGTTGAAATCTAGCAATAAAAATGATTTCCATATGCTGCGTAAAATCTGCTCATCACTAATCAAGTTTTTTCAAATCCTAATATAGGCCTAACCGACGTGGTAAGATGCTTTGTACAGGCAGGGGCCAACGTCAATCTTCAATGCAAAGAGGGTAGAACAGCCGTAAGTTATGCAGCAAGTAGCGGTGAAATAAATTGTGTTCAGCTGTTTCATACTTCCAAAACAGATCTCAATTTGGCCGATTGTGACGGACAAACTCCATTAATGAAAGCTGCTATAAAAGGTGCCTATTCTGTTCTGGATTGGCTAGTGACTAAGGTCGGAAAACATACTCAAGATCATGATATTACTTGCAAGAAAGGAAAAACAGCATTATATTACGCGGTTGAATATGCACATTTGGACTGTGTTACGGTATTGATAGACAAGTAAGTATTTTGTAATAACTTTTTATCTACTCCGTTTATAGAAAGTTGACATTTCGGTAATAGGTATACCGGGTGTCCACGGAAGGTGGCTCGCCCCTCTAACTTTTTTGTTTTTCAAGATAATGAAATAAAATTCGGGGGATTTTTATACGACATAAAACTGCATTTTTTGACAGGTGACTCAATATTATGGAACTTCCGGTTTAACCGGAAGTGACATAAACTTTCGATTTTTAAATGGGACACCTGGTATATTTTTACTTTTTTTGACTCCATATGACATTCTAAATACAACGATGTGTCACTTGTCACTTTTTGTCACCAAAAAAAATATTTTTTTTCCAAATTTATGCTTTTATCTAGAGGGCTATGAATACCTTAAAATCACTTATTTCAGTTCTGTAATCTTGGGAAAATACAATTTTACTATTTTTGGTCCAATGCTATGTGCTATGTAAAATTTACTCTTTAAAGTTGTATAACTCATTTTTTTTAAATGGCAACATGGTGGCTCGTCGGGTTAAGAAAAAAGAGGATTTTATTACGATTATTTTGATACCATACACTAAGTATTAGGTTTTAGAAAAGCTGCCATTATAAACTTTTAAAAGTTAACTTAGAACTTTCCAAAAATGAAGCAAGCCACGGGCCACGGCTCTCTGTTTCCTTTACCAGACAAATTTTAATGCGTAAGCATGCAAGATAGAAATAAACGCATGCTACTACTGAAAGTTTGTAATTGTCTACATTTAATTTTGAATTATCGAATTTACGTTATTTATTATTTATTTTCCTACGAGCGTGCGCAAAGTAGTACTTTGCGCACGCATTTTTGTGTGCAAAGTTACACTTTTCCGCACTAGTGCGGATAAGACTTTTACCCGCACTGGGTGCGGAAAAGTAAAACTATTCAAAAATCTCCTTGGTAGGGAATATTTATATTTATTTTAGTAGCTGTAAACTATTTTATGGCAATGTGAGAAGCCGTTGCAAGAGTATTCTCTTTTATCTTTTAATCGTAATTCCCGATATTTGTATTTCAGCTTAAAACGAAAAATTTAGTTTCCTATTATTTTTTTTATTGTTATGTAATTTTTTAATTTTCTATTATTTTTTTTTGTTATGTAATTTTTAGTTGTAAGTATATTATAGTTCTTTCTTTAAAGTCGAATTAAAAATTATTAAATAAATTATCATATTTTTATTTTTGTTGTTATCTGATATGAAGCTCGTAGGAAAAATGTTGTTCCTAACAAGTGCGCAAAGTGCTTTTCCGCACGCAAGAACTTATCCGAACTCCGCTTCGCGTCGTTCGTCCAACTGTACTTGCGTGCGGAAAAGTATCACTTTGCGCACTTGTTAGGAAAATAACTATATTTAATTACGGGCTTGATATTTTGTAATTTTTTTTCAAACGATTCAAAACCAAGGTTTATATACAGTGTCACCAGTAAAGTCCGCATCATATGGGATTTTTTTTTATTATTAGCTTTACTCGAAATTTGACTTTGGCATCAAGTTCTGCTTTGATCGAGACGAAAATTAATCAAAAAAATAATAGTCACGTGGTTTGCATTATCTGTCAAATTTTAATTTTTTCCTAAAAATTATTCAAAAGAGGGGTTATTTATGAAAATATGGGAAAATGTTATTAGAAAAAGTTTTTTTTTAAATGCAGTTTCTAGCCCACATGCAAAATTTCAGCTGGATAAGATAATTTTGATTTTTTATCTATATTTTGTAAATTGCACCACTTTTGCGAAATAAGACTCAACGCAATTTACATAAACTTCTTAGTTTTGACAATGCTTTATTTCAGATTCATTTTCTTTAAAGTAGCGCCATATTAAATGTGTGTTTTTCTACAAAATCAAAATTGGGCTATTAAAATTTGGTCGCATGTGATGCAAAGTTCATTTGTTTTTGACCCTGTATAAGGTAACTTCATAAAATAAGTATTTTTGAAAACGTAGTTTATATCTAAAAGTAAAACACCTTAATATTAAGACAAAAAAGAACACAGTGTCATCAGTAAAGTTTTCATTAAGTGGAAAATAAATTTTAGTTTAACTTTACGTAAAGTTTATCTATTTTCAACGATTTAATTTAAAACCCCTTTATTTTATTTTTTATTTTTTTACTTTCAGACACAAACTACGTTTTCAAAAATACTTATTTTATGAAGTTACCTTATACAGGGTCAAAAACAAATGAACTTTGCATCACATGCGACCAAATTTTAATAGCCCAATTTTGATTTTGTAGAAAAACACGCATTTAGTATGGCGCTACTTTAAAGAAAATGTATCTGAAATAAAGCATTGTCCAAACTAAGAAGTTTTATGTAGGTTGCGTCGAGTTTTATTTTGCAAAAGTGGTGCAATTTGCAAAATATAGGTAAAAAATCATAATTATCTTATCCAGCTAAAATTTTGCATGTGGCTAAAAACTGCCTTTAAAAAAACTTTTTCTTATAACTTTTTTCGATATTTTCAGAAATAACCCCACTTTGGAATAATTTTTTGGAAAAAATTAAAATTTTACAGATGATGCAATCACGTGACTAATATTTTTTTGCTTAATTTTCATTTCGATCGAAGCAGAACTTGATGCCAAAGTCAAATTTCGAATAAAGCTATTAATAAAAAAAAATCCCATATGATGCGGACTTTACTGGTGACACTGTATATCTTTTATAAATTTATGCAGTAAAAACATCAAACTAGAAAAATAATTTCCGAAAAGTTATATATTAAGAATATTTCAAACTAGGGGATTTTCCGTCATTCACCGATTATTGGCAGCATTGCTTTTCTACGGCCGGCATTTCGTGATATTAAAAGGGTGGTGCAGGACAATTTTGCATTGCTCCACTTAACGACTTAACGACAAAGAAAAAAATGAACTGTTAACGTTGCAGAGTTACTAAATCCAAAATCACAAGGGACTGAACTTGATTAAATACAAATTATTTCAGCCATAGAATGCATGCATACCTACTTAACAGAACAAAAAGTAAACGTAATGTAAAAAAGCAAGAAGTAAGTAATTGATAAAATAGCAAATTACCGTTGTATAGATGCGGCAAATTGTTTGGCAATAATTTTATGTGGATAAGTAGTTTTGACAGCCTTATCTCCTGGTGGAAAGGCCTTTGTTTATCATATTCATTATCAAAGGTAGCGTCACGGGTTTTGATGATGCCAGCATCTTTAGCAGCCGCTGAGCGAAGTTTTATAGCTACATTCATTAAAAAAAAGGAACCGTCTTATGACAGAGCACGTAACGAACGAGTAACTCTGCAACGTGTCCCATAACGCAAACTTATTAAAAAAATTAGAAGGTGGAAATAGATCAATTATTATTGTTGACACTGCTAAAGATTTAGAGGAAGTTGACTATCATGAAGAAGGCATTGATGTCGAATATAATATTAAAGGTGATGATGACAGCGATTAAGATCCCGCGTGTTCTACTTATTTCTTGAATGTTTTTTAACGATTTTGACTGTATTCTTTGTTTTCGATATTTAACCATTTATTTGTGTTTGTGTTCTATTTTTTGGATAATATTATTAAAGGTTTAGTTTTATTGAGTTCTTTAGTTTTCAAATTAATTGATTCAGCTGATACTAGGTGGAAATCCATAATTATACTATTATGAGATACAGTAAAACAAAGTTGAATGACATGTTTCGCTAACACTATAGCTTCGTCAGCGTCAGCATAGGTATGTTGATGACATCTTAACATGTTTTCTTGGTACTGATAGACAGTTAAAAGTCTTTTTGGAATATATTAACAGCCTACACAAAAATATCAAGTTTACAATAGAACACGAAAGTGACAATTCTATCAATTTTCTTGATTTAAATATTAAAAGAGAAAATGATAGACACGTTTTCTCCGTTTTCCATAAACCATCTCATACAGATACTGTCATACACAACTCTTCTTGCCACCCTATACAACACAAATTAGCTTCTTTTCACAGTATGATCCATAGACTAGTAACTCTAAATAAAATCAATTTTCAAAAAGAACTAAACATTATTAAACAATTTGCAGTCAATAACGGATATAACTCAAATTTAATTGACCAAATCCTAAAAAAGAAAACTTACAAAAAGGCTATTGACTTAGTTTTTTCTAGAAGCAAAAACTCTGACCAATTTAAACTTGTCACTTTCTTTGGACAACCAAGCAAAGTAATTGGCAATTTTCTTAACAAACTTGATATAAATTTGTGTTATAAAACTAATAACTCTTTAAGTAAATTCATCAAAAACAATAAAACTAAAACCGATAAAAACAAAAAATCAGGCGTCTATAAATTAAAATGCAAAGATTGTCCTAAAACATACATTGGCCAAACGGGTAGACAGTTTGACAAAAAAATACAGGAACATTATAACAGTTATCTAAAAAATAAAACAGACTCAAACTATGCTAACCATTTACTTGATTATCAACATAATTTCGATCCTTCCTTTAAAGTCTTACATACAGAAAACAAAGGCTTAAAACTGAATTTGTTAGAATCTATGGAAATAAATAAACTTAAAAATACGGACCTGTTACTTAATGATCAATTAGATTTAAATAATTCACCTTTGCTAAATTTATTCTGTTGACCATATAATTAAGATTTTGTAAATTCCTAACCATATTGTACCTAATGTAATTTGATTTTTAAACCCTCTGTTGGATTTTTCCACAATTGTAACCCTTCCACTTCCACTACTTTATTTACATCTTAAATAGTTTAATTTTATTGCACCCAATTTTTACTTTTCGCCTTTATTTAATCATTGTCATCTGACGAAGCTACAGTGTTAGCGAAACATGTCATTTTCTGTCTAATATAGTGTTCAACTTTGTTTTACTGTATCTTTAGTTTTCAATTTGTTTCCCATATTTCGATATAATATTTCCAATGTTTCCGAAATATTTCCCAAAAATATAATTTTCGGAAATTTTACAACGCTAGTTGGTTGGTTGGTTAAAGGTGGGGGTCGGGTGTGTGGCCCAAGCTTCTTACACTACAGCCTTCCGGCTTATTGAGCGCCCCAGTCTTGTTAGAAAAGGTTTGTTCCTTGTACGAGGTCCAATAGTTCTCTTCCAAGTTTGTCATGCCGGTTGTCGCTACGTTTAATATTTTCGAAGATTCTTAATCTTTTGCGGGTTAGTGCCTCGCAGTTGTGTTTGATATGATACGCGGTTTCGTCCTCTTCAACGCAAAGTCTACATTCAATGGGTCCATTGTACCCACTCGTTGAAGGTGTTTTCTTAAGTGACCCGAAACCCACTTATTGTTTCTGGCTGCCAGGTCGTTAAGGCACTCCAATGTGATCTTTGATGTGAATCGGTAGGAGTTTAGAGCCTTGAGGGCAGCTTGGCTGTCCGGACAGGATATATATTGGTCGTGGTAGCCCTTTTCAAGATTATTTTGTTTGCATGATTGTATCGCATGACTTTCTGCTTGGTATACTGTGGCGTAGTTTTCCAGGGGATATACTTTCCCCAAATATACCTACTCCGCTGGCCGTTTTCGTCCATCAGTGTACCAAACTAGGCCTTTGTCTAATGACGGAGGTTTTCCCTTTGAAAACATATCAAAATCGTAGCTGATAATAAATGGTTTTGTAAAGTTATATCTCGCTTTTATGCGATCGGTCTGTATCTCCAAGAGCTCGTGGTTGATAAGATCCGTGGCTCTTGTGCGCCTTATTTTTCCGGGGCGTTGTTTCCATTCCCCGTTTCATCCTAGAGGCGCTGCAGTTGGCCTCCATTTTGATGTGTATATTTAGGGGTGCTAGGCCTAGTATGATTTCCATTGGCGGTGGGGGTGCTTCTCATTGCACCGCTGATACACAAGTAGGCCAGCCTCTGTAAGCTATTTAGTTTTGTGGCTGTTGTCATTTGCTGTGTTTTTGCCCACCAAACTACAACAAACCCGTATGACATCAAGGGTTTGATGACTGGGACATATAAGCACAGCACCATCTGCGGTTCGAATCACCAGGTTTTCCAAAATAGTATACTGCATCTCATTAGGCACAATGCTACTAGAGATACACTTGGTTGTGTAGAGGTAAATGTTGCCGTGCGTCGCATTATGTCCGATTTTATAAGTCACTACCTAACTTTTTAGACGATCGAAAAAAAAAATATGGAGTGTTTTTTTAGGGCACTCAGTGATGGCATATTCATCGATATTTGTTATTTTCAAAATTTAAAAAAATATATATACCACTAGACATCTAAACTTAACCGTTTTCGAGATATAAAGATATGACTATGAGTGACACTAGATGAGCTATTAGATGTTTTCTAATAAATTATTACAAAAATGTTTATTTAGTTATCATCGAGGTTACCATTATCGTAAATTTTTTAAATAATGTCCGTTAAGTCTGTAATATTCATAATTCGATATCTCAAAAACGGAAAAGCTTAGATGTTTAGTGTGTGATATACACTTTTTTAGAATTTTGAAAATAACATAAATATCGAATAATATACCATTAAAAACAGTAACTTTATTTTGCTTCGACTTTCTGGCTCATCCAGTATAGTTATTTTTTTAAATTTTAATAGAGTTTAAAAACCCTTAAAACTTCTGTGTTTACTATTTTTCGCCAACTATCTTATTTTAAGAAATAATTGACCGTTTCCATACATATCAGCGACCCCCAGCATAATACTTCAGTCATTTCTATAACGACCCCCCCCCCCCTCTGGCGTCTAGTTCCTCCACCCCGATGATATCGACGTTGACAGTTGTCTAGGCTCCTTATGACGTTACTAAAGGATATTTACTGTAATTTCTGACGAGGACGTTTAGCCTGAATGGCGAGGCGCTAGGTTTTGGACCAGAAGGTTACTAGTTCGAATCTTTTCGGTGGTAAACTTTTTTTAAATTTTGGTAAAAATTTTATAAGATTGGCACTAGAAGATGATTTTAAATGGGTTTGTTCAGGTTAAGCTTCTCTACATATTTTTCCATAGTTATGGCACATTTCAAATTAATGTCCGATCGGCCAATTAGAATATGAGCAACACAAAAAACAAAAAAAAATACAACAATCCAGTTACACGACTGTGAGCCACACCATCACAACGCAGTTCCATTGTCATCCACATGTCCACAAAACCAATAGAAACAAAAACGGCGGGAAGCGACAATTGGAGGAATGTCAATTCAAATGAAACAAACTACGCGTGCGCCAATGGCATCAATCAATAATCAGGGTGTACCTAGACGCTTGTGTACCTATTTTAATGGCTTTAGTTCTCTAGACTTTTTAAAGTGTAGTTCTGGCCTTTGTTTTCAGTAGGAAAATCTAAAAATTATCATTGAAGTTTCGTTGTTCTTGTAAAATATGATTGGCAAGGATTGAATTGATTTTGCAATAAAACTTATATTTTCAGATGCAAAGTGAACATCAATGTGAGAGATAACGATGGCAAGACTCCTCTTATAGAAGCTATAAAACAATGTAATTCAAAAATGGTAAGATATCTCTTGCTCAATGGTGCTAGATGTGACAACATATGTGAAGCTGGGATGAGTGCTATTCATTACGCCGCTATAACCGGTAGTATCCAAATTTTCAAATATGTGTTCTTCCATGATAAAGAAAAAATAAAGGAAACAGCAAATTTAAAAAATACTGATGGGCAGACACCACTAATGCTAGCTGCAAAATATGGTAGGGAAAACATAATCATGTACTTGCTGCAACATGATATGATATCCGTGGACATCCACGGCCTGTGCAATAAATCATGGACAGCTTTGCATTATGCTGTGTATGGTGGTAACGTAGAGTGTATTAAAATTATGAAATATAAGGCGAAAATCAACATTAACGCACAAACCAAGAAGGGCCAAACACCACTCATGATAGCATGTGCGCAAGGTCTAAATGAAGTTGTGAAGTGGTTGGTACACCTTAAAGCCGATGTTCACCTGCAGTGTGAAGAAGGTAAATATTAGATAAAAATAACTATTTTAATACCGCTTTTACAGGGACTTTTGGCAGTTTCTAGTTAAGTTTTTATTGGAACAGACATAATTTATAGTTCGCTTAGTTGCCGCCAGATGACAGACGTGTCGTCGTTGTAAAAATCCCGCGTTTTTACTGCCGCTTAAAAAGTAACGCTGCCGCAACGGTCAGTTGTATCTTAGCTGTAAAGGATTACATAACGTGTTAATTTCTACAATGACGTAAGTGACAGTACTTCATACATTGGGAGCTCTGTGCTAGTGGAATATTGACATAAGGGGCAATTAGGTCAGTGTCATGGTCATTTTTTTAAATATATTAATAATACCTACATTATGAAATTTGTTTAACAAAATATCAATTTTTTTAACTTAATTTTTCCAGTAACGTCAGTATAAAACGTTTGATTTTGTTTAGTAATAAAAATAATTTTTAATTTTTTGCTAGAACAATGACGCATTTGTCTCTAAGGGGCTATGCCCCCTTCGTTTTTCATAACAGGGCGGCAGTCACGGCGAAACTACTGAAATGTATTTAGTTATTAGACAGTTTTTTAACTGGATGTCAAGGCGCTGCAGTTCGACATTTCCTGACAGATACACCACATGACATCACACAGGTTCCCGCGCCATAGAGTTCGTTTTGAATATTAGGATGGACGTGCAAACTTTAATTAATTATTTATAAAAAATTAAGGAGTGATAATTATGTGCAAGCTCCCTATTGTTAGAAAAGTTAACGTAATGTTGAATTCGAGGTTGAATTACATGTTCGAGATTTTTCGTCCGCAATTGCACGTGGCACATCCGAAAAGTACCTTATACAGGATTTGCCAAGCGGGTCGCCCTGAGCCGTATTTGATTGGGACAGAGATCTGGATCGATTTGATCTTAAGTCAGTTCAGTGATCCAAGGTGAAACACGGATTTTTATGTCAGTTGTTCGTTTGGGTTTCAATTTTGACTTAACTTCATTTCATATTCAAAAATTAGTCAAATAGCGTAGTAGTATTTTATAAAGCGGGGGTCTAAAGAGAAACAACTTTAACCTATTTTATTTCCAGTCTTCTCATTCACGTAAAGGAAATAGTATTTACCTAGATGAGTTCAAAAAGACGTAATTCATTCATTTCTACTTCTACATCACAGCTAATTTTCTTGAAAAAATACATAATTAAAGAATACTAATAAATACCCAACGAAAATCTAAAAACAGGGACAGAATGGAACTATAACTTCCAAAACCATAAAGTAAACAAAACAAGAAACTGATTTTAGTGATCCTGCAAGTTCCCTGGTTCACTTGGAATCACTCACTTTGACGGTAGTGGGGGGAAAGTGACCAATTGCCAACCGAACACAGATCAAATCGGTTGGAGAATCAGTCAGTCAGGTCGATCTAAACCAGCGAATCTAGAAACTGGCTGTTTCGTCCTGTAAAATGATACTTTCCAGCCTTGTAACGTCATGCAATGACTATTTATTTTTTGTTACAGGTCAAAGTGCTCTACACTATGCGGTTATGAAAGGCGGCAAGATTAATAGCGTCGGAATACTTATAAGTTCAAAAGCGCATGTCAACTTACGAAATAAACAAGGGGACTCCCCCTTAATTCTGGCGGTACGTTACAGAAAAAACCTATTGGTGCCATACCTGATACGTTACGGAGCTAATGTGGACATTCAAAACAACGAAGGAAAAACTGCTCTCCATTGCGCTTGTTACAAAGGAAGCCTCGACTGTGTAAAAACTCTTATTAATTTCAAGGCCAACTTCGAATTAGAAGATAAATTGAGGCAAACTGCGATAATGACTGCGGCGAAATGGGGTTTTGACGATATTGTAAGCGTTTTGATTGAGGCTGGTGCAGATGTTATCAAAAAGGATAAATACACGAGGATGTATGATGATGTAGTTGATACAAAGCTTGGTATTAGACAAGAAAGAGAAAGAGAGTTTAAACCTAAGCGAAAATCTGATCGGGATTTTGCCGTGTCATAATAGCTATTTATACAATAAGTTGCGAAATGAGTGTCTTTTTGGCACGCGACGTGAAAATTGTCCAACGAGGCAAAGCCGAGTTGGACAACACGTCAAAGTGACTAAAAGACATTGTTTCGTAACTAATTGTATACAATATTTTTTCTACTGAGGTTTTATAATAAAAAACTTAATTTTACTAACATTTTATTACCTATATTTTATTTACACCTTTCATGTCAAAAAAATAGACAGTTTTTAAAAAAAATTCTAAAAATTTTTTTGTTAAAAACTGCGACAAATATAAAAGTAAAAATGAGGACTCAGACATTAAAAATGCCGCAAATGAGGTAATGGTGTACCTTGTTCCCCAAAAATCAAGAAGTTTGTATGAGGGCACATACGAAAAATTCAAAAAATGGTGTAAAGAAAAAAAGGTAAAAAACTTATCAGAAAAAGTCTTTTTGGCATATTTTTCACTATTATCCGATGCCTATAAGCCATCAACTTTGTGGAGTACTTACTTAATGCTTCGAACGATGGTTTATTTGAATAAAAATGTTGCGATGAAGACATTACAAATCTAATCGCATTTTTGAAAAGAAAATCTACGGGGTATAAACCCAAAAAGTCGAAAGTTTTTTCTAAGGAACAAATAGAAAGGTTTGTCAAAGAAGCAGACGATAAGAACTATTTATTGGACAAAGTCATACTTATTGTGGGAATCTCTGGAGCATGTCGCAGAGAAGAACTCACATATTTAAATATGAATAATATCGAAATTTCGGAGTCTTTAATTAAAATATCCATTCCAAACACTAAAACAAATGTTGCAAGAAGCTTTGTAATTAGCGAAGGCTCTATTGACGGCATCAACTTCTTGAATATTTTCCGAAAGTACGCGCAGTTACGTCCAGCACACATAACCCATGAAAGATTTTTTATCGCATACAGAAACTCCAAATGTTCCAGACTTCCAGTGGATATTAATACCATTGGAGAAACACCAAAGAAAATTTGCTGAGTTCTTGGAGTTTTCAAACGCTAAAGAATATACAGGCCACTGCTTTCGAAGATCTTCAGCAACTTTTTTAGCTGACTCTGGAGCGGATATATTGATGCTAAAGCGACATGGAGGTTGTGGGGTATATAGACGATTCTTTAGAAAATAAAAGAAAAATTTCCGAAAAAATTCTTGGTGAAAAATCTTTGGACGCTAACAACAAACGTGTTAAATCTGATAAATCCGAGTGTTCTACCAGCGCTACTAGTGGCATGGGTTTAATTGATATTGCTGTTGCAGATTCTATTTCTATTTCAAGTTCAAATTCCTCATCAATTTTACAAAGAGAAATATCTCAACGTACTGTTTTAGGTTACCCCAGCATTAATTTTAATAATATAAGTAACTGTACTGTTAATATTTATAATAAATAGGTAAAACTATAGTCTGTGTTTATATAGCTATTATTTGTAAATAATTACTTATTATTAGCTGTTTCATTTGCTCCTTTCAAAAATTGACATGACATGACATTAATTTTTTTTTATTATTGATCACAGCAATAAGCGATTAAAAACTGTTTGTTTTTTGGTTTTTAGTATTTTTGGTTTAAATATTACAGCCAATTATGTAGGTTATTCACTTTTACTACCTTGGGAACTACAATAATATGGACGAGATTGTAATATTACATTATGCTTTATTATTACATATACAGTATGTCTCCGTAAGTTTGCATCATATGGCAAACTTTTTTATTATTCATTTTACGAAATAAAGTTATTCTTCATAAAAAGCTCTGCATGGTCTAAAACCTAAAATGCAACCATCAAATATCGAAATTTTCCAGTCATATACGAGGTTTGTCAAAAAATGTGATTTTTTCCCAAGAATGTAAATTTTTTCCAAGAGTAAAGTACCTTTATTTTTGATATTATCAAAAATTGTTATAAAAAGAAGTTGATCAGAACTAAAAACCACGTCTAAATATACAATTATACGTTTATGTTGAAAAATTATTTTATTAATTTATTATCAATTATTTAATTTTTTAATTATTTATTTAATTTAATGCGTGTTATTGCCTATTTAGACGTGGTTTTTAGTTCTGATCAACTTTTTTTAATAACAATTTTTGATAATATCAAAAATAAAGGTACTTTACTCTTGGGAAAAATTTACATTCTTGGGAAAAATTCACATTTTTTGACAAACCTCGTATATGACTGGAAAATTTCGATATTTGATGGTTGTATTTTAGGTTTTAGACCATGCAGAGCTTTTTATAAAGAATAACTTTTTTTCGTAAGATGAATAATAAAAAAGTTTTCCATATGATGCAAACTTACAGAGACATACTGTATATTGGTTATAACAAAACCAAGGAAAATGACAACATTTTACGGTTTACCGCTCATAATTTTATACGACGTACAAATCTGTAATAAGTTACGCCAAACGTTGCCTGCGATAAACATTTCGCGAGCAAAGCCGAAGAAATTTATTGCATATAACTTAATTCTATAAGAAATTCAAACTTGTTCCTACAAACTGGTAGCATTATCTAGATACGTGAAAAATTTGTTCTTCCTATATCATCCCGAAGTAGGTTTTCTTCTTCGAATAAACCTAGCTACATTTAGCTTTAATATGTACTATAGTATGTAGGACTATAGTTTTAGAATATTTAGTAGTTAATAAACGTGGTAAATTGTAATTTTTCGGCAAACTCGAACCTTCAAAAGCAAAGTAAGGCCAACCTTAACTATTAATTTGAAGAAATAGTCCATACTTAAAGTGGAGTTGAAAGTATAGAAACAAAAGCAAAGCTAAAGTCTTCCACTACAAGTTTATTAAAATAAAAATATTCAATCGAGGTCTCTACATGTTTCGAACGTAGAAATGGTCATCATCAGGAGACAGAAAAAGTTTAGCTGATGGTGTTAGCAGAAGATAAAAACAATTATGTTCTAAGTTTTTACTACATATATTTTTCTAAGTACTCGGTAGGATTTTAAAAATTTTTACCAGTTTTTATTCACAGTTTATGTTAAACCCCCAACACATATTTTATTCCATGAAAGCTCCACTAAGGTTGTGTACCTTCTACCATTTTTTCTCTTCTGTTAACATCATCAGCTAAACTTTTTCTGCCTCCTGATGATGAACGTTTCTACGTTCGAAACACATAGAGACCTCAATTGAATATTTTTATTATAATAAACTTGTGGATGAAGACTTTTAGTTTTTTTTGTTTCTTTACTAATTCTTAAAAATCCGTCGTGTTATTCGATGCTTAAATACCTCTTAAATTTCCCTCATGTAAAAAACCCATAAGACCTATGCAATTTTTACTGAATTACTATGGAAATTCTACTTTTAATACCCATATTTTTATTTTGATATTAAAATAATTGCTGCTTTTTATTTGCATTCTCAATCAGTTCACTTTTAAATGAACTGACCTAAAATGATCTGATCCAAAATGAATCAAATAAAACTGGCTTTTATTCTGTTTCGGACTACGTCAGTGTCATTTGTCACGTAAATTTTGTTGAGGTTATGGTTATTCTCGATTTGATAATATTGTCACTATTCTCTGAATCCTCTGAAGACGATACTTCTTTATTCTTCATTATTTTTAGTCAATAAAAAGTTTTTCCTTTTAAATTTTGGATTACGGGCAAATATTTTATATTTTTATCTGTGGTTTGAGGTTAGGTTACGCCAAGTATCTGTCAAAACAACTCCCACCTTTTACTTCAGACCAGTTCACTTTAAGTAATCAAAATTTGCGGGTGGTGCAGTTAGGGGCAAAGGGGGAAGAAGAAGAAGACAGATCAAGACAGTTTGTAAATAAACCATCCTAATTATCAAATTTTAGTGATCTGGGTCAAATTGACCTGATCCAAGATGCAAATAAATAGCAGCAAATATAATATGTTATGCATAAATAAAAACTATCAAAACCATAGCAACTAACGCAATGAGTAATAAAGAAGTCATTTTAGAGACATTCTATTTGAAAGATATTTTCAAAAACGTGTTGATATACTTATTATAAATTACGATATTACTTTTAATAAATAAAATACGACATGTAGGTACTGTATTTTTATTCTGAAAGTTTTCTACCGAATACCGGCTTATTCGTTGGGAGTCGGGCTAGTTATGTTTCAAAACGGCGATGAAAATAAATTTCTGCAGGTTCCAAGGAACAGCCAATTTTTAAGAATTTTCGGAAATTTTTGTGCACTCGTATCGTATTCGAAAATTCCAGATCTACATTTTGTAGCCAATGAAGTTATGTTATTTTAGAACGTTACCATGACAACGAACAAAATGTCTGGAAATTTTTGCCTTGGTAGGTACAGGGTTTTTCCTTATAATATGTCACCCCTTTAAAGGCTTTATTTCACGAGATAAAGCAAAAAAGTGAATATAAAAGCTTTAGGGTTTTAAACGAACATTTTTACTGTGCTAATTGAAAAAATGTATGTCTGTCACATAACCAACAAATTTGAAAAAAATATTTTTTTTAAATGGAACCCCGTATATTATGAGATTTTTAAAAATCTTTTCAAAAATATATATAATTTGGACCAACGGAATTCGAGTTATTTGACTGCAAATAGTTTAATCTAGTTAGCCGTGCCTAGCCATTCGGAATAATATATTATGACGTTTTATCGCTCTTGCCATGGAAATCAAAACAAAGAAATTCTTACATTATAACATTATATTTTAAAAAATTACAGAAGGTTTTTATTTATGGTCCATATTAAATAACAATGAAAATATTATAATTAATGTCTTAATTTATATGAGCACCTCCGTTATTAAAACAATCTTGAAATAATCCTTTTAATTTATAAACTGCATTGCTGATAAAATGGCTGTATTCGCTTTTCAAAGTATCAATTTCTAGTTCAATTTTTTAACGCAAATCTAACAAATTATCTGTCCAATTATAATAAATTTTATTTTTTAAATACCCCCACAAAAAATTGTCTAATAGTGTGAGATCAGGGCTATTCGCTGGCCATTGAATGGGGCCGTATCTACCAATCCATAAATTGTACCGATTATTTAAATAAGTCGTTACAGCTTGGATACTGTGGGGCGGTGCGCCGTCTTGATACCAAATGATTTGATTATACTGGAGGACTGGAAGCTCCTCTAACAGATGTTCAATTTCATTTCTTAAAAACTCTAAATATTGCTGTCCTGTCAAAGTTCCCTCAAAAATAATTGGACCAACAATTTTGTTTTTAGTTAAACCGCACCACACATGTAACGACCTACGGCCCTGCTTTTTTATTGGCTCTATTTGATGTGGATTTTCGGTTGCCCAGAAATGTTTATTTTTTCGATTGAAAATGCCAGCTGTCCTAAAAGTTGCTTCGTCAGACCACAGAACTCTATCAAGGAATTGGTTATCATTTTGCAATCGCCCTAATATATCTTCACATAATCGTTACCTTTGCATAAAATTTCTTTCTGTCAAATGTTGGACTGGTCCGATTTTAAAAGGATGATAGCCGTATTTTTTTTTAATGTTATATATACCTTTTTCCAGGATTTTCCAGTAAGTCGTGAAACCTCTGGTATTGATCTATATGGATTTTCTAAAAAATATATATTTGTAGAATAGGTTTTACATTTAAATAAAATATATTACCTTCGAAATATAATAAAATTGCCAAATCTTCATCTGCATTTTCTTTAGCAACTCTCTTTTTCCTTTTAAGAGTTTTTCTATCGGCATGAGTTTTTACAATAAATGCTATTGTTTTTCTGGCTGGAACTCGATCGCCTGGGAATTCTATATTGACGCCTCGCTTTTGACGCATTATTTTCATTTGAATAATAAATTTGAAGTATACGAAGTTTCTCTTCCTCGGTGAAATGCATTTTTACGTCAGACGAAGAAAAAGATTTAGTGTCAAATAGTTTCTTTGTTTTGGTTTCCATGGCAAGAGCGATAAAACGTCATAATATATTATTCCGAATGATGGCCAGGCACGGCTAACTAGATGAAATTATTTGCAGTCAAATAACTCGAATACCGTTGGTCCAAATTATGGAGAACTATAGGGTAGGAGGCCGATCGACAATGGCAGCATTTTCAAATTCTGTCCCGGTTTTTGGTTAGTTCGCTATTGGCCGATAGATGGCTCTCGCGTCCGAAGTGGGCTGATGTTGTCTTCTTCTTCTTCGTTTTTAATATGGAAAACTAGATCCTCCATACTTTTTAACTTTTACTTAAACCCTTTATTTTTCTGTGCTTTTACTTTTGACAATTGACATTTTATTTTTCGAAATAACAAATAATGTTTGAAGGCAAGACAAGACAAATAACGTTGTATTGTAATTAATTTCCATATTTATAATAAATAATGGTACAATTTATAAAAGTAGAGTTTGCTTTGTGTCGGGGTGTAAGACAGGATCTTTTTCAGAGAGAAAACGCAGCCAAATAAGTCTCTTTCTAGCTCCAAAGGTATAGCTAGAATGTTTAATACCCTGTATTTTAAAAACCAAGGATCGTTGGAACTTTATACAGGCCGAGTTTACTAATAAGTATAACAAAGTAAGTGTAAATTCATATAAAAGTCCTTATTTGTTCCTTAAAGAACTAATTTAAATAAAAATAGTTATTGCGTCCATAAGAAACCATTATTTGATAGCCCACTTCGAACACGCGCGCCATCTTACAGCGACTCGTAAAGCTGAATTACCGATGCTAATTAGGGACCGAATCCAATGCATTGCGATCGGCCTCCTACCTCAAGTCCTCCATAGTCCAAATATAGACATTATATATATTTTTGAAAAGGGGAATTTAAGATGATTTTAAAAATCTCATAATATACGGGGTGTCCCATTAAAAAAAATATGTTTTTCAAATTTGCTGGTTATGTGACAGACATACATTTTTTCAATTAGCACAGTAAAAATGTTCGTGTAAAACCCTAAAACTTTTATATTCACTTTTTTGCTGTATCTCGTGAAATAAAGTCTTTAAAGGGGTGGCAAATTATAAGGAAAAACCCTGTACCGGGTATCCCACTAGGAATGGACACCGGCCATAACTCGCTAACCGTTAATCATATAACTTGGGGGGAAAAATTTATTAGCTAAATGCACTAAGAGAAATCGCTGGAAAATATTTTGAAGTTTCTAAATCCACCGCTAGAGGGCGTAAATCCAAAATTTTCCATTTTTTGAAGGGTACACCCTGTATATTTTTAAATTTTCAAATTCCACATAAAACTATAATTAGATTTTGTTAAATGTATTATTAGTCTATACTTGATAGTTTTCGAGATATTGACTCCCGAAAAGTGACATTTTTGAACTTTGATAGCTTCTAACTTTCTAATAGTACGTCTTAGAGCAAAACGGCTTACATATCCCTATCTTCAATTTTTATTATCTTCCCAAAAAATCAACTTCCGGTTAAACCGGATGTAACTCGAAAGCAGGAAATATAGTTGTTCCGGTTTAACTGGAAGTTGATTTTTTTGGGAAGATAATAAAAATTAAAGATAGGGATATGTAAGCCGTTTTGCTCTAAGATGTACTGTTAGAAAGTAAGAAGCTATCAAAGTTCAAAAATTTCACTTTTCGAGAGTCAATATCTCGGAAACTATGAAGTATAGACTAATAATGCATTTAATAAAAAACAATTATAATTTTATTTGAAATCTAAAAATTTTAAAATATACAGGGTGTACCCTTCAAAAAATGGAAAATTTTGGATTTGCGGCCTCTAGCGGTGGATTTAGAAACTTCAAAATATTTTCCAGCGATTTCTCTTAGTGCATTTAGCTAATAAATTTTTTCCCCCAAGTTATATGATTAACGGTTAGCGAGTTATGGCCGGTGTCCATTCTTAGTGGGACACCCGGTACATAATTACTGGCATTTTTTTGACGGTAAGGTGACATGATTTTTTGACTTTAGTAAAATAATAAATAGTAATTGTTGATTTATTGAACGTAGTATAATTATACACTAGCTACTACGCCACAAATCACATAACCTCACTTTCAATGGGGGACAAACAAACGATGTTTACAGTTATTTAAGTACTACTTTTATTAATTTAATTAGCAAAATATGATAAATTATATTAGTTTCTTGTTTTAGACGTGTTACAACATCCCTGAAAATACCGAAAAGATTTAAAGTGATTTGAAAGTAATAAAATAATCGTGTAATATGATGACGTTCGTTTCTTATTCATGGATCACTATATTAGTTCAAATGTTTTTCATTCATAATGAAAATGTTAAATTTTGGAGTAACATTTTACTGGGCGCGAAATTTTCTTATCGAATCTTCCTCGAGCTTGAATTTTATTATACATCCAAAAAATTTTTATTTTCTAGAAGAATATAGGTAAGTGACTATTTCCCTCACATATGAAAAATTGGAGGAAAATAGTCAAAATATCAGCGACAAGTTGCCTGTTAGCCGGCGAATATTCGCGAATATTTCCCTGCATGGCCATCCTTTTTGTAGATATTTATTTAGATTTTTGCTTATCTAGCAAGCTCATTAATTAAAAATCTTTCTTGTTGCTAAGGCCGCAACAATACAATACAAACAAATCAAATTTTAACGTCATTGTTATTAACTAAAAATCTTTGTTGTTGCTAACTTTAAATTTATAAAAAATGGAGCGTTTTGGAACGTATTCCTTGGATAAGAACCAATGTTGAAAAAAGTGTTTCAATAAATTCCAAGAAGTCGAAAAAGTATGTGTGGAAACAATTCATGGATTTTTGTTCCCAACGGAAATATAAATTTAACGCTACAACTTCGGAAGAAGATTTGGCAAGAATTTTAAAAGATTGGGGTTACAATATGAGGAAAACGAATGGAATGAATTACAAGGAGTTGACGGTATAGTAGATTCTGTAACGAGGTTGGAATGAAAATTCGATCCGAGTGGAAGATTCCGAACGCGAGCGTAGCGAGCATGAGGAACCACGAGTATCGAATTTTCATTCTACCCGAGTAGCAGACTATATTTTCTCCACGACCATCCAGTTCCATATCTGATTCATCCGATTTTTCACTCATTTTTTGACTTGCACTAAAATTTGTCTGAAAATAATTATTACAACGCGGCCATTTTTATCTGACACTGACAGTTTCGAAATTCATGGCAACCTATGTCGTTTATATCAACTACAGAATATTCATTCCGTATCTTGGTTATGGAATGAAAATACACGCATAAGAGGCAAGTGTTTCAGAATAAATATTCCAACTCAAGAGCGAGAATTTTTACATTCTATTATCAAAAATGATTTTGGAATAATTGCATTCAGTAATGGTCGTGGAGAAAAACATTTATGAAATACTATTTCTAAAATACTAATGGATAAATATTTTAACGAATATAATAGAAAAATTAATCCTTTCGAAGATCGTTTTTAAAGCGGCCAGGGAGGCAAGAAATGCAAAAAAAAGGAGCTACAAGCAATTCCAGATAAAAGGAAACAAAGTTCTGCGGCTCTACCATATAATGATGTTTTAAAGCTGGTTAATTCGTGCGATGAAAAAACGCCAGAGGGTTTGATAAAAAAGATGTTTTATATTTTTTCATACGAGCTAGCCTGGAGGGGAGGTGAAGGTGTAAAGTGCCTTATAAATTATTTTCAAAAAGAATATGATAATTTTGGTAATGAAACTGGAAGAATCGAATATAACCCAATTTTCGCAAAAATAGCTCAAGGCGGAAACAAAAAATGTATCGATTCCAAGTGGCTAGTTTCAAACAAAAAGAATCCAGATGTCTGCCCAATTCGACTTTTTAAGAAATATATGAAAAAACGTAATCATCTTATAGAATGTGACAGGTTTTTTCTTACTCCAAGTTTTAATTGGCAAGTAAGTAAAAATTGGTATAAAAATAGTCCCATTGGAAAAAATACTTTTGCAAAATGGATGAAAAATACTGCAAAAAAGGCGGTCTGGATATTGAAAATAAAAAAATTACCAATCATTCACTACGTGCTTCAGCGGCCTTAGAGTTAGCAAAAAATGAAGAACAAGAAGAAGAACTTATAAAGATAACGGGACACTCATCAACAAGCTCCATTAGACCCTATTTACAACTTGGTGAAGAACATCACAAAAAAATTAGCCCAAAAACAGCATTAATTAATTTATATTGTTGACAAAAAGTGCCCGAAACAACAATATAAATTAATTCAAGCTGTTTCTAGGCAACACATCTTCAGGCAAAATATTCGACAAGTTCCTATGCCCTTAAGGTGGGAGTATCAACATGCTTGCCAACCTATAACCTATTTCGCGTAGATTTATTTATGTTTTCTAGCTTTTATACAAAATTTAAAGAAAATCAGTATCAACTTGATATTCTATAGGTAATAATTGACATATTTAATAAATACCAAGGAATTTCATAACTTATTTTAGGAGAATTGTATAGCGAAAAATATCGGGTAAGATTTTTTTTAACATTATTATGTCATTGTCACTCATTATTCTTTCACTATACAATTCTCCCAAAATTAGCAAGGAAATAAATTGATATTTTTGTAATATATCAGATACTTCCTAAATAATGTACCGACGATATTGATTTTCTTTAAATGTTAGTTATTAAAATAATAAATTCAAAAAATCAACGCGAAATAGGTTATAGGTTGGCAATAGATTAAATGGCGTTGAGAATTCAACCTTAACATATTACTACAGAAAATTCCTCTTTCAATGACATTATAATTTATTTTTATAATAGCAGCAAGATCAATTTTCATTTTGAATAGTAGGCCATTGACAGTTAAAATCGTTCATTTCAACTTGCTCGAAAACAAACAAACGCGTGAAACTGAATGTATAGGTACGGTTCCAGTAGCAAAAGCAAGACTCGCACTAAAAATTTAGTTACTCGCACTGCAACTTGATTTGATACCAAAAAGGGCTTTTTCTTAGTACCAAATTTTTAGTGACTCGCTTTAGTTACTTGAACCGTGTAAATTCGGCTTTATTGTCGCAGCTGGCGATCGCGATCAAAAAATTATATTTCACCATTTTGGTACACTATAATACCTCTGTACTAATGTGGTTTTGGTTTTTATAGGTTTCCATTCACTAGCTTGAGTTGGCAGCATCATTCCAACTGACTTCATAGCGATGGACGCGCGCCATCTTTGAAAATAGAGGCTTATGTTATTTGGGATTGTCGAAAGGTAAAAAAATAGCTAATAATATCTGAACATCACAACAGTTATCATAAACAGATTTAAAAATGTCTTTATAATAATTATATTAATAAGACAATGCACCTATAGGATTTATTACCTGTTGAAGGATATATCCATCCCCTGCCGCACTTTCCTCCCTATTAAAACAATTATGCACTAATCACAGTTTCATTGTTGATACCTATATTGTTTTTATATCACAAAGATAACAACAAATTGTTTAATAAAATTAATAAATCCCCCATAAACATGCGAACAAATTAACAACAAAATATACTTGATGGGCTCGCCGACGCGACTTGTGTTTTTCGGTTCCTTATTTGTGTGTTGTGGTTGGAGTTACCAACTTTTTTCTACGGAAAAAATTAATTCCCGATAAGCCATTTAAATAACACAGGTGATTAAGCATTTTACTTTTTTTATAGGTCAGTGGTTTTTACCTACTATTATTTTTTTTCCCTCCGCAATTTGTTAAGGGTCCATTCTCGGACATTTTTCTGTTACCCATCACTAAAAGGGACGACGAATAGGTACTGCGGCTCGGACGGCGTTCCGCAGCCGAGTTTCATTTAAAACGGTGCAGTTTTACGATCGCAATCGCCAGCCGTGGCAATCGAACTAGAAAACATTTTTGGAATTGGGTCGTAATAGTAAGGAGTTCTCTCCAAACACCCAAAAGCTATTATATTGCACATACATCCGTCCATGTTGGGAATATGGATCGATCGTTTGGTCCCTTATTATCAAACCCAACCCAAATTTTTACAGTCATATGCCTTTAAAACTGAAGAAAATGTTTCTGACCCTGGGCATTGAATATCAAACTATAAGAAGGCGATATAAGCATATTTCTTAAATCTGCTACGTTAAATTTATACATGGCACAATGAGTTCAGGGAGTTGTGAAGGGTTGCTTGCAATGACAATTCCGACTGTTTATGGGTGGAAACAACACTCCAAAGGGGTAAAAAACAAGTTATATTTTTGTTTTCTTTTTAATAGAAATGCCTGCTCTGCCACAAAAATAAGGTTTACTTTTTTGTAAAGTATTAAAGTTTCTACAACTTTGTTTAAAAAAGAATTTGAACAGCACTGTGATAAATTAATTTGAAAAAACTGTAATCAATTCATCATTACTGAAGTTATATTATGTTACATTGTTAAATTTATTAAAATATCCACTCCTTATACTACAGAGAACTCACAAGCTTACAATAATTTTTAAATTCAGCTGCTGCTAAAAAAATTAAGCGCTAACGATGGTAGGTATGCAACGGTAAAATCGAGGGGTGTCTCACTAGGTAAAATTTGTACACTGACTGCCGATTTTGACAGTCAACTGCCCGTGATTGCCGATGACTGCCAGTGATTGCCGGTGATTGCCGATGACTGCCAGTGATTGCCGATGTCGATTTTTTTTATTATTCAGTAATACTTTTATGTATGGTGTATTTTATCTGTGTCGGACTAAAAGCATCTAAAACTGCAATTTATAGCAACCGGGAAAGTATTTGAAAGAGCGAGTCAAAACGAACAGAAAACGGAGCTTTCCAGCCCTTACGAGTTATAACCATTTTTTATACAACCTCCACAGTCTGTTGTTAAACTCGAACTTTTCGTTTTGTGTGAAAACCACCTAAAAACGCTTTAAGATGCTATAAAACGCTGAATACCGTTTTTTATCAGTAATTAGTTCATTATCGCAACATTTTGTCACCTTTAAAGGTTTTTTAAATTGGGACATTTTTTTATAAATTTTCAGAAAATGACCCCAATATATTTATTTGTAAATTTCACTAAAAAAATGTTTTTTTTTAAATTAAAAATCGCTACACAGGCGCTATAATTTTTTTATATATATATTGAGCGAAAAGAGAATCTTTTTAGTTTTTGGATTCGAAAAATAGTGTCAAGTCCAGTCTTTAGGGACGGATTATGTGTCAACGATTAAAGTTTAAAATTTGGTTCTTTATTTCTCTGTCAAAATACTCAGTAAGATTAAATAAATACATTATTCAATACATTATGGAATTAAGCATTTTCACTCACGTGGTTCACAGAAATAAGACGCAGAATGCAATTATTAAACAACCTAACCTAAACGATGCGTGAGCGTGATTTTGCCACCTCATGCGCTTCAGTTGTATTCATTCATCCATCATTACGATACGCTGAAAAATATGCGTTCTTATTGGTCAGATCAAAATTAATTCCGATAAATGCCGAGGGCGATTGCCGAAGACTGCCAGTGATTGCCGATGACTGTCTGTGATTGCCGATGACTGCCTGTGATTGCCGATGATTGCCTGTGATTGCCGATGACTGTCTGTGATTGCCGATGACTGCCTCTGATTGCCGATGACTGCCAGTGATTGCCGATGACTGCCAGTGATTGCCGATGACTGCCTAGACATTTGTACACCGACTGCCGTAGTGAGACACCCCTCGGGTAAAATCATTATGAAAATCGGTCCAATTACCCCGGAGTAATCAGCGTACATATTATCAAAAACATACATTCGGCTGGAATTGAGAACCTCCTATTTTATTGTCTGTTAAAAATGCTTAAATCTTTAAAAATTCCAATAAAGTACGATATGCGGCAACACCACGACATCACATCAGTGAATTTGAGACATCTGTTGCCGAGGCGCTGCATTTATAACTATAGATTTACGATCAACTCCACAATGGCGGCCAAACCATTTCCAATACAGTCTAAAACAGGGTTGTCAAGTTTTCTCGAAGATCCGCTATTCTTATAGTTTGATATTTAATGCCTTGGGTATCTTAAAAGGTGTAGGGCATTGCCAAGAACTATTGTTTCTCGCGAGAACGAGACGAGTGTTCCGGTCTCCTGTGAGACGAGACGATAGGATTGTCTGCGAGAATCTCGAGAGACGAGACAAAAATATGCGAGAACGAAAAATCTCAAGAAATCTTAAGATTTTGATCAGGATTCGCGATAAACTTTAAAAATAATCCAGTCAGTTTCACTCGATAAAAAGCTATCTTTATTACCGGCTGGCCCGGGAAAAATCGGGACACGTTGCCGAAAAACAATAGAAACAAGGACCGAAAGAAAAATGAACTTTTTTCTATAACGTCTATAGTTTTGGAAAGAAAAACACAAAGTCTTCCTCCACAAAATTTAATAGAATAAAAAATTCTTAGTTAAATGTCTCTACATATTTCGAACGCAGAAACGTTCATCATCAGGAGACAGAAAAATATATTGCTGATGTTTTTAGCAAAAGAGAAAATGATAAGTGGTAGGCATAAAACCTTAATGGAGCTTTTATGGCATCAAAATTGGATTATTAAAATTACATTATTTGAAGACATTAGAAATGAAGATAGTTAAAACATATGTAGTATGTGGAAACGTCAGTTGGAAGGGTCTATAAAAACCAAAAAAAGAGTACGTGGAGGTAGAAAAAAACACTTCTTTGAAATTAATATCTGGTGGGGTTACTTCAGTGCCCCAAACCACTTTTTCGAAAAAATATTCTGTAAGTACTTTCTTAACATTTACAAAAAAATCTCATATTTCAATCTCCTTTTTATTTTTACAGATTTTAATACATGATGCCTACAATACCTAATTTCTATACATGAAATAATTTTACTTTATCTCCAAGACATGTTTTAATCAAAAAAACCTTTTTGACATCTTTTTAGAAGTGTTTTTCTACCTCCACGTCCCCTTTTTTTTGGTTGTTGTAGACCCTTTCAACTGACGTTTCCACATACTACCTACGTATGTTTTAACTATCTTCATTTCTAATGTGTTCACATAATATAATTTTAATAATCCAATTTTAATGCCATAAAAGCTTCATTAAGGTTTTATGCCTACCACTTATCATTTTCTCTTTTGCTTTTGCTAAAAACATCAGCAATATATTTTTCTGTCTCCTGATGATGAACTTTTCTGCGTTCGAAACATGTAGAGACCTTTAACTAAAAATTTTTTATTCTATTAAATTTTGTGAAGCAAGACTTTGTGTTTTTCTTTCCTATTCATACTTTCAACTCCAATTTAAGTATGGACTATTCTTCAAAAGTTTATAGTTTTTGTTAAAATGTTTGATACAGAGAACCATTTGATAGACGATAATCGTTTTCGCGAATTAATTATAATATTATGCCACATACTATTTTGATGGTGGTCTCTGGAAATTGCTTTTAATCATTTTTTTTTATAAATCATAACTGGTCGAAAATTTTAAGGTAGATAAAGTTTCTTACCTTATTTTAAAAGAAGCTATGATAATTTGATTTTCACCGTGGAACACTGCAAGTTTTGTTTTCGGTATGATTATTTTATTTAAAATAATGCCGTTGTCAATTAAAACAATCTATATTTCATTTTCACTACTTACACACAGACAGTAATATTATCGCCAACTACAATATTAACACCGACATAGTTTTTTGCTGTTAAGTTATTACACCCACAAATACGAAAAGAAATTTTCAATGACCAATAAAAACAATTTCCACAATGGTTTATGAAAAAAAAAACACAAGGTAACGAAAACTTGGGTACGTGTAAAACAACATTTTCAAGCACAATTTCTTGATCAAGAATTTGAAAAAGTTTTCGGTACTTGTCATTGTTTATATCACAATCACAATTCACTTAACTACACAATACACAAGTACACAAAAACTAGAAATCCGAAATATTAAACACCCCCACAATAACAGAGTTCCTTTTAGTTGCTTTTAAATAGTATAGCAAAGACATCGGCTAAGTTAACCGTTCCTTTTATAAATAATTTACCTCAGCTCAGCAAAGATTTTTTCCTCTTCCCTTGCCGCGGTTAAGTATGCTCATCTATATGTCCAATACAATTATACGATTTGGTTGCGAAGCGTTCCTTTAACAACTAGCTAAGTGAAAATATTTGCTGTTTAAAAGAAAAAAAATAAAAGTATAGTATTTGTAGAATTATACCGTTGATCTTTTGCCTGCAATAAACCCTCATTATCCCTTTGACCATAAAATAAAAAATGAAATCCCAAATTTTAAACCTTTTTCGAGCAGAGCCGGACCAGGTTCAAATTCAATTTATACCTATACCTGATTCATATATAAATACAAACTGATTTTTAATAATTTTAGTCTTAAGTGGTTTTCCGGCGAGTAATTTTTAGTTAGGCTTATTAGTGATAGAATGTGGCGTCCTTGGAATTGTGCTGATAGGGGGGCATCTTCAAGTGTCATTTTTAAAATAAAGCATTTATCTACCGATGCCAAACTAATAATTAAAAATGTGTATCAATCTTTGTTGAGTAGAAATTTTAATTCGATGGATGCTTTAGCAGAGACGTCTAATTTGAGAAAAACGCCTTTATCTTTGGTAAGAGACATAGTACTTAAACCTGTTAATCCTAGAAAAAATCGGAGTGATTCTAGCACATTTAGAAGCATTGACGAAAAGGACATGGATTTATTAAGAGAGATTTAGCAAATGTACGAGGCACAAACTGTACCCATTTTGATTTCCCTCAAAGAGCGGCTGATTAAAAACGAAGCAAATATCTCTTGTTGCCTTTCAAGCCTTAGGAAAATATTGCGGAAAATGGGTTTTAAATACCGAAGCATTAATAAAAGACAAACATTAATGGAATCTCAACGTTTACGGGAATGGAGACTTAAATATTTAACAGCTGTTAAACAATTTAGAGAAGAAAATCGTCCAATTATTTACCTTGACGAAACATGGTTCGATACCCATGAAACTCCAAGAAAAGGTTGGAACGATTCTTCTAAAAAAATGTCAAACCAAGGCACCATCAAATAAAGGCAAAATAATCACAATATTACATGCTGGTTCAGAGAACGGGTTTGTTCCAAATTGTCTGTTGCCTTCAGCTAAAAACATAGCAGATTCTTCTTTAGATTACCATCAAGATACCGACGCACAACTTTTTGAAGACTGGTTTAAACATAAACTCCTTAAAAATATACCTGTAAATAGCGTCATTATAATGGACAATGCTAGTTATCATAGTCGTCAAGCAAAAATCATTCCCAATTCTAATAATACAAAAGCAGAATTTCAAAATTGTATGATTGAAAATGATTAATATTTTGAAGAAACTTACAAAAAACGAGAACTGCTAGAAGTATTAAAAGCTTTTAAAATAAATAAGGAAATAGTGTGACAAACTTGCAGCAGAAAATGGACATACAGTGTTGCGTCTTCCTCCATACTATTGTATATTCAATAATCCTATTAAGCTAATATGGCACCAATTAAAATCCAATATTAGGAGAAATAATATTTCTCCTACATTAAATGCATCTGTAGTAGAATTAATTAAAAACGAAGTAAGAAAAAGTTCTGCACACAGCTGGAAAAACTGTGTACAGCATGTACTTAAGGTGGAAAATTCTTACAATTGTATGATTACAAATGTTCAACCCTTAATTATAAGTTTAGGCTTAGATGAAGATAGTGATAGTGATACAAAGGTAAATTTTGAATAAATTATCAATAGTCTTTAGAATTTAATTAATTTTTATTGTACTTGTTATCCTAATGCTTTTAAATTATATTATTTTCAATTATCATTAATTGTTATCATTATTTTACATTTATTATAGGTACCTACCTAAAACTAAAAATACCTATCTATTTATTTTAAATTATAAAAATAAATCATGTGGTGCAGGTACATTTTCAAGCCGACCCTGATCCCATTTAATCCCCTTCAAAGACGTCGAGGCGTATACAATAGGGTTTAATCAGGTAGTTTATTTTTGGCAGTAAGAGTCAACGGTATAATTCTGCAAATACTATACCTACCTAATAGCAAAGAATACAAAAAATCCACAAAGAAAACGTAACAACAAAAATGGCGCCGAGTCGGTTCTGGAATGTATTTATATGTCAATAAAGAAGGAAAACCTAATAGCAAGAGGGATGGGCACTTGCCCATCCATCCCTGTCGGGCGTCAAGGGATCTAACCGGCGAGCCGTGTCCATAAAACTGAACTTTTGTTTGCGCACCAAATAAGCTGTACGGATCTAAAGGTATATGGTATCTGTACGTTTAATCAAGTGTTTTGAGTTATAAATTATTTGTTGTAATTTTGTGATTATACCTAGTAATAAAAATATAAACCGAAAAATTATAATTTTGATTTTTTTTTTCCGTATACTTTCTAGACGGACTAGGTATATTTAACGGCCAGAATATTTAAAAAAAAACACACACTTTTTTAGCCTATTAAAATATTTACAGATAAAGTAATGTTTGTACTTACAAGTAGAAAAATTGTCAAACGTGGCACCGTAATAGTCTAACTACATTTCTAACATTCGTTCATTAGCATTAATGTCTTCCCCACTGAAACATCGTTAAAAAAATCGGGAAACCATTACACATTTTAAAAGATATGTGACAAAATTAAAGTGTCGTTTCCTGGTTTATTGATTTTTCATTTATCATCATAATATGCAATACGTGTCGGTTGATATGCCACTTCTATCTTATCGTGTAGTAATTCCGTTGTTGGAGACCATCATCGTCTAGAAAAATGACCGTGTCGCAGCAGTCGTTTACTGATTGTATTAATTTAGAACTTTAAACTTTATCCGGGAGTACGAAACAACTGATCGACAGTAGGAGCCCAGACTTGTCGAGCGGCTCGACGAACATTCTATTCGAACAAAAAACACGCAGAGTGTTTCAGGATAAATAGCAGTACTGTGATTAGGAAACATCGCTTAAATTGTCAAAATAGAACAGAAAATATTATATCTTTTTTTTTTAATTAACTTGCGCACCCAATTTTAGTCTTCCGCTGTCACCGAATTTCTCTGAAACCGCAAATTTACTTCAATTTAAGAATATTGAAAGACATATCCTTAAACTCTGTGTCTCATGTAGCAGATTCTGACAGTCGAATGCCTGCAACTATTTTTGAAATATTTATCTTGGCGATCGTTAGTAGTACCTATAGAAGTGAAATGTACAAAAATTACTTGATATTTGTAAATAAGTAAATATAGCTTGAAATAAATTCGATAGGTTTAGCAGGTTTCGAATAAATGGTATAAATTCATGTCGCAGGTAAAAGCGATTAATGGATTATTGTTTATAAATTGTAGTAATATTTACCTGTACATAATTGGTATGTATTATCTTAAAAAATACAGTAAAATATCTAAGACAAGTTAAATAATTTTAAAATCATCTCTACTTAGATGTACCTTACTGAGTAACGCATAATTTACTTAAATGCAAGTTTAAATATTTAAATAACGATAGTTTAAAGTTAAAGTGTATAGGTAAATTTAAAAGTCCACAAAAATATAAATCCTAGTAATGATCCCGAAAAACATATAGGTATCTTAAAAAATACAGTAAAATATCTAAGACAAGTTAAATAATTTTAAAATCATCTCTACTTAGATGTACCTTACTGAGTAACGCATAATTTACTTAAATGCAAGTTTAAATATTTAAATAACGATAGTTTAAAGTTAAAGTGTATAGGTAAATTTAAAAGTCCACAAAAATATAAATCCTAGTAATGATCCCGAAAAACATATACCTAATAGGTATACGTATTCATTTATTCTTATGACTACGGGTGATGACGTTACAAATAAGCGCTGTATCTTTGTTTATAAGAGTTATTGGGCCAAGCCCTCTGAAATATTAATTACCTTCCTCAAAAAATATGAACCACTGGTGGTGTCAGAAGAAAAAGATTTAGAAAATTTAGAAAAGGATTTATCGTATTTAGTAAACTACTCCATAGGGGTAAATTACCTGCTATATGCAAATTTTGAAAAACCCGGAGGAAAAAAGTTACAGTATAAAAAGCGAAAAGTATCGCTTGTTAACTAATTTTAATTTTTTTAGGGGCGAAGGCTAAAGACGATAAATCCAAATGGTAGCATTTCAATCTTCGCCACTAAAAAAATTAGAATTCGATAACAAACGCTACTTTTCGAATTTTTGGAAATTCGTATATAGCAGGTAATTTACCCATATGGAGCAGTTTACTAAAGACGATAAATCCAAATGGTACCATTTCAATCTTCGCCACTAAAAAAATTATAATTTGTTAACAAACGCTACTTTTCGAATTTTTTCTTCCGGGTTTTTGAAAATTCGTATATAGCAGGTAATTTATCCCGATGAAGTAGTTTACTAAAGACGATAAATCCAAATGGTACCATTTCAATCTTCGCCACTAAAAAAATTAAAATTTGTTATAAATAACAAACGCTACTTTTTGAATTTTTTCTTCCGGGTTTTTGGAAATTCGTATATAGCAGGTAATTTATCTCTATGAAGTAGTTTACTAAGGACGATAAATCCAAATAGTAGCATTTCAATCATTGCCACTAAAAAAATTAAATTCGTTAATAAACGCTACTTTTCAAAGTTTTTATTCTGTAGCACGGTAAAGGTAGCAAAAAGTGTGGTGATAATTCACTTTCATCCACGTCAAAAGGTCGCCAGAAAGTCATTAATATAACAAAATTTTACTAATACATACCACGAATCTAAAAAACAAAAACATGTTACTGGTAAAACCTTAACTAACTGTTTTAAAGAAATCATATTTTACAGCATCTTTTTAGACGTGATGTCTCAACGAACAGAAAATGACTCCGCCCGCTACATGTGATGATATTATATTACCACAAGTGAAAAAGGGAACACAACTAGCGTCGGGTCGCGAGAAATGCGAGGTACATGGTGAATCGTATAGCGAATAATCACTAAGAAAGTTGCGTGAAATGTGAATGTTTTGTTGTGTAGTAGCGAGCAGTCCTGGTCTTGGCAGCAGACTTTTTAATTATTAAGAATTTCCATTTCTCAGAAGGTCTCAGATTCTATTTGGTTTGGATAAAGTGTACTTGTCCGTTGTAAATGAAAAAAGATGTGTAGGAGGCCTAATTAAAAAAAAATAGTAATATGCCGCGCACTGCCAGCGGGCCTTTGATGCCACCCGCCTATGTAATTCGATTTTTTACAGGTTTTACGGTTTACTGTACCTTATTCATGTCTTTCGGGTAGGTACCGAAAAGAGATATCCAGAGGAGAAAGGACAGACCCCCCCTCATTATTTTAAAAAATAATTATTAATTTTACACATAATTTACAGAAATATGGATGATACTGTTGCGGAGCACTGGTACGAAATAAATGATGAAGAAACTCCGTTGGAAAAGGAAATAAAGTCCATAAAACTGGAATTTTCTAAACTGGCACCAGGTCAGGACCTCACACTGTTGATGTTTGCATGCATGACTGGTAACGAAAACGCTGTCTTAGCTTTAATAAAAAGTAAGTTACGTAATATTAGTTTTATATACAGTGTGTGTATAAAGTCTGGAAACGGCTTAATAACATCATAATTTACTGGCCGATTTAAACCAAATTTGGTACAGTTGTGTAAGAGGATCTAACGCACCGAATGACGATATTGGCGTTGTTGCCAGCTTTTTAGTTTGTCTGGAATTCGAACGAATTTTATATTTTTAAATATAACACCCAGTATATTTTTACATTTTTAAATTCCACATAAAATTATAATTATTTTTTATTAAATGCATTATTAGTCTATACTTCATAGTTTCCGAGATATTGACTCTCGAAAAGTGACATTTTTGAACTTTGACAGCTTATCACTTTCTAACAGTACGTCTTAGAGCAAAACGGCTTACATGTCCCTATCTTCAATTTTTATTATCTTCCCAAAAAAATCAACTTCCGGTTAAACCGGATGTAACTCGAAAGCAGGAAATATAGTTGTTCCGGTTTAACTGGAAGTTGATTTTTTGGGAAGATAATAAAAATTGAAGATAGGGACATGTAAGCCGTTTTGCTCTAAGACGTACTGTTAGAAAGTTATAAGCTGTCAAAGTTCAAAAATGTCACTATATATATATGTCAATATCTCGGAAACTATGAAGTATAGACTAAAAATGCATTTAATAAAAAATAATTATAATTTTATGTGGAATTTAAAAATGTAAAAATATACTGGGTGTTATATTTAAAAATATAAAATTCGTTCGAATTCCAGACAAACTAAAAAGCTGGCAACAACGCCAATATCGTCATTCGGTGCGTTAGATCCTCTTACATAACTGTACCAAATTTGGTTTAATCGGCCAGTAAATTGTGATGTTATTAAGCCGTTTCCAGACTTTATACACACACTGTATATGTTCTAAAGCAGATTATATATGCCAGTGAAATAGGGGAAAGGGGCAAATTTCTTTGAACCGCCGAAAAATTTGAGTTTGGCCAGCGCCCCCCTGCTCAACTACACATACATACCTACCAAGATCTATAAACTACTAAAGGTCTTCTCATAGAGCAGCATTCGGGTGAAGGCTCCGCGCGGGTTAGGATGTGACCTCGATGTTTCTTCGTCACTGTTATATATGTCGTAGTCATAAAGCAATTTCAGGCAAAAATAATTTAAAATTAACAATATATTGATGTTTGCCTATGGATTTGTGATTTGTATTTGCCTATACCTGCAACCGTCATTTGACAAATGCCAAGATTAGATTCGGGCAGACGTTACTTGTATGGGCAATTAACAACATGAATTTAAAACGAGTATAATTTTCTTATTTACCTAAGCATTTACGATGTGCCCAACTCTGCGTGGGTCATATGACAAAAAATGTTAGTAAAGAGAGGCCAAAAGCCCAAATGTTTAGGTGAGAACGCAAACTTCTGCTGCGCTTTTCGTATGCAAAGGTATTAAATGTATAAACTTGGATAAGTGGTCCTGGTAATTCATGAGCCACCTATACAGGGTGTTTCATTAAGGTCGAAGAGCGGCCATATCTCGGAAACTACTGGGCATAGAAACTCAGGAAAAGAAAAATGATAATAAAAGTGGCCATGAGAAAATTCTGGAAATAATTTTCAAGTTCCGCATTTTGCCGCAAGAGGGCGTAATTGAAAAGTAAATTTTTAAATTTTACAGAACTCCGAAAATTCCACATTAAGGTATATGATTGATCATTTTAAAGCTTGGACAATTATGCATCATTTTGGTCTTATGCTCATTGGCGTACCGACTTTAATAAGAGCGGGCTAAGAGTGGGTAAGCTGTTGAAAGTGTAATCATTTAAATCGCTGTAACTTATAAACGACTTATCCGAATTTAGCAAACTAAAGACTGTTTGGAAGAGAAATGTATGCACTTTGACCAATCGTATTTAGTTGTCCATAATAGTTCTCAAAAAAAATGCTAGAGGGCGCAATTTGCAATAACAATAAATTTTTTGATTTTACTCCGAAAAAATAAATCATACGGTATAATTATGATACCATAATCGAGAAGGAGATGAAATTTGCTAGAAAAAATATTAAAACCGCAGCTCGATATTTCCGTTCGTTTCAGAGTTATTGCCAAAACAATAATTTTTAAGACAAATTGCGCCCCCTAGCAATTTTATTAGAAACTATCTTGTACATTGGATACGACAATTAAAGGTACTTACCTTTCTCTTCCAAACAAGCTTAAATTTAGTAAAATCGGTTAAGTCGTTTAGAAGTTACAGCGATTTTAATGTTTACAGTTTCACTTGATAAGAGTGGGAGAAGCTATTGAAAGTTTAAACATTAAAATCGCTGTAACTTCTAAACGACTTATCCGATTTTACTAAGTTTAAGCTTTTTTGGAAGAACCTTCAATTGTCGTATCTAATGGTACAAGATAGTTTCTAATAAAATTGCAAGGGGGCGCAATTTGTGTTAAAAAATATTGTTTTGGCAATAACTCAGAAACGAAAGCAGATATCGAGCTGCGGTTTTAATATTGTTTCTAGCAAATTTCATCTACTTTTCGATTATGGTATCATAATTATACCGTATAATTTATTTTTTTGGAGGAAAATCAAAAAATGTATTGTTATTGCAAATTGCGCCCTCTAGCATTTTTTTTGAGAACTATTATGGACAACTAAATACGATTGGTCAAAGTGCATACATTTCTCTTCCAAACAGTCTTTAGTTTGCTAAAATCGAATAAGTCGTTTATAAGTTACAGCGATTTAAATGATTACACTTTCAACAGCTTACCCACTCTTATTAAAGTCGGTACGCCAATGAGCATAAGACCAAAATGATGCATAATTGTCCAAGCTTTAAAATGGTGTTATCAAACATATACCTTAATGTGGAATTTTCGGAGTTATGTAAAATTTAAAAATTTACTTTTTAATTACGCCCTCTTGCGGCAAAATGCGGAACTTGAAAATTATTTCCAGAATTTTCTCAGGGCCACTTTTATTATCATTTTTCTTTTCCTGAGTTTCTACCCAGTAGTTTCCGAGATATGGCCGCTCTTCGACCTTAATGAAACACCCTGTATTGACCATCAGCAGCCGATTGTAAATCTATCAGGTCTACCTGGCCACGACTGTTAAAGTCTTTTGATTTAATAGGTCGAACAACAACCCCTTTTCGTGACTGGCACTTCTTTGATGTACAAACTTTGCATAATTTAAGGAATATTTCAACGGCAATTCTGGGAATGATGTGTTTTACCTTCAGAAATTTATTTCTTTCTTCGTGGACTGTGGGTTTATGTTTATTTTTTTATAAAATTCTTCTATGGTAATCACATAAACAATATTATAGCCTTGTTTTAAAATCATTTTTGTGGCGCCCCTAATTTCCATTAAATCATATTAAGATCTGCTTCTGCATGGTAAGGAAATAAAGCAGTCCTAGCCGGAAAAAGTTCTCATTGCAAAAAATCCAGTTATGTATGGCCATTTAAGATACCTTCAAGGAATATTGGCCCAATGTCGCGGTCGCCAGTTATGCCTGCCCAAATATTAAGTTTCTGTAAAAAGGATCCAGTCCAAATCTACTAAATGCTGATCAATCACATCAAATTCATCATCAAATTACAAAACGGAATAGGGCGCGGTCCGGATCATCTTCCAGTAACGCTTGTACTAATAAAATTTTATAAGAACGCATTTGACATGTCACTAACTTGAATGCAGGCGTATGACTTATATTATTTTCTGCCGAACTGGAGTAATAGGATTTTCTTAAAGAGCAAGTAAAACGTTTAATTGCGTGTCTTCATCCATTACTCTAGGCTGCTTTATTCTTGGTATGTCCCTGACGTGGCCCACTTCACGATAGCGTCTTTCAATTTTGCTGATGATGCCTTGGGAAATTGGTGGGGTGTGTTTCATGACATGAAGCTGCTGCTTGAGTGCGCGATCCGCGATCTGTCGCCAAAGCCAATCATCATTAAAATTTCTATTTCGTGTGATTGAGTTTAAATGACCCATTTTAGTATAGCAAAAATACTTCTTAATATAAAGTAACGCTTTAAACAGCATAAAATAGTACAACAGATAAGTATTCACTACTTCTAAACCGAAAGTAAAGTGACCATTGGAATACGGCCTCGAGTAAACAAACAACCTTATCAATAGCATGTTTCTTTTTTTTTAACAATTTGCGCTGGCAAACCTCAAATTGTAGTATCGATTGTTGCTAAAATGGCCAGTTTTGGAATGGAAAAGTACATAGTGGGTAGTATTAACTTTTTTAAGCCCTTTCCAACGAACACATACATACCTTTACACTTGAAAAAAAAGTTGGGGTGGGTTCTAAAAAAGAAGGGGTAAATTTCATGAAGACACGAAAAAGGTATGCCAAACTAAAAATAAACGCAACCGTAGTTCTGTATTTTGATAGCAAATAAAGAGGCTTTTAATACTAAATTTATTCCACTTAAAAATTCCACCCTGCATTAATTTCAAATAGTTTTTTTTACTCACCTAACTTTTTTTGGTTATAAAAATTGGCAAATAGTTACCTATTCCCTGCACTTTTCTCGCTAATATTGCCTATTTCTATAGTTACTCATAAGTAAGACCGGACCCCCATGGGCGTAAGGCGTACCTATTCTTTAAGAGGTTATTTTTTAAATTACTATATATTTTCCCACAAACATATTTTTAAACAAAAAAAAACGTTTTTTTGTCAAAGAACTAGTCAAACTAAAGTTAATGCTAATAACTCTTATGAAATATACTACATTGTTTACGTTTCAAAGAAATCACAAAGATTCCAGCGTTCACAATTTGTCTGGTTAGCTGTATTGTCCACGTATGGTCCACTATACTTAACACGTGTATCAAAAAAAGTGCTGTTATCAAACCTCTGTTAAATACACGTTTTACAAATATAATTCAGATAAATTACAAACGTTAATAAGATACTAGAGACTTTTTGCACCTCTTAATTCGTCATTCTATTGTGGTTATGGTTATTCTGAGCATGCGCAATGTCAGAAAGGTGATCCGCTATGGTTAATAACCATAACGGACTCCGTTAGTTACGGAAGGATAAGGAAGAGCTTATCGTTATCCTTATGGTTATGCTTAAACGCATGGTTGCCGGAAAACATACAAAAGTTATGAAGCATCATTGCTATGAATTAAAATTGTGATAAGCAATTAATTAAAATCCAAAGCAATAGTAGCTTTACATTAAAATATACAAATTAATCAAGTTATGTTAGGTTAGGTATTATATTTTGTTTAGGTGCGCCGGCGCCAAATTAATAACTACAGACAGAACGTATAGGCGCTGCAAAATCTCTGGTTTTAACAGTGGCGCTACTCGTTATGTTTAATAAAGTTAACCATAACGGAGCTAAAAACTGATATTAATTTAAGAGGTGCAAAAAGTCTCTACTATAGGTAGAGCACGTTTTTGTTTTGTTGGTTTAAATAAAATCTATGCTTATTTTAGGTCTTCGTATCTAGTATAAAATAAAATTGTTAAAGATCCAATAGACTTTTTATGTAGGTGGTTTTTATGGGTTTATGGATCTTAGGGAGCAAATGAAACCCAAATTTTAGTTTGCCGACGTTTCGGAGAATATATTTCCTTCCTCAGTGCTCTGAAATAATAGGATTATTTCTTAGGTTTCAACAATAACCGCTAAAAAAATTACATAACTGATTTGTTTGAAAAAATGACAAATCTTATTTTCGATAACATAACATAACAGAAAGTACATAACATATATCTTTGATATATTAAAAAGTAACACAGTTACAAGCAGGTGTCTTTTTTTTCCTTATTTCATGGTGTTTTTCAGAGAAAAAAAAACTTTTAGAAATAACGCGCAAGCTGAAGAGAGAGACAAAAGAAAGTTATGACAGTTTGTATATTTTAATTTTCTTAAAAAGTCCACCCTAATTAAAACATATTAGAAAAGAGAAAACTTTTCTCATTAAAATAAAATAAAATAGGGACCAAGGGTGAACCCAAAAAAAAAACAACGAAACAACAAACAAAAAGTTGTAAAAAACTTACAGTTAAAGTGGGCTCCACGAGTCACAATGGTAAAAAACAAATTAAAAAAGATAAAATTAGGACACATAATGGTAAAAGGGACACGTAACAAACGGCACCGTAAACAATTATTAGTAGCTGGCAAAAATTTTGTAGGTACTACAACCTGTGCAAGGCGAGAAATCAACTCATTTGTTTGTCAGGTATTAGCGGTGATAATGTAGAAATAAATTATTGTTGTAAATCTCTTTTTTTTCACTTCTCGTTTTTTCAATTAAATTAAAATATAAAGTACTTAGGGTTTCTATATCTGTCCTTCGATTGATACTTTCCGGGTCATTTTTAATTTCTATCACTTCCCTTAAAATGCGTTTCTTATAAATTAGTCTCTGTCCCTAAAATACTTATATATATTTTCAAAGTCAAAAGTGTGCCCGTACGTTACGTTGTTGTTTTTTTGGGTTCACCCTTGGTCCCTATTTTATATATTTTAATGAGAACACTTTTCTCTTTTCTCATATGTTTTAATTAGGGTGGACTTTTTAAGAAAATTAAAATATAAAAATTGTCATTAAACTTTCTTTTGTCTCTCTACAGCTTGCGCGTTATTTCTAAAAGTTTTCTTTTTCTCTTTAAACACCATGAAATAATAGGGGAAAAAATTACACCTGCTTGTAACTGTGTTACTTTTTAATATATCAAAGATAATATATATTATGTACTTTCTGTTATGTTATCGAAAATAAGATTTGTCATTTTTAAACAAATCAGTTATGTAATTTTTTTATCGGTTATTGTTGAAACCTAAGAAACCTATTGTTTCAGAGCCCTAAGGAAGGAAATATATTTTCCGAAACGTCGGCAAATTAAAATTTGGGTTTCATTTGTATTTAGTGCCTACTTATTTAAGTTCCGTGGTGACAAAATCTAGAATGATAGTGGCAACCTCGCTTTCCTTTTTCAGGCGTCGGCCATTCATACGTTCATACGTAGTAACAAAAAGAGCTGCAATAATCGAACAAACCCTTCTCCTTTTCTGTGAGTAATCGTAGTATTTGTTTTTGCGGTGTCGTGGTTAGTCGTCGGAATACTCGTATTGGTACGTGTTTTGTAAAGTTTTGTGTTTTTTGTGAAGGATTTTTCATTTTATTGTTATAAGTACTAACAAAATGTTTTGTTGATTTGTGGAAAATTATATTCTTTTAATACAGAATTATATTTTCATAAGTAAGGTTATAATCTGTATTATTTGCCCATTCAGTGGTGTAGTAATCAGGAAAAGAGTAAATAAAAATAATTAAAAATTACTAAGGCCCAAATTATCAATAGGTTCTTGTTAACATTTGAGATAACTTTTAAGGATACCATTATGGAAACAATTATTGTTGTCATGGTAGTTAGGCATAGTTATGTGGGTTTGAGCAGGACATTAATAATTTGGACCTTATGCCTTTATTTTCTTATTCAAATTCAAACTGACTTAAAATAACTCAAATTTTGTGTTCTTAATTATAATTTATCCAATGTCAGTGTGATGACATTCCAATCATTTCATACGGCGGTAAACGTCGGTCTCTTTGAGACTGTTTACCGCTGTATGGAATGTCATCACACTGACTTTGGAGTAACAATAAACTTATTGCTAAATATATTTTTTTATATTTTATAGTTAATAAGTTTTAGTAAAAAAACAACATCCTAATTAGGATTCCTTTTTTTTTCTGAAAGGAATAATGATTCCATCGTGTGTATTTTGTTCTGTGTAACTACCTTGTACATTAGAAATGTTTTAAAGGTTGTAGGCAGACATTTTTAACTTGTTCCTAATATGCTGTTAAAATTTTATATAGGCTAATGCGTTAGAATTGCCTTTAAAGTTTATTGCTTTTAATGGAAAATGCAGGAGTGGCGGAACGCGGCAATAGTGATACAGCGAAAAATCCATTAAAAATAAAACCCCCTTAAAAAATAGCCATCCCACAACCGGGTATTAATTTGTATTTTGTACAATAGGTGGCGAAAACTTAAACGAAAAAAACATGAGGGGACATACAGCCCTTACTCGTGCCGTTTTATCTGGAAATTTTAAATGTGTGCAAATTCTGGTGGCCAACTGCGCAAATATCAACTGCACAGTGGAAAATGGCGACACACCGCTCATGTTGGCGGCAACACATGGATTTGACAATATCGTACAGTAAGTGTTATTATTTATATTTTATGAAGTCTGGATTGGGTAGTGTACAGTGTACGGTCACAATTGGTATTTGTAGGCTGTAACAGCAGTCACCGAAAATATTTTATCCCATTTTACCTTTTACCTTCATTTGAAACATATTAATCAACATTGAATTTCCTGGCCTCATTAATCCTGAAAACAATATATTATTATTATTATTATTATGTTTCTATCTCAACAATTTTGATGAACATTTTTCCCGCTGACCCCTTAAACTTTTATTTAAACTTTATTGGCCTCTTTGGGTTTCATTGTTTTGAGGTTTATTTCATTTAGGACGCACTTTCGTTAAAATAGGGTTTTGTGCAGGGGGTCCACGTAAGAGGACCCACTATCCGATTTCAGAATCTGTAAGACCTTTAAAGAAAAGATAAATACGCATGGATTGACTTATATTTTTAAAGTAAGTATATTATCTTTAAACAGGTGTATTTAGTTTCTTCTGGCCAAGTACCAACTTTCTTATTTTAAATGAAACACCCTATATATTTTTTTAATTTAAATTCTACATTCAATTAGAAGCTATGTTTTTTAAAAATTCAAACATTTTTTGTATTTAGAGCCATTTTTGCTATTATTGCCTAGCGCTTTCGGCCTTTTAATAGACCATCCTCAGGGCTAAGGTTTCGTCAAATTATGTCCAGGAGACAAGTTTCTCAAGAACGGGTTTTTAATTTTAATAAACAATACTTGACTTTCATCATTCAGGGTGTTTAGAACGCTGGTCCAAAGTTGGCAATATTTAGACATTAATATTGTAACTTTTTTAAACGGAACACCCTGTATATAAATATTCTGAATTGTGCAGAATTTAGTTCTCCACCATTTGACTTATCATTCCCTATACCTACCCGAAATGAACGGTTTTCCAGATATTGATATATTTCTGAGAATCGTGGTCAATATTTTAACTAGTGCCATAAAAAATGGAAAAAATATTAACTAGGTACCTACTAAAGTTAGAATATTTAAGTTGCTAACTTTTTTTTTAAACACCTTCTTTAACTTCATCATCAGGGATTAAAATTTACTTTTTTTTAATGTTAACTGTGGTAATGTTTTACTATTTCATATCCAATAAGGTAATTAATATTGAGCCTTTTCTTATTTATAGCATTCCTAAAACTGAAGAAGGCCATGCGAGGAAAAAAAATGTATATTATATTTGTTGGCATCAGCATCGAAATTGTTCATATACTGCTCATCACAAAGTTTAACAAATTGGTTTTAAAAAATTGTTTTTTAACACCATTATTCCTGTGTTTGTTTGAAGGTGGTAGGTAATCAAGTAATATAAAAAAAAGGACCTTGTCGGACTTTCATTGTCTCTACTTTGTTCCTTAACACAACGTTTTGGTTAGTTAGTATCTCTTACCGTTTTTAAGTGTAAATTAATATAATTTTTTTGATAGAACTTTTGTATTTAATTTTTTTTCAAACAGATTCTTAGATCGGATAGTTGGTTAGCTTACGTGGACCGCCCATAGACAATTTACCTTTAGATACGTACAGCTTATCTCCTGCGCAAACAAAAGTTACGTTTTATGGGTGAAAAAATACGTCCGAGCGAATGACTCGCCGGTCAGCTGCCTTCCTTCTGGACACCTTCGTGCATGCGCACAAACCTCGTGTTATCGGCCGTCCTACTTTATCGACAATAATCGACGCGCTCAAGAATACTCTCCAGAACCGGCTCGGCCGCCATTTTTGTTGTTGTGTTTTAAGGTTTCTCTGTGGATTATTTGTAGTTTTCTTTGCTATCGTGGTTTCTGGGTGTTTAATATTTACGGATTTCTAGTTTTTGTGTAGTTTAGTGAATTGTATTTGTTCTTTTAGTGACTAGGATTGGAATATAACAATGACTAGTAACAGCCGTTTTATGATTTTATTATGATCAAATAGGGGTAAAATTCCTGGTATTTCGTATTTTCAGTAAGTATGGAATAGTGATGTATCTTGATATATAACTTTATTTTATTATGATCAATTTAAACACATCAAACTAGGCCTAGGCTACACAAACAAGGTATGAAAATAAAGGGAAACCCACAGCAAGACAGATTATCGCGATGCATGTTTTGGTATATATTTTATTTGCAGCCCTGTATTCTTCAAAAAGTTTAAAAGACACTTTTCTCTATACTTATATTATATAAAAGAAAAAAATTAAATACCTAGGTAGTTCGTTAGTCGACGAATCATTTTTAAACAAATTTTAAAAACAAAACCTTAAAAACAATTTTCTATCGTTGAAATCTGATAGGTTTGCTACTACTAAAAATGCCAGAAATCACTACCTTTTTTCCCAACTTGATAAAAAATTGAGAAGAAATTACAATTTTTTGGCAAAAATTAAAATTTTAAAGCCCGGACCTGTCTATTTTCCCATTCGTCAAACGATAATGTTGCAGTGCGCATGTCTAATAGTTCCCAGTTTTGTTTACATGCGCGAGGCCATAAAACTGCCACATTCGTGATTATTGTTTGCTTATCTAAAGGTAAATTGTCTATGGGACCACCCTGTACTTCTTTTCGTGCATCATGCGACAAAGCCAATGATACAAAATTTTATATCATTACTTTTGAAGATTAGGCACTAAATGAAATGATCGCCAAATAATGCAATAATTGTGAATGAATGCTCTTATCTGAGTAGAATAAATTTGTAAGAAAGATTTTTTTTAAATCCAGATGTCTACTTAGTGCTTGTCCAAAAAAAAGCGAAAAAAGTCACAAGGCTCTATGGCAGGCGACACTTCATGGTCAGTTAAAGTGTATGCAAACTTTAATTAAAGCTGGAATAAACCTTAACGCCACCGACCCCAAAGGCATGACAGTTTTAATAAGGGCAGCCGCAGAAGGTAAAACATTTTTTTTAAATAACCCTATATTCGGATTTCGGCTGTTTGGACAGTTTTTAATAATTAAATTAGTGCCAACGTTTCGGTGTAGTTACACCATCAACAAGAAACTAGAACGAACGCAATTTTTTAAAATAATAATTACAAATGAATCACTTGGTTACAAACATTAATAAGCAAAAAAGGGCTGTACCGATGGCACCTACCAGTAAATAAATAAACATTCAGCCCGGCGAACAAACATACTGCCCGTATTGCCCATATTGAACTTTCTTTTCTTAAACAATTTTTGGTTATACAACTTATATCCCGTCATGGATATAGGTTTACAAAGGCAAATTTCGGTGAGTAAAAAAACCTATTACAATATTTTTTTAATTGTTAATTGTTTACACCCTTAACATAACTCTTTAAGTGAATGTACCGTGAGAGCAAAAATTATTTGCATCAAAGAGGGCCTTCCATCTAAGGTGGTAATGCTTAGCCGGAGAGCTTAATACCTGTTGGGTGTCAGTAACTACCTGAATTAACAATCAATCAGTTATTCCGTCATCTTCGACAGTCGTTACAAGTAATATGATTCATCGCTAATTTTTCAAATTTCTTGAACAATTCACACAATGGGCTTTACGGAACAGCACAAAACATTCATGGTTGAGTATATTTTCGAAACAGAGTTAGAGTAAATGCTGAGTGGCAATACAAACCGGGTTTGTGCATGGACGATTTTCACGAACATTTTCCTAACGTTGCTTTTATTGCTGGGGATTTTTATCATTGCCTGAAAAGAACCGTGGCTGTGTTTAGGAAAACAGGTTATATACAACACAAAAAAGGAACAGGAATACCATCTGTAAGAACAGAAGAACTTGTTGCAAACGTTCGTGAAATAATGCAAAATACGCCAACAAATTGTATAAGACGCCTGACCCAAGAAGTGGGAAGATCTTATGGAACATGCATGACTATTCTTAAGAAGCAGCTAAATTTATTTCCTTATAAAGTGCAAGTATTCCAAGAAATACAAGACGCAGATTTTGAAAGACGCAGGAATTACTCTCAATGGTTTACCCAAAATTTATTGGAAAGAAATGATTTAATAGACCTGACATTTTTTTCGGATGAAGCCTGGTTCCACCTCTCCGGTTATGTGAATTCTCAGAATACATATAATTTTTTTTTCTTTCTGTTTATTCTTTAAATTGTAAACAACAAAAATAAATTTGTATTTGTTTACTTATTTTATTAGGTAGGTACTCATTAGTTTGGCATATCATGTCATAATATGAATTTGACAAAATTTTAACCTAGATTTGGTTAGATATATCGTCGCCATATCATTGTGATCTAAACCAAGCCCTACGTTTTTTAATCCAAGCCCTCTTTGATGCAAATCATTTTTGCTTGCACGGTAGAGTTCAAGGAGGCGATATTTACGCGGCATATACCACAGGGCTTGTATTTGCTTAGTTACTATGCACTGGGATGGTTTTGAGGGTTTTTGTATGTATTATTCTATCTTTTTTCGTATAATTGTTCATTGATGTTTGTAACCAAGTAATTGATTTGTATTTATAATTTTTTAAATTACATTAGTCCTCTGTTTCTTGATGCTTTAGTTCTGATGATGGTGAAAACCGAAATCCTACCTATCATACACCAACAAAGTAGTGGACTAAACCGTAACTAGTGTCCGACCGAAACAAAATTTCAGCCGAAAAAACTTATTTATACATGTTAAAAATTCTATTGTATACTGAAACCTAATGTATTTTTTACACATATATACGGACAGTGAACTCGTGTTAAATGAAATAAAAAACAATAATTGAAATATGTAACAAAGATATCTATTTAAACAGACAACACTGCCTACGAACTCACCCAAAGTTAGCCGAACGGTGCGCCACAATTCACGAAAACTGAGTTTCGGCGCACCCGATGTTTCCGCCGATTTTTGGACGAAAACGAAACTGTCGCCGAAACTAGATTTTTTAGCCGAAACTAGCCGAAACCGAATCATTGGTCGGTATCTAACTGTAACATATAAAGCTTCATTCTACAAATCAAACCAAGTAATGTTGCTATGTTTTCTAAACCTAAAACCTTCCGCTGCTTCCGAGATATTCATTCCTTAACTTATTTATATTTAAAAATGTATACCCCTAAAAAATTTTATTATTTGGTCGATCCTAGATAACATTAGTTCATCGAGACAACAGATATGTCATCTGCCTAAATGATCATTAGGATTACTGTCAGCCCTAACAAAACAATAATTACTTTGATCGTATCGTAAAAACACAAGACAGTTTTGTTTCTCCGATGGTTGTAACATACAAATATGCAAGAAAATTATGTTTCGCTCGTGTGCAAAGAGTCGTTTTCCAACTTTATTATTTAATGTATCTACTATTGTGATAAATGATGATGAGTATTGATTTTATTTCAGGTCTATATCAAGTGGTCGAGTGCCTGGCACAGGCCGGAGCCAAAGTGGATCTTCAATGCAAAGATGGCAGGACCGCCCTAAGTTACGCAGCCGGCAACGGGTATCTGTCATGTGTCAAAAGATTACATGGATTCAAGGCGGACCTAAACTTGTCCGACTACAATGAACAAACCCCTCTAATGAAAGCCGTGATGAGAGATGATATACACATTGTATCTTATCTTGTAAGAGTACTTAAAGAGCAAGACCTTAACATTAAATGTAAAAAAGGAAAAACAGCATTTTTCTATGCTGCTGAATTAGGGTTCTTGGAATGCGTCAGAATTTTTGGAGATAGGTAAGTCTGACATTTCTTCTGTCCAGCCAAAAAGTATGTCGCTGCTGGGCGCACACGCTCATCAGGCTATTACTAAAACCAGGCTGCGCAGGCAGATTGTATATTTGTAGTAATTGTAAGTTTGTATTTGTTGTAAGTTTTTAAAATTGAAATAAGTAAAAATTAAAGAAATTAGTTTAATATATAAAATTGAGTGGCTTATGGGCTTATAAAACGAGTGTCATAGACAAAATGTTTGACAAACTAACACATTTATAGCAGCATGTAACTTCAAAAAATTATTTAATTTAAATTGTACAAAGTTTCTGAGAATTTTAGACCAACAGTATTTTGCACAGTATATCGTCGCCTCAGAGCAACAGTAGGACATGTAAAAGAAATTGGTTATGAGAAAAATGCAAATAAAAATTTGGCGGGAATTCAATGTTTTATACCTTTTTTCTTTTTTTATGAATTTAAATGAAATTTTGGTTAGTTACATAGGATTTTGAGCTTCGTATAAAAGTACCAACCGACAAAAAAAATAGTAAATAGGTATTAGAAAAAAATTACTTAACCTACTGTTGCACTAAAAAATAATTAATTTTTCAAAGATATCTTTATAATTTTGTTAGATATCCTAGTGTAACACCAAACACGTTTGCAGTTTTGTTGTAATTATTTACCGTGTCAATGCAAAAATGAAACGAATTTAAATATTAAAAGTTTTTAATAGAAAAGAATGCAAATAATATTATTGAAAAAAAGATAAACTAATCAGAAACTGGGAACAATAATAGTAAAAATAATCAGAATCATCATTAGGGGTACTAGCGAATGCTGACAGTGATTTAAAAAAAATATGGTGCTTCTTTGGGATTAAATTATCGTTGCACAAACTAAGTAAGTCCTTTTTTTTAATAAAAATTGGTGGTGCTGTGTCATAAGCAGGGATTAAAACCATTAGGTTTGTTGCTCGCTGAGTTCTAGTTTTTTTTCTAATGTCAATAGTATTTAATTCTTCGTTTGTAAGAAGTTTTGAAAAAAAAATTACTGGGTTCATTTTTCTTTACTTTTATTATTTTAATATTATTAAATAGAACTTTTTCGCCTTTTCCAAATTCATTTATTTTTTTCAAAACAGTATAGTAGTAAGAAATATTTAAGGTATTTTTAAAGAAGAACTTACACACCCTAACTCTTCGATTATTGACATTAGAAAAGTATGTGCATGTAAATGTTTTCTTTTTGTAAATATTGCTTTTCAGGTTTGTTTGACGTTTTTTCAATATGCCGAGATAAAAACTCCCTTTGAAGAGACTTATTAGCTAGCTGGTAATAGGCACTAAATAATTCTTGCCTACTAATTTCGCTAACCTTCTCAGAGCATTTAAATAAAAATACAGATTTAGGTTTGTGAGGCTTTCTAAGTCTGGAAATATATTCATTTCTGGAATTAATTTTTGGTTTTTTAACGCCCTTTTCCATGTGCCCATATTTTTAAATCGTTTTCTACTTTTTTGGCGCTTATTGTTTTCTTATATATCCTCCACAAGTATTTCGTCAACATTTTTACGTTAAGACATGTTTTTTAACTCAACATTAATCTTAATGATAAGTAGGATATGTTCATATCTTAGTGTTGCATTATTATTTTTTGTTATCAAACGGAAAAACAAAAATGAAACAGTAAGATATCTGTATTATCCTAGTGTTGCATCAAATAAATATAATCAAGGTGCATTGGGCTACACAAGGATAAGTAAGATTCTGAAAACAATAATTTATTTTGAACATATCTTACTGTTTCACTGAACAAAAGGGTTTATTCCGCATACTTTGACATGAATATCTAAATACTCAATTTTTTTTATATAACCTACTGTTGCTCTGAGGCGACGATATATTCGCTGTGCGAGCCATTAGATGGTGCATATGTATTATTGGCGCTGCTGCTCTTTGACAAGCGTAAAGATTTTATTTTGCAGTATTTGAATTTGTATTCTTTTGAATTGCCACTACTGCACCTGCTGCTGCTGCTGCTGCTGCTGCTGCGTATTTGTCTGTGTTTGGAATGAATTTTAATGTTTTGTCTAGGATTACTCCTAGTCCTCATCGTAGTCCCTCTTTACACTTTAGCAATAGCGAAAAATTTTAGAATTAAATGATAAATCTGAAACTAAACGATAAAGGCATGTCATTAATTGTCATTATGCAATTTTTCGCTATGGCAAAAGTGTGAAGGGGACTACGATGAAACTCAGTGCGCAATAGAACATTGAAATTCTATTATCTTAGAATCGGCTACTCGAAGCGCCACCAACTACCAATAGGAATTTTTAATTAGATTTTAAATATACCAAGTCACAAAAAAAATTATGAAGCTTAAGATATAAGTAAAGTGCTGCTGGTGGCGCCCTCTGCAATGTACATCGAAACTGTTATCAGATCTCGATTTCTCATCCTAAAAAACCTCTAAATGCCAAAACTTCGCGCAAATCATGCTATAATTAAGATAAATATTTATAAAAAATTTGAAGAAATACTTAGTCCATGCTTAAAGTGGAGTTGAAAGTATGGGAAAGAAAGAAAAAACTTAAAGTCTTCCTCAACAAAATTTAATAGAATAAAAATTCTTTAGGGGTCTCTACATGTTTTGAACGTAGAAACGTTCATCATCAGGAGACAAAAAATTTATTTAATGCTGATGGTTTTAGTAGAAAAAAATATGGTGTAGAACCTTAATGGAGCTTTTATGGAATTAAAAAATTGATGTGTAGAAGAGACATAATATGAAGAAAAGATAAAAGTTAAACCATACTGAGTATGTGAAAAAGATAGTAAAAGGGGTCTAAACCAACCATATAAACTATGGAAGAAGGAAAAACCTTTCTAAAAAGAAGATGTCGAAGATTATCTAAATTTTTTTTTAAAACTTTTTAAGTAATGTTTTGGAATGTAATTTTATTGTGATATCTTCATAATTATGACTAATTTTATCCTTATAATGTCCTGCAGACATATACTTAAAAAGTTTTATAAAAAATATTAAATAATCATCGACACCTTCTTTTTAGAAAGGTTTTTTCTTCTTCCCCAGTTTATTTGGTTGGTTTAGACCCTAAATAACTTTTTAACATACTCAGTATGGTTTAACATTTATCAATTTTCTTCATATTACGTCTCTTTTACACATCAATTTTTTAATTCCATAAAAGCTCCATTAAGGTTCTACAACATTTTCTCTTCTGCTAAAATCATCAGCATTAAATAAATTTTCTCCTGATGATGAACGTTTCTACGTTCGAAACATGTAGAGACCCCTAAAGAATTTTTATTCTATTAAATTTTGTGGAGAAAGACTTTTAGTTTTTTCTTTCTTTCCCACTTATAAAAAGTTTTAAAAAGTAATGTTTTAAAAAGTAATAACTGTAACACCCTGTATTTTGCAAGGGTCTCGACTGGATATTGGTTTGCAGTCAATTAGAATATTCCATAATGTGATATGCACCTACGATCTATTTATCTATACATCAACCGTATATTTTTACAAGAAAATTTAAAACATTTTACTACTAAAAGTTTCACATTTATTTAAATATTTTCCGATGTTTTAAATTATTTTTATGCTACTTAATTTAGTGCTAAAATGACTAAATACTGTGTAATATTACTTTACCTTGAATTATCCGCCATCTCCTGTCGACTAGAAGCAATTCATGGCATGTGGTCTATGGTACAATAAGACTACAAGAAAATTTAAAACATTTTACTACTAAAAGTTTCACATTTATTTAAATATTTTCCGATGTTTTAAATTATTTTTATACTACTTAATTTAGTGCTAAAGTGACTAAATACTGTGTAATATTACTTTACCTTGAATTATCCGCCATCTCCTGTCGACTAGAAGCAATTCATGGCATGTGGTCTATGGTACAATAAGAGTACAAGAAAATTTAAAACATTTTACTACTAAAAGTTTCACATTTATTTAAATATTTTCCGATGTTTTAAATTATTTTTATACTACTTAATTTAGTGCTAAAGTGACTAAATACTGTGTAATATTACTTTACCTTGAATTATCCGCCATCTCCTGTCGACTAGAAGCAATTCATGGCATGTGGTCTATGGTACAATAAGAGTACAAGAAAATTTAAAACATTTTACTACTAAAAGTTTCACATTTATTTAAATATTTTCCGATGTTTTAAATTATTTTTATACTACTTAATTTAGTGCTAAAGTGACTAAATACTGTGTAATATTACTTTACCTTGAATTATCCGCCATCTCCTGTCGACTAGAAGCAATTCATGGCACGTGGTCTATGCATAGACAATTTACCTTTAGATACCTACAGCTTATCTCCTGCGCAAACAAAAGTTACGTTTTATGGGTGAAAAAATACGTCCGAGCGCATGACTCGTCGGTCAGCTGTCTTCATTCGGGGAACCTTCGTGCATGCGCACAAACCTCGTGTTATCGGCCGTCCTACTTTATCGACCCGCTCAAGAATACTCTCCAGAACCGGCTCGGCCGCCATTTTTGTTGTTGTGTTTTAAGGTTCTCTTCTCTGCGGATTCCTTGTAGTTTTCTAAAGTTTTTAGCTATCGGATCGGCTATCGTGGATTGTGGGACTGGTATTTAATATTTATGGATTTCTGGTTTTTGTGTAGTTTAGTTAGTGAATTGTGTTTGTGCTTTTAGTGACTCGGATTGTAATATAAACAATGACTAGTACTAGTTGCAGCCGTTGTATAATTGTATTATGCCCAAATAGGGGTAAAATAAACCGTCTATGGTGGCATATGAGCAAGAATTTAAATTTTAAAGCCCGGACCTGTCTATTTTCCCATTCGTCAAACGATAATGTTGCAGTGCGCATGTCTAATAGTTCCCAGTTTTGTTTACATGCGCGAGGCCATAAAACTGCCACATTCGTGATTATTGTTTGTTTATCTAAAGGTAAATTGTCTATGGGTCTATGGTACAATAAGAGATATACGTTATCGTATCGATTTTGCTCTTCTTCTTATAGACAAACAAGGATAAGACAGGTATTATAGACAATTATTGTTGCTGTAAAATTTGGTGATTTTGACGAGAGGGCTGATTAGTGGGATGTTGCGGTGAGAACGTAATGTTATTGTGATTTAACCAATCAGTTTTGAAAAGTGAGGTTATTTGGCCAATGAGATTTTAAGTATGCGATTATAAAGGAAATAGTGCTAGTCAACGTGGTATTAAAGTATTTTTCTACTGACGTTACCTCTTTTCGATTGTCATTATGGTTTTTTAATAACCTCCTTTTAAGCGCAGCGTGCTTAAAAAACTTTTAAGCACGTTACCAGGAGCAACGTGCTTAAAATTAACGCAGGTAATTATTTACAATTAAAACGTAACCACAGACTAGGTATAATTTAATATTTTTTGGCAAGTGTCAATGAAACATAGGTAATAAAATGTTAGTAAAATTAAGTTTTTATTATAAAACCTCAGTAGAAAGAATATTGTATACAATTCGTTACGAAACAATGTCTTTTAGTCACTTTGACGTGTTGTCCAACTCGGCTTTGCCTCGTTGGACAATTTCACGTCGCGTGCCTAAAAGACACTCATTTCGCAACTTATTGTATAAATAGCTATTTTATGGTGTTGCCTTTTTTAGTTAGTCAATAGTGACGTTAATTCGTGTAACTTTTTTATATTTAAAAAGTGATATGTTGGTAAGTTATTCTGTTTGGTTTTGACTTTGTCTGTTAAACCTTTGATCTTTTTTTGTTTTATACAGTGCAGTGGAATCATGGCCAATATCTGGAGACCTTTTGAGTCTTTAGAACAGTGCCAAATTTGGCGACCATTTAGTGACAATTTTAAACTTTGGAGACCATTAATTTGCCCCAGTGAACTGATTAAACACGTAAATAGTGGCGAAGAAAATAAAGTGAATGAACATCGTTTACCAACTTGTACCCTATGTAAGCTCCAACTAATAATATTAAACGTTTATGAAACGTTAAAAAATGAGGCCGAAATTTTGGGAAATAAAAATATTAGTCTAATGAGGGTTAGTGAGCTAACGAAAGTAAACTTTTCCTTATTCGGAGGAAAACCGGATAAGCATAATATTTAATACATTAAATTGGGTCATTTTTATGTTTTTTTGTTATAATTTTTAATGTACGTGCACAGTGAATTTTAAACATAAATATTTAGAGTTCTACCCTATATTACTGATTTGTTACCAAATATTGGGTATTAAAATTAACATGCCTCCTTACTTTATTTTGTCATAAAGGAAAAAATTATTGGTATCATTACTTTATTTACCAAAGGTTCACATACATCAGTCCCTTGCCTTGCCAGAAAATTGTAAATTTTTAAAAAATATTTGTTTTTACCATTTTACAGCAAATGAAATAAACTATTAATAAGTAGATACTGAATACAACAGGTGGTATTTTCGGCTCCTTTATTATATTTTTTGCATGATGTTTTTATGAGGGAGACTTTTTCAATAATTTTGCGTTTATATTGTACGTACTTTACCTACATCTTTTTTACGTATTCTTTCCGCTCTTTTATAATTTAGAAGCGGTCAGAAATGTAGGACAAAAAATATATGCGAGGAGGTATCTTAAAACCTCAGACAGACCAATAGAGTAAGCTTAAAAGTAATTATAAAATCGTTTTTCTTGTCCTCAAAAACATAAACAGGTGACAATGAGCGTTGTTACCCCCCCCCCCCCCCCTATTGTTTCCGTAGTTTTATTAATACAAATTTTAAAATTTACTGTTTTTAAGTGCATATTTTGTGAGTTTTTAGTTCATTCAAAATTACTTCCGGTTTAATAACCGGAAATCGTATCATTCCCCATATTCTTTTAAATGTTAATTTCGTTTTAAATGTGTACAAGGTACCGCAAGTGGCGCCCTTTAAATTTGACAATAAAAAGAGTAATTTTAATTTTTCATCCCACAAAACTCCTCTTAGCCGAAGATTATGACAATACACCAATTATTAAAAAAAATTAATTATGAAAAACTAAAATAAACAAAAATATTTGTATTTCCATTCATGGTACAAGAGATAAATAAAAATGCTAGATTTATCATTTTTAGATGCATCAACGAAACAGACGATGAAGGCAACACCCCTCTTTCAAAAGCCATTCTTCAAAACCACTCTAAAGTAATTGAATATTTGTTAGGGCGTGGCGCTAGGTGCAACATAGTCAACAATGACGGAATGAGCGCCATACATTGTGCAGCGGCAACAGGCAACTTAGAAAACTTTCAAGACGTTCTACTGCATGTAGCAAGAAAAGTTAAAATTGCAAACCTACAGAACGGTCATGGTCAAACACCCCTTATGATAGCAGCAGTGAATCGACATCATGAAATAGTTAGCTATTTACTTACAATAAAGGCTGACGTTAATGTTAGATGTTACAAGTCATGGACAGCTCTGCATTATGCCACTTACGGTGGAAATATCAACTGTATCAGAAGTATTGCCATGGTTACACCGGATGTTAACCAGCAGACCGGGGATGGAAAAACACCCCTGATGATAGCTTGTACGGAAGGAATGCATAGTGTCGTTTTGCTGTTAATAAGACTTGAAGTAGATATTAATATAAAATGCAATGCAGGTAAGTAATCCTTACTAATAGTAATGGCGGCTTTTTCGGGGCCCTATGCTAAATTGATTAGTAAAAAAATCACAAACACTTCTTCCCTATTTTATCTTTAACAAAATCTTTAATGATGTTTTCAAAGTTTGATTTTTTTAAATACCACGTTCAATACAAATTAACGATAATGCAACTAGATGCTCCTCCACCATTGTGGTCCCATATTTGGTTTTTAAATAAGCAAGCTTCGAAAGGGAACGTTCTGCTGCACAATTGACGATACGAAAGTTTTGAGAATTGTATAGACGTTCGGATATTATTATTATTTATTATTATTATTTCGCAATAGTAAGCGACAGAACCGATGAGACTATTGCATCTATTGTTCTAGTAGGTATCACATGCACATGTTTATCACAGATAAATGATCACCCTAAATAAAATCACAGCGTATAATGGACAAATGTTCAAATAACAAAATTGTTCCATTGGATAATGTATCTTCAGTCGGTTCTAGTTGTATACAACACGGCTCCAGATAAAGTTACTGCGCAGAAGCATAACGCACATTTCCTTTGAGCGTTTCTTGTTGTGGCCCCTTTTTTGATGGCTGGAAAATGTCTAGGTTGCACGAGTATTGACCGGTGATTATTTTAGGTCTCAATTAGGGCGCCTCGAAGCCTTATTAGATAAAAGGTTGGAAGGTTTAGTCTTTGTAGTTTTTCTTGATATGCTAAGTTTTTAAGGTCAATGGCTAGTTTGGTGGCTCTACGTTGGACCGTTTCTAAAGCTTCAATGTCTTTTACATAATATGGATTCCAAATACTCTGGGTATACTTAAGTCGTGGTCTTATGTGTGATTTGTACAGTTTTAGAAACATTTCGGAGGTTAAAGCTTTTAGACACCAAGTACACACAAAGGCTGTTGGTTTCTTAATAATGCTATTTATGTGCGAACAAACCCGAACAAACCCCAACTGCAAAATCCAAATAATGATAAAAAACTAGCTTTTAATTTCCCTTAAAGAAAAAAATTACTGATCAGTGAGTGATCACGATCAATCTAACTACACAAACGTTTCATTGTTTGTTCACTTTTGCTGCGTCAGTATAAATGCGAGTGAGACTGAAAAATCTCACAAAAATGATTCAGCCGCTTTGAAAATAAACCAAAGAAACTACTTTCACTTTTAAGGAATACAAAATTGACTATACAATGAGTGTTTAATCTTACATTTATTGGTACTTTGTTCATTTTGCTACAGTGAACATGATTCAGAAAGACTAAACAATGAGTTTCCACCCCACAATTACAATAATGATTCAGCTGCATTGAAAAAAGCAGAAGTTACTTTCACTTTCAACGAATGCTAAATTGATTGTACCATGTACAAACAGTGTTTAGTCTTACTGATCAACGTTCATTCTCATGTTTATTACTTATTCATCTTTGCTGCTTCAATAAAAATGATTTAGTGAGACTAAACAATGAACTCCTGCCCCACATACAATAACGACCCAGCAATACTCAACAAAGCAGGATAATACACTTTTTCTTTTACCAGGGCAGTGAGGATTTCATTATCTTTTATTTTTATATTCAGTGTTACTAAATCAGTCAAAATAAGTTAGAAAAATTGAACAGTGACATTCGTTTTGAGCCTTACTCCTCTTTTTGTTATGCTAGGTAGGAGTGCTTTACACTACGCAGCCTTAAGAGGGAGTACCAAATGCATCGAAGAACTAATGAAAGCGAAAGCCCTTATCGGTCTTAAAGACCGACGTGGAGAGTCTCCGCTAATACTAGCGGCACGTTGTGGTCGCACTAAGATGGTAGAATTCCTTAAACAGCACAAGGCAAATAGCAATACCATAAACAACAAAGGCAAAACTGCTTTTGATTACACTAGAAGACGGAATCCGTCCAAACCAATCAACGTTTTATATGAAATCGCCAATCGCCCAGAAAAAGAACAGCAAAAGCAGATAACAGGAAAATATTCCAAAAAACTGATGAAAGACTTCGGCTATATTGTTGGTATCAAGCAAAAGGGTGAATTTTCGGAAAAGCACTCAAGATTTTATTATCACAATTGGACGAGGGGACATGTAGATTTCGTATTAAACATTTAATACTGTAAGTTTTTCTTCTAATATCTAACTAAAATGAAGATTATTTTTAGTTTAAAAAAAATACTTTAATAAATGTTTGTGTTTTTATCTATATTTTTAGTATTTAATACATTGTCTTAGAGGTAGTTTTAAACTATTATACGTATAGAGAAAGCCAAAAAAACTCCTCTAAACTCATATTTAAGGATATATTTAAGCGTAGTGCAGAAAATAGTTTATAGTATTGTTTATCGGTGCCATTTTTTAATCAATAATAAATATTTTGTATTGTTCTTACAAATATTTTTTTTTGTTATTTTACCTCGAAATTTCAATATGGGTTTTGTGCATTTGCGTTCTTAAATAGAAATTAGCATATAAAAATTGAAACCAAGCCGCAAAAAGTTTTTGTGCCGCATTGTTTTATAAAAACAATTAATTTAAAAATAAGCCTACGTCAAAAAACATTCTAAACAATATGAAATACCAATAATGGTAATTTTGCAGTTTAGCTACTCATGACATACGGTAATGGTAATGGTATACATACATTCTCTACTTAATATAAATGCGTTTCATGTTAATTTAAGGTGGCGCAAATGTTATTAAATAAGGGGAAAAAATTAATTAACTTACACATTCAGCTCCTTAATTGGATGTATAATTCTTGACAGAATGGTGAATAAATCATTTATAAAAGGTATAAGTATTGGCAACCGGTTTGTTCGTTGTTACCCAGTGCTTTTTTTAATTTTATTTTTATTAAACAATATTAGTTGAAAATATTGAATTAAAAAAAATGCTCTGGGTAACAACGAACAAACCGGTTGCCAATATACCTTTTGGAGGAATTTGCCAGGGCCGAATTAAGGAGCTTAATGTGCAAGTTAATTATTTTTTTCCCTTACTTAATAACATTTGCGCCACCTTAAATTAACAAAACGCATTTACATTAAGTAGAGAATGTATGTACACTGTGGGCCAAATTTATTTGGAACCCAATTTCACTCTGAATAACTTTTGCTATATTTGTCGGATTTTGGTGGTATTTTGTATAAATATTAAATGGGCCTTTCCCTAATTGTAGAACAAATATCCAATGACTATGTACAGGGGGAGCCAAGTAACAAGAAATATTTTTAATCATTGCCTTTGGGGCTGTTGCAAAATAAAATGGTTTACTCTAAAACTACAAAAATTATTTAAAATTATTAAGAGACTATCGGAAAAGAGGCTCTGAAAAATTGTTCTAGAAACTTTAGATTTTGTATTAAAAACGTATTTTTTTCGAAACTTTATTAAATGATATTACCATACTGCTTTATTAAATATCAAGTTAACAGAGCAAAAATGTAATAAAAAAAAATATTTTTTAATAATTTTACAAGAAATTATTGTGAATATGAACAGCTTGAAGTCTTCGGCGTCATTGTCCAATAAGTCCAATTGAGTTATAAATAATTTCTTGATTATATTGTTGCCAACAGTAGACTATTTTCATAAACTTTTCCCTCTAATGTCCCCCAAATGTTATAGTCGACGGGCTTTAACTCCGGGCTATTTGGAGGCCACATGTTTGGTTCAATGAAATTAGGACAATTTTCCTGCAGGTATCTTACAGTACTCTTGACGTATGGCTTGATGCGCCATCTTGCTGAAATGTGTAGTTGTCGCTAACTATTTCTATTTCTCAAAGCATACCTTCTAAAATGTCCCGTTGATAAACTTCGGAATTAATTTTTACTCCAGAGTCAATAAAATAAATTTCAGTTTTTTCTAGCATCGATACAGCCAGAGAAACGATAACTGACTAAGAAAAATGATCTCTGGGAACCAGAAGATGTTCCAGTGGTATCTCCGATTTTCTTTGTACATTAGAATATACTTCATTAGAAAAAACTTTTTCATCTGAGAACCAAATTCATTCAATATCATCGCGTCGTCTAAATATTCTAAACAATGCTTGACATCTTTCTACTCTTTTATTCTTAACATCATTTGAAAATTTGTGACAGTATATTTTTTTTTTTAACACCGATCAGAAAATTTACACTTTCTGGACAATTTTTCGTCTAGAAAATAACATTTTTCCGATCGCAAGACCGGAAAAGTGACATTAGAGACCGGAAACATTTTTCCGGACTCTAATGTCACTTTTCCGGTCTCTAATGTCACTGTCACCCTGTTTTTTGTGTTTCCAATCGCTCTTTGATAATACAAGATACCTTGATTTCGTTATTATAACAACAACATTTCGATGTATTGTCGAGTGACAGATCGTTGATTTTTAATTTTGTTCTTTATGTCAAACTTGTTTCGCGTAGATTATAAAATATATATCGAAGTGTCGGTCTTAAAAAAAATATTGTACGTCACGCAACCGAAAATTAGTGTTTTCCAGGTCTCTCCAAGCTTCCAATGGAAATGCTTGTCTCGACCTGAAAAACACTACTTTCTGGTCTTGTAACGTAAATTACTATTAAAGGGTCGAAACTTCAAATCAATTTTAATAATTCTTCTTACCGATGATCTTTTAATAGTAGTCGTTTTTGTTATTTTTTTTCTTGAACTTATCGTATTACCGGGTTCGACAGCGTTAAGAATTGCCCTAACTCTTTCAACGTTTTCGATACTTCTACCAGTTTTCTTTCTTCCTCTTCCAGGCTTCATTTAAAATGAACCCATTGGTCTCGAGTAAATACCGTAGAAAATAACTAACGGTACTTAATTTCCAATTACGTTCTGGGTAACTTTTAGTAATCTTTTTGCACCTTAACCTTCGACTCTTAGAGATGAAATTAAGATTTTATCTTCAAATGACAAATACGAGTACCTACACTATTTTGAAATAAATTTAATACACTGCCAAGTTACTAATATTTACATACTGTTGTCAAGGGCATTTTTTCTTTAATTTTTTTATAGGTAACTCGACATCCAATTATTTACGTATTTTTGCTCTGTTAACTTAACATTTAATAAAGCTGTATGGTAATATTATTTAATAAAGTTTCGAAAAAAATACATTTTTAATACAAAACCTAAAGTTTCTAGAACAATTTTTTCAGAGCCTCTTTTCCGATTGTCTCCTAATAATTTCAAATAATTTTTGTAGTTTTAGAGTAAACCATTTAATTTTGCAACAGCCCCAAAGGCAATGATTACAAATATTTCTTGTTACTTGGCTCCCCCTGTACATAGTGATTGGATATTTGTTCTACAATTAGGGAAAGGCCTCTTTAATATTTACACAAAATACCATCAAAATCCGACAAATATAGCAAAAGTTATTCAGAGTGAAATTGGGTTCCAAATAAATTTGGCCCACAGTGTATACCATTACCATTACCGTATCTCATGAGTAGCTAAACTGCAAAATTACCTTTAAGTCACAATTTCAATCTATTGTTTTATTTTTTCATGATATTTATGTTTCATAAAGTCGATGATTAAGTATAGCAACTAGCTGGGTTATCTACCAAATAGTCATTTTATAATTATTTTTAAAATTAACCCAGATGTTGCCGTAGGTAGTCCTTTTAAAAGCCAGTTACACCATTTTACCAAAAGGCAATAAACAATATAAGAATGGAATTTGATGTTTTTTTTAAGAGGGCATCATCGCTGTTACTAGCGACATGCATTTATATCATTTACTCGAAATCCTCTAAACTTATTGAATTTATTTCAAGATATATTTGTTTATTTTGAAATTTTGTACATTTTACTTCTATACTATTAACGTTAGCTGAGATAACTATTTCAAAAATAGTTGCAGCTATGCGGCTGTCACCAAATATCACCAGTTAAATTTAATTAAACCGGAATAAATTTGGTATCACAGGACGCTACAGGTTCAGGTTCAATCGTTGTCTGTTTGTAATAGATTGTTAATTCAGGCCTTTCTTTCGGAGAAAATAATTTTAAAAAGTTGGCCTAGTTATACATACTAACACAAATTGTAGTATATTTTAAAAACTTAAAAACGAAACAATAATCGAAAAATCTGCTACATGAGAGAGATAGTTTTGTTTAATATTTTTGTCTTTTGATTTTTTGGAACTCAATTATCACGAATTGTACCATACCCACCAACGAATCGGTTTTCCACGAATGAATTGCTTGTTCGGGAGGTGTCCATAAGGCTCCTTTTATACTGGGATTCTCAATCTCGGATTCCGGAATCTCGCCTTCACATTTAACGTAGCGCTTGAGCAAAGCGTTTAGACGGGCGTCTTCTCGGAAACAGAATCGCGATTCTAAATTTCGGAATCGCACTAATTTCAGCCGCCCGGCTACGAGATTCGAATCGGCGACAGGTCTAGCATTGGTTTATATTTGTAAGCATTTTCACTGCGATTCTCGTTCAGTAGCCTCTTGCCAGCTCCGTATTATGGGTCGTTTCTGTTAGGTTTATGAATAAAGAATTCAGTATGGATGTTTTAAAAACTCTTTTCGACACTGACAAGTTCATATCGTCAATACAGACATCCACGTCCAAGCTTATGGGATACTTCGGCTGCAGAGTATTCGAATAAAACAACTAGACTGGGTACATATCGCTAATCGTCAGCCGAGAGTGCATCTAATATTAGTACTAAAAAAAAATTTACAAAAAAATACTTTTCTTTTTCTCTATTCACTATTGCTTTTTTGGCCTCACCTTCCTGCGGAACGTGAAGGGAAAACATATCGCCAAATTGTCATTATAACAACTGACCAAACTAGAGAATGGTGCAAAATTTCCGTTTTCTCGTATAGATAGGTAGTTTTTGGAGACGGCATTGTATAGTGCTCGACGTCCTATTTCCAATGCCGTCTCGCTCGATTCGCTACGACTTTTCGTAACTGAAATATATGTTATTTAATATTATGATATTGATATTGACATTTATAGGTGCTTTTTAAACTCACATACCTTTGTGCAATGTGGGATATACTTTCCATATTTCATTATCATTATCACATTATCAGCTAATAAATTTGTGGAAATATTATTGTGCCGAGCCCTTCGGGCACGGCACTGCTCGAGTTCGTTCGTTTCATTTTATACTTTTGACAAAACAATTTGTTTGCAAGCCCTAATTGTAAAGCACTTCGGTTCGCGTTCAAAAAAATATGTGTAGTTTCTTCACAACACAGGTCGCAATAAAAATATAAGTATGTGTAATTTTTTACTACTTAATTTCTTTTTTTTTCGTACTAATGAGTGACGCTGTAAGAATCTGAAATTCAATCATTTTTATTACCTAAATAAGAAAGTTTTATACGACAGCTGTCATTTTTACAGGTAAATTTCAATTTTTTAAAGCTTTTCTTGTATCTGGGATTATAGCTTTAAAAATCCGAAATTTAAAAAAATTTCAGTACTTAAATAACAAAGTTCTATACAACAGCTGTCAAATTTTGACAGGTGTCATTTTTTTTAACCTTTTTTGTAGCGATGGCTATAGCTGTAAGAATCCTAAATTAAAAACATTTTCAGTTCAAAGTTTTATACGACAGCTGTCAGATTTTGACATGTAAGTTTCAATTTTTTTTTAGTTTTTTCGTAGCGAGAGTTACAGCTGTAAGAATCCTAAATTAAAAAAATTTTCAGTTAGTAAATAACAAAGTTCTATACGCTAGCTGTCAGATTTTGACAGGTAAGTGTCAATTTTTTTAGCTTTTTTCGTATAGATTATTATAGCTTTAAGAATCCAAAATTTAAAAAATTTTCAGTACCTAAATAACGACATTAAAAAAAATTAAAAAAAAAGAAAAGAAAAGAAAAAAAAACACTGGAGTTTGAACCCGCGACCTTCGTCACCAAAATCAACAGTCTTTACTACTGCGCCACCGAAGCTTACGAAATAATTTGATGTAAATAGGATATTAATGCCATAATGGATATTATACACAACTTTGAGTATTGAAAATACTTACAAATAATACACTTTTTTTAATTATTTTTGGTCAACCGCAAAGAAAAAGGTCCAAGACAGGTGTTCCATACATTAAATACTCTCCAAATATTATAAAAACTATACAAATTGAAGTTAATATGCCTCCTGCAAGCAATTTTTATTATTAAAAGTGCGGATATAAATGCGATATTTTTCCCCTTATTTTTGGTCAAACGAAAAAGGTAAAGGTTCAAGGTAGGTATTTCCCACAAAAGACGTGGTCTAAATGGTCTTATTCCTCTAAAAAGTCAATTTGGAAATCGCATTTTTCACCTATTTTTGACAGATGGTATAAAAGTTAAAGTTCACGCCCACCCGACCCACGTGTCGATTGCAAGGCCATCTTTCCAAAAGTGAATGATATTAGAATTTGTAAATTTTGACTGTTTCCGCACTTAAAAAAGCGACTTTACTCAAATTTGCGAATATATTTTAATAAGTTTGGATATACAGGACTTTTAAGGAGATATCAGCGCGTATTTTAAAAGAAAAACAAATTGATTTTATTAAAAATTGAATTAGCTACAGTCGATATAGTAAAACGTCTGGTGAAGAAACCTATAAAAAGATCATAAATTAATTTTTTTGAGCCACAAATGATGTTTTCTCAGAGCGCGTTTACCATGCAAACTAAAGCTTGTTTATCGGTCGATATGGTGGATCAAGAAAAAATTCAAAAAGTTATATATAGACACTTGCAGAAGTATTTAAGCAAACCAGTGCGACGCCAACAGAAATTACTGGGAAAAAAATTCATAAGCTGCCGTTTTTTTTTTGTATTAAAGGTAGAGAAACAAAAAAATAGCTTACCAATACAATTTGACGAGCTCTATCCGCTAAAGTATACAACGATTCGATCAAAAGTCGTTTTCCGTACGAAAAAAAATAAAAACGGCGAAAAAATCACGCCTTACTCTGTGGTTTCCAGTTTCTTACAATTTTTGATAATTTTCATTCCAGTTAGGTATAGAACGATATATTGGAAAAAGGTAGTTTTTGAGATGGCCTAAACGATTATCCATCCAAACCGAATGTCGATTGGATGCACCCAATTCGACTTATTAGCGATCCAATAGGTACCTGTTTCGGCCAATTTTCGACTTTAAATAAATCAGGAAAATTATTTTCAAACTTTCGATCGCGCTCACAAACAATAGGGTTCTGTAGCCCATGGTCGTCTACACGTCCAAAAAGTTTAAATCGAAAAAACATATTTTTACGACCTGTATCGAATGACAACGAGAATCCGATAATTATCGACTTTAGAAATTAATAAATTTTTTCCCGTACACCCTGTATATTCAAAATTTTTACACACCGTACCCCCACTATTCCTCTCTAAACTGACAAAAGTTTCAATCGTCCCACTCTAGCAGTTTCCGAAAAAAAAATCGCAAATGTGAAAATGTCGAAACTGACGGCGACGGCGGCGACAACATACATACATATTTCAAATGTAGCAGACGATATAGTGCAAAATTTTCAAGAGTCGATCGGGGTTGCCGTGATTCCGCGTGAAGGAGACGAATAACATATCGCGTGTTCGCGCGATATGTAATAAAACAGGCACACTGGGTGAAAGTGGCTAAAGAAATTTTGTCTTTTAAGATATTGTGTAGCTCGTCAAAAGACCGAATTGACATTCTGAAACAGTTAAAAAATTTGGGAGTGTTTTCTTAAATTTTTATAAAGTAAAATGTATCCTCTTACTGTATTACGTTCGCTGATTATTGGATGAACCCACATTCTACGTTTCCTAAGTTTTTTCTTTTTTTTTACACACGATCTGATAATAATATAGCAACAGCGCTTCGTCTACTGCATTCATTTTAACAGTGAACAGAAGCGTGCGGCCCTGGAATTAATCGCCTCTCCAGAAAATTGCCGAAACCGCGCAAGATTAGAAAAGTGTGCATTCAGAATCCCAGTATAAAAGGAGCCTAAGAGGGAATTATGGATTGGTCTACGCAGTGATGTTGTTCCAAAGGGGCAAGATAAACTTCTTATATAGAGCCTCTATAAGTGGAAGTGAAAATGTGTTGTCTTTATTCAGGTCTTGGTGGTCGCATGAATGTATAATTTGCCCAATATGTCGAAATCGGTTTCTAAGCGTTACTTTACACACTAGACTGTTCTTTCTATCTGGCGTACTTTCTCAATACATATCTCGACGAGGAAGGAATCCACTTAGTAACAAAATTCCAATAAAGCAGCGCATTTCATTAATGTTATGTCACCATCCCGATTGTTAGTGTTAGCATATAGGCTTCCTGGTTTATGTTTATAATATCATCGTAAAAAAATAGAAAAAAGTTTCTACCGGGATATTTCCTGCTTGGGACCGTAAGGAGGGGTTCTGAGGTGATATAATTTTCTGTTCATGTACGTTCCTCTGTATTTTTTTGGCCTGGTTACTTTTTGTTGCTTAACGAAATGTGATAATGGAAGGTTGTCCTCGCTATCATAATCAGAATTATTGTCACTTACGTGTAATACCACTGCTTTACTTCTGAGTTGCGCCCTAGGTAAATTATTTATGACATTATATTCTTTGCCGCTACTTTCATCTGTTACTTTGCCATTACCTGGTGAATAAACCACTATTTCGTCCGGAATTAACTCGAGATTGATATTTTCCGCCTCTTCCATGAGCTCACTGAGAGTCAAAGGCTTATTCCAAAAGCGCCTGAAAAGAAAAATCCTTATAACGCATTTTGCCACTAGCCTTTTAAAAGGACGCCTCCAAAGAACGTATTATACCTATACCATAACCTATATCAGAGTTTAAATAATTTTTTGGGTATACCTATTATGCCGAAATATTGTTTTATAAAAAATGATTCCAGAATTACCTTACCTTGAGTTAGCCACATCTTTTACTGAAGAGCACAATGAAACTTAAGAGACGTGGTTATTGGACGTCTCAATGTAAACAAACGCGAAACCGTTAGAATATTTAAGGATTTGTAAACCTGATTTAATACAAGTTGTGCCATCTCTAAGTAGCAAAACTTAAGATATTACGAAAATATTTCGTGCAGGCTTTTAAAAGGACAATGGCATAATATTATATATATACAAATTTTCGTCCGTTTTGGCTTAATCTGGGTTTTAATTAAAAAAATTACCATTCACAAATAAATTTAATCAAAATTTTCACGATATTTTCCTAACCTTGAATAAAATTTCGCGTCGCCGGGGCATGCCTCCCCAAAGGGGTGCACTGCCCATGCTAATCGAAGTCATATGAAAATATACGTTTTTCCAGCACACTTTGGTATTCTTCCAGTTTGAAAAGCATCCCGGTTTAGACGACAAATAAATGATCTATTTTGTTACAAAACGTTTGAAACAATAAATTAAAAAAGTTGGCACCGCGACATGGAATGCGGCAATCTGCAGACTTTGGTCTAAATTGACCTACATTTTATTATGCTTTTGTTATTCAACCCACACAGGAATAAAAAAACGACGTTACCAAATAAATATTAACAAAACTCAACAAATGCTTATACACACTAGTTTTTGCCAAATTACTGGGTAAATTTTGTTAAAATTTGGCAAAATCGTATAGGAAATCTTTGACGTAGGATCCGAACTACGCGTATGCACCATGATACAAAGAAAGAAGCAAAGAAAGAAGAGATATGACATTGCGCATGTGGGCGGAGCCAAATCGACAGCCGCTTACGTCATGTGGTGATAATTTTCTGGCGGGCTTCGTATAACCTACGTTTGGTTTTATGTACTATTGTTATTATTTGTTTTACAGAAAGAGGTTTTTAGTGTTTTCTTGGATTATTATTGTTGTTTGTTAGGGACAATTAGTTGTTAATATGCGTTGTGCAGTGGCGTTATGCATAAGTGACAATATGACAAAAAATTCTGCAAAAGACATTATGTTTTTTTGTTTTCCAACTGACCCAAATCTTCAAAAAATTTGGATGAACGTTGATAATACAAATCAATGTAAAATATTTCAAATTTTAGCTTAAAAAAATTGTTCTCTTCCTCATAGGTGAGATACAAAAGTTTAATTTGACGAAATTGGTTTAAAATAATAAACTGTTATATGTGTGCCTTATTTTTTAATAATTGTTAATGTCCCTCTAATTACTATTATGATAATTACCAGTCCTAGTATATTTTTTTAAATGTCTGAATGAGTTTTTTACATCCTTATCCTTGGTCAAATTATAGTCAAATGCAGTGGCGGACTGGAGCGGGTGGCCGGGTGGCCATCGCCACCGGGGTCAGAAGGCATTTGGGGGCCAATTGGTCCAAACATGTAAACAACAATTTTTTTTTCAAAAAATGTTGGGGCCATTGAGGCCATGTAGCCACCGGGGCCAAATGATTCCAGTCCACCCCTGGTCAAATGTTAACAATATAAATTTATAAACAGACACCTCCAAAAATATTATCGTTACCTATTGCATAAAAAAAAATCTTAATAAGCAAATTAATTGATTTTGGTCATTTAAGGCTCGAAACTGTTCTAAAAATGTTTAAGACTGCACATTTGTACCTATTTTTTTTTTTCAAACAATTTATTGCTTAAGGTGGAAGGACCAAAAAATATAGGTTATTTTTTTATGATTTTGTAAAAATAAATAAGTAATTGTAATCATTTAAAAAATAAAATGTATGTCAGCATAAAAAGAAAATTATTTTAATTGATACCAAATATATGCTCAATTTTATCATTTAACCCAAGAACATCATGAAATACGTTCTGATTTATGAACCTCTATCCTTAAAGTACTTAAAATAATATGCACTTAAATCTTCCAAATAAAAATTGTAAAATATGCAGTAAAATTTCTATTCTTAACGGCTAATCCTATGTAATTTTAAGTCTCGTTAGCACCACATGACGTCATTGCGCGGACCGGACCGAATTGGGAATACGATCGATCATATCTTTCTTTCTTTGTATCATGCGTATGCACTATAGTTCCTTCGTCAGTCCCCTAAGGAGCAGGATTATTGGCCCCTGTCAGTAGGTCGTATTCAGGACTAAACTATTAACATATTGTATTCTTTCTTCTAAGATTTGTAGGTGTACTAAGCCACAAGAATAAATTATTCTTGTGACTAAGCGCACACCCGCTCTGGGAATCAGGCGCGGATCCAGGATTTTCTTCAGGAGGGTGCAACAAAAAGGCAATTAAAAAAAAAAAGGTTGGCTTACATTTTTTTAGGGGTGAATGGTACATTATAGCCTCTGTTTGTGGTTTTTATAATCTCAGGGGGGCGCGCGGTGAACGTACAAATAAAGGTCACTTGTACATTATTGGCTCTGTTTATTGTTAGGTAAGTTTATAATTTCAGGGGAGAGGGCGCGCGGTAAACGTTTGATTTCTAAAAAAAATAGGGTCAGCTGTGTACATTATTACCTCTGTTTGTTGTTAGGTTTCTAATCTTAGTAATCTCAGGGGGCGCCTCCTGTGCCTCTCCCTCTCCCTGGATCCGCCACTGTTGGGAATGGAACCCGGGTCGCCGCGGCCGAATGCGGTAGCTCTACCACTGAGCTACCGCAACCATACCGGGCTCAATTGGGACCATAATCATTATAACCTTAATACTCAATGGATTTATTTTGCTCAAGCGCTTTTAAAATATATATATATAAGTACGTACCGGGGGGGGGGGGGGGGGGGTCACCTAAGAGCGGCCGTTGAACCGGCTATATCTCGAAAAGTAGTAATCACTGAGCATCCGGATATTTTTTTTTAAATAAAAGTGCCAAGAGAAAAAAAATGCTAGAAATAATTTCCGACATTTTAAAATGTCCGCAAAAAATTTCTAACTTTTTTAACTAATTTAACTTATTTCCCAATACTTTTCATTTTGAACAAATTTTCCGGTTTTGTAAAATAAAGTACTGGGGGAATTGAAATATTTTTTCAAAATATACTACGAGGGACTCCTGTTTGGCATACCCGTGGCCTTTTTAAGAGAACCTACAAATCAAGCTTGTTTTTTATTAGCAAGTTTTCTCGTCGCCGCGCCGCTAGAGAGCGTTAACTGACATACATCTGTATAAGCAAATAGAAGACTTCCTCTCAAAAAAGTTAAATGCAATGACAAGTTTGTTTTAACATGGTATACTGGAGAATTAAATTCTCAACATTTCGTTGACAAACAAATTTTTTTTCTCTGAACCGGAGTTGTTGACCAAAATAAATTACATTACCTACATATATACAGTGTGTGTATAAAGTCTGGAAACGGCTTAATAACATCACAATTTACTGGCCGATTTAAACCAAATTTGGTACAGTTGTGTAAGAGGATCTAACGCACCGAATGACGATATTGGCGTTGTTGCCAGCTTTTTAGTTTGTCTGGAATTCGAACGAATTTTATATTTTTAAATATAACACCCAGTATATTTTTACATTTTTAAATTCCACATAAAATTATAATTATTTTTTATTAAATGCATTATTAGTCTATACTTCATAGTTTTTGAGATATTGACTCTCGAAAAGTGACATTTTTAAACTTTGACAGCTTATAACTTTCTAACAGTACGTCTTAGAGCAAAACGGCTTACATGTCCCTGTCTTCAATTTTTATTATCTTCCCAAAAAAATCAACTTCCAGTTAAACTGGAACAACTATATTTCCTGCTTTCGAGTTACATCCGGTTCAACCGGAAGTTGATTTTTTTGGGAAGATAATAAAAATTGAAGACAGGGACATGTAAGCCGTTTTGCTCTAAGACGTACTGTTAGAAAGTTATAAGCTGTCAAAGTTCAAAAATGTCACTTTTCGAGAGTCAATATCTCGAAAACTATGAAGTATAGACTAATAATGCATTTAATAAAAAATAATTATAATTTTATGTGGAATTTAAAAATGTAAAAATATACTGGGTGTTATATTTAAAAATATAAAATTCGTTCGAATTCCAGACAAACTAAAAAGCTGGCAACAACGCCAATATCGTCATTCGGTGCGTTAGATCCTCTTACACAACTGTACCAAATTTGGTTTAAATCGGCCAGTAAGTTGTGATGTTATTAAGCCGTTTCCAGACTTTATACACACACTGTATAGTGGTGGTTCGTGGTTATTTTAAATATGGGATCATTTAGTATTCTTAGTTATATAATAAATAAAATTATTTGTCCTTATGAAAAGGAGAATCGGTTGTACGCCGTATTTTAACAAATGAAACATTCTTTTGTGTATTCAGCGTAATTTGTTTAATATCGCCTAGCGCTTTCGGCCCATTATGAGGCCATCATCAGGGCTTAGGTTTCGTCAAATTATGTCCAGGAGACAAGAAACATACTACTAAAAAGATATTTGAAAATTTCTAAACAAATTTTCTTGGTAAAGGTTTCAAATTATAAACAGCACCTAATAGGTATTCGGGCCGATATTAAATAAATTACGCTGAATACACAATTTATTGTCCTTACTTGTTTCTGTAATCAATAAATTGAGTTGTCGATGACCATTTGTTTTAAATATAAACCATTTATCAAAATTCAAACTGGGTATTACTGTTTTTTAAGTCTTTAATATTTTGCTCAACCGACATTTTACACAAGCAACTATTTAACACACTCTTAATCACGAACGTCTCAAAGTAAGCTGGACCAATAATGCATATGACCCCCTTGTCCGTAAAACTGAAGAATATCGTATATTTAAGTTATTTTGATCAATAACTCTTGGTTTTAATAAATAAATAAATTTGCGTTTGTACCGTTATGTTGAGGATTTGATTCTCCACTAAACCTTGTTAAAATAAACACATTATTGCATTGAAATTTTTGGAAAAAAGGTGTTTGTTTATCGTTCAGTTAACGCCATCTAGCGGCGACGGCAAAACTTGACAATACAAAAACAAAATCTTAGTTTACGAGGCCAAGATTTTTAAAATCGGTTATGTCAACCAGGAGTAATCGTAGTTTAGTTTAAAATAAGGAAATATGTAAGGATTAACATACAGATACTTTCGATGTCTCTTAATTAGTCAAAACACGAGGAAAATCCCAGGAAAATGTGCCATTTACACACTATCTATTTTTTGACAATGACGATGATGATAGCTGTGGTCGGAAAATGGCGAAAGTATTAGCCTTTAACAAAGAAACAGTTCAAAACTTTAAGGATCATCAATTCAAACAAAATCGGGGACGTTTTACTGTCACAAAATAAAAAGGTCTGCTTCTATATAGGCTTGGCTAAATTCCCGAAAAGTGAGCTTATTTTTAATTCTTCATCACTCAAACAACGGTTAGATTTTTAAATTTCTCGTTTAATGAAAATATCCTTTTAACAATTAAAAATTTATTAAAATTCAGCATAACAAAGATATATTTTATTTAAAGTAACTTGATTAATATCAGTAAATTAGGATAGACGTAGATGAATAGTATATAATTTTTAATTACGAATACCACTTTTTTTATTGACTCTATAAGATTATATCCTAAATCAATCCATATCATGTGATATATTTTAGCAAGTAATTAACTGTTTTTTATATTTATGTGTACTGAATACATTATTTATTAGATAGTTTTTTTATTATACTAGCTATACCCTACGCTCGTTGCTACGCTACTTGAATGAAGGTAGATGTGGCGCCATCTGTCAAAGATTGGTCGTACCAACTCACAAACCTTTGTGCGTTGCCCCGGTATGTCGGTCATAATAATAAGGCGGGTTCACCATCTTGTCAACAAACATTTTATTTTATTGTTTATTAGTACCCGGCATGCGTTGCGCCACTTTTTTTTATGCCGAAACCTTCCTCGGCCTGCACACAACAACTCACCAAATTTTCATCGTAATCGGATAAATGGTATAGGAACGCATGCGTTACATACAGACAGACAAACATTCATTTTTATATAGATTAGAAATGAAATAAATATAATATTAATTGAACCCTTGTAGACTATCTAAATGCTATTAAGGATGAGATTTTCTTTTTTGCAAAATTTTAGCTTTAACCCATTTTGTTTTTACGATATTTTCAGACGTACATACTGGAGTAAGCATTCCAAACATGACTATTTATTATTTACCAATATTAATTATGTTTGTTTTCTGAAATTAATAGTAATATGAATAGATCTATAAAATTCAAGATCTTAAGAAGCTCATTTTAATCAAATCGAGGATAAAATTAATCAAATAATTTACTGACGTTTAGCCAACTTCTCTACAATTTCTGCTAAAATCGATCAAATGAATAACAAATCCTATCCTACTATACCAATACCTTAAATCTATATTGGTTTAAATCTATCAACTAAAAGTTAAATCTACTCCAGTTTTATGGATTCTATCAAATAAAAGAGATACCGACTCTAATCTAGCTTTATAGAATATATTAAATAAATATTGAATATATAACCACAACTTCCAGGTGGCGTGGATAGAGACTTTCCACCTATTCTCTAAGCTTAACCTGTCTTCAGTTGCTCTATACAAATCGTGGTGAGGTGAGCTGCGTAGCTGCTGTAGTATTTTTTATTAAATGTGTGTTATGGGTTGCAGTTTGCGTTATTGCCTAATTTGTGTTCAATGCAATTTATTTTTACTATTTTTAGATATGTATGCAGAGAACCAGAATAAATAACATTTTATAAATTAGTGTTTTAATTGTTTTCACTAGATTCTAGTAAATAATAAGATGGGCTTACACATGACCCACGTCTGGCAAAAAATAATTTGGATGGTAATTTCCATGCGAAGAGTTTCTTTTGTAAAAAACATGCTTGATTCAAATAGTTTACTGGAGTTTACTTAAAAAAAGTGCAGATATTATCAAAAAATAACCACCCTTTATTAAAATATTGAACAAAATTAATCCAGTGTACGCTAGATTTAATCAAATAATTGATTGCATTTTATAAAAAAATAGTTAATAGTATCTAAAACCCACTAACATTCATTGGTTTAATTGATCAATTTTTTTAAAAACGGGTTGCTACAATTAAATAAGATGCTACATTCAAGAACACATTAAGTAAATTGTAGCAAATGTTTTCTAACCAATATCCAACGCCTGTCGAATTTTGAGTTCTGTTAATCCAGTAGTTTCTCGAAACAATCCAATCAGAATCAGATCAAAATTTCTAATATATTTAATCACAATATTTTTCTTATATTTACCCAAAAACGATAGAATCTATCTTATGCATGAAGTCTATTAAATAATTTAATGATAAATAATCGAATTTAGGATTAGCTCACTATACAGGGTGAGTTTTTTAAAGTGTTACAAGGCGATATCTCGAAAACGGTTCAAAATATTTTCTTGAAATTTTAGTGAGGGAATGGGGAGTTGGGGGGACATATTTAAACATATTTTTGATGTCTACCCCCTTTCCCTATTTTGCGGGGTGGGGGGGTAACTTTGGAATTTTAAATGAGACAATATACTCTTTTTTGGTAAATACGAACCTACGTAAAAAACTACGTACGTATACAAAAAATCTTTTGATTTGCTCCCCTGGTTACGAAATTATGATTTATTAGGTTATAAAACAAAAAATACTTTACTATTTAATTTCAACTTATTTATCGCCTGTCACGCTTCAGAAGATGTTCAAAATGTCTCCCTTCAACTTCCAAACACTTTGTCACTTTTTTTTCAGAATAAATATCCTTGTAACATTTTAAGTCTCACTAATAAGCATGCAACGCGGATTCGGTATTTCATATCATCTTAAGTTGTAGGTGTAGCCGCCATCACTTTATCTTTTATAAAATAAAAAAAAGCAGGCCTTTTACCGAATCAGCTCGACTTATCTACCTGTTTTCAAACAATTCGTTCAACTCATTACGGGCCTGTATCATATAATGAGGTGGAGCTTCGTCCTATTAGTATAGGAGCTGACAAACATTGCGGTGAACGATATTTTTCAAAATTTTCACCTACATGGTCTAATTATACATGGTATAGACAAACTAAAATCGACCGTCTGCCGTTTCAAAGTGGTAGCTTTAACTTGGGGGATGCAGTTAAAAAAGGGTGGTTTTAAGATTTGGTGAACAATATTGATCAAAACCCCCATTCACTCATTTGAAAAAACAGCTTAAGAATGTGTCGAAATCACGTGGGCAGACGATTTATTTGACAGCTTAACCCTAGCAGACGCCTGTCAAAGTGGCATATTTTATGGTAAAGTGAACGACAAGAAAAACACATTAATTTTGGTGGGTGTATTCCCCTATTAGTACGTTACCTAAAAACAATATGGCAGACGAAATATTTGACAGCGTTTCTGTGGCAGACGCTGTCAAAGTGACAAGTTTACTCTTGTTAAACAATATTTATAATAGCTCAAATTGGTAAAATAACATAAAACTATAAAGGTATTTATTAATTTTAAGAAAGCAGACGATTTATTTGACAGCTTAACCCTGGCAGACGCCTGTCAAAATGGCATATTTTATGGTAAAGTGAACGACAAGAAAAACACATTAATTTTGGTGGGTGTATTCCCCTATTAGTACGTTACCTAAAAACAATATGGCAGACGAAATATTTGACAGCGTTTCTGTGGCAGACGCTGTCAAAGTGACAAGTTTACTCTTGGTAAACAATATTTATAATAGCTCAAATTGGTAAAATAACATAAAACTACACAGGTATTTATTAATTTTAAGAAAGCAGACGATTTATTTGACAGCTTAACCCTGGCAGACGCCTGTCAAAGTGGCATATTTTATGGTAAAGTGAACGACAAGTAATACACATTAATTTTGGTGGGTGTATTCCCCTATTAGTACGTTAACTAAAAACAATATGGCAGACGAAATATTTGACAGCGTTTCTGTGGCAGACGCTGTCAAAGTGACAAGTTTACTCTTGATAAACAATATTTATAATAGCTCAAATTGGTAAAATAACATAAAACTACACAGGTATTTATTAATTTTAAGAAAGCAGACGATTTATTTGACAGCTTAACTTTGGCAGACGTCTGTCAAAGTGGCATATTTTACAATAAAGTGAACGACAAGCATTACACATTAATTTTAGTGGGTGTATTTCCCTATTAGTACGTTAACTAAAAACAATATGGCAGACGAAATATTTGGCAGAGCTCCTGTGGCAGACGCTCTCAAACTTACAAGTTCACCCTTATTGATAAACAATGTAAATAGCTCAAATTGGTGAAATAAAATATTATTTTGGTAAATGGTATTGAAACATTTTTATTGCAAAATTGGTATAAAATAAAAATTATTCTTTAACAAATATAAAACAGGATTCTTAAAACATCATGAAATCAGTCTCTCGTTTTTATTCGTCAACAAAACCTAAAAGAGTACTTCAACAAACCTAAAACTATTTATACATATATTAAAAAAAAAAATAACAAAAAATTATATTCTACAAAAAATGCAAATGAATCTAGTCCAGCATTGTTCCAACAAAAAAAAAACACATTTCTTAAAACTATAAAATACTTAGGATTTTAAAACATCACAAAACCAGTCTCCCAGTTTTATTATTTTACAAAAAAGTAATCTAAATAAGAGAGAGTACTTCAACAAATCAACAATCCAGCATCATTCTAAAAAAACACATTTATTTTCTTAAAACTATAAAACAGGATTTTAAATTATTACAAAATCAGCCTCCCATTTTTATTCTTTCACAAAAAAGTAACCTAAATAAAAGGAAGAGAACTTTAACAAATCTTAATGTATTTATCTAAGCAAAAATAAATCAAAAAAATATATCATCTACAAATGAATCTAGTACCTTAAAACAGCATTAGTTATACCAAACACTAATAAGTTCCCAAAAACTTGCATAAAAATTTCAAATTACAAAATCAGTCGTTATTTATTGCTGTAAAAAATCATCCTCGTCGTCACTTGATTCAACCAAAATTGCGTCGGCGTCGTCGTCACTTTCGTTACTTAAATCAGATTTATGCAAAATATCACCAAGTTGAATGGGCGTTTGAGGCCCGTCAAACCACAATATATTGAATTTATTTTGTCTCAGTATCCAATCGTTAATTAGAGGATCGTAAAAATTTGGAGTATCTTTGGTTGCATTTGTCCAAATTGCTGCAATTTGGTTTGTCCTTCGAATTTTTTGCAGTAGTACTAATTTGCGAGGGGGAAAGTTTTGAGCATTAATTTTTTTTTTAAATAAAAGTTGATTTTTTTCTGATGTGCACCCATAAGTTTTAATAAAACATTTTAATCTGGCCTAATCTATACCTTTAAATTTGGTTTTTCATATAATTTGCAAACATAGCCTTCCAGAGTATTTAGTGTTTCCTGAGGGATGTCTTTAAATGGCTTTGACCCCAATGTCGCAAAAGCAGCTTGAGTTTGATTGCAATTTTTTAATATTGTAAAAGGTTTCTTTTTTCCTTTGCCATAAAACGAGGTTTCGTAATCACAACCACTAAATGCATGGAATGCTGGTAGTGCTTCCAGGATAAGAGTTGATCCTAAATAATCGTGTATCTTTGTAAGATTAATATATCTTAACGAATTATTCGAAATTTGACCAGTTTCCATCCAAAGTGGGAAAATAACTGTTATTACCCAATAATTAATAATAAAACTATATGTAACCATTGATAATCATTGCTATTAATTTTATCAGAAAAACGAACATGTTATAAAGGAAATAGCACAAGAATACTATTGTGAGCATGAAGAGGCCGATAGTAAAATATTCTTTCATATAACAAAAACTGTTTGCAAAAATATAGTTATACGAGCTGCAGATACAGATATTGCAGTTATTGCATTAGCGCATGTTGACCAATTTAAAAAAGAAAATAAGCTTGTTTGGATGGAAACTGGTCAAATTTCGAATAATTCGTTAAGATATATTAATCTTACAAAGATACACGATTATTTAGGATCAACTCTTAGCCAAGCACTACCAGCATTCCATGCATTGAGTGGTTGTGATTATGAAGCCTCGTTTTATGGCAAAGGAAAAAAGAAACCTTTTACAATATTAAAAAATTGCAATCAAACTTAAGCTGCTTTTGCGTCATTGGGGTCAAAGCCATTTAAAGACATCCCTCAGGAAACACTAAATACTCTGGAAGGCTATGTTTGCAAATTATATGGAAAACCAAATTTAAAGGATATAGATAAGGCTAGATTGGAATGTTTTATTAAAACTTATAGGTGCACATCAGAACAAAATCCACTTTTATTTAAAAAAAAATTTAATGCTCAAAACTTTCCCCCTTGCAAATCAGTACTACTGCAAAAAATTCGAAGGACAAACCAAATTGCAGCAATTTGGACGAATGCAACCAACGTTACTCCAAATTTTTACGATCCTCTAATTAATGGTTGGATACTAAGCGAAAATAAATTCAATATATTGTGGTTTGACGGGCCTCAAACGCCCATTTAACTTGGTGATATTTTGCATAAATCTGATTTAAGTAACGAAAGTGACGACGACGCCGACGCAATTTTGGTTGAATCAAGTGACGACGAGGATGATTTTTACAGCAATAAATAACGACTGATTTTGTAATTTGAAATTTTTATGCAAGTTTTTGGGAACTTATTAGTGTTTGGTATAACTTATGCTATTTTAAGGTACTAGATTCATTTGTAGATGATATTTTTTTTTATTTATTTTTGCTTAGATAATTACATTAAGATTTGTTAAAGTTCTCTCCCTCTTATTTAGGTTACTTTTTTGTGAAAGAATAAAAATGGGAGGCTGATTTTGTTATAATTTAAAATCCTGTTTTATAGTTTTAAGAAATGTGTTTTTTTAGAATGATGCTGGATTGTTGTTGTTGTACTCTCTCTTATTTAGGTTACTTATTTGTAAAATAATAAAACTGGGAGACTGATTTTGTGATGTTTTAAAATCCTAAGTATTTTATAGTTTTAAGAAATGTGTTTTTTTTTGTTGGAACAATGCTTGACTGGATTCATTTGCATTTTTTGTAGAATATAATTTTTTGTTATTTTTTTTTTTAATATATGTATAAATAGTTTTAAGTTTGTTGAAGTACTCTTAGGTTTTGTTTACGAATAAAAACGAGAGACTGATTTCATGATGTTTTAAGAATCCTGTTTTATATTTGTTAAAGAATAATTTTTATTTTATACCAATTTTGCAATAAAAATGTTTGAATACCATTTAGCGTCTGCCACAGGAGCTCTGCCAAATATTTCGTCTGCCATATTGTTTTTAGTTAACGTACTTATAGGGGAATACACCCACTAAAATTAATGTGTAATGCTTGTCGTTCACTTTATTGTAAAATATGCCACTTTGACAGACGTCTGCTAAAGTTAAGCTGTCAAATAAATCGTCTGCTTTCTTAAAATTAATAAATACCTGTGTAGTTTTATGTTATTTTACCAATTTAAGCTATTATAAATATTGTTTACCAAGAGTAAACTTGTCACTTTGACAGCGTCTGCCACAGAAATGCTGTCAAATATTTCGTCTGCCATATTGTTTTTAGGTAACGTACTAATAGGGGAATACACCCACCAAAATTAATGTGTTTTTCTTGTCGTTCACTTTACCATAAAATATGCCACTTTGACAGGCGTCTGCCAGGGTTAAGCTGTCAAATAAATCGTCTGCTTTCTTAAAATTAATAAATACCTGTGTAGTTTTATGTTATTTTACCAATTTGAGCTATTATAAATATTGTTTACCAAGAGTAAACTTGTCACTTTGACAGCGTCTGCCACAGAAACGCTGTCAAATATTTCGTCTGCCATATTGCTTTTAGGTAACGTACTAATAGGGGAATACACCCACCAAAATTAATGTGTTTTTCTTGTCGTTCACTTTACCATAAAATATGCCACTTTGACAGGCGTCTGCCAGGGTTAAGCTGTCAAATAAATCGTCTGCTTTCTTAAAATTAATAAATACCTGTGTAGTTTTATGTTATTTTACCAATTTGAGCTATTATAAATATTGTTTACCAAGAGTAAACTTGTCACTTTGACAGCGTCTGCCACAGAAATGCTGTCAAATATTTCGTCTGCCATATTGTTTTTAGGTAACGTACTAATAGGGGAATACACCCACCAAAATTAATGTGTTTTTCTTGTCGTTCACTTTACCATAAAATATGCCACTTTGACAGGCGTCTGCTAGGGTTAAGCTGTCAAATAAATCGTCTGCCCACGTGATTTCGACACATTCTTAAGCTGTTTTTTCAAATGAGTGAATGTGGGTTTTGATCAATATTGTTCACCAAATCTTAAAACCACCCTTTTTTAACTGCATCCCCCAAGTTAAAGCTACCACTTTGAAACGGCAGACGGTCGATTCTAGTTTGTCTATACCATGTATAATTAGACCATGTAGGTGAAAATTTTGAAAAATATCGTTCACCGCAATGTTTGTCAGCTCCTATACTATATTGAAACCACATGTCAGAACTTATGTTTTGGTTTAATAATTGGGGTAATTGGTTTTTAAAAGAATTTCGTAACCAGGGGAGCAAATCAAAACATTTGTATACGTACGTAGTTTTTTACGTAGGTTCGTATTTACCGGGGTATATACCAAAAAAGAGTACATTGTCTCATTTAAAATTCCAAAGTTACCCCCCCCCCACCCCTCAAAATAGTGAAGGGGTGTAGACGTCAAAAATATGTTTAAATATGTCCCCCCCATCTCCCTATTCTCTCACTAAAATTTTAAGAAAATATTTTAAACCGTTTTTGAGATATCGCCTTGCAACACTTAAAAAAACTCACCCTGTATATCAATCCTAGATGTGATTGATTTTGTACCCTATCCAAAATTTCTTTCCGGACGGATATCTGGACATCACAGTTTACCATAAACAATTTTTAAAATTTCTTTATGTCATACCAGTACATTATTGTGTTTTTATACCTTAGATACCATCTACATAATGGATTACTTTATGGCCCGCGCGGGCATTAAGTGTTGCATTAAGTGTGCATCTTGTTCCATTTTTGATTTTTTACTTTGACACATTAAACATTTTAATATTGTCAAGGTAATGTCGCAGGTAAAAATAAAAAATTGGTAATTCAAATTAAATTAAAAAAAAAAAATTATTATTCAAAACGAACTGGTATGACATAATAGTATATTAACGTACATGTTTTATAAAGCATCATTTTATAGCACGCGTCCATGTTTTAAAACGGGACAAGTGCTTAAAACTGCTTTATATAACACTTACGTTATACTATTTTTTCTAATTTGTAGTTTTTTTCAATAAAACCCATATTTAAAAAGAAAATAAATCCTTCAAATTTTGTAAATTTTTATGTCTAAATTTTATGTTGGTAATACTATTTTTTATCATAGTAGCCTCTGGGCAACAAAAATTATTTTGCGAACTGTAATTTTTTGATTTATTGACCCATTTTCACCACGAGATTCTAAAGTTATTTTAGCGATATGAGATTTGAAATTGGACGGAATACGTTGCGTGATCCTTGTACATTCGGTACATATGCAGAGCGTTCGGAAATTCGGGCAATTTCGCTACTTTTTTTCGAATTTCAAAAGACGTGATTTTACGTCACGGCATTGCAATTTAGTATAGGGAAGATGGAAAATTCAAATAAAGTTGTAGTTAAAATCGACATTGGAAGGTTAGTAGATTGAATTTTGGATAGGATTTGGCAGAAAATGATAGCTTGAAGCATCTACAAAAGCAAAATAGCTCTCCGTCAATAAAGCTATTATTTAATATGTGTTTTTTAATGAACTAAAACAATACATACAGATTTGTAGATCTAGGCAACCAAACACACATACGTGGGTTCGTGTAGTATTTTGCATATTTGGACTAAAAAACATTAGTTATCTAGAATGCTATGCTAAACGGTGAAAAAAACATGTTATATATGGTCAACCTTTAAATAATAAAATTCGGAGTTCGAAATAGATCTATATCGAACGCGCTAGCGAGTTCGGTATCTGTTTCGAGAAAAAATTAGAAAAAATTTTGTATGCACCACGGGTACTAATACCCTCGGGCGACTTACGAACCCTCGGGCCAGAGGCCCATGGCTTTGTAAGACTGTCGCCCTCAGGGCATAATCATCTACTTAATACCCTTGATACATAACGATAATATTTATAATATCTTAATAAAACAATGCACCTATTAAGATTCATTACCTGTTAAAAGAGAAATCCATCCCCTGCCGCACTTTTCTCACTAAAGCACAATTACGCACTTAACATTGGCATTATTAATACCTATTTGTATTTTGAAAGATTATATTATATCACAAAAATAACTACAAATTGATAAACACCATAATAAACAGGCGAACAAGTTAACAATAATTTTGGTTCGTAGTATCGGCAACACTTATGCTTTGGTTGGCTTTAATGGTTGCCAACTCATTTCTTTCTAGGGGAAGAAATAATTACCTGACCACACAGCCTCTATGAGATGCGTTTTTAAATACACAGGCCATATGAGGAATAAGAATTCTACTTTTTTTATAGGCCTGTGTCTAAAACACTAAATAAACTGGCGAGCACAAATCTGGTGGTAAAACCACTTGTGGAAGGTGTGTAACTGGTTGCGGGATAGGATAGCGCATGCGCAATCGTAGAGATTCATTTTGCCCCGAGATCCACACGTGTAGCCGCATTTAGTAACTTTAACATTTCATGTTGGCCAACTTGCGGATCAAGGGAAAAATTAATGGATTAAATTGATAGTTTTAAAGACTATAGTTTACGACGATCAGCAAATAGGAAAAATAAAACCATTTACTGTGTAGGTCAACTAAATTACCACAAAAACTTTTTTACAGCAAACCTAATTATTGTATCGACTCGTTTCCCTGTGGACATTGTACGGGACGGTATTAAATATTCAGGTATAATGGAAAATCGATAAAGAACATGCCAAGTAGCTGTGTAGCTGTTTCGGCAATTGCAGGCTAATACACAAACTATTTGAATAGTTAATGGGGGATTCATGTTCATAAAGTTGCGTCATCCAATAAAATCTATAGGTTTATTATTACCATGACCGTCTATGATGTACGTAAAAGCAGACACAATTCTCAGGGATGGCGAACGGTATTATACCGGGTGTTTCTCAAAAGACGTTCACCCCTATAACTTTTCTGTATTTACAGATATTAAAATGGAATTTTGAGATTATGCATAAGAGATGAGTCTGCATTTATTGGCATAATTTTCAATTTGTTAGCATTTCCGGTTTGACCGAAAGTGACCTTGACTTTGATATTTTAAATGGGACATCTTGTATATTTTTACTTATTAGAGTGCTCCAAATTAATTAAATCTGTTAATTTATAGTCAAGTAGTAGGTATATGAAAATTAAAATTATGTCATAATAATTGACTTTCTAAGTTTCACATGCATGCGTTTTAAAAATTAAATTTTGTTTTCATGACGTTTACTCCATTTTTCCAAATGGAACGATGGTAGTTTACTAGGATATTTAAAAGGAGCATTTTTTTTCCAACAATTTGATACCATACACTCCTATGCTATTTTAAAATTGACACTGAAAAATTTGCCTTTTTAAATCCCAATCGCAAATTGAGAAGCGTTATACATTATTGCCGCCCTCTCTTTTCTAAAGAAATATAAAGGCGGCTTTGAAAAACAATGGAATGGTTTTGAAAAGCAACATGGCTTTAATTTCAAGTTGTAATGTAATATTATGTAATTAGTTTATAAAAACATACAATACATGCAATCTTTATTCGGCTTCAGAATAATTTTTCTGGTCACTCCAAAAATTATGAGCATATCAATTTGTTCATTTCTAGTAAAACCTCGAGTAAAACCAACCATTTTATCTGATTTACAATGTAAGTTTATTAAACGAATGACATTACAATTTTAATTTAAAACCATATTGGTTTTCAAAACCATTCCATTGTATTTCAAAGCCGCCTTTATATTTCTTTAGAAAAGAGAGGGCGGCAATTATGCATAACGCTTTTAAATTTATTACAATTGGGACTTAAGGCATATTTTTTCGTGTCAATTTTAAAATAGCATAGGAGTGTATGGTATCAAATTGTTGAAAAAAAATGCTTGTTTTAAATATTCAAATGAACCACCATCGTTCCATTTGGAAAAATGGAGTAAACGTCAAGAAAACAAAATTTCATTTTTTAACGCTTGTGAAACTTAGGAAGTCAATTATTATGACATAATTTTAATTTTCATATACTACTTGACTATAAATTAACAGATTTAATTAATTTGTAGCACTCTAGATTGAAAATAAAAAATAAACATAAAAATGTTATAACACGTCAAAAATTGACAAGTGAGGTGTCATTTCACTCATAATATGTTATGCTGAACCCAAATAAGTAAAAATATACGAGATGTCCCATTTAAAATATCAAAGTCAAGGACACTTCCGGTCAAACCGGAAGTGCTAACAAATTGAAAATTATGCCAATTAATGCAGACTCATCTCTCATGCAAAATTTCATTTTAATATCTATAAATAAAAAAATTATAAGGGTGAACGTCTTTTGAGAAACACCCGGTATAGGTGGTTGGAGCAGGACGTCCGGGGCAGTGTTGCCAACCTTTAAAAATCAAATTTATCATGAGAAGGATGAAAATTTCCCTTTTTTAAAGAAAAATCCCACGAATGGTCAAACGTTTCCAAATAATAAATATTAGCGTAAATTATAAAAGAAAATGTCACCCCTAGTAATAGGGTAAATCCCCAAATGCAAATTCTTAAAGTAATGGCAACTTTAATTGGTTGAACGATAGCAAAATATCCTTTAGGGTGAGATTACAGCTCTGCATTGGACGTCTGCAGCTGCAAGTAGCAGTTTGCAGACGCAAATGATAATATTGGAATTCCAGAAAATATTTATCATACTTTTCGTCTGCAAATTTGCCGAAGGTTGGAAGGTTCTACAAACTTGCAGATTGTAGAACGTATAAAATTTGTTAAAAACTAACCTATATTTTGTGGATTTAATGGATGCATGGTGGTTATTTATAATTTGTATTCGTTTTAATATATAAAATAAAACAAGGGAACGTTGAGATTTAAGTTTAATTAATTAAATATTGCCATGAATTTGGGAATATTTCACATATTTGGCAGTCGATCTCGATAAACCAGAGAAGGTTGGAAGAGTAAAAAGTTTGAACTGCGGTGAAAATGGCGGATTTGAAAATAGTTTATGGAATGTCTAAGTTATTTTGCGTCTACAAGTCCGCCATATTTGCAGATCTGCAAAATTGCAAGTTTTGATGTGCGAATACACTCAGTGCGCACTACATCTACCAATGGAAATCGCAATACTCATGATTAAGTCTGTGTTGTTAACAGAAGATCACCCAGCCAGTACGATATTGTGGTTATTATCTCAACATTAATTGTAATAATTAATCAAATTCCTGTTTAGCAGGCTATATGGAATATCCCACGAATATTGAACTTTAAGTAAAAATTTCCCTTTTCCCTTTGGACCTTATAATTTCCGACGAATCGGGAAATTTCCCACGAGTTGGCAACACTGGTCCGGGGTGCATTTTTGTATCGAGCGTCCAGTAAGCCGCATTCGTGATGTTCGACCTCGGCACGTATCGTATCGAGCGTTCGGTACTACGACAACAGTCGGACTACCGTACGCTCGATTAGGCTGAAATCTTGTTTTTTTTTTGGTTTTTGAATTTAAAAAAAATGCTCTGGGTAACAACGAACAAACCGGTTGCCAATATACATTTTAGACGGAATTTGTTCCTCTGGTTATCGCCTCCTTATAATCCTCAACTTATAAGAAAAAAGCTAAAAAAAAATGACGCTTATCAGTCAAAAGTTGACAGTTGTCGTATGGTAGCTTGACAATCGACGATAGACAGACCTCGGTTAATGCGAAATTACCCGATTGCGGTGTATTGGACGCTCGATACAAAAATGCGTCCGGCATTCGTTAAAACATCAAATTGACACGTTGACATCGGATTGTTCTTTATTTCTGGCCGTCTACGAGTTACACGAGAACAAAGACAATTCTCAGGTCATGACAAAGGGTATTTAGCCTCAACGGAGTGGTTGAGAGGATACGACAAGCCCAGAGTTTATTAATCAAAGCCGAATTCACGAGAGGTTGACATCGGTTTGTTTCTTAATAAATTGTCATATTGCCGTGTATCTGTCTTTGTATTCTCTTAAACATCCTAGAGGGCCATGGTTATTACATTAAAGACATCGGTCAAATGTTTTATCTAACAGAGACGACACTCCCTACTTTTATCAACAATACCAGGGACCTGGAAATGTTAAACCAATAAAACGACGATAAAGTTCAAGTCCGTCTGCAATGTACTAGAAACTAGAATAGTTAACTTTGCAGTAATAAGGGGGATTAAAAAATACTTACCAGAAGACACACTGTAGGACGGATGCATAGTCATTCCAATTGAGCATATTTCGTTCTCTTCCTCAAATAGACTGGACATGGTGCCGATCGATCGACGACGTAAGCAAAACTCGGGATGAAATTTTAGAGAATGTTTGCATCATTCATAACAACTGTATTTATTTTAAAAAAATGTGTGTTAGGGTCTGCTGGTGTACTTTAGAACCCTTGAAATTTCACAATTTTTGAAAGTGCAATGAGAAGAACTGTTTGTGTAGAATACATTAAAGGTAAAATATTTATTGACGAGACTGTTGTTCTCTTAAAAAACGAAAAAGAAGTTCGTCTTTGACATTTATTTTTATGCGAAAACTCCCCGTTATGTTAGTCACTTCTAACAATGTTGTCAGACTTGATACGAACTAACCGGTTGCCAATACACCTTTTAGAACCGATTCAAGAGTATGTTAAGTCCCTTTTAATGTATATGTCGTAGGCTGATAGTAAAATCCGTCATTTCATGAAAAGCCTAGTCATATCATGCTGCACGCTAAAAGGTATATTTGCAACTGGTTTGTTCGTTGTTACCCAGAGCATTTTTTTCAATTTTTTTTTAATTTAATTTAAATTTTATTTTTATAAAATAATATTAGTTGAAAAAATTGAAAAAAATGCTCTGGGTAACAACGAACAAACCAGTTGCAAATATACCTTTTAGCGTGCAGCATGATATGACTTTTCATGAAATGACGGATTTCACTATCAGCCTACGACATATACATTGAGAATACATTTGACGACGTTCCTTCTTTAATATGAAAACCCACGAGCTGTAGAAAACAGTTTCGATATTTTGTGGTTAAAAGAAAGCCGTTTTGATATAACAAATTAATAATCAGCATTTTCTATCTAATTTTTATTTTTCATATAGGTACTTTAGTGCGATCCCGATGGATAGGAAATGGGTAAAAAATATTCCATAAGTAGGTACGCTTGCTCTAAAAAGCGTCACATACACTTTCCTTGTATCACAATCTTCAATGATTTTTTGCTGATAACTTTGTAAAAAACGGTTCATCCATAAAAAAAATTTTGTACAATTATTCAAAATTAAAGACTTTCAGTTTTTCTTTCAAATGTTGTCAAATTTCGAGGGTCCTAAAGTGCACCATCACCAATGTGTTATTTGTTGCTGCTTTTATTGTGTTTAGTTAAAATAAACCGACCTCAAAGACTCTAAAAAGTATAAAATAATTTATTTTTAAGGATATACAGTTCTCTATATTAATACAGTGACAATGCTTGAGCTGAAATGAAAAAGCTTAGCATAAGAAAGTAGAAGGCCAGGCAACTATTAGTTTATAATCTTTATGGCGTTCTTGAAGAAGGTTTAGTTTTTAATATATAACGAAGTCGTAAAAACTCTTATTAAATACAGGGTGTTCGAAAAAGAAGTGTAGGTACAAAGTTTGAGGTTGAGGACAAACTCCTAATGTCAAAATAGTTCGATTCAAACCAACTTTATATTCGAAAATGCCTCGTAGAAGGCGTCAAAGATAATTTTTTTTGTTTTATCCAATTTTCGTGAAAATGTGTCAAATTGATATTAATGCTTTTTGGCGTATACTGACTATACCCTGTCCATTTAATCTTGTAAACCATAATACAAACCCGTTTTACACCGGGAACATTTTAAGCGTCGTTTTATGAAATTCCAAAAAGTAACGTTAGAAGGAAATTTTAAAAGGTGACAAACTTGTTGGAAAATAAATAAATAAATTTTCTGAGGTTATGTTCCGACAGAAAGGAAAGTGGTTTGTCTGGCGTTGCACAAAGAAATAATAAGTAAAATTGGAAAATTTTCATATCATTTTCGAGGAATTTTGGCACAAATGTGATCCTTTTGAAAAACACCACCTTGGATTTTTTAAAATTATCAATAATGAAAATTCAAAAGTTTTTTAATGTTTCAATCGATTTTTCCAGCAATACTGTTCTCCAAGAATACACTTGCAATAATAAAACATCAACTTGCCTAGATTTTAAAAACGATATTGTTTCTAGTGTCTGTAAACGATAGAAGAGTTTTGGACTTGCATTGTCTATTTGTTTTAAATCACAATGTTTTAACTGGTAGGTTGACGTTGTCTAAGTTGAGACGTTGTGATTTTAAATAAATAATTGACAAGGATGAAGATAAATTCAATTCCTTCAATGTAAACTCTAAATAAAAAAAAAACGGCTAATGCCTCACATAAGTCACATAAAGGGTGTGTCATTAAGGGTGGCCACTGGCCAAATCTCGAAAACCACTAAGCATAGAAACTTAAGGAAAAAAAATATTATTAAAGTGGCCATGAGAAAATTCTGGAAATTATTGTGAAGTTACGCATCTGGCCGCAAAAATTCAAACCATACGGTATAACTATGACATCCTAATCGGAAAGTAGACTGAAGAAAGTGCCTTATACCCACAAATTTTACTAAATTACATTAAGATTTAGAGGCTAAAGGATCTTGGTCGATGGCTTGCTGAAGACATGTATTATGTCCCTAATAACAATAAATAATAATATTATAATATGACGCCGCGCGTAAGAGTTTGTTTGAGAGGAAATCATTTCTGTCAATGTCATTGATAATACAATCATAGTTGCCTGCTGAGGTACTTCTTTAAAGTCATTGTGCAACACGTTTTTTATTTATTAAATTTTTGTATTTGCTATTCTCCCGTTACAAAACAGTATAGGCGCAGTGAATGTACACTCAGTGGCGTAGCTAGAAATACGGGCGCCGGAGGGCAAACGTACAGGCTGGCGCTTAAAAATTAATCAAGTTCCAAATAAGCTGCGGCAGGCCCGCCGGAGGCAAAAATTTTTTGGGTGCCACGCCCTTTCTTGGGTCTTTTCACGGCATTTAATGTCAATATTTAGTCAAAAATTATATTACAGTAGTCCGGTATAATACGAGACATATGGGAGTATTAATAAAATAAACCTATATTTTGGGTCACAGCTACTTAAGTTAATTAAACCAGATCCAGATGCCACCTTCTTAGGAGAAAAGAAACTAGTAATTTAGGGCAACTTTTCCCCTTTTATCTTTTTGCTCTTTTTTTCTTTTTAAATTTTCCCAACCACTCGACTTCATTTTGCCTTTTTCCATATTGGGTTTTCTGAACATCAAAAAAATAAATGATATTATTAAGTATATAATAATATGCTTATTAGTGCATAAATAATTTCCAGTTTTTGCTTTGAATATTAGTTACTTACATTCGCCTTTATTCCCTAATATGTCTTAACTAATAAGTATAAACAAACAAAAAAAAATCACCACCGCGATAAACGCCGATGATTCTCCGAATGTTTTTGTTTTGTCTTTGAAATCGAATGCCTACTGTCGACACGTCACACGAGCGTCACGAGCCGACTGCCTCCCTTACGCGGGCGCCTTTACAAATTGCTGATGTGCCAGTTAGTGTTTGTAATAATTAGGCTGTAGGCGGCTGGCGGACGAAGGCCGAGTTTGATTGTATTACAATTGTTTAAAAAATCAGTTAAACTGATTTATTAAGAAAAAAATCGAGCGGCGCCTTCGGCGCCTATTTTTTCTTGGCGCCGAGGTGCGTTGCCCCCCCCCCCCAGCCCCCCCGGTAGCTACGCCACTGAATTGTAAACAGACATTGCCGACCATACTCTTTAAAACAAGACGTAATGCGAATTGAAAATTCTTTATATTTTATTTAAATTTATCCGTCATGGTAAAAAATTCAAAATATGTTCCACAGTAAATCTATACTCAACATAAATCCAACAGAAAATCCCATATGGTCTTATATAGTGTCATTAAATCTAACTGATCCAGGGAATTAAATTTTCCGGCTTACCGAGATTTGCCAGAGAGATTTTATGGCCGTGTCGCTTTTTATTGGATTAGCCAAAATTTCCCGACGCTTAGCGAACACATTCTAATAATTAATGTTCCCATTTACCTGCTCCCGCCAGATACATACTATTCATTTTGCGACAGTGTACAAATGTATAGGGGAGACCATTTAGGAGACAAAATAATAACTGCACATAGAGCTTAGGTATAGTTTTAGCATATCGGGCCTGTCATTCACATAAATTATACACTATTTAAATATTTATTTCTATTTTAGATTCTTTCTTTATATTACAACTTAATTTAGTGCTAAAATAACTATACTTTTTAATATTATGTTACCTTGCACACAGCAATTCAAAGAGTCTGTGGTATAATAAGCGACATACGTTATGGTATCTATTTTGCTTTTCTTTTTATCGACAAACAAGGATAACACAGGTACTATACTGCCGTCCTAAGCCAAAAAGGCGTGTCTCTTTTTTTTGGGAATTTTGGTATTTTCATCAATATGGATACCTAAAGATATTATCTATATACAGGGTGGTCCTTTAGTAATGGGACACAGAGCAGCAGTACATTATTCACTTAAAAACATAACGATTTAGCGCAATTTTTATAATCCGAAAATTTATATTAAGACAGATACAGGGTGTCAAAGTTAAAAAAATTATTTCGATTATTTTAGATATTTTCAAAAGTTTTCGGAGCATTGGGTTAAAATTTTGTGTAGGGGAGTTTTTTGGGGCGGGAAATAACAATATGGGCTCATTTTTCTTCTATCGGATAGAGGGCGCACGAGCAGCACTTTTCTTACTTTTGAACTGCAATAACTTGTTGTCACTAGGTATAATAAGACTTATCACTCCTAATTAATAATCTTACGACTGTTTTACGTAAAAAAGGTACTCTTGTCAAATAACGCTAAAGTTGATAGTTTTCGAAATATTTGCTATTTTAATACTCAATGACCTTTGACCTTTGACCTTTTTATGTCTACATCATTAAATAATTCCTCCATTGTATAGTAGGCCTTGGAAGTAAGAAATTGTTTAAGTGTGCGTCAAAGTTTTGTAATATTATTATTTTTTATACGATTAGGCACTTTGTTATATATCTTTATTATCATGTAATGTACATTCCTTTGGAGGTAGGTATAATTATATTTTGGGAGTAAGGGGTCATGTCTACCCCTGGTGAGATGATCGTGACCCCTGCGCGCCTTCCCAAATAGGTGTTCATTTAGTTTAAAGAAAAGTACAGATTCGTAGATGTATGTGCCGATCACAGTCAGAATTCCCCACCTGCGAAAAACAGGTCGACAGCTATCGATCCATCCCATGCAGAAGATCCTACGCAGACACGCTTTCTGCAGAATCATAATCCTGGATATGTCGACACTGCCACCCCAAAAAAGGACCCCGTACAGCAGTCGAGAATGCACATAAGCATGATACGCCGCCATAGCAGCTGTCCTCCCGATGTTTCTTGATAGTACACTAAGAGCAAAAGAGAAACGAGATATTTTCCCCGCCAGCACATTGATGTGGTCCCTCCAATCAAGTCTGGAGTCTATAGTTACCCCAACAAACACAGCCGAGTTGATGGATTCCAGTGTGGTGTTATTTAAAATTAAATCTTTTGTTTTCCTAGAATTCTGATAAGAAAACCTAAGTAATTGTGTTCTATTTATGTTTAAAATAAGATTATTTGAGTCGAACCATAGTTTTAATAGTCTCAGGGCCTGATCCACCTCGGCGCTCGCGCTGGAATTATCCTCAAGATCAAAGATAAGAGTCGTATCGCCAGCGTATTGAACTGTGCGGTGAGACGTTACCCCGGGAGTCCGTTAGTATATAGAATGTATAGTAGCGGCCCCAATATTGAACCCTGCGGCACGCCCATTTTTACAGATTGCATGTCTGATGCCAACATGCCACCAAACCCATCCACTCCAACAACACACTGTTGCCGGCGGTGCAGATACGATTCTATTAATTTCAAAACCGTTCCCCTGAAACCATAACCTTCCAGCTTTCTTAAGAGAATGTCATGTTTAACACTGTCAAACGCTCGAGACAAATCAAGACAGACGGCAAGTGTTTGATTATTTTTATTCAGAGCATCAAGAACTGTGGTAAGAGCCTGATAGACAGCGGTAGCTGTTGATTTCCCGGGTCGAAAGCCATTTTGATAAATACTTATTATATCAAGCCCATCCAAAAATTCTAGGAATCTTTTATACATTATTTTTTCAAAAATTTTGCTTATATTATTTAGAAGAGCTATAGGTCTGTAGTTAGAGATTTCAGTTTTGTCACCTTTATTAAATAGGTTAATAATAAAATGTATAGTTCATTCTGTGGGCCAGGGACGGACTAGCTTGGGCATAAAAAATCTTACATCTTTGACAGGTGTCATGCAATCGGGATTTTTATATTATTTTTGGATAGCTTACGTATTTTAACGCAAAATAGATACTCTTCGTAGATTTTGATAAGTTGAACCGTTTTCGAGAAAAATCCACTTGACCGTTAACATGCTTTAAAAAGGTTTAATCGTACCCGAATCTGTTTCGTGTTTTTTCGTAATAGGAGGCTTAGGTAAATTGTCACGGCATGATATGATATTAATATTAGTTGTCAAATAATTACTTGCCACTCATATTTATTGTAAACTTAAATTGTCAATTTAAAATACCCGAGCTTAAAATGGAATACACTTAATGAGTATGCATGCGGTTATGCACGTTATTGTCTTTTTCTCGAAAACGGTTTAACTTATCAAAATCTACGAAGAGTATCTATTTTGCGTTAAAATACGTAAGCTATCCAAAAATAATATAAAAATCCCGATTGCATGACACGTGTCAAAGATGTAAGATTTTTTATGCCCAAGCTAGTCCGTCCCTGGCTCACAGAATGAACTATACATTTTATTATTAACCTGTTTAATAAAGCTTTTCATATTGTAGATTATACTAAATTTTAAACAAAATATACAGGGCGATTCAAAGGCTATTAATAAAAAACTAGTTTTCAGGGCCGGTCTTTAGGGGCATATATCTCCTCGAGGGGGGCTCTTAAGAAAAAATATTATATGAACTTATCATGTTATTTTCACCTAATCTATATGAATCCGAGAGATTGCCCACATGTTCTGAAACACCCTGTATACTAGGCAAAATAGGCGTAACTTAAACGCAAAACACTAAAAAAATTATAATAAAAATATCCACATCTCAAAAAAATATGTAAAACATAAGCAACTAAGGCTTATCTCATATTTCTAAGCGAAATAGGATATGCCTATTCGCTTAGGATTTAATACTTTGCATTTTTGTATATTTATGTTATTTATTTATCTGGATTGTTAACAAAAAATTTATAAACCTTAGTTTGTGAACATTTTCTACACCTTAATATACAGGGTGTTAATTAAGTACGTAGACAAACTTTAAGGGATAATTCCCTGTATAATTTAAAACTAAAGTGTAGAGGAGCACTATCATGCATAAGCCAAATTCGAGCTCTTTCTCCTATTGCGACATCTTCTAATAGTTCGGGTAAAACATACTCCAGAAATTGCCGATAATTGTCGCCATTAAGTCTGGGAGGCAGATAATATGGCCCAATAAGGAAATTGCCAACAATTCCAACCCAAACATTTACCGAAAATTGCTCTTGAAAATTATTTTCAACTATAGCGTGTGGGTTATCTTCTGCCCAAATGTGATTATTGTGAAAATTTTTTTATGGCGTTTCGGGAAAAACATGCCTCATCCGTAAACAATACCTTCGATAAAAACCTCACATTTTTCACGAGCTTATTTTGTATCCAAGAACAAAAGGCTACTCTCTGGGGAAAATCTCGCGGTAAAAGGGCTTGCACACGCTGTATGTGATATGGATAAAGTTGCTGTTCCTGTAAAATTTGCCATACCAAAACATGTGTAATATTTAACTCAGCGGCAATTTTTCGTGTACTTGTTGCAGGATTTTCTCCTATAATATTAAGAACAGCTTCCTCTAATTGAACTGTCCTCACTGTTCTGGGTCTTCCTACAAGGGCATTTGATATTCTAAAACTACCTGTCTCACTAAGTCTGGAGTGAATATTAGTAAAAGTTTGTTTGTTAGGCACACGACGTTCAGGAAATCTTTCTTGATACATTAGTCTTGCTGCACGAGCGCTACCATTAGCCATTCCATACACAAAATGCATATCTGCCATTTCAGCGTTTGCAAATTCAGCCATTTTAACAAAAACAAAACTGAAAAATCTCTTACTTAAGTTGACAAAGTGCAAAAATAAAAATTTGTAGCAAGTTTTGATAACTTAACTGTCATAATTGTTGATTTTATTATTTTTATTGTTTGTCAAAGCCGACTTTGTTATTTTTGGCTTAAGAACGCTGCCAACTTACCATTTGCAAATTATCCAATATTAACAATGCATTATTTTATTTTTCTCAAGATATCTTCTAAGCCGTAAGAGATAGTAAAAACTTCAAGATAGGTAAATGTTAGAGAATAAAATGACAAATTAGATTTTGTTCTTAAAATTAGTCAGTGACGTCGTATTAGTAAATTGGACGGGCGTAAAGGGGTCATGACCACAAAAAAACGAGGACCCTGCAGATTAATTAAAATATTAATAATGTTAGTTCGTAGATACTGGTAAATCTATTATTTGTGCAAAATTTGAATTGATTGTTCCTAAAGATTCCAAAGGAATAGAAAACCAAAAAAAAATTTAAACTTTAGCACCCTGTATATCGAAAACCAAGCATTTTAGGATATACGTTTATACGAACTTTTTATCTTAAAATTATACAAGGAATTATCCCTTAAAGTTTGTCTACGTACTTAATTAACACCCTGTATATCGTAATGAAGATTTTGCAAAATGATCGTCATTAAAAAATTTACTTAGGGAATTGAGCCAAGTCAATGATATTTCCTAATATGGCGCATCTCGTTTTTTTCAAATACTACCCTACAAGCTACAAAAATCATTTTATCGTTTCTTTGCAAGATATTTACAGCTTAACGAAAAAAAAATACAAAATTCCTTTGAAAAAAGGGTACGGTTATCAAGTTATTAAAATGTTCAATATCTCAAAATAGTGAAAACTAGAGTTGAGGCTTTTTGGCTTAGGACGGCAGTATAGACAGCTGCTGTAAAATTTTGTCATTTTACGGGAGGGCTGATTAGTTGGATGTTGTGGTAATCTATATTTAATATTTAATTATAATTCACAGTGATTTAACTAATCAGTTTTTTCAGTAATTTGAGTACTGGGAGGGATAGAAAAGAAACCATTCTAATCAACGTGGACTTTCAGAATGGTACTTGAGTATTTTTATGTTGTTGGTAAATAGTAGTATTAATTAACGTAACTTTTATATTTGAAAAATTTCATGTTGGTAGTTATGTTTGGTATTAGTTTTGACTTTTTTTTTTGTTTTATACCGTGCATTTTCGGGTCCTTTACTATATTTTTTGCACGGTCTTTTTGTGAGGAACACTTTTTTGATAAATTTGCTTTTATATTGTACCTATTTTACATACGATACGTACGAATAAGTTAATATCTTAGAAAAAAAGGAATGTGTATGGATAAAATGAACTGGAAATGAAAAATGTAAATATATTATTTTGCTGTTCTATATTTTAATCCATTAAAATAGTGAGCGCCGAATGTTGGACACATTGAGTATAGATTTTTCACTCGACAACTCTGAATGAGGGGAAATTATCCCCGTCCCCCTTCAATTACGTCAGTATCAGTATCTGCAGGTTTTTATTCATCTTATTTTTTGTGTATACAGCGTGTTCAGAAACTAAACATATGGGAAACTTTTTTATTTTTGACTACGAAAAAAAGTTCCGTTTGTTGAGAAAATAACAATCAAATCAAACTTTTTAGCCAGCATACAGGGTGTCCCAGATAAGAATGCACTCTACAGGGATCTCGTAAACCATAGGAGATACAGAGATAGTTAAATTAGAGAAAAGTTGCGCATAACTGAATCCTGTAACGTCATGTTTTTAACTTTAAAAAATTCCGAATGCTTCCGAAGATATTTGGATAAAACCGAATTTTCACGATTTCATTTTAATTGATTTGTGATTCTATTTGAAGAGACATGTCAAAATAAATTTTACATTATCATTGCCACTTTTTCTCCCCTACAAGATGGTTTAATTACGTTTTTGATCCGACGTTTTGTTTCGTCACAACCATCATCAACTTTGTTATTTTAAATAGTCGGAAAATTTTCCTTTATGCTTAATAAATTCTACGTTTTATTCTAAATCTAACGGTGTACCATAGTTATTATTTATTAGACGTTTCGATATAGAAAAACACATCATCAATGAAAATAGGCACATTATCGAAAATATTTTTGTTTTTATTGTTGTATTTAAACACTAGTTGGATTTTAAAACGTTTTTTTAAAAGAAACTTATAACAAAACATAATATCTAATAAAACTTATCTGAAAAATGCAACAAGTAATAATTAATTTTAATTATTAAATACAATTATTTTTTATTTTCAAAAAAATGCATGATAATATTCAAACATAACGTACCATTTAAATTCGGCATCATATGGGTGGCTATCAAAATTGATTGACGTTCGCAATTGTGTAAATAGTTTCTTTAGATCTGTCACTTAGTTACAGAGACCTGTTAGTTTTAAATTTGGTAATTATTATTATTATGTTTTTGCGCACAATTCTTATGACTCTCGATGTAACAGCAAATTATGTCAAATTTTTCTTCGTTAGAATAATGTTCCATTATTTTAAATTTTACTGCACAAAGCAACAGTTAAAAATTTTAAAAAACATAATAATAATTATCAAATTTAAAACTAACAGGTCTCTGTAACTAAGTGACAGATCTAAAGAAACTATTTAAACAATTGCGAACGTCAATCAAATTCATAGCCACCCATATGATGCCGAATTTAAATGGTACGTTATGTTTGAATATCATCATGCATTATTTAAAATAAAAAATAATTGTATTTAATAATTAAAATTAATTATTACTTGTTGCATTTTTTAGATAAGTTTCATTAGATATTATGTTTTGTTATAAAGTTTCTTTTAAAAAAATGTTTTAAAATCCAACTAGTGTTTAAATACAACAATAAAAACAAAAATATTTTCAATAATGTGCCTATTTTCATTGATGATGTTTTTCTATATCGAAACGTCTAATAAATAATAAGTGTGATACACCGTTAGATTAAGGATAAAACATACAATTTATTAAGCATAAAATAAAATTTTCCGACTATTTAAAATAACAAAGTTGATGATCGATGGTTGTGACTAAACGAAACGTCGGATCAAAAATGTAATTAAACCACCTTGTAGGGGAGAAAAAGTGGCACTGAGAATGTAAAATTTATTTTGACATGTCTCTTCAAATAGAATCATAAATCAACTAAAACGAAATCGCGAAAATTCGGTTTTATCCAAATATCTTCGGAAGAATTCGGAATTTTTTTAATTTGAAAACATGACGTTACAGGATTCAGTAATGTGCAACTTTTCTCTAATTTAACCATCTCTGTATCTCCTATGGTTTACGAGATCCCTGTAGAGTGCATTCTTATCTGGGACACCCTGTATATGGAGTAGAAAAAAGTGATAAATATAAATGCCGCGTGTAGATGGAAAACTATATTTGACTTTAATTATAAAGTACAATCACATAACACAATAAACAGTTCGAAGTGAAAATGTCATATGAAACACTACACTAAGTTTAAACATAACAACCATTTTTATTCATACAAATGATTGTACGTCGAGAAAATTTCGTCACTGCATTGTTAACCACCGGAGCAGGCCCGGTCCCAGCGCCCGGGCAACCCGGGCAGACGCCGGGGGCGCAAAGTCCAAGGGGGCAAAATATTGCCAAAGGTAAAACAAATAAGCGTCTGTATAACCTTCGATGTATAATATACTATTTAAAAGATAAGGGGGCCCATGTATTTTTTATAAATTCTGAAACAAAGCGGGTGCCTTTAACCCATTTAATAGGGGCCAAAAAAACATGAAATGTATCAAGTAGCATGTGACCAGCAAAACTTATCAACTTTTTTACTCCTTGTAAAACTAGTATTTTCCATGTTTTTTAAACAACAAACTAATTTACTTTGGCAGAAGCTGTTGGCATGTCAATTTTCTTAAAGGCATGATTTTGTTTTATCAGTTTTGCTGTTCATTGGCTACTTGATACATTTAAATCTAAATTTATTCTCAAAGGATGCTTTATTTTAAGAAAGTTTTAAGTTAACTTTTTTAATGGCAGCTTTTCTGAAACCTAGTAGTGTATGGTAGCAAAAGAATCGTAATAAAATCATCTTTTTTCTTAACCCGACGAGCCACCATGTTGCCATTTAAAAAGAAATAGTTATACAACTTTAAAGATTAAATTTTACATAGCACATAGCATTGGACCTAAAATAGTAAAATTGCATTTTTCCCAAGATTAAAGAACTGAAATAAGTGATTTTTTGGTATTCATAGATAGCCCTCTAGATAAAACAATAAATTTGAAAAAAAATATTTTCTTGGTGACAAAAAGTGACAAGTGACACATCGTTGTATTTAGACTGTCATATGGAGTCAAAAAAAGTGAAAATATACCAGGTGTCCCATTTAAAAATCGATAGTTTATGTCACTTCCGGGTAAACCGGAAGTTCCATAATGTTGAGTCACCTGTCAAAAAATGCAGTTTTATGTCGTATACAAATCCCCTGAATTTTATTTCATTATCTTGAAAAATAAAAAAGTTAGAGGGGCGAGCCACCTTCCGTGGACATCCGGTATGTACAGGGTGTCCAGTTTTCGTGTGTATTCATAAACTAGCTCCCTTATTATAAAAGATAGAAAGATGGGGTTTGCGGCTTACTGTTCTATTTTTTTATAAAACTTTCATTACCGTAAACGAAATTTTCATAGCCCTCTCAGTTTCTGACATACAGGGCCATTTTCAAATTTTGTCATTTTTGACGCTTCCCTGTATCTCGATTATTTGATAAGTTAGCAATAAGTTCAAAATGGATTGTTATATAGTTTTTTATGTTGAATTCAGTGGCGTAGTTAGTTTTTTTTCTAAAAAGTTTTGTTTATGAGTAATGACCCAAACTTATATTTTTTTTTAATGGGACACCCTATATATTATTTATTTTTCTTGTTCCTCTTTTTAAGAGCTTTTCAAAAATATATAATAGTCCATATTTTTTTCTTTTAAAAAGGGACAATTTTAACTTTTTTTGTAAAATTAATCATTTTTCATCTAGAATCCAGAAGGCCATGATCAATCATGGATAGACAATCATTTGTTATTTAGATACCATTAATGTTTATAATAAAAATAAAAAAGTTTTAATCATAATTGTTGTTATCTATTATTAGCTTTTTGATAAATATTTAAATTTTTCGAAGATATCCAGAAAGGCAACAACCCGATAAAAGAATATTTCAAAAAATCCAAGCCAATCTCTTTGAGCACGGATCTTTTAAACCACCAAGGCCTAATTTTTACAATAAGGAAAATAGGGAAGAAGAAGAAATAAATGTTTTGGCCTCTGTTGCGGTACAACCATCCATATCATGCAGAAAAGTATACGATGAAGTTGGGGTTAGAAAATTAAGGACGCAGTTAATACTAAAAAATACAAATTTAAACCATACAAATTCCATTTCGTCCAACATTTGCATCCCGGTGACGCAGAACGGAGGATAATTTTTTGCAACTGGTACCTACAAATATTGCAGGAAAACGCAAATTTTGAAAGAAGGGTGTTATGGTCCGATGAGGCATATTTTACGAGTTCTGGTATCCTTAACCGAAACAATTCAAGGTACTGGTCGCAAGAGAACCAGCACGCAATATTTCCACGAGAACATCAAGGTCGGTTTGGATTTAGCGTGTCATGCTTTATTTTTGGCACTAAAATTAAATGTGTTATTTTTGAAGGAACTTTAACAGGAATTAGGCACCTAGACATAATGCGAGACGCACTAATGGAACTATTAGAGGATGTTCCTTTAGCTGGTTTAAATAATATTTATTATCAGCAAGATGGCGCTCCTAGTCATAATTCTCGATAGTAAGAGAATATTTAGAAACCACATTTCCCGATAAGTGGATTGGTACAAATGGACCCGTCAGGTGGCCTCCAAGATCACCTGATCTTTCTGTGTTGGATTTTTTTTTATGGGGGTATATAGAAAATCAGCTATATAAAAGACAATACCACAATATTGATCAACTTCGGGAAGCTACACATCAAACCTTTTTAGGCTTTTGCAGGGAAGACCAAGTACTTTGTTAAATGCATTGCGAAGAATCGAAACGGTGTGTCGAAAGTGCTTAGAATACAATGGAGCCTAATTCGAGCAATTTTTTTAATTTAATAAATTAATATATTTGAAATTTTAGTGAAAAGTTCGTGACAATTTATTTTAATTTTCACAGACACGAACCACTTCTTTGTTTTTAATATAATTGCTTAATTGTTGGTTTAAAGTTATGTTTAATAAAAATAATGTTGTTAATTTTTTTTTATTTGCGGGCATAGCCCTCTATTCGAAAAATGATTAATTTTACAAAAAAAGTTAAAATTGTCCCTTTTTGAAAGAAAAAAATATGTACTATTATATATTTTTAAAAAGCTCTTAAAAAGAGGAACAAGAAAAATAAATAATATATAGGGTGTCCCATTAAAAAAAATATAAGTTTGGGTCATAACTCATAAACAAAACTTTTTAGAAAAAAACTAACTACGCAACTGAATTCAACATAAAAACTATATAACACTCCATTTTTACCTTATTGATAAGTTATCAAATAATCGAGATACAGGGGAGCGTCAAAAATGAAAAATTTGAAAATGGCCCTGTATGTCAGAAATTGAGAGGGCTATGAAAATTTCGTTTACGGTAATGAAAGTTTCATAAAAAAATAGAACAGTAAGCCGCAAACCCCCATCTTTCTATCTTTTATAATAAGGGAGCTGGTATAGGAAAACACACGAAAACTGGACACCCTGTACATTCAGGAAAAAAATATGAAATAAAAATTTCGAGGGCGCTAAATAAGACCCTTGCCCGGGGGCGCCAGGAGGTCTAGAACCGGGCCTGACCGGAGGGAAAATTTTTCGGACACATTCTCTTATAATTTTCTCTAAATGGTCTATGTGTTCGAAAGGTTTGTGGGCATAGACCTTTTGTTTTAAGAATTCCCATAAGAAAAAAATCCAGAGGAGTAAGAGCTGATGACCTTGGTGGCCAAGCAAATTCTGACCGTCATCCAATCCACCTCTATGGAAATGTCCGGTTTAAGAATTCTGTCACTCTTGCAGAGCTGTGATATGGAGCACCGTCATGTTAGAACTAAAGTGTGTATCCTTTATCCATCGATAGTCCATGAAAAATTCAAATAATTCCGTGTCCAAAAGATTCAAGTAAATTTCACCAGTAATATTTTTTCGAAAAAAGTACTGCCCTACAATTTAATAAAAACACCGCCCTAAACGTTTGTCTTAAAAGAATATTGGCCACGACACTCAATTAGAAAGTGGGGATTCTCATTACTCCACCACCTATAGTTTTAAGAACACACTACTCCATTTGAGGTGAACAGCGCCTAATCTGATAATAATAGTTTTCTTGCAAAAAATGGGTCATCTTCTTCCTCACCTTGAAACGAAGAGCAAAACAAAATCCGTGAATCAAAAACACTCGGCTGCAGTTTGTGGAGAAATTCTGGTTTTGTAACAGGTCGTGGAACAGTACTTACATGAAATACTTTTGAATAAGATTTTAAGATTTACCACGACAGCTTGCAAAACCACTAATTGGGTATCTTCGTCTGTACGCCAAACGTGGAGCTTGTCAGAAAATGTATTACCTACAGAGCGGGTACTTTTAAATTTATTAAAAATATCTCCAACACAACAACATCATGGCTAATAATTTTATTTGAATATTTTGCATTAAAAATTTGAGCAGCCTCTGTGTATGTATTCAATTCAATTCAATTCAAAACGTCTTTTATTAAATATATATGTATAAGTGATTTACAGGCGAAGTCTAGCTTTACGCTACTACTACTTAACCTACAGATCACCTTGCTATATTAGTAATACAATTAGTATATTATCTAAAAAATTTACTAATTAGTTTAAATTTAAAGTTAAAGGCCGACATAGCCACATTATTTAAATTATTAAAGACCTGCTACTCTATAATCTGTATTATTCCATTCTTATAATATAGTGTTAATTCCTAAACTGTTGTTTATAAATATATATATTTTACTCTTTTTTTAAAGTTTGCAACGCTAAGTGTCTTAATCTCATTATCAATTCCGTTATATAATTTTATGGCATTGAAGGAGAATGAGCGTCTAAAAATTGCTTTAGAATGTCGAGGAAGTTGAAGTTGCTGACGGAGGTGGTCTCTTATCGCAACCTCATGGAGATCGGCTCTTCGAATTAATTTGTTCTTGAGATAAGAAGGCTCTCTCGTCAACACAACATTGTGCGTTAAGCCGAGCAAGTGAACCTCCCAAATCTTGGACATCGGTAACCACTCTAATGTTCTTAAGCTTGCCGAGACTCTATCATATTTTCTTAGATTGAAAACAAATCTTACACAGGTATTTTGAACTTTTTGAATTCTATTTTTTGTAATGACATCAATGCAGGGAAAGAAAACCACATTGGCATAGTTAAATATTGAAAGAACCAGGGATTCACAAAGCTGTTTCCTAAAATTAAAATTTAAAATACGTTTGTTACCATATAAGAATTTTAAGGCACAGTATGATTTTTTAATTAAGTTTGAAATGTGTTCCCTAAATCGTAACTTATTGCCCATTATCAAGCCGAGGTTTTTGTGTTGTTTTGTATATGGAATTGCAGTATTATTAATTATCAGATCAAAGTAGTTTTTTATTTGTTCACATTTGGGGTCAGATGTCGCGAAGATCATATACACTGTTTTTGAGGGATTAAGCTTTAAATTATGTAACTTATAAAATTCTACTATATTATTCAAGTCAGAGTTGATGTTTTCTGATGCTCCACGTGATTGATCTACGTCAAATTCGTAATAGAGCTGAGAGTCACCAGCAAACCCTTGACCTTTGCAAAATCCAAGACAAGAAAAAAGATCGGCCGTATATATTATAAACAATAAGGGAGAGAGTGAAGAACCCTGTGGGACTCCCGAGGACACACTATTTGGTTGTGAGATTATACCCTCTATTACTACCTGTTGTAGATATTGTTGTAGTGGTCCCCTATTTCAACGTTTTCCTCCGTGGTTAATTTGGGCACCATATTGAATAAAAAGAAAACAAAACTGTCAGCGTTGATAATTATTAACTAAATAATTAGTTGTCGTAGTTTCATTTGGTATCAAATGTTAATACATCACCATCATGTGGCTTTTGTTGCCCTACTAAACGAGAAAGAATAACGATTTTAAAAATCTAGATCGCTCTTTTCTTAAAAATTATTTCAGCTAATTAAAGATAAGTACTATAGAATCAGGAAAGAAAGGCCTTTCATAGAAATGAAAAATATACAGGGTGTTTCAAAGAATAACGTTACGCGACAGTTCCTTTATTTTAAGCTAAGCCACCTTTCGAATGGCACTTTTAGATCGTTTATTATGTCATTGTACTTCCACCACAAAATTTAATAGAATAAAATTCAAGGTTCTCTACATGTTTCGAACGTAGAAACGTTCATCATCAGGAGACAGAAAATATATTTAGTGCTGATGGGTTTAACAGAAGAGAAAATGGTGAATGACCTTAATGGAGCTTTTATGGAATTAAAAAATGATGTGTAAAAGAGACATAATATGGAGAAATAATTGATAAAAGTTAAAAAATACTGAGTATGTGAGAAGTCAGTAAATGGGGTCTAAACCAACCAAATAAACTGGGAAAGAAGAAAAAACCTTACTAAAAAGATGGTGTCGAAGATTATTTAAATTTTTTATAAAACATTTTTAAGTAAGTATATGTCTATAAGACATTGTTAGGATAAAATTAGTTGTAATTATCAAGGTATCACAATCTGTAAAAATAGAAAATGTCTATAAGACATTGTTAGGATAAAATTAGTTGTAATTAAAAGGTATCACAATCTGTAAAAATAGAAATTAAAATCAAAGAATGAAGTAAAAAAAAACTTTTTTGGATAAAAAGTAAGAACTTACGAAAATTACATTCAACAAAATGTTTTGTAGGGTACTGAGGTTTAAAGCTCAGTAGTAGCTCGTAAGTACTTACTTTTTATCCAAAAATATTCCAAAAAAGTTTGTTTTTTTTAGTTCATTCTTTGATTTTAATTTCAAATTCTATTTTTTACAGATTGTGATACCTTAATAATTACGACTAATTTTATCCTAACAACGTCTTATAAACATATAAGTACTGAAAAATATTTTATAAAAAATTTAAATAATCGTCGACACCTTCTTTTTAGTAAGGTTTTTTCTTCTTCCCCAGTTTATTTGGTTGATTTAGACCTCATTTACTGACTTCTCACATAAGGTAAGTCGGGGCAAGTGCACCCCTGAAAATCACAAGTTCAAATACCTATGTGTTTAAAAATTAGTAAAGTTTGCATTAAACGCTTTAATAATTTTTACTACATTCATGTATGTAGTAACTTCAAATAAATATAAAAATTTGTATTTAAAATGCCATATTGACAAGATGACACTAATTAATATTTTGCGATGACAGTGGGCGCACTTGCCCCACCAAACGGGGCAAGTGCGTTACTTCCTGATATTGGTACAATTCAATTTTATTCATTTAAATAAGGGGCAAGTGCGTTTAGTTTATAGTCGACACTTTCTAATGCCGTTTACAGATTTATATTATTTTCCTCCATTTAAGAGATATCAACCCGAATGTGTGGCAAACAATCCCGTTTTATTTCTTTGTCGATTTCTTTATTAGAAGTTAAAACAATTTTACAAGTTAAATGAATCCAATTAGTGCCGACATAGGTACCTAACTAAAAAATTTTCTTAATTACTGTATAAAATAATTATTAAAACTAACTGTAAATTCAAGTTCACCTCTCCTGCCCATAGAGGGCTTTGGCAATATAACAACAATATCACCTTCATATATCGTTGACACAAGACATCTTCAACTGGAGGATAGTGGAAAACTGATTTTTTTTTTAAATCCGATTTTCTTAGGAACTTTTTTACTACTGTAGATTCTCGGGAGTTTATTTCCATGATTTGCCCAACATAGTGTTTTATGTTTCTTTTTCCTGGAAATTTTATTAGTATCCAATCTTTAACTTGCTTCTTGTCTAAATCTTGAGCTAAGTCTTCTATCTCAGCTGCTTCCATCTCCATATTTTCTCTGATCTGTTCCAAAGTTTCTTCGTCATCTTCTTCATATTCTATTTCTTCTTCTGTTTCATTTTCTGGTTCTGATATTCTGATTTTTTTGTTTAATTTTCCAATGTTTTGCTTTTCTTATTATCTTACTTGAATAACGGGGCAAGTGCGTTTTGTGTGAGGCGCATTTGCCCCTTCTTATAATTTCACCGGGGCCAATGCGCCCCCTACTTTAATTGTAAACATTAACTAAATTATACAAAAATATACATTGCAACAGTAAATTACATGCTAAACAGATAAAAAATTTATTTCAAAAAGGAATTACTTTTTAAAAATGTGGTACTTACAAGGTTTTCATATTTTCACCACCAACTCGTCTTTCCAGTTACAGAAGATGCATACAATTTGACGCTTTACATTTGACACAAATTTTAAGTCAGTGTCGCAAGTTGCGTTTTTATTAGGAACGTATTGTAGAATGTAATTTTAATTTACTTTTTTTTAATATTTGCAGAAGTCAGAGTTGACAATAAAAATATGCACTTGCCCCGAATGCGCACTTGCCCCGACTTACCTTACTCAGTATGTTTTAACTTTTATCAATTATTATTTCTCCATATTATGTCTCTTTTACACATCATTTTTTAATTCCATAAAAACTCCATTAAAGTCCTTCACCATTTTCTCTTCTGCTAAAACCATCAGCACTAAATATATTTTCTGTCTCCTGATGATGAACGTTTCTACGTTCGAAACATGTAGAGACCCTTGTAGAATTTTATTCAATTAAATTTTGTGGAGGAAAACTTTTAGTTTTTTCTTTCTTTCCCATACTTAAGACTTCACTTTAAGCATGGACTACTTCTTCAAATATTATTTTAGTTTTTCCATTTACGGCATTTGCTTTTTATACTTTTTTCTACATCGTATATGCTGGTACAAAATTTTTGATTTGATTGTTATTTTCTCTTTTTAATGAAGACCGTTTTTTCGTAAAGTAAAAAATAAAAAGTTTCCTATAGTAGATGGTTTCTCGACACGCTGTATAATATAATGTGCTAAAACACCCCGCAGTTATTTCAGGCCCCAACCCCTAACTAGGAATAACTAAACTATTTTCGGAAAATTGGTTTTCCCATTATGCATACTCTATTGCTTTTAGTTTATTGATTAATGATGAATGATGATGAGGTAAAAAGCGAATTAATATTCTTGACATAGAGTTTAGGTAAAGTGCTCCATTAAGCCGGATCGGGAGCCAAAACGGAAAATAAATTTTCTTTGTCAATATACGAGTAGATTTAAAACTCTACAAGGTTGATAAATCGTTCTTAGTCGAGTTCTTAGATGAATTGATAGGGTTTTAATATTAGTGAAGTTTTTGTCTATTTGATTTGGACCTTGCGAAACAGGTTAACGTCAATGAGTAAAAACTTAAATTTACTTAAAACTAGGTACTTAAATACCCTGGTACTTGCCTCGCTAAAATTTATATATTTAGTGGTTTGGATAGACTCAGATTATTTAAGTATAAAGGATAATAAATGCAAAACTAAAATAATAACCCTATAAACATTTTTGAATAAAGAATAAAAAACTAAACTAATGAAAATGAAATCGAAGAAGTCATATTGGATCGTAAAAAAGATTCAGCCCCGGGCCATGATGAAATAACTGTCAACGACTGATTGACTCCCCGAAGGGATCTAATTGGTATTTGAACAAAATTAGTAAATAAGGTAATCAGTTCCAGCAGTTTCCTTAAAGAACTAAAAATTAGTAATATTTGTACAATATACAAAGCGGGAAGTAAGCATTTTTTCTAAAATCCTTGAAAAAATAATGAAGAAAAGAATGCTTTCCTATTTGAGCACTTACATACCAAATGACGAGTTCCAGTATGGCTTCGTTAAAAACATTAGTATCCTTACCTCAGTGCAACCGCTGACGCCGTGTAAAGGTACGAATTTTTGGAATTATAATCAGTACAATAATAATCACCGTTGTCTAGATTATATCGCGTTATAAAAACACCTTTGGTTCCTTGTGAATGAAAACTTTGTAAAAAGGCCGATCCATACATACATATGCATTTCACCTTGCATTTTTAACCCTGCATCAAAATTGCATGCAATTTGGGATTCACATTTAAGCATTTCAGCGTGAGTGAAAGTTGCAGCGTTTTTCACTTTTGAAAAAGTACAAGTTATAATTGAATTGAAGACATGTGGATAAAGGTGTTATGTCGCATTTTTTTTTAAACAACTTTTTCTGCTTTTTGAGCATCCCTGGTATAGATCTTACTATTAGTAAACCTTAAATTTATCTTTCCTCATAATAAAAGATTTTTTTTAAGGATAAAGGTGTTAAGTCACTCAAACATCTATAGCATGTCGTAGTGAATAAAGGTGTCAAATTACATAGGTTATGTTAGTAAATAAAATTAAATAATAATTACAAAAGTTCCAAGTCATAGCGCGTTTTATTGAATAACTTCGAAGTTTAAAAATGTGACATGATACCCTTATCCACTTATGTCTTCAATTATTTGCACACCCCCAACTTTGTAACTCATTTGACAAAAAAATTAACAAGACATCCGTCAGTTTTTAGTTTTAGCCATATTATATGGTTTTAACCGCGTTTTTCTGCTACTTTTTGGATTTGGGGACGACTTATCTAGAGCAAAGACTCCGTCATTGCACTTATAGAACTGTATCAAAATCAACCGATATCATATTATTATATGTTAAATTTCACACACGACATCAGGACTTTCATATATATGCGTAAAAAATCATAAAATCAGCTGTTGCAACCATGATTCAAAAATACAGGGTTAAAATGCATAGGTGCGGATCAGCCTCAACCGAAAAAAAAAATCATTTTATTAACAATTATGTACCTATAATATGTGCGATAAAGAAAATTTAATATTTGATCAAACCGAATGGTGAACCTTCACTGCACTGGAGCATTTTATTAAAAACGTGAGCAGAATTTATATGATATGTGTAGGTAGGTATACTTTTTGGTGATTTTATTATATTATTAGTACCGATTAATATAAAACTTTTCGTTCGGCATCAATAAGAAATTTAGGCCACTACTTTACCCGTCGCCAAAATCAATATCAATATGCATTATAAGTATTGTGCAGTGTAAATCAACTATGTAAACAAAAATACTTAAATTAATATCTTCAACAAGTTTTCGAAATCTTCCGCGCAATTCCCGGACTCCCGGAGCGCGCTTCTTCGTGCCGGCTCAGAGGAGGAGCGCCGTGTCACCGACTGCAGACCGCCCCGGCACGGAGGCAACGTAGCCCCGGGCTCCCGCAAACGACGTCGTTTACGCGGCGCAATGACGTCACGCGACGACGCGAAGGACAAGGACGTCCGCAAAGGAGGTCCGGAATAAATGGGGAAATTATGGAATAGGTACGGGAGTAATTTTACGGTGATTAAATAGATAGATATCATCATAGGGAATTTTTCAATTTTGTTTGTGCTTTATGGGATTTAGAAAATAATTTTATTGGTGTTTTGTCACAAATAAGGAAAATGAATTTTTTACTTCAACAAGTATTAATAGCCACTGCATTTAAATATAAAATCTGTTTGTAGTCCTGTCTATTGCACTTTGAATATATGTTGTATCCTTTATTTATATTTTTTTAGTAAATTACATAGTTAATTAAAAAAATATTAGGAGTTTCTTTGATAACGGGACCAGAATTGGTCTTGTAACATTAGAGTTATATTTTTTAGATAGTAGGTTTCCGCGAAAACTATACTAAGCGTTAGGAGTGTATTCGATTTAAGGCGAAATTCATTTGGTATAAAACTCACTGGCAACAAAACTTATATACTTTAAATATGATCTTTGTTCTATTTTGTCTTTAATAAGTTAAAAATTTGATACATACAGGGTAACTTTTTGAAAGCTTACAACGCCTATATTTTCTACACTAAAAAGAGATATCAAAAAATTAAAAATAGCATTTCTACAATAACGGGGGGAAATAAAAATGAGGCATTTTGCGGACCACCCTCACCCACCCCTGAAGCACTAACCGCATCCAGTTTAAAACCTTAAATGGCACTGCCCCACTTGTGACAACTCTCTGGAAAGTTTATAACAAATGCTTTACAACGAACGATGCCCAAATTAATAACATTTAAGTACGAAATATTAGCGAAATTTTGAGAAAATATTTTAAAACTGGTTTTTGCAAAATTTGACAGGAGAAAATAAACGTAAATGAAGAAAAATGATCCTAAGCCTGAATTAAAACGCTATTGCAGTGTTAAAACTGTTTTGCAATAACGCAAATACTTAATTTTGCTATTTTTTTTAAACTATACTAAGTAAGTGCCCAAAATGATTTCCAATCCCTCCCTAACTTTCCGAAATACTTAAGTCTTTTGGAATATTTCGACAAGCATCAATTATCCTCTTACGCAATTCTTCCAGGTAAGCCGACTGGGTTTTGTAAACTAGTGATTTAATGTAACCCCATAAAAGAAAGTTCATAGGGGTAAGATCAGGTGATCTTGGCGGCCACTCAATTGTACCTCTGATTGTCAACCGGTAGCTGTTAGAGCTATGATGGGAAGTTTATTTCATAAGGTACTTCATATCCTAACGTTGGTAGCGACAACAAATATATATAATGAGCATAGTGAACGGTCTGTATCTCTCACTCTCTCTCCGTGTTCAACCGTGCCAGCATAGGTGCTATAGTAAACGGCACGATTTCTCTCGTTTTAAAACAGATGACAGCAGAAATTTGTCATCGATCAGCTGATATTGGGACATACTAATATCCCCAGATTATTAGTGGACCATAATGAGCCCTAACACCGAGTTATGAATTGTGTTTTTGTGCTTTTTGTTACATTTAATTACGTTTTCAAAATATTTTTTGGTTATGGTGCCTTTTATTTTTACTTTCATTGAACTTTAATTACTTTTGTGTAGCCGGTAAGTACCTACAATTATTATTCATTTGACCAAAAATTTACAGATTAAAATTTTTGAATTCTTTTTTATTAGTGATCATAATTATTATTGTGTGCCTTGCACGTTAGTTGATTTCATCGATAAGTAATAAGCTTCATTTCATCTGAACGCCGTTTTTGTCGAAAAGTTAGTTTGTAACATTTTTGTTCATAAAATGTTTGGTTAGTTTCTAATGTATAATTTTTGCATTTTGCATTATCTAGGTATCCTTTTCTGTTTGAAGAAAAATAAGTAGAAATTATTTCTCTTACTTAGGTAGGTAGGGAAGAGTTGGACAAAACCGGATAGGTTGATAAAACCGTGTACCGCCTAGTTCTGCCAAATGTCTGTTGCCATCTTTCGGACCCGATTTTGTCCAACTCTCCCCTACCTACACCCCTGGCACTACCGTATAGTCTTAAAAAATGAAAACAGCTATCCATATTATTAACATTTAAATATTCTGTTGTAAATATGAGTGACAAAGTCCTATTTAAAGTTGCGTTTCAGTTAATTTAGTATTTTTAAGGTTTGGATAATTATAATATTATATAGTTTTTAAATTTATTTTGACACTTTATCTTTAAACCATATAAAAACTCATATTTATTATTACCTACCGTAAATTATTATACACACTTATTTACAAAACAAACCTTTTAAAAGAAATTATTATTATTATTTGGCAATGTTAAAGCGGTAGAACCGATGAGACTATTGCATCAATTGTTTTAGAAGGTATCACATGTATAATTTTTAAATCCGGTCCTGGAATGCATGCCAACTTATAAAAATTTAATATACCAGAATTGTCAGAGTGTCACGTGACTTGGAATCCATCTTGCGACGGGATTTCAAATTTTGACTATATAAAGATATGACTTGCACTCATTCAAAATCAAAATATCTTCAAATATTAAAGTTTTTATTAAAGCCTTTTAGAAGAGGGAGAACAAACTAGACTATGTAATGTAGTGTTTTTTTTGTCCGTCCCCTATTTGTTTGGTTTATTTACAATTTCAAAATTAAAAAGTTGTTTATCTATGGATACCACAGACCTGTACCTAATATATAAGGAGATAAAACATGTCATTCACGAAACGCCATTTGTTTACAATCATACATACTTCTACAGTTTCAGATAAGTTGGAAGGAAATGGCTTTAAAAAATAGCAACGCTGTAGGCTGCGCGTATACCCACTGCTTAAGTTAAAAAAGATAACCTGAATAACCTTACTTACCGCCGATGTATTAATATGGGGTTAGAATAGTGAAGTTTTTTACACATCACGCACTGGCGAACCATTATTGGAAGCTAATAACTAGCACTAAATAGTTATATTTTCACAAAAAGACTAACAATTAATCCAAAACCACGGTACTTATGTAACAACCACCAACTTAACAACACTGCACCGTCCGAAAATGAATAAACATGAAAAATTCCTAAAATGCGGGGTCACGCATAGTAAAATGTTAGTAAAATAGAGAAAAACGCCCGTACAACCTTTCCACACTGATCACCCTAAAACATTATAATTTGATGTAAATTTTAAAAAACGCACACATATATTTAATATAATATTTTTCCTTAATGTACATGACAAATGCATCTAATATAATTATTAATATATCCTTCGTTTTCCAACACAGGCGATAGATCTAGGGAAATCGGCCAAAAATTGTCATTGATTTCTGTTAAAATGATTTCTGATCGAGAGAAAATATAAACAATGGGTCTCTCTTTTATACATTAGAGGTCTCTGATGGATACCCATAGTTTGATCTTTATAATGACTAGAGAGCGGATATAAGGTAGTGAAAGGGCCTTTAAACCGGAGTCAGCATGAGAACTAATTGAAGAATATTATTTATTATTAGACTAAAATTTTTCAGACAAAATAATACTTACCACAAAGTGTGTTAAAACTCTCGTTATAACCAAGATTTTTAGTGTCGTTTCCCACTGTAGTTTTCCACGTTCCACTTAAATACCACCCCCAGGTGACCACTCATAAACCCTTGTCGCTAACTGGTCCCACACCTGTTGTCACAAAAATATGTCATGCTGACAGACTCACGCCACCGCGAAATATCTTTTCTTGTAAAAGTCAGTCTCAAATAGTACTAAAAAAGAATAGCACGTACGCTAATTTTCTCCCCACGTATACTCTATCTCCGGTAGTAAAAAGTCAATACGAAAGGTTAACGTATTTCTTCTTATATTTGGTACACGCGTGTGGTGTTTTTACTCGAAATTGATATTCCTTTCAACCCGGAAAGGACTCGATTGAAAGGAAAACGTGCTTCTTGCTTTGTATATATGCCCGTTGTAGTATATAAGCTGTTAGCGGACCTATTACTACGTCTAGGTTGCTAGAGTGTCCCGTAGGCTGTAAATGTGTTCACGTTTTGATGTTAAATTACCGTTTTGTTGAAACTAATAAATAGAACGAAGAATAAGATACTGTTTTATTGCTGCAACTTACCAGCACTGTGGAGACTGCGAGAAAACGAAGAAATACTCGCCCCCAGCTATAAATTGGAAGAGAACACAAATCTCCAGTTTATACAATGGTCCTTCGAGCCGGATTTTGAAGCTTTCTTTAAAAGTATTTGTTGTAGCTAAACAGGAACCAAGAACCCAAAATTAGGACCAACTCCGCCATTAGACGTTTGCCGTCGGAACCCGGAAAAAACAGCAACCAGCCCGCTGTTTAGACGTTTGCCGTCGGAACACGGAAAAGCAGCAACCAGCCCGCTGTTAGATGATTTGCCGTGGCGGATAACACCCGATTAGATTTCGCTGGCCCAGGAAAGAAGATACCTTCATACTTCGTAGGATTTGGACAATTTAAGGTCAGAACTTTCCAGTTTTTTCGTAAAACTTTTAATGCAATTCTCAGTGATTATTTTAGCTAAACTCTCGTTATAATAGTCGAATAATTTTAAATCACATCATGGAAACTTTACTTAAAAAACGAACTTCTTGTAAAGCATCTCTCACGCGAATTGAAAATTATTTAAACAAAAATGTAAATAACCCGAATTTGTTACTTCATGAGTTTAAAACTCGTCAGACACGTTTAAGTGAAGTGTTCATGATATATAATGAAACTCAGGATGAAATAGACTTATTGGATAACTCAGATACTCAATTACAGGATAGGGAAGACGTAGAAAATAGGTTTTATGCAGCTTTAGCGCGTTTAAATGAAATTATTGAAATATTAACGAAAAAAACGATCTTACAAACTACTCAAGCCGCGATTATCTCTCAAAACTCTCAAATTACACCCGCAGTAAAATTACCAAATATAGATATACCCCCTTTTTCTGGGAATCCTTCCGAATGGGTGTCGTTTTACGAACTTTTTACTACTTTAATAGTAAATAATCCTAACGTCACAAATATTCAACGATTTATGTACCTTAAGAGCTACTTAAGACACGAACCTTTACGTTTAATTGACAATCTACAATTAACTAACGATAATTTTGATATTGCAATTAACACTTTAGAGAAAAGATACTCAAATAAATTATTACAAGTAAATGCTCGCATTAAATCACTTTTTGAGATGCCTGCTTTGACAAAATGCAACGCACACAATTTAAGAGATTTTATGACACAATCTAAACAAAACCTTGAATCGCTGAATAATTTAATAAATAAAGAAGTTCAGCGGGATTTATTACTTTTTTATTTGTTAGGTCAAAAGCTTGATTATAATACTCGTAAAGGTTTTGAATTACACAGGGATTCTTCTCAATTACCTACTTTGGATGATCTTTTTAATTTCTTAGATAGCAAATGTGTCTCGCTAGAAATATTAAACCCCGAAACTCAAAACACTGTTAAAGTTCGACGCCCATATAACCCCAGTTTTCAAACTCACTCACACGTTGTGTCACATACACAAGTTCACTCGCAAAATCCCCGGACGCAACAGTCTGCATTATTTTGCATATATTGTAAAGTAAATACTCACAAGATCTACGCGTGTAATGATTTTATTAAACTACCTCATTCGGAAAAATTAAAATATATTCAAAATAAGCAGATGTGTAGAAATTGTTTAGGAAGTAAACACACTGTGGAAAATTGCACGTCAAAAAGTTGTTATGTCTGTTCGGCAAGACATCACACTTTATTACACAATAATTCATTTTCTCAAAATCCCAATTCACGCCCACAAAACCAAAACTCTAACCCAACATTCCCTAGAAATCATGTTACTACTGATGTAAACCACACTAGAAATCACGGTAATACGCAAAATAGGTTTGAAATTTCAAATCGTTCGCGACAAAATACAGCTGAAAATCATTCTCAAGATAGCGGACAAAATGCTAATATTAATCACTCTCAAGTAACTGCGTTCTCGACTCAAAGTTGTGATATTTTGTTAGCAACTGCGGAAGTAACTTTATATTCGGCAGATAAAAAACCCATAATCGCAAAGGTCTTATTAGATTCTGGTTCCCAGTCGTCTATAATCACAGATGATTTAGTACGAAAACTTAATTATAGCACTTATGATAGAAATTTACAAATTTCAGGAATCTCTCAAAATAGCACGGTCTCAAATAAAATGGTAAATCTTAATATATTCTCAAATGTAAACGCGAATTTAAGTTTTAACGTATCTTGTGCTATTTTAGACAAGATAACAAGTAAACTACCCCAAACACGAATTAAAGCGGATCAGTTGAACATACCTCACGATATAAGGTTAGCAGATCCCAAGTTTTTTATCCCCTCTACAATTGACATTTTAATCGGTGCAGATGTTTATTATACATTGCTATCAGATGGACTCGTAAGGTTAGGAAATAATATGCCAGTTTTGCATAACACACACTTAGGGTGGGTTATCGCAGGAAGTGTGCCCCGTCAGCACGGTTTGTCTCATCCCATGCCAAATGTTTCTTTGTTTTTACAAACAGAAAACAACTCTGAAGATATTAATCAGGCCCTTACAAAATTTGGGACTCTCGAAGAAATCCCCAATAAACCTATTCTAACCCCCCAGGATGAGTTAGCTGAAACTATATTTTTAAATACTACAAAGATTTTAAAAAACGGTCAATACCAAGTGGACATACCCTTAAAATCAGAAAAAGAATATTTATGTTTAGGTGAATCTTTTACACAGGCTAAGAAACGATTTTTGCATTTGGAAAAACGTTTTCAAAAAAATCCTCAATTATTTTCAGAATATAAAGCTTTCATTGACAATTATGTAGATTCCGGTTATGGTAAATATATCCCGATCACTCTCACGAATGAAAATAACGAAAATAAATATTATCTTCCCCACCACTGTGTAATTAAAGAAAACAGTACTTCCACGAAATTGAGAGTAGTATATGACGCATCTTGTAAAAGTTCTTCAGGATTTTCACTGAACGATATAGCGCTAAAAGGATTTCCCGTACAGCCCGAATTATACGATATTTTGTGTAGATTTCGCCCTTCAAAGTTTGTTATGACTTCGGATATCGAAAAAATGTATTTACAAATAAAAATAAACCCCGAACAAACCTTTCTTCAAAACATTTTGTGGAGAGATAACCCAGATAATGAGTTCAAATGCATAGAGTTAGTAACAGTAATTTTCGGAACGAATTTCGCTCCTTATGTAGCAACCCGGACATTAAATGATATTGCTTTAAAGGTTAAAGACCAGTATCCATTGGCATCAAATGTTTTATTAAACTCCACGTATATGGATGATATTTTATGTTCGTGTAATAGTTATGAAGAGCTGATTGAGGTTTATACCCAATTAAGTGCGGTGTTAAATTCAGCAGGTTTTACATTACACAAATTTGGCTCAAATTCTCATGATTTTTTAAATCAATTTTGTAATGACGTACGAAGTATTAAATATGAAATAAAAATTGAAAACGCATCAAGTAAAGTGTTAGGTATATCGTGGAATTCGAAACTTGATTATTTTACAGTCACACTCCCGGATAATTCTAAAAATGAAAATTATACAAAACGTGAAGTGCTCTCAAAATTGGCACAAATGTATGACCCGCTCGGCTTAATAAACCCGGTAGTTGTGATAGGTAAATATCTCATGCAAAAAATTTGGTTAAGGCAAATAGAATGGGATGATTTACTTCCCTCAGACCTACTCGCTGAATGGAAAGATTTTCTAAATGAATTATCGTATTTGTCAAAATTAAAAATCTCGAGATGGTTTTTTATAGATAAAAAAATCATAAAGATAGAACTACACGGTTTCGCAGATGCTAGCCTCAAGGCTTATGGTGCCTGTCTTTATATTCGCGCAGTGTATACTGATAATTCTATATCTTGTAATTTAGTAACTGCAAAATCGCGGATTTCACCCACAAAAACGGTCTCGTTGCCAAGATTAGAACTGTGTGGTATGGTGGTCTTAGCTAAATTAACCCAAAAAATCACCTCTGTACTTTTAAATTTTACTTTTGACTCGGTAAATCTTTACACGGACTCACAAATCGCACTCTGCTGGATCAAGTCGCACCCATCGCGTTGGACTACCTTTGTGTCAAACAGGGTAAGTCAGATACAGGATTTAACTACAAATTTTAAATGGCGACATATCAGATCATTTAATAACCCGGCGGATATACTGTATCGTGGTATATCTTCTAAAGACATAGTCAACTCGGACATGTGGTTTCATGGACCAAAGTTTTTGCAAGAACCAGAGACGGAGTTTAAAGATATTGATATAAAATTTGAATTACAAGAAATCCCGGAAATGCGAAAAAATGTTATGATAAACGTCACGAATGACTTTTGGGATATAACATTTTCAAAGTTCTCATCGTTTACGCGACTGCAAAGAACAATGGCGTGGTGCTTAAGATTTTCTTACAATTCTCGAAATAAGTATCAAAAAATAACAGGCACTCTCACGGTTGATGAAATGAAAAATGCATTAGGCTGTATAGTAAAAACTTTGCAGATTAAACACTTTTCTCAAGAAATCTCGGAATTGAAAAACAATAAGCAAGTTACTAATAAAAATATTCTCTCACTCAAACCCTTCCTCGATGACGCGGGTATTATGCGCGTAGGCGGACGATTGTCAAACGCTGATATTCATTATAATCAAAAACACCCAATTTTGTTGCCCTCGAAAAACCATGTTGTATCATTGTTTTTGAAAAAAGAACATTTAAGATTAGGACACGCAGGAGCTCAAACTGTTTTGTCAAATGTAAGATTAGAGTTTTGGCCTTTAGACGGTTTGAGAGAAGTAAAACGCGTGATCAGAAAATGTTTATCTTGTTTTAGATTTCACGCAAAACCCAATGAACAAATTATGGGTGATCTACCAAAAGATAGAGTTTCTGTTGCTCGACCATTCCAGAAAGTAGGCGTTGATTACGCTGGCCCATTTTTTATTAAATCTTCTCGATTAAGAAAGGCTCCAGTTCAAAAATGTTATGCTGCAATATTTATTTGCATGACCACAAAGGCGGTTCACATAGAGGTAGTGTCTGATTTGTCAACCCAAGCATTTCTCGCAACTCTTAAAATATTTATTTCACGTAGAGGAAACCCCTCCATTATATTTAGCGATAATGGCACAAATTTTTTAGGCGCGAAAAATTATCTACACGAATTATACGACTTCTTTAAAAATCAACAAAATATTAATCACGTAAATGATTTTCTGACTTCTCTCGAAATTGAATGGAAATTTATTCCACCACGAAGCCCCCACTGGGGAGGACTTTGGGAATCAGCTGTTAAAGGCGCGAAAAATCATTTAGTTCGGATAATAGGCACTGCTAATTTAACTTTTGAAGAGTTAACCACGATTTTTACTCAGATTGAAAGTATCATGAATTCGCGTCCCCTATGTGCTTTTTCAAACGACCCCTTGGACTTAGACTATCTTTCTCCCGGACATTTTCTTATAGGAACAACCTTAACCGCATATCCCGAAAGGAATTTATTAGATAAACCCGAAAATCGATTAACTTTTTGGCAGCGATGTACCCAGATACAACAACAGTTCTGGAAAAAATGGTCTGTGGAATATCTCAATAGATTGCAAAATAGACCAAAATGGTTACAACCCACGGAAAATCTAAAGGTAGACGATTTGGTATTATTAAAAGACGATAATGTTCCCCCATTAGTTTGGCCTCGAGCACGAATTACGGAAGTAATGCCCGGATTAGACGGTAAAGTTAGAATGGTGAAACTCCGAACTCAATATGGTGAATTTACTCGAAGTATCACCAAGGTTTGCCCTTTACCCCAACGAGATTCGTCAGATCTTTAATGGGAAAATAAGTAAAATTTTTTTTTCTGTTTTATGCAATTGCATATATTGTTTTATTCGTTTATATTTAATTTGTTTTATTTAGAAGTTACTTAACTTCAACGGGGGGGAGTATGTTAAAACTCTCGTTATAACCAAGATTTTTAGTGTCGTTTCCCACTGTAGTTTTCCACGTTCCACTTAAATACCACCCCCAGGTGACCACTCATAAACCCTTGTCGCTAACTGGTCCCACACCTGTTGTCACAAAAATATGTCATGCTGACAGACTCACGCCACCGCGAAATATCTTTTCTTGTAAAAGTCAGTCTCAAATAGTACTAAAAAAGAATAGCACGTACGCTAATTTTCTCCCCACGTATACTCTATCTCCGGTAGTAAAAAGTCAATACGAAAGGTTAACGTATTTCTTCTTATATTTGGTACACGCGTGTGGTGTTTTTACTCGAAATTGATATTCCTTTCAACCCGGAAAGGACTCGATTGAAAGGAAAACGTGCTTCTTGCTTTGTATATATGCCCGTTGTAGTATATAAGCTGTTAGCGGACCTATTACTACGTCTAGGTTGCTAGAGTGTCCCGTAGGCTGTAAATGTGTTCACGTTTTGATGTTAAATTACCGTTTTGTTGAAACTAATAAATAGAACGAAGAATAAGATACTGTTTTATTGCTGCAACTTACCAGCACTGTGGAGACTGCGAGAAAACGAAGAAATACTCGCCCCCAGCTATAAATTGGAAGAGAACACAAATCTCCAGTTTATACAAAGTGCATACATACAATGACGGCCGCCCCTTTCCCCAGGGGGAGCTAGCTCTTCCTAATTTAATGCCAATATTCTTCTTCTTCTTCCTTAGCCTGTGTTCATCCACTCCTGAATATAGGCCTTTTCCAGTAACTTCCATGTTTTTCTGTTTTGAGCTGTTTGAATCCAATTTCTCCCTGCTGTCTTCTGGATGTCATCTCGCCAACGCTTTTGTGGTCTTCCCGTTTTTCTTTTTGTGGTTCTGGGTTGCCACTGTATTATTCTATTTGTCCATTTGGATGGGTCCTGCGCCTGGCAACATGGCCCGCCCATCTCCATTTGAGTTCCTCTACTCTTCTTAGAACGTCCGTAACCCCTGTTCTTCTTCGGATCTCATCATTCCTCAGGTGATCTCTCAGGCTACATCCCAACATGGCGCGCTCCATCGCTCTTTGGGCTATTCTCAGTCTTTCTGCGCCAATATTAAAAAGCGATATCTCAAAAACTCTCAGGAAGCTGAAATTTTGGAGATACTTATGTTGGATTGCACAAAGGTTTTTAACAATAATTATCTAATCAGGTAACTTTGACTGTGACAGTAATGATATTGACAAAATTAAATTCACTCACAATCAAAGTGGCTCGGTTAGCTTTTGTGCAAGTCTTATATAAGTTTGAACAAGTTTGTTCAAGTTTGTATAAGTTTGTATTAGTTTGCACAAGTGTGTACCGATTTGTATAAGTTATTACAAGTTGGTACACGTTTCTACATATCTGATTAAACGTGTAAAAGTGCGCACACACTTGTACAAACTACTACAAGCTTATACAGACTTGTATAACATTGTACAACCTTGTATTGAATTTCTACAAAAATCATTCCAAAACTAACCGAGCCACTTTAATTGTAAGTCAATTATGTTTGTCAATCTTACAGTCAAAGTTGCCTGATTAGTTAATCATTGGTAAATACCTTTGTGCAATGAAACATAGGTGTCTGTAAAATTTCAGCCTCTTGGGCTTTACCATTTAATAATATTACATTAGGGGCAACTCCCTCCCAGGGGAGAAAAGGGGCGCCGTCAATGTGGTATGCCGTTTGTGGTAAGTACTAATTGCCTGTAAAATTTTAGTGTCTTTGAGGATAAATAACATTTTCCAATGAGTCCTCATGCCGACTCTGGTTTAAAGGTACATCGCTACCTGATATCCGCGCCCTAATAATGACTTTAAAAAAACCGAAAAGATTTTTATTATTTTATTACAATCATCATAATACTTAAGTAGATAGTGTCACGTTTCTTCAAGTGTTTCTTTCTATATACATTATATTGGTATTTTTATAGGTATAAAAAAATAAGAAAATATAGATCAAAAATATAATCAGAAACTTGACACTTTATTTTAAAAGAATTAAGGTAATATTATAACGATTCGCCTCAATACATTAGTAATTAGTCCTGGTGGCGCCTATTTTTGCTAAAATCCTAAGGTATAGGTAGATTAGATATCTTTTTATGGTCTTGATTATATCAACTTGGCTAAATAGGAATAAAATATGACCCTATCTTACTACCTTCACCTTCCCTAGATACCTACTAGATACACCCTTGAAAAAGCAAATGATGAATCATACAAACATTGAAATCCAAAGAAAAATGAAAGCTCTAAGATTTAAATGGCTAACACTGAATATAGAACAGGTCAAATGAGAAAGAAAGGCGCAAAGCGAGGAATTGAAAATTTTATTTATTGAAAGATTAAAGCCTGCTTTCTGCGCGCCCTCGTTAAAAAGTTATGTTATTATTTGGAGAACAGCAGCAGGTTAATATAGATTGTATGTGTAGGTACTAGATTAAATTGCAAAGCCTGGAGTGGCCGAAATATTAGAAGATATTCATGCCCTTCTTGTTTACGACAATAGAGCATAAATAACTTTATTTAAGTAATTTGGGGAAGATCAGACTTTTATCCCCAGAAGGCGCCTTTATAACTAGAAAGAATACATTAAAACGAAAAGTTATGCCTGATACGATGACTACTTACATAGAAGAATCAGCAAATAAGAAAACTAAAATTATGGCAGACCTTGCCCCGAAAATACCCACAACTAGGCAGCAGTTTCGGGCCGAGCTTCCCGAAAACGATACCTTAGTTGCATTAATTAACGAAGGTCTTTAATTTGTGTTTAAGTTTAGTTTAATATTTTTTTTGCATTGCATTGTTTTTCTATTATTAGCCATTAAAACCCTGAGTACATACACTGTTTCGTTAAATATATTGCTATTTTATTTCCATGGTAAAACTGTTTATGAATTGTTAATATCATTTACTTCTAATTATCATTGTTTTTTAATTTTAACAAATAATCGGCTATTTTGCTCGCAGTATTATTATGATAATGCCTTATTCTTTTTATGTTCTAAATTTCATTAAATTATCTTTAAAAAACGGACTGCATAAATACAAAGTATTTTTTCCCAAGAACACGCCGCATCGTGGCTATGTCACCTGTCATTTATGGCACCCTGTTTAAGTCTGGTCTATTTTACGTTAAGATGTTGGTGGACAGAGAATAGGACTGGGCTACCTTTTTTTACCATCGCATTCACCATATTTTAAACTGGTAAGGGGGCCTCCATGGTTCATTATTTTATTAGCATAATAGCTTGCAAAAATACAGCGTCAATTTTATGTATAATTGGACATCGAACTTAACGTGCAATAGATTAAAAGTTATGCCGTTATTAATTGTTAAAACATAGAAATACATTTAACATGCACTAAACTTACCAATGAAAAACGCTATGAACAATCTTGACAATATAAAATAGTATCGTCGCCCAAATATTGTAGCTACAGGCTGATCACGCGGCAAGCGGTGCGCCTGCGCATGTTTCGCGTTCAATGCTGCGTTGCCTTATTATAATTTACGTTCGCGGCGTAGTGCAGAGCCGCCAAAATGCCATGTGTTTTTAAATACAAACAGCTTAATTAGTTCTCAGTGAGCGCAAGGTTTATTGGCAACCTATTGTACCGTAACTAATAATATTAAATTTATAATAGCAAATGAGGATAAATTAAATATTTGGTGTTGGAAATAGGAGCAAGTGAATTAAACTAAACTCGTTGTTTCTACCCAGCGTTCAACTTAAAATATTAATCAATCAGGAACCTGCATAGAATTCGGCCTATTTATCTCCAATTTCTTCCCATTTAAAACTAGTGGAGTAAGAACGTTGTTGAGACCTGATTTTTAAAAATTTCCAAAAAATATATCAGAGTGGGATTTAAATTGTTTATGTCGATAATACGAAACTGACTTAAGTCATGTCAAAGTTAAGAACAGGTAAGAAATACTATTGTCTTTTGTTAAACTTAAGGCACACTTTGTTATTAGTAGTCAATTTTTAAAAACTTTAAATAACTCCTATAATAGCAAACAATGTAGGGACAAGTGTGACACATCATTAGTGTTGGGAGGTCAAAAGCTACTCAACATTTTTTTAAAAAGTTCAGGTCCATATTCAAAAAAACCTCGAAAAAAACTAGTATCTAATCAACGAAACATCGTATCTGACAAATAAAATCATTTTCTTAGAGCAAAAAACAGTGCCTGAAGATAGAGCTGTTAGGTTTTCAATATAATAACTATTTGGTCATAAAAAAATTAAAAACAAAAATTGATTTTTTTCAGTTTTTTTCGGATAACTGAAAGTCATTGGAATTTTTTTTAACAAATTATTCAGCATAACTTTGCTCTAATTTAAGCAACTTTACCTTATAGTTACCAAGATAGCAATGCGAATGCATCGAATTTCAAGGCCCAGCTAAACACCTAATCTTAGAATCATAAAATTTCGAAGATGTCTTCACCTTATAACTTAGGCATTAGGGGGTAAAAACGGGGTTGTAATTTGTATAGGGATTGTTTCGGTATCTCAAAAATTAAAACTGGTGGAGATCTAAAAATTGGTAAGTAAGTTCCTTTAATAAAATAATAAATGATAATATATGAGTTTTCATTTTTGCAAAATTCATTTGGGGTTTGGAAAAAGAGGTGTAAGTACCTAGCCTATTTTGAGGGGGTAGCAATTTCAAACTATATTGCTGAAAATTGATACTATGCTAACCTCGATGCTAACTGTCTTAAAATAAGCAAGTATCTGTTTTCATCATCATTCAACGCGTCAGGCGCTGAATTTGCGTCTGCATATTCCCTCATCCACCTTAACGCAGAAGTATATTTTCTATGAGGGCATAAAGGTAGTCAATCACCTCCCTCGCTATGTTAGGAAGGCTGCATCACTGAATGTCTTTAGGAATCGTTTGAGGGGGTTCTTGATAAGAAGGGCCTATTACAGTATCTCAGAGTTTTATAATGATGTAAGTCTTGTATTTTAACTATTTTTATTGTACCAGTATGAATGTTTGTTGCTATTTTTATTTGGTTGCCTAATTATATTACAATTTTAAGCTCTTTTGTTTCTTTGATTTATCCTTGCCTGTACTCTGTGTCTGTAGATTTAGTGTAAATTTGTGATAGTTTCTTTTCATTCAGTGATTTTTCCTTTTTGTGATTTTATATTAGCCTAGCTTTGTTAACAACAAGTTTATATTGTTATAACAATAAAGCATATTTTGACTTTGACTTTGACATGTTTTGGGAAATTTTGCCCCTAGGGGGTAGAAATGACGGGGTAAGTTTCCAACATAACCGCTAGAAAAAAAGGAGAAAAAAAATAAGTACAGAATTTTAGACAGATCCTTCGTTTAGCTACCTGTGTTTATGCATTTTGAAACTCAGCATAAATATCCTAAACATAAGTAATGAAATACGTAGGTATTTTATAGGGATGAAAAGGGGTTAAAAAAGTTTATATACAGTGTCCGCAAGAAAGTCCGCATCAAATGGGATTTTTTTTTATTATTAGGTATAGGTAAAAATTGAAAAAGCAGTTAGTTTTTGCTTACCTAAAAACCAAAAATGACGTATACTGAAGCAGCTGCACGACTTGCGTTACCTGTCAAATTTGACATTTTTAATAAAATAGGTTCAAAAATGCCATTATTTATCAAAATCTCGAAAAAACTTAATTCGAGAAAGTTGTTTATTTAGGCATTTTTAGCCTCTGTACGAAATTTTGACAGTCTAATACAATTTTTTTTTTTTCCAGATTCTTGAAAATTTTGATCAACCCTTGTGGATTAACTTTTATACATCGATGTAAAACCATTTGCCATTACTTCATTTGTAATCTTAATGCAGTTTTGTGTAAATTTTTGTTTCCAATTATTTATTTTGCTTCAAAAACTGAAATTGTTATTTATCAGTATGTAATGTTTGATGCAAAGTTTATCTAATTACATCAGTTTTGCCCAAACCGACGTTTCTCATTTTTCTTAAGTTCGTAAACAGATGTACAAAAAGAAAATATTAGGAAGCTTTCGTTGAAATTTTACTTAATTAATATTGGATCAAAAAGAATAAATATTAATCGCTCAAACAGTTTATTCAACAAAAATATAATTTAATATAATGAATTTAATTTAATATTAATTAAGTAAAATTTCAACGAAAGTTTCCTAATATTTTCTTTTTGTACATCTGTCTACGAACTTAAGAAAAAGGAGAAACGTCGGTTTTGGCAACACTGATGTAATTAGATAAACTTTGCATCAAACATTACATACTGATCAATAACAATTTCAGTTTTTGAAGCAAAATAAATAATTGGAAACAAAAATTTATACAAAATTGCATTAAGATTACAAATAAAGTAAAGGCAAAAGGTTTTACATCGATGTATAAAAGTTAATCTACAAGGGTTGATCAAAATTTTCAAGAATCTGGCAAAAAATAAAAATTGTATTAGACTGTCCAAATTTCGCACAGAGGCTAAAAATGCCTAAATAAACAACTTTCTCAAATAAAGTTTTTCGATATTTTGATAAATAATGGCATTTTTGACCCTATTTTATTAAAAATGTCAAATTTGACAGGTAACGCAAGTCGTGCAGCTGCTTCAGTATACGTCATTTTTGGTTTTTAGGTAAGCAAAAACTAACTGCTTTTTCAATTTTTACCTATACCTAATAATAAAAAAAAATCCCATTTAATGCGAACTTTCTTGCAGACACTGTACCTATGTATATCAGAAAACATTTTTTTTCTAATATTTTCTTGAAATTTAGCAGAAATAGTCTACAATAGAAATATTATGTATAATGCCCATAAAGGAGTTAAAAGGGGGTAGGTATAAACGTTTATGTAGGTACCTATATTGGAAAAGTAGGTATGTTTTGTTATTTTCTTGAAACTTACTAACTATTTCTTATTTTTTTGGAAATCATAGTAAAAGGGGGTAAGTATAAGTTGGTGACTTACCTATGTCTAAAATTTTATTGAAATAATAAATGGCTTAAACACTATAGATTTTAAGTAAGTACTTATACCCATCTGTAACGTAATTTTGATATTTAATCCTAAAAATAATTGCTAGAGCAGTAATGGTAAAAAAGGATACCTAATTTGATATAGGTACCCGTAGGTACCTATTCGAATGAGTTATTTGATAACAAAACGTTGAAATTTAAAAACCCTTTGATTGGTTTAAATTTTTAAAGCTTAGAAGTCCTTAAAACCGTATTTAAAAAAATGTAACATGAGGAAAAAAAAGAACAAAACGTCGTAAGTATTTGGAAACTAATAGTCATCTTGAAAAACATTAAAAAAAAAAGGCTGCAAACAAGTACTTAGGTATCTTTGTCTTTTTCCCAAGTTAAAACTTAAGGCCTCAAAAATTAAAAACCAAAAAGAATTTTTCACAAACTTTTTTATCGGGAAACAAACCAATCTTGTCTTGTCAATTTGACTTCAAGCGTCCCAGACGTCGGTCATCCCCCAACCGTTCCACTAATCCCCTTTGCCACGGTCTAATAATTCTGTCTATCTTGACATATAATATATCGTAGAAGACCAAGATACTCATACATATCTAAATTCAATTGGTTATCGAGGTACGGACTAATAAAATAAACATTATTTATTAAACTACAATGAGCCATAGCATTTGAGCTGATTGCTAGACCAAAGGTAGGTAGTTGATAAAAATTGCGCATTCCTATCATATGTTTTATTAATATTTTTATTTTATCTTATATCAGATTTGTACCTAATCTAAGATCCCTAAAATTTATTATTCCTGAAAAATTCCTGAATTTGACGAGATGAGCCTAATAGATATATAATACCTACTTAGTTATTTACCAACAAAAATTTTATGGTAAACTTCACTTTTAATGTCCTTACAAATTATTTATATTTCAGTGTTGTTACAATACACTTCCAGGAACAACAATACTGAGACCAAGCACACAAACAATAATAATTAGACTGACTATATTAATTAATAACTTCCTTTTTACCAATCCATAATATGGTCTGAATGATTCTATATTAACACTTTTAAAAATTGTTATTTACTTAACAGGAGTACGAAAAACGTGCTTTGTTTGTTTATTTTTCACACCACACCTATTCTAAATCGAACAATAAACTCTGTGTAAAAATATTTCATTGTTTTAAAGGTTTTATGACTGAAACTGTCTGAAAGGGAAAGGTTGAAAAATGATAAAAACAATGTAGGTACCTAACATACAACATAAAACTTACCTTTTTGTCGAAACAAAGGGATGTACTTTTCCAGTCTATATTCTTTCAGCCAGTTTTCCACATTGCTTTCGAAGGAAACGTTGAGATTTTTAAACCAGGAAACACGGTAATTTAAGTAAAGCACTAAACTAAAAATAATAAACAAAATCGCTACTAATTTTGCTTTGGCACTGTTCTTCATAATAATTATATCCTTATTGTTTACATTTTTAATCCCGTCTTATTTTCACATTTCACGGAAAGTAGAAACATCAGAATCAGCTGAGCCCAAACAAAAAATTGAAATGACTGATCAATAAACAACAAACCCGAACAAACCCTTTTTTTTCTGTGCAATAAACTGCTGTGGTGGCACCTGTGTCCTAGTAGCAAAACCTTAGACAACTAAATCTGGTATGTAAGCAATTTCGATCGTTTAAAGGCGTCATAAAATTAGAGATGGTTGGTGATGGTCGAGGTCTCTATACTATAGGTTGCCTGGTAACTTTGGACCAATCAGATGTTCGCATTTCATGCGCGGGAATACGTCATCCAGACGACACATTTAAAATATTTTCATGGACAGCATATAAAGAATGGCAATTAAATAGTTTTCACACAGAATTCCTGTGGTTTTGATATGTAAATTCAATTGCTTTTGTTTAAATATCATTTTTTGACAAACTTTAAATGATTTTAGCCCTTAAGAAAGGAATATTTCTTATGTATTTTCCTAATTATGGCTTGGGTGGAAGAACAGGCACTTTTACTCTATTATCAATATTCTGATTATTAATTAGGCCTATCAGAAAATAGACAGTATTGTATTACTAATAGGTAGGTAAGTGCTAAAAGCATTTAAAATTTTGCATATAATGTTAAATATTATATTTTGGAAAACCATGTTTTATCTATTATTAAAAAATATTGGGAATTGTGAGAAATAATAACAATAATAATTTCTTTATTTCAAATTATACTTTACAATGGGGAATAAAATGAAATGATGTCACAAAATAAAATAGGTTTACCATTCATTACCTAAGAAGTTCAATAACGATTAGGGTTAATGTCTATTAACACTTTTTTTAATGTTTTTGCTATTCCCATAATGTGCAAAATATCATCTATAATTCCATTTCTTAAATTGATATTAATTTGCAGCCCACTGTTGTAAAGTGGATATTCCAGGCAGCGGATAATGCAAAGTTTGTCTTAAATATAGGTATATGACCGTTTACCAAAATATTTTAACGTAAGCTTTTAAGAGTTCATCCTGTGTCCAGCGAGCTTTAGATTTAATTTTTAAGGCAATGTCCACTTGGTTTGGAGACAAAACATCTTGTTCATCTAAGTTGGAGCCACTTTGTTTTAAAATCGTTTCTTTATTTTCATGATCTGCAATTTTTTTTTTACAAACTATTTCCTCTTTTTTGACCTTTCTCGCATCTTTGTTTGGGATCGTATCTGTTTTGTATTCCTTTTTATAGACAAACAAGGATAAGACAGGTAGGTACTACAGACAATGCTTGGCTGCTTTAAAATTTAATAATGTTCCGAGAGGGCTGATTAGTTGAGTGTTGCTAACTTAATTTTACTGCGATTTAACCATCAGTTGTGAGAAGTGTGGTAGGTATATTGTATGCTCCATGCAGGCAGTATCAAAAAGATCCTAATAAATCATGTCGAAAAGTAGACAATACATCTCAAAGTTTGTACAAGACAACATCAATCCCTTACCAGAGCAACTAAACTATTCATGAATTCACTAAATACACACCTGTGGAATATTTGCATTGCTCCAAAACATAAAGGATGCAATAATTTTGCGTTAACTTATATATGAACTTTACACAATATTGAAGTCCGGAACTCAAACATTTAAATTTCGCCAATATAAGATATCGACTACAATATTCGTCGGTTTAAAGGTAAAAGTCACTATAAGTACCAACCTAACAATTTTTTGTTTAGGAGATACGACCTAGGTAACAGACAGCGATTTTATACAAAAGTTGCGATAAACAAAAGAAAAGCCGTTATTTTCATGTGATCGAAAGTAGTGGTTTGCTTTACCAGTTGTCTTTATTAGACAACTGAAAAATATCTGTAGAACGTTGCACTGGTTCCGGATTCTAGTGGTACACGGTAGAGGGGGAGACGAGAACGCCGATGCATGAAGTGGCAGAGAGCTAGGAGTACGCAGCAGCAGGGCAGTCACGAGTAGGAGAGCGAAGAGGCTGCTCGTGATTTTAGGTAGCGCATTACGGCGTTGCCAAGTTTAAAAGCATTGTAAACCCCTTTTTATAATAAAGCAAGTTTTGTGTATATGTGACCGTTTCTTCAAGAACCCCAAAGAATAGAAGCCATTCCATTTGGCGCCCAACTAGTGGCTGAAGAAAACGAGTCGAAAGCGGTAAGCCAGTTCCAATTATTGCCTATCCAAGGCCCCTGAAGAAAAAAAAATCTGTGCAACAGAATAGTAAAGACATTTAGTATTCGAACTTCTGCACACATTTGTCTGGGACAGACATTAGACTATATCGTTTTATTGATGCTATACCTAGTTATTTTGTGCGAAAAAAAAAACTGTGCAACAGTATTATAGTAAATACATTTAGTATCCGAACTTCTGCACACATTTGTCTGGGACAGACATTAGACTATATCGTTTTAACTGATGCTATAAGTAGTTGTTTTGTGTGAAAAAAAAACATTAAATATGTCTAAACGGAAAAGTAAACAAAATGCCGGTGATTTTGCCGACCGAAACGATTTGGACAATACGAATTTAATGGACATTTTAACGCAGTTGTCGGTAGGCATGCTTAATTTACAAACTACGGTTAAAGATTTAGCTTCTCATGTTCAAAATAAAGACGATAACTATTGTAACGATCAATCTCAAGTCCTTCCCGATACTAAAATGGCAACCGTGGACAGATCGTATATCGTAAATTGGAAAGAGTTGGGTGGAAGTAACTTGTTATTTTTCCCGAATGGAAAGCTACACCCACAAGCGTTTATTAAAAAAATTAATAAAATTTTTAACGAAGCCGGGGTACCCGAAAATCATAAGTTGGGCCTAGGTTTGCCATGTTTAAAGGGCACGGCAGCCGATTGGGCGAGTATTAAAGAAAGTAGTTTTGCCGATTTTAATCAATTTTCAGAGTTATTTTTAAATAGATTCTGGGGGGTAGATAAACAGCGGGATTTATTTCTAAGTTTAACTTATGGCGAATTTAAGTCCGGCAGTCGATCCGAATATTTTTTGAACTTTGTAAACCAAGCAAGCTTTCTTTCACAGCCTATTCATGAAGAAAAGTTGGTTTTTCTTCTAAGCAAACATTTTTCTCCGGAAATACAAAGAGGTATAATAACCCAAGGGTTAAAAAATATTGATAATATCGATGAATATTTGCGTAAAATTGACGAAACTTTTATAAATGATCCGCAACGTTCGCCAAACTCAGAACAAGATAATCGTATGATCAATTACCGTCATGGCAACATCGCTCAACGAAATGACTGGCGTAGCAACCAGCCGAAAAACACGCGGCCTTCGACGACCACTGAGACAGGCGGGGGTAACGGAACGGGTCAAGGAGATAGTTCGCGGAGGGTGCGACATATGACAAAATTTAACGAAGACCGCGAATATCTTTTATCTAGCGATTCGGAAACAGAGGATGATGGGGTTCTACCCAAAGCAGCAATTATTACAGCGTCTGTTTGTAGCATGGAGGTTGATATTTTAATAGATAGTGGTAGTGAAATTACGGCTATATCGGAAAGCTTTTACAATAAAATTTGTAAAATTTCGTATATTCCTATATTGCCGGTTACGAATGTAACTATTGCCGTCGCGATAGGGGGGAAGAAACAAAGAATTAAACAGCAAGTAATGTTGCCCATTTCTATACGGAAATTAAATTTAGATTTTGACGTTAAGTGTTTGGTTGTGCCAAATTTAAATTGTGATGTCCTATTTGGGTTTGATTGGCTTATAGAGTATAAGGCCAATGTCAATTTTTTTGAATCAATTTTGATTTTCTATTACCAAAATAATGAGTAGGGGAGGGTAGTACACAATGAACCATAGTACACAATGAAACAGAGTTCTTAAACCCATTTAAATCCCGCGCCAAACCGTTCTGCACGCCCCACCACACAAACATATACGGGTAGAATTAACCAATCTATTTTGGCGCGCTTCAGTTGACTGTTGGCCGATTGCCACGGAGGTTGTTGTTTTCACGGGTAAGAAGTTTTTTTAATGTTTACATTTCAATAATGAAGTTTTGTTCCTTTGGTATTTCTCAGGAATTTCGTTTTATTGAGTTTTATATTATGCATGTATTGGTATCCTAACCTATAAATCTGCCTTCATTTAACGTTCGAGAAGTATAATTTTTTAATATTTTTATAGATTATTGCAAGGTGGTACACAGTGATACATGAACTGTAGTACACAATGATACGTGTGTCATTGTGTACCATGATGACATCAATCTATTTTGAGTTTACAAATTCCAGTATAAATTAGTTGGCCAGTTTATTTTAAAGTTTAATATTATTTGTTACTTTTAAAATGGTACACTAAAATAAGAGCATAAATAAGCAAATAAAACATTTATTCGCAGATGAGTCATGGTCCGACCAAAAAAAGAAAGAACCAGAGCCAAATTTACAGCTGAGGCTATGGCCGCTGCTGTTGCTGAGGTACGAGATAATAAAACATCATTTAGACAGGCTGCCGATATGTATAACGTCAAGTTTGCTACCCTAAGAAGATACGTTTTAAAACAGAGAGAAAACCCAAATGCACGAATGGAACCAAACTATGCTGTCCGGTCTGTTTTTACCAAAGCTCAGGAGGATTCATTATGTAACTATATCAAGACTTGTAGTGAAATGTCTTACGGACTCAACACCACAAAAGTCAGGCAATTGGCTTATGAAATGGCAATTAGAAATAACATCAAAGCACCGAAAAGTTGGCATACCAACAAGTGCTCCAGCAAGGATTGGCTGCGAGCTTTTATTCAGAGAACAGCATTCTTAAGTATCAGGAAGCCCGAAGCTTGCTCCCTGTCTCGCCTCACTTCCTTTAATAAACATAACGTTAATTTGTTTTTCTCGAATTTGGGAAACGTTTATGAAAAATATCCATCAGCGGTTAAAGAGCTCAGAATTTATAACCTCGATGAGACTGGTACAACAACGGTGCAGCAGCCTCAAAGGGTTCTTGCCAAAAAGGGGGTAAAGCAGTTGAATCAATGCTCAAGTGCTGAAAGAGGTACACTAGTTACTACAGTTGCTATTATTCGTGCTGATGGAACATTTCTGCCCCCGGCAATGGTATTTCCTCGCAAGAAATTCAAGCAGATTATGCTGTCCGGAGCTCCACTAGGCACCCTAGGACTAGCTAATCCAAGTGGGTGGATGACATCCGAATTATTTCTCGAAGTGCTGGAACATTTTATTAAATATTCTCAGACTACTTTAGAAAGACCTTCCATCCTTATTTATGATAATCATGAATCTCATGTGTCACTACAAATTGCAGAAGCTGCAAAAGCTGCTGGGGTAGTCATTTTGACTCTCCCTCCTCACACCAGCAACAAACTTCAGCCACTGGACAAAACAGTATTTTACTCGTTTAAGTCTTTCTACAATGCTGCTATAGATGCGTGGCTTGTGAATCATCCTGGAGTTCCCATGACATTATATCAAATTGCTGAGTGTGTCGGATACGCACATACTAAAGCGTTAAATCCTGAGAATATTATATCAGGATTTAAATCGACTGGAATTTTCCCCTTAAATAAACACATATTTTCTGATGTCGATTTTTTGTCGTCTTCTGTAACGGACAGACCCGAAGAAACTGATAATGGTAGGACAGTTGATAGGCGAGTAATTTTTATCTCCGATGAAGATCTATCCCAACCTCAACCAGGCACATCAGGTATTATTCCAAATCAGGCTGATGCATCCACATCAGATGGACATTTTATAGATGCTAGTAAAATAGGTAAAGCTTCAACTTCAGAAGAAGCACTAAATATTTCTACAGGTAATCAGTTACAAGCAAATATTGATCTCGCAGTTCCAGAACAACAGTGTAACGCCGTAGATAGTTCCAACATAGTTCCGTTCCTTTCTCCACACGATTTTATGGGGTTGCCAAAGGCTGCTTCAAGAAAAAATACCAGGAAAGGTAGAAAGTGTAAAAAAAGTATCATTCTTACAAGCACCCCTGAATTGAAAGAGCTGGCGTATAAAATAGAAAAGAAGAAAAGACCTAAGGTAAAAGTCTCAAAGAAAACAAAACAAAACTTAACTGAATTATCAAATGGCAACAGCAAAAAGCAAGGGACAAATAAAAAAAAAAGAATTGCAGATTACATTACCGATACAGAATCGGAATCATCCATAATGGAATTTCAAGATTCGTCAGATGACGACGATTGTCTGGCTAAGCTGCAATATTATAATCCCGAAGATGAAAAAAAAGAAGACCGAATAATATTGAACGAAATAACGGGTATCAAAAAAGACTCATTTATGTTGGTAAAATTTCCTGAACAGGTCCATTATATTGCAAGAGTCCTAGAAGTATTAGAAGATTCGGATGACTACAGGGTCTCATATCTAAGGAAAAGTGCCAAGATTGCAGGCAGCTTCCGCTTTCCTGACGTGGAAGATATCGCCGTAGTATCAAAAGATGACATAGTAATGGTTTTGCCAGAGCCTATTTGTAGAGCCAATAAAAGGCTGGCCGCATATTATAGGTTTGGAATTAATTTTCAAAATTTTAATATGCGCTAAAATGTTTCATTTTTTACTTTATGTGCTGAGAATTTGATTTTTTTTTGTTGTAAATCACTTTTGTTTTTGTGTTTTTCCATTGTTTCAACATAGGTACTTAATAAAAATATATCTGCTATGTAAGTTTCATTGTGTACCACTAGGTGTTTTATTGTGTACCATATATAGTACACAATGAAACAAATGTCAAACTAAAAAAAAAGTCCAATACATTTTTTACTATGCTTCTGATTAAAATGGTGGCTTTGTATCTACTTGCAAAACATTCCTAAAAGTAATTTCCATAATTCAGAATTGAGAAAACCCAGAATGATAAAAAATTAAAAATTAAAAACAAAAAACTGTACCATTGTGTACTACCCTCCCCTACGCACTAAGTTATGATAAAAATAAGGACAAAAATGAAGTTGTAAATGTTAGACTTATAAAAAACGAACGAGTAGAAATTGGGATAAGTAGCAGTATTGATAATCAAGTTGGCGATTATAAACATAAATACTCGGACGAGGACTACAAAAATACGGTGAGTCAAGCAAATGTGACCAACACAGAAAAACATGAATTATACGAATTACTTGCGTCTTACGACGATATTTTTTCAGAATGTCCGGGACTTGTAAAATCTTATCAGCATACCATTGAGATGACCGATGATGCACCGTTTCAGGGGCCGAGCTACCCGATACCATTTATATATAGGGACAGCGTAAGAGAACAGATAGGTGAAATGTTACAATGGGAAATTATCCGAAAGGAAAAAACGAACTTTATATCACCTTTAGTGGCGGTTAAAAAAAAGGATGGGTCGGTCCGGGTCTGTATGGATGCTAGAGTTTTAAATACAAAAATGAAAAAGGATTTTATAAATCCACCAAATCCTACGGAATTATTTTATAATTTTAAGAAGGGTATTATATTTAGTACAGTTGATTTAACGGCTTCCTACTGGCAAATCGCCATACAACCGGATCATTGTAAATATGTTGGGTTTGTCTACGAGGGATGCACGTATGTTTTTAATCGGTTACCATTTGGGCTTAGCACGTCAATGGCAAGTCTGATTCGATGCTTAACTAGTATTTTAGATGAAAGTTTTCGAAGTTTTGTTGTGATTTACATCGACGATTTACTTATTTTTTCTGATAGTATCAAAGAACATTTGGTACACCTTAAACTTATTTTTGAGAAATGTCGTGTTGAAGGTATTACGGTAAAGTTGCGTAAATGTCAATTTATAAGAAAGGAGGTAGCCTTTCTCGGACATATTATTTCGAGTGAAGGAATAAAAATCGATGAAAAACGAATAGAGGCAATTAAGTTTTTTCCGACACCACGAAATGTGCGTGAATTGCGCGGGTTTTTGGGGCTCATAAACTATGAGCAGCGTTTTTGTGATCATTATTCTGATTTGATTACGCCGTTGTTGCGATTGTTACGAAAAAATGAACAATGGTCTTGGGACGAGGCGGAGAAAGCCGTTTTTTCTAAAATTAAAAATCGGTACTTACAGGTCACGATGATAACTCACCCGGATTTTGACGAAACTTTTTATATTCAGTGCGATAGCTCCGACTATGCTGTAGGGGGTTGTCTCTTCCAACAAGCAGGAAACGAACAGCGGCAGGTGGTGGCGTATAGTAGTACGACTTTAAAGGGCAGCCAACTTAAATATACGACTACGGAAAAGGAAATGAGCGCGCTGATGCACTGCTTAAAGCAGTGGCGTAACATAGTGTTAGGGCATGAGTTAATAGTTTTAACCGATCATAAATCTTTATGTTTTCTATTTACCTGCAAATTACGGTCAGCTAGGCTTACTAGATGGATTTTGTTTATTCAAGAATTTGATTTTAAAATTCAGCACTGCCCAGGGTCTCAAAATTTAATAGCCGATACTTTATCACGTTTTCCCCCTAATAAAAATTTAAATATTGTGCCAGAAAAATCTGGTGATATAAAAATTATGATTTTAAATTTGGCAAATAATTATGAACAATTAAGGGTGAACTTTGACACCATGAGAAGCGATCAGCTTCAAGATAGGTGGATTCAAGAGAAATTAGTATTCTTAGAAAATTTGCAAAAGGAAGCACGCGTGCTTTCCAGTAAGGAATTAAGCGTTTTTAAATGGTTTACAGTTCACGAGGGTTTGCTCTTTAAAAGAGGTGATCATACCAACACTGGGTATAAATTATGCGTTCCGCAGGAACAAGTCAAAGATCTTGTCGTGGCTCATCATAAAGATTTTGGACATTTTGGAAAATCGAAAGTGTTCAACCAAATGAAAGAAAAATTTTATTGGCCAGGAATGCAAAGACAGGTTAGAAAAATTATAGCTGGATGCGACTTATGTCAGAAAGCCAAGTCTTCAAAAACCTGTCATGGTCTAAGAAATGCGGTGTTGCCAGAAAAGGCAGGTGATTTAGCGTGCTTGGATTTGATAGGTCCATTACCTGCTTCGCGAGGGGGAGCGTCCTATATACTAGTTGTGGTAGACGCTTTCTCTAAATACGTCCGGCTGTATGCGCTTAAACGGGCCACAGCCCAAACTATTCTTAATCGAATTTTAAATGATTATATACCTAATATTCAAAGGCCAGTTTGTATATTAAGTGACAATGGTACTCAGTTTACTAGTTTGCTATGGCAAAGCACTCTCCAGCGAGAGGGTATCAATTTTAAATATACCTCGGTATATTTTCCCGAAGGAAATATGACCGAAAGATATAATAAGGAAGTAGGGCGCCTTCTGCGCACTTATTGCTACGATAAACATACCCGTTGGGCATATACTTTGGATTTTGTGGAAAAGTGTTTGAATAATGCTGTGAATGAAAGTACGGGATTTGCGCCTAATTATCTTCATTTTAATCGGCCGGTGATGCAGCCTATTACGAATTTTATAAATTTTCCGGAATCTGAAAATCGCAGGGAAAATCACGATGTGTTGCTGTTAGCAAGTGAGAGGTTGCGATCGCGTGCCGAAAAAAGGGCTGCAAAATTTAATGCTAAGGTAAATCCCGTTGTTTTTAAGGTGGGAGATAAGGTGTTGGTAAGATCTCATGCGCAGTCATCGGCGGAAGACCATACTATTAAAAAATTCTTTCTGATATACGAAGGTCCGTTCTATGTTTTTAAGGTGGCAGGTCCAAATTCTTATCAGTTGCGAGATGCTGAAGGACGTGAGATTGGCAAACATAATATTATAAATTTAAAACCATATAAGGATTAAATTACCTTGCTAACGGTCACGTTAATTGTTTAAGTTTTTTTTTTATAATTTGTCACCTGTGAGGTTAGTTTTATTATTAGTTAGTTACTTAAACCATGTTAATGTTACCTATTCTTAGATTTAAGTAAGGGGGTAATGCACTGGTTCCGGATTCTAGTGGTACACGGTAGAGGGGGAGACGAGAACGCCGATGCATGAAGTGGCAGAGAGCTAGGAGTACGCAGCAGCAGGGCAGTCACGAGTAGGAGAGCGAAGAGGCTGCTCGTGATTTTAGGTAGCGCATTACGGCGTTGCCAAGTTTAAAAGCATTGTAAACCCCTTTTTATAATAAAGCAAGTTTTGTGTATATGTGACCGTTTCTTCAAGAACCCCAAAGAATAGAAGCCATTCCAACGTCAGGAATCACAGTTTTCGTACTTAGTGAATGTTACCTTTATACCGACGAATTATAATACCGGGTGTAACAGGATCATGGTACACCCCCCGTATCTCCGTTAGTTTTAAAGGTAATTGATTGAAATTTGGGATATCCCATATACATAATAAGCGGCACTTTTTGACCTGCAAATGAATTTATTTTCACTTCCGGTTTCGCCGGAAGTGACACCAACTTTCGATTTTTAAATGGAACATCCTGTATATTATTACATTTTTGAATTCTGCATAATTTTCTGAATCCAATGATACCACAAAAGTGACATTTCAAGCGTAAGAAATATTTATTATTTAATTTTCCATTTAAGTGTGCCATGACGTTTCCGATTTATTCCAATTGATCCGTCTAATGCTAGAAAAATCGAAGTCCCGTCAAAAATACTAAATTGCGTTTTTTATAAGCAAATAAAATTCATCGAAATCGTTTTTGGGGTAAAACTCAATTTTTCCAAATGGAACCATATTGGTACCGTGGTACCATTTCTTAGTACTATTATTAAGGAATTTATTCATACCTGGTAATTACATGTGCGATAAATACAATCAAAATTATAGCTAAAAGAAAATACAATTATCTTGTTCTAATTTAATGCTAAGAAGTTACTAAGGTGGCTTTGAAAACAATGAAATTATTCAGATTATCAAATAAGTATTCGGTGGTGTATGGGTACTTTTATTGTGTATTGGAAAAGTATTTACATTTGTTGTTATTTTTGTTCACCTTAGTAACTTCTTAGCATTAAATTAGAACAAAATAATTGTATTTTCTTTTAGCTGTATTTTTGATTGTACTTATCGCACGTGTTATTAGCAGGTATGAATAAATTCCTTATTAATAGTACTAAGAAATGGTACCTACCACGGTACCAATATGGTTCCATTTGGAAAAATTAAGTTTTACCCCAAAAACGATTACTATGAATTTTATTAGCTTATAAAAAACGCAATTTAGTATTTTTGACGGAACTTCGATTTTTCCAGCATTAGATGAATCAATTGGAATAAATCGGAACCGTCATGGCACACTTAAATGGAAAATTAAAAAATAAATATTTCTTACGCTTGAACTGTCACTTTTCTGGTATTATTAGATTCAGAAAATTTTGCAGAATTCAAAAATGTAATAATATACAGGGTGTTCCATTTAAAAATCGAAAGTTGGTGTCACTTCCGGCGAAACCGGAAGTGAAAATAAAATCATTTGTAGGTCAAAAAGTGCCGCTTATTATGTATATAGGCTATCCCAAATTTCAATCAATTACCTTTAAAACTAACGGAGATACGGGGGGTGTACCATGATCCTGTTACACCCGGTATATACCGGGATACCGGGTGTCCACGAAAGGTGGCTCGCCCCTCTAACTTTTTTGTTTTTCAAGATAATGAAATAAAATTTGGGGGATTTGTATACGACATAAAACTGCATTATTTGACAGGTGACTCAACATTATGGAACTTCCGGTTTAACCGAAAGTGACATAAACTTTCGATTTTTAAATGGGACACCTGGTATATTTTTACTTTTTTTATGACATTCTAAATACAACGATGTGTCACTTTTTGTCACCAAGAAATTATTTTTTTTCCAAATTTATTGTTTTATCTAGAGGGCTATGAATACCTTAAAATCACTTATTTCAGTTTTCTAATCTTGGGAAAAATACAATTTTACTATTTTTGATTCAATGCTATATGCTATGTAAAGTTTAATTTTTAAAGTTGTATAACTCATTTTTTTTAAATGGCAACATGGTGGCTCGTCGGGTTAAGAAAAAAGAGGATTTTATTACGATTATTTTGATACCAAAAACTTTAAAAAGTTAACTTAGAACTTTTCTAAAATGAAGCACTTTTTGAGAATAAATTTAGATTTAAATGCATCAAGTATAGCCTGTGACCAGCAAAACTGATAAAACGAAATCATGCCTTGAAGAAAATTTAAATGCCAACAGCTTCTGCCAAAGTAAATTAGTTTTACAAGGAGTGAAAAAGTTGATATGTTATTAGTGTTTGGAGTATGTAGAAATAATTCAACCGATGCTGCACGACTTTACGCACAAAGATATTTTAATCGGCATCATCCAACCCGGCACTATTAGGTACCCAAAACTGGTTCCGAAAATGCGAAATGAGCCTGACAATAATAACATAATAATATTAACTTTTTCACTCCTTGTAAAACTATTATTATCTATGTTTTTTAAACAACAAACTAATTTACTTTAGCAGAAGCTGTTGGCATTTTAATTTTCTTCAAGGCATGATTTTGTTTTATCAGTTTTGCTGGTCACAGACTACTTGATGCATTTAAATCTAAATTTATTCTGAAAAGATGCTTCATTTTAGGAAAGTTCTAAGTTAACTTTTTAAAGTTTTTTAATGGCAGCTTTTCAAAAATCTAATAGTGTATGGTATCAAAATAATCGTAATAAAATCCTCTTTTTTCTTAATCCGACGAGCCACCATGTTGCCATATAAAAAAAATTAGTTATACAACTTTAAAGATTAAATTTTACATAGCACATAGCATGGGATCAAAAATAGTAAAATTGTAGTTTTCGCAAGATTAGAGAACTGAAATAAGTGATTTTAAGGTATTCATAGCCCTTTTTATATTTTTAAATATTTTTTTGGAGACAAAAAGTGACAAGTGACACATCGTTGTATTTAGAATGTCATATAGAGTCAAAAAAAGGAAAAATATACCAGGTGTCCTATTTAAAAATCGAAAGTTTATGTCACTTCCGGTTAAACCGGAAGTTCCATAATGTTGAGTCATCTGTCATATAATGCAGTTTTATGTCAAATACAAATCTCTCGAATTTTATTTCATTATCTTGAAAAACAAAAAAGTTAGAGGGGCGAGCCACCTTCCGTGTGTATTGTTATTTGGTTTTTTACCTATCTGAAAAGTGAATAATCTTATATTCTTATCGAAATAACTTTTCTGGTTATCCACATCACAACCCTACATAGCACACTTCATATTATATGTACCTATATTAATACAAAATACACAATTATTTAGAACTAAGATCCTGTTTCTTTCAAAACATCATTTGAAATCATAATGGCAACCGGTCGAAACGGCCCAACCTTCCCTCCCGATAACCTTCCGTTTATTGTACCATGGACAAACATCATCACTCGATGATGAACGTGTGAATTACGAAGTGACGCAAACAGGTGTGCGTGCCCATTCTCGACATGAATGAATTTCCAATTCGACGCGTCGCTGCACCCAGCACTAATACCAATAATTTTTTTTTTTTATATTTGATCAAATAAAGCAATAATTATAATAATAATAATAATAATAATAATAATAATAATAATAATAATAATAATAATAATAATAATAATAATAATAATAATAATAATAATAATAATAATAATAATAATAATAATAATAATAATAATAATAATAATAATAATAATAATAATAATAATAATAATAATAATAATAATAATAATAATAATAATAATAATAATAATAATAATAATAATAATAATAATAATAATAATAATAATAATAATAATAATAATAATAATAATAATAATAATAATAATAATAATAATAATAATAATAATAATAATAATAATAATAATAATAATAATAATAATAATAATAATAATAATAATAATAATAATAATAATAATAATAATAATAATAATAATAATAATAATAATAATAATAATAATAATAATAATAATAATAATAATAATAATAATAATAATAATAATAATAATAATAATAATAATAATAATAATAATAATAATAATAATAATAATAATAATAATAATAATAATAATAATAATAATAATAATAATAATAATAATAATAATAATAATAATAATAATAATAATAATAATAATAATAATAATAATAATAATAATAATAATAATAATAATAATAATAATAATAATAATAATAATAATAATAATAATAAACAAATCTAAAAAGATAATAAATTCTATAACGAAAATAATGAAGATTAACCCAGCACAAACAGAATCAGAAATTCTCGACACCATGAAACAAAAACTTGCTGTCTACGCCGGCAGACTACGCAGATATAAACAGTCCAATGAAAGAAAAGATACCAACTTAGCATTTTACAGAAACGAAAAGCAATTCTATAAAGCCATAATATCACAAGGAAATAACCCTATAAATGAGATACCTACTAAACAGGAACTAACAGATTTTTGGTCAAACATCTGGTCAACACCCATACAACACAACGACAGTCATAGCTGGATCAAAATCGAAACAGAAAGATACAAGCACATACAAACACAGATGGATCACCACATCACACAAGAAGAACTTTCAGAGACCATAAAACATACCCACAATTGGAAATGCCCAGGAACAGATAAAATACAAAATTTTTGGTATAAGCAGCTCACATCTACACATGAAGCACTCACCAGAGAAATAAACAAAATTATTCAAGACCCAAACGCATTCCCAAAATTCCTGACACAAGGCAATACATATGTTAAACCGAAAAATGCAGAAACAAAGAATCCAACCAATTATAGACCTATAACATGCCTTCCTACACTGTACAAAATAATAACAGCCACCATATGTAAAAAGATAGACCAACACCTAACAAAACATAACATACTTACGGAAGAACAGAAAGGTTGCAGAAAATTCAGTCAGGGGTGTAAAGAACAACTATTAATAGATACGATCATCCTTAAACAGACCGAAAAGGAACGCAGAAATCTACACACCTGCTACATAGACTATAAAAAGGCTTTCGACTCTGTACCACATAGCTGGTTAACAAAAATCTTAGACATCTACAAAATAGACACAAAAATCAAACAATTCTTGACGGAAATAATGAAAACCTGGAGAACAAAAATTACCATAACCTCAGAATCAGAAACCGGACAGACAGATGAACTATACATCCGACGAGGCATCTTCCAGGGTGATTCGCTAAGTGCTTTATGGTTCTGTATGTGCCTAAATCCACTCTCAAATGCACTAAATGACTCCCAATACGGCTTTAACATAAAATATCAACAAACAGTACAACATAAAATCAACCACCTACTGTATATGGACGATATAAAAATCTACGCGCCAACACCAACACAACTAAAAGGGCTGCTCAAGACCACAGAAACATTTACAACAGACATACAAATGGAATTCGGAATAAGTAAGTGCAAAGCACTACATATCGAAAGAGGTAAATGGAAAGAAAGCGAATACAAAGAATCCATAAACAATGAAATTTTAGACAACATGACAGAAAACGAAACATACAAATACCTAGGATTCCAACAAAGCACTAAAATAAACCACACAGATATAAAAACACAATTGAAGAAACAATACAAACAAAGATTAGTAGCCATATTAAGAACTTCACTCTATTCCCGTAACCTCTCCAAAGCCATCAACACATTTGCCATCCCAATACTTACCTACTCCTTTGGTATAATCAAATGGACCCAAACAGATCTGGAAAGTATCCATACCCTCACTAGATCAGAGCTTACTAGACATAGAAAACACCATCCCAACTCATGTAAAGAAAGAGTCACAATCAACAGAAAAGAAGGAGGAAGGGGTATGATAGATATTCAAGCTTTACACACAAAACAAATCCAACACCTTCGGAAATTCTTCCTTGGTAAACAAGCATCCCTTCACCAATCAGTCTGTAAAGCTGACAAAAATTATACACCCCTTGATCTGTCCACGACCAATCATCCTACGGACACATATAATCCAACAAAAAATATAGAAGAAAGTCTTAATTTATGGACAACAAAGCAGCTACATGGAAAACATAGATACAACATAGAGCACGATCACATATTAAAAGAACTTTCCTATAAATGGCTTATAGATGGAAGACTTTTCCCTGAGACAGAAGGATTTCTTCTCGCAATACAAGATCAGGTCATAACCACTCGGAATTATCAGAAATACATAATTAAAGATCCAAACTTACATACTGATACATGTAGAAAATGCCACCAATATACAGAAACCATAGACCATATCACTGGTGGATGCAAAATCTTAGCAGGCACACAGTATACCGAAAGACACAACATGGCAGGAAAAATCATTCACCAGGCACTAGCAAAGACCTACAAACTAATAACAGAGGAAATACCATACTACAAATACTCTCCAACCACCATCATAGATACCAGCGAATACAAACTGTACTGGGACGTAGAAATCCATACAGACAAGACAATAAGATGTAATAGACCAGACATCGTTTTCCAAAACAAAAAAGAACAAATCACCTATCTTATACATATATCCATACCTAACGACCCCAACATTCAAACAAAGTATAGAGAGAAAATAGCAAAGTATTCGGAATTAGCCATGGAAGTTCAGAGACTTTGGAAACAGAAAAAAGTAACGATCATACCATTCACCATTTCAACCACAGGCATCACCCCATACATCTTTAAGACACATCTTGAGGAACTCGGTCTCGACCCAAATATCCATACAAACATACAAAAGTCTGTCATCCTTAAAACATGCAATATAGTGCGATCATTCCTCAATTCAAGCAATAGACTCTGAGACGACTTGGTACAGCCCGTCATCCCAGAAAAGAAACACCATTTGATTAAGAATAAGTGAGAAAAAAGAAGAAGGATAATAATAATAATAATAATAATAATAATAATAATAATAATAATAATAATAATAATAATAATAATAATAATAATAATAATAATAATAATAATAATAATAATAATAATAATAATAATAATAATATCTTTATTTGCCAGCAAAATCAAATTATATTGACATAGCAACGTCATCAAAAGGACGATTTAATCGTCTGTAAACATCTTAATATATTTCACTTAAATAATTAAAAACCTATTAAAACCATAAATAATTTTAAAAACATATAAATAGTATACACAACAATCCTACACGCCAAAAACAAAAAGAGACACACTGATAACAATAAATTTAAAACCTAAAGTTAAAATCATAAAAACATTTATTATGAAGGAAGTCCAATGTGGCTCTTCTGAATGACGCCAATGTTTCCCTACTTCTAACTTCTGTGGGGAGCATATTATAGGCTTTGACTGCCATATAATATGGACCCTTTTTAAAGTAGGTCGAATTATGGGCTGGTATATGAAGGTCACCTCTTCCTCTTGTTACGGTTGTCATTGAATTAGCGTAATGATGGAAATTTTGTTCAAATAGGTTGTTATGCTTTTTGAGAAACATTACCAAATTTAAAAAATACAGGGATGGAGCACTCAAAATACCTAAAGACTGAAAGTAGGGTCGACATGATTCCCTTGGAGGAAGTCTCAGTAAACATCTAATTATGCGTTTCTGCACCAGAAATATGTCCTTGGCACTACAAGAAGAGCCCCAGAACATTATACTGTAGCTTAGCACTGATTGTACCACCGCAAAGTAAAATTGGCGCAAAGTTGAAGTCGTGAGAACCTCTCTTATTCTCCTTATTAGGGCGCAAAGGCTATTTAATCTTGATTGAAGCCCCTGCAGGTGCCGATCCCAGTGTAACGTGGAATCGAGTGTGACTCCCAAAAATTTGACCGAGTTCACCACGGGTATGGTCTTGCCATTTAATTTTACGTACAGAGACTCTGTTGAATTTGTGGTTTTACTGAATGTCACCAGCCCTGTCTTCTCACAGTTTAGCCTCAAGCCGCTTTCCATGCACCAGTCCTGCATTGCTCCAGCTGCACGCGAACACTCCCCCGATAGCTGAGCCTCATCATCCCCAGACAATATCACAGTCGAATCGTCTGCGTACTGGCAAAGTAAACCAATAACAAATCCCTCGGAAAGAGTGTTCACATACAGCAGGAACAGGACCGGCCCAAGGATCGACCCCTGTGGTACTCCCTGTTCCATGCAAGTCGGCTCAGAGAAGTACTGCCTTCCGTTGTTTGATATGCAGACTACCTGTTGTCTGCCTGACAGATATGAATTTAGCAGGGAAGCACATACTCCTCGAATCCCATAAGCAGCCAACCTCTGCACTAAAAGCTTATGGTCTATTGTGTCGAACGCCTTTGAGAGATCAAAAAACAGGCCCGCAACTTTTTTATTTTTATCGACATTATCCACGATATAGGTAATTGCATTGAATATAGCGAGCTGAGTAGACCTGTTTGTTCTAAAACCGTATTGTTGTTCAGCTAAAATATTATTTTGATTTAAAAAATTCATTAATCTTGTATAAATTACTCTTTCAAAGACCTTCGACACAGAAGATAAAAGAGAGACTGGTCTATAATTGGAAATATCCTCTTTGTCCCTCTTAAGAATTGGTACTATTTTAGCCAACTTAAGAGCAGTTGGAAACGTTCCGGTTAAAAAACATTCGTTGATAATGCAACATATAGGATACGATATGCTATGGGCTGAGTGCTTAAGCACCACAGTTGGAATTTCATCAATTCCAACTGAAAATTTGTTTGGTAAGTTCATAATAACCCTATATTATCTCATTAGTGTCAACGGGAGCTAAGAATATAGTCGGCAAAGTGTTGTTGTTATGTATGTTCTGATCCCGTATATCAAACTTTTGAGAGAACAAATCGGCAACCGCCTGCGGATCGTCGATAATGCTTTCATTGTAGTTAAGTGAAATATCGGTACGATTTACTGACTTACCTGTTTCCTTGTTAAATATATGCCATGCAGTTTTTGTTTTGTTTTTTGAGTTGATAATTGGCTTTTCGTTCAGTGCTGTTTTATAGTTTGACAGAAACTTACGGTATTGGGTTCTTTCACTTTTATATTGCCGGTAGATATCTTCACTGTTTGTTATTCTGTACCAAACATATAGGTCCTTAACATACTTACCATAGTTCTTTATCTCCGTGTTCACCCAGGAGTCCTCCATATTTTTACTCTTATAATATAAATATATATATAATATCTTATAATTTGCCGATTTTCTTTAATGAATCGGCAAAGATTCTCCCGTTCGTATATAGTTCACTAAAGACGGGACTTTTGTATCACATGGCGTTTACTCGAACGCTAAAGGGTGAAAGAATGAATACATTTATATATTTGTCATACAAAAATAACGATAACATGGCATTCTGCCATATTACAATTTATTACATATTTATTTTTTCTGATAACACACACACCAACCCAATGAACCTCCATATTGCATAAGTAACGCTGTTGCCGTGGTTCCACCACCAGTTATTGCACCAAATAGTAATATTCCCATTTTAGTAGCCCCCATTGATTGTAAAGTTGAAAAGATGGATCCAGCAGCCACTGTTCCACCCAGCGAGGATTGCCAAGCTGCAGCCCATGTGCCAACACCAACGCCGGACAAGCCAAATCCAAGTATTGGTAATGCTACTACTCCCGTAATGAAACCAACCGTACTAACACCGCCAATGATTATCCACATCCGTTTTCGAAATCGCCGAATATTGGAGTCGGTAATTGCTATATTTCCACACCACCAGCATTTATCCATGTTTGAGAAAGAGGGTAATCAATCAGTGATGCCGCGCTCCACTTACAGAGATTGGTAGATCTGGAAAAGAAATTGTAGTTTTAGCTAAAAAATCGATATGCCACTTTAATGTTATGACGTTAGTCGCAGTTTATCATTATTAACCAAAAATATAGTAAACTATATTGTTGCATTAGCAAAACAATGGCATTTCTTTCACTGATTAAAATAGTAAATCGAGAAACAGAAAAACGATCGTCGATCGAGTCTCGCAAAAAGTAGTGTAAAATAATTTTTAAAATGTAAGGACTGTTTTATGGTATTTTGCTTAAAATTGTAAATATTTTTGTTAATTTGACTTTGGATAAAGCGTCTCGGACATCGGTCATACCCCAACCATCCTACTAATATACTTTGCCATGGCCTTATATCTTTGTCGTTATCTTCAATATCGTAGAAGGCATACATACATATTTAAATTCAATTGTAGCTTAAGGTAAGTACTCTGGCTTAAAAAAATAAACAATATTTAATTAAACTTTCACATACAGGCCATAGCATTTGAGCAGATTTGATTTGTAGGCTGGACCAATATATTTGAAAAAACAGGTTGCGCATTCCTATCCTATGGTTTTATTCTTATTATACTTTACAATATCTTCGGGGTCGAAGGAATATTCCGAGGCTCCGAGTGGGTTACTGCTCCGGGCATATATGCCTGTGGGAAGTCCCGCTCGGTGAAAGACCGCTGTTCGTAGTGAAGACTAAGTCGAGCTACAAGCTGCGAGAGTTACCACTACTTTCGACCAAAAATATCAGATCTAGAGGAGCAAACCTCGAAAAAAAAAACCCTCCCATTGGCAAAAAACACACAAATACACCACACCCGGGCACTGGAAATGGCCACTCGATATATCTATATCAGATCATCGGATGGTCAGGCTGGAGCTTAAATCTATTAAGATGGAATCTAATCTTAAAGAGGGTGGCGATCAGCATCATCCCAGAAGACGGCCTTTGGACCGACCCTGTCACCTCTATTAGGCACTCGTCATTGGTATACTCACTAGATATTCTTCACTTAATTTAAGGTGGAATTTCCAACGTCATTCCATCTATTGCCAACCTGTAACCTATTTCGCGTTGCTTTTTTTAGTTTATTATTAGATTAACTAACATTTAAATAAAATCAATATCGTCGGTACAATATTTAGGTAATACCTGACATATAACAAAAATATCTATTCATTTTATTGCTAATTTTGGGATAATTGTATAGTGAAAGAACAATGACAAAATAATGTTAAAAAAAATCTTACTCGATATTTTTCGCTATACAATTCTCCTAAAATATTTAATGAAATTCCTTGATATTTATTTAATATGTCAATTATTAGATTACCTATAAAATATGAAGACGATAATGATTTTATTTAAATTTTATATAAAAGCTAAAAAAATTAAATAAATATATGCGAAATAGGTTATAGGTTGGAAAGCATTCCCACCTTAAAGCTAGCTGTCACGTCGTGTCGTAAGTTTTGCGTTCTGTTATATAATTATAAAATATGGACAAGACACAAAAAAATACCTTAACTTGGTTAAACTAACCGCTTGGCTGAACGTTAGCTTGAGCTTGGGATAGAGAACTGGATTTAATTTATTTCGACCGATTTCAAGGAACTTGCGATACCATATTTTGGCGCATGCGCATACGTACAATGTCTTGCTATTGCCTCTCGTTGGTAGGAGTTCTCTGCTATAGGGGCCAGCAGCGAAGGGATAAGGGTTTTCCTAGGCAAGCGCGATATATTCCAAAATCTTTGACATAGAAACTAGCAACTATCAAGTTGTCTGCCACTTAAGAAATATTAAAATGCATTAAGATATAAATGGCTTTTTATTATAAGATTTTCTATTCCATACATGCCATTTGAAACTGTAAAATTTAATAAATAATGAAAAACTTTAAACAATAATCGAAAATTACTTTTGAAAATCAATTTTTTTGCATTCCCTGGCAAATTTTCCCATAGTATTGTTTATTTTTTTTTAACACCATCTAAAAGTAGACGTATTAACGAAAATAAAGGCCGCTGTTATTTTTTGAAAAAACTGTTTTCAGCCCATGGTTTAACCCGTTCGCTGCTCCGGACGAATATATTCGCCACGCCGTATACTGCTCTGAACGAGTATAGTCGTTTTGCTTATAAAAATAGGATCAGGCTGCTCTACACAAACAATCTTGCTGGCAGAGTTTCCACGTGTTGCTTGCAGGCCGCTCGTTTCAAATTGGCGCGGTGGCGGGCGGGCGGTTGGACCGAGGTAGGGTGGGGCCGTGAATGTTTTCCGCGAAATTTCACTGATTTTGTACGTTTACAATGTAGAGTTCGCGTTTTTGGTTGTTTCGACAAGTTTTGTGTTGGAATAATCTAATATGGCTGTGAAGTATCTTACAGATAAACAACTTGAAGAGATGTTAGCAGGGCCGGATTAACCACTAGGCCAAATAGGCCATGGCCTAAGGCGCCACGAACGAAATAGGCGCCGCGGCTTTTTAACGAATTTCAGTGTATCTATAATAATTATTATTATTTTATAAATTTAATTCACTATTTAAGATATGGCATAATTGCTAATTATCATACCTATAAAGTATAAAGAATCTTATGAAATCAACTTCCTTCGACGACATTATTCAAAATTTCTTAAAGTAAAAAATGTCGAAAAAAACATTTCTAGTATCTTAATACTCTTAAAAATATGTGTGTGCTTTAGTTTATATCATTTTGTGTATTTATAAGGAACCAATCTACCATTCATCATCATCATACCAATCATTTGATTCTTAGCGCTGAATTTGTATTTTTATGTGTTTTATATTTTTGTATCCTAATTAGCTGGATTAGTCGATTAGTTTTTTTGAACTTTGGAAACTACCAAACTCTTATTAAGTTATGATATTTTGAGTTAATTGTTTTATGTAGTACTTACATGTATTATACGATTATTACAATTAAATTAATCTAGGAGTTTTTTCTTCAACAAAACGTGCAAATTTCCGCTTGAAAAACACATTTTTACGAGATTTCGTTTAGGCACAAATTTGATCATCCGTATCATGACTCTAAAATAGGCGCCAAAATTTGTCTGGCCTAAGGCGTCAAACGACCTTAATTCGGCCCTGGATGTTAGCCAGAAGTGACAGCGAATATGAGAAACAAAACGTGAGCTCCGGAATCGGAGAAACCGGTCAAGTGTGAGTCAGACTCGCTCACGAAGGGTTCTGTACCATTATCTTTACAACATTAGACACTATATAACCTTTTTTTAGTTTCACTTGTGTCTGCATGGGAGGTTATAATATAGTGTCTAATGTCATACTCAATTAGTTTACAGTGCTCTTAACGAGTATATTCGCAAGCGGTAAAAAATAGGCAATTTGGCGTGCGACTTTATTTGAGCACCGCGCAGTGAAAGGGTTAAAATCACAATAAAATGTAAAAATAAATATTTAGATTTAAAAAAATTACAGCGTGTTTGGAACAAAAAAGGTAAGATTTTACCAAATTTATTAAAAATTTTTTTTTGTGTGGGAGATAAAAATCAATAACGAAAAAAACGCCTTTTTCTATTTTCCTCGGAAAATTTTAGGTTATTTGTCGTGATCGTATAAATCATTTTCCACCCCTAAAAGCTCTCAACCCATTTTACCCTCATATCTCGGATCAACTTTAATTTATTTCCCCGTTGGTTGCCCTATATTTCCTGCTGTTGGCTGTAAGTAACTTTTTTTTTTCACAAATTACTTGCACTGCTCTAATATTTTTAAAATTTTTATGAAAAGTGCGTATTATGTACAGGCCGAATACATGAGGCTGTCTGAGGGTTAGAGAATCATACGCAGTTCAAAAACGTTTCCTAACATATAGGGGGAAGTTGCCTAAAAAAGCCTGTTTACATTAGGTGCAATCGCTGCATGCAGTTTATAGCGAGGCAATTAATTGCATTGCATGACCGTTTACATTATGAAGCAATTAATTTCAAGCAAGTATCTTGACAACAGATATTACCAATACCAACCCAAACATCAGCTGATTAAATAAGAGGTTATGTTGATTTTCCTGTAAGTGTTTCTGTGATTTTTGTTAATTAAAACATATTGTACTTTCAAAAATATATTATAATAAAGAAAATTACAAAAACCTACACCAAACGCTTCAAAATACAAACAAATACTTTTGTAGAGGGTATATTTACTTTTCTTATCAGGTTGGTATTGAAAATATTACTAGAAAAATAACTAAAATTGCATGCTATTTGCAATCAAATTAGAACATTTTCTAATTTCGTGCGATGCAAATAAAATTGCATCAGCTGATCTGAAAGTCACCAAAGCGCATGCCTGGAGGCAATTTTTTATTGCAATTGCATTGACTGCATCTAATGTAAACAGGCTTTAAGATGGGGTTGACGGCTAAGACGGGGTACGTGGTTTATTCTTAAAAGTACTAGCGACATCTATACTAAAATAGTCTAAATAGGTGTCTTAACCCAAACGCACCATCGATAAAACTTTCTGAGAAGATATCTTTGTTTATGTATTTAATATGGCCAAAATTGACAATTCAACGGTATCGCTGTTTTGTTCTGTCGGTGTTTTAAAAGTGCTTGTGAAGTAATTTTAAAGAAGATTAATAAGGTAAATACTAAATATAAGACTCTGAAGTTTCCACAATATGGTTAACTTATTATTTATTTGATTTTAAGCTAGTTTTTAATTAAAAGTTGAAATAATCGCAAAATTGTATAGTGCGGGGTAAGATGGGGTGAATGCAATTCGGGTAAAATGGGGTACCCCGTCTTATCCGACTTTATTTTAGTTTTTCTAGGTAATGTCTCCAAAGTATAAACGAATTTTTTCCCGTCGTTCATGGAGTAATAATGGCATGAAACTGGCTATTAAAGAAGTTATAAATGGTAATATGGGTTATCTACGTGCATCAAAATCATTCAATGTTCCTCAAACGACTTTTAACAATTTACATGAAAAAGCTGTGGGGGAACGCGTACATTTAGACACATCTGCTACTGCAAACTTTGCAGAACGGGTTTCTGTTGGAACAGAAACTGATGGTAAGTACATCAGGAATAAACAAACCTATAGAGGTTAATATTCAGCAGACCCCGTCAAAGGTAGAATTAACTTCTTCTTTTTTAATAACTCCTATAAGGACCTATTGAAAGTGCCTGAAGCACCATATAGAAAATACAAATCGTCGCTGCAAAACGGCAGTTCTTACTTCAACGCCATACGCATATAAAAATGAATTAGAGGAGAAATAAATAGTTGATAACAATAAAAAACAGAAAGTGAAAATAAAGGTGTTAAGTAACGTAGAAAATAATATCGGAGCAAAGGTAAAAGAAAAATGCCAAAGAAAAACACAAAAAGTTCTTCTAGAGTGAAACAGAGGAAAATGCCTTCTGCCTATATTGCGACGACTTATTTTCCAACTCCAGAAGAATGAAGGGGTGGATCCAGTGTGAGAAGTGACACAAAAAGTTCTTCTAGAGTGAAACAGAGGAAAATGCCTTCTGCCCATATTGCGACGACTTATTTTCCAACTCCAGAAGTATGAAGGGGTGGATCCAGTGTGAGAAGTGCAGCAGTTGACCCAAATGATTGCGATACTTTTACGTGAGATTTATGTCAGTAATTTAAAGACTTTTTTTTAACATTTGAACCCTATATTTTATGATGTATTTTTCGTTGGTTGTTAATATTAAGACTATCTGTTCCCTTTAGAAAAGGTAAATTTATAAAAAAAACAAGCTTTATTTAATATAGGTACCCCATTTTACCCGTACCCGACGGGAAATCCCATCTTATACGCACATTCGGTTAAGATGGGGTAATAGACACTGTTTAAAGAAAATGCATTTTTACTCTCTTTTCCCTTAAAATAGTTTAGTTTAACAATGATTTATAGATAGTATATATTATTTATAGGTAATCTACTGACATTAAAGGACATAATTTTTAAATCCGGACATATAATAGGTATACCTTTTAATCCTAAGTACCCCATCTTAGGCAACTCTTCCCTACAGGCAAGTTTCCTGTTCTAAAAAGGCATTTTAATTTTACTTAAATGATAGTTGCTGGTGTCCATGTCAAAAACCATAATTTTGGTAAGTAAATAACTATAGAAAACTATAAAAGATAACTATAACATATGGGGTATTTTTGAAGAGCTCTTTTAATCCTCTTTGAAATGACGTAAAAATAAATAGGTTATTCCATTAAAAAATACAACTTTGGTTTATAACCCCTTTCTGAGTAAGTATGATATTTCTGAATAAAGAAAATAAAATATTCTTTAGTATCGACAACCTGGTAACAAAATTAAATATCTATCTATATTATTAAAAAAGTTAAGGGGTCGGTTAAAATATTGCCAATGACTATCTGTAAAATTTTAGTCTCCAATAATAATAAATAATATTTTCCAATTAGCCCTCATGCCGACTCTGGTTTGAAGATCCTTTCACTACCTTATATCCGCTCTCTATTAATAACTAATACTAAATACGAACATTTATTTTACCTACTGGAAAAATAAATAATTATAATTATTGGTACAAGCAAAGCAAAGCAACGCTTAGCTACGATGTTAAAGGAACGTTTTGCGAACAACTTCTTATAGTAGTATGAAAAATATAGAGGGACATACTTAACCGTAATAGACCATAAACTTATCAATATTATCCTAAACTGATCAATATTATCCTAAACTGATCAATGTATTTCGATCTTATTAATGATGACAAACATTTTCAGCTTATATTAAGAGTATATGCTATTACTATAAATGAGGTCGTAAGTCCGTCACTTCAACGGATTTCTATTGACGATTGTGTTATCGTAAATTATATATCTAACGGCCAACCAGCATAATCGTATTACATGCAGCATACCATTTGACGGTTTGAGCAAACTTAGGAGCGAAAGGCCGGATCTCTCCTACACTTTAAGTTTGGTATGCCGAGGACATGAACAATTTCTGTATTTTGTGATTTAGTTTCGTATTCTTTGCTGTTTAGTGTTTACTACAACCTCAAATACCTCCTTACCCTAGTACTACACCTTCTGCTATAGAATAAAATAGCATACGTTATCTGACCTTATTTACTAAAATAAAATTAAAACAAAAATTTTAAGCACCTTAGGAATTATATTATTTTATGTTAGGTTGGAAAGAACGAAGATTTTCCAAATAGTCTGGGAGCTAGAATTTACTTGTCCCAGGATTTTTTTTGCATGACTGTAAAAAGCATAATAATAAGGATACGTTTAATTTTTTTCTTTAATATTTTGGCCGCCCCAAATATTTCCTCCTGTGTGCGTTGCACATATCGCATATATTGTATAGGCGGGCCAATGTACACCCCAGAACGCAAACAAAGGTAAACACTCAGACCAAGCACTAGTCTGAGGGTAAACACGAAAAACAGAAAAGAATAATAAACTAACTAAGGTTATTAGGAAAAAGTTATTCTGTCATTTAAACGGCCCATTCACATGCGAATCTGTGTATACCTACATATATATAAATTTATATAGGTACAAAAATTTCAATACTTGAGCTGAGACCTTAAAAGCTGTAAGCACCTCTCTTGAAGGCATAATCGAGGTCTTAGAAAATATAACTAAAGATCAAACAATTGATAATAAGAGCAAAGCCAAAGCTCTCGGCTTGTACAAACATATTATCATTTGATTTTATCTCCTGTTTATTTTTCTGTAAACATATTTTTTATAAAATGAAACTTGTCACAGAAATCTTAGAGCGGGATGATTTAAATTTAGTGGATGCAAGATGCAATGCAACTTATCTTGAGTACAGCAGAGAGTTTAAAAACTATAAGAAACAAGGAAAATGAAATAAATAACCTTATTGAATGTGCCATAGTTTTTTCGAATAAATTAGGATTTTCTCATATAGACGATTTTCATAAACACCATAGGCGTCCACTTATTCCTAAAAAAATTGGATGGAAATAGAGATGATGCAGTCGAACTAAATGTTAAAGATTTTTACCGAAAAAAATTTGTCTGTGTGCTAGATACACTAATCCAATTTCTTGAAAATTGTATTAGTGTCAGTATTGGGAAATACATCTGGTTTTGTCGAAGTTTTTAAATTTCCACTTAGCAAAGAAAATTTATTAATGAAGAATATAGAAAAACTAGTGGCACTGTATCCTCCAAATTGTAGACCCGACGAATATGCCCTGCAAGCCCAGCTAGAGGTCTTATTTAACATTTGCATGAAAAATGACACAAAAACCATGCAGGAAGTCATGGACGTCGCTGTCAAGTATAAAATACCACTTAAACTTACATTTCAGTTCTGTCAATTAATTTTTACTGCAGGGTATTCAACCGCAACTAATGAACGAAAATTTAGCCTTCTGAAATTTATTAAAAATGTTAATAGGTCCACAATGACCACTGATAGATTGGACTGTTTAATGGCTATCAAAAGCGAAAAGGATCTTGCACTTTTTGATAATTTAGAAATTGTAAAGCAGTGGACTAAACTAAAACAACGACAAATCCAATTAAAAATGTAACTGTGTGTGTACTAAATACATATTAATAATATTTTAAAATTTAAGCAAAATGTGTTCAAAGAGTTTTCGGTTTACTTACAGTTTAATGTACTTAAATATATATCACAAATAAACCTTTGCTAAACTAGATGATCTTATTTATCAAGTTAGGAAATGTTGAATACTCTCACCCCCCCCAAAGGTCATGGCCTCGCTACGTCCCTGCCTCTGCCTTCGGGAGTGGTAACGCGTCGCGTGGCCATGTGTTTTTCTAAAACTACAAAAATTTACCTGTTCGCACCGTTTTGTCGACAAGATAGAGGAATATAGAAGAAGTAAATAAAGTTTTACACTTTTTGTGGCTTTTAAGGTTTTTTAAAATAAGGCGTTCCTCTGTACATATTACTGAACCTAAAAATATTAATTTGAAGGTAGTCGATCAGTCTATGCCTAAAGTGGAGTTAAAGTATGGGAAAGAAAGAAAAAAGTAAAAGTCTTCCTCCACAAAATTTAATGGAATAAAAAATTATTCAAGGGTCTCTACATGTTTCGAACGTAGAAACGTTCATCATCAGGATACAGAAAATTTTTATTTTATGCTAATGGTGTTGGCAAAAGAGAAAATTAGAACCTTTAATGGAGCTTTTATGGACCTAAAAATTAAAGTGTAGAAGAAACATGATATGAGGAAAATTGATAAGGTTAAACCATATTGAGTATGTGAAAACGTTATTAATGGGGGTCTAAACCAACCAAATAAAATGGGGAAGAAGAAAAACCTTTCTAAGAAGGTGTCGAAGATTATTTAAATTAAAAAAAAAACTTATCAAACATATGCCTGTAAGACATTATGAGGATAAAAGCTCCATTAAGGTTCTAATTTGCTCTTTTGCTAACACCATTAGCATAAAATAATTTTTTTCTGTCTCCTGATGATGAACGTTTCTACGTTCGAAACACGTAGAGACCCTTGAATAATTTTTTATTCTATTAAATTTTGTGAAGGAAGACTTTTAGTTTTATCATCTTTCTTTCCCCTAAAAATATTAGTGTTTTTATTTTACCCTCAAGAAATTTTGTGAAAAATTTTACGCGAAAAATGGCCCCGGGTCTAGGGCGTTTCATTATATGGATTGAGTGACACAGTGAAACTGAAATTAAATTTTATAAAATTTTATGAAATTGTTTTGGTGCTATATTTTTTTCTGTGGGCTCCATCATTCTGCTCCTGTTGTACAGGATATGCAAAAACTATAAAAACTTTGATGTACAATATTAAAAAAATTTCAATCAAACTTTGGAATAAAAGAGCGTAAAAGAAGAAATCGAACAGCCAAATACAGTTTTTTTAACCTTCCACCTAAGCCTTCTCCACAACCGACATCGACATTATATCAGTTTTATGAAAGTTTTAAACATTCTTTTTTAAAACTGTTTATTAATTACATGTCCATTTAAAAAACCTTCTACAACTTGTCTTTTTATTTTTTGCTCCTAACGAAATTCTCTACCAGAATCTTTCCTTAATATATAGGCAAAATATTAGAAGGGATAGCTTCTTTCAGTGATCGAACTCAACCCCTTCTAGGTGAATTTTGAATTGCAATTTTCGCACATAATCTTTTTCATCAAAAGTGCTGAAGTTACATTGAATTTGTCTTTACGTTTATAAAAGCGTATATATGTATTGTTATTTGGTCTTTTATCTCTCTGAAAAGTGAATTATCTTATATTCTTATCGAAATATTTTTTCTGGTTATCCACATCACAACCTTACATAGCACATTTCATATTATACATATGTACCTACCTATATTAATACAAAATACACAATTATTTAGGACTAAGATTCTGTTTCTTTCCAAATACCATTTGAAATCATATGGCAACCTGTCGAAACCATCGAACCTTTGCTTCCTATGACCTTCCGTTTATTGTACCATGGACAAATATCATAATATCATCATGCACTCGATGATGATCGTGTGGAATTACGATGTGACGCAAACAGGTGTGCAAGCCCATTCTCGCCATCAATTTCCAATTCGACGCGTCACTGCAGCCAGCACAAATACCAATAAAAAAATTAATTTAGGTTTGATCAAATAAAGCAATATATTTTGTCGATTTTCTTTATTGGATCGGAAAGATTCTCCCATTTGTAGTTCACTAAAGACCTTTTTTTTTATCAGAACGCTAAAGGATTAAAGAATGAATAAATTTATATATTTGTTATTCAAAAAGAACGATAACATGGCATTCTGCCATATTACAATTTATTACATATTTATTTTTTCTTATTACACTCACACCAACCCAGTTTACTTCCATGTTTAATAAGTAACGCCGTTGCCGTGGTTCCACCACCAGTTATTGTACCAATACTTCCAAATAGTATTATTCCAAGTCCAGTGGCCCCCAATGATTGTAAAATTGCAAAGATGGATCCAGCTGCTATTGTTCCACCCATTGTTGATTGCCAAGCTGCAGCTATTGTGCCAACACCAACGCCGGATAGACCAAATCCAAGTAATGGTAATGCTATTGCTCCAACTGCTCCCACAAGTAAACCAACCGTACTCGCACTGCCAATGATGATCCACATCCGTTTTCGAAATTGCTTAATATTGGATTCGGTAATTGCTATACGTCCACATGAGACGCATTTCTCCATGTTTGAGAAAAAGGGGAATCAGTGATGCCACGCTCCACTTACAGAGATCGGTAGATCTGGGAAAAAAATTCTAGTTTTAGCTCAATAATCGATATGCCACTTTAATGTTATGACGTTGGTTAGTCAGTTTATATCATTATTAACCAAAAAGATAGCAAAACGATGGCATTTCTTTCACTGATTAAAATAGTAAATCGAGAAACAGAAAAACGATCGTCAAGTCTCGCATTTAGTAGTGTAAAATAATTTTTAAATGTAGGACTGTTTTCTGATATTCAATTTTTCTTAAAATTGTAAAAATTTTATATATACAGGGTATTCCCTACTCGATGGTACATTAGAAGTATCTGGAGAACGAAAAGAAAAATAATTTTGAAATTTTCACTACGGCCATAGGAGACTGCGCTCTAGCTGTTAAAAATAATTTCGCGGTTGCAGTGTTGCCAGATCTATTGATTACTGACATCAACTTGGGAATTTTAAATGAGACACCCTGTATATTTTTACATTTTTAAATTCCACATAAAATTATAATTATTTTTTATTAAATGCATTATTAGTCTATACTTCATAGTTTCCGAGATATTGACTCTCGAAAAGTGACATTTTTGAACTTTGACAGCTTCTAACTTTCTAACAGTACGTCCTAGAGCAAAACGGCTTACATGCCTGTATCTTCAATTTTTATTATCTTCCCAAAAAAACCAACTTCTGGTTAAACCGGAACAACTATATTTCCTGCTTTCGAGTTACATCCGGTTTAACCGGAAGTTGATTTTTTTGGGAAGATAATAAAAATTGAAGATAGGGACATGTAAGCCGTTTTGCTCTAGGACGTACTGTTAGAAAGTTAGAAGCTGTCAAAGTTCAAAAATGTCACTTTTCGAGAGTCAATATCTCGGAAACTATGAAGTATAGACTAATAATGCATTTAATAAAAAATAATTATAATTTTATGTGGAATTTAAAAATGTAAAAATATACAGGGTGTCTCATTTAAAATTCCCAAGTTGATGTCAGTAATCAATAAATCTGGCAACACTGCAACCGCGAAATTATTTTTAAAAGCTAGAGCGCAGTCTCCTATGGCCGTAGTGAAAAATTTCAAAATTATTTTTCTTTTCGTTCTCCAGATACTTCTAATGTACCATCGAGTAGGGAATACCCTGTATATACACCTATACCATTTATACGCTTATCAAACTGACAACAGTTCGTTTACTAGTAGTTGGAATGTATTACGAAAATTTTTAAATTAAATATTAACTAAAAGAAAAAGAAACTATAGTGGCATATCGGACAAGTGTGTAACTAATAGAGTTGTGTAGTTCGCGAACGAACTAGTTCAAAAGATCGAATCTGACAACTGAACTAAAAGATTCAATCAGTAATTACTAAGAGATTGAAACAAGGCGAACTAAAGTCTAAACGGAATGAACTATGCAAGCGAAAGCGAGACGACCGAGATTATAGGTTTTGTCACCTGACCGACCGATGCATGCCGCGATGATTTCGGACTATTTCGGTATGGAAATGAATAAAAAAATATTGTCGGTGTCTACTGTATTTTTTGTTAATTTAATATATAATTTAAATTTTAAAATATTTCTTTTACTTCACTATGCCATTATAAATCAGTGAACTAAATGAACTAAACGAACTAGTCCTTTGAACTATTCACTTTATTGAACGAGAACGAAAGATTGAAATCGGCAAAATGAACTAAACTTCCCAGCACTAGACTAACTAATTTTTTTTTTATTGGAATACACAGGGATCCAAGTTCAATGGATACCCTGGGGCGGGTAGATCATGACGGCCGTTTCGTCCTTATTAGGACTCGACGGGCAGCCATAACCCAAGCAATTCCAAGAATGACGGAAAAATGCACTAAAAGCCTCATTGCAAAACCAAGGCGGTCATCAGTGCACCGTAGCGCCATCCCACGGAATTCACTCCAATATAAAAGATATAGTTACACTGGTATAATCAAAAGGTAGACAACTAAATAAACCACGAAGTGAAACCACAATCCAGTATAGGGAACGCTATTTGCGTTTTTACCGAAAACATCTGCCATTTTGCTGATGACCGCCTTGGTTTTGCAATGAGGCTTTTAGTGCATTTTTCCGTCATTCTTGGAATTGCTTGGGTTATGGCTGCCAGTCGAGTCCTAATAAGGACGAAACGGCCGTCGTGGTCTACCCGCCCCAGGGTATCCATTGAACTTGGATCCCTGTGTATTTCAATATAAAAAAATTGTTACACACTTGTCCGATATGCCACTATAAATTCTTTTTCCTTTAATTATTTTCGCGGACACTATATCATCTTTTAAACATTTTTATGGCTTAAAACTCAAACGGATTGCGCGCATTCTGGTGGGTGCCAGCGTTGATCTGTTTTCTTGTCCGCAAAATGGCAGATGTTTTCGGTGAAAACGCAAATAGCGTTCCCCATACTGGATTGTGGTTGCACTTCGTGGTTTATTTAGTTGTCTACCTTTCGATTATACCAGTGTAACTATCTTTTATATTGGAGTGAATTCCGTGGGATGGCGCTACGGTGCACTGATGACCGCCTTCGTTTTGCAATGAGGCTTTTAGTGCATTTTTCCGTCATTCTTGGAATTGCTTGCAGTGTTGCCAAAACTCACGATTAATCGTGAGATTACACGATTTTGGATACCATCTTACGATTTCACGAATCACGTAGCGTTTCTCACGATTTTTACGATTTTTTTATTTTACATCAAATTTTATAAATAAATAAACTTCTTTCCAAAAAAATAATGTTTTTTCATTCATAACGAAAAACGTCACAAATATATTCGGTTAAGCGTTAAGATTCTCGCTGCCACTGGATTAATTTTAATGAAATTCTGGGAAGTCCCGAACTTCGAACATATCAGTTTCGTGGAATCGCGATCGCGCGGGCAGCCAGGCCGCGCCAGCCAGGCGCTTGCAGTCAGTTCGTATTGCGATTGCGGATTGCTGTATTTGTTTATTTTAATTTTATACGGTGTGTTAATTGAGAGTAGTGAATTGTTTTATTAAAGCCTAAGAACATGTCCGATTCCGATAGTGATAGTGAAGAATCTGTTCATGAATCTCCCCCTCATAAAAAGCAAAAAATCCCCTATCAACAAAAATATAAAACTGACTGGGAAAAGGAATGGAAATGGGTCACGTCTAGTAAAAAAAGTCCTCTTTCTGCTTGGTAATGTGTTTATTATACATTAGGTTTTTTTATTTACTAAAGATTTTAATGTAAATTTATGTAATACATATAAATATATTTTTGTTTTTTATAAACTTTTATTCTTTCCTTCACTATTTTGATCTCTTTTTAGGACTTTTTAAAATCTCACGATTTCTCACGGTTTTTAATATAAAATTTTCACGAATTCTCTTCGAACATTTTGGCAACACTGATTGCTTGGGTTATGGCTGCCCGTCGAGTCCTAATAAGGACGAAACGGCCGTCATGGTCTACCCGCCCCAGGGTATCCCTTGAACTTGGATCCCTGTGTATTCCAATATAAAAAAATAGTTACACACTTGTCCGATATGCCTCTATAGTTTCTTTTTCTTTTAATTATTTTCGCGAACACTATATCATCTATTAAATATTAACGTTTCCTTTCCTTAAGCTACAAACAGTATTTTATCGAAAATTTCATAAATTTATTTTCAACCAATTAGAAGGCTCCTTTTTGTTTGCGTTGCTTATAGCGACGGGAGACTATCGCGATAGTCTATAGCCTATTAACCTAATAAAATTAATAAGTGAAATTTTTTTTGTCAAAAATGAAGTGCTTTATTTTTTATGGCAAACGTCACTCAGAATAAAATCAAAATACATTTTGTTGCTAACTTATCATTTTTATTGAGAATAGGTCGTAGGTCTCATCATCTCATCATAATTTTATTAAAAGAAACTCCAATTTATGAAATTTTCTTAACGAATCTCCCACGCAGCAGAATTAATTCCCGATAATTTTTTTCTCGGTTTCACTCATGTTTTTGTTGATAAAAAATTTTCCTCGTCTTCGACTCGGAATAATTTTCTATTAACAAAACCATTCGTGACCTTGAAAAAAATTATTGGTTATAATTCTGCTGCTAGGGAGATTATAAGTGATAAGCATCCCGGTGTCAACCTTTTGTCAATTTGACTTTGGATAAAGCGTCTCGGACATCGATCATACCCCAACCATCCTACTAATATACTTTGCCATGGCCTTATATTTCTGTCATTATCTTGAATACCGTAGTAGGCATACATACATATTTAAATTCAATTGTAGCTTAAGGGAAGTACTGGCTTAAAAAATAAACAATATTTAATTAAACTTTCACATACAGGCCATAGCATTTGAGCAGATTTGACTTGTAGGCTGGACTAATATAATATTTGGATATCCTATGGTTTTATTCTTATTATACCTTACAATATCTTCGGGGTCGAAGGAATATTCCGATTCTCCGAGTGGGTTCCTGCTCCGGGCATATGTGCCTGGGGGAAGTCCCGCTCGGTGAAAGACCGATGTTCGTAGTGAAGAGCTCTATGCTGCACGAGTTGCCATATTGCTTTCGACCAAAAATATCAGATCTAGAGGAGCAAACCTCGGAAAAAAAAACCTTCCCATGGGCAAAAAACACACAAATACACCACACCTGGGCACTGAAAATGGCCACTCGACATATCTATATCAGACCATCGAATGGTCAGGCTATGGAGCTTAAATCTATTAAGAAGGAATCTAATATTAAAGAGCGTGGCGATCAGCATCATCCCAGAAGATAAGAAGACGGACTACCTACTCAGTTGCAAAGGATTTTAAGTTAATTACCCTTAGCCCTTTTCTGACGAAAACATTAGAAAAAATGGTCGACAGGTATCTTGTGGAGGTGCTTAAAAATCACCCTCTTCACGAAATTCAACACGCATATCGGCAAGGGCGATGAACAGAGACCGCTCTACATGCCGTAGTAGCAAAGGTAGAAAGAGCCTTTGAGCCACATGAGCTAACACGACAATGATGATTAAGAATGTATATTTTTAGACAATCTATAAAGAATCCTCCCACTGTTTTTATACACTACTTTATTTGTCGACTATCGAAAACAATCGAGTTTAAAAAAACTTATCGATGGCATTCGATAGCAAAAACTATCGAGAGGCTATCGATAGTTCTCGACATCTACAGGCCGCATGCAGCGCGCCACACGAACGTCGTAAAACAAAAACCTGCCCGGCCAGGAAATTCCATGCAGTTCCCAAAGTAACGTCCGTGGTCCAGGGTAGTGGCTGATCGCGACCTTAAGAATTCAACCAAATATCGAGAATCTTATTAAAAATAAACAGTGTCAATCATTCCACTAATTTGTATTTTAATGATTTTCTAATCATAATAACAAATAAAGAAAATCCAATTTTACATGTGTTTATTTTTATTATTGGTAAGGATGGTAATAGCAGAGTTACTTTAAGTTTCTTTTAAATAGCAAAGCAAAGCCAACAGCTAAGTAGATCATTCCTTTTAAAATTTACCTTTAGGGGTGTTGCAACATACCTATCATAGGTATTTGGTAACAGGTATGAGTGTGGAACAGTCAATAACAGATACAAGATTTGAAATTTACCTGTTACCCAGTATTTAACTTTACGAATATTGAATTTTATTCCGATATCTATTAAATACCGTTACCAACTGTGTAGCATTAAAGTTTTTCTAACAACAATTCCTAATTGTTTGGTTGGGCATTATACAGTGACCGGCAGAAAGTACGCAGCAAAGCGGATTTTTTTTTATTTCAAAACTTACCAAATTTTTTTGGCGGTGGAAAAGTTCTGCATGATTCTAAACAAAAAAGAGCATAGACAAAACTCGTAAATATCGCGCTGTATACGAGGGAGAGGTAAAAACGTTAAATTCACTCAAGAATAAAGTGCCCTTATTTTTTACTGTAGAGAATTTTTTTATTAGGAAATGTTGTTTGCACTTAAAAGTTATCCATATATACCAAACTTCAGCTCGGTAGCACAAAAAAAGTGTTTTTAGTTTTTTTTTACGCTCCCTCGTATAACGAATCGATAGAAGCTATGCAACCTATAAATTCAATTTTTTAAGAGCTCTTGGGCAATTAGACACATAACTTACTTAAATTTGTTTAAATACGCGAGAACTGGACGTTTAATAAAATAACGTCAAAAATAATCCAACTTTTCTGGTGCACACCGTACATTATTCTATGGATAAGCGGAATAACTTTATGCAAAATAAATGAGGATTTACTTCATACATTTAACAATATTTTGCCGTTCCCAATTTTTCAAAAATTCTTAAACCCATTGGTTCGTGAATTAAAATTTAAACCCTTACAATAAAATTCGTTTTCATTTAAATCTAGTTGCCATGAAAAATATTTATATTTGTGCTACCGCGCTGAAATTTGGTATTTATGGATAACTTTTAAGTGCAAACAACATTTTCTAATAAAAAAATTTTCCACAGTGAAAAATAAGGGGAATTTATTCTTGAGTGAATTTAACGTGTTCACCTCTCCCTCGTATACGGCGCAATATTTACTCGTTTTGTCTATGCTCTTTTTTGTTTAGGGACATGCAGAACTTTTCCACCGCCAAAGAAATTTGGTAAGTTTTGAAATAAAAAAAATCCCCTTTAGTGCGTACTTTCTGCCGGTAACTGTGTATATGTGATTTTTCTACGCAATCTTTAAACTGCGCAAGGTGATCACCTTATTTGAATTGTTGGTTGCTTGAAATTAAAGGGCAATAGTTTGTTTCCAATTAAAATCGCCTGAGTGTCAAGAATTCCCAAAATCGGAACCACTATTTGCTTGTAGGTTGATATCATCTTTCAAGGTTGCCATATTTATTGTTGATTTTTCTTTAAATATTTCAATACACGATGCTTACCGCCAAATTTGCACCAATCAAATTTAAGTGGGAAGCGTTGGAATTTCCGGTCCCCACTAAGATGTCAAAAGGGACTTTTTTTCGCCCGCCATTGCGGTGTGAGTTCTAGACTAGCACGAGGCTTTTTCCATGCTAATGTGAAGAAAACGGGAAATTCCTTCCCAGAAACCCAGTCGGGTGATTTTATTTGCAATTTCTTTAATCCTAGTTAGGGATCGACCGATACCGATATCGGTATCGGTATATCGGCTATATCGGCCTTATTGGCCGATATCGGTATCGGCCTAAAAAAATATAAATTGCTTAATATTTCAGTTGCTAAGGATTTTTTAAAGAAAATTAAAACAGAAATACTAAATAAAAACAAATCAAGTTTATTCTTATTCAAATTTAGCAAAAAAGTCATTAAAAATGTAGAACACACTAAGTTAAACAAATTAATATTTAAAGTTAAGTTTTGGCAAGTTGTAATGTAATAAAATTAAGCTTTCTGCTCTTTCCGGAGTTAGACGATTTCTTGCGCTTTCATAAACATTTCCAGCTGAAGAAAATAGCTGTTAGCAACACTACTTGGCGGCGGTGCTAAATTTATTATTGCAACTTTATACATCAATGGAAAAATGTATTTTTTTTGCGCCCACCAAGTCAAAGGATCTTAATTTCTTGATATTTTTTCTAATTTATTATACAATTCAATCTCATTATCAATTTTATTTATCATATCATCAGTACTGATTTACCTGTCGTCATACCAGTAAGTTCATCAAAAGTATTCCAAAATAAACTATGAGAAATTGAGCCCGGGACATTTTCCTGAATCGGTTGATTTACCTCGTGTGTTTTTTTAGCGATTTTCGCTAAAGTAGCATCATCGTCGCTCACTTCAGATTCTCCGGAATTATCTTCCAGCAAGTCTGAATCTTGTCCATTAATTTTTAAAAGTTCTTTTTTTAAATCTTTTTAAAACGCACGACAAAACGATCCATGTTTGTCAAAAATCAGAGCAATATTATACTACGAGTGTTATTAAGGTGGGAGTATCAACATGCTTGCCAACCTATAACCTATTTTGCGTAGATTTATTTATGTTTTCTAGCTTTTATACAAAATAGAAAATCAGTATCGACTTGATATTCTATAGGTAATAATTGACATATTTAATAAATATAAAGGAATTTCATAACTTATCTTAGGAGAATTGTATAGCTAAAAATATCGGGTAAAATTTTTTTTAACATTATTATGTCATTGTCACTTAAGGTTCTTTCAGTAGACAATTCTCCCAAAATTAGCAATGAAATAAATTGATATTTTTGTAATATATCAAATATTCCTAAGTAATGTGCCGACGATACTGATTGTATTTAAATGTTAGTTTAAAAAATAATAAACTTGAAAAAACAAAGCGAAATAGGTTATAGGTTGGCAATAAATTGAACGACGTTGAGAATTCAACCTTAACTTACTGTTTCCAAGCGTATTCGGAAATTCTGGTATTCCCCGGCCGAGCGAACGCAGCGGAATGGCCGGGCTTTGTCAAATTCGGGGATTCACCGTATTGATTTTTATTCCGCCGGGTGATTTTACAAAATATCGAATTGGCTCTGCATTTTTTTAAATCATTTTATGGTTAATCCGTGTAACGGTTACAGTATATCATTATAAATCACTTTTACCTCATTTATACAGCAAAAAATTTACGACAAAATTTTAGGGCCGATATATCGGTATCGGCCGATATCGGCTTAGAGTATATCGGTATCGGCCACAAAAAATCATATCGGTCGATTCCTAATCCTAGTATGTGTTGTTAGTGTCACGGGTAGATGGTTGGCTGTTCTTCGCAACCCTGGAATCTTCCAGACTATCCAAGTGCTCAGGAATCACACTTTTTGTTTCCAGTATAGAACCCTTTACAAAAGGTGAGTGAATTTTCACAAGTTCTTTATATTTATATTGTAAAATATTTGAATAGATCAAACCGCTCATTTTATCCATAATCTGGATGTTGATCTGTGGTTTTCTCCAATCTTTGCAGGGCTCTAAGTTAGGGTTAACAACTTGTTGCTCCAGAAGCTTTATTTGCTATGTTCTTCTTTATATATACCCACCAATTCATAGAAGTTCCTAAGACCACTACAAGCCACCACCCTGTAGATTTTTCTAGCAGAAGTTAGTCAAAGGTCTCCAAAAGGGGAACAGATGGTATTTCGTATGGATTCTTCTAGAATAACTTAAGGCCATATTTTTTTATTATTATTATTTTACGGTTATACCTATACCTAACAAATAATAATTATAACTTTTAATTTCTCATAAACAAAACATACATTTCTGTTAACTAAAAAAAATGCGTATTAATATACATACCGGGTGTTTCTCAAAAGACGTTTCCACTTTTTATAATTATAGATATTAAAATGAAATTTTGAGATTATGCATAAGAGATCAGTCTGCTTTTATTGGCATAATTTTCAATTTGTTAGCACTTCCGGGTCGACCGAAAGTGACCTTGACTTTGATATTTTAAATGGAATATTACTTAGGTATTTGGATTCAGCATAACATTATGAGTGTTATGCTGATGTGTCATTTTTTGACGTGTTATAACATTTTTAAGTTTATTTTTTATTTTCAATCTAGAGTGCTACAAATTAATTATAATTTATAGTCAAGTAGTAGGTACCTAGGTATTTGAAAATTAAAATTATGTCATAATAATTGAGTTTCTAAGTTTTCTAAAGAAATATAAAGGCGGCTTTGAAGAACAATGGAATGGTTTTGAAAAGCAATATTATGGTTTTAAATTAAAGTTGTAATGTCATTAGTTTATAAAACATACACAATACCTACCTACATACAATCTTCCGGCTTCAGAAGAATTTTTCTGGTCACTCCAAAAATTAGGAGCATATTAATTTGTTCATTTCTAGTAAAACTAACCGTTTTATCTGATTTACAATGTAAGTTTAGTAAACGAATGACATTTCATTTCATTTCAAAATCATTCCATTGTTTTTCAAAGCCGCCTTTACCTATATTTCTTTAAGAAAAGACAATAATACATAACGCTTTTAAATTTGCGATTGGGACTTAGGTAAGGCACATTTTTTCGTGTCAATTTTAAAATAGCATAGGAGCGGAGCGAGCATAGGAGTGTATGGTATCAAATTGTTGAAAAAAAATGCTCGTTTTAAATATATCCTAGTGAACTATACCATCGTTCCATTTGGGAAAATGGAGTAAACGCCAAGAAAACAAAATATAATTTTTTAAACGCTTGTGAAACTTAGAAAGTCAATTATTATGAGATAATTTTAATTTTCATATAGTACTAATACTTGACTATAAATTAACAGGTTTAATTAATTTGTAGCACTGTATTTTGCATTGAAGTGCACAGAGGGTTTCAAAAACTCCTCAGGGAATCCATTGTCCATCATCCAATAAATACAAAATAAATTGTATTTGTCGATATAACGATATTCCAAAAAAAATAGAATAATCGTTTGTTATCGGGCAAGGAACAACCCAACTCTTTCACTTGCATTTTTATTTCAAGGAAAGCGCGGAATGTTGCGATGTTTTAAAAAACTGATTTTATTCATTTTGAAACGCGATGAAAGATAAAAACAAACTGATCAACAACCGCGGATTATACCGACCTAACCTAACATCCAACCTACACCACAAGAAATAATCTTCTGAAATAATCGGCTCTTTAAATAACAATAACTAAATTATAAAATAAAAATGTGTTTTAAAGTTAATAGAGACTTTTTGCACCTCTTAAATTAATATCAGTTTTTAGCTCCGTTATGGTTAACTTTATTAAACATAACGAGTAGCGCCACTGTTAAAACCAGAGATTTTGCAGCGCCTATACGTTCTGTCTGTAGTTATTAATTTGGCGCCGGCGCACCTAAACAAAATAAAATACCTAACCTAACAATAATTCGATTAAGTTGTATATTTTAATGTAAAGCTACTATTGCTTTGGATTTTAATCAATTGCTTATCACAATTTGAATTCATAGCAATGATGCTTCATAACTTTTGTATGTTCCGGCAACCATATGCAGTTTAAGCATAACCATAAGGATAACGATAAGCTCTTCCTTATCCTTCCGTAACTAACGGAGTCCGTTATGGTTATTAACCATAGCGGATCACCTTTCTGACATTGCGCATGCTCAGAATAACGATAACCACAAAAGAATGACGAATTAAGAGGTGCAAAAAGTCTCTAATATGTCGACAAGAAAAACCGTATTACAACCGCTGCCATCTGGTAGCGGTAGCAGCAAAGACGACTATAGATCTTATGTTTGTTGGTTTGCTACAATTCGTTTAATGAGCTAGAAAAGTACCTATATGGTCTATGAGTTGTTCGCGAAGCAGTGATGCTAAATAGGTACAGGTGGATAAAGAATTTATGGTATGGTGTCAAAATTATCGGTTTTTTTCAAAAATGATGTCTTAATATGTGGTTACAAACTATTGATTTTTCCTTAAAATCATTTTTAAATCTCGAATGTTTCACCCGGGACCCGGGCGGCAAAATTGGCGCCCCAAAATTTTGTTGACTTCTAAACAAAAAGCCGGCTCTACATCATGCGGTGTGGTGCCAATAGTGACATATTAGATTAGCAGCGGTAGTAGATCTGATGCTCCTTTAATATTTTAGGAAAAATTATGTTACAATTCGATAATTATGTTACAAGTGGCAACGCTGTCTCGAAGCGTTCCATAAACAACTTAGCTAAGCAAAACAGGGTTGCCTGATAATTTTTTTATTCCCTGGACTTTTTGCTGACATTTCCCTAACAAGGGAAAGGTTATACTTTCAATATTGCCTTTTTATTTTTAGCAATATTGCGACAAGATATTAATAAGACAACAAATGCGAATAAGATATTAATATGTATATATGTAAAAATGTCATTTTGACGTAGTATTATAGAAAATATATAATAAAAAAATCAAATGAATTTACAAGTATATAGGCATATATTTTCAAATTAGGCGACGGTTGTCAAGGAAACGTTTGTTTCAAATTAAAACAATAAACGTCAGTTCAAGTCTGATCGTTTGAATCAGGGTGGGAAGTCAGGGCGGGAAGTAGAGGTAGGTAATGTGACACTTCCCAACCTTCAATAAAGTCAGTAATGTCAACATTACAAGTATGGTTGTAAATAATAGTATATTACGTACCGAGGTGGAAAGTGTTTCATTATACTGTCGAGAGATTAAATAGTAAACTATATCTCGGAGACAGTAATGAAACTTTTCACCGAGGTTTGTATACTATTTTACTTACAACCACATTCTACATCCACTTCTTAAAATTTTTGACTAAAAATATTATTAAAAGAAAAATGTCATTTTGACGTAGGTAGTATTATAGAAAATATATATTAAAAAAATTAAATAAATTTACAAGTAGGCATATTTTCAAATTAGGCGACGGTTGTCAAGGAAACGTTTGTTTGAAATTAAAACAATAAACGTCAGTTCAAGTCCGATCGTTTGAATTAGGGTGGGAAGCCAGGGCGGGAAGTAGAGGTAGGTAATGTGATACTTCCCAACCTTCAATAAAGTCAGTAATGTCAACATTACATGTATGGTTGTAAATAAAAATAATTTACGGGCGATCCGAGGTCGGGAAGTGGAAAGGGGTGAGTTTTTAAGGGTAGAAAACGATTTATCTCGATTTCCGGCAAAACTGCAAGTCCTATGGAAAAACGTTAAATGACAAAGTTGTAGGTAATAAAAAGATCTACAACTTTTGTATTTACACTTTTTTCACATAATCTGAAAATTTTTGTGAAGAAATCAAATAACCAAATTTTTGGTTTTTTATTATCTTTTACAAAAAAAAATTTTTTCACGAAATTTGGTGAAAACTTACCTTTTTATGTCCCAAACACACTGTAATTTTTTTGATTTAAAATATTTATTATATCACCTTATTTTGACTTAATATCGAAAAAGCACCCTAATTTTCAATCGAAAATTCTCACGTCAAAATATCTGCTTTTTTAAAAAAGTCGGTGAATTTTTTGTTCCTTGAAATCTGTGCTTTCTGATGGTGTAAAAAAATATACATTACTATGGTAAATGTTCTCAAAAAATGCAAAGAAACGAAAAAAACTCGAATCCAAAATTTTTTTTTAAAATCATTATGTACAATTTTGAGCCATTTATTAAAATTTATACTTTAATTACTCGAAAAACGTAAGATTCCATGTTACGTTGATAAACAAAAAATTGCAAGTCGAAATATACTACTATAATTAACAACCAAATAAGTTAATAAAGTTAATATTTAATAAAACATCTACAATATTTTGAGAAAGTTGTAGAATCTATGAGATTTTCTATAACATATATGTAATTAGAATTTAATAATACAACTTTTTTACTGAAAAGAAATAGCAGCAGTCACATTTTTTAGATGAAATCCCCTTTAAATCCTACCTTTACCTAATTATATTTAGGACAACTATTTTCGCATGTTTTTTGCGATCTTTATGTTTTATGGATTTGTAATTTTTTGTTTATCAATGTAACATGGAATCTTACGTTTTTCGAGTAATTAAAGTATAAATTTTAATAAATAGCTCAAAATTGTACATAATGATTAAAAAAAAAATTTCGGATTAGAGTTTTTTTCGTTTCTTTGCATTTTTTGAGAACCAGAGATTTCAACGAACAAAAAGCCCTCCGACTTTTTTAAAAAAGCAGATATTTTGACGTGAGCATTTTCGATTGAAAATTAGGGTGCTTTTTCGATATGAAGTCAAAATAAGGTGAAAAAATAAATATTTTAAATCAAAAAAATTACAGTATATTTGGGACATGAAAAGGTAAGTTTTCACCAAATTTCGTGAAAAAAATTTTTTTTTTGTAAAAGATAAAAATAAAAAACCAAAAACTTGGTAATTTCAATTTTTCACATAAATTTTGAGGTTATGTAAAAAAAGTATAAAATTATATTTCCTTTCATTTTTGTTATATTAGGTTATATTATTATTCTCTTCCTTTTCCAATGGGTTTCATCCTACTATTATTTTTTTTTGGTTTCAAAAATTATCGACCCTGGTCTAATAAGCGTTCGTCCGGACCGTAAAGCAATATTCCCAATTTTAGAAGTGTCAAGTAATCAGTGTTGCCAATGATATTAGGTGAAAAGGTCCGCCCAGTGGCACGAAAAAGTCCGATTTAGTCTGCGTCGAAATAAAAATGCTTCGTCTGGCGCATTCGCCATAAGTGCTCTTTATTTTTTACTGTTGGGGGTATATAATATAATGAAAAAGACTGATAACTCTATAAACATTTACTTTTTAATAACAAAAAAAAAATAATAAAAAAGTTAATGTAATAAGTAATAAGACAACCCAACACTTGGTAAATAAACAATAAGTTACCTGCCGATTTTATTTCCAAATTTGTGCATTTAGCATATTTTAGTCAGGTATCAAAAAATCCGAAAAGTCCGAAATAGTTTCAAAGTCCGACAAAAGTCCATAGCCTTAAAAAAAGTCCGAAAATCGGACTAAAGTCCGCCGATTTGCAACACTGCAAGTAATTAAGATAATAACGTTCAGAATAACAGTTGACAAGAGATGAGTATCCTACATTGAAAGTTAGAAAAATATGATAGAAATATACAGCGCTTAACATTTTGTATACAATACTCTACTTCAGTACTTCCCATACTGAATATACGAAGCTGTTCGCGAAGTGTTCCTTGTTCCTTTAACAACTTAGCTAAGCAAAGATTTTTACTTTTCTTTGCTGTTTATAAAAACAAAATAAATAAAAAGTATCTACCTTATTAACACGATCGTTGATCTTAGACGATTTCAAAGTCAAACATCTGGCAACATTGTAAGAAAAAATCAGGACAGAAGTGAAATGTCATAAAATTATACCATATTTTTCGAGAAATAGTACTTTATAAGTATCCTTCAAATTTTCTTTTAAAAGTACCAATAAGATGTAATTTATTTAAAAAATGCTAAAATCTTGTCTTTTAAAAAAAAGGATATCATAGACTTACCTGATGAAAGATTAATTTGGATTACTTATGATATTATGATCAATCAGTACAATCACAAATCACAACAAAGGTATAAAACTCTCTGTTTGGTTTGGTTTGCGTGCGTTGCATGTTCCGTTAACATTTTATAGTGGTGGAGGCTAAGCAGTGTTGCCGAACGTCTAAATGCAAAATCCGGAAAAAAGGTCGGTAGATGTCTAATATACTCGATTTTTCTAACTGAACTTTTTTTTTAGTTGAATAGGTTGTGAATAAATATAAACAATAAATATTTTCACGCAAACAAAATATATGAACATAGAAACAAAAATAATTTATAAACCATATTAAAATAAAGGCACTTAAAATTTACATCTGGCCTTTTAAGTTGTACTAATATATTCATTGGACATAGCTGCATCCTTATTATAAACACTTGCCACTTAACTAGAGGTGATAGTCGCTATCGATAGTTCCAAAAGAATCGAACTATCGATAGTTTATATTTAACCATCGATAGTGTCTACATCGGATTTTTATTCGGTTATGGTTACTGGTAACACTGTTGACAGATAGTATATTAAAGTACACGTTTCATAAGAAGCCAACGAGCCACGAAGTGGCGAGTTTTTTAATTGACACGTGCGCTAAAACGCCTTATGAACCACGTGCTTTATAATATTTTTTCTATTTGTCGTTTTTTCAATAAAAAATACATATTTAAAAAGAAAATAAATCCTTTAAATTTTTATGTCTAAATTTTATGTTGGTAATACTATTTTTTATCATAGTAACCTCTGGACAACAAAAATTATTTTGCGAACTGTAATTTTTTGGTTTATTGACCCATTTTCACCACGAGATTCTAAAGTTATTTTAGCGATATGAGATTTGAAATTGGACGGAATACGTTGTGTGATCCTTGTACATTCGGTACATATACAGAGCGTTCGGAAATTCGGGCGATTTTGCTAATATTTTTATAATTTCAAAAGACATGATTTTACGTCAATTTTTCAATTTCAATGTTACCAACATCAAATAAAGAAAAAACGCGTATCGAAAAAGCTTCATTATGCGACCTTCATTTCAAGTTCATAATGAACTTATTATGAACGTCAAATAGAAAAATAATGTTATAATGTTTAACGTCAGTTGTCTATCGATTAGATATTTTTGATTGTCGACCACTTTATTTCACTAAACTATTGATAGTACATCAAAATATCCATCCATCAAGTAACTATCGATATATCGAACACCACCACTATCGATAGTGTGACACCTCTAAACTCAACAATAAAGCAATAAAACAACGTTCGCGGTGTAAATCTCAGGCATGTTCGATTGACACAGAGGTTCAGATCACTTTGTCCGTGCGATCATTTTCCACTAAACACAAAGATCAGTTGGAATCAGTTAGATCGATCCGGATCGATCTTAACCTGCGAATCGAACACGCCTCTCCTATGTGGAATCGCGTCAGTGTTGCCAACCATCCAGTATTAAAGTTGGTGGTTTTAATCGGCAAAAATCGGTGGATTTCGGGAAAAATCGGCAAATAAATAATTTAAGAAATATAGGTACACGGTTCTTGGATTTTTTAAATTTATATCAGTTTAGCAAAAATAATTAACATCCTTCATAATATAGTCAGATCCGGTCTTAACGTGTGGGTCCAAAGGTCACTGATCATATGCGTCAAATCAGACAACACATGCAGAGGCTATCAAAATGTTGTGAGATTATTTACAAATATACCGAAGGAAGGAAAAATAGTTTCATTATTTTAGCTATCGCGAAGATAGCCACGTATACCTAATATTATTAGTTTTGTAAAAATTATGTACAGGGGAGTTGAAAAAGTTACAAAAAAATTATATAATCGTTAATTATATACCTACAGTGCAATTTATTTTAACAATTTTACTACTAAAACCTAAAAATACAATGGCATTTAGTCTGATAAACTATTTCGATAATGAAAGAAAAAGTGGAAATTCGCAAACCAATATGCAGGAAACCGTAATGAAAACACTGGGAATTAGTTTAAGGACTATGCAGAATAATGTGCATGAAAAAAAAGCATAATATAATACCCAAGAATACTAAAAAATGTAAATGAAAAACACCGTTTATAATTATAGCCTAAAAACTCTCATCGTCACTTATAAAATCTGAAAAGTCTTCGTCGTCTGAGTCGTCTTCGAATGGAGCAATTATCAATGGCGCTACTTCGACATCTAGTACTTGTTCTCGATCCCACCAATCCCTTATTAATATTTCTGTATGTTCCACCGATTTCTTCCAGTACTCTTGTGTAATATGATCTAACGAATCTTGCCAAACTATTTGTAGGTACTTGGTCGGATTTAAGACCATCACCTACATGTTTTTCATAATAAGACTTTGCACCAGCCCATATTAATTCTATTGCGTTAAACTGGCAATGATATGGCGGCAGTCGTAGAACCTCATGACCATATTCACGCAGTATTTCATATACCGCGTATATTTTGGGTTTTTTAAGAGACTTTGCTATTGATAGGAGTTCCGATTTAAGCATATTTGGTAAATGATTTTGGTTGTGTTTTCCAGCCACTCATAAATATCACTTTTCCTCCAAGATGAAGTAGGCTGTTTATTTAAAATTCTTGAATGACATGATGCATTATCTAATACTGGTATTAATTGAACTTTTAACCATTTTTCAAACATTTCGCAATTCATATTATCATGATAGTCAGCACTTTTTGATGTTGAAGAAAAAATTAAACTCGCACCTGCAACATATCCTGTTGCAGAACCGGCATGCAAAATAATTAAACGCTTTTCCGTACCGCACCCCTTTTTCCTTTTAACACTTTTTACAGACTCATCTTGCCAAGATTTTGAAGCACTTCCATTCGAAAATATCCACGTTTCGTCTAAAAATACCACTTTTCTAAATTTCGATTTGTAATTGTCCGTATATTTTTTTAAAAACTGAACACGCTGACCCACTATCTGTGGCTGCTCACATAAAAATCTTCGGTTACAGTCTTTTTTATAGCGAAAACCTAAATTTTTTATTAATTTTGATAACGCTTCAAGTCCAATTTCCAAAACGCCCCGAATTTTTAATGTCTTTTGTAAAACTGGAAGAATTACATTGGTTTTTGATTTGTATAAATCGTAAATCACATTTCGAACTCCCATTTTAATATTTTCGCTTAAATCCTCAGTCTTTGGCTTTCTTCGTTTACACTTTTTAGTATTCTTGGGTATTATGTTATGTTTTGTTTCATGCACAATTTTCTGCACAGTCCTTAAACTAATTCCCAGTGCTTTGGCTACTGTTTCCTGAATATTGGTTGGCGAATTTCCACTTTTTCTTTCATTTTCGAAATAGTTTATCAGATTAAGTACCATTTTTTTTTATTGGGGATGCAAAAACCCAGAAAATTGTTTCATTTTGTCACAAACTGTCAAAGTCACAAAACTGGCATATTTAAAATAAAACGTAGCTGGTGCTATTATAAGCTTTTTTAGAATCGCTGGAAAGTAAATACATATCCTTTTTTTTCATGTCAAAATGGAATAAGTCTGTCTCATTTATCTTACGTATTTTATTTAGAGGGTAAAATTAAACGCAAGTAAAGAAAACAAAAACTGAGAGTATGTCTTTCTTGAATCATATGACCCGCACGATAAGACCAGATCCGACTATATATATCATTCTCAAACTTAGTTTGATGAAAGGCCCCAAGACGTGTTTAACCAATGCATCTCTTTTCCACTTACTACTTTAATGTCTTTATTGCAGCTCAAGATAACGTAAATTCGGGACCTTAATGCTCTTTCTCACCCATCCTTTAAATTCCAGCATTTTCTCCCACTCACAATTATATTTTTGGTTGTTTCATTTTCTTGGACTTTTTACCTCTGATTTCGCGTTCATCATCAGCATCACCATCACTACTTGGACTCTCGCTCATTATTGTGTTTAATGTTTAAATATTTAATAATAAAAACAAATGAATACGGTAGATCTACCGATAAATCGGTAGGATTGGCAACGCTGCAGTCGCGTAAACATGAGATAATTCTAATTATGCTGACATGCATGACATCACAGCCGCAAGGAGCAGGGGTATTCCCCGAAATAAATAATGTAAATGTTGTCACTGCCAAGGAAACATAACATGCAACGTAAGTGTCTGTAAAATTTCAGGTTCCTGGGTTGACCGTTTTTGAGATACATATTACATATCGCTTTTTAATAATGATATTACATAATGGGTGTAGGTACCTATAATAACACTATAATTTAACCCCCTTTTCTACTTACTTGTCATTGTGTTAAAGTAAAGTCTAGTTAACTAAATGAACTCTTTGTCATATAAAACCAATACTGGTGGACTGGTGCCATAATATACCTACCTATACAAATGCTTAAGTGGAAAGGAAGTATAAGATATCAGTTTTCAGTTCAGAGTGTCCCAAAAGTAATGGGACACAGAGCCACAGCAGAAGACGAAATAATGGTATTAATTTAAACTTGCCTTATCCCAAAATTAATAACAACCCAGATACAGGGTGTCAAAGTTTTAATTTTGTTTTCGTTTCTTTGCGATCATTTTTTAACGAAACGACATAGCAGCATAAAATTAAGGATTTTGAGGTTTTTTGAGGTGAGGAATTCAAAAATTTCTAGTTTTTGTGTAACCAGTAGAGGGCGCTACCTACGACATGGCCTACTCCTTTTAGCTGGCATAACTTTGTTTAGGCTTCTTATATCGATCCGACTATTAAAAAAATAAGTTACTTTACTTCTTTTACATCAAAAACATATAACTTATTGAAGTCGCTAGAAGCAACCATTTTCGAGATAATCGCATTCGATATTTTTAATGCAAGAATGCTAAAATATTTAAAATAATTGTGTATTCGTTTATCACAGCTAGCCTTGAGTTAGAAATTATAATTATAAATTAAATTATAAATTCTCCTAATCTGTTCAGAAATAATGAATATCTCTTGTCTAAAGTCCGACGGTCTTTTGTAAAACGTTAAGCGAAATGTATTGAGGTCAATGGTAGCCATTTTGAACAATTGCTATCACGACATTACCATTTTTATTTCTAACAATTTGGTTACTTTCAAATGTTATTAAACTAAGTATTAAATAAAATTTTTGATTGGAATAAAATTAGTACCTACCTAATTCTGTATACGAAAAAACGTTTAATTAGAAAAAAGAAGTCAACCTTAAGTATCTACATTAACTTTGACACTTAGTAAGTAGCTGATTTACAATAATTTTAAGTTAGAAATTCACCGTTGCACGATTTTCCGTTGCTTTCGAACCACGTACTTAGTTGCATTGGACATATGAAATGCGATTATCTCGAAAATGGTTGCTCCTATAGCGACTTCAATAAGTTATACGTTTTTGATGTAAAAGAAGTAAAGTAACTAATTTTTTTAATAGTCTGATCGATATAAGAAGCCTAAACAAAGTTATGCCCGCTAAAAGGAGTGGGCCATGCCGTAGGCAGCGCCATCTACTGGTTACACAAAAACTCTGGATAATTTTGAATTCCTCACCTCAAAATCCTTAATTTTGTGCTGCTACGTCGTTTCGTTAAGAAATAATCGCAAAAAAAACGAAAACAAAATTAAAACTTTGACACCCTGTATCTTGGTTGTTATCAATTTTGGGATAAGGCTAGTTTAATTAAATCGCATTATTTTGCCTTGACCCTTTCGCTGCGGGCTGAAAAAGCAAGCAATACGTCTGGGTGGAGACTTTAAAAAAGAAAAAACAAAAATTTCTCCTAATTTTTTTTAAAGACGCGCATAAGCGCTTTCCGCCTATTCTCATTCATTCCATTATTATTATAATTTTTTATGACAAAAAAACGAAATAATTTGAAATAAAATCTTTATAATGTATATGTCGTAGGCTGATAGTGAAATCCGTCATTTCATGAAAAGCCTAGTCACTTCATGAAGCGTCGGCAGATTGTGTAAAACCATGAAATTACACGATCTGCCGCGTCACTTCATGAAGAGACCTTGACGTTTCGGCGTATTATGTATAACACAATCTGCCTAATTTTAAATATCGTCACTTCATGAAATGCCACAAAAACAAGGCATATTGTATAATTCCGTCTAAAAGGTATATTGGCAACTGGTTTGTTCGGGTTTGTCAGAGCATTTTTTTTATTTTTATAAAATAATATTAGTTGAAAAAATTTAATTTCTGGGGAACAACGAACAAACCAGTTGCCAATATACCTTTTAGATGGAATTACACAATCTGCCGACTGACATGACATCGTTAGGTAGGTACTACATAAGGTGACGATATTTAAAATTAGGCAGATTGTGTTATACATAATACGCCGAAACGTCAAGGTCTCTTCATGAAGTGACGCGGCAGATCGTGTAATTTCATGTTTTTACACAATCTGCCGACGCTTCATGAAGTGACTAGGCTTTTCATGAAATGACGGATTTCACTATCAGCCTACGACATATATAATATATACAGGAGAGCGCACATGTGCGTCCGCCGCCACCAGAGAAGAGGGGCTTGGACGCACAAGTGCGCTTTCCGCACTCAAGTGTTAAGGAGTCTGCATGCTGTTGCTCTGTGTCCTATTACTTTTGGGACACCCTGTTTATGATGACGAGGGTACAGGAAATGGGTATTTTTGCTCATGTTACATACACTATTTTTTCTACGAGCGTTTTTTTAGTTAACAAAAAAGTTTAAAATCGCACTGTATTACCTTTTCTTTATGTGCAAAAGTTGTAATGCAAATTTGACAATGGATCATTTGACTTCAATTGTTTGGAAGGAATACGTCCGTCATTCCGCCATATTGTTTTGTGATTCTCGTTTTAACTTTTCAATTTAAAAAAAATTAATCAAAACTATGTCTAATTGTCTAACCATTACGTACGAAGCTATTTCTGAAATGGAATTTTTCCACACTCCTCCTGAAGTGGCTGAGGCGGCACATGAGGCTACGTTAGATTTATTACCGAAGAAATCAAGAAACCAATATGAAATTGCATATGCGAGATTTCAAGAATGGATGAAGAAAAAGGAAGTAGGTACCTAATATTAGCGAAAACATACTTCTTGCTTATTTTTATGAAAAATCAAAAACAGTAAAAATCATACACGTTATGGTCTTGGTATTCAATGCTTAAGGCGACACTGACTGTAAAAAATAACATAAAAATTAACGATTATGCTAAATTGATAGCCTTTGTAAAAAGAAAATCTGTTGGCTATCGTCCAAAGATTTATTTTAATTAATAATAATAATAATAATAATAATAAGTTTATTTAAAAATTTAATAATATAATAAATATGTTTATGTTGTCTTCAATAAACTTATTCTTCAATCCCCTGAAGCTGAGCTTGTTAGGGGCAAATCTTATTTTTTGTTTTAGTATGTAAAATCATAAATCATAAATATGCATTAAAAATCAATTTTTTTAAAGTAAAAATGTTAATTTATAGTATAAACGCAGCTTTTTTGAAGAAATATATTACCTATAATAAAATTATTAATTTATAATTTTTAAGTAAAAAATATTACTCATATAAATTATTCAGAACAATATTAATTAATTAATTAAAGCATTTCTAAAAATATTTTCAAATTGTCTGTTTTTAATATCCATGTTTTTATTTCGACTTTAAATTTTTTTAATGAAATCAATTTTTTAATTTTTGTTGGTAAACAATCGTTTAAATAAAAACATAAATATTTGAAATTTTTTTGTCCTATGGACTTATTTATTTTAGGTTTTATGGTTATTTCATTTTTATGACGTGTATTATGATTATGGGTTTTAAATTGTATAAGGTTTTTATTTTCAAATATATATATTATTATTTAAACAACCCATAACAATATTTGATAAGTATTACAATAAACGTAATAAAATTATGGCGCCTTGTCAACGTGAATTCTATTTCGATATGGTATCGACGGTGTGCAATTCAGAACGCATACTATAAACAAACTGTTCGTTTCCTAGGTAATTTACTTTATTGCACTAGGGCAAAAAGTACTTTATTGCATAGTATGCAATAAAGACCTACTTTTGTCATTAGAAATTCATACACAAAATTACATTTTTTGAACGATCGTAGAACATTTTGGCAAAATTTGTTGCTTTGTAACTTTTTATTTTTAATCTGATTTTTATGATTTTTTTACAGATTTGTAGATACTTAATTTTGTTAAGGATATGCCATGCTGCTTCAAAAATTAGTTCTATTTGCTGGAGTGGTATTATACAGGGGTACAAATATTTATGTTTTTTTGTACCAACTTTAAAAGACCCTGTAGAAGATCCGAAACATTTGTTTTCATTCTCATTTATTTTTTGACAAAGTTTCATCTATTCCTAATATACAGGTTTTTAAATGATCGCGATATATTAATTTTTAAAGGAAATATTCAATTTTTTAAATAAAATGCGAATTTTTTTATGGGCAAAATTTAGAAATAATTAATGATTCACCTACCACAGTAAGCGCTCTATATAGATATTTGAATATACTCAAATTTAAAATAATTATTACCCCTGAACAGTGATATCTAGAAAAGCCGTAATAATTTTTAGAAATGGTAGTTTTTAATGTCTGTATTAAATATAAATGAAAAATGTTAATCGGCATGCAGACAAAGTTTTTTAAAATTGAAAAAAGTTTTTCACCTCCGCCGGGATTCGAACCCAGAACCTCTCGATTACCAGTCGAACGCTCTAACCAATTGCTTTGTCTGCATGCCGATTAACATTTTTCATTTATATAATACAGACATTAAAAACTACCATTTCTAATAAATTTTTTTCCTAAGTATTATTGCTTAGTAGTTTCCGAGCTATGGCCGGTGTCCACCCTTAATGAAACACCCTGTATACAAATAGGAAAGGCAAGCAGAATTTAGGGCGGCGGAACTTTCGGCCCCATATTGGATCAGTGACCTGCTAGGAATTATAGGTCAAGTAATCTTGCAAGAAATTTCGGCCCCAGACATTGCAGGTAGCGATGGGCGGATCGGATCTGAGCCGGATCGGTGAGTCGGATCTTAAGAAAGATTCATACTGATCCGACTCTCAAAATAAAATAGACGGATCACGGATCTGACGGATCTATTTGATTTGATTGTCGACCGCTAGGTTCACGCAGGGTTGCCATTGCTAGGGAAATTTCCCTAAATCTGGGGAAAATCTGCAATCAGTAGGGAAAAAGGGAAATTCTCTATAATTTAGGGAATTTTTATACTTCTTTGATTTTGTGATATTTGTTAAAAATATATTAAGCAATCACTTAAACTTTTAAATTATTAGAAATCGATTGACCCATGGCAAAAACGCTATCTATCCGATTTACTATTAGCAACTCAGAATCTGAGGCAGGTCGAATTTACTATAAACCTTACTCTCGAGATATAAACAACGAGAAATTCGGTAATTCCCAGCCCTCCGTTCGCTGGTATTTTAAGAGGAATCACACAAGGGGAACCACGCATTTTTTTAATTTTCTGCATTAATTTCAATAATTCAAATAATAGCTATGGCCAGTTTATTTTCTATGTATTTTTCTTGTATTTAATGTATTATTTTTTATTGTTGAATAAAAAATGTATTATTTTTTGAATAAAAAATGAACCATAAGTGGCTTAATTTTTGTTTGTAGAAAATTTTTTATTAATAAATAGGGATATGTTTTGTTTTCAAGTATCTTTTTCTTCGTTTCTGGGGAAAATCTGGGGAATTTTTAAGAAATTATCTAGGGAAAAAAAAAATTTGGACCTGGCAACACTGGGTTCACGTTCGGCGTAGGGGTAGAATTCACTGCTACGGCGCACGGCGCCACGAGCTGCGATGCGATGGAGAGTGGCTCGTGGCTCTCGGATCCGTTAAAAGATTTTTTAAAGTCGTTCCGATGCCTGACATGCGGGTCGCAGCGTTGGCAAAGAAAACGAAGCGTGGCGATTTATTACTGTTGTGTTTATTGTATTGTGGGTTGCGTCACTTATTTCTTGATGATTTCATAGAGTCTGGAATATAAGTTTTTACTATGAAACCACCATATTAAAGAATCTTCGTATCTTTTAATAAGCGGTTTATTTAAATGTTTGTCCATTTCTGTAATCACTGGGGGTTCTTATTTTTTGAATAATGTTAAATGGCGCTACCGCGTAAGATCGTTTAAAATAATGATCAATGACACGGATCGTGACTCAGAATAACCGAGCCGAGAACCGATAAGATTTTCTTTATGATTTTTGGGACAAGACCCGGGATCCGGCTCATTGAGTCGGATCTTTGTGCTGATTCGGATTTGGTGACCCGAATCCCAAAATAGATCCGTCTTGCCCACCACTAATTGCAGGTAAGCTCATTATCATTTTAAGTACCCACCCCGGGTATTTCCCGACCCGGTACTTTAGGTATGCTTAAGGGATGGTGTTGATATAATTAAATTGTTATAACAAGGACATGAAGGGTATTTATTCATGTTTAGAGACCGATTATAATCATTCCTCTTCAGTTCTTGAAGTTGTATGTTTTATGTAATCTATTAAAAATGATTTTAATAAAAAGTTCCCGTAACCGCGATTTACTTCTTGTAGAAAATTATACGTTTTGCAAAAGCAAAGAATTGAAAAGTGGTGAAGTATCGTCGCGGTGCATCCAGAAGAATTCTAAATGCTTAGCGAAAGTGGTGACAATCGGTTCTGACGTTACAATAACGAGAGCAGACTTAGTGCATAATCATGGAATAGTTGAACGCAAACACAGAGAAAAATAATCATCAATGCGTGCAAACAAAAAGCTGAAGAAGATTTAACAGAAAAACCTGCTAAGATTATTCGACGAGCTATTGCTACAAATTCTTCAAATGATGTGACAATCTCAGACATTGAGGCTATTCGAAAAAATATTTACAACTATCGTCGGAAATTGCTACCAAGTTCATTACCAAAATCAATTGAAGAAGTTCATAGTGCATAGTACTATAGCAAATATGTTTGCCAATTATTTACTATACATGGGCTAGAAAATGGATATTATATACTTAGTTCATTATTTGTTAAGAGATAAAACAGCAGCCACATACCAAAATCTATTTTTTCTGCTAAAATCAAGAATATTTGAAATTTTTAGATTGTCATTATAGGTACATCCTGTAGAAGTCTTTGTAGATTTAGAAAAAGCAATTCATCTTGCACTGCTAAGTATTTTTCCACAAGTAAAAATTAGTGGCGGCCGTTTTAACTTACATCAAAGTTCGTTTAAAAAAATGCAATTGCTTGGTTTGGTTCCCGAATTTAAAAACAAAAATTCAGATATTGGAAAATGGCTGAGACATACATTTGGCTTAACATATTTAGCTCCAGAAGAAGTAGAGGACTGTTTTGTATTTGATTTAATGAGCTATAAGCCAAATAATGGCATTCTTGATAAATACGCTGATTACCTTTTAGAGGTGTACATTATTCAAAGTACCCAATTTCCACCGACAATATGGGCAAACAAAAATCCATCAATTATTAGGACTACAAATGCTTGCGAATCTTTTCATTCTAGATTTAATTCTTCTTTTTATGCGCCACAACCTTCTATATATTTTTTTATGGAAAAATTAAAAGAATTCCAAATAGATGCTTATATAAAAATGAAAAGTATTCACATAACGGCAAAAATTAAAAACAAAAATGTAAAAAATAAGTTGGCCTTTTTAGAAAAAATGGTACAGAACTTTCAATTGGGGCATATCTCTAGGTTAAATTTTGTAAAAACTGTAGCATATTATTCCTGTAGTAGCAATAAGTAATTTTCAGATTTTGTGTAAAGTATGTTGAAATATGTAAATATATATATTTTTCTAATTTTGACATATAAAGTGACACTTTTTAAAACTGATTGACATTATGAAACGTCTTACTTTTTGTAACTAGTTGCATAAAGTAAAATTTTATGCAATTGGTGACGAAAAATGTATTTCAAAATTAGTGACAAAAAGAATTATTCTATTTATTAAACTGTTATAATACAAGTTAAAAACATAAATTATAAATTAATTAATTATTATAAATATTGATAACACAATTATTGCAATTATTCAAATTAATTCCCGACGATATATTTTTTTTATTGCTCGAACTTGCTGTTATTTGGGAAGCGACGCACATTGCATTAGATGTTTCACCAAATATTTCTTGCGCTATAAGTTTTTTATTATTCATGGAATTTTCAACATATCCCTCCGCAACAGAACTAGATTTCCAACCTCCGTGCCTCTTTAATATTAAAAGATCAGCGCCACTGTCTGCTAGGAAAGTGGCAGAGCTTCTTCTGAAGCAGTGGCCAGTATATAGAACAGGATTTGAAAGACCAAGAAATTGTGCAATAACTTTTGGCAGACTGCTAAATGTGCTAATTCCCACAGGATTTTTGGTACATTTTCCATTCGCATATTTTACAAAAAATCTGTTGTGTTTAAGAATCTGGGGACGCAACTTAATATATTTTCTTAATATTTCAACAAGATTCGTATTTTCAATGTCTCCAGTGGTAATTGCACACTGCCGTATAACTTTTGTTTTTGAAGGTGGGATATCAACACGAAAATGGCTTCCTTCGTCTATAACATTTTCAACTGGAAGAAAAGTTAATTCTGCTTTTCTGCATGCTCCTGCCATTTCAATTATCATTGCAACCTTAGCCATTAAGTATTCTTTGTCATCAGCTTCCAATAAAAATTTGGCAAAATCTTTTTTAATAAAAACTTTTGACTTTTTAGCACTGCACCCGTCCGCTTGCCTTTTAATATATGCTACCAAATTTGTATATTTTTTAATATCAATATTCCTTTTCAGATTTAGTTCAGACCTTAACATTGAGTAAAGTGTCCATAATGTGGAAACTTTTAGATCTTTCTTACCCTCGAAATATGCAAGTAAAACTTTCTCATTAACATGTTTAATTTTCTTCTCATCACACCACGTAACAAATTTTTCGTATGCCAAATCATAAACTGCCTTTGACTTTTTGGGAATTACTGATAATAGAGCATTATCTGCTGCCTCTTCAATATCGCTTGGTAGCTCTTCAGAACTTGAATGACTCATTTTAAAAAAATAAAACTAAAAATATATCAATCTCGCTAAAAACCTTCCGTCTAGACTTTTTTACAAAATGTCAAACTGACAACTAACATGAAGTAACAGCAACAATAGCTATTTATGCCATCAGTTATATGTCAAAATTAGAAAAACTAAATTTATGTTTTCCAAATTTTTATCAATTATATTAAATTTTATTTTTTTATTACTTTCTTCAAAATTAGAAAAAATCTTGTATGCAATACGTTACAAAATGAAATTTTGTGTAACTTGTGAGTTTTTGCGAAACTCACTTCGTTCGTTCCGCAAAAATCTCACGCGTTACACAAAATTAGGCATTTCGTAACTGATGGCATAAATAGCTATTTTTTGTGTATGTTAGTGATGAAATATACCTAATAATTTTGAAATAAAAAACCGAAATTTACAAACCTTACCTTGCATTTTCATTTCATGAATGATTCAAAACACAAAAGGTCATAAAAAAATTTAAATGTTATAATATTAGACTGTTGGGGCCGAAAATGCCTGTAATAAAAATATGACCCTTCCATCCCGGGGCCGAAAGTTCCTGTCAAAATCTGGTCGCTAACTGGCGTGCCATTTTTTGACGATAGTTTTTAATAATTTTGTAGGTCTTGTTTGAGTTTTATCACTTATATTAGTATTGGCTTTGTTGTATTGTACTATATTTCTATTTTACTGATTATTAGAGACTTTCTTTTTAGAGAGTGTTTGTGATTTATGCGTTATTGTGTAGGTAGAACTCGGCTTTTTATATAATATGTATCTATATGCCTATTTTATTTTAGATCTGAGCCTTTTTTAAAATAGTGACTAGGTTTTATTACTGATATAGATTGTTTATATTATGTTTAAAAAAAAGAAATTATTTAATATATTTTTTATGTGATTGTAATTTTTCATATACTATAGTTGAGTAAGTAAGGAGCTTTGTCAATAAAATTTCTTGGACAATAAAGCATATTTTGATTTGATTTACACCAATTCTTATAATCTAAAATATTGTGGTTTAACTTCTTACATCAGCTTAAAATTAATAAAATAGTCTGAATTTATAAATTATTCTAAACAGTCATAAATTTATTTTATTATCTCTACCGAAAAAACATCGACTTTTTGGCGATATGTTTTGGAACTTTAGTGTAGCGGATATTGTCGGATAGATCTGCGTTGAGTGTCGGCCAGCTATGCTATAGTGCAGAACATTTAGCCTATAACAGAAGTATATTACTAATCGAAAGTAATCGGAACATTATTTTTACACGTATAAGTATAGTCTCGAAACGTGTGCAAACTTAACAACAACTCAAACACATGCTGTTGGAATGTCACAAAAAATAATTGTGTAGGTACCTATATGTCCGGATTGCAAACTCCGATTAAAAGATCTTCCGTTGATTAAGAAACTTACAGAAACCTTAGAGAAAATAAGGCAGAATCAATAAGGAAGGATGAGCAGATTTCTAAATTAAAAAACAAATATAGAGAACTACTGAAGAATATAGGGGTGAATTGGCCAAGTTGCAGAAGGATATGAAAGATAAATATAGTTTCATTAAAAGGGAACAGAGAAAATCACAAAGCTTTAAAGATGATGTCACTGAAGCTGAAGTAAGACTGGAAAATCAGATCAAGGAACAAAGGGAGTTAATTGCTGATCTAAACCATCAGTTATCTAATTTATTAAAAATAAATAGGAGCTCGAAAACAAAATTGCCGATTATGAAGAAACCAGCAGATCGATCAAAGATGAGGTCCAGGAATGTAATCAGACTAGGCAGGACATACTTAACTCAATTCGAGTATTGGAGACGCAAAATGACTGGTACAGTGAACAGTGGCGGATTAACAAATTTGCCGCTAGTAGGCTATTCAATTTTTGCCGCCTTTATACCAGTGACGGCTCGTGAGTTGTGAAACAGGTGAAGTGCTCGGGAAAGAAGAAGCCCGCTGCAGGCGAAATGCGCCGCAGGCGAAAATTTTTTAAGACCACGCCCAGATTTGGTCAATAATTTTTAGTAAATATTTTAAAGATTTATGACTACCTACTTATTTTATTGAAAATTCTTTCTGCAAAGCCAGTTAAGTTCCAACTACCTTTTTTTATCCCCATTAACAGACACGGCCAACAATAAAGTTTATTTAAAAAAATACTACCCGTCGACCATGAATAAAGATTGTACTTACCATTTATTTCTGTAAGATAAAAAAAAAATTTTGGGCCAAATTTGCCGCCCCCTAAAATCTGCCGCCCTAGGCTCCAGTCTACTCAGCCTAATGGTAAATCCAGCACTGACAGTGAAGAATTGAGTAAGCTTGGAAGTGAAGTGGCCAGGTTAACGGATGGTTTGGCAAAGAGCAATTCACATAGTGTATGCCTCTTTGGTCTCAAATTGCCCAAATCGCCATAATGGCAACCATAGAAAAATCTCCAAAGTAAACCGGCTACTTATAATTTGTGATCAGCAAGGTCGAAATTTCGACCTTCTTCTAAAGCAAAAACCACATGATGAGGTGCAAATACAAACAGTTATCAAGCCCGGTGCCTCCTTTGGTCGAGTAGTGGAGGATATTACTAACTTGACAAAGGATATGGATTTTAATGACTTGGTTTTAGTCGTGGGTGGTTTAAATAACTTTGAGAATGGAATCTCGCCATCTGTGATGGATATTTTCAATAAAATTAATGGTTGTGTGAACACTTATATAGCATTAGTGTCGGTTCCGTTCGATAAATTTAACGAGAGAACAGAAAATCAAATTTTTAATTTTAACTATAAACTAAAAAGGCTGTTCTTAAAAAATTCAAATGTATCCTTCTTGGAAACAAACATTAGTAATTCTGAAGTTACAAACCGTTTTATTGCAATTAAACTAATTAGCGAACTAATATCTCCTCAGAGTGGCAGTAGGGACAGATATAGTGGCTTCGTGGACGAAGGGGCGGGGAAAATTTTTCATCGTCCGCCTCTCCCTTACAGAGGGAAGTAACTCTACAAAAGCAAGCATTCTCAGTTGTGTGCCTTTTTATTCAATCCATAAGAAACAGAATAGGTGAACTAACTTTATTCTTGGCAGAGAATAATTACCCCAATATCAGGGGCGGATTTACAAATTTGCCGCTAGTAGGCTATTCAATTTTTGCCGCCCCTATACCAGTGACGGCTCGTGAGTTGTGAAACAGGTGAAGTGTTAGGGAAAGAAGAAGCCTGCTGCAGGCGAAATGCGCCGCAGGCGAAATTTTTTTACGACCACGCCCAAATTTGGTCAATAATTTTTAGTAAATATTTTAAAAATTTATGATTACCTACTTATTTTATTGAAAATAAAATTTCTTTCTGCAAAGCCAGTAAAGTTCCAACTACCTTTTTTTATTTCCATTAACAGACACGGCCAACAATAAAGTTTATTTAAAAAAATACTACCCGTCGACCACGAATAAAGATTGTACCATTTATTTCTGTAAGATAAAAAAAAAATTTTTGGGCCAAATTTGCCGCCCCCTAAAATCTGCCGCCCTAGGCTCCAGCCTACTCAGCCTAATGGTAAATCCAGCACTGCCCGATATTGTATGCATTTGCGAGCACTTGCTAAAGTCTGGGAAATTGTGTTTTGTTTCTGACGAATATATTATCCTGTCCAGATATTCTAGATCCACCATTTATCCAGCGGCGAATTTAGGGGAGGGGCGACGGGGGTTTCGCCCCCCCCTGAGCCTTCTTAACCACACCTAAAGTCAAATACATCATTCGCGAATTCCTGTGAAATAAATATAAGAAAAACCTTAATTTCAACTTCACATAATTAATAATAGAAATAATAGAATATTTTATTAAACAAGCCAGCCAATGATATAAATAAATTTATTGTCATGTTTTAAAAATAAAAGAAAAGATCATCACTGTTATTTTATGATAAATGCATATGGCTTAACTGGTAGCAGCGGCGGATTTAGGGGGGGGGGGCTGTAAGGACTGTAGCCCAGGGCGGCAAATATTAGGGGGCGGCATTTACAACATTAAAATTAAAACAAACCAAACACGCAGACCTTCGCAGAAACTTCATTATAAGCAGCTTTTCAATGATATTTTAGATACTACAAAAGGCCAGATTGAACTAAGATATGCAGATTTGCATGAATTAGGTACAATTTTTTGACTTAATGAATAAAAATCTTTTTTTAAGTTTTTCAGAAAATTTCCCAAATAATCTTTCAGATAGTTTATATCTAAAGTACAACTTTATAAAAAAAGAGTTTTTAGTTTAACTTATTTTTAACAGTTTTTTATAGTGAATTTTTGGGCGTGGTCAAGAAAATTTTTCTCCCGACACTATCCTGCTCGTCTCTTTGTAGGTAGGTAGATATTACAGTTTTTAGTTTAACTTATTTTTAACATTTCATTTCAGAGTGAATTTTTGATTTTGGGCGTGGTCGCGAAAATTTTCGCCTGCGGCGCATTTTCGCGCCTGCGGGGCTTCATTTCTAAAACTTAGTCGCCCCCCCCTCAGCAAAATCCTGGATCCGCTACTCATATCTCACACGGTGGCACAATGATTATGGTTAGAAATTCCTTTTTAGAAATAAATCATTTTTAAAACATGGATAAATATGATGATCGTAGATCAACTTTTTGAGTTTTCGATGATCTATTCAAAAATAAAAAAAATTATATATAATTTGCATTTATCGCAGTCCATCCTCTAATGCGGGTGATTTTTTAAATAGGTTAGAGCAAGTCCTGTCTCTGCTGCCACATAACTCTAACATTATGATTTTAGGTGATTTTAATATTAATTACGATGATCGGGACTCAGTGTATAGGCTTAACGTATGTACAGGGTCATCCAACCAGGACTGAACAGGGGCCTATTTTTTTAGTTTCCCTGTATTTTTATTTAAACCAATATAGCCATTTAGTTTATGCTTTGCCGTAGAATCTAAAATTACCATTTAAAAAGCGATCTGACTTAAAACAAAGGAACTGTGGCGTAAAGTTGTTGTTTTTTTAATGGAACACCCTGTATATTATTTATTTTTATGAAACGCCCTTCTTTCCTGATTCCATAAATATATAGTTTGTCCATATTAGCTCAAACCGTTTTTAAGATATGAGCAATCAAACATTTAAAAAGCTGTATTCATTTGAGCTTAATACGTCTAGAATGCCTTGGAAAAGAAAATCCCCGTAATGGCGATGCATTAAAATACAGCTTTTTAAATGTTTGATTGCTCATATCTTAAAAACGGTTTGAGCTAATATGGACAAACTATATATTCATGGAATCAGGAAAGAAGGGCGTTTCATAAAACTAAATAATATACAGGGTGTTCCATTGAAAAAACAACAACTTTACGCCACAGTTCCTTTGTTTTAAGTCAGATCGCTTTTTAAATGGTAATTTTAGATTCTTCGGCAAAGCATAAACTAACAAGCTCAGCTTCAGGGGATTGAAGAATAAGTTTATTGAAGACAACATAAACATATTTATTATATTATTAAATTTTTGAATAAACTTATTATTATTATTATTATTATTATTATTATATTATTATATTATTAAATGGCTATATTGGTTTAAATATAAATACAGGGAAACTAAAAAAATAGGCCCCTGTTCAGTCCTGGTTGGATGACCCTGTACCTACTCTGTTGGATTCCTTTATTTGGACCATGCATGTAGATTATACACCTACTTGTATTTCCAGGTTCTCTTCCACCATTATTGATTATTTCTGCTCTTCTCTAGGTGAATCTGAAGTGGAATGCTCGGTTATTGATTCGGGATTATCAGACCATCAGGCTATCCTTGGTAAAGTTACTTTTAGTAAGGGTGCAGGGAGGAATAAATATGGGCAGGGTAAGCTGTTTAGTAAAACAAATTATAACAGATTAATGCCCACTTGCACCAAAATAATCTTAAGTTTTTCTTAGTTAAGAGTATCTTAGATTCCAAGTTAAACTTAAAATATTCTGTTTTGCACCAACCATATTTTAAAGAAACTTAACTAAGTTTCAAAAAAAGCGTCAACACTGCTTTTTAACATATGATTCCTTGGTAATAGACAAACGTAACACCATTATTTTGTTAAATGAAATGAAATAGAAACAATAAGACGTGTCTTGGTGTCTTTCTTTAGTTTTCACTGGCAACTGGCTGGCTATGCGAAAACATATAGCATAAAACCAGAGGTCCAGAGAATTAGTTGGATATTTTCTGATAAAACACCTGAAAAGTGTGTAGCAGTTCAGAAATCAGAAATGCGATGCGATTTCCCGAAGAACAACATGGATAGTTGGCTTCGAACAAACCCTATAAATTTTCTTTGGTTGGTTTGGTTAAGCGGAATCTTTTAAAAAATGTCATATTGTCCGTGTCGTCAAAGTAGTTCGTCCGAGGAGGAAAGTATATTTATTTAAAATCATTATTATGTTATATAATATACCTTTAATTAAAAATATTGCAAAATTTATTATAATACAAACATGTTTTATAAAGTACCTATACATTTTACCTATTAGGTATATAGCCTATATTAGGAAATCTATTTCTATTTTCAGATTGATCAGTCATTTTTCTTTCGGCCCACTGATTAGATAGAAGTTATGCAGGTCATGGAGATGATAAAAAATAAAAATTCATGTCGTGATGATGGTCTCTCTGCGAAGATATTTCTCTTTCTTCCTGATTCTGCACTAGGGGCTCTGGCGGGTGTAATTAATTATTCCTGGGTTGAGGGAGGGTTTCCGGCCGTCTTAATGATCCCAGTAATTATCGACCAATTTCTTTAATGTCGACTCTTTCGAAAATCATCGAAAAGTTGGTTATCTTGCATCCGAGCCAATTTGGTTTTCAATCGGGAAAGGGCACTGATGACTCAATATTTTAATTTCTCGAGGACGTTTATTTTGCTCTTAATGCTGGAGAGGCCGTGGCGGCGGTTTTTTGCGACTTGTCAAAAGCATTTGACTGTGTGATTCAGGAGATTCTGCTTCGCAAGCTCAGTATATATGGCTTCAGGGGGCAGGGAGTGGTTTCGATCTTTCCTTGAGGGACGCACCCAAAAGGTCGTAGTACTAAGACATCAAAAGCTAGTAATACATACTATGGTGTTCCTCAGGGTTCAGTGCTGGGTCCTGTCCTTTTCCTTATTTATTTTAATGACCTTGCTTCTATAGACATTGCAGGCCAGTTTACGATTTTTGCTGACGACACCACTGTCCTCTGGCAAGATTCAAATCCCAATATATTAAAGATCAAGGTTTCGTCTGATCTTTCTAAACTTAGACAATGGTGTGATGCTAACCTATTGACTCTAAACTTTGACAAGACCACCATTGTGGGTTTTTGATGTGATATGGATGGTTTGTATCTTGGAGGAGCTCCACTATCAAAACAAGCTAATACCAAGTTTTTGGGACTTTTAATTGATAACTGTCTGAGGTTTGACTCTCATATCTTGGGACTTGCTCGCAAAGTGGCTTCGGGATGCTACGATTAACATTGATAGAGGTTGGAGCCACTTTAGCTAAGAGGGTCTACCACTCACTGGTCGAGTCTCACTTGCGATATGGAATTGTGTTTTGGGGAAATACGTGTAACTACCTGCTGAACTCAGTGTTTATTCTGCAGAAGCGTGCTGTAAGATATCTTTGTGGTGTGTATGGCAGAGAGTCATGTAGACAGTTATTTATATTTAAGAAAATCTTAACTTTGCCATGCCTGTTTATTCTTGAAACTGTCTGCATGATATACAAGCGTAGGGATGATTTGCCTATGCCTGACCACTCTCATGATACTAGAAGATCAAAAAACCTGTTTAACCATCTTCCTAAGCAAATAAGAAACATACCTACCCTAAAAAGATTTAAAAGAACTATAAAGGAACTACTGGTGGGAAGAGCCTATTACGAGGTGGTCGAGTATTATAACGACGCCTTTTAAATGAGTATTTCCGGCAAGCATTTGCTCGTCTTGTTTGGTCGAGTTTGTCTTTGTAGTATTTACTATGTTTGTAGTTTCCCGATTTACCTATATATTTTTGACGATGTATACCTTAACGCATTGAATCGACTCGGACCGGTCGACTCGGAAAATGAGCAGTCGGAATATCATGGGGTCGAGTCGACTAAGCCGAGTCGACCGGTCCGACGCAGGGCGCGGGGTCTAATTTAATTTCAGGAATATCAAAAACTGCCGACTGCTCTTTTCCGAGTCGACCGGTCCGAGTCGATTCAATGCGTGTACTCCTTAAGAGATTTTTTTTTTATTTCATTCAAATTGTGTATGTAGTAGGTATATTACTTGTAGTTCTTTTCAGTTTTGTTAATAAGAATGATTATTCTTCGAAACAATAAAGCATATTTTGATTTGATTGATTTGATTATATTTGCCAAACAAAAAGAACGATAACATGCCATTTCGTAATATTATAATTCGTCATGCTGTTTGATACACTCACACCACCCCAATGTATGTGCATGTTTTGCAAATAATGTCATGGCTCCACCGCTAGTTATTGTACCAATACCTCCAAATAGCAATATTCCTATTCCAGAGGCACCCAGTGATTGTAAAGTTGCAAAGAGGGATCCAGCTACTATTGTACCACCCATTGATGATTGCCATGCTGCAGCCATTGTGCCAGCACCAATCCCCGATATACCAAATCCAAATAATGGTAAGGCTATAAGGCCCACAACTCCGCCCACCACACTAGCACCGCCAATCCAGACCCACATATTTTGTCGAAATTGCTCAATATTGGCTTCGTTGATTATGGGACGTTGACATCGGGGGCATAACTTCATAGAGTGCGCTCCACTAACGGAGATCAGTAGATCTGAAGAAAAAATTGGTAATTTTAGCTTAAAAATCGTAATACGGTATTATACTAACTAATATACCGGCATACAGTGAAGATAATTTATATTTATATTTATTTATTATCGACGGGGAAAACCCAATAACAATTTTTATGTAACAAACTAATAATTATTATTATAACAGTTAAAAGAAAACAAGATAACTGAATCTTAATTTAGCTCTCCCATAATAAAGCAAGACTATAATTAAAGTAAAAGTTTAGAAATATTTTTTCCTAAAGGAAGCGAGGGAAGAGTTAAAAAGTCATTACTAATTTCGTTCCCATTATTAACAATTCTATGTCAATGGAAGAGGATTTACCTTAGTTGTATCTATGGTCGAGTGCAAAAAGAAAGTGATTTCTTATGTCCCTAGGTGGAACTCGAACTCGATGTAAAAGATCTGGGCATTCAATTATTCAGTGGCGTATTTACAATATTGCCACGGGGGGGTCTATACCTTTCGTTTTATTCTTCTTTCTTTCTTTAAAAAAGCGCCGCAGGCGAAAAATTTTTCGGTGCCACGCCCTATTTTGAGCTATCAAAATTTATAATTTCTATGTTTTGATAGCTGAACCCAAAAAAGGAAGAAACTAAGAAATTTTTAAATATAAACGCAATAATGGGAATATATATTTTTTTAAATATTTATGTTTAAAAATACAGGGTGTCTCAAAAGAGTGGAATATCGCAAATATCTCTTTAATCAATGCATTGTCATAAAAACGCTCGGACACGTCGATTTTATTTTTATTTTTTACACATTCCAAAAATATTTGTTTCTATACAGGTTGTCCCACAAAAGCTTGGGACATGACAACTTCGTTTTTTCAAATAAAACACCACAATTTTTTTAACATTTTTGTGATTTACGGGAAATTCTACACAGATTCCATGTAACATAGTATGATGGCAAATATAATACAAGGTGTAAAAAATTACTTTAAACAAAATTGAAGATACGTGTTTTTAGTCTAATTCCTAGCTAAAAGTTACACCTGTTCAAGTACCAGTAAATCAAGATGAGTTTTAATTATTTCTATTTTCGTGTCTTACGCTTGTCAATCAATTGACATAAGTTTGAATTGTAATATTTACAAAAAGTAGTGATATTACTGCACATTATGGGTTATTTAACCGATAATGAGCGAACCGAAATATTAATATTGAGGGGCACCTGCGAACGAAAACGAAGTCAACAAGAAGTTTGTTATTTGTTTAATGAAAAATATCCTAACCGGCAGATTACTCAGTCTACGGTAAGCAAAATTGTACAAAAATTTTCAACATATGGAAATGTCAAGAATCTACCAAAATCCAGGCGAAGAAATTCCTTAACTGATGATAAAAAAACTAGACGGTGCCCGGGGTGCCCCGCTTATTATGGGCATGCAGTTCGGGATATTTGAACACAATCATTCCAAACAGGTGGATTGGTGGAAGGAGCGGGGCGGTGGAGTGGCCGCCTAGGTCACCCGACCTTACCCCACTAGACTCTTTTGCTTGGGGATACTTAAAAGAAAGGGTATATCAACACCAACCGCAGAATATCGACGAATTCGCCAAGTAACGAGGAACATATCGCCAGAAATCGTACAATATACCGTACAACATTTCTATGAGAGATTAGGATATTGCCAAATAGTCCACGGGGGCCATTTCGAACATCTTTTTAAATCCGAATGCTTTGTTTCACTAGTTTAAATATAATTTTTAAACTTATTTTTTGAATTTTGTTTAAAGTAATTTTTTACACCTTGTATTATATTTGCCATCATACAATGTTACATGGAATCTGTGTAGAATTTCCCGTAAAACACAGAAATGTTAAAAAAATTGTGGTGTTTCATTTGAAAAAACGAAGTTGTCGTGTCCCAAGCTTTTGTGGGACAACCTGTATAGAAACAAATATTTTTGAATTGAAGAAATAGTCCATAAAATATTTTTGAAATGTGTAAAAAATAAAAATAAAATCGACGTGTCCCAGCGTTTTTATGACAATGCATTGATTAAGGAGATATTTGCGATATTCCATTCTTTTGAGACACCTTGTATATATTTCTACATAATATGACCGATTCCGAAAATGATTGGTTTTCAAGTTATTTTTGCCATTTTTTTTTGCCAAGTTTGGCCATGTTGTTTTGTTATCTGTGACACAGTTACTTAATTATTTGTAAAAACAAAGTATTGCTAATAGTTCTAGTTTGCAAAAAAATTACAAAACTAAGTGAACATCATTTCAATTTTTTAAAATTAAATAAATTAGACACGCAGGTAAAAAACAAGAAAAAAATTGAAATAACTCGAAAACCAAGCATTTTCGGAATAGGTCATATTTAAGAAAAAATCACAAATTACCTCCTGCAAGGAATTAATCGAATTAAACATTAAATGCAACAAGGCATCTGATCTGTTCTGAGTTTTTTTTAATGTTGAGCCCACGGGGGGGGGGGGGGTCCAGACCCCTCGGACCCCCCCCTCCCTAAATTCGCGACTGCAATTATTCAATTCACTAATTTAAATAAAAAATACATATCAAATTTAATTTTACTTTCTGAAAGTAAGTACAAACTCAGTCTCCGCCTCAGACCATCGTAGGAGTCACCAGGCAATCTAAATTTGTATGCAATAAATCTGTTAAATTTTTTTGTACCTTTTCGATATTTTGAAAATGTATTGTGTAATATATCAAGGTTTATTCTCTGTGCAGTTGGGCAGTTGGTAGATCAAGTCAAGTGCGCATGAGTTGGTATATACATAAATAGATTTGTAACTGTGTGTTTCGCCCCTTTTTCACGGTCAGTTTGGCAATAGAGAAATATTCAGTATCTAACCTGTGTTCATTTCAAACTAAAATACACCACATAAATGGCGACGAGGATTATCTTTTAATAAAACCCACGTGTAACCAGTAGTGTAGAGCAAGTTTCTGCAGAAAATCGGTATTCGGTAGTGAAAATAGTCTAGCATGGCGGATTTCGCGGTTGGTCATTTGCGGGAGTTTTCCTTAAAAGAATCCGACTGGACAATTTTCCAAGCACGCTTAGAAAATTATTTTGCGGCCAACGACATAAAAAGTGCAACACAAAGCGACAAAATGCGTGCAATTTTACTAAACATTTTGGATCAAGATGCCTACAAACTAATATTTGATTTGGTTAGCCCAGAAAAGCCAGAAGAAAAGACCTACGCGCAGCTTGTCGCACTGTTCAACGAACATTTTAAAACACAGCAGTCTCCGTTTGTGGCCCGCTATCAGTTTTATGGTGCCGCGAGAGAATCAGACGAGACGCCAGGGCAGTGGGCAGCAAGACTCCGGGGATTAGCAGTTGGTTGTGCGTTTGGTACCGAGCTAAAAATATGCCTGAGGGACAAGTTCGTTTTTGGGTTTGGAAAGGGAACTATTTTGGACCGGATGATGGAAGAAAAAGTGGATACAACTCTTGAAAAAATGGTGAACATAGCAGCGTCCAAAATGGCGGCCAAGGAGCTGCAGGAAGTTCAAGTAAAACCAGAACCTGTCCATCACCTTGGAAGCGGTAGGCGTGGTTATGGTGCGCAAACATCACGGTAGAGATTGGCAGAGGGAGATGGAACGTCATCAACCACAACAGCGGCATTACTGTCAAGTTTGCGGACGCAATAATCATACAAAAGATAAGTGTTTTTATAGAAATGCAACCTATTTGCAATGCCATAAGTCAGGCCATTTGGCAACCGTTTGTAAAAATAAACCTTCTTTTCCAGCAAACAAAAATTTCAGGCGAAATTTTATCGACGATGACAATGTAAACAGTGGCAATTCACAAAATGATGTTTCAGAAAATAATACAAACGATATAGTTTCCTTATTTAACATAGAAACAAATAGCAATTGCAATTTAAATTTTGATAAGTATAATATAGAAGGGGATTTAAGAAATATTGATGATGACGATGTGCATCTGTTTAACATAAATGGCAAAAACATGTTTTGCATTGAACCGTTTACCGTAAATTTAATGGTTGAAGGTTTTTCTTTGTCATTTCAAATTGATACAGGTAGTGGAATTTCTTGTTTTTTCGCACGATTTTTATTTAAGATATTTTAAAAAATATATTTTACAGCCCACAAATAAAAATTTTATTTTTTACAATGGGGATCAATTAAAACCGGAAGGTTACTTAAGTTTGCGTGTAGAATACAAAAATAAGGTAAACACAATAAAAATTTTTGTTATAAGAAATGGGGGACCACCAATCGTAGGTCGAGATTTTTTAACACTGTATGACCTGGTGCTGTCTATAAATTATTGTGAGGGAAACCTAGAAGATTTAATTAAGGAATATCCCGAAGTTTTTTCACTAGGGTTAGGTTTATTTAATAAAGGGGTTGAAAAAATTTATTTAAAGAATAATGTTGTACCCAAATATATCAAGGCTAGGCCTATTCCTTTTGCAATTAAAGACAAGGTTGAAGCAGAAATTAATAGATTATTATTTTTAGGAATAATATCGCCAGTAGAATTTAGCAGTTGGGCTACCCCCATTGTACCAGTGTTCAAAAAGAATGGCCAAATAAGAATATGTGGTGATTTCAAGGTTACTGTTAACCCAGCAATCGAAGTAGACCAGCACCCTTTGCCTAGGATAGAACAGCTCTTCAGCAAGCTTCAGGGAGGGGGAGAATACAGTAAGCTGGATTTGTCACAAGCCTTTCAACAGATAGAAGTTGACGAGCAGAGTAAGGAGCTGCTAACGGTTTCTACTCATTTAGGGTTGTTCAGGTATAACCGATTAACTTTTGGGGTTGCGTGCGCACCTGCCAAATTCCAAAAAAGAATGGACTCTTTGTTTAGTTCAATGGAGGGGGTTGCGGTTTTTCAAGACGATATTTTAGTTACGGGCAACAACAAAAGAGAGCATATTATAAATTTGAAACGGGTTTTAAATGTATTAAAAGGGGCTGGGTTAAAGGTTAATTATGATAAATGCCAGTTTTAAAAAAAAAGCGTAGAATATTTGGGTTTCATTATTGACAAGGAGGGTTTGCATCCGTCTGGGGAAAAAACTAGGGCCATTGACGAAGCTCCTAGGCCAGAAAATGTTAAACAATTACAATCCTTTTTGGGAAGCATAAATTACTATGGTAGATTTATTAACAATATGTCAACAATTTTGAGTCCATTATATAATTTGCTAAAGGCAGGCATTAAGTGGAGTTGGACCAGTCAGTGTGAGCAAGCTTTTGAACTAATTAAAATGGCTTTAAAGTCGACAAAGGTATTAGTGCATTACAATCATAATCTGGAGCTAAGACTGACGGTTGATGCTTCCCCCGTGGGGGTTGGAGCTGTTTTAAGCCATAAGTTTCCCACGGGAGAGGAAAAACCAATAGCTTTTGCCTCAGCTGCAGAAAAAAATTATTCGCAAATAGAGAAAGAAGCTTTGGCAATTATTTACGGCGTTTTAAAATTCAGTCAATACTTGTATGCAAACAAGTTTAAGCTTATAACGGACCATAAGCCCTTGGTAACTATTTTTGGTGAAAATAAGTCAATTCCGCAATTTGCGGCAAATAGGCTTAGACGCTGGGCTCTTATTTTGTCAGCATACAATTATAAAATTGAGTTTATAACTAGCACCAAAAATAGGGCCGATTGGCTTTCGCGTTTACCGTCTAAAAACGAAAAGGATTTCTTAAATGATGAGCATATAGATATAGATTATTGCTATTTTTTCTCTAATAGTCGTTTTAAATTAAACTTAGAAGCTGTTAGAGAAGCTTCAGTTGTTGATGAGATTTTGAACAAGGTTAAGGGTTTTGTTAACAATGGCTGGCCCAAAAAATGTAAAGATCCTTTGCTACGTCCATATTTTGTTAAAAGGTTTGAATTTTTGGTTAGGGATGATTGTGTATTTTGGAATCATAGGCTAGTTGTACCAACAGGTTTGCAAGGACAGGTATTAGAAGAGTTACATAGTAGTCATATGGGAGTTGTGCGAATGAAAAATTTTGCTCGCAGTTATTTTTGGTTTCCAAGTCTGGACAAGCAAATAGAGAAAGTAGTTAAAGGCTGCCAAGCATGTAATTTTCATTCAAACAATCCTCCCAAGGTACAGATATCGCCATGGCCAGTGCCAAATGGCCCATGGGAAAGGATTCACGTTGATTTTTGTGAATTAGGAAATAAGTTTTTCTTAATAGTTGTAGACGCTTTTTCAAAATGGCTTGAGGTTTTCGAAATGTCCAATATAAGCACGGTAGTAACGATCAAGGCCTTGAGACGACTTTTTGCAACCTTTGGGCTACCACATGTACTTGTGTCAGATAATGGTCGATCGCTTGTATCTGACGATTTTGAAAGCTTTTTGTCAAGAAACAACGTAAAACACTTAACCAGTCCTCCGTACTCTCCCTCCTCAAATGGCGCTGCTGAGAATGGTGTTAAAACTTTTAAATATGCGTTGAAAAAGGCAATTTATAATAATAATTCAGGTGGTGCTGATTTAAATTTGGCCATATGTAGGTTTTTGTTTGATTATAGGAATACGCCACACACGTCCACTGGGGTTAGTCCAGCGGTTTTGATGTTTGTTAGGAGCTTAAGAACGCGTTTTTCAACCCTTTCGCCTCCAAGGTTAGAAAATGTAAAAAGAAATGTTGACAGGGCAGATTTAAAGGTGCGTGAAAGGGTTAAAAAACAGCAACAGATGAAAGGGTTAAAAAACAGCAACAGAATCAAGTACGTTATAGTAAGGGTAGAAAGTTAGAAGGTTTTAAAATAAATGAAGAGGTGCTTGTAAGAAATTATAGTAATCCGAGTAAGCCTAGTTTTATCAGGGGTAAAATTGTGAGGAAACTAGGAAATAGAACATACTTGGTTGAAGTTCCAGAACTGACAAAAACCTGGAAGAGGCATTGTAATCAAATAAAAAAATATAAAATGTTTACTCCTAAAGTCCAGTCGCGCCTTCCAGTTGTCAGCTCTGAAACTTTAACAACAGGTACTGGCACGCTTGAGCAGACAACGCCAAGCAGTTCACTAAATACTACAGCGCAAAATGTAGATTGCGAGTTAAGTACTAGTAGTTCCAGTAGTTATGACAGTTGTTCTGAACCGGAACAAGACATAATAAACCATAGGCCTAAAAGAATGGTTAAACCGGTTGAGCGATTAATTTATAGATAATTTAAAACATTATTTTTTTTGTATACAATCGATTTCTAAAGTTTTTAGTTAAGTAGTATTTTTTTTTTTTTTGTAAGGGAGGATGATGTAATATATCAAGGTTTATTCTCTGTGCAGTTGGGCAGTTGGTAGATCAAGTCAAGTGCGCATGAGTTGGTATATACATAAATAGATTTGTAACTGTGTGTTTCGCCCCTTTTTCACGGTCAGTTTGGCAATAGAGAAATATTCAGTATCTAACCTGTGTTTCATTTCAAACTAAAATACACCACATATTGAATATGACGATGACCACACACAAGAAAGGTATTTTAAACATGATCTAACAAGAGTTTTCTAAATCGCATTCAAGCTGTCAATATTTTGGAAATCTCTAGTATTTCTACACATGAATCCTAATAACTATAATGATTTGTTTACAATGTATTCATAGTGAGTATGGGAATCTAATTTAACATCCTAGTGAACACCCAAATCCCACTGATTGGTAACTCTTTCCAAAATGCAATCATTTAATTTTTAGTCATAGTTAAGTGGCTGCATTGTGCGATGAAAAGTAATTGTTTCACATTTTTTAATGTTTAACTCCATTTTATTTCTAACACACCACTAATACACTCTGTTTAAGTCCTCTTGGATTCTCAAATCATCATAAACTGACTTAACTATAGCAAACAATTTTAAGTTATCAGCAAAGAATTAAAAAATTAGATTTACAACTTTAAATCGTTAATAAAGATTATAAATAAGTAGGGATCCAAATGGCTGCCCTGTGGTACGCCAACAAAACCCTTTTCCTTAACAAACTGTTTTCTGTTACTTTTATAAAATTGTTACCACTTAAGTAAAGTGTTTCAGAAAAACCAAAGCATCCAGTATATTTATCAGAGTCAAACGCCTTGCCAAAGTCTATAGGTATAGACAGCGACAACTTGGTATACACTTTCCAAGACATCTAACACCGTTTCACCTTTTTAAGGCGTCCTGAAAGGAATCTGCGTACCAACTATAGAAAAAAATTAAAATAATATGCAATATGATATCTTAAAGCTTGAACTTGGTAATAACTCCACATTTTAACGAATAGATAAAGTCTATCCAAACCTAATAGAATTTTTAAAGACGATGTTTCGCCACCGAAATAAATGTATCCCTGGGCGTGCCGTCGAACGATAATTATGACTTTAAATTAATGCAATAAATATATTATTTTTTATAATTATTTGTAATCCAGTATAAACATGGTAAGTATTTTAGAAACCTGTCAAATCGAGCGCAAAAATAATTTACCTATTACTTTAATCAAAACTTTTGAAGGCGCGTATTGTAATCAAGCGTAGAAATTGCTAATTGGTCGCAAAAAAGGGCTCCCTTCTCCCCTACACCCTTTCCAATCCTATCATGTATTTATAAGAATATTAATCATTGTTAAAACTTTTAAATCGAATCAAAAAATCAAATCTAAAATAAAAAAAAAATATATTCATACGCTGTTGGAATCGTCAGATGATTCGGAACTGGATTCATTCGCATTTTGAATCACTAGTGGTGCTACTGGCGGTAAAATAAGATATTCCTCCTCTTTTTTTATAACGTGGGCCACACAGCTTTTCCAAATATCGCGGCTTAGTTCACTTACTACCTGCCGAATATTATCGAGTACTATTGCGCTTAGTGTTGGTGACTGATTACATTTACGAAGACTTTTTTTATAGTGCCCCAAATCATTTCTATAGGATTAAATATGCAATAATAAGGAGGTAAACGCAATACAGTATGGCCGTGTCTAGTGCAAAGATTATCAATTATGTATTAATTTTTAAAATTTTGACTCTTTAGTAATTCTTTTTTTACCGGGACCTTCTCAGGAATTTTCATGTTTTTACTCTCTCAGTATTATTATTCGGGATTTTGTTTAATATACGCGAATGGTTGTCCATGACTATTAGGTGGAACGTTTGGTAAGAGCTGATCGACAAACCATTTTTCAAATAAATCCCCAGTCATGTCCTCATGATAATTGGCAGAAGATGTTGATATATTTTTGGCCAACAAAAGCAATGCATTGGGCACGAAACCGTTTTCACCTCCGGCATGAAGTATTATTATGCGCTTTCCTCTTGAACACGGTGTATTTAAGCTACAATTTTGAGTTTCATCTACCCAACCGTACTGAACAACATCATGAGTATCAAACCATGTCTCGTCTAGATATACAATATACCTTTTTGATTCGCGATATTCTTTTATTTTACGCAAATATTCTTGACGATGTTCAACGAGACGGCGTGACTCCATTATTACCATTCGATTATTAATTTTTTTATGTTTAAATCCGCAATTTAATAAAATACCCCGAAGCGTTTCCAATGACTGATACATATAATCAGGGTAATCGCGTAACTTATCCCAGATAATTTGTAATGTCGGTACCGTATTTTCCTTGTATGAATTGTAAACAATTCGTCGAATAACATATTTTGCTGCATCCTCAACTTTCCGAAACTGTTGGTTATTTTTCTTTCGCTTTACCGAATGATCTGTAACTTCTCCTGCCTTAATTACGCGATAAATTGTAGATATCGAAAGTAGTGTTAATTCGTTAATTCTTTTATTATGAATTTATCTAACTGTTCGGTATTTTCTTTTTTTAAACAACCGTAAATATTTAAAATTATTCGTTGACTTTGAACATGTAAATCTTTATTAAACTCCGAACATTTTTCGGCTAGCGATGCGGTCGTTAGCGAAGGTAATTCAACATGTAATAATTCCCGTTCATCTACATCAAACGGGCGCCAAAAAGACATTATTATAATAAAAATATACTTATCTTAACGAAAACTCGGAAACAATCGAAACACGTCCACACACGACACTGCTTTTCTAGAAACTAACCGTTTGAAAATAACATCTCAATTAAATAGCATGCGATGATACTATAATATTATAAGTGGAAAAGAGACAAAGCGTTAGAAACCAGAAACTAGTCGAACGGAATGCCGACCGCGATCGTTCAACCTTTTTTAAGTGAAAAGTAGGCCTAAAATCTGACCGCCTAGCGCGTAGTATTTAGTAGTAGTGAGCAATCCTGGTATATAGTGCTGTTGGCGGCGTTATTTGTAGTTTTTATTGCCATTTTAAATTTCGATGGAAACATCGTCTTTAAAAATTCTGTTTGGTTTGGATAGAGTATACTGCTTTTGTTTTCCGTTTTTTCAGGACACTTCCACTGCCCGGAGTGCCTGCCGCTGCTGCTGGCCAGGGGACCATTTGGTGTCTGGTGGCTGCTGCAGTCAACAGAAAGAACTGCATGGTTTTGCATACGCAATTTTTGATCTCAGATTAGACTTTACCAATGGAATTTATAATATACATAGTAGTTGTTTTTAAAATTTTAATAAATGTTTTTTCTATATAATCCTTGTTTCGCTTAGGATGTTTGTAAATATATTTAAGTAATTTATAGTCATAATATTAAGTAAAATAGGTTTCGTTTGTAATATCATAATTATTGAATTTTGAAAAATATTTCTTAAAGTAATTGTTTCAAAATAAGAAATGCCTATACATATACTGTCACCTGCTAAGTCGATAAAGTCACTTTGCCATTGTACCGATGATATCGACAAAATTAATAATGCAGGTGGCTCATAGATGGCCTATGATTCGACGCAATAGCATTAACGCGACATTTCTTAAACTATTTTTCTGTGGTACAGAGTACTTGTAAACATGGTCGAAAAATGTGACTGTGTCAGGTGGGGTAAAGGAACATGAACTTACTGTAGAAGGAATTCCCATAGTCGAGATTTTATCGAATCTTGAGAAAAAACTGTTAAAAGTTTTGTCAAAAATATTGATTTATATTTGATTGATATCATTTTAAGTTCGCTACCGGGCAAGTTTTCGTTCACGTTACAATTCTTGACTTTTTTCAATCTTGATTTGAATTTATTTAAATTTTTTCCCTTAGTGCATACCGATTATTGAAATTTAGAAGGTCACTTGGCTTAATTTCAATTTTTTGAAAACTCTTATTTCAGTTATTATTGATTAGAGTACCTTCCTGCATACCAAACTGCCATGTTTATTGAAATTTCAGTCAAATGTCGTTTTCATGTCATAATTTCAACCTTAACATCAAGTCAAGGTACTTACTGCATAGGGCTGATTGACTGAGAAGAGTCCTTATTACATGTGCCTGAGATTTTTCAATAAATTACCAAACAGTGTAAAAATCATTACATGTCAGAAAATCTTTAAAAAGTCTGTAAGGAAATTGTTAATTGAACTGGAACCCTATTCCATTGATGATTTTTTAAATAATTAGGCCAAGGTAGACTGAGCAGGTATAGGATGGGATAATTGTTGTTTATTTCTCCTTTTGACGCCATTTCTTTTATGTTGGGTATGCTATTTTTTATGATGTATTGTTAACACAATATGAAAAATAAACTTTATTATTATTATGACAAAAATTAAAGTCTAAATTAAATGGGATTGACCCTTTTATAATAATACATGACATCACAGATCATTCACCAATACCATTGATTACCTCAAAAAATAAGAACAATTACAAAACTAGTAAAAACAATGACAACAACATTACAAACAAACATAGTTCTTACACAATAATTGACTATGACAAGTTGCAAGTTTTATCTGATACAGTGGATTGGAACCATACCTTGAGTTTTGCACAACCAGAGGAAGCCACCAACTATTTAGTTGTGAAACTAATTGAAATTATAAAACAATCGAAAAAAATGGTAAATGCAAAACAAAAGTATAATAAAATAAAACCGTCGATCACAAATGGATTAATCACGTCCATAAAAATACGTGATAAACTAAAAAAAATCCCTAATAAAAAACTCTACAAATGACAAGCATGGTGAATACAAAGAATACCGCAATACTTTAAAAAAACTAATTGAACATACAAAAAATTACTATTACAAAAATTAAATTAACGAAAATAAAGGTAATATAAAAAAATTGTATATAACTATAAATGAGGCAACAAATGAAAATACGGTGAAATTACCATTAAAACAAATACAACAAAATGGAGCAACAATTACAAATCAAAAAGACATAGCCGACATATTTAATGACTTCTTTGTCAACGTAGGTAAGTCGATGTCAGACTCAATCGACGTTCCCATGAATCCATTTAAAATTGACTCAATTAAATCAGCTTATTCAATGTAGGTACCTGAGACCAACAAACACAAACGAAGTGACAAAGTATATAACCAGTTTAAAAAATAATTGTTCCCCAGGTTACGATCAAATATCATCTAAAACAATAAAACTCCTCCACCGGGATCTATTAAATCCTCTTGTTCATATTATCAATCTATTTTTTAAAACAAGTAGTATGGTTCCATAACATTTCAAAACATCAATAGTTACACCTATATATAAAGCAGGAGATAAACAGAATATAGGAAACTAGACCTATAAGTATAAATTCGAATTTTGCAAAAATATTTGAAGTGCCTTAAAACGAGGCTTGTTGATTTCTTAACCATTAATGATGTGCTGTCGAAAAACCAGTTTGATTTCATCAAAGAGGCTAATACCTCAAATGCTATATAAGTTCGTTGATAGTACTACTGAAAATTTAAACAATAATAACAAGTGCATTGCCCTAGTTTATAGATCTGGTGAAGGCGTTCGACACGGTCTCCCATTCCTTGTTGCTGGAAGTTCTAAGCAAATATGGGGTGATGGGTACTGTGTTGGGGGTTTTCTCGGATTATCTAAATGATCGTCCCTAGCGCACTAGGATCGAAAATAACATCAGTGAAAAAAAATTGTAAATTACGGTGTGCCCCAGGGTACAGTACTTGGTCCGATTATGTTTGTGATATATGTAAATGCTCTTTGCAATTTTGGTGTGGGGGGAGGATCATGGCATATGCTGATGATACTGCCATCATTTTCTCCTGTAAAACTTGGGAGGGAGCGAGGGCTAAGTTAAAGTCCGGTTTTGCTAAAGTTAAAAACTATTTGGACACCTTTCAACTCCGTATTAACTTTCAGAAAACCCATTATATGGCTTTCTCTTTGACAAAAGCAAATAGACCGGACTTTGACTGTATCTTAAATAAAATTAAATATCTTGGTGTCATAATAGACAAACATTTAAAGTGGAACGAGAATGTGCCATACATTAGTAGAAAGATAAGGTGTTTGATTCGCAAATTTTATATTATGACAGATTTTTTTTGCCGTAATCATTTAATAATGATACATAATGCCTTGGTTGAACCACTTTCAAATTACGCAATTGTGGTGTGGGGAGGGGCATATAATATACATTTAGAACAATATAAAAGAATTCAAAACCATATTGTTAAAATTATACTTAAAAAACCCAGAATGTATCCCACTCGGTATCCCACCAATTTGTTATATTCCAATGCGAAATAAATTATTTAGTTCATTTTTTTTTTATTTTATCCCGAAAATTCAAATCATACGGTATACCTATGACATCATAATCGGAAAGTAGATGAAATTTACAAGAAAAGATGTGAAAAACGCAGTTCGATATCTTTGTTCGTTTCAGACTTATTGCCAAAACAATAATTTTTAATACAAATTGCGCCCTCTAGCAATTTTATTAGAAACTATTGTGCACCACTGGATACGACAATTGAAGGTACTTCCAAACAAGCTTAAAATCGGATAAGTCGTTAAGAAGTTACAGCGATTTTAATGTTTACGCTTTCAATAGCTTCTCCCACTCTTATCAAGTGAAAGTGTAAACATTAAAATCGCTGTAACTTCTAAACGACTTATCCGATTTTACTAAATTTAAGCTTGTTTGGAAGAGAAAGGTAAATACCTTTAATTGTCATATCCAATGGTACACAATAGTTTCTAATAAAATTGCTAGAGGGCGCAATTTTAATAAAAAATAATTGTTTTGGCAATAATTCTGAAACGAACAACAATATCAAACTGCGGTCTTTACATTTTTTCTTGCAAATTTAATCTACTTTCCGAATATGATGTCATAGTTATACGGTATGATTTAAATTTTCGGGATAAAATAAAAAAAAACTGTTATTATTACAAATTGCGCCCTCTAGCAATTTTATTAGAAACTATCGTGTACCATTGGATACGACGATTGAAGATACTTATCTTTCCCTTCCAAACAAGCTTAAATTTAGTAAAATCGGATAAGTCGTTTAGAAGTTACAGGGATTTTAATGTTTACACATTCAACCCCACTCTTATTAAGGTCGGTACGCCAACGAGCCTAAGACCAAAATGATGCAGAATTGTCTAAGCTTTCCAATGATGTAATCAGAGTTATACCTTATTATGGAAATTTTCGGAGAAATTTAAAATTTTTAAAAATAATTTTCAATAGTGCTCCCTTGCGGCGAAATAAGAAACTTGAAAGTAATTTCCAGAATTTTCTCATTACCGCTTTAATCATAACTTTTTTTTCCCAAGTTTATATGTTTAGTAGTTTCCGTGATATGGCCGGTGGCCACCCTTAATGAAACACCCTGTATATTAACGACATGCAAATTTATCCATAACAATGAAAAGTACAAATCGAAATATATGGATGTACCGGGTGTCCCACTAAGAATGGCTCTCGGCCGTATATCAGAAAGGGTTAGTCGTATGGCTTGCGGAAAATTTGAAAACTGTTAAAAGTTTTGTCAAAAATATTGATTTATATTTGATTGATATCATTTTAAGTTCGCTACCGGGCAAGTTTTCGTTCACGTTACAATTCTTGACTTTTTTCAATCTTGATTTGAATTTATTTAAATTTTTTCCCTTAGTGCATACCGATTATTGAAATTTAGAAGGTCACTTGGCTTAATTTCAATTTTTTGAAAACTCTTATTTCAGTTATTATTGATTAGAGTACCTTCCTGCATACCAAACTGCCATGTTTATTGAAATTTCAGTCAAATGTCGTTTTCATGTCATAATTTCAACCTTAACATCAAGTCAAGGTACTTACTGCATAGGGCTGATTGACTGAGAAGAGTCCTTATTACATGTGCCTGAGATTTTTCAATAAATTACCAAACAGTGTAAAAATCATTACATGTCAGAAAATCTTTAAAAAGTCTGTAAGGAAATTGTTAATTGAACTGGAACCCTATTCCATTGATGATTTTTTAAATAATTAGGCCAAGGTAGACTGAGCAGGTATAGGATGGGATAATTGTTGTTTATTTCTCCTTTTGACGCCATTTCTTTTATGTTGGGTATGCTATTTTTTATGATGTATTGTTAACACAATATGAAAAATAAACTTTATTATTATTATGACAAAAATTAAAGTCTAAATTAAATGGGATTGACCCTTTTATAATAATACATGACATCACAGATCATTCACCAATACCATTGATTACCTCAAAAAATAAGAACAATTACAAAACTAGTAAAAACAATGACAACAACATTACAAACAAACATAGTTCTTACACAATAATTGACTATGACAAGTTGCAAGTTTTATCTGATACAGTGGATTGGAACCATACCTTGAGTTTTGCACAACCAGAGGAAGCCACCAACTATTTAGTTGTGAAACTAATTGAAATTATAAAACAATAGAAAAAAAATGGTAAATGCAAAACAAAAGTATAATAAAATAAAACCGTCGATTACAAATGGATTAATCACGTCCATAAAAATACGTGATAAACTAAAAAAAATCCCTAATAAAAAACTCTACAAATGACAAGCATGGTGAATACAAAGAATACCGCAATACTTTAAAAAAACTAATTGAACATACAAAAAATTACTATTACAAAAATTAAATTAACGAAAATAAAGGTAATATAAAAAAATTGTATATAACTATAAATGAGGCAACAAATGAAAATACGGTGAAATTACCATTAAAACAAATACAACAAAATGGAGCAACAATTACAAATCAAAAAGACATAGCCGACATATTTAATGACTTCTTTGTCAACGTAGGTAAGTCGATGTCAGACTCAATCGACGTTCCCATGAATCCATTTAAAATTGACTCAATTAAATCAGCTTATTCAATGTAGGTACCTGAGACCAACAAACACAAACGAAGTGACAAAGTATATAACCAGTTTAAAAAATAATTGTTCCCCAGGTTACGATCAAATATCATCTAAAACAATAAAACTCCTCCACCGGGATCTATTAAATCCTCTTGTTCATATTATCAATCTATTTTTTAAAACAAGTAGTATGGTTCCATCACATTTCAAAACATCAATAGTTACACCTATATATAAAGCAGGAGATAAACAGAATATAGGAAACTATAGACCTATAAGTATAAATTCGAATTTTGCAAAAATATTTGAAGTGCCTTAAAACGAGGCTTGTTGATTTCTTAACCATTAATGATGTGCTGTCGAAAAACCAGTTTGATTTCATCAAAGAGGCTAATACCTCAAATGCTATATAAGTTCGTTGATAGTATTACTGAAAATTTAAACAATAATAACAAGTGCATTGCCCTAGTTTATAGATCTGGTGAAGGCGTTCGACACGGTCTCCCATTCCTTGTTGCTGGAAGTTCTAAGCAAATATGGGGTGATGGGTACTGTGTTGGGGGTTTTCTCGGATTATCTAAATGATCGTCTCTAGCGCACTAGGATCGAAAATAACATCAGTGAAAAAAAATGTAAAGCACGGTGTGCCCCAGGGTACAGTACTTGATCCGATTATGTTTGTGATATATGTAAATGCTCTTTGCAATTTTGGTGTGGGGGGAGGATCATGGCATATGCTGATGATACTGCCATCATTTTCTCCTGTAAAACTTGGGAGGGAGCGAGGGCTAAGTTAAAGTCCGGTTTTGCTAAAGTTAAAAACTATTTGGACACCTTTCAACTCCGTATTAACTTTCAGAAAACCCATTATATGGCTTTCTCTTTGACAAAAGCAAATAGACCGGACTTTGACTGTATCTTAAATAAAATTAAATATCTTGGTGTCATAATAGACAAACATTTAAAGTGGAACGAGAATGTGCCATACATTAGTAGAAAGATAAGGTGTTTGATTCGCAAATTTTATATTATGACAGATTTTTTTTGCCGTAATCATTTAATAATGATACATAATGCCTTGGTTGAACCACTTTCAAATTACGCAATTGTGGTGTGGGGAGGGGCATATAATATACATTTAGAACAATATAAAAGAATTCAAAACCATATTGTTAAAATTATACTTAAAAAACCCAGAATGTATCCCACTCGGTATCCCACCAGTTTGTTATATTCCAATGCGAAATAAATTATTTAGTTCATTTTTTTTTTATTTTATCCCGAAAATTCAAATCATACGGTATACCTATGACATCATAATCGGAAAGTAGATGAAATTTACAAGAAAAGATGTGAAAAACGCAGTTCGATATCTTTGTTCGTTTCAGACTTATTGCCAAAACAATAATTTTTAATACAAATTGCGCCCTCTAGCAATTTTATTAGAAACTATTGTGCACCACTGGATACGACAATTGAAGGTACTTCCAAACAAGCTTAAAATCGGATAAGTCGTTAAGAAGTTACAGCGATTTTAATGTTTACGCTTTCAATAGCTTCTCCCACTCTTATCAAGTGAAAGTGTAAACATTAAAATCGCTGTAACTTCTAAACGACTTATCCGATTTTACTAAATTTAAGCTTGTTTGGAAGAGAAAGGTAAATACCTTTAATTGTCATATCCAATGGTACACAATAGTTTCTAATAAAATTGCTAGAGGGCGCAATTTTAATAAAAAATAATTGTTTTGGCAATAATTCTGAAACGAACAACAATATCAAACTGCGGTCTTTACATTTTTTCTTGCAAATTTAATCTACTTTCCGAATATGATGTCATAGTTATACGGTATGATTTAAATTTTCGGGATAAAATAAAAAAAAACTGTTATTATTACAAATTGCGCCCTCTAGCAATTTTATTAGAAACTATCGTGTACCATTGGATACGACGATTGAAGATACTTATCTTTCCCTTCCAAACAAGCTTAAATTTAGTAAAATCGGATAAGTCGTTTAGAAGTTACAGCGATTTTAATGTTTACACATTCAACCCCACTCTTATTAAGGTCGGTACGCCAACGAGCCTAAGACCAAAATGATGCAGAATTGTCTAAGCTTTCCAATGATGTAATCAGAGTTATACCTTATTATGGAAATTTTCGGAGAAATTTAAAATTTTTAAAAATAATTTTCAATAGTGCTCCCTTGCGGCGAAATAAGAAACTTGAAAGTAATTTCCAGAATTTTCTCATTACCGCTTTAATCATAACTTTTTTTTCCCAAGTTTATATGTTTAGTAGTTTCCGTGATATGGCCGGTGGCCACCCTTAATGAAACACCCTGTATATTAACGACATGCAAATTTATCCATAACAATGAAAAGTACAAATCGAAATATATGGATGTACCGGGTGTCCCACTAAGAATGGCTCTCGGCCGTATATCAGAAAGGGTTAGTCGTATGGCTTGCGGAAAATTTTTTTTTTAGTAAAAGTGGCCATGAGAAATTGCTGGAAATAATTTTTAAGTTTCTCAGTCGAGCGCTAGAGGGCGTAACCGTAACGGTAAATCAGTAAAACTCAGTATTTTCAAAAGTTGTCTATTTAAGGTCTATTGAAAGTACCATTTTCGTATACTTTGAAGTTTCTAATAAAATTGCTAGAGGGCGCAATTTTAATAAAAAATAATTGTTTTGGCAATAATTCTGAAACGAACAACAATATCAAACTGCGGTCTTTACATTTTTTCTTGCAAATTTAATCTACTTTCCGAATATGATGTCATAGTTATACGGTATGATTTAAATTTTCGGGATAAAATAAAAAAAAACTGTTATTATTACAAATTGCGCCCTCTAGCAATTTTATTAGAAACTATCGTGTACCATTGGATACGACGATTGAAGATACTTATCTTTCCCTTCCAAACAAGCTTAAATTTAGTAAAATCGGATAAGTCGTTTAGAAGTTACAGCGATTTTAATGTTTACACATTCAACCCCACTCTTATTAAGGTCGGTACGCCAACGAGCCTAAGACCAAAATGATGCAGAATTGTCTAAGCTTTCCAATGATGTAATCAGAGTTATACCTTATTATGGAAATTTTCGGAGAAATTTAAAATTTTTAAAAATAATTTTCAATAGTGCTCCCTTGCGGCGAAATAAGAAACTTGAAAGTAATTTCCAGAATTTTCTCATTACCGCTTTAATCATAACTTTTTTTTCCCAAGTTTATATGTTTAGTAGTTTCCGTGATATGGCCGGTGGCCACCCTTAATGAAACACCCTGTATATTAACGACATGCAAATTTATCCATAACAATGAAAAGTACAAATCGAAATATATGGATGTACCGGGTGTCCCACTAAGAATGGCTCTCGGCCGTATATCAGAAAGGGTTAGTCGTATGGCTTGCGGAAAATTTTTTTTTTAGTAAAAGTGGCCATGAGAAATTGCTGGAAATAATTTTTAAGTTTCTCAGTCGAGCGCTAGAGGGCGTAACCGTAACGGTAAATCAGTAAAACTCAGTATTTTCAAAAGTTGTCTATTTAAGGTCTATTGAAAGTACCATTTTCGTATACTTTGAAGGTTTCTGAACAAACTTCATTTATAAAACGTCTTTGTCAGTTTTAAAATAAAGTGGTGGGGGAAGGTTAAACATTATTTTAAACAAATGCTCATAACTTCGGGTTAGCTCAACAGAATTCAGTAAACTTAGTCTTGTTAAAAAGAGTTTCCCATACTCTATATTACACAATATAAACCTTGACAATATGATTTTAAAAGTAGGCGCTAGAGGGAGCTATCTTACAACTTAACAAACATTGCGCCTTTTTTCAAAAGTTTTAAATACAATAGTATATTTAATTTTACCTCATTACGAAGATAAATAAAAGCCTAAAAAACTGGCCAAAACCCCAACTCGATATATTTTTTCAAACCGGAGATATTAACAAGAACAATAAACACGGAAAAATATGATTATATTTAAGTTTCAACGGTAAAGATTTTTCAAAAGTCAAATAGGCCTATGGAAAAACAAAATACGATTTAAAATTACATGCTTTTCATATTATTATGACGAGAGAGCCATTCTTAATGGGACACCCGGTACTGCATAAGAGGTATGGAAAATAGGCTTTTAAACACTACCTTATGTAACAACAGCTTAGGTCAACATGTTGCTCGACATTTTGTAACATATTTGGGTCCAAAATTATACAACAAAATACCATTAGAAATAAGAAATATAAAAGATAAAAAACGTTTTAAAACTGAGTTTAAGAAATTCTTTTTGACAAATATGAATATTTTTACTGAGGTGTTGTAATATCGGCAAACTTTAAACCTAGCTTTAAACTATTTTGTGGGTCTCTGTAAAATTTGCCACTGGGTTATATTATTATTATTATTGTTATTACTACTTTGGTAGGTTTTTTTTTAATTAACTACATTGTTTTCAAAGTATAATTGTTTTTGTTTATATATTTCACTACTATTTTATGTAGAATTTGATTTTACTGAGATTATTGCTCAAGCAGCTGTGACACTTCTATTATACCGGGTGTCCACGGAAGGTGGCTCGCCCCTCTAACTTTTTTGTTTTTCAAGATAATGAAATAAAATTCGGGGGATTTGTATACGACATAAAACTGCATTTTTTGACCCGTGACTAAACATTATGGAACTTCCGGTTTAACCTGAAGTGACATAAATTTTCGATTTTTAAATGGGACACCTGGTATATTTTTACTTTTTTTGACTCCATATGGCATTCTAAATACAACGATGTGTCAGTTGTCACTTTTTGTCGCCAAGAAAATATTTTTTTTCAACTTTTTCACTTCTTGTAAAACTATTATTTTCCATGTTTTTAAACAACAAACTAATTTACTTTGGCAGAAGCTGTTGGCATTTCAATTTTCTTCAAGGCATGATTTTCTTTTATCAGTTTTGCTGGTCACAGGCTACTTGATGCATTTAAATCTAAATTTATTCTCAAAAGATGCTTCATTTTAGGAAAGTTCTAAGTTAACTTTTTAAAGTTTTTTAATGGCAGCTTTTCTAAAACCTAATAGTGTATGGTATCAAAATAATCGTAATAAAATCCTCTTTTTTCTTAACCCGACGAGCCACCACGTTGCCATTTAAAAAAAATGAGTTATACAACTTTAAAAATTAAATTTAACATAGCACATAGCATTGGATCAAAAATAGTAAAATTGTATTTTTCCCAAGATTAGAGAACTGAAATAAGCTATTTTAAGGTATTCATAGCCCTCTAGATAAAACAATAAATTTGGAAAAAAAATATTTTCTTGGCGACAAAAAGTGACAAGTGACACATCGTTGTATTTACAATGTCATATGGAGTCAAAAAAAGTAAAAATATACCAGATGTCCCATTTAAAAATCGAAAGTTTATGTTTCCGGTTAAACCGGAAGTTCCATAATAATGTTGAGTCACCTGTCAAATAATTCAGTTTTATGTCGTATACAAATCCCCCGAATTTTATTTCATTATCTTGAAAAACAAAAAAGTTAGAGGGGCGAGCCACCTTCCGTGGACACCCGGTATAACATTCTAAATAAGCACATACAGGTATATCTAATACCTAGGTGCTATAGTATGTAAATGTTTTTTAAATGTTTTATAAAATTTACCTGTATATTTCACATTTGTATCTATGTAAAAGAGTAGTTTTGAAATAAATAGTTTTGCTTCGATCGAGATAAAAATTGGGAAAGGGAGTGGTTATTTATTTATAAGTATCAACAGCGCTGGAGCCAATTACAGATACATCTTACAGCTAGTAATTATAACAAAAACAAAAGTAAAGCCTATGAGGTGAACAAGTATCAAAACCCCATAAAAATTGGTACTCAACTGAGCATCACAATATTGTCTGTTAATTGGTCCTCAGTTTTCTCTCGACCAAATCCTTGAACTGACCAAGACTAGACAGTATCTACATCAATATGAGATGCATACAGATTAAAAAAGTGGCACAATTTGTAAATTGAAGAATTTTTGTAAAGGTTTGTTCGAGGATAGGTCAGATAAAAAATATTTGAGGCTCGCGAGTTAACTCTATTGACAGCAAATGGTAGTTTTCCTAGAATACCGGGGCAGTCAATTTCAACTTTCAAAATTCTAAACAAAGTGCATAGCAAAATTTTGATTCTTCTTTTATACAGGGTGTCCCACTAAGAATAGCTCTCGGCCGTATCTCAGAAAGGCTTAGTCGTATGGCTTGCGGAAAATTTTTTTTTAGGAAAAGTGGCCAGGAGAAATTGCTGGAAATTATTTTTAAGTTCCTTATTTCGCCGCAAGAGAGCACAATTAATAATTTTTTTTTAAATTCTAAATTTCTCCGGAAATTCCCATATTAAGGTATAACTCTGATTACATCATCGAAAAGCTTAGACAAATCTGCATCATTTTGGTTTAAGGCTCGTTGACGTACCAACCTTGATAAGAGTGGGGGAAGCTATTGAATTTGTAAACATTAAAATCGCTGTAACTTCTAAACGACTTATCCGATTTTACTCAATTTAAGCTTGTTTGGAAGGGAAAGGTAAGTATCTTCAATCGCCGTATCCAACAGTACACGATAGTGTTTAATAAAATGGCTAGAGGGCGCAATTTGTAATAATAACAGTTTTTTCGATTTTATCTCGAAAATTCAAATCATACGGTATAACTATGACATCATAATCGGAAAGTAAATTAAATTTGAAAGAAAAGACGTAAAGACCGCAGTTCGATATCCTTATTCGTTTCAGAGTTATTGCCAAAACAATAATTTTGAGTACAAATTGCGCCCTCTAGCAATTTTATTAGAAACTATCGTGCACCATTGGATACAACAATTTAAGTTACTTACCTTTCTCTTCCAAACAAGCTTAAACTTAGTAAAATCGGATAAGTCGTTTAGAAGTTACAGCGATTTTAATGTATACACTTTCACTTAATAAGGTGGGAGAAGCTATTGAAAGTGTAAACATTAAAATCGCTGTAACTTCTAAACGACTTATCCGATTTTACTAAATTTAAGCTTGTTTGGAAGTACCTTCAATTGTCGTATCCAATAGTACACGATAGTTTCTAATAAAATTGCTAGAGGGCGCTATTTGTATTAATAATTATTATTTTGGCGATAACTCTGAAACAACCAAGGATATCGAACTGCGGTCTTCACATCTTTTCTCGCAAATTTCATCTACTTCCCGATTATGATATCATAGTTATCCCGTATGATTTGAATTTTCGGTAAAATCAAAAAAACTGTTATTATTACAAATTGCGCACTCTAGCAAATTTATTAGAAACTATCGTGTACCATTGGATACGACAATTAAAAGTACTTACTTTTCTCTTCGAAACAAGCTTAAACTTAATAAAATTGGATAAGACGTTTAGAAGTTACAGCGATTTTAAAGATTACACTTTCAATACCTTCCCTCGCCATTACCAAGGTCGGTACGCCAATGAGCTAAGGCCAAAATGATGCAAAATTGTCTAGTCTTTCTAATGCTGTAATCAGAGGTATACTATAATTATGGAATTTTCGGAGAAGTTTAGAATTTAAAAAATTAATTTTCAATTGCGAAATGTAAAACTAATAATTTCCAGAATTTCTGGTACTAAGTTTAAGCTTGTTTGGAAGAGAAAGGTAAGTAACTTAAATTGTTGTATCCAATGGTACACGATAGTTTCTAATAAAATTGCTAGAGGGCGCAATTTGTATTAAAAATTATTGTTTTGGCAATAATTCTGAAACGAACAACGATATCAAACTGCGGTCTTTACATTTTTTCTTGCAAATTTAATCTACTTTCCAAATATGATGTCATATTTATACCGTGTGATTTGAATTTTCGGGAAAAAACCGAAAAAACTGTTATTATTACAAATTGCGCCCTCTAGCAATTTTATTAAAAACTATCGTGTACTGTTAAATACGGCGATTGAATATACTTACGTTTCTCTACCAAACAAGCTTAAATTTAGTAAAATCGGATAAGTCGTTTAGAAGTTACAGCGATTTTAATGTTTACACATTCAATAGCTTCCCCCACTCTTATCAAGGTCGGTACGCCAACGAGCCTTTAACCAAAATGATGCAGAATTGTCTAAGCCTTTCGATGATGTAATTATAATTAATATGGGAATTTTCGGAGAAATTTAGAATTAAAAAAAAAATTTTTTATTGTGCCCTCTTGCGGCAAAATGAGGAATTTAAAAACAATTTCCAGCAATTTCTCATGGCCGCTCTTACTAAAAAAAAAATGCCGCAAGCCATACGACTAACCCTTTCTGAGATAAGGCCGAGAGCTAATCTTAGTGGGACACCCGGTACAATAAAAGCCTGCCAAAGACACCCAAAAGGTATTCGTTATCGCACCCCTTCTGAGGATATATATACCGGATTTCCTATAATACATACATTTAACAAACTTTCTCTGCACTCTTTCAATGAGTGTAACCCACACGTTATACTGGGGGGACCAAATTATGCTTCCGTACTCCAAAACAGGCAACACTAGGCTATCAAAAAGATGCCAACTAACGTCAATACTAAAGTCTTTTGTGTTTCTAATGATAAAACCTACTATTTTTTGTGCACTATCAATTTTAGATATTATATGACTGGAGAACGACAGTGTTGGGTCAAAGACCACACCGAGGTCCGTATGTTGATTCACCCGCTGCAGTGGTGGTCGCGTGAGTCGCATTGTGTCACTTTTTGGTTTTTTCCAAAGGATGGTTTAAGAGTGGACTTGTTTCTGAAAGTATCGAGGGGGGTTGTTGGAAGGAGTTTTTTTTAATGCATTTTTTGGCCCACATGCAGGGTTTTAGCTGCGTGGGGTAGTTTTGATTTTTTACCCATATTTTGTAAATTGCACCAATTTTGCAAAATAAGACTACAACCTACATAATACTTCTTAATGCTTTATTTCAGATACATTTTTCTTAAAGGAGCGTCATATTAAATGTGTGTTTTACTACAAAATCAAAATTGGGCTATTAAAATTTGGTCGCATGTGATGCAAAGTTCATTTGTTTTTGACCCTGTATAAGGTAACTTCATAAAATAAGTATTTTTGAAAACGTAGTTTGTGTCTCAAAGTAATACACCTTAATATTAAGACAGAAAAGAACACAGTGTCATCAGTAAAGTGTTCATTAAGTGGAAAAGAAATTTTAGTGGTGGGTAAAAAATCAAAACTATCTTGTGCGGCTGAAGTTTTGTATGTGGGCTGGAAATTGCATTTGAAGGGGCTTTTTCTTGTAACCTTTTTCGATATTTTTAGAAGTGACTTCACGTTTGAATTGTTTTTTGGAAGGGGTTAAGGTTTGACGGATGACTGTTTTTTGCATGATTTTCATCTCGATCGAGGCAGAACTTGATGCCAAAGTAAAATTTCGATAAAACTATTAATAATTAAATTTAATTAAATTAAATTAATAAAAAAAAATCCCATATGATGCAGATTTTACTGGTCACAATGTATAAACTTGAAAAAAATTATTATTATTAAATAAAATAAAAAATAATGTGCAAAGATCCTCTATTACAATCGAACTTAACAGTACTTATATAAGTTTATTTGATCAAGTAATTGGTAGGCAATCATTCTAAATAGTCGCTTCTGATCTACAAAATGTGTTTATGTAATCTGGAGGAGATTATGAAAAATAATACTCAATAATTATCATCATAGTTACACGCTTACACGCTCCGTTAAAATTCGCGTTTCTTGTGGAAAATTGTGTCCCATTATAATGATATCTGATATCAATTGGTAGTAAAAAATGTGCCGTTTTTAAAAGTGCAAGAAATTGTTTTACATAAAAAATTTTTGTAACGGAAAGTGCATTTTAAGTGACGTTTTACACGTGAACCAGATTCAATTATTGGCGATAAAAATTTCAATAAAAAAAGGGATCATACAAAAAATTGTTTAAAAACCTTAAGCGATTGGAATAAACTGATATCGGTTTTCAATATACCAGTGCAGTAGATGTTTGTGGTTTTTGATGTATTGAAGATGATAATTCAAGATGGAATGTTCAATATGCAACATTATTAAACAGCCGACAAAAGACATAAAAAATCCATGTTTCCCGTGTGATTCTTGCCGAAATATTATTTGCCAAGAATGTAGCGAGTTAAGTACTTCTGAATTGAGGTGTATTCCTCTACAGAAAAGATCATTAATTTATTATTGCAAAAAATGTCGTGAATATGACTTGGTTAGGATTTTGAATAGTACAATAACTGACAAACAGAAGATCATAAATGATCAGGAAACAATTATTGCCCTGCTAAAAGAGAAAATTGAGAAATTAGAAGGAGGTTCAAATTCGACATATGCCAGTGTCGCAAGACAGGACCAGAATCAAAAATCAACTACTAATATTATACTAAAACGCAACTTTCCCAAAATAATTGTAAAACCAAAAAAACAACAGACTTCGCAACGGACTAAAATGGACATTCATAAAAATATTGATCCGGCCACTCTCAAGATTGGAGTAAGTAATATAAAACCAACTAAGACTGGTAGTATGATAATTAAATGTCAAAATAAAAATGAATTAGATATCTTGAAACAGGCTTTGGACTCCAAATTGAAACATGAATATGATATAGAATTCAGCAAATTAAGGCAACCAAGGATAAAAATTGTAAATGTTAACATGATTCAGGAATACACACCAGAAGAAATTGAAGACTACATAAAAAAGCAGAATAACCTAATGGGTGAAGTTAAAGTAACTTATATACGTAAAAACAGAAATGGGACTAAAACAGTATTTTGCCAATGTGAACCTAAAAGTTTTCACCAAATTTTAAATCTAAAAAAAATATGTATAGGCTGGGAAAGATACATGGTGTATGAAGATCTAACAATCCCAAAATGTTTTAATTGCCAAGGCTACTTCCACAAAAAGGACGAATGTAGAAACAAAAAGGTATGCCCGATGTGCTCTGAGGAACACGAAGAAAGTAGATGTCCTAAAGAAAGGAAATGTTGTAACAATTGTCATGTTGCAAATGAAAAATATAACACAAGACACGCCACTGACCATGACACTGGCGATCAAGAATGCCCAACTCTAAAGTTCCATATCGACGTACTAAGGAACAAAACAAACTATATTGATTAAAAAAGAAACCCCCACTGTCTACTTTTTGTTTTTAGTTGTATTTTGTTCAATGGATACCGCAGAGTTAAACGTGCTGAATGAACTGGAGTACGAAGAGAATGAAATTTTAAATAATATTAACCAAAGGTACGATGTGCATCAATATGGAAAAATCTGTGATGACATGAAAAACAAGACGGGAGTGCTAAAGATCCTACATATTAACATACGCAGTGCCCAAAAAAATTTTGATGTATTTTTAACTTTCCTGGAAACTTTTAAGATTGGGGATTTAGATATAATAATATTCGGTGAAACCAGGCGTATAAGAAATGTAAATAATTTCACAATTCCTGGATTTCAAACGCATTTTAACGATAGCATGAATAATCAAAATGATGGGGTTCTTATCTTTGTTAGGAATGATATTACCTATAATATTAACCATGAAGTTTTACCGTTAACCAATGTTACAATCAGCAACATTTCTTTTAAACTGAATAATGTGGAATTTTTGATAATGCCTTGTTATAGATCGCCTACTGTCAATGACAGCTTGTTTCTCGTTGATCTGCAATCTTATTTAAGTAATTTGGGCGGTGACAATAAAATTGAAGTATTTGTGGGGGACATAAACTTTGATATTCTTAACCCTTCCAAGGGATCAACTAATGAATATCTATCACTATTATCGTATTTGGGTTTCAGGTCTTTTATAAACTCGTATACTAGGGTGACTCACGAAAGTAATACTTGCCTGGATCATGTCTTTGTTAGGAAAAAAACTGACAATTTTTTACTTAAAGCATTTGTTATAGATACAGACATCACTGATCATTTTCCTATTTGTTTAAGTGTTAGCCTTGATAGAGATGATAATTTTACTCAAACTAATGAAAAAAAAAACCCTGTCCTTAAATTTGATAGGGATAAATTTAGGAGTGTGATCTCTACAATACACTGGGATGATGTTATTAGTCAGAATGACCCTGAGTTGGCATGTAAAAAATTTAACGATATTTTTGTAAATATAATTAATGAGTGTACTACGGCCAGGACAGTATCATTTGGAAACTATAAGAAAATAAAACCGTGGATTACCAACGGTCTGATACAGTCAATTAAACATAGAGATAAACTAAAAAAATTACTTATCAAAAACAAAAACAATGTTCACTTACTTCGGGAATACAGAGACTATAGAAATCAATTAAACAAATTAATTCTAAATACTAAGAATAATTACTACACTAATCAGATTAACGAAAACACAAATAACCTAAAAAAAATCTATCAAATAGTCGCAGAAGCATCAAATGAAAAAAATGTTAAATCAGCTAGTAATTTAAATGTTTTAGATAGTAATAATAAGCAATTTTTAAATGATACTGAAATGGCAAATTACTGTAACAAATATTATATAAACATAGGATCGGACATGGCATCAAAAATTATTGAACCTATAACACCTCTTACTATACTATATCCCAATTTAAGAAACTCTATGGCCCTGAATCCTGTTACAAATAATGAAATCATCGGACATATAAGCACTCTAAAAAATAATACTTCTCCTGGAATGGACCGTATATCTTCAACTTTAATTAAAGAGTATCACAATTATATTATAGATCCGTTAGTTCATATCATTAATCTTATATTTCTGACTGGCAGAGTCCCTTCATTATTTAAGATATCAGTAGTTACTCCAATATTTAAAAAGGGCTCTAAAAACAATATTACAAACTACCGACCAATCAGTCTAATTTCGACATTTACCAAAATTTTTGAAAAATGCTTGAAGTGCAGATTATATAGTTATCTCACTTCCACTAAAATACTGAACGACAAACAGTTTGGATTCTTGAGGGACGTTAGCACTAATGATGCCATGTTTGAGCTCATGAATAATATAAAAGGTAGTCTGGATAATGGGGAAAAGGGTATTGCGGTCTTTCTTGATCTGGCAAAGGCTTTCGACACTGTACCCCATGGGATGCTCATTAGCGTTCTGGAGCAGTATGGTATTCGTGGTATAGTGCTTGATGTCTTTAAAGATTATTTGACAGAGAGAAGGCAAGTCGTGAAAATAAGAGGTGTCTATAGTGATCCATTGGAGGTGAGGATGGGTATCCCACAGGGTACAGTGCTGGGACCCCTCCTCTTTATTATATACATTAATTCCTTACTAAATCTGAGCATAGAAGGGGTTACTGTGTCGTATGCCGATGACACGGTTCTATTCTTTAGAGGCAATTCATGGGAACATGTTAAGGAGAAGGTGATTAAGGGATTAGAAAAAGTGAAACATTGGCTAGATCAAAATAAATTAACTTTAAATACTGACAAAACATTCTATATTGCTTTTTCGATGACGGATGCAAATAGGCCGGCTTTTAATCACATTACAATAACTGAATCTGATCTCTGTATAAAAGAAACGGACACAATAAAGTATCTAGGCATTACCATAGACAAAAATTTAAAATGGACTAATCATATTGAAAACCTTACGAATAAAGTAAGGAGATTACTATATAAGTTTTACTTAGTACGAAGAATACTTCCTAAAAAACTACTGATTCAAATATATAAATCGCTAATAGAATCAATTCTTAGATACGGCATTATAGTTTGGGGCGGGCTATATGAGAATGCATTAAAGCCTTTAAAGATTGTACAAAACTTTATTTTGAGAATTATTTTTTATAGGGACAAACTGTATTCTAGTGATCTTCTCTACAATGAGGATATTTTAAGTGTCCGATGCATATATTATCTAAGCAACTGTATCCACTGTTTTAAATCTAAAAACAAAATATTTGTAAATCATTGTTACCAAACTAGACACGGTACAGGTGGAATGATGGTTGTACCCTTTAGAAGATATGATGCAGGTCAAAGATATGCATCAATTTTGGCACCAAAAATTTATAATTTATTGCCCCATGACATACGAACAACAACAAAATATAAATCTTTCATAAGTAAATGTAAAAGCTTCATTTATAGGAATAAGTTGTATATTGACAGACTATTATAAAAACTATAACATGGCACTCACGATGATTAAAGTGTACTCAATTTGATAAATATTAACAGCGTAGGGTTAAGCTTATTTATTCCTTTTATGGGCTTATTTGTGTTGTGTACTATAGGTATAGGTACTTTCTAGTTGCACATACAGGTGATTATCACCTAGGTGCATAATAAATATTGTAAGAACATGAAACAATGACATGTATTGATATGAATGTGTTTGCTTATTTCTTTTTCAATAAATAAATAAATAAATAAATAAATAAATAAATAAATAAATAAATAATAAACATTTAAGAGACACAATAAGCTTTTACTGTTTTTACTCACTTTTGATAATACTAATATTAATAAACTTTTTTATTTCAAATCATGAATACAAAAAAAAATGAAATGACGTCACCAGCTACAGAAAAGTACATACATTGTTTTCTTTAATTAATTAATTAAATTAAAATTAAAAATTAATTCTTTAATAATAAATTAAATTCACCTAAACTATAGGGTTCCAAATCAATAAGTACTTTTTTAATCTCTCTTTTGTACATTTTTTGTGAATCTACTTTTTTAATTCTATTTGGTAACGCATTAAAAAATTTTAAACATATAATGTGGAGATCTTTCTGTAAGTGTCAGTCGATGTATTGGGTTAAACATTCATTGTTCTTGTGGGCTAAGAATGTGATTGTTGAAAATTAAAAAGTTCCTGATTTTTAAAGAAAAACATTAAACATTCATAAATATATATCCCGTAAACTGTCATTATACACTTATTTTTAAAAAGGCCCCTACAACTTTGCTTATAATTCATCTTACCCATAATTCTCATTACCCGCTTCTGAGCCACAAAAACGTCTTGTGTCGTGTTGTGTCTTTCCCAAAATATAATTCCATACTTTAGTAGTGATTCAAAATTAGCATGATACATTATTCTAACTGTTTCCTCATTCATATACTTACTAACGACCCTAATTCCATAACAGACGGAGTTTAGTCTTTTTAGTAAATTGTTTAAGTGAACCGACCAGTCAAAGCATTCATTGATATTGATTGATATTGATATAAATTTTACATCCTTTGAGAACATCAAACTCTTTATTAACAATAGGTATTTAAAGTTGGTGGTCCTTGAACTGTTGACTGTTTAGTTAGTTGATTATCCGTTATCTTATATTAGCTTTGAATATGCCGGAACAATACGGTTTCTTACAGAAAAAGAACTTGGAGCTAAATTTAATAGATTATTCATAATACATATATGAAACATTTGATGCCTTTTGTCAGGTGGGCGTAATTTACACAGATTTCAGCAAGGCATTTGATAAAATTTGCCACCAAATTATGATAGAGAGGCTGGCGGAGATGGGGATCTGCGGTGACCGTCTCACATGGTTTGAGTCCTACCTAGGGTTGTGCCTGGTCAACAGACCGCGGTCAATTGACCGAGATTTTGACCGGAGAGATTTTGACCGAGTCAAATTCGGTCAAAAACTTTTGCAGCCTTTTGTGAAAGAAATTGGTCCACATGGGGCATTGTCCATAAAAAGCTTTGCAACCGATTGAAAACCACTCGCTCAGGAAAGCTTGTTTATATAAAGTACAACTTAAAGCTGTTAAGTGGCAGTGGAAATTAAAAAAAATGGAAATTCGGAGAAACCAGCGCTAAATTTCAGTAGAGGATGAAACGAATTCAGATTCTGAAGAACATAAAGGTAATGCCAGGGGTGAGTTCAGTGACGAAGATGATCTTACCTTTATCCAAGCTATCAACCAAGGCCAGTACTGCCAGCAGTCTCTCATTTCATCATCAATCAGTCAATTAACTGGTCAATTGACCACAAAAGATTTTGACGGTCAAAATCCCAACCCTAGTCCTACCTATTCAATAGATCAATGTTTGCAGCCCTTGCAGGATTCTGCTCTGAAAGATTTTCTCCGTCTTCGGGGGTCCCTCAGTGTTCCCATCTTGGCCCTCTACTGTTTATCATTTATATCAATAATATAAGGCTATGCTTTAGATTGTACCTCTTTCTTTGTTATGCTGATGATCTAAAAATATTTCTTAAAGTTAACTCAATAGAAGACTGTGAGGCCCTTCAAACCAGTATAAATAACTTAGTGCAATTCTGCAATGAAAATCAATTATTCTTGAATTTGGACAAATGCTCAATATTAACTTTCTCTCGCGAACCATAAAGTTTAATTACAATTACAAATTGGGAAATACTTCTTTGAAAAGGGTTACTCACATCAAGGACCTGGGAGTTCTGTTTGACTCTAAAATGACATACAATCTGCACATCAATAAATTAGTCAATGATTGTAATAGGATTATTGGATTTATCAAGAGACAATGTGCTGATTTTCACTATCCTAAAACAATTATTACGCTTTACAACTCATATGTTTTTAGCAAACTACAATCACGTCAGTGGTATGGAGCCCCAGATATAAAAAATTCAATCGACAGATTGGAGAAAGTCCAAAACAAATTTTTAAGATTCCTGTGCTTCAAAACCCAATTTCGCTTTGCGGACCATAACTACTCAATCCCTCGATTACACTTCAAAGTTCTTGAATTGGAAAAAGGAAGAACTATAGCTGACATCTTAACAATATTCAAGATTGTCAACAATATGTCCAATTCCCCCAACATTTTCTCTAAAATTCATTTTAATGTACCTGCTCCAGCACTCCGAAACCATGACCTATTTCTTATTCCATACTGCAGAACTAACTACTATCAGAACGCCCCTTTAATTAAGGATGGTAAGGGCTGTCAATTTGTATTGTACTGACAGTGATTTGGACTTATTTGCAGCTTATCTGTTAACACTCAAAAAGAAACTTAAAGTTAAATTCCTAAATGGACCAGACGGGTAGTGTTTTGTTCTGTTTTGTTTGCAGTATCTGCTATTGGAATCCTCAACTAATAGATTTAGTTTAGATTAGGTTAGACTTAAGTGATGTTTAATTGTATTATTTTCGTAATTTTATCTAGATATTGCTCTAGCAATATCAGGATACTATTTTTGGAATTTATTCTGTTTGTATCCTAAAGAAATAAAATAAATATTTTACGTGAAGAAACACATGCACGAAAAACTTACAAAAACTAATTAATTTTGATATTTTCATCATAAATTCGATATTTCCAAAAGATAATAATATTATCCTTTATCTTGGATTATATAAACGGCACGAACGAAGAACGAATCAGAGAGTCTAATCAGAGAACCAAAGAAACCACAAAACACCAACTAAGAAAGAAACAGAGAACTAACTTCTGGACTTCTGGGTCTTTAGCCTGGATCCACATACATCCGTGATACGCATCCGTTCTGTACCACATGATTAATATGAACCAATGAAATTTTATTCCCCAAAATTTCATTGGTTCAGATTAATCATGTGGTACATAACGGATGCGTATCACGGATGTTTGTGGATCCGGCCTAAGGCTCTGGCCAGTGTTGCCAGAAAAAAAAGTGCATTGTACCAGATTTAGTATGAATGTACCAACTCGGCGCAAGCGGAAAATTTTATACGTAAACAAGTTGATCGAATATTTTACTTTATTCTGGAAAATATTTTTAGCTGCAAAATGTCTAACTTGAATAAATAAACTAACATTTCCCTTCATTCATTCATTCGGTTGCTCGTCAATGACGATGATTGACGTGCTGAGTGGCCTGAGCTGCTAGGGTTATACGGCCAGCTGCTGTCCCCTTAGGAAGCCGTGGAACTGCCCCCCAGGGTTAACTTTTCTTTTCTGTAATGAGAAAAACGAAATTCTGTGTTGGTAAGAGTAATTTAGAGAAGAACTACGACCTATATTTTAATTTGGCAAGCGTGCAAGAACTTGGAAAGCGATTTAACCCCAGTCAAATTAATGGAATGAAAAATGATATCATGCATGGTGATAGGTTGATGTTTGATGTCGATTATAAGTTTAGCATAAAATTCTTGGAAATGCGGTGCGTTCAGCATGCAGTCAAAGATGATATGCTGTAGATTTCCAACTTCTCCACATGAGCACAAGTTGTCTTCTCTGATATTGATTTTGTTGAGGTGAACTGGAGAGAGGCAGTGACCTGATCTTAACCGGTTTACTGTAGTAATTTCCCCTCTGGTTAAGTTTTTGTATCCCTTAAACCATGGTACTTTTAAGGGTTCCTCGACGGCGGCACTGTATTCTTTCCCTTTAAGCCGACCTACTTCCTTAAACTTAGTTGTCCATTGATTCCATATTTCCTTGTATATTCCTGGAAGAACATTTTTGAATTCCGGTTTTGGGGTATCCGGTTCCTGATGCATTCTACCCTCATTTGCTAGGTTGTCTGCCCTGTCGTTCCCAAAGATCCCAGTGTGACTTGGAATCCATGCAAGCTCAATGTGTGGGTTTTCTGTTAGTTTTTTCTTCACTAGTAGTACCATTTCTTCGATTTTTGCTAGTATACCTTGTCTACTTATTTTTTGAAGTGCACTTAAAGAGTCCGAGAAGATGACTGCGTTTCTTATTCCTTTCTCGTCTAAAACTGTCAGTGCGGTATATATTGCATAGACTTCGGCTGAGCATATTGTATGGAGTCTTGGTAGTCTTTTGGCGATGTTTATGTTTAAGACACTAGAGAATACTCCTATTCCAACTCTGCCCTCCTGATCTAGGGATCCGTCAGTATATACAAAATGATAGTTTTCTGGCCAGTTTTGTCTGGCCTCGGTGAGAAATTTCCTGTTGTTGTCTACTTCTTTGTTGAGTTCGAATTTTGTAAACTCATGGGGTTCCAGTTGTTCCTTCTTTTGGAATAGGAAACACGGAAGGTTAGGCAATGTTCTTGTATGGGGTAGGTGAGTGGCCACCATATCAAAGGCTTCTACTAAAGGTGGATTATTTCTCCAGAAAGTGGTCCTGTTGTTGTAGTCAGCATAAAATCTTATTATCTGTCCTGTAAGGTGATTTTCGTGGGCCATATTTTTTGCGACAAACTTGGTTGCTAGCCAGTGTCTTCTAAGTTGTAGGGGTAATTCTGCAGATTCGCTGAGTAGAATGTTGGTAGGAGTGGATCTCATGAGACCTAGTGCGACCCTTATGGCTTGGAATTGGACTCTATCCAGTTTTATTAGTAGTTGCTTTGAACACCTAGCTAGAAAAATGCTTCCATAATCTAAGTGTGATCTTACCATAGCCTTGTAAATCATCAGTAGTGAGCTTGGATGCGCTCCCCACCAGGTCCTGCAAAGGCATCTCATTATATTAATTCCTTTTTGGGCTTTCACACACATATGTTCTACCTGGTTTCTCCAATTTAATTTATTGTCGAGATAGATGCCTAAATATTTAGCTGATATTTTCCATTTGATTTGTTGATTGTTGAAAATTAAATTATTCTGTGGAATTAGCCCTTTGGCATTGAAAAATATTGCTGTTGACTTGATCGGTGAGACTGAAAGCCCGTGTTCTTCCATCCAGATTCTTAGGTTTTCCAGTGTTGCATTTAGGGAATCTATCATGACATCTGTGTTCTCTCCAGTTATTAGTAGTGCTATGTCATCGGCATATTTGATGAGTTTGACATTTCTGACTACAACTCGTTTGGATGAATCTGTATAAACATTAAATAGTGCCGGCGACATTGGTGACCCCTGTGGGAGTCCCCGAAAGGTCTCCCGGGGTCCAACCAGTGTTCCGGTCGCTGGGTCCTTGACATAGATTGTCCTGTTCTTAAGGAATTTCATTATTAAATTTGTTAACTGAGTGGATAGTCCAATTTCTTGGAGTTTGTTATACATCTTGTGTATTATTACATTATCGTAGGCTGCTGTTACATCGAGGAGTACCAGTATTGATTTTCTTTTTCTCGACAAGCCTCCCTCAATTTGAGTATAAATTGTGGCTAGGTTTTCCATCACTCCTTTTCCCTTTCTAAAGCCCATTTGTAGTGGATCGAGAATTTGTCTATTTTCCAGTTGCCATTCTAGTCTGTTTTTAATCATATTCTCTAGTGTCTTGCCTGTACATGAGCCTAGGCTTATGGGTCTCCATCCTGAGACTTCAGCATGATTTTTTCCTGGTTTTGGTATCGGGTGAACAACTTGTGTTTTCCAATCTTCTGGTAGGCCCGAGTTGACATTACTTAGTAGCTCATTGAAGCATGTTAATAGCTTTTGTCTATTGTTTTCAGGGAGATTTTGGAGCATGGGGTATGATATCTTGTCCAGACCAGGTGATGAGTTCCGTTTATTCTGAAGGCTGGTTACTAGTTCCTCCATGGCGAAAGGCTCCTCTACCATATTTGGAAGAATTACATTTTGTGGTTCTTCGGGTCTTATGTTAGGTGTTAGAGACTCAATTAGTCGTTGGCCAATATTCGCATTAAGTACGTTCTTGTTCACTTTCTGTTGTCTGGATTTAGCAAACCTTTTAACAGCTTTCCATACTTCTGAGATCGGAGTATCTACAGAAATGTTTTGGCAGTATTCTTGCCATCCCTGTCTTCTACTTTCCCTAAGGATCCTTCTTGTTTTGGCTTCTTGTCTTCTATATTTTATAAAGTTCTCTGTGGTTTTGGCTCTCATGTATGTCTGCAGCGACTCTTTTTTTTCCCTCATTGCCATGGAGCAACCTTCATTCCACCACTGATGTTGAGCTTTGTAGTTCCTGAAACCGGATTTCTTTTTTGGGATGGTTTCGTCTGCTGCAGCTATAATTATCTTTTTTATTTCCTCATAGCTGTCACCTTCCATACTTTGTGTTTTCTCCTCTATTTGCCGTCTGTACCTTGTCCAGTCTGCTTTTTTAGTATTGTACCTGATTAGTCTATTGTCAACCTTTGTTTCCGTAGACCTGATGTGATTGTCGTATTCAACTAAAACTGGGAAGTGATCACTGTACCCTATGTCATCATCGATCATAAATTCCAGGTGATTGACCAGTTCTGGAGAGCATAGTATGATATCAGGGGCACTTGCCCTGCCTTCTGGGGGTGTAAGTCTGGTTGGTGCTCCGTTGTTAACGAACACCATGCCGCTGTGGTCTAGGAAGTCCATAAGTGTCTCACCGTTTCTGTTGTTGAAGCCCGAGCCCCAAGCCATATGTTGACTATTTAGATCTCCTAAAATTACGATTGGTTTGTGTGCTTGCTGAACTTTATCCACGATTGATTGAAGGGCAGGAAGGTTTAGTCTAATGTCTGGTGGGACGTACATGCTTACTATGCAAATATGTTCGGTTTCAATTGCTACTATTTGCCATCTTGCGTCCACTCTGATTGTCTGCATGTCTATTGTTCTAAAAGCGATATGGTTCCTAATAAATATGGCCACACCCCCGTATCCGTCATCTCTGTCATTTCTGACGACTTGGAATCTTGATATATTGCTAGTGTTGTTAGTTTTTAACCAGGTTTCATTAAGACAGACTATGTCCGACTCATTCTTTCTTATAAGAGAAATCAAATTATCTTTGTTGGTATTATAGCTTCTAATATTCCAGTGTAATAAGTTTAGTTTCATGAGGTTTTTTGCTAATTTTCAACTTTGTGTACTATAACTAAATTAACCTACTATTAATTCTACTTCTACTACTACTACTAGTTCTAACTGTATGTACAAAGGCTTTTATCTAATAATTCTTTTGTGATGGAGCTTCTTTCTCTTCGTTTCGCTTCTCTTCTACTTTCTGACTAGCTACGTTTTTGTTTTTATTTTTCCCTGAATAAAGTTTTGAGTGCTCTGGGATTTGAAAGTCATCTGTTCCGCTAAGGGTGTTGTTAATATTTACTTCCATGCTTTCGTCTGACCATCTAAGCTCCTCCTCTTCATGCTGTGTTCTTTGCGAACTCGTGTATGTATGGAACTGTGGGATTTCTTCTACTCTGACTCTAGCTGATGGTGGAAAAAGACATTCCCTGTGGGCATCCTTATCATATCCCTTGTTATCAGGGCTGGTGGGATAGTTTCTCTTTTTGGAGGGGGATCTGAGAAATTTATTTGGTACATACTGTGTTCTTTGTATGTTCCTTTCTCTGTTTTCTTGACTTATGGCTCCTGTGCTTTTTATGTTTGTTTGTGTTGTATTTCGTTGGCTGAGACTCCTTGTGGCTTGGCTATAAGTTGAATTTATTGAAGGAAAATCGCGGTTCCTGTTAACGAAATTGTTTTGCGTCCTTTTATTTGTATTCGGATCAGGGAAACGTTGAGCTGCTTCGTAAAAAGTTATTCTTTCAATTGCCATTGTTTCATTTATTCCTTTCTGTCTTGCATATTCCGAACATTCTCTATTCGTAGCTTCGTGCTGTCCCGAACAGTTGCAACATTTATATTCTTCGACTCTATTCTTATTGCAAATGTCTCTTGTATGTTCTTCTCCGCATTTACTACATCTTATTTTCCCTCTACAGTATTTTTTGGCATGTCCATATCTCAAGCACTTAAAACATTGTGTAACATTTCTTACATATATATCGACCTTATAGTTCACGCTATACAATCTTATTTCTTCCGGTATCTTTTTGCCTTCGAAGGTAATGATAACAGTTCTTGTTGGTACAAAGTGTGCCTCTGCACCTTTACCTACTCTTCTTGACATTCTTTTGGCCTCTAGTATTTTACATTTAGAGTCACTATCCAACGTTATATCCTCTTCTTGAATTGTAAAGCCCACATCTCTTATCACTCCTTTGCAAAGCAGCATTCTTTGGGGTATGTAGGCTTTAATGTTCTTTGTTCTTAGCTCTTGGTTGTTTAACAATTTGTTCGCTTCTTCATGTGAATCAAAGGTTACTCCCACCTTGTTATAACCTGTTTTCTTGATATCCTTTACTCCCCGAACCCTAATATTGTGTAGTATTTTACTTAAATCAGAATAGTGTAATCCTGCGATATTACGAGCAGTGGATTCTACATTTACTAGAAATGGCCTGCCGTCTTCCTGTCTGTAATCTATTTTTCTTTTTTTGGCGTCTACCATCTTTTTACCCGTGTCTTTTAATCCCTGAATCCATTCTAGTGGCAAAGTTTTGGCCCTGTCGCTTGCAAGAATACCTGCAATTTCTACAATAGCGTTATCTACATTACTAATGTCAAGCGGGGAAAGCGCATGCAAAATGCCTATTGATTGAAGCGTGTCTACACTAAGCAGCGATCGAAAAGTATCCTCATGTCTATTTTGATTAATCTGGGACCCTCCTCCAGGGTCCTCAGTCTCGGCCATGCCGTTAGACCGACCTAACCTCAAAGCATAAATTAGCCAAACGGATGCAAGTGCAAAAAGCAAAGAAGCAAAGAACGACCAAAAATTAGAAACTTACTCAAATCCAATGAGTTTCCACCCTTCTGATGATTTTCTTACCAACACTTTTAGTTTTTCCCTTAGCAGACGGCTTCCGATGTTATCCACCCAGCAGTCAAATTCGGAAAAAGTTCAACATTTCCCTTGAAAATACAAAATAATATATATTTTATATAAACACAAAAATAGAAACACGTAATCTCGGGATAACATCATAAAAACAAGGCGTTTTCACCAGTGGCGTATTTAGAATATTGCCACGGGGGGGGGGGGGGGGGGGAGATTGAAAAAGATGGCGGACGAGAAGGTATCGCCGATAAAAGGCGAATCCAAAATTAAGTGTAAATGGTGTAATAAATCAGTTAAAAATTATGTAAAATGTCGAAAGTGCGCGTTTTTCTACCATCCCAGTTGTTTGGCGCAATCAGCACAGGGAAAAAACCCCCCTTGTCGTCACGAAGTTGAAAATTCCGACGACGACTTTGAAGAGGTTAGAGAAGAAATTCCAACGGAATCACGGAATCGGTAGAGAAGTCGTTACTGAAAAAACTATTAAAGGAAATGGAAGCGAGAAATAGAGTATTGGAGGAAAATGCTACCCTATTAAGAGAAAAGGTTAGTGCATTGGAGGAAAAACTAAAAATGTCATAGAAAAGGGTGATAAAAAAATTATACAAAAAACGGCGTCAGTCGAGGTCTTGGCGACGACCACAGAAGACAAAAGTGCGTCAACAGAACGACATGTACAACCGCAAGTGATAAACGAGGGCGACAAGAATATGTCCTTGTCGACATCCGAATCCCAAATCTCGGAAATCCAAAATAGTCCATTTTCCATAAATAGGCAACCATCAAATCACAAGTTAAATAAGAACAATAAAATCGAGTTAACCTCAAATTTTAAAGAACATAAACAAAACAAAAACCAAAATAAGAACTCAAACTTCGATGTGAACAATGATGCAAATGAGGAGAAGGAAGAAAACGACAAATCAGCCACCCTAAATCAGGATATTGAAGGATGGCAGAAACCAAAAGGACGCAAATATCCCAAAGTCCCACGACCAGCTCCAATCATTGGAAATTGTGCAACTTTTGGCCTGGAAGTTGCAAGTAGAACGTCAGTTCTGTTCCTATCCGGACTACATACAGAAACGACCGCGGAGGAGGTAAAGAAATACATCGACACTGCGGTAGAGACGTCATGCAAATGTGACAAAATGGTTACTCGAAAAAGCAAATTTAAAAGCTCCTTTAAGATTGAAATTCCAACTAACATCAAATCAAAAGTTATGTGTCCTGACATTTGGGGACCCGGAGTAACAATAAACCATTTTCTACACCTACGACGACCTCCCATGCAATGGGATCATCGAAAGAAAGAACAATGCGAGTATGCCACCAAAACTTTCAATGTCTTAAGAACAAAATAAACGAAGTTGAGGTTAGCATTATGGAAGAACTGCGATCTCCAACCATTTTATGTGGTACCGAACACTGGTATACCAGAGATGAGATAAAATCTCTAAACATTGAGAACTACACTACAGTTTCAACATTCTCAAGGGCAACATCCATCCATGGAGGCTCATGCATCCTGGTTAAGAATGATGAAAAAGGCTTTGAGGAAGTAAAAGCAGTTGCATCCAAAAGTGTGGAGGGTCAGATTGAATGTTCTTCCACTGCAAGCAGGTTTCTTAAACTAATTATCATTTGTATCTATAGACCCCCTCAGGGAAACATCTATCAATTTCTTGACATTTTAACAGATATTTTAATTTTTGTTCAAAATACTTTTGTAAATTTCCAGCTCGTCCTGTGCGGGGATTTTAATATAGATCTGCTTCAGGACGGACTGCACAGTAGACTATTTAAGGATCTTCTACTGAGTTACAATCTTGATCAGAAAATTTTTGCCCCTACCAGAATCACTCAACATAGTCAGTCCCTTTTAGACAATATTTTCGTTGACTCAGGTATGGTTGCTGATGCTGAAGTGATCCAGACAGCATTGTCCGATCACGAAGCCCAAGGTATTGAACTCCATCTTGGTGCCGCGTCCACAGAGCTCGAGCTTTGCTCTCATCCGAAGCGAATTTTTTCTGAAGCAAAGATGGCTCAGTTCAAAACAGAGCTAATGCAACAGGACTGGCAGGTAGTATATCAGTCTGAGCAATCCGATGAGGCCTATGATATTTTTGTAGGTATCGTGGTGCGCCTTATAGACCTAATCTTTCCAAAAAAAGTGGTTAAAGGAAAAAAATGCAAATCCTGGATTACCCAAGGCATAAAAATATCTTCTAACAACAAAAAAATATTATACAGAAAAATGATCAAAAAAGAAATACCCTATAATTATTACAGGGCATATGCAAATGTTTTGAAACGTGTGGTAAATGAAGCTAAAAGACTTTTTAATATAAGGAAAATTACGGAATCAAAAAACCCTTCCAAAACCATCTGGAACATGGTTAATTCTTATACAAACTCTAACAAAAAAAGCAATGATTCAGCCCTTCAAAATATATCCATAGAGAATGGTAACAGGGAGGAAACACTAAATGAAATGAATAATTATTATATAAACGCATGTCCTGTTCTTGGTGTGAATGAACAAATTGCTTTAAAATATGTACAAAAATCGAACAAAACTATTTTTATGAATCCAACTAACTCACAAGAAATAATTCTAATCATAAAAGGTCTCAAAAACAAAAAATCTACAGGTGCAGATGAAATTCCTATTTCTTTAATCAAATATGCTGCAGACGAACTTTCACCAGTTCTTTCATATCTAATTAACCTTTCAATGAGTTCAGGCATCTTTCCTTCAAAACTAAAAATAGCCCAAATTAAGCCTATCTACAAAAAGGGTGAAAAAAACGACATTAAAAACTATAGGCCCGTAGCACTTCTAAACAATTTCAGTAAAATATACGAAAAAGTAATATATGAACGATTAGTCAACTTCATAGAAAAGAACAATGCATTCTCTGATGTACAGAATGGATTTCGGAAAAACAAATCAACAGTCCGGGCTCTATACCAGGCACTTGTCAAAATACTGGATTCTTTGAATAAAAACAATGAGACTATGGCAATGTGTCTCGACCTATCTAAGGCATTTGACAGTGTGGATCATGGGGTGCTCTTGTCCAAGCTTGAGTGTTTCGGCATTAGGGGCGTGCCATTGACTCTGATGCGGTCATATCTTACAGATAGACAACAATGCATAGAAGACTTTGACTCCTCTGGCAGGAAGATGCGATCAAATCTAGAAACGATAAAAAGGGGAGTACCCCAAGGGTCCCTACTGGGACCACTCTTTTATATAATATACACAAATGAACTTCCACACGTAATCAATCACTCTTTGGTTCAATTTGCTGATGACACTACAGTAATCTTTTCATTGGACAAAAGTATAGACCCAAATTCCACAATTTTTGATACTCTAAACTCTTTGGAAAATTGGTTTACTGCCAATAACTTAACATTGAACATAAATAAAACTCAATTAATCAAATTTTCCTACAAACTTAACAATGAACCGCTAACTTTTACAAGTCAAAATCAGACTGTTTCAACAGTGGGATCGGCGTCGTTCCTGGGAATCTGCTTGGACTCTCGCTTGGATTGGAGGCAACATATGGACGGACTGTCCTCAACACTGGCTAAATATGCATATGCCCTGAGAGTGCTTGCACGCAACGTGTGCTTCGAAGCCTCTCTGATTGCGTATCACGCTCACATACATTCCAGGATTAGATATGGGATCGTGCTCTGGGGGGGCGGCTCTGAGATTGGTAGGGTTCTGATTGTGCAGAAGCGGTGTGTCAGAAACATGCTTGGCTTGGGACAACGGGAGTCTTGTAGGCAACTTTTTAGAGACCTTGGTATTCTTACAGTCGTTTCTACTTACATTTTGGAGGCGGCGGTTTTTGTAAAGCATTATGAGGAGTTATTTTCTGACCAAACAAGATCACATTCCTATGATACCAGGAATAGGGCTGATTTGGTCTACAATAGAACTCATCTTTCATACATTCAAAAAAATGTTCACTGTTCAATTATTAAAATCTTTAATAAACTTCCAGGAAGATTGCGCCAGCTTTCTTTACATAAATTTAAACTTAAACTTAAAGTACTTCTTGTCGAAAAGGCCTACTATGCAGTGGAGGAATTTTTTCAGGATACATTAAGCTAGGTACCAACATTATATTATTTGTTTCAGTTTGTTTAATTCTTTTGTTTTTTTTTTCTTTTCTGGATGTACTGAAGGTGTTTGATACACTTTCATCACTATCATTCAATTTTACCTTTATATTCTATGTAATATTGTGTATGCTGTACTGTGCTGCTGTGTATTGTGTTTTATATTTTTAACATTTTACCATTCTTGTATGTACTTTCTAAATTTGACATGTTCTACACCCTATGGGTAATTTATAAGGACAAATAAAGATTATGATTATGATTATGATTATGATGATTATACCTTTCGTTTTATCTTTCTTTCTTTAAAAAAGCGAAAAAAATTTCGGTGCCACGCCCTATTTTGAACTATCAAAATTTATAATTTCTATGTTTTGATAGCTGAATCCAAAAAAGGAAGAAATTAAGAAATTTTTAAATATAAACGCGGCGAGGTTCAGTTCACCCTGTCTACATTAAATGCAACAAGGCATCTGATCTGTTCGGAGTTTTTTTTAATGTTGAGCCCACGGGGGGGGGGGGGGGGGGGGGTATTAATCTCTTGTGTCGAAACGAAGAAGTAGATTTAAATATCGAAATCTAACACTTTTTTATAAAAACTTAAGATTGTACCACATATAGGCGAAGTGTACCAACGTACTTTTTTAAAGGTCATTGTACCACATCTGGTACAATTACACCACCTCTGGCAACGCTGGCTCTGGCACGAATCCACGAACACATAACAGCAACGTTATGTTTCCACGATTACTCTCGTTTTAAAACAGATGACAGCAGAAATTTGTCATCGACCAGCTGATATTGGGACATTATAATATCCCAGACGTCAATATCCCTAGACAGCTATACTCTAAGTGTGTTCCGCGGAACCCTAGGGTTCCGCGATACCTCTGTAGGGGTTCCTCAAGAATTTAGAAAAAAAATCAAAACACCTCTCTCTGGTCGAACGTTTTGACTCCGCGACCGCGCGTAGTTATATTTATTTATTTATTTGTATTTGTATAAACATGTGTTACAATAGCTGGTACAATATCTCATAAGTTTGGTATCAACATGTATACTTGTATACTTGTGAGCGCGCAGTCCCTTTGATAAAAGCCGCCTCTGAATTGTTTACAACGCAATTTTTATATCTCTTTTTATTTTTGCTTTTTGTTTATCAAAGGCGTCGACTCGAGTATTTTCGAGAATATTCGAGGTCGAGTCTAGGACTAAGTATAAAAGCGGCGATCGCGCGTCGCGCCTCGTCAGTCAGTTGACGATTTGCGTTCGGAGCGATAAGTTCCTACCTACCTACTTACAAGCTCGCTAGCGAGAAACTAGTGTTCATTGTTCTACTGCCTGCTGTATTCTGTTGTCTCAGTTTTATACATTTCTTCATTGTACTAAACTTAGTCTCTTATACGCAGTAACGATTGTGCATTATTTAGACCCCACCATCCTGACGTGTAACATTATAAATAAAGAAGAATGGAACGTTGGCTTAAAGGTGTTAAACGTGTTGCAACAACATCTTCTAATGACGCTGAATGTTCAAAAGCAGTACGCGGGGAGAATATAGCAATCACCGATCCAGACGATGATGTCACGACGTCAAGCTCGACGGTTTCAAAGACGAAAAAAAGGAAGTATGATGAATCATATATCAGTTTCGGATTTGTTGATTCCAACGGCTCACCTCTCTGCATGCTATGTAGTAAACTGCTTCCTAATAGTTGCATGGCAACTGCCAAATTGCGCCGACATTTACAAATTGTATCAAATCACGACCACTACAATCCCGATTGTTCTCATTATTGTGTGAAGATTATGGCAGCAAACATAAAACACTGCTGCTCCATACAGAAGTGCGATGGCTGTCTCGGGGTAAAACTTTAACAAGGCTATTTGAACTTAGAGCCGAGTTACAAATGTTTCTTTCAGCAGATACTTCTTTTAATTTGAAGGACCGTTTGTATGATAAAACTTGGTTGTTCCGATTGTCTTTTATGGCGGATATCTTTCAAAAACTGAACGAATTGAATTTATCATTGCAAGGTAAACAGACAACAGTGTTTCAGGCCTATAACAAAATAACTGCCTTTAAAAGAAAATTAGATTTTTGGATTATTTGCGTTGGTAAGAAAGAAATAGAAAGCTTTACGTCACTCAGTGAGTTTGTTAGCGATAACGACTCAGAAATGTTTCAAGATGATGTGTTTGAAGAATTGGTCCAATATCTCAGTTCGATGCGCGCATCTTTTGAAAAGTATTTTCCCGAAGAACAGAATACAAAAATGAAACTGAATTCATGGATTCATAATCCTTTTTTACCCAACTTGGAAAAGCCCGAAAGTATGTCAAACGAGATATATGAATCTTTTAGAAATGTCATCAGACACAAGTATGGAGTCACTGTTCAAAACGACGCCTCTCAACGATTTTGGGTGCAGAATCCGTGATGAATATCCAATGCTTGGCAAAATGGCTCTGAATATTCTTCTCCCGTTCCCAACAACATATTTGTGCGAAACAGGATTCTCAACCTATGCAGCCACGAAAACAAAATATCGCAATAGACTGGACGCCGAACCTGATATGAGACTTCAACTGTCTTCTATCAAACCTAATATCAACCAATTGATGAAAATTAAAAAAACAGTTTCATACCTCCCATTAGTTAGATTTTTTCTTTTTTAATATCTTCTATTATTGTACTTGCCATGTGGTAAAGTAAGTAATAATTAGTAACTGTTACATTGTACTTTTATTATGCTTATTAATAAAGAATACACTTTTAAAAACTATTGTTTTATTGTAGGGTTCCATCAAGTATTTTGCTTCCCAAAAGGGTTCCGTTACCAAAAAAGTTTGAGAACCGCTGCCCTAGAAGATAAGTACTGTAGTACTGGACCGTAATGAGCCCCAACAACGAGTTTTAAATTGCGTTTTTGTGCTTTTTGTTACCTTTAATTTGCGTTTTAAAAATATTTTGTCGTTATGGTGCCTTTTATTTTTTCTTTCATTGAATTTTAATTACGGTAATTTTGCTGTTTAGCTACTCATGAATTTTTTTCGTTTTTTAAATAGCGATAGACGAATTTAGCGTTTTTATACGTGTTTTTATACATTACAAGTGGCGCAAATGTTCCCCCGAGCCAACAATTAAAATTTTCCTAAAAAAATGCATCTATCGTAATAGGGTTTGTTCGCCGCACGAGTCCCACCGCCTGACGAGCCCTTTTCTACAAATGCCGTCGAAAAGGAATATTGGCAACCGGTTTCTTCGTTGTTACCCAGAGCATTTTTTTCCACTAATATTATTTTATAAAAATAAAATTTAAAAAAATATATACCACGATTTTTTGGTTTCATCGGTGGAAGCAGGAAAGCAGGCGTCAACACCGACTTGTCTAAGGCCTTTCATAGTGTTTGTCGCCAGCTGCTTATAAGAAAGCTCTCCAATATTGGGGTCTGCGGAACATATCTTAAGTGGATAGAATCTTATCTTTCTTTTCGTAAGCAGCGTGTCACTGTACGTATGAGGATCATTCTCTGAGGAAGTGCTGGTTACGTCAGGTGTTCCGCAAGGTTCGCACATAGGTCCCATTCTCTTTATCCTTTTCGTAACTGTTTTGCAATGTTTCAAAAGATCTTACTGTCTCATATATGCGGATGATCTTAAGTTTTTTCCCATTGTTTCACCGAGACAACCATACGCAGAGTGACCTTGACAGTTTTGTTGACTGGTGCAATAAAAACTATTTAAAACTAAACGTAAAGAAGTGCAAAGTTCTAAGATTTTTCAAATGTCTTTAGCACAGAGTGTCACCTATACTATTAAAAACATTAATTTGGAAGCTGTGTCGCATTTTAATGATCTTGGCGTAATTTTTGATAGCGATTTATCATTTAATATGCATAGACAACATAATTTCCAAGAGCTTTAGGCTACTGGATTTCATAAAGCGACACACAAAACATATTTCGGACATAAAGGCTTTGACAGCCCTCTACAACTGTTTGGTGCGCAGTATTATGAAATATTGCTCTGTAATTTGGAGTCCACATTATCAATGTCATATAACAGACTGGAAACGGTACAGAATAAATTTGCGAAATATCTGCTTTTTAAATTAAATTTTCCATATCAAGGCGCTCCTTATGAAACTAGGCTCCTTCTATGTGGTCTACAAAAGGCTTGAATATCGCAGAAGGAAGGCTCTGTTATTTTTTTATACAATGTGATCAATGGTCATGTGAACTGCCAGTGGTTACTGCATAGGGTCTCATTGCGCGTCCCAGTAAAGAGAACCAGACAACTCCAATTGTTCCTGGAACGGACACATATATCGGACAAATTACGGTAGAAGTGTGTAACGAACCATCATGCTCGCTATCCAAGGGTTTATGTACGGATGTCTATAATAAAACAAATCTATAAAGTTATATTGCCATATCTATTTTCAATAAATTTCATTAAAAAGGAAATACCTACTATATATGCATTCAGCTTTCTCGTTACTGTTACTACTTATGATTAATAAGCTTATGTAGGACAAAAGATTCACTAACTACATAATAATATATTTTACAATTAACGAATAATTTGGTATATATGTATATATAAGACGCAGTACTATACTCAAAACTCCAAACAACATTCACTTGCGGTAGACTTAACTTATGAACGTATCTTAAGAATGACAATGGCTCTTGGAGTGTGCACGTGCCAGGAAACTAAACAATCTTGCCGACGTGTACCGTGTACCCCATGATTGGCGTCATTGTCCCATATTGATAATTAAATGTCCATAAAACCCCTTTCTTATTTAGTCCTTATCGGTATAGAAGCTTCTTAAAATGTATTCCCCAAAATCATAGCCGATCCTTAGTTCATAAATGTATCCCCAAAATATATAATTAAAGAAATATTCCCTTTTAGACTTCATCCTTGTTATTTTTATTTAATCAAAATTTACAACCCTTAACTTTTTATAATAGAATGAAATCTTACCCTTGAGATGTTTGGCTCTTTGCCCCATATTATCTCTCGGATTGGAATATTTACTTTACAAAGTTTTATTATAAGTTTTATAGCATGTTGTTGGTTTTAAGTCTACCACGATAAAGACCTGAATACCTGAACGATTTCGATTCTTATCGAAATCCCCACTCCCCACGGTTATACCAACTTTTTGTGGTCTTTTTTATTTACCCTCTATAGATATCTCCCTTTAAACCATGGCCATTATTTTCTAAGAATTTTACTTTTCAATATTTGGATATATTATAGGTACCTAACATTTTACATTTTAAGATTTGCATTTAAATAACCGTATTATAAATAATAATTTGACATTTCAATACCAGCTGTTGTCTGCCTTAAGGTAGGATGTTTTACTTTTTTTACTTCTCCTTTCTTGGGTTTTAACGTGTTAGTGTGTTAGTTAATGTGTGTTTTACCTATGGAGAACTAGAGGGTAGGAGGCCGATCGACAATGGCAGCATTTTCAAATTCTGTCCCGGTTTTTTGGTTAGTTCGCTATTGGCCGATAGATGGCTCTCGCGTCCGAAGTGGGCTGATGTTGTCTTCTTCTTCTTCGTTTTTAATATGGAAAACTAGATCCTCCATAGTTTTTAAATTTTACTTTTGACAATTGACATTTTATTTTTCGAAATAACAAATAACGTTTGAAGGCAAGACAAGACAAATAACGTTGTATTGTAATTAATTTCCATATTTATAATGAATAATGGTACAATTTATAAAAGTAGAGTTTGCTTTGTGTCGGGGTGCAAGACAGGATCTTCTTCAGAGATGAAACGCAGCCAAATAAGTCTCTTTCTAGCTCCAAAGGTAAAACCCTCTAGCTAGAATGTTCCTGTATTTTAAAAACGAAGCATCGTTGGAACTTTATACAGGCCGAGTTTACCAATAAGTATAACAAAGTAAGTGTAAATTCATATAAAAGTCCTTATTTGTTCCTTAAAGAACTAATTTAAATAAAAATAGTTATCGCGTCCATAAGAAACCATTTATTTAATAGCCCACTTCGAACACGAGCGCCATCGTACGGCGACTCGTAAAGCTGAATTACCGATGCTAATTTGGGACCGAATCCAATGCATTGCGTTCGGCCTCCTACCTCAAGTCCTCCATAGTTTTAGCGACACTTCAGTCTGGAAAAAGGTTCGGAGCAATAAAGTTGTCAAGATGACCACTATTCGTCGTACAAGACTACTCCAGTAGGTACTGCGATGCGATGGCGTTGAGAAAACATTTTTTATTTCTCGACGGCATGTCGCAGCAAGTCGATAGGTAAAACATTACAATCATTTGACTACTGCTAGAGTAACTCGCCGACACGCAGCAGTGTCGCACGTCGCTTTCGCATGTCGCACTGTCGTCAAGTAAAACATTCTACCTTTATGGAGGGGAGAACTAGAGGGTCCGGTTTTTTGGTTAGTTCGCTAGTTGGCCGATAGATGCTCTCGCTTCGCAAGTGGGATGATGTCGGCTTCTTCTCCTTCGTTTTTAATATGGAGAACTAGAGGGTATATTTCTTCTTTCTTGGGTTTTAACGTGTTAGTGCCGTTGAGCACTTTTACACACTTTGGGTTTTCTGAAAATTAAAAGACAAATTGTCCTTCGGGGGGGGGGGGGACGTTAGTGTTTCTGTAGAGTGTAATTTTTTAAAAATAAATTTTTTCCGAAGAAATTTTTTTTTTACTTTTTGAAAATTAATCAAATTTTTTGGGTTTGATCAATTTTTGTTGTCATACAATCAAGCATGGCTTGACGATTAGGATGTTGTTTTTGTGTTTTATATGTTATTGTATAATCGGATTTATGCTCCTATTTCGGATTTTGAGCAGATTTGGGGCGGGATTTATGGGAAATGAATTTTGAATTAATTGAATTGGGTGAAACTGTTTTTTCCTAAAAAAAACTCAGTATGTCTTTTGTTTAGGAATTCTTGAATTGTTTCTACTTTAAGGTCGCGGTGGATCGCCGCTCCCCTAATGTAGTAGGGCGCGTTTGTGATGGCCCTAAGAATTTTATTTTGAAGTGTTTGAAGACGTTTTCTTCGTGTTTTAGGTGCTTGACACCATGCTATACTTCCGTATAGTATGGAGGGGCGCACTACTTGTTTGTATAGTAGCGTCTTGTTTTTAAGCGACAGTTTGCTTTTGCGACCCAGGAGAGGATATAGGCGGCCAAATGCTTGCTTTCCGCTTTTGATTTTATTGTCAAAATGGGAGGCCCATGAGAGCTTTTTGTCAAGAGTGACACCGAGGTATTTTATTGTGTTGCTCCAAGGTATTTCAGTGTTGTCTAGTTCAATATTTTGGATATTGATGTTATTTATTCTCTTGTTGGAAATGAGAATGGCTTGAGTTTTTTCAGCGGTAACTTTTATTTTCCATTTTTGAAAATAGTCAATAAGCGCGTTAATCTGATTTTGTAAACATCTTTGAATGTGTGCAAGGTTTTTATGGGTTCACGTCATGGCCGTATCGTCAGCAAAGATGTATATTGCTCGACGAAAGGCGTTTTTGGCATGTCCGCAGTATACACAATGTATGAAACTGGGGCAATTGGGGAATCTTGGGGAACGCTCGCTTCAATATCGCGTACGTCTGACCAAATGCCGTTTACACGGGTTTGGAATTTTCTATCTTTGAGGTATGAAATAATGCATTTTGTGAAATTTATGTTTATATTATAAACATAATGGAGTTTGTATGCGAGGCCGTCGTGCCAAACTTTGTCCAAAGCTTTGGAAATGTCTAGAGCTACCATGCCTGTGGAGGCCTGGTGCTGCAGACCGTCTGTGGCTGTGTCGATTAGTCTAGCAAGTTGGTCTTTGGTCGAATGACCGTGGCGAAAGCCAAACTGCTCATCTTGAATGATGTGGAGTTCGTTAAGAATGTCCCATAGTCTGGATAGAAATTTTTTTTCTGAGATTTTTGCTATGGACGAGATGAGACTTATGGGTCTCCAATTTTCGGGGAAAGTGCGATTTTGATTAGGTTTTGCAATCAGTATTACAATTGCTGTTTTCCACGTGTCTGGATATACGTGGTTTTTAAACATGAAGTTTATGATCATTGCGATGTTATCAATGACGTTATCCGGCAGGTTTTTCAGCGCTGTGTTAAGGTAGAATGTTTATGTTTTAAGGTAGAATGTTTTACTTGACGACAGTGCGACATGCGATAGCGACGTGCGACACTGCTGCGTGTCGGCGAGTAACTCTAGCAGTAGTCAAATGAATGTAATGTTTTACCTATCGACTTGCGGCGACAAAATTGCGACACCGCGGTTGTCGCTGCGACATGCCGTCGAGAAATACAAAATGTTTTCTTAACGGCATCGCATCGCCGTACTGCAGTAGTCTTGTAGCACGCTAGTGGAGTCTTCACTGCTCCGACTAGACTGAAGTGTCGCATGGTAAAACACACATTTGTCGCAAACTCGCAATCCGCGTCGCCACAGTTCATCGCACGTCGCTATCGCATGTCCCACTGTCGGCAAGTAAAACATCCTACCTTTACTGACTGCGTCCTTACCCGGGGCTTTTGATGTGAATTTGTGCTTTTACTTCCTCAGAATTTGTGGGGCGTATTTCGGGGGGGGGGGGGGGGGGGGGTTGGGGAAAAATTCTTGGGATTTCTGAGGTAAGTCTCTCTACACGGTTTTCCAGTCGATGTCGTCATCAACTGAAGTGTTCAGGCGAAATTGGCTTTCAAGTGACTCGGCGAAGGCTTGAGCCTTCTCGTCGTCCGAGTAAACCATTCCGCCTGCGCCGTGCAGAGGGGGCACTTGCACTGAGAGAAGATTCTTGCTGTCGTTATAAAAATCTTTATACCGCTTATAAAAAAATTTACTTAAATAGGGGACAAAAGAAAAATTACCTAGGACAGTAAAATCGATTTGGCTGTAATTTCTTTGCTGGCGTAATAAAGTTACTTTATAAAAAATTATCACGTGTAACCCAAACAAATAAAATCCTGCGTTTGCAAAGTCACTTACTATCCGTTATAAAGAGACTTTGCTAGAACAACAAAGATATTTTTTCCGCCTGCCGCGTCGTTTCCATTAAAAATAAGTTACTTTTCTGTATCAGTATAACACTTTGCTGTAATGAAAATAATTTTTATATCCTGTATAGCTTTTGCTTCTTATAGCAAAGGTCTTTGCTGGATCAGCATGTCTTCACTCTACTTATAGGTACCTTTTTTAGCTAAGGTAGCAAATAAACATTGCTGTCGTAGTAAAGTGGTCTCTACTGTGGCAGCCAAAATACCTATATATATGGTATGGCCCAAAAAAGAAGCCAAATATTTTGTTGCAGTTTTGATATTATTTAATGTAGGAAGCATTATTCTATAATACATTTCTAATAGAAAAACTTTTATTATTCAAACTTATTTAATTATTTGTAACATGTTAGTAGGTATTAAACCCGGATTCTGGGTCACCCCCCCCCTCTTACACCCCTGTCCCCCTCGCCTACCCCCCCTCTTACACCCCTGCCCCCCTCGCCTACCCTCCCTGTTGACCTTGACCATACACGTGGGCGAGCGTATTTTTATGGTATGCAGGTGTTCATTCGACCTTGAAAGATGCAACTACTCTTTGTTAATTTGACCTTGACCATACACCTGGACGAGGGTATTTTTAGGGTATACAATTTTCTTTTATGTGACTCATTTGACCTTGAAGGATGGAGCTGCTCTTTGATGGTGCTACCTTGGCGTGGACGAGGGTATTTTTATGGTATGCAGGCGCCCTTTTATTTATGACACTGTTGCATTACAAATTTTTACACCATGAAGTATTTTTATTTCTTTATTGTCGTCATTTATTTGATTGAAAATATCTAAAGGGATACAGTTGGGTTTTATTGATGTTACCTTGACCATTATTTTTCCTAAAAGTTAGGTATTTTTATTTCTTTATTGTCGTCATTTATTTGTTCGAAAATATCTAAAGGGATGCAAGTCTGTTTTATTGATGTTACCTTGACCATTATTTTTCCCAAAAGTTAGATTTGTAATATATTTTGTGTTTTGTTATACCTTCATGTTCTCGAAGGGTGTTTATGAGATTTTCACACCTTGATGGGATTTTCACACCTTGAAAAAGCTATTATAGTCGTAACAATAGGGTCTGGGTCTCTTTGTTATCGGATTTTCACACCTTGATGGGATTTTCACACCTTGAAAGAGTGCAGCTATCCTTTTGTTATGTATGATTTCGAAGGCGGCATACCTCTGTTCTTTTGTTATGGGTAATATTGAGCGCTGGCTATTTTTCTTACTTTGTTCCTTATTTAGGTATTCTTGGATTTGTTTTTATAGTGGATGTAGATTTTGGTTGATGGTTTTATGTAACCTTGACTACACTTTTGAGCAGATGTTTAGGTATTCTTGGATTTATTTTTATAGTGGATGCAGATGTCCTTTATGTAACCTTGACTACACTTTTGAGCAGATGTTTATTTATGACATTGGGTTGGGTTTATTTTCGACCTTGGAGGTACTCGGACGCAAGTGTTTGGTTTTTACGCCTTGAAGAATTTTTATTTTTTATTGACGTAATTTTGTTCTAAAATATTGAATGAGGTGCAGGCACGTTTTATTTACGATGACCTTGTGTTGGTTCGGGGTGCAGGTGGTTTTTATGTTGTTGAGTTTTGTATACTCTTTAAGCGGCCACTCCTTTTACACCTTGAAAGTATTTTTTTTCTTTATTGACATCACTCTGTTCTAAAATATCGAATGGGGTACAGGTATATATCGTTCTCTACTATGGTTGTTAAAATAGGGTCTGTGTTCTTTGTTATGGGATTATTTAACATTGAAAGAGTGCAAGTGTCCTTTTGTATGGGTAACTTTGACTGCTTGCAAACATGCTTAATTTTTCTTTCTTTGTTCTTTATTTTTCTTTCTTTGATAATCTATGCTACCTCTTGTGAATGAAATCCCTTTTTTTAACCAGTAGGTAAAAATTACTTAAATTTATAAGGAGCTTTTTAGTTAATGGTGATGAATTTGAGTTAATTTATCTAGACTTGGCTGTTTCGCATCCGAAATATAATAAATAAAATATTCCAATTCACAAAGTTGGATGAAAATTAGATTTAAAGCATGTGTTGCCGAATATTGATGTAGATAAGAAAAACTAAAGCGTACACAAGTATTATTACTTCGTCATTGTAATTAATTTTTTTAAATCACATCCAGAAGGTAATACGTTTTTATGAAAAATTTATATTTTATAACATATTTATTTATTTTTATAGTATTATTTTTGTTTGTTGTCGTATACGTATCAAAAGGCATGCTTAATTTATGTCTAAGGATTATTAAAAATGCATATTAGCGGTAAATATATTCTCTTATTTAATCAGACTACTATCCAAATAATGTTGTAGCATACATAAAAAGTTAACTTCAGATAAAACTTTTCTTAAAATCCATTTTCCTCTCGCCATGTCCTGTTGTGGTGTGTGAGAGCTTTTTAGAAGAAAATATTATAACTTAGTGCTTTTACGCATTCAAAATTAAAATTATATTATGTACAAAAAGACATTACAGCTTATTACTCCTTATATCGACGAAGATACGAAAAGTTAATGTGCAGTAAACAAGATTTTTCTCTCATCACTATAAGTAATAAAAAAAGCAGATATAGCATGTGTTTTAAAATTATAGAAAAAGCATCTGTATGTACATGAAGAGATATTCTCTATTTATATAATCAGCTCGATTCCATCAATTTAACCAAACAATAGGAATGAGGATCAGCCATCGCCTTTGAATAGTTTCCACTCATGCACGTTTACACAAAAACTACTAAAGCCATCGAACTTATTTCAAGATAATATATTTTTTGTTTATTAAGCAAAGCAGGTGAAGCAATTTTTTGTGCATCTACCTTTTATGTTATTGATGCATGCCAAGATTATTTCAAAAATAGTTGCAAGCGATCCGCTGTGCTGTCATAAAACTAGCAAAATTTAATAAAACGTGTAAATTTGGATAATTAAAGGATCAAATGTTGTTTATCATGTGATTTTTAGAGCTTTCATTAAGTGAAAATATTAAAATTACTAAATACGGCATATTGGCATAAATTACTGTATATTTTGAAAATAAAAGTTAAAATGTAAAAATTCAGCTGTTTGCCTTTATTGCCCTTATAGTGAAATAAATCGATTATCTAAATTTTAAAACATTCATTCAATGTATTTAATACTTATATTTTACATGTGGGATATGGGTACTCTTATATATTTTCGGACAACCTTGAAATATTTTGAAAACCTTTATGTGTTTAGTGCCCGAAGCAGATAAAATCAACTGCAACACACATTATTTAGTTTAGTTTTTTGAAAACCGTTCCCGAGTTACAATGGCTGGCCCTAGTCTGGTTGTGGACTTCCAAGCATTCAAGATAGAAAATAATAAACTAATCCCTAAAGAACTTGCTGCCTACGACGGTCATAGAATTAGTCACTATGTTTTTAAACCCCCGTTTGATCTGGCCTTTCTAGGACCAGCTGCATACAAACAAACGAAATGGTTAATGCAACACTATCATTGCATTGATTGGGATTCCGGATTTACTCCATTTTACAAATTTGCCGATATTGTACGGAGCTTGACAGAAAAGGCTGCTACCATTTACGTTAAGGGCAGAGAAAAAGCTGATTTTTTAAGAAAATATTCAAGCAAACCTATTATAGAGTTGGATGAGCAACCGGCCCTAAGAAAATACGTCCCTAAATGTTTCTATCATTCAAATAATGAAAATTGTGCATGTTCTTTGTTTAATGTATTTTTGTTATATGATCAACATGTAATGCAAACCTAATTTTTTAATAAACATTTAATAATACAACCAATTAGTTACTATTTAATTTATTCATATTATATACATTATAACGCATAAAATCCACTACATGTTCATAAAAGTCTGTAATGATTGTTTTTCTGCTTGGGTTTTCCATTTCCTCTAGCAGGGTATCTGTTTTTCTAAGTGTCTGTTTTGTATTGATATATTATGTCCTGATGTGAAGTAACTTTGTTTACCTATACATTCTAATTCATGTACTCATTCATACACCTAAAAACTTCAATACATAATATCCTAATCTCCAAATATCCAATTAGCCACTTAGCCAAATCACCAAATATCCCAATACCCAAATATTTCTACTGACTTTTACTTTTTGTAAGTGTTTTCTCTTTTGTAATGTGTGTGAGTCACTTTTTAAATCAATATCGAACCGGAGAGTTTAAAAATATGACAAAATGTATAGAAGAAGAAATAAAATGTATGTTAAAGCCAAAGAGTTACAATAATCTCTACCAGACCTAGAATTTCAAAGATTAAAAAGTTCACCCAAGATACTCCCACGTATCTTTTTATCACCACCCTCTTCGTCACAGAACATACATTTTTTTAATCCCAAGCACTCAGCATGTGCCCTTGTATATTAACAAAAACCCGAAAATAGATAAAGATCGACTGGTGTATTCTCTTGGTTTTCTATTCATCGTTTTGACCCTGGAAGCTGTTTATTTTGAGCATGTAGTTAGTTTAATATTTCAACTTAATGTATTTTAGAAGTGAGTATTGTATTTTGGCACACCTTTTCACATCATATAAGAGTTGTAACCTTAGTATATTCTTTACATATCACGGAGCTTATCTCTTATGTAACTTTTAACATAGTGTGATCATATACGTGTTAGAATACTACTAACAATACCTAACCCCGATAATAGGCGTAAAAATGTTACCATATTTTTTACAAGATTAGTTCAACATTTCCAAGACGCTGAGTTTACGAAAATATTGATAAACAAAAAGATAGAAAATGTAAGATATTTTCTAATCGATTCAGTGATGGAGGGTTAACATTTTTTAGACCATAGTTTATTACTTATAATATGGCTGTTACAATAATTACATTTTACACAAGAATAATAATTTTTAAAATGGAAAAGAAAACAGAATGTACCCCTAGTAACGAAATGATGATTTGCAACTAAACACTTTGAGAAATAAGTGACAAACAAGTATTATATTATTATGCGACTTGTCAAAATACTAGATAGATTTTCAATAATTCATTCTTTTTTAAAAACGCTGGTATAATAAATTGTGTTACTGATTACAGACCCATATCCAAAATTTCATTTATTCCTAAACTAATGGAATTCTTAGTTAAAAATGTTCTTGAGGACTGTTTAAAAAATATTATTTTCACTAACCGGCATGGCTTCATAAAGGGAAGGTCAATAACAACAAATTTACTAGTTTATTCTGATTACATTTTTTTATTTCCCTAGAAAATGGTGTTGACTGTCAAATTTACGTCCATGATGTGTCACCAAGGATTTTTTTTTAAATATTGCAACGGTTTATAAGACACCTAAGTGCTGAAGATACTTGTGTTTTGGTTCTCTCTTTATTACTATTGCACAACACCTCGATTTTCTTTTAAAACTGGAAGAGTTACATTCGTTTTAGATTTGATTTACATAAATTACACTTTATAGTCTTCTTCAGTATTATATTTTCGGCTTTTTTTTCATGCAAAAGGTTTTACACAATCCTTAAACTGATTCCCAGTGCTTTTGCTATTATTTCTTGCATATTTCAACTTACTCTTTTATTTTCCAAATAGTTAATCAAATTTTGTAAGATTGTTTTTGCTTGGAGACTCAAAGCACCAGAAAATTGTCTTTTATTATTCGAATTGTCAAATTTGTCACTTGTTAAAATCATAAAATAAACATGTTGATCACAACAAAAACCACTAAAAATTATAAGTTTATCCCTTTTTGTCATGCCGAAATTGTATGTCTGTCTCCGAGGCCGCATTTTAACCCCAGCAGGTAAAATAACCTTGAAAATAAATACCTAATTCGAAGGGAAATGCATTATAACACAAGGACGTATCTAAACCTCGAGAGCAGGGTGTATCGGATTCTTGAAAGTGTATAAGGTTGGTATGTTAAGGAAGGGGGAGTAGAAGTGGGGTGGATATATAGTGGGTAGGCGTACATAAAAGAATGGTCACAAGCCAAATTTTTTCAATTTAAAACTACCAGTCTTCTGTTATTATTATTTGCGTGTGTTAATTGTTCAGTAAAAATGAGTTTACCAATGCTAGACGGAGATTTACCATTAATGGGTGATAGTACCCAAGAAGAACTAGTTAAATATGTGGGTGAAGAGAATATTATTGATTGGGGTGACGACATACTTGACAATTTTGCAGCAGCTGCGATGGATCAGTTGATAGAGTCTGGGTTCAAGCAACAGCAGCAGCCTGAACAATTTAATTCGAATGTAAATATAATTAGTGATATTGTGGTACGGAAAAAAAATGCTGCGCCTAGCAAGCTGGAGAAACTTCTGACACTACCATCCGGGAAGGTAACAAAACAACCGAAGACTTCCACTAAAAAAAGAAATAAACCATCAACCTCATCTGAAGATTGCAGTAACACGAAGAAAAGTCGACCATCTCCATCATCTGGAGGTTGCATTAGTAGCAGTAAGAACGTCACGAAGCCTATCTTTAGAAAGCCAGCAAAGTGTAAAGTGATCCCAGACTGGTTGGATAACGATAAGAAGCCTTCGCAACAGTCTCAGTTGCAGACATCGTCACCGCTGTCACCACAAACTCAATCAACATCATTGGTGAAGCGCCCATTATCGTCAACATTAAACAAGGCAGGCAAAATTGTAGCAAAATAAGAAGAAGAATAAGAAGCAAAAAATGGAGGGTGTAACAGCGAATGTGGAAACCACAACTCCTGACTGGGTGGCTTGCTTAAGTCAGGATAGCGAGCAGAATCTCATAAGGAGTGTGTTAGCATTGAAAAACCAGTGGAAGGTTGCGTTAAATAATTATCAGCGGGAAGAAGAAGACATTGTAAAAGAAATAAGTGAATTAGAAGCTCGGCTAGGTGTAGTTAGGAATAATGTGAATAGATTTAGGGAAAAATTAGAATTATATGATAGGTTACATGAATAGCGATGGAGTTAGGATAGTTTTTAAATATATATTATAATTTAAGAAAGATGTAATATAGATTAGATATTGGAATTAGTATAGTCATAAGTGTTATGTGTGTATTATAGTAATAATAATAATGTATAGATAATAAAAGTAAAATTTGTCAAGCAAACTTCAAAAAAAATTAAGGTAAAATAAATTTTTTATACAATCGAACCTCATATTATATTGTTTTATTTAAAACCACTTAGCATAATATTATAGTGCAATATGTATAGGATGTATAGAATAAGCATCGTAAATATAAATGTAAGTTATTCCTTACAAATTTAGGTAATTTTTCTTCCATCTGTCAACGGTAATAATTCCTCATAGTTTAATGTTCGCACCCCTTTCCGATCTTCTTATTCTTCTTCTGCATATTATGTCAAACGTTCCCATTGCTTTGAAAATATCACTTTAATTATAATATTCATACCCTGTGAAGAATATTTTTTTCGAATACAGCTGATTAATAAATTGTCATGTTTAGTGGAGTGAAAATTCCAGTCAAATCTCCAATAAACGGTCCTGCGGGTAAATCAAGTTCGACACTTCTAGAGAGATATATTACAGAATCTGTACAGGACTAATACAGGACTCTATTATCAAGACGTTCGAGATATGAATATAACTTAAAACGTGCCCGGGCTGTGACGTAAACCGCATTCACTACATTTACTGTAGGTAGAGAATTAACAGTTTTCTTCGGTGTATTCATAATTTACCACCAATGTCTTGGGTTATGGAAGAAAGTGTTAAAGTATGTAGAAAAGGGTTACAAAATTTTGGAAGTGTATGAAATATGGAAATATCAAGTTCAAACAAACATTCTGGACAAGAGGTTTTATTTACTGCTATAATGAACAAGTTTATTAAAATTAAACAAGAAGCAAGTGATTCGCGTACATATTTTCAAACAGAAGAACAAAAGTTAAAATATATTGAAAACTTTTTTGAAAAGAAAGATGTTAAATAAGAACGCGACAATATCGTCGTTATTTCGGTTTAAAATCCTAGGCTAAATTAATATTAAACAGTTTCCGAGGAAAATTTGGACAACGAGAAAATCAGCTAAAAACTAAAATAATAAACCAACCTTCGGAATTCTTCACTATGTTTAGTGATCCGACTATTTATATAAACAGCGTCATTGCTATTAACGAGAAGACATTGGTGGTAAATTATGAATACACCGAAGAAAACTGTTAATTCTCTACCTACAGTAAATGTAGTGAATGCGGTTTACGTCACAGCCCGGGCACGTTTTAAGTTATATTCATATCTCGAACGTCTTGATAATAGAGTCCTGTATTAGTCCTGTACAGATTCTGTAATATATCTCTCTAGAAGTGTCGAACTTGATTTACCCGCAGGACCGTTTATTGGAGATTTGACTGGAATTTTCACTCCACTAAACATGACAATTTATTAATCAGCTGTATTCGAAAAAATTATTCTTCACAGGGTATGAATATTATAATTAAAGTGATATTTTCAAAGCAATGAGAACGTTTGACATAATATGCAGAAGAAGAATAAGAAGATCGGAAAGGGGTGCGAACATTAAACTATGAGGAATTATTGCCGTTGACAGATGGAAGAAAAATTACCTAAATTTGTAAGGAATAACTTACATTTATATTTACGATGCTTATATTCTATACATCCTATACATATTGCACTATAATATTATGAAGTGGTTTTAAATAAAACAATATAATATGAGGTTCGATTGTATAAAAAATTTATTTTACCTTAATTTTTTTTGAAGTTTGCTTGACAAATTTTACTTTTATTATCTATACATTATTATTATTACTATAATACACACATAACACTTATGACTATACTAATTCCAATATCTAATCTATATTACATCTTTCTTAAATTATAATATATATTTAAAAACTATCCTAACTCCATCGCTATTCATGTAACCTATCATATAATTCTAATTTTTCCCTAAATCTATTCACATTATTCCTAACTACACCTAGCCGAGCTTCTAATTCACTTATTTCTTTTACAATGTCTTCTTCTTCCCGCTGATAATTATTTAACGCAACCTTCCACTGGTTTTTCAATGCTAACACACTCCTCATGATATTCTGCTCGCTATCCTGACTTAAGCAAGCCACCCAGTCAGGAGTTGTGGTTTCCACATTCGCTGTTACACCCTCCATTTTTTGCTTCTTATTCTTCTTCTTATTTGCTACAATTTTGCCTGCCTTGTTTAATGTTGACGATAATGGGCGCTTCACCAATGATGTTGATTGAGTTTGTGGTGACAGCGGTGACGATGTCTGCAACTGAGAGTTGCGAAGGCTTCTTATCGTTATCCAACCAGTCTGGGATCACTTTACACTTTGCTGGCTTTCTAAAGATAGGCTTCGTGACGTTCTTACTGCTACTAATGCAACCTCCAGATGATGGAGATGGTCGACTTTTCTTCGTGTTACTGCAATCTTCAGATGAGGTTGATGGTTTATTTATTTTTTTAGTGGAAGTCTTCGGTTGTTTTGTTACCTTCCCGGATGGTAGTGTCAGAAGTTTCTCCAGCTTGCTAGGCGCAGCATTTTTTTTCCGTACCACAATATCACTAATTATATTTACATTCGAATTAAATTGTTCAGGCTGCTGCTGTTGCTTGAACCCAGACTCTATCAACTGATCCATCGCAGCTGCTGCAAAATTGTCAAGTATGTCGTCACCCCAATCAATAATATTCTCTTCACCCACATATTTAACTAGTTCTTCTTGGGTACTATCACCCATTAATGGTAAATCTCCGTCTAGCATTGGTAAACTCATTTTTACTGAACAATTAACACACGCAAATAATAATAACAGAAGACTGGTAGTTTTAAATTGAAAAAATTTGGCTTGTGACCATTCTTTTATGTACGCCTACCCACTATATATCCACCCCACTTCTACTCCCCCTTCCTTAACATACCAACCTTATACACTTTCAAGAATCCGATACACCCTGCTCTCGAGGTTTAGATACGTCCTTGTGTTATAATGCATTTCCCTTCGAATTAGGTATTTATTTTCAAGGTTATTTTACCTGCTGGGGTTAAAATGCGGCCTCGGAGACAGACATACAATTTCGGCATGACAAAAAGGGATAAACTTATAATTTTTAGTGGTTTTTGTTGTGATCAACATGTTTATTTTATGATTTTAACAAGTGACAAATTTGACAATTCGAATAATAAAAGACAATTTTCTGGTGCTTTGAGTCTCCAAGCAAAAACAATCTTACAAAATTTGATTAACTATTTGGAAAATAAAAGAGTAAGTTGAAATATGCAAGAAATAATAGCAAAAGCACTGGGAATCAGTTTAAGGATTGTGTAGAACCTTTTGCATGAAAAAAAAAGCCGAAAATATAATACTGAAGAAGACTATAAAGTGTAATTTATGTAAATCAAATCTAAAACGAATGTAACTCTTCCAGTTTTAAAAGAAAATCGAGGTGTTGTGCAATAGTAATAAAGAGAGAACCAAAACACAAGTATCTTCAGCACTTAGGTGTCTTATAAACCGTTGCAATATTTTAAAAAAAATCCTTGGTGATACATCATGGGCGTAAATTTGACAGTCAACACCATTTTCTAGGGAAATAAAAAAATGTAATCAGAATAAACTAGTAAATTTGTTGTTATTGACCTTCCCTTTATGAAGCCATGCTGGTTAGTGAAAATAATATTTTTTAAACAGTCCTCAAGAACATTTTTAACTAAGAATTCCATTAGTTTAGGAATAAATGAAATTTTGGATATGGGTCTGTAATCAGTAACACAATTTATTATACCAGCGTTTTTAAAAAAGAATGAATTATTGAAAGTCTATCTAGTATTTTGACAAGTCGCATAATAATATAATACTTGTTTGTCACTTATTTCTCAAAGTGTTTAGTTGCAAATCATCATTTCGTTACTAGGGGTACATTCTGTTTTCTTTTCCATTTTAAAAATTATTATTCTTGTGTAAAATGTAATTATTGTAACAGCCATATTATAAGTAATAAACTATGGTCTAAAAAATGTTAACCCTCCATCACTGAATCGATTAGAAAATATCTTACATTTTCTATCTTTTTGTTTATCAATATTTTCGTAAACTCAGCGTCTTGGAAATGTTGAACTAATCGTGTAAAAAATATGGTAACATTTTTACGCCTATTATCGGGGTTAGGTATTGTTAGTAGTATTCTAACACGTATATGATCACACTATGTAAAAAGTTACATAAGAGATAAGCTCCGTGATATGTAAAGAATATACTAAGGTTACAACTCTTATATGATGTGAAAAGGTGTGCCAAAATACAATACTCACTTCTAAAATACATTAAGTTGAAATATTAAACTAACTACATGCTCAAAATAAACAGCTTCCAGGGTCAAAACGATGAATAGAAAACCAAGAGAATACACCAGTCGATCTTTATCTATTTTCGGGTTTTTGTTAATATACAAGGGCACATGCTGAGTGCTTGGGATTAAAAAAATGTATGTTCTGTGACGAAGAGGGTGGTGATAAAAAGATACGTGGGAGTATCTTGGGTGAACTTTTTAATCTTTGAAATTCTAGGTCTGGTAGAGATTATTGTAACTCTTTGGCTTTAACATACATTTTATTTCTTCTTCTATACATTTTGTCATATTTTTAAACTCTCCGGTTCGATATTGATTTAAAAAGTGACTCACACACATTACAAAAGAGAAAACACTTACAAAAAGTAAAAGTCAGTAGAAATATTTGGGTATTGGGATATTTGGTGATTTGGCTAAGTGGCTAATTGGATATTTGGAGATTAGGATATTATGTATTGAAGTTTTTAGGTGTATGAATGAGTACATGAATTAGAATGTATAGGTAAACAAAGTTACTTCACATCAGGACATAATATATCAATACAAAACAGACACTTAGAAAAACAGATACCCTGCTAGAGGAAATGGAAAACCCAAGCAGAAAAACAATCATTACAGACTTTTATGAACATGTAGTGGATTTTATGCGTTATAATGTATATAATATGAATAAATTAAATAGTAACTAATTGGTTGTATTATTAAATGTTTATTAAAAAATTAGGTTTGCATTACATGTTGATCATATAACAAAAATACATTAAACAAAGAACATGCACAATTTTCATTATTTGAATGATAGAAACATTTAGGGACGTATTTTCTTAGGGCCGGTTGCTCATCCAACTCTATAATAGGTTTGCTTGAATATTTTCTTAAAAAATCAGCTTTTTCTCTGCCCTTAACGTAAATGGTAGCAGCCTTTTCTGTCAAGCTCCGTACAATATCGGCAAATTTGTAAAATGGAGTAAATCCGGAATCCCAATCAATGCAATGATAGTGTTGCATTAACCATTTCGTTTGTTTGTATGCAGCTGGTCCTAGAAAGGCCAGATCAAATGGGGGTTTAAAAACATAGTGACTAATTCTATGACCGTCGTAGGCAGCAAGTTCTTTAGGGATTAGTTTATTATTTTCTATCTTGAATGCTTGGAAGTCCACAACCAGACTAGGGCCAGCCATTGTAACTCGGGAACGGTTTTCAAAAAACTAAACTAAATAATGTGTGTTGCAGTTGATTTTATCTGATTCGGGCACTAAACACATAAAGGTTTTCAAAATATTTCAAGGTTGTCCGAAAATATATAAGAGTACCCATATCCCACATGTAAAATATAAGTATTAAATACATTGAATGAATGTTTTAAAATTTAGATAATCGATTTATTTCACTATAAGGGCAATAAAGGCAAACAGCTGAATTTTTACATTTTAACTTTTATTTTCAAAATATACAGTAATTTATGCCAATATGCCGTATTTAGTAATTTTAATATTTTCACTTAATGAAAGCTCTAAAAATCACAAGATAAACAACATTTGATCCTTTAATTATCCAAATTTACACGTTTTATTAAATTTTGCTACTTTTATGACAGCACAGCGGATCGCTTGCAACTATTTTTGAAATAATCTTGGCATGCATCAATAACATAAAAGGTAGATGCACAAAAAATTGCTTCACCTGCTTTGCTTAATAAACAAAAAATATATTATCTTGAAATAAGTTCGATGGCTTTAGTAGTTTTTGTGTAAACGTGCATGAGTGGAAACTATTCAAAGGCGATGGCTGATCCTCAAGTTACATACTAAGAAAACGATGAACTAGACGATTCCCAGGCCAACCTTTCCGAGAAGCCTTATCTCTTGATGATGCTACTTTTTACAATAATGTTAATGTAATTTTTTAAATAACGCATTCTTGGACTTGAGCTCGTTAAAGTCAGACGCTGTATTTTCCGAAGTAAAATAAAAATTGTTTTTAAAAATAGTTTTCTCTGTTTTTTAAACTTAACTGGCGCAGTCGGTAGGATAGTGCGTCAACGCGTTTAATCGAACGGATATCGATCGTACGCGTCGATTGCGGTTTCAACCCTTAAGTGCTATCCAAAAGAACCACCCCGGAGAAGCCACGTCAGACAGTCAGCCACCAAGCAGACAACCAAGCAACCACGGCCAATCAAGAATCGGGAGAGGAAAACACTACGTAAGTGCCAACTTCCTTTTCGCCCCTTTTATCCTCTGTTTAAGGTATTTTAGGGATAATCATAGTTCTGTGCATCGCGCATATCACTTAGCTTTTAGGCAGTCTATTGGAGACAAAAATAATTTTAGGCAGTCTATTGGAGACAAAATAATTTTAGGCAGTCTATTGAAGACAAAAATAATTTTAAGCAGTCTATTGGAGACAAAAGTAGATTTAGGCAGTCTATTGAAGACAAAAGGTAATTTTAAGCAGCAAACACATTATTTTTGTAGGCCTATTACTGGCAAAATAGAATTATATATTGTTTATTCAATCTAGCTTTTGAAATACATTATTCTAAACAAAATGAGTAAGTCACAAGTGACACCCGCGGTACAAACGGCACAAGGCCCACTAGCTGTAAATTGGGACCTTTTTAAATCAAAAATCGAAAATATAAAACCCTTTGATGGCAATAGTAATCATTTAAATAAGTTTTTAAAAAGATGCGACGACCTAGTCGCCAAATATAAACCGTTTAACGATGACGATTTAAATGCTCATGTACTTGAGTGCATAAATGAAAAACTGACAGGTAGAGCGGAAAACATGATTGCAAATCGAATGGAATTAGATGACTGGGAAAAGTTACGCGCAGCGTTAACCCAGGCTTTTTCTGATAGGAGAGATTTAGATTGCTTAGTTCAGGAACTAACCCGTACTAAACCCCTTAAGGGAGAACATATTCTAAATTTTGGCAATAGACTACAACTACTACGTAGTAACGTTATTCAAAGAATAAGCAATAATAACCAGTTAGGTGAACCCGAAAAATTGTGTCATATTAAATATCATGAAAGCACAGCTTTAAATACATTTATTGCAGGGTGCACCGGCATATTAAAAAATAACATGCACATAAAAAAACCAGCAACCCTTGAAGATGCTATGGCTTATGTAAGTGAATTTGAAAATTTTGAAAAACTATATGATAGTTTCGGCGAAATGCAAAAAATGCAAAAAACTAACAATTGGCCCATACAAAAACCAAGACAGTTTCAAAATTTTCAGAATCAAAATCAAATGTATAATAATTTCCCCGCATTACCGATTAACACACCGAATATGAATGCGCAAAACCATTTTCAGAGACCTTATTTCCCGAGTCAACCCATAAATATACAAACCCGGTATTTACCCCCGCGAAATTACCCCACGAATAGCCAAGTTTTTGGGAAACCACAAAATGTTTTTCGACCTAACCAAATTTCACCCAAAAATTTGCCTCGCCCAGAACCAATGTCAACAACCTCTAGAAATCCCACGATAAATACAAATCACCAAAATTCATACAATAATCAACAGAATTATTTTAGAAATCAATACCCAAATCAAAAACCAACCTTTACCTTTCAAGAACTTTATTTTAGTGAAGAAGGAAATGACTATATACAGGGTGAAAATACATACGATAACAATCTCGACATGTATGGTAGTTATGCTGCTAACTACCAAGACTATCAAACCACCCCTGAACAAACATTACCTGACCAAAGTTACGACGACACCCCATATACAGGGTGCAACCAATACCCCATTCACGAAAATGAACAAACTATTACACACGAACGACCATCTATCCAAAATGAAATTTCAGAGAAAAGTAACGAAATGCATAACCAAAATTTTCACGAAACGGGCCCAACAAAAGAACAGATATGATCGAAATCAATATATCATCTACCAACGCACTTCCGTACGTCAAAATTAAAAACCCAAACTTAAAGCTTTTAATCGACACCGGTAGCTTACGGTCTATTTTAAAGCCATCGGTTGCGGAACAGTTTTATGCTAATTGTATATACCACTCTAACAATATGATAAAAACAGCCTTAGGAAGTCAAGTAACACAATTTCAGGCATCAATACCGGCTTTCGCAGAATTCTGTACAAACTATAAAATAAATTTCATTCTTTTCGACTTCCATGACTACTTCGATGGAATATTAGGCCTAACTGACCTAATTAATATGCAACTCAATATCGACCTATGTAATAAGAGACCTATTGGACCCAAACTTGTTATACCATTTCTTTATCGCCAAAATCACGAATCAAGTTTTTCATTTTCAGTAAATCCAAACGAAAAAATAGTAAAAAACGTTCCTGTCAACGTACTAGAAGGAGACATTTTGACAAGACCCGGTAAAATCGACACACTCTTTCTACCACAAATACTAATCCGTGCAAAAAACGGTTACGCCCCTGTAGAAATACAAAATAAATCCGACAAAACGATTTCCGTGACATTAACTAAACCAATACCTGTTGATTTATTCGAGCAGAATTCATATGAAATATTTTCCTTTGAAAATTTGACCCAAAACATTCAAAATAACCAAAATTTAAATATAGAACCAAATATTCGAGATTTAATTCGCACGGACCACTTAAACGTCGAAGAGGAAAAAGCCATAATAAAACTATGTAAAGAATACTCTGATATTTTTCATAAACCCGGCGATAAATTATCATTCACTTCAAAAATTAAACATGTAATTCGAACCACGGATGACATCCCCATCCACACAAAATCTTATCGCTACCCTTTTGTACACAAAGACGAGGTGCAACGACAAATAAATGAAATGCTAGAAAAGGGAATCATACGCCCATCTTCTAGCCCCTGGTCCTCGCCTATTTGAGTGGTACCCAAGAAAATAGATGCTTCCCTTAAACAAAAATGGAGGGTAGTATGCGATTTTCGTAAAATTAACGAAAAAACAATCGATGATAGGTACCCCATCCCCAATATTAACGACATATTAGATAAACTCGGCAGAGCGCAATATTTTTCAACCCTCGATCTAGCCAGCGGGTTTCATCAAATAGAGATGGACAAAAATTCTATCGAAAAAACAGCTTTCACAGTAAACAACGGACATTTTGAGTACCTGAGAATGCCCTTCGGATTGAAAAATTCCCCCTCTACTTTCCAACGGGTCATCGACGAAATCCTGAAAGATTTACTAAATAAAATTTGTATGGTATATATGGACGATATAATTATTTTTAGTACGTCCCTGCAAGAACACATTTAAAACCTAAAACAAGTATTTAATAAACTCAGAGAAGCTAATCTTAAGATTCAAAGTGACAAATGCGAATTTTTGAGAAAGGAGGTCGAATTCCTTGGTCATGTAGTGACATCGGAAGGAATAAAACCAAACAAAAAGAAAATCGCCGCAATCCAAAAATTCCCCATACCAAAAACACCACGTGGCATTAAATCATTTTTAGGTTTATTAGGGTACTACCGAAAGTTCATTAAAAATTTCGCCAAAATTACTAAACCAATGACAAAATGTCTAAAAAAGAACGAAAAAATAGAACATACAAAAGAATTTGTCGAATGTTTTAATACATGCAAAAATTTGCTTATATCCGAACCAGTGTTATCCTACCCGGACTTTTCTAAACCTTTTGAAGTAACCACAGATGCCTCAGCTTACGCTATAGGATCAATTTTATCCCAAAATGGACACCCTATCTGCTATGCGTCGCGAACTTTAAATCCCGCCGAGATAAACTACTCCACGATAGAAAAGGAACTTCTAGCGATAGTCTGGAGTTGTAAATATTTTCGCCCGTACCTATTCGGACATAAATTTACCATACTGACTGACCACAAACCCTTACAGTGGTTATTTTCCCTAAAAGAGCCCCATTCAAGACTCGTGCGGTGGCGCCTCAAATTAGAAGAATTCGATTACATAATTCAATACAAAAAAGGTAAACTAAACCAGGCAGCAGACGCCCTATCTAGATACCCAATAGACAATAACCTTAACGCCTTAGAGACAATGTCGACGGACAATAACCCCGGTGACATAGACAACATGATAAACGAATACCTACAAAACCAAGAGGATATCCCACAACTAGACGAATCGATTATAAATGAAATTTTCGAGACATGCGAAGAAAGACAAACAGATACGAACATACCAAAAATCAATATAATATCCGACATGCAAATTCGACCCCCTGAAAAAAACAAGGAAGACGATAATGAAACGGTACATACGTCACTAGAACACCCGATAATAAATATACCTATATCCGAACGAAGTTTAAATGTTTATAAAAATCAAATCGTTATAACTGCTGGTGATATAGACAAAATACAATGTAAATTTAATAAAATCTTTGAAAACACACGCCTATACGTCACAATAACAAAACGAGACCCACGCGAACATATAATAAAGATTTTAAAAGAATTTGTTGACCCCAAACAAACGTTTGCTCTATATTTTAGGGACCCAGAAATAGCCAAAATATTCATTACTACAGTTCAAAACTTTTTTCGAAATTCTTCGTACAAACTAATTCAATGTTTAAAATTTTTGGAAGACGTCGAAACACTTAACGACCAAAAAGAAAAACTCGAGATGTATCACACAACTAAAACGTGTCATAGAGGCATTAACGAAACCAAATTAGCCCTTTCGCAAAAATATTATTGGCCAAAAATGTCAGAGGACATTGAAAATTACATAAACAACTGCGAAATATGTCTAACCAACAAGTACGATAGAAATCCCCCAGTAATTAAATTTAACTTAACCCCGACAAGCTCAAAACCCCTCGAGTTAGTTCACATGGACACATTTAAAATATCAAACGAAACCTTTTTAACGGTAATCGATACATTTTCTCGATACGGACAAGCCTACCACATAAATAGTTTAACAGGACCAGAAATACTAGAAAATCTACTAAATTTTATTACGCACCACGGTTTACCTCTTAAAATTACAACCGATTGTGGTACAGAATTTAAAAATAAAGAAGTAGAAGATTTTTGTAAACTTTACAAAATTGAGCTACACTTCACAACCCCAAAAAACAGTAATTCGAACTCCCCAGTTGAACGGTTTCATTCGACATTAATCGAACACTACCTATGTCTAAAAGAGGAAAACAAAAATTTTACACCCACGCAACTTATGAAACGCGTAATAATTGCATACAATAACTCAATCCATAGTGTAACCAAATATACCCCATTTGAAATATTAAAAGGCCACATTAACAGTCCAAACCCATTCGATATCAATGACCACGTAATTGTATCAAATTACGTCCAACAACACAAAGAAAACGCGACACAACTTTATCGCATGATTCAACAAAATAACGCACAAACTAAAGAAAATATAATTGCAAAAAGAAATGAAACCCGATCCGACCCACCAGACTTCGCGAATACAACCGAAGCCTATATCAAAACAAAAGCCAGAGGCAAAGACCGGCCGAAATTTAAAAAATTTGCGATTAAAAGTCAAACCGATAAAAAAGTAATTACACAAAAAGGCTCGTACCATAAAAACAGCGCTAGAAAACCCCGAATTAAACGACTATCGAATTTTCAGGTAAACAATGAAAAGGACAATCCTGATTTTAACCATGACACTCCAAGTACTTCAAATATACTGCAACCCTAATGACATACACCTGACAACCCTTAAAAATCCTATTCTCCCAATAGAATTAGGAAACTCAAAACTTATATATGACAAACATACATTTTTGCATTACGTAGACTTAGAACCTATTTTAATACAACTTGTAAATATAGAAAAATATTTCTTTACAATTAAAAACCACTTAAAGCACGAAAACGCGACAAATCCAATTTCTTATCACGGGTTATCAGAAAGTGCAATACTTAGAACAGAATACCTCATTCAAACAACACAAAGTAAACTCGAGAATCTCCACCCACACGTAAGGAACAAGAGAGGTCTAGTTAATATCGTAGGTAAAGCAAATAAATGGTTATTCGGCACATTAGACGCGGACGACGGAAAAAGATACGATAAAACCATTAAAATTCTCGAAACGAATCAGAAAAACATCATAAACAAACTAAATTTACAAGTTTCCTTATCAAAAAACTTAATTAATAACTATAACAAAACAATATCAATTCTCGATGCAAATCAAAAACAATTACAAAATGGTCTAAGAGTATTTAAAGATGTCATCGAACGAACAATTAACGATCTAAATGATTATATAAGCTTTCAAGGACTAATTTATCAAATAAATTTAGATTGTCAAAATTTAATCACCTTTATTGACAACCTAGAGGACGCTATTATGTTTGCCAAATTAAACGCACTGCATAACGCCATAGTGCCAAGTTCAGAATTATTACAAATGCTAGATTATTTAAGAACAATCTATAATAATGAAGCAATACCAAATTTTAAGAACATATTGTCGTATTACCAATATTTAGGGACTCAAGTTACTTTTTCAAAAGCTAAAGTGATATTTGCGATTCATGTCCCTGTGGTTAGACCAGAAAGGTTTACCTTCTACCACCTTTATCCTATTACCCAACACCATAAAATATTCGTTCCAAAATACCCTTATTTGGCACAAGCAGAAGAAAAGGTCCAATTTGAAGAAACTAGTTGCCCCCAACTGGAAGAAGAATACTACTGCACTGAAAATCTCCACCCCCAAGACCATTGCACCCTTCAACTACTGAAAGGCTCTCCGCTAGAAAACTGCCCTGTTCTTGAAGTCAAAATACAAGAAATAATAACCGAACAAGTTACACAGGAAGAAATACTCATCCTTCCCAGTAAAACAGAATGACTTTTTTCTAAATGCACTACCGACCAATATCTCCAAATTAATATGCCGACGCTAGTAAAAATTCCGAAAAATTGCCAAATTCAAATCGGAGCGAAGAAATTTGTCAACGACGTAAGAATTAAACAAGGAAAACCGCTTATCTTACCCGATGTCGAAATAGGAAATTCCACCCTATCAACCACATTTAAGACACCCAATTTAACAAAACTGAACTTCGAAGATATCTATCGATTGAAGGATATGGCCAACCAATTATCGCCAATCACCCCAATCGAAGAAAAAGAACAATTATCAAACATTATGTCCTACTTAATAGGACGCCTAGCCGTCCTGTTGACAGTGTACCTACTATGGAAATATAGAAAGCAACTTAGACTATTTTCCAAAATTTGTTCCAAAACCAAAATCAATACCAAATTGCAAGAAATCGATGCCAGAACCGAAAATACCAATACCTCGCAGAATACCTCCAGTATCTTCTCAGCTTAAGGAGGGAGGAGTTACATACTAAGAAAACGATGAACTAGACGATTCCCAGGCCAACCTTTCCGAGAAGCCTTATCTCTTGATGATGCTACTTTTTACAATAATGTTAATGTAATTTTTTAAATAAAGCATTCTTTGACTTGAGCTCGTTAAAGTCAGACGCTGTATTTTCCGACGTAAAATAAAAATTGTTTTTAAAAATAGTTTTCTCTGTTTTTTAAACTTAACTCTCATTCCTATTGTTTGGTTAAATTGATGGAATCGAGCTGATTATATAAATAGAGAATATCTCTTCATGTACATACAGATGCTTTTTCTATAATTTTAAAACACATGCTATATCTGCTTTTTTTATTACTTACAGTGATGAGAGAAAAATCTTGTTTACTGCACATTAACTTTTCGTATCTTCGTCGATATAAGGAGTAATAAGCTGTAATGTCTTTTTGTACATAATATAATTTTAATTTTGAATGCGTAAAAGCACTAAGTTATAATTTTTTCTTCTAAAAAGCTCTCACGCACCACAAAACAGGACATGGCGAGAGGAAAATGGATTTTAAGAAAAGTTTTATCTGAAGTTAACTTTTTATGTATGCTACAACATTATTTGGATAGTAGTCTGATTAAATAAGAGAATATATTTACCGCTAATATGCATTTTTAATAATCCTTAGACATAAATTAAGCATGCCTTTTGATACGTATACGACAACAAACAAAAATAATACTATAAAAATAAATAAATATGTTATAAAATATAAATTTAAAAAAATACTTTCAAGGTGTAAAAGGAGTGGCCGCTTAAAGAGTATACAAAACTCAACAACATAAAAACCACCTGCACCCCGAACCAACACAAGGTCATCGTAAATAAAACGTGCCTGCACCTCATTCAATATTTTAGAACAAAATTACGTCAATAAAAAATAAAAATTCTTCAAGGCGTAAAAACCAAACACTTGCGTCCGAGTACCTCCAAGGTCGAAAATAAACCCAACCCAATGTCATAAATAAACATCTGCTCAAAAGTGTACTCAAGGTTACATAAAGGACATCTGCATCCACTATAAAAATAAATCCAAGAATACCTAAACATCTGCTCAAAAGTGTAGTCAAGGTTACATAAAACCATCAAACAATATCTGCATCCACTATAAAAACAAATCTAAGAATACCTAAATAAGGAACAAAGTAAGAAAAATAGCCAGCGCTCAATATTACCCATAACAAAAGAACAGAGGTATGCCGCCTTCGAAATCATACATAACAAAAGGATAGCTGCACTCTTTCAAGGTGTGAAAATCCCATCAAGGTGTGAAAATCCGATAACAAAGAGACCCAGACCCTATTGTTACGACTATAATAGCTTTTTCAAGGTGTGAAAATCCCATCAAGGTGTGAAAATCTCATAAACACCCTTCGAGAACATGAAGGTATAACAAAACACAAAATATATTACAAATCTAACTTTTGGGAAAAATAATGGTCAAGGTAACATCAATAAAACAGACTTGCATCCCTTTAGATATTTTCGAACAAATAAATGACGACAATAAAGAAATACTCCATGGTGTAAAAATTTGTAATGCAACAGTGTCATAAATAAAAGGGCGCCTGCATACCATAAAAATACCCTCGTCCACGCCAAGGTAGCACCATCACATAACAAAAGGATATCTGCACTCTTTCAAGGTGTGAAAAATCCCATCAAGGTGTGAAAATCAGATCATAAAGAGACCCAGACGGTAACATCAATAAAACAGACTTGCATCCCTTTAGATATTTTCGAACAAATAAATGACGACAATAAAGAAATAAAAATACCTAACTTTTAGGAAAAATAATGATCAAGGTAACATCAATAAAACCCAACTGTATCCCTTTAGATATTTTCAAACAAATAAATGACGACAATAAAGAAATAAAAATACTTCATGGTGTAAAAATTTGTAATGCAACAGTGTCATAAATAAAAGGGCGCCTGCATACCATAAAAATACCCTCGTCTACGCCAAGGTAGCACCATCAAAGAGCAGCTCCATCCTTCAAGGTCAAATGAGTCACATAATTGTATACCATAAAAATACCCTCGTCCAGGTGTATGGTCAAGGTCAAATTAACAAAGAGTAGTTGCATCTTTCAAGGTCGAATGAACACCTGCATACCATAAAAATACGCTCGCCCACGTGTATGGTCAAGGTCAACAGGGAGGGTAGGCGAGGGGGGCAGGGGTGTAAGAGGGGGGGTAGTCGAGGGGGACAGGGGTGTAAGAGGGGGGGGTGACCCAAAATCCGGGTTTAATACCTACTCATGTTCACTTTCGGAAGGATATGCAACGTCTAAAGCATGAATAAATAGCTTAAAAAGCAGCTCAAGTGGCCTGATACAAGTATCCACCGTGTACCTATACTGAACATCATCAACAACTATTACAAATAAGGGTTTCTCCAAGTTCCCTACTACAACTCCAAAGGTAAGGCCAAATTTTTTTAACTTCTCCTTCCTTTTTTCTATGCTAAACTATGCTCTCGTGTAGTTTGTTCACATTCTAAAACAAAATTAAAGATTACTTACTCTAGAAACCTTGGCTGGGTGGGGTGACATGTTGAAGTTTATAAATCATAACCTCAATGTAAGAAGACATTAACAACAATGTGTCAAGAATTTCGGCTGTGGGCAAATACTGCTTTGTAATTGGTAAACGGTAAACGTGATCATAAAAATTACATTGCTGGTGGCATTTATTTTAATGGGTGACTCGAAGCTTTTTGCCCAAAATTACCATTGAATTACGTTTTTTGGACTTAAGCTGGATTTATAGTTGCCGTAACGTAAGCCGTAAGAAGTAAGCAGTAGTCGATAAGACGTAAAAATTAAGCCGTAACGAGAAACCCATTTATAGATTCTAATTAGTTAAGAAGTAAGAACAAGTTAGGTTATAATTTAAAATTGTTGCTTTTGTTTCAAATATGATTTAAAATGGATTTAACTGATTAACTAGACGTAGTTGTTATAGCTGAAACAATATTGCGTTGTTATTTATTATTAAAATCACAAAATGCAGGTATTTAAATAAAAAGTAAGGTTATATTGTATGGTTGTAAACAAGACGGTTACGTACGAATATGACCGTTCCCGGCCGATTCAGTAAGCAGTAACGTAAGAAATAAAAATAAACCTGTTCTTACTGCTTACGTTTTGGGACAAATTCTTACTGCTTAAGTTTTTATGAACTATAAATGGATGTGTTACTGATAATAATGTTCATTTCTTTTACCGCTTATGTTACTGCTTAAAGCTTACGTTACGGCAACTATAAATCCAGCTTTAGAAACAAGCAATAAGTAAATACTTATGTAGGTATAGTACTTACGTTCAAAGTTTTCCATATAGATAATCTTGAAGTCCCCAATTAGATATTAAATCTTTAAAATTAAACGTATCCATTTCCATACTGTCAACAAAACAACACTTAATTTTCTCATACAATAATAATACACTGATCGCGATCAGCTCGAACGGCAACCTGCACGCTTTCAATTTTCAACGTGAAATGAAGACGGGCGGATGCGGGTAGGTACCGAATATTAAACTTGGCCCAATCAGATTGAATTTTCGACCACGAAAAAAGCCGATTAGAATCGAGCATGTGACTAATTTCCATTTTTACTAAAAAACTTTTTTACCGTTGGAAAGATATTTTGGAGTTCCAGAAAAGATTGTTTTATAAATATTTTCTTTCAATAACAATAAGTCGCATTGCTGTCCCAACAAAGCAAATAGTAGTAACAAGAGAGACGTTTTCAAAAAGAATATCTCAACTGTCATCATAATATAAATTTTTCTGCAATAGAAAAGTGTTTTGCAACAGGTATAAAGAGTGTTCAGGTAAATCGTTTATTTTGCAATAAGAAACCAATATTACTATTGTAGGTTAAAAATTTTAATGTTGCAGCCAAAATAATCTTAGCAAATAATTTCTTTCTGGAGCTTTTCTCAATGTGGGTTGTTTTATTTTTGTTGAAGTGTTTTGAATGTGCCAGAGTGAATTGTCTTCTGGACTTAGTGAGTTTAAGTGGATTTCGCACATATAGTTACGAAACTCTAGAATCAGGGTTTTTATGTTATTTGTCAGGCGTGACGCTTCCCTATTGAATTAAGGGTTCAGGGTGGTTTTTGCTCTGCGACGAAGACGATTGCGCTCTCTGATCATTCTTTTTAGGAATGGCGGTAGGATGAACGGGGTATAGTGCTCGTTTTGCACTGTTGGGTTTGCAGCTTGTACAGATGTCTGTATGTCTATTGTGAGTTTGTCGATTTCTGAATTTAATTGAACTATGTTGTCAATTGTTTGTATTTCTGTCGTTTTGTCGTTCAGATGGTTTTTAAATTTTTTCCAATCAGTTTTAATGTGAAAATTGTCCAGAATTTCATCCTCCGCTACGCCTATGGCGATGAAACAGGAGTATGGTCAGAACTAAGCTCATGAAGAACTGTTGTGACTACATTGTAGTGAAAGTTTTTCGTTAGAGCGAAGTCCAGAATGTCTGCAGTGTTGTTTGTGGCAAAATGCGTTGGTTCTTGCGGAATAATTGGGGAAATTAAATTTTGCGAGACAAACCTGTATAGTATTTTTCCCGCAAAATTTGTGACTCTCATGCCCCAGTCAAAGTGCTTGGCGTTAAAATCGCCAGCGCTAAACTGGGCCAATGGAGAGTTTGTGACGATATTTTGTAGGTCGAGATCTGTTAGATTTCTCGCCGGTGGTCTATAATGATTTTAGAATGAGCGGGCCGTCCTGCATATCGACTTGAATCGAAGTGCATTTAAGCTCTTCAAGGTGAGGGGTGACTAGCAAATTATGACTTATTGCTGTTTTAATAATGATGGCTGTGCCTCCGCCAGCTCTGTCGGCTCGATCATCTCTGTACACGGTGTAATTTTTGAACCTGAAGTTTGTGCCGTTTCTAAGGAAAGTTTTCTGGATAAGAGCTACATCCACGTTATTTTCGTATAGAAAATTGGCGAATTCAAACTTTTTTGGAAAGATGGATTTTGCATTCCACGAGATAATGAACAGGACTTTTGGTCGCGTCTTGTTATTCATTGAGAGAATAGTTGGAGCACGACTGGGTTATTTTGAATCGCTGAAGTTAGTGTGTTTATTCTAGCTTGCAATTCAGCGGGCGACAGCGTCAGTAAGTCTAATAGTTTGTTATTAGACGGGTTGTTGAGGTTAATTTTCGGTGGGGCTGATTTTCCGGGGGGGTTGGTCACTGTTTTTGGGGGGATTATTTCAGGGCATTATTCCGTATCAGCACAGTTGTTAGTTTATCCCGGACAATGACCTCATTAGTTGGCCACATATGTATAGGTCATTCTCTAGGAAAGGGAGGTGTCATAGCTTATTTAGCATGATTTATTATAATGCAATAACATAAGCTATTACACCTCCCTTTCCTAGAGAATGACCTACATATGTGGCCAACTAATGAGGTCATTATCCGGGATAAACTAACAACTGTGCTTACATAAAGGACATCTGCATCCACTATAAAAATAAATCCAAGAATACCTAAACATCTGCTCAAAAGTGTAGTCAAGGTTACATAAAACCATCAAACAATATCTGCATCCACTATAAAAACAAATCTAAGAATACCTAAATAAGGAACAAAGTAAGAAAAATAGCCAGCGCTCAATATTACCCATAACAAAAGAACAGAGGTATGCCGCCTTCGAAATCATACATAACAAAAGGATAGCTGCACTCTTTCAAGGTGTGAAAATCCCATCAAGGTGTGAAAATCCGATAACAAAGAGACCCAGACCCTATTGTTACGACTATAATAGCTTTTTCAAGGTGTGAAAATCCCATCAAGGTGTGAAAATCTCATAAACACCCTTCGAGAACATGAAGGTATAACAAAACACAAAATATATTACAAATCTAACTTTTGGGAAAAATAATGGTCAAGGTAACATCAATAAAACAGACTTGCATCCCTTTAGATATTTTCGAACAAATAAATGACGACAATAAAGAAATACTCCATGGTGTAAAAATTTGTAATGCAACAGTGTCATAAATAAAAGGGCGCCTGCATACCATAAAAATACCCTCGTCCACGCCAAGGTAGCACCATCACATAACAAAAGGATATCTGCACTCTTTCAAGGTGTGAAAAATCCCATCAAGGTGTGAAAATCAGATCATAAAGAGACCCAGACGGTAACATCAATAAAACAGACTTGCATCCCTTTAGATATTTTCGAACAAATAAATGACGACAATAAAGAAATAAAAATACCTAACTTTTAGGAAAAATAATGATCAAGGTAACATCAATAAAACCCAACTGTATCCCTTTAGATATTTTCAAACAAATAAATGACGACAATAAAGAAATAAAAATACTTCATGGTGTAAAAATTTGTAATGCAACAGTGTCATAAATAAAAGGGCGCCTGCATACCATAAAAATACCCTCGTCTACGCCAAGGTAGCACCATCAAAGAGCAGCTCCATCCTTCAAGGTCAAATGAGTCACATAATTGTATACCATAAAAATACCCTCGTCCAGGTGTATGGTCAAGGTCAAATTAACAAAGAGTAGTTGCATCTTTCAAGGTCGAATGAACACCTGCATACCATAAAAATACGCTCGCCCACGTGTATGGTCAAGGTCAACAGGGAGGGTAGGCGAGGGGGGCAGGGGTGTAAGAGGGGGGTAGTCGAGGGGGACAGGGGTGTAAGAGGGGGGGGTGACCCAAAATCCGGGTTTAATACCTACTCATGTTCACTTTCGGAAGGATATGCAACGTCTAAAGCATGAATAAATAGCTTAAAAAGCAGCTCAAGTGGCCTGATACAAGTATCCACCGTGTACCTATACTGAACATCATCAACAACTATTACAAATAAGGGTTTCTCCAAGTTCCCTACTACAACTCCAAAGGTAAGGCCAAATTTTTTTAACTTCTCCTTCCTTTTTTCTATGCTAAACTATGCTCTCGTGTAGTTTGTTCACATTCTAAAACAAAATTAAAGATTACTTACTCTAGAAACCTTGGCTGGGTGGGGTGACATGTTGAAGTTTATAAATCATAACCTCAATGTAAGAAGACATTAACAACAATGTGTCAAGAATTTCGGCTGTGGGCAAATACTGCTTTGTAATTGGTAAACGGTAAACGTGATCATAAAAATTACATTGCTGGTGGCATTTATTTTAATGGGTGACTCGAAGCTTTTTGCCCAAAATTACCATTGAATTACGTTTTTTGGACTTAAGCTGGATTTATAGTTGCCGTAACGTAAGCCGTAAGAAGTAAGCAGTAGTCGATAAGACGTAAAAATTAAGCCGTAACGAGAAACCCATTTATAGATTCTAATTAGTTAAGAAGTAAGAACAAGTTAGGTTATAATTTAAAATTGTTGCTTTTGTTTCAAATATGATTTAAAATGGATTTAACTGATTAACTAGACGTAGTTGTTATAGCTGAAACAATATTGCGTTGTTATTTATTATTAAAATCACAAAATGCAGGTATTTAAATAAAAAGTAAGGTTATATTGTATGGTTGTAAACAAGACGGTTACGTACGAATATGACCGTTCCCGGCCGATTCAGTAAGCAGTAACGTAAGAAATAAAAATAAACCTGTTCTTACTGCTTACGTTTTGGGACAAATTCTTACTGCTTAAGTTTTTATGAACTATAAATGGATGTGTTACTGATAATAATGTTCATTTCTTTTACCGCTTATGTTACTGCTTAAAGCTTACGTTACGGCAACTATAAATCCAGCTTTAGAAACAAGCAATAAGTAAATACTTATGTAGGTATAGTACTTACGTTCAAAGTTTTCCATATAGATAATCTTGAAGTCCCCAATTAGATATTAAATCTTTAAAATTAAACGTATCCATTTCCATACTGTCAACAAAACAACACTTAATTTTCTCATACAATAATAATACACTGATCGCGATCAGCTCGAACGGCAACCTGCACGCTTTCAATTTTCAACGTGAAATGAAGACGGGCGGATGCGGGTAGGTACCGAATATTAAACTTGGCCCAATCAGATTGAATTTTCGACCACGAAAAAAGCCGATTAGAATCGAGCATGTGACTAATTTCCATTTTTACTAAAAAACTTTTTTACCGTTGGAAAGATATTTTGGAGTTCCAGAAAAGATTGTTTTATAAATATTTTCTTTCAATAACAATAAGTCGCATTGCTGTCCCAACAAAGCAAATAGTAGTAACAAGAGAGACGTTTTCAAAAAGAATATCTCAACTGTCATCATAATATAAATTTTTCTGCAATAGAAAAGTGTTTTGCAACAGGTATAAAGAGTGTTCAGGTAAATCGTTTATTTTGCAATAAGAAACCAATATTACTATTGTAGGTTAAAAATTTTAATGTTGCAGCCAAAATAATCTTAGCAAATAATTTCTTTCTGGAGCTTTTCTCAATGTGGGTTGTTTTATTTTTGTTGAAGTGTTTTGAATGTGCCAGAGTGAATTGTCTTCTGGACTTAGTGAGTTTAAGTGGATTTCGCACATATAGTTACGAAACTCTAGAATCAGGGTTTTTATGTTATTTGTCAGGCGTGACGCTTCCCTATTGAATTAAGGGTTCAGGGTGGTTTTTGCTCTGCGACGAAGACGATTGCGCTCTCTGATCATTCTTTTTAGGAATGGCGGTAGGATGAACGGGGTATAGTGCTCGTTTTGCACTGTTGGGTTTGCAGCTTGTACAGATGTCTGTATGTCTATTGTGAGTTTGTCGATTTCTGAATTTAATTGAACTATGTTGTCAATTGTTTGTATTTCTGTCGTTTTGTCGTTCAGATGGTTTTTAAATTTTTTCCAATCAGTTTTAATGTGAAAATTGTCCAGAATTTCATCCTCCGCTACGCCTATGGCGATGAAACAGGAGTATGGTCAGAACTAAGCTCATGAAGAACTGTTGTGACTACATTGTAGTGAAAGTTTTTCGTTAGAGCGAAGTCCAGAATGTCTGCAGTGTTGTTTGTGGCAAAATGCGTTGGTTCTTGCGGAATAATTGGGGAAATTAAATTTTGCGAGACAAACCTGTATAGTATTTTTCCCGCAAAATTTGTGACTCTCATGCCCCAGTCAAAGTGCTTGGCGTTAAAATCGCCAGCGCTAAACTGGGCCAATGGAGAGTTTGTGACGATATTTTGTAGGTCGAGATCTGTTAGATTTCTCGCCGGTGGTCTATAATGATTTTAGAATGAGCGGGCCGTCCTGCATATCGACTTGAATCGAAGTGCATTTAAGCTCTTCAAGGTGAGGGGTGACTAGCAAATTATGACTTATTGCTGTTTTAATAATGATGGCTGTGCCTCCGCCAGCTCTGTCGGCTCGATCATCTCTGTACACGGTGTAATTTTTGAACCTGAAGTTTGTGCCGTTTCTAAGGAAAGTTTTCTGGATAAGAGCTACATCCACGTTATTTTCGTATAGAAAATTGGCGAATTCAAACTTTTTTGGAAAGATGGATTTTGCATTCCACGAGATAATGAACAGGGCTTTTGGTCGCGTCTTGTTATTCATTGAGAGAATAGTTGGAGCACGACTGGGTTATTTTGAATCGCTGAAGTTAGTGTGTTTATTCTAGCTTGCAATTCAGCGGGCGACAGCGTCAGTAAGTCTAATAGTTTGTTATTAGACGGGTTGTTGAGGTTAATTTTCGGTGGGGCTGATTTTCCGGGGGGGTTGGTCACTGTTTTTGGGGGGATTATTTCAGGGCATTATTCCGTATCAGCACAGTTGTTAGTTTATCCCGGACAATGACCTCATTAGTTGGCCACATATGTATAGGTCATTCTCTAGGAAAGGGAGGTGTCATAGCTTATTTAGCATGATTTATTATAATGCAATAACATAAGCTATTACACCTCCCTTTCCTAGAGAATGACCTACATATGTGGCCAACTAATGAGGTCATTATCCGGGATAAACTAACAACTGTGCTGATACGGAATAATGCCCTGAAATAAAATATAGTAAATAAAAACAAAACGTAAACGATATTCGTATAAAAATTAAATTAAATTTACGTCTAAAAATACTTTATAATAATATAGAAAATAGATGAAAGGATGATTGCCCAGGTAGCAGGGGTACGTCATATTGACGTCATTATATGGTGATAACTCGTCGACACTCGTCAGCGGTCCAAAATGACCAGAAAATCACGTCATAATGACGTCTGATAACTGACGTCATTATGTCGTGTTATATATTACGTAATATTGACGTATTTTTCTGGTGATAAAATAGGTACGCTGGAGCAAGAAACATTATTTTTTTTTTGTTTTTTGCTACACAACTAAATTAATTATGCTCACTCAATTAAAACGCATTTAAATTTATTAAACAAACTAAAGATCTTCCTGCCATGCAGCTTCAAATTTTAATGATATAAATAACGGTTTAAAATAATAAACTTTATTAGTCTTTTCGGCAACATTTTCAGTAGATAAAATACGTCAATTTAAAAATTATAAGGTAAAAAAAAGACAAAATAGTTCGTATTCTGTACGTACATATAACATTCGACCACAGCCTATTCCTTTTCTAGCCAACAGACCTTTTATTTTTCTGTGATCATGAAATGAATATTATTATTAAATTTTGCCGTTTACGATTGCACAGTTTTCGCTTTTCACTCTATCTCTTTTCTTTCAAAATTGCAAATTTTAGAGAAACAGACAGAAATTACCGGATTAATGTGCGAGCTCGAAACGAAAGTGACAAATTTGAGGTTATGTTTGCCTTGCCATAACAACAACAACGTAAAACGTAACTCGTGGCGCCCTTTCTTCTGTTTTTGGCGGTTTTGTTTTGTGAATTGTGTAGAACTTTGTGGTTTAGGTACTAGGAGAAAATATATTGGTTTTCATAATCATCCTGGAACGACCTTGTGGTGGTGATACTAAGTTTCTTGAAAATTGAGATACCTACGGCCTACGGTAAGCTTTCTTAACACATTTTTGCTTGTACCTATTCTACATGTGCATTTAAATCCTAAATTATTATGTTTGGATACCAGCATGCATGATATAAAGAACTTTGTATCATGGACACCATGCATATTTTTAATGCTATTTTGTCTAGGTATTTTAAGATACCTAAACCTAATATCAATAAAATTCAGAAAATAATATTTGATGCTTTTGGAGAATAATTAATCGATGCTTTCATTGAATTCCTCAACCTGTAGTCTATATTTGCTCAGGTTCAATGTACCTAAAAGTACAGTTTCTGTGCTTAATGTAACAGAACTTATTATAATAGAATTGTAACACGTGTCAATTTCCAAAATTGGGGTCTAAAATGTCACTCTAGACACAATATGCAGTGTAAAATGATGTACCTGTACCTAATGTTGAGTAAAGAAAGCAAATAAACTAAAAATAATTTACATACTAATATAAAAAACTATCTATTTATTCTAATTATCATAATTGGTTGATAAAAGTGATTATAATTTTGGTAAAATATTATTTTTTCTATTTGTATAGTGGTGGAATAAAAAATATCAATCACGAGAGCAATCAGTTTAGAGGAAACCTACCTATGGCTTATGTAGAAGTGGAATTTTTGGAATATGGTGAAATAGGATTGATTCACTCATCCCTTTGAAGAAAGAGGCTTTTTGCTAATCTCTAACCTAACAGTGGCATTTAAGGTGAATTATTATTGCATAAATATTTATTTTGTTGGCTAATATTTTTTTGGCTTGTTAAAAATGAGAGATTGTTTTATTTCAGCTTACTGTTAACAGGTAACTTAGAAAAAGCTAAAAAGAAATTGAAAAAATGTGAAGAAACTTCTGATATACAGTCGTCGGAATCCGATTTGGACTCGTGCTTAGGGGTTAGAGAAAGGATCAAAAGATATTTATCGGACTGTTTAAGCAGCGAAGACCATGAACCACTTGGAAAACTGCCAAAGCCACCCATTTTCCCAAAAATAGGCAAATAGTCCTGGTAAGTAAACATAAATAAAAAATATTACAATTTCCTTCAACTGTTAGTAAATGAGCTAGGCAACGCACTTAATTGGCACTTTTACTGCTGCAAGCTTTTTGTTTTGACTTTTTATTGACATGCAAATACCTCAGTTTTTTTTGTGACAATATTCAAAAATATATGAAAAAATTATCAACAGCAGTTGAAGAAAAAATCATGTGTTTAACAATCAAAACTGTAAAATTAATTTTCAAATTTAATAATTCAGTTAATTTAAGTCTCATAACTGTTTTCCAGCAAATTTTAAAGTTTCAGAATCTAGTATTAATATATAATCATTTATCATTTGTAAATAGGTGGCTCAAATTCTCAGCAGATATTGGCAAATACACCGAGACGTTCTAAAGATAATCCTGTATTTGAAAGAACTTTTTCCAATTCACTGATATATAAAAATGCATTGTTGGAACCACATACATCGAGAGAAAATCATCACCAACAATTACTAAAGAGGAGGACTTAACTTTGACACCTAATAACGAGCCAGTGTTAAATGAAAGCAATAGGACCGTCACTGTATTTGTTAATGGTAGTAATATTTTTGTTTTGTATATTTATTGCGTTCTACTTGATTTAAAAAATTTTTAGGTTTAGAGAAAATTTTTAAAGAAATAAGGAAATTAAGGAAAGAATTAAAAGGAGTTAAGGGATTGCTTCAACTTAAACAATCGAGAAACTCCTGTGTTGTTTCTAGTTTGCCTAATGATACACCTGTGGAGTTTCCTTTAAGCAGCATTGCAAACTTCCAATCATTTGAGGAGCATATGAATTTTTTTGCAATATATTTACATAATTCTGTATATCTATTTTTTTCAATATATTTATCTTTTTCGAAAGTGCTAGTAGTTTCATTTGCGTAAGAGTACTAAAATAAAAAATATGTCGTGAATATGACGTCCATAACACGTCAAATAAATCGCCAAATAACACGTCTAAATGACGTCACCAATATGACGTCATTCGTCCCAGACATTAGGAGGTCATTTTCACGTCAATTTTACGTCATTTATCTCGTCATTTCTCGTCATGTGGTGACGAATACTTCACGTCATTTTCACGTCATGTTGCTACCTGGGTGGTGAGGAATAAATTAGTAAATCAACGTTACACTATTATTGACAGGCCTGTCGAATTATTCTTAATTAATTAACATATTTTTTAACTCTATTTTTATGTACAGTTACATTTTTGCCTTTATTGGTATTTACTATGCAATTTGTAACTTCAATGCCAACGACGGAGAAGGGACCGTCGTACCACGAATCGAACTTAGTACGATCTTCATTGGTCACCATAACAAGGTCACCTGTCTATAAATTCATCTCGGAAGATCTAGCATCATAATAAAGTTTTCTGCTTGATTTAGCTTTTTCAAGCTGTATTTTAGCTCTGTTATGTGCTAGTTGCAACCCATAACGAATTTCTTGGTCGTATGTATCTAAATTATACAAAGGATCTACCTGAGATTGGGTTATGCAAGCGAGATCAACCTTTTTCCCAAAAATAAGTTCAAAAGGCGTAAAGTCGTGATAACTGCTAGGTGTGGTGTTATAGCAAAATGCATAGTATCGAGTCCAGTTGTCCCAGCCAGTCTGTGTTTCATTTATGTACATGCGTATGTAATCGTTAAGTACTCTGTGGTTTCGTTCACACCCTCCGATGGTTTGACTATGGTATGCAGTAGCCATTTTGTGCTCAGTTCCCAACCGTTTTGCAATATTGTCAAAAATTTGATTTTTATATTCTGAACCCATATCTGTTCTAACGACTTTGGGTGGTCTATATATAAGAACAAAACTTTCGACAATGGCTTTAGCAACAGTCGCCGCTTCTTTACTTGGTATTGGTGTAATGATAACATATTTAGTTAGTTCGCATTGTATTGTTACTGCGTATAAATTACCTGCGTCTGTTTTTTGGAATGGACCGATAGTGTCTATGCAGACAATATCGAAAGCTGTTTGGGGGGTTGGGGTTATTACCAAGGGTTCAAAATGTGTTACCTTATTGCCTTTGTTAAGTTGGCATTCGTGACACTTTCTCACTAAATTTGCGACATCACGAGACATATTTTTCCATCTAAAGGTACTTTTTAATTTTTTAAGTAGTATTTTCTGACCGCAGTGTCCTCCGTATAAAGGATCTTTATGATATTTATCGAGAAGTTTTAGTCGCTCTTCTTTGCTTTCTACTAATTTTGCAACTTTGCAAAGAACTACAGTGACATGTTTTAACCTTATTTGCCCTATTTCTTTAAACTCATTAATGGTGCACCTTTTAAAAATATCATCGCCCAAACTTAATTTTACCTTGTTAACCTTTCCTTCACTAGCCAATAAATCTAGCTGAGACATCAGTTGCTCTAAAGCAATGTTGCCGTTAGTGATTTAAATAGTTTTACGCGCGCATATCTTATTTTTATATTTAATCGTCATTTTCAAAGAGGTGGGCTTTATTTCAAATCTTAAATTAGGCATATTTAACACTGTATAACTATCTAAAACTTCATAAATTTTAGGTTGAATAAAAGACTTATCATTGGTCGGGTTATTTTTTGTTAAAGTGGTAGACTTTGTCATAGAACGAGTTATCGCGTACACGTATGTGGTATTATCGCGTATTTCTTTTAATGTATCGATGCTTATTCGGGATAAGGCATCGGCAGCGACGTTATCCTTACCTTTAATATATTCAATTTCGAAATCATACTCTTCCAGATCTAAACGCATTCTAGTTAGCTTAGATGAAGGATCTTTCATTGAGAAAAGATAGGCGAGAGGCCTATGATCTGTCTTAACTAGAAATTTTTGTCCATATAAATAACAACGAAAAAATTTAATGGCCCAGTGGATGGCAGTCAGTTTTTTTAGAATAACTGGCTTGTGTGATTCACCTTTTGTAAATGTGCGTGACGCATATGCAATCGGTAGCTCTTGGCCATCAAAAATTTGTGACAATACAGCGCCGCAAGAGTCATTTGAGGCGTCTGTAGTGACAATAAATTGCTTTTGGAAATCCGGAAATTGCAAAATTTTGTATAAATCGACGATAGTAATTACAAAATGCAACAAAGCGTTTTACCTCGTCAGCTGTTTTAGGTACTGGATACTTGTTTATAGCATCGTACTTAGAATCGTCAGGTAAAATTCCTGTATAAGTTATTTTATGACCTAAATAAGTTACTTCTTTTCTAAAAAATTTGCATTTTTTGGGATTTAATTTTAAATTGTATTTTCTACAGGTTTGGAAAACATTTTTTAAATTGTCGAGGTGATGTTTTTCGGAACAACCGATTACAATGAGGTCGTCCATATACAAAAAGGCTTTTTCAGGGGTGATGCCGGCGAATGCCATCGACATCATTCTTTGAAAACTATTTGGGCTTACCGATAATCCGAAAGGTAATCTTGTAAATCTGAAAGATCCAGAGTCAACACGAAACGATGTTATGTTGCGTGATTCTTCATCTAAGGGGATCTGATGAAATCCTGATATAAGATCAATAACTGAAAACCATTTTGCTCTACCAAGTTCATCAAGAATGTCGTCTATCCTTGGAAGTGGATATAAGTCAGCAATAAGTTTATTATAATTTATGGCGCGAAAATCTATTACAAGGCGCCAGGCCTTTTGGCCATCTTGTGATTTTTTAGGTACTAATAATGCCGGGCTGTTATATACGGAAGTTGAGGGTTCTATTACGCAGTTATGCAACATTTTTTCGATTTGACAATTTACCTCGTTTTTTAGAACTTTAGGCGTCCGGTTATTTTTAATGTAAACAGGGTTATCGTCGCGTAGCCGTAATTTTTGTTTATAAAAATTGTTTACCGTCAACCTAGCTGTTTTTAATGCGAAAATATCTAAAAATTCGTTACAAAGATTAAGAACGTCGTTTTTTATGAAATTTGGCATTTCTAAATTTAACTGTTTTACTAAAAAGTTGGGCAGTATTTTAGAGCATTAAACAACGTATATGTCAGCCCCAGTATCTATTAAAAATGTAATTTTTTCACCTGTCATTTCGCATGGAAGAACAACAAAGTTTGAGAAAGATATATCTAAACTGTAAATTTTTAAAATTCCCCCAACCGGTCCTGTTGGGGGGCCGGTTGGTTTTCCTGATTATCATTCGCTTCGTAATACCTAACCCTAGGGCGTTGATTGGCATAGTTTGCTGAATTATTATTCCCACTAAAACCGCTTTATATAGTTATTGTTACCCCTAAAAGTGGTATTTTGAGAAAAATTTCCTCGACCGCGCCTGAAATTATAATTTTGACCTCTTCGATTATATCCTTGGAAACCGCCCCGACCACGATTGTTATATCTATTGTGACCAAAATTATCGTTACACTGAGAAAATAGCTCCAAGTAAACTGTGGTAGCTGGGAAAAGTTTACTTACACCGGTAATATTTCATTTAATATAGAAATTTAGTTTATTTAAAGCAAGAAAAACAAATTAGCTACAATCGGTTTAGTTGGATCTAATAAATTAGTAAACAATGTGTATTTGTTTTTAGTAAACATATAATTTTTAAGTATACTGTTCACCTAATTTAAACTTGTGTTCACTTGTTTTGGATAAATTAAGACATGTAAAAAAGTGTGCTTTAAACAAGTAAACCAAAATATTCTCCTAAGTAAACTTGGTTGCCTAAATAAAGTGTCCAGTTCACTTGTTTGGCCTTTCGTCAATGTTCGGTTCGCTTTTAGCCGCTCCCGCTTCACTTCGGCAGGATGAAACTCGAAACTCGTGGCGTCGCACGCAATACGATATACGATTTATCATTTTCTTTTCGTCCTAGGCGAAGTCGGTCGGATTGTTTGGAGCTCTGTTGCTGTATATTATATATAAATATATATATATGCTTATTTATGTACTAGGGAAAATAAAACATTGTTTTATACATACATAATTTATTTACAATTTTGGTTATAATAAATTATATTAATACAGTTGCTACACCAATCATTAATTGCTTCCCCAATACTCTCGGCACCACCGCCGCAACACACATACAAGGAATTGTATTTTTCTTCTTCTGCTACTTCCACTTCATCTTCTTGTTCTTCTTTATTCAATTCTTCTTTGCTTTCTTTAATCCCCAAGTTGCTGGTATCAGTTTCATCTTTTTTGTGGTCACCATCATCGTCTACGTCCATCTTACCATAATATAACAATGTTTCTTTTGAAATATTTGGAATGTCAATAAGAAACTTTTCCAGTTGTTCATTAAACATACCGGTACAAAATTTATCTAAACCAATGGAACCATATATGAATTTTTGGCAAAGATGAGCTCCAACTGTAAAATGTATTGAATCAACCATGTTCTTTTTGTATTGACTTGGATTAAAACCCAAACAAAAACCGGACTCGTCACTGGTTGCTTCAAGAGCTTCTTCACCCATATCACGTAATATATATGATAATTCACTAATATATGAATCTTGGGTGAGTCTAATCGCATCTTCTTTACACATCTTAAATAGAAAATAATTTAAATGATTGTGTATGTGTTTCCTTACACGTGTGTTGCATTTCATTATTATATTACATATTCAGCTAATGATTAAATACTATGATAAACAATTTGGTTAAATAAAAATTTTAAAAAGTTTACTCCAAGCAACCAAAATTTATAATTGATCGTGTAATATTTCCTGATCCACTTGAACTCTGCCCCAAATAAGTTAATGTATATTGATCGTTTGACATATTTACAATATCAATAAAATCAGCAGTAATCACATCAACAGTACGTTTAGGTAAAAATGATTGAAATGTTGTATTAAGCAATGAATAATGTGGCAACAATAGTTTTACCAAAGCGTGTTGTGGTTGACACTATTTTTTTAATAGTATAAACTTTTCCAACCTCTAAGGTTGAAAGCCTTCTACGCTCAGGAAATTCCGTATCTTTGTTTATCATATTATTAATTTCACCCAAGATTTGCTGTGAAATGCTCATTATTGAAATATGTAATAAAACAATAAATTGCCTTTAATATACACTTTCGGCACACACACAGTACAAATAAAATATTTCTATTCACTTTACAAGGTATCAGTTAATACTACTGCGATGCTTGTGTGACTATGAACACTTTACTAATTCGTCCATCTTTTTGTTGGAGTTTTCAAGGTCGACGACATAAAAAATAATGGTAGGGGGAGTAGTCGCTTAAAGAGTATACCAAACTCAACAACATTAAAACCGCCTACACCCCGAACCAACACAGGGTCATCGTAAACAAAACGTGCCTGCACCTCATTCAATATTTTAGAACAAAATTACGTCAATAAAAAATAAAAATTCTTCAAGGCGTAAAAACCAAACACTTGCGTCCGAGCACGTCCAAGGTCGAAAATAAACCCAATCCAATGTCATAAATAAACATCTGCTCAAAAGTGTAGTCAATATAAAAAGAAATCCGAGAATACCCTCATAACGAACAAAGAAAGAAAAATAGCCAGCGCTCAATATTACTCATAACAAAAGAATAGAGGCTTCGCCGCCTTCGAAATCATATATAAAAAAAGGACAGCTACACTCTTTCAAGGTGTGAAAATCCCATTAAGGTGTGAAAATCCCATAAATATCCTTAAAGAACATGAAGGTATAACAAAACACAAAATATATTACAAATCTAACTTTTGGGAAAAAAGAATGGTCAAGGTAACATCAATAAAACAGACTTGCATCCCTTTAGATATTTTCGAACAAATAAATGACAATAAAAAAATAAAAATACTTCATGGTGTAAACATTTGTAACGCAACAGTGTCATAAATAGAAGGACACCTGCATACCATAAAAATACGCTCGCCCACGTGCATTATGGTCAAGGCAACACCATCAAAGAGCAGCTCCATCCTTCAAGGTCAAATGAGTCACATAGAAGACACCTGCATACCATAAAAATACCCTCGTCCAGATGTATGGTCAAGGTCAAATGAACACCTGCATACCTGTGCTCTCAAGGTCAAATTAACACCTGCACACCTGTGCGGTCAAGGTCGCGGGAGGGTAGGCGAGGGGGGTGGGGGGAGCAGAAAGAAATGGGGGGTGACCCAGAATGCACGTTTGCACTCTACTCAGGTTAAGTTAATATCAGCATTTAAATTGTTTATAGCTGGAACTATTTCTTGCCAAAGAAGCCGGAGATATCGATCACCGTTCAAGTTTCCCTCGATAAAAAAGGGTCCAATTACATGTCCCGCAAACAATCCAGCCCAGACATTAACTTTTCTTGGGAACTGTGTATGCAGCTCTTCATACCAGTTAGGGTTTTTCGCGCCCAGTAACGGTAATTTTGCTTATTCACTATTCCGTGTAGTGTAAAAGTCGCTTCATCCGAAAACACAATATTGTTTGAAAAATTCTGGTTTTCTTCCATATTTCTAGTCACTATTTCGCAAAATTCTAGCCTTCGATCACAGTCGACGTCAAAAAGTTCTTGTACAACATTAATTTTGTATGGATGCATTTTCTCAGTATGAAGAATGGTTCGTACAGATTTTTGATCAATTTCATGATCCGAAGCAAGCTGATTGGTGGATTGTTTGGGATTTTCTTCTATCGCAAGCAGAATGTCCAGCTTTTTTTCCTGGGAGGTAGCAGTCCTAGGTCTTCCAGATCTTGGGCGGTTTTTTACAGTACCAGTCATTCTGTAACGCTCAATAGTTCGAAAAACTGCATTTTTTTAATGTGCCTGTCTGGATGCAAATTATTGTAAATATTACATACCTCCTGATATGATCTCTGTTTATCGCCAAACCCCCTTAAAATTAAAATATCAATTATGTCTCTTTCAGTAAGTAAAAATGCCATGCTATTTTCTTTTTTGTCTATTTCTGTCAGAATTTGAGTTTCAGATGTCAAACTATTAATTATTTATTAGTAACCATGGTCGTGCCTTATTTGTTGATCACTATGTTCGAAAATCGCATCGTTATACGTTATTATTTGAAACGCCGATTTCTAGGAAAGTAATGAATTTAGGTATAACACATGGTTAATAAAAAATGTTTAAAATTGAGTCGACAATCAAAATAAGTAAAAATATACAGGATGTTCCATTTAAAAAAATATAACTATCATTCTCCACAACTTTGTGGACTACCCTGTATATTTCAGTTTATCACCGATATGTAGATTTTTAACAGCCCTACATTTTTTATATAAGACGTTTTTTGATAACCCCTGTATATTTTGAAATAATCGACCGTTCTGGTAATTTTTCCTAACCCTGTACCGGGTGTTCCACCTAATGAGGTAATCGGCTTTATCTCTGAAAGTAATAACACTAGGACTTTGGGAAAAAATATATATCGATAAAAGCGGCCAAGAGAAATTGCTAGAAATTATTATCAAGTTCGAAAAATGACCGCTAGGGGGGCGTAAGAGAACTTTCAAAATAGAAATGCTGATTTTCTCTTGATTTTTCTGAATACAAATATGTCAAAAATATATATAAGCATTGTATTCTTCATAAAATTATCCAACTTTATGTTAGGAATCGTTTTTTCCTATTTTCAATAATAAAGTGGTGGGATGTCAAACCTTTTTTCTTTCAAACGCTGATATCTCTGCTTTGGATAAACCGATTTTATTCAACTTTGTCTTGAAAAAAAGCCCTTATTTTCCTCTACACATGTATCTATTAACTATACCATATTGATTCTGATGGTGGCCACTAGATGGCGTTTTTCCGCAATTCCTCAATGAATAAGGATTTTCTCAAAAAAATCAAATGTTATGATATGACTTTTTCATCATATTTTATTTTAGGCTTATGAAGGCTATTAAATAGTGGAATAAAAAATCCAGATCCGTGTTTAAAATAAAAAAGTTGATGCTGTTCGCTCGAATTCGAAACGTCGGATTAAAAAATTAACCCCATCAGCTTGTAGAGGAGGAAAAGTTACTATAAGGAACTAAAAACCGCAACGTGATATCTTTTGTTAAACTAGAGAAATTAGGGATAATAATAATTAATATGGAAAAATAGGCCATTTTTTAAAACATTCATTAATCAATTAAATCACTGGTTTAATGACGTCCAAGATGCTCGAACTGTCACGTTGCGATTTTCAGTTCCGTTCCTCATAGTAACTTTTCCTCCTCTACAAGCTGATGGGGTTAGTTTTTTAATCCGACGTTTCGGATTCGAGCGACCATCATCAACTTTTTTATTTTAAATATAGACTTGAATTTTTTTGTTCCACTATTTAATAGCCTTTATAGGCTTAAAATGAAATATGATGAAAAAGTCATATCATAACATTTGTTTTTTTTGAGAAAATCCTTATTCATTGAGGAATTACGGAAAACCGCCATCTAGTGGCCACCATCAGAATCAATATGGTATAGTGAATGGATCTACGTGTAGAGAGAAAGATGGGCTTTTTTTCAAGACCAAGTTGAATAAAATCGGTTTATCCAAAGCAGATATATTAGCTTTTGAAAGAAAAAAGGGTTGACCTTCTCCCACCACTTTATTATTCAAAATAGAAAAAAACGATTCCTAACATAAAGGTGCATAATTTTATGAAGAATACAATGCTTATATTTTTAACATATTTTTATTAAGAAAAATTAAGAGAGAATCGGCATTTCTATTTTGAAAGTTATCTTACGCCCCCTAGCGGTCATTTTTCGAACTTGAAAATAATTTCCAGCAATTTCTCTTGGTCGCTTTTATGGACATATATTTTTTCTCAAAGTCATAGTGTTATTACTTTCTGAGATATAGCCGATTACCTCCTTAGGTGGAACACCCGGTACTTACGATTAACCCAAAAATAAAATAAAATAGAGAATTTATTTAATAAAGAAATAAAATAATGTGGAACTTTAAACAAGAAGTATACCATAATATAAGAATTTTCGGAGAAATTTCGAATTTTAAAAATTAATTTTTAATCGTGCCCTCTTGTTGCGAAATGCTAAACTTATAAATGATTTCCAGAATTTTGTCATGATCACTTTAATCATAATTTTTTTTTCCCAAGTATTAATGCTTAGTAGTTTTCGAGCTATGGCCGGTGGCCACCCTTAATGACACACCCTGTATACAAATAGGAAATGCAAGTATTTATAGTTAACTATTACGTCAGCTTGCCGTGATAAAATATGTTTTGCAGGTATATCACAAAAACTAAGAGACGGGCGAGAACGCTAGAGAGTCATAAAGGCATCCCACTATAAAAATATCCCAGCAAGAATAACCGATTGCCAGAATCATGCGTTATATCAACCATTCGCAGGAGCAAAAAAACTGCTTATATTATGTAATCAGCATCGATAAGGTTTTGCATTTATCGGGAAAAAAATAGTTAGGTACGCTATTCAAATGAATAACAATATATTTGCCACACAAAAAGAACGATAACATGCCATTTCGTAATCTTACAATTTTTAATCCTGGTTGATACACTCACACCACCCCAATGCAAGTGCATGTTTCGCAACTAATATCATGGCTCTAGCGTTAGATCCAAATAGCAATATTCCAATTCCAGCGGCCCCCAGTGATTGTATAGTTGCCAAGAGGGATGTAGCTACTATTGTAACACCCATTGATGATTGCAAAACTTCAGCAATTGCGCTAACACTAATGCCCGCTATTCCAAATCCAATGAATGGTAATGCTATTCCGCCCAACACACTTGCACTGCCAAGGAAGATCAACTTCTTAAAATTCTGTTGAAACCGCTGAATATTGGCTTCGTTGATTATTGAACGTTGACACCGGGGGCATAACTCCATGCTTAAGAGAGAGAGGATGGGGTAGGGAGTGATGCCGCGCTTCACTAACGGAGATCAGTAGAGCTGGAGAATAAATTGGTAATTTTAGCTCAAAAATCAATATACTAATAACCATAATAACTAACTAAGATATCGGCAGATGGCCACAGTGAAAAAAATTTATAAGGGGTGATTCATTTAGACCTTTTTTTTTTTAATTCTAAAAAAAACATATAAAATGGAATTGAATGGTGGAATCTTTATTATGAGCTGAAAGAACAATCTTTCACATTTATTTTTTGAAAATAATTTCATTTTGATTGCTATTTGATGTTATTGTACATCCGGTTTATTCCGGCATGTCCACCAGTCGGTAAAATATGAAAGTCATTCAAAATTACCTTTTGGCTTTCTTAATCGGTTACTTTGTCGACATCTTTTATAATAGATATTTTAAAATGTTTATTTTTTAAATCTTCCATTTTACTCATAATATTTTTTATTAATCGCGCGTTTTTTATATTTTTCAAAATGATTAATTCCGGAGTATTATTTTTTATACATATTAGATTAAGGTCTCTCAACGATTTACTTAGTACGAGCGCCGATCGAGGATCCCGTTTCATAAATATTGTATTTTTATCTTTAATATAAATAAATTCTCCTAATTGAAAATCATACTTTCGTTCATCAAGTAGTTTTTTAAACTGTACCGGTAGAAGTAAACTAAGTTCGCAAGAGTTTATAGGAGGTTTCAATAATTCAACAACTCCAGGGTGATCAAACCTGTCGTTTTCTACATTATTATAACTTTTCCAATCTTCTACATGCTCCCCTTTTTCCTTAGCTAGTTGTCTAGTTATTGCAAATAATGTTTGCGAAACCGTGTTAGATATATTTTTTAATTCATCCGACGACACTGGTATGCGGGATAGAGCATCTGCTGTCACGTTATTCCTACCCTTTATAAACCTTATTTCGAAGTTGTATTCTTCTATCAGTAATCTAAATTTTGTCAATCTGCTTGAAGGATTTGCCATACCAAACAAATAAATAAGAGGGCGATGATCAGTATAAATTATAAACTTTATACATTAACATTGTATAATTCATTAATTTATTGTATGTGTTATTTTCCATCTTGCCCTTTATTTTGAATTGAAAATTTGAAAATGAAATTATTTCCTCACTTAGGTATATAGTTAGGAACAATTTTGTACATATTATGTACATATACATACGTATCTATTACGTACATAAAAGTATGTACCGTGCGTTCAATTTATCTTTATAACATTTTGATTCACTGTAACTTTTTTGTTTTTAAAGATATAAAAGTAAACAAATAAACAAAATGTAGGGTTGATTGCCAAGTTTTTTCCTATTCAATTCAATTCAATTCATCTTTATTCGTAATAGGATACAATAGTACTTTTACATGTCAAAAAATAAAAAATAAATATAATAATTGGACGGATACTGTAGGTAAAAAGTACATATAAGCATTTACATTTAAAAAAAAAATAAAACATACATACACACAATTTACATATTAAAACCGTAGGAGCGACGATGCAGATCCCAGATAAAGGCACTGTGAATAAAATTATAGAGTTTAAGTGGGAAGGTCAAAATTAAAGCTGCTGGAGAGGTACTCCTCGTAGGAGTAAAAGGCATGCCTCAATAGGTATCTTTTAACAGCATTCTTAAATGCAGTCTCACCCATGTCCCTGACATTTTGGGGAAGCGCGTTAAAAAAAGTAATGCCAAAGTAGTTAGCCCCACCCCTGGATCTCGAAAGTCTGTGGTAGTCAGGTCGCACGTCCTGATTATTTCTCGTGTTATGGTCGTGGAAGAACGAGTTATTATGGTAAAGGTGAATATTTTGCTTCACGAACATGAGACAATGAAGGATATATAGGCAAGGCAGGGTAAGCACTTTCAGTTGAATAAACTGCTGTCTGCAGTCATTACGGTATCCGATATTAGATATTACTCTAATACATTTCCTTTGAAGTGCGAAAATCTTACTGGAATGACTAGAGTGTCCCCAACCCAATAGAGCATAGGAGGCCCTGGAGCTAAAGCTCGCATGGTAGGCACACATTAAGGTCTCAGTAGAGACGCAGCGAGCTAAGCTTCTTATTAAATAAATAGATTTGGATAGATCCTTAGATAGTTTGATTATATGTGCCTCCCATGTGAGCCCCATATCCAGTGTCACACCCAGAAAGACGACCTCAACATTGGTGTCGACCAGTAAATGATCGCCACCTTGGCGTAGAGAGAAGTTTATGTTTTGCGTTTTAGCTATGTTAAGGCAGAGTTTATTAGCCAGAAACCATTCCTTTATATTACCTACTATGTTTGTAATGACTGTATTCTGAAATTGGGAGGGGTGATAGCTGTTAAGCCATGTAGTGTCATCGGCAAATAGTATAAGTTCAACAAGATCCTGAAAATTGGGGAGGTCGTTTATAAAAATGAGAAATAGCACAGGGCCCAATACTGACCCCTGTGGGACTCCACATCCTATTTTCCTAAAGCTGGAGGCTCTTTGTTTGTAGTATACATATTGAGAGCGATTGGACAAATAAGATTTCAGGAGGTTTGCTGTACCATTGCCAAAGTTGTAATATGAGAGTTTTTGTAGAAGGATGTCGTGCCCAACACAGTCAAATGCCTTGGTAAGGTCTAGACAGGAGGCAAATATATCTAGCCCCTTCTCAAAACTATTCTGTATATAGTTGACTAGGCAGTTTATTGCAAGAGTTGTTGATTTTTTGTTTCTAAAGCCGAATTGTTTTTGGAAGAAGAGATTGTTGTTTTCAAAGTGACTATTTATTTGGTTTTTTAAAGCCGATTCAAAAACCTTGGACAGTATCGGAAGTATTGATATTGGCCTATAGTTAGTACAGTCATCTATCGAGCCTTTGTTTTTAAATATGGGAATAACTTTCGCAGTTTTCAGAGTATCAGGAAAAATTTCATCTGCAATAGCCATATTAATTAATTTAGTTAGGGGACTTATAAGAAGATTTTTAATTGATTTTATAATAGTTGTATTAATATCAAAGGGATCCTTACTTTTACTATTTTTTAGGTTGGAGATAATTGAACGGGTTTCGATAAAAGTGATTGGTCTGATATTTAATTCGGGACAGTTTTCGCTTTTTTTCAGATACTCTGTAAAGTCTCGAGTGGAGTTGGGTAGACTCTTGATCACTTCTTCAGCTATCGAGCAGAAGTAGTTATTAAAATCCTCCGCATTTAGGTTTACTGTGGATGGGATATTTAGTTTTTGTTTACTATTATTGATAACCTGCCACATGGCTGTTTGCTTGTTAGATGCAGAATTTATAAAATTGTCATTGGTAGCCTTTTTGGCTTTACAAATTTCCAAACGGTATCTACTTTTTAGGGCTTTGACTGTGTTTAAGGGCATTAGAGTTGGGTTGATCTTATTTAGAGCAGTGATAAAGTGTAGTCTTTCCCGCATTTCCCTTAGGTTAGCATTAAACCAGTTTGAGTTGGGTTTTTTGTTATTAACGTCAACCAGTTTGGATTTTATTGGAAAACATTTATCCATAGCAGACTGAATGATATTAATTAGTTTGGAAAATTTATTATTAATATTAACTTCATTATCCCAGATGAAATTCCAAGATTCACCAGCAATACAATTATAAAAATTAAACAGTCCTGGCTGGGTTATGGGCCTGTAGCTTACACGAATTTTTTTGGATCTAGGGGAGTTAATCTCCAAAGTACACTCTATTGCGTCATGATCTGACAGGTGGTGCAGAGACAATCCTTCAGTTGTTAGGGTGTGTTCATTTACATTGGTAAAGACATTATCGATGCAGGCATTAAATCTTGTATTAAAGTTGACAGCCTTTAATAGATCAAAAGATAAGAAAATATTGCAAAGCTCCAGGGCCTTGGCATCACGAGAATGAAAGTGGACATTAAAGTCCCCGGTAATAATAGTACGTTTCTTTAAGTCAATTTTTTCTAAAATATGGGTTATTTTCTCTGTAAATAAGTCGAAATCAGAGTCAGGAGAACGGTAGATTGTTATTATTTGCAAGTCATATGGAACAATAATTATACCTGTTACCTCGCATTGTTTTTCAAGTGACAGAGATTCGAGTTTCAGGGGGGTACTCTCCAGACCATTGCGCAAATAAATGCTCACGCCACCATGCCTTTTAACAGATCTACAGAAACCTGAAGCAGCAAAAAAGCCCGCCAAGTTTATTGCCTCAAATTCGGCTTGAGAGAGCCAGTGTTCATTTACACACAGGCAATCAGCCGAAATCTCCCCCAGGAGCACCTCAAATTCAGCGAACTTTCCGCGCAGGCCCTGAACATTAGCATGAAGTAGGGAAAACTTGTTCTTTGTTAAAATATTATTTGATTTACATTTATCTGGGATCATTTTTCTAGCGGTGGTAGCTTCTCCTAGTTTGGCAGAATGGTACTCCGACTGAGGTTGTGAAAATGGTTGACCACAATACCACGGGGCCATGAGTTTGGATTCAAAAAGGTGGCTTCATATTTACCATCGATTGAGACTCTGAAAGAGCTTCTGGTGGCGTCTTTTTTAGTTCGTAGTTTAATGCAGGTACTTTCCATCTTTAGATTTACTTTAATGTAGTTTGACAGTACTTCAGGAGCAGAGCCCGGTGAGAGACCTGAGACAAAGAACCATGATTTGCTATCTGCTATTTTCAGGCCATCGGCGTTATTGAGTGATGATATATCTCTATTTCCTCTTATTGGGGCAGGTCTTTGCCGCCCAGGGTAAGGAGCTGCAGACTTCATTTCGGGAGTTTTTGGTTTATGAGTCCGTTTATTATGCACAAGTTTCCATTCGCCCTCCAATTGCTCACGCTCCTGTGCATCCTCCTGTGTTTTCGGTCGTTGTTGTTGTTGGATTGTAGTTGTGGGGTTATGTTTGTTTCTGTCAGCTTTAGATGGGGACAGAATTATTTGGTTTATTGGTTCGGGCTCTTTAAAATCGACTGGATTTACACTGTTTAGGATTTGGATACAGTCAGTGTCATTATTATTTGCAAGTTGAAGTTCAGTGTTATCTCCTCGTCTAAGGTTATCTCTGTCCTTTTCGGAAGACGACCTCTGATTAATTGCTGGTTGCCCGTGCTTAGGTGTTGGAGATTGAATCCTCTGTGTTTTCTTTGGTAACGTTTGGATTATCTTTTTCTCTGTGGTTTCTGATGCACATTCCAGAGATTCTTTGGATTGTTCGGCACTTATGTTTTCGATTTTACTGTTTTTCATCATTTCACTGATTTTTTCTTCCAGTAGGATTTTGTTTTCTTCTAGCAGGGCATTTTTCTCCCTTAGACCCACAATAATATCCTTCAGGAGAAAAACCACTTCATTTTCTTCAGACTCGGGCGTTGAGGTTAGGCCATGGTCACTGCACACAAAGCGCGTTTTATCTAATATAATTAACTTTTCCGGCCAGTCTCTAGTTGCACAGGAACTATGGAATACTTTGCCACACTTTACACAAACTAGACTAGAAAATGTCTTGCTTTTACAACACATAAAAGATACTTTTTCGTCGCTGGTACTATTTACGCGCGTTCGAGTTGGCGCCATCTTGGAATGTTCTAAGTTACATATAAAACAAAACACTATCAATTTTCTGACATATAAGTCTACCTTATGTTTTTTTAAAATGAAACACCCTGTATATTATATATGTGTTTAATAGAATAAGATATTCCGTTTACAATAATATAACACACTTTATATTTTAACCTACACGTTTTTGACATATTGGCAAAAATATGAAATTTTTATATTTTTACAAATTAACGTACAACAAGAATACTAACATATTTGCAACAATAAAAAGGCCTAAAATTATTTAACTATTCTAAAAACTGCTGTATGTGACCACCATTTTGCTGAACACATTTTTCAATTACTCTAATTGTATGATTTCTGGCATTTAATAATTGCTGGATTGTCTCTTAACTCATTGATTGCCGCTGAAATTCTTTCCGAAGTTCCACGACATTATAACAAGGAGTTCTGTACACGTTATTTTTTATGTCCCCAAAAAAAAAAAGCCATTAATGTCAAGTCCAGGTTGGTGGGTGGCCAACCAATAGTTCCACCATTCCCTATCCAACCCCTGGCATATTCCATGTTTAAAATTTTTTTGACTCGCACAAAATTGTGAGGAGGCGCACCCGTCTTGCTGCCATATTATTTGCGCTAATATGTTTAGGGGTAGATCTTCCATATATACCTATATATGGTGCTCTAACATATGCAAATAATGATCTCCTGTTAACATTTGATCTATAAATATCGGACCCAAAATATGTATGCCTATAACACCACACCAAACATTAACTGACTGGTACCCTTGGGTTTTTATTTCTTGTATCTGTCCAGGATTATTTTATACTCCAATATCGCGTATTTTGCCTATTAACGCTCTTTCTTGTAGTAAACGAACTTTCATCGGTCCATGAAGTATTTAAAAAAAATTATTATTCTCATTACCTATATCTATTTAAAAATTCCAAACAAAACTGCATCCCCTATTGGCATTGTTCTTTTCTTCTTCACTTAGTTTTTGGGTTTTACGAAATTTAAATGCATTATATTTGTTCCTTCAAAACTGAGTGGATTGAACAGCGAGAAATACCTGTCTCTTGATATACTGTGGTAATAGAAGAAACTGGATGGGCTTCATAGAATCCTAATATATGTTTGTCTTATTTTGTGCATTCAAAACACTAGGTATAATTCTGACATACCTTTTTAACATTAGACACGTTTTCTTCAAATTTCTTTGCCAGCCTTGCAAATATCTATTTCGAAGGAGCTTGGCGCTCTGGATAAACTCTAATATACTGACGACGCGCAGCGGTTGCACTTTTATTATTCAGGAAGTATATTTGAAGCATATCACTCCTTTCACGGATGCTAAATTCGTGAAAACCCATTTTAATATTTATTACTGTCACAATAACTCCACAACCAACGTTATATTATATTACAATATGTTAATTATAAAAATATCTTTGTCACCGACACTCTTATTTGAGATAAAAATATAAAAATTTAATATTTTTGCCAATATGTCAAAAACGTGTAGGTTAAAATATAAAGTGTGTTATATTATTGTAAACGGAATAACGTATTCTATTAAACACATATATAATATACAGGTTGTTCCATTTAAAAAAATATAAGGTAGACTTATATGTCAGAAAATTGATAGTGTTTTGTTTTATGTGTAATTTAGAAAAAAACTTGGCAACCAACCCTACATTTTATTTTTTGTTTACCTTCATATCTTTAAAAACAAAAAAGTTACAGTGAATCAAAATTTTATCAAGATAAATTGAACGCACGGTACCTATCGCTTGCAGCAGTATACAGGGTGATCCTTTACATCAAGAAAATCTAAGATAATTCATGGCATCAATTTAAGATGAAAAGTTTATATGGACTTATGTCCTAAAATGCTTACCCTCTAAGATACAGAGTGTTAAAATATTTTTAAAAAGTATTTTTATTTTATTTAAATTACGAAAACCCTTAAAGATACGGTATTGAAAATTCGTGCTTATCTATTTTGGATCAAACTACACCTTTTCATTAAAAAAGAAAATAAATCCTTCAAATTTTGTAAATTTTTATGTTCAAATTTTATGTTGATAATACTATTTCTTATCATAGTAGCCTCTGGACAACAAAAAATATTTTGCGAACTGTCATTTTTTGATTTATTGACCCAGTTTCACCACGAGATTTTAAAGTTATTTTAGCGATATGAGATTTGAAATTGGAAGGAATACGTTGTGTGATCCTTGTACATTCGGTACATATACAGAGCGTTCGGAAATTCGAGCGATTTTACTACTTTTTTTCGAATTTCAAAAGACGTGATTTTACGTCACGGGATTGCAATTTAGTATTGGGATGATGGAAAATTCAAATAAAGTTGAAGTTAAAATCCACATTGGAAGGTTAGTAGATTGAATTTTGTATAGGATTTGGCAGAAAATGATAGCTTGAAGCATCTACAAAAGATTGATTTATAGATGTATGCAACCAACACACATGACTTATCCACACAGAATAAAAAAGTAGGTTATCAAGCTATTTTTCCTCTGCGAAAAATGGGTTTTCTCGTAAATCACAAAGGCCGCGCAAGTCAATGAAATAACACATTTAAATGTTACCAACATCAAATAAAGAAAAAAACGCGATACGCAAATGCGTATCGTAATAGATTTGTTATGATACAAAATTAGAAAAATAAAGTTAAAATACATAATAAAAATAATGTGCAAGGACCCTCTATTACAATCGAACTTAACAGGTATATAAGTTATTTGATCGAGTAATTGGTAGGTAGGTAATCATTCTAAATAGTCGCTTCTGAATCTGATCTACAAATCTACATGTGTTTATTTTCTATAATCTGGAGGAGATTATGAAAAATAATACGCAAAAATAAACATAAGCACAGTAGACAAAATAAGCTATTACTGTTTTTACTCACTTTTATTATCCGTTATCTTATGTTAGCTTTAAATAAATATTTTACGTGAAGAAACACGTGCATGCACGAAAAACTTACGAAAACTAATTAATTAGTTTTAGGATGTTTTCATCATAAATTGGCTATTTTCAAAAGGGATCTTGGATTATATTGGCTTGATTAAATATAATTACAGCAACGTCATGCTTAAAAAATAGGATATTATGTAATAAAAAAATGGATTAATTTGTTATTACTAAAAGATCGGGTATTAGGTAGTGCTAAACCAGAGTCGGCATGAGGATTTATTGGGAAATATTATTTATTATTTATTTGTTAAAAACTCGGGCGTTGCTAAATTCTTGGGTGTTCAAATCGGCGGCAAACTGAGTGTGGGCAGAATGGTTTATTTTTCACTTTCTTGAGAGTCACTTGTCTTATTGCTTTTTGGGAATTTAGTAGTAAAAGCCTATTGGGCTTCCTATACCAAAAACCACTTTCACCAAAAATTCCTTTAGCATCAAAATTTATAACCACATAGGTACCAGTGGCTTTTATCGGTCGGTGATTGATAACAGGATTTTTAAGCCAAGACTAAAAAGGCAACTAATTACCAGACTCTACTATACTCTTCAGGAATTTTATACAATGATAATATCTAGGCATTCACTTGTAGGGTTGTAAAACTTTAGATTAGTGTTTACTGGATTTTTTGTAAGATTGCGTTTATCTTAGTCTCGGATTGAATTGTGTTTACATTTTTGACCATGACTGTTATGTTGTCTCAGAAGATATAAGTATCTATTTATTTATTTATCTATTTATTGGAATACTTTTTCTACTTTATATAGTGAACATTATAATTTCCATTTCCAACAGTTTTAATACTGTCCAAAGCTTTGTTAACAAGATTTACTTCTTATAACAATAAGGCAGTGCTGGATTTACCAGTAGGCTGAGTAAGCTGGGGCCTATGGCGGCAGATTTTAGGGGGCGGCAAATTTGGCCCAAATTTTTTTTTATCTTACAAAAATAAATGGTACAATCTTTATTCATGGTTGACGGGTAGTATATTTTTTAAATAAAATTTATTGTTGGCCGTGTTTGTTAATAGGGATAAAAAAAGGTAGTTGGACCTTTACTGGCTTTGCAGAAAGAAATTTTTAAAATATTTACTAAAAATTATTGACCAAATTTGGGCGTAATCTTAAAAAAATTTCGCCTGCGGCGCATTTCGTCTGCAGCGGGCTTTTTCTTTCCCGAACGCTTCACCTGTTTCACAACTCACGAGCCGTCACTGGTAGGGGCGGCAAAAATTGAATAGCCTACTAGCGGCAAATTTGTAAATCCGCCATTGCAATAAGGTGTATTTTGATTTGATTTTTATTTTATTAGAGAACAAAATTTACAGACAATTATAGTAGGTATACTTACCACAAAGTTTTTTTTTCGAGGAGAATATTCCAAAGACTGGCACACTGTGAGGCAGAGTAGTATCGGATTCAACCCTGATGGGGCTGCGTTCCTGCGGTTTCCGCGCCATAGGCCATAGGTCTGAAGGTTTATATGCCTATGGCGCATAAACGTTCAGACCACTCGCTTAGTATTTCCGCTCTACACGCCTAGTCCATGCTATGCCTCGTACTTCACCTATGCCTAGGTACCGGTGTGCCTAGGTTTTGGTTTTGTCATATTACTTGTTTTTTTTTTATTTGCACCTTACTGTGAAGGTGTTTGTGTAGGTGTAAGGCTTTTGGTGCAGTGTACGTGTTTGTATCTCAGAAGAGATGACAAGTGCTCATGCTTCACGACTATTAAGACTCCACTCTTTCAGGGAGAGTACTTGTAGTGCTGATCTGAAGCAGCAGTAAGCTGTTAGAAGTGTTAGTTGTGTTTGTTGTTATACCGACTTATTGTGATAGTATTTGTGTAGGTGTCTGATTTAGTGCAGTGCATGTATTTGTGCTTCAGAAGAGGTACACGTGCACATGCTTCATAGCTGTAAGGACCCCACTTGTTGCGTCGAACAAGAACATTTATTATTTTTTATAAGTTCTAGAACAGGATGAAGCAAGCTGTCCTGGAGATAGAAATAATAATACCAGTTAGTAGCTTACCGACATTTGCTAAGTGAAAGTCCAAATCGCCTTTTTTGTAGGAATTTACTCGACGAAGTATATAATTCGCGAAAAGGGGATTCGTTGTATTACAGAAATACAGTCCACTAATATATTTATTTACTCCACTGTTTCAGGGAGAGAACTTGCAGTGCTGATCCGAAGCCCGGAGCTGTGGTAAGGAACTGTAAGAATTTACTGATGTTAGTGTAGGTCTTTGGATTGTTGCAGTGTTGTGTGTGTAGTAAGTTCTTGTGTAGTAGGTACATTTTTGTGTAGGTTTTTTTGTTTAATAACTAGGTATGGAGGCGTCTAGTTTAACGACCCCTTGATTCTGGCTAGATATTAAAACGGTCTATTACTTTTAGTTTTCTTCTTCTTTTTTCTTTGTTTTTTCATCTTTAATATAGCAGCGAATTTCCTTTAAGACTTTAAGCCATGACAATAGCTGATTCCTTGGGCGCTTATAGTATACCCTCATTCTTTCCTCGCGCGTCCTCTACTGGATAAACTAATCTTATAATTCTTCATTGGAATGAGCTTTTTCAAAAACTTTGACTGCGTTCCTTTTCATGAATGTTGTTATCGTTTCCCATTTAAGATCTCTATGGAGTTGTACATTTCTTACAAAATATGGTGCCTGCTTTTCCTACATAATTATTTTATGTGGCCTTCAACCGTTTTATATATATAAATATTAGCTGCATAGCCCCACGTTGCTGAGCCGTAGGAACTGTGGGCTAGCTGCTGCTTTTATCATTTGAAGCTTAATTTTGAGTCCCATTATGCTCTATTGGACCAATCAATGGGTACAGTTCACCCATACCGGCCTTTGTCTTCTTAATTATTTTCTTGATCTGCTTTTCTCATGTTAGACGGAAATCTATGGTTATTCCTAAGTAATTAGCAACCTATTTTGAGTGGACTTTATTTTTTTCTAGCTTTTACATAAAATTTAAATAAAAGCAAAATCGACTGCATATTCTTCTTCATAATTGACATTTTAAAAAAAATATCTGGGAAGTTTCGAATTTATTTTAAGAATTGTACCTATAGCGTAAAATATCGGGTATTTTTTTGACGTTATTATGGCATTGTTCATTCATTATACAATTCTTCCAAAATAAGCAATGAAATAAATTAATTTTTTTGTAATATGTCAGATATTACCTAAATAATGTGACAACGATAGTGATTTTATTTAAATGTTAGTTAATAAAATAATAAACTAAAAAAAATAAGGCGAAGTAGGCTTTTCTTTATTGACCGGGAATGAAACAAATGTGTCTAATTTCCTTTAATTTTGGACAACCAACCGCATAGTTTTATTTCGTCTATTAACCACACCTCCAAATACCAAAAAGGATTGTCCCAGGAAAGGATATATTCGTATAAAACATCGAAATTTGCTTTAGAAAAGAAAAATAGACCAAGGAAATTTTCAGGTCTTAAAACACACAACATCGCGTAACGATGCTAAAGACATATTCTCACGGTGCTTTTTAAGTTTATAAAAGAGGGTGTTTTAAATTCTTTAAATGGTTAAAAAATTAAAAAATACAAATTATCGTTCTAGTGTCGGTATCAAAATTAACAAGTGCTTCTTTCTTATCGCTAAGTGCCACTTGAACACCTAGATGTGGTGACAGAGCCGGTTTTACATGGGTGGTAAATCTTATACGGGCGGTGCGCGGAGAGAGCTTGTATAGGTAAAATAAAAACCTTAGCATGGACGAATATTTTCCTGAAGAGTGCAGTCACTTCAAAAAGTTGTTAAATAAACTAAGTAAGTAAGATTTAGTAAAATTGTTGCATGCGGAAATAAATTAACATGTTCTTTTCCAAATATTTCATTTTCCACTTTAAAACGAATTAAAACCTATCATAGAAATTCAATTGCTGAGGAAGAACCGAATTCCTTAGCCATATTATCAATAAATTCAGACATTTTAAAAACTGTTGAGACTAACCAGGTAATACAAATTTTTTCAAATTTAAAAGCATGGAAGCAACTCTTGTAAGTAAAACCGATTGAAACTTCTCTTCTGAATTTCAAAACTCACATGTTACATGCCTGTGATTATTTCTCAATTTTCAAAGTTTCTAAATTATTATTATTGATATTAGTAATGAAAAATGTCAATTTATTGCAATATTGGGCGTTAGGTACCTATGTAGCAGTATTGTTTTTTTGATATAAATATATTTTTTTGGACCTTGTTGATTTTGAGAACATAGTTAGAGAAAATATATTGTTGCGTTTGTGTTTTTTTTTATATTCTATTTTCACTCAGTTCCTAAATGTATTAGTGATAGGACTAAGATAATGTTGACTGTAGCAAAACAGGAATAGCAAAATGTTTCAGAATGGTATTATGTTGTCATTTTGTTCTTCTAACCTTATTCTTATAATCCACTTTTTGTTTGTACAGGGTGTTTCATTAAGGGTGGCGACCGGCCATATCTCGAAAACTACTAAACATAGAAACTTGAGGAAAAAGAAATTATGATTAAAGCGGTCACGAGAAAATTCTGGAAATTACTGTCAAGTTCCTCATTTCGCCGCAAGGGGGCACAATTGAGAATTATTTTTTTAAATTTTAAATTTCTCCGAAAATTTCCATATTAAGGTATAACTCTGATTACATCATTGAAAAGCTTAGACATTTCATTCTACATTATTTTGGTTTAAGGCTCGTTGGCGTACCGACCTTGTTAAGAGTGGGGGAAGCTATTGAATGTGTAAACATTAAAATCGCTGTAACTTCTAAACGACGAACGAAAGGGAAAGGTAAGTACCTTCAATCGTCGTATCCAATGGTACACGATAGTTCCTAATTAAATTGCTAGAGGGTGCAATTTGTAATAATAACAGTTTTTTTGATTTTATCCCGAAAATTCAAATCATACCGTATATGACATCATATTCGAAATATAGATTAAATTAAAAGTTCCATATTGTTGTTCGTTTCAGAATTATTGCCAAAACAATAATTTTTAATACAAATTGCGCCCTCTAGCAATTTTATTAGAAACTATCGTGTACTGTTGGATACGGCAATTGAAGATACTTAGCTTTCCCTTCCAAACAAGCTTAAATTTAGTAAAATCGGATAAGTCGTTTAGAAGTTACAGCGATTTTAATGTTTACACTTTCAATAGCTTCTCCCACTCTTATCAAGGTCGGTACGCCAATGAGCCTTAAACCAAAATGATGCAGAATTGTCTAAGGATTTTTAAACCTTTTTTTTTCAAATAAACCTAATATAAAAATACAATAATTTCAGATTATATAAACCATAGAATAATGAATAATAATCTTTGGTATAAATTAGGAATGCGAAGGGCGATGCTTACTAGTAGCACCGGGCGCAAACGTACCTTAAACCGGCACTGTGTGGTGAGCTGCCCTAAAAGCAAAAAGATGGGAACATCTCGTCGGTTTAAAGGTAAAAGTCACTAAGTAACAATTTCTTGTTTAGGAGATAACAGCGATTTTATACAAAAGTGGAGTTAAAAAAAAATAAAAGCCGTTATTATCAAATTTTTTTATGTGATCGAAAGTAATGGTTTTCTTTAGCAGTTGTCTTTATTGTACAACTGAAAAATAGCTGTAGAACGTCAGGTATATCAGTTTTCGTACTTAGTGAATTTTACCTTTATTAGATATCAGTAATTTTACCACATAGTGAATTAATAAATAATTAAAACAATCTTTCTTATGCCATTTTTTATTTTTTGTTTTGAAACAACCTTAAATATAAAGTAAATATTAATAAAAAGCAAATTTAATTTTATTCAAAATCCGAATCTTCCTCGGCTTCAGGCTCAGAAGCTCGTTCTTCTTCCTGGGGATCGGATCTTGAAGGTAGATTTCGGTACCAGTTTTGTAACTCTTCAGGAATAAGACCGGTGTCACAAAGTTTGATAAGATCTTTTTTTTTCTGTTCAAGAATTTGCAGTTGTTGAGAATAAGCGGGTTTAAGAATATGCGGTTGCACATGAGGTCTACCTCTACCTGCCACGGGGATTTTTTTGAAATCTGAATTGTGACTGTACTTATAGAAAATAAAATTTGGGTCGTTTTTTTTATATTTAAGGCATTTTATCTTAAGCCATTCAACTTTATTTCCTTCTTCGTCCTTGTTTCTATTTTTTATTAATTTTTTTGCAAGGTCTTGGAAATCAAAAATGTCGCCATATTTTAATTCAACAACTTCATAGGGTTCTTTTTTTGTTTTATTTTTCGATCTTGCCTGTCTGAAAATTTCTTTCCAATCGTTCATCAGAAAAACTGACTTATTTTTTTTGGCATGTTCTATGGCCGAATGCATTGAATCGCATTCCATGTAAGAATGTCCCGACTCTAAAAATTTGTGTTCTATAATTTTAATCGTTGGATGATTTTTAACACAGTAGAGGAGAGCTGCAGCGACATACTGATTTCGGTTTTGTCCACCACAGGTATCTGAAAACATTGTTAAATGGTTTATATTTTCAGAAATACCATTTGTGTACCTTAGAAGCACCGATGCTATTTCATTTGAACCCCTCTTTCCGTTAAGTTCATTCCAACAGAAACAGTATGCTTGATTTTCTTTTCCTCCTTCATAAATTGTTAAGTTATATACGCATAATTTCCTGCTGTAGTAAAATTGTCCAACATCTGTTGAAGGTATTTGCAGGACACTCTGTAAATCGAAAGTTATCGTTTGGAAGCTTTCATCTTCGTTGGATCGTATTTTGTCTTCGTTTTTTGATCTGTAGCAATCTTCTTTTCTGGCAATATGATTATCATACATTTGCTTTAGAACTGGATCAGTTTGCTTGGAATAGTATTTTGCACAAGTACTACATTGGTCCTTTTTCGGTGTGAAAAAGGAAAGATTATAGTGGGTGCAGAAAATTTTTCTATATACCGGACTTTTTACACAGGCAATACCCTTTTCCTTACAAAAATCCAAATATAATGCATACATTTTAAGAATGCTTAGTTTCGGATCTAAATATTGTCTGCTGGAGGATTTTCTTACATAATGAGGTAGCATTCGGGGAAAACTTTCAATATGCTGTTTTACAAAATTAATTTGTTCTGCACTGGTTGCATTTCCTGGAGTTTTGTGCCCTCTGTTATCTGAGCCTGAAAAAGTACCAGTTTCAGTTGTGTATGCCAGAGCGGTATTTATAGGCCCGTTAGATATACACAGAGTTTTTTCAAAATATTGCGCACAAACCCTAAAAGTTCCATTGGCATTCTTAAGACAGTATTGTTTGGCTACAACTCGTTGTTTTTTTGCCCCTACTTTCCGCCGTTTGGGTGTTTCTGATTTTACATGTTGAACAATAAAATCTTTTTGGCGTTTATAATCTTCAAGTGCCCAATAAGTTTTACATAATACATAACGGTCATCTTCTGAAAAGTTTTGAGTACATTTAAAACGACATTTACTGCAGTCAATGGGCTTGGGAGTCTTTGCAGGTTTTATTCCTGTCTTCGTTGGATACGGCTTACATTCAGATCTTAGTTTTTTGGACTTTTTGGATTTCCAGTTTTTCATATTGACATTCTTCCATCGTGCTTTTGGAGTCTCCATGTTGGGTGAATCATTGCGAATGGATTCATCAGTTTCAGACACGACAAACTCTGGATCGGCATCAGAATCGTATTCATCGGAAGATTCATAGCTTACTAGCGATTTTGATGCCTCTCGCTTATGGTAATGTTTAGACGCCATTGTAGAAGTTGAAGCAATATCCTCATTCGGAGCTTCACGGGTTTGCGATGGCTCCTGAAATAAATCAGTAAAGTACTTTATTCGAAATAAAATTGTATACGTAAAAATATTTTTTAATGTCCAAATTAAAAATATATTTTGGTAATTGGCTGACAAACAGAAAAAAATACAACAAAAATCCCTACAGACTAAATTTCAAATAAGAAATTTATAATTTGGCATTATTTTTTAACTTAAATAACCTTGTACACTCGACCCAAATCATTTACTTTTTAATTTTAAACGTGTTAACTTAACAAGGAGCCAATATTATAAACAAAATACTACAATACCACAGACAATACCGCTAAAAACCTTTTAATATAAAATAGAAATTAAATATGTTTTTTTCCTAAAGGTGCATCCTTATGATTAAAAATAGTTCATAGCTTACCAGTGATTTGGGGGCCTCTAGTTCAAGGTAGGGTTTAGACGCCATTGTAGAAATTGAAGCAGTATCCTCATTCGGAGCTTCATCGGTTTGCGATATCTCCTGAAATAAATCGGTAAAGTTCTTTATTCGAAATAAAATGGTATACGTAAAAATATTTTTTAACGTCCAAATAAAAATATATTTTGGTCATTGGCGAACAAACAGAAAAAAATACAACAAAAATCCCCCACACACTAAATTTCACATACAAAATTTATAATTTGGCATTATTTTTCAACATAAATACCCTGTACACTCAACCCAAATTATCTACTTATTAATATTAAACGTGTTAACCTAAGAACGAGCCAATATTATAAACCAAATATTACAATACCGCCAATAACCTCTAATATAAAATAGAATAATTTACTTACCGGCATATTTTTGCACAAATTCATTATTCTTTTAATTCTTGAAGACATCTTGACAATTCACCTCAAATCAATCAACTAAACTCCAAGTAAATAATAATAATAGTGTTCTACACTGCACCACGATAGATAGTTACCTTACCAAACTTGGAATTAAACCAATCTTAATAACGTGGTTCCATGCATCAATGCCAATTTTCCTGTCTTGACTTGCCGTGCCGCAGAAAAATCACTAAGTGCCATATAGCGAACAAGATTGTAATTGAGAAATTCATTAAGTAACTTAGGGAGTTTTACCTTTACCAGAAAAGTATTTTCTTGCAACTAATGAAATTTATTATTTTACAAACGCGGTTTAGAAGTGATAAACGTACTTAATGAGTTTTTATATGATAGAACTATTGCTGAATGTTACTTAGGTATGTTTAACTCATTTTTGGGAAAATCGGCACTTAGTGACTTTTACCTTTAAACCGACGACTGTTTTCATAAGTTTGTTATGTAAGTATAAGCTTATAGACATTGACTTTGATAATGTAATGATGAACTATAATTTTGTAAGTATAAAGAAATAAACTCATGAACTGTTTTTGTTTTGTTATGCATAAGTAAACGTGGGAAGCAGTGCCGGTTAGACTATTATACTCAGTGTTGCCGCTGGCTTCTTTTTTATTGGGGTAGACTACAGCCAGAGAGAGGGGTAGAACTGGGTCGGATCGGGGTAGCTTAGTTATAATTTGAAACTTAACAATTCGACATATTTTTTTGCGTAACGACAAATATTTTCTGAAACCGAATTCAACGAGACACATAAATAACGTAAAAAATTAAATGAATTTTTAATTATCGTTTTAATATGAGCAAGGGATGTTCGATTCGATCGATTTTTTTAAGGATCTTGATTTTTGTAATCGATCTTGCAATTTTTTTTATTGCGTTTTATATTATTTGTAAGTCTTTTTACTACTTAAACAAATTTTGTTGATTTGATACTGTGATCGGGGTAGATTTGCGTGAGGGGAGCGAGCGAGATTTCTCTGAAAAGGGGTAGATATACCCCGTTCGGGGTAGCGTTGGCAACGCTGATTATACTTATATAGATATGTTAGTTATTTAGGAAACAAATTATAATTTTTATTAATGATAGATTTAATGGAAATGTATCGCTTGAATTTTGTACTTAATGATTTGGAAATTATTACAATATATTTTTATGCGGTAAACCCATGGGTAAATATTTTCTTTGACCAGAGGGCAGGATAGATGTTAGGTTTGGATAAATATAACATTAAAAATAGACGAACCCCCAAATCAATAGTACAATACGCTCCCTTTAAATAAGAGTTTAGCATACCATTCTTGAAGAGAAGTTAAACTGCTAGAACACTAAATTAATTTAAGATTAAGAAATTAATTTAACACAGTAGCGGCGCGACAAATTAATGAAATTAATCTCATAAAACGAAACTTATAATAGAATCCAAAAATCGTTATATTTTAAATACACGTTCCATAAACCAAAAAAGGTGTATATATAGAATCGTTTTGGTTGGTAATTATGTATCAATTCTTCCAAAATCCGCTCGATTTAATTGGCTAAGTACAATGCAATGTTAGCACTCCGTTACGCTAGTATATTCATTTGCCTTTTATCAATTTTTTTTACTTATAGACCTTTATACATAGACGGATAGCTCTAATTGCACTTAACCTATATCCACTCCTACATTTATGTTTACTTTTAAGATAACTAAGATTTTTAGTAAATTGTTGGCCGATATCAACAAAATTTTGTTATTAGGGAGTAACGTTTGGCGTATATCCACCTAGTAATCCTTTTAGCATATATCCATGTAAAAATATCTATCTAATGATCCTATATCACAAATTTTATTTTATAGCTTTATGTGGTGTTTTGTCCTATATCCATTTTTTTCACACATAGACGGATAGCTCTAATTGCACTTAACCTATATCCACTCCTATATTTATGTTTACTTTTAAGATAACCAAGATTTTCAGTAAATTGTTGGCCGATATCCACAAAATTTTGTTATTAGGGAGTAACGTTTGCCGTATATCCACCTAGTAATTCTTTTAGCCTATATCCATGTATAAATATCTATCTAATGATCCTATATCAAAAATTTTATTTTATAGTTTTATGTGGTGTTTTGTCCTATATCCATTTTTATCACTTATATACCTTTATACATAGACGGATAGCTCTAATTGCACTTAACCTATATCCACTCCCATGTTTATATTTACTTTTAAGATAACCAAGATTTTCAGTAAATTATTGGCCGATATCCACAAAATTTTGTTATTAGGGAGTAACGGAGACCCTAAAAGTATTTATTTATGGAAAATAGTTTCCTTAATTTTCTCTTTAAAGAAAATAATAACGCTTTTGAAATAATGATACTAATAACCTTGTTGCAAAAAAATAAGTGTATTTCTATCAAAATATTAATACTTTTAGTTCGAAATCGATACCTTTGGCTTAAGGACATGCTGTTTTCATTTTAAGGTTTTAAAGAATTTAATTGAAATAAGATATATATACATATATGACAATTAAGATGCATCTTAAATACTAAAACCAAATGTCTCATATTAAAATCACAAAGTATATTGGTTTAACTAAACCATGTCTTAAGGTATGGCATCCCGTAATTATATTTAATTATGCAGTGCCATAATTTAAGGAATCGATGTCTTTGGTTACAGTCTTTTACCACTATACTGTTACCCGCAATGACACCTTGCCTAAAGCCATTCGTTTAATTTCACTGCGCGTAAAGTAGATTTGGCACTGTGTCAGGGTGGGTGTGAATTGTGAATTAATAAAAATAAATATGGAAATGAAAAATGTATTACAAAGTTGGGATATGGGTAAATACGCAATAAAGTTCCAAGGTAAGCATAATTTTATTTATTAGTAGTGTATGATTTATTGATTATATTGTATTGATTGTATTTTTAAACCTTGCGCTGGTGCCTCGGCTGCCGAAGAAATGAAAATGACCTTTTTAAAATATTACTTCAAAACAAAAAAAGTTTCGAAATAAATAAATTTTGAAATTTCGATCAAAAATTTCAAAAACAAAAATGATAAAAAAAAATTTCCCAACAAAAATTACCTATCAATAGATACATATTATTTTTTGGTATTGGAAAAAAAACTCTTAATTTGTTGTTTCAAAAAAATGTTTTCGAACTATTTTTGTTTTCAAAAATTTTCGGTACTTTTTTTATAGCATTTTATTTTCCAATGTCATCATCATCATCATAAACAGCGGATACAACGGGAGGATGGAGCGAACGCGCAGTGCTGCCATAAAGCAAGCTATACAATAAGCAATACCATTTTTACTATGCAACATTTTTTATAAAAAAAAATTGCCAGCAGCTCATATATCTTTTTTTATGAACATACATTTTTGCACTTACTAAAGAAGCCTTTATTGTCACTTCTCCATCTCAATGTAAATTTGTACCATTTTTTTTTATTCCTTATACTTAATATTAGAATTTAAAACAATAATTGTTTTGCCGCAATCTCTTTTGGCTGTAAATGACTACCTACCACAAGTGAGTAGAAAAAAAATGAGTACTTACCCACTGTAAAATTAATTTTTTAAGCACTCTCCTAAAGGAAAGTTGTTCTGGTGCCACTGGTTTAATTATTTTTTTTTTAAATTACAGATGATAATATACCAGCACTACTTCATTTGCCAAACCATAATAATACAGTTCCACCAACGGAGAAAAATACATCTGGCCAAAATAATTCATGTTGTTGGAGGGACGAAGTATTTTGCATCTCTTGATAAAAAACTGAGGGACATTTATTTCTTTCAATTTTTCAAAATATAAAAAAAAGTTTAAGCTCTTGGGTTCCACAAGAACATGTTTATAAATAGTTATTTTGTTTGTACTATACATTATTTTTATTTACTTTTAAATTGTTAAGTACATTATATTACAGTTTAAAAAAGGGGTTTGTAATAGGTTCTATTTCAACACGAGGGCTATAATAAAACTTATTATATTACTAAGCCAGGATGAACCTTAGATTGTTGTAAATTAAAACTGTTTTGTTCAGTGGTAAATTATATACGATCAAAAAGTAAATTCAATAAATTTAAAATATAAACGTTGTTGTTATATCATAACTAGCTTTTTTTTGTTCGCATTACACTTTTTTGACAAATATAGGATAAGTATTTTAGAACAATTTTTTTTCATTTATTGACCTATCCTAAATGGTGATGTACATGCCTAAATTACTATAGAATTTTCTTATAAGTATACTTTTATGTACCTACTTTGTAATTTGATTTAAATTAGTCCCTAACTTTTAAGGAATGCTGTATCAGTGGATCTTTCATTTTTGTGAATATATTACATGTATTGCACTTTCACACTGAGCTTTGTTCAACTGCCCTTTATGACTAATGTCGTTTTGTAGAAAATTTTTATTTAAGTATTAACTACCCAGACTAACTGAATATAATTTTAAAAAGTTATCCTGTCGAAAATTCTTGATTTTTTTGCAGTTTGGCAGTAGCCAATATTAAATAATAAGAGCTGTTGTACAGAGCCAATTTTAATGTGTAGTATGCAATAATTATGAAATCCTTTAAGAGCAGACACTAGTGACGCCTTCGCCATTTCGTTTTTCATTAATATTTCGTTACTTCTTCGTTTTATCCAAAAATTGGCCAAATAACCCTCTTTGGAGTACAATTACCTACAGTTTTACGTTAAAAAAGGTTGAATTTATAAATTAATGAAAGCCGAAAAATACTTACTTATAATATGCGCAAATTTGAAAAAATTTCGTTTTTTTTTTCTTTTACAAAATTATCATTTAAATTTTTTTTAACTTAAAACTCTTGGTATTTGCTACCCAAAGAAGGTTATTTGGTCGCTTTTTGGAAAAAACGAAAAATAAACGAAATATTGATCAAAAAACGAAATGGCGAAGGCGTTACTAGTGTCTGCTCTTAAAAGAAAGACTTTGAATCCTGTAACGAAGGAACCACGCATCCTTTAAAAGAAAGTCTCGGAATCCTTATTTTAAAAAGACATTATCCTCAAAAATAACTCAAACTTAGAGCTAAGAATTTATATAAATTTTCATGAAGGATTCCAAGCTCTTAATTTGATAATCTACAGTTTTTAAAGTAAATATTTTAAAAGTTTATTCGAAATTTTCTAAAGGTTGGATTAAAGACTTTAAAAGATAGATACTAGTAGGTTATATTGGCCGGTGCTCACTGCTCCCCCCACCACACTGCTCCCCCCACCACTTTTTTGATCCGCCCACTTGTGGTGGGGGGTGCATTGAGCACCGGCCACCTTGCTATTGGTCGACCCCCCTCCATTTCATATAGGCCACGCCCCCTTCCCACTTCCGCACCTCCCTCAACATTTTTGATTGGTCGACCCCCCCTCCATTTGAATATCCCTCCCATACCATAAAGGCTTCTGATTGGTCATTCCCCCTCCTATGGCTCCGCCCACAAGCTTCCAATTTATCATATATGATGTTAGCCCCCCCCCACCAATACCCCCACTTCTGGTAAGGGTATGGAGCATCAATTTAATTTTAAATTGTTTTAGTACTACGTTATCCGTTTAATATTATGGACGTGTGTGGTGTTTGTAACTCTGAAGTGGTTATATTTGTTCATAAAGTTATAAGCTTGATAAGATTGCACCTGTTAGAGGAGCACTCTAACTTGCAACGCAAATATTTTGAAGAACGCACAACTTTTAAATATTGGAATGATTATTACACGCATTTTTATTATAATTATCAAGTTAAATTTGATAAGCTATTGGATGGAATTAAGCTCTGTGACTCAGTGACCGATAATTATATCCTGTGCATTAATGGTGTTATGAAAGATCTACAGTCTGTGGGGTGTGAAAGAATATTTCCAGCAACCCTGCTCTACTCATTAATAAATAAGGAAAAGACGATTGAAGAAGTTTCTGAAGAGTTGAGCGGTTTTATAAACAACAAGTTCTTTAATAAGTTTTAAAGATAATAAGATGTGTAAACATTGCCCTAATAATTATAGTGATATATTTAATTTTAGTTATAGTAAAAAATTTGAAAAAATTATTAACATAGTGAAGTACATATCGTTAAGGAACATTTCTCATACATGAAGAGTTGTATGTAGTATGTGAAAAACTGTGGCAGAATAGAATTAAAAACTGTTTAATAAAAGGAGAGTTGACTCCACACCCACTGCTAAGTTCACATTGTGTTTTATGTTGTGCAACGGGAGATATTACATTTAATTCTAATGTTACACCACTATTTATCAAAATGTTGCTAATCATCCCAGAAAAAAAAAATAAAATAAATATCGTGAATATTAAGTATACTATTGGATACACCTTTGCTCCCACCACAATAAAAAATAGTTCCCCCACCAGTGAAAAAATTATTATATAAAGTTTAAAAGTAAAATTCACTATTCAATTTACAAGCACCTTTATACCGAATAAGACTTATAACATAATATATATAATGAACTACAATGAGATCTTGGAACGTTTAGAAATAAAAGATCTATGCAATCTTTACAAATATTCCGCAACGAATAAAATAGTGAGTGAATATCTTCATAGAAGACTTATTGATTGGAAACGTGTATCTAAATATAAAGGACTTAGTGGAGAATTTATTGAAGAATTTGAAGCGTACCTTCATTGGGGATGGATATCATATCGTCAAGAACTATGTGAGAACATTATAAGAAAATTCAAACATAAGGTGAACTGGAATAGAATTTCTGCATGTCAAAGACTCAGCGAGGACTTTATAGGGGAATTTCAAGATAAAGTAAACTGGAAACGGATTTCTCGTTATCAAAATTTATCTGAAGATTTTATAAGAGTATTTCAAGAAAAAGTTGACTGGAAATGGATTTCTATTAGTCAAAAACTATCCGAAGAGTTTATTAGAATGTTTGAAAATAAATTATATTGGAAATTCATTTTTATGTTTCAACGTTTTTCCACCGAATTTAAAAATGAATTTCAACATAAATATGTATATAATATTTTATAATCGAATTATTTAAATTAAAAAGGTTAATAAAACACATTTATAGAATCTATTTTGTTTTATTTATCATCCATTAGGAAATGATTATATAAATTAAAAACATTTGTTAGTGCGCAAATACAATTTTCTTTGTTATGAAAAAAACAGTGTACTCGTTCAGGTTGTAGAGGTGGATGGATATCTAATTCAATCACTGGCTTATAGCTATACTTGCGAATTATTTCAGCTTTTTCTGCACCTTTTACATAGACTGAACCGCTGTTGGTTGTTAAAGATTTAATAATATCGGAAAATTTGTGGAGAGGTGTAAAACCTTCATTCCATGGAATGCAGTGATGATTCCTTGTCAACCATAGATTAGTTTCTTGTAAATCCGGCGGTAGTAGATTCATAGGAAATGGTTGTTTAAAAATATAGTGGCTAATATGATACCCATCATATGCTGCAAACTCCTTTGTAATGAATTTATTTTTTTCTATTTTAAATCCTTGGATATCAATAACAATATTCATGCTTAAATCTTCAAGTATTCAAATTGTTTTAAAACTTTTTGTTTAAAGTAATAATTATCAATTTTTTTTCTTAGATTATTTAAATGTTTAATGTATTTAAGTAAACGTCGTGAATACACATTTTTCATAGCTATCTATACAACACTAAAATAAAATAAAAAATGAATGGATTATATAGAAATATATGCGCATGCGTTTTAGAGCTGCCGAACATTTTTGGTTAAGGGATTGTAACTAAATATTTTATCATGCATTATAAGACAATAAGCCGAGATTTTTTCTGTAAGGTCCTCATGTAATTCAAATTCAACTCTCATGACAATTGGTCCAGATTCAATTGTTTCTTTTTGATGTGAACAATCAATATATACAATAGGCGCATTATCAACAAATTCTTTGGGAGAAAAAATTGGTTCAGGCGTTAACCCATAATAAGATTTTTGGAAACTTGCAAACATTTCATATAATGTCGCAAATTTATTTTTTTCAAAGTCTAAATAGAGATCATTGTAGGGATATCTTTCAGAATTTAAAAATACTTTGATGTTTCGCAATTTAATATTGGAAAAGTTTGACATATCAGATATTGCCTTATCTCTATGATCTGTCTGAAAGCAAATCCCTATATGTCTTGGGGTATTGATCTTTGTAGAGGTCTTAACAGGCCAATTATGACGATTTGTTTTTAATAACTCAGGATATTCTATTAATTCCCAACTTCTAAACGCAATTCTATATCCACATTTTTATCAATTATTTTAGTTAAAGCCAATTCTTGTGGAATAGCTACTGATATGTGTGGTATGTTCCAAGTTAGTTTGGTAAGCTGAATTTTTGGATTCTCATCTACGGTATTGACGGTACCATTTTTGTCTGCATTATCTCGAACTAAAATAAGTTCTTGTTTACCATTTAAAATTATTTTTTTATAGTCTTCAAAAAAACCCATTAAAAATTTAAGTGGAATGCAAACATTAAAAAAACCTGTTTCAGCGTTAACAACTTGTGAGTTTTCCATGGGAAACCAACCAGCGTTTTTAAGTTTATTACATTCATTTTTATTATAGGATAGAAATCCTTTTATTGTTGAAGTTAATCCAACATCTCTAACGGAATCAATAGTGACACCATTTAATTGGTATCGAATTTCTTTGAAAATAAATGAAATTCCATTATTAATTAATTTTAATGTTCTTGAAATGCTACCATCATCTTTTGTTAATTTACCCTCAATGTAAAGATAACTTTCGCAAGGGAGAGTATATTTGTCTACTTCATTGACTGGGATTATAATTTCATCATTATTTCCCAATTTCGTAGGCAGATATGGCTCATAACCATGAAATTCGCAGTGTACAATAGAATTATCCGTGAAGAGACCTTGAGTTACATTAAGGATTTCCATTATACCAAAACCGTTAAGCCTAGAGATTTCAAGAAAAATTTATTTTCAGATGTTATTCGTTGAATGTGTACTTTTCTACTAATCTTTGGTTTACGATGTTTATTCTTCTTATAGTTTTTTGAATAGTTCTTTGGTGAATGAAAATTATTTTTATTATTAAAGATAATCATTACTATACTTCTTTTATATGTAACCGAATAGTTACAGTTTCTTTTCTAAAATCAACAATATTTAATTCCTGATCAATTATTTTAACTGTTATTTTATCGACTACCTTCACTGTGACCGGAAAATAAATAATATTTTGCGGACTTTCAATTATTTTAAATCCTGGACTAACATTAGGAAAAAACTGATGAATAATATGGACAGGGTTTCCGTTCAGATAGGAACCTTCAGCGATACTGCAGTCTACACATAAAGAATTAACTTTTATAATCTCAGCAGGATTTTGCGAAATATTTGGAGACCCATCACCCTTTACAATTCCATGATTAAAACCCAAAATTTTTCCTATTGTTCCATCTTTAAAAATAATGTCTGTTGTAGTCTTAATTGTCGATTTTAACGTGTTGTTATTAGCATATAAATGAAAGGAAATGCCTTGTTTTTCAAACTCGTTTTGTAAATATTTGTTTACATCATCCATTTCATAACTACCTGTTGGAATTGTTAGGAAATCATTATTTTTCCCAAAATATACCTTATTATTATTTTTATCAATATTTGGTATTGCATTAAAAGTTTCAAAATTTGTAAGACCAATAACATAGGATTTATCAGGGTCCAAGTAAATAGGTGGATGAAAGTTTGCTTGAAGAATAGCAGAATTGCCAGAAAGAGCTATAGTAAACGACATGATGGTCGTAATAAGAATAAAATTTAAATCAAATTACACATTATTATAAATGAATTTTAAGGATAATTGTCCGCAAGTAGACTCCTTAAAGGATTGATATTTTTCATAGTTGTATTTAACATAATTTTTGCTACCATCGCTAAAAAAATAATTTATAACTTCTATTGGAGGTCTTAAATTACCAAAACTATCAAAGTAATTTATGTGTTTCTTATCTTTGACATATGCAGTCCAATGAGTACCGTCTCCCGAATTATTATCCAAATTAATAATACCTGTTTCATATTTATTAATTTTTGTGGGCAACTTATTTCTCATAAAAACACCTCTAAAATTTGGTAAATTTAATAATTTTGCATACTTTAATAAATCTATATTTGTTAAAGGTATACGAGGTAGCAATTTTAACAGTTTTTTGAATATGGCTTGAGATAAAGCCCACACCCTTTTTTATATGGGTGAAGATAAAGTCCTTTTCCGACTGATATTTTTTCCATTACTTTGTTATGTCTTTTTTGTTCTTCCAATTTTTTTTGAGCATTTTAGTTGCGTTTACCGCCTGCGCAATACCAGCAGCGCCACCACTTAAAGCTCCCAGGGCAGATAATCCAGCAAAAATAGGTACTAGTGGTAAAAATCCACCAGTTTTTGGAATTGGAATCATTCTTTGTTTGGGTCTTTTAAATTTTTGTTTTTTTAATGATGATAATGCAGTACTAACAGCATTTTTAACATTACTAAATTTTTTTCCAACAAGTTCCTTACGCACCTTTCTCACTGCACTGTTAAAGGAAATTTGACCTCCTCTTTTGCGTCCATGTTTTCTTTGTTTTCTCATGCCCATACCTAGTTTTCTCTTAACCTTCATTATTCCACTTACAGTCAAAGACGATAGTTTTTCACCCAATCCGGCGTGTGGGGCTTTGAATCTATTAAATGCTTTTTTAGCTAAGATCTTATCAGCCTCGTGTCTATTTTCCAAATCGGAATATTTTGAATATGCTATATCGTGTTCTTTACAAGCGTCGTCTAATAAATTTATACCCCTATCTCCCCGAGCTAATCTCTTATTTAATTTAGTGCCAGGTCCGCAAAATTTATATGAAGGAATGTGAAGCTGTATGGGTAAGTTATTAATTAATGTATTTAATAAACCACTACCATTCCGCGCACCTTCCTGACAGCGAATGTTATTAATGTTGTGCTTAATCATTATATATATATATAAATGATTCAAAATACAAATGTTCTTACTTAAATACTGATATTCGAGCAATGAAGATAACAAAACAAGAATTTTCACTACCAATTAAAAACTTTGATTTAAATCAAGATAATTACCGAAAACATGGTTTAATATTTGGTGGAAATTGTAAACGATGTTTAGTGGTAGGACCATCGGGTTGCGGAAAAACAAATACTATACTTTCACTTATAACCCATGTTAATGGCTTAAGATTTGAAAATATTTATGTATATTCAAAATCGTTGTTTCAATCAAAATATGAATATTTAAAAAAGCTTTTTGAACCATTAAAATATATTGGCTATTTTGATTCCTCAAACGCTGAAGATATTGTTTTACCAAATGACATAAAACCCAATTCAATAATTATTTTTGATGATATTGTTTGTAGCAATCAAAGTCTTATGAGAGACTATTTTTGTTTTGGTCGTCATAAAAATACCGACTGCTTTTATTTATGCCAAACATATTCATCCATACCTAAACAACTTATACGAGACAATGCTAACCTTTTAGTAATATTTCAACAGGATGCTACAAATTTAAAACATATATACGATGATCATGTAAATAGTGACATGTCCTTTCAAGAATTTAAAGATTTATGCGCAGCGTGTTGGCAACATAGATATGATTTTATGGTTATAGACAAAGATTGTTCATTACTACTTTAGAAGAGATACAACAAAGTGTCTTGGAAATAACAAAAACACCGGCTTATCAGGATTATTTGAATGCTTATGATCCGTTGGTAAGACCATATGTTGATAAATTAATAAAGGATACAAAGGGTGAATTTGATAACAAATATGGCCTTAATCATGATATTAATTCCGAAAAATATAAAATCGCGAAGTCTGAAGTAGACTTTATAGGAAAAGATGTTAAGGTTGAGGGTGTTAGATATGAGGGAACACCTGGTTTATATGAACTAATATTTAAGAAACAACCTGTTGGTTATTCCACAAAAGATATGGAAAATTATATGGATATTTTAAAAAGAACGAATGCATACAGACGAAATTTTGATTCTAATAATCAAATCCAAGGAACAACCGACATTAAATATGTAGAAATAATTAAACAATATTTATTAAAAAAGGGTATATTAAAAATAGGAAGTGCATCATCGGAAGTAGATTATCGTTTGATGCTACCAAGTACATCCAGAGGGTTACCAAAACCACAACAAAGACCACGTTCTACGAGATTACAATCCACAAAAAGCGTGACAGGAAAGGGTGCAATGTTAAATTTATCAAAGAATAAGGTGGATTATGTTTATTATGATAATTTAAACGAGATAATTGATAGATTAAGGTTGTTGACAGCATCACAAATGGCTGGACATACAGGACATCAAAATGAAATAATATCAATTTTGGAAGAATTGAGGGAAGCTCGTATTATTTTATAAAAGAAGGAAATATTATAAATTTGATTCATTACAACAATGTCGATCGATAAATTTGGAAGTCATAGTTCAAAACGATACTTGTCTAATTATTCTGCTGCTGTATTGGGAAAAAAGGTGATTGAAACTGCGGAGAAAACAATTACAGATAACTTTACTAAGGATGTGAAATACATAGAAAACAAAATTATTCAAAATTTTCAAAAAACTCTTGAATCAAAGACGGAGAGTGAGAGAAACTTTAAAAGTTTAAATAAGAGAGTAAGTGAAAACGATGAATTAATAAAAAGTGTTGTGAAAAAGGTAAAGTTATATGAAGACGAAAATGTTAATAAAATAATAAATTTAGAGGATGCTATCAAAGAGCAAACAACCAATGTTCACCAAATAATAAACGATATTCAACCATTGAAGCAAGGAATATTTCCACATGATGTGTTAACAAATACGATAACTAAGCAACATGAATCATCTCATAAAGATTTAGAAAAAGAGTTAGCAATAAAAATAGAGAGTGTTAATAAGAAGCTTAGTTCAGCAATAAAAACATTTCAAGAAGATCACATTCGCATGGATAAAAAAACACTTGAAATTGTCATCTTTGTTACAATTATTAGTTCATAAAACTGAATTTGATGCTTTAGATGAAAAATTTACCAATGTTTCAATAGAAATGAAAGAAATTAGCAATAACCTAAATATAGCTAAATTGCATTCTGAAAAATTGGAAGAAAAATTACTAAACATGATATGGTCTTCCGCTGGAAAAGTAAATGAAATTCAAAAGGACACCGATAAATACGACTTAAAAAATATTGAAGATAGATTATGGACAAAAATGAATTCTGCAATTAATAAAAAATGTGTGACTGTGAGTGATATTCGCATGCCGTTTAATATGATTGAGCGACGGATTGATGACTTAGAAACTGAATTCAAAGAGAAAATTGCTGTTCTCAAATAGGATACGTTGGGCAATTTATATTCTGTTGTAACAAAGTATAAGTACAATCTAAAATATGTATTAAAGGGAATCCAACTCCAGTGAAGAAAAATCTTATCCATATTAAAAAATTATAATATTTAAGGCTGACACTTAGTTAAAAAATGTTAGTATCCTTAACTAATCATGAGCGCAAATATTAAGGAAATTGTGGTAAATGAGCTACATAAACCAGCTAGAAAAAATTTTAGACGACGCCGTGTTATAATTAAAGGTTTAAACGACTTATGGCAAGCAGATTTAGTTGAAATGCTTCCTTATGCAAAATTTAATAAAGGATATCGATATATTTTAGTAGTAATAAACACCTTTTCAAAATATGTATGGGTTCAACCTGTTAAAAGAAAAACGGCCAAGGAAGTAACCTTAGCGATGAAAAATATTTTAACACTTACTAAAACGCATCCAAAAAATATTCAAACCGATATGGGAAAAGAATTTTATAATGTACATTTTAGAAATCTAATGGATGAATATAAAATTAACCACTATAGTGCGTATTCAAACCTAAAGGCTAGCATTGTAGAACGGGTAAATAAAACTTTAAAAAATAATATGTGGAAAAAATTTAGTTTGCAAGGAAATTATAAATGGTTGGGAATTTTAGACGATATTGTGTTAAAGTATAATAATACAAAGCATAAAAAAATCCATTTAAAACCTATTGAAGTAAATAAAAATAATGAGAATAAAATTTTAAAATATGCATACACTTTTCCCAAAACAGTTGACCCTAAAAAGTTAAAATTTAGAAAAGGGGACTTTGTTCGAATAAGTAAGCATCGGGAAGCATTTGAAAAAGGGTATACTCCAAATTGGTCAAATGAAATTTTTCAAATTAGAGAGTTAAAATTAACGAATCCGAGAGTTTATTTAATTAAAGATGAAAAAGATAATGATATTCAAGGTGGATTTTATGAAGAGGAGTTGCAGAAAGTTAAACATCCAGATGTATATTTAGTCGAAAAAATATTAAGAAGAAAAGGAAACAAAGTTTACGTTAAATGGTTAGGGATGGATAAGTCACACAACTCTTGGATTTTTAAAACTGAAATTGTAAATTAGTATACTTTAAATTGTATAAATTAAATAAAAAACATTGTCATTATTATATTGTTTTATTTCAACTTAATTATTACATACAAAGCGTTCACAATAAATTTTATTTCTATGTGCTGTAGTTAAAACTCTATTAAGTATAATAGGAACTCGTTGAATTCTTCTTTTAAAATGAGCACGATCCCGGGCCAATCGTTCATACACATTGTCTCTAGCTTGCTTGTAAGCGTAATTCCAGGCCACAATTGTATAAACTTTATTTGTCTTCTCGTCAAACCGCACTTTCTTCATGTTTTATTGTATAATTTTACGTTCCAGGATGGTTGGAATGAAATGACTAATTCCATTATTGTGCACACATTTTCACTAGGATTTTCTTGCGCTGAAAATACGTCGAATATTTTATTGATAATATCACTTCTATCATAAGCGTAACTGTTTTTAAAGATTGAAAAATATGCTGTAAATTGTTGATTTTTAAGAAGAGTTAATTTTTTTTCAATTAACGGTATTAACTGCCACCAATTGCAAACCGTTTCTCTTCCTAAATAGATATAAAATCCATTTTTCCTAATTTTCATTAGATTTTCATCATGAATTTTTTCAAAGGATAATACAATATTACTAAGTTCCAACGGCTCCCAGCGTGATTCTGACGAAAATAAATTATTAGTTATTACACCTTGATGCATTATTATTTCCCTCCACTCATCTTCATTGAAAATTATGGAAATTCCTTTTGTTCCTGACAGCTTGATGCATGCACTAAAATCTTCCACGTTTAAACCAACGCAGATATACTTAGTGATTGATTTATTTAAAGGGTGAAACCATTGTTGAATAATACTTGTGTTTTTTATATCACTATCACTTTTATTTAAACTGTTATTTGAACTTGAAGGGGGTATTCCACTATAATATGAATTTATTTCGTTAGGACAAACTGTATTGGATGCACTCATTTTATACTCTTAACTTCAACCTCTTAACTAAATCTGTTCTGAACATATTCAATCCTTTATAGTATATACCCCCACTCCATCCTTTAGTGTATGTAGTGGGAGAAGGTTAAATAAAAAATTAAGTTACTGTAAAAGTTTATGTATTTTCCATAAGAAATATAAAATAGATAAATACATGACATACATCAAAGCAAAACATAAAAGTGTAACATATAAATTAGATAAATATTCACAACAAAATTGATTTTTTTGTGGTGATAGAAGGCGCCATTCTGAATTAATTATAGTATTATTCGGATATAAGTATTTAATTTTAAAATAACTTGGTGCATTTATATACTTATTATCGAGTTGGTGATGCCACATGGTACTTCCATTTACATTAGATATTTTCATAATGTCACAATATTCTAAACTAACATTTGATTTATTTGTACTAAGACATATCTCAGCCAAGTGTGTTTTTGGAATATAATTTACATATATAATATTTCCTATTACAGCAGATAAAACTAACGCATTATTGACAATCATTTTGCTTAAAGAGTTTCTAACTACTAATCTGAGACTAAAAAAGTTTCTTATAATATATAAAATATTTTTAAGCTATTTATTCAACAAGTTCATCCATAGTTTTACACAATTCATGTAATTGAATATCATTATGACCCCAAGCTAAAGTTTTACTAGTTCCAGGAATTAAATACCGTTTATCGTCATCAGCTGTCAATGCTAGTTTTTTAATTAATTCGGTATACATTGTATGTGAATGTGATCTAAATGTGTACATGGTACAATATACTTTAGAATTTTTCTCAATTACATTTATATAATCTGTAAGGGTTAATTGTTTTTGAATAGAAGAGCGACAAACACCCTTTGCTTTTTTAAGAATATTATGTTGAGTTTCAACACAGTATGCTTTTGCTCCTGTCCCATAAAAACTTTTGATTGGTTCACCAGCATATTCATCTTTAAATTTACCAACCGCAGAAATATTTTGAGGAATGTTATAAATATTATCTTTATCATAATTAGACGTATCGAACTTATCTAGGTTACATTTTATATCATTATAAAAATTGTCAGTTGAGACTTCAAGTATAAGAGAATCAGTGTCAGTATACAAAAGTGATACATTTTCTCCATACATTTGTTTAAGATAGTCATAAAAAAAATTATACATTACTGTTTTTGAAATATCTAAAATTGAAAAACCCGCATAGATAGGTTTGTTATATTCAATTTTCGTTTTATTCATTTGTAAAGCCACTAAGTTTTCTGAAAATATTTTATTATCTCTATAGTAAGGTTTTGCTATAAAGGTTTCGGCACAATTAATTTTATGACCAACTCGCTCCCAATGCGACACCAGTTTCACGTCTACCCTTCTATCCACATTTTCCATTGTTTTCCCATATATACTATTATTATTAGTCTTATACATGTTTTTATCAAATTTATTTTTTGAAGAATTTCTCAAATTTGTATTCAATTCAATATAGTCTTTTAACCATGGAGATTGAGTGAATTTTACAGCTCTATGTATTTTCGTTAGTTTTATACCAAAATGTAAACATTGTTTTAGATAGGTATAATGGATTACATATTTTTCTTTATTTTTTAAATTTGGAATTAATTTTGAATATTTTGAATTAGGGGGTATCAGATTTTCAGGACAGAAAGGTAGATCATTGTGTTTATCATGTAATTGTTTTGGATATTCTAAATCAACCTCCAGAACATAACCTGTTTCTGCTGTGTCAGATATATCACTTATACGTTTTTCAACATTATCAATCTCTTCCTGAGATAGCCAAATAAAATCCTTTTGAGGTAAGTATTGACTCATTGCATAACCATATAAATTGGTCGCATCTAAATAAATTATATATTTTGTAGGTTCTAATGAATTAAAATTATCAAGAAATGGGTTATTCGCAACGGATTTTCGCCCTGTGCAAGTGCTAACACCTCCTCTGACACCCTTTTTAAAAAAATGAAGCATGTCAGGATCTGTTAAAAGTTCTAATTCTACTCCTGTGTATAATAACATTGCATCCCAACTTAATCCCGGTGCTGTAAAATAATGTGCTGGATCTAGCTTATATGTTGTTAAACAAAGACTTCTATAATTTTCAAAGATATCTGCTAGTAGCAAAATATCCGTTTTTAAATAAATATCTGAATAATCACCAAGTGTCTGGCATTGAAACATATCCCAAATAACTTCAGCATGTTGATATTCATCACGCGTAATATGTTCCCCCTTTAATTCATTGTAAAATAAATCTGCAGTCGGCAAATTAGTTTGGTCAAATTTTGCAATATTATCTATATATGAATAAGGAAATATACCTTTTTTTCGCATATGCTTAAACTGTAAATCATTTGAGTATTCTTTTCTAGTTTCTAAACATTGAGAATCATCTAAAATACTCGATAAATTATCCAATGATGATGGTAAAAACTGATAAGAATCAATAAATCTTATTTTTATATATTTATCTCTTGTTTTACCATTTTTATATTGTATTTTATCTACCCAAAGATATTTGCTAAATGAAATATATTTTTCCTTAGTCATAAGAATAACATCAATTTGCTCCTTGGCTAAACATAATGATTTTATAAATAGGTGACTGTCATAATTTTTTAAATTGTGCATAACAACTGGAATAAAGTATGGAATTTTAAAATTTAAATTACATGCAGAGTGTGCTGCTCCCCTAAATTTTCCAGTTTAATGACAATGATCTTTTACCTTATCTGAGTTGTCTGTAAACTTTTTTTTTGCAAATATGACAATAACTTGATCTGTGAAACTTTTCCACCTCAAAATCCGATAATTTAGACATCGGCACAATATCTTTTAAATAGTTTGAATACAAATATCTAATATCAATCTCTAAGTCTTTTACAAATTTTTCAATGCAATCCATACCTCGATATAAATGAAATTTTGTAATTTTATCATCAAATGAACATTTTATGTAGTATGCAAATGAGTGCGGAATATGTTCAAATTTCTTTAATGTGTAAGATTGTGACAAATTTGTCACATCATTTTGGATAGGTTTTAATGCACATTCAAAATCAGCATAAACTACAAATGGTACTTTCATTTGCTTTTGAATATTTTCAAATTTTAAAATATTTTCCGGTACAAAATTTCCAAACTTATCAATTATAAAATCTTTTGAGGGAAAATCATTTCTAATAAAGTTACAATCGTTTTGCATGTGTTGTTTAAGAACATTTAAAGTGGTAAAAAACTGTAAACAACCATCACAGAAATATTTTCTATGTTCATGGGCGGTAACTTGGCTTGAAACTAATCGAGAAAGATCGTTTATATAACAATAATGATTTTTAATATTATTCATATCGTCTTGTTTAGACAATAACAATAAATTTATATGGGTATTACACCTAACTTTACAAAAATGCAGAGGACCAATAACCTCATGAATATTTTTACCTTTTTTGTATGAGGCTTCTAATCCATACACATTTATTGATACATTATTTAACTCCTCAAATTTTGCTATATCTTTAAGGGATACTGGAAATTCTATACCTTGAAAGTTGAATAGCTGTCTAAAGTCTGGATACGATGCTGGATTTCGAGGGTCTCCTTGGTACAATGACGATACAACTGCATAACCAAAACAAAAGTCATCATCATTTTGCACATTTATAACGGCATTTTTTCTCGTAATTCCTTTGGGTAGAGGCACATAGGAAGAACTTTTTAATGGGTTATACTTGTTTATATTAACTTCCAAGTGAAGAATTTGCTCCAGAATCCATCCTTAAATTAATAATTATTTAATATTTTAATCTACATTTTCTCCGAAACTAATGAAAAAATTAGTAATCTAAAATGTACACACCTGAGTCACGTTCTGCAAATTCATCGAGTTTTCCATTAATTATCCCCATAAATTTTTCATACAATAATGCTATATTGGTAGTTTCAGTTACAACTTCATGGGCTGTGTTCTGTGATTTAATTTCAGAAATCCGAGAAGTTGGTAAATAATATAATCCAAACAATTCCACATTAACTTTTATAGCTCGATGTTTCTTCAAGTTAGTTTGAATAACTTTAATAACTTTATCTGCAACGTTTTCTTGAAATTTCTTTAAATTCACAAAGTGTTGTGCTGAAGATATTTTATATGAAATAATTCTTTGTTTAAAGGCGCTATTCAACACCTCTATTCCAGGTTCGCAAGCTTTACAGACATTTAATTTGTGAGAATTTGATTTTAAGTGTGACGACCAACATTTATTAGATATTTTGACATCACAGTCGTCACATCGGCGAATCCCGTCTCGCGTGAAAAATTGTTTATTTACTAAAAATAATAAATGTTATTAGTTAAAAATAAAGTGGTAAAAGTAAACAACTCACCATCAATTATATAATCATCAGGATTTGCTACATAGTTGTTATCCAAGCAAACTTCTTTAACATGGCGAACCGCGTTTCGCTTTACTGTAAATTCGCGTAAACACCGTGTGCACAAGAAAGACATTTTTTTTTTTATAATGAGGAAATTGTTGTTTGGGTATTAGTTTAAACAATGATATCGTGATTAGAAGATAATCGAGGGGTAACAGTAATAACAAAAGTTAAATGAAGCACAGGCACAGAGGCAAACACAATAACACAAACACAATAACAAACACAACATGAACAAAGGAATAAATGCACAATACTGGTACGCTACAACGACGAATGAAGACTTATATGCAACTGAGAACCGAAAAAAGCAGACGAGGCCAGTCGGGGGAAGTAGGAATGTGGTATGGGCGGTACCTGTCCTGTACCTGTAATTTTTTTTTTTTTCGTTTTTTATATTTTTATTTTTCATTTTTTTATGGAGGGAGTTGGTTATTATATATTATACCGCTCGCTTCTTCTTCAGTACCATCCATCCATCCATACACATAAGTTGCAGAACGATAAAAATAACAGTGTCGTCAACACCAATGTCGACGCCAGTGATAACACCAATGTCGACGCCTGTGATAACACCAATAACGACGCCAGTGATAACACCAATGTCGACGCCAGTGATAACACCAATGTCGACGCCTGTGATAACACCAATAACGACGCCAGTAATAACACCAATGTCGACGCCAGTGATAACACCAATGTCGACGTCAGTGATAACACCAATGTCGACGTCAGTGATAACACCAATGCCGATGCTAGTGATAATGTGTGTCGACAATGATAATGACTTTTTTCCACTACTAACCTATAACATCGCCATTATTGACCGATTAATTAACGCCAGAAATCGTTTTTCTCTCCCTTCTCAGTTGCTATTGACAACGGTCAATAATAAAGCATTGAAATCGATTATTGACCGATCTATTTAAAACCAGGTAACTTGATTTGTTAATTCCCCAACAAATAACGTGAAAGGTGATTTCTTGTGGTTAGGCAACCAACAATACATGACGTAAATAAACCAAAATTGACATTAACCAAGCCAACTGACAAGAAAACAAATTATCTTGCCAATATGCCAAAGCAGGTAACTTGATTAAAATATATATTTATACATACCTAATATTTTTTATAATTTATTAATACTGTACAAAATAAAAGTGTTAGTAGTGGAAAAAAAATTATATTAACCACGGTTTAGACAGCCTATAGCCCTCGCGCCCTAAATCCCTCGTCGCTCCGCTCCTCGTGATTTAAACTTGACGCTCGGGCAATAATGATGGCTGTCTAAACCTTGGTTAATAATATACTATTTGTATATAGACAATTGTGCTTGTGAAGTGATTATATTAAACAATGTTACCATGTGCGATAAAGCCGCCAGACACCAGACAAGTCCCACCAGACACCGGTCAAGGCCCACCAGACACCAGCCAAGGCCCACCAGACACCAGCCAATGAGAGCTTGTAAAAAGGTTTTTAATTATAGGTATAATTTGTAAATTTTTGTTTAATTAAAATGTTTTTATACCTTATTTTGGTTTTTCATTTTTTATAACCAACATACATTTAATGCGCAAGTCTAACTTCATATTTATGGACTTTAAAACTGATTTTTTAAATTAATAATATTATTTAATCGTAAACCATGGCAGAGTGTTGTACTTCGGATATTTTTCTTGATATACAAGGTTATAATTGCTCTTTTTCTTACATTCCTAAAGAGGTTGCAATTTATGATGGTATTCGTCTTTCAAATTTTTTATTAAAACCTCCATTTAAACGAAGCATGTTGTCTGCTGTAGATGATAAGATTGTTACATGGTCTGAAGAATATCATGGTCTGGATTGGGAGTTAGGACATATAGACTTCAACGAAATTGACAAAATTTTAAAAAATGTTTATTTTTCATTCAATAATCCAAAAATATATGTAAAAGGAGTGGAAAAGGCGAAATTTTTAAAAAGTATTTTAGACTGTGAAAACATTATCAGTATTCCAGTTACTAATGAACCAAAATTAAGTAAATACAAAAGAGTTCCAGAGTGTTATTTTCATAAAACGGTACAAGCTTGGCATTGTGCATCCGCCAATGTAAAACTATTATATACTTATAAGAATTGTAACTAATAAAAGTGTAATTATTTTCTAGTTTTTACTTTATTATCATCCATCTTTAGGATTGGGTTAGGATTGGATTAGGATAGGATAGGATTGCGACATTGGGATTGTTCGGGAGAAGAGTATAAACCAAAAAGTAAATTATAAAATTATTTATTAATAGTTAACATTTTTGAAATCATTATTTAATTTATTTTAACATTAAGATAATATAATTCACACTACTGTAATCAAATGCTATCCTTTAAAATTGCTTTATCGATTACATGACTTTTGATTTTTTGTGAAGTTGGTTTCGTACACATTATGCAGACCTCTGGTGAAATAATTTGATATAAATTTTGATCACACACTTTACATTTTAATTCTTTGTGAATAGAGTCCATCTGTTCTCGCTCTCCATTACAAGTTGCACTTCTTTCTATGTATATCGCTGATTCTAAACCCATTTTATTTCTTTTTATTAACTTTTTACTCTTACGACTTTAAAACTTTTTTGACTGTTGGACAGCTTATGAACTTAAGACTTGAGACTTCAGATTTTATACTATGCTCCATTCCCTTACCAGAAGTGGGGGTATTGGTGGGGGGGGGGGGGGGCTAACATCATATATGATAAATTGGAAGCTTGTGGGCGGAGCCATAGGAGGGGGAATGACCAATCAGAAGCCTTTATGGTATGGGAGGGATATTCAAATGGAGGGGGGTCGACCAATCAAAAATGTTGAGGGAGGTGCGGAAGTGGGAAGGGGGCGTGGCCTATATGAAATGGAGGGGGGTCGACCAATAGCAAGGTGGCCGGTGCTCAATGCACCCCCCACCACAAGTGGGCGGATCAAAAAAGTGGTGGGGGGAGCAGTGTGGTGGGGGGAGCAGTGAGCACCGGCCAATATAACCTACTGATACTAAATTACCGTTCTTTACATTAAGGAATTGAAAGACTTCTTGAGTGTAACAAAGTGATTTAATTCCTACTCACACAAGAATTTCAGTTCATAGTAGTACAAGGACATGGGAACCTTCGTATAAAGTCGGATTAGCTTATCCAATAGAAATCAAAATATATTGTTTTAAATACCTATTTCCTTAATGTATGACAATATTTTCAAAGAAATTGTTTACTATATACAAAGCCAGAGTTCTTCGACTTATATCGAAATCAAGAGGTCCTTAAATTATGGCGGTTTGCTTTGATTGAAAGAAACCTTCTTTTCCGTGTGGACATGGAAATATTATGAACGTAAAAAAATCGAGCTTTGTCAGTACAGCGCAAATAATATATTGACAAATGATATCATGCACCGCTTTCCTAAAGTTGGTCGTTTAACGACGGTAAGCGCAGGTTTACGAAAAGATAAAAGGGAACATATTTTATGTATGCTGAAATAAATGAAAGGGGTAGATCTGCAGTATTTTAAGCATATACTTATTAGTAGTAATAAAAATATCGAAAACCAAACCACAGAGCCTAGTACCTTCCAAAATCCTTTACCGGAAGTAAAAACGACTGGACAAAAAGATCTAATGAATAGAGACCAAACGAGCAAGCCTAGTAGCTCCAAAACCTCTTTACCAGAAGCAACAAAAATGAAATTAAAAAGGGCTGCAGGAAAGAAAGCTGCTGAAATACCTATAAGGCCAAAATAACGAAAGACTAAGAAACTGCAAAACTTTAAGTTATTTTTGTACTATCTTGTATTCACAATAATTATTGTATTATTTTATTAAAGAAAAATTCAAGTTCCTAATTTTATTATACATAATTCAGATTACGATTTATTCTTAGATAGATTAGATGGTGGTTCTATATCACCTCCAAAGGCACAATGCCAGAGTTTGCTTTGACCTAGATCCATTAAAGTTAGTACTTTTGACCCATATCCAACAACAACTTTTTAATTAATGCCAAAATTATGTCTTTTGACCAATATCCAAAATCAATATTAGGTATAATATCCTTGTTCGGGAACAACCTATGGTTAAATTAATTCTAATTTATATAATTAAACTCTTTTCCACTTTTATTATTGCTATGCAAAAATTTCCCATTCTCTCTTCTCGTGTTGATTCCAAACAAATATTTTCACGTCTCAACTTGCATCAATTGGTACAGCCACTGTAGCTACAGGAAAAAACATAATTTCCGTTTGTCTCGCAAACCGACAAAGACCCGGCGAAATTCCAAACAGCCTCGGCCTCTTTGAAATGCTAATTTATTGCCTCCAAACCCATGATACAAAGAAAGAAAGATATGATCGATCGTATTCCCAATTCGGTCCGGTCCGCGCAATGACGTCATGTGGTGCTAACGAGACTTAAAATTACATAAAGTTGCCACAGTGGATCTTTGCCCGTGCGTCATCAATCAACGATCAGGACTCGACGTGGTTAATAACTCTGCATCCTTGTTTATTTATTTTTTTTTTTTTTTTTTTTTTTTTATGATCGAGCACAAGCACTATAGGAAAATCCTTTAAGGCGCTCTGGGAGCGGTGCGTGTGCGAAGAAAGCGATTCACGTTTTTCTTGAATCGTTGGAGGTTATATTCGGTTGGAAACACGGTCTCAGAAAGGCCGTTCCACAAAGATGACGTCCTCCAAATGAAAGAGTTCTGAAACAATAATGTTCGGGGTGTACTAAGTTGAACCACATAGGGATGGGCGGCAGTGGTTCGTCGTGTGTTTCTGCTATGCATTACTCTAGGTGGAATCGAGCGGGCAATATCTGTCGAACACTTGCCATGAAAATATCTGTAGAAGAGAGTCAAATCACCAACCTGTCTTCGATGTTCTAAGCTGTCGAGGTTCTTAGTCAGCTCGTGGTCGCCGATTAGACGAACGGCTCTCCTTTGGATGGAATCCAACAACCGAAGGGTATGCTTCGGTGCAGAACTCCAGATATGAGAGCGGTATTCCAGTGATGGTCGAATCTGGGCTTTATAAAGTGTCAAAAGTTGTTGGGGTGTATACAACTTTTTGGTACGGAAAAGTATACCGAGCTTCTGAGAAGCTGCCCTGGCGATTGCCACTACGTGATTATGCCAAGACATATTTCCTCCCAGGTTGACACCCAGCAAATTAATAGACGAAGTTAGTGGAATTGCGTGTCCTGCCATAACGATATCGGGTTCTGCAATGTTGACCTTCTTAGAGAAAACTGCAGCCTGGGTTTTTTGAGCGTTAAATTCGACTTGGTTACTGTCACCCCAAGACAAAATTTCTTCCAGGTCTTTATTGAGGCGTGATACCTCATGTTGTCTGCGAAGATGTGCGTCAGTAGCCGATGTTTGAGGTTTCAAAGTAAAAGATGAGATAAGTGTGCTGTCGTCAGCAAAGCAATATAATGGATTTTCTGTTTTCGCTAGAAGGTCGTTAATGTACAGTAAGAAGAGAGTGGGAGATAATATGGACCCTTGAGGAACACCAGCATTGATGGTGAAGGTGTCTGAGAGAAACCCGTCAATCGCCACTTGCAGAGAGCGGTCCTTGAGGAAGCTAGACAACCATGAACAAAATCGACCGGGCATACCATAAGAACGCAGTTTGCTTAGGAGCCCTTCGTGCCAGACACGGTCAAAGGCTTTAGAGATGTCCAGTGCAATAGCCCGGGACTCCCCATGATGTTCGATTGCGTTGCTCCAAAGATGAGTGACATAGGCTAGCAGGTCTCCTGTTGATCTGGACTTACGAAAACCATACTGATGGTCGCTGATAATTTTAAGGCCTTCCAGGTATTTTATAAGTTGTTGGTTAATAGCTTTCTCCATCACCTTTGATATAACTGAAAGCAATGCGACTGGTCGATAGTTGTTTGGCAGGGTTTTCTTGCCTTTCTTTGGTATAGACTGGACTCGCGCCTTTTTCCAGCAAGATGGAAATATTCCTTTTTTGTAGGATAAGTTAAAAAGTCTACAAAATACTGGTGTGAGTTCATCGGCGCATTTCTTGAGCACTATAATAGAAATTTCATCTGGACCAGAAGCTTTTTTGGCATCGAGCCCCTTCAAAATTCGTTTGACAGAACGCTGACGGAATACGATATCAGTCATTTCCGATCGAACTGCTGGAATGTTCGGGGGTGTTTTTCCCTGAAAGTCTACCGTAGAGTGTGAAGCAAAGAGTTCTGCGAGTAAGTTCGCTTTATCTTCAGCCGTGGTTGCTATTGTGCCGTCAGAACGTGTTAGCGGTGGAATATTTGATTTGGTAAAATTTTGACTGACGGCCTTAGCGACTGACCAAAAGGACCTAGATCCGTTAGGACTGGCGAGAAGTTTATTTTTGATCCTTATGTTGTGAGCCTCTTTGTTTTGATCTATCGTTTGCTTGCACTGGTTTCCAGCGGTAACAAAGATGGTGCGATTCACATCGGTAGGATTTTTACGCCATTGTCGGTAAGCTAGATTTTTAGCTCTGACAGCACGCTCGCAGTTCTTGCTAAACCAGGGCTTGCCATTCGAAGGGCGCTTCTTGGAGAAAGGAATAAAGGCTTCCATGCCAGTAAGAATGACATCGGAGACCTCTTGAGCACAAGCGGATGGATCATCTGAAGAGAAGCATACTTCCAGCCAAGGAAAAGTGCGAAAATGGTCCCTTAGGTCTTCCCAACTAGCTGATGTGTAGTGCCAAATTTTACGAGGTTTAGGAGGTTGTTCAGAACAAATTGGCAGCTCGCTTAGAGTTGAAATAAGTTTGTGATCGGAAGATCCTAATGGAGGATGAACGGTGACTGTGTATAGGTCAGGGTTGAATGTCAAAAAGAGATCTAAAAGACTAGCAAAATCTCCATCTCGGTCTGGAATTCGCGTTGGTTCTTCCACGAGTTGAGTTAGACCAGAACTGATCGCAAAAGATTCCGCCTCACGACCCTGTTCATCGTTGGTATTTGAGTATTTGAGCCAGTTGATATTGTGGACGTTAAAGTCACCAAAGATAGCGACTTCGGCATTAGGATGATTGGTTTGCAAGAAGTCAATTGTGTTTGCTAGTGACGAGAAGAGTGCTCTGTAATGGGTGTCACTTGGAGGACGGTAAGGCAGCAGATAAACTTGGTGATTTTCTGCGTTGATATTTTAAACCACATTACATCAAACTCTGCTGTTTCAAGTGTGTCCTCTCGTTGGCAGCAAAGATCATCTCGGATAAAGAGACAGACCCCAAAGTTGCGTCTAAATCGGAAATGAAAATCGTATCCAGGATATAAATAGCTGACGGTGTTCGTTGACGATCTGACCTTTGTCTCGGTCAGTGCGAGCACATGGGGCTTGGATGTTTGTAAGTGCTGGTGGACTGAATTGATGTTGGTATTAAGCCCTCTGATATTGCAGAAATCAATTTTGAAGCTGCTGTTTTTGGGTGTGTCAGCAACTGTAGGTGCCACACTATTTCTCCGTTGAGTGTTGTTAGGGGAACCCAATATATTGTCGGAGACAGTGGACACAGTACAAGTTTGAATAAAAGCATAAAATAACGTCTCCAAAATTCCGCAATAATATAACGTGCTAGACAAGGATAAAACTATAAACGTCAGTTAATTACTTTCTTTATTTGTTTAGTTGACAACCGTTGTATTTTAGAACGTCATTGTCAACCTTATTTTGATCTGCCAATCTAATTCGTATTTTGTAAATCTGTGTGCCTTAGAACTGTTCCTGTTTCTAAAAATAGTTCTTTTTAGAGGTAATTATACCCACCATCTGTTTTGGCGGTAAGTATTTATGGATTTTTATAATAACTAATTTATTTATTTTAAATATTCTAACCGTGAAAGTTCTTTGAAACGTTTACGGCAGTGGCTAAATTCCCTTAAATGAAAGGATGTTAAAAATTTGACTTTTGCGATTTTAATAGTCAATAAAACACCAAACTTTTGTAGATTTTTAAGCTTTAAAAATAGTATCAAATGTATAAACATTTGTTTGTCAATTTCTTTTAGATAATAGAGAATGCCGGACAAAACTTAAAATAAATAATAATTTTTCGTGATATTATGTAGGTACGTCAAACGGTAGGCAGGCACGTCCATTTTATGAACTTAACTTAGTTTTGACTTTTTTCGTCTCGTAATTTTGATTTGATTCATACGATTTTGATGACGTAAAAGTGATGACGCACGGGAAAAGAACCACTGTGGCGACTTTAGGATTAGCCGTTAAAAATAGAAATTTTACTGCATATTTTGCAATTTTTGATTTCGAAGATTTAAGTGTTCATTATTTTAAGTACTTTAAGGATAGAGGTTCATAAATCAGAACGTATTTCATGATGTTCTTGGGTTAAATGTTAAAATTGAGCATATATTTGGTATCAATGAAAATAATTTTCTTTTTATGCTGACATACATTTTATCTTTTAAATGATTACAATTACTTATTTATTTTTACAAAATCATAAAAAAATAACCTATATTTTTTGGTCGTTCCACCTTAAGCAATAAATTGTTTGAAAAAAAAAATAGGTACAAATGTGCAAAATTTTGTTTACATTCATTCGTGTAAGTGGCACTTGGGCCCTTCGGTGCTGATGATGGCACTTTCTAGTGCCGAAACATGTCCACCTGTATAAACTGACTTCTTAAAAATTATTTGTGGAGACGACTGTGTGTTTTTTTTTCCCCATATCTTCACGGCTCCACTCTGAGATAATGGACTACTTTCGTAAAATTTTTAGAACAGTTTCGAGCCTTAAATGACCAAAATCAATTAATTTGCTTATTAAGATTTTTTTTATAATGGGTAACGATAATATTTTTGGAGGTGTCTGTTTATAAATTTATATTGTTAACATTTGACCAGGGGCGGACGGGAATCATTTGGCCCCGGAGGCTACATGGCCTCAATGGCCCCAACATTTTTTGAAAAAAAAAAATGTTGTTTAAATGTTTGGACCAATTGGCCCCCAAAGGCCAGACATTTAAAAAAATATACTAGGACTGGTAATTATCATAATAGTAATTAGAGGGACATTAACAATTATTAAAAAATAAGGCACACATATAACAGTTTATTATTTTAAACCAATTTCGTCAAATTAAACTTTTGTATCTCACCTATGAGGAAGAGAACAATTTTTTTAAGCTAAAATTTGAAATATTTTACATTGATTTGTATCATCAACGTTCATCCAAATTTTTTGAAGATTTGGGTCAGTTGGAAAACGAAAAAACATAATGTCTTTTGCAGAATTTTTTGTCATATTGTCACTTATGCATAACGCCACTGCACAACGCATATTAACAACTAATTGTGCCTAACAAACAACAATAATAATCCAAGAAAACACTAAAAACCTCTTTCTGTATAACAAATAATAACAATAGTACATAAAACCAAACGTAGGTTATACGAAGCCCGCCAGAAAATTATCACCACATGACGTAAGCGGCTGTCGATTTGGCTCCGCCCACATGCGCAATGTCATATCTCTTCTTTCTTTGTATCATGCTCCAAACCCATTAGCTGTTGTCTAACGCTTTTCTTCCATCTCCTTTTAGCTGAAAAGAGAGATCCCCTGCGCTTCTAACGTGTATCGATCGATCCTGGCATCGGTGCACTGGCTTCCGAGAATCATTCATCAACGATGAAAACTGCGTGGATCGCCACACCACTTGTTACGCTCTCTTGCTGGTAAAAATCCCAGATTATCCGTCCATATTGTTTTATTCTTCGATGGGTGAACTTATCGATCGATAGTTCGCATTTTTCGTCTCGTCACTTCGTTCCAGCGTTGCCAGACGTACCATTTTGATGGTATTTATACCATTATTTCGTCATGATGTACCCGTACCTTTAAAAGTAACAAAAATACAATTATTTTGGATCCCTCCATTCTTTTCGTATCTATCTGGTCTGTACTACTCCGTGGACCTTTGTTTTTTGGTTCTCTGGTAGAGGAAATAACGATAATCTCACTGAATCATTGATATAGAGGAGGAAATAAGGGGGAAATACGTAGGTTTTTCAAGAAGTACCATTATTTCTTGAAAAATACCATGAAATTTCTTGGTATGTACCATTTGTTTGGCCCAAAAATCTGGCAACGCTGCTTCGTTCTCAACCTTCGTAGGCGACAGTCACGGCTACTTGCCGTTTTATCTAGTGATGGGAAAAATCGAGTTATTTTAATAATCGACTACCGAGTATTCGAGTGATTTAAAAAACCGAATGATAATCGAATTTTCACTCGAATGCTATATTAGGGAAAAAAAGGTCGCCAAAGTAGTAAAAAACCGGTTTTTTTTTTAATCACTTCAATAATCAACCACATATTTTTTTGGGCTTCTAAAAAAAAAAGGTCGCCCAGTTCCGTAAACTAACTACTTTGTGTAGTGCAATGAGTGATTGGTGATTTATGAATGGCATGCGGGTCGTTTGAAAATAAAATAATTCGAATCTTCGTCACTCGAATTATTACCAATGATAACCGAATAATTCAAGTGATTGAAAAAATCGAGTGATCGGTTATTTTTCACTCGAGTGATCCCATCACTAGTTTTATCGTAACACAGTGCCGTTCATCGGTTTTAATAATCTGTTCCGTTCTTCGGAAAAAGTTACTTCGGTTAAATCCTTAAATCAGTAGGGGAGAGTGGGGGCACATTCGGCCCCATATTGACAAGCATTATAATAATGTCTTTAAAAAATGTAAGAATAAATATACAGTTAAAAGTAGGTTAATTTGGTCCTTATAAAACAATTTCAATCAGCTATTATGATGAAACTATCTTACTAACATTTTTGTTGGTCGGCAAAAAAATATCCGAATGTGCCCCACATGGGGGTACGTTCGGCCATAGAGTGGGGTAGGTTCGGCATATCAAAATATTGACTAAAATTCTTTAATAACAAGTAAGGCAGCCGTCTATTTTATTAGTCAAACATCGCAAATTGCAAATAGCAATAAAAACAGAATACAGTAAAAGATAATATACTTATATACTAAAAATAAACTTTAGAACTATCAGGTAGCTATAGAGATAAGTATTTTAAACATGTCCTAAAGTTTGTGTAAACGAACTATTTTACATTAAGACCGGTAAAATTATAATGAAATGTTAAGCTCGAGTATTTTCTCGACTTAACGGCATTTTTAAGTATAGCTGAAATGCTATCCCGGCTACATTTCTGAATGTCCTCCACTTGTGGAAAATAAAACTTATTAGTTTTTGCTCTACGCCTAAGATATTTTACCTCATATGAATTGTCAGAATATTTTGCACATAACCGACATAATGCATGAAAGCATTTTTTAAAGTGAATTTAACTAAAATAAAACTGTTTATTTCGATATCGTCATTGTCGTCCAGAGACCCAAAGCTTAAATTGTCGTCTGTTTCGCTATCATAGTTAATTGTGTTAAATAAATGGTAAAAAAAAAATTAAAAAAAAATTATAATTTTACACTTTCCACAGATTTTTATTTTCAACTCGACATATTTCGCAAGACAGTTGCTTCTTCAAAGGAGTACTTTAAAATGCAATGCAAGCAACTGTGTTGCGAAACATGTCGAGTTGAAAATAAAAATCTGTGGAGAGTAAAATAATAATTTTTTTTTTATTTTTTTTACCATTTATTTAATACAATTAATAATGGATTTCCACCAAGTAAAAGTCGAATCAATTCTATCATAGCTAATATCTGATTCACTGCTGGAGCTGTCAAATACTTTCTTCTTTGGTATCTTAATTTTTTCACCTTAATTAAATCATTTGGTAATAAATAATTAGTTTCCTGACTAGGTCCTTTCAACTTCCTCTTCTATTTTTCCAATATATTCTACTGTTTCGCCAATTTCCTTCTTCAATTTCCCCTATTCTATTTTTTTCTGGAGTTTCTGTATATATTCTCGACTTTTTACTGCTTTTGTTATCTCTGCTTTTGGATATGGTCGAACAGACTCAGGAGTTAATACTGTATTTGATGTAGTACTTTTTTTAATTGTATCTAATACCTCACCTTTCTCTTCTATGTTGGTTTTTAATTGTATTTGGTATAATAAAATTTGGTCGGGGCACTTTCGGCCACTGGCTGACTCTGCCCCACTGTCTGTGGCCGAAAGTGCCCCTACCGGTATTTCTCAATTATAATATTTTTTACATGACTGTCACTTATATATAGGTTATGTGCATTTAAATAATAAAACTAGGCATACTGAAGTTAGTTTGTTCCAATTTTCAGAATAAACTGGGTTCAGAAGACGATTAATATATTAAATAATAGGATTATTCAAAAACTTACCTTTTTCTGCACAAAACACAATTTTATTCAACAAATTTTTGTTAACATTACTAAACCTATAAAATGGTAACGACAAGTTGCATTAGGGCTAATACCAACTTTCAATAATGAAATTCGCGCGAAAATGTAATCATTTAAATTTTAAAAGGCACCGGCCGATTGTGCCCCATGGCCGAACGTGCCCCACTCTCCCCTAAACACTGAACTCAATGTCTACTTGTCTTCTCGTCGTTTTTTTTTGTTTGTTGTAAAACCTAAACCTACAATAAAAAGTATTGTCGTGTAACATGGACGACCTGTTCTATGTTAGCTATCGCGCTTCCGGTAGTTTTTTTGTGTGTTACCTTATTATTTTAACGGTGCCGTAATACGGTACAATAACAATTATCATTTTCGCCACCGTTCAAGGTAAAATATTCTCTACATTGTTATAAAAATGCCGGTCTACGGTAATCAATTACATTAGTGTGTTTCTACCTCTTCTTCATCAAAGGTGTAATTATTACAAATTGTGACATTACTGTGAATCAATCAAGGCAGTGATGCTCTTTGAACCACTACTAGTACTCTGGAAATGAAGCAAGCATGACCCTTTGAAGGTAACTCTGTATTGTTTTTCAATAAAATTCCTCTCCATGCCTGACGGAGCGTCACGTAACTTTGTCTGCAACGAGCAGAAATCACACGCTTACCGTTTTATAGAACAAACTTCGGCTGCAAGCCTTCATGAAGTATTTATTTCTCATTCAACCTGTATCCTTCTAAAACAGGCTAATCACACAGACTGTCAAACTAAAAACTTACATGCAGAATCGCATGTTGCTAACATTCTTCACTTTATTTAAACAAACAAAGGGACTTTCAATACGTTCGGTCTACAGTAAACTCATTATATGCAGAACTGCATTTTTTACGAACTATCTTCTTTAATTTCTCTTCAATGAACTAAAAGACTTTCAATACGCTCGTTCACATTGACTTTATTTGAGTGTATAAATTACAGAGCTCTGATTTTCTCCCCTTTTTCTTTGCAGGTTATTGTCATTTATTATACATAACGTTGTTTTGATTACATCTAATACTGTTTTGTAGTTTAGTTTTGAGCTAAATTCATAGTGTAGATTTAGAAGCCATACCCACATTTATAACTACTCAAAAAGATATTTCTGCACTGTGGATTGGTAGAAGCTATGCTTCAAGCAGTATATTATATACTACAAGGTAAGTCGTAAGTGTTTCGACTCATTTTAATATGCCTATTCTTATTTGATAAAAGTTTACTAACCCCATTTTTTACTGCACTATGCATTTGTTGTTTTTTCACTGTACGATATACATAACGTGTATATTTATAATGAACCTCATTTCCATTTACGAGTACTTATACTTATTAAACGCTTAACTAAGTTTCAAAGTTTAACTCTTGTTTTATTTATCACGAACCACTCCTGTGGAAATATAGTACCCCGTTTGTTTTTTGTTCAACTAATAAGTACGTTGAACAACTCTTTTGGTAGTATTGGAAAGACCGTAAAGTTGCTTTTTCTACAATCCTTGTTGTTTATAATAAAAAAATATTATTTTATTCTATTTGAAGATCTTATTGCAGTGTTTATTATTTTAATGTAACAGAAATATATCAGAAATCAATAGACCTAATATATACTTGAATAGACCTTTCAGTCCATTTATCTCAAAACTTGTTTTTGTGATATAGATCAAATGAATACTAGTATTCATTAGGGAAAAAATTAGCTTAAACAGATGAACATAAAAATACGTCTCTGCTTGTTTAGACTGTCATTATAATCGGGGCACTTATGAAAAAATAGTGGTATTTATTTTCTATTGATAAACCGACAGAACCATTACACATTTGGCACATTGATCATTTGGGACCGTTTTGCAAGAACCACAAGGGTAACTCGTACATTTTAGTTATGATTGATTATAGGAGCTTTCAGAGGTTACTGCTAATCTGAGCAACCTATTCAGTATATTCGGGACTCCAAAAAGAAATATTTCTGATAAGGGCATAGCGAATTAGGACCTTATTAACCAAGTACCAAGTAAAGCACATCTTGAACGCAGCAGCATCACCTAGATCGAATAGGTCGGTCGAACGGTACTATAGAATTATTTTAGACTGACTTGATAACACATCTATTAGACGAATAGCAAAAAGCACTTTCTAACGTGATTTGGGGTATGAGTAGTGCTGTCAACAAAAGTACCGGTTTTACTCCCCATTTACTGCCGCTCTCATACTCACATAGAACGGCACTGTAACTTGGAGTTTGCCAGTATATATAAATAGGAAAGGTAAGTATTTATAGTTAACTATCACGTCAGCCTACCGTAATAAAATATGATTTGCAGGTATATCACAAAAACCAAACTAAGGGACGGGCGAGAACGCTAGAGAGTCATAAAGACATCCCGCTATAAAAATATTCCAGCAAGAATAACCGGTTGCCGGAATTATGAGCTATACCAACCATTCGCAGCAGCAAAGAACTGCTTATATTATGTAATCAGCATCGATAAGGTTTTGTAATTATCGAGAAAAATGAAGTTAGGTACACTGACGTGGTGTTTCTATTCAAATGCCATGCCATACGTACGGTGAACGCTTTCTAAGATATATTATATAGAGTAAAGTACTACGTGTAAAGTTGCTCGTCAATGTTTTACGTTTTTCTCTAGTAAAAATAAGGTTTAAATTCGTGCAATTTGTATAGTCATGTAGTTGAAATTGTGAAGTTTTTTAATATATGTGTTCAAGTCGCGAAAATCAATTGGATAAAGCGGAAAAACTGGAAAACATTCTAAATATTCTATATTTTACCACCTGGTAATGTGAAAAGTGTCTCGTTTTCGTCAGCTGTAAAATAAACATTCGGAGCCCATTAAGAAACTGACTGAGGGAATTCCCTTTTTTTTTTACTAAACTTTTTTTTACAGAACCGAAGTTTAACCCTTTCACTGCGCGGCGCTCAAATAAAATCGCACGCCAAATTGCCTATTTTTTACCGCTTGCGAATATACTAGTTAAGAGCACTGTAAACTAATTGAGTATGACATTAGACACTATATTATAACCTCCCAGACACAAGTGAAACTAAAAAAAAAGGTAATATAGTGCCTTATGTTGTAAAGATAATGGTACGGAACCCTTCGTGAGCGAGTCTGACTCACACTTGACCGGTTTCTCCGATTCCGGAACTCACGTTTTGTTCCTCATATTCGCTGTCACTTCTGGCTAATATTTCTTCAAGTTGTTTATCTGTAAGATATTTCCCAGCCATTTTAGGTTATTCTAACCTTGTTGTCGAAACAACCAAAAACGCGAACTCTACATATATATGATCCTATTTTTATAAGCAAAATGACTATACTCGTCCAGAGCAGTATACGGCGTGGCGAATATATTCGTCCGAAGCAGCGGAAGGGTTAAAACTTTACATTCTTGGCTTCTGCAGACAAATGTCCACTTACTGCACGAAATGCAATGTCGAATGCGTTTTTAAGCCAAGGTCAACTAAAAAAGAAAAATTTGGAGCCCCTTGTGGTGCGCTGAAATAAAAAATAATTATTCTCTTCTTTTACTCCACCTGTAGGCATCAACTAAAAAACTTCACAACAAATATAAAATTAATTGAGCAACTAGAAAAGTTAAAATCAGACAGCAGAAAGAACGAGGACAATCTTTTGGTTCTGGAGGTTAGATATGAAGCTGATACAAGAAATTACAGAATAAAATAAAAACACTTTGTATTGATAATAAAGACAAAAATGATTACTTATATAAAGAGACAAAGGACTTTGAGGATACAGTCATGACTGAAGAACAGGTCTACATTAGCCAGATAGAGGAACAGAGGGAGAAAATCGGTAAGATGAATAAAGAAATGCTGATGGTTATAGAAAAAATAAGACCACCTTAGAGCAGCTTCGCGACTCGCGGATCAAAGCTATACAAGACTGCAAGAAGAGTTGGACCAACTAAGTGCCTTAAACAATAATATGCTCATCACCATTGACACACTTGGTAAGAAAAATGACCTTTATGCAAAAGATCTTAAAAAAGCTAACTGTGAACGTTTTCACTTAAAAAACAAGACGAGGCAATTAAACACCCATCAAAACTGAAAAAGCTTAAACAACCCAGAAGGTCAACTACAGCAATGGACACCCTTAATAAGTGAGGCTCAAGTGACGGACTCATATCTAAAGTGAATATCGACTACAGGAAGGTATTAGTGCTATGCGATGAATCGGCATGGTATATTTGAGTGGCGCTCTTATTAATCAGTTAAGTTCAAAAAACTATGTTGTCCAGTAAATCAATAAACCAGGCGGCTCATATGACAGCGTCATCGAAAATTTGGAATCGTTAGTTAAAAATTTTATTATGAACGATTATGTCATCATTGCGGCAGGAGGTAATGATTTTGCTAAGGATAAATACTTAAAAATAAAGAACATATGGCAAAACCTCAAGTTATGTACTAAAACTAATTTTATATTTTTGTCCACTGCTCCCTGCCAAATAATAATAATAACCGCAATATTAAAAATAAGGTTTTTAAGTTCAACAATAAACTTAGGGACTTCTTGGACAAATAAATGAAATCTCAGAAGGGGCGATGTTGTTTATCAATTCAACAGGTAAATGGGGCAATAAAATGAAAAAAATTGAAATTGCAAATTGTATTGGTATGGAAATAAATATGTGTTAATAAGTTTATTTATAAATCACTGACATAATATGTACCATTGAAGGATCATCTTTACAATCGTCTGGTTAATGTTGATAAGGCTGATGCCAATCAGGGTCTGAACTTACCAGTTGACACCTTGCAACCTAGCACACCCCTGTCAAACGATGACGATTGTCTTTTTTTTAGGCTAGGTCACTTCAGTGTATCCCTTTTGTTGCTAAATACAATCATTACGTAATAAAATTAACGAATTTTGTGTATTTCTAGAGAGTTGTATTTTTCTAAATATTGTTTTACGAACTGAACACTGGCTAAAGGATATCAGTATTCTGTAGAAAAAGCTTTCCTCATGGTGGAACTTTAATTTTAATAGGAAAAGACTTCCTTCAACATTATAATTTTTTAATTATTGTACTAAAACTCGAAAACACGAGTGTTGAAAAGCAATTTGAATTAACTGTATGTAGGTTTGTAAAATTAAATATTTTTATAGTGAGTATATCGTCCACCACAAAGTAGTGAGAGTGTATTTCTGGAACGACTGGATGATTGACGATCTGAAATAAGTCCTCAGTCCGAGATAATATTAACTGAAGATTTTATTATAACATCCGGGCATTAAAACATCTCTTACAATCATTTAACCTTAAAATGCATGCTAATATGCCTACTCGATTTTCAGCTACTTCTTCGTCAATTTTGGACTGTGTTTGTGCCAGTGTGGATGATGTCTTCTGCCGTACTGTGAACGCGGGTCTCTCTGATCACGAGGCGATAGTCTGTGATATACCGACTGTGATACGAAGAGCCCCACAATTGAATAGGCTAGGCAGAACATTCTCGAGAAGGAATTTCGATATATTTTATAGAAACTGTTTTACTGTTACTTGGCCAAGTGCTGATTTTGGTGATCCCCTAGAAAGATTCCATGATTTAATAACAAGAGTTTTTCATCGCTCGTTTCCTGTAGTAAAGTTAAAAAAAAAAGGAAATAGAAACCGTTGATCACAAAGGGAATTAAGCTCTCTAGCAAAAATCTTCGTTCTTTCCACTATATTCGCAAGTACTTTTTTGACTGTGCATTTTTTGTGTCTTATTTTAATTAATACTTACAGGTCAATTTACAGAAATACTCTTTGAATAGCAAAGATAACTCACTTTGAAAGACAAAAACTTCTTCAAATAAGCAAAGGGAGAGTTGAAAAATTGTTAATAACATTAGGGGGATCCAACCTAACGAATTCAATGAGTTTTACTGCTTTATTGCTCAGAATCAGGCTAAGGATATAACCGAGGGTTGCGACCTTTTGGAATATATGAATTATGTCTCTGTGTCACAATCCTTTTTCTTTGCCCCAACAAACTTGGAAGGACTTAAACGATCCTTTCATGGTATAAAAGAAAACGCTTCAGGATTGGACGAAATATCTATAAGAGTTTTGCAGAAACTACCGGAACCTGCACCTGCATGGTTGATGCCATAAATTATTCTTTTTCTTCGGGAACATTTCCAGATTCACTCAAGGAAGCAATTATAATCCCGATTCATAAAGGTGGAGATACGTCTGACTTCAGACCAAAGTCATTAATTTCTACAATTGCCAAAATAATCGAAAAATTAGTTAAAGACAGGGTTGTGGCATCTTTAAAGAAATATAACCTAGTAGGTAAGTGTTAATAACCAGTTTGGCTTTCAAGCCGACAAGGGTACTGGCGATGTCGTTTTTGCACTATTGGACGACTTGTACCTGCACCTTAACGAGGGCGAGGCGGCTGCGACCGTGCTTTGTGATCTTTCAAAAGCCTTTGACTGTGTGGATCACGGAGTGTTGTTGAGGAAGCTTGAGAGGCATGGTTTAAGGAGTAACTCTCTGAGGTGGTTTTGATCCTATTTCTCTGGAAGGAACCAGATTGTTGATGTGGGGGGGGGGGGATGAGATATGTAGAATAGGCGCGGGTGTGCCGCAGGGTAAAGTACTGGGTCTCATCTTGTTTTTGATTTACATCAATGACATGGTGTCTTTAAGAATTGGGGGTAAATTTACTGTGTTCGCAGACGATACCACTATACTGTGGCATGCCAAGAACTCGGAAGAACTTATGACCATAATATCTGAAGATGTTGAGCGAGATAAGGGCTGGTGTGATGAGGACTCTCTCACTTTTAACGTTTCAAAAACTAATATAATAAATTTAAACTGTGTTGTTGGTGACGTATATCTGTATAATACCTTGGTGTCTAGCTGTATGGATGTGAAGTTTCTCGGTTTAAATATAGATAGTAATTTGACGTTTAATTTTCACATTGCAAACGTGTGCAATAAAATATCTTCAGCGTGCTTTGCTTTGAGGGTGATATCAAGGGAGCTACATATGTACCTATACAGTCCGATCGGTATATTCAGCTCTTATTGAGTCTCATTTGAGATATGGTGTCTGCTTCTGAGGGAACTCCAGTCAGTATCTCTTAAATTCAGTTTTTGTAATTCAAAAGCGAGCGGTGAGGTATGTGTGCAGGAGTGCAGGGCAAGAGCAAGAGAATCATGTAGACCAGAGGTTCCCAAACTTTTTTTTCTCATAGACCACTTTAAAAATGTTGCTGGTTCCGGTGGACCCCCTGCAGCTACATTTCTACCATATTCCCAAAACTCGACAAAAATGTGAAGATTAGATCTTACTATGGAAATTTGTGTTGCGGCTGAGTTCCAACCACAAATTAAGTTTTCGAAAAATTGAATTGATTGGTTAATTAATTAATTGATTGTGCTGTGAGTGGATGTCAAAAAAGTAAAGTTGGCCAATCAAAAAAGTGATTAATTACATCCAACTATACTTTTTTGGCATCTTCTCAGAGCACAAGAAACCAATCAATTTTCACTTATTTTATTTAGAAAACTACCGGAGTGGTAAAAATAAAAAGAAAAATAGTATATTTTCTTGTGTTTTTCAAATATGTAATTATCACACTATTAATTATTATTGTTATCATATTACATATGTAAGGTTTACATTACATTGTAATATGATAACAGTCGTAATATAATTAAAATTAAACATTAGTAGGTAACGTACTTCTATAACAACAAAAAAATTTAGTTCTTCACTATCGAAACCAGATAAATTTTCGTGGACCCCCGCTTACAAATTGTGAACCCCCATTTTTTTGTCACGCCAACGTAGACCCCCGTCGAGTCTCCCGTGGACCCCTGGGGGTCCACCTGGACCACTTTGGGAATCACTGATGTAGACCATTATTTAGAGAAAACAAATTATTGACGCTTACATGTATTTACATTTTAGAGACGGTCTGCTTAATGTATAAAAAACTTAAGAGCCAAGATGGTGTAAGAGTACCTAAATTACTACAAAATAAGACAAGTAGAAGTTCTGCCCTTGCCCATACCTCATACTGCCCTGGTAAAGAATTATATCTTTTATAATGGTGGGAAAGGTGATTTACTACTTACCATCGGCTGTGAAGGCGTTTTTGCTGGAAAAAGCCTACTACACAGTGCCCAAATTTTTTAACGATCCTTTTCAATAATATAAAATTATTTTATAGGTCTTGTTTAAGTTTTATTACCTTAAATATTGGTATTGGCTTTGTTGTATTGTATATTTCTTTTTTACTGACTACTTATTAGATCGACCATAATATGTAAGTACGCCTTAAGAGTCTTTATGTTTTTATAAATAATTAACTCTAACCAGTGTACTTAAACAGCTAAATTACTTAGATAGACGTTTTCCCTAAAAAAGAAGAATTTTAGAGTATATATAACATTCAAGAATTTTATCATAATAATTTTTAACCACTTTCTTTTTAGAATGTATTTGTGATTTTATGTTATTGTTTACTCGGCTTTTTATATATCTATCTATATGCATATTTTATGTTAGATCTGAGCCTTTTTTTGAAAAATAGTGACCAAGTTTTATTACCGATATAGATTGTTTATTATTTGTTTAAAAAAAAAATGTATTTGATATATTTTTGTGTGATTGTAATTTTTCCTATATAGTTGAGTAAGTGAAGAGCTTTGTCAATAGAATTTTCTTGGACAATAAAGCATATTTTGATTTGATTTGATTATATTTGCCAAACAAAAAGAACGATAACATGCCATTTCGTAATATTACAAGTTTTATTCCTAGTCTTGAATCCTGTTACACTCACACCAACCCAATTTTCCTGCATGTCGTGCAAATAATGTCATGGCTCCACCGCTAGTTAGTGTACCAACAGTTCCAAATAGCAACATTCCCATTCCAGTGGCACCCAGTGATTGTAAAGTTGCAAAGAGGGATCCAGCTACTATTGTACCACCCATCGTTGATTGCCAAGCTGCAGCTATTGAGCCAGCACTAATGCCCGATAGACCAAATCCAAATAATGGCAATGCTATTACACCCAGAATTCCTCCCAACGCAGTAGCACTGCCAATGAGGATCAACATCTTTTGTCGAAATCGCCTAATATTGGCTTCGTTGATTTTTGGACGTTGACACCTGGGGCATAACTCCATTTTTAAGAGAGAGAGGTGGGGTAGGGAGTGTTGCCGCGCTTCACTAACGGAGGAGATCTGGAGAAAAAAATTGGTAATTTTAGCTCAAAAATCGATATACTAATAACTAACTAATATAGCGGCAGATGGCTACAGTGAAGAGAATTTATATTTATTTATTTATTTATTGACGGCAAAAACCAATAACAATTTTTACGTAACAAACTAATAATTATTATTATAACAGTTAAAAGAAAACAAGATAACTGAATCTTAAATTAGCTCTCCCATAATAAAGCAAGACTATAATTACTGTGAGAGTTTAGAAATATTTATCTTTAAGAGGAAGCGAGGGAAGAGTTAAAAAAGTCATTACTAATTTGGTTTCCATTTTCAACAATTCTAGGTATGGGAGAGAATTGATCGTAGTTGCATCTATGGTCAAGTGCAAAAAGAAAGTGATTTCTTGTGTCCCTAGGTGGAACTCGAAAATTTAATTTAAATAAAAAATGCATATTACATTTGATTCTACGTTCAGAGAGGAAGTCTTAATTCGTCTCCGCCTCCATCATAGGAGTCAACAGGCAACCTAAATCTGAATGCAATAAATAATAATTTTTTTTTGTACCTTCTCGATATTTTAAATATCTATTGAATATGACGGTGACCACACACAAGAAAAGTATTCCATGCAAACATGACCTAGCAAGAGTTTTGTAAATCGTATTCAAGCTGTCAATATTTTGAAAATCTCTAGTATTTCTACACATAGATCCTAATAATTTTAATTATTTGTTTACAATACATTCATAGTGAATATGGAAATCAAATTTAACATTCAAGTGAACAACCAAGTCACACAGAGTGGTAACTCTTTCCAAAATGCAATCATTTAATTTATAAACACAGTTAAGTGGCTGCTTTGTGCGATGAAAAGTGATTATTTTACATTTTTTACGTCATATTTACTTCTAGAAACCCGTTAGGATACGATGAACTGTATTGATTTTAAATATGATATCCTTATTAATATCGCTAAGTATAGATAATTTCAATAAAACTACATTAATTTTTAGTAAATGGGGGAGTAGTAACTAACCAAATGAATTAAGTAATAAAAATGTTTATTTCGAAATTAGAAAAATACAAACAAAACCATATTTTATTATATAATTGTTAAAGCAAAAAGTAATTACTTATTGGAAATAATTTTTTAAACCATTAAAAAACAAACTTCCCTGAACAGCTGAAACCCCTAGGCTGCATTGTGTTTCAATCCTTATTTGTCCTTAGTTGTCATGCAAAAATAAAAATTAATAACCCTTTTAGTAGCTCAAAAAATAAGTACCTATCTTACTTTTTACCATTTTTCATCGATTTTTGATTTGGACATTTTTAGCGTTGCGTTTAAACTTCTTAGCCTGGTCCTTATTCAGGGTGTCAAAAAACGGGAATTTTACAAAGCCGGAAAAAACCGGGGATTCGACAGGAAAATCAAGTTTAAGCCGGGAATTTTGAATGAGCAGATAATTTCGAACTTAAAAATTTGAAGTAGGTATCTACTTATTCCTATAAACTGCATTCGAAACAACATTTTGAATCTCCCCTGTAACCAGAGCGGCATCGGCACCTTGCGTTGTTTAGCTGTGTATTTATAGTTGCATATCAACTGAAATTTAATTTGTTTTGGGATTCCCCTAAATCGCCAAGTTTTGTTTGGCGTTTGGTTTTTTAGAATTACCAGTTTATAATAGTATAGTTTATTTTTCGGTTTATTTTTTTTGTGAAGTGGCAACTGTTTAAAAGGTTTATGGTAAGTAACCAAATGTATTTTGCATTAGTCGTGCAATATACTTTAAAATTTAATAATTTTAATGTTCCTAATTAGAAATTAAAGTAATGAATTATTTATGCTGAAGGTATTTAAGGGATGAGATTATTAAATGTGTTATATAAAAAGCTTAATTCATAGCTTTGCGTTCCATTTCTTTATGAAGACCTATTATCCATTATAAATAACTTAATGAGACGTTTTGTTACAGACGAAGTTCTACAATGCACTCCTATTTTTAAAAAAGACAAGAATGGTTTATATTGCAACCTTATAAAAGTCCAAGAGATTGATCTAGGATATGGGACTAGAGCGGCTATCAAAAAATGCGTCGGAGTTAAAGATAAAGAAATTATGATCTTTCGCCAGGATTGTCGAAACTGCTTGATGTATACAGTTTCCAAACTTTTGGAAAAATGTCCGTTAGCATATAAATTAACTGAAGCTATAAGTTTCCTTAACCCCAATAAAACTGGCAGAGATCCAAGAAAATCCTTGCAACTGATGTCCAAAGCATTTGAAATTTTGTTAAATTCAAACAGATGCAATGCGACTAAATTGGAAGAAGCAGATAGAGCATTTAGAGACACTCTTATTGATCAGACTATGATAAATAAAATGAAAAATTATTCCAGATGTAACAGAGTAGATGACTTTTGGATGGAAACCATCACAAATGACAGTTTAAAAAACGTGGTGCAACTTCTAACAATTTCTCATGGAAATGCCACAGCAGAAAAGGGATTTTCTGTTAATAAGGAGATTTTGGTGGAAACTTTAAAAGAAGAGTCACTTATAGGCCAAAGATTAGTGTACGATTTACTACAAAAAACTGGAGGAGTTTAAACTATGGACATTACAAAATCCATGATATACTTTCCATGAGAAATGCCTATTCAAGGTACAACACAGCACAAAAAGATAAAAAGGCAAAAGAGGTTGACAGCGACTTGAAAAAAGCAGAAAAAAGGAAGCTCAAAAGCAAGCAGAAGAACTGGAAACTACAAAGAAAAAAATTATCGAACAAACACAAAAAGATTTGGCAGCTATTGAACAAGAAATTGTAAAATTAAAAAAGTAACTATATTATTTGGTTGTGGTTAAGCCATGTGTTTTTCAAATAAATGTTTTAAAATTTAACAACGAAAGTGTAGTTAATTTAGGAAAACTCAGCCGGGAAATTTTCAAAAACCGACCGGAATAAACCGGGAATTAGTCGGGAATTTTGTTTTCGATTTTTGCTAGACACCCTGTTAATATTAACATTGTTAACGGCTTGTGCACATTTTTTAGTTGGCCTAAAATTATAATATAACATCATATTATAGTATACGAAAGCTTTTTAGGATAAAATTTATGACCTCTTGCCAATGCTGCATTTCCCTCGTTTATCTCTGTCAGATGTTTTATCTTGTTCGATTTTGTCTTCTTCGGCGTTTTTTAGTTTCTCATATTCTAGTGCATCATAAAATAAATGTACGTACATCTTTATGAAATACTTTTTTAAACTCCTGCAAGTGAGTCAACTTCACTTTTTTAATTTTGAGTCTTTCAGGCTTGTGAACATAATTAATATCAATTACTTTTTGCCGTTGAGGTAACGGCACGTAAGTATCTGTAAATGTACAATTATAAAATACTTCTCCATTAAGTTCATATTTTAGGCCTCTTAAATTATTGACTTTTAAATAATTTTTTTTATTTCCAGGGCGTATGGAATTGTATCTCTTACAGTTGTCATCTTCGAAATTTAGAAAATACGCATGATTTAAATATTCTACATCTAATGGAAATGTTTTTTTTCTTGCATCTTTTATGATATTTATGTAATCAGTAGGTAAAAATATGACTTTTCCTTTAAGCCGCCTCTCAATAAGACTATGAGTAGAGACACACTCCATTTGAGTGTGACCCTGCTCGATAGTTACGCTGAATTTTCTCGCCAGCAGGGACAAAGCATTTGACAAAATATTATTCTTGTTTTGGTATCCGCAGCTGTCTGACCATAAAATAGTAGGTCTTACTTCAATATTTAAAAATTATTCTAAATGTTTAACTATGCAAGTTGCAAAAACCGAAGAGCATAATTCTCCTTCTGACTCATTCCGTTTTTACTCTGATGTGTTTTTAAATTGTAAATAGTAAAGTTGTGCACTTGCAACTTTGTTTTATAATAAGCAGTGCTAACTTCTAGTTTTGGACATAATTTTACGGCCTGCACATCCATTGTGAAACAGTAAATTAAGTCTTCTGCTGCATTTTTTTGTTTATATCTTTTTCGTTTTGTGCTGTTTCTTTTGCCTTGATTTAGCATCGTATTAATATTTAGTAAAAGAACCAATTTTACTCCTTTTTAATGACGTAATTTCACATGGGTAATTTTTTAAAATTTAGTTATTTAATAAAAGAGAATAACAAGGAGAATACCTTAAAGGTGACATTATGCTGACAAATTAACAAAAATTTAGTTAAGTTACGTTCAAAGATTTTACTAAAATACCTTTTTGTAATTTTTGCTAATATAATTTAGAATTTCTTACTTAACTTTATTTTTATTAATTTGTCTGTCTGTCTGTCTGTCTGTCTGTCTCATTTCATCCAAACAGTCTAGTAAGTTATTAAATAAAAATGAATTCTAATTTGTCGTAACTTACATACTTGGTAATAAGATCTAATAAGATGTATCCCTTTATAATTTTAAATTCACACTTTTCGGTAATTAACACAATTATATATAATATATAATTAACAAATCAATATGCAAAATAAAATTTTTATATATTAGTACTTACCTTGAAATACTTTTTCTATTAAATAAAACCATAAAGTTCAATAAATGTGATTGACAAAACTATCTATACGACATAAGATATTACAGTCTGAAAAACTATTTGCAAAACTTTTTAAACTAATAAGAATAGCTAAAAGTTCTAATTCATTTATTTCAGACCAAAAACCAAACGTAGTGTGATTCTTAAAATAAGCCCCGCAACCAGATGTAGAAGCATCTGTGAAAATTGTCATTTAAAAAATGTCAGAGCGTACACTGAGAAAATCTCTTTTCATCCCTTGCGAAAATTTTAGCTACTATAGCTAAAATATTTTGTTGAATGGGGAACAGCCAAGCACATTACTCTACCAGGAAAATTCACTTTGCTGGACATACTTTGCTGTGGCAATAAAACCACTTTGCAAGAATAATTCTGTTATAGCTATAAAGTAATTTTGCTATGTCTAAAAAGTAACGTTGCTGTAATTGAACACGTCTCTCTTGCAGTAGTAAATAAGATTATTTAGCGAAAAAAGGATCTTTCTTTTACCTTAAAAATCTTTTGCTGTCGGTAAAAATACTTTTTCTAATAACAAAAAATGTTTCTCCTCCTACAATAAAATTATATAGCTAGTACAAAAGGGTGCGAGAGAGGGTGATTTCTTAACCTTAAAAAGGTTTTTTTATTGCAGCAAATTTTATTTTGTTTTTACCCTGGGTTAAAGTGAGCCTGAGTCACAAATTCGAGTGCTAGTATATGAATCTTAAAAACTGTAAGAAAAACATAAAGTAAAATTTAAAGCAGTTGCACTTTTTGATTTCGACTTTGATGTATTTCTTACAATTTTCAAGGTTCCCGTACATGCACTCGAATTTGCGATACAAGCGCACTTTCACCCAGGGTAAAAACAAAATAAAAAATCTAAATGAAATAAACATTTCCTTATATAAAAAAAATACGTCAAGAACCAAACATTAATACAGGTTATGCAAAAAACGATTTATATGAACTTTATAAGTTATAACATCAAATAACAGGAACCTAAAGCACCTATTAATAATAGTAAAAGTTTCATTTTACAAATGTTTTTTATAAAAAATGAGATAAGGAAGAAAAAATAATTATACCCAACAGGCGATAAAAGAAAGTGAATTTATAGAAACTTATTTATAACATTAAATAACAAAAACAGGACTATAATATGCACCTAATAATAATAATAATAATAATAATAATAATAATGATACAGCACTGATACCACTATAATAACATTTGAAGAGGTAACTATGACTCCGAACGGTTGAACAATTAGGTTAAACAGTTGTAGCTTCTCACATTTTGCCTTTATTTTTTCTGTGAGATGATCATTCTGGAACGGAAAATGTTGATTAAATAACTACAATAGGGTTAATCAAAAATTCTGGAAATGAAGGACCAGGGAGAAACCAAGCGAAGTCAAGAATAAGACAACTTCTCGGTGTTTGTCATAGTAACACCAATGTATGCTGTATGCACGACTGCAATTATTAATGATGAAAAACGATGGCGTCGTGTGATGATCGGCAGAACGCTGGTCCGGATTTACTGTATTTTGCGTGCCATAAGACCAGACAGTGTAGCTACACAGTGTGTATAAATTGTGGAAAAACCTTTCATAAGTCGTGCGCCGAAAGGGATTATGCTGGAAAAGTGAAGTTCATCGATTCATCGCGACTTATCTGTTGCAATGAAAACCTAACCCCAAATTCGATGGCTGAATTAATCTTCCTCAGAGAGCTTGTGAAGGAGATCAAGGGAAAAAACAAGCTTTTAGAAGAAAACTCAGATCTGCTGAAGGATAAAATAAGGTACTTACAGGAAAACCTAGAAAAATGTGACTTAAAAAACATCAACAAAATCCAAGAGACCTTGAACAAAAACCATATTCAAGACGTCCGTGGTGGGGAAAAGGCGGAAGATCAACGCCATACAGAATCGGGGCTGCCAACAACCAATGAACAAACTAAGGCTGGCGTGGAGGAGCCTGCACAGAAGATGCCAAGTCCAGTGCATCCGTCGGTCACCATTAGTGGTTCCAATGCACCCTTGACCAATAAAAACAAGAAAGAAAAGACGATCCATACCGTGATAAATACTGATAAAGAAGTAGAAGAACTAGACTTAAACCCTCAAAAACAGACAACGGAAAAAAAATCTGACCCAAAAAATGATGATAATGAATGGACCCTTGTCGAAAACAGGAAAAAAAGGGGTAACCCCAGAGAGAAATCACTTCATTGCAAACGCCCAGCTCCAGAAAGAGGTACTGGTGAACCATCGACACATCTAAAAATTGCTGAGACCTATTCTTGGTTGTTTGTGTCCGGATTCGATCCTGAAACAAGACCGGATGATGTCCTGGAATATATAAAGCAAAACGGTTGCAGTCAAAGGTGTATCTGCGATAAAATGAAAACAAAAAAGCTTAATCAGAGAAGTTCCTTCAAACTGGGAGTTCCAAGCTCTCTCTTTGCCAAAATAAAGGATAATGCATTCTGGCCTTCTGGCGCCATCATAAACCATTTTATGAACCTCCAGAGCCGTCCGAGTGCGAAATTAAAGCCCCAACAGCGTGTGGGTGCTCAGCAGAGCCTCAATTAATGCCTATAAGACTGTTTCATCTAAATGTACGATCTGTAAAAAACAAAATTAATGAACTAGAAGCCTTCCTTTATGACAAGAACATCAATATCTTTTGTCTGAGCGAGCACTGGCTCTCGGACCTCGAGTTCGCAGCATTAAGAATATCTACTTTTATCCCAGTCACTGCCTTTTGCAGAAGCACCTCAAAGGGAGGAGGATGTGCTATCCTGATAAACCCCACTATGCAAGCTGAGAGGATTCCTGATGTAGTGGCCCTGTCGGTGGAAGGCTCTATAGAGATCTGTTGTGTTTTTTTGACTCAGATTAAATTACATGTTATTTCTTTGTATAGGCCCCCGGCTGGGTGTTTTTGTACTTTCCTGCGGGTGCTTGAAGGTGCTCTTAATGCTGTTGGTCCTGGGAACAGGGTGGTAATTGCTGGAGATTTCAATATTCATTTTGGCACTGGATCCCGAGAGAGTGTCGAGGTCCAGTGTCTGCTACAATCATATGGATTTAACCAACTAATCTATGATGCAACAAGGCAAAATAACTGTCTCGATAACATTTTCTCCAATTTTTGTGACATTGAGTGCGGCACCAGCCTCTATGAGACCGGCCTCTCTGACCACTTGGGGCAATTAGCAGAGCTACCGTCTCCCCCCCCGGAGGCCTGTTCTAGGATAGTGAACGCTATCTGCAGACCCATTACATTAAAAGGTAAACTGTCTTTCTTTAATAAGGTTGAAGGTACTCCTTGGGATTTTATTGATGACCAGGGACTCTCAGCGGACGTTAAGTTCGCAAGGTTCATCGAACTGATCACCGAAGCATATAACAGTTCTTTCCCCGAAAAAGTTCACCATAGACAGACTAGGCAGGCCCACACAACTCATTGGTTTAATGATAACTTAAGACAAATGCGGGATACTCTCCAACTCCTTACCGAACATCTTGCAAATTTTCCAAGTGATGAATTAAAGAACCAAATTAAATCTCTCAAAGCATCCTATAAACGTGAAATTAGAACGGCGAAAAGGACCGCCAATGATAACCTGATCACAAACTCTTCAAATCCTGCAAAAACCATGTGGAAAATATTAAATCATTACAGGGGGATCCCTGAAAAGAATGTTGTGCCACAATCTATTTCACCCAATCAGTTTAATGACTTTTTTGTGAATATTGCCTCAACCCTGCAGAACCAACTTGGTCAGCCCAGTGCGGATCCCACAGAAAACATTCCCACTTATCATCATGGCCCTTTTGTCATGACTGAAGTCACTTTCATTGAAATTAGAGATACCATAAATAATCTGGCGAACAAAAAAAGTAAGGATCCTTTTGGATTGACAGTGGAGCTGGTAAAGTATATTAAAAACCTTATCATCACCCCACTGACCAAACTTATAAATCACTGCATTGCCGAATCTGTCTTTCCAAACATACTTAAGCAAGCCCTAGTAACCCCTATATTTAAAAAAGGCGATCCAACTGACGTCACTAATTATAGACCTATATCACTACTGCCAATTTTCTCTAAAATCTTTGAAAAATGCATTGCTCTTAGAATATCAAATTTCTTTGAAACAAATCATCTGTTCTATGACCATCAATTTGGTTTTCGTAAAAATCTTAATACCACTCTAGGAATATTGGACCTGGTTTCCCATATACATGAAAGTTTTGAGGCCCGTGGTTATCTCTCCAGCAGCTTCTGTGACCTGAGTAAGGCCTTCGACTGCATGTCCCACGAAATTCTCCTAAAAAAGCTAAAGTGCTATAACTTTGATAACAACAGCATTTCCCTTATAAAACATTATCTCAGTGGGCGTCATCAGGTAGTGCGTGTGGATGGGGTTGACTCGGCCGAAGGGGCTATTCGCGTCGGGGTGCCCCAGGGCTCTGTCCTGGGGCCTCTATTATTCCTAATATATATTAACGACCTACCCCTAGTTGATCAAGGATCGCACTATACCATTTTTGTAGACGATACCACCATCTCCTGCACTGGGACCGAACTGCATGAGGCCTTAGAGAGTTCTGGTGTGGCGCTATCGGGGGCGGAGCACTGGTTCACCAACAACCAATTAATACTAAATGCCTCCAAAACTCAATCTCTCATCTTTTCAACAAGAGCGGCACCAGACCTCGCTGAAGGGAAATCTGTCAAGTTCCTGGGCGTACTTCTGGATTCAGGCCTGCGATGGGACGCCCACACTGACGCATGCTGTTCAAGGCTGGCATCGAACATATTTTTGCTACGTGGTCTGGCTGATTGTGTGTCCCTGAGGGTGCTAAAGCAGGCATACTACTCACTCTGCCACTCCCATATACAGTATGCTATCATTGCATGGGGTCATAGTCCCGGGGCAAAGAGAGTCTTTCGACTGCAACGCAGAGCTGTCCGCATACTGGCTGGACTGCCCTATAGGGCTGATTGTGCAGACGCGTTTGTCAGTCTCCGGATCCTGACTCTGCCGTCACTCTTCATCTATGATTGCCTTGTCTACATAAAAAACAATACCACCCTGTACCCCGCTCACAGTGATACTCACGATCATAATACTCGACACCGTCATAACTTGATTCCAAGCTACCAGCGTCTGGAAAGGTGCAGAGATGGCCCTGGCTGCCTGGCAATACATTTCTTTAATAAACTTCCAAATGCTATCAAGGACTTGCCTATCACCCAGTTTAAAAATAAATTAAAGAGCCTTCTAATCGATCAGGCCTTCTATAGCGTCGAAGAATTTCTCAATCATGATTTTGATCGGCTCTGATCTGTATGTCGTCCTGTTTTATCGACCGCTGTGTGGTCACCCAAATTTTATGTTTTAATCACATATCAATAATTTATACTACGTTTTTCAAATTATATACCTGAGAGCTCTCTCCTTTCCTTTTAACTGTACTGTCTTTTTGGTGTTGACTATTTTAATTATAATTTTTACATATTATGTGTGTAGGTACTTGCTTTTAACACTTCATATTTATATTTTTTTGGATTATTATTGTAACTAGAAATTTTTCTAATAATGTTTTATTACAGAAATCTGACTTTGTGGTTTGTAATATGATTAAGGATTTCTTACATATTATTTGACTTGTGTAAATACATTGTATGCTGCACTAATAAACTATTTGATATTTGATTTGATTTGATTTGATTAAATTTTACTAAAAAGTTCAGACTTTAAAATGTAAAAAAAAGTAGACACTACTACCAGTTAAGCCTCCCATTGAACATTCAGGTTACTATAAGGTTATGTATGTCTAATTCTTAGTCCAAGCATAAATAGTAGTTAATATTTACCTATGGGTTAAAGAACAAGCTTTCTTGCACCTCACTCCTGCTTAGTCTCCATAGGCAAGCTTTTCGGGCATTTTTAATGGTTATGGGGCTGAATAAATATGGTAACATCAGTAGTGCCTTAGCAGTAATGTCTAAAAAAATTATTTCTTTATTTTTCAATCACAATAATTATTATAGGACCTGTTTAATAAGCAAACATTTTATATACAAAATGAAACATTTTAACTTACCAATATTTTCTTCAAGGCAGTATCCGCTGATTTTTCGTTCTTTCAACTTTGCTATTTTCCTGCACAAAACTTTCTACTAATATATGACGTCAATACAATCAGGAAACCTTTTGTTAAAAACTGTCTCTATCTAAAAATACACAAATATATGATTTATCGAAATATGCATAAAAACAAACAAAAACAAGTATATTATGTGTAATATTATACAAACAAAACTTACCAATTCAATGCCTGTATAAGGGCATGGAAAATCATCAAACATTTTTCCCAAATTTGCATTAACGTAGGTATAGTATTCTTCTTAATTTAAAGGTGGCCTCTCAACTTTCAACTTTTCTTGTACTCCATCAAAATACACCTAGCCGCAGGTCAAAAACACAGAAAAAAAAATTGTAAGACATTAAGCCCCACCCCTCGCGACATTTTTCCCCTTGTTTATGATGTTATTCTTCACTCTTGGCGCACCCTCTCCCTCAACACTAAACTTAGCGAAATGATGCGCGAACGGCGCGACGCGCGACAACAGGCTCGGACGGGCTGAAATACTCGAAACTGGCTCGTAACGACACCGAATGGCGATACGGAAACACCCGAATATCGGATCTAATAAATTTTCTTTGCTAGGACAGCAACATTTTTTCGCAGGATAAGTAAAAATTCTTTTGAAAAAGTTTTTGCTCTTACAATTACGTATTTTGCTATTGCGAAATAGTTAAGAAAATATTTATTATCAACAACAAAGTACTTATTAAAATCAATAAAAAAAAAGTAGTAAACCTTATTTTACTGCTACAAGAAAGTCAATTACCAACTTTGGCCAATAGTTTAGCTGGGATAGCCAAAAATACATCAGTAAAGATGTTTTTGCTGGAGAATTTCTCAGTGTAATGTGTTACTTGATAGTGGAGCCTTTTTTGCCACCAAGAGAAATTAATGGCTAGATAAGATGGTAAAACCAATACCAACACGCTCAATAAGTTTTGTGTACAAAAAAGCATATTTGATAGCTGGAGTAGATGAAATTAACAATCCAATAAATTTTGAATATTCTCTTATTGTGCACTCTTTAGCTTTAGCGAATTTTTTTAATAATATCATCATCTTGGAGCGTTTTTCATTAGGTAATGAAAGTGACATGGTGTTTGAATCGTAAAGAAAACCCAAATATTTACAATATTTACAATATTAATTCGGTAAAAGACAACTCTTTTTATGATTTATAACAAACCCTAGATGTTCTAATAATTTTAATGTTGCCCTAACATTATTTTCACAAGCTTCTCTAGACTTGCCAAATGAAATAATATCATCTAAATAAGCCACTGACATAAAACCTCTTTCTCTAAGAAGGGTTATTACGGGTTTTAGGATCTTAGTAAAAACCCATGGAGAAACGCTTAGACCAAAAGGTAAACAGTTATATTCATAAACGCACCTGGTAAACTTAAATCTTAAGTATTTTTTGTGGGAATTCTTTACTGGAACCAAATAATAGGCATTTTTTAAGTCTATTTTTGCAATAAAACGATTCTTTGTAAGAAGTCGGGCTACTGTTTTATGGCTTTCCATCTTAAAATGTGACACTTTTACATATTCATTAAATTTTTTAAGGTTAATGATCAATCGGTAAGAACCGTCTAGCTTGAGAACAGTGAATATGTTCGATACAAATAGACCTTTAATGGGATTAACCAACGAAATAGTACCATTGTTTAATAATTCATCAATTATTTTGGTAATAATTTGTTTTTCTCTATATGTCCGATTTGGCTGTATGGGTATAACTGCTTGCCTTGGCTTTTCAATTAACCGAATACTATAATAACCTCCAATAATATATGATGAAGTCCTATTATGGAATGAACGGTCACGCCATCTTTGAACAAAATGTATTAACCTACCACTGACCTCTAAGTGGGGCGGCGTACGTCTCTTGTCGAACAGATGATGGCCCTGCCTCCTGGACTGGGACTGATAACGTTGCGTCGGGATTTTTTGGCGATGGAAGGGGAGACGGTGATTTTGTCCACCCTGATATTTTCCACTTTTTGTCAAGAGAGGACGCCGCAATTGAATCTTAAGTTGTTCAGCTGATTTTTCTAACTCCTTTGCCCATTTAATCGTGTTTTCTGATTCGCTTCCAAAGAGGAAACGGCTAATTGATGTATTTCTTAAGGTCTCTTGGAGATTCTTGTTTAGGTTGAGTAAAAGCAGCTGTCTCCTGGAAACCGACTCAGAGTGATGCACATTACTTGGACCGCGTTATGTAATTACGAATTAAGCGACATTTAACGGTTTCGAGATATTTAAATAAAAAGGTTTTTAATTTTGTTAACCCATTAGGTATAGCGTTCCATATAAGGAAGGCAAAACAACGCATCATAAAATGGTTAAAAAAAATAGTGTAATTGGAAAAACTCTCCTTTGGTCGATATTTTCAGGTTGTTAAGTATTTCGGTAATGTTTCATATCAGTTTTAACGTCGAGTAAACAAAAAGAGTTTTTTAAAAATTATTTGCTCCATTCGGCTGTCTGGTGCATACACGAAAATGGCGCGTCAAGAGGGGTAAGTACAGATTTTCGTGGTTTTACAAATATTTAGACTGAAACTAGTAATGTTTTAGTAAATTTTGGTGTACCTAACATTGATTTTTATTGATAGAATAATTTATAATATTTTTGTTTTTCTTAGTTTCGCATTTTATTCTGCTGTTCCTTATATGGAACGCTAGTCCTTTAAGGTCCACAAAACTACTAATGGAAAAAAAATTAAAAAAGTGATTCAAACATTTATTTAGATAATATCTTACCATAGTATAAAACAAAGTCGCTGTCGCTTAAATCTTTAAAACTACGCAACGGATTTTGAAGCGGTTTTTTTAAATAGATAGAGTGATTAAAGAGGAAGGTTTTTATGTATAATAGCGACCCGCCCCGGCTTCGCACGGGTGCAATTTCAGAAAGTGGCATGCCGGGTACTAATATATCGGGTTTGTTCGGGTTTGTATTTATACCAGCGGGCTGCAACGCATGCCGGATACACGCTAGTAATCAATAAAACATTTTTTTTTTCATTTAGTATGAAAATCAACAAAGCAGTCAATACATAGTCCTACGTCACATTTGCGACACTGTGTGCGCACAGAACTACCTTTATGATTTTGTCCGGAGCATCATCGGCGCTTGTTGTTGGGGACATATTCCACGAAATGATTTTTTTTATCAAGCCGTATATCTGGAGAGATTCTAAAATATGTTGAAAAACAGCTGGGTCTTCCACCTGATTTTGGCAAGCTTTGAAAACTTTTGAGATAAGCTTGTGCAATTTCTCTTCTAAAATTTAATTTGGCGGTTTGTGGATTATGTACTTTGTAAATGGCCCACGCATTTTGAAGGGCAGAGTCAAGTAACCAAGTAAAAATCGGCCACCACCATTTCTTCCCTCTTACACCCATTTTATATAAGTTGATGTTGGCGTCCATTTGGTCTGTACCTTCCATAAACATATTATATTTTTCAAAACGTTGTGGTCTTGTTATGGTAATTTTCTTCTTCTGAGCTGCTGAATACCGTTGTGCATTTGATAATGGAAAAACCGGATGTACTGTTGAAGCTACAGTGACTACTGAATTGTCCATCCACCTAGAAACAATGATCAACCTATCCTGAATCGCAGCATAATCAAAATGGCCGCGGTTAGATTTTTTCATAGTTTTAACATCTATAATTGGACAATTTTTTGGGAGCCTGTTTTCCCTTATCGTTCAGGTTCCATCATATACCGACATCTTTTCAAATAGCACAAAAATTTGATGGATGGGGATTCTAGAATCTCTCCAGATATACGGCTTGATGAGAAAAATCATTTGGTGGAATATATCCCCAACAACAAACGCCGACGATGCTCCGGACAAAATCATAAAGGTAGTTCTATGCACACACAGTGTCCCAAATGTGACGTAGGACTATGTATTGACTGCTTTGTTGATTTTTATACTAAATGAAATAAAAAAAACTTGTTTTATTGATTATATTTTCTAAATAAATGTTTAAATCACTTTTTTAATTTTTTTTCCATTAGTAGTTTTACGGACCCTAAAGGACTAGCGTTCCATATAAGGAACGGCCGCCATCTTGAAAATAACGAAATAACATTGTACAAGTTGACCTATAACGTATTTGTATTGCTAATTAAAGTATTAAAATATAATTTGCTCCTTAAAATTTCGAATATGAAAAACTCAGTCCTTAATATGTTGTTGCCCCAAAGTCGTACCAAATAACTTAGAACCTCGTTTTTTTAGAGTAGGTCCGAAACGTAGTATACTATATTATACCTATCAAAAAATTACCTTGTCGGACTTCCATTGTCTTTATTTTGTTACTTAACACAACGTTTCGGTTAGTAAGTATCTCTAACCGTTTTCAAGTGTAAACTGAATTACAATTCTAAAGCTACTGTCTTAAATACTATCCATGTGCAGTGAAGCTTGATGACTCTGCCTACGTGCTTATTGGAGTGTGAAGTTTAAGCTGTTGGTTTTGGACAAGAAGAGGCTTCCAGATATTGGGGATATAGTAGATATAAAACCCTGTTTCGGTCCCTCCTCCTCCTCCTCCCCCCTCGCCTACCCTCCCTGTTGACCTTGACCATACACGTGGGCGAGCGTATTTTTATGGTATGCAGGTGTTCATTCGACCTTGAGGGATGCAACTGCTCTTTGTTAATTTGACATTGACCATACACCTGGACGAGGGTATTTTTATGTGGTGCATTTGTCTTTTATGTAACTTATTTGACCTTGAAGGATGGATCTGCTCTTTGATGGTGCTACCTTGGCGTGGACGAGGTTATTTTTATGGTATGCAGGTGCCCTTTTATTTATATTACACTGTTGCGTTACAAATTTTTACACCTTGAAATATTTCTTTATTGTCGTAATTTATTTGTTTGAAAATATCTAAAGGGATGTAAGTCTGTTTTATTGATGTTACCTTGACCATTATTTTTTCCCAAAAGTTAGATTTGTATTATATTTGGGTTTTGTTATACCTTCATGTTCTTCAAGGGTGTTTATGGCATTTTCACACCTTGATGTGATTTTCACACCTTGAAAGAGCTATTATAGTCGTAACAATAGGGTCTGGGTCTCTTTATGATCTGATTTTCACACCTTGATGGGATTTTCACACCTTGAAAGAGTGTCTTTTATTATGTATGATTTCGAAGGCGGCATGGACCTTTTGTTATGAGTAATATTGAGCGCTGGCTATTTTTCTTACTTTGTTCTTTATTTAGGTATTCTCGGATTTATTTTTATAGTGGGTGCAGATATTCTTTGATGATTTTATGTAACCTTAACTACACTTTTGAGCAGATGTTTATTTATGACATTGGGTTGGGTTTATTTTCGACCTTGGACGTACTCGGACGCAAGTGTTTGGTTTTTACGCCTTGAAGAATTTTTATTTTTATTGACGTAATTTTGTTCTAAAATATTGAATGAGGTGCAGGCACGTTTTATTTACGATGACCTTGTGTTGGTTCGGGGTACTGGTGGTTTTTATGTTGTTGAGTTTTGTATACTCTTTAAGCGGCCACTCCTTTTACACCTTGAAAGTATTTTTTTCTTTATTGACATCACTCTGTTCTAAAATATCGAATGGGATACAGGTATATATCGTTCTCTACTATGGTTGTTAAAATAGGGTCTGTGCTCTTTGTTATGGGATTATTTAACATTGAATGAGTGCAAGTGTCCTTTTGTATGGGTAACTTTGACTGCTTGCAAACATTCTTAAGTTTTCTTTCTTTGCTCGTTATTTTTCTTTCTTTGATAATCTATGCTACCTCTTGTGAATGAAATCCCTTTTTTGACCAGTAGGTAAAAATTACTTAAATGTATAAGGAGCTTTTTAGTTAATGGTGATGAATTTGGGCTAATTTATCTAGACTGTTTCGCATCAGAAATATAATAACTAAAATATTACAATCCACAAAGTTGGATGAAAATTAGATTTAAAGCATGCCATGTGTTGCCGAATATTGATGCAGATAAGAAAAATTAAAGTGCACACAAGTATTATTACTTCGTCATTGTAATTCATTGTTAAAAATCACATTCAGTAGGTAATACGTTTTTTTTATGGAAAATTTATATTTTATAACATATTTATTTATTTTTATAGTATTATTCTTGCTATTTCTTGTTGTCGTATACGTATCAAAATGGATTTCGAAATTGGAAAATTATGTCTAAGGATTAATAAAAATGCATATTTGCGCTAAATATATTCTTTTATTTAAACATACTACCATCCAAATAATGTTGTAGCCTACATAAAAAGTTAACTTCTGATAAACCTTTCTTAAAATCCATTTTCCTCTCTCCATATACTATTTTGTGATGAGTGAGAGCTTTTTAGAAGAAAAAATTATTACTTAGTGCTTTTACGCATTCAAAATTAAAATTATATTTATTTACAAAAAGACATTACATCTTATTACTTCTTATATCGACGAAGATACGAAAAGTTAATGTGCAGTAAACAAGATTTTTCTCTCATCATTGTAAGTAATAAAAAAAAGCAGATATAGCATGTGTTTTAAAATTAAAGAAAAATTTTCTGTATGTACATGAAGAGATATTCTTTATTTATATATTCAGCTCGATTCCATCAATTTAACCAAACAATAGGAATGAGGATCAGCCATCGCCTTTGAATAGTTTCCACTCATGCACGTTTACACAAAAACTACTAAAGCCATCGAACTTATTTCAAGATAATATATTTTTTGTTTATTAAGCAACGCAACTGAAGCAATTTTTTGTGCATCTACCTTTTATGTTATTGATGCACGACAAGACTATTTTAAAAACAGGCTGCAAGAGGTCCGCTGCGCCATCACAAAAGTAGCAAAATTTAATAAAACGTGTAAATTTGGATAATTAAAGGATTAAATGTTGTTTATCGTGTGATTTTTAGAGCTTTCATTAAGTGAAAATAATTACTAAATATGGTATATTGACATAAATTACTGTATATTTTAAAAATAAAATTTAAAATCTGAAAATTCAGCTGTCTTGCCTGTATTACGCTTATAGTGAAATAAATCGATTATCTACATTTTAAAACATCCATTCAAACTCTTAAATATTTTCGGACAACCTTGAAATATTTTAAAAATGTGTTTAGTGCCCGAAGCAGATAAAATCAACTGCAACATACATTATTTAGTTTAGTTTTTTGAAAACCGTTCCCGAGTTACAATGGCTGGCCCTAGTCTGGTTGTGGACTTCCAAGCATTCAAGATAGAAAATAATAAACTAATCCCTAAAGAACTTGCTGCCTACGACGGTCATAGAATTAGCCACTATGTTTTTAAACCCCCGTTTGATCTAGCCTTCCTAGGACCAGCGGCATACAAACAAACGAAATGGCTAATGCAACACTATCATTGCATTGATTGGGATTCAGGATTTACTCCATTTTACAAATTTCCGATATTGTACGGAGCTTGACAGAAAAGGCTGATACCATTTACGTTAAGGGCAGAGAAAAAGCTGATTTTTTAAGAAAATATTCAAGCAAACCTATTATAGAGTTGGATGAGCAACCGGCCCTTAGAACGGACGTCCCTAAATGTTTCTATCATTTAAATAATGAAAATTGTGCATGTTCTTTGTTTAATGTATTTTTGTTATATGATCAACATGTAATGCAAACCTAATTTTTCAATAAACATTTTATAATACAACCAATAGGTTACTATTTAATTTATTCACATTATATACATTATAACGCATAAAATCAACTACATGTTCATAAAAGTCTGTAATGATTGTTTTTCTGCTTGGGTTTTCCAATTCCTCTAGCAGGGTATCTGTTTTTCTAAGTGTATGTTTTGTATTGATATATTATGTGCTGATGTGAAGTAACTTTGTCTACCTATACATTCCAATTCCCGTACTCATTCATACACCTAAAAACCTCAATACATAAAATCCTAATCTCCAAATATCCAATTAGCCACTTAGCCAAATCACCAAATATCCCAATACCCAAATATTTCTACTGACTTTTACTTTTTGTAAGTGTTTTCTCTTTTGTAATGTGTGTGAGTCACTTTTTAAATCAATATCGAACCGGAGAGTTTAAAAATATGACAAAATGTATAGAAGAAGAAATAAAATGTATTTAAAAGCCAAAGAGTTACTATAATCTCTACCAGGCCTAGAATTTCAAACATTAAAAAGCTCACCCAATACGTCCCTTTTTTTCACCACCCTCTTCGTCACAGAGCATACTTTTTTTTAATCCCATGCATTTAGCATGTACCCTTGTATATTAACAAAAACCCGAAAAACCACTCGAAGAAGAGACGACACAATCAAAGTTTTAATACAACTAGCGATAAAAACTCATTTTAGCTAAACAAACAAAAATGTTTGACACACCATCGGTCGACAATTTTCGTAAGAAATATAGAAAACATGCAAATCGTAGTCTAAACAGTATAATACAAAAATATAATGATTTACGAGCATTAGTTGTTTAAATATACTATGCTAATGTAAGATATCCATGTTTTTAATAAAAAAAAGAAAAAGATTCCGCAAATTCGAGTTTTACTCTTTTATTAAGTTTAAAAATGGTTTCAATAATGTGGGCAGACTAACTCAAAAATTCAGCTATTTTGTGTTTTTTCAAGAATTAAAACGGAGGGGGTCAGTTCCAATCATCGTATCCATTAAAGTATTTATTTATGCATTCGTATAAAAAAAGATAGGTAGTCATAATATGGAATCATCGCCGTTTTAACTTTGTCAGCTAGTGAATAAAGGGCTCTCACACACAGACACAAGAAAAACAACAGTAATATAGACAAACTTTATCATAAATAGATATAAAATATATAGAAATTTATTTTTAAAGTTAAATTTTGATCTATACATTGTTCAAGAACCGAAGATTATAGAACCAATGTCCAGTATTCCACAAGCGTAAATTCGAAGCGAAATTAATATATTAGAGCCATTTTATAGTAGACATACCGTCACATATTTGATATGTGAACAACTTTGTATAATATTTTTCTCCTGTTTTAACGTACCTATTATCTTAAAGGTGTAAGAAAATCCTTTTTTTTTTAAATTCATCCTCTTTTAACTTAAATTAGTTGAAATAAAAACCATAATAAACCAAGAAAGGGAATATTAGTGACAAACATAGCTAAGGATCAATTCGAAAAAGTTTTGTCTGTTTCCTTCCGCCAAACCCATCCCCAGACGCGTTTCGCCGTTATTACGGCTCATCAGTGAGGCTCAGTTTGGCAGAAGGAAACAGGGCTCAAAGACAAATCACTTGTCAAGATCGATCATCAACGGGATTTATAAAACCCAGTGCGACATCTTGCGTCCCAGTACGGTACCTTAGAAAAGGTCAGTCGTAAGGAATTATAATCCCTTTACGACTGACCTTTTCTAAGGTACCGTACTGGGACGCAAGATGTCGCACTGGGTTTTATAAATCCCGTTGATGATCGATCCTGACAAGTGATTTGTCTTTGAGCCCTGTTTCCTTCTGCCAAACTGAGCCTCACTGATGAGCCGTAATAACGGCGAAACGCGTCTGGGGATGGGTTTGGCGGAAGGAAACAGACAAAACTTTTTCGAATTAATATCTGTGGTCCGGCACTTATACCGGTTTTGAGGGCATACTTGCAAAATTTTCTGTTTTTACAGAATAATCCCTTTACGACTGACCTTTTCTAAGGTACCGTACTGGGACGCAAGATGTCGCACTGGGTTTTATAAATCCCGTTGATGATAGCTAAGGATCATTTACATTATAATTCTACAGCAATTTAGGCATTACACATGATTTTTTTTTCATAATGCAGTATTTTATTCAATTTAATATTATTCAAGTCAGTTATGGTATGTTGACAAGTCAGAATTGGTTGTTAAAACGGAAGGTTTACAGTGGTAAATACACTACAACTAATTAAAGTATTGTAATGGGAACAGAAGAGAGGAATGATGGACATAAAACAACACAATTGCTTCTAACAAGGGTTTTTATACTGACTGAACATTCCCAGGCTATTATCTAAATTGTATCAACAGTCTTTCGAAAATAGTTTATTTGCATAATTTTTATTGTTAAATTTTTGAGCGTAAACCCATGAAGCCAGTAAGCATCTTTTGCAGACATTCTCCAAGAATAAAAGTCTTATAAATCTATTCTTCTCTTAGATAAATTATCATTTTAAATATTATTATTATAAAAAGAAAACAGAATGTACCCCTAGTAACGAAATAATGACTTGCAACTAAACACTTTGAGAAATAAGTGAAAACAAGTATTATAGTATTCTGCAATTTGTCAAAATACTAGATAGACTTTCAATAATTCATTATTTTTTAAAAACGTTGGTATAATAAATTGTGTTACTGCTCATATCCAAAATTTCACTTATAACTAAACTAATGGAATTTTTAGTTAAAGATTTTCTTGAGGACTGTTTTAAAAATGTTATTGTCACTAACCAGCATGGTTTCATAAAGGGAAACAAATTTACTAGTTTATTCTGTCTACATTTTTAATTCCCTAGAAAATGGTGTTGACTATCAAATTTACGCCCATGATCGGTCACCAAGATTTTTTTTTTATTAAATATTGCAAAGGTTTATAAGACACCTAAGTGTTGAAGATACTTATGTTTTGGTTCTCTCTTTATTGCTATTGCACAACACCTCGATTTTTTTTTAAACTGGAAGAGTTACATTAGTTTTTGATTTGATTTACATAAATTACACTTTATAGACTTCTTTAGTATTACATTTTCGGCTTTTTTTTCATGCAAAAGGTTCTACACAGTCCTTAAACTGATTCCAGTGCTTTTGCTATTACTTCTTGCATATTAGTTGGGGAATTTCAACTTACTTTTTCATTTTCCAAATAGTTAATCAAATTTTGTATGATTGTTTTTGCTTGGGGGACTCAAAGCACCAGAAAATTGCCTTTTATTATTCGAATTGACAAATTTGTCACTTCAACTTGTTAAAGTCACAAAATAGACATAATATGTTCATCACAACTTTTTAGAACCACTAAAAATTATAAGTTTATTCCTTTTTCTCATGCTGAAATTATATACGTCGTCTATCCTACGGATTTTACCACGAACCACAAACCGTATTTTTGTTTTTGGTCAGACAAACTATGCAATGGTTTCTATATCTTATTTATCGTTAACGTGTCCAATACCTTCTTTTTTTATTCCTAATTATTATATTTTTATGTTTCCCTCCCGTTTTTCAAATCGCCAAATATTTGAATATTTTGTTATAGACAATAAAATACGAAATTATGTTAGAACAAACCTAATATGAATTTTTTACCAGGTGTGTGTCTAATAAACCAATATACCTATTTTTCGTAGACACATCAGATTGGTCGAATGACAATAAATACAAATCCATGGTTATATATTCAAATGATGGTATACTTTTTAGGCAGGTTTGAAGAGTTCTACGCAAATACCTTGCTTTCTGTAATTTTTTGTTTTATTAAATTTAGAAATCACTGCAAGTAAAGTGTAACAAGGTGTTTCAGCTAAAATTACCTTAAATATCATAAATTAGTACAAAAAGTGATGAAAACCACTCGAAAATCATCAAATTTTGTCTAGATTGTCTAAAATAAAAAAGATTGGTAACTTTTTGAAAAATGACAAAGTCTATAGAATTTCAGTTATCTGTTTACGGAAAGTATGAAAGAGGATTAATAAAAAAGGAGAGAAAAAGTGATTAAACATTTATTACATATAAACTTAACTAGAACAACAAAAAATATTTCATAAAACACAAATCATACAGAAAAATACACCATTATATCGTCGTTGATCGTGAAATACCTACTATGTGTAAAATTCAAAAATTTACAGGAGGAAGAAGAAACATCCAATTTCTGTAATTTTGGATTAAATTTGTGCATACCGTAGGAAAACTGGGGAACAACAGTATGGAAAATCTTTTGAAACAAAAATTAACATAATAGAACATCGCGTTAAACTGTAATTATTGATAAACGTGATATTTTACTACATAGGAGGTTTCAACCATCTCGAGTTGACACATAAGATAATTTTCAAAGAAAAAAACAGGCACATAGTAGCATTTTGGGGACGATGTAACGAAAAATAAAAAATTGTAAACTTTATTTAACTAATAAAAAAACATTACGGATAAATTCTGAATTTTTTTTTAGATTTAAATTTTTAGGATAAAACCATAAATTATCGATTCTATACTTTAAAAAACATTAACTTTGGTTCTTATTGCAGCATAATTTTATTCACATAGGAGATATTTGAGAATGATTTTTTTTTTCTGTAGACATAATATTAACCACATAGAAGGCTTTACAAGTCGATAAAACATTCAAAAAATCAACCAAATGCGCGAATAACCTGAAAATCGGTTTAAATGCCACATAGGAGGTATTTCACGATCTACGACGATATATTCCACTTTAACAAACTGGAACAAATCGGTTTTCGAAAAAGGAACAATGAAAAATGTAACTATTTAAGAAACGTTAAGCTTACAATCTAAGTAGGTATATTTTATCCTATTTAACTGTTTCTTTTGGTATAGGTAAATAGAGGATTTTTATTGAGAAAGTATACCTTGCCTTTTTACAAAAATTTAAAATATTGCCCTTTCAACACCGTATAATAAACCCTATTTTTTTTTAAAGTGAAACCCCGTGCAATAAACTATTTCCTTAGGATCTATTACATTTTATATGATCGGAATAAATAAGCGACATTGCTATTAACGAGAAGACATTGGTGGTAAATTATGAATACACCGAAGAAAACTGTTGATTCTCTACCTACAGTAAATGTAGTGAATGCGACTTACGTCACAACCCGGGCACGTTTTAAGTTATATTCATATCTCGAACGTCTTGATAATAGAGTCCTTGTATTAGTCCTGTACAGATTCTGTAATATATCTTTCTAGAAGTGGCGAACTTGATTTACCCGCAGGACCGTTTATTGGAGATTTGACTGGTGAATTAGATAGTTACAGTTCTAATTCCATCCTTTGTCTCTGGCGATCCAAAAAATTACTCTTTTAAGGTTTATTTCACTAAAACGCAAAGAGAGGAAGTAATTTGTAAAGTTAAGGGTATTTCCATAAACTATGCAGCATCACAACTTGTTAATTTTAATACCAATAAGGATATGATTCTTAAAAAGTCCGAGCCAATACCAATTATATCAAAGAACATGAGGTAACCACAAAAACTGAAGTTAAACTGTATAGACAAAATTCTACAAAAAGGAGATGTTTACCAAATCAAAGCTCTGTGTCATACGGATACAAAAAAAATCAAGAATTAAATAAAATATGTATTTCCTACTTACAGTAAAATGTAATCTACATTAATTTGTTACAATAAAAAAAGTTACTGGATATAAGGTTTTAATGGTTTTTTTGCTTTAAAATTGCGTTTTTACCCATATCACTTAGTAAATAAAATAAATAACCGATTAAAACTCTGATTTAGAACAAATATATAAAAACTCAACTAAATACCAACGACAGTGTTAATCTTGGTAAAAGAAATCGTGTTAACAATATAAGTTTGCAACGTTTACAATATACAATTTTACGGTATTATAAACAGTATTCAGTTTAATGCTATTCATTACTAAGAGTAAAATACTATTTAAATGTTGCGTCCAAATAACAAACAGGGTATTTGCGTAGAACTCTTCAAACCTGCCTAAAAAGTATACCATCATTTGAATATATAACCATGGATTTGTATTTATTGTCATTCGACCAATCTGATGTGTCTACGAAAAATAGGTATATTGGTTTATTAGACACACACCTGGTAAAAAATTCATATTAGGTTTGTTCTAACATAATTTCGTATTTTATTGTCTATAACAAAATATTCAAATATTTGGCGATTTGAAAAACGGGAGGGAAACATAAAAATATAATAATTAGGAATAAAAAAAGAAGGTATTGGACACGTTAACGATAAATAAGATATAGAAACCATTGCATAGTTTGTCTGACCAAAAACAAAAATTCGGTTTGTGGTTCGTGGTAAAATCCGTAGGATAGACGACGTATATAATTTCAGCATGAGAAAAAGAAATAAACTTATAATTTTTAGTGGTTCTAAAAAGTTGTGATGAACATATTATGTCTATTTTGTGACTTTAACAAGTTGAAGTGACAAATTTGTCAATTCGAATAATAAAAGGCAATTTTCTGGTGCTTTGAGTCCCCCAAGCAAAAACAATCATACAAAATTTGATTAACTATTTGGAAAATGAAAGAGTAAGTTGAAATTCCCCAACTAATATGCAAGAAGTAATAGCAAAAGCACTGGAATCAGTTTAAGGACTGTGTAGAACCTTTTGCATGAAAAAAAAGCCGAAAATGTAATACTAAAAAAGTCTATAAAGTGTAATTTATGTAAATCAAATCAAAAACTAATGTAACTCTTCCAGTTTTAAAAAAAAATCGAGGTGTTGTGCAATAGCAATAAAGAGAGAACCAAAACATAAGTATCTTCAACACTTAGGTGTCTTATAAACCTTTGCAATATTTAATAAAAAAAAAATCTTGGTGACCGATCATGGGCGTAAATTTGATAGTCAAAACCATTTTCTAGGGAATTAAAAATGTAGACAGAATAAACTAGTAAATTTGTTTCCCTTTATGAAACCATGCTGGTTAGTGACAATAACATTTTTAAAACAGTCCTCAAGAAAATCTTTAACTAAAAATTCCATTAGTTTAGTTATAAGTGAAATTTTGGATATGAGCAGTAACACAATTTATTATACCAACGTTTTTAAAAAATAATGAATTATTGAAAGTCTATCTAGTATTTTGACAAATTGCAGAATACTATAATACTTGTTTTCACTTATTTCTCAAAGTGTTTAGTTGCAAGTCATTATTTCGTTACTAGGGGTACATTCTGTTTTCTTTTTATAATAATAATATTTAAAATGATAATTTATCTAAGAGAAGAATAGATTTATAAGACTTTTATTCTTGGAGAATGTCTGCAAAAGATGCTTACTGGCTTCATGGGTTTACGCTCAAAAATTTAACAATAAAAATTATGCAAATAAACTATTTTCGAAAGACTGTTGATACAATTTAGATAATAACCTGGGAATGTTCAGTCAGTATAAAAACCCTTGTTAGAAGCAATTGTGTTGTTTTATATCCATCATTCCTCTCTTCTGTTCCCATTACAATACTTTAATTAGTTGTAGTGTATTTACCACTGTAAACCTTCCGTTTTAACAACCAATTCTGACTTGTCAACATACCATAACTGACGAATAATATTAAATTGAATAAAATACTGCATTATGAAAAAAAAATCATGTGTAATGCCTAAATTGCTGTAGAATTATAATGTAAATGATCCTTAGCTATGTTTGTCACTAATATTCCCTTTCTTGGTTTATTATGGTTTTTATTTCAACTAATTTAAGTTAAAAGAGGATGAATTTAAAAAAAAAAGGATTTTCTTACACCTTTAAGATAATAGGTACGTTAAAACAGGAGAAAAATATTATACAAAGTTGTTCACATATCAAATATGTGACGGTATGTCTACTATAAAATGGCTCTAATATATTAATTTCGCTTCGAATTTACGCTTGTGGAATACTGGATATTGGTTCTATAATCTTCGGTTCTTGAACAATGTATAGATCAAAATTTAACTTTAAAAATAAATTTCTATATATTTTATATTTTATATCTATTTATGATAAAGTTTGTCTATATTATTGTTGTTTTTCTAGTGTCTGTGTGTGAGAGCCCTTTATTCACTAGCTGACAAAGTTAAAACGGCAATGATTCCATATTATGACTACCTATCTTTTTTTATACGAATGCATAAATAAATACTTTAAGAGTATCCGAACGATATTTCTGAAATCTTATTTCAAGGTCGCCATGAGAGCCGCGACGGGGCGAGAAAATATCCGAAATTTTCTTCGTCAGCCTGCTGGTTATCGTCGTTAACTCTTTTAGCGCATTTAGGTATTAAAGAGCGATCTTTCTCTTCACTGTCGGAGCGGTACTACATAACATGATATATTACGCTTAGTATTTTCAAAGCAAATTACCCTCTTGATCGTTAATGTTTTTAATATTACTTTAAATATGTTTGCAAACAAAAGAGTATTCCTTAATATATCGATATAAAGATTATTCTGAGACCAAAAAGTATGGCCATTATGTAGCTAATATTTGAAATTAAAAAATGCGAATAAAAATATTTAGTTCAAGCTTATATTGGTATTTTCTTTAAATCGAGGGCTTAGTTATAAAATTCTTTCTTAAATTTTGTCGTAAATGTTATCCTATATTTAAAAAAAACTTATGTGGCCCTTCAACGCCTTCGTAGATACCAGCTCGAGCCGCAAAGCTATAAGAAAATGTGCGAAATAATATTCCTCCGCTTACTACATATCGTGGTTTTACCAAACAAGTGCACGCGAACGATGACCGATTACTGAAGATCGCAAGAAACCAATCGGCGGCGCGGTGTTCTGGGTTTCACAGAAATCAAAGACGCCGACATTTGCAGGTAGCAAATCATTTGTGTAAAAAATATTCGTTCATTCGTTAGAGCATCAGTCAATTAACATCAGTGTATTAATTTGTCAGCTTGAGCTAACTAACGATTTTCTGACAATGGGTTCTAATACGCGAAGAGTGAAAAATAATTAAAAAAAAAATAGAAAATTGGCCTAAAAAAGGAATGTAAAATTATTTTTTTGTAAATTAAAATGTTATAAATTTTGTTAAATGGCAAAATCTGCACTAACATTCTTAACAAAAATATTTTTGAAATTCTGGGTAGTTTTCAATTTATGCAGGTAATAAATTAAAATGTTTGGCAGAAATTTTAGACCGAAGAAGTTTATTATTTGAAAATGCACATTTAATGAAAAAGAACCATCATGATGCATGTCATCAGTTGCATATTTAAAGGGATCTGAACCCCCACCCGAAAGCCTTTTTTTCCTATTAAATTTAAGTACATGTCAAATTTTCAAGTTGTGCATGTTAAATTTTACTAGGATATTTAGTACCATACGGTAAAGACAGGTGACTGGCTTGCTAACAGGCCACTGTCACTTGGGAAAACATCTTCAGAAAATGGGAGTCTACAACGGACCCATAGAATGTAGACTTTGCGGCGAGCAGGATGAGACCGCCTCTCACATCATTTACAGCTGCGAAGCATTAACCCAACGAAGATTTAAAATCTTCAACTATTGGACCTCTTAGAAGGAACAAACCTTTTCTAGTAAGACTGGGAAGTACAATAAGCCAATTTAGCCAATAGGCTGCAGTGCAAGAAGCTCAGGCTATTATACGCCTGACCCCCGCCTTAAACCAATGAACGAACCATACGGAACCATAAATGTATATTTAAAAGGTAAAATGCTAGTTTCCTTTAATTAATTTTACTTTTAACAACTTCATTTTAAGATGTCCTATATTTTTTCTGTGTTGGTTTTTATAATACTATATCTTACAGAAAAAAAAGTTGGCAACACCAGCTGTATTTCATGTTTTTATTTTCTTTAAAACCAAAAAAAATTGTTAGGTACTTACTAGCTTTTTACAGCAAAAGGTTTTTAAAGAAAGATTTAAGGTAGGTACTAATATAGTACTTAAAAAGCATTAAAAATAAGTTCTTGTGGACAAGTTCCACAGGTTTTAGTTCAGAATTTCAAATTTAAGATTTTGACTGAATTTAAAAAAAATTTAAATAGGTACTATCTTCGGTTTTTTTTTATTTTTCATATATTTTTATACGTACTTTCATATTTTTTGGTCATCTGAGAGAAACTGACTAGATGCAAATTTTATTTCTTTATAGCTTATTAATATATTTTGCGAAAAGCTTTTTCGCTTGTTACCATCAATTCGTGGACATCCTCTACATAATAAAATTTAGAAATACGACAGTTCATTACCATAGTAGGCCCATCCAAACGATACAATACAAAGGTCGTCTATTATATTTGCCTACTATGTATTATACCCGCACGGAATGTGTTATGGATTCCTAATTATTGATTTAAAATAAATCAAAAAAATAAACATAAAATTTAAAATAGATGTTTTTATATTGTTTTTGTTATATTAGACTGCATAAATAGATTAAATTAGAATTAGAAAACTACTGAAAATATTTTCTTCAAACATTGCAAATTCATATTTTTCGATGTGCCCTCTTTACCTAAAACTTTGTTTCTATTACTTCCGGTTATACCGGAGCAGATATTTATTTTTTATAATAGGATATTATTACCCAACAAACATTTAGAGCCTTGGCGACCTCTAATTTGGAGAAAAATAACTTATTTAAGTAAAAAATAGTCTATTTTTTACCTCCAAATCGGCTTTTTGGACAAAACGGTCAAACAGACTAACTGTTTGGTCAAAACAAAGTGATTCGAACTTATTAATACGTCTTCAAAGTAGGAAAAGATAAGATGCCCAAGAGATGGTCCAAGAGAGTAGTTGTAAATTGACTTGATAGTTAGGTCTAAGGAAAGTCAGTAAAAACGCCCAACCAGGTTATTTTTGGCCTTAGATTGGGCCTTCAAGCCCAAAAATCTTTTAGGCCCACAAATTACTTCGTTTTGTGTTTAATATATCTTCATGGTCAGGTTATAATGTGAACATTTTCTGAGGTGAAGTATACCCTATATTAGTCTTACATTTTGTACTTAAAGCCCAGAAGGTTTTAAAGTATAAAATAGGTTATAGTTACTACTAAAATATATTTTTATAGCCAAATAGTCCTCTTATCTTGTCCTGAAAGTGACTTTAACCAGATATAAAGCCGTATCTTCCAAAAATTAGATTTTAAAGAGATTCTGCCTTAGAAATATTTAATGATGATTGTAACGTTCATTGCACTGTGGTAATCTTCCCGCTTGTGGGGAACAAAAAAATAATCCAAGGAGGAGCTTGACCCTCTCCTTTTTAAAACCGCCACTTTTTTAAAATAATCAGTTTCAATTTTTTCGGCGAAATAAAAGGAGTCGCGTAGGAGCTATACAAAACGGCGGAGCAACGAAATAGCGTTATACGTTTATATTCGAACTCGGCCAAAAAGTTAGGTTAGTTAGATTATAATGATAGTGCGAGACATTTCAGCGACCCCGATAGAAATATTTTATGGAGTAACATACATAAGCCCTGCAGTATTCTTTATAACCTCAAATTATGCTTCGTATACACTTACACTTATTATAAATTTATGCCATATAAACGAATATTTCTCCTAATTTAGACTTATCTAGACAGAAGGTCCAAAATAGGAAATTTTCTCCTAACATAACCTAATACGGGCCTGACTTATAGGTCCATTTTTTTTATGGCCCAAACACAGGAAATTATGACCTTTAGAAAAAATATTTTACTGACGCCATATTTTTTTAACATGGTGTATTATTTTCAATTAATTTTGTTAAATTATTTGTAACACTAAAACAATAACAAATATATTACAAAAACCCAGCACATAACCGAGCTAACTTATTCGTCCAAGCACAAAATATTGTCCACATTTTAAATATCTTGTATTTTCAATTTTAATTTACCTTGTTTTTTTTAATTGAATGCCTTCTTTTTGGGGCGCGGTTAGTTTTTCAAGGTAAAATTGAAATCTATAGGAAACATTTTTACGCGCACCTAATTTTTTACCTCACATCGATGAAATAATTATTTTTATAAGTACCTATATATTATATACTACCACTCCATTTTAAAAATCAATAGCGGCTGACATTACATGTTCTGATTTAAGTAAACTCCTGCCTCCTGCGCTTTGATAAAAATAACATACTATTTTCATCTTTTTCTAAAATTGTGGTTATGGTTTTCTATAAACTTCATAGCCCATAACAGGCCCAACATACAGGTGAAAAACACCTCTTTACTACCACGAAGAAGACTAGTTGGCCTTGTCTATGAAGCCCAATTCTCCTAATAACAGGTGGTTTTTACCAGTTTATTACCTTGGTTTTATTCCCCACTAGATGATAAAGTGGTATAAATTACTAACCTTTGACTATGTAAAGCGGCCTGTCGGGCTTTATAGTATAGGTAAAAGTCACCTTTTTTAGAATTATTATTATTATTATTATTATTTTTTAAGGAAAAAATTAACTTTTTAAATGCTAATTTCTTAAAAACTATTCCGTTTAGACATTTATTATAAAACTTGACTTGTTCCTGAGGCTTCTGAAAAAAAACAACACTCTGTAAAAACGATCGCGTACCCGTACTTATGTACACGACTAAGTTGGTTACATTTTAATAAATACTTTAAAATATGTTTAGCTGGGTCCATTATATTCACAGTAAAATTTTTCTATAAATCGCCCGATAATTGAAAAATCTGCTCGACTCGATTTTTTGAATTATAGACGGGCGGAGACGTTTTGTGCCAGGCGAAGATAGGGCTGTTCCCAGGCTATTTCCTTGTCGTTCTTCGTTCTTCTTTGTTATTTTTCACACAGTTTTTTGGCTTACCCCAGTATACAAAACAACCCTAGCAGTACTTGATGTAACTGGCAATTTAAAACATTTATTTTTAGCCTCCTTATATTATTATATAATTATTGTTTTTTCGCCTTTACTTGCTATCGTGTACCACTACTGATATCGCGTTGTTCCCGAGAATTGGACGAAATACAGTGAGTCGCCGATGTTTTTAACAATGATAATATATTGATTAACACCGGTCATTTGCGCTGGTCCACTGTTCGGCTCGGCAGATTACGCGTTGTTGCGCGATCGTCAAGCGATCTGACTTGTGAGAAATGTGTTATTGTTTTAAATTGAAAGGGAATAATAAATTAATATCGTAATAAGATCGGTTTAGATCGGTAATGCCTAAAAATAACTCCAGATTTATTGCAGCAAAAATTCCTGAACAAATACGCCATTGATAAAAAAGTTATTGCAGCGGGGTAATATATTGCGCAACAGTGTAAATACCTGCCCACATTCTTTAAGGATGCATTATTTTAATAGTAGGGGTAGGATCCTAAGAACTAAACTTTATTTAGATTTAACTAAATACCAAAATAAAATTTAGTTGGTCATTTTAGAAAGAAATAAACCCATTTTAGTTGCTGATTTACATAATTTGGATAGATACACTATATATATTTTTAAAGATTACAACGCCTTCAAAAAACTAAAATTCAAGTTAATAACTGAGAACGCCAATGTGAAAGGTCATACCTATAATGATGTAATTATATCAACTTTTTATTATTAGATTTTGTTTCCAATAAGAGATTATTATTAATTAACTGTGAGGAATTATGTTATATTATTTCTAAATCTAAAATTAATTATTTATAAACTAAATGCAAATTAAAACTTACAAAATATTTTTTTGAACACCCTATAGAAATGTCCACAAATTTAAAATCATCATAATGATATATGAGTAAACTTTTAACACATTAGCATAACACTGATGCGTGCTGAAAACTGTGATAAGTTAAATATATTCGAAACGTCGACCACCCTACTTCCTGAATTTTTTATAATCAACGCAAGCGAAGCGTAGAATATAGTCTACTAGTGCTTAGAAAATAATGTTTTTATCTTTAGACGTACCACCCCATGTACACAACGTGTAGCAAAAACCAAATGTCGATTTTCAACAAAGACAAATTCTTTTCATTTGATTTCAGAGACCAAAAACATTGCGTTCTCTTGACCTGAATCCTGGCCATGTTTATTATTGGATTTTTAAAAACTTTTTAAATTTGGACTCTACAGATATTGGAGAATGTGCGAAAGTTGTTTTCATTAAAAAAAAAATATTTTCAATATTTTTAACAATCCAATGAACTTAAGTATTTATTTTCCGGGTTTTCATTGGCTAATATCTTTTTCTTCGAATTTTTTTTCTGCATGAAAATAACTTTCGCACACCCACAAAGATCCCACCTTTCCATTGGTAACTTTTTTTCTCTGATAATTTTCTTAGTTTTTTTGTAATTCGGGTCAAAAAGAACAGCAATTTAACATGGCAAATTTTAGCGCGGTCGGATCCACTTAATGGATACGATGACTGGAACTGACCCCCTCCGTTTTAATTCTTGAAAAAACACAAAATAGCTGAATTTTTGAGTTAGTCTGCCCACATTATTGAAACCATTTTTAAACTTAATAAAAGAGTAAAACTCGAATTTGCGGAATCTTTTTCTTTTTTTTTATTAAAAACATGGATATCTTACATTAGCATAGTATATTTAAACAACTAATGCTCGTAAATCATTATATTTTTGTATTATACTGTTTAGACTACGATTTGCATGTTTTCTATATTTCTTACGAAAATTGTCGACCGATGGCGTGTCAAACATTTTTGTTTGTTTAGCTAAAATGAGTTTTTATCGCTAGTTGTATTAAAACTTTGATTGTGTCGTCTCTTCTTCGAGTGGTTTTTCGGGTTTTTGTTAATATACAAGGGTACATGCTAAACGCATGGGATTAAAAAAAAGTATGCTCTGTGACGAAGAGGGTGGTGATAAAAAGGTACGTATTGGGTGAGCTTTTTAATCTTTGAAATTCTAGGCCTGGTGGAGATTATAGTAACTCTTTGGCTTTTAAATACATTTTATTTCTTCTTCTATACATTTTGTCATATTTTTAAACTCTCCGGTTCGATATTGATTTAAAAAGTGACTCACACACATTACAAAAGAGAAAACACTTACAAAAAGTAAAAGTCAGTAGAAATATTTGGGTATTGGGATATTTGGTGATTTGGCTAAGTGGCTAATTGGATATTTGGAGATTAGGATATTATGTATTGAGGTTTTTAGGTGTATAAATGAGTACGGGAATTGGAATGTATAGGTAGACAAAGTTACTTCACATCAGCACATAATATATCAATACAAAACATACACTTAGAAAAACAGATACCCTGCTAGAGGAATTGGAAAACCCAAGCAGAAAAACAATCATTACAGACTTTTATGAACATGTAGTTGATTTTATGCGTTATAATGTATATAATGTGATTAAATTAAATAGTAACCTATTGGTTGTATTATAAGATGTTTATTAAAAAATTAGGTTTGCATTACATGTTGATCATATAACAAAAATACATTAAACAAATAACATGCATAATTTTCATTATTTAAATGATAGAAACATTTAGGGACGTCTTTTCTAAGGGCCGGTTGCTCATCCAACTCTATAATAGGTTTGCTTGAATATTTTCTTAAAAAATTAGCTTTTTCTCTGCCCTTAACGTAAATGGTATCAGCCTTTTCTGTCAAGCTCCGTACAATATCGGCAAATTTGTAAAATGGAGTAAATCCGGAATCCCAATCAATGCAATGATAGTGTTGCATTAGCCATTTCGTTTGTTTGTATGCCGCTGGTCCTAGGAAGGCTAGATCAAACGGGGGTTTAAAAACATAGTGGCTAATTCTATGACCGTCGTAGGCAGCAAGTTCTTTAGGGATTAGTTTATTATTTTCTATCTTGAATGCTTGGAAGTCCACAACCAGACTAGGGCCAGCCATTGTAACTCGGGAACGGTTTTCAAAAAACTAAACTAAATAATGTATGTTGCAGTTGATTTTATCTGCTTCGGGCACTAAACACATTTTTAAAATATTTCAAGGTTGTCCGAAAATATTTAAGAGTTTGAATGGATGTTTTAAAATTTAGATAATCGATTTATTTCACTATAAGCGTAATACAGGCAAGACAGCTGAATTTTCAGATTTTAACTTTTATTTTTAAAATATACAGTAATTTATGTCAATATACCATATTTAGTAATTATTTTCACTTAATGAAAGCTCTAAAAATCACACGATAAACAACATTTAATCCTTTAATTATCCAAATTTACACGTTTTATTAAATTTTGCTACTTTTGTGATGGCGCAGCGGACCTCTTGCAGCCTGTTTTTAAAATAGTCTTGTCGTGCATCAATAACATAAAAGGTAGATGCACAAAAAATTGCTTCAGTTGCGTTGCTTAATAAACAAAAAATATATTATCTTGAAATAAGTTCGATGGCTTTAGTAGTTTTTGTGTAAACGTGCATGAGTGGAAACTATTCAAAGGCATGGCATGTACATACAGATAATTTTTCTTTAATTTTAAAACACATGCAATCTGCTTTTTTTTATTACTTACAATGATGAGAGAAAAATCTTGTTTACTGCACATTAACTTTTCGTATCTTCGTCGATATAAGAAGTAATAAGATGTAATGTCTTTTTGTAAATAAATATAATTTTAATTTTGAATGCGTAAAAGCACTAAGTTATAATTTTTTCTTCTAAAAAGCTCTCACTCATCACAAAATAGTATATGGAGAGAGGAAAATGGATTTTAGGAAAGGTTTATCAGAAGTTAACTTTTTATGTATGCTACAACATTATTTGGATGGTAGTCTGTTTAAATAAAATAATATATTTAGCGCAAATATGCATTTTTATTAATCCTTAGACATAATTTTCCAATTTCGAAATCCATTTTGATACGTATACGACAACAAGAAATAGCAAGAATAATACTATAAAAATAAATAAATATGTTATAAAATATAAATTTTCCATAAAAAAACGTATTACCTACTGAATGTGATTTTTAAAAATGAATTACAATGACGAAGTAATAATACTTGTGTGCACTTTAATTTTTCTTATCTGCATCAATATTCGGCAACACATGGCATGCTTTAAATCTAATTTTCATCCAACTTTGTGGATTGTAATATTTTAGTTATTATATTTCGGATGCGAAACAGCCAAGTCTAGATAAATTAGCCCAAATTCATCACCATTAACTAAAAAGCTCCTTATACATTTAAGTAATTTTTACTTACTGGTCAAAAAAGGGATTTCATTCACAAGAGGTAGCATAGATTATCAAAGAAAGAAAAATAACGAGCAAAGAAAGAAAACTTAAGAATGTTTGCAAGCAGTCAAAGTTACCCATACAAAAGGACACTTGCACTTTTTCAATGTTCCCATAACAAAGAGCACAGACCCTATTTGAACAACCATAGTAGAGAACGATATATACCTGTATCCCATTCGATATTTTAGAACAGAGTGATGTCAATAAAGAAAAAAATACTTTTAAGGTGTAAAAGGAGTGGCCGCTTAAAGAGTATACAAAACTCAACAACATAAAAACCACCTGTACCCCGAACCAACACAAGGTCATCGTAAGTAAAACGTGCCTGCACCTCATTCAATAATTTAGAACAAAATTACGTCAATAAAAATAAAAATTCTTCAAGGCGTAAAAATCAAACACTTGCGTCCGAGTACGTCCAAGGTCGAAAATAAACCCAACCCAATGTCATAAATAAACATCTGCTCAAAAGTGTAGTCAAGGTTACATAAAACCATCAAAGAATATCTGCACCCACTATAAAAATAAATCCCAGAATACCTAAATAAAGAACAAAGTAAGAAAAATAGCCAGCGCTCAATATTACTCATAACAAAAGGTCCATGCCGCCTTCGAAATCATACATAATAAAAGACACTCTTTCAAGGTGTGAAAATCCCATCAAGGTGTGAAAATCAGATCATAAAGAGACCCAGACCCTATTGTTACGACTATAATAGCTCTTTCAAGGTGTGAAAATCACATCAAGGTGTGAAAATGCCATAAACACCCTTGAAGAACATGAAGGTATAACAAAACCCAAATATAATACAAATCTAACTTTTGGGAAAAAATAATGGTCAAGGTAACATCAATAAAACAGACTTGCATCCCTTTAGATATTTTCAAACAAATAAATTACGACAATAAAGAAATATTTCAAGGTGTAAAAATTTGTAACGCAACAGTGTCATAAATAAAAGGGCACCTGCATACCATAAAAATACCCTCGTTCACGCCAAGGTAGCACCATCAAAGAGCAGATCCATCCTTCAAGGTCAAATAAGTTACATAAAAGACAAATGCACCACATAAAAATACCCTCGTCCAGGTGTATGGTCAAGGTCAAATTAACAAAGAGCAGTTGCATCCCTCAAGGTCGAATGAACACCTGCATACCATAAAAATACGCTCGCCCACGTGTATGGTCAAGGTCAACAGGATGGGTAGGCGAGGGGGGAGGAGGAGGAGGAGGAGGGACCGAAACAGGGTTTCATATCTACTGGATATCTATACTTGGTTTAGTAAATATATATGTATTTTGATTCATAAAAGCTGCTTCTTTGAACTTTCGTTTTCTCCAGTGCTGTTCCGTGTCCAAAACCTTGGCTTCTGACCACTGTATATTATGCTGGTTAGTCCATACATGTTCCGCTATACCTGATCTTGAAGTTTCAACTCTTTGAGTATGTTTCAGATTCTCTTCCCGTACGAGTAAAAGAACATCTGAAACATACTCAAAGAGGTGAAACTTCAAGATCAGGTATAGCGGAACATGTATGGACTAACCAGCATAATATACAGTGGTCAGAAGCCAAGGTTTTGGACACGGAATAGCACTGGAGAAAACGAAAGTTCAAAGAAGCAGCTTTATGAATCAAAATACATATAGTATATTTACTAAACCAAGTATAGATATCCTTAATATCTGGAAGCCTCTTCTTGTCCAAAACCAACAGCTTAATATTCACACTCCAATAAGCACGTAGGCAGAGTCATCAAGCTTCACTGCACATGGATAGTATTTAAGACAGTAGCTTTAGAATTGTAATTCAGTTTACACTTGAAAACGGTTAGAGATACTTACTAACCGAAACGTTGCGTTAAGTAACAAAATAAAGACAATGGAAGTCCGACAAGGTAATTTTTTTTATATTACTTCATTGTCTACCACCTTCAAACATATTATACCTATGTTTTAAAATTGCGAATATTCCCCGATTTATGACCTCTATAATGGTCGCTTAATTCGATATAACTAGTAAAGTTAACTATAGTTTTAAATCTTCATAAAGAATTAACCGACATGTATGACGCTTAATTCTTTACAACAAAACTAAAGAAAATAAAACTACACTGGTTTAGTATGAAATGATCGCGGATTAAGTTTAGCCAATTGGCGCTTAATTTCATATTACAGAAATAAATATAATATATTATATTTTGTAATATCGTTTGGCGAATAATTCGTTATTACAAAACGTTGACAAATATGAAAATGTCGCTTAATACAGGTGCCTGTAAAAAAGGTAAAATAGGAAATTTAAGTAAAAACAGGTTTTGTTACATAGGTTTTAATTACTACTAAACGATGGCACCGTTAACTCGTTTTTCAACTTTTGTCGCTTAATTCGTAATTACATAACCCGGTCCACTTAGTATTCGGCCAATATTATTTAAGCGTTGAATATATCCTTTATTAGCTCCCCCCCCCCCTTTTTTTACCATCGTGGTGATTAACATAGCAACAGCAGATGTTGCTGCACCTATTTGACCTTGTAAAAGCATCAGGTGCTCATCTCGTCTTAAAGTGTTTTCAGACAAGGGTAGCTTAATCTTTGGGTTTATTTTGGGAGGTACAAGCTCCTTACAATTTTCAGGACATAAATATTTATTTTTCAAATATTTTTTAACCTCGTCTGATATTCCAGAAATGAGCATCTTACCCCAACAAAAAGACAACTCAGATTATATTGGCTCAGAAAACTCCTTTACCTTAGTCTCATCCTCCCCCAAAATGGATGTAATGTCAAATTGACACGAAGCTTCTTCTGAAAAAAATTAAAAAGAAAATTGGACCTACTTTTACCACCTTAAACCAAATTTTACAATGAGACGACTCCCTCGGCATACAAATTGTGTAGTAAATTTTTTGCCACATATATATACATGAAAATTACACCACCCTAGGTATAATCCATGTATGAAGTGTATTTTATCATTCCCAAAAAACAAACTTTGAATGAAAACAACATTTGCCACCCTAGGCAAACTTAAGCTAGTACACCACCCTAGGCATAAAAAATGTAGAGTAAAACAATAATACATAACATTACACCACCCTAGGTATTATGATGGGTTATGGGGTAAAGGGGGTTTGTTTTGTCAGCTTTAAAAATATGTGGTTGTTTCGAGCAAGCAAAAAGGTAACTAGCTACTATTGGAAAAAATATCTAGAGGCTTATGAATGAAATTGATGCTTTCACACCTAATTGGAGGCCGTTTTATTTTTATGCGTTTCCTCCGTTTTCAATGGTTTTAAGAGTTATACAAAAAATTATTACGGATAAGGCTGAGGGAATCCTTATTGTACCTCTTAGGGTCTCCCAGCCTTGGTTTCCCCTTTTTGAAACGTTGTTAGTCACAAAACCTTAAATTTTTGAACTAAAGTTTACCATTCTATCTTTCAGTGGGATGCCTCATCCACTGTCGGAGAGCCTTTCCCTGGCAGCAGAAAAGTTATCGGAGAAGCGTTACTACGAGGGGCAATCCCAAAAAATTTATTAGAAATATGTGTTTTATCTATAACAGATTCTACCTTGAAACAATATTCTACTGGATGAAGACTTTGGTGGCCATTTTGTAGCATGAAACGTCTTGATCCTTATATTGTTACAGTTCCAAAGTATTGTGGAGTTTCTAACCTGTCAGTTTAATACTGACTCATCTTATGGTACCTTCTCTTAACTCACACCGTTCTACCCTCGCTTAAATAGCAGGTCCAGATTTAGCCTTTGACTTTAGGCTTAAAAGATTATTTAAAGGAGTATTTTTCAAGAGGACGCCCCAACCAAGGTACGAGAATACCTGGGACCCAGTAATAGTTTTAACTTATGTAAGATCTTTACGTAATGACGATATATCACTTGAAACTTTAACAAAAAAAAACTGACCGTTTTATTAGCATTGGCAACAGGTCATCGAATGCAGACTTTAAGTTTAATTGACGTAAGAAATATTGTCGTCGAAAAGGTCGAAATTAAAATAGTTGATAGAATTAAAACAGCTGCCATAAATAGGTCACAGCCTCTTCTCGTGTTGCCATTTTTTAACGAGGATCCAGAAATCTGTGTAGCTAGAATGCTATTTAAATATTTAGATAAAATTCTTAATTTAAGGGGCTCATGTCAGTATCTTTTTAGTACGTTTAAAAGACCACACCACAGGGCCTCCCCTCAAACCATCAGTAGATGGCTTAAAACCATTTTAAAGGCGAGTGGTCTTGATACCGATTAATTGAAACCATATAGCACTCGGCATGCAGCTGCCTCGTCGGCAGCTCGGGCAGGAGTGAGTGTAGACACAATCCGTTTGGCTGCTGGTTGGTCTAGATACTCCAAAACATTTGCGTTATTTTATAATAGACCTTTGGTTGACCATCAACAGTTTGCCAATGCTGTATTAACTTTAAATTTCTAATATTAAGTAGATACTGAATTCCTTATATTTTACATTTATATATATATTATATCTTTGTGGTTTTTGTTCGTGGAAAAATGACAAGAAAATTAGTTATGTTTGTTTAGCTTGTTGACTAGAAAAGGTTTATTCTGGTTTGTTATAATATAATTATATATACTTGAAATTATTTTTTTTTGTTGTGTATTTTAAATTGTTGGTGCTACTATCTTTACACTTCTACAACTATTTATTTATGAGACGAGGCCGAAATATAATTACAAGATCAAACGAACACACCTTAAGTGATGTTCGATCTTGATTATATGAGGCCTCGTCAAAATAAATAAAGTTCCTTTACCTACCCTAATTATCAAGATAATTCCCAAAAAAATATCTATGCTATGAATTTTATTTAAACGACAACTTTACCTCAATCAAACGAAATTTAAAGTAATTATCACTTGAGGATAGCAGGCAAATGTAAGACATGAAATTTGCCTACAAAATTTTCAACAACATGATCGATTCAACGCCACTTATTAATTTATTAAATATAAACGTTCCATCCTATAACACGCGAAATAAGCTTTTTTTCCATATACTATCCAATACAACAAATTATCATTCTAACTCGCCTCTAAATCGTTGCTGTAAATCGTATAATACACTTACAAATTTGGTTCAACTGGATATCTGTTTCTTTCCCTGATGGCTCTAACCATCAGTGCACTCAAAAAGTTTTATTTTAATCATACTGCATAGGAAGTATCCTATGAATTTAGTTTTAGTATAATAACACTGATCTGTTAATGTTTAGTTTAATGTTTAAATTAAAAATATATTTTTTATACCTTTGTTTTTTTTATTTAAGTACAACTGCAATAATGTTAGAACTATATATTTTTTTATTTAGTATGTTTTTAAATATCCATGGCACACATAGGAGTTTCCACCAACAGCTCCTATAAAACATAGGAGTAGGAGTTGTTGTTTCCACATGGATTTTGTCGAAGAGTCGGCATTGACAAACAAATCTAGATCCATTTTTACTGCAATTCGTTGGCGCAGCGGCGGCCGAGTCGGCCGAGTCGGCCGTGTGTGTTATAGCCCTTAGTATCGCAAAGCAAACAGAAATAGGTAGATTATATTTCCCACATGCACCCGTGTAGGATTTTATGAATATTGATATCTACGCTGCCGAAGGGAGATGTACTTAGTTTTGCTGTCGAGACTAGAGTTTCTTGTCTCTCGTTGCCTTCCCTCGACGAAACGAGAGAGATATTTTCTCTCGAATAAAGCTCCGAGACGAGACAAGAGAAATACCCTCTCTCGTCGAGAAATTCTTGTCTCTCTCTCAAGCAAAAAATGTTTTATAATTTATTATGAGTGTTTGCATAGACATAGTAAACAGTTAAGCAGTTATTCACGTTTTTGGTATTGTTTTTTTTTCGATTAAAAATATGCAAAAATTGTGAAATGTATTTGCTTTGGAAATAAGTGCATTTTATTGTAAACTCTAACTATTTGTGATGAGAATAAAATTAGCATATAACCAGAAATAAAAAATTGGTTAGTGTAATAGCCACGATACACCATTTTAAATTAATATTTGATATAGGTTATATAGGGAGGTTGGAAATAAAATTTAATTGTTAAGACAATTAAGTTTTCCATGTTTAGAATATTTGTGAAAAATAGCCTAGTGTGAGAGCGACGCGGGAAAGTACGGTAAAATTGGAGTTATTTCTACGATACAATATAAAATAAAAAAACAATAAAGAAAATGTGGTAATATAATGTATTAAATACAGTTTTTTTAGACAACAAACTTAAATAAGTGTACGTATTTAACACGTATATTTTACGTCCTGTACCTACGTACGTACCGTTAATGCCCTGAAAAATGTTCGTATATAATACGTACACACGTGGTACGTACCGACGTAAAATGGACATAAAATGTACGTATTTAATACGTACAATGCTGTTTGGGATCAACAAACTACTGATTATTATTGACGTCACGTATAAGCAGGAATTTTGGTGATGGTTCATGTAATGTGGAGGTGATTATGAAAAATAATACACAATAATAAACGTGTAAGAGACACAATAAGCTTGTACTGTTTTTACTCACTTTTTATTATCCGTTATCTTTTATTAACTTTGAATAAATATTTTACGTGAGAAAATACAATGACATGCACGAAAAACTTACAAAAACTAACTAATTTTGATATTTTTATTATAAATTGGATATTTTCAAAAGGGATCCTTTATCTTGGATTATATCAACCTGATTAAAAATATAATTACAGCGTTGTGTCATGCTTAAAAAATAGGATATTATGTAATAAAAAAATGGATTTTGCTATTTTTGTTATTACTAAAGAGCGGGTAGTAGGTAGGTAGTGCTAAACCAGAGTCGACATGAGGACTTATTGGGAAATATTATTTGTTAAAAATTCGGGAGTCGCTAAATTCTTGGGTGTTCAAATCGACAACCTAAAGTTTAAGGGCCACATTCTTGCATTTAATGGGAGACTATAGCATCTGGTTCTTACGCAGTGTGAGTTGCATCAAGTGAATTGATAACTTGTTGAGAGTCACTATATTGCTTTTTGGGAATTTAGTAGTAAGGGCCTATTGGGCTCCACATTGGTTTTGTAAAAGTGGGCATTAAGATAATTATGTGGTCGTACTCACTGTAAACGTTTATTTGTCAGGAAAAAGATTTTAACTATCTATTTATTGGAATACTAGTTCTTACTTTATATAGTGATCATTGTAATTTCCATTTTCAACAGTTTTAATACTGTCCAAAGCTTTGTTAACAAGATGAACCTACTTCTTATAACAATAAGGTGTATTTTAATTTGATTTTGATTTATTAGAGAACAAAATTTTGTGTGTGAGGCAGAGTAGTGTCGGATTAAACCCTGATGGGGCTGGCTACCGACTAAACTCCCCGTGTTCCTGCGGTTTCCGCGCCATAGGAGTATAAACCTTCAGACCACACGTCTTAGTATTTCATCTCTGCACGCCTAATGCGTGCTTTGCTTCGTACTCCGCCTATGCCTAGGTACTTAATTCTTTATTGGAATGAGTTCCTGCTTTTTCAAAAGCTTTGACTGCTTTCCTTTTCATGAATGTTGTTATCGTTTTCCATTCAAGATCTCTATGAATTTATTGTGCATTTCTTACATAATTATTTTCTGTGGCCTCCAACCCTTAATATATAGAAACTTTTTTAGTTATAAACCTTATATTTTGGCAAAATCTAGTGGTGTACCAAATTCGTTTACTATTTATTATTCCCAATAGTAACTTTAATAAATCAATTTCACCCTCGCCGCCCCTGACTTTTGCCGTTTCTGATATATAGAAACTTTTTTAGTTATAAACCTTATATTTTGGCAAAATCTAGTGGTGTACCAAATTCGTTTACTATTTATTATTCCCAATGGTAACTTTAATTAATAAATTTCACCCCCGCCGCCCCTGACTTTTTTCGTTTCTGATATATAATAACTTTTTTAGTTGTAAACCTTATATTTTGGCAAAATCTAGTGGTGTACCAAATTCGTTTACTATTTATTATTCCCAATAGTAACTTTAATAAATCAATTTCACCCTCGCCGCCCCTGACTTTTGCCGTTTCTGATATATAGAAACTTTTTTAGTTATAAACCTTATATTTTGGCAAAATCTAGTGGTGTACCAAATTCGTTTACTATTTATTATTCCCAATGGTAACTTTAATTAATAAATTTCACCCCCGCCGCCCCTGACTTTTTTCGTTTCTGATATATAGAAACTTTTTTAGTTATAAACCTTATATTTTGGCAAAATCTAGTGGTGTACCAAATTCGTTTACTATTTATTATTCCCAATAGTAACTTTAATTAATTAATTTCACCCTCGCCGCCCCTGACTTTTTCCGTTTCTAGTATATAATAACTTTTTTAGTTGTAAACCTTATATTTTGGCAAAATCTAGTGGTGTACCAAATTCGTTTACTATTTATTATTCCCAATAGTAACTTTAATTAATTAATTTCACCCTCGCCGCCCCTGACTTTTTCCGTTTCTGGTATATAATAACTTTTTTAGTTGTAAACCTTATATTTTGGCAAAATCTAGTGGTGTACCAAATTCGTTTACTATTTATTATTCCCAATAGTAACTTTAATAAATCAATTTCACCCTCGCCGCCCCTGACTTTTGCCGTTTCTGATATATAGAAACTTTTTTAGTTATAAACCTTATATTTTGGCAAAATCTAGTGGTGTACCAAATTCGTTTACTATTTATTATTCCCAATGGTAACTTTAATTAATAAATTTCACCCCCGCCGCCCCTGACTTTTTTCGTTTCTGATATATAATAACTTTTTTAGTTGTAAACCTTATATTTTGGCAAAATCTAGTGGTGTACCAAATTCGTTTACTATTTATTATTCCCAATAGTAACTTTAATAAATCAATTTCACCCTCGCCGCCCCTGACTTTTGCCGTTTCTGATATATAGAAACTTTTTTAGTTATAAACCTTATATTTTGGCAAAATCTAGTGGTGTACCAAATTCGTTTACTATTTATTATTCCCAATGGTAACTTTAATTAATAAATTTCACCCCCGCCGCCCCTGACTTTTTTCGTTTCTGATATATAGAAACTTTTTTAGTTATAAACCTTATATTTTGGCAAAATCTAGTGGTGTACCAAATTCGTTTACTATTTATTATTCCCAATAGTAACTTTAATAAATCAATTTCACCCTCGCCGCCCCTGACTTTTGCCGTTTCTGATATATAGAAACTTTTTTAGTTATAAACCTTATATTTTGGCAAAATCTAGTGGTGTACCAAATTCGTTTACTATTTATTATTCCCAATGGTAACTTTAATTAATAAATTTCACCCCCGCCGCCCCTGACTTTTGCCGTTTCTGATATATAGAAACTTTTTTAGTTATAAACCTTATATTTTGGCAAAATCTAGTGGTGTACCAAATTCGTTTACTATTTATTATTCCCAATGGTAACTTTAATTAATAAATTTCACCCCCGCCGCCCCTGACTTTTGCCGTTTCTGATATATAGAAACTTTTTTAGTTATAAACCTTATATTTTGGCAAAATCTAGTGGTGTACCAAATTCGTTTACTATTTATTATTCCCAATGGTAACTTTAATTAATAAATTTCACCCTCGCCGCCCCTGACTTTTTCCGTTTCTAGTATATAATAACTTTTTTAGTTGTAAACCTTATATTTTGGCAAAATCTAGTGGTGTACCAAATTCGTTTACTATTTATTATTCCCAATAGTAACTTTAATTAATTAATTTCACCCTCGCCGCCCCTGACTTTTTCCGTTTCTGGTATATAATAACTTTTTTAGTTGTAAACCTTATATTTTGGCAAAATCTAGTGGTGTACCAAATTCGGTTACTATTTATTATTCCCAATAGTAACTTTAATTAATTAATTTCACCCTCGCCGCCCCTGACTTTTTCCGTTTCTGGTATATAATAACTTTTTTAGTTGTAAACCTTATATTTTGGCAAAATCTAGTGGTGTACCAAATTCGTTTACTATTTATTATTCCCAATAGTAACTTTAATAAATCAATTTCACCCTCGCCGCCCCTGACTTTTGCCGTTTCTGACATATAATAACTTCTTTAGTTGTAAACCTTATATTTTGGCAAAATCTAGTGGTGTACCAAATTCGTTTACTATTTATTATTCCCAATAGTAACTTTAATTAATTAATTTCACCCTCGCCGCCCCTGACTTTTTCCGTTTCTGGTGTATAAAAACTTTGTTAATATTGATTCTTACCTCATATCAAAATCTAACGGTCTACAAAAATCGTTTACTCTTTCTTGGGACCAATTTTGATAATTTATTAATTTTAATAAGTTATCCACCCCTGCAGCCCCTGGCAGACTAACCAATTTTCAGAACAAACCCCCGTATGTATATCACAAATAATTTTTACTGTCTGGGCCAGCTGACTATACAACATGTAAGAAAAACGTATTTTTTCAATTATATCTTATATCTCCCAATATTGGGAACTCGTTGGTGGAATCGTTTCTGAATCCGTTTCTAACTTCAGCCACATCTTTTATATTATGTATTAGATGTATAGCCCTATACGCTGTTGAGCCGTAGGTGAGTTCTGTGGTCTAGCTACCGCTGTTATCATTTGCAGCTTGATTTTGAGCCCCATTGTGCTCTTTTGACCTATCAATCGGTACAGTCTGTCTATATACCTGCCTTTGTCTTCCTAATTACTTTCTTGATATGCTTTTCCCATGTTAGACCGGAGTCTATTCCTAAGTAATTATCTTACTTGGTCCATGCGATCTCCTCTTAGGTGAAATAGATCTTTTTCTTTGCACCACTTGTAATGATAAGCCAGATAAATCCCCAATGTTTATTTTCGCAAGCCGGGCAGAGGGAATAAGGAGGATGTGTTCTATTCACCTCAAAGCTTCCAATAAAACGATTCTATTGCCAAATGTATATTATTTGTGCATGCCTTTAGTGGTTGTGGCACTACATCGGCGTCGTTTAATCAAGGCAAGATTCGATTCCTCAAAACTGTGGAAAAAAATCCAACATTAGCAGAGGCGATTCAGGTATTTGATGACCCCAATGCAGAATCAACGGAAGTCGTAGCCGCTGGCGAACTGTTTATGCTGAGGCAGTATGGCGCAGGCAGCAAACATCGTATGTTGGATTCCCTGCGGTATACGAACTTTGTACTTGTCTCCAAAAATTCATTTAATCTTGCATCACTGCCACCAACATCCGATGCGTCCCATTATCATTCATTGCGAACTTATTGTCAAGTCCAGAGCTGGCAGGGAGTTCAGAAACCTCCAGAAGATCATGGATGGCGAAAAACAACAACATGATTAGACGCTATACGAATCTGAAAGAAACCAGCTCCAGAGGTTTTACTCAAGAGTATCTCGTGCAGATGCCAGAAAGGTTGTGGACCTGCTTGTGGTTGCCGTAAAGCAGGATTAAAATGTTCGGTTTTATGTTTATACTGTATTCGGGCGTCCTGCGAAAACATTCTTGACCAGATTGTGCTAGACGACGACAATATAGAAGACATACAGACATAAAATACAGGACGATGAGGACCAAACAGACAACACCGAGCTTGCCGAATATGGCGCCGGACACAGTGAAATCCATATCGACCGTGGAATAGGCCTCTTAGGGATACCACGTTAAAAAAAAATTGCGCCGATCAACTCTACCTCAAGAGTGGTGTGGAAACGGATTGAAAATTATATTTTCTGGTATCATGTTTGCATAAAAATAAAAAAGTTAGTGTAGGTCAACAATAATAAGAAACTATTGACCGTAGATCATGATAATTAAAAAATGCCCATATCGAAGTATGTAAGGCGCACTTCTAAAAATCATATCTTTTATTATATACCTAAGATCAAATGTATCAAATCGAGCATCTGCTTACTTAAAAAACCTTCATCTTATAGTAAAAAAATATTACAGAATTGTTTGGTAACCATCTTTGTATTAATCCGCGCGATTAAATTATGATTTTGTTAAAAATTGCAAACTACCCCCTAACTTTGGCGCATTGTGGAGCGAAAACTATTAGTCGGAGCCAAAAAATGCAAAGAGTTAAAGTTGTGCACAATTTTCCTTCCTACATATTTTATTTGAACTTTTTTTCAATAGCACCTACCCCAAGGGTGCTATTTTGCAACAAGCGCAGCGAGTCAGAGTTTTCATCCCCTCACCCCTCGAGCGGCAGCCCCCCGAGGTCGCAAACTCAGGTGGACTATCAGGAAATCTATCTCTACCATCCCACCAAATTTCATTTCTTTCCGACCTTTTACAAGTAGAACCCCTTATTTTGTACCCATCGCTTGGCCTATAAATACCAGCGCCAATCTTGTTTTAGTCAGTCACTTATTAAGTTCAGTCATTCAGAAGTTTGTGTAAAAGTCATAAAGTCAAAGAGGCCAGTTTCTAATTAAAAAGTGCGGAAATAGAAAGTTATAATTCGTTGCAGCAAAATCCAAAGTGAGTGTTTTATCTTAAGATAATTGTACTATTTTAGAACTTAGTGGGTGGCCGGCTCTCAAACAAAGAAATTTTGTGTTTAATTTTTATGAAGAAAAATTTGTGAAACTGAAGTGCGCGAAAACAAACAAAAACTGTAAATAATTGTCAAAGTTCTTATTCTTTTGCTTCTTAACTTGTTTTAGACAAATTGTATTTCTTGTCTATCTATAGGTACATTTATTTTATCAATACTTATATATTTTATTCAGCAAAATCCTTTTTGCTTTACTGATAGTAAGTATTCTAGGGCCGACCCTGCTCCCTATTTAGACTTGCAGTGCTCCTGCCTTATAAAAATTAGGGAAAACCTAAGTAACAGAAAAAGGAAAAGGGCAGGGCATTACACACTGTAGCTTGACTCTCTTGTCCATTTATTTTGATTTACCATCTTATACGCCATTGCAATATTCTGTCTACTTCATGCTGCAGTATTCTGCAGATAACATAATCTATGTTTACCACAAAGTGACGGCCACCTATTTCCCTGTGGGGAGCTGCTCATAATTTAATGCCAATATTAAAAAGTTATATTTAAAAACGGTAACTCTCAGGAAGCTGAAATTTTGGAGACACTTCAGTTGGATTGCACCTATACCGGGTGTTTCTCAAAAGACGTTCACCCCTATAACTTTATTGTATTTATAGATATTAAAATAAAATTTTGGAATTATGCATAAGAGATGAGTCTGCTTTTATTGACATAATTTTTATTTTGTTAGCACTTCCGGTTTGACCGGAAGTGACCCTAACTTTGGTATTTTAAATAAGACCTCCTATATATTTTTACTTATTAGGATTCAGCATGACATTCTGAGTAAAACGACACCCCACTTGTCATTTTTTGATCTGTTATAACATTTTTATGTTTATTTTTTATTTTCAATCTAGAGTGCTAAAAATTCATTAAATCTGTTAATTAATAGTCAAGTAGTATATGAAAATTAAAATTATGTTATAATAATTGATAATTGAAGTTTCACAAGCGTTTAAAAAATGAAATTTTGTTTTCTTGACGTTTACTCCATTTTTCCAAATGGAACGATGGTTGTTCACTAGGATATTTAAAACGAGCATTTTTTTTTCAATAATTTGATACCATACACTCCTATGCTATTTTAAAATTGACACTGAAAAATTTACCTTAAGTCCCAATCGCAAATTTAAAAGCGTTAAGCATCATTGCCGGCCCTATCTTTTCTAAAGAAATAGGCGGCTTTGAAAAACAATGGAATAATAATATATTTAATAGTTAATAGTATATAGAATAGTTTTGAGAACTAATTTTAAATTAAAATTGTAATGTCATTCGTTTATTAAACTTACATTGTAAATCAGATAAAATGGTTAGTTTTACTAGAAATGAACAAATTGATATGCTCCTAATTTTTGAAATGACCAGAAAAATTCTTCTGAAGCCGCAAGATTGTATGTATTGTATGTTTTATAAACTTATGACATTACAACTTTAAATTATTGCTTTTCAAAACCATTCCACTGTTTTTCAAAGCCACCTTTATATTTCTTTAGAAAATAGGCAATAATGCATAACGCTTTTAAATTTGCGATTGGGATATATGGGAAACTTTTCAGTGTCAATTTTAAAATAGCATAGGAGTGTATGGTATCAAATTGTTGGGAAAAAAATGCTCGTTTTAAATATCCTAGTGAACAACCATCGTTCCATTTGGAAAAATGGAGTAAACGTCAAGAAAACTAAATTTAATTTGTTAAACGCTGGTGAAACTTCAATTATCAATTATTATGACATAATTTTAATTTTCATATACTACTTGACTATAAATTGACCAGATTTAATTAATTTCTAGCACTCTAAATTAAAAATAAAAATTGATTTAAAAATGTTATAAAACGTCAAAAAATGACAAGTGAGGTGTCATTTTACTCAGAATGTCATGCTGAATCCAAATAAGTAAAAATATACAAGAGGTCCCATTTAAAATACCAAAGTCAGGGTCACTTCCGGTCAAACCGGAAGTGCTAAAAAATTAAAAATTATGCCAACAAATGCAGTCTTATCTCTTATGCATAATCCCAAAATTTTATTTTAATATCTATAAATACAAAAAAGTTATAGGGGTGAACGTCTTTTGAGAAACACCCTGTATAGGTTTTTAACATGTTAATTTTTCAAACTTATTAAACTAGTTTTTTGTTAGTGACCTCAATGGTTATATGTTTGAATGGTTCTGGGTTGGATTAAGGTCAATAAAACAGCGTTAGAGATAAAGTATTTGTATTTGCCGACGTTTCGACCTAATTTAGACCATCCTCAGGGCACTAAAAATGTTGTGGAATAATTAAAAACACATCACGAGACTAATATTACAAATTTACAAATTTAAATTGTATAAATCAGTATATAAACAGTGTTTATATATTCTTTTAATTAATTTGAGTATAAAATTATGTATACACAACAATTGGTAATTGACTACAATTATGTATTAGTTTAGTAGATTCAAACAGGATATTACTTACATACAAGTTTTCACTCCAGTGTACAAAAAGCTATAATTTTCAGGCACATGCCAATTAACATATTTGATTGTTTTTTTTATCATTTAAAACAATTTGTGGAAGATGGACATATTACATATGGGGACTAAAACTTTTGAAAAAAAAAAAGACACACAACAGATTAAAATTCTTTGGTACAAAACAATGGTGTTTTCGTGTCTAATTTATTAATACTGCGCTGAACATCGATCAAGTGGTATTAGCTTATCTTTTGATGGTTATATAGTAAAAAACAGTTTGCAAAAAGAAGATGAGAATTCAAAAAACCAACAATAAGTACTCCTGTCTCTATACAGGATGTTGTACTGACTTTAAAATATTATGGTATGCTATGCTTAATTTTTCTACATCCTGCTTTTTGTTAGAATTATTAGGGTGCTTCTTGATCTCTATCATTTCGTTGACCAATCTCTTTTTATAGTTGTTCTGTCTTCCCAGTATGGCCACACTGTTAAAATTGAAATCATGTTGTTTTTCCTCAAAGTGCTCAGCCAATGCCGTTTTGTTTTTTGTATTTATAAGGTTATTAGGTCTTATACTGCGTTTATGTTCCGACATTCTTGTTTTTAAGTATCGTCCAGTTTGCCCTATATAAACGCCATTACACCCGTTACACGGTGATCTGTAGATAACATTACTTGTTATGTCCTGTAAGTTTTGTTGGTTCCCCAGCATATGCTTTAACTAAATTCTTGTCTACTTTAATATCTCAGGCCTTTAAAAAAGATCAGTATCACATAAAAGATTCTTTCGAAATGGTGAATTTCATACAAAACTTTCAAGTTCCAGAAAATCACATACTAATATCATTAGATGTTATATCACTAGTTACTAACATTCTAACTGATCTAACAATTGATTTATTAAAAAAAAAAGGTGGTTTATGATTAAAGATCATTGTGAATTAGCACTAGATACGTTTGTTGACCTCTTATAATTTTGCTTTGAACATAGTTATTTTAATTTTGAAAACACATTTTATAAGCAGATTTTTGGACTTGGAATGGGTAATTGCTTGTCCCCAAGTTGCTCAGACGTGGTTATGTCCGAACTACAAACACAATGTATTAATAAACTTGACTTTCAGTTACCTTTTTTTAAGAGGTATGTTGATGACATAATCACGTGCGTACCAAAAAGCAAAGTTCCTACCATATTAAATATGTTTAACAGCTTTCACCCAAGATTACAATTTACAGTAGAAAAAGAAAGTAATAACTCAATCGCATTTCTCGATCTTTTACTAATAAGAACTGAAGAAAATACAATTAAAACATACTGGTATCATAAGCCTACCTTTTTAGAGAGATTTCTTAATTTTCACTCACAACATTCCTTTAAACAAAAAAACAATATCATCAACAACCTAAAAAGTAGGGCTTTAAAATTATCACACCCAGACTTTCATCAAAAAAACTTAAACAATATTATAACATACTTAGCAAAGAATAACTATCCCAAAAAACTTGTTAAAAAACTACTAGATCAGACTGTACCTAATAACACCTGTTCACTACGTAATAGTCAAGTCAAATATTTTAAGATTCCTTATATACATGATCTCTCAAAAAAAATAGCTCGACAACTCAACAATGATGACATTAAAGTATCATTCAAAAATGAAAACAAAGTTCAAAAACTGTTTCACAAACAAAAAACAAAAACACCACAGGACATAACAAGTAATGTTATCTACAGAGTACCGTGTAACGGGTGTAATGGCGTTTATATAGGGCAAACTGGACGATACTTAAAAACAAGAATGTCGGAACATAAACGCAGTATAAGACCTAATAACCTTATAAATACAAAAAACAAAACGGCATTGGCTGAGCACTTTGAGGAAAAACAACATGATTTCAATTTTAACAGTGTGGCCATACTGGGAAGACAGAACAACTATAAAAAGAGATTGGTCAACGAAATGATAGAGATCAAGAAGCAGCCTAATAATTTTAACAAAAAGCAGGATGTAGAAAAATTAAGCATAGCATACCATAATATTTTAAAGTCAGTACAACATCCTGTATAGAGACAGGAGTACTTATTGTTGGTTTTTTGAATTCTCATCTTCTTTTTGCAAACTGTTTTTTACTAACCATCAAAAGATAAGCTAATACCACTTGATCGATGTTCAGCGCAGTATTAATAAATTAGACACGAAAACACCATCTTTTTGTACCAAAGAATTTTAATCTGTTGTGTGTCTTTTTTTTTTTTCTAAAGTTTTAGTCCCCATATGTAATATGTCCATCTTCCACAAATTGTTTTAAATTATAAAAAAAACAATCAAATATTAAAAGAAAAATAAAATACAGTGGCATATCGGACAAGTGTGTAACTATTTTTTATATTGGAATTAGTGATGGGATAACTCGAGTGAAAAATAACCGATTACTCGATTTTTTCAATCATTTGAATTATTCGGTTATCATCGGTAATTATCGAGTGACGAAAATTCGAAATATTTTACTCTCAAACGACCCGCATACCATTCATAAATCACCAATCGCTCATTGCGGTTACACAAACTGGTAAGTTTACGGAACTGGCGACCTTTTTTTTTTTTAGAAGGCTGGTGATTGATTATTAAAGTTATTAAAAAACCGGTTTTTTACTACTTTGGCGACCTTTTTTTCCAGTGCCCCTAATATAGCATTCGAGTGACAAATCGATTATCATTCGGTTTTTTAAATCACTCGAATTCTCAGAAGTCGATTATTAAAATAACTCGATTTTTCCCATCACTAATTGGAATACACAGGGATCCAAGTGCAATGGATACCCTGGGGCGGGTAGACCACGACGGCCGTTTCGTCCTTATTAGGACTCGACGGGCAGCCATAACCCAAGCAATTCCAAGAATGACGGAAAAATGCACTAAAAGCCTCATTGTAACACCAAGGCGGTCATCAGTGCACCGTAGCGTCATCCCACGGAATTCACTCCAATGCACTCGGATCCCTGTGTATTCCAATATAAAAAAAAATAGTTACACACTTGTCCGATATGCCACTATATTTTATTTTTCTTTTAATTATTTTCGCGGACACTATATCATCTTTTAAACAATCAAAAATGTTAATTGGCATGTGCCTGAAAATTATAGCTTTTTGTACACTGGAGTGAAAACTTGTATGTAAGTAATATCCTGTTTGAATCTACTAAACTAATATATAATTGTAGTCACTTACCAATTGTTGTGTATACATAATTTTAAACTAAAATTAATTAAAAGATATTTAAACACTGTTTATATACTGATTTACAACATTTTTAGTGCCCTGAGGATGGCCTAAATTAGGTCGAAACGTCGGCAAATACAAATACTTTATCTCCAACGCTGTTTTATTGACCTTAATCCAACCCAGAACCATTCAAACTTATTAAACTACTTGTGGAAAACCAACAAAACCTAAGATCTAGTCGAGTCTTTAACTACCGCTACCAGATGGCAGCTGTTTTTAATACGGTTTGCCTTGTCGAAATATTAACTTTAAAACATATTTTATTTTATAATTTGGTTATTAGTGGTTGTTGTAGGTTGGATGTTAGGTTAGGTCGGTATGTAATCTGCCGTTGTTAATCAGTTTGTTTTTATCATTTATCGCATTTCAAAATGAATTAAATCCATTTTTGAAAACATTTGCAAGTTTCCTTGGAATAAGAATGCAAGTGAAAGAATTGGGTCGTTCCTCGGGTCGTTCTTTACCCGATTTGTTAATAAACGATCAAAGTCGGCAGAAATCACAGCTTCGAAATTATTCTATTTAGGGGAGACTCGGGCAAGAAGAACCATATGGGCAAAACGAATCAATCAAATATTTTTAAATTTAAATTTGCCGCTCTAATTTTGTCATCTAGTTTCGATAGCCGCCGCATTTCTGCAGTGTTTGTTGTGAAATATATTACGGTAAGTTGTTTTTTTTATATTTAACAGTGAATACAGAAATATGTACGTTCTGAATCATTTAACAGGGTTTAGGAGTTTGGAAACTATTTTTAAACAGTAAAAATGTGTTACATCATGATTGAATATATGGTAAAAGGATCTTTCGCCTTACTTAATCTTAAAATATTTCCGCGGTATCTGAAATCCATTTATTTTTAAACGGATTCATATATTTTATCTTACAAATAGGGCAAAAAGAACCGGGCAAAAGAAACAGTGTGGATTCAGTGTAATTTCTGCCAAAAGTGGGCGCATCACTTATGTGCCGACTACCATACTGGTGTCTATATCTGTGACACTTGCAAGGGTACGGTTTTAAGCTCATTAAAATACACTAAATAGTAATATTATTGTTGCGTCGAACAAGAAGGTTATTATTTAATACAACTTGTGGCAACAGGATGAAGCAAGCTGTCCTGGAGACAGAAATAATAATACCAGTAGCTTATCGACAATTGGTAAGTGAAAGTCGGGATCGCCTTTTTCGTAGGAATTTACTCGACGAAGTATAGATAGTTCGCGAAAAGGGGATTCGTTGTATATCGGAAATACAGTCCACTATTATCATTTTTCATTTTGGTCCTATCGTGTCGGATTTTACCGCGAAAAATTTAGACTTTTTTAGTGACAGCTGAAAAGGCCTTCAAGAAAAGTATTCCAGGCTCGAAGAAAATTATTAGACTATTTGTAGCGACGACTACCATCCCGAGGACTGAAATCCTGTAAGTTCATTCCATTTTATTGCTTATGGCTACAATATAGACACAACAAATCTGACTTGACAAATTTTAATTTTTTGCAAATCAAGACCTGTAATAATTGTTTACGGGTAGTAATTAACAACTTGACAATTTAACAGTGACATTTTGACAATAACATGACAGAGACAGCAACGGAGCTTTCTGCATTTAAGTTTAAACGAGGGATTTTAAAAAGCGCACTTACACGTTTTATAAAATTTGTAGAAAAAATAGATTTTCAGGATCTCGCTGACGATACAGCTTCTGAATTAAAAGTGCGATTAATTAAAATAGAACCAAATTTAAATGAGTTTGAAGATATTCAGTTTCACATTGAAAATATAGTTAAAAACACCAAAGATTCTCTCGAGAAAAAATATCTTGAAAGGGAGTCTTATGAGACTGAATATTTTAAAATTGTTTCTTTAGTAACAGGGCATATTTCTGACGATAATAATTCGAGTTATAAAAGTAAGAAAAATACAAGGGTTATTAATGAAAACGATCACCAGCCCCAATATTCAGGGAATGCTTCTATTCGCCTACCAATGTTAAAGTTACCAACCTTTTCTGGCTCATTTGACAAATGGCTTGAATTTCGGGATGCATTTATTTCTTTGGTAGAGAAAAATGGTTCTCTTGACAATGTGCAAAAACTATATTATTTGCGTGGCTCGTTGGAAGGTGAAGCATCTGAATTGATCGATTCTATTAAAGTCACCGATTCAAACTATAAGTTGGCATGGTCTCTCTTGACAGAACGATATGAAAACAATAAATTAATTATTTATAATTACGTAAAGGCTCTTTTTGATGCACCTGTCTTAACAAAGGAATTATACAGTGATTTGCGTAAACTATATGATTGCTTTAATAGAAATGTGCGTTTTTTAAATTTATTGGGACAACCTACAGACCAGTGGGACACATTACTTCTTTATTTGTTGACAAGCAAATTTGATTACCGAACCAGACGGGACTGGGAAAGTTTTAAAACAAAATCTGATCTTCCAACAATGGAAGATATGAGTATATTTTTAAAAAATAAATGCGAGTTGTTAGAAAAACTAGAAATTTCCAAGGTTGATATGCCTAGACAATTTAGGCGACCTCAAAACCAGTTTTATCAAAGTAAAGCACTCGTAGCTCAGGGCAAATTTAAATTTACTTGTTATTTTTGCAAAGGTGATTATTCCATTTTCAAATGTGACAAATTTTATAAATTAAATGTTGACGAAAGAATTCGTGAATCAACAAAATTGAATCTTTGTAAAAATTGTTTTAATCCGAGTCATGTCACAGCAAAATGTGAAAAGATACCTTGCAAGAAGTGCAATCAAAAACATAATACTCTTTTGCATAAAGGCATTACCGGCGGGGTTAAGATTGAAAAAATTGAATCCAATTTGATGGAATCAACATCGGCAATGCATCTTCAAGAAATGGTTGATAATAAAGATATTCAATGTAATAGAGGTATTGATAAAATGGAGAATCCTAATTATACTGTTTCGATGCAAAATGGAGTGTATAATTCGCAGTCGGCTAATTCAAACAAAAAATATGCATTGCTTTCAACGCTACAAGCTAACATAAAAGATAAATTTGGCAATATTTTTAAGGCCCGTGTTTTATTAGATCCGGGTTCTCTCTGTAATTTTATTACAGAAGAACTTAGTAACAAAATCGGCTTAGAAAAACAAGCAGTTAACTATCAAATTAGTGGGGTAGGCAATAATAATCCGTTATCAGCTAAATATAAAAGTAATGTCAAACTTTCATCGCGAATTAACAACTTTGAAACAGAAATAAGTTGTTTAGTTTTACCGATAATAATAACAGCACCTTTACCAATGTGTGATTTTGACGATACTGTTCTTAATATACCCAGTGGCATACAATTAGCTGATCCCGAGTTTAATATTCAAAAGAACATTGACATGTTATGCGGTATTACGGTTTTTTATGATATCTTGTTAACGACCCAAATGAAATTAGACAAAGGTCTTATATTACAAAATACTAAGTTTGGTTGGATTCTCGGAGGAGAAATTGGTATATCTGTATTAACCAACCACTCCATTGTTTCTTGTCATTCGATCGATACATTATTAAATGACAGTTTAACTAAATTTTGGAATATCGAAGAAGTAGATAGAGGCTTTGACAAAGCGCAAAAATCGGACGAGATTTGTGAGGCACATTTTATAACATCTCACGAACGTGATAATGACGGGCGGTTTATTTTAAGAATTCCATTTAAGGAGAATATTTTACACTTAGGCAAAACAAAAGATATGGCATTACGACGTTTCAAATTATTAGAAAATCGGCTTGTAAAAAATAAAAATTTAAGTATTCAATATTCTCAATTTATGAATGAGTATTTAGACATGAAGCATATGTTTGAACTCGATGCAAAAATAGAAGACCTTGAGGAAGATAATGTCTATTATCTGCCTCACCATGCGGTAGTGAAGGCATCTAGCTTAACTACAAAATTGCGAGTTGTGTTTGATGCCTCCGCAAAAAGTGATAGTGGTTTATCACTAAATGACGTCCAATATGCTGGACCAGTAATGCAAAATGATTTATTATCCATTCTTTTACGGTTTAGACAATTTAAATACGTAATTAACGCTGACATTTCGAAAATGTATAGGCAAATCTTAATTCATTCCGATCATCAAAAATATCAAAGGATATTTTGGCGGGACGACTCAAACAGCGATATAAACTGTTACCAATTGGCTACGGTAACGTATGGAATGACGGCTTCTCCATTTTTGGCAATTCGTTGTTTGAATCAATTAGCAATTGAGAATGAGAAAAAATATCCGTTAGCAAGTAAAATAATTAAAAATGATTTTTATGTTGATGACCTTCTTACTGGTCATGACTCTTTAGATGAAGTATTAAAGTTGCAACATGACATTGTTGCCATTTTAAAAACTGCAAGTTTTGAACTACGTAAATGGTTAACAAATAAGCAGGAAATTTATGAAAGACTTCAAATAGATCATAACTTAGAATCGTGTATTGTAAAGCTAGGTGAAAACGAATCTAACAAAACTTTAGGCATATACTGGAATGCTCATAATGACACTATTCAATTCCATATTCGCGACTTTGATGATCAAATTCACGTATCAAAAAGATCTATTCTGTCGATTATAAGTCAAATATTTGATCCCTTGGGTCTGTTAGGACCAGTTAATATTATAGCCAAACTTATTATACAAGATTTATGGAAAGATAAATTTACTTGGGATCAACCGGTATCAAATAATCTTAGAGAAAAATGGCTAGGATTTTCTAACAATTTAAAAAATTTAAGGGATTTTCACGTATTAAGACATGCATTTTTGACTAACCCAGATTGCCTAGAGTTACATATATTCGCTGATTCGTCTCAAGTAGCATACGGCGCGTGCGCGTACGTACGGTGTAAAAAGGGTAATACGATTTCAAATACATTATTATGTGCTAAGTCGCGTGTCGCACCTGTGAAACAGGTTACACTTCCACGACTTGAACTATGTGCCGCTGTTTTGGCAGTTGATTTAGGTAAAAAAATCACCACGTCCCTTAATGTTTACTTTAACAATATTTATTACTATAGTGATTCCACAATTACCTTGCATTGGATAAATGGTTCATCCGACAGATGGAAAGTATTTGTTGCCAATCGCGTAAGCCATATGCAGTCCTTGACAAGGCCTGAACAATGGTTTCATGTCAGTTCGATAGACAATCCAGCTGATTTATTATCGCGTGGTACTACTACTGAGCAATTGGTAAAAAATAAATTTTGGTGGGAAGGTCCTCAGTGGCTGAAATTACAATTTTCCGATTGGCCAGTAAAACATGTAGCAAACAGTAATGATTTAAAAGTAATTCCGGAGGAAAGAGTTATTGCACATACGGCAGTATTAGATGAGGAGTTTGACATTTTCTCAAAATATTCTAACCTGTCAAAATTAATTAGAGTAATTGCCTATTGCAAACGCTTTTGCAAAAATTTGAAAACTTTGAAATCAGATCGTATTTCTGGATTATTAAGTGCCGAAGAATTAAAAGAAACCTTAGATTTATTATTAAAAATTTCACAAATACAGTCGTTTTCAAAAGACTATCATTTATTGGAATCAAAAGGCATTGTTCATAAGTCGAGCAATATTTCGTCTTTACATCCATTTTTTGAAGACGGTTTCATAAAAGTAGGTGGCAGGATTTAAAAGGCTAATGTATCTCCCCAACAAAAACATCCCATAATTCTTCACAATCATCATCCTCTTACCAAGTTAATAATGACATATGAACACAAACGCTTGCTCCATTGTGGACCACAACAATTATTATATTCAATAAGACAGTTATATTGGCCTCTTTCAGGTCGTGGTTTAGCAAAACAAATTGTCCATAAATGTATCAGCTGCTTTAAAGCAAAACCTAAAATATGTCAATATTTAATGGGTAACTTACCCGATAAAAGAGTAAATAAATATATTCCCTTTGTTAATACAGGGTGCGACTATGCAGGTCCATTTCATTTAAAAGATAGAAAAACTCGAAATCCTAAAATTACGAAAACTTGGGTTTGTATTTTTATCTGCATGTCAACAAAGCCTATACATATTGAATTAGTAACTGATCTAACAAGTGCCGCCTTTTTAGCTTGTTTTAGACGGTTTATATCGCGAAGAGGCAAACCGGCTAACTTATTTTGTGACAACTCAACCACATTTGTGGGTGCATATTCTGCATTATCAAATTTCCTTAAAAATGAAGGAGAAGAGATCTCTTCTGAATTAGCAAATAAGGAAGGTGTATCGTGGCATTTTATTCCTCCTAGACCACCAAGTTTCGGCGGTCTATGGGAGGCGGGCGTCAAAAGTGTTAAATATCACTTAAAATGAACGATTACTGACCGACTTTTACATTACGAAGACTTTATGACATTACTTACACAAGTAAAAGCCATATTAAATTCAAGACCGTTATCTCCATTGTCGTCCAGTCCTGACGACTATGTCCCACTTACTCCTGCACATGTTTTGATCGGAAGACCACTCACCTCAGTTCCCGAGCCATGTCTCATGGAACTGCCTGAGAATAGGCTTAAGCATTACAACCGATTACAACAAATAATTCAATTTTATTGGTCAAGATGGAATAAAGAGTATATTTCAGAACTCCAGCAACGCACTAAGTGGCGTCAAGGTGGACATACCGCAATTAAAATTGACGACATGGTTATTATTAAGGAAGACAAACTTCCACCATTTAAATGGAAGATTGGACGCGTTTACGCTACTCATCCTGGGGAAGACAATGTTACGCGAGTAGTTACAATTAAACTACCAAATAAAACGTTTAATAAACGCGCATTAAGTAAAATATGTGTACTTCCAACAGACTTTTAATTGGAAAGTACAATATATAGGATTAGTGTTTGACATTTTTTGTTATTGTTTATTGTTGAAATGAAGCATTTCAAGGCCAGCGGCATGTTGCGTCGAACAAGAAGGTTATTATTTATTACAACTTGTGGCAACAGGATGAAGCAAGCTGTCCTGGAGACAGAAATAATAATACCAGTAGCTTATCGACAATTGGTAAGTAAAAGTCGGAATCGCCTTTTTCGTAGGAATTTACTCGACGAAGTATAGATAATTCGCGAAAAGGGGATTCGTTGTATAACGGAAATACAGTCCACTATTATCATTTTTCAATTATTTTTTAAGGTTTGTGTTGCCCAAAGGCATGTTGGTTCACTTTGCCCGCCAAGACAAAGGTTCTTTATGCCTGCGGGTCTGGGCAAAATAAATCAAACGCAGAGTTTTGGTTTATGTTGTTTTTGAAAGGAAAATATATTTTCTTTTGTGTTTTTAATAAACAAGTTTTGTTTCTAAAGATATGCTTTAAATTATTTCATTTTCCAGAAAATATGAAAACAATCGGAACATTTTGGCATGCATTTAAAATTTAAGGGTTCTTCTTGCCCGAGTCTCCCCTATTTTTTTTTTTTTGGAATATCGACAAATAAACTTTATTTTGTGTTGTGATTTTAGACAATGTCCTTATTATGCTACTATGCTACATTTAGTTATCCGGTAAGTTTTTTTTTTAAATTTTTTAATAGATTTTTTTCTTTGATATTTTAGCCCTACCTGTTTCAATTATCACCTGCCGCCACTACAAGTAAAAATCTAGTGTCCGAAGGAAACAATCGCTAATCGTCAGAATTGCAGCGAAAATCCTTACTGGATTAGAGAAGAACATACTACGCAATATCCTGAAAAGGTTAATGTTTGGACAGGAATAGTTGGAGATCACATCATAGATCCCTTTTTCATTAATGGCAATGTAAATGGCGATAATTTGTAATGATCTTTATACTGTGCCTCGGCTAAAGGTATTCGCAGGCGTAGGTTTGTCTTATTAACTGACAACATTTATTTTAAGGGCGCCATCCTACTAGAAATGATACGCAATGGTTTTAAAAACAACTATGTCTATTAAACAAATAGGTTTACACAGTTTGAGTGATTCTTTTAATTGTTAATAGATTAGATGTAAATTTTAAATGGTAACGATATGTGATTTGAAAATTCTGGTCTTTACAACTTTTTTTTATTGGCAGACTACTTAGCTTGTACTGCTAGCAACGGTTGGTCCAAGCTTCGGTCCTTTTCACCTGGAAGGTGCCTTGTTGCCTATTGGTTTAGTGTTGGCAGTTTATTGGCAGCTAGAATATCTCAGGACCCGAAGGCTTGATATCGGTTGATTGCAGCAGTATGTTCGTTAGCTTAATGCCAGTGTTGGTTTATTTACATGTAATAATGAGAAGAGAGGTATTAGACCAGAATAGTAGAAACATCAATCAATCAATTCTTTATTAGTTCTGTCAAAATACAAAATAGCATAGAACTTGTCATGCAACAACTAAACTAAGAGTAAAAATTTAGGAGTATACAAAGACTGAACAATAGAAAATGAAACAAAAGAAACAAAAGAAGCAGCAGGCCGAAGGTCAATAAAGGTCCCACCATTATAGAAAACAAAGTTTGTATTCAATTTAACTTAACCTTACACAAGTGTACATATGAATGTTGTGAAATTGTGAAATTTAAAGTTATGAGTTACTAGGAAATTATACAATTTAATTGAATTAAAAGCAAAAATACATACATTGATCGAAATAGATCAGTTTTACTGATTCTCAAGTTAACAGGTGATATCAAATTTGTAATATGTTTATATGGATTTTAAAGTAAAACAGCAAAAATCTTATGATAAATGGTGAGGTTAGGTATAATTAATATTCACAATTTCTACAATATGCAATATTAGACAGTTATAATGGATTTTATGATAAAAAAACATGAAAGAGAATGATAATGAAATTTGAGGTAGTCAATATTCCCTGTCAAATTAAGCACTGGGATATTTATTAGTCCAAAATTGATATCAGGTGATATTCTGCAATGTTGTCCCTGATTGCGGCAATATTATACGTTTCAAAAAATATGGAGTTTATAACAGGGTAAAGGCAACTGTTATATGATAATTAATACGTCCTTATGACGAATTAAAAGGTTGGTCTAAGATAGATATCAGGTGATATTTATACAATACTGCCCCTAATTGTGGCAATATTACAGTCCAAAATATATGGAATTTATAACAGAGGCTATAAAGGCAACTGTTACACGATAATTAATACATCCTTATGACATGACGAATTAAAGGGTTAGTCTAAGATAGATATCAGGTGATACTAAAATAATAGTGTCCCTGATTATGGCAATATTACTTTCCAAAATGTATGTAATTTATAACCGGCTAAAAGCAACTGTTACACGATAATTATTACTTAAAAGGAAAGATACATGTAACGAACGAAAGGCAACCATTAACAATGGTCTACCAGACAATCACGTCTTTTGGTAACCATGAAAGATACAAAAGATAAAGAAAATAAGTATATGAGAAAATGATGAATTTACACACGGTATTAATTGACCAGGTGTGTGACGTTATCTTTGTGATTCCGAATTCTGAATAGAGAAAGAAAAAAAAAAGATATCAAATCCATGGTGACTCCTAACAGACACAAATAAAACGGAATGGGGTAAGTTTTCAAAGTTATATATATATATATATATTTTTATTTTGTTATCCCAGTAGAACGTTTGTACCAAATATAAGTATTCCACCTTCAAAAACAATGGCGGAACTGTCAATTTTTTATAAGAGTAAAAACTAATAATTTTCTAAAAAAATTCAAATATTAGAAAAACTACTAGGTTTAGGTATATAACAATATTAACAAAAAAGTTATAGAATTTCATGTAAAATCTAAAAATAATTAAAAAAAATAAAGCGTTCCATTTAAAAAAAACTTATGTTATATTCGTCACGCTTTTTTGAACAACCCGGTATAATTAAAAATTATTTTAAATTGTGCCCCTTAATATTCTCTTAAACTCTTGTATTCAATGTTTTTTGGTAATTCCCGAAACAAATGGGATAATGAACTTTATTACTCTATGGTTGACTCACCCTGTTTATGAAATATGTCTAAAATTTTCTGAAGAATCGAAAAATTGAATAATATAAAGAGGGTTGCATTAAAAGAAAAGTTGGTATTGGCCACTGTTACATATGACAAACCCTGTATAAAAAAATGCGCAACTAGAAATACCAATCGACGCCGACGTGTCCGAGCGTTTTTTTGGACACGCCCCCAAGTATTTATTATCGAATTTATTTCATTTGGCTGATACTCACTGAATACCAATCGGATAGGCAAGTATTTATAATTAGCTATTACGTCAGCCTACCGTGATACAATCTAATTTGTATATAACAAAAAACCAAGGGACGGGCGAGAACGCTAGAGAGTCATAAAGGCTGATTGTACCGCTATAAAAATATTCCAGCAAGAATAACCGATTGCCAGAATCATGAGTTATATCAATTATTCGCAAAAGCAAAAGAACTGCTTATATTATGTAATCAGCATCGATAAGATTTTGTATTTATCGAGAAAAATAAAGTTAGGTAGGCTGACGTGGTGTTCCTATTCAAATGCCTAACAATATATTTGCCAAACAAAAAGAACGATAATATGCCATTTCGTAATATTACAATTTTTAATCCTGGTTGATACACTCACACCAACCCAATGTATTTGCATATTGTGCTAATATTGCCATAGCTCCAGACGCTCCTCCAGTTCCACCAGCTATTGTACCAATACTTCCAAATAGTAACATTCCCATTCCAGTGGCACCCAGTGATTGTAAAGTTGCAAAGAGGGATCCAGCTACTATCGTACCACCCATCGTTGATTGCCAAGCTGCAGCTATTGTGCCAGCACCAACGCCCGATAGACCAAATCCAAGTAATGGTAATGCTATTACTCCCACAATTCCGCCTAACACAGTAGCACTGCCAATAATAGTGCCAATGAGGATCCCCATTTTTCTTCGAAATCGCCTAATATTGGCTTCGTTGATTATTGGACGTTGACACCTGGGGCATAACTCCATGTTTAAGATAGATGGTGGGATAGGGAGTGCTGCCGCGCTTTACTAACGGAGATCAGAAGATCTGGAGAAAAAAATGGTAATTTTAATTTAAAATTAATATACCGGCAGATGGCTACAGTGCGAAGAGAATTTTTATTTATTTATTTATTTATCGACGGCCAAAGCGCAATAACAATTTTAACGTAACAAACTAATAATTATTATTATAACAGTTAAAAGAAAACAATAGATAACTGAATCTTAAATTAGCTCTCCCATAATAAAGCAAGACTATAATTACGGTGAAAGTTTAGAAATATTCAACTTAAAGGAAGCGAGGAAAGAGTTAAAAAGTCATTACAAATTTTGTTCCCATTATTAACAATTCTATAGGTATGGGAGAGGATTTACCGTAGTTGCATCTATGATGGTGAAGCGCAAGAAGAAAGTGATTTCTTGTGTCCCTAGGTGGAACTCGAAAGGGAACCCGATGTAAAAGATCTGAGCATTCAATTATTCCATTCACTAATTTAAATAAAAAATATATATCAAATTTGATTTTACGTTCAGAAAGTAAATCCAAACTCAGTCTCCCCCTCAGACCATCATAGGAGTCCACAGGCAACCTAAATTTGTATGCAATAAATAATAATTTTTTTTGTGCCTTTTCGATATTTTAAATACTTATCTATTGAATATGACGGTGACCACACACAAGAAAGGTATTCAAAACATGACCTAACAAGAGTTTTGTAAATCGTATTCAAGCTGTCACTATTTTGGAAATCTCTAGTATTTCTACACATGAATCGTAATAACTTTAATGATTTGTTAACAATGTATTCATAGTGAATATGGAAATCAAATTTAACATCCAAGTGAACACCCAAGTCATACAGAGTAGTAACTCTTTCCAAACTGAAATCATTTAATTTATAGTCATAGATAAGTGGCTGCATTGTGCGATGAAAAGTAATTATTTTACATTTTTAATGTTTAAGTCCCCTTGGATTCTCAAAGCATCATAAACTAACTTAACTATAATAGTAAACAATTTTAAGTCATTAGCAAAGAACAAATGCTGTGAAAATAAGATTTACAACTTTAAACCGTTAATAAAGATTATAAATAAAGGGACCCAAATTACTGCCCTGCGGTACGCCACGGATATCTCCTGTGAAACAACAATCTTGGTAAACACTTTCCAAGGCATCTAACACCTTTTGAGTAAAAATAATCATATTTGTAGTCGTTGATTTACCCCTACAGAAGCCGTGATGTTCCAGAGCAATAGAAAACATCACTGAACTCCCAATATGATTACACACTATCTTTTCAAAAAGTTTTGGGATTGAACTTAAAATAGAAATCGATCTGTAATCTTTGGCATCTGATTTGTTTCCACACTTAAATATAGGACTGATAAGAGCGTACTTCCACTGCTCAGGAAAAACACCACTTTTAAGTGAAAGTTTAAAAAGCATGCAAGTATAAAGGCTTTGATAGAGAATGTTGTTGAAGTTGACCAAAAGTTTTGGAGTTTTACCACCAGGGCCGGGTCCTTTATTTTGATTCAGATTTAGAATAAGTATTATCAAAGACCTCTCCCAACGTGACTGAAACAAAATTCAAGTATATCGCTGTTATTAATGTGACCTGCTGTGAAGTTGTTATGGTCAACATCAAGTTTAAATACACCTTGAAAATGTGTCCTAAATACTTCCACTATTGACTGCCTATCAGTTCCCGTCTGCCCGTCCCAATGCATACAACTCGGGATACCACTCTTCCTTTTTGACGTCACAAAACTCCAATAATTTTTTACGTTTTCATTTAAATCGTTTTTAATGTTCTGTACATAATCAAGAAAACAAGTATGCTTTAAAACATTACATTGCGATCCCAAGGAAGAAAACCTTTCATGGTGGCACCACAATTTAGCTTGTTTATGTTTTTTGTGACATTGAGTTGATTCGAACACCATTTGGGGAACTTTGCATTTTTTAAACGGCAAACAGGAACAAACTGGCTAATTCTACAATACAATAACTCATCAAAAATGGTTTTCGCTTCATTTACGTTTCCGACGGATCCTATAACATTGTCCCAAATAATTGAATGATTGAAGCAGTTATTTAGACTAATATAATTAGCCCTACCAAAGTCATAAGAGTAAGTTTCATACTGCAAATTTTTAGACCAAACTGAACAAGGCACTGCTAAAGCAAGATGGTACCGATCACAGAAAAGTAACCTATTCATGCGCAATATTCACAGAGACAGACCTATTATGTGCAAATATTGTGTCTTAACATTACATTATTGGTATTTAGAATGGTATTTACTTGAAAAAGTTGGTTATAGGCAAGGCACCCACCAAGCAAAAAACCTCGCACTCGCATTCGCAACATTGCAATCTTCCTTCAAAATTCTTGCAAGAGCAATATTGTATTTGAAAGCTTGTAGGTAAACACCGTGGAACTCTCTAAAACAACTTTTCTATTTAGTTAATTCCCGCAACGTTGACTTTTGAAACCTTTCATATTAAATATTGTTACAACTTAGCTTTCGGATTCTCTATGCTATGTTCGATATATAAATTTAGAGAAATGTTTCAAGGGCAACCTGTAACGTGCAATATTTTAGCAATCTTCAGTTTAGAAAGTTTCAGGCAAATTACATAGCAACTTAGCAGCAATGTTGGTTTATGAATGTCTTTTTGTAATTGCAATTGTGCTGCCCAATCATTGCTTCAAATAGGTACGCCACGCGTCGGTCGGGGGGTTATGTTTTCGGTCTCAGAGTCAGATCGGATCGGCCATTTTTATTTTGGCTTGGCATTTCTTTTAAAAGAGTGAAGGACAGTGTTTTATTAAGAAATAAGGTAGGTTACATTAAATTTAATAAAAGTTTATGCATGCTTAGGTACTTTTTAGCAGAGAACAAGTTGTTCTCTGTTAGGTAGGTAATTTTTGGAAATGGAGGTCGTGCTGTTAAACACAAAACATAACCTAGGTATTTTAATATTTAATTTGTATTGGTGTGTCTTGTGTGTGGTACTACACGTCACTGGAGACTAAACTGAAAGAACCCCTTCCAAAAAAATTACCAAAATTAAAGCAAAAAGCGCATGCATACGGTATTATAACGGCAGATATTCCAAAGTTTTCACTGGATAGGCTTGCAGACAACATTTTTGCAAGTTAATTCAATAGACAACTTAAGATAGTGTACTCCCTAAAGTTAAGTTGAATTTGTAGGCATCTAGTACTAGCAATAGGTTACTAGTAAAAATGTGTTTGCGAAACCTACACAGAAATTTTTCATTCGTATAACCTATACACGAGTAAATTTTATATAGTTACGGGTTCCAAATCAGTAGAATGAGAATGTATGTCACAAGCCAATTCCGATACCCTATAGTTGGGGACCTTTGTCCATTTTTTGCTATTTAAAAAAAAAAAATTATTATGAGAAATTGCACACAAATCATAAGTGAGAATAGCAGTGTTTTGAAATTTTAGATACATTTTTTGAGACTAACTGGAGGAAGAAATTTGAAAGATGCAGTGTACAGATGTTTGGAAAAGGTCTTCACCAATTATGTGGGGCAGTTTTTAAGTTGGACTGGTGCCAAGGGGAACTACAAAACAAAAACTTTAAGTAAGTAAGTATGGACTACTTCTTCAAAAAAAAACTTTAAAATTCGTATCACTTCACTTATAACAGGTAGATTTTAATTTTTCTTTGGCAATACTATATTATATTAAATACATCAGATTTGTATTTAATCAAATTAAAAATTTTAATGAAAATTTTACACTCTTAATTTCAACCAATCAGAAGCTTGATTTTTCTTCCGTTACCATTAAAACCCACAGAATAACCGGAAATTTTTTACGTTTGTGGTAAAATTAATAAATGAAAATTTTCCTGAAACGCCATTTCAAAGACATTTCTAAAATATATGTCATTTCTAATAATAAAATTAATTTGTACGTAGGTTCTTTAATAAATGAGTTTAAAATTTTCTAGCCGAAATCCCACGTGCTTAAATTAATAAACGGTAAATTTTTCCTCGATCATGAATATTCAAGTCTTCAGAAAAATTTCCGGTAATAATTTAATCACTATTGGTGATTGTCATTTTTTTTTATTTTAGATGCTGTCCGAACTAATTTTAAAGAACTTACAGATCAAGATTTTGAAAATTTGTACAAAAACTGGTTTCAGCATGCTAAGACACGTTTTGAACGAAGTAATTAAAACAGATTAGGGGTTAAGGAAACCAAACTTTGAAGGAATTAAATATAAGAAAAGTGTATACTTAATATATATACAGGGTAATTCACAGTGAATCGGAGAACGGGAGATACGTTTTATTTGAAAATTTGTTTGTCTAGATAAACGACCATGGTCTATCGTTCTAAAATATTTTCAGCATTGCGGCGTTGCCGCTTCTGCCCAAAACAGGTGGCAACATCGTTATTTTAAATAAAACAGCCTATATATTTTTATATTTTTAGATTCTACGTAACATTCAAATTATTTTTTAATATACTCCTTACTAGTCTATACTTAATAGTTTTTGAGATATTGACTCTTGAAAAATGGCATTTTTCAACTTTGACAGCTTCTAGCATTTTAACTATATATGTCTCTTAGAGCAAAACGGCTCACATGTTCCTGATGTCCTTGATTTTATTATGTTCTCAAAATTGTCAACTTTCGGTTAAACAGGATGGAACTCGAAAGCAGGAAATTAATTATTTTGATTGATTGATTTGGTTGATTTTTTGGGAAGATAATAAAAATTGAAGGAAGGAACACCAGCCGTTTTGCTCTAAGACATACAGTTAGAATGCTAGAAGCTGTTAAAGGTTAAAATTGTCATTTTTCAAGAGCCAATATCTCGAAAACTATTAAGTATATATATAACGTAACGTATAACAATGTATATTGTATTAAAAAAATTATTTGAATTTTACGTAGAATCTAAAAATTTAAAAATATATGGGGGGTTTCATTTACAATACCGATGTTGCCACCTGTTTTGGGCAGAAGCGGCAACGCCGCAATGCTGAAAATATTTTAGAACGATATACCATGGTCGTTTATTTGGACGACCAAATTTTCAAATAAAACGTATCGCCTGTTCTCCATAAACGTCTAACGTACCATCCACCGTGAATCACCCCGAATATATGTTATACCTATAATAATATTATATATAGCAAAATAAATACATTTGTTTTTTTTTATAACATGAATAATGAATAAACGAATAACTAATGAATAAACTGAACTCTTATTTCTATAGAGGCCCAGAAAAGGGCCTGCCAAACACGCTTAAAATGGCTAGTAACAAGTCCTGCAAACATACCTTATACTCTGTACTAAATCGAGCCTAAATCCGCTCCTATACTTGATTGAGAATATTTCTTTAAAACAAAAATTGGTTAAATGGATCAAATTTTTTAAATAGGGGAAGAAAATGCTTATTACCATTTAGTTGTGTTTCTCTTTTATATAGCTGTATTTTATCTTGTTTTGTTTGTGTTTTAAATGTTATTTTAAGAAACATTGTCCAAGCGAAGTTAACATGTGTTTTATAATGTTGCTGGAACCTGGCATGCAACTATTGCAACAACCTAGATATTTTTCAATCGCCGTCACATTTCTAGTGTAATGTTACTATAGAATTTCAAAAAATTAGGTTGCTGTAATGTTTTTGTGCCAAGGTTGCTGTAATATTTTTGTGCCAAGGTTGCTGTAATGTTTTTGTGCCAAGGTTGCTGCAATTAATTGCGTGAAACGTTGCTGTAATTTAAATATCAATATCGCTAGAATGTTGCCGAAGCGATATATTTGTCAATATTGCAATTGAAACGTTCCTGAACGGCCGATTAAGGCTTGCAGGGATGTCCCCAACCTCACGCCGCAAGAAAAAGAGCAACATTGCAGCTCTCTTTGAAAAGTTACTAGAACGTTGCTGCAACAACATTTTGCTTGGTGGGCAGTCACTAAGCGATCCAACAACTTCTCTATTGTCAAAAGGTGCACACACGCCCAGTTCGTCGTTTACCCAGTTAACATATGTGGTAGGTTGTAGTCGCCCAGCAAGCACAGTTTCTAGTCTAGATATTTCTGCAACATGGAATCAATAGTAAAACAATGGGCCTGCATAACATCGACGGATAGAGGTTGAGGTAGATAAACAATTTGATCAACCTTTCTATGCCGTTGTAAATAGAAACGAATAATCGCTCTACATTAATTTGTTTATCATTGAGTAGGGAAGATTGAAAATGGCTTCGCACTGCAATCAACACGCCGCCACCCCAACATTTAAGACGTTCTATACACTATATATATACAGTGTGGTTGTTTAAGTGTGCAACATATTAAGGGCATTTTTTTTTATTACCGACTTCTCACAAAATTTTATTCTTGATAAAAGTTGGTGCATGTTCGATAATCATATTAGGTGCACTTGGAACGGTTGCAAGTCAAACGGGGTACAAAGTAGGCCAAAAAATATAAAACTTGTACAAGAATAACATTTTTTAATAAACATTTAAAATAAAAGTTTTACACTTTAAATGATAGTGTTTTAATTAGCATATTATCATTACTAATGTTTTATCTTTTAAAAAATTTTTTGGATATTTTAAAGTTGTGTTTAATATCGTTGCAACAAACATGAAGTTTGTGATTCCTTAATAAATTAAAAACTCAAGTAAATTTTACAAATATGCTTGAATTTGAACAAAGCTATGTGAAATTGATTTGATTTTGATTAATTTATGAAAGTCTTTATGGGGAATATAAAAAAAAATTTTTGAAAATTATTATTGTTTTTTAAAAAAATATATTTTTTTTATTTTAGGTCACGTTTTTGAATCTACGCCTACCTTTTAATTCTATACAACTTTTTTTAATACCATTTTGCTGAATTTTCTGAAATAGGGGTACTTTATTCTTTTACAAATTTTATATTTTTTTGGCCTACCCTGTACGCCATTTGACGTGCAACCATTCCAAGTGCACCTTATATGATTATCGAACATGCACCAACTTTTATCAAGAATAAAATTTTCTGAAAAATCGGTAATAAAAAAAATTCCTATATGCTGCACACTTAAACAACCACACTGTATACCCATTCATACCAATAGCAGCATCATGTATATCTTGATTTAACCAGGTCTCTGAGAACACTACAATATCATCGTCACAGTCAGTCATGCTTAATTGTAATTATCTTCGTTTTGTTCTAATTCCCCTTACGTTCTAATAATACATTAGGTACATGCTTATATTAGCTTTACCCGTCGAAACTAGTTTTTTGTTCATTATGAACTGAAGTGTATAAAACAATCCTTGGCATAGCCTTAATCTATTTAATGGTTAAATTATTTTCAATATTGTTAGTCTATTCTGCTGTTTGGGTTGCAAGTTTTTGAAATGTTGTTTTTGGAGATATATTTGATCAGGACCAATTCTAACTTCTCGATGGATTATTTTGAATCTATTTTTTTTGTACTTTTATATCACCCACATCAAACACTTGTCATGATAGCTTTAGCATCAGGCCTTGGGTTTTCTCCACGCTTCCCAACCCGTATGATCTTGACTGCTGCACAATTATTGATGAAAGTGAAAGCTAGAGGAAGCAGATAAACTGTTTGCACATATCTTACAAAAATAAAGTTATGATGGGAAGTTAGAAGTTTCCATAGATTTGTTCACGACCGTACATATTAAGAATTTGTTTTTACAGTAGTATTAATATTATATATAATTTTTTTTAATGACTTACAAAGCTCACCTCTCGAGACAAGTTAGGTATGTATGTACATAATAAAAAATATTAAGATCGTTATCGCTTTAAAATATATTTACCATCGCTATAGCCACTCAACACCCACTAGGTGCTTAAAGGAATGTGTGTGTATGAAATATCCAAACCGCTGTATATTATATTTAATAAGTCTCTAAATGAGGGTTGTTTCTCTAGGATCTGGAAACCGGCTGTTCTGTCTTAAAGTCCGGCAATAAACTTCTTGCGAAAAATTATCGCCCTATATCTAATTTATGTATTATTGCTAAACTTTTTAAATCAATCATATTACCTATGTGACTACCTATAGATTGTAAATACAGGATGGCGCACCGAAAACTTTCCAATCAGGTTTATTTTCTTGTTAATAAATAAATCAAAATGCTCGAACACGGGAAGCTGAGTTCTCAATGGGACATATTTTTTTGCTATTTTCACCCCCCCCCCCCCCCTCCTGTTAAAATCTTAAATGGAAAGGGGGGTCGACTGATACCTTATTTTAAAGGGAATTAAATTGTCTTCCAAACGCGACCTTACTCGTTTACATCGAGTGAATAGTTCCTGAGAAATAGGACTAAAAAGAAAAGAAAATTTAAATGTAATTAAATTTATTACCGCTTGTATCAATCAAGTAAGTGTTGAAAATGCCCGCCTCCAACCTCCACGCAATTGTAAAGGCACTGTTCAAAATGTTCGCGAACATTATGGAGCATAAGGGGTGGTGGCTTTCTCCCTTAAAATCTTAAATGAAAAGGAAGGTCGAGCGATAGCTTATTTTAAAAGGAATTAAATTGTCTCAAAATCAGCATAATAATTTACTACTTGCTCGCTTAATTCTTAAAAAGTTTTAATAATATTTTCAACGATCCTTCAACCTCTCTCCCCCCAAAAAAATCCTTCAACCCCCCTAAAAAAAATTTTGGCTACGGCCCAGAATTTGGTTGAGTACCGTAAAATGGGGTGAATAGGATTGAAAGTTACCTTTAAATTTTAAAAATCTGTAATAATTATAATTTTAAAGTGTAGATCTTTTCAATGTACAGATTTTAAGTAACGGTTGTAAAAAGTAATTTCATTAAACACATTAACTTAAAATAACTTGGCGACATCGCAGGCTGAATACCATTGTCTAATAGAAAGAAGTTTTGTTCCTTTATTATTATATATTATAATTATGTAGGATTTATATTACGTTTATACCTGTTCTGAAATATTTAATTTCTTTAAAATATTTGGTTCTTTTCTGAGTTCGGTTTTTTGATTCTATACACCCCGCGGTTGATTAAATGCGATCCAGTTAATAAATCAATCAATTATTATCCTATTGACACCGCCTGCAGGGTGAATAGGATCAGTGCACAAAATTATATTTATACACCCTGTATAAAAAACTTATATCACCATTTAAAGTACCAACCTTAACTCATGTTTTAAGCTATTGAGAAATTTATTCAGGCAGATAGTTTTCAAGTTACAAGCTTTCAAAGTGGAAAATTGATCCTATTCACCCCATTTTACGGTACCTTTCAAGAAATTAAATGGTAAAACAAATTTATGCTTAAGTGTACAAACGAATTAAATGGTATAAAATACGCAAAAATGGATACAATCTTAACAAAAGGGATTTGGAATTCCACTTGTTCAGTCGAAAAAACGCAGTTTGTTTTCAATAACTGATTAAAATGACCTATACTCTTCAAGAATGGGTTGAAATTATTTCACTTTTCTTTAGAAGTAACGATTGTGCTCGAGCTGCCGCCTTTATAATGTATTGCCTCTAAATGCACACTTGTCTTATATTTACGTGCTACAATTAGTGGCAAAATTTCGTGAAACAGGATCGGTGCTAAACAAAAAAAAAAAGGATTGTTAAGAATACTGTAAGAAATGAAGCTGTAGAAGTTTTGGGTCATATTACCATCGATCCCACACTTAGCACGAGGAAAGTGTCAGATGTATCAGGTGTGACGTTGTTACGCATAAGTTACCTTTATACATCCCATAAAATAAAACTAATGAAGACGATAACGATTGCCGTTTGCAATTTTGCGAGTTAATTAGTGAAATGATCAGTCGCAATCCACAATTTATTTTTAACATTTGTTACCCCGATAACTGCACTTTTTTTCTTCACGGTACTGTCAATAATCGACAGAATTGCAGGTATTGGTCAGATTCCAACCCTAGAATTTTTAGAGAAGTGCATGCATACTCAACATCCCGAAAAATTAAATGTGTGGGCTGGAATTTTTGGGAACCCTATAATTGGGCCGTATTTTATACCTGGAAATTTAACAGGTGAAATTTACCTGAACCTGTTGGAAACCACTAAAAACCCTGCTTTAACGAATGCCATAGAATAAAATGACCGTTATCGGCCAGAAAATATTTACTTTCAGCTATACGGAGCACCCCCGCATTATGCGTTCCCTGTTAGACAGTTTCTGGATGAAACTTTTCCAGGAAAATGGATTGGAAGAAGAGGTCCTATTGAATGGCCTGCAAGATCTCCTGATTTGACGCTGAACTTCTTTTGTGGGGATATTTAAAGTCTAAAATGTATGCAACCCAACCCAATTCTTTGGAAGACATGCGACAACGAATAGTGTCAACAACGCCTTTATTATCGAGGGGTTGTTGATAGTGTACGAGTGCCGACAAATAACTCCCGCAATGCTCCATAATGTTCGCGAAAATTTTAAAAAGTGCCTTTACAGTTGCATGGAGGTTGGAGGTGGACATTTTCTATATTTACTTGATGACAAGCGGTAATAAATTTTATTACTTTTAAGTTTTCTTTTCTTTTTAACCCTATTTCTCAGGAACTATTCACTCGATTTAAACGAGCAAGGTCGCGTTTGAAAGGCAATTCAATTCCCTTTACAATAAGGTATCACTCCACCCCCCCCTTCCATTTAAGATTTTAAGGGTGGCAGCCACCCCGTCGTAGAGGGATTCCAGCAGGGGGGGGGGGGGGTGTGAAAATAGCAAAAAAATATGTCCCCCTGACAACTAAGGTTCCCGTATTCGAGCGAATTTTGGTTTATTTATTAACAAGAAACTAAACCTGGGTGGAAAGTTTTCGATGCGCCACCCTGTATATTAATAACCCCGAACCGGGTTTTATGAAAAAACGTTTGTTTATATTTTCTCAGCATTTTTGAAATTTATTTTAATAATTTTTATCAACAATAATCCCTAAAAAATCGTTTTTTATGTCTTCTGTATATGATTTCGTAAAATGGACTTAGCAGGTTATCAACACTTTAGGCCGACGATATGTTAATAGTGTACTTTCACTTAGATCGGTAATCTGGAGTCCTCAATATGATTGGTAAAATTGAAAAAGTCCAAGAAAAATTTATAAAATATCTATGCTATGAATTTTATTTAAACGATAACTTTACCTTATTCAAACGGAATTTAAAGTAGGGGAAGGAGGGGCACAGTGTTACACGGGGTACAGTGATATATTCGGAATTATAAACTTACGCGAAGCAACACGGCACTGGAATAATTGCCACTTCCAGTTAAGACTATTACCTTCAATTATCCGAACGCGTGGTGAAATGTGAATTGTTTATACCACCCAAGTAAGTTTTTTATATTTTTTTAGTCAAAAAGTAAATTTTTTATACAGTTTTACAGTTGTCTTGTGTTTCTTGACAATAATATATCGTAAACTTTATGGTATCATGTTTAAGAAACATGTTTGTAGATTAGCATGCCATGTAAAACATAACCTAAAAAAATGTTGTTTCCTACAAACTAGCATATTTTTGGTAAATATGCGATTGGGGCACAGAGTTACACACTATACTGGGGGAACAGTGTTACATGTAAAACAATAATAGCAGATCAGAAATGTTAATTTTTTCTGTTGATTTGCACATATACTATAATGAAATAAAATAGTGTTTGTGTACACTTCTTTGTTATTTGATACTAATTTAAATATTCTAAATTAAAACATTTGAGTTTATATTTTTTAAATCATTAGCATTTTGAGATTCTGTCTGAGTTTTGACTTGTTTTTTATTGTTTAGACTGATGTTTATTTTTTTACCTGTTATTTTTTTGTATTTGTAAATGTTCTGAATAAAAAGAGCACTATTAGTAAAGGTAATCTAAATTTATTTGAAACGTTAACATTGTTCCCCCCCTTGTGTAACAGAGTGCCCCGCTAGTGGGGTACAATGTTACATTCGACACGTGTAGAGATAATTATTTTTTTATAAAAAACCTATATATTTAGGGCAACAGATGCTCCGAAAATCAGTTGCTAATAAACATCACCAAACCTAAGCAAAATTAAATTGTTATTTAAATTTGACAAATAAAAAAATTATTAAGCAAAATGTTTTTTGTGTAACACTGTGCCCCACGTTCCTCTAATTATCACTTGAGGATAGAACGCAAATGTACGACATAAAATTTGCCTACAAAATTCTTAACATGATCGATTCAAGATTCAACGCCACTTATTAATTTATTAAATATAAACGTTTCATCCTATAACACGCGAAACAAGCTTTTTTTTCCATATACAACCCAGTACAACAAATTATCACTCTCACTCGCCTCTGAATCGCTGCTGTAAATCGTATAATATACTTTTAAATTTGGTTTAACTGGATATCTGTTTTCTTTCCCTAATGTCTCTAACCAGTGCACTCAACAAGTTTTATTTGGATCAGGAAGTATCTTATGAATTCCGTTTTAGTATAATACTGATCTGTTAATGTTTTGTTTAATGTTTGAATTAAAAACATATTTTTATATACCTTTATTTTTTTATGTACCTAAGTACCTACAACTGCTATAATGTTGGAACTATATATTTTTTATTTAGTGAATACTGTTCCTGGGTTCGTCCCGTTTGTATTCCTTAATATAAAATAAATAAATTAAAAAAAAAACCTACAAATGTCAGTTAAAATGTAATAGATGTTTTTAAATATTTCTTCATCCAAGGCACACATAGGGGTTGCCACCAACAACTCCTACAAAACATAGGAGTTGTTGTTTCCACACGGATTTTGTCGAAGCGTCGGCATTGTCAAAACAAATCTAGATCCGCTTTTACTGCAATTCGATAGTATTGCTGTCGAGACTAGACATTCTTGTCTCTCGTCGCCATCTCTCGACGAGACGAGAGAGATATTTTCTCTCGAATAAAGCTCCGAGACGAGACAAGAGAAATACCCTCTCTCGTCGAGAAATTCTTGTCTCTCTCAAGCAAAAAAAGTTTTATAATTTATTGTGAGTGTTTGCATTGACATACTAAACAGTTAAGCCTTTATTCACGTTTTTTGTATTGTTTTTTTCGAATAAAAATGTCCAAAAATTGTCAAATGTATTTGCTTTGAAAATAAGTGCTTTTTATTGTAAACTGTAAGTATTTGGGGGAAGAATAAAATTAGCATATAATTAGAAATTAAAAATTGTTTAGTTTAATAGGCACGATATACCATTTTAAATTAATATTTCATATCACTATCACTACATAGTAAAAAACAAAGTCGCTGTGGCTGTCTGTCCGTCCCTCTGTATGCTTAAATCTTTAAAACTACGCAACGGATTTTGAAGTATTTTTTTTTAATAGATAGAGTGATTCAAGAGGAAGGTTTATATGTATAATACATGCATAATATTGTAGAGAAACACTGATAAATTTAGAGGTTTCTAATGTGATGTCGTAAATAAACACATTTTTTGCGCTTACATTGTAAACGCTGGCTGAACCCCACGAGATAAATCAAAATAATGTACTACAGTATTGTACACCTTAAAAAGGTCAACAAAAAAGTCCGCGATGGTATATGTCTATCTCTTAAGGATAACCCACAAAACTGACCATTAATAAATCGCAGGGTCAAACTTTCAACGTTGCGGGCTTAGATTTGAGCGTTGAGTGTTTTTCTCATGGTCAATTATATGTCGCTCTTTCAAGAGTAACCTCTAAACAAAACATGTTTGTATTGTCTAATGACAAAAAAGCTGTAAACGTTGTTTATAAGGACATTCTGTAGTAGGTAGCTATATTTAGTATCAGCATTGCACCCGTGCGAAGCCGGGGCGGGTCGCTAGTAGGTTATATAGGGAGGTTTAAATTTTTTTTAAAAATCGACGAGACAGGTGCATATGCCTTTATGGCCATAATTTAAAGGGATGGCATTTTCTGATTTCGTTTTTATATACATATAAAAATAAAATTACATCTTTTTTTAATATGCAATTTTTAAATTAAGTAATACAATGTCAACTCTCATTAGTATAAAATGTGAAATCTTTTGTGCATCCTCAAGTATTAAGTTTACACCGAGGTTTACACACACCAGTACTTAATGCGTGTTAACTAAATATGCAATTTAGTATCCTTCTCGAAGGATTTTCCGAAACCTGCGCTTATAGTTTTTCTTGAATATTAACAGATGGATAGAAAAATCGACAATTTTTATTTCAGAAATCTGAAATAGTTTATCAGTCTCAGAGCGTGTTGCAGTAAAGTTATATTATTCTTAGAAAACATATTTTACACTTACTTTCAAATAGGTCAACAAAATTTAAAAGGTCCCATTTCATTAACACTGACTTTTTCGTGTCCGGAATGAGTTTCTGTGTGTTTCTCTACAATATTATGCATGTATTATACATATAAACCTTCCTCTTGAATCACTCTATCCATTAAAAAAAAACACTTCAAAATCCGTTGCGTACACTGACAAAAATGGATATACCACTGTCGTGAGTTGCAAAATTACAGTTGCTTTAATACACGTCTCTAAAAACTAAACTATAAAATATTAATATTTTTTATATTTTTAAAATAAATATAAATAAATAAATACCAACATAAAGGCTTATTTATTTATATTTATTTTAGAAATATAAAAAATAAATCAAATACATTTCAAAAAATTATAGAAAGTGTCTAGTTTAGCTTTAGCTTAGTTCTAGAGTAAGTACCAAGGGCGGATCCAGGGGGGGGGGGTGTCATGGGGGTTATGACCCCCCCCCCTGGACGGTTTACATTTCAACATACGTAAAAACTATTGTGGAGTCAAAAAGAGTGAGTTCATAACCCAGTGCACATTTTTTCCACAAATTGAAAACACTGTTATTTTACGGCGTCGTGCAAAAAGGAACTCGTTACCTACTCATTTTTATTGTAAAAGGAACTTCATTAATAAGATTATAATTTAGGATTATCTCTAAAAAATGTTCTAATAAAATCTCTAGTTTTGTATATTTCAGGAGATGGTTCTCTAAACCTACGTTCTTTTTTCATTAAAAACTCGGCGACTGCCGGTCTTGTATCAGTGGCGGCTCGTGGGGTAGAGCCACAGTGCCATGGCACTACCTGCCCTCCTGTCCAGCGTCCTGCCCTTTACAAATTACCAAAACCTATTAAAATTAATATTCTCCTTTTTAAAGCAATTAGCAAAATAATTTAAAAATGGAATACAGTCGGGTGCAAATTTCCATCTATTGAGGAAGCGATTATGCGTAAAACGGTAACGTAGCTTTCGCGCCAAAGCGACGAGGCACACGGGAGGCCCGAAGTTATGACGTAATTGCCATAACAAACCAATAAAAAACATTTGAAAATGACCTTGAATGCGAGCAGGAAAACATCTCCGTGTAGCCAGGCTCTTTGACCCCGTTTGACCGCTTGACGTTAGACGTTTCAAATTCAAACAGTTGTTTGTCCGCGTCGTGTCGTGTAAGGTTGTTTGTAAACTAAATAATTTTCGTTCGGCCGGAGATTTAATAGAAATATTTATGGAAAAAATACTTGGGTGTGCCGTTGTGATAAATCTAATAGACTATTTTGTTTTATGTGTGTTTTATTTGATGGGGGAGCAAACTTGGTCCCAAAAAGGTACAGATGATTTGGTCCATATCTGGGAAAAAATGAAGACACTTGAAAAATCGAAGGTACATTTAAACAATATATTTAATTTCAGTATGCTTGGTAAAATTAACATTAAAACTCAATTAAATTCTGCATATCACAATGAAATTATGAAGAAAAACGAACAAATTGATAAAAACAGATACATATTAAACCAAATTATAAACTGCGTTCGGTTTGTGGTTCTTTCGGTCTATATAGTACACTCTACCTACAGTATTTTTTTAAAATTCAAGATATGATTGTAAATTCATAAATTAAATTAGGTGCCTTTTTGCTTATTTTTCCTACTTCAAAAGCAAGAACTACTAACAAAAAAGGGCGTGGCACCCAACATTTTTTTGCCTACGGCGCTAAGGGTTTACCTGGCCCTACTTCACTAAAATGGCACGAGCCGCCACTGTCTTGTATCACAATGGGCTGTTCCAACTCCATTCAATGACACTAAGAGGCGATCAGTATCTTCATTTAATGAAATTTAATTTGTTGTAATGGGAAATAATCCTCTCAGTAGTCATTAAATAAGGACAAATTAGCAATAACGAGACTAAACGCTTTTGTAAAATACCCTTAGTGCAAACTATAAGTTTTCCTAATTTATTAGCAAGTCTGGTGCCTTCATCGGGAGTATCAATGTCTGAAATTTCTTGAATTAAAGGCCAGCAATCACATACGGATGTCGCAAAATTGGACACTTCCTCTGAACCGAAGAGATTCTCAACTAATGGTCGGCCTGCGGATATCACTTCAGCTTCGGAACAAATAAGGTTTATCATATTTTTAATTGTTTTATCTTCTTCCTCTAAAAATTTTCGCCTGCCGCGCTATTTTTGCGCCTTCGGCGCTGTTTGACCCTCAACAGAATTAATTTCTGGATCCGCCCTTGGTAAGTACTGCATATATTTTTATATATTAGATAACTGGCTACCACTAGTTGTTTTACAATCTTACATGAGTCTGTAGATGTAATTTGTGTCGTTACTTATTTTAACCCTTGAAAAAGTTTTAAATATTAAACCGAAACGTTGGGAATGATAAAAACGTGAAAAGTGTTTTAATTAAAGTCCTCTTCCCCACTAAATACTTTGAAAGAATTAAATTATTAAGTACGCTAAATCAACCAACATTATTATTATTATTATAATCATTCTAAATAGTCGCTTATTTTAATGATCTACAAATCTACATGGGTTTATGTAATTTGGAGGAGATTATGAAAAATACCTACCCAATAATAAACGTTTAAGAGACACACTAAGCTTTTATACTGTTTTTACTCAATTTTTATTATCCTTTATCTTTTATTAGCTTTGTATAAATATTTTACATGAAAAACACTGCACGAAAAACTTACAAAAACTAAATAATTTTGATATTTTCATCATAAATTGGATATCCAAAAGATATTCTTTATCTTGGATTATATCAGCCTGATTAAAATGCTTAAAAAAAATAGGATATATAGGTAAACAAAAAATGGACTTAATTTTTTATTAGTTATTACTAAAGAGCGGGTATTAGGTAGTGCTAAACCAGAGTCGGCCTGAGGACTTATTGGGAAATCTTATTTATAATTTGTTAAAAACTCGAATGTTGCCAAATTTTTGAGCGTTTAAATGGACGACAAACTAAAGTTTAAGGGCCACATTCTTGTATTGAATGGGAGACTGGCCTCCTCCGGTTCTTACGCAGTGCGAGTTGAGAATTGGGGAAGAGTGTGGTTAGAATGGTTTCTTTTTCACTTGTTTCACAGTTTGCAACTTTGTATTGTTAAAAAATGCAAGCACATAAAACTGTTTAAAATGACTTAAAATAATATACATTCTAGGGAACATGTTTAAAACTTTAAAAAAAATTAAAAAATTATCAGGAAAGTGCAATCTAAAGATATATTCAAAAACTTTACAAAGCATATAAGTAGTGTTTAGGGACATAGACACAAAGAAAAGTAAAAGTAGCGCCGTTTTGAATATGACGCCTATGATGGCATACTTATTTATATGTATTTATAGGTATGCCATCATAGGAAACCAATGGATATGCCATCTTAGGAATATGTCACACTTCTAGTATATAAATTATAAAAAATTAAAACCACAACTTAGATTTAAAATAATCATAGCAAAGTAACATATATATCCTATAGTTATCGGAAAAAAATCGTGCATTCTAATTTAAAATAACTTTCGTCTTTCTACGATTTTTTAACTTATCCTGTATAGTTAATTACTCTTTATTCTAATAGACTTTAAATACCCCTAAAATTTTGTGTGTAATATGTTTTGTTAACTATCTAACTGTAAGAAATAATTGTCCGTTTCCATACATACATATCAGCGACCCTATATAAGTGTACACCAACAATTTGTAAGTACAAAATTGTATTTAGCTAAAATCTATATTGTAAAGTTTATAGTTTGTAATTGGCAGGAATTGCAGGAAAACCTTGGTCATTAGCCTTTTGGGACAAGTGCCTAATAAAGTTTATTATTGATCTTTTAAAAAATCATAGCAGTGTTAAGACTAACTTTATTTTATCATATTTGACAAACTGACGACATAGCAACCCATCAGTCGGGAGCGGGAGGCATATACAGTAACAGCACGCGGGCTAGAAAATCCGACTTTCCGAAGTCCTGGCTAGTAACGACACTCGCGCTAGCAGCAGTTACAGTAATAGCACGCGAGGTATAAAAAGGTATATCGGCAATCGGTTTGTTCGTCAAAACAAATCCAATTCATTTCATAATATTTCATAAAATATTAATTAAATTTAAAAAAAATGCTCTGCTAACAACGAACAAACCGATTGCCGATATACCTTTTTATACCTCGCGTGCTATTACTGTAACTGCTGCTAGCGCGAGTGTCGTTACTAGCCACCACTTGCGGAAGTCAGATTTTCTAGCGCGCGTGCTGTTACTGTTAGTGCGTTCGGTTTTGAAAAGGTCGAGCAGAGCGAGCAGATGCAGATTTAATGTCACGTGATATTCGGGCTAAACGAGCGCGTAGCATTTACCGAACCCTTATAGAGTTTGTCGAGTTCCATCTGACATAAAATATAAAATTAACCTCACTTTATGTTGGTGGTTTGAAGAGACGAAAATGGAAAATATTCCAGCACTTAGGGGAGGACAAATGATGATGTTTGATGATAATAGCGACGAGGAAGAAAGCTGTTCGATTACAAAAGTTGATGGCTATGCTGAAAATATTGTCCCAGCATTCTCTGACAAACAATTTCAATATAATTTTCGTATAACACCGGAAACTTTGGAAGTTCTATTGCAAAAAGTGCACATTATTTTGCCTCCCGAAGCAACTCACAAAGGACATCCATCAATACCGTTGGAAAAAGAACTTTTAGTTATGATCTGGTGTTTGTCCAATTTGGAATGATTTCGGTACGGGAATTATATCAGGTTAAGTTAATATCAGCATTTAAATTGTTTATAGCTGGAACTATTTCTTGCCGAAGAAGCCGGAGATATCGATCACCGTTCAAGTTTCCCTCGATAAAAAAGGGTCCAATTACATGTCCCGCAAACAATCCAGCCCAGACATTAACTTTTCTTGGGAGCTGTGTATGCAGCTCTTCATACCAGTTAGAGTTTTTCGCGCCCAGTAACGGTAATTTTGCTTATTCACCATTCCGTGTAGTGTAAAAGTCGCTTCATCCGAAAACACAATATTGTTTGAAAAATTCGGGTTTTCTTCCATATTTCTAGTCACTATTTCGCAAAATTCTAGCCTTCGATCACAGTCAACGTCAAAAAGGTCTTGTACAACATTAATTTTGTATGGATGCATTTTCTCAGTATGAAGAACGGTTCGTACAGATTTTTGATCAATTTCATGATCCGAAGCAAGCTGATTGGTGGATTGTTTGGGATTTTCTTCTATCGCAAGCAGAATGTCCAGCTTTTTTTCCTGGGAGGTAGCAGTCCTAGGTCTTCCAGATCTTGGGCGGTTTTTTACAGTACCAGTCATTCTATAACGCTCAATAGTTCGAAAAACTGCATTTTTTTAATGTGCCTGTCTGGATGCAAATTATTGTAAATATTACATACCTCCTGATATGATCTCTGTTTATCGCCAAACCCCCTTAAAATTAAAATATCAATTATGTCTCTTTCAGTAAGTAAAAATGCCATGCTATTTTCTTTTTTGTCTATTTCTGTCAGAATTTGAGTTTCAGATGTCAAACTATTAATTATTTATTAGTAACCATGGTCGTGCCTTTGTTGATCACTATGTTCGAAAATCGCATCGTTATACGTTATTATTTGAAACGCCGATTTCTAGGAAAGTAATGAATTTAGGTATAACACATGGTTAATAAAAAATGTTTAAAATTGAGTCGACAATCAAAATAAGTAAAAATATACAGGGTGTTCCATTTAAAAAAATATAACTATCATTCTCCACAACTTTGTGGACTACCCTGTATATTTCAGTTTATCACCGATATGTAGATTTTTAACAGCCCTACATTTTTTATATAAGACGTTTTTTGATAACCCCTGTATATTTTGAAATAATCGACTGTTCTGGTAATTTTTCCTAACCCTGTACCGGGTGTTCCACCTAAGGAGGTAATCGGCTTTATCTCAGAAAGTAATAACACTAGGACTTTGGGAAAAAAATATATCGATAAAAGCGGCCAAGAGAAATTGCTAGAAATTATTATCAAGTTCGAAAAATAACCGCTAGGGGGCGTAAGAGAACTTTCAAAATAGAAATGCTGATTTTCTCTTGATTTTTCTAAATAAAAATATGTTAAAAATATAAGCATTGTATTCTTCATAAAATTATCCAACTTTATGTTAGGAATCGTTTTTTTCTATTTTCAATAATAAAGTGGTGGGATGAGGTCAAACCTTTTTTCTTTCAAACGCTGATATCTCTGCTTTGGATAAACCGATTTTATTCAACTTTGTCTTGAAAAAAAGCCCTTATTTTCCTCTACACGTGTATCTATTAACTATACCATATTGATTCTGATGGTGGCCACTAGATGGCGTTTTTCCGTAATTCCTCAATGAATAAGGATTTTCTCAAAAAAATCAAATGTTATGATATGACTTTTTCATCATATTTTATTTTAGGCTTTTGAAGGCTATTAAATAGTGGAATAGAAAATCCAGGTCCGTATTTAAAATAAAAAAGTTGATGCTGTTCGCTCGAATCCGAAACGTCGGATTAAAAAACTAACCTCATCAGCTTGTAGAGGAGGAAAAGTTACTATAAGGAACTAAAAACCGCAACGTGATATCTTTTGTTAAACTAGAGAAATTAGGGATAATAATAATGAATATGGAAAAATAGGCCATTTTTTAAAACATTCATTAATCAATTAAATCACTGGTTTAATGACGTCCAAGATGCTCGAACTGTCACGTTGCGGTTTTCAGTTCCTTATTCCTTATGGTAACTTTTCCTCCTCTACAAGCTGATGGGGTTAGTTTTTTAATCCGACGTTTCGGATTCGAGCGACCATCCTTAACTTTTTTATTTTAAATACAGACTTGAATTTTTTTGTGCCACTATTTAATAGCCTTTATAGGCTTAAAATAAAATATGATGAAAAAGTCATATCATAACATTTGTTTTTTTTGAGAAAATCCTTATTCATTGAGGAATTACGGAAAACCGCCATCTAGTGGCCACCATCAGAATCAATATGGTATAGTTCATGGATCTACGTGTAGAGGGAAAGATGGGCTTTTTTTCAAGACCAAGTTGAATAAAATCGGTTTATCCAAAGCAGATATATCAGCTTTTGAAAGAAAAAAGGGTTGACCTTCTCCCACCACTTTATTATTCAAAATAGAAAAAAACGAGTCCTAACATAAAGTTGCATAATTTTATGATGAATACAATGCTTATATTTTTAACATATTTTTATTAAGAAAAATCAAGAGAGAATCGGCATTTCAATTTTGAAAGTTATCTTACGCCCCCTAGCGGTCATTTTTCGAACTTGAAAATAATTTCCAGCAATTTCTCTTGGTCGCTTTTATCGACATATATTTTTTTCCAAAGTCCTAGTGTTATTACTTTCTGAGATATAGCCGATTACCTCCTTAGGTGGAACACCCGGTACTTAAGATTAACCCAAAAATAAAATAAAATAGAGAATTAACCCAAAAATAAAATAAAATAGAGAACGATAACATGCCATTTCGTAATCTTACAATTTTTAATCCTGGTTGATACACTCACACCACCCCAATGCAAGTGCATGTTTCGCAACTAATATCATGGCTCTAGCGTTAGATCCAAATAGCAATATTCCAATTCCAGCGGCCCCCAGTGATTGTATAGTTGCCAAGAGGGATGTAGCTACTATTGTTACACCCATTGATGATTGCAAAACTTCAGCAATTGCGCTAACACTAATGCCCGCTATTCCAAATCCAATGAATGGTAATGCTATTCCGCCCAACACACTTGCACTGCCAAGGAAGATCAACTTCTTAAAATTCTGTTGAAACCGCTGAATATTGGCTTCGTTGATTATTGAACGTTGACACCGGGGGCATAACTCCATGCTTAAGAGAGAGAGGATGGGGTAGGGAGTGATGCCGCGCTTCACTAACTGAGATCAGTAGAGCTGGAGAATAAATTGGTAATTTTAGCTCAAAAATCAATATACTAATAACTATAATAACTAACTAAGATACCGGCAGATGGCCACAGTGAAGAAAATTTATAGGGGGTGATTCATTTAGACCTTTTTTTTTTAATTCTAAAAAAAACATATAAAATGGAATTGAATGGTGGAATCTTTATTATGAGCTGAAAGAACAATCTTTCACATTTATTTTTTGAAAATAATTTCATTTTGATTGCTATTTGATGTTATTGTACATCCGGTTTATTCCGGCATGTCCACCAGTCGGTAAAATATGAAAGTCATTCAAAATTACCTTTTGGCTTTCTAAATCGGTTACTTTGTCGACATCTTTTATAATAGATATTTTAAAATGTTTATTTTTTAAATCTTCCATTTTACTCATAATATTTTTTATTAATCGCGCGTTTTTTATATTTTTCAAAATGATTAATTCCGGAGTATTATTTTTATACATATTAGATTAAGGTCTCTCAACGATGTACCTAGTTCGAGCGCCGATCGAGGATCCCGTTTCGTAAATATTGTATTTTTATCTTTAACATAAATAAATTCTCCTAATTGAAAATCATACTTTCGTTCATCAAGTAGTTTGTTAAACTGTACCGGTAGAAGTAAACTAAGTTCGCAAGAGTTTATGGGAGGTTTCAATAATTCAACAACTCCAGGGTGATCAAACCTGTCGTTTTCTAAATTATTAGAACTTTTCCCATCTTCTACATGCTCCCCTTTTTCCTTAGCTTGTTGTCTAGTTATTGCAAATAATGTTTGCGAAACCGTGTTAGATATATTTTTTAATTCATCCGACTACACTGGTATGCGGGATAGAGCATCTGCTGTCCCGTTATTCTTACCCTTTATAAACCTTATTTCGAAGTTGTATTCTTCTATCAGTAATCTAAATTTTGTCAATCTGCTTGAAGGATTTGCCATACCAAACAAATAAATTAGAGGGCGATCTTCAGTATAAATTATAAACTTTATACATCAACACTGTATAATTCATTAATTTATTGTATGTGTTATTTTCCATCTTGCCCTTTATTTTGAATTGAAAATTTGAAAATGAAATTATTTCCTCACTTAGGTATATAGTTAGGAACAATTTTGTACAAATTATGTACATATACATACGTATCTATTACGTACATAAAAGTATGTACCGTGCGTTCAATTTATCTTTATAACATTTTGATTCACTGTAACCAGGGACGTAGGTAGGCCATGACCATTGGGGGGGTGAGAGTATTCAACATTTCCCTACTTGATAAATAAGATCATCTAGTTTAGCAAAGGTTTATTTGTGATATATATTTAAGTACATTAAATTGTAAGTAAACCGAAAACTCTTTGAACACATTTGGCTTAAATTTTAAAATATTATTAATATGTACTTAGTACACACATAGTTACATTTTTAATTGAATTCGTCGTTGTTTTAGTTTAGTCCACTGCTTTACAATTTCTAAATTATCAAAAAGTGCAAGATCCTTTTCGCTTTTGATAGCCATTAAACAGTCCAATCTATCAGTGGTCATTGTGAACCTGTTAACATTTTTAATAAATTTCAGGAGGCTAAATTTTCGTTCATTAGTTGCGGTTGAATAGCCTGCAGTAAAAATTAATTGACACAACTGAAATGTAAGTTTAAGTGGTATTTTATACTTGACAGCGACGTCCATGACTTCCTGCATGGTTTTTCTGTCATTTTTCATGCAAATGTTAAATAAGACCTCTAGCTGGGCTTGCAGGGCATATTCGTCGGGTCTACAATTTGGAGGATACAGTGCCACTAGTTTTTCTATATTTTTTATTAATAAATTTTCTTTGCTAAGTGGAAATTTAAAAACTTCGACAAAACCAGATATATTTCCCAATACTGAAGACAACTTATTTTCAAGAAATTGGATTAGTGTATCTAGCACACAGACAAATTCTTTTCGGTAAAAATCTTTAATATTTAGTTCGACGGCATCATCTCTATTTCCATCCAATTTTTTAGGAATAAGTCGACGCCTATGGTGTTTATGAAAATCGTCAATATGAGAAAATCCTAATTTATTCGAAAAAACTATGGCACATTCAATAAGGTTATTTATTTCATTTTCCTTGTTTCTTATAGTTTTTAAACTCTCTGCTGTACTTAAGATAAGTTGCATTGCATCCACTAAATTTAAATCATCCCGCTCTAAGATTTCTGTGACAAGTTTCATTTTATAAAAAATATGTTTACAGAAAAATAAAAAGGAGATAAAATCAAATGATAATATGCGTTTGTACAAGCCGAGAGCTTTGGCTTTGCTCTTATTATCGATTGTTTGATCTTTAGTTATATTTTCTAAGACCTCGATTATGCCTTCAAGAGAGGTGCTTACAGCTTTTAAGGTCTCAGCACGGGCTGTCCATCAAAAATTCCAACCAAATCTCCCAACTGAAAATTATTGGTAGGGATGAAACCCCCCCAACCCCCCCCCCCCCCCCCATGGCTTCGTCCCTGACTGTAACTTTTTTGTTTTTAAAGATATAAAAGTAAACAAATAAACAAAATGTAGGGTTGATTGCCAAGTTTTTTCCTAAGTTACATATAAAACAAAACACTATCAATTTTCTGACATATAAGTCTACCTTATGTTTTTTTTAAATGAAACACCCTGTATATTATATATGTGTTTAATAGAATAAGTTATTCCGTTTACAATAATATAACACACTTTATATTTTAACCTACACGTTTTTGACATATTGGCAAAAATATGAAATTTTTATATTTTTACAAATTAACGTACAACAAGAATACTAACATATTTGCAACAATAAAAAGGCCTAAAATTATTTAACTATTCTAAAAACTGCTGTATGTGACCACCATTTTGCTGAACACATTTTTCAATTACTCTAATTGTCTGATTTCTGGCATTTAATAACATTGCTGGATTGTCTCTTAACTCATTGATTGCCGCTGAAATTCTTTGCCGAAGTTCCACGACATTATAACAAGGAGTTCTGTACACGTTATTTTTTATGTCCCCAAAAGAAAAAATCCATTAATGTCAAGTCCGGGCTGTTGGGTGGCCAACCAATAGTTCCACCATTCCCTATCCAACCCCTGGCATATTCCATGTTTAAAATTTTTTGGACTCGCAAAAAATTGTGAGGAGGCGCACCCGTCTTGCTGCCATATTATTTGCGCTAATATGTTTAGGGGTAGATCTTCCATATACCTATATATGGTGCTCTAATATATGCAAATAATGATCTCCTGTTAACATTTGATCTATAAATATCGGACCCAAAATATGTATGCCTATAACACCACACCAAACATTAACTGACTGGTACCCTTGGGTTTTTATTTCTTGTATCTGTCCAGGATTATTTATACTCCAATATCGCGTATTTTGCCTATTAACGCCCTTTTTTGTAGTAAACGAACTTTCATCGGTCCATGAAGTATTTAAAAAAAAATTATTATTCTCATTACCTATATTTATTTAAAAATTCCAAACAAAACTGCATCCCCTATTGGCATTGTTCTTTTCTTCTTCACTTAGTTTTTGGGTTTTACGAAATTTAAATGCATTATATTTGTTCCTTCAAAACTGAGTGGATTGAACAGCGAGAAATACCTGTCTCTTGATATACTGTGGTAATAGAAGAAACTGGATGGGCTTCATAGAATCCTAATATGTTTGTCTTATTTTGTGCATTCAAAACACTAGGTATAATTCTGACATACCTTTTTAACATTAGACACGTTTTCTTCAAATTTCTTTGCCAGCCTTGCAAATATCTGTTTCGAAGGAGCTTGGCGCTCTGGATAAACTCTAATATACTGACGACGCGCAGCGGTTGCACTTTTATTATTCAGGAAGTATATTTAAAGCATATCACTCCTTTCACGGATGCTAAATTCGTAAAAACCTATTTTAATATTTATAACTGTCACAATAACTCCACAACCAACGTTATATTATATTACAATATGTTAATTATAAAAATATCTTTGTCTTATTTGAGATAAAAATATAAAAATTTCATATTTTTGCCAATATGTCAAAAACGTGTAGGTTAAAATATAAAGTGTGTTATATTATTGTAAACGGAATAACGTATTCTATTAAACACATATATAATATACAGGTTGTTCTATTTAAAAAAATATAAGGTAGACTTATATGTCAGAAAATTGATAGTGTTTTGTTTTATATGTAACTTAATAGAAAAAAACTTGTCAACCAACCTTACATTTTATTTTTTTGTTTACCTTCATATCTTTAAAAACAAAAAAGTTACATTGAATCAAAATTTTATCAAGATAAATTGAACGCACGGTACCTATCGCTTGCAGCAGTATACGTCAAGATATAATTCATGGAATCAATTTAAGATGAAAAGTTTATATGGACTTATGCCCTAAAATGCTTACCCTCTAAGATACAGAGTGTTAAAATATTTTTAAAAAGTATTTTTATTTTATTTAAATTACGAAAACCTTTAAAGATACGGTATTGAAAATTCGTGCCTATCTATTTTGGATCAAACTACACCTTTTCATTAAAAAAGAAAATAAATCCTTCAAATTTTGTAAATTTTTATGTTCAAATTTTATGTTGATAATACTATTTCTTATCATAGTAGCCTCTGGACAACAAAAAATATTTTGCGAACTGTCATTTTTTGATTTATTGACCCATTTTCACCACGAGATTCTAAAGTTATTTTAGCGATATGAGATTTGAAATTGGAAGGAATACGTTGTGTGATCCTTGTACATTCGGTACATATACAGAGCGTTCGGAAATTGGGGCGATTTTGCTACTTTTTTTCGAATTTCAAAAGACGTGATTTTACGTCACGGGATTGCAATTTAGTATTGGGATGATGAAAAATTCAAATAAAGTTGAAGTTAAAATCCACATTGGAAGGTTAGTAGATTGAATTTTGTATAGGATTTGGCAGAAAATCATAGCTTGAAGCATCTACAAAATATTGATTTATAGATTTATGCAACCAACACACATGACTTATCCACACAGAATAAAAAAGTAGGTTATCAAGCTATTTTTCCTCTGCGAAAAATGGTTTTTCTCGTAAATCACAAAGGCCGCGCAAGTCAATGAAATAAAACATTTAAATGTTACCAACATCAAATAAAGAAAAAAACGCGATACGCAAATGCGTATCGTAATAGATTTGTTATGATACAAAATTAGAAAAATAAAGTTAAAATACATAATAAAAATAATGTGCAAGGACCCTCTATTACAATCGAACTTAACAGGTATATAAGTTATTTGATCGAGTAATTGGTAGGTAGGTAATCATTCTAAATAGTCGCTTCTGAATCTGATCTACAAATCTACATGTGTTTATTTTATATAATCTGGAGGAGATTATGAAAAATAATACGCAAAAATAAACATAAGCACAGTAGACAAAATAAGCTATTACTGTTTTCACTCACTTTTATTATCCGTTATCTTATGTTAGCTTTAAATAAATATTTTACGTGAAGAAACACGTGCATGCACGAAAAACTTACGAAAACTAATTAATTAGTTTTAGGATGTTTTCATCATAAATTGGCTATTTTCAAAAGAGATCTTGGATTATATTGGCCTGATTAAATATAATTACAGCAACGTCATGCTTAAAAAATAGGATATTATGTAATAAAAAAATGGATTAATTTGTTATTACTAAAAGATCGGGTATTAGGTAGTGCTAAACCAGAGTAGGCATGAGGATTTATTGGGAAATATTATTTATTATTTATTTGTTTAAAACTTGGGTGTTCAAATCGGCGGCAAACTGAGTGTGGGCAGAACGGTTTATTTTTCACTTTCTTGAGAGACACTTGTCTTATTGCTTTTTGGGAATTTAGTAGTAAAAGCCTATTGGGCTTCCTATACCAAAAACCACTTTCACCAAAAATTGACTGTCTTGTTGTCTAATAAGATATAAGTATCTATTTATTTATTTATCTATTTATTAGAATACTTTTTCTACTTTATATAGTGAACATTATAATTTCCATTTCCAAGAGTTTTAATACTGTCCAAAGCTTTGTTAACAAGATGTAGTTCTTATAACAATAAGGCAGTGCAGGATTTACCGGTAGGCTGAGATTTTAGGGGGCGGCAAATTTGGCCCAAATTTTTTTTTATCTTACAGAAATAAATGGTACAATCTTTATTCATGGTTGACGGGTAGTATATTTTTTAAATAAAATTTATTGTTGGCCGTGTTTGTAAATAGGGATAAAAAAAAGGTAGTTGGACCTTTACTGGCTTTGCAGAAAGAAATTTTTAAAATATTTACTAAACATTATTGACCAAATTTGGGCGTGGTCTTCAAATTTTTTCGCCTGCGGCGCATTTCGTCTGCAGCGGACTTTTTCTTTCCCGAACGCTTCACCTGTTTCACAACTCACGAGCCGTCACTGGTAGGGGCGGCAAAAATTGAATAGCCTCTAGCGGCAAATTTGTAAATCCGCCATTGCAATAAGGTGTATTTTGATTTGATTTTTATTTTATTAGAGAACCAAATTTACAGACAATTATAGTAGGTATACTTACCACAAAGTTTTTTTTTCGAGGAGAATATTCCAAAGACTGGCACACTGTGAGGCAGAGTAGTGTCGGATTCAACCCTGATGGGGCTGCGTTCCTGCGGTTTCCGCGCCATAGGCCATAGGTCTGAAGGTTTATATGCCTATGGCGCATAAACGTTCAGACCACTCGCTTAGTATTTCCGCTCTACACGCCTAGTCCATGCTTTGCCTCGTACTTCACCTATACCTAGGTACCGGTGTGCCTAGGTTTTGGTTTTGTCATATTACTTGTTTTTTTTTTTATTTGCAGCTTACTTTGAAGGTGTTTGTGTAGGTGTAAGGCTTTCGGTGCAGTGTACGTGTTTGTATCTCAGAAGAGATGACAAGTGCCCATGCTTCACGGCTATTAAGACTCCACTCTTTCAGGGAGAGTACTTGTAGTGCTGATCTGAAGCAGCAGTAAGCTGTTAGAAGTGTTAGTTGTGTTTGTTGTTATACCGACTTATTGTGATAGTATTTGTGTAGGTGTCTGATTTAGTGCAGTGCATGTATTTGTGCTTCAGAAGAGGTACACGTGCACATGCTTCACAGCTGTAAGGACCCCACTTGTTGCGTCGAATAAGAACATTTATTATTTTTTATAAGTTCTAGCAACAGGATGAAGCAAGCTGTCCTGGAGATAGAAATAATAATACCAGTTAGTAGCTTACCGACATTTGCTAAGTGAAAGTCCAAATCGCCTTTTTTGTAGGAATTTACTCGACGAAGTATATAATTCGCGAAAAGGGGATTCGTTGTATTACAGAAATACAGTCCACTAATATTCATTTACTCCACTGTTTCAGGGAGAGAACTTGCAGTGCTGATCCGACGCCCGAAGCTGTGGTAAGGAACTGTTAAGAATTTACTGATGTTAGTGTAGGTCTTTGGATTGTTGCAGTGTTGTGTGTGTAGTAAGTTCTGCCCTGCATTGGCAAAAAGCCGTAAATGAAATTTTATAGTTTTGAGAAAACTCCACTTAAAGTTGAATTTAGTGTACTTTTGCACCATTTTTGTGTTTTGGCAAAAAGAGATCTTGGATTATATTGGCCTGATTAAATATAATTACAGCAACGTCATGCTTAAAAAATAGGATATTATGTAATAAAAAAATGGATTAATTTGTTATTACTAAAAGATCGGGTATTAGGTAGTGCTAAACCAGAGTAGGCATGAGGATTTATTGGGAAATATTATTTATTATTTATTTGTTTAAAACTTGGGTGTTCAAATCGGCGGCAAACTGAGTGTGGGCAGAACGGTTTATTTTTCACTTTCTTGAGAGACACTTGTCTTATTGCTTTTTGGAAATTTAGTAGTAAAAGCCTATTGGGCTTCCTATACCAAAAACCACTTTCACCAAAAATTGACTGTCTTGTTGTCTAATAAGATATAAATATCTATTTATTTATTTATCTATTTATTAGAATACTTTTTCTACTTTATATAGTGAACATTATAATTTCCATTTCCAAGAGTTTTAATACTGTCCAAAGCTTTGTTAACAAGATGTAGTTCTTATAACAATAAGGCAGTGCAGGATTTACCGGTAGGCTGAGATTTTAGGGGGCGGCAAATTTGGCCCAAATTTTTTTTTATCTTACAGAAATAAATGGTACAATCTTTATTCATGGTTGACGGGTAGTATATTTTTTAAATAAAATTTATTGTTGGCCGTGTTTGTAAATAGGGATAAAAAAAGGTAGTTGGACCTTTACTGGCTTTGCAGAAAGAAATTTTTAAAATATTTACTAAACATTATTGACCAAATTTGGGCGTGGTCTTCAAATTTTTTCGCCTGCAGCGGACTTTTTCTTTCCCGAACGCTTCACCTGTTTCACAACTCACGAGCCGTCACTGGTAGGGGCGGCAAAAATTGAATAGCCTCTAGCGGCAAATTTGTAAATCCGCCATTGCAATAAGGTGTATTTTGATTTGATTTTTATTTTATTAGAGAACCAAATTTACAGACAATTATAGTAGGTATACTTACCACAAAGTTTTTTTTTCGAGGAGAATATTCCAAAGACTGGCACACTGTGAGGCAGAGTAGTGTCGGATTCAACCCTGATGGGGCTGCGTTCCTGCGGTTTCCGCGCCATAGGCCATAGGTCTGAAGGTTTATATGCCTATGGCGCATAAACGTTCAGACCACTCGCTTAGTATTTCCGCTCTACACGCCTAGTCCATGCTTTGCCTCGTACTTCACCTATACCTAGGTACCGGTGTGCCTAGGTTTTGGTTTTGTCATATTACTTGTTTTTTCTTTTTATTTGCAGCTTACTTTGAAGGTGTTTGTGTAGGTGTAAGGCTTTCGGTGCAGTGTACGTGTTTGTATCTCAGAAGAGATGACAAGTGCCCATGCTTCACGGCTATTAAGACTCCACTCTTTCAGGGAGAGTACTTGTAGTGCTGATCTGAAGCAGCAGTAAGCTGTTAGAAGTGTTAGTTGTGTTTGTTGTTATACCGACTTATTGTGATAGTATTTGTGTAGGTGTCTGATTTAGTGCAGTGCATGTATTTGTGCTTCAGAAGAGGTACACGTGCACATGCTTCACAGCTGTAAGGACCCCACTTGTTGCGTCGAATAAGAACATTTATTATTTTTTATAAGTTCTAGCAACAGGATGAAGCAAGCTGTCCTGGAGATAGAAATAATAAAACCAGTTAGTAGCTTACCGACATTTGCTAAGTGAAAGTCCAAATCGCCTTTTTTGTAGGAATTTACTCGACGAAGTATATAATTCGCGAAAAGGGGATTCGTTGTATTACAGAAATACAGTCCACTAATATTCATTTACTCCACTGTTTCAGGGAGAGAACTTGCAGTGCTGATCCGACGCCCGAAGCTGTGGTAAGGAACTGTTAAGAATTTACTGATGTTAGTGTAGGTCTTTGGATTGTTGCAGTGTTGTGTGTGTAGTAAGTTCTGCCCTGCATTGGCAAAAAGCCGTAAATGAAATTTTATAGTTTTGAGAAAACTCCACTTAAAGTTGAATTTAGTGTACTTTTGCACCATTTTTGTGTTTTGGCAACGGAACAATTTTAAACTCTCCGGTAAAGGATATAGATAGTAAGTTTTATTTTTTTAGGTAGGTACTTGTTTTTGTAGTTTTAAGCAAAATCTGTTGCTTACGTCTTTTATCCATTTTTTTTAAATAATGGTTTAGTTCTCATACTAACAAAAAAATACTTAAGTGCGTTTAAGTCTATTTGCCATTGTTAAAAGTTTCAATTTTTAAAGCAGAAATTAATGGCTGACCAATGTAAAGTACTTATAAGTTTTTTTTCCAATGTAGTTTATTGCTCAAAAGCTTTATGGTGCTATGAATTTAAATACAATAATTATAAATATTTATTAATTAAAATAAACAAATAAGAAAGTAATATCATTTTTATCATTTAAATCTTTAGACGTTGAATCTCTGGTAAATTCATTCAAAATCTTCTACGGCTTTCTGGCATTTTTGTTACCAATTTTTTAATAATGTCTTCCTTCTTCTTTGGCAATACACCTCGACGAACCGATCGCTTCTCAGGTAAAATTCCGACATCAACTTTTCTTTTAATTATGTTATAATGTATATGTAATAATAATAATAATAATAATAATAATAATAATAATAATAATAATAATAATAATAATAATAATAATAATAATAATAATAATAATCAGACGTTTATTAGTCCACTTGGTATTACAAAAGTTGATATATATAACAAAAAGAAAAGATAAAAAATAACAGTTATATCACAACTTTAGATAAATTAAGGACTAATAGGCCGTTGTGTCAGCTTTCCCAACAGGTTGTCGGGGGGCTGTTGCGGCCTTTGTATACCTAAATCTAAAAAATAACTAAAACTAGTAATAAAAATAGTAACATAGAAATATTTAAAAAAAAACATTAAAAACATGAAAAAATGAAATAGGCGCAACGCGTACTATCCATCACTAAAATAAGAGATTATAGATAGTTATATATATATATATGCATTAAAATAAAAAATAAAAATCTGGAAGCAAAGAAAAACTGAGATATGAAAGATTGGTTGTTGAATGAAAAGGGAAAAAAGAATAAGAAAAAACCAGGCAATTCTCAAGACACGTGATCATCAAATAAGGAAAAGAAGGAAAAAAAATCACACTTGAGCAGATAACAATTTGAGTTTTGTTTTCTTCTTGTAAGTTTGGCAGCTCAGCGAGAGGTCGGTTGGGGTATTGGTGTTCATTAGGTTGGCAGCGTAATACGAGAAAGATCGCTTAAATAGCTCTCTATACGATGCAGGGGAATATCAAGAAGAGTCTTAGGTCTGATGTTTAGTCTATGGACGTCGGTTCGGAAAGTTAATTTTCGATATAAATATAGTGGAATTTTTTTTTAAATAATATTAAATACAAAACAGGAACCATGCAGCACTCGTCGATTGTACATGTTAAGCCAGTTAAGCTCCGCAAGTTTGTAAGTAATTCTCTCACGGCGCCTTATTCCAAATATATACCCAAGGCAGGAATTTTGTAGCTTTTGAATTCTTCGAATATCCAAACTATCCAAGCAAGGACCGTATACAGTATCACAAAAGTTAAGCTGTGACAGTATAAGTGATTCGCATAGTTGGGCCTTAACATTAGAATCGAGGGTGTGACGCAGGGAGAAAATGCTCTTTAAAGCAGCATAGGCAGATCTCAATTTATATGTAATGTGCTCTTTATATCTTAATTTGTTGTCAAGTATAAGTCCTAAATTTCTAGCGTTTTTCTTGATTGGGATTTCTACGTCTGACATTTTTATATTAACACTGTTCATAATGTTAATTCTTGACGGTTCACTGCAAAACAGAATAGCCAACGATTTGTTCGGATTAAGTTTAAGTAAATGTTTTTTGGAGATCGACTGCAATCGTTCAAGATCATCATTGATCATTTCATTAGCCAGTAGACTCTCAGCAGGTTTGAATGATAAATACAGTTGTGTATCATCCGCATATATGTGATGGTTACAGTATTTTAATTGTTTAACAAAAGTGGAAGTATAAATTGAGTATAGGATTGGGCCCAAAATACTGCCCTGAGGAACACCATGATTAACATTCAATACAGCAGATTGCTTACCATTGATGTCCACATGCTGTACCCTATTACTCAAAAATGATCTTACAAGATCACTGGCATTTTTTGAGAAACCAATGTAGTGCAATATGGCAATAAGGGTTTCATGATTTAACATATCGAAGGCTTTTGAGTAGTCTAGTAGTATTAAGATAGTTGCATTGACTCTATCAGAAGCTCTAAGGATGTCGTCTGTCACATCAGATAGTGCCGTTGAGCAGCTGAAACCAGGACGGAAACCAGATTGCTTTTCGGGGATAATATCATTAGCATGCAGGAAAGATTGTATTTGTTTTTCCAATACCTTCTCTAATATTTTTGATAGCACAGGCAATATTGAGATTGATCTTAAGTGTCCAAATTCTGTGGGATTCTTAATTTTGGGAATAGGGATGACCTTTGCTTTTTTCCAAAGTAGGGGAAAATATGATTTTTTTATGCAAACGTTTATTAAATGTCTAATGTAAGGTATTAAGAATGGACAGCACAATAAAAGCAAGGTTATATTTAACTTATCATGACCTATAGCCTTTGATTTAATACTCTGAATTATCTCCATAATCGCCATATCATCAACGGGTTTAAAAGTAAAGATGTTATTTACTAAAATATTGTTGGAGTAATACTGAATTAATTCAGGATCAGGTACATCATTGGCACTAGTGACATTAACAAAGTGATTATTTATTTTGTCAGGATCATGTAGTGTTTGAGGAAGTTCATATGTCTTTCTTTTGCAGATGTCAAGTTTTTTAAGCTCGCGCCACTTTTCCTTTTGAGTTGTGTTCTGTAACCGGGTGTTCAAATAGGCTTTTTTTTCTGCTCTAATAGCGTTTGTCGTAAGATTACGGAGTTGTTTATAGCTATCTCTATTTTTGTTAGTTTTGTTGTTTCGAAATTTGTTTAACGCTTTATTTCGCAGTCTTTGCATGAGTCGAATATTATCGGTAAACCACGGCGCGTAAGGCCGCGTTTTGCCTTTAATTTCTCGTACTGGGGCGTGATAATCAAAAAGCTGAGTGACATTATCCGTTAAAAATTTTACTTTATTGTCAACATCGTCAATACCATACAGACTATGCCAGGGTATCAATTCAAGGTCACGCTGAAATGCTGCCGGATCCATATCATGCAACGCTCTAAAGCTAAAGTTAAATGTGGGTCGAGTGGGTTGATTAATATTGATCTGACAATTAACCAACATGTGATCAGACACATGCACATCTAAAACATCTGTGATAACCTCGTAGGCTGATAGTGAAATCCGTCATTTCATGAGAAGCCTAGTCATATCATGAAGCGTGGCTAAAAGGTATATTGCAACTGGTTTGTTCGTTGTTCCCAAGAGCATTTTTTTCAATTTTTTCAACCAATATTATTTTATAAAAATAAAATTTAAATTAAATTTAAAAAAATGCTCTGGGGAACAACGAACAAACCAGTTGCCAATATACCTTTTAGCGTGCAGCATGATATGACTAGGCTTTTCATGAAAAGACGGATTTCACTGTCAGCCTACGACATATATAATACAGTGGCAAACGAACGTATACGATTTATACGTTATATTGCAATTGCATAAAGAAAATAAAAGTTTTATAAGGTTTTTTGCCTTTTTTGTAAACTTTAGAAATTAAGAAAAGGAGAAATGGTATAAAATGGTATAAAAGCATACATTCTTTTGCCAATGTATAAATATTTCTATTTTGCTGGAGAAAAACCTTATAAATTGTATAAGTCTTTTTGACACAGAAATTGTATTCAAAACATGTCGGATAAGGTTTTTTGACATTGTAAATTTAAATTTTTTAGCGCTAACATCATTTGGCCAATGTATGTAGACAAGAAACTACAAGGGCTATTCAAAATGTAATTTTTGAGTTCGAAAGAGAATAAAAAGTTACGGGGGAAAATTGAAAAAACGCAAAACGTAAAATTTGCATATACGGCTTTTTACCATTGTAGGGCAGAGTTCTTGTGTAGTAGGTACATTTTTGTGTAGGTTTTTTTGTTTAATAACTAGGTATGGCGGCGTCTAGTTTAACGACCCCTTGATTCTGGCTAGATATTAAAACGGTCTATTACTTTTAGTTTTCTTCTTCTTTTTTCTTTGTTTTTTCATCTTTAATATAGCAGCGAATTTCCTTTAAGACTTTAAGCCATGACAATAGCTGATTCCTTGGGCGCTTATTGTATACCCTCATTCTTTCCTCGCGCGTCCTCTACTGGATAAACTAATCTTATAATTCTTCATTGGAATGAGCTTTTTCAAAAACTTTGACTGCGTTCCTTTTCATGAATGTTGTTATCGTTTCCCATTTAAGATCTCTATGGAGTTGTACATTTCTTACAAAACATGTTGCCTGCTTTTCCTACATAATTATTTTATGTGGCCTTCAACCGTTTTATATATATAAATATTAGCTGCATAGCCCCACGTTGTTGAGCCGTAAGATATGTGGGCTAGCTGCTGCTTTTATCATTTGAAGCTTAATTTTGAGTCCCATTATGCTCTATAATCAATGGGTACAGTTCACCCATACCGGCCTTTGTCTTCTTAATTATTTTCTTGATCTGCTTTTCTCATGTTAGACGGAAATCTATGGTTATTCCTAAGTAATTAGCAACCTATTTTGAGTGGACTTTATTTTTTTCTAGCTTTTACATAAAATTTAAATAAAAGCAAAATCGACTGCATATTCTTCTTCATAATTGACATTTTAAAAAAAATATCTGGGAAGTTTCGAATTTATTTTAAGAATTGTACCTATAGCGTAAAATATCGGGTATTTTTTTGACGTTATTATGGCATTGTTCATTCATTATACAATTCTTCCAAAATAAGCAATGAAATAAATTAATTTTTTTGTAATATGTCAGATATTACCTAAATAATGTGACAACGATAGTGATTTTATTTAAATGTTAGTTAATAAAATAATAAACTAAAAAAAATAAGGCGAAGTAGGCTTTTCTTTATTGACCGGGAATGAAACAAATATGTCTAATTTCCTGTAATTTTGGACAACCAACCGCATAGTTTTATTTCGTCTATTAACCACACCTCCAAATACAAAAAAGGATTGTCCCAGGAAAGGATATATTCGTATAAAACTTCGAAATTTGCTTTAGAAAAGAAAAATAGACCAAGAAAATTTTCAGGTCTTAAAACACACAACATCGCGTAATGATGCTAAAGACATATTCTCACGGTGCTTTTTAAGTTTATAAAAGAGGGTGTTTTAAATTCTTTAAATGGTTAAAAAATTAAAAAATACAAATTATCGTTCTAGTGTCGGTATCAAAATTAACAAGTGCTTCTTTCTTATCGCTAAGTGTCACTTGAACACCTAGATGTGGTAAGCTGCCCTAAAAACAAAAAGATGGGAATATCTGTTTTACACCAGTCAGACTGGAAAATGTTAGGAAAAAATTGATATCCAAAATTTTATTTCTGGAAACTATTTATGGGGTAAGTATAAACGTAAAAAAGCAAAAATAGACAACTGAATCGGTCATCCCTCTCCGTGGGGGGTCGAAAGGGGGTGAAAAATGGTGTTTCGTGATTTATGGTAAAAGGAGACGTCCTAGAAAAAAATGTTTCTTACAAAACTTGTAGATCATGTAAAAATCTACTACTTTTGTAAAAAGCACTTTTTCACATAACCTCAAATTTTTTTAGATAAGTGCGAAAAACCGGTTTTTGTGTTTTTTAATTTTCATTTGAAAACGTGTCAACTAATATTTATGAAATTTTAGGGAGAAATAGCTTTTCTTATGACAAGTAAGGAAACATTTTTTTGTTTTTATTTCATGGGCTGTTTTGAAGATATTTGCTTTTTTTTTTTGTATTTTTTTCAAATAAAATTTGTCCTTCGAAAAATCAATTTAAAAACTTTTGGTTGTCCTCATTTTTTTCGTTTTTAGTTGCACTTTAACATGAAAAAAAAAATTATACAGGGCGCAAAAACATCCTTAAAAATGCACAAGAAGCCAAAAGTGAGTTTTACGAAAACGAATATTTCAGTATAAGTTCATAATTCGTTTAAAATTACGAACATTTTTTAAAGTCAAGTACTTATTTGTTTTCTATGGGAAAAAATACTAAAAAAATTATTAAGAAATTTAGGTTAATTAAAATTTAAATTAGCAAGAATTTTAAAATACGAATTTTTGTAATTGATCGAGAAAAGTATAATTGCGTAAGCGAGTCACAAAAAAAAAAAATTTAGGTAATTTTGAAGTACTCTGGTTCTTTTTAACTAATAAAAATAAACTTAAACTAGATTCAAATAACAAGTATATATTTTAACGAAATATAAATTATTAATTCAAAAAATTTCTTCATGTTAACATAAAGCATGGTAATGATGGTAACATTGAAAAAAAGTGCTATACAAAACCTGTTTGGTCTAGTAGATACTTAACCTATAACTCACGAAAAACTCAAGAATTGCAAAATTATTACATTATTATATTTTAAATAAATATTTAATACCTGTAAGTACTAAACCAATCTACGTTTTTTTGGTACACTTTCATCATTTAAATTATATGATTCTGATTTAGAATTTATTTTTTCCGCTGAAACGTTTTTTTCAACTTTATTGCCGTCTTCATCCTCACTACTAATGTGAAAAATATCTTCAAATATTTGTTTTTCAGCATTTAAGCAAAGGGTTGGTTCTTCGTTTGCAGCTAAAATATCTTCTACATCAATAAAGCCATCCAAATTTTTTCGCTCTTCAAAATTAGTACAATTACCAGCACTCTGACATTTTGCACATAAGTCAGTGCATTGCAGACCATGCTTTCGGCATCCGCACTTAGTACCACAGCCTTTTTCACAGCTACAAGTAATGTGTCCCGAATAACTGGATCGTCTGTAAAATGAGGTAACAGCACGTCTTTCTTATTGGCTGTTATTTTATTCCAGCCCCATTTAGTAGCAAGTAAAGTATTGTTTCCAAGCCACTTTTGAACCTGGAAATAGCATCTGTAAGAGTGTTGCGTAGCTGCCCCAACAGTTGGTGGTATTTTTTCTAATTTGAAACCTTTTCTAGTCGATAGTTTTTTATACTGGCTGAACCTCAATTCATCAAGTGATTCTTTGGATTTTTCACATTTGTAAATTGATTTTATAAAGTACAGCCGTTAACAGAAATGATCGTGGGGTCTACATTTTCTTTATAAAAAGGTTCAACCAAAGTAGTCAAGTTTGAAGTTTTTAATAAGGAATGAAAACTTGTTTTTTTTTCCTTTGCCAGCAAATCCAGAGCTTGTATCGCAACCAGTGAAACAGTGAAGAAAGGCGACGATTGATCGTAAATTTTGGTGTTGAAAACTTTTTGAAGAGTAAACTGCATTTAAAATATAATAATGTAATAATTTTGCAATTCTTGAGTTTTTCGTGAGTTATAGGTTAAGTATCTACTAGACCAAACAGGTTTTGTATACCTGTTTTTTTCAATGTTTCCATCATTACCATGCTTTATGTTAAAATAAAGAAATATTTTGAATTAATAATTTATATTTCGTTAAAATATATACTTGTTATTTGAATCTAGTTTAAGTTTATTTTTATTAGTTAAAAAGAACCAGAGTAATTCAAAATTACCTAAAATTATTTTTTTTTGTGACTCGCTTACGCAATTATACTTTTCTCGATCAATTACAAAAATTCGTATTTTAAAATTCTTGCTAATTTAAATTTTAATTAACCTAAATTTCTTAATAATTTTTTTAGTATTTTTTCCCATAGAATACAAGTAAGTACTTGATTTTAAAAAATGTTCGTAATTTTAAACGAATTATGAACTTATACTGAAATATTCGTTTTCGTAAAACTCACTTTTGGCTTCTTGTGCATTTTTAAGGATATATGTTTTTGCGCCCTGACTAATTTTTTTTTTCATGTTAAAGTGCAACTAAAAATTAAAAAAATGAGCACAACCAAAAGTTTTTAAATTGATTTTTCGAAGGACAAATTTTATTTGAAAAAAATACAAAAAAAAAAGCAAATATCTTCAAAACAGCCCATGAAATAAAAACAAAAAAATGTTTCCTTATTTGTCATAAGAAAAGCTATTTCTCCCTAAAATTTCATAAATATTAGTTGACACGTTTTCAAATGAAAATTAAAAAACACAAAAACCGGTTTTTCGCACTTATCTAAAAAAATTTAAGGTTATGTGAAAAAGTGCTTTTTACAAAAGTAGTAGATTTTTACATGATCTACAAGTTTTGTATGAAACATTTTTTTCTAGGACGTCTCCTTTTACGATAAATCACGAAACACCATTTTTCACCCCCTTTCGACCCCCCACGGGGAGGGATGACCGATCCAGTTGTCTATTTTTGGTTTTTTACGTTTATACTTACCCCATAAACAGTTTCCAGCAATAAAATTTTGGATATCAATTTTTTCCATTTTGCACTAAAATTTTGATAACTTGACTGGTGTATTTTCATAAGTTTGTTATGTAAGTATAAGCTTATAGACATTGACTTTGATAATGTAATGATGAACCAACGGCGTATTCAGCTCATGCGTCTGGGGGGGGGGGGGGGGGTAATCGGCTAGGATCAGGCACGTAGCCAGGATTTCTTCTCGGGGGGGCCTATTGGGATCGCGCCGAAGGCGCAAAAAAATGCGCAGCAGGCGAAAATTTTTTGGGTGCCACGTCCTTTTTTGAATCATGGTGCTTGGTTTTCAAAGGGAAAAATAAAAAACACAACACAAAATCCTCAAGAAACGCACAAAAACAAACCAGGTAATAATTGAGTTGAAGAAAATGTAATAGTGTAGGAAATGTTTAATGTGTTGCCTATGTTGCCGAGATCAGAGCTCGAGTTTCGGGGGGGGGGCGGCTTTGTACCCCCCCCCTCCTAGCTACGTGCCCGGCTAGGATACTAGGAACTTTAAGGAGTAAGGACAAAAATTAAACAACGCTTTAAGTAATCCTGGGGCGGGTAATTACCCCCATTACCCCCCCCCCCCTTGTATACGCCGGTGTGATGAACTATAATTTTGTAAGTATAAAGAAATAAACTCATGAACTGTTTTTGTTTTGTTATGCATAAGTAAACGTGTGAAGCAGTGCCGTAAGACTATACGTATATAGATATTTTAGTTATTTAGGAAACAAATTATAATTTTTATTAATGATGGATTTAATGGAAATGTATCGCTTGAATTTTGTACTTAATGATTTGGAAATTATTACAATATATTTTTATGCGGTAAACCCATGGGTAAATATTTTCTTTGACCAGAGGGCAGGATAGATGTTAGGTTCGGATAAATATAACATTAAAAATAGACGAACCCCCAAATCAATAGTACAATACGCTGCCTTTAAATAAGAGTTTAGCATACCATTCTTGAAGAGAAGTTAAACTGCTAGAACACTAAATTAATTTAAGATTAAGAAATTAATTTAACAGAGTAGCGGCGCGACAAATTAATGAAATTAATCTCATAAGACGAAACTTACAATAGAACCCAAAAATCGTTATATTTTAAATAAATGTTCAATAAACCAAAAAAGGTGTGTATATATAGAATCGTTTTGGTTGGTAATTATGTATCAATTCTTCCAAAATCCGCTTGATTTAATTGGCTAAGAACAATGCAATGTTAGCACTCCGTTACGCTAGTATTCATTTGCCTTATATCAATTTTTTTTACTTATAGACCTTTATACATAGACGGATAGCTCTAATTGCACTTAACCTATATCCACTTCTATATTTATGTTTACTTTTAAGATAACTAAGATTTTCAGTAAATTGTTGGCCGATATCCACAAAATTTTGTTATTAGGGAGTAACGTTTGGCGTATATCCACCTAGTAATCCTTTTAGCCTATATCCATGTAAAAATATCTATCTAATGATCCTATATCACAAATTTTATTTTATAGTTTTATGTGGTGTTTTGTCCTATATCCATTTTTTTCATACATAGCCGGATAGCTCTAATTGCACTTAACCTATATCCACTCCTATATTTATGTTTACTTTTAAGATAACCAAGATTTTCAGTAAATTGTTGGCCGATATCCACAAAATTTTGTTATTAGGGAGTAACGTTTGCCGTATATCCACCCAGTAATTCTTTTAGCCTATATCCATGTATAAATATCTATCTAATGATTCTATATCACAAATTTTATTTTATAGTTTTATGTGGTGTTTTGTCCTATATCCACTTTTTTCACTTATAGACCTTTATACATAGACGGATAGCTCTAATTGCACTTAACCTATATCCACTCCTATGTTTATGTTTACTTTTAAAATAATCAATATTTTCAGTAAATTGTTGGCCGATATCCACAAAATTTTGTTATTAGGGAGTAACGTTTGCCGTATATCCACCTAGTAATTCTTTTAGCCTATATCCATGTAAAAATATCTATCTAATGATCCTATATTAAAAATTTTATTTTATAGTATTATGTGGAGTTTTGTCCTATATCAATTATAATATACGCTTGCTCCAAATCCACTACTAATATACAGGGTGTTAATTAATGTCATGCAGATATTTCAGGGGGTGATAGTACTCGTCAAAATAAAAAAAAAATGCAAATATATGCATGGTCTAAAACGCTTTATTTTCGTTATACAGGGTGGCAAATTGTCAATTTTTTTTCTCGTATTTTGCGTTTTCTCTCTTATATTCTGCGATAATAGTTTCAAATTTGGAACATCAACCCTTTTTAAAATCTCAACAATAAAGTATCAAAATTGTCGGTCGCAGTATACAGGTTGTTTTTGTTTATCCATAGATTAAATGCATCTCTGCATATTCTTGATTTGTGAATTCAACCATCATTAACCAGTTCAAAACAACTCCGGAAACGTTAAACAAAAAAAATATTTTTTGCAAAAGGTCACAAGGACAATAAACATAATTAACAATTGCCTATCCCAGCCTACTATTTTTTCTCCTATTTAATATTGCGTTATTTCGCCTACACTTAATTTCCATCGATGGCTATTTTTGCAAATAAATCGAAAACGTTCACAGATACGAGAATAGTGTAAGAGACCAGAACGCTAAACAAAGGAACACAGAGTTCAAATTTCATACCGGAATTCATACAGGGAGCAAAAAAAAAAATATTCTGAAAGATAAAATTGTAGCCGATTCAAGAAAATGTAATACCCTGTATACTACGACCGACAATTTTGATACTTTATTGTAGAGATTTTAAAAAAGGGTTGATGTTCCAAATTTGAAACAATTATCGCAGAATATAAGAGAGAAAACGCAAAATACGAGAAAAAATATTGAAACTTTGCCACCCTGTATAACGAAAATAACGCGTTTTAGACCATGCATATATTTAATTTTTTTCTTATTTTGATGAGTACTATCACCCCCTGAAATATCTGCATGACATTAATTAACACCCTATATACAATGAGTCTATATCCACTTAGAAAACCATTTGCTCTATATCCATGCAGTTTATTGTCATGCCTTAAATCAGTACCGGGTGTTCCACCTAAGGAGGTAATCGACTATATCTCAGAAAGTAATAACACTAGGACTTTGGGGAAAAATATATATCCATAAAAGCGGCCAAGAGAAATTGCTGGAAATTATTTTCAAGTTCGAAAAATGACCGCTAGGGGGCGTCAGAGAACTTTCAAAATAGAAATGCCGATTTTCTCTTGATTTTTCTTAATAAAAATATGTTAAAAATATAAGCATTGTATTCTTCATAAAGTTATGCAACTTTATGTTAGGAATTGTTTTTTTCTATTTTCAATAATAAAGTAGTGGGAGAAGGCCACACCTTTTTTCTTTCAGACGCTGATATCTCTGCTTTGGATAAACCGATTTTATTCAACTTGGTCTTGAAAGAAAGCCCTTCTTTTCCTCTACACGTTGATCTATTAACTATACCATATTGATTCTGATGGTGGCCACTAGATGGCGTTTTTCTGTAATTCCTCAATGAATAAGGATTTTCTCAAAAAAATTAAATGTTATAATATGACTTTTTCATCATATTTTATTTTAGGCCTATAAAGGCTATTAAATAGTGGAATAAAAATCCAGGTCTGTATTTGAAATAAAAAAGTTGATGATGGTCGCTCGAATCCGAAACTTCGGATTAAAAAACTAACCCCATCAGCTTGTAGAGGAGGAAAAGTTACTATATAAAACTGAAAACCGCAACGTGATATCTTTTGTTAAATCAGAGAAAAAACCAGTGATTTAATTGATTAATGAATGTTTTAAAAAATGGCCTATTTTTCCATATTAATTATTATTCCTAATTTCTCTAGTTTAACAAAAGATATCACGTTGCGGTTTTCAGTTCCAGTTCAGTAACTTTTCTTCTACAAGCTGATGGGGTTAGTTTTTTAATCCGACGTTTCGGATTCGAGCGACCATCATCAACTTTTTTATTTTAAATACGGACCTGTATTTTTATTCCACTATTTAATAGCCTTTATAAGCCTAAAATAAAATGTGATGAAAAAGTCATATCATAACATTTGATTTTTTTGAGAAAATCCTTAATCATTGAGGAATTACGGAAAAACGCCATCTAGTGGCCACCAACAGAATTAATATGATACAGTTAATATATCTACGTGTAGAGGAAAAGAAGGGCTTTTTTCAAGACCAAGTTAAATAAAATTGGTTTATCCAAAGCAGAGATATCAGCGTTTGAAAGATAGAAGGTTTGACCTTCTCCCACCACTTTATTATTGAAAATAGAAAAAAACCATTCCTAACATAAAGTTACATAATTTTATGAAGAATACAATGCTTATATTTTTAACATATTTTTATTAAGAAAAATCCAGAGAAAATCGGCATTTCTATTTTGAAAGTTCTCTTACGCCCCCTAGCGGTCATTTTTCGAACTTGATAATAATTTCTAGCAATTTCTCTTGGCCGCTTTTATGGATATATATTTTTTTCCAAAGTCCTAGTGTTATTACTTTCTGAGATATAGCCGATTACCTCCTTAGGTGGAACACCCGGTACAGTGTGGCAAATATAGAGTTGCTGCATATCCACTATTCACATAGCCAAATAAGATTCACTTACATAGAATCCAGAAGTAATCAGGTCGTGCATGTTTAGAATACAAAAAAAAATTGTGGACTCCTAACTAAATTTAAGCCGAATGTATGAATTATATTTAGAATGGGTTCTAAAAGATTTATCCCCTGTAAAAAAAACCCATGCTATAACCTGACGGGTTACTGCAATATTAATGGTGTCACTTAAGGTCTGCCCAGGGTGGGAGCGTCGCGTTTGCGTCGCGTCTGCGTCGCGTCCTGCGTCGCGTCGGGTATATCAGAGTGAAAGCGTCGACGAAGCGTCGAATATTCGATAATAAGCGGAAAGTAATTTTCAGTTTATAAAATGGCTTCAACGAGAGCAGTTCGTTTGTTTTGTTACTAGAGACGTCCTATCATACTTTTAGGCGGTTAACCAAAAAAGTCGGAATTCACCCTATAAATAGAAAAAGGCATTTGTTTGGTGAATTCCACCATCTTAACATAGTATAAAACAAAGTCGCTATCCTGTCTTATGTGCTTAAATCTTTAAAACTACGCAACGGATTTTGAAGCGGTTTTTCTTAATAGATAGAGTGATTCAAGAGGAAGGTTTTTATGTATAATTAGCGACCCGCCCCGGCTTCGCACGGGTGCAATTTCAGAAAGTGGCATGCCGGGTACTAATATATCGGGTTTGTTCGGGGTTGTATTTATACCAGCGGCTTGCAACGCATGCCGGGTACACGCTAGTTTGTATTATAAATTGAGATTATATCTAGACCAATTTTGAGTATCTCGGCAAAGTTCTCCTCTTCTGAGGTCATTTTGGCGACTAAACGCTAATAGAACGCGCCAAAAAAAACATCCAGTTTGTTTCCGCCGCTGACGCTAGTAGGCAACGCGACGCGACGCGACGCTCGACGCTCTCACTCTGAATGCTTGCATTTGACAACACTAGATTGTTTAACTGTTGACGTGACGCTCGACGCAACGCGAACGCGACGCGACGCGCGACGCTCCCACTCTGGGCAGACCTTTAATGCAACATCTGGAATGAACATATGAGGGGGAAATCACTTGGCCAGTGCTTTTATTAAAATATTAACAAATTTTATAAAAGATAACCGTAATATATAAAAAAAAGTTATATTGTAGTCAAATAGTACCCCAAAATAAGAAAAGTAGAATGTCTGTCTCACTGCAAATCTTTTTGCAATCAGCAGAAGCACAAAACCTAATTAAAATCTAGTGAGCCTGCACAGAAAAAAAAATATCTTGAAATAAGACATTTTGGTACTTTAAAAATAATTACTCAATATAAAAATCTACGTCTTTATAGTAAGGACAATTGACTTACATTGAGACCCTAAAAGTATTTATTTATGAAAAATAGTTTCCTTAATATATTTCCTTAAATTAAACTATTTTCTCTTTAAAGAAAATAATAACCCAGTAAACACGACATGAAAGCTCCGGAGGTGGACAGAAGGCGCATTGCCGAAACGTCGGTGTCGGGCCGCCAGCTACAATATCGGCGGCGTGGAGGTAGGGCATGACCGCTCGGCCGCCGGGCGGCTTAATAGCTACATAACGAACATGGTTGTGCGGTACAGACGCTACTTTTTACCGCTGAGCCACGGGCTGAACAGATGTTAGCGCGCGGCATCTCGACGAGACCGCGGACGGTCGCTGACAATTCATTTAAATACCAGCGAGGTTGGTTAAAGGAAAGTCTTACCATTAAAACTCACCGTAAAGTAGAAAACAACAAGTTATATTGTTTAACAAACACTGCAAATATAAGACGTTATTCTGATTCATTTACACATAACTTTTTATTATTTTTTTTTGCGACTCATCCGCCCGCCTTCCCTGTCGGAAGCATTTTTATCCAGTTTCTAATGGTCAGAACAATATCTGAATTTGTTGCATTGGACGTTATTGGATTTCTTCGTACAGCACCTAAAAACCATTTGGTTTGGTTAAGTTTATATACTATAAAATACTGCATACAAAGAATAGCCAAGCATGCACTATTTTTTTTGTTTTAACACTTTCAACTTTACATATTATGAGAGTAACAGAGGTATAAAAAAATTTACAATAAAATTATATAGGTTTGAAACTTAAACTCACTTATAGTTTTGTTCTCTGGTACTAAATCATCTGTCTGAGGGGTGAGGGGTGTCTTGGAAATCAGTAAGTTCGTCTAATGATGAATCCTGTATTCTGCCTACAAGCACTGAATCTTCTTGAGCAATGTAGCTTTTATAATAATAAAGGAACGCCTCGTGCTCGTGGAAAAATAATTTTAATGTTCTGTCTACCGTCATTTACCTGTCAAGTGTCAGTTCTTTCGCAGAAGCAGAACGGCGCGAATTTCAAAAATACGCGGCTGGCTTGCGATTAGCCGTGGCCAAACAAGTAAAACGAGGAACGTAGTAGTCAGCTACCCGCGCGCGGGTGGTACACGGCACGTCGACTCTTTTGTCACAACCGGCGAGATATCTTCTAACCGTGTCCGATTCGAAAAATAAGGTCCGTTTCTCATGTGCTGCGCTACTACCACCATCGGGTGGTAGACTATTAGCCGTGGTAGTTCGACACATGGAAAGTAACGCGATAGCCAGAAGCGGCCAGTAATCGGCAACAAGAGCCGTCGATTTCCTGTCAGTGCCGGAAGGCGGCCGAACTTTTACCGCCAGCTTTGGTTTACTGGGAACGCTTTTGAAATAATGATACTAATAACCCTGTTGCAAAAAAATAAGTTTATTTCTATCAAAATATTAATACTTTTTTTCGAAATCGATACCTTTGGCTTAAGGACATGCTGTTTTTATTTTAAGGTTTTAAAGAATTTAATTGAAATAAGATATACATATGACAAAAGATGCATCTTAAATACTAAAACCAAATGTCTCATATTAAAATCACAAAGTATATTGGTTTAACTAAACCATATGTCTTAAGGTATGGCATCCCGTAATTATATTTAAATATGCAGTGCCATAATTTAAGGAATCGATGTCTTTGGTTACAGTCTTTTACCCCTATAATGTTACCCGCAATGGCACCTTGCCTAAAGCCATTCGTTTAATTTCACTGCGCGTAAAGTAGATTTGGCACTGTGTCAGGGTGAGTGTGAATTGTGAATTAATAAAAATAAATATGGAAATGAAAAATGTATTACAAAGTTGGGATATGGGTAAATACGCAATAAAGTTCCAAGGTAAGCATAATTTTATTTATTAGTAGTGTATGATTTATTGATTATATTGTATTGATTGTATTTTTAAACCTTGCGCTGGTGCCCCGGCTGCTGAAAATGACCTTTTTAAAATATTACTTCAAAACAAAAAAAGTTTCGAAATAATTAAATTTTGAAATTTCGATCAAAAAATTTCAAAAACAAAAATGATAAAAAAAAATTTCCCAACAAAAATTAGCTATCAATAGATACATATTATTTTTTGGTATTGGAAAAAAAAAACTCTTAATTTGTCGTTTCAAAAAAATGTTTTCGAATTATTTTTGTTTTCGAAAATTTTCGGTACTTTTTGTATAGCATTTTATTTTTCAATGTCATCATCATCATAAACAGCGGATACAACGGGAGGATAGAGCGAACGCGCAGTGCTGCCATGAAGCAAGCTATACAATAAGCAATACCCTTTTTACTATGCAACATTTTTGATAAAAAAAAAATTTCCAGCAGCTCATATATCTTTTTTTATGAACATACATTTTTGCACTTACTAAAGAAGCCTTTATTGTCACTTCTCCATCTCAGGTTAAATTTGTACCATTTTTTTAATTCCTTATAATATTAGAATTTAAAACAATAATTGTTTTGCCGCAATCTCTTTTGGCTGTAAATGACTACCACAAGTGACTAGAAAAAAAATGAGTACTTACCTCCTGTAAAATTCATTTTTTAAGCACTCTCCTAAAGGAAAGTTGTTCTGGTGCCACTGGCTTAATTATTTTTTTTTTAATTACAGATGATAATATACCAGCACTACTTCATTTGCCAAACCATAATAATACAGTTCCACTAACGGAGAAAAATTCATCTGGCCAAAATAATTCATGTTGTTGGAGGGACGAAGTATTTTGCATTTTTTGATGAAAAACTGAGGGACATTTATTTCTTTCAATTTTTCAAAATATAAAAAAAAGTTTAAGCTCTTGGGTTCCACAAGAACATGTTTATAAATAGTTATTTTGTTTGTACTATACATTATTTTTATTTACTTTTAAATTGTTAAGTACATTATATTACAGTTTAAAAAAGGGGTTTGTAATAGGTTCTATTTCAACACGAGGGCTATAATAAAACTTATTATATTACTAAGCCAGGATGAACCTTAGATTGTTGTAAATTAAAACGGTTTTGTTTAGTGGTAAATTATATACGATCAAAAAGTAAATTGTATAAATTAAAAATATAAACGTTGTTGTTATATCATAACTAGCTTTTTTTTGTTCGCATTACACTTTTTTGACAAATATAGGATAAGTATTTTAGAACAATTTTTTTTCATATATTGACCTATCCTAAATGGTGATATACTTGCCTAAATGACTATAGAATTTTCTTATAAGTATACTTTTATGTACTTTGTAATTTGATTTAAATTAGTCCCTAACTTTTAAGGAATGCTGTATCAGTGGATCTTTCATTTTTTGTGATTATTTTACATGTATTGCACTTTCACACTGAGCTTTGTTCAACTGCCCTTTATGACTAATGTCGTTTTGTAGAAAATTTTTATTTAAGTATTAACTACCCAGACTAACTGAATATAATTTTAAAAAGTTATCTTGTCGAAAATTCTTGATTTTTTTGCAGTTTGGCAGTAGCCAATATTAAATAATAAGAGCTGTTGTACAGAGCCAATTTTAATGTGTAGTATGCAATAATTATGAAATCCTTTAAGAGCAGACACTAGTGACGCCTTCGCCATTTCGTTTTCCATTAGTATTTCGTTACTTCTTCGTTTTATCCAAAAAGTGGCCAAATAACCCTCTTTGGAGTATAATTACCTACAGTTTTACGTTAAAAAAGGTTGAATTTATAAATTAATGAAAGCCGAAAAATACTTACTTATAATATGCGCAAATTTGACAAAATTTCGTTTTTTTTTCTTTTACAAAATTATCATTTAAATTTTTCTTAACTTAAAACTGTTGGTATTTGCTACCCAAAGAAGGTTATTTGGTCGCTTTTTGGAAAAAACGAAAAATAAACGAAATATTGATCAAAAAACGACATGGCGAAGGCGTTACTAGTGTCTGCTCTTAAAAGAAAGATTCTGAATCCTGTAACGAAGGAACCACGCATCCTTTAAAAGAAAGTCTCGGAATCCTTATTTTAAAAAGACATTATCCTCAAAAATAACTTAAACCTAGAGCTAAGGATTTATATAAATTTTCATGAAGGATTCCAAGCTCTTAATTTGATAATCTACAGTTTTTAAAGTAAATATTTTAAAAGTTTATTCGAAATTTTCTAAAGGTTGGATTAAAGACTTTAAAAGATAGATACTAAATTACTGTTCTTTACATTAAGGAATTGAAAGACTTCTTGAGTGTAACAAAGTGATTTAATTCCTACTCACACAAGAATTTCAGTTCATAGTAGTACAAGGACATGGGAACCTTCGTATAAAGTCGGATTAGCTTATCCAATAGAAATCAAAATATATTGTTTTAAATACCTATTTCCTTAATGTAGGTATGACAATATTTTCAAAGAAAGTATTTACTATATACAAAGCCAGGGTTCTTCGACTTATATCGAAATCAAGAGGTCCTTAAATTATGGTGGTTTGCTTTGATTGAAAGAAACCTTCTTTTCCGTGTGGACATGGAAATATTATGAACTTAAAGAAATCGAGCTTTGTCAGTACAGCGCAAATAATATATTGACAAACGATATCATGCACCGCTTTCCTAAAGTTGGTCGTTTAACGACGGTAAGCGCAGGTTTACGAAAAGATAAAAGGGAACATATTTTATGTATGCTGAAATAAATGAAAGGGGTAGATCTGCAGTATTTTAAGCATATACTTATCAGTAGTAATAAAAATATCGAAAACCAAACCACAGAGCATAGTACCTTCCAAAATCCTTTACCGGAAGTAAAAACGACTGGACAAAAAGATCTAATGAATAGAGACCAAACGAGCAAGCCTAGTAGCTCCAAAACCTCTTTACCAGAAGCAACAAAAATGAAATTAAAAAGGGCTGCAGGAAAAAAAGCTGCTGAAATATAAGGCCAAAATAACGAAAGATTAGGAAACTGCAAAACTTTAAGTTATTTTTGTACTATCTTGTATGCACAATAATTATTGTATTATTTTATTAAAGAAAAATTCAAGTTCCTAATTTTATTATACATAATTCAGATTATGATTTATTCTTAGATAGATTAGATGGTGGTTCTATATCACCTCCAAAGGCACAATGCCAGAGTTTGCTTTGACCTAGATCCATTAAAGTTAGTACTTTTGACCCATATCCAACAACTTTTTAATTAATGCCAAAATCATGTCTTTTGACCAATATCCAAAATCAATATTAGGTATAATATCCTTGTTCGGGAACAAGCCCTACCTATGGTTAAATAATTCTAATTTATATAATTAAACTCTTTTCCACTTTTATTATTGCTATGCAAAAACTCCCCATCCTCTCTTCTCGTGTCGATTCCAAACAAATATTTTCACCTCTCAACTCGCCGTTTCTAAGAAATAATAAGTTCTCCCGCCAAACATGCAAATTCTAAACAAATATCGTTCTGTTTCTAACCTACAGCCTTCTATATAAGAATTATAATAATCTCGCATCAATTGGTACAGCCACTGTAGGCTACAGGATAAAACATGGTTTCCCTTTGTCTCGCAAACCGACAAAGATCCGACGAAATTCCAAACAGCCTCGGCCTCTTTGAAATGCTAATTTATTGCCTCCAAACCCATTAGCTGTTGTCTAACGCTTTTCTTCCATCTCCTTTTAGCTGAAAAAAGAGATCCCCCCCCTGCGCTTCTAACGTGTATCGATCGATCCTGGCATCGGTGCACTGGCTTCCGAGAATCATTCATCAACGATGAAAACTGCGTGGATCGCCACACCACTTGTTACGCTCTCTTGCTGGTAAAAATCCCAGATTATCCGTCCATATTGTTTTATTCTTCGATGGGTGAACGTATCGATCGATAGTTCGCATTTTTCGTCTCGTCGCTTCGTTCCAGCGTTGCCAGACGTACCATTTTAATGGTATTTATACCATTATTTCGTCATGATGTACCCGTACCTTTAAAAGTAACAAAAAACCATTATTTTGGATCCTTCCATTCTTTTCGTATCTATCTGGTTTTTGAACTGTACTACTCCGTGGACCTTTGTTTTTTGGTTCTCTGGTAGAGGAAATAAGGATAATCTTACTGAATCATTGATATAGAGGAGGAATTAAGGGGGAAATACGTAGGTTTTTATGGTTTTTCAAGAAGTACCATTATTTCTTGAAAAATACCACGAAATTTCTTGGTATGTACCATTTGTTTGGCCTAAAAATCTGGCAACGCTGCTTCGTTCTCAACCTTCGTAGGCGACAGTCACGGCTACTTGCCGTTTTATCGTAACACAGTGCCGTTCTTCGGTTTTAATAATTTGTTCCGTTCTTTGGAAAAAGTTACTTCGGTCAAATCCTTAAATCAGTAAACACTGAACTCAATGTCTACTTGTCTTCTCGTCGTTTTTTTTTATTTGTTGTAAAACCTAAGCCTACAATAAAAAGTATTGTCGTGTAACATGGACGACCTGTTCTATGTTGGCTATCGCGCTTCCGGTAGTTTTTTTGTGTGTTACCTTATTATTTTAACGGTGCCGTAATACGGTACAATAACAATTATCATTTTCGCCACCGTTCAAGGCAAAATATTCTCTACTTTGTTATAAAAATGCCGGTCTACGGTAATCAATTACATTAGTGTATTTCTACCTCTTCTTCATCAAAGGTGTAATTATTACAAATTGTGACATTACTGTGATTCAATCAAGGCAGTGATGCTCTTTGAACCACTACTAGTACTCTGGAAATGAAGCAAGCATGACCCTTTGAAGGTAACTCTGTATTGTTTTTCAACAAAATTCCTCTCCATGCCTGACGGAGCTTCACGTAACTTTGTCTGCAACGAGCAGAAATCACACGCTTACCGTTTTATAGAACAAACTTCGGCTGCAAGCCTTCATGAAGTATTTATTTCTCATTCAACCTGTATCCTTCTAAAACAGGCTAATCACACAGACTGTCAAACTAAAAACTTACATGCAGAATCGCATGTTGCTAACATTCTTCACTTTATTTAAACAAACAAAGGGACTTTCAATACGTTCGGTCTACAGTAAACTCATTACTTTATTTGAGTGTATAAATTACAGTGCTATGATTTTCTCCCCTTTTTTTTGCAGGTTATTGTAATTTATTATACATAACGTTGTTTTGATTACATCTAATACTGTTTTGTAGTTTAATTTTGAGCTAAATTCATAGTGTAGATTTAGAAGCCTTACCCACATTTATAACTACTCAAAAAGGTATTTCTGCACTGTGGATTGGTAGAAGCTATGCTTCAAGCAGTATATTATATACTACAAGGTAAGTCGTAAGTGTTTCGACTCATTTTAATATGCCTATTCTTATTTGATAAAAATTTACTAACCCCATTTTTTACTGCATAACGTGTATATTTATAATGGACCTCATTTCCATTTACGAGTACTTATACTTATTAAACGCTTAACTAAGTTTCAAAGTTTAACTCTTGTTTTATTTATCACGAACCACTCCTGTGGAAATATAGTACCCCGTTTGTTTTTTGTTCAACTAATAAGTACGTTGAACAACTCTTTTGGTAGTATTGGAAAGACCGTAAAGTTGTTTTTTCTACAATCCTTGTTATTTATAATAAAAAAATATTATTTTATTCTATTTGAAGATCTTATTGCAGTGTTTATTATTTTAATGTAACAGAAATATATCAGAAATCAATAGACCTAATCTATACTTGAATAGACATTTCAGTCCATTTATCTCAAAACTTGTTTTTGTAATATAGATCAAATGAATACTAGTATTCATTAGGGAAAAAATTAGCTTAAACAGATGAACATAAAAATACGTCTCTGCTTGTTTAGACTGTCATTATAATCGGGGCACTTATGAAAAAATAGGGGTATTTATTTTCTATTGATAATCCAACAGAACCATTACACATTTGGCACATTGATCATTTGGGACCGTTTTGCAAGAACCACAAGGGTAACTCGTACATTTTAGTTATGATTGATTATAGGAGCTTTTAGAGGTTACTGCTCATCTGAGCGACCTATTCAGTATATTCGGGACTCCAAAAAGAAATATTTCTGATAAGGGCATAGCGAATTAGGACCTTATTAACCAAGTACCAAGTAAAGCACATCTTGAACGCAGCAGCATCACCTAGATCGAATAGGTCGGTCGAACGGTACTATAGAATTATTTTAGACTGACTTGATAACACATCTATTAGACGAATAGCAAAAAGCATTTTCTAACGTGATTTGGGGTATGAGTAGTGCTGTCAACAAAAGTACCGGTTTTACTCCCCATTTACTGCCGCTCTCATACTCACATAGAACGGCACTGTAACTTGGAGTTTGCCAGTATATATAAATAGGAAAGGTATATATTTATAGTTAACTATCACGTCAGCCTACCGTGATAAAATATGATTTGCAGGTATATCAGAAAAACCAAACTAAGGGACGGGCGAGAACGCTAGAGAGTCATAAAGACATCCCGCTATAAAAATATTCCAGCAAGAATAACCGGTTGCCGGTATTATGAGTTATACCAACCATTCGCAGCAGCAAAGAACTGCTTATATTATGTAATCAACATCGATAAGGTTTTGTAATTATCGAGAAAAATTAAGTTAGGTACACTGACGTGGTGTTTCTATTCAAATGCCTAACCATGCCATACGTACGGTGAACGCTTTCTAAGATATATTATATAGAGTAATTAAAGTACTACGTGTAAAGTTGCTCGTCAATGTTATACGTTTTTCTCTTGTAAAAATAAGGTTTAAATTAGTGCAATTTGTATAGTCATGTAGTTGAGATTGTGAAGTTTTTTAATATATGTGTTCAAGTCGCGAAAATCAATTGGATAAAGCGAAAAAACTGGAAAACATTTTAAATATTCTATATTTTACCACCTGGTAATGTGAAAAGTGTCTCGTTTTCGTCAGCTGTAAAATAAACATTCGGAGCCCATTAAGAAACTGACTGAGGGAATTCCCTTTTTTTTTTACTAAACTTTTTTTTACAGAACCGAAGTTTAACCCTTTCACTGCGCGGCGCTCAAATAAAGTCGCACGCCAAATTGCCTATTTTTTTACCGCTTGCGAATATACTAGTTAAGAGCACTGTAAACTAATTGAGTATGACATTAGACACTATATTATAACCTCCCAGACACAAGTGAAACTAAAAAAAGGTTATATTATAGTGCCTAATGTTGTAAAGATAATGGTACGGAACCCTTCGTGAGCGAGTCTGACTCACACTTGGCCGGTTTCTCCGATTCCGGAACTCACGTTTTGTTCCTCATATTCGCTGTCACTTCTGGCTAATATTTTTTCAAGTTGTTTATCTGTAAGATATTTCCCAGCCATTTTAGGTTATTCTAACCTTGTTGTCGAAACAACCAAAAACGCGAACTCTACATATATAAACGTACAAAATCAGTGAAATTTCGCGGAAACATTCACGCCCCCCCCCCCCCCCCAACCGCCTGCCCGCCACCGCGCCAATTTGAAACGAGCGGCCTGCAAGCAACATGTGGAAACTCTGCCAGCAAGATTATTTGTCTAAAGCAGCCTGATCCTATTTTTATAAGCAAAATGACTATACTCGTCCAGAGCAGTATACGGCGTGGCGAATATATTCGTCCGGAGCAGCGAAAGGGTTAAAACTTTACATTCTTGGCTTCTGCAGACAAATGTCCACTTACTGCACGAAATGCAATGTCGAATGCGTTTTTAAGCCAAGGCCAACTGAAAAAGAAAAATTTGGAGCCCCTTGTGGTGCGCTGCAATAAAAAATAATTATTCTCTTCTTTTACTCCACCTGTAGGCATCAACTAAAAAACTTCACAACAAATAAAAAAATAATTTAGCAACTAGAAAAGTTAAAATCAGACAGCAGAAAGAAGGAGGGCAATCTTTTGGTTCTGGAGGTTAGATATGAAGCTGATACAAGAAAATACAGAATAAAATAAAAACACTTTGTATTGATAATAAAGACAAAAATGATTACTTATATAAGAGACTAAAGAGAGGGGAACAAAGGACTTTGAGGATACAGTCATGACTGCAGAACAGGTCTACATTAGCCAGATAGAGGAACAGAGGGAGAAAATCGGTAAGATGAATAAAGAAATGCTGATGGTTATAGAAAAAAATAAGACCACCTTAGAGCAGCTTCGCGACTCGCGGATATAAAGCTATACAAGACTGCAAGAAGAGTTGGACCAATTAAGTGCCTTAAACAATAATATGCTCATCACCATTGACACACTTGGTAAGAAAAATTACCTTTATGCAAAAGATCTTAATAAAGCTAACTGTGAACGTTTTCACTTAAAAAACAAGACGAGGCAATTAAACACCCATCAAAACTGAAAAAGCTGAAACAACCAGAAGGTCAACTACAGCAATCGACACCCTTAATAAGTGAGGCTCAAGTGACGGACTCATATCTAAAGTGAATATCGACTACAGGAAGGTATTAGTGCTATGCGATGAATCGGCATGGTATATTTGAGTGGCGCTCTTAGTAATCAGTTAATTTCAAAAAACTATGTTGACCAGTAAATCAATAAACCAGGCGGCTCATATGACAGCGTCATCGAAAATTTGGAATCGTTAGTTAAAAATTTTATTATGAACGATTATGTCATCATTGCGGCAGGAGGTAATGATTTTGCTAAGGATAAATACTTAAAAATAAAGAACATATGGCAAAACCTCAAGTTATGTACTAAAACTAATTTTATGTTTTTGTCCACTGCTCCCTGCCAAATAATAATAATAACCGCAATAATAAAAATAAGGTTTTTAAGTTCAACAATAAACTTAGGGACTTCTTGGACAAATAAATTAAATCTTAGAAGGGGCGATGTTGTTTATCAATTCAATAGGTAAATGGGGCAATAAAATGAAAAAATTTGAAATTGCAAATTGTATTGGTATGGAAATAAATATGTGTTAATAAGTTTATTTATAAATCACTGACATAATATGTACCATTGAAGGATCATCTTTACAATCGTCTGGTTAATGTTGATAAGGCTGATGCCAATCAGGGTCTGAACTTACCAGTTGATACCTTGCAACCTAGCACACCCCTGTCAAACGATGACGATTGTCATTTTTTTAGGCTAGGTCACTTCAGTGTATCCCTTTTGTTGCTAAATACAATCATTACGTAATAAAATTAACGAATTTTGTGTATTTCTAGAGTGTTGTAATTTTCTAAATATTGTTTCACGAACTGAACACTGGCTAAAGGTGAAGGAACCTATTTATATACCAAAATATAAGGTGATATCAGTATTCTGTGGAAAAAGCTCTCATGGTGGAACTTTAATTTTAATAAGAAAAGACTTCCTTCAACATTATAATTTTATAATAATTGTACTAAAACTCGAGAACACGAGTGTTGAAAAGCAATTTGAATTAACTGTATGTAGGTCTGTAAAATTAAATATTTTTATAGTGAGTATATCGTCCACCACAAAGTAGTGAGAGTGTATTTCTGGAACGACTGGATGATTGACGATCTGAAATAAGTCCTCAGTCCGAGATAATATTAACTGAAGACTTTAATATAACACCCGGGCATTAAAACATCTCTTACAATCATTTAACCTTAAAATGCATGTTAATATGCCTACTTGATTTTCAGCTACTTCTTCGTCTATTTTAGACTATGTTTGCACCAGTGTGGATGATGTCTCCTGCCGTACTGTGAACGCGGGTCTCTCTGATCACGAGGCGATAGTCTGTGATATACCGACCGTGATACGGAGAGCCCCGCAATTGAATAGGCTAGGCAGAATATTCTCGAAAAGGAATTTTAATATATTTTATAGAAACTGTTTTACTGTTACTTGGTCAAGTGCTGATTTTGGTGATCTCCTAGAAAGATTCCATGATTTAATAACAAGAGTTTTTCATCGCTCGTTTCCTATAGTAAAGTTTAAAAAAAATGTGGATAACAAAGGGAATTTAGCAAACTTCGTTCTCTTCACTATATTCTCAAGTACTTTCTTGACTGTGCATTTTTTGTCTCTTATTTTAATAAATACAGGTCAATTTATAGAAATACTCTTGGAGTAGCAAAGATGACTCACTTTGAAAGACAAATAGAAACCTCTTCAAATAAGCAAAGGGAGAGTTGGAAAATTGTTAATAACATTAGGGGGAAGGCAAAAAACATGACTATTCACACTGACATCCAACCTAACGAATTCAGTTAGTTTTACTGCTCTATTGCTCAGAATCTGGCAAAGGATATACTTAACAGAAAAATGCGACCCTTTGGAATATATGAATCATGTGTCTGTGTCATAATCCTTTTTCCTTGCCCCAACAAACTTGGAAGAACTCAAACAAACCTTTCATGGTATAAAAAAAACGCTTCAGGATTGGACGAAATTTCTTTAAGAGTTTTGCAGAAACTACCGAAACCTGCACTCAACTCGTTGGTTGATGCCATTTATTTTTTTTCTTCGGGAACATTTCCAGATTCACTCAAGGAAGCAATTATTATCCCGATTCATAAAGGTGGAGATACGACCACCCCGTCTGACTTCAGACCAATCTCATTAATTTCTACAATTGCTAAAATAATCGAAAAATTAGTTAAAGACAGAGTTTTGGCATTTCTAAAGAAATATAACCTATGAAGTGTTAATAACCAGTTTGGCTTTTAAGCCGACAAGGGTAGGTACTGGCGATGCCGTTTTTGCACTATTGGACGACTTGTACCTGCACCTTAACGAGGGCGAGGCGGCCAGGTTGTTGATGTGTGCGGGGGGGAGGGGATGAGATTGGATAGATGTAGAATAGGCGCGGGTGTGCCGCAGGGTTCAGTACTGGGTACCATCTTGTTTTTGATTTACATCAATGACATGGTGTCTTTAAGAATTGGGGGTAAATTTGCTGTGTTCGCAGACGATATGCCTACTTGATTTTCTATACTGTGGCAAGCTTAGAACTCGGAAGAATTTACGATCATAATATCTGAAGATGTTGAGCGAGTTAAGGGCTAATGTGATGCTAACTCTCTCACTTTTAACGTTTCAAAAACTAATATAATAAATTTTAACTGTATTGTTGGTGACGTCTATCTGAATAATACCTTGATGTCTAGCTGTATGGATGTGAAGTTTCTCGGTTTAAATATAGATAGTAATTTGACGTTTAATTTTCACATTGCAAACGTGTGCAATAAAATATCTTCAGCGTGCTTTGCTTTAAGGGTGATATCAAGGGAGCTACATAATATGTAGGTACCTATACAGTCCGATCGGTATATTTAGCTCTTATTGAGTCTTATTCTGAGTCTGCTTCTGAGGGAACTCCAATCAGTATCTCTTAAATTCAGTTTTTGTAATTCAAAAGCGAGCGGTGAGGTATGTGTGCAGGAGTGCAGGGCAAGAGCAAGGGAATCATGTAGACCATTATTAAGAGAAAACAAATTATTGACGCTTACATGTATTTACATTTTAGAGACGGGTAAATTACTACAAAATAAGACAAGTAGAAGTTCTGCCCTTGCCCATACCTCATACTGCCCTGGTAAAGAATTCTATCTTTTATAATGGTGGGAAAGGTAGTCAACTACTTACCATCGGCTGTGAAGGCGTTTTTGCTGGAAAAAGCCTACTACACAGTGCCCAAATTTTTTAACGATCCTTTTCAATAATATAAAATAATTTTATAGGTCTTGTTTAAGTTTTATTACCTTAAATATTGGTATTGGCTTTGTTGTATTTCTTTTTTAGTGACTATTAGATCGACCATATGTAAGTACCCCATAAGAGTCTTTATGTTTTTATAAATAATTAACTCTAACCAGTGTACTTAAACAGCTAAATTACTTAGATAGACGTTTTCCTTAAAAAAGAAGAATTTTAGAATATATATAACATTCAAGAATTTTATGATAATAATTTTTAACCACTTTATTTTTAGAATGTGTATTTGTGATTTTATGTTATTGTTTACTCGGCTTTTTATATATCTATCTATATGCATATTTTATGTTAGATCTGAGCCTTATTTTAAAAAATAGTGACTAAGTTTTATTACCGATATAGATTGTTTATTATTTGTTTTTTTTTTTAAAAATGTATTTGATATATTTTTTGTGTGATTGTAATTTTTCCTATATAGTTAAGTAAGTGAAGAGCTTTGTCAATAGAATTTTCTTGGACAATAAAGCATATTTTGATTTGATTTGATTATATTTGCCAAACAAAAAGAACGATAACATGCCATTTCGTAATATTACAAGTTTTATTCCTAGTCTTGAATCCTGTTACACTCACACCAACCCAATTTTCCTGCATGTCGTGCAAATAATGTCATGGCTCCACCGCTAGTTAGTGTACCAACAGTTCCAAATAGCAACATTCCCATTCCAGTGGCACCCAGTGATTGTAAAGTTGCAAAGAGGGATCCAGCTACTATTGTACCACCCATCGTTGATTGCCAAGCTGCAGCTATTGAGCCAGCACTAATGCCCGATAGACCAAATCCAAATAATGGTAATGCTATTACACCCAGAATTCCGCCCAACGCAGTAGCACTGCCAATGAGGATCCACATCTTTTGTCGAAATAGCTTTATATTGGCTTCGTTGACTATTGGACGTTGACACTCGGGGCATAACTCCATTTTTAAGAGAGAGAGGTGGGGTAGGGAGTGTTGCCGCGCTTCACTAACGGAGGAGATCTGGAGAAAAAAATTGGTAATTTTAGCTCAAAAATCGATATACTAATAACTAACTAATATTATAGCGGCAGATGGCTACAGTGAAGAGAATTTATATTTATTTATTTATTTATTGACGGCAAACCCCAATAACAATTTTTACGTAACAAACTAATAATTATTATTATAACAGTTAAACGAAAACAAGATAACTGAATCTTAAATTAGCTCTCCCATAATAAAGCAAGACTATAATTACTGTGATAGTTTAGAAATATTTATCTTAAAGAGGAAGAGAGGGAAGAGTTAAAAAAGTCATTACTAATTTGGTTTCCATTGTTAACAATTCTAGGTATGGGAGAGAATTTATCGTAGTTGCATCTATGGTAAGTGAAAAAAGAAAGTGATTTCTTGTATCCCTAGGTGGAACTCGAAAATTTAATTTAAATAAAAAATATATATTAAATTTGATTCTACGTTCAGAGAGTAAGTCCCAACTCAGTCTCCGCCTCCATCATAGGAGTCAACAGGCAACCTAAATTTGAATGCAATAAATAATAATTTTTTTTGTACCTTCTCGATATTTTAAATATCTATTGAATATGACGGTGACCACACACAAGAACAGTATTCCAAACATGACCTAGCAAGAGTTTTGTAAATCGTATTCAAGCTGTCAATATTTTGAAAATCTCTAGTATTTCTACACATGAATCCTAATAACTATAATGATTTGTTTACAATTTATTCATAGTGAATATGGGAATCTAATTTAACATCCAAGTGAACACCCAAATCCCACTGATTGGTAACTCTTTCCAAAATGCAATCATTTAATTTATAAACACAGTTAAGTGGCTGCTTTGTGCGATGAAAAGTGATTATTTTACAATTTTTAAGTCATATTTACTTCTAGAAACCCGTTAGGATACGATGAACTGTATTGATTTTAAATATGATATCCTTATTAATATCTCTAAGTATAGATAATTTCAATAAAACTACATTAATTTTTAGTAAATGGGGGAGTAGTGACTAACCAAATAAATTAAGTAATAAAAATGTTTATTTCGAAATTAGAAAAATAAAAAGGTATACAAACAAAATCATATTTTTATTTTACGAATTGTTAAAGCAAAAAGTAGGTAGGTACTTATTGAAAATAATTTTTTAAACCATTAAAAAACAAACTTCTCTGAACAGCTGAAACCCCTAGGCTGCATTGTGTTTCAATCCTTATTTGTCCTTAGTTGTCCTGCAAAAATAAAAATTAATAACCCTTTTAGTAGCTCAAAAAATAAGTATCTTACTTTTTACCATTTTTCATCGATTTTTGATTTGGACATTTTTAGCGTTGCGTTTAAACTTCTTAGCCTGGTCCTTATTATTAACATTGTTAACGGCTTATGCACATTTTTTAGTTGGCCTAAAATTATAATATAACATCATATAGTATAAGAAAGCTATTTGGGATAAAATTTATTACCTCTTGCCAATGCTGCATTTCCCTCGTTTATCTCTGTCAGATGTTTTATCTTCTTCGATTTTGTCTTCTTCGGCGTTTTTTAGTTTCTCATATTCTAGTGCATCATAAAATAAATGCAATACTTTTTTAAACTCTTGCAAGTGAGTGCATTTCACTTTTTTATTTTGAGTCTTTCAGGGTACAGAGGCTTGTGAACATAATTAATATCAATTACTTTTTGCCGTTTAGGTAACAGCACGTAAGTATCTGTAAATGTACATTTATAAAATACTTCTCCATTAAGTTAATATTTTAGGCCTCTTAAATTATTGACTTTTAAATCATTTTTTTTTAATTTCCAGGGAATTGTATCTCTTACAGTTGTCATCTTCGAAATTTAGAAAATACGTATGATTTAAATATTCTACATCTAATGGAAATGGTTTTTTTCTTGCATCTTTTATGTTATTTATGTAATCAGTAGGTAAAAATATGTCTTTTCCTTTAAGCCGCCTCTTATTAAGACTATGAGTAGAGTCACACTCCATATTAGTGTGACCCTTCTCAAGATATTTTTGCTCGATACCAGCAGGGACAAAGAATTTGACAAAATATTATTCTTGTTTTGGTATCCGCAGCTGTCTGACCATAAAGGTCTCACTTCAATATTTAAAAATGATTCTAAATGTTTAACTATGCAAGTTGCATAAACCGAAGAGCATAATTCTCCTTTTTACTCATTCCATACATAGTTTTACTCTGATGTGTTTTTAAATTGTAAATAGTAAAGTTGTGCACTTGCAATTTTGTTTTATAATAAGCAGTGCTAACTTCTAGTTTTGGACATAATTTTACAGCCTGCACATCCATTGTGAAACAGTAAATTAAGTCTTCTGCTGCCTTTTTTGTCTCTATCTTTTTCGCTTCGTGCTGTTTCCTTTGCCTTGATTTAGCATCGTATTAATATTTAATAAAAGAACCAATTTTACTCATTTTTAATGACATAATTTCACATGGGTAATTTTTTAAAATTTAGTTATTTAATGAAAAAGAATAACGAGGAAAACACCTTATTAAAGGTGACATTATGCTGACAAATTAACAAAAATTTTGTTAAGTTACAAAGATTTTAAATCCTGTTGACTAAAATACCTTTTCGTAATTTTTGCTAATATGATTTAGAATTTCTTACTTAACTTTATTTTTATTAATTTGTCTGTATCAATTTACCCAAACAGTTCAGTAAGTTATTAAATAAAAATGAATTCTAATTTGTCGTAACTTACATACTGTAATAAGATCTAAGAGGTTGTATCCCATTATAATTTTAAATTCACACTTTTCGGTAATTAACACAATTATAAGTATATAATATATAATTAACAAATCAATATGCAAAATAAAGTTTTTATTTATTAGTACTTACCTTGAAATACTTTTTTTATTAAATAAAACCATAAAGTTCAATAAATGTGACTGACAAAACTATCTATACGACATAAGATATTACAGTCTGAAAAACTATTTGCAAAACTTTTTAAACTAAAAAGAACAGCTCTAAAAGTTCTAATTCATTTATGTGCCGTTCTTTTTCTTTTTCAGACTAAAAACCAAACGTAGTGTGATTCTTAAAATAAGCCCCGCAACCAGATGTAGAAGCATCTGTGAAAATTGTCATTTAAAAAATGTCAGAGCGTACACTGAGAAAATCTCTTTTCATCCCTTGCGAAAATTTTAGCTACCATAGCTAAAATATTTTGTTGAATGGGGAACAGCCAAGCACATTACTCTACCAGGATAATGCACTTAGCTGGACATACTTTGCTGTGGTAATAAAACTACTTTGCAAGAATAATTCTGTTATAGCTATAAAGTAATTTTGCTATGTCTAAAAAGTAACGTTGCTGTACTTAAAAACGTCTCTCTTGCAGTAGTAAATAAGATTATTTAGCGCTTAAAAATCTTTTGCTGTCGGTAAAAATACTTTTTCTAATAAGAAAAAATGTCTCTCCTCCTACAATAAAATTATATAGCTAGCACAAGAGGGTGATTTCTTACCCTTAAAAAGTTTTTTTTATTGCAGCAAATTTTATTTTGTTTTTACCCTGGGTTGAAGAGCGCCTGTGTCACAAATTTGAGTGCTAGTATGGGAATCTTAAAAACTGTAAGAAATACATAAAGTAAAATTTAAAGCAGTTGCACTTTTTGATTTCGACTTTGATGTATTTCTTACAATGTTCAAGGTTCCCGTACATGCACTCGAATTTGCGACACAGGCGCACTCTCACCCAGGGTAAAAACAAAATAAAAAAGCTAAATGAAATAAACATTTCTTTATATAAAAAAAATACGACAAGAACCAAACATTAATACAGGTTATGCAAAAAACGATTTATATGAACGTTATAAGTTATAACATTAAATAACAGGAACCTAAAGCACCTATTAATAATAGTAAAAGTTTCATTTTAAAAATATTTTTTATAAAAAATGAGATAAGGAAGAAAAAATAATTATACCCTACCAGGCGATAAAAGAAAGAGAATTTATAAAAACTTATTTATAACATAAAATAACAAAAACAGAACTATAATATGCACCTAATAATAATAATAATAATAATAATAATAATGATACAGCACTGATACCACTATAATAACATTTGAAGAGGTAACTATGACTCCGAACGGCTGAACAGTTAGGTTAAACAGTTGTAGCTTCTCACTTTTTGCCTTTATTTTTTCTGTGAGATGATCATTCTGGAACGGAAAATGTTGATTAAATAACTACAATAGGGTTAATCAAAAATTCTGGAAATGAAGGACCAGGGAGAAACCAAGCGAAGTCAAGAATGAGACAACTTCTCGGTGTTTGCCATAGTAACACCAATGTATGCTGTATGCATGACTGCAATTATTAAATTTTACTAAAAAGTTCAGACTTTAAAATGTAAAAAAAAGTAGACACTACTACCAGTTAAGCCTCCCATTGAACATTCAGGTTACTATAAGGTTATGTATGTATAATTCTTAGTCCAAGCATAAATAGTAGTTAATATTTACCTCTGGGTTAAAGAACAAGCTTTCTTGCACCTCACTCCTGCTTAGTCTCCATAGGCAAGCTTTTTGGGCATTTTTAATGGTTATGGGACTGAATAAATATGGTAACATCAGTAGTGCCTTAGCAGTAATGTCTAAAAATAATTATTTCTTTAGTTTTCAATCACAATTATTATTATTAGACCTGTTTAATAAGCAAACATTTTATATACAAAATGAAACATTTCAACTTACCAATATTTTCTTCAAGGCAGTATCCGCTGATTTTTCGTTCTTTCAACTTTGCTATTTTTCTGCACAAAACTTTCTACTAATATATAACGTCAATACAATCAGGAAACCTTTTGTTAAAAACTGTCTCTATCTAAATATACACAAGTATATGATTTATCAAAATATGCATAAAAACAAACAAAAACAAGTATATTATGTGTAAGATTATACAAACAAAACTTACCAATTCAATGCCTGTATAAGGACATGGAAAATCATCAAACATTTTTCCCAAATTTGCATTAACGTAGGTATAGTGTTTTTCTTAATTTAAAGGTGGCCTCCCAACTTTCAACTTTTCTTGTACTCCATCAAAATACAGCTAGCCGCAGGTCACAAACACAGAAAAAAAATTGTAAGACATTGAGCCCCACCCCTCGCGACATTTTTCCCCTTGTTTATGACCATATTCTTCACTCTTGGCACACCCTCTCCCTCAACACCAAACTTAGCGAAATGATGCGCGAACGGCGCGACGCGCGACAACAGGCTCGGACGGGCTGAAATACTCGAAACTGGCTCGTAACGACACCGAATGGCGATACGGAAACACCCGAATACCGGATCTAATAAATTTTCTTTGCTAGGACAGCAACATTTTTTCGCAGGATAATTAAAAATTCTTTTGAAAAAGTTTTTGCTCTTACAATTACGTATTTTGCTATTGCGAAATAGTTAAGAAAATATTTATTATCAACAACAAAGTACTTATTAAAATCAATAAAAAAAAAGTATTAAACCTTATTTTACTGCTACAAGAAAATCAATTACCAACTTTGGCAAATATTTTAGCTGGGATAGCCAAAAATACATCAGTAAAGATGTTTTTCCTGGAGAATTTCTCAGTGTAATATGTTACTTGATAGTGGAGCCTTTTTTTTACCACCAAGAGAAATCAATGGCTAGGTAAGATGGTAAAACCAATATTGATGATAATGCTAAAAACTTTTTACGCTCAATAAGTTTTGTGTACAAAAAAGCATATATCTTTGATAGCTGGAGCAGATGAAATTAACAATCCAATAAATTTTGAAAATTCTCTTATTGTGCACTCTTTAGGTTAAGCGAATTTTTTAAATAATATCATCATCTTGGAGCGTTTTTCATTAGGTAATGAAAGTGACATGGTGTTTGAATCGTAAAAAAAACCCAAATATTTACAATATTTACAATATTGATTCGGTAAAAGACAACTCTTTTTATGATTTATAACAAACCCTAGATGTTCTAATAACTTTAATGTTGCCCTAACATTATTTTCACAAGCTTCTCTAGACTTGCCAAATAAAATAATATCATCTAAATAAGCCACTGACAGAAAACCTCTTTCTCTAAGGAGGGTTATTACGGGTTTTAGGATCTTCGTAAAAACCCATGGAGAAACGCTTAGACCAAAAGGTAAACAGTTATATTCATAAACGCACCTGGTAAACTTAAATCTTAAGTATTTTTTGTGGGAATTCTTTACTGGAACCAAATAATAGGCATTTTTTAAGTCTATTTTTGCAATAAAACGATTTTTCGTAAGAAGTCGGGCTACTGTTTTATGGTTTTCCATCTTAAAATGTGACACTTTTACATATTAATTAAATTTTTTAAGGTTAATGATCAATCGGTAAGAACCGTCTGGCTTGGAAACAGTGAATATGTTCGATACAAACTGACCTTTAATGGGATTAACCAACGAAATAGTACAATCGTTTAATAATTTATCAATTAATTTGGTAATAATTTGTTTTTTTCTAGATGTCCGATTTGGCTGTATGGGTATAACTGCTTGCCTTGGCTTTTCAATTAACGGAATACTATAACCTCCAATATATAATGAAGTCCTATTATGGAATGAACGGTCACGCCATCTTTGAACAAAATGTCTTAACCTACCACTGACCTCTAAGTGGGGCGGCGTACGTCTCTTGTCGAACAGATGATGGCCCTGCCTCCTGGACTGGGACTGATAACGTTGCGTCGGAATTTTTTGGCGATGGAAGGGGAGACGGTAATTTTGTCCACCCTGATATTTTTCCCTTTTTATCAAGAAAGGACGCCGCAATTGAATCTTAAGTTGTTCAGCTGATTTTTCTAACTCCTTTGCCGATTTAATCGTGTTTTCTAATTCGCTCCCAACGAGGAAACGGCTAATTGATGTATTTCTTAAGGTCTCTTGGAGATTCTTCTTTAGGTTGAGTAAAAGCAGCTGTCTCCTGGAAACCGACTCAGAGTGATGCACATTACTTGGACCGCGTTATGTAATTACGAATTAAGCGACATTTAACGGTTTCGAGATATTTAAATAAAAATGTTTTTAATTTTGTTAAGTTGTCCCAAAGTCGTACCAAATACCTTAGAACCTCGTTTTTTTCTAAGTAGGTCCGAAATGTAGTATACTACAGTGTCACCAGTAAAGTCCGTATCATATGGGATTTTCTTATTAATAACTTTATTCGAAATTTGACTTAGGCATCAAGTTCTGCTTTGATCGAAAAATAGTAGTCAAGTGATTCGCATTATCTGTCAAATTTTAATTTTTAAGTTATTAGAAAAAATTTTTTTTACATGCAGTTTGTAGCCCACATGTAAAATTTCAGCTGCATAAGATAATTTTGATGTTTTACCCATATTTTGTAAATTGCACCATTTTTGCAAAATAAGACTCAACGCAACCTACATAAAACTTCTTAGTTTTGACAATGCTTTATTTCAGATACACTTTCTTTCAAGTAGCGCCATATTAAATGTGTGTTTTTTACAAAATCAAAATTGGGCTATTAAAATCTGGTCGCATGAGATGCAAAGTTTATTTGTTTTTGACCCTGTATAAGGTAACTTCATAAAATAAGTATTTTTGAAAACGTAGTGTGCTCCTGAAAGTAAAAAATAAAAAAAAAAAGTAAAGGGGTTTTAAATTAAATCGTTGAAAATAGATAAACTCTACGTTAAGTTAAACTAAAATGTATTTTCCACTTAATGAACACTTTACTGAAGACACTGTGTTCTTTTTATCTTAATATTAAGGTGTTTTACTTTCAGACACAAACTACGTTTTCAAAAATACTTATTTTATGAAGTTACCTTATATAGGGTTAAAAACAAATAAACTTTGCATTACATGCGACCAAATTTGAATAGCCCAATTTTGATTTTGTAGAAAAACACACATTTAATATGGCGCTACTTTAAAGAAAATGTATCTGAAATAAAGCCTTGTCAGAACTGAGAAGTTTTATGTAGGTTGCGTTGAGTCGTATTTTGCAAAAGTGGTGCAATTTACAAAATATAAGTAAGTAAAAAATCAAAATTATCTTATGCAGCTAAAATTTTGCATCTGGGCTAGAAACTGCATTTAAAAAAAACTTTTTCTATTAACTTTTTTCGATATTTTTGGAAATAACCCCACTTTTGAATTATTTTTTGGAAAAAAATTAAAATTTGAGAGATAATGCGAATCACGTGACTACTATTGTTTTAAAAAGGAAAGAAAAACACAAAGACTTTTTGTTTTTCTTTCCCTTTTCATACTTTCAACTCCACTTTAAGTATGGACTATTTCTTCATACTATTGTTTTGCTTAATTTTCATCTCGATCAAAGCAGAACTTGATGCCAAAGTCAAATTTTGAATAAAGCTATTAATAAAAAAAATCTCATATGATGCGGACTTTACTGGTGACACTGTATATACCTATGTTTTAAAATTGCGAATATTCCCCAATTTATGACCACTATATACCAAATGGACGCTTAATTCGATATAACTATTAAAGTTAAGTATAGTTTTAAATCTTCATAAAGAATTAACCGACATGTATGACGCTTAATTCTTTATAACAAAACTAAAAAAAATAAAAATGCACTTGTTTAGTATGAAATGATCGCCGATTAAGTTCAGCCAATTGGCGCTTAATTTCATATTACAGAAATAAATATAATATATTATATTTTGTAATATCGTTTTGGTGAATAATTCGCTATTACAAAACGTTAGTTATAGTATTAACTTTGACAAATATGAAAATGTTGCTTAATACAGGTGCCTGTAAAAAGGGTAAAATAGGAAATTTAAGTAAAAACAGGTTTTGTTACATAGGTTTTAATGACTACTAAAAGATGGCACCGTTAACTCGTTTTACAACTTTTATCGCTTAATTTGTAATTACATAACGCGGTCCACTTAGTATTCGGCCAATATTATTTAAGCGTTCGATATATCCTTTATTAGCTCCCCCCCCCCTTTTTTATTACCATCGTGGTGATTATCATAGCAACAGGAGATGTTGCTGCACCTATTTGACCTTGTAAAAGCATCAGGCGCTCATCTCGTCTTAAAGTGTTTTCAGACAAGGCTACCTTAATCTCTGGGTTTATTTTGGGAGGTACAAGCTCCTTACAATTTTCAGGACATAAATATTTATTTTTCAAATATTTTTTAACCTCGTCTGATATTCCAGAAATGAGCATCTTGCCCCAACAAGAGGACAACTCAGATTGTATTCGCTCAGAAAACTCCTTTACCTTAGTCTCATCCTCCCTTAAAATGGATGAAATGTCAAATTGACACGAAGCTTCTTCTGAAAAAAAGAAAATTGAACCTACTTTTACCACCTTAAACCAAATTTTACAATGAGACGACTCCCTCGGCAAACAAATTGTGTAGTAAATTTTTTGCCACATGTATACATGAAAATTACATCACCCTATAGGTATAATCCATGTAAGAAGTGTATTTTATCATTCCCAAAAAACAAACTTTGGGTGAAAACAACATTTGCCACCCTAGGCAAACTTAAGCTAGTACGCCACCCTAGGCATAAGAAATGTAGAGTAAAACAATAATAAATAACATTACACCACCCTAGGTATTATGATGGGTTACGGGGTAAAGGGGGTTTGTTTTGTCAGCTTTAAAAATACGTGGTTGTTTCGAGCAAGCAAGAAGGTACTATTGGAAGAAAGATCCAGAGGCTTATGAATTGATGCTTTCACACTTAATTGGAGGCCATTTTTTTTTAATGCGTTTCCTTCAAAGGTTTTAAGAGTTATACAAAAACTTATTACGGATAAGGCTGAGGGAATCTTTATTGTACCTCTTTTGATCTCCCAGCCTTGGTTTCCCCTGTTTAAAACGTTGTTAGTAACGAAACCTTTAATTTTTGAACCTAAGTTTACTCTTCTATCTTTCAGTGGGATGCCTCATCCACTGTCGGAGAGCTTTTCCTGGCAGCAGGAAAGTTATCGGAGAAGCGTTACTACGAGGGGCAATCCCAGAAAATTCATTAGAAATATGTATTTAATCTATAACAGATTCTACCTTGAAACAATATTCTACTGGATTAAGAGTTTGGTCGTCATTTTGTAGCATGAAACGTCTTAATCCTTATATATTGTTACAGTTCCAAGTGTTCTAAAGTTTCTAACCTGTCAGTTTAATACCGGCTCATCTTATGGTACTCTCAACTCACACCGTTCTGCCCTCGCTCAAATAGCAGGTCCAGATTTAGCCTTTGACTTTAGACTTAAAAGATTCTTTAAAGGAGTATTTGGCAAGAGGTCGCCCCAACCAAGGTACGAGAATACCTGGGACCCGCAGTTATAGTTTTAACTTATATAAGATCTTTACGTAATGACGATATATCACTTGAAACTTTAACAAAAAAAAAACTGGCCGTTTTATTAGCATTGGCGACATGTCATCGAATGCAGACTGTAAGTTTAATTGTTGTAAGAAATATTGTCGTCAAACCAAACGAAAAGGTCGAAATTAAAATAGTTGATCGAATTGACACAACTTCCATAAATAGGTCACGCAGCCTCTTCTCGTGTTGCCATTTCTCAACGAGAATCCAGAAATCTGTGTAGCTAGAGTGCTATTAAAATATTTGGATAAAACTCTTTAGGAGGCTCATGTCAGTTTATTTTTATTACGTTTAAAAGACCACGCCACAGTGCCTCCCCTCAAACCATCAGTAGATGGCTTAAAACCATTTTAAAGGCAAGTGGTCTCGATACCGATCAATTTAAACCATACAGCACTCGGCATGCATCTACCTCGTCGGCAGCTCGGGCAGGAGTGAGTGTAGATACAATTCGTTTGGATGCTCGTTTGCGTTAGTTTATAATAGACCTTTGGTTGACAATTATTAACAGTTCGCCAATGCTGTATTAACTTTAAATTCCTAATATTAAGTACTGAATTCCTTATATTTTACATTTATATACAGGGTGTCCCGAAATTAGCTGACAATATTTTAAGGGGATAAAGTACATTCAAAAATAAGACTAAAATCCTCTATTAACATACCTTCAAAAACGCTTCGGTAAGGGGCTAGAGCCCCCCGAACTGGAGCTATGACAAGCAGTTTTTTTACAATATCTCAGAAACCGATTAGGGTATCAAAACAAAATTTGATACATGTTGTACCCATAGCTAGACGCAATAAATGGTTTAATTAGCTTAGCTGTATTTCTTCCAGTGGCGTCCCACTGGGTATATAGTTAGGAGAATATTGCCCTAAGTTTTTTATTTGTAGGATTTTTTAACTTTAGGTTAAATTTTTAGAAGCCTTAAAGTCTTTTGTTAAAAAAAGGTACTATTGTTTCATTGAGGTAGAACTCACCATTTTCCAATAAAATCGATTTTAAAATTTTCTGTTTTTTGAAATCCGGTTTTTTTTGCATATCCCAGCAAACACTTAATATTAAAACATGAAATTTATTAGAAGTTCTACTAGCGACAAATAATAATAATACATAATCAACTTGAGGATTTATTAGATAATGTGCCACTGGATTTACGTTTAGGGCACTTCTTTCAACATGATGGGGCACCAGCTCACTACGGACGCCATACGTAGCCATAGCCTGGCCACCAAGATCACTTGATTTAAATCCCCTTGATTATTATTTTTGGGGACACATGACTGGTACTTGCTTAAGAATTAGTTTTCCGTGTGGTTCACAATCAAATTTGATTTGCAATTTGTTATTATTGTTTGTTTTATTTTAAAACTCTCTTAAAATCTTTATGAAAATAAATATTTAAAAAACAAAGGAATCTAAAAATATGTTTAATTTAAAAACGTTACATTCTGTCAAATTACAATAATGGAAGGTTTTATTAACAAAAAATTTAAAATTAAAAAAAAAATACATTAATTAAAAAAAAAATAATAGTAATATTTACTTAAGGCTCCACCCCGTGCGACGTCACTGGAAAAATATTTTAAAGTAACATCCTTTAATACATATGCCTTGTCGCTAGTAGAAGTTCTAATAAATTTCATGTTTTAATATTAAGTGTTTGCTGAGATATACAAAAAAAACCTTAGCCTTTTCACCGGATTTCAAAAAACCGAAAATTTTAAAATCGATTTTACTGGAAAATGGTGAATCCTACCACAATGAAACAAGAGTACCTTTTTTCAACAAAATACTTTAAGGCTTCTAAAAATGGCACCTAAAGTTAAAAAATCCTAAAAATACTACCTACCCAGTGGGACGCCACTGGAAGAAATAAAGTTAAGCTAATTAAATCGTTTATTGCGTCTTGTCATGAGTAAAACATGTATCAAATTTTGTTTCGATACCCTAATCGGTTTTTGAGATATTGTGAAAAAACTGCTTATCATGGTTCCAATTCGGGGGGCTCTAGCCCCATAACGAAGCGTTTTTGAAGGTATGTTAACAGATGATTTTAGTCTTATTTTTGAATGTACTTTATCCCCTTAAAATATTGTCAGCTAATTTCGGGACACCCTGTATATTATATCTTTGTGATTTTTGTACGTGGATTAATGACAAGAAAATTAGTTATGTTTGTATAGCTTGTTGCCTAGAAAAGATTTGTTCTGGTTTGTGATAATATAATGATATATACTTGAAATTATTTTTTTTTGTTATGCTTGTTTCAAATTGTAAAAGAAGAATAATGTTTCCTTAGTTGTTGCTACTATCTTGACACTTCTACAACTATTTATTTATGAGACGAGGCCGAAATATAATTACAAGATCAAACGAACTTACCTTAAGTGATGTTCGATCTTGATTATATGAGGCCTCGTCGAAATAAATAATGTCCCTATACCCACCCTTATTATCAAGATTATTCCCAAAAAAATATCTATGCTATGAATTTTATTTAAACGACAACTTTACCTCAATCAAACGGAATTTAGAGTAATTATCACAACATAATCGATTCAACGCCACTTATTAATTTATTAAATATAAACGTCCCATCCTATAACACGAGAAACAAGCTTTTTTTCCATATACAATCCAGTACAACAAATTATCATTCTAACTCGCCTCTGAATCGTTGCTGTAAATCGTATAATACACGTTCAAATTTGGTTCAATTGGATATCTGTTTTCTTTCCCTGATGACTAACCAGTGCACTCAAAAAGTTTTATTTGAATCATATTGCATAGGAAGTATCCTATGAATTCAGTTTTAGTATAATAACACTGATCTGTTAAAGTTTTGTATAATGTTTAAATAAAAAATATATTTTTATATCGGTACCTTTATTTTTTTTAAATTTAAGTACAACTGCTATAATGTTAGAACTATATATTTTTTTATTTAGTAAATACTGTTCCTGGGTTCGTCACGTTTGTATTTCTTAATGTAAAATAAATAAATGAATAAAAAAAAACTACAAAATGTCAGTTAAAATGTAATAGATGTTTTTAAATATTTCTTCATCGGAGACACACATAGTGGTTTCCACCAGTTTCCACACGGATTTTGTCAAGGCGGCGGCATTGACAAAACAAATCTAGATCCATTTTTACTGCAATTCTGCACCCGCGTAGGATTTTATGAATTTTGATTTTGATATTTACGCCGCGAAAGGGAGATGTATTTAGTGTTGCTGTCGAGACTAGAGATTCTTGTTTCTCGTCGCCCTCTCTCGACAAGACGAAAGAGATATTTTCTCTCGAATAAAGCTTCGAGGCGATACAAGAGAAATACCCTCTCTCGGCGAGAAATTCTTGTCTCTCTCAAGCAAAAAATGTTTTATAATTTATTGCGAGTGTTTGCATTGACATACAAAACAGTTAAGCAGTTATTCCTGTTTTTAACACGCTTTTATTAGCTTCACCTGTATGTTTGTTTGTCCTTAACCGACTTCTTTGAACCCGATTTTGACCCGCTTTAAACAATCAGATCTAATTTAAATTTTGTAGACTTATCAAGGACTGCTGACAATACAATAATCTACACGCAAAAAATTTTCCTGTCAAATTTTGACAGATGTCAGGTATAAAACGAAGAAGCGATTTTGACGAAACAAATTATGGGGTCATATAGTATTCGATGCGAAGACTTCGGGAAAAATAAGCAAAAAATTCTCCTATTAAAATTTGACAGCTGTCAATATGTCAAATCGTTAAAAAAATGATATTAATGAAAAAACTATAAGGTCATATGTATATTGACGATGGAAAGTTGAAAAAAATACGCAAAAAATTCTCTTGTTAACATTTGACACCTGTCAATATGTCAGAATTATTACAATAACCGATAGTAATAAAACAAACACGGGGTCGTATAGATATTGTCGCTAAGAATAGAGAAAAATTAAAAAAAAAATTCTACCCGTCAAAATAAAATTTTGACAAATATTTTTTTTTAATTTTGAAAATTTTTGTCGTTTGTTCGGGTTTGTATGTACAGGGTTTTTCCGTATATTTTGGAGCACCCCTGGAACTTTTATTTGAAGACCTAGAAAAAACTTTAAATTACCAAAGTTGCATGATTTCGCCTGAACTGCCAGAATTTGTTATCGGACAAAACAAATGAACATCGTAAATTTGTTTAATAATGCCAATGTCGATTTTTTTAAATGGAACACCCTGTATATTATTTTTTTTTAACTCCTCACTCTTTTCTGATTCCAAATATGTATATATGTTATATGTTTACTTTAGTCGTTTAGGCAAAATTGCATTTCAAAATATTGCGGATTAGAAAATCTATATTGGTGTGAGGAAAACATAATAGAACATAATGCTTATTCAGTAACAATAATTAATATAAATAATGATAATAATTTATGAAACAAACATATAACATATACAGGGTGTTTCAAAAAACATGTGCCATCTCTCGGGTGGTGATTCCTTACCCAAAAATAAGGCAAATAGTTCCTATTAACATGGGTCCGCAGATGCTTTGTTTAAAAGATACAGGGTGTTCAAAATTTTATATATTTCCGGTTTTTTCAATATATTTCCGAAACGGCTTAAGTAATTTTAGTAAAATTTGGGTTGTGAAAAGTACTTATAATAGCACAAATTTAGGAATAAAAAAAAAATGTGTTGACAGGTTGACCAGGGGCGTGCGTGCGATCAGATGCTATACTCATTTTGAACAAAAAATAGGTACGCCACTGACTTTTTCACATTTTGATAGCACAATTTTCTAATAACTTCAGTGGCTAAAAAAAAGTACTTCTTAATTTTTTTTTATGGTCGGCATCGTTTGGAAGATATAAATGCAATTTTATTAGGTATAGCGTAAAACGTTTTTAGCAAATTAGGTATTTATTGTTTTATAAAAAAATTATTTATTATCAACCTAAACATAATTATTACAGTAAATGTCCACCTCTAACTTCATTACAAACATTTAACCTTCTACGTAAAGATCTTCTCACTCTGGCACAAATACGAGGTCTCTGGTAAATCATTTCTAAGAAAATTTAAATAAGAGACATGGTCAAGTCTATTTGGCAGAATAATAGGACCAATTATATCATTTCCAATTATTCCAGCCCAAATGTTGATGGAAAACTGGTACTGCGAGTTTGCTACTCTAATTAAATTGGGATTTTCTTCAGCCCATGTATGTAAATTATGAAAATTTATAATTCCCTTTCTTGTGAATGTCTGTAAAAAGGATACGCCTAAGGAAATGTCGATTGTTTTCCAACTTATTTAAAACCCACTGACAAAATTCTTGTCTAGGCCTATAATCTCTAGGTAAAAGTTCTTGCACTCTTGTAAAGTGATATGGTTTTAACTGTTGCTCTTTCCAAATTCTATGTACAGACGATGCAGAAATATTTCCTATTTCATTAGACACGATTCTAGTACTTGTAGAAGGGTTACGATCCACTATATTAAGAGCCGCCTCCTCAACCTGAACAGTTCGTCGGTATCTTCTTCGGCCAGAATTAGATTTAAATGGTTTTAAAGCGCCGGATTCTCTTAGACGTCTACAAACATGTTCGAAAATATTTTTAGATGGATATGTTCGTTGAGGATACCTTTCACGATAAATCCGTGCTGCGTCCCTTCCATTTTGTCTCGCTTCACCATAAATTAATATCATATCAGTTAATTCAGCCAATGTATAATGTACAAAGGGCATTTTGATGCTATAAAATAATTTATGATTTTAAAACTCTTTAAAAATTGAATCGAAAGCATGAATTTACTTGCTTAACTTACTAAAATATTTAAAATATTAGTAAACACCAATGACAGACGGAAATTATAATTATTAATAATATGTAAAGATACGAGTCAAAATAAAACTGACAGATTAATCTTTGTTTTAGATTCGACCATGTAGCATACTAGATTTTTTAACTTATTAATCTTGCATAATATTTAACAGAGATTGATAGAATTGCATTTATCTTCCAAACGATGCCGACCATAAAAAAAAATTAAGAAATACTTTTTTTTAGCCACTAAAATTATTAGAAAATTGTGTTATCAAAATGTGAAAATGTCAGTGGCGTACCTATTTTTTGTTCAAAATGAGTAGAGCATCTGATCACACGCACGCCCCTGGTCAACCTGTCAACACATTTTTTATTCCTAAATTTGTGCTATTATAAGTACTTTTCACAACCCAAATTTTACTAAAATTACTTAAGCCGTTTCGGAAATATATTGAAAAAACCGGAAATATTTAAAATTTTGAACACCCTGTATCTTTTAAACAAAGCATCTGCGGACCCATGTTAATAGGAACTATTTGCCTTATTTTTGGGTAAGGAATCACCACCCGAGCGATGGCACATGTTTTTTGAAACACCCTGTATAGATATTTGGAATCAGAAAAGAGTGAGGAGTCAAAAAAAAATTAATATACAGGGTGTTCCATTTAAAAAAATCGACATTGGCATTATTAAACAAATTTACGATGTTTCATTTGTTTTGTCCGATAACAAATTCTGGCAGTTCAGGAGAAATAATGCAACTTTGGTAATTTAAAGTTTTTTCTGGGTCTTCAAATAAAAGCTCCAGGGGTGCTCCAAAATATACGGAAAAACCCTGTACGTTTGTTTATAACCGACTTCATTGAACCTTTTTTTTTTTGACCCACTTTAAACGATAACATTTAATTAAAATTTTGTAGACTTATTAAGAACCGCTGGCAATACAATAATCATAATCTGCTAATCTAGCTCAATTTATTAAAAAAAATTTTTTTTTGCTTAACAATAACTCAAACCAAAAAATGAAAAATAAATATAGTTTAAGAAAACTAAATAACACGCTTGGAGAAGAAGGGCTTCTTAAAGTCACATCCATTCCACAAAAAAAGTATTAAACATTAAGTTTAATTTTAAAATAACGGAATGTATAAATGTTTGAAAAATTACTCTTTTCATTCATAGGGTCTGGACAAATGAATCGAGGTTAATGAAACGCAATAGTAAAAGTGTACTAATAACTATTTATTTAAAAACTATATAGAATTACTTATAATAATATTGTCTATGCTTTAACAGCCGCTTAAAACAGTTAAACCAAATTTAATGTGTATAAACAGAACTGTTCACTGTTTATAGAAAAGTCATTCCAAAACCATACTGCTATAAATAATTATGAAAAACTTAACTACTACTTGTAGTAACAAAAATACTTTAACACAACAAGTCAAATTAAAGCTTATTGCTCTTGACAAAACAAACGCACAAACTCTTTAAATGTTGATGTGATTTCACTAGAAAATGTGATGTTGTAAAATCAAAATACAGGAACAAAAAACACTCTGCAACTTAAATGGGCTGATGTTGGCATAGATAATGGAAATTCATTACCTTATGTCCTTAGTTTTGGCATACATTAACTACACAACAAGTGCACAACACTTCGACTGCATACTGTATACAGCTTGACAACTGTCTGACAAAATCATTTCTAAGATGACATCTAATTGGGGATCCAAAAACTCTTCCTTTTGTTGAGATTGGACAACACGAACAAGTAGTATATTGATTATAAATCCCAACTAAAAAGGGAAATATAAAAGATGCCGTTGTAGGCAAGGGGTACTGAAACTGGGAGCGGAGTAAACGACTGAACGATTCTGTCAGTGTCAACAAAACCAACCTGCTGGTAATTTCTTTTTGTTGTACCTGACCATTGCCTAGCAATGGCACGGAAAATAATTCGACATTGTAGTTTAATGTACCGGGTGGCATGTTTGTTGTTTTAAATTACTTTTGTTGTGGTGTTTCCCCAACATACTCCCCAGCCATGAAGACTCTGTCTTCATTAAAACAAAAAACAAAATAGGTAATAATCGTAGATACAAAGAAAAACTAAACTAAAAGAAAAATACAATTATAATTAAGGATACTGAATTGTAAGTGATACTACTCAGAATTGTCACAATGGGGTAATGGACATAGTTTGGAAATAGGGCGAGTAAAAATTCCATTTTGGGTTCTAATCTTGACTACTCTAACTTTATTATCCCGGCCGGGCATTGTTTTAATTATTCTGGCCAGTGGCCATTTTAATGGGGCGCAATCGTCTTCTTTTAACAAAACAAGGTCATTAATCTTTTAATTTGGCACAGGTTTCATCCATTTTGGCCGATTTTGCAGTCTATTGAAATATTCAACAGACCAGCGCTTCCAGAATTTTTGCTGAATGTGTGCACACCTTTGCCACACATTTAACCTATTTTCGGAAGTTTCAGTAATATCCTTTTCTGGGAATGAAGTAAGGCTTGATCCGATCAGGAAATGTCCAGGTGTAAGAGACTGGAGATCATTAGGATCATTGGACAGAGCACACAAGGGTCTTGAATTAAGTATTGCTTCTATTTGGGTTAAAACTGTGTAGAAGTCTTCAAAGGTAAAATGGGTGTCACCAATTAGTCTCTTAAGGTGATATTTGGTACTTTTAATTGCCGATTTCCAAATGCCTCCCCAATGTGGACTTTTGGGTGGAATGAACTTAAATTCAATTTCAGATTTAGAGAGATAGTCTATGATGACCTTGGAATTATCTTTATTTTTTAAGAAGTTGTAAATTTCTTTCAACTGATTGCGAGCTCCTAAAAAGTTTGTGGCATTGTCGCTAAATATTTGGGTAGGATTTCCTCGTCTAGAAATAAATCTTTTGAGTGTTAATATATAACCATTGGTGGATAGTTCAGTGACTAATTCAATATGAATGGCTTTGGTAACCATGCATACAAACACCGCTATATAAGCTTTGATAAGCGGAGCTTTTCTAAGTTTAGAAGATTTTATTAAGAATAGACCACCATAGTCTACACCAGTTTTTTGAAATGGACGAGTCATATGAAGTCGATAATCTGGCAAATCAGCCATGAGTTGTTGAGCAGGTTGAGCTCGGAATCTAAAGCAAATTAAACATTTTCGAATAAGGCTTTTCGTTTCTCTGAGACCATTAAGGGGCCAAAATTTAAGTCGAAAGTTGGACAGTACTGTCTGAGCACCAGCATGTCCTAAACGTATATGTTCTTGTGACAACATCATTGAAACCACTGCATTGTGAGAAGGAAGTAGAATAGGGTGTTTCTGGTCGAAAGAAATGTTGGCATTTTCTAATCTACCGCCTACTCTTATTATTCGATTTGAATCTAAGAGGAGTTTGAGACCTAATAGATTTTTGTCAGTAATGGGAACTCCATTGACTAGTGCCACGCGTTCCTTCAAAAAATACTTTGCTTGTAAGATTTGAACAATCAATATCACTGAATTTTTTAAGTCGTTAACAGATGGAGGGCCAATATATTTGTTGGTCGGATTCAAGGAATTATGGGTAAATCTTAAAATATAAGCAACAGTACGTTGCAAAGGACTGAAGGTAGAAAATCGGGAAAATAACTTATTCCAACAATCTTCGTTTATGTTTTGTGTCACAGTGGTAAAAACTACCTTGCGCTCTTCTGGTAAGTTATCTATTTGAATGTCTTTATCGAATTTGGAAAATTCTAAATTATGATCATTAAGGAAATCTGGACCATGCCACCATAAGTTATTGTTTAGAATATTTTGAGGAAGCACCCCTCTAGAGGGTAGATCAGCAGGATTATGAGCTGATTCAACATGTCGCCATTTGTGCTTAGAGGTGAGATTTTGTATTTCTGATACCCTGTTAGCTTCAAAGGTATTCCATCGGGAAGAATGAGAATCAATCCAACATAATGATATCTGTGAATCTGTCCATAAATTAACAGAATCTGTGACAAATCTATCTTTGTAAATTTTCAGGAGTTTGTGTACAAGTTGTGAGAGTAACAACATAGCACACAGCTCAAGTCTTGGAAGTGAAATCACTTTTAGAGGAGCTACTCGCGATTTGGACGATATTAGATGGCAAGTGATGTCACTATTTTGATACACAGTGCGAATATAAACACAAGCTGCATATGCCTTTAAGCTAGAGTCTGAGAAACCATGAATTTCAGTTCTTTCAACTGAGTGACCAGAAAATAGATATCTAGGAATTTTTAGGTTTGATAAAACATGAATGTTTTCAACAAATCCCATCCACTCTTTTATGAGCGCTTGATCAGTAATTAGTGTATCCCAATCCAACTTAGATAGCCAGAGTTTCTGCATAATTAGTTTTCCTATGACAATGACAGAGGTCAAGAGACCCAATGGATCATAGCATTGTGCTATAACGGAAAGAATTTTTCTTTTTGTGAATGGACCAGCAAGGGATACTGAAGGAACAGAAATGCACAAAACATCTTGAAGTGGTTTCCATTTTAAACCTAATATCTTATTTGGGTTGTCATCTAAATCCAAGTCTCGTCCAGAAATATTTTCTTGGGAGATTTTTGACAGAAATTGTTTTGAATTTGAGCACCACTTGTGCAACGAAAATCCATGTGAATTTAGGACTGAATTTAACTGATAATAAAGAAAAGGTAAGTCTTCAATATTATCGACACCGGTGATAATATCGTCAACATAACATTGATTTTTTAGTGCTTGGGAAGCTAAAGGAAATTGTTCTTGGGTTGTACGAGAGATTTCTAATAAAATCCGTGTAGCCAAAAATGGCGCACAATTCGTGCCATATGTTACAGTTTGTAACTCAATACATTGAAATGGCTGTTGAGGATTTTTTCTCCAAAGAATGTTTAAGAGAAATACTTGTGAGGGGTTAATTTGTATTTGTCTATACATCTTTTCAATGTCCGAAGTTAGAACATACTGAAAAGATCGAAATCGACAAAGGATATCATATAGATCAGGCTGGACCTGATAACCTTTAAGTGTGACGTCATTAAGTGAAATCTTAGATGATGTCTTACAGGAGCCATCAAAGACTACCCGAAGTTTGGTGGTCGTGCTGCTTTCTTTTATTACAGCATGATGGGGCAAAAAATATTTGTTTAATGAATTTTCATTTTTTAATTCAAGGGGGACAAATATACCATGCTTTAGTGACAGGTATTCATTAATAAATTTTTCATATTGACAAAAGTAGGAGGGGTACTTTTGAAACCTTTTTTCAAGGTGTTCAAAACGTTTTTTAGCTATGGCAAAAGAGTCACCTAGTTTTTCAAATTCAGTAGGTGTTTTTAATGGCAGATTTACTTGGAAAGAACCATTTTCCAAGATTTCCGTTGTGTCAATAAAAATGTTCTCTGCAAGTGTATCATCACTGTTCATATGAGGTTTTTCTGGGATTTGTTCCATGCACCAGAATTTTTCTATAAGATCACTTACTGAGTTTTGTTCAGATGTCTGAACAAACATGGAAACACCCATGTTGTTATCCTGCCTTGTTGAATACATCGAATCATTTTTATTCTGAGTACAAACTGGGACATTCCCTGCAATAAGCCATCCTAAATAAGTTCTTTGCAGAACAGGGAGGTTTTTCCCTAATTGATAAATTTCACTCATTAAAAGATCATAGTACAAATCCGCACCAATCAAAATGTCAATGTTAGATGGAGTTGCGAACGATGGATCACTTAGTTTGAAATTGCTAGGAATATTCAGTTTGGTTGTATCCAGGGTGATTTGTGGAAGCTTGCATGTAATGTTTGGAAGAACAGCACATGATAACTTAAACTTCGTATGATCGAGGGTATTTGAATGGATATAGAGATCCACCATTTTGTGGGAAATTAAAGCACCTTGGGAAATGCCGCTAATATTCAACGACCTGTTGTAAGGTATGTAATCGAGTTTTTTAACAAAGTTTTCTGTAACAAATGAATTTTGACTGGCACTATCCAGTAGAACTTTTGCTTGGGGGGGTACACCATTAGATTTGTAAATTGTGACTTGCGCTGTGGCTAACAATACGTGTGTATTTTTCGTCGAAATGGCAGAAAGGTTTAAAGTATTTGAATGGAATGTCTGACTCTTCAAGTCAGACGAGCTATCGGGGCCTCTATTTTGAGAAATCTGGTTACCGCTGTGGGTTTGCAAGTTTGAAGAATTTTGACCAAGTGGCTTGTGAGAGTGGGGGTTATGAAGGAGCGTATGATGCTTCTGAGAACACACAAAACATTCTCTCGATGTACATTCATTTCTGGAATGACCGCTAGCTAAACAGTTAAAACAGAGTCGTTTTTGTTGAGCAAACTTTTGCTTGTCATTTAAATTTAGGTTCTTAAATTTTTCACATTTGTAGATTTTGTGTGAGTCTTTATTACAAAAAATACAATTACCAAATTTATTTTGATTGGTTCGGGACTGCTGACCACCACTTGTGTGTAGTCTGATTCCACGTGGAGGCTTTTCAGACCGTAATGAATTTGAGTCCATGGAGGATAAATTTTCCAGAATGGTAGATCGTTTTTCCAAAAATTCGAGAAATTGTTTTAAATCAGGTAAGACATTTATATCGCGCTCTGTCTCAAAAGCCTTACGTGTTCCGAAATCCAACTTTTTCTCAAATAAGTAAATTAAAAGTAATTCCCAACGCTCAGAGTCGGAATAATTTAAATTCTGAAGCAAATCTAAATTTTTTCTTAAACTAGTTGCAAATTCACGTAAATGTGTAGCATTAGGTTTGACAACAGGGTTGACTTCGAGTAAAGATATGAAATGAGCATGAATCACGGACAGTTTATTCGCATATCTTTTTTTAAGCAGGTCAATAGCCACTGTGAAATTGTCATGTGTAGCAGGTAGACTTTCAATGATTTTTAGAGGTTTCATCTTTCAAGAATGATCTTAAATACATAAACTTTTGAATATTAGTAAGTGAATTATTATCACTTATTAAAGCATCAAATAATTGCATGAAAGTAGCCCACTCAGTGACCTTGCCTGAAAAAGGATTTATTCTAATTTCTGGTAGTTTAACCATTGATCGAAATGAAGCCTGTTGCCTAACTGAAATAGGGTTAGGAATATTGGCTGGCGGCTTTGACAACCTTTCCATTAAATCTCGCATTTTTCCTAACGTATCGAAAACATTTATTTCGAGATTATCGCGATCTTCAGTGTCTAAAGTTTCATCTTTTGGTATAAAATCAATATAATCTTGGATTTCATTGTATTTAACCAACGCGCTTTCTAAATTTTCGTACCTGACTTTGAAAACTCCACAATTTGATTCATTGTCCACATTTCCATCAAACCAATTTATTATTCGCGTGATGCTACCTTTGACACTGCTTCGCTTTGCCTTTAAAAGGTCGTAATTCATTTTGAAATGTTTCTATCAAAGCAAAAACTAAAATAAATTCATATATAAAAACAACAAAAATGTCAAGTGATACCTAAATGCACTTCAGGAACAGATTTATGTGCAATAGCTCTGTACGCACTATACTGTGAGGTGCTACCTACAAATAGCTTACAAATGCATTCAGAAAAATGCGCAAAGATACCAAAAGTTATCTCACATAAATACCTTAATCTATTCAAAAAACCTCAATTCACGTGATTATCTTTTTACAGTATCAACTAATTAAAAGATCCGGCTCGAAGGACCATTTTTATGGAGAAGAAGGGCTTCTTAAAGTCACATCCATTCCACAAAAAAAGTATTAAACATTAAGTTTAATTTTAAAATAACGGAATGTATAAATGTTTGAAAAATTACTCTTTTCATTCATAGGGTCTGGACAAATGAATCGAGGTTAATGAAACGCAATAGTAAAAGTGTACTAATAACTATTTATTTAAAAACTATATAGAATTACTTATAATAATATTGTCTATGCTTTAACAGCCGCTTAAAACAGTTAAACCAAATTTAATGTGTATAAACAGAACTGTTCACTGTTTATAGAAAAGTCATTCCAAAACCATACTGCTATAAATAATTATGAAAAACTTAACTACTACTTGTAGTAACAAAAATACTTTAACACAACAAGTCAAATTAAAGCTTATTGCTCTTGACAAAACAAACGCACAAACTCTTTAAATGTTGATGTGATTTCACTAGAAAATGTGATGTTGTAAAATCAAAATACAGGAACAAAAAACACTCTGCAACTTAAATGGGCTGATGTTGGCATAGATAATGGAAATTCATTACCTTATGTCCTTAGTTTTGGCATACATTAACTACACAACAAGTGCACAACACTTCGACTGCATACTGTATACAGCTTGACAACTGTCTGACAAAACCATTTCTAAGATGACATCTAATTGGGGACCCCAAAACTCTTCCTTTTGTTGAGATTGGACAACACGAACAAGTAGTATATATTGATTATAAATCCCAACTAAAAAGGGAAATATAAAAGATGCCGTTGTAGGCAAGGGGTACTGAAACTGGGAGCGGAGTAAACGACTGAACGATTCTGTCAGTGTCAACAAAACCAACCTGCTGGTAATTTCTTTTTGTTGTACCTGACCATTGCCTAGCAATGGCACGGAAAATAATTCGACATTGTAGTTTAATGTACCGGGTGGCATGTTTGTTGTTTTAAATTACTTTTGTTGGGGTGTTTCCCCAACAACGCTTTAATAATTAATCAAACTAAAAAGCGGAAAATAAAATAAATATAGTTTAAAATAATTCTTGAAATTCTTAATATAGGCAGAAAATAATAATAAACTATAAACATTAGTATTATAGTGAAAAAAAAAAGCGTGGGGTGCTTTGTGCTATATTTTTCGTATATCGAGCAACCCACGCTTTTTTCACAATACCTAATAGGTACTAATGTTTATCGTTTATTATTATTTTCTGCCTATATTAAGAATTTCAAGAATTATTTTAAACTATAAATATTTATTTTCCACTTTTTAATTTGATTAATTATAAACGTGTTTTTTAGTTTTTTTAAACTATATTTATTTGTATTGTTTTTTTCGATCAAAAATATGCAAAAATTGTGAAATGTATTTGCTTTGGAAATAAGTGCTTTTTATTGTAAACGGTAAATATTTGTGAGGGGAATAAAATGAGCATATAACCGGAAATTAAAAATTGGTTAGTGTAATAGCCACGATACAGCATTTTAAATTAATATTTGATATAGGTTATATATGGAGGTTCGTAATAAAATTTAATTGTTAAGACAATTAAGTTTTTCATGTTTAGAATATTATTGTAACATAGCCTAGCGTGAGAGCGACGCGGGAAAGTACGGTAAAATTGGAGTTATTTCTACGATACAATATAAAATAAAAGAACAATAAAGAAGATGTGATAATATAATGTATTAAATACAGTTTTTTTAGACGACAAACTTAAATTAGTGTACGTATTTAACATGTATATTTTACGTCTCGTACCTACCTACGTACCGTTAATGCCCTGAAAAATGTTCGTATATAATACGTACATACATGGTACGTACCGACGTAAAATGGACATAAAATGTACGTATTTAATACGTACAATGCTGTTTGGGATCAACAAACTAATGATTATTATTGACGTCACGTATAAGCAGGAATTTCGGTGATGGTTCATGTAATGTGGAGGAGATTATGAAAAATAATACACAATAATAAACGTTTAAGAGACACAATAAGCTTTTACTGTTTTTACTCACTTTCTATTATCCGTTATCTTTTATTAGCTTTGAATAAATATTTTAGGTGAGAAAACACATGCACGAAAAACTTACAAAACTTAATTAATTTTGATATTTTCATCATAAATTGGATATTTTTAAAAAGGATCCTTTATCTTGGATTATATCAACCTGATTAAAAATATAATTACAGCGTTGTCATGCTTAAAAAATAGGATATTATGTAATAAAAAAATGAATTTATTTGTTATTACTAAAGAGCGGGTATTAGCTAGGTAGTGCTGAACCAGAGTCGACATGAGGACTTATTGGAAAATATTATTTATTATTTGTTAAAAATTCGGGCGTTGCTAAATTCTTGGGTGTTCAAATCAACGACAAACTAAAGTTTAAGGGCCACATTCTTGCATTTAATTGGAGACTAGCGTCTGGTTCTTACGCAGTGTGAGTTGCATCAAGGGAATTGGGGAAGAGTGTGGGTAGAATGGTTTATTTTTCACTTGTTAAGTGTCACTTGAGGTATGGTATTGCTTTTTCGGAATTTAGTAGTAAGGGCCTATTGGGCTCCACATTGGTTTTGCAAAAGAGGGCATAATAGTTATTTATGTATCAAGGGTACTAAGTAGATGATTATGCCCTGAGGGCGACAGTCTTACAAAGCCGAGGGCCTCTGGTCCGAGGGTTCGTAAGTCGCCCGAGGGTATATATCTATTAGTACACCCGTGGTGCATACAAAATTTTATGTCATACCAGTTCGTTTTGAATAATAATTTTTTTTTAAATTTAATTTGATTTACCAATTTTTTATTTTTACCTGCGACATTACCTTGACATTATTAAAATGTTTACTGTGTCAAAGTCAAAAATGGAACAAGATGCACACTTAATGCAACACTTTAATGCCCGCGCGGGCCATAATGTGTACTTTATGCCCGCACGGGCTAATCAGGGCCTATTTTTGATTAAGTTGGGCCCCAAGGCCCAAGCAAAACTTCAGGCCCCCAATATCTTATATGACTTTCCAATAAGAATTTTTCTGCTTACCTTTGGCACCTTCACTTTTTTGTTGTTAAATGATAAAAAAAAATTGACTAGTTAAAATTTAATTTTCAATTAATTAATTCAAAAATGGCTTTTACTAAAAAAGTAAATAATTTTATTTGACAACAACATAAATAATTATATTTAAACGATACTTAAACAAAATTTCCAATTGGAAATTAACAACACAACAAAAAATAAATAAAAAAACTTCTGCTTCTGAGGAACAACGAACAAACTAAACAGCTAATAGTAAAAGAAAACATCTAATTAATTTTTTTTTACGTATTTTCATTTCAGAAAACTTATCTATAATACGATTTATTTCTAATTTATCGAGAATATCGCTTTCTATGTTTAGAATTGCCAAAGATGAAACATTTTCTTCATTCAATGATTTCTTAAATAGGATTTTACCCGTTTTAACGTATAAAATGATATCTCGCCGGATGCGTTACTTACCTACTGATAGGGATAGTTAAATATATACGCAACAATACCTCAACGTTAGTAAAGGTTGACAAAATATTGTTATCAATTAAAAACTTTAATATTTCCTGAGGCTCTTTAGAGGAAATATCATTTGATATATTATACAAAGTGCTTTAAATTGTACAATTTCATCCACTAAATCTTCCATCCACATCCATATTGTAATATTTTTTGATATTTTTTATACTCACATTAAATCTTTTATCTAAGGGTTCGGCGAAAAATATACCAAAAACTTTATTTATACAATCATAAGCTTGCATTCTCATTTTTAATTCAGAAATCAATTTGTCCCATATTATATAGGAAAAAAATTATTTATTTTAAAGTTCTTAGCACCGCTTAAAGTAATGGCGTGTGCAGGGCCTTCATTAAAACACTGCTTCCTCTTACGAACTCTTAAAATATCATCTTTGTAAACAATATATATTATTAGGCTGACTTTTTTTTAGCTTCCTCTTCAATTTCATCAAACTGTTCTCTAAAAGTCTTTACAAATTCAATCAATCCATTATTATAGTGTACAAGCCGCAGTTAGATTGGCTTGATTATCTTGTAGAGATTTACTGGTAGAGTTTCTTCTATCTAGGATTCTCTTCCAAATTGCTGTCATTAAGGCGAATTCAAATGTATTTATTTTATGAAGTAAATCTCCAGCTTCTGTTCTGGCGGACTTTTTTTGGTTTACAACGTTATTTAGCTCTTCTAACGCTGTTTTTATTTCACTAAACCCAAGCGCAACAAATTTGATAGCATCAGCTCGTGCCGACCATCTTGTATCACATATTTTCTTAACTAATGGTAATTTAGTTTTTAAAGCCGATAGATATTTTTGAAGTACGCTCCATCTATGTGTTGACGCTGAAAAAAAGTTGTATAAGCATTGTACATTTTCAAAATATCTAGACGCTTCTGAACAACTTTCGGCAGCACTACCGATCAAGTTTAAAGAATGACTGGAACATGGTACAAAATGTAAGTATTTTGTCTTTTCCTTTTGCCTGCAATCCGTTATATTTACCGGACATATTGGATGCGTTGTCATAACTTTGGCCTCTGCAGTAATTAATATCGATATTAAGGTATCTTAATGTGATTTGTAAAACATTTGAAAGACTTTCTGCAGTATGAGAAAATATTGCCACAAAACCCAAAAACCTTTCTACTGGTTGACCAGTAGGTAAAATATATCTTATAATGACAGTTAGTTGGTCGATATGAGAAATATCGGGTGTTGAATCGACGATAATGGAAAAGTATTTTGCCACTTGCAATTCTGTGATAATAACATTTTTTACCACACTGGCAAGAAGGTGGATAAATTCATTGCAAATGGTTGAAGAAAGATAGTTAACATGTCCACTTCCAATGTTACTATATTTCTGGAGGTGTCTAGCTAAAAACGGGTCAAACTCACTAAGAAACTCCAACGAGCCTAAATAATTACCATTTTCTTTTGTAAAAAGTTTACTCGTGGAACCACAAAATGAAATAAATATATTATATTAAAATTAATATTTTTTTAGCCTTTTTCGAGTCTCGCTATCCACCGGGCCGGGCCCCACAATCCACCGGGCCCAAGACACAGGCCTTATGTGCCTTTTGGTAAAATAGGCCTCTACACGGACATAAAGTAATCCATTATGTATATGGTATCTAAGGCAAAAACACAATAATGTACTGGTATGATATAAAGATAATTGTGTGGTCGTACTCACTGTAAACCTTTATTTGTCAGGAAAAATATTTTAACTATGTATTTATTGGAATACTAGTTCTTACTTTATATAGTGAAAGAAAAAAAATAGATATGTATATAGAATGGTGACTCCTGACAGGGACAAATAAAAATAAATGGGGTAAGTTTTTAAAGTTATTCAATTTATGCTTTAGAATAGAAACAAAAGAAAACTCACCTGATTTCCCTTAGTTATCCAGTGGGTCATCTCTGTCATTCATCAACCAAATGTGTATCATGTATGTCGATTTCCTATTATTATTATTAGAGACCGGATTATATGCAACCAAAAGCCTGTGAGATATGCACATATAATGGGTATATATGCATATATTTTTTAAAATATATGCAAGATATATGCAAAAACAAAGAAATATGCAATGAATATGCAGTAATACGAAAAATATAATATGACTTATTGTTGGATTAAATTAGGGTTTTACTAAACTAAGGCATTGGGTATTTAATAAAAACCACCAAAAAATAGGTAAACGTAAAAATTTTATTAAATCTGCATTATGGTACAAATACAAATAAAAACATTAATATTAGTCCGCAGAACTATAATATGCACTGTACTGGTTACAATATGTAATTTAAGGTTTTTTACTAAAAATTCTGTCTTCTATAACTAAGAATATGTTTATATAATGAAAAAGATCTTTCTACATCTACTGATGTTATAGGACAACATTTTAACTTTGGAACTAGGCTCAGTTTAAAATCCAAATTATTTACATTTTCCCCTGACAGAACTTTTGAAACATTTATAAAAAATTTAAAACCTTTATTCTTTTCTATTATTCCTTCTAACTTCGACATTACTGCTTTTCCTACCTCACCTCGTACTTGCTTACAATTATTAATGCATTTTTCTACAATATTCATTGACTCAAAACTATAGTTACATTTTATATAAATCAATAATTGTTGTTCCACTTTAGAATTTTGAAATATTTGTTTGCATTTTTAAATACACTGAGATTCATCTTCAATTTAAGAAACAATCTCTTTTAATTTTTGAAAATGGTCCGCATAAAACACTGCCGCACGAATCCAGGTGCCCCACCTAGTCACAACAGGTTTAGGTGGTAGTGGTGTTCCGGGCAAGTTCTCCTTGTAAAACTGCACTCTTAATGGAGCTTTTATGAATTTTTTTTTGCACATTGGTCATTGTCCAAAGGGAAGGAAGCTCTAATAGTTTCTGCCACTCTATTTAATCCATGAGCCAGACAAAAGTTACATGAATTAAATTTTCATAAAATATTTTTAAATTCTATCCTACCTTCAACATATATGACGCAGCATCGGATAAAAGGATAAGAATTTTAAGAAACCGCCCTTAAATAATCCTTTCATAGGTAAATAGGTATCTAAGATAATCCGTAAATAAATGAAAATAAAATATATATTATTTTGATCAACTTAATAACCCTATTATTGCATTTTTAACCCCATAGAGCATATTTATGTGGCACCAGTTAGTATCACTGGTTATAGGTCTGAAAATATTTCTCCGACTTTAAGTTCTAGTATTGTAGAATTAATACGAAAATGCTTTAATGATATTCCCCCAGGTAGTTGGAAAAATTCAGTCCGTCACGTAATAACTGTAGAAAATTCGTATATTAGTCTGGATCGTATAATTAATCCAATTATAATTAATTGGATAGCGATAGCAAAACAGAACTACCTATAGAATGACATTATAAATGTAAATAAATATGACTAGTAATATTTAAAAAAAATTCTATTTCATTTATTGATTACATTAATATAATCATATCATTACTTCTTTTCCTTAGAAACTCATCCTTATTAAATAATATAAATTAAATATGTACATAATTATCTACAGTCCGTCCCTTTATACTTCAATTGTTTATTGCCAAGCTCTTGTCGACACAATGGGACCTACCCAGGTAGTTTTACTGCAGTTATTAAGTCGTATCCATTTTTCGTGAAACATGCTTTACCTGAATTGGGTTATACCTTTTAAATTAGAAAAATATGCAAATTATGCCTTGCTAAGTACTCTAAATATGCTGTCAATGGCCAACTTGGCCGCTTTAAGAGATTATGTACTAATACCACAGGTAAACTCGGCCTGCTAGAAATTTTATGCGTTAATCTTCATAGGTAAACTCGGCCGGTAGGTGATCCTAATTATGATTTACGCCCTCTTCAATCGGTTCTAAAAGGTGTATTGGCAACCGGTTTGTTCGTTGTTATCAGGGCATTTTTTTAAATTTTAAATATTTGTTATACCGAACTGGTCGCAAATAACCATAGTTATCATATTAAAATTAAAATAGGAAAACCACAAACTTTTAATTTATATCACTAGAAGTACTAACAGTAAACATTTTCCTTACCCTAACACAATTAGTACAGTTGAAATAATCTCGGCCGCTTTAGATACGTGTGCTAATGTTCACAACTTATATACCAGGCCGAGTTTACCTGTACAGCTTAAGACCTTATTTTGACCGCGAAGATTAAAATATCTTAAGGTAGGAGTATCAACATGCTTGCCAACCTATAACCTATTTGGCGTAGATTTATTTATGTTTTCTAGCTTTTATACAAAATTTAAAGAAAATCAGTATCGACTTGATATTCTATAGGTAATAATTGACATATTTAATAAATATCAAGGAATTTCATAACTTATTTTAGGAGAACTGTATAGCGAAAAATATCGGGTAAGATTTTTTTTAACATTATTATGTCATTGTCACTCATTGTTTTTTCACTATACAATTCTCCCAAAATTAGCAATGAAATAAATTGATATTTTTGTAATATATCAGATACTACGTAAATAATGTACCGACGATATTGATTTTCTTTAAATGTTAGTTATTAAAATAATAAACTCAAAAAATCAACGCGAAATAGGTTATAGGTTGGCAATAGATTGAATGACGTTGAGAATTCAACAATTTAGTGTGGCATTAAAACATCTCTTACAATCATTTAACCTTAAAATGCATGCTAATATGCCTACTCGATTTTCAGCTACTTCTTCGTCAATTTTGGACTGTGTTTGTGCCAGTGTGGATGATGTCTCCTGCCGTACTGTGAACGCGGGTCTCTCTGATCACGAGGCGATAGTCTGTGATATACCGACTGTGATACGGAGAGCCCCACAATTGAATAGGCTAGGCAGAACATTCTCGAGAAGGAATTTTGATATATTTTATAGAAACTGTTTTACTGTTACTTGGCCAAGTGCTGATTTTGGTGATCCCCTAGAAAGATTCCATGATTTAATAACAAGAGTTTTTCATCGCTCGTTTCCTGTAGTAAAGTTAAAAAAAAAGGAAAAAGAAACCGTTGATCACAAAGGGAATTAAGCTCTCTCTAGCAAAAATCTTCGTTCTTTCCACTATATTCGCAAGTACTTTTTTGACTGTGCATTTTTTGTCTCTTATTTTAATTAATACTTACAGGTCAATTTACAGAAATACTCTTTGAATAGCAAAGATAACTCACTTTGAAAGACAAAAACTTCTTCAAATAAGCAAAGGGAGAGTTGAAAAATTGTTAATAACATTAGGGGGATCCAACCTAACGAATTCAATGAGTTTTACTGCTTTATTGCTCAGAATCAGGCTAAGGACATAACCGAGGGTTGCGACCTTTTGGAATATATGAATTATGTCTCTGTGTCACAATCTTTTTTCTTTGCCCCAACAAACTTGGAAGGACTTAAACGATCCTTTCATGGTATAAAAGAAAACGCTTCAGGATTGGACGAAATATCTATAAGAGTTTTGCAGAAACTACCGGAACCTGCACCTGCATGGTTGATGCCATAAATTATTCTTTTTCTTCGGGAACATTTCCAGATTCACTCAAGGAAGCAATTATAATCCCGATTTATAAAGGTGGAGATACGTCTGACTTCAGACCAAAGTCATTAATTTCTACAATTGCCAAAATAATCGAAAAATTAGTTAAAGACAGGGTTGTGGCATCTTTAAAGAAATATAACCTAGTAGGTAAGTGTTAATAACCAGTTTGGCTTTCAAGCCGACAAGGGTACTGGCGATGTCGTTTTTGCACTATTGGACGACTTGTACCTGCACCTTAACGAGGGCGAGGCGGCTGCAACCGTGCTTTGTGATCTTTCAAAAGCCTTTGACTGTGTGGATTAAGGAGTGTTGTTGAGGAAGCTTGAGAGGCATGGTTTAAGGGGTAACTCTCTGAGGTGGTTTCGATCCTATTTCTCTGGAAGGAACCAGATTGTTGATGGGGGGGAGGGATGAGATATGTAGAATAGGCGTGGGTGTGCCGCAGGGTAAAGTACTGGGTCTCATCTTGTTTTTGATTTACATCAATGACATGGTGTCTTTAAGAATTGGGGGTAAATTTACTGTGTTCGCAGACGATACCACTATACTGTGGCATGCCAAGAACTCGGAAGAACTTATGACCATAATATCTGAAGATGTTGAGCGAGATAAGGGCTGGTGTGATGAGGACTCTCTCACTTTTAACGTTTCAAAAACTAATATAATAAATTTAAACTGTGTTGTTGGTGACGTATATCTGTATAATACCTTGGTGTCTAGCTGTATGGATGTGAAGTTTCTCGGTTTAAATATAGATAGTTATTTGACGTTTAATTTTCACATTGCAAACGTGTGCAATAAAATATCTTCAGCGTGCTTTGCTTTGAGGGTGATATCAAGGGAGCTACATATGTACCTATACAGTCCGATCGGTATATTCAGCTCTTATTGAGTCTCATTTGAGATATGGTGTCTGCTTCTGAGGGAACTCCAGTCAGTATCTCTTAAATTCAGTTTTTGTAATTCAAAAGCGAGCGGTGAGGTATGTGTGCAGGAGTGCAGGGCAAGAGCAAGAGAATCATGTAGACCAGAGGTTCCCAAACTTTTTTTTCTCATAGACCACTTTAAAAATGTTGCTGGTTCCGGTGGACCCCCTGCAGCTACATTTCTACCATATTCCCAAAACTCGACAAAAATGTGAAGATTAGATCTTACTATGGAAATTTGTGTTGCGGCTGAGTTCCAATCACAAATTAAGTTTTCGAAAAAAAAAGGGAGAATTGATTGGTTAATTAATTAATTGATTGTGCTGTGAGTGGATGTCAAAAAAGTAAAGTTGGCCAATCAAAAAAGTGATTAATTACATCCAACTATACTTTTTTGGCATCTTCTCTGAGCACAAGAAACCAATCAATTTTCACTTATTTTATTTAGAAAACTACCGGAGTGGTAAAAATAAAAAGAAAAATAGTATATTTTCTTGTGTTTTTCAAATATGTAATTATCACACTATTAATTATTATTGTTATCATATTACATATGTAAGGTTTACATTACATTGTAATATGATAACAGTCGTAATATAATTAAAATTAAACATTAGTAGGTAACGTACTTCTATAACAACAAAAAAATTTAGTTCTTCACTATCGAAACCAGATAAATTTTCGTGGACCACCGCTTACAAATTGTGAACCCCCATTTTTTTGTCACGCCAACGTAGACCCCCGTCGAGTCTCCCGTGGACCCCTGGGGGTCCACCTGGACCACTTTGGGAATCACTGATGTAGACCATTATTTAGAGAAAACAAATTATTGACGCTTACATGTATTTACATTTTAGAGACGGTCTGCTTAATGTATAAAAAACTTAAGAGCCAAGATGGTGTAAGAGTACCTAAATTACTACAAAATAAGACAAGTAGAAGTTCTGCCCTTGCCCATACCTCATACTGCCCTGGTAAAGAATTATATCTTTTATAATGGTGGGAAAGGTGATTTACTACTTACCATCGGCTGTGAAGGCGTTTTTGCTGGAAAAAGCCTACTACACAGTGCCCAAATTTTTTAACGATCCTTTTCAATAATATAAAATTATTTTATAGGTCTTGTTTAAGTTTTATTACCTTAAATATTGGTATTGGCTTTGTTGTATTGTATATTTCTTTTTTACTGACTACTTATTAGATCGACCATAATATGTAAGTACGCCTTAAGAGTCTTTATGTTTTTATAAATAATTAACTCTAACCAGTGTACTTAAACAGCTAAATTACTTAGATAGACGTTTTCCCTAAAAAAGAAGAATTTTAGAGTATATATAACATTCAAGAATTTTATCATAATAATTTTTAACCACTTTCTTTTTAGAATGTATTTGTGATTTTATGTTATTGTTTACTCGGCTTTTTATATATCTATCTATATGCATATTTTATGTTAGATCTGAGCCTTTTTTTGAAAAATAGTGACCAAGTTTTATTACCGATATAGATTGTTTATTATTTGTTAAAAAAAAAAAATGTATTTGATATATTTTTTGTGTGATTGTAATTTTTCCTATATAGTTGAGTAAGTGAAGAGCTTTGTCAATAGAATTTTCTTGGACAATAAAGCATATTTTGATTTGATTTGATTATATTTGCCAAACAAAAAGAACGATAACATGCCATTTCGTAATATTACAAGTTTTATTCCTAGTCTTGAATCCTGTTACACTCACACCAACCCAATTTTCCTGCATGTCGTGCAAATAATGTCATGGCTCCACCGCTAGTTAGTGTACCAACAGTTCCAAATAGCAACATTCCCATTCCAGTGGCACCCAGTGATTGTAAAGTTGCAAAGAGGGATCCAGCTACTATTGTACCACCCATCGTTGATTGCCAAGCTGCAGCTATTGAGCCAGCACTAATGCCCGATAGACCAAATCCAAATAATGGTAATGCTATTACACCCAGAATTCCGCCCAACGCAGTAGCACTGCCAATGAGGATCAACATCTTTTGTCGAAATCGCCTAATATTGGCTTTGTTGATTTTTGGACGTTGACACCTGGGGCATAACTCCATTTTTAAGAGAGAGAGGTGGGGTAGGGAGTGTTGCCGCGCTTCACTAACGGAGGAGATCTGGAGAAAAAAATTGGTAATTTTAGCTCAAAAATCGATATACTAATAACTAACTAATATAGCGGCAGATGGCTACAGTGAAGAGAATTTATATTTATTTATTTATTTATTGACGGCAAAAACCAATAACAATTTTTACGTAACAAACTAATAATTATTATTATAACAGTTAAAAGAAAACAAGATAACTGAATCTTAAATTAGCTCTCCCATAATAAAGCAAGACTATAATTACTGTGAGAGTTTAGAAATATTTATCTTTAAGAGGAAGCGAGGGAAGAGTTAAAAAAGTCATTACTAATTTGGTTTCCATTTTCAACAATTCTAGGTATGGGAGAGAATTGATCGTAGTTGCATCTATGGTCAAGTGTAAAAAGAAAGTGATTTCTTGTGTCCCTAGGTGGAACTCGAAAATTTAATTTAAATAAAAAATGCATATTACATTTGATTCTACGTTCAGAGAGGAAGTCTCAACTCGTCTCCGCCTCCATCATAGGAGTCAACAGGCAACCTAAATCTGAATGCAATAAATAATAATTTTTTTTTGTACCTTCTCGATATTTTAAATATCTATTGAATATGACGGTGACCACACACAAGAAAAGTATTCCATGCAAACATGACCTAGCAAGAGTTTTGTAAATCGTATTCAAGCTGTCAATATTTTGAAAATCTCTAGTATTTCTACACATAGATCCTAATAATTTTAATTATTTGTTTACAATACATTCATAGTGAATATGGAAATCAAATTTAACATTCAAGTGAACAACCAAGTCACACAGAGTGGTAACTCTTTCCAAAATGCAATCATTTAATTTATAAACACAGTTAAGTGGCTGCTTTGTGCGATGAAAAGTGATTATTTTACATTTTTTACGTCATATTTACTTCTAGAAACCCGTTAGGATACGATGAACTGTATTGATTTTAAATATGATATCCTTATTAATATCGCTAAGTATAGATAATTTCAATAAAACTACATTAATTTTTAGTAAATGGGGGAGTAGTAACTAACCAAATGAATTAAGTAATAAAAATGTTTATTTCGAAATTAGAAAAATAGAAAGGTATCTATACAAACAAAACCATATTTTATTATATAATTGTTAAAGCAAAAAGTAATTACTTATTGGAAATAATTTTTTAAACCATTAAAAAACAAACTTCCCTGAACAGCTGAAACCCCTAGGCTGCATTGTGTTTCAATCCTTATTTGTCCTTAGTTGTCCTGCAAAAATAAAAATTAATAACCCTTTTAGTAGCTCAAAAAATAAGTACCTATCTTACTTTTTACCATTTTTCATCGATTTTTGATTTGGACATTTTTAGCGTTGCGTTTAAACTTCTTAGCCTGGTCCTTATTCAGGGTGTCAAAAAACGGGAATTTTACAAAGCCGGAAAAAACCGGGGATTCGACAGGAAAATCAAGTTTAAGCCGGGAATTTTGAATGAGCAGATAATTTCGAACTTAAAAATTTGAAGTAGGTATCTACTTATTCCTATAAACTGCATTCGAAACAACATTTTGAATCTCCCCTGTAACCAGAGCGGCATCGGCACCTTGCGTTGTTTAGCTGTGTATTTATAGTTGCATATCAACTGAAATTTAATTTGTTTTGGGATTCCCCTAAATCGCCAAGTTTTGTTTGGCGTTTGGTTTTTTAGAATTACCAGTTTATAATAGTATAGTTTATTTTTCGGTTTATTTTTTTTGTGAAGTGGCAACTGTTTAAAAGGTTTATGGTAAGTAACCAAATGTATTTTGCATTAGTCGTGCAATATACTTTAAAATCTAATAATTTTAATGTTCCTAATTAGAAATTAAAGTAATCAATTATTTATGCAGAAGGTATTTAAGGGATGAGATTATTAAATGTGTTATATAAAAAGCTTAATTCATAGCTTTGCGTTCCATTTTTTTATGAAGACCTATTATCCATTATAAATAACTTAATGAGACGTTTTGTTACAGACGAAGTTCTACAATGCACTCCTATTTTCAAAATAGATGTTTTTAAAAAAGTCAAGAATGGTTTATATTGCAACCTTATAAAAGTCCAAGAGATTGATCTAGGATATGGGACTAGAGCGGCTATCAAAAAATGCGTCGGAGTTAAAGATAAAGAAATTATGATCTTTCGCCAGGATTGTCGAAACTGCTTGATGTATACAGTTTCCAAACTTTTGGAAAAATGTCCGTTAGCATATAAATTAACTGAAGCTATAAGTTTCCTTAACCCCAATAAAACTGGCAGAGATCCAAGAAAATCCTTGCAACTGATGCCCAAAGCATTTGAAATTTTGTTAAATTCAAACAGATGCAATGCGACTAAATTGGAAGAAGCAGATAGAGCATTTAGAGACATTCTTATTGATCAGACTATGATAAATAAAATGAAAAATTATTCCAGATGTAACAGAGTAGATGACTTTTGGATGGAAACCATCACAAATGACAGTTTAAAAAACGTGGTGCAACTTCTAACAATTTCTCATGGAAATGCCACAGCAGAAAAGGGATTTTCCGTTAATAAGGAGATTTTGGTGGAAACTTTAAAAGAAGAGTCACTTATAGGCCAAAGATTAGTGTACGATTTACTACAAAAAACTGGAGGAGTTTAAACTATGGACATTACAAAATCCATGATATACTTTCCATGAGAAATGCCTATTCAAGGTACAACACAGCACAAAAAGATAAAAAGGCAAAAGAGGTTGACAGCGACTTGAAAAAAGCAGAAAAAAGGAAGCTCAAAAGCAAGCAGAAGAACTGGAAACTACAAAGAAAAAAATTATCGAACAAACACAAAAAGATTTGGCAGCTATTGAACAAGAAATTGTAAAATTAAAAAAGTAACTATATTATTTGGTTGTGGTTAAGCCATGTGTTTTTCAAATAAATGTTTTTAAAATTTAACAACGAAAGTATAGTTAATTTAGGAAAACCCAGCCGGGAAATTTTCAAAAACCGACCGTGAAAAACCGGGAATTAGTCGGGAATTTTGTTTTCGATTTTTGCTAGACACCCTGTTAATATTAACATTGTTAACGGCTTGTGCACATTTTTTAGTTGGCCTAAAATTATAATATAACATCATATTATAGTATACGAAAGCTTTTTAGGATAAAATTTATGACCTCTTGCCAATGCTGCATTTCCCTCGTTTATCTCTGTCAGATGTTTTATCTTGTTCGATTTTGTCTTCTTCGGCGTTTTTTAGTTTCTCATATTCTAGTGCATCATAAAATAAATGTACGTACATCTTTATGCAATACTTTTTTAAACTCCTGCAAGTGAGTCAATTTCACTTTTTTAATTTTGAGTCTTTCAGGGTACAGAGGCTTGTGAACATAATTAATATCAATTACTTTTTGCCGTTGAGGTAACGGCACGTAAGTATCTGTAAATGTACAATTATAAAATACTTCTCCATTAAGTTCATATTTTAGGCCTCTTAAATTATTGACTTTTAAATATTTTTTTTTATTTCCAGGGCGTATGGAATTGTATCTCTTACAGTTGTCATCCTCGAAATTTAGAAAATACGCATGATTTAAATATTCTACATCTAATGGAAATGTTTTTTTTCTTGCATCTTTTATGATATTTATGTAATCAGTAGGTAAAAATATGACTTTTCCTTTAAGCCGCCTCTCAATAAGACTATGAGTAGAGACACACTCCATTTGAGTGTGACCCTGCTCGATAGTTACGCTGAATTTTCTCGCCAGCAGGGACAAAGCATTTGACAAAATATTATTCTTGTTTTGGTATCCGCAGCTGTCTGACCATAAAATAGTAGGTCTTACTTCAATATTTAAAAATGATTCTAAATGTTTAACTATGCAAGTTGCAAAAACCGAAGAGCATAATTCTCCTTCTGACTCATTCCGTTTTTACTCTGATGTGTTTTTAAATTGTAAATAGTAAAGTTGTGCACTTGCAACTTTGTTTTATAATAAGCAGTGCTAACTTCTAGTTTTGGACATAATTTTACGGCCTGCACATCCATTGTAAAACAGTAAATTAAGTCTTCTGCTGCATTTTTTTGTTTATATTTTTTTCGTTTTGTGCTGTTTCCTTTGCCTTGATTTAGCATCGTATTAATATTTAGTAAAAGAACCAATTTTACTCCTTTTTAATGACGTAATTTCACATGGGTAATTTTTTAAAATTTAGTTATTTAATAAAAGAGAATAACAAGGAGAATACCTTAAAGGTGACATTATGCTGACAAATTAACAAAAATTTAGTTAAGTTACGTTCAAAGATTTTAAATCCTGTTGACTAAAATACCTTTTTGTAATTTTTGCTAATATAATTTAGAATTTCTTACTTAACTTTATTTTTATTAATTTGTCTGTCTGTCTGTCTGTCTCATTTCATCCAAACAGTTTAGTAAGTTATTAAATAAAAATTAATTCTAATTTGTCGTAACTTACATACTTGGTAATAAGATCTAATAAGATGTATCCCTTTATAATTTTAAATTCACACTTTTCGGTAATTAACACACTTATATAATATAATATATAATTAACAAATCAATATGCAAAATACAATTTTTATATATTAGTACTTACCTTAAAATACTTTTTCTATTAAATAAAACCATAAAGTTCAATAAATGTGATTGACAAAACTATCTATACGACATAAGATATTACAGTCTGAAAAACTATTTGCAAAACTTTTTAAACTAATAAGAATAGCTAAAAGTTCTAATTCATTTATTTCAGACCAAAAACCAAACGTAGTGTGATTCTTAAAATAAGCCCCGCAACCAGATGTAGAAGCATCTGTGAAAATTGTCATTTAAAAAATGTCAGAGCGTACACTGAGAAAATCTCTTTTCATCCCTTGCGAAAAATATTTTGTTGAATGGGGAACAGCCAAGCACATTACTCTACCAGGAAAATTCACTTTGCTGGACATACTTTGCTGTGGTAATAAAACCACTTTGCAAGAATAATTCTGTTATAGCTATAAAGTAATTTTGCTATGTCTAAAAAGTAACGTTGCTGTAATTGAACACGTCTCTCTTGCAGTAGTAAATAAGAATATTTAGCGAAAAAAGGATCTTTCTTTTACCTTAAAAATCTTTTGCTGTCGGTAAAAATACTTTTTCTAATAACAAAAAATGTCTCTCCTCCTACAATAAAATTATATAGCTAGTACAAAAGGGTGCGAGAGAAGGTGATTTCTTACCCTTAAAAAGGTTTTTTTATTGCAGCAAATTTTATTTTGTTTTTACCCTGGGTTAAAGTGAGCCTGTGTCACAAATTCGAGTGCTAGTATATGAATCTTAAAAACTGTAAGAAATATATAAAGTAAAATTTAAAGCAGTTGCACTTTTTGATTTCGACTTTGATGTATTTCTTACAATTTTCAAGGTTCCTGTACATGCACTCGAAATTGCGACACAAGCGCGCTTTCACCCAGGGTAAAAACAAAATAAAAAAGCTAAATGATATAACATTTCCTTATATAAAAAAAATACGTCAAGAACCAAACATTAATACAGGTTATGCAAAAAACGATTTATATGAACGTTATAAGTTATAACATTAAATAACAGGAACCTAAAGCACCTATTAATAATAGTAAAAGTTTCATTTTACAAATGTTTTTTTTATAAAAAATGAGATAAGGAAGAAAAAATTATTATACCCAACAGGCGATAAAAGAAAGAGAATTTACAGAAACTTCTTTATAACATATGAAATAACAAAAACAGGACTATATTATGCACCTAATAATAATAATAATAATGATACAGCACTGATACCACTATAATAACATTTGAAGAGGTAACTATGACTCCGAACGGCTGAACAGTTAGGTTGAACAGTTGTAGCTTCTCACATTTTGCCTTTATTTTTTCTGTGAGATGATCATTCTGGAACGGAAAATGTTGATTAAATAACTACAATAGGGTTAATCAAAAATTCTGGAAATGAAGGACCAGGGAGAAACCAAGCGAAGTCAAGAATGAGACAACTTCTCGGTGTTTGTCATAGTAACACCAATGTATGCTGTATGCACCACTGCAATTAGTAAATTTTACTAAAAAGTACAGACTTTAAAATGTAAAAAAAAGTAGACACTACCACCAGTTAAGCCTCCCATTGAACATTCAGGTTACTATAAGGTTATGTATGTATAATTCTTAGTCCAAGCATAAATAGTAGTTAATATTTACCTCTGGGTTAAAGAACAAACTTTCTTGCACCTCACTCCTGCTTAGTCTCCATAGGCAAGCTTTTCGGGCATTTTTAATGGTCATGGGACTGAATAAATATGGTAACATCAGTAGTGCCTTGGCAGTAATGTCTAAACATAATTATTTCTTTAGTTTTCAATCACAATTATTATTATTAGACCTGTTTAATAAGCAAACATTTTATATACAAAATGAAACATTTTAACTTACCAATATTTTCTTCAAGGCAGTATCCGCTGATTTTTCGTTCTTTCAACTTTGCTATTTTCCTGCACAAAACTTTCTACTAATATATGACGTCAATACAATCAGGAAACCTTTTGTTAAAAACTGTCTCTATCTAAAAATACACAAATATATGATTGATCGAAATATGCATAAAAACAAACAAAAACAAGTATATTATGTGTAAGATTATACAAACAAAACTTACCAATTCAATGCCTGTATAAGGACATGGAAAATCATCAAACATTTTTTCCAAATTTGCATTAACGTAGGTATAGTATTCTTCTTAATTTAAAGGTGGCCTCCCAACTTTCAACTTTTCTTGTACTCCATCAAAATACAGCTAGCCGCAGGTCACAAACACAGAAAAAAAAATTGTAAAACATTGAGCCCCACCCCTCGCGACATTTTTCCCCTTGTTTATGACCATATTCTTCACTCTTGGCGCACCCTCTCCCTCAACACTAAACTTAGCGAAATGATGCGCGAACGGCGCGACGCGCGACAACAGGCTCGGACGGGCTGAAATACTTGAAACTGGCTCGTAATGACACCGAATGGCGATACGGAAACACCCGAATACCGGATGAAATAAATTTTCTTTGCTAGGACAGCAACATTTTTTCGCAGGATAATTAAAAATTCTTTTGAAAAAGTTTTTGCTCTTACAATTACGTATTTTGCTATTGCGAAATAGTTAAGAAAATATTTATTATCAACAACAAAGTACTTATTAAAATCAATAAAAAAAAAGTAGTAAACCTTATTTTACTGCTACAAGAAAATCAATTACCAACTTTGGCAAATATTTCAGCTGGGATAGCCAAAAATACATCAGTAAAGATGTTTTTGCTGGAGAATTTCTCAGTGTAATGTGTTACTTGATAGTGGAGCCTTTTTTACCACCAAGAGAAATCAATGGCTAGGTAAGATGGTAAAACCAATATTGATGATAATGCTAAAAACTTTTTACGCTCAATAAGTTTTGTGTACAAAAAAGCATATTTGATAGCTGGAGCAGATGAAATTAACAATCCAATAAATTTTGAAAATTCTCTTATTGTGCACTCTTTAGCTTAAGCGAATTTTTTTAATAATATCATCATCTTGGAGCGTTTTTCATTAGGTAATGAAAGTGACATGGTGTTTGAATCGTAAAGAAAACCCAAATATTTACAATATTTACAATATTGATTCGGTAAAAGACAACTCTTTTTATGATTTATAACAAACCCTAGATGTTCTAGTAACTTTAATGTTGCCCTAACATTATTTTCACAAGCTTCTCTAGACTTGCCAAATAAAATAATATCATCTAAATAAGTCACTGACATAAAACCTCTTTCTCTAAGGAGGGTTATTACGGGTTTTAGGATCTTCGTAAAAACCCATAGAGAAACGCTTAGACCAAAAGATAAACAGTTATATTCATAAACGCACCTGGTAAACTTAAATCTTAAGTATTTTTTGTGGGAATTCTTTACTGGAACCAAATAATAGGCATTTTTTAAGTCTATTTTTGCAATAAAACGATTTTTCGTAAGAAGTCGGGCTACTGTTTTATGGTTTTCCATCTTAAAATGTGACACTTTTACATATTCATTAAGTTTTTTAAGGTTAATGATGAATCGGTAAGAACCGTCTGGCTTGGAAACAGTGAATATGTTCGATACAAACTGACCTTTAATGGGATTAACCAACGAAATAGTACAATCGTTTAATAATTTATCAATTAATTTGGTAATAATTTGTTTTTTCTAGATGTCCGATTTGGCTGTATGGGTATAACTGCTTGCCTTGGCTTTTCAATTAACGGAATACTATAACCTCTAATATATGATGAAGTCCTATTATGGAATGAACGGTCACGCCATCTTTGAACAAAATGTCTTAACCTACCACTGACCTCTAAGTGGGGCGGCGTACGTCTCTTGTCGAACAGATTATGGCCCTGCCTCCTGGACTGGGACTGATAACGTTGCGTCGGGATTTTTTGGCGATTGAAGGGCAGACGGTAATTTTGTCCACCCTGATATTTTTCCCTTTTTATCAAGAGAGGACGCCGCAATTGAATCTTAAGTTGTTCAGCTGATTTTTCTAACTCCTTTGCCGATTTAATCGTGTTTTCTAATTCGCTCCCAACGAGGAAACGGCTAATTGATGTATTTCTTAAGGTCTCTTGGAGATTCTTCTTTAGGTTGAGTAAAAGCAGCTGTCTCCTGGAAACCGACTCAGAGTGATGCACATTACTTGGACCGCGTTATGTAATTACGAATTAAGCGACATTTAACGGTTTCGAGATATTTAAATAAAAAGGTTTTTAATTTTGTTAAGTTGTCCCAAAGTCGTACCAAATACCTTAGAACCTCGTTTTTTTCTAAGTAGGTCCGAAATGTAGTATACTACAGTGTCACCAGTAAAGTCCGCATCATATGGGATTTTTTTTATTAATAACTTTAGTCGAAATTTGACTTAGGCATCAAGTTCTGCTTTGATCGAAAAATAGTAGTCAAGTGATTCGCATTATCTGTCAAATTTTAATTTTTAAGTTATTAGAAAAAAATTTTTTTACATGCAGTTTGTAGCCCACATGTAAAATTTCAGCTGCATGAGATAATTTTGATTTTTTACCCATATTTTGTAAATTGCACCATTTTTGCAAAATAAGACTCAACGCAACCTACATAAAACTTCTTAGTTTTGACAATGCTTTATTTCAGATACATTTTCTTTTAAGTAGCGCCATATTAATTGTGTGTTTTTTACAAAATCAAAATTGGGCTATTAAAATCTGGTCGCATGGGATGCAAAGTTTATTTGTTTTTGACCCTGTATAAGGTAACTTCATAAAATAAGTATTTTGAAAACGTAGTGTGCTCCTGAAAGTAAAAAATAAAAAATAAAGTAAAGGGGTTTTAAATTAAATCGTTGAAAATAGATAAGCTCTACGTTAAGTTAAACTAAAATTTATTTTCCACTTAATGAACACTTTACTGAAGACACTGTGTTCTTTTTATCTTAATATTAAGGTTTTACTTTCAGACACAAACTACGTTTTCAAAAATACTTATTTTATGAAGTTACCTTATACAGGGTTAAAAACAAATAAACTTTGCATTACATGCGACCAAATTTGAATAGCCCAATTATGATTTTGTAGAAAAACACACATTTAATATGGCGCTACTTTAAAGAAAATGTATCTGAAATAAAGCCTTGTCAAAACTGAGAAGTTTTATGTAGGTTGCGTTGAGTCGTATTATGCAAAAGTGGTGCAATTTACAAAATATAAGTAAGTAAAAAATCAAAATAATCTTATGCAGCGAAAATTTTTCATCTGGGCTAGAACCTGCATTTAAAAAAAACTTTTTCTATTAACTTTTTTCGATATTTTCAGAAATAACCCCACTTTTGAATTATTTTTTGGAAAAAAATTAAAATTTGACAGATAATGCGAATCACGTGACTACTAATGTTTTAAAAAGGAAAGAAAAACACAAAGACTTTTTGTTTTTCTTTCCCTTTTCATACTTTCAACTCCACTTTAAGTATGGACTATTTCTTCATACTATTGTTTTGCTTAATTTTCATCTCGATCAAAGCAGAACTTGATGCCAAAGTCAAATTTTGAATAAAGCTATTAATAAAAAAAATCTCATATGATGCGGACTTTACTGGTGACACTGTATATACCTATGTTTTAAAATTGCGAATATTCCCCAAGTTATGACCACTATATACCAAATGGACGCTTAATTCGATATAACTATTAAAGTTAAGTATAGTTTTAAATCTTCATAAAGAATTAACCGACATGTATGACGCTTAATTCTTTATAACTAGACTGGGTACATATCGCTAATCGTCAGCCGAGAGTGCATCTAATATTAGTACTAAAAAGATTTACAAAAATTTACAATAAAAAAATACTTTTCTTTTCTATTTACTATTGCTTTTTTTGCCTTCCTGCGGAACGTGAAGGGTAAACATATCGCCAAATTGTCATTATAACAACTGACCAAAACTACACAATGGTGCAAAATTTCCGTTTTCTCATATAGATAGGTAGTTTTCTGAGACGGCGCCGTATAGGTGCTCTTTAAACTCGCACACCTTTGTGCAATGTGGGATATACTTTCCATATTTGCTCTATAAAAATATGTAAGTATTCAATCGATTAAAACATAAGCAAAAAATTATTCTTACATGGAAGCTATCAATTATCAGCTAATAAATTTGTAGAAATATTATTGTGCCGAGCCCTTCGGGCACGGCACTGTTCTACTTCGTTCGTTTAATTATACGAGAGCTGTCACTTTGACAGGTAAGTGTAATTTTTTTTAGCTTTTTCGTAGCGAGGGTTATAGCTGTAAGAATTCGAAATTAAAAAAATTTTAGGTATCTAAATAAGAATGTTTTATACGATAGCTGTCAAATTTTGACAGATAGGAGTCAGTTTTTTTTTATCCTTTTCGTAGCGAGGGTTATCGCTGTAAAAATCCTAAAGTGAAAAATTTTTCAGTTCCTAAATAACAAAGTTCTATACGACAGCTGTCAGACTTTGACAGGTAAGTTTTAATTTTTTTTTGTTTTTTCGTAGCGAGAGTTACAGCTATAAGAATCCTAAATTAAAAAATATTTCAGTTCCTAAATAACAAAGTTCTATACGACAGCTGTCATTTTGACAGGTAAATGTCAATTTTTTTAAAGCTCGTCTTGTATCTAGGATTAAAGCTGTAAGAATCCAAAATTTAAAAAAAATTCAGTAGTTAAATAACAAAGTTCTATACGACAGCTGTCAAATTTTGACAGGTAAGTTTAAATTTTTTTTTAGATTTTTCGTAGTGAGATTTATAGCTGTTAGAATCCCAAATGAAACATTTTTCAGTTCCTAAATAACAAAGTTATATACGACAGCTGTCATTTTGACAGGTAAATTGCAATTTTTTTTTAAGCTTTTCTTGTATCTAGGATTATAGCTGTAAGAATCCGAAATTTAAAAAAAAATCAGTAGCTAAATAACAAAGTTCTATACGACAGCTGTCAGATTTTGACAGGTAAGTGTCAATTTTTTTTTAGCTTTTTCGTAGCGACGGTTATAGCTGTAAGAATCCCAAATTTAAAAAAAATTCAGTACCTTGATAACAAAGTTTTATACGATACCTGTCAGATTTTGACAGGTTAATGTCAATTTTTTTTAGCTTTTTTCGTATAGATTATTATAGCTGTAAATCTCCAAAATTTAAAAAAATTTCAGTAGGTACCTAAGTTACGAAATTAAAAATTTTTTTTAAAAAAAAGTTTATATACACATGCGGATTTGAACCAGGGACCTTCGTTCCAAAACCCCAACTCTCTACCATTGCGCCACCGAAGCTTACAGATTGATTTGTGGTAAATAGGATATTAATGCCGTATTCGATATTACACAGAACGTTGAGTATTGAAGATACACACAAATAATACATTTTTTTCAATTCTTTTTGTTCAAACGCAAAGAAAAAGGTCCAAGACGAGTGTTTCATACATTAAATACTCTCCAAATATTATAAAAACTATAAAAATTGAAGTTAATATGCCTCCTGCAAGCCATTTTTATTATTACAAGTACGGGTATAAATGCGATATTTTCCCCCTTATTTTTGGTCAAACGAAAAAGATAAAGGTTCAAGGTAGGTATTTCACACAAAAGACGTGGTCTAAATGGTCTTATTCCTCTAAAAAGTCAATTTTGAAATCGCATTTTTTACCTATTTTTGACAGATGGTATAAAAGTTGTTCACGCCCACCGACCCACGTGTCGATTGCAAAGCCATCTTTCCAAAAGTTAATGATATTAGGATTTGTAAAGGTTGCCTGTTTCCGTACCCAAAAACTTGATTTTTCTTAAACTTACGAATATATTTTAATAATTTTGGATATGTAGAGGTGTTGAGAAGTAATCAGCGCATTTTTTGAGAAAAAAATAAAACGGTTTTGTTAAAAATTGAATAAGCTACAGTCGATATAGTAAAACTTCAGCTTCTTGATGTCTTGATAATTCCTAAATTAATTTTATTGAGCTACAAAATATGTTTTCCCAGAGCGCGTTTATTATGCAAACTAAAGCTTGTTTATCGGTCGATATGGTGGACCAAGAAAAAATTAAAAAAGTTATATATAGACACTTGCAGAAGTATTTAAGCAAACCAGTGCGACGTTAACCGAAATTACGGGACTTCAAATTAATAAGCTGCCGTTTTTTCCGTATTAAAGATAAAGAAACGAAAAAATATCTCCAAAATACAATTTGAAGAGCTAAAGTATACAACGTTTCGATCAAAAGTCGTTTTCCGTACGAAAAAAAATAAAAACGGAGAAAAAAATCACGCCTTACACTGTGGTTTCCAGTTTCTTACCATTTTCGGCAATTTCCATTCCAGTTAGGTATAGAACGATATATTGGAAAAAGGTAGATTTTGAGATAACCTAACCGATTATCCAAACCGAATGTCGATTGGATGCACCCAATTCGACTTATTAGCGATCCAAGGGGTAACATTTTCGACCAAATTTTGACTTTTAAAAAATCAAAAAAATTATTTCCAAACTTTCGATCGCGCTCAGAAACAATAGGCTTCTGTAGCCTAAGGTCGTCTACATGTCGAAAAAGTTAAAATCGATAAAAATAATATTTGCGACCTGTAACGTGTTTCAACGAGAATCCGATATTTATCGACTTTAAAAATTAATAACTTTTTTCCGGCACACCCTGTATATTCGAAATTTTCACACAACGTACCCCCACTATTCCTCTCTAAACTGAAAAAGTTTTAATCGTCCCACTCTACCCGTTTCCGAAAAAAAGAATCGCAAATGTGAAAATTTCGAAACTGACAACAATTACAACACGACAACATACATACATATTTCAAATGTAGCAGCCGATATAGTGCAAAATTTTTAAGAGTCGATCGGGGTTGCCGTGATTCCGCGTGAAGGCGACGAATAACATATCGCGAAAAGCGATATGTTAACTAGACTGGGTACATATCGCTAATCGTAGGCCGAGAGTGCATCTAATATTAGTACTAAAAAGATTTACAAAAATTTACAATAAAAAAATTATTTTCTTTTCTTTTTTTCTATTTACTATTGCTTTTTTTGCCTCACCTTCCTGCGGAACGTGAAGGGAAAACATATCGCCAAATTGTCATTATAACAACTGACTAAAACTACACAATGGTGCAAAATTTCCGTTTTCTCGTATAGGTAGGTAGTTTTCTGAGACGGCGCCGTATAGGTGCTCTTTAAACTCGCACACCTTTGTGCAATGTGGGATATACTTTCCATATTTGCTCTATAAAAATATGTAAGTATTCAATCGATTAAAACATAAGCAAAAAATTATTCTTACATGGAAGCTATCAATTATCAGCTAATAAATTTGTAGAAATATTATTGTGCTGAGCCCTTCGGGCACGGCACTGTTCTACTTCGTTCGTTCAATTATACGAGAGCTGTCACTTTGACAGGTAAGTGTCATTTTTTTAGCTTTTTCGTAGCGAGGGTTATAGCTGTAAGAATTCGAAATTAAAAAATTTTCAGGTATCTAAATAAGAATGTTTTATACGATAGCTGTCAAATTTTGACAGGTAGGAGTCAGTTTTTTTTTTATCCTTTTCGTAGCGAGGGTTATCGTTGTAAGAATCTTAAAGTGAAAAATTTTTCAGATCCTAAATAACAAAGTTCTATACGACAGCTGTCATTTTGACAGGTAAATGTCATTTTTTTAAAGCTTTTCTTGTATCTAGGATTAAAGCTGTAAGAATCCAAAATTTAAAAAAAATTCAGTAGTTAAATAACAAAGTACTATACGACAGCTGTCAAATTTTGACAGGTAAGTTAAAATTTTTTTTTTAGATTTTTCGTAGCGAGATTTATAGCTGTAAGAATCCTAAATGAAAAATTTTTCAGTTCCTAAATAACAAAGTTATATACGACAGCTGTCATTTTGACAGGTAAATTGCAAGTTTTTTTTAAGCTTTTCTTGTATCTAGGATTATAGCTGTAAGAATTCGAAATTTAAAAAAAATTCAGTACCTAAATAACAAAGTTCTATGCGACAGCTGTCAAATTTTGACAGGTAAGTTAAAATGTTTTTTTTAGATTTTTCGTAGCGAGAGTTACAGCTATAAGAATCCTAAATTTAAAAATTTTTCAGTTCCTCAATAACAAAGTTATATACGACAGCTGTCATTTTGACAGGTAAATTGCAAGTTTTTTTTAAGCTCTTCTTGTATCTAGGATTATAGCTGTAAGAATTCGAAATTTAAAAAAAATTCAGTACTTAAATAACAAAGTTCTATACGACAGCTGTCAGATTTTGACAAGTAAGTGTCAATTTTTTTTTAGCTTTTTCGTAGCTACGGTTATAGCTGTAAGAATCCCAAATTTAAAAAAAATTCAGTACCTAGATAACAAAGTTTTATACGATACCTGTCAGATTTTGACATGTAAGTGTCAATTTATTTTAACTTTTTTCGTAGCGAGGGTTAAAGCTGTAATAAAACTAAATTAAAAAAAATTTCAGTACCAAAATAACAAAGTTCTATACGACAGCTGTCAAATTATATATACTTAAATAGTTATTCTTATTTTTTATAATTTGCTACCATTTCTATGCTGTTTAGGTATAGAACAATATATTTGAAAAAAGTAGTATTTGAGATGACCTAAACGAATATCCAAACCAAAATTATATCGGACGCACCCAATTCGATTTATTAACGATCCAATATGACCCTACATTGATTTTAAAAAAATCAAAAAAATTACTTCCCAACTTTCGATCGCGTTCGCAAACAACAGTGTTTTGTAGCCCAACGTCGTCTACATGTCGAAAAAGTTTAAATCGATTAAAATGATTTTTGCCACCTGTATCGCCCTACAACGAAAAAAAACATATTTTTTAACTTTGACTTTACTAACTTTTTTCCGGTACACCCTGTATATTTGAAATTTTTCCCAGAACGTGCCCCGACTATTCCTCTCTACGTCTAGAAAGTTTGAATCGTTTTGCTCTAACCGTTTCCGAAAAAAAAATTCGCGAATATCGAAATGTCGAATAACCTTCTACCACGTGGCGACGGATTATCAATGTCGAAACGCCATCTTTAAAATCGAGATTACAACCATTTCTGAAACATTTTGGGCAAATATTTTGGTCAGTAAAATTAGTAGAAGGTTCAAGGTAGATATTCCACCCGATTTAAAATCTGGAAATGTTCTTATTATTCTAGCAAGTCACGCTGAAAACACCCATTTTTCGCCATTTTTGACAGCCGGATTTTTAGAATTAATTAATTTAGATACATCAATATCAAGGCACTCTTAGTCAAAAGTGAATGGTGTTAGAATTTGTAAAGATTGCCTGATTCCGCACCCAAAAAAGCGACTTTTCTCAATTTTGCGAATATATTTTAATGATTTTGAATATGTAGAGGTTTTGCGAAGTAATCAGCGCATTTTTTGAGAAAAAAATAAAACGGTTTTGTTAAAAATTGAATAAGCTACAGTCGATATAGTAAAAAAAAAGCTGCCGTTTTTTCCGTATTAAAGATAAAGAAACGAAAAAATATCTCTTAAATACAATTTGACGAGCTCTATCCGCTAAAGTTTACAACGTTTCGATCAAAAGTCGTTTTCAGTACGAAAAAAAATAAAAACCGTGAAAAAATCAGGACTAACTTTATGATTTCCACTTTCTTACAATTTTCGGCAATTTCCATTCCAGTTAGGTATAGAACGATATATTGGAAAAAGGTAGATTTTGAGATGGCCTAACCGATTATCCAAACCGCATGTCGATTGGATGCACCCAATTCGACTTATTAGCGATCCAAGAGGTACCATTTTCGACCAAATTTTGACTTTAAAAAAATCAAAAAAATTACTTCCAAACTTTCGATCGCGCTTACAAACAATAGGGTTCTGTAGCCCACGGTCGTCTACGCGTCGAGAAAGTTTAAATCAAAAAAACTCATTTTTACGAACTGTATCGAATTTCAACGAGAATCCGATAATATTCGACTTTAAAAATTAATAAATTTTTTCCGGCACACCCTGTATATTCCAAATTTTTACACAACGTACCCCCACTATTCCTCTGTAAACCCAAAAAGTTTCAATCGTCCCACTCTAACCGTTTCCGAGAAAAAAAATCGCAAATGTGAAAATGTCGAAAGTGACGACGACGACGACGCCGACAACATACATACATTATTTTCACCGAAGCGCCGTTTAACATATCGCGGTGTAGCGCGATATGTAACTAGACTGGGTACATATCGCTAATCGTCAGCCGAGAGTGCATCTAATATTAGTACTAAAAAAATGTAATAAAATTAAAAAAATACTTTTCTTTCCTATTTTTCTATTTACTATTGCTTTTTTTGCCTCACTTTCCTGCGGAACGTGAAGGGGAAACATATCGCCAAATTGTCATTATAACAACTGACCAAAACTAGACAATGGTGCAAAATTTCCGTTTTCTCGTATAGATAGGTCGGAGATGGCGCCGTATAGTGCTCGATGTCCCGTTTCCAATGCCACCTCGCTCGATTCGCAACGACTTTTTGTTACGGAGATATATGATATTGATATTTATAGGTGCTCTTCAGTAGTAGTATTCAATCGATTAAAACATAAGCAAAAAATTATTCTTACATGGAAGCTATCAATTATCAGCTAATAAATTTGTAGAAATATTATTGTGCCGAGCCCTTCAGGCACGGCACTGTTCTAGGTCGTTCGTTTAATTATACGACAGCTGTCACTTTGACAGGTAAGTGTCATTCTTTTTTAGCTTTTTCGTAGCGAGGGTTACAGCTGTAAGAATTCGAAATTAAAAAATTTTCAGGTACCTAAATAAGAATGTTTTATACGATAGGTCTTAAATTTTGACAGGTAAGGGTCAGTTTTTTTATCCTTTTCGTAGCGAGGGTTATAGCTGTACAAATCTTAAATTAAAAAGTTTTTCAGTACCTAAATAACAAAGTTTTATATGGCAGCTGTCAAATTTTGGCAGGTAAGTGTCAATTTTTTTTAGTCTTTTCATAGCGAGTTTATAGCGAGGGTTATAGCTGTAAGAATCCGAAATTTAAAAAATTTCTTGTACCTAAATAAGAAAATTTTATACGATAGCTGTCAAATTTTGACAAGTAAGTGTCAATTTTTTTTTAGCTTTTTTGTAGCGAGGGTTATAGCTGTAAAAATCCCAAATTGAAATTTTTTTCAGTACGTAAATAACAAAGTTTTATACGACAGCTGTCAGATTTTGACAGGTAAGTGTCAATATTTTTTAGCTTTTTTGTAGTGAGGGTTATTGATGTAAGAATCCTAAATTAAAAAAATTTTCATTACCTAAATAACAAAGTTCTCTACGACAGCTGTCAAATTTTGACAGGTAAGTGTCAATTTATTTAAACTTTTTTCGTAGCGAGGGTTAAAGCTGTAATAATCCTAATTTTCAGTACCAAAATGACAAAGTTCTATACGACAGCTGTCAAATTATATATACTTAAATACTAAGTCTAATTTTTTATAATTTGCGACCATTTCTATGCTGTTTAGGTATAGAACAATATATTTGAAAAAAGTAGTATTTGAGATGACCTAAACGACTATCCAAACCAAAAGTATGTCGGACGCACCCAATTCGATTTATTAACGATCCAATATGACCCTACATTGATTTGAAAAAAATCAAAAAAATGACTTCCCAACTTTCGATCGCGTTCGCAAATAACAGTGTTTTGTAGCCCAACGTCGTCTACACGTCGAAAAAGTTTAAATCGATTAAAATTATTTTTGCCACCTGTATGGCGCTACAACGAAAAAAAAACATATTTTTCAACTTTGACTTTAATAACTTTTTTCCGGTACACCCTGTATATTGGAAACTGTTCCTAGAACGTGCCCCGACTATTCCTATCTACGTCCAGAAAGTTTCAATCGTTTTGCTCCAACCGTTTCCGAAGAAAAAATTCGCGAATATCGAAATGTCGAACAACCTCCTACCACGTGGCGACGGATTATCAATGTCCGAACGCCATCTTTAAAATCGAGATTACAACTACTTCTAAAACATTTTGGGCAAAAATATTGGTCAATAAAATTAGAAGAAGGTTCAAGGTAGATATTCCATCCAATTTAAAATCTGGAAATGTTCTTATTAGTCTAGCAACTCAAGCACAAAACACCCATTTTTTGCCATTTTTGACAGCCGGATTTTAGAATTAATAATTAATTTAAATACATCACACATACGGCACTCTTAGTCAAAAGTGAATGGTGTTAGAATTTGTAAAGATTGCCTGTTTCCGTACCCAAAAAATTGATTTTTCTTAAACTTACGAATATATTTTAATAATTTTGGATACGTAGAGGTGTTAAGAAGTAATCAGCGCATTTTTTGAGAAAAAAATAAAACGGTTTTGTTAAAAATTGAATAAGCTACAGTCGATATAGTAAAAAAAAAGCTGCCGTTTTTTCCGTATTAAAGATAAAGAAGCGAAAAAATATCTCTTAAATACAATTTGACGAGCTCTATCCGCTAAAGTTTACAACGTTTCGATCAAAAGTCGTTTTCAGAACGAAAAAAAATAAAAACCGTGAAAAAATCAGGCCTAACTTTATGATTTCCACCTTCTTACAATTTTCGGCAATTTCCATTCCAGTTAGGTATAGAACGATATATTGGAAAAAGGTAGATTTTGAGATGGCCTAACCGATTATCCAAATCGCATGTCGATTGGATGCACTCAATTCGACTTATTGGCGATCCAAGAGGTACCATTTTCGATCAAATTTTGACTTTAAAAAAATTTAAAAAATTACTTCCAAACTTTCGATCGCGCTCACAAACAATAGGGTTCTGTAGCCCACGATCGTCTACGCGTCGAAAAAGTTTAAATCAAAAAAACCCATTTTTACGAACTGTATCGAATTTCAACGAGAATCCAAAATTATTCGACTTTAAAAATTAATAACTTTTTTCCAGTACACCCTGTATATTCGAAATTTTTACGCAACGTACCCCTACTATTTCTCTCTAAACTGAAAAAGTTTCAATTGTCCCACTCTAACCGTTTCCGAGGAAAAAAATCGCAAATGCGAAAATGTCAAAAGAGACGACGGCCACGACTGCCACGACTGCCACGACTGCCACGACGCCGACAATTATTCTCACGAACGATCCTATATAGTGCGAAATTGTCAAGAGGTGGTCGGGGTTCTTCCGCGCGAAGGAGATTAATAACATATCGCGGAAAGCGATATGTTAACTAGACTGGGTACATATCTCTAATCGTCAGCCGAGAGTGCATCTATTATTAGTACTAAAAATTTGTATTTAAAAAGTATTTTTCTTAGTTTATTTTTTCTGTTTTCTATTGCTTTTTTTGCCTCACCTTCCTGCGGAACGTGAAGGGGAAACATATCGTGAAATTGTCATTATAACAACTGACAAAAACTAAAAAATAAAAATAACGGGTGCAAAATTTCCGTTTTCTTGTATAGATAGGTAGTTTTTGAAGACGGCATCGTATAGTGCTCGCTGTCCCGTTTCCAATTCCGTCTCGCTCGATTCGCTACGACTTTTCGTTACGGAAATATATGATATTTAATATTATGATATTGATATTAACATTGAACCCATCAGCACCGGCTTTTTTTAAAATCGCACAGCAAACGTATCAATGTGGAATGTACTTTCCAAGTTTGTCCTATAAAAATATATATTCAATCAATTTAAACATAAGTAAAGAAACTATTCTTACATTGATAGCTGATAAATTAGTTTAAAAGCTTATTTTGCCGAGCCCTTCCGGCACGGCACTATTCCAATTCGTTTATTTTATTTCAAACTTTTTACAAAACCATTTGTTAGCAACCTTTAATAATTGCCTAAAGATTATCCAAACCGAATGTCGATCGGATGGACCCAATTCGACTTATTAACGATTCAATAGGTACCTGTTTAGTCCCATATTTAACTTTGAAAAAATTAAAAAAATTATTTCCAAACTTTCGATCGCGCTCACAAACAATAGGGGTCTGTTGCCTACGGTCGTCTACGCGTCAAAAAAGTTTAAATCGACAAAACTAATTTTTGTGGCCTGTATCGAATGACAACGAGACTCCGATAATTATCGACTTTAAAAATTAATAACTTTTTTCCCGTACACCCTGTATATTCAAAATTTTTACACATTGTACCCCCACTATTCCTCTCTAAACTGAAAAAGTTTCAATCGTCCCACTCTTACCGTTTCCGAGAAAAGAAATCGCCAATGTGAAAATGTCGAAACTGACGACGACTTATTTTAAATGTAGCCGCCGTATATAATACTAGACTGGGTACATATCGCTAATCGTCAGCCGAGAGTGCATCTAATATTAGTACTAAAAAGATTTACAAAAATTTACAATAAAAAAATTATTTTCTTTTCTTTTTTTCTATTTACTATTGCTTTTTTTGCCTCACCTTCCTGCGGAACGTGAAGGGAAAACATATCGCCAAATTGTCATTATAACAACTGACTAAAACTACACAATGGTGCAAAATTTCCGTTTTCTCGTATAGGTAGGTAGTTTTCTGAGACGGCGCCATATAGGTGCTCTTTAAACTCGCACACCTTTGTGCAATGTGGGATATACTTTCCATATTTGCTCTATAAAAATATGTAAGTATTCAATCGATTAAAACATAAGCAAAAAATTATTCTTACATGGAAGCTATCAATTATCAGCTAATAAATTTGTAGAAATATTATTGTGCCGAGCCCTTCGGGCACGGCACTGTTCTACTTCGTTCGTTTAATTATACGAGAGCTGTCACTTTGACAGGTAAGTGTAATTTTTTTTAGCTTTTTCGTAGCGAGGGTTATAGCTGTAAGAATTCGAAATTAAAAAATTTTTAGGTATCTAAATAAGAATGTTTTATACGATAGCTGTCAAATTTTGACAGATAGAAGTCAGTTTTTTTTTTATCCTTTTCGTAGCGAGGGTTATCGCTGTAAAAATCCTAAAGTAAAAAATTTTTCAGATCCTAAATAACAAAGTTCTATACGACAGCTGTCATTTTGACAGGTAAATGTCAATTTTTTTAAAGCTTTTCTTGTATCTAGGATTAAAGCTGTAAGAATCCAAAATTTAAAAAAAATTCAGTAGTTAAATAACAAAGTTCTATACGACAGCTGTCAAATTTTGACAGGTAAGTTAAAATTTTTTTTTTAGATTTTTCGTAGCGAGATTTATAGCTGTAAGAATCCTAAATGAAAAATTTTTCAGTTCCTAAATAACAAAGTTATATACGACAGCTGTCATTTTGACAGGTAAATTGCAAGTTTTTTTTAAGCTTTTCTTGTATCTAGGATTATAGCTGTAAGAATTCGAAATTTTAAAAAAATTCAGTACCTAAATAACAAAGTTCTATACGACAGCTGTCGAATTTTGACAGGTAAGTTTAAATTTTTTTTTAGATTTTTCGTAGCGAGATTTATAGCTGTAAGAATCCTAAATGAAAAATTTTTCAGTTCCTAAATAACAAAGTTATATACGACAGCTGTCATTTTGACAGGTAAATTGCAAGTTTTTTTTAAGCTCTTCTTGTATCTAGGATTATAGCTGTAAGAATTCGAAATTTTAAAAAAATTCAGTACCTAAATAACAAAGTTCTATACGACAGCTGTCGAATTTTGACAGGTAAGTTTAAATTTTTTTTTAGATTTTTCGTAGCGAGATTTATAGCTGTAAGAATCCTAAATGAAAAATTTTTCAGTTCCCAAATAACAAAGTTATATACGACAGCTGTCATTTTGACAGGTAAATTGCAAGTTTTTTTTAAGCTTTTCTTGTATCTAGGATTATAGCTGTAAGAATTCGAATTTAAGAAAAAAATCAGTACCTAAATAACAAAGTTCTATACGACAGCTGTCAGATTTTGACAGGTAAGTGTAAATTTTTTTTTATCCTTTTCGTGGCGAGGGTTATCGCTGTAAAAATACTAAAGTGAAAAATTTTTCAGATCCTAAATAACAAAGTTCTATACGACAGCTGTCATTTTGACAGGTAAATGTCAATTTTTTTAAAGCTTTTGTTGTATCTAGGATTAAAGCTGTAAGAACCCAAAATTTAAAAAAAATTCAGTAGTTAAATAACAAAGTTCTCTGCGACAGCTGTCAAATTTTGACAGGTAAGTTAAAAAAATTTTTTTAGATTTTTCGTAGCGAGATTTATAGCTGTAAGAATCCTATATGAAAAATTTTTCAGTTCCTAAATAACAAAGTTATATACGACAGCTGTCATTTTGACAGGTAAATTGCAAGTTTTTTTTAAGCTTTTCTTGTATCTAGGATTATAGCTGTAAGAATTCGAAATTTAAAAAAAATTCAGTACCTAAATAACAAAGTTCTATACGACAGCTGTCAGATTTTGACAGGTAAGTGTAAATTTTTTTTTAGCTTTTTCGTAGCGACGGTTATAGCTGTAAGAATCCCAAACTTAAAAAAAATTCAGTACCTAGATAACAAAGTTTTATACGATACCTGTCAGATTTTGACAGGTAAGTGTCAATTTATTTTAACTTTTTTCGTAGCGAGGGTTAAAGCTGTAATAAAACTAAAAAAAAAAATTTCAGTACCAAAATAACAAAGTTCTATACGACAGCTGTCAAATTATATATACTTAAATAGTAATTCTTATTTTTTATAATTTGCTACCATTTCTATGCTGTTTAGGTATAGAACAATATATTTGAAAAAAGTAGTATTTGAGATGACCTAAACGAATATCCAAACCAAAATTATATCGGACGCACCCAATTCGATTTATTAACGATCCAATATGACCCTACATTGATTTTTAAAAAATCAAAAAAATTACTTCCCGACTTTCGATCGCGTTCGCAAACAACAGTGTTTTGTAGCCCAACGTCGTCTACATGTCGAAAAAGTTTAAATCGATTAAAATGATTTTTGCCACCTGTATCGCCCTACAACGAAAAAAAACATATTTTTTAACTTTAACTTTAATAACTTTTTTCCAGTACACCCTGTATATTTGAAATTGTTCCCAGAACGTGCCCCGACTATTCCTCTCTACGTCCAGAAAGTTTGAATCGTTTTGCTCTAACCGTTTCCGAAAAAAAAATTCGCGAATATCGAAATGTCGAATAACCTTCTACCACGTGGCGACGGATTATCAATGTCGAAACGCCATCTTTAAAATCGAGATTACAACCATTTCTGAAACATTTTGGGCAAATATTTTGGTCAGTAAAATTAGCAGAAGGTTCAAGGTAGATATTCCGCCCGATTTAAAATCTGGAAATGTTCTTATTGTTCTAGCAAGTCACGCTGAAAACACCCATTTTTCGCCATTTTTGACAGCCGGATTTTTAGAATTAAAAATTACATATCGCGCTACACCGCGATATGTTATACGGCGCTTCGGTGAAAATAATGTATGTATGTTGTCGGCGTCGTCGTCGTCGTCGTCGTCGTCGTCACTTTCGACATTTTCACATTTGCGATTTTTTTTCTCGGAAACGGTTAGAGTGGGACGATTAAAACTTTTTGGGTTTACAGATGAATAGTGGGGGTACGTTGTGTAAAAAATTTGGAATATACAGGGTGTGCCGGAAAAAAGTTATTAAACGTCAAAGTCGAAAAAAGTCGGGTTTCACGCGGCCCACACCGTGGTCCCAGGAATGAACTTGATCGATTGAAACTTTTTGGACGTGTAGATGACCGCGAGTTACAGAAGCCTATTGTTTGTGAGCACGATCGAGAGATTGAAAGTAATTTTTTTGATTTTTTCAAAGTCAAAATTTGGTCGAAAATGGTACCTCTTGGATCGCTAATAAGTCGAATTGGGTGCATCCAATCGACATGCGGTTTGGATAATCGGTTAGGCCATCTCAAAATCTACCTTTTTCCAATATATCGTTCTATACCTAACTGGAATGGAAATTGCCGAAAATTGTAAGAAAGTGGAAATCATAAAGTTAGGCCTGATTTTTTCACGGTTTTTATTTTTTTTCGTACTGAAAACGACTTTTGATCGAAACGTTGTAAACTTTAGCGGATAGAGCTCGTCAAATTGTATTTAAGAGATATTTTTTCGTTTCTTTATCTTTAATACGGAAAAAACGACAGCATTTTTTTTTACTATATCGACTGTAGCTTATTCAATTTTTAACAAAACCGTTTTATTTTTTTCTCAAAAAATGCGTCGATTACTTCGCAACACCTCTACATATTCAAAATAATTAAAATATATTCGCAAAATTGAGAAAAGTCGCTTTTTTGGGTGCGGAAACAGGCAATCTTTACAAATTCTAACACCATTCGCTTTTGACTAAGAGTGCCTTGATATTGATATATCTAAATTAATTATTAATTCTAAAAATCCGGCTGTCAAAAATGGCGAAAAATGAGTGTTTTCAGCGTGACTTGCTAGAATAATAAGAACATTTCCAGATTTTAAATCGGGTGGAATATCTACCTTGAACCTTCTTCTAATTTTACTGACCAAAATATTTGCCCAAAATGTTTCAGAAATGGTTGTAATCTCGAGTTTAAAGATGGCGTTTCGACATTGATAATCCGTCGCCACGTGGTAGAAGGTTATTCGACATTTCGATATTCGCGAATTTTTTTTTCGGAAACGGTTAGAGCAAAACGATTCAAACTTTCTAGACGTAAAGAGGAATAGTCGGGGCACGTTCTTGGAACAATTTCAAATATACAGGGTGTACCGGAAAATAGTTATTAAAGTCAAAGTTAAAAAATATGTTTTTTTTCGTTATAGGGCGATACAGGTGGCAAAAATCATTTTAATCGATTTAAATTTTTTCGACATGTAGACGACGTTGGGCTACAAAACACTGTTGTTTGCGAACGCGATCGAAAGTTGGGAAGTAATTTTTTTGATTTTTTTAAAATCAATGTAGGGTCATATTGGATTGTTAATAAATCGAATTGGGTGCGTCCGATATACTTTTGGTTTGGATATTCGTTTAGGTCATCTCAAATACTACTTTTTTCAAATATATTGTTCTATACCTAAACAGCATAGAAATGGTAGCAAATTATAAAAAATAAGAATTACTATTTAAGTATATATAATTTGACAGCTGTCGTATAGAACTTTGTTATTTTGGTACTGAAAATTTTTTAAATTTAATTTTATTACAGCTTTAACCCTCGCTACGAAAAAAGTTAAAATAAATTGACACTTACCTGTCAAAATCTGACAGGTATCGTATAAAACTTTGTTATCTAGGTACTGCATTTTTTTAAAATTTGGGATTCTTACAGCTATAACCGTCGCTACGAAAAAGCTAAAAAAAAATTGACACTTACCTGTCAAAATCTGACAGCTGTCGTACAGAACTTTGTTATTTAGGTACTGAATTTTTTTTAAATTTCGAATTCTTACAGCTATAATCCTAGATACAAGAAAAGCTTAAAAAAACTTGCAATTTACCTGTCAAAATGACAGCTGTCGTATAGAACTTTGTTATTTAGGAACTGAGAAATTTTTTAATTTAGGATTCTTACAGCTATAACCCTCGTTACAAAAAATCTAAAAAAAAATTGACACTTACCTGTCAAAATTTGACAGCTATCGTATAAAACTGTGTTATTTAGGTACTGACAAATTTTTAAATTTAGGGCTCTTACAGCTATAACCCTCGTTACAAAAAATCAAAAAAAAAATTGACACTTACCTGTCAAAATTTGACAGCTATCGTATAGAACTTTGTTATTTAGGGACCTGATAATTTTATAATCTCGGACTCTTACAGTTATAACTCTCGCTACGAAAAAGCTAAAAAAAAATTGACACTTTACTGTCAAAATTTGACAGCTATCGTATAGAACTTTGTTATTTAGGTACTGAAAATTTTTTCAATTTGGGATTCTTACAGCTATAATCCTCGTTACGAAAAAACTTTAAAAAAATTGACACTTACCTGTCAAAATTTGACAGCTGTCGTATGGAACTTTGTTATTTAATCACTGAAAAATTTTTAAATTTTGGATTTGTACAGCTATAATCCTCTATATGAAAAAAGATTAAAAAAATTTACACCCGCCTGTCATAATTTGACAGCTGTCGTATAGAACTTTGTTATTTTGGTACTGAAAATTTTTTTAATTTAGGATTATTACAGCTATAACCCTCGCTACGAAAAAGCTAAAAAATAATTGACAATTACCTTTCAAAATTTGACAGCTGTCGTATAAAACTTTGTTATTTAGGTACTGAATTTTTTTTTAATTTAAGATTTTTACATCTATAATGCTAGATACAAGAAAAGCTTTAAAAAAAATTACATTTACCTGTCAAAATGACAGCTGTCCTATAAAACTTTGTTATTTAGGAATTCAAAATTTTTTTTATTTAGGATTCTTACAGTTGTAATCCTAGATACAAGAAAAGGGTTAAAAAAATTGACACTTACCTGTCAAAATTTGACAGCTGTTGTATTCAACTTTGTTATTTAGGTACTGAAAATTTTTTAAATTTTGGGATCTTACAGCTATAATCCTAGATACATGAAACGCTTAAAATAAACTTGACATTTACCTGTCAAAATAACAGCTGTCGTATAGAACTTTGTTATTTACGTACTGAAAATTTTTGAATTTCAGATTCTTACAGCGTCAATCCTCAGTACGAAAAAAACGAACTTGGGTAGTGAAAAATTACACATATGTTTTTATTGCCACCTGGGTTGTGAAGAAACCACAAATTTTTTTTATCGCGAATCGAAATTCTTTACAATTAGGGCTTGCTAACAAATGGTTTTGTGAAAAGAATAAAATAAAACGAACGAACTTAAACAGTGCCGTGCCCGAAGGGCTCGGCACAATAATATTTCCACAAATTTATTAGCTGATAATGTGATTATGATAATGAAATATGGAACGTATATCCCACATTGCACAAAGGTGTGTGAGTTTAAAAAGCACCTATAAATGTCAATATCATAATATTAAATATCATATATTTCCGCAACGAAAGGTCGTAGCGAATCGAGCGAGACGGCATTGGAAATAGGACGTCGGCCACTATACGATGCCGTCTCCAAAAACTACCTATCTATACGAAAAAATGGAAATTTTGCACCATTTTCTGGTTTTGGTCAGTTGTTATAATGACAATTTGGCGATATGTTTCTCCTTCACGTTCCGCAGGAAGGTGAGGCAAAAAAAGCAATAGTAAATAGAGAGAAAGAAAAGAAAAGTATTTTTTTATTGTAAATTTTTTTTTAGTACTAATATTAGATGCACTCTCGGCTGACGATTAGCGATATGTACCCAGTCTAGTATTATATACGTCTCTTCCGCGCGGAATCTCAAAAACCCCGATCAGCTCTTGAACAATTTCGTCTATGTAAGACATTTTCACAGTTGCGATTTTTTTTTCTCGGAAACGGTTAGAGTGGGACGATTGAAACTTTTAGGGTTTAGATAGGAATAGTGGGGGTACATTGTGTAAAAATTTCGAATATACAGGGTGTGCCGAAAAAAAGTTATTAATTTTTAAAGTGGAGAGATATCGGGATCTCGTTGGCATTCGACACAGGTCGTAAAAATGAGTTTTTTTGATTTAAACTTTTTCGGCGCATAGACGACCGTCGGCTACAGAAGCCTATTGTTTGCCAAGGCGATCGGAAGTTGAGAAGTCAATTTTCTGATTTTTTTTAAATCAATGTAGGGGCATGTTGGATCGATAATAAATCGAATTGCGTGCGTCCCACATATTTTTGGTTTGGAGATTCGCTTAGGTCATCTCAAATACTACTTTTTTCAAATATATTGTTCTTATTGACACTTACCTGTCAAAATTTGACAGCTATGGTATAAAACTTTGTTATTTAGGAACTGAAAAAATTTTCAATTTAGGATTCTTACAGTAGTAACTCTCACTACGAAAAAGCTAAAAAAAAATTGAAACTTACCTGTCAAAATCTGACAGCTGTCGTATAAAACTTTGTTATTTAGATACTGAAATTTTTTTAAATTTCGGATTCTTACATCTATAATGCAAGATACAAGAAAAGCTTTAAAAAAAAATTACAGTTACCTGTCAAAATGACAGCTGTCGTATAAAACTTTTAAAGAGCACCTATATGGCGCCATCTCAGAAAACTACCTATCTATACGAGAAAACGGAAATTTTGCATCATTGTGTATTTTTGGTCAGTTGTTATAATGACAATTTGGCGATATGTTTCCCCTTCACGTTCCGCAGGAAGGTGAGGCAAAAAAAGCAATAGAAAACATAGAAAAAAGAAACTAAGAAAAATACTTTTTAAATACAAATTTTTAGTACTAATAATAGATGCACTCTCGGCTGACGATTAGCGATATGTACCCAGTACGATTTTATGAATTTTTAAAAAAATACCAAAAATCTAATATTTCTGCCAGTTTTTACATTTTCCTCAATACGTCCCTTACTATTGCTTTTAGAATAGAAATTAATATAACTTTTTATATGGAGAATAGAAAAAGGCTACTTTTTTATTTAAAAAGTTTTTATCTAAGTCTTATCAGTTCCGAGATATTGCCAAATATATGAAAACCACTTTTAATTCCATATCTCAAAAACTATAAGACCTACAAAAAATTACTAAGAACTTAAAGTGAAGATCTCGTAAGGATGCTACTTAATAGTTATATACATTGTTGCCACATCTCTTATACTTTCCGAGGAAAATGTTACCTTATTGATTTCATCAAATTTTCATGACTTTGGTTGTGAAAAAACTATGCCTAATCTTTGTTTGTTATAAAACTATGCCTAATCTTTGGTTGTGAAAAAACGATGCCTAAACTTTGGTTGTGAAAAAACTATGCCATAATATTTGTTTGTCATAAGACTATGCCAAAATCTTTGTTTGTCATAAGACTATGCCATAATCTTTGTTTGTCAGAAGACTATGCCTTAAACTTTGTTTGTCATAAGACTATGCCGTAATCTTTGTTTGTCATAAGACTATGCCTTAAAATTTGTTTGTCATAAAAATATACATAATCTTTGGTTGTTATAAAAACTATGCCATAATATTTGTTTGTCATAAGACTATGCACTAATGTTTGTTTGTCATAAGACTATGCCAAAATCTTTGAATGTAATAAGACTATGCCATATTCTTTGTTTGTCATAAGACTATGCCTTAAACTTTTTTTTTGTCATAAGACTATGCCATAATCTTTGTTTGTCATAAGACCATGCCTTAAAATTTGTTTGTCATAAAAATATACATAATCTTTGGTTGTTATAAAACTATGCCATAATATTTGTTTGTCATAAGACTATGCACTAATGTTTGTTTGTCATAAGACTATGCCAAAATCTTTGTTTGTCATAAGACTATGCCTTAAACTTTGTTTGTCATAAGACTATGCCTTAAAATTTGTTTGTCATAAAAATATACATAATCTTTGGTTGTTATAAAACTATGCCATAATATTTGTTTGTCATAAGACTATGCCAAAATCTTTGAATGTCATAAGACTATGCCATAATCTTTGTTTGTCAGAAGACTATGCCTTAAACTTTGTTTGTCATAAGACTATGCCGTAATCTTTGTTTGTCATAAGAATATGCCTTAAAATTTGTTTGTCATAAAAATATACATAATCTTTGGTTGTTATAAAACTATGCCATAATATTTGTTTGTCATAAGACTATGCACTAATGTTTGTTTGTCATAAGACTATGCCAAAATCTTTGTTTGTCATAAGACTATCTATGCCTTAAACTTTGTTTGTCATAAGACTATGCCATAATCTTTGTTTGTCATAAGACTATGCCATAATATTTGTTTGTCATAAGACTATGCCGTAATCTTTGTTTGTCATAAGACTATGCCTTAAAATTTGTTTGTCATAAAAAATATGCCATAATCTTTGTTTGTCATAAGACTATGCCATAATCTTCACCGATCTTTGGTTGTGAAAAAACTATGCATAATCTTTGATTGTTAAAAAACTATGCATAATCTCTGTAGTAATAATGATAATATTGTGTGAAATAACTAAGTACGTCGTAAAACATATAACGTAACATGAAAATGTACTTTATACCGCCGTTAGGCGGTATGACCCCACAAATAAAACTATACATATAGGTGGACAAAGAGATTGCAATATGGCCGACAGACGAGCGAGGCGGCATTGGAAACGGGACGTTGAGGCACCGCCTCCGAAAACTACCTATCTGTTACGTGACAATAATGAAAATACCAGTAATATGCCAAAATACTAATTAATGTATGTCAAACGAGACAGAACATATCCTTTTAACTAAAAATTAAATATAGATATACAGTCCACTTTAAAGAAGGAGTTTCATTTCGTTAGGCCAAAACACTATCTATACGAGAAAATGGAAATTTTGCACCATTGTCTAGTTTTGGTCAGTTGTTATAATGACAATTTGGCGATATGTTTCCCCTTCACGTTCCGCAGGAAGGTGAGGCAAAAAAAGCAATAGTAAATAGAAAAAAAGAAAAGAAAAGTATTTTTTTATTGTAAATTTTTCTTTTAGTACTAATATTAGATGCACTCTCGGCTGACGATTAGCGATATGTACCCAGTCTAGTATTATATACGTCTCTTCAGCGCGGAATCTCGAAAACCCCGATCAGCTCTTGAACAATTTCGTCTATGTAAGACATTTTCACAGTTGCGATTTTTTTTTCTCGGAAACGGTTAGAGTGGGACGATTGAAACTTTTAGGGTTTAAATAGGAATAGTAGGGGTACGTTGTGTAAAAATTTCGAATATACAGGGTGTGCCGAAAAAAAGTTATTAATCCCCAAACTCGAAAAATATCGGATTCTCGTTGAAATTCGACACAGGTCGTAAAAATAAGTTTTCTCGATTTAAATTTTTTCGACGCGTAGACGACCGTCGGCTACAAAAGCCTATTGTTTACCAAGGTAATCGGATGTTGGGAAGTCAATTTTTTGATTTTTTTTAAATCAATGTAGGGACATGTTGGATCGTTAATAAATCGAATTGGGTTCGTCCCACATATTTTTGATTTGGATATTCGTTTAGGTCATCTCAAATACTACTTTGGATCATAAAAAAAACTACAATAAAAAGTTTTTTTTGTTTCTTTATCTTTAATAAGGCAATAAAATTCTATATTGTTTTCAAAGTGGTCGGTGGCCTAGTGGTATATATTAGATTACGACTTTTGGTCACGATGATCCCGGGTTCAATTCCAGGCGCGTCATTTTATTTTTTTAATATTTCGTTATTTAGGTAGGTAGGTACTGAAAGTCTTTTAAATTTTGGATTCTTACAGCGACAATCCTCGGTACGAAAAAAATCAACTAGGTTTGTGAAGAAACTAAATTTATTTTTTAACACGAATTGAAATGTTTCCAAATTAGAGGTTGCTAACAAATGGTTTTGTCAAAAGTATAAAATGAAACGAATGAACTCCAACAGTGCCGTGCCCAAAGGGCTCGGCATAATAAAATTTTCACCAATTTATCAGCTATCTATGTAAGAATAGTTAATATCATATATTTCAGTAACGAAAAGTCGTAGCGAATCGAGCGAGACGGCATTGAAAATAGGACGTCGACCACTATACGATGCCGTCTCCAAAAACTACCTATCTATACGAAAAACCGGAAATTTTGCACCCGTTTTTTTATTTTTTAGTTTTTGTCAGTTGTAGTAGTAGTAGTAGTAAAAAGATTTATTTAGCACGTGGCTATATGATACTTTTTAACAAGTTTATACCCTTTTTTTTATTTATTTTTTGAATTAAATGACCTTTTGAAACTTTATTTGTCCTGTTGAGTTAATAAGAAAGATTTTAAACTTTTTTTAAAAGATTTTAAACTTTTTTGATTTTTAATTGACTTGTTTAATTTATTAAATTCAATAAGACCCTTATGAAAAACTGATTTATATGCAATATTTTTTGAAAAATTATTAAGAAAAAAATTATTGTTATTTCGTGTTAAATAATTATGTTGATCACTATTTAGAACAGTCAATTGCTTTAAATGTGGCGGTAACAAATCATTTTGAATTTTAAAAATAAATATTAGAACCAAAAACAATACTGAATTTTTTACATTTAACCATTCTAATTTTTTTAACATCACATTAATTTTTGTATATCTATCCATATTAAGTAAAATTCGCATTGCTTTATTTTGTAAAATTTGTAATCTATTTATTACACTTTCATCCGCCATAAACAAAATTGTAGAACAATAAAGAAAATGTGGTAAAATTAAAGTATTGTATACAATTTTTTTCGAATAAAATTTTAAATTTAAACTTATTCTTTTAAAATAACTAATTTTTCCCGCAATTTTGTAAATTACATTTTCGAATTGGTTATTAAATTTTAATTTTGAATCAATCAATATACTTAAATATTTAAAAGAATTGACTATTTCTAGTTTATCACCATTAATTAAAATATTTATATTTGTATAATTATTTAAATTTACACCCATAACCATACATTTTGTTTTAGAAACATTTAATTTTAATTTGTTAACTTTTAACCAGTTTGACAATAGAATCAGTTCTGAATTTAAAATTTCCAAAATTTCCAAAAGATTTTTACCGCTTATATAGATAAGAGTATCATCAGCAAACATTTGTATTTTAAGAAATTTTAGGACTAATGGCATGTCATTAATATATAAAATAAAAAGTAAAGGCCCTAAAATACTTCCTTGAGGTACTCCTATGTTATTAAATTTCTTTGATGAAAAAAAATTACCAAATTTAGTTTTCTGTGATCTATCATTTAAATAATTTTGAAACCATTGATAAACTTTACCCCTTATACCATATGTTATAATGACAATTTGGCGATATGTTTCTCCTTCACGTTCCGCAGGAAGGTGAGGTATATAAAGCAATAGTAAATAGAGAAAAGGAAAAGAAAATTATTTTTTTAGTACTAATATTAGATGCACTCTCGGCTGACGATTAGCGATATGTACCCAGTCTAGTTACATATCGCCCCTTTCGAGCGATATGTATATCTCCTCCTACATTTGAAAATGTTCGAGGTCGATTTTTGAAATCACGATTTTTGACATTTTCGATTTTTTTTCTCTAAAGTGGTACATTTCGCACTGATTTTGATTATTTGGTTTTATAGAGGAATAACGGGGGCACATTTTGTGAAAAATTTTAAATATACAGGGTGTACCGAAAAAAAGTTATTAAACGTCAAAGTCGGGAAATATGCGAAATCCGCTGTAACGCATTTCAGGTCGCAAAAATTATTTTTTTCGATTTTCATTTCTGGAGGTTGGAGAGATCCGTCAAATAAAGAGCAAGTTCGTAGATGAAGGATATCGGAAATTGAGAAGTAATTTTTTTGATTTTTTTAAAGTTGAAAAATGGCCATTGCAGGGTCGTCTTGGGTACCGAATAAGTTGAATTGGGTGCATTCAATCGACATTCGGTTTGGATAATCGGTTAGGCCATCTCAAAATCTACCTTTTTCCAATATATCGTTCTATACCTAACTGGAATGGAAATTGCCGAAAATTGTAACAAAGTGGAAATCATAAAGTTAGGCCTGATTTATTCACGGTTTTTATTTTTTTTCGTACTGAAAACGACTTTTGATCGAAACTTTGTAAACTTTAGCGGATAGAGCTTGTCAAATTGTATTTAAGAGATATTTTTTCGTTTATTTGTCTTTAATACGGAAAAAACGGCAGCTTTTTTTTTACTATATCGACTGTAGCTTATTCAATTTTTAACAAAACCGTTTTATTTTTTTCTCAAAAAATGCGCTGATTACTTCTCAACACCTCTACATATCCAAAATTATTAAAATATATTCGCAAAATTGAGAAAAGTCGCTTTTTTGGGTGCGGAAACAAGCAATCTTTACAAATTCTAACACCATTCACTTTTGACTAAGAGTGCCTTGATATTGATGTATCTAAATTAATTATTAATTCTGAAAATCCGGCTGTCAAAAATGGCGAAAAATGGGTGTTTTCAGCGTGACTTGCTAGACTAATAAGAACATTTCCAGATTTTAAATCGGGTGGAATATCTACCTTGAACCTTCTTCTAATTTTATTTACCAAAATATTTGCCCAAAATGTTTCAGAAATAGTTGTAATCTCGATTTTAAAGATGGCGTTCCGACATTGATAATCCGTCGCCACGTGGTGGGAGGCTGTTCCACATTTAGATATTCGCGAATTTTTTTCTCGGAAACGGTTAGAGCAAAACGATTAAAATTTTATGGATGTAGAGAGGAATAGTAGGGGTACGTCTTAGAAAAATTTCCAATATACAGGGTGTACCGGAAAAAAGTTATTAAAGTCAAAGTTGAAAAATATGTTTTTTTTCGTTGTACGGCGATACAGGTGGCAAAAAGTATTTTAATCGATTTAAACTTTTTTGACGTGTAGACGACGTTGGGCTACAAAATACTGTTGTTTGCGAACGCGACCGAAAGTTGGGAAGTAATTTTTTTGATTTTTTTAAAATCAATGTAGGGTCATATTGGATTGTTAATAAATCGAATTGGGTGCGTCCGATATACTTTTGGTTTGGATATTCGTTTAGGTCATCTCAAATACTACTTTTTTCAAATATATTGGTCTATACCTAAATAGCATAGAAATGGTAGCAAATTATAAAAAATAAGAATTACTATTTAAGTATATATAATTTGACAGCTGTCGTATAGAACTTTGTCATTTTGGTACTGAAAATTAGGATTATTACAGCTTTAACCCTCGCTACGAGAAAAGTTTAAATAAATTGACACTTACCTGTCAAAATTTGACAGCTGTCGTATAGAACTTTGTTATTTAGGTAATGAAAAATTTTTTAATTTAGTTTTATTACAGCTTTAACCCTCGCTACGAAAAAAGTTAAAATAAATTGACACTTACCTGTCAAAATCTGACAGGTATCGTATAAAACTTTGTTATCTAGATACTGAATTTTTTTAAAATTTGGGATTCTTACAGCTATAACCGTCGCTACGAAAAAGCTAAAAAAAAATTGTTACACTTACCTGTCAAAATCTGACAGCTGTCGTATAGAACTTTGTTATTTAGGTACTAAATTTTTTTTTAATTTCGAATTCTTACAGCTATAATCCTAGATACAAGAAAAGCTTAAAAAAAACTTGCAATTTACCTGTCAAAATGACAGCTGTCGTATATAACTTTGTTATTTAGGAACTGAAATTTTTTTCATTTAGGATTCTTACAGCTATAAATCTCGCTACAAAACATTAAAAAAAAAAATGTAAACTTACCTGTCAAAATTTGACAGCTGTCGTATAGAACTTTGTTATTTAACTACTGAATTTTTTTTTAAATTTTGGATTCTTACAGCTTTAATCCTAGATACAAGAAAAGCTTAAAAAAAATTGACATTTACCTGTCAAAATGACAGCTGTCGTATAGAACTTTGTTATTTAGGATCTGAAAAATTTTTCACTTTAGGATTTTTACAGCGATAACCCTCGCTACGAAAAGGATAAAAAAAACTGACTCCTACCTGTCAAAATTTGACAGCTATCGTATAAAACATTCTTATTTAGGTACCTGAAAATTTTTTAATTTCGAATTCTTACAGCTATAACCCTCGCTACGAAAAAGCTAAAAAAATTACACTTACCTGTCAAAGTGACAGCTCTCGTATAATTAAACGAACGAACTAGAACAGTGCCGTGCCCGAAGGGCTCGGCACAATAATATTTCTACAAATTTATTAGCTGATAATTGATAGCTTCCATGTAAGAATAATTTTTTGCTTATGTTTTAATCGATTGAATACTTACATATTTTTATAGAGCAAATATGGAAAGTATATCCCACATTGCACAAAGGTGTGCGAGTTTAAAGAGCACCTATACGGCGCCGTCTCAGAAAACTACCTATCTATACGAGAAAACGGAAATTTTGCACCATTGTGTAGTTTTGGTCAGTTGTTATAATGACAATTTGGCGATATGTTTTCCCTTCACGTTCCGCAGGAAGGTGAGGCAAAAAAAGCAATAGTAAATAGAAAAAAAGAAAAGAAAAGTATTTTTTTATTGTAAATTTTTGTAAATCTTTTTAGTACTAATATTAGATGCACTCTCGGCTGACGATTAGCGATATGTACCCAGTCTAGTTACATATCGCGCTGCACCGCGATATGTTATACGGCGCTTCGGTGAAAAAAATGTATGTATGTTGTCGCCGTGGCTTTCGACATTTTCACATTTGCGATTTTTTTTCTCGGAAACGGTTAGAGTGGGACGATTGAAACTTTTTTAGTTTAGAGAGGAATAGTGGGGGTACGTTGTGTAAAAATTTGGAATATACAGGGTGTACCGGAAAAAAGTTATTAAACGTCAAAGTCGGGAAATATCGGGATCTCGTTGAAATTCGATACAGGCCACAAAAATTAGTTTTTTCGATTTAAACTTTTTCGACGCGTAGGCGACCGTGGGCTACAGAACCCTATTGTTTGTGAGCGCGATCGAAAGTTTGGAAATAATTTTTTTTATTTTTTAAAAGTCAAAATTTGGTCCAAAATGGTACCTCTTGGATCGCTAATAAGTTGAATTGGGTGCATTCGATCGACATGCGGTTTGGATAATCGGTTAGGCCATCTCAAAAACTACCTTTTTCCAATATATCGTTCTATACCTAACTGGAATGGAAATTGCCGAAAATTGTAAGAAAGTGGAAATCATAAAGTTAGGCCTGATTTTTTCACGGTTTTTATTTTTTTTCGTACTGAAAACGACTTTTGATCGAAACGTTGTAAACTTTAGCGGATAGAGCTCGTCAAATTGTATTTAAGAGATATTTTTTCGTTTCTTTATCTTTAATACGGAAAAAACGGCCGCTTTTTTTTTACTATATCGACTGTAGCTTATTCAATTTTTAACAAAACCGTTTTATTTTTTTCTCAAAAAATGCGCTGATTACTTCGCAACACCTCTACATATTCAAAATCATTAAAATATATTCGCAAAATTGAGAAAAGTCGCTTTTTTGGGTGCGGAAACAGGCAATCTTTACAAATTCTAACACCATTCACTTTTGACTAAGAGTGCCTTGATATTGATGTATCTAAATTAAATTAATTCTAAAAATCCGGCTGTCAAAAATGGCGAAAAATGGGTGTTTTCAGCGTGACTTGCTAGAATAATAAGAACATTTCCAGATTTTAAATCGGGTGGAATATCTACCTTGAACCTTCTTCTAATTTTACTGACCAAAATATTTGCCCAAAATGTTTAAGAAATGGTTGTAATCTCGATTTTAAAGATGGCGTTTCGACATTGATAATCCGTCGCCACGTGGTAGAAGGTTATTCGACATTTCGATATTCGCGAATTTTTTTTTCGGAAACGGTTAGAGCAAAACGATTGAAACTTTCTGGACGTAGAGAGGAATAGTCGGGGCACGTTCTGGGAATAATTTCAAATATACAGGGTGTACCGGAAAAAAGTTATTAAAGTCAAAGTTAAAAAATATGTTTTTTTTCGTTGTAAGGCGATACAGGTGGCAAAAATCCTTTTAATCGATTTAAACTTTTTCGACGTGTAGACGACGTTGGGCTACGAAACACTGTTGTTTGCGAACGCGATCGAAAGTTGGGAAGTAATTTTTTTGATTTTTTTAAAATCAATGTAGGGTCATATTGGATCGTTAATAAATCGAATTGGGTGCATCCAATCGACATGCGGTTTGGATAATCGGTTAGGCCATCTCAAAATCTACCTTTTTCCAATATATCGTTCTATACCTAACTGGAATGGAAATTGCCGAAAATGGTAAGAAACTGGAAACCACAGTGTAAGGCGTGATTTTTTTCTCCGTTTTTATTCCGTTTATTTTTTTTCGTACGGAAAACGATTTTTGATTGAAACGTTGTATACTTTAGCGGATAGAGCCGTCAAATTGTATTTAAGAGATATTTTTTCGTTTTTTTATCTTTAATACAGAAAAAACGGCAGCTTATGAACTTTTTCCCGTAATTTCTGTTGGCGTTGCACTGGTTTGCTTAAATAATTCTGCAAGTGTCTATAATATATAACATTTTGAAATTTTTCTTGGTACACTATATCAACGGATAAAGAAGCTTTAATTTGTATTATAAGCGATCTTTAGGAAAACATATTTTGTGGCTCAAAAAAATTAATTTATGATTTTTTTATAGGTTCCTTCACCAGAGGTTTTACTATATCGACTGTAGCTTATTCAATTTTTAACAAAACCGTTTTATTTTTTTCTCAAAATATGCGCTAATTACTTCTCAATATTCCTGCATGTCCAAACTTATCAAAATATATTCGCAAATTCTAGCAAAGTTGCTTTTTTGGGTGCGGAAACAGGCACAATTTTCAAATTCTAACACCATTCGATTTAGAAAAAGTTGGCCATGGTTTTACCACGTACGTTTTCCTGAACTTTAACTTTTATACCATCTGTCAAAAATAGGTGAAAAATGCGATTTCCAAATTGATTTTTTAGAGGAATAAGACCATTTAGATTACGTCTTTTGTGGGAAATACCTACCTTGAACCTTTATCTTTTTCGTTTGACCAAAAATAAGGGGGAAAATATCGCATTTATCCCGTACTTGTAATAATAAAAATGGCTTGCAGGAGGCATATTAACTTCAATTTTTTAGTTTTTATAATATTTGGGGAGTATTTAATGTATGAAACACCTGTCTTGGACCTTTTTCTTTGCGGTTGACCAAAAATAATTGAAAAATGTGTATTATTTGTGTGTATCTTCAATACTCAACGTTCTATGTAATATCGAATACGTCATTAATATCCTATTTACCACAAATCACTCTCAAAGCTTCGATAGCGTAGTAGTAGAGGCTGTTGATTTTGGAGACGAAGGTCGTGGGTTCAAACCCCAGTGTTTTTTTTTCTTTTTTTTTCTTTTTTTTTTAATGTCGTTATTTAGGTACGGAAAATTTTTTAAATTTTGGATTCTTACAGCTATAATAATCTATACGAAAAAGCTAAAAAAAAATTGACACTTACCTGTCAAAATTTGACAGCTATCGTATAAAACTGTGTCATTTAGGTACTGACAAATTTTTAAATTTAGGATTCTTACAGCTATAACCCTCGTTACAAAAAATCTAAAAAAAAATTGACACTTACCTGTCAAAATTTGACAGCTATCGTATAGAACTTTGTTATTTAGGGACCTGATAATTTTATAATTTCGGACTCTTACAGCTATAACTCTCGCTACGAAAAAGCTAAAAAAAAATTGACACTTAACTGTCAAAATTTGACAGCTATCGTATAGAACTTTGTTATTTAGGTACTGAAAATTTTTTCAATTTGGGATTCTTACAGCTATAATCCTCGTTACGAAAAAACTTTTAAAAAATTGACACTTACCTGTCAAAATTTGACAGCTGTCGTATGGAACTTTGTTATTTAATCACTGAAAAATTTTTAAATTTCGGATTTGTACAGCTATAATCCTCTATATGAAAAAAGATTTAAAAAATTTACACCCGCCTGTCATAATTTGACAGCTGTCGTATAGAACTTTGTTATTTTGGTACTGAAAAAATTTTTAATTTAGGAATATTACAGCTATAACCCTCGCTACAAAAAAGCTAAAAAATAATTGACAATTACCTTTCAAAATTTGACAGCTGTCGTATAAAACTTTGTTATTTAGGTACTGAATTTTTTTTTAATTTAAGATTTTTACAGCTATAACCCTTGCTACGAAAAAGCTAAAAAAAAATGACACTTACCTGTCAAAGTAACAGCTGTCGTATTATTAAACGAACGAACTAGAACAGTGCCGTGCCCGAAGGGCTCGGCACAATATTATTTCTACAAATTTATTAGCTGATAATTGATAGCTTTAATGTATATTTTTATAGAGCAAATATGGAACGTATATCCCACATTGCACAAAGGTGTGTGAGTTTAAAAAGCACCTATAAATGTCAATATCATAATAATAAATATCATATATTTCCGCAACGAAAGGTCGTAGCGAATCGAGCGAGACGGCATTGGAAATAGGACGTCGGCCACTATACGATGCCGTCTCCAAAAACTACCTATCTATACGAAAAAATGGAAATTTTGCACCATTTTCTGGTTTTGGTCAGTTGTTATAATGACAATTTGGCGATATGTTTCTCCTTCACGTTCCGCAGGAAGGTGAGGCAAAAAAAGCAATAGTAAATAGAGAGAAAGAAAAGAAAAGTATTTTTTTATTGTAAATTTTTTTTTAGTACTAATATTAGATGCACTCTCGGCTGACGATTAGCGATATGTACCCAGTCTAGTATTATATACGGCGGCTACATTTAAAATAAGTTGTCGTCGTCAGTTTCGACATTTTCACATTTGCGATTTCTTTTCTCGGAAACGGTAAGAGTGGGACGATTGAAACTTTTTCAGTTTAGAGAGGAATAGTGGAGGTACAATGTGTAAAAATTTTGAATATACGGAATTACGGGAAAAAAGTTATTAATTTTTAAAGTTGATAATTATCGGAGTCTCGTTGTCATTCGGTACAGGCCACAAAAATTAGTTTTTTCGATTTAAACTTTTTCGACGCGTAGACGACCGTAGGCTACAGATCCCTATTGTTTGTAAGCGCGATCGAAAGTTTGGAAATATTTTTTTAAATTTTTTTAAAGTTAAATATGGGACTAAACAGGTACCTATTGAATCGTTAATAAGTCGAATTGGGTCCATCCGATCGACATTCGGTTTGGATAATCCTTTAGGCAATTATTAAAGGTTGCTAACAAATGGTTTTGTAAAAAGTATGAAATTAAATAAACGAATTGGAACAGTGCCGTGCCGGAAGGGCTCGGCAAAATAATCTTTTAAACTAATTTATCAGCTATCAATGTAAGAATAGTTTCTTTACTTATGTTTAAATCGATTGAATACATATTTTTATAGAACAAACTTGGAAAGTATATTCCACATTAATACGTTTGCTGTGCAATTTTTAAAAAAGCCGGTGCTGATGGGTTCAATGTTAATATCAATATCATAATATTAAATATCATATATTTTCGTAACGAAAAGTCGTAGCGAATCGAGCGAGACGGAATTGGAAACGGGACATCGAGTACTATACGATGCCGTCTTCAAAAACTACCTATCTAAACAAGAAAACGGAAATTTTGCACCCGTTATTTTTATTTTTTAGTTTTTGTCAGTTGTTATAATGACAATTTGGCGATATGTTTCCCCTTCACGTTCCGCAGGAAGGTGAGGCAAAAAAAGCAACAATGTATATAACTAATAAGTAGCATCCTTAAGAGATCTTTACTTTAAGTTCTTAGAAATTTTTTGTACGTCTTATAGTTTTTGAGATATGGAATTAAAACTGGTTTTCATGTATTTGCCAATATCTCGAAACTGATAGAACTTAGATAGAAACTCTTCAAATAAAAAAGTTGCCTTTTTCTATTGTCCAGATAAAACGTTATATTAACTTTTGTTCCAAAGGCCGTAATAAGGGACGTATTGAGGAAATTTTGAAAACCGACAAAAAAATCCGAGTTTTCTGGACATTTTTTTAAAAATTCATAGAATTGTTAATTATCATATTTTCTTCGCTATTTTCGGGTTTTACGTTATTTTTGATGGAAATGTACCGAAAAATTGACTTATTTGCGAATTTTAAATTTTGGCATTTTTTCCATGTATATGCTCAGGAAAATGCTATGAAATCCATAAAAGACCATTTTACTCGGAAACTAAAAGAGATACGGCAACAATGTATATAACTAATAAGTAGCATCCTTAAGAGATCTTTACTTTAAGTTCTTAGAATTTTTTTGTAGGTCTTATAGTTTTTGAGATATGGAATTAAAAGTGGTTTTCATATATTTGTGACGGTTTTTTCTCAGGGTATATTTTACGTGGGTTTAGACCAATAAAACTCAGAGCATGCCAGTAAATTTACTTTTAATTGGAGACAGGCTTTCTTGCTTCTTTTATCTTTTTGGTAAATCTGTAAACACATATAAAAATAAGGTAAGTCCCAGATAGGTAACCATTCTTCTAAGAACATAATAAAGAGTAAGCATTTTTAATATCAACTTAATTACAGAGAAATTTAAAACTCAATAAAATACCTCAATATCATGAACTGCAACACTTTATTTGAGAATTAGATATAATAAGGAAATTCACCTACCTGGTACTTAGCGTGAAACTTTTAATTAGGGTAAAATAATTAAACAAGTTTTCAAAGCCGAACAGCTACTAGCTTTGCCAAAGGTTCAAGAAAGAAAGGAATTTGTCGATTTTGGTAGGTATCAACGTAGTACTCGCAGTGAACAAATAGCGCAAAAAAAGGTCGCAAAAAAGTACCAGATAAGGTAAGATAAAACGCACGCGATTCTGGGATTATTCAAAGCTAATACTATTAGGTCCCTCTGGTGACAAACCTTTCAAGCGCAAAAATACTCAAGAAGGTAACCTACAAGCTCGGTGTAATTTTAGCTATCCGCAACAACGCCCCCTAGAAGAGAGTAGTTAAACCTTGAGAAACATTAAAAAGAAATCCTACCTGTTGACCGAAAAGAAAACTGCAACGTGAACAGAAAGTAGATAGTAGATTCCCGTTCACTTGACGTTAGTTCAAAATGGTAGAAAACCAAAACAAGTCAACGGTATATTTGCAAGCAAAATGACAACAAACATTGTCCAGGCTTATAAAACAAGGAAAGCCAAACCAAAGGTAAGAATTAAGGAAATTCTGCCTCATATTAGCCAATATCTCGAAACTGATAAAGCTTAGATAGAACCTCTTCAAATAAAAAAGTTGCCTTTTTCTATGGTCCAGATAAAAGGTTATATTGCTTTCTATTCTAAAAGCGATAATAAGGGACGTATTGGCTCGGCACAATAATATTTCTACAAATTTATTAGCTGATAATTGATAGCTTCCATGTAAGAATAATTTTTTGCTTATGTTTTAATCGATTGAATACTTACATATTTTTATAGAGCAAATATGGAAAATATATCCCACATTGCACAAAGGTGTGCGAGTTTAAAGAGCACCTATACGGCGCCGTCTCAGAAAACTACCTATCTATACGAGAAAACGGAAATTTTGCACCAGTGTGTAGTTTTGGTCAGTTGTTATAATGACAATTTGGCGATATGTTTTCCCTTCACGTTCCGCAGGAAGGTGAGGCAAAAAAAGCAATAGTAAATAGAAAAAAAGAAAAGAAAAGTATTTTTTTATTGTAAATTTTTGTAAATCTTTTTAGTACTAATATTAGATGCACTCTCGGCTGACGATTAGCGATATGTACCCAGTCTAGTATTATATACGTCTCTTCCGCGCGGAATCTCGAAAACCCCGATAGCCTCTTGAAAATTTTCGTCTATATAAGACATTTCAAATTTGCGATTTTTTTTCTCGGAAACGGTTAGAGTGGGACGATTGAAACTTTTTGGGTTTACAGAGGAATAGTGGGGGTACGTTGTGTAAAAATTTGGAATATACAGGGTGTGCCGGAAAAAAGTTATTAAACGTCAAAGTCGAGAAATATCGGGATCTCGTTGAAATTCAATACAGGCCACAAAAATTAGTTTTTTCGATTTAAACTTTTTCGACGCGTAGGCGACCGTGGGCTACAGAACCCTATTGTTTGTGAGCGCGATCGAAAGTTTGGAAATAATTTTTTTTATTTTTTAAAAGTCAAAATTTGGTCCAAAATGGTACCTCTTGGATCGCTAATAAGTTGAATTGGGTGCATCCCATCGACATTCGGTTTGAATAATCGGTTAGGCCATCTCAAAATCTACCTTTTTCCAATATATCGTTCTATACCTAACTGGAATGGAAATTGCCGAAAATGGTAAGAAACTGGAAACCACAGTGTAAGGCGTGATTTTTTCCTCCGTTTTTATTCCGTTTATTTTGTTTCGTACGGAAAACGACTTTTGATTGAAACGTTGTATACTTTAGCGGATAGAGCCGTCAAATTGTATTTAAGAGATATTTTTTCGTTTTTTTATCTTTAATACGGAAAAAGCGGCAGCTTATGAACTTTTTCCCGTAATTTCTGTTGGCGTTGCACTGGTTTGCTTAAATAATTCTGCAAGTGTCTATAATATATAACATTTTGAATTTTTTCTTGGTACACTATATCAACGGATAAAGAAGCTTTAATTTGTATTATAAGCGATCTTTGGGAAAACATATTTTGTGGCTCAAAAAAATTAATTTATGATTTTTTTATAGGTTCCTTCACCAGAGGTTTTACTATATCGACTGTAGCTTATTCAATTTTTAACAAAACCGTTTTATTTTTTTCTCAAAATATGCGCTGATTACTTCTCAATATTCCTGCATGTCCAAACTTATCAAAATATATTCGCAAATTTGAGCAAAGTTGCTTTTTTGGGTGCGGAAACAGTCACAATTTTCAAATTCTAACACCATTCGATTTAGAAAAAGTTGGCCATGGTTTTACCACGTGCGTTTTCCTGAACTTTAACTTTTATACCATCTGTCAAAAATAGGTGAAAAATGCGATTTCCAAATTGATTTTTTAGAGGAATAAGACCATTTAGACTACGTCTTTTGTGGGAAATACCTACCTTGAACCTTTATCTTTTTCGTTTGACCAAAAATAAGGGGGAAAATATCGCATTTATCCCGTACTTGTAATAATAAAAATGGCTTGCAGGAGGCATATTAACTTCAGTTTTTATAGTTTTTATAATATTTGGACAGTATTTAATGTATGAAACACCTGTCTTGGACCTTTTTCTTTGCGGTTGACCAAAAATAATTGAAAAAAGTGTATTATTTGTGTGTATCTTCAATACTCAACGTTCTATGTAATATCGAATACGTCATTAATATCCTATTTACCACAAATCACTCTCTAAGCTTCGGTAGCGTAGTAGTAGAGGCTGTTGATTTTGGAGACGAAGGTCGAGGGTTCAAACCCCAGTGTTTTTTTTTTTCTTTTTTTTTAAATTTTTTTTTTAATGTCGTTATTTACGTACTGAAAATTTTTTAAATTTTGGATTCTTACAGCTATAATAATCTATACGAAAAAGCTAAAAAAAAATTACACTTACCTGTCAAAATCTGACAGCTGTAGTAAAGAACTTTGTTATTTAGGTACTGAAATTTTTTTAAATTTCGGATTCTTACAGCTATAATCCTGGATACAAGAAAAGCTTAAAAAAAACTTGATATTTACATGTCAAAATGACAGCTGTCGTATAGAACTTTGTTATTTAGGAACTGAGAAATTTTTTAATTTAGGATTCTTACAGCTATAACCCTCGTTACAAAAAATCTAAAAAAAAATTGACACTTACCTGTCAAAATTTGACAGCTATCGTATAAAACTGTGTTATTTAGGTACTGACAAATTTTTAAATTTAGGATTCTTACAGCTATAACCCTCGTTACAAAAAATCTAAAAAAAAAATTGACACTTACCTGTCAAAATTTGACAGCTATCGTATAGAACTTTGTTATTTAGGGACCTGATAATTTTATAATTTCGGACTCTTACAGCTATAACTCTCGCTACGAAAAAGCTAAAAAAAAATTACACTTAACTGTCAAAATTTGACAGCTATCGTATAGAACTTTGTTATTTAGGTACTGAACATTTTTTCAATTTGGGATTCTTACAGCTATAATCCTCGTTACGAAAAAACTTTAAAAAAATTGACACTTACCTGTCAAAATTTGACAGCTGTCGTATGGAACTTTGTTATTTAATCACTGAAAATTTTTTAAATTTCGGATTTGTACAGCTATAATCCTCTATATGAAAAAAGAATAAAAAAATTTACACCCGCCTGTCATAATTTGACAGCTGTCGTATAGAACTTTGTTATTTGGGTACTGAAAATTTTTTTAATTTAGGATTATTACAGCTATAACCCTCGCTACAAAAAAGCTAAAAAATAATTGACAATTACCTTTCAAAATTTGACAGCTGTCGTATAAAACTTTGTTATTTAGGTACTGAATTTTTTTTTAATTTAAGATTTTTACAGCTATAACGCTTGCAACGAAAAAGCTAAAAAAAATGACACTTACCTGTCAAAGTAACAGCTGTCGTATTATTAAACGAACGAACTAGAACAGTGCCGTGCCCGAAGGGCTCGGCACAATAATATTTCTACAAATTTATTAGCTGATAATTGATAGCTTTAATGTATATTTTTATAGAGCAAATATGGAAACTATATCCCACATTGCGAGTTTAAAGAGCACCTATAAATATCAACATCATAATATTAAATATCATATATCTCCGTAACGAAAAGTCGTAGCGAATCGAGCGAGGCGGCATTGGAAATGGGACGTTGAGCACTATACGGCGCCGTCTCCGAAAACTACCTATCTATACGAGAAAACGGAAATTTTGCACCATTGTCTAGTTTTGGTCAGTTGTTATAATGACAAATTGGCGCAGGAAGGTGAGGCAAAAAAAGCAACAATGTATATAACTAATAAGTAGCATCTTTATGAGATCTTCACTTTAAGTTCTTAGAAATTTTTTGTAGGTCTTATAGTTTTTGAGATATGGAATTAAAAGTGGTTTTCATGTATTTGCCAATATCTCGAAACTGATAGAACTTAGATAGAAACTCTTTAATTAAAAAAGTAGCCTTTTTTTATTGTCCAGATAAAACATTTTATTAATTTTTGTTCCAAAGGCGGTAATAAGGGACGTATTGAGGAAACTGTGAAAACCGACCAAAAAATCCGAGTTTTCTGGATATTTTTGTAAAAATTCATAGAATTGTTAATTATCATATTTTCTTCGCTATTTTCGGGTTTTACGTTATTTTTGATGGAAATGTACCGAAAAATTGACTTATTTGCGAATTTTAAATTTTGGCATTTTTTCCATGTATATGCTCAGGAAAATGCTATGAAATCCATAAAAGACCATTTTCCTCGGAAACTGAAAGAGATACGGCAACAATGTATATAACTAATAAGTAGCATCCTTAAGAGATCTTTACTTTAAGTTCTTAGAAATTTTTTGTAGGTCTTATAGTTTTTGAGATATGGAATTAAAAGTGGTATATATTAGCCAATATCTCGAAACTGATAAAGCTTAGATAGAACCTCTTCAAATAAAAAAGTTGCCTTTTTCTATGGTCCAGATAAAAGGTTATATTGATTTCTATTCTAAAAGCGATAATAAGGGACGTATTGGCTCGGCACAATAATATTTCTACAAATTTATTAGCTGATAATTGATAGCTTCCATGTAAGAATAATTTTTTGCTTATGTTTTAATCGATTGAATACTTACATATTTTTATAGAGCAAATATGGAAAGTATATCCCACATTGCACAAAGGTGTGCGAGTTTAAAGAGCACCTAAACGGCGCCGTCTCAGAAAACTACCTATCTATACGAGAAAACGGAAATTTTGCACCATTGTGTAGTTTTGGTCAGTTGTTATAATGACAATTTGGCGATATGTTTTCCCTTCACGTTCCGCAGGAAGGTGAGGCAAAAAAAGCAATAGTAAATAGAAAAAAAGAAAAGAAAAGTATTTTTTTATTGTAAATTTTTGTAAATCTTTTTAGTACTAATATTAGATGCACTCTCGGCTGACGATTAGCGATATGTACCCAGTCTAGTATTATATACGTCTCTTCCGCGCGGAATCTCGAAAACCCCGATCGGCTCTTGAACAATTTCGTCTATGTAAGACATTTTCATATTTGCGATTTTTTTTCTCGGAAACGGTTAGAGTGGGACGATTGAAACTTTTTGGGTTTAGAGAGGAATAGTGGGGGTACGTTGTGTGAAAATTTCGAATATACAGGGTGTGCTGAAAAAAAGTTGTTAAACCCCAAAGTCAAAAAATATCGGTTTTTCGTTGAAATTCGATACAGGTCGTAAAAATTAGTTTTCTCGATTTAAATTTTTTCGACGCGTAGACGACCGTCAGCTACAGAAGCCTATTGCTTACCAACGTAATCGGATGTTGGGAAGTCAATTTTTTGATTTTTTTAAAATCAATGTAGGGACATGTTGGATCGTTAATAAATCGAATTGGGTGCGTCCCACATATTTTTGATTTGAAGATTCGTTTAGGTCATCTCAAATACTACTTTGGATCATAAAAAAAAACTACAATAAAAAGTATTTTTTTTGTTTCTTTATCTTTAATAAGGCAATAATATTCTATATTATTTTTAAAGTGGTCGGTGGCCTAGTGGTATATATTAGATTACGACTTTTGGTCACGATGATCCCGGGTTCAATTCCAGGCGCGTCTTTTTATTTTTTTAATATTTCGTTATTTAGGTAGGTAGGTACTGAAAGTTTTTTAAATTTCGGATTCTTACAGCGACAATCCTCGGTACGAAAAAAACCAACATGGGTTGTAAAGAAACTAAATTTATTTTTTTATCACGAATTGAAATGTTTCAAAATTAGAGGTTGCGAACAAATGGTTTTTGTCAAAAGTATAAAATGAAACAAACGAACGAGAAATCGGAAATTTTTTTTTATTTTTTAGTTTTTGTCAGTTGTTATAATGACAATTTGGCGATATGTTTCTCCTTCACGTTCCGCAGGAAGGTGAGGTATAAAAAGCAATAGTAAATAGAGAAAAGGAAAAGAAAATTATTTTTTTAGTACTAATATTAGATGCACTCTCGGCTGACGATTAGCGATATGTACCCAGTCTAGTTAACATATCGCTTTCCGCGATATGTTATTCGTCGCCTTCACGCGGAATCACGGCAACCCCGACTGCTTCCCGAAAATTTTGCACTATATCGTCTGCTTCATTTGAAATATGTGCGTATGTTGTCCGTGTCGGCGGCGTCGGCGTCGGCGGCGTCGTCAGTTTCGACATTTTCACATTTGCGATTTTTTTTCTCGGAAACGGTTAATGTGGGACAATTGAAACTTTTTGGGTTTACAAAGGAATAGTGGGGGTACGTTGTGTAAAAATTTCGAATATACAGGGTGTGCCGGAAAAAAGTTATTAATTTTTAAAGTCGAGAAATATCGGGATCTCGTTGGCATTCAATACAGGCCACAAAAATTAGTTTTTTCGATTTAAACTTTTTCGACGCGTAGACGACCGTGGGCTACAGAACCCTATTGTTTGTGAGCGCGATCGAAAGTTTGGAAGTAATTTTTTTGATTTTTTCAAAGTCAAAATTTGGTCGAAAATGGTACCTCTTGGATCGCTAATAAGTCGAATTGGGTGCATCCAATCGTCATGCGGTTTGGATAATCGGTTAGGCCATCTCAAAATCTACCTTTTTCCAATATATCGTTCTATACCTAACTGGAATGGAAATTGCCGAAAATGGTAAGAAACTGGAAACCACAGTGTAAGGCGTGATTTTTTTCTCCGTTTTTATTCCGTTTATTTTTTTTCGTACGGAAAACGACTTTTGATTGAAACGTTGTATACTTTAGCGGATAGAGCCGTCAAATTGTATTTAAGAGATATTTTTTCGTTTTTTTATCTTTAATACGGAAAAAACGGCAGCTTATAAACTTTTTCCCGTAATTTCTGTTGGCGTTGCACTGGTTTGCTTAAATAATTCTGCAAGTGTCTATAATATATAACATTTTGAATTTTTTCTTGGTACACTATATCAACGGATAAAGAAGCTTTAATTTGTATTATAAGCGATCTTTGGGAAAACATATTTTGTGGCTCAAAAAAATTAGTTTATGATTTTTTTATAGGTTCCTTCACCAGAGGTTTTACTATATCGACTGTAGCTTATTCAATTTTTAACAAAACCGTTTTATTTTTTTCTCAAAATATGCGCTGATTACTTCTCAATATTCCTGCATGTCCAAACTTATCAAAATATATTCGCAAATTTGAGCAAAGTAGCTTTTTTGGGTGCGGAAACAGGCACAATTTTCAAATTCTAACACCATTCGATTTAGAAAAAGTTGGCCATGGTTTTAACCACGTGCGTTTTCCTGAACTTTAACTTTTATACCATCTGTCAAAAATAGATGAAAAATGCGATTTCCAAATTGATTTTTTTGAGGAATTAGACCATTTAGACTACGTCTTTTATGGGAAATACCTACCTTGAACCTTTATCTTTTTCGTTTGACCAAAAATAAGGGGGAAAATATCGCATTTATCCCGTACTTGTAATAATAAAAATGGCTTGCAGGAGGCATATTACCTTCAATTTTTATAGTTTTTATAATATTTGGAGAGAATTTAATGTATGAAACACCTGTCTTGCACCTTTTTCTTTGTGGTTGACCAAAAATAATTGAAAAAAGTGTATTATTTGTGTGTATCTTTAATACTCAACGTTCTATGTAATATCGAATACGTCATTAATATCCTATTTACCACAAATCACTCTCTAAGCTTCGGTAGCGTAGTAGTAGAGGCTGTTGATTTTGGAGACGAAGGTCGTGGGTTCAAACCCCAGTGCTTTTTTTTTCTTTTTTTTTAAATTTTTTTTTTAATGTCGTTATTTAGGTACGGAAAATTTTTTAAATTTTGGATTCTTACAGCTATAATAATCTATACGAAAAAGCTAAAAAAAAATTACACTTACCTGTCAAAATCTGACAGCTGTAGTAAAGAACTTTGTTATTTAGGTACTGAAATTTTTTTAAATTTCGGATTCTTACAGCTATAATCCTAGATACAAGAAAACCTTAAAAAAAACTTGATATTTACCTGTCAAAATGACAGCTGTCGTATAGAACTTTGTTATTTAGGAACTGAGAAATTTTTTAATTTAGTATTCTTACAGCTATAACCCTCGTTACAAAAAATCTAAAAAAAAAATTGACACTTACCTGTCAAAATTTGACAGCTATCGTATAAAACTGTGTCATTTAGGTACTGACAAATTTTTAAATTTAGGATTCTTACAGCTATAACCCTCGTTACAAAAAATCTAAAAAAAAAATTGACACTTACCTGTCAAAATTTGACAGCTATCGTATAGAACTTTGTTATTTAGGGACCTGATAATTTTATAATTTCGGACTCTTACAGCTATAACTCTCGCTACGAAAAAGCTAAAAAAAAATTGACACTTAACTGTCAAAATTTGACAGCTATCGTATAGAACTTTGTTATTTAGGTACTGAAAATTTTTTCAATTTGGGATTCTTACAGCTATAATCCTCGTTACGAAAAAACTTTTAAAAAATTGACACTTACCTGTCAAAATTTGACAGCTGTCGTATGGAACTTTGTTATTTAATCACTGAAAAATTTTTAAATTTCGGATTTGTACAGCTATAATCCTCTATATGAAAAAAGATTAAAAAAATTTACACCCGCCTGTCATAATTTGACAGCTGTCGTATAGAACTTTGTTATTTGGGTACTGAAAAATTTTTTAATTTAGGATTATTACAGCTTTAACCCTCGCTACGAAAAAAGTTTAAATAAATTGACACTTACCTGTCAAAATTTGACAGCTGTCGTATAAAAGTTTGTTATTTAGGTACTAAAAAATTTTTAATTTCGGATTCGTATAGCTACAATCCTCTATATGAAAAAAGCTTAAAAAAATTTACACCCGCCTGTCATAATTTGACAGCTGTAGTATAGAACTTTGTTATTTAGGTAGGTATTGATTTTTTTTTAATTTCAGATTCTTACAGCTATAACTCTCGCTACGAAAAAGCTAAAAAAAATTACACTTACCTGTCAAAATTTGACAGCTGTCGTAAAAAACTTTTTTATTTAGGTACCTGAAAATTTTTTAATTTCGAATTCTTACAGCTATAACCCTCGCTACGAAAAAGCTAAAAAAAATGACACTTACCTGTCAAAGTGACAGCTCTCGTATAATTAAACGAACGAACTAGAACAGTGCCGTGCCCGAAGGGCTCGGCACAATAATATTTCTATAAATTTATTAGCTGATAATTGATGGCTTCCATGTAAGAATAATTTTTTCCTTATGTTTTAATCGATTGAATACTTACATATTTTTATAGAGCAAATATGGAAAGTATATCCCACATTGCACAAAGGTGTGCGAGTTTAAAGAGCACCTATACGGCGCCGTCTCAGAAAACTACCTATCTATACGAGAAAACGGAAATTTTGCACCATTGTGTAGTTTTGGTCAGTTGTTATAATGACAATTTGGCGATATGTTTTCCCTTCACGTTCCGCAGGAAGGTGAGGTAAAAAAAGCAATAGTAAATAGAAAAAAAGAAAAGTATTTTCTTATTGTAAATTTTTGTAAATCTTTTTGGTACTAATATTAGATGCACTCTCGGCTGACGATTAGCGATATGTACCCAGTCTAGTATTATATACGGCGGCTACATTTAAAATAAGTTGTCGTCGTCAGTTTCGACATTTTCACATTTGCGATTTCTTTTCTCGGAAACGGTAAGAGTGGGACGATTGAAACTTTTTCAGTTTAGAGAGGAATAGTGGAGGTACGCTGTGTAAAAATTTCGAATATACAGGGTGTGCCGGAAAAAAGTTATTAATTTTTAAAATCGATAATTATCGGATTCTCGTTGGGATTCGATACAGTTCGTAAAAATGAGTTTTTTTGATTTAAACTTTTTCGACGCGTAGACGACCGTGGGCTACAGAACCCTATTGTTTGTGAGCGCGATCGAATGTTTGGAAGTAATTTTTTTGATTTTTTTTAAGTTGAAAATTGGTCAAAAATGGTACCTATTGGATCGCAAATAAGTCGAATTGGGTGCATCCGATCAACATTCGGTTTTGATAATCGTTTAGGCCATCTCAAAAACTACCTTTTTCCAATATATTGTTCTATACCTAACTGGAATGGAAATGATCAAAAATTGTAAGAAACTGGAAACCACAGAGTAAGGCGTGATTTTTTTGCCGTTTACTTCTGCAAGTGTCTATAACTATATTTGAATTTTTTCTTGATCCACCATATCGACCGATAAACAAGCTTTAGTTTGCATAGTAAACGCGCTCTGAGAAAACATCATTTGTGGCTCAAAAAAATTAATTTATGATTTAGCAAGAGATATTTTTATCCGACGTTTTACTATATCGACTAGCTCATTCAATTTTTAACAAAACCGTTTTATTTTTTCCCAAAAGACGCGCTGATTTATTCTCAACACCTCTACATATCCTAACTTATTAAAATATATTCGTAAGTTTAAGAAAAATCAAGTTTTTGATTGCGGAAACAAGCAAAATTTGCAAATTCTAATACCATTTAATTTTGACTAGAGTGCTTTTACTGCTTTGGTTAATGTAAGTAAATTAATTCTAAAAAACCGGCTGTCAAAAATGGCGAAAAATTGGTGTTTTGAGCTTGACTTGCTAGACTAATAAGAACATTTCCAGATTTTAAATCGGATGGAATATCTACCTTGAACCTTCTTCTAATTTTATTGACCAAAATATTTGCCCAAAATGTTTCAGAAATAGTTGTAATCTCGATTTTAAAGATGACGTTCCGACATTGAAAATGCATCGTCACATGGTGGGAGGCTGTTCGATATTTCGATATTCGCGAATTTTTTTCTCGGAAAGGGTTAGAGCAAAACGATTAAAATTTTCTGGACGTAGATAGGAATAGTAGGGGCACGTTCTGGGAACAATTTCCAATATACAGGGTGTACCGGAAAAAAGTTATTAAAGTCAAAGTTGAAAAATATGTTTTTTTTTTTCGTTGTAGCGCGATACAGGTGGCAAAAATCATTATAATCGATTTAAACTTTTTTGGCATGTAGACGATGTTGGGCTACAAAACACTGTTGTTTGCGAACGCGATCGAAAGTTGGGAAGTCAATTTTTTGTTTTTTTTTAAAATCAATGTAGGGTCATGTTGTATCGTTAATAAATCGAATTGGGTGCGTCTAACACACTTTTGGTTTGGAGATTAGCTTAGGTCATCTTAAATACTACTTTTTTCAAATATATTGTTCTATACCTACCGGTAATAAAAAGGGTGCAAATTATAAAAAAGTAAGAATTACTATTTAAGACACGATTCTTTTACGGTTATCATTGTTTTTCGTACGAAAAACAACTTTTGATCGAAATGTTATATATTAGAGTATTTGTAGAATTATACCGTTTTAATCCTAAATTGAAAATTAACTGTCAAAATGACAGCTGTCGTATAGAACTTTGTTATTTAGGAACTGAAAAATTTTTCAATTTAGGATTCTTACAGCTATAATCCTCGTTACGAAAAAGCTAAAAAAAAATTGACACTTAACTTGAGGCAGAATTTCCTTAATTCTTACCTTTGGTTTGGCTTTCCTTGTTTTATAAGCCTGGACAATGTTTGTTGTCATTTTGCTTGCAAATATACCGTTGACTTGTTTTGGTTTTCTACCATTTTGAACTAACGTCAAGTGAACGGGAATCTACTATCTACTTTCTGTTCACGTTGCAGTTTTCTTTTCGGTCAACAGGTAGGATTTCTTTTTAATGTTTCTCAAGGTTTAACTACTCTCTTCTAGGGGGCGTTGTTGCGGATAGCTAAAATTACACCGAGCTTGTAGGTTACCTTCTTGAGTATTTTTGCGCTTGAAAGGTTTGTCACCAGAGGGACCTAATAGTATTAGCTTTGAATAATCCCAGAATCGCGTGCGTTTTATCTTACCTTATCTGGTACTTTTTTGCGACCTTTTTTGCGCTATTTGTTCACTGCGAGTACTACGTTGATACCTACCAAAATCGACAAATTCCTTTCTTTCTTGAACCTTTGGCAAAGCTAGTAGCTGTTCGGCTTTGAAAACTTATTTAATTATTTACCCTAATTAAAAGTTACATGCTAAGTACTAGGTAGGTAAATTTCCTTATAATATCTAATTCTCAAATAAAATGTTACAGTTCATAATATTGAGGTATTTTATTGAGTTTTGATTTTTCTGTAATTAAGTTTGTATTAAAAATACTTACTCTTTATTATGCTTAGACAAATAATTACCTATCTGGAACTTACCTTATTTTTATATGTATTTTAGATTTACCAAAAAGATAAAAGAAGCAAGAAAGCCTGTCTCCAATTAAAAGTAAATTTACTGGCATGCTTTGAGTTTTATTGGTCTAAACCCACGTAAAATATACCCTGAGCAAAAACCGTCACATCTTGGCACCCAATCAAGAGGCCAGAAAATTTGAGATGCCAAATTTACAACATTCGCCAGAGACAGAAAATAATCCATCTTCGGGTGTAGGAACACCTAGGTTCACCAGAAGTGGTAGAAACATCCGTCTTCCTTCCTACTTAGACCAGTTTGATATGTCAAACTCTAGAAGGCCGCCATCTTCAGAGCCTCGCCTTCTGCCTGGAAGAAGCAGATGGTCTTTGGATCCACCAACTGAAAATATACCGAATATCAATATTCAAGGTAGGATCCAACCAAATTTAAATCGAACTAATCCAACTTTTCGTATGGAGCCCTCCACTGCGGGCTTCAACCATTCTGGGCCGATCAGCGCAGCTGGACAGTCTGCCCAGAACGTGCCGCCATCTCCATCATCGTCTATGGAGGTTCCACCTCCTCAACAGCATATGTTTTTTGCTCCTGCTAATCCGTTAAATGTTCAGAACGAAGATATATTAAGAATAGTAACACAAGTGGTAGCTACAATGCAAAATTTAAATATAAATAATAATTGTAACAATAATTTACCTCAATCTCAGTTAAATAACATAAATATTCCATTCGATATTAAACAGCTGCCAGTTTTCGAAAATAATGGTTCGTTGCACCCCATGGAATTTTTGAGTAGAATTGAAAGTAGTTTAGCAGTCAATCAATTGCCTTATCACGACATTTATAAGATCCTCATTAATTCTTTTAAGGGGCGCGCACGCCTATGGGCGGATGCCTTTTTACATACTTTCCAAAATTATATAAATTTTAAACAAAATTTTTGTGAGCATTTTTGGGGGGCAACAAAGCAGTTGCAAGTTAGGTTACAATTAGATTCTGGTAGGTACAGAGAAGGTGACTCCCTAGTGGACCATTTTAATTATTTTGTAAGCCTAGCTAAATTTTTAGACCCACCATATCCTATTGAATTATTGTCTTCCACTATAGCTCGTCATTTTTCGCCCAGTATTTCTGTATTATTGGTGGGAGCTAATACGTTAGAGGAAGCCCTAAGGAGGCTACGACAGGCCGAGTACTATTTTAGGGGTCATGATGACGTAGTCACACCGGTTACGATACCTTCCAAAAATTATTCTACTCAGCCTAAAAAATATTTTAACGATAGAAACAATAAAAAACAAACTTTTAATCTGGAAGTGTCAGAAACCGTCGACGAGTCGGAAAACTGTTAATTTTCTCGGAAAATCAAGGTCCTATCCGGGAAAATTTAATAAAAAGGACCGTACTAGAAACTTTTTCTGATGAACAAATTGACCTCGATAATGTTTTGAAAGCTAGTGAGAACTTTAAATCGCCTATAATAACAGTAAATTTTTTTAACTTTAATTTCCCTGCTTTGGTTGACACTGGCAGTGAAATTTCGTGTTTTTCTTCAGATGTTTGGGCTCAACTGGAGCACAACCATCAGTTCATACCCTCTTTTTCTTGTGCAGGCGTTAAAGTTATTGGGGCTTTTAAAACCAAGCACAAACGTGTAGAAAAGCAAGTTTTTATGTCTCTTTCCATTGAGAAAGAGAAGTTTACACATGAATTTTTAATTATTAATGAATTAAATTACCCTGTTATATTGGGTATAGATTTTTTGCGTTTAGTAAAAGCAAAAATTGATTTAGGAAAAAATTGCCTAATATTTTTTATGAAAGATAAAACGTTGACAGTCCCTGAAATTCCTTCGGTTACTTTCATGGGCGAGCCAGAAAAAATTTGTGCTCGTTTGGTTTCGGAAAAGGTCAATGAAATCGTTTCTCCGGCGTCTTTTCCTGACAATACCTTTGAAGAGCAAGTAAATGCTGTCCTAAGGGATAGTCAGCTTTCTGAAAAGCAAAAAATAATTTGTCGAGATTTTTTACAAAGGAATAGGGAGGTTTTTTCTGAGACTCCGGGTCTTACTAAAAGTTATTCGCATGAAATTAAATTAAAAGATGAATCAGAATTTTTTATAAAACCCTATCCCATACCTTTGGCACATAGGAAAGCATTTCTACTTGCATACTGACAATCGATGTCTTACCTTCATTAATTCCTGTCGTTTGTTATCTCCTCGTATAAGCAGGTGGGCACTTTTACTGCAAGAATATGATTTTACAGTACAATATGTTCCAGGTCCTCAAAATGTTGTGGCTGATGCCCTTTCACGCTTTGCCTGTGTCCGTTTACCTGTACCAAATAATAAATGTTTTAAAATTTTGAGCTTCACTCTTCCTAGTAATTTCAGGAAAAAATTAAAGGATATCCCTCGTCTTCAAAGGGAAGATAAAAAATTAGGAGATATTATTATCAAACTGCAAGTTGAATCCAATGAGTGTTCTAACCTGCAAAGTCGTTTCTTATTGTTTAACGATACGCTGTACATAAGGCACTCCGATGATGAACCTTATCGGCTTTGTGTGCCCAAGACACTGACATCAGATTTTTGTGTGGCTTATCACGAAACCTTGGGGCACTATGGCGCTTTTAAAACTTGGTCAGCCTTAAAACACGAGGTTTGGTGGTCTAATATGTACCCTGAAATTAAAAAAATTATTCGTAGCTGTGATATTTGTCAAAAAAGTAAGACTGTTTCCTTACCAAAGCCAGATATCCATCCCATTATTCCAAATTCCAAGGGGGATTTAGTGGCCTTGGATCTTTATGGACCTTTAATTCGTAGCCGTGGTGGAGCTACCTATTTGCTTGTCGTTCTAGACGTTTACACCAAATATACTGCTCTTTATCCTCTTAAACGAGCTACTACCCGAGCAGTTTTGAGTAGACTGACTCTTGACTATTTTCCTAACATGGGAAAACCATTGAGAATTCTTAGTGATCATGGTACACAATTTACGGCCAAGTCCTGGAGACCCACCTTAGAGTCTTTGGGAGTTCAAGTTATTTTTTCTTCCATCCGGCATCCCCAGGCCAACCCTTCTGAGAGGGTTATGAGAGAATTGGGTCGTTTGTTCCGGGTGTTTTGTAATGAAAAACACTCCCGGTGGGCATTCGAGGTTAATAAATTCGTTTTCTTCCTTAATAATGTGGTGCATGAGTCCACCGGTTTCACACCCACTGAATTGCATCATGGTACCTCACCACCAAAATTGTTACCCGAGGATTTTTTGATACCAGGTACCGAACTTTTATCCACCGATGTAAAGTTAGTTCTAGCCAAGGAAACTTTGGTTAGTAAGGCCGCTCGACGGGCGGTATTATACCCTAGTAGGCCCTACCCTGCATTCGTCGAGGGTGATTGGGTACTTTTACGTTCCAACTACATATCTTCTAAACTGAAGTCAGAAACAAAAAAATTTCTTCTTCTGTTTGAAGGTCCGTATTTAATTAAAAAGAAAATCAGTTTTTCTACTTTTATTTTGACTTCTACAGACGGTAAAAAGGAAAGAGGTTCTTTTCATGCCAGTTTGTTGAGACCGTATTTTAAGAGAGAAGGTTAATGTTTGTTTTTAGGTTTCACTGGAGCTTTGAGCTTTCATATTAAACCTAAAAAGGGGGGCAGTTGAGGCAGAATTTCCTTAATTCTTACCTTTGGTTTGGCTTTCCTTGTTTTATAAGCCTGGACAATGTTTGTTGTCATTTTGCTTGCAAATATACCGTTGACTTGTTTTGGTTTTCTACCATTTTGAACTAACGTCAAGTGAACGGGAATCTACTATCTACTTTCTGTTCACGTTGCAGTTTTCTTTTCGGTCAACAGGTAGGATTTCTTTTTAATGTTTCTCAAGGTTTAACTACTCTCTTCTAGGGGGCGTTGTTGCGGATAGCTAAAATTACACCGAGCTTGTAGGTTACCTTCTTGAGTATTTTTGCGCTTGAAAGGTTTGTCACCAGAGGGACCTAATAGTATTAGCTTTGAATAATCCCAGAATCGCGTGCGTTTTATCTTACCTTATCTGGTACTTTTTTGCGACCTTTTTTGCGCTATTTGTTCACTGCGAGTACTACGTTGATACCTACCAAAATCGACAAATTCCTTTCTTTCTTGAACCTTTGGCAAAGCTAGTAGCTGTTCGGCTTTGAAAACTTATTTAATTATTTACCCTAATTAAAAGTTACATGCTAAGTACTAGGTAGGTAAATTTCCTTATAATATCTAATTCTCAAATAAAATGTTACAGTTCATAATATTGAGGTATTTTATTGAGTTTTGATTTTTCTGTAATTAAGTTTGTATTAAAAATACTTACTCTTTATTATGCTTAGACAAATAATTACCTATCTGGAACTTACCTTATTTTTATATGTATTTTAGATTTACCAAAAAGATAAAAGAAGCAAGAAAGCCTGTCTCCAATTAAAAGTAAATTTACTGGCATGCTCTGAGTTTTATTGGTCTAAACCCACGTAAAATATACCCTGAGCAAAAACCGTCACAAACTGTCAAAATCTGACAGCTGTCGTATAAAACTTTGTTATTTATTAACTGAAAATTTTTTCAACTTAGGATTCTTACAGCTATAGCCCTCGCTACGAAAAAGTTATAAAAAAAATTGACGCTTACCTGTCAAAATTTGACAGCTGTTGTGTTGAACTTTGTTACCTCTGAAATTTTTTTAAATTTTGGACTCTTACAGCTATACTCTCAGATACAAGAAAAGCTTTAAAAAACTTGTCATTTACCTGTTAAAATGGTAGCTGTCGTATAAAACTTTCTTATTTACCAAAATAATCATAAAAATGATTGAATTTCAGATTCTTACAGCGTCAATCATCAGTACGAAAAAAACGAACTTGAGCAGTAAAAAATTACACATACTTATATTTTTATTGCGACCTGGGTTGTGAAGAAACTACACATATTTTATTTAACACGAATCGAAGTGCTTAACAGTTAGGGCTTGCTAACAAATGGTTTTGTCAAAAGTATAAAATTAAATGAACGAACTCGAGCAGTGCCGTGCCCGAAGGGCTCGGCACAATAATATTTCCACAAATTTATTAGCTGATAATGTGATAATGATAATGAAATACGAAAAGTATATCCCACATTGCACAAAGGTGTGCGAGTTTAAAAGCACCTATAAATGTCCATATCAATATCATAATATTAAATAACATATATTTCAGTAATGAAAAGTCGTAGCGAATCGAGCGAGACGGCAATGGAAATAGGACGTCGAGCAATATACGATGCCGTCTTCAAAAACTACCTATCTATACGAGAAACCGGAAATTTTGCATCCGTTTTTTTATTTTTTAGTTTTTGTTAGTTGTTATAATGACAATTTGGCGATATGTTTCCCCTTCACGTTCCGCAGGAAGGTGAGGTAAAAAAGCAATAGTAAATAGAGAAAAGGAAAAGAAAATTATTTTTTTAGTACTAATATTAGATGCACTCTCGGCTGACGATTAGCGATATGTACCCAGTCTAGTTAATTTAGATACCTACATCAATATCAAGGCACTCTTAGTCAAAAGTGAATGGTGTTAGAATTTGTAAAGATTGCCTGTTTCCGCACCCAAAAAAGCGACTTTTCTTAATTTTGCGAATATATTTTAATGATTTTGAATATGTAGAGGTGTTGCGAAGTAATCAGCGCATTTTTTGAGAAAAAAATAAAACGGTTTTGTTAAAAATTGAATAAGCTACAGTCGATAAAGTAAAAAAAAAGCTGCCGTTTTTTTCCGTATTAAAGATAAAGAAACGAAAAAATATCTCTTAAATACAATTTGACGAGCTCTATCCGCTAAAGTTTACAACGTTTCGATCAAAAGTCGTTTTCAGTACGAAAAAAAATAAAAACCGTGAAAAAATCAGGCCTAACTTTATGATTTCCACTTTCTTACAATTTTCGGCAATTTCCATTCCAGTTAGGTATAGAACGATATATTGGAAAAAGGTAGATTTTGAGATGGCCTAACCGATTATCCAAACCGAATGTCGATTGGATGCACCCAATTCGACTTATTAGCGATCCAAGAGGTACCATTTTCGACCAAATTTTGACTTTGAAAAAATCAAAAAAATTACTTCCAAACTTTCGATCGTGCTCACAAACAATAGGCTTCTGTAACTCGCGGTCCTCTACACGTCCAAAAAGTTTCAATCGATCAAGTTCATTCCTGGGACCACGGTGTGGGCCGCGTGGAACCCGACTTTTTTCGACTTTGACGTTTAATAACTTTTTTCCGGCACACCCTGTATATTCGAATTTTTCACACAACGTACCCCCACTATTCCTCTCTAAACCCAAAACGTTTCAATCGTCATACTTTAGCAGTTTCCGAGAAAAAAAATCGCAAATGTGAAAATAGCAAAAGCCACGACGACGACGACGACGACGACAACATACATACATTATTTTTACCGAAGCGCCGTATAACATATCGCGGTGTAGCGCGATATGTAACAAAACTAAAAAAAATAAAACTACACTGGTTTAGTATGAAATGATCGCGGATTAAGTTCAGCCAATTGGCGCTTAATTTCATATTACAGAAATAATTATAATATATTATATTTTGTAATATCGTTTTGGCGAATAATTCGCTATTACAAAACGTTAGTTATAGTATTAACTTTGACAAATATGAAAATGTTGCTTAATACAGGTGCCTGTAAAAAAGGTAAAATAGGAAATTTAAGTAAAAACAGGTTTTGTTACATAGGTTTTAATGACTACTAAAAGATGGCACCGTTAACTCGTTTTTCAACTTTTATCGCTTAATTCGTAATTACATAACGCGGTCCACTTAGTATTCGGCTAATATTATTTAAGCGTTCAATATATCCTTTATTAACTCCCCCCCTTTTTTTATTACCATCGTGGTGATTAACATAGCAACAGCAGATGTTGCTGCACCAATTTGACCTTGTAAAAGCATCAGGTGCTCATCTAGTCTTAAAGTGTTTTCAGACAAGGCTACCTTAATCTCTAGGTTTATTTTGGGAGGTACAAGATCCTTACAATTTTCAGGACATAAATATTTATTTTTCAAATATTTTTTAACCTCGTCTGATATTCCAGAAATGAGCATCTTGCCCCAACAAGAGGATAACTCAGATTGTATTGGCTCAGAAAACTCCTTTACCTTAGTCTCATCCTCCCTTCAAATGGATGTAATGTCAAATTGACACGAAGCTTCTTCTGAAAAAAAAAGAAAATTGAACCTACTTTTACCACCTTAAACCAAATTTTACAATGAGACAACTCCCTCGGCAAACAAATTGTGTAGTAAATTTTTTGCCACATGTATACATGAAAATTACATCACCCTATAGGTATAATCCATGTAAAAAGTGTATTTTATCATTCCCAAAAAACAAACTTTGGGTGAAAACAACATTTGCCACCCTAGGCAAACTTAAGCTAGTACGCCACCCTAGGCATAAGAAATGTAGAGTAAAACAATAATAAATAACATTACGCCACCCTAGGTATTATGATGGGTTACGGGGTAAAGGGGGTTTGTTTTGTCAGCTTTAAAAATACGTGGTTGATGTTTCGAGCAAGCAAGAAGGTACTATTGGAAAAAAGATCCAGAGGCTTATGAATTGATGCTTTCACACTTAATTGGAGGCCATTTTATTTTTATGCGTTTCCTCCGTTTCCTCCGTTTTCAAAGGTTTTAAGAGTTATACAAAAACTTATTACGGATAAGGTTGAGGGAATCTTTATTGTACCTCTTTTGGTCTCCCAGCCTTGGTTTCCCCTGTTTAAAATGTTGTTAGTAACGAAACCTTTAATTTTTGAACCTAAGTTTACTCTTTTATCTTTCAGTGGGATGCCTCATCCACTGTCGGAGAGCTTTTCCCTGGCAGCAGGGAAGTTATCGGAGAAGCGTTACTACGAGGGGCAATCCCAAAAATTCATTAGAAATATGTATTTAATCTATAACAGATTCTACCTTGAAACAATATTCTACTGGATTCAGACTTTTGGTGGTCATTTTGTAGCATGAAACGTCTTGATCCTTATATATTGTTACAGTTCCAAGTGTTCTGAAGTTTCTAACCTGTCAGTTTAATACCGGCTAAAACAACTTCCATAAATAGGTCACAGCCTCTTCTCGTGTTGCCATTTCTCAACGAGAATCCAGAAATCTGTGTAGCTAGAGTGTTATTAAAATATTTGGATAAAACTCTTTAAGAGGCTCATGTCAGTTTATTTTTATTACGTTTAAAAGACCACACCCAATGATCTGCTACCTATAGATGCCGCACGCCATTCATAAACGCTATTTAAATCTGCTGCCAAAATCGTTTGTAGGAGAGAGGAGGTGAAGTACTTCCCCCCGGCCTGGAGTGGGGATTACGTTGCCGCCATTAGAATTTTACCTCGTTACTATGCGCTATCATATGGTCACAGCGGCGTCTCGTGTCAGGGTTCACAATAAAATATAATTATCCAATCTGAAATCAAATATTTTTTAACGTTTGTGAAAAAAAGGGTTTGTAGAACAGTAAAGTTTAATATACGATAGAAAAAATGGTCCGCGGAGCAGTAAAATTTAATGTAAGTTAATAACTATTTATTGTAATAATTATTATAAGAGAAACTTTGGATAGCTATAATTATAACATTTGGTGAACTGAGCTGACCTAAAAATAATTACACTATGTATACTTAAAACACGGTTTTTACGGTTTTATTGAAATTTAAAAGAAAAGCAAAGTTCCTTTTACGTTAGGTACTTTTTAATAGCGAAAAAGCACAACAATAATTTTTTCTTCCCCCTAGCCGCGCTCAAGCAGGATGCCTCTTTTTATTTCCCATCATGCCTACGAACTATACGAAGTTGTTCGCAAACTTCCTTTAACATAGCTAAGCAAAGATATTTACTTTGCTTAGCTGTTTAAAAGCAGCAAATGGAAAGTAAAGTCAAAATTTTGAATACTCTCGCAAGATGGAGGTAAAGTCAAGTGACACTCTTTCAATTTTGCTCTATTAAACTTTTATAAGTTGGCATGAATTCCAGGACTGGACTTGAAAATTTAACATGTGATACCTTCTAAAACAATTGATGCAATAGTCTCATCGGTTTTACCGCTTTAATATTGCCAAATAATAATAATAATTTATTTTGAAAGTTTTGTTCTATAAATATTATAATTTAAGGTAGGTAAAGTCGATTCAGCCAGTAAACCTGCAAGATGGCCGACCTGTCATATGACAAAAGTAATTGAAAATGCAAAAATCCATTTTATTTAGCTGGAATATGACTTTTGTCATATGACATGCCGGCCATCTTGCAGGTTTACTGGCTGAATCGACTTTACCTAATAATAAACATGAGTTTTTATATGGTTTAAAGATAAAGTGTCAAAATAGATTTAAAAACTATATTATATTACAATTACCTATTCAAACCTTGAAAATACTAAATTAACTGAAACGGAACTTTAAATAGGATTCTGTCACTCATATTTACAACAGAATTTTTTGTTTTATTTCTTCATATTATACCCAGAGAACTCAGAGCCAACTAATATTCTGTGATTATACCTATCTATAGGTAAAATACAATACCTACAGTTCAACATAAACTAATTGAATTCAGTCAGATATTACATTTTTACTGTCGAGGAAATCCCCATATATGACTTACATAAGGTACGTAGACCCAAAAGTGGTTTTTATGAAATTTGATGGTTATATTGGTTATGATACAGTTACATTTTTAAATTTGTATGTGGGCTAACGTAAAGTTAAAAGCTTCAATTTAGCCAGGGATTTAATTTTTCTCTCAATGGAAACCCCAATTTAACAGTTTTTGACTTACGTAAGGTACGAAGACCCAAATACGGTTTTTATAGAATTTGTTGGTTATGATACAGTTACATTCCTAAACTTTTATGTAGGCTAACATAAAGTTAAAAGCTTCAATTTAGCCATGGATTAATTTTTCTGTCAGTGAAAACTCTACTTTAACAGTTTTTGACTTATTACGTATAAGGTACGTATACCCAAAAGTGGTTTTTATGGAAATTGTTCTTTAAAATGCAATTTATTGATACGGTTATATTTCTAAACTTGTATGTCGGCTAACTTAATGTTAAAAAATTTAGAAATAAAACCAGCATATAATAATAATCATAGGTACCTAGGTAGGTATATATCTTTATTCTCAAGTAACTAAGTATAGTTTATTACAGGAATTAACTTACATATCCAAGTAAAGTATTTTTAACAAATAATAAGTAGGTTCAAGAATTAACAACTTATTAAAACAAACATTATCTAGGTACTATAGATACCTACATAAATATCTAATTCAAAAAAGTTTTCTTTAAGAGACCTGATTTGAGTACAACTAATAAATTTCACAAAGTCATAGTCTCACACGAATATTTATTTTCCAAACAGGTTAGGTACATGTTTTGCTCGTAGGTACCTGAGCATCAGAACAAAATAAGCCTAACATTGGTCTGATGATGCTCAGGTATGAGCGAAACATGTAGGTAACCTGTTTGGAAAATAAATATTTGTGAGACTCTGACTGTAAATTATTATATTAATGTCCTATTCCATGAAACAAAATCATTATTTTTCCAAAATACGATATTTGTTGCCACATGCTTTTGAATAATGGGCTAAAAATAATAATATAGTGGCCGGCTAAAATTTGGCCGCATATGGAAAACTTACACAAGTATTTTGTCTGGTACCTACAACATATTATGAAATCCCATGCAAAATTGAAGAGTTAAAGGCACGAACCCACGAACGTCATAAATGACGTTTATGGTTAAAGGTGATCAAATAGTGGCTTCCTTGTTTATTTTAGACTAAGAGTGTATCTGAGTTGTTTAAAGAATTCAATAAGCCAAACCATTTGCAAAAGTTATACCTATACAGTCTATCCATAATGTTCCTTAAATAAATAATACGTTTAATAAAATAAAAATGTAAAGTTTTAATTATTTTTCCCCACCTACCCACGCCTATGAATAGTTAAACCTAACCTACAAATAACCCAACTTTTTATGTAGGGGAGGGGTGGGCAAGTTGACATACCTAAGGTTTAAACAAAAACATCTTAGAAAAAACCAAGACTTATTTTTAATAAATGTAAGCAAAATAAAACAGTTGTTATATGTCTTTAACCTACATATACAGGGTGGCCCTTTAGTGTGGCAAAGTACAATAGCTCCGTTACTATTTCAAATACATTAAAAATATTAATACAAAAGTTGAAGGGCAGTAAGTGACTTATAACGTAAAATTATTTTTAACTCTATAGGGTGGCTCAAAAAAGCGGAACAATAAAAAATGTACTTTTTTCAAATGGAACACCCTGTATATTTTTTAATTTTTAAATTCCACATAAAATTATAATTATTTTTTATTAAATACATTATTAGTCTATACTTTATAGTTTCCGAGATATTGACTCTTGAAAAGTGACATTTTTGAACTTTGACAGCTTCTAGCTTTCTAACAGTACGTCTTAGAGCAAAACGGCTTACATGTCCCTATCTTTAATTTTTATTATCTTCCCAAAAAAATCAACTTCCGGTTAAACCGGATGTTACTCGAAAGCAGGAAATATAGTTGTTCCGGTTTAACTGGAAGTTGATTTTTTTGGGAAGATAATAAAAATTGAAGATAGAGACATGTAAGCCGTTTTGCTCTAAGACGTACTGTTAGAAAGTTAGAAGCAGTCAAAGTTCAAAAATGTCACTTTTCAAGAGTCAATATCTCGGAAACTATAAAGTATAGACTTATAATGTATTTAATAAAAAATAATTATAATTCTATGTAGAATTTAAAAATGAAAAAATATACAGGGTGTTCCATTTGAAAAAAGTACATTTTTTCTTGTTCCGCTTTTTTGAGCCACCCTATAGAGTTAAAAATAATTTTACGTTATAAGTCACTTACTGCCCTTCAACTTTTGTATTAATATTTTTAATGTATTTGAAATAGTAACGGAGCTATTGTACTTTGCCACACTAAAGGGCCACCCTGTATAACGAAATGAAATATAAACTCCTTGTACAAACAATACCACTTTAACAAAAATAATACAAAAATCCATCTTGCCCTACCCTATAGGGCAAGTTGACATACGAAAATAAGTAGGTATAAATATAAAATATTAGTTAATATAAATCACAAATAAATTGTTTTGATTTTTTGGATAGGCCGGCACACTCAGCGTGAGCCCATTGGCGACACTTCTAGTCTAAAATATTTTCAGTGCGGGCAAGATGACATACTCGGTATGAAGGTATGCCATCCTGCCCGACAATGAACGTAAATTTAAAAAAAATTAAAAAATGAGTTTTAAAATAAAATCTAAAAAAGATTGATCGCGAAATGAATAGTTGAAAATTAAATTTATTAAACAAAATTAAAAAATATAAGAAAAACAGTCAAGTAATTTTTTTATAATCTTAATCATAGTATACTTACATTGAAACGAAATCGTAAATTACTGAAAATCGTTAATATTTCTAACACCGCGAAAAACTTCCACCCACAAACACCTCTAAGTGGACACTGCCAACGAGCGAACTTGTTTAAGCATGCTAAATGCTCGGATGACGGTGGAGTTTCCATGGAAGGGCTACTGTGTCATCTTGCCCACCTATGTCAACTTGCCCATCTCTCCCCTACTCACCTATGAATAGTAACTGCAGAATTATTATTATTATATTTCGCAGTCTTGCACACTTCAAACCTGTGACCCATATTAATTAGTCTTGAAAAAAATATCAAAAAACACTAACAACACAGCAATTAATACACAAAACCGATAAACCGAAACAAATTTCAAACAACTTTCGAACGAAGAACGACCAAACTAAACCCTTAATTTCTCTGTGGACCACAAGTCAAAGAAATTATGAATGAAAAAAGGCAGGCTCTCTTCTGACCAATAGGAACGCAACGTCTTCTGCGTGTTTGCCAAACTGCATAATTTTTAAGGGAAATGTCTATAGGTTTTTAGACAAAGATTTAAATTTACCACATAACGTCATATTTTTTTCTCTTCTGGAAGGTAAAACCTGTAGATTTATGGCTTTAGGGATGAATAATATGTAAAATTATTAAATAAGTGTTGTTATTATTACTTTTAAAATATTGTTATAGCCGTAATTTATATATTGGTACTCTAAGAGTGTTAATACCCACTTTTAAGAGGTACGTTTGGCAAACAAAGTGGAGGGGCGCAATTTGCGAAAGTTACTTCAGAATGGTATACGATTTTGGCAATAGGTTCGTTTGTTATTGCTTCATCTATAGCTAGCAGATCATTGACCACACCACAGTGCCTCCCCTCAAACCATCAGTAGATGGCTTAAAACCATTTTGAAGGCAAGTGGTCTCGATACCGATTAATTTAAACCATACAGCACTCGGCATGCATCTACCTCGTCGGCAGCTCGGGCAGGAGTGTGTGTAGATACAATTCGTTTGGATGCTCGTTTGCGTTAGTTTATAATAGACCTTTGGTTGACAATTATTAACAGTTCGCCAATCCTGTATTAACTTTAAATTCCTAATATTAAGTACTGAATTCCTTATATTTTACATTTATATATATTATATCTTTGTGGTTTTTGTTCTTGGATTAACCCTTAATTGGCGTTCTGGGGTCTAACGGACTCACAAGAATTTTTACATCTACATAAAAAGAATAATGTAACAAGATTCAGCCTCGTCGCGCCATCTACCTTCGAGTTATGATACTAGCAACTAAATATTAGCTGCACGCTTAGGAGTGTTTAGTAGATAGCCGACCACCGGTCAATAAAAATCTATTGGGGTCCGTGCGGCACCACAACGTCACTAGTGTTTTTTTTTGGCATGGCGGGTTCTTCCAAGAAAGTTGTTTATGGCGACCCTAATTATGAGGAAACTTTAAATCAGTGGTATAATGATGCGGACAGTAAAAAAATTTTTACAAAATTCTTGCAAGGCAGCTAGCGGAACCGTACCTAAAAGACTTAACAACTCGCGGTTACCAAGAGCGCTCCGTTTAACCATTGCAAGAGTTACCAAAAAACCATTTCCACTTGCTGAGATGAATGTTCCAGACCAAAAACGAAAAAGGTGTGTTATCTGGGATCGAAGAAATAATAAAAAAAAACAAGACTATCCTGCGAAAAATGTTTTGAACCAATGTGCGGAGACTGTAGATCCTACAACGGTAAAGAATGTACCTAATTTTTTTTACAAAGTTTACTGTTTGCAGTTTTTTATTTTCAATCAAATTTTGTTGAATGTTTTTATGATTTTAGGTTAATTGCTACCTTAACAAAAGCTAGAAATCGTAATTTTTTTTAAGTATTTATTTCAGCGTTCTTTATTTAATTTTTCAGTTTCTGAAAAATAATTGTTTTTTCGAGATAGGTTCATGTTGTTATTTAAAATCTTTTAAATAATAAAAAAATATTACAAAAAACATTTTTAATTCGTAAAAGTACATGTAACAACGAAGACTAAGGTAAATAATAAACTATTACATTAAAGTTCCCTTAAAAAAAAATACTTTTAATCTAGGGGTCCGATAGACCCCACCACGCCAGTAGCGCAAGAATATTTCACGACGCCAGTTAAGGGTTAATGACAAGAAAATTAGTTATGTTTGTTTAGCTTGTTGATGCCTAGAAAAGATTTGTTCTGGTTTGTTATAATATAATGATATATACTTGAAATTATTATTTTTTTTGTTATGCGTATTTTAAAATGTAAAACAAGAATAATGTTTTCTTAGTTGTTGCTACTATCTTGACACTTCTACAACTATTTATTTATGAGACGAGGCCGAAATATAATTACACACTGAGAAAATATCCAGCAAAAATATCTTTACAGATGTATTTTTGGCTATCCCAGCTAAAATATTTGCCAAAGTTGCTAATTGACTTTCTTGTAGCAGTAAAATAAGGTTTACTACTGTCTTTTTATTGATTTTAATAAGTATCTACTTTGTTGTTGATAATAAAAATTTTCTTAAATATTTCGCAATAGCAAAATACGTAATTGTAAGAGCAAAAAACTTTTTCAAAAGAATTTTTATCTATCCTGAAAAAAAATGTTGCTGTCCCAGCAAAGAACATTTATTAGATTCGGTATTCGCGGGTGTTTCCGTGTCGCCATTCGGTGTCGTTACGAGCCAGTTTCGAGTATTTCAGCCCGTCCGAGCCTGTTGTCGCGCCGTTCGCGCATCATTTCGCTAAGTTTAGTATTGAGGGAGAGGGTGCGCCACAAAATTTTTCTTTTTCCTGTGTTTGTTACCTGCGGCTAGCTGTATTTTGATGAAGTACAAGAAAAGTTGGGAGGCCACCTTTAAATTAAGAAGAATACTATATACCTACGTTACGTTAATGCAAATTTGGGAAAAATGTTTGATGATTTTCCATGTCCTTATAGTTGAATACAGAATTGGTAAGTTTTGTTTGTATTATCTTACATATAATATAGGTACTTGTTTTTGTTTGTTAATATAGGTACTTGTTTTTGTTTGTTTTTATGCATATTTCGATAAATCATATATTTGTGTATTTTTAGATAGAGACAGTTTTTAACAAAAGGTTTCCTGATTGTATTGACGTCATAATATACCAGTGGAAAGTTTTATACAGAAAAATAGCAAAGTTGAAAGAACGAAAAATCAGCGGATACTGCCTTGAAGAATATATTGGTAAGTTAAAATGTTTCATTGTGTATATAAAATGTTTGCATATTAAACAGGTCTTATAATAATAATTGTGATTGAAAACTAATGAAATATTTATTTTTAGACATTACTGCTAAAAGGCACTACTGATGATGTTGCAATATTTATTCATCCCCATAACCATTAAAAATGCCCGAAAAACTTGCCTATGGAGACCAAGCAGGAGTGAGGTGCAAGAAAGCTTCTTCTTTATGCTCAATGGGAGGCTTAACTGATAACAGCGTCTACTTTTTTTTTACATTTTAAAGTCTGAACTTTTTAGTAAAATTCAATAATTGCAGTCGTGCATACACTACAGCATACATTGGTGTTACAATGACAAACACCGAGAAGTTGTCTTATTCTTGACTTCGCTTGGTTTCTCCCTGGTCCTTCATTTCCAGAATTTTTGATTACCTACCCCTATTGTAAGTATTTAATCAACATTTTCCGTTCCAGAATGATCATCTCACAGAAAAAATAAAGGCAAAATGTGAGAAGCTACAACTGTTCAACCTAACTGTTCAGCCGTTCGGAGTCATATATGGTGGGAAACCTTATTACCTCTTCAAATGTTATAGTGGTATCAGTGCTGTATCATTATTACTATTATTATTAGGTGCATAATATAGCCCTGTTTTTGTTATTTCATATGTTATAAAGAAGTTTCTGTAAATTCTCTTTCTTTTATCGCCTGCGTAGGGTATAATTATTTTTTCTTCCTTATCTCATTTTTTATAAAAAAAGCATTTGTAAAATGAAACTTTTCTTATTATTAATAGATGCTTTAGGTTCCTGTTATTTAATGTTATAACTTCTAACGTTCATATAAACCGCTTTTTGCATAACCTGTATTATTGTTTGGTTCTTGTCGTATTTTTTTTTATATAAAGAAATGTTAATTTCATTTAGGTTTTTCCTTTTATTCCTATACCCTATATTTGAATCTTATCCTCACGGCATTAATATTACTACATATACTTAATGTACTCTATTTTATTAGCCCCTAAATTTTCTTTTTTATTGCAGCTAATTTTATTTTGTTTTTACCCTGGGTGAAAGTGCGCCTGTGTCGCAAATTCGAGTGCATGTACGGGAACCTCGAAATCAAAAAGTGCAACTGCTTTAAATTTTACTTTATGTATTTCTTACAGTTTTTAAGATTCCCTTATTAGCACTCAAATTTGTGACACAGACGCACTTTAACCCAGGGTAAAAACAAAATAAAATTTGCTGCAATAAAAAAAAAACTTTTAAGGGTAAAAAAGCACCCTCTTGTGCTAGCTATATAATTTTATTGTAGAAGGAGAGATATTTTTTGTTATTAGAAAAAGTATTTTTACCAACAGCAAAAGATTTTTAAGGTACAAGAAATATCCTTTCTTCGCTAAATAATCTTATTTACTACTGCAAGAGAGACGTTTTTAAGTACAGCAACGTTACTTTTTAGAAATAGCAAAATTACTTTTTAGCTATAACAGAATTATTCTTGCAAAGTGGTTTTATTACCACAGCAAAGGATGTCCAGCAAAGTGCATTCTCCTGGTATAGTAATGTGCTTGGCTGTCCCCCATTTAGCAAAATATTTTAGCTATGGTTGCTAAAATTTTCGCAGGGAATGAAAAGAGATTTTCTCAGTGCACGAACGAACTTACCTTAAGTGATGTTCGATCTTGATTATATGAGGCCTCGTCGAAATAAATAAAGTCCCTATACCCACCCTAATTATCAAGATCACAAAAAAATATCTATGCTATGAATTTTATTTAAACGACAACTTTACCTTCAAACGGAATTTAAAGTAAGTATCACTTGAGGATAGAGAGCAAATTTACGACATAAAATTTGCCTACAAAATTTTCAACAGTATGATCGATTCAACGCCACTTATTAATTTATTAAATATAAACATTCCATCCTATAACACGCAAAACAAGCGTTTTTTCCATATACAACAAATTATCATTCTAACGCGCCTCTGAATCGTTGCTGTAAATCGTATAATACAATTTCAAATTTGGTTCAACTGGATATCTGTTTTCTTTCCCTCAAGGCTCTAACCAGTGCACTCAAAAAGTATCCTATGAATTCAGTTTTAGTATAATAACACTGATCTGTTAATGTTTAGTTTAACGTTTAAAATAAAACTATATTTTTATATACCTTATTTAAGTACAACTGCTATAATGTTAGAACTATATTTTTTTATTTAGTAAATACTGTTCCTGGGTTCGTCACGTTTGTTTTCCTCAATGTATAATAAATAAATGAATTAAAAAAATCTACAAATTTCAGTTATAAAATGTTATAGATGTTTTTAAATATTTCTTCATCCAAGGCACACATAGGGGTTTCCACCAACAACTCCTACAAAACATAGGAGTTGTTGTTTCCACACGGATTTTATCGAAGCGTCGGCATTGACAAAACAAATCTAGATCCGTTTTTACTGCAATTCGATGGTGTTGCTGTCGAGACTAGAGATTCTTGTCTCTCGTTGCCCTTTCTCGACGAGAAAGCTATTTTCTCTAGAATAAAGCTCCGAGACGAGACAAGACAAATACCCTCTCTAGTCGAGAAATTCTTATTTCTCTCAAGCAAAAAATGTTTTATAATTTATTGTGAGTGTTTGCATAGACATAGTAAACAGTTAAGCAGTTATTCATGTTTTTTGTATTGTTTTTTTCGATTAAAAATATGCAAAAATTGTGAAATGTATTGGCTTTGGAAATAAGTGCTTTTTATTGTAAACTGTAACTATTTGTGGGTAGAATAAAATTAGCATATAACCAGAAATTAAAATTTGGTTAGTGTAATAGCCACGATACACCATTTTAAATTAATATTTGATATAGGCTATATAGGGAGGTTGGAAATAAAATTTAATTGTTAAGACAATTAAGTTTTTCATGTTTAGAATAGTTGTGAAAAATAGCCTAGTGTGAGAGCGACGCGGGAAAGTACGGTAAAATTGGAGTTATTTCTACGATACAATATAAAATAAAAGAACAATAAAGAAAATGTGGTATTATTAATCCAATCTCAGTTTGAGGACATTCCAATCATTCCATACGGCGGTAAACAGTCTCAAAGAGACCGACCGCACAACCAGGGTTGTCAGATCTTTCTTCTTCAATTCTTTAAGTTTTTTTATTAAAGATATTTCATTTATATCAGTATTCAATTGTTAGTCAGTAACTTTCTTTGAAAGCTAGTTTGCAAATATACTTTAAACCGAGGAGTTTTGAGTGTGACAGAAAAAAATAACAAGCTATTCATTGTTATAATAATACATTCTTTAGTTCTTAAGAAACAATATAACTGAAATCAAGACAAAAAGTGTTTTCAGTGTTTAAAAACAACTAATTAACAAACCCTTGTTTCTCGTATATATTTACATTGTGCTTACAAATCCGAAAATTTTGAAGATTTGGCAACAGCATGTAATTTGTTGCGGTTGGAAGCGCCAGGATATAAGCTGAACCGGTACCCGGCCCGTCTAACGATCGATTCTGCCAGACAGAGATAGGCCAGTGACCGCCGATGGCGTGGAAGAGACGGAGATAATATATACGTGGTTATGCCTTGATGAACGGGCCGGAGTCTGGTTGACGAGAATGAAATTCTGGTAAAAAAATTAAAGCATTTTCTGAGCAGTGTCGTGCCATGTCAGGTTTATTTTTCTGATTTTAGTTTTGTATATAGAATTTTTGAGTTACCTTATATTTATTATTTTAATATAATATTATTATATATACAGAGGGTTTATAAAGTGTTGTATGTACAAACACCTAATGTAAAACAAACTTATAAGTGTGTATACGCATATTAATTATTTGTGTGGAACGCCTATGGTTAGGAAATTCCCACAGTTTAATGTCATTAAATTGACCTATAAGAAACACTATAATATAATGTATTGAATACAGTTTTTTTAGACAACAAACTTAAATTAGTGTACGTATTTAACACGTATATTTTACGTCCTGTACCTACGTACGTACCGTTAATGCCCTGAAAAATGTTCGTATATAATACGTACATACATGGTACGTACCGACGTAAAATGGACATAAAATGTACGTATTTAATACGTTCAATGCTGTTTGGGATCAACAAACTACTGATTTATTATTGACGTCACGTATAAGCAGGAATTTTGGTGATGGTTCATGTAATGTGGAGGAGATTATGAAAAAAATACACAATAATAAACGTTTAAGAGACACAATAAGCTTTTACTGTTTTTACTCACTTTTTATTATCCGTTACCTTTTATTAGCTTTGAATAAATATTTTACGTGAGAAAACACATGACATGCACGAAAAACTTACAAAACTTAATTAATTTTGATATTTTCGTCATAAATTGGATATTTTCAAAAGGGATCCTTTATCTTGGATTATATCAACCCGATTAAAAATATAATTACAGCGTTGTCATGCTTAAAAAATAGGATATTATGTAATAAAAAATGGATTCATTTGTTATTACTAAAGAGCGGGTATTAGGTAGTGCTAAACCAGAGTCGACATGAGGACTTATTGGGAAATATTATTTATTATTTGTTTAAAAATCGGGCGTCGCTAAATTCTTGGGTGTTCAAATCGACGACAAACTAAAGTTTAAGGGCCACATTCTTGCATTTAATGGAAGACTAGCTTCTGGTTCTTACGCAGTGTGAGTTGCATCAAGGGATCACTTGTTGAGAGTCACTTGAGGTATGGTATTGCTTTTTGGGAATTTAGTAGTAAGGGCCTATTGGGCTCCACATTGGTTTTGCAAAAGAGGGCATTAAGATAATTGTGTGACCGTACTCACTGTAAACGTTTATTTGTCAGGAAAAAGATTTTAACTATCTATTTATTGGAATACTAGTTTTTACTTTATATAGTGATCATTGTAATTTCCATTTCCAACAGTTTTAATACTGTCCAAAGCTTTGTTAACAAGATGTACCTACTTCTTTTAACAATAAGGTGTATTTTGATTTGATTTTGATTTATTAGAGAACAAAATTTTGTGTGTGAGGCAGAGTAGTGTCGGATTGAACCCTGATGGGGCTGCCTACCGACTAAACTCCCCGACCTCACGTCTTAGTATTTCAGCTCTGCATGCCTAATGCGTGCTTTGCTTCGTACTTCACCTATGCCTAGGTACCGGTGTACCGTCAACTGGGGCTTCTTTGATCAATAAAATTTAAATTTTTGATTGTAGTTAGCTAACCAGTTGTGATATTTGGAAACAAAGAAATATTTGCGGTTATACGTTTAATCAAAAAACTCTGTAGGCATTCAGTAAACTTTAACAGAAATCCAAAAAAATAAAAATAAAAAAAAGATCTGACCAAAGTTTTACTTCATTTGGGGCCACTTTGATCGTGCCTTATTTTTGCTCTTAAAATCAATGAAACCCCGTTCAATATTAATTTTAAAAAAAAATTTAATTCTGTAATAGTTAGTTTCAAAAATAACAGGTTTGTGTAAAAAAAAACAACCAGAAATTATTTGATTGATCATGATTAAAGTTGCCCCCATAAGAGGCGATCAAAGTTACCCCACGAAGGTTTTGGAAAGCTGGACGGTCTGATTATTAGTTTAAAACAAATCTAAAAAAGTTATTTACATCTTAGATACCTACATGAGATTTTATATAAAATAATAAAAATTTACCCATGATAAAACACTGAGGCTGTGTACTAAAAATTTCAGGAAGCTTTTTAAAATCTATAAACGTAAAAAGTAAACATTCTTACCTTGTAGTACGAGAACCACGGCAAAATGCACCACCAAGTGTCCACTATCATGAACGTGTGATAATTAAAAAATATATGATGTGTTCAAACGCGCCAAGAAATTTGCGCTTGCGCAGTAAATGAAGAAAATAAAAGTTCAGACATACGTTATCAAAGTTACCCCGCAATTATCAAAGAAGCCCCAGTTGACGGTACCTAGGTTTCGGTTTTGTCACATTACTTGTTTCTTTATTTGCAGCTTACTGTAAACGTGTTTGTGTATGTGTAAGGCTTTTGGTGTAGTGTACGTGTTTGTGCTTCAGAAGAGATAACACGTGCCTAAGCTTCACGGCTATAAGGACCCTACTATTTCAGGGAGAGTAGGTACTTGCAGAGCTGATCTGAAGCAGTAGTAAGCTGTTTGTTGTTAGCGACTTACTGTGATAGGGTTTGTGTAGATCTCTGATTGGGTGCAGAGTGTGGGTGTTTGTGATTCAGAAGAGGTACACGTGCGCATGCTTCACAGTTATGAGGACCCCACTGTTTCAGGGAGAGAACTTGCAGTGCTGATCTGAAGCTGTAGTAAGAAGCTGCTGGGAACTTACTGATAGGTGTGTGTATTGGTGCAGTGTTGTGTGTAGTAAGTTCTTGTATGGTAGGTAAATTTCTTGGTAGGTTTTTGTAGGCTTTTTTCTTTACTGACTATACTAACTAGGTATGGCGGCGTCTAGTTTAACGACTCCTTTCTTGACTCTGGCTAGATATTAAAACGGTATTTTACTTCTAGTTTATTTCTTCTTTTTTCTTTGTTCTTAATTATAGCGAATTTCCTTTAAGCTATGACAATAGCTTAATTCTTTATTGGAATAAGTTCCTGCTTTTTTTTAAACTTTGACCGCTTTCCTTTCCATGAATGTTGTTATCGTTTCCCATTCAAGATCTCTATGGATTTATTGTGCATTTCTTACAAACCATGGTGCTGCTTCTGCTTTTCTTACATAATTATTTTCTGTGGCCTCCAACCGTTTTATATACTTATGTATTCGCTACCGCTTTTATCAATTGCAGCTTGATTTTGAGCCCCATTGTGCTCTTTGGACCTATCAATGGGTACAGTCTGTCCATACCTGCCTTTGTCTTCCTAATTACTTTCTTGATGTGCTTTTCCCATGTTAGACCGGAGTCTATTCCTAAGTAATTATCTTACTTTCCCTCCTACAATCTGGGCCAACATGTCAGCATCACTCGCACGTACAACTAATGCATGTGAATTGTTTCATAACCACTTCAATTCTTCAATGTACATACAAGGCGCATCCATTTTTTTTTTGTATTTGTGGACAAACTAAATGAATTTCAAATAACTACGCAAGTTAAAATTCAGAGCGTCAATTCTACTGCAAAAATTCATACTAATAAAGTTAAAAAATGACAAGAATTTTTATCGAAAAAATTATTAACTGATACAAAACCAAAGGAATCAGTAGACTACATTTATTAAAATGTATTTCTTTTCATGCCGCTCCCGCCTGATTTTAATTTGTTGAGATTGTTTTTTTAAACCTATTGTAAATTTTTTTTTCCGACTAAATATAAGATATACCTAGTTTAATTATATCATTTTTATTTGTAACGAACCCTACTAATGATATTTTGTGTATTTAATCCATCTCCATATAAATAAATTCGGCAACTATAACAAGTATTTATTATTTGTGTCTCTTATCAGTTATAGATTTTACCTGCCTCATGCCCGGTACGAATCACACAGCACCCACTGCCGCTACCAGATGGCAGCTGTTTTTAATACGGTTTTCCTTCTCGAAATATTAACTTAGCTTGTACTGCTAGTAACGGTTGGTCCAAGCTTCGGTCCTTTTCACCTAGAAGGTGCCTTGTTGCCTATTGGTTTAGTCAGTGGCGTATTTAGAATATTGCCACGGGGGGGGGGGGGGTCTATACCTTTCGTGTTATTTTCCTTCTTTTTTTCTTTCTTTCTTTAAAAAAGCGCCGCAGGCGAAAAAATTTTCGGTGCCACGCCCTATTTTGAACTATCAAAATTTATAATTTCTATGTTTTGATAGCTGAACCCAAAAAAGGAAGAAATTAAGAAATTTTTAAATATAAACGCAATAATGGGAATATATATTTTTAAAAATATTTATGTTTAAAAATATATATTTCTACATAATATGACCGATTCCGAAAATGATTGGTTTTCAAGTTATTTTTGCCATTTTTTTTTTGCCAAGTTTGGCCATGTTGTTTTGTTATCTGTGACACAGTTACTTAATTATTTGTAAAAACAAAGTATTGCTAATAGTTCTAGTTTGCAAAAAAGTTACAAAACTAAGTGAACATCATTTCAATTTTTTTAAATGAAATAAATTAGACACGCAGGTAAAAAACAAGAAAAAAATTGAAATAACTCGAAAACCAAGCATTTTCAACAAATTACCTCCAGCGAGGAATTAATCGAATTATCAATCACCATGTATATATTATTTTACTCACTTAAATTAGAAATTAAATGCAACAAGGCATCTGATCTGTTCTGAGTTTTTTTTTAATGTTGAGCCCACGGGGGGGGTCCAGACCCCTCGGACCCCCCCCCCCCCTACATACGCCACTGGGTTTAGTGTTGGCAGTTTGATGGCAGCTGGAATATCTCAGGACTTGGTTGGACCCGAAGGCTTGATATTTATTTATTTTATTTATTTATTTATTTAACTCAATCACAAAAGTAATAAAAATACAAATATAGTGTAAGCACTATGGACTAAAAGTCTGTGTTGTGTACACTATAACACACTTAAACTAAACTATTAAATAATTAACAATTATAGTCTTATTTCCTAAGAAAATAGACAATATACTAAGTATGACAATACATATCACAAGACATTATAAAAACCTAATATTGCTGTAAATATTCTGGGTATTAAGTCTAATCCATTTATTTAGGTCCTTTTTTATGTAATGAATTTTTTTTCTTTTAAAATGCTCTGGCAATATGTTTAGAATCTTTGGAGCTATATAAGAAATGGATCGTTGAGTGGCATCAAAGTGGGGGTTAGGTATGGTTAAATGACGATTAACATTTGCTCTAGTCACGATGTCATGTCCTATGTAATTTTGAAAAATATTTCTAGTAAGAGAAAATGTAAGTATACTTTTAATATACAATTGAGTAATAGTGAAGACTCTGGATTGCCGAAATAATTGGTCAGAGGAAAAACGTCTTGATTTACACAAAATTATTTTTAAAATATACTTCTGTGCGATGTTAATGTTAGTCAGTACATTTTTATGAGCTGATCCCCAACATATTATTCCATACTTTAGGCAAGATTCTGTTAATGCTTTATATACATTAATTATGACATCTCTATTTAAAATATAACGTAAGTCGTAAAATTTGTAAACCAATTTTTTTTACTTTATTCTTAACATAATCTGCATGAACCGACCATTTCAACAATTGATCAAAGTAAACACCCAAATATTTGGTACTTTCAAACTTTCAACAGACCCAACCATACCTGCACAACCACAATCATCAGAGAAGCCACAGTTGTTAGAATGAACCTTAATTTTACTGACATTTGGGAAACCGATCTTATTCATTGAGAAACACATAAAATTTGTTTTGTGTATGTTTAATGTTAAAAAGCTATAATGAAGTCCAAATTTTGACATTAGTAGCAGCCCTTTCAGCCTTCTTAAAAACGTCATGCCAAGATAGCCCCTTTACAAGAAGAACTGTATCATCCGCAAAACATACAGTTGTAACATTGGGTATTGCTTTCGCAAGACCATTAAAATATATGGAAAACAGAATAGGGCCGAGCACTGTACCTTGTGGAACACCATATTTAACCTCACGAGAGGAGCTGGAAACTGTATTAAGTTTAACTATCTGGTTTCTGTTGCTTAAGTATGATTTAAACAGCTGAAGAACCCTACCCCTTATTCCAATTCTTTCTAGTTTGTGCAGCAGAATATCGTGATTCACAGTATCGAAGGCCTTAGAGAGGTCCAGGAAAATGGCCAGTGATTTAAAATTATTATTGAAGCAATTAATAATATAATCGGCAACTTCATGTATGGCAGTATCCGTACCCATTCCCTCTCTAAAACCATACTGAGAATCAGACAGTAACTTATTAGTATTTAAAAAATTACACAGTCTCTTCTTTATACCTTCTTCTATAACTTTACAAATAGGACTGGTAAGTGTAATTGGCCGGTAGTTATTAATATCTGTTTTTTTTTTCCTCCCTTATGAAGTGGAAGGATTATAGCCTTTTTTAAGATGTCAGGAAACACACCTTTATCAAAGATCATATTTACAATGTGCACTAATGGCTTAACCAAGTACCTATAGTTCGATTTTATAATTGAAGCAGACATGCCAAAATCACCAATTGAAGAAGAATTCTTCAATGAATTAATAGAATTAATAATTTCCTCATCAAGAATCGGATAAAGAAACATTGAACCGGAAAATTGGTCCTCCCTCAACAAGTGATCCGGCATATTTGTCGGTTTACTTATTCTACTAGCTAGTCTTGCACCCACACTACTAAAATAGTTACAAAATTCTTCAGCAATTGCTACCTGGTCTGTTAACTCTTGGTTTTCACTATTCTTCAGAGCCGTAATACAAGTTTTCGACAGGTTATCATTTGTTGCTTCTTTAATTATATTCCAAGTCTTTCTGGGATCATGGTTTACAAAATTTAATTTATGTTTAAAATAATTAGATTTTGTTCGTTTCATTATTGTACTTAAATGGCGTCGATAGTTTCTATAATTTATCAATGCAATGTTATCGGTTGATTGCAGCAGTATTTTCGTTAGCTTAATGCCAGTGTTGGTTTATTTACATGTAATGATGAGAAGAGAGGTATTAGACCAGAATAGTAGAAAAATCAAGTCTTTATTAGTTCTGTCAAAATACAAAATAGCATAGAACTTGTCATGCAACAACTAAACTAACAGTAAAAATTTAGGAGTATACAAATAAGACTCAACAATAGGAAATGAAACAAAAGAAGCAGCAGGGGGAGGGCCAATAAAGGTCCCACATTACAGAAAACAAATACAATTTAACTTAACCATTACACAAGTGTACATAGTGAATGTTGTGAAATTGTGAAATTTAAAGTTATGAGTTACTAGGAAATCATACAATTTAATTGAATTAAAAGCAAAAATACATACATTGATCGAAATAGATCAGTTTTACTGATTCTCAAGTTAACAGGTGATATCAAATTTGTGATATGTTTATATGGATTTTAAAGTAAAACAGCAAAAATCTTATGATAAAATAGTGAGGTTAGATATAATTATTATTCACAATTTCTACAATATGCGATTAGACAGGCATAATGGATTTTATGATATAAAACAATAAAGAGAATGATAATGAAATTTGAGGTAGTCACTATTCCCTGTCAAATTAGGTACTGGGATATTTATTAGTCCAAAATAGATATCAGGTGATATTCTGCAATGTTGTCCATTGTGGCAATATTACATTCCAAAAGATATGGAATTTATAACAAGGTAAGGGCAACTGTTATATGATAATTAATACGTCCTTATGACGAATTAAAAGGTTAGTTTAAGATAGATATCAGGTGATCTTTATGCAATATTGCCCCTGATTGTGGCAATATTACAGTCCAAAATATATGGAATTTATAACAGGCAACTGTTACACGATAATAAATACGTCCTTATGATGAATTAAAAGGTTAGTCTAAGGTAGATATCAGGTGATACTAAAGTAATATTGTCCCTGATTGTGGCAATATTACTTTCCAAAATGTATGGAATTTATAACAGGCTAAAGGCCACTGTTACACGATAATTAATACTTAAGAGCATCCGACCAATATTTCTGAAATCTTCCCCAAGGTCGCCATGCGAGCCGCGACAGGGCGAGAAAATATCCGAAATTTTCTTCGTCCGTCTGCTGGTTATCGTCGTTAACTCTTTTAGCGCATTTAGGTATTAAACAGCGATCTTTCTCTTCACTGTCGGAGCGGTACTACATAATTTGATATATTACGCTAAGTAATTTCAAAGCAAATTACCCTCTTGTTCGTTAATGTTTTTAATATTACTTTAAATATATGTTTGCAAACAAAAGAGTATTCCTTAATATATTGATATGAAGATTATTTTGAGACCGAAACGTATGGCCATTATGAAGCTAATATTTTAAATCAAAAAATGCGAATAAAAATACTTAGTTAAAGCTTGTATTAGTATTTTCTTTAAATCGAGGGCTTAATAACAAAATTCATCGTGAAGTTTGTCGTAAATATTATGTGGCCCTTCTACGCCTTCGTAGATACCAGCTCGAGCCGCAAAGCTATAAGATATTAGATAATGTATGAAATAATATTCCTCCGCTTACTACATATCGTGGTTTTACCAAACAAATGCACTGAAGATCGCAAGAAACCAGTCGGCGGCGCGGTGTTCTGGGTTTCACAGAAATCAAAGACGCCAACATTTGCAGGTAGCAAATCATTTGTATAAAAAATATTTGTTCATTCGTTAGTGCATCAGTGTATTTGTCAGCTTAAGCTAACTAACGATTTTCTGACAATGGGTTCTAATACGCGAAGAGTAAAAAATAATAAAAAAGAAAAGAAAATTGGCCTAAAAAAGGAATGTAAAATTCTTTTTTTGTAAATTACAAAAATGTTATAAATTTTATTAAATGGTAAAACCTGCACTAACATTCTTAACAAAAATATTTTTGAAATTCTGGGTAGATTTCAATTTATGCAGGTAATAAATTAAAATGTTTGGCAGAAATTTTAGACCGAAGAAGTTTATTATTTGAAAATGCACATTTAATGAAAAAGTACAATCATGATGCATGTCATCAGTTGCATATTTAAAGGGATCTGAACCCCCACCCGAAAGCCTTTTTTTCGTATTAAAATTAAATACATGTCAAATTTTTAAGTTGTGCATGTTAAATTTTACTAGGATATTTAGTACCATACGGTAAAGACAGGTGACTGGCTTACTAACAGGCCACTGTCACTTGAGAAAACATCTTCAGAAAATGGGAGTCTACAACGGACCCATAGAATGTAGACTTTGCGGCGAGGAGGATGAGACCGCCTCTCACATCATTTACAGCTGCGAAGCACTAACCCAACGAAGATTTAAAATCTACGGGAATATTCAACGCGGGGATAACCTCCCGCATGACAAACTTGGTAGGACACTGTTGGACCTCTTAGAAGGAACAAACCTTTTCTAGCAAGACTGGGGAGTACAATAAGCCAATTTAGCCAATAGGCTGCAGTGCAAGAAGCTCACACTGAGAAAATCTCTTTTCATTCCTAGCGAAAATTTTAGCAACCATAGCTAAAATATTTTGCTAAATGGGGGACAGCCAAGCACTTTACTCTACCAGGAGAATGCACTCTGCTGGACATACTTTGTTGTGGTAATAAAGCTACTTTGCAAGAATAACTCTGTTATAGCTATAAAGTAATTCTGCTATATCTAAAAAGTAACGTTGCTGTACTTATAAAACTATATAATGTAACTATAAAATTCTTTGCTACTGAAACAACAAATTTCTGCTACAGTGGTGGCATTTTTTTATATAGTAAAAAACGTCTTTCTTGCAGTAGAAAGGATCTTTCTTGTACCTTAAAAATCTTTTGCTGTTGGTAAAAATACTTTTTCTAATAACAAAAAATGTCTCTCCTTCTACAATAAAATTATATAGCTAGCACAAGAGGCTGCTTTCTTACCCTTAAAAAGTTTTTTTTTATTGCAGCCATTTTTTTTTTGTTTTTACCATGGGTTAAAGTGCGCCTGTGTCACAGATTCGAGTGCTAGTATGGGAATCTTAAAAACTGTAAGAAATACATAATGTAAAATTTAAAGCAGTTGCACTTTTTGATTTCGACTTTGATGTATTTCTTACAATGTTCAAGGTTCCCGTACATGTACTCGAATTTGTGACACAGGCACACTTTCATCCAGGGTAAAAACAAAATAAAATTTGCTGCAATAAAAAAGACAAATAAGCGGCTAATAAAATAGAGTACATTAAGCATGTAGTTGCTGTGAGGATAAGGTTTAAATATAGGGTATAGGAATAAAAGGAAAAAGCTAAATGAAATAAACATTTTTTTTTATATAAAAAAAATACGACAAGAACCAAATATTAATACAGGTTATGCAAAAACCGATTTATATGAACGTTATAAGTTATAACATTAAACAACAGGAACATAAAGCACCTAATAATTAACAATAATAAAAGTTTCATTTTACAAACCTTTTTTTATAAAAAATGAGGAAAAAATAATTATACTCTACCAGGCTAGGCTATAAAAGAAAAAGAATTTATAGAAACTTATTTATAACATAAAATAACAAAAACAGGACTATATGCACCTAATAATAATAATAACAATAATAATAATAATGATACAGCACTGAGACAACTATAATATATCTTGGAGAGGCAAGGTTTTTCACTATGACTCCGAACGGCTGAACAGTTAGGTTAAACAGTTGTAGCTTCTCACATTTTGCGTTTATTTTTTCTGTGAGATGATCATTCTGGAACGGAGAAGGTTGATTAAATATTTATAGTAGGGGTAATCAAAAATTCTGGAACTGAAGGACCAGGGAGAAACCAAGCGAAGTCAAGAATAAGACAACTTATCGGTGTTTGTCATTGTAACACCAATGTATGCACGACTGCAATTATTAAATTTTACTAAAAAGTTCCGACTTCAAAATGTCAAAAAAAAGTTGACACTACTACCAGTTAAGCCTCCCATTAAGCATTCAGGTCAATGATCTGCTACCTAGATCATTGATTCAGGTTACTACCGTGCGAGCAAAAATTATTTGCATCAAAGAGGGCTTGGATTAAAAAACGTAGGGCTTGGTTTAGATAAAATTACGCGTAACGGCTGTCAAAGATGATGGAATAACTGATTAATTGATACCGCTAAGCATTACGTCCTTAGATGCAAGGCCCTCTTTGATGCAAATAATTTTTGCTCGCACGGTATAAGGTTAGGTATGTATGTATGATTCTTAGTTCAAGCATAGCGAATAGTAGTTAATATTTACCTCTGCGTTAAAGAACAAGCTTTCTTGCACCTCACTCCTGCTTGGTCTCCATAGAACCTTTTCTGGCACTTTTAATGGTTATGGGGCTCAATAAATATAGTAACATCAGTAGTCCCTTAGCAGTAATGTCTAAAAATAATTATTTCATTAGTTTTCAATTACAATTATTATTATAAGACCTGTTTAATAGGCAAACATTTTATATACAAAATGAAACGTTTTAACTTACCAATATTTTCTTTAAGGTCGTATCCGCTGATTTTTCGTTCTTTCAACTTTGCTATTATTCCTGCACAAACTTTCTACTAGTATATTATATGACGTCAATACAATCAATTTGTTAAAAACTGCCTCTCTCTAAAAATACACAAATAAATGACTTACCGAAATATGCATAAAAATAAACAAAAACAAGTATATTAGGTGTAAGATTATACAAACAAACTTACCAATTCAATGCCTGTGTTTAACTACAATAAGGGCATGGAAATGGAAAATCATCAAAAAATGTTCCCAAATTTGCATTAACGTATAGTCTTCTTCTTAATTTAAAGGTGGCCTCTAAAGTTTCAACTTTACTTGTACTCCATCAAAATAATACAGCTAGCCGCAGGTCACAAACAAAAAAAAACAAATAATTTTGTAAGGCTATGAGCCCCACCCTCTCCCTCAACTCTAAACTTAGCGAAATGATGCGCGAACGGCGCGACAACAGGCTCGGACGGGCTGAAATACTCGAAACTGGCTCTTAACGACACCGAATGGCGACACGGAAACACCCGAATACCGGATCTAATAAATTTTCTTTGCTGGGGCAGCAACATTTTTTCTCAGGATAAATAAAAATTTTGACTGAATTTAAAAAAAAATAAATACTATCTTCGGTTTTTTTTATTTTTTTAAAATTTAGAAATACGACAGTTCATTACCATAGTAGGCCTATCCAAACGAGACAATACAAAGGCCGTCTATTATATTTACCTACTATGAATTATACCCGCACGGAATGTGTTATGGATTCCTAATTAATGATTTAAAATAAATCAAAAAAATAAACATTAAATTGAAAATAGATTGATGTTTTTATATTGTTTTTGTTATATTAGACTGCATAAATAGATTAAATTAGAATTAGAAAACTACTGAAAATATTTTCTTCAAACATTGCAAATTCAAACTTTTTGATGTGCCCTCTTTACCTAAAACTTTTTTTCTATTACTTCCGGTTATACCGGAGAAGATATTTATTTTATATAATAGGATATTATATAATGATATTATTACTCAACAAACATTTAGAGCCTTGGCGACCTCTAATTTGGAGAAAATAACCTATTTAAGTAAAAAATAGTCTATTTTTTACCTCCAAATCGGCTTTTTGGACGAAACGGTCAAAGAGACTAACTGTTTGGTCAAAACAAAGTGATTCAAACTTATTAATACATTTTCAAAGTAGGAAAAGATGAGAGGCCCAAGAGATGGTCCAAGAGAGTAGTTGTAAATTGACTTGATAGTTAGGTCTAAGGAAAGTCAGTAAAAACGCCCAAATAGGTTATTTTTGGCCTTAGATTGGGTCTTCAAGCCCAAAAATCTTTTAGGGCCATAAATGAAGAGCAAATTACTTCGTTTTGTCTTTAATATATCTTCATGGCCAGATTATAATGTGAACATTTTCTGAGGTGAAGTATTCCCTATATTAGTCTTACATTTTGTACTTAAAGCCCAGAAGATTTTAAAGTATAAAATAGGCAATAGTTACTACTAAAATAATTTTTTATAGCCAAATAGTCCTCTAATCTTGTCCTCAAAGTGACTTTAACCAGATATAAAGCTGTATCTTCCAAAAATTAGATTTTAAAAAGATTCTGCCTTATAAATCTTTAATGATGATTGTAACGTTCATTGCACTGTGGTAATCTTCCCGCTTGTTGGGAACATAAAAATAATCCAAGGAGGAGCTTGTCCCTTCCCTTTTTAAAACCGCCACTATTTTAAAATAATCAGTTTCCATTTTTTTGGCGAAAAAAAAGGAGTCGCGTAGGAGCTATACAAAACGGCGGAACAACGAAATAGCGTTATACGTTTATATTCGAACTCGGCGAAAAAGTTAGGTTAGTTAGATTATAATGATAGTGAGAGACATTTCAGCGACCCCGATAGAAACATTTTATGGAGTAACATACATAAGCCCTGCAGTATTCTTTAAAACCCCAAATTATGCTTCGTATACACTTACACTTATTATAAATTTATGCCATATAAACGAATATTTCTCCTAATTTAGACTTATCTAGACAGAAGGTCCCAAATAGGATTTTTTTTCCTAACATAACCTAATACGGGGCTGACTTATAGGTCCATTTTTTTTATGGCCCAAACACAGGAAATCATGACCTTTAGAAAAAATATTTTACTGACGCCATCTTTTTTTAACATGGTGTATTATTTTCAATTAATTTTGTTAAATTACTTTTAACACTTAATCAATAACAAATATATTACAAAAACCAAGCACATAAACGAGCTAACTTATTCGTCCAAGCACAAAATATTGTCCATATTTTAAATTTCTTGTATTTTCAATTTTAATATACCTTGTTTTTTTTTAATTGAATGCCTTCGTTTTGGGGCGCGGTTAGTTTTTCAAGGTAAAATTGAAATTTATAGGAAAAATTTTTACGCGCACCTAATTTTTCACCTTACATCGATGAAATAATGATTTTTATAAGTACCTATATATATTATATACTACCATTCCATTTTAAAAATCAATAGCGGCTGACATTACATGTTCTGATTTAAGTAAACTCCTGCGCTTTGATAAAAATAAAAACAACATACTATTTTCATCTTTTTCTAAAATTGTGGTTATAGTTTTCTATAAACTTCATAGCCCATAACAGGCCCAACATAGGCCCATAAAGGTTAAATACAGGTAAAAAACACCGCTTTACTACCACGAAGAAGACTACTTGGCCTTGTCTATGAAGCCCAATTCTCCTAATGACAGGTGTTTTTTACCAGTTTATTACCTTGGTTTTATTCCCCACTAGGTGATAAAGTGGTATAAATTACTAACCTTTGACAATGTAAAGCGGCCTGTCGGGCTTTATAGTAAAAAACTTAGGTAAAAGTCACCTTTTTTTAGACTATAATATTATAGACTATATATAAATTATTATTTGTTCTTTTTCACAGGTTTCTACCCTGGGTTTAGAGCTAGAGCACATCGGTCAGTGACAAGATGGCCTGCTCGTTGGTGTGGTTCTAAACCACTTAAAGTTAAGTTTCGCCTAAAACCCTACGGACTATGCTGCACGTGTCTAACAATAAGACAGACTTTTGCATGGGTAAGTATAAATCTACATCTAAACCAAGTTGACCTAAACTCTTCTTAATTGTTTTAGGTATTTCACCAGTCGAGCCGATGACTATCGGTACTATCGCCACTGTCTCCATGTTCCACATTTGGCGTATCTCATCGCTCAAGTATTAATTTATCTTTTCAGAGTAAGTTTTCTCGATGTTGGTTGGAAGGGGAACGGCAAAATCAGCAATGAGTGTTTTCTTTTCAGCCTTGAAGGTAAGTACTAGGTCGGGAATGTTGTTTGTTATTGTTCGGTCTGTGATTATTTTTCTGTTCCAGTAGAGTCGCATATGTCATCGTTCTCACATACGGGTGGCGGCTCGTATTGATAATATGGTGTGTGTTCTGTGAGACCTAGGTATTTTTTCCGTAGACTTTGGTGGATAATTTTTCCGACTCTATTATGCCTGTCTAGGTATGCTTTCGGTGCAAGCACTGAACATCCAGCAACTATGTGGTCTAGCATTTCATCCTTCTGGTTGCATATTCGGCATTTGACACTGTCCTGTTGTTCTTTTAGGATATTTCTTCTATAAACCTTTGTCGCAATGATTTGGTCCTGGATAGCAGCGATGAAGCCTTCCGCTTCCAAAGACAAATTACCAGTTCTGAGATATGTTGTAGATGCATTCCCGTCGATATGTTCATTCTCTATTCCAGCTAAGAATCTACCGTGGAGTAGTTTGCTTCTCCATTGTTCCAATTGTTGATCCGGAGTAGAAGTCTCTTCAGTAAGGTGGTAACCTGTTTCTGACAACTTTAGGGGTGTAGCCTTTTTGTCTGCTCTCACCACAGCACGGTGCATCTCACTGGATATTGCTTTAATATGAAAGTATTCCCTTAAGTTGGTAAGTTGGTTAGCATGTCTCGCCACTAGGTCGGGAATACGTCGGCCACCCATTTTTCGAGGTAAGTAAAATCTCTCTATAGAGGAACGAGGGTGGTGTGCTCGGAACTTACGGAATTCTTTTCTTGTTTTTATATTAAGGTCATTGAGTTCCGTCTTGGTCGAGTGAATGACACCAAAACTGTAAGCGATTGCAGACGTGGCATAAGTATTGACTGCTTTAGAGATGTTCCTTGCTGACAGTTTAGAGCGTAGAATGGAACGTAGTCTTTTCAGGTAAGTATCAGTAACCGTCTGTTTTGCTGCCTTATGGTCAATACCCCTAGCTTGCAGATAACCTAAGTATTTGTAGCGTTCTCTCTCCTCCATTCCTTCGATCGTGCCTTGGTCCACACTGACTTTATAGTTCTCATGTTGTTTCCACTTACCTTTCACCATTCCACTCATTTTGCATTTGTCGAGGCCAAATTTCATATTGATATCTGAGCTGAAGTGTGCAACGCAAGAGAGAAGATCGGACCGGAAGTTGATTTTTTTGGGAAGATAATAAAAATTGAAGATAGGGACATGTAAGCCGTTTTGCTCTAAGACGTACTGTTAGAAAGTTATAAGCTGTCAAAGTTCAAAAATGTCACTTTTCGAGAGTCAATATCTCGGAAACTATGAAGTATAGACTAATAATGCATTTAATAAAAAATAATTATAATTTTATGTGGAATTTAAAAATGTAAAAATATACTGGGTGTTATATTTAAAAATATAAAATTCGTTCGAATTCCAGACAAACTAAAAAGCTGGCAACAACGCCAATATCGTCATTCGGTGCGTTAGATCCTCTTACACAACTGTACCAAATTTGGTTTAAATCGGCCAGTAAATTGTGATGTTATTAAGCCGTTTCCAGACTTTATACACACACTGTATATCAGAAAAGAATAATTTAACCTATAAATGTTCAAAATTTATTTTTGGAAGAGTTTTAGTTTAAATTATCAAAAAATATCATCATATAATCACTTGACGGAAGTTAATGTGGTGCATTTCACATACCTATTTAAATTATCCATATTTTGAAGGATGGTTGAAATAAATGTAGATAGTCAAAATTTATCAAATCATCAAAACAACATATGGCTGAACAAATTTCGTAGAATTTATATTAAAAAGGCTGACACATTATTCATCTATATAGAAAATATTAATCAAAAGGTCATGTTAGATTTAGAAGTTAAGTAAAATTAGGTTTTCAATCAATAATTAATCATTCTGTAAATAAATTTAATGTAAAATCGGAATCACAAAAAAACTGAACGAAACGTATCTCGTCGGTGGTCGAAAAGACAAGACCTCAAGCTACGCGTCGGTCAGTAGGTACTCTCTAGCTAAGTTTTGTCGACTCAAGATTTTACGGAAAAATATTAACCTAAATTAACTGTACAAGTGGTTTTCTGATTTTTAAAGAATATCGCTATTCTTTATTATAGAGAACCTATAAATTTATAACCTGGCTTAATAAATTTATAGTGGGAATCTAGTTTACACAAGGTTTGAAAAATCGATAGCGGCTACGGTACGTATAGCGATATCATTAGGTGACGCACTACCCGTGCCAAGGTTCCTTTTGCTAAATCTAGCACTCCATATAGGCAACATTTAATACATTAATAATTTATATTTATTTAACAGCAATATAATTTATATTCACGCTCTTAAAGAAAACCCTGTAACGTTACAAATTATTTAGCACTGCTCCAAAATAATATCTTGCCAAATTTGACAAACTAATATCCTGACCCAGCAAACCCACAACTTCCAGCGAATATGATATGGTTTCAGTAAAATGGAGTACCACCCCATTACCAAATCAATGTTCGGCAGTACTTCAACCGAGTATTTCCAAATCGGTGGATAGGGAGGCGTGGATCGATGGAATGGCCAGCACGATCCCCTGATATGATGCCATTAGACTTGCTCCTATGGGGTTGTATACAAAGCTAAACCCTTCGACTTAGCTGACTTAAGAAGACGAATAACGCTTGCTATTAGATCAGTCATGCCTGAGATGTTCAGTAACAATAAAAGAAATTTCTATTTAAGATTATGATGTTGTGAAGACGCGAGCATTTTCAACGTCTCCTACAAATTTTTTTTGTTTTTTTTTACATTTTCAAGAAATAAACAGTTGTATTTATTAGTTTCTGAGTGTGTTGTTAATTTTTGCAACAAATCTGAAAACACTTAATATTTCCGAAACAGTTAGTATAGTGTTAAATTATAAGAGTTGGGTTTTATTTACTTGTTTATTCAACAACAACTTATAACTGATATCTTAAATATAATAATATACCTTACATGCTTTTGTTAACCTACATACAGAACAGATTTTAACTGGAGACCATTCTGATTTATCTTGATTCATTACCCTTACAGCTTCCCCCTCTTTAAACTCTTAATACGTTTGTATCCTGATCAAAATAAGTCTTTTGTCTAGTCTGTCTCCTTTTATAGCTTTCAATTACAGGACCTTTTTCCTTTGAAAAAATATTATATTCAGGTAACAAACTCTTTATCTTTCTATTAAATAATAACATAACAGGAGATGGAATATCATTGTCGACAGGTGTATTTCTATATTCCAATAAACACAGATATAGGTCTTTATTATCATATTCAGCCTTACGAATTAAGTATATTTTTAAATGTTTGTATACACCTCTCGACCATGCCATTCGATTGTGCATATGTCGTACTCGACGTAATATGCTTTATTTGCCACGCATTTACAAACTGCCTAAATACTACAGAACTATAATTGGTTCCATTATCCGATCTTATAATTTTAGGCATTTTGTAATGTAAATTAAAAAATGTAAAAATATAATGCGTAAGGCTGAATATGATAATATACATGCTTTTGTTACCCTACATACAGAACAGATTGACGTCATTCCTGTCAGGGTTTTTTGCGATTTGATATATTTAATATACTTATTATATTTTTGATATTGTACGTGAAATATGTCTAAAATTTTCTGAAGAATCCAAAAATTGAATAATATATAGGGTTTGCATTTAAAAAAAAGTTGGTATTGGCCACTGTTACATGAAACACCCTGTATAAAAAAAATTATTGAAAAAAATGCGCAACTAGAAATACCAATCGACCTGTCCGAGCATTTTTTAGGCACGCCCCCATTTATTTTTTTATCGAATTTATTCCATTTGGCTGATACACACTGTATACCAATCGGAAAGGCAAGTATTTATAATTAACTATTACGTCAGCCTACCAGTGGCGCACCCAGGGGGAGGGCCAAGGGGGCCTTGGCCCCCCCAAAATCCCCAATGAAATGAAAAATTATGAAAGTGGATAAGTATTTTAAAAAGTCAATTTTCTTAGATTTACCTCACGGGCCTCGTTTGAGGGGGGCCACGTGGGGCATAAATTTTTAAAATATTTACCATAATAACTATTGACCAAATTTGGGCGTGGTCTTAAAAAAATTTCGCCTACGGCGCATTTCGCCTACAGCAGGCTTTTAGTACACCCCCAAGTTAACAAGTCACAAGCCGCCAATGCCCCCCCCCCCCTAAGAAACCGTTTAACGACTCCCATGACTAGGCTATTGCGATCTTCCCTGCAAGAGTACCTGTTAAAAAAGCTTCTAGAAAAATGCGTAAGGTCAGTTGGGGTAAGAGCGTATTTAGGGTAAGTGCGACCACATCAGATAATACAGACACATCAAAAGTTAAAGATGGCAACGCTGGCATAACAGGTTCCCTTCATAGTTCTTATTACGTCAGAGTCACATGACATCGGTACATCAACCCATTAATAAGCTATCAGAAATATAACCTCACATTGTCATTTTAACTTGCAGAACGAGTAGGTAAGTATTTTTTTTAAATTCCATAGTATTAGGATTTTATTGTTATACTTTTAGTTTTATGGTATAGGTGTAATTAAAACCTAATAAACTGAAAGTTGTTTGTTATATTTGCCATGTGGATACTATTGTTTTGTAGTTATCGATGTGGACGCACTTACCCCGCAAAATATATGTGTGGAAGGTGTAAGTGCGTCCACGTGTGTTGCCGTGTCTTGTTACGTAGGACAAGTAAGAGAGATCAAAATTCAAGAGGTAGAGATAAAGTTTTGTATAGAAAAAGTGCATTTTTTACTAAAAAATCAATATTTAAATTTCCTTTGGTTGACGATGTTTCTATCGTGTCTGAAACTGACATTGCTAAGCTATTGCCAAATCCACAAATTGGAAGGCGGGGAGAAATATCATTTTAACTGTCGTTTACCGGCTATACGGTGGAATAGCTTATTTAAAAACTATTTTATTTTTAGTTTATAGTTTTCCAAAATATTATAAGAATAACATTTACAATACATTTTTACGTTAAATCAAAGACGTGTTGTTTTTTTTTCTGTTTTAAGTTTTTGCTTTGTTTTTTTTCAGTAACGAGTTTGTAACTTTGCCTTAAAAAAATATATTTTAAGTCTAAAAACACAATTTTTTTGAGAAAAGTGCAAATAAAACGCTCTTACCCCCTAGATTACTATGTATGCTTTATATGCTAATTTATCACCAAATTCGCACTTACCCCAATATCACGGAGTAAGGGTGACCAGGGGTCTTAAAAAGAATTAAATTTTATTTCTCAAAACCAAGAAATAAAATAAATGTTTTCAAGTAGGTACCCAAGGAGTATTTAATGTATGTATCCTTTATGAGAAAAAAATGTATTGAGCACTGGAAATATTTAGATTACCTAAAAATGTTTTATATTTCAACTATGTTAATTTTGTGTCGCACTTACCCCAACTGACCTTAACTTAAAAGTTTATTAAAAAATTTGCTTCCAGCACTGGTTGGCGGGCCCCCCTAACATAAAATCCTGGGTGCGCCGCTGCAGCCTACCATGATAAAATCTGATTTTCAGGTATAGCTATCACAAAAAAACAAGAGACGGGCGAGAACGCTAGAGAGTCATAAAGGCTGATTGTCCCGCTATAAAAATATTCCAGCAAGAATAACCGATTGCCAGAATCATGAGTTATATCAAGTATTCGCAGAAGCAAAAGAACTGCTTATATTATGTAATCAGCATCGATAAGGTTTTGTATTTATCGAGAAAAATAAAGTTAGGTACGCTGACGTGGTGTTCCTATTCAAATCCCTAAAAATATATTTGCCAAACAAAAAGAACGTTAACATGCCAATTCGTAATATTACAATTTTGAATCCTGGTTGATACACGCACACAAACCCAATGTAGATGCATGTTGTACAAATAATTCCATGGCAGTTCCTCCACCAGCACCAGCTATTGTACCAAGACTTCCAAATAGTAATATTCCCATTCCAGTGGCACCCAGTGATTGTAAAGTTGCAAAGAGGGATCCAGCTACTATTGTACCACCCATCGTTGATTGCCAAGCTGCAGCTATTGTGCCAGCACCAACGCCCGATAGACCAAATCCAAGTAATGGTAATGCTATTACTCCCACAATTCCGCCTAACACAGTAGCACTGCCAATGCGGATCCGCATCTTTCGTCGAAATCGCTTAATATTGGCTTCGTTGATTATTGGAAGTTGACACTTGGAGCATAACTCCATGTTTAAGAGAGATGGTGGGATAGGGAGTGCTGTCGCGCTTTACTAACGGAGATCAGAAGATCTGGAGAAAAAATTGGTAATTTTAATTTAAAATTAATATACCGGCAGATGGCTACAGTGCGAAGAGAATTTGTATTTATTTATTTATTTATTTATTTATCGACGGCCAAAGCGCAATAACAATTTTTACGTAACAAACTAATAATTATTATTATAACAGTTAAAAGAAAACAATAGATAACTGAATCTTAAATTAGCTCTCCCATAATAAAGCAAGACTATAATTACGGTGAAAGTTTAGAAATATTCATCTTAAAGGAAGCGAGAAAAGAGTTAAAAAGTCATTACAAATTTTGTTCCCATTATTAACAATTCTAGGTATGGGAGAGGATTTACCGTAGTTGCATCTATGATGGTCAAGTGCAAGAAGAAAGCGATTTCTTGTGTCCCTAGGTGGAACTCGAAAGTGAACCCGATGTAAAAGATCTGAGCATTCAATTATTCCATTCACTAATTTAAATAAAAAATATATATCAAATTTGATTTTACGTTCAGAAAGTAAATCCAAACTCAGTCTCCCCCTCAGACCATCATAGGAGTCCACAGGCAACCTAAATTTGTATGCAATAAATAATAATTTTTTTTGTACCTTTTCGATATTTTAAATACTTATCTATTGAATATGACGGTGACCACACACAAGAAAGGTATTCCAAATATGACCTAACAAGAGTTTTGTAAATCGTATTCAAGCTGTCACTATTTTGGAAATCTCTAGTATTTCTACTCATGAATCGTAATAACTTTAATGATTTGTTAACAATGTATTCATAGTGAATATGGAAATTAAATTTAACATCCATGTGAACACCCAAGTCGTACAGAGTGGAACTCTTTCCAAAATGAAATCATTTAATTTATAGTCATAGGTAAGTGGCGGCATTGTGCGATGAAAAGTAATTATTTTACATTTTTTAATGTTTAAGTCCCCTAGGATTCTCAAAGCATCATAAACTGACTTAACTATAATAGTAAACAATTTTAAGTCATCAGCAAAGAACAAATGCTGTGAAAATAAGATTTACAACTTTAAATCGTTAATAAAGATTATAAATAAAGGGACCCAAATGACTGCCCTGCGGTACGCCAGATGTAACGGATATCTCCTGTGAAACAACAATCTTGGTAACCACTTTCCAAGGCATCTAACACCTTTTGAGTAAAAATAATCATATTTGTAGCCGTTGATTTACCCCTACAGAAGCCGTGATGTTCCGGAGCAATAGAAAACATCACTGAACTCCCAATATGATTACACACTATCTTTTCAAAAAGTTTTGGGATTGAAATTAAAATAGAAATCGATCTGTAATCTTTAGCATCTGATTTGTTTCCACACTTAAATATAGGACTGATAAGAGCGTACTTCCACTGCTCAGGAAAAACACCACTTTTAAGTGAAAGTTTAAAAAGCATGCAAGTATAAAGGCTTTGATAGAGAATGTTCTTGAAGTTGACCAAAAATTTTGGAGTTTTACCACCAGGGCCGGGTCCTTTATTTTGATTCAGATTTAGAATAAGTATTATCAAAAACCTCTCCCAACGTGACTGAAACAAAATTCAAGTATATCGCTGTTATTAATGTGACCTGCTGTGAAGTTGTTATGGTCAACATCAAGTTTAAATACACCTTGAAAATGTGTCCTAAATACAGATATGCCCGAAATAAACAGTACTGAAACTAAGTTGGCGGTGTTTTTATGCGTGCGCTGTCACACTCAAGTTAGTTAGTTAGTTATAGACCTGTCAAGTAAACCTCAAACAAGTAATTAGTAGGGCCTGATTGTTAAAAATGGTGTTAAGTACAGAGGAGAAAGTGTTTCTGGTAGAGCATTATTTTCGCTCATACGGAATGGGCCGACATAATGGTGCAAGTTTGCTATACGTGTCTGATCAATTCACACAACGGTTTAATAAACGTTCTCCAAGTAATGCTGTAATTTTGAAGGTTATTGAAAAGTTCAGAAATACGGGTAATGTATTGTGCCAACGAAAAGGAAACTCGGGGCGTCCCAGGACAGTTAACAACAACAATAACCATGAACGTGTTTTTGAGCAAATCTTACAAATTCCGAAAGCCAGCCAGGCAAGGACAGCGTTACAACTTGATTTAAAAAGAACTTCCTTTCAAAGAATCCTGAAGGAGCTGGGTGCATTTTCGTATGTGATTTAGGTACATCAACAACTACATCCTCGGGATTATCGCAGTAGAGTGGAATATTGCGCCAGAATTCTCGCATTACAGTATGAAAATCCTGAATTTTTGAAAAATGTTTGGTTTTCAGACGAAGCACACTTTCACTTGTCAGGCTATGTGAATCGTCGCACAAATCGATTTCTGGGCTTTGCCAGACCCGATGAGGTTCAAGAGGTTCCTTTACATAGTGCAAAAGTGAGTGTCTGGTGTGCTGTGTCCGGACACGGAATCATTGGTCCGTACTTCATCGAAGAGAATGGTAGGCAAGTCACACTTAATCAACAGAGGTACAGACACATTTTAACACGATTTATCCCTGATCAACGTCAATTCTGTCGTGCACGTAACTTGGCATTTCGAAACCAATTTTTTCAGCAGGACGGGGCAACTTGCCATACTGCTGCCGCAATTCGTCAATTTCTTCAAGAACATTTTCCAAGCAAATTCATTTCACGATTTACTGACTTCCCTTATCCTTCACATTCTCCAGACCTCACACCTCCAGACGCATACATTTGGGGCATGGCTAAAAATGCCGTTTTCAAACAGGCACCACAAACCATCGATGAATTAAAGGATGCCGTTAGAGTCTTCTTCGCAGCTCTGAGACAACCCTTATTCAATAACATGACCAGAAACTTAGAACATCGTTATGAAGTCTGTCTTGAACGAGGAGGTGCACATTTAGAACATATAATAAAGTGTCAATAATATGTATTTTTTAAATATATAATACGATTACAAGTTCAGTACTGTTTATTTCGGGCAATACTGTACTTCCACTATTGACTGCCTATCAGTTCCCGCCTGCCCGTCCAAATGCATACAACTCGGGATACCACCACTCTTCCTCTTTGACGTCACAAAACTCCAATAATTTTTTACGTTTTCATTTAAATCGTTTTTAATGTTCTGTACATAATCAAGATAACAAGTATGCTTTAAAACATTACATTGCGATCCCAAGGAAGAAAACCTTTCATGGTGGCACCACAATTTAGCTTGTTTATGTTTTTTGTGACATTGAGTTGATTCGAACACCATTTCGGGAACTTTGAATTTTTTAAACGGCAAACAAGAATAAACTGGCTAATTCTACAATACAATAACTCATTAAAAATGGTTTTTGCTTCATTTACGTTTCCGACGGATCCTATAACATTGTCCCAAATAATTGAATGATTGAAGCAGTTATTTAGACTAATATAATCAGCCCTAGCAAAGTCATAAGAGTAAGTTTCATACTGCAAATTTCTAGACCAATCTAAACAAGGCACTGCTAAAGCAAGATGGTACCGATCACAGAAAAGTAACCTATTCATGCGCAATACTCACAGAGACAGACCTATCATGTGCAAATATTGTGTCTTAACATTACATTATTGGTATTTAGAATGGTATTTACTTGAAAAAGTTGGTTATAGGCAAGGCAGTCACTAAGCGATCCAACAGCCTCTCTATTGTCAAAAGGTGCACACACGTCCAGTTCGTCGTTTACCCAGTTAACATATGTGGTAGGTTGTAGTCGCCCAGCAAGCACAGTTTCTAGTCTAGATATTTCTGCAACATGGAATCAATAGTAAAACAATGGGCTTGCATAACATCGACGGATAGAGGTTGAGGTAGATAAACAATTTGATTAATCTTTCTATGCCGTTGTAAATAGAAACGACCCAGACAAAGACATCTTAAAGATATCCAAAAGATGTCAACAATAGACATTCATGACGTCTTATGGACGTTTCTTAACGCCATCAAGACATCTTATGGATATCTTAAAAAGGTCGTATGTTACAAAACCCAACGTCTATACCACATCTTATGTACGGCTTTTAGATATCTTATGGACACCTTATGGATACCTTATAGATGTCTCATGGAGACCTCATAGATGTCTTATGAACGCCTTGTAGATGTATTATGAAGACCTTCTAGATGTCTTATGGACACCTTAGATACATTTTATAGGCCAAACCGCAGAGCCCTAAAACATTTTGTTTTGTTTGTTAAACATGAAACACCATATTGCTTAATAAATGGTTTTATTAATGTATTACATAATTAAAACTTTTTTAATAATGAATTTCGCCTATCTGTGGCCCTTCTTAGCCACGTCGCGATGGCATCTTCGGCATCTTTTCTACTGTTTTGAAGCTCTGTTAATCTTCTTACCGTTATTTCTATTTGAGCATCCACTGATTACACCAATTTTATTTATTCGAAAACTAAAAACAAACACCACACCACAGGAAATTATGTACCATACAAAACGTTTTTTAATCTACAATTCGTTTCATTTTAACAGTTCACTAAGTAGAAAGTAAAAAACTGCAAGTCATCATCAGCAAAACTATCAAAAATCAAACCCATCGACAGTTGACAGTGTTGACATTGCGTCAATTTCAAATGGCAAAGGGGAGCGCTTTGATGCTAATCCTAAAGTTCTTCGCGATGTTGCCAAATTTACCGATTGTAAAATTTAACTTTATTTTTTGTCTTTTACAAAAAAAAACGATTCAAGAAAACGTCCGAATGGGTAACAATCATTTAAATTCGCTTAGACAAGTATACAAAAAAATAATAAAAGTTCTGAGAACGGCGACGGTCGGCGAGTGGGCTGACGATCCGAGATATGGCGGCAATCGAAAGTGTCCGTTTAAAAAATATATAAGCTAGAGAAAGACAGGGATTCTACAAAGACAGAAGATAGACCAATCTCTTTCTATGCTATAACTTAAAAAAAACACGAACATCATATTTACGATATTTTAGGGACATCTTATGGACGTCATCTTCCAACATTTTATGTATGTCTTGAAAAAAACGTCTTTAAGATGTCTTTTGTAGGTCTGCAGGCGTTCAGACATAATTAAGACCTAAAATGGACGTCTTTAAGACATTGTGTGCTGTCTGGGGAATAATTGCTCTACATTAATTTGTTTATCATTGAGTAGGGAAGATTGAAAATGGCTTCGCACTGCAATCAACACGCCGCCACCCCAACATTTAAGACGTTCTATACACTATATATATACAGTGTGGTTGTTTAAGTGTGCAACATATTAAGGGCATTTTTTTTTATTACCGACTTCTCAGAAAATTTTATTCTTGATAAAAGTTGGTGCATCTTCGATAATCATATTAGGTGCACTTGGAACGGTTGCAAGTCAAACGGGGTACAGAGTAGGCCAAAAAATATAAAACTTATACAAGAATAACATTTTTAATAAACATTTAAAATAAAAGTTTTACACTTTAAATGATAGTGTTTTAATTAGCATATTATCATTACTAATGTTTTATCTTGTAAAAAATAATTTTTAGGATATTTTAAAGTTGTGTTTAATATCGTTGCAACAAACATGAAGTTTGTGATTCCTTAATAAATTAAAAACTCAAGTAAATTTTACAAATATGCTTGAATTTGAACAAAGCTATGTGAAATTGATTTGATTTTGATTAATTTATAAAAGTCTTTATGGTGAATATAAAAAAGAAAATTTGGAAATTATTATTGTTTTTTAAAAAAATATATTTTTTTAATTTTAGGTCACGTTTTTGAATCTATGCCTATACCTTTTAATTCTATACAACTTTTTTTAATACCATTTTGCTGAATTTTCTGAAATAGGGGTACTTTATTCTTTTACAAATTTTATATTTTTTGGCCTACCCTGTACGCCATTTGACGTGCAACCATTCCAAGTGCACCTAATATGATTATCGAACATGCACCAACTTTTATCAAGAATAAAATTTTCTGAAAAATCGGTAATAAAAAAAATTCCTATATGCTGCACACTTAAACAACCACACTGTATACCCATTCATACCAATAGCAGCATCATGTATATCTTGATTTAACCAGGTCTCTGAGAACACTACAATATCATCGTCACAGTCAGTCATGCTTAATTGTAATTATCTTCGTTTTGTTCTAATTCCCCTTACGTTCTAATAATACATTAGGTACATGCTTATATTAGCTTTACCCGTCGAAGCTAGTTTTTTGTTCATTCTGAACTGAAGTGTATAAAACAATCCTTGGCATAGCCTTAATCTATTTAATGGTTAAATTATTTTCAATATTGTTAGTCTATTCTGCTGTTTGGGTTGCAAGTTTTTAAGATGTTGTTTTTGGAGATATATTTGATCAGGACCAATTCTAACTTCTCGATGGATTATTTTGAATCTATTTTTTTTTGCACTTTTATATCACCCACATCAAACACTTGTCATGATAGCTTTAGCATCAGGCCTTGGGTTTTCTCCACGCTTCCCAACCCGTATGATCTTGACTGCTGCACAATTATTGATGAAAGTGAAAGCTAGAGGAAGCAGATAAACTGTTTGCACATATCTTACAAAAATAAAGTTATGATGGGAAGTTAGAAGTTTCCATAGATTTGTTCACGACCGTACATATTAAGAATTTGTTTTTACAGTAGTATTAATATTATATATAATTTTTTTTAATGACTTACAAAGCTCACCTCTCGAGACAAGTTAGGTATGTATGTACATAATAAAAAATATTAAGATCGTTATCGCTTTAAAATATATTTACCATCGCTATAGCCACTCAACACCCACTAGGTGCTTAAAGGAATGTATGTGTATGAAATATCCAAACCGCTGTATATTATATTTAATAAGTCTCTAAATGAGGGTTGTTTCTCTAGGATCTGGAAACCGGCTGTTCTGTCTTAAAGTCCGGCAATAAACTTCTTGCGAAAAATTATCGCCCTATATCTAATTTATGTATTATTGCTAAACTTTTTAAATCAATCATATTACCTATGTGACTACCTATAGATTGTAAATACAGGATGGCGCACCGAAAACTTTCCAATCAGGTTTATTTTCTTGTTAATAAATAAATCAAAATTCGCTCGAACACGGGAAGCTGAGTTCTCAATGGAACATATTTTTTTGCTATTTTCACCCCCCCTCCCTCCTGTTAAAATCTTAAATGGAAAGGGGGGTCGACTGATACCTTATTTTAAAGGGAATTAAATTGTCTTCCAAACGCGACCTTACTCGTTTACATCGAGTGAATAGTTCCTGAGAAATAGGACTAAAAAGAAAAGAAAATTTAAATGTAATTAAATTTATTACCGCTTGTATCAATCAAGTAAGTGTTGAAAATGCCCACCTCCAACCTCCATGCAATTGTAAAGGCACTAATCAAAATGTTCGCGAACATTATGGAGCATAAGGGGTACCGATCCTTCAACCTCTCTCCCCCCAAAAAAATCCTTCAACCCCCCTAAAAAAAATTTTGGCTACGGCCCAGAATTTGGTTGAGTACCGTAAAATGGGGTGAATAGGATTGAAAGTTACCTTTAAATTTTAAAAATCTGTAATAATTATAATTTTAAAGTGTAGATCTTTTCAATGTACAGATTTTAAGTAACGGTTGTAAAAAGTAATTTCATTAAACACATTAACTTAAAATAACTTGGCGACATCGCAGGCTGAATACCATTGTCTAATAGAAAGAAGTTTTGTTCCTTTATTATTATATAGGGTGTTATTTAAGTACGGGGCCAAACTCCAAGGGGTGCTTCTTTGAGTGATTTTAAGAAGAAAAGTTCATATAAACATGGGTACGAAAATGCATAGTTTTTACGATACAGGGTGTCAAACTTTTAAGAAAAAATTGGATGTTCGTAAATATCTCAATACTCTTTTATTCGATTTTGTTGAAATTTGGCAATTCTGTTTGTAATAACAAGAGGATAATGTAGCCTCAATTATATTAAAATTATTAAGTCCAGTGGCGTGACGAAAGACAGTCTAACTAATATTTTTGACAAAAAAAATGCGCGCCACTGACTTTTTTTAAAATTATGTATTTTTCTAGAATTAAGCAACTACAAATACAACTCTTTTATCTCTTGAGTTTTTTTCATATCTGGCTTTGTTTTCGAAAAAAAAAAAATAAAAACCACTTGATTGCTTGTCCCCGGGAAAATAAGCTAATTTGATTTTTACATAAATGTCATAACTTAAAAGAGTGACAAGTAATTATTTGAAGTGCTTTTAACAGTTTTAAGATTATAAAATTATTAATTATTGTAAAATGGTCTAATTTTCCAACTCAGAAATGGCCGATATGCATTTTGTTTATGGAATGGCCCAAGGCAATTCCACAGAGGCTGTGCGCATTTATCTCCAGTCAACACTGAAGAAGAACTAACCCAAAGGATACGGGATTCATGTAATCAGATAAGACATAGGCCGCGAATATTTCGACGAGTTCGGAAATCAATGTTAAGACGAGCCAATATATGCTTGCATTGAAGTTGAAGGAGGGCATTTTCAGCAACTATTATAGGTTTTGTCTTATTTTCTGTTAAATACATAAGTAAACATCGCAGTAATAAATACCGTTAGGCAGTTGTTTATGTTTATTTCTTTTATCGAACCCAGTTTTATTCTGTGCAAAAAAATTTCAAATGAGGACTCGTGTAATTTTAATTGCTTCATAGTTTGGTAAGTAGTTTAAATTTTTTACGCTTATTTTCCCGGGGACAAGCAATCAAGGGGTTTTTATTTTTTTTCTCGAAAACAAAGCCAGATATGAAAAAAACTCAAGAGATAAAAGAGTTGTATTTGTAGTTGCTTAATTCTAGAAAAATACATAATTTTAAAAAAAGTCAGTGGCGCGCATTTTTTTTGTCAAAAATATTAGTTAGACTGTCTTCCGTGACGCCACTGGACTTAATAATTTTAATATAATTGAGGCTACATTATGATCTTGTTATTACAAACAGAATTGCCAAATTTCAACAAAATCAAATAAAAGAGTATTGAGATATTTACGAACATCCAATTTTTTCTTAAAAGTTTGACACCCTGTATCGTAAAAACTATGCATTTTCGTACCCATGTTTATATGAACTTTTCTTCTTAAAATCACTTAAAGAAGCACCCCTTGGAGTTTGGCCCCGTACTTAAATAACACCCTGTATATTATAATTATGTAGGATTTATATTACGTTTATACCTGTTCTGAAATATTTAATTTCTTTAAAATATTTGGTTCTTTTCTGAGTTCGGTTTTTTGATTCTATACACCCCGCGGTTGATTAAATGCGATCCAGTTAATAAATCAATCAATTATTATCCTATTGACACCGCCTGCGGGGTGAATAGGATCAGTGCACAAAATTATATTTATACACCCTGTATAAAAAACTTATATCACCATTTAAAGTACCAACCTTAACTCATGTTTTAAGCTATTGAGAAATTTATTCAGGCAGATAGTTTTCAAGTTACAAGCTTTCAAAGTGGAAAATTGATCCTATTCACCCCATTTTACGGTACCTTTCAAGAAATTAAATGGTAAAACAAATTTATGCTTAAGTGTACAAACGAATTAAATGGTATAAAATACGCAAAAATGGATACAATCTTAACAAAAGGGATTTGGAATTCCACTTGTTCAGTCGAAAAAACGCAGTTTGTTTTCAATAACTGATTAAAATGACCTATACTCTTCAAGAATGAGTTGAAATTATTTCACTTTTCTTTAGAAGTAACGATTGTGCTCGAGCTGCCGCCTTTATAATGTATTGCCTCTAAATGCACACTTGTCTTATATTTACGTGCTACAATTAGTGGCAAAATTTCGTGAAACAGGATCGGTGCTAAACAAAAAAAAAAAAGGATTGTTAAAAATACTGTAAGAAATGAAGCTGTAGAAATTTTGGGTCATATTACCATCGATCCCACACTTAGCACGAGGAAAGTGTCAGATGTATCAGGTGTGACGTTGTTACGCATAAGTTACCTATATACATCCCCATAAAATAAAACTAATGAAGACGATAACGATTGCCGTTTGCAATTTTGCGAGTTAATTAGTGAAATGATCAGTCGCAATCCACAATTTATTTTTAACATTTGTTACCCCGATAACTGCACTTTTTTTCTTCACGGTACTGTCAATAATCGACAGAATTGCAGGTATTGGTTAGATTCCAACCCTAGAATTTTTAGAGAAGTGCATGCATACTCAACATCCCGAAAAATTAAATGTGTGGGCTGGAATTTTAGGGAACCCTATAATTGGGCCGTATTTTATACCTGGAAATTTAACAGGTGAAATTTACCTGAACCTGTTGGAAACCACTAAAAACCCTGCTTTAACGAATGCCATAGAATAAAATGACCGTTATCGGCCAGAAAATATTTACTTTCAGCTATACGGAGCACCCCCGCATTATGCGTTCCCTGTTAGACAGTTTTTGGATGAAACTTTTCCAGGAAAATGGATTGGAAGAAGAGGTCCTATTGAATGGCCTGCAAGATCTCCTGATTTGACGCTGAACTTCTTTTGTAGGGATATTTAAAGTCTAAAATTTATGCAACCCAACCCAATTCTTTGGAAGACTTGCGACAACGAATAGTGTCAACAACGCCTTTATTATCGAGGGGTTGTTGATAGTGTACGAGTGCCGACAAATAACTCCCGCAATGCTCCATAATGTTCGCGAAAATTTTAAAAAGTGCCCTAACAGTTGCATGGAGGTTGGAGGTGGACATTTTCTATATTTACTTGATGACAAGCGGTAATAAATTTTATTACTTTTAAGTTTTCTTTTCTTTTTAACCCTATTTCTCAGGAACTATTCACTCGATTTAAATGAGCAAGGTCGCGTTTGAAAGGCAATTCAATTCCCTTTACAATAAGGTATTTCCACCCCCCCCCCCCCCCTTCCATTTAAGATTTTAAGGGTGGCAGCCACCCCGTCGTAGAGGGATTCCAGCAGGGGGGGGGGGGTGAAAATAGCAAAAAAATATGTCCCCTTGACAACTAAGGTTCCCGTATTCGAGCGAATTTTGGTTTATTTATTAACAAGAAACTAAACCTGGGTGGAAAGTTTTCGATGCGCCACCCTGTATATTATTAACCCCGAACCGGGTTTTATGAAAAAACGTTTGTTTATATTTTCTCAGCATTTTTGAAATTTATTTTAATAATTTTTATCAACAATAATCCCTAAAAAATCGTTTTTTATGTCTCCTGTATATGATTTCGTAAAATGGACTTAGCAGGTTATCAACACTTTAGGCCGACGATATGTTAATAGTGTACTTTCACTTAGATCGGTAATCTGGAGTCCTCAATATGATTGGTAAAATTGAAAAAGTCCAAGAAAAATTTATAAAATATCTATGCTATGAATTTTATTTAAACGACAACTTTACCTTATTCAAACGGAATTTAAAGTAGGGGAAGGAGGGGCACAGTGTTACACGGGGTACAGTGTTATATTCGGAATTATAAACTTACCCGAAGCAACACGGCACTGGAATAATTGCCACTTCCAGTTAAGACTATTACCTTCAATTATCCGAACGCGTGGTGAAATGTGAATTGTTTATACCACCCAAGTAAGTTTTTTATATTTTTTTAGTCAAAAAGTAAATTTTTTATACAGTTTTACAGTTGTCTTCGTAAACTTTATGGTATCATGTTTAAGAAACATGTTTGTAGATTAGCATGCCATGTAAAACATAACCTAAAAAAATGTTGTTTCCTACAAACTAGCATATTTTTGGTAAATATGCGATTGGGGCACAGAGTTACACACTATACTGGGGGAACAGTGTTACATGTAAAACAATAATAGCAGATCAGAAATGTTAATTTTTTCTGTTGATTTGCACATATACTATAATGAAATAAAATAGTGTTTGTGTACACTTCTTTGTTATTTGATACTAATTTAAATATTCTAAATTAAAACATTTGAGTTTATATTTTTTAAATCATTAGCATTTTGAGATTCTGTCTGAGTTTTGACTTGTTTTTTATTGTTTAGACTGATGTTTATTTTTTTACCTGTTATTTTTTTGTATTTGTAAATGTTCTGAATAAAAAGAGCACTATTAGTAAAGGTAATCTAAATTTATTTGAAACGTTAACATTGTTCCCCCCCTTGTGTAACAGAGTGCCCCGCTAGTGGGGTACAATGTTACATTCGACACGTGTAGAGATAATTATTTTTTTATAAAAAAACCTATATATTTAGGGCAACAGATGCTCCGAAAATCAGTTGCTAATAAACATCACCAAACCTAAGCAAAATTAAATTGTTATTTTAATTTGACAAATAAAAAAATTATTAAGCAAAATGTTTTTTGTGTAACACTGTGCCCCACGTTCCTCTAATTATCACTTGAGGATAGAACGCAAATGTACGACATAAAATTTGCCTACAAAATTCTTAACATGATCGATTCAAGATTCAACGCCACTTATTAATTTATTAAATATAAACGTTTCATCCTATAACACGCGAAACAAGCTTTTTTTTCCATTTACAACCCAGTACAACAAATTATCACTCTCACTCGCCTCTGAATCGCTGCTGTAAATCGTATAATATACTTTTAAATTTGGTTTAACTGGATATCTGTTTTCTTTCCCTAATGTCTCTAACCAGTGTACTCAACAAGTTTTATTTGGATCAGGAAGTATCTTATGAATTCCGTTTTAGTATAATACTGATCTGTTAATGTTTTGTTTAATGTTTAAATTAAAAACATATTTTTATATACCTTTATTTTTTTATGTACCTAAGTACCTACAACTGCTATAATGTTGGAATTATATATTTTTTATTTAGTGAATACTGTTCCTGGGTTCGTCCCGTTTGTATTTCTTAATATAAAATAAATAAATTTAAAAAAAAAAACCAACAAATGTCAGTTAAAATGTAATAGATGTTTTTAAATATTTCTTCATCCAAGGCACACATAGGGGTTGCCACCAACAACTCCTACAAAACATAGGAGTTGTTGTTTCCATACGGATTTTGTCGAAGCGTCGGCATTGTCAAAACAAATCTAGATCCGCTTTTACTGCAATTCGATAGTATTGCTGTCGAGACTAGACATTCTTGTCTCTCGTCGCCATCTCTCGACGAGACGAGAGAGATATTTTCTCTCGAATAAAGCTCCGAGACGAGACAAGAGAAATACCCTCTCTCGTCGAGAAATTCTTGTCTCTCTTAAGCAAAAAAAGTTTTATAATTTATTGTGAGTGTTTGCATTGACATACTAAACAGTTAAGCCTTTATTCACGTTTTTTGTATTGTTTTTTTCGAATAAAAATGTCCAAAAATTGTCAAATGTATTTGCTTTGAAAATAAGTGCTTTTTATTGTAAACTGTAAGTATTTGGGGGAAGAATAAAATTAGCATATAATTAGAAATTAAAAATTGTTTAGTTTAATAGGCACGATATACCATTTTAAATTAATATTTCATATCACTATCACTACATAGTAAAAAACAAAGTCGCTGTGGCTGTCTGTCCGTCCCTCTGTATGCTTAAATCTTTAAAAATACGCAACGGATTTTGAAGTATTTTTTTTTAATAGATAGAGTGATTCAAGAGGAAGGTTTATATGTATAATACATGCATAATATTGTAGAGAAACACTGATAAATTTAGAGGTTTCTAATGTGATGTCGTAAATAAACACATTTTTTGCGCTTACATTGTAAACGCTGGCTGAACCCCACGAGATAAATCAAAATAATGTACTACAGTATTGTACACCTTAAAAAGGTCAACAAAAAAGTCCGCGATGGTATATGTCTATCTCTTAAGGATAACCCACAAAATGACCATTAATAAATCGCAGGGTCAAACTTTCAACGTTGCGGGCTTAGATTTGAGCGTTGAGTGTTTTTCTCATGGTCAATTATATGTCGCTCTTTCAAGAGTAACCTCTAAACAAAACATGTTTGTATTTTCTAATGACAAAAAAGCTGTAAACGTTGTTTATAAGGACATTCTGTAGTAGGTAGGTATATTTAGTATCAGCATTGCACCCGTGCGAAGCCGGGGCGGGTCGCTAGTAGGTTAAATAGGGAGGTTTAAAATTTTTTTTTAAATCGATGAGAAAGGTGCATATGTCTTTATGGCCATAATTTAAAGGGATGGCATTTTCTGATTTCGCTTTTATATACATATAAAAATAAAATTACATCTTTTTTTAACATGCAATTTTTAAATTAAGTAATACAATGTCAACTCTCATTAGTATAAAATGTGAAATCTTTTGTGCATCCTCAAGTATTAAGTTTACACACACCAGTACTTAATGCGTGTTAACTAAATATGCAATTTAGTATCCTTCTCGAAGGATTTTCCGAAACCTACGCTTATAGTTTTTCTTGAATATTAACAGATGGATAGAAAAATCGACAATTTTTATTTCAGAAATCTGAAATAGTTTATCAGTCTCAGAGCGTGTTGCAGTAAAGTTATATTATTCTTAGAAAACATATTTTACACTTACTTTCAAATAGGTCAACAAAATTTAAAAGGTCCCATTTCATTAACACTGACTTTTCCGTGTCCGGAATGAGTTTCTGTGTTCTCTACAATATTATGCATGTATTATACATATAAACCTTCCTCTTGAATCACTCTATCTATTAAAAAAAAACACTTTAAAATCCGTTGCGTACACTGACAAAAATGGATATACCACTGTCGTGAGTTGCAAAATTAGAGCTGCTTTAATACACGTCTCTAAAAACTAAACTATAAAATATTAATATTTTTTATATTTTTAAAATAAATATAAATAAATAAATACCAACATAAAGGCTTATTTATTTACATTTATTTTAGAAATATAAAAAATAAATCAAATACATTTAAAAAAATTATAGAAAGTGTCTAGTTTAGCTTTAGCTTAGTTCTAGAGTAAGTACCAAGGGAGGATCCAGGGGGGGCGGTGTCATGGGGGTCATGACCCCCCCCCCCCTGGACGGTTTACATTTCAACATACGTAAAAACTATTGTGGAGTCAAAAAGAGTGAGTTCATAACCCAGTGCACATTTTTTCTACAAATTAAAAACACTGTTATTTTACGGCGTCGTGCAAAAAGGAACTCGTTACCTACTCATTTTTATTGTAAAAGGAACTTCATTAATAAGATTATAATTTAGGATTATCTCTAAAAAATGTACTAATAAAATCTCTAGTTATATTTTAGGAGATGGTTCTCTAAACCTACGTTCTTTTTTCATTAAAAACTCGGCGACTGCCGGTCTTGTATCAGTGGCAGCTCGTGGGGTAGAGCCACAGTGCCATGGCACTACCTGCCCTCCTGTCCAGCGTCCTGCCCTTTACAAATTACCAAAACCTATTAAAATTTATATTCTCCTTTTTAAAGCAATTAGCAAAATAATTTAAAAATGGAACACAGTCGGGTGCAAATTTCTATCTATTGAGGAAGCGATTATGCGTAAAACGGTAACGTAGCTTTCGCGCCAAAGCGACGAGGCACACGGGAGGCCCGAAGTTATGACGTAATTGCCATAACAAACCAATAAAAAACATTTGAAAATGACCTTGAATGCGAGCAGGAAAACATCTCCGTGTAGCCAGGCTCTTTGACCCCGTTTGACGTTAGACGTTTCAAATTCAAACAGTTGCTTGTCCGCGTCGTGTCGTGTAAGGTTGTTTGTAAACTAAATAATTTTCGTTCGGCCGGAGATTTAATAGAAATATTTATGGAAAAAATACTTGGGTGTGCGGTTGTGATAAATCTAATAGACTATTTTGTTTTATGTGTGTTTTATTTGATGGGGGAGCAAACTTGGTCCCAAAAGGTACAGATGATTTGGTCCATATCTGAGAAAAAATGAAGACACATGAAAAATCGAAGGTACATTTAAACAATATATTTAATTTCAGTATGCTTGGTAAAATTACCATTAAAACTCAATTAAAGTCTGCATATCACAATGAAATAATGAAGAAAAACGAACAAATTGATAAAAACAGATACATATTAAACCAAATTATAAACTGCGTTCGGTTTGTGGTTCTTTCGGTCTATATAGTACACTCTACCTACAGTATTTTAAAAAAATTCAAGATATGATTGTAAATTCATAAATTAAATTAGGTGCCTTTTTGCTTATTTTTCCTACTTCAAAAGCAAGAACTATTAACAAAAAAGGGCGTGGCACCCAAAAAAATTTTGCCTGCGGCGCTAAGGGTTTACCTGGCCCTACTTCACTAAAATGGCACGAGCCGCCACTGTCTTGTATCACAATGGGCTGTTCCAACTCCATTCAATGACACTAAGAGGCGATCAGTATCTTCATTTAATGAAATTTAATTTGTTGTAATGGGAAATAATCCTCTCAGTAGTCATTAAATAAGGACAAATTAGCAATAACGAGACTAAACGCTTTTGTAAAATACCCTTAGTGCAAACTATAAGTTTTCCTAATTTATTAGCAAGTCTGGTGCCTTCATCAGGAGTATCAATGTCTGAAATTTCTTGAATTAAAGGCCAGCAATCACATACGGATGTCGCAAAATTGGACACTTCCTCTGAACCGAAGAGATTCTCAACTAATGGTCGGCCTGCGGATATCACTTCAGCTTCGGAACAAATAAGGTTTATCATATTTTTAACTGTTTTATCTTCTTCCTCTAAAAATTTTCGCCTGCCGCGCTATTTTGGCGCCTTCGGCGCTGTTTGACCCTCAACAGAATTAATTTCTGGATCCGCCCTTGGTAAGTACTGCATATATTTTTATATATAAGATAACTGGCTACCACTAGTTGTTTTACAATCTTACATGAGTCTGTAGATGTAATTTGTGTCGTTACTTATTTTAACCCTTGAAAAAGTTTTAAATATTAAACCGAAACGTTGGGAATGATTAAAAAGTGAAAAGTGTTTTAGTTAAAGTCCTCTTCCCCACTAAATACTTTGAAAGAATTAAATTATTAAGTACGCTAAATCAACCAACATTATTATTATTATTATTATTATTATTATAATCATTCTAAATAGTCGCTTATTTTAATGATCTACAAATCTACATGGGTTTATGTAATTTGGAGGAGATTATGAAAAATACCTACCCAATAATAAACGTTTAAGAGACACACTAAGCTTTTACTATTTTTACTCAATTTTTATTATCCTTTATCTTTTATTAGCTTTGAATAAATATTTTACATGAAAAACACTGCACGAAAAACTTACAAAAACTAAATAATTTTGATATTTTCATCATAAATTGGATATCCAAAAGATATTCTTTATCTTGGATTATATCAGCCTGATTAAAATGCTTAAAAAAATAGGATACATAGGTAAACAAAAAATGGACTTAATTTTTTATTAGTTATTACTAAAGAGCGGGTATTAGGTATTAGGTAGTGCTAAACCAGAGTCGGCCTGAGGACTTATTGGGAAATCTTATTTATAATTTGTTAAAAACTCGAGTGTTGCCAAATTTTTGGGTGTTTAAATGGACGACAAACCAAAGTTTAAGGGCCACATTCTTGTATTGAATGGGAGACCGGCCTCCTCCGGTTCTTACGCAGTGCGAGTTGAGAATTGGGGAAGCGTGTGGTTAGAATGGCTTCTTTTTCACTTGTTTCACAGTTTGCACATTTTTATTGTTAAAAAATGCAAGCACATAAAACTGTTTAAAATGACTTAAAATAATATACATTCTAGGGAACATGTTTAAAACTTTAAAAAAAAATTAAAACATTATCAGGAAAGTGCAATCTAAAGATATATTCAAAAACTTTACAAAGCATATAAGTAGTGTTTAGGGACATAGACACAAAGAAAAGTAAAAGTAGCGCCGTTTTGAATATGACGCATATGATGGCATACCTATTTATATGTATTTATAGGTATGCCATCATAGGAAACCAATGGATATGCCATCTTAGGAATATGTCACACTTCTAGTATATAAATTATAAAAAATTAAGACCACAACTTAGATTTAAAATAATCATAGCAAAGTAACATATATATCCTATAGTTATCAGTAGAGGGAGATGGGGTGTTCTGCATCAATCCCTGAGGTCCCTTCTGCGCATGCCCGGGCAGTGCGCAGACGTGGGCGACACTAATTATGACGTCACCTGTCATCTGTCACCTGTCATCTGTCATCTGTCACCTGTCATCTGTCATCTGTCATCTGTCAATGTCAATGTCAATGTCAATGTCAAAGTCAATGGCAATGTCATACGTCATATGTCATACGTCATCTGTCAACTGTCAAACGTCATATTGGTGGGCGTTAGCAACTTTGGGCCTTAGCTACTTGGGCGCTAGCTAATTTGGGCAATAATATTCTATATACGGAATATGTTCAGAATGACGTCATATTACGAATAGGAAAAGATGGCGGATGCCATCTGTCAATTAAGACAGCTCAAGGTCACCTGTCACTTGTCAAATGTTGGAAAGAGTTGAAAACAAGGTTATGCGTGTAGGATAACGTAACAAGACGCCTAAAAGAAACCCGAAGTCGATCGGCTGGATGGTTCGAGAGATATAGTTTTTTGCGATTAGCGCCCTTATGCCTTAAGATGAAAAGGCGAAATTTGACAAACAGGTATAAGATGAGTATACCTATCGAACAGTGAAAGAATTTTTCAAAAATCTCTATTAATAACGGAGCTATACGAATAAAACCATTAGGGCCTTAGCATAATCAATACAAAATTCGTGCTATATAACCATCATTGGTAATGTTTATCATTATTAATATAATTCCAAGACGAGATATCCGCATAATATCAGTAAAATCATCAAAGTTACCAAAACGGCACATCGGAGAATTCTAATTTTTTCTATATTTGCATTACTAAGGTATACCTATGTAATCCCAAACTCAGAATATATCCAAGTCTTCAAATTATTAGTAAAACAGGCAAAGCTGCCAAAAGGGCATCTCGGATTTTTATAATTTTATCTAATATCTACATTATTAGCCTATACCCCCAACCCCGCAATAAAAAAAAAATTAAGGTCTTTTTGGCAACATGCGCAGTAGACCAAAACTGATGTTTCGAGGTTAAATAAAAGAGAAAATTATGCGCAAACCCCGGAAAAAGTACCTTCGGTACTCCGGATGCCAAAGGGCATTCCTTAAATACATATTTGAAAAACGCCCCATTAAGCCCTTTTTTGGAAAAAAATTAGCCAAAAAACATAATGGGACAGACACCGTAATACAACCTGTATATGAAACATTGATTCCTTAGTATTATACGTTTAGATTAATATAAAAGATAACCTCTTATAGAATACATTTTTCAATAATACAAACTATTTCCAACTAACAATGATCGCAGCACGAGGCGAGGTTAATGAGGCAATTAATATTCAATGAGTGGTATACCACAGTAACAATATTAAAAGTCGAGGACAATTACATCATCTTGGAAATATACGACATTCTAATTTTATTCAACACGAGGTAAGGACAATTGGTAATTAATATGCAAACGACTATTTGCAGTGAGCAAGCAATTAATATTCAATGACGACTAGTGTAGTCGGAGTGAAAGGCTCTGCTATAAATAGCCATGAGGGACTAGAGGCTTCATCAGTCGACATCGAGAAGCTGAAGGCTAAAGTGCTAAAGTGTTGTGTACGATCAAAATATTAATAAAATGTAAGTACCTTTTAATATATTACAGTGTTAAGTTGATACAGCATGCAAGTGTATATTAAAAATTATTTGATTAAAAGTAATTTAAATACAGGTTCTAATGTGTTACGTAGTTCAATACAGGGTGTTTATGCATCGCCGTAGGTGTTTAATTGGTAAAATCTATAATAATCGATATATTGCATTAAAATTGGGGGTTATAAGGGACATAATACTGTTTTACTATGAAAAGTTTGTTAAATTGATTTAAATATAGGTTCTAACGTGTTTCGGAAATCAGTACAGGGCGCTTGTTATGTGTTTATTTGGAGAATCTTATATATATATATATATATATATATATATATATAATATCTGATATATTGCATTAAAATTAGTTGGCTTAATACTGTATTACTTTTATAGAAAATGTTTGTGTGCGAATATTGCTCCCGCTCCTTCACCAGGAAAGACAACCTCAAGAGCCATGGAGATTGCAGAGTTACAACGCAAGTCTGCAATACTTGTGGAGATAGTTTTAAATCAAGGTGGGCCCTCCGAAAACACCAAAAGGAAACGCATAGGGCTCCTAAAAGACAAGCAACGTCTTCGCAAGTAGCCATGGCCAAGAGAGCTAGACTCGTTTCGTCAGATGGTAAGTTATTGCATTATACTGTGTAAGATTACACCATATTGTGAAAGATTGCATCATATTGCGAAATATTAAAATTACATAAGTACTAATTATTGACAATTTATTTTAGAACCATCAACTTCATCTGCGCAGCAGAAGCATTGTGATGAATGCCAACTGGATATGCCTGTCTCCCGGTGGCCCAGCCATCTAAGGACCCAAAGCCATCGAGAGAACTGCTGCGTGGAGCAGGAGGAAGGTGTACAGTTAGTTAAAACATCATTCCGGAGCCGAATTGCTACCTACCGACTTTCTTCAAGCCAAGACCCCACCAGCGTCCCCAGGTTCTTGGACCATCTAAGGGAAAAATTCGTAAGACTGGTGAGAGGAATTGTTGGAAAATACGAACAACTGAAAGTCGGGGTAGAGCTTTTCGGTCGTTTCCTTCTGCAAACGAACGAGTCGACTGAGGGCAAGTCCTTCAACGCTAAGTATGTAATGGTGAATGGAGCGACGGACTTGGTGGAGCTGTTTGAACAGTTTGCTGCCATCCTGGACCGGAAATATTCAGAGTTTTCGGAAAAGGATAGTGGTAAGTACTATTGCAAGCGCTAAAAAAAAGTCTAACATATTTTTAAATCATAATACTTAACAATGTTTCTATTGTTACAGGGTGGACTCTGCAGCAGCTCCTACACTTAGAATTAGGTATTAATAAAATCAACCCTCTAAAGGCATCGTCTTATATTCCGCTTCCAAAAGAGATTGACACAAAGAAAGCTGTTCTAAACATTCAAAACACAGACTTACAGTGCTTTAAGTGGTCAGTCTTGGCAGCCTTACACCCCGTTGATCGGACTCAAAATGCAAATAGAGTTGCGAACTATCTGCCTTTTGAGAATGAGCTGGACTTTACAGGTATGGAATTTCCAATCAAACTTGGCGATATAACCAAATTTGAACGGCTTAATAATATTTCTATTAATGTATACGGGCTTGAAAAAGCCTTCGACAATGGTAAAAATAGTATTGAAGTCGTTGGGCCCTTATTTTTTACGACATCTCGCAAGGAGAGACATGTTAATTTGTTATTAATTAGCGATGATTACGAAAATAGTCATTACTGCTTAATAAAAAGCATGTCTCGACTGATCTCAAGACAATTATCTTACCATAAGGCTACAAAGTATTTATGCGATGGTTGTTTAACATATTTTTATTCAGAGCAAAAATTAAAAGCTCATCAAAAATACGATTGCGGACACGTTTTGGCCAAAGTACCGACAACTGATTTAAAAAAGAACAAATACGGAGAAGAGATTCCCGAGAATATTTTCAAATTCACAAACTTTGAAAAGAAATTAAAGGTTCCTTTCGTTGTTTACGCTGACTTCGAGACAATCCTTGAACCTTTGGATACAGAGCAAAATGAGCTGGACCCTGATACATCCTATACTGTTAGAACACATAAACATATACCCTACTCATTTGCATACTACATTAAATGTGACTTTGACGATGCCTATTCAAAGTACCAAAGTTATAGAGGACAGGACGCCCACAAAGAATTTATAAAACGGTTAGAGACTGACTGCAAGTCAATCTATAATCATTTTATGAAGGAAGTGGTGCCTATGATACCTATGACAGTGGAACAAGAGAATGCGCATCGGCAAGCACCAACCTGTCACATTTGCGAAAAGCCATTTGATGTAGAGGCAAACGATAGAGTACATGATCACGATCATTTGACTGGATTCTATCGAGGCCCGGCTCACTCTGTATGTAACCTTAATTACAAAATCCCACAATTTATCCCTATTTTCTTCCATAACATGTCCAATTTTGATTCCCATCTTTTTGTCAAGGAGTTGGCTTGTGACGAGGAAAAGTTGGATGTTATCCCCCAAAACAAGGAAAAATATATTTCCTTTACCAAACACATCCTGGTGGATAACATCGAAAACAAAGAAGGGAAACAGCGACAGGTATTTTTAAAATTACGGTTTCTTGATAGCCTTCGCTTCATGGCCACAGAGTTAGCCAAACTCAGTCAAAATTTAAAACCGGAACAATGTCGTACAGTACGCAAACATTTCGCGGATGATGCCAAATTTGAACTTATTCGACAGAAGGGTGTCTTCCCGTATAATTACGTGGATTCTTTTTCAAAATTAGACGAAACGGCACTTCCATCGCATAAAAACTTTTATAACGAGCTAAAAAAGGAAGACATCTCCAAAGATGATTACAAGCGTGCTTGGTCAGTATGGAATCTATTTAATTGCAAAACTTTAGGCGAATATTCTGATATTTATCTTAAATCCGACGTTTTAATTTTAACAGATGTATTTGAAAGCTTTAGAGACGTGTGTCTGGCTACTTATGGTCTCGATCCTGCGCAGTATTTTACTGCGCCGGGTCTCTCGATGGACGCGGCCCTTAAGACCACATCCGTCCAATTAGAACTTTTAACCGATCTAGACATGATACACTTCTTTAAGCACGGGATTCGCGGAGGAGTCAGTCAGTGCAGCGTTAGACAAGCTTTAGCGAACAATACATTTATACCGAATTATGACGCTTCTAAACCCACCTCATACATCATGTATCTGGATGCGACCAATCTGTATGGTGCAGCCATGTCTCAATATCTACCAACGGGAAATTTCAAGTGGTTAAACGAAACCGAAATTCAAAATTTAGATTATATGAATATATCACCTGAATCACCAACAGGCTATATATTAGAAGTTGATTTGGAATACCCGGAGAACTTGCATTATTTACACAACGAAATACCCTTTTGCCCACAATCCATCGCACCACCCGGGTCTAAATTTCCAAAAATTACAAAATTGATACCAAATTTCATCAAAAAAGAAAAGTACATTATTCATATTCAAAATTTGCAGCAAGCATTAAATTATGGCCTTCAGCTCACTAAAATTCACCGCGTTGTATCTTTCGATCAATCCCCGTGGCTTAAAAAGTATATCGATCTGAATACAGCGTTGCGAAATCAGGCTAAAAATAAGTTCGAAAAGGACTTTTTTAAATTAATGAACAACGCTGTGTTCGGGAAAACGATGGAGAACGTGGAGAAACGGGTAGATGTGAAACTTGTTTCCCACTGGGAAAATATTGGTAGGAGGTTGGGAGCCGGAGCGTTAATCGCGAAGCCCCATTTTAAAGATCGCGTTATATTTAGCGAGAATCTGGTAGCAATCCAGATGCAAAAACAAAAAGTGGTGTATAATAAGCCTATTTACGTAGGCTTTTCAATCTTGGAGATATCCAAGACGATTATGTACGACTTTTTGTACGGGTACATTAAGCCAAAATATGGCAACAACGCGGTTCTGTTATACACTGACACCGACTCCCTTATTTTAAAAGTAACAACACCAAATTTCTATGATGACATGACTGCTAATTTAGATAGATTCGATACATCCAATTACTCCGACGATAACCCACATAATGTTCCTGTAAACCGATCGATATTAGGCAAAATGAAAGATGAGTATGCAGGAAAGATTATTTGGGAATTTGTTGGCACCGGGGCGAAGGCGTATTGTGTTGATGTTGAAGGGGAATGTACGAAAAAGGCAAAGGGGGTCCCTGACTACGTCACCAAAAAAGAACTGAGTATAGATGATTATAGGCAAGCGGTTAACGTAGAGGGGACTCTGATTCATCGACAGATGAATACATTCCGCTCCCATCAACATGAGATGTTTGTCGAACTTAAAAATAAGGTAGCGCTGTCATACGCGGACGACAAGCGGTACCTTATTCCCGGTGATTTAGAGAACACGCTTGCTTGGGGTCACAGAGATATCGCAAAATATAAGGAATCATTGGAAATTCCATGAGTCAAGACTGCATAGAGCAGCTATCTTTGCGCCAATTTCTTTTGATAGCTGCTGTCTTTAGAGGGTTGTGATATTAGGTTAGGTATTTATTATTGGCTTATTTATTATATTATTATTGTATTATTATAATTATTGTATTATTGGATGGGCTATTGTATTAGTATAATTATTATTGTAATAACTGTTTAATAAACAGTAGATTGTTTGTATTTAAATCTATGTTTTATTTTACCCAACCCAACCTACTTGTTTGCGTTCTTCTGCTGTATCAACTATAACGGTGATGAAACCACCAATCTTAAAGACTTTGCTTGGTTTAATCTTGCGATGTATTGTATCATCCTTCTATCATTGTGAAGGAGATTCAAACACCCTATACCAAGCGGAGGAGGTCGTCATTGGTAAGTTTAAAGAGCGGACCTAAATCGAAGACATTACAGAGAACGAACAGCTGATGGAATAGACTCTCAGCTATCAAAAATACCCTCCTTGGGGCTTAAAAAATAAGAATAAATAGGGGAAAAATACCTAGAAATGCAGGTTAATTTTTCTTTTAAAATCAGTTAACTCCTGCAAGGTTATTTATGTAACACAAATGCACGACAAACCTAACCCAACTTCTTGGGTGTGGCTATTCTGTATAAAGACCAGCTAACACCAAAAAAAAAAGGGTCAAAAAGCATATGCACGATCATCCTCTAATATTAGGAATACCGAAGGATAACACTAGACAACCACCAACAGGGGTTAAATTAACGTTAAAAGATAAGGATGTATACCATTTAAATTACCGAATGATCAGCCAAATTAAAAAAATTCCCGTTTAAAATGCTATATTAGTTACATGAGATGGGCGTTAAATGTATAAATTTGCGAAATTCAGGGGTGACCGACCCTATCTAATCAGTCTTACAACCACGAAAAATAAAAAGTAACTAGCTGTATAAATGGCTTCTTAACGACTCGTCCTTCTAAACTAAAAAAAAAATAAAACAAAAACGGTTGTAAAAATTATTCATTAAGCCATAAACTTAGAACAGGTCACACAATGGTATAAACGTCAACAGCAGATATTGGCTCACGGATCGTTACGGCCATTAGGTAATACTTGTTGTTAGATACATGTGAAGCGAAACATTACAAGGCACCTAGAAAACCCAAAAACTTGATCAGTCAACTAGTTAGCAGGTTATAGGTTCTTACGATGGTGTTTCCAGAAGGGTGTATTTTATCCTACTCTCATACATCCTATAGCAGTGATGTTAAAAACTAAACCGGCTTTATTAACAAGTGCAATCGTTTTATAGAGCATAGAGACCCATAGAGCTGCAACCAACATTAAATAAAACAAGCCAATATTGCAAAACACTTTATATGTTTTATCAATGCTTTATAGGAGTCGCAGTAAAGTCAAACAGTACTCTATATAAATTTAATATAAGGTACAGGTAACGATCATCAGGCTATTTTATATCATCTAACTTGGGTATCCATTTAATAAGACGCAATTTCATATGATTTTAAATTACTTTTAATTATTTCTCAGTATCTATAGTATGTTGGGATATCTAGCCATACTTCACGTCTTGCATAATTAATAGCCTCTCGTATCTCAGAATCTTTACAATATCCGTATAACCGCTGAACTTCTTCAAAATTTCCAAACTTGTTCATGTCGTATACAAATCTTAAGGCATTTGGTTCTTCAAAGTAACGTTTACATATATCCAAAGCTCTAACTATTTTTAACCAACGGACGGATTCCCAATTCTTCTTTGCGTTTTGAAGTGTATTATATATATCCTGAATTACATGATGTGCATCATTATTTACTATATTCTGAGCCTTATCCATGATTTCCAATTGTCTGCGAGTATAGCAAGTAATTAGGACAGCGTTCTGACTTGAAATAAGACTCCATGCTTCTGCTGATAGTAAATATATCAACAGGCTTAATTACTCGGTGAAACCTGAATTTATAGAGGATTATTCGGGCTTTCGGGGTTACTCGGGGTCATTAGGATTTTGAGAATGTATTTTGCTTGGCGTAGTTTTTAAACACAGCCACGGCCAAAGGCTCACGAAATTTGCAAAAGTTTGGGAGAAGGCCGTGGCTGTGTTTAAAAACTACGTCAAGCAAAATACATTCTCAAAATCCTAATGACCCCGAGTAACCCCGAAAGCCCGAATAATCCTCTATAAATTCAGGTTTCACCGAGTAATTAAGCCTGTTGATATATTTACTATCAGCAGAAGCATGGAGTCTTATTTCAAGTCAGAACGCTGTCCTAATTACTTGCTATACTCGCAGACAATTGGAAATCATGGATAAGGCTCAGAATATAGTAAATAATGATGCACATCATGTAATTCAGGATATATATAATACACTTCACAACGCAAAGAAGAATTGGGAATCCGTCCGTTGGTTAAAAATAGTTAGAGCTTTGGATATATGTAAACGTTACTTTGAAGAACCAAATGCCTTAAGATTTGTATACGACATGAACAAGTTAGGGAATTTTGAAGAAGTTCAGCGGTTATACGGATATTGTAAAGATCTTGAGATACGAGAGGCTATTAATTATGTAAGACGTGAAGTATGGCTAGATATCCCAACATACTATAGATACTGAGAAATAATTAAAAGTAATTTAAAATCATATGAAATTGCGTCTTATTAAATGGATACCCAAGTTAGATGATATAAAATAGCCTGATGATCGTTACCTGTACCTTATATTAAATTTATATAGAGTACTGTTTGACTTTACTGCGACTCCTATAAAGCATTGATAAAACATATAAAGTGTTTTGCAATATTGGCTTGTTTTATTTAATGTTGGTTGCAGCTCTATGGGTCTCTATGCTCTATAAAACGATTGCACTTGTTAATAAAGCCGGTTTAGTTTTTAACATCACTGCTATAGGATGTATGAGAGTAGGATAAAATACACCCTTCTGGAAACACCATCGTAAGAACCTATAACCTGCTAACTAGTTGACTGATCAAGTTTTTGGGTTTTCTAGGTGCCTTGTAATGTTTCGCTTCACATGTATCTAACAACAAGTATTACCTAATGGCCGTAACGATCCGTGAGCCAATATCTGCTGTTGACGTTTATACCATTGTGTGACCTGTTCTAAGTTTATGGCTTAATGAATAATTTTTACAACCGTTTTTGTTTTATTTTTTTTTTTAGTTTAGAAGGACGAGTCGTTAAGAAGCCATTTATACAGCTAGTTACTTTTTATTTTTCGTGGTTGTAAGACTGATTAGATAGGGTCGGTCACCCCTGAATTTCGCAAATTTATACATTTAACGCCCATCTCATGTAACTAATATAGCATTTTAAACGGGAATTTTTTTAATTTGGCTGATCATTCGGTAATTTAAATGGTATACATCCTTATCTTTTAACGTTAATTTAACCCCTGTTGGTGGTTGTCTAGTGTTATCCTTCGGTATTCCTAATATTAGAGGATGATCGTGCATATGCTTTTTGACCCTTTTTTTTTTTGGTGTTAGCTGGTCTTTATACAGAATAGCCACACCCAAGAAGTTGGGTTAGGTTTGTCGTGCATTTGTGTTACATAAATAACCTTGCAGGAGTTAACTGATTTTAAAAGAAAAATTAACCTGCATTTCTAGGTATTTTTCCCCTATTTATTCTTATTTTTTAAGCCCCAAGGAGGGTATTTTTGATAGCTGAGAGTCTATTCCATCAGCTGTTCGTTCTCTGTAATGTCTTCGATTTAGGTCCGCTCTTTAAACTTACCAATGACGACCTCCTCCGCTTGGTATAGGGTGTTTGAATCTCCTTCACAATGATAGAAGGATGATACAATACATCGCAAGATTAAACCAAGCAAAGTCTTTAAGATTGGTGGTTTCATCACCGTTATAGTTGATACAGCAGAAGAACGCAAACAAGTAGGTTGGGTTGGGTAAAATAAAACATAGATTTAAATACAAACAATCTACTGTTTATTAAACAGTTATTACAATAATAATTATACTAATACAATAGCCCATCCAATAATACAATAATTATAATAATACAATAATAATATAATAAATAAGCCAATAATAAATACCTAACCTAATATCACAACCCTCTAAAGACAGCAGCTATCAAAAGAAATTGGCGCAAAGATAGCTGCTCTATGCAGTCTTGACTCATGGAATTTCCAATGATTCCTTATATTTTGCGATATCTCTGTGACCCCAAGCAAGCGTGTTCTCTAAATCACCGGGAATAAGGTACCGCTTGTCGTCCGCGTATGACAGCGCTACCTTATTTTTAAGTTCGACAAACATCTCATGTTGATGGGAGCGGAATGTATTCATCTGTCGATGAATCAGAGTCCCCTCTACGTTAACCGCTTGCCTATAATCATCTATACTCAGTTCTTTTTTGGTGACGTAGTCAGGGACCCCCTTTGCCTTTTTCGTACATTCCCCTTCAACATCAACACAATACGCCTTCGCCCCGGTGCCAACAAATTCCCAAATAATCTTTCCTGCATACTCATCTTTCATTTTGCCTAATATCGATCGGTTTACAGGAACATTATGTGGGTTATCGTCGGAGTAATTGGATGTATCGAATCTATCTAAATTAGCAGTCATGTCATCATAGAAATTTGGTGTTGTTACTTTTAAAATAAGGGAGTCGGTGTCAGTGTATAACAGAACCGCGTTGTTGCCATATTTTGGCTTAATGTACCCGTACAAAAAGTCGTACATAATCGTCTTGGATATCTCCAAGATTGAAAAGCCTACGTAAATAGGCTTATTATACACCACTTTTTGTTTTTGCATCTGGATTGCTACCAGATTCTCGCTAAATATAACGCGATCTTTAAAATGGGGCTTCGCGATTAACGCTCCGGCTCCCAACCTCCTACCAATATTTTCCCAGTGGGAAACAAGTTTCACATCTACCCGTTTCTCCACGTTCTCCATCGTTTTCCCGAACACAGCGTTGTTCATTAATTTAAAAAAGTCCTTTTCGAACTTATTTTTAGCCTGATTTCGCAACGCTGTATTCAGATCGATATACTTTTTAAGCCACGGGGATTGATCGAAAGATACAACGCGGTGAATTTTAGTGAGCTGAAGGCCATAATTTAATGCTTGCTGCAAATTTTGAATATGAATAATGTACTTTTCTTTTTTGATGAAATTTGGTATCAATTTTGTAATTTTTGGAAATTTAGACCCGGGTGGTGCGATGGATTGTGGGCAAAAGGGTATTTCGTTGTGTAAATAATGCAAGTTCTCCGGGTATTCCAAATCAACTTCTAATATATAGCCTGTTGGTGATTCAGGTGATATATTCATATAATCTAAATTTTGAATTTCGGTTTCGTTTAACCACTTGAAATTTCCCGTTGGTAGATATTGAGACATGGCTGCACCATACAGATTGGTCGCATCCAGATACATGATGTATGAGGTGGGTTTAGAAGCGTCATAATTCGGTATAAATGTATTGTTCGCTAAAGCTTGTCTAACGCTGCACTGACTGACTCCTCCGCGAATCCCGTGCTTAAAGAAGTGTATCATGTCTAGATCGGTTAAAAGTTCTAATTGGACGGATGTGGCCTTAAGGGCCGCGTCCATCGAGAGACCCGGCGCAGTAAAATACTGCGCAGGATCGAGACCATAAGTAGCCAGATACACGTCTCTAAAGCTTTCAAATACATCTGTTAAAATTAAAACGTCGGATTTAAGATAAATATCAGAATATTCGCCTAAAGTTTTGCAATTAAATAGATTCCATACTGACCAAGCACGCTTGTAATCATCTTTGGAGATGTCTTCCTTTTTTAGCTCGTTATAAAAGTTTTTATGCGATGGAAGTGCCGTTTCGTCTAATTTTGAAAAAGAATCCACGTAATTATACGGGAAGACACCCTTCTGTCGAATAAGTTCAAATTTGGCATCATCCGCGAAATGTTTGCGTACTGTACGACATTGTTCCGGTTTTAAATTTTGACTGAGTTTGGCTAACTCTGTGGCCATGAAGCGAAGGCTATCAAGAAACCGTAATTTTAAAAATACCTGTCGCTGTTTCCCTTCTTTGTTTTCGATGTTATCCACCAGGATGTGTTTGGTAAAGGAAATATATTTTTCCTTGTTTTGGGGGATAACATCCAACTTTTCCTCGTCACAAGCCAACTCCTTGACAAAAAGATGGGAATCAAAATTGGACATGTTATGGAAGAAAATAGGGATAAATTGTGGGATTTTGTAATTAAGGTTACATACAGAGTGAGCCGGGCCTCGATAGAATCCAGTCAAATGATCGTGATCATGTACTCTATCGTTTGCCTCTACATCAAATGGCTTTTCGCAAATGTGACAGGTTGGTGCTTGCCGATGCGCATTCTCTTGTTCCACTGTCATAGGTATCATAGGCACCACTTCCTTCATAAAATGATTATAGATTGACTTGCAGTCAGTCTCTAACCGTTTTATAAATTCTTTGTGGGCGTCCTGTCCTCTATAACTTTGGTACTTTGAATAGGCATCGTCAAAGTCACATTTAATGTAGTATGCAAATGAGTAGGGTATATGTTTATGTGTTCTAACAGTATAGGATGTATCAGGGTCCAGCTCATTTTGCTCTGTATCCAAAGGTTCAAGGATTGTCTCGAAGTCAGCGTAAACAACGAAAGGAACCTTTAATTTCTTTTCAAAGTTTGTGAATTTGAAAATATTCTCGGGAATCTCTTCTCCGTATTTGTTCTTTTTTAAATCAGTTGTCGGTACTTTGGCCAAAACGTGTCCGCAATCGTGTTTTTGATGAGCTTTTAATTTTTGCTCTGAATAAAAATATGTTAAACAACCATCGCATAAATACTTTGTAGCCTTATGGTAAGATAATTGTCTTGAGATCAGTCGAGACATGCTTTTTATTAAGCAGTAATGACTATTTTCGTAATCATCGCTAATTAATAACAAATTAACATGTCTCTCCTTGCGAGATGTCGTAAAAAATAAGGGCCCAACGACTTCAATACTATTTTTACCATTGTCGAAGGCTTTTTCAAGCCCGTATACATTAATAGAAATATTATTAAGCCGTTCAAATTTGGTTATATCGCCAAGTTTGATTGGAAATTCCATACCTGTAAAGTCCAGCTCATTCTCAAAAGGCAGATAGTTCGCAACTCTATTTGCATTTTGAGTCCGATCAACGGGGTGTAAGGCTGCCAAGACTGACCACTTAAAGCACTGTAAGTCTGTGTTTTGAATGTTTAGAACAGCTTTCTTTGTGTCAATCTCTTTTGGAAGCGGAATATAAGACGATGCCTTTAGAGGGTTGATTTTATTAATACCTAATTCTAAGTGTAGGAGCTGCTGCAGAGTCCACCCTGTAACAATAGAAACATTGTTAAGTATTATGATTTAAAAATATGTTAGACTTTTTTTTAGCGCTTGCAATAGTACTTACCACTATCCTTTTCCGAAAACTCTGAATATTTCCGGTCCAGGATGGCAGCAAACTGTTCAAACAGCTCCACCAAGTCCGTCGCTCCATTCACCATTACATACTTAGCGTTGAAGGACTTGCCCTCAGTCGACTCGTTCGTTTGCAGAAGGAAACGACCGAAAAGCTCTACCCCGACTTTCAGTTGTTCGTATTTTCCAACAATTCCTCTCACCAGTCTTACGAATTTTTCCCTTAGATGGTCCAAGAACCTGGGGACGCTGGTGGGGTCTTGGCTTGAAGAAAGTCGGTAGGTAGCAATTCGGCTCCGGAATGATGTTTTAACTAACTGTACACCTTCCTCCTGCTCCACGCAGCAGTTCTCTCGATGGCTTTGGGTCCTTAGATGGCTGGGCCACCGGGAGACAGGCATATCCAGTTGGCATTCATCACAATGCTTCTGCTGCGCAGATGAAGTTGATGGTTCTAAAATAAATTGTCAATAATTAGTACTTATGTAATTTTAATATTTCGCAATATGATGCAATCTTTCACAATATGGTGTAATCTTACACAGTATAATGCAATAACTTACCATCTGACGAAACGAGTCTAGCTCTCTTGGCCATGGCTACTTGCGAAGACGTTGCTTGTCTTTTAGGAGCCCTATGCGTTTCCTTTTGGTGTTTTCGGAGGGCCCACCTTGATTTAAAACTATCTCCACAAGTATTGCAGACTTGCGTTGTAACTCTGCAATCTCCATGGCTCTTGAGGTTGTCTTTCCTGGTGAAGGAGCGGGAGCAATATTCGCACACAAACATTTTCTATAAAAGTAATACAGTATTAAGCCAACTAATTTTAATGCAATATATCAGATATTATAGATATATATATATATATATATATATATAAGATTCTCCAAATAAACACATAACAAGCGCCCTGTACTGATTTCCGAAACACGTTAGAACCTATATTTAAATCAATTTAACAAACTTTTCATAGTAAAACAGTATTATGTCCCTTATAACCCCCAATTTTAATGCAATATATCGATTATTATAGATTTTACCAATTAAACACCTACGGCGATGCATAAACACCCTGTATTGAACTACGTAACACATTAGAACCTGTATTTAAATTACTTTTAATCAAATAATTTTTAATATACACTTGCATGCTGTATCAACTTAACACTGTAATATATTAAAAGGTACTTACATTTTATTAATATTTTTATCGTACACAACACTTTAGCACTTTAGCCTTCAGCTTCTCGATGTCGACTGATGAAGCCTCTAGTCCCTCATGGCTATTTATAGCAGAGCCTTTCACTCCGACTACACTAGTCGTCATTGAATATTAATTGCTTGCTCACTGCAAATAGTCGTTTGCATATTAATTACCAATTGTCCTTACCTCGTGTTGAATAAAATTAGAATGTCGTATATTTCCAAGATGATGTAATTGTCCTCGACTTTTAATATTGTTACTGTGGTATACCACTCATTGAATATTAATTGCCTCATTAACCTCGCCTCGTGCTGCGATCATTGTTAGTTGGAAATAGTTTGTATTATTGAAAAATGTATTCTATAAGAGGTTATCTTTTATATTAATCTAAACGTATAATACTAAGGAATCAATGTTTCATATACAGGTTGTATTACGGTGTCTGTCCCATTATGTTTTTTGGCTAATTTTTTTCCAAAAAAGGGCTTAATGGGGCGTTTTTCAAATATGTATTTAAGGAATGCCCTTTGGCATCCGGAGTACCGAAGGTACTTTTTCCGGGGTTTGCGCATAATTTTCTCTTTTATTTAACCTCGAAACATCAGTTTTGGTCTACTGCGCATGTTGCCAAAAAGACCTTAATTTTTTTTATTGCGGGGTTGTATAGGCATAGGCTAATAATGTAGATATTAGATAAAATTATAAAAATCCGAGATGCCCTTTTGGCAGCTTTGCCTGTTTTACTAATAATTTGAAGACTTGGATATATTCTGAGTTTGGGATTACATAGGTATACCTTAGTAATGCAAATATAGAAAAAATTAGAATTCTCCGATGTGCCGTTTTGGTAACTTTGATGATTTTACTGATATTATGCGGATATCTCGTCTTGGAATTATATTAATAATGATAAACATTACCAATGATGGTTATATAGCACGAATTTTGTATTGATTATGCTAAGGCCCTAATGGTTTTATTCGTATAGCTCCGTTATTAATAGAGATTTTTGAAAAATTCTTTCACTGTTCGATAGGTATACTCATCTTATACCTGTTTGTCAAATTTCGCCTTTTCATCTTAAGGCATAAGGGCGCTAATCGCAAAAAACTATATCTCTCGAACCATCCAGCCGATCGACTTCGGGTTTCTTTTAGGCGTCTTGTTACGTTATCCTACACGCATAACCTTGTTTTCAACTCTTTCCAACATTTGACAAGTGACAGGTGACCTTGAGCTGTCTTAATTGACAGATGGCATCCGCCATCTTTTCCTATTCGTAATATGACGTCATTCTGAACACATTCCGTATATAGAATATTATTGCCCAAATTAGCTAGCGCCCAAGTAGCTAAGGCCCAAAGTTGCTAACGCCCACCAATATGACATTTGACAGTTGACAGATGACGTATGACATATGACGTATGACATTGCCATTGACTTTGACATTGACATTGACATTGACAGATGACAGATGACAGATGACAGGTGACAGATGACAGATGACAGGTGACAGATGACAGGTGACGTCATAATTAGTGTCGCCCACGTCTGCGCACTGCCCGGGCATGCGCAGAAGGGACCTCAGGGATTGATGCAGAACACCCCATCTCCCTCTACTGTTATCGGAAAAAAATCGTGCATTCTAATTTAATGCACCTAACATAATAAATTTTTGGTTTAAAAACTGGCTAATATTACTTCGCTACTTAGCAATTTCTGTTCTATTAAATAACTTTACATAAAAACGTCCGTCACGACTGAAATTCGACTCACAACTGAACGGTCAATACGCGCGCCCGTCTAACTATGCGGAATGACGCAAACCCGGTTTATTCCAGAGATACCTGTGGTATGCCATCATGGGCGACCTTCCCCTACCTACTTTACAACAAGTTTTTTTTTTCGAGGAGAATCTTCTAAAGACTGGCACCCTGGTAAGGCAGAGTAGTGGCGGATTCTACCCTGATGGGGCTGCCTACCGACTAAACTCCCCGTGTACCTGCGGTTTTTGCGTCATAGGCGTATAATCCTTCAGACCACTCCCTTAGTATTTCCGCTCTGCACGCCTAGTATGTGCTTTGCTTCGTACACCTATGCCTAGGTACCGGTGTACCTATAGGTTCCGGTTTTCTCATATTACTTGTTTCCTTATTTGCAGCTTACTGTGAAGGTGTTTGTGTAGGTGTAAGGCTTTTGGTGCAGTGTACGTGTTTGTGCTTCAGAACAGATAATACGTGCCCAAGCTTCGCGGCTATGAGGACCCCACTATTTCAGGTAGAGTATACTTGCAGAGCTGATCTGAAGCACGAGTAAGCTGTTAGAAGTTTAGTGTTAGTTGTGTTTATGGTTAGCGACTTACTGTGATTCTGTTTGTGTAGGTGTCTGATTGGGTGCAGAGTGTAGGTGTTTGTGCTTCAGAAAAGGTATAGGTACACGTGCGCATGCTTCACAGCTATGAGGACCCCACTGTTTCAGTGTAAGTGTGTGTATTGGTGCAGTGTTGTGTGTAGTAAGTTCTTGTGTGGTAGGTAAATTTTTTTGTAGGTTTTTGTACTTTACTAACTACTAACTAGGTATGGCGGCGTCTAATTTAACGATTCCTTGACTCTGGCTAAATATTAAAACGATATATTACTTTCAGTTTTATTCTTCTTTTTTAAACAAATTAATTGATTCCGCCGATACTCGGTGGAAATTCATAATTATAGTAAGTATTATGGGATACAGTAAAACAAAGTTTAATTTGTAAATTTCCACTATCTTAACAAGAAAAATGACATACAAAAAAAAAGCTTACAAAAAGGCTATTGACCTAGTTTTTCCTGGAAGCAAAAACTTGTCACTTTCTTTGGACAACCTAGCAAAAGTCATTGGCAATTTTCTTAACAAACTTGATATAAAAGTATGTTACAAAACTAATTACTCTTTAAGTAAATTTATTAAAAACAATAAAACTAAAAGCGATAAAAACAAAAAATCAGGCGTCTATAAATTAAAATGCAAAGATTGACCTAAAACATGCATTGGCCAAACGAGTAGACATTTTGACAAAAGAATACAGAAACATTATAACAGTTTAAAAAATAAAACAAACTCAAACTATGCTATAACCATTTACTTGATTATCAACATAATTTCGATCCTTCCTTTAAAATCTTACATACAAAAAACAAAGGGTTTTAAAACTAAATTTGTTAGAACCTATAAATAAACTTAAAAATACGGACCTGTTACTTAATGATCAACTAAATTTAAATAATTCACATTTGTTAAATTTATTCTGTTGACCATATACTTAAGATTTTATAAATTAGGTATAGTATTTGTAAAATTATACCGTTGACCTTTTGACTGCAATAAACCCTCATTATCCCTTTGACCATAAAATAAATAATGAAATCCCAAATTTTAAAACCTTTTTGAGCAGAGCCGGACCAGGTACAAATTCAATTTATACCTATGCCTGATTCACATATAAATACAAACTGATTTTTAATAATTTTAGTCTTTAGTGGTTTTCCGGCCAGTAATTTTTAGTTAGGCTTATTAGTGGAAGAATGTGGCGTCCTTGGAATTGTGCTGATAGGGGGGCATCTTTAAGTGTCATTTTTAAAAGAAAGCATTTATCTACTGATGCCAAACTAATAATTAAAAATGTGTATCAATCTTTGTTGAGTAGACATTTTAATTCGATGGATGCTTTAGCAGAGACGTCTACTTTGACAAAAACCCCTTTATCTTCGGTATAAGAGATCGACATAGTACTTAAACCTGTTTATCCTAGAAAACTTAAACCTCTTAATCCTAGAAAAAATTGGAGTGAAATCCTATTGAGCTAATATGGCACCAATTAAAATCCAATATTAGGAGAAATAATATTTCTCCTACATTAAATGCATTTGTAGTAGAATTAATTAAAAACGAAGTAAGGAAAATTTCTGCAGACAGCTGGAAAAACTGTGTACAGCATGTACTTAAGGTGGAAAATTCTTACAATTGTATGATTACAAATGTTCAACCCTTAATTATAAGTTTAGGCTCAGATGAAGATATAGTGATAGTAATACAGAGTTAAATTTTGAATAAATTATCAATAGTTTTTAGAATTTAATTAATTTTTATTGTACTTGTTATCCTAATAGTTATACTTTTAAATTATATTATTTTCAATTATCATTAATTGTTATTATTATTTTACATTTATTATAGGTACATACCTACCTAAAACTAAAAATACCTATCTATTTATTTTAAATTATAAAAATAAATCATGTGGTGTAGGTACATTTTCAAGCCGACCCTGATCCCATTTAATCCCCTTTGAAGAGGTTGAGGCGTATACAATAGGGTTTAATGAGGTAGTTTATTTTTGGCAGTAAGAGTCAACGGTATAATTCTGCAAATACCATACCCATATTGTACCTAATTTAATTTAATTTTTAAACCCTCTTTTGGATTTTCCCGCTATTGTAACCCTTCCACTGTTTTATTTACATCTTCAATAATTTAATTTTATTGCACCCCAGTTTTTAATTTTTTAATTAAATCATTGTCATCTGTCGAAGCTACGTTAGCGAAACATGTTATTTCTCTAGTTAATATAGTGGAAATTTACAAGTTCAACTTTGTTTTACTGTATCCCATAATAATATAATTCTTCTTTTTTCTTTGTTGCAGCAGCGAATTTCCTTTAAGATGACAATAGCTGATCCCTTGGGCGCTTATTCTTTCCTCGTCCTCTACTGGATCATAATCTACTAATCTTTTTAGCTCTTCATTGGAATGAGTTCCTGCTTTTTCAAAAACTTTGCCTGCTTTCGTTTTCATGAATGTTGTTATCGTTTCCCATTTAAGATCTCTATGGATTTGTACATTTCTGACAAACCATGGTGCCGCTACTGCTTTGCTCATGATTATTTTCTGTGGCCTCCAACCGTTTTATATATGTATTAGCTGCATAGCCCCATGCTGCTGAGCCGTAGGTCAGCGGTGGTCTAGCTATACCTACTGTTTTTATCATTTGCAGCTTGATTTTTACAGTCTGCCCATACCTGCCTTCGTCTTCTTAATTACTTTCTTGATGTGCTTTTCCCATGATATACCGGAGTCTAGAGTTTGTTATTCCTATGTAATTAGCTTTCTTGGTCCTCTTTCATCTATGATTATATTCCTAGGTGGAATAGATATTTTTCTTTACAGCACTGTGGCTTGACTTTTTTGTCCATTTCTTTTGATTTTCCATCTTATACGCCATTGCAGTATTCTGTTGATTTCATTCTGCAGTCTTCTGCAGATAACATTTATGTTTACCACAAAGTGATGGCCACCTCTTTCCCCAGTGGGGAGCTGCTCATAATTTAATGACAATATTAAAAAGGTATATTTAAAAACGGCCACTCTCAGGAAGCTGAAATTTTCGAGACGCTTCAGTTGGATTGCACCAAGGTTTTTACCATTTTAATTTTTCAAGCTTATTAAACTACTTGTAGAAAACCAACAAAACATAAGATCTAGTCGAGTCTTTGCTACCGCTAACAGATGACAGCTGTTCTTAGTATTGAAAATACTACTGGTCGCGTATATACGGGTCCATTTCATGAAAAATGAACGACATAAGGACGTCTATTATCCAATTTAAGAGAAGTGAACGCTCTCTCGCGAGAAGGGACAATTCACATCATATGCTCACATCGTCGTGGAAATGAATAGTAATTTTAAGTTTCAAGAATACAGTTTAATCATTCTTAAGTGAAAAACTAATCACTTCTCTTGAAATGATCATTCGCCTATTTCGAGAATAGATGTCCAGCAAGCGTCACGCTAGAGATTAGTCGACCGCGTCGGCTTGGCGGTGTGGGTAGTTCAAGGTTGCATAGGCCCAAATTAAGGACATAAATAACAGGGCGGATCTGTAATAAGCCAAACGTTGAACCGGCTAGAGTAGTTCTTATTGATCGGGAGCTCTGATAAATTGTAGGAATTAAAAAAAAAAAAATACCAATAAATCAAAGAATAATTAGTCAAGATTGTATCACATATGTAAATCCTGAAATAAATAATTTATTGTGATTAGCGGTAATGAAAGGTCACACTGACAGGTCAGTTAGACATAAGGGTCACTTAGACCGGTGGTCAAAAGTGGATAACCCCGAATCTAAGAAAAATAGCGCGGTGGTCTTGAAATATTACAAAGGAAGTTGGGGGTAAAGCATTTACAAAAGTGGAAAAAAACTAAACCGTGAATGTCTCTGAAACAAAGCGATATAGCGCGGCGGTGTTGGCGTATTACACAGAAAGTCAGAAGTGAAGATTACAAAAAGCAGAAAAAACTCGAAAGTGGAACTAGGAACAATAGCTCTTCGGTCTTAAAATATTACAAAGGCAGTTGGGGCTAAAGAAAAAAAAAAGTGAAAAAAACTAAAAAGTAAATATCTCTGAAACAAAGCGAAATAGCGCGGCGGTCTTGGCGTATTACACAGAAAGTCGGGGGAGAGTATTTTAAAAAAGCAGAAAAAACTCAAAAGTGAATATCTCTGGAACTGAGAACAACAGCTCTTCGGTCTTAAAATATTACAAAGGTGGTTGGGGCTAAAGAAATAAAAAAGTGGAAAAACCTAAAAAGTAAATATCTCTGAAACAAAGCGAAATAGCGCGGCGGTCTTGGCGTATTACACAGAAAGTCGGGGGAGAATATTTCAAAAAAAGCAGAAAAAAACTCAAAAATGAATATCTCTGGAACTAAGAACAATAGCTCGGCGGTCTTGAAATATTACAAAGGCAGTTGGGGCTAAAGCAATAAAAAAAGTGAAAAAAACTAAAAAATAAATATCTCTGAAACAAAGCGAAATAGCGCGGCGGTCTTGGCGTATTACAAAGAAAGTCGGGGGCGAAGATTGCAAAAAATTAGCAAAAACTCAAAAGTGAATATCTCTGGAAATAAGAACAATAGCGCGGCAGTCTTGAAATATTACAAAGGAAGTTTAGGGTAAAGAAATAAAAAAAGTAAAAAAAAAAACTAAAAAGTAAATATCTCTAAAACAAAGCGAAGCATAACTCTTTCTGCTTTCCCTACGTTTTGCGGATCAACTGGAAGCAGTTGCAGTTCATCGCCAGCCATTAGAGAGACACGTAGGTAAAAATAAGATTTGCCTACAACTGATGTCGGCTGTAAAATGTTATTTAGAAGTTATAAACCTGTTATTTTTATATTTATGGATATACCAATCCAAAACATTTCATAGCCGACTTAAGATTTAGACATTTCATGAACAAAGAGTACAAGGACCAGCAGGTAAATGGCTGTGTATAGCTAAAGAAATAGTTTTGTCCCTATTTTTGGAAAGGTGGTTTTCAGCTCTCTTCAATATATACTAATATTATACTATATTTTTTATTTTAACAAAACAGTCAAAGTTACACATTTCTAAGTATAATAATTTAATTATTATTTCAAACTAAATCGGAGCATCCCTGCCATGCCGTCATAATAACGCGTGATAGCGGCTCCATTGTATCAACACATTGCATACTCACAGATAGGAGTAATCTGTGACATAATGGTTTACTTCTCGCCACTGTATGTGGTAGGTATTTTAATACACGCCAATGATACATGCGTAAGATGCAAGATCTGTGGATTTTAATACAGGTTTCCTTGTCGAAATATTAACTTTAAAACATATTTTATTTTATAATTTAGTTATTAGTAGGTTGTATGTTAGGTTAAGGCGGTGTGTAATCCGCGGTTGTTAATCAGTTTTTTATCATTTATCGCGTTTCAAAATGAATAAAATCCGTTTTTTAAAACATTCGCGAGTTTCCTTGGAATAAAAATGCAAGTAAAAGCATTGGGTCGTTCCTTTCCCGATTTGTTAATAAACGATCAAAGTCGGCAGAAATCACGGCTTCGAAATTATTCTATTTATCTTTATTTTTTGGAATATCGACAAATACACTTTATTTTGTGTTGTGATTTAAGACAATGTCCTTATTATGCTACTATGCTACATTTATTTTTCGGTAAGTTTTTTTTTCTAGTTTTTTTAGTAGATTTTTTTCTTTGATAGGTATGTCGGCCCTACTTGTTTCAATTATCACCAGCCGCCACTACAAGTAAAAATACTCTTACTAGTTTAAATACTTTATTAACAGTCGTTACCGGTACCTAACAGATATCAGAATAAAATTCAATATTCGTAAAATTAAAATAATTAAATACTAGGTAACAGGTAAATTTCAAATCTTGTACCTGTTATTGACTATTTCACACTCATACCTGTTACCAAATATATTTGTGATAAGTATTTTGTAACACCCCTAGTCGGGAGCAGAGTCATATATATGTCCACATGCTTTCAGACTTGAGCAGACCTCATTTAAGCTAACTAACAAACTAACTTCCATCTGGACAAAAGCACACACACAATCAATATAATATTGATTACCAAGGCCAGCATTAAGTCATTAAAGTCGTTGTAGTTATCATTATTGTTGGGACTGGAGGCATTCTGCCGAAGTTGGCAAAACTTCTGTGATGATCCTTCCATTGGTTTTCCTGACCGAGAAACACCATCAGGCGCTCACGCATATATATATTATCATGTCAAAACTTGTGAATCATTATGTGTACAGCAATCAAAAATAGCATTGTATCAGCAGGTTTCATAATTCCCTATGGAATAAAATATTAGGCATGGTCGAATACTGATTAGACTACACCACGTTCCACTTTACAAATCCAAAAACCAAATTCTAAAGTAAATTTAATGCACGCCGTGCATATCAAAAATTTCCACACCATCAGAAGTCACGGGAACGTCAAAATGGAAAAGTGGTGAACGATCGACAACCTAGAGAACACTAGAACACATACCTATTAGGTATGTTAGGTTAGGTTAGGTTAGAGTGGCAGACCTCTGGCATTGTCCAAACAGTTACACGTAGTCCTATAAGGACCGTTGTGGTACCACACATGTTCCGCGGAACCTATTTGCATCAGCTACCTGATGGTTAACGCGATCGTAAAGAATCTTGACAGCTCAATCAAACCAGCCACTGCTGTTAATAAACTTAGTAAGTCGACCCAGTTGCAGGCTGCTCACTTCCTCCAGATCATTAAAAAATGGTTCGCCCAGTGCATTAAACCTTCTTCTCGCGAGGCCGGGGCATTCACACAAGAAATGCTGAATACTTTCCTCCTCTTCTTCATCTCTGCAACTTCTACAGAAGTCGTTAGTTGGTATTTGCATACGTTCAGCGTGTCTACCGAACAGGCTATGTCCGGTGATTACGGCAGTGATGTTTCTTAGGTCCTTCCGACTGTGCTGTAATAGCGCTGCGGTTTTCCTGTTATCAAGTAAAGGCCACAATTGCCTGGATATGCTACAAGTTGTAAGCACTGTCCATCTGCTTTTCGCAAGTTGTTTAGCTATTCGATCTATCTTTTCCTTGATTGATCCTAGTGGTCTAGCCACAGTATTCTCTGGTAGTTCGACATACATGGTTGCGCCCTCCCTGGCGAGCGCATCAGCAGTCTCGTTGCCATATATGTTGCTGTGTCCAGAAACCCAACACAAGGTGATTCGATGTTGAGCACCAAGTGTGCAGAGATTGTTGCGACAGCGCCTTACTAATTTTGACTTAGTACTGCTGAAGCAAACTGCCTTTATGGCTGCTTGACTGTCTATATAGATAGCTAAAGACGCAGGTTCTCTCAAGCCAGGGTGATCCCGCAGGATGTTGACTGCTTTATCCACTGCAAAAATTTCTGCCTGGAAAATGCTGCAGTAGTCAGGGAGTCTACACGACCTCTGTATTAGCATGTTTTCGGAGAAGATACCAGCTCTCCCCCGACGTCCATTTTTGAACCGTCTGTGAAGATCGAATGATCCACCTCCATTGTTACTTGATTGCCTTCCCACTCTTTCCTACCCGGAATGAGCATAGAAAAGCTCCTTCCAAATTCTGGCAGCGAAACAGTGTAATCGGTCGGCTCTCGCAATTTTTGGCCTGGATATATCCTTAGTATGCTGCTGTGTCCGTAGTTGGTAGTGGTCCAGCATTTCGACTCTTTCAGCCGTAGAGCACTTTTTGCGGCCACACTTTTTACGTAAATATCCATGGGTATCAGATGCAGTATAACTTCCAGTGCGGCCGTTCCAAAGCGGTCCACCAGACCAGGACCCCGTAGGTTAGTATAGGTGTTCATGCCCCAGTTAAGCTTGGAGTCGAGTATTAATCCTAGATACTTTGCTTTTTCTTTTAGCACTAAAGTTCTGTTGTCCAGGACTGGAAGCCTGAAGTTCTCAATCGCCCTTCTGCGTGTGAATAGAACCAGCTCCGTTTTTTCTTGTTTGACTCTCAAACCACATTTCGTAGCCCACCGTTTGAGTTTTCGTAGCCCTGTTTCTGTTAGATGGCTGATGGTGTTTAAATATTTGCCCGACACAAGTATAACTAAATCGTCGGCATATGCAATCACCTTGAATCCAGCCCATTCTAACGCTATAAGAATTTTGTTCATTACTCTTAGCTACAGAGTTGGCGATAGCACCCCGACTTGCGGAGTTCCTCTTCCGGCAATCCTGTCTATCTCACTACTTTCTAATTTAGAACAGATTTTACGGCCTTTCAGCATCTTGTGAATCCAACGGCAGATGTAGTTGTCAACCCCGGATTCTACCAGGGCATCACAAACCGCCTCCGTCGTGACGTTATTAAGAGCCCCTTCAATATCTATGAAGGTTCCTAGAATGTACTCTTTATTTCTAAGGGATTTTTCAATTGGGCCTACTACCTCATGTAGCGCTGTTTCCACTGATTTGCCTTTTGTATAGGCGTGTTGAGACGAGCTCAGCCTTTCTTCTGGTACCGAATTCTTGATTTGTGTGTCTAACAGCCTCTCCAACGTTTTGGTGAGAAACAAAGATAGGCTAATCGGTCTGAAGTCCTTGGCAGTAGCGTGGCTGCTTTTACCAGCCTTAGGTATGAAGACTATTTTAATCTTGTTCCAGCTTGCAGGTAGATGAGTGTATTACAGGCTGCTTCTGTATATCACCAGGAGCCACGGTATTAGGATCTTTTTCCCCTTTTGTAGCATGGCGGGCATTATTTCGTCTAGTCCTGGTGATTTATACGAGTCGAATGAGTCAATAGCCCATTCGAGCTTCTCGCTAGTGACCAACGATTTAATGCTGTTTAAATCCGGAGGTTCTCCTTGATCAATGGGGGCTTCCGCTGCCAGTGTATTTCCAGGAAAATGGGCGTCTATTAGCAGTTTAAGGGTTTTCTCGCTCCTCTCTGTAAAGGCCCCATCGTTTTTTCTTAGAAAGGAAGGAGCACTCGGCTCCTTCGATAAAACTTTTCTGAGCCTAGCGGCCTCGTTTGTGCTCTCCACTCGCTCGCTGTAGTCCTGCCAGGAATTCCTTTGAGCTTTCCTAATAGCTTTCTTATACGTCTTTAGAGCCTCCTTATAGGCACTCTCGTCTTTCGTACGACTGCTCTTTGCTTTATTAAACAGCCTTCGCATGTCACGACGTAGCCCACTCAAGTCTGCGTTCCACCATGGTGGATATGACTTCTTGGCTGGTCTGCTTATCGGACAGGTTTTGACAAAAGCTGCCATAAGGCTTTCTGTTCGCTTATCTGCACTATCAATCGAAGCAGTATTAGGCAACAGATCCTCAGGTGGTTCCGCCAGCTTATCAGAAATATTTTTGCAAAACTTATCCCAGTCTGTTTTCTTAGGATTACGAAATGATTCAGGAGCATTCGTGGATGCGCCGACGTCGAACAGAATCCAACGATGGTCCGAGAACGAATTCTCGCCGGACACTCTCCAGTTATCGACTTTTAAATCGCTAGATTCATTCGCAAACGTAACATCCAGAACCTCCTCTCTATTCGCAGTGACAAATGTTGGTGTATTACCGTTTACCGTTATTACAGATATTTAGGTTAGATGTAATGATAAAGTTAAAAATACACTCACCCCGTTCATTGATGTCCGTGCTTCCCCATAGTATACAGGGTGGCCCTTTAGTGTGGCAAAGTACAATAGCTCCGTTACTATTTCAAATACATTAAAAATAATAATAGAAAAGTTGAAGGGCAGTAAATGACTTATAACGTAAAATTATTTTTATCTCTATAGGGTGGCTCAAAAAAGCGGAACAATAAAAAATGTACTTTTTTCAAATGGAACACCCTGTATATTTTTTCATTTTTAATTACATATAAAATTATAATTATTTTTATTAAATACATTATTAGTCTATACTTTATAGTTTCCGAGATATTGACTCTTGAAAAGTGACATTTTTGAACTTTGACAGCTTCTAACTTTCTAACAGTACGTCTTAGAGCAAAACGGCTTACATGTCCCTATCTTCAATTTTTATTATCTTCCCAAAAAAAATCAACTTCCGGTTAAACCTGATGTTACTCAAAAGCAGGAAATATAGTTGTTCCGGTTTAACTGGAAGTTGATTTTTTTGGGAAGATAATAAAAATTGAAGATAGGGACATGTAAGCCGTTTTGCTCTAAGAGGTACTGTTAGAAAGTTAGAAGCTGTCAAAGTTCAAAAATGTCACTTTTCGAGAGTCAATATCTCGGAAACTATAAAGTATAGACTAATAATGTATTTAATAAAAAATAATTGTAATTTTATGTGGAATTTAAAAATGTAAAAATATACAGGGTGTTCCATTTGAAAAAAGTACATTTTTTCTTGTTCCGCTTTTTTGAGCCACCCTATAGAGTTAAAAATAATTTTAGGTTATAAGTCACTTACTGTCCTTCAACTTTTGTATTAATATTTTTAATGTATTTGAAATAGTAACGGAGCTATTGTACTTTGCCACACTAAAGGGCCACCCTGTATGATGGGCGTTGGCATCGTATCCCAAGATTAGGTTTACCTTGTCAGTCCTGGCAGATTCCACAATATTTTGGATGCCCATGGTATTGGCGCATCATGGGCCATGTAGACGGATGACAACATTAAGGGTGCCCCTGCTCTACGTTCCCATTTGACAGTTGTTATGTCTTGATCGCTAAAATTAGGCATTAAGAACATTTTGCTTTTATTATTAACTAAAATACAAGTTCTTGGCTTACCTCTGCCCTTGGAGTAAAACAGGGAATAGTTTTTCAGCCTTAATCCATGTATGACGTCGTTTTTGACCCAAGGTTCCTGGATTAAGGCGACGTCAAGGCCCTTCTCTTCTATAAGAAGCGCCAGATGGCATGAAGCCATTTTACTGTGGTGAAGGTTGATCTGAACTACCCGCAACATCGCTAAGCGGCGTTGGAACCTCGACCTCCATCACAGGAGCCGGTTCTACTTCCAGAACCGCGCCCTGCTCCACTTCCATAGCCGATGTCATTGTGGCATCCTGCTTGGGTTCAGTTGGTGCTATCGTCGCTTGGCTTCTCTCCGTATGTTTCGGAAAGCCCTTGTAGACACTAACCGTTATAGCGTTAAACCCACAGTGAAGCTTGAATTGAGCTTCCTCTAGAGCGGGTAGGGACTCATCCGTGAGTTGTAGGATGACGCTTCTCCCGGTCGATTTTGGGTCTTCCATTTTCAGAATCCTCCATTCCTTGCAGGGAATCTTTGGATTCTGAGCGGCCAGTAGTGGCAGTAAATTCTTTTCAGGAATGACTTGTACAATTTGAGCTCCTTCTCATTTATCACTCGTAGGTTATTTCTTTTTCTATTACTAACCGAACCAGTCTCGGAGAACTTTGCCACCAAATCCAGCACATATCTTTAACTTACTTCACGATTTCGATTTCTTTTATTGAAAACCAATGCCTTCCTTCGTGCGCACTTTCCAACCTCTCCATAAAATCTACTTTCAGTTCTTTCTTGAAGAGAATAAAGCATTCTCACACTTTATGCACTTAATAAAAGTTATCACTGAACAGCCCAACAAGCAAAAGCGAATTAACAATAATATTCCTGTTTTGGCTATCTTTTATGACCATGTGTTTTTTTCTTAAAAAATCAATTTTTTTAAAATTTGTTGATAGAATGGCAAGGCTTTTTGTGGAATTGTCGTAAAACCATCTTTCTGGCCAAGAAGAAGAGCTTTTATAATGTCGTAAAACCATCTTTCTGGCCAAGAAGAAGAGCTTTTACAAATAAGCACAGAATGACGTTACGAAAAATTCGCTGACTGCAATTTTTATTGTTTCTACTGTTTCATTCAACGGCTCAACATAGCCAAATTTTCAGTCGCTCCTATTCACTGAGACGGGCGTGCATTGCAGCCGCTGACAGGAATCTTCGGAGCGGCTCATTTAGAGGGAATTGACTGGATACCTTCAACGTGTTTCGACGCCCGAATTGGAAATTCGCTTCGCCAAGATTCAGTAGTACAGGACCAGGAAATTCGCTATCATTTTTTAAGTCGCAAATACAGGAATTAATCATTTTTTGGACTTTTCCAGGATTAGGAGCAACGCAGACCTTCAATCAGCGTCATTAATTCCCAGTGCGTCCCTGCGGGAACCACGCGATTCGTCCGTTGCTTTTCTTTGAATATTAAAAACTGATAACCCAGATAGCAAAAGTACGTCCTATGGACGTATTTCGTACCAAAGTATCCGGACGTATGTACGTCCATGGGACGAACATAAAATCCATTTTAGGAACGAAGGACGTAAAAAGGACGTCCAAATTCCGACCAGGTGGACGTCCGATGTACGTCCATTTTAGGTCCAAAAGTACGTACAATGGACATAAAATGGACGGAAAATATGTACGTACTATGTATGTACGGTATTGAACAAAAAGTAAACATACTGTGAACATAAAGTAACGTACAATGGACGCAAATTATGTACGTACTATGCATGTACGGTATTAAACAACTGTGAACATACTGTGAACATAAAAGTACGGACAATGGACATAACAACTGTGAACATACTGTGAACATAAAAGTACGTACAATGGACATAACAACTGTGAACATACTGTGAACATAAAAGTACGTACAATGGACATAAAATGGACTCAAATTATGTACGTACTATGCATGTACGGTATTGAATGAAAAGTGAACATACTGTGGACATAAAGTACGTACGATGGATAAATTACTTTAAAAAAATTTAATTTTGTTTACAACTTTTATTTACTAACTGCAAAAAAAATCTTAACTCTACTAACATTCTTTTGGCTACTACTACTTTAAATCTTTGGCTATACAAAAATATATTGCAAATAACAAAATCTTAAAAGTATACAACGAGAATCCGGTCCACCTATAATTTTTGTTATTGAAAATAAAAAAAAGTTGGTATATACATAAATATGCACGTTTTTTAAAAACGTTAAAGCTCATTTTGTTGACTGCTAATTGGAAACTCCATTTTGAATTTCTCCAAAATAATTTCTTTTGGTTCGTTTGCTGCCTGCGGTTTCTTTAATAATTTATCGACTTTCGAATGTAAGTCTGGAAACACTGGAAAAATAAACCAACCCCATAAGTTCGAGTATACATACCTGACAGTGAACATTTAAAAGAAATGTAGAAAATTAGTACTATATATAATAGAAAAAGAAATTTACTAACCATGCAGGAAAAGGTTTTTTAGGATTGTTTGCGGTCAACATTCAACATCTCAACATTTAAAACGTATTCTTCGAAACGATCGATGTCGAATGTCAATAGTCATGTCACTTGTCCACTTTCACGTAGTAATAGGTCTTAACAGGCTTTGTCGTAGAGTAATAATGGGTCGGTCGCTTCTAATTAATCAGATCCTTTTCAATTTGGACAAACAATAAGGACTAAGCCCTCCGTGATATCGAATAAAATATTTTGCATTGTATTTTATTCCTGTTTGACGCGCCCGTGCCTTTTAAATTTTTCAACGGTTTTTTTTTAACACAAAATAAGTTTCTACTTATCGTTAATAAATTAATTCCGTTGTAAAGAAAATTAAATATCCCCCAAAATTTTATTTTTGAAAATAAATGCCCCTTTATTTCTTTGCGCATTGAGTGGCTGTTAGCATTTCCAGCTAGCGGGGTAAAAGGTGGTGGGACCATTCACTGACGGACTACTTGTAGCGTCAAGTAGTTTGTTTTTTCGGTCGTCTCCCAGCGGCCTGGCATCCCTGGCCAATTAGAAATTTCTACTGCGCAAACAACTAAACAACATGAGTAACGAAAGTGTTAGCGGCAGGAATACCCTGCCTGGTAGGGCGTGAGAAGATGCATTTTTGGGCGATTTCGAAACTTTAGATTTTTTTAAATCTTCAGGGGAGCAAACTCCCCTTTTTAATGATCATCAAAGGCATGTGACAATAAGGCGTCAGCTGGCGGCGTCATTTAAAATCAATCAAAAAGCTGATGGGGAAACTTTTATAAGGGGAAGAAGCCAAAATTATGTAGACAATTTTGAAGACACGTTTTTGTCATCAGACAGGCGTTTACTAACAAATTCAGGGGTAAATCTTTTCGTTGACCGTCCTAGACGGTAAAAAGAGCGACAGAATTTCAGTGATAATTAAGTCATCGAATGAACGCAAATTAACTAGGTACTCGTATATAGTACCATCGAAATTTTAATAGATTATTACTTTTTTATGTAAATTTTTCGAGGTTCGATGAATCCCCAAATAAAATTTGAAACGGTGCCACCCATATGGGCGTAGCGAGCGGGAGGCAGGGGAGGGCCCCCTCTAGAAAAATGTCTGGCTACGCCCATGCGGTGCCACCTATAATCTTCTAATCATTTGTACTACAAGGAGACCCAATGCAGTAATTTTTGTGTAAACGCTAACCTAAAAACCAAAATCTCAATGCAAGCAAGTTTAATTGTGTTTGCAACTTTGAAACGCGATTATTCGGAAACCTCTGGACAAAAAGGAACAGATTTATTTATGTTTTCTAGCTTTTATACAAAATTTAAAGAAAATCAGTATCGACTTGATATTCTATAGGTAATAATTGACATATTTAATAAATGTCAAGGAATTTCATTACTTATTTTAGGAGAATTGTATAGCTAAAAATATCGGGTAAGATTTTTTTTAACATTATTATGTCATTGTCATTCATTGTTCTTTTACTATGCAATTCTCCCAAAATTAGCAATGAAATAAATTGATATTTTTGTAATATATCAGATACTACCTAAATAATGTACCGACGATATTGATTTTCTTTAAAAAATGTTAGTTATTAAAATAATAAACTCAAAAAATCAACGCAAAATAGGTTATAGGTTGGCAATAGATTGAATGACGTTAAGAATTCAACCTTAATAAAGGGGGCTACAGACACGCGTACATGTATTAATACATGTACGCGCATTGATGTACGCGCGTTGATGTTCGCCAGTGTGTAGACAAAATACCGACAACAAAACCGACGCACATGTTTACTGTTTCCGCTTGAATTTATGTACGCACGTACATAAACGCGCGCACATGTATGAAGGTGTGGAGACGAAAGTTTGTTTGTTTCAAGGATTTTGTCAGTGTCGGGTTAGTTTTGTTGTTGTAGTTTGATTTGAACATGGCGGATTTAAGAAGCTTTTCTTATAACACACACGCAAGCCACTGCCACTAAGTTTAGTTCATCGTTACGTGACATGCTGACACCGCAACGCCTAGAAGACTGACATACAAGTACCTATATAGTACCTGTGTCTGTAGAGAAATGTGATCCACACACATCAACGTGCGTACATCAACGCGCGTACATGTACTAATACATGTACGTGTGTCTGTAGGCCCCTTAAGGGTGGAAAGTTTTCAAATTGACACCCTGTATAATATACTGGGAAGGATCGGTCATAATTTTCAAATTAACAACGACCGCGCGATATTTTTTGAGCCAGCCATAATCCAAGGCCTTCTCTCTCATACCAACAGGTCTGTAGAAAAAAGTGATTTACTGCATTGCATATTATTATGATTTTCAGAAAGGTGAAAATTGTCACAGGACAACCGTAACCATGTTAAAATTGCCTACAAATGTCACAGAAAAAAGGGAGAGGTTTTTGGCGCTACTCGCCCTCTGGCGGGTCTGGGCAGTATTTTTGATTGAAAAATTTCAAATTGAACAATCAACAATCACAACAAAACCAAAAAGACGAGTATCATTACAATATTTTGAGTATTTTCAAAATGATTAGGTCCGAACCAAAAATAACCTCTGAAAAGGAACAAGAAAATTCATTTGCAGCTTTTGCAACAATGGAGCATTTGCTAGATAAGTTGAAGTTGCTGAATTACGAAGCAGATTTTTTAAGTGAAATAAAACTAAAACCTATTCACAAGTAGGTGTCTTTTTCAAAAACAACTTAAAATATAGATATTATTTAAATATATCGACACCTCACAGGCCAAGTGGCGTAACCCTCAAAAAACGAAAATAAGTTTTACCTTCATTTTAAATGGCAGGTGTAAAAATACATCAGTAGACCAAAGGATGTATCCCGCAACCTAAATGTATGTCTTCTAAACCAGAAAAATTTGAAAATCATACATATAACGTAACCCATTTCCAGCATAGCCAAGTGACGTAACCATCAGCAGTAAGCCACTTTATTATCATTTTGATATCCGTATGCGGCAAAGCTAAATTTTATTTACATTTTATTCACATTTTTGAGTAGCATAAATAATCTTAATTAATAAATCTTTATAAAACAATATTTATTATTTTATTTTTCCTTTTAAATAATGTTTGTTCAATCCAGCCAATTGAGGTATCCTCCAGGGTTACGTCATACAGAAAATAATTTATGAGACATGGAAAATGATGTAACCCTCATTTTTCAACAATATTTTCATTTTTCAGCTCTTAAACGCTATTTCATATAGATATGTTTTATAATAAATAGTTTTAATAGGCTAAATCATAATAAAAAATATTATTTTATTAACAAAAAGTTTGTAGTTCAACTTTTATTAAGTTTTTTTGCTCTCCTGTAAATTTTACATTTTGAGGGTTATGCCATTTGGCTTATGAGGTGTCGATATAGTAAAATAGGCATACAAACACAGGTATATACCATGGAATCGGATGTTAAAAATCTGGCATTTTTCTGTATCAGATAACACAACGGTTAGCACCTATAGTGCCACCAAAAATCAACAGAGATTGGTTAAAAATGTGTAAAACTTTATTTTATATAATTTGTTTTAGGTATTATTTTGTTGTAACTAAAAACAGTGGAGAACAATTTTATTTATTTACTTTAATAGCTGCTTGGCTTATTCGAAAAGCAGGTAAAAATTGTGAACCACCACAAGAATATGATGATCCGAACAGTACAATTGAAAAAATAATAAAAGAAGTAGCAGATATGGTAAGCATTAGAACAATAATTATACTAAGTTGTATAAGTGCAGCGAAAAGTGCAGTATATCAAACTAAAATAAAGAAGTTACCACTTAATAAACAAACAAGAAGTTAGTAGCGTATACAAATAAGATAAAAAATCATGCTCAAAGTTGACTTTGCAGCATCGTAAATTGCCACAACCTAATTTCCCTCATAAAAGTAAATTAAAGTACTAAGCGTCATTTTATAGCACCCCTGCCAAAAAAGCATTGCATTAATATAATTCGATACTTAAGGTAACTTTCTGTAAGAAGGTTTAATAATCTTCTCAAAATTAAGATAAGTATTTTAAAATAAATTTAAGTAGTGTAAGTATAATATTTTATGTTATGGTCAAAAATCTAAAGCTTTTATAAGAATCTATCAAGGTTTTATGATGAGCTAGGTACCAATTTCAATGCGAACAAAAATTGGCAGTTTTAAATAAGTAGGTAAGTACCTACTTAATAATAGCTAATCCTTACTTAATATAAATAAGAAGTTTGTGAAATTGTATAAGACAATTTTAATAGGTTTCTAAGGAAGATTAAAAGATTATACAATCACAGTAGTGTATGAGATTTCAAAGTTGTGATAAGGTTAAATGAGCAACAATTTTATGAAATTATTATATTATTACTTATACTTATACAGTGTCACCCGTAAAGTCCGCATATTTTTTATTAATAGCTTTATTCAAAATTTGACTTGGGCATCAAGTTCTGCTTCGATCGAGATGAAAATTAAGCAAAAAAATAGTAGTTACGTGATTCGCATTAGTAGGTATCTGTCAAATTTTAATTTTTTTCAAAAAATAATTCAAAAGTGGGGTTATTTCTGCAAATACTGAAAAAAGTTATTAGAAAAAGTTTTTTTAAATGCAGTTTCTAGCCCACATGCAAAATTTCAGCTGCATAAGATAATTTTGATTTTTACCTATATTTTGTAAATTGCACCACTTTTGCAAAATAAGACTTAACGCAACCTACATAATACTTCTTAGTTTTGACAAGGCTTTATTTCAGATAGATTTTTTTTAAAGTAGCGCCATATTAAATGTGTGTTTTTCTACAAAATTAAAATTGGGCAATTAAAATTTGGTCGCATGTGATGCAAAGTTTATTTGTTTTTGACCCTGTATAAGGTAACTTCATAAAATAAGTATTTTTAAAAACGTAGTTTGTGTCTGAAAGTAAAAAAATAAAAAATAAAGTAAAGGTGTTTTAAAATAAATCATTGAAAATAGATAAACTTTAAGTTAAGTTAAACTAAAATTTATTTTCCACTTAATGAATACTTTACTGATGACACTGTGTTCTTTTTTGTCTTAATATTAAGGTGTATTACTTTCAGACACAAACTGCGTTTTCAAAAATACTTATTTTGTGAAGTTACCTTATACAGGGTCCAAAACAAATAAACTTTGCATCACATGCGACCAAATTTTAATAGCCCAATTTTGATTGTGTAGAAAAACACACATTTAATATGGCGCTACTTTAAAGAAAATGTATATGAAATAAAGCATTGTCAAAACTAAGAAGTTTTATGTAGGTTGCGTTGAGTCTTATTTTGCAAAAGTGGTGCAATCTACAAAATATAGGTAAAAAAATCAAGATTATCGTATGCAGCTGAAATTTTGCATGTAGGCTAGAAACTGCATTTAAAAATACTTTTTCTGATAACTTTTTTCAATATTTTCCGAAATAACCCCCCTTTTGAATTATTTTTTGGAAAAAATTTAAATTTTGACAGATAATGCGAATCACGTGACTACTATTTTTTTGCTTAATTTTTATCTGGATCGAAGCAGAACTTGATGCCTAAGTAAAATTTCGAATAAAGCTATTAATAAAAAAAAATTCCATATGATGCGGACTTACTGGTGACACTGTATACAGGGTGATTCACGGTGGATGGAACATTAGACGTTTTTGACGAACCAGTAAAGGAATCGTTCTGAAAATTTGGTCGCGTACATAAACTGACATGCTCTACCAACCTAAAATATTTTTAGCAATACAGTGTTGCCGCTTTCACACAAAAATAATAGTAACTTCGATTTTTTAAATGCAACACCATATATTTTATTTTATTTTCAAAACCCCCATTACTTTCCTTACAATTTATTAACTCTACTCTATACTTATCTCTTACCGTTTCTAAGATATAAATTAATTTCCGTTTTTTTTTGTCCGAAAACGTCACTTTTAAAAATGCTGATAATTTTGAACTCTCAAATACTGAAACCCTGAAATTTGGTAAATAGTTAACTAATACCATAGGGCTCTTTGCCCTAGTCCCAAATCTTAGTTGCAATATACAGGGTGGTTAAAAAATACACTTAAGTATTCTGGTAACTTGAAAAAGTGACCATAAGTCCTTTTTTTCAAATGTAACACCCTGTATATTATTACGGATTTGAAAAGCTGCTAAAATTTTACTTAATTCTTGTATATCATACCTGTACCTAACTAACTAGTTTAACCATTTTTTTGATGTATTAAGCATGATTTGTAAAATTTTCACTTATAATATCACAAGAGCTTAAAATTTCCAGGAATAATTTAAGCTCGCGTGGGATTCGGTAAGAAAATTTCACACCATAATAATTTGGAAAAAAAATTATTAATCAAACTTGACATTTTAAACTTATTTCATCGCTTGTCAAGTTGGCCAGGGTATTTTGACATAATATGTTGAATTGTCATTTTTGTTTTACCGGTTCTGTCACAAAGCTTAATAATTACTAGGTATATAGTTTAAAACGTCTGTACGTTGAGTGTTGAGTTTAATAATAAAAAATACATTTCTACCACCTGTATAAGTAACCTAAAATTATGAAAGGGCGATAGACTGAACTGATACCCATCTGTGTTATAGCATTTGGTGTAACTAAAGTTGGTATTTTTTTTTTATTTAACGAAATATGGTGCATATTATACCTATATGATTTTTTTTGAATTTATTTCATGGTGAACTAATATACTTTAACAAAAAATACGTTTCTACCACCTTTAGTAACCTAAAATTATGAAAGGGCGATAGACTGAACTAATGCCCATCTGAGTTTTAGCATTTGGTGTAACTAAAGTTGGTAATTTTTTTTTATTTAACGAAATATAGTAGATATACCTATATCATTTTTTTAGAATTAATTTCACGGTGACCTAATATACTTTAGCAAAAAATACATTTCTACCACCTTTAGTAACCTAAAATTATGAAAGGGCGATAGACTGAACTAATACCCATCTGAGTTTTAGCATTTGGTGTAACTAAAGTTGGTAATTTTTTTTTATTTAACGAAATATAGTAGATATACCTATATCATTTTTTTAGAATTAATTTCATGGTGACCTAATATACTTTAGCAAAAAATACATTTCTACCACCTTTAGTAACCTAAAATTATGAAAGGGCGATAGACTGAACTAATACCCATCTGGGTTTTAGCATTTGGTGTAACTAAAGTTGGTAATTTTTTTTTATTTAACGAAATATGATGGATATACCTATTATGTATAATATATATTTTAGAATTTATTTCATGTTAAACTAATATCTTCATTGGCAAATCTCTAATGATATCCACTAATAAGCAAAATATTAACGAAATAAATTTAATTATTATAGGTTATACAGGGTGTTAATTAATGTCATGCAGATATTTCAGGGGATGATAGTACTCGTCAAAATAAGAAAAAAATGCAAATATATGCATGGTATAAAACGCGTTATTTTCGTTATACAGGGTGGCAAAGTTTCAAATTTTTTTCTCGTATTTTGCGTTTTCTCTCTAATATTCTGCGATAGTTGTTTCAAATTTGGAACATTAACCCTTTATTAAAGTCTTTACAATAAAGTATCAAAATTGTCGGTCGCAGTATACAGGGTGTTACATTTTCTTGAATGGGCTACATTTTTATCTTTCAGAGCTATTTTTTTTGGCTCCCTGTATAAATTCCGGTATGAAATTTGAACTCTCTGTTCCTTTGTTTAGCGTTCTGGTATCTTGCACTATTCTCGTATCTGTGACCGTTTTCGATTTATTTGCAAAAACAGCCATCGATGGAATTAAGTTTAGGCGAAATAACGCTGAGTAAAAAGCCGTGTAACAAAACAATTTATTAGTTAATCAAATAAAAATAAAACAAAATTATAAAAAATGTTGAAAATGTTCGCCTCTTGCTAAAATGCACGAATGAAGTCTTCGCCTCATGGACTAATGGACTCTGCCAAATATTCCAGGAGTATTGCGAATGAAGTCGCATAAAGGTATTATTCTGTTTCTTAAATCCTCTTTTGTCTGGACTGGGGTCTGATACACTAATGCTTTCAGGTGTCCCCAGAAAAAGAAATTCAGGCTATTCAGGTCTGGGTATCTAGGGGGGCCATGGCTGAGGTCCCCCTCGACCTATCCAACGGTTGTTAAAAATTTTATTAAGAAAGTTTCTCACCTCTATGCTATGCTGAAGTGCGGTGGCGCAGCATCGTGCATGAACCACATTTAGTTTCTGACAAGAATTGGCGCCTCTTCTAGCAGCCCTGGGACTTCCTTTTTAAGAAATTGACGATAATATTGTCCGTTTAGCAGTTTATTATTGCGTTATTTCGAATACACTTAATTTCCATCGATGGCTATTTTTGCAAATAAATCGAAAACGGTTACAGATACGAGAATAGTGCAAGAGACCAGAACGCTAAACAAAGGAACGGAGAGTTCAAATTTCATACCGGAATTTAAACAGGGAGCCAAAAAAAAAATTCTGAAAGATAAAATTGTAGCCGATTCAAGAAAATGTAACACCCTGTATACTGCGACCGGTAATTTTGATACTTTATTGTAGATATTTTAAAAAAGGGTTGATGTTCCAAATTTTAAACAATTATGGCAGAATATTAGAGAGAAAACGCAATATACGAGAAAAAAAATTGAAACTTTGCCACCCTGTATAACGAAAATAACGCGTTTTAGACCATGCATATATTTGCATTTTTTTCTTATATTGACGAGTACTATCACCCCCTGAAATATCTGCATGACATTAATTAACACCCTGTATACACGTAGGGAAATTGTTTGTCCGCCCATCTCTTAGTAATAAGTTAGAATAGTACAAATATGAAGCATGGGAAAGCAAACAGAGGTAGGTAGATTATGTTTCCCCCGCTCCATCGTATTACATCTCGCTCATGGCACTTGCTGGTGGCACGCCGCTCCGCTTCGATTCTATTAATAACAGCGAAACAGAACGAAAATTTAAAATTCAACCGAAGCAGGATCAAGCAAAACGCATCGAGCCAGCCAGATCCGATGCGATGGAGTGGGGAAACATAATCTACCTATTTCTGTTTACTTTGCGATACTTTATATTTGTACTATTCTAACTTATTACTAAGAGATGGGCGGACAAACATTTTCCCTACGTGTAGACATCTAATTAATTCGTCACTTTCCTACTCACCATTAAGAAGAGAGGATGGGTTAGAATTCAAGCAACATTTAAATCTTATGTTTGTACATCCGACGTTTGTTGAAATATAAATTGTTAATGCATAATAATAATTAAACAAATTTGTGTTTTCTGTTTAATGAAACGTTATAGCGAATAATAAATAATAATGTTACATAATTCAGATATTTTTCATTATTCACAGGTATATGTATATTATTTAATGGTTGTAGATCATATGTTTACCTTTTCAACTATCAAAAAATTTCCACTTAAATATCGTGGCGCCTCGAAAAAATTTCCGAAAATTCTTTTAGTTGCCATGGTAACTAGTCATAATTAAGGTATCTTATTAGTTAAAAAGTACAGGTGTGAAATTTTCTATACAATTGAATTTTTATGTGGTTATTAGTAAGTTAGCCATGACAAAAACTGATGTTTACGTATGTTACTATGGTTATCGTTTTGACATTTCATTAAGTTTAGATACAAGATAGCAATACAGTTTAAAGCCATGGAAGAAAACTATACAAATGCAGTTTTTATGAATTTATTTATTTTATTTGGACAAAGTACCCCTATTTCAGAAAATTATCGGCAGGACATGTGTAAAGTTTAATGAAATGTAATCTAATTTACCGCCAATGAATCTTAGAAAATTTATAAGGATCCAGAACAATTTTATTAAATGTTATCTAGTCAAATAATAAAATACTTCTAAAATTATACCTAATAAAATGTTATTTAAGTAGATGTTAAAGACGCTGGCCATTTTACATCCAAACACTTTAATATTCGGGTGTTGACTGCATGGATTTTAAGAAAAATTTAGTTTTAATTTTTTTTTTGCATGTTAATGCAAACACACATTGTCCAAATAAAATAAATAAATTCATAAGAACTGCATTTGTATAGTTTTCTTCCATGACTTTAAATTGTATTTCTACCTTGTATCTAAACTTAATGAAATGTCAAAACGATAACCATAAAAACATACGTAAACATTAGTTTTTGTCATGGCTAACTTACTAATAACCGAATAAAAATTCAATTGTATAGAAAATTTCACACCTGTACTTTTTAACTAATAAGATACCTTAATTATGACTAGTTACCATGGCAACTAAAAGAATTTCCGGAAATTTTTTCGAGGCGCCACGATATTTAAGTGGAAATTTTTTTACAGTTGAAAAGGTAAACATATGATCTACGTAGACACGCTGAACGTATGGAAATACCAACTAACGATTTCTGTAGAAGTTGCAGAGATGAAGAAGAGGAGGAAAGTATTCAGCATTTCTTGTGTGAATGCCCCGGCCTCGCTAGAAGAAGGTTCAATGCCCTGGGTGACCTATTCTTTAATGATCTGAAGGAAGTAAGCGGCCTGCAACTGGGTCGATTCATGAAGTTTATTAACAGCAGTGGTTGGTTTGAATGAGCTGTCAAGATTCTTCTACGATCTACGTCACCGAACAGGCAATGTCCAGTGACTAGGGCAGTGATGTTTCTTAGGTCCTTCCGACTGTGTTGTAATAGCACAGCACTGCGGTTTTTCTTCCGTCAAGTAGGGGCCACAATTGCCTGGAGATGCTACAAGTTGCCATCCCTGCCCATCTGCTTTGTGCAAGTTGTTTAGCTATCCGATCTATATCCTCTTTAACTGATCCCAGTGGTCTGGCCACAGTATTCTCTGCTAGTTCGGCAGACATGCTTGCGCCCTTCCTGGCGAGCGCATCAGCACTCTCGTTGCCGTGCATTTTGCTGTGTCCAGGAACCCAACACTGGGTGATTCGATGTTGAGCACCAAGTGTGCAGAGATTGTTGCGACAGCGCCTTACTAATTTTGACTTAGTGCTGCTGGAGCAAATTACCTTTATGGCTGCTTGCTGTCTATATGGATTGCTATAGACGCAGCTGCTTTCAAGCCAGGGTGATCCCGCAGGGTGTTGACTGTTTATCCACTGCAAAAATTTCTGCCTGGAAAATTCCACAGTAGTCAGGGAGTCTAAACGCTTGTGAAACTTAGAAAGTCAATTATTATGACATAATTTTAATTTTCATATACTACTTGACTATAAATTAACAGATTCAATTAATTTGTAGCACTCTAGATTGAAAATAAAAAATGAACATAAAAATATATAATTAACACGTCAAAAAATGACAAGTGAGGGGTCATTTTACTCATATTGTTATGTTGAAACCAAATAAGTAAAAATATACAAGATGTCCCATATAAAATATCAGAGTCAAGGTCACACAAATTATGCCAATAAATGCAGACTCATCTCTTATGCATAATCTCAAAATTTCATTTTAATATCCATAAATACAGAAAAGTTATAGGGGTGAACGTCTTTTGAGAAACACCCGGTATTGTAATGTACTTAATAGTATTTACTAAAGCAAGCTTATTTGATTTAGGGTGAAAAAAATTAGGATAATTGCCGATTTTTTTTTAAATCAATATGTTTATATAATCAAAAGAATTACTTACTTTGTCGGACTTCCATTTTCTTTATTTTATTACTTAACACGACGTTTCGGTTAGTTAGTATCTCTAACCGTTTTTAAGTGCAAACTAAATTATAATTCTCGGACTGTTACTGTCTTAAATACTATCCATGTGCAATTAAGCTCAATGACCCAGCCTACGTGCTACAGCTACGCCCGACAAAGTAATTCTTTTGATAATACTACATTGTCTACCACCTTCAAATCATGTTTGTATATTATATATTCCTTTGTAGGGTATGCAGGTAGATTTTCCTCCTAACAAACTAAAACAAGGAGTTGGTGAATATGTGGTAAATGTTCTGGATTTCCTAGCCAACGCTGCCATTAACAAACAAAACTTAATCTTACAAAAGTAAGTTTACTGTGTCATCATTATCAATCATTAAAAGCGACCGGTATTATACGAGAGGTGCGGCAATATAGGATAAAAACCGACGCCCATTTCTCAATATAATATTTTTATCATTAAATGTAATTTCACAATAATAAATATAACAAACTTTCTCCTTCGGGATGTTCACATCGTAGCTTGAAACGACGTTTCGTCCTCAAACGTCTTCTACGGAAGTCTTTCTCAAGCTTTGGGAACAAAACAGCTCGCAAGAAGCGCTATACTTAATATGTATGTATACAGGGTGATTCACACTGAGTAAGAACACCCTGCATATATTGAAATTTATGTATGCCATATAAAAATATAAGTAACCTTTGTTAATAATCTACACCTATCTCCAAACTTTTTTGAGATAAAAGTATAAAATTCATTTTTTCTTGTAAAAACGCAACGAAAAGAAAGTTCAGTAATTTTATTATCTTTTGACCAAAACAGATCATTTAGTTTCATAACTTATATTTGAGATTTTTTTATATTAATTTTTAAAACAGTGTTAATCTGACCACGTGGATAATAGGGAACTTGACAAAAATTTTAAATGGGGAGGGAAAAAATTCTATAAATCATAAGTATATATTGTCATATAACACATTGCAGCAAAAAAAAACAACATATTTAGTCCCAAAAGACCGCTAGAAAGATTTAAAAATGCCCCAAAATTCAAATTATTCCAAGCGGGTAAAAACGCGCTGCTAGTAGTCGTGACGTCAAAGGGGTATCATTTGTCGGATTTGTGTGTGACATCCACGAAATAGGTTATAGGTTGGCAATAACTTGAACGACGTTAAGAATTCCACCTTTAAAACAACAATACAATAACAATAACACACGGCAATCCAAATGCAAACTCGGTCGCTCGGCCACCGGTCAGGATGACGGAAGACTGACAGGAGTACCCCCTGACGTCATCGGGCTTGGCGCGCTTAAGAGGTCGTTTGAAATGCTTGTGACACGCCCGAAACTTTAAAGAATTTTTACCAAGTTATTACTGATTTTTAAGGAGTAATAATTGGGGAATATTTTTTTTAGGCCTAACTAAATCATATTATTGAAAAAAAAAATTGGAAAGTTCCCTATTGTGCATAAGTCAATGTTCGCAAAAAGAACACTGTGTGTTTTATTTACAAGCGTGTTGCACAAAGCTTTTAAGTCAACGTCGTTCAATCTATTGGCAACCTATAACCTCTTTCGCGTAGTTTTTTTTAGTTTATTATTTTATTAACTAACATTTAAATAAAATCAATATCGTCAAAAAATCAATTTATTTTATTGAGCTATACAATTCTGCCAAAATAATTTATGAAAATCCTTGATATTTATTTAATTTATCAATTAGTACTTAGGTATACCGTGCGAGCAAAAATTATTTGCATCAAAGAGGGCTTGGATTAAAAAACGTAGGGCTTGGTTTAGATCACAATGATATGAGGACGATATATCTAACCAAATCTAGGTTAAAATTTTGTCAAATTCATATTATGACATGGATATGCCAAACTAATGAGTAATAAAATAAGTGGACAGATACAAATTTATTTTTGTTGTTTTCAAAATTAACAAAGTAAGAATATACAGTAAGAAAAAGAAAAAGAATTACATGTATTCTGAGAATTCACATAACTGGAGAGGTGGAACTAGGCTTCATCCGAAAAAAATGTCAGGTCTAATAAACCATTTCTTTCCAATGAATTTGGGGTAAATCATTGAGAGTAATTCCTGCGTCTTTCAAAATCTGCGGCTTGTATTTCTTGGAATACTTGCACTTTATAAGAAAATAAATTTAGCTGCTTCTTAAGAATAGTCCTGCATGTTCCATACGATCTTCCCACTTCTTGGGGCAGGCGTCTTATACAATAATTATTTGTTGGCGTATTTTGCATTATTTCACGAGCGTTTGCAACACATTCTTCTGATCTTACAGATGGTATTCCTGCTCCTTTTTTGTGTTGTACATATAGAACCTGTTTCCCTAAACACAGCCACGGTTCTTTTCAGGCAATGATAAAAATCCCCAGCAATAAAAGCAAGGTTAGAAAAATGTTCGTGAAAATCGTCCATGCACAAACCCGGATTGTATTGACATTCACCATTTACTCTAACCCCGTTTCCAAAATACGCTTCAACCATGAATGTTTTGTGCTGTTCCGTAAAGCCCATTGTGTGAATTGTTAAAGAAATTGGAAAAATTAGCGATGGATCAAATTACTTGTAACGACTGTCAAAGATGACGGAATAACTGATTGATTGTTAATTCAGGTAATCACTGACACCCAACAGGTATTAAGCTCTACGGCTAAGCATTAATTACGCCCTTAGATGCAAGGCCCTCTTTGATGCAAATAATTTTTGCTCGCACGGTAGAATATTGCAGTCAATATTGATTTTAATTAAATTTTGTGTAAAACCTAGAAAAAATTAACAAATTTACGCGAAATAGGTTATAGGCAAGCATGTTGATACTGCCACCTTAAACAATGACGTTGGCAGTTATGATTATCTCAAAAAAAATTAATAATCAGACAACTTTGATTGTGAGTAAATTGTTACGTCTATGCATAATCGCCAATGTTGTTATCAATACCTATGGCTGAAGTATAAACATCCAAGCAGCACAGGATGGATGACATCATCCGCTTAGTGTGAATATTGTTTTGTTTTGGTTTCGGCATTTTTATGATTATTATTATATTTGTTGATATTAAGATATGGCCGGAATAGAACAACAGTTAGTATTGAATCGGCCCGGTCCTTGTATGGTTTACATTTTTATTAAACATATTAAAACGGTGTTATTCATTTTAATTCTCATCCCTTCTTTACAAAATCATTTTTGTCAATGTCATTAATGATGAAAGAGTTTTGGACTTCCATTGTCTTTATTTGTCAAATCACAACGTTTCAATTGATAAGTATCTCCAGTCGTCTTCAGGTGAATACTGTATTCATTCATATACAAAATTTCGTCATTCCCCGTCAAGTAGTTTTTGACCTTTCGGGCTAACAGACCGACGAAATTCGAAAAATGTTTTTCATGATCGAGAGATCCTAATAAATAGGTCGACATCTGATAATACCTCAAAAAATTTCGCGATTCTCTGCGGAAAAAGTAATAAAAAATACCCATCTCGAGCGTAAATTATGTAGAAAGATTTAATAAAAAAACAACATTTATTTTAAATCACAGTTTTTTCGTTTATTACATACTGAGTTAAGGCTAAAATTAAAAATATCTTACGCTCGGTCTCCTTTTCTGACTTGTCCAAGTCTAAACACAACGATTGTTCAAATTCCTTCACTGATTTTTGATCCCTGACATTAAGCGCCTTAAATTTGTTGTTTATGTTTTTTGATGCATTGGAGAAATATATCCAAAATTCATAGGCCATCTGCAATATTTTGTTTAGTGGCGGCTGAGTGGGACTACCGTTTAAAAGTGGCGAATCCAGGTTCCAATCTAGGTCGATTGTAGCTCGCTCTAGATTTGACAGCTTGTTTTTTAGGTCGTTGTTTGTTTTATTTAGTTTTGCCAAATGAGTTCGTATTGATACTAGTTCCTCTTCAACATTGACTAAAATAAAATTTAAGTCTTATTTACTGAAGGTATTTAATTAGTTTTTAGTTTTCTTGTAGCTCTCCGAGGCAACGAGCTACAAATTGTGCGGATAAGACAGGATTTATGTCAATCATGCAATTTTTATGCCAGTTATGCAGGGTGTTATTAAGAGAACACTCAAATCATTAAGATATAATTAATTCACCTTTCACCCCGACGCGTCTTCGACATACATACGTAATATACGAGGTGTTATGGAATTGACAGCAGGGGCAGTACACGTCCTCGGACGCCTCCGCGTTAGATCGCGGAGCAGTCTAATCGCGCTCGATGTTTCTCAATGTATCCTTGTAGACAGCTAGCTAGCCATAATAGCCAAATCCGGGGTCAATCAGCTGAGTTGCGAAATTGATTTGCTAGGCTTCCTTCCTACCTTCTAACCGGGCCACTTTGATTGAGTAAATTATGATTTTCAATGTCATTACAGTGGCGGCTCGTGACATTATGAATAGGTGACGCAGCACCGCTTGAGAAGCGCCGAAGGCGCAATAAATGCGCCACAGGTAAAAATTTTAATACCTATAAATTGGGGGGGGGGCATGACTCCTCCCATGACCCCCCCCCCCACCAGGATCCGCGCTTGCCCCCCTACCTGATACTTAAATTTGGATCGTATACATACAGGGTTATTTTTTATATTTGCGTACCCACCTACAGGGCTTAATATAAGTGACAGAAAAAAACTTTTAATACAAAAGTTGCATAATGTTTCCCGTCATATCTTTTAGACATATTAAAAAAAACATCTGCACATCGGAAAGTTAAAAAACAAATGAAAGTCTTCTTTTTTTTAATGGAACACCCTATATATTTTTTACCAGACCGAAAGATCTCTTTCTCCTGATTTCAAAAATATATAACATGTCATCATTTAATTCAGTCGTTTGTGAAATATTTGAGTTTTTGATTAATTAAATTGACTATAATCTAGTCGGCGTTCCGCATACTTCAACGTGACATATTTGTCACTTTAATTTAAATTGAAACATGCAGCAAAGAAAATAACTTATGATTTATAATTAATGATATAAACTAAAGTAAATTGCTGTTGAACTACAGCTATTCGCTTGTTATTAGAGTAATAAAGACGAATATCCCATTTTCCTTACTGAATCTTTCAATTTAAAGTAAAGTGACAAATATGTCATGTTGAAGTATGCGGAACGCCGACTAGATTATAGTCAATTCAATTCATCAAAAACTCAAATATTTCACAAACGACTGGATTAAATGATGACATGTTATATATTTTTGAAATCAGGAGAACGATATCTTTCGCCCTGATAAAAAATATATAGGTTGTTCCATTTAAAAAAAGAATACTTTCATTTGTTTTTTAACTTTTCGATGTGCAGATGTTTTTTTTAATAAGTCTAAAAGATATGACGGGAAACATTATGCAACTTTTGTATTAAAAGTTTTTTTCTGTTACTTATATTAAGCCCTGTAGGTGGGTACGCAAATATAAAAAAATAACCCTGTACATACATAAAATAATATTGCAATATGCTAATAATGTGAATTTTCTACAAAAAAACTTAGGTACCTAAATTCGGTAACATCAGGGAAATTAGAGTTAAAAAAGTATTTTTTATCATCTTCAGTCCAACCCGAAAACGATTTTTCCAGTAAAACACAAACTGCATCATATATAGAAAACATTGTGAAATATAAAACTCAATACCGCAAAGAAACAATACCCGGCACACGACATCAGTCATGTTATTAAACGCAGGTGGAAAATCTGCCTCACTTGTCGCAGGCCGAATCCAGACCGCGCGTGGCGTTGTCATGACAACCGCCGCATTCCTCGTGTCTGACGTGAGCCAGCGGAAGCGTCATCAAGACACTGCTTCACAGCGCGTTTTACAGGTTGCCGAATGGTTTTTCACAAAGACTTATCTATTAGAAGTCTTTGGTTTTTCCAGTGTGTTATAAAATCAAATCTGTAGCATTCTGTTAATTGAATAAACCGCATCATAATATATGTAAATAATATCAGAAAACAAAGTTTTATAAAAGCGAATGAATTTTTAAATAATTATTTAGTCAGTCTGGAAATAATATGAGGTAGGTGAAAAGGTAGGTGAAGCAGCGCTTCACCTGCGTCATCGGGCGAGCCGCCACTGTGTCATTACTGCCACAGTCAAAGATGCCTGGTTAATTAATTATTGTTAAAACCCTTTGTGCGACCCAACATAAGTATCTGCAAAATTTCAGCCTCCTGCTGTGACTTTTTTAAGATATCGCTTTTTAATATTGACATTAAATTAGGGGCAGCTCCCTCCTGAGGAACAGGGCCGCCGTCAATGTATGCAAGCACATTAATTTTATTAAATTAATAATAATAATAAATAATATGTTCTCATGAGTCATCTTTCAAAAATATTAATATGTTGTTGCTAATGCTCTCTACAGGGTGTCTCAAATTTAACGTAAAGAAACTATTCTCATTTTCAAACCCTCTATAAGCCTAAAACTGAAATATGAAAAAAATAATTCTATTACAGTGCAATTACCGAAGAAAAAAGCTACAGTTCAAAAAAAATATCGAAATCAATTTATCGGTTAGTGAGAAAATCAACTTTGAAATTGAGTATAATTTTTGTTTGTGCGTTATTTTTGCGGCTAAGTGTATATGACGCCGCTATTAGGATGCCTTGTAGTTGCCCAGCTTTACTTTTATGTTTAAACCCGCAAATCCTGTTGTTAAAAATAAATTGCCGAAAAATATTTTTATCTACAAACACTACTAAAAGTAAAATTTTTAACACTTGTTGTCAGTGTTTAAAATATCATTTTATGTGTGTGGATTCCTTTTAACACTAGTTTTAAAAATAGAAACAAGGATCTTTTTAACTTTTATTATTAAGATTAACATATGTATTGGACAATTGGAGCAGCCGGAAATATGAATTCCTTTTGCAGTTTCACTGATCATGGTTCTGTTATTTTGTATGCTTGTGGAGGAAATAAAAACAATAGTACTGGACGACAACGAAAGAAGGCTTTTGGCAATTCTCTTCCATCCATCGTGCCATTTGATAGTTCTCAGGTTCGCACCAGAATCTGCCAGTAAAATGACTAAAGATCGACGGAAACAGTGACCAGTAGCTTCAGATCTGAGAGCTTTAAGTATTTTGCTATACCAGTAGGCATCTTACCGAAACTATTGATACCAACTGGATTTCTAGCACGTTTCTTATTCATATGTATATTTGATAAAAATTCGACTGATGCTTTTTATAATACAAGTGCAATTATAATAATTACTCATAAAACCACAAGTGTAATTATTAATTCATACTAATCCGAGAGCTAGATTGAAATTATTAAAAATTGCGCTGTCAAAAAGGACAAAATGATTTATTTCGAAATCAGTTTCTAAAATTATATTAATCTTTGTGTGTCATTTGGGATCTCAACATTTTAGTTTTACCACATATATGACTCTTTTATATTAGTATTTTCAATTTTAAAGATGGTCTGTAATTATCTTTTTCGGTAAAATTACCTGTTTTTAAAAGCTTAGCATACTTTGACATCAATATTGCGTCAGCCGACATCTGAAATTCGTGGCATTTTATAAGTGGATGGTTGTAGATAAAGCATAGTATTCGACTCATAATGAACCACATTAGGATTAATTATATAATCATCCTCATTTATTATGGCCTACATTTAACGCTCGTTAAATAATATACTACCGTGCGAGCAACAATTATTTGCATCAAAGAGGGCCTTGCATCTAAAGACGTAAAGCTTGGCCGTAGAGCTTAATACCTGTTGGGTGTCAGTAACTACCTGAATTAACAATCAATCAGTTATTCCGTCATCTTTGACAGTCGTTACAAGTAATTCGATTCATCGCTCATTTTTCCAATTTCTTGAACAATTCACACAATGGGCTTTACGGAACAGCACAAAACATCCATAGTTGAAGCGTATTTTCGAAACGGGGTTAGAGTAAATGGTGAGTGTCAATACAATCCGGGTTTGTGCATGGACGATTTTCACGAACATTTTCCTAACGTTGCTTTTATTGCTGGGGATTTTTATCATTGCCTGAAAAGAACCGTGGCTGTGTTTAGGGAAACAGGTTCTATACAACACAAAAAAGGAGCAGGAAGACCATCTGTAAGAACAGAAGAACTTGTTGCAAACGTTCGTGAAATAATGCAAAATACGCCAACAAATTGTATAAGACGCCTGTCCCAAGAAGTGGGAAGATCTTATGGAACATGCAGGACTATTCTTAAGAAGCAGCTAAATTTATTTCCTTATAAAGTGCAAGTATTCCAACAAATACAAGCCGCAGATTTTGAGAGACGCAGGAATTACTCTCAATGGTTTACCCAAAATTTATTGGAAAGAAACGATTTATTAGACCTGACATTTTTTTCGGATGAAGCCTGGTTCCACCTCTCCGGTTATGTGAATTCTCAGAATACACATGTGGAGTAGTGAAAATCCCCATTTTTGTAGATTCCACATTGCACCCTCAAAAAACTAAGAGGTCAACACTTTCGAAAATATGAAGAGACGTGTGAATTTATGCTTGGAGCATGGCGGTGGCCAATGTCAGCAATTTATGTAATCATTTTTCTTTCTGTATATTCTTACTTTGGAAACAGGTTCTATACTACACAAAAAGGAGCAGGAAAACCATCTGTAAGAACAGAAGAACTTGTTGCAAACGTTCGTAAAATAATGCATTCATGTCCCAAGAAGTGGGAAGACCTTATGGAAGATGCAGGACTGTTCTTAAGAAGAAATTAATTTAATTTTTCTTTTTCTTTCTGTATATTCTTACTTTGTTAATTTTGTAAACAACAAAAATAAATTTGTCTACTTATTTTATTACTCATTAGTTTGTCATATTATGTCATAATATGAATTTGACAAAATTTTAACCTAGATTTGGTTAGATATATCGTCCCCATATCATTGTGATCTAAACCAAGCTCTACGTTTTTTAATCCAAGCCCTCTTTGATGCAAATAATTTTTGCTCGCACGGTATTATTTTAGATAAAAATGGCGTAATTAATTAAACATTATTTTCCAGAGCTGACTAGGTTAATGTGGTGAACTTGTACTATGTTTCTATTTTACCGAAATCATAAACTGATTTTACACACACACACACTGTTTTTGAGCTATTCTGTGGACAGAACAGATTTGGCCACACACTTACCTGAGATATTGCACTGTAATTTTTGTTGGACTTGACTAAAATTGTCCATATATTTTATATCAGCCTTCTCAACGTAACTCAACTGTTCGGCAAAATTGGAGAGCGCTTTAGCAGGGTTTTGCGCTTCTTTTAATGCGATTTTCCAAGCTTCAACATGTGGCGGTAGTATGTTGCATAGGGTGAGCAGCTTCGTTTGAATGTCTTTTTCCAGATCTTCCATAATTTTATCCTAAAATAAGAACCATCCAGCCAGCGGTGACAACCTAAGTAAAATTAAGAAAAAATTACTAGACTTTTGCAGTTGGGAGATAATATAAAAAATAGGCCAACTACTGTTGTAGCTAGATTTTCTGTTATATGAGTTATTTCAACAATCCGAAAAATAGTTTTGTAGAAGGGAGTATTTTTAAATATCTACCATATTAATACTAATTGAACGTACTTCAAAACCGCCCTAAAAAATCTACCATATTAATACTAATTTAACGTACTTCAAAACCGCCCTAAAAAGTATCTTCTTCTTCTTCTTCTTCAGCCTGTATTGATCCACTCCTGGATGTAGGCCTCTTCCAAATCTTTCCATGCCCTTCTAGCAATCTGAAGCCAGTTTTTTCCTGCGATATTCCGGATATCGTCCCGCCATCGCTTCTGTGGTCTGCCCACGCTTCGCTTGGTCTCTCTCGGGCGCCACACCAAGGTCCTGTGTGTCCACCTATGTTGGTCTTGTCTCGCTATATGGCCGGCCCATTGCCATTTCATTCTTGTCACGCTTCTTAACACACTCGTTACCACAGTCCTTCTCCGGATTTCATCGTTCCGAATCCTGTCCCTCAGGGATATTCCAAGCATGGCCCTCTCCATTGCTCTCTGTGTAGTCTGCAATTTGTCAGCCGATTTGCGGGTAATGGACATTGTCTCGAGTCCGTACGTGAGCATCGGCAATACACATGATTCGTATAGTTTCCTTTTGAGGTTTATAGCGAATTCGTGGGACTTGAGTATGAATCCTAATTTGCCAAAAGCCGCCCAGGAAAGGCTCACTCTTCTTGAAATCTCGGAATATTGGTTTTCTTTACCCAGCTTGATATTGTGGCCCAGGTATATGTATTCAGGAACATTCTCCAACCGATGATCATTTACCGTTACCTCGATGTTCTCATTGCTCATGATCTTTGTTTTTGTTAGGTTCATCGTAAGTCCAATCTGCAGCGATGCCTGATGGAGTTCCCGTATCATACTCTTGAGCTCTTCGCCTGTATTTGCGATGATCACAATATCATCGGCAAAACGCAAATGACTCAACCGTAATCCGTCTATATTGATCCCCTTATCCTGCCAGTCTAGTTTTTTAAATACATCCTCCAACGCTAGTGTGAATAGCTTCGGTGAGATTGTATCTCCTTGTCTGACTCCTCTTTTGATTGGGATCTTTTCAGTTTTTAGGTCTTCGTCTATTTTTACATGTAAAGAGGCATTATCATAAATGTGCTTTATAAGGTTTGAATATCTGGAGTCTATCCTAGCGTTGTCCAACGACCTCAGAATTGCCCACGTTTCAATGGAGTCGAAAGCCTTCTGGTAATCTACAAAGGCTAAATGTAGTGGTATGTTATACTCGGTACTTTTTTCAATGACAGTACGGAGGGTTTGCAGGTGATCGATAGTACTAAATCCCTTACGAAAACCTGCTTGTTCGACGGGTTGGTATGAGTCCATTTTGTTCGTCAATCGGTTTGTTATCATTTTTGTTAACAGCTTGTATAAATGTGATAAGCTGATAGGGCGATAGTTCTCTATATTATTCCTGTCTCCTTTCTTGTAGAGTAGGATGACTTCTGCATTTTGCCATTTGTTTGGGATTCTTCCTTCTGTTACACATTTATTTAGTAAGATTCGTACCTTCTCCAACAGCACCCCGCCCCCCATTTTAATCATTTCACTAGTGATTTGATCTTCTCCTGGGCTTTTTCTGTTCTTCATTTTATATAGTGCTGCCAACAGTTCTCTAGTATCTATTTCGGGAACCTCCTCTGACCCTACATTTTGTATTTGTTTTCTTTGGTATTGATTTGCTTCTTGGTTTGCAGAACTATATAAGTTTTTGTAGAAGTCTTGGACAATAGTAATTATTTCGCTACTGTTGCTGACCACAATGCCATTCCATTAAAAGTATATGATGATACAATTTTAAGATTTTTTCAATAGATACTTGGTAAGTGACTATAATTTCCTGTAAAATATCCTTAAAATAATATTAATGTATACTATTTTAAGTGCTGTTAAAGCGAGTTCTTTTTAGTTATTAAAATTTTAATCCCTCTTTGACCCCCTAAAAAGTTTAGGATTTATCTTATTTAAGCAAGTAAAGGAACATCATTTTTAGGCCAAAACCTCCAGAAGAAAAAGAACAAGAATCTGAAACGATTGACGATGAATCGGAACTAAATTTGGATCGCGTGGAAGAAGAAATGATAGCTGCGTACTCTGATGATTCAGATGAAGAGAATATTTTTCATTTGGATAATTATAAACCAGTGAGTATAGAAAAAAATGGTTTGCAGTGCATTCTGTTCAGTTTTAGATGTTTTTATATCTTCCTGATTAGTGAACAAAAAGGGGTTTCGGTAAAATAAAGCTGAATATATTTTAAATGTAAAGTGGGGTCCGAAAATGGAAAATTTTCAATTTTACCAAATAGATAAAAAAAACTATGATGGGTATAAAAAAATCTGTTTGCAGCATCTTTTGTTTCTTAAAAAGTAGTTTACAGTATCGAAAACTGCATCCCTCTATGTTCAACTCACCGAAAACTGGACAGACCACATTGTACACAATGTGCGTGTTCCCTCATTACATAAAGGTACATAATAGTTATTAATGATACTGGTTCGATATGAACACTACAATGTGTGCAACGTTAAACCACGAGGCGTCAGCCAAGTAGTTTAATTGCACAAGTTTCATCAACAAAGTTCATATCGAACGTGTATCATTCAAAATTTAATCTACGACACTGCAAATAGATTTTATTCGTCTAAATTTCATTGATATCAGATAACGTTGTCCATATTAGTCGATATCAGGGTAACTGCATTTTTTATTGTTTCAATTTCGATGTTGACAACGTCATTATTGCTGTCTAATTATCTATTGTATGCAAAGTGTTGGCCAAAAATAATTTAAATATGGGAGATTCTGAATCCGAAAGTGTCCCTTCGGATGTTTACAATAAATAAATGCAATCCGTTTTTCTAAGTAATAATAACAACAAAATAGTTTGCACCAACTTTCTTTTTGTTTTTGTATCTTAACATTTGGATGTTATTATGAATTTATAATGGCACTGAGTGCTATTATGAAGGTCATAATGACATCTAAATGATAATGCTAAATACGTCATAATGGCACTGTCGTAGATTAAATATTATATAATGTCACCGCTGGCAAAGCTGCGGGTACAAACTGAAACTAGTATCACTCTATACGGTTTTATTTTTAATTGACCGTCCAAAAAATTTGGTAAGCAGGAACCCTAAAATCAGACTGCATGCAACGCACGCCGATATTTACCACTATACAACCAAATGTTTACTTGTCATTTCAGCTCATGCTGCTGTGTTTATAGCAAAGTGACATTGAAAATATTCTGCTGCAATTTCTTTTAAAATCAGAATTTGCGATATCCAGTGTTAAAAACTTGGACCACCTCTGTTCTTATATATATTTATTAACACTATTGCAGATGAATTCAATGCAAATACCTCATAAAATTATTTGATTTAGTTGTGCGCTGGTGTCTATACTATGCTGGGTGTCGAAAATTCGGTACGTATATTTCAAGGAGATATTCTACCTATAAAAACACAGAGTTCATAAATGTAGGTCCTTCAATGATGTAATGATTTAAATAAATCATTACCTAGTAAAAAAAAGTCGTCGGAATCCTAATTTTGGGTAAAATTTTCATGTGAAAACATTATGGATAAATAAACTAAGATCTATTCCCTTCCTAGGAACGCCCCTGACTAAATTTGACGCTAACTCTCAATATCAACAATTAGCATTCATTAATATTAGTTCGTGTGCTAAGACGCACACCGGTAGTATCTCAAGTGTTGCAAATAAATAAAATAAAAACTAGTCCTTGGAGTCACCCTTAGATCCTAAGGATATACGGACATGCATGCATATGATAACTATTTTTCATGTTTTTGTATCCTTGATATAAACGTACGGAAATTTTGGATACCCTGTTTAAACTTTTTTTTAATATGACTATTTAACTAGAGTGTTTTACACTGGCAAAATGTCATAGCAACGGCCGGTCTTCTACTGGCAAAATTACTACCTGCACCTACCTGGACAAAATTCACATGTGATTTTTGCCGCGGCAAAATTTTGTCTTTTTTCTAGTTAAATAGTCATGTCGAATACCACTCGAGAAAAAATTGTGTAAGCAAAATTGTTCTCAAGGATTTATTTAAGTTTGTTGCTTTTAAGCAATTTCGCTCATGACATTTTCGACAAAATCACTCGCCTGACGGCTCGTGATTTTGTCAAAAATGTCATTCGCGAAATTGCCAAGCAACAAACTTTCATACCTTTCGAAAATTTTGCCGACAAAATTTTATCTCTTGTGATATTATATATGACTATTTAACTAGAGTGTTTTACACTGGCAAAATGTCATAGCAACGGCCGGTCTTCTACTGGCAAAATTACTACCTGCACCTACCTGGACAAAATTCACATGTGATTTTTGCCGCGGCAAAATTTTGTCTTTTTTCTAGTTAAATAGTCATGTCGAATACCACTCGAGAAAAAATTGTGTAAGCAAAATTGTTCTCAAGGATTTATTTAAGTTTGTTGCTTTTAAGCAATTTCGCTCATGACATTTTCGACAAAATCACTCGCCTGACGCCAAGCAACAAACTTTCATACCTTTCGAAAATTTTGCCGACAAAATTTTATCTCTTGTGATATTATATATGACAAAATACCCCATGCTTAAAGTGGAGTTGAAAGTATTGGAAAGAAAGAAAAAACCTCGGAAAAAACTTCGTCTTCCTCCACAAAATTTAATAGAATAAAAATTCTTTAGGGGTCTCTACATGTTTCGAACGTAGAAACGTTCATCATCAGGAGACAGAAAATTTATTTAATTTCGATGAGTTTAGCAGAAGAGAAAATGGTATGGAATTAAAAAATTTATGTGTAGAAGAGACATAGTATATGAAGAAAATTGATAAAGGTTAAACCATACTGAGTATGTTAAAAAAGTTATTAAAGGGGGTCTAAACCAACCAAATAAACTGGGGAAGAAGAAAAAACCTTCCTGAAAAGAAGGTGTCGAGAATTATTAAATTTTTTTTTTTATAAAACTTCAAGTTTATGTCAGTTAAGGCCCATTTACACATGGCAAGTTTACTGGCGGAAAGTACTTGCCGCCAGTAAACTTGTTTTGGATAGTTTACTTGCTCAGTTATGAAAATTCAAGATGGCTCCGAGTACGATAGTGCGTGCTGCTGTGAAAGTTAGGGTAGCTGGTATTGTGGAAAACATGAGTATTTATGAGGAACAAAAGAAAAAAAAGAAGAAACGAGTATGGGTCAGGAGCTGGATTAAGCGTTGGTACGCTTTAGGGGCTTCTGCTAAACTTTTAAAAGGGATTATATGAGATTATACCCAACAATGTTTGAGAAATTATTAGTAATAAACTTTCAATCGTTTCATATACTTATTGCTATTTTATTATAGTTCAATTATTATTATTTTATCGGAAACTACAGGGCAACTTGCTAAATATAATTGAACCATGTTGTCAAGACACGCAAGTTGGCCACAAAACTAGCTGACGCCTCAACTTTACGTGCTGCTGGCCGGCAAGTAGTAAGTACAACAATCCTTTGGGTTCACATGGGAAGTTTACTGGCGGCAAGTACTTTCCGCCAGTAAACATTATAAGGATAAAATTGTCATATCACAATGAAATTACATTGCAAATTGGTTTTAAATTAACTGCTTGCTGTTACTGAGCTTTAATCCTCAGTACCCCACAAAACACTTTGCAATGTAATTTTAATGTGATATGACAATTTTATCCTTATAAGGTCTTACTGACATAAACTTAAAAAGTTTTATAAAAAAAAATTTTAAATAATCTTCGACACCTTCTTTTCAGGAAGGTTTTTTCTTCTTCCCCAGTTTATTTGGTTGGTTTAGCCCCTATTAATAACTTTTTTAACATACTCAGTATGGTTTAACCTTTATCAATTTTCTTCATATTTTGTCTCTTCTACACATTTAATTTTTTAATTCCATAAAAGCTTCATTAAGGTTCTACACCATTTTCTTTTCTGCTAAAACCATCAGCACTAAATAAATTTTCTGTCTCCTGATGATGAACGTTTCTACGTTCGAAACATGTAGAGACCCCTAGAGAATTTTTATTCTATTAAATTTTGTGGAGGAACATTTTTTTCTTTCTTTCCCAGTTTTTTTAATAATTATTGTTTTTTGTTAATTTCTTTAGGAAAAAAGAGAATTGCAACAAATGGATTTAAAAACGAACGTCGATGAAGAAAGTTGGAAACTGGAAGTAGAAAAAGTTCTACCATTGTTGAAAGTTACCATAAAAAACGACAATAGAGATTGGAGGTATATTTATTTACACAATGCATTGTAAACGCTACGTGGCAGTTTCTTTTATATAGAGGTCGCTTTCTTTTATCATGCTCTTAGTTATTTATGAGCCTACCAAAAAAATACACGGTTTTATAATAAAAATATTTCAAAATCAATTCTCAAAAGTCCAACTAAATACAGAAAAAATTTAAATTGTTGTTAACGAGTTTGAAACTAGCTTAGTTGTCCGTTTCATTGTAGATCTCATTTGGAACAAATGAAAAAGTACAAGAACAATATTGATGAATCTCTTGGACCAACCAAAACTCAGTTAGAAAAGTTACACAAGGAAATCAGTTCAACATTGGACAAAATTGGAAATAGAGAGAAATATTTAAACAGGGAACTGGATACTGTTCTAGATAATTTTAGGTACCTACTTACCATTTTGAGTTTTTATATAATTTTTATTACTAGAGTTGTTCTAGTCACTACCAACGTAAAGTTAGGAATTGTTATGACGTTAATGACCTGGAACATCCTTAAGACGTCTGCCATTACTTTTTCTAAATTTAACTAAATATATTTTACATGATATATTAAAATACCGGATTTTCTGAAATGCCATTAAAAAGCTAGCCATTAAATTACTTTTTTCTTTCAACTTGTTAATTTATAAAAATCTAAACTTGATCCCAAAAAAATATGAAATGACGACAAGCAAAAATGCCACCTTCAGTACGATATTTATAATTACTTACTATTTTTTAGGATTAGATTAACGCTATTTTAAGATCCAGTAATTGCGTTACTGAATTGTTTTTGGTTCCTGAGATACATTTACATTGTTTAATAACTCAAAATGTTTTAATTTAAAAAGAAAGTCCTTTAAGTGAAAACTTCGTATTCTTTTCTTCTCCGCAAAATGGCGTATCAGTTTTTTTTTATAGTTGTAACCGAATTATCATGGGTCAACTTACTTTTATCAAATACAATGATGTATCACTCAACCTTATTTACCTACTTTTCGGCACAAATTATACATACCATCTCAAAATTTTTAAAAATATGGTCAGTATAGATATGATTATTCAAATATTATTATCATTTGATTTTGCTAGATGTAAAAAAAAAATACAAACCAGTAAAAATCTTAATTTATTTAAAATGCTGTTTACCAAACTTATGTAAAATTAAAACATTCAATTGTGAATTAAAAAAAAATATATATATTTATTTGCAAAATATACGGACATACCCCGTTATAATATCAATAGAACATCTGAAATTAAAAACCTATTTAAACACTAACTTAACACAATTAAGTTTACGATGATATCGACATAGAAGTATCGACGATACTATACAAGCTATATAAGCAATTCCCTTTAAGAGAAAGGAGGGAATTAGAAAATACATCCAGCTTATTGTGTGTTGGTATAAATAGGCCAATTTTAAATAGTATTTTCTCCAAAAGAAAGACCTAAATTAATAATATGTTACAAGACAAACAACGTTTGACCTTTTAGCTATCCAGTGATGCCAAAGTTATACCTGTTTACCTAATTTTAACTGGTGATATTTGGTGACAGCTGAGCAACTATTTCTGAAATATTTATCTTGACTAATAGTATAGAAGTACAAAAATTACTTTATTTTTTTTTATAAACAAATTAAGTTGATGTTGACTAAGTTATAACGAAAATTATCACATCTTCGTCAATACAGTTAAACTGGATCTGATGTACCTATATTTTTTTTAATTTAATCAACTTCGTTGAAATGACCGTTTAGAAGGTACCTACAGTGGTGAATTCAATAGTTACTACCCTGTTTACCACATGATATTTTTTGGAAATGATTTTTTTAGAACCCTCCAAGATCAGCTGTCAAAAATCAAGGAAAAGTACAAAAGCATCAGTACGGGAGTATCTGAAAGAAACAGAGAGTTAAATAAGCTTAATGACAGAGTAGAGTCAATTAAACAACAAATGGAGGAAAGAGGAAGCTCTATGACAGATGGAAGTAAGTTGAGAATTAGACCAAAATGCAGCCATTACATTTTTGATACCCATTTTTATATTCATTACCGAAAAAATTAAAACTAAGTCCATTTTGCCAATAAAATTTAAGTAAAACTGTCAGAAGAAATTTCTCAGTTGCATTTGTAGGATGTCCTTATTTTTATATTTGACATCTACCGCTATTGTTTATATTATTATATGGATATATATTGATAATTTTGCAGTTAGTTCATTGTAACAATGAATATTTTCACCATAGCGAAACAAAACCAAGAGGAATTATGCAATGAAAATATTTTAACTCCCATATTGATGATTATTTCAAATATAATATTTTGAGGCGTAGATTACACATCGGCAAGCAATTCTCGGCGGAACACTTCGTTTTTGAGATATTCCTTCATCTCTGTTCGTAGAGTTTAGGTTTCTGATGAAAAATTCGCATTTAAATGATTAATTTAAGGACCAGGAAAAAATACTAAAACAGGTCATTTTCCATGCAGTTTGGTACCTTTTTTTCCCTATTTTTTTGTTTTTTAAGGCTTAACAAAAATACCGTTCGGTTCCTCGAGTACAATAGATTTTTTTTTACATTGTAGGCACAAATTAAAAACAAATGAACAATCAGCCTCCTAAATGCAAAAATATGAAGAAATTAATTAAAAATACTCTGTTTTAAATTACTTAAATGTTTTAATTGATGAAGCAATACAATTTGCCCCTTTCTTGTGATTTTTACCTCTGAACAAGTTTAATTATCAAACTCAAATCGCAAACATGGCTTTATTATGAAAGAAGAAATTCTTATTGACAAAGCAGATAAATACTTTAATTACATACAAAACTACTCACGATATAAAATATTTTTAGGCATTTCTATATTTTATAGAAACAAAAGCAAGTAAAATTAAATTAAAATTATCAAAAAATTCGGAGACAGAACAATGTTTTATTCAAAAGAATTTTCTTGACATCCTTTTTAAATTTTTTAATACATACAACCTGCCTAGTATGAATTTTTTTGCCCTATACAAAAGGATTCTTTATAAGGTGGAACCTAGTATAAGAAGAGCTGCGGTGCGAGTATTACGGAAAAAATAAGTCTATGCGGAGAGAATTTCATGTCTCATTGTGCAACATAAAAAAAGTGTAAATGCAATAAACAAAATTGGATATTTTGGGACGGTGACATAACCACTAAGGAAAACCATTTTAAAAATAAATATCTTAAAAACCGAATTTCTCATTTTCATCAATTTTGGTGTGGTGACTTGCGGCATTTCATTTAAGAGAATTTAATTGAAAAATTGATAAAAGCATAAAACGAAATTTTTTCTAATTTGCGCATATTTTTTTTTGCTTTTATTAATTTATAAATCCAACATTTTTTACGTAAAACTCTAGGTAATTAATTAATTTATTAAACTGTAGGTAATTAATTAATAAATAAATTTCTTTATGTAGCACCTGGCTAATACACAACAATTACAATTAGAGGGCCACAAAAATAAAAATTCACTAGCTAATTTCACAAAATTACGTCAAAAAAATACAACAAAACTATCACCTAATTACAACTAACAAGACAAAAATTTAAATATAAATAAAAAAAGAATAACAGTACAAGTCTACCCTAAACATTACCTAGTATAGTTTTTACACCAACTTCAACATTCAATCATTCTCCCTTTAGCTGTTGCTTTAATTTATTCTCAAACAAATTAAGGTGTTTCTAGCATTCTTAATGTCTTGTGGTAAGGAATTGAAACTTATTAAGCCCTTATAATACAGTGAATTTTCCGAGCTACTTTTATTTTTTTTTGTTACACATACATGTTTGTTTTGTTTTTAGTCGGGTATGGATGAACTGATTCGTTAGTAATCGTTCCGTCAAATAACCCGGTGTCAACCAATTTTTTTGTTTTAAATATACAGTGTGGTTGTTTAAGTGTGCAACATATTATGAGCATTTTTTTTATTACCGATTTTTCAGAAAATTTTATTCTTGATAAAAGTTGGTGCATGTTCGATAATCATATTAGGTGCACTTGGAATGGTTGCAAGTCAAATGGCGTACAGGATAGGCCAAAAAATATAAAACTTGCACAAGAATAAAGCTTTTTAATAAACATTTAAAATACAAATTTTGCACGTTAAATGATAGTTTTTTAATTATAGCATATTATCATTACTAATGTTTTATCTTGTTAAAAAGAATTTTTAGGATATTTTAAAGTTGTGTTTAATATCGTTGCAACAAACATGAAGTTTGTGATTCCTTAATAAATTAAAAATTTCAGTAAATTTTACAAATATGCTTGAATTTGAACAAAGATATGTAAAGTTGATTTGATTTTGATTAATTTATGAAGGTATTTCTGGTAAATATAAAAAAAAATTTTTGGGAAATTATTAATGTTTTTTAAAAAATAATATTTTTTTATTTAAGGAGGTCACGTTCTTGAATCTATGCATAACTTAATTCTAAACAACTTTTCTTAATAACATTTTGCTGAATTTTCTGAAATAGGGGTACTTTATTCTTGTACAAGTTTTATATTTTTTGGCCTACCCTGTATGCCGTTTGACTTGCAACCATTCCAAGTGCACCTAATATGATTATCGAACATGCACCAACTTTTATCAAGAATAAAATTTTCTGAGAAATCGGTAATAAAAAAAAAATCCCCATATGTTGCACACTTAAACAACCACACTGTATAAGAACCAGTGTTTAAAATTTAAGAAATTTCTCAATGGGAAGCCAATTTAATTTATTTAACAGATTCCTTACAGGTGTGTCTATTCTTTCCCTCAAAATTATTCGCATCGGCCTATTTTGTAATTTTTGTAGCCTATTAATCTTATTCTTGACTTTCTCGTAGTTACGAAACTTACTCAGTCACTAGAAGCCCGGAAACAATCTTATTCTTGTTAGCCAAATACCTACAATATAGATGAACTAAAAACAATATGTGGCAAAACCAAAGTATTAAAAACAATGATGTTTGTGCACTGGGATAAAGCTGTAGCTACTCTAGATAAAAAGTTAAAATTCTTTGTAATATTTTTTTATGATGTGCAAAATATGCTCCTTAAAATTAAGATGATTGTCAACAAAAGAGAGTATTTGGTCGATTTTAGACGATATTGATCTTTTCGGCTGTTTTAACTGAGATTGTATAAACTATACCTACCTTATTTTTTTTATAGCTCCATTGGTTAATATCAAAAAATCTGTATCTAAAATGAAAACGGAAATTATCGACATGGATGTAAGAATCGGAGTCCTAGAATGTCTTCTGCTTCAAACTAAGATTAGAGGAGAAAAGCAGCTAGAAAGTGATTTTGGACAACCCATATCTGTATTTTAATACTGTGATAAAATTTTCTAGTTGTTAATTTTATAGTTCTATAATCTGTGGATTTACACTTAGAATAGATACCCACTATCAATTGGTACACTCAATACTCAATATACTCAATATATATATTACAAAAAATTAAAAAAAAAAAATTACAAACAGTTTTACATGAAGTAGATTAATTACATAAATTATAAGGCATTCAGGCAGGCACCTAGAAAACTTAATTTCTGTATGTACCAATAAATACAAAATTATATAAAGAGTTCAAGCAATTCTTAAGTCTACATCATTTGATCATCATTGGCAGACAATACAACACAACCCATATAAACCAGCCTTACAAAGGCCATACAAAATAGAAGACGAAAAAAAACAAACAACAAAATGGAAAAGAAAAGTGTTGAAGAAAGAAAACAGAATGGTTATTTTAAACTTTTCAGAACAATGTTGCAAACTTATCAAAGTTATTTGCTATAAAAGTTATACATTTTTGATAAAAAGTTTTCTATTAGTTATCACTCTCAGTGCTGGCGGTAGAATATTGTACATTCTGACTCCTAGATGGTCAATAGACCTAAGATTTTAGTCTGTCATGCTGTTAGGGATTTGTAGGTTTCTTTCGGCATTAAATCTGGTAGAGTATGCATGATTTACATGTTCTCCCATTGTGGGATTCCGATAGATGTAAGAACAGACAGTCATGACAAACAAGGATCTTGTTGAAGGAATCTTTTCACTATAAAGTAGACATGTTGGAAACATTTTACTTTTTCTAAAGATTATTTTAAGAATATAATTTTGAATTGTTTGTAAAGGCTTTAACGTATTTTCATATACATTGCCCCACACTATTATAGAGTATCTAAGTAATAATTCCACAAGAGCCTTATATACACAGATTAGATGTTTATTTAGTATTTCCCTAATCATGTAAAATTTTCGAATTATCGACAAGTAAGTCATGAGGGACAGTGTCAAAAGCCTTTGCTAGGTCGAGAAAAGCTCCTAGACACTTTTTACCCTTATCAAGATTATTTGTAATAGTTCTTGTGACTTTAAGTATAGCATCAGAAGTGCTAATGCCATTGAGGAATCCGAATTGGTTTTTGGACAGAATGTTGTTAACGGATAGAAAATTAAATAGTCTTTCTTTTAGGCATTTTTCAAATATTTTAGCAAAATTTGTGATAACACTAATTGGCCGAAAATTTGTAATTTTTGTTTTATCACTGGTTTTGTAGATAGGGGTAACGACAGAAATTTTGAAACAGTCAGGAACAAATCCGAATTTGAATATAAGATTTATTATATGAATTAGTGGATTAATTATATGTTGGTGAAATTGTTTTATGGTTTTAGTTTGTATTCCGTCATAGCCAGGCGAACACTCGTTTTTTAGTGAATTGATGTGTTTAATAATTTCATTTTTGTCAACAGGTTTTAGAAACATTGAGCTTAACGATCTATACTTTATTTGAGAAACAACGTTGGGTGGTTTTATTTTACTAGCCATTGTTTTACCTATATTAATAAAAAAATTATTGCAGTATTCAGCCATTTGTTTTTTGTTTACAAATTGTTCATCATTGTCATTTGTGATTTCCAAGTCATAAGTATATTCTTTACCTTCATTAACAGCATCCGAAATTATTCGGTAAATTTTTTTTAAATCATGTTGGTCTGTATTTATTTTAGTTTTATAATAGTTAAATTTTTGTTTGTGAATGATTTTATTTAAGTTATTTCTATAGTTCGTGTAAAAAACTTTATTTTCTAAACTATTGTTACTTAAGAGCAGCTTTTTCAGTTTATCGCGCTTTTTAATTGCTAAAATAAGACCCGTGGTAATCCATGGTTTAAGCTTCCTATGCTCCGTATAGTAAACTGTTCTATGAGCTGAGGCTTTTTCCACAAACATGCTAATTCTGTTAATAAAATATTGTGTTGCAATCTCAGAGTTATTTGCTTTCAAAACCTCCCTCCAGCCCTCTCCCTAGGTCAGATCCTCAAACATTTGATTATTAAACGTTGAGATTACCTTAGACATTTGCTTACTTTTATTTTGTATATTTTTACATGAAAAATTAATCAATATTGGGTAATGGTCACTTACATCATTTTGAAGTATAAATGAGCTTTGCTGAGATGAAGCTGTGTTAAAACCGTTTCTTAAAAAAATATGATCCAGACAAGAGCTGCTGGTCGCTGTAACGCGTGTTGGACCGTTAATAGTGCTGTAAAATCCATAGAAGTTCAGAAGCGAAATATATTGGTTAACCACTATATCTTCTTTATTAGAAATATTTATATTCATATCACCAATCAAAAGCTCAATCTGTTTTCTACCCTTATCGGCATAATAATCATGTAGGTCGTTAAAAAATAATTGTACATTAGTGGAAGGTGGTCTATATCCACAAAGAATTTTATAACTAATGTTACGAATATTAAAATTAATCCGATACAAGGTTACCCTTGACTCACCAAGAGTCAGACCTATGACCGAGGCATCTATACTTTTTTTTTATATACACAACAGTGCCATCGTTCTTATTGTAGTGAGCATTGTTATAGTAAACATTAAAGTTATTTATATTATAAAGATTGATATTCTCAATAGACCAGCTTTCAGTTAATACAATAATATCACACTGTTTAAGATCATAGGTTTCAAGAAATAGAAGTAAATTGTCAAAGTTCTTATGTATGCTACGTATATTAAGATGTAGAACGTTTAACATCCCATCACTTGAATTGATTAAAGTTTTAACCTTATTACAGTCAGTTGTACCCTGTAACTCATCCAACAAATCCAAATGTTCTCCAATTTCAACTTCTGATATGTTAGTCGCCATAGGGACCACTATAATAGTTTATCTTGCTTCGTAATACTTGTAGATGATATTTATATGTTGGACAATCAGGATTATTGGCCTCATGGCCAACATCAAGTTTTTGGTTATATTTGGTATTTGCTTTAATACAATTAACGCATTTCTTATCACTGGTCTTTGGGCAGCTGAAAGTGCTGTGGTGTTCTGCACAATAACCGCAGATTTCTGTCGGGTTTTTATATTGGGTATTTTTGTGGTAATGTTCTTGGCACTTAAAGCATCTCTGTATAGAGATATCTTCATAAACCGGGCAACTGTTCCATTCAATAAACATCCTTTTACCGTTAAGCATTTTGTGGAACAATGTAGGTGATGCTTCTCCAAATATTGTATAAGTATTATTACGTTTATTTTCTTTTAGATAAGTGATAGTCAGGTTATCACTATCACTGGTATAACCATTTTGTTCACAAATGCATGTTTCTAAGTCGTTAATGTTCAGGTTACCACAATATCCAACAATTTTAAATCTTGGTTGTCTCATTTTAGTAACTTGGATTTCATAATCAGGTAAGTTTTTTTCTGCGTCCAATTTAAAGAAATTAAGGTCCTTTTTATTTTGACATTTCACAATCATACTGCCGTTCTTGGTTGGCCTAATACTTTTAATACCAATTTTCAAATTTGATGGTTTAACTTTTTTTTGTAGATCTTCCCTAGTTTTTTCCGCACCTACTTAATTATTTTAGATTTAACCATTCAACTTACGAGTCAGCAGATAAAATTATTTGTTTTTTTATTATACCTACACACTTTTATGTATTTTTTTGTTGTTAGATTTCGATGTGTAAACATTATATTTTTTAAAATTTGTAACTGACTAAGTATACTATATATACTTATATATGTATAATAATACAACAATTCAGAATATTTTAGTGAATTCGGAATATGCATTACAAAAAACAAGTGAGTGGTTTACTTGTAACAAAATGATAATTAATGACAGCAAAACAAATTTAATTTTATTTAGAAGAAAAAACAGCCAGCTCATGAAGCCCGAACATTTAAATATAATAAATAATAATTACACGCTGGAACATAAAACGAAATTCTTAGGTCTTGTAATAGATGAATTTCTGTCATGGGACCAGCATATTGATAGTTTGTGTTTAAAACTAGGTAGGATCGGTTTTGGTTTGAAGGTTGTGGCTCGCTATGTGAATGCGGTTTCGACAAAGATCTTATACTGTGCCAATTTTGAGTCTGTTATTAGATATGGAATTATATTTTGGGGTAGTTGTACTGGAATGCAGAGAGTGTTTATTGTACAAAAAAGAATTATCAGAACTATTAAAAAGCTTGGTTTTCTGTGTTCCTGCAGGGGCATCTTCAAGGAGCTTAATATCATGACTGTATATGCTTTATATATTTTTGAATGTATTGTGTTTATTTTTAAAAACAGAGATAGGTTTGATAGTATCAACGAACACAGCTATAATACAAGAAACCGAAATTTTCTATATCCAACACATCGTTTGGCAATTACTGAAAAAAGTCCATACTATATGTGTGTAAAGTTGTTCAATAAACTTCCGCAGTCGGTAAAAAGTATTACTAATGTAAAAACCCTAAAAAGGGAACTAAAACTACTGCTAGTTAACATTGAACCGTATACCATAGCAGAGTTTTTAGAATATAGTTTTTAAGATTATTCCTTTTTTTTGACGTCATTTCATTTTATTGCAAACATGTAATTAATTTGAAATAAAGAAGTATTATTATTATTATTATTATACTGTACAGGGTCTTCCAACGAGGACTGAACAGGGGCTCATTTTTGAGCTTCCTTGTATTTAAAGAAAAATCCAAAATAGCCAATCGATGTACTTTTTTCTGCAGAATTCAAAAATGAAACCAAAAATTTATTTGAACCAGAAACAAAAGAGTTACGATATGGATAAGGTGTTTTTTAAATGGAACATAGCTTTTTTTATACGATTTTTGGAACGAGTGATTTTTTTTTGTCCGTTCTGATTAAAATATTTAATATTGTGACAGCTATTTTTATTAAATTTTAATGTTTTATCCAGTATAATTTAACTTTAACCTGTTTGAAACATACACTAGGTAATAAAGGTATAATCACCTTTGAATCATTTCGGCAATATTATAGTAAATTTGTCAAATTTTTTGACTTTGAAGGATTCAAAGGTGATTATACCTTTATTACCCAATGTTTCAAACGGGTTAAAGTAAAATTATACTGGATAAAACATTAAAATTTAATAAAAATAGCTGTCACAATATTAAATATTTTAATCAGAACGGACAAAAAAAAATCACTCGTTCCAAAAATCGAATAAAAAAAGCTATGTTCCATTTAAAAAACACCTTATCCAAAGCGTAACTCTTTTGGTTCTGGTTCAAATCAACTTTTGGTTTAATTTTTGAATTCTGCAGGAAAAAGTACATCGATTGGCTATTTTGGATTTTTCTTTAAATACAAGGAAGCTCAAAAATGAGCCCCTGTTCAGTCCTCGTTGGAAGACCCTGTACCTACTTGACAATCCATGATTTCATTGAAAGTCCAATAGAAATAAAAGCTATTATTATTAGTACACTCGTTAGTACATAAAACTATGTCATGTCTTTAATAAATGTTTTCGACTAAAGAAAATTAGGAACAAAAAAAGAAATCCTCAGATTAGCCAAGGTATTAAGAGCTCTGCAGCAAATTTACAGCCGCTTTATAGTATAAGAAAATTTTATTTAAATACTTAATGTATTTTTGGTGTCATACTTTAGCCAATACCCAAGTAAGTAAATATCGGGCTGATCCTTTGAATGGATACAAAACCATAACATCCTCTGCTTCCTATTACTAAATTGGCTCACACTAAACACTATATTGTATGAAAGTATAAAAATGTACCAAGGTATTAATTGTAAATTGCCAGCATAATATGTACAATTTCGAGGAACGGTAGAGATCACCTTTCACTTGAGGCAAATGATGACAAATATTGGGACAGAAACGCTCTATTTATATATTGACATGTTTTTAAATTTTGTGTTAACTGTAGATTTTGTATAATATGTTCAATTTTAGCTCTGGTAACTCATTAACTTTTATTTTTTACTTTGTTCACCTATTGTATCTTGTATCCCTATTTACTTTTTTTTTTTAAATTGTAGTTATGTAATGTACCTACTAGTTTAGCATTAGTTTCAATAAGCTTTGTCAATAAGACTCATTTTTTGGACAATACAGCACATTAAAGGTAAAAGTAAGTAAAGAATATTGTTTGTAAAAGGAAATTACCTCACAATGTCCTCTCCACTTCGATTTGAATAAAATCTATTAAAACGTGTCTCCAATAGATTCACCTTTAAAAAAATATAAATATGCAATACTAATTTTATTAGAACTTAGCTGAGGAAATAAATTCACTTATGAACAGTTGTTCTCAAAGAAAATTTATAGGGTCTGTTCGGTTGTTCCACAGAAAAATAAATGGTTTACGGTTGTTCTGAAAAGTTTATGAAAGATTTGGATTGACATTGACCATCAATCTTTATCCTTTTTTCATGGGAAGGAAAAGAAGAGGAGAAGCGAACGAACTTTTTATATTGAAATCGCCTTATATTAAGATTTTAAGCGAAATTGCCTAAATCTGATAATAACCGCTTATAAAACGAAATCGCCCTGTTTACTAGTGTTGGGAAAAACCGATGATTTTAATAATCGAGTAGTCACTACTCGAGCGATTTCAATAATCGAGCGATCGCTCGAGCGATTTATCACTCGAGCGATTTATCACTCGAAATTTCGGTTCAAGTAGTAGTGAATGAATTCAATGAATAGCGCATTGAGCGAGTGGTTGATCGCTTGCCGCTCGATTCGATTCGATAGCGAATGACGCCGAGGGCAAGCGATCACCACCGATTGCTTTTTAAAGGCCAGGCCGGGCGTCGCAGATGTTTACGTTTACAGGTGATTCTATTTATGGTTAGTGCTTGACTGCTTGTTAAGCGACGATTTTCGCTTGAAATTATAACTCGAGTAGTCGTGTCAATAATCGAGTGATGTCGGTTATTTCAATAATCGAGTACTCGAGCGGTTTTTCACTCGAGCGATCCCAACACTACTGTTTACTGTGACATACACGTCAAGAAATGTCAATGTCATTTGTTTTTGCATTCATCATCTGAGATCTGACAAACTGACAACTACGGAACTAGGCAGAGAAATCAGAAATCGTTTTTCATAAAATTTTTTATTATTTTTCATAAAATGTCGGGTTTCGGGGACAATTTCGACCAAGGAGATGTGGATCCTGCAGCGGAATTTCTCGCTAGGGAACAGAACGAGTTAGCAGGACTTGAAGACGAAGTAAAACCAGCTGCAGTAGCAGTTTCATCGACCCTTGTAAACGGCGGCGGCGGCGGTGAGTATTTTAAGGGGCGTAGGTGGCCTATTTTTGCACGTATTATGGATTTTTTTTATTTCCTTGTTGTATGGTAAACTATGCACCAGTTTCTAGATGTAATGGGGCTTTTAATCTGCGTTAAGCGTTTCTATTTTATAATTTTAAAGAGTTTACTTTAACTTTGGCCCTATTTAACTGAAATATTGCTCGAGTCCTCCTATACTTAATTAAAATACTTATACCTTAATATATTTATGAAAGCTTCATTTTCATTACAATTTATTTAGCTTGAATGGTATTTTTAATTTGCTTTACATGTCTAGACGACCCTACAAACTCTGTTGGCAGCTTTGAAATGGTTGAGAATCTTGATCAAGATGGCCTTGACAAAAAAGAGCCCTTTGATCAAGACGACGGGCTGGATGTTAAGAGAGACATGTACGACGGTAAGTACCACACATAACTCTTATTTCTTCCATAAAAAGTTCATTTTGTTTACAATTTAATTAATAATTGAGAAAAACCTCTGTGCAGCACTGAACATACCCATGATACCAAGATTACCAGATATTATGCTATTCAGAGGCTCTGACATCATGTAGTGATTAAAATTTACATTCATAACCATGGAACGAGCCATGGAAGCACAATGAAAATGACCACTGTTTCCAATAAAGAAAATATAAAATAACTACTTTCCTATTGAACACTTGTGTCTCAAAGTTTAAAGAATTTTTTATAGAAGAAATGCCCAATTTAATATACATTAATGCATGTTTTTAGTTTCTTTTTGTTTTTACCACCTTTTTACTTTTGATTTTTTTAATCAAGTTATAAATATTTTAATTATTGTAGGACGGATTGTCCTCATTTGAGAGTAAGTAGATAATCCATTCCAATTTCTTATACCTAATTAAATTACATGGTATGGATCCTACATTTTTTATTTTTAGAAGGTACCTACCTACATTATGTTATTTTTTATTTCCAAGATACCTAAAGAACAATAAGCTAAATTTTAAATCCTTTTAGTAGGTACCTAGTGCCAACTAGTAAACTAGTAAAAATATAAATTACTGTGCGAGCAAAAATTATTTGCATCAAAGAGGGCTTTGATTAAAAAACGTAGGGCGTGGTTTAGATCACAATGATATGGGGACGATATATCTAGGTAACCCGAGATCTAACCAAATCTAGGTTAAAATTTTGTTAAATCCATATTATGACATGATAGGTATGCCAAACTAATGATTACCTAAAAAAATAAGTAGAGTAAGACAAATTTATTTTTGTTGTTTACAAAATTAACAATGGAAGAATATAGAGAAAGAAAAAGAAAAACAATTACATAAATTGCTGAAATTGGCCACCGCCATGCTCCAAGCATAAATTCACACATCTCTTCATATTTTCGAAAGTGTTGACCAGCATCTCCAAATGTTACCACATTCTTGGATAATCCTTTCTTGTAATTGTTCTAAATTTGCAACTGGTGGTCTAACAAATCATTTCTTTCTAGTGCTTGGTCTGAGTTTCTTTCCAATACATTTTGGGTTAACCATTGAGAGTAATTCCTGCCTCTTTCAAAACCTGCGGCTTGTATTTCTTGGAATACTTGCACTTTATAAGGAAATACATTTAGCTGCTTCTTAAGAATAGTCCTGCATGTTCCATAAGATCTTCCCACTTCTTGGGACAGGCGTCTTATAAAATTTGTTGGCGTATTTGCATTATTTCATAAACGATTGCAACAAGTTCTTCTGTTCTTACAGATGGTCTTCCTGCTACTTTTTTGTGTTGTATAGAACCTGTTTCCGTAAACACAGCCACGGTTCTTTTCAGGCAATGATAAAAATCCCCAGCGATAAAAGCAACGTTAGGAAACTGTTCGTGAAAATCGTCCGTGCACAAACCCGGATTGTATTGTCACTCACCATTTACTCTAACCCCGTTTCGAAAATACGCTTCAACCACGAATGTTTTGTGTTGTTCCGTAAAGCCTATTGTGTGAATTGTTCAAGAAATTGGAAAAATTAGCGATAAATCCAATTACTTTATTTATTTATTTATTTATTATTAAGTACGGGAAAACCCCATTAACTGTTACAATAATAACAATGATAAAGTTAGGTATAACTAAATAATAACCTAAATAAAATAATTCTACAGTATAACAAGCTGAAATACAACAATGTTACACTCAAACAACAATAAATTATAATATATTACACTTAAACAACAATATATTCAACAATATAGAAGTAAATACATCACCACAGAGATACAGCATCAAATACCAAACTAATATTATTTATTCAGATAACTCTTCAGTTGACTTAAAGATACATTAAAAATATCAATGTTACGGTTATTCAAAATAGATAAATATCTATCAATTGGACTATTTATGCCATAAGAAGTTCTGTGAAAGGGTATGCAAAAAGGCAGTTGCTGTCTCAGCCCTTGATAAGGTACATTGAACCCGACAGAATTTAAAAGGCCAGGACAGTCCAACATGCCATTCACCAGTTTAAAAATAAACATTATTCCAAACCTCTCCCTCCGAATGCTAAGAGGAGGTAAGTTCAACTGCTGCTCCACTACCGTGTAATCATGATCTACCACTCTACTGCCACACTTAAAAGCACATACTCTTAAAAACTTATGTTGAACTCTTTCTAAGGAACTTGAGTGATTCTGAAAGTATGGTGACCATACAATAGAGCAGTACTCTAAAAGTGACCTAACCAAGGAACAATAAACCATTCTGGTAGCACCCACAGAAAAATACTGGCAATTTCTTAAAACAAAACCTAGCATTTTTGTACTCCTCACAGATACAGAGATAATTTGATCAATAAATGATAACCTGCTATCCATAACAACACCCAAATCTCTAACGCTGGTGACACATTCAATAGCCCTATCATTTATAAAATAAGAAGCTTGGAACCTATTTACTTTACGGGTAAAACTAATAAATACACATTTCTTTACATTAAGATCCAACCTATTAACCTTACACCATAGACATAATCGGTTTAAATCTTGCTGCAAAAGTTCCTGATCCAATGTGCTCTCAACCGTTCTCCAAAATTTTAAATCATCAGCAAACTTTAAACTTTTACTATGTATAAAACAATGTATAATATCATTCACAAATATATTCAAAAGTAGAGGTGAACAGTGCCCTCCTTGAGGGACACCGGAACTTACATAAATGGACTCGGAAAAATATCCACCAATTTTAACATATTGCACACGACCAGTCAAGGAACTACTAAACCAAAGCACCAGCTGACGATTCAGACCGATTTTTTGTAACTTTTGCAAAAGAATTCGATGGTCGACCCGATCAAATGCTTTAGAAAAATCAGTATATATTGAATCAATCTGCTTATGATTCTCCATGCTCCTCAAAATGTTTGATTGATATGAGACTAAATTTGTTAGTGTGGATTTGTTTTGGCAAAATCCATGTTGCTCATCAGAAATCAAGCCTTTGCACAGCCATCCCAGCTGCCTGCTAACAAGTGAGTCAAAAAGTTTAGGGATAGAAGACTGAATACATACACTTCGGTAATTTTCAATATTATCTCTTTGACCCCTCTTAAAAATTGGAACAACATAGCTTACCTTCCACACATCCGGAAAGACTGACGATTCCAACGATCTACCAAAAAGAATATAAAGAGGCAAGGTGATTGTACAAACACACTTCCTTAAAAAATAATCAGGTAGACCATCAGGACCCACTGAAAGTTTCATGGGAAGCTGAAATATCTGATCAAATATGTCTTTCTTTGTTATTACCGAGCAGTTAATATTTCTACCAATATCATTGTCTAACGCTGGATCATAGGAGAATGGCAATTCATGACTATCTACATAAACAGTTTGAAAAAATTCCCTAAACAAATTAGCAATATCCTGACCAGTTGACGCATACCGATTGTTACAGTGCAACGAATTCGGCAATAAATGGCTAGACCTTTTATCATTAATAAACTTCCAGAAGGATCTAGGATCCTCCTGCAGTTTTACATCAATACCCCTAATATATGTTGAAAAACAAACATCAGAAAGTCTTTTACACTCTGCCCGCAAATCCGAGAACCTTCTGTAGTTCACATGAGAGCGATCTTGTATATACAAAAAGTGAGCTCTTTTTTTTTGCAGTGTTAATTTTCTCAGTTGTGAAGAGAACCACTTAGGGAATGATGACGCCCTATACCTTCTCAGCGGAACAAAGTACGCTACACATGTGGCAAGCAGTTCATAAAAAATATTGGTCGCTAAATTAATATCAATAACACTTAATGTCTCTTCCCAATCAACCGAAGCCAGAAAATTATTAATTTCCCAATAGTTGGCATTCTTAAAGTCATAATAATATTCAAAGTAAACCAAGCTGTCTCTCTTTAGTGCCTCAGCAACAGAAACAGAACACTCACAACCAACATGATGGATGCTGCTTTCGAAAAGTGGATCAGTAGCCACTGTAATTGCTGCATCACATACATTAGAAAATACTAAATCTAGGAACACATTTCTACTATTAGGCACCTTGTTAATCTGAAAAAGTAAGTAACGACTGTCAAAGATGACGGAATAACTGATTGATTGTTAATTCAGGTAGTTACTGACACTCAACAGGTATTAAGCTCTACGGCTAAGCATTACGTCCTTAGATGCAAGGCCCTCTTTGATGCAAATAATTTTTGCTCTCACCGTACCTAATTAAATTACATGATATCGATCCTACATTTTTTATTTTTAGGAGGTACATTAATATGTTATTTTTTATTTCCAAGATACCTTAAGAACAATAATCTAAATTTTAAATCCTTTTAGTACCTAGTACCAACTAGTAAACATATAAATTATAAGCCTTTTGAATGGGTTATTTTTACCTGGGACATCAACACATGGTTTAAAATGTATGGTCAGTGTTACTGATTTTAACTTGTCCACATTACTAGTGGAAACAAAAAAAAGGTGCCCGGTTTTAAAAAGCACATAGTCACCTGTTTGCAATCCGCAAAGATTACAAACTTGAGCGACTTTTACCATACATTGCAACAGTCTAGGTAGTTAAAAATAGATGTATTAATAAGTCCTTTTCCATTTGTCAATTTGTTAGGTTGACACGTGCGACAGGCTTGTTCAAGCGGCGTAAGTAAAAATTTACCTTCAACAACATTTTTTTCATGAGTTACAAACACTAAATTTCTGTTGTAGTTTGCCGTACAAGAATTTGTTTTATCTGCGCCGATTAAACAGGTACCGTGCGAGCAAAAATTATTTGCATCAAAGAGGGCCTTGCATCTATAAGGACGTAATGTTTAGCCGTAGAGCTGTTGGGTGTCAGTAACTACCTGAATTAACAATCAATCAGTTATTCCGTCATCTTTGACAGTCGTTACAAGTAATTTTATTCATCGCTAGTTTTTCCAATTTCTTGAACAATTCCCACAAAGGGCTTTACGTAACAGCACAAAACATTCATGGTTGAAGCGTATTTTCGAAACGGGGTTAGAGTAAATCGTGAGGGGCAATACAATCCGGGTTTGTGCATGGACGATTTTCACGAACACTTTCCTAACATTGTTTTTATTGCTGGGGATTTTTATCATTGCCTGAAACGAACCGTGGCTGTGTTTGTTGCAAACGTTCGTGAAATAATGCAAAATACGCCAACAAATTGTATAAGACGCCTGTCCCAAGAAGTGGAAATATCCTATGGAACATGCAGGACTATTCTTAAGATTTCGAAAGACGCAGGAATTACGCTTAATGGTTTACCCAAAATGTATTGGAAAGAAATTATTAATTAGACCTGACATTTTTTCGGATGAAGCCTGGTTCCACCTCTCCGGTTATGTGAATTCTCAGAATACACACATGTGGAGTAGTGAAAATCCCCATTTTTTTGTAGAGTTGCACCCTCAAAAAATTGGTGTCAGGTTAGCTGTTTCAATTTATGTAATTATTTTTCTTTTTCTTTCTGTATATTCTTACTTTGTTAATTTTGTAAACAACAAAAATAAATTTGTATTTGTCTACTTATTTTACTCATTAGTTTGGCATATCATGTCATAATATGAATTTGACAAAATTTTAACCTAGATTTGGTTAGATATATCGTCCCCATATCATTGTGATCTAAACCAAGCCCCCACGTTTTTTAATCCAAGCCCTCTTTGATGCAAATACTTTTTGCTCGCACGGTATATCATGTGTCTCAAACTGACAATTGGAGTTTTTTTCTTGTTGCTTATGAATGCCATCTATTTTAGTAACTGAGTTAGATGAACTCGTAGTTATATGTTATAATTTGAACTTATGGAAATTTTTAATTTTAAACTTAATTTTCTATTGGTTTTGTAAAAAAAAGATAAATAATTTTTTGCTATCTTTATTTAGTTCACAAAATAATATCTTGTTTTCTGTTACTTTTTGTGTTAAGAGATAAGGTACTAAAAAAAAATGGTTTTATTTTGAGAATAATTTAGAAGAAACTAAGTAAGTAAAAAAATATTTATTTTCGTAAAAAGTATTCATTGTTGGTAGGTACCTACATAATATATGAAAAATTGTTAATAGAGATTATAATTTTTTTTTGGCTTTTCTATATTTTTAATTTATTATACTTACCTACCTCCATAATAATTTACAGAAAATATTTTTTTTTGTTATCGTTATTTTTTTTTATTTAGATATTTTTGGTCTAGAACCTGCGCCACAGATTGATGTGTATGGTAAGATGTGTGTTTTGTGCTGTCCTAATTTAAAATATATATGTGGTTTTCTAATATGAAGTGGTCGCTCTTCTCACGTCATAACATATCTCAAAAGAAAAGCAAAATGGAGACGCTAATATTAAAACTAAACAATGTAGCTATACTATTATCCCACAAAGTAGCAAATTATAATACCATGCCCGCAAAAAAAACTGATTCTGATATCGTACAAAATATGCAAAAATAAGATGCATTGTTATCAGGGACAGCTGATACATAGGAGCTGCAAAACCACCAAAATTTTTAAGCTACTTGACTACTACTTTTATACTTTGCAGTAAATAACTAACATTTCCTAAAAATAAAAATAAGTAAAATTAAAACATGCAATATCCGGCCGAGAATGATATTATGATAGGCTATCGCTACTCAGCCGCGCCACCGATAACATACATCAGTGGACCAAGTAAAGTTAAATCTCTCGCGACGATTAAATGCCCTAACCTGGACTGTTGTTATTCGTTCACAGTACTTCTCAAATAATAGAATACACACTTGTCGGCGTAAGCAGCCGTTTATAAAATTTTGATACGGAAAATTACGCAGTCATTAATTCGCGAGCGGTAATCTTTGTTGTTTGTTCTTATTGTTAATCGGCTTTTGTCTTGTGTAGACTGTAGACTTTGAAGGAATATAAAATGGATGTAGTACATAATTTAGTGAACGTTAAAAGATCCTAAATACACTTTCGAGGAAAAACTTTAATTAAAAAATAGAGGTAGGCCATTATTTACCAAATATTACTATGAGCTAGCCGGTGTTAGCAGAGGAAGACACTACACACGTCACTTTAATAAATATATTTAGGTATTCTCGAAATGACTGGATTTGTGCAATGCAATGCGCTCCAAAAAATTACACGCCACATATTTTGGTAATTTAATTTTATTGCAGAAGTACTGTAATAGTAGCAAGACGCCCAAAAAAGGTTTTTAGAGTGTGGCACTCTCCAGCCGGTTTTTTTTATGCAGAAGACCTATAATATTACCCAGCGAGCCGCCACTGATTATTATTACGTGAGAAGACCGACGAAGTTATTCGTTTGTATTTTTAGGTTTTCAGTATTATATTCTTATTATTTATATTCTATTTTCAAAAGTCTTTACTGTATAAACTATCCAGTTTATAGAGAGGCCATGTTCTCTAAGCGGTATAGTTGGTTCCTAACGTCTTAACAGACAATTCTTCTAGATCCTATCTATATGACGTTAACTATCACTCACTTAACCCCAAAAATACAAAAAATCATTAAATATTTTTGTGTTTTGGTCCTCCAGAAAAGGACACAAAACACAGCTTTGCTCCTTCCCCACCTTCATATACGTTTTTGGAAAGAAATTGTTTAAAAAACTTGATATAAAGATTTTTGCTGTGGAAAAATAGTTTGCAGTATTTAAAGTCGAAGTGTTAAATCTCTTTTATAACGAATTATAAAATTTAACAGTTTCAAATTTTGTGGAATAGTGTATGAGGTGTGAAATGTCAAATTGGCCTGGTTAAAATGGGTAAACTATTTGTTCTTTTCAGATACTACAGGAGTTTCACCGCCAATTTCGTGGAGTCAGCCAAGGGAGGAACCAGAGAAAATTAAGAAATGGAGAGAAGAACAAGTTAAACGCCTCGAGGAAAAAGGTAATTAATGTAAAATAAGTGGTCACAGTCAAAATTGCCTGGTTATTTAATTAATATTGTTTAAAAGCTGTGTGCAACTCGGTATTACAGTTTTAAAATGCCTTTAAATCCAAAATGAATAAAGATATAGTAAAAATCTTGAATACTCTCGCAAGATGGGGGCAAAGTCACGTGACACTCTGTCAATTTTGGTCTATAAAAATTTTATAAGTTGGCATGAATTACAGGACTGGACTTGAAAATTATACATGTGATACCTTCTAAAACAATTTATGCAATAGCCTCATCGGTTCTACCGCTTTAATATTGCCTAATAATAAGTAATAGGTACCTAGTAATTTCTTTTAAAAGTTTTGTTTATAAATATTATAATTTAAGGTAGGTAATAATAAGCATGAATTTCTACATGGTTTAAAGATAAAGTGTCAAAATAGATTTAAAAAGTTTATAATATTATAAATATCCAAACCTTAAAAATACTAAACTTACTGAAACACAACTTAAAATACGATTCTGTCACTCATATTTAGAACAGATTTTTTTTGTTTTATTTGTTCAGATTATACCTATAGGTAAAATACCTACAGTTCAACATAAACTAATTGAATTCAAGTTATTACATTCACTGTCAAGAAAATCCCCATATATGACTTACGTAAGGTACGTAGACCCAAATATGATTTATATAGAATTTGTTGGCTATGGTACGGTTACATTTCTAAACTTGTATGTGGGCTAACATAAAGTTAAAAGTTTCAATATAGCCAGGGATTTAATTTTTCTGGTGGAAACCCTACTTGAGTTTTTGACTTACATAAGGTAGGTACGTAGACCCCAAAGTGGTTTTTATGGAATTTGTTGGTTATGATACAATTACATTATTTCTAAACTTGTATGTGGGCTAACATAAAGTTAAAGCTTCAATATAGCTAGGGATTTAATTTTTCTGTCTATGGAAATCCTAATTTAACAGTTTTTGAGACCCAAATACGGTTTTTATAGAATTTGTTGGTTATGATACAGTTACATTCCTAAACTTGTATGTAGGCTAACATAAAGTTAAAAGCTTTAGTTTAGCCAGGGATTAAATTTTTCTGTCAGTGGAAACCCTACTTTAACAGTTTTTGACTTACGTAAGGTACGTAGACCCAAAAGTGGTTTTTATGGAATTTGTTTGTTAAAATGCAATTTATTGATACAGTTACATTTCTAAACTTAGTATGTAGGCTAACTTTATGTTAAAAACTTTATTTTATTGTCATACAAGCAATAATAATAGTAATATCAAATAATAATTTCACTTATGTAAGGTACGTAGACACAGAAAATATAATTATATATTTGTTCGCTATCCTATTACATACTAATATGGTTAGCTATTTTAACTATTATAGTAACATAATTTTACTTACTATTACCTTACTATTGCCAAACAATAATAATATTTACTAATAACAATAATAAAAATAATTCCTTCAAAATCAAATAGATGCTTTTTAAAGGTTAATAATATGGAAAGCTGTTTTGGCATTTGGTAGAACTAGGCGATACCCGGTTTTATCAACCTACCCGGTTTTGTCCAACTCTCTCCTACCTACCTAAGTCAGGGAAATACTTAATTTCTACTTATTTTTCTTGAAACAGAAAAGGATATCTAGATAATGTAATATGCAAAAATTATACATTAGAAACCTAACCTTAACGAACAAACATTTTAAGAACAAAAATTTTACAAACTAACTTTTCGACAAAAACGGCGTTCAGATGACATAAAACTTATTACTTATCGATGAAATCAACTCACGAGCAAGGCACACATTAATAATTATGATCCCTAATGAAAAAGAATTAAAAAATTTTAACCTGTATCCAAATTTTTGGTCAAATGAATAATAATTGTAGGTACTTACAATTAAATGTAACAAAAACGCAATTTATAACTCGGTGTTTGGGCTCATTACGGTCCGCTACAAATCTAGGGATATTATTTTGTCCCAATATCAGCTGATCGATAACAAATAACCGCTGTCATCTGTTTTAAAACGAGACTATTCGTGATATTTAGTATAGAAGGAAAGTGACATAATATGACTTTTATCAGGAAAATTGACAAGATGTTCTATTTTCGAAAATTGACGTATTTATCTCTACATGACCAGTTTCGCACAATTTTAAAAATTTCCTGTATAAAAATGTGAAACATACATTATTTATAAAAGCAAAAGATCTATGTTTTGACCAAAAGCTAACAAAATTTTAAATGTTTACCTTTATTGGTTTCACATACTAGGTATGGGTAAATCTACTCAAGTAGGGAAAAACGAAATTCTAATTTAATATATTTTTTTTGTTGTTGTTTTGATTATTTTTTTTTTATGTAAATTCTATTACCTACTATTATCAATACAAGGTGAAGGGCTATACATTAAAACGATTATTTAAAAAAAAATAAAAAAGTGTTTCACGGATTTGAGACATGTAGTAACGGTACTGAGATATTTAAACAATAGTTATATTGTCTAACAATTTTATTAACCATTATAAGAAAATAATTAATTAAAATTATGTTCCAAACAAATCAAATAAATTAGTTGGTGAGAAGACCATATTACTCGTTCCAGTTTGTTGCTCCATGGATAAAACTAGGTAAAGCGTTAAGAAGTGAAATATCCGTTCTGTTACATTTGAATCATGGTATTGTCTTACGTCATGGTTTGTTTTACATTTTTCATGACTTCTCATTTGCGTGAATACAATCTCAGCTCCGTTACATTAGTATAGTAACGGAGCTGAGACCACGGAGATGAGGATTTTTAACCTTTTTACACGATATTTTGATTAGTTATTATTAAAAATTATTGTAACTTCAAGATATTGTTTAGAATATTGTTTGGAAAATTACGTGTAAAAACAGTTACAATATTATAAAAATTAAGCCAAAAAAATGCATTCACGGAGAAGAGAAAAATGGATAACGAACTTACCGCCATCTTAGAAACACTGCCACAAAACTCTTATAACGAACAAACACGTCTTTTATCGTGCACGTGCTAGAAGCAAATGTCGGCTGAATCTCCAAACTCGTACGATATAGTGCCGCACTGACCTCTATCGGATTTCATAGAAGATAGAAATCATATTCACGGAGCTGAGAAATATATGGGGAACATCGAGTTTTAGTAAAATAATAACGCTGTTTTAATATTGTTTTTAAAAATTCCTTGTATGAGTATTGATCTTACCTTTGTTGTTAAGTTGATCAAAAAATATTGACAAAGTTGGTTCGAATTATACAGCATTTCACAATAAAGCACGTAAATAATGGCGGGGGACATGCCACGGAGCTGATAAATTTACGGTTTGAAGCTGAAATACTAAAGTATTAAAAAAAAAATTATGAATTCTATGATTTAAAAACATAAGACCTCAAAAAGTACTTATTGTTACTACACTTTGTTTAAAGAAATTATTTTAGATTATTGGGATATTTAACGGGGACCATGAATATCCCGGTTTAAATAGAATGACCCGTATACAACGCATAAATACGATCCAGCGGATGAACGGTCTTTTCACTCAAACCTGAATTTATCGTGTGTTAGTCATAGACACATATTTCTTTAGATCCGTACAGCTTATAGTAAATAGGGAATTATTGAAAAGATAATTTTTACGTCAGCACTAATAAGGGAATGCCCTATTTTAATAAGGTCTTAACCTTATTTCTCTAAAAAATAAAGACTTATTGGAACGCTTTCCTGTTTACGACAGCGTTATTTTTAACCTAATGTCTAATCATCACCATCCTTCAGGATTTGATAAGGGTTTTTGTCCCACAAATTCTCTTATAAGGGCCAAATCGTCATTATAGGTAAACCTTAATCTGTTATAATGCAATCATCTGTTTTTTGGGGTTCGGTTGGCCGAATAAGGGAAATAAGGAAACGTTATTTTACTTACGGTAACTAAACGTAAATAGGGGAAGGCAGTATTTTAATATGGTTCCCATATTAAATATTTTTTAGTGCGCATGCTTAGCTGTCATTTTAAGAACCACCATAATAAGGCTTCACCTTATAGCATTTCCAATAATTCCCTAATACCAAGCAAAGTTTTAACTATGGAGGACTTGAGGTAGGAGGCCGATCGCAATGCATTGGATTCGGTCCCAAATTAGCATCGATAATTCAGCTTTACGAGTTGCCATAAGATGGCGCTCGTGTTCGAAGTGGGCTATCAAATAAATGGTTTCTTATGGACGCGATAACTATTTTTATTTAAATTAGTTCTTTAAGGAACAAATAAGGACTTTTATATGAATTTACACTTACTTTGTTATACTTATTAGTAAACTCGGCCTGTATAAAGTTCCAACGATGCTTCGTTTTTAAAATACAGGAACTTTCTAGCTAGAGGGTTTTACCTTTGGAGCTAGAAAGAGACTTATTTGGCTGTTTCATCTCTGAAGAAGATCCTGTCTTACCACCCCGACACAAAGCAAACTCTACTTTTATAAATTGTACCATTATTCATTATAAATATGGAAATTAATTACAATACAACGTTATTTGTCTTGTCTTGCCTTCAAACATGATTTGTTATATCGAAAAATAAAATGTCAATTGTCAAAAGTAAAAGCACAGAAAAATAAAGGGTTTAAGTAAAAGCTAAAAACTATGGAGGATCTAGTTTTTCACATTAAAAACGAAGAAGAAGAAGAAGACAACATCAGCCCACTTCGGACGCGAGAGCCATCTATCGGCCAGTAGCGAACTAACCAAAAAACCGGGACAGAATTTGAAAATGCTGCCATTGTCGATCGGCCTCCTACCCTATAGTTCTCCATAGTTTTAACGCATTTAGGTTAGATTCTGTCATATTTGACATATATTGCACACAATTTATGTCAAATATGATAGAACCTAACATAAACGCGTTAAAATTTTGTTTGGTTTTTACTATGGAGAACTATAGGGTAGGAGGCCGATCGACAATGGCAGCATTTTCAAATTCTGTCCCGGTTTTTTGGTTAGTTCGCTATTGGCCGATAGATGTATCTCGCGTCCGAAGTGGGCTGATGTTGTCTTCTTCTTCTTCGTTTTTAATATGGAAAACTAGATCCTCCATAGTTTTTAACTTTTACTTAAACCCTTTATTTTTCTGTGCTTTTACTTTTGACAATTGACATTTTATTTTTCGAAATAACAAATAATGTTTGAAGGCAAGACAAGACAAATAACGTTGTATTGTAATTAATTTCCATATTTATAATAAATAATGGTACAATTTATAAAAGTAGAGTTTGCTTTGTGTCGGGGTGTAAGACAGGATCTTTTTCAGAGAGGAAACGCAGCCAAATAAGTCTCTAGCTCCAAAGGTATAGCTAGAATGTTTAATACCCTGTATTTTAAAAACCAAGCATCTTTGGAACTTTATACAGGCCGAGTTTACTAATAAGTATAAAAAAGTAAGTGTAAATTCATATAAAAGTCCTTATTTGTTCCTTAAAGAACTAATTTAAATAAAAATAGTTATTGCGTCCATCAGAAACCATTATTTGATAGCCCACTTCGAACACGCGCGCCATCTTACAGCGACTCGTAAAGCTGAATTACCGATGCTAATTTGGGACCGAATCCAATGCATTGCGATCGGCCTCCTACCTCAAGTCCTCCATAGTTTTTACTATATCTCGTGCGCAAACAAAAGTTACATTTTATGGGTGAAAAAATACGTTTATACCCACCACTCATCGGTCAGATCCCCTAGCGCCCAACAGGGATGGGCATACTCACAACCCTTTTGTTATTAGATTTTCCTACTTTATCGACATCAGTAATACACTCTAGAACCGGCTCGGCGCCATTTTTGTTGTTACGTTTTCTCTGTGGATTTCTTGTATTGTGGGCACTTCCTTTTGCTTCTTTTAAGCAGCATAGCAAAGTAAAAATCTTTGCTTCGCTAAGTTGTTAAAGGAACGTTTAGCGGACAAATCCGTCGTATGAAAAATATATCAAATCAAATCAAAAACAATTTATTATTATAAGAAGTACATCTTGTTAACAAAGCCTTTGGACAGTATTAAAACTGTTATGGAAATTACAATGTTCACTGCGTAAAGTAAGAAAAAGTAATCCAATAAATGGATAAATAAATATAAGTCACACCTTATGAGACAACAAAATAGTCATGCTCAAAAATTTACACACAAATCAATCCAAGACGAAGACAAGCTCAAACTTACAAAAAATCTGGCAAGAATATACACTAATCAAAATTAAAAAAAAAATTAAAGGGAATGCCTGGATATTATCATTGTAAAATTCCTGAATAGTATAGTAGGGTCTAGTAATTAGTTGCCTTTTTAGTCTTTGCTTAAAAATCCTGTCATTAATCACCTTGCCGATAAGCCAGTGGTATGTGGCTATCAATTTTGATGCTCTCAAATATCAAGGAATTTTTGGTGAGAGTTGTTATAGCAAGAGGAATATCATTTACAGTACGCATGTTATAGGAGCTGTTAATAGCATAATTTTTATATTTTTAATGGATAAGTTTCCAAGATAAAAATTCCCATCAAATAAAGGTTTACAGTGAGTATGACAATTTAACACCACACAATGATTTTAATGCCCTCTTTTGCAAAACCAATGTAGAGCCCAATAGGCCCTTACTACTAAATCTCGAAAAAGCAATACCTATATATAGGCATACTTAACCGCGGCGAGGGAGGAAGAAAATATCTTTGCTTAGCTGAGTTAAATTTTTAAAAGGAACGCTTAACTTGGCCGTTGGCTTTGCTATATTTAAAAGCAGCTAAAATGAAATTGTTGATTGTGGGTGTTTAATATTTCGGATTTCTAGTTTTTCTATACTTGTGTATTGTGTAGTTTGTGCTATAAACTATGACTGGTACCGAAAACTTTTACAAATTCTTGATAAAGAACTTGTGCTTGAAAATGTTGTTTTATATGTACCCAAGTTTTTGGCAAATGGTTAAATATTACCAACTAATAATTGGCTCGACGTTAGGTTCGCGATAGCATCGAAAATTGCCGTTTTGTTTGTTTTTTTATTTTCCATTTGATAAGGTACGTTTAATTGACGTGTTCTCTTGCCTTTTGAACTAAAGAAACGACGGCGAATAATTTTTAAACAAATTTTAGAAACAAAGCATGAAAAACGATTTTCTAATAGACTTTTGAATTTCCCCCTTTCAATGAAAAATAAAAATGGAAAATTTAAAATAAAAAGTGCACATTGCAACATTTTTTCGCGAATAATAATGAAGCAATTAAAAAATAATACCTTTTTACCTATAAATAACTTTTGCGCTCTATGTTCCGTTTATACACCCAGCTCATAACCGTCATTTGTGTTTAACAGTGGCGTATTTAGGGGGGCTCAACATTAAAAAAAACTCAGAACAGATCAGATGCCTTGTTGCATTTAATGTAGACAGGGTAAACTGAACCTCGCCCGATAACAAAATGTAATAATTTTCTATTTTACAATTTTTGAATAAAGACCTTTATTATTGTTATTATTATTAAATAAAATTATTAAAAAATTGAAATGATGTTCACTTAGTTTTGTAATTTTTTTGCAAGCTAGAACTATTAGCAATACTTTGTTTTTACAAATAATTAAGTAACTGTGTCACAGATAACAAAACAACATGGCCAAACTTGGCAAAAAAAAAATGGCAAAAATAACTTGAAAACCAATCATTTTCGGAATCGGTCATATTATGTAGAAATATATATTTTTAAACATAAATATTTAAAAAAATATATATTCCCATTATTGCGTTTATATTTAAAAATTTCTTAATTTCTTCCTTTTTTGGGTTCAGCTATCAAAACATAGAAATTATAAATTTTGATAGTTCAAAATAGGGCGTGGCACTGAAATTTTTTTCGCCTGCGGCGCTTTTTTAAAGAAAGAAAGAAAGAAAGAAAGAAGGAAAGAAAGAAAGAAAGATAAAACGAAAGGTATAGACCCCCCCCCCCCCCCCCCGTGGCAATATTCTAAATACGCCACTGAGAATAGAGATAGGTTTAACACCAGTATACGGCATGAACACAACACTCGTTCATACAATATCATTTACCCTATACATCGATTAACTCTGCTTGAGAAAAGTCCATATTATATGTGCATAGAATTCTTTAATAAGTTGCCTCTTAATATAAAACAGGCAATTAATGAGAGAAGAGAGGCGCTTTTTTAAAGAGAGTCAGAGAGAAAGAAAGAAAGATAAAACGAAAGGTATAGACCCCTCCCGTGGCAATATTCTAAATACGCCACTGGTGTTTAAACTAGATTCGATTTCGATTCCTTTTTTTATCGTTTATATTCACTTCATTCGATTCAATCCCAACAAATGGAAGATTGATTTAGTAGTTCGATCCACTTGAAAACTATTTTTCCAATATAAACTTGTATACTTAACCCCTTTAGGTACCGATTTTGAAAAAAGTAAAAAAAAAGAGTTTTTTATTTATTTATTTTGTCTCAAGTACATTTACAGGTACCTATATAAATAACCCTATTATAAAGTACTACAAAGATCAAAGATACAAAACTTATAAATACGATTCATACACAATTTTATTCTGTAATTAATTAGAAGTCATTAAGTTAACGTAGTTCCCATATTTTCTGTTTAAACTGTTTATACGCCAGAAAAAATATATCACACTCGCTTTGAAATTTAGTACTTATACAAATTACACATTGCATTAATGCGAGAATTATATTGCTTACATAAAATGTTGCAGTACTTCTTGTTAATAATAATAATATAAATTAATTCATTAAGTCTGATAAAAATTACCTTAAGAATATTTGGATATAAAGCTATAGAGCCAATAATCATGCTAAAACTAATAAGTGGTAATAGTACGGATATATAATGCAATGAAGATTATCATAGATTGAAGATAGTAGCTCTGGTTAGAAGCGACTTGTTGACTGTACCCATACATTTTAAAGGCAATAAATCGATTTTTTTTTAAGTGTTAGGTGTTAAGGTAATATAAAAATAATATTTTAATGTTAAGTACCGCAATTAATAATAATAATAAAGTTATTTAAAATTTAATAATATAATAAATATGTTTATGTTGTCTTCAATAAACTTATTCTTCAATCCCCTGAAGCTGAGCTTGTTAGGGGCAAATCTTATTTTTTGTTTTAGTATGTAAAATCATAAATCATAAATATGCATTAAAAATAAAGTTTTTAAGTAAAAATGTTAATTTATAGTATAAACGCAGCTTTTTTGAAGAAATATATTACCTATAATAAAATTATTAATTTATAATTTTTAAGTAAAAAATATTACTTATAAGTTATTCAGAACAATATTAATTAAAGCATTTCTAAAAATATTTTCAAATTGTCTGTTTTTAATGTCCATGTTTTTATTTCGACTTTAAATTTTTGTAATGAAATCAATTTTTTAATTTTTGTTGGTAAATAATCGTTTAAATAAAAACATAAATATTTGAAATTTTTTTGTCCCATGGACTTATTTATTTTAGGTTTTATGGTTATTTCATTTTTATAACGTGTATTATGATTATGGTTTTTAAATTGTATAAGGTTTTTATTTTTAAATATATATATTAAGATGTTATAAATGTAAAGTTGTCTTATGTTCAACTTTTTTGTTTCTGAATATAATTCTTTTGAAGGATAAAGATAATCTTTATTGTATATAATTTTTAGAAACCTTTTTTGTAATATTTCTAATTTTTTAACTAAAGTTCTATTTATTCCTCCCCAACCTAAAATTCCGTAATTTAAATGAGTTTTAACTAACGCGTAATATAATATTTCCATATGTCTTACATTTAAAATTTTTTTAATGTTTTCAAAAATCGGTAGTAAACTGCTTAATTTTTTAATCAAGTATTCTATGTGAAAATTCCAATTTAATTTACTGTCAAAAATAATTCCTAAATATTTTATTTTATTAACTTTAAAAATTTGAATGTCTTCATTTATTTGAATACTATTCATATTTTGTGGTAGGTTATTTAGGTTTAAAGTAAAAGGAATATAATTTGTTTTATTAAAATTAATTGTTAACAAATTGTTATCAAACCAATTTTTTATAATTTTAAAATCTTTTTTAATTTTATTATTTAAGTTTTCCCAATTTGTATCGGTATAAAAAATTGTAGTATCATTTGCAAAACTATGAATTTTTCTATCGCAATTTATACTAAATAAGTCGTTAATATAAATATTAAAAAATAATGGTCCTAAAATTGTTCCTTGGGGAACACCATACTTAAATACCTTTAGATAGCTTTTTTTTAATCTATTTGAACATAAGTTGGTCTATTATTCAGATAATTTTTAATGAATTCTAATTGCTTTCCTCTGAATCCAATATTTTCAAACTTTTTTAACAGTAAATTATGGCTAACTGTATCAAAGGCTTTTGCTAAATCTAGAAAAATACCAATACAAGGTTTTTTATTATCTAGTGAATCATATATTTGTTCTGTTAGATAGCAAATAGCATTTTGTGTTGATTAATTTTTTTGAAACCCAAACTGTTTATTAGAAATAAAATTTATTTTTTCCAAATAATTTTCAATTCTTAATTTTAAAACTTTTTCGAATACTTTTGCTATCGAAGATATTAATGTTATTGGTCTATAATTACTAGAATCTCCATTTTAAAAATAGGTTTTTTTATACCAATTTTGAAAGCTTCTGGATATACAGGGTGGTCCTTAAGTACATCAAGAAAATCTAGGATATGATTCCTGGCATCAATTTAAGTTGAAAAGTTCATATGGACTTATGCCCTAAAATGCTTACCCTCTAAGATACAGGGTGTTAAAATATTTTCCATTTTCCTTTAAAACTACCATTTTTTTCAAAAACATAGTAGAGACAACTTTTGTTCCGCTTATATCAGTAATGCATAAAAATGCATCAGAGTTAAAAAAAAAACAGTGGCGTATCACATATTTTCACAAAAAAAATATTGATGGTATCTTCATGCACGCCACTGGTGGAAGTAGGCAAACCCTTTTTTAACCAAAAAGTGCAGTTTAATACGAAATCAATTGACATCAATTTTCAATACCGTATCTTCAAGAAGTTTCGAAATTTAAAAAAAACAATTATTTTTTAAAAATATTTTGACACCCTGTATCTTAGAGGGTAAGCATTTTAGGGCATAAGTCCATATGAACTTTTCAACTTAAATTGATGCAAGGAATCATATCCTAGATTTTCTTGATGTACTTAAGGACCAACCACCCTGTATATTGGTTTTAAAAATATTATTTATAAGAAATGTTAGTGGTCTAGAAATAGAAGTTTTAATAGTTTTTAATATTTCTGTTGTTATTCCGTCGGCACCAGGAGATTTCTTTAATTTTAAACTATCAATAACATTTTCAACTTCTTTATGATTAGTTTCTTCTAAATAAAATGAATTTATATTGTTTATTTTTTTATTTGAAAATGTGTTATTACCTTTATTGATTTTATTTGCTAGCTTTTTTCCCACTTCAGAAAAATAGTCAATAAAGCTATTAGCTATACTTTTCTTATCAGTAAGTGATTCATTTTCAATTTTGATTTCGTTTATATTTATATTATATTATATTTATATTTATCCAACAATAATATACTATTTAATAGGACTTTGCTTTCTAGAAAATAATTCCCAATAGATGAAGAATTTTATAACTAATCAATGTGTGTCTGACCTCCAGAAACTGCTGTAGTAGGTATCCCCCCATTTTTCACCTTAGAAAAAAAACTTTTGAGAAAAGTTGTTTTAGATGAAATACTTTTGATTGACCAAAAACTAAAATACGGCAAAACTATTTAATTTTTTCACATTTTTTATTTTTAATGGCCATAATACTTTTGACACTTATTACGCTGACAACATAATAACACCCAAAAGTGGATGATTTCGGAGATACAGTTATTTTAATTTAACGCCTTCACTTCAAATTGTGTTCAATTATTACAATAATTTAGACCTTTAGGCCATACACATTTATATGAAGTAAGCTAAGTTTATTATTTGGATTAACCTTAAAATAAGATCAACTTGTTTTAATACATTTTTTTTTCTAAAAAGAAAATAAAACTTTACTCTTAACCTTAACGCGATTTCGAACTTTTAACTCTACCTGGTATCGTAGACTTTCATGGGATTTAATTGGTATTATCTGGTTTGATGACATGCATAACTTTTTCAAAATAAAATAAAGTTTATTAAATTTTAAAATAACAACTTTTCCCATAATGCCGCACACTTTCTGGTGGTCACTGTACATATATTTCGTTAACGTGCTGTGCACATGAATGTAGAAATAAATAACCAACACACATACATATATTATACTCTGTATTTAAGCTTAGTTTAATAAGCTTCACTGGGTCTAGTGCCACAAAACATATAATCTAGGTGATACAGGTTAAGGTGTAAAAGTAAATAACTCGTAATACATAAAGAATTTACAAAAGATAAGTATTGTGAATTGATTGCACTGTGCACTGTTTGTCCTTTTGATTTTTGTTTGCCCCCGACCAAACTTGCGTGTTAGCTAAAAAAAAAAGGTAAGATTAATTCATTAAGTCTGATAAAAATTACCTTAAGAATATTTGGATATAAAGCTATAGAGCCAATAATCATGCTAAAACTAATAAGTGGTAATAGTACGGATATATAATGCAATGAAGATTATCATAGATTGAAGATAGTAGCTCTGGTTAGAAGCGACTTGTTGACTGTACCCATACATTTTAAAGGCAATAAATCGATTTTTTTTTAAGTGTTAGGTGTTAAGGTAATATAAAAATAATATTTTAATGTTAAGTACCGCAATTAATAATAATAATAAGTTTATTTAAAATTTAATAATATAATAAATATGTTTATGTTGTCTTCTATAAACTTATTGTTCAATCCCCTGAAGCTGAGCTTGTTAGGGGAAAATCTTATTTTTTGTTTTAGTATGTAAAATCATAAAAAATATGCATTAAAAATTAAGTTTTAAAGTAAAAATGTTAATTTTAGACCAGGGTCGATAATTTTTGAAACCAAAAAAATATTAGTAGGATGAAGCCCAATGGAAAAGAAAGAGAATATAACAAAAATGAAAGGAAAAATAAATTACGGACGATCCGAGGTCGGGAAGTGGGGGGGAGGTGGGGTGAGTTTTTAAGGGTAGAAAACGATTTATCTCGATTTCCGGCAAAACTACAAGTCCTATGGAAAAACATTAAATCGCAAAGTTGTAGGTAATAAAAAGATCTACAACTTTTGTATTTACACTTTTTCACATAACATCAAAATTTATGTGAAAAATTGAAATAACCAAGTTTTTGGTTTTTTATTTTTATCTTTTACAAAAAATTTTTTTCATACACGAAATTTGGTTCAGACTTACCTTTTTATATCCCAAACACACTGTAATTTTTTTGATTTAAAATATTTATTTTTTAACCTTACTTTGACTTAATATCGAAAAAGCACCCTAATTTTCAATCGAAAATTCTCACGTCAAAATATCTGCTTTTTTAAAAAAGTCGGTGGGCTTTTTGTTCCTTGAAATCTCTACTTTCTGATGGTGTAAAAAAATATATACATTACTATGGTAAATGTGGGTAAAACAATTGTTAAAGATATAAATAAAGAATTCCAAAGCTTGAGCCCAGATTTACAAAATAACATAAATAACTTTCAAGAAATTAACTGCGAAAATACCCTATTTATAACACCAAGGGATGATGAGGAACTTAGGAAAGTTATTGCAGAGCTAAAATCAGATTCTGCCCCCGGACATGATCAGATTACGGTTCAGGATATTCAAAAACGTTCTTCATTAATACCCATTTTAAAAAGATTGATTAATGAAATTCTTCTCACTGGTAGCTTTCCTGATGAACTCAAAATCACAAAGATAAGCCCTATTTACAAATCAGGCAGTAGGCAGGAAGGGAATAATTATAGACCTATAAGTGTAACTAGTGTATTCTCCAAAATTATTGAGAAAATAATTAAACTAAGAATGTTAGACTTTATTAAAAAATATATTAAAACAGATCTCTTCCAATATGGCTTCATTAAGAACAGCTCAACTTTAAGTGCGACTATTGATTTAATTAACAATATATCAACGGAATTAGATAACCAGAAAATAGTAATTGCAGTATTTGTCGACCTGAGAAAAGCCTTCGATGTGGTAAGGCCAGATGTACTACTGGCTAAATTAAGGTGTATGGGGTTTCGAGGACCAATAATCAATCTCTTGAGAAAACAATATGTAAAATTAGATATCTACTCTAGTGAAATTGAAATTAGTGAGTGTGGTGTGCCCCAGGGCTCCGTCCTCGGGCCCCTTCTTTACTCGCTATATTTTTAAACTTAAGAATTGCTGGACTCGTAGCCCTGTACTACACTTTCGCGGACGACACTGTATTACTGTATAGCGCAGAAAGAATAGAAGATCTAGAGTTTATAGTTAATACTGATCTAAAGTTGTATACAAACTGGCTGTTACGTAATAAATTAAGAATTAACATTGACAAAACGAAGTACATACTTTTTAAGCAAAAGAATAAAATAACTAGGAATCCCAACATAGTAATAGATAATAAGGAGATCGAACAGGTAAAAAAAATTAAGTATCTAGGATTAATTATAGACCATAATCTTAACTGGAAGGAGCATGTTAACTATTTAAGTAATAAAATATCGGCTATGATTAGTGCAATATTTAGAATACGAGACTATATTAACAGAAAAACTAAAATGACTGTCTATAGTGCGTTTTGCCTCTCGCATTTCAGGTACTTAATTCCTGTGTGGGGTACATGTGGTGCGACAGTTTTTGGTAATATGCAAATTTTACAAAATAAAATTTTAAAGATTCTTTTTCGATATGACCGATTAACCCATACAGAACAGCTCTATGGGGAGTTGGGTACATTTGATTTGCGAAGGCTAATGGAGTTCGAACAAGGTAAACTTATGTATAGGATTTTAAATAAGAGACAAAAATCCAATATAAATGTTCTATACAATAGTAATATACATATGTATAGTACTAGATCGTGTGAGAAAATTTACTTAAACAATGCAAATACAAATAAAGGCTTATGTAATCCCATTTTTCAGGCATCAGCGGTATATAATAAATTACCTGTAAATATTAAAGATATTAAGAATGAAACTAGGTTTATTAGGAATCTTAAATTGCATTATAGCCATGGGCGGTAGAAACTTTTGGTTTGATTTTTCTTTGTTTTTTGTCTTATTGGTATGATTTGTATAATTTTACACTGTTGCTTTAAAAGCAAGAAACCTCGAGACCAGAGCGTTCCTACACTGTTTAGAGGGTACAATCTAAATTGTAATAGTATGAAATTTACTGTAATATATATTTGTTTCAAAAAAAAAAAAATGTTCTCAAAAAATGCAAAGGAACGAACGTCTTATTAAATATTAACTTATTTGGTTGTTAATTATAGTAGTATATTTCGACTTGCAATTTTTTGTTTATCAATGTTACATGGAATCTTACGTTTTTCGAGTAATTATAGTATAAATTTTAATAAATATCTCAAAATTGTACATAATGATTTAAAAATAAAATTTCGGATTCGAGTTTTTTTCGTTTCTTTGCATTTTTTAAGAACATTTTCCATAGTAATATATATATATTTTTTACACCATCAGAAAGTAGAGATTTCAAGGAACAAAAAGCCCACCGACTTTTTTAAAAAAGCAGATATTTTGACGTGAGAATTTTCGATTGAAAATTAGGGTGCTTTTTCGATATTAAGTTAAAATAAGGTTAAAAAATAAATATTTTAAATCAAAAAAATTACAGTGTGTTTGGGACATAAAAAGGTAAGTTTTCACCAAATTTCGTGTATAAAAAATTTTTTTTGTAAAAGATAAAAATAAAAAACCAAAAACTTGGTTATTTCAATTTTTCACATAAATTTTGAGGTTATATGAAAAAAGTGTAAATACAAAAGTTGTAGATCTTTTTATTACCTACAACTTTGCGATTTAATGTTTTTCCATAGGACTTGTAGTTTTGCCGGAAATCAAGATAAATCGTTTTCTACCCTTAAAAACTCACCCCCCCCCCACTTAACGACCTCGGATCGCCCGTAATTTATTTTTCCTTTCATTTTTGTTATATTCTCTTCCTTTTCCAATGGGTTTCATCCTACTATTATTTTTCTTCACTTTTTACCATTTTATAGTATAAATAAACGCAGTTCTTCAGTTATAATTTTTGAGTAAAAAATATTACTTATATAAATTATTCAGAACAATATTAATTAATAAATTAATTAAAGCATTTCTAAAAATATTTTCAAATTGTCTGTTTTTAATATCCATGTTTTTATTTCGACTTAAATTTTTTTTTATGAAATCAATTTTTTAATTTTTGTTGGTAAATAATGGTTTAAATAAAAACATAAATATTTGAATTTTTTGGTCCTATGTACTTATTTATTTTAGGTTTAATGGTTATTTCATTTTTATGACGTGGATTATGATTATGGTTTTTAAATTGTATAAGGTTTTTATTTTTAAATATATATATTAAGATGTTATAAATGTAAAATTGTCTTATGTTCAACTTTTTTGTTTCTAAATATAATTCTTTAAAAGGATAAAGATAATCTTTATTGAATATATAATTTTTAGAAACCTTTTTTGTAGTATTTCTAATTTTTTAACTAAACTTCTATTCCTCCCCAACTTAAAATTCCATAATTTAAATGAGTTTTAACTAACGCGTAATATAATATTTCCATGTCTTACATTTAAAATTTTTTTAATGTTTTTAAAAATCGGCATTAAACTTCTTAATTTTTTAATTAAGTATTTTAAGTGAAAATTCCAATTTAATTTACTATCAAAAATAATTCCTAAATATTTTATTTTATTAACTTTAAAAATTCGAATGTCTTCATTTATTTGAATACTATTCATATTTCGTGGTAGTAGTATTATTATTATTCCTTATTTTTTTTTTAGATAAAGAGGAAGAAAAGAAAAAGGATGAACTACGAGAAATCGCCAAAAAAGAACTAGAAGACTGGTACAAGAATCATGAGGAAACTATTGCCAAGACGAAAGCAGCAAACAGGTAAAAACATTTTTTGAGTGATTTCGAATTCTTATGTAAATAATCTAATATCGTTTTTAATTTACTGCTCCGAGAGTATTCTGTGACGTCGTAGATCTGAACGAGATTTGCTGTTCCTCTATAAAATATATCAGCAAAAGTGTAACTAGAACGTATACAGCACATCGGAAAGAAAGTAATTATTTTTGTTAACCAAACGAGCAAATTTCGTGAAGAACTCTCACACTGCCAGAGAGCAGTGAACCGAAAACGCATTAGAACTAACATGTCAAGTAGGATTTTTTCTATTCTATTGTTCTTTATTGGAAAAAAAGCGTCGTAGAGAAATTATTTACCCCGACTGTAAGTACGCCGCTTAAATTCTTTATAATATAAAAAATTGAACTCGTTTGGTGAAAAAATCCTTCTTGGCTAGTACCTAACCAGATTTATATCATGGCCCTCGATCGGATTGACTAATCATCCTAATTCGCTAATCGTTTAGTGATTGTATTCCGTATATTAAACGGGACTAACGAAAGTGTAGAGGCAAGCAAAGAAATCTGCGGGGTAGAACATGTGGCAAATGATTGAGATATTGCCAGAATATTATTTAAACGTGACGCCGCAAAGTGGAAATCTCAATCATGTACCACATGTTCTACCTTGCACAACAGGCAAGGATGGATTCCTTACGTCGCTCATGCACGACGACTCGATGGCTGCTGGCGTGCGGTCAGATCTTAAACCTACGTGTATATTTTAAATATAAATATACAGAGATATAAAGTTATGCAGCCGTGAACAAAAGCATGTAAACTTGTGTAAAATCTCCAATGTTTTAAACTTTTTTTTACAGTTTATTACATAAATACGCTATTGGACAAAAGTACAGCAACAAAGTGCTTTTATTCCTCTGAATTTGAAAAATAGCTTATAGGATTGTGGTGGCCAGCTAATTTTAATGCCACAATATTAGTAATATTTCAGAACATTTTGGTACACTTTAAACAAAATGATGGTAGACAAAAATTTATAATTATAAAAATCGACGAAACGAAGTGCGACAAAAGTAAAGCAAATTGTTCCAACAGTAATTTATTTTACCTATTACCACAAAAAATATTAAACTCATTTGAGAATTGAGAACGTTATTTCCATTCCATTCCAAAAAAAAATTGTTTATACGTTGTTGGATTGAGTAGTCCGTTATTTTGTGATATTGCATATTAACAAAATCAATATGAATACTTTACTTTGTTATATCACTTTATTTAAAAATATTTTGGTGACTGCAGTTTAGTAGTAATACTACATTTTCAAACTGAATACCTTAAAATTACGGTCAGCCGTTCTAAAAACAGCTGCAAGAAAGAAAATTGAAGACGCATACTCCGTATTGTTTTCAATGCAACTGAACGCCTTGTTCTCACGGTCAAAAAATGTCAATGTCATTGAATCAATCCCGTCGATCAACCAAAGTAGGGATTCGTTTAACTTTTATTGAAACGCAATATTATTGAACAGTATCGTTAAACGGATGCACATTATTGACTTCAATGACATAGATTCAATGATATTGATCAATAAAGTCGATTAATAAAAGCTCGCCTTAAGACGCAGAAAACCGTTCAATCAGATCGAAGGTCCTCGATGTAACTTGATCCTAACATTTATTCTAACAAATTAATTAACTAACGTTTCCTGATTCCTAAGATACTAATCCGCATTTCTCTCTTTAACACTCTAACAGGGATGCAGCAAAGTAAGTTAATTATATTTTTTTGGGACAAAAATAGTGTTGTGTTTCGTTTCTGTGCATGTTAACTACACAATTAATTAATTCAGTAATCCGTCTAGCTAGAAAATAAGTTTAGTCAGTTCCACATTAATCCTGAAATATTTATTTATTTAACCAGCCGAAAAACATCAATTTACAACGAATAAGTTTTATACATTTTTTTTTCCAATTTTGATATTCAAGGTGTTATGGAAATGTCTTATTATTATTAGCATCTTATTTTTTTTAACAGCTTTTTGTTGGGATCAATAAGATATTTTTTACCATTCATCCAAATGAGTCATCGACGTAGAACGACTTTTGCAGGAATCCAGGAATCCAATATTATAATTTTTTAGAAATGGTAGTTTTTAATGTTTGTATTAAATTATAAACAGAACCGTATGGGATGAAATATACTGTTGGTGTAGAGGCGTATTCAGTTTTATTTTAGGGGATTTTACCCCAACTTTTTAGATGGTTAATTAAAAAAACAATTACTTTTAGGTAGGGAGTGTTTCTCTGGGACACCCATTGAAGTATAAGTTATTTTCATACCATCCTGTGTAATTCACCTTTTCTTGAAATTGTAACACAATCTATAACACCTGTATACATATGGGAAATGTAAAGTGAATTTTTCGTAATCGGTTAATTTAATAGTTAGCTTCTTATCGAAATGATTTTGCGAAAAGCAAGAATTTTTCAAACTTCAGTTGGTTAAAAGCAGTGGCGGCTCGTGACTAGTGAGTCAGGGGAGGCGCTGACTTTAAATTAAAAAAAAATAAAATGTCTATTATTTTCGAAAGTACGTGTCTGTTTTTTCTAACTTTCTCGTTGTGAATTTTAATTTCATCAGAATAAGCACTACCTAAACAAGTTAAAATATTAGTTTGTCCTAACATCTCAAAACTTACCACATTATAACGATGTTTTGCACTATTTTCATGTTTTTTATTTTCTCTGAAAGATGTTTTAAGTCCTGCACCCCATTTATAGTCCAATTATCATCCCCGTCAAAAAGAAAATTTTTTGTCCTCACAACCGGATATCCAGGATTTTTTATTATATATTTATTTGTCAAACTTACGCGTAAACTGTGCCTTACTTTTACATTTTGATTGCACTTGTACGATGTTTAATATCGGTAGTGGCCGCCCTGCATTTTTTAAATCAAGTTTTTCACTTAAGCTCAGAGAACTAAACACAAGCTTCTGTAAATCAATGACCTTCATATTAGACGAAATTTTCGAACTTTATAATGTTTCTATAATAAATCAAAACAAAAAACAAAACGTGGTCGAATCGCGAGTCGCGAACAGCTGTTGGGCGGAAAATTTTGAGCTCCTCGTTGTGCGATATGTAGGTGACGTCACAACTGCGTAGTCACAAGGAAAAGTTGCGTTGAATCGGGACAAATAATCGGTCGCCCGCGCTTAGTATAATCTTGAGAGCGCGCAACTCGCTTGTCTATGAGTATAGCCTGCCCGCTGGAATAGGGCTATGTTTGATTTGAATTTTATTATGCCCGCGCTTAGTATAACTTACCCGCTGGAATAGGGCTATGTTTGGTTTGAATTATTTTAATGGATTGCTCACATACATTACTTTATTGGTTTTTTAAGTAAAGTATTTTTGGATTCTGTTTGAAATAATTGCAGGGAGGGCGGCGCCTTAAAGCCCTTCATTAACGACCGCCACTGGTTAAAAGTTATAAAAATAATATTCTTGCTTCCCCGACTGTCGCATTCCCTCGTTCAGCAGTTAGGTGCGGAAACTATTTTCCGCATATGCGTTTCTACGATCTTGAATAAATAAAGATACATACATTACTAATGTAATTTTTTGTTGGATTAAGAAGCTCGATATTTATTATTTTACACACAAGTTTCTTCTGAAAATTTTAAAAAATAATGAAAATAAAGGCCGAGACAGAATTAAAAATTAAGCATTAGGCGATAAGCAATAGAAATAAGATTTGATACGTAGAAACAAATTAATCAATGAAGTTTTAAGTAACAAGCAACAAGAAACAAAATTAAAGATATCGAAATGTTCAATTTTCTATTGCCAGTTTCTTATTACTGGCCAATAAAAAGCCGTATAGAATAAGCCCCCGCCCCCAATAACTATTTTGACATTTGTCGGTTTAATTTTCAGGTTAGAGAGGTATTTAAAAAATTTTTTTTAACATTTTGTTTGTATGTTTGGGATAAAAACGGTGAGCTTTCAAAAATAACCTCTTCTGTGGACAAAACGAAAAATTAAAACACTGTTGGATGTCGATTTATTGACAGTTAGCAATTCAACCATGTCATTGGTCGATTTTTCTTGAAAGTGAACGGAAACACTGTATTGTGCCCTCATAATTTATATTTTTTATTTCTTATTGCATTTTGCTTATTTTTTTTTGTCTCGGCCCTAATGAAATATATTTTTGTAAGTTTCGCCTGAAAGTAATTAAACATTTTTTTTGAATAAGTATTTTGTGCTACGAAATGTCATAATAATTAGGTACACACTACACGCCTTTACGTTGTATTGTTTATTGTTGGGAATGGATTAAAAAGCTATTGTCTAGGTTCTGGTACATTTTTCCACAACTTTTAACTATGTAGTTTTGTTTGTCTGCGGTATGAATCTAGTCAACACGCTCGTAGATATGATAACCCATCTGACCTTGCTAGTTTTTTAACGAGAATTTGTCGTACTTTAATTTTTATTTTGTCCTATACTAAGACTTTTAAGGGATTTGTTGGGCATTTGTTTGGTTTGAAGACATGCGGAACTTTCACGAAATAAAATAAATTTATTAAATTGGAAAACAACAATTTTTCCCATATCCTGCACACTTTCTGGCGGTTACTGTACATATTCATGATACGGTAGGGAATTGCATGATTTAGTTAAATGATTTGTTTATATCGAATTTTTACAAGGACATTTCATTTTCATCTTGAATTGTGTTGCTTTTATCTTTGCGTTTTCATGCTTATAATGGGTAAAAAATAAGTTGTAGCCACTGTCTGTACATTTTTTTTTTGTTATGCTAACCATTTTGACCGTTCATTTTCAGCCAATCCTTATTTAAATTTTTTTATATTCAGGAACGCCGAGAAACAATTCGTAGCAGAAGACGATAAGATTCTGCCAGGAACCGAATGGGAACGGATCGCGAAACTGTGCGATTTCAATCCGAAGGCAAAGCCTGGCAGCAAAGATGTGTCGCGCCTGCGCTCTATAATACTGCAGATGAAACAGAACCCCGTACCGATCAAAAATAAAGCGTAGATGAGATTATTTACTTCATAGAAATTATGTTTCAAAAATCGTTGTTTTATTAGTAAAAGGTAAAAAACACCTTTGTTAGCTAAAAAAATTAATTAAAATTTAAAAAATGATGATAAGTTTATAATTTACACCTTGCTTCTAAAATATTTTTATTACGCCCTGGTTTTTTCGTTAATTTGTATCAATCTAATCCTGGTATTCTAATATACCTGTGTGGTGTATAAACATTATTAGTGGACATCGTGATTTCATCTATTTTATTATTTGGTAATAAAACAGCAATTTTGTAATCCACACTGTATTGTTATATATTATATTAATTATTGTTTTATAAATAGATGTATACTTTTTTATTGTCCTTAGATAAGGTGTAACTTTTTAAGGAGTGCTTAGATTTCCACATTATTTTCTAGTGTTATAGACGTAATACAATAACAAAACATTGAATTAAATAAATTATTATCCAATATTTATTTATTTTTTATTCAGGTTAATAGTTTGTAATGACGTTAAATACACCTATATGAATTAAACAATTATATAATATTATACTGGGTATGGTTACTCATTGGCACTGCCTTTTATATACAAAGTGTTCCTTAATCGCATGTTAATATTCGAGGGTGTGATTCCTCGGGTCAGTTTACGAAGAAAAGTTCGTATAACCATCAACGGCTTAAATTTTTTGCTAGAGGATGTTGAACTTTGTATTTTCTAATGAGTTATTTGGTAACATATCCAAAAGTACATACTATAGATATTATTTTCAATTTTGGTATGTTTTCACAGGACATAAAACGAGCTCTTTTAGTGGAAAAAATTATTCTCCATTGCTTCACCAGTGGCGTCCCTGCGAACATGTACCTACTGATGTTTAATTAAAAAAAAATTAGGTACGTCACTGACATTTCTTCATGTGTATATTGTTTCTAATAAGTCTGGTCAATTTACACGAAAATGATCTGCGTTTTTTCGTCTAACTCACCGTTCTCAATTAAAACGGTTATTAAAATTGAAACATCACGGTTAAGTTAGAGGTCTGCTATATAAACCCATAGACATTTACTTTTAGATCTGTACATCTTATCGCGTGCGCAAATAAAAGTAGTTTTATTTTTTTAATCTAATCCAAGAGATGTAATATTCAAGAACGTCCTTAATAAATAATGAATAAAATAAATAAATATATACAGGGTTGGGCAAATGTTCCGGAACGGCTTAATTACAGGCGAACGAAAAGTGATATCGGATCTGGGTTTTGGGCAATCTATAGAACTAAAATTTGACTACTATACAATATGTCAGTAATGTCACCAACTGTCAAGTGTTGACGTTATTTTTTTTTTTTAAATGGAACACCCTGTATATTTTTACATTTTTAAATTCCACATAAAATTATAATTATTTTTATTAAATGCACTATTAGTCTATACTTCATAGTTTCCGAGATATTGACTCTCGAAAAGTGACATTTTTGAACTATGACAGCAGCTAAGCTGTCAAAGGTCTGTGCGCATGCCTATTCCTGTGTGGTTTTGTTTACGTACGCAAGGCCATAAATTTGCCACATAAGGGATTATTGTTTGCTTATCTAAAGGTAAATGTCTGTGTATAAACTTTTGTAATTGTTGTAGTTAAATAAAATACATGTTTATTTAGTAAATTATTATTAAGAGCAAACATTAGCGAAGCATTCGTCATTTTATTTACTAATCCATATTTTTTTATTTTTCGATTTATTTTTTTACATCAGTGACTAAGAATTTGCTGGAAATTATTTTTGTGTTTCTAGGTTGGGCGTTAGAGAGCGTATCTATATATTAAAATTTTTGACAAAAATTAAGAAATTGTTAATTCTGCTAATTAGCGCCCTCTAGCTGTCGCAATGGAACTCGGAACGACTTCGTTCTTTATAAAATTGATTAAAAAAAAATAATCCCTATTAGGCGAGTTTAAATTTGTCAAATTCCGATCAGCCAAACCAAAGTTGTGAATATTTTTGCATAGGTAGAGCAAAAACTCAAATACAAAAGTTTCCAGAATTTTCATTAGATTGAAAAATGCTACCTTTGAATATGTTTACTGTAAGAATTTTTGAAAAAATCCCGCTTTTTGTTTGGCCACTATAGTTACGGCCCCTAGCGGCCAACCTAGAAGCTTAAAGATAATTTCCAGCATTTCCTCTTAGTCACTTTTGTAATAAATATTTTTTCCGCAAGCCGTACGGTAAACGGTTTCCAAGATACGGCGTGCCTTTTTAGTTGTACACCCGGTACATAAAACAGTTGGTACAACTCGTTTTTAAATAAAAAAAATTAATTGAAAACGAAGTTTTGTCAAATTTGCCCATATTTCTTTTTCTGCTTTTATTGATTTATAAATCTAACATTTTTTAACGTGAAACTGTAGGTTTTGTACTCAAAAGTTGGGTATTTGGCCGCCTTTTTGATAAAACGAAGAAGTAACAAAATAATGATTTAAAAATAAACGAAATGGCGAATGCGCCACTAGGGTTTGCTCTTAATATTGATAATGATAAATTTTGTTGGAAATAGCTATCTTCCCGCATCAAACAGCGCATTTGTGCAAATATTTCCGGCGTATTCTAGTCCGGTCAATCTGGACCAAAAAAATCATACTGGAGGTACATAAATTAACAACAAGCTGAAAATCAGTAAAATTGTTCAAAATATAATTATAAATAAAATTTATAAGTTCCCCATCATTCCCGTGTTTGGAAAAAATTTTACTCAAGGTCAAAGGTCAAAAAAATTAGTTTTTCGCGATTTTCAGCAAAACGGTACGTTTTATCATAAAAATAGCCCAGACAAAAATTGTAAATCATAAAATGAAGAGTGGTCAAGCTAAGTGATCTATGTACCAAATTTCAAAAAAATTTTTTTTTCTATTTATATGATCTATGTACCTATGCCAATGTCCTACTAGAAGATCTAAGCGCCAATTTCATCCTATTCGTTATAAAAAGCATTCATAGATGGCGAGAATCTGAATCCCAGATACTGTATCTCGCATACAGAATCCCAGTATAAAAGGAGCCTTAGACCTTTTCTATATTTTTTTGTTCAATTTATGTACAAACGTTGTTTCGATTAACTGATATTAAAATTTTCTTCTACGAATGTTTTTGTGTATGTTTATTAACACAATATCAATAAAAAATATACTTTTGTATTATTCTTAGCTTTAAAACAGTTTTTTACATTTTCTGGTAGTTTTTGATTATGGCACCTAGATCACTTAGCTTGACCACTCTTCAAATTATCTATAAAATATGTATCAATACTTTTTTTCCTACGAGCCACCGGTTCTGAGATATAACGATTCAAAAAGTTGTAAAAGTTGTTATCGTCATAATATGCACACGTTATTTTTTCTAATGATTTTACCGCATAGATCTCTGCGAGTACTTCTGTCGTGCCGCTTCCTTGCATAATATGACCAATTGCTCCCAGAAAAGACATCAGTAGATAAAATCCTCCGAGTCTGATGATTGATACTTCAGAGCCCTCAGGTGTGGCTGATGCTGATACCATTTCTCGAGCTTTAGCATACAGGGGCTGGTCGAAAGTCACGATGCATACAGTGTGGTCATACCGTTTTGCATTCTCTAATGCACAAAGTAAAGTCGTATAGATAGTATTATAGTTACTGGCTGGTTGGTGAATAAATGGTAAAAATGAAATTTGAGAGTTAGAATAATTCATAATAATATGGTTATTTGTTAAACGTTCAATAAAACCATTCCAACCGGGTAAAGACGCATTTTTCCATTTTGACGATAACAACTTTTAAAACTTTTTGAATCGTTATATCTCAGAAACGGTGGCTCGTAGGAAAAAAGTATTGATACATTTTTTTTAGATAGTTTTATGCTCTACAATTTTTGTCTGGGGTATTTTTATGATAAAACTTACCGTTTTGCTGCAAGTCGCGAAAAACTCATTTTTTTGACCTTTGACCTTGAGTAAATTTTTTTCCAAACACGGGAATGATGGGGAACTTATAAATTATATTTATAATTATATTTTGAACAATTATACTGATTTTCAGCTTGTTGTTAATTTATGTACCTTCGATTGTCTAGATTGACCGGACTATTCCGTAATGTTTCAGGCTATTACCTCACAAAACACAGTTGTATGGTGTTCCGTAATACCTTGAACACGGTTTAAGTTCTCGCTTAGTAGTTTCCGTTTTTTCTGCTTATTATTAATAAATTATAGTCTGTCCTTTTTACAGCTCGTATTTCAATATAGCTCGCTTTATAATATGCTTTGATACTTTCGTACATTTTTAATTGATTAGTGCATTAATTATTGAAGTATCACTGTGCCGCCGCTACATTGTGCTTCTTAAACTCTGATAAGGAATACCTATAAAAAAACGTGTGTATTGTTTGTAAATACCTTCGATTTCAATACTAAATTCCACAAACTTCTTAATCCATCGAAGCAATAAAAGTGGAGATGCCTAGAATTGTTTACAATCTGCATCTCTACAATAAAAATTCATCATGCCACTGCAGTGTTATGGTAGCAAAAACAGTTTATCCGTAGATGATATAAAGGCCAAAATAACGTGCGATATCTGCAAAAGTCCTTTTTGTCAGGACTGTTCAGGCCTTACTGCTTCTGAGGTAAGGGTAATGCAGTTAAGCAAGAGAATCTTAAAATTTCACTGTGCAAAATGCGACAACTCAGAGATGAAAATTTGCTGATCGAGGATTTTAAAGTAGGACTTGAATCAGTGAGAGCGGAGTTTATAAGGGCGCTAAATGACGTCAAAACTGACGTGAAAGAATCGACTGATGATCTAAAAACCAAGATTGATAATATTACTTCCACCAACAAAGAAGTTATTCACATGCTCACTTCTGGAATTATTCCTCAAGTAAGTGGCTCGGCCATTACTACTACAAACCTGATATCTCCAAATATCCAGCCTAATAATAATCTTTCGAACATGCCTGGAGATATTTGTGATCTACTCAGAAAACCATCAAACCGTGGTAAACTTGATGGAAATGCAGTGGCGGCTTGTGACTAGCGAGTGAAGGGGGGCGCTGGCTTTAAATAAATTTTTTTTTAAATGTCTATTATTTTCAAAAGTACGTGCCTGTTTTTTCTAACTTTCTCGTTGTGAATTTTAATTTCATCAGCATAAGCACTACTTAAACAAGTTAAAATATTAGTCCTAACACCTCAAAACTTACCACATTATGACGATGTTTTGCACTATTTTCATGTTTTTTTATTTTCTCTGAAAGAAGTTTTAAGTCCTGCACCCCATTTATAGTCCAATTATCATCCCCGTCAAAAACAGACACACGAAAAAAAAATAAAAAATTTTTGTCCTCACAACCGCATACCTATTCAGGATTTTTTATTATATATTTCTTTGTCAAACTTACGCGTAAACTGTGCCTTACTTTTACATTTTGATTGCACTTGTACTATGTTTTTCTAGTGGCCGCCCTGCATTTTTTAAATCAAGTTTTTCACTTAAGCTCAGAGAACTAAACACAAGCTTCTGTAAATCACTGACCTTCATATTACACGACATTTTCCAACTTTATAAGTTTTATAACGTAACTAATAAATCAAATCAAAACAAATAAACAAAACATTAGCGCCTAGCGGCAGCGACAGGTCGCCTCGTCAGAGCACATAATATCGATTATTCTACCGTGGCATCGCGAACAGCTGTTGCTGGGCGCGGAAAATTGGAGCTCGTCCGTGGCCGCTCGTTGTGCGATGTGTAGGTGACGTCACGCCTTTGTCGTCATGGCAACTCATCGAGAAGCCGCGTTGAATCGGGACGGATAATCGGTCGCCCCCACCCGCCCGCGCATAGTATAACATTGAGAGCGCGGAACTCGCTTGTCTATGAGTATAACCTGGCCGTTGGAATAGGGCTTTGTTTGGTTTATGCCCGCGCTTAGTATAACCTACCCGCTGGAATAGGGCTAAGTATGTTTGGTTTGAATTATTTTAATGGATTGCTTACATAGATTGCTTTATTGGTTTTTTAAGTAAAGTATTTTTGGATTCTGTTTGAAATAATTGCAGGGAGGGCGGGGCCCCAGAGCCCTTCATTAACGAGCCGCCACTGTGGAAATGATAACAAGCATGTCGTTCAGCCGCAGAAACGAACGGGAAATGATTCTGCTCGATCTAGGGTGATTATGGGTACTAGCACGGATTCCCCTGGTTCGTTTGCCTCTGCGGCCAGACGGGTTTGGCTGTCTGTAAGCAAGGTTACAGTTGACACCAAGGACGAGGACATAAAGTCCTATTTGCAAAGTAAATTTCCGGGACGCACATTTACTGTTGAAGTTCAACCTAAGAGACAGGAAGCATCTAGTTTGGCATTTAAGGTTGGCGCCGATCCAGACCTTGTTAAAGAACTTTATGATGTTAAAACGTGGCCATCAGTTGTTATAGTTAAGAGATTTTCCTTTCGTAAGCCCATCAGCACAAATCAACAATGGAAATAGAAAATTTCCACAAATTAGTACCAATAAGAGTGGTAATGGCAGCGTAGGTCTTTGTATACCGGGTGTAACAGGGTCATGGTACACCCCCCATATCTCCGTTAGTTTTAAAGGTAATTGATTGAAATTTGGGATATCCCCTATACATAATAAGCGGCACTTTTTGACCTACAAATGATTTTTTTTCACTTCCGGTTTCGCCGGAAGTGACACCAACTTTCGATTTTTAAATGGAACACCCTGTATATTATTACATTTTTGAATTCTGCATGATTTTCTGAATCCAATGATACCACAAAAGTGACATTTCAAGCGTAAGAAATATTTATTTTTTAATTTTCCATTTAAGTGTGCCATGACGGTTCCGATTTATTCCAATTGATCCATCTAATGCTAGAAAAATCATCATAGCCAAAAATACTAAATTGCGTTTTTTATAAGCAAATAAAATTCATCGTAATCGTTTTTGGGGTAAAACTCAATTTTTCAAAATGAAACCATATTGGTACCGTGGTACCATTTCTTAGTACTATTAATAAGGGATTTATTCATACCTGGTAATAACATGTGCGATAAGTACAATCAAAATTATAGCTAAAAGAAAATACAATTACTTTGTTCTAATTTAATGCTAAGAAGTTACTAAGGTAAACAAAAATAACAACAAATGTAAAGACTTTTCCAATACACAATAAAAACACCGATACACGCCACCGAATACTTATTTGACAATCTGAATTTTTTCATTGTTTTCAAAGCCACCTTAGTAACTTCTTAGCATTAAATTAGAACAAAATAATTGTATTTTCTTTTAGCTATAATTTTGATTGTATTTATCGCACATGTTATTACCAGGTATGAATAAATTCCTTATTAATAGTACTAAGAAATGGTACCACGGTACCAATATGGTTCCATTTGGAAAAATTGAGTTTTACCCCAAAAACGATTACGATGCATTTTATTTGCTTATAAAAAACGCAATTTAGTATATTTGACGGGACTTCGATTTTTCTAGCATTAGACGGATTAATTGGAATAAATCGGAAAAAATTGGAAAATTAAAAATTAAATAATAAATATTTCTTACGCTTGAAATGTCACTTTTGTGGTATCATTGGATTCAGAAAATTATGCAGAATTCAAAAATGTAATAATATACAGGGTGTTCAATTTAAAAATCGAAAGTTGGTGTCACTTCCGGCGAAACCGGAAGTGAAAAAAAATCATTTGTAGGTCAAAAAGTGCCGCTTATTATGTATATGGGATATACCAAATTTCAATCAATTACCTTTAAAACTGACGGAGATACGGGGGGTGTACCATGATCCTGTTACACCCGGTATACTACCAAAATGTAAGGGGTATTAGAACTAAATTAAATGATCTATCTAGTGCTGCATCGGCCTGTGAATACGACATTATCATCTTGTCTGAGACATGGTTAACGCCCGACTATAACGATGTGGAACTTAGTTTGGAGAATTACGTAGTTTACACTGTTTACAGACAGGATAGAAATCGGTTGGCTACCGGAAAATCTAGAGGGGGAGGAGTGTTAATAGCAGTCCTAAAATCCCTTAAAGCACAGGTGACTGAAGCTCCACATCTAAGCTTTGGCCATGAGGAATTATGGGTGACAGTTTCTCTTGGAAATGGAAATACTGTTTTATTTTGTGCAGTCTATTTTCCACCGCAGTGTAATATTGAAGAATATGAAAATCACTGTAACAATGTCGAAAGTCTGTGTGATATCTGTGATAACAAGTTAGTCTATGTAATTGGAGAACAATCTGCCATACTTAAAACTTTTTGATGAACATAACACTGAGAACTTAACAGTCAGAAATAGTGCTATTAATAATCTGGTTATATAAGCTCAATGCTATTTTTTAACTTTACTCAAGTCTCAAGTGAATTCTATAAAAAATGTTAACAATGTAGTATTAGATTTGGTATTTACCAATAACTGTGATACAACTGTAAACTGTTCTGTCGATAGTCTTCTGGCCTGTGATAGGCATCATCCTGCCTTAACTGTGAATGTACCTAGTTGTAATACATTTTTACCGCTTCAAACTGTAGAATACATTTACGATTTTAAAAATGCAAATTACTATGATATTAATAATTTTCTGATAAAATTTAATTGGGATATACTGTTGATTAATGATGTTGTTGCAGATGTAAATGTACTCTACGATATACTTTTTAGCTGTATTAAAAATTTTGTTCCTAAAAAAATTATTAAAAATGACTAAGTTTCCAATCTGGTTTAATCAAGAACTCAAAGATTTAACTTTTGAGAAAAAAGCAACTCATATGCAGTATAAAGTAAGCAGATCAATGGATGATTACTTATTGTTTTGCAATATACGTTCCCTTTGTAAAAATCGGCCAGAATTGACCACGCATCATAATTATTATAAGGAATATTGAAAATAACCTAAAACAAGATATAAACTCATTTTGGAAATTTATTCATTCAAAAAATAAAACTAATGGTATTCCTTCAATAATGAAATATAAGAATGTAAACTATGATAATGGAAATGACGTTGCCAATGCCTTTGCTGAGCATTTTGCAATGGTCTATGTGAGTTCAAATAATGATTCTGACAATATCATTGACAAATTGTTTGATAACGAGGTTTTAAGACCTGACTTAAATATCTTTTCATATTATAATTCAATAAGTGATATTTTCAATAAATTAGAATCCCTGGATATATCTAAAGGTCCGGGTCCTGATGGTATATCTGCTTATTTTCTCAAAAATTGTGCATTTCCATTGTCGAGGCCAGAAACCTGGAAAACTTCTTATATAGTACCGATCTTTAAGAACAGTGGAAGTAGAGAAAACGTTGAAAGCTACCGACCTATTTTATTAATGTCATTTATTCCTAAGATTTTTAAATCTATTGTTGCAGACTTTTTCAAGAAAACTTTTTTAAAAATATTATAATTTCAAATCAACATGGTTTCTCTCAGGGTCGTTCAACTGCCTCCAACCTTCTAGTTGTCTAGTATATCACGAGCAGATAGTGGAAGCTTTGGAAAGTGGCAATAGTGTTGACTCTATTTACACAGACTTTGCTAAAGCCTTCGACAAGCTAAATATTTATATCCTTTTAAACAAACTTTATGTTTATGGTGTCCAAGGAAAAGTTTTGCGTTGGCTGAAATCATACTTAGTTGACAGAACTCAAATTGTAAGGATAAACAACTATGTGTCTAACTCAATCAAGGTTCAATCGGGAGTTCCGCAAGGCGCCCATTTAGCGCCCATTCTTTTTAACATTTTTATAAATGACGTTGCTGGTTGTTTTCATTTTTGCTATTTTCTCTTGTATGCTGACGACATAAAGATCGTTTTACCGTTACCTACTTAATGTTTTTTCAGTGTTTAAACTACAGAGCGACCTTGACCGATTTTACACTTGCTGTTGTAGGAATAAACTGTTTTTAAATATATCAAAGTGTAAATATATACAATTTAGTAAATCGTTGAATAGTGTTGTAAATAGCTATCATTTTAATAATAACATATTAGAAAACGTAAAAGTTATTAGAGATCTTGGGGTGATTTTTGATCATAAATTAAGTTTCAATCATCACATTGAGATTTGTAGAAATAAGGCTATGAAAATGCTACGATTTATAAAAAGAAACACCAGGGATTTCTCTGACGTCAAGGCAATAACATTACTTTATACCTCACTAGTACGACCACCTCTCAATCTCAATCTCAATATAGGTTCTTTAGAAAGCAGGCGAAATAACATGGACGTTGTATTTATTTTTAAATTGATTAACGGTCTATGTAACTGTCCCGAATTACTATCAAAGTTCAGTTTTTATGTTCCGCCTAGATCTCTTCGAGAAAGTAAGATTTTTGAACCTCAACATCATCGAACTCGATATGGCCAAAACAGTTGGGGTGAACAGAATGATGAACAACTGCAATAATGCCAATATTGATTTGTTTAATACGTCTAGCCAGATTGAAGGGTTATTTAAAAAGAAATAATTAAAATGGTATATATCAATGATTATATACCTCAATCCGATTCTGACCAATTAAACGCTGTTTTGCGACCAATCAGATGCATATTATACTGAATATACCCCGCATAAGTGGATATACCCCGGGCCACCTGCCACAACAATGCCAATGCATAACAACATCATAACAAGTTTAAAATATTTGATGGTTGCTATAGACCGTTTCTATAATAACAAAAATCCCTTTCAACAAATCAAGTTTTTGATGTTGTCAGATTCATGTCACATTTTTTTTAAAATGGAATCTTGCCGATTCGGTAATGTTTCAGTCGAAAATATAAGAAAAAACGCTGAAAAGACTATCCCAGAAAATACAACAAAAACAAAAAAGTATATATGGACCCAATTCGAGAAATTCTGCGAAACACGGCAGTATATATTGACCAAAAATACAACTATAATACAGCTTGCCGCTATATTGGAAGACTGGAGTTTTAATATGAAGAAAAAAGATGGTTCTGACTACAAGGAAGGGGTTATTTCCAGCAACACCAGCAAGCCACTACTGTTTATTATAATAACTGTGTGTTTAACAATAATACTTATAACTAATTTTCTGTTAGTTTTATTACTTTGTTAATTGTTTAGGTTTTGTTTCGTTTTGTCCGTTTTTCTAGTAGCTACATAAATCATTTTAAAAATCTTGCATTTCGTTGTATTTTTTCTTTTTTTTTGGTATATAATCTCAACATATACCACTCGAGGTAAATATTTTATTTAGAATATTTTTTGACATTTTTCCGCAAAATTTCTATAAAAATTGCCCTCGACAAAAATTATTTTAAAAAAAATATCCCTCCAGCTTCGCTGTCGGGATATTTTTAAAGAATTTTTGTCTCGCGAATTTTTGACAGAAATTTTGCACAAAAATGTCAAAAAATATTCAAAAAAATATTCACCTCTTGTGATATAACTTATGAATATTATATAATATGTACTTTGTAAGTTACGTAATTGCCATTAATATGTTATTTTGCGTAGGTATACAAATTGTATATAATTTTAATTTTATAGATTGTATTTTATGGGGCAATGCCAGTTTATTTGAAAATAAATAAATAAATAACTCGAAACTATTGAGATCTTGCTGGTCAATGCTGAGGTCCTCCTTGACCTATCTAACAATTAGGATAAACTACATGTAATAAGGCCAGGGGCACATGGACGTTTACGTATCGCGCGTCATGACGCCCGCAAATATGACGCGGTCGCCAATTAAGCCTGCCCAAACAGTAAGTTTTTGCGGAAGCTGGGTGTTCTCGCATCCAGTGAGGACCAATATCGACAGTTCTGTTTATTGACTTGGTCATTTAGTATAAAAGTACACAAATCTGTAAAAAGGATCCAGTCCAAATATACTAAATGTTGATCGAGTGCATTCATCATCGCTTCACAAAACTGACGAGGGCGGTCTGGATCATCTTTCAGTAACTCTTGCACCATTAACATTTTATAAGGACGCATTTGACATGATTTCACTAACTTGAATGCAGACGGTATGGCTCATGTTATTTTCTCTTGCAAGTTGCCGAACGGGAGTAATAGGATTTTCTTAAAGAGCAAGTAAAATAAATGTTTAATTGGGTGTTTTCATCCATTACTCCAGGATGCCTTATTCTTGGTATGTCCCTGACGTAGCCCACTTCACGATAACGTCTTTTAAATTTGCTGATGGTGCCTTAGGAAATTGGTGGTTGATCGGGGTGTGTTTCGTGAAATAAAGCTGCTACTTCTACTTGAGTACGCGTTCTGTCGCCAAAGCCAATCATCATTAAAATTTCGATTTTGTGTTAAATATTCCATTGTATAGGAAAAATACTTCTTACTATATAGAGTAACGCTTTAAACAACAGATAAGTATTCACTTCTAGACCGAAAATAAAGTGACTATTGGAATGTGGCATCAAGTAAACCAGTAAACAAACAACCTTGTCAATAGGTAACATATTTCCTTCTTTTTTAACAGTCTACGCTGGCAAACTCCAAATTGTGGTATCAATTGTTGCTAAAATTAATGGCCCGTTTTTTTTTCTGGCTTTTTAGATTACCGAAATACAAAATTAAATAGTGGGTCTTACTCCCTTTCTAACGAGCTACCTACCACAATACATACCTTTACATTTAAAAAAAGTTGGGGGCGGTTTCTACCCCAAAAAGAGGGGTAAATTTCTTGAAGACACAAAAAAATTATGCCAAACTAAAAATAAAACCAGCCATACTTCTATATTTTTTAGAAAATAAAGAGGCTTCCTAATAAGTCCAGTTAAAAATTCCACCCTGTATACCTATATAACTATCAAATAGATGTCTAAATTTTAAATTGTCTTATTTGTGTAGATATCTTGTGTAACATATATATTTATATATATAAGTTCGTAATTGGTTGAAATTCGTTAATATATCATTATTATTATTATTATTATTTAAAGGCATTATAAACAGGCCTGATTTGCTACATTTTAAAGAAATTCTGGTAGAAATGGCTGTAGGCTCCAAGTTGCAAATAGTTATTTATGCAACTAGTGCAAAAACTGTATGTTTATTACACACGGCATAGAAGTTATCCACCGAGACGTAATCGAGGTGAATAAAATATGCCATGTGCAATAAACACATTTTTTGCACATGTTACATATACTAGGTATTTTTTCCACAATCGTTTTTTTATTTAACAAAAAAGTTTAAAATCGCTCTGTATTACCTCTCCTTTGTGTGCAAAAGTTGTACCTAATTCAAATTTGACAATGGATCATAAATACCTTTGACTTCAACATAATAAAATTATGGCGCCCTGTCAACGTGAATTCTATTTCGATAGGGTATCGACGGTGTGCAACATACAATACACATACTATAAATAAATTGTTCGTTTCCTGGGTAATTTACTTTATTGCACTAGGGCAAAAAGTACTTTATGGCATACTATGCAATAAAGACCTACTTTTGTCATTAGAAATTCATACACAAAATGACATTTTTTACGTTTTATACGTAAAAGCGATTTTAGCGGAATTGTTGCACTCGCACAGCTGGGCCGCGGCTAATAAATGGCATTTGCGCACGCGGTGAAATAATATCTGTTGCATACTTACAAAGGAATCTGCCAAAACAGCTGTCTTGGAGGTTTCTTAAATTCCAAAAAGTCATTTGCTAATACGTCTGAAAAAAGGAAGAGTTGTTAGTAGAATGTCTAGAAATTAAAAAAAAATCTCTTGGCTGAATGGCAGACCTGCCAAAGCAAAAAAAAAAATCTATGTCATTATTGTAGTTTATAATAAAATCTACAGGGGCAATTACTGTAGAGTATAACAAAATGTACATGGTGTTATTTAAGTAGGAAGACAAAATTAAAGGGATGATTCCTTGCATGAGTTTAAGAAAAAAGATTATAAAAAACACAACAAAAATAAGTCAAACATAAGTCCATAATCTCAAATATAAAGAAGAAAGGTAAAGAAAGAAAAAACCTAAAGTCTTCCTCCACAAAATTTAATAGAATAAAAATTCTCTAGGGGTCTCTACATATTTCGAACGTAGAAACCGGGGGGGGGGACCATTCATCAAAAAAAATGTACATGTATTGCGGAAATCCTATGATTTCCAAGGATTGCCCTATGATTTCCTGATTGCGGGGGCGATTGCGGGTGATTGAGTATGATTGCCGGTGATTGCTGATGATTGCCGGTGATTGCGATAAAATTTCGAGACTGTCGTGCCGCTGCTATTGACTGAATGGGGATTTTATTTGACTTAAAAATAGGGTGAAGTTCGCAATTTCACCTGTTTGTATTATGAAAACGATCTAAAATTATATTTAAATATGTGACTCGTTAAGTGTCCTGGAAAACCACTCGGTACTTTTGTATTTGAGCGGCCGAGTGTCAAAATGTGACACGAAAAAAATTTTTTTTTCAAAAATCGGACTCGACCGTTCCCTTCGTCTTGGAAAGATAAATGAGAGAAAAACGTTTCGTAAAAATCGTATGTACCGTGCGAACTGCAGCTCTTGTATAAAGTATATGTCAAAATTTTCTTTCGCTCTAGCTTCCTTATAGTTTATTCGATTTTAACGAAATTTGGTATGGAGGCTACGGTAGTGGTATACTACAAAACATATCTCAGATCTGTCAAAATCTTATTGACAAGCGGTATATAGAAAACCTGTCAAAATGTCAAATTTGGAAATTTTCGATATCTGTCAAAAAAAAATAGCAGGTCGTATAGACAGTGACCCAAGGAATACGGGAAAAATACGCAAAAAATTCTCCTGTCAAAATTTGACAGCTGTCCATTTCAAAAATTTACAAAATAAGCGAAATTGAGAAAACTAGCTATTGTAGGATAGGGATACCAAGGTTCCCATAGCGGAACGTATAATTAAAAATTTAACTGTCAAATATTGACAGCTATCAAGTATAAAAAAAAAGTTCGATATTGACGAAACAAAATATATAGCCGTAATTGCGGGTATGATTGCTGGATTGCCAATAGGATTGCCGAATGGCGGGAAGGATTGCGGGATTGCGAGAAGATCTCCGTATGATTGCGGGATTGCGAGATGATTTCCATGTGATTGCGAATGATTTCGGACGAGATGTACATTGTACATGTATTGCGGCGAGTGGTAAAAACGTTCATCATCAGGAGACAGAAAATGTATTTAGTGCTGATGGTTTTAGCAGAAGAGAAAATGGTGTAGAAGTTTCATGGAGCTTTTATGGAATTAAAAAATTGATGTGTAGACGAGACATACTCAATATGAACAAAATTGATAAAGGTTACACCATATTGAGTATGTTAAAAAAGTTATTAAAGGGGGTCTAAACCAACCAAATAAACCGGGGAAGAAGAAAAACCTTCCTAAAAAGAAGGTGTCAAAGATTATTTAGTAGTGTATGTCAGTAAGACATTATAATAATTATGAAGGTATCACAATAAAATTACATTGCAAAAAGTGTTTTGTGGGGTACACTTGTTCCTTGGTTTCTCTGACAGTTTTAGGGATTACTATTTTAAATTTAACCCAAATAATCATACTTTATCAACGTTTAAAATCATCTATACATAGGCATCGTTTTTTTGTGGCCTAAAAATTATACAAGTAATGTTTCCTTAAAGTTTTTCCACGTACTTAAATAACACCCTGTATACATATTTACCTGTGTTACAATTAATAAAATTAAAAATTGTTAAATTCGGGCAACTCTGAGATATTTCGTTAAGTCCAATGTGCGTCACTTTGACACAGTTATCGATCATTAGTTCCACCAGTGTTTGTCCACATTTTCCTTTAACTAAGACCGTAATACCTTCGTCGGTAATCTATAAAAAAACATATAAAAATTATTTGAAGTTACAAAGCTATTTTTAGTGTTCCTTAACAAAAATGTAAATACAATAAAATATAATGGAAATGACTTTATATACAGTGTGTTTGACTTGGAATAAATTCAGTAAATCCAGTAGTTCTTTGTTGGAAAAATGCTTGGGCACGAGTATTAATAATAATAATAATAACATCTTTATTGTCATAAAAAATCACTCACAAGTGAACATTGACAACGTCAGTGGTAAAATTACTAACTAATTAACAATCTCACAGTAGGGTCAAAACACCGTTTATGGCCACTTTAAGCATTTTTTTTTTAAATAGCGCTTACGGACTGTTTTTATTTTTTTTTTATTCTGAAAAAAATATTATACAGGGTGGTCCTTAAGTACATCAAGAAAATCTAGGATATGATTTCTGGCATCAATTTAAGTTGAAAAGTTCATATGGACTTATGCCCTAAAATGCTTACCCTCTAAGATACAGGGTGTCTCCATTTTCCTTTAAAACTACCATTTTTTTCAAAAACATAGTAGAGACAACTTTTGTTTCGCTTATATCAGTAATGCATAAAAATGCATCAGAGTTTAAAAAAAACAGTGGCGTATCACATATTTTCACAAAAAAAATATTGATGGTATCTTCATGCACGCCACTGGTGGAAGTAGGCAAACCCTTTTTTAACCAAAAAGTGCAGTTTAATACGAAATCAATCGACATCAATTTTCAATACCGTATATTCAAGGAGTTTCGAAATTTTAAAAAAACAATTATTTTTTAAAAATATTTTAACACCCTGTATCTTAGAGGGTAAGCATTTTAGGGCATAAGTCCATATGAACTTTTTAACTTAAATTGATGCCATGAATCATATCCTAGATTTTCTTGATGTACTTAAGGACCACCCTGTATACAACGAAAAGTGTACTAATCAGATGATATCACTAGAATATTGGAAGATTGGAACAAGTTTTACCAACATTTTTTGTGTTTTTCATTAAATACGTCAATTTTGCCGGATTTGGCCACTTATATAGCCCAGTTACAGCCCTATACATATGGGTCCAGGGAACAGAGTTTTTAAAATTCGTCCATCTTGAATAACACTTGGGTCTGCTAGCTTTCCCAATATATTGGTTATATCTATAACTGATATATCATCTTTTATATGAAAAAATTATAGGCGTATTCCTTCTAGGGCGGAGATTTCGGAAAAAATAAGCAAAAAATTCCGCTATCAAAATTTGACACCTGTCAATGTGAATTTATTTTTTTAATTTTTCCGAGAAACGCCATACTGTGGATCGTCGTTCTTTCGGAAAGAGAAATACGAAAAAAATGTTTGGTGAAAATCGTATGTACCGTGTAGCCGGAATTTCTTACAATACGATTTTTCAAAATTTTCTTTTCGCTCTAGCTTCCTTATAGTTTATCCGATTTTGACGAAATTTGGTATGGTGGCAAACCGTATATCTCAGATATGTCAAAATGTTATTGACAAGCGGTATATAGAAAACCTGTTAAAATGTCAAATTTGGAATTTTCGAAAATCTGTTAAAAAAATAGCAGGTCGTATAGACAGTGACCCAAGGAATTCAGGAAAAAAACGCAAAAAATTCTATTGTCAAGTTAAGTTAAGTAAAGAGTTTTTTAAACTCTCTTTATTTATGGGGAAACCAATGTCTGCGGATGTAAGAACCCAGTTTACTAATTTTTTTTCAGTTTGTTCTCCTAAAAATGAAATAGGACCACAATGTAGTGGGGAATTAATAGAACTTTTGCCATCTAACTTATTTCTAAGAGTGGTTCTTGGTACTCCATACAGTTTTGCAGCTGTCGATATTTTCATACCATTTTCTCGCGCGGCCTTAAATGCTTGTTTTAGCTTTGTTGGAGAATAAAGAAATTTAGCTTTCGTTTTTAATTTACTGTCTTTTTGTCTATTTCTTGGCGCCATAACTTTTGCTCAGTTTCCTACAATAAAAAAAAATACATGTGGACCTATCTACCAAGTTTCTTTAATGATGGCCATACCTCGTTACTACATGTCCAGTTATGGCCATCCCCTGGCCAAAAATAGAAAATTAAATAATATTTGTTGCTAGATTTGGCCATTTCTGTAAAACAGTAGCTTGATGTTTTAGGCTAATTTTATTGACAGTACAAGGTAAAGCAGAGTGTATTCTTACTATTTCGTCTAAACTACTTACATTTAAAATCAATCTGTTCTAAAAATTTGTTAAAATGATAATGTAATTTCCTTACCAAATAAATTAAGAACTAATGGAAGGTATCACAAAATTGATTTCGGCAGCCATTAAAAATACTTGTTGCATTTGTAGTGCCACCTACCTGAGGGAAGTTAAACAAGTTGATATATAGATTTGATGACGCCATTTCAGTTTGTATTTTGTGAAACAAATTTCAAATTTGAAATAAAGAAGTTAAATAAATAAATAAATAAGATTCTAGGCAGATGCGTAGATTGAACAGGCTACTTAAAAAAATATATATTAGTGGAAGTGGCCAAAAGTGGTATAGTGGCAATAAACGGCGCGTTGACCCTACATATAGTTAAACAATAATTATATTTAAACTGAAGAATTCCTTATTAATTCAATTCAATTCAATTCAATTCATCTTTATTCGTAATAGCATACAATAGTACTTTTACATGTCAAAAAATAAAAAATAAATATAGTAATTGGACGGATACTGTAGGTAAAAAGTACATAATATAAGCATTTACATTTAAAAAAAAAAATGAAACATACATACACACAATTTACATATTAAAACCGTAGGAGCGACGATGCAGATCCCAGATAAAGGCACTGTGAATAAAATTATGAGTTTAAGTGGGAAGGTCAAAATTAAAGCTGCTGGAGAGGTACTCCTCGTAGGAGTAAAAGGCATGCCTCAATAGGTATCTTTTAACAGCATTCTTAAATGCAGTCTCACCCATGTCCCTGACATTTTGGGGAAGCGCGTTAAAAAAAGTTATGCCAAAGTAGTTAGCCCCACCCCTGGATCTCGAAAGTCTGTGGTACTCATGTCGCACGTCCTGATTATTTCTCGTGTTATGGTCGTGGAAGAACGAGTTATTATGGTAAAGGTGAATATTTTGCTTCACGAACATGATACACTGAAGGATATATAGGCAAGGCAGGGTAAGCACTTTCAGTTGAATAAACTGCTGTCTGCATTCATTACGGTATCCAATATTAGATATTACTCTAATACATTTCCTTTGAAGTGCGAAAATCTTACTGGAATGAGTAGTGTCCCCAACCCAATAGAGCATAGGATGCCCTGGAGCTAAAGCTCGCATGGTAGGCACACATTAAGGTCTCAGTAGAGACGCAGCGAGCTAAGCTTCTTATTAAATAAATAGATTTGGATAGATCCTTAGATAGTTTGATTATATGTGCCTCCCATGTGAGCCCCATATCCAGTGTCACACCCAGAAAGACGACCTCAACATTGGTGTCGACCAGTAAATGATCGCGACCTTGGCGTAGAGAGAAGTTTATGTTTTGCGTTTTAGCTATGTTAAGGCAGAGTTTATTAGCCAGAAACCATTCCTTTATATTACCTACTATGTTTGTAATGACTGTATTCTGAAATTGGGAGGGGTGATAGATGTTTAACCATGTAGTGTCATCGGTAAATAGTATAAGTTCAACAAGATCCTGAAAATTGGGGAGGTCGTTTATAAAAATGAGAAATAGCACAGGGCCCAGTACTGACTCCTGTGGGACTCCACATCCTATTTTCCTAAAGCTGGAGGCTCTTTGTTTGTAGTATACATATTGAGAGCGATTGGACAAATAAGATTTCAGGAGGTTTGCTGTACCATTGCCAAAGTTGTAATATGAGAGTTTTTGTAGAAGGATGTCGTGCCTAACACAGTCAAATGCCTTGGTCAGGTCTAGACAGGAGGCAAATATATCTAGCCCCTTCTCAAAACTATTCTGTATATAGTTGACTAGGCAGTTTATTGCAAGAGTTGTTGATTTTTTGTTTCTAAAGCCGAATTGTTTTTGGAAAAAGAGATTGTTGTTTTCAAAGTGACTATTTATTTGGTTTTTTAAAGCCGATTCAAAAACCTTGGACAGTATCGGAAGTATTGATATTGGCCTATAGTTAGTACAGTCATCTATCGAGCCTTTGTTTTTAAATATGGGGATAACTTTCGCAGTTTTCAGAGTATCAGGAAAAATTTCATCTGCAATAGCCATATTAATTAATTTAGTTAGGGGACTTAGTAGTTATAGATGATATGTTCACCGCCCTCCATTCCTCCAGGCCCTTCTGCGCATGCGCCAGGCAGTGCGCAGGCGCGTGTCATCTGTCATACGTCATCTGTCAAATGTCATACGTCATCTGTCAAATGTCATACGTCATCTGTCAAATGTCATTTGTCAATGTCAATGTCAATGTCAATGTCAATGTCAATGTCAATGTCAATGTCAATGTCAATGTCAATGTCAATGTCAATGTCAAAGTCAAATGTCATCCGTCAAATGTCATCTGTCCAATGTCATCTGTCAAATGTCATCTGTCATACGTCATCTGTCAAACGACATATTGTCGGGCGCCATCTGCATTAGGCCTTAGGTACTTGGGGGGATGCTAGCTACATGCTTAGGATGACGTAATGAGTTATTATGAACCATCCCGAGACCCTCAGGTCGAGGTGTACTAAAGATATATGCTCGCCTACGACTCGTTAAGATTGTTAGGGATAATATAGCATGTAATTCATATTTAGGGTAAATAGCAAGTTATTTTGAAAAATCCCGAGACCGCAGGTCGAGGTGTACTAAGAATATATGTTCGCCTACGGCTCGTTAAGATTGCTAGGGATAATATAGCATGTGACTCGTATTTAGGATGACGTAACAAGTTATTATGAAATATCCCGAGACCGCAGGTCGAGGTGTACTTAAGACATATATTCGCCTTCGGATCGCTAAGATTGTTAGAAATAACGTAACATATGAATCGTATTTAGGGTGACGTAACAAGTTATTATGAAAAAATTCCGAGACCCTCAGGTCGAGGTGTACTAAAGATATATGCTAGCCTACGGCTCGCTAAGGTTGTTAGGGATAATATAGCATGTGGTTCGTATTAAGGATGATGCAACAAGTAAATATGAAAAATCCCGAGACCGCAGGTCGAGGTGTACTAAAGACATAGGCTCGCCTACGGCTCACTAAGGTTGTTAGAAATAACGTAACATGTGGTTCGTATTTAGGATGATGCAACAAGTTATTATGAAAAAATTCCGAGACCCCCAGGTCGAGGTGTACTAAAGATATATGCTAGCCTACGGCTCGCTAAGGTTGTTAGGGATAATATAGCATGTGGTTCGTATTAAGGATGATGCAACAAGTAAATATGAAAAATCCCGAGACCGCAGGTCGAGGTGTACTAAAGACATAGGCTCGCCTACGGCTCACTAAGGTTGTTAGAAATAACGTAACATGTGGTTCGTATTTAGGATGATGCAACAAGTTATTATGAAAAAATTCCGAGACCCTCAGGTCGAGGTGTACTAAAGACATATATTTGACAACGGTTCGCTAAGGTTGTTAGAAATAATGTAACATGTGAATCGTATTTAAGGTGTCGTAACAAGTTATTATGAAAAAATCCAGAGACCGCAGGTCGAGGTGTACTAAAGACATATGCTCGTCTACGGCTCGCTAAGATTGTTAGAAATAGTGTAATATATGAATCGTATTTAGAGTGACGTAACAAGTTATTTAGAAAAAATCCCGAGACCGCAGGTCGAGGTGTGCTAAAAATATATGCTTACTTACGGCTCTCTAAGGTTGTTAGGGATAGCATAACATGTGATTCGTATTTAGGATAACGAAACAAGCTATGAAAAAATTCCCGAGACCGCAGGTCGAGGTGTACTAAAGACATATGCTCGCCTACGACTCGTTAAGGTTGTTAGAAATAATGTAACATGTGATTCGTATTTAGGATAATGCAACAAGTAAATATGAAAAATCTCGAGGCCTGCAGGGGTGAGGTATACTAGAGTTATATGTTCGCTCGTTAAAGTCGCTAAGGATATGTGAATTGTATTACGGATGACGTAACAAACCATTACGAAAAACCCAGAAGTCGATGGTCTAACTGATTTGGGAAATATAGTTTTTGCGATTAGGACCCTTATGACTAAAGGTAGAGAGAGGCGAAATTTGGTAAACAGGTAGATGATGGGCATACCTATCGACTAGTGAAGCAATATTTCAAAAATATCAAGTAAAAAACAGTGCTAGAGGTATAAAACCATAGAGTCCTAGCACGATCTATCCAAAATTCTTACTATGTAAGGGGCCAATGCCCGACACGATGCGAGATCATCAGGTTTAGAATTAATATAGTAGTTAAATGTTGGGGGTAAGACTAACTAAGTATTGCATTAAAAAATATGTAATTATTCTGTGAATATAGCAAGCAATTAATATTCAATGACAACAGGCATGGTAGAAGTAAATAAGCAATTAATATGCGTCAAAATTATGGTATATACGATAGGATTCCAATGGGTAGAGATCGCTTATAATAGACAAACCACGAAAAAATTAGTCGTTTCCGGCACTAAACGAGAGAAAAAAACAGATAAAAGCTAACCTATACACCGCCTACTTTGTTAATACCTATAATCTATACCATGCACAGCACAGTTTAAATATTAAACAACAAATAACCTTTCTGATGGGATAAAAACAGGTTTATGATTGTCGTTTGGATATATAAATAGGCCAGTGCATGATAGCATATTTAACAGCACCCATATATACAAAATAAACAACCAATAAATACTCTGATAGGATAAAAAAACATTCAATTAACCATTAAAGTACCTAAAAAAGGACTTTGAACCCATAAAACCCTATTTAACAGTCTATACAAAACAAACAACCAATAACATTTCCGATAGGGTAAAAACATCAAATAATCCGCTAAAGTAGCTATAAATGGTATATGAACCCACCCAGTAGCCAAAAACAGCTCTGAACTAATCGGGATCGAATAAAAACATACAATAACCCACTAAAGCAGATGCTTGCGAATACAGTAACTAGATAATATTAAATAGCATGAACACGAATAATTGCACCAGAAAATATGTAATAATTATACATATCTCTAAAAATATAGCATCTGATTAACATCCAATATCATTACCAGCTCTCTATCAATAGGCTAGTGACTAGCTATCATCCTATCTATGAAAGTAAAAACGCAAGAACATAAACTTATGCGAATATCGGATTAGAGTCCTTATGTCTAATAAGCAGCTAATGAAAAGCTTTGAAAAGATATAAGCAGTTATGAACGTCTAGGAACAGCAAATAAGACGTTATCCAACCACCAATCATCCACTAATCATCCACTAACCAACCATTATTAGGACAATTAATGAACACCTTTGAACCAACAAAACGCCTATTTAGCATAATAAACAACTAAAACCTCTCTGTTCTTCATAAGGCAAAAACTAAAAACTATTAAAACAAACCACTAAAGTAGCACAAAAACAGCCTTTGAATCTATAAAACGACTATTCAACAGCTCTTAAACCAGACAAAAAACGTTTAATACACATCTAAGAACCTAATAGGTAGCTGAAGCAGCAAAAGTTCGTTTTCACACCTCGCCTACGACTCATCGGGCTCATCATTATCATATAGCCCGGTATAACACCTTAAGTCGCTAGAAAAAGCCAACGATGATTCTTCGAGCGGACGATGTTAAAGATATGAAGTCCCAAACCCCCAAAACGAGATATTCGAGACATACCAGACAGACGTTTCAGTAAAATTGAGAGGAGGGCAGGAGTCTATCATAGACGCAGAATATATTAAGTTTAATATAGTGGACCAAACCAAGCTCATAAAGATTAAGTGCTAAGGAATGATTAAGTGTAAATTAAGCGGTCAAATATAAAAAATAGCCTACTTGGGAACATATAGCTCTAAGTGATTATATACAAAACATCGAGGTTAGACAGAGAACTTACAACACCCCATGAAAATAAATCTAAAATCTGGTATACATATCTGTTTATTTAACAACACGTCTATCAATAGAAAAACACTTAGCGTTACAGGTATGAACAGCAAATAAGACGTTATTCAACTACTAATCAACCGCTAATCATCCACTAACCCATCACTATTAGGGCAATTAATGAACACCTTTGAACCAATAAAACAGTTATTTAGCAGTTCCTATACATAATAAACAACTAAAACCTCTCTGTTCTTCATAGGATAAAAACTAAAAACTATTAAAACAAACCAATAAAGTAGCACAAAAAACAGCCTTTAAATCTATAAAAACGGATATTCAACAGCTCTTAAGCCAGACAAAAACGCTTAATAAACATCTAAGAACCTAATAGGTAGCTGAAGCAGCAAAAGTTCGTTTTCACACCTCACCTACGGCTCATCGGGCTCATCATCATTATATAGCAGAATGCCCGGTATAACACCTTAACTCGCTAGAAAAAACCAAGGATGATCCTTAGAACGGGCGGTGTTAAAGATATGAAGACCTAAAAACCCAAAAGGAAATATTTGAGACATGTAGACACAAAGATAGGCGCTTCAGTAAAATTAGGACGAGGGTAGGAGGTTGTCATAAACGCAGAATATATCTAGTTTACTATAGTGAACTAAACCGAATTCATAAAGATTAAGCGCTAAGGAATGATTAAGTGAAAATCAAGCGGTCAAATAGCTTACTTGGGAACATATTGCTCTAAGTAATCATATACAAAACATCGAGGTTAGACAGAGAACTCACAACACTCCCATAAAAATAAATCTAAAATCTGTTAAACATATCTGTTTATTTAACAATATGTCTATCAATAGAAAAACACTTAGCGCTATACTAAATTAGGGGGTTATAATTCTTAAAAGCAATTTGGCGGTTCCGAAATTGTGGGCATTGTTGAGGAGCAGACTTAGTAAAGATATTATATACACCAAGAGTATATAAATTAAACTAATAATGATAGCAAATGCACAAGTGTTAGTCATTCAAATAAATAATATAACAACAACCGACGGTTCTAGGTTAAAAACTATCCATTAATCTGAAGGCAGGGCCATTAAAGTTCCTTAACAGTCAATGTAAAATGCTGTAATACAGGGATTCGCAAGAAGTCGATTGCAATCGGGTAATTACGTCAAAAGACGTAGCCGAACGATTCAACTTGCTGAAATCTAACGCAAAAGTATGGTTAAGTTATATGCTGAGTACTAAAATTCAACTGCTAAGATCAAAAACACACACCATATAAAATTATTATATAATACATTATTGCAGGGGCAGTCGAATTACTGAAAATCAATTGGGATAGGGATGGCAGAAAAAGAAGCAGATAGGCATTGGCTACTATTACGATGTTAACGACGAGAAATCAATAACTAACATATGAATCAGCTACATACAACCACCTATGATAGTACCTCACATGAAATTAAATTATCCACCTCAATATTAAAAAACACCTTAAGATCTAGAAAAATTAAAAGCGAAAGAACTCGATGAAAAACAACTAAATAAAACAATAAAATGAACGCCACCTACATTTAATTTGCAAATAAGCAAGAAATAATAAGCCAAATAGCCGTAAATCGGAAGACATTAGAGACAACGAATAGCTGCTGGGTAGATCCGTATCCACCAAAAACACCCCCGCGATGCTAAAAAAATCAGGGTAATATTGTCTTAAAGACTCGGTAGTTCCTACAAAAGTATTTAAGTAGCACGAATGCAGGGGCAAACCTAACCAAACTTCTTGGGTGTGGTTATTATGTATAAAGACCAGCTAACACCAAAAAAGAGACCTGTACGTCAAAAAAAGTATACATATACGATCAACCCTAATATTAGGAATACCGAAGGATGATACTATACAACTACTAACAGGAATCAAATTAAAGCTAATCGAATGATCGTTCAAATAAATAAAATTCTCATTTAAAATGTTATGACAACTACATGACATGAGGTTAAATGTATAAATTTGGAGACTTCAGGGCGATCAGACTCATCTAATCGATCTTACAACATATGAAAAAATAAATCAATTAATTAGATAAATGGTTTCATAGCGGGGCTTTCAATAGACTAGTGGCTAGATATCATCTAAACTATTAAAAATAAAGCACAAGAGTTGTAAAAATTATTTATCGAATCACAAAATTTGACGCATAGCACATGAGGAGAATACCTTCTAATACCAATTCGTGAATGTTCGAATACAATCGTATAACTATCAAAAGCAAATATTGGGATACGGCTCGTTAAGGATATTTGGTAATACTTGATGATAGATGCATGTGTAGCATAGCATCACAAGACACCTAAAAAACCCAAAAACCTCATCAGACAACTAGTTCGCGAGTTACGATTAGAGCTGCTATGTCGGGAAATATGGGAAGGGAGGGGGTATAGTAAACGGCTAGAGGGTAAAAAAAAAGCTCCAACAACTAGTAAAAAAAAATTATTTCAAAAACCTTAAGTCATAAATGTATTAGATTGTATAAAATCATTAATGTCTTAATGGTAGTGATAGTGAATATTTTTGCAATAGGTAGATATTGAAAAAATACCTATGGAAACGATTAAAGTCATTAAAATAATACAAGAATCATCAATGGGAGACACATAAAATGCAGTTTTAAAGGGGAAAAATTCGATAATATACCAATAGAAACTAGCGTGTTAGGCATTCAAAACGATGACCAACTAAGCTGTTTAAATAATATAAAAGTGTCACTATGAGGACGTTAAGATGATCAAGAGAGGGACAGGAAATAAATTTGACATTGAGCAAGAAGGAGAGGCGACTGCAGGTATAAAATTTAGCAACTATTGGTAAAATATACGGAAAAATATCAAAAATACCATCAATTTCACCAGAATGATATTGTCAAAACCTTAGAACTCAAATATACATTTAAAAAATTAAGCAAGCATTAAATGTCTTATTTGTCTATGTAATTATTGAATAAGGGTTTGTTCGACAAGCCTAATTACTCGGTGAAACCTAAATCTATAGAGGATTATTCAGGTTTTCGGGGTTACTCGGGTTCATTTGGATTTTGAGAATGTATTTTGCGGGACGTAGTTTTTAACACAGCCACGGCCAAAGGCTCACGAAGTTTGCAAAAGTTTGGGAGAAGGCCGTGGCTGTGTTAAAAACTACGTCCCGCAAAATACATTCTCAAAATCCAAATGAACCCGAGTAACCCCGAAAACCTGAATAATCCTCTATAGATTTAGGTTTCACCGAGTAATTAGGCTTGTTGATATATTTACTATCAGCAGAAGCACTGAGTCTTATTTTAAGTCAGACCGCTGTCCTAATTACTTGCAATACCTGCAATCAATTAGATATCATGGATAAAGCCCAGAATATAGTAAATAATGATGCACATCATGTAATTCGGGATATATATAATACACTTCAAAAACGTAAAGAAGAATGGGGAATTCGTCCGGTTACTATGAAAAATATAGTTAGAGCTTTGGATATATGTAAGCGATACTTTGAAGAACCAGATGCCTTAAGATTTGTATGCGACATGAACAAGTTGGGGAATTTTGAAGAAGTTCAGCGCTTATACGGATATTTTGAAGATCCTGAGATACGAGAAGCAATTAATTATGCAAGACGTGAAGTATGGTTAGATAACTCAACATATTATAGATGCTGAGAAATAATTAAAAGTTATTTAAAATAATATGAACTTGTGTTTTATTAATGACTAGCAAAGTTAGATGATATAAAATAGGCGGATGTTTGTTACCTGTACCTTATATTAAATTTATATAGAGTACAGAAGAATCAACGTCTGCTACTGCTTCTTGTTCTATTCCATTCTATTTAAAGATCGTTTGTGTTGGAAAATGCATTTTTATAGCCATTCGATATACACTCCTCCTTTTTTCTTGATGATCATAGTAATATACATGGCTCTCACCCTCCGTCCATTTGAAATATTGTTGAGATTGACTAAGCATGGTTCTGTCAACGACCTAGAATTCCTATGTCTCCCAACCATCTATTTTTATATTATGTTGCCTCATGAGTTACGCTTAATTATTAGTTTTATTACTCTTGCACGTTGGGTTTATATATGTCAACGGTATTGAGCTTGATATAGACAACATTTATAATAGCACTTCGCCTCACACAATTCATACGCATATTTTTTGACTGGTGTGCTTTATATGGAGTGAACCCGCTATTTTAACATTGAATACTAGCTTTTGGCTCTTATGCTTATTGCTGTCTGTATCAGACTTGTATGATTTTTGCGTTATAGTTAATTTGCATGAATAGTTTATTCTACACACAACCCTTATTCAATAATTACATAGACAAATAAGACATTTAATGCTTGCTTAATTTTTTAAATGTATATTTGAGTTCTAAGGTTTTGACAATATCATTCTGGTGAAATTGATGGTATTTTTGATATTTTTCCGTATATTTTACCAATAGTTGCTAAATTTTATACCTGCAGTCGCCTCTCCTTCTTGCTCAATGTCAAATTTATTTCCTGTCCCTCTCTTGATCATCTTAACGTCCTCATAGTGACACTTTTATATTATTTAAACAGCTTAGTTGGTCATCGTTTTGAATGCCTAACACGCTAGTTTCTATTGGTATATTATCGAATTTTTCCCCTTTAAAACTGCATTTTATGTGTCTCCCATTGATGATTCTTGTATTATTTTAATGACTTTAATCGTTTCCATAGGTATTTTTTCAATATCTACCTATTGCAAAAATATTCACTATCACTACCATTAAGACATTAATGATTTTATACAATCTAATACATTTATGACTTAAGGTTTTTGAAATAATTTTTTTTTACTAGTTGTTGGAGCTTTTTTTTTACCCTCTAGCCGTTTACTATACCCCCTCCCTTCCCATATTTCCCGACATAGCAGCTCTAATCGTAACTCGCGAACTAGTTGTCTGATGAGGTTTTTGGGTTTTTTAGGTGTCTTGTGATGCTATGCTACACATGCATCTATCATCAAGTATTACCAAATATCCTTAACGAGCCGTATCCCAATATTTGCTTTTGATAGTTATACGATTGTATTCGAACATTCACGAATTGGTATTAGAAGGTATTCTCCTCATGTGCTATGCGTCAAATTTTGTGATTCGATAAATAATTTTTACAACTCTTGTGCTTTATTTTTGATAGTTTAGATGATATCTAGCCACTAGTCTATTGAAAGCCCCGCTATGAAACCATTTATCTAATTAATTGATTTATTTTTTCATATGTTGTAAGATCGATTAGATGAGTCTGATCGCCCTGAAGTCTCCAAATTTATACATTTAACCTCATGTCATGTAGTTGTCATAACATTTTAAATGAGAATTTTATTTATTTGAACGATCATTCGATTAGCTTTAATTTGATTCCTGTTAGTAGTTGTATAGTATCATCCTTCGGTATTCCTAATATTAGGGTTGATCGTATATGTATACTTTTTTTGACGTACAGGTCTCTTTTTTGGTGTTAGCTGGTCTTTATACATAATAACCACACCCAAGAAGTTTGGTTAGGTTTGCCCCTGCATGCGTGCTACTTAAATACTTTTGTAGGAACTACCGAGTCTTTAAGACAATATTACCCTGTTTTTTTTAGCATCGCGGGGGTGTTTTTGGTGGATACGGATCTACCCAGCAGCTATTCGTTGTCTCTAATGTCTTTCGATTTACGGCTATTTGGCTTATTATTTCTTGCTTATTTGCAAATTAAATGTAGGTGGCGTTCATTTTATTGTTTTATTTAGTTGTTTTTCATCGAGTTCTTTCGCTTTTAATTTTTCTAGATCTTAAGGTGTTTTTTAATATTGAGGTGGATAATTTAATTTCATGTGAGGTACTATCATAGGTGGTTGTATGTAGCTGATTCATATGTTAGTTATTGATTTCTCGTCGTTAACATCGTAATAGTAGCCAATGCCTATCTGCTTCTTTTTCTGCCATCCCTATCCCAATTGATTTTCAGTAATTCGACTGCCCCTGCAATAATGTATTATATAATAATTTTATATGGTGTGTGTGTTTTTGATCTTAGCAGTTGAATTTTAGTACTCAGCATATAACTTAACCATACTTTTGCGTTAGATTTCAGCAAGTTGAATCGTTCGGCTACGTCTTTTGACGTAATTACCCGATTGCAATCGACTTCTTGCGAATCCCTGTATTACAGCATTTTACATTGACTGTTAAGGAACTTTAATGGCCCTGCCTTCAGATTAATGGATAGTTTTTAACCTAGAACCGTCGGTTGTTGTTATATTATTTATTTGAATGACTAACACTTGTGCATTTGCTACCATTATTAGTTTAATTTATTACTTGGTGTATATAATATCTTTACTAAGTCTGCTCCTCAACAATGCCCACAATTTCGGAGCCGCCAAATTGCTTTTAAGAATTATAACCCCCTAATTTAGTATAGCGCTAAGTGTTTTTCTATTGATAGACATATTGTTAAATAAACAGATATGTATAACAGATTTTAGATTTATTTTTATGGGAGTGTTGTGAGTTCTCTGTCTAACCTCAATGTTTTGTATATGATCACTTAGAGCAATATGTTCCCAAGTAGGCTATTTGACCGCTTGATTTTCACTTAATCATTACTTAGCGCTTAATCTTTATGACTTCGGTTTAGTTCACTATATTAAACTTGATATATTCTGCGTCTATGATAACCTCCTACCCTCGTCTTAATTTTACTGAAACGCCTATCTTTGTGTCTACATGTCTCAAATATTTCGTTTTGGGTTTTTAGGTCTTCATATCTTTAACACCGCCCGTTCTAAGGATCATCCTTGGTTTTTTCTAGCGAGTTAAGGTGTTATACCATGCATTCTACTATAGTCTGATAATATACTCGATGATCCGTAGGCGAGGTATGAAAACGAACTTTTGCTGCTTCAGCTACCTATTAGGTTCTTAGATGTTTATTAAGCGTTTTTGTCTGGCTTAAGAGCTGTTGAATATCCGTTTTTATAGATTTAAAGGCTGTTTTTTGTGCTACTTTATTGGTTTGTTTTAATAGTTTTTAGTTTTTATCCTATGAAGAACAGAGAGGTTTTAGTTGTTTATTATGTATAGGAGCTGCTAAATAGCTGTTTTATTGGTTCAAAGGTGTTCATTAATTGCCTTAATAGTGATGGGTTAGTGGATGATTAGCGGTTGATTAGTAGTTGAATAACGTCTTATTTGCTGTTCATACCTGTAACGCTAAGTGTTTTTCTATTGATAGACGTGTTGTTAAATAAACAGATATGTATACCAGATTTTAGATTTATTTTTATGGGGTGTTGTGAGTTCTCTGTCTAACCTCGATGTTTTGTATATGATCACTTAGAGCTATATGTTCCCAAGTAGGCTATTTTTTATATTTGACCGCTTAATTTCCACTTAATCATTCCTTAACACTTAATCTTTATGAGCTTGGTTTGGTCCACTATATTAAACTTAATATATTCTGCGTCTATGATAGACTCCTGCCCTCCTCTCAATTTTACTGAAACGTATGTCTGGTATGTCTCGAATATCTCGTTTTGGGGGGGGGGGGGGGGGGGGTTTGGGACTTCATATCTTTAACATCGTCCGCTCGAAGAATCATCGTCGGCTTTTTCTAGCGACTTAAGGTGTTATACCGGGACATTCTGCTATATGATGATGATGATCCCGATGAGCCGTAGGCGAGGTGTGAAAACGAACTTTTGCTGCTTCAGCTACCTATTAGGTTCTTAGATGTGTATTAAACGTTTTTTTGTCTGGTTTAAGAGCTGTTGAAAAGTCGTTTTATAGATTCAAAGGCTGTTTTTGTGCTACTTTAGTGGTTTTTTTTAATAGTTTTTAGTTTTTGCCTTATGAAGAACAGAGAGGTTTTAGTTGTTTATTATGCTAAATAGGCGTTTTGTTGGTTCAAAGGTGTTCATTAATTGTCCTAATAATGGTTGGTTAGTGGATGATTAGTGGATGATTGGTGGTTGGATAACGTCTTATTTGCTGTTTCCTAGACGTTCATAACTGCTTATATCTTTTCAAAGCTTTTCATTAGCTGCTTATTAGGCATAAGGACTCTAATCCGATATTCGCATAAGTTTAAGTTCTTGCGTTTTACTTTCATAGATAGGATGCTAGCTAGTCACTAGCCTATTGATAGAGAGCTAGTAATAATGTTGGATATTAATTAGATGCTGCATTTTCAGAGATATGTATAATTACATATTTTCTGATGCAATACAAAATTATTCGTATCCATAATATTTAATATTATCTAGCAGCTGTATTCGCAAGCATCTGCTTTAGTGGGTTATTGTATGTTTTTATTCGATCCCGATTAGTTCAGAGCTGTTTTTGACTACTTATTATTGAATAGGAGCTGTTAAATAGCCGTTTGATGGGTTCATATACCATTTTTAGCTACTTTAGCGGATTATTTGATGTTTTTACCCTATCGGAAATGTTATTGGTTGTTTGTTTTGTATAGACTGTTAAATAGGGTTTTATGGGTTCAAAGTCCTTTTTTAGGTACTTTAATGGTTAATTGGATGTTTTTTTATCCTATCAGAGTATTTTTGGTTGTTTATTTTGTATATATGGGTGCTGTTAAATATGCTATCATGCACTGGCCTATTTATATATCCAAACGACAATCATAAACCTGTTTTTATCCCATCAGAAAGGTTATTTGTTGTTTAATATTTAAACTGTGCTGTGCATGGAATAGATTATAGGTATTAACAAAGTAGGCGGTGTATAGGTTAGCTTTTATCTGTTTTTTTCTCTCGTTTAGTGCCGGAAACGACTAATTTTTTCGTGGTTTGTCTATTATAAGCGATCTCTACCCATTGGAATCCTATCGTATATACCATAATTTTGACGCATATTAATTGCTTATTTACTTCTACCATGCCTGTTGTCATTGAATATTAATTGCTTGCTATATTCACAGAATAATTACATATTTTTTAATGCAATACTTAGTTAGTCTTACCCCCAACATTTAACTACTATATTAATTCTAAACCTGATGATCTCGCATCGTGTCGGGCATTGGCCCCTTACATAGTAAGAATTTTGGATAGATCGTGCTAGGACTCTATGGTTTTATACCTCTAGCGCTATTTTTTACTTGATATTTTTGAAATATTGCTTCACTAGTCGATAGGTATGCCCATCTTATACCTGTTTCTTAAATTTCGCCTTTCTACCTTTAGGCATAAGGGCCCTGATCGCAAAAGCTATATCTCTCGAACCAGTTGACCGACCGTCTTTGGATTTTCCTAATGATTTGTTACGCTGCCCTAAATACGAGCCGCATGTTGCGTTATCCCTAGCAGCTTTAGCGAGTCGTAGGTGAACATATAGTCCTAGTACACCTCGACCTGCGGTCTCGGGATTTTTCATATTTACTTGTTACGTCACCCTTAATACGATTCACATGTTATGCTATCCCTAACAACCTTAGAGCGCCGTAAGTAAGCATATATTTTTAGCACACCTCGACCTGCGGTTTCGGGATTTTTTCTAAATAACTTGTTACGTTACCCCAAATACGCTTCACATGTTTCATTATTTCTAACAACCTTAGCGAGCTGTAGGCGAGTCTATGTTTTTAGTATACCTCGACCTGCGATCTCGGGATTTTTTCATATTTACTTGTTGCATCATCCTTAATACGAATCACATGCTATATTATCCCTAACAACCTTAGCGAGCCGTAGGCTAGCATATATCTTTAGTACACCTCGACCTGAGGGTCTCGGAATTTTTTCATAATAACTTGTTACGTCACCCTAAATACGAACCACATGTTATATTATTTCTACAGCCTTAGTGAGCCGTAGGCGAGCCTATGTCTTTAGTACACCTCGACCTGCGGTCTCGGGATTTTTCATATTTACTTGTTGCATCATCCTTAATACGAACCACATGTTGCGCTATCCCTAACAACCTTAGCGAGCCGTAGGCTAGCATATATCTTTAGTACACCTCGACCTGAGGGTCTCGGAATTTTTTCATAATAACTTGTTACGTCACCCTAAATACGAACCACATGTTATATTATTTCTACAGCCTTAGTGAGCCGTAGGCGAGCCTATGTCTTTAGTACACCTCGACCTGCGGTCTCGGGATTTTTCATATTTACTTGTTGCGCATCATCCTTAATACGATCCACATGCTATATTATCCCTAACAACCTTAGCGAGCCGTAGGCTAGCATATATCTTTAGTACACCTCGACCTGAGGGTCTCGGAATTTTTTCATAATAACTTGTTACGTCACCCTAAATACGATTCATATGTTACGTTATTTCTAACAATCTTAGCGATCCGAAGGCGAATATATGTCTTAAGTACACCTCGACCTGCGGTCTCGGGATATTTCATAATAACTTGTTACGTCATCCTAAATACGAGTCACATGCTATATTATCCCTAGCAATCTTAACGAGCCGTAGGCGAACATATATTCTTAGTACACCTCGACCTGCGGTCTCGGGATTTTTCAAAATAACTTGCTATTTACCCTAAATATGAATTACATGCTATATTATCCCTAACAATCTTAACGAGTCGTAGGCGAGCATATATCTTTAGTACACCTCGACCTGAGGGTCTCGGGATGGTTCATAATAACTCATTACGTCATCCTAAGCATGTAGCTAGCATCCCCCCAAGTACCTAAGGCCTAATGTAGATGGCGCCCGACAATATGTCGTTTGACAGATGACGTATGACAGATGACATTTGACAGATGACATTGGACAGATGACATTTGACGGATGACATTTGACTTTGACATTGTCATTGACATTGACATTGACAAATGACATTTGACAGATGACGTATGACATTTGACAGATGACGTATGACATTTGACAGATGACGTATGACAGATGACACGCGCCTGCGCACTGCCTGGCGCATGCGCAGAGCCGTGGCGGAATGGTGGGCGCAGAACCCCTCTTCTATAACTACTGGACTTATAAGAAGATTTTTAATTGATTTTATAATAGTTGTATTAACATCAAAGGGATCCTTACTTTTACTATTTTTTAGGTTGGAGATAATTGAACGGGTTTCGATAAAAGTGATTGGTCTGATATTTAATTCGGGACAGTTTTCGCTTTTTTTCAGATACTCTGTAAAGTCTCGAGTGGAGTTGGGTAGACTCTTAATCACTTCTTCAGCTATCGAGCAGAAGTAGTTATTAAAATCCTCCGCATTTAGGTTTACTGTGGATGGGATATTTAGTTTTTGTTTACTATTATTGATAACCTGCCACATGGCTGTTTGCTTGTTAGATGCAGAATTTATAAAATTGTCATTGGTAGCCTTTTTGGCTTTACAAATTTCCAAACGGTATCTACTTTTTAGGGCTTTGACTGTGTTTAAGGGCATTAGAGTTGGGTTGATCTTAAAAGAGCAGTGATAAAGTGTAGTCTTTCCCGCATTTCCCTTAGGTTAGCATTAAACCAGTTTGAGTTGGGTTTTTTGTTATTTAGTCAACTAGTGTCGATTTTTTTGGAAAACATTTATCCATAGCAGACTGAATGATATTAATTAGTTTGGAAAATGTATTATTAATATTAACTTCATTATCCGAGATGAAATTCCAAGATTCACCAGCAATACAATTATAAAAATTAAACAGTCCTGGCTGGGTTATGGGCCTGTAGCTTACACGAATTTTTTTGGATCTAGGGGAGTTAATCTCCAAAGTACACTTTATTGCGTCAGGATCTGACAGGTGGTACAGAGACAATCCTTCAGTTGTTAGGGTGTGTTCATTTACATTGGTAAAGACATTATCGATGCAGGCATTAAATCTTGTATTAAAGTTGACAGCCTTAAATAGATCAAAAGATAAGAAAATATTGCAAAGCTGGCATCACGAGAATGAAAGTGGGCATTAAAGTCCCCGGTAATAATAGTACGTTTCTTTAAGTCAATTTTTTCTAAAATATGGGTTATTTTCTCTGTAAATAAGTCGAAATCAGAGTCAGGAGAACGGTAGATTGTTATTATTTGCAAGTCATATGGAACAATAATTATACCTGTTACCTCGCATTGTTTTTCAAGTGACAGAGATTCGAGTTTCAGGGGGGTACTCTCCAGACCATTGCGCAAATAAATGCTCACGCCACCATGCCTTTTAACAGATCTACAGAAACCTGAAGCAGCAAAAAAGCCTGCCAAGTTTATTGCCTCAAATTCGGCTTGAGAGAGCCAGTGTTCATTTACACACAGGCAATCAGCCGAAATCTCCCCCAGGAGCACCTCAAATTCAGCGAACTTTCCGCGCAGGCCCTTGAACATGGACCTGAACAGCATGAAGTAGGGAAAACTTGTTTTTTGTTAAAATATTATTTGATTTACATTTATCTGGGATCATTTTTCTAGCGGTGGTAGCTTCTCCTAGTTTGGCAGAATGGTACTCCGACTGAGGTTGTGAAAATGGTTGACCACAATACCACGGGGCCATGAGTTTGGATTCATAAAGGTGGCTTCATATTTACCATCGATTGAGACTCTGAAAGAGCTTCTGGTGGCGTCTTTTTTAGTTCGTAGTTTAATGCAGGTACTTTCCATCTTTAGATTTACTTTAATGTAGTTTGACAGTACTTCAGGAGCAGATCCCGGAGTTATGTTACTTATCTTTATGTTGTTATGAGCTTATATACATAAGCCTACCGATACACAAAAATTCAACTAAACAAACAAGACAAAAAATAAAAACTTCAAGAAAAAATAAGCAATAAAACTAACAGTTAAAAAACAAAAACCGGAGCAGCAGGCTGACACTTCACTAATTATGCGTTCAGAAAAAAAAATCATTAAGCGTGTAAAATTCTTTGGCAATTAAAAAGGCCTTAAGTGACGCTTAAACAATTCACTGCGAATGGCCTTAAGATTATCAGGTAAAGAGTTATATACCTTAATGCAACTCATGAGAGGCCCTTATGAAATAGAGATGTTCGGTGAGTATTAATACTTTAAGTTGTGGTATTTTCTATAAAAAGAAATATCGAAAGTGTCCCAAATTAAAAATATGACGATAAGTATCGATACATTTTTTAAATGGCCACGCTAGAATTTCTTTGACTATTTTAATCGCATATTAAGTTATAGGTACCTACATATTAACCTTTTAAAAAAAAGTCAATATTTTCTAAAAACAAAGAGTTTCGACATGTGACATTAACAGCTGAAACTGGTTTCATCCTAAAAGTTCCCATTTAAGTAGTGAGCAGTAAGCTCACGCGTCAGGGTTCAGAGACTAAATTTTCTTGGTGTTTATTATTTAAGTTGAACCGTGAGTAGAATAAACCATTTTAGGATACTTAACTCTCCTATTTTCAATAACAAACATTTCATTTATCATCATTTGCTACTATAAATTTAATATTATTAGTTTATCTATTTTAATTAGTGTACAATAGGTTGTCAAACCTTGCGCTCACTGAGAACGAATCAAACTGTTTGTATTTAAAAACACATGGCATCTTGACGGCTTTGTACTATGCCGCGAACGTAAATTATATTATGGCAACGCAGCATTGAACGCGAAATAGGCGCAGGCACACCGCTTAATTGGCTCGTAACTTCAATATTTGGGCGGCGAAACTCTTGGGGCGCGCACCACCTCCAGATTATAAAGATTACAAATCTAACAACCTAACAGAGCCAATAATATGTACAACTGACTTTTTTTTAAATGAAACGTTCACAAAATTAGTATGCATTAATTGGGTTAATTATGAGAACTATATACTACCAAGGTATTTTTCAATATATTTCATATGCAAAAGGAGGTAGGTAAGTAATGTAGAATTCCTAAAATTATCCATACCTACTTACTTGGGTCCTAGATATTCTTAACCAATATATTCCCATATTACTTAGGTATTTTATGCCCTCATCTGCGACATTTACACATCCTCCTATGTCCAATCCTAATAGTTTTTTGCAACTTGTTGCTATGCATTTTAGGACTTCATTATCGACCTTGTCACATCTCATAATTATAAGGTTTTCTAAATTTGGAGTGTGTTGTAACATATTTATTAATCCTAAAGATAAAATAAGATGATTATTTAGACATAAAATACTACACTACACTACTTCAATAGGTCATATAAAATTTAACATCTATTACACGTTACTACCTAAGATAATGGACAGTTTAAGGACAGGGGCGGATGGGACACCTTGAACCGGCGCGAGAAGTCAATTGGAACGGCGCGGCGCCGCGTCGTGTCGATCCAATAAAAAAATGAAGACATATATATTTTTTTTCCACTTACGACATATTTTTTATAATAACTCATAAATAAGAAAACAAACTTCATTTTTTACATTTAAAACACATTTAGGTGAAAAAAATATTTATTATTAATATAAAAATTAACTAAAAAATATTTAACATAAAGATAAGTAACATAAATAAAAAAGGAACTGGTTTTTTGCTTTTTCGATTATTTTCAAAATTAATTCAAATTGTTAAAAAAGAAAAGAAAAAAGTTCGCAAACAGCGGCGGCGCCTGAGGGATCGGCGCACCGGGAAATCTCCCGGTGGGCCCATCCGCCCCTGTTAAGGAACGGAACATTGATAACTTCAAAAGGTCCCGTAAAGAAGTTGAACAATTGGTATTGAATCGGGCTTATTACGATGTGGAGGAGTATTTTGTGGAAACATTTGGATGTATTTTAAATTTCCTTTTTCACGTGCGACTTGTCTGGCAGTTTGATGCTATTCGATTTTTTGATTTTAGGAATTAGATGTAATAAAATTATATTAAGGTAAAACCCCCAATGGTTGACCGTTCGGTAAAAAATTATTTTTATAAGGTTTAATTAATGGAATTCTAAACACTTTTTATTCTTGGAATTTTTTCGATATCTCATCAACTTATCTGATTTATGATGATTTCATATTGGTTTTTTCAACTTTCCCGCCATATCATTGGTCACGTGACGTATGTCAAAATCGATTTTAAGGTTATGGGACATGCACATCCAATCCCCCAAAAAAGATTTTTCAATATTCCGCTAATAAAAATTTTTCCCATATGTTGCGAACTCTTTGCCGGTCACTGTATATGAATCTGTTATTGATGTTTTTGAACGTTAAACTTGCGAGGATATTTTATTAAAATTTAATTCTTATGCTGAGTGATAAGGGGTGACTTTGATAATCTCTGTAAACTTATGGATTTTCAAAGTCATCCCAAGCGCACATAAAATTGATAAAAAAAATATATTAAGAGGGAGGGAAAAAGTGTTACATTAATAACTCTTAGATCCAAAGCATTCGTTGTAATGCAAAAAAACAGTGCCTATCAAAGTCACCCCAATTTGAGCATAACTTTGATAATGTATTCATATATATCAAAGTTATGCTAAATATCAATTATTTATTTTCTAGCAAAAAAAAAACAATTTTTGAAGTTTGTTTTGAGCCTGATGGAGGTCTTCATTCGGCATAGTGCAAATACATTATTTTTTTTGGCGCAAAACTATAGGTGTACTTTTCTTGTAATTTACATATTAATCAAAAAAGCTAACAATTTCACCCCATTTGACGGCACCAAACTATTTACAAGTTAGTAAAGCGTCCATTTAAACTCAAATATTTGGAAAATTTTAACCTACAGGCGGTTTTATGTTGGGTGTCAACTATTGATCCGAAATATTTTATATAGGTATCCAATGCTTGACACTCTATGTCAAGCATTGGTCCAAGTGCCGTTGATAAATCTTTATCCTGTTTGTATTTCGGCGTTTTCCCCGTTTTCTCGACACGATTGCGCAGATATGAAATAAAATGTTATAAAACGTTTCGGACCAATAGACACCCTGTCAACTATTGGATATCATAGTGTCAACAATTGGGTATTTTTCTAGATTCCATTAATTGAGATAATTATGTCAGCACGAAAACGCCATATTTTGCAATAAAAATGGAAAATAAAAAAAATATGCAAAAAAGAAATAAGGCCGAATCATTAGATTCAGAAACTACCGATACGTGGGTAGAATGTGGATACAGCTTGGATGATGTAACTTTCAACTTAAGTAAGAACCTTCGCAACGATAATATTTTTGAAGATTCATCTGAAGATGATAGACCTCTCTCAACCCTTGTTTACCAAGGGAATACATTGCCATACCAAGAAGGTGATTTTGCTGTTGTGGCCTTTCCGGAGAAAAAAAGAAAGCATATATATGTTTGTGCATGTTGTAGGCAGGAAAAAAATGTTAACACTTATTGGAAACAGCACATTTGTTATAAATGATAAACATCTGCATTATAAAGGCAGCTTAAGATACTGGAATTTCCCAATTTGCAAGTGGCGGGTGATCGTTTCAAATATGAGTTTAATAAATATATATATATATATATATATATATATTAATACTGATGGTTAAAAAAATACTTTTTCCCCTTTTGGACTACTTTGATTATAGTAGGGGAGCCCAGCAGGGGATTTTGGGATTTACTCAAGCGCGGCAGATTAACATATGGGGGATACCTTGCACCCTGTTGAGTACCTCTGCCATGTCTAAGCCCTCTATATATAGTGCAGCGCGTGTACGGCAGCTGATCAGAATAGTAAAAAAAATCGATAGCTGGATTTACTCGAGCGCGTCAGATTAAGGTGTGGTGGGTTAATTACATGCTAAAGAGTCTGCATTTCAATAATCTGACGATTTAAGCGTGACGTAAGGGAGTGGGACGGTCACAAACTTGCAAAAAAAAACGTCACATGGACATTCTCGAGCGCGGTCAATTTTTTTTTATTTTGAAGGAAATAATTAAAGGATAATGGGATAAATATAATCTGCCGATTACCACAAGCCAAAGTAACAAAAATCGTCAATAAAGTTTATTAGCGCGTGCAGCTGCAGTGAAGCACTCCGCGCCTCAATGTCTCTTTCTTTATCACTCACTCTCTCGCACCGTCCCCACACTACTTTCCGTCAGCCATCACGCCATCACAGGCTGATCACAGCATTTGTGGGAATATATGTACAGGGTTATTATTTTACATTTTAGTTTGTCCCACTTTTAAAAGCCTGTAACTTTTTTGTTTTTTGAGTTAGCGCGTTCACTCAGGATGTAGAACTTTTGGCCAAGTATTTATGGGTTTTGTCAAAAATGACAGTAGGTGTCACATGTCACATTTAAAACCAAACATTAAATTTTTTTAAATGAGACACTCTGTATATTAGAAGCGCATTAGATGGTTCCTTTTCTTCCGATTTCAAAAACATAACACACTTATGCATTCTTCTCTTAATTCCATCAAAAATATGTAAAAATAATATTATTAAAAAGGCTCAAGATAGTTATGAAACCGTTTTATTGCTATGGATTTTGTCTTTATTTATATCGCAGTCTGTCACTTTTATTGTTATTACTCGTTCCGAATTTCGGGATTTTTTTAAATTTTCGGAAATTTTTTAAGATTTAAGAAAAAAAATCATGAAATTTTTTTTTAAACGGTCAGATTAACAAAATCCCTCAAAATAATCGTCAGATTATGAATCAGCACCACCAGGACACCAAGCTGAACCGTCTGTATGAAAATCTGACGCGCTCGAGTATGTCAAAATAGCGTTTTTTTTTGCATTTTCGAAAAGTCGCCACGAGCTTGCGTCATATCCGAATCGTCAGTCTATTGAATGGGAGCTTCCTTAGAGATCCCTTAACATCCCCTCTAAATATCTGACACGCTCGAGTAAATTTTTTTTCCCCATTTTTAACCCCTCCGTACCGCCGCCCCCACCATCAAAACCGGCAGATTAATGTTCCTCCGTCATGAGAGTCACGTGGGGCATATACACTATTAATATCTGACGCGCTCGAGTATATCCATGCGACTGTTTTTTTTTTACATTTTTGAAAGCCTGTAGTAACTCCCCCCACCGGTGAAAGGGTACACATGATATGACAGTTTTTCCATCCAATCTTCAAGATCCAATAGGTCCCCACGACGCTCGAGTAAATCCCCATTTAGCATATCGTGGGCTCCCCTACTATTAAAGGTTATTTTAAGATGTTATATTTTAATAAAATGTGTTTTTATATATACCTAAAACCCCCTGTGTCAATTATTGCGAAAATAGCTGTCAACTATTGGTTCTCAAACTCTTAAAAATAAAATTTTTAAAAAATGACTTATTTGTGACGCATTAATTTTCTCTGCAAAATTTTTCGATAGCTGGATTATCATAATATTATAAAACATTAATAGACCAGGGCTGAAGCCTTTGAAAATGGTAGAAAGTGAAAAAAAATAATAGTAGGATGAAACCCATTGGAAAGGGTAGAAAACGATTTATCTCGATTTCCTGCAAAACTACAAGTCCTATGGAAAAACGTTAAATGGCAAAGTTGTGGATAATAAAAAGATTTACAACTTTTGTATTTGCACTTTTTTCACATAACCTCAAAATTTATGTGAAAAATTCAAATAACCAAGTTTTTGGTTTTTTATTTTTATCTTTTACAAAAAAAATTTTTTATGCCACGAAATTTGGTGAAAACTTTCCTTTTTATGTCCCAAATACACTGTAATTTTTTTGATTTAAAATATTTATTTTTTAACCTTATTTTGACTTAATATCGAAAAAGCAACCTAGTTTTCAATCGAAAATTCTCACGTCCAAATATCTGCTTTTTTAAAAAAGTCGGTGGGCTTTTTGTTCGTTGAAATCTCTACTTTCTGATGGTTTAAAAAAATATATACATTACTATGGTAAATGTTCTTCAATTCAATTCAATTCCCCGTTAAATCCTACCTTTAATTATATTTAGATCAACTATTTACGCATGTTTTTTGCGATCTTTATGTTTTATGGATTTGTAATTTTTTTGCTTATCAATATAACATGAAATCTTACGTTTTTCGAGTAATTAAAGTATAAATTTTAATAAATAGCTCAAAATTGTACATAATGAATAAAAAATTAAATTTCGGATTCGAGTTTTTTTCGTTTCTTTGCATTTTTTGAGAACATTTACCATAGTAATGTATATTTTTTTACACCATCTGAAAGTAGAGATTTCAACGAACAAAAAGCTCACCGACTTTTTTAAAAAAGCAGATATTTTGACGTGAGAATTTTCGATTGAAAATTAGGTTGCTTTTTCGATAATAAGTCAAAATAAGGTTAAAAAATAAATATTTTAAATCAAAAAAATTACAGTGTGTAAAAAGGTAAGTTTTCACCAAATTTCGTGTATAAAAAAATTTTTTTGTAAAAGATAAAAATAAAAAACCAAAAACTTGGTTATTTGAATTTTTCACATAAATTTTGAGGTTATGTGAAAAAAGTGCAAATACAAAAGTTGTAAATATTTTTATTACCTACAACTTTGCCGTTTAATGTTTTTCCATAGGACTTGTAGTTTTGCCGGAAATCGAGATAAATCGTTTTCTACCCTTAAAAACTCACCCCCGCCCCCCTTCCCGACCTCGGATCGCCCGTAATTTATTTTTTCTTTAATTTTTGTTATATTCTCTTCCTTTTCCAATGGGTTTCATCCTACTATTATTTTTTTTTGGTTTCAAAAATTATCGACCCTGGTCTTTAAGCAAAAAACACTTAATTTAAAAATAACTGATTTATTAATTAAGTGTCAAGCATTGAGCAAAATAGGTGTCAACTATTGGGTATATTCGAGTATATTCAAAAATTCATGTGTCAACCATTGGGTCATTTTCCTACATGCAAAAAAAAATTAATAGAGACAAAAGTATGCAAGAATTATTAACTTTGTTTACTGTTACCAATTCCCTACACTGCCAGCATATCATTACTATAAAATTGTGTAAATTTACCAAAAATTAAACATGCTAGGTGCCCAAATGTCGAATTTTCATCCTTAAGGTGTAAAGCATTGGGGGTTTACCTTAAGTATCAGATGTTAATATCCATTTATGTATCATAATATATCATTACTAGCGTGTATCCGGCATGCGTTGCAACCCGCTGGTATAAATACAAACCCGATATATTAGTACCCGGCATGCCACTTTCTGAAATTGCACCCGTGCGAAGCCGGAAAGGGTCGCTAGTTATACATAAAAACCTTTCTCTTGAATCACTCTATCTATTAAAAAAAACCGCTTCAAAATCCGTTGCGTAGTTTTAAAGATTTAAGCATATATAGGTAGGGACGGACAGACAGCGACTTTGTTTTATACTATGTTAAGATACCATATAAATAAGTATATTTATTGTACTGTAATTTGTAAAAAAGGATCTAATAAAGATTTAAGTACCTAAGTAAATATTATGCAATACACCTATTTCTTGACAAAATGGTAAACTCAAAGGTAATAATAATAATAAAAAGTTTATTCAACATTTTTTGGTTACATTTAATGTTAATATAAATTTTTTGAATAAACTTAATTCCGAAACTCAGAAGTAAATACTTGTATTGAGTTAAATATAATAATAAGTTAAATATAAATTGAAAGTTAAATAATAATATAATATTTATTGTAAAGAATATATTTCATAATTCAGACACAACTATGTTATAATATAAAACAAACATGACAATATTTTATTTGTATTTTATATCACTACAATATACGAAGATACAATACGTTATGTATATAATATATATATAAATATATTTGAAAGAAACTAGGGAAATACAAATATATATTCTTTAGTTTATTCATTATTTATTAATGACGTTCTTGAATATATCTCTTGGATTAGATAATATCCAATTTTTAATTTTATTTTTATAATTATTTAACGATTTAATTATTTTAATTGACTGTGGTAGCATATCAAAAATATATGGATTGATGTTCAAAAAATGTTTGTGTGCTATTGTTTTGTTTACTCTATTTTTATATGTAATAGTATTTTTATGACGAGTTTCATGTGTGTGATTAATATAATTTATTTTATTTTTATGTTTAAAAATATATATTAACATGTTATAAGAAAATATTTGTTTAATATCCATTTTTTTGCTATTTTTAAATAGTAAATCTGAAGAATATTGGCGGTCTTTTTCGTAAATAATTTTTAAAATGTATTTTTGAATAGTTTCAATATTATTAAGATAATTCTTATTTATGCCTCCCCATCCTAGTATTCCATAATTTAAATGTGTTTGTACTAAAGCATAATAAAGTAGTTCTAATTCTTTTATATTTAAAAATTGTTTAAGATGTTTAAATTTTGGTATAAGAATTCTTAGTTTTTTTATAATGTAGTCACTATGTAAATCCCATTTTAAATGCTTATCAAAAATTATTCCTAGATATTTAATATTTTCACCTTCTTTTATGTTAATATTATTATTGCATATTATTGGACCAATATTTGGAAGTTTATTTTTGTATGAAGTAAATGGAATGTATGTTGTTTTGTTATAATTTATAGTTAATAAGTTTTTATTAAACCAGCTGCTTATTTTTATAAAATCTTTTTCAATAGTATTTTTTAAAATATTCCAATTTATACCTTCATAAAAAATTACGGTATCATCAGCAAAACTATGTAGTTTTCCTTGACAATTTAAATTAAAAATATCATTTAGATAAATATTAAAAAGTATTGGTCCTAGGACTGTACCTTGTGGTACTCCATAATTAAATATTTTTGGTGAACTAATATTTTCACCAATTTTAACATAATGTACTCTGTTATATAAATAGTTTTTAAATAAAGTTAATATTTGACCACGAAATCCAAGTTTTTCTAATTTGTTAATAAGAATTTTATGACTGACAGTATCGAAGGCTTTAGCTAAATCCAAAAATATGCATATACTGTTCATTTTATTATCAATTGAATTATATATTTGATTTGTTAGGTGACAAATTGCATCTTGTGTAGATTTATTTTTTTGAAATCCAAATTGTTTATCTGATAGGATTTTATTTTTGTTTAAGAAATTTTCTAATCTTTCTTTTAAAACTTTTTCGAAAACTTTTGCTAATGATGAAATTAATGTTACAGGTCTGTAATTTTGAAATTCAACTTTATTTCCGCTTTTATAAATTGGTTTTATTATACCTATTTTAAAAGCAGATGGATATATTCCTGTATTAAAGATGGTGTTAATTAAATGAGTTAATGGTTTACAAATGTATGAATTTATTGATATTAAAATCTCAGGTGTGATACCATCAATTCCAGGAGATTTTTTAGGTTTTAAGCTATTAATAAATTTTTTAACTTCATGATAATTAGTTTCGTTTAGATAACAAGAGTTTAAATTATTCTGAACAGTTTCATCCAGCACGTGATTATTATTTTTACTTGTTATATTATTTGCTAGTGATTCACCAACTTTTGAATAATATTCAATAAAGTATAATTTGATATGAAATTTTTATCAGTTGTTTCTCCATTTGGTAGTTTCATTAGATCAATAAAATTATTTTTATTATTATTTTCTTGGCATAGTTTTTTAACACATTGCCATAATTCTTTAGATGATTGGCATTTATTTTTTATTTGAGATTTATAGTAATTTATTTTAGCTTTTCTAATTATTTCATTTAATTTATTTTTATAAATTTTGTATTCGTTTTGTTGATGTATGCTATTTTGATTTTGAAGATTTTTGTAAAGTTGATTTTTTTTTTTATTGATATGAGTAAACTATTTGTAATCCATTCTTTTCTCGGCATGTGTTTTATTTTTTTTTGATATTTGCATCTTTCAACATTTATTTTTATTTCGTTAATTAAAAGATTTGTTAATTCTTCCGGAGATTTTATTAAAAAATATTGATTCCAATTGATTTTACTAAAAATTTGTTTTAATTTATTATAATCAATATATGTTTTATAATGTGGTAATCTAGGTTCATCTTTCGTGTTTGTGTTTGAAAGATTTTGTAAAATGATTGGATAGTGGTCTGTAATCTGATATTGAAATATAAATGATTTAAAATTATTAACATTTTGTTTGGTTTTAATGAAAATATGATCAATGCACGTTTTTTGATCATTAACTTCTCTCGTAAAATTGTTAATATAAGATTTAAAATTATATTCACTCAAAATATTACAGTAATCATTAGTATACTGGTTATTTAATTCTGAAAGAATATTAATGTTTAAATCACCAATAAAAATTGTTGTATCATCATTTTTAAATTTTTTATTATAGTCAATAAAAAATAGGTTTAAATCGTTAATAAATTTCTTTGGACATGTAGATGGAGGTCTGTAGATTGTTATAATATTAATTTTTGTATATTTATTAATGAACAAATTAATAAATATTATTTTCATTTCACTGAAAGATATTATTTCATAATCATAACTAAGATTATTTTTTATAAAAATAATAATTCCATCATTTTGATTAAAATTACCATTGTTATATATTAAATTATAATTTGGAATAGAATATAAATTTGTATTTAAAACATTCCAGGTTTCTGTAAATATTATAATATCAAAATTTTCATTTAAATGGTGAATAAATAATTTACTTTCATCAAAATTCTTTGCTATACTTCGTATATTATTGTGATACATTGAAAACGTTTTATTATCAAATTTTAAACTGTCATATTCATTTTTACTACTTACCAGCTGTGTCTGAATTTGATCTATTTCGTTGTTTTTTAAGTAAGAGTTCATTATTTTTCGGTTTTTGAAATATCTAAAAATTAATAATTTCTTAATTAGGTATTTTAATAAAAGAACTAAAAATTAATAAATGAGATTTTAAAATAAATTTAAGTTAATAATTTCGCGAATTTCCGTTTCGGAATTAATATTTATAATATTTTCTTCATCGTTTTTTCTAATAAAAATTTTTCCATTTTTTATCCAAATGTATTTAAATCCTTTTTTCTTTAATTCTTTTGTTTTTCCATATAAGTATTTTAATTTTGGTGTTAATTCTTCATTAATATATATAATATTTTGTGGTGTTGGTATTTTAATATCACTGGTCCATAATTTCCCATTATTTTTATAATAGTGTTTAGATTTTTCCATGACAAGTTTTTTAACTTCTTCATTTTTAAATTTAATTTTGATGATATTTTCTTTTTTTTCTGTTGTTCTGCTTATATTTAGTATATCTTCTTTATTAATTTTTATTTCAATTTTTTTTAAAATTCTTTTTGTTATTTCTTCATCTGTAAATTCTGGATTTTTGGGGATACCTTTAATTTCAATATTTTCTTTGAGTAAATTTTGTAAGTCTAAACCATTTTTTTGTTCTGATGTTTCAAATACTTTTTTTAAATATGACACATCATTTTTTAATAATTTATTTTCTGTTTTTAATTCTTCTTGCTTCTTTATTACTTCTTTTAAAGATGATGATAATTTTTTATTTTCTAGAACAATCGTGTCATATTTTTCCGATAAAAAATTCAATGATTTTTGAAGTTCCAAAATAGTATTGAAAGATATATTTTCAACATTTTCTTGGGTACACTTTTTGCAAAACCATCTTGTTTCATTTGTTTTTTTTAGTTCTTTTAATATAGAATTAAGTTTTTTGTTGTCGATATTGATACATTTTGTATGATACCAGTTCATACATTTTTTTTCATCGCATTGTATTGCACTTTGATTTTGTTTAATTATTATATTGCATTCTTTACATAAAACAGAATTTGACGTTCCAGCTTCTTCTTTATCTTTATTGTTAATTTCAAATTTTTTTATTCTTTCTTTGCATTTTTGTTGACTTGATCTAATGGGGTATTTCAAAGGTAAATATTCGTTGTCACTGTCATTTTGGGTTAAAATTTGACTGTTAGATAGGTCTTCGTTTTTCTTACTGGTACCTGTTTTATTATATTTTCTTGTCATTTTTCTGCCAAAAAATATTTAAATTTAATTTAAAATACCTAATTAATTCAAATTTCCTTTATGGTTCAGGCAAACTTCTATTTCCTTCAATAAAGCAATATTTTTTTTGTCCTTGGTAATCGTTTTTATGTATTTCTTATATCTTATTCTTGTATAATTTTTGTAAAATATAGATGTAAAAAATTTTTAGGTTGTTTAAAATATACAAGGTAATGTAATGTAAACTATAAAAGAACCTTTTTCTTATGTTTTTTCTTTTTACCAGTTTTAACCATATTTAGGCCTAGAAATAATTCTTCATATTTTATGCCGAGAAGATGGTTTCACAGTTTTTTTTACTCTTTTCTCATAAAATACATACCTACATAAGTATGTATATAAATGTCTAGTGCTAGTGGCATACTGCACTGATGGTAGGGTAACCTTTATTATTATTTATGTATTTCCAAACAAAAGCATACATCATTAATGATAAGTATAGATAAAATAACAAATGTCTACTGATAAAAAAAAATCTATCAACTATAATATTTCACAGTACTTATTACTTAGCAACACCAGTGGCGTATTTAGAATATTGCCACGGGGGGGGGTCTATACCTTTCGTTTTATCTTTCTTCTTTTCTTTCTGTAAAAAAGCGCCGCAGGCGAAAAAAATTTCGGTGCCACGCCCTATTTTGAACTATCAAAATTTACAATTTCTATGTTTTGATAGCTGAACCCAAAAAAGGAAAAAATTAAGAAATTTTTAAATATAAACGCAATAATGGGAATATATATTTTTTTAAATATTTATGTTTAAAAATATATATTTCTACATAACATGACCGATTCCGAAAATGATTGGTTTTCAAGTTATTTTTGCCAAGTACGTAGTAGACTTGCCTGTTGAATTTTAACTAGACACTTTTAGGTCACAAATAACACGCGAAATTTCTAAATTTCAAGAGTGACGAATGAATCATTAACTATTTGTAGTTGACCTATTACCCAATAGATGGCGGAAGGAGCAAGAAATCGTACTGTAAAATTATAAATAATATCTCACGTCGTTAATTGAAAATGAATGATGAATAATTTTATTTAATAATAATAAAGGTCTGTATTCAAAAATTGTAAAATAGAAAATTATTACATTTTGTTGTCGGGCGAGGTTCAGATCACCCTGTCTACAATAAATGCAACAAGGCATCTGATCTGTTCCGAGTTTTTTTTTTAATGTTGAGCCCACGGGGGGGGGGGGGTCCAGACCCCTCGGACCCCCCCCCCCTGAATACGCCACTGAGCAACACCATAGATAATAAGATTCAACAACCTATGAAAAATTAGATTTCTTTTTAAACAACCCATTAAACAGATCAATTTTACCTATATGGACAGTACCTACCTATACATAATAATTGCCAAGATAAAAACACATGCCAGGGATAATAGCATACCAAGAATAGGCTACAATGTTTTCTAGCTGTACTTTCAATAACAAGGTGCTATAACTTTATTCTGCAGGACAAACACCATATTGAAAAGGCCCCGACTAGGTATGTACATGAATGTAGTAGTTAGATATTAAGTAGTTCAGGTTGGTTGTAGGTTGATATTACAGGTAATGCCTACCTAACATTCTGAAGCAAGCTTCTTTCTTGGAGATAATATATGTGTGTATACGAGTTAAACCTTAAAGCCAATTTACATTAGGTGCAATTGCAAGTAAAATTGCCAGTAAGCATGCACTTATTTAAAAATAACCATTTACCTAATTGCATTGTATGAAGTTGCATGCAGTCACTGCACCTAATGTAAACAGGCCATTAGATCAGAATAATATGAAGATAAATAAGAAGTTTCACCTAGCATTTATTTTTTATTCTGTGATTTTCTACAGCAATGTCATCTAGAGTGCATTTAAACTATATTGGTTCTATTTGTTCGTTACCTTTAGTAGTAATTTTACAATTGCTTCCATCTCTGGTCAAATAAAGTCTCCTTAAATTTTTACAGCAGCTTAAAATATCAAGCATTTCATCAGTTACCAACACTGATGTTAGGTTAACATGTGTCGTTTGACTGTTTATAAATGCATTTAGAAAATTTGTAATTTTAACATTCCTGGAGAAATAAGAAGTTGAAGTGAATTTCTTCAATAGTTTATTTTTTACATTTGGTGGCAATATCTGTAAGGAGTCTAGACACGATTCTTCATAGATTGGTAAGTTGTTCACCACGTATTCAACAGCTCTAAAATAAAAATATTCAAGCAAATTTTGGAAAAGGTTAAATTATTTTAATATTTACATTGACAATAACGAAGCCACGACACTTCGTTCTTTATTTATACTCATTTTTCGTCTTTTATTTAAACTGAATACTCTTTTATGTCATAATATAAGTTAGTCAAGCGAAATTATTTCTTTGTCTGCTAAAATAAAAAAGTTGTTTGTTGTCATTGGAAAAATAAACAAAACATTTGAAGCTGTCACTGTCAGGTTAGGTTAGGTCCATCTCGGCAGCACAGAGAACTTTCTATTCTGTTCTGTTCGAGGATTGCGATGGCCTCTAGCTTTTCAGCCTCTAGGTAATTTTTTCTTCTTTAATCTTCATAAAAGCTTGGCGATAAGCGCATCATGGGTGCGTCGGGAGGTTTCCCTACTTATCCTCCTAACGGTTTATAGGCTAATAGGTTCGGGTACACATATATAAACTCTTCTCATTCTGGGGAGTAAGTATACAGAATTATCACATTGGGGGTTTACTCCCAGAAAAAGCGGAATAGTTTTTTTGGGTGGGGGGGGGAAGACTTTTTGCAGTTAAGCTAGACGTGTGCTAACCTCATGTGTGTTAAGAAAAGTTGCAAGCTTGATGCGTTTAAGTATACAAAAGCTCTACAGAAAGTTAATCAAAAGATTTTGCAATATGTACTATAATTAATACTAGTTTCCTCTAGGAACTTACTTAAGTCTCTTGCTAGTTCTCCTGTTGGATTACCTATAATGTTTGAGATATGTATTGGCGAGTTCATTTTCCTAACTAATATATCGCTCCTTGATTGCTAAATTATCATTGCATACCATATGATTGAGATCTCCTTCTTCTCCACAACTACAGTTTAGGTTATTCTTGATTTTTATTTTAAACAGGTGTGCAGGAGTGAGGCAATGTCCTGATCTCATTTTGCACATTGTTGTTCTGTGTTTTCTTTTGCAGTACTTTACTTTCTGATACCAAGGGACTTTTGAAGGATCTTTTTAAATGGTGAAGTAAGCAGTCCCCTTGACAGCACTTATTCTTGTATATGAGTTACCCCCGTTTTTCCACATCGATTTCTTAATTTCTGTTAGCACCTCGGAGTAGTGAAGTGAGTGGTCAAGCTTCGTTCCCATTTCACTGCCTTTTTGTGCCAATTGATCAGCTTTTTCATTACCCCTGATCCCTGAGTGGCTTGGGATCCAAATAATTTTAGCAGCGACTTGATTTTTATTTAATTTGAGTAATTCTTGTTTAGTTGACAGGGTGGTATGGTAATTTTATGATAGACCACCTATTTCTGAAATTTTCTGTATTCCACTTTTGGAGTCTGAGATAATTACCATGCGCTGTACTTGGTCTTTACATAACTGGAAGGCTTTTTTTACTGCAAGCATTTCTGTTGAGCAGATTACAGTCATATCTGCTAATCTATAGTAGGCTTCCAGTTCCGGACAGTAAATACCTATTCCACTATTGCCAGTTTCTGGTTCCACCGAGGCGTCTGTGTAGACTGGAGAATAACTTGGGTATTTTTCTTGTAGTATGTCCATTAGGATCTGCTGGCTGTGTTCATCCCCTTTTTTTAATTTTTGAATCAATGTATTCTATTTTAGTCATTTGACTTTCGTAATCCGCTTGGTAGCACGGTACCGACCAGGATTCAGTTATCCTCTCTACATACTGTAATGCCAGATTTAGCCCTTCCGATATCGGGGGAGCTCCACTGTTTTTCTAGTAGGGTGGATCTTCATTATAGAGATAGTAAAATTAAAGAAGCTATTTCGCGACTTTGCTCTAAGATTGTGCAACATGTTTCAATGTAACTTTTGCGCAAATCCAGTGTCTTCGAATGTCCAAGGGCATTTGGCCAGTCTCCGCAAGTAATGTCATGCAACCAATGGCCACTCTGAGAGCTTGATATTATATTCTGCTTAGCTTGTTGCAATTGTTCTGGGATGTTTTAAATATAGCTTGGCATCCGTAATCTAACTGCGATCTTACCATTCCTTTGTAAATATTAAGCAAAATTTTTGGATCGGCTCCCCACCATACTCTAGTTAGGGATTTCATTAGGTTGATTGTTTTACTGGCCTTTGTACAGATGTTATGTACGTTCGCATTCCATTTCATTTGGGAGCCAAATATTACCCCCAAATACTTATATTCCTCCACAAAATCTATAGGCGTATATTTATATCTTAGTTGTCTTCTGAGCATCCTTTTCCCTCTGCTAAAGACCATGACCTTGGACTTGTTAACTGATATTTCCATTTCTTTGGTATCCATCCATTTTTCTATGTTTAATAGGGTTCTTTACAGCTCCTCAATACAGGAATTGATGTCTTCTCCTGTGCAATATATATACCTAGGTTATCGGCATACTGTAGTGTTTTCACGTTTCCGGTCAATTTTTTCTTGAAGTCTCTAGTATATATATTAAAAAGAAACGGGCTTAATGGAGAGCCTTGCTGTATGCGCCGAAAAGTTATCCGGGGCCTTTCCTGTTTTAAATGATCTTATTCATATTTTTCTTCGCCACAGGTATTGCATAATCACATTAATCCAGTTGCCACCAATATTACATCTTTTTAGTTCCCTCTTAAGTTGTATCTATGGAGGGCTTTAGGTTAGGAGACCGATCGCATTACATTGGTTTCGGGCAAAGTTTTGGATCGGTAAAGCAGCTTTAAAAATGGCCGTCATGGGCGCATGTGTTGCTTTAAATCTGTAAAATGCATGGGTTCTTATGGGATAATCAACTGTTTTATTGAATTTAGTTAACTAAAACCCTCTACAGGCTGAGATATGTATATATTATATCTAATAAAGCTTATTTTATTAATTATTGGATAAAAAATACCGCTGACGTCTATCAAAACCTGTAAAAAGTCAAACACTTGACGATCACTGCGCCGCGACCGGGAAACAGCGACCTAACTACTAAACAGGCCAAACCTGGCAGACTTGGTCCTACCATTTTGGCTTCTTGAATTGATGTTTTCTCCCGTTAATTTCCGCCTTACCAATTGCTCTTTCTGCTACATTTATAACCGAATCCTTCCACTCCTCCGAGTTTTGCGGTTCTTGCAAGCTACTTAGGGTGTTATACAAATCCCAGTTGCCTTTCTTCGTCCTCCATCTGTATCTCTTGTTTATAATGACTTCGCAAAAATTGTCCTCTTATATGCTACGCAGGTTCTAGGAAAGTGGTCGCTGTTTCCAGTATCCTCCAATACTTTCCAAGTGCATTTAAGAGCACTTTGTGCGTCTACAAGTGTAAGGTCTGGACAACTTGTTACTTGGTTTGGGGCTGTAATCCTTGTGGCTGTTCCGTCGTTTAAGACCACTGTGTTAGTTCTATTGATAGCTTCCACTAAGTTTTTACCTTTGTTTCTGTTGCAGAGCCCCAGAGAGTGTGTTGGGCGTTTAAGTCCCCCAACAATATAAATTTTGTCCCCAACGCTTGCAGGATATTTTGAAATTGTCTTATCGTGATGTAAACCTCTGGATTGCAGTAAATATTGCATAATATATTAATATCTTTAATCTGTATTATTGTAATTTGCACTTTTTGTGGGATGTTAAATGTCTTGTACGGTATGTTATTCTTTATCATGGTGGCTATGCCTCCCCTACCATCTTAGTTTTTTAAAAAAGTTTTTAAAATGAAATACCAGATTTGCCTTTAAAAATGTTTTATTTAATAAAATTATGTCAGGATCTGTTTTCCTGATCATTTCTAGTAGAATTTCTTTATTACAATTTAAGCTTCTTATATTCCATTGCGTCATTTTTAATTTCTCGCTTCTTTCCATTAGTTCCATTTTTTGTTAACGATCTGAAGTTAGGTTCTCTGACTTTTCTTGTCTCTTATTTGTTGTGTATGGTGTTTGCATTTTCATGGGATTAATCCCCAAATTGGTTTCGTTGTTTTCATCCATGGGCGATTCGCCCAGGACCTTTTGACATTCTGTCAATATAAGCCTTTTTGAGTCTGTATCCAGTGTAGTTTGAATAATTATCCTCCTTATCAATGTCACTATTGGAATCTGCTCTGTTAAGTCATCTTCCCGTTTTTCGCTTCGTGTTCTACATGGTGATGGGAATAGGCATTCATTATGCTCCCTTCTGTTGTAATGCTCTATTTCAGGGATAGGGGTGACATTGATCTCCTCTTCCTCTGTGTTTTTGCCACGTAAGTATCTCTTTCACTATTGATAAGTCTTCTCTGAGATACCTGAATAGTTTCTGATTCCCTAGTTTTCAGTCTGGAAAAGTCTTTTGGGTGTCCTACGAATCCTGAGGTATAATGCCTGTCAGTTTGATCTTGATGCCTTTCTACATTATTTTGTTTGGGAAACATTTTCCGAGCTTCAAAGCATGAAATATTATTTTCAGCCATTGATCTTTTAATAGCTTTTTGCCTAATATATTCTTCGCATCTCTTATCTGTTGTTATATGCCCAGTGCTGCAATAAATGCAGGTAGGCTCTTTTTGGCACACGTTTCTTTTTTGTGGTCGTCTCCACATTTAGCGCACTTGACCCTACCTCTGCATTGTGCTGCTAGATGTCATGCATAGTGTTGGTAACGGGATATATAGTTTAACTTCTGTTCCCAAAAAGTATATTCGTACATACCTAGGCAGTTCTTTACCTTTAAAGGTAACTACAAGAGTTTCTGTATCTACATATTATGTTGGTTCTTTGCCTGCCTCCGTGACTTTTTCTTCATCCTTCTGGCTTCTAGTATAGTACACACCGATTCTGCTTCTCTCTTGAATTCTTCCATGTCCATTTCTAACTCTACCCCTCGTATTATACCCCTACAGCCTCAAGACTAGCTGATACATAGAATTTTTAATTTCGATTAGTTTGAAAGCGTTTCGAAAAAGTTCGTTAGAAATCGCATTTCGCTACTCCCATATTTCGATTCTAATAATAGAATAAACAGGTCGGAAGTCCTCGGCATATTTCTAATAACACTAAGATTTTTTGATTTTTATTGTTGCCGATGTCAAATTTAATAGTTATTAACCTATAAATCGCAAAAATCTAACGTCAACAAGTTTGAAACATTGTTTTCCTTTTTATGCGAGTATGGCTGTATTTTAAAGACGGCTTATATTATTTTTAAAGTTTTTAGGGACAAAACTATCGGTATAATAAATGATTTAAATGTTAGGGGCATATCAATTAAAACAGCGTCGCGAGCATTTTCGTCAATATCATTTGGAACGGCGTGTTATGCGAACAGAAAGTGATCCGGTTTACAAAAATTATAAGGTTAAGGTACAATTCTCTACGCGACAGGGCGAGATCTTATGATCTTTGTCTAGTCGGTTGTCTTTTTTCTTTACATATGCGGACTGAGATTCTGCTGCAATTTATTTTCGTTTCAATTCGATTCTATCTGGGCTGCAGCAAGACTCTGATAGATAGAATTTTTAATTTCGATTCGCTTGAAAGCGTTTCGAAAAAGTTCGTTAGAAATTGCATTTCGCTACTCTCATATTTCGATTCTAATAATAGAATGAGGATAGGTCGGAAGTCCTCGGCTTTTTTCTAATAACACTAGGGATTTTTGATTTTTATTGGTGTCAATGTCAACTTTAATAGTTATTAACCTATAAATCGCAAAAATCTAACGTCAACAAGTTTGAAACATTGTTTTCCTTTTTAAGTTTAAGGTACAATACTGTCAATCACACTGTCAAATATTGTCAATACGCGACGGGGCGACTGACGGAGGGCATCTTTGTCTAGTCGGTTGTCTTTTTTCTCTACATTATGCGGAATGTGATTCTGCTGCAATTTATTTTCGTGTCAATTTGATTCTATCGGGGTTGGAGGGGAAGGACGAAAACAATGGAAAAGAAAGAGAAAAAGCGATCGGAGTACCACATTTCTAAAATAACGTTACTTTGCGATTCGATAATGACTTTTCTGTTAATCAGAGTCCGTGTGCAGGATGCTAGTGAAGCCGGAATACATATAAGCATTTTAAGTTTTCAGTTTTTAGGATGTCATGCATTAAAAGGTCATTTGCAGCCTTGGCTGTTGTAAAAGCGACTGAAAGCCTATTTTTGCCCTTTTTGGTAGTTTTAAGAATGTCTTTAATCTGATTTGAATTTTTTCCCTATAACTGTGGGGTGTTCGTTACCAATGTTTTGTTTTGTTTCTTCTAAAATTACCAGGAAAGGCCTCGAGTCTTTATAAGAATAGGTACAAGAAATTTTTGTGTTTTGTGGATCATTAGGGGGGCCATTTTGACCCCTCGAGTATTCCCCCATGCTTTACTGCAAAACGCCTATTAGGTTAGGTTGTGGTTATTTTTGGGTTAAAAGGATTATAGTTACCGCTCGATTGATTTTGTATGCTTCTACCGATGTAAGTGAATTGTCCTTGTCGGTTTAGTTGGTTTTGGTTTTGTTTTAAAGGTTTTTCAAAGGTTTAGAGCGTTTAGAAACGCACGTCACATTCGTGTTTTTCGCGCCCGAAAAAAAGTCACCGCAGCACAGAGAATTATCGTTGTTGTTGGGCCATACAATGTTGCCACAATTATTTGGCTTATATCGCTTAAGCGATTTTGTCCGGGATAAATAACCAGCAAAATTTCAAACGAGGGGTTTCGATTGTCTTGGCCGGAGACATCCAGTGACAATGCTCCTAACTAGATTGTATAAATAATAATAATAATAATAATAATAATAATAATAATAAATGCCTTTATTTTCAATGTAAATACAATTTACAAAAATTGTGATGAAGGGTGGCGGTATCCAACGCTGCTGCTCATACAACCACCTTACTTGGAATTAAATATCAAAAATATTATTTTACAATATATAGTGCTGAAAATAATAATAAATTAGAAAGAAATAAACAGTTATTAATAATAAATAAATTCTATATATAAATCAGTAAGTATTAATAATTTTATTATTAAGTAAGGTATATAATAATTTTAACAAGAGTAAATATTATAATAAAAAATTTTCAAAAATTCTTTCTGTGCTGAGACTTTAAATAGAGAATATAATTAAATACAAACAGAAATATTTATGTTAGTTTCGATTAGTAATAATATATTTTTTTAATTCTTTACGAAATTTATTTGAGCTAGACGCTGTTTTGATGTCATTGGGAAGAGAATTAAAAATATTGACGGCGTTGTAAGAAAATGAACGCTGAAAAAGGGCAGAACTGTGCTTTGGAACGCTATACAGGTCTCGAAAACGGGTTTGCCTATCATGGATATCCGAGCCTCTGATAAGTTTCTCATATAAATATTTAGGAGATCTGGTCGTTTCAATGGAGAACACTAAATTTGCAATGTGCAGCATATATCTTTCTTGCATATTTAGCCAGCCAGATTCCTGGAGAGCAGGAGTTATATGGTCGTATTTTCGTATCCCATAGCTGAATCTTAAACATGCATTTTGAAGTTTTTGAAGACTATTTTTATCTACTTGTAGAAGCGCCGGCCAGTAAACTACGTCGCAATAACTTAATTGAGATAAAATTAGAGAATTACATAGCCTAAGTTTTGTCGCAGAATCGAATACATCTTTGTGCATATAGAGAAGTTTAATTTTGGCATAGGTCCTTTGCAGTAATTTTGAGACATGAACAGAAAATCTCAGCTCTGGATCTAACAATAACCCAAGGTTTCGACAGTCAGTAGAAGGCCTTAGGTCAACGTTGTTTATAGAAATTTTAAATAACGGATCATGTATAACAGTTTCTTTACCCTTGCCAAATACCATAAGCTGAGTCTTAACTGCGTTCAAAGCCAATTTATGCGCTTTAGACACCTGGGAAACCAACTCTAAGTCACTGTTAATTTTGTATACTGATATAATAAGTTGATAGAGAAAAAAAGAGAAATATATTTGCGTATCATCTGCATACTGGTGTGATAAACAAAATTTTAAAAATTTGGAAAAATCAGCAGTATAAATAGAAAAGATTAAGGGTCCCAGGATACTTCCCTGCGCAACGCCTTTATTAACTGGTACAAACTCAGAAGCCTCGCGATTTGTTAGAACTCTCTGTTGTCTATTTCCAAAATAGTCCTGGAAAAACTGTAGAGCCATATCTCCCAATCCAAAATATTTAAGTTTTTTATGCAGTATTTCATGGTCTATAGTATCAAAAGCCTTACTATAGTCCAGCAAAACGAGACAACTGCACTGATTTTTGTCATTGGCTGTAAAAATGTCATCAGTAACTTTAAGTAAAGCTGTTGTTGTGCTGTGATTACTGCGAAACCCCGATTGAGTAGAAGGTAGAATGTTATTTGAGTCCAAAAAGAGTTTAAGTTGCTCGGCCACGATTTTTTCCAGAATTTTGGAAACAGTGGGCAATATACTTATAGGTCGAAAATCGGCTAGTTCTGTTGGATTGGACTTTTTGGGGATAGGACTAATATTAGCATATTTCCAAAGATTTGGATATTTTCCCAGAGATAGACATTTGTTAATGATGAAAGCTAAATAATTGTTTAAATGGGGAAGTGTGTATAGTAACATTTTGAGCCCTATGCCATCATAACCAACCGCGTTGGTTTTTATTTTGTTTGCAAGTTTCTCAACTACCTCGCCAGTGACCTCAGAAAAAACAAATTTGTCATAGTTGCCAAAGAATTTACCCACATAATTTTGGTCTATAAATTCACTATTGTTAGCTGTAACATTTGGAACTGAATTTTGAAAATACTCCACAAAATCATTTGCGCATCCTATCTCAGCTGAAGATTTGTTTTTATCAGCAGTATGTCCCAGGTTGAGATACTTTATAGTACGCCAAAAGTTTCTTGGATCTTTTTTAAAAGTATATTGCAAGAAGGCCTTTTTTTCCGCCTTAACAGTTATATTAACTTGGTTGCGTATGCGCTTATAATCATTCCATGTTATATCCGTTTTATTACGTTTATACTTTGATAGTGCCTTATCCCTAAGTTTCATCATGTATTTCAAATTGGGCGTAAGCCAGGGGGCAGGTGGTTTAGTTATCCTTGATGTTTTAAAAGGTGCATGTATGTCAAATAAATACAAAACATTTCTATTAAAATAGTCAACCATGACATCCACATCATCCAATGTATATAGAAAATTCCAATTAATAAGACTAAGATCATAAACAAAAGAATTATAATCAAAATTAGAAAAATCCCGATAAGTGCGAAACATTGGTTTAGGTTTGTTTTTTATTATTTTTATTTGAAAGTTTACCAGTTTGTGATCAGAGATATCATCCATATTAAGAGTTTTAGCATTATTGACAAACTCTTGTTCCGAGCAAATCAATAAATCAATAAGAGTACTAGAGTTATTCGAAACGCGAGTAGGTTCAGTAATGCACTGATGTAAACCATATTTATTTAACAAATTACTTAGATGTTGGTAGTTCGTATTGTTAGTATTTAAAAAATCAATATTAAGATCACCACCAAAGGCAATAAAATCATATTCAGGTGTAATACTTACCAACGAGTTTTCTAGATCATCCAGGCATTGATATACATTTGAGTTAGGGGGTCTATAGAGCGTTCCCAAGCACAACTTCTTACCTCCAAGCTTAATTGTAATCCAGAGTTGTTCTAAAGGGCTACTAACGTTACTATCGATGTTCAAAATGGAATATTTTAGCTCATTTTTTATATAAAAAGCAACACCGCCGCCGCGACCAATGCGATAATTTCGTATCAATTTAAAGTTTTGAATTGCTAAGCCATCACTATTAATATCAGAGTTAAGCCAGGTTTCTGAGCGACCAATGACATCAAAAGATCCTTCAGCTAGGACGTCACTAAATAGATCAAAATCAGCACATAAAGATCGAACATTAAAATGTGAAAAATCTATCCATGTATTTTGCATATTACAGTTTAGACTGCTTAATTCAAATTTAGTACAATTTATTATATGGGATAAAAATAATAAATGTGCTTAGTGCTTTGGTTTAGTTACAATAAGAAGTGATAAAAACATTTGAGTTTTAGAAAACAATCTTTTTTTTTAAATAATAATAATAAAAATGAAATACTTGTGTGGAACAAATGAACAAATATCCATAGTCATGTAATCCTACTTTAAAAATAGTAAATAGCTAAAATATCTAAGAAGTAGGAAAAATAACAGTAGGATAGTTAACTACAACTTTGACTACAACCTTCAAGACCGGGCCTAAATGACCCAAGAATATAAACTTTAAAATTGCAGGACGGCATATATTTTAATAAATAATATGCCTGCCTCATATTTTAGTTAAAATGCCTTCAATTTATTTCCTACTTTTTATTATAAGAAAAAGAATAAGGTTTATAGCAAGTAAGATAATATATTTAGCAAAAAAGGGTCGGATTAACGGTTGATATAAATATAGATTTTATCAAGAGAACAACGTGTACGGTCTCATACTATCCCTACCGTCTCGATTAAGTCGTAGTCAGTAATTTAGAAGAGCTTTCGTAAAACACTTTCTTATTGCGAAATAATAACTTTTTTATTTTCTGCGTCACTCCACATCATAATTTTTCCGTTGGCGGACCACACTTTGTTTTTACCGTGCTGTTTTTTTGAATTCATTAGCAAATTGTATCTGAGTTTGGTTAAATCCTCAAAAATAGAGTATTTAGAGTCTTTCAAAACCTTTTTTGCATTGAAAACCTCATTTCTTTTAATATTTTGAACAAAATTCACCATAATTATACGTGGGTTCTCATTAGGGTTCTTATTGTTACCGACTCGAAAGGCACAGTCAATATCTCGGGAAGTACATGAGATATTTAGGTTGGTATTGATAAACCCAGTGACTAAGCCAGCAACATCTTCACCGTCTTCCTCGGGTATTCCAAGAAAGCGTAGTGCATTTCTTTTCGAAAACTGTTCAATCGAATCCACATTCTCTTCCAAGGACCTAATGGCTTTGGTATTTTTCACTATATTTGAGTTAAGAGATTTTATGTCATTGCTAACCTGTGTCATTTTCTCCTCTAGCTTGGAAAACCCAAGGTCAAATTCTGCTCTAATTTGCCCAAGGAAAGTTGCACAGACTTTAGTGATCAGTTTCTCATTGGGATCTTCACCGGCAGAAGCACTTCTGGTGTTTTTGCTCATTTCGTCACTTAGCAAAAGACAGATAACGTAATTAAAAACAACTATTGAAGTTCCTGGTCACAACTTTATCGACGCGAAATATTCATATTCCCTACTTAAAATTAAAAGGCAGTAATATAGAAATCACAACTATAGGTATAATAATATTACAATGAGTTGAATTTATATTTAATTTTAACATATGTCGATCGACAGCAATTTTTGTCACGGGATTTCGTTTAGGGGGGCAATTTTGTGGGATTTTACCTATATGATGCAGAAAATTCGTCCTGAACAAAAAAATTGATAAAATATTAGTTTGTTATCCATGATACAAATACTTGAATTTGAGTAATGCTTTGTAGGTATTTGCCTTTAAAAAAAAATGAAATAGATATAGAAAAAGAAAAAAAAACAAGTTAATTTGAAGAATGTAGTGTAGTAGTGTCCCAGCCAAATAAAATAAGCTAGCATATTTTATTAAAGAAAATAAAAATAAATATTTTATTTAAACAATCACGTTAATCGATAGTCAAATGCTCCGGTTAGTAGAAACTTAAATAAAACTATTAAAAGTAAAGTTTGAAAAATATAGTAAATAAAATAATTAAAAGTCAAGTTTGAAATAAAAACAAAAATATTTAAATAAAGTTAAAATAGTAAATGATAATACCTTAAACTATGAACGCGATAGGTACAGCTAAATAATTATTAAATGATTAAGTACTACCGCCCGAGAATGCAATAAAGTTATTATAAAAGTCAAAGTTGTTTACTACTAGTAAAACTATTTCTATAAAATAGATCAGACAGCAAAACTATTATTGAAAGCTCATGTTTTAATTGAATTAAAAAGAGAACAGTTCTGAGCAAAGTATTAAAATATCCAAAGCGCAAGGACTCACCTGCCAGTTACGACGACACACGGAAAATAAACCAAAGCGCACCAAGCTTGAATAACCTCTCTGGGTTCAGACCGTCGTCAAGTCCCTTTCTCTCGACTTGTGTGTTTAACCAATCAAAGCGCTCGAAACCCGTTCACACAGGATTTATGCTAACCTAAGTGGCTGCGCGTTAATGGTCCCGGGAACCAGACCACCCTGGCGTGTGACCGTAAAACTGCCAGTTGAAAAAATGTTTTATTGCGGCTCTCTGAGAATCATGCGCTATAACTCTTGGTATAACGACCAAGGAAAGGAAAGGAATGTACGGCTATACGTGACGTTAAAATGCAATTTATGACTCTAGTACTAGGAGCCCTACGTGAAAGTATATGGTGAGAACCCAGGTAGCAAAGGTGCATCCAAATGACGTCCTTTTTAGGTCATATCAGACGTAAGACGCTGTCCGGCCTTAAAATGGCGTCGCTAGTATGTCAATATTGAAAGTCAAAATGTCGTCCCAAATGGACGTTAATTTGACGTAATTTTTAAATTATTTTTTTACCAAAAGTTGTTGATCCCAGAAATTTCTAGTTCGGAATGGGCATTTATTGATATATCGATGTTGACACATGCATCGATTATCATCGATATTTATATAGATCACTTTAACAAAGTCATGCTTCATAAAATTAGTATTGTTACAATGATTCTAACTTCTATAACTATATTATTACTGTTTTTGACTTTATGGGACCAAGATGGAAGAAATTTGGCCTGTCGAAATATCGAATCGGTATGTATTCTACCCATCTCTATTTCTTTACCGTTAGATGACAATGATAAAATGACATTTGACATTCAAATGGTGGTTGCGGACGCTGTTCGCCGATGCTGCTGGTATGTTTGATAGCATTTGTCGCTGTTTTTTCCAATTTTGCCCAGGTAAATACTCGTGGACAATAATCAATTTCGTTATTTAAATTTTGGCAAAGAAGAAAATGTTTTCAGTTGTAGAATTTGGACTGGAAAGCGGTGGTGGTTTAGCTGTTGTTAATTCTGCATGGCTGACGCCCTTCAAAAAGGACGCACTGGTCTCCTTACAAAAACTCGAAACTCATTAATAGGGCTGTCACAAAAGGAGAGAAAATATCGGACAATTGGAAGTTATATTCAATTACTAAGTGTTATTATTATTTATAATTATATTAATAATTATTAATATTAAGCTGATAAAACAAGGAAGTATTACGATTGTAAATTTCTTAACAAGAATTTGTTCACTTTTAATCGTATGTATCGTATGTTAATGATTAATATTTCATGAAACTGCATTCTTAGTTTGAGTTAACAAAATATATATTATTTTCTTATTTATTTTTTAATTTTCAACTCTCCCTTTAACAAGACCTAAAACCGAAGTCATTTTCACGCCTGCATTGGACGTTATTTTGACGTCTTCATTATACGACATTTTGACCTCTGCAATGTACGTCACAGTGACGTCTTCAGCTGACGTCATTCTGACGCTGACATTTGCCCGTCATCTCGACGTCATTTTGACGTCAGTCCAAGGGTAATTTAGACGTCTAGGCTGACGAGATTTGTACGTACAAAGTACGTACGTGTGCTACCTGGGAACCCCTTAGCGCGGGTCTACGACCGTTATATATTATTATTCTGGATACTTCAAATGTGGAAAGCTTTTTGCATTTATTAGTGTAGTTACTTAGGGAGAACTGTCACATAAATTCTAAGTGAAATTTAGCGACCTCTGCAAATTCAGCTGGTTTAAGAGTGGTACTAAGAAACCAATGATGGTAAAAGAGAATTATATGACAGTTGGGTCCCATAAATCTAGTATGGTAGTTTTAGCATAATTCAAAAAGTGCCCCACACACCATGAGATCTGCCTCGAGGCACGTTGCGAGGCGAAGACTCGCACGATACAGTATCACGTCTCAAGTGGCCCACACTCCCACACACCATGAGACCTGCCTCGAGGCACGTTGCGAGGCAAAGAAACACGAAATAGTATCACGTCTCAAGAGCCTCTGAAACAATCAGTATCAGGCATACGCGCGTTTGTGGAGGTTGTAATAAAATGTCATTTCACAATCTTTCGAAGGAAAAAATATCTCTCATATGCAAGGCCGTAGCCAGAAAATAATTTCGGGGGGGATTTGTTCCAGTGGCGGATTTAGGATTTGTTCTGGGGGGGGGGGGGGGGTGCGAAAGGGAACTGCGCAGCAGGAAACTTTTTTTGGGTGCCACGCCCTTTTTTGGGTAAAATAACCGTAAAGCTTAATCTGCGGCAATTTGCCAGACTTTAAAAAACTCTTTTAATTTAAAAGAAATTCGAAATTTAAAAGGTCGGTCGACAAAATAAACAATAAACTATTTATTTTACTAATTAACATGTCTCTTATATTAAGTCATAATTAAGTATAATAATTATTATAATAAATTATTTTATGTAATAATATAAATAAAGTACCTACTTACTTTGTAATAAATTACAAAATCAAGTTTCCTGTTCTTAGAAGAGAAAATATTTATGATTTTGTTTACATCTACGTTTATATCACGGTGGGCATATAGGAAAGCCAGACCATTAAGGCGATCTGCAGCCATTGTAGCCCGTAAATAAGATTAACTATTATGTTGTGTAACAACAAAGTGAGACGGGCGCACTGTATATAACTGCTGTATCATTAATACTTAAGTCTAAAATAAATATCTTTTTTTTATTTCGGAGGGGCTACGGCCTTGCTCACATGCCACTCTTAAAATAATTGCAGCAAAATTAACCCAAAGATTATTATTTGAACTATTTGCGTATGGACGAAGAAAATTTTCATTTCATTTTAAATTTGATCAAACCATATATTGAAAAAAAAATACTGTGTTAAGGGAGGCTGTATCAGCTGAAGAGCGATTAATAGTCACACTTATATACTTAGCTACTATAACAACGAAAACTGACTACGAATCACACGAGACCTAGCGACTAGCACACACACGTTGAGTCCGGTCGTGTTTAGTCTCGCGGCAAGTATCAGTCTCTCGCCCGTGGCGGACTCGTTGAGACGGTCTCGCACGATACAAAAACTAGTCGATACAACAACACAGACCGTGAGATTTGGTATCAGAGACGGTGGCCTCGCGGCATGCCTCGAGGCAGATCTCATGGTGTGTGGGCCACTTTTGGAACAGTTAATATTCTGCATGAAATTTCTTGTGAAATTGCTAACAAAGAGTTTATTGGTATGTGTGGGAACCTATGAACATTAAATCACTCTGCATATATTTTACTATATAAACCGGCGCATAACGCTGGAAAAGTATTCAGTCTTCAGATTCAGTTAATCAGTCCTACTGAAGCAGTCAAGCTCTCAACCAGGGCAAGTCAGTGTTCGAACCAGACCATCCTGGCGTGTGACCTGTATGTATGTTGTCGTCGTCTGTTTTGATATTTTCATATTTGCGATTTTTTTTCTCGGAAACGGTTAGAGTGGGATGATTAAAACTTTTTAAGTTTAGAGAGGAATAGTGGAGTGGGGCTACGTTGTGTGAAAATTTCGAATATACGGGGTGAACCGGAAAAAAGTTATTAAACGCCAGTTTCGATAAATGTCGGGTTTCACGTGTGCCACACCGTGGTCCCAGGAATGAACTTGATCGATTCAAACTTTTTCGGCGTGTAGACGACCGTGAGTTACAGAAGCCTATTGTTTGTGAGCGCGATCGAGAGATTGGAAGTAATTTTTTTGATTTTTTCAAAGTTGTAAATGGGTCGAAAATTGTACCTATTGGATCGCTAATAAGTCGAGTTGGGTGCATCCGATCGACATTCGGTTTGGATAATCGGTTAGGCCATCTCAAAGTCTACCTTTTTCCAATACATCGTTCTTTACCTTACTGGAATGGAAATTGCCGAAAATTGTAAGAAAGTGGAAACCAGGAATTTTGGCGTGATTTCTTCACGGTTTTTATTTTTTTTTCGTACGGAAAACGACTTTCGATCGAAACGTTGTATACTTTAGCGGATGGAGCTCGTCAAATTGTATTAAGCAGATATTTTTTCGTTTCTCTATCTTTAATACGGAAAAAACGGCAAGCTTCTGGAAATTAATTTCCTAAGTATTCTTTCGAATCGCACTGGATCACTTAAACACGTCAGCAAGTGTATATATATAACTTTTAAAATTTTTTTTGGTCCACTATATCAACGGATAAACAAGCTTTAGTTTGCATAGTAGGCGCGCTCTGCGAAAACATTTTTTGTGGCTCAAAAAAATTAATTTATGATTTTTTAAGAGATATTTTTATTTGACGTTTTACTATATTGACTTTTTCAATTTTTAATAAAATCGTTTTATCTTGATCCCAAAACATACGCTGATATCTCGTCAACACGTCTGCATATCCAAATTTATCAAAATATATTCGCAAATTTGAGAAAAGTCGCTTTTTTGAGTGCGGAAACAGGCAAATTTCAGTTTTGAGTAGGGTGCCTTGGTTTTCATGAAATTTAATTCTAAAAATCCGGCTGTCAAAAATGGGGAAAAATGGGTGTTTTGAGCTTGACTTGCTAGAGTAATAAGAACATTTCGAGATTTTGAATTGGATGGAATAGCTACCTTGAACCTTCTTCTAATTTTATTAACAAAAAATAAGGGAAAAAATATCGCATTTATATCCGTACTTTTGATAATAAAAAAAGCTTGCAGGAAATATTTCAACTTCAAATTCTATAGTTATAATAACATTTCTCGAACTTTTTCTTTGCGTTTGATCAAAAATAATTGTAAAAGATTTATATCATTTATGTTAGTTTTTTCAATATTTAACATTTTGTGGTATGTCCATTACGGTGTTAATATACTTATTTTAAATCAAATTATTAGAAAGTCTGCGGCATCGTAGAGGTATAAATTTCGACTCTGGTCACTATGGTCCCTGGTTCAAACCCGCGTTTTGCCACTTTTTTTTTATAATTTTTTTTTTAATTTCGTTATTTAGATACTCAAAATTTTTTAAATTTCGGATTCTTACAGCTATGAACCTCTATATAAAAAAAGCAATAAAAAAAACCCATACCTGTCAAAATTTGACAGCTGTCGTATAGAAATTTGTTATTTAGGTACCTGAAACTTTTTTAATTTCGGATTCTTACAGCTATAACTCTCACTACGAAAAAGCTAAAAAAAATTGACACTTAACTGTCAAATATTGACAGCGCTCGTATAGAACTTTGTTATTTAGGTACTGAAAAATTTTTAAATTTCGGATTCTTACAGCTTTAACTTTCGTTACGAAAAAGCTAAAAAAAAAATTGACACTTACCTGTCAAAATTTGACAGCTGTCATATAAAACTTTGTTATTTAGGTACTGAAAATTTTTTTAATTTAGGACTCTTACAGCTATAATCCTCTATACGAAAAAAGCCTAAAAAAAATTGACACCTGTCAAAATCTGACAGCTGTCGTATAGAATTTTGTTATTTAGGTACCTGAAAATTTTTTAATTTCGGAATATTACAGCTACAACTCTGGTTACGAAAAAGCTAAGAAAAAATTGACACTTACCTGTCAAAAATTGATAGCTGTCGTATAGAACTTTGTTATTTAGGTACTGACAAAATTTTCAATTTAGGATTCTTACAGCTATAACTCTCGTTACGAAAAAGCTAATAAAAAATTGACACTTAACTTTCAAGTATTGATAGCGCTCGTATAGAACTTTGTTATTTAGGTACTAAAAAATGATTCTTACAGCTATAATCCTCTATATAAAAAAGCTAAAAAAAATTAACACTTACCTGTCAAAATCTAACAGCTGTCGTATAGAACTTTGTTATTTAGGTACTGAACATTTTTTAAATTTAGGATTCCTACAGCTATAATCGTCGCTATGAAAAAGTTAAAAAAAAATTGACATTTACCTGTCAAAATTTGACAGTTATCGTATAGAACTTTGTTATTTAGGAACTGAAAAATTTTTCAATTCAGGATTCTTACAGCTATAACTGTCGCTACGAAAAAGCTAAAAAAAAATTGACACTTGTCAAAATTTGACAGCTGTCGTATAGAACTTTGTTATTTAGGTACTGAAAATTTTTTCAATTTAGGATTCTTACAGCTATAATCCTAGATACAAAAAAGATTAAAAAAACTTGACATTTATCTGTCAAAAGGACAGCTGTCTTATGAAACTTTGTTATTTAGCAACTGAAAAAATTTTCAATTTAGGATTCTTACAGCTATAACCCTCGCTACGAACAAGCTTAAAAAAAATGTACACTTACCTGTCAAAATTTGACAGCTGTCGTATAGAACTTTGTTATTTAGGTACTGAAAATTTGTTTTATTTGGATTCTTACAGCTATAATCCTAGATACAAGAAAAACTTAAGAAAACTTGACATTTACCTGTCAAAATTACAGCTGTCGTATAAAACTTTCTTATATGGGTAATAAAATTTTTTAAATTTCATTCTTACAGCGTCAATCCTCAGTACGAGAAAAACGAACTTGAGAAGTAAAAAATTACACATATTTTTTTATTGCGACCTGGGTTGTGAAGAAACTACATATATTTTTTTTTGATCGCGAACTGATAATGTGATTATGATAATGAAATATGGAAAGTATATCCCACATTGCACAACGGTGTGCGAGTTTAAAAAGCAACTATAAATGTCAATATCATAATATTAAATATCATATATTTCCGCAACGAAAAGTCGTAGCGAATCGAGCGAGGCGGTATTGGAAACAGGACGTCGAGCACTATACGATGCCGTCTCCAAAAACTACCTATCTATACGAAAAACGGAAATTTTGCACAATTTCTTTTTATTTTTTAGTTTTTGTCAGTTGTGATAATGACAATTTGGCGATATGTTTCCCCTTCACGTTCCGCAGGAAGGTGAGGCAAAAAAGCAATAGAAAACATAGAAAAAAGAAACTAAAGAAAAATGCTCTTTAATACAAATTTTTAGTACTAATATTAGATGCACTCTCGGCTGACGATTAGCGATATGTACCCAGTCTAGTTTATTAAAAGTTGTTAGATGTTACAATCACGGAGTGTTTTTGTGAAACTTTGATTTTGTGAGGAATAACGATGGGGTTGTAAATTCAACAAATAGGTTAATGCCAAATAATTGTTAGTACCTAGACATTTCCTATTTTGACGATGATAAGAACTTTTACCCACTGTATGTTATGGATGTGAAACGTAGAATCTCTATACAGTGCTAGACTATCCTATTTTAATAAATAACTTTAGTAAAATTTCTGATATTTACTTTCGAAACGACTCCCGTAAGGACAGGGCCGTCGTAGGTCGCCAGTGCAAGGAAAATGATGCCTTATCTGACAGTGATTAATATTAATGCTGTTTATACAGATAAGACGTCGAACCTGCCAAGCAATTAATATACCCAAAGTCCACGAACCCACAAATAAATATTGTAGGTCGCCCATGTGTTTAAAAAGTGATTATTAGGCCAACATAAAGTAACAATAAAAGGGTTACGAATCTGACTATACATGGGTCGGCTATTATAGTAGGCATAATAATCAGTGGCGTATCCACAGGAGGGCGAGGAGGGTCTGGCGCCCCTTTTACTACGTAAATACTTAACAAAGCACAGACTACCAAAAAATGTCTATAAATGCCGGTTAAAAAAAAGTTCTTTTTTATTACTTATTCTGTCGTCTCTATCGTTACCCAGACAGCACAAAGACATCTTAAAGATATCCAAAAGATGTCAACAATAGACATTCATGACGTCTTATGGACGTTTCTTAACGCCATCAAGACATCTTATGGATATCTTAAAAAGGTCGTATGTTACAAAACCCAACGTCTATACCACATCTTATGGACGGCTTACAGATATCTTATGGACACCTTATAGATGTATGATGTATACCTTATAGATGTCTTATGAACATCTTATAGATGTCTTATGAATACCTTATACATGTCTTATGGACACCTTAGATACATTTTATAGGCCAAACCGCAGAGCCCTAAAACATTTTGTTTTGTTTGTTAAACATGAAACATCATATTGCTTAATAATTGGTTTTATTAACGTATTACATAATTAAAACTTTTTTAATAATGAATTTCGCCTATCTGTGGCCCTTCTTAGCCACGTCGCGATGGCATCCTCGGCATCTTTTCTACTGTTTTGAAAGCATGTTTTGTCAGCAGATTTATTGACACTGCATCCACTGATTACAGACCAATTTTAATTATTCGAAAACTAAAAACAAACACTACACCACAGAAAAATATGTACCATACAAAACGTTTTTTAATCTACAATTCGTTTTCTTTTAACGGTTCACTAAGTAGAAAGTAAAAAACTGCAAGTCATCATTAGCAAAACTATCAAAAATCAAGCCCATCGACAGTTGACAGTGTTGACCTTGCGTCAATTTCAAATGGCAAAGGGGAGCGCTTTGTTGCCAATCCTAAGTTGTTCGCGATGTTGCCAAATTTACCGATTCTAAAATTTAACTCTATTGTTTGTCGTTAAACAAAAAAAAACGATTCAAGAAAACGTCCGAAATGGTAACAATCATTTAAATTCGATTAGACAAGTATACAAAAAAATAATAAAAGTTCTGAGAACGGCGACGGTCGGGTTTGTTCGAGCTGACGATCCGAGATGGCGGCCATCCAAAGTGTCCATTTAAAAAATATATAAGCTAGAGAAAGACAGGGATACTACAAAGACAGAAGAGAGACAAATCTCTCTCTGTGCTATAACCTAAAAAAAACACGAACGTCATCTACATCATTTACGATATTTTAGCGACATCTTATGGACGTCATCTTGCAACATCTTATGTATGTCTTGAAAAAAACGTCTTTAAGATGTCTTTTGTAGGTCTGCAGGCGTTCAGACATAATTAAGACCTAAAATCGACGTCTTTAAGACATTGTGTGCTGTCTGGGTATACTCACCATTCGTCAAACAAGCGGTACGCCATACTCTGTTAGGTATAGGTACTCGAAAATAATTTAAATTAGAAACTTTGTTAATTAAAAAACGTAATATAATAAGTATACAGGGTGAGTCGGGAGGAACGGACCAAATTTCAGGAGTGTATTATACACGCGAAAACAATGTAAAAAACCCATATTATGTTCCTTTCCGATATTCATTTGTTTTTAAGTTGTAGCGCAATATCCAAGACTCTAAACTATTTGACATCTATATTATATGTTGTCTTGACAATGTGTCATTATATTGTGGCAATAATTAAACCTTTATTTTTAAGTTTGAGTGATTAAAGTGTTACAAAATGCCAAATTCTTATTCAAATTTAGAATATGCAAATATGATGTTTATTTATGGTTTCTGTAATGGAAGTTGCTGTTAAAGAATATCGTCAACGGTATCCACAGTCATCCGACTAGGAACGTGTTTATCAGAGTTTTTAACAATTTGTGCGAGAATGGTACGCTTCCCAGTGCCAACATTACATCTGAATGAGCTACCCGACAAGGTTTAGGAGAAGTAGAAAATATTCTGGATTTAGTAGAAGAAAATGCAACGTCCAGCTCACGAAGAATTGGTACTTAATTGGGCATTCCACAAAAAAGAGTATTAAACACACTCCACGAGCAAGAGGCTTACCTATATATCCATACCATGTACAGGGTTATCCAACCAAGACTAGACAAGGCGATTTTTTGACTTTTCCTGTACTTTTATAAAAAAACTGAAATAGCCATCTTAAGTCATTTTCTCCCGCGAATTCGAATATCTTCAGCAAAAAACAATTGAACATCAAACAAAAGTACTAGGGGTCACTTTGATATTTTTTTACATTTTTAAATTCCACATAAAATTATAATTATTTTTTATTAAATGCACTATTAGTCTATACTTCATAGTTTCCGAGATATTGACTCTCGAAAAGTGACATTTTTGAACTTTGACAGCTTCTAACTTTCTAACAGTACGTCTTAGAGCAAAACGGCTTACATGTCCCTATCTTCAATTTTTATTATCTTCCCAAAAAAATCAACTTCCAGTTAAACCGGAACAACTATATTTCCTTCTTTCGAGTTACATCCGGTTTAACCGGAAGTTGATTTTTTTGGGAAGATAATAAAAATTGAAGATAGGGACATGTAAGCCGTTTTGCTCTAAGACGTACTGTTAGAAAGTTATAAGCTGTCAAAGTTCAAAAATGTCACTTTTCGAGAGTCAATATCTCGGAAACTATGAAGTATAGACTAATAGTGCATTTAATAAAAAATAATTATATTTCTATGTGGAATTTAAAAATGTAAAAATATACAGGGTGTTCCATTTAAAAAAAATCAAAGTGACCCCTAGTACTTTTGTTTGATGTTCAATTGTTTTTTGCTAAAGATATTCGAATTCGCGGGAGAAAATGACTTAAGATAGCTATTTCAGTTTTTTTATAAAAGTACAGGAAAAGTCAAAAAATTGTCTTGTCTAGTCTTGGTTGGATAACCCTGTACAGAGAGTACAGCACTTAAAATCGGAAGATTATGCTAATTGTATTGAATTTTGTCGGTGAATAAAATATAGTCATCGTGTTGCATCGCGTATACTTTTTACATATGAAGCAACATTCACCCGTGACGGTATTAATAATACCTACTCGGAACTCTCATGTATGGTCAATCGAAAATCCCCACGCAACAGTTGAATGAAAGTAATTTTCAACATAAGTTTTCGGTTAACGTGTGGTGTGGTAGATATGCTCAATAGCTTTAATTGGCCCTTTCATTTTGGAGAATCGCCTCACAGGAGAGTGCCTATTACCAGCACGAATGAGCTCCTGCACATTTTGCTCGTCAGGTCAAGCAACATTTATTTAGACGAAACATTTCCAGGGCGTTGGGTTGGTCGCGGTGGTTCTATTAATTGGCCTCCAAGATCTCCAGACCTCACCGTACTAGATTATTGTTTATGGGACTGGTTTAAAAATGAAGTGTACAAAGTAAAAGTGGACACTCGGGATGCACTAATTTGACGTATTAGAAATACTGCAGCCAATTCTAAAAAGAAAGACATGAAGCAATTAGAAGAGCAACGGGCCATCTTCGTAGACGAAGCAGAAAATGTTTATTAAAATAACGCTATGATTAGGAAAGCGTTAATATATGAACTTTTCTTTATTTGGTATTACGTTATAACTTGAAAACAAATGATTATCGAATAAGAACATATGGTTTTTTAAAATGGTTTTTGCGTGTATAATACGCTCCTGAAATTTGATCCGTTCCTCCCGACTCACCATGTATAGGTAGGTATGTCACAAAAAGCATACAAAGCATTTTTTCCCAATGTTAAAGTCATATGTTTTTTTTGAAATTTAAAATTAGTTCTTGGAAAAATTTAGTTCTCTTGTTACTCATCAATAATTTTAATAAAAAGGTTTATTGCCTCAATTTTTCAATATTCTTTGACTGAATGTGTATTAAAAAAAACAATATTATGACAAATTGTGTATTTAAAAAGATAGACACCCCAAAAGGACTTGGCTCCCCCGCCCCCAAACCCCGACTACTCCACTGATATTAATATTAAACTACAATCTATTCCTACGGCCGGTTTTTGCAAAATCTTTGGAATATATAACTACAGTATGTCCAGCGATGTGGTAGACAAGAGGACAAACAGACCAAAAATTTAGGAAAAGTCATTCTTTATAAAAAAAATTTCTTGCTGAAAAAATACGATTGTCGACGAAAAAAAATCATATTGTGTACAGGGTGTCCAAAAACTTAAAAATTCAAATTTTTTACAAGAATAAAATAGGTATAGTCAGATCTGGTCTTAACGTGCGGGTCCAAAGGTCACTGATCATATGCGTCAAATCAGACAACACAGAGGCTATCAAAATGTTGTGAGATTATTTACAAATATACCGAAGGAAGGGAAAATAGTTTAATTTTTTAGCTATCGCGAAGATAGCCACATATACCTAATATTATTAGTTTTGTAAAAATTATGTACAGGGGAGTTGAAAAAGTTACAAAAAAATGTTATAATCGTTAATTATATACCTACTATACCCTTTAATTAAAAACGACAATAATCAACAGTGCAATTTATTTTAACAATTTTACTACTAAAACCTAAAAATACAATGGCATTTAGTCTGATAAACTATTTCGATAATGAAAGAAAAAGTGGAAATTCGCAAACCAAAATGCAGGAAACCGTAATGAAAACACTGGGAATTAGTTTAAGGACTATGAAGAATAATGTGCATGAAAAAAAAGCATAATATAATACCCAAGAATACTAAAAAATGTACGTTTATAATTATAGCCTAAAAACTCTCATCGTCACTTATAAAATCTGAAAAGTCCTCGTCGTCTGAGTCGTCTTCGAATGGAGCAATTATCATTGGCGCTACTTCGACATCTAGTACTTGTTCTCGATCCCACCAATCCCTTATTAATATTTCTGTATGTTCCACCGATTTCTTCCAGTACTCTTGTGTAATATGATCTAACGAATCTTGCCAAACTATTTGTACTTGGTCGGATTTAAGACCATCACTTACATGTTTTTCATAATAAGACTTTGCACCAGCCCATATCAATTCTATTCCGTTAAACTGGCAATGATATGGCGGCAGTCGTAGAACCTCATGACCATATTCACGCAGTATTTCATCTACCGCGTATATTTTGGGTTTTTTAAGAGACTTTGCTATTGATAGGAGTTCCGATTTAGGCATATTTGGTAAAGAATTTTGGTTGCGTTTTTCCAGCCACTCATAAATATCACTTTTCCTCCAAGATGAAGTAGGCTGTTTATTTAAAATTCTTGAATGATATGATGCATTATCTAATACAATTAAAGACGGAGCATCCAAATTTGGTATCAATTGAACTTTTAACCATTTTTCAAACATTTCGCAATTCATATTATCATGATAGTCAGCACTTTTTGATGTTGAAGAAAAAATTAAACTCGCACCTGCAACATATCCTGTTGCAGAACCGGCATGCAAAATAATAAAATGCTTTCCCGTACCGCACCCCTTTTTCCTTTTAACACTTTTTACAGACTCATAATGCCAAGATTTTGAACCACTTCCATTCGAAAATATCCACGTTTCGTCTAAAAATACCACTTTTCTAAATTTCGATTTGTAATTGTCCGTATATTTTTTTAAAAACTGAACACGCTGACTCACTATCTGTGGCTGCTCACATAAAAATCATCGGTTACAGTCTTTTTTATAGCGAAAACCTAAATTTTTTATTACCCCGAATTTTTAATGTTTTTTGTAAAACTGGAAGAGTTACATTGGTTTTTGATTTGTATAAATCGTAAATTACATTTCGAACTCCCATTTTAATATTTTCGCTTAAATCCTCAGTCTTTGGCTTTCTTCGTTTACACTTTTTAGTATTCTTGGGCATTATGTTATGTTTTGTTTCATGCACAATTTTCTGCACAGTCCTTAAACTAATTCTCAGTGCTTTGGCTACCGTTTCCTGAATATTGGTTGGCGAATTTTCACTTTTTCTTTCATTTTCGAAATAGTTTATCAGATTAAGTACCATTTTTTTTTTGATTGGGGATGCAAAAACCCAGAAAATTGTTTCATTTTGTCACAAACTGTCAAAGTCACAAAACTGGCATATTTAAAATAAAACGTAGCTGGTGCTATTATAAGCTTTTTTAGAATCGCTGGAAAGTAAATACATATCCTTTTTTTTCATGTCAAAATGGAATAAGTCTGTCTCATTTATCTTACGTATTTTATTTAGAGGGTAAAATTAAACGCAAATAAAGAAAACAAAAACTGAGAGTATGTCTTTCTTGAATCGTATGACCCGCACGATAAGACCAGATCCGACTATAGGTACGCGTATTCTACAATTTTTAGCAAAATGCTATTTAAGATAATTGTTTCAAATCATCACATCTTCTAGGATATTGGTTTTCATTAAATTTGAATAACAATAGGTAATTTTTTGCTTTAAGTTTTAATTTCACTAAGGAGTTTGTAGGTGTATCTTTCATTTTGTATACCTTTACTTATGACCTTTGATTAGTTACCTCAGAAATAAATTATTACCGTGTCAAGAAAAACGTCATATTTATTGTCAGTAACTTTTAAAATTTTTATTAGTGTACAATGTTAACAACGGAGCAAAGAATACATTTAATCCAATGTTATGGTAACGTAGATTTTTCATACAGATACGTTATTGAAAAATTTAATGGAAGGTTTCTCATTTCCCAATGTACCCGTAACCAAATGGGCGGTTAGCAAGCTGATCAAGAAATTTCGTGAAACGGGATCCGTAGACTAGACGTTAAAAAAGTAAAAAAAAAATACAATGAAGATGATGCAGCGACTCTTCTAGTACTGCAGTCTGTTAGAGAAACCCCCATATTGTCATTGAGGAAACGAGCTAGGGAACTGTACAGGGTCATCCAACCAGGACTGAACAGGGGCCTATTTTTTTAGTTTCCCTGTATTTTTATTTAAACCAATATAGCCATTTAGTTTATGCTTTGCCGTAGAATCTAAAATTACCATTTAAAAAGCGATCTGACTTAAAACAAAGGAACTGTGGCGTAAAGTTGTTGTTTTTTCAATGGAACACCCTGTATATTATTTATTTTTATGAAACGCCCTTCTTTCCTGATTCCATAAATGTATAGTTTGTCTATATTAGCTCAAACCGTTTTTAAGATATGAGCAATCAAACATTTAAAAAGCTGTATTCATTTGAGCTTAATACGTCTAGAATGCCTTGGAAAAGAAAATCCCCGTAATGGCGATGCATTAAAATACAGCTTTTTAAATGTTTGATTGCTCATATCTTAAAAACGGTTTGAGCTTATATGGACAAACTATATATTTATGGAATCAGGAAAAAAGGGCGTTTCATAAAAATAAATAATATACAGGGTGTTCCATTGAGAAAACAACAACTTTACGCCACAGTTCCTTTGTTTTAAGTCAGATCGCTTTTTAAATGGTAATTTTAGATTCTACGGCAAAGCATAAACTAAATGGCTATATTGGTTTAAATAAAAATACAGGGAACCTAAAAAAATAGGCCCCTGTTCAGTCCTGGTTGGATGACCCTGTACAGGTGGCTAGATACTATTCAAGAAATGTTATAACAAAATAATATCCGTCCCTACAAACCGCATTATGACCACACATTAGAGTAGGGCGATGATGGCAAAAGATTGGATTTTTGTTTATGGATAGGAAGTAAGATTTTAGGTGGTAATAGGGGATTCCATAAACTTATAATGTTCTCGGATGAGTCCACGTTTTCGACGAATGGAACTCTATATAGCATCGCAACATGTTCGCTATTTTAGTGATGTTAATCCTATATTCAGAATCCCAACCCGACGTCAATATTAAAAAAAAAGTTAATGTTTGGTGCGTTGTTTTTTACTATGGTACAGTTGGACCATATTTCTTTGAGAATACTTGTAATAGAAATTCTTATTTATCTACTTAAATATGTTAAATACTTTTTTTTCTGATCATTTGGAACAACTGCCATTAGATTACCTACGAAACATGTACTTCCAACAAGATGGATGCCCGGCCATTTTGCTAGAGATGTAAAGGAATGGCTTGATTTGAAATTTGGACAAAAATGGATCGGGCGAAATGGTCCAGTTTTATGGCCCCCAAGAAGTCCCGACCTTACGTTGGCAGATATTTATTTGTGCGGGGACGCCTAAAACAGTTACTTATGCCAATCCTCGGCCAAATGATGAGAACATTTTAAAACAAAGAATTACACAAGCTATAGGAGCAATATCCCTAGAAGAGGTGCGGAGGCTATGACTATCTTGTAGCCCAACTGAAAAAATGCGTCCTTCACCGCAGAGCGGTGTTTGAAAAATAATGTTGTTCTACTATCTGATTTTGGTGTATGATCGTGTTTATCGCATTTTGTTAAATGTTTTATTTTATATTTAGGTGAAATTCTTGTAAAAAATTTGAATTTTTAAGTTTTTGGACACCCTGTACACAATATGATTTTTTTCGTCGACAATCGTATTTTTTCAGCAAGCAAATTTTTTTTATAAAATGATTTTTCCTCGAAAAATTAAATTTTTGGTCTATTTGTCCTCTTGTCTACCACATCGCCGGACATACTGTATAAACTGGCAAACTCCAAGTTACAGTGGCATTTTATGTGAGTATAAGAAAGTAAATAATATGTTTAGATGCCCGCAATAAAGACAAAAGACGATCAGTGTTGCCGACGTACGGCGTGAACAACCCATTGCGAAGCCAGAGCAAGGATAATTTATTTTCTGCTAAAGAAATGCATTAGGTATAATATTCACTTTAGTAATATTTGGGATTTCGCTTGGGTTGTATACGTGGTACTGCGCATTTTTCATTTATTTTACGTACCTACTTATATACAGTGAGGACGTAAAGTCTGGAATAAATTCATTATTTAGGGAACGCTAAATGTTTTTAAAAATCGCTCAGACACGTCGATTTTGTTTTTTTAATAAGAATTTTTTTCAATATTTTTTATTATACAAGGGTGTCTCCGAAAGCACTCTGCTTGAACCAACTTAAATTTTTTTAAATTGGAACCCCCATTTTTTTTTAATTTTAGGATTATGTGCATAATTGTGAAAATTTTTTATCTAACATGTCATTATGATTTATCGACAGTTAAAGTTCGAAAATAAATACAACAATTAAATCAGTATCAGCATAACTCAGTGAATAATTACTTGTCACATTGTTACATTTGGTCAAATTAGACAATTTTATGCTTCGTGACAAAATATCGTAATATTGTGTAATTATTTTCAAAATAGATTATTTTTACTCTAACGTTTTTCTAATTTTTGAAGTTTATTAAGTAATAGTTGTGAAATTTCTTTTTAACAAAAATAAAACCTAATGAAGCACAGAGGATAGAAATTCTAATGATGATAGGATATGGTGACAGGGTAAGAACCCAACAAGAAGTGTGTCAGTTATTTAATGAAAAATATCATAATCGTCCGCCAATTTCACAATCAGCTGTAAGTAAGATCGAGCATAAATTTCTTCAGCTTGGTCATGTTCGAGATGCCCCAAGAAGTGGTCGGAAAGCATTGAATGATGACCAAAAGATGAACGTATTATTAAGTGTTCAAGAAAATAACCATATTAACTCTAGGAGCATGGCTGCAAACTTAAATATTTCGAAAACAACGGTTTTAAAATATTGCATGAAAATAAATACCATCCTTTTAAAATTAAAGTCCTTCAAGAACTTTATGAAGAGGATTTTGAAAAAATGAATTTTGTTAAAAACATTGTTTTCTCTGATGAATCCACATTTTGCTTGAATGGTGAGGTCAACACACAAAATTGTATTGGTCGGATATAAACCCAAATTGGATGAGGGAGGGACATACTCAGTATAGACAAGAAATAAATGTGTGGGCAGGCATTGTGGGTGATATCGTGATAGGACCGTTTTTTTTTAATGAGAATCTAAACGGTCAACGATATTTAAGTTTTCTACAAGATGATCTTACTCCAGCTCTTTCGACGATTTTTCCTGATAAAGAAAATCCCGATTTACCACATCAGAATATTTGGTTTCAACAAGATGGTGCCCCGCCTCATTATTCAGCAGAAGTCCTCGCTTATCTTAATACTATTTTTGAAAATAGATGGATTGGAAGAAGGGGAGCTATTGAATGTCCGCCGAGGTCTCCCGACTTAACCCCCTTGACTTTTTTCTGTGGGGTTACCTTAAAGGTAAAGTTTTCCAAACTAAGCCAATGGACATGGAGGACTTAAAGAATCGAATTGTTCAAGAAATACGGTCAATTAGTCCGAAAGTTGTTAGAAATGTGCAGAAAGAATTTTTCGATCGTTTAGGTTACTGCCAATTAACCTTTGGGCAACATTTTCAACATTTATTAAAATGGTAAATAATTAATTGTTGTATTTATATTCGAACTTTAACTGTCGATAAATCATATGTTCCCGATTATGCACAGAATCCTAAAATTAAAAAAAAATGAGGGTTCCCATTTAAAAAATTAAAGTTGGTCCAAGCAGAGTGCTTTCGGGTATAATAAAAAATATTGAAAAAAAATCGTATTAAAAAAAACAAAATCGACGTGTCCGAGCGATTTTTAAAAACATTCAGCGTTTCCTAAATAATGAATTTATTCCAGACTTTACGTCCTCACTGTTTATAAGTAGGTACGTAAAATAAATGAAAAATGCGCAGTACCACGTATACAACCCAAGCGAAATCCCAAATATTACTAAAGTGAATATTATACCTCCTGCATTTCTTTAGCAGAAAATAAATTATCCTTGCTCTGGCTTCGCAATGGGTTGTTCACGCCGTACGTCGGCAACACTGATTGTCTTTTGTCTTTATTGCGGGCATCTAAAGATATTATTTACTTAACTGTATAGGTATTTTTATATGTCAACTTATTAATTATTGCACTAAAAAATGCCGTAATTATTTTAAATGATTTATTTTTATTAATTTTATGGCAAAAAATAAAATGCTGGTATGCACCCCGACGTCTTAAATCTATCAAAAATATTTTTTAGGATAGTTTTGCGTCATGGTACGTGTTGGTCGGGCTACAAAAATGCAAAACGCCCAACTACGTCCTCTGCAACTCTCGGCCTTTGCGTTTGATAAAATAATTTTAAGTTTTTGTTCTTGCGAATAAAACATTTTAAAATACCCGCGGAATTTCACCGTATCTACGCTTACCTAAAATAATTCAGCAAAGATAAAAAACGAAAACATTAAACATCTCAGTGGGTGCTTCGCTAGCGGAACGTATTTGCTGCTATGGAGGGGGAATGCAGCGATAGTGGAATGAGAATTTGAATTGCGCTCGAACAGAAGCAACGGTGAGTCTTGGTCGATCTCTTTTTAACTCTTAATTTCTTTACATTAAATGCCGCCCTGTAACGTCAGACTTGCTAGTACGGTAGGTAGGTATACGTAAATAATTAAAAACCAAACAAATATCATAGCAAATTCAAATAAGCCTATTTATTTAATACAAACAATATTTGTGTATGAGACAAATAAAAATTATTTGCTACCAATAAAAAAAGTCAAACAAATCATTGATTTAACTTAAAACGATCATTTTTTTCAGTATAAAAATACCTGGACTGCATGAATTTTAAAGATTAGTCACATTTATACTGTTAAGTTATTATAGTCTCATATAGACCGTTGAGTTTTTCGAGTCTCTCTTAGACATTTATTTTATCAAAGTCTAAAGTTTTTCGAAGTTATTGAAAAGTACCTATTGAATCGTCGAGTTTTACGAGTGCGCATAAACATCCTGAATTAGAACCTATTGAAAATATACCCCAATAATAAAAATCTTCCTACAGGGTCACAAACCTTACCTAGCGATGAAAACATGAGATCAAAACCTTATTACGTCAACTCATTATCCGCGCAATTCTTTTATTTGTAGTTCTCAACGGAGAATATTGCTATCTTTATTTTAATAAACTAAATAGACAAAAACAGCTTAAAAAGAGAAAACAACCCGCCCGATATTCAGGTAGCGGCGTTCGACCTTCGGCTAAATAACTGGGGACCAATGAGTCGAAGCAAATGTGACGTCACTGAGTTTATTTATGTGTTTTTATTAAACATCATATCTCGTTTATTTATTTCCTCAGTGAATAATTCAAAATTTTAAAAACTAAAACAGTAGAAAATTTTATTTTTTCTTTCTCTATCCGATAGGATAAAAATCAAAATTTAATGAAAAAGCCTACCTATTAACTAAAATTTGCCAATTTGTCGAAAAGATTAATAGTTGATAAACAGTGAGTATTTCGATTAAAAATATTACAATTTTTTAATTGAAATTAAGATTTAAGTACTTGGGTGGCTTGATACAAGATTAAACATCTATTGTAACTGATTCGAGAAGAAGATTTAGCCCAACTTGATTTGTGGTGTTTTGCCCCAACAACCTTTGGGAGTCAAGTTTGAAATTATTGGAGCTAGGGCAAGGCACTACAATGGCCACTCGTAGTATTCTTAGGCTGCACTAATTTCATAGTTATTGGCACGATAAATTTGGCGCCCACCTTGACGAGGGATCCGAGAACGCTCCCAGACGTTGTTAAAACCAGCGCCCATATTTTCCTGATGTCTGGCAAGAATAAAAATAGTGGTATTTACTTGCATAGTACTGCCATTAAGATCGCTCCAGGCGTAGCCTACTCAACCTATAGTTAAAACAAAATACATAGGTACCTACCGCATAAATTCGCGTCATTATTTATTTGTTAGCGAGAGGCATAAAGCTCAATTTTTAAATCGTTTAATCAAACTTCGCTATGGTACCTACATATCTATTTTTTTGAGTAATTTCGAGTGAAATACACCTAATCAATCAATTTAATATCTAGTTAGGTATAATGAATTAATAACGACTCTCGTAAACAGGTATATAAGTCGGATCTGGTCTTATCGTGCGGGTCATACGATTCAAGAAAGACATAATCTTTTGTTTTCTTTACTTGTGTTTAATTTTACCCTCTAAATAAAATACGTAAGATAAATGAGACAGACTTATTCCATTTTGACATGAAAAAAAGGATATGTATTTAATTTCCAGTGATTCTAAAAAACCTTATAATAGCACCAGCTACGTTTTATTTTAAATATGCCCGTTTTGTGACTTTGACAGTTTGTGACAAAATGAAACAATTTTCTGGGTTTTTGCATCCCCAATCAAAAAAAATGGTACTTAATCTGATAAACTATTTCGAAAATGAAAGAAAAAGTGGAAATTCGCCAACCAATATTCAGGAAACAGTAGCCAAAGCACTGGGAATTAGTTTAAGGACTGTGCAGAAAATTGTGCATGAAACAAAACATAACATAATACCCAAGAATACTAAAAAGTTTAAACGAAGAAAGCCAAAGACTGAGGATTTAAGCGAAAATATTAAAATGGGAGTTTAAAATGTGATTTACGATTTATACAAATCAAAAACCAATGTAACTGTTCCAGTTTTACAAAAAACATTAAAAATTCGGGGTGTTTTGGAAATTGGACTTGAGGCGTTATCAAAATTAATAAAAAATTTAGGTTTTCGCTATAAAAAAGACTGTAACCGAAGATTTTTATGTGAGCAGCCACAGATAGTGAGTCAACGTGTTCAGTTTTTAAAAAAAATATACGGACAATTACAAATCGAAATTTAGAAAAGTGGTATTTTTAGACGAAACGTGGACATTTTTGAATGGAAGTGGTTCAAAATCTTGGCAAGATGAGTCTGTAAAAAGTGTTAAAAGGAAAAAGGGGTGCGGTACGGGAAAGCGTTTTATTATTTTGCATGCCGGTTCTGCAACAGGATATGTTGCAGGTGCGAGTTTAATTTTTTCTTCAACATCAAAAAGTGCTGACTATCATGATAATATGAATTGCGAAATGTTTGAAAAATGGTTAAAAGTTCAATTGATACCAAATTTGGATGCTCCGTCTTTAATTGTATTAGATAATGCATCATATCATTCAAGAATTTTAAATAAACAGCCTACTTCATCTTGGAGGAACAGTGACATTTATGAGTGGCTGGAAAAACACAACCAAAATCCTTTACCAAATATGCTTAAATCGGAACTCCTATCAATAGCAAAGTCTCTTAAAAAACCCAAAATATACGCGGTAGATGAAATACTGCGTGAATATGGTCATGAGGTTCTACGACTGCCGCCATATCATTGCCAGTTTAACGCAATAGAATTAATATGGGCTGGTGCAAAGTCTTATTATGAAAAACATGTAGGTGATGGTCTTAAATCCGACCAAGTACAAATAGTTTGGCAAGATTCGTTAGATCATATTACACAAGAGTACTGGAAGAAATCGATGGAACATACAGAAATATTATTAAGGGATTGGTGGGATCGAGAACAAGTACTAGATGTCGAAGTAGCGCCAATGATAATTGCTCCATTCGAAGACGACTCAGACGACGAGGACTTTTCAGATTTTATAAGTGACGATGAGAGTTTTTAGGCTATAATTATAAACGGTGTTTTTCGTTTACATTTTTTAGTATTCTTGGGTATTATATTATGCTTTTTTTTCATGCACATTATTCTGCATATTCCTTAAACTAATTCCCAGTGTTTTCATTACGGTTTCCTGCATATTGGTTTGCGAATTTCCACTTTTTCTTTCATTATCGAAATAGTTTATCAGACTAAATGCCATTGTATTTTTAGGTTTTAGTAGTAAAATTGTTAAAATAAATTGCACTGTTTATTATTGTCGTTTTTAATTAAAGGGTACAGTAGGTATATAATTAACAATTATATAATTTTTTTGTAACTTTTTCAACTCCCCTGTACATAATTTTTACAAAACTAATAATATTAGGTATATGTGGCTATCTTCGCGATAGCTAAAATACTGAAACTATTTTTCCTTCCTTCGGTATATTTGTAAATAATCTCACAACATTTTGATAGCCTCTGTGTTGTCTGATTTGACGCATATGATCAGTGACCTTTGGACCCGCACGTCAAGACCAGATCTGACTATAACGATGTCCTTATGACGATTTTAAAATTGTTGAAATTGGTCAAAATAAAGTGCTTTGGTCCAACAGAATCGGGGGGAGGGGGGGTTCAATTGCTCCCCTCTCTTGCGTAAGTACCTATACATAATAACAGCATATCAGACATAAATGTTATGCAATACATATACTTAGAACAAACATGACACACACCTAAACAGAAATTCTTACAAACTGATGACCATTATATACGCGCTCTTTATTGCAAAACACAGCGTAATAATACAGAATCAGTAAAGCCTTAAGGCTGTTTAACAATAAAGGTGAAAATAAACACAATTTCATACTTAGGTAATGCTTTATGCGAAGCGGCTGGTAGGCGCACATTGTTTAGTGCAGTTATTGTTTAGCTTTGTTCCAGAAAGTTTGTGTTACATTGGCTGTAGTTATGAGTGTTTACCGGAGGCTTTGGTTCGGGCGTATAATGCCGAAAACTTAACTTGGCTGTCATATTACTCTAGCTATTTTGGTAATTTAATCAGACATTTTTTAAGCGCTTGCGGCGCAGACTTGAGAATTTCTTGGGTTCAATTATTAACCTTTTTTTCGATATGGCCGCCCATGCACACACACATTTTCTGGAAATAAGACATATAGAAATATGAGTTAATTTTAAGAGCCCCGCATTTTCATCTGTTGGGAATTTATATAAGCAGAGAGGCAAAACCATGCGTCCTCAGTGAAAAAGGATTTTTTAAAGACGTTTTCATTATTAAGCCAATTGCGCATTGCACTCCGAAATAGTAATTTACGTTAAAAGACCGGAAAGTAGTGTTTTTCAGGTCGAGACAAGCATTTCCAGATTGGAAGCTTGGAGAGACCTGCAGAACACTAATTTTCGGTTGCGTGACGTACAATATTTTTTTTAAGACCGACACTTCCATATACTTACATTTAATTCTTTATTTTATTTTATATTATTTTTAAATGCGTCGTATGACTTCTCGTAACGGGCTTTTGATTTAACTGGCAATATATCGTAAGTCGCTTTCCTTGCTGCTTCCAAAATGTCTTCTGGAATCTCGTTTTTCGTGTCGGACAATTCAAGATCTGAATTCATATTTTTAAAATTTGCGCACTCGCGAAACAAGTTTGACATAAACAACAAATTAAAAATCAACGAACTGCCACTCGACAATACATCGAAATGTTGTTATCATAGTTATGAAATCAAGGTAGATTGTATTATCAAAGAGCGATTGGAAAAATGAAAAAACAGGAACCGAAAAAATCTTTTTCCGGCCCCTCGCGTCCATTTTCCGGTGTTGATCGACAAAACGTTATTTTCTGGACGAAAAATTTTCCAGAAAGTGTATATTTTCTGGTCGGTCTTAAAAAATTGCATTTGCTGTGGCTAGTCGTTTGGAAATAACTCTTGAACTAAGCTTAGACGATATGCGTGCATTTGAAGGTAACATTTTAGTATTGGATGGAGGATGGAGTAGGTACCCTAGTTTACCCCGAGATTAAAAATATTTTAACCAATTAAAATAATATTCAGATAATCGATTGATACAATTTGCTATACTCAAAACCCAATATTATAGGCAGTGACGTATTATTCGAAACCATGGAAATGAATGCAAACCGTCAATGACCATACAGTATTTTGGTCGTTTCCATGGTTATGAGAGCTACGTCACTGCCTATATTTTTGGTAATAGACTATAGGTGCAATATGAATATCAAATTGTAAGGTATTGATAAAAATATAGACCCATGTGATGATGACTGGGAGTTTTTGAGAGAAGTACCCAAAAATTTTACTGTCAAAAATTTAACGTGAAGTGATGTTGATGAAACAAACTATATCGAAGCATAGACTGTGACCAGGTGATTTTGGGAAACGTGCAAAAAAATACAATGTAAAAGTTTCAGAGGTGCTGTGGTCAAATTTTAATTATAAGCGATATTGATACAATGAACTATGGAATCAAATACGGTGAATGAGTTACTTTAGAATATATTAGCAAAAACTTCTGTCATCAAAATTTGACAGGTGCTAATGTTAATGTCAATAGACTGTGACCGGAAAAGTTAGAAGAAAGAAATACGAAATTTTTTGCAGCTCAATATCAAATTTTGTAAATATTTTATTTCGATTTGTCAACAAACATGATAATAATAACAATCATCTCATAACAAGCGGGGTGCAGAGTATATTTTCACACATACAGTGCTTGCATAAAGTCCCCCCCCCCCTTGGGTAATTTGGAAAGATTGAGATATATTCAAAGTCGGTATATGCATAAATGATAGGTAAAATATTTACTTTTGAGGAAAATTTTGTTGTTTTGTTATTCAAAATGACGGACATGCGCCATCTTTTAAATGGGAAGGGGGTCGAGTAATACTTCCTTTTTAAAGGTATTTTTATGCTTGATATAGGTAACCTTGTCATTTTTAATGTTCTAAAATGTGCCGTTTTAAAACGACGATTCCGAAAAATATTAGAAATTTTTGGAGGATCTCCTCTATCATCTTGAAAAACGAAACAATAATTTTATCAGTGTAAATTATAAGTAAGCTTTTTTAAAATATTGTTGTTTTGGGGAAGGAAAAACAAGAAGTCTTCTCCACTTCTCCACAATTTTATTTTTGTTTTTCTTTCATTTCCATACTTACAACTCCATTTTAAGCATGGGCTGTTACTTCCAATAATTAATGTTGTTTTGTTATTCAACATGGCGGAGATTGCCGAATATAATATGTTTTCTTGCATAATTTCTGATTCGCCATGTTAAAGCGGGACATTTTGGAACCCTAATTGTAAAGTTAAATTGGCTGTGAAAATACTTTTAAAATGAAGAATGAAGAAGAAAATTCCAGTTAAAAATATGTTCCAATTTTTCCGTCACCTGGAATAACAAAACAATTCTCCTCAAAAGTAAGTATTTTACTTACAAATATTATTTACTACCCCTACCGAATTTGAACAATATATCTCAAGCTGTTTAAGCAAGGAGGAGGGGGGGACTTTGTGCAATCACCGTATAATTCTTTAAAAAAAACGTTTTTGAAAAAGATATATGCAGAAAATGTCACGAAAATACAAATCTACAGCTACACAAAAAATTAGATGTCACAAAAAAACTGTCGAAATGGCCTTTGTGCACCAAGGGTCATTTCGACAGTTTTGCACATACACTCTGCCTGCACCCCGCTTGGTATTATAATGCTTAAAATGCTGCTATCTGGAAAATATTATTTTTTCTATAGTATTAAAAACTTCTAATAAAAAAAAATAAAAAAAACATGGAAAGGTCTATTCGCGCAGCTACAAAATTCGGTTAGGGTGAAAAAATCACAAGTGGAAAAGACAAGGTCTTAACCAAGGCCGCAGACGATCGCGCAAGAACGTCTATGCAAGACGAGACAATTTGTCGACCAGCGCAAACATCGGGGCAGTGTTGCCAGACTGGCCAACGAATTATTCTGCCGAGTGTGTCAAAAAATCTGCTAAATTCTGCACCAAGGTCGTAGTGTCAGAAATATTTGTATTTACCTGTTTTCGACCTCCAATCTCAACATTTTCGTAAAAAAACACTCTTTTTAACTTTATATTTGGTTTGTTATACTTTTTATATTTTCATTGAATATTGTATTTTTTAAATCTATTTGGTAATTTGGTAAATACCTAATTCCTTATTTATTAAAAATTCTTTAAAAATCTGCAAATTACAAAATCATTCTGCAACTTTGCAAAAAATACGCTTTCAAAATTTTGCTAAATGCAGAAAAGATTGCTGTTCTGGCAATACTGAATCGAGGTAAGTTAATATATTATCAGTGTTGCCAGGTCAAAAATAAGGAAAGTAGTCTGACATAAAAAAGCGATTGATTTAAAAATATGTTATTTTGAAAAAAATTAATAATTATTTTATTAGTTAAAAAAGTATACATATTTTCAACCAATGGCCAATAATATTCACTTTAAACGGATGATAATTAGACATATACATACATATAATACAGCAAAGCGACCAGATATTGAAATGAAGAAGATACGCGTCGCGTCGTCTCGAACTGGGGGATTTACCGAAACCAAAATGTCAATTTTAATCAGAGAATGGACAAGAGAGAAAGAAGATTGCTTATTTTAAAAGCGTAAACTAAATCGACTGTAATGCATAGCTATAGAACGGTAGTTCATCCATCAAAATAGTGGATCAACCGCAAAAACGATATACCTGGCAACATTGCACATTATCAATATTAAAAACATCGTTAACTCGCTGCCAGTGTTGCCAAAACCTATGATTAATGGTGAGATTACACGATTTTGGGAATTATCTCACGATTTCACGAATCACGTCGCGTTTCTCATGATTTTTTATTGTATGTCAAAATAAGTAACTAAAAATCATTTTTATTCATAACAAACGTCACAAATTTATTGCATTCACATAAAAGTCCTCGTATGATTTTCTGTGTTACTACTTTTGCTACTATTACTGCCGCTACTGGAGTAATAATTGCATAGAAAACATGATTCTAGCAATTCGGATTCTGACTAACTACCTTCTATATTTTTTAATACTATATAATAACGCAAGTTTTTTTTTAGTTTTCAAGTTTTTAGAAATGTGTTTGGTTTTTAAATACAGAAAATAAATATATATTTGTTGTTTATAACTCATTTTTTTCTTTACACTACTTTGACCCCTTTTAAAGAATTTTTTTAAATATTACGAATCTCCCGATTTTAAGTATTCGATTCTTACGATTTATCTTAGAACATTTTGGCACCACTGCTCGCTGCATTCCGTTCTAATCTTCCAAGAATTAACATTCGGTATTCGGTTACACTCGGCAGTATATGGTGCGTTTTATATGAACAAACCACCATATTTTCAATATTTCACCTGGAAGTTGGTCGTGAAACTAGGTGTACATACACAACAGCTAGGTAGGACCAAAATATCAAAAAAAAAAACTTATACAGAAAACTGGAAATAAACTTGCCAAATAATTAAATGCAGGATAATAAGGACATTGTCTTAAGTCACAACGTCACAACACATAAGATAAAGTATATTTCTCGACACTCCACCGAAAAAACATAGATAGAATAAACAGTTCTATTAAATTTAGGAGTCACGAATTCGACCCTTTTTAAGTTTTTGTTGTACACAATGCCGTAATGTTAGCTATTGGCAAATCTTACATACCTATTATCATTTTACAAGCTATAGTATTCAAGGCTTGTAACCTACAGAATTTACAGAAAGCACCCCTAAACCCGATTCCATCAGCGGCACATGCTAGCATAATGAATCGGTGCAACAGGCCCCGCCCTTGCAAGCAAATAAGAAGCCACCACCGCAGGCGTGGGCGCCACGTCCAAACAAAATGTCAGTTTTGACCCATCCAAATATTTTTCAAAATTAAAAAAAATAAGTAATACATTTTTATAATTTCATTAAACGCTTTTGCACCTAAACTATGTATATTTAACGCTGACGTGAAACGTCCATTGTTTTTTATATCGACCTATTCTTCTAGACTTAAGTCACTAAGAACAAGTTTATTTAAATCACCGTAAAAATAAAATTTCTAAAACTTCGTGAAAACCTTTGTCGGCATTCTATATACGCACGTGCCAAAAGAGTACACACCAACATGGTGTGGTGTGTTGCACGTGCAACTGCATCGGAAATATACGCGCAGCGTGCGTCGGCTGACTAATCAGAGCCCCAGTCGCCACAGTTCCCAGTTTATCACCACTCGAGCTTCCACGTGTTACTAGGTGGTTGCCATGACGACGTTAAATTTAAGGCGGAATATTTGGAGCGCCTTAACGTGTTTTTACATGCAGTTCCCAAGTTAAATTAAAATAATCGCAAGTGACGATTATGACAGTTTGTTTTTTTATTATATTTTAAAGAATATTTCGTATATTTAAGCTAGGTTTTGGGCGATGAGAGATTATTATTTTTTTATTTGGTAGGGAGAACTGCTCCCCAGAGCACTCTCGCACCGGCCGCCACTGGTTTTAAGTAGCAGTTTATATAAGTTTAGTTTTACCTATTGACTAATATTTATAAGTTATTGATTACTGACTGATACAGCAGTGGAAAAAATTCATAGTAGGAATACATTTTGAACGAAAAGAAGATGGAAGCAGCCCCTATTTTTTTCCCTGATCCTTTTATATTTTAGCTCATTTCGGACGTATCCCACAAATACAATGGCTTTATCCAAAATTAAATGAAGTAATTAAGATAAAGCTGTTTTCCGTATGCTTTGCTGTTTACTTTTCTTCAGTTCGTTGAAGGAAAATGGAGCGGGCCATGTTTAATTGCATTGTTTCGTTTTCCAAAGACAATGGATATTGTTTATGTAACGTTATACAGGGCGTTTTATGCCATTTCAAAGTTGTATAGTATACAACTGACATTTTATTACTAGTACCTAAAGTAAGTCCGTTTATTAGTAATAGTACAGGGTGTTTTTTTAAGGTCGACGAGCGGCCATATCTCGGAAACTATTGGGCATAGAAACTCAGGAAAAGAAAAATGATAAATAAAGTGGCAATAAGAAAATTCTGGAAATAATTTTTAAGTTCCGCATTTTGCCGCAAGAGGGCGAAATTGAAAAGTAAATTTTAAAATTTTACATAACTCCGAAAATTCCGTATTAAGGTATATGTTTATATACAGTGCGTCCATAAAGTATTGCACAAATTCATTTAACATTCAGGAATTTACTATTTTTTTAAACGCTCGGATACGTCAATTAGTGTTTTTATTTGCGCATTTTTTAAGGTAAAATGTTGTTATACAGGATGTCCCACGTAGGAGGTATGACGTCATCGATAATTTTTCAAATGGAACACCCTGTATATTATATCAATTTTGAATTCTATGATGAAAACTTAAAACTTTTTATATAACCAACCATACCTCTGTAAATCACGGTTTCTGAAATATTCACAATTGAAAATTTACTTTAAAAACATTTAATTGAAATAATGCTGATTTATTTGAATAATATTAGAATACATTTAAGTTTTCAAACGTGACAATTTTAGAAACCGTGATTTACAGAGGTATGATTGGTTATATAAAAAGTTTTAAGTTTTCATCTTAGAATTCAAAATTGATATAATATACAGGGTGTTCCATTTAAAAAAATCATCGATGACGTCATACCTCCTACGTGGGACATCCTGTATAACAACATTTTATCTTAAAAAATGCGCAAATAAAAACAATAATTGACGTGTCCGAGCGTTTAAAAAAATAGTAAATCCCTGAATGTTAAATGAATTTGTGCAATACTTTATGGACGCACTGTATATTGATATAATAGTCATGGAAAGCTTCTTAAAAACAATTGAAATACGTTAAAAATGTTCAAAATGACCTCCGTTGTGCAAAATACAACTATTAATTCTTCTTCTAGAACTAGAGACAGATGTTTCAATTTCAGCTTGTGAAATTGAATTCATTGCATTTACAATTCGCCCAATCATGTTTTCTCGTGTGGTTGGGCGCGTATTATAAACAATGTATTTTATTCGTCCCCACAGATAAAAATCTAGCACAGTTATATCCGGGGATCTAGGTGACCACGCAAACAAACTACCCCTTCCAATCCAGCGATTTGGATATCAAACATCTAAAAAATCCCGGACCCTTTGCGAAAAGTGTGCCGGGCATCCATCATGTTGATACCACATGGTTGTTCTTAGGCCAATAGGATCATCTTCTAAAAGGATAGGCAAGTCATTTTGTAAAAAGTTTAAGTAAGATTCACCATTTAGATAAGCATTAAAAATAAACGGTCCGATAATTCTGTGTCCTAACACTCCGCACCACACGTTAACACGCCACCTGTTTTAGTGATCCACTTCGCGCATCCAGTGAGGATTTGTTCGTGACCAATAGTGCATATTATGTAAATTAACTCTGCCACAGCTACTGAAACTGGCTTCGTCAGTCCATAAAACTTGGGAGAGGAATTGAGGATTCTCGTTATATATCCCTCTTAGCCAGCGGTTCTCAAACTTTTTTGGTGACGGAACCCTTTTGGGAAGCAAAATACTTGATGGAACCCTACAATAAAACAATAGTTTTTAAAAGTGTATTCTTTATTAATAAGCATAATAAAAGTACAATGTAACAGTTACTAATTATTACTTACTTTACCACATGGCAAGTACAATAATAGAAGATATTAAAAAAGAAAAAATCTAACTAATGGGAGGTATGAAACTGTTTTTTATTTTTCATCAATTGGTTGATATCAGGTTTGATAGAAGACAGTTGAAGTCTCATATCAGGTTTGGCGTCCAGTCTATTGCGATATTTTGTTTTCGTGGCTGCATAGGTTGAGAATTCTGTTTCGCACAAATATGTTGTTGGGAACGGGAGAAGAATATTCAGAGCCATTTTGCCAAGCATTGGATATTCATCACGGATTCTGCACCAAAAATCGTTGAGAGGCGTCGTTTTGAACAGTGATTCCATACTTGTGTCTGATGACATTTCTAAAAGAGATTCATATATCTCGTTTGACATACTTTCGGGCTTTTCCAAGTTGGGTAAAAAAGGATTATGAATCCATGAATTCAGTTTCCATTTTTGTATTCTGTTCTTCGGGAAAATACTTTTCAAAAGATGGGCGCATCGAACTGAGATATTGGACCAATTCTTCAAACACATCATCTTGAAACATCTCTGAGTCGTTATCGCTAACAAACTTACTGAGTGACGTAAAGCTTTCTATTTCTTTCTTACCAACGCAAGTAATCCAAAAATCTAATTTTCTTTTGAAGGCAGTTATTTTGTTATAGGCCTGAAACACTGTTGTCTGTTTACCTTGCAATGATAAATTCAATTCGTTCAGTTTTTGAAAGATATCCGCCATAAAAGACAATCGGAACAACCAAGTTTTATCATACAAACGGTCCTTCAAATTAAAAGAAGTATCTGCTAAAAGAAACATTTGTAACTCGGCTCTAAATTCAAATAGCCTTGTTAAAGTTTTACCCCGAGACAGCCATCGCACTTCTGTATGGAGCAGCCGTGTTTTATGTTTGCTGCCATAATCTTCACATAATAATGAGAACAATCGGGATTGTAGTGGTCGTGATTTGATAAAATTAATTATTTTTACCGCTTCATCCATAACTAATTTTAGATTTGACGGCATTTGCTTCATCGCAAGTGCTTGTCTATGCAGAATACAATGGCTGGAACTACAATTAGGCGCTTTATTTTTTATTCGTGACACTGCTCCTGCTGTTTTACCTGTCATCGCCTTGGCCCCATCTGTACAAATGTCAATGCAATTGTTCCAACTGAGATTATTTTCTTCAAAAAATCAATTTATTTTATTAAAATTTTCTTCCCCGGTAGTGTTTGTGAGCAGCGGTGAACACATAAGCATGTCTTCTTCAAAATAACTTTCATATGGATATCTCACGATAACCAGCAAGATAGCCAAACCAGCGACATCAGTTGACTCGTCCATTTGCAAGGCGAATCGTGTTTTTTGTAGACGTGTAACTAGTTCTTGTTTGACGTAGCTTGCCAGATCATGGATTCGCCGTGAAACAGTATCGTTTGATAGCGGCACAGTAGAAAGATGCTTTGCAGATTTTTCATCGAGCATACATTTTGTTATGTCTAATACACATGGCTTTATTAAATTCTCAGCGATAGTGTGCGCTTCACCTGCTTGTGCAATGCGATAGCTAACTAAATATTATGCCTCCGTGGCCTTTTCGTTGATAGTTTTTGTTACATGCATTATATTTTTTTGACTTTCCAATAACTGATCTTTTTTACGAACAAAAAATTCTTTATTCTTGTCTTTAGACTCAGGGTGTACAGTTTGTAAATGTCGGCGCAATTTGGCAGGTGCCATGGAACTATTAGAAAGCAGTTTACTACATAGCATGCAGAGAGGTGAGCCGTTGGAATCAACAAATCCGAAACTGATATATGATTCATCATACTTCCTTTTTTTCGTCTTTGAAACCGTCGAGCTTGACGTCGTGGCATCATCGTCTGGATCGATGATTGCTATATTCTCCGCGCGTACTGCTTTTGAACATTCAGCGTCATTAGAAGATGTTGTTGCAACACGTTTAACACCTTTAAGCCAACGTTCCATTCTTCTTTATTTATAATGTTACACGTCAGGATGGTGGGGTCTAAATAATGCACAATCGTTACTGCGTATAAGAGACTAAGTTTAGTACAATAAAGAAATGTATAAAACTGAGACAACAGAATACAGCAGGCAGTAGAACAATGAACACTAGTTTCTCGCTAGCGAGCTTGTAGTAGGTAGGTAGGAACTTATCGCTCCGAACGCTAATCGTCAACTGACTGACGAGGCGCGACGCGCGATCGCCGCTTTTTTACTTAGTCCTAGACTCGATCTCGAATATTCTCGAAAATACTCGAATCGGCGCCTTTGATAAACAAAAAGCAAAAATAAAAAGAGAAATATAAAAATTGCGTTGTAAACAATTCAGAGGCGGCTTTTATCAAAGGGACTGCGCGCTCACAAGTATACAAGTAAACATGTTGATACCAAACTTATGAGATATTGTACCAGCTATTGTAACACATGTTTATACAAATACAAATAAATAAATAAATATACCTACGCGCGGCCGCGGAGTCAAAACGTTCGACCAGAGAGAGGTGTTTTGATTTTTTTTCTAAATTCTTGAGGAACCCCTACAGAGGTATCGCGGAACCCTAGGGTTCCGCGGAAAACACTTAGAGTATAGCTGCCTTAGCCAATAGCAATAGTCGAGTCGTCTGTCATAATCACTTTCTGAAAGGGCCTGATGTAAAACTATACATGATACAGATGCAGCTTAAAATCCCTTAGAATTTGGAACACTGCAAAACAACTTATACCTAGGTCTAACGAAATTTCTCTTATGCTTAAATGCGGATCGGCCTCCACGAACGCAAGAACGTTTATAATGTTGTCTTCATTCCTTACTGGACGTCTTCTGATAGAAACTGGAATGCGTCTTATACTTCCCGTTTGTCTCAAGAATACTGCCATTCGCCGAAATACTGCTCTGCCATAGTGTCTTCGTTCAGGGTATCTGGCAGCATATTCGCGTTCCGCCATGGGCGCATTTTGAAAACATTCAAAATATACGGCTAGCATATCGTAAGCCTCGGCATTGGTATAAGCCATGTCAATGTAGCACAATTTTCTATCAAGAAATTCAAGACGAATTACGGATAAACTTTTGCCAACACCTTTCGAAATGAAATTAGTTGACAACTATTTGCATTATTTATTTTATCTCCATGGAAACTTTCCGATTTTATTTCACAGCTATCTAGATTTATTCTTTTAAATATCATATTAATAGAGTTACGCCTAAATTACACGTTTTCGATGATTATGCCATTAATTCTAGAGTGGTTTTTTGGCAATTAGAATAATGAGAGACAAACCTATAAAGCCATAAAGTTTAAAAATGTTTTTTTTTGTCATGGAATGCTTGACCACAAAACTATGAAAACAATCGCTTCTTCATTTAAAGTTTTAAAAATGATTCTATTGGCGACAACGCTGAAACGAAGGGAGATATCGAGCTGCGGTTTTAATATTTTTTCTAGCAAATTTCATCTACTTTTCGATTATGGTATCATAATTATACCGTATGATTTATTTTTTCGGAGTAAAATCAAAAAATGTATTGTTATTGTAAATTGCGCCCTCTAGCATTTTTTTTGAGAATTTTAATGGACAACTAAATACGGTGAATATGGTGAAATGCATACATTTCTCTTCCAAACAGTCTTTAGTTTGCTAAAATCGGAAAAGTCGTTTATAAGTTACAGCGATTTAAATGATTACACTTTCAACAGCTTCCCCCACTCTTATTAAAGTCGGTACGCCAATGAGCATAAGACCAAAATGATGCATATTTGTCCAAGCTTTAAAATGGTGTTATCAAACATATACCTAATGTGGAACTTTCGGAATTATGTAAAATTTTAAAATTTACTTTTCAATTACGCCCTCTTGCGGCAAAATGCGGAACTTAAAAATTTTTCTCATGGCCACTTTAATTATCATTTTTCTTTTCCTGAGTTTCTATGCCCAGTAGTTTCCGAGATATGGCCGCTCGTCGACCTTAAAAAAACACCCTGTATAGTTAGTAGTAAAGTTATTTGTGTATCAAGGCCGTAAAGTTGATCTAAAATCGGAAATTTGCGGCCGATGCGCAGTCGAGGCTAAGCAAATTTCAGGTGGTGCCAAAAAAGATCATTTAGCCGAAGTGAACACAAAATTTTTTAGGCAACTTGCCCATCAAGTATAAGTACATTCTTTTAAAGTCGGAAAAAGGCGAAAATGCCAAAAAAAATATTCTGGTTTTATTTGTTGTTAAGTGTTGTTAATGTTAAATACACAGTTATTATATTTTGAAAATGCAATTCCACTTTTAGACATAAAATTACTAACAGCGATATTTTCTTGATTTATAGAAGTATTTATTGAAGTAGGTACCTACTTTCTAACTGAAATTCTTTGGAATTATTTTGGACAGGAAAAGCAAACCTGAAGAAGTACCTTCCGCTCCTGCAAGAATTCTATTGGATATTTCCGTTTTTCTTGAAATGAAATCATCAATGTAGCCTTCCGCTACAGAATTGGACTTCCAACCTCCGTGGATTTTTAACATTGTACCTACAACAAAATAATGACCTGTATACCTATTAGCATTTGGTAATTGTAGACACTGTGCAATAGGTGATGGTATTTTTCTAAAGGTGTGAACATCAACAACTTGTGAGGAACAGTTCCCATAACGATAATTAATAAAAAAACGTTTAATGACGTAGATTGAATGGTCGCAAATTTAATGATTTTGAAAATAATGTAAAACCTGTTGAAACGTCTAGTAACATTGCTTACTTACTCCGTAGCGCTACAGTCCTGATGGGTTTTGGCTGACGACTTGCCTCCATCCATCTCGATCGGTTATAAGCTCCGTACTATTTTCGATGCCCAATTTTCTCAGATCCGTCGCAATGTTGTCTCGCCATCTCAGTCTGGGCCTTCCAAGTGGTCTTTTCCCCTCTGGGGCTTTCTGCCATACCAGTCGTATTAGCCTATCTTCGAGTTGTCTACGTACGTGTCGTGCCCATCTGAGCCGTTGAGCCTGTATTATGTTGCACAGATCTGGTTCGTCTTACAGCTCTCTCAGTTCTGAATTCGTTTTACTTCTGTGCTGCTGCGTCTGTGGATCCTTTGTCGGGCCATATATTTTCCTAAGTATTCCTCTTTCAAATCTTTCGATGACCTCCTCATTTCGTACCGATAGCGTCCACGATTCGCAGCCGTACATGATGACCGGCCTGATGACAGTTTTGTATAGGTACTTGAATTTTGGATCTTCTAGTAACTTCTTTATTATCGAATTTATTCCATTTGGCTAATACACACTGTATATCGCACGTTGAGTTCCATGTTTCAATTGCAAATGAAACAAACGCTATATTTTTGCAAGCCATTGTGCTAATAAGCCATTAAGACCCACGTACAAGTTTAAAATGTGGTGAATGCGATGGTAAAATAACTTAGCCCAGTTTTGTCCGTCTCTGTTGCCAACATCTTAACGTAGAATAGACCCGGCTTTAACAGGGTGCCATAAATGACAGGTGACTTAGCCACGATGCGGCGTGTTCATAAAGAAATTTGACATATTATTAGTATCAATTCAAATCAAAATCAAATCAAATCAAATCAAATAAAAAATGTCTTTATTTCATATTGACAAAATAAATATAACGAAAAAATGATATCGGGTGGCGGTATCCAACATGGTTGCTTATATACAGTTATTTATTTATCGTATGGCAAAGCACATTCCTACAGAATAAAAAGAAACTTACAAAATACATCAGGAAATCCGAGAAACTCCCATCATAAGCCCTTATCTCGCATGCTTTCACTATGTGACGAATAGTTTGTCTGCCGGCTCCGCAGTCACAGCCGGGGGTTGAGAGGGGGAAGAGAGTCTGCGCATCTTCCGTGGTTAGTGCGTATTCTATTTAGGGATGACCATATTTTGCGGGGCAGTCCGTATCCAGGTGGTCTCTCGGTGATGCATGGGAGGTCTTGACAGTGCCCAGGGCACGCCTCCTGCCATTGCTCCTTCCAGGACTGTGTGAGGTTGAATTCTGTTCTGTGTAGTTCCTGGGCTGTTGCTATTGTCGGATGTCTGGATCTGAGTCTGCTTGTTTCCAAATCAGGCACGTCGCGATGGATAGGGAGCTGGGGGTTATTGGACATCTTCCTATATTCCAGAAGGAGAGCACTCCTTCTTCGCAGGCCAGTAGGTGGTATGTGGCTCAGAAAAGGTAGCCAATATGTTGGGGTCGATCTTATAGTCCCACTGATAATTCGCATCGTGTTGTTTAGCTGCACATCAATTTTCTTCGTGTGAGCACTATTCATCCACACCGGAGCGCAGTATTCTGCGGATGAGTAGACCAGCCCAAGGGCTGAGGTGCGCAGCGTATCAGCCGAAGAGCCCCATGTAGTGCCGCACAGCTTGTGGAGAATATTATTCCTTGTTTTTAGCTTGGCTGCAGTATTCTCCAGGTGTCGTTTGTAGGTGAGTGTTCGATCCAGGGTCACTCCGAGATACTTTGGGCACGCGTTGTGTTTGAGACGATTTCCCTCGAAGTGAACGTCGAGTTGTCTGTTCCCTGATTTATTGCAGATATGAAAGCATGTGACCTCTGTTTTTGTGGGGTTCGGTTGTAGTCTCCATTTGTGAAAGTAAGTACCCAAGGATAACAGATCAGATGACAAGGTTGCTTCCATTATCTCAAAACTCTTATGTTGTGTCGCTAAGACCCAATCATCTGCGTAACCAAATTTTCTGGAGGCAGTCCCTGGCATATCAGCGATGTATAAGCTGAAAAGTAGTGGAGCCAAAACAGAGCCCTGTGGCAAGCCGTTGTTTAGGGTTCTCCGGGCACTTTTGTGCTCTCCTGTTACCACCTGGAATGTTCTACAGGCAAGCATGCCATGCATGAGTCGGGTAGTTCTCAGAAATGGGATTATCTGAATTAATTTGTAGAGTAGGCCTTGTCTCCAGACAGTGTCGTACGCAGCGGACAGGTCTATGAAAACAGCTGATGTGTCTCCTTTGGTAGCCAGCTTCTATGTGTGTTGTTAGGGACATGACTTGGTCCGCACAGCTGCGTTCAGGGCGGAACCCGGCCTGTTCCATAGGTACTACTTCCAATATTTTGGCAGCAATACGGTTGTAAAGAAGTCTCTCCAGGAGCTTGTAGACTGAACTCAGTAAGGCGATGGGACGGTAGCTCTTCGGCTCATTGCTTGGTTTCCCCGGTTTTAGCAGAGCAATTATTTTTGAACTTTTCATTTGCTGGGGATTATGCCATGTGTCATAATATCTGTGAAGAATTCGGCCAGCCATCTTTTTGCGTATTTGCCACAGTGAAGGAGGAACTCCGTCAAATCTAGGTGCTTTCCCTGACTTTACGTCTTTAAGACCAGTAGTTATTTCGTCTGGTAAAAATGGTCGGGAATATTCCGTTTGATCGTCACAGTCGGATTTTAGTGCTTTGAGCTCATGTTTTATTTGGGTAGTATGGGTTCTGTCTCGCGGAGCTTTAGAGGTTGATACAATATGAGCAGCAATCTTACTTGGATGTATCGGTGTTTCTCTATGGGTGCTCTTGTTTCCGTCGTTTAGTTTTCTTGAGAGATCATGCTTTTCTACTAGATGTTTAAAAGTCTAGTGCTTGGACTGTCTCCACCCATTTCTCTCGTCGAGCCACGTCAAGACTGTTTAGCAGTTCGTCCGCGATTTCCTGGGCGTTACTGTTCATAAATGCCTGATATTGATTTTCGCAGTCTTCATTCCAGCCTGGTATGTATTGTTTGCGGTACCCTCTAGGTATAGCCTTTCTTGCCGAGCTTATAACTGCTCCGACAAACCTCGTGTAGTTGTTTGCCTTAGGTGGTATCCATCCGAGACACCTATCCAAGTTGCTGGAAAAAGCCTCCCAGTTTGCTTTCTGAAAATTCCATCTCGGACGAGGGAAGGAAGTCACTAGGGGGATAGTCGTTCCGATCTCTATCAGAGCGGGTGGGTGCTGGCTGTGTGGAAAATATGTTAGGATAATACGAGAAGTTCTGAGAGGAGTATGATCCTTGTCTGTAGTCACAAAGCAAAGGTCAGGATTATAACCCCGTCTCCATGCCGCAGAATAAAAGGAATCTTTATCCTTTGCATCAAATACAAGATACATGTTGTTTTCCTCCGCCCAGTCTACAAGTGTCTCTCCATTTTCATCATTGTCTCTGTATTTCCATTGTGTGTGGTGACTGTTGAAATCGCCCACGTACACAGATGGATGTTGCAGTGTCGGCAGGACTTGTGTTGACCATGAGGCTGCTGGGGGCTTGTATATGTTATGTATGGTCAATTCTCCGATTTGAACAGTCACCTCATGTATATTGTTGTCGGAAGAGGTTGAGCACAGATGAGCATTTTCAATATTGGACCTCACGTAAGTTGCCACACCGTAGGCGTGATGGTATGTAGCTCCAACTAGGTCATAGCCAGGTATCTTCCCTCTTTTTTCAAGTTGTTCCCCATTTTCCGTATGTGTTTCCTGAATGGTAATGACGTCGATATCATTGTGTCTTAAAACCCTCTGGAGTACGTCGCATTTCGATCTGCTTATTCCTTCTATGTTCAACTGGCAAATCTTGATACAGGGTCCAAGATTTCTTGTCGGGTGGCCATGAGAATAGCCATTGGTTTTCGCTTGTGACATGTTAAGGATAAAATGTGCTTTTGAATAGCCAGGAGATCGTATGATTGTCGGGCGCCAGTTGGTGCTATACAGTATCACTGCTTGTTTTATTGAGGTATGTAGGTAAAGTATTTTTCACAATAAATGGTTGACTCCGTTTAACTACCTGGGACGTTTTGTAAGAACTCGGCCATAAAAATGCAAATAAACTGTCGGTCAGGGTCGAATTATAATTTCTAATTATAGCAGGTAATATTTAACTGTATGCATTTCATGTCATTAAATAATATATAATAATAATAACGAATTAAATATCTGAAGTCCTACCCTGTAGTGTATTTGCTTGTTGATTGTGTATAACAATGGGATTAAACCGGTAGTTTTATTGCAGTCAATAAGTCGATACCATTAAGGGTGAAAAATACTTTACGTATATGTATCACATCTGTATTTAACTTTTAATAATTTCACGAAAAGTTTTTTTAAATAACTTTTAATTGGTTTGTTAGAAAATAATAAAACTTTGTGTGCAAGTCCATTATACATGGACCTTCAAAAACGTCCAACACAATTTTGATGTAAAATTGACAGGCGAGCCAATATTTGAGGGAGGCAAAATTTACATGAGATTTTCCATGACCAGTCTGGCGGTGCATCACCATAACCATGTGCCCATTTTTTTCATATCATATATGATAAAAACTTTGGACGTTTTTTACATACCTTAACTATTGACTAAAAAGTAAGTAGTCTTCATTCATGTCGCTAATCCTAACCGTTTTCGGAAAAACGTCATTTTATTGCAATCATGTATTAATATTAAGCAGTTAAAAGTGAACAATTATAATTTATAGGAACAAAGATGTATCTTTTATTGAAATACGCAAAATATACATGATGTAAATAAGTTAAAAATGACGTTTTTCCGAAAACGGTTAGGAGCCCATAGCTACGAAGAGGAGGCCGATACGAAAGAAGTTTATATGAACTTGTAGTATTCTTTTCACGTGTTTTTTTTTATATCCGGGAGATTTCAAACATTTTCCCGGACACCGTGTATACAGGGTTGGGCAAATGTTCTGGAACGGCTTAATTACAGGCGAACGAAAAGTGATATCGGATCCGGGTTTTGGGCAATCTATAGGACTAAAATTTTACTATTTGACTATTTTACCATATGTCAGTAATGTCACCAACTGTCAAGTGTTGACGTCATTTTTTATTTTTTTTAAATGGAACACCCTGTATATTATCAGATATTCTAAATCTTCAATATATTTAAAATAATTTTCGTATAGCATACCATATGACTAAATTCAACTGTTTCGGAAATACGGGCAAATGAATCTAGAAAGCCCATAATACATTTTGTTTAAAAATCAAGCAACATATTTTTTATTATGACATTCCAAATAAAAGTCTTAGTTTCCATGACTCCCAAGTGTCAGTCTGACAAATTTCGTATTGATAGTAGTTTAAGTGAGTTGTGCAAGTTTTTTATTTATCGAGTAAACCTCTGATATAACTGATAAAATTATGGTTCAGCTAACTGAACAAGAACGGATTACTCTGCTTATGATGATAGGATATGGGGATAGACGAAGCGACCGACCTTTTTAATCAAAGTTTTCCTGTCCGAGATCCCATTTCTAAATCAACTGTTAATAGAATATTTCATAACTTTGAGCATACGTGTACGGTAAAAAACTTGTCAAAAACAGGTCGTCCAAAAACTGCTACAAATGACGAGAAATCCCTGGATGTTTTACTTGCCCTGCAAGAAGAACCACAGACCTCAGTTCCAAAACTTGCTCTTATATAAGATAACAGCGAAAAATCTATTAGAAGAATCCTAAAAAAAAATGTTTCCATATAAAGTAAGCTTGCTTCAAGAACTATCAGAGGACGATCCTGATAGGCGTATGTAATTTTGTTAAGAAATAATGGACAACATAGACCTACAACATAACTTTGTAAGTCGTATTTTATTTTCTGACGAGGCTACATTCTGTCTTAATGGTTTCGTCAATAGGCACAACTGTCGATACTGGTCAGACCATAATCCCCATTGGATGATGGAGCACCATACGCAATATCCCCAAAAATTAAATATGTGGGCAGGTATAATTGGAAACCATATTATTGGGCCTTTCTTCCTTGATGGAAATTTGACAGCTAATTACTACTTAGATCTGCTTCGGAATAAAATTATACCAAATTTGATAACTTTATATTGTGATCAGGATAACGATTAAATACTAGCGAATGACATTTGGTTTCAGCAAGATGGGGCGCCAGCTAATTTTGGTATACATGTCAGAAACTATTTGGATCAAACTTTTCCAGGAAGGGGGATAGGTAGTCCATTGAATGGCCTCCTAGATCTCCAGATTTAATACCTCTAATTTCAACCTCTGGGGTAATTTAAAGACTGTCGTGTATCGTACACAACCTAAGTATTTGGAGGATCTTAAAAACAGTATTTTAGATGCTGTGCATGTTATTTCTTGTGAACATTTGCAAAACGTGCTTTCCCAATTTTCCGAGAGGATTGGACACTGTCAGGTGGCTGAAGGACGACATTTTGAACATTTAATTAAATAACTTTTATTTTATAATATTTAATTAAATTTTATTTACAAATTATTAGGAAACAATTTTGTTTAAACAAAATGTATTGGGCTTTCTAGATTCATTTGCCCGTATTGCCGAAACAGTTGAATTTAGTCATATGGTATGCTATACGAAAATTATTTTAAATGTATTGAAGATTTAGAATATCTGATAATATCCATTTAAAAAAAATAAAAAATGACGTCAACACTTGACAGTTGGTGACATTACTGACATATGGTATAATAGTCAAATAGCAAAATTTTAGTCCTATAGATTGCCCAAAACACGAATCCGATATCACTTTTCATTCGCCTGTAATTAAGCCGTTCCGGAACATTTGCCCAACCTTGTATGTAAGTATAGATGTAAGACTGCTTTTTTCAACTACAACATTTTAAATATTTAAAATTAGGGGACTGACATAGTCTCCAGAGCGTAGATATCTTCTTCTTCTGGGGGGGGGGGGTAAAGTATCAATAATTTTTAATGGTTTTGGGTTGTTCCTCCTCCTAAAATATTGACTTTAAAAAAAGGTAATGCCTCTATATTTCAAGTGATAGTATACGCTCTGAACTAATCTTACGCCATCAATAATACTTTGGACAAAAACTAAACTAACTAAAAAATTAAAACCATTTTCAGCTTAATTGCATCATTGTAGAGCACTGACTGCAAGCCTTAAAAAAGGAGACAGGAGATCTGACCAGTTAATTAAACTAAAACCTAGCTCTCTGAATAAACTATATAAGACTGTGACAAAGTGGAAAAACTCTCAGATAATTCCAAAAGCGAATTTCTTTCGAAATTAAAAGTAATTCTCTTTATTCTAGGCGAAACCGCGTCGTTCCTTATTTATTTAAGAGCTCGTTTCCGTTTTTGATTTCATAAATTATTTATAAAATGAAAATTTAATTAAAGACACTTCGTAATTATTCAAAATAGTGGCGTATAGAGCGAGCTTAAAGAGAATAGAAACGGTATTTTTCGGCATTTGTGATAGGATTATAAATTTTTGGAATTCGCATTTTATAAGCATTATGCTGAATATTTTATTAAGGGGCTCAGTGCATTGCTGCTGTTATTGTACTTTGCCGCATTACTGAAACTAAATGCTGTAAAAACTGTACGCATGGATTCGTTCATACACTGTTCGTTGAAAACACCTAAACAAATAAGCTATATGTGCACAATATAATTAACTTAAGAGTGCATCACCGCATAGAAAATAAAGCAAATTTTAGCCCTTCGCCTTCACACAATAATTTCTCCGAAACCGCATATACGATTTATATAATAATAATAATAATAATAATAATAATAATAATAATAATAATAATAATAATAATAATAATAATAATAATAACAATAATAATAATAATAAATGCCTTCATTTATAATGAAGAAATAAATTACAAGTAGTTAGGGAACATGGTGGCGGTATCCAACAAACGCTGCTCATACAACCACCTCATCAATTTAAAAATATTGACAGATCTATTCTTAAACTCTGTTTCTCATATTGTAGCAGATTTTCCGATTACACTTTTGTTTTCAAAATATACTATAATTCGTGTTAGTATAAATTGGGCAAATTAAAAAATTACTTTCTCTTAAAGAACGGCCTAAATTAAAAATCTGTTACAAGACAAACAGCGTTTAAACCTTTAACTATCTAGTGATACCAAATTTATACCTGTTTTATTAGGTTTTGTCGATGATATTTGGCGACAGTCGAACGCCTGTACCTTTTTTTGAAATATTTATCTTGGCGATCCTTAATATATAAAAGTGAAATACACCAAAATTATTTTATTATTTCTAAAAATAAATAAAAACAGGTGACTTACAACGGCTATATTTTCTACACTAAATAATATATTAAAAAAAAAACAAAAAACGCGGTGGGAGATGGACCACCCTCATCCACCTCTAAAGCACTACCCTCATTCACTTCAAAATGGCACTACCCGATTTGTGACACCTGTCTGGAGAGCTTATCAAAAATTCTTTTCATCATTACCAAAATTTATGAACGAATATACAAAGCATTAATAAAATTTTTAAAAACTACTTTAAAACAAGATTTTGTAAAATTTGTCAGGAAAAATGCTCCCAAGCCTAAACTGAATCAGCATTGTAGTTTTGCAATAATGCAAATACTTCTTTTTAAATTTTTTATTGAGTGCTCAAAATGATTCCCATTTTTTTCTAAACAGAAATAAAGTCAGCTAGTGTAGTCATTCGGGTCTAAAGGCCGTCGTCGGTTGGAATTGCTTCTTAACGTTTCCCTAGCACGAGTGGCGAGCTTCTTCAAAGGTCCATTCCATCTCCGGTGCTGAAGGTAGACTGACGAATTCTCGGGCGCAAATTGTATTTATACTGGTGGGCAGGGGGCGTAGCTTGTTCGGCTGACTTCGGGATATCTATCGGCATTACTCGGGTGTGTATGAGGATAGGATTCCAGATCTGGTTGAGCCTGAGGGTATCTTCTTTTCTGTTGAAATTGTCAGGATGCTTATGGTTCTCGATGGCTCCTCTGACGAGCCTGTTATGATAGCCATCGACTGAGCTAATAACCTACAGTTCTCAAAATGTATCCTGTGGTCCCCGTTACTCAGTGCGTGTTCGGCTACTGCAGACTTCTCAGTTCGTCCTAGTCGGCAGCTTGCTTTATGCTCCTTGAGTCTCGTTCCCATTGATCTTTTAATGGTTCCAATGTAGACCTTTCCGCAGGAAAGGGGTATGCGGTAGACGCCTGCAGCTGAAAGTGGGTTCCTCTTGTCCTTTGCTGATCTGATGGTCTGCTGGATCTTCTTTGTTGGCCTGAAGATTGTCCCGATGTCGTATCTTCTCAAAACTTTGCCAATCCTGTCCGTGACTCTAGGAACATATGGCAGATATGCCCGAGAGGTGGTGGATATCCGTTCGGTTTCCCGTGGCCTAGATGATGTTGTAGCCATTCGCCTCGAACGCAGATTTTAGGTGTTCAAATTCCGCCTGGAGGTTCTCAGGTTCGCAAATCGTTCGAGCTCGTTCTGTCAGGGTTTTGATGACTCCATTCTTTTGACTTGAGTGATGGTTGGAAAGAGCGTGTAGATATCTGTCCGTGTGTGTTGGTTTCCTGTACACTGTATGGCCCAGCTTGTCTCCCCACTTCCTCACTAGAACATCCAGGAATACCAGTTGTTGGTCCTTCTCAGTTTCCATGGAAAACTGGATGCTGGGATGCTGACTGTTGAGGTGCTGCAGAAAAACGTTGAGCTTGTCCATACCGTGTCCCCAAATCACGAATGTGTCATCCACGTACGGGAACCATGTTGTCGGCTTGTACTGTGAGGTGTTGATCGCCTTTTTCTCAAAGCTCTCCATGAAGAGGTTGGCTATAACTGGGCTCAGTGAACCTCCCATTGCCACTCTGTCCACTTGTTCGTAGAAATTTCCTCCCCCCTGGGAAATAAAGTCGATTTTCAAATTTGCCCTAACTTTCCAAAAAATTTCCATTGGGTATAAGATCCGGTGATCTTAGCGACCTCTCAATTGTAATTTTTCTGCCAATCCACTGGTTTGGATAATTTTGGTCCAACCACTCTCTCGGTACAGTTTGCTGGAAGTGTAGAATTTCTTCGTTTCAATTTAGATTACCTTGTAAGTTTTTTCTGATTTTTAAGTTCATGAATAATCGAGAGCTCTATAGTTTTTTAGCCGATACCGTCAACCGGGGCTAAGAGGACCACAGCTGGTAAAGTGGTCCGAAGGGACATTAAAAATAATAAAAATGTGTATCTGCTAAAATACAACCGACAACAACGGTTTCGCACGCACGTGTTTATAGGAATACCTAGCGCAGGGTTGAGTATCAAGATTGAGCGCGTTACAGTTCTTTGGTCCCAGTTAGTAAGCGAAAATAAATACATGCAAATTCTTATTGTCTTTTATTTTCCGGAAAACCACCATTGCAGTACGTTCACAGGTAAGTTTTTTAAGTTTTAACTTATATTAGGCATTGAAAAATAATTTAGTATAAAAAACATTTTTAATTATTGGTGTTAGCAGTAGGGTAGTTAAATATAAACAATCTGCAAAACTCTGGGAAAAGTGGACCGGTCAACTTACCTAAATATGTTTCCAATTTTTAATTTTTTTTTGTTTTGTTTCTTGTTTTTGTTTCTATTAAAATATTTTTGTACACCTGATTTATTAGTTGTCGAGTCCGTTTTTTTTATTTAAATTTAAAAATAAATAAAACCATTTCATATAGGTACCTTTTCGTATGTTTCTTTCCAAATGCTTTTCCGAATGCAAATACTTTTTAAAAGTTTTAATGTGGACCACTTTCCCATCACAACGAATAAATGGGACTCTAAAGCGTAAATTAGTGGAAAACGGGCAAGTGGTCCCCTTTACCACAAAGTGTGGGGTAAGTGGACCACCTACAGAAAAAAAATATAAAAAAACTAGATATATTAAAGATAAAAAATTTTCACAGGCAGCTTACTAAAGTATGGTAGATTTTATATTAAAATCTTTAAACCAAAATATTTATTAGTTTTCCAAAAATCTGCAAAAAACCAAAAATATTGAACTTGTAAATTTCCACTATATTAACAAGAAAATGATATGTTTCGCTAACACTGTAGCTTCGTTAGATGAAAATGATTTAATAAAAGTTGAAAATAGAACATAAAAAGGGTGTAATAAAATTAAATTATTGAAGGTGTAAATAAAACAGTGGAAGGGTTGCAATAGCGGGAAAATCCAACAGACGGTTTAAAAAAATTAATTTAGGTGCAATATGGGTAATTTACAAAATCTTGAGTATATGGTCAACAGAATAAATTTAACAAAGGTGAATTATTTAAATCTAATTAATCATTAAGTAACAGGTCGGTATTTTTAGGTTTATTTAATTCCGTAGATTCTAACAAATTTAGTTTAAGCCTTTGTTTTCTGTATGTAAGATTTTAAAGGTTAAAGTAAATAGTTAGCATAGTTTCAGTCGGTTTTGTTTGTAGAAAACTGTTATAATTTTCGTATTTTTTTTTTGTTAAAATATCTACCCGCTTGGCCAATGTATGTTTTAGGACAATCTTTGCGTTTTAATTTATAGAGCCTCTTGATCACCAGTCCAACGCTTTGTCAATTGCTCTACGAAAACTCTAAAATTATTTTACCAACTTCGACCATAACTTATTTAATATTAGTTGGTATATGCAGTTTAAAATATTCTGTGATTTCAAACCGTGTTAACTGATCCTCAATATCTCGTTTGTCATTCATCCAAATGCGTCAACATATTATATAAAAACTTGGTCTGCACAACAAAACCCATATTGCTTTTTAACAACTCTCTTTAACAAGGTTCTACAGTTATCTCTTACCGCGTCGGAAATAATGATTATGAAATTTTCAATCGATTTGGCAAAAAACGTTACCATAAAAAATGTTTATATTTTCAAATTCTAAAATATTACGACCCTAAAATAAGATAGCTGAGAGTTAAATACTACCTATATATTATTACTAATATGATAAGCTACAAAAATTTGCTTCATAGGCAGGTTTCTACCTTATAAGCCATTATTTTTAAAATTTTCATTACAATTTATTTTCCAATATGAGTTTTCCCATGGATACGACAGAATTGTTTGGTTAATGTCAATAAATCCAAGGAGTAATGTATGTAAATACAAGTCCTTTTCATAATACCCTGTATAGTACGAAGCACGGGTCTATAGCTACAGAAAAAATGCGGATTTGAAACATACATTGCTGTATTAATTATTTCTTATTCAGGGTGTTTCATTAAGGGTGGTCACCGGCCAATCTCGGAAACTACTAGGCATAGAAACTTAACATAATATTAACATAACCATGGAAAACTTCTAATTTAGGCATAATATGATGTTTTAAAAAAACAAATGTAGATAGACGTGCAACAAAATCGGCAGATCTCATTTTGATAGGTGTTGACAAAAGTTTCTCCTTGATTCTTTTTGAATTACTTCTTACCTAATCAAAACTATATATAGGCTTTAAAAATTAAGAATTGTGCCCCTTGTGGCGAAATGCGGAACTTAAAAATAATTTCCAGAATTTTCTCAGGACCACTTTAATCATAAAAATGTTTTCCCCAAGTTTCAATGCTTAGTAGTTTTCGAGATATGGCCGGTAGCCACCCTTAATGAAACACCTTGTATAAAGTGTTTCTTAGGTCAATTTAATGACATTAAACTGTGGGAATTTCCTAACCATAGGCGTTCCACACAAATAATTAATATGCGTATACACACTTATAAGTTTGTTTCACATTAGGTGTTTGTACATACTACACTTTATAAACCCACTGTATATATAATATTATTATTTTAAAATAATAAATATAAGGTAACTCAAAAATTCTATATACAAAACTAAAATCAGAAAAATAAACCTGACACGGCACGACACTGCTCAGAAAATGCTTAAATTTTTTTACCAGAACTTCATTCTCGTCAACCAGACTCCGGCCCGTTCATCAAGGTATAACCACGTATATTTTATCTCCGTCTCTTCCACGCCATCGGCGGTCACTGGCCTATCTCTGTCTGGCAGAATCGATCGTTAGACGGGCCGGGTACCGGTTCAGCTTATATCCTGGCACTTCCAACCGCAACAAATTACATGCTGTTGCCAATTCTTCAAAATTTTCGGATTTGTAAGCACAATGTAAGTATATACGAGAAACAAGGGTTTGTTAATTAGTTGTTTTTAAACACTGAAAACACTTTTTGTCTTGATTTCAGTTATATTGTTTCTTAAGGACTAAAGAATGTATTATTATAACAATGAATGGCTTGTTATTTTTTTCTGTCACACTCAAAACTCCTCGGTTTAAAGTATATTTGCAAACTAGCTTTCAAAGAAAATTACTGACTAACAATTGAATACTGATATAAATGAAATATCTTTAATAAAAAACCTTAAAGAATTGAAGAAGAAAGATCTGACAACCCTGGTTGTGCGGTCGGTCTCTTTGAGACTGTTTACCGCCGTATGGAATGATTGGAATGTCCTCAAACTGAGATTGGATAAATAATACCTATATGAATATTTTTCTATTTTACGTTCATAATAAGCTCAGTACAATATACGCATTTGCGTATCGTAATGAAGCTATTTCGATACGCGTTTTTTCTTTATTTGATGTTGGTAACACATGTTTTATTTCATTGACTTGCGCGGCCTTTGTGATTTACGAGAAAACCCATTTTTTGCAGAGGAAAAATAGCTTGATAACCCACTTCTTTATTCTGTGTGGATAACAGTCATGTATGCTGGTTGCATAAATCTATAAATCAATCTATTGTAGATGCGTCAAGATATAATTTTCTGCCAAATCCTATCCAAAATTCAATCTACTAACCTTCCAATGTCGATTTTAACTTCAACATTATTTGAATTTTTCATCTTCCCTATACTAAATTTCAATACCGTGACGTAAAATCACGTCTTTTGAAATTCGAAAAAAAGTAGCAAAATCTCCCGAATTTCCGAACGCTCTGTGTATGTACCGAATGTACATACAAGAATCACACAACGTATTCCGTCGAATTTAAAATCTCATATCGCTAAAATAACTTTAGAATCTCGTGGTGAAAATGGGTCAATAAATCAAAAAATTACAGTTCGCAAAAAATTACAGTTCGCAAAACTATTTTTGTTGTCCAGAGGCTATTATGATAAAAAAATAGTATTACCAACATAAAATTTAGACATAGAAATTTACAAAATTTGAAGGATTTATTTTCTTTTTAAAATGTCTTTTTCTTAATTATAAAAGGTGAAATAAAAAATGTATAAAGCACATGTTTCTTAAGGCGTTTTAGCGCACGTGTCAATAAAAAAACTCGCCACTTTGTGGCTCGTTTTTTAAAATAGACGCGTGCGCTAAAACCGCTTCTTATGAAACGTGTACTTTAATATACTATTCTTTTTGCGATGAAATTAATAAATTTAATAAAAAGTCTCCAAACAGACTATTTTTACCATCGAGAGGTAAATACAATTGCCATAAGCAATAAACAGCATAGAAATCATGACTACACTTTATTTTAACAATAAGGGCACGTTTAACGGTTTTACAGTTCAACGCCGTTCTAGTTTATTGCCTGTTTCTATCTCGGAAGATTCCTTAATAAGGATTATATTTTGAGTTCGAGCAAGTATTGTTCTTTAACAAGAACATCGACAGAACTGGTTCTAAAAATTTCAATGAAATTTAGTGTGAGTGTCTACATGGTATGTCAAAGTGCAACGGTCCCATAGTTTTTTGGTTACCTAGATTTAACATTAAGATGATAGAAATGTCGAAAAAAAATTATTGCGCAGTTATGGACGGAAGAGAATTTGGTGGAAAATTATTTATTGGATTCTGTTCCTCGCGACTGGCTAAAGAAAATAGTGCAAATCTATAAAATACATCCCATAATACGCACTATGTTAGGAACTCTAATGAAGCAATGGAATATGAACCGTCATGTTGGACAAGAAAAGTTAGGAAATGTATATATACAGGGTGTCCCAGATAAGAATGCACTCTACAGGGATCTCGTAAATTATAGGAGATACAGAGATGGTTAAATTAGAGAAAAGTTGAAAAGTTGCGCATAACTGAATCCTGTAACGGCATGTTTCCAAATTAAAAAAATCCGAATGCTTCCGAAGATATTTGGATAAAACCGAATATTCGCGATTTCGTTTTAATTGATTTATGATTCTATTTAAAGAGACATTTCAAAATAAATTGAACATTCTTATTGCCACTTTTTCTCCCCTACAAGATGATTTAATTACATTTTTGATCCGACGTTTCGTTTAGTCACAACCATCATCAACTTTGTTATTTTAAATAGTCGGAAAATTTAATTCTATGCTTAATAAATTCTACGTTTTATTCTAAATCTAACGGTGTATCAAACTTATTATTTATTCGAAGTTTCGATATAGAAAAACACATCATCAATGAAAATAGGCACGATGAGGGCTTGTTAAATGAAAATGCTATTTTAAGTTACGTCAAGCTTTCGATAATGTTTATTATCTTCTCCAGGGCTACAATATGAACAAAAAATCAATTAGTCATAAAAACTCTAAGGTTTAGAAAATTCATTGGGAGAATTATTTTGATTTTTATGCAGCCAAAAAAAACCACAATTTTTGAAAAAAAAGGTTAAAAATCAATTACTTACTGCTGATTAGCATTATGTAGGACAAACAATATGATTATAGAAAAGTACTGCGTGGAAAATGGAAATTGTTTTGCTACATTTTCATCAGGTTATGACGATGGCTTGTATGTCTGGTTTCATACTGTCGAACGAGATAGATTTCAAAAAATTGTTTAGAGTTTTTTTATGTCGATACAAATTCCTATTATTAAGAGTAGGTTCGTGTTAACATCTAGATAGGTAACCAAAAAAAAAACGACCATCTTGTCGATCACTTGGTACCGTTTAATAGTCAATTAATTAACGATAAAGTTACATAATATGAAATTACAAAGGAAATTAATGTATACTACTGAACAACTGTGAAAATATTTTCATTTGTATAAAAAATGGAATAACAATTATTAAGAAAAGGAAACCTTTTATCTTATTAAAAAACAGAGGTACAAAGTTGACTGAATAGGGAAATAGAAAGGGGGATGTGTTAATTAGTGCTCTCAGCACTGTTATTTTGATTATTATGATTGTTATTAGGGTTAAAATGTAACAAATTTGAATATATTATAGCACTGAGACCGCATGAATGTCTGTTTTTTTGTTCATTGCGCAGGGTCTCTCAAAAATTTCAAACATTTCTAAGAAAAGTCTTTCATTGTAGTTGGTTTTATTACCCAAGACCTTGATATTTTGATAATTAAATGTATGTTGTAATTGGTGAAAGGGCACAAGATTTTTTGTTTAATCTACTATCACTTTTATGTTGTGTGACCCTGTCTTTTAGGACTCTGAATGTTTGTCCTATACAGGGTGTCCCGAAATTAGCTGACAATATTTTAAGGAGATAAAGTACATCCAAAAATAAGACTAATACCCTCTATTAATATACCTTTAAAAACGCTTCGTTATGGGGCTAGAGCCCCCCCAATTGGAGCCATGATAAGCAGTTTTTTCACAATATCTCGAAAACCGATTAGGGTATCTAAACAAAATTTGATACATGTTTTACCCATAATAAGACGCAATAAACGATTTAATTAGCTTAACTTTATTTCTTCCAGTGGCGTCCCACTGGGTAGGTAGTTGGGAGAATATTGCCCTAAGTTTTTTATTTTTGGGATTTTTTAACTTCAGGTGCAATTTTTAGAAGCGTTGAAGTATTTTGTTGAAAAAAGGTACTCTTGTTTCATTGAGGCAGGATTCACCATTTTCCAGTAAAATCGATTTTAAAATTTTCGGTTTTTTGAAATCCGGTGAAAAGGCTAAGGTTTTTTTTTGCATATTTTAGCAAACACTTAATATTAAAACATGAAATTTATTAGAAGTTCTACTAGCGACAAGGCATATGTATTAAAGAATGTTACTTTAAAATATTTTTCCAGTGACGTCGCACGGGGTGGAGCCTTAAGTAAATATTACTATTATTTTTTTTTAATTTCATAGTTTTAATGCAATTTTTTTTTTATTTTAAATTTTTTGTTAATAAAACCCTTTATTATTGTAATTTGACAGAATGTAACGTTTTTAAATTAAACATATTTTTAGATTCCTTTGTTTTTTAAATATTTATTTTCATGGAGATTTTAAGAGAGTTTTAAAATAAAACAAAAAGAATAACAAATTGCAAATCAAATTTGATTGTGAACCGCACGGGAAACTAATTCTTAAGCAAGTACCAGTCATGTGTCCCCAAAAATAATAATCAAGGGGATTTAAATCAAGTGATCTTTGTGGCCAGGCTATGGCTACCAATCCACCTGGTAATTTTCTTCAAGTCAATTCCTCACTTGACGTCCGCAGTGAGCTGGTGCTCCATCATGTTGAAAGAAGTGCCCTAAACGTAAATCCAGTGGCACATTATGTAATAAATCCCCAAGTTGATTATGTATTATTATTATTTGTCGCTAGTATAGAACTTCTAATAAATTTCATGTTTTAATATTAAGTGTTTGCTGAGATATGCAAAAAAAACCATAGAAATTTCACCGGATTTCAAAAAACCGAAAATTTTAAAATCGATTTTACTGGAAAATGGTGTATCCTACCGCAATGAAACAAGAGTACCTTTTTTCAACAAAAGACTTCAAGGCTTCTAAAAATTTCAAATAATGTTAAAAAATCCTACAAATAAAAAACTTAGGGCAATATTCTCCCAACTACCTACCCAGTGGGACGCCACTGGAAGAAATACAGTTAAGCTAATTAAACCATTTATTGCGTCTAGCTATGGGTAAAACATGTATCAAATTTTGTTTTGGTACCCTAATCGGTTTCTGAGATATTGTAAAAAAACTGCTTGTCATAGCTCCAATTCGGGGGGCTCTAGCCCCATAGCGAAGCGTTTTTGAAGGTATATTAATATAGGATTTTAGTCTTATTTTTGACTGTACTTTATCCCCTTAAAATATTGTCAGCTAATTTCGGGACACCCTGTATATATACCTTGTCACACTCGTTACAAGGAATACTATAAACCACGTTCGATCTCTTTAGGGGGTCAACTTTATCCTTTAATTTGGTGAATACCTTTCCTATTGTTTTTTTGCCTGAATGCAATTTTCATGGAAGGTTCATGTTTAAAAAGTTTCGTTATATTGGCATTATTTTTATTAGTGTAAGGAAAGGAAAAATTACTATATTTTTCGACCTATAGTATTTCACGATTATAATCGCACTTTTTAATGATTTAAAATTTAATATTTCAGCAGGAACGAAGTGAAGGCGTATTACTCGATATGCGCCACCTTGCGAATAGATCCGTATAATATTTCTAAGACAATATATGAGACTTTACGAGGTTTTTTTTAGCAGAGTAGGTCGGAAAAACGTTTGAAACTCCATGGCATTTTTTCACCCTCATTGAGGTTAAGAAAATAGTTTTATCAATGTGAGACAGTCGTATTTGTCATATAAAATCCTTGGTTTAAAGTGTATGTCATCTGAATATAAACATATGCACGCTGCTTGCGAAATACCGCCTATAAGACACGCTTATTTCAAATTAATGTCCCAATATACGATGGTGAAAGTTCGACTTATTGATCGCCTGATTATGACGCGTAGGGTTAATATTTACCTTGCACATAAATATAATTTAGACTTTGCTTATGACAAATTAAGGGGTGGCATGAGTCATATATGTGTTTTGGACTTCCATTGCCTTTAGTTTTTCATATCACAACGTTTCAACTGGTAAGTATCTCCAGTCGTCTTCAGGTGAAAACTGACGATTGGAGATACTTACCAGTTGAACCGTTGTGATATGAAATGAAAAACTAAAGGCAATGGAAATCCAAAACACATCTATGACTCAAGATACATCATTGTCTACAACCTTCAAACAAACGGGTGGCATGTGATGCACTAAAAAATCATTTTTATAACATATTGCATACTTTAATAGCTTTTAGCCTAAACGCTCTTGCTAGAAAATGTAGTAAAAGTAATTTAATGAATTAAGTAAAATAAATACTATACTATGAGATGAGTCTATAGCGGTTCAGTATAGCAATTCAATTTCATCTCCCACCTCATATTTGAACTGTATTTAAGCTCTTTTAGCCAGAAGTGGCGATCGAGGGCGCGTCCCGTGCCAAATTTCATGCGACAATAAGACTCGTTGTGTCGCTGTTCAGCCGATTTCGCCCGACATACCATCAAACCCCGTCGTATACAAAACGCCACGAATTATCTCGTTCTCCGGCAGATGACACCAGGAATTTGTCATCGATCAGCTGATATTGGGACATAATAATATCCCCAGATTAGTAGTGGACCGTAATGAGCCCAAATGCCAAGTTATGAATTGAGTTTTTGTGTTTTTTGTTACGTTAAATTTAATTACTTTTCAAAATGTTTAGTGGTTTTGGTACTTTTTATTTTTACTTTCATTAAATTTCAATTACTTTTGTTACACCAGTAAGTATGTACAGTTGAGTTCAGAAAGAAGTAGGACATCGATTGTGTGTTGTAAGCCTACCCATAATCCCCGAAAGTTCATAAAAAAGTAGGACAGGCTATTAACTGTGTTCAAATTATAACAAAATAAACTTTTTATTTATTGGGCTAGACTTAAACGTGTCATATTTATAATTTTTATTACCATTTTTCTTCGTTTCATTAAGAAATAACAAGTATAATTTAATTCAAACATTTTATTGTACACAATAATTAATTTAAAAAAAATTATACTTATTTAATATTTAGTAATTGCTCCGTTTTTTTGTGAAAGCTCATTCAGTCTATTGGGTATCGATAAGTATAGACCACTCACAAAATCCAGATCATCACTTAACTCGTTCCACGTTTCTTCAATAAATGGAACAAGTTAATTTCTAATAGCTGGTCTGAAATTTGATTTATATATTTTTCGTGTCATTAGACCCCACACGTTTTCTATTATATTAATATCGGGACATTTTAATATTTCCACGTTATTTCTCTGGAACTAATCTTTGACCATACCCGCGCTGTGAACCGGGCAATAATTGTCGTGTTGGAAAATAAACCTCTGATCAGGGAAATGTTGCGATACACTAGGCATCATAATATATTCTAAAATGTTCTTGTAAATGACTGCATTAAACTTTTCATTTACAATCCAACACACTCCAAGTCCATGATCTTTCGGAATTACTGATAACATTTTCAGTATATCTTGTATTGCGAGGTCTGGATACCCTGAAATATGTTCGTTGAACGTAGACTGAAAAACTTTTTCGTCAGTAAAGAAGACTACTCTATTCCAGACTGGCCGCAAAATATTATTTAAGGCAAAAATAATTCGTGCCTGTTTGTGTCCTTCCCCTAATTTCATCTTTTTGGTGGCAACATAATTTTTTAAATGGGATTCTTTTACCCTACGACAACATATCGATCTCGAACCAGGAAAATTTGTTTGCTGAATAGCAGCTCGCATTATTTGAAAGGGATTTTCCTCCAAGTATTGTACAAGACCATTGTCATGTTCTTGCGTTCTTTTTCTTGGTCTTTCAAAAAGCTTTTTCTTATCCAAAGTTCCATCCGCTTCCCATCTGTACTTAATATTTTCCACCGTTCTTTTTTTTGCTACGTGCATTATAGCGGCAACTCTTGAATAGGTATTCCGTCATTTAAAAATACAATTATTTGAGTCCTTTGAACATTGTCAAGCCTAGGCATTATGCTTCGAATCAATAACTACTTATAAAAAATATATTTTTTTATATTTAAAAAAAAAACATGTCAGTGTCATGTCAAACTTTTGATGTTTTTTAAAAGCCTGGTTTACATAGGATTAAAATCCGTGTCCTACTTCTTTTTGAACTCAACTGTACATACAATTATTATTCATTTGTTCAAAAATATACAGGTTAAACTTTTCTTATTCTGTTTTTAAACGGTAAATCATTATGGATCATAATTATTATTGTGTTCCTTGCGCGTTACTTGATTTCATTGATAAGTAATAAGTTTTATTCCATCTAAAGGCCGTTTTTGTTATAAGCTTAGTTTTTGCATTATGTAGGGTATCCTTTTCTATTTCAAGAAAAATAAGTAGAAATGATTTTTCTGACTTAGATACCTATACCCCTAGCACTACGCCATAGTCTTAAATTATTTAATCATTTTTTTATGTTATTAACTTTTTAAAATCAGCTATTTGAATTTGAAGGAATTATTTACATGCTTTTTTAGGGTTTTACTAGTTTTCATCGTTTTTTTATGATGTAGCTATTGTTAAACAATCTTAGTTCGTTTCATAAAAGATATACAGGGTGTCCCGAAATTAGCTGACAATATTTTAAGAGGATAAAGTACATTTAAAAATAAGACTAAAATCCTCTATTAATATACCTTCAAAAACGCTTCGCTATGGGGCTAGAGCCCCCCGAATTGGAGCTATGACAAGCAGTTTTTTTACAATATCTCAGAAACCGATTAGGGTATTAAAACAAAATTTGATACATGTTTTACCCAGACGCAATAAATGGTTTAATTAGCTTAACTCTATTTCTTCCAGTGGCGTCCCACTGGATAGGTAGTTGGGAGAATATTGCCCTAAGTTTTTTATTTGTAGGATTTTTTAACTATAGGTGAAATTTTTAGAAGCCTTAAACTCTTTTGTTAAAAAAAGGTACTCTTGTTTCATTGCGGTAGGATTCACCATTTTCCAATAAAATCGATTTTAAAATTTTAGGTTTTTTGAAATCCGGTGAAAAGGCTAAGGTTTTTTTTGGCATATCTCAGCAAACACTTAATATTAAAACATGCAATTTATTAGAAGTTCTACTAGGGACAAATAATAATAATACATAATCAACTTGGGGATTTATTAGATAATGTGCCACTGGATTTACGTTTAGGGCACTTCTTTCAACATGATGGGGCACCAGCTCACTACGGACGTCAAGTGAGAAATTGACTTGAAGAAAATTACCAGGTGGATTGGTAGCCATAGCCTGGCCACCAAGATCACCTGATTTAAATCCCCTTGATTATTATTTTTGGGGACACATGACTGGTACTTGCTTAAGAATTAGTTTCCCGTGTGGTTCACAATCAAATTTGATTTGCAATTTGTTATTCTTTTTTGTTTTATTTTAAAACTATCTTAAAATCTCCATGAAAATAAATATTTAAAAAACAAAGGAATCTAAAAATGTGTTTAATTTAAAAACGTTACATTCGGTCAAATTACAATAATAGCAGGTTTTATTAACAAAAAATTTAAAATTAAAAAAAAATTACATTAAAACTATGAAAAAAAAAAATAATAGTAATATTTAGTTAAGGCTGCGACGTCACTGGAAAAATATTTAAAAGTAACAACCTTTAACACATATGCCTTGTCGCCAGTGGAACATGTTTTAATATTAAGTGTTTGCTGAGATATGCAAAAAAAACCTTTACCTTTTCACCGGATTTCAAAAAACTGAAAATTTTAAAATCGGTTTTACTGGAAAATAGTGAATCCTACCTCAATGAAACAAGAGTACCTTTTTTCAACAAAAGACTTCAAGGCTTCTAAAAATTGCACCTGAAGTTAAAAAATCCTAAAAATGGAAAACTTAGAGCAATATTCTCCCAACTACCTATCCAGTGGGACGCCACTGGAAGAAATAAACTCAAGCTAATTAAATCGTTTATTGCGTCTTGTCATGGGTAAAACATGTATGAAATTTTGTTTCGATACCCTAATCGGTTTTTGAGATATTGTGAAAAAACTGCTTATCATAGCTCCAATTCGGGGGGCTCTAGCCCCATAACGAAGCGTTTTTGAAGGTATATTAATATACTGTATTAGTCTTATTTTTGGATGTACTTTATCTCCTTAAAATATTGTCAGCTAATTTCGGGACACCCTGGATAGCTCAACATTAGACAGATAGCTAGAAATTTAGGGAAGTTAGTACCACAATTAGATTCGAGAGCTTTTTTTTTCATATTCTACCAAAGTTATAAAAACCAAAGAGAACCAGTTGTGCCGGTCCTCTGGTCAAAATGCCTCTTATTCAGGCTAGTATTGCTCTCCGAATATATAAAGAACTCGAAAGTAGTAATCCACGGCTGGGATCAAAAGGACTAGGGTTGCATAACAAAGTCACAACTCTGTTTAATAAAAGTATTTATAAATTGTTGGTTATTTTGTCTGATGTATATAGAAAAATTTGACGGAATAGGCCTTAAGGGCCTTCTATTTTACATGCCCTGATAAGGACAAAAAGTTTTTGGCGATATTTATGTTCTAAAATAAAAAAAAATTGTTTACCTTCTTCAGTCTCTGGGTACATAATATAACGTCTCGCCGCGGTACCCTTTTTTTATGATCGAAATAAAAACCTTTTTAATGTGTTCAGCATACATTTTATAGCTATTGCCCAGCGCCTTGGGCCTATTAATAGGCCCTTTTCAATGCTAAGGTTTCGTCAAATTATGTCCAGGAGAAAAAAACCTTATTATCAAAATAATTGAAAATTGTTAAAACTACCTAGCGGTTTTTATAGGTTTAATAATAATATCATTGTATCAGTATTTCTTTCTTTATTTAGGAACTTTGTTAATACTGTTGACCACAACTGTCAAGTCCCCTCAGATATCTCCATCCTTGGATTGTTATTACTCTGTATAAGGTTTAACATAGCCCAATGAATATATTTTTTAATGAGCTTTGTCTCACTAAAGCCCGTTTAACCATATTGGTCTTTAATTATCATCCTAGCATCCTAGTTTTATGTACTATAGCTATTTATGCCATCAGTTACGAAATGCCTAATTTTGTGTAACGCGTGAGATTTTTGCGGAACGAACGAAGTGAGTTTCGCAAAAACTCACAAGTTACACAAAATTTCATTTCGTAACGTATTGCATACAAGATTTTTTCTAATTTTGAAGAAAGTAATAAAAAAATAAAATTTAATATAATTGATAAAAATTTGGAAAACATAAATTTAGTTTTTCTAATTTTGACATATAACTGATGGCATAAATAGCTATTGTTGCTGTTACTTCATGTTAGTTGTCAGTTTGACATTTTGTAAAAAAGTCTAGACGGAAGGTTTTTTGCGAGATTGATATATTTTTAGTTTTATTTTTAAAAAATGAGTCATTCAAGTTCTGAAGAGCGATATTGAAGAGGCTTAATTAATTTATAATTTATGTTTTTAACTTGTATTATAACAGTTTAATAAATAGAATAATTCTTTTTGTCACTAATTTTGAAATACATTTTTCGTCACCAATTGCATAAAATTTTACTTTATGCAACTAGTTACAAAAAGTAAGACATTTCATAATGTCAATCAGTTTTAAAAAGTGTCACTTTATATGTCAAAATTAGAAAAATGTACTTTATCTTACTTTGAAGTACTAACGTACTATTTTATGTATTAATAGTTATTTACATTACTAGATGTGAAAGTTAATTTTATTTTTTGGTGGGAGGAGGTTTTTGAATTGCCGAGGCAAAGCCGAGGTGATTTAATACCTCCGACCACCAAAAAAGGCTTTCGCATCGTGTAATGTATTAAATTTTTTCTACTACTGTTCTCTGATCAATATATTATCTTCTTAACATAGTATAAAACAAAGTCGCGTCTGTCCCCAGCTATATGTAGAGAATGTAGAGAAACACTGATAAATTTAGAGGTTTGTTCGGGTTTGCATTTATAAATCTTGACGTGATGGTGAACTCACCTTATTATTATCTCAGAGGCGTATAATGCCTGGCATTGCAACGCAGGCCGGGTACATGCTAGTTAAGTAATTAACTTTTATTTTATTCAAATTAAAATGATAAAATAAGTTTTTTTTCCACCTGTAAAATAATCCATGACAACTAGTTATTTGAGTATTGTTGACAACTAGTTATTTGAGTACTGTCAGAGTCTGTCAGTTCGATTTTTTGTCCTGGCACCGAAAGTAATACTTAACATAGCTAGCAACGCAACTTAACATAGCTAGCAACGTATAATATTCAGGTAACTCGAATGTTTACTTTCGTTATCTGTTGTGTTGTAGTAGAAATAGTTATTTACATTACTAGATGCGAAAGTTAATTTTTTGGTGTGAGGAGGTTTTTGAATTGCCGAGGCAAAGCCGAGGTGATTAAATACCTCCGACCACCAAAAAAGGCTTTCGAATCGTGTAATGTATTAAATTTTTTCTACTACTGTTCTCTGATCAATATATTATTAAGAGTATCCGAACGATATTTCTGAAATCTTATTCCAAGGTCGCCATGCGAGTCGCGACGGGGCGAGAAAATATCCGAAATTTTCTTCGTCAGCCTGCTGGTTATCGTCGTTAACTCTTTTAGCGCATTTAGATATTAAACAGCGATCTTTCTCTTCACTGTCGGAGCGGTACTACATAATATGACATATTACGCTTATTATTTTCAAAGCAAATCGCCCTCTTGATCCTTAATGTTTTTAATATTAATTTAAATATGTTTGCAAACAAAAGAGCATGTTATATATCGGTATAAAGATTATTTTGAGACCGAAAAGGATGGCCATTATGTAGCTAATATTTTAAATCAAAAAATGCGAATAAAAATACTTAGTTCAAGCTTATATTGGTATTTTCTTTAAATCGAGGGTTTAGTTATAAAAATCGTCTAAATTTTGTTGTAAATGCTATCCTATATTTAAAAAAAAATTATTGGGCGCTTCTACGCCTTCGTAGATACCAGCTCGAGCCGCAAAGCTATAAGAAAATGGGCGAAATAATATTCCTTGGCTTACTACATAATATCGTGGTATTACCAAATAAATGCACGCGAACGATGAAGGATTACTGAAGATCGCAAGAAACCAGTCGGCGGCGCGGTGTTCTGGGTTTCACAGAAATCAAAGACGCCGACATTTCCAGGTAGCAAATCATTTGTGTAAAAAATATTCGTTTATTCGTTGTTAGTGCATCAGTCAATTAACATCAGTGTATTTATCAGCGTGAGCTAACTAACGATTTTCTGATAATGGGTTCTAATAAGCGAAGAGTGAAAAATAAATATAAAAAAAATAGAAAATTGGCCCAAAAAAAGTAAGTAAAATTATTTTTTTGTAAATAACAAAAATGACATAAATTTTGTTAAAAGGTAAAATCTGCACTAACATTCTTAACAAAAATATTTTCGAAATTCTGGGTAGGTTTCAATTTATGCAGGTAATTTAAAACCTAAAAGTTTATTATTTGAGAATGCACATTTATTAAAAAAGTCAATCATGATGCATGTTATCAGTTGCATATTTAAAGGGATCTAAACTTCCACAGGTTTTAGTTCAGAATTTTGAATTTAAAATTTTGAGTGAATTTAAAAAAAATTTAAATACTATCTTCAGTTTTTTTTATTTTTCATATATTTTTATAAGTACTTTCATATTTTTAGGTCATCTGAGAGAAAATTACTAGATGCAAATTTTATTTCTTTATAGCCTATTAATATTTTTTGCGAGAAGTGAAAAATTAAAAGCTTTTACCATCAATTCGCGGATATCATCTACATAATAAAATTTAGAAATACGACATTTCATTACCATAGTAGGTCTATCCAAACGAGAGAATACAAAGGTCGTCCATTATATTTACCTACTATGTACTATACCCGAACGGAATATGTTATGGATTCCTAATTAATTATTTAAAATAAATCAAAAAAATAAACATAAAATTGAAAATAATTGAATGAATTAATTTTAGGATTCATTCCAGAGTGGCAAATAAAATCAGCTTGCATAATATTGATTTGGTCTCTAATATTAAGGAAAAAAGGTGAGGGCAATTTTTTTTTGTAATTAGCTACCTATATATTAATGGGCTGAATGTTTTAAACAATTAATTATTACATACTATTTTTTAGTCCTTGCTTACCATCTACGTCCTTAAATATTGATAACAACATTCGGTTTTCTGAGCGTCAGCCTATGCCAGAAGTTTTTGTGTAAGTATATTGGGCCCCAATATGGGATGATTGATTTGGCTGTTTGTTTAGTATCAAAAAATATTAATTTAAATTTTATTTTTAGTGATAAGAACATACAAAAAGAATTTATGAATCCAGATATCAATTTGACCCCAAAACGGAAACGAAAGAGGTAAATTTTAATTTTAAATAACGAAAAAGTTTCGCAGTGATACTGTAAACTTTTGATTTTTTTTATAAAATGCAATTTTATTAGGTATGGTTTATAGGTAAAATTACAAGCACTAAATTTATCATATAATTATGGCGGACAATAAGAATTACTAATAATATAATTATTGCTTATAAATTTTTTCATAAATTGTGAAGCACAAAGATTTTAAACTATAACTAACCAGGTAGGTAACTTTGTCTGTGACATAATTACCATTGACGCGCCGCGAATGCCTGTTTTAATTTTCTCTATTTCTTTCCTGGCGTTCCAGATACTGTTGTAAAAGTAACTTTTCTGTCCATACAACCAAGTTATGAGTAATCGCCGTGAGCAATATATTTAAAATATAGTCTTTCATTTATTATTTACTCACACTCAAAGTGGCCAATCTAGTAAGTGGCTACTTTGATTGTATAATAGTTATTTATGTACCAAGGCAGTAAAGTGATTCTTTATCGAACGAGTCCGAAATTATGAGATGAGCTAGCGAGGCGAATAACAGGCGAGTCGATAAAACACTTTACTGACGGTGTGCATACAACATTTTACCGCCAACCGTTTAGAATTTATAATATAAAAAATTGAGGTATAACTCATCGAATTTTATTATAAAGTTAGAGGCGTGACAGTGACAGACGATTTTTAAATAATAAATGTCAAAATTGTCAAAGTCACTAATTTGCGGCAGATAAAAGTATTTATCTGCCGCATTTTGCGGCAGGTAAAGTATTTTATTTTACAATAAAATAAGTGTTCGTTTACTTCCGGAAATCACTCTGATAATGTACGACTTTACTGACGGTTGACGATAAAAATTATTTCTGCCAATGTCATTTATGTCAGAGTCAAAGTTACCAAATTAACTAAATAATTTTTAAAAGTTTTGTGCAAACCGACATGATATTTACTTGTTTTAGCGAAAAAACACAATATGACGATATCCGATTAACTGGTAGAAGAATTATTGATGTATTTTATTTTGTGGAACAGATTTTAAATTTTCCCCACCATGGACTTTTTTCATGTACAAGCAATCAAGTTTATGTAAAACGAGAATATAGAAGTGGCCTAATTTCAACTTTTATATTAACTTGCAAAATATGCAATGTTGATTATCGAGTGAGAACTGAAGATCCTCAAAAAAAGACTTTTAATATAAATGTATCTGCAGTAAATGGCAGTATTTCGGTAGGAATTGGGTACACTCAGGTATCTGAATTCTTAAGCTCCTTAGACATACCATCTTTTTCAAAACGTAAATATCAAGAATTTCACAATGAACTTGTTGAAGTGTATAATGAAATGGCTTGGACATCTATGCTAGAGGCCGGAAAAGAAGAATCTAGCTTAGCTGTTGCAAATAAAGAGGTAGATAAAGCAGGGCATCCAATGATCACCGTTATAGCTGATGGAGCGTGGAGTAAAAGGTCTTATAAAACTAATTATAACGCCAAATCAGGGGTAGCTGCTATAATTGGATATCGCTCCCAAAAGATTTTATATCTTGGAATCAAAAATAAATACTGTTCATCCTGTCAACTTTTTGGTGAAAAAACAGACCATATTTGTTATAAAAATTTTAATGGCCCTTCCACTGCTATGGAGTCAAACACAATAGTTGAGGGATTTAAGTCTAGTTTAGAAATGCACGGTTTAATATATAAAACATTGGTAGCTGATGGTGATAGCAGCGTTTATAAAAAAGTTTTGGAAAGCAGGCCATATGGCGATACAGTAGTTGAGAAAATAGAATGTCGGAATCATTTATTGAGAAACTATTGCAACGTTCTTCGAGCGCTTACTACAAAAAAAAATAGTTCAGAGGGGAAACAAGTGCCTCCTGCTCTAAGAACGGTGCTAAAGAATAATATATTAAGGTTAAGAATGGCTGTTGATTGTGCAACTAAACATTATAAAGACTCAGATTCGGAATTAAGTGTTAAAATAGATTACTTAAAAACAGATATAAGTAATAGCATATATCATGTATTCGGTGATCACAAAAACTGTTTAGATTATTATTGTAAAAGAAAAGAAAAAAATGAGACCAACTTTATACCCAGAATGAGAGACTGTGGATTATTAAGAGATATAGAAGCATGCACTCTGCGCCTCAAATATCACGCAAAAAGTCTTTTAAAATATTTAAACAATAATTTCTGTGAACAATATAACAGCATTGTGGCCAAATTTGTCGGCGGAAAACGTATAAACTTTGCCTCCAGAGGAAGCTATCAATTAAGGTGCAATGCTGCAGCTATATCTTTTAATACCAAAGGAAATTTCCATAACTATGTCCACAAAAAAGTAACTGGCAGAAGTCCTGGAATACATACAAAAACATTTGTATCAAAAAGTCTAGCAATTAGAAAGAGATATCTAAAGTCAAGAAAAAGATTATTTTTCCCACAAAAAAACAAGCATGCACATATTGAATCTGATGAAAATTATGGTCCTAATGCAGACAAAAATCTAGAAATTGGCCCACTGCAATACCAAGAAATAAAAGACAATTTCCTTCAGAACCTTATTAAAAATGAAGAAGAAATTGAACAAGTGTTCCAGGCAACAGTTAATCAACGGTCTTGCGAAAAATGGTTTTCAGAAAGAAGAAAACGTCTAACTGCGTCCAACTTTGGAAGAATAGCTAAACTTAAAGCCACCACCAACAAAGACAAAGTTGCTCATGACTTAATTTTCAAACAGTTTTTTGGAAATACATGCACAAAATATGGCGTTGAAAATGAGCAGATTGCCTTAATAGAACTCGGCCATATTCTTGAAACAGACATCCTGGAATCGGGTCTTTTTATACATCCGCAATATCATTTTTTAGCGGCCTCTCCAGATGGTCTTATAGGCAAAAATATGATAGCTGAAGTAAAATGTCCTTATGCAGCTAGAAATATGTCACCACAGGAGGCCATTGAAAAACGGGTTATAAAATATGGCACAATAAACAATACAACATTAAAATTTACACTTAACCGCAATCATCCATATTATTATCAGGTTCAGGGACAACTGTTTGTTTCAGGAAAAAAATTCTGTTACTTTGCAATATGGACACCAAAAGGTATATTATATGAACGTATCAAACTTGATGAAAATTTTTGCAACACAATGGTTATTAAATTACATAAATTTTATTTCGAAAATTACCTCCCTATTTTATTAAAAGAAATTGTAGATGAAATAATAAAATGAAAATACATTTTATTAATACAAAGAACGGGGGGTACTTTGCATACAGTATGATATACCTAGTTGGTTTTCGGCTTGTGTGAATTTATTAAAATTTGTTTATTGCTTACAATGGAGACATGAAAATAATAAATATTAGCTGGCTGATTGTGATTTGCTTATGCCAATTAGGATTCATTGACAATAGATGTTTTTATATTGTTTTTGTTGTATTAGACTGCATAAATAGATTAAATTAGAATTATAAAACTATTGAAAATATTTTCTTCAAACATTGCAAATTCATATTTTTTGAAACCTAAAACTTTTTTTTCTATTACTTCCGGTTATTATTATTATTATTATTATTATTATTATTATTATTTTTAATGTTGTATAACAGTATAGTATACGCCTAAACTAAATAATTCTTGAAATTTTGGCATTTAAAAAACTACACTTCTAGGCAATTGACAGGCTATGGTATCTTATAGGCATAACCTAGAGAAAAACGGCTTTTACATGAGTATGTTGGTTTTTCATTGTCTACGCATTCCAATAATTATAACCCCTAGTTTTACCGGACATCCGAAAGTTTATCGGAAGTTAACATTTTAAGGAAAAAATTTAAATTTAGAATAGGAATGAGAGTATCTAAAATATAACTTTTTAAATGCTAGTATCTTAAAAACTATTCCGTTTAGACATATTATAAAACTCGACTTGTTCCTAAGAGTTCTGAAAAAAACAACACTCTGTAAAAAGCGATCGTGTACCCGTACTTATATGTACAGGTATAAGTTGGTTACCTTTTAATAAATACTTTAAAATATGTTTTGCGGGGTCCCATGTTGGTAAAACAAAAAATGCAACTACATAAATTATTATGGATGCCCATACTACTATTACAATTTGGCATTTTAAACTACTAATATTGTCATACATCATTATACACAGTTTATTCGTATAAAATGTAAAAATACGTGTGCTACAGTGAGAATATTATACTGTGAGGGGCTTGAAATAATTTTAGGAAAAAGGGTTTTGTCCAATTTAATTATTAATATTAGGACCCTAAGAACTTAACTTTATTTAGATTTAACTAAATACCTCGCTAAATACCAAAATAAAATTTGGTTGGTGATTTTAGAAAGAAATAAACCTATTTTAGTTGCTTATTTACATAATTTGGGAAGATATACTATATTATTATTTAAGATTACAAAGCGTTCAGAAAACTAAAATTAAAGTTAATAACTAAGAACGCCAACGTAAAAGGGCCTATAATGATGTATATAATTATATCAACTTTTTATTATAAGATTTTGTTTCCAATAAGAGATTATTATTAATTAACTGTCAGGAATTATGTTATAATATTTCTAAATCTAAAATTAATTATTTATAAAATAAATGCAAATTAAACTTACAAAATATTTTTTTGAACACCCTATAGAAATGTCCACAAATTTAAAAGCACCATAATAATATATGAGTAAACGTTTAACACGTTAGCATAACACTGCGTGCTGAAAACTGTGATAAGTTAAATATATTCGAAACGTCGATCACCCTACTTGCTGATTTTTTCATAATCATCGCAAGCGAAGCTTAGGATATAGTCTACTAGTGCTTAGAAAATAATGTTTATATGTTTAGACGTACCATCCCATGTACACAACGTGTAGCAAAAACCAAATGTCGATTTTCAACAAAGACAAAATCTTTTCATTTGTATTCAGAGACCAAAAACATTGCGTTCTCTTGGCCCGAATCCTGGCCATGTTTATTATTGGATTTTAAAAAACTTTTTAAATTTGGACTCTACAGATATTGGAGAATGTGCGAAAGTTATTTTCATTAAAAAAAAAAAATGTTCAATATTTTTAACCATCCAATGAACTTAAGTATTTATTTTCCGGGTTTTCATTGGCTAGTATCTTTTTCTTAGAATTTTTTTTTTGCATGAAAATAACTTTCGCACACCCACATAGATCCTACCTTTCCATTGGTAATTTTTTTTTTCTAATAATTATCTTAGTTTTTTTGTAATTCGGGCCAAAAAGAACAGCAATTTAACATGGCAAATTTTAGCCCGGTCGGATCCACTTAAGTAATAAACTTTGATTTTATTCAAATTAAAATGATAAAATAAATTTTTTTTTCACCTATAAAATAATCCATGACAACTAGTTATTTGAGTATTGTTGACAACTAGCTATTTGAGTACTGTCAGAGTCTGTCAGTTCGATTTTTTTGTCCTGGCACCGAAAGTATTACTTTCATGTAGCTAGCAACCTACTTTCGTAGCTAGCAACGGATAATATTCAGGTAACTGTAACATTTACTTTCGTTTTCTTTCGTGTTGCTAGGGCCCGAAAGTTAATTTATTTATACAGTAGTAGAAAAAAACTATTTTTTTTACTCTTTACTCGGTAAGTACTTCATTTTGATACTGATTTGAGGGAGGTAAGTACTTTTTACCTTCCTAGGGAAGTACAAAGTACGCCAGCATAGAATTCTCGGTGACTCTTTCATCACTTGCATTAATACTTCCACCAATCCTTGAAGTCCTTGTAACACCGATTGCACCGTTCCTTCGATTTCTGAGGTAATAGAGCAGCGCAAGCTGCATTCGCAATTGCATCGATATCAATTTTTTCGATTTCTAAAAAAACTGACACTGACAGAACGTTTGTTTGATTATGAACATTATGAATTCTATAGCAATCAACGTGTCAACACTAGGAAACCTGTCATACATACAGGGTATTTCAGTTGGATAGCTCAAATTATAAAATTAAAAAACATTTTTTTTTTAATTTGAGGGAACTTGAGTAGAAAAAATATAATACAAAACTCGGGAGGCAGTATTCTTGACCAGTCTCGGACTATTTTGCAAGCACTCGCTATCGCTCGGGCGCAAACTATGTCCTCGACTGGTAAGTACGCACCTGCCTCCCTTGTAGTGTCAATAACTATTGTGGTTTAGACAGACCTTTTACTTTTCTTTATCTATATTATGTTGCTTACAATTTTGTTATTTAATTTTAAGAATATTTTTTATGTAGCACGTTTTATTAATTAAAATAAATTTAAAACATACCAAAATTTATTATCATGATTAATTTTTTAATTGATCGGTTTATGATGCCTAGTATCCCCTAAACATAAGTCCGTAAATATTCATAAAAATTTTACTGTTTTTTGTGCTTATAAAAAGTTATATTCCTTGTCCTTAAAAATTCATCTTCTGAGAGCTTAAACCAAATCAGATGCGACAGAGAGCAGATAATATAATAAAATATTAAATTCACAATTCCTCTGTTTCTGTTTTTTGTATAAAAATTTTATTCGGATTTCCCGCACAAGAGAAATTTAACAGGGAGGTACGAAAAGCATTCTGTCAAATCATGACTGTATTTTTCTACTTAAAGGTAATTTACCTATATTCTTATATTTCTTGATTGGAGTGTATAATTTAATATTTGAAATATTGGGTTTCCATGAGTCACTGCATGATTATTGGATGTCAGGCGCGTATGTATGTATAAGGACGAAGTAAAGTAAGGAATAAATTGAATATTTTTATAGCGCCTAATTTTTTTGAAAAATCGAACAAACCCGTGAATATTGTTTTTTTTTCTTTGTATTTTTTAGAATGCTTTTTACTGTATAGGGTGACCCAAAAAAAGTGGTCTGATATCAACTTAATTTTTTTAAATTGATACCTACCTTATATTTTTGTTTTCTTTGTTTTTTACTTATTATATTTTTAAACATTTTTTATACAGTGACCGGCAAAGAGTTCGCAACATATGGGGAAAATTTTTATTAGCGGAATATTGAAAAATATTTTTTGGGGGATTGGATGTGCATGTCCCATAACCGTAAAATCGATTTTGACATACGTCACGTGACCAATGGTATGGCGGGAAAGTTGAAAAAACCAATATGAAATCATCATAAATCAGATAAGTTGATGAGATATCGAAAAAATTCCAAGAATAAAAAGTGTTTAGAATTCCATTAGAACCTGAAATACAATGTTTGGGATATCTACTTGAAAAAACATAAAATCGAATATTTTTGTAAATATTTTTTTACCGAATTAAAAATTTCCATATTTTTCCTTTCTTAAAGCTTCATCAAAGTAAAACTGACATCTGGTGACCATAACTAGAAATATTCTTTTGTTTTTCTGGCAATTTCGAGCAATAATTCAAAAAATTCGTTTACACTTGGATACCAGCTGTTGCAATAGTCTATTTCTAATAACCTTATCGATATTTTTTATATCGTAATATTCTATTATGTTAAGAAATCCTTAAATTCATTAATCCAAAGCAAATTATAATTATAATTTCTGCGAAATTCAAAATTATTTTTTACGGTTATAAATATAATTTGCTTTGGACTAACGAATTTAAGGATTTCTTAACATAATAGAATATTTCGATATAAAAAATATCGATAAGGTTATTAGAAATAGACTATTGCAACAGCTGGTATCCAAGTGTAAACGAATTTTTTGAATTATTGCTCCAAATTGTCAGAAAAACAAAAGAATATTTCTAGTTGTGGTCACCAGATGTCAGTTTTACTTTAATGAAGCTTTAAGAAAGGAAAAATATGGAAATTTTTAATTCGGTAAAAAAATATTTATAAAAATATTCGATTTTATGTTTTTTCAAGTAGATATCCCAAATATTGTATATAAGATTATAATGGAATTCTAAACACTTTTTATTCTTGGAATTTTTTCGATATCTCATCATTTATCTGATTTATGATGATTTCATATTGGGTTTTTCAACTTTTCCGCCATACCATTGGTCACGTGACGTATGTCAAAATCGATTTTAAGGTTATGGGACATGCACATCCAATCCCCCAAAAAAGATTTTTCAATATTCCGCTAATAAATTTTTTTCCCATATGTTGCGAACTCTTTGCCGGTCACTGTATAACATGTCCTATACCTATTTTTTCATTTATAATAAATGTAATTAAATTGTTTTTAAGTTAAAACTATTTTAGAAATCTTGGACTAATGTAGGTAATTAAAAACACCATTTTAAATTTAACCATAATGGTGAATTTGTGACAGTAGGTATCTAAGAAAAATAAATAATATTATTTTAATATTTCGTTAATATTGTCAACTGAGTGTCCCACTTTAATATTTTAAAGTAGTGTTTGGACAGTGTTAGTATTTTCCTGTTATTTTAAAAATAAGTTATTTACAAAAAGAAATTCCTGATTTTATTCAAATTAAGTAACGCGAGTTACTAAGAAGCAGATATAGAAGTACCTACTAATAATGATAGGTTACGAGGATAAGATGAAAACACAGCAAGAAGTTTGTTAGTTATTTCACCAAAATTATCCTGATTACCCACCGATATCTCAATCTATAGTTACTAAGATTGAACAAAAATGTCGCCAACTTGTCCTTACACGAGATGCCTAAAAAGGGGTTGATGATCACCAATTAGTGAAAATAAGCAAGGAGATGAACAACATCATGTGACATCTAAAACTTTTCCAACAGATATTCAAAATATTTGCAAAAGAGCAGTCCTGAAAATATTTCATAAAAATAAATAGGGGAGACCGGAACAAGAAGATTCGACGGGTCAAATGATCCCATGCCAGTTTGGAGCCACTATATGGGTGAGAGCGACCGTAGACTCGGCAGCATGTGCCTTTTAAAATGGCAGTACAGCACAATGAGTGACCAGCGACTAGTGTAGTGCGTAAAGTGTTTTATCGGTGTAATGATAATTGTGATTTTTGCCGACTTGATATATTAGTGAACCAACTGGTCGATAGTTTTATAAATTTTAGTTTAATTTTATTATGCCGCATACAAATGGGGTAAAAAGATCCCTTAAACAATGGGGCAAAATTATTGCAAGGACCGTTTTACCTCACATTTGTTTCGAAAACTAATATACAATATGTAATTTAATTTTTTTTCCTCTCCAGGAAGAGAATTATAAATAAAAAATAATTTACTATAATTTTGTTTCAGATCGCAACAATGGTCAGGAATTACGTAAGGCGAATCAATAGGCAGTCACAGGAGCAAAATAATTTCATTTATACTTTTTATTTTATATATTGTTAGCATTTCATGTAGTTTTTTTTAGAAAAAAAAAGAAAATTCCATTTACTTAAGATAAGTAAACGATTACTTTGCACATGTCTACATACTGACTAAAATCTCAAAATAAACTTAGTCAAAAATACAAATACTTACTACAGAAAATATAAACCACATATGAAACTACATGCTTGCAAAAATACAGACTCCTAACTCTTAGTGGATGTGACATCTAAGGTCTAAACTAGTCAGGGATCTTCTTGCCTCGGTCTTCCCTATCCATATAAACCGCAAGTACTTTAAGAACTTTATAAAGTCGATTATGACAGGCGAGGCGCCTTGAATTTTGCTAGCATTACAAGGTTGCTTTAGTAATTCCAATTTTGTCAAAAAAAACATTATTTTTTCTGATGAATCCACTTTTTGTTTAAATAGAGGAGTAAAAATAGTCAAATACTTAGAACTACAGTATTGGTCGGAACAAACAAAAAATAAATGTATGGGGGGCCTGTATTGTGGGTAACAATGTTATTGGGCCAATACTCTTTGAAAAAAGTTTAACATGCGATAGAATATATGACTCTACCTTGCCGCTGAAAAAATCTAGACTTACCTAACTCAAGCATTTGGTATCAAAAGGACGGAGCTCCACCACATCACGCCCTTGTCTACTTAACTATATTTTTCGAAATAAGTGGGGTGAAAGAACAGGAGCAGTCGAATGACCACCACGATCACCAGACTTAACCCCCTTGACTTTTTTTAGGATGATATTACATTAAAAACAAAGTATTTAAGACCAAACCTGCGGAGTTAGAGGACTTACAAATTTGTATTACTCATGTGATGCGAATACACAAAAATTTTGAACATTTGTTAACATAAATTTATATTTTACTGGTACTGGCAAGCCTAAACTTACAGCGCGGCTTCTAATGTATGAATATAAATGAATATAAAATGGACTTGGCGCGAACGTTGCCAAGTGCCAACTGTAGAGTTCGTTTCAACCTCGCAGATAAGACTAGAGCAAAGACATTTTTAGACCATATGACCACGGAGGATTAAGGCCCGTATTCCCCGTTTTCATTCCTAAGCGAAGCTTATCTAAGCCCGCTTAATGATTAAGCTGAGCTTAAAATTTTGTGTTATGTGCCGCTGAACAATGAACGTGGCTTAGCAAAGCGTTAGAAAATCTTGGCAACGTTGGATCTAATATGAAATTTAGTCACAATCTATCAAAGTCAAAGGTTAAAAAAGCGGCAAAGCTATTTTTTTGGTTAGGGTTATTTTATAAGTTTTTTAAGCGTGTGTTCTTTTCTTTGGCGTGGGTGTTATTTTGTAGTTTTATTGTTAATTTACCTTATCATTTTCCCCTTTTACCGATAATTATCTTATCATCACATAAGAGTAGCTTTAAGTTTCTAGAGTAAAATGAGCGAAAAATTAAGAGTTCCAAACTTTACAACATCCGAGAAGCTCCACTTACTACGAATTATAGCCAACAAATATTCAGCAATAATAGAGGATAAAAAAACTGATAGGGCTTCTGGAGATAAAAAGGAAAAGGCCTGGCAGCAAATTACAGAAGATTTTAATGCTAGTTCATCTACTGGTATATTACGCAGTATGACTTCTTTAAAGAAATGTTATGAGAATAGGAAAAAGGAGCTTCGAAAAACCTTGGCTGATGAAAAAAGGGAAGTTACACTCACTGGTGGAGGCCCACCACCAAAAATTAAAAAGGATGAGACGGACGACATTTTAATGTCGATTATCAATAAAGGTACATTGGTGGGTTTTAAAAACAAATTTGATGATGATGCAGATGAGAGCTCTATTGTGCGTAGGGACGCTGATAAAAATAACGAAGTGGAATTTTATATAGTAGATGACTATGAAGTTGAGGCAGAAAACAAAAAGACATACCCAGAAACTGAGACATTTCTGGTAAGTTAGCACCAAAAAAAAATATTTACATTTTTTAGTTATTGAAGAGTATTTACCTAGTAAACCTAGTTTTTTATAAATAGTAATTTTCATTGTGCAATTTTTTATTTCTAGCCAATCGACAAAATCAGTCAGCCCATTGCTGGAAAGAGTGATGATATTGATTGGAAAAAGTACAACGCCACAAAACTAAAAGAACCTATCAGTTCAGCTTTAGCAACAAATTTCTCAAGCCTTAAAAAGGACCAAACCATAGAAAATGTAAGAATATATAAAACAACCTTCAATCATATGAAATATTAAATTAATTTAAATATTAAATTTGTAACGTGATATCAAAGTTGGTAGGTACATTTTTTGTTTGTTTTTTTTCAGGCGCCCGAACAGAAATTCACACCAAAGAGTCGTAGAAGACCAACAACTGTGGTAAAAACCTTAACATCATCGGAGATAGCCAAAAAATATGACCTACTCTTGGATAAAAGATTATTATTAGTGGAAGAGCAGTTAAACCACAGCAAACAAGAAAATGCTCTCATAATAAAAAAGAGGACATTAGAAATAGAACTGTTAGAAACAGAATTACTCCTAAAAAAGAAAAATTTATAGTACCTATTTTATAAAAAAAAACTATGGTAGAGTATAAATAATAAATAAATAAATATTAGTGGATTGTATTTTGTCTTTATTTGATTTCCTCTTAATTAAAATTTATTTCCATAATATTTTCTCTATATTTTTTACTGGAATTATCATATTTGGGATATTGACATGGAAGCAAGCTACATAGGGTACAAGGAGGATATACAGAAAAATAAATACTATTAGTTACTTTAAATAGCTTTTATTACCTATTTGCAAAGTAATTCTCTATAATATCATTGCGAAAATCATACATTACATTTTCCTGAGGATTAATTTGAGGTATGTCTCCTTGTTGGATTATATATTCTAATTCCTCCATATTAATGCCTACTGGAGGTGGGGGGTCACCATCATGCATTTCTCGAGCAATATTATACAGTATTGCTGTACTTACTATTACCACAAAAGCAGTTTCAGATTTACATCTTAATCCATATGATAAACAGGGAAATCTTCGTTTCCACACACCTATGGTTCTTTCGACTACATTTCTAGTCCGAATGTGGGATTCATTGTAGAGATGTTGAGCCCTTGTATTAGGATTTCCTAGGGGTGTAAGTAGGTAGGATTTTAAGGGATATCCACTATCACCTACAAATATTGCAAAATAGTACATAGTTGTTTGTTGCAACAAGACCCTAACCCTAAGTTTGTCCATGACTTTTCTTTGGCAAAGAAAAATATATTATAGAACTAGCCCTTTTAAAACAGGCAATATGAAATAGGTATTATTACATTTACATACATACCTAGAAGGACGCCTGTGTCAAATTCCCCAGCCTCAAACCTAGTCCTGAGCCTACTATGGCTAAAAATAGTAGCGTCATGGGCAGATCCTGGCCACCTGGATACAATATTAATTATTTTTAAATCGCTATTGCATACCACCTGCACATTTATGGAGAAATATGATTTCCTATTTCTGAATATCTCCCCATCTTCACCACCTATAATAATTAAATTTAGGTTAAGAGTCAAAGAACAAAAGCAAATTTAGTATAAAAACAATTTAACATAATATGCCCGTGACATAGCAAGCTAGGTACGTATAAGCTTACCTGGCGATTGAATTTTCACATGGGTACCATCAATGCAACCAATTACACGTGGAAAAGTAGCTACTCTATAAAAATTAGTTTGAGATGATATTTTTTCCTCATGTGTTGCTGGCATTTTAATAAACATATTTCTTTTTTCAGCAATGGCTTCTGAAACTTTTTTTATTACTCTAGATACGGTGCTTTGATTCATTTGCATAAAGTCACCTATGTTTATTTGATGACCATCGCTGGCATAAAATGTAAGGGCAGTCAGCAGTTGATTCATTGGTGTTACACTGTTATTCCTTAAAAATTGACAATTTCTTTATTAATATGGTAAAGAAAACATTGTTTGTTCTTTTGTTAAATATACATATACTTTCTTTATGCAATTAATTCCTGGTAATGTCTATATTGAATCCAAAAAGAACTATAAATTTAAGAAATATTTATTTAGTTTTTCTTACAAATCGTTTTCAAATTCTAAAGCATCTTCTACGAGCTCCAGCACATACAGAGTTGTACGTTTTGTAAGTCTAAATCTTCTATAAAAGGCCATATCATCCATCTCCTCAAAATAATTTGGCCTTCTAAATATCCTCCGAGGAAAACCAAAATCAATTATATCTAAAATGTCGTTATCGTCGTCCAGCATAATTTCATCTTCTATTTCCATCATTATTAATTTGGAAAAATTCAAAAATACACCTTTTGCGAATGAAAAAAGAAAAGAATTTACAAAAAAGAGGGTTATGTCTTATGTCTTAATTAAATAAGCCTGGCTTTAATATTTAAAGCCACCGAATTTGGCCGCTTAACTTTAAGCGAGCTTAAAGGCGACTTTGGTTACGGAGAATACAAAATCAAAGCAATAAGCGAGCTTAAGCCTTAAGCTTCGCTTATCGATATGCGGCGAATATGGGCATAAAGGAGGGCGCCCATTAAGCCGGCACAGCGCGGCACAGCACGGCCAGCCCGGCCGGCAGTTCGGAACCGCCGCCCATTGCATCGGCATAATCACATCTGAATAGCGTTCAAAACAACTTTGGCTATCAAAGCATAAAGTTTGCAATTATGGCGAGTGATTTATTAAATAAAAAATTAAAATTTCTTTAAATAATAAAATGAGTAGTTCATCTGATTCGGAAGAAGAACTTTTGATTGTGGCTGCAGTATGTGCCGAGGCAAAAAATGAAGAAAGGGTCAGAAGAAGGTTTGGATCCATGAAATTATGGCGAGTTTCATCATCTATTTCCTGATTTGTTGGCCGATGATGAAAATTTTTTAAAATACTTTAGAATGTCGTGTGCCAAGTTTTATGACTCTCTAGGTATGTTACCACTCAGAAAACAAAACACCAATTTCCGAAAGGCTATTTCACCTGACGAGCAATTAGCAGTTACCTTAAATGTATAAGTCCGAACGTTTTCAATTAATACCTCATCGGACATAATACAAGTATATTATATAACATAAAACAAAACACAACTATCTTCTTCCAAAACCAATGCTTCAATGGTCGCAGACACTCGGACCGGCCGGCAGTTTTTGCCCCTTCTGGAATATAAATCGTTGCCGGCCTGTGCGTACGACGCCGGGCTGACCGGTTCCAATTCAGTTGGCGCTACTCCATTTGATTATGCGTATATCAAAATCTGCCGGCCGGGCTAGCCGTGCTGTGCCGCGCTGAGCCGGCTTAATGGGCGCCCTCCTTAAGACGCGTGGATATTTACCGAACGATCTTGTTCAGACTTTTATTTTCTAACGCTAAAAATTTTTGTAAATGTGTTCAATTATTAAACAAGTTTAAACTAAAAACAGTACAATAAAAATTAATTTTGCTGCTATTTTCCATTCCAATGTAGGTTTTTTGAAGATGACGATCATAATAACTGTGATCGAACAACGGCGAAAGTATTTAGGCCGAAGAAACAGTGCCAAATTTTAAGGATCATCAATTCAAACAAAATGGGGGACGTGTCACTTCCACAAAATAATAACGTTATAATATAGTCTTGTCGAATTTCATGAAAAGTAAGGGAAGGTCGCCTATGATGGTACCTTTTTTTTACCACCTAATATATTTTTTAGTTCAAAGGTTTTAACCCATTTAACCATGTTAAAATATTCGTTACTAGGTACTTAAATATTTAATATAAAACTTTTAAAATATACAAAAACTATTTTTTTGGTAAAAAAAATAGAAAAGAAAAAATCACCAAGTATGCCATCATAGGCAACTGCATTGCCTATGATGGCATACTCCAGTAAAATGCAAAAATTTGAAGGACGCATATGCCATGTAAAAGGAATAATTTTTGTTAGAGTGTGCACATTCTTATTGATCAAAAATTTAAGCACATAAAACTGTTAAAAAAAATTAAAATAATACAGCGTGTTCTCAAAGTTGAGTCATTTATTTTACCAGGTTGTAGAACTCGTAAAAATAAGTAATTGTACCAAAAATCATTTATATAAAAGTTGCAAAATAAAGAAGTCATTAACAATTGAAAAAATGTAAAATTTAAAAACTTAAGACCTGCTCTTTGGTATTCTCGACCACTAAAACCCGTAAATAAATGAATGATAAGTAATTTGTATCCTACAAAAAAATAAACCGTACCCAGTATCGCCAGTAAACAAAACATTGTTAACGCAGTGGTCTAGAATATCAAAAAAATCAGGTTTTACAGTTTTTAAATTTTACATATTTTCAATTGTTAATAACTTCTTTATTCTGCAACTTTTATATAAATGATTTTTGGTACAATTACTTATTTTTACGAGTTCTACAACCTGGTAAAATAAATGACTCAACTTTGAGAACACCCTGTATATTACATTCAAGGGAATATGTTTAAAACTTTTAAAAAAGATATTGAAAACATTATCAGGAAAGTGCAATTTAAAGACATATTAAAAAACTTTAATCATAGAGATCATATAAGTAATGACATATCTAAAAGAAAAGTAAAAGTAGCGCTGTTTTGAATATGACACCTATGATGGCATACCCATTTATACAGGGTGTTCATTTGAAAACTTTCCACCACGGATTTATCGAAAACCACTGATTAGAAGAAAAAACGCCGAGACACGTCAAAAGATTTGCCAAAGGGGACAACTTTTTAACCAAAAACTACTTCACCCCCTTTTACCCTCTGCCCCCCGGGGTCATCACTTTAAAAATCTTAAACGACAAGGGGTATCAAGTAATAGCTTGTTTGAAAGGTCTTTCAAAGTGCTTTATTTTGACGTTTGATTTTTTAAAATCGGTCGATTCGTTTTCGAGAAAATTAGAAAAATCTTTATTTATCTTAATTTGTTCAGATAGAATAAAAAACACGAAAATATCACTTTTTATTTCCATAAGTGTTCAAAATGTTGCCCGTTATTCGCCAAACAATGGTATAGGCGATGTTCAAATTCCTGACGGACATTTTCAAAAACATGTTGTGGGAGATCATGGCAGCTTTCGATGATGCGTTGACGAAGTTCTTCTAAACTTTCAGGTTGGGGAGTGAACATAATAAACTTCAAATGGCCCCATAGAAAAAAGTCGAATGGCGTCAAGTCAGGAGATCTAGCAGGCCATTCTATAGGCCCTCTTCGCCCTATCTTTTTATCTGGAAACTCGTCGTCTAGCCATTGCCGAACCGGAAGAACATAGTGAGGAGGAGCGCCGTCTTGCTGGAAATATATTTCAGCCTCATCAAGTATAGGGTTTCCATCGTCCGATTTGGTTTTCAGTTTTCAGTGATAAGCGAATTGATGATATTTTCCAACATATCTAAATAAATGCCTCCATTTAGTTCCCATTAATAAACAATGGCCCAATCACTTTGTTTCCTAAAATGCCTGCCCATACATTAATTTTTTGGGGGTACTGAGTATGCCCTTCTACAAAAGCATGAGGATTTTCATTGCTCCAATACCTGCAGTTATGCTTATTAACAAATCCATTTAGATAAAATGTGCATTCATCACTGAAGCAGATATTCTTTACATGAATGGTATTATCATTAATCGCTGCAGTCATTTGTTCACAAAACTCAACTCGCCTATCGAAATCATCTTCGGTTAACTCTTGCAATATTTTCATTTTGAATGGATGAAATTTATGCAATTTAGTAACTGTCTGTACAGAGCCTAATGAAATACCAGTCGCATCAACAATTTTGCGTAATGAAGTATTAGGATTTATGCCAAAATGGCCCAAAACTTTAACTTAAGCGGCTTCATCCAAAACTATACGATGATTACGTTTTTTATTTGGAACAGATCCAGTTTGAGTAAATTTAGTAACAAGGTCCAAAACATACCTATGCGAAGTTATCTTTTCCGGATGTCTGGCGTTAAATGTGACGGCAGTTTGCCGAGCACATTGATTTTGGGCACCATAAATTAGAATCATTTCCACTCTTTCGGCTAGTGTGTAAACCATTTTGGAAGTAAAATCTGAATCAATAAATTAATTTTCACTATCCCAAGATTGTCACAAAGGTAACTGACAGCAAATTAAATTCTTTCTTTTCCTTAGCAACTGTAAAAAACCAAACAGGTTAAGAATAAATACATGTTATCTGTGTTGATAAAAAGAAGGCGGAAAAAAATTCGAGTTGTTATTTGGTTGCTGCCACGTCTAATCTTCTGAATTGCTTTTTATGTTGGTTTTTGAACACTTATTGAAATAAAAAGTGATTTTCGTGTGTTTTTTTTTCTATCTGAACAAATTAAGATAAATAAAATTTTTTCTAATTTTCTCGAAAACGAATCGACAGATTTTAAAAAATCAAACGTCAAAATAAAGCACTTTGAAAGACATTTCAAACAAGCTATTACTTGATACCCATTGTCATTTAAAATTTTTAAGGGGATGACCCCGGGGGGCAGAGGGTAAAAGGGGGGTGAAGTAGTTTTTGGTTAAAAAGTTGTCCCCTTTGGCAAATCTTTTGACGTGTCTCGGCGTTTTTTCTTTTAATCAGTGGTTTTTGATAAATCCGTGGTGGGAAGTTTTCAAATGAACACCCTGTATGTATTTATAGGTATGCCATCATAGGAAATCAATGGATATGCCATCTTAGGAATATGTCACACTTCTAGTAAATAAATTATAAAAAATTAAAACCACAACTTAGATTTAAAATAATCATAGCAAAGTAACATCTATATCCTATAGTTATCGGAAAAAAATTGTGCATTCTAATTTAATGCACCTAACATAATAAGTTTTTGGTTTAAAAACTGGGTAATATTACTTCGGCACTTAGCAATAGGGAACTTTCCAATTTTTTTTTTCAATAACATGATTTAGTTAGGCCTAAAAAAATATTCCCCAATTATTAATCCTTAAAAATCAGTAATAATTTCTTAAATTCTTTAAAGTTTCGCGCGTGTCATAAGCATTTCAAACGACCTTTTAAGCGCGCCAAGCCCAATGACGTCAGGAAGTATCACTTTTCCGTCATCCGTCATCCTGACCGGTGGCCAAGCTACCGAGTTTGCATTTAGATTGCCGTGTGTTATTGTATTGTTATTTTAAGGTGGAATTCTCAACGTCGTTCAATTTATTGCCAACCTATAACCTATTTCGTGGATGTCACACACGAATTATACTTCTTGACGTCACGACCCGTTTTTACCCGCTTGGGATAATTTGAATTTTGGGGCATTTTTAAATCTTGCTAGCGGTCTTTTGGGACGAAATATGTTGTTTCTTTTTGCTGCCATATGTTTTATGACAATATATACTTATGATTTATAGAATTTTCCCTATTGCTGTTCTATTAAATAACTTTACATAAAAACGTCCGTCACGACTGAAATTCGACTCCCAACTGAACGGTCAATCGGTTAAATACGCGCGCACGTCTAATTATGCGGGATGACGCAAAACCAGTTTATTCCAAAGATACCTGTGGTATGCCATCATGGGAAGTATGCCATTAAAGGCGACCTTCCCCTAGGCTTATTTTCAATTATTTATTCCTTAAACAACGGGTAGATTTTTAAATTTCCCGCCTTTTGAAAATTTCCTATTAAAGATCCGACAAAAAATATGCACTTCGTTGCTCGCCTATATGAAAAACAAACGGCATTCAGATTTTTCTATGTCCTCTGAAACATTAAACGAACTGGCCCGGAACAATCCGACAAATTAGATGATAAAATCGAACTTGCTATGTTCTGTTCGAGCACAATTCACATTTGGTTGTAGCTCTCGCTGCATTCCCCCTCCATAGCAGCATACGCTTGGACTGAGATTTTCTGGTAAGCGTACGGTGAAATATCTGAAAATTATTTTATGGTGTGCCAAGGGTGGGAATGCAGAGGAAGTAGGCGTTGTGCATTTTTGGATCCCGACCGACCTGTCCCAATATCCAAAACTATTTTAAATATTTGTGATAGATTTAAAAAGTCGGGGTGCATACCAGCGATTTATTTTTCACCGTAGACTAATAATAACAAACAATTTCAAGTAATTGTTGAATTTTAAATACCATAATTAATTAGTTAACTGTATGAAATGGAAACTTTGTAAAATAATTCGAGTGTAATTAAATGCGCGGCGCAACCAAAACAAAGTTTCAAATTTTACTGAATATTGTCTGCATTTCTTTCGAGCTGATTTCGCCAGCACAAAAATTATTCCCTCTCTTTAACTGAAAACGGTATCCCAATTGGACGTAGTTATGCATAATTAGACCAAGCGCCAAATTCGATTTTTTGGTATTATTGCGCGACCTAATGGCCAGAGACATTATCTATTTAGGAAAAAATCGTGGAAAATTAGAGATCTATAAATATTTTAGGTCATATTTCAAGTTAAACTAAGCGCCAAATGGCTTAAGCTAGTAGCTGCATTTCGCATAACGCGACCAAACACCACGAAATTTGCAGAAGTCGACCGCCTAACCAGAAGCCAGAATCGTGGCGTTTGGTCTAGTTAAGCAAATCACGTATCCGCTTGCTAAGCATTCTGGATTCTTCTCGAATTGTTGAAAAATCCCCTTGTTGTCCATAAAATGGAAAAGGATAATTTTTTTTTGGTACTGCTAACATAAAAAAGTATTGTTAACAGGAAAGTAGATGTGACAAATAATAAAATTAATTGGCTGAAATTTAGGGAAATTGAAGTTCGAAAGGACCATCCTTGCAGAATATTTGTTAAGACTTCTCCTAAGGATGAAACTCATCAAGAAAGAAATATAGAAAAAAAGCGTGGAAGACCACAGAATATAGATACTGAAAAAAGAAATTCCTTTAAAAATTTACTTGAAAATTTATGGCCCCACGGAAAGCCTATTGCAGAGAAAAAACTCGAAGATCTAAAGTTTCTGCTTCCTCTGATACCAAAAGATGCAAAGAGAATTTACAAAAACCTGGTGGGTGATCCAATCAACTATTGAGGATGACTTAGATAGATATGGGCAACCGGATTTTGACGTCGAATACGAGGCAGAATATTAGGTAGTTATTTGAAATTTATTGGCATTAAAATATTTAGAGTACTAGTTTGGGTTAAAAATAACAGTTTCTTATTTTATTTGAAGTTTGTTTGCAAGGTACGACATACCTATGGAGGTTTCCTAGTTTTATAATTTCTCAAAGTATAGTTTTTAGTAAATAAAGTTTTTAAAATATGTTTCAGTTTTACAGCTATTTTGATGTTTGTTTTAATTTTAGACAAAAATGGACCCAGAAGAGTTTTAAAAAATGACTTTTTATTTTTAGCCACTTTTCCTAACAACTAACTTTATTTTATTTATTTATTTATTTATTTGTTATTTATTTATTCAAAAATAAAAGAAACGGCTTTGCATAAACGTCCTATGCGATAATTTTTACGTGGGGATTGGTTTGGAAAAATTAAAAAACATCATAGCATATAAATAGCATAACCAGACTAAGCGCCATTTTTTAACATAACTTCTAAAATAATATTTTTTTCTGCTAAAGGTTTACAAAGACCAATTTGCAATAGTACCTTAGATATAGCTTGCGAAAATTGGATCTCAATCATTAAAAACCGTTTTTTAAGGAAAGGGAAAAGTTTCCCAAAATTCTAATTTTGGCGCTTGGTCGAATTATGCATAACTACGTCCAATTATAATATAACATAAAAAAACTCACTCTGTTACTAATGAGATTCGATAAAATAAAATCTTTCTAAAAATATATTTCCATAAAAGTAGTCACGATAAAGATGTTAAAACCTTCTAACGATATTTTTCCAAGTAACAAGAAACTTGCCGAATGCTTTGAAACAAAGAAATAATCCCGTTTCTGCTGAATTAATCCCTTTGATTGCTGACTGAAATTAACATTTGCCATTGTTCGAGCGCTTTATATTCTCAGCTGTAGCCAACACATGCCTGATCTTTTAAAGATCAGCATTATTAAGAAGTTTTCGGCGCCGCGGCGGCGACGGTGGGAAAGGCAATAAACCACGATGTCGTTGAAGTGTAAAACTTCGGAGACGTGCTCTTATTTCTTAAAGTGGAAAAAAGAGGTAAATTGCCGATGAGTCGAGAAATACAGTCATGATTTACACGCTTTTTGTAACCCCGAAGTTGACTTTGTCTTCTGCAGGAGTAATAAAAATTTTATATAAAAGAGAGAGACAGAACACAACTTTCTTTAAATGTCTTCTTTATTAGGTGTTTCTGGAGCTTGTAAGATAAGTAAGAACCTATAAGGAAAAGTATAGTGGTAGTCGCAGGGAATTCTATAGTTCTTCCAATTACAATAAAACACATGCATTTTAATGCTTTTCCGACAGTTGACACCATGACATGTATATTATCAGCTAATAAAGGTTGTAGCTAAAGTCACGGTACCAGAATAGTTTTAAATCCTTTAAAAATTTGTTACGTTTTTTCAAAGCGTTCTTGATTTTGAAGAAGTGAGTGAGTAAACATAATAGCTTTCTCGCTTAGGTCCTTTGATGGATCCAGGCGGGAATGCGTCTTCGAGTCTACCTGAGACGGCGTCTTCCAGACGCCGGCACTGAGTTTATCTAAATAATTTAATGTTAGTGTTGCTTTTGTCGCATCATTACAAAAATAGCAGCTTTTGGCGGTATTCCATATAAAAGGCTAATCTGTTTCTTTATCATAACCCATTATTTTATCAACAAAATTACCTTGTCGGACTTCCATTGTCTTTTGTTTGTTACTTAACACAACGTTTCGGTTAGTTAGTATCTCCAACCGTTTTCAAGTATAAACAAAATTATAATTCTAAGGCTACTGACTTAAATACTTTCCATGTGGAATGAAGCTTGATGACTCCGCCTACGTGCTTATTGGAGTGTGAAGTTTGAGCTGTTGATTTTGGACAAGAAGAGGCTTCCAGATATTGTTTACTAAATATATGGGTATTTTGAATTTTCGTTTTCTCCAGTGCTGTTCCGTGTCCAAAACCTTGGCTTCTGACCACTGTATTATGCTGTATGGTCCATACATGTTCCGCTATATATGATCTCGAAATGTGAAATAAAAATGCCACTGTGATCATGGATACCGAAACATACGACCAGAAGATTGAAGAAGTATTGACCAAAGAAGAATACAGGATACTAGCCAAGGAACCAACAGCAACGATTGAGGGAAGGATAAAGAAGGTTAAATAAATACTTAGCCTACATTTCAGATGCCATCCGAACAAAACGAACACCATAGTAAACCTCCTCATCTCTACGGTCTTCCTAAAATTGATAAACACAACATGCCACTAAGACCAATCAACAGCGCCAGGGATTCTCCTACAAGCAAGCGCATTATTTATTTTATTACATATATATACATATACATAACAGGCAGATGCCCAAATAGTATAACAGTATAAAAAACAATAAAACATATAACAATCAACAATTATAAACACTAAATGAAAGTGGAAGTATTAATTAACGACTGTTCTAATCTTGCGTTTGAATGATTCTTGTGAACAGTTAATATTAAAGTCATATGGCAAGAAACGGTTGAAGTAATCCATGATGCGATTCATTGGTTCATTCTTTCCGACATCAGTTCGGTGTGGCCGCAAAGAAAACAGTTCCAGTTGTCTAGTTGGTCGCGCTGAAATGCGAAATCTAAGCTGGCTAAGTAGTTCCGGACAGTCGATGAGATTATTTATAATTTTATGACCGAATGACATAGCAAGTGATATTCTTCGCGTCTCTAGTGTGTCAAAATTAATTAACTTAAGACGATCAGTGTACAAAAGCTGTGATTTATCTATCTTTAACTTATAGAGAAGAAAGTTTACAAATTTCGACTGTACTCTCTCAATGCGATTTTTGTGAACTTTGTACATTGGCGCCCAGACTGTACAGCAGTATTCCAGATGGTTTCTAACCAGAGCGAAGAACATTGATTTCAAGACATCAGTATTTTGAAAGTCCCAGCACTGCCGAATGATAAAACCAGCCATTTTAAATGCTTTGGAGATTGCATTGTCTATGTGATGTGTGAATCTTAATTCGCTATCGAATATCACTCCAAGGTCGTTTACAAGAGTCACGCGAGGTAGTGGAATATTCTCGACACTGTAAAGGTAACTTAAATTGTGCTTTTTTCTTGAAAAGGAAATTACTTTGCATTTTAGTGTGTTTAAGGTCATTTTGTTCTTTGCACACCATCAAAATTTCTTCTTGAGATAATGAAAACGTTACAGGGTAAGTCATTTTTTTTTTGTTCATAACTCTAACTACTTTGTAAATATTCTGAAAACCGTCAATTTAGAACCACAAGACAGACACATTTGGCTGTTTCGACGAGGATCAATGATTATTAACATGCTCTAAATTGTGATATAAAGTAGTCATAAATGTTTAAAATTACTTTTTAAGTAGTTTTTATTAAATATACAGAATTATATTACCAATGAATGTTATGGTAAATTTACATATACCTTTTTTACTGTGTAGGTATAAAGATTAATAATAAATTATATCAATATTGTACAGTTTTTCTCTACTCTATAATCTATCTGAGATACCTTAACAAATAAAAATATTACTGTGGAATAAATCAGACCTAAGCCAAACCATAAAATTGGAGAAATATCAATGTCTGGAAAAGTGTTAAGGGTACTCCCGGCCCGCATGAATCAGCGTGAGCATGCGTTGCCGCCTCCGGCTCTGGCATGATCGTACGACTTTGGCGGCATTGAAATTCATACACGTAACTATAAAAATTACATTTTTCTACAACCGTTAAAAAATGACAAAGTTTGCGTATTAATGTCAGTGTCTAAAATAAGGTTTTTTCATTGTCATTATCTTTTTTACGTTACCACGACCCCGCGTGTTCAAAATATTTTGCGAATTAGGGTGCAAAATATTTTGCACATCATATACCTACTATGGATTTAATTATGGCCTGTTTTGAAAATCTTATTGACATTTGCCGAAAAATTAACCAAATTCATTTTCTATTAAGGTAGTACACAAGAATTAAACAAAAATCCAGTTAAAAATATTTATTATTTTATCAAATAAATAAAGTAAACGTAGAATTTCTGAAATATTTGTACTAAAAACAGTATGGTTTTCTTTACCAGTGATTTTAGTTATTATTTACAATATTAACGTTAATTGTGCAACCACAACAAGATGTAATATTTATTCCTGAGGAATCTGCTGCTCGGAAGGTTGAAATTACATTATTATTATTATTCGCTTTCGAACTAGATGGAACTGGATCAACATTTAAAGTTTCGCAATCAAGAATTTTATTTGAAATATTCATTTTATTATTTATTGAGTCCTCCACATAAAACATATCCTTCGGCCACGGTTGAAGATTTCCATTCTCCATGGCGCTTTAAAGTGGTCATGTCACCTCCTGCGTTAGCAAGAAGTGTTGCAGACGTTCTCCGAAAGCAGTGACCGGCATATGATTCACGATTCGCTATTTTGAGATATTTTGTTATTATTTATCCAATCTCAGTTTGAGAACATTCCAATCATTCCATACGGCGGTAAACAGTCTCAAAGAAACCGACCGCACAACCAGGGTTGTCAGATCTTTCTTCTTCAATTCTTTAAGTTTTTTTATTAAAGATAATTCATTTATATCAGTATTCAATTGTTAGTCAGTAACTTTTTTTGAAAGCTAGTTTGCAAATATACTTTAAACCGAGGAGTTTTGAGTGTGACAGAAAAAAATAACAAGCCATTCATTGTTATAATAATACATTCTTTAGTCCTTAAGAAACAATATAACTAAAATCAAGACAGAAAGTGTTTTTAGTGTTTAAAAACAACTAAACAAACCCTTGTTTCTCGTATATACTTACATTGTGCTTACAAATCCGAAAATTTTGAAGAATTGGCAACAGCATGTAATTTATTGCGGTTGAAAGCGCCAGGATATAAGCTGAACCGGTACCCGGCCCGTCTAATGATCGATTCTGCCAGACAGAGATAGGCCCGTGACCGCCCATGGCGTGGAAGAGACGGAGATAAAATATACGTGGTTATGCCTTGATGAACGGGCCGGAGTCTGGTTGACGAGAATGAAGTTCTGGTAAAAAAATCAAAGCATTTTCTAAGCAATGTCGTGCCGTGTCAGGTTTATTTTTCTGATTTTAGTTTTGTATATAGAATTTTTGAGTTACCTTATATTTATTATTTTAATATAATATTATTATATATACAGTATGGGTTTATAAAGTGTAGTATCTACAAACACCTAATGTAAAACAAACGTATAAGTGTGTATACGCATATTAATTATTTGTGTGGAACGCCTATGGTTAGGAAATTCCCACAGTTTAATGTCATTAAATTGACCTAAGAAACACTTATACTAGGGATGGCATTTTTTCAATTAAATTAATTCCAAGTACCTGGTTAAAGCATCTATTGTTTCGATATTTCAGAAAAAATCGCCGTGACGATGCATAGTCTGAACGAAGAGCTGCATATTTTCTGAAAAGTTCGATATATTCCAGTTTTAAACTGTAAACACGCGCTGCACGTTTGTTTTTGTGTCGGAAAGTTTTACTAGTAAAATTGAGTCTTTGTCCTCGATATCATCAAGACTCATTTTTATTAACTCCTCCCGGCAACAAGCACCCGAGATACCCATAATCAAAACAATCTAAAACAATAAATTATTCTTTATATTCTCAATAGTAAATTTAAAAATAAGGTAATTACCTTCACTAATAAATAAATGTTATCATCTGCCTCAGTTAAAACATTATTAATTTGCTCCCGTGTTAAAACCATAGACTTCTTGGCTTGATGTCCAACTGAAAGTTTTTTAGAAACGGGACCAATTTTGGAAACTTTCTTATCTCCACGTTTTCCTTGACATTAAGTGTTGACTTTAACATGGAATATATTGACCATAATGTGGATGATTTGACCCTTTTCGATCTTCCCGCAAGATATACCAGTAAACATTTTTCGGAGACTTTTTTCACGTTTTTTGTCAAACACCATGTTTTAAATTGTTCATACTGCCTTTCCATACTATCGTCTGGATTTTTCCGGTAGAATATTCATTGTAACAAGTTTGGCTGCATCTGATATTTCTGGTGGGGTACAGGATAAGTCATCTTCACTTTCGAGACTCCTCATTAGTGTAAAGTCGATTCACTCAGTAAACCTGCAAGATGGCCGACATGTCATATGACAAAAGTCATTGAAAATGCAAAAATTTATTTTATTTAGCTGGAATATGACTTTTGTGATATGACATGTCGGCCATCTTGCAGGTTTACTGAGTGAATCGACTCTCTTAGGTATTTTACTTTAAAAAACTAGCAATATTTAGCACTCACAATTTTGATAATGAAAATGAAAAACGTTTGTTGTCAAACATATTGGTTTCCGTAGTGATATCTGGGACAGATTCGACTACTATGTTTTTAAAAATTAATTTGCATTAAATATTATTTTAACATGGTATAAAACAAAGTCGCTGTCGCGTCTGTACCCAGCTATATGTGCTTAAATCTTTAAAACTACGCAACGGATTTTGAAGCGGTATTTTTAAATAGCTAGAGTGATTCAAGAGGAAGGTTTTTATGTATAATACATGCATAACATTGTAGAGAAACCTTTATAAATTTAGAGGTTTGTTCGGGTTTGTATTTATAAATCTTGACGTGATGGTGAACTCGCCTTATTATTAGCTCAGAGGCGTATAATGCCTGGCATTGCAACGCAGGCCGGGTACACGCTAGTCTATTATAATACAAAATATCGTTTTATGGTTTTAATTTAATTAAAATAAAGTCGTTGTAGAAAACATATTGTTTGCAACTCGTGTGCGAAATTCTTTGATCATCTCGAACAATTTTTTGAATTGGTCGCGCCTCGTCAAAAAATCTTTGTTCTCGATCACCAAAGTAGTATTTTGCACCCTAGATACAAAAATAACTATTTTCGTCTCATTTAGCTGTTTGCGCACATTATAAGTCACGTGGTTTGGATTGGCTAATTTAATATCCTGATGTTAGTTTTTTTAACAAAATGTTGACATCGCTTTATTTTCAGGTCAGTGTTGTTTATTAAATCATGAAAATACATCAAAATATCAAATGATGAACTGGTCTTTTGGGTTGCTTCTCGACGAACAGTTGATTTGTATTTTTACTAGCCTAGCAGTTAGTAAAATGCTGTTACATACGTCGTCCACGTAATAAACGTCAACATTTCACTTATTTTTTTTTTAATGAATAGGCCTGTATTCTATTTCACTTACTCCTTTTTGAATGCCAGAATGCATTTGGTATTTTTATTTATTTATTTACGGCAGTGCCCAATTTCCCAAAAATAAGTGAGTAATCATAATTATTTCTAACGCAGAGTTACATATTCAAAAATTCAAAACATTTATCAAATATACCTAATATATTTTACATGTGATGAACTTGGAAATGTGAGTATTTATTATAGTACGCAGTTGTTTCATAAAATCCAACCGGTCTTAAAAGAAAACAACTTATGAGATGCTTATGGGTCAGTCTGCCAAAGACCAAAATTATTATAAAATTAATTTGTTGTACTTAATCATAATTAGTTCTCTATAATAAGGTATTCCTCAGACGTATTTTTCTTAACGACAAATGATGTCCTATTTTATCAAGCAATAAATGATAGTTATTTTGGTTATGTAACTGTTATAACATACATCTTGACTACATTTTTCGGGTAAGCGTACGGTGAAATTCTGCTGGTATTTTGAAATGATTTATTCGCAAGAACAAAAAGTTAAAATTATTTTATGGTACCTATGCGAAGGCTGAGAGTGCAGAGAAAGTAGGTGTTTTGCATTTTTGCATCCCGGCCAACCTGTCCCAACACCTAAAACTATCTGAAATATTTTTTATGGATTTAAGAAGTCTACTGCATACTAGCATTTTATTTTTCACAATATAAAATAATTGTTGCATTTTTTAATGCAATAAATAATTAGTTAACTACAAAACTACATAAAATAATTCGAGAGTATTTAAATGCGCCACACAACCCAAACGAACTTTCAAATATTACTAAATAGAATGTTTGTCCACCGACGAAGCGAAATTATTTCGTCAAACGAGGCCATCACAAATGATTTCCCTTCTTTAACCGAAGAATCGCCTTTCCATGCGTTGTTCACGCCGGTAACACCGATTGATCTGTTGTCTTTATTGCGGGCATTTAAACAAATTACTTTATTCACTCATACCCACGTGAAATGCCACTGTAAGTTCAAAGTTGCCAAAAAAGTTTATTGTAGTATATACAGGGTGTCCCAAAAGTAATGGGACACAGAGCAACAGCAGACTCCTTAAGGCGAAATAATGTGATTTATTTAAACTTGCCCTATCCCAAAATTGATAACAACCAAGGTACAGGGTGTCAAAGTTTTAATTTTGTTTTCGTTTTTTTGCGATTATTTCTTAACGAAACGACATAACAGCACAAATTTAAGGGATTTGGGTTTTTTTGAGGTGAGGAATTCAAAACTATCCATAGTTTTTGTGTAACCTGTAAAGGGCGCTGCCTACGGCATGGCCCACTCCTTTTAGCTGTCATAACTTTACTTCTTTTACATCCAAAACGTATAATTTATTGACGTCGCTAGGAGCAACCATTTTCGAGATAATAGCATTTCATATGTCCAATGCAACTAAGTACGTGGTCCAAAAGCAACGGAAAATCGAGTAACGGTGAATTTCTGACTTAAAATTATTGTAAATCAGCTTCATTTGCTAAGTGTCAAAGTTAATGTAGATACTTAAGGTTGACTATTTTTTTCTAATAAAAACGCTACTAATTTTATTCTAATTAAAAATTTTATTTAATACTTAGTTTAATAGCATTTAAAAGTAACAAAATATAAATAAAAATCGTAATGCCGTGATAGCAATTGTTCAAAATGGCCACCATTGACCTCAATACATTTCGCTATACGTTTTACAAATAAAAGACTGTCGGACTTTAAACAATACTCTTCATCATTTCTGAGCAGATTAAGAGAATTTATAATGTTTTGATTTAACTGATTAAGGTTGTTTATTGAATTGTTATAAACATTGGTTTTCAAATAACCCTGAATGTAGATGTCCATTGGATTAAAATCCGGACTTCGTGCCGGCCAAGGCAAGGGGCCACCACGGCCCATCCAACGTTCAGGGAACTGTTCATTTAAATAATTTTGCACATTTCCGCATTGAAAAATAAATTATGTCGAGGCATTACTAAAAGAATTTAATATCTACGTATTGTACGTAGAAAATTAATAACTTTGACAGATGACACTTTGTGTAACATGTTGTTGCCTTAGAAACGTCGTTGTTTTTAATCAAGGCCAGCTGTGATGAATACTACTAATACGAATACACAATCATTTTAAATTTTGGCATTAATTGTTTGTACAGACCTCCCTCCACACATGTTCAATATTTTTTAGAAGACCTTGAAACATATTTTGTAGATAATCCAGCAAATCAAATTGACATTATTATAGGAGACATAAATATAAATATTTGTAGTCACCTTGGATTTTTCTCCGCCATTAATAGTCCAACGCGAGTTACAAATGAATCAGCATCATGCTTAGATCATATATTTGTTAGAAAAAAATTAAAAACGAATTTCATTCAATTCGAATCATTTATTCTTGACTCAGCTATCACAGACCATTATCCTATAATGCTTAACATCACTAAAGAAAATGTGAAACCACAAACAACTTCAAAAGGTACAACTTACACAAGTTATAAAACCGATTATGACAAAATTAGACATTTGTTTCAAAATCAAGTTTGGCAAACTATTCTCGAATCAGACGATGCCGAAATTGCATGCGAAAAATTTTACGAGATAATTCTAAATATTTTGAGGAAATCTACAATTGAAAATACAGTTAACGGCAATACAATAAAATAAAACCTTGGAGCACGAACGGTATTATTAGTTCTATCAAACATAGAGATCAATTAAAAAAGCGCTTACTTTTAAATTTCAACAACGCTGACAACACAGTCTATAAAGAATATCGAAATAATCCTAATAAAATAATTGAAAAATGTAAATATAACTACTACACAGTACAACTAGACAACAATACTCATAATATTAAAAATATTTATAAAATAATATCAGAAGCAACGGACCAAAAAATATCCAAAAACAATTATAAAATTCAAATAAAAAGGAAGGACGTAATTATACCCAATGATAAAGACATGGTAAATTTCTGCAACAATTATTTTGTAAATATAGGTCTTCAAATGCATGAAAAAATAACCCCCCCCCCCAACACTGAGCAGCCCAATACAATCCATAACAATATATCATCTACGTTCTTAAAACCAGTCAACGAAAACGAAATTATCAAACATATTAGTTCGCTAAAAAATACTTGTGCCCCTGGACCAGATGGGATCAACACGAAGATAATAAAATCATATCATAAATACATCATAAAACCTCTTATTCACATCATAAATTAAATTTTTAAAACAGGTAAAGTTCCGAACAAATTTAAAATGTCAACTGTAACTCCCATTTATAAATCGGGTGATAAAAACAATGTAGGTAACTATCGACCAATTAGTATCATAAGTCATTTTGCAAAACTTTTTGAAAGGTGCGTTAAAGATAGACTAATCAATTTTCTCGAAATTAATAATATTCTTTCAAAAAATCAATAAGGATTTATGAACGGATCCAGCACTGAAACCGCTATATATGAATTAACTAGTCAGATAACACACAAATTAGAAATGCCTTGCCGTATTCCTTGACCTAGCAAAAGCGTTCGATACAGTGCTGTGCTGCATCATTTACTACTTGATACGTTGCGCAATTATGGAGTAAGAGGCATTGGCGTTGTATTGAATGTCTTAGAGAGCTACCTAAAAGATCGACAACAAGTAGTAAAAATAGCTGATACCCAGAGTGATCCTCTGGGCATTAAAATTGGAATGCCGCAAGGAACCGTAGTAGGACCAATTATTTTCATAATATACATAAATTCCTTAACAAAAATACATATCAATAATGGTAACGTCATATCTTACGCAGATGACACAGCGGTCATTTTTGAAGGTGAAACGTGGAAGGAGGTTAAAAATAATGCTATTCAAGGAATTAGTACAATAAAATAATGACTAGATCATTTTAAATTAACACTGAATACATCAAAAACCAACTATATAGCTTTTTCTCTTACCTTACATAATCGGCCAAATTTTAATAAAATAAAAATTATTAGCATAGATGATGCTATTCATGAAGTAGAAACCACAAAATATTTAGGCATTACTATTGATAAACACCTTAAGTGGAACCAACATGTCTTAAACCTAGAATATTTAATAAAGTATGGCATAATTGCATAGGGTGGCCTGTACAAAAATTTGCTAAAACCATTAAATGTTGTTCAAAATTATATATTAAAAATAATTAATAAAAAAAAAAACGCTACTCGTCCCAATTACTTAACAATGAAGATATTTTAAATGTACGATCCCTATACATATTAGCAGTCTCAATATTCACTCACAAAAAACCCGAACTAAAAAAACCTATTAACCATAGATATACAAGACGAAGCAAAACTGAAAAACACCTCAGAATACCTCACAGTAATACAAATATTAATTTACGCTTATTTAGCTACCTAGCTCCAAAACTATATAACATATTACCCGTAGAAATTAGAAATATCAACCATATTAAAAAATTCAGGAAGTGTTGCAAAACATTTATATAGGTACAGACAATCATAAATTCACTGACTTATTCTAAATTCTTAATTTTCTTTTCTCTGACATATAGCTGTTTATAAATATTTTTCTTGTTTATGCACACTAATAGTGCAATTATTTTAGGTTAAGTGTATTTACATAATAAACTAGTTCACAAAAAGAAATCAAAATGTAACTAATAAATTAAATATTATAGAATATTTTTTATTTTGCGCATACAGGTATTTAGTTCTCTAGGTGCAAATGTAAAACACTACAGAAAATGTTAACTTTGTATTAGATTAGGTACTTTTAGTACAAAAATACAGTGTTCTAATTTATAACCCAGTATGTAATATATTTCTATTCTATTCTATTATATTCTATTCTATTATATTTTAGCATTCTTGCATTAAAAATATCAAATGCGATTATCTCAAAAATGGTTGCTCCTAGCGACTTCAATAAGTTATATATTTTTGATGTAAAAGAAGTAAAGTTACTCTTTTTTTTTATAGTCGGATCGATATAAGAAGCCTAAACAAAGTTATGTGAGCTAAAAGGGTGGGTTGGGCTATGCCGTAGGCAGCTCCCTCTACTGGTTACACAAAAACTATGGATAATTTTGAATTCCTCACCTCAAAAAACCCCAAAACCTTTAATTTTGTGCTGCCATGTCGTTTCGTTAAGAAATAATCGCAAAAAAAACTAAAACAAAATTAAAACTTTGACACCCTGTATCTTGGTTGTTATCAATTTTGGGATAAGGCAAGTTTAAATAAATCGCATTATTTTGCCTTAAGGAGTCTGATGTTGCTCTGTGTCCCATTACTTTTGGAACATCCTGTATATAAAAATATAATAATAGAATAAAATTAATTTTAAAATAAAGTAAAGTAAATAATAATAAATACGTAATGGTAACATACTTAGTTACCTACATGGAAATTAAATTTTTGAATGAACATTTAATTTTAATGTATCTAATTTTATAATTTTAATTATTTAATAATTTGAAATTGAATTTCAGCTTTACTATCCAACTATCTAGTAACCAACTTTTTCTCTGTTTTTTGAAACAAAGTTTACTTAATTATTTAATTTTTCTCATAAACATATTAAATACTTTTGTATCGATATAAAATTAATGTTGTTGCTTCAAAAATTAAGTTATTATCTTGTATTAAATTGTTATATTATTAGTGTTAGGTACTTGTTTTGTACTCTTTAAGTTTATAGAATAAAAAAAGAGAAAGGGTCAATTATATTAACCCAGAAGAAAAGTCAAATAAAATTGAAAGCACACAAAATTGAGCCAGCAAAATTAGAAGTGTGGGGAGAGAGAAAAAGGTAATTATAGAAATGTATAAACTAAGGATAGGTACACGGAGAGAAATTTATAATACACCATAAAAGAAAAATAATACCATTTATTATAATTTATGGTAGTATATAGGACCATAATCCAGGATAATATCGTTTACAATATTATTATTATAGTTCATTTAGTGAAAGGTATTATTTTTGGTAATATAACTTACTACCCAATATAGTATTAAAATGAACTATTCTTATAATACATTTTAGTATATCTTAATATCTTATAGTAATATTATGTTGAATAATATTTTGTAATCTTCATAATAATTTATATTAAAATTTATAATAAGGTTTACTAAATATAAGAATATTTTATAATGATAAATATTATTTATTCTTATTGCTTGCATTATATCGTTTCTTAACCTTTATTATCTGCGAATAATTGGATGTATTATAATTTATTATAGGATTTACTATTTGAATATTATACAGGGTATTCGCACTAGTGCTGGGCAAAAATTTGATATATCGATATTTATCGATATTATCGATAATTATTGATTTTTTTGAATATCGATATTTGATATAGGATTTTTAATATCGCCCAGCCCTGGTCTTGACCTTAATCGAAATATATAATAGCCTGTATTGTAAATTATCCATCAGTTTGACCTACCTTTAGTCCTGTGCTTGGTTATAATCAACCTTGGGCTTTGGGAAATTTTGACACTAAAATATATTAATTCAGTATTTTTATTCAAAACATATTTTAATTCATTTTAAAGAAATAGTCCATGCTCAAAGCGGAGTTAAAAGTATGGAAGAGGAAAGGAAAACACAAAGTCTTTCTCCACAACTTTATTAAAACAGTTTAGAAAAAAACTGTTCTTGAAATTCAACATGTTTCGATTGTAGAAACACCAATCGTCAGGAAACGTGAAGTAAAATAACATAAGCTGATGTTATTAGCAAAAGAGAAAATAAAATGTGCTATTTTACCCTAATGGTGCTTTAATAAAGTGCAAAAATGCGTGAATGTGAGAGATTAGGAAAGCAAAAGAGCTAAGTAAGCATATACTGAAAATATAGGTTTCCAAGATTTCACTACATAAAATAGGCGAGACTAAGAGAGTACTTTACTTCAATGTAGTGCTCGCAGTAAAGTCCTCTCGTAGTCTCCCCTATTTCATGTAGTAAAATCTTTGAAACCTATATTTTCAGTATGCTTAGCTAGCTCTTTTGCTTTCCTAATCTCTCATTTTCACGCATTTTTGAACTTTATTAAAGCTCCATTAGTGTTAAATACCACATTTTATTTTCTCTTTTGCTAATAACATCAGCATATGTTATTTTACTTCACGTTTCCTGATGATGGGTGTTTCTACACTCAAAACATGTTGAATTTCAAGAACAGTTTTTTCTAAACTTTTCTAATAAAGTTGTAGGGAAAGACTTTGGGTTTTCCTTTCCTCTTCCATATTTTAATTCAGTTTGAAGTTACATAATAATTGAACAAATAAACTTAAATATTTAATTAACGTTTAAAAGGCAAAAAGCATAATATGCGTGCACCAGGTAACTTAAAAGTATCTACAAAACAAGGTTGGTACACAATAACTAATAAAAAAATGTATAAAACAGATTTTATACTGTAATAGAAACATAAATAGAAAATATTAAGTATAACATTGTTAAATGGAAACAAAAAGAAATTATGTAGGGGATCCTGGTCAACAGGGAACTACTCGGGAACAGTGAACCACACTGAAATTGAGAAATCTACGTTATCTACGTTACAAATTATTTATTCGGTAGAAACGGTCACAAGGTAATCCGCTTTTGACCCCTTAGTCCCTCAGTCAAGCTGCGCTAGTTGTAAAAGGTACACGTGGCGGAGAAGAAAGTCTGTTTTCGCGTGAAAGATTGTAATATTTTTAAGTAACTTTCTAGCATGTCTAAAAACTTAAATTCTTTTGTTACAAATGTTGTTAATAAAGTTTTTTTTTATTTATTATTGGTTTTTAATTCATTATTGTCTATAGGAATATGTTTGGTTATTTATCGGTTATTCACTGTTAAAATTAACAAAATACCTATAGCACCAATCACAGCACAGGTTTAAAACGCGCCAAAAATGGGAGCGACGCGACGCTTTGCCTTCGAAAGGTTCTGAGCAGACTGAATGGGATTAAGATAGTATAAGATTAATGCCGTTGGTATGACAAATATTAATATATGATATTGTAAATCGTACGGCATAGATTTAGTAAAAAGTCGTGTTTTATTATAAATAGATAGTACCACATACAAGTTTGTTATTTTAAAGACAGTTTTAAAAGATTATATGTAATATTTTTTATTATAAAATAGTTAAACTTGTTCTGGGTAGTACTGCTTATTATAATTTTTAATAAATTGCACTACTTCTTAAGTAATAATTCATTATTATAATAAATTATTGTACATGGTATTACTTTTTATTGAAATTGTTTTTAGTGTAATTTTATGTTAAAAGATACAATAATGTAATTTTATAATTTAGGGTAATTATAATACAGCGTACTGAAAATATTTTACAAGAAATTATAATAAAGCTCAGTTTCTCCGTGTATAGTTAACGTATCCTACCTAAACTACAAATTTTTTAGGATAAACCTACCCTTTATTTATACATTTATATAATGACATTTTTCTCTCTCCCCACACTAATAATGCTGGCTCACTATTGTGTGCTTTCAATTTTATCTGACTTTTCTTCAGGGTTAATATAATTGACCCTTTCTCATTTTTTAAAATTCTAGTTCATTGCGGATTATCCTTCACTACAATTAGTTTCTTTCTCTTGTAGTACCTAACAATTTTTACATTGATGCACAGCCTGCTTCAATGTTAAGTATATCATTACGTTTTTACAGTGATGTTTGAGGTTCTTCAAATACCTACCTTAGATCGTAACCTAGATTTTTGTATCATCTTGGAGCTCCGTTAGGACTGTTTGCACCTTTTGTATTTCCTTTTTTATTTTCCTCTATTCTCCTGAAGATACATTCGAAACATGTAGAGAATATACCCTTTAAAACTTTTTGCCGTAATATACCAGCGGAGGAATACTTAAAGTGTTTTATTTCTTTCCTTTTAAATTTACACTCCACTTAAAGTATGTAGTATTCTTCAAGGTAAAAACAAAAAATCTTTTTGAATTTTTTAGGAATTTTTTAAAAACATTTTTTTGCACGTTTCGTATTAAAGTAGGCAGTTTTATATAGGTAGGCAGCTTGTAGATACTAATTTCGTTTGATATTTTTCTCGGTAATAACTATAAAATGAATAAAAATATCAAACTGCGGTGTGCCCACTATCCGACTAAAATATTATAATTATATTGTTCCATTTAAAATATCCGAACAAAATTTTAAAAAATGGCTACTTTCTCAAATCACGCCTTCTTGCGAAAGCTGCAAAAATTAATATGACCTGTCTATAATTTTTTTTAGTTAACAAATATTTAACTTCTTAAACGACATCTTGTTTGCCAAATTCGGTTCAGCCAAACCAAAAATATAGAGACTTTGATCAGTAGACTTTTCACTTTCTTCTATGCCTTATTTTATGTCCTACCGTATAAATAAATAATAAACGTAGGGGAGAGGGAGGCAAGAGTAAACAGGTGGGCAAGAGTAGACAATGCAATAACATTTCTAATTAATAATTTTTTTCGCTGCCAATGGTCACAGTAGTGCAAACCATGTGCTTTCAGTTCCCTGTGCAACTTTGGTTTGAATTTACCAAGAAAATAAGCCGAAAATAAGGTAAATTTATTTTTAATAGTATACCATGTAACAATTATTTGATAATTTAGATCGTTTAATCGCTTGTGGTAGTTCATTTTTACTTCCTACCATTTTTTTACGAAATCTTTAAAACCTAACCTATAAATTCATATTGGTATATAATGTCGCCAGTGGCGCGTTGTTAAAAGGACAGGCTTATTAAAAAATTCTGTTTTTTGGGGCAAAAACGAACACATGTGTTCACTCTTGCCCCGCTTGACCTTACAGTGTTTGGTCCTTTTAAGTCCTATTTACATTCCGACATGGACATTTAGATGACAAACCATGCAGAACGAATCACAGAATAGGACATGGGCCCTTTAATAACGGATATAAAAACAAAAAATAAAATGGTTAACAAACAAATATTAAGTGATACAAAGGATGAAATAAATATATGTAATGGAAAAGCAGCTGGTATTTCTGGTATAAAAACAAAAAAGAAAGTAGTAAAGAAAATAAAAATAACGGATAAAGAGGATTATTCCGAATGTATTTATTGTAGCGGTAAATATAGTCAGTCAAATGAGAATTGGACTCAGTGTGCCACCTGTGGTTAATGGTCTCATGAAGACTGTACAGACGTTGAACCTTTTGATGACTTTTACTTGTGATTTTTGTCGTCCTACCTAGGATTTTCTTGTTGTTTGCTCTTGCCTCATACCAGAGTGGCAAGAGTAAACTTTTGCTGTTTTCAAAATATTTTTGTATTATTACTTTTTTATAGTTTAAAGCATTTATACATATATTTTTGTGTTACTGGTTTACCAAAGATTGTTCTATGCTAAGCAAGTTTATTTCAAGTTCTGCCTTATAATAAAAAAAAATTTCAAAGCTTAAGTGTTCACTCTTGCCTCCCTCTCCCCTATTAATCCAAAACGATGCAGAATTTCAGTAACATCACCTTGCTAGTTTTTATTTGACAACTTTTATGGGCCTATTTTCTAGAAATATGTTTTTTTTTATTTTACCATAACAATTGCGCTCCCTATGGCCCAGTTGTATAGGTGTCGATTAATGAGAACAGTAAACAAGAGATTAATCACAATTTTAATGTTAGGATTATTTTTGATTCTAAGTTTTATACATGCAGGTTATGCAATTAACCCAATCGAAATCGCCTTCGACCTCATTTTGCGCCTATCTTCAATTAAAAGATTTTCTAACCTATTTTTCGCTTTTAAAAGGTATAATTATTGTATTGTTTTAATTATAAAGTAATATATTTATTTTCAAACTAAAACAGCAAAAATAAGTCACATAACAAAACGGTAAATAAGTCTATATGAATACTAATACATATAATGCAATAAGTTTCAATAATACTATTAAAGTAAAAATATGTCAAAATATGAAAAAATGGCAGTTTTTTTTTAAATTAGTTATTTGTTTCACTGCTAAAAACTGTGTCCTAAAATCTATATTTTGAGGTATACTCTAAAAGTTGCAAAGTACACTATAATAATAAGGTAGGTAAATAGATGATTTGGTCTAGGCCTAAACACACGAGGTGCTCTAGGAGGCCATAATATTTATGATGTCTTTATCGTCATCATACAATAATAATTCTTCAATTTCATTAATCATTTTAAAGGGAAAATTATTATAACGTTATATTGTACTTTTAATGCTATTTCTTAAAAAAAAAACTATTTTTTAACATTTTAATCATGACCGGTGGATGTTAACCGCTGCTCTTTGGGCGGTTAAGTTAATTCTTGGTTAAAGTGCTGGTTTAGACCTCATCATAACCTATAATTTCGCATTTCATAATTTTTACCGGTTAATCAAAGGAACTGTTGATAATTAATCAAAAGCTATACAACTGGTTCTAACGGTAGTACAAGAATCTACAAATTATTTCTAGCAATTTCTCTTACTCACTTTCCTTAAAATGATCGTTTTCTCCTCGCCACCCCTTATTGAAATTCTTTGTAGAATAGACCATTTCCATAAAAGTTATCACTGAACACATAAAGTTAAATATGTCTAAGAATACCCCGCATCGTGGCTAAGTCAGCTGTCATTTATGGCGCCCTGTTGAAGTCTAGTCTATTTTGCGTTGTTAGATGTTGGGGACAGAGACAGGACTGGGCTAAGTTCTTTTACCCTCGCATTCACCATATTTTAAACTTGTAGGCGGGTCTTAATAGTTTATTAGCATAATGGCTTCCAAAAATACAGCGTTAATTTTATTTAGGTACAATTAAAACATTGAACTTAACGCGCGATAAATTAAAGGTTATTCATTGGTAAAACATAGAAATACACTTGACATGCAATAAACATACGAATGAAAACTCAATGAACAACTCTGACAACATATAAAAAAGTTTCGCCACCCAAATATTATAGCCACGACCCAGTTAAGCGACAAACCTGCGCATGTTTCGCGTTCAATGCTGCGTTGCCATAACATAATTTACGTTCGCGGCGTAGTACAAAGCAGTCAAAATGCCATGTGTTTTTTAAATACAAACAGCTGCATTAGTTCTCAGTGAGCGTAAGGTTTGGCAACCTATTATACCGTAATTAAAATTGATAAACTAATAATATAAGTATTAAATTTATATTAGCAAATGATGATAAATGAAATATTTGAATAGAAAAGTTAACAATTAACCTAAACTGGTTAAATAATAAAAACCAAGATAATTTAGTCTCTGAAACTAACGCGTGAGTTTGCTACTGAACTGCGAATTTTTAGGAAGAAACCATTATCAGCTGTTCATGTCACATGTGGGTGTCAAAACTGTCGAAATGCTTTGTTTTTAGAAAAAGTTTACTCTACCATACAGGGTTTGCAGAATGATAACATCATGATAAGTATGAACTAAAAATATTTTCTTATTATAGATAGGTACTATATTAAAAATATAATAAAACAAATGTTCAGTTGTATTTATGTAATTTTATTTTTTACAGAATAATATATTACATTTTGGCAATTTACATTAAAATCTCTCTATAAAGCATACAATTGACGACTAAGACATTTGTATATAAGTATTTATATGTTCCCAATAATAAAAATAGTCATTTTATGATTTTGTAACTGATATCTTAGGCACCTAAAAAAGAGAATGGAGTAAAGAAAAAATAGGTACATTTAAGAAAATGGAAGGTTTTGGCAATTATTTAGTTTAGTTCGTTTGCATTAAAATCCCGCTATGAAATGATGAAAGCCTTGTGACTAGCCAAGGGGTATATTAATATTAGGTATAGGGTCTAGGTGTAAATATGTACTGTAAATATTGCTTATTCCAATTTTCTAAAGCTATCATATAAAATTGAGTTCATTTTATTACGTATTTTAACATTATGAAAAAACTGCCAAGCCTAATTCAAAAAAAGTTTTGAAGAAGAAATTAATTTCGTATTTGTATACATACAGGGTGGAATTTTTACCTAAAATAAATTCAGTATTAGAATGCCACTTTATTTGTTGAAAAAATACATAATTACGGCTGCGTTTATTTTTAGTTTAGCATAGGTACTTTTTCGTGTCTTCATGAAATTGACCCCTCTTTTTGGGGTAGAAACAGCCCCTAACTTTTTTTTTCACACGTAAAGGTATGTATAGCTCGTTGGAACAGGGCTTAAAAAAGAAAATAAGTCCCACTATTGCATTTCGGTAATCTAGAGAGTAAAAAAAAATTGGTCATTTTAGCAACAACTGATTCAACCATTTGGGTCAGACTGTCTAAAAAAATGGAAACATGTTATAAGGTTATTTGTTCACATGATACCGCATTCCAAAGGTCAATTTATTTTTGGTTTACAAGAAGTGAATACTTATAATGTTGTAGTATTTTGTGCTGTTTAAACCGTTACTTTATAGTAAGAAGTAAGAAGTATTTTTGTTACCATATAAAGTGACCATTGGAATGCGGTATCAAGTAAACCAACAACCTTATCAATAACATGTTTCTTTTTTTTTAAACCGTCTGCGCTGGCAAAACCCAAACTGTAGTAGCAATAGTTGCTCAAATGGACAGTTTCTTTTTTTGACTGTCTAGATTCCCAATTTGCAAAAGTAAATGGTGGGTCGCATTCCCTTTTTGTGTTCCAGCGAGCGATCACAATATACAGGGTGATTCACGGTGGATGGAACGTTAGACGTTTCTGACGAACCAGTAAAAGAATCGTTATGAAAATTTGGTCGCGTACATAAACGGACATGCTCTACCAACTTAAAATATTTTTAACAATACAGTGTTGCCGCTTCCACACAAAAATAATAGAAACTTCGATTTTTTAAATGCAACACCATATGTTTTATTTTATTTTCGAATCCCTTATTACTTTCCTTACAATTTTTATTAACTCTACTCCATACTTATCTCTTACCGTTTCTAAGATATAAATTAATTTCCGTTTTTTTTGTCCGAAAAAGTTACTTTTAAAAATGCTGATAATTTTGAACTCTAAAACAGTGAAATCCTGAAATTTGGTAAATAGTTAACTAATACCATAGGGCTCTTTGCCATAGTCCCAAATCTTAGTTGCAATATACAGGGTGGTTGAAAAATATACTTATTCTGGTAACTTGAAAAAGTGACCATAAGTCCTTTTTTTCAAATATAACACCCTGTATATTATTACGGATTTGAAAAGCTGCTAAAATTTCATTTCATTCTTGTATATCATACCTGTACCTAACTAACTAGTTTAACCATTTTTTGACGTATTAAGCCTGATTTGTAAAATTTTCTATACAATTCAATTTTTATTCGGTTATTAGTAAAGTTAGCCATGACAAAAACGAATGTTTACGTTTGTTACTATGTATATCGTTTTGACATTTCATTAAGTTTAGATACAAGATCGAAATACAGTTTAAAGTCAAGAAAACTATACAAATGCAGTTTTTATGAATTTATTTATTTTATTTGGACAATGTGATAATTATCACCAGGACATGTACAAAGTAACGAAATGTACTCAAATTTACCGCCAATGAATCTTAGAAAATTCATAAGGATCCAGAACAATTTTATTAATAATATATATTATATAAAATACTACTAAAATTATAACTAATAAAATGCTATTTTAACAGATGTTCAAAACGCTGGCCGTTTACATCCAAACACTTTAATATGCGGGTGTTGACTGCATGGATTTCAAGAAAAATTTAGTTTTAATGTTTTTTGCATGTTAATGCAAACACACATTGTCCAAATAAAATAAATAAATTTATAAGAACTGCATTTGTATTTGTATAGTTTTCTTCCATGACTTTAAAGTGTATTTCTATCTTGTATCTAAACTTAATGAAATGTCAAAACGATAACCATAGTAACATACGTAAACATCAGTTTTTGTCATGGCTAACTTACTAATAACCGAATAAAAATTGAATTGTATAGAAAATTTAACAAATTATGCTTAATATGTCAAAAAAATGGTTAAACCAGTTAGTTAGGTACAGGTATAATATACAAGAATAAATGGAAATTTTAGCAGCTTTTCAAATCCGTAATAATATACAGGGTGTTATATTTGAAAAAAAGGACTCATGGTCACTTTTCCAAGTTACCAGAATAAGTATATTTTTCAACCACCCTGTATATTGCAACTAAGATTTGGGACTAGGGCAAAGAGCCCTATGGTATTAGTTAACTATTTACCAAATTTCAGTTTTTCAGTGTTTTAGAGTTCAAAATTATCAGCATTTTTAAAAGTGACGTTTTTGGACAAAAAAAACGGAAATTAATTTATATCTTAGAAACGGCAAGAGATAAGTATAGAGTAAAGTTAATAAAAATTGTAAGGAAAGTAATGGGGGATTCGAAAATAAAATAAAATATATGATGTTGCATTTAAAAAATCGAAGTTACTATTATTTTTGTGTGGAAGCGGCAACACTGTATTGTTAAAAATATTTTAGGTTGGTAGAGCATGTCCGTTTATGTACGGGACCAAATTTTCAGAACGATTCCTTTAGAGGTTCGTTAGAAACGTCTAACGTTCCATCCACCGTGAATCACCCTATATACCTTTACATTTGGACAAAAAAAAATTGGGGGCAGTTTCTTCCCCGAAAGAAGGGGTAAATTTTATGAAGACATAAAAAAAACTGTGTTCTGTATTATTTCAACCAATAAAGAGGCTTTTTAATACTGAATGTATTTCAGTTAAAAATTTCACCCTATATAATTTTTTTTTTAAAGTAAAAACAAACTCATGTCAACCGACATAATATTAATATTTTTCCTAAATAACAATACAAAAACTAAACGAAATAGAAGTAAATTTAAATTTTTAACATCTGTTTTTGTTTTGGGAAACAGTCCTTTAACACGTTAACTGCCATGTAGGTCACCGGTGACCTACGGGTATTTGTTCATGGGGCGCCGTGCGGGTCACCGGTGACGTACAGTCAATTTTGTCATTAACTTTGTCGAAACCCAACATACCATAAGATTTCGAGGCGGTAAATGACCTACGATGATTCGTCTAAATGATATCACAATATTTCAGATATTAATAGTCATCAAATGGTTTTTACTAGTCAAAAATGAAAATGGCACCGAGGGAAATTTTTTGAAAATCGGCTCGGCAGTCAACGTGTTAAATGAACATATTTCATAGGTTTTACATTAAAGGTTCTATTTTTATTTTGGGATATTTTGTTAGTAAGCGTAATTAATAAATCATAATATAATATTAATATTTCATAAGGGTTAATATTGCAGTATTTTTTAAATAAAATAATTTTTATTCCTCTGTATTAAAAAACATTCTCATATTGTTGAGTTCGGTAATGTTTTAAAATTTAATATATTTTCAAAATATATCTTAAAATTGTTTATTTGCATTTAGACCTGTATAAAAAAAAATAAAATATTTGTAATTTTTTTGCACAGAGAAACGTTTTAACAAAGCAAAATATACTAGGTATCTAGTTTTCACAATATTTAACAGCTTCCAGAGAATTATATACAGTGTGTCCCGAATTCAAAGATTGAAAGAATTTAGATACGTGTATACTTAATTTCAAATATCTTTTTTAAATTTCATCAAAACATTTTAATTTTTGAGATAGGTACTCTTTAACTGGCACTGTCAAACTGTTTTATTATTTAAACACTTTTATAAAAAAAAGCGTTGGTTTATCAATATTGAAAATTGCCTTTTGTTTTTTGAGTCATCTACAGGACTTTTTTTTTATGTAAAATACATGTTTTATCATAATTTTCTAAACTGATAAACATAAATTACTATGGAGTGTACCGAAATTACATTTTGATTTTTATTAATTATTTTTTATGTACCCACTAACCATTTTTTGTTTCACTGATAATATAAATAAATAAAATTGTGTTTAGTGTTGTGGCCACATCAAATTAGTTTTTAGAAAAGTGTATTCATTACAATATTCTTCTGTTAATAAACCTTATTAGCATTTATACAAAAGTAAAAATTTTCGGAAAAATTTTGAAATCAGATACTTATAAATTCTCCAAAATTCCATTATCAATCGCGATCTCAACTGTGATCATCAGTAGGATTTTATAGCCAATTAATTATCGATAAAATAAAATGGTTTCCAATTAATCACCGATTAATGGAATGGATTCCAATTTCACTACAACCGCATCATCAATTCCATGGATCGTTTTTTAATTGGCTATAATATCCGACTAGTACGAGTTTGGGACACACTATAGATATATAAAAAGTATACATCCCGTAATAGAAATGTAGGCCCTGTTACTTTTAGAACAACTTGAAGTTTATTTATTTACTTTAAACGGGTATTGCCACTGCCATGAAGCAGAAACACTAACTTTATATTTTTGACACTGGCTAAACTACGATTTTGTTCTAAGAGTAATAGTTCTTCTTTGATTATTTATTCAACAGTCAACATTTTTTGTTATTGTTTAGAAGTCACACCCAATAAAATAAACATTACAAAAATTTTGAAAAATCCCTAAAAATTGCTTATTCTAATTTCAATCATATACAATAATTCTAAATTTAATATTTTAAATTTATGGACTTGTTATTTACATTATTTACTTAATTTCTTGTAATAATTATTTTCGCTCTAAGCTTATTTTATTACTTTTTTATAAAATAGTTGCAAATATTTTAAATTATTGCTAATATTTTATACACAGTGGATTTCTCGCGTAGTGATGGCCATATGTACAATTTTTAGGACAATTTTTTAAAGTATTAAATTATTGAAAGCACAAGATGTATCTACATTGAGTAACAAAAAATAATAGTTAATTCATAAACGTATATAAAACACATTTATGTATTATTATATCTATGCAGAACATTTATTTAAACTTTTTAATTCTTTTTTTAAATATAAATTTTCGATTATTCTATTTAAAGTGTATAGTTAAGGAGGTTCGAGAGTGAGTATCTTGCTTTCGCATGATTTTTTAAAGTGATGGCTGCACAATGAATCAAAAACTAAAAATTATTAGTTGAAAAAGTTGGCATAAGAGGGCAATAAGTTTCCTGGTCCCGCTGAATGCGCGCATGCTGATGATATATATTTTTGAGAAGCCAATAAAGTCAAATATTTTTATTTTTCTCTTTGTCCTGATACGTTCCTGCTCCTATAAAACTCAATATTATGGTAAAAAAATATTTTAAATTACAGCCAACAGCTTAAAAAAATCAGGGGATCAAACATTTAATACTCTTCGAATCTGCCTAAAGTAAAAATAATCAAATAGAAAAAACTACTTTTATTTTTATTATTATTACAATATTAGATAATAGGAATGTTATGAAATTGTCATTTTTTACATAAAGCACATAGATATTATTGTAAGCATTTCTACGTAGCTACAAATACAAAAAACATTGGAAAAGTAAAAAGAATATTTTTAAAACAAACTCTTGTACGTAAATTTTAATTAGTATACTTAGGTTTAGTTATATAAAGAAAAAACATTATTTATCATTAGGAACGGGGAAAAAATGTTTCACTCAAGAAAATGTCTTGCGCCGCGTAGAATAAAGAAATTATTTTTTTTATAAAAGAAAAAATGTATTTTTTTAAATATACTTGCTCGTTGCGTAGCTAAATTCAATTGAGCTTTGCTTAGCATAAACCAAGAGGGCTCTAAAAGTTCTAGTTACGGAATCTTTATTTTCTCAAAAAAGTAGCTGAGTCGCAAAAACCGCATCGCATCCCTCTATCTTCACTCACCCAGAAGGAATATGAAACATCCAAAATTGGGCATCCTGTAAATTATGTAAATTTGTTATTCTAATATTAAAAAAATACCAATTTTGAAAGATTTTATTACTAAGTAAAATTATGCACGCCTATTGGGTTTGTTCGGGTTTGTTCGGTTTTGTCGCCAAATACCTCTTATAGAATAGACTATATTATATACATTTTAAAGAAATCAAAGATTTCAGCGTTCACAATTTGTCTGGTAAACTGTATGGACCACTATACTTTAACACATGCCTCAAAAGATGCGCTGTTATTAAACTTACTGTTAAGCCAAATATTAAATTCATAAAATTACTAAAATACACGTTATACCTACAAGTATAATTCAGATAAATTACAAAAGTTAATACGATACCATAGGTAGAAAGTTTTATTTTGTTGGTTTAAATAAAATTAATCTTTGTTATATTTATTTGTATCGTATTGTATTTAGTATTTACTTATTTTAGTTCCATGGTGACTAGTGGCGCACCCCTAACCCCCCCCCCCCCCTAGACGCCCAGAAGATGGTTTTTTACGGTTTTAGTTTTTAAAATTTTAAAATCCTCTTCTTTTTTTTTGAAAACCCCCCCTAATACAAAATTCTGGATGGTAACAAAATCTAGAATTAAAGCGGTAACGTCGCTTTCCCTTTTCACCATTAATATGTAGCAACAAAAACAACAAACCATTTTGTTTTCTGTGAGTAATAATTGTAGTATTTGTTTTTGCGGCGTTGTGGTTAGTCGTCGGAATACTCGTATTTGTAGATGTTTTGTGAAGAATTGTGTTTTTTGAGTTTCTTGTAAAGAATTTTATAGTCGGTAAACTAACACACATCAAAAGACTCAATTAATAAATTCAAATATTTGGTTCTAAAAGTGTAATGTGTTGATCGTATTCAAAACTAACAGTCGTACATGATTATTTGATACCAAATATTCGCAGACTTGCCGAACATTCGTATACACCTGTGTGGCGCCGGGGTCCCTGGTAAGAATGCCATTATTGGAAGAACAATAATTGTTGTCATGGTATCTAGTTGTCAGTTAGTACTAACAGGACACAATTATTCGGGCCTTTATTTATTTATTTTCTTATTCAATTACAAACCTTCATCAAGAACACAATTTTATCAGCAATGGGGAACAGTTTGTATCCAATCTTTTTTTTGCCACCCAAGTAAAAAGTTATTAATACTTTAATAAAAACTTTTTTAATTATTATTAATTAATAATTATTGTTTTAAAAATCCTTGCCACACCCTCTACGCCACTGGTGTTGATTAATCGCTTCCAATCCTTGAGCCATTATAATTCCGCGTGGAGTCGGAAATTTACTATTTTCTATTTCTTTCTTTCTCTCCCTGTCTTTGTTTCAGACGTACGAATGTTTGATGCAAACAAACAGGTTATTTATAAATGAATGGATTGGTCTATTTTATAAGAGGTTTTTGGGTAGGTACGGCAATAAATGTGCAGCAACTGGCAAGATTAAAGAAGATGGATTATTATCTGCTTGGAGTTTGTCGCCAAGTTACGCGGCGGGTGCTGTATTGTTGACAAATTTTATGAGGAAACATTTTACATCGATACCTTATACAGTTCAAAATACCTCATAAAAAATAACAAAAAATACCTATGAAGGTGGTAGACAATGAAGTAATTTAAAAAAAATTACCTTGTCGGACTTCCATTGTCTTTATTTTATTACTTAACACAACGTAGAGATAATAACTAACCAAAACGTTGTGTTAAGTAATAAAATAAAGACAATGGAAGTCCGACAAGGTAATTTTTTTTAAAATACGTTTTTATAAAACTGGATTCGGGGGCGGATCCATCAGGATCTTTAAAAACTTGTTATACAGCAATCAATAAGAATCTAAAAATATGGTGAGGAATTAAACTGATACAAATTTAAAGCTATGCTGGATTAGACAAATTTTCACTAACCAAATATAATTAAAAATATCGACAAAAAGCATTCATGCAAATAAAAAGCTAATAGCGTTTTTAGTTTACTGCTCTGAAAGGTACAAGCATGGCTTTTATGAGGGTAATTACCCCTCCCCCCTATGAATGACAAAACGTACAAAATCTTTCTAATATACCTTATATTGCGGTAAAATATTTCGCCTACCGGGCTATTTTTATAGTAACTTTTTTTTTGTTGACTTGTTGACTCGAATAGGTCAAATTTTTTACACATATAACGGGTGTACTATACAACTAAAAAGGAACGCCGGCTGTATCTTGGAAACCGTTAATCGTACGATTTGCGAAAAAATATATTTATTACAAAAGTAACATATAGAAATTGCTGGAAAATATTTTTAGGTTACTATAGTGGCCAAACAAAAAGTGCGATTTTCACAAAAATCCTCATAGTAAACTTAGATATAGCAAAGGTGAGATTTTAAAAATTAATGATTAAGTTTCTGCTCTACCTTTTTGTTTAAGAGGGTAGCAGGGGATAAACATCAATTTAAAGAAGTGTTTTGTTGATTACAGCTTTATAGAAGACCCAATGGTCTGGTATGTGTTCCTTCTTGCCGTTAAAACGTCAGTTTGTTCTTTTAAAGCTCATTTTTATAATATATTTTACATATCTCCGGTTAAAAAAAAATATATTGACTGTCACAGATATTCTTATTTATTTTTCTTATTGCTTAAGTTAAAAAATATATATCGTTGCATTTAAAAATGTTTAGAAAAATAGAGAAATTGTTGATTCTGCTCAATAGCGCCCTCTAGCTGTGGCAACGGAATTCAAAACGACTTCGTTTCTTCATTCATCTGATAAAACAAAAGAATCTCTATTTAGCCAGTTCAAATTTCTTAAATTCCGATAATCCAAATGAAAGTTATAAATATTTTTGCATAGCAATATTTGGACTTTCTTAAAAATTCCGCTTTTTGTTTGATCACTATAGTTACGCCCTCTAGCGCCTAACCCAGAAACTTCAAAATAATTTCCAGCCATTTCTCTTAGTCATTTTTGTAATAAAAAAAAAATCCGCAAGCCGTACGGTAAACGGTTTTCAAGATACAGCCAGCGTAACTTTTTAATTTTACACTACACACAGTACAGGGTGTTTTTTTAAGGTCGACGAGCGGCCATATCTCGGAAACTACTGGGCATAGAAACTCAGGAAAAGAAAAATGATAATTAAAGTGGCCATGAGAAAATTCTGGAAATAATTTTTAAGTTCCGCATTTTGCCGCAAATTTTAAAATTTTACATAACTCCGAAAATTCCACATTAAGGTATATGTTTGATGACACCATTTTAAAGCTTGGGCAATTATGCATCATTTTGGTCTTATGCTCATTGGCGTACCGACTTTAATAAGAGTGGGGAAAGCTGTTAAAAGTGTTATCATTTAAATCGCTGTAACTTCTAAACGACTTATCCGATTTTACTAAATTTAAGCTTGTTTGGAAGGGAAAGGTCGCAATTTGTAATAATAACAGTTTTTTCGATTTTATCCCGAAAATTCAAATCATACGGTATAACTATGACATCATAATCGAAAAGTAGATGAAATTTGCAAAAAAAGATGTGAAGATTGCAGTTCGATATCTTTGTTCGTTTCAGAGTTATTGCCAAAACAATAATTTTTAATACAAATTGCGCCTTCTAGCAATTTTATTAGAAACTATCGTATACCATTAGATACGACAATTGAAGGTTCTTTCAAACAAGCTTAAATTTAGTAAAATCGGATAAGTCGTTTAGAAGTTACAGCGATTTTACTGTTTACACTTTTAATAGCTTCTCCCACTCTTATCAAGTGAAAGTGTAAATATTAAAATCGCTGTAACTTCTAAACGACTTAACCGATTTTACTAAATTTAAGCTTTGTTGGAAAAGAAAGGTATGTACCTTCAATTGTTGTATCAAATGGTACACGATAGTTTCTAATAAAATTGCTAGAGGGCGCAATTTGTATTAAAAATTATTGTTTTGGCAATAACTCTGAAACGAACAAAGATATCGAACTGCAATCTTCACATCTTTTCTTGCAAATTTCATCTACTTTTCGATTATGATGTCATAGCTATACCGTATGATTTGAATTTTCGGGATAAAATCGAAAAAACTGTTATTATTACAAATTGCGCCCTCTAGCTATTTTATTAAACACTATCGTGTACTGTTGGATACGGCGATTGAAGTTACTTACCTTTCCCTTCCAAACAAGCTCAAATTTAGTAAAATCGGATAAGTTGTTTAGAAGTTACAGCGATTTAAATGATTACACTTTTAACAGGTTCCTCCAATCTTATTAAAGTCGGTACGCCAATGAGCATGAGACCAAAATGATGCATAATTGTCCAAGCTTTAAATGGTGTTATCAAACATATACCTTAATGTGGAATTTTCGGAGTTATGTAAAATTTTAAAATTTACTTTTTAATTACGCCCTCTTGCGGCAAAATGCGGAACTTAAAAATTATTTCCAGAATTTTCTCATGGCCACTTTAATTATCATTTTTTTTCCTGAGTTTCTATGCCCAGTAGTTTCCGAGATATGGCCGCTCGTCGACCTTAAAAAAACACCCTGTACAGTGTGTCCGCGGTAGGAGTCCCCAAGAGGGAAAAAATCTTTATTATTCATTTTACGACCAGAAGTCATTCTTTATAAAAAGTTCTGCTAACTGAGCAAATAAATTCACGTTAAAAATTTTCAGATCGGATATACCTACAGGATGTTAATAAATAGGGAAAATATGAAAATGTTTCACGAGATAAGTACAGTTATTTATTATTTTTAACGAAAATTTTATAAAACAAAGTTGTTTATAAACTAACATAAAGACTAAATACAAATTTCGATGTAAACATTTAAATATTTAAAATTTATTCTTTATTGCTACCTCCCACCTCGACACACTTTTCCGCTAACTTAATATATTTACCATAAATATAAAATAAGATGCTGATCTAATATGAACGTATACAAAATCGGCTATCTTGATTTTTTTGTAAAATGTAAATAATTACATTATCATAAAAACCATTATTAATTTTTGAATATTCCAATTTTTATTTCGAAATTTATAATTAGTTTTTATGTTAGATTATAAACAAGTTTTTTTTATAAAATTTTTGTTAAAGGAAATAAATGTTTGTACAGGGTTTTTCCGTATATTTTGAGCACCCCTGGAACATTTATTTGAAGACCTAGAAAAAACTTTAAATTACCAAAGTTGCATGATTTCTCCTGAACTGTCAGAATTTGTTATCAGACAAAACAAATGAACATCGTAAATTTGTTTAATAATGCCAATGTCGATTTTTTAAGATGGAACACCCTGTATATTAATTTTTTTTTTAACTCCTCACTCTTTTCTTCCAAATATGTATATATGTTATATGTTTACTTTAATCGTTTAGGCAAAATTTAATTTCAAAAAATTGCGGATTAGAAAATCTAGATTGCCCTGAGAAACAATTTGGTTGTTATTAATCACTTATGGCAACTGACTTATGTCTCAAAATAGTATATTAAAGTACACGTTTCATAAGAAGCGGTTTTAGCGCCACGAAGTGGTGAGTTTTTTAATTGACACGTGCGCTAAACCGCCTTATGAACCACGTGCTTTATACTATTTTTTCTATTTGTAGTTTTTTCAATAAGAAATACATATTTAAAAAGAAAATAAATCCTTTAAATTTTTATGTCTAAATTTTATGTTGCTAATACTATTTTTTATCATAGTAACCTCTGGACAACAAAAATTATTTTGCGAACTAATTTTTTGATTTATTGACCCATTTTCACCACGAGATTCTAAAGTTATTTTAGCGATATGAGATTTGAAATTGGACGGAATACGTTGTGTGATCCATGTACATTCGGTACATATACAGAGCGTTCGGAAATTCTGGCGATTTTGCTAATTTTTTTGAATTTCAAAAGACGTGATTTTACGTCAATTTTTCAATTTCAATGTTACCAACATCAAATAAAGAAAAAACGCGTATCGAAATAGCTTTATTATGAACTTCATTTCAAGTTCATAATGAACTTATTATGAACGTCAAATAGAAAAATAATATTTCATACCTTGAATGGTCTTGTCTTGGTATAATGGGTTACTCTAAAGATGAAAAATTCAATAATTATTAATAAATCGCAATATTTTGAAATGAAATTTTGCCTAAATGACTAAAGTAAATATATAACATATATACATATATGGAATCAGAAAAGAGTGAGGAGTTAAAAAAAAATTGATATACAGGGTGTTCCATTTAAAAAAATCGACATTGGCATTATTAAACAAATTTACGATGTTCATTTATTTTGTCCGATAACAAATTCTGGCAGTTCAGGAGAAATCATGCAACTTTGGTAATTTAAAGTTTTTTCTAGGTCTTCAAATAAAAGCTCCAAGGGTCCTCCAAAATATACGGAAAAACCCTGTACCTACTCTCTTATAACATTTTCCTGTTTTCCTATTTTATTGCAGTGCATCCGATCTTAATTTTTTTTTATCGTGAAGTAATTTTCTCAACAAGCGGAACTTTTTTAAATAATGACTTTAGGTCGTAAAATGAATAATAAAGATTTTTCCCCTTTGGGGACTCCATCCGCGAACACACTGTATATGTATGTATATCAGATTTACAATAGGATAATTTGAAGAAATAGTCCATACTAAAAGTGGAGTTGAAAGTATGAAAAGGAAAGAAAAACACAAAGTCTGCCTCCACAAATTTAATGGAAAGGATTCCAAGTTTTAAGGGTCTCTACATGTTTCGAACGTAAAAACGTTCATCTTCAGGAGACAGAACGTTTTTATGTTTATTCTACACTTCAGTTTAAATCCATAAAGCTCCATTAAGGTTCTGAATTTCAGTTTCTCTTTTGCTAACACCATCAGCATATTTTTTAAAAACTTTCTGTCTCCTGAAGATGAACGTTTCTACGTTCGAAACATATATAGACCCTTTAAACTTGGAATCCTTTTCAATAAATTTGTGTAGGAAGACTTTGTGTTTTTCTTTCCTTTTCAATAGGAGAATTACTTGTACACAAAATCTGTCCCCCATTAAATTACAGACAAATAATTAAAAAATGAATGGAAAAGCTGGAAATTGACAATGTAATTTAAAAAGTTATTCCAAGTTGAAAAAACAAAAAAATCTTTCATTCATCTTATTATTATACAGAGTTAGGAAAAATTACCAGAACGGTCGATTATTTCAAAATATACAGGGGTTATCAAAAAATGTCTTATATAAAAAATGTAGGGCTGTTAAAAATCTACATATCGGTAATAAATTGAAATATACAGGGTCGCCCACAAAGTTGTGGAGAATGATAGTTATATTTTTTTAAATGGAACACCCTATATATTTTTACATTTTTCAGTTCCACATAAAATTATAATTATTTTTTATTAAATGCATTACTAGTCTATACTTCATAGTTTCCGAGATATTGACTCTCGAAAAGTGACATTTTTGATCTTTGACAGCTTCTAACTTTCTAACAGTACGTCTTAGAGCAAAACGGCTTACATGTCCCTATCTTCAATTTTTATTATCTTCCCAAAAAATCAACTTCAAGTTCAATCGGAACAACTATATTTCCATGCAAGCCTTTTTGCTCTAAGACGTACTGTTAGAAAGTTATAAGCTGTCAAAGTTCAAAAATGTCACTTTTCGAGAGTCAATATCTCGGAAACTATTAAGTATAGACTAATAATGCATTTAATAAAAAATAATTATAATCTTATGTGGAACTGAAAAATGTAAAAATATACAGGGTGTTCCATTAAAAAAAATATAGCTATCATTCTCCACAACTTTGTGGGCGACCCTGTATATTTCAATTTATCACCGATATGTAGATTTTTAACAGCCCTACATATTTTATATAAGACGTGTTTTGATAACCCCTCTATATTTTGAAATAATCGACCGTTCTGGTAATTTTTCCTAACTCTGTATAATAGATTCATAGTTTTTAAACAGTTGAGTTTTCTGGCTTTTCCATTAAACTTTCCGAATTATTTTGATTTAAAATAAATACTTTATTTACCAACTCACACACGATTTGTAATAATTGAAGAGAAAACCCGTTTCATCCATCAATTTTCCTAATTTCTATAAATTTCAAAAACATTTCTCGCCTGTGGCGCTTTTTTCTTGTCTTACCGACTTCTACATTAACAAGCTTCGTTCGTACATCGGTCACAACCGTCAGAAAATTTACGACGTATGCGCGCGTTCGCACACGACAAATCCAAAACCGCTGGTAGAAAATCCGGCGTTCGCAGAAGCCAAATTGTTGGTTATGGATCCGTTTCTAACATGTTCGCAAAGAAAAAAATTCCAATCATCAGTTTGCAACCAGTTAAACACCATGCATGCGCAGAGAAAAATTAAAAATCGGTTGATAATTTCCTTGTACGAACAAAGCTAAAGTTACCCTAAGCTCATATAGTAACAAACGAAATATGTTTTATTATATTTAACATATCCAACCAGATCTACAAATCGAACGTATAACTCCGAGCGAGATTTTAACAACCAGGACAAGTGCTCTCATAGAAAGCACCCTTGAGAGCAGTAACTAAAAAAGCAGCTAGACTTTTCAGAAAATAATATCTATTCATGGTAATAAAATGGAATTTTGCTATTTTACCAATATTAAAGAAAAGATCATCGCAAAATTTGTTTCATTAATTGCAGGAATGTAGTGAAATTATTAATAATATTTTTGATACTTTCTGTTCTTTTTCGATATTCTTAACCCTGGAATCCACCACTGACTAGTTTTAAGAAAAATTAGATCCTATTTAGTCAGTAATAAAAAAATATTGATTCTGTTGTTTATAGTTTAATTCTGCTGGACTAATTATTTTTTCCTGTCAAATATTTATTTATATTATATTAGGTATTCGTTTTTTTAATATAAAATGGCAATTTTAAAAGTATACAAGTATATAGTTTTTTAATTTTTGTAATTAATACCTATTTTTTAAGAGATAAAGTTTGCGCTTGGATTTTTGCCTGTCTGGCTGTGTTGTTTTAAAATATTAGTTAATGTATTGTTTTATTATCCTGTCAATATAAAACGAAGAAAATTGTTTTATTTTAATAAGCATTAACTAGGTATGCCTGGTATTCCATTTCCTTATACAATGGGAACCCGCTTAAAATAATGTAATAATTTTTTTTCGTTATTCGCGAAAACATTACAAAAGACAAAAAAGAAAATACTGGAAAAAGCGATTCTGATATTAAAATATTATGTCCGGAAAAAGGTATGGAAGGATGAAAATTCAGCTTTTCCTGCCAAGTCGTTTTCCTTTTAATATAAAATACAAATTTTCCATGCTACCTACTTCTTTCCTATCTTTACAGTTCGTTCACTCCCAAGTTAAAATTCATCTTCATATTTTATTAGAAAAGATTTAGATTTTCCAGACAATTTTCTTTTCAATATGAATTTACAGTTTCTTATGAAAAGTTTTAAATTTTAAAACTAAAATTTGTGTGGTGAATTTCTAGATTAAATATTATACTTGTAACAGACTTCATTTTTAATTTAACGAAGGTTAAAAAGCCGCTGCAGGTCTTTTGACGCTAAGCAATCCGCGATGGGGACAGACGGGGAGCAAAACTCTTTAGGCCATTTTCTTTTTAGGGGAAATTTACGCCACGAACGTTTGTCTTTACATTTTTTAAATTCATTGCAACAGTAGTGCCATTTTAGATCATTAGACAAGCGTATACGAATGTTCGGCAATTCTGTGAATATTTGGTATAAAATAATCGTATACGAATGATTGCTTTGGAGAACCTCCACACATTACACTTTTAGAATCGATATTTGTATTTAATATGTGGAAGCTTTGAGATGTGAGGTAATTTGTCCAATTTGTCGACTCAAGACGGAAAACATTCGTGTTCGGCGAAATCTCCGGACACGAATTATTTTTCCACAAAGGCAGTAAAATGGCCGAATAACGGGAAAACCCTGGGTGCCACACTTGCGTTATTTGTTTAGAAATGTTTAATATTGGGACATTTTGCCGCATATGTGGGTAAATAATTCGGGTGTGATTTGTGAGCATAGACATTTACCTTTAGATAAGCAAACAATAATAATAAAAGTGGCACATTTATAGCCTCGCGCATGTAAACAAAACCATACAGGAATAGGCATGCGCACTTCAAAATTATCGTGTAACAACATGTAGGAAAATATACAGGTCTCGGCTTCATCATTTTGTTTGTGTGACCTAGGCCTAGTTAGATGTCTTTAAATTAATCATAATAAAATAAAATTCCATATCAAAAACTATCATTACTTCCTACTTACTGAAAATACGAAATAACAGATATTTTACCCCTATTTGGGCATAATAAAATCATACAATGTTCTTGACTAGTCATTGCATTCTAGTCCCGAAAGGCACAAACAGAACTAAACTACATAACAATTAGAAATCGATAAATAATATTAAACACCCACAATCGACAATAGCAAAGAAAACAACAAGAAATCATATGTGTGAAGTAGGGCTGGGCGATATTGAAATTCCAATATCGAATATAAATATAAAAAAATATTGATATTAAAAAATATATCGATAATATCGATAAATATCGATGATAAATATCGATAAATATCAATCGATAATACCGACAAATATCGATAAAAATATCGAATTTTTACCCAGCCCTAGTGTGAAGTTAGCAACGTTAATCAGCACCGTTTATGCAGCGACGAAATTTTTTTTGGGTACGTATCAATTCCGCATGTAGCGTTTGTAAACGAATTTTAATTTTTTTAGTGGCGTCGATTGAAATTCTACTATTTGGATTTATCGTCTTTAGTAAACTACCCCAAATGGGAAATTACCTGCTATATACGAATTTCCAAAAACCCGAAGGAAGAAGTTACAGGATAAGAACTTTGGGAAGTAGCGTTTGTAAACGAACTTTAATTTTTTTAGTGGCGAAGCTTAAAATTTTACAATTTGGATTTATCGTCTTTAGTAAACTACCGCGTAAGGGTAGAATTTCAGTCTTTGCCACTAAAAAAAATAAAATTCGTTTACAAACGTCGACGTTTTTATCCTGTAACTTTTTCCCTGGGTTTTTTGAAAATTTATATACCAGGTGTTTCTCAAAAGACGTTCACCCCTATAACTTTTTTATATTTATAGATATTAAAATTAAATTTTGAGATTATGCATAAGAGATGATTCTGCATTTATTGGCATAATTTTCAATTTGACTTTGGTATTTTAAATGGAACATCTTGTATATTTTTACTTAATGGGATTCAGCATAACATTCTGAGTAAAATAACACCTCAGTTGTAATTTTTTGGCTTTATAACATTTTTACGTTTATTTTTTATTTTTAATCTAGAGTGCTACAAATTAATTAAATCTATTAATTTATAATCAAGTAGTATATGAAAATTAAAATTATGTCATAATAATTGACTTTCTAAGTTTCACAAGCGTTAAAAAAATTAAATTTTGTTTTCTTGACGTTTACTCCATTTTTCCAAATGGAACGATGGTAGTTCACTAGGATATTTAAAACGAGCATTTTTTTTTCAATAATTTGATACCATACACTCCCATGTTATTTTAAAATTGACAAAAATTTGCCTTAAATCCCAATCGCAAATTTTAAAGCGTTATGCATTGCAAAAAATGTAAAAGCGGCTTTGAAAAACAATGGAATAGTCTTAAAAACCAATATGGCTTTAATTTAAAGTTGTAATGTCATTAGTTTATAAAACATACAATACATACAATCTTGCGGCTTCAGAAGAATTTTTATGGTCACTCCAAAAATTAGGAGCATATCAATTTGTTCATTTCTAGTAAAACTAACCATTTTATCTGATTTACAGTGTAAGTTTAATAAACAAATGACATCATGGTATCAAATTATTGGAAAAAAATGCTCGTTTTAAATATTCCCAGTGAACTACCATCGTTTCATTTGGAAAAATGGAGTAAACGTCAAGAAAACAAAATTTTATGTTTTAAACGCTTGTGAAACTTAGAAAGTCAATTATTATGACATAATTTTAATTTTCATATAGGTACTACTTGACTATAAATTAAGAGATTTAATTAATTTGTAGCACTCTAGATTGAAAATAAAAAATAAACATAAAAATGTTATAACATATCAAAAAATGACAAGTGAGGTGTCATTTTACTCAGAATGTTATGCTGAATCCCAATAAGTAAAAATATACAAGATGTCCCATTTAAAATACCAAAATCAAGGTCACTTCCGGTCAAACCGGAAGCGCTAACAAATTAAAAATTATGCCAATAAATGCAGACTCATCTCCTATGCATAATCTCAAAATTTAATTTTAATATTTATAAATATAAAAAAGTTATAGAGGTGAACGTCTTTTGGGAAACGCCCGGTATAGCAGGTAATTTACCCCTTTGGGGTAGTTTACTAAAGACGATAAATTCAAATGATAAAATTTTAATCTTCGCCATACTAAAAAAATTAAAATTTGTTTACAAACGCTACAGGCGGAAATGACACATACCCCAAAAAATTTCGTTGCCGCATAAACGTCGCTGATAAACATCGCTAGCTTCACACATATCAAGAAATTTACAGAGAAAACGTAACACACGACAACAAAAATGGCGCCGAGCCGGTTGTGGAGTGTATTTTGAGGGTGTCGCTAAACAAGGAGAACCTAAAAACAAGAGGATCGTGCGCATACCCATACTTGTAGGGCGGCAAGGCGTGTGACTGGTGAGCTATGGGTACAAACGCTCTGGTTTGCGCACGCGATAAGCTGTACGGATCTAAAGGTAAATGTCTATATTCGTGAATGATTATTATTTGATAACTAATATTCACAGAATTGCTGAACATTCGTATACGCATAAAATATGTGGCGTAGCGCCGGCTTTAGAGATGAATCTAAATTAAAAATTTACACGAAAAAACACTAAGTATTGACCAACTAAATGTTTTGACTGTCATGGTTAAAAAACGAAGTAAAAAATATTTAAGCCCATCAATAATAAGTAGTTGTAGATGTGAAGCTAATAATATAAATTATCCTATTAACATGAAAGTAATGTATTTTATACTTATGATAGAAAATGGCACCTAACATTAGGTGAAGTCAAAAATTAATGTGCCGTTTGAAAGTGATAAATTATTACTGCACATTTCATTATTCTACTTCACAATTTGTGTTCAACTGCGCGATAAAAAACCTTTTTACGTATTTTTCCAATGTGGCGGAAACAACACCGGATGGTCAATACTTGAAACATCCTAATTGCTAAAGTAAACTTTTGCGGTCACATTAGCATAATATTATTCACTATTTCGGTAGACCTTCAAAAAGACAACGTTTTGCAAAACGAAAACACTTCAATTTTATTTATTTACTTAATTTCTTAAATTTAAGCCAAAATCGATAATAAAAGTGTATTAATTCAATAAATATAGTCCTCTAAAAGACATCTCTAGTCGGTAATTCCACTTATTAGCCTTTATTAGGGTGATAGATGCCAACTATACTCATTGCACGAATGAAAATCGAATGTCTAGAAAGTGAAAGAATATTGTTTCAAGAAAAGCGTTTGAAAAAATTGATCAATTGTATTAGAAAGCTGAAAAAGTGCACTAGTTAAATTAGGACGTTTCAAGAATTGAATTGACCCCCAGGTCAATACCAATAAATATAAAAAGAGTGATAGCTGACAGCAAATTTGAATTCTATTAGCTTAACCACAGTAGAATAAATTATTGTACTCTGGCTTGACATATTAAGGTCCTTCGCATATTTAATAAATAGCCGTATCGTTCCAGTGCTGTCTGTCACGCTGTGAATAGAGACCCTAGCACTCTGGTCCCAGTAACTACACTGCCGGACAAAAAATACCGACAATTTGGATATATTTACATTTTCTTTTGTTTTTAATCCAATTTTACCGTTATTTGACCATTTTATTAAGAATTTTACTAGAACGACGTTTAAGCGCCGAAATTTCCCATTTTGTCATTATCCAAACGTAAAATACACTTAACATTTTAAGAGTTGTCTCGACCGAAAACAAGAAGTGATCAAATACAAAGCCAAACTTTTTCCCTAAAAAAAGGTAATTTTTTACAATCCTATTTTAACAATTTTAATTATCCTTATTGCAGAGAGTGCAGACTGTGGAACGGGTTGTAGTCCTTGACATTCTGCGACCATTTGTTTGCTGAAACAAGAAAAGTTCATTATTGTTTGGTCGATTTGGGATTTTCGCAAAACCAACTTTTTTCATTTCGTTCGGGTCTAGGTCTTAATTAGTCGCTGGGCCTGATAGGCTTTTTTAAAAGTTTGCCAATTTAGTCATTTAGGTGTAAAAAAGTTTAATGATGAGTTTACATGCATTGTCACGTGTGTAGAAAACTCATTTAGGCCTTTTCCCGTTTCGGCAGACAGAAAACATTCTCCGTTATATCTTAAAAATATATTTTTTTAATTGTTCACCTTTTTCACCCGTATTTCAGGAAGCATAATTTATGGTATTTTAGATTTATTAATTAATCTTCAGAAAACGTCACTTGAATTATAGACTATCCATTTGTATTGCGGATTTAACAATTTATTTTATTACAGAAAACATCAGTAGGTAATAATAATTGTAGTTGAGATTCGTCAAATATATTTTAGAAATCATCAATTAATGTAGTTCAGATAATTTTCCACAGCTAAGTCACACAAATGTATAATAATACATTTGTGTAATAATTAATACGGACCAAAATACAATTTACACTATCTGAAATACGTTGTAGGTAGTAAATAGTTTATTAGCATGATGGCTTATAAAAATGCAGCGGTAATTTTATTTCCAATTTAAAACATCGGACTCAACGTGCGATAGATTAAAAGTTATGGCGTTATTCATTGGTAAAACGTGGAAATACATTTAACATGCACTAAACTTACCAATGGAAAACGCTATGACCAACCCTGATAACATATATCAACTATATAATAATATCAAACTATATAAGAATGACGGATTTCCGAGAAAAGTTGACAACCCAGTTTTAGACGTCTTGGGGGTGGTTTGGCCGCCATTGTGGAGTTGATCGTAACTCTAACCTTAAATCTGTCGTTATAATACAGCGCCTCGGCAACAGATGTCTCAAATTCACTGATGTGATGTCGTGGTGTTGCCGCATATCGTATTTTATTGGAATTTTTAATGATATAAGCATTTTTAACAGACAATACAATAGGAGGTTCTCAATTCCTGCCGAATGTATGTTTTTTGATAATAATATGTACGCTGATTACCCCGGGGTAATTGGACCGATTTTCACAATGATTTTACCGATGCATTGGGTGTTAAATGTTAAACAAATAAAAGTAGATAAAAAGCGACAGCAAGTATAACTTAAATAGGTTTTATTTCGTCGAAAAATAGCAAAATACGTTATACACTAATACAAACAAACTGGGTGCTTCTTAAGTAAGAAAGTAAAACCTACTTATTCGAACCATTTTGAAAAGTAGTAATAATTGCAAATTAAAACCAAGTTATACAAACAAACCGCACATCATTCATATTTTACCCAACATATACGGTTGTAGCCTAGGTAGGTATTGAATAGCGAGAGTCGTCATTTAATTCTGTTAGAAATAGAATACATGGCGGTCAATATGTTTTCATGTAATTAACATTGGGACGTCAAAAGGTTGAAAATATTATAAGCTACAAAGCAATTAAAAATAGGGACATTTTAAAGTCTAGACTATACTATAGGTAAGCTACTTAAATCTAGGATAGGTGTAAATCAAGTTTTTCGATAAGCTATAAAAATAAATTTAAAAAACTCATGCAGCAAGTCAAACAGACAGGCGGCAACAATGTTTTAATTTAGGCTAGTCGCTTTCTTGTTGGTGAACTCATTGTGCCATCTATGAATTCAACGTAGCAGATTTAGGAAATCGGCTCATATGGCCTTCTTATAGTTTGATATTCAATGCATATACAAAACGCCACGAATTCTCTTATTTTTGACAGATGACATCAGGAATTTGTCATTGATCAGATGATATTGGGACATAATAATATCCCCAGATTAGTAGTGGATCGTAATGAGCCAAAACACCGAATTGTATGTATGTATGTATGTATGTATGTATGTATGTATGTATGTATGTATGTATGTATGTATCACCCCCCATATCCGTCCTATTTATCTCGATAATCAGGCCGGATAAGAAGATAATCTTTATTGGTTAGAAGGAGACATTTCCCAACTTCCTAACAGGTAACAGGTAGGTCATTAGGCATTGGGGATGAGGCATATGACTAAAGATCATAGTTCGGAGCACACGTTAAATCGTAGATCGTCTTGTGAATGACCGTAGAAAGACTTTATTTTTCCCATTTAGTTACTATACATTTAAAATATATTTTTTTAAATTATGTTACGAACTACTTGTTAGCCTTACGTTTTTAAAGTAACATTTTTGGACAAAACTACTAAGAATAAAGTAAGTATTGTATTGATATTATACGAAAAAAGAATTTATTTTCCCTATTTACTTACTTTAAAGACACATATAATAATTAAAAAAAAAAAATTCGTTAGCAAGCGTTAAGGAAAAAATGTAAAACTTACCTCTATAATACATTTCTTTGTGCATTGACGGACAACTATTTATCTGAAAAAAAAAGATAATTTTATTATTAGTACAGTTAAGAGAAACTTAGGACTATAGGAAGCGTTCAGACGCCACGATATTTGGGATTAACTAATTTACGGATATCTACCATCCTAGCTACTATCATCGACTCATAAGCCAAAACAGCTGTGCGAGAAACTTCTGGCTTTCTAATCACATTGATTTTTGACTAACTATACCAATTATAAGATCGGTGAGATGTCTTAAGACTCTATATCATCTTCCCTATGCGTGTGCAAATTGTTAAGTTAACATATTCAATTTGCCTCTTGTCGTGTTGTTGTGTAAAACTTTTACTACTGTAAGATAAACAATAATGGTTTCTTGTACCGCTCGAATTTGTTCTAGCAGAAATACTGTGAATAAGAAGAAAAGTACAGGAATTACGTTTCATAAGTTAGCATAAATAAAGGGAAGGTCAGTATTTAAAACTTTAGGTGGTAATTGCCTGTGTGGGTGCCCGTCATTTCGGCAAGAAACTTCGGCCCCAGACATTGCAGGTATAGCTTATTATCATTTAAGTACCCACTCGGGATAATTTCCGACCCGGTACTTGAGGTATGCTGTAATGGATGGTGTTGATATAATTAATTTGTGATAAAAATGGACGTACCTAAACTCGTCCCCAAATTGAGATCTACGATTTTTTGGTTAATTTCCTACCTCGAAAAGTATAACTAAATTCGTCCCCGAGCAGTGCAGATCGACAAAAATAAGGAACTAAACTCGTCCCCATATTTAAATTAAATCTGTCGGTACGCGAGCCCCATAAAATTTTCTTTCGGATTTTTTTCATTGGAATTCATTGTAAATAAAAATAACCTGAAATAAAAAAATCGACAATGACTTAAAAAAGTAATTTGTTAGGATTTAAGTAGAAGCACAAATTACAAAGTTAATAATTTATTAACAATAATCACAAACAAAATAGAAGTTATTTTAACGCTTGTAAAAGAAAGAAATACATTTAACAAAGTCAAATCTTGTCGTAAGTCCATTTTTGTACTCTTCTATTTTGCTTCCGATGCACAGCTTACGTCGCCGTACTGCTGGTTCACGTATCTTTGAAGTTTCATGTAAAATCTTTATGTATAATTTATCCAAACTCAGTTTGAGGACATTCCAATCATTCCATACGGCAGTAAACAGTCTCAAAGAGACCGACCTTACAACCAGGGTTGTCAGATCTTTCTTCTTCAATTCTTTAAGTTTTTTTATTAAAGATGTTTTATTTATATCAGTATTCAATTGTTAGTCAGTAACTTTCTTTAAAAGCTAGTTTGCAAATATACTTTAAACCGAGTTTTGAGGGTGACAGAAAAAAATAACAAGCCATTCATTGTTATAATAATACATTCTTTAGTCCTTAAGAAGAAACAATATAACCGAAATCAAGACAAAAAGTGTTTTCAGTGTTTAAAAACAACTAATTAACAAACCCTTGTTTCTCGTATACTTATATATAATATATTAACAAACCAGAAAATTTGGTAGAACTGGCAACCGTTCACAATTTATGCACGTTGTCAGGGGTGATAAGCGCCAGCTACCTGCAGCTAGTATAGTAGAAGCGGTCCCCAGCCCGTTCAACGATCGATTCTGTCAGACAGAGATAGGCCAGTGACCGCGCATGGCGTGGAAGAGACGAAGATAAAATATACGTGATTTGGAACTTATGGACGGGCCGGGGAATGGTCCGAGAATGGAGTTCTGGTAAAAAAATTAAAGCATTTTCTGAGCAGTGTCGTGCCGTGTCAGGTTTATTTTTCTGGTTTTAGTTTTGTGTATAGAATCTTTGAGTTACGTTGTATTTATTATTTTAATATAACATTATTATATATACAGTGGGTTTATAAAGTGTAGTATGTACAAACACCTAATGTTAAACAAACTTATAAATGTGTTTACGCATTTTAATTATTCGTTTGGTACGCCTATGGTTAGGAGTTTCATACTGTTTTATGTCATTAAATTGACCTTAGAAACACTATACGCATCTGTTTGAAACTGCTTTAAAGTCATAATGAACGCAAAAATCGTTGGGTGTGTCGAATAAAAGCTAGCGTTAAATGTAGCGTGGAAAGATTCGCATGCGTTTGTACTTCTTTCTAAGCTATCGCTAAGTTCGGCCCATGCACAAGCTTGGAGGAAATACGGCTTCTTCGTTAATATAATTGTCAACCAAATAGTCTATCGTGATATGCGTTCGTTTTCAGGTTGTATTTCTGCAAAATCAAAAGCAAAAGAATTACCTACTTCGAATGGATCCAAAAATGCGAATATTATGAATGTCTTTCACTGTAATAGTATTAAATTCGCCGGTGTGTTCTCTTAAAGATGAATGTATTATTTTAGAAGGTTTCTGACATATGGTTTCTCAAATAGTGGTAGAAGAGAAACTAAACTTAATTTTAAATTTTGGGAAGGCAATAACAAATAATAGCAATTTGCCACCCCCTTTAATGTAATAATAAATTAATTTATTGCATTAATATTTTAGGGTAGGGTATGTAGCATGGGTACCAATTGTAGGATTATCGGTTGCTACCTGCTCGGGGACGATTTTAGGGCCGCCCTTGCAAAAAATGACATGAAGAGTATTTATTTATGTTTAATGGCCGATTATAATCATTTCTTTTCAGTTCTTGGAGTTGTATGTTTTATGTAATTTTTTTAAAATGAGTTTAATCGAAAGTGCTCGTAACCGATATTTACTCCTTGTAGAAAACTACACGTTTTGTTAAAGCAAAGAATTCAGAAGTGGTGAAGTATCGTGGCGATGCATCCAGAAGAATTCTAAATGCTTAGCGAAAGTGGTGACAATCGGTTCTGACTTTACAATAACGAAAGCTGACTTAGTTCATAATCATGGAATAGAGGAACGCATGATAAAAAGAAAAATAATTCCCAATGCGTGCAAACGAAAAGCGGAAGAAGATTTAACAGAAAAACCTGCTAAGATTATTCGACGAGCTATTGCTACAAATTCTTTAAATTATGTGACAATCTCAGATATTGGAGCTATTCGAAAGAATATTTACAACTACTGTCGTCGGAAATTGCTACCAAGTTCATTACCAAAATTTTGAACATAAAATAATTTTTTTTATGCGAAACATAAATTCGTGCATTATGTGAAATGGAAAAAATTGTAAATGGACGGAACATTTTCATAATGTAACAAATATTTTTGCCCCTTATTTACTATACATGGGCTAGAAAATGGACATTATATACCGTTAGTATATTGTTTGTTAAGAGATAAAACAGAGGCCACATACTAAAATCTATTTTTTCTGATAAAATCAAGAATATTTGAAATTTTCAAATGTCGTTACATCCTGTAGAAAGATCAAAGAAGTCTTTGTAGATTTAGAAAAAGCAATTCATCTCGCATTGCTAAGTATTCTTCCACAAGTAAAAATTAGTGGCTGCCGTTTTCACTCACATCAAAGTCGGTTTAAAAAAATGCAATTCCTTGGTTTGGTTTATGAATTTAAAAATAAAAATGGCTGAGACATACGCTTGACTTAACATATTTATGTCCAGAAGAAGTAGAGGACTGTTTTGTATTTGATGTAATGAGCTGTGAGCCAAATAATTAGTCTTGATAAAATTTGCTGCTTATCTTTTAGAGGTGTACATTATTCAAAGTGCCCAATTTCCACCGACAATATGGGCAAACAAAAGTCAATCAATTTAGGGCCACAAATGTTATATTAGACTGTTGGGGTCGAAAATGCCTCGTACCCCTGCCTGTGTTGTTTAATTTTATTAAAATGATTGAATAGTAAAAAATGTGTAAATATAATACATTTACAAGTAATTTAAAGCAGTATTGTACTTTTTAGGACTGGCAACTTAACTGCAATTTCACCATTTGTTTATTGATACAGGACACAGGTACTCATTATTTTCTATCTTCTTAATAAGAACAACTTTTAATCTTTTATAAATATTGTTACAGATTTCCCAAAGACTCAGCACGTTGTCAAGTTTGGGAGAAATTTGTAAATAGAGCAAATGCAAACCTACAAAGGATAGTGTACTTTGTTTGTTGTGAGTGTTTCGATAGAAATTAGAAATACTAGATCCGTTTGAAACGTGATGCTATCCATTCACTTTACCAGGGTAAATTTTTATTATTATTAATAGTTGTATTATTTTCTACTGCATGTATAGGTGAATTATTTAAGGTCACTATGTTTTGGTCATAAAAAGATTTATACCTGGTATTTACAAATTAACATAATTTCTTACACACTATTTTAAGTATCATTTTGTTATCAGATAGGTAAAAATTGATGACAATTGCACAAACCTGTACATTTCAAACCATAAAATAAAATTGAGGTAATACTTTTTATAATATTGTCCAAAATCTTGATATAAATTATAACATTAGTAATACTAAATTTTTTTGGAACAGTTCAAATATTTCCAAACATTGTTTTCAGACCAACACATCAAGTGGAATGATTTTGATTCTAACACGTATTATACCTACTACGCCAAGGACTATTTCAACGCCTTTAACAAGCCCTACTTCTGTAAGATCTTTGGAAATAATACCAAGAAAAAGAAAATTGCTCAAAAACTTCTTCATACTGCTGACAGAAAACGAAAACTGATTCTACCGCATAGACAAATTGCAAGCAAGAACAAGAGTGTTTCTACCACGAAAAATATTATAAGTGAACTGAAGAAAATAAACATTACGGAAGAGGATTCTTTGGACATGTAATGTTTCAAAACAATCCGACAAATTATGTTCTTTTAAATCGAAACTTAATATCCCCTTTTCCACCATTCCTTTGGGGAACAGATTTTCAAGAAGATAAGAAATAGGGGTCTTATTAATTGGATATATTATAGTATTTACGCTGAACTTCAAGAAAGTCAGTCAAAAAAATACTTTTCCGTTATAAATTTTTATTACCCCTTTTCATCCTTTTAGGGACCGACGCGACGTTTAAGAAAATAAGAAATATGTGTTCCACTACTTGGATTTAGTGTATTTATGCTGATTTTCGAAAAATTGGAACCAGAACTATTTTTTCAAACTTTTATAACCCCTTTTCACCTCGTCAGGGACATTTTTCCACAAAAAATATAAGAAATACATTTTTCTGAAATTTTTTCAAGAAATTGTGACCAAATATAATTTTTCCAAACTTATCCCTTCCATTTCTGCCCCATAGGGGCAAAGTGGTGAAAAGGAAAGCGCCGCAGACAAAAAAATTTTGAACCACGTCCAAATCTTGCTAAAATTGGTTAATAATTAAATTAAATTAAATTAAAAAAAAAATTAACACAATAATTAATAAATTTTTTATCTGTTTATTTAAGAGAAGACATTGGTCACGCATTTACCATTTCATTTTCTTATCAATATTTTTTTTTTTTTTTTTTATTATTTATTTTACGTCGGCCTTTTTTCGCAACGAGGCCTATCACCGACGCCAGGGAATTTGTCACACACTATCTGGTAATTTTGCCGAATCCCTCTTTGTCGAGGGTAGGGTTCTTTAACGTGCCAACATCCATGACACGGGGCCCACAGTTTAACGTCTCTTCCGAAAGACGGCGCAAACCTCTTAAACCAAATTCCAAATTTAACATCGACGTTGCCGGCAGTAGGAATGGAACCCGGGCCTACGATCTATAAGGCCGCTGCGCTGACCATAGACCACAACGTCGATTTTATTTATTTTTGTTTTCTTCAAAAAGCGGCCAAATACTCCTTGAGTAGCAATTTCCTACAGTTTTAAGTAAAAAAAAACTATTTGATAAAATGAATAAAAGCAAATTATTAAGTAGTACATAATATATTAGGTGTCATGAGTCAATAATAGGCTGCTTACCACCTAGCCACGCCAGTGCTCCTACGTAAAAAGTGCTATTAGTTTTTATATAGCATTTAAGAAGTTAGCATAGCGATAATGGGGTTAATTTAAGCATTAATTGATGGCATAAATTGACTGTGGGGGTACTGTTCCCCAGTACCGCTCCCCTTGTCCACGTGCCTGTATATCAATTTTTAGACCTCCAACAGTTTTAGTTTCTGAAATACAGAAATTCCTATAAAAACTTCAACCCCCATTTATACTCCCTTAGGTGTTGATTTTCGAGAAATCCCTTCTTAGTGGATGTCCACGTTATGAGAAGACATTCTCGAAATTTCATGATTTAAGGATTAGAGGTTTAGGCTGGGCGATGATGAATCAGCCAGTCAATTTAAAATTTTGTATAATATAATTAGTGTCCGACCGAACCAAGATGTTCAGCCGAAACCGAAACCGAATCTTCGGCCTTGGTCTCAGGTCTTGGTCGAAACCGAAACTTATTTATACATGTTAAAAATTCTATTGTATACTGAAACCTAATGTATTTTTTACTCATATACGGACAGTGAACTTGTGTTAAATGAAATAAAAAACAATAATTGATATATGTAACAAAAATATCTATGTACCGGGTGGTCAACTAAGAATGGCCGCCGGCTATATCTCAGAAACTACTAAAGATAGAAGCTTGGGAAAAAAGAATTATGATTAAAGCGGTCATGAGAAAATTCTGGAAATTACTTTTAAGTTCCTCATTTCGCCGTAAGGGGGCGCAATTGAAAATTATTTTTTAAAATTTTAAATTTCTCCGAAAATTCCCATATTAGGGTATAACTCTGATTACATCATTGGAAAGCTAGACAATTCTGCATCATTTTGGTTTGAGGCTCGTTGGCGTACCGACCTTGATAAGAGTGGGGGAAGCTATTGAATGTGTAAACATTAAAATCGCCGTAACTTCTAAACGCCTTATCCGATTTCACTAAATTTAAGCTTGTTTGGAAGGGAAAGGTAAGTACCTTCAATCGTCGTATCCAATGATACACGATAGTTTCTAATAAAATTGCTAGAGGGCGCAATTTGTAATAATAACAGTTTTTTTGATTTTATCCCGAAAATTCAAATCATACGGTATACTTATGACATCATAATCGGAAAGTAGATGAAATTTACAAGAAACGATATAAAAACCGCAGTTTGATATCTTTGTTCGTTTCAGAGTTATTGCCAAAACAATAATTTTTAATACAAATTGCGCCCTCTAGCACTTTTATTAAAAACTATTGTGTACCATTGGATAGGACAATTAAAGGTACTTCCAAACAAGCTTAAATTTAGTAAAATCGGATAAGTCGTTTAGAAGTTACAGCGATTTTAATGTTTACACTTTCACTTGATAAGAGTGGGAGAAGCTATTGAATGTGTAAACATTAAAATCGCTCTAACTTCTAAACGACTTATCTGATTTTACTAAATTTAAGCTTGTTTGGAAGTACCTTCAATTGTCGTATCCAATGGTACACAATAGTTTCTAATAAAAGTGCTAGAGGGCGCAATTTGTATTAAAAATTATTGTTTTGGCAATAACTCTGAAACGAACAAAGATATCAAACTGCGGTTTTCACATCTTTTCTTATAAATTTCATCTACTTTCCGATTATGATGTCATAAGTATACCGTAGGATTTGAATTTTCGGGATAAAATCAAAAAAACTGTTATTATTACAAATTGCGCCCTCTAGCAATTTTATTAGAAACTATCGTGTATCATTGGATACGACGGTACTTGGTACTTACCTTTCCTTTCCAAACAAGCTTAAATTTAGTAAAATCGGATAAGGCGTTTAGAAGTTACGGCGATTTTAATGTTTACACATTCAATAGCTTCCCCCACTCTTTTTTGGTAAGCAAACGAGCCTTAAACTAAAATGATGCAGAATTGTCTAAGCTTTCCAATGATGTAATCAGAGTTATACCCTAATATGGGAATTTTCGGAGAAATTTAAAATTAAAAAAAATAATTTTCAATTGTGCCCCCTTGCGGCGAAATGAGGAACTTGAAAGTAATTTCCAGAATTTTCTCATGACCGCTTTAATCATAATTTTTTTTCCCAAGCTTCTATGTTTAGTAGTTTCTGAGATATAGCCGGCGGCCATTCTTAGTTGACCACCCGGTACAGTGTTACCAGTAAAGTCCGCATCATATGGGATTTTTTTTTTATTAATAGCTTTATTTAAAATTTGACTTTGGCATCAAGTTCTGCTTCGATCGAGATGAAAATTAAGCAAAAAAAATAGTAGTCACGTGATTCGCATTATCTGTCAAATTTTAATTTTTTCCAAAAAATGATTCAAAATATTTCTGAAAATATCGACAAAATTTCAGCTGCATAAGATAATTTTGATTTTTTATCTATATTTTGTAATTGCACCACTTTTGCAAAATAAGACTGAACGCAACCTACATAAAACTTCTTAGTTTTGACAAGGCTTTATTTCAGATACATTTTCTTTAAAGTATATTAAAAAAATATATTAAATGTGTATTTTTCTACAAAATCAAAATTGGGCTATTAAATTTTGGTCGGATGTGATGCAAAGTTTATTTGTTTTGGACCCTGTATAAGGTAACTTCATGGTAGTTTTGAAAACGTAGTTTGTATCTGAAAGTAACACACCTTAATATTAAGACAAAAAAGAACACAGTGTCATCAGTAAAGTGTTCATTAAGTGGAAAATAAATTTTAGTTTAACTTAACGTAAAGTTTATCTATTTTCAACGATTTAATTTAAAACCCCTTTACTTTATTTTTATTTTTTTTACTTTCAAGCACAAACTACGTTTTCAAAAATACTTATTTTATGAAGTTACCTTATACAGGGTCAAAAACAGATAAACTTTGCATCACATGCGACCAAATTTTAATAGCCCAATTTTGATTTTGTAGAAAAACACACATTTAATATGGCGCTACTTTAAAGAAAATGTATCTGAAATAAAGCCTTGTCAAAACTAAGAAGTTTAATGTATAGGTTGCGTTGAGTCTTATTTTGCTGTGAAGCTGGAATTTTGCATGTGGACTAGAAACTGCATTAAAAAACATTTTCCAATAACTTTTGTCGATATTTTCAGAAATAACCCCACTTTTGAATTATTTTTTGTAAAAAGTTAAAATTTGACAGATAATGCGAATCACGTGACTACTATTTTTTTGCTTAACTTTTATCTCGATCGAAGCAGAACTTGATGCCAAATTCAAAATTTGAATAAAGCTATTAATAAAAAAAACCCATATGATGCGGACTTTACTGGTGACTCTGTATATAGACAACACGGCCTACGAAGTCACCCAAAGTTAGCCGAACGGTGCGCGACAATTCACGAATACTGAGTCTCGGCGCACCCGAAGTTTCCGCCGATTTTTGGACGAAACCGAAACTGTCATCAAAACTAGATTTTTTGGCCGAAACTAGCCGAAACCGAATCTTCGGTGGGTCTCTAATTATTATATAGATTAATGTATTCTTCACTGTACAGCTTTTTTTTTCTATTATATTCTATTCTATTTTTACATTGCAACACCTTTGAAGCCAATAAGATCGTCGTAAAACCTAGCTCTATAAAAGTGAGCACGGGTCGGAGCATTAAAATTGAATATTCCAATATCTTGGAGAGGTAAGCATTAACGATTTATTGCCACGGCGGCACCGGCAAGTTTTGATCTTTCAGACGTGTGATTCCGTGTAACTTGACGAGATAATCAGAATCTTTGATAATACACCGAAAAAACTGTTTATGGAAAAAAATAATCTCCTTCAAAAATAATAATAATTTACAATAGGTGTAGGTACTGCATACGTAAAGAACATAATATTTATGTTTACTAAATATAGATAAACTTTGTTCAATAATATTATAGATCTAAATAAACCGATTGAATTGAACGAACTGAATGACTATAAAACGTAAAATATTAGCCAGTGTAAGTAAGCTTTTTCCAGCTACCACAGTTTACTTGGACCTGTTTTCTCAGTGTACTATGAAAATTGCGTTGCATGTGCAGATAAACATTTATGACTATTAAAACAAATTTAAAAGTTTTAACATATTTATATTTTCTTGAAAATGGTCAAAATTTATTTAGAATCATGAAATTATTTTATTTTCTGTTGAAACTTTATTCTAATTCATGTTGCTTCAAAATAAATATGAACGATACTTATCTCTCTAAGCTCAAACTTGTATTTTTATAATGTTGGCAAGTTTGAGTAAGTAAATCATATTTTTTAGAAATCACACATAAGCATACACATAAAAAGTAACTTTTTTTTTATGTAAAACAGCAAAATTTGTCAGTTAAAAAATGTGCCTCGTACCTTAAAATCCTGAATAACCTTTAAATAAAGAGTTCCTTTTTATAAAGACCAGTTGATTTATCAACCAAATTAGAGATGACTCAAAGATAGTGCTTTCCAGACTAAGCCAGACTGGATTACGTCACACGGACATCCCTTGCCGTCTTCTTGCAGACATTTTTTGGTGATAAATTGCTAATAAAATATGCCCTTTTATACTGGAGATTGTGAGATGAAATTGCTGACTTTATAAAGATTCCTTACCTTTGATGCATTGTTAATAAACTAGTACCTTTATAAACGTTAATATAGGTACCTAAAAGTATTTCCTAAGAGTTTTTTAAAATTACATGATAATAAGCGTCGATATATTTCAGAGACACGACTACTTTTATTTTAAATTATACCCATACAGGGTATTAAAAAGGTCTGGAATATTCAAAATGTTGCAAAAACAACTAAATATACGGGGTTAGTCAGACAGAATACTAACTTTTTTCTTTTAAATAGAACATCCTATTAAATAACAACAAGGCCTTGAAAATGGTTTCACATTGGCAGTGAGGAAGGAGAAGGGAGCTTACTATCAAAACTCCTTTGAAAACAAAAGATTTAAAGATTTATGTACTGGCCTAAGACGAGGAAATTTTAGTAATAAACTACAAAAGAAAATTGATGTTCACCAAACTTATGAAACCCAAACATTATAGATAACTATTTTATTAATTCTGTGCCTAAACCCCGATCTAAATCAAAGATCAGAGTGGAAGATTTTTTTGTGCATGAAATCCTTCAGATTTTCTTTATAAAAACGCTCGTATTTTGCCATATTTTTCCAGGTCAACGTCATGGTTCAATTATCATTAGTTCATCCACATAGATTTTCATTCATTCATTAACATATCATCATCAACATTAACATAGATTTAATTATTGAATAAAATGATCATAATGAAGATGGTTTGTAGTTTGCATTTAATTCAGCAAAATAGGTCAGAAAATGAGTTTGCATTTTTTCGAAGATGCATACGTTTTATTATATATGGATTTCGATGCTTCCGTTATTAAGGTATATGTTGTTGCAGCTAGTTGTACAATTTCCACAGGTGTATAAATAAAAGTCTCTTTATTTTCATCCATCTCAATACAAATACACAAACACTACGCGTTTGACACTGACACATTTAAGTTTGTGTTTCCATGGTATTATTTATTATATAAATTTTGTGACTGGAGTAGAAGAGCGAATAAGGACTATTAATTTCTCGTCATTACTTGCTAAGGGAATAATATATGGCAATATACTCCAAGAACCACAAGTATAATACTTATATTATATACTAGTCGTACCGTGTGAGCAAAAATTATTTGCATCAAAGAGGGCTTGGATTAAAAAACGTAGGGCTTGGTTTAGATCACAATGATATGGGGATGATATATCTAACCAAATCTAGGTTAAGATTTTGTCAAATTCATATTATGACATGATATGCCAAACTAATGAGTAATAAAATAAATAGGCAAATACAAATTTAGAGAGGTCTTTTCTTCTTCCCCATTTTATTTGGTTGGTTTAGACCCCTTTAATAACGTTTTCAAATACTCAGTATGGTTTAACCATTATCAATTTTTCTTCTTATCATGTTTCTTCTACACTTCAATTTTTTAAGTCCATAAAAGCTCCAATATGGTTATAATTTTCTCTTTTGCTAACACCATTAGCATAAAATACATTTTCTGTCTCCTGATGATGAACGTTTATACGTTCGAAACATGTAGAGACCTTTGAATACTTTTTTATTCTATTAAATTTTGCGGGGGAAGACTTTTAGTTTTTTCTTTCTTTCCCATACTTTAACTCCACTTTAAGCATGGACTACTTCTTCACATTGAAATAATTTTTAAATTATTTGACATTGTCGCTCCCAAATAAGATACAACAAATATCAAGTTCTTTAACAAATTAAAATTATTTTGACATATAAAAATTAGAAAAATTCACCGAAATCATTTTCCGATGTAAACCTTGCCTCGTCCTTTGTGAAAATCGCACATAGTAAACTATACAACTTAAAGAAATTTATATTTAAGTTCGAAATTTTAGGGGGCGGACAAAGCCATACATTATCTCTCCCTCCCCATCTATAAATTTGGAATTATAAATTTTGCAGGCATTTGTTAGCTTTTTATTTACAAACATATTTAAAGATCCTTTTCACTAACAATACATCTTTAAAAAACAATTTTCCCACAGGTACTGAGCTAAACTTAGTTAAAACTTTTCCAAACGAAAAGCTTATTAATTTTCGGGAGCTTTGCATTTAAAGTTGTTTTGAATTTTCAATAGAAATTTAGATTAGACCAAAAGAATTATGAATTTTATTAAACTTCTGGTAGACAATGGAGCTTTTATTCATTTCTATAGAGGAGTTTGTCTTATTTTTGGCGGGAGTGTCTTCAATCCGGCAAGGATTTAGCTGGGGAAAAGTATTTTGATGAAGTATTTTATAGGCCATAATTTTAAGAAAAGCTGGATTAATTTTAACAATGGAAATGTTTAAAATTGAAAAAACACACGCAACTAAGAAGAAATCGGTATCTGGTCAGGGTGTCTCAAAGAGAAAATAACATTCAGTAATTCATCTTATGGCAATGATGCATAACTAATATTGCTAGAACACCGAGATTTTTTTATGATTTTGCAAAAAATTAGATCATTTGGACAAACAACTTATCAAAACAAAATGCTCAGTTTTCTAGTGATGAGAAAAACATTTTTTAATACAGTAGACTCCCTCCCGATTATCCGAAATGATGTGGACCGGACCGATTTCGGATAATGCGGAGATTGGGGAAAATTATTAACTATAGGAAAAGTAACTATACTTTTATAGATGTACCGGGTGGTCAAATAAGCGAGGACGTCGGCTTTATCTCGGAAACCATTAATAGTACAACTTTCGGAAAGATTTTTTTATGAGTAAAGTGGTCAAGAGAAATTGCTGGAAATTACTTTTAAGTTCCTCATGTCGCCGCAAGGGGGCACAATTAAAATTTTTTTTTTAAATCCTAAATTTCTCCGAAAATTCCCATATTAAGGTATAACTCTGATTACATCATTAAAAAGCTTAGACAATTCTGCATCATTTTGGTTTGAGGCTCATTGGCGTACCGACCTTGATAAGAGTGGGAGAAGCTATTGAAAGTGTAAACATTAAAATCGCTGTAACTTCTAAACGACTTATCAGATTTTACTAAATTTAAGCTTGTTTGGAGGTACCTTTAATTGTCGTATCTAATGGTACACGATAGTTTCTAATAAAATTGCTAGAGGGCGCAATTTGTATTAAAAATTATTGTTTTGGCAATAACTCTGAAACGAACAAAGATATCGAACTGCGGTCTTCACATCTTTTCTTGCAAATTTCATCTACTTTTCGATTATAATGTCATAATTATACCGTATCATTTAAATTTTCGGGATAAAATCGATAAAACTGTTATTATTACAAATTGCACCCTCTAGCAATTTTATTAAACACTATCGTGTACTGTTGGATACGGCAATTGAAGATACTTATTTTTCCCTTCTAGTAAAATCGGATAAGTCGTTTAGAAGTAACAGCTTTTTTAATGTTTACACTTTCAATAGCTTCTCCCACTCCTATCAATGAAGGTACGCCAATGAGCCTCAAACCAAAATGATGCAGAATGTCTATGCTTTCCAATGATGTAATCAGAGTTATACCTTAATATGGGAATTTTCGGAAAAATTTAAAATTTAAAAAAACAATTTTTAATTGTGCCCCCTTGCGGCGAAATGAGGAACTTAAAAGTAATTTTCAGCAATTTCTCTTGACCACTTTACTCATAAAAAAATCTTTCCAAAAGTTGTACGATTAATGGTTTCCGAGATAAAGCCGACGTCCTCGCTTATTTGACCACCCGGTACATACATACATAATAAATTCTAATACTTATGTATCTACATTAGTATGTATTCATATTCATAAATTCAAGAAAGAGGTAATTGGTACTTGTTTTAATTTTAAAGTCTGTCGATTTTTGGCCACAACAACAAAACCAACAAAACATTTCTTAGAAATTTCGGATAATGCGGAGGAATAGCAAGAATCATTTCGAATAATCCGGTTCATGAGTCGTCTCGGATACATAATCGAGTTTCGGATAATCGGGAGTCTACTGTACTACTTGTTTAAAAAATTTACATTATAGATTTGTATATTGTATTTCTGTCTCGAAATATTGCCAGGAAATCAAAATGTCAAATATTTGAAAAACTACGGCAAGATGGCATAATTTAATTAAAAAAAATTAATACATCCATATAGTTAAAAACGGCACACCCAAAAAGGTTGAAACCACTGGCGTAGCTAGAATTTTGTCTTGTGGAAGAAAAGCGCGGCATTTTTTTTTTGACCATGTTCAGATTTTGTTATGCCTGACTCCCATACTTTCTGTTGTGTTCTCTTGAAGTCACCATATCTAACCATCATCAGTATCAATTTCTTCTATTTCAGTTAATGCTATCATCACAACTTCTAGTTTATAAGTGATTGTAAATAAAAATTGTGTATATACAGGGTGCTTCAAGGAGGATGGATCGTTAGACGTTTATGGAAAACGGGTCACAGCTTTTATTTGAAAATTTTGTTGCTCCGATAAACCGCCATGTTCTATCGTTTTAAAATATTTTCAGCAGCTTCGACACAAAACAGGTGGCAACATCGTTATTTGAAATGGAACACCCTATATGTTTAATTTTCAGATTCTACATGTATTTCTGAGAAACTTTTTTGAAGATTACTCTATACTTATGTGTAGCAGTTTTTTATGTATTAATTGATTTAAATTTTTTTTAACGGAAACATGACTTTTAATAAATCTGTTTATCTCCAAACTCTAAAACATTACTAAGTTGAAATTTTCCGCATGGTTAAATAAATACCTTTACACATTTGATTTTTTGGTCATATCTTAGTTTAAGCGTGCAGAGTGGTCCAAAAATATATTTTTGTAGGTTACTTAAAAACATTTACGAAAATATTTTTTTTTTTGATAAAAAGCCGCTAAAAGTAGCTTTTTAATAATATATACCTTGCTTATATACCTAACTCTTCAAGTTTTCGACTTATATGCATTTCTTTACGAAATTTCTTAAAACATGTAGCTAATTTTCAACGAGTTTAGTATAGGAGGTCCTGAAAATAATAATTTTGTTGTTAAGTTCCATATCAAGAAGAGGAGGAAAGTATTTAGCATTTCTTGTGTGAATGCCCCGGCCTCGCTAGAAGAAGGTTAAATGCCCTGGGCGAACCATTCTTTAATGATCTGGAGGAAGTGAGCAGCCTGCAACTGGGTCGACTCACGAAGTTTATTAACAGCAGTGACTGGTTTGAATGAGCTGTCAAGATTCTTCTACGATCTACGTCACGTCGCGTTAACCATCAGGATGCTGATGCGGATAGGTTCCGCGGAACACGTGTGGTACCACAACGGTCCTACAGGACTACGTGTGACTGTTTGGTCAATGCCAGAGGTCTTCAATTAATAACGGTTCGACAAACTTTTCCAAGACAACTTAAATGGATCCGAATTGATTATTCATTTTTTTTAGAAAGTAGAGTTTTACGCTTTTGTCGTCGATTCATAATTAACACCAAAAATATCTGACTGTAGCCTACGACCCATCAATAACGGATATGGGCACGAATTACCGCGAAAATAAGGCGATTATGATTTGTATTCGTCCGCATTTTGTTGTAGATAGTGATGCTGGAACAACTTTCCTTCAGGGGAACAAGTGTCTTTCAGTGCTACGAAAATACATACCGTCCTGTAAATTATTGAAGAGTCAAATAGTCCCTTAAAAGACAAATTCAACGATATTAAGTTTGTTGGATTTATTTGTCGAAATAATAGATTTATGTAAAAAAATTAAAATTTAATAATAATAAGATATTTAATAAAAGCAAAAAAGCTAACAACAATTCTTCAGTGTGACCAGTAAAGTCCGCATCATATGGTATTTTTTTATTAATAGCTTTAAGTATTCGAAATTTTACTTTCGCATCAAGTTCTGCTTCGATCGAGATGAAAATTAAGCAAAAAAATAGTAGTCACGTGATTCGCATTATCTGTCAAATTTTAATTTTTTCCAAAAAATAATTCAAAGGTAGGGTTATTTCTGAAAATATCGAAAAAAAAGTTATAGGAAAAAGTTGATTTAAATGCAATTTCTAGCTCACATGCAAAATTTCAGCTGCAAAAGATAATTTTGATTTTTTACCCATATTTTGTAAATTGCACCACTTTTGCAAAATAAGACTCAACGCAACCTACATAAAACTTCTTAGTTTTGACAATGCTTTATTTAAGATACATTTTCTTTAAAGTAGAGCCATATTAAATGTGTGTTTTTCTACAAAATCAAAATTGGGCTATTAAAATTTGGTAGCATGTGATGCAAAATTTATTTGTTTTTGACCCTGTATAAGGTAACTTCATAAAATAAGTATTTTTGAAAACGAAGTTTGTGTCTGAAAGTAATACACGTTAACGTAAAGAAAATAGTTTAATGAAAAGAGTCAATTGTTCTAATAAAAAATCATATAAAAATTAATTTTAATAAATTTTGATTTTGTAGAAAACCACACATTTAATATACACTTTAAAGAAAATGTATGTGAAATAAAGCATTGTCAAAACTATGAAGTGTTATGTAGGTTGAGCTGAGTCTTATTTTGCAAAAGTGGTGCAATTTACAAAATATTGGTAAAACATCAAAATTATCTTATGCAAGCTGAAATTTTGCATGTGGGCTAGAAACTACATTTAAGTCAACTTTTTCCTATAACTTTTTTTTCGATATTTTCAGAAATTACCCTACTTTTGAATTATTTTTGGAAAAAATTAAAATTTGACAGATAATGCGAATCACGTGACTACTATTTTTTTTGCTTAATTTTCATCTCGATCGAAGCAGAACTTGATGCCAAAGTAAAATTTCGAATACTTAAAGCTATTAATAAAAAAATACCATATGATGCGGACTTTACTGGTCACACTGAAGAATTGTTGTTAGCTTTTTTGCTTTTATTAAATATCTTATTATTATTAAATTTTAATTTTTTTACATAAATCTATTATTTCGACAAATAAATCCAACAAACTTAATATCGTTGAATTTGTCTTTTAAGGGACTATTTGACTCTTCAATAATTTACAGGACGTTATGTATTTTCGTAGCACTGAAAGACACTTGTTCCCCTGAAGGAAAGTTGTCCCACCATCACTATCTACAACAAAATGCGGACGAATACAAATCATAATCGCCTTATTTTCGCGGGAATTCGTGCCCATATCCGTTATTGATGGGTCGTAGGCTACAGTCCGATATTTTTGGTGTTAATTATGAACCGACGACAAAAGCGTAAAACTCTACTTTCTAAAAAAAATGATTAATCAATTCGGATCCATTTAAGTTGTCTTGGAAAAGTTTGTCGAACCGTTATTAATTGAAAAAGTTTCGATTACGACTCCGATGAAACTTTTTAATAAATTTCGAGCGATTGATAACTTTGTTATAAATAAAACTGCCTCATCATGAATTATTTTGAAAATTAAAAACATCTTAGGCAAAATTGATTTTTGAATAACTGGAGTGGTTTATTATAAATATCATTGTGTTAACAGTCTACAACAGCATAAAAATAAATACCATTTTGGCACTCCGTTACAGTCTTTGTCATAAAATTGATTTTCGTCAGTGGCGGATCTACCTTAATTCTGCAGGGTTTTGCAAACCTAACAAGTACAGGGATATTTTTTTAGTGTCTCAACCGATTAGCGATTTTCCTACTGAGTAGGGGAAGGTCGCCCTTGTTGGCATACTTCCCATGATGGCATACCACAGGTATCTCTGGAATAAACCGGGTTTGCGTCATCCCGCATAGTTAGTTAGGCGCGCGTATTGACCGTTCAGTTGTGAGTCGAATTTCAGTCGTGACGTTTATGTAAAGTTATTTAATAGAACAGAAATTGCTAACTGGCGAAGTAATATCAGCCAGTTTTTAAACCAAAAATTTATTATGTTAGGTGCATTAAATTAGAATGCACGATTTTTTTCCAATAACTATAGAATAGACATGGTGTTCGAAAAATAGACAGAGATATTTTAGAGGGTGATTCCTTGTTAAAAACTATGAAAAAAAGTTTCTATAAACATGGGTCCGGAAATGCAGGGTTTTCAAGATACAGGATGTTAAAAAAATAGAAATAAAAAAGGAAATTATTAATTAAATTAAAAATACTTATTCGATGCTGTTAAAATTTGACATTGATATTTGTTGTATTAAGAGGCTAATTTAGCCCTAAATAGATTAAAATTATTGAGTCCAGTGGCGTCCCGGGTGGCACCTTAGCGAATATTATTATCAAAAAAATGTACGCCACTGTCTTTTTTGTAGCTTTAATATTTTTTATTTAATGAAGCATCTAAAGATACAACTTCTTTACCTCTTGTATTTTTTTCCTATCTCACTTCATTTTCGAGAAAAAAAATAAAAACCGTTTTATTGTATGTCATTGGACAAAATTGGAATCACCCTCTAAAATATCTCCGTCTATTTTTCGAACACCCTGTATATGTTACTTTGCCATGATTATTTTAAATCTAAGTTGTGGTTTTAATTTTTTATAATTTTAATACTAGAAGTGAGACATATTCCTAAGATGGCATATCCATTGGTTTCCTATGATGGCATACCTATAAATACATATAAATAGGTATGCCATCATATGCGTCATATTCAAAACGGCGTTACTTTTACTTTTCTTTGTGTAAATGTCCCTAAACACTACTTATATGCTTTAGGTTAGGTTAGGTTAGGTTGAAAGTGAGTGGGTTACAGCCAACCCTCCACCGCGACCATGCGGTCTATTGTGGCTCACACCTTATTTATATTTCCCCCAATAAGTCCAACCTTTTAATTAGGGTAATGAGGATATTGGGGGAGACATTTTTCATGTCATCCGGCAGCAGAGTCATCTCGCCAAATAGGGCGAATCTGATCCTGCTGCGGGGCAAGCGCACATTACGTGTTCTGCTGTTTCTGCATCTTCCATGCAAAGCCGGCATTCATCAGTTGGGGCTATTCCAATTTTATACATGTGGTGTCGCAGTCTGCAGTGGCCGGTGTACAATCCCACTAGTGCTTTAAGGCATGACCTGTTTAGCTCTAGTAGTTTGTCAGTTAACTGTCGGTTTATATGGTTGTTTATAAATGCTTTTGAGTGTGTTAGACCTGGTAAGTTCAACCAGTGTCTTTCCCATTTGCTTTCTGCTTCAGCTAGTATTGCCTTTCTGGCCGTAGCATGAGATATACTTATTACCGGCTCTGGTCCTGGGAATTTTTGAGCTGCACCTCTCTTAGCGAGCTTGTCGGCAGCTTCATTACCCTCCAGACCCATGTGTCCCGGTATCCATATTAAGGTTATGTTGTTGTTCAAACCTAGTTCGGATAGTGCCTCGTGACAGCTCCACACCGTTTTTGAGGTACACCATCTCGATTCAAGAGCTTTTAATGCAGCTTGACTGTCGGAAAATATCTTGATTGTTTTATGTGCATACCGTCGGTCTGTCAGCAGTCTTGCACACATTTCAATTGCATAAACCTCTGCTTGAAATATGGTTGTCATAGTTCCCAGGCTGATAGTTAGTTCTATTTTTGGGTTTTCGCCATAAATTCCGGCTCCAATACCTTCTTTAGTTTTGGAGCCGTCTGTGAATATTCCAAATTCCGCCTTTAACAGGTCGGCGTTGTTACTGACCCATTCATCCCTTTTTGGGTGGATGATTTTGTAAGGCGGTTCGCTGTTGGATTTTCTTGTCATTATGTCTGAGGGCATATTCAACATGTCGCAGGTTAACATGCCGCCCAACAAGTTGGTGTCCTCCATGATACATGACTGCGGCCTGTTAGTAGCTGCTTGATATAGTCTGTAGGTGGCCCATTTGGCCTCCTTCTCCAGGTATATGTGAAGTGGTATAAGTCCTAATAGGACTTCCATCGATGCCGTTGGTGTTGTGCGAATGGCTCCAGTGATCGCAAGGCATGCGTGCCTCTGTAGTCCGGATAGTTTCGCTTGAGCCTGTCGTTGTTGGCCCTTTTTCCACCAAACGACAGAGCCGTACGTGATCATTGGTCTGATGACCGTCACATAAAGCCAGTATAGTTGTTTTGGTGCCATGCCCCAGGATTTTCCGCAAATTCTGCGACATGTCCCTAGAGAAAGATTTGCCTTACGGACAGTCTTTTCTATATGAGAGTTCCAGCTTAGCGTTTTGTCTAGGGTTACTCCCAGATATTTCGCTTCTCTTGGTATACTCTCTCCTTTTAAGGTAGGCGGTCTTAGATTTCCCAGCTTCCTTTTCTTGGTAAATGGCACAATTACCGTTTTGTGAGGATTGATTGACATTTCCTCTCTCAGGCACCATACTTATATGCTTAGTGTTTTTGAATCTATCTTTGCATTTTCCTGATAATGTTTTAATTTTTTTAAAAGTTTTAAACATGTTCCCTTGAATGTAATATATTATTTTAAGTCTTTTTAAACAGTTTTATGTGCTTGAATTTTTTAACAATAAAAATGTGCAAACTGTACCTAACAAAAATATTTCTTTTACATGTATTCGTCCTTCAGACTTGGTGGTTTTTTCTTTTCTATTCTTTTTACCAAAAAAATAGTTTTTGTATATTTTTTAAGTTTTATAATGAATATTTAAGTAGTAACAAATATTTTAACATGGTTAAATGGGTTAAAACCTTTGAACTAAAAAATATATTAGGTGGTAAAAAAAAGGTGCCATTATTGACGACCATCCCCTACAATAAAAAATCAATTACGTACTCCCTAATATTTTTTTGCGAACAAGCCAAATTTGGCCACTTTCTACTACACCGCGAACGTAAATATAATATGGCAACGCAGCACTGAACGTGAAACATGCGCAAGCGCCCGCCTGCCGCTTGATTGGCTCGTAGCTACAATATTTGGGCGAAGAAACTCTTGTGTGTTGTCAGAGTTGTTTATAGCGTTTTCCATTGGTAAGTTTAGTGCATTTCAAATGTATTTCTATATTTTACCAATGAATAATGCCATAACTTCTAATTTGTCGCACGTTGAATTCGATGTTTCAATGGTAAATAAAATTAACGTTGTATTTTTGCAAGCCAGTGTGCTAATAAATCATTGAGACCCCGTACAAGTTTAAAATATGGTGAATGTGATGGTAAAATAACTTAGCTTAGTTCTGTCTTTGTCACCAACATCTTAAGAGGAAGTAACCCCTTTTACCACAATGAAAATTGCCGAACGTTTTGCTGGTCAAACGAAAAGAAAAAATAAAAATTGGTATTTAGAAAATAAATTCTACTTTAAATACCCCGTCCAGAAAAGTAAATGACGATCGAAAATATTCCCAAAATTTTTTTTAGAAATTTTTTTTATTTTTAGTAATTTTGTAATATCTTAAACAATTCTTTATTGGTCAAAAGGAAAATTACTTTCCCGGGTGTAGAATGTTGTACCAAACAATTTTTCTTCAAGCCATTTTTCAATATCGGCCTTACTTTTTTTTCAAAAACGTTATATAAAAAAAAAGTTACTTTGAAAAAATGGCAAAAAATTCAACTTTGCGCTAGACATCTAAAACTTTGTATTTAGGCCTAAAATTGTACTAGAAACAACTTTCTCTAATAACATTTTTTAAAATTCGGTAAAACAATGCCATTTTTCAGCATTATTTGACAAAAATATCATTTTTGACAGATCCCGAATGACAGATGGTGAAAATTGAATATATAATTTTTAGTCTAATTTAAAGCAAAAACGATTGCTGATATTTAATTTTAACTAACCTTATTAATAAAAAAAAGTTCCATATGGTGCGGACTTTAATGGTGACACTGTAGTTTAAAAAAACTAAAAAACACGCTTTAATAAATAATCAGACTAAAAAGCGGAAAATAAATATAGTTTAAAATAATTCTTGAAGTTCTTAATATAGGCAGAAAATAATAATGAACGATAAACATTAGTATTATTGTGAAAAAAGCGTGGGGCGCTTTGTGCTATATTTTTCGTATCACGAGCACCCCTCGCTTTTTTCACAATAATACTAATGTTTATCGTTCATTATTATTTGAGTAGATTGAACTAGATTAGTAGATTATTGTATTGTCAGCGGTTCTTGATAAGTCTACAAAATTTAAATTAAATATGACTATTTAAAGTGGATCAAAATCGGGTTCAAAGAAGTCGGTTACAAACAAACATACATACAAACCCGAACAAACCAAAACAATTTTTGAAAATTCTGACGTATTGACTGGTGTCAAATTTTGACAAGAGAATTTTTTGCGAATTCTTTTCAACTTTCCACCGTCAATATACATACGACCTTATAGTATTTTCATTAATATAATTTTTTTTAAACGATTTGACATATTGACAGGTGTCAAATTTTAACAAGAGAATTTTTTGCGTATTTTTCTCAACTTTCCACCGTCAATATACATACGACCTTATAGTTTTTTCATTAATATCATTTTTTTAAACGATTTGACATATTGACAGCTGTCACATTTTGACAGGAGAATTTTTTGCTTATTTTTCCGGAAGTATCCGCTTTGCATACTATATGACCCCATAATTTGTTTCGTCAAAATCGCTTCTTCGTTTTATACCTGACAGCTTTCAAAATTTGATAGGAGAATTTTTTGCGTATTTTTTTTCAACTTTCCACCGTCAATATACATACAACTTTATAGTTTTTTCATTAATTCCATTTTTTTTTAAACGATTTGATATATTGACAGCTGTCAAATTTTGACAGCTGAATTTTTGCTTATTTTTCCCGCCCGAAGTCTCCGCATCGAATACTATATGAACCCATAATTTGTTTCGTCAAAAAAATCGCTTCTTCGTTTTATACCTGACAGCTGTCAAAATTTGACAGGAGAATTTTTCGCGTGTAGATTATTGTATTGTCAGCGGTTCTTGATAAGTTAACAAAATTTAAATTAAATCTAAGAAAAAAAAATTCAAAGAAGTCGGTTACGGACAAACAAACAAGCAAACATACAGGTGAAGCTAATAAATGCGTGTTAAATAATAAAATATATCAGACTTCAACAGGGTGTCATAAATGATACGTGACTTAGCCACTATGCGGCGTGTTCTTAGAGAAATTTGACTTTATCAGGTGAGAAAAGAATTAGGCAATTTTTAGTATTGAAAATACTACAGGGATCGTTTTTAGGCAAAATTTGCATTGGTGTCGCGACCCAACTCCGCAATATCTCGAGCGGTCTTGTAACATAATACTCTGATAATACCTTATGAAAAAGTGTTTTATTGAGATAAGTTATATAATTATGTATATTTGTGTTTTGAAGACTGCCATAATAATTTTGTTAAAGAAGGTAAGTTCACGTTTTTTAAATCGGAATATTATATCGAAAAAAAAAGAGTGGGAGGCAAAAAGTGGGAGCACAATAATTGCATATGCCAAAATTTGGTTAACAAATGGGATAATTTTTTTATTATTGATTTCTCAGAAAATGTTATTCTACATAAAAGTTTTGCATCTTAAGTAAATCATTTTGACGTATTCAAATCTTCTGTGGCATATACAGGGTGAATATAAAAAAGAAAAATATGACGTCAGTGACTCAAAAATTTTTAAAAATTTAAAAACTGAAACAGCAATATTAAAGAACTAATAAATCCAAGATAAAAAGTTAAATAAAGTTTTTTTCTAGTGCTAATAGTTTTCAAGAAAAGTCAAGTTAAAAATCAAATTTTTGCCCTTATTGAATTTTTACACTTTTCATATTAACTTTACATATTAACTGTTAATATGGCTGGTTCAGTTTTTAAATTTAAAAAAAATTTTGAGTCACTGACGTCATATACCACAGGAGATTTAAATACATCAAAATGATTTACTCAAGATGCAAAACTTTTATGTAGAATACAATTTTCTGAGAAATCAACAATAAAAAATTATCCCATTTGTTAACCAAATTTGGGCGGACCCTGTAGAAATAAAGAACATTTTTTAAACTTTTCAAAATACAAATTAGAATGTGGGCTTTAATTATTTTTAAAATTTTTTGAGTCACTGACGTCATATTTTTCTATTTTATATTCACCCTGTATATGCCCCAGAAGATTTGAATACGTCAAAATGATTTACTCAAGATGCAAAACTTTTATGTAGAATAAAATTTTCTGAGAAATTAATAATAAAAAATTATCCCATTTGTTAACCAAATTTGGGCGGACCCTGTAGAATTAAAGAACATTTTTTAAACTTTTTCAAAATACAAATTAGAATGTGGGCTTTAATTATTTTCTCTATTTAAAATAAGCCTCTCTTATGGGTGGTGTGCAGGGAAGTTCTAAGAAAATTGTATAGGTGGTAAATGTGGTCTGAAAAAAAGAAAACGCAATTTTTAGTACTTGATAAAAATTTAATTGCGGTTAAAAGGTAACTTGAAATTTTGGGTAAACATAAATACAACAAGTAGTGAATTATATTGGAAAATATGTAACTTACATCACATAGGATATTAAAATTTTAAAGCTCAGGTATTTTCAATACATAGGATGCTTGCATAAGGTGCAAGATCTGTGAATTTTTTTGAAAGTGCTTAAATAAACATACAAAAAAAGTTCAACGCTTGTGGAATGAATAACTCCTGCGGTTTCGAAGTCAGTTAAAAAGCGCGGCGCAGCAATCTTTTGACGATCAGTTTACATGAATGAGTAGATCCCGCATGCCGATAAATCATACCAGACACATCATCAAATTATTGAAATAAACGATGACGTACGCTGAACTGCTTTTACGGCAAACGAGTTCTCCTAACTGCACCTATATTCAGACGTGTCCAAATGCCGATTTAACGTAATAAGTTACGTTCGACCGGCAGGACCGGAAATAAAGACTACATACACTTCCAGGACTGTTCGGCAGAAATTGCACTAGCAAATCTGCTTCTGCGTCGGGACAGTTACAATTTTGCACGTTGCCAAGTTGGGTTTAAAATACCACGACAGCGGAATATTAATAGTATACGAGTGTTGAAAGTGGTACTCTCCAAACGAGGAGGTATTTAGCACGAGGCGTCAGCCGAGTGCGGAAATTCTCCTAGTGTGAGAAAATTACTTTCACACGAGTAATGTACAACATTTTTTCTACGACCATACAAAATAATCAAAAAGAGTTTGATTTGTTTTTAATAGTTTGTAGGTATCACCGTTGTGTTAAACAACTTTTTTCAACACTAGAGTTGAAAAATGTATTTCAACTCTAGAGTTGAAAAAAATAAAAACAATGCCCACTTACGCATTTTAACTTACCTAGATTTAAATAAAAAGAATAACTTTTGCTCCTATTTGCTTAAGCACATCATACCTACTATCTATGTATAGTGAAGAAATTTCGTTTTTGATTTTTTAGCTGCTTACATTCTTTTAATAAAACAATAATATACCTACATTATACAATGACATACAAAAACAACAAAACCCAAACTAAAACAACCTCAATATTATAGAAAGATAGAGATGGAGTTAAATATCGATAACTTAAGGCGATACATCACCGAACAGAAATTTCGGTGTCCGGAGGAAATCTGCAGGCATATTTCTATCTAAACCCGTTCACCCGCTGACTAATATTTTTGCACCGGCATCATCGCTGTTTAATTTCACCGGGCATGAACAATTCGCAGAACTAGACCGCTCCAAGGGCCAAAATCTCGGCCAAAACAGTTTATTTTTGTATTTATTCAATTACGACTAATAGTCCAGGAAAATTATTAGTCCAGGAAAATATTATTTTAATTTGTATGCTCATGTATATAAAGATATATTTTCGACATTTTTACTGCCAGTGTTCTTATAATATGTACAGTATCTGTTAAATATTAAAGTTTATTTACAAACAACAACAAATACTTTGTTAATTACCTACCTACCAAATTTTAACTGTAAGATGAACTAATTAACTGAAAAAGTTGTGATTTTCTTAATAAATCCAATTTAAACAAATGTATCTATTAGTAATTTGCAACATGATTAAATTATTCCACACAAAATAAGTAATAAGAAAAAAAATAAGAAAAACTTAAATAATTTGATAATAATATATTAATCATCCCGAGGGGGATTCCTAATTTGTAGTCTTCTTGTATATCTAGGGTCAATAATTTCAGGTGGTAAGCATTTTAAATAAAACCTTATTAAATATGGCTCCATTTTGTCTGTCCAAAACACATAATTTCTTTCAATCTAAAAAAATTGTGTAAATTTAAACATTTTAAGTCAGTATTCACCTGAAGACGACTGGAGATACTTACCAGTTGAAACGTTGTGATATGAAAAACTAAAGGCAATGGAAGTCCAAAACACACCTATTACTCATTTTAAGTCAGTTTAAACAGTTTTCTGCACTATATTATAGCATACACAATTTACCTTTAGATACGTACAGCTTATCTCCTGCGCAATCAAAAGTTACGTTTTATGGGTGAAAAAATACGTCCAAGCGCATGACTCGCCGGTCAGCTGCCTTCCTTCTGGACACCTTCGTGCATGCGCACAAACCTTGTGTTATCGGCCTGTCCTACTTTATCAACAATAATCGACATGCTCAAGATACTCTCCAGAACCGGCTCGGCCGCCATTTTTGTTGTTGTGTTTTAAGGTTTCTCTGTGGATTCGTTGTAGTTTTCTTAGCTGACGTGGATTGTGGGTGTTTAATATTTACGGATTTCTAGTTTTTGTGGAGTTTAGTGAATTGTGTTTGTGCTTTTAATGACTCCAATTGGAATATAAAGAATGACAGTAAGAGCCGTTGTATTATTTTGTTAAGCCGAAATAGGTGTAAAATATCGGGTATTTAATATTTTTAGTAAGTATGGAGTAGTGATGTATCTTGATATATAACTTTATTTTATTATGAACAATTTAAACACATCTAACTAGGCCTAGGCTACATAAATAAGGTATGAAAATAATGAGAAACACACACCAAAACATATTATTATTCCGATGCTTGCAAAGAAAAAAGTAAATACCTAGGTATGTTTATATTAATGTGAAAGTATTTTATGAGTCAATTTCTCGGGCAAACCCTTTTTCAAATTCTTGAACAAAACAAGTTTTTGCCAAATTGTAAAAATCAATACAAGTTATATACCAACTAATATTTGACTTGAGGTTACGTAAGCGATAACACTGTAGATTTGTTATTTTGCTGGTTTTGTTTGTTTTTTATATTCGATTTTGTAAGTTTTATAGTTATATTAACTTGTTCTCTTCCTTTTTGAACCAACAACATTTTTAAACAAATTTTGAAAACAAAACCTTAAAAACCATTTTCTATACTTAAAATCATATGTTTGCTACTACTCAAAATGCCAGAAATCACTACCTTTTTTCCCAACTTGATCAAAAATTGAGAAGAAATTCCAATTTTTTTGGCAAAAATTTAAATTTTAAAGCCCGGACCTGTCTATTTTATTTTCCCATTCGTCAAACGATAATGTTGCAGTGCGCATGGCTAATAGTGTCTAGCTTTGCTTACATGCGCGAGGCCATAAATCTGCCACTTTCATGATTGTTGTTTGCTTATCTAAAGGTAAATATCTATGCTATATAGATACAACAGAACAATACATTACATTTTACAAATTAGGTATTTTTTAAATTACAGATATTGTATAGAAGTATGGCACAATATCATACCTTTTCTACAAGGAATCCTAATGTAGTCCACAACAGAAAATAGCAATATGAATTTTTGGTTACTTGGAACAGTCCTTGTGTTTGATAATAATAATTATGGTTTTTCTTTAATTGTAATATGCCATTATTTATTGTAGCAAAAGTTTTTTTTTCTGTTGAATGGCCTCTTCTGGTGTTCACATTTTCGCTGTTGAAGGAGACTTTACTTCTATTATCCCTTCGTCTTGAATAAGTCCATCTGGACTAGCTGCCAAGAAGCAATGTTCTTTATGGATAAACAAACCACAAGGCTTGACTTTTAGATTTGTTCTTTAGTCTCAAATGCTTTTATAGCTATAGGTATAATATTTTTCTAATTTGCAAAATACATCTAAAAATGACTAGGTACTTATCCTAATAAACGCTACCGGGCTGGCATAAGCCGGGGACAAACTGTCCCACTAAGGTTTCTTACTTTATAAATAATTAACAAATTTTTAAATAGCCAAATGATGTCAAAATTAAGTAACTTAATGGCAAAGTTGCCTAGCAATCCCTATTAGTTGGCAATTTTGTTTTGCATGTATATCTTGTTTAAAGTAAATAACATGAATAAAATTGTTATTTGTAAATAACTTGAGAAGGAATAAAGATATCAAATTATAGTTTGCACCAGAATTTAGCTATTGTCATTCTCTTTAAGCAAGGTCATATAAAAATATGAATTTCCAGGGTTGTAGTGTTGCAAGTTTACTTTTATGAAGAAAACTGTAAAAAAACAAATATTGGGAAATCAACGCCCTCTAGAAGACGCAGTATCAACATCAACTCCCCATCCCGACGGCATTCAGTATTTTAAAAAGGGTAAAATTACCTTTAAAACAAGACTAAATTTGGATAGAGGCTATGGAAGATACACCAATTTTATACAGGATTCCCCCGCCCTTATTATCGACGATATAAATTATTAGTCTACAAAACAAATAATCGCAAAAATTATCGATCTTTCTATTTCCGTTATTAAATGATAACCGCAATAGCGCTTATTCAAAGATAAATTGAATTTTTAGTTATATCATAGTAAATGCATCCCCTAGCAGCTATTTGGAACGTTGAAAATATTTTCCGTCAATTTTTCTTGGTCGATTTAGTCAATAAATATTGTTTTCAAAGACATATTTGTGGCTTCCATAATACCTATCCTAGCTCGCCGAGCTTAGTGGGACATCCTGCATATTCCTTATTCTTAAAAAATTAGGGGTACTTAAATACTTTCAAAAAATGTCGAAATGTTTTCCTGTAAATGTAAAAGAACCAAAATAGTGGACACTTCCCTAAAATGATGAGCAGTTGCCCATGCCCTGCAACCCTGGAAATTGTAAAATTGCCCAAAGGCCGTGGCGTCGGATCGGCATCTTACCTTGTAACGGTGAATGGTTTTTGCTGGATTCTTTTCTCCCCTTGACTTTCTAACAATTAACATTTTTTGTCGAAGACTTTTCCTTTTGGATTGAAATTGTTCTTTTTGTTTCTTTTTTTCCATATTGATAGGAAAATAAAATATAAATAATAATTAATCCGTATGTATACCACCGATCGCACTAAGTAAATCACAAAAAATAGAACACACACATATAAGATTCTTAAGAATATATTTTGAAATGAGAATACCTACTTACAGATCCTCGGATGAAAAAAGGTAATGTAATTTTATTACTAATAATAATTATTTAAGTAACCTAACAATATTAGGTACTTATTTACAATAATACATTATAAAGGTGTAATGAAATTTATGAGATAATCCCATAATTATTATTAATCTACCTAACAATAAACCATGCATCAACCATCAATCCCAACAAAAATAAGAACCCCTAATAAAATGTGTACGGATAATTATTATTCTTTACATGGAAAATTATGCACCTGCTAATAATAAATTCATAGTTCCTACTATTTTCTTCAGTCGGGCACCGAATATTGACAAGGTCAATCGCGTTGCCAGCGTTTCGCCAAGATATGATTAGTGGGCTTGTCTCTAAAAAAGAACGTAGGGCGGAGGACATTTTCCGCAAAATCGTTTTTCCAGGATTTTGAACAAACTATTTACTTTTAATTTTTCATTTTTTTACCAATATGTCTAAATTAACACCCACTAGGGCGCTATAGAGCCTGTTTTTTAAAATATATTTTATTTTAAAAAATATAAATTCAGAAAAAAAAATATATAGTTTTGGGCTCTATAGCGCCCTAGATAAAGTAATTTTATGCTACTTTTATATATAATAATTTTTTGATATTATGCATATTAACGAAGAAAATTTGGAAATAAAATAATGATAGGTATAGAATCCCCTTAATTATAAAAGTTCTATCTAGATATATTCAATTTGTTTTGTATATTGCTAAAATAAAGTTACTTACTTAAAGCACATTCACTTGTCCCATATCCTTAAACATTGTATGGATATTTTTATTCGAGATAATTGTAAAATTATAAATCGGTATTTCCTAGGGTATTCTATTTCTGCTCTCTAGCTGCCCTTTTTTTTCTGTGGTTCAACTTAGTTGACAATGTTGACATGTTTGGTGGTTGCCTGACATATTTTCCGTTTTTGATATATTATTATTTTTATCATAAATACTCTTAGGTTCTCAAAAATAACGACAAAAAAAAAGGATTTTTTATAATTGAATTAATACTTTACCAGCACCCCAATTCGCTCCACGTGTCCCGTAAGTTTGTTATTTTTTTAAATAGTTTCGCTGTCAAATTCGTCGGCCATCAGCTCTTTTATATTTCAACAACACGTATTGAAAGAAAATGTTTCAACACGCGTGTGATATAAAGGACTTTCTAGCCAAGTTAGGCGAGCTTTATTTCTCATTTTCATAGGCGGTCGTAGGAAATAGTATATTACATAACAAGTGTTGAAAGTGGTACTTTTCAAACGAGGAAACTCTCCGAGTGTGAGAAAATCACTTTCACACGAGTAATGTACACAATTTTTCCTACGACCATACAATATAATCAAAAAGAGTTGGATTTGTTTTTAATAGTTTGTAGGTATCACCATTGTGTTAATCAAATTTAAAAAAAAAGCAATGCCCACTTACACATTTTAACTTACCTAGATTTAAATAAAAAAAATAACTTTTTCTCCTATTTGTTTACGCACATCATACCTACTATCTATGTACAGGGTGTCCCAAATTCGAGCCTCATCATGGGGATCTCGGAAACTATAAGAGATACAACATCGGTCAAATTGTGGCAAAGTTGCGCAATTTTGTACTGAGCAATATCGCAAAAAAATATCTGAGCTATCTTTTTTAGTTTTTGAAATTTTTGCAAAAAACTAAAATTTTGAGTTTTTGTTTTTTTAAACTGCTTGACTTATTTTATCCGCCACAGAAAAACAAGCACAAGATTGTCAAGGCAACTTTTTACGCTCCATATTGTGACGTTTTTAGAATTTCGTTACAACGTTTCGTTTTTAAGGAACTATTATCAACTTTAAATTTTTAAATACGGACCTGCATTTTTTATTTTATTTTTTGATAGCCCTTTAAGCCCTGAAATAAACCATGTACCACACTTAATTATATTTAGACGTTTTGATGTCATTATTACATCACTTCAGGAATGTGATAATTATTTTTAAATACGGCCCTGGTGTACGTTACTTAATCTTTTTACCACATACAACATGTAAATGGATCCGGAATTTTATACAAATAATTCACTATACCTATTTAAGTTTTTATATAAATTGTAACAAAGTAAAAATAAAACCAAACAAAACAAAGGTTGCTATGACAAGAACTTTTACTTGATTGTTTGGCTTAAGGTGGAATTCTCAACGTCATTTCATCTTTTGCCAACCTATAACCTATTTCGCGTTGCTTTTTTTAGTTTATTTTTTGATTAACTAACATTTAAATAAAATCAATATCGTCTATACTATAAAATCAATATCGTCGGTACAATATTTAGGTAATAGCTGACATATTACAAAAATATCAATTTATTTCATTGCTAATTTTGGGAGAATTGTATAGTGAAAGAAGAATGACATAATAACGTTAAAAAAATCATACCCGACATTTTTCGCTATAAAATTCTCCCAAAATATTTAATGAAATTCGTTGATATTTATTTATTATGTCAATTATTACCTATAAAATATGAAGACGATAATGATTTTAATTAAATTTTGTGTAAAAGCTAGACAAATTAAATAAATATACGCGAAATAGGTTATAGGTTGGCAAGCATGTTGATACTTCCACCTTAATTATCTTGACAACTGCAGTCACCATTTATACTGAATATTTCATCAAAATTATGTTTTCTGCTTTAGAAAAGCGCGACATGTTACGAGTTTATTATTCTTCCAATAGGAATTCACAAATTTCTTGTGACCGTTATTTACAGGACTATCCTGAACGCTTGCAGCCTCATTATAGTTATTTTGCTACGCTTGATACTTATTTAGCCCAGTATGGTAGTTTTAATAAACCAAGAGTCAAATATACACCAGGGCCGTATTTAAAAATAATTATCACATTCCTAAAGATGTAATAATGACATCAAAACGTCTAAATATAATTAAGTGTGGTACATGGTTGAATTCAGGGCTTAAAGGGCTATCAAAAAATAAAATAAAAAATGCAGGTCCGTATTTAAAAAATTAAAGTTGATAATAGTTCCACAAAAACGAAACGTTGTAACGAAATTCTAAAAACGTCACAATATGGAGCCTAAAAAGTTGCCTTAACAAGGTTGTGCTTGTTTTTCTGTAGCGGATAAAATAAGTCGAGCAATTTAAAAAAACAAAAACTCAAAATTTTAGTTTTTTGCAAAAATTTCAAAAACTAAAAAAGATAGCTCAGATATTTTTTTGCAATATTGCTCAGTACGAAATTGCGCAACTTTGCCACAATTTGACCGATGTTGTATCTCTTATAGTTTCCGAGATCCCCATGATGAGGCTCGAATTTGGGACACCCTGTACAGTAAATAAATTTCGTTTCTGATCTTTTAGTTGCTTGCATTCTTTTAATAAAACAATAATATAGGTAAAATACGAAAACAACCTCCTTTATGGCTACTTTATACCTCAATTAAATTAAACTAAACTTACTAAATTAAACTAAGAAATTAAGGCAATGGCTTATACCTCCACATTAAGTCACTTAATAAATCTACGAGAGACGAAGAAGGTGCTCCTAACCTATCTTATTGGTTCTTGTCCGTTTTCTCATAAATGCATGGGAACTGTTGTACTAATTCAATCAATGTACCGTTGTTAACAACCATCGTGAAACTTTTTGGAATAATCAAAAATATAATTCTAAAATTAAACAAGAATTTAGGGTTATGTGTGCAAATTCTTCTTTATTACGTTCACCGAAATGACAAATGACATGACGGGAATCACGGATTATGCCGATCGCCCAACGAATTATGTCGAATCAACTAAATTAAACTAAGGAGTTAAAAGTTGGCCAACTTCTTAGTTTAGCTTAATTCCCTAATTGTAGGTATAAATGGTTACGTTTGAATGTAGTATTTTAACTTCCTAATTATCTTAATTTATTAAGTTTAGTTTAATTTAATTGAGGTATAAAGTAGCCATTACCTCGTCTAAGACACAAAACTACAACTCAGTACAACATAACCTCAACATTTGCTCAACATTATAGAAAGATAGAGATGGAGTTAAATATCGATAGCTTGTTAATTATAAAAGTTAAATCTATTTCGATTTGTTTTAAATATAGCTAAAATAAATTTACTTACATAAAGCGTATTCACTTGTCCCATATCCTTAAACATTGTATGGACATTTTTATCCGAGATAATGGCAAAATTATAAATCGGTATTTCCTAGGGTATTCTATTTCTGCTCTATAGCTGCCCCCTTTTTTTTCTGTGGTTCAACTCAGTTGACATGTAAACATGACAGTTGGTGGGTTGCCTTGCCTGACATATTATTATTTTCTCTTTTTGATAATATTATTTTTATTATAAATAATACTCTTAGGTTCCCAAAAATAACGAAAAAAAGGTTTTTTTTAATCTGCAGTAATGCCCTAGTGTACTTATTTACCCCACCCAGCACCCCAATTCACTCCACGGGTCCCGTAAGTTTGTTATTTTTAATAAATAGTTTTGTTGTCAAATTGACACACCTGTTTAAATTTAATTAATATAGGTATAGTGTGCTTTGTATTTCCACACTCGTGTTGAAATATTTTTTTACAACACGCGTGTGATATTTGGCACTTTCTAGCCAAGTTAACCGTGTTGTTATTGTCATTTTCGTAGGTGGTCGTAGGAAAAAGTAGTCTCTCATTTAAGTGTCCAGTGGAATGACACTTCTGATACTGATCCTGATGGATTGGGGCGCTCTGCGGCAACATTCTTCAAGTCGCACCACGGAGATGTAATAGACCGCCCTCGTCGAGGTCTGTGGTGGACAAGATGTGTTACAATAAGCCCGCAAAAATTGTGCTGAGAATAACATCTGCCGGTAAAATGTGGTTCGGAGCCCACGTAAAACTTGAGGTCCCGTCTGGCATTACCCAGACGTAAAATGGGGTTGGCGAAAAGGGTCGCACTGGCCTACTTGCTTGGCGCTAAGCCTCCTCTGAACTACTACTTCTAGGCAATGACCCCTTCTATACAGGGTGATTCACGGTGGATGGAACGTTAGACGTTTCTGACGAACCAGTAAAGGAATCGTTCTAAAAATTTGGTCGCGTACATACGGACATGCTCTACCAACCTAAAATATTTTTGACAATACAGTGATGCCGCTTCCACACAAAAATAATAGCAACTTCGATTTTTTAAACGGAACACCATATATTTTATTTTATTTTCGAAACCCCCATTACTTTTCTTGCAATTTTTATTAACTCTACTCTATTACCCTTTTCTAAGATATAAATTAATTTCGGTTTTTTTTTGGCCGAAAACGTCACTTTTAAAAATGCCGGTAATTTTGAACTCTAAAACACTAAAACACTGAAATAGTTAACTAATACCATAGGGCTCTTTGCCCTAGTCCCAAATCTTAGTTGCAATATACAGGGTGGTTGAAAATACTTATTATGGTAACTTGAAGAAGTGACCATAAGTCCTTTTTTTCAAATGTATCACCCTGTATATTATTACGGATTTGAAAAGCTGCTAAAATTTCTCTTAATTCTTGTATATCATATACCTGTACCTAACTAACTAGTTTAACCATTTTTTTGACGTATTAAGCATGATTTGTAAAATTCTCTATACAATTCAATTTTCATTCGGTTATTAGTAAGTTAGCCATGACAAAAACTGATGTTTACATAATATGTTACTATGGTTTTCGTTTTGACATTTCATTAAGTTTACGACCAGCGTTTTGAACATCTATTAAAATAGCATTTTATTAGTTATAATTTTAGTAGTCTTTTATTATTTGATTAGTTAACATTTAATAAAATTGTTCTGGATCCTTATGCATTTTCTGAGATTCATTGGCGGTAAATTAGAGTTCATTTTGTTAAACTTTATACATGTCCTGGCGATAATTCTCAATCACATTGTCCAAATAGAACAAATAAATTCATAAGAACTGCATTTGTATAGTTTTCTTCCATGACTTTAAACTGTGTTTTTATCTTGTATCTAAACTTAAGGTGGGAGTATCAGCATGCTTGCCAACCTATAACCTATTTCGCGTAGATTTATTTATGTTTTCTAGCTTTTATACAAAATTTAAAGAAAATCAGTATCGACTTGATATTCCATAGGTAATAATTGACATACTTATTTAATAAATATCAAGGAATTTCATAATATATATAACTTATTTTAGGAGAATTGTTGTCGGTTATTAGTAAGTTAGCCATGACAAAAACTGATGTTTACATAATATGTTACTATGGTTTTCGTTTTGACATTTCATTAAGGTTGAATTCTCAACGTCGTTCAATTTATTGCCAACCTATAACCTATTTCGCTTTGTTTTTTCAAGTTTATTATTTTTTAAACTAACTTTTAACTAAAATCAGTATCGTCGGCACATTACTTAGGTAATATCTGATATATTACAAAAATATCAATTTATTTCATTGCTAATTTTGGGAGAATTGTGACATAATAATGTTAAAAAAAATCTTACCCGATATTTTTCGCTATACAATTCTCCTAAAATAAGTTATGAAATTCCTTGATATTTATTAAATAAGTATGTCAATTATTACCTATGGAATATCAAGTCGATACTGATTTTCTTTAAATTTTGTATAAAAGCTAGAAAACATAAATAAATCTACGCGAAATAGGTTATAGGTTGGCAAGCATGCTGATACTCCCACCTTAAGTTTAGATACAAGATAAAAACACAGTTTAAAGTCATGGAAGAAAACTATACAAATGCAGTTCTTATGAATTTATTTATTTTAATTGGACAATGTTATTGAGAATTATCGCCAGGACATGTATAAAGTTTAACAAAATGAACTCTAATTTACCGCCAATGAATCTCAGAAAATTCATAAGGATCCAGAACAATTTTATTAAATGTTAACTAGTCAAATAATAAAAGACTACTAAAATTATAACTAATAAAATGCTATTTTAATAGATGTTCAAAACGCTGGTCGTAAACATAATGAAATGTCAAAACGATAAACATAGTAATTAGTAATAAAGGACATTATAAGGATAAAATTGTGGGGTGCTAAGGATTCAACATAAAACACTTTTTGTAATGTAATTTTATTGTGATATCTTCATAATTATGGCAATTTTATCCTTATATAATGTCTTAGAGACATAGGTATTTGAAAAGTTTTATAAAAAATGTTAAATACTTAATTTCGACACCTTCTTTTTAGGAAGGTTTTTTCTTCTTCCCCAGTTTATTTGGTTGGTTTAGAAACCCTTTAAAAACTTTTTCACATTCTCAGTATGGTTTAACCTCTATCAATTTTCTTTATATTATGTCTCTTCTATACATCAATTTTTAAATTCCATAAAAGCTCCATTAAGGTTCTACACCATTTTCTCTTCTGCTAAAACCATCAGCACTAAATAAATTGTCTGTCTCCTGATGATGAACGTTTCTACGTTCGAAACATGTAGACACCCCTAAAGAATTTTTATTCTATTAAATTTTGTGGAGGAAGACTTTTGGTTTTTTCTGTACTATTTAAGACTGTAGGTATTATCCAAGTTCATGCCTTATTTGAATATACTCCGTTGAATTTGTTGGCTGTTTTATTTAATGTAATATTCTGTTATTTGGAGTTGCGTTACATAATATTCTTATTAATATTTATAGATAGTAAATAATTATTTTAACCTTCGTCTTCCCGGGACGGGAACAAATGTACCCCAAAAACTTTTTTCTTGTATATTTTTCCAATACGTGCAATATGTGCATATCTTTTATGACTCATTTTATGTTGTGCCATTAGGGGCTATCTAACGAGATTTTTTTTTTTGATTTTTTAGAAATAATAATTTTTAAATAGCGTGAGGCTTCCAATAAGTGTCAAAACTTCTTATGTGCAGAACATCATGTACAGAAAAATTTAGCGAAATGCAATAATTAAATAGTTTACCTAAAACATTGAACTAATTTTTATAAAATTGTTTTTAAATTGTAAAACGCAACCTTCTTGAAACAAAAACAGACAGAAAAGTTAACAATTTACAACCTTACCTAATACGTGTCATTTTGTTTTTTTCATTAAATGTAATTTTAAAGTTTTTTGAAAAAGTTTTAATAATATTTGATATTAATAGAACTTTCCATATTATTCTATTCTAGCAAACCTTTATAAAAAATATATTTATAGGTTAATGCTTAAGACACTCTATCCAGATAAAAATTTTGATTAGTTCTTATTTTATAATTATGATGATCATATTTAAAAGAACAAAACATTTTTAAACAATCAGATAACACATTATTTTTAATACCAACTTTAAAATAGAAAAATAAAATTTATTCTGTCATAAAATTACTATGTTTGTCAATGTCAATCTCATCGACGGTAGTGATGTGAAATAAGTAAATACTCCTTACACAGTAACTGTTACTATGTGATCAGTAAAAGTAATGAGTCCTAATTTTTTAAAAGACTCGTTACTCTTGGCATTTCTTTATACTAAATTTTAACTATTCTAAAGTCAATTTTTTTCTAAGAACACGCCCCATAGTGGCTAAGTCACCTGTCACCCTGATGAAGTCTAGTCTATTTTACGTTAAGATGTTGCGACAGAGGCAGGACTGGGATAAGTTCTTTTACCATCGCATCCACCATATTTTAAACTTGCACGGGGGTCTTAATGATTTATTAGCATAATGGTTTGTAAAAATATAGCGTTAGTTTGCTACAGATTAAAAGTTATGGTGTTATTTATTGGTAAACCATAGAAATACATTTGACATGCAATAAAGGGTTTCGCCGCCCAAATATTGTAGCTACGAGCCAGTCAAGCGTGCGTTATTAAAATGGATGAACCAATATTATTAAACTTATAAAAGCAAATGATAATAAATAAATTGTTTGTTATTGGAAATAGAAGAGTTAATTAACCTAAACCGGTTTATTCTACTTACCGTTCAACTTAACATGATATGTGAATGTCAACTTTCGAAACGTTTTGTTTTTAGAAAAAAAATAACTCTTACTTTACAATGGATGGATTTGTTCGCTACACCTTCTTGCTTTAAGCATTTATAACGTATTGTAAGAAAACATAATTCAATTATCGTTAAATTATGTCCTATAAAAACGTCTTTTGAAACCTGTTATTGTTAGGAATTTAGGATTCAGGATCTTGTATCCGCATATGGTTAGGATTTTAGGATTACGGGTCTTTTATCCGCATATCTACCTATTAGTAGTATAGTTAATATTATAGAGGGCAATACTAATATAAGAAAGTGACTTTCCACACACTCCCCTTTAATTTAAATGTATTTAACTATAAAATATGTTCAAACAAATACATTTAAATTTACATCTGATCTAAATTGGTCTCTGAAGCACAAAAAACTTTACTTTCTAACAATTGCACTTCTAAACTTAACAAATTTCCCTTTCATTAAGGATTTTGTAAAAATATCTGCATTATTTTCATTTGAACTAACATACTTAAGAATGATTTCTTTTCTTAAAACTAAATCCTTAATAAAATGATATTTTATTTCAATGTGTTTGCTACGTTTTGAATTTTCCAAATTTTTTACCAAGGAAATGGCACTTAAATTGTCTACTTTTAAAATAATAGTTTCACCAACTTTAAAGTCACTAAGAAGTCCTTTAATGTTTATAAGCTCTTGAGCTGCTACACCAGCACTTATATATTCGGCTTTCATTGATGACTGAGCCACACAATTTTGTTTTCGTGAGTGCCAAGCAATTGAATTTGTTCCATAAAAGCCTACAAAACCGCTTACACTTTTCCTTGTTGTTTGGTCATCTCCCCAGTCTGCATCACTGAATCCGATTAAGTCACTTTTTCCACTTGTATAAATCAGTCCAAGGTCTTTTGTTTAATTTAAATATCGCAATATTCTTTTTACACCAGTCAAGTTATCAAAATTTTAGTGCAACATGGAAAAAATTGATATCCAAAATTTTATTGCTGGAAACTGTTTATGGGGTAAGTATAAACGTAAAAAACCAAAAATAGACAACTGGATCGGTCATCCCTCCCCGTGGGGGGTCGAAAGGGGGTGAAAAATGGTTTTTCGTGATTTATGGTAAAAGGAGACGTCCTAGAAAAAAATGTTTCATACAAAACTTGTAGATCATGTAAAAATCTACTACTTTTGTGAAAAGCACTTTTTCACATAACCTCAAATTTTTTTAGATCGTTTTTTTGGTACACTTTCATCATTTAAATTATATGATTCTGATTTAGAATTTATTTTTTCCGCTGAAACGTTTTCTTCAGCTTCATTGCCGTCTTCATCCTCACTACTAATGTGAAAAATATCTTTAAATATTTGTTTTTCAGCATTTAAGCAAAGGGTTGGTTCTTCGTTTGCAGCTAAAATATCTTCTACATCAATAAAGCCATCCAAATTTTCTCGCTCTTCAAAATTAGTACAATTACCAGCACTCTGACATTTTGCACATAAGTCAGTGCATTGCAGACCATGCTTTCGGCATCCGCACTTAGTACCACAGCCTTTTTCACAGCTACAAGAAATTGATTTAAGTAATGTGTCCGGAATAACTGGATCGTCTGTGAAATGAGGTAACAGCACAGCACGTCTTTCTTATTAGCTGTTATTTTATTCCAGCCCCATTTAGTAGCAAGTAAAGTATTGTTTCCAAGCCACTTTTGAACCTGGAAATAGCATCTGTAAGAGTGTTGCGTAGCTGCCCCAACAGTTGGTGGTATTTTTTCTAATTTGAAACCTTTTCTAGTCGATAGTTTTTTATACTGACTGAACCTTAATTCATCAAGTGATTCTTTGGATTTTTCACATTTGTAAATTGATTTTATTAATGTACAGCCGTTAGCAGAAATGATCGTGGGGTCTACATTTTCTTTATAAAAAGGTTCAACCAAAGTAGTAAAGTTTGGAGTTTTTAATAATGAATGAAAACTTTTTTTTTCCTTTGCCAGCAAATCCAGAGAATTTTTTGAATTAATAATTTATATTTCGTTAAAATATATACTTGTTATTTGAATCTAGTTTAAGTTTATTTTTATTAGTAAAAAAGAACCATAGTACTTCAAAATTACCTAAAATTATTTTTTTTGTGACTCGCTTACGCAATTATACTTTTCTCGATCAATTACAAAAATTCGTATTTTAAAATTCTTGCTAATTTAAATTTTAATTAACCTAAATTTCTTAATAATTTTTTTTAGTATTTTTTCCCATAGAATACAAATAAGTACTTGATTTTAAAAAATGTTCGTAATTTTAAACGAATTATGAACTTATACTGAAATATTCGTTTTCGTATAACTCACTTTTGGCTTCTTGTGCATTTTAAAGGATGTTTTTGCACCCTGACTTATTTTTTTGTTCATGTTAAAGTGCAACTAAAAACGAAAAAAATTAGCACAACCAAAAGTTTTTAAATTGATTTTTCGAAGGACAAATTTTATTTGAAAAAAATACAAAAAAAAAAAAGCAAATATCTTCAAAACAGCCCATGAAATAAAAACAAAAAAATGTTTCCTTATTTGTCATAAGAAAAGCTATTTCTCCCTAAAATTTCATAAATATTAGTTGACACGTTTTCAAATGAAAATTAAAAAACACAAAAACCGGTTTTTCGCACTTATCTAAAAAAGTTTGAGGTTATGTGAAAAAGTGCTTTTCACAAAAGTAGTAGATTTTTACATGATCTACAAGTTTTGTATGAAACATTTTTTTCTAGGACGTCTCCTTTTACCATAAATCACGAAACACCATTTTTCACCCCCTTTCGACCCCCCACGGGAAGGGATGACCGATCCAGTTGTCTATTTTTGGTTTTTTACGTTTATACTTACCCCATAAACAGTTTCCAGCAATAAAATTTTGGATATCAATTTTTTTCTAACATTTTCCAGTCTGACTGGTGTATTTTCCAGCTTCCCATAGACTTTTTGTTGGTTTGTCTAGAAATCTGCTCAAATATGTGACACTATAGGAAATGTCTGGTCGTGTGGTTAGTGATAAAAAATACATTAGGCTACACACTAATCTTCTAAATGGGATATTTCCTAAAATTTCTTCATCGCCTTTGATTTGAAAGTTCGGTTCCGTTGGTGTTGCCACTGATCTTGTTTCCTTCATATTAAATTCATCCAGTAATTTTAAAACTTTTTTTGTTTGGGTAATTTTTAGTCCTTTATTTGTTTTCTCAAATTCCATTCCTAAAAATGTTTTCACTTCTTTGATATTTTTTATTTGAAATTCTTCGTATAAATTTTTAACAAGTACATTGACCTGTTCATCTGGTCCTGTAATCAATGCATCATCCACGAATAACACCAAATATACTTTATCTTTTATATATAAGCAATAATCAAACTCTGATCGTTTAAAGTTTAGTTTCTTCATAACTTCATTAAACTTTATATTCCAACATTTGGGGGCATTTCTCAATCCATACAAAGCTCTATTTAATTTTAAATATTTAGAGTCTATTTGTACACCTTAAGGTGTTTTAATATAAACACTATTTTCTAGTGTTCCATTTAAAAATGCCGTTGGTACATCTATTTGGCTTAACTTCCAGTTTTTTTGTACAGTTACTGATATTAAAATTCTGATTGTTGTTAATCTGCACACAGGAGCATAACTAAATTCTTCCCCTTCATTGTAAGGTACTTGGAACCCTTTTGCCACTAATCTCGCCTTGTTAGTCCCATCATCTTTAACTTTAAATATCCATCTGGTATCCACAGCAGTTTGTCCATCTAGCAATTTTGCAGGTTGCCACGTTTCTAGTTCTTCATGAGAACTGAGCTTTTTGTTTATTGCTTCTTTCCACTCGGGTATTTCATTAGCTTCTCGGAAAGTTTTCGGTTCTTGATAATCATCTTTTGACAATAGGCAGTAGGCTATATATACCTACTTCATATTCGTCTAGAGCTTTTGGTCTCGTTGTTGTTCTCCCTGACCTTGTTGTGGTTTCTGATAAAGTTTTATCTTGTTCATAACTTTCATGATCTGTGCTCGTCTCACTACCTTCATTTTCACTCTCTATCTCAATTTGTTGATCTTCGCTATTTTCTCTGTCATTATCTCGCTCAGGATGAGGTTCGGGATTATATTCAATTTCTTTCGGCTGATTTTCTAACACCTCTTCTGGGTTTTCATCACAAAATTTGGACTTATACTCCATTATATTTTCATCAAGTTTTACATCTCTGGATCTTAGTAATTTTTCTTCTTCTGGTATCCACAATCTATAGCCACCTCCACAGTAACCGACCATTACAGCTTTCCTTGCTCTTTGATCCAACTTGTTACCTCTTGGTAATATTGTGTACCAATATCTACTACCAAAAACTTTAAGTTTACTCAAATCGTTTCTTCCATGCCAAACTTTAGATGGTGTCATGCCTTTGGGCAGAGCCTTCGTTGGTAATCTATTTAGTTCGTAAACGGAACATTTTATGGCCTCATTCCATAACATTTTTGGGACACCTGATTTCAAGAGTTTTGTTCTAAGTTAATATTATAGAGGGCAATACTAATATAAGAAAGTGACTTTTTATTTTATATTTACTCTGTCAGCAGCCAAAATTGGCAACTCAAGCAGGATTACAATAAATGTTGTAACTATGTTTTATTAAAGTAAAACTGTGAATATAAAAGTGCGTTTTATTAGCCCTTTAATTTAACAGTTATAATAGCTATTTATACAATAAGTTGCGAAATGAGTGTCTTTTAGGCACGCGACGTGAAATTGTCCAACGAGGCAAAGCCGAGTTGGACAACACGTCAAAGTGACTAAAAGACATTGTTTCGTAACGAATTGTATACAATATTTTTTCTACTGAGATTTTATAATAAAAAACTTAATTTTACTAACATTTTATTACCTATGTTTCATTGACACTTGCCAAAAAATATTAAATTATACCTAGTCTGTGGTTACGTTTTAATTGTAAATAATTACCTGCGTTACTTTTAAGCACGTTGCTCCTGGTAACGTGCTTAAAAGTTTTTTAAGCACGCTGCGCTTAAAAGGAGGTTATTAAAAAACCATAATGACAATCGAAAAGAGGTTATTATATAACGTCAGTAGAAAAATAAGTTTTCGATACCTACTGTTTTATTTCATCAATTATTTAATTAATTATCAATCAACCTCAACAAAGTCATTAACGTTCTTCCATTATTGAAAATTTGTAAACAGTTTTTACAGTAATGAAAACCTAAAATATTTTTCTTTTATTCTAATGACTTCTCCAATTTGTAATGAAATATTTATAAATGTATGTTTGCAAAAAAATATAATAGATACGATAATCTGTCAGCGTTGCTCGGATGGGAAATGTTTAGTAATGTATGTATTTTTACTGTAGAGACCGACCGAAGGTTCGGCTTCGGTTTCGGCTAGTTTCGGCCAAAAATCTAGTTTCGGTGACAGTTTCAGTGACAGTTTCGGTTTCGGCCAAAAATGGGCCGAACCTTCGGCTGCTCCGATCCTCAGTGTTCGTGAGTCATCGCGCACCGATCGGCTAACTTTGGTGATCTCATCCTTTAATTTTTCGGTCGACGTTTTTTTTTAGGTGGGAGAGTTCAATTCGTTCCCAAGCCATATAAAATAAATTAGATTTCAGTTTACAATAAAATTTTTAACATGTATAAATAAGTTTCGGTTTCCGGCCGAAACTGAGACCAAGGCCGAAGATTCGGTTTCAGTTTCGGATGAAAATCTTATTTCATTCGGACACTAATTTTTAGAAATAATATTAGTGATACATAGTCATAATTGTCAAATAGGATTGTTTTACTCAGCACAGAACAGATAGGATAGTTTGATTGAGAAATACCATAATATTTTCTATATACGCTAAATATCTTATATTATTTTACGTATCTACGCTTTAGGAACGATTTTCTGGCTTGGCATACTAATAGAATTTACTTAATAGAAGCACAATATTTAAAAATAATAAAATCTGATTCCTGTTAGTTACGACTTCCTATCTTAGTACGGCAGTATAAACCACACTGAGAAAAATCATTCAATGCAAGTTTTTTTTTTAATATACAGGGTTGGGCAAATGTTCCGGAACGGCTTAATTACAGGCGAACGAAAAGTGATATCGGATTCGGGTTTTGGGCAATCTATAGGACTAAAATTTTACTATTTGACTATTATACCATATGTTAGTAATATCACCAACTGTCAATTGTTGACGTTATTTTTTTTTTAAATGGAACACCCTGTATATTTTTACATTTTTAAATTTCACATAAAATTATAATTATTTTTTATTAAATGCACTATTAGTCTATACTTCATAGTTTCCGAAATATTGACTCTCGAAAAGTGACATTTTTAAACTTTGACAGCTTATAACTTTCTAACAGTACGTCTTAGAGCAAAACGGCTTACATGTCCCCATCTTCAATTTTTATTATCTTCCCAAAAAAATCAACTTCCAGTTAAACCGGAACAACTATATTTCCTGCTTTCGAGTTACATCCGGTTTAACCGGAAGTTGATGTTTTTGGGAAGATAATAAAAATTGAATATAGGGACATGTAAGCTGTTTTTCTCTAAGACGTACTGTTAGAAAGTTTTAAGCTGTCAAAGTTCAAAAATGTCACTTTTCGAGAGTCAATATCTCGGAAACTATGAAGTATAGACTAATAATGCATTTAATTAAAAATAATTACAATTTTACGTCAAATTTAAAAATGTAAAAATATACAGGGTGTTCCGAGGGGTGTTCCATTAAAAAAAAAAAATAACGTCAACACTTGACAGTTCCGTTCCGGAACATTTGCCCAACCCTGTATATATTGGTTACCACAAAAGGAAATCCTTTAATCCCTAAAATATTTCGTTTAGACACACATGATGTCGTTTTATTTGACAACATAGTTTTGCGCCTATTCGATATTTTCTTCCGCCGGTAACAAAATACCGCTTAACCATTAAAATATTTATCGAAAATTTTTTTTTTTAAACCTACAAGGTTATCTAATTATCACAAAAAAAACTAAAAATAAACCTCCTTTTATAACTAAAATATGGAGAAATCGTTTAGGTAACTTTCAGCGAGCGCTATATAGTCTATCCTTTACTACGACGGAACAGAGAGAGAGAGTAATTTAAAACAATAGTTTGTCGTTGCTCCGCGTGGTTTAAGTTGAACGGAGTAATTCAAAACATAGAATTCGTTTGCTATTGTTGGTGGGTGATTGATGTCTGATGGTATGGTGTACTTTTTGTGCAAGTGTGAGGTGCATAACTCCAAACCTAATTTTCTGTTCCGCGATATAATAGGTGTTGTGTACAGGGTGATCGCGTATAATGTTACCCCCCTTTAATATCTTTGTTTCGCAATTAAGAAAAAACTGTTAAATACAAAAGTTGTAGGATTTAATGTAAACTTCTTGCAACATATATTTTCGTAGATACAGGGTTGCATAAAAGCGTGACAGATCAAAGTTATATTTTTTTAAATGGAATACCCTGTATATTGTTGCATAATTAAATTCTACGGACAATTTTAAACATAATTTATATATACCACTATATATCCAAATTGAACCGTTTTCGATTTATTGATGATTGAAAATTACTATTAGTATAATATTATATAAGAAAATAAGGTCATTCAAGTCAAGATGTATCGTTTCCATGGATAACAGGATGACCATACTGAACTGAATAAAATTACCATTGTTAATATTGTTATCCATGGAAACGATACATCTTGACCTTATTTTCTTATATAATATATAGTAATTTTCAATAAATCGAAAACGGTTTAATTTAGATATATAGTGGTATATAAAAATTATGTTTAGAATTGTCCGTAGAATCCAATTATGCAACAATATACAGGGTATTCTATTAAAAAAAAATATAACTTTGATCTGTCACGCTTTTATGCAACACCCTGTATCTACGAAAATATATTTTGCAAGAAGTTTACATTAAATCCTACAAGTTTTGTATACAACAGTTTTTTCCTAATTGCGAAACAAAGAAGTTAAAGGGGGGTAACATTATACGCGATCACCGTGTACATGTATCCTTATATTCCAGGTTTATTGTCCTCTTAACCATAAACTTGATCCTGTTATTATTAACATATTATGATGTACTATATAATAAATAAACTGTCTGAATGGCAGACCTGCCAAAGCAAAAAAAAGAATAAATAAAAATAATATTATTTGGTTTTAACTGGTTAGTCTGGGGTAAAATACCTATAGAATAAATATTATTATATAATATGAAATAAGGCCATCAACTGACCATAATGATTTTTCCTTTTATTCTTTAAAACTAGTTACCTATACCTAGGTAACTGGCTCAAAACGTCACTGTCACTAAAGATATTTAATTTGGCTAAAGACATTGAATATCAAACTATATAAGAATGACGGATATCCGAGAAAAGTTGACAACCCATTTTTTGACGTATTGGAGCTGGTTTGGCCGCCATTGTGGAGCTGATCGTAACTCTAACCTTAAATCTGTCGCCTGTCTGTCGTTATAATGCAGCGCCTCGGCAACAGATGTCTCAAATTCACATATCGTATTTTATTGGAATTTTTAAGAATTTAAGCATTTTTAACAGACAATAAAATAGGAGGTTCTCAATTCCAGCCGAATGTATGTTTTTGATAATAATATGTACGCTGATTACTCCGGGGTAATTGGACCGACTTTCATAATGATTTTACCGTTGCATTAGGTGTTAAATGTTAAACAAATAAAAGTAGAAAAAAAGCGACAACAAGTATAACTAAAATAGGTTTTAGTTCGTCGAAAAATAGCAAAATACGTAATACAATAATACAATCAAACTAAATGTTTCTTAAGTAAGAAAGTAAAACCTAATTATTTTAACCATTTTGAAAAGTAGTAATAATTGCAAATAAAAACCAAGTTATACAAACCGCACATCATTCATATTTTTACCCAACATATACGTTGTAGCCTAGGTGGGTATTGAATCGTGAGAGTCGTCATTTAGTTCTGTTAGAAATAAAATACACGGCGGTCAATATGTTTTTATGTAATTAACGTTGGGACGTCAAAAGGTTGAAAATATTATATGCTACAAAGCAATTAAAAATAGGTACATTTTTAGGTCTAGATGTGAATAGGTGTAGGCCCAACTAACATATTAAGTAACATAGACCAGAACGGAAGGAAAATAATCCTAAATTGGCAAATATTTACTTATTTTTGCCTTAAATGTTTTCTTAAAAGTCACAAAAGGTTCGAACTCCAAAACCTTAGTCAAAATTTGGATATCTACAACTTAAATAATTTGTTATAGGGAAATCAACTTTTAGTTTAATTTACCTAGTTAAAAATTAGAAATAAATTACCTCTTTGAGACATTAAAAATAATTAATCCTGATAGGGCATATGATTAAGTCATAATTTACTTTATTGTAACTTAATATATGTCTTCATAATTAAGGATTTTTTTAGCTATCACGCTAGGTAAAATATTACCTAATTACAACCTAAAAAACGTCCTAATAAGTTACTGACCATGGAGTTATAGAAACAAGTAATATTTTGGTTAATTTTGCCCTATAATTATTCCCAAAGTTATAAACGTTTTGTGGTTAAAAATTGAGCTACTTCTTAACTTTTTGATTAACCTTAAAGGACAAAATTGCTTGTAAAATTGACCTGTTGGAAAAGTTGTCCTGATTGAGGTCGTAGATTACATATTAAAATTACCGTCAAGTTACATTTTTCCTTAACGACATTTGTTTATGTTTTCACTTTTCAGTTCAGTCTGTATTTTCTTTTTAAAAATAAAGTGCTTATATAGTGTTAACATTGGCAATGTCAAAACAAAATTCGAATAGGAAAATAAAAGAATATAGACTTACTACACAATACAGGCTTTAATTAACACTACAAAAATTCTACGATGTAGGTAAAAGAAAACTCTGTTAGCCGTAGCTAGATTTCCATTCGCAGTAGCAAGAAATCGGCATTAAATAGGCGCCGAAAAAACAACTCTGTTGTCGCTACAAGGTTCATTTTTTTGAAATGACTTTTTAACCTCAACATGGTCGTTTTTTAAATATTATTCTGTTGCTGTTAAAAGGCAACTCTATTGCCATAAAAAATATATAATGCAGTGTTAAACAAAAATGATTTTGCGATTAATTGAGGTCATGTAGTTAGAAAAGTATCGGTTTTTACTCCTAAAAATAATCGGCCAGCTATAAAATAATTTTATTTTTATTGTAGCTAGTCCACCTAGCTACTACTAAATTCCTTTTTTTTTGCTCCTTCGCCAAAATGGCTGTTGTTGGTGGATTAGTTTATTGTTGGCTATTGATTTGATAAAATTTTTAAATTTTAATAATTCTATATAGGGAGGTGTATTTTAATTGCATTGTTATACAATAAGTGTTGTGGCGGTGTGTCCTCAAATTCAGGTAGGTACAATTATTTCACCAATAAATATATTTATTAGGTTGTCGGTTCGATCCCGGCTCGAGGATTACTTTTTTCTGAAATATAAATTAGTATTTATTACAAAAAACCTTTCTTTATTATATTTTTTAATTCATTCCGATAATGGCCGCCATTAAGTTTCCGTTCTGCACTTATTAGGGCCATATTTTTGATAAAAATTGTATGTTAAACTTTGTTTAATAAGGGGAGGATCTGACTATAATTAAATTATCACTAAAATAAATAATGAATAAGCAGCGTAATTGAATACGACAATTTAATAAAAAGTAACAAACTGCTAGGAACATGACCCTTTTTAGCCATTTTTTTTTTATTAATAGGTATCAGAAAACCTAACAAATGCGATTTTGCATTGCAAAATTTAGAACGGGGAAGAAATATCTCAAAAACTCCAGATCTAAGTCAACGATTTTTTGTAGGTACCTAAGTAGAGTAATGTGATAAACATGAGTTACTTATAACTAAGTAATAAATTTAATTATTGGTAAAATAATTGTACCTACCTGAATTTGGGGACACACCGCCACAACACCTATTGTATAACGTTGCACTAAAAGTACACCACCCTATATAAAATTATTAAAATATAAAAAAATTATCAAATCAATAGCCAAACATCCACTATAGACTAATCCACCAACCACTAAACAAACTAACAACACTGCAAACGGCAATAAAATGAACCAACACGATTTCACCATATTTTAAAAAAGCAACTGTTTAGTTCCTAAAAGGTATATTTTAGATAGGTATAAATGATTGGTTAATTTTTATTTTATTTTTTGTGGTAATAAGATAACCTTATAGGAATTAAAAAAATACTTTTAAAAAACACTTTATTGGATACATATTGTTATGGTTATATGATAATCTGTTACCATAAAAAAGCATTGAGCACACATAACAATATTGTTGTCAAAAAAACGTCCTTGATTGCGACTAAACGAAATATTTTAGGGATAAACGGATTTTTTCTTGTTGTAATATACATATATTCAAAAAAATATTTGTATTGAGTGATTTTCCTCAGTGTACCTTAAATTATAATATTTATAAAACAAAACTTTCAAAAGAAAATATTATTATTATTTGGCAATATTAAAGCATTAGAACCGATGAGACTATTATTTAATCAATTGCTTAGAAGCGATCACATGTATAATTTTCAAGTCCGGTCCTGGAATTCATGCTAACTTATGAAATTTTAATTGACCAGATACACTGAGGAAAATCACTCAATACAAGTATTTTTTTGAATGTATGTGTATTACCACAAGAAAAAATCCATTTATCCCTAAAATATTTTGTTTAGTCGCAATCAAGGACGTTTTTTTGACAACAATATTGTTACGTGTGCTCAATGCTTTTTTATGGTAACAGAATATCATATAACCATAACAATATGTATCCAATAAAGTGTTTTTAAAAAGTATTTTTTAAATTCCTATAAGGTTATCTTATTATCACAAAAATAAAAATAAAAACTAACCAATCTTTTATACCTATCTAAAATATACCTTTTAGGAACTAAACAGTTGCTTTTTTAAAACATGATGAAATCGTTTTGGTTCATTTTATTGCCATTTGCAGTGTTGTTAGTTTGTTTAGTGGTTGGTGGATTATAGTTTATAGTGGATGTTTGATGGCCATTGATTTGATAACTTTTTTATATTTTAATAATTTCATCTAGGGTGGTGTACTTTTAGTGCAACGTTATATAACAGGTGTTCTGGCGGTGTGTCCCCAAATTCAGGTAGGTACAATTATTTTACTAATAATTATATTTATTACTTAATAAGTAACTCATGTTTATCACATTACTCTACTTAGATACCTACAAAAAATCGTTGACTTAGGTGAGTCTTTAAATTTTGTTGGGCGAGAAGTTAATTTTTTCAGAAATACAATACAAATTTAGGGGATAGAATCGGAAAATAATCTGAGTTTTTGAGATATTTCTTCCCCGTTTTGTTAGGTTTTCTGATACCTATTAACAAAAAAAATGGCTAAAAAGGGTCATGTTCCTAGCAGTTTGTTACTTTCAGATCAGTCAGATCCCCCCGTTATTAAACAAAGTTTAACATACAATTTTTATCAAAAATACTGCCCTAATAAGTGCAGAACGGAAACTTAATGACGGCCATGATCGGAATGAATTAAAAAATATAAGTAATTAATATAATTCTTGGTAAAATAATTGTACCTACCTGAATTTGGAGACGCACCGCCACAACACTTATTGTATAACGTTGCACTAAAAGTACACCACCCTATATAGAATTATTAAAATATAAAAATTTTATCAAATCAATAGCCAAAAACATCCACTATAAACTAATCCACCAACCACAGCCATTTTGGCGAAGGAGCTAAAAAAAGAAATTTAGTAGTAGCTAGGTGGACTAGCTACAATAAAAATAAAATTATTTTATAGCTGGCTGATTATTTTTAGGAGTAAAAACCGATACTTTTCTAACTACACGACCTCAATTAATCACAAAATCATTTTTGTTTACCACTGCATTATATATTTTTTATGGCAATAGAGTTGTCTTTTAACAGCAAAAGAATAATATTTAAAAAATGACCATGTTGAGGTTAAAAAGTCATTTCAAAAAAATGAACCTTGTAGCGACAACAGAGTTGTTTTTTCGGCGCCTATTTAATGCAGATTTCTTGCTACTGCGAATGGATTTCTAGCTACGGCTAATAGAGTTTTCTCTCAGTGTAGGTCAAAGTATCACGTGACTTGGAATCCATCTTGTGAGAGAAATTAATTTTTTTACCATACCAATTCGTTCCTGATTCCACCCGACCCGAGAATAATTTGAGAGGAGCAGGCAACGTGCGCGAGCAGTACATTTTGTGGCCGTCAAGCCACAGACGACAATGGGAATTGCCCGGTCGGCAGGACAAACGTGTCACACAACCCGTTCTCCCATTTTCATCCAGGAAATTGAAAACCAGACAATGCAAATTTTACATCGAAGCGTGACCGGTAAATTTGAATTAATCCCCCAACGATTTTTATCGTTTTAATTAAAATTACATTAAGAATTTGTATTTGTTATTATTGTTTCAATTGCTTCTTTGCATTTCCTTTCTGGCAGATAAGACGTTATTGTAATTCGTAATAACCTGTAATAGTCCTCGGAAGGGTCGCTAAAAATTATTATTGTTTTTATTATTATTATTATTATTATTATTATTATTATTATTATTATTATTATTATTATTATTATTATTATTATTATTATTATTATTATTATTATTATTATTATTATTATTATTATTATTATTATTATTATTATTATTGTTATTTTATCAATAGCAAGCGGAAAGTCCGATAAAGCTATTGTTTTAGTCTCTTTGATTTGTTTTTTTTCTTTAATTGTTCATCGTGATTCAAAATGTCTAAAAGTCCGTTGGCTAATATTACTTGTTAAATTTTTACGCGAAAGTTATTTAAACATGGGTAGGTAGGTAAGTATTTTGGACGCACAAATATCATTAAATATTGAAAAACGAATGTCATCAAGCACAATAATGCACAAAATTTTGAGTTAACTGATAAAAATTACAATCAACTTGCTTTTTAAAGGAGTTTATACTATTTGCGCAGACTGTACTTTAAGTCTTTCGGGATAAGGTAATCCTCTTAATTCAAATGGAATTCTGGTAACCCGCCTTTGGACCCTTTCCAAAATTTCAATATCTTTGATGTAGTAGGGGTTCCAAATATTGTATCCATATTAAATTTTTGGTCTAACATAGGAAGTGTACAATTTCTTTACAATCTGTAGAGAGTAATCTTTGAAAGTGTTTTGCACCATGTCCAAAGTCTTTCTTTACCATTTTAATAATATGTGCTTCCCATTTTAAATTAGAAGAAATTAGTAACCCCAGATCTGTTTGTTCTGTAACACTAATAAGTTGAAGATTATTTAGCAAATATGTTTCACAAGGGTTATTTGGGCCAATATGCAATACTGTACATTTTGATACATTAAGCTTCATACACCACTGGCTTGTCCATGACTCAATACGCCTCAGATCTCTTTCTAAGCATTGCTTTTGCAACAATGGATTACAGAATAACTTGGTATCGTCAGCAAAAAAAGCAGGACGAATAAAAAAATGCTTAGTTCTTCATATCAGTCGTACAAAAAATTGTATAAGCATCACGAACGATATAAGGATTTACTGACCTCATCGATCAGTAAATCGACCTTACCGTTCTTAATACTTACTATACTAATATACAGGGTCGCTTTTATGTATGGAAACGGTCGATTATTTGCTAAAGTAAGATAGCTAGCGAAGAATGTTAAATACAAAACTTTTAGGGTTGTTAGAAATCTTTACTTTACACTGCACATAAACTAAGTATACAGGATCAGTCAAAAAGCCATGGAAGAACAAAGTTACTTTATTTTAAATAGAACCCCAGTATATTATTCAATATTTCAATTATTAACAAGATTCTAAAAAAAAAAATGTTAAGCACACCACATACCCAATCTTAACCGTTTTCGAGATATCGAGTTTCGAATATCGTTTTTAAATGAATTATTACATTCATTAATTTTCTAGTCCATCAAGTTACCTTAAAAAATATTTATCTTCATAACAATGTTGTTTTGTCATCTTGACAACAGATATGCCAAAAATATTTACATTTACAATTTGTGAACAATTTTCGCGTAAAAATGGCACGATTAAGTGATACCGAGCGCATTGAAATTTTAATTATGATAGGGTACGGCGATAGAACACGGAGTTTTACCCAAGTGGTGAATATTTTTAATGAATTGCATCCAGATCGGGAACCTATAACTAAATCAACTGTTTCCAAAACATAGCAGCGTTTTCATGAAACTGGAGGTGTGAAAGATCGACCAAAAAGTGGAAGACCGGTAAGCGTTACTAATGAAGAAAATTCTCTAAATATCATGTTAGATATGGTAGAAAATCCAATAAATTCGACGCAACAGCGGGCTTTAAATCATAATATGAGTCGATATTCCATTCAAAAAATTACCAAAAGAGAAAAATTCAAACCATATAAAATTCATTTGTTACAAGAATTGAGTGAAGACGATTTTGATCGCAGAATTCAGTTTTGCGAAATCATTATGGATAAATTGAATCAAAATGTCAACTTTGTCAACCACATTTTATTTTCTGATGAATCAACGTTTTGTTTAAACGGGCACGTAAATCGACACAACTGTAGATATTAGTCAGACCAAAATCCAAATTGGATGGAACAAGTTCATACCCAACGACCACAAAAAACGTCATAGGACCCTATTTTATACATGGAAATTAGAACTCTGAACGATATTTATTACTTTTACAAGAGAATATTGTTACACAGCTCAGACGATTATTCCCGAACCATAATAATCCCAAACTACCGGTTGAACAAATATGGTTTTAACAAGATGGGGCTCCACCACATTTTGGACGGATGGTGAAGGAATAGGTATCTAAAGGAAACTTTTCCTAGTAAATGGATTGGGCGCAGAGGTGCAATTGAATGGCCTGCTAGGTCTCCTGATATGACCCCTCTTGACCTTTTATATACATTTATATACATATAGGGGGTTCCATTTAAAGTTAAGTAAGTTTGTTCTTCCATGGCTTTTTGACTGATCCTGTATACTTAGTTTATGTGTAGTGTCATAGATTTCCAAAAACCCTAAAAGTTTTGTATTTAACATTCTTCGCTAGCTATCTTACTTTAGCAAATAATCAACCGTTTCCATATATAAAAGCGACCCTGTATATACTTATGACAGTGAAATTAAACACCTTAAATATCAAGAAACTGGAACATTAAACTTGAAAAAGTAGATATGTATGAAACGAATCGAATGCAGGCCCTTGAGAACATGTTAGAGGTAGCCTGTTCTGCAGTGCCGTAGCAATATCCTAGTGGACCCGGGTTTTAAGCTTTCGTTGCGGGCCCTTTTGCCCCTTTAGATCCAAATCTTAAGTGATAAGAAGAGAAGGGAGAAAGCAGTGATAACATTTTTTCTACGACTTGTATATTTTTGATTGTTTTCAGAGTCTGGTTTTACGCCGGTATGTTGTATTTACTGGTTGCAAAGGCTAATGCGCTATAGGGTAAAAAAAGCAGAAATCCGACGCAGACAAAGTTCTTTGTAAAATTGAATTTAATAAGACAAATGCACTAATTTTAACTTTAATTGATTGGGATAATATGCCTTTCCCCCTCGAAACCCGCTCATTGGTGCTCCTCTATTACATTTAACAAAGCATAAAGGGAGTGTGGTGGGATGGTAGTTAGTAGTTGCCCTCCGCCCCTCTATACGATACGCTACTCCGCTACTGGTACATCAGCGTCTGTACAAGTAGTTTATTAAGAATGCATCAAAGGTAAATGAAATTATTAAAATAGGTAGGGTTACCCCGCAATCTCTGGTACAAAAGAGCATATTTTATTACCAATTTATCACTAAAAAATATCTGTAAGAAAACGGCAAAGGATGTCGGCGTGACGTAATCCAGTCTGGCTTACTCTGAAAAGCACTCGCCTCGAGTCATCTCTAATTTGGTTGATAAATCAACTGGTCTTTATAAGGATGAACTCTTCCTTTAAAGGTTATTTAAGATTTTAAATTTCCAGTAGAGATTTTAGATTAAAAACAAATTAAGCCTGGAGGATACGTTTAACCCAAGGTTGTTAGTTGCTCTTAAATAGAATTTAGAAGATTTTTAGGTTTCAGGGGACATGGCGTTCTACATGTCTTAGCGAAGTGATAATTATTGGGGTTTCCTAAAATTTTGGATTTACCTAGACGTGTTGATTTAGATTTTAACCATTTTTTTCTTCCAATATTCACTGTCCCAGTGCAATTGCATTAATTTTTAAAAGTATTTATATAATATCTTTAGACATGGCCCAAAATAGCATATTACTAACGATGGTTTAAACAGCCACTGTTATTATCAGAGCATCGAGTTTAAATTACGAGGTTCGGACTGTTCATAGCGACGAGGGATTTAAGACACGAGGGCTATTAGCTGTCTAAACCGTGGTTAATATAATTTTTTTTTCACCTCTAACACATTTACACGATAGTAATTTTGACAGTATTATTAATTATATAAAATAAATACATATTACTTCTGTAACTTTTTTCAAACAATTTATGTGTGCTGGTCGATAATTGTCCGGTTGCCTAACTGCAAGAAATCACCTTCCATGTTATTAATGTAGAATCAAAAAATCAAGTTACCTGCTTTTAAATCGATTGATTATACCGTGCGAGTAAAAATTATTTGCATCAAAGAGGGCCTTACATTTAAGGACGTAATGCTTAGCCGTAGAGCTTAATACCTGTTGGGTGTCAGTAACTACTTGAATTAACAATCAATCAGTTATTCCGTCATCTTTGACAGTCGTTACAAGTAATTTGATTCATCGCTAATTTTTCCAATTTCTTGAACAATTCTCACAATGGACTTTACGGATTAGCACAAAACATTTATGGTTGAAGCGTATTTTCGAAACGGGGTTAGAGTAAATGGTGAGTGGCAATAGAATCCGGGTTTGTGCATATGGACGATTTTTACGAACATTTTCCTAACGTTGCGTTTATTGCTGGGAATTTTTATCATTGCCTAAAAAGAATCTTGGCTGTGTTTAGGGAAACAGGTTCTATACAACACAAAAAAGAAGCAGGAAGACCATCTGTAAGAACAGAAGAACTTGTTGAAACGTTCGTGAAATAATGCAAATTACGCCAACAAATTGTATAAGACGCTTGTCCCAAGAAGTGGGAAGATCTTATTGAACATGCAGGACTATTCTTAAGAAGCAGCTAAATGTATTTCCTTATAAAGTGCAAGTATTCCAAGAAATAAATTTGTATTTGTCTACTTATTTTATTACTCATAAGTTTGGCATATCATGTACCTAATAATATGAATTTGATAAAAGTTTAACCTAGATTTGGTTAGATATATCGTCCCCATATCATTGTGATCTAAACCAAGCCCTACGTTTTTTAATCCAAGCCCTCTTTAATGCAAATAATTTTTGCTCGCACGGTATTATTAACCATGGTCAATAATAATAGAGCAAATTAGTGTGACATCACGCCGCCATTTTTGTTGAGTAATGTTAATGGTCACTATTCAAACAAACCCTATTTACCGTTGCCTTTGCGTAAATGTGATATATTTTTTAGTGTTTTTGTCGAAAGATAATTAAAAATATTTTACTTTAAGTGGAGAGTACGTTTAAAAGGGAAATAAATAAGGCACTTTAAGTCTTACTCCACTGGTATATTAAAATAATTTTTAAGTTTTATTGAAGAGTAAATTCTCTACATGTTTCGAAAGTATATACATTCATCATCAGGAGAATAGAATAAGGAATATAAGAAATACAATAGGTGCGAACAGTCCAAACGGAGCTACAAGATGGTAGAAAGAACAAGTAAAGTATTTGGAAAAACGTACAAGGTAATGATAGACTTAACGAGAGGCGATTCGTGAAGTATTGGTAGAAACTAAGTTATAAATTTATCATAGCAGTATGCTATGTGTCATATTAGTGAGACAGCACCATAAGTGTGAGGAGAAAAGAATATTTAAAATTGGAATAGTAGAAGTTTTAAAAAGTTTTATATTATAAAATGAAGAGTAACTGAAAAGTCACAAATTAGTGAATCAGCAACGTAAGTGTGTCAAAAAGGGGCGCCGTCAATGTATTAACCACTTTGTTGTAGGTAGGTACCTAGTAATTAGGGGCATGTAGAATTTTATTTTAGTAATAGGTAATAGAGAATATTATTGGAGGCTAAAATGTTACAAACAATTATAGTACTTACCACAAAGTGGATACATATATTGACGGCCGCCCCATTCCCCAGGGGGAGAGCTGCTCCTAATTTAATGTCAATATTTAAAAGCGGTATCTCCAAAACGGTAACTCTCAGGAGCAAAAATTTTAGCGACACGCGACACTAATGTTGGATTGCACAAAAGTTTTTAATAATGATTACCTAACCAGGTAACTTGGACTGTGACAGTAATGGTATTGACAAACATAATTTACTCACATTCAAAGTGGTTCAGTTCGCTTTTGTGCAAATATAATAATTGTATAAGTTTGTACAAGTTTGCACAAGTTTGTATAATTTTGCAGTAGCTTGCAGAAGTTTATACAAATTTGTTCAAGTTTGAACCGGTTTGTACAAGTTACTACAAAATTTTACAAGTTTGTGCACGTTTGCACCAATCTGTATAAACTTGTACTGTCGTGTAAAAGTGCGTACAAACTTGTACACCTTTGTGCAATCTTACTCAGACCTGTATAAACTTGTACAGACGTGTACAGAGTTGTGCAAACTTCTACAAATTTGAACAGACTTATACACACTTGTTCCAACTTGTACAAACATTATTTAAAAGCCAATCAAGCCACTTGAATCGTAAGTAAATTGTGTTTGTTAATGTCACAGTCAAAGTGGCCTGGTTAATTAATTATTGGTAAATACCTTTGTGCAATGCAACATCAGTGAACGTCAACATTAATTTTCAGCCGATGACGGGTGTCATTGAAACAATGAACGGTCGTATGTAAACTTTCTTATTCATCAAGTTACGATTATTGTACGTTGAATTAATGAACACTGAACATGGATCCCTGATCGCCGTTTATTAACTTTACGAACGATGGACATCGGTTTACTGGTTATTGAACGTTGAATCAATGAATAGTAATATCGTTGGTGTTCGTGCAAAATGTCATATGTTGAAAACATTAACTTTTCAGGAATGAAGAAAAACTGAATTCTGCGTCCGTTTTTAAGTAGTCTGCAAAATGTCATATGTTACACATTCATATAAAATCTGGGTGCAGAATAACATAAGTCATTTTGCAAGTAAACTACTTACTTTTATATTACGAGAAATAAGACATTTCTACTTAATAAACTTGGTTAAAGTCAAGTGAAAAGTTAATATCAAGTTGCTTTAAATGTTTACAAGGAAAAACAGTGAATTTTTGTTTAAATTTGTACCTAACCTTACTTTTTCAAGTCTTAAAAACATGCAATGCATATTTACGTGGGGATTTTCATAATTTGAGGTTTAATTTATTGGTATGTTGCTTTTTTCTTGTTTATTTATGTTTAATCAGGTGTTTTACTTACCTAAGTACTCTATAAACTCGTAAATAAGTTAAACTTTATACCCAAACAACGAAACAACAAACGAAACCGTTTACGACATAAGTCATTTTGCAGTGGTATGTGCATTGTGAAACTATTTAACTTACGACAAAAAAAAATATGCCCTATTTTTCACATATGACATTTTGCACGAACACCAACGATATACTAATAATAGAATGTAGAATGTAGCAGTAGTATAGGCTGTCTCAAAAATAATGAATAAAAACCTGTTCAGTTGGTAATTTTTTTATTGTAAAAGGGCTTCACAAATTATATATACTGCCTTAACTAAGTGGAAAAATTGATAACAAATGTAATCAAAATAGACGCATATGTTGGATATGTTTCGAGTGTAGAAACACTCATCATCAGGAAAACGAAGTAAATTGTACAATGCTGATGTTGTAAGCAGTAGAGAAAATAACAATTGAGACTAAGCCGTAATGGAGCTTTCAATGGTACATACGCGGAGTGAAAAAATTTGAATAGTCAAATGACAGAAAAGATTTCAGCATACTAAAAAGTCAAGGACTAGTGCAAAGCCACTACCTTGGGTGGGAAATGAAGAAAAAAAAGAAAAATTAGGGAGTTTTGAAAAGACTTTGTAAAAATAATTTTTTTAAGTGTAAGTGATAAAAAATCTTTGGTTTAATTCAACTATATCGGAGACATGTGAAAGTGGTAAAATAAGAGGAAAAGAAAAAATTGTTTTTCCTTCCTTCAAAGTCAAAAAATTTTACAAATTTACTATAATATTGCCGAAATGACTTTGAAGGATTCAAAGGTGATTATACCTTTATTACCTAGTGTATGTTTCAAACAGGTTAAAGTTAAATTATACTGGATAAAACATTAAAATTTAATAAAAATAGCTGTCACAATATTAAATATTTTAATCAGAACGGACAAAAAAAAAATCACTCGTTCACGTTGACGTGGGGTCTGCAATAATTCTAATTGTATTTTGAGGGTTGCTACAAAGCCTAGAACTTTAGGGATAATTAGTTTTAAATTATCTTTGTTATTCTTCGACGGATACTTCCCCCTAATTCGGGTCACGTTGAGCCATTTTGCCATTAACACACACATATTAAAATGGATGCAATTATATCTCGGGATAATTGCAAAATAAACCGGAGTAATCTGTATATTTTTGCTTCGCGCGCGCCATTAAATGGCCCCCGTGAAATATTAAGAGGGCTAATTTAAAACATTATCATCCGCCGCCGCCTGGTAATCTCCTCCGGAATTTGGCCCTAAATCTAGGCTTAATTAAGATTTTCGTGCCCTCCTAGGTATTGTTAATTTACGTTTGTTTTGCTAATTTGCTGCGGTCGTTCCGCGACTTCTAATGATACAATGATATTATACTAGACCCAAATATACTAAGCGAGAGAGACAAACCAAATAAATAGACATATATGAATAGACCTAAATATAAAGGGAGTGAGACGAAAATAAAAGCAAGATGAACAAAAATAAGATTTCGTTCTACACTGTGGAGAAAGTCTGATTACAGTTAACAAACGAATTTATTTGGGCAAGAATTCTTTGAAATAAATGTAATGTATTATGGCATAATATAAATATATCGATTTTTTAATTCTCAAAGAAAATATTTTTTAACGAAATTTATTTTAAGAAATATGTAAAATATTTAAACCCGCCGATTAAATAACAAGATAAGCACGTAACCTTAAAATTTTTTTTAATTCTAAAAAAATTGTCGTTGCATCATACCGATCCGCAGTAGTTGCGTAATAGTTGTCGTTGGTGGTCGCGTCGCGTCGTGCTTATGAATATTTATTTATTTAGCGTATGGCACTAAGACGCAAGAACAAACAGTAATAATAACAAACGATTAATATAAATAGGTTTACAAACAAACATTTAGCGAATTAATATAAGCTATTGATTCTGGCGTAGCCGTCAGGAAATCTTCAGGTATCCCTGCATAGGCTGTTATTGGGCATTCTTCTGTAATGTGCTTCATGGTTTGGTTCTCTCCACATTCGCAGGGGGGCGTCGCTGTCTTGCCCCACTTGTGCAGGGAGTAGGCACATCTACCATGCTGGGTCCTAATTCGGTTTAAAGTTACCCATGTTTTACAAGGCAAGTCATAGCCTGGAGGCTGTGGGGTGATGCATGGGATTTGGTTGTTCTGCTTTGTGGTCCATTCTTCGTACCAAGCGTTAGTTAGGCTAAATCCTTCTTCAGTGGTATCTATAGCTGTTCTGATGGGCGGTTTTCTAGATCGAAGGCGATTGTGGCTAGCGTCCTCAATATACTCGTGTATTGGTAGGTTTCGGTTTATCATTATCTTTTTATACTTTCTAGTAAGCGTCGCAGGTTGGGGGGTGGCATGTGGCTGAGTACTGGGAGCCACTCCACCGGGGTAGATCTGATTACACCCGCTATCATTCTCATTGCGTTGTTGAGTTGAGCGTCAATTCTATGGACATGAGGACTGTTAAGCCACACTGGTGCACAATATTCAGCAGTTGAGAAGACAAGGCTTAGAGCTGAAGAGCGTAAAGAGGACGCCGACGCATCCCATGTTGTTCCACATAGTTTTTGTATGATGTTATTTCGCGTTTTCAATTTCTCTGCTGTTTTTGTTAAGTGCTCCCTGTATGAAAGTGTTCTGTCAAGTGTTACGCCTAGGTATTTTGGCGTTTTGTTGTGCTTGAGCCATATATTTTCAAATTTGATTTTAAGCTCCCTCTTGGGAGATTTGTTGTTTAGGTGGAAGTATGTCACCTCTGTTTTGCTGGCATTTGGTTGAAGGCGCCATTTTCGGAAGTATCTACACAATTTCTCCAAGTCGGCTGTCAGAATCTCTTCTGACTCCTCGAATGACCCACATCTCGTGGTTAGTGCCCAGTCATCAGCGTAGCTGTGCTTTTTACATCTTGTCTTTGGCATGTCTGCGATGTAGAGGCTAACAAGGAGGGGTGCGAGTACTGATCATTGGGGCAGACCGTTCTTAAGTTTTCTTAGTGAGCTTGTATCGGACCCCATGATAACTTGGAATATTCTATCGTTCAGCATATTGTTTAGTAGCCGGGCTGTTAATTTGCAGGGGATTATACGAAGAAACTTGTAAATCAAGCCTTCTCTCCAGACGGTGTCGTAAGCGGCTGATTGATCAATGAATGCCGCAGAGGTTTTAAGCTTCCTTTGGAATCCCGTCTCTATGTAGGTTGTAAGCGACAGGACCTGGTCCACGCCGCTTCGTTTAGGTCTGAAACCTGCTTGTTCGATCGGAATTACGTCATATATTCTCTGGCCTGTTGTAGATTAGCCTTTCCAGTAGTTTGTATGTCACAGATAATAATGCTATAGGCCTGTAGCTCTGGGGCGAATCAGCTGGTTTGCCTGGCTTTAAGATTGCTATTACTTTTGATTGTTTGAATTCTCTGGGCACGTTTCCAGTCTGCATTATGTCAGTGAAGAGTTTGGCCAGCCAGAGTTTTGCATATTTTCCGCGGTTTATCAGGAATTCTGTGTGGATGTTATCGAATCCTGGTGCTTTTCCCGGGGTGATATCTTTGAGCGCTGATTCAATTTCTTCGTATGAGAAAGGTTGTGCGTATTCTGTGATCGCAGCTTCGCTCCACAGGGTTCTCAGTTCCCGTCTTATCTCTTTTGTGTGCGTTTTGTCACTTGGTGCGCTGGACGTTGCTACTATGTGGGAGGCTACGGCATTTGGGGTCACATTTGTTTTTTGTCTTTGGACAGGTGCTCCGGTTCCTAGCTTCCTTAGTAGGGACCATGCTTGGCGGCTTGAGGTCTGGAAGTTCAAACTCTCTACCGTTTCTGTCAATTTCTTTTGCCTTGCAGCATCGAGGATATGGAGAAGTTCATCTGCCACCTCTTGGTCACCAGTTTCAAGAAAGTTTTGGTAGAGGTCTTCGCTGTTTTGGGACCACCCTGGAATATATTCTTTGCGGAATCCTCTAGCGGTCTTTATTACTGCTCCAATAAATATGCCGTACTTTTTGCTGATTGGTGGTATCCAGCCCAGGCATTTATCTAAGTCTTCGGAGAACTTTTCCCAGTTAGCCTTTTGGAAATTCCATCTCGGGCGGGGTATAGAGGTCACGATTGGTATTTGACTGCCTGTTTCTATGATAACTGGACGGTGTTGACTGTGGGGGAAGTCGCATAGTACGTGTCTGGTGACTGGCAGGGGCTGGTTATTGCTGCAGATGAGGTAAAGCATAGATCTGGGTTATATTCCTGCTTCCACGCTGCAGACTTGAAGGTATTTCGGTCTTTAGCATCGAAGATAAGATTGAGACTTTTAACTTCGGCCCATTTTACTAAGGCCTTGCCATTTGCATCGCAGTCCCTGTATTTCCACTGCTCGTGGTGGCTGTTAAAGTTACCCAGGTAAATTGCAGGGTGGGATTGTGCTTGGATTACAGATATTGGCTTGGGACAGCTGGTGGTTTATAGATATTGGATACGGTTACATCTCCGATTTATAAATAAAAAGGCTGTGACTGTCAGGTGAGTTATTAGTTTAGTATTTTTTATGTACTAAAATTAGGAAAAGTTCTCTTTTGACCGTTCTATAGTACTGCTTATGCTATAAATAGTTCCGTCTACAAATAACATCATTGCAGATAGGACGCTTTATTCCAGCATGCACGGCAGAATAACGCATGTATAATACTTGCATAATTAAGGTAATCTACTAAATCGTAATATGTAAAACTTTTGCAAGCATGCGCCTCAAAGTAAAACATTTCATTATTTTTTGTGTATTTGATATTTCAGTGATAATTTTGATCAAACTTCTTCAACCAGTACTCTGCAGAAAATATTGTCTTGTTTTTTCCAGCAGCTTCAGCCGCCATGTTGAAACTTCTGAGACAATTATAATAATGTGTTACAAATATTCTGGTTTGGGACAACCTTTTTTAACAAATGATTTTCGTTACAATTTAACAAAATTAAAGCTTTAATATTATTACTTCAAATAATGTTAAATGCATATAATTTCAGTAAGGATAGGTATATAGGTAAACATATTTAATAATAATTCTTCTGTTCTTTATCAAATTGTTTTTGAAATTATTTTTACATTTAGCTGAAACAATATATTAGCATTCAGTTTAATAAAGGATTTATTTTGATAAGTGGGTTTTATTTTAAAACCCTTCCTCCTTTCTATCTAAATCTAACTAAATGATTTTGTTAACATTAAAAAAAAAAATTCTTGACTTTTATATCGCCTTTTTACCCCAAGCGACAACAAATTTAATGTTAACTATGATTTATTTGTTACTAATTTCGTAAGCCTGTTGGCCATACTAATTTTTTATTAGTTAAAGTGTTTTTATCATAAAGTGATTGAAACTTTAACGTAAGTTCAGGATATTTATGTGAAGATACGTGCCTCAATATTTAAGAAACAACTGGTTTATCTAAATTTTATCATAATAACAGTAAAGCAATAAATATTATCAAATATTAAATCTTATTAATAATTATTTAAAGCTCTATATAACTGTTTCCTGTATTTTAGGATGGTAAACAATTATTTGTCAAAGTTATATTTATTTACCAATCCATAATAAATTATTTCTAAGGAATAAAGTAATATTTGTTTACTGACATGAAATTTCTAAACAATTAATAACTTTTTTGTTAATGTTTTAAATAATTATTTTAAAATAATGTAGTTATGCCGACTTTTTATTGAATTTTATTCATTGTAATTAATTGTATTTCAAATGTTTGTAGGTACCACTGTTCTGTTTTATATTATCCATGTGTCAAATGTCAGTGAGCTATTGTTTATTAAAATTAGAAAATTTGAAATTGATAAAAATTGTTTAAAAATTTTCAATTATCTTAATCTCTTTCCTGGACATAATTTGACAAGTTGGTATTCTCAGCTATTCAGTATCAGTAATAAATTTCAATGATTAATAATTGTGCTAACTATCTTTAAAAGTTCATGTTAAATATTTTCACGCGCTTGTTCCATTTATGACGTTTACTCAAAAATTATTAAATTTAATAAAAAATATTTCCAGACAGGGTTTATTAAGAGATGTTGAAGTATGTTTTCTGCATTTAAAGTGTTATTAATGACGAAGTAATATTTAATGAAATAAGGAGATATTATAATCACTGGATACCAAAAGGTTCAAATGTTGTTGACATGCAATAGATTTTAAATTTAGATGGTCAGAAAATAATTCCTAAATAATAGAATTTTACTAAGTTTAGGCATATTGTATAACTACATCCTACATACAACAATTAATGTTAGCTTAGTGTTAAACAACTTCCTAGATCATCAACCGATTTGGGTAAAATTTTCGGAAAATTAAAGATAGGTATATATATTATATAATATAGCTTTGCGTTTATTTTCTGTAAGTATGACATTTTTTATAAAATAGTCATCGTTTTGCAATTATACATAGGCAAAAAAATGCAAAAACACCCCTTTTTATGATTACCTTAGAAAAATGTTCGGGAAGGTAGAAACTCACAAACACTGAAGAAAGTATTTTTTAAATTTTTTTTCCTACCTATTTGCTTTTTGCTTTTTATTAACAAAAAAATATTTTTTTTATTTCACTTCTCTTGGGTATCTAAAAAATTGTAAGTATAAATATATTTTTCTTAATAAAAAAACAACCCTTTTTTAGGCATGGGTAGAGTATACAAGTCAAAATTTTAGAAAAATATTTTTTTCCAGAAACACAGTTGGTAAATTATTGATTAAATTAACTTAAGTACTGGCAAGGGTAGATTTTTACATCTGATTTTTCAATTGCGGGGGGAGGGAACTTTACAACTCCTCTAACCTCCCTTTCCTGCGAGCCTTGGTGAACGCTTTTAAACAGTATGTTGTCATATTCTTGTATATTTATTTCTTTAGATCTTCTGGTATTTACAAAAATTTAAACAAAGTCAAATTTCCCTAAGAACACGACGCATCGTGGTTAAGTCACCTGTCATTTATGTCACCCTGTGGAAGTCTGATCTATTTTACGTTAAGATGTTGGCGACAGAGACAGGACTGGGCTAAGTTCTTTTACCATCATATTCACCATATTTTAAACTTGTAGGGGGATTTTTAATGGTTTATTAGCATATTGTCTTGTAAAAATACAGCGTTAATTTGATTTACAATAATTGAAACATCGAACTCAACTTCCGATTGATTATGGCGTTATTTATTGGCAAAACATAGAAATACATTTGACATGAACTTAACTTATCAATGGAACAACCTTGACAACATACAAGAGTTTTGCCGCCCAAATTTTGTAGTTACAAGCCAATCAAGCGGTAAGCGGTGCGCCTGCGCATGTTTCGCGTTCAATGCTGCGTTGCCATATTTTAATCTACGTTCGCGGCGTAGTACAAAGCAGCCAAAATGTCATGTGTTTTTAAATACAAACAGCTGGATTAGTTGTCAGTGAGCGCAAAGTTCGACATCCTATTGTACCGTAATTAAAATGTATAAACTAGTAATATTAAATTTATAATAGCAAATAATGATAGTTGAAATGTTTGTTATTGGAAATAGGAAAGTTAATTAACATAAACTGGTTTATTATACTCACCATTCAACTTTATTAATATACACCAAGAAAATTTAGTCTCGGAAACCTGAGGCGTGAGTTTGCTACGACCCACTACTAAACTGGGAACTTTTAGGAATAAACCAGTATCAGCTGTTAATGTCACATGTGGGTGTCAACTGTCAGCATTGTTCATTTAACGTAAATTCTCACTGCTCAATTTCTCCAAATGGTAATTAAAATTAGGGCAAAACGCATATCTTTTGTTGTACCTGTATAATAGCAAAACGATGAGTAGGTATCGTCAAACGGGTGAAGTCGATCAGCAGGGGTAAAGTTGATCAAACCGGTTTTTTAATTTATTTTTTAGCATTATGGCAACAAGGCATCACAAATCAGATGTTTTCTATTTAGCCTCGTATGTCCAACAGGTGAACACTCATTTTGCGGGTGGTGCTGGTTAATTGTAAAAAGCAAGTTTTTCAAAAATAATTAAATAGTAATACGCAAAATTGCCCAATCTGTAAAATATGTTAAATCAATTGGTTGCACAGCCAAATCTATAAACACGGGGCCCGTCCGACCCCTTCTATGTTATAAGGAATATATTCAAGAAAGAGTGTCCACAATATGACATGCTAATTTATTTTTTGTGTGGTTTTAATTGCAATTTTTGTGTTTAGAAACAAAACAACGGGGTGAAATAGATCAAAAATGGGTGTTCTTCAGGTTCCCAAAAATTTCGGATGAGTCTGTCATAAACAGAAAACAGATTGCCCAAGAAGTAAATTTAAAATCACGAATGCCCATATTCGCCGTTTTAGCCCTTAAGCCAAGCTTATATAAGCTACGCTTAAGCTAAAGCGAAGCCTAAAATATCGATGCCATGTACCGTAAATAATTAAGCGAAGCTTGCCTAAGCCATAAATAAATTTGGCAACGCCCAAAAACTATTAGAAAAACTGACCAAAAACGCAAAAAGAAGAATTTTAATTTTATTCATTTCATTTCAAGTCCAACGCTTTTTCGCGCCCGTTTTTTTTTTGTTCGTTATTTGGTGGGCACTACTAGCATAGAATAATAGTGCAGTCAAGAGTTGGTTAATTGGAGACACACTATTGTGTCTGAAAATATAACGGGAAACATTAAATCCGTGTCGCCCGTCCGTAAGGAAAATACCAAAGACTTCTAATATATAAGTAGAAGTCGTTGGAAAATACCTACAAATCATTTTGAAATTCCAGCTGATCTTCTATTATTGCTAAAACAGGTATAGTTGAGGGTTTCATAAGTCTAAATCGACGAAAAAAGCTTAAATCATCCATACCTATATAATTTGGTCTCAAATAAATATGCCTGGGGAAACCAAATTTAAGCCTACTGATCGTCCTCGACAAATATTTCATCCTCAAATTCCATTATATTATTGTTTTTTGCTTTAACACCCTTAAAAAACTGCTACACTCATTAGGTAGGAAAAAAACCAATACAATGCAGAAATAGAAATGTTGGGTTATGTTGTTAGGAAAGCTTCGCTTAAGAATCTTAAGCAGCCAAAATTGGAGGCTTAATTTTAAGCACGCTTAGTAACCTTCCTGGCGTCGGTGCATATGAAAATGTAAAGTTAAGCCAGCTTATACCATAAGCTTGGCTTTTGTATACACGGCGAATATGGGCATAAGGCGAGGCAAATATTTCTTCTCGCTTAAAGAAGAAGTGAAAACGCTTCAGTAAGGAATTTTTATGCGTTCGTTTTGAAAATTTTCTGTATGTGTTTTTTGGTTTTATTTTTTATCTGTATTTTTATTTTTTAGTCTACTTTATTTTTGTTTGTTTGTAGTTTATGTAATTAAGAAATCAATGGCTGTGTGAAGTTTGGCCAAAGAATAAAAGCTTATTTTTCCTTAAGATGTGTGTTTTATTGCCCAATTCCTCTGGAAATGTTAAACTGTTGAATTTTTTTTTCACTGATCGATTTCATCCCAAGTGATCCTAAAGTGGGAAATATGCATTTTTAAAGGGGTGATCGACGTCACCCCGAACCCTGAGGTGAAGTCGATCACCCTTTAACCCAAAATTAAAAAAAAAATACGCAACCTAAGACCTTGCTTCAGTCGCTAATCGACGACCTAAGCATCAAGTAAGTTATAATATTAATTGCAATAAAAAATAATTACTTGTTTTTTAGTTATCCCTAAAAAACATAATATTTTGATCGACTTCACCCCGTTTGACGATATTTTACGAAAACTGAGTTTCACGAAGCAAACGCAAAGTATAATATCTATTACATTACATATTAATTATTGAAAATTTCACCTAAATCGGACTAAATGTTCTTATTAAACACAAAACGTAACAATTTTTAATTTTATAAATAACATAACTAAAGAAACTCACTATTAGAAACATTGTCATTTAAAGCAATAAAAACAATAAAAGAACAAAATTCATCTAGTTCTCTTAAAAAAATCAATATGAATTCATTTTGTGTTAATAAATGTACAAATTAACATTTTGTTTTTATTCGCTATGCCCGACCCTCTTACAAATTTCAGACGCTGCTTATACTATTTATTTCCTAAAAACAAACAAACTTCTGCTGGAAAACTAACAAACCGAAAATAACTAGTGCCAATAAAAGACCCGTATTAACAGAACACAATGGTTCTCGTTGGCGTTAATGTTACATAAAAAGTGCTTACGGACAAAATCCTTTTTGGAGATTTAATAAAACAAATGGCCATCTTTTATTAAGCCTCTCCCTGAGTTAGGGCAGTTTTGGTCAGTTCGGTACGTGAAAATAACCACATTAGAAAAGGTTGCTAAGTTTTGAGCCAGTCTATCGAAATCGATGAAAAAAATATTTCCCATATCCCAATAAAATATACGGTGTGAATAGGAAAGAAAAAACCAACAGTGTTCCTCCACAAAATTTAATAGAATAAAAAAAATGTTGTTTATAGGTCTCTACATGTTTCGAACGTAGAAACGTTCATCATCAGGAGACAGAAAAATATACAGGGTGTTTAAATAAAAACTCCCAGGCCAATTATTTTGAAAACTAAAAGCGACATGTAAATTCTGTAAACGCCAGTTTTTAGCCTCTATGTGTGACTTCACAACTGTGTAAAAAATGTGTTTAAATAATACAAGATGTAGGTGGCGCCACGGTGCAAAGAATTTGTTCGATGACAGGAACTTCTAAATGTTGTCGCTCTTAAAGATAATTAAATTTTGATCAAATTATGTCCCATAAAAAAATTTGATAAATCCAACATGAAAGGAAATATTTGGGGTTAAGTTTTTTTTTTGAATAAATTTGACGAGTATTTTAATTATAAACATTTTTAATATCCTTTAGCAGATTTTAATTTAATTTTGGTAATGATAATTTTAGTGATAAAACGCTCGTGTAGCGCTAAATTATTACGTCCAGTGACGTCTCAGGGGGCGCCTAAACAAATAATATTGGCAAAAAATAAGACGCCATTGAGTTTTTGGTAATTTTTATATTTTTTCGGATTAAGCAACTTAAAATATCCTTTTCTTGTTTGTTAAATTGTTTTCGTATCTGGCTTCGTTTTCGAGAAATAAAAATAAAAACAATTCTATTGCATATCTTTGGAAAACAAAAATCATTAAATAATTAATAATATTTTTAGATCATCCAAAGAATAGCACGGCGTAGAATAGACAATATTTCTTACGTGACCCCATAAGAAAATGTAGCATGGTGTTAAATCGGGACTATTAGGAAGCCACCTTACTGTACCCGATTTTCCAATCCACTGTAAATATTTTCTATCCAAAAACATTTTTACTGGGATAACATTATGTGGCGGTGCACCATCCTGGTGCCAAATTAAATGTCTTGAGAGGGCTAGAGGTAAACCGTCAATTTGGTCTTTAATTTCTACTTCTAGCATATTCAAATAAAACTGACCAGTTAACGAACTATCAAAAATTATAGGATCCAACTAACAGGTGTTCACCAATTAACCCGCACCAAACACTAACAGACTGCCGACCTTGAAACTGAATTTCCTGTATTTGATAAGAATTTGAATCTGACCAATGGTGCTTATTTTGGCGATGGCTAGCCCTGCTAGTAGAGAAAGATGACTCATCGGTCCACAATATTTTCTCCAAAAAAGTGACATCACTTTTACTTATCTCCAAGATTTGTCTGCAAAACTGCAGTCTGTTTCCCTTTTGAGCTGGCGTTAACTTTTGCACCCTTCTTAGTTTATAAGGGCGAAATTTGTATTTTTTTAGCACTGCGTGGGCTGATCCTCTACATACTGGAAATTCTTTAACTAAGCCACTTAATGCATTTTGAGGATAAGCTCTAAAATATGCTAAAACATCAATTTTCGTTTCCTCCGTCAAAACGGTTTTTGGCCAAATAGTTTTTTTTCGATTCAGGCTAACAGTTTCGAAAAACTTCTTCTTGAGTCTATTAAACATTTTTTTTCGATGGAGCTCGTCTACCTGGAAATTGCAGTCTATTATCTTCTAAACGCCTTTGTAACACTACCAGTTTGTCGATAGATATCGAAGATAAAACATTTTTCTTCTGTGGAATATCTCATTTCGTGTCCTTACTAACAAATTATACCAGAGAACAACATTCACAAATATGACATTTTTTGTAATAAAAACTATGACAATAATTATTGAAAATAATACACGCGGGTATCTTGATGTTTTGAAAAATTCGAGTTTTAATCATATTTATAGCGATTTATGCTCAACAAATAAAAAGAAAGGGCATATTTTCGTAGTCAGAAAAAAAATGTTTTTTTTTTAATATGTAATGATATACCGGCGTTCCATTTAAAAAAAAGTAAGTTATGTCAATAATTTTGACATTTTACAGGTTACATCATTTTTGACTCAACAACATAAAACTTTACTCAAATCCCTACAGTTCCTTTTTTTATTCAAAGTTCTAGTTCAAAAAATACGTATTTTACAGCCATTTAAAAGTGGGACAAATTAAAATGGAAGCACTGTACAATGCTTACAAATAATAAAACAGGTATTTTTTATTTTTTTGAAGATCGGCACTTAAAGGGGTAAAAAGGGGTATACAATATTATATTGGAAAAATATTTCTTCCCCAACCTTTGAGGGCATGAGAAAATTGTCTAAACGTTGTAGATAGACACCCAAAAGTCAACCTATTTATAAATTTTAAGATGAAAATAAATAATTTAAATTTTACGAAAGTAGTCCATTATCTCAGAGTGGAGCCGTGAAGATATGGGGAAAAAACACACAGTCGTCTCCACAAATAATTTATAAAAGTCAGTTTATGCAGAAATTAAAGCTTTTACTTTTCACCGACGCATGTACTTATCTAACAACCGTTACCTTCCTCCTTTCGTCCTCTGATTTTGACACTATCTACTAGGTGGCCATATTTACGTGTACCTTCCTTCTCCTTCCTTTTATTGCTGAATGTTGAGATGACTAGATGGTTTCCTACTTTACTTATTCGAGATGACCATCCATCTTGCGGGCTTTTGCCTTACCTTTGTCCCGGCGGGTTACTCGCCTTCTTGCCGATAACTGTTATTTGTTACTTTGCACACTGTACAACTAGATGTCCGTTTCTTGCCCCGAGAACCACGTTTTCACGCCAGTTCCCATTTATATTGGGAAGTTTCTGCTTTTGCGCTACTTTGTCAGATGTCACTACTTATCCTCCTTTTTGACTTGTCATCGTCGTCTAATCAAGTTGTTTGCTATGTACGGGAAATAAAAGAGGAGGAAACTCCTTTCGGTTTTTAAAATCATTTTTTAATTTTTTTTAACACTTTTTAAATATTTTAACTTTGTTTTCGTCCAATTATACAACATGTTCTTGTCCTTTTCATGTTTTTAAAATTTGTTTACATTCATTCGTGTAAGTGGCACTTGGGGTAAGTACACACATTGATCTGTTTTGTCATTCTTTTTCTATTCTTAATTTATTTTAGCCCTTCGGTGCTGATGATGGCACTTTCTAGTGCCGAAACATGTCCACCTGCATAAACTGACTTTTTATAAATTATTTGTGGAGACGACTGTGTGTTTTTTCCCCATAAATAATTTAAAGTTCAAATGTGACAAAGTCACCCACAATTTGATGAAAAAAAAATTAAAATTAAGTGGTGAGAAGCGAACAGCCATAACAAGTACGAGCTATTACAGCGCATTAGCAAAATATATAGTGTTCAATTTAAAAGTAACATTTTCTATTCATATTTTCTGATTCTGGACATAGAAATAAAACACCCTGTAAATGAGATGTCAAATATATCATAGTGTATATATTTTGTTAACACAGTTAATTTAGGATAAAAATTTTGAATCCCCTAAAGTCAAAATTTAAGTAGTATTATCACAACAAGAAGTAGGTTACAAATGCTAAAATTTCATTATATGTAAGTCGAATTATCTGTAAAACTTTTCTGTATATTTTTACACCAATAGTGAAAAAGATTTAAAATAGATTATAAAAATCTACTAAAATTAAGGGTGTCCCATTAAAAAAAAATATTGTGAGGCCCTAGGTTTTGAGCGCATCCTGTATAATTCAAAATTAAAAACTAGTAGTCAATAAGTCATTAATTTTCCAACTCTTCGTACTTCTGACCTTTTTATATCAAATTTTATTTGATAATTTTTTCTAAATTTACCCATGTCAACACTATAAAAAATCTATTATCCAAAATCAATGTCTATTCAAAAGGATTTACCTTACGAGCTCATTATTTTTTGTTGTTTAACATATATCAATAAAAGGAAAAAAATTATTTTGAGCACCGATTCCCATTATAAGAAAATTATATGTTATTAGGCCGCAAACAATTTTTACAATCTAATACGGTTTATCAGATCAACTTGATGAGCTTATTTTATTATGCCCTCTATATTCTATTATGTAGTGTAATTACGCAAAAATGGCCACATTAGAAATTATTGTTTGACGACCGATCGACTATAAAAAAAAACTCAGAGGATCGATGTTTATACCTTATAGCCTAAGAGCTTGAGGCATTTTTATTTAAGCCATTTCAGAAGGCTTACTATGTTGTAGAGATATTTTAGAATCTGGTTTACAAGTCGAAAATAGACGGTGATGTCAGCCTACCCAGTGGCGTATGCTTGGGTGGCCAGAAGTGGCCCAGGTTTCCTCCACTTTTTAAGGTTTACAGTTTGGCGTAATATTTTTACTGACCTGGGATATATTGGTATTTCTCGGAAGCCATTCTTTTACTTGGTAATGGCTCTCTATTGCTCTACTATTGCAAAGACAGCAATACCTCGTAAATCCACCCAGAAGCTCTAGTAATAGTCCTATGACTTTTAGGTCACCACATATTTGCCCCTTATGTTATGTATCATAGCTTATTGCATTTAGAATAAGTGACATACTTTCGTACGTTTCCTTCATGACAACTGCATGTGCAAAAGGAATAGAGGGTCCTTTGTTGCTATATATGAAGCATAACTGCTTTTAAACTTATTTTAGACGAATCTATAAATAAGCGTCATTCATCCTGGTTATGAGCAAATCCTAATTTTTCCTATTTAGACTAACTTAAACACATATTTTATCCTGCAAAAAACGATGATAACTCCAGGTTACGGTTCCTAAATATTATAACTTTGGAAGAAAAAGACAATATAGTGGCATATCGGACAAGTGTGTAACTATTTTTTATATTGGAATACACAGTGATCCAAGTTCAATGGATACCCTGGGGCGGGTAGACCACGACGGCCGTTTCGTCCTTATTAGGACTCGACGGGCAGCCCTAACCCAAGCAATTTCAAGAATGACGGAAAAATGCACTAAAAGCCTCCTTGCAAAACCAAGGTGGTCATCAGTGCACCGTAGCGCCATCCCACGGAATTCACTCCAATATAAAATATAGTTACACTGGTATAATCGAAAGGTAGACAACTAAATAAACCACGAAGTGCAACCACAATCCAGTATAGGGAACGCTATTTGCGTTTTCACCGAAAACATCTGCCATTTTGCAGACAAGAAAACAGATCAACGCTGGCACCCACTAGAATGCGCGCAATCCGTTTGAGTTTTAAGCTATAAAAATGTTTAAAAGATGATAATAGTGTCCGCGAAAATAATTAAAAGAAAAAGAAAATATAGTGGCATATCGGACAAGTGTGTAACTATTTTTTATATTGGAATACACAGGGATCCAAGTTCAATGGATACCCTGGGGCGGGTAGACCACGACGGCCGTTTCGTCCTTATTAGGACTCGACGGGCAGCCATAACTCAAGCCATTCCAAGAATGACGGAAAAATGCACTAAAAGCCTCCTTGCAAAACCAAGGCGGTCATCAGTGCACCGTAGCGCCATTCCACGGAATTCACTCCAATATAAAATATAGTTACACTGGTATAATCGAAAGGTTGACAACTAAATAAACCACGAAGTGCAACCACAATCCAGTATAGGGAACGCTATTTGCGTTTTCACCGAAAACATCTGCCATTTTGCAGACAAGAAAACAGATCAACGCTGGCACCCACCAGAATGCGCGCAATCCGTTTGAGTTTTAAGCCATAAAAATGTTTAAAATATGATATAGTGTCCGCGAAAATAATTAAAAGAAAAAGAAAATATAGTGGCATATCGGACAAGTGTGTAACTATTATAACTTTGGTTCCAGTGGTTAGTAAAGTCTATTGCTGTAATCTAGAACCTTATACTTCAGCATGCTCTTTAGACAACTGGAGGTCCCGAACTAGATCATTTAATTCAGCTTGTTCGATTAAATGGGGTGCTTTTCCTTCACTTTCGGGAAAATAAAAACCATCCTTTTCTGATAAATTATCGGGTTTTGCCTTATCATCATACATTTTTAAACCCTCCACTCCAATTGCCGGAGGCGCTGGAATTGGTAAACATTCTTTATGAAGAACCAGTTTTATTGCTGAGGGAATATCCGATTATTTAATACCGTGCGAGCAAAAATTATTTGCATCAAAGAGGGCCTTGCATTTAAGGACGTAATGCTTAGCCGTAGAGCTTAATACCTGTTGGGTGTCAGTAACTACCTGAATTAATAATCAATCAGTTATTCCGTCATCTTTGACAGTCGTTACAAGTAATTTGATTCATCGCTAATTTAACAATGGGCTTTACGGAACAGACAAAACATTCATGGTTGAAGCGTATTTTCGAAACGGAGTTAGAGTAAATTGTGAGTGGCAATACAATCCGGGTTTGTCCATGGACGATTTTCACGAACATTTTCCTAACGTTGCTTTTATTGCTAGAGATTTTTATCATTGCCTGAAAAGAACCGTGGCTGTGTTTAGGAAAACAGATTCTATACAACACAAAAAAAGGAGCAGGAAGACCATCTGTAAGAACAGAAGAACTTGTTGCAAACGTTCGTGAAATAATGTAAAATACGCCAACAAATTGTATAAGACGCCTGTCCCAAGAAGTGGGAAGATCTTATGGAATATGCAGGACTATTCTTAAGAAGCAGCTGAATTTATTTCCTTATAAAGTGCAAGTATTCCAAGAAATACAAGCCGCAGATTTTGAAAGACGCAGGAATTACTCTCAATGGTTTACCCAAAACTTATTGGAAATAAATGATTTATTAGACCTAACATTTTTTTCGGATAAGGCCTGGTTCCACCTCTCCGGTTATGTGAATTCTCAGAATACACGCATGTAGTTCTGGAGTTGTGAAAATCCCCATTTTTTTGTAGAGTCCACATTGCACCCTCAAAAAGTTGTTGTCTGGTTAGCTGTTTCCTGAAGAAGAATTGTTGGTCCTATTTTTTCCATGACACAGTTACAGCACAGCGGTATAGGGACAATATTTTTAATCCATTTGTGGAGCAATTACTTGACGACGAACTATGTTTTGGATATTTTCAACAGGACGGTGCAACCGCCCATACAGCCGCCGAAACTATTAACTACTTTACTTAATTTTTTTGACGACAAATTGATCAGTTTCCGATCAGACATTAAATTCCCACTTAGATCACCTTGTTTAACGGTTATGGATTACTTCGTTTTTCCTCATTTAAAGAACACTATTTTTAAAACACCAGTTGCAAATTTAGAACAATACAAGAAAGGATTATCCAAGAATGTGGTAACATTTCTCCAGAGATGCTGGTCAACACTTTCGAAAATATGAAGAGACGTGTGAATTTATGCTTGGAGCATGGCGGTGGCCAATTTCAGCAATTTATGTAATTATTTTTCTTTTTCTTTCTGTATATTCTTACTTTGTTAATTTTGTAAACAACAAAAATAAATTTGTATTTGTCTACTCATTTTATTACTCATTAGTTAGGCAAATCATGTCATAATATGAATTTGACAAAATTTTAACCTAGATTTGGTTAGATATATCATTCCCATATCATTGTGATCTAAACCAAACCCTACGTTTTTTAATTCAAGTCGTCTTTGATGCAAATAATTTTTGCTCACACGGTATTATAAATTTACAAAAAACAGCCACAGAAACACCTAACAAACACCAAAATCATAAGAAAATAATATAACACAAACTGGCGCATGAGCTTACTATGGCCCATAACTGAACTGGGACCTTTTAGAAAGAAGTATCAGATGTTAATGTCATATGTGGATGTCAACTGTCCAAACACTTTGTTTTGGGAAAATATGACTCTAGTTACAGAGTAACACCATTAGTTTACACATTATTTACAGTTACTTATTTGCTTTTCAGTCGGTTGTTTTCTAAGAACGTTCTTGTAAAAATTATAAGTAGCCGGAGGGTTGTAAAAAATTACATCAATAAGGATGCCATATTAACAGAATAAAATGGTTTGCTCTGACCATTAAGCTCGCATAAAAAAGGCGCTTGCGGTCCGTAATCCTGTTAAGAGATTTAACAAAACAAAGCAACGAGCATATTTTATTATGCCCGCCAAGCTGCGGCTAATGCGAAATAATTACACGAGCATGGAAAACATCAGAACAGTTCGCAGGAGCTTGCAAATCTGGTAAAGTTTATTCTAATCGTTTTTATAAAGTTGTAGGTTTATATAGGTTGTGTAAGTAAATTTTGATGTAACATTTAAGTTTTACAACTTTATCTTCTGGTGTATTTTGAAAATAAGTCTAAATCGTAAGGGTATACAGTTTTTTCGCATTTATCAGATTGACACTTTCTCCACGAATCAGACAAACTATTACAGGCCTGTTTCATCGATCTAAAAAAAAGTTACCATATTATACAGTATGTCTCCGTAAGTTGGAACCATATGGAAAACTTTTTTATTATTACTTTAGCGAAAAAAAGTTATTTTTAATAAAAAGTTCTGCATGGTCTAAAACCTAAAATGTAACTATCAGATATTAAATTATTTTAAGCGTATACGAGGTTTGTCAAAAAATATGAATTTTTGACAATTTCGAAAACTGTTATAAAAAAAAGTTGATCAAAACTAAAAACCACGTTCAAATATGTAATTAGATCCATTTACGCTGAAAAAAATAGGTTATGTTATTTTTTAATAATTTTTCTGCATTATTAATTAATTGTGAATGAACATTTATCTCTTGTAATTATTAAAAACATGGTAACGTTTTCGTTTCTTAATTTTATCTAACAATGTTGCAATTTAAACAAGTCCATAATAAATGCATAGGGGAGAGTGGGGGAATCGTGCGCATCAAATTATTTCATAGTTCGCGGGCTTTTAACCGCTACTGACAAGTGCAACGATGTCGCGTTTCTATTGTGGAGCACCGACGCCATTAGCCACATCAGTTGTAAACGTTTGCATGGAACGAGCTCTGTTTATTTGAAATCAAGCAAGTTTTTATAATTTTTTGATATTGGAAAATAAGACGGTGAGTCAATTTTTTTCCCTAATCGACAGAAAATATTTATTTTATGTAAAAGAATGTTCTTGTGCATCTATTGATGCTTGTTTTACATTGTTAGGTTAATAGGTTAAGTAGTTTGCTAGCTGAATAAATATTGTCATTTAATACCTCTAAAGGGGTAATGATGCGCGTGCATGCACACGATTCCCCCACACGTAATCTATTGGTAATTTTTTTCTTATAGATGCCTAAAACTTATACAAGGGAAACCACAATTCTTGCATATACGGCAGAAGATTTAAAAAACGCATTATTGGCGCGATAAGGAATGATAGCAGAAAAATAAGGGAGGTTGGAAGGGTCTTCAATATTCCTGGATCGACAATCAGAAAAAAACTCTCGGAAAATGACTCGAAGCTTCCTCGTTTGGGTTGCCAGCCTGTGTTTTCAAAGAAAATAGAATCTGAGTTAAGAGAGTACGTTTTAAGCTAGCAAAGCTATTTTATGGCCTAACACCCATGTGACGACTAGCTTTTAGATATCCTGAGCAGCATAACATATTGTCCATAAATTCGACAAAGGAAAAGGATTAGCTGGGAAGGACGATGTATGGATTTTTAAGGTGATCACCTGAGATAAAGCTACGCCGGAATAGTTAATACTTTGAATGCGCACGATTCCCCACCCGCTGCGCATAATTACCCGCAACGGCGGGGAATGGTGCGCAAGAGCACTCTTGTACTTTCAGCAATATTGTACTTTAAAAACTTTATTTTTTCCTAAAATTGATTTACCTGCTTACGGTAATTACATTTAAATTATCTACAATGACATCAGTGCTATAACGATTTCCGCTTAAGTGCGCACAATTCCCCCACTCTCCCTTATGCATTTATATTGCAACTAAGAAAATATATATCCTAGATTGCATGTAACTACTTTACAGGTAAATTTACATTGTTATTGTAAACCTATGTTCAAAAAAGAAAAAATAATTTCCAATTTTTCGTCATTAATTTGCTAACGGTTTCTGACCGCTGTACGAACGAAGCTATTTTCTGCCAACGCGATGATCGTTCGGCTAAGTTCGTTCCTGAAGTTGTAAACCGTTGGCAAATAATGAACAGTGAAACAAGGCGATAGCACTTCATGTTATGACATGTCTTGTGCAAAGGTGGTGCGGTTGGCAAATTATAAACAGTGAAACCAGACGTTGGCATCTTATGTAGTTGTGCTTTAAATTACTAATTTTGTTTGATAGATATTTTTTTAAGATACTGTTGTTTTAAGAGCACCTTTTTTTGAGCCAAGTGAGCTAAAAATATATTGGTTGAAAAAAATTAAATTAAAAAAAAATGATCTGGGTAACAATGAACAAACCGGTTGCCAATACACCTTTTAGAACATATTAGAGAGTATGTTAAGTCCCATTTAATATATAAATTGAAAATACATGGATTTTGATAAGATACATTGATAATTGACAACGTTGATTCTTTAATATGACAACCGACAAGCTGTCGAAAACAGTATCGATACTTTGTGATTAAAAAAACAGCGGATTTGGTACGAAAGTCGTATTTTTATATTATTATTAAAAACAATTTTTTATTAATAATCAGACCTTTTTTTTATCTGAAACTTGTTTTGCATATACTTTAATAATCCTTAAGGAGAAAAAATGGGTAAGAAATATTTCATAATAGAACGTGTGCTGTAAAAAGCATCGCATACACTTCCTTGTATCACAATCCTTAATGATTTGTTGGTTATAACTAACTTTGTAAAAAACGGTTTATCCATAAACATTTTTATATAAAATAACTTAAAATTAAATACTCTTTCAGTTTTTCTTTCAAAAATTGTGAAATAACGAGGGTCTTAAAGTGCACCATCACCCTAATATAAACTTACTATGCTGATATCATGAGTTGCACACAAAGGTACTTTCCATTTGCTTCTTTTAAACAGCAAAGCAAAGTAAAAATCTTTGCTTAGCTAAGTTGTTAAAGGCTTCATGAACTGCTTTGCTGTTTAAAAGTAAAAGGAACTCAAAATTAGTTCACCTTTAAAAAATCTGTCAATCTCAGTGACTAGGGATGCATACTATTTCAATGTTTCGTGCTTTATTCGTTTTATCCAAAAATCAGCCAAAATACTGACTTTTGGGCACAATTATCTACACATTTCAAGTTTGTAGTTAGAGCAAAGTATACAAAAAAATGCAATTGATGCAAATAGTTATGTTTTTTGATCTATTAAATTGTTTTCAAATGTTAGAAACATTAAAGTATTCTGAGATCAATATTTAGTCGCTTTTTAACTAAAAGAAAACAAAATTTTATTTAAAAAAAAATGAATGGCGAATGCGGCAAGAGCGTAGTCACTCTGTTATAAATTATGTTATATTATTTAATTATTAATAATTAGTATTGCATTTTATTATAATATTTATTTTAACAAAAATTGCCTAAAAATAATAATTTGCTTACCTCAACATTTTTAAAGTTAATATTCGTTCGAATCGTTCGCTGGTGTAACGGCTGAATGGGGCGGGCGTTATTTCCCAACGGAGCCTTCGGAGCTTCCTCGGAGCCCTGCATTAACTTTCGCAGCTGGTATAGCTGCAAGTAGAAACACGATTATATTTGTATAAATATTTTTATAAAAAAATAAATACTAGACAATAAGTAAGTAATTGCGGCCAAAAAATACTGTTAGGTACAAGAAAAAAATTATAATATATCGATCCTGGACTATTATGAAAAGCTCTCAAAAAGGTAAGTGGAATTTATAATTCCACCTTGCTACACGTTAGTAACGATTAAGATTATAAAAATGCCCTGCAGCATTCTATTTTTGAAAAGATTTTTTGTATTTTTACAAGATATAAGTATGTATTTTTTATTATAAATCATTAGCAAAATACAGCCAATGGGGAAAATAAATAAAGAGAACAAGAAATAAAAATTTATAAATAACGAATTTAAATTGTGCTGTGTTCTTAATGAAACGGAATTTCCACTGTTCCGGAAATAAAATTAACTACTTGAAATGTTTCATAATTTCTGATCAGTTTCCTAACACGTGTTTCGATCCTTTCAGGGTACCTACTATCGAACGAGTATAAGAAAATATTCTACTGGGTACTACTTCAAAAGGTTATGAAAGGTATTAACCAATGATATGGTACCTATACAACCTATTGCCAAAATCGTGTTCCATTCTAAAGTAAATCAATATTAGGCTAGGCCGAAAAAGTGAAAAATTGGAAATTGCAAATGGTATATTTACCAATATTGGACTATACATCTAAAAGTAATTTGTGGAAAATTTTATTAAAATCCGTAAATATCTCGCCGCGCCCCTGTGACCTTGAAAATTAGTAAAAAGGCCGATTTTTCAATATTTAATATTTTTTAAATCCAAAATTATATTTTTTTTGTGACTTCTTGTGGATGTGGGAATGTGTATAAAAATAATTTTTTCAATAAAATATTTTTCTGTTGGATGGAAATTACAAATTTGTCTCTGAAAACGTTAAATTACGTGTAAATGAAGATTATGAGGACAAATTTGTAATTTCCATCGAACAGAAAAATATTTTATTGAAAAAATTATTTTTATACACATTCCCACATCCACAAGAAGTCACAAAAAATTATAATTTTGGATTTAAAAATATTAAATATTGAAAAATCGGCCTTTTTACTAATTTTTAAGGTCACAGGCGGGCGCGGCGAAACATTTACGGATTTTAATAAAATTTTCCACAAATTACTTTTAGATGTATAGTCAGATATTGGCGAATATACCATTTGCAGTTTCCAATTTTTCACTTTTTCGGCCCAGCCTCATCAACATCCAAATTGCACCCGTCCACTTTGCTTGCCAAATTTACGTTGTTAAAAGTGGTTGATGTGGGAAATTTAAATCTTGGTCTAAAACCTTATAAAAGTATGCAGTATGGCAACGCAGCAGTAAGAGATCCACCCCCAAAGATGTGATCGCGACGACATTGGCCTGAGGCGATGATGACGTTGTTGCATTCATTTTCGTTTGGGGATGTTCTCAGAAAATGTATCGCGGAAAAACATCGATGTATGCGATGTAGCGACCTTGATAAGAGTAGGGAAAGCTATTTAAATTGCTGTAACTTCTAAACAACTTATCCGATGTTACTAAATTTAAGTTTTGTGGAAAGAGAAAGGTAAGTGCTTTTAATTGTCCAGTGTATCAGTGTACATGATAGTCTCTAATAAAATTGCAAGGGCGCGCATTTTGTAATAATAATAGTTTTTCTGATTTCATTCCGAAAATTCAAATCATACGGTATAACTATGACATCATAATCGGAAAGTGGAATACATTTGCAAGAAAAAAAAATTTGAAGACCACAGTTCAATACCTTTGTTAGTACTTATTGCCAAAATAATAATTTTTAACACTTTATTTGAAGAAATTATTATTTTTATAGCTTCAAAGGTAGGCTTGTTACTTACATTATTCCAATGGCCCAAAAAACTACTTTAGAGTTTATGACATAATCATTGAAAACTTCTAATTTATAGGCATAATTTTAATGTGATGTTTTAAAAAATAAATCTAGATAGCCGTGAAACAAAATCGGCAAATTACCATGGAGATAAATAAATTAAAGTAGTCAACTGATTTAATTTTGATAGGTATTTAAAAACGTTTATCCTTGATTCTTTTTGAATTACTTCTTACCTAATCAAAATTTATGCTATATCCATTAAAAATGGCTTATACCAATGCTGAGGCTTACGAGATGCTTGCCGTATATTTTGAATGTTTTCAAAGTGCCCCTATTGCGAAACGAGAATATGCTGTCAGATATCCTGAACGAAGGCACCATACCAGAAGAATATTTTGACGACTGGCAATACGTTTAAGACAAACGGGAAGTGTACGAGCTATTTCAATTCGTATCAGAAGACCCGGTAAGGAATAAAGACAATATTATAAACGTTCTTGTGTACGTGTGCTAATCCGCATTTAAGGTTACTTTAGTGTTCCGAATTACACTGAGAGAGAACTCTATTAGCCGTACCTAATAATCCATTAGTAGTATAATTTATCCAAAGTCAGTGTGATGACATTCCAATCATTCCATACGGCATACAAACGGCGGTAAACAGTCTCAAAGAGACCGACCTCACAACCAGGGTTGTCAGATCTTTCTTCTTCACTTCTTTAAGTTTGTTTATTAAAAATGTTTCTTTTATATCAGTATTCAATTGTTAGTCAGTAACTTTCATTGAAAGCTAGTTTGCAAATATACTTTAAACCGAGGAGTTTTGAGTATGACAGAAAAAAATAACAATCCATTAATTGTTATAATAATACATTCTTGAGTCCTTAAGAAACAATACTGAAATCAAGACAAAAAGTGTTTTCAGTGTTTAAAAACAACTAATTAACAAACCCTTGTTTCTCGTATATACTTACATTGTGCTTACGAATCCGAAAATTTTGAAGAATTGGCAACAGCATATAATTTGTTGCGGTTGCCAACGGATACAGGCGCCAGTTAAAGCGGCTGGTATAAGCTGAAGCGGTCTGTCAGACAGAGATAGGCCAGTGACCGCCGATGGCGTGGAAGAGACGAAGATAAAATATACGTAATTTGGAACTTGTGGACGGGCTGGACAATGGTCCGAGAATGGAGTTCTGGTAAAAAAATTAAAGCATTTTCTGAACAGTGTCGTGCCGTGTCAGGTTTATTTTTCTGATTTTAGTTTTGTGTATAGAATTTTTGAGTTACCTTATATTTATTATTTTAATATAATATTATTATATATACAGTGGGTTTATAAAGTGTAGTATGTACAAACATCTAATGTAAAACAAACTTATAAGTGTGTATACGCATTTTAATTATTTGTTTGGGACGCCTATGGTTAGGAAATTCATACTGTTTTATCATTAAATTGACATAAAAAACACTATAACAAAAAAATCTGCATTAAATAGGCACCGAAAAAACAACTCTATTGTAGCTACTAGGTTAATTTTTTTGAAATTACTTTTTCCTCTCAGTATAGTCGTTTTTTAAATATTATTTTTTTGCTGCCAAAAGACAACTCTATTGCCATAAAACAATGAATGATGATGTGGTAAAAAATATATTTTATTTATAAAAAAATATGATTTTGTGATTAATAATTAAGGTCATGTAGTTAAAAAAGTATTCTCTTTTTATCCTAAAAATTGTGTGCCAGCTATAAAAAAAATATTTTTATTGTTGGTAGTCTACCTAGCTCCTACTGAATTTCCTTTTACTAAGCTCCTTTTTTTTAGGTTAGGCCCTAAGTGACGTATTCGCCATTTTATTTCATTTTTTATTAGATTTATTTACTCTTCTTTAGCCACATTAAATCTCTGTAGTGACAGTGACGTTTTGAGCCAGTTAACTAGGTCTAGTTTTAAAGAATAAAAAGAAAAATTAATATTGTCAGTTGATGGCTTCATTTTATATATATGTCTAATACTTTTAATCTAAGTATAGGTATTTTGCCCCAGACTATCACCAGTAATGTTTACTTTGAGAAAATAAAGTTAGGAAATCATAATAAAAAACAAAATGGCGTAGAAGTTCTTACCTAAAGAAACATATCAGTAAATAAAACAAAAAAATTACCGACAATGTATTTTATATAAAAACATTTATTTTAACAACCACATAAAACCAAATAAGATTAGTTGTTATTTATTATAAAGTATGTTAATAACAATAGAGGATCAACTTTATGGTTAAGGGGCAAATAAACCTTGAATATCACATCTACACAACACTGATATCACGAAACACAAAATTAGGTTTGGAGTTATGCACTAAAAGTACACCATACCATCAGACATGAATCGCTCACCAACAACGGCAATCAAATGATATATTTTAAATTACTCTGTTCAACTTAAACCACAAGAAGCAACAACAAATCATTGTTTTAAGTTAGTTCGTCCCTCTCTGTTCCATTTAGTAGCTTGTGTAAACAATGAAATTATTTTATTGGCAGGAGATTTTAATATAGAAATGAAACATAACAACTCACAAAAAACAGAATTATTTTCTATATTACATTCTTTTCAGCTGCAAGCGTGTATTTTTGACTATACTAGTATAACAGATACTTGTAAAAGTTGTATAGATAATATTTTTACCAATTTAGAAAGTCAGGAAGTAGATAGTAAAATTTTTGAAAATTATGTGTCAGATCACACAGCTCAAAGAATTTTTTTTGATCTGGGGAATACAAATAAGGAACATTTTTACCAAGACGTTAGATTTTTTAGCAAGGAAGCAAAAACTAATTTTTTAGCTAGATTAAATGAACAAGACTGGTAAAGTGTATATACTGTAAATATTTCTGATGTAAATAAGCAATGGGAATTGTTTATGAATAATTATTTAAATATTTTTAATGAACACTTCCCATTAAAACGTGTAAATAATAATAAAAATAGAAGACAAAGAAAAAGTATGTATAATAATAAAAATATTAAAACTTGTAAAAATAATCTTGATCTATTACTAGTGTCAAGTAAATATACCAATGATTACAAAGAACAATATAAAAAGTCAAAAAGAGAGTCCGATTATGCATTGCGTAATGCGAGATCAGAATTTTAGGCAAACAAAATTGTATCCTCCGACAATAAAAATAAAACAATGTGGTCAATATGTAACGAATTACAAGGTAAAGCATCCATTAAAAAAGAATGTCAAATTAAGGGGAAGCCACTGGAAATAGCCAAAAATTATAATAATTATTTAACTGATGTAGTACCAAATTTAATTAAAAATCTTAAAGACTCTAGCTTTCATTGTAATATAAAAGATAATAATAAGTCCCTTTTTATTAAACCTTTTTCTATAGAAGAACTACTTGAAATATCTCAAAAATTAAAAAAAAAACTCAGCTGTGGAGAAGATGAAATTCCTACAAGTATAGTAGAACTTAGCATAAACAATATTAAAACTCTATTATGTTATATACTAAATAATTCCCTTAAATTTGGCATTTTTCCGCAACATCTTAAACTATCAATAATTAAACCTCTTTATAAAAATGGTGATCCAGATTTATTAGAAAATTATAGACCCTTAAGTTTACTACCTAATTTCTCAAAAATGTTTGAACTAGCAATGTGTAATAGGCTTTTAGACTTTTTTAAGGAATGTAAATTATTTAACCATACTCAGCATGGATATTTGCGGGGTAGATCCACTCACACAGCAATCTTTCAATTCACGCAAACTATACTACGATTTTTAGAGGACAATAGACTTGTCACAGGGCTATTTATAGACTTATCAAAAGCATACGACTGCCTAAATCGTGAGTATCTTCTTAAAAAACTTGAATACGGAGTTCGTGGAAATGCTTTAAAGTGGATTGGATCATATCTCTTAGATCGCCATCAAAAGGTATTAGTCCATAGGAAAGGTCAGGACTTTAAATCCGATTCAATAAAAAATGTTGTAGGTATACCCCAAGGAAGTATAATAGGTCCGATTTTATTTTAAATATATAATAATGATCTAAATTTAATTATAGAACAAGAAGATAATGCAATTACAAGTTTCGCGGATGACACAAACTTATTAATAGGTAAAGAAGATATTCAAGAACTGGTCGAGGATAGCAACAATCTGTATTTAAAAGCAAAGGAGTGGATTGACAGAAATAAACTAGTCATAAATGATGAAAAAACTAACATCATTACTTTTAGTACAGATAAAGTAACTAGAGAGAAACCATCAATAATTTCCATTAATAAAAAATATATTAAATCTACAAGTCACACAAAATGTCTAGGTGTTATCATCGACGAATTCTTGAAATGATCTCCACATATTGAACAGTTGTCAAAAAAATTAAATCAAATATGTTATGCAATTAGAATTACAAGTAATTATTTAGATGATTAGTTTCTTAAAATAATGTACTATGCCAATTTCGAATCTATAATTAGATATGGTATTATGTTCTGAGGAGTCAGTTCTGCTGCAGAAACAGTATTTAAAATTCAAAAAAGGGTTTTACAAATTATCGTTAAAATGGACTCTTTTCAAAGCTGTAGAGGTGTTTTCAAGTAAAAAGGACTACTAACGGTGTATGGTTTGTATCTTCATGAGTGTCTAATGTATTTATTTAAGAATAAGGATTAATTTATAGTCAATAACACAAATGTAGCTTACAAAACTAGAACACTAGATATAAATTACCCAATTCATAGGCTTACACTAACAGAAAAAAATCTATCATATACAGTGTGTGTATAAAGTCTGGAAACGGCTTAATAACATCACAATTTACTGGCCGATTTAAACCAAATTTGGTATAGTTGTGTAAGAGGATCTAACGTACCGAATGACGATATTGGCGTTATTGCCAGCTTTTTAGTTTGTCTGGAATTCGAACGAATTTTATATTTTTAAATATAACACCCAGTATATTTTTACATTTTTAAATTCCACATAAAATTATAATTATTTTTTATTAAATGGATTATTAGTCTACACTTCATAGTTTCCGAGATATTGACTCTCGAAAAGTGACATTTTTGAACTTTGACAGCTTATAACTTTCTAACAGTACGTCTTAGAGCAAAACGGCTTACATGTCCCTATCTTCAATTTTTATTATCTTCCCAAAAAAATCAACTTCCGGTTAAACCGGATGTAACTCGAAAGCAGGAAATATAGTTGTTCCGGTTTAACTGGAAGTTGATTTTTTTGGGAAGATAATAAAAATTGAAGATAGGGACATGTAAGCCGTTTTGCTCTAAGACGTACTGTTAGAAAGTTATAAGCTGTCAAAGTTCAAAAATGTCACTTTTCGAGAGTCAATATCTCGGAAACTATGAAGTATAGACTAATAATGCATTTAATAAAAAATAATTATAATTTTATGTGGAATTTAAAAATGTAAAAATATACTGGGTGTTATATTTAAAAATATAAAATTCGTTCGAATTCCAGACAAACTAAAAAGCTGGCAACAACGCCAATATCGTCATTCGGTGCGTTAGATCCTCTTACACAACTGTACCAAATTTGGTTTAAATCGGCCAGTAAATTGTGATGTTATTAAGCCGTTTCCAGACTTTATACACACACTGTATGTGCATTAAAATATGTAATAAGTTGCCATACAATATCAAAAATATTCAGAATTTTAAAGAATTTAAGAGAAAAACTAAACAACTTCTAGTAAACTTAGAACCATATAACTCAAATGATTATTTAAGCATGTAGTATTTTTTAGAAATAAAGATGACGCCATTTCATTTCATATTTTTGTAATACCTATGTAAATATGTACTGTAGAGACTAAATCTGAAATATAGAAATTTTTGAATTTGAATTTGAATTAGTAAGGGATAGACTATATAGCGCTTGCTGAGAGTAATCTAAACCATTTCTCCATATTTAAAAAAGAAGAACTATTTAGTTCCTAAAAATTATATTTTAGAGGGTTTATTTTTAGTTTATTTTTTGTGATAATTGGATAACCTTGTAGGAATTAGAAAATCGTTTATTAAAAATATTTTATTCGATACATATTTTAATGGTTAAATGGCATTTTGTTACAGGAAAAAAATATCAAATAAGCTCAAAAATATGTTGTCAAAAAAACGTGCTCGTGTGTTTCTAAGAAATATTGAAGGGATTAAAGGATTTCTTTTTGTGGTTACCCATATATATTTTAAAAAAAAACTTACAGTGTATAAGGGATTTTAGGTTGCATTCCTATTATGCAGTTCTACACCAGGCTCTGTTGGAAAATGATTTTTATAAGCAGCTTGACTATTGCTATTGTCTAAGAGAGATGTGTACTGAAAATCCTCAATTCCTTTTCCGGATTTTATGGACTGAAGAGGCCACTTTTATTAGCAGCGGCATAATTAATTTACATAATATGCATTATTGGCCACAAACAAATTCTCACTGGATGCGAGAAGCGGATCACCAAAGCAGGTGGAGTGTAAACGTGCGGTGCGGAGTTTTAGGATACATAATTATCGGACCGTTTATTTTTAATGGCCATCTAAATGGCGAATCTTACTTTAAGCACACTTTTCGGAAAGGGTCCGTGATTTTTTAATTGTTAGGTATCCGAATCGCTGGATTGGAAAAAGTAGTTTATTTCCATGACCATCTAAATCACCTGATTTAACTGTGTTAGATTTTTTCTTCTGGGGACGATTAAAATACAGTGTTTATAATACGCGACCAACTACACGAGACAATATGATTGAGCGAATTGAAAAAGCCATAAATTCGATTACACGAGCTGAAATTGAAGCAGCTATTTCTAGTTCTAGAAGAAGAATCAAGAGTTGTGTTTTGCAAAATAGAAATCATTTTAAACATTTATAAAGTCTTTCGCTTGTTTCATTAAAAAGTTTTCCATTATTATTTTAATGCTGTTGTCCGTTGAACACGCTCCTAATTTTTTCTTTGACATAATTTGGACTTGTCCTAAGCCTACATAAAGTGTGAAGGAAAGCATAGAATATGACAAATGAAGACATATTATTTCTAATCCAACCTACATAAAGTCGCCACAGTGGTTCTTTTCCCGTGCGTCATCACTTTTACGTCATCAAAATCGTATGAATCAAATCAAAATTACGAGACGAAAAAAGTCAAAACTAAGTTAAGTTCATAAAATGGACGTGCCTGCCTACCGTTTGACGTACCTACATAATATCACGAAAAATTATTATTTATTTTAAGTTTTGCCCGGCATTCTCTATTATCTAAAAGAAATTGACAAACAAATGTTTATACATTTAATACTATTTTTAAAGCTTAAAATCTACAAAAGTTTGGTGTTTTATTGACTATTAAAATCGCAAAAGTCAAATTTTTAACATCCTTTCATTTAAGGGAATTTAGCCACTGCCGTAAACGTTTCAAAGAACTTTTACGGTTAGAATATTTAAAATAAATAAATTAGTTATTATAAAAATCCATAAATACTTACCGCCAAAACAGATGGTGGGTATAATTACCTCTAAAAAGAACTATTTTTAGAAACAGGAACAGTTCTAAGGCATACAGATTTACAAAATACGAATTAGATTGGCAGATTAAAATAAGGTTGACAATGACGTTCTAAAATACAACGGTTGTCAACTAAACAAATAAAGAAAGTAATTAACTGACGTTTATAGTTTTATCCTTGTCTAGCACGTTATATTATTGCGGAATTTTGGAGACGTTCTTTTATGCTTTTATTCAAACTTGTTACTGTAATAAACAAGGATGCAGAGTTATTAACCACGTCGAGTCCTGATCGTTGATTGATGACGCACGGGCAAAGATCCACTGTGGCAACTTTACCTATGGAACTATAAAAACAATAATTTCTTCGATTAAAGTGTTAAAAATTATTGTTTTGGCAATTACTCTGAAACGAACAAAGATATTTAACTGTAGTCTCCACATTTTTTCTTAGAAATTTAATCTTTCCGATTATAATGTCATAGTTATATCGTATGATTTGAATATTCGGGATAAAATCAAAAAACTGTTATTATTACAAATTGCGCATTCTTGAAAGTTTATTAGAAACCATCATGTACCAGTCGATACGACAATTAAAAGCACTTATTGTTCTCTTCCAAACAAGCTTAAATTTAGGGAAATCGAAGTCGTTTATTATTTTTTTTTATTATTATTAAGTTACAGCGATTTAAATGATTACACATTCAATTGCTTCCCCCACTCTTATTAGGGTCGGTATGAAAATTCGCAAAAACCCAAAATTATGCAGAATTGTTTAAGCTTTCGAATGATGTGTGATGCCTCAATATTGTCGCATATGGATTGGCATCCTTAGGGCTAGATGACATAATAAAAACTTCACTGCAATGTAAAGACTCTTAAGGTGGCGGAGCTAATCATAAAAAAAGTTGTGATAAAAAACTAGTGTATAGAACAGGGTCAATGACATTTAAGTTTAGTCGGAGGAGTCGGAATAAGAATGTTTATGAAAACAATTGTTTGTAATTGGTTGGAATTAAGGGTTCCATTTTGAATAGTACACAGTAGTATATCCAGGAAAATCCCCTCTTTTACAGTTTTGGAAAATAATTTATGACACAGCAAAAGAAACCCCTTCTTCCACTTGGTAGGGGTTAAAAAGCACTATGAAAACTCTAAAGCGCATTTTAAAGAGTTGTAAAAAGTATTTAAGTGTAAGGGAAACCTCTACCCATTTGTCTATTCAAAGTACTAGTTCTCTCAATTTAAGTGAAGTTATGGAAAACACTGCTCTAGAATCAATCTACTTTGCTCCCATTGCGTAAGTGTTCTTTATACAGTGACTTATTACGTGCTTATGCGTAAACTGTTTAATCTTCTTTTGGCTTGAGTTAACTATAAAGTCATAGTTATTTCTTCTGAGTTACTTGGATTAGACCACCACTCCTGAAGTGAGTCTTAAGAAGGCGACTCTTTTTTAAAGTAGCTTTCTAAATTAACATTTTTGTAAACACATATTTTTGGTTATTTTTATAGTTTGTAAGATTGTATTTTGTGCCACAATTAATCATTGCTTTGCTTTATTTTTTGCCATTAAATAAACTAGTTAAAAATTCTTTGGTGTTTCAGTGAAGAACTAGAGCGCAACCTTAAATCCGTTAAGACGATTAAATTATTTTATTTTATAAATGTTTATTTTCAAACTATCTAAGCTACACAACCAAGTCGACTACAAACCTTAGCCCAACATTATCGGAATTTTCGGAGAAATTAAGAATTTAAAAAATTTATTTTCAAATTGTGCCCCCTTGCGACGAAATGCGGAACTTCCAGAACCTCCAGAATTTTCTCATGGCCACTTTAATGCAATTTTTTTCCCTAAGTTTCTCTGCTTAGTAGTGATATAATTTTTTATAGACACAAGCTATATTATATTTAATTTCTATTTCAAAAGCTAAAGGAATTTAATCGTGGTTCTTTTAATCAGTATAAACATTTGTGATAGGTCAATATATGTAAAATGCTGACAGCTGATTTGTTGAATGATGGTCACTGTCAATGGAAAAATGATTACAACCGATACGTTTTTGTTGACTATTATTTTGGTTATCATACTGTATCTTATGAAGCCTTGTAACTAACAATTGAATATTTACATCCTGCTTACAAAAGAGTCTTGTAAAGTTGATGTACGTATAATACGTACAAAAACAGGCAAAATTAAATTTTCGTTCCTTATTTTCATTTAAAACACAGGAAAACAATTTAATTTTCATTCAATCTGGTATATTAACACGGGAAATTGCCTCCGACTTGACATTGGAGGGGAGAAGCGAAACATCCCCCAAGGAGGAAAAGGTAATGGGGTTAAAATTAGCTCGGTGCCTTTATTTACAAATTATAACGTAATAATATCACCGAAAATGGAAATTTGCGTTTTTTATAATGGCTAATTACTTCGTAAAGATGTGCCAATTAACAGTGTAAAGTGGGGTGACTGTCTTGTATAAGAGGCTGTATGACTTATTAGATTTTGAACAGCTACAAAGGGGATTAATAAGAACGTTGGCATTGAAAGCAAAGTAAAAGATGTGGATTGTAAACCGATATTTCTGATATAATTTACAGCGTTCTGATAAAGAAACGGATCACCCTTTTATATAGAATACCCCCAACTAAATCCAGAATCGCTCGGGCCTGTCAAAATAATTTTTTAATCATTTTTTTAGAAAGAAGATGTTATATGCTGTGGATCATAAAAATGCTACGTTTATCAACTTACATTTTTTTAATGAAACCTTTTGTATATTGCTTGTTTGAAGGTGGTAGACAACGAAGTAATATCAAAAAAAAAAAAATTACCTTATCGGACTTCCATTGTCTTTATTTTGTTACTTAACACAACGTTTCGGTTAGTCAGTATCTCTAACCGTTTTCAAGTATAAACTAAATTAAAATTCTAAGGCTACTGTCTTAAATACTATCCATGTGCAGTGAAGCTTGATGACTCCGCCTACGTGCTTATTGGAGTGTGAAGTTTGAGCTGTTGGTTTTGGACAAGAAGAGGCTTCCGGATATTGAAGATATCTATACTTGGTTTACTAAATATATGGGTATTTTGATTCATGAAAGCTGCTTCTTTGAACTTTCGTTTTTTCAAGTGCTGTTCCGTGTCCAAAACCTTGGCTTCTGACCACTGTATATTATGCTGGTTAGTCCATACATGTTCCGCTATACCTGATCTTGAAGTTTCACCTCTTTGAGTATGTTTCAAATGTTCTTTAACTCGTACGGGAAGAGGTCTTTTTGTTTCTCCAATGTTCGATTCGCCACACTCGCGAGGGATTTGATAGATACAATTTTTTTGTTTTCATTACGGGGGGTTTTACTTTTGTAAGAAAGCTTCTAAGTGTATTTCCGGATTTGAAGGCGGTTTATGATATTATAGTTTTTGGTTATTCTTCTAATCTTTTCAGAAATCCCTTTGACATAAGGTATTGTGAGGAATGCTTGCTCCACTTTCGTTTCTGTATTAGTTTTTACTTCGCGATTTTTAAATTTTGAGATGGTATTGGTTACAAAGTTTTCAGGGTAACCATTCTGTTTTAAATCTTTTTTGATGTTAGAAATTTCAATATTAAGGTCTTCCGGATTGTTGCAAACATTAAATGCTCTGTAATAAAAGAGTTTGAATTATGCCCTGTTTTATGGAGTTTGAATGATTCGATCCGTGATAAAGGTATTGCCCGGTGTGAGTGGGTTTCCTGTACACTGAAGTTTTTATGTTTTCAGCACTTCGTTTGACGAGAACATCGAGAAGAGGTAGAGTAGAATGTTTTTCTGTTTCCATAGTAAATGTAATGGATTGTCTTATACTATTAATATGTTCTAAAAACCGTATCAGCTCTTCTTTGCTGTCTGTCCAGATAATAAAGGTATCATCAACATATCTAAGCCAAAGTTTAGGTTTAATCTTGGCAGTGTTAATAGCGTGTGACTCGAACCATTCCATGTACAGGTTAGCCACCACCGGAGAGAGAGATGAACCCATTGGAAGACCGTCATCCTGGGCATAGAACCTTTCTTTTACTTGAAAGTAGGAACTACGTAGACAGCACTCCAATAGTTCCATCACTCCCTCCAGCGGCAAACTAGTGCGTTCTGAAAGGGTTGGGTCTTCTTGTAACTTTTGCTTGATGATATGCAGTGATTCCCCTATTGGGACGTTGGTGTATAAACTTTCTACGTCGAAACTGCGTCGAAACAAATGTGTCTTGCGGTTCTAAATTGACGGTTTTTAGAATATTTACAAAGTGGTTAGAGTTTTGAACAAAAGAAAATGACTTACCCTGTAACGGTTTAATTATCTCAAGAAGAAACTTTGATAATGCGCTTGTAGGAGAATCCCTGGAGCTGGTGATTAGTCTTAGTGGCATGTTGTTCTTATGTATTTAGAACCGCAAGACACATCTGTCAGTTTTGACGTAGAAAGTTTATACACCAACGTCCCAATATGGGAATCACTGCATATCATCAAGCAAAAGTTACAGGAAGACCCAACCCTTTCAGAAAGCACTAGTTTGCCGCTGGATGGGGTGATGGAACTATTGGAGTGTTGTCTACGTAGTTCTTACTTTCAAGTAAAAGATAAGTTCTATGCCCAAGATGACGGTCTTCCAATGGGCTCATCTCTCTCTCCGGTGGTGGATAACCTGTACATGGAATGGTTTGAGTCATAGGCTATTAACACTGCCAAGATTAAACCTAAACTTTGGCTTAGATAGTTGATGATACCTTTATTATCTGGACAGACAGCAAAGAAACGCTGATACGGTTTTTGGAACATATTAATAGTATAAGACAATCCATTATATTTACCATGGAAACAGAAAAACATTCTACTCTACCTTTTTTCGATGTTCTCGTCAAACAAAGTGCTGAAGACATAAAAACTTCAGTGTACAGGAAACCCACTAACACAGGGCAATTCCTTAATCACGGATCGAATCATTCAAACTCCATAAAACAGGGCATAATTCAAACTCTTTATTACAGAGCATCTAATGTTTGCAACAATCCGGAAGACCTAAATATTGAAATTTCTAACATCAAAAAAGATTTAAAACAGAATGGTTACCCTGAAAACTTTGTAACTAATACCATCTCAAAATTTAAAAATCGCGAGGTAAAAACTAATACAGAAACGAAAGAGGAGCAAGCATTCCTCACAATACCTTATGTCAAAGGGATTTCTGAAAAGATTAGAAGAATAATCAAAAACTATAATATCAAAACCGCCTTCAAATCCGGAAATACACTTAGAAGCTTTCTTACAAAAGTAAAACCCCCCCGTAATGAAAACACAAAAAATTGTATCTATCAAATCCCTTGCGAATGTGGCGAATCGTACATTGGAGAAACAAAAAGACCTCTTCCCGTACGAGTTAAAGAACATTTGAAACATACTCAAAGAGGTGAAATTTCAAGATCAGGTATAGCGGAACATGTATGGACTAACCAGCATAATATACAGTGGTCAGAAGCCAAGGTTTTGGACACGGAACAGCACTGGAGAAAACGAAAGTTCAAAGAAGCAGCTTTCATGAATCAAAATACCCATATATTTAGTAAACCAAGTATAGATATCCCCAATATCTGGAAGCCTGTACTTGTCCAAAACCAACAGCTCAAACTTCACACTCCAATAAGCACGTAGGCGGAGTCATCAAGCTTCACTGCACATGGATAGTATTTAAGACAGTAGCCTTAGAATTTTAATTTAGTTTACACTTGAAAACGGTTAGAGATACTGACTAACCGAAACGTTGTGTTAAGTAACAAAATAAAGACAATGTTAGTCCGACAAGGTAATTTTTTTGCTTTTGTATATTTTTACATTCTACAATCAATTCTAGACATTTTTCATAAATCATGCCTTATCCAATCTTCAACCGTTAACGAAATATTAACACTTTAATGCTAGTATTCACCATTGATAATATGTTTTTCGACTTGGCAACGTTCTGAACTTAAGTCACAATCATTAAGGCATTGACAATGACAATTTGCTATTTAAGTTTAAGATGTCAAAAAATATCACTGAATATTAATCAAATTTAAATCTTGCTCTGCTGATTACATTTAAAATACGCCTCTCTGAAGATGAACGCATAGAAATTTGGATTATTGATTATTATTAAAAGAGAATATTGTGGCATATCGGACAAGTGTGTAACTATTTTTTATATTGACATACACAGGGACCCAAGTTTAATGGATCCCTGGGGCGGGTAGACCAAGACGGCCGTTTCGTCCTTGTTAGGACTCGACGGGCAGCCATAACCCAAGCAATTCCAAGAACGACGGTAAAATGTACTTTTTCTAATTTTGTCTCGAAACAGATCTATTTCGAACGCGCTAGCGAGTTCGTAATAGATCTATTTCGAACTCCGAATTTTATTATTTAGAGGTTGGCCCTACATGACATGTTTTTTTTCACCGTTTAGCATAGCATTCTAGATAACTAATATTTTTTAGTCCAAATATGCAAAATACTACACGAACCCACGTATGTATGTTTGGTTGCCTAGATCTACAAATCTGTATGTATTGTTTTAGTTAATTAAAAACACATATTAAATAATAACTTTATTGACGGAGAACTATTTTGCTTTTGTAGATGCTTCAAGCTATCATTTTTTGCCAAATCCTATCCAAAATTCAATCTACTAACCTTCCAATGTCGATTTTAACTACAACTTTATTTGAATTTTCCATCTTCCCTATACTAAATTGCAATGCCGTGACGTAAAATCACGTCTTTTGAAATTCGAAAAAAAGTAGCAAAATCGCCCGAATTTCCGAACGCTCTGTATATGTACCAAATGTATAAGGATCACACAACGTATTCCGTCCAATTTCAAATCTCATATCGCTAAAATAACTTTAGAATCTCGTGGTGAAAATGGGTGAATAAATCAAAAAATGACAGTTCGCAAAATAATTTTTATTGTCCATATAATAAAAATAGTATTACCAACATAACATTTAGACATAAAAATTTACAAAATTTGAAGGATTTATTTTCTTTTTAAATATGTGTTTTTTATTGAAAAAACTACAAATTAGAAAAAATAGTATAAAGTACGTGTTATATAAAGCAGTTTTAAGCACTTGTCCCGTTATAAAACTCGCCGCAAGCGGCTCGTTTTTTAACATGGACGCGTGCTATAAAATGATGCTTTATAAAACGTGTACGTTAATATACCTACTATTATTTCAACGTCTCACTTTATACAATAATATTATTTTTGTGTACTTTAATATATTATTTATATATATATACTATTTAAAAGCCTCTTTGCAAAATCAAAGCGGCCATCAATACACCGTAGCGCCATCCCAGCGGAATTAACTCCAATATAAAAGGCAGTCACACTGGTTATAATCGAAAGGTAGACAACTAAATAAGGTGCATCACAATCCAGTATAGGGAACGCTATTTGCGTTTTGATCGAAAACATTTGCCATTTTGCAGACCAGGAAACAGATCAACCCTGGCACCCACTAGAATGCGCGTCACCTGTTTAAGTTTTGAGCCATAAAAATGTTTAGAAGATGATACAGTGTCCGCGTTATTTTCGCGGAAACTATATCATCTTCTATTGATTATAATATAACTTTCGTCGTCAAGTAAGGTGACTACACAAAAATGCTGAATTCAGATTTAACTTCTGTAGTTTTATTATTTTTGTTTTCAACCAAGAAACTTTCTCCTTATTAATAGTTATTTTTCTGTTTACAATTTGTTTTATTATCTTCAGAAGAGTAGAAATCGAAATCTCTCTAAAAAATAAAAAATACAATATTTGGTAAATACTATTTTATTTAAATATGTGCAAAATATTTCTATAATTTTACCTAGTAAACCACGCCTGCAAACCGGAAATTGCGAATATGTGGTTTTGGCTCAGGTTCACACGGTTCCTAAACTATCTGAGCCCATAAGACAGAATCGCGATTCATTGGAAAATAATACACGCAATATTTTATTGAAAACTATTAAGTAGGTCCTAGATTAAAATCAATATTATTCTTGAATTCGTAACCAAGAATGATTGGTTAAAATTTTAACCACGAATTGATTAAAATTGTCGCTAAATAAATTATTATTAGTATTTTAAAAATATAAAGTAATCCAATCAATAGATATAGGTTAAATAATAAAAGGTACACATCCTACTGAAATAAATCAACGCACAAAATACCCAAACATAACCCCAAAAATAAAATCAGTTTAATTGTTTTCTGATTACTGCGACAAAAAAATTTATGCCTGTGTCACATCCAACCGACTATTAAATCGAACGACCGAAAGCACGCCGCAAAAAGCAGTTTTTAGCTAATTGGCGTCATAGATTACGGCACATGGCTGACTCCTACCTCGTGTTTGGTAATATAAATAGCCTTATTAAGGATGATCCACAACGTAGACAACGTGCAGACCGTGTATGCGTCGACGGTCCTCCGTACTAATATTCAGACTCCTGATAAATTATTATAGAGTTTAAAGACTGCTTTAAATCTTAATTGTTAATTTAAAATAAAAATAAAAATAATGAACTTATTTAGTACCAAGATAATTGTTATAATCGTATGAGAATATTGCCGTAGTGGATACAGGGGCGTCGCTAGGCACTTACGATTGGGGGTGGCGCAACTGTTTAAAATGCAACTCATAATATTGGGTACCACAAAGACAAAAAACAATACCACGACAACCACGCCCAAATTTTGCTAAATTTAGTCAATATCTTGTAGTAAATACTATACCTAGTCCTTTGTTCACTTAACAGAAGGTCCTCATTCCGCTCAATGTTAAATAGGCAATCCTTCATTAAAATACATATTTTAATTTCTTGAGTATTTTATGATAATTTTTAACCTGTCACCATACACACACCAAATAACAACGTACCCTACATAACATAAATTAACTACATACTAAAAAAACGTGGCTAAGTGACCTGTCATTTATGGCACCCCGTTGAAGTCTGGTCTATTTTACGTTAAGATTTTGGCGACAGAGACAGGGCTGGGCTAAGTTCTTCCACCATCGCATTTACCGTATTTCAAACTTGTACGAGGGTCTTAATGGTTTATTAGCATAATGGCTCTTGCAAAAATACAGCGTTAATTTTATTTGCAATTGATACATTGAACTCAACGTGCGAAAGGTTAAAATTTACGGCGTTATTCATTGGTAAAACATAGAAAAACATTTGACATGCTTATCAATGGAAAACACAATTAACAACCCTGACAACATAAAATAGTTTCGTCGCCTAGATATTGTAGCTACGAGCCAATCAAGCGGCAAGCGGGCGCTTGCGCATGTTCCGCGTTCAATGCTACGTTGCCATATTATATTTACGTTTGCAGCGTAGTAGAAAGCCGCCAAATTTGGCTTCTTCGCAAAAAAATATTGGGGAGTACGTCGCCGTCGAGAGCGCGCCAAATAGTAACAATTGAATATTTAAAAAGGTTAATTCGACTTTTTTGCAAAAACGTGCTAATATTGTCAAAATGATTTATTTTAAGTTGTTCAGTATGTTATAAGTATTAATCCATTCGCTGCGTCTAAGGTTGCGCCGGTCACCACAGAAGCGGAATTTCAATCGTCCATTTTGAAATAATCAAAACTAACTTAAAAATTCACTTATTCGAAAACGACCGCGAAAACAATTTAATCTAACCTCTAAATATGCGGACCAATATCCTTCAAAGGCGGACGAAACACTGAGCAATAGAAACGCAAAGAGACGACGACGCTATATGGCGTCCTCCGCAAGTAGGAAGGGTCAGCATGGACGCCATATGGCGTCGTCTGCAGCGAAAGGGTTAAGAATATATTTTGTTATTTCCCATTTCCCAACTAAACCTCAGATTTCGCAACTTTCACTACTTTATAACAATATTAAGGGGTTAACACCCCTACCAAGCCTCCCTATGCCTCCGTCCCTGAGTTAGACCGACTGTGATATGCACAAGAACAAGAGAAACAAAATAGTGCACATAAATTGGTGCATCATGTACAAGAATATTGTGGACATCATTGGTAAATCATAAGCAACAAATTGTAAACTGTACATTAATTGGCGCATCATGTACAATAAAATTGTGGAATAACGGGTAAGTCATAAGCAAAAAAATTGTGAAGTGCACATAAATCGGCGCATCATGCATAAAAAAATAGTGAAACGAATAAAAACTGGTATAAAATTAAAAAAAAAAACGCAAAGTGCATATAAATGTAATTGTGCAAAAAAAATGTGCGAAGTACCTAAACGGTTCACATATTTTTGTCAAGGAAGAAAATTAAGAATATAATAGTTTATTAATATATTATTGTCTCTTACCTCGTGTTTGGTAATATAAATTGGCTTATTAAAGAGAATCCACACCGTGGTCTCCCAGCAGCCCGGGTGCGTCGTCGAGCCCTCGTACGTCATGAAGAGCTCTGTCTTTGGCAGCATATCTCGTAAAGAGATGTGCCTGACGGGCGTTGACGCACCTGAAACAAACAAGATTCTAATTAGTTAAAATTTTCCCATAAATAACACTGCATTATTTTATTAAATCAGAGTGGCTTAAAAGTCTATGTTCAAAGCGCCAATAGTGCTACAACAATAAAAGTAAAATGCCTTTTATAGTACCGTACATAATCTACAACTTTGTTTACAAGCATATTTTGTAGTACCACGATTTCACTAGCCGCAAAAAGTAAATTTTATTGATTTGTTAAGTATACATATTCAAACTTTTTTAGTGAAGGTGATACTGAAGTCGTCAGGGCAGCGACAAACCCGAACAAACCCGACCAAATAATATTGGTGGAATTCCTTTTTAGAAAGGAAGTAAATTAAATCTGGGTTTGATACCTTTAAACCGATGCATAAATTTAAAAAAAATTGTGAACTGCATATAAATTTTCGCAACATGCAAAGAGTATAAAAAAATGCGCCAATATACATCTTTTAATGTTAAAAATTCTGTTTAAACTCCGAAAATTATTTTTAATTATCAGTTTCGGTTTATTTTCAATTAAAAAGTATACACATGCTGTATAATATTACAAGAAGACACATATAAAAAAAAAGGAAAATTAAACATAATAAGCCTAGTATAATCCCTTAATAGTTCTTTCACAAATCAAAGTACACAAGGCAAGGGCGTAGATAGGGGGGTAGAGGGGGTAAATACTTCTAGGATTGTAATTATCTCTCCCCACGACTATAATTTCGATAAAATGATACATGATTACATTTGTACGTATATACCCCTTTCAGAACGGTAATTACCCCCTCCCAGGACGGTGATTTTCCCCTTCCTAGTACTATTAGTTCTGATTGATAATAAAAGGATACATGGTTAAATGATGACTGCCTCCGCCTTTAAATACAGCAGCAAAATAACACTATAAATAGAGAGGCCTGACTTTTTATTTAGGCGAAAAGATCCTACTTGCGTGTGATATCAAGAAATTTTTTTTAAAATTATTGATGCTTTACTTCCTCCCTCCCCACCTCGGAAAAAAACCATATCTACGCTCGTGATACAAGGTAGTCATTTGCTACCGCTAGTGCGGTAAGGTACAATAGTTGAGTTGAAAAATTATATATTTATTTTCAACAGAACATCTTATTTTATAGAATTTTCCATTTTAGATATCAAATTAAGTATAGTTGAAATAATTTTTTTTTCTTCAAACGTCATAATAAAGGTGATAACTTATGTGACGTTTCTCAATGACATTAAATGTCATTTTTATGACCAGGAGTATAAATGCCCTCCTAGTGAAAAGCGCAGCAACTTCCTGAACGTTAGTTCTGAGAAAAACGCAAAAAACGTTTTTTCGCTAGTATTTTTTTATAAATAAATATTTTTAATTTTTTCTTTTACCAGATTGATAAAAAAATATAAAACAATTTTTTTGATATAGGTTTCAATGAATTTGGACCGTAAATAATTTTTTTATTGAGCATACTGCGTTTTTGTTTAGTATTTCTTAGAGCTTTGCATTAGTGCTGCTTAACAAAAACGAAGTATGCCATATTTACTAGTGTAAAATATACTGCGCTTTCCACTAGAAAACCATGAGCTGCAATGTGCTTTGCTTCTAAGAAAAAACGCAGCATTTAATGGGCATCAGTAAAATGCTACATTCTTGACTAGAAAAATCAGATGCTGCGATTTTCTTTAAAAAAGCATTACGTTTTGCAGAAACTGCATATTTATTAGGCGTTTTTTTGTCTTAATTTTTTATTTTTTTTTCAACAATAATTTTTTTAAAGATAGAGAATTGTATTCTACACAATAATATGTAAAAATCTCAAAATCGAAAATTTACTAAGTTACTGCGTTCTCCACTAGAAGGGGAATAGGCTTATACTCCTAGGCGTATAAATACATTATATTACTATAAATTTATTAATTTTTAGTTTTATTTATTGTCTTTTAGCTTTGAGCATTGCTCATTTAGACACAAAATTTAAATTCATTTTATTTAATTCATCAGTTTTAATAAACGAACATTTACACAGTACACAACGATTATTGGCATTCACAGTGGTATCTATTATTTACTGGTAATATTTATAGTAAAAGTACAATTGTAAAGAGTTGCATCATTTAAGAATCCTCCACTTATTCTTGCAATATCAATACTGGTCATAACAATTTTTCCAGGGTGAACTGTTTTTAAAAATTCATTAATATATTCACTACGTTCGTCAGACAAACTTTTTACGCTCAGCACATAAAGTATTTCTTATTCTCCTAATATCATAATGTACCTACTATTAAATCTCAAAAAGTACCATTATATTAACAAGGTATTAACTTTTAAAAAAAGTCCAGTTATTGCATTTTGACAGGCTATAAGTCATAAAAATTTAGGGTACTTCTTATATATTAACGAGGAATGTGCCTGATAGAAATATTCATTAATTTTTTATTATCTGGTAGTAAAATTCAATGTTTACAAAACAAAAGAAAATAGATGCAATATCTTAAAATTAGTTTAATTTATTTTGTAAGACGCTACCAAAGTCAAAATCAAGAGAAAATTTAATAAAACCTCTTTAAAAGCCCGCATTTGCATAATACTTGCGCTTTGATACCCCGGCAAGTTTACATGAAAACACATTTTCAGGAAACTTTTTTAATCTCGCTTTTTCTAACTATAGTTTTCTTTGCTTTTTTACCTTTTTGCATGTTTACTTATCTAAGTTTTGATCAATCTAAATTTAATTTAAGAAAAGAAAGTTTTAGTCTTATGCTGCAAGCTTTCATTTAAGTTTTCTCTATGGTCATGAAAAATATATTTTTAAGGGACTATCATAGCTGTTTGGTTTGGTACATAAATATTGCTCGAAAGCCACTAAAACTATAAAATATATTTGAAGATATATTATTTTGTTTATAGATTAAGTAATTTTCTTCCATTGCATTGAGCCGTACCCAGAAATCACCCCAAAAATATGCTAATTTGGGAATTCCAATAGCTCTAGCAACTGATTTGATAAAAGAGTAATCTGTAATTGTTTCCTTCATACTCATAATCATGATAAAAAATTATTCAATTACTTTGCACAACGTTAATAGGAAAATTTTAAAAATAATTTTCACTAGTAATGCCACAAAAGGTTAAATTATATCCGTATTTCATTTAACCTCGCGCGGTAAGAAAATTCCACACAAAATTATGTGCAATTTTCTATTTATCTATGCAATTCTTGCTAATTATAGTTTCACGAAAATACAATTTTAGGTCTTAACATTGTATATTTTTTTTCATTTTACGTAATTTTAGTTTACAACATTTAGTAGAAAGTTTTTTTTTAATTTTTCTAAAATTCCACTAAACGCATTGTGATGCTATACTAATAAGTTAAAATTTAGAGCCATATTTTTTTAAATATCGGTTGTAGTTGCGCAAAAATATTATTTCAATATTTAACATAGCTTATTATTTCATACTATGTACAATTTGTTTTCTTACAATTGGTAAAAAATTAAAATTTTTTTGGGTTTTCATATACACTATTCGACAAAAGTAGAGCAACAAAGTGCTGTTATTTCTTTGAATTTGAAAATTTATTTATATGATTGTGATCCTCAGCTAATTTTATTGAAATATGATTCCCACAATATCAGTAATATTTCACAATATTTTGATACACTTTAAAGAAAATATAGGTAGAGAAATATTTATAATTATAAAAATCGACGAAATGAAGTGCGACATAAGTAAAGCAACAAATTTTGTCAACAGTATTTTATTTTAGATATTACGATGAAAGAACATTACACACATTTAATAATTAAAATAGCCAAAAGTATTATATTAATAGTTAATAGAATATTCATTATTATTTATTACTTGCCGACAACGTCGCGGCATTGAATCAATCAATTTTTGAAAAGTATTTTCGGGAAGATTTGTCCAAACTTCATTGATTTTATTTACCAATGATTGTTTATTTGGAAATAATTGTGTACGTATTCCACGTTCTACTTCCTCCCATAGATTTTCAATGGGGTTAAGGTCTGGGGATTGTGCCGGCCACTGCAAAACCCGAACGTTATTTTCTTGAAACCACTCTTGAACAATTCGTGAAGAGTGTTTTGGATCGTTATCATGTTGGAAAATAAAACGCAACGGCATTTCCCACTCTGCATAAGGCAACATTACATTTTGCATTATATCTCTATAGACCAGCGGTTCCCAACCAGTGCGTCGCGATGATTATTTGGGAGGGTCGCCAGCCTTTAAGGCTTAAAGCCCAAACCAAAGGCGAGAAATAGACTGGATGTTCAAGATTACATTAGACTGGTTTTGACATGTACTCAACCAAGAATTTTAAAACTTGTTATGCAGATGCAAGCTCAGTTATCACATTAACATACCAAATAAATGATATTACTGTTATTAATCTGTTTTTTTTTATATATTTTGTTATATTTCCATTTTACATTTGCTAATTTAAAAATATAATTTACAAATTATAACAAAAAACTTCAGTATAAAAAAGTGAATAATACTTGTCTGCGTACCGGTCGCGATATAGAGTGAACTTCAGTGTTAAATTCGTACGATATCGATCCGGTCGCAAAATGACGTTGTTTAGTAGTTTTACGGATTATTATAAATAAATCGCTACGAGCTCGGACTCAAATAATAATTAGTTAGTGATTTAATTAATAAGTGTTTACGAACAATGAAGTGCCGTTAACCATATTATGGATTATAAAATATAAGGTAAAAATTTCTTAATAAAATTAATCTTTTAATGTATAATCCCCAATACATTAAAACTGGCGACGAGAATTTAGAACCAGACTTTCATTCAAGGTCAAGCAGAACAATTTTTTTTTACTATCACTACGTACAATACCCACAATTTTAAGAATTTAAAATGGGTGGCAACAAAACTGAAAAAACCGAAGAATCTTCAACTTCATCAGGAGGAAAGACATTTTATCAGAAAAATTTGGAATTCAATCCAGAGATTATTGATTTCGATACATTCAAAATAAAATTTGAAAATTACCTTTCTTTAAATGAAATTACAAATGACCCTTTACAAAGAGCCCTACTTATAGATTCGCTGGCACCCAAGCCACTACAAACATTAATATCCCTGTGCAGACCAGAAGCTCCTTCCGCCTTTTCTTACAAAGAGTTAGTAAAAAAGTTACAGGATAATTACAAAAAAGTAACTTTTATTTCTACCGAAAGATACAATTTCTTTACTTTTAAGCAGATTATGGGTCAATCAATTCAAGAGTTTGCAAATAAATTAAGAGATATGAGCGCTTCATGCAATTTTCCCCAAGGTTTTCTTTCCGATGCTTTAATTACAGCCTTCATAATGGGTTTGTCAGATAATGGCGTAAGAAAAAATTTATTACAGCAAGATTTAAAAGATTTTGATAAAACTGTTGAAACTGCAAAAATTTTAATAGGAGTTTTCAATACAGGAAACACGGAATCACGCCAGGAAAGTGAAGTACAGTATAACTATTCTAGAAGACGTTCAGGATCATTTTCTTCAAATTCGTCCAGATTTGGTAATAAGAAAAACAAATACATGTGTTTTAGTTGCGGTGGAAATCATTCTAGGAAGAATTGTAAATTTCGTTCTGCTACCTGCAATTTATGTTCTAGAAAAGGACACATAGCTAAAATTTGTAGATCATCCAGTAATACAAACAATTGTGATACGAATTCGTTACAAAATAATAGGAGAACAAGAAGTACCTCGCCTTCACCAAAAGTTGAAATGTTAATCAAACATTGAGAAACCAGGATCATTTTGATGTTTTTCATATACAAAATATTGACAGCAGTTCAAAGTTTTATGTTAAAGTCAAAATAGAAGAAAAAATTATTCAAATGGAGCTAGTCACAGGAAGTTGTGCTACGATAGTAAATGAAAATACGTATGAAGAATTAGGACGTCCTACCTTAACTAAACCATCTACAATTTTGTCAAGTTATTCAGGTCATCAAATTTCACTTTTTGGGGAATGTTACGTCAATGTTAAATTTAGAGACACTACAGCCAATTTAAAATTACTTTTTGCGCAAGGCAAAACAAATAATTTACTAGGCAGGGACTGGATCGACTGTTTAAATTTAAGGGACGTCAGCTTACACGAATTATGTAATTCACCAGTATTTTCAATTTCATTCGGAAAACCTAAGAAAAAGGTATCTTTTTCTGCAGATTTACCTTATAATCCTTCAGGAGAGTTAGATAAAATTATAAATTCTTACCAAGATATTTTTGGATCTGACTTGGGTCATTGTAAAAAATTTCAAGCACATTTATACTTAAAACCTACATCTATGCCTGTATTTTGTAAAGCTAGAAATATACCTTTTGCAGTACAAGAAGCTGTTTCAAATGACATTGACAGATTGGTTTCACTTGGTGTTTTGGAGCCTGTAGATTATTCAGAATGGGCAGCTCCAATAGTAGTAGTAAAAAAGCCTAATAACCAAATTAGAATTTGTGGTGATTTTAGCACGGGGCTAAATAAAGCTTTAAACATAAACAAATACCCTTTACCTACTGCCGACAAAATTTTTACTTCACTACAAGGAGGAAAATTTTTTTCAACTATATATTTTTCTGAGGCATATTTTCAAATTGAATTGGATGAAGAAAGTAGAAAATTACTAGTTATTAATACGCATAAAGGACTTTTTCGTTTTAACAGATTAGCTTTAGGAGTAGCTTCAGCAGCTGCTATTTACCAAAAAGTTATGGACCAAATGCTAAGTGGATTAGAGGGAGTTGCTTGGTACCTAGATGATATAATATGCACAGGAGCTACAGAAGAAGAAATGTTATGTAATCTTGAAAATGTTTTCGATAAGATTAGATCCTTTGGGTTTCGTATAAACTTAAAGAAGTCCACATTCTTTAAGAAATCTGTGTCATTCCTAGGTTTTATGCTAGATAAAGATGGAATTCATAAAGATTCAGATAAAATTAAGGCTATTATTAACATGCCTAGACCAACCGAGTTGAAAACTTTACAGTCATTTTTGGGAATGGTTAATTATTATTCAAAATTCATCCCTCATTTATCGACAGTTTGTCATCCACTTAATTTATTACGTAAAAAAGAGGCAGTTTTTACATGGTCAAATTCATGCGAGGAAGCGTTTAAGAAAATAAAGCAAGAATTATCATCCCCTTCATATTTAACACTCTTTGACCCTACATTACCAATAGTATTAGCCGCTGATGCATCTTCAGTCGGGATTGGGGTAGTTTTGTACCACAGGTATCCAGATGGCACAGAACGTCCCATTGCCTACGCTTCAAAATGTTTAACCGAAGCAGAGAAGAAATTTTCACAGATAGAAAGAGAAGGCCTAGCAATAATTTTCGGTTTAAGAAAATTTCATCAATACCTTTGGGGTAGAACATTTTTACTGTTGACATATCACAAACCCCTAGTTACAATTTTTGGTTCAAAGAAAGGTATTCCCACTACGACTGCAAATAGACTACAAAGATGGGCCATTACGCTGATGGGTTATGACTATCAAATAGAATACATTCCTACAGCAAAATTCGGTCTTGCAGACGGGTTATCTCGTTTGCCGGCAGGCCCAGATGCTCAATTCGATGAAAAAGACTTAGGATATCATCATATAGTTTCACAAATAGAGCAAGAAGCTCAAGACAATATACCAGTAAAATCGTCAGATATTTCAAAAGAGACTCTTAAAGACAAAATTCTTTCAAAAGTTAAAAGTGCTATTTTGTCCGGTTGGCCAGATTTTTTACAAGAAAAAGAAATGCAGCCATATTTTAAGATAAGAAATGAACTTACTGTATCGTCTGGTTGTATCTTGTGGGGAATAAGAACAGTTATACCTTCAAAATTTAGACAAGAAATTTTGCAATATTTACATAGTACGCATCAAGGAATTGTACGTATGAAATCCGAAGCAACAAGATATTTTTGGTGGCCAAATCTTAGTCAAGATATTGAAAAAATTGCTAATAATTGCCAAGCATGTTTAAGTTTGGCTAAAGATCCACCAAAATTTCCTGTAAATCCATGGAATTTCCCTGAAAATCCGTGGGAAAGAATTCATATAGATTTTGCAGGCCCTTTTTGGGTAAAATGTTTCTATTGGTCATAGATGCACATTCTAAATGGCCGGAAATAATACAAATGAAAAATATTGATGAACTTACTACAATTCAAGCTTTAAAATCACTTTTTGTTAGACATGGTTTGTGTGAAGAGATAGTATCAGATAATGGAACTTCTTTTACTTCAAATTTATTTCAAAAATTCTGTGAACAATATGGTATTAAACATATAAGAATTCCAGCCTATCATGCACAGTCTAACGGACAAGCAGAAAGAAATGTTCAAACGTTCAAAAATGCACTAAAAAATATATTATTTGGTAAAGAGATAACTCACATTCAAGAACATGTACAAAATTTCTTACTAAGGTATAGATCTACACCTCATGTTACAACAAATTTAACCCCCAGCGAAATGTTGCTAAAAAGACAAATTCGAACTCCATTAGACTTGCTACATCCAACAAAAAGAAATGTGGAAGAAAAAATTTAAAAAATGCAAGACGAAAAGAACTATAAAAGGATAAACAGAGATTTTCAAATAGGAGAAGAAGTATTGGTGAAAGACTACAGAAAAAGACCACATATTTGGGTGCAAGGTACGATCACTAGAAGGGAAGGAAATAGAGTATGGCATGTTAAAGTGGGTGAAATCGAATGGAGGAAACATTCGAACCAAATTCGAAAAATACCTAAAGAGCATGAAAATATTCTTTTGTCACTCCCCGCGAAAGAAAATATTGAAAATGCAAAACCACTAATTTCAAGAAGGAGTTTGCCTATTGCTCTTAGAAAGCCTCAAAGAAACATTCAAGCTCCTAAGAGACTCATTGATGAGGTGCAAGATATTTAAGTGAGGGGGTGTTGTTATATTTCCATTTTACATTTGCTAATTTAAAAATATCATTTACAAATTATAACAAAAAACTTCAGTATAAAAAAGTGAATAATACTTGTCTGCGTACCGGTCGCGATATAGAGTGAACTTCAGTGTTAAATTCGTACGATATCGATCCGGTCGCAAAATGACGTTGTTTAGTAGTTTTACGGATTATTATAAATAAATCGCTACGAGCTCGGACTCAAATAATAATTAGTTAGTGATTTAATTAATAAGTGTTTACGAACAATGAAGTGCCGTTAACCATATTATGGATTATAAAATATAAGGTAAAAATTTCTTAATAAAATTAATCTTTTAATGTATAATCCCCAATACATTAAATATTTAGTTACCAACCATCAAGATTTTTTAAATGGAGGGGTCCCGAACTTTTAAGAAAATCCAAAAAGGGTCATGAGTGAAAAAAGGTTGGAAACCACTGCTATAGACAAATCGATCCATGATATCATTAATAAAGCTTAAAGGACCCACCCCATTCCATGAGAAACAACCCCATAGAACCACACTGCCTTTACCATGTTTAACTGTGGGTGTAACGTATTTGGGATTAAACCTTGTGTTGATTGGCCGTCTTACACGCTTCATTCCATCAGAATTGAAAAACTTATAACGCGTTTCATCGCTAAATAAGCTTTTTTCCACTCGTCTACTGTCCAATTTAAATGTCGACGTGCAAATTCAAGCCTAGCCACTCTACTTCTTGCCGAAATAAGCGGCTTTTTAGCTGGGCGTCTACTAAATAGCTTTGCGTTTACCAACCATCTTTGCACTGCCCGTGGACTAACAATAATTCTAGGTGCAAACAATCAAGGATCATTTTGAGAAATTCTTTTAATACGTCTGTCTGTCCAAATTGTTGTTTTTCTCGGTCTTCCCGATTTTGGTAGATTCTCAAAATGTTCCCTTTCATGGTAACTTTAAATTATTTTGGATACGCTGCTGTATCTGGGTAAATCAAACCGTCTTGAAATTGTGGCTTGTATTGTACCTTCCAAGTGCACATTCACTACCCTGTGCTTTAATTCTTTCTCAATTGGAATACCTATTGGCATGATTAATCCAGCACAGAAATATTAGTTAAACATAAAATAAACTCGACAACATTTTTTAACCTTTTACTTTCACTAAAACCTTTGTTTTTTAGGAAAATATTAAAATGTTGCTTTACTTTTGACGCATTACAATACTGTATTTGAAAGTTTACGTCAATATCAGTTCATTTGTTTTGATTGTTGGAAAAAGCTGTTGCCGTCGATAACAGCAGCCTACTTTGATATTTAAGACACAATGTATTTAAATACGAGATCATGCATTTACTATTATAAAATCGAGATTTCTTTCATTTTTCGAAAGTGTTGCTTTACTTTTGTCCGATAGTGTAGGTAGGTACATGAAGAGATTTAGTTTGCTCCAAAGCTTCGATTAACTTTCGGTAGCATTATATTGATTTCTACTTATTGAAGTTACACTGAAATACAATTTTAAGACTTAACATTAGTATATTCTCTAATTTTACGTTAAATTTGTCCGGCGTTATGATCAATCATCGTACTATGTAATATTTGGCCAAACTAATAGACGATTGCACTTGTACTTAGAAGGAGAAAATTAGTTTTGAATTGTTCAGGAATATTTGGTTCTAAATTATTCAAAATTAAAACTATTAAATGGAAAAATGGTAAATAAAATGGTGTCTAAATATAATATATATTTTATTAGACATAGATATTTAATTAATAAAGCGATATGTTCGATTCCAAGTACAGCTTTTTCGCCTTTAAGAAGAAAGAAGGTGGCATCCTAATTATGTAAGGGAAATGTATAAAAATTTTAGTTTATAAAAAAGTAAGACCTAATTTTGTTCGACTGCATTTTTGCGTGTAAACGCGTTTAAATAAAAAAAATTGAAACTAACTTTAAGTCAAACAAAATTATTCTGTGATTATGTCACAAAATGTCCACTATTATTCGCTGTTGGTTACACACAGCGAAAAAATTTCCGATAAAATACATGTGTTACCTTGGTTACCTGTAAAAATTTTTTGTATAAATTAGTATCTACAAATTAGTAAGAAAATTAGCATAAAATTACTATATTTTGGTATAACTCTTAACAAACGTTTTTGAGTTCTTGAACGGGCAATTACCTTGTTATCCTCTTTCCTCTACTTGCAGTACAATTTTTTTAACCCCTACATAAAAACTACCTTTAACCTATGATACCATTTTATTCCTTATCTGCAGAGTAGCAAAAACGCAAATAAATAAATTAAATAAACATTTAGGACATGAAATCTTAAAATGGCTTAATAATTAACTTGCAAAATTGAACTCCTGATATCTCAGTGTCGCAGTATTTCTCACATTGCACACAATACCTGATATTTATTCCATACTTAAGCCGAAACAACATAAATCTGTCGTCATTTCTATGCATAATCCAGTCGGCACGGCATAATAACAAACCTGATAATGTACGTGAGAGTGTCATTGCATTTCGCCGAGAGAGTGCGTGATTTCACGACATGAGTTTTTGCTGCTTCAAGGCCAACCATTTTTTTAATACAACATACAACTGAAAGTAGAAAAGTAGCGTATACAAGTAGGGTAAAAATGTAGCCAGGTCCGTTTCTGCCCGGTATTTAGCGAATGTTTCGCAAACAGGAGGCAAAAGTTAAGGGTGATAATTGAAACATTGTAACTCAATGAAAGACAATTTATTTTGTCAAATTTCCACTTTTATTGAAAAACTTTTTTCTTTACACGACGCGTTTGCTACATTGTAGCTTCTTCGGGTGTATGGTGCTAACTAATTTTATTTCAGTACAATAACAAATGTGTACTAAAAACTTGTTACGACATGCACCTGATGACTAAACATCTGTATGTGCAAAGATACATAAACATGGTGGTATCCAAAACCTTAGAATTTAATAATTTTTTTATATCAAATACTCGATGATGAAACAATCAAATATAATAGAAAAATATACAATAGACCTAACCTAGAAAGAGATACAACACTGAGAAAGGTACCTACAGGGAATTATCATGAACAAACATTAAAATAGTACCTCAAATTTAGACCAATTTGCTGCTATAGATGCCCTACATTTTATGTTAATTTTTTTAATATTGGATATATTTTTTAATGCTGGTGTTAAGATGTTATATATTTTAGGAGCAAGATAATTAATAAAGCGTAAGTTAATGTTTTTATTACTATTTGGTATTTTTATGCGTTTATTTATTTATTTTGGTTCAAGTATTGTATGTATGATCTACATAGTTTTTTAGTTTGTTCGGGTTTGTTCGTATTGTGCACAAAACAACAGGTACTCAAAACGTACAGCGAACGAACATTCATAATGTCTTCAGAATATAACTGTTGCATGGGGAACCTCTTAGTTTTCTTAAAAATAATCTTTAAAATGTAATTTTGAACCACATTCAGTTGACCTAGAGCGCTTGTGTATAGACCACCCCATTAACAGGTCCATGTCGGAGCAAAGATTCAATTAATGCTTTGTGCTTGTTTTTTACTTAATATATAAAATTTATGTAATGATGATCTTATATTGTTGGTAAGTTTGTGCACATGTTTGTCCCACTTAAGATTTTGGTCCATGATAAGCCCTAAATATTTGGTATGGGGGACTTCCTTGATACAATCATTTATGTTATTTATCCTTATGCTATTAAAATTCGGTCTGGTTGCCGCGTTGAGAGAAAATGCAATATAATTGGTTTTACTGATATTCAAAGTGAGTTTGTATGAATCAAGCCAATTTATATACAGGGTGTCTGGAAAATACGTGTACAACGTTTGACGACAGACTCCTGACGTCAAAATAGGTCGATCTAAGCCGACTTAGTTATATCCAAAATTGTCTCATTTAGCCGGTGAGGGTGTCAAAAATTTGTAAAAATATTGGGTTTTCCTATTACGTGAAAACCTGCTAATCGAGTTTAATGATTTTTAGTATGTAGACTAATACTATAAAATGACGTTTTCTAATAGTCTCCGGCTGTAAATAAGTGGAAGTGTTATAAAAGTGATATAATACGTCAACATTTCTCCTAATTTTTTATATGAACGGCGTTATGACAACCCAGATATTTTTGTAGAGTGACTGGATGTATTTGAAAGCTATTTTACCTCTTTAATATTCTTCGTTGAATGAGCTGTTTTGCCAGAAGAAAATATTGACAATATTTAGTATTATTAGTAATAATATTAAAATCAAATTACCTGTAACAATAATTTTTTAAGTGACCTTGTTACTATGGCATTTAATAATTTGACAATTATTGACAAATTGTCACCAGTCTATGAAATTTACTCAAGTATACGATCAACATTTTTGAATTACAAGTTCATTTTACCATTGAAAATGGAAAATTATACGAACCCTGAGAAGGTTGACATGCTCCTGGTATACGGGTTTTGTCAAGGAAATGGGCGTCAAAGTGTTAGGGTTTACATGGAGAGGTTTCCTAACAGTCGAATACCAAACCACCAAACATTTGCCAATATCGAGCATCATCTTCGGAAAACGGGCAGCTTTGAGAAAAACTTTGAAGGCAGGGGTCGTATGCGAACAACTCGAACTGTGGAAACAGAAGAGCGATGATTCTGGAAAGAGTTGAAGAAGAACCAAGTACCAGTACCCGTCGTTTAGAACGTGAGTTACATGTTCCTAAAACGATTATCAATGAGGTTTTAAAAGAACAGTTGTTACATCCTTATCACGTGCAAAAAGTCCAGGTACTTTTACCGACTGATTCCCCCATGCGGCTTACATTTTGTCAAATTATTAGAAACAAAAGAATCCGTGATCCAAATTTTTGTAGAACAATTATGATTACTGACAATTATGATTGCTTTACAAGATCTGGAGTAACCAATCTGCACAACGAACATATTGTGTATTGTATATAAAGTTGCACATCTTCAGCATCAATTTAAATTAATAATTTGGGCCGGTATTATTGATCGCTACCTTATTGGTCCCATTGTTCTTCCAGACAGGTTAGATGGAAATATTTATTTAAATTTTTTACAAGACACATTACCAATTCTTTTGGACAATTTGCCCCTTTTACTTCGGAGGGAAATGTGGTATATGCATGATGGTGCCCCGCCCCATTTTTCCGTTGCCGTTCGGCAATACTTACATCATCAATATTCCAACCGATGGATTGGAAGGGGAAATGATGCACCAGTAAAATGGCCACCACGTTCTCCTGAGTTAAATATGTTTGACTTCTTTTTGTGGGGCGCTATTAAAACAGAAGTTCACAAGACTCCGGTAAACACACGCGATGATTTATTGCAGCGGATTTTAAATGCAGACAACCATTTTAATAACCCCGAGACATTAGATAGGGTCCAATATAATTTTTTAAGAAGTGTTAATAGGTGTATTCAGCAAGATGGCGGTCATTTTACACATTTGCTTAAGTAATGTTTTTGTTTTACTTAGTTTCTTACAATACATACTTTCAGTTTTGTTGTACTTTGTTTTATTTTTATTGTTAATAATTGATGTATGCAGGTAATTGTAAATATTTTCCTCTGGCAAAACAGCTCATTCAACGAAAAATATTAAAGAGGTAAAATAGCTTCCAAATACATCCAGTCACTCTACAAAAATATATGGGTTGTCATAACGCCGTTCATATAAAAAATAAGGAGAAATGTTGACGTATTATATGACTTTTATAACACTTCGACTTATTTACAGCCGGTGACTATACTACTAGAAAACGTCATTTTATAGTATTAGTCTACATACTAAAAATCATTAAAATCGATTAGCAGGTTTTCACGTAATTCAGGAACAACCAATATTTTTACAAATTTTTGACGCCCTCTACCGGCTAAACGAGACAATTTTGGATATAACTAAGTCGGCTTAGATCGACCTATTTTGACGTCAGGAGTCTGTCGTCAAACGTTGTACACGTATTTTTCGGACACCCTGTATAACCCCTGCAACTGTTTGTAAAATATTTATGTTAGTGTTAGTTAATTGAAGCAAAAAAGTCGAGTGCACAGAATTGTTTTAGAAGCTTTTGATAACCAAATATATCTCAAAACAAATTTAATAGGTTTTGTCGTAGCATAGTCAAGTAAAAACTATTTAACAACCATCACATACCTCTGGCACTTTACTGTCTAGCGAGCTAAAAGTCTTGTTATTTATAAGAGCTAGCAAATTCTGAATAATTTGCATTTAAATAATCGGTTAGTGAGTTTGCAAAAACTATGAAATTTTAAATTAAAAACGAAAAATGTTTGCCCACTCTACTTCTTATTTAACATATAAATAGTATTTTGTTATGCCGACTTTTCATTTACTTTGAGTACATTCCAAGATAACGTCTTTTACTGTCGCTTTGCAAGTTATTTACCGTGAAAAATATTCATAAAATACATATTTTTTTCTTTTATGGCCGCAGCCCTAGAAACATGGAAAAAACGTAATTACTTGCTGAAAATGATAAAGTATATGGCTCATTAACGTTTTATAGCCGTACAAGTACTAACGGTGCAATTAAAAATCTTAAACGGCGAAAAAAATACCGACTTCTCGTCGACATTAAACGACGAGTATTGAGAATTTATTTGTATGTAATATCAAAGTTAATACATTAACCCCTCTAAGTATGTTTTTTTTTTAGTTTTGTAAAAAAATATATAGCATAGTGTTGAAAATTAATAAAAAAAGAAAAACGAGGTAACTGTCAAGATGCATATTTTCCGAACGAACAATATCGGCCGGTTCTTATCCTGTAAAAAAAGTCATTATACCGTGCGAGCAAAAATTATTTGCATCAAAGGGAGCCTTGCATCTAAGGACTTAATGCTTAGCCGTAGAGCTTAATACCTGTTGGGTATCAGTAACTACCTGAATTAACAATCAATCAGTTATTCCGTAATCTTTGACAGTCGTTACAAGTAATTTGATTCATCGCTAATTTTTCCAATTTCTTGAACAATTCACACAATGGGCTTTACGGAACAGCACAAAACATTCATGGTTGAAACGAATTATCGAAACGGGGTTAGAGTAAATGGTGAGTGGCAATACAATTCGGGTTTGTGCATGGACGATTTCACGAACATTTTCCTAACGTTGCTTTTATTGCTGGGGATTTTTATCATTGCCTGAAAACAACCGTGGCTGCTTTTAGGGAAACAGGTTCTATACAATACAAAAAAGGAGCAGGAAGACCTTCTGTAAAAACAGAAGAACTTGTTGCAAACGTTCGTGAAATAATACAAAATACGCCAACAAATTGTATAAGACGCCTGTCCCAAGAAGTGGGAAGATCTTATGGAACATGCAGGACTATTCTTAAGAAGCAGCTAAATTTATTTCCTCATAAAATGCAAGTATTACAAGAAATACAAGCCGCAGATTTTGAAAGACGCAGGAATTACTCTCAATGGTTTACTCAAAATTTTTTGGAAAGAAATAATTTATTGGATCTGACATTTTTTTCGGATGAAGCCTGGTTCTATCTCTCCGGTTATGTAAATTCTCAGAACACATGTAATTCTTTTTCTTTTTCTTTCTGTATATTCTTACTTTGTTAATTTTGTAAACAACAAAAATAAATTTTTATTTGTCTACTTATTTTATTACTCACTAGTTTGGCATATTAAGTCATAATATGAATTTGACAAAATTTTAACCTAGATTTGGTTAGATATATCGTCCCCATATCATTGTGATCTAACCCAAGCCCTACGTTTTGTAATCCAAACCCTCATTGATGCAAATAATTTTTGCTTGAACGGTATAAGGAAAATGAATCCATCGCTTTTTTTATAACTTAAATAAATTGATAATAATTAAGACGTTTCTAACAATAGTTTTTTTTTTATTATTTATTTTACGTCGGCCTTTTTCCGCAACGAGGCCAATCACCGACGCCAGGGAATTTGTCACACACTATCTGGTAATTTTTGCCGAATTCCTCTTTGTCGAAGGTAGGGTTCTTTAACGTGCCAACATCCATGACACGGGGCCCACAGTTTAACGTCTCTTCCGAAAGACGGCGCCACCTCTTAAACCAAATTCCAAATTTAACATCGACGTTGCCGGCACCGGGAATGGAACCCGGGCCTACGATCTGTGAGACCGCTGCGCTGACCACCAGACCACAACGTCGATCTAACAATAGTTTATACTGTTAAATAATGTAGATTGGTTCAAAAAAAAAAAAAAATTAAAATTTTGAAATGAATCAACTTTGGTACAAAAGTTTTATTCCGTATAAGCAATTACGGTCTTTATTTAGGCATAGAAACATTCTATATTTGCTACAAGAAATTTTGGATTTTCCTCAAGGGGTTTATTTACTAGGCACTAGGAAATTATCGAGCAACCTGATTGTCAATCTGGTCGCTTACGATTGAATTTTCAATGATGAAGGGAAGGACAAAACAAATCGACAGACTTACCCCAAGTGTTACTTTCATAACAAAATTAAAAAAAAAATTATTAAAAAACATGAAATGTGTATTGGTCATCATCAAAGTTAGTATAATGTTTTTTATTAGTTATTTGGAACCTATCGGGTTCTTTATTTAGACCTTCACATACACGGGGCAGGTCACAAAACGTCTTTTAATTAAATAAAATACGGCGTCCATAGTTATCGTGTATTTAATGGTCTAACTAAGAGCCACGCCACGCGACGCATTCAACATTTTTAATTGTTAGGCTTGTGGTTCGAGATTAAATAAACCTTATGATCCTTTTACCGTACAATAATTTTAGCCAAATATTCGCCTCTAGTTATGCAGCTTAACAGAAAAAAAACTGCCGCTAACGCTGCTTTTCCGCTATCGCCAGAGCCGGTCATACAAAAAGCACTCTTTCAACTCAATGAAAAACAGCATCCGGAGTCAGAGTCATCGTGTTGTTTATTGTCTGGCTAAGAGCGTCCGCTATCTGTGCAGCGATGTTGTGATTTATTGCCAGATAGAGACGCGGCGTCGGTCGGCGTCGGTGGCGTCGGATAACGGCAGCAGCGTCGATTTATGGGCCCGCGACGCCTAAATATGAACCCGCGTTTAATTATCAGCGCCGCCGGCCGGTGAGCCGCAATTGAATGTAAAAAGCCCTGAGGGTGCTATAAAATTTCCGCGACGTTTAGTTTCACATATTAAAAACATTTGGCTTATTTAGTGGGTTTCGTTGATATTTATGGCCCCACGAGTGCGTGAAAACAATTTATGTAAATCAGAGGACGTTGTTTTTAGTGGACATATAAATACGTATTGTCAAAATGTTTAAATCGGTATGGAAGAAGACCGATTTCAAGATTGTAGATGTTGTATTTGATTCTCCAGAATATGGCTTACAACGAAATACTTTGAAGTTCATTTTATACTCGTAATGTCTTACGATAGGAAACACAGTTTTTTACAAAATAGTTTATTAACGGACTATCGACTGGATGTATATGACGGCGAAGACCGAACGTTATACATGCGGGTGAGCCAGTGGACGTCGTCTACATCGACTTTCAACGAGCTTTTGACCTGGTCCCGCATCAGCGTCGACTTTTGAATTTGGACCATTGACAATTTACCTTTAGATAAGCAAAAAATAATCACGAAAGTGGCAGATTTATGGCCTCGCGCATGTAAACAAAGCTAGACACTATTAGACATGCGCGCTGCAAAATTATTGTTTGACGAATGGGAAAATAGATAGGTCCGGGCTTTAAAATTTAAATTCTTGCCAAAAAATTGGACTTTCTTCTCAATTTTTGATCAAGTTGGGAAAAAAGGTAGTGATTTCTGGCATTTTTAGTAGTAGCAATCAAACCTATCAGATTTTAAGGATAAAAAATTGTTTTTAAGGTTTTGTTTTTAAAATTTGTTTAAAAATGATTCGTCGTCGTGTTTATAGTTCGAAAAGGAAGAGAACAAGAACAACTGAATTAAGCTAGTCTTATAAAATCGAATATAAAAACAAACATAACCAGCAAAATAACCAATCTTCGGTGTTATCGCGTGCCTAACCTCAAGTCAAATATTACATGGTATATAAATTGTATTGATTTTTACAATTTGGAATAAACTTGGGTACGTGTAAAACATTTTCAAGCAAAATTTCTTGTTCAAGAATTTGAAAACTGCTTGCCCAAAAACTTGACCCGTGTAATACTGGCTTTATTAAAAGGTTAATATCGGGGTGTACAGATTTTAACCAAAAAATTAACCAACCAGCAACTTTGACAGAATTAATTTTCTCACAATCAGACACAATTCACTAAACTACACAAAAACTAGAAAGCCGTAAATATTAAACACCCACAATCCAAAATAGCTAAGAAAACTACAAGGAATCTACAGAGAAACCTTAAAACACAACAACAAAAATGGCGGCCGAGCCGGTTCTGGAGTGTATTTTGAGCATGTCGTTGTCAGTTAACATTACCAAATTGAATGTAGAGATCCACAAAATTCGCCTGCCTAAAGTTGTAGTAAATATTACTAATTTTCTGTTTATTACATTTTTTATCAAGTTCCAAATCGCAACACAAGATTAGGGAAGGATGATGACTATCCTCAGGAAGGAGAACATCCTCAGCCCTTTCAACCCTACATGGAAATAACGTATACATATAATATAATAACACAATACCAGATCCAGCAAACGATTGTTATTATTGGTTACAGAGTTATATTGTGTAAGATTAAAAAATTGCATAAAGTTAATAAAGCTTAGAGTTTTGTCAGTAACATAATCACCGGATATGGTATTAGAAAAATCAGGCAGATTAAAATCACCCAAAAATATAATTTTTGACTCGTATAGATATTCTAGAGTACTTACAATATCAAAAAATTGATTATAATCACCAATATTAGTGTTAGGCGGTATATACGTCAGAAGTAAATAAAAGGAGCAGTAATTAAGAGTTATTTTCACCCCAAGAAAATCAATACCGGCAGGAATATTATTAATTTTTAAAGTTGAGACAGTGTAATTATTTTTTATTGCTAAAAGTACACCGCCCCCCCTGGTACAACCAAGTTGCCGATATCTTCTATCCGCGCGGTACACTGAATACCGATGATCGCATAGTTCGGTATTCAGAATGCCCGAGTCCAACCACGTTTCCGAAGAAGCAAGTATATCAAAATCTACAGCTGAAATGGAGTTAAAAAGATCGCTCGTTTTGCTTCTTAGACCTCGCACATTCTGATAATAAATTGATAATGTACAGGTTGTCCCATTTTCGATACTTTTAGTGGATATTGGAGTTATTATCAAAGATAGAGTTTTGCGGTTTTCGCGTCACTATGCTACTTTTTAACGAAACGTATTATTCCGGTGTCAAATATGTCATGGCATTCTTAGATTTTAATCTACAAGGCGATTTTGAAAGTCTTTCCTTTTTAGGCACCCCTCGTAATTCCGTTATGCGTCAACGTATTAAAAAAGTAAAAAGTGATATTCGTAGAACTTTTTACGTAGAGCTCAGTGGCGTAATCAGTTTTTTTTTCTAAAAATGTTAGTTTTCCAGATATTAACCCAACTTATGTTTTTTTAAATAGGACACCCTGTATATTATTTTTTATATTGATTAAGTATCATTTGGGCTTTTCAAAAATGTATAGATGTTTATATTTATTTTGAAAAACAAGCTAAAAATTTGATGTTTTTAATTATTTACTTTATTTGTAACAGTAGGCTATGGCCAATTTATTAGAAACAAATTGAAATGACCAAAAATTTAAAGATTTGTCAGACTATTTAATTGTCATTTAATGAAATACTTTTATGCGTATGTCATTTTATTTTACTTATTTTTATCAAGTATGACATGTTGGTATGTTTTATACAATGCAATGAAAATTCCCAAGAAGCTTCTGAATTATATTTCAATAGGTAGGTAATGTATTTAAAAGGGCTTTCATTATGATAATTTCTCTTATCTGACGATTGTTTTTATTCATATTAGGCATCCAGAAAGAAGGCAGCCATTTTCAGAAATATTTGCTCGTTTGAAAACCAATCTAGTTGAGCACGGGTCGTTTATTCAGCCACGCCTCAAAACATACTTCAAAGAAGACAGGGAGAGAAAAGAAATAAATGTTTTATCTTACGCAGAAGCAACGACTTCATCTTCATGTAGAAAAATAGAGGAAGAAATTGGTGTAACAAGTTCTGACGCTCAGAGAATATTGAAAAAATATAATTACTATCCATATAAATTTAAGATAGTGCAACATTTACACCCCGGAGATGCCAAGCGTCGAATAACTTTTTGCCAATGGTATTTAGAACAAATCCGCTCTAACGCATCTTTTGGCAGACTTGTCATCTAGTCTGACGAATGTTATTTTTCAAGTGCAGGAATTTTTAATCGTCATCTTGGTCTGCAGAAAATCACCATTTAATTTTCGAAAGGGCACAACAAGGGCGCTTCGGGATTGGTGTATCATGTTTCATTTTGGGCCACCACATAGTCTACCGGATGTATGATGGGGGTCTCACAGCTCGTAAATATAGATTCCTAGAAATCCTGGAGGAAGTTATTCCCGAATTGCTGGAAAATATTTCATTGGTCCATTTCAATTCCGTCTATCTCCAACAAGGCGGTGCTCCAGGTCACAACTCTCTGCTAATAAGGCCATTTCTGGACAATAACTTTCCTCAAAGATGGATAGGTACAAATGGGCCTGTGAGGTGGCCCGCACGATCTCCCGATCTTTCCATTTTGGATTTTTTTTTGTGGGGTTTTATGAAAAATCAAGTACATATATAAGACATGACATGAATCTCTAGCGGAACTTCGTGAGGCAATTGAGTTGGCCTTTCAAACTCTTCAGAATAGATCTATTATTCTTTTTAATGCAATTGGAAGAATACCAAAATTGTGCCAATATTGCATTTAAAAAAACGGGCGGCATTTTGAAAATCTTCTTTAAAAAACCCTGGGTCGTTAATTTTAATTTTATTTTATTTTCTATTATTGGCACTTTTATGTATATATTAATGTTGTGTTTGTTTCTTTGTAATACAGTTTCCATCTGAGTTTTATATGTTTAATAAATGTTATTATGTGTTAATTATTATATTATGTTAATTATTGTTGCGTTTGGCCATGGCCTACTGTTACAAAGTAAATAATTAAAAACATCAAATTTTGAGCTTGATTTTTAAAATATATATATACATCTATACATTTTTAAAAAGCCCAAATGATACTTAATCAATATAAAAAATAATATACAGGGTGTCCTATTTAAAAAAAACATAGGTTGGGTTAATATCTGGAAAACTAACATTTTTAGAAAAAAAACTGATTACTCCACTGAGCTCTACGTAAGAAGTTTTATGAATATCCGGTTTTACCTTTTTAATAAGTTGACGCATAACGAAATTACGAGGGGTGCCTAAAAAGGAAAGATTTTCAAAATCGCCTTGTAGATTAAAATCTAAGAATGCCATGACATATTTGACACCGGAATAATTCGTTTCGTTAAAAAGTAGCACAGTGACGCGAAAACCGCAAATCTCTATCTTTTATAATAACTCCAATAACCCCTTAAAGTATCGAAAATGGGACACCCTGTACATTTTTTTGGCCGAATAAAGTTTGCAGTAAATTCCACTGCATGCGCGGATGCAGTGTTTACATTACTTCCAAGATTCGAAAATAATTGGTTCGTTTCACATAAGGAGTTCAGTGATGGCTATTTGGCAGATCCAAAAATATCGAATCTCACCTGTTCCGACGTTTGTTTGTATGCAAAACAGTTACTGTAATCCCAAACAGCGTGATTTTCAGATATATTCAGTTTCTGCTTTTCCTTTATGTGAAGGCAATTGACACATTTATACCGCTCTTGGGTAACATTGCAATCAGCAATGTCATGCTGACCTGAACATAGAGGACAAGTCAAGGCCTTTTTACAGAATTTGGATGTATGATAAAAACCGTTACATTTAAAACAACATTATTGACAATTGAATCATCAAACTTAACGTGGAATAGATTAAAAGTTATGGCGTTATTCATTCATAAAACATAGAAATACTTTTGACAGGCACTAAACTTCTATGAGCCAATCAAGCGGCAAGCGGTGCGCCTGTGCATGTTTCGCGTTCAATGCTGCGTTGCCATATTATAATTTACGTTCGCGGCGTAGTACAAAGCCGCCAAAATGTCATGTAGTTTAAAACACAAACAGCTGGATTAGTTGTCAGTGAGCGAAAGGTTCGGCAACCTACTGTACCATAATTAAAATGGATAAACTAGTAATATTAAATTTACAATAGCAAATGATTATAACTGAAATATTTGTAATTGGAAATAGGAGGGTTAATTAAACTAAACTGGTTTGTTCTACTCACCGTTCAATTTAAATAATAATCACAAGGGTTTTAAAAACGAAACGTAAAAAAATATCAGTAACTAGCATATTTAGCTATACTTAGCATGTACAAACACTAGAAAAGCTATAAGACCATTACGAAAATTATATAAAAAATAACATGTGTGTTCCCATTTGCCGCAAAAGTGTTTTTTTCCGTAGTTTACCTTCGGTATTCAGCTGTAGCATGGTCTCTGTAGAAATTTTGCGGGAACTCGGCATTCCTGAACAAATTGAAAACTTCAGTCTCACGATTTCGATACTATTAAAATGGTCTGGAGCAAGCAAGTTCTTATCCTATAGTCTAGAGTCTAGATCCTTATACAGGGTGGACTTTTTAAGGGAATAAATTCAGGATAATCAGGATTAAAAAGCCTTTTTATTTCCTGAAAAAATACAGAACTACTGCTAGGAACCATTATTTGTAAGTTTGGCATACCTTTTTTGTGTCTTCATGAAATTTACCCCTCATTTGTGGGTAGAAACCGTCTCCATTTTTTTTTATGTAATGGTATGTATTGTGATTGATTTACTTTTGCATTTCGGTAATCTAGACGGTCAGAAAAGTAAACTAGCCATTTTAGCAACAATTGATACTAGAATTTGGATTTTGTCAGCGCAACCTGTTATTGATGATGTTGTTTGCTTACTTGATGCCGCACACTTTATCTTCGGTATAGAAAAAGTAAATACTTATCTGTTAAAGTATTTTGTAATATTTAAACCGTTACCTTATTGTAAGAAGTATTTTTGCTATAATAAAAGGGGTTATTTAACTGAATCACATAAAATCAAAATTTAAATGATGATTGGCTTTTGGCGACAGATCGCGTACCCAAGCAGAAGTAGAAGCACTATTTCACGAATACACCTCGATCTACACACCAATTTCCCATGGCATCAGTAGCAGAATTAAAAGACGTTATCGTGAAGTAGACCACGTCAGGGACATACCAAGAATAAGGCAGCCTGGAGTAATGGATGAAGATCCGCAATTAAATGTTTTACTTGCTCTTCAAGAAAATCCCATTAGGTACTCCAGTTCCGCAAATTGCAAGAGAAAGTAACATAAGCGATAAGCCTGCATTCAAGTGAGTGAAATCATGTCAAATAGGTTCTTATAAAATTTTAATGGAAGACGATCCGGACCGCCGTCTTCAGTTTTGTGAACTGAGGATGAATGCACTTAATCAACATTTAGTTGATTTGAACTGGATTTTTTTTACAGATGAGTGTACTTTTGCACTTAATGGTGAATTCACTAAACACAACTATCGATATTGATCCGCAGAAAATACTCGCTGGTTGCGAGAATACACACACACCCAGCTTCCGCAAAAACTTAATGTTTGGGCAGGCATAATTCGAGAGCCTCATTGGCTCAATGATTCCTTGAAGTTAACTTAAATGGTCATATTATGTATCTGGATTTTTTGCAAGGAGAACGTATTCCACCTTTGACAACTTTATTTACTCACCATGCAAAAGCAGATCTGCATGATGATCGAATAAAGTTTCAGCAGGATGAAACTCCGCGTCATTACGCCGTAAATGTTCTACATTATTTTTTACAAACCGTTGGATAGGAAAAAGGGGTACCATTGAATGGTCGCCACGATCGCCGGACCTTGATCCTCTAGATTATTTTCTTTAGAGTCACCTAAAAACCAAAGTTTACGTAACAAAACTAGAAAATTTAGAGTAACTGAGGAAACGACTTAGACATGAAATTTACCAAATAACACCGGATATAGTACATTATTGTCAAAAATTAATTTTACTTTAGATTAGGGGTTTGTCAAAAATAAATGTAAATATCACATTTTCGACAAGTTTTACAATAAAACAAATTGCGTCTACATTACCAAAATGTAAAAGTAAATGGTTGATCGTATTACCATTCTTAAGCTCTTTCCAATTAGCTATCACAATACAAACCTTTACATTTTTTTTTTTTTTTTTTTTTTTTTTTTTTTTTTTATGATCGAGCACAAGCACTATAGGAGAATCCTTTAAGGCGCTCTGGGAGCGGTGCGTGTGCGAAGAAAGCGATTCACGTTTTTATTGAATCGTTGGAGGTTATATTCGGTTGGAAACACGGTCTCAGAAAGGCCGTTCCACAAAGATGACGTCCTCCAAATGAAAGAGTTCTGAAACAATGATGTTCGGGGTGTACTAAGTTGAACCACATAGGGATGGGCGGCAGTGGTTCGTCGTGTGTTTCTGCTATGCATTACTCTAGGTGGAATCGAGCGGGCAATATCTGTCGAACACTTGCCATGAAAATATCTGTAGAAGAGAGTCAAATCACCAACCTGTCTTCGATGTTCTAAGCTGTCGAGGTTCTTAGTCAGCTCGTGGTCGCCGATTAGACGAACGGCTCTCCTTTGGATGGAATCTAACAACCGAAGGGTATGCTTCGGTGCAGAGCTCCAGATATGAGAGCAGTATTCCAGTGATGGTCGAATCTGGGCTTTATAGAGTGTCAAAAGTTGTTGAGGTGTATACAACTTTTTGGTACGGAAAAGTATACCGAGCTTCTGAGAAGCTGCCCTGGCGATTGCCACTACGTGATTATGCCAAGACATATTTCCTCCCAGGTTGACACCCAGCAAATTAATAGACGAAGTCAGTGGAATTGCGTGTCCTGCCATAACAATATCGGGTTCTGCAATGTTGACCTTCTTAGAGAAAACTGCAGCCTGGGTTTTTTGAGCGTTAAATTCGACTTGGTTACTGTCACCCCAAGACAAAATTTCTTCCAGGTCCCTATTGAAATAAAAACTTTAGGGGTGGTTCCTACCCCTCAAAATAGGGGTAAATTTCGTAAAGACATGAAAAAAGTATGCCAAACTAAAAATAAACGCAGCCGTACCGTATATTTTTTCAGCAAATAAATGGGTTTCGGAATACTGAAATTATTTCAGTTAAAAATTTTACACTGTATATCAGTGAGGTAAGTGGTAAGTCATAGGTTGAACTTAATTGGTCAGTTCTACCTGAGAAAATAACTGCTGTTTAGTACCCTTTGAGATTTAAAAATATCAATTTCAGAATCTGATGATCATTAAAAATAGAAACAAAAATATAGCGATCGTCAATATGATATTTTCAAATTTCTTACATTGGTAATTTAACAGGAAATATTTTTTTTGTTTCTTTAAATAATCCAATAACTTAAGGGGTTCCTCGCAAAGTACATGTAGTGCCCAAATTGATCTTCAAGTTTTATTTTAAAATATCTAGGCGAAATATGTGTTTTATATAAAATCACTAATATTTCTTATATAGTTTTTCACAATAACATTCACCAAAGTAACAAAAATTATCAGTAAAATGAAACGAAAAGTATACTTTGTTATTTGTCACTAATTTTTATTTAAACATTTTGGCATTAAGGCCGTTTCGTAGTTCAACTACATCATCATGACGCTAATCTAAAATTAACAAACTAAGAGTATATTATAGGTTAACAGAGTAATAAAATTATTGGATCTACCTAAAGTATAATATTGTTTGGTACACAATGGTATTTTACAACCTTTCTAATTATAAAGGACAGGCTGGCCAATGTTTATAAAATCTAAATGGTAAACATGCCAGATGAAAATTATAATAATTTTAAAAGTGGGAAATTTCCGAAATCTAATTGTGTATTTAAAAGGTTGAAATTATGGTATTTTGTAAATTTTGATGTTTTCTAATATATCTAATATATGACCTTATTGTTCTGTATGTAATAATAGTAAGTTTTTAATATCGGGAAAAACGTGGTTTGTGTCTAAAAAATGATTCGCAAAATTAGATGATCGTTTCTTTAGTCTAGTCTAAAACATGCATTATGTTCTTTAAATGTAGTTTCAAAGTTTTGTCCCGCGTTTGTCCTATATAACAGCTTTTGCATTCAATGCATTTTAGTTTATAAACTCCTGATTTCTTATATTTTCCACATTTATCTTTAACGTTAAAAATTAGTTAAATTATTATAATTTTCATCTGGCATGTTTACCATTTATATTTTATAAACATTGGCCAGCCTGTCCCTTATAATTAGGAGGGTTGTAAAATACCATTATGTACCAAACAATATTATACTTTAGGTAGGTAGATCCAATAATTTTATGACTCTGTTAACCTATATAATAATATACTACTAGTTTGTTAATTTTAGATTAGCGTCTTGAAGATGTAGTTGTAGGTACTACGAATCGGCCGTAACGCTAAAATGTTTAAATAAAAATTAGTAACAAATAACAAAGTTCGTTTCATTTTACATAGTTAAAATGTATTGTCACAAAGTAACGGAAGAGTCAATCAATTATTAAAAAATTATTAGGTTTATTTCTGTAGCACCTACTACGTTTTTTTACAGGAGCATCAAAACTATTGATAGAACAACCTGTAAGAACTAAATAATATTAATTTCTGTGTCGTTGAAACTTTGCTGTGGAAAATTAGCAAGCAAAATCTTGAACTACTACACATTATAAAGCGACTTATAGGTTCCCGTTAATTAAAAAAAAAATACAGTTTGATCACAAATTCTAACTTCTTTTTGATACGTTCTCATAATCATAAATATGTAGCGGTTGGCTGTGATTTGATAATACAAACAGTGCTTGCCTTTCGGAATAAACATACTATTATCATAGTTTTTTCTAACTGATGTTAAACCAAAAATATTTTTTACTCCGAAACAATATTCAATTTTTCTGTAGTTTTTGTTCTTATGTGACCTTCTGAACCGCATACATTGTCTTCTAACGTTTTATTTGTTCTTCGGATAAAAAGACAAAAACACTTGAAGCTTTAACGTATCGGCATTGTTGACTCAGTCGGGTATTATTTCAAGCCAAAGTGGACAGCAGAAATATTATGTGTTTGTTTTCAGTTAGCAGATTTTTCTGTTTTGTACGTACAATTCTTTTATGTTTTGTTGCAGAAAGTAAAGAGAAAATAAATGTTTAGTCTCAATATTTGAACGTTTTTGTTATTTAATACGATAAATCGATTTAAATTTGTTAAGCTAAAAGGACTTAATAATGAACCTAAAGGTTTTCTCAAATAAGAACCTAAAAAGTAATTTAAGAGTTCCTAACCTTCGCTGGCATTCAGTTTCTCCAAATTAGAACATATGATTAACTTTAAAAAATACAAAGTTTAGTAGTAAGGCGCTGTCGCAACAATCTCTGCACACTTGGTGCTCAACATCGAATCACCCTGTGTTGGGTTTCTGGAAATAGCAAGATATATGGCAACGAGACTGCTGATGCGATCGCCAGGGAGGGCGCAAGCATGTCTGCCGAACTAGCAGAGAATACTGTAGCTAGACCACTGGGATCAGTCAAAGAGGATATAGATCAAATAGCTAAACAACTTGCACAAAGCAGATGGACAGGGCTAGCAACTAGTAGCATCTCCAGGCAATTGTGGCCCCTACTTGACGGCAGGAAAACCGCAGTGCTATTACAACACAGTCGGAAGGACCTAAGAAACATCACGGCTATAGTCACCGGACATTGCCTGTTCGGTAGACACGCTAAACGTATGCAAATATCAACTAACGGCTTCTGTAAAAGTTGCAGAGATGAGGAAGAGGAAGAAAGTGTTCAGCATTTCTTGTGTGAATGCCCCGGCCTCGCGAGAAGAAGGTTCAATGCCCTGGGCGAACCATTCTTTAATGATCTGGAGGAAGTGAGCAGCCTGCAACTGGGTCGACTCACGAAGTTTATTAACAGCAGTGGCTGGTTTGAATGAGCTGTCAAGATTCTTGTACGATCTACGTAACGTCGCATTAACCATCAGGAAGCTGATGCGGATAGGTTCCGCGGAACACGTGTGGTACCACAACGGTCCTACAGGACTACGTGTGACTGTTTGGTTAATGCCAGAGGTTTGCCACTCTAACCTAACCTAACCTAACTTTAAAAAAAAGTATCCTTAAGGCTTAAATCCTCAAGGTGGACAACTTACGTCCCCACATTTATATATTTTGTCATAAAACCTGTTCTGTTCAATTGCTACGTGTTGCGACGCCTGAATTATCTAATTCAATTGAATTTGTTTAATCAATAATAATTTTAATGTAATCGAAACTAACTGTAACCAAGTTCTCTGCACAGAATGGTATCAATTGAGCACCAGACCATTAATTGCTGCTAATAGCTTGTAGATATCGGATATGGTTGGAAGGGGGGGGGGGCGCTATGGCATATATCGTATGCCTGATATTTTAAATTAGAATTGAATAATCAATTAATCACGAATTGTGTCTTTCGACGACCGCAACAGTAAACTATAAATTCCATTTAATTATTATTAAATCAATTAAATTTACAATGCTAAGTATAGGATATGCAAAGAACATAATATCCATTCATAAAACATTGGAAAGAAAATATATTAATAATAATAATAAGATATTTATTTGTGCCAAAATATAAATTTAAAAAAAGTTTATATTATCATTAAGGAACCAACAATAACACTTGGAGACAGTGGGGTTTATATGAAAACCCTAAAATTTCCTGCCGGTAGTCAACATGTTAAGAGGTTCATAAGAGCTTCTAGTTTAGCGGAGGATATATATTTTTTTTGTTATAGAAACAAATAAGAATTGGTTCTACGTTTTAGATTCAAATCACATCATGTGCCAGACAGAAAGTTAAAATAAAAAATTGCTGCTATTCAAGGTAAGTTTATATTTTTTATTAAAATTACAAACGATGCCCCGATATTATCTTGAAATTATCAACTGACACTGCGCCACTTGGTTCTCAAAAAAATCCGTTTTTATATTTTCTATAAAAAAAAAAGAAATTTTTTTGCAGGTACGACATTCTTGACGTGGTTGTAAAGCACTATTCGTTCGCGATAACTCGCAGCATAGGTACTTACTGCTTAATGCATTTACTTCTTCTTGTCGTCTTTTTAAGAAGACTTTTTAATGTGACAACGTAAAATATACAACCATGTATGTAATAATGACATTTCACCTATCTTTGAAAGGTGGAAAGTTGACGTTTCTTGACTTTTACTTTCCACCCGGGTGGAAAGTGAGCACTTTCCACCCGGGTGGAAAGTAAAATTGTTATTTTTTGTAATTTTATTAAAAATCGATATCTCAAAATAGTAAATTTTTTTTTTTTTAAATTTTAATAAAAATCGATATCTCAAAATAATATACAAACACACCAACACACAACTCATTACACAAATTCAACAACAATAATTTTATTTTTTATTTCTTTAAATGAATTATACCTAAATGACATTTATAAAAAACAAAAAATTAACATGGTTTATGTTTTACTTATTTACATTAAATATTACATTGGCATTATTGTAGGCAGTCACAGATATGTTTAAACCTTGCTGAAATTCTTCTTTTGAAAGGTTTATTTCATGATTATTTGAAGTTAAAGTAGTGTTAGTAAAACTTGAACTTGGCTTTGAAATCAATTTTGCCGTATTAACCTGAGTAGAAACCGAACTGTCTATGTATCCCTCAGCTACTGTGCTAGATTTCCAGCCTCCTAACCGCTTTATTTGCATAAGATCGCCACCGTTATTTGCGAGCAAAGTAGCCGCTGTTCTTCTGAAACAGTGACCAGTAAAACCTTCAGTATTCAGCTTCAGAAAAGCTGCAATTTTTTTTGGAAACTGACTTAAAGTGTTGTGCCCAATACATTGTTTACTAATTTTTCCATATCTTATTTGCATAAAAAGCTTTCCATCCTGTATATTTTTCCGTAAAGTTATGTACTCCTTAAGTGGTGCAATCCATTTATTATCAGTTATCATAAATGATCGTGGCTGGTACGTTTTGCTATTTTGTATTTCAATCGCGACCTTTTCTTCTAAAAAGTGAACGTCCGTTGTTTTCATTTTGTATAATTCATCTGATCGGCAGGCGCCTGAGACACCAATAACCAATGCGACCTACAAATGTATAAAATAATAAGTTAATATAGAAATAGTCAACCTTTTAGCCTAAAATACCTTTTGAACAAGAAATTCCATAGGTGCTTGTTCCAAAAATGTTTCAATATTATCCATAGACAGTGTGGTCGATTTTTTCGGCTTGTATCCTTTGTTTTGCTTTTTTAAAAATGCTAATAGCTTTGCGTGTTTAGATATGTCTACTTTTTCCCTAATTGATAGAGTGGTCCTCAACATTGAATATATTGACCAAAGCGTTGATATTTTCTTTGTCTTGGCATTTTCACTAAAATAAGCTAGTAGCGCCGATTCAGAACCAGGATTTTGAACTTTGTTTCCAATACACCATTCTTTAAAACAGTTATATGCCTTGTCATATCTCGGGCGGCTTTTAGTTGGCAGAAGATCTTCTTCTACTATTTTTGCTGCTTCTCGAATTTCTGGGGGAGTAGCAGCCAAATCAAATTCCTCATCTGAGAGCATTTTTTTGGTGTTTTGTAAAAACTTTGACACTAACGTTTTAAAAAAATAATATATTGTTTAGTGACATGGAAACCATATTCCAAAAATGATATTTGCCATCTTGATGTGTATTATTACCTACGTTATTTTATCACCTGCGGTTATTTGAAATTCTAAATGTCTGTCTACTTTTGCAATGGAAAAGTCAAAATGACATTTACCTTTTAATAATTATTTGAACTCAAAATAATAAGAAGTGGATGTTGGATGTGGTTGTAAATAAAATAGTATACAAACCTCGGTGAAAAGTTTCATTACTGTCTCTGAGATATAGTTTACCTCGACGCTTCGCGTCTCGGTAAACTATCTAATCTCTCGACAGTAATGAAACACTTTCCACCTCGGTACGTAATATACTATTCTTATATCCTGTAATATTGTCGGATGTGGGGTATTTAATTGAACATTATTTAACGTAAACATTTATAAACTAACAACTTATGACCACATGACGAGCGTAGAATTTCATTTTAGAAAAAAAAACTGTATCTATTTCCAAGTAGCACAAACTGGTTATAAGAAAGTATCTACTCAATACTTATCTTAAGCAATTGCAAATAATAATCCTCGATTGCAAACTTAGGTACTTGAATTATTATCGAAAATAAAAGATATCACGCAACTGCGCTTTTCTTAAGAAATTTACCAACAAGTTTGTTAATAATAAAAAAGGTTTAGAAAGGAAAATTGGAGAGTTTTAACGATACTTTTCGTTCAACAAAAATCGTAACTATTTGTAAGCATAAATAATTATCCTTCAAAACTCCTGTACAAGATGAAAACGGGTTAACTAATTGATTTAATTGAAATAAATTGTTATATTGAATAAACTTTCTATTCTGTTTGATCGTTAGGAAAAAAATATTGTTAGGAAGTAAAGGTTTGAATACTAGTATACGACATAAAAGTACCTCAGAAATAGTGTTGCCGCCGAGACAAGAGATTCTCGTTTCTCGTCTCGTCTGGCCGTCTCTCGACGAGACAAGAGAGATAATTTCTCTCGAATAAAGCTCCGAGACGGGACGAGAGAAGAACCCTCTCTCGTCGAGAAATTCTCGTCTTTCTCGATCTCTCTCGAGCAAAAAACGTTACTTTTTTAGCTTTTTTAAATCTTCTTAAATTCCTCTTTGCAAAAATATACATAATGTCTATATTTGGACCAGCGGTTTTCGAGTTATTTAACTGCAAATAGTTTCATCTAATTAGCCATGTCTGGCTATTCAGAATAACATAATAATATTATTATGACGTTTTATCGCTGGATAAAATTATTTGCAGTCAAATAACTCGAAAACCGTCGGTCCAAATATGGACATTATATATTTTTGATAAGAGAAATTTAAGATGATTTTAAAAATCTCATAATGGAGAGGGTGTCCCCAAAAAAATATTTTTTAAATTTGCTGATTCTACATAAGTTTATAATTACTTTTATTAGATGCATTATTAGTCTATAGTTAATAGTTTCCAAGATATTGACTTTTGAAAAATTATAATTTTGAGTTTCGACAGCCTATATCTTTCTAACAGTACATCTTAGAGCAAAACGGCGCATATGTCTATATCTTCCATTTTCACTAGGTATCTTCCCAAACCAATCAAACTTCCGGCTAAATAGGATGTAACTCGAAAGCAGGAAATATAATTATTTCGGTTTAACCGGATCGTGATTTTTTTGGGAAGATAATAAAAATGGAAGATAGGGACATGTGAGCCATTTTGCTCGAAGACGTACTGTTAGATCTGTCGAAACTCAAAAATTACATTTTTTAAAAGTCAATATCTTGAAAATGGAAATTTTTTTACCGTGCTGGTGTTTTGGAGCACCCTGTATAGACAAAAATAATTTTATAAGAGGCACCTCTTAACCCTTGATAAGCTTCGTCAAAAGTTTTCCGCTATCTTAGTGGTACAGGAGATATTAACCTTTGTCGCACTAATGGGCCACCCTGTAGTAAATACCAAGCAAAGTTTTAACGCATTTAGGTTAGGTTCTGTCATATTTGACATATATTGCACACAATTTATGTTAAATATGATAGAACCTAACCTAAACGCGTTAAAATTTTGCTTAGTTTTTACTATATTTGGTTTAAGTCACGAGAGAAGCGAGACGAGACGAGAGAAGGTCGTCTCTCGTCTCGTCTCGCCCTCTCTCGACGAGACGAGAGACCCATTTTATCTTGTCTCGCGGCAACACTACTCAGAAATCATGACCAATCCTGTCAGGCGCCATTAAAATAAACAAACCCGTACCTGCGCAACTTGAATCCCAAAAAGAACAAATAGTCATCAATATTTGACTTGTAGTAAATAATTTATTCAAAGGGCATAAAGTTTTATGACCCGAATTTGAATATTGGATAAATTCCAACGACAAAGCCTTACATTAGTGGTGGCGGCCGTACCCCGCTCCTGCCGCGCCCCACCGCTTTGTCAACGGGATAAATAGCAACACGTCATCCCTTACAAATGATGGCGTTCGTTCGGATCCGACCCTCTTAAAAATGATGGCCATTATCTGGCAGACGGATCGCGAGCAATCTGACTAATGCAAAACTCGGAGTTTCCCATATACTGCCGAGCCAGTGAATATATTTTAAAAATATGTTTATAAGATCGTGATTTATTTTCTCGCCATGTTTCTGCCGCTGGGAACGTTCCACGTTTTCAGTTTTTTTAGATAAATGATCTCGATTTGCCCCCTTTTGAAATAAATTGAAAATTATTGTTATTATTTTCTCCATGCTCCACATGCTTTTAGTTAAGTAAGCGGTACGTACTTCCTGATGGAAAACTATTACTTGCTTCTTAACGCTAAACGATTTATCTTTCGTATTAAACTAGAAAATTATCCTTTTCTTTTTCATTTAACAATCTCTATTTTGGTCTATTCGTTAGATATTTTGAGATTTAACTATATGGTTGACTTTATATTTTTATATAGAAAGTGTATCATGCTCACCACTGCCCTACGAGCTTTTCACTGTTTTCTTATATCATTTGTCATCGTCGGACCATACGTATTGTGCGATAATAAAAAGTAAAATATGGCATCACATATACAATGTGTCAAAAATTGGTGCTGACAGTATTGCGATCTCTGAAACTATAAGAGATATAAAGCCGGTTAAATGGGAAAAGTTTTAGGAAATTACATTAGCAGTTTATTGGTGTTTGTGGATCGATTCTGGTTCTTTTGGTTTTTGAGATATTTAGAATAAACTAAAATGTTGCATTTCCTTAGATCTTTTTTGTAACTATGTTATTTCCCAATATTTTTTAAATCTGTAAACGCATTTTTATAGCAACTTTTTACCCAGAATAATATTTTAGTTAAAATGTTTTGGTTCCCTGGAACCACTATAAATTTTTTTTATTATGGATTTTTTTATTTATCGAAAAGTACTTAGTTTTTCCTATAATATGATACCAAATACTATAATAAATTAAAAATGTATGACCTCAAAATAACTAAAAATAACAGGTTTAGGGAAAATTCGAACATATTTGGCAACACCGACATATCGGATGTTCCTTTTACTTAAAAATAATGTTAAATTAACAATAATATCGGTAGTACCTATACTATTCTTATTTAATGTGAAAACGTAAAACGTTAATAACAAACTAATACTAAGGTTAAAATTTAGTTTAGACTTTTATTTTCTAACCTACAAATTTTCTAAACATTAAACATTAGTTTAAAACTAAAAATAGTGCAATAAAAATGAATTTTGCTGCAACTGCCAGAATATTGTGCCATTTATAAACTATCTATTTTTTGATGATGATTGCTGTGGTCGGAAAATGTCTAATGCGAAGATATTGGACTTTGCCGAAGAAACAGTTCCAAATTTTAAGGATCAGTAATTCCAACTAAATCGGGGACGTTTCACTCTCATAAAATGAAATAGTTATATAGGATTGGCGAATTTTACGAAAAGTGCGTTTATTTTCATTCTTCATCACTTAAACAAGTTTAGACTTTTAAGTTTCCCGCCTTTTGATTATTTTCTCTTAAAAATAGGTCAAAATTCTCCGACGAAAAATATGTACCTCCAGTTGCGTGCCGATATGATAAACGAAAAGCGTTCAGATTTCTCGCTGTTCTCTGAAATATTAAACGAACGGGCGCGGAGAAATCCAACAAATCTGATGGTAAAACTCATAGATATTTACCTTTAGATAAGCAAACAATAATCACCAAAGTGGTAAATGTATGGCCCTGCGCATGTAAACAAAGCTAAACATGATTAGACACGCGCACTGCAACATTATCATTTGACGAAAGGGAAAATAGACAGGTCCGGGCTTTAAAATTTAAGTTCTTGCTTATTATTACATATTTATTTTTATGTGTAATTTCTTCTCAATCTTTGATCAAGTTGGAAAATAAGGTAGTTATTTCTGGCATTTTTAGTAAATGGAAAGCTATAAGATTTTGAGGATAGAAAATTGTTTTAAAGGGTTTTTTTCTTAAATGTGTTTAAAATAGATTCATCGTAGTGTTTTTAGTTCAAAAAGGAAGAGAACAAGTCAATTTTATTAACCTATTAAACTTATAAAATCGAATATACAAAACAAACAAAACCAGCAAAATAATCTTCGATGTTAACGCGTATCTAACCTCAAGTCAAATATTAGTTGGTATATAAATTGTATTGGTTTTTACAATTTGGCAAAAACGTGGGTACGTGTAAAACATTTTCAAACACAATTTCTTGTTCAAGAATTGGAAACAGTTTTTGCCCGAGAACTTGACCCGTGGAATGCTTTCACCCTGGGATTATTATCAACATACCTAGGTATTTACTTTTTTTTTATATAATATAATTGTAGAGAGAGAGTGTCTTTTAAACTTTTTGAAGCAATATATTGCCAGAAAAATTGACGCACCTATCTAATTAGATTGCAGGGTTGCAAATAAAATATACCAAAACATGCATCGGGATAATCTGTCTTGGTGTGTGTTTCTCTTTATTTTCACACCTTCTTTGTGTAACCTAGGTCTAGTTTAATGTGTTTCAATTGATCATAATAAAATAAAGTTATATATCAGGATACATATCACTACTCCATACTTACTGAAAATACGAAATACCCGGTATTTTACCCCTATCTAGGCATAATAAAATCATACGACGGTTTTTACTTGTCATTGTTTATATTTCAATCCGAGTCACTAAAGGCATAAACACAATTCCCTAAACTACACAAAAACTTAGAAATCCGTACCTAAATATTAAATACCCACAATAAACAACAAGGCATCCACAGAGAAAACTTAAAAGACAACAACAAAAATGGTGCCGAGTCGGTTCTGGAGTGTATGTTAAGCATGTCGCTAAAGAAGGACAGGCCGATAACAAGAGGTTTGTGCGCATGCCCAATTTTGCTCTGCTGGGAGGGAAGGCATCTGACCGGTGAACCGTGCGCTCGGACGTATTTTTTTACCCATAAAACTTACCATTGGTTTTCCTACGACCACCTACGAAAACGACAATAACAGCACGGTTAACTTGGCTAGAAAGTGCTAAATATCACACGCGTGTTGAAAAAAAATATTTCAACACGAGTGTGGAAATACAATACAAAGCACACTATATTTAATCTAAACAGGTGTCAATTTGACAACAAAACTATTTATTAAAAATAACAAACTTACGGGACAAGTGGAGTGAATTGGGGTGCTGGGTGGGGTAAAATACACTGGGGCATTATTGCAAATTAAAAAAAATCCTTTTTTTCGTTATTTTTGGGAACCTAAGAGTATTATTTATGATAAAAATAATATTATCAAAAACAAAAAGGGAAAATAAGTCAGGCAACCCACCAACTGTCATGTTTACATGTCAACTGAGTTGAACCACAGAAAAAAAAGGGGTAGCTATAAAGCAGAAATAGAATACCCTAGGAAATACCGATTTTTAATTTTGCCATTATCTCGGATAAAAATATCCATACAATGTTTAAAGATATGTGAATGTGCTTTATGTAGGTAAATTTATTTTAGCTATATTTAAAACAAATCGAAAAAGATTTAACTTTTATAATTAACAAGCTATCGATATTTAACTCCATCTCTATCTTTCTATAATGTTGAGCAAATGTTGAGGTTATATGTTGTAGTTTTGTGTTATGTTGTTTTCGTAGGTACATATATTATTGTTTTATTAAAAGAATGCAAGCAACTAAAAGATCAGAAACGAAATTTATTTTTTTTATTTAAATCTAGGTAAGTTAAAATGTGTAAGTGGGCATTGTTTTTTTTAATTTGATTAACACAATGGTGATACCTACGAACTATTAAAAACAAATCAAACTCTTTTTGATTATATTGTGGTCGTAGGAAAAATTGTGTACATTACTCGTGTGAAAGTGATTTTCTCACACTCGGAGAATTTCCGCACTCGGCAAACGCCTCGTGCTAAATACCTCCTCATTTGAACAGTACCACTTTCAACACTTGTTATGTAATATACTATTGCTCACAAAATAAGCTGTGGGTAAAAGTAAATGTTTACATTAAAATCTCGCTTAACGTAAGTAAAAATATCACTGTTACTTATTTTTCTATTATTGTTCTATGTATAATTTAAAATTCAATAACTCAAGTTTTTGCGGAAAACAAATAATTTGCATGTTGCCGTTATTCAGACTTAAAATGAAGGATTGCGTGTGCCATAAAAAGTCTCGTTAAGTGTTTTTTTTTAATGTCTATAAAAGTTTTTGTATAAATTTTATTACATCGACTTAGTTACGTTGCTGCTATATTCGATTGGTAGGAGAGCCGGTGGCACTGGGGCATCCCTTTCTCAGTAAAACGATCGTTCACTATACAACGTGTCCAAGATCAGGAGGGCCAGTACAGGGATCTCGGAAACCGTAAGAGTTACGAAGTCGGTTAAATGGAGGAAATTTATATTTATATTAAATTTACGTGCCTTTTAACATGCCGTTTAGAAAATTTTAAAATTCCGAGTTATGTCGGGGATATCCGGAAAAAACCGAAATTTCGTCAAATCGTTTTATTTTTTTCCTAGACTTATTTGAGAACGAATTCTAAAGTAAATTGCACTTTCCAGGGTGATGGTTTATTTCACGTAAGTCAGAATAAACAATTTTTACAACAATGCATTAAGAACACTTACACAATGGAAGCAAAGTAGACTGGTTCTGGGGTAGTGCATTCCATACTTTCACTATAATAGAAAACTGATACTTTAAATAGTTAAAGGGGCAGAGATTTTCCTTACATTTGAATACTTTGTACCGTGCAAGCAAAAATTATTTGCATCAAAGAGGGCCTGGATTAAAAAACGTAGGGCTTGATTTAGATCACAACGATATGGGGACGATATATCTAACCAGATCTAGGTTACTATTTTGTCAAATTTATATTATGACATGATATGCCAAACTAATGAGTAATAAAATAAGTAGACAAATACAAATTTATTTTTGTTGTTTACAAAATAAACAAAGTAAGAATGTACAGAAAGAAAAAGAAAAATAATTACATAAATTGCTGAAATTCGCCACCGCCCTCTGCTCCAAGCATAAATTCACACGTCTCTTCATATTTTCGAAAGTGTTGACCATAGCATCTCTGGAGACATGTTACCACATTCTCGGATAATCCTATCTTCTAATTGTTCTAAATATGCAACTGATGTTTTAATAATAGTGTTCTTTAAATGAGGAAAACGAAGTAATCCATAACCGTTAAATTAGGTGATCTAGGTGGGAATTCAATGTCTGATCTCAAACTGATTAATCTGTCGTCGAAAAAATTGCGTAAGTAGTTAATAGTTTCGGCGGCTGTATGGTCGGTTGCACCGTCCTGTTGAAAATATCCAAAACGTAGTTAGTCGTCAAGCAATTGCTCCACAAATGGATTCAAAATATTATCTCTATACCACTGTGCTGTAACTGTGTCATGAAAAAAAAATAGGACCAACAATTCTTTTTCGGGAAACAGCTAACCAGACACCAATTTTTTGAGGGTGCAATGTGGATTCTACAAAAAAATGGGGATTTTTACTACTCCACATGCGTGTATTCTGAGAATTCACATAACCGGAAAGGTGGAACCAGGCTTCATCCAAAAAAAATTTCAGGTCTAATAAATCATTTCTTTCCAATAAATTTTGGGTAAACCATTGAGAGTAATTCCTGAGTCTTTCAAAATCTGCGGCTTGTATTTCTTGGAATACTTGCAGTTTATAAGGAAATAAATTTTGCTGCTTCTTAAGAATAGTCCTGCATGTTCCATAAGATCTTCCCACTTCTTGGGACAGGCGTCTTATACAATTTGTTGTTTGTTTATTTCAAGAACGTTTGCAACAAGTTCTTCTGTTCTTACAGATGGTCTTCCTGCTCCTTTTTTGTGTTGTATAGAACCTGTTTGCCTAAACACAGCCACGGTTCTTTTCAGGCAATGATAAAAATCCCCAGCAATAAAAGCAACGCTAGGAAAATGTTCGTGAAAATCGTCAATACACAAACCCGGATGTTATTGCCACTCACCATTTACTCTAACCCCGTTTCGAAAATACGCGTCAACCATGAATGTTTTGTGCTGTTCCGTAAAGCCCATTGTGTGAATTGTTCAAGAAATTGGAAAAATTAGCGATGAATCAAATTACTTGTAACGACTGTCAAAGATGCCGGAATAACTAACTGATTGATTCAAGTAGTTACTGACACCCAGCTCTACGGCTAAGCATTACGTCCTTAGATGCAAGGCCCTCTTTGATGCAAATAATTTTTGCTCGCACAGTACAACCCTCCCTGGTAAGTGTTCTTTTATGTTTGTATAGTGCTTTTTAACCCTCTACCAAGTAGAAAAAGGGGGTTTCTTTTTGCTACGTTAGGAATTATTTTCCAAATCTGACAAGGAGTGGAATTTCCTCGATGTACCAGTCTGTACTATTCAAAATAGAAACCTTTATTCCAACCAATTACAAACAATTATTTTTAAAAACATTCTTATACTGACTCCTCCTACTAAACTCAAATGTCTTGGTCTTTATTCCATACACTACATTTTAATTTTATATTTCAGGTTTCTAAATCTAAATATTAATTATATTCTTTCTGCACAGAAAGTGTCGTCATCCGTATCTGAGAACTTTTTATTTATTGGGTCGGATTTAAGACATAAAAACCTTTAATGGCTTTTAATTTAAAATCAGCTCATAACATCACAATTTTTAAATGTCTCTTACGCTTCTAACATTATATTAATGCATAGAAATAACAACGTTTATTTCTTAGGGGAAGTTGGCCCAAAATGATCCCTGCTGGCATAATAATCGCTCCATTAATTTTTGATACCAATACTGCCCTCTGTGTCGAGTCGCCATGTTTATTTGATCACTGGAAGGTGAACGAGGTAACATCGTTTTTTATAAATATTTGTGAAAACGTGTTTTTATGCTGTCTGATCTAAGAAAAGTGCTTTTAAACTATTGTAGTGGTGTTGTAATAGTAATAGAAACATTAAGTTGCAATATATTTTATGAAAACACATAGTTTTTCCTACTGTTTGACGAGTTTACGAAAATGGGTCACCATCCCCTATATGGAAAATATTTCAACAAATGTTAAGATATTCTTAACAAATACTAAATCGTTTTATTGAACCTCGACATCAAGGACATTAAGTGCTTTTAACATACTGCCAAATTATGTTCATCCACTCCCTAAAATGGCACAAGAACAACGTAGCTTAAAATCAAGGAAGTCTGGAGGCGGCACAGTAGTTTTGGCAAGCACTCTGTATAAAATTTAATTGTTAGAGAAACAACAGTAGAAGAAAAAAATGTTTAAAGAACATTGACAGAAAAAGTTAAAAAAAAAAAATAAAAGAAAATAAACGAATAATAAGGGAAGAAAACAGGACAAAAATATTGAGAAATCTTCGAAGGAATCCGAATGTCACTTAAACCGAAAATATTTTTAAAATCTTATTCAGGAGGAATGTGGGTGCAGTCTCAAATGTGCTATCGTTGGGCACATGATTTATGTATGGAAATCGACGATAGTGACTGCGATCCATATTACTGTGACTATTGTATTGACAATGCCAAGGTGAACAAATTGCGCAGATAGTTAGCAGATAACTTGTATTGTCAACTTTTTTAATTCCATTTTTTGTAGTTTGTCGTTTTTAAAGATTTTTTTAGCTGTTTTATTACACAGCGATTTAAGTTTATTTTTATTAAATGTCATTTCAGTAATTTCGGTTGTCGTTATTTGATTGTTTTATTACGAAAAACTCTTAAAATGTGTCTTTTTGCCTTACCTTAGGACTTATTTTGTCTTACTTTAGGAGATCGTTTTGCTCAATGTCAGGGCGAAACGATCCTTTTGCAAAAATCTACATTAATGCCCTAAAAAAAATGCTTACCCAATATATCAAAAAATTGGTAAAGTTATCGTTAAGTACAGTCTACCGACATTCAAAAAAATATATTTCAATTTGTTCTCTTATATGCTTTGCTTTTTACAGGTATTTCTAGATAAGGGGGATCATTTTGGGCCACCTTCCACTACGTTATATAAAGTAACGTTCATTTTTATGGAAATGTATGGACTACGAGTTGAAAATTTAAAAGTAAGAAAAAACTTTAATTTAATAACGTAAAAGATGTTGGTAAAATATGAAAGCTATAATTTTGAGTCTTTATAAAAATGCACTTGGGATGTGGATATTTTAAGATTCAGGATACGGGTTTAAAGGATAAAGGTATTTTATTTTATTATAGACTATGTTACAAGCCCGAAAACTGAATTGTTAGAGGACGATTTGAGGTATTTACAGGTGTCACAGTAGAAGAGCAACCAACGGTATACTTAGTAGTAGTAGAACCATGTTTTATTTAGCAAAAAGCTACAATTAAATATTTTTAATACATTTTTTTTAATAAATTTTTATAGATTTATTTTTAAATTTTAAAACACAACCTTCTTTTAACAAAAACAGACAGAAAAGTTAAACAATTTGCAAATTGTATTAAGTATTACGTATCATTTTGTTTTTTGATTAAATGCAATATTAAGTTTTTTTAAAAAGTTATGATGAATTTTCCAAATTATTATATTTACTTATAGGCTAATGTTTTAGACACTATATCTACATAAAAAATTAATTCTTGTTTTATACATGTGATGGTCATTAAAAAAACAATTTTTTTTTAAAACAATCAGGCAATATATTTTTTGAAATTTTATATGCAAAGATACATACTTATTTTATTTATTTATTTATTTTATTTATTTAAACAAATAAGGTTTACAATTGCACTTGTGTAATGTTAATTACAAGTAATGAAAATTATAATTGCACAAAATATAGTTATACTTAACACCTAGACGCAGGGCGTCTGTATGTGCTAACTTAAGACTAATATTAGGACTAATTTTAAACAATAAGTAAACAAAAGCAGGTAAAGTATTTTAGATAGTATACACAGTTAATATAGTCAATATTGCAGTTGCCTAAAGCAGTTCCAGAAATTTAGAAAAATTGTTAAAAATATAAGTTTTACACTTTTTAGAGAATCGTTTATAGTTTTCTATATATTCTTAATGGTCGTAGGTAACAAATTAAAAACTTTTGAGGCTACTCGATTAACAAACCTCTGATTGCCGTCCCTTCTATAAAAATGTACAGTCAGATGTCGGTTAGTAACTTGTCTAGTATTGTGTTGACGAGATAATGTTTTTTGGATATTAATGTTTTTATAAATAAAAAGCAGCAGTTGTGGAAGTATAACATTCTAACATTTAAAATATTGTCATTGTACAGTTTATCAGTGGAGTATAATCTGTCCTTTTTAAACATAACTTCCAGAATATAGTTTTGTATTGTATTTAGAGGTTTCAACGCAGTAGAGTACAGACCACCCCACACCACAATACCATATTGCAGAATGGATTCCACCAGAGCCTTATAGATAGTTAACAATAACCCCTGTGTCATAAATTTTCTAAGTTCATAAAATTTATATATAATTCGTCTTATTTTATTACAGAGTACAGAGGGTATTGATTTGTTGAGACCATTTAAGGTTCTTATCTATCATAACTCCAAGATACTTAGTGCTATTAGTTTCCAATATTTTGAGACTTGTGTTTGGTATTAGTAAAGCGCCAAAATTGGGTCTATTGATATTTGTCAAGGAAAAAGCGATATAACTTGTTTTGGTAATATTTAGTGATAAATTATTATGGTCTAACCATTTTTTAAACTTATAAACTCCATTTTCAGCCTTCTCCTTAACACCATTCCATGAGGAATCATGTAATATTAGAACCTTATCATCCGCATATGAAATTATTTTGCCATTAATACTAGTTTGCAACAGAGAATTAATAGATATTATGTTAAAAACAGAAGTGGGCCCAGAACTGTACCCTGAGGGATTCCCAGATTTACTTTCAGACAGTCACTCAGCTGATCTTTGATTTTAACCTGCTGCTCTCTGTTAGTCAGGTAACTACGAAATACCTCCAACACGGTACCCCTAATTCCATAGTGCCATAGCACCTCAAGTAATTTTTCATGAGGCACCGTGTCAAAGGCCTTACCAGGGTCCAGAAAGACACCCAGGCATTTTTTGTTTTCTTCAACCCAGTTTTCAACCCTTCAACAAGTTTAAACATTGCATCGTTTGTGCTGATACCCTTCTGAAACCCATAACCCGTAATAGTAGTGGCAACGTTGTATTGTGCGAGTCGCATTGTTGTGTCGGTCCTCGAAATTGTTTGTTTTTTTCGTTTTTTACCCCTAAATAATTGATTTTCTTCACAAAAGTCGGCATAAATGTGAACAATGTATAAGAATGCATTAAAATTTTTCACAATTTCGACAGTTTTCATCTAAAAACAACAAGACTGTGTTAAGGAATCTCTATCGAATCGGCTTTTTTCTCCACTTTTTACACGGATCAAGGCTACAGTGTTGCCAAGATGTGCAGTACGGGTTCCTCAGCGAATTGCCCGATCTGTGAATATAATTTTATTGTCAACAATAAAACAGTTAAGTGCGGATTTTGCAATGCGAAATTCCATAATTTGTGCGTCAAGATTAAGGACAATATTTCGAAGACTGTGTTGGAATGCAAGAACATTATGTGGTTCTGCGAAAAATGTGTTGAAATTGTGGCTCATAATATCGTGATTGCTGAAAAAATCGGCCAAATTGAGCAAAAAACTAACGAAGTAATGAATGCAATTAACGAACTGAGAACTGAAAAACCTTTACGAGAAAAATTTGATGGAGAAGTTAACTATGCAAAGGCACTGAAGCAGGGTGTGGTTGTCGTGAAACCCACTAAGGTATGTGAAAGTAGAGAAACAAAAAATACCATCAAGCAGCAGGTTAATCCTGCAGAATTGGTCATTGGAATCAGAGCAATAAAGGAAGCCAGAGATGAAGCGGTAGTAATTCAGTGCAGAAGTGAAGCGGAGGCAAAAAAGCTATAGGATAATCTTGAACCAAAGATCACACAAAATTTATTAACAACTCTCCCAGCCAAAAAAAAAGCCTATGATAAAAATTGTATAACGAGGAACTACTCATCAGCAAACTCAAACAGCAAAATGCCGATATCATAACTCCAAAAAGTCAAATCAGTGTAATAATTTCGAAGAAAATGCTAAACTCGTACTTTGCCATCATTGAGTGTGATCCTAAGACATTCCATCGTATCACGAATAAGGCAGATAATAGACTATTTCTTGGCTGCAGGTCTTGCAGATGTTTTGAGTACATCAGAGTGACTCGTTGCTACAATTGTAACCAGTACAATCACATTGCAAAGGACTGTAAAGAACAAAGATCTTATGGAACCTGTGGCAAAAATAACCATGAAACTAAAGAGTGTGATAAAAATGGTCTAGAGTGTATAAATTGTAAATTGAGCAATCAAAATTACAAGCTTAGTCAAGAAATAAATTATGGAGTTTATGACGTAAAATGCCCGACTTATTTGTGGCTTCAAGGAAAAGAAAAAGCTAAAATCCAGTATTCTGATGTAGATAAATTGCAATCCCAGTGTACAGGGTCCTTCAGCTCAGAGGAAAGGCATAGATTTTCGATTATGCATCAAAATATACAGTCTCTTAGGCACAAAACCCTGGAAGTTGAGTGTTTTATAGCGGGATTGGCCATAAGGCCTCAGGTATTACTCTTCAGTGGGCATTGGATGGAAAGTGATGAAGCTCAGTACATAAAGCTTGATGGCTATAAACAGGAATCTGTTTATGTAAGAACAACTTTAAAACATGGCGGTGTGTGCATCTACTGTGATCGAAGCAGTGACTTTAAGAATGAAACTACTATTTGCAATATGAGCATCGAGGGTGACATTGAACTGGCTGCCGCTTATGAGGAAGCAATGCGGATCTTGATTGTGTGTCTGTATCGTCTTGGAGTGGGATCATATGAAGTTTTTTTGGAAAGGCTGGAGCAGGTATTGGAGTTCATATTTCATAATTATTCTACGTATAAAGTTATTATATCCGGCGATTTCAATGTGAATTTTTTTGAACTTCAAAATAATCGTGTTAAGTATTTACTAGACTTATTTAGTGCTAACAATCTAAATCAATGTATCTTTAAAGCTACTCGTGAAACATATAATTCTTCTACTCTTTTGGATAACATATTCTGTAATTTTGAACAAAACTTTTCTAGCTATGTACTGAATTCTGCACTCTCTGATCATCACGCGCAGATTATTAATATTGCAGGTCTGGTTAATAATGAGGATAAACCGGGATATGTATATAGGAGGACATTTCCAAAAAATAAAGTTATGTCATTTAAACAGGAGGTAGGGACAATAGACTGGTCCACTGTGTACAGTGCAACAGAGGTTAATCACGCATATTCGATATTTTTGAATTTAATTCACAATTATTTTAATAGAATTTTTATTGTTAAAAAATGCTCTCAGACAAAGAATAACCACTGGATCACAACAGGTATAAAAACCTTCTGTAGGCATAAGCGTGTACTTTATTTTAAGAAAATTAAAGGCATTATAACAAATGATATTTTTAATAAATATTGTAAAATTTTGAAACAAGTTATCAAGGAGGCCAAGAAAATATCAAACATAAATTTTTTAAATAATTCGGAAAACAAGGTAAAGGCCACCTGGCAACTAGTAAAGAGTATTACTAATAACAATGATAACAAAACAGTTCTAAAAAATTTTCAAAATAAGTACAAAGACCCTTTCAAAACTGTCAATAATTTGAACAATTTTTTTGTAAATTCATGTCCAGATGTGTGCTCGGATCAGAAGGATGTTTTTCGGCCTGTCAGCTGTTTGCAGTCAGTGTACCTTAGACCAACGACACCGTTTGAAATTTTTAATTTAATTATTAGTTTAAAAAATAAAAAATCAGTTGGTGATGAAAACATACCCGTTAGCATCTTAAAAGAGGTTTCTGGCTTCGTTTCTGAGCATCTATCTTATAATCTTTGCTTTAAGAAGGGTATTTACCCTGATCTATTAAAAAACGCACACGTAAAGGCTATACACAAAAAGGGCCCCCTTGATGATGAAAAAAATGACAGACCTATATCTCTTCTTTCTAACATAGGTAAAATCTTTGAAAAAACTATTTACAATCGTATCACGGACTTTTTGGATAAATACGCAATACTTTCCAATAATCAAAATGGCTTTAGGAAGGGGAAGTCTACCATACGGGCTATATATCAAGCAATTTCTGATATACTTGACTCACTCAATAACAAAAAACTCACTATGGCTATGTGTTTGGACCTGTCAAAAACATTTGACAGTGTAAATCACCAAACGTTGTGTTCAAAAATATAAAATTATGGCATCAGAGGGCATGCTCTAAAGTTAATTCAATCGTACTTAAATAATCGTACTCAGCAAGTGATTGATAATGACAGTTATGGTTGACCTATTGCCTCAGATAAGGTTAGAGTTACTAAGCGAGTGCCTCAGGGCTCCATATTGGGTCCTCTACTCTATATTTTGTATACCAATGAACTTTCTGATGTAACAGGTAAATACACGGTTCTTTATGCTGATGATACCACCCTTATTTTTAGTGGAGAGGACTCAGATGTGATGCCGACTGAGGTACAGAGGGTCTGCGGCGTTCTCGATAGGTACTTTTCAGCTCATGACCTTCTTCTGAATGTGGCAAAGACACAGTGTATTGTTTTTGGCAATAGAACGATGCTTTTGCCTTTCACTATAAAAATACCGAAATTCAATCAACAGAGCATATCTCATTTTTGGGTGTCAAAATTGATAGAAGGCTTGACTGGAAGGCTCATGTTGGGGACGTAGCGACCAGTGTGTCCAGGTATTGCTATGCTCTTAGAATTATAGCTGTGAATGTTAGCATGGACGCAGCATTATCAGCATATCATGCCTTTATTCAATCTAGAATAGGGTATGGTCTTATTTTTTGGGGTAATTTCACTGAGGTTGAGAGAATCCTAATTTTACAAAAAAAGTGTATAAGGGCTATATTTGGAATGAGACAACGAGATAGTTGTAGGGAGGTGTTTGCTATTAAGAATATATTAACACTGATAAATATGTATATACTGGACTCATTTATGTTTGTCTACAATAATAGAGATTTGATATGTAACGATGCTAGCAATGCGCACTTATATTTAACTAGACATAAGTCTGACATATTGCCTGATAAATGTAATTTTACCTATATACAAAAAAATGTTACAAATTCTGTGATCAAAATATATAACAGTTTTCCCGTAAATGTACGAATATTGCCTCGTAGCCAGGTTAAGTATATTTTATCTAAGTATCTAATTAAAAAGGCTTATTACTCTGTTGGTGACTTCTTTGACGATCTAAATAGATTAAGTCTTGGGATCACATGAGCTTGATTTCCGATTTTAAAGATTTCGAATATTAAATTTTTTAAAAGAGATTTATTTTCTCAGGGTTCTGCTGTGATATCTGTACACTGCACAATTTAATATTGTTTGTCTTGTGCGCTATTTACAATTTTTTTACTATGTTTTATAGCGATACGTAACAGTTGCTACTGTTAAGTGTGTATGTATCTACAGTGATGTGTGATTAATATCTTGCCACTACTTTACTTTACTTACATAAGGTCTATGTAAAATAATTTATAACTTTTTAAAATGTATTTCTGTGAGTTATTCTTAACTATTTTAAAATCATGTGTAATGTAATCTAAATGCTGTTACTATGATTTTTGTTTTTATTGTTCCTATGAAATTATTCTTTATGTTTGTTTTAACAATGTTCTATGCCGATTGGTTTTTGAATAAAAAAATGTTTATGACTATGACTATGACTATGACTATGACATATTGATTTTCATTTATGATGTTATTTTTTTTTTAATGTTAAATAATCCTAGTTTCAGGCATTTTTCAAATATTTTAGCAAAAGCAGTTATCAAACTTATTGGCCTATAGTTGCCAATTTCAGATTTTTTACCAGCCTTATAAATCGGTACCACGATGATTTTTTTAAAATCGATTGGGACCGTTCTGTGTCTAAATATTAAATTAATTATGTGAGATAAGGGAGTGATGTTAATATGTGCATGACAGTCTTTTATTAGTCCAGCACTGATCCCATCGTAACCTGGCGAGCCATTAATTTTTAATGAGGCTATATGAGTTATAAGTTCGGTTTCATTTACGGTGCTAAGAAACATTGATTTGTCAAGTTTAGGATAATGTTATATAATAATATTAAATAAAAAAATTAATTTCTGACATTCAACCAATCTAAATTTTTAACATAAAATTAATTTTTGTATATTTGTAACAATTTAAAATTATCCGCATTGCCTTATTTTGTAAAATTTGTAATTAATCAAATATTTCCTCCCTAGCACAATTTAAAATAAAAGAACAATAATGAAAATGTGGTAATATAATAGCATTGAATACAGTTTGTTTAGAAAGCAAACTTAAATTAGAACTGTTTCTTTTAAAATAACCTACTTTTCCTGCAATCTTCGTTTAAAATAATTAAAAAACTTTAATGCTGAATTAATAATTATCCCTAAATTCTTAAAACTGTTTACTATATCCAATATTTCACCATCAATCACAACATTTATATTTTGAAAATTTAAATTATACCCATAACCATTCATTTAATTTTTGAAATACAGTGTGTCCCGCCTTTCATGAATACACCCTGATATCTCAGTTATTAATAATGTGATTTTTTTCAAATTTTGGTGGTCATTGTATGTTAGAAAAATTAAGTATTTGGCACAGTGAACACTTTTATGCATCATAGGCGTGCGGTCTTTGGGGGTAAAAAAGGGTTGATTTTTTGAGAAAAGTATATTAGGGCTTATTTTAAATAATTTTTTCTATCAGATTTAGAATCAGCATCCTAAAAACCCCTTAATTAATATTTTCAAAATCTCAAGAGCTGATTTTATTTAGCAGTAAAATTTAAAAAAAAACTTAATCATAGTAGTTGCGAGGATACTGAATTCAATGAAATGATATGGAGGCGTTTGAAACGTAATAGGATCAGGACATTAAAACCAAAAAGTTAGAAATAAACAACCTATTAAAAAAAAGTGCCAAATTAAAAAAAAAATTTACTGCTAAATAAAATCAGCTCTTGAGATTTTGAAAATATTAATTAAGGGGTTTTTTGGAATGCTGATTCTAAATCTGATAGAAAAAATTATTTAAAATAAGCCCTAATATACTTTTCTCAAAAAATAAACCCTTTTTCACCCCCCAAGACCGCACGCCTATGATGCATAAAAGTGTTCACTATGCCAAATACTTCATTTTTCTAACATACAATCACCACCAAAATTTGAAGAAAATCGCATTATTAATAACTTAGATATCAGGGTGTATTCATGAAAAGCGGGACACACTGTATATAATTTAAATTTATTTACTTTTAGCCAATTTAATAAAATATTTATCTCAGAATTTAGAGTATTTTGACTATCAAAAATATTTACAACATTAATGTTAATTAAGGTGTCATCAGCAAATATTTGTAACTTACACATTTTTAAAACTAAAAGCATAATATTCTTAATGTATAAAATAAATAATATTGAAGTAAGTATACTTCATTGAGGAAATCCTATATTATTAATAATATTTATTTTTTTATTTTAATACTCTTTTGATATCTATAGTCTAGCCCTGACAATTGTTTCGAATTCACGCTTAAAATAAAAAATACAGCTATAACATTTTCCCCTTGATCAATGGTTCTCTTTCATGTCTCAATCACACATTTAATGGCTGTGTCTGTAGAGTGCCCTTTTCGAAAACCAGCTTGAAAGGAAACTAAAATTTTATTAACATCAATTAATTCCACGAACTGCGTGTTCTAATAATTTTAATTTCTCAACATCCCATAAAACATTATTTATTGGCCTCATCTCATCCTATCTTTTGGCACTGGTGTAATGTAAGAAAAAAGAAAATGCTGGTATTGGGATTCAAATATCACATAAAAATGATGGGTTCCTATTTAAAATAAAAATGTTAATACAACTTCCGGTTAAACTGGAAGTGATTTAGAAAGTATGTTTTACTAAAAACTTACAAAATATGCACTTAAAAACTTCTAAAATCTTATAAGTTGTATTTATAAAACAGACTATGGAAAAATGGGGAAGGGGGGTAATAATATTCATTGTCACCCGGTATACATACCTATTATAGTTCTCTAAAATAACAAAGACATTTACAGGTGGGTTTACCGTCGTAAGATTTCCATTATTCGAGTTTCTAGCATTCTAACAGTGGTGAATAGTAAAGTAGACACAGTTGACAGGAACAGCGAAACTGCAACTGGATAATCCCGCAGGATTAGCACCTGCTCGCGGTGTCGTTGTCTAGCTGATTAAACGCAACGGTGCACTGCTGCTGTGGCGGTATTGTAGTTGTGCTCTCACGTGAATTATACCAATTTGTATTGTCAATTCTGAGGGGGTTTATTGATATGATATTTTTAGTTCAAGCGGTAAATTTTTGAAAATTTAATTTAATAGATATACTGATCCAGCCTTTATCTTTAAGGAAGAAACCACTAGCAGAAGAAACAATGTTTAAAAAATAATATTATTGTATAAAGTGAGACGTTGAAATAATAGTAGGTATATTAACGTACACGTTTTATAAAGCATCATTTTATAGCACGCGTCCATGTTAAAAAACGAGCCGCTTGCGGCGAGTTTTATAACGGGACAAGTGCTTAAAACTGCTTTATATAACACGTACGTTATACTATTTTTTCTAATTTGTAGTTTTTTCAATAAAAACGCTTATTTAAAAAGAAAATAAATCCTTCAAATTTTGTAAATTTTTATGTCTAAATTTTATGTTGGTAATACTATTTTTTATCATAGTAGCCTCTGGACAACAAAAATTATTTTGCGAACTATCATTTTTTGATTAATTGACCCATTTTCACCACGAGATTCTAAAGTTATTTTAACGATATGAGATTTGAAATTGGACGAAATACGTTGTGTGATCTTTGTACATATACAAAGCGTTCGGAAATTCGGGCAATTTTACTACTTTTTTTCAAATTTCAAAAGACGTGATTTTACGTCACGGCATTGCAATTTAGTATAGAGAAGATGGAAAATTCAAATAAAGTTGTAGTTAAAATCGACATTGGATGGTTAGTAGATTGAATTTTGAATAGGATTTGGCAGAAAATGATAGCTTAAAGCATCTACAAAATCAAAATAGTTCTCCGTCAATAAAGTTATTATTTAATATGTGTGAACTAAAACAATACATACAGATTTATAGATCTAGGCAACCAAACATACATACGTGGGTTCGTGTAGTATATTGCATATTTGGACTAAAAAATATTAGTTATCTAGAATGCTATGCTAAACGGTGGAAAAAAACATCTCATGTAGGGCCACCTTTAAATAATAAAATTCGGAGTTCGAAATAGATCTGTTTCGAGACAAAATTAGAAAAAAATATTTTTACACATTGTGGGGGTAAGTGCACTTTTACTTTATGCTTCAGATTTATGCCTTTTGTGTTATTATAAATATATTCGAAAATTGTCGATTTCATAATTAATTGTACATGTAATAAATAATGTTAAATGAACAAGAAGGAAGAATAAATCTTTTCAAGCAAACAAGTTTTAGAAATAATTTTTTAAGTAAAATCCAAAGGAATTTTCTACAACTGAATCGATTATTACTAAAACACATTAAGACATATTTTGGCTATATTGAGATTTTAAAGAAAATCCAATTATTTGACATGCCCGCATCGATTAGTGCTAAAACTCTGTAAGTCAACACTTTACCTATGGGAGATATAAGAGGTCATTTATTAGCATGTAGTTCTAATACATCTTAAGTCAATGACTTAAGGCGCAGAATATAACTTCGTTCGTATACTTTAAGGGGATATTCTACATATTATGAAAATATGAAAAAAAGTTCATATGAATGTAGGTAGGTCCTTAAATGACTTAATGACTTATACCGAAGCTATGGCCGTCCAAAGGTGACCTCTAAAGATTAGTTTATATTTTATATCTATGCAACCGCTTAAGGTACCGGTGTGCTTTTTGGCACACAAACTAATAATAACAATTGCTAATTTATGACATTGAGAGTTATTATGAAATTTAGTCAGGGACGTTCTTACGGGGGGGGTGTGACTTAGTTTATTTATTCCTAATTTTTTTACACGACACATTTACAAAATTTTACCCAAAAATTATAATTCCAGTGATTTTTCTACACAAAAAAGGTATTCTTAAAAAAAAATTATTGGACCAATGACTTAGGAGAAAAATCGATTTATTTAAATCATTGCATAAACTATTATCGAATTGTGTTTAAACTAAAACATCAAAGTAGTCTTATGTCAAATACAAATTTGAAGTAAAAAAACATCAAGAAGCCCATGGTTAGCGTTAAAATAAACTGACAATGACATTTTTGTGATTTATTGTAGTGATCATTGATCAAGTACAAAGTGTTTTTGATTAATTAAGGTGCAAATTTTAAAAAATGGCAGGTTATTCATTTGCTGAGTTAGCTGATATGCGTTTTATGTATGGCAAAGCTAATGGTTGTGCTCGAGAAGCTCGCAGGTTGTATCAAGAATATTTTCCAAACCGTCAAATTCCTTGTGAGAAATTATTTATTAATTTACATTAACGATTAAGAGAAACCGGAACTTTTATGCCAAATATGAATGAAACTGGGAGAAGCCGTACTACTAGGACTCCACAAGCAGAAGAAAGAGTGCTCGAATGCGTTGCAGCCAATCCGGGTATAAGCACAAGAAGAATTGCCTTACAAGAGGGTATCCCTAAGAGTACAATATGGAAAATTTTGCATGAACAACTTCTTTATCCATACCATATACAAAGGGTTCAGGCGCTTAAGCCTCAAGACCTACTTCCTCGTGCAGAGTTTTGTCAGTGGATGCAGAGAAAATGTCATCAAGACCGTTTTTTTCTACATAAAGTCTTGTTTACTGACGAAGCAGGTTTTACCCGTAAAGGCATCGTTAATTTTCATAATAACCATGTATGGACAGAAGAAAATCCCCATGCAATTTTCGAAAGTCGATTTCAAAATAAATTTTCAATTAATGTTTGGGCAGGTATATTGGGCGATCGATTAATAGGACCATACATTATGCCTCAACGCTTGGATAGGCCCGCATATTTAGATTTTTTACACGACTCTTTGCCTGTTCTACTTGAAGATGTGCCGTACCAACAAAGACTTACAAACTATTTTATGCACGATGGGGCTCCACCTCATTTTAGTAGATTGGTTCGAGATCATTTAAATCAAACATATCCAGACCGATGGATAGGCCGAGGTGGGCCCATTGCCTGGCCTCCCCGTTCACCTGATCTCAATCCATTGGATTACTTTCTTTGGGGATATCTGAAGTCTCTGGTATATTCAGTACCTGTTGAAAATGTACAACAATTGGAACAACGTGTTATTTATTGTTGCGAGGAAATTCGTAATAAGGAAGGAGTTTTCGCAAGAGTACGAACATCAATGAGAAATCGTTTAGTTGGTTGTATTGATATGAATGGAAACCATTTTCAACATTTGTTGTAACTTTTCTACTTTTTTCAGATTATTCTTGTTAAACCAACAACTCTTAATTTATTTTGTTTAAAAATGACAATAAAACAACGTTTTGACTTAATTATTGTCAATGTCAATTTATTTTAACGCTAATCATGGGCTTCTTGATGTTTTTTTACTTCAAATTTGTATTTGCCATAAGACTACTTTGATGTTTTAGTTTAAACACAATTCGATAATAGTTTATGCAATGATTTAAATAAATCGATTTTTCTCCTAAATCATTGGTCCAATAATTTTTTTTAAGAATACCTTTTTTGTGTAGAAAAATCACTGGAATTATAATTTTTGGGTAAAATTTTTTAAATGTATCGTGTAAAAAAATAGGAATAAATAAACTAAGCAAAATTAATATTATATAATAATAAGAAATATCCGGAAACCTTTGTTAAGTAGATTCAATCTTAGAATAATACAACGAACGAATTATACACATGACTGCACTCATCTCAGTCATACTTCCGTGCACCTAGATAGTATAAACAGAGGTGTAGTTACTTAGCTTATTCGTTATGGACCTGAAGATGACTGGAGATACTTACAAATTGAAACCGCCAAAACTCTTCATTCAAGAAATTAATGATGTTTTTGTCCTCAATAGTTTAAACAGTTTAATTGGTATGTATTACAATGATTACATCATTATATGTATGGAACTTTTTAGCTGTACGATTATAAAACACCACCTTTCTTGTACGAGAAAATCTCATTTATAATTATTGAGGTTCACTGCGCAATCATTATTTTCTAACTGTACCGCCGCATCTAAAGAAAACGTTTATAAGGTTATTTTCCTATAACATTGCTTCAATTTATAAATAATATTAACTTTGGTTTATCCAACTCGGAAAAAAAATTAAATCCGCACGCAATAGAGGTAGGATTTGCGTTACCGTCCATGGGAATTAAAATCTATCTTAACCAAATATGCTTTATTATTTGAATTTTTTGTTAATATGTCCTTCACATTCTAAACATTAGCACCAAAATGTTGTATAGTATGTTAGATTAATTTAGAGATTGAACAGTATTCAGATATTTTTAGAGCCTACTGTAAATTTATATAAACCAAATAATTATTTGGATATAGAAAATTTATATAAATTAAAAGTAGGTATATTAATTCACTCAATCAATGAAAAGATTAAAAATTCTGAAATAAAATTTATTGATAGCACAAAAATTCATGAACACAATACAAGAAAAAATAAAAATTTAAAAACTGTAAAAATAAAAAGTAATTTTGGAAAAAAATCAATTCTTCATGATGGTATAAAAATTTATAATAATATTCCAAAACAAATTAAAAATACAATCAATATAAAAAAGTTCAAATATTTATTTAAAAAACATTTATTAAAAATATAACATATTATTGTTTTCTTTCTTTTTTTTTGTTGTTATATATGATACTATAATTATTGTATAATTTTGACTCTTAATCTTAATTAATTAAATTTTGTTTTACTTAGAAATTTCCCTGTAATAAACTTTTGTAAAGTTGGTTGGGAAATTAAAATAAATATATATATTTGGAATGGATATATGTACCACTATGGCGTATTGTTTTACTCTTTTGCTTAAGCAAAATAATTATAATATAATTTTAATATAATTTACATTTAAGTAACATTCTATTCTAACTATTAACAACAAAGAGCAATTGGTACAGAAAGGGTTGTGTTTGTGGAAAAAGTTATAGATTATATTATTATATATTTTAATAATACTTTGCAGTATTGAACTAATTTTTTATTTCCTCAAATAATAGTATCAACACAATATTTACTGACCCCACATAGTAAAAAGGATTTTGTATTCGATGGAAAATGTTTGGGGCTATAAAAAAAAAAGGTAAAAATACAAATGATGGACAAAAATAGAAGAAATATGAAAGCCCTACCATTGTGCTCAAATACCGAAACGGTGGAAATAAATTATTTAAAAAAAATGATGCATATAAATATTACCTTACTCATGTTTTCATGTGTTGTCTGCTGTTGGAAATAAATGTTGACCAAAATAGCTATTTTTCATGGATGAAAGTTGAAACTAAATGGATTTATTTGCTTTTTCAAATGAATCATTTACCAGCTTATTTTTCGTAATTAGCCATAAAAGTAGAAAAGCCAGATTCACCAAATTTTGTATATAAGATTGAAAATGTTAAAATAGCATATCTCGCTCAAACGGGGGCATTATTAACTTATTGGAGGTCCTGGACACTTTAGAATAATGGGGTCTTTATGATTATGACACACGATTATTTTATTAAAACAGGCAAAAGGAGTAGTTAAGCAAAATTCTAGATTTTTTCAACTGTTAATTATATTATTGGTTCGTAATCTGGTAGGAAATAGAGAGCCCCATCGATCGCGGGGCCCTGGCATTTGCCCAGAGTGGCCAATGGAAAAGAGGAGCCTGCGTCTAAAGGACGTACATTTTATGCATTTCACATCCAGGGACGTATTTTGGAGTACTATTTTACGTTCTTTGTACATTTTACGTTCATTCTATATTCTATTCTTATGAAACATAGGTATATCGGACGTCCTTTGTATGTATTAAATGGAACCTATTTTGGAAGTAAACCCCAACACGACCCAACTTCCTCGACGACCTTATTTATTTATACCTAAATGATGTAATGATCCAATATTAAAATGAACGACCTTTCTCTTAATATTTGACTTAATACAGTGTAGCGCTAAAGGTGTCTAAAATCGCCGCTAGATGTTGCCTTGCATTGCATTTTCTCAGCTACTTATACTCTTTAATGCTTTTAAGTATAGTGTTTTTTAGGTCAATTTAATGACATAAAACAGTATGAAACTCCTAACCATAGGCGTCCCAAACAAATAATTAAAATGCGTATACACACTTATAAGTTTGTTTAACATTAGGTGTTTGTACATACTACACTTTATAAACCCACTGTATATATAATAATATTATAGATTCTATACACAAAACTAAACCCAGAGAAATAAACCTGACACGGCACGACACTGCCGCTCAGAAAATGCTTTAATTTTTTACCAGAACTCCATTCTGGGACCATTCTCCGGCCCGTCCAAAAGTTCCAAATCACGTATATTTTATCTTCGTCTCTTTCATGCCATTGGTGGTCACTGGCCTATCTCTGTCTGACAGAATTGATCGTTGAACGGGCTGCAAACCGCTTCAGCTTATACCAGCCGCTTTAACTGGCGCTTATCATCCCTGACAACGTGCATAAATTGTGAACGGTTTCCAGTTCCACCAAATTTTCTGGTTTGTTAATATATTATGTATAAGTATACGAGAAACAAGGGTTTGTTAATTAGTTGTTTTTAAACACTGAAAACACTTTTTGTCTTGATTTCAGTTATATTGTTTCTTAAGGACTAAAGAATGTATTATTATAACAATGAATGGCTTGTTATTTTTTTCTGTCACACTCAAAACTCCTCGGTTTAAAGTATATTTGCAAACTAGCTTTCAAAGAAAGTTACTGACTAACAATTAAATACTGATATAAATGAAACATCTTTAATAAAAAAAACTTAAAGAATTGAAGAAGAAAGATCCAACAACCCTGGTTGTGAGGTCGGTCTCTTTGAGACTGTTTACCGCCGTATGGATTGATTGGAATGTCCTCAAACTGAGTTTGGATAAATTATACCTCCATTTATTTATTGCGTCGGATAGTCGAAATAGGATCCTAGCCTTTGCTGACTGATTTTCATCAAAACAAGAGTGGCCATAAAGTGGGAATGAAGACAGGCAATGGCTTCGTTTTATATTAAAACTTTATCAAGGGTCTGAAAAGAGAGAGAGAAGACAATTACATTAAAAAAATGCGACAAAATTCAAAATACAAATACTTACAGTTATAGCAAAAATTACAATGAGGCAGTAGGTCCCTAATCAATTACAAATACATCACAACTTTGGCCATTAAATAAATAGTTGTTGTTTAGATAAAATATACATGAAAAATATGATTTAATAACAAATACACATTAAGTACATACCAATAAAAAGGTCTTTAAGCCTGTATATTCATACTGTAGAATATGACAAAACATTTTCTCGAACACACATTGGATACCTGTGTTTATCCGAACTGTCAGTACCAATTTGATAGTAAAACGTAAACAGTGAAGTTTGAAGGTAAAGTTAAATTTAAATTATAGATAGGTATTGCAGATGGACTCCTCGGTCAAGTTAATAACGAGCTCCGTTATAATAATGGTATGTTTTGAAAAATCGGCAATTATAACAAAACAAGACAATCGGCTGTGAAGTTAATTCTCCCGTCACCACAAGATTGGAGGTACTATTGTTTCTTGTACTCATTAAACACATTGTTATATTTATTTAAGATCCCATAGTAGCAAGCACTCAAGTTATTTACGTCAGTTCTAAAATTAATTGAATTAGTTAAGTTAAAATAAATCATTTCACTAATATTTTTCTTCATGTAATTACTTTCTCTGTCGAATACTTGTGGGTGGCAAAAATCAAAGTCATGGCCCGTTAGATAGTAATGGAGACTCAGTGCTGTTGAGTCTGATTTGTCTACCCTACTACAATCATACTTGTGTTGTCTAAGTCTGTCTTTAAACAGTTGTTTAGTTTGGCCAACATAAAAGGTATTGTTACACTGCTTACATGGAATGCCATAAACTATGTTAGATTCATCATAGTCCAATATAGGAGTCGATCCTTCAATTTTGTGAATAAGTTATTTACTGTTTTGGTATTATAGAAAGCTATATTACACTCATTAGTTTGAAAGCAGTTTTTAATTTTATTAGAAAGTTGTGGAATATTTACTGTTATACAGTTATTTAAGTTGTTTTTTAACCTATATAATCTCAGATATGGACTAGTTTAAGAAAAATGAATGTGTGAATACAACCGGATTATTAAAAAAAATAACAGTGATCTAATCTTCAAAAAGCCGAATAAAGTATGCGAAACTGCAGCTAGTTATCAATAAACGAACAAAACTCTTCAACCAAAATCTTTTTATTTGATTTAAAGACCGAAACAGATCCGTTCCGCATGAAAACAAGCACGTTTAATTAAGGTAAAAGTGCCGCCATTCCCGCACGCGATGCTCAACTAAATGCCGTGTCATAAATAATATAGTTCAGATTTCTTGCACCGAATTACTAATGTGGGTATGCCGACGACGACGACGTCGCGTGACCGCTTCAATCATCCGCGCCGGTGATTTTTTATTAATCACTGTTTGGATTGGATCGGATTTCTAAACTGAAAACTGTGATTATTTAATAGTTATATTTTCATGGCTTTCTAGGATGTTTAAGAGTCGACAAAAATAGATATTCAGACAGAACAAAATAGCGTTTTGACGGATCCCGGGATCGGGAAGTTTAAGGGACTGGCGACGCTTTGGGCTCTCTTGTCAAACTGATAATTTATTAATAAACAAACCGATGTCAACGAATTGTTATTTTGTCTTTGATTAACGATCCTTCGGCTTATCTCATCCCATCAACATCAACCAACCCGCTAATATACCCTGTGTGACCTGAAAATTCTGTCTTTATCTTCAGTAAATCCTTGTCAGTCAGGTAAATAACTTTTTTTTTCTTTAGTTAATTTGGAGGGGAAAAAATCGGATTTTATCAGGTCAAATGGAAAAATTACAAGCAAGTTCGGTTAACAAACTCATTGTGTAGGTTTGCCTTTGTTTGCGTAGAAATTAAAAAAATTGTAACTTATATAACTTTGCTGGGGTTATCTTTTGTGACCCCAGCAAGGCCTTTAATTGCGTCTCACATGATATTCTTATATCTAAACTTAGACACTATGGTTTTGGTCCATTAAGTTTGTCCATTATTCGTTCTTACTTGAGTGGTAGAATTCAGTCCGTTTTTTATAATAATCAACTGTCAGAACCTGGTGCTGTTAATGTGGGTGTACCGCAGGGCTCCGTGTTGGGGCCTGTCCTTTTCATAATCTACATCAATGATCTCCTGGTCAGTGACCCCTCTACTGGGCATGTGATATATGCTGATGATACGACTTTGACTAATAAAAATAATAATGTTATTGATCTTAAACATGATATGAGTGAGGCGCAGTCAAGAGCCTCCCTCTGGTTCTATACTAATCAACTTTTTCTTAATGAAAAAAAACAGTGAATATGATATTTATCCAACGACAGCTGGATGAGGATCTGCCTGCTGTGAAATTCCTGGGAATATACATGGATCCAAAACTTTTGTGGGATGAACACATTCAGTTTATATCAAATAAAATCTGTAAAAGCATTTTTCTCTTGAGAAATCTACAGCGGGTGGCCAATCATGTAACATGTATGACTGCTTATTTTAGTCTCTTTCATTCCCACTTAACTTACGGAATCCTTGTATGGGGGACACTCCCCTTATACTAGCAAACTTTTTAGTCTTCAAAGGAAGGCCGTTTGAATAATAAAGGGTTTACCTTTCCGCGCAGATATCAAAAATTATTTTACAATTCTAAAAATTATGACGTTACCTTCCATATATATATTCCAATGTTTACTATGGATACATAAAAGGCAGAATTTGTTTGATCGGCATAGTAACATACATAACCATAACACAAGACATGCCTCTCTTATAGCACCGGATCTTTTCCGCCTAGCAAGAAGTCGTTATTCATTTAACTTTTATGCTCCTCGATTCTTTACCAAATTACCTTTGCACCTACAGAGCTTATCTTTTTTTACAGTTTAAAAGTAAAATAAAGTATATTATGTTAATAATTGAAATTTTTTATTCGATTGATAAATTTCTCACGGCGCGGGCGGAACTAAGTCGTTGTTAGTTTGTTGATGTGATGTGTATTAGTGTGGGTACTATAGTTTTTATTATTTACTGTCATTTTGTTTCTATGTTTTTTTTTTAAATCGTAATATTTTTTCTGTTAATATTCCATTTTTTGGTTTTAACATTGTTTTGAAGTGTGTAAAATTTGTACTGATTATAACACGAATCAATATCTATCTATCTATCATTAACAAACATTAACATTTTGTAGTTACATAAATAATACTATTACAGTACTTGTTTGAAAGGGGTTTTGCAGCATCAAAACTTAGAGTAAGCTCCTTTAACCAAATATCGGAATCGGTGGTCAACAGTGGTCCACGTGAACCTATAACAGATATTGATCTTGTATTGAGGGACCGTCTAAGTATTCGATGGTGCGGATAGTGTCCAGTATAGTGATTCCGGTGCATGGATTGAAATGCAACATTTATTTTTGTTAATGTCGATAATTTTAATGGAAAATAACAGCTTAGAAACAGTCAGCTGACGTCAACTGGCTCATAAAAAAAAGGACTAGTGAAGCAAATGAATCTGCCAAACCAAAAATATTTGTGCCATTTGGTGTGCGAAGACTTTTGGCCCCAGTGAATTTTCTACAATGATTGGTAACATCGTATGTCAAGTCAAGTGTCAAGGTTTAGAAACATGTCAATTCTATTTCACTTTTAAACTTTATTAGATTGGTAGATAATAAAGAATTCTTTTTTTAAGAAGTCTGGGTGGCCAAAAATATAAATAAATACACAATAAATACGCGAACAAGTTAATAACAATAGTTTTGATTGGCTCGCGGATACGCCCTGTTTCGGCGAGACTCTTGTTTTTTGTTGTCGTTAATATAATTTCAAATAGTGGCCAACTTTCTTCTAAAGGAAAAAATTAATACCATGACCTGACCTGAAATGCTATTTTAAATACCAGGCCTTGTGGGAAATAAGGATTCTACTTTATAACTACCAAAAAACGACAACGGATGCCGGAAAGAACACTGCACTCATCCTGCTGGACTTTTTTAAGGCCTTTGACTCTATTGATCATGGTGTATTCCGTAGCCCGGGCCGAAAAAGGCAAAAAAAATTTTTTTTTTAGAATATTAAAGCGGGCTAGTAATAAAAAGTTGTATATGGTTGCTCTAATACTCCATGCCAAATATGGGCCGGAATAAATTATTTTTGACCGGGCCCCTGGGGCCTCCAAATTTTTTTTTCTTTTTTCCTATATTTTTGGGGCGGGCTAATGCCTAAAATATTAATATCGATACTATTACCACTTAAAAAAAATTTCATCGCGATCAAAGAATTTTTAGCCGGGCCCCCAGGACTAAAAAGGTAATATAGGGATAAAAAATTGCATACTATATATTATGTGCAATGTGTGCAGCTCTTAGCTTGAATCAATATTCGGCACGAAAGGTTAATTACATTGAAATATTATTCTGTATATTATTATTTCAAATATTTATTCAACCCAGAACTCACCGCGAGGAGGTAGCTGCACGTCGAGTTCCACCCACCCGCCCTCCTTCGCTTAACATTTTTACTTACTCACTTCTTGAGGCATAGTATTGATATTTACTTTCAAATATCGGTAAATTCTTTCTGGCATCAAGTTTAGCTCGTATGAAACCATCTCTAGATTCCTCACCACACACTTTTATTGACGCCTCCGTAATCATCTTAACGCATCTCTCGACCGCTTGAGTATGGCAAGGAAAAATATCAAAATTTGGAACTTGCTTTACCATATCCCATAATTCCTCGTCGGCCAAATGCTGTGTTAGAGGTGGCTCTGTTACATTACATTTTATCCAGTCTATGAGGTCTATGTAATCTTCTGCTTCGAAATTTACTTCAGGTACTTTGAAAATGCGATTTTTCATGCCAGCTTTCCTAGATTTTAAAATTCTTCTAACAGCAATCTCTCTAATATGTTGACGAGGATCTGCTAACATAGAAATCAGAAGATTTTCGGGGTGCGCAAAATAAGCATTGTCTTGGATAACTTTTTTTATAATTAATGTTACATTATTCGGAAAATCCCTCGACACCTGGATTAATTTCCATAGATGCCTGGCGCCATATTCCAATTTTGGCTGTGTTTTTATCTCAAACCACATACGCGAATATACTTTTACTACAAACTCAGCTAGTATCTTCAAGTTTTCGCAAGGATCAGTTGTAGCTACGTATAGTCTAAGAATGCGGTTGGCTGTCGTTAACCAACGGGAGTGTGCCATCTTTCCTGGACTTTTCTCTGCCAAATTTTGAGAACACGTCCCATCTCCAATCGCTTTAGATAATTTATACAAATATTGTTGATCTGTACTTAGATCATGTTCATTTACAAGAGGAAGGCCAGCTTCTATGGGTTTAAATTTAATGACAGGCATTTTTTCGCAGTTGGGAAGAAGGGATCCAATCGGCCCTGAATATATATAAGGACCTTTTGTGTGGCCATCTAGTTTTTGCAGCAAATGTCGCAATGGAAGCTCATTAGCGTGTAACAGGCATACACTCCACTGTAATGGTTTATTTGCTCGCGTTTCTAGGATTCGAATTATACCCCCTTTCCAGCCCGTATTGACATTTGTACCGTCACATCCTATAACAAATAGTTTGCTTAAATCTATATTATGACTTTGTAAGTAGCCTATTATTCCTTCGGCAATATCTATGGCGCGAGACTGGTTAACAGCTAAGTGCCCGAAATATAAACTACTTGGTTCTTCAATTAAAGCTATATGCTCTTCAGTTTTTATGATTCGCCTCGCGTTTTCGATGACCATGGTTTGATCTTTTCTTCCGTCAAAATAAAGACCTTTGATTGATTTCTTGAAATTCTTGTTCTCATGTTGAAGTCGGCGTCTGTTTTCCCTAACTCCTCTCCGAATCCTATTTTTGTCGATGACCAGTGCTGTATTATCCTTGGAAATTAAGTTCAGATCTTCTAAAACGGCATTCGCAATTTTTGCAGCAGCTCTATTAGACACGCCTGTCAAATCGGCAGCTTTGGATGTGTGAGTAAGCTTAAGTCTTTTTTTGTTATCGACTGGATTATCTTTTGTTTGCTTGATAATAGAATAAGACCACACAAATTCTGCGTCATCTGAGTCGTCTCCTGAACTTTTGCTGCTATCACTATTATTTCTATTTGTATTTGTTGTTTCCGTTGGCGGTGAGTTTATAACACAACAGAGACCACTTGGATCAGCTATAGGCTCTTCTAAAGACGCAGTTGAATTAACAGATTCCCTTTGGGACTCACACAATTTTCTGTAATTTTTCTTTGTTAACATATTTGTAACTTGCTTGTCAGTATTACCAATAACCATTTTTCTCAAATTTCTCTGGTCTTGCATAAAAGTCCATTCTAGATTTGGTATTTTCTTATTCTTGTCACACTTACACAAGTGTCTGTTTTCACATTTACAGGAGCAAATATCGAACAACCGACTGGCTTCATTTTTGAATGTTTGCATTTTTTCTGTAAAAAAAGTAGTTTTTCTGCCTTTAAAAGGTTTGATGATCGTCTGATATTTATTGTTATATTGCAGTATCATATCTACCACTCTTTTGTGTACAACAGTAGGTAGAGAAGCTTTTTTCCAAACAGCTTCTATTTTTGTGCCGACAATATTTGCAACATCTCTTGACAATGGTTGCTTGCTTCCATTACCTTTCAGTTGTAAGCGAACACTTTGAAAACACCTTATTACATCTTCATACGTTGACAATACACTTGTTTGTTCCGGGAAAATATCTTTTGCACTTCCAAAAATATACATATAAAAGTCAGCACGCGTTTGCTTCGACATTGTTTTTACCGATCGAATAAATATAATCCGAAAATATTAAAATTTCACAAAACACAAATTTTACGAACTGCTTCAGATCGCTTGTTGTGATAACCACGAACTGATACTCTTAGCCGGACTTGCACAGAATACGTGTGTTAGACCGGCTTGTTTTGACTTGTAGTTTGCAGTTTGAGGAAGCGACCGCCCGCACCAAATGCACAGAAAATTCAATTTTAATAAAGGGGCCCGGTCTAACGTACAGATATGAGTACAATTTTTTTTGCAGAGTAATAAGGCAGTTTACTAATAGTTTTTTACTAGCCCAAACATTTTTTATAAAAACCAAAAAAAAAATTTTTTGGGGGCCCGGGGTCCCGGTTAATTTTTTTTTAATCCGGCCCAAATTTGGTATAAGATTATTTTATTACTAGTCCCAACTTTTGGCAACTAGCCGGGTCGAGAAGTAAAAAAAAATTTTTTTTCAGCCCGGGCTAGTATTCCGTGTGTTGAGTGCTAAATTAAAGTATATTATTGATCATATTTTCCTTAACTTCTTTAAATGTTATTTGTCGGATAGGCAGCAAAGGGTAGGTACTGATCGATGATAAGTATTCAGAAAATGTATATGTTAAAACTGGAGTATCACTGAGATCTGTTCTTGGCCCGTTATTGTTTCTAATATATAACTTTGATCTGTTCAGTAAACTTGCTACTTGCTCCAGTCACGGTTATGCAGATGATATACAACTATTTTTAAGTTTTTTTTTTACTGAAACAGCTATTGAGGCTAATAATAGTATAAATCGTGACCTAGACACTATTTATGAATATTCCAAGTCTCCTAATCTGACTCTAAATGCTAAAATAGCTATTTACCTAACAAGTGCGGAAAATTAATTTTTCCGCACGAGTCTGCCGTTCACCGAACGACGCGTAGCGGAGTGCAAGGAAAACATTTTCCGCGCGTGTCAGGTACAATAGTTTTTCTACAGACGTGTGGAAATAAGTAACACATATTTTAAAGAAATTAAATAATTTTTAATTAACTATAACAATCACATACATATGTAACAGTAACTAATTCTGAGAAAAAAAATAATAACTACAAGTTATAATTGATTTTGACAAAATCGATCCGAAAAATTTTTCCGCACGGATTTTTGACATAATCGTGCCGAAAATTTTTTCCGCACTAGTGAGGAAAAACCAATTTTCCGCACGGATATCAGTGCGGAAAATTGATTTTTCCACACGTCTGTAGGAAAAATCCCTTTTTCTCTTATTTGGAAATGCCAAAAAGCGCAGCCATAGATATTCTAGATACGAATTTTAATCCAATGGTAAACAAAGAAAAAATTCTACATACGGAATCTGCTAGAAATTTGGGTTTAATATTTGACTCTAAGTTCAGTTTCTCAAAACATGTTTCAGTGCTTTGACGGCGTTCTTATTGTACACTTAGAACATTATACGCGAACAGGCCTTTTCTCAATTTCAAACTTAGAAAAATATTATGTGAATATACTGTTTTCCCAATATTTTACTATGGTAATGTGATGGATGCTGTTGCCAGGCACTGAATACAATAAGTACAAAGAAATTGTGGTAGATTCGTTTTTGGCCTACGAAAATGCGACTCAATATCCGCAAATTTAAAAATCTTGGACTTCATGGGAAATTCATTTGCTCTTGCTTACACACAGTCTTTTGTTTACAAATAAACCGTTATACCTACGTAGAAAACTTTGTTATATATCCAATTTGCAGAATTTCTCAGTTAGAACCCGAGGTATGTTGTCAATCCTTAAATTTAGAACTGCTATATTTCAGCGTTGTTTCTCGTACGTTTCTGTTAAATTGTATAGGTAATAGTATTGATACGGAATTAAAGCGCAATTCGACCCTGTCATTTAAGTTAAAAGTAATGACTTTATATGTTGGCATTTTTAGCGAACTAGGTTTTTTATTTATTGTATTATTGGTATAATTTATTTTATTCAAAGTTTAATTTCTTTTCTTTTTTGTCGCATGGCTTGATAAGTGTATTATCTGTGGGTAGGTTATATTATAAAATATCTTAGGATACTTAATAGAATAAATGGAGGGCTCAGAAGCCAATCAGTGTAAGTAAATAAAAGTTAATATTGAGATTTAATTACTTTTGGAAAAATTATCTGCGAAAATTTACAGTGGAAACGAACAGTAGAAAGGTTCCCAAAAAATATTTTTATTTAAAGAACATCGTATAAAAAACATTAATTTACTCCAGAACAACAATCTACACTAGTATTTTTTTTCAAACTAAACTTAAGTGAAATTACTACTCAAAGGTTGGAATAATTTAGTCTATGTATTCCTCCGAATCACTTATGTTTCCTTTAACGCTATCAGTTTCATTCGTCTTTGAAGCAGAGGCTCGAGTTTTCTGGTTTATGGTAGGCAAATTTTTGTAAAAACGATGATAGTGTGGCGGAATGAAGGGAAGTAAATCCATCATGTGATTTTTCTTAATATCTCTCACTGGCAATTTTTCCAAATACAGTGAATTTTGAACTACATTACACAAACTTGCAGGTCTTTCTTTGGATGCTAGTTTTGTAATGTTGATCTCAAAGAAACAAACTTCTTGCAAAGTTTCCTTGTAGAATATATAGAATTTGGTTTATCTTACAATATCTTAGCCATTTGATGCCAGTTTACTTTGCCGCCTTCGGTATTTATTTTCCTGTTACAAATACAGTCTTATAATTATTTTGTTAATAGAAACTCCTCCCGCTTTATACCGGGTGTCCACACAAGGTGGTTCGCCCCTCTAACTTGTTTGTTTTTCAAGATAATGGAATAAAATTTGGGGGAATTGTATACGACATAAAACTGCATTTTTTGACAGGTGACTCAACATGATAAAAGTTCCTGTTTAACCGGAAGTTATATAAACTTTTGATTTTTAAATGGGACACCTGGTATATTTTTCCTTTTTTTGACTTGTTACTTTTTGCCACCAAGGAAATATTTTTTTTCCAAATTTATTGTTTTATCTAAAGGGCTATGAATACCTTGAAATCACTTATTTCAGTTCTTTAATCTTGGGAAAAATACAATTTCACTATTTTGGGTCCAATGCTATGTGCTGTGTAAAATTTAATTTTAAAGTTGTATAACTCGTTTTTTTTAAATGGCAACATGGTGGCTCGTCGGGTTAAGAAAAAAGAGGGCTTTATTAAGATTATTTTGATATCACACACTACTAGGTTTTAGAAAAGCTGCCATTAAAAAACTTTAAAAAGTTAACTGAGAACTTTTCCAAAATGAAGCATATTTTGAGAATAAATTTAGATTTAAATGCATCAAGTAGCATTTAACCAGCAAAACTGATAAAACAAAAACACGAAGGTGTAATCCAACTTTTTAGAACTTCCGGTTAAACCGGAAGTACTATAATGTTGAGTCACCTGTCAAAAAATGCAGTTTTATGTCGTATACAAATCCCCCAAATTTTATTCCATTATCTTGAAAAACAAAAATGTTAGAGGGGCGAATCACCTTCCGTGGACATCCGGTATAAATATGTTACAACAAATGGATTTGTTTTCATTAATATTTTGCCCCAATTATTCTTTTAACTTACAAAAACCACCGAGATTTACCTTTAAGGTTGAATTCTCAACGTCATTCAATCTATTGCCAACCTATAACCTATTTCGCGTTGATTTTTTGAGTTTATTATCTTAATAACTAACATTTAAAGAAAATCAATATCGTCGGTACATTATTTAGGTAGTATTTGATATATTACAAAAATATCAATTTATTTCATTGCTAATTTTGGGAGAATTGTATAGTGAAAGAACAATGAGTGACAATGACATAATAATGTTAAAAAAAATCTTACCCGATATTTTTCGCTATACAATTCTCCTAAAATAAGTTATGAAAATCCTTGAAATTTATTAAATATGTCAATTATTACCTATAGAATATCAAGTCGATAGTGATTTTCTTTAAATTTTGTATAAAAGCTAGAAAACTTAAATAAATCTATGCGAAATAGGTTATAGGTTGGCAAGCATGTTGATACTCCCACCTTAAACCTGTTAATACTGAGTCACAATCGACTTACACTGTTTGGCGCCCGAAAAATTTTGCAACCTATTCTGTTGCCAAAACAGGTGTCGTTATCTATGAGGGTAATCAAAGAAGTGACTTAAATCTTTTGTGAGCAGAAAGTTTTTGTAATCTAAAGGTTCTTTAACTGCCTAAGTCAATTTCAGTAAATTGTTGACACACGGTTTGGCTTCTGACCCCTCCAAATATAAGTCAGTTTTAAGTATAAAGGTAATTTTTCAAATATTGTTTGAATATACAGTGTGACCAGTAAAGTCCGCATCATATGGGATTTTTTTTATCAATAGCTTTATTCAAAATTTGACTTTGGTATCAAGTTCTGCTTCGATCGAGATGAAAATTAAGCAGAAAAATGGTAGTCACGTGATTCGCATTATCTGTCAAAGTTTAATTTTTTCCAAAAAAATAATTCAAAAGTGGGGTTATTTCTGAAAATATCGAAAAAAGTTATTAGAAAAAGTTTTTTTAAATGCAGTTTCTAGACAACATGCAAAATTTCAGCTGCATAAGATAATTTTTATTTTTTACCCACCACTAAAACTTATTTTCCACTTTAATGAACACTTTACTGATGACACTGTGCTCTTTTTGTCTTAATATTAAGGTGTATTACTTTCAGACACAAACTACGTTTTCAAAAATACTTATTTTATGAAGTTACCTTATACAGGATCAAAAACAATAACTTTGCATCACATGCGACCAAATTTTAATAGCCCAATTTTGATTTTGTAGAAAAACACACATTTAATATGGCGCTACTTTAAAGAAAATGTATCTGAAATAGAGCATTGTCAAAACTAAAAAGTTTTATGTAGGTTGCGTTGAGTCTTATTTTGCAAAAGTGGTGCAATTTACAAAATATGGGTAAAAAATCAAAGTTATCTTATGCAGCAGTAAATTTTGCAGAAATACTGCATTTAAAAAAACTTTTTCTAATAACTTTTTTCGATACTTTCAGAAATAACCCCACTTTTGAATTACTTTTTGGAAAAAATTAAAATTTTACAAATAATGCGAATCACGTGACTTTTTTTTTTGCTTAATTTTCATCTCGATCGAATCAGAACTTGATGCCAAAGTCAAATTTCGAATAAAGCTATTAATAGAAAATATCCCATATGATGCGGACTTTACTGGTCACATTGTATGGGTTATTTATTGACTTAGGTTGTATGCAAGAAAAGCCCAACTGGCTTAATATCGTCTAATTGTATTCATTAAATTTTATGAATAAAAGTCGTTTACTATTATTATTATTATTATTATTTTTACTAAACTCACCGACAAAAAAAACCGGCACCTAAATTTTTTTAGTAATTTCAATATGGCATAACTTTTTTATTTTTGACTTTATTGCAATGATTTTTCACTGGGCGATAGATATATTCATTCAAATTACGCTGCAGTTTGTTCTGATATAATTTTGGTTGCTTAAATGTTTATATACCAGGGTAAGTCAAAATTATGTTTTTAGTCGGAAGTTTAAAACGTCCTGTGGAAAAAACACGTCAGAGAACCTTGTTTAAAAATGATTTACGATAAAGCTGGATGTATTCCTAGCATTTTGTTTTTTAAATCATCTGGTTATCTTGTTTCTTTTACGAGCTACGCATTTTTAATTGAAACGCTGCATTTAAAAACATTTTTTACTTCAAACATTAAAAGTTGTCATTAAAGCACTTAAAATTAAAATCAAATGTTAATAACAAGTGTGTCCACCTCTAGCCGCAATGGCAGCTTGCATTCTTCGTGGCATGGAATCAATTAGAGTGATTATTTTTTCTTGAGGATTAGCTTCATATTCTTCATTTAATGCTAACCTGAGCTTTGGTAAAGTTGTAGGTTTGTTGGGACGGTGACGAACGCGTTTTTTAATTGATCCCAAAGATGCTCAATTGGGTTAAGATCTGGGCTACAGGGTGGCCATTCTAACCTTTGAATTCCAACTTCATCCAAAAACTCATTTACTACATGTGCAAAATGTGGTCTGGCGTTGTCTTGCATGAGTATAAACTCTTCTCCAATGAAAGGGGCAAATGGAATGACAGCATCCTGTAGTATCTCTTCAATATATCTGTGGGCAGTTAGAGCTCCATTTTCCACAAATATTAGGTTTGTACGTCCTTCTCGAGATCAGCCACCTTAGCCAACAACCAAGTAAGTAAAAAATGTTTTTTTTTAATGCAGCGTTTCAATTAAAAATGCGTAGCTCGTAAAAGAAACAAGATAACCAGATGATTCAAAAAACAAAATGCTAGAAATAAATTCAGCTTTATTTTAAATCATGTTTAAACAAGGTTGTCGGGCGTGTTTTTTCCACAGGACGTTTTAAACTTTCTACTAAAAACATCATTTTGACTTACCCTGGTATATAAACATTTAAGCAACCAAAATTACATCAGAACAAACTGCAGCGTAATTTTAATGAATATATCTATCGCCCAGTGAAAAATCATTGCAATAAAGTCGAAAATAAAAAAGTTATGCCATATTGAAATTACTAAAAAAAATTAGGTGCCGGTTTTTTTTGTCGGTGAGTTTATATTAAACGATATTGGTACGATTCATTTAATATAATAAGTATTAGGTAAATGCAATATCCCTCTAGTACAACAATTTTACCAAATATTAACTACTATTTCAAATTAATCAAAAGCCCTTTCCGGGACAATTCAAAATAGTCGCTGATTTTACGAAAATTAGTTTGGTTAGCTCCCAATTCTCATAAACGTATAATTTCATTGATTTACCGAGTTGGCCAACTTCGAGCATTTGCATTTGTATAGATAGCGGCGGGTTCACAATGCCGCCAAGTTGAATGAGTTGTCGTCGTGTTATATATTATTAATTACTAAAATGGGGCTGTACGAAATCAATATAAATGTCGATTTCTCTAGGAAGTTATTAGTTGGCAAAAAGTAATTAGGGGTAAAGGGATTATATAAAAAGGAGGTCGGTTGTACGCCGTATTTCAACAAATAAAACATTTTTTTTTTTGTATTCAGCGCAATTTATTCACTACACAGAAAAGAAACACAAACTGATCACATGATTTCTTCTAACTCAAACCACCCCCTTAATCACAAAATGGCTGCCCTTAACTGCTATATCAACAGGTCTCTTAACGTCTCTATGTCACAGAATGACCGTAACGAAGAATTGAATGCCATTAAACAAATAACAATTAACAACGGCTATTCACCTAAAGTTGTTGATAGGACTAAAAATAAAATACAATTAAAAAAAGATCAACAAATTGCATTTAACCCTCCGCAAAATAACTTACACAAAAAATATATTTCTTTATCTTACAAAGGTCCAATTTCTACTCAGATAGCCAAAGTACTCAATAAAAATGTAAAAAATACAACAATCTCCTTTAAAACAAAAAACAATCTTCAGTCTCATTTAGTCAGAAATAAAAAAAGTGTTTCGCATCTTGACAAAAACGGAGTTTACAAGTTATCATGTGGTAGTTGCCCAGCTCTATACATTGGAAAAACCGTAAGAAAACTCGGAACAAGAATAAAAGAACATGTCAACCGACCAGGTACGTCTGTATTTGGACAGCACCTTAAATTTAATAATCATAGTTTCTCACCAACTTCTAACAGCAAGATTTTACATCAATTTGATCATAAAAACTTCAGAGAGTTGGACTATCTCGAGGACCTTGAAATCCATAGACATTCAATTAACTATCCAGATTCTTGTCTGAATTTACGACTCAATGAAACTAACAATCGAAACCCAATTTTTAGAGTTTTTCAGCGATAATTATTTATTATTTGCCTTAACCTACGCTTGTGGACTTTTGACTCCTCCCATTTTATTAACAATAGGACGGGTTTGCAGAATACAGATATTTAAAAATCTTGTTTAAATTATTTTCTTTTAAAAAATTGATGGAGTTACCTACCTCTTTTTATACAATTTTATTCATTGTGACTTATTTAAAGTTTTTGTACCACCTTTCTGTTTTCTATTATTTGTAATTTTGTGTATGTTAACTACGTTTTTATCTGAGATGTCCCTCACCACTTTCTGTCCATGTGTCAAGTGTCAGTTAGGTGTTGTTTATATTGGAAACCGGTACCTGAAAATTTGTTGAGAAATTTTCAAAACCTTTTGAGTATGTTTCTTGTCTCCTGGACATAATTTGACGAGTAAGTATTCTCCGTAGTGTGTTCCTGCTGTTTTTACCCTTGTTTGTGTTTTTCTTTTAGAACCCAAGCCCTGATGATGGCCTCATAATGGGCCGAAAGCGCTAGGCGATAGTGAATAAATTGCGCTGAATACAAAAAAAAAAATGTTTTATTTGGTAAAGGGATTGTTGGGAGACATGGAGAATATTGGGAATGTTTTAAAGTCAGCGTTACATAAAATAACACATAACGACTCCAAAAATTGACTGATGCATCTGTGACGTAACGCTTTTTCAGCGGAACAATGGGTTAATGGCCAATTTGCTAGTTAACCCCGATAAAGGCATTAAAAAGTATCAAAGTTTTTATTGAAACAAAGCCATAAATGTACCGTACGAGCAAAAATTATTTGCATCAAAGAGGGCTTGGATTGAAAAATGTAGGGCTTGGTTTAGAACACAATGATATGGGGACGATATATCTAACCAAATCTAGGTTAAAATTTTGTCAAATTCATATTATGACATGATATGCCAAACTAATGAGTAATAAAATAACTAGACAAATACAAATTTATTTTTGTTGTTTACAAAATTCTTGGAATACTTGCACTTTATAAGGAAATAAATTTAGCTGCTTCTTAAGAATAGTCCTGCATGTTCCGTAAGATCTTCCCACTTCTTGGGATAGGCGTCTTATACAATTTGTTCGTGTATTTTGCATTATTTCACGACCGTTTGCAACAAGTTCTTCTGTTCTTACAGATGGTCTTCTTGCTCCTTTTTTGTGTTGTATAGAACCTGTTTCCCTAAACACAGCCACGGTTCTTTTCAGGCAATGATAAAAATCCCCAGCAATAAAAGCAACGTTAGGAAAATGTTCGTGAAAATCGTAAATGCACAAACCCGGCTTGTATTGCCACTCACCATTTACTCTAACCCCGTTTCGAAAATACGCTTCAACCATGTGGCCAAGGTATACGTTGTAGCCTAGGTAGGTATTGAATATTGAGAGTCGTCATTTAATTCTGTTAGAAATAGAATACATGGCGGTCAATATGTTTTCATGTAATTAACGTTGGGACGTCAAAAGGTTGAAAATATTATAAGCTACAAAGCAATTAAAAATGGGTACATTTTTAAGTCTAGACTATACTATAGGTAGGAAAATAAATGTAAGCTACTTAAATCTAGGATAGGTGTAGGTACTTATGTAAAATTAAGTTTTACGATAAGGTATAAAAATAAATTTAAAAAACTCATGCAGCAAGTCAAACAGACAGGCGGCAACAATGTTTTAATTTAGCAGTGAAAAGGTTAGTCGCTTTCTTGTTGGTGAACTCATTGTGCCATCTATGAATTTGACGTAGCAGATTTAGGAAATCGGCTCATATGACCTTCTTATAGTTTGATATTCAATGCTACTACATACACTAAGGAAGATGACACACACGGCGTTTTTGTAGAGGTTACTGCCGAGGCGGCGGCATTGGTTAAATAAATTTAGATCCGTTCTTACTGCAACTAATTGAATTCCTTATTAAATAAAATAATTTGTCTTGGGTTTCAAACAAGCTTTGAAAATTGCCATGTCAGACCAGTATAATAAAACTCCACAAAGTGGATATTTTTTCATATACTTTTGTATGTCAATATTTTGTGTGAAACTTATGAACCCAATGTTTTATTTAGGTGCTTAAAGAGTCTACAATGGCTTTTACTTGTGACATGCATTGTCACTATTACTCGAAACCCTCGTTTAAACCTATCGAATTTAGTTCAAGATAAATTTATTTATTTATTAAAAATAAAGTTGTTTTTATACATTTGACTTGTATATTATTAAAAATTGTCAAAAATAGTTTTAGGCATTCGGTTCTAACTAAATATAAAGTATATAAATATCACCAGTAAAATTTAATTAAATACGTATACATTTGGTATCACCGGATAGCTAAAGGTTAAAACGTTGTTCGTCCTGAGAAATAGGGCTAAAAAGAAAAGAAAATTAAAAAGTAATAAAATTTATTACCGCTTGTATCAATCAAGAAAATGTCCACCTCCAACCGCCATGCAATAGTAAAGGCACTGTTCAAAATGTTCGCGAACATTTTGGAGCATTGCGGGAGTTATTTGTCGGCACTCGTACACTATTCGTTCTCGCAAGTCTTCCAAAAAATTGGGTTGGGTTGCATAAATTTTATACTTTAAATGTTCCCACAAAAAAAGTCCAGTGGCGTCCAATCAGGAGATCTTGCAGGCCATTCAATAGGATCTCTTCTTCCAATCCATTTTCCTGAAAAATTTTCATCTAGAAACTGTCTAACAGCGAACGCATACTGCGGGAGTGCTCCGTCTTACTGAAAGTGGTATTCGTTAAAGCAGGGTTCATAGTGGTTTCCAACAGGTTAAGGTAAATTTCACCTGTTAAATTTTCAGGTATAAAATACAGTCCAATAATACGGTCCCCAGAAATTCCAGCCCACACATTTAATTTTTCGGGATGATGAGTATACTTCTCTAAAAATTCTGGGGTTGGAATTCGACCAATACCTGCAATCCTGTCGATTGACAGTACCTACCGTGAAGAAAAATAGTACATTCATCGGAGAAACAAATGTTCAAAATAAATTGTGGATTGCGAATGTTCATTTCACTAATTAACTCGCAAAATTGCAAACGGCGATCGTCATCGTCTTCATTAAGTTCATGAACCAGTTTTATTTTATAGGGATGAAACGTATGCGTTTTAAAGTACGCTGAATCGTTCTACGCGAAACACCCGATACATCTGACACTTTCCTCGTGCAAAGTATGGCATCGATGGCAATATGACCCAAAACTGAAGCTTCTACAGCTTCATTTCTTACAGGATTTTCAACAATCCTATTTTTGTTTAGCACTGATCCTGTTTCACGAAATTTTACCACTAATTGTAGCAAGTAAATATAAGACACGTGTGCGTTTAGATGTAATGCATTATAAGACAGGGCGGCAGCTCGAGCACAATCGTTACTTCTAAAGAAAAATGAAATAATTTCAACCCTTTCTTGAAGAGTATACGTCACTTTAATCCGTTATTGAATACACTGACATGTAAAGCAAAATTAATTTTTAGTCTTACTATGAATTTGATCGATGCCAACAACAAGCTGAGTTTTTTCGACTGAACAAGTGGAATTCCAAATCCCTTTTGTTAAGATTGTATCCTTTTTTGCGTATTTTATATCATTTAATTCGTTTGTACACTTAAGCATAAATTTGTTTACCTTTAATTTCTCGAAAGGTAGGTAGGTAGGTACTCGGCCAAATTCCAGAATTTTTTTTCAGGGGGGTTGAAGGATTTTTTTTTGGGGGAGGGGTTGAAGGATCGGTGAAAATATTATTAAAATTTTTAAGAATTAAGCGAGCAAGTAGTAAATTATTATGCTGATTTTGAGACAATTTAATGCCTTTTAAAATAATCTATCGCTCGAACTTCCTTTTCATTTATGATTTTAAGGGTGAAAGCCACCCCATAATAATGCTCCATAATGTTCGCGAATATTTTGAACAGTGTCTTTACAGTTGCATGTAGGTTGGAGGTGGACATTTTTAACATTAACTTGATTGATACAAGCGGTAATAAATATTTTTACTTTTAAATTTTCTTTTCTTTTAAGCCCTATTTCTTAGGAACTATTTACTCGATTTAAACGAGCAAGGTCGCGTTTGGAAGGCAATTCAATTCCCTTTAAAATAAGGTATTACTCGACCCCCTTTCCATTTTAAGGGTGGAAGCCACCCCGTCGTATGGATTCCAGCAGGGGGGTGAAAATAGCAAATAAATATGTCCCCTGAGAACTAAGGTTCCCGTGTTTGAGCAAATTTTGATTTATTTATTAACAAGAAAATAAACCAGGGTGGAAAGTTTTCGGTGTGCCACCCTGTATATTGTATATTGTACATTCAAAGCTCTATCGACTAATGGTTAAGGGAAAATATCCTTGGAAGCAAACGACTATCAGGAAAGTCGCAAAGGGATAATACGTACGATAAAATACTAATGATAAATTCAAAAATAAAACGACGACAATTTTCTTTTCACTGAAATTTATTAAAAGGTAGCAAAAATTAGAACGATACAAGGTTAGGAGCCTTCCTGGGCGACAACGTCTTTCCATATTAAAAAGCCATTAGTTTTCCCGACAGCCTTTGTATCACAACAACCGTCACTGAGAAACAATTAACGGGTCCCGAGGGGTGATTCCCAAATTCATTTATCATATCCGGCGCTGACGGATGATATTTCGGCAAGTCTAATTTCTCATGGTATAGGTAAATATAACCAAGATTTATTTCTTGATTAATTTACCCCTGAAAATATTGATACTTGAACGAGCTGTTCTAGATAGAATTGCTAGTTTAAAGCGAAAATATATGTATTTAGGATAAAAGTCTTATTATTTGTTTAGATTGAAATCTTTACCGTTCTAATGACGGGTTTGTTCGTTCTTTGATGTACCGTGCGAGCAAAAATTATGCAAACTTGTTGCAAACGTTCGTGAAATAATGCAAAATACGCCAACATATAATACGCCTGTCCCAAGAAGTGGGAAGATCTTATGGAACATGTAGGACTATTCTTAAGAAGCAGCTAAATGTATTTCCTTATAAAGTGCAAGTATTCCAAGAAATACAAGCCGCAGATTTTGAAAGACGCAGGAATTACTCTCAATGGTTTACCCAAAATTTATAAGGAAGAAATGATTTATTAGACCTGACATTTTTTTCGGATCAAGTCTGGTTCCACCTCTTCCGTTATGTGAATGAATTCTCAGAATACACGCATGTGAAGTAGTAAAAATCCCCATTTTTTTGTAGAGTCCACATTGCACCCTCAAAAAATTGGTGTCTGGTTAGCAGTTTCCCGAAGAAGAATTGTTGGTTCTATTTTTTTTCATGACACAGTTACAGCACAGCGGTATAGAGACAATATTTTAAATTCATTTGTGGAGCAATTACTTGACGACGAACTACGTTTTGGATATTTTCAACAGGACGGTGGAACCGCCCATACAGCCGCCGAAACTATTAACTACTTACGCAATTTTTTCGACGACAGGTTGAACAGTTTTCGATCAGACATTGAATTCCCACCTAGATCACCTTATTTAACGGTTATGGATTACTTCGTTTTTTCTCATTTAAAGAACACTATTTTTAAAACACCTGTTGCAAATTTAGAACAATAATTACAAGAAAGGATTATCCAAGAATGTGGTAACATTTCTCCAGAGATGCTGGTCAACACTTTCGAAAATATGAAGAGACGTGTGAATTTATGCTTGGAGCAGGGCGGTGGCCAATTTCAGCAATTAATGTAATTATTTTTCTTTTTGTTTTCTGTATATTCTTACTTTGTTAAGTTTATAAACAACAAAAATAAATTTGTATTTGTCTACTTATTTTATTACTCATTAGTTTGGCATGTCATGTCATAATATGAATTTGACACAATTTTAACCTAGATTTGGTTAGATATATCGTCCCCATATCATTGTGATCTAAACCAAGCCACACGTTTTTTTTTAAATCAAGCCCTCTTTAATGCAAATAATTTTTGCTCGCACAGTATTTACTCTACTGCTATAATATTCCTTTTATAATAACCATTGGCGGCGGAACGTTTTTGGGACGGGACATGAGTCCCCTAAAAAATGCACTCGGCCATAAGATAAAAATTAATATAAATGTTAGCTTATTTGCAAAATATATCGGATATGTCGGAACTAGCTTTTTATTTTCGGTGCGGACGGAAATATTACTTTTCCAACGGTATCTCTGGTGCAACTCCTTGGATTAATGTGGTAAGGGGCCCACGTACACCCGGAGCTCCTTACAGTAGAGAAAATTAAACCAGATGTCAACTACGCATTTGGCGACTACCTATTGCTACTTTTGATTTAAGCGTCTTGAAAGAAAATAATTTTTGTAAGGAAAATAAAACAATCGGTTCTAAAACATATTCTATTGTCAAACGCATCTCGGTAAATCACAGTGGGTCTAAGTGAGATACAATACTTATAACAACGGTATGAAAGAGAGAGAGAGAGAACAAAAGTGTACGTGTATGCTCGCCATAAATTATAAAAATAAAATATTAAAAAATAAAATGCTACTGCTTCTGGTCAGTCTTCAAACCTAAGTTTCTTAGGATGCCCTCAATTATGCTAGATAAGTCTATTTTTATGACGAGACACTAGTGCTTAGGATATCTGTGTGTGTGTGTATATCATTTATAATTGTATTTGACCTTTTAATTCACTTATGATATTTTATAACCATATCTAACTCTAAGCCCAGTATATTTGGGCAAAAATGTTGATATCTTTTGTTGTATCAGAGTATAGTTATAGGTATTTTTGACATAGTATTATTAATTTAGCTAAATGATTAGCAATTGTAATAAATAAAATTTTCATTACTATAGATCCTATAAGTACTCACTATAAACATAAGTGTGACGTCATGCGCCAGACAGATTAAATTATAACTGCGATCCAGCATTATATCTTTCTTCCTTTGTATCATGCCTTTCAAGCAAGCATCGATGCAGCAGGCGCAGGCGCGCATCGCAAGTCGTTCGCTATAATACGGCCTGGTTCGGTTTAGCACTTCCAACAATGACAACAGAATCGGACGCACACCGTGATATTAGTATATTAAAGTACACGTTTTATAAACCATCATTTTATATAGCACGCGTCCATGTTAAAAAACGAGCCGCTTGCGGCGAGTTTTATAACGGGACAAGTGCTTAAAACTGCTTTATATAACACGTACTTTATACTATTTTTTTCTAATTTGTAGTTTTTTCAATAAAAAATACAAAGTTAAAAAGAAAATATATCCTTCAATTTTTGTAAATTTTTATGTGTAAATGTTATGTTGGTAATACTATTTTTTGTAGCCTATGGACAATAAAAATTATTTTGCGAACTGTCATTTTTTGATTTATTCACCCATTTTCACCACGAGATTCTAAACTTATTTTAGCGATATGAGATTTGAAATTGAACGGAATACGTTGTGTGATCTTTATACATTCGGTACATATACAGAGCGTTCGGAAATTCGGGTGATTTTGCTACTTTTTTTCGAATTTCAAAAGACGTGATTTTACGTCACGGCATTGCAATTTAGTATAGGGAAGATGGAAAATTCAAATAAAGTTGTAGTTAAAATCGACATTGGAAGGTTAGTAGATTAGATTTTGGATAGGATTTGGCAGAAAATGATAGCTTGAAGCATCTACAAAAGCAAAATAGTTCTCCGTCAATAAAGTTATTATTTAATATGTGTGAACTAAAACAATACATACAGATTTGTAGATCTAGGCAACCAAACATACATACGTGGGTTCGTGTAGTATTTTGCATATTTGGACTAAAAAATATTAGTTATCTAGAATGCTATGCTAAACGGCGAAAAAAACATGTCATGTAGGGCCAACCTTTAAATAATAAAATTCGGAGTTCGAAATAGATCTGTTTCGAGACAAAATTAGAAAAAATCTATTTTTTTGCTAGGGTACCTATAAAGTGTATTTTAAATCCGATGATAGGAGAAGCTTAAGGGGAAGGGGGGGGGGATGGGGGGCTTAGCCTTCCAATGATAATAACATGTCCGTTTGAAACTCCAACTTTTCTTATGATGTATAAGTATCCAATTTTAACAATATAACTCTCTCTGGTCCCTGTTGCAATGAGATACTTCTATTTAAATATGGGTCATTCACATCAGCAGCAACTAAATGTAGCCTGTAGCAATTGAAATACACTTTCTTCCAGACGATACAGTATATATTGATACATAGTCACGAAACTGTTACGAGATTTAGAGAAAAAGGTCTAGTTTGCCTTTAGACGAGAAAGTAACTAAAAAAAATTGGAAACGTCTAAAAAGTAAATATGTATGAATTTCTGGCTAGTAAACACATTTTAACACACGTGCGGTAGCCCAACCAGAAAATACACTTTGCCAATTTATTATCAAATATATATATATATATATATATATATATTTATTTATTTATTTAAGCACATAAGTCTAACAGGTTTTACCCCATTTATAGGACCTACATACTATTCAAAATCCTAAAGTATTATACTTAGTATAAGTTATAGTATTATTATTGATATATTATATTTTGTTAAATCTAAAGTATTTTATATTATATTAAGCCTAGAAGTCATATTATATCACAAGTCATATTGAAAATGGGCATTCATAGCAAAAATATCCCGTTGGAAGGCATGATTATTATATTGTTCAGATAATATTATGTTGTATACTGGCGATCTTGTCATCAAGTTGTTAGCTGCTGTGTGCAGATAAAATAGGTCTTTTGATCTTATATGAGCAGCAGGAATGCGAAATTTTAGAAGAGTGTAGTGCAGCCTATCTTATGGTTACATAATTTAAACAGGAACTGTTGGCTAAGGTATGGTCTTCGTTGATATAGTGATGGAAATTGAAATCTTTGAAGTAGTGCTCGATGGTCAGTACCTTGTGAAGTATAAGTTACAGAGGATTTTGATCGACTAAATATTATAAAAGTTCTTACAAGTACAAATGAGAAACCCTAGCATTTTTATAGAATTTTCAAGGACATTTAATCCCTAGGTCCCCAAGGAAATCAACACGATCGAGCGCTATTGATTGGATACTATAATGCGAAATAATTTTATGTTTTTTAAGGGTGAAGGTCAGAATTTTACATTTCTCAATGTTTAAGGGTAGTTTGATTGTCCTATTAACTGATCTAAGATTCTAGAGATTAGGCAGAGTAGCGCATAAAATCAAGATGCATGTATCTTTCCCAAAATTTAAATTTGACATAGGTATCTTACAAAAAAATTTGATTTTAACTTATTTTTTAAACTAAACCAGTTAGAGATTTATCTGAAAAGTTTCGCCAGGCCACTCAAGGTAACAAAAAATTATCGTTTCTTCTAAATACGGTATATTGTCGAAAAAAAAACTGTCGTGAATAATCAATGTGACATTTTATCACCTTTGGCTATTGCTAAAGTAAAAATAAAAACATTTTTACAAATGTCCATGTACTTAAAATTAATCCTAATAAATATATAGCTTTATTATTTTGTAATGAAGCTCAACGAGATAATGTATTAAATTACCATTAAATTAAATCTTGAATAGGATGAGATACGTTTTAAGAATTCCTATAAGAGTCTTCTACTCGACAGTAAACTCAAATTTAAAGAGAATTTTCCTAAGGGGAGCTTTCTCTGTACTCAAAGGTAGGTACTACCTGAATCATAAAACTAAAAAAATGCTGTGTAACTCTTTGATCCTGTCTCACTTCAACTACCACTACTAATTAGGGACAATTTATTTATTTATTTACACCATTTCAGAGTTACAATGAACCAATTAACAAATGATTAAGTATATAGGATATTTAAAATAAAATAGGTAATATTATAATAATAATTCAAAAATTTTGTGATAACAAAAAATTTAGACTTAAATTATTATATTGAAACGGAATAATTATGCCTAAAAAGTTACTAACACGTTAATTTAGATTGGATAAGCCACAGCTAAAAATGTCAAATCTATTTTGGTGCAGATTGTATGTGTTGCACCATCGATAAATAGGGGAGTATTTACAGATATTGGTACGCGCGGTTAGTACATAAAAAGTGTGGGAATGAAGTGTTCTAGGGACGAGGAATTGCAGGTTTTCTAATATAGCACTGCATTCAACTCTATTATGCAAGATATTATAAAGAAATTTAGGTTGAGAAACTGTACATCGATCTTCTAAGGAGCAAAACGAGTACCTTTGCCGAAGAGCTTCTTAAGAATACCGATTTCAGGATATACTGACCATCAATTTTAAAACTTAGATATTTTAGAAAACGTCGTTGGACCCTTTCAATGCGATTAAGGTGCACTTGATAATATGGAGACCATACAACCGAAGCGTTCAACAGTTTAGATCTTATAAATGTATAAAAAAGTATTTTTAGTGTATGACAATTTAAAAAAATCACGAGAATGTCTTATTATAAAACCTAGGGATCTATGACAGTAGGCAACAAGGTCATTTATGTGGGGAACAAAAGACAGTTTACTGTCAAATAATACACTGAAATCGCGAAAAGTCTCAGCTCTGTCCACTGTAATGTTATTAATTTTATAATAATACACAAAGGTATGTCGTTTTAATGAAAAGGTCATTATGTTACAGTTACTGATATTTAACGGCACTTTAATTTGAACACACCATCTACAGTGTGTCCGCTTGAGTTCTGTACATATGGAAAACTTTTTTATTATTAACTTTACGAAAAAAAGTTATTCTTCATAAAAAGTTCTGCATGGTCCAAGACCTAAAATGCAACCATCAAATATCGAAATTTTCCAGTCATATACTAGGTTTGTCAAAAAACGTGAATTTTTCCCAAGAATGTAAATTTTTCCCAAGCGTAAAGTACCTTTATTTTTGACATTATCAAAAATTGATATGAAAAAAAGTTGATCAGAACTAAAAACTACGGCTAAATGTGCAATTATACGCATTTATGTTGAAAAATTATTTTATTGATTTATTATTAATTACTTAATTAATTTAATGCGTGTTATTGCATATTTAGACGTGGTTTTTAGTTCTGATCAACTTTTTTTAATAACAATTTTTGATAATGTCAAAAATAAAGGTACTTTACGCTTGGGAAAAATTTACATTCTTGGGAAAAATTCACGTTTTTTGACAAACCTCGTATATGACTGGAAAATTTCGATATTTGATGGTTGCATTTTAGGTTTTGGACCATGCAGAACTTTTTATGACGAATAACTTTTTTTCGTAAAGTTAATAATAAAAAAGTTTTCCATATGTACAGAACTCAAGCGGACACACTGTATATATCATGTCAATGGACAATAATTGAAGTTTTTCACAGTCTGCCAGGTTACGAATACGAGCATAGACTTTCTTGTCATCATCATAAAGAAGACCATCACTGTCAAGATTACTAACTATATCATTAATAAATATTATAAACATTAAAGGACCCATAAAGGAGCCCTGTGGTACACCCGATGTAGCATCCATTGGCACAATTATTGGATGCTGGCGATGTGAGACAAATACAAAAAATGCAGAATGCCTATAAGGTTTACATGTAGTAAGTATAGTACGACGTAGGAAGATAATTTGAGAAATTTTAGTAAATTGAGTTGATTGAATATTTTTCATACACTTGCATTGCACTGTGTTTCTTTAATAAAATAATTAAATTTAAAAATCCACCATACGTTTTTAATAAGCTTAAATTTCGAATCGATATTCATAATGTAAATATACGTAGATGGAATATTTTAACCATTCGCACTCACAGTAAAGAATTTTTAAGATATCGCTTAGTTATAACTTTGCCTAACTAATTAACAAATATGAAACAACAAACTTCTCTGGATGCATTCAATATGAAAACTAAATCTAAACGACTGCAAGATTAGTTCGATCAAGTTATCACGGGGAGCTCTTTTTTTTTTTATTTTTCTCCTAATTCTTTCTATTTCTGCTCCTTCCTTCCCTCACCACATTGTCTTTTCAGTCGTTCTTGTTGTATACAGTGTGCCCTCTGATGGAGTTGACAAGGGGTAAAAGAACTTTATTATTGATTTTACGACGAGAAGTTATTCTTTATAAAAAATTCTGCTTATTGAGAAAATTGATTTACCATATAAAAATAAGATCTACAGGTAATGTAATGGATGATAATTAGATGTAATGTGTTGATAAATTAAGAAAACATGAAAATGCTTTAAGAGAGAAGTACCATCCTTTATTATTTTAGACAAAATGTTTATAAAACAAAGTTGTTTATAATCCAAAATAAAGCCTAAATTCATAATTTGAAATCTGAATTCTAATTTTTGTTTTTCATTTTTTACAATAAAATTTATGAACATTAAGGCCGGATTTCACCAGAAGGCTCGAAAACGACGTTCTCGTAAACTCGGTTCTCAGTAAACTCAGATTTAAATATTGATAAAACTCGATCGGGTTTCACCAACACAAACAAGCAAAAAGCAAAACGGAGTTTATCGAAACTTAATTTAAGGATGAACCAAAGCCGGCAACATTGTAAAAAGATGTACAATTTTGTATTTTGTGAGATGCCAGCACTTTTGTGCAGAAGACAAAGTGTTAACTTAACAACTTAACCTAACAATTCAAAAATATCAAAAATTGTTTTTGCTTCTGGTGTGGTGCTTCTGATTGAAATTATAAGATTGATATAATAGTGCCCAAAATTTTATTTTTAAACAAACCTATTATACCAAATAATGTCTAGCTCAGATTCGAATATCCAGAAGAGGAAAAGGGATCCACCGTTTCAGCCAACCGAAAAAAACAGTTTAATCGATCTTGTTGCTAAACATTTTTCAATAATTGAGTGTGAAAAGACCGATTCCATAAGCACAAAAGCGAAAAAGTAATTTTCAATCGCCTCCAAAACAGCAAGTACTGTTCGTTTAGTCAGTCGAAACCTGGTAACAAATTCTTTATCGTCTAAAGTATGACAATGATCTTCTCTGTCTCTCACCTAGCCCAGCGAGGTCGACGAACGAGGTACTCATCTTCACTATCGCTGTCTTCGAAAGCTAATAAATACGCTCTTCTCATATTTACTAACCTCAAATTTTACAGAACTTATCAACACTAACCTAAAACGTCGTTTAACTTTCGTAAACTGGCCAAAATCAGCCGGTTTCAAGCGGAAACGCCGTTTAGAACTAAACTCGGTTTAAAATTCCTGGTGAAAACCAATTTTACCACTCAAACACTAAATCTAAGTTTAATTTAAACAAACCTAGTTTGAAGAGTTTGGTGAAATCCGGCCTTAAAATAAAAACCTGACAGTGCTTTAATTTATTTCTAATTTAGAGAAATATGTGCAGGTTGGAGGAGGATATGTAGAATAATAACTTTTTCCACAATTGTACATTTTGAATGTTCATAAATTCTACAATAGAATGTACAATTGTGGAAAAATTATTCTACATATCCTCCTCCAACCTGCACATATTTCTCTATATTAGAAATAAATTAAATAAAAAGGTCAGCACTATCAGGTTTTTATTTTAAATGTTCTTTCTATTGTAAAAAATAAAAAACAAAAATGAGAATTCAGATTTCAAATTTAGTATTTAGGATTTATTTTGGATTATAATTGTCCCATAAACATTTTGTCTAAAATAATAAATAATGGTACTTCTCTTTTAAATCATTTTTATGTTTTCCTAATTTATCAATACATCGGTACGGTACATCTGATCTAAAAAATTTATATGGTAAAGTAATTTTCTCGACACGCAGAATTTTTTTATAAAGAATAACTTTTCGTCTTAAAATCAATAATAAATATATTTTTCCTCTTGTCAACTACATCTATTTATACTTTAGCCTATAAAGCTTTGTTGGCCTAAACAGCGCCCATGCTTACGTGCTGCTCTAATTATAGCCCTATAATTCCTACATTATAATATTATGTATTATTTTGTAATTTAATTCTTTGTATTAGAAATGATAATTGAATTTTTATTAATATTATTGTTATTATTAAGTACTTTATTTAAGCCCCGTTTACGTGTCTCTTTTTATTCTCGTAAATTATTAGGCATTTTAAAATGATCGCACTGGCCACCCTGTGTGTTTTACAACCGAAACAAATTATTCTATATTAAACCACAATAACACAATTTTTTTATGTCGGAAAAGCTGATTCCTAAGTCGACTTCTTTGTAAGTTTTATAAATAAAACTCCACATTGTATATAATTTCTTTACAGACATATTTGAGCAAGGTCGGGAGAGACTGCAACAGTCAAATTATTATATTGAAGTGAACGTCTACCTATTCTTCGTCTATTGTTTGGTTAGGGTTAGGATAGACATTAAAATTGAATAACTGTAAATCATTAAATTGTCTTCCTGCAGGTAGTAGATATAGATAGGCAGTGACAATAATTAAAATATGTAGTTCATATTTCTATCTGTTGTGACCGGAATCAAATAAAAATATATCGTACTATAATATATTAAAATATATTACCGATAATGCACGCTTCCCAATATCGATACTGGTTAAAAGTTTGGATAGATTGTTAAAAAAGACAAATGAGACTCGAATTTGGGTGATTAGTAGGCATTTCATGCCATAAATGATAATTTATTTAACGACCACTTTACTTGCCCTTAATATTTTTTTTGGATTTCTTGAAATCTTTTTTGTTTGCGAGATATAAGGATAAAGGGGAAAACTTTTCCCTAACTCAGTAGAACATGGTTAAAAGATGATTCTTGGAAAGCAGAGGCTTTTTAATGACAGTGACAACCATCATTAATAATTAGGGAATTTAAACGAAAATTGACAATATCTAAGATATTTCTTTTTAATAGAAAAGTAACTTTTGTTGATACAGAGTGTATATTATTTTTTTTTGATACAGCATTATTAGTTAAGACAAATTATTTATTACATTAGATTATATTACATTTCATTAGATTGGGAAATATCGTGTGCCCAGTGAAAATTGTTGTTTTTACTTCAGTTCTGAAAATGAATGTATTTTTATTTAAGGTAAATTGTGGAAACTTTAGTGGTTTGAAAACTGCAATTTTTTCGTTCTTTACATTTATAAAAAAAAACATTGGCATGCTAAAGTCGATTCACCCAGTAAATCTGCAAGATGGCCGACATGTCATATGACAAAAGTCATATTCCAGCTAAATAAAACGAATTTTTGCATTTTCAATGACTTTTGTCATATGACATCTTGCAGGTTTACTGGCTGAATAGACTTTACTCGCCAATGCCACCCTGAGCAGCCCTTCCAAAATAAGTTACTAATTCTAGTATTTGAATAAATGCACAGTACCAAAATGTATCCCTGCTTTTAACCATTTATTGGTCAATTTTATAGATGACTGACCTTGAGAACTTGGTCCTGAATTATTGTTTAAAATCATTGTACAGGGTGAGTCAACCATAGAGTAAAGTTTATTATCCCATTTGTTTCGGGAATTACCAAAAAACATTGAATACAAGAGTTTAAGAGAATATTAAGGGGCACAATTTAAAATTATTTTTAATTATACAGGGTTGTTCAAAAAAGCGTGACGAATATAACATAAGTTTTTTTTAAATGGAACACACTACTTTTTAAATTATTTTTAGATTCTACATGAAATTCTATAACTTTGTTTTTAATAATGTTATATACCTAAACCTAGTAGGTAGTTTTTCTAATATTTGAATTTTTTTAGAAAATTACTAGTTTTTACTCTTATAAAAAATTGACAGTTCCGCCATTATTTTTGAAGGTGAAATACTGATATTTGGTACAAACGTTCTACTGGGATGACAAAATAAAAATATGTAACAAAATTTGAGTTAGATGCTACAGGGCGTTCACAATAAATTTATGCATTTCGACTATTTTAAATTGAAAAATATCAACTTTTTTAAATTGAACACCCTGTAAATTATTATTTTTTCTGACAGATTTTACGAAACTCTTCAAGTTTCATTGAGTATGTCCTATACCTATTTTTTATAGTTTGCGATTTATTTTGATTTTTTTCATTTTTAACTCGTTTTATTACATTAACGGGACTAACCCTATAAAATAAGTTGGCCATGACAAAACAAAAAAATGGACTAAACCTAATAAATAATAATAATTTTTTTAATACTTATTTTACTTTTAAAATCTCTCTATTTATTCTAATATTATTTTCACATTGCATTACTAGTACTATTTTACAATTTACAATATTGCAAATTGTAAAATAGTACTAGTAATGCATGCATTTTTCTAATAACTAACTTACTTAATTTTTAAATATTATGCCGTAATAAATGTTCAAAAATATGCCCGTCTACTTGGATACACAAATTTAGTCTTTTTACTATATTTCTTTGCACGTTCCTTAAAGGGTGTTATTGTCCTGCAGGCATCCCGTATCCTATTTTCCATATCTTCTGGTGTTATTGGGGGAATCGCATATACGCGATCTTTAATGTAGCCCCACAAAAATAAATCTAAAGGTGTTAAGTCACATGATCGAGGGGGCCACCCAATGAATCCATCCCTACCGATCCATTGCTGAGGGTAATGATTGTTTAAGAATTCCCGAACTTCCCGATGGTAATGAGAAAGAGCGCCGTCTTGTTGAATCCACATTTGTTTCCTTTCAATGTTATCAACTCCTACAAGAAGCTGTGGTAATTCATTTTGCAAAAAGTTTAAATATCTATGCCCGTTAAGTAGTTCGCGGAAAAAATATGGACCAATAACTTAAAGATTTTTAATTCCACACCATAATGATTGATTTTTAATTTCCCGGACCCAGAATGGATTAACTGTCGAATAATAGTGCATATTATGGCGGTTAACTGCTCCATTACTGCGAAAGGTGTAGATTCATCGGAAAACATTATTTTGGACAAAAAATTTGGATCGGCATCTATAGCTTCACTTATGATCGTACAAAAATTTATTCGTTGTTCAAAATCACGATCTAGAAGTTGTTGATGTAGTTCCATATGGAAGGGATGATATTTGAATTTTCTCGTAGTGCGATTTGCGGTAGATTGAGTTGTGTCACATAAGTTAGCTAAATGACGGCTACTAACCTGGGGATTATCTTCAACATGAAGTAAAATCTCAATTTCTTTTTCCCCATTGGTAGCATTTCGGTTTACCACTTTCCGTTTCGTATATTCAACGCTACCATTGCCATCAAACCATTCTATTAAGCATTGAAAAGATTGTCTAGTTAGTATACGTCTATTAAGGTACTTCGTACCGTAAATCCTTACTGCCAAGAGACCATTTTTTCCGCTTCGCCCAGTATATAAATCATGTCAATTAATTAATTTTTAAGAAAATCCATAACTATTTTATTTTTAAAGTTACGTCTCTTACGCCAATAAATTTAACTATCTTTACCTGCGTAATTATTGACATTTCAAGATTTAATAATGCCCAAATTTTTGTTTTGTCATGGCCAACTTATTTTTTAGGGTTAGTCCCGTTAATGTAATAAAACGAGTTAAAAATGAAAAAAATTAAAATAAATCGCATACTATTAAAAATAGGTATAGGACATACTCAATGAAAGTTGAAGAGTTTTGTAAAATCTATCAGAAAAAAATAATAATATACAGGGTGTTCCATTTAAAAAAGTTGATATTTAGTAGTATCTAACTCAAATTTTGTTACATATTTTTATTTTGTCATCCCAGTAGAACGTTTGTACCAAATATGAGTATTCCATCTTCAAAAACAATGGCGGAACTGTCAATTTTTTATAAGAGTAAAAACTAATAATTTTCTAAAAAAATTCAAATATTAGAAAAACTACTAGGTTTAGGTATATAACATTCTTAACAAAAAAGTTATAGAATTTCATGTAGAATCTAAAAATATTTTAAAAAATAGGGCGTTCCATTTAAAAAAACTTATGTTATATTCGTCACGCGTTTTTGAACAACCTTGTATATTTAAAAATAATTTTTAAATTGTGCCCCTTAATATTCTCTTAAACTCTTGTATTCAATGTTTTTTGGTAATTCCCGAAACAAATGAGATAATGAACTTTACTCTATGGTTGACTCACCCTGTACAAACCGACGGCGAAGTAAGTCTTGTATTGTAAATATTTTTTTTTGATTTTTTTATTTCATAAAGAAAAAAGGTTTTTCGTACGTACCTACTATAATACATACGTACGTACATACGTACTACTTTAATAAAATAATTAAAACTGTTTTGGCACCAAAATCCCAGTAAAATTGTTTATCTCTTAAACAATTTAATTGCAAAAAAATCAAATTTAATACACCGGTATATGGTGTATTAAAACTAACACGTTGAAAGCGCAATAGGGAAACTATAAGATATAATTATTTGGATCGTCTAAATTTAAAATTCTTTAGTGAATACGTGTGTTAAAGTCTCTAATTTTTTTTACCTTCTGGGCTATTACCAGTAAGTGGTTTTTACTCTCCAAACTATTTACCAAGCCCTATAAAGCTTTAACAAATTATTAATTTGAAATTTATTTAACCATGTAAAATAGAAATTCTCGTTAATTTACAGCCGATGCATCCCGTGGGATCCCATTTTCCGGAAATGATATTTATATTTTGATTTATTTGGCAATCGTTGCGAAATTGTATCTAGATTTCAATAAATTTATCATGTTTTAATTTGTAAGAGATTTATTCGGTGTTTATTATGTAGGTTTACAAAAAGTTGGCAAAACAATGTATTCTATTAGCAATAATTTATGCTAATACTATATTTACGGTCATCATCGCCCATGGTGTTTTATATTGGCGTTTACTTAATAATTACAAAGCTGTTGCATTTATTTTAAGATGTAATTTTCGTATATTCGACTTTTGTGCAACCAATGAGCGTCAAGATAAATATTTCAATAATAGTTGCAGACGTTTGACTCTAATAAAATATCAATAAACAAGTTAATTTATTTTTTATGACCTGATAGCTAGGTTAGGTTAGGTTAGGTTAGAGTGGCAGACCTCTGGCATTGTCCAAACAGTCACACGTAGTCCTATAAGGACCGTTGTGGTACCACACATGTTCCGCGGAACCTATATACATCAGCTTCCCGATGGTTAACGCGATCGTAGAAGAATCTTGACAGCTCATTCAAACCAGCCACTGCTGTTAATAAACTTAGTAAGTCGACCCAGTTGCAGGCTGCTCACTTCCCCCAGATCATTAAAAAATGGCTCGCCTCGGGGCATTGAACCTTCTTCTCGCGAGGCCGGGGCATTCCCACAAGAAATGCTGAATACTTTGCCCCTCTTCTTCATCTCTGCAACTTCTACAAAAGTCGTTAGTTGGTATTTGCATACGTTCAGCTTCAGCGTGTCTACCGAACAGGCAATGTCCGGTGACTACGGCAGTGTTTGTGTGCATGTTTCTTAGGATCTTCCGACTGTGCTGTAATAGCGCTGCGGTTCTCCTGTTATCAAGTAGGGGCCACCACTTGATAACTAAAAATTCTAACGTTGCATTATGATCCAAATCACATAACACAGCACAAAGCTCACACAGTTTTGAATTAACATTAATTTTTGGTGGGCATGGTATATCCAAATTTGAGCCCAATCAAATTCTTATGTATCTCCTCGAAACACTTACGGTGGAATGCTCATAACCTCTTAATTTTAATAAGGTACACATTTTTCCTCTATATTGAGAAAACGAGTACTATATATGAGCTACCCCCTACCCCTCTGTAACCTCCTTCTTGATGAAGACGCTTGAGAAGTTGGTTGATAGGTATCTCGTGGAGGTGGTGATAAAGACACACCCTATCCACGAAAATCAACACGCCTACAGGCGCGGGCGATCAACAGAGACCGCACTGCACGCCGTAGTTACAAAGGTAGAGAGGGCCCTACATTACAAGGATGTCGCCTTAGCAGTATTCTTTGATGTTGAAGGGGCCTTCGACAAGGCAAAACTAACGAAAATTTGCGATTCGTTGAGAGCAAGACGGACGGCACCGTCCATTATAGAATGGGTCAGAACTGCATTAGAGGAACGGAGGGTGACTGCCGCCGTTGGGGATATTCAGCTGGACATCGGGGTGAGGGGCGGCTGCCCGCAGGGCGGCTGCCTGTCTCCACGCCTTTGGTGTCTAGTGATGGACGGTCTGATGGTAAGGCTCGCCGAAGCCGGTTTCTACGCACAAGCATACGCGGACGATGGCCTCGTACTGGTTACGGGAAGACATCTGAACGTGGTGTGCGACAGAATGCAACTGGCCTGCAGGATAGTAGAAAGGTAGTGTAGAGAGAACGGACTTTCTGTCAACCCAGGAAAGACTGAGATGATTCTCTTTACAAAAAGGAAGAAAACAGACGGGTTTAGAGCGCCACAGCTTTATGGAAAATCCCTAGACTTGGTGCAGAAGGTCAAATACTTAGGAATTATTTTAGATAATAAGCTGACATGGACGGCGCACGTGGACCACGTAGTGAAAAAGTCTACGGTGACCTTCTTTCAGCATAAACGAGCGGTGTGAGCCAGTTGGGGTCTCAACCCTCGCATTATGCACTGGCTCTTCACAGCGGTCATAAGACCGAGAGTAACGTATGGCTCGATAGTCTGGTGGCCCACGGTAGAAAAAAACACTTCTAAAGCAAGACTTTCTAAAGTGCAGAGATTGGCTGGCCTCGGTATAACCGGAGCCATGAGGACGACCCCCACAGCCGCACTCGAAGCTCTACTTGGGCTGCCTGGGCTCCCACTCTGGATACAGAGGGAGGCAATGGCGGCCTATATGAGAATGAGAAGTACTGACTGTTGGAAAGGTATTGGAGACGTAGAACATACAAGGATAGCCCGACTAGCGGAAGCTGAGGTTCCGATACTGAATCTCGCAGCGACCCGGAGAGAGGACCCGTTAAGGCTGAACAGGAAGTACCATCTCGCGATCCCCACCAAGGAGCAATGGGAGAGAAAATAGGTTTTATTCCCAGAGGATTCCCTGGTGTGCTACACCGATGGGTCACGCATGGCCGGAACGGAATCCTCAGGAGCCGGAGTATTCATTGAAAAGACTGACACCCGAGAGAGCTATCCATTAGGACGGCTCGCAACAGTCTTCCAAGCAGAGGTGTTTGCCATCTTAATGACGGCCAGTATGGCGGAGGTCAGGGACTGTGAGGAGCGTGCGGTATATGTATGCTCCGACAGCCAAGCTGCCCTGAAAGCCATATGTAAACCAAGAGTCACAACCAACCTCGCCAGCGAATGCGTCGATGCCTTGGAGAGACTCTTAAGGAGGAAAGAGGTAAACTTGGTTTGGGTCCCCGGACATCAAGGGGTTCAGGGCAACGAGATGGCGGATAATCTCGCCAGCCGTGGAGCTGAGACCCCATTCCTAGGACCAGAGCCGGCTATAGGAATAACTAAAAAGCAGGTAGGATCTGCACTAAACGAGTGGGCTGAACACCGCTCTAAGGAGCAATGGCGGACGATCCAGGGGTGCAGACAAGCTAAGGACTTTATAGCTTGGCCGAGCAAGGCTAAGCTAGATTGGATTTTAAACAAAAGACGATGTGTCCTAAATCCCTTGATTGGGATACTGACAGGACACTGCAAGCTGAGGAAGCACCTACTGATTGGTGTCGAAGACGACCCAATTTGTGCCGGATGCCTAGAGGAGGAAGAGACCCCGCTGCATTTTCTGGGCACCTGTGAGGCTCTGGGAAGACTCAGGCATCAGGTCCTTGGATCGGCGGCTCTCCAAAAGGAAGAAATCACGGCCCTTGCCTGGAGCGACATACTTAACTGCGTAAAGAGGTCGGGACGCTTTGGCGGGGGCCAAGGTGGATAGTGTGATTGATGGAAGACTCTGGGGTAAGCGAAAAGGATCGCTGTTGGTCTACTCGCCAGGTTTTCGGAACCTCCCCTCAATTACTACTACTACTACTACTACCCCCTAGAGAGGACAGCCAGTCTTAACCCTTGGTAGTAATCAAGTCGTGCGGTGTCAGTAGTAATGCTGGGAGATGTTTTTGAAACATCGATGTTCTGTTACCGATATTCGATGTTTTCGACATCGATGTTAGAGGTCATAAACATCGATGTTTACCTTTCGATGTTCAATGCAATGTTATATATAACAAAACAAGAAAAGTAGGTTGTAATCTTAAACTCAATTTTCCCAGCACAAGAAAATAAAAACGAGAGCTTTAAAACTGTTAAGCGTTTTTTTTTCTGTAGGCCTACCATCTGAACGTCTATTTTCCAAAGCCGGAAACTATGGCCCAAAAATGAAATAGCTTGCAAAGAAAGAAACTTTCTAAGTTACTTTTCTTGCAATCTATTAATAAAAAATTCTGGGAGGCTCTTTAATTGTTTTACAAAAAAAATAGTTAATAGGTTGTTAGTGACTGGAATTAATGCAGTTATAAAATATTATGTTTGTTTTATTTTTTTGTTATAGAAGTTATTTATATTATTTTAAAATTTTTTTGTTATTTAGTATTTTGACGTTTGATAATTTTTCACTTGTTTCTAATAAAAAGTTTATTTTTATTTTTTATGTCTACTTTATTTCTAATTGCCAATATACTTTTTTAAATATCGATGTTTGAACATCGATATTTTACAACCGATGTTTTTAAACCATCGATGTTAACATCGATGGTCAACTCGATGTCCCAGCACTAGTCAGTAATCGGTATTTTCCAGCCGTAATTTCACAAGGCTATTCAGTTCAAAACACAAGCGAGAAGTTGTGTGGTGGGTATTTGATGCATAAGGAAAGTTAAATCTTTTTGGTTGGAAAAAATAATCCAAAAAACCAATCTTTACCTGTTGGGAACTGGAGAATGATCGCGTTCTGGGTTTTGTTTGTAAGGCTGTGTGATTTCATTCGTTCTTCAATTCTTTCCCATTCCATTATTTTTCATTTACTTGTTCATTCATACTTTACATTGTGTACAGTGATTTACGCGGTTTGTGTATTTACATCTCTACAAATTGATGTAATGTAACGAAAGTTTGAAGATCTTTAAGTGCAGAGGCTGTGGTATTATGTGGTGCTAGTGTACGCCTAATGGTGGGTTAAACTTAGTATGTCATGTGCTTGGTTATTCTGTTTAGTCAGTTTGGCTGGAATATCGGTATTTAACAGGAATGTCCGTGTGGATCTATGCAAATCTTGTGTGACTGTCTCTTTGGTATTCGTTTATTTATTTACAAACATGGATACAATAGACACTGCGTCCCATACAGCATCCAGGTTGTGGTATTTGCTAGTGTGAATTAAGTAAGTACATACATTAATGTTCAAAATTAACAGCAATGATTTTACATATTTTTTAAATCTAATTATAGACATTCGAACAAACCCGTTGTGGGTCTATAGTTGTTTACGTTATGTTTGCCCCCCCGTTCTTTGGGTAGAGGAGATAGATTTGATGGTTTCTACATTGTAGAAAAAAAAATTGTATTGCGTAAAGTCAAAGTAGTACAAGATCTTTTAAGAAAGTTAAAGTACAGTCAATGGCTTTAAAAAAAAGTACAGTTGTTGCAAACCTATAAATATCTAATATGCCGTAATAGAAAAAATATTGTTGAAATGGTTTTATTAACTGGTATCGAGTAAAGTGAGAAAAATTATTATTTTTGCCTAGAATACGGTTTACTGATAAAGAGATTTAACCAATATGTTTAAAGCAAGCATTCTAGTTTAGAAGAATATAAAAGTTGAATAGAAATCAGAAGAAAAAAAAAACGAAAAAAAATACTGTATGTACACTGCGCATCATATAAAACTGGTACAACTCTTGTAGGCTAAAAATTAGCTTTTTTAAGCTTTGTAAATTGGTCGTTTATGACGTTTGAATAACAATAAATTTTGTTGGTTATGGCTTTAAGAAACAGTACTGTCAGCTATTCGAAAATTCCTTTAACCTTCTGAGTAAATAAATAAACTTCACTATAGAAAAGATAATTAAATCGGTTTAATTAAAAAAAAAAATCATCTGCTAAGTAAAATTTTATATTATTTTAAGTTAATAACTAGTCATGGCTCCATTATTATCTAACACTTTTTGTAACCTTATTGGCACAGAATTTATTAAATTTCATGCTAAATTTGGATCTTCGGACAGGTTTTCCCAAATATCCTCAATAAGAGTCCACAGCTGTTGCCTATTTTGCGGAACGATATTTAATTTTCAAATTTTTTTTACCATAATTCCCCAAATTTTTTTGTATGATTTTCTTTGATTGCCAAGGAATAACTTGAATATTATGTTTATCAAAATAATTCCTCACATAGTTAGCAGTGTGAACTGAACAATTATCTTGTTGAAAAATAAAATTGTTGTTCGGAAAAACCTCCCTGACTGAAGGCAACATTACATTATCTAAAATATCTATATATTTCCTCGCATTCAATTTTCCGTCAATGTCCCAACATACTCCTAATCCCCCTCTGTACATTCAAGCCAAAACGTTCACTGAAAATCTTCCCGATTTATCGCTTGGAGAAATATACTTTTGTTCGTATCTGGACCGAGGCGGTCTATATACTCGAATATGACCATCATGATACGATTGAAACACTTTCTCGTCAGAGAATATTAATCTCCCCCAAAAATTTACTACATCATTTAACAGGTAATTAAGAGCAAAAATAATTCTACCTTGTTTTTTTTTCTTGGGAAAGTTTATAATTTTTTGCCGCTCCACAATTTTTTAATTCCGTTTTTCGAATCCTTCTTAACGCAGTTGTGACAGAAGCGGGGAAATTTGTTTCAACTTTAGCTTTTCTCGCACAATAAAAAGGATAGTCTTTTACAAAATTAACTAAAATTGCATCTTGCTGTTCGTTAGTAATACACGATATTCCTTTCCCTCTTCTTCTTTTAACAGTTTGTTCGTTATCCCATATTTCTTTTAAATTCTGGATAGTAGTTTTGCTTCTATTATATTCTTCGGACGGTATTCTTACAGACCAACCAGCCTCTATTTTGGAAATTATTTGCAACTTTTCGAAATTACTCGACTGCCTTGGCATCGCTATAACGTAAAATGGAAATTTTTGACATAATATCCTATTATTTGTTATAGACAGGTGTATTAGGTGTCATTCTTATGCAAAGCATGATTGATAGCGAATAATATAAAACCCGATTTACATTGATAAAATCAAAGTGTACCAGGTTTATATGACGCGCAGTGTACGGTGCGAGCAAAAATTATTTGCATCAAAGAAGCCCTCTTAATTAAAAATCTTGGCTTGGTTTAGATCACAATGATATGGGGACGATATAATATCTAACCAAATCTAGGTTAAAATTTTGTCAAATTCATATTATGGCATGATATACCAAACTAATGAATAATAAAATGAGTAGACAAATACAAATTTATTTTTGTGGTCTACAAAAGTAACAAAGTATAAAAAATATACAGAAAGAAAAAAAAATAATTACATTAATTGCTTAAATTGGTCACCGCCATGCTTCAAGCATAAATTCACACGTCTCTTCATAATTTCGAAAGTGTTGACCAGCATCTCTGGAGAAATGTTACCACATTCTTGGATAATCCTTTCTTGTAATTGTTCTAAATTTGCAACTGGTGTTTTTAAAAATAGTGTAATTTAAATAAGAAAAACGAAGTAATCCATAACCGTTAAACAAGGTGATCTAGGTGAGAATTCAATGTCTGATCGAAAACTGATCAATCTGTCGTCGAAAAAATTGCGTAAGGAGTTAATAGTTTCGGCGGCTGCATGGGCGGTTGCACCGTCCTGTTGAAAATATCCAAAACGTAGTTCGTCGTCAAGTAATTGCTCCACAAATGGATTCTGTGCTGTCACTGTGTCATGGAAAAAAATAGGACCAACAATTCTTCTTTGGGAAACAGCTAACCAGACACCAATTTTTTGAGGGTGCAATGTGGAACTACAAAAAAATTAGGATTTTCACTACTCCACATGCATGTATTTTGAGAATTTACATAACCGGAGAGGTGGGACCAGGCTTCATCCGAAAAAAATTTCAGGTCTAATAAATTATTTTTTTTCCAATAAATTTCGGGTAAACCATTGAGAGTAAAGAAAATAGATTTAGCTGCTTCTTAAGAATAGTCCTGCATGTTCCATAAGATCTTTCCACTTCTTGGGACCGGCGTCTTATATAATTTGTTGGCGTATTTTGCATTATTTCACGAACGTTTGCAACAAGTTCGTCTGTTTTTACAGATGGTCTTCCTGCCCTTTTTTTTTGTGTTGTATAGAACCTGTTTCCCTAAACACAGCCACGGTTCTTTTCAGGCAATAATAAAAATCCCCAGCAATAAAAGCAACGTTAAGAAAATGTTCGTGAAAATCGTCCATGCACAAACCCGGATTGTATTGCCACTCACCATTTACTCTAACCCCGTTTCGAAAATACGCTTTAACCATGAATGTTTTGTGCTGTTCCGTAAAGCCCATTGTGTGAATTGTTCAAGAGATTGGAAAAATTATTAGCGATGAATCAAATTACTTGTAACGACTGTCAAAGATGACGGAATAACTGATTGATTGTTAATTCAGGTAGTTACTGACACCCAACAGGTATTAAGCTCAACGGCTAACCATTACGTCCTTAGATGCAAGGCCCTCTTTGATTAAAATATTTTTTGCTCCCACGGTATCTACCAAAACCTATTTTTATTATGCTTAGCTGTTTGTTTGCAAAGTTGACATTTTGAAATAGTTCACTTTGTTAAATTCAGAATATTAATTATAATTTCGAAAAATTAAAATTTCACAACGAATTTATTACAATATAAATATAAACAATTTGTTCATTACAGTAAAGCAGTTTTTAATAAATAATTTAATAAGCGCTTAACCGGAAATAATCATATTTTCGTTTTGTAACAAAATAGTTAGAGCGAATAAATGGTAAAATATTTTATTAATTATTATTAAACTAGGTATATTAAATTGTTGTAATGTTCCGTTCGACCGTTGTAAGTTGTTACAGTACCTACCTATACATAAGAGTGGAATCGCGCTAAACATGTTTGATTTTAATAATAATAATAATAATAATAATAATAATAATAATAATAATAATAATAATAATAATAATAATAATAATAATAATAATAATAATAATAATAAATACATTTTATTAAAACAAACAATAGTTAATTTACAAAAAAAATACATAGAAAATCTGTTAAGCAGATGCGAGGCGCAGTATAGCCAAAGAGGCTACACTGAACCCCGATTAGCACAAAATTTTAATTAAATAGAATGTAAATATAGTCAATACTAAGCGTAGATCGTAGAAAAATCTTGACAGCCCATTCAAACCAGCCACTGCTGTTAATAAACTTCGTGAGTCGACCCAGTTGCAGGCTGCTCACTTCCTCCAGATCATTAAAGAATGGTTCGCCCAGGGCATTGAACCTTCTCCTAGCAAGGCCGGGGCATTCACACAATAAATGCTGAATACTTTCCTCCTCTTCTTCATCTGTGCAACTTCCACAGAAGTCGTTAGTTGGTATTTGCATACGTTTAGCGTATCTACCGAACAGGCAATGTCCGGTGACTACGGCAGTGATGTTTCTTAGGTCCTTCGACTGTGTTGTAATAGCACTGCGGTCTTCCTGCCGTCAAGTAGGGGCCACAATCCTCTTTGACTGTTCCCAGTGGTCTAGCCACAGTATTCTCTGCTAGTTCGGCGGACATGCTTGCGCCCTCTCTGGCGAGCGCATCAGCAGTCTCGTTGCCATGTATTTTGCTATGTCCAGGAACCCAACACAGGGTGTTTCGATGTTGAGCACCAAGTGTGCAGAGATTGTTGTGACAGTGCAGGATTAAGGAAAGATTAAGTAAATATTTCTTTTAAAGTAATTTAAATTTATTTTAGTTAAGTAAAATAAGCTCATTAGGTAAATTATTATATGATTTAATACAGTTGTAATTAAACGTTCTCTGAAACATGGCGCTCTGGTAATGAGGAAAAGTAGTTTTTCAAAATTCTATATTACGTAAATAATGTTATGACGAAATTTGAACTTATTTTTATACCGTGCTAGCAAAAATTATTTGCATCAAAGAGGGCTTGAATTAAAAAACGTAGGGCTTGGTTTAGGTCACAATGATATGGGGACGATATATCTAACCAAATCTAGGTTAAAATTTTGGCAAATTTATATTATGACCTGATATGCCAAACTAATAAGTAATAAAATAAGTAGACAAATACAAATTTATTTTTGTTGTTTACAAAATTAACAAAGTAAGAATATACAGAAAGAAAAAGAAAAATAATTCCATAAATTTTGGGAATACCATTGAAAGTAATTCCTGCGTCTTTCAAAATCTGCGGCTTGTATTTCTTGGAATACTTGCCTTTATAAGGAAATAAATTTAGCTGCTTCTAAAGAATAGTCCTGCATGTTCCATAAGATCTTCCCACTTCTTGGGACAGGCGTCTTATATAATTCAGTTGGCGTATTTTGCATTATTTCACGAACGTTTGCAACAAGTTATTCTGTTCTTACTGCTACTTTTTTGTGTTGTATAGAACCTGTTTCCCTAAACACAGCCACCGTTCTTTTCAGGCAATCATAAAGATCCCCAGCAATAAAAGGAACGTTAGGAAAATGTTCGTGAAAATCGTCCATGCACAAAGCCGGATTGTATTGCCCCTCACCATTTACTCTAACCCCGTTTCTAAAATACGCTTCAACCATGAATGTTTTGTGCTGTTCCGTAAAGCCCATTGTGTGAATTGTTCAAGAAATTGGAAAAATTAGCGATAAATCAAATTACTTGTAACGACTGTCAAAGATGACGGAATAACTGATTGATTGTTAATTCAGATAGGTACTGACACCCAACAGGCATTCAGCTCTGCGGCTAAGCATTACGTCCTTAGATGCAAATAATTTTTGCTCGCACGGTACCTATGTCGTTTGGTTGTATATTCATGATACAAAGGTTAACAAGATGTGATTCTAAAATAATGTGACGTCACATGGTGAGATAGAAACAGTTGGTCATTTTAATTGTGTTTCCATGGTTACGAATATAAATTTTTATCATCACAGCTTCTAAATAATCACATCTGGTAATCTTCGTATCATGTTGTATATTGTATGTATCAAATTAAATTTGAAAATCAAATTATCCGTTTTAATGGGATTATACAGGGTGATTCATAAAAGGTGACTACCGGCCATATCTCGGAAACTACTAAGCATAGAGACTTGAGAAAAAAAAATTATGATTAACGCGTACATGAGGAAATTCTGGAAATTATTTTTAAGTTCCTAATTTCGCCGCAAGAGAGCACAATTAAAAAAAAAATTTTAATTCTAAATTTCTCCGAAAATTCCCATATTAAGGTATAACTCTGATTACATCATCGAAAAGATTAGACAATTCTGCATTATTTTGGTTTAAGGCTTGTTGGCGTCCCGACCTTGATAAGAGTGGGGGAAGCTATTGAATGTCTAAATATTTAAATCGCTGTAACTTCTAAACGACTTATCCGATTTTACTAAATTAAAGCTTATTTGGAAGGGAAAGGTAAGTATCTTTAATTGCCGTATCCAACAGTACACGATAGTGTTTAATAAAATTTGCTGATGGCGCAATTTGTAATAATAACAGTTTTTTCGATTTTATCCCGAAAATTCAAACCATACGGTATAACTATGACATCATAATCGAAAAGTAGATGAAATTTGCAAGAAAAGGTGTGGAGACCGCAGTTCGATATCTTTGTTCGTTTCAGAGTTATCGCCAAAATAATAATTATTAATACAAATAGCGCCCTCTAGCAATTTTATTAGAAACTATCGCCTACCACTGGATACAACAACTGAAGGTACTTCCAAACAAGCTTAAATTTAGTAAAATCGGATAAGTCGTTTAGAAGTTACAGCGATTTTAATGTTTACACTTTCAATAGCTTCTCCCACTCTTATCAAGTGAAAGTGCAATCATTAAAATCGCTGTAAATTCTAAACGACTTATCCGATTTTACTAAATTTAAGCTTGTTTGGAAGAGAAATGTAAGTACCATCAATTGTTGTATCCAATGGTACATGATAGTTTCTAATAAAATTGCTAGACGGCGCTATTTTTATTAATAATTATTATTTTGGCGATAACTCTGAAACGAACAAGGATATCGAACTGCGGTCTTCACATCTTTTCTTGTAAATTTCATCTACTTTTCGATTATGATGTCATAGTTATACCGTATGATTTGAATTTTCGGGATAAAATCGAAAAATCTGGTATTATTACAAATTGCGCCCTCTAACAATTTTATTAAATACTATCGTGTACTGTTGGATACGGCAATTGAATATACTTACCTTTCCCTTCCAAACAAGCTTAAATTTAGTAAAATCGGATAAGTCGTTTAGAAGTTACAGCGACTTTATTGTTTACACATTCAATAGCTTCCCCCACTCTTATCAAGGTCGGTACGCCAACGAGCCTTAAACCAAAATCATGCAGAATTGTCTAAGCTTTTTGATGATGTAATCAGAGTTATACCTTAATATAGGAATTTTCGCAGAAATTTAGAATTAAAAAAAAAAATTTAATTGTGCCCTCTTGCGGCAAAATTAGGAACTTAAAAATAATTTCCAGAATTTTCTCATGACCGCTTTAATCATAATTTTTTTTTCTCAAGATTCTATGCTTAGTAGTTTCCGAGATATGGCCGGTAGTCACCCTTAATGAATCACCCTGTATTAAATGAGATAAAGAGTCATAATAAATATTGCGCCAGTATCTTCTGCGGTACTCCTGTGCCTTTTATAATAAACCCGCGTATTTAATTACCAAAATTTAATTAAAAGAAAACTTTGAAACGATTTTCATGAAAACTTTCATTCAAGAAGTCAAAATACTTAATGAAACTTATCCGAGGAATCAACGGCGGACTTAAATACACAAGACGTTTACTTTTCCGGAATTCGAGAAAAGTTCTGTTAGTTTTCGAAACTAACCTGTTTTAGATTGAAGATGGAAAAGTTTTAAACAGGTGTATTTGCCATAATACACTTTAGCTAGCGAATATGTAAAATATTCGTTAAATCGTCTAGAAAGTTTAATATAGATTAGGATTGTTATAGAAGGGATTGGAAAAAGGGTTTCTTGTCTCCAAACATGGACAACCAGCTTCAGATACTGATCACATAGATCCAGGTGGATCGTAGATACTTCTCGGGCAATAATTTATACATAGAGTAAGATCGAAGAAAGATGCTTTCTGCCAGTGGCGCAACCAGAAATTTAGTTCGGGGAGGGGGGCTTTAAGTTCTTGCGGCGCAGGCGAAAAAAATTTTGGGTGCCACGCCCTTTTTTGGGTAAAATACGTATGATTGACGAGAGCGACGGCCCCCTAAAACTTCTGCAATAATACGCCGCTGGCCCTAACTAAATATTTATTTAAAAAAAATTAGAGATTTCATTTTAATTAGTAAAAATGTATTTGAAATAGGTAACCCATATATTAATAATACTTATACTAAAACAAAACAAAAACCTTATACAATAAGTTGTAAGTAATCACTAATAATACTAATATTAAAGTAAAATTCTTCGTTTTGTTTTTGCCTTTTCGTCCAGAATTTCTTCCACGGTAATATCAATATCGTGGTTCGCATAAAGAACTGCCAAACCATTTAATCTGTCCTCTTCCGTGGTGCTACGCAGATATGTATTTAAATATTTTAAATTTGAAAAGCACCTTTCAGATGTGGGGGTTGTAATAGGCAAAGTTAAAAAAATTTGTAAAAGCCTTATTATATTAGGAAATATATTAGCATCACATTCGGAATACACTTTGTCCAAATCTTTCTTCAGTTTTTGTTTTTGCATTTTTTATACCACAGCTCAAGTTCAGCTTTTAACATCGTTTTCATGGAAAACTATTCAAGGAACTCATTCTTGTAGAAGCTGTGAAGTTTCAAAAAACATTTAAATTGACTATCAAAATCTTGATTATCATATGGAAAGAGGCATTCAAAATTTTGAATGGTTTCTCGATGTTTTAAAAACCGATCCTCGAGATTTGCTATGAGGCCATCTAAAAACGGAATAAAAATTGTTATTTTAAAATACTCAGCAGCGAATCGGTTTTTATAACCAATCTTTGTGTTTGTCTAGGCGGTAGTCTAAGTACTCTGATTTCAATATCGTATTCTGAAAGTAGATCTTGAGCTTCCTTAAAAATATTTTGAAAATTATTATCTGCCAGGCCTCTTATTTCTTTAACTTGATCTGTTACGTCATTAGCTAACTGTAATGCTTAAAAAAGGTTTAAATCGACTGTTTGTAGAATCTTGCGGCATATATTCTTTCTGTACACATTAGTGCGATCACAAATTTGGGACCTATATAATGCTGGCCAGTAATTCAGATGCGTCAGTGGAAGTATTTCGGTCGGTCCATTCAGTCAGACGTAGTATAATTTCACTATTGATAACATGATTGATGTAAATTATGTGGCTGAATATAAAATATTAGTAAAAGGCGTGACATGAAAAATTGGTTTGCAATTAAACGAATAGGCTAAGTTTCTAAGCTCGGGGGGGGGCTGCAGCCCGGCAGCCCCCCCCCTGGTTGCGCCACTGCTTTCTGCTCCCTGTCTCCTATACCAAGCGGAAATTAACGCCATTCTACAGCGTGCATACGAAAACAATAGAAGAACTTATATCAATATGTATGGTACGTAATGTAACGAAGTTACAATATTTTTCCGGGGTTTTTCAACATTTTTACCAAATGTTATATATTTTTTAAATGTTAGTATGCGTGCCCATTTTTAACTTTTTATTTTTCATGATACAATGCCCGTTCTTGTCTTTAAATAATTCGCGTAATTGATACTATTTAATTATTAAAAGTTTTCCGTCGCGAAACACTGGAAAAACGCTTTTCATAGTTTTCCGTCAATCACATTAGTAATTATAAGCGCGCCGCGAAGCAGAAGCGCGTACGGTACCACCCGGTTACTACGGCGACTGCCTGTCGTGCTACCGCTTGTGCACCGATAAATTATTAACATAATTGCCTAAAACTTTACCCTTTTAACCGTCCTTCTATCTTTTATAGTTTCCGAGATCGCAATTTCAGACACCCTGTATATGCCCACCGACATTTTAAAAAGTAAAATTTCAGAAACCTACGTTTCCGAAAAAAACGGGGTTTACATGTTTTGAAACTTATTGAGCCTAATGAATAAAAATTAAGCAATTACTTGAAGCGATTAGTTTTTAGTAAAAACAATTGCTTGACTAGTAAATGCTATAAGTAAAAGCAATTGCTAGATCTGAATATGAATAAAATTTTGAAGCAATTGCTACTTTTCTTACACCTCTGTAGCAAATGCTTATTTAACACAAGTTGTATGAAGCACAACGCAGGCAATTATCGTGGATGGAATTTTTTCTAATTTATTGTTAATTTTATACTGAAGGACAGGAAATCTTGCTTTTAACTGCCCAAAACATCGTTCAATTATGACACGTTCACGGCAGAAAACGTTATTATAATTTTGCTGCTCTTGGGTTGCAGGAGTTCTCCAGGGAGTCATAACCCAAGGCGATATAGAGCAGCCATCGTCTCCTAATAATACGCATTCTTCTGTGCTGTTTTTAAGAATGTTTTATATATTAGAATTTTTGAAAATACTGCTATCGTGCACAGAGACTGGCCATTGGCAGTCTTACACTTGTAAACATTTCTTGTGCATTACAAGTTGCCTGCACGTTGATCCTGGGGTACCGGTTTATATATTCATCACCGAATTATTGAAACTTTGGAATCCTGACGTGTGTACAGTCTATCACGCCGATGGCATTTGAAAACCGGTATCTCTCCGACCACAACCGTTTAGCGTCCACAATAGCTTCAGCACTTGCAGGAAATTTAATAAAAATATTGGCCTTCTCCAAAACTCCATCCATTACAGAAGGGTATGTCTTACAGACGGTAGTTTGGTGAACACCGAGTTCTTCACCTACAGAATTTTGAAAGCCCGGATCCGACAATTGCCGCAGAAAGACTTTCATCTTATTTAAAGGCGACAGTGCACCCCTTCGCCTTTTACCAGTATCAGTCAAAAAATAATTTGCCAACTACTCAACATTTTCGCAGTCAAATCGATATAACTTTCTGAAATCATCATATCTGCAATTTTTACGTACACTGTAGATTTTTCTTTTACAGACGTTCATATATTCAACCATAATTGAAGACACAAATTAACAGCAACGCACGTGCATGCCGCGGAGAACTAAAGTTGAGTGCTACCAAGCAAATGATGCAGGGGTCGACCTACCTTAAAAAGTTGAAAGAAATTGCTACACTAGAAAAAGCAATTCCTTAATTTATTCATCACATTTTAAGCAAACGATAGCAATTGCTTCTATTTTTTTACGAAAAAGCATTGACTAAAAGCAATTCCTGCACTTTTAAGCAATTGCTGGAAGCAAAAGCAATTACTCCAGTTTTTATTCATTCGCTTTCAAGAAATTACTTCGATTTTATAAGAAAAAGCAATTGCTACATTTTTATTCATTAGGCTTAATATCTACTCATCGCTGGCATAAACTGACGCGCAAGGCACACCATAATAATTATGGTTTATAATGATTTAACGTTTAAAAAAAGAATAATAAAATTTGAACCTGCCCATTTCTCGTCTAATGAATAATAATTGTAGGTGTGGCACATGAAAGTCATTAAAAGTCAATTAAAGTAAAAATAAAAGGTACCAAAACCACTTTAAAACTTAATTGAAAGCAACAAAAAACACATAAACGCAATTCATAACTCGGCGTGTGGGCTCATTACGGCCCACTACTAATCTGGAATTATTATTATCACTTTACAATGTCAGCTGATTCATGACAAATGCGTGGTTTTATCTTTCAAAAATGGAACTCTGTTCAAGTCTGGTCTATTTTACGTTAACAGGTTGGCTACAGAGACAGAACTGGACTAGTTTCTTTACCTTCGCATTCACCATCTTGTAAACTTTGCACGTATGTCTTAATGTTTTGTTATCATTATGCCTTGCAAAAAATACAGCGTATTAATTTTAATATTAATGAAAAAAAGTTAAGACCGTCTATATCGGTCTTAAAATTCAATGTTTTTTCTATTGATGTGTGTAACAATTGAAACATCGAACTCAATGTGCGATAATTTAAATTTATGGCGTTGTTCATTGGTGCGCATGTGCATGTTTTTTGTTCAATACAGCGTTGCCTTTATAATTTACGTTCGCGGCATAGTGCAAAGGCGCGAAAAGTCACGTATTTTTAAACGCAAACAACTGATTAGTTCTCAATGAGCGCAAGGTTTGGCAACCTATTGTACCGTAACTAAAATAATTGAAGATAATAATATTAAATTTATAATAGCAAATGACGATAAACGAAATGTTTATTACTGGTAACAGGAGAGTTGACCTAAACTGGTTTATTCTACCACCATTCAACTCAAATAATAAACAGCGAAACCCCGCCTTCCTTTTTTACGCGTCGACCATTCTTGGGTAGCAACCAACAAAGTTGTAGTAATCGAAATAAACTTTCTTTTTTTCTGTGAGTCGTAGTATTTGAGGCGTTGGCGGAAAAAACGATGAATGAGTTTTAATAAAAATGCTGAGATATTTGATTTTTTTAAATGCTAAGAACTGTACTTTTAAGAAGTTAATTTAAACACATTTTTAATGTTAAACGTATAAAACCCAATACCCTCTGAAACACTGTTTCATCACCTATTTATCAAATTATGAAATCAACATGTATAATATTTTAATTTTTTTGTGTTGATTTAAAAAAATGTTTTTTTGAAATTAACTCAATAATATTGAGGGGAAAACAACGAGGACATACCTACACAATACTAAAAAACTGAAAGAATAATTTATTGCTATTGCAATAGAACTACAGTGTAACAGAAACAATGAATCATAAATCACAGCACAATCGTACTATCAAACAAAACGTGTTAATTAAACCACAAACTAATAAAATACTTGACCGTTTTTTGTCATCACCTAATAGTACATTACGTATCAAGTTTAGAAAAGTGGAACTTTACTTGACGAGTATGGTTAGTTTGAATCCGAGCGAAGCGAGGATTTAATTTCCATACGAGTGAAGTAAAATCACTTTTCTGACGAGGTGCGTATACTATTTTTTCGCATTTTGTAAGTAATTAATTATTTTGTATTTCATATTAAAATCTAAAAAGAATAGTCACTGAAGAAAATATCCAAAAACTTAGTAGTCTGACTTCTCGGTAACTTAGCAATATAAACAAGATGTTTTTTGTGGTTGACGACTATGACAGCATCTAAGTAAAATCATATTTGAAGACTGAATTTCACAAGAATTATGGAAATGGCTAATGAAAACGACTTGGAAGATATCCTGAATGCGGCCCGCGAAGCTTCTTGAGGTTTGCTTCCAGTAAAATCCAAGGAAAGATACGAGAAAGCATATAATATGTAAAATTGTGTTTTGAATGACATTGACGTATTATGCAGTAATGGTTGCTATGCTGTAAAGTGACCCATTACTGTACGATTTTGAGGTCATTAATCTAGTGTATTACTGTATAAAATGCGAAAAAAATATTGGACTCTCATCAGTTTTACGGCAAACATACGTCACCATCATCATTTTTCCCAAAACCGCTAATACTATTTTGCTTTGTATAGCCGGGACCTTCATTGATTTTAACGCAAACTCTATTTACAAACATTCTATAGACCATAAGGTACTGATTGCATCATCAAACTCGATTGCGAAGAAATGTTCACCTTCATCGTTTTTCCCGCCAATGCCTCATTTGTTTTCGCGGTGTCGTAGTTAGTCGTCGGAATACTCGTACTTGTACGTGTTTTGTGAAGTTCTGTGTTTTATTTTGAGTTTTTTGGATTTTTCGTTTTATTGTTATAAGTACTTAACAAAATGGTGCGTCAGTGCCAGATATGTGGAAAATGATATTCTTTTAATTAGGAATTACCTACCTTTTCACAGGTAGGGTTATAATCTGTATTATTTGCCCATTCAGTGGTGTAGTAATCAGGAAAAAAGTAATAAAAATAATTCTTGTTAACATTTAACACATTTATCTATGAGATAACTTCTAAGGATATCATTATTGGAAGAATTATTGTTGTCATGGTAGTTAGGTATAATTATTTGGATTCAAGCAGGACATTATTAGTTTGAAACGTATGTAAATATTTCATTCATTTTCTATGAAATTTGAAACATTCAAGCATAAAATAACCCATATCTAGGGCTCCTTCATAAAAGCGCGAAGCAAAAAAATGTTACTTCTATTTATATCCTGGCAAGTCAACGAAAAATATTTCTCTTTCAACAATTAAAATACTTTTACCTATTACTGCAATGTAGCATACCAGAGTATGTAGGTAAAAATATCCTCTACGTGGCAATGATTAAATATAAAAAATAAAGCAATTCTTATTGTCTCTCGCCTAAAATTTTATTCATTGATAATAACACTGTACATTCAGCCAATGCGTTTTTTTAAAAGCTTCTTTTACTTCACTTAAGTAAAAAGTTACTATTATGTAGTAGCAGTAGTAGTAACATGTTTTATTTAACAAAAAGCTTCAATTAAATATTTTTTAATACATTGTTTTCACACATTTTTATAGATTTATTTTTAAATTTTAAAACGCAACCTCTTTTAACAAAAACAGACAGAAAAGTTAAACATTTTGTAAATTGTATCAAATATTACGTATCATTTTGTTTTTTTATTAAATGTAATTTTAAAGTTTTTTTAAACTGTTTTAATGATTTTTGAGATTTAACAGAATTTTCCAAATTATTATATTCTATCAACCTTTATAAAAAATAGATTTATAAGCTAATGTTTTAGACACTCCATCCACATAAAAATTTTGATTAGTTCTTGTTTTATAATTATTATGATGGTCATAAGTAAAAGAATAAAATTTTTTTAAACAATCAGGCAATAAATTATTTTTAATTTTATGTTTAAAGATACATACTAAATAAAAAATTAAATTTCTGACATTCAACCAATCTAAATTTTTCAACATAAAATTAATTTTTGTATATTTGTCACAATTTAAAATAATCCGCATTGCCTTATTTTGTAAAATATGTAATTCATCAAATATTTCCTCACTAGCACAATATAAAATAGAAGAACAATAAAGAAAATGTGGTAATATAATAGTATTCAATACAGATTTTTTAGAAAACAAACTTAAATTAGAACTCTTCTTTTAAAATAACCTACTTTTCCTGCAATCTTCGATATGATACTTTCAAAATAATTAAACAAATTTAATTTTGAATCAATGAATATCCCTATATATTTAAAACTGTTTACTAATTCCAATTTTTCACGATCAATTACAACATTTATATTTTAACAATTTAAATTAGTACCAATAACCATACAATGACATTTAGTTTTTGAAATATTTAATTTTAATTTATTTACTTTTAGCCAATTTAATAATATGTTTATCTCAGAATTTAGAGTATTTAGACCAGTGGTTCCCAAACTTATTTCGTCTACTGCCCACTTTGAGAATAAATTATTTTTTAGCGCCCCATTTTTTCACCTACTTAAAAACCACTATAACTTCAAATTAAATTAATTAATTATTGTGAGCTATATTAGCGGAGATTAAACATTTATTCTAAACGAGACTTTTACTATAACCCGCAAGTTACGCGCAAAACCGCAAATGAAAATAAAATAAATATTACGTTGTTTTTATAGGATTGCATAGGCAGCACGCACCGACAGGAATAAGCCAAACATGCATAAACTCGTTTATCTCATTGGACGCTCAATTGTACTCAACAAGTAAGAACAAGTATTCTATGAACCAGCCGATTGATACAGGAATGCACAAATCGGGTTATTTAACAAAAACTTGTTAAAACATGATTGCCCGCGGTCTATTATCTACGAATACTAATAACTAGTAAAATGCGAAAGTGTGTCTGTTGCCTTTATATTTGTTTGTTTGTGTCTACTTTCATTTCGAAACGGAGCGACCGATTGACATTTTATTTTATTTATTCAATAAAACAGGACAGCTATATGAACTACGCGGAGAGAAAAATCGAACCGAGTTTGAGCAATCTCTTAATTAATATTAGTTGATGTTCACAAGTTGTAGTCGAGTGTCGAGAGCTCAGTCGGTGTCTAAGAGTCTTCCTAGCTAGATGAAATTACAAATCGCCCCCCAAGCCTCTACACAACGCCCCCATTTTTTTTCTGGATCTCTTACCGCCCCCCTTTAGGCCTGCAGCGCCCACAAGGGGGCGTTATCGCCCCGCATTTGCGTATCGTAATGAAGCTATTTCGATACGCGTTTTTTCTTTAGTTGATGTTGGTAACATTTAAATGTTTTATTTCATTGACTTGCGCGGCCTTTGTGATTTACGAGAAAACCCATTTTTCGCAGAGGAAAAATAGCTTGATAACCTACTTTTTTATTCTGTGTGGATAACAGTCATGTATGTTGGTTGCATAAATCTATAAATCAATCTTTTGTAGATGCTATCATTTTCTGCCAAATCCTATCCAAAATTTAATCTACTAACCTTCCAATGTCGATTTTAACTTCAACTTTATTTGAATTTTTCATCTTTCCTATACTAAATTGCAACGCCGTGACGTAAAACCACGTCTTTTGAAATTCGAAAAAAAGTAGCAAAATTGCCCGAACTTCCGAACACTCTGTATTTGTACCGAATGTACAAGGATCACACAACGTATTCCGTCGAATTTCAAATCTCATATCGCTAAAATAACTTAAGAATCTCGTGGTGAAAATGGGTCAATTAATCAAAAAATGACAGTACGCAAAATAATTTTTGTTGTCCAGAGGCTACTATGATAAAAAATAGTATTACCAACATAAAATTTAGACATAAAAAGTTACAAGATTTGAAGGATTTATTTTCATTTTAAATATGTGTTTTTTATTGAAAAAACTACAAATTAGAAAAAATAGTATAACGTACGTGTTATATAAAGCAGTTTTAAGCACTTGTTCCGTTATAAAACTCGCCGCAAGCGGCTCGTTTTTTAACATGGACGCGTGCTATAAAATGATGCTTTATAAAATAAATACTATTAAACCATTTATAAACGTTTCCGCGAATACTATACTGAGACAATTTACTTAATAATCTAACCCTGTCAATTGTTTCGAACGCCCGCTTAAAATCCAAAAATACAGCTATAACATTTTATTATTATTATCGTAATAAAAACCTTTTTAATTGTTACTCATTTATGGTAATAAAAATCCTTGCCACACCCTACGCCGCTGGTGTTGACTAGTTGCTCCGAATCCTTAAGCCAATACAATTTCGCACGGAGTCGGAAATTTATTTCTATCTCTCTCTTCTGTCTTTGTTTCACAAGTACAAATATGTTCGATGCAAACAAACAGGCTATTCGTGAATGTATGGCGTAGTCTATTTTATAAGAAATCTATGTGTACAACTGTAATTACTAGATTTAACGGGTGTTTCGTAGGACGGAAATATTTTATTCATTAATGGAAAATATAAGTTTATTGCCACCGTCTGTTATAATTTCATTAGGATTTCCGAATAAATCAAAATATAAATATAATTTTCGGTAAATGGAACCACCCGGGACTCATCGATTTCGAATAAACGGTTATTTGTACACGGACCGGTGAAATAATTTTCGAATTATTAATTTATTAAAAGCACTGCCGGGAATTAAGAAAATTTATATCGACATTTAAAATGATACGGCTCTAAAATATTCAATAAGCACATTGTATTTTCCTTTAGTCAATAGTTTGAAACTATTGCGGGGATTTTTGATTTTGTTACCCGCTTTCAGTAGCAGGGATCTGCCTCCCCCTCCGCGAGTTGTGTTTGGTCCTCTTGAGAGTTTTGTCTTTTGTCGTTGCATTCTATTACGTTTTAACTGTGTTTAGTGGTTTTGGTGCCTTTTTTTTTACTTTGATTGACTTTTTTGTTCTTTCTTATGATCAGTAAGTACCTACAATTAATTTATTATTCGCTGGACGAAAAATTAATTATCAGGTTAACATTTTATTTGTCTTGAATTTTGAATAATAATAATTATTAGTTGTTAGTTAATATCATTGATTATATACCTCAATCCGATTCTAACCAATTAAACGCTGTTTTGCGACCAATCAGATGCATATTATACTGAATATACCCCGCATAAGTGGATATACCCCGGGCCACCTGCCACAACAATGCCAATGCATAACAACATCATAACAAGTTTAAAATATTTGATGGTTGCTATAGACCGTTTCTATAATAACAAAAATCCCTTTCAACAAATCAAGTTTTTGATGTTGTCAGATTCATGTCACATTTTTTTTTAAATGGAATCTTGCCGATTCGGTAATGTTTCAGTCGAAAATATAAGAAAAAACGCTGAAAAGACTATCTCAGAAAATACAACAAAAACAAAAAAGTATATATGGACCCAGTTCGAGAAATTCTGCGAAACACGGCAGTATATATTGACCAAAAATACAACTATAATACAGCTTGCCGCTATATTGGAAGACTGGAGTTTTAATATGAAGAAAAAAGATGGTTCTGACTACAAGGAAGGGGTTATCAAGACAATGTGGAACCAAACAGCCCAACTGCTTCAAGAAAGGTACTTCAATAAATACAACATTAAATTTGATCCTTTTAAAGATCCTGAATTCCAAAAAGCACGTATGGCTAGTGTAATGTCCGAAGGGAATAAATAAAACGAAGATTTCCGTCACTAAATATATTCGCACATTCAGGCTATCATTACAATTGTACCGCGTGTGAAGGTACTTACTACCCAATCCGTACTACTAGTACAGGGCCGCAGGAACCTATAGCTAGGAACGGACAGGCGCGGAAATATAAATTTGGGCGCGTGCGATATTTAAGGTTTTAAATGTATAAATGAATTGGTGATACATCACACTCTAACATCGCTATTTCAGCACCAGTTCGTTCAAATAAATCTGGTTCATTTATTAATCAACTAATATTTTAATCGATCCGGAGATTTCCGAATTCGTTGAGGACGGCGACTCGGCGCAAAATTCGTGTCGCTCGACGCATCGTAATCGTCATCCGACGTCAAGTCTATTATATCACTATTACTAGCGTTCAGTATAGCCCCGGCGTCATTGTTTTGTGCTTCTCCGGTACTACCTAACTCTTTTTCTACACTCACTTGAACCGATTCACTAATATTATTAAACTCACATTTACGAATTTGATTTAAGTGTCTTTTCCAAGTCAAATTCGATTTGTAAACCTTAACAATATATACATTTCTACCTAAAATTTTTACAATATGACCAACGGTCCAAGTTGGCTTTAAAACATTTTTGTAATCTTTAGCGTAAACACACTGTCCAATAGAGAACTTTTCCTCTCTCCTCCCCTTAAAATTTTGTACATTTCTCTGCTGAGCTTTCTTTAGATTATTTTTTACATTATCAACAGTTTTAGGAACACTTAAATTTAAGTTAGTTAAATTTTCAGGTTTTAGTAAATCAAATCTAGACCTAATTTGACGACCTAAAAAAAGCTTAGAAGGAGTTTCTCCCGTTGAACAATGTTCCGTAATTCTATAAATCATAAGAAACCTATTTAAAGAAGCATTAAAATTAAATTTCTCACTGCCCGAATTAAGCTCTTTTAATAAAAAGTTTTTTACAGTCTTGACACTATTTTCGGCCGCACCATTAGAAGACGCATTATATGGAGGTGACTTAACATGCCTAATGCCGTTAAATTTTAAAAAATCGGAAAATTCCTGTGATGTGAACTGCCGACCGTTATCCGAACATATAGTTTTAGGCAAACCAAATTGAGAAAACAGTCCTCTTAATTTATCAATCGTAACTGATGACGTAATAGTAGATAAAACAAACACTTCTAGCCATTTAGAAAAAGCATCGGTTACGATCAAACAATATTTGCCTTTAATTGGACCTAAAAAATCTATATGCAATCGTTCCCATATCCCTTCTGGAATAGGCCAATTACATAATTTTCCCGCATTCGGGTTATTTTGTTGCGTTTGACATGCCATGCAAGATTTACAGGTATTTTCAATATCCTTGTTCAGACTGGGCCACCAAACATACGATCTTGACAAAGACTTCATCTTAACAATTCCCATGTGGGTGTTATGTAATTCCTTTAAAACTGACTGCTGTAAACATTCTGGAATTATGACACGGTATCCCCACATTAAAACATTATTTACTACACTTATTTCTTCGTGTCTACGAAAATAAGGCTTTAAATAAGGATCCTGAACTTTTACGGGCCAGCCTGATATAACAAACGTATAAACTTGTGATAAAATACCATCATCTTGAGTGCATTTCTCAATTTTAAATAAATCTAGATCTAAATCTTTGCAGTCATTCAAAAAATTTATTTGATATAAATCGCTGTCACACGCATCTATATTTTCACTATCCTCTACTGGTAATCGCGATAGAAAATCTGCAATATTTTTAGCAGATTGTACATATTTAATGTCGAAATCAAATCCACTCAAAAAACAAGCATACCGTTGCATTCGATTAGCTGCCATTACTGGAATACCATTTTTTGGTGAAAAAATTGAAACCAACGCTTTATTATCAGTGACAAGAGTAAATTTTCTGCCATATAAAAACTGATAATAACGCTTTATACCAAACACAATGCTAAACGCTTCCCTATCTATTTGACTCCATCTTTTTTGTTGATCAGACAAGGTACGCGAAGCAAAAAATATTGGTCTCTCAACCCCATTAGCAAAACAGTGGGACAAGATTGCCCCCACCCCATACTGGGATGCATCCACTGTAAGGTTTATTGGTAAATCAGGGTTATAGTGGACCAAAAAATTATCTGATTGTAAAATAGATTTTATGTCCTCAAAAGATTTTTGACAATTATCATCCCAGTTCCAATTACTATCTTTTTTTAACAACTTATATAACGGGTGCAAAATTGTAGGTATGTTGGGAATGAACCGGTTGTAATAATTAACCGCCCCAATAAATGCACGCAACTGACTAATATTTTCTGGAACTGGTAATTGCTCGATGGCATTTAATTTTTTCTTTGATTTATGTAATCCGTTTGAACTAATATCAAACCCTAAATATGACAATGAGTCAGCAAAGAAAACGCATTTATTAATTTTTACAGTTAAGGTTGAATTCTCAACGTCATTCAATCTATTGCCAACCTATAACCTATTTCGCGTTGGTTTTTTGAGTTTATTATTTTAATAACTAACATTTAAACAAAATCAATATCGTCGGTACATTATTTAGGTAGTATCTGATATATTACAAAAATATCAATTTATTTCATTGCTAATTTTAAGAGAATTGTATAGTGAAAGAACAATGAGTGACAATGACATAATAATGTTAAAAAAAATCTTACCCGATATTTTTCACTATACAATTCTTCTAAAATAAGTTACGAAATTCCTTGATATTTATTAAATATGTCAATTATTACCTATAGAATATCAAGTCGATACTGATTTTCTTTAAATTTTGTATAAAAGCTAGAAAACATAAATAAACCTACGCGAAATAGGTTATAGGTTGGCAAGTATGTTGATACTCCCACCTTAAGCCGCATTCGCGCAAAATGTTTAAAACGTTTTCCAAATTTTTTTTATGTTCCAAAGACGTTCTTCCGGTTACCAAAATATCATCTAGAAAAATGCAAGTGCCTTCCGCGTTTCTAAAAATTTGATCCATGATCCGTTGAAATTGCCCCGGTGCGCACTTGACACCGTAGGGTAGTCTTTTATACATAAATAACCCCTTATGAGTTGATATAGTGGTTAATTTCGCAGCTTCTGTTTCTAAAACTATCTGTTGATAAGCTGCGCTTAAATCTAATTTTGAAAATTTTTGTCCGCCACCTAATTTTGCATAAATATCGTCTATGCGCGGGATCGGATATCTATCGTCTACTAACCAAGGATTAAGAGTAATTTTATAGTCCCCACACACTCTCACAGAACCATCCTCTTTTAAAACAGGGACAATCGGTGTACCCCACTCAGAATGTTCCACTGGTGTAATTATTCCAGATTTTTCCAGCCTATCTAGTTCTATTTCAACTTTCTCTTTAAGAGCGTATGGCAGTGGTCTAGCCTTGCAAAACTTAGGGACAACATTCTCTTTTAAATAAAATTTTAATTTAAATTTATTAAAACACCCTAAATTTTCAGAAAATACTTCTGGAAATCGTGCACATAAGGTGTCAGAATAATTATCAGGTTTAGAGACATAGTTTATTTCCTGAAAGCCTAATTTAAATGCTGAGATAAAATCTCTACCTAATAAAGCATTCGAACTATGTTTTATTACACAAAAATTTAATTTTTGCTCATTATTGTTATATTTTAAATTTAATAATATTTCACCAACAGGTGATATTTTTCCACCAGAAAAATTAATTAATGTTATTACCGATTCTTTCAATGGAATTTGATAAAAATGTTTTTTATGCCATTCAAAAGGGATACAGGAAAGTGCAGCACCAGAGTCTAATTCTAAGGTAAACAACTTTTTATTTAAATAAACATCAATATTTATCGGTTTAAAATTAACTGACCTGAGAGTAAAGATTGGGTATTCATTATTATTGTTAATTATGTTTACATTTTGTTTACCCGTAGAATTGTCGTTATCAGTATTCCCTATCTCTAAATAATGTAGCTGTCTCTTTTTATAGTCAATTGTATTATGAGTTTTCGTACGACAAATAGAACAAAATTTATTATTATTGTCGCGATTCCGATAATAACACTTAAACTCCGGGTGCCTTCCTTTGCCGCAAATAGAGCATAACTCACCAGATCCATTGTTGCCAGATTTGCCTCTAGCACCTGTCATACCTGGTTTTTCTGCTACGTTAGCACTGCCTCTCGGCTTACCTCTCCCCCTTCGGTAACCTTGCAATCTAAAGACGTCACCATGTACGTCATCTAGGACTTCTTGCTTGACATGAGGTTGCCTAAAATCGCCGTTTTGATTCAACAGCGCTGCTTCTGCTAATATGGCTGCATCCATTGCTTCTTTGAAAGAAGTCGTCGCACTTAATGTCAACAATTTATCCATAATTTTGCCAGGATTCATACCGCAAATAAACTTATCCCGTAAAATATTATCTAATTGGTCACCGATTTCACACTTTACACAAAGACTTTTTAGGCGAATTGCCCAGTCTTGGATTGATTCGTTCGGTGATTTGATTACCGCATAAAATTTACACCGTTCGGCAAATACGATAGTTTTTTTACAATAATACCCGTTGAGGGATGATACGAGATCCGTATAGGCTGTTTCTTCGGGCGTTTTTGGTACACATAAATTTTGCAGTAAAATTTATGCTTCCTGGGAAAGTCCATTTAACAAAATTGCCCGTTTTTTTTCTTTGTCTGTCACACTGTTAGCAACAAAAAATTGTGTCAATCGGCTAACGTGTACTGACCAATCGTGTATCTTCGGGTCGAATTCTAATTGCAGACCAAACGTCGAAGTAGCCATTTTAAAATTCGAGGAAAAAAAAACTCACGGTGCAAAGATTTTTCACGTTTCCGGGTTCAAATTAACGATTACGTTAACACTATACTCGTCGCCACTTTTGTAATGTCCGAAGGGAATAAATAAAACGAAGATTTCCGTCACTAAATATATTCGCACATTCAGGCTATCATTACAATTGTACCGCGTGTGAAGGTACTTACTACCCAATCCGTACTACTAGTACAGGGCCGCAGGAACCTATAGCTAGGAACGGACAGGCGCGGAAATATAAATTTGGGCGCGTGCGATATTTAAGGTTTTAAATGTATAAATGAATTGGTGATACATCACAGCTAGAAATTCTAAAAGAAAACTGCTTTAGGCTGATCCAAAAAATCACCGGAAAAGTGCAAGAGCACTAACCTACGACGAGTACAAAAAGATGGTAAAAATTTTTGACGAAAATAACCCCGAGGATTTGCAGAAAAAGTTCTATCAAATAGCGGCTGTGGAATTAGCATGGAGAGGAGGAGAAGCCGAGACATGCCTAAATACGTATTTCAGAGAAGAATATTATAGCGATGGTACAAAAAGTAATAGAATGGAATATAACCCAATCTTTTCAAAAACATCCCAAGGCGGAGACAAGAAGCTTTCAAATTCAAAATGGTTAGTGGCAAACACAAAAGATGCCGATTTATGTCCAGTTCGCCTTTACAGAAAACTAATTTCAAAAAGAGGGCAAAATATAACTACCCAAAGACTATTCCTGACAGTAAATCCAAATTGGAAAATGGGAAATTGGTACAAAAACTGTCCCATTGGAAAAAATACTCTTTCTAATTGGACAAAACAAGCAGTACAAAAAATTGGACTAGATACTGAGAAAGAAAAAATCACAAACCATTCCAATCGAGCCACAGCTGTCTCTACATTAAGCAAAGCAGGTGTGAGCGAACAAACTCTTATAAAAATAACTGGACATAGTAGTGCTGCATCCATAAAGCCATACTTGCAGATGGACAAAACTCATCACGAAAACACTATTTAAGGTTTAAGAAGTCACCCTCCAACTAATGGGTTGGACCAACACGAAGCTCCAGTCTCCTGCAGCTCGAAGAGTTTCCAGCAACACCAGCAAGCCACTACTGTTTATTATAAAAACTGTGTGTTTAACAATAATACTTATAACTAATTTTCTGTTAGTTTAATTACTTTGTCAATTGTTTAGGTTTTGTTTCGTTTTGTCCGTTTTTCTAGTAGCTACATAAATCATTTTAAAAATCTTGCATTTCGTTGTATTTTTTCTTTTTTTTTGGTATATAATCTCAACATATACCACTCGAGGTAAATATTTTATTTAGAATATTTTTTGACATTTTTCCGCCAAATTTCTATAAAAATTGCCCTCGACAAAAATTCTTTTAAAAAAATATCCCTCCAGCTTCGCTGTCGGGATATTTTTAAAGAATTTTTGTCTCGCGAATTTTTGACAGAAATTTTGCACAAAAATGTCAAAAAATATTCAAAAAAATATTCACCTCTTGTGATATAACTTATGAAAATTTCACGCCATCAATATTCATCCAATGAAATATAATCATTTTATAACGTTGCCATGGCAACCTTTGTATTTTTTCGGAAATTTTTTCTTGCTGGGGTACCCTGGAGGGTATTACAGTGGAAATTTTTTGACATAATATAAAGTAACAACACGCAACTTTATAAAATATCAACTGGAACTATCAACAATCAACCAGTACGTTTTGTCAAACTTTTTATAATTTTAAATTTCTTTAATTAATGTTAGTTAATATTAAAGGAATAAAAACGCCTAAACAATACAGAATAATTTATTTTTTAGATACATAATTTTTAGTTACAAACTGTAAATATACCTTAAATCCTCTTTCTACCTCTTCCCTTTTCAATGGCCAATAATCCGATGGACAAATTCTATTAAATAAATGTCTATGTTTTAAATAATATAGGTAATATTTGGACAACATTTTGTTAACTTCTTGTCCACGTAATAATCTGTATTTTATTGATTTTTTAAAAGATATTGCTGGATGATCGAGAACAAATTTTCTTCCTTTAATTCACTACCGCATTCGGCAATGAGATCTTCCAAAAAAAAACATGTACAGTACGGTGATGGGTTCAAAATCATATGACTTCTCGAGGCAAAAGTCAGTAAACTGTCGCCAAACACTTGCTTTAGATTTTTTTGTATTAGCAGGTGTTAACCCCTCAATTTCTTGCCTAACTTCTTCCATATTATTTTGACCAAAGCGATTCATCTTGTGATCCCTATCTGCACTTCATAAACCAACACTAAATGTTACATAACTGCGATCTTGTGCTGCGGTTACTCTTATATAGGCACAACTACAACTGTTATATATTTTTTTTAAATTTGACATTTAAAGTAATTTCAAAGAATTCTATATTTATTGACCTATAACTGTCCAGTAAAAATATCTATTATAAAATCATTTTGTTGTGAAATTTTCTTACCAAATACCATTCGAAATCAAATTATACCTTAAATTTTTTTCTCGGACACGAATATTTTAAGAAAATCTTCTCTCGCCTCCGGCTCGAAAATTTTTTTAAAATATTCGTGTGCTCAAAAAAATTTCTGGATATAATTTGACTTCTAGTGGTATTTCAAGTGAAAATTTCATAAATTTATTTTCAACCAATTAGAATTACGTGGCTTATAGCAACGGAAGACTATCGCGATAGTCTATAACCTATTAACCTAATGAAATAAAATTATTAAGTGATAATTTTTCTTAGGTATACCACTACGACTTAATTTTAATTCAAATGTCAAGTCATTGTGAAGTGACAGGTGAGACAAACCAGCAAGTAACAATCAGTTCTTTAGTTGTACCCGTGATATTTATTGTTACAATAATATTGTGTAAAAAATTATTCGTTTTGGTATTGAAGCAGCAAGTTCGATTGCTAAAGAAATTGAGAAGTTAGTAACTCATTTTTATTACTAAAATGTGAGAAAAATTAAATAACAAATTTGTTATCTGCAATCCAATGTCTTTATAGTTTTAAATTCAAATATAACTTCAAAAAACATATTTCCGATGAGTTTAGTTCAATATGACGCACTATATTTTTACAACAGAAGTTGATTTTACTTGTTAGTGACTAAGGTTTATTACTAAAATTTTAGGAACATTAAAAGAAACTCCAATTTATGAAATTTTCTTACCGAATCTCCCATGCAGCAGAATTAATTCCCGATCATTTTTTTTAAGGTCACGAATGGTTTTGTTGATAGAAAATTATTCCGAGTCGAAGACGAGCAAAATTTTCTATCAACAAAAACATGAGTGAAACCGAGAAAAAAATTCTCGGAAATTAATTCTGCTGCTAGGGAGATTATAAGTGATTATTTCCCTCATTATCAAATAGACCAATCAGACACCATCATTTTTCGAATAAATTTTGTTTAGATAACTGATTAAATCCCAAGACCTGTTTAACCGCCGTTAAACTTTCGTCCTCCATATTGGTTTTTGTTTTATCGTTTATCACTAATTCTTACAATTCTCGGCAACAGTTTATAAAGAAACATTTATTTCTTAGTCGTCTGAATAACCTAATATTGGTTTTTATCAGTAAATACGCCATTTTCGATAGAATTTTTATACAAATATTTTGACATAAGGCGATGAAAATATGTCAGAATTTGTAATATTTATATACACACTTTGCTAAGCAAGCTTTTTCAATGCATTTATGAAATGCGTTACCATGGTAAGAGAAACACAAACATCAACGAAGCATCATAATTTGATTATGAAACGTCTTTTGTATTTATTTAACTTTGATAAAAATGAATAATTCACGTTTTAGTAATATTTCGTGTAATAATATCGATCTGGAAATTCAAAAAAGTATACCAATTAACACTCTAAAAACTCATACCTCAATATGGCTACAATTTTCCGACTTCTGTAAGATAAAAGGCTATAATTTGAATAAGGATACCAAAGTAGAAGAATTGGCTGTAATATTGAAAGACTGGGGGTTTAATATGCGGAAGAAAGATGGAACAGAATACAAAGAAAGTGTGGTGAAAACAATGTGGAATATCGTAGCAAAAAAACTGCAAGAAATGTACCACGTTCAACATAATGTGAGTTTTGATCCATTTAAAGATATAGCTTTTAAAACTGCCAAGCGGCGAATTCTTCAACAAAACCCAATTAAAAGAAAAGTAAGCTCTTCTGCGTTAAGTGTTGAAGAACATCTGAAAATAAAAACCCTCGACCGCTTCGCAGTCTCGGGTTTTTATTAAATTATTGAGCATTCAACTATTTTCCAAGTAAAATCATGATCAAAATATGTTGCATAGTTTAATCGATTAAATTTATAGGTCTTCTGATATAATATATGAATATTTCCCTTATGTGCAAAAATTTTCATAAGAAGTATGCAATTTTCGAAAACTTACAACGAAAATTTTACTCTCTTAATTTCAACCAATCAGAAGCTTGATTTTTCTTCGGTTACCATAGAAACCCAAAGAATAGCCGGAAATTTTTTACGTTTGTGGTAAAATTAATAAATTAAAATTTTCCTGAAACGTCATTTCAAAGACATTTCAAAATCATAACGCAGGAATTAGAATGGAGTCAAATTTGTTTGGCAATACAAAAAGGATAAGTAAACAAATATTTAATATGTCTTTATTTCTTAAAGATTAAATTACGGGTATGTTATAATAAACAAGATGAAACCATTGGAAACCAAATTTAAGTGGAACTGGTAGCCTAACAAAAAAACTTCCCGTTTTAATGGAGAATAAACAGGACTAGAAACAGTACTTTGTAAATGTGAATGTTTGATAAAATATTTGGATACAATTTTATTTAGTTTTAATTTTGATATTTTATTAAATTTACTTGAATAGGTCTGTCGATATTCTTGGACTTTTGTAAATAGCTTTCCATCCACTGTGTTTTCATAACCGACATCTTTAATCAATTGAGGCAGGTTGGTAAGATAACGGTGATACTTCTCAATATCCAAATATTCTTCGCAAAATGTACACAATCCGTATTTTCTAAAGCCAGGAGCCATTTTTGCGATAAGGTTTATCAAATTATCTAGCAGAAAAAATGTATAGAAAATAACGTCTTTGATGTTTGTCACTGAGACAGCCATTACTATTTATGTCTTTTATTATTCCATTGCCGCCTAGAAGTTTTGATGTCTAGTATAGGTACTAGAATTTATTCAATATAAGAATATATGATATTTCACCTGCATTAGCAGATTACAGTTAATAAAAAAAACAAAATATAAGATGTCTTTAAATTATTTATCAAATACTTATACAACTAAAGCTGTAAAATATAATTTTATTTCACTAACAAATTTCGCATTTTATTGATTACCTAAGTAAACTTTAAAATAAAATTAACAAAAAATGATGTTCCACCAAGTTTAGTTGAATAAAGTTAACAAAATATGAAAATATAAAATGTTTTTAAGTTACTTATCAAATATTCATATAACTAAAGCTGGAAAATTATATTTTATTTCACCAACAAATTTCTTATTTTGTGGAGAATCTGGCCATATTAAAGTAGATACATGCTTCAAAAATATTAACAAAAAATGATGTTTCACCAAGTTTAGTTGAATGAAGTTAATAAAAAATTAAAATATAAAATGTTTTTAAGTTACTTATCAATGATTCATATAACTAAAGCTGGAAAATTATATTTTATTTTACCAACATTTTTTCAAACACAATCTAAATCGAATTATACACAACATTAACTACAAGACTCTCTCAATTAATGATTGTGAACGTATACGTAAGCTGTCACACTTGACAACCGTAGATTGTTTTGTTATTCCATGGCTCATTATGATATTAGTTTCAGTAATATTAATATAATATGTCATTTCTAATAAAGAAATTAATTTTTTCGTAGGTTTTTTAATAAATGAGTGTAAAATTTTCTTACCGAATATCCCACGTGTTTCAATAATTAATAAGCGGTAATTTTTTCTCGATCATAAATATTTTTAGAAAATTATCTCGAGCCGAAGGCGAAATATTCATGACTTCAGAAAAATTTCCGGTAATAATTTAATCACTAGGGATATTATAAGTGATAATTGCACGTTAGCAATCGATAATTTCCCAGCATCAGGTACCGGCAGGTTTTATTTTGTTTGATTACATTAAGGATTGACATTTTGAAATTAATTTGCAAATTCCGTTGGTAAATTTAATGCTAACCGATTATAGATACTGAAGAAATTATATTCGTAGGTAAGTTTCCTGCCTACATGTGAAAATATACTTCTTTGCATTATCAGCTAATGGGTTTTAAAAAAAGCCTAAGAAATAAAGTGAACTATGTAGGGGAAAAGGGGGCAGGTTGTTACAAAGTGATTAATAATAACTCTTGTTCACTTCAAATATTTAAAAGTTTAAAATACCCATCAGAACATATCGCGCCATCTACCAACGAACTTTAGAGGTGCACGTTTTAAAATTAATCAAATTAGTTAGACGCATATGTTCAAATGTACCGAAAGAAATTTTTTGATAGTCGAGTGATCTGAAAATATTTTGAATGCGGTAAGTCATCGAGTATTTACCCTATATTCACTTTATTGTTCATATAAAATATTACATATTTAACTATATATTGTTTAAATTAGATTCATCTACTTCCATAAAATAAATTATAACCTAAAATTTGTCAAATGGGGCATGTCGTTACACATACGTATGGGGAACATTGTTACATGTAACAATATGGGTGTATATTAGGGTGGTCCTTAGCTATATGGGCAAAAAAAAGAGCATATTTTCTTGTCGGGACACCCCGTACATTTGTTCCACTTGATGAAAAAATAATCCATGTAAAATTTCAGTTCAATTAAATAAAGGAAACACGTGCCACAAAACTGCTAAAATTTAAATAAATTAAATAAACTTAAATAGTTGTTCTTTATTTAAAAACTTTACAGTTACAATTAGACATTATTTTTGGAAAATAAAAAAAATTAAATAACATTTTTAAAACTCTTTTAATAAAGAGTTTTTTTAGAATCTGAATATATATTTATGTCGGTAGTCCGAGATTACTTGCAAAACAAATTGCTTTTGAGTTTCATTTTTTGTAAATAAATTATGAAAATCTTCCATCAATTTGACACCCCTTTCTGCAGAATCGTTGACGACTTTCAAAGATTTTACAATATTCAAACCTGCATTGTAGCTCTCAGCATTGTTCCATGTTGATATAATATAATAATAATAATAATAATAATAATAATAATAAGTTTATTTAAAAATTTAATAATATAATAAATATGTTTATGTTGTCTTCGATAAACTTATTCTTCAATCCCCTGAAGCTGAGCTTGTTGTTGATGGATCCTTGTCCAAAAATTGGGTTGCCATATTGAATCTTTTGAAAAAAATATTTGATGAGTGGTGAATGAATTGTTTTGAGTCCCTTGTTTATGTGATTGTTAACATTTTTCGGTAACATTGTATTTTTTTTCTCAGCAGATGGCTGCAGGTCTAAGATATCTTTACACTGCAATGCTTGCACCATCTTTTTTTTTGTATCTTCAGAAACCTTCTCATCAAAAAAGGCTAGAACGACAGTTTCCGGTGCCAAATACCATACATGATTACAAAATTTCGCAACAGTAATGTGGCTGATTTGTAAGTCGTTTTTATACTCGAACAGATTTTTCAAGAATTCTAAGTCTTGTCGTGGAGCTTTAATCGAATTCGGTGCATTAATCCAAGCCTTTACATATAAAGTTACGAGAAAGACACAAACATCGCGGATTCTAGTTTCCTCCTCTTCTGATAATGTGATTTCTTCGCGTAAAAGAAAAATCTTCAGGCAGTAGATGGCTATGGCCATCCACCTGGCGTGGTGAAAATCTCCTGGAACTCGAAAAGATATACCTCTAGGAGGAAGACCGCCAAGAAAAATAATTGTGAGTTCAAGAAGTTCTCGATAATCTTCTCTGGGGTGATTTTCTTGTACATTTTGCAAAGCAAACTGCTTGGTATCTTCTGCCAAGACTGATAAGTTATCTATGACGTATTGATCCTCCATGCCGGTTTTGAAATTTAGTAAATTAAATTTAGACCATGATTGTTGAAAACGTTTGAAAAGCTGCACATTTGGGCCGGTAGATTTTTCGTCAAGTTTTGTGTCAAACACGCTTTTTAGTATGAGCTCGTATATGTGGTGGCGACATGGCAAGTATATATAGAATATTTCTTCCTAGTTCTTGTTCTTGTTCGAGTAGAATGCAGGCTCCTTTTAATCGTCCTGTATTTGAGGCTGTTGTATCGCAGCAGCGTACCTGTACTTTATCTGCCAGATTCCACTCCTGCAGAGTGTTGTATACGACAAGCGCCTGATCTCGTCCCGTTCCTGATTGTACTTGGGGAACTCCCAGTAGTTTTTCTACTCCGTTGTATGTAACTATAACGGGAAGTCTATCAACGAGCTCTTTTTTCATTAATGCAGGAAGCATTTTTCCATCCCAATGTACAGTTGAAGCATGTTCTTCACGCAGGCGTTCACGACAGCGACGAATGGACGATCGATTTATAATCAAATCATTGACATCATGATAAAGTGTTTCGGCAGTAGCGATTAAAATATGCACTTCATCTCTATCACTTACTTTGCACCTGTCAAATGCTGCAACAAGTTTTGTAGTAATAAACTGTCGACTTGCTCGCTTCCTCTTAAGTTTAGGTGAAGTACACAGGTCTGGTTCACCTTCCAATTCCATGGACTGCATACTAGTACCAGGTTCTTGGATTGTATTTTCCTCGTCGATAGATTTTTGCTTTAGGATCGGTTTTTTAAATATTAAAAATAAATTTAAATAACGATAATTTCAAGTGATTTGCGGCACATGTTCTCTTTATCGGATCGGACTCAAATTTTGCACACTTTTTTTTCTCAGCAAGTGACATCATTTCAGGAGGTGTCCCAGAAAAAAATCGAAGGTCGAAAAATAAGGACCACCCTAGTGTATATAGGGTAAATACTACTACCAAAAATAATGAGCAGTGAATCCAATGCACATCATGCAAGAGATGGGCCCGTGTGTCTTGTGGCCAAGATAATAACTAGGTATTATGTGTGTATCCATTGTTTGTCTTTTGTCTGATAGCGATTAAAGAAAAAAATGTATTTTTATGCTTTTACATTAAACTTTACATATAAAAACTTACCCCGCATAGTGTATCAACCTACCCCCTAGGCGGGCCACATTATTACAATATGCATTAAAACATTTTTTTTTTGTTTCCACTTGCATGTTTTAGATAGTATTTGTGTGCTAATTTTAACTGTTTAATGTTTGTACTAAACAGTCTTTTTTAGATTCACTTATTCTATAAAAAAAATATAAATACAAAAAATGTAACAACCTGCCCCCTTCTCCCCTATTAGTTTTTCCATAGAAACTATTTTAGACAATGTATGCATTTTTTTTCATAGCAATCATACTCAACAATCATTTTTTATGTGGTATGTCAAACCAAAACAAAAATACTTATAAACTTAGTCATTACTACCGTTCTTTTAAAAGGCACATTCAAATTTCGGGCTAGATTGGTAGCTGATCATTTATTTAATACATAGCGACACTTGTTTTACTTTCAGAATACTGTACTAAGGTAAAAGTTAGCTCGTGCTTCTGTGAGTTAAATTTAGCCTAAAACTCGTTTTCTTATACTATAATTATTAGTTTGATTTAACATATTGCGACTTTAAAGAAAAAAATAGTTTCAGTAATGTCTGGGTTTTAACTGTATATTTCATCGTAATTCTTGCAAAACTTAATTTTTAAATATATTGTTGTGTTTTGATTTTTGTGTTTTTATTTTTATTCGGAAAATTTTCACTAAATAGCATTCGAGCTTCAAAATAACCAGATAATTTTGCATACAGGCCTGTTTTCTTTAAAAACTGCATTCGTTCATTTTCATATTTTTTTGAAGAACCCTTTCACTTTCGGTGTTGACCTCTTTTCAAATATGTAATGATGTGTTTAGGAGCTTAGATTTGGAATTGGAACGTCGTTTTTGTCGAGAAATCTAATTTTTTATTTTTATTTTATATAATTGGCATTTGGCTAATTAGCCATGCAGCCAGTCGCAAAGTAAAAAAGAAGAACATTATTATACGAAATATATAAACAGGGACACACGCTTCACGCCACTGGGTTCTGTCAGAGCGACTTTATTTAAAAACACACAGAATCTAATTAGCTTCTGAAATTTTTTTTTCTAAAATGCCGTTTTGTAAAGGTTAGGTTTCTAATGTATGGTTTTTGCATTAGGTAATATTTTTCTGCTTTAAAAAAATAAAAAAAAAGTTGATGATTCTGACTTAGGTAGGTACCTAGACCCCTGATACCTCGAAAAAAACTGTATAAAATCAGCTGTTTAAGTTTGAAGAAACTAGTTACATGTTTTTTTAAGGTCTTTTAGATTTCATCGGTTTTTTCTGATGTTACTATTGCTATAAACTAACTATCTTAGCTCGTTAGATAAAAGCGATATAAATCAACATTAAACAGATATGAGAGTAATTTAGGGAAATTACCAGTTAATAGTTCAAGTCTACGAACTGTAAGTAAGTTGTTATACACATCTACTAACAACTGTAATAAAAGAACTGCCTCGGCTATTTAAAATGCAAACACTGGTTCTTGTCTTTTTTAGTTTTATAAAAAATACAAAATATATAAACTAGTTATAAAATTTTACATATTTTCTAGGTAGGTAATTAAAGAAACTATTTTTTATACAGACTTTTAAAATTCATTAATAAAATACTTTTATCAGTTATTTCAAATTTTTTACAGCATTTACATGTGGAAAATCATTTTTTCAATTAGAAAAAAATCAAATATTTTATAATATTAAAAAATAAAATATAATTTTTTTGTATCAACATGAAAAGCCCCTAAAATGACCACTCAAAAAAATTATAAAATTCCCTTTATCCATAAACCTGAAAATTTTCCCTAGAACTAGGAAGAAATCCCCTAGTCTGGCACCACTGGCTGGGAGCATTGTGCGCCTCGCTCTTAAAAAGATAGGTATAGTATTTGCAGAATTATTCCGTTGACTCTTACTGCCAAAAATAAACTACCTCATTAAACCCTATTGTATACGCCTCAACCTCTTCACAGGGGATTAAATGGGATCAGGGTCTACTTGAAAATGTACCTACACCACATGATTTATTTTTATAATTTAAAATAAATAGATAGGTATTTTTAGTTTTAGGTAGTTACCTATAATAAATATAAAATAATGATAATTGAAAATAATATAGTTTAAAAGTATAACTATTAGGATAACAAGTACAATAAAAATTAATTTAATTCTAAAAAAGTATTGATAATTTATTCAAAATTTAACTCTGTATCACTATCACTATCTTCATCTAAACCTAAACTTATAATTAAATGTTGAACATTATTTGTAATCATACAATTGTAAGAATTTTCCACCTTAAGTACATGCTGTACACAGTTTTTCCAGCTGCCTGCAGAAATTTTTCTTACTTCGTTTTTAATTAATTCTACTACAGGTGCATTTAATGTAGGAGAAATATTATTTCTCCTAATATTGGATTTTAATTGGTGCCATATTAGCTCAATAGTAGCACTGTATGTCCATTTTCTGCTGCAAGTTTGTCACACTCGTATTCCTTATTTATTTTAAATGCTTTTAATACTTCTAGCAGTTCTCGTTTTTTGTAAGTTTCTTCAAAATATAAATAATTTTCAATCATAAAATTTTGAATTTCGGCTTTTGTATTATTAGAATTGGGAATGATTTTTGCTTGCCGACTACGATAACTAGCATTGTCCATTACAATGACGCTATTTTCAGGTATATTTTTAAGGAGTTTATGTTTAAACCAATCTTCAAAAAGTTGTGCGTCGGTATCTTGATGGTAATCTAAAGAATAATCTGCTATGTTTTTAGCTGAAAGCAACAGACAATTTGGAACAAACCCGTTCTCTGAACCAGCATGTAATATTGTGATTCTTTTGCCTTTATTTGATGGTGCCTTGGTTTGACATTTTTTGGAAGAATCATCCCAACCTTTTCTTGGAGTGTCATGGGTATCGAACCACGTTTCGTCAAGGTAAATAATTGGACGATTTTCTATTCTAAATTGTTTAACAGCTGTTAAATATTTAAGTCTCCATTCCCGTAAACGTTGAGATTCCATTAATATTTGTCTTTTATTAATGCTTCGGTATTTAAAACCCATTTTACGCAATATTTTCTTAAGGCTTGAAAGGCAACAAGAGATATTTGTTTCGTCTTTAATTAGCCGCTCTTTGAGGGAAATCAAAGTGGGTACAGTTTGTACCTCATACATTTGGTAAATCTTTCTTCTTAATAAATCCATGTCATTTTCGTCAATGCAAATGTGCCAGAATTACTCCGATTTTTTCTAGGATTGACAGGTTTAAGTACTATGTCTCTTACCGAAGATAAAGGAGTTTTTGTCAAAGTAGACGTCTCTGCTAAAGCATCCATCGAATTAAAATTTCTACTCAACAAAGATTGATACACATTTTTAATTATTAGTTTGGCATCGGTAGATAAATGCTTTCTGTTAAAAATGACACTTGAAGATGCCCCCCTATCAGCACAATTCCAAGCCTAACTAAAAATTACTCGCCGGAAAACCACTAAAGACTAAAATTATTAAAAATCAGTTTGTATTTATATATGAATCAGGTATAGGTATAAATCGAATTTATACCTGGTCCGGCTCTGCTCGAAAAGGTTTTAAAATTTGCGATTTCATTATTTATTTTATGGTCAAAGGGACAATGAGGGTTTATTGCAATCAAAAGATCAACAGTATAATTCTACAAATACTATACCTGCCTATTATTGGCCAACGTAATTGGAGAAAAACGGCATGGATACAGGCCATACTGAGCTAGGCTACGTTACCGATTTGTGCATAATCGCGTGTGCGACCAACTTTCAGTTTCAGTCTTAAATATACTTTGCTATATGTTTTAACAATCAGAATAGAAATTACCATATATTTCGTAATCTGAGGACTCAAAAATGTCCATATTCCCATATATCAATTTTTTCACGATTACAATACTTTTCTACTTGCAAGTTGCAAGGAAAACATCAGCGACTTTAAAAGAACCCAGTCACATTATATAATACAAATGCTATTAGTAAATTGTATAAAATGCATTAAAATGGACATGCTTGTTCCACAAATTCACATTTGACCTCATATAAATGCTAATAGATTGACATGGTGGCAATACAAAGGCCAATATTGTTAATCCGTAACAACAGCGTGTGGTTTGAATATTGCTTGATTATTGAACTAGTGGTAATCCTAATTTCACAACATTTCAGCAAATGGGAATGATAATAGCCTTTTCTTCAAACGTTGCGTCATTAAAGGCCACATTTAATGACGAAATTTGTACCGAGTATTATGTTAGCTTAACTACATTTTACCGTTTTAAACGTAGAAAACTCGGCATTTACGTTACCCTGTAACGAATAGACTTAGATTCTTCAAAAATATATATAATGTTAGTTTTTCTCAAGAAAATATTAAAATCTGAAACAGTTTTTAAAAGCTTGACTGCTAAACCAGAAAATAAGCTGTTACCTACCAAAAAATGTCATTTTTAAAACGTCACTTAGTATTTTGTTAAATAGCTGCAGCGAGTTTTATGTATTGAAAATATTATAGCAACTTTACCTGGTTTGTTTAATATTATACAATTAAAAATTAATGTAATAGTTATTATCCTAACAAGTGCGGAAAGATACACTTTTCTTGTTAAATATACTATGCTATTTGCACATATTATGGTTAACGAAGTTAAACTTATTTTAAATAAAATATTTAAATAATATAATAAAAAAAGTCTTGTCTCCCCCAAAATTTTATTTCGAACTAATCAACCAGCTTTGAATTTATACCGTAAGTTTTTAAAGTAGATATAAAGGTAAATAATTTACAAAATGTACCAAAACTATGAATAATGAGTCCTTATTTGCCAGTTTTGCAAATTTTCAAAAAATCGTAGAAAGATACAGTCGCCCATTTTAATACCGTGCGAGCAAAAATTATTTGCATCAAGGAGGGCTTGGATTAACAAACGTAGGGCTTGGTTTAGATCACAATGATATGGGGACGATATATCTAACCAAATCTAGGTTAAAATTTTATCAAATTCATATTATGACATGATATGCCAAACTAATGAGTATAGAAATACAAATTAATTTTTTTTTGTTTACAAAATTAACAAAGTAAGAATATAATAATAATAAGAATAGTCGTGCATGTTTCATGACATCTTCCCACTTCTTGGGACAGGCGTCTTATAAAATTTGTTGGCGTATTTTGCATTATTTCACAAATGTTTGCAACAAGTTCTTCTGTTCTTACAGATGGTCTTCCTGCTCCTTTTTTGTGTTGTATAGAACCTGTTTCCCTAAACACAGCCACGGTTCTTTTCAGGAAATGATAAAAATCCCCAGCAATAAAAGCAACGTTAGGAAAATGTTCGTGAAAATCGTCCATGCACAAACCCGGATTGTATTACCACTCGCCACTTACTCTAACCCCGTTTCGAAAATACGATTTAACCATAAATGCTTTGCGCTGTTCCGTTAAGCCCATTGTAAGAATTGTTCTAGAAATTGGAAACAGCAGCGATGAATCAAATTACTTTCGACTGTCAAAGATGACGGAATAACTAATTTATTGTTAATTTAGGTAGTTACTGACACCCAACAGGTATTAAGCTCTACGGCTAAGCATTACGTCCTTGAATGCAAGGCCCTCTTAGATGCAAATAATTTTTACTCGCACGGTATAAAAACATTTTTAATCCACCCTATACATTGATACCCAAGCGGTTTACGAAGTATTTGTCTTGTTGTATTATGTACAATGACATATTTATTATATATAGGTACAATATACATATATATATAACCTAGTTCTAATTAAATAGAAACTCCATTAAACCCACAGAGATGTCGATGACACGGTTATACGGACCGCCGCTCTCCAATATTCCATTTTCAATTGTGTCTGCCTGTTGACGGTTTGTTTGTTTGATATCATCCCATTTCGAAATCATAGATACAGCAGCAGACATCAATCCGCGTCAAGTAGCCGCTTTGCATTGGATGACAGGGGACGATCAAATAATGTTTTTGGATGATTTTGTAACCATTTTGCTAGTATCTATACGACCGTGCAACATCAGAAATCATTGTTGCATGGATATTATATTCACATACAAGGTGCTACTGTGTTACAAAGCCAAAAGTTAAAATATGCATTAATAGAAGAAAGAAACGTCATTCATTGTGTTATTTAAAAATATTCCTTTTCCTACGACCACCTAAGAAAATGCACGCAAGAAAATAAAGCACGCCTAACTTGTCTAGAAAGTCCTTTATATTACACGCGTGTTGAAATATTTTCTTTCAATACGTGTGTTGAAATATAAAACAGCTAATGGCCGATGAATTTGACAGCAAACCTATTTAAAAAATAACAAACTTACGGGACCCGTGGAGCGAATTGGGGGGCTGGGTGGGGTAAAGTACACTAGGGCATTACTGCTATTATAAAATATCCTTTTTTTCGGTATTTTTGGGAACCTATATAAGAGTATTTATGATAAAAATAATAATATATAAAAAAGGGAAAATATGCCAGGCAAGCCACCAAACATGTCAATATTGTCAACTGAGTTAAACCACTGAAAAAAGGGCAGCTATAGAGTCGAAATAAAATACCCTAGCAAATACCGATTTATAATTTTACAATTATCTCGGATAAAAATGTTTATACAAGTGAATGTGCTTTAAGTATAAGTAAATTTATTTTAGCAATATTCAAAACAAATCGAATATCGACAGAACTTTTATAATTAGCAGGCTATCGATATTTAACTCCATCTCTATCTTTCTATAATGTTAAGGTTACGTTTTAGTTTTGTGTTTTCTTGTTTTTGTATGTATGTTTAGGTATATTATTGTTTTATTGAAATAATGCAAGCAGCTAAAAAATCAGAACCGAAATTATTTATTCACTGTACATTGATAGTAGGTATAATGTGCGTAAGCAAATAGGAGAAACAGTTACCTATTCTTTTTATTTAAATCTAGGTAAGTTAAAATGTGTAAGTGGGCATTGTTTTTATTATTTTCAACTCTAGTGTTGAAAATATTTGTTTAACACAATGGTGATACCTACAAAGTAATAAAAACATATCAAACTCTTTTTGATTATTTTGTATGGTCGTAGGAAAAGTTCTGTACATTACTTGTGTAAAAGTGATTTTCTCACACTCGGAGAATTTCCGCACTTGGCCAACGCCTCGTTCTAAATACCTCCTTGTTTGAAAAGTACCACTTTTAACACTTGTTATGTAATATACTATTTCCACACTAGTGCGGAAAAAAATTTCGGCACGATTATGTCAAAAATCCGTGCGGAAAATTGGTTTTTCCACACTAGTGCGGAAAAAATTTTCGGCACGATTATGTCAAAATCAATAATATATCAATTATAACTTGTAGATTACTTTTTGTTCTCAGAATTAGTTACTGTTACATATGTACGTGATTGTTATAGTTAATTAAAAATTATTAAATTTCTTTGAAATATGTGTTACTTATTTCCACACGTCTGTAGAAAAACTATTGTACCTGACACGTGCGGAAAATGTTCTCCCTGCACTCGGCTGCTTAATCGAACTCCGCTACGCGTCGTTCGGTGAACGGCAGACTCGTGCGGAAAAATTCATTTTCCGCACTTGTTAGGTAAATAGCTATTTTAGGCAACTGTCACAAAACATGACGTTTTACGAATTTAGTATTGTCCATGCAATATAACTTTTTTCGCCCTTTTTACTTCACTGCCGCTTTTTTGATAAGTTTATTATGAAGGTAGCCTGCTAGAATAACAGACTTAATTTTCTTTATAAGTTATTTTGCCAATAAAAATAATACTATCGTTGCTAGGCAGTTTATTTACATGCTTTCCGTTTCTGTCAGTGTCAGTATTATAATGAATTAAAATCAATAATCAGAACCTATTCAAAGAAGTAGTCCATTCTCCAAGAGACCCGTTTCTATTACCAAATAAAAACTAAAAACGCAAAGTCGTCGTCTCGTCAATCACTATTTATTTAAAAAGGTGACATGATTCGCCCTATATGGGCATCATCAGACCTAACATTAAAACACGAAATTAAAAGTTAATAAATAATTACACACATCAACATTACAACGTCCATATAGGGCGAAACATGTCACCTTTTTAAATAAATAGTGATTGACGAGACGACGACTTTGCGTTTTTAGTTTTTATTTGGTAATCAGAACCTAAATAATAAAATTGTAAAAAGCAATATAAGTGACAGTGATAATCCAGATAAAATTTTAGAAGCCGGAAATGAAGCGACTTTAAATTTCTTTCCACAAAAATCCTGAACAATTTATCTAAAACACTATGAAATTTTTAGGGAATGGTGCAATGTTCATAAAACAAAAAAATTTTGAAAAGAAGTATTTCTTGCATTTTTCAATAATAGGGCCCAAGTTTTAAAATCATCAACTTTATGGTCCACCTATTCGATGTTAAAGTCTACATTCATGAATAAAAATAACATTGATATCAGAAAATTTCCAAAATTGCTTGCTTTTCGAAATAATTTAAATACATATTTCTAACAGAAGCTACAGATTAGAACTATTTAATGTGGAAAGTAATAAATTGTAATATTTTTAAAGTTAGTTTTTTACTAATTATATCGAGTTACTTTTAGGTGTGTTTGATAATTCGCGGGTGCATGGGTAAACGGGTTTAAGTCAAAAAAACTGCTTTTGAGATATAATGAATTATGTGAATTGGGTTGTGGGGTGCGCAAAAAGGAATTAATTAAGATACATGATATAATTTTAATTTGGTAGACTAGTGTTAGTTGCTTTAGGTATTTTGGTTTTTTAAAATATTTGTAATTTTTTTTTAATTTGATTTTTTTGTGACTTATACCATTTTGCACATAAAAAAATTGACTTAAATCTTTTTACACAATATAATATAATACACTGGTGCTTATAATATCGTAATTTATTTAGATGACATGATAATATTATTACAACTGAAAGAGATAAACATTCAAAACAAGATACAGGATCAGCAAAAAACAGATAATAATAATTATAATGATAATAAACATAAGAAAAATGCAGATTCCCCTAAGTCAAGATATATACCCTTTTTCACACATGCATTGACGATCTGTTTGTGTATATAGGTGTATGTCAGACATAGCTTCTTTTTCTCAAACCTATTTAAGCAAATTACTGTGTAGTAGGTCATATGTCTGACTTAAATCATTTTGCCCATACCTATACTAGACATAAATGAATTAATGTTGATTTAAGTCTGACATAATACTATTTGACACAATATTTTTGACTTATCACATAGGGCACAACAAAATTACCGGTATTTGTTAGTCACATTGACTTATCCCATTTTACCCATACGTTCTAGAGCAAATTTTATACTCAGTTCTGACTTAAACTCATTTTCAGCTAAAATTGACTTAAACCCGTTTACCCATGCACCCGCGAATTGGATTGGCTGGTGCTTGCAGGCGAAATGAGCTAAGACAAATATCTATAAACGAGATTCAAGACAAAGGAAACTTGTTAGTAATCACAATTCCAGAGACAAAAAGGGTTAAAAACGAGTATTTACAATATTTGATGAAATAACTGAAAATATAAATGCTCTACAGATAATTTAAAAATACTTAAATTTACGACCATTCAACGTATTTACAGGGTGTCCTAAATTCAAGGGTGACCATTGGAATCATGGAAACTATAAGAAATATGAACAAGTTTAAATTGTGGCAAATTTGCACAATTTCGTGCTTAATCAAACACCTTTTACAAATTCAGGAAATTCTTAGTCCTTCTCAAGATATCTGAAAAAATTTGTTTTTATTTTTTCCTGATTTTATTTAAGAGAAGAATTTTAAAATAAATTGGACCTTCTTACTGCCACTTTTTATTGTTTACAAAATGGCATTATCAGATTTTGAATCTGACGTTTCGATGTTTTGGTTCAATATCAACTTCATTTTTTTTTAATACGGACCTGGATATTTTACCTCGGATATCGAAAGAGCCTATCATTCTAAAAACAAACATGTACCACACTTGTTGAATGAACTAATGATTAACTGAAAAAATTTAGTTCGGAAGTCACTGTAGCACGTACTAAAAAATAGGGGAGAGGTCAGCGGGTATTGGAACACCCCTATTTTAAATATTTCACAATTGTTTTTGTTTTTGTTTTTTGGTAACTGTCCAGACTGTAAACCAAATTGCAATTAATAACTAATTAAATACTTACTCGAATTAGTAAAAAAAATCAGTTTTTGTTTCAAATTTTGTCGACCTTTATATCGAACATGAGGGTAAAACATAAAAATGTCAAATTATTTTTGCTGTATAACCTCCTGAGACCTGGCGTCCATTTCAATGGACATTCCCTTTTTATTTATTATTTTGGTAACAGCCGCAATTACAGCGTGAAGTCCCACGGTCCACCGTGGTGGACATACATATGAACGCGTCAACACCGCGACAGCTTCATTCCAAGAATATTTTAAGGCGTCTACTGCTGTTGTAAACAGGTGATAAAATGGCTTCATTTCGCAGAGAAACAATTGATGGTAAGTAGCTAGTAATATTGAGTTATAATTGAATTTTTTTTATTAAACTTGTTGTTTAGGATATAGTGAATAGAGACAAGCAGTATTAAGGTTTTGGCAAAATATTCTCCATTTTTTTTAAGCCTAAAACTACTACGTCCATTTTAGTGGACGTCAGGTCGTTTAGCATACAAAAATTATACAAGTATTTTTTTTTGTTTTCGCTATCTTTGGTAAGAAAACCTATTTAAAGCCTGAAGAGGATGACGAAAAGCTTCTAGAATGCTTAGAAAACTCTGACTTGTCCGATTGTGGAAATTTTTCAACATTTTCCACTTATTTGACATGGCGATTGCAAATTCTCGGATATTTTACAGAGATGATCGAAAGCAACTTGGGTATACCAACAAATCCGTTATGAAATTTTTGGAAATTAAAATAGGTGTGTCTGAGTGGTTACTCAAAGATACCAATAATGAAAATTCTTTGGACTTTACCAATACTCTCCCTTTGGCCGCAAGAAACACTTCAAGTACCAGACGATTATCTCAAAGCCGTTCGTCAAAAACAAGTATTCAACACTTTCCTGCAATGGCTTCTGACTTAAAGAACTCTGTTAGATGTAAGAATCCTGGGTGCAAGCAAAAAACCAAAGTTTATTGTGACGCATGTGATGTATTTTTATGTTTTACAGGAAACAAAAAGAATTTCACATAAAATAATTTGTAACGATACCGCCCTAATGTCCATTTAAATGGACTTAATTTTTTTTCAATAAAGGAACAAAAAAAAAAATTTGAAAAAATTCAAATGGGTTTTTTTGACCATAATTATTATAAATACTAAACTTTTATCGAAAAATTTGAAAAAAGGGTCTTAGGAGAATAAATATGATTGCCAGTATCACGCCAGAAAAAAAAACATCTAAGAAAATGTATTTAACAAAGCCATATCCATTCTAGATAATGCAGATCCCAGAATCTGCCAGTATAAATTTACAAAATAGAAAAAAATACCAACGCAAGATAAACATTTCTTATATACAGGGTGACTCGGATCTAAATGTACATACGTCACCAGGAGATAGTGGACATCTTGGAGGTTCTAAATAATCTAACTTTAGTGAGCCAATCTTCCCTCGTTACCTAGATACAGAGTGTTTTGTCATGTTTGTCTCATTTTTGTTTTTGCCATCATTCTTTTAGCACCTGGTATAATAATATGTTCATACTCGGTGGAAATATTTTAAGTACCTATCGCTTCAAGATACCGTATGAACTATCTTTGAAATTCAGGTCCGGACTTAAAAAAATATACTGATTTTATTTTTGTTTTATTCTGTATATCTTATTTTTGAAAATTTTATTTTTTATTTGAAAGACACATAAAAAACTACTTCTAAAGATATACCTATCACCGCACTCACCACTCAATCATAATAAGTAGCTGTTCTTTAGATATTGAAAAAAAATATTACTTAACTGTTTTTATAACGACAATAATAAAATAAATCTTGGTACTACTATTACTACTAATAATAACAATAATAAGAAAAAAAAAGTAATAAAATAGCGGCTTGTAAAAATTTTGGAAATGTTCAATTCAAAACTCCATATGGCTAAGTCACCTAAGAAAAAACAAAATATTGGGGGGCAACCAAGCATAATAAAAAGTCATTGCCAGTTGTAACCTGTCAGATTTTTGGGTATTACTAAGACATTTTTAATAAACATTTATTTCTCGCTTAAAATGCCCCATCAATTTTCAAACTGTCAAATTGTCATCTATGGTCTCTAGAAAATCCAAATGCTATTAGGCAGTCGCACTTGCAACATAGATTTTCAGTAAATGTTTTGGGCGGGTATAATCAATAGTAAATTGATTGGCCCACACTTGTTTGAAGGAGGTTAGATGGAAACCAATATTTACACTTTTCTTTCCCCATTCTTGGCCAGCAAGGTCCCCCGACTTTAACCTATTGGACTTCTTTTTTTGGGGGTATATGAAAAATTTAGTTTACGAGAATGAAATTACCACACGTGACCAGCTCATGCAACTCATTATCACTTCATTTCAGGAAATAAAAAATAGACCACGCATGTAATCAGAAGTGCAGTTTCAAATTTACTTTCAGAGGAAGAAAATGTGAAAAAGTTAATGGAGGGCATTTTGAAAATATTCTCAAATAATTATTTTATTGTTATTTGTCTTATTATTGTTATTATTGTCGTTATAAAAACAGTTAATATTTTTTATTTTTTTCAATATTTAAAGAACAGCTATTTATTATGATTGAGTGGTGAGTGCAGCACTTTTGATAGGTATATCTTTAGAAGTAGTTTTTTATGTGTATTTCAAATAAAAATAAAATTTTTAAAAATAAGATATTGTTGAATTAAACAAAAATAAAATCAGTCTATTTTTTGAGTCCGGACCTGAATCTCAAAAAAAGTTTATATGGCATCATGAAGCGATAAATACTTAAAATATTCCCACCAAGTATGAACATATTATACCAGGAGAGCGATTCTGCATGAAAAATAGCGATAGCGATCGCGCTCTCATAGCGACTTTGTACAAATTCGTATTCTATATCACTGTTCGGGTTGTTTCGTAACGGGTCGATGTAACGCGAACTTTCATAGCGAAAGCGAGCGCTCAAGATGTATCTCTTGCAAGCGACTTCAGAGTTTATCTCTTTTTATCTTTAGCTTAATACACGTCTCTCTTATGCGAATAAGAACATAATAAAAAGCTTATAAAAAATATAAAAATAATAACCTAACCCTAAAATATAACGTCGCACGAACGTTCGTTCGTGTAATATTTTGGGATAGTTAGAAGAAAATCAAAAAATGTATAAAAATATGGAAAAACATATTTATTTATGAAAGCAGAGTACCTAATGAAAACCAATTCAGCTCAATGGGCGGTATTAGTGGATTTTTTAATAGGTCATCCTGAATTAGTTACTCACAGCTAATTGCCTGTGGCAAAAAACCTTAAAGCTATAAGAATTCTTGTCTCTCTCGGTATTCTTGCATGTTGACCTTATTTCTTCCTGTAAGTGATCCGTTATCAAAAAGATATGCCACCAAGTCTTTGTTGAGACGGAATAATTTAACAAATCGTCTGTCATGTAGTGAAAACGGATCACTTTTGTCGCTCATAACACGTTTATGAACGCGATTTTCGTAGATACGTTTTCAAAATTGTATAAAATAAACCTTTGTGAGGGAACATAACTAAAGTCGATTCACTCAGTAAACCTGCAAGATGGCCGACATGTCATATGACAAAAGTCATTGAAAATGCAAAAATTTATTTTATTTAGCTGGAATATGACTTTTGTCATATATGACATGTCGGCCATCTTGCAGGTTTACTGAGTGAATCGACTCTATAAAAATTTTATGTTTACTTTTCAGAATTAATTAATAATTGAGGTTAAGTTAAAATTGTGAATTATCTTCTTTTTTTTTTGTTAAGAAATGCAATGTTTTTAGAAAGGACAATTCAATATTCGTTATCATATTTATAGAGATATTGCCCGTAAAGAAATGGTTATAGACTACTTGGTATCAAAGCGATCGCTTTCCCTTCGCTTCTTTATCTCTTTCGCTATCGCTATTTTTAAAAGTTACGGAATCCCACTCCAGGTGCTAAAAGAATGATGGCAAAAACAAAAATGAGCCAAACATGACAAAACACTCTGTATCTAGGTAACAAGGGAAGATTGACCCACTAAAGTTAGATTATTTAGAACCCCCAAGATGTCCACTATCTCCTGGTGACGTATGTACATTTAGATCCGAGTCACCCTGTATAGTCAGCTTTATGCTTTTAAAACCAGAGTCAGAAGCTTCAGAATTTAAAGAAAGTAAAGACGAAAGTGACAAAGAAGAATTTAGGCTGTATATTTTTATTAAAGAAAAATTACTTATACAAAGCGTTTCGATAGAAGACAACGACATTTGACATTAACAGCTGATCTGGTTTCGTCGTTAAAGTTCCCAGATCAGCAGTCGGCCGAAGCAAGCTCACGCGTCAGGTTGCATCATATTATTTTCTTCCGATTTTGGTGGTTTTTGAGTGTTTCTGTGGCTGTTTTTTGTGTAGTGTGTGTTTTAAACATTTTACTTTTGGATATATTTCAGAGACAGATTTTTTTGGCGCTTATTATTTAAGTTTAATAGTGAGTACAAACACCATTTTGGTTAATTTATCTATTATCAAATCAATAAAGTGCCTAGTTAAACCATTTACTTATCGTTCTATATAGGATGTCTCATAACTAATTTGCAAATACAGCCATAGGAGATAGTATATTTGAAAATATGTATTTATGCTTAAGAACCCACTATTAATTTTCAATAAATATGTTTCGTTAAGAAAGGTGTTTAGTTAAATTTTTCTTCTCATCTAGCATTTAAACGCAATTATCTTAAAAACTAATTGAAATATCGAGATTAATAAAGTACAACTCCGATATAAATGTTCTATTCAATAGTAATATACATATGCATAGTACCAGATCGTGTGATAAAATTTACTTAAACAATGTAAACACAAATAAAGGCTTATGTAATCCCATTTCTCAGGCATCGGCGGTATATAATAAATTACCTGTAAATATTAAAAATATTAAGAAGGAAACTAGGTTTATTAGGAAACTTAAGTTGCCTTATAGGCAATGGCGGTAGAAACTTTTAGTTTGATTTTTCTTTGTATTTTGTCTTAATGTAATGATTTGTATAATTTTACACTGTTGCTTTAAAAGCAAGAAACCTTGAGACCAGAGCGTTCCTGCACTGTTTAGAGAGTGTAATCTAAATTGTAATAGTATAAAATTTACTGTAATATATATTTGTATATAAAAAAAGAAAAAAACAACTTTTATAAGTAAGTATAAATAAAAAAGATCCGTCTTTCATAATTTGAGGTTAAGCGGTCAGAACTGTAAGAGACAAAAAATATATGCGAGAATTTTTCAAACTCATATCGTCTAGCTGGCGTTCTGTATAGGAGGTATAAACATACATAAAAAAATTTTCTACTGCTTCATTTTATCACTATAAACAAAACTTATACCAGCTTGTTTTCTAAAATAATCCTTTAAATAATTTTGGTCAAAAAATCAGGTCCTGGAAACCATAGTGCGACGTTTTCCATGACATGCAAAATTTGGTTTTTGAAATAAAAGTTTAATTATTTAAATGTTAAGAGTGGAAATCTGGACAACTCGTCTTTTATTCTATTTACATTGATATAATAGATTTCCATTAAGTATATAGGGTATAACCACATGCCTTCAGTATAAACATAAAAGTCAACGAACAAGAGTCCGATAAGTTGCTTATAGCAATTTTTTGGTTCTGATAATATAAAAGCCTCTCTACCAGATTGAAATGACTGGTTTAAACAAACGAAAACCATAAAATAAATGTAAAATTTCAAGTTTATACGTTTCTTCCTATAATCGCAATTATATTATTAACTAAACAATATTCCTTGATTTTGCGGAAGTCGAAGGTGTCATAAGCCGATTGTTTCAGTAAAGCCGCTTTGCCTCAAGAGCTTGCTCTGGCTTTGCAAAAGAGCTCGTTTCTCTTACAATCGCTGTGTCAGCTTTTTCCATGTTTATCCTTTTACGTCCCGAAATTCCTGTAAAAAGCGACGAAATCCGATTATTACCGGCTGACTACGGTAATTTTATTTGGGGGTTTGTTGTATTTGGGATTTTGTTTTTGTTTTGGGGTAAATTTTTATAAGGTTTATGGAAGAGGTTGCCTATAAAATATTACGTAATACTTGAGATTTTAGGTAAAGATTCGTGTTCAGCAGGTCCGGATTCTGATAAAACAGCAAACGAGCAAAACTTAATAGGCCGCCAGTTAAGTGAGGAGGCCAGAGGCCGCTGTCTTGCATATTTCAAGCAAGCTTGGCTATACAGGGTGTTTCCTAAATAATCCGAAATATTTTAACCAGTTACTTCTTACGGCTTTTTCCAAAAAAAACTGTATAATTACAGACAGTGTCACCAGTAAAGTCCGCATCATATTATGGGATTTTTTTTATTTATAGCTTTATTCAAAATTTGACTTTGGCATCAAGTACTGCTTCGATCGAGATGAAAATTAAGCAAAAAAATTGTTTATGCCCGAATCATGACTACACTAGCTCAAAAAAATAGTAGTCACGTGATTTGCATTCTGTCAAATTTTAATATTTTCCAAAAAATAATTCAAAAGTGAACATATCGAAAAAGTTATTCCAAAAAGTTTTTTTAAATGCAGTTTCTAGCCCACATCCTAAATTTCAGCTGCATAAGATAATTTTGATTTTTTACCTATATTTTGTAAATTACACCCCTTTTGCAAAATAAGACTCAACGCAACCTACATAAAACTTCTTAGTTTTGACAATGCTTTATTTCAGATATATTTTCTTTAAAGCAGCGCCCATATTAAATGTGTGTTTTACTACAAAATCAAAATTGGCCTATTAAAATTTGGTCGCATGTGATGCAAAGTTTATTTGTTTTTGACCCTGTATATGGTAACTTCATAAAATAAGTATTTTTGAAAACGTAGTTTGTGTCTGAAAGTAATACACCCTAATATTAAGAAAAAAAAAACACAGTTTATCTATTTTCAACGAGTTAATTTAAAACCCCTATATTATAATTTATTATTAAGCTATGTCATAATACCGTTAACGTGTATTACTTTGAGACATAAACTACGTTTTCAAAAATATTTTATGAAGTTACCTTATACAGGGTCAAAAATAAATAAACTTTGCATCACATGCGACCAAATTTTAATAGCCCAATTTTTATTTTGTAGAAAAACACACATTTAATATGGCGCTGCTTTAAAGAAAATGTATCTAAAATAAAGCATTGTCAAAATTAAGAAGTTTTATGTAGGTTGCGTTGAGTCTTATTTTGCAAAAGTGGTGCAATTTACAAAATATAAGTAAAAAAATCATGCATAAAATGCATTTAAAAAAGCTCTTTCTAATAACTTTTTTCGATATTTTCAGAAATAACCCCACTTTGAATTATTTTTTGGGAAAAATTAAAATTTGACAGATAATGCGAATCATGTGACTACTATTTTTTTGCTTAATTTTCATCTCGATCGAAGCAAAACTTGATACCAAAGTCAAATTTTGAATAAAGCTATTAATTAAAAAAATCCCATATGATGCGGACTTTACTGGTGACACTGTACCTATATAGGTAGGTTTTAACACGTCTAGTTTCTAAAATACAGTTCGTTATTAGGGCTCTACATATAGGGAGAGATTAAACATTGCATTCATAAACCCCCGGGCGTGTTTTGTACACTATTTCTTCGGCAACAGTCTAGAAAGTGAAAAAGCGTCAGGAAAGTACCAACTTCCTCGGCACTTTTATATTTTCAAAACTAGGCCGAAAAGTGGTACTTTAAGAAAGAAAAATTGTCTGGAAAGTGTCTACTTTTCGGACCGTTGCCGAAACAAGCACTTTCGGTTCGAAAGTTAATAAAGTCAATAAAGTGACACTTTCACTTCTAAAAAGTCAGAAATATGTATATTACATACCTTTATGGTTGTTAGTTAAATCATTTTCTTTTTAACAATGGGAATTCCGGCTTGGAATTTTACAATAATTTTATTATAACGGAATTAGATAATTTGGATGAATTTAAAATTTGACATAAAAACGTAAGTCACCGTACATATATACAGGAGGTCCGGAAAAAGGAGGTCAATCCGTTAACCATATAAATTAAACATAACTTGAACAAACATTATATGACTTTTATTCAATTTGTTATTTTTGACCCTAATGTTCGATATACAGGGTGTTTCATTAAGTGTGGCCACCGGCCATGTCTCGGAAACTACTAAGCATTGAAACTTGGGGAAATTTTTTTTATGATTAAAGTGGTCATGAGAAAATTCTGGAATAAACCCGAACAAACCCTTAATGTACAAAGTTTGAAATTAAAAACTGATATTTTTGAATAATTGGAGTATTTACTGAGAGATTAATTTCAAATTTAGTACTTTGCTTCAACATAAAGGGTTACATCCTTTGCGGAAAACAAAACAAAAAAAAAATTGTCAATTATTCAAAATAGGGTAGGGCAGGTCCAGTACCCGCTGAACCTCTCCCTTATGCCCTTATTTTTGAGTACGTGCGCCAGTGATAAACCCGAACTATATTTTTTTAGGTAACCATTTAATTTTGATTATTTTTTTTCATATAAAATTTCGATAAAATGATGCGTTTTAAAGATAATTTGAAAAGAATGGGTTTTTAACCGGTGCCAATGCTAATATCATAATATTAAAGTGCTAAACCAAGCCACCGTTGTGGCATTACCATGGATACAAGTAATAATTGAGTAAAACTTAGTAATAGATGACAATACCGAAAGCAAAGGACTAATCAAAAATATAGTAAGAACAGTGGCGTACAGATAAAAACATGTAGTAAGTACTGAACCAGTCAAATGAAATAATTTTATTGCCCTATTAAGAACTTATTATTGCTAATCTCTTCACATAACAGTTAAACCCCACTGTTAGCACTTGTACTATTATTACTTATAAATAAATTTGAAACATAATAACAAGATAATAAATATTCAAAACGTATTATTGTCATAAAATTATGAATAAGGTACAGCCTGACGCAAATAAGGCCCAGTTATGAGAAAAACACTTTATTTACCAGGAAAACAAAAAACGAAGAACTTTAACCAAGGTTATCGTAACAAGGTCTATCGTTAATGAAAATACAGGTAGATTTGCAGTCTTAAAGGTAATATGAAAATTTTATTATGCAACTAAAAAAGAGTTGCGAGTGGGCTTTATTATCCGAACATTCGGTTAATAAAGCCCTCTAGAAAAATTAGGGTCGGCTATAAAGGCCCACCTAAAATATAACTGAAGCGGATAATATAAATTCATTTTTGGCAAAATTAAAAGCCTTATCATCCTAAAAAGCAAAGTTTACATTTAACATCATTTCTCTACAAAACCAATGAAATATGATTCCATAAAAATAACATAAAATCAAATTCCTTGAAAAAATATTATCCAAAACTTAATCACATCGTACGCAGATACCTTTATCTTTTTTTATGAAACCAATACACATTTCGTGGCACCAAGTGCCACAAGAAACGTAGTTCCTCATATAATAATAATAATAATATTGTCTTTATTTCCACATTACAACGGTTTAAATGTTAACATTTATTATATTATATTAAGTGTAATGTAATGTAAAAAAAGGCGAAGTTCAGTAATATACTATCCCTTTAGGCTAGCCTATTCTGCTCTACTTAACCTTAGCAGGACTTTAATAAATGTTTTAATTCGACGTAAAGCTTCTTTCAAAATACGTGGTTCCATGAAAAGGTGGTGTTATTAGACGTCCAAAACGAACGTTAATATTATGTACACTGGAACGATATATCATTTTTTATAGGTACAATAGGCGGGACTTTTAGATGCAATAACTCTGTAATAGAAACAAACTGATTTGACCCTCCTGCTTCCTGCTCTCCATGTTCAACTACTTTGCCTCAATTAATTTCTAAGAGATTCTTTCAAATTTACGAATTCCATATAAGTATAAGGCGAAGACAAGAATTTTGTACTTTTTGTATTCTATTTTTTTGTATTCGAGTTAAACAATTACCATAAATTACATCTGCATGGTTGCAGATTAAGAGCACAAGAGAGTCAGATATAATCTTTTTGAGTCCTACCGACAAATTATATCGACTGGAGTAAAGTAATTTCAGTCTTCGTTCGGCTTTTCGCCAGAGTACGCAGTACCGTTATACCAAACGTGTACGTAAATCTATAGACATCTTCACTAATTAAAATGACAAATAACTTTTACAATATCTACGTACACGAAAATGGGACTATATATAACATCATAAATTGCATATTAACAGGAAACCAGTCAGGACAAAAAATAATCATAAAAAGGGAGTTTTCGGGTGGTAAGTGGTACCATTATTGTCACAGGCATAATTTGTAACAAAAGGTAAAAAAGCGTCACTTATTAATATTGTCGCAGATATAATAGATCATATTTGAGAAATACGGAACCATTCTGTGCAGAAATGTGTTGGTGCTAACGGGTTAAATTATGGGAGACCTTAAACTAAGCTTTATGAAATATAATAATCGGTATTTTTTATTCCCCATCTAAATAAAATTGTTTATGGCCAAAATACTACTTGTAGGTATAATAGATGTTTTGTTTTATAAACTTCTTCGATTTTTGTTTCCGCATGATAGAGAAACCGCCAGGATACGATTTAAGCTAGAAAATCTTAAAACCTGACATAGCTTTACTGTAGCAGACTTTAAAATAAACTGGTAATAAATACAACGCAGACAGGGCCGTATTACGTATATCACAATATTTGATGATTATAGCAAGAGTGAAGAATTTTGCTAGGTGATTAACACACCTGGGGTATGTCGTTTCAGAATGGTTATGATTTGCGACAATTTTATGAAATATCACGTGTTATATGGCCAATTTATCACCAGTTATGTAATATTACCTAATTAATATTTACACTTTAAGATTTTTTCTATACATAATGTTAACTTGATAATAAGAAAAAAAAACTTACCTTTATACTGCACTTTGTTAAATACGCTCGTGATCAGTCGGAGCTCTGCGTTTGGCGTGTCCCCGATCTGAAACCGTGACAAGAATACATTTGTTACTTTTATTTCCCGTGTGGAAATCCAAGTGAAAAATCTGGAGAAAATATAGGAAATGTTGGGACGGCTACTTGAAAATTTAATGTTGGGTGAGGATGGCAATAAATATGGTTCTTTAAAAATTAAACAAGGGTTGTCCGACACTCCACGATATAGAGGTAAAAATAATAAATTGTCAAAAGATGTATCTAGGATCCTATAGGAATTATTAGTTAATAATGTTATTTTTAATTGGTTCTAATTTTCTATAACTATTTACGATATTTATCTGATGAATGATGTGGTTTTGTATAAAAAAAATTATTTACACATCAAGCCCTCTAACTGTATGTACAGGGTGTCCCAAATTCGATGCTCACAATTGGGATCTCGCAAACTATAAACGATACAGCAAACGCTAATTTGAAACAAGTTTAGTAATTTAGAGCTAAACTTAGTGCCTGTGAGAAATCAAGGAAATTCCGAGTACTTCCGGAGATATCTGATAAAAACCGAAACTTTTATTTTCCGTTTTTGCTTTTTTTGTGACGTTATTTATAAACATATTGAAAAACAGAAAGAATTTTCTACAGGCACATTTTTACGACGTACGTAAAGATGTTTCTAATTTATAAACGGACGTTTCGGTTTTCAGATATCACTATCAGATCAAAATTTTTAAATGTGGACCTTTAATTTAAATATTTCTTTTTGAAGTATTTTTTTTTCCTTAAAACATAAATCAATACCATTTTGGCAAAATTTCACTGTTTTGAACCTAAATCCGTCATCAGTAACTTATAGTTATTTTGCAATACGGTCCTGATAATTCTTAACCTTCAAAAATCTGCCACTCTAACCAACAAGAAAGATATTTAATAAGTAATAGTTTCTGGGAAAACCTGGCACGAGGTCAAATATAATACAATGATCGGAATTTATAAAATTAAAGATTGGCTTGATACTTTTAAACTCTCCCTTAACGTTAAGAAAACAAATTATATCGCCTTTTCCTTAAGTGAAGGTACTCGTCCCTATTTTGAACATATTAAAATTGATAATTTGGATAATTTAATCAAAGAAGTTCCATCGACAAGATACTTAGAGGGATCATTGTTGATAAACACCTAAAATGGACCTGCATGTTCTTTACTTGGCAAAAAGTTTAGGATAGATTAGATTAGATGGTAAAAATAATAATAAAAAAAAATTATAATTTTACACTTTCCACAGATTTTTATTTTGACTCGACATGTTTCGCAACACAGTTGCTTCTTCAAAGGAGTACCAGTGGCGATCGGTGGCATGAGGCAGGTGAGGCCGGGCCTCACCAGCATAAATCCAATAGTGAAGCCGGGCGCCACCAGTATAAATCCAATAAAAAATTAAATCGAATTTTACAATAAATCCCTAACTATACTATAGTAATATTCTGTTTTTATTTACCTACACTGGACCAAAATAATCATCGTCGCCTAGTAACAGCTTTTAAATTCCTTGCGCTGTTATTGGCTACGCCACGAGACGCGCGTGGCTCAGGATTTTATTTCCCTTAAAACGAAAACGAAGAACGAAAGCCGTTCGAGAGGCCAACGTTGGCCATGGCCTCGAAAAACCGCTTGCCGCGCCGCGCCATATGATTTGTTGCGCGTTATCTCAGGCCGGAGTCGCCGGAGACACGTAAATGCCTTTTGCGTAAGGTGTTTCCGGCCTAAAACAATGCAACACTCTACTCAGCGAGGCCAAGGCAAATGTGGGCCTCTCTGGACTGGAGACTGGAGTCTCGACGCTCATTTCGCTTTTCCACCCGGTAATGTGCTGTGTGATTGAGATAGAAAATATGGTTTGACGGTAGCCACGGCGGGGTATTTGTGTGTATTTAAATTGTAGCCAAATAATTTATAGCGGTCAGTATTTAGTATTTTTTGGTCAGTATTGTAATTGAGCTAAAACAAAGACGGTTAGTTATCTGACCATTATTATTAACTATATTGCTGTAGCGCGATTTTTTGAATTTTTCTTAATATCTTCTTTAGTTATGCAGCCGCAGCATGATATTATTCTTTCTTTACTTGAAACTCCGTTTTCGCAACGCACTCAGAATGAAAAGAATGATATTTTTGCAAATAACAGACCAACTGCAAAAGTTACAATTCTTCAAAACTCGAAAAAGCTTGCTAAACAAAATCTCATCTTCTTCTGGCTTTTATGATAGTATTATACAAACTTTCTTGTTAAAGTCTAATAGAAGAATTGATTTAGGTAATATATAAAACATAAAATAATATTTTCAATTTTGTTTATTTTTATAATTTTTTTTATTTCATAAGAACGTTCAGTTTATTTTATAATAATATTACATCTGATTGTATAAAACTGCGAAAAAATGTAACCTATGCAAATAAAAAAAAAAATATTTCTTGGGTGAATTTTATTTTTTATTTAAGTCTAAAAAACAACGAATTTTGGGCGTGGCTCGAAATTTGTTTCGCCTGCGGTGCATTGCCTGCAGTACGTTATCCTCAGTTACTGGCCTCACCTATTTCATTACCCACGGATCGCCACTGAGGAGTACATAAAAATATAAATGCAACCATTCAACCATTTTAACTCTATTCTATTGCTAACTAGTTAGTAAAGAGAGCTGCAAAAACCGCAAGCCGTTTTCTCTTTTCACTTAAAAGTTATCGCAAAAATAGTGGAAGAGTGTCATTCGATTTGGGCTTCTAGCAAAGTTTTACAATTTTTCTTTTATTAAAACATTGAAATCCTGCATAAATAGCTTTTTTGGCTATATTTATTACTTTTAAGCGGTAAAATGGTTAAATGGTTGAATTTAAATTTTTTTAAGGAATCGAAACCAGAAATATATTTTTTTAAAAGTGCCCTCTTTTATTAACCGCACGCATTAATTTTAATGATTCTATATAAACGTTTAATCGGGATAAAACGTTCTTTATAATAGGCCATAGTTTGTTAAATTCTGTTAATGCAGACCGAATTTATAACCTTTTAAGTACTTTCAATTGTTACGCAGTGGTTACCATGGTAACTACAAAAAATTGTTAATACAAAATGTATAGAGGATATAACAGAGCATATAAAAACTTATTTTCTGATCTACATTGTATTGAAGTTATTAGTAGAACTGTTTTTCAGTTTACACAGGCAATTCTTGGATATTTAGAGGATGGAAAAATAACAATGGGAATATTCTTGGACCTATCCAGAGCTTATAATTGTATAGATCGAGAATTTCTTCTAAAAAAACTTGAGTTATACGGCATCAGGGAAAGTGCTTTTAAGTGGTTTAAATCATATTTAAGTCAAAGAACTCAAAGAGTTATTGTACAAATAGATAATACCTGTGCTAAGTCAGAAATCTTGCAAAATACAGTTGGCATACCTCAAGGAAGTATACTTGGACCTGTCTTGTTTATAATTTTTATAAATGACCTTTAGTTAGAAATAGATAACGCTAAGTCCAGCTTTACAGTATAATATGCTGATGGCACGAACATTCTAGCCCAAGGCGAACAAATTGAGCAAATAGTAGATAATGCAACGAACAATTTCTTGGCTAGAAAAAATTGGTTTGAAAAAAATTAATTAATTTTAAATAAACCAAAAACAAGTACAGTATGTACTATTTCGTACGAAGCTCTGTAGAAAAGAAATACCGGAATCAATAAATATTGAAGAAAATCAACTTTCCTTTAAGTTAAGAAAAACACAAAATTCCTTGGTATCTACACTCACCGACTTTAAATTCGATCCATTCAAAATTTTGTTTAAGTTTAATTTATGGTAACTTTTTTTCCGTAGTCCGATTTAAATGATTCTTTTTAATTGTATATGCATGCTTCAGCTTTAATTGGATTTTTTAGTTTTTTAAAAAGCTGCATACTTAGTGAAATAGGTATACAGGGGAATAAAAAGTATGTTTTTTTCCCTTTAAGTTTGTAACACGCTGTAGAGTGATTTTGCAATATTAACTCTAATAAAGAAAGAAATTTTCGAAGTTTAATCTACTCTTAACAGATTGCTTTTTATTTGGCTCGATATCTTTCTCGGTTCAAGAGATACGAATTTTTTAAGAAAACACTACACATTTTATTAAAAAAATTTAATTGTAAATTGTAACATAAAACAAAGGGTGCTATGGCTTTGTAAAACAAGTCATATCTTGACAGTTTTTATGTAATTATTATTATTTAGCTGTGTTTAAATTTTTGTTGAGTTGTTTGAGTTGAAAATTATGGTCAAGATGATGCAGCAAGAGCAGTAAATGATGGAAGGTCGCAGTATTATACTGCTAGAGTCTTAGGATGTACAAGATACAGTATTCAGAGAGCCGTGGAACGTTTTAACGAAACTGGTAATTTTTCGAGGAGAATAGGATCTGACAGAAAACAATGTACAAATGCCCGAGATGATCGTCAGAGAATATATGGTAGATCAGGTGAGCGCTTTTTACAAAACCATGTCCCTACAACACAGAGTTCATACTGATGCAAGATAATGCTCGTCCTCACACTGCAATAATTGTTACACAATATTTAACGTAGAAGTACGACAAATAGACTGGCCATTACGTAGCCCAGACCTTACCCCCATAGAGCATGTGTGGAACATGATGGGTAGGAAGATTCGAAAACGATTTCCGGGTATGAATAATTTAGAACAGTTAAAAGAAGCACTAATCGAAGTATGGGGTCATATCGATCAAAGTATTTAAGGAATGCCAAGGCGGATGGATGCAGTTGTTCGTGCTCGGGGTGGTAATACCCGTTATTGATGATTTTTTAGTTCTTTACCACTAGATATATTATTTTTTTAAATTAAAAATATTTTGCTAAAAATGTTAAACTTAAAATCTTTTAATAAAATGTGTAGTGTTTTCTTAAAAAATCGTATCTCTTGTACCGAGAAAGATATCGAGCCAAATAAAAAGTAATCTGTTAGCAACAGATTAAACTTCGCAAATTTGCTTCTTTATTATAGCTAATATAGCAAAATCACTCTACAGGGTGTTACACATTAAAGGGAAAAAAACATACTTTTTATTTCCCTGTATATTTCACCAAGTATACAGCTTTTTAAAAATCGGTAAAAACCTAATTAAAGCTAAAGCATGTATCTACAATTAAAAAAAATCATTTAAATCGGACTACGGAAAAAAAGTTACCATACATTAAACTTAAATAAAATTTTGGATGGATCGGATTTAAAGTCGGTGACTGTATATTGATGAATTTCTCGACTATTCATATCAAATCGACTATGTCAATGGTAAATTAAATAGGACTTGCTACTGTCTACGCATCGTTACAATGTATCTAAGCGATACTGCCAAAATAACAAACCCGAACAAACCCGAACAAACCCCCATAGAGCATGTGTGGAACATGATGGGTAGGAAGATTCGAAAACGAGTTCCGGGTATGAATAATTTAGAACAGTTAAAAGAGGCACTAATCGAAGTATGGGGTCATATCGATCAAAGTATTTAAGGAATGCCAAGGCGGATGGATGCAGTTGTTCGTGCTTGGGGTGGTAATACCCGTTATTGATGATTTTTTAGTTCTTTACCGCTAGGTATATTATTTTTTTAAATTAAAAATATTTTACTAAAAATGTTAAACTTAAAATCTTTTAATAAAATGTGTAGTGTTTTCTTAAAAAATCGTATCTCTTGTACCGAGGAAGATATCGAGCCAAATAAAAAGTAATCTGTTAGCAACAGAATAAACTTCGCAAATTTGCTTCTTTATTATAGCTAATATAGCAAAATCACTCTACAGGGTGTTACAAATTTAAAGGAAAAAACATACTTTTTATTTCCCTGTATATTTTACCAAGTATACAGCTTTTTAAAAATCGGTAAAAACCTAATTAAAGCTGAAGCATGTATGTACAATTGAAAAAAATCATTTAAATCGGACTACGTAAAAAAAGTTACCATACATTAAACTTTAATAAAATTTTGGATGGATCGGATTTAAAGTCGGTGACTGTATATTGATGAATTTCTCTACTACTCATATCAAATCGACTATGTCAATGGTAAATTAAATGGGAATTGCTACTGTCTACGCATCGTTACAAAGGATCTAAGCGATATTGCCAAAATAACAAACCCGAACAAACCCGAATACTGTATTTTGCAAATTTTGAATCTGGCCGGTTTGGTATTGTTTTTTGGGGAGCAAACTCACAAATCCAAAAAAATTTTGTAATTCAAAAACGATTCATAAGAATTCTGTATAAAATGGCATGCTTAGAATCATGTAGAGGCCTGAGAGCAAAAACAATACTTACAGTTTATGCGTTGTACATTTTTGATACAACTATTTTTTTTTATAAAAACAGAAACACATTTGGTACGCATTATCAAAATTATTATAACAGTAATGATATAAATTACACCATTCACCGACTGACTTTATCTGAAAAAAGCCCCTACTACATTGGTGTTAAATTTTATAATAAACTAAATAATGATAATAAAAATGCACCCTCAGAAAAATTGTTTAGAGTAAGATTGAAGGAATTGCTTATAAATTTGGAGCCATACAGCATTAGTGATTTTTTGGAGATGTAAAAAAAGAGGAAAGGATCAGGAATTGCATTTAGGTATTTAAACTTAGATTTTTTTTTGTTGACGTCATTTCATTTATGTTTGTTTGTACATTTGTATTGATTAACGTAATTTGAAATATAGATTTTTCTATTCTATTCTAACTTAAGAACTTTCTATCATAGCATAGCGACTACGCCTCCAAGCTGTAGAATTAGGAACTTAAAAAGGTATTTCCAGCATTTTTTTTTTTGGTAAAATTTTATAATAAAATTTTTATCCTAAAGTCGTAGCATGTATGGTTTTGGAGATACAGCCGCTCTCTACCCTTCGTGGATCACCCTGTACAGGGTGTTTTTTTAAGGTCGACGAGCGGCCATATCTCGGAAACTACTGGGCATAGAAACTCAGGAAAAGAAAAATGATAATTAAAGTGGCCATGAGAAAATTATGGAAATAATTTTTAAGTTCCGCATTTTGCCGCAAGAGGGCGCAATTGAAAAGTAAATTTTAAATTTTTACATAACTCCGAAAATTCCACATTATGGTATATGTTTGATAACACCATTTTAAAGCTTGGACAATTATACATCATTTTGGTCTTATGCTCATTGGCGTACCGACATTAATAAGAGTGGGGGAAGCTGTTGAAAGTGTAATCATTTAAATCGCTGTAACTTATAAACGACTTATCCGATTTTAGCAAACTAAAGACTGTTTGGAAGAGAAATGTATGCACTTTCAACAATCATATTTAGTTGTCCATAATAGTTCTAAAAAAAAATGCTAGAGGGCACAATTTGTAATAATAACAGTTTTTTCGATTTTATCCCGAAAATTCAAATCATACGGTATCACTATGACATCATAATCGAAAAGTAGATGAAATTTGCAAGAAAAGATGTGAAGACCGCGGTTCGATATCTTTGTTCGTTTCAGAGTTATTGGCAAAACAAAAATTTTTAATACAAATTGCGCCATCTAGCAATTTTATTAGAAACTATTGTGTACCATTAGATACGACAATTAAAGGTTCTTTTAAACAAGCTTAAATTTAGTAAAATCGGACAAGTCGTTTAGAAGTTACAGCGATTTTAATGTTTACACTTTCAATAGCTTCTCCCACTCTTATCAAGTGAAAGTGTAAACATTAAAATCGCTGTAACTTCTAAACGACTTAACCGATTTTACTAAATTTAAGCTTGTTTGGAAGAGAAGGGTAAGTATTCAATTCAATTGTCGTATCCAATGGTACAAGATAGTTTCTAATAAAATTGCCAAAGGGCACAATTTGTATTAAAAATTATTGTTTTGGCAATAACTCTGAAACGAACAAAGACATCGAACTGCGGTCTTCACATTTTTTCTTGCAAATTTCATCTACTTTTTGATTATGATGTCATAGTTATACCGTATGATTTGAATTTTCGGGATAAAATCGAAAAAACTGTTATTATTACAAATTGCGCCCTTTAGCATTTTTTTTGAGAACTATTATGGACAACTAAATACGATTGGTGAAAGTGCATAAATTTCTCTTCCGAACAGTCTTTAATTTGCTAAAATCGGATAAGTCGTTTATAAGTTACAGCGATTTAAATGATTTCACTTTCAACAGCTTTCCCTTTATTAAAGTCGGTACGCCAATGAGCATAAGACCAAAATGATGTATAATTGTCCAAGCTTTAAAATGGTGTTATCAAACATATACCATAATGTGGAATTTTCGGAGTTATGTAAAAATTTAAAATTTAGTTTTCAATTACGCCCTCTTGCGGCAAAATGCGGAACTTAAAAATTATTTCTATAATTTTCTCATGGCCACTTTAATTATCATTTTTCTTTTCCTGAGTTTCTATGCCCAGTAGTTTCCGAGATATGGCCGCTCGTCGACCTTAAAAAAACACCCTGTATAACCAAATGCCTGCATGTCTTAAACGCTGAACAAGCCCCTGTACGAAATAAATATAATGCACACCCGTGCACACCATCGGTTACACTGACCAGTCTGTCGCATAAAGTAGGCTAAACGTTCCGAATAAACGTTCAACTGTCTCCACAGCCTTCCAATAAAAAGCAAAATGGACACTTTGTGTCACGTCACGCGTGCATTTTCCGAAAATTATTAGTTCATAGCTGTCGTTTTATCGACTTCGAATTACCAGTACGGTCGTTTTGTCGCTTTATGATGTTTTGAGTACATTATTATGCATTTTCGGCTAACAGCTGGTAATTATCGAGGTATAATGCTTTTCATAAACTGCATATTATTATCAGCGTTAAATGTCGAGTAAAACTGATATAGCTCTATTTAATAATAAAAGGTATAATATGCTGTACTATTTAAGAGCATGCATGAATCATGGATCATGCTGACCTACAGGCATATAGCTAGAGGATAAAGGGTGCGGAGAACCCGGCCTCCTCGAAATTCTTAAGTTTGTTTGATAGAATAGAGGGTGCATTTTAATACGTATACAGTTAAGGAGTACACGCATTGAATCGACTCGGACCGGTCGACTCGGAAAAGAGCAGTCGGAATAGCAAACATCATAGGGTCGAGTTGACCGAGCCGAGTCGACCGGTCCGACGCAGTGCGCGGGGTCTAATCTAATTACATGAATATCGAAAACTGCCGACTGCTCTTTTCCGAGTCGACCGGTCCGAGTCGATTCAATCCGCGTACTCCTTTACCGTCACAAAAATCTGTGAAGCAGTTTTTTCTATTGTAAGCCGACCTTTATACATCTCGAATACCTAAAAAGTGCCTGTTTTAATGACATTGACAAAAATTGTCAACTGGAATTTATTAACGGCTAGTGAAATAAATTTACAAATACGCCCCGTGATTTAAATACTGAGCAAAAGGCTAAAATTGTGACACTGCTAGAAGAAGGATGGTCAGAGGGACGGGTGGCTCAAAGATTTCAAATGCCAAAAAGTACAGTTCATGCTATCAAAATAAAATGGATGGAAACACATTCGCTGGAAAGAATAGAAGGAACAGGCCTTAAAAGGGCATCAACAGAAGAACACGAGAATACTCTAATTCAATACCCAAGAGAAAATACTCTTAAAACGGTTGTTTTAGCTCACAATGTAACTGATTTCTCGGGTTCCGTTAGAACCGCACAACAAAGAATAAGAGATGGTTCAAATCTTCGCAATCACCCTGCAGTAAAAAAACCTTTCCTAACGGTAACCAATAAAAAGCAAAGACTGGGTTAGGCATTACAATATTACGGAGGTGGTATAAATGCTTGGGAAAATGTAATTTTCGCAGACGAAAAGATTTTCCAATCATGTTACAGCGGGAGAGTAAAGGTATATAGACCACCAAATACCCGGTTTGATGAACGCTACACTCAGAATATTTCAACAAGCGGCCGTTTTTCTGTCAACGTTTGGGGGTGGATGAGTGCACAGGGTATAGGAGTTTGTACGCGCATAGACGGTAGATTTAATGCACAAAATTATATGCAAATTTTGGAGAACGTCATGTTGCCATCGGTTAATGATATGTGTCCCAATACTAATTACATTTACCAACATAACTGCCCGGTTCATACTGCCCACACAGTATCTGATTGGATGCAACAAAGGGACATTCACGTAGGTATTACCCTGGCCTTTTAGAAGTCCAGATTTAAATCCGATGGAAAATGTCTGGGGTTGCATGATCAAGAGAATTAACAAATATAATGATTTTCGTCCAGAAAATAGAGAACAATTGTGGCTGAAAATACAAGAGACTTGGAATCAACTAACGCAAGAATACTGTAATGGTCTGGTGGCTTCAATGCCTAAAAGAATAAAAGATTAACTTCAGTTATTCAAAGTAATGAAAGGGCAATAAAATAATAAATACTATTGGTTTTATTTCCTTCTTAGTTTATTTATATTGCCATAGTTTTGTAGTAGTAGAGTTACTTTACTTTCTTTTAAACTATTTCTGTATTGAATAATAAGTTATTATTGTCTAGTTTACTGTAACAAAATCTCTTTACCAATACTTTTACCTTCCAATCTATGGTAGTAAAGGTAAAAGCCTGAATTACCAAAATTCAGGAAAAAAATGTTAGCGCTGTCAGATTAGTGATTTGATTTTTGTGACGGTAACTGTACTGCTCGCAAATCGAGACGAGATTTTTCCAAATCTCGCCTCGCTAACATCTCGCAAGATGTTTTCTTGTCTCGTCTCGCGAGATTCTCGCAATTCCTTATTCTCGCAATATGACGTTATAAAAATAAACTCTGCAAAAGCTCCTAGTACATACGGGTTTTTATTATTACCATTACCATGTGAGGATCCTAAATTCATTCTTCCGAAACGATTTTCAATCGTGTTTCTAAAGTTAAAATCTGGCAGTTCTGGCACAGTGTTGCTGACACTCAACTCACACATAACCAAAATAATAGTAGGTACTTACTATGGAGGGCTTTAGGTTAGGAGTCCGATCGCAATACATTGGTTTCGGCAATGTTTTGGATCGGTAAAGCAGCTTTAAAAATGGCCGTCAGGGGCGCATGTGTTCCTTTAAATCTGTAAAATTCATGGGTTCTTATGGGATAATCAACTGTTTTATTGAATTTAGTTAACTAAAACCCTCTACAGGCTGAGATATGTATATATTATATCTAATAAAGCTTATTTTATTAATTATTGGATAAAAATACCGCTGACGTCTATCAAAACCTGTAAAAAGTCAAACACTTGACGATCACTGCGCCGCGACCGGGAAACAGCGAACTAACTACTAAACAGGGACGTAAATTTAAAGAACAGCCATTTTCGATCGGACTCCTTCCTAAAGCCCTCCATAGTACTTACATTGCCTAACAAATACGCATGCGTCATTGGAACCGAATTCAAACAAAAACGAAAGACTACGGTGCCCATCGCGGTTCGCGCCGTTTACTTTAAATTTGAATAATGTTTTTAGGGTTCCATATGTATATGTCGTAGGCTGATAGTGAAATCCGTCATTTCTTGAAACGCCTAGTCATATCATGAAGCGTGGCTAAAAGGTATATTGCAACTGGTTTGTTCGTTGTTCCCCAGAGCATTTTTTGCAATTTTTTCAACTAATATTATTTTATAAAAATAAAATTAAAATTAAATTAAAAAAAAATTGAAAAAAATGCTGGTAATTATCTATTATACGCACACCACGCCGATTTTGGTGATTTTTTTAGGAAACACGTATTTCGATGCGTAGATTACGAATCCGAAAACGAAAGTTGTCGGAAAAGCTTAGTTTCCGAGATATTTCCTTTTTAAGTTACGATTTTTCATGGGTTTGTTTACATCGTGTTTACTTGGGATTTTTATCGTTTTTCAGCCACCTCTCACTACTTTTTAGGTTACACAGGATATATACTAATTTAACCACGATTTTTCACTATGGGATGCCATCGAAGAAACGAGGTTAGGGTAAGTTTAAGTTTTAGATTTTATGTTGGTAACCATGAGTAATATTTGGTGCGAAATATTTATATTTAAATCAATCTAGTGGGCGCTCTTTTTTCACTTTTTTTCGTTTTTAAAAGTGCTTTCCACTACTTTTCAGTCTCCGTCTTTTTATTTAGATTAAATTAAGGAACTTTTGAAAACGTGAGTTTATAATTAATTAGAAACCATATATTTAACAAGAAAAATGAATATTGCCTATAAAATGAGGTTGCACTTTGTTTTCTTCTTCTTTTGGTTCACACAATACTTGCCGCAGCGAAACTTTAGAGTATATTTGTTTAACTTGCAAATATTTGAGCACTTTCCACAATTAATTTCAGATACAAATATTCCGAGCTCCAATAAATAATCAATAAGCGGCAAATAAGCATTAGTTAATACTAAAAATTCCGTGAAATTCATTTTTCGGAATAGCGTCCTAATAAAAACCAAACTTAATAATGAAAATAAAGCCGCATTGGTTGGTAGCGTCATTTAAAAACGAAAAAAATTGAAAAAAGAGCGCCCACTAGATTGATTTCAATATAAATAGTTTCGCACCAAATATTACTCATGGTTACCAACATAAAATCTAAAACTTAAACTTACCCTAACCTCGTTTCTTCGATGGCTTCCCATAGTGGGAAATCGTGGTTAAAAGAAGGAAAATGCGCGTTTTCACGCGCATTTTCCTTCTTTTAACCACGATTTAAATTAGTATATATCCTGTGTAACCTAAAAAGTAGTGAGAGGTGGCTGAAAATAAAAATCCCAAATGTAAACAAACCCATGAAAAATCGTAACTTAAGAAGGAAATATCTCGGAAACTAAGCTTTTCCGACAACTTTCGTTTTCGGATTCGTAATCTACGCATCGAAATACGTGTTTCCTGAAAAAATCATCAAAATCGGCGTGGTGTGCGTATAATAGATAATTACCAAAATGCTCTGGGTAACAACGAACAAACCAGTTGCAAATATACCTTTTAGCGTGCAGCATGATATGACTAGGCTTTTCATGAAATGACGGATTTCACTATCAGCCTACGACATATACAAAAATAGAATTTTAAAATATCAAAATTAAAAAATATAGTTTGAAAAAACTAAAAAACACGCTTTAATAATTAATCAAGCTAAAAAGCGGAAAATAAATATAGTTTAAAATAATTCTTGAAATTCTTAATATAGGCAGAAAATAATAATGAACGATAAACATTAGTATTATTGTGAAAAAGCGTGAGGCGCTTGATATACGAAAAATATAGCACAAAGCGCCCCACGCTTTTTCACAATAATAATTCTGCCTATATTAGGAATTTCAAAAATTATTTTAAACTATATTTATTTTCTGCTTTTTAGTTTGATTAATTATTAAAGCGTGTTTTTTAGTTTTTTTAAACTATTTTTATTTTTATTTTTTAGTTTGAGTTATTGTTAAGAAAATTTTTTTTAGTAGAGATAGTCATAGAGAGGTCCGGAGTAGAGATGGAATACTTACTGTCACTAATTTAACAATGACTTTTTGAAATGGCTAGATTTAAAGCTGTAGATCCATTTTTTTTTAATGGCTAGATTCAAAGCATTGGATCCACAAACCCGAACAAATCCGAACAAACCCGCTCGGCCAACGGACCAACTGATAGCGAAAGAATGTATCAACACTATTAAGCCGAGTGCTCGAGCCGAAAAGTAGGTAGATACGCATGCGCATACTGTGAGCTCTACCCCTCTCACTCCCATATAGAGGAACTGTAAGAAAATGATTTAATTTCGGCGATCCTAATTAGGATAATGAGATAAACTTATCAAATTATTGTATTGGCAATGGTTCTTGATAAGTCTACAAAATTTAAATTAAATCTGACCGTTTAAAGTGGGCCAAAATCGGATTCAAAGAAGTCGGTTTCAAACAAGCATACATACCAAACAAACATACAGGTGAAGCTAATAAGAGCGTGTTAGACACTTTTTGAGTATTTAAGGCACAAAACGGGCACGTGGCTTAAAAATTTGTGTAATATGTTTTAAATAATATAGTGTAAATTATAGTTTAATGTTGCTCTAACTGGGTAATTAATGAACCAGGACGATTACTTGTGTTTTTTTTTTCATAAACCATTGTAAATATTTAATTTTTTATTGCTATCTATTATTATCGTTTTGTATTTGTGTGTACAGTGTAACAGCAAAAAATAATGTCGTGTTAATACTGTAATTTGCGATAATATTATTGTCTGTTTATGTAGTGAAAATTATGCTAGATGGCTTTGAGTGACAACGGCATTATTTTAAAATAATCATACCAAAAACAAAATTTGTTCTGTTCCAGGGTGCAAAGCAAATTACCATAGCCCCTTATAACAAGATAAGAAACTTTATTTACTTTAAAATTTTCAGCCAGGTATGATCTATAAAAAAAAATGAATAAAAGCAATTCCCAGAGGCAACTGCAGACCATCAAAATAGTATGTAGTTTACTCCCTACATTGTGCTGAAAGTGGCATAAGATTATACTTAATTCGCGACGATGATTAACGTTTATCAAATGGTTCTCTGTATTAAACATTTCGACAAAAACTATAAACACTATAATATAAATATAGTTTAAAAAAACTAAAAAAACACGCTTTATTAATTATTCAAACTAAAAAGCGGAAAATAAATGTAGTTTAAAATAATTCTTGAAATTCTTAATATAGGCAGAAAATAATAATGAACGATAAATATTAGTATCTATTATTGTGAAAAAAGCGTGGTGTGCTTGATATACGAAAAATAAGCACAAAGCGCCCCACGCTTTTTTTTTCACTATAATACAAATGTTTATCGTTAATTATTATTTTCTGCCTATATTAAGAATTTCAAGAATTATTTTAAACTATATTTATTTTCCGCTTTTTAGGTTGATTAATTATATTATTAAAGAGTGACTTATTGTTAAGAAACAAAAAATTTTTTGAGTAGATTGAGCTACTTTAGTAGATTATTGTATTGTCGGCGGTTCTTGATAAGTCTACAAAATTTAAAGTAAATCTGACCGTTTAAAGTGGGTCAAAATCGGGTTCAAAGAAGTACAAACAAACATACATATAAACCCGAACAAACCCGAACAAACGACAAAAACTTTCAAAGTTTTATTTTGACGGGTAGAATTTTTTAAAAAATGTTTCTCTATTCTTGGCGACAATATCTATACGACCCCACGTTTGTTTAATTACTATCGGCATTGGATATCAAACTAAGTATATAAGAATGACGGATGTCCGAGAAAAGTTGACAACCCATTTTTTGACGTATTGGAGCTGGTTTGGCCGCCATTGTGGAGCTGATCGTAACTCTAACCTTAAATCTGTCGCCTGTCTGTCGTTATAAGGCAGCGCCTCGGCAACAGATGTCTCAAATTCACTGACGTGATGTCGTGGTGTTGCCGCATATCGTATTTTTAAGAATTCAAGTATTTGTAACAGACAATAAAATATGAGGTCCTCAATTTCAGCCGAATGTATGTTTTTGATAATAATATGTACGATGATTACTCCGGGGTAATTAGACCGACTTTCATAATGATTTTACCGTTGCATTAGGTGTTAAATGTTAAACAAATAAAAGTAGATAAAAAGCGACAGCAAGTATAACTAAAATAGGTTTTATTTATTCTAAAAATAGCACAATACGTAATACACTAATACAAACAAACTGGATGTTTCTTAAGTAAGAAAGTAAAACCTACTTATTTTAACCATTTTGAAAAGTAGTAATAATTGCAATTAAAAACCGAGTTATACAAATCACACATCATTCATATTTTACCCAACATATACGTTGTAGCCTAGGTAGGTATTGATTAGTGGGAGTCGTCATTTAGTTCTGTTAGAACTAGAATACATGGCGGTCAATATGTTTTCATGTAATTAACGTTGGGACGTCAAAAGGTTGAACATATTATATGCTACAAAGCAATTAAAAATAGGTACATTTTTAGGTCTAGACGTGGATAGGTGTAGGTACTTATGTGAAATCAAGTTTTACGATAAGCTATAAAAATAAATTTAAAAAACTCATGCAGCAAGTCAAACAGACAGAAACAATGTTTTAATTTAGCAGTGAAAAGGTTAGTCGCTTTCTTGTTGGTGAACTCATTGTACCATCTATAAATTTGACGTAGCAGATTTAGGAAATCGGCTCATATGGCCTTCTTATAGTTTGATATTCAATGCTATCGGTTATTGTAATAATTGTGACATATTGACAGGTGTCCTTCAATATACATACGACCTTATAGTTTTTTCATTAATATCATTTTTTTAAACGATTTGACATATTGACAGCTGTCAAATTTTGACAGGAGAATTTTTGCTTATTTTTCCCGAAGTCTCCGCATCAAATACAATACACGACCCCATAATTTGTTTCGTCAAAATCGCTTCTTCGTTTTATACCTGACAGCTGTCAAAATTTGACAAGAGAATTTTTTGCGTGTAGATTATTGTATTGTCAGCGGTTCTTGATAAGTCAACAAAATTTTAATTAAATCTGACCGTTTAAAGTGGGTCGAAATCGGGTTCACAGAAGTCGGTTACAAACATACATACAAACATACAGGTGAAGCTAATGTAAGCGTGTTAAAAAGGTTCATTTTTCTTTTGGTTCTTTTTTCTATTGTTTTTTGGCGACATGTCCCACTTTTTTCCTGGCCACCTTGCAATATCGGTAATAAAGGTGGCTTTTTTTTATCGAGTGGATTCTCTTTTTTTACGCAAATCCTAATCTCGTTCTAGCATATTTTTGTCTTATCTCACAAGATTCTAGCAGAAAAAACTCTCGTCTCGTCTCGCTGGATACCGAACCCCTCTCGTCTCGTCTAGACGAGGCGAGACAAGAAAAAGCGAGACGAGATTCACACTAGTTTATATAGGTTACTTGCAGCATACATTATGCAGTTAAACAAGTGAAGTAAATATTTAGGCTTCATTTTGTCATACTGTGGTAGGATGTAAATATAAATACGAAAGGAAAACAGCGTATCCAATTTTAAACGTGTGCTTTTATTTTTCGTTTTGTAGCCAGAAATAGGAAACATTTTCGGCTTGAAAATTGCCACGCGGCAAAATTTATCGCGTTGCAAATTAAATACTTGCGGTGACCTTTTTTAATGGAGTTTGCTGATAAAATTCTTACTGTGTTTTGGGGAATACTTTTTAAATTTCTGGTTCATTTGGGGAAAAACAATTGTATTTTATGACATACTATCGCATTTCAAGAGTTTTCCATAAGAACGGCATATTTATAAAAGTTGTAATTACATAAACAGCAAAATACAATTTTTGTGACATTATTTTAGTGAAGTTATTGAAGTAGTTTTTTTAAATTTGACTTTTCTCGCCGCACAGGATATTTTATTTGTTGTTCTAAGTAAAATTTAAAGAATTCAACAACGCCACATGACAAGCCTTAACTGTAAAAATTGTCATTGTTAGTTAAAAATAGTGTCCGACCGAAACAAGATTTTCAGTTTCGGCCGAAACCGAATCTTCGGCCGTGGTCTCACTTTCGGCCGACCCGCATCTATGCATTTTCACCTCATTTTATGATTTTTTAACGCATATGTATCAAAGTCCCGATATGTCCACGTTAATGATTTTTTTAATTTAAAATTTGGTTATTGGTAATTTTTTGTATTAATATTGGTGCAATTTGACAGAATATTAAATCGGTTGATTTTGATATAGTTCGACAAGTGCAATGACGGAATCTTTGCTCTAAACAAGTCGTCCCCAAACCAAAAAAGCAGCAGAAAAGCGCGGTTAAAACCAAATATGGTTAAAACTGAAAAATGTATTGTTTATTTTTTTTGTCAAGTGAGCGAAGTAATATTTATAAATCAATTCCACCAACAGAAATTTTTAGATTAAAGGTAATTTTTTAGCTTTTTGGACAATTTTTTATTGTTTATATTACTGCCAACGTTTCGGTGTAATCCGCACCATCATTAGAGCTAATGCACAAAGAAACTAAGGACTACTTTAAAATTACAAAATTGTACATAATATGTATAAATAAAATAAGGCACAAAATTGATTGTATAATCACATTCAATGAGAATACAAGAAATATTATTAAAATATACATATGTAATAGTATATCTGTTTGTATGCATTTGTAGAAGTTGGTTAAATGATGAAAGAGGTTTTGACTTCCATTGTCCGTATTTGTTTTAAATCACAACGTTTCAACTGGTAAGTATCTCCAGTCGTCTTCAGGTGAATACTAAATAAGTAAAGTAACTACAGGACTATTTATACTAGCTAGGTGCACTAAAGCATAACTGAGGTGGGTGCAGTCATGCGTTCAGTTGGCACGCGATCTTATCTTAAGATTACATCTATCTAACAAAGGTTTCCAGATAGAAGCGGCTGCTATTCACCAGAACCCAGGCTGCTTTAGTAAACCATCCTTAGACATAAGAAATATCTGGAAACCTTTGTTAGATAGATGTAATCTTAGGATAAGATCACGTGCCAACTGAACGCATGACTGCACTTACCTCAGTTATGCTTTAGTGCACCTAACTAGTATAAATAGTCCTGTAGTTACTTTACTTATTTAGTATTCACCTGAAGACGACTGGAGATACTTACCACTTAACTAACAATTTATGTTTTATAAATGACCTAAAAACGTTTACAGAACTATTTTTATAAAATAACAATGTCGCTATAAACGTTCTAGCAACGTTTATACAACGCTTATAAAGCCAAAAAGGGCGCACTTTTGTGCAGCAATTTTGTTCTTTTATTTGTTTTATTATGGCTTATTATTTTACCGAATTATTTTTTAAACATTTACAAAATTATTATAAAACATAGTTTGCAGCAATTATAAAACAGTAGACCCTATAATTATTACAATTATAGAACATTTATCGAGCTAGAATAAAACAGTTTTATAAAAGTTTTTTTATTATCTTGGATGTAGCTTTTTTGTTTTCACTAACACTATGAAAGTAAGCTTTTGTTGTTTAATTGTACCAACTGAGAATAATTTACTCTTTAATGGTCCTTCAGATAACAAACAGGCAAGCATTGCATCTTTTATAAGATATAAAATATGTTTAAGTAAATACATCAGCCATATTTTTACATTTACTTCTAATATGTATACCCAACAGAAATTCGATTTCCAATCTGATGGTTGATATTTTACTGCGAAAGAATTTTTTTTGTATAATATATGGGATGTATAATAGCAAAATTTTCAAGCGCCTCAAATATATTAGTTATTATTGAGTTTTAGAAGAAAAGGTCAAACATTTCAGTCTGTATTTTTCTCTCATTTTACCCTGTATTGTAATACAATAATTCGAAGGATCGATCTTATACCATTATATAAATACTAAAGTAGTTAAGTAAGGTATTTTATCATTGCAAAAATGATTTTTTGGAATACACAATGGCCGTCGTAAAGTGAAGTTTGAACAACACAAAATATGGCTTCCATGTTATAAAATACTTTTACCACCTTGGGAGTTCTTATAAAATGTTTTTGCTCTTTGAGAGATTTTCATTAAATATTTAATTTATGGGTATATTTTATTTAAACAGAGACGTACTGCAGAAAAAAGGGATAGTGTAAAAAAACCATGGATGAATAATAAAAACCTACATATTAGATTAGATCGATCGATTAAATGTTAGTATGCTTGTGCATTTTGTGCATGTATGAAATATGGAAGTTCTTATAAATTTAACTTCCAAGAAAAAAAATTAATATTTACAAATAAAATTGTTATGAAAGAACAGCTCTAAAAAAGTTTGGATTGAAAAGTTCAAAGTGTTTTTCTCGATATTAAACTGTCTCGGATTGCACTAAAGCAGAGACTAAAACCTAATTTAATTGATCGAAAACACAACTATAGTCTTACTTCATATACATGTAGTACATAAAACTAAACATTTCAGGCATTAAAAGTGACTTTTAGAGCCTCGGCAGTAAAATTATTTTTTTAGCATAGGCAATAAAAACTGTGGCTCATATATATAGGTTTGGCAACCGGTCAAAAAAAATTCGACAAGAAGTTACTACTAAAAATAAACCCACTAAACTGTATAATATACTTATTTGGAATCAGGAGAAAATTTCCCATCGAACTGTTAATTAACGAAAAATATTAAGTTTTTGCGTATTTCGCGCCCTATATATCACTGAAAATCACTACGGCACCACAATCTACACACAATTTACTAAAACTTTGCCATTTAGGTTTTTTTTTGTATCTATCCAAATTAAAAAGTTAGGGATATTATGGTGCATTATATGGTGAGTCACCTGGTATATAAGAAATGTAATTGACCGAAGTCCGCCTCTGAACCCTCAATACGTGTTTGCTCAACGAATTCTTGTTTGCTATTGTTTTCATAGTTATACCTTCTTTCTCCAGATGACGCATAGGACCAGGAGTAAATAGTCGCGCACACAACGCTTACCCGAATTAATTATTCTGAATAGTACATTTAAAAAACATTAACAAAACGGTTCGTATCAATATTGTTTAAATGCTCCGGCTGCATCAGATATAAAATAATTTCTTCTCAAATATGTCACAGATGCAGCAACAACAGGGCTAATTTGTGTCTGGCGCAGCAAGTGCTTATGTTTTAATAACCTAACCTCATTTTAAATTGTTATTATTTTTTAAGAGTGAAGTACTGGGCTTTTGCACCACTTTTTAAAACTTTTTTCCATTTACTTATTCATAATAAATTCACGCGTGGTAATATTTGTCACGGTAAGATCACATATACCTAATAATGACGATGAGTGAGCAAGAATGTCTTATTCGTTTTATAAATGAATTAGTAAATAATTTTGTATCCTTACAAACATTTTTTTGTTTTATAACTAATATATATGGCTTTTATTATAACTGTGTTCATGATAATTATAAAACAGTTTTTTTAAGGTACCATCTGAGTGCAATATGCTTTAGACAGCAATATTATGTAAAAGAAAATGTTAATAAAATGTTGTATAAAATTGTTGTGTACACGTTTATAAAACAGTATTAAAATTTGTAGTAAAACTGATTTGTATTTTTGCTCTAAGAACGTTCTTACGACTACCTTATAAAACAAAATACTTCCTAAAAGCCTAATTACCTCACTGGTAATGTTAATAAAACATAATTGTGTTTGACGAGCAGTAATAAAGCAATTATAAAATAAAATAGCACGGACAGTTGGAGATTATAAAATATTTTTGCTAGTTGGGCAGTTGAAACGTTGTAATTTAAAACAAATAAAGACAATGGAAGTCCAAAACTCTTTCATCATTCAAGAAACATCATTGTCTTCAACCTTCAAACAGTCACTAGAAATTGGTTGTTTTGCGTGGTGTTGGAATTTGTATGTCGGCAGCACACATTTCAGACCGTGACGTCATGACGTCGCCTCGCCAAATTATTTTAAAGAAAGGAAAAAACACATCAGTAAGTAAATAAACATCTAGTGAATGCTGGTCGTGTTTGATCCTTTGATTTGTTTTCATTAAATGTTTATAACTTGTATGGATATAAATTTAAAAAATATAAATCGAGGTGAGTGGAAACTCTGTTTTGTATAATTAAAATAATTTTAAGATGTATGCAGAGTTCAGAAGTGGTTCTGGCAATGGTCGGGGCACGTATGTGTTTGCGACATTATGTTTTTTTTCTCCTAGCTATTACTTGTCAGTAACATGCTGTAAGATGCCCGTCTTTTGGGGGAAATTTTGTTTAATGTTTAGTTACTCTGAATGTGATTATACAATCAATTTTGTGCCTTATTTTATTTATACATAGGGTAAACAGCCCAGTTATTGGCACCCTTAAGAACTCGAGGTCATATTTTTATCAACAACATGTAAATAAATAATTTTTTGCAATTACGGGAAATTTTATTTGATTAAAATAATATCACACTTTATAATACAAAATTTTGATGCTTTTAGTCCAAATTAACTACTTTTAGCGATATATTGCAAATAATGTGATTTTGCTGGTTATTGGCACTCGCTGCTAGTCGTTGGCACCCCAATTTTGCTAGTGATTGGCACCTTTTGTTAGTCGTTGGCACCCCAATTTTGCTAGTCATTGGCACCTTTTGTTATAGTCGTTGGCACTACAATTTTGCTAGTCATTGGCAGTCTTCTTTTGTGAAGTTTTGTAGATAAATTGGGGTAAAGAAATACTTTTAAATACCTAGATATATACCTAAAGCTCAATTATAGTAGAAGCAAATTTAAATTCTATAATGAAAATATCTTAGCATATAATAACATTTAACTAAAAAAATGCCATTAGGAAAACTAATAAGGTACACTTTTTTTTTATTAAGCAGAATACACTTGTACTATTGTTAATTAAATGCAAAATGAAAAAAAAATTGTATTTAGCAATGTATGTGTATGACATGTTTGTTTGGACAAAACAATTTAAGGGAAATATTTCCAACTTTTAAGACATGAACAATCATTTTCACTTTTGTGAAGACTAAACAATCTTGTTAACAGCGGCACCACTGTAATATATCGCCCGCCATTTAAATATTCGTTGTTGAATCCAAGGCGGTGTTGCATTTCTGTTGAATCTAGGGAAATTTTTATATTATATTTCATTTTAGTATAGGAGTGCCAATAACTTGATATCACCATTTTACTTGTTATTGACAGTATTGGCACCCAAGTTCTTTGTATTAAATAGCAAAATATATCGCAGACGTAAATAAAAACAGTTAATTTAAACTTATTTTAGTGGATATATTACCAGTCAGTAGCTTAACCACCTCTTTTTTGCTATTAAACTGCATTTTTGGCGGTGTTCATTACACAAAAATAACGAGATGATTACGAGAGGTTTATACCCAAAAAATACTTAAAGTGACATAAATTTTAACTTAAAAGGAAATTTTCATTAAGGCGAAGCTATCAATAATACCTTGTAATATTTTAAATACGGAAAAAAGTTAAATTTTACTCAAATTATAGAATGCCAATAACTGGACCTTTTAAATTATGTTAAGTGCTAGTTATTGGCATTGGGTGCCAACTACTAGATTTGACGTAGTTTTGCGTGCCAGTTATTGGCACACCTAAATTTTATTAAAAACGGAAAAAATAAAAGCTGTTTTTTATAAAAATAATATAAATTAAATATACTCTATCAGCTAATCTATAAAAAAATATATGTTGGTATGAATATTGTCCTAAATACATTCTCAAAAAATTTGTGTTCCTTAAGAAATCGATAATTTTCTTACCTTGTAACGAGGTGTGAAATATTTGTGGGAAGTAATACAATAGTGTCAAATTTAATAGAGATTGTTTAAGGTACCAAAATAACATAATTACACCTAAAATTACATAAAAACCCTTGGGGGTGCCAACAACAGGGCTGTTTACTCTATGTACAATTTTTTATTTTTTTAAGTAGTCCTTTGTTTCTTTGTGCATTGGCCCTGATGATGGTGCGGACTGCACCGAAACGTTGGCAGTGATTTAGACAATAAAAAATTGTCCAAATAGCTGATATCTGACCCACAGAATATTAACAGCGTTGTATGTTCTCTGATCTGACCTTCAATTTAACAATAGAAAAACTATAAAATGTTTTATTTTAAGGCTGAAAACGCAGTAACTTTAACTTACGCTGAAATACATAACCGTGAATCCAAAATTGCATGCAATTTTGAGGCACGGTTAAAAATGCAGGGGTGAAATGCATATCTACGGATCGTCCTTAAGAAAAATTAAAATCATTGTGCAAACAAATTAAAAAATCGTGTACAAAGGGCTGTTCTAAATAAACCTCTATTACCACCGACATCTCTAAGTATACTTTTAATTAAAAACCTAAAATAGACTGTGTGCATGAAAATCAGATATAAGCGCTAGTTTAGCACAGTCACGGCATTGGGATGGGCAACAAAACTTTTGTCCGCCATCGGTGTGTGCTACACTTAAATTAATTTTCTCTTCAGACTAATAAAAACTGATTTGTTAGATACTTTCATAATTATGTTCGCCCTACAATGTTGTGTTAAAATATAATTAACTAATTAAAGTTTACACAGTAAAAAATCATGACAGTACGAGGTTAAAGAGCGATTGACCCAAGGAGGCAGTGCCCTCTAGGTACAGAATAATTAAATCGCTTATTTAAAAAAACATTAAATTCAAAAAAGAGGCCAAAAAAACCTTATTTTATGATGCAAAAAGTAACTATTTTTTTTTCACTATTTACTGTGCCAAAAGTTTAACATTTTGCACTAGTGCAAAAAGTATGTTACGTACTTACAAAAATACTTTGATACTCTATTGTTTACAAGTAATCTAAATATAACCTTTTCCTTTTCTAATTCGAGTATATTATGTATAAAGATAGTAATCATAGGTAGATACTTGGGTAACATTAAATATTCCTCAAAAAAAAAAATTACACACCAGTACTTTTTAACCAATCAAGATGGGTTTTTTTGACAGATCACCATGGCAACGTATGTATTTTATCGGAAATTTTTTAAGCTATGGGTACCCAACAGCGAAATATAGTGAAATTTTTTGACATAATTTACAGAATTATTTTGTTTGACTTAAAGTTCATTTCAATTTTTTTATTTAAACGTGTTTACACTTCTTCGCAAGAATGCAGTTGAACAAAATTAGTTTAGAATTAATTTTTTATAAACTAAAATTTTTATACATTTTCCTTATACAGAGTCTCCCAAACTCGATGGTACATTAGAAGTATCTAGAAAAGTAATACAAATATCGTTCTGAAATTTTATAAATGTCAATAAGACATAGCATTCTAGCCTTTAAAATTATTTTTGTAAATGCGGCGTTGCCAGTTCTACCTTTACCGGATAGTAACATTAGAATTTTAAATGCAACACCCTATATATTATTCTATTTTTAGATTCTACGGGTAAATCTAAGTAACTTTTATTAACTATGTCCTATGCTTATCTCCCATCGTTCCTTAGATATTAATTGTTTTAATATTTTTTGCGACCAAAACAGGAATAACAAAAAATCAAATATTATACTTATCTACTAATCTAACAATCTCAAATTTTAGAAATATTTAAACAATATACAGTCATTTCGGTTCTATAACAAATTTGGTAAATATTTTATACAGGGTGTCCAAAAAATTTGTTTCGGTGGGCCCTTCCAAAAAGTACCAAAATGCACTTTTTTCAAATGGAACACCCCGTATATTATGAAACCAGATGATAGAGCGGAAAATTCCAGGTTCATAAGTTTTACATGTTCCTATACCTACGTTTAATAGATTTTGACTTATAAGGGTTTTTATTGATTAAAAATTATTATTTGCTACTAAAATTTTTATAATAGGGTGTCATGACACAATGGCAGATTGGTTTCAGAAACAAAAACATACATAAAATAGAAGGTGATTTCTGTAATTGCTCGTTATTATCATCCTACATAGATAAATAAGAACAGTTTGAATTTCTAAAATAAGCAACAAATGAATACTACTAAATTATAAAATTAAACCATAAGAATAAAATTTTCTAATAAAACTAATAGCTAAATTCTTTAAAGTGGTCGCCATTTACAAGTAGACACTCCTGAATCATAGTCATCTAATGTTCAGTAGTAGCTCTTTGAATTTCTGCGGGATCCAATTCTTGAAACGCTCGTGTCACCCTATTTCGCAGATCCTCTTTTGTTGCCACAGGTGTCTTATACACTTATTTTTTAATCTTTCCCCAGAGATAGAAATCCAAGGGTGTAAGATCTGGAGATCGCGGTTGCCAACCCCATGGACATTACGTCTTATCCATCGATCTTCAAACATTAAATTCAGCTCCCTGTCTACTTCACGTGTACAATGCGCAGGAGCCCCATCCAATTGATACCAAGAACTTTGCGAGACATTAAGCGGCAAATTATCCAAAAAGTCGCAAACAATTGTCCTTAAAATTTCTACATATTTTTGGGACGTTAAATTTTCGTCATAAATGTAAACCGAAAATGTGTCATTCATTAGCGAACAAAACACATTAAAACTAAATTTCTGCTGATATCCTCTTTCTTTAATATAATGTTAATTTTCCTGAGCCCAAAAATGATTGTTGCGCCGATTAAATACACCCTCACGAGAAAATTTGGATTCGTCAGTCCAAATTATTTTTTTCAGATAGTCGGGATCTTCATAGGTCCGAGTTAGTATCATTTCGCAAAAATCAAGACGTTTTGGTGAATCTTCTGGTAACAAAGCTTGTAGCGTAATAAATTTAAAATCATGCATATTATGCTTATGCAGAATTCTACAAATTGAAGAGTGAGATACTCCTGTATCATTCTCAGCGCTGGATATTGAGGAATGAGGAAAAGCATAGAAATACCCCAAACAGTTATTTCATTTTCTTCATCTCCAGTCACTGGTTGTTTTTGAACTCTCGGGGCATTTCTTCTGGCAAAAATAATGTAATTAAGTTCAAGCCTTCTAAATTTCCGCAAATTTATTGGCGGTAAATTTGGATAAAGTTCATTAAATCTCCTGCAAGTTCTTAACATAATTTTTTGGCACTCACCGTGAATATAAAATAAATTTAAGATAACTTCATTTGTGTAACTGTTCTCCAATCTTATCACTTTGGTATGACAGGCACACTAAAAAAATTACTTTCTACTATGTATGTTTTTTGTTTCTGAAACCAACCTGCCATTGTGTCATGACACCCTATTATAAAAATTTTAGTAGCAAATAATAATTTTTAATCAATAAAAACCCTTATAAGTCAAAATCTATTGAACGTAGGTATAGAAACATGTTAAACTTATGAACCTGGAATTTTCCGCTCTATCATCTGGTTCCATTTGAAAAAAGTGCATTTTGGTACTTTTTGGAAGGGCCCACCGAAACAAATTTTTTGGACACCCTGTATAAAATATTTACCAAATTTGTTATAGAACCGAAATGACTATATATTGTTTAAATATTTCTAAAATTTGAGATTGTTAGATTAATAGATAAGTATAATATTTGTTTTTTTGTTATTCCTGTTTTGGTCGCAAAAAATATTAAAACAATTAATATCTAAGGAACGATGGGAGGTAAGCATAGGACATAGTTAATAAAAGTTACTTAGATTTACCCGTAGAATCTAAAAATAGAATAATATATAGGGTGTTGCATTTAAAATTCTAATGTTACTATCCGATAAAGATAAAACTGGCAACGCCGCATTTACAAAAATATTTTTAAAGGCTAGAATGTCTTAACGATATTTGTATTACTTTTCTAGATACTTCTAATGTACCATCGAGTTTGGGAGACTCTGTATAATTAGGATGTTTTTGTTATTCTTCTGACACGTCCCTTTTTCCTAAAGGCGAAAAAGCTAGACTTGGAATCAAACGTATCGCTTTTTTAATTAAATATCTATGTCTGATAAATTATATATACTTAATATTTACACCATGCTATTTACCATTTTTTTATTTAATAGTTTCAATTTTGAATAATTTAGAAGCAAATATTCCAGAATAATTCGAAACAAATTTTCTTTCTTCAAATGGCAACCGTAAAATTATTTATAAAAAATTAAAAGACCAAATTTCACTCAATGCGAGTGTTCGAATAAAAATTGGTTATTATTATTAAACGGCACGGAAAATTTACAGATTAAAAATGAAATGTTGATATTTTTTTTTAATTTAGTGTTTGAAAATATAAGTACATATATCCCTGTTAAACCCCTTTTTGGTCATATACTTTGCTTTAAAACGGGATAATCCGCGCTAATTCTCTTGCTCTTTGGCGTTAAACGCTGTTTTCGCTCCGACTAATTGTTAATTCTGCTTTAATTTTAATCGTCTGGCTTTAAAGGGGATTTGTCTTTATTTTTGAGTCTGAGAAACTTACAACGTTAATCTTTAATAGATCTTTAATACCAATTTATTAACATGGTCTAGGTGAACTAAAACATTTTTTTTTATAATAATAATTATAAAAAAAAATATTTTAGAAATCTATTTTTAAATTGTCTTATTTTACTTCATAGTTCCGGCTGTAGTAACGACATAAGGCCCTCACTTAGGCGGGATAAAAAAAACCATCAACATAATATATTTTTCGGCAACTGTCCGGGAAGTGCCCACTTCCCGGACGCTTTTCCTTTGAGCATTTCTCCGGCCTAGTCCGGGAAGTGCCTAGTGCCTAGTCCGGGAAGTATATACTTCCCGGACTAGGCCGGGAAGAATCACATCAGTATTAACAATTGCTCGAATTTTTATATAAATATTAATATAAATAAGAATTAAAATGTTTCTGTTAGTACCTCTCTTCTGTTCGAATTCCAATAGTTAATACAAATAAGAATTAAAATATTCGAAATTTTGTTCTACAAAGAAATATAATAAAGAAATGTGTCTCATTGATTTGTTATTCTACACGTTTGCCGAAAAAATGGTGTACACAACACGTCCGAAAACAGTTTTTTTCGACTCAGACTTCCAGGACTCGCCTACGGCTCGTCCTAGAATTTTGTCGGCTCGTCCAAAAAAACAGTATTTTCCGGACTTTTAACGTAAATTACTATAACTGTTTTAAGAAGACGATGCAAAGGTTTCACAAAAAATGCAAGAATTGATTGTCTTGTCAATTATTATTACCATTGAATATCAAACTATAAGAAGGCCATATAAGCAGATTTCCTAAACTCGCTACGTTAAATTCATAGATGGCACAATGAGTCACCAACAATAAAGCGTGTTGATGCATCCACTAATGACAAGCCTTTCACTGCTAAATTAAAACATTGTTGCCGCCTGTCTGTTTGCACAAACATAACTTTGAATTGGACCCTAAGTCGTTGAGTTTTTTAAATTTATTTTTATAGCTTATCGTAAAACTTGATTTCACATAAGTACCTACACCTATCCTAGATTTAAGTAAATTACATTTATTTTCCTACCTATAGTATAGTCTAGACCTAAAAATGTCTCTATTTTTAATTGCTTTGTAGCATATAATATTTTCAACCTTGTGACGTTCCAACGTTAATTACATGAAAACATATTGACTGCCATATATTCTATTTCTAACAGCATTAAATGACGACTCTTACTATTCAATACATAACTAGGCTTTTCTATTATGATGGGTAAAATATGAATGAAGTGCACTTTGTATAACTTGGTTTTTATTTGCAATTATTACTACTTTTCAAAATGGTTAACAGGGGTAGGTTTTACTTTCTTACTTAAGAAACATCCAGTTTGTTTTTATTAGTGTATTACGTATTTTGCTATTTTTCGACGAAATAAAATCTATTTTAGTTATACTTGCTGTCGCTTTTTATCTACTTTTATTTGTATACCATTTAACACCTATAATGCAACGGTAAAATTATTATGAAAATCGGTCCAATTACCCCGGAGTAATCAGCTTACATATTATTATCAAAAACATACATTCGGCTGAAATTGAGAACCTTTTATTTCATTGTCTGTAAAAAATGCTTAAATCCTTAAAAATTCCAATAAAATACGATATATGCCACAACACCACGACATCACATCAGTGAATTTGAGACATCTGTTGCCTAGGCGCTGCATTTATAACTATAGATATACAATCAACTCCACAATGGCGGCCAAACCGTCTATAATATAGCCTAAAACAGGCTTGTCAAGTTTTCTCGAAGATCCGCTATTCTTATAGTTTGATAGTAAATGTTATTACCTACTATGACAATACATTTTATTTCTATTGCTCTGCGTAAGCCTTCGTAATACAAATAAATTTACGCTTTGTACAGAATAAATAGTATCAAGAATTTTTTTCTAAAGTGCGCAAAAATAGTTTTTAGGTATTTAATTTCCAAACCAATAAATTTTATCATGTGGCAATTCTAGAAGCCACAATGTTTCCCATGCCAGGCGACACAGAAGGAAATAAAGGTCTGTATTTAAAACTGCATAAATTTGCTTTTATTTTACATTTACTTGTGTGGTCCAATAAACTTTAAATCATGTGTATTTTGCGGTTAATGCGGACTCGTAGCACATTTGCTATTTATTTTAGTATTAATTTTAAATACGAAATGACACAATTTGGTAGTCATCAACCACAAAATTTAATAGTTGCCAATAAACAATTCTATCAGTGACTTATCTAGTACCGTAAGCAGTGACCATACGCAACTGCTGGCAAGCAGTAGAGAGCGGAAAAGTTTCTTTCCGCATTAGTTTAAGGAGCAACATTTTTCCTAGAAGCATTTTTTTATTTTATATTTTTTATTTTTAAATTTTTTTTTTATTTTAAAATTTTGCGGATCAATACTTTTTCACTTCGGGTGGAAAAGTGAAATTTTTTAAACTTAAATCCGTGCGGATAAACGGCAAATCGCGCACGCTTGTAGAAAAACTTGTTTTTAACACCTCTATTTCAGGTTTAATTTGTAAGTTGGAAACGGACATCACGGATTTTAAAGCGATTAAGAAGCATCTTGCTGATTAATAATACGCCTATGATGTAACAAAAGCGTTTCGATGTTATATAATAAGTTAGAAAAGAAAGTCGTACAAAGAATTAAAAAAAAAATGCAAGTACTTATGTGACGTTATGTTGTTAATTTTTTTCATGTTAAGCCATAAGCCATTTGATATGTGCATCCAAGGATATCTGCCAAGTATCCGAAATTACAAAGGTTATAATAAAATTAAGATAATTTTATAGGGAAAAGAAAAGCATAAAGTCTTTCTCCATAATTTTAATTCAATTGCTAGGCGAACCTAGGGTAGAATCGACATGTTTCGAGTGTAGAAACAATCATCATCAGGAAATTGAAACAAATATAATAAACAGCTGATGTTATTAGCAAGAGAGAAAATAAAGTAAAATTAATAGGTGGAACTAATCCATAATGGAGCTTTCAATGGCACGCATAGGGAGTGAAAAAACTTTTAGCAGTCAACAACTGAAAATATGTCAGCACGCTGAAAGGTCAAGGACTAGTGAAAAGCCACTGTGAGTGGGAAAAGAAAAATTAGGAAGTATCAAAAAAGGACTTTGTAGAAATCATTCTAAGTGTACCTGATAAAAAGATTTTAGTTAGATTCGACTATGTCGAGGAAGTGTGAAAGACGTCAATTATGAGGGGGAGAGAAAGAAAAAATATGTATTTTTATTAAAAACGTGTAGATGCTTTCTGTAAAAGATAAAAAAGAGGAATGTAATGAATGAAATGTAATAAAATAAGTTAGATTAGCTTACCATTTAGCTTGAAATAAAATGCTGTTGGGGTACCAAGCTTGTTACGGCCCAGTTACCCCAGCAGGAGTCAAAACTGACACATTTAGGTTAAAGAATAAAAGTAAAAGTAAGCTAATCTAACTTATTTTATTACATTTCATTCATTACATTCCTCTTTTTTATCTTTTACAGAAAGCATCTACATGTTTTTAATAAAAATACATATTCTTTCTTTCTCTCCCTTCTTCTGCCAAAGCAAATTAGGTTGTTGTTTAAAAAACATGGAAAATAATAGTTTTACAAGGAGTGAAAGAGTTGATATGTTATTAGTATTTGGAGAATGTAGAAAGAATTCATTTTTAATTATTGTTTTATCAGTTTTGCTGGTCACAGGCTACTTGATGAATTTAAATCTAAATTTAATCTCAAAAGATGCTTCATTTTAGGAAAGTTCCAAGTTAACTTTTTAAAGTTTTTTAATGGCAGCTTTTCAAAAACCTAACAGTGTGTGGTATCAAAATAATCGTAATAAAATCCTCTTTTTTATTAACCCGATAAGCCATCATTATGCCGTTTAAAAAAAATGAGTTATACCACTTAAGATTAAATTTTACACAGCACATGGCATTGGACCAAAAATAGTAAAATTGTATTTTCAAGATTAAAGAACGGATATAAGTGATTTTAAGGTATTCATAGCCATCTAGATAAAACAATAAATTTAAAAAAAAATTTCTTGATGACAAAAAGTGACAACTGACACATCGTTGTATTTAAAATGTCATATGGAGTCAAAAAATGGAAAAATATACCAGGTGTCCCATTTAAAAATCGAAAGTTTATGTCACTTTCGGTTAAACAGGAAGTTCCATAATGTTGAGTCACCTGTCAAAAAATGCAGTTTTATGTCGTATACAAATCCCCCGAATTTTATTCCATTATCTTAAATAACAAAAAGTTAGAGGGGCGAACCACCTTCCGTGGACACCCGGTATATAAAAAATCTGTATTATAAATAAGTTCCATCATCCTTACAAAAAATGTTCAAAATTTTAAATTACCAAAAATAATAATAATCTAAGCATTAAATTCATGGTTAGGTTTCTAAATGTCAATATCTGTGCTTAAAACATCTGCTTGTCAAAAAATTATAATAATTCAAGCTCTACGACTTCAAAACCTGCCAAAAATATCACCACCGATTAAAAAAATCATAACGACACTATTTTTTTTTTTTTTTTTTTTTTTTTTTTTTTTTTTTTTATGATCGAGCACAAGCACTATAGGAAAAATCCTTTAAGGCGCTCTGGGAGGTTTAATAACTTTTTCAGGGTAGTAGTGGGGAAGACTTCAATAAAAACATTTTTTACTCTTTACTCATTCCCAAGGTTTCAGTTTATTTTTTAACCCTTTTCAAGGGTCTAGGATAATTGTTCAAAGTGTGGAAACTTAATAAACAAACATGGCATTAGGCATTTTCTCTAAATTTTTTATTATAAAAAAAAATAAAAAAAACATGCATAATGCCATCTTTGTTTATTAAGTTTCCACATTTCTACAACTTCAATTACTTTAGACCCTTGAAAAAGGTTTAAAAATAAACCGAACCTTTCGGAATGAGTAAAGAGTAAAAAGTGTTTTCATTGAAGTCCTCTTCCTTACTAATACCCTGAAAAAGATGGAACTATTAAGGACGCTAAATCATCTAACATTTATCACTACATTATCTTAATTTTATCATTCTCTTTGTAATTTGGGACACCCGGTAGATATCTTCGGATCGTTTATTCTTTTTTTTTAAGAAATAAACGAAATAGATAGAAAACACACTGCGTTAAAAAATTAACGGTCTCATAATTTCAGTCATGTCCAAAACCGCTGTTGTTTAACAAAAATTAGGATAGTTCTTGTCCTAGGGCATTGACCAAAAAAAAAACGAAAAAGTCTTGATATATTGAATTGGAAACGGCTTTATAATATAACATGAAAAAATCTTACTAACAAAATGTCACTTACTTAAATTTTTAATTTTTTGCACTATTTTCTTTTTCACCCTGTATAACATTGAAACGTGTAAGTTACGTCTTAAGCGTACAATACTTTTAATCTGCAAGAAATAATCTTTCAAACACTGCTAACCGCTTTAAAATCCGTGATGTCGTTTCTGATTTACAGACCTGTGGTTTTGGCACTATTTCAATTTACTATTTTATTATAGAATAAATTAAACGTGTGTATGTTTAGGTTTGTGTATTTATGTTTTAATTTATTGTTGTTTTATATCGGTTAACAAATTTTAACAAATACATACAACTTAAAATTAATTAACCAATTAAATGAAATTGATCCTGCTGTTGGAATTTTAAAAATACACCTTACTGTAATTCTTTTCCCTGACTCACTGCTGTCAATATAATGTTTGTAACTACTAGGCTAGTAGCTACAATAAAATAAGTGGCTTCCAACAACAAATAAAAATTATTAGCTCCCATCAAGAAAATTTAGTTGCTTCTAAAGAGAACATGTTTAAGTAGCTTCTAATAAGAAATTTTATTAAAAAAAAATCGTTGCTGTTAACAAAATTTAGCAGCTCCCAACGATGCGCGGGAAAAACAAAGATATTATTTTTATAATGTAGGTTTTGTTAAACTAAAAAATAAATAGAAACGCATTATATAGAATATATTATAGACAGTCTACTTGTCAGGTAGTGGTAACAAATATCATGCGACAAAATATTTTTCTAACCTTCTGAAAAATCCTTATACAATAAGGTTGCATTTCATCTAATACGGTTAGATATTTAAAATGCAAATTCAGATTGCAAAGTACTACTAAGAAATTGAAAGTCAATCATCTCAATAGGATGTCAACACCTGTGGACCGGTTTCGAACCCTTTTGTTCTCGTCAGTACAGGGTAGGTGTTCATACCTTCGATCAGACATTTTTCGTACTAAAAACTATCATATCAACCTTCTTTGGTTGTATATACCAGCTAGCCTTTATGGTACAAGACCCAAACGGGTGTCTGCTCAGATTATATGGAACTACTAAGAGATGGCGCTAAAGGCTATATGCAACCAACGAAGGTTGATATGATAGCTTTTAGTACGAAAGTTGTCTGATCGAAGGTATGAACACCTACCCTGTACTGACGATAGACTAGAGGTGGGCTTAAGAGTTATTTTTGAATCACCGGTATACCGGTGACTAGTGCTGGGAAGTTTAGTTCACTTTGCCGATTTCAATCTTTCGTTCTCGTTCAATAAAGTGAATAGTTCAAAAGACTAGTTCGTTTAGTTCATTTCGTTCACTGATTTATACTGGCATATCGCCGCATGCATCGGTCGGTCAGGTGACAAAACCTATAATCTCGGTCGTCTCGCTCTCGCTTGCGTAGTACATTCCGTTTAGACTTTAGTTCGCCTTGTTTCAATCTCTCAGTAATTACTGATTGAATCTTTTAGTTCAGTTAGCAGATTCGATCTTTTGAACTAGTTCGTTCGCGAACTACACAACTCTACCGGTGACTGTTATTTTAAATTAACTGTTATTATAAACAGTTACCAGTTATTTTCAAAAAATGAGATTTACTAAGGTGAAGGTGTCAATTTAAATAATCGACTTTTTCTCTTTTTAAATATTTTATTGGCGCCAAATTAAAATAGCTGTAAATAGTGGTGGGCAAGACGGATCTATTTTGGGATTCGGGTCACCAGATCCAAATCAGCACAAAGATCCGACTCAATGAGCCGGATCCCGGGTCTTGTCCCAAAAATCATAAAGAAAATCTTATCGGTTCTCGGCTCGGTTATTCTGAGTCACGATCCGTATCATTGATCATTATTTTAAACGATCTTACGCGGTAGCGCCATTTAACATTATTCAAAAAATAAGAACCCCCAGTGATTACAGAAATGGACAAACATTTAAATGAACCGCTTATTAAAAGATACGAAGATTCTTTAATATGGTGGTTTCATAGAAAAAACTTATATTCCAGACTCTATGAAATCATCAAGAAATAAGTGACGCAACCCACAATACAATAAACACAACAGTAATAAATCGCCACGCTACGTTTTCTTTTCCAACGCTGCGACCCGCATGTCAGGCATCGGAACGATTTAAAAAAATCTTTTAACGGATCCGAGAGCCACGAGCCGCTCTCGATCGAATCGCAGCTCGTGGCGCCGTGCGCCGTAGCAGTGAATTCTACCCCTACGCCGAACGTGAACCTAGCGGTCGACAATCAAATCAAATAGATCCGTCAGATCCGTGATCCGTCTATTTTATTTTGAGAGTCGGATCAGTATGAATCTTTCTTAAGATCCGACTCACCGATCCGGCTCAGATCCGATCCGCCCATCGCTAGCTGTAAAGACGTGAAATTATCTTGTAACTATTTTACACTTTTCCTTTAAGCATAAGCATTCTGCAAACCAGGACTATCAAATATCAGAGAAATAACGTTCATTGGAAATTAATTATATCTTACCGTTACCGACCACAAAGTGATATGAAAATTATCCGATTACTAATAATAACCATGTTATTTTTTAATATCCAGTTATTTAACAGCGAGAGAAGGCTGCATGAGCCGGTGACTTAAGCAGCGGCAGTGCTGTGCGATCGGTTGGTAAATGAATCACTAGTAGTTGCTTCACATCCTATTACTAAAATAACCATGTTATTCTTTATCCAGTTATTTAGAAAATAACAGCGTGCAGCGAAAGAAGGCTGCCATGAGCCGGCGAACTCAGTCGGCAGTGCGATGTGCGAGCGCTTGGTATATTAAATAACTGGTAACTGCTTCAGATCATATTTAATCACCGATAGCGACTGTTATTTCTTAATAACCGGTTACTTTTAACCGTGACAGTTATATCGTCACACCTCTAACTGACGAGAACAAAAGAATTCGAAACCGGTCTGCAGGTGGCGATATCCTATAGAGATGATTGACTTTCAATTTCTTAGTACCTAGTACTTTGCAATTGCAATCTGAATCTGCATTTTAAATATCTAACCATCTAACTGTGTTAGATGAAATGAAACCTTATTGTAAGTATAAGGATTTTTCAGGTGGTTAGAAAAATATTTTCTTGCCTAAAAACGCATACATAAGTATAAAAGTTGTTTATAACAGAATAAATTGCAGCATTCTGCCCAAACTTAAAAAAGTACAAAGGAAATGTTTGCTTTAAGGAGCCCGCGCATTTCCTGCCCCTTTACCGCTTTAAACATTGTCTGTTACCGCTTTTTAAATTTATTAGAATATTATACAACAATATTTTCTAAATTATGTTCCCCGTTAGCGTAAAGGCATAATGTACTATTATTCAGAGCAGTTGTACTCTCGATCGCAGTATACGATGGTTTTACGTTACGCGTAATTTTATTGACAATGTGTATCGCGATTCAGAGCAAGGGTTTTGTTTTAACGTGCTGGACCGCAGTATATAATGGCTCTAAATAAAGGCGCGTGTCTCGGCCAATTTATACTGCGATTCAAACCCCACACTTGTTGAAAACACCTGATCGAAAGGTTAGCTCTCGGTTATGACGCCTTAGAAGATTTTTTTGAAAATATGGACTTAGACGATTCTGCAAAGCCATTTCGACAACACACCCATTAATAAAAGTCCACAAGGAAATATTCAACAGGTTACCGAGGTTGATTCCATTTTGGAAACAGAAAAAGGTATCAGATGTTAATAGAAAACACACTTCTGTAGTAGAAAGTCTAAAAGAAAATTTTCAGAAAATAACACCGCAGGTTTTACGAACTGCATCATTAGGGCTAATGTTGAATTTAAAAAAAATACATCAACGCAACTAGCAAGCTTCCTTTGCAATTTAAGGAAAGGACGTTCTTCAAAAGAAATAGGGGTTCAACCTACAGCTATTAGCAGAAGAAGGAACCGAAATGGCCTCACATCTGCAAGGAAACGGATCCAGTCAGGTATAATTTGGAATTGAAAACAACAGCCAAACGGAAGCATAATTTGGTAGAAAATATTTTTGAAACCAACCCAATGCAAAAAGCCATTAATGATTTTTTTTTAAATAAACACAGCTGTTCAAACACAAAAAGTTTTTTATGAAAATTACGATATTTTTCCTAATATTGCCATAAATTTAATTGAATTGTAATTGATACGTGTTGATAACTCAAGATAGTCAAAAAAGCATCAGCAATATAAATTATGTAATAAATACTTTGCGGTAACTTGTAATAGAGATTGTTCTAACAGCAACGCCCAATTATTAAATCCATTATATACTGTATTCCAGCACGTTAAAACAAACTTATGCTCTGAATCGCGATACACATTGTCAATTAAAATTACGCGTAACGTAAAACCATAGTATACTGCGATCGAGAGTACAACTGCTCTGAATAATAGTACATTATGCCTTTACGCTCCCCGTTACTGGTGAATTGGTAAACCCTTGTCATGAATGTAAACTTAAAAAAATCAAACCCAATCAAAACTAAAAAATCTAAGACTGGCACAAAATGATCACACTAATCAATAAAATATATAAGTATTTATGTTAGGTACATAAAGTAGATCTTCATTGGGCGAGTTTTTTTCTATTACCGTACGAGCTGGCGAGCGAAGCTATAAAGTGACGAGACCAATAAAGCTTCGTTTATGTAAGCATATCATACAAGATTTTATGTTCGGGTGATTTCAAATGGCAACGAAAAGAAATTTGCTTTTTCATTTATTTAATTCCTAAAATCCTGTATGTATAACAGACTTGACTTTGTCAAGATCGTTAAAGCTGTCACACATATTTGCAAAGTGGTTCCTAATATTGGAAGATCCTGTCCGAAAAACTACCATAGAATGGTAGGGGACCTACACTATTTACAAAATAGTCATTGAACGTGTACCCTACAAGAGAGGTATTATACTTTTTTTTTATTTTGTCCATTTTTAAGAAAAATACAAAAAGAGTAATTTTCTAACACAGTAGGGTTCTTTGAAATGTGTCGCATGATAATGTGGTTAATCCCTTCAGTGGTACCAATTGCATTGCAGTTTCTGTTTCGGGTGCGGAAAAGTTGTCATTATTGCCAATAGAATCTCCGGATAATAAAAAAGTGAGGTTAAAATATCAGAAAGAAAGTCACCAAGAACACAAAGAAATGATATGTCAACGCTTTGGCCGGTGACCTTTTCCAGCTCATGTACTAAAAATGATGACAAAGTTGAGGTTATTGATGATAGAAGAGATGCCAACGTTTATTTTAATAATAAAAAAACATTGAGGATCTTCAAGGTAGAAATGTTCGTGATGACTGGCAGGCAGTTCCACCAGAAAGCGGGAAAAACCTGCATAGCTACGGGTGCGGTCAAGGGACATGTAAATAAGTAAAAAAAAGTAAACCAACCATGAAAAGAGCATGGTTTTCCGTGGGTCGTATTAATGGTTCAGTTACGGAGCTTGAACGGAAGGAATATAGGAATGATGTCGAGAGTTACCAGAAAAATGTAGTACCTAATAAAATTAAACAGTAAAGGCCACAACTCTGTTTTCAGGCATAATAGAGACTATTTTATCGGTTCAATATTGGCCTAAAGGTGTAGCGCTTGGAGAATTCGAATTGAGGGATGACTTTTTACCGAAGTCACACACAGGGCATAGAGACCTAAATCAATAGACGCAGGAGAAGAACTGCTAAATATTATTTGCCAACAAAATCTCAGATCATTAGGACACTGCTTTCTTGCGATCAAGGCATGTATAGAAAATGTTAAATGTCATTTTGTCTGTCTAACAGAGCATTGACAGAAGAGTAAGAATCTACAACTAAAAAAAGTAAAGTAAAGTTCGTGTAACTTGTGGTGCTCAAGTCTGGTGCTACAGTTTTCAGGTCGCGCAAGCGCCTCTAGCGTGACTTAACGACCAAAGATGGCCGGGACCGACAGCTTTACGTCTCCTCCGAAAGACGATCTTATACCAACCAACCAATTAAAATTCGGTCATACTTTTTTTATTATGCGTATGCCCACTCCGGGAATCGAACCCGGATCGCCACGGCCGTAAGCGGTATCTCTACCACTGAGCTACGACCGGGCTTATCTACAACTAATATCAATTAAAGATTTTAAGCTTGTGTCTGCATACTGCAGGGATCTGGGAATGCATGGAGGAGTGGCTGTTTATGTTTCATCTGTGATAACCAGTGAACTATGGAATTAGATTAACTCAATGACAGAGAAACTTTGCTTCGAGCAGAGCTATCGCAATTACTCTTAAAAAGTAATTCAATTACAATTACACATTACCCTCCGAAAAAGGCATAAACTACAATTACCAATTTAACAGTATGATAAAAATATTTAAATTACCAATTACCCACTAAATGTAATTGATTCCTTGAGCAACTACTGCATTCGAATTACTAAGTTTAATTCAATTACTTTAATGTTAATTCAATTACTTTATAGTTATGGAACTACCCTAAAAGTAATTGAATTACACTGAATCCATAAATTATAGGCACTTTTTTGGCAAATAAATTACTATAATTTGTGTGTGTAATTTAATTACATTTTAGTAAGTTATTGAATTACATTTTGGTAAGTAATTAAATTGCATTTTGGTAATTCAATTACATTTTACTAATTGAATTACATTCTGGCAATTGAATTACAGTTTGGTAATTCAATTACATTTTTAAAGTTAAATTAGTATAATGAGCAATGGAATTACTTATTTTATATTTTACAAAAAAAGAGTTGTATAGGTAAGATATTATTTTTTTTAATAGTAGTAGGTCCTACTATCACACTTTATTATAGAAAGAAATTTGAAAAATTTCGAAATTTATAGTTAAACTTGATCTCCTAATTTTGATAAGTACCTACTTACCTTTAACAAATTGACCAATAATAACAACTGTCTTTTGTATTTAATATGATTTATTTGTTGAAATAAAACAAACGTAATATTATGGAAAATAAAAAATATTTTTTTCTTTCTAGAGTAAAGAAATTATGAAAATTTTTAAAGGAATTGAATTATTTTGGAGTAATTTAATTACTTTTAATCTAATTGAATTATTCGGGAGTAATTAAATTACTTTTTATGTAATTGAATTATTTGGCAGTAATTGAATTACCTTTATCCTAAGTAATTGAATTATTTGGGAGTAATTAAATTACTTTTTAAAACAATTGAATTACTTTTAAGTAATTCAATTACCTCAGATTTCTTAAAACCAATTACAATTATTTTATCACAGTAATTGGAAAATCAATTACAATTACTATTTTCAAAAGGTAATACAATTACAGTAATTCAATTACTAAAAAGTAATTGAACACGATTTTTCAATTATTTTAATTCAATTACCGACAGCTCTGGCTTCGAGTGCAATGGATTTGCAATTTTAAGGATTTTAAATGTGTCGTGGTTTGTGTGTATCGTTAGCCATCTAGTGAATTGGATGTATTTATTGACATTTTTTGTCCTGTCTAAATTATTTGTTATTTATAGCAGAAGATAGAATATATTTTTAAATAAACAGGGTAAATATTCTGTGGCACTTACATGCATTTTATCTAGTGTCAATCGTATTACTACGATAAAGGACAATAATAGGAGGGTTACGAGCTTTGGACGTGTATGTTTGGACATTATTTTTACCAATTTCATTAGTCCTTTGGTGAAATTTCTTAACACTTTCTTGTTCCATTTCGGTACTAATGTTCCTAAAAAAGTGGCAAAAATATTCTAATCTTATTCTTACTATAAAAGAAAATTAGGTTAAACATTGTTCTTAACTGCATGATGAAGAACCGTTGGATGCATTTAAGTAAGTATGAATATTTCTTTTTCTACTGACGTTTTATAATAACCTCTTTTCGATTGTCATTATGGTTTTTTAATAACCTCCTTTTAAGCGCAGCGTGCTTAAAAAACTTTTAAGCACGTTACCAGGAGCAACGTGCTTAAAAAGTAACGCAGGTAATTATTTACAATTAAAACGTAACCACAGACTAGGTATAATTTAATATTTTTTGGCAAGTGTGAAACATAGGTAATAAAATGTTAGTAAAATTAAGTTTTTTATTATAAAACCTCAGTAGAAAAAATATTGTATACAATTCGTTACGAAACAATGTCTTTTAGTCACTTTGACGTGTTGTCCAACTCGGCTTTGCCTCGTTGGACAATTTCACGTCGCGTGCCTAAAAGACACTCATTTCGCAACTTATTGTATAAATAGCTATTTTATAATTACCATTATTTAACCTAATACCTGTCGTAAAATAATACCTGTCACTGAATAATGAGTAATTCAAGACATGCGAAGTTAGTTTCAAAGCTTCCTTAGAGGGCTATTATACAAGGTGTCTCTAAAAGGCGCGAAAAAATATTACCATAAATTCTTGAGGCTTAAAAATAACCCAACTTATCTCAGTTTAAAAGTGGATGATTTCGGAGATACAAAGTCTCAAAAGTTCAATTTGGTTTTAGTTTTTAATAAATAACTTTTTTAATAATTGTTGTCACAATATTCGGCTAGGGGGAGTTTTGTGGGGTAAAAAATTTAAATCTGCTTTCACTTTCATTGTAAAATTTAGAAGGTACCACTTGCGCCTTGCCACCTATTACGATACGCGTTTTTTCTTTATTTGATGTTGGTAACATTTAAATGTTTTATTTCATTGACTTGCGCGGCCTTTGTGATTTACAAGAAAACACATTTTTCGCAGAGGAAAAATAGCTGGATAACCTACTTTTTTATTCTGTGTGGATAACAGTCATGTATGTTGGTTGCATAAACCTATAAATCAATCTCTTGTAGATGCTTCAAGCTATCATTTTCTGCCAAATCCTATCCAAAATTCAAACTACAACCTTCCAATGTCGTTTTAACTTCAACTTTATTTGAATTTTCCATCTTCCCTATACTAAATTGCAATGCCGTGACGTAAAGTCACGTCTTTTGAAATTCGAAAAAAAATAGCAAAATCGCCCGAATTTCCGAACGATCTGTATACAGGGTGGCCCTTTAGTGTGGCAAAGTACAATAGCTCCGTTACTATTTCAAATACATTAAAAATATTAATACAAAAGTTGAAGGGCAGTAAGTGACTTATAACGTAAAATTATTTTTAACTTTATAGGGTGGCTCGAAAAAGCGGAACAAAAAAAATGTACTTTTTTCAAATGGAACACCCTGTATATTTTTTCATTTTTAAATTCTACATAGAATTATAATTATTTTTTATGAAATACATTATTAGTCTATACTTTATAGTTTCCGAGATATTGACTGTTGAAAAGTGACATTTTTGAACTTTGACAGCTTCTAACTTTCTAACAGTACGTCTTAGAGCAAAACGGCTTACATGTCCCTATCTTCAATTTTTATTATCTTCCCAAAAAAATCAACTTCCAGTTAAACCGGAACAACTATATTTCCTGCTTTCGAGTAACATCCGGTTTAACCAAAAGTTGATTTTTTTGGGAAGAAAATAAAAATTAAAGATAGGGACATGTAAGCCGTTTTGCTCTAAGACGTACTGTTAGAAAGCTAGAAGCTGTCAAAGTTCAAAAATGTCACTTTTCAAGAGCAAATATCTCGGAAACTATAAAGTATAGACTAATAATGTATTTAATAAAAAATAATTATAATTTAATATGGAATTTAAAAATGAAAAAATATACAGGGTGTTCCATTTGAAAAAAGTACATTTTTTATTGTTCCGCTTTTTTGAGCCACCCTATAAAGTTAAAAATAATTTTACGTTATAAGTCACTTACTGCCCTTCAACTTTTGTATTAATATTTTTAATGTATTTGAAATAGTAACGGAGCTATTGTACTTTGCCACACTAAAGGGCCACCCTGTATGTACCGAATGTACAAGGATCACACAACGTATTCCGTCCAATTTCAAATCTCATATCGCTAAAATAACTTAAGAATCTCGTGGTGAAAATGGGTCAATAAATCAAAAAATGACATTTCGCAAAATAATTTTTGTTGTCCCGAGGCTACTATGATAAAAATTACCAACATAAAATTTAGACATAAAAATTTACAAAATTTGAAGGATTTATTTTCTTTTTAAATATGTGTTTTTTATTGAAAAAACTACAAATAAAAAAAAATAATATAATGTACGTGTTATATAAAGCAGTTTTAAGCACTTGTCCCGTTATAAAACTCGCCGCAAGCGGCTCGTTTTTTAACATGAACGCGTGCTATAAAATGATGCTTTATAAAACGTGTACGTTAATATACTATTATGCATACTTATAAATTTTGTGGAGGAAGACTTTGAGTTTTTTCTTTCGTTCCTATACTTTCAACTCCACTTTAAGCATGGACTATTTCTTCAAATTATTATGCATACATTTGAATTGTCAAAAACTTATTACATTTCTTTTTGAAATGGCTGCAGAGTACACCAACGAAGAAATGACCGATTCTTATTGGTTTTTGGATATTGCCAAGGAAATGGTTTAGAATATTGTAGGCTATATAGTGAAAGGTTTCCAAACCGTCGCTTACCAAACCATAAAACGTTCACGGCAGTTGTAAGACATCTTCCTAAAATAGGTAGGTTTGCCCATGTTTCTATTAATTATGGCCGTGCACTTACGGTAAGTATTCCAGAGGTTGAGGATGATATGATTCAAAATTATATTGAGGAAAATCCTAAACTCGGCAGCGGACGATTGGGCTTAGAGCTTGGGGTACCTATGCAAAGAATCTATTAATAGGATGATCAGAGAATAACTACTGCCCCCATTTCATGCTCAACGGTTACCACTTTAGCTTTCTGCCGGTTTATCCAAGAACGTAGATATCAAGATAGAAACATTACATGAAGAATTTTATTTACAGATGAAGCCTGCTTCACGCGGAGTGGCATAACTAATTTGACTCAATGAAAGACAATTTATTTTGTCAAATATCCACTTTTATTGAAACATTTTTTCTTTACACGACGCGTTTCGCTACATTGTAGCTTCTTCGGGTGTATGGTGCTAACTAATTTTATTTCAGTACAATAACAACATGGTCTAGATACTTAATTACTCAGTTCAGGTATACACATTACAAACTTAATTATTTAATTATATATTCTTAACACTGTTTAGGTATTGTAAACTTAAATATTATTGTCAGTATAATGTATCTTAATCTTATGGGAAATTCAAAGAAGCCTGGTTAGATTATTGACACAGATTTAGCAAAGGGGAACTATTTAGTTCTAATTGGTCGTTTAATAATGCACCGGCATTTTTCAATTGATTTATTTCTAAACTTTCCAAAAGAGTAAGTTTTTGATCCTTGTTTTCAATATGTAAAACTTTAAATTTGTTATCAAAATTATGTTGTTCTTGTAAAAGATGATTAGAATAAGTTGAGTCGGTTTTATGACTGAGAAAACTTCTTCTATGTTCCGAAAGTCTTGTTTTAAATGATCGACCTGTTTGGCCTATATAACTAATTTGCATAGTGAACATATCTATGCTGAAGAAAATCATTATGCGACTAAAGTAACCCATTATCAGCACGAGTTTAAGATCAATGTATGGGCGGGAATCATAGACACTTTCATAATGGGTCTTGTCATTTTACCACCATGACTAAATGGCCAAAATTATTTGGAACATCTGCGAAACGAAATACCAAACTTATTAGATCCTCTGCCCTTGGAACTTCGAAGAGAAATGTGGTTTATGCATGACGATGCTCCTCTACATTTTTCGTTAAACGTACTTAAATATTTACATGAACAGTATCCAAATAGATGGGGTAGAGGCAATGATACAGCCGTAAATTGGCCAGCTCGATCCCCTGATATCACCCCGATGGATTACTTTTTATGGGAAACCCTTGTGTATTTTATATAGGCCAGTAGATACAGAAGATGAATTAACGAGACGTATTTAAACTGGAATTGACGCTTTGAGAAATTATGACAAAATGCCGAAGCTACCCGGTGTTTCTCAAAAGACGTTCACCCCTATAACTTTTTTGTATTTATAGATATTAAAATGAAATTTATAGATTATTCGTTAGAGATGAGTCTGCATTTATTGGCATAATTTTCAATTTGTTAGAACTTCCGGTTTGACCGGAAGTGACCTTGACTTTGGTATTTTAAATAAGACATCTTATACATTTTTACTTATTGGGATTCAACATAACATTCTAAGTAAAATCACACCTCACTTGTCATTTTTTGACGTGTTATAACATTTTAATTTTTATTTTTTTATTTTCAATCCAGAGTGCTACAAATTATTTAAATCTGTTAATTTATAGTCAAGTAGTATATAAAAATTAAAATTATGTCATAATAATTGACTTCCAAGTTACACAAGTGTTTAAAAAATGAAATTTTGTTTTCTTGACGTTTACTCCATTTTTCCAAATGGAACGATGGTGGTTCACTAAAATATTTAAAACGAGCATTCTTTTTTTCAACAATTTGTTACCATCCACTCTTATGCTATTTTAAAATTGACACTGAAAAATTTGCCTAAATCCCAATCGCAAATTAAAAAGCGTTATGCATTATTGCCGTCGTCTCTTTTCTAAAGAAATATAAAGGCGGCTTTGAAAAACAATGGAATGGTTTTGAAAAGCAATATGGCTTTAATTTAAAGTTGTAATGTCATTAGTTTATAAAACATAATATGCAATATTAGGAACATATTAATTTGTTCATTTCTAGTAAAACTAACCATTTTATCTGATTTACAATGTAAGTTTAATAAAGTCAAATAATGATATTAAAATTTTAATTTAAAACCATACTGGTTTTCAAAACCATTCCATTGTTTTTCAACGCCGCCTTTATATTTCTTAAGAAAAGATAGGGGGCAATAAGGAATACCCCGCATACCTAACGCTTTTAAATTTGCGACTGGGATTTAAGGCAAATTTTTCAGTGTCAATTTTAAAATAGCATAGGAGGGTATGGTATCAAATTGTTGGAAAAACAATGCTCGTTTTAAATATCCTAGTGATCCACCATCGTTCCATTTGGAAAAATGGAGTAAACGTCAAGAAAACAAAATTTAATTTTTTAAACGCTTGTGAAACTTAGAAAGTCAATTATTATGACATAATTTTAATTTTCTACTTGACTTGACTTGACTATAAATTAACAGATTTAATAATTAATTTGTAGCACTCTAGATTGAAAATAAAAAATAAACATAAAAATATTATAACACGTCAAAAAATGACAAGTGAGGTGTCATTTTACTCAAAATCTTATGCTAAATCCCAATAAGTAAAAATATATAAGATGTCTCATTTAAAATACCAAAGTCAAGGTCAATTCCGGTCAAACCGGAAGTGCTAACAAATTGAAAATTAGGCCAATAAATGCAGACTCATCTCTTACGCATAATCTCAAATTTGCATTTTAATATCTATAAATACAGAAAAGTTATAGGGGTGAACGTCTTTTGAGAAACACCCGGTATAGCGCGTGTAAACGGTTTCGCATTTTATTTAAAAAAATTGTTTTTTCAATTATTGTAGTAACATCGGTACTAAATATTCATGATTTTTTATTTATTTTGAAAGCTATTAAATTAATAAACTAAGTAATAATTTAGTTATTTTTTAATATAAATTAATTAATGCATGGATACTTGAGTTCTACAAATTTTTTTAAAATCCGAACTCGAGCCGTATAGGTCCTGTTGACCCTATTTTATTTATTTCATTAGAATAGTTGCTTAATGTTACAATATATTACTTTTACCGAAAGCATAAAAAGAAATTTTCTTCGGCAATCAAATCCCCTGTATTAACACCGAATGAAATATTCAAAAAGCCGCACAACATTCTTTTCAGCCGCCAAAAATCTAGAATCTCCGGGGAATACCGTGAAAAGGGTTCGCGTTATCGCTCAAACATTTTAAGAATTTTATCCGCAAAGTCCATTTAAAAAGTCGCTGCAGGTATTTAATTTGTAACGCAATAAATTTTGCCAAGCGGCAATTTTAAAGCCAGACATTGTTCCCCATTCCAGGTGGCACGGCGGGAAATAAAAATGTTGCTCTTTCGCGTTTATACTATTACTGTACGAAAATACGAAGTTTGAAATTATCGGTATTTGTTATAGGATAGTAGGTACGGTTGCAGACGAAAAATTCCAGACACATTTTTTTTTCAATATTATTCAACTTTAAATAGGGTAAGGTGGCCTATATTGCACCACTTTTCGAATTATCACATTGAGCCTAATGAATAAAAATTAAGCAATTACTTGAAGCAATTACTCTATAGCTAGATCTGGATATGAATAACATTTTGAAGCAACTGCTGTTTTTCTTATACCTCTGTAGCAAATGCTTATTCAACACAAGTTCAGACGTGGCTTATCCACTTGTTCAGATTATAGATTTTATGTTCAGTTTGGTGCCTAATTTGCAAAAGAGTTGACGTAAATACAACAACGTTTGTGTATTTATTTAGTACAATAGTAATTGGTTACGTTTTTGTGGAAAATAGGAAACTTATATTTGTGATATGGCACATTTCAATGAAAATGAGGAAAGTTATGGTAGTGATGAAGAAATTATAGACAAGCAATTGATATTCCTTCACAAATTGAAGGAACATAAATAAATTTCTCTGACGACAACCGTTTAGCTTCCATAACAGCTTCAGCACTTGTAGGAAATTTAATAAAAATATTGGCCTTCTCCAAAACTGAATCCATTACAGAAGTGTAAGTCTTACAGACAGTAGTTTGGTAAACACCGAATTCTTCACCTACAGAATTTTGAAAGCCCGGATCCGATAATTTCCACAGAAAGACTTTAATCTTATTTAAAGGCGACAGTGCACCCCCTCGCCTTTTACCAGTATTAGTCAAAAAATAATTTTCCAACTACTCAACATTTTTGCAGTCAAATCAATATAACTTTCTGAAATCATCATATCTGCAACTTTTACGTACACAGTAGATTTTTCTTTTACGGACGTTCATATATTCAGCCATAATTGAAGATACAAATTAAGAGCAACGCACGTGTATGCCGCGGAGAACTAAAGTTGACTGCTACCAAGCAAATGATGCAGGGGTCGACCTACCTTAAAAAGTTTAAGGCGATCGCTACACTAGAGAAAGCTATTCCTTAATTTATTCATCACATTTTAAGCAAACGATAGCAATTTCTTCTATATTTTAAGAAAAATCATTAACTAGAAGCAATTCTTGCACATTTAAGCAATTGCTGGACGCAAAAGCAATTACTTTAGTTTTTATTTATTGGCTTTCAAGAAATAACTTCGATTTTATAAGAAAAAGCGATTGCTACATTTTTATTCATTAGGCTTTTTTTTGTATTGTTCCCCATTCCAGGTGGCACGGCGGGAAAAAAAAATGTTTTTTTGCGTTTATACCTACTATTACTAAACGAAAATACGAAGTTTAAAATTATCGGTATTTGTTATAGGATAGTAGGTACGGTTGCAGACGAAAAATTCCACACACATTTTTTTGTCAATATTATTCAACTTTAAATATTATAAGGTGGCCTATATTGCACCATTTTTTGAACTATCACCAATTTAACTCTGGAAACATGATTTTGTATAAAGTTATCACTACTAATTTCAGGTAGATAATTCCAAAGTATAAAAGTATTACTACTATTGCAAGTTACAAATTTGTAAGAGCCTGCCATTGATGCGATTTAAGGAACTTTTTTCCCAAGTCGCACTCTTTATTATAATGGTATTTAGTTTAAAGGATTAAGTGCTTTATAACCAAACTATTAGGAATAAATACATACACATGTCTTGAGGGCTACATTTACAATACTGCCTCTTTTTCATTGTTTAAATCTACAATAACAATAATAATTTACTGTCAGTAGGTATGTCAATCGTACCTACACTGTATAAAAATTTCTCTTGAATCTAATAAATCTATGAAATATCATTATTGTATATAAATTTTCAGACTAAGAAAATATATTATGATTAAGTATTATGCGGGAATAGTAGATTCTGTAACGAGGTTGGAATGAAAATTCGATCCGAGTGGAAGATTCCGAAGGCGAGCGTAGCCGAGCGTAGCCGAGCGTAGCCGAGCGTAGCCGAGCGTAGCCGAGCGTAGCCGAGCGTGAGGAACCACGAGTATCGAATTTTCATTCTAACCGAGTAGCAGACTATATTTTCTCCACGACCGTCCAGTTCCATATCTGATTCATCCGATTTTTCACTCATTTTTTGACTTGAACTAAAATTTGTCTGAAAATATTTATTACACCGCGGCCATTTTTATCTGACACTGACAGTTTCGAAATTCATGGCAACCTATGTCGTTTATATCAATTACAGAATATTCATTCCGTATCTTGTTATGGAATAAAAATACACGCAAAACGCATAAGAAGCAAGTGTTTCAGAATAAATATTCCAACTCAAGAGCGAGAATTTTTACATTATATTATCAAAAATGATATTGGAATTATTGCATTCAGTAATGGTCGTGGAGAAAATATCTTTCTACACTACCTGACAAGTAGACTGTCTATATATATATTTATATATTATAAATACATTATGTATGTAACTTGCAACAATAACTTCTCAATCAAAAATTACAATTAATTACCAATTAATACCTGTACATTGTTTGTAACTGGTTTAATTAGGCAATTATTGCCTTAATATTTAATAGATGATATGGTGTCCGCGAAAATATTTAAAAAAGAAAATATCGTGGCATATCGGACAAGTATGTAACTATGTTTTATTTTGGAATACACAGGGATCCAAGTTTAATGGATACCCTGGGGCGGGTATACCACGACGGCCGTTTCGTCTTTGTTAGGAATCTACGGGCAGCCATAACACAAGCAATTCCAAGAACGACGGTAAAATGTACTAAAAGCCTCTTTGCAAAATCAAAGCGGCCATCAATACACCGTATCGCCATCCCAGCGGAATTAACTCCAATATAAAAGGCAGTACATTTTTCCATCGTTCTTGGGGGTCAATGGGAAGAATTATGGCCGATTTACTTAATAAAGTAGATTATTCTTAGTAGTTTCCCATAAACATTTGACTTTCAAAACTTAAACCAAGAATTGCACCCATTTTTTTAAAATTTATTTCGTATGCCCTTAGGGTCATTAGTTGGGAGAATATATTATTGTGGCATATGTACTTTAAAAAAATAAATCATCCTCAGTAGTTTCCCATAAAAATTTGAGTTCCAAAACCTAAACCTAAGAATTGCACCAATTTTAAAAAAAAATTATTTCGTTTGCCCTAATGGACATTAATTGAGGAGAATAAATTATTTTGGCATATGTCCTTATTAAACTAAATCATTGTTAGTGGTTTTCCATTAAAATTTAACTTTTAAAACTTAATCCTAAGAATTGCACCAATTTAAAAAAAAAAATGTATGCCCGTAGGGTCATTATTTAGGGGGAATAAAGAATTTTGTCGTATATACTCCATAAAGTAGATCATCCTTAGTAGTTCCCATAAAAATTTTATTTTCAAAACTTAAACCTGACAATTAAACCAATTTTTGTATGTCTTTAAGGTCATTAATTAGGGGGAATAAATTATTTTGACGTTTATACTCAATAAAGTAGATTATTCATAGATATTAAAAATTTTATTTTTAAAACTTAAACCTAAGAACTGCATGATTTTAAAAAAGGTCGCTCGTTTTGCCCCTTATTAATTATTGGGTAGAATAAATTATTTTGGCGTACCTATATGCTCAATAAGGAAGATCATACTTAGCAGTTCTTCAAACAAAAATACTTTAAAGATCTGAACTTAAGGAAAATACCAATTTAAAATGGTTTAAATGCGCGACGTTAAACTGACCGCGCGAAAACTTTGGGAGCTGAAAACTGGGTGCTAATTTCACGCCTATGGTGCTCCTTGCCATTATTCGCTAAGAGTAAGGGAATGGATTAATGCCAATTATAAAGACAAACAGACTGGGCGTTCTACTAAAGGCGACCAAAGTTTTGCTCATTGGCCACCAAGGTTCCCCGACCTCACCCCACTGGATTTTTTTTTGGGGAAGAGTAAAAGAGGTCGTTCATCAAAGCAAGCCTGTAAATCTAATTGATCTAAAAAACAGAACTAGACACTCCTAGACAGGCTTATAATAAGATGTCGACAATTCATGTGGAAAAGTTTGTAAGTTTTGGAAGTCAATTAATTAAATGGATAGAAAATGATGGTGGTTATGTAGAAGCCTAATAATTTTCATGAAATATTGTCTTTACAACACAAATTTTTGTTCCTATTATTTTTTTGTGTATCCATTGTTTAGGTTTTATCCCCCATTTCTGAAGAAAATGAGCAAATTTTACATACTAAAATACTATAGTCTATTTCAGAAAGGTGTAGAGTCATAAAATGGGAAATTCCGTCCAGTTCGGCCCAATTTCGGTGTCGGCCATAGGCGCAGGTAAACTTTGTGCATTAAATTATTTATGATAACTAATGTAACAGAGCAGACCCAGGTGACCTTATTTGAATTTTTTTTCACTATTTTTGTTAATTTATTTATTTGGTAAACTTATTCTTTCCCCCATGTTACGCCCTGAGGTTTAATTATTTTACTCTATTATTTATATTTAATTAAAATTATATTATGATTTTAATTTACCCTGCAATACTGGAAAAATATTTTATTAAAAGTGTAATAACTTTTCATTTCCAAATATAGGCCCTGATAAATCTATTTAGGTAGCCAGTCTTGAAAATAAAATCCTCAGTATATTTTCTATGATATTTAGGAGGACGCGTGAACTTTGGACCGTTCACATCTTTGCCGCAATTATTGATTTTTTATAGCAGCCAACGTCGTACTTCGTATTACAAACGACGCAGGGTGTTAAAACGCACAAACGAAGACCTTGGTGGGGGAGAAGAGTGGTTAGCTGCTAGACAAAGAATTTCAAAAGAGACACTTATTAACTTCGATAGGTACGGTAAGCACCTAAATTCAAGAGTCATCATAAGTTTATTTTCTGCAGATTTTCTTTAAAATTAATTTTTCTAAATACAATAATTCAATTAGAAAAACAAATGGCATTGGGTTAAATAAGTTTAATTTTATTTGTGTGGATTTAATTTGTGTAACTATTTAAAATTCAGGGGATGTTTTTTTTTTAAAAAAAGGTGTTAAGTTCTTAAAGACCAAGTTTATTTTCTTTAGTTTTTTTTATTTTGTTGGGTTACTCTAATTTGGGAATACTGGTTGGTTTTTTTTATACACAGGGCAAAATATATTTTTCAGACTGTAGGTATGGTAAACAACAAAATTTATTTTAATGATATAGGAATATAATTTTAAATTACTAATTTTTCTTAATTATAAATAAATTTCAGGACATCTGCTCGGTTATCCCGTTTGTTTGGATATCACCTCTTATGTCTTTAAATAAATCTCATAATTTCTAACATGACATTAGCACGGTTATCCCGTTTGTTTGGATATCACCTCTTATGTCTTTAAATAAATCTAATATTTTCTAACATGACATTAGCACGGTAATCCCGTTTGTTTGGATATCACCTCTTATGTCTTTAAATAAATCTAATATTTTCTAACATGACATTAGCACGGTTATCCCGTTTGTTTGGATATCACCTCTTATGTCTTTAAATAAATCTCATAATTTCTAACATGACATTAGCACGGTTATCCCGTTTGTTTGGATATCACCTCTTATGTCTTTAAATAAATCTAATATTTTCTAACATGACATTAGCACGGTTATCCCGTTTGTTTGGATATCACCTCTTATGTCTTTAAATAAACAAAATATAAATAAATCTCATATTTTCTAACATGACATTAGCACGGTTATCCCGTTTGTTTGGATATCACCTCTTATGTCTTTAAATAAACAAAATATAAATAAATCTCATATTTTCTAACATGACATTAGCACGGTTATCCCGTTTGTTTGGATATCACCTCTTATGTCTTTAAATAAACAAAATATAATTCTAATATTTTCTCTCACTCTTAAAGGACAAAAATAATCAAGCTATAGCAACAAAATTCTTTATCTATTTTACGTTGTTTACTATATCAACCTAAATTAAATTAAATAAAAGGGGAGGAAAATATTAAATATAATACCAAAATGAAAGTTTGATACTAATTATCTATTTCACAACGATTATAAAATTTATATTTTAATTTTTAGAGAGTAACAAAAGTTTTCAATTATTATTAAAATGCCATCAGAAGGTGAAAGGGAGAGAAACAGTTTTACTGATCTTCCAGGTTAGCAATTTTAAATGACAATTAAGATTATAGTTATCCTTTATTTCTACCCAAAACTAATTATGGCTTTAAAACAGTAACAAAGTTTATTTTATTTACTTTTTTTTGGTATCTGTTGTGAAGACCAAATGAAATAAACCTCAACAAACCTCACGATTAACAAACCAAAAGAACATTAATTGTTTTTTTTTTCATAACTGAGTTTATGTGAGTTTTCCTAAATGATTTAAGTTCAGGGTTATCCTATTACCATGCTCTCCCTTCGCGCTGTTACGGAGCCGACAGCCTCACGCTGGACGTAGCAACGAGATTAATCTCGTGGGGATGTGGGGATTTTTATCAGGCAGGAAAAAGCCCTCTCATTTTCTTATGTTATGTGCTAGTCCGAAGCAACGATACCAGCGTTCTGATGTTTAAACAACAGGTGGCAGTTTTTGCTTCTTTTATGAGTAACTTTAAAAACTAAAACTTAACCTTAAATTCTGTTGGAGGTTGTACAGGGAACAGTGAATGACTCGTTCTTTTGATACAGACTTGTCGGTTCACAATGTTTCCTTCAACGTGGGACAGCCCGCCGACAGCCGGGACCAGCAACTGTATGAGGGGAACCTATAGAGAAGGGCTACTGCCCTGGGCGACAGCCCCATAGTCTCGTCCGGTGCACAGGGTAGGGAAACCTTTGGAAACGTGGTCGAGAGTGCGTTACAGGAGCTTTCTTTTGCACAACTGACAACTTTTGTTTTGAATTTTCTTTTATTTTTTTTAATAGCGAAGAATTCTGCCTTCCTGTCGTGTTTCAAAGTTTTCTTTAAAATAGTGTTTTTTTTAACTAACGGCCATAATAGATTTTGGTTAATTTTTGTCCACTCAGTATAATACTTCAATTAGTATTTTTCAGCGAACCTGACGAACACAACGTAGGGTCGGCCATAGATTCTTGCCCGAATCTAGACGGTCACGTCCGAGCCTATTTCTTTATTGTATGTGAGACATACTAATGCATTATTTTATGTATTTGAATGTCACATGTGGAATTCTGGAATGGGTGAATAGACTCAATACCATGAGTCGTGCAAATAACACTTTTGTGTTAAATCAGACCTCCAAGGGCACAATTTTTTTGTTGTAATAATAATAATAAAAAAGTAATTTTTATTTTTCAGCTTTGCAGGTTATTGTTAATTTAATTAACCTATTTTAATAACCCACTAATTAATATTTCTTTCAGCTTTTTACTCCGGTCATATGAGCCGGGGGCCGTAAGGTTACAGTGGTGCCGTGACCAGGATTGAAGTTTTTCAAATTGTACTGATGTGGTTGCTTTATTTTGTTTAGGATTGAAGTTCTTTCAAATTGTACTGATGTGGTTGATTTATCTTTTTTCAGGATTGAAGTTTTTTTTAATTGTACTGTTGTTTGGTATTATTTTTCGCTCATAACCCTGTTTTTCGCTCAAAATAATAGGGGGTGACTGTAACAGAGCAGACCCAGGTGACCTTATTTGAATTTTTTTTCACTATTTTTGTTAATTTATTTATTTGGTAAACTTATTCTTTCCCCCATGTTACGCCCTGAGGTTTAATTATTTTACTCTATTATTTATATTTAATTAAAATTATATTATGATTTTAATTTACCCTGCAATACTGGAAAAATATTTTATTAAAAGTGTAATAACTTTTCATTTCCAAATATAGGCCCTGATAAATCTATTTAGGTAGCCAGTCTTGAAAATAAAATCCTCAGTATATTTTCTATGATATTTAGGAGGACGCGTGAACTTTGGACCGTTCACATCTTTGCCGCAATTATTGATTTTTTATAGCAGCCAACGTCGTACTTCGTATTACAAACGACGCAGGGTGTTAAAACGCACAAACGAAGACCTTGGTGGGGGAGAAGAGTGGTTAGCTGCTAGACAAAGAATTTCAAAAGAGACACTTATTAACTTCGATAGGTACGGTAAGCACCTAAATTCAAGAGTCATCATAAGTTTATTTTCTGCAGATTTTCTTTAAAATTAATTTTTCTAAATACAATAATTCAATTAGAAAAACAAATGGCATTGGGTTAAATAAGTTTAATTTTATTTGTGTGGATTTAATTTGTGTAACTATTTAAAATTCAGGGGATGTTTTTTTTTTAAAAAAAGGTGTTAAGTTCTTAAAGACCAAGTTTATTTTCTTTAGTTTTTTTTATTTTGTTGGGTTACTCTAATTTGGGAATACTGGTTGGTTTTTTTTATACACAGGGCAAAATATATTTTTCAGACTGTAGGTATGGTAAACAACAAAATTTATTTTAATGATATAGGAATATAATTTTAAATTACTAATTTTTCTTAATTATAAATAAATTTCAGGACATCTGCTCGGTTATCCCGTTTGTTTGGATATCACCTCTTATGTCTTTAAATAAATCTCATAATTTCTAACATGACATTAGCACGGTTATCCCGTTTGTTTGGATATCACCTCTTATGTCTTTAAATAAATCTAATATTTTCTAACATGACATTAGCACGGTAATCCCGTTTGTTTGGATATCACCTCTTATGTCTTTAAATAAATCTAATATTTTCTAACATGACATTAGCACGGTTATCCCGTTTGTTTGGATATCACCTCTTATGTCTTTAAATAAATCTCATAATTTCTAACATGACATTAGCACGGTTATCCCGTTTGTTTGGATATCACCTCTTATGTCTTTAAATAAATCTAATATTTTCTAACATGACATTAGCACGGTTATCCCGTTTGTTTGGATATCACCTCTTATGTCTTTAAATAAACAAAATATAAATAAATCTCATATTTTCTAACATGACATTAGCACGGTTATCCCGTTTGTTTGGATATCACCTCTTATGTCTTTAAATAAACAAAATATAAATAAATCTCATATTTTCTAACATGACATTAGCACGGTTATCCCGTTTGTTTGGATATCACCTCTTATGTCTTTAAATAAACAAAATATAATTCTAATATTTTCTCTCACTCTTAAAGGACAAAAATAATCAAGCTATAGCAACAAAATTCTTTATCTATTTTACGTTGTTTACTATATCAACCTAAATTAAATTAAATAAAAGGGGAGGAAAATATTAAATATAATACCAAAATGAAAGTTTGATACTAATTATCTATTTCACAACGATTATAAAATTTATATTTTAATTTTTAGAGAGTAACAAAAGTTTTCAATTATTATTAAAATGCCATCAGAAGGTGAAAGGGAGAGAAACAGTTTTACTGATCTTCCAGGTTAGCAATTTTAAATGACAATTAAGATTATAGTTATCCTTTATTTCTACCCAAAACTAATTATGGCTTTAAAACAGTAACAAAGTTTATTTTATTTACTTTTTTTTGGTATCTGTTGTGAAGACCAAATGAAATAAACCTCAACAAACCTCACGATTAACAAACCAAAAGAACATTAATTGTTTTTTTTTTCATAACTGAGTTTATGTGAGTTTTCCTAAATGATTTAAGTTCAGGGTTATCCTATTACCATGCTCTCCCTTCGCGCTGTTACGGAGCCGACAGCCTCACGCTGGACGTAGCAACGAGATTAATCTCGTGGGGATGTGGGGATTTTTATCAGGCAGGAAAAAGCCCTCTCATTTTCTTATGTTATGTGCTAGTCCGAAGCAACGATACCAGCGTTCTGATGTTTAAACAACAGGTGGCAGTTTTTGCTTCTTTTATGAGTAACTTTAAAAACTAAAACTTAACCTTAAATTCTGTTGGAGGTTGTACAGGGAACAGTGAATGACTCGTTCTTTTGATACAGACTTGTCGGTTCACAATGTTTCCTTCAACGTGGGACAGCCCGCCGACAGCCGGGACCAGCAACTGTATGAGGGGAACCTATAGAGAAGGGCTACTGCCCTGGGCGACAGCCCCATAGTCTCGTCCGGTGCACAGGGTAGGGAAACCTTTGGAAACGTGGTCGAGAGTGCGTTACAGGAGCTTTCTTTTGCACAACTGACAACTTTTGTTTTGAATTTTCTTTTATTTTTTTTAATAGCGAAGAATTCTGCCTTCCTGTCGTGTTTCAAAGTTTTCTTTAAAATAGTGTTTTTTTTAACTAACGGCCATAATAGATTTTGGTTAATTTTTGTCCACTCAGTATAATACTTCAATTAGTATTTTTCAGCGAACCTGACGAACACAACGTAGGGTCGGCCATAGATTCTTGCCCGAATCTAGACGGTCACGTCCGAGCCTATTTCTTTATTGTATGTGAGACATACTAATGCATTATTTTATGTATTTGAATGTCACATGTGGAATTCTGGAATGGGTGAATAGACTCAATACCATGAGTCGTGCAAATAACACTTTTGTGTTAAATCAGACCTCCAAGGGCACAATTTTTTTGTTGTAATAATAATAATAAAAAAGTAATTTTTATTTTTCAGCTTTGCAGGTTATTGTTAATTTAATTAACCTATTTTAATAACCCACTAATTAATATTTCTTTCAGCTTTTTACTCCGGTCATATGAGCCGGGGGCCGTAAGGTTACACTAACCAAAAATTTCAGAGAAAAAATAGTATTGTTTGTAAAATTAAAATTTCAAGTAATTGCGTAAGAGGATTAGAAAAGGTATATTTTCTGGCCTGAAGTGTCAAAATCGAAATATTGGGTAGTCTTTTATCTTGATGAGACGTGGATTAATGAAGGCTATATAATTCCAAATTGTGACAAGATAAAAATATAACAAGTGCTCGCCAAGCTTCCATGGAAGGCCTGTCAACGGGTATTAAGGTGCCTTCAAGTAAAGGAAAGAGACTAATAATCGTCCATATTGGAAGCGAAGAGGGATTTTTAAAAGATGGTTTGCTAACCTTTCAGTCGATCAATACGGGAGATTATCACGAGGACATGAACTCGAATGTTATTGAGGACTATTTTGGTGAAATGATAACATATCTTCCAGCTGATTCAGAAGTAGTTATGGATAACGCAACCTATCATTCACGACGCACAGAGAAGACTCCAACTTCATCTTGGAGAAAACAACAAATTATCGACTGGTTAACCATCAAAAGTATTGAGTTTGAAGATAATTTAATAAAGAAGGAACTATTAGCTATAGAAAATTTACACAAACATAGTTTTATGAAATATGCCGTGGAAGATATAGCAGAAAAACATGGTGTAACTGTTCTGCGCATACCGCCATATCATTGCGAACTAAATCCTATAGAACTTATGGGCGCAAGTAAAAGGATTTGTAGCAAGACACAACACGACATTCAAAATGAAAGACGTTAAGCTACTATTTGAGCAAGCCATTAAGGAAGTGACACCAGAGAACTGGCGAAAAGCAGTCCATCATGTCATTAAAGAAGAGGAGAAAATGGGGGATCTTGACCACCTGATCGATCGGACCGTCGACCCGTTAATTATAACGTCAAGAGAAGATGACCTTCCTCAGAAGACGATGAATATTATGATTTTTTATAATTTAATTTCTGTATAATGTATTTTTTGTAATTTGTAATTTGTATTTTTTTATAATGTTTAATAAAAAAGAAGTGTAGCTAATACTATGTACATAATGCCTCATGTTATTCTGTTAAAATAAAATTATTTCCTTTTTACGAATATCCTACCGGCACGCCTTTATCACACCATTATCAGTGTTTGTGAATGAACAATAGGCAAAACCCATAAATTGACCCAAACCCGGGTGGTACTACCTGCACTTGATGAAAAGAAATAATTTTGCAATGAAATCAATGCCAAATTATGAAAGTGGCTTAAATATTCCTTGGGTCACTCTGTAGTCCCTTTGCATACCTAATGAGCTTTTATTACTCTACACCTTTCTGAAATAGACTATAAATATATAATTTTCTTCTTTTATTGTTTATATCAATTTTTCTTTTCTTTTGCTCCTCGTACACACTTCTGCCCTATCTTGTGAAGTGTCAACAGAAAAACAGGGCAAACCGGGGGCGAAAATTAAACGACAATAGCGAAAAACACAAAAGCAAATTTATTTATGACTATTGCCGTTTAAATTTGAATGAACTTACATTTAGTATTCATGAAAAACGTTCCGCCCGTCCATAAATATGACTTACCTGCACCATTAGTGAAATGGCAACGATTCCTTGTGATTTATGTTGCGCTTCCGACATATTGTGATATAATTCTTTGTTAAATCCGTAGAATTGGATCTGAAACAAGAATGGAACAAATCAGTTTTGCGTGAAATTGATGATCATTTAGAATATAAGCGAATAGACGTATACAGGATGCCAAAATAGATTTTACGCCTTGAGAGGATCTTGATTTAAAATATTTTTTCATTCCCAAGCAGCATCTTTCCGACGCTAAGCTAATATGTAACAATATGTATAAATAATAGTAAGCACTCTGACTGTGATTGTTGACGCTGGTGCCTCAAACACTACCCCAGGTCGGTTCCTGACGTATCACGGAAAAAAATGTATACTATAACCAAGAGTGATAGGCTTCAATTAAGAATACACTAGTTTCGTATATCCGCAAGAGCAAGTGTGCTTGTTATTCAAAGCATGGTATTCTTAAAATGACACAGTCACCATTACTTCTTTTAAGGGTCAACAAGCTTAAAGTGAGTATAGTAATTCGTACATCAAAGCATGCATTAACTTAAAACAACAGTAAGTAACCCTGGCATAAGTTTAGTAGTATTTTAACCAATATTAAGTTATCATAATTTTACTTTTTTTTATCGTATGGCAAAGCACATTCCTACAGGATAAAAAGAAACTTACAAAATACATGGACAGAATTATGTGAGTAAAATTACTTATATATAACAAACAAAAAAAAAGTTATCATAATGTAAAAGCAAGTAAACTTTAGGTGAGTATTCGTTATCCTTATCTCAATTTAATTTTAATCTAATGCTGAAAGTAAGCAAATATAGGACAAATACATCTACTCTTGAAATTAAATAATTAAAAATGTAATTCAACATCAAATAATCTTTCATTGAGTATAGTAATATTAAAATGAACCAATACTGTTCCTTGGTTTAATAGCGAGTACACTTAAAGTAACATTATTAATCTTTTATCTAAAGGCTGCCTTTAGTTGACCCATCTGCAAGTCAGCTAGACTGAGCTGCAAACACAAATCTGCTAAGTCTATGGTTTAAGATTCGGAAATACCAGGCGGACTGCAAAGCAATTTAAAAAAAATATATAAGTAACATTACAATTACGCGATTCATATTGACATAAGTTACGAAAACTTCCCCATATTGCAGACCTTATTTTTATGGATTATAAATCACTAATAAAAGCAAAACTTTGTTATTTTGCCTCTGGTTGTGAGGACCATGTGTTATATGAAATTAAGCATATTTCTTGCAGAAGAAAGCTAACAATTATTAAAACAAAGTATACATTCCGTTTAGTTTAATACGAGGAATAAGTAAGGAAAGAAATTCAGTGCAAACGTATATTTTTAGATTACTTTTATTAACATGAAAATATTCCAATCCATATTAACTTCATTAACTAACAAAATATCCTAACTCTTATATTTTATTATATAAAATAAATAACTCTTACTTAGGTACTTATATAGAATAGAACACTCTTGCAGGATTTCTTCCATAACTTACGCACTAAACTAAACAAAATCACAAATAAGGCTACCGATGCCGATCGGTCGAGGCGTCGAGGTCAACAGTCAAATGGCAAGTGGTGGCAAGTATAGCCAAAATTAATACAACTAATACAAGCTTATTATTTGTTTCGAACTGAAAAATCAATTCAAAATTAATATATTTTTAAGTTAGTGTATATTAACTATTTGTTTAAATATATGTATCATCCCCATAAAGATAACCTTGTTTTTATTAAAAAGTTGACAACAGTTATGCCAATTCATATAGACTAGTTGTTTTAAGTTAAGCAATTCTTGAAACAATTTAAAGTAAAATTTAATCTAACCTTATTCCTATTCTTTATTTTAAACTAATCTCTCTTATTGACTTAAAAGTAGCAGTAATTAAGCCAAAATTATGGTTGTCTTAACTGCCAAAAATAGAACAATAATTATACATTCAAGTTTATCCTTTTCTTGGACTAACAATTTTATTTTAATTCAAGTATAGTAGCGCTTTATGTTAGGCTAATTTTTCAAGAATAGATTAATTTTCAAATCAGATTGGGATTTTATTCGTGTAGCAACGATTCAAACATGATTGAGATCGAGCGTACACTACACATAAACATTTTAGTTACTAGAGCAAAATTATACGCAAGATGTTTGTTTCGGCATGTACATTCTACATTGTACGGTACTGGTATAGTAGTAGGTCACAGATATTTCTATTTCAAGCAATTTGCCATCAAATAATATTTAAAAAAAAAACGTCTGCCCAGCCAGATATGGTTTAAAAGATACTTAAAAAACCTAACCTTGACTGGCCGAGATTTCTGACAAATTTAACCCCGATTTATATCATAATTACCATAATATGATATAAATACTTTTGTAATGTCACGTAGAATTTAGTATCTTTTTAAACTCCTTTGACAATAATTTGGCAAGGGCCGAAACACGTGTCAGGAAACTGATTAAATTTGTGAAACATAAAAAGTAGTTATTATTTTCTCTTCCTGTGCAATATTTTTTTTTTGTATAAAAGGTCACAACTTAAAATTTTAGTACCCGTGTCGAATCATTTTTCAAAAAAGGAACTGTCCTGGATTTACTGAATTTATTCCAAGTTACCATTATACATTACCATACATAGTTTTTTTTTTTTTTTTTTTTATTTTTTGGCTTTGCACATTATGCATACAGCCACTACCGTAACTTAATTTATATTTTTTATTTTTAAAACATTCATACTACCTTATTCTCACTAATAAATAAATCGACATTTCTAAGAGACAAATATGTGCCTATGCGATACATAAATAAACAGGGACACACGCTTCACGCCACAGGGGTCCTTCTGGGCGACTTAAAAAAAACACACACAGTACTGGACCACGGATGGTAAAGAGTTAAATACATAGGATAATCAAGGCCCTACAACTTTCTCTCACACATTCTAACAAATGATATGAAAACCTCAAAAACCTTATTGTCACTTCTAACTAGTGCCATCAAGCTTTCAGCATTAATGGGTAAACTGCTATAGTTGGCCAATTCATGATATATATAATCAGAAGCTCGTTTATTATGCAGGCAATTAAATAACCAATGGTTTAGATCATCAATACTTGTACCATCGCACGAGCAGAATGGGCTATCCACAAGTTTCATCTTGTTTAGTAAATATCTTAAGTTTCCATGGCCGAATAATGCTCTCACAAAAGTTATGTAGTCTCATCTATTGAGTGATGTGACTTGTATACTAGGTTTCGAAACTAATAATTTGTTATTCCGGGTATAGTAGTTGGAGTTATTGGATGCATAGTGTGCATAAGATTCCTTCCACATATTTTTAATATTTCCTTTGACTACTGAAACTAAATCATTATGTTGTAACCCAGTTATAACTGTACCGTTTTGAATAGCCTGTTTAGCAAATAAGTCCACTTTGTCATTATGAACAATTCCCGCATGACCTTTAACCCAGATAAAGGAGACCTTAATATTTTTTGATTTCAGCTCTGATACTTTTTGACAAATGTCGAATTTAATAGGGTTTATATAAACATTTTTTACTTTATTTTCTACAGCTTTGAGACACGACATAGAGTCCGATAGAATAGCGTAATTGGTGGCCGGGTGATTCATTGACAGTTGTAGTATATAATTCAGTGCTTGTTTAACAGCAATTGATTCTGCTGTAAATATGTATATAGTTATATTGCATATTTATGTTAATTTGTAAGTATACCTAATATTAAAATTAGTACGCGTAAGTTACGCAGCAGGTGCAGTATACGGTACCAACAGATCAAAAACACTATTTTTCATAAAGTTTTTTTTTATATCTCAAACTTTTTACCAATCACCGTATATTATTCCATATTCAAATTGTCCGACCATCGAAACTTTAGCCACACGCATACTCATCCCGCTTCCCTTTTAAATAAATCACGAATATCGAATCGATACATCTCGGGGCAGTTATTCATTTTTCTTCTCAGATCGAGGCCCGATTTGATCACCTTAAGTGCTCCGAAAAACTTTTATTGGGTCGTAACGAGATATTTTATGTTTTTTCTAGGTTTATCACGGGAACGTTAGGAACGACTTTATTTGATTTAGGGGGAGTATTTTCGGTAAAAAAATGTTTTTACTTGTGCAATCATGGATGTTGTTTATCGAATCATGTTTATGTTTAATGCTAATGGCTTATAACACTAGGCAAAAGATACAAAAAAAAATTGCGAGTGATGTTATAATGACTGTACGGGGGCGTTTAAAGCATCCTGAGCATTCAACAACTAAAATTTTCCACCATGTATAGATTTTGACTTATATTAGTAATTGTTATTTTATACAAACATTTTTATATAATATTTATACATCAATTTAAACCAAGATATTTTAGGAATTATTGCTGATCGCTTTCTCTCAATAAACCAACCAAACCAACAATATTCCCCCATCATTGCTGGTTCCCAACGTCCTTGGAAGCGTTGCTCCTTTGTTGTCTTGGTGGAATCTTGTTTCTTGTTCGCCACTAACCGCAACCACATTTTCTGGGAAAAAATTTAATGAGAATACAAGAAGTGTATTTTAACAGACCTACGATAGCCCATTTAGTAGTAGCTTTCAAGTAGTTCTTCTGCAAGTTTTTCATAGCTTTGTGCTTTTTTGTTTCCTAAAAACTTTGAAACCATTCTTTTAAAATAACTCCACGCAGCTAATCACTTATAGTTTTTGGTCAAACTGCTGTGTCCCTTAGTATTTTTTTTTATTTTGTGGTCCAACAAATATTCCTTCGTTAGGCTTAGCATCAATTAGTTTTGGAAAAATTCGTTTGAAGTATTTAAATGCATCTCTCTCATCTCATCTTTATCTAATGCTTTCACAATATTTTTTATTAATCCCAGTTTAATGCGTAATGGTGGTAACAGAACTTTTTTGGGATCAACAAGAGGTATATTTTTTACGTTAGCTTGACCTGGAATATAATATTGATCTCTCCGAAGCCATTTTTTTACTTGGTAATGGCTCTCTATTTCTCTACTATCTCAAAGACAAAAAACAGCAATACTTCGTAAATCCACCCTGCAGCCCTAGTAATAGTCCTATGATTTTAAGGTCACCACATACTTATACATATCATAGTTTATTGTATTTAGAATAAGTGAAATACTTTCGTATGTTTCCTTCATGTCAACTGCATGTGCAAGAGAAATAGAGGGTATTTTGTTGCTATTATTAAGCAGAACTGCTTTTAAACTTATTTTAGACGAATCTATAAATAACCGCCGTTCGTCCGAGTTATGTGCAAATCCTAATTTTTCATTCGCATTAACAGAAACACACATTTTATCCTGCATAGTCAAAAACGAGGGTAGCTCCTGATTACGGTTTCTAAGTATTGTATCTCCGCTATATTATAAATTACCATTTAAAGCAATTGTTTTTATTAATTTGAATTGATTAAAATACTTATTTTTGCTGAAAAAATCATAACTTAAAAATCTTACGTGTTAAGAAGTTCTTACGATCATTTTCGCATTTAGAGACCAAAATTAACAGAAAACTGCCTTTTACAATACAGTCGCAAATTGGCTGTAAACAAGAGGCAGAACAAGGTGAAGTTTTGGACATTTGAATTTTTGTTATGAATTAATCATGGCCTAACTGTGGCAAACGATGAGTAGAACAAACTAGTTTAGGTTAATTAAATCTCCTATTTCTAATAACAAACATTTTATTTATCATCATTTGCTATGATTAATTTAATACTATTAGTTTATCCATTTTATTTACGGTACAATAGGTTGCCAAACCTTGCGCTGAAAACTAATCCAGCTACGAACAAACCCGAACAAACACGTCATGGTATTTTGGCGGCTTTGTACTACGCCGCAACCGTTAATTACAATATGGCAACGTAGCATTGAACGCAAAACAATCCCCGACGAGTTACATTCTCTAAATTGCTGATCTAGGCAGTTTAGGGCCCCTTGCATCAAAATTAACTTAAATTATTCTTAGTTAAGAGTATCTTAGATTATAAGTTAAACTTAAAATATTCTGTTTTGCACCAACCATATTTCAAAGAAACTTAAATAAGGTTCAAAAAAGGCGACAACACTGATTTTTAATGATTGCTTGGTAATAGACAAACGTAACACCATTATTTTGTTAAATAAAATGAAATAGAAACAATAAGACCTGCTTTTAGTTTTCCCTGGCTATGCGTAATTGCGTAAGCATAGCATAAGCGGATTCTTTTAAAAAATGTCATATTGTCCGTGTCTTCAAAATAGTTCGTCCTAAGAGGAAAGTATTTATTTAAAATCATTATTATGTTGTTATATAGGTACCTTTAACTAACAATATTGCAAAATGTATTATAATACAAGCATGTTTTATAAGTAACTATACATTTTACCTTATTATAATATTTAGCCTTCTAGGAAATCCATTTTCTATTAATTCTACAAATTCAAAAGCAGTGTTTTTTAAAAATCCAAAATCCTCGGCCTGACAGATAACTGGCGTACCGCTTGCCGCATGATTGGCTTGTAGCTACAATATTTGGACGCAAAACTCTTGTAGGTTGTTAGGGTTGCTCATAGCGTTTCCTACTTGGAAGTTTAGTGCATGTCAAAAGTATTTCTATATTTTACCCGTGAGTAATGCCTTAACTTTTAATTGATCACACCTTGAGTTCGATGTTTCAATTGTAAATAAAACTAACGCTGTATTTTTGCAAGTCATTATGCTAATAAACTATTAAGACCCACGTACAAGTTTAAAATATGGTGAACGCGCTGATAAAAAAAACTTAACCAATTCCTGTCTCTGTCGCAGACATCTTGACGTAAAATAGACCAGACTTCAACAGGGTGTCATAAATGACAGGTGACTTAGCCACGATGCGGTGTGTTCTTAGAGAAGGTAAATGTCCATTTGAAACCTCTTGATAAATATGACTGTCACGTTAAATCTTCTTAGGCCTTTTGCACAGCTCCGTTAAGCTGGCCCACCCCGGTTAACATTTTTTTGCCAAAACGCTAGCAAAAAAATTTTTAGAGCTAGCACACCTACAGCATAGCTAAAAAAATCTGTTACTAAAAAATGCTGTTATATTCGGGGTGGGCAAAGTTAACGCTAGCCCCCCCCCCGGTCTTTTTTTTGCCAAAAAGCTAGCACATATAAAGGGCACCTAGCACAGCAATTTTTAGAGCTAGCACACCTACAGCATAGCTGTAAAATGCTGTTATATTCGGGGGGTGCCAGGTTAACGCTAGAAGAGAAATTTTCAAAATCGCCCTGTAGATTAAAAACTATGACAACTGTTGAATTTTTGATAACGGCATATTTCGTTTTACGAGAAAGTAGCATATCGATACCTTACTTTGAAAACCTCGTAAGTGCAATTTTTTGCAAAATTGCACTTTATGCGTCATTACATTAATGGTGTTATATTTTATGTTATGTGAAAACCTCGTATATGGTCATCATGCATAATACGCCACCTATTGGCGAATTTGAATATCTCGTGAGTTACCCGTTTGATATTTCTAACTGAAAACCTCGTAAGTTTTAGGTGCTTTTGGTTAGATAAATAAGAGTAGGTAAGTACTTTTGAACTTTTGTTATGTTTATGTGTAATCTAAGGATTGTTACATAATGTTTTACTAATAAAATGTAAGCTCCGTTACATTGTAAAAGGTTAGTCATTCATCGTTTATTATTACTAAAAAGTTAAGAGGTTTTCACATACTACTATTTACAACTAACACAAAACAGTTTTTCTTTGCTACTGCAAAATATAGGAAAATGCACTTACGAGGTTTTCAAAGTAAGGTATCGATATGCAAAAATCCTAGGGCTCTATCTCCAATAGTCAATAGCAACCGAGATACCCCACAAAAGTGCCAATTTGGGACACCCTGTACGTACGTTTCAGTGAGAGTCCACAATTGTATGTTAAAGGTTGGCAATCCTTGACTTTAAAAATATAATTAGTTAAGAGTATTTTTTTGTCAACATTTAACCTACAATTTTTAGCTGTTGTAGGTACCTATGTAGTTTTAAAAAAATAGACTAGACAGAATGGTCCAGATTTTTTGTACCAAGCTTTGGCCATCGATATAGGAAATAATTTTTTCTAAAAAAAGTCTAAAAAACCTATAGGTCAACAGCCAACTTGCTTTCGGTTTTGATATACATGGCATTAACGTTTATTATTTTTTAATGTTTTATTTATATTATTCCCTCCCAGTTTTCTAGGTTTATACCCTAAATTAATTTATAAAAATTAATATTTCAATTTGTTATGTGCACATTTTTAAATATAGGTAGCTATGTATTATACAGTGTATCCCAGAATCTAACGATAAAACTTGTAGTGATAGAAGGCATTACATATTGCATTTAAAGGCAAAGTTATGTGATTAAAATATGCTTCGTTTACGTAATATAAAGGGTTAAAGTTAAAAATTTAGTTTTTACTTCATTGAATATTTTCTTTTAAAATGGCCGCATCATTACGAAATTTGGTATATTTAAGCCTTTTGGGATGAACAATTAATATTTAGTCGTAATTTTGCTATACATGGTAGAGAGTGCCATCTATAAGGCTTGCTTTTATTATTCAGAGCGATGTGGGAAGGAATTTAGAAACACATTTTTAGGCTATTTTTAATGGCGTTCTCTACTACATATAGCAATACTCGATATGAATTTTTGATTCAAAAAGATTATATAATATACCAAATTTCGTAATGATATGCCCATTTTTAAAGAAAATATTCAAGTGTGTGAAGTGAAAATTAAATTTTGGACTTTAACCCTTTATATTCCCTAAAAGAAGCATATTTGAATAACACAACTTTGGCTTGAAATGCATTATGTAATGCACTCTATCACTTAACGTTTTATCGTTGATTTCTGAGATACCCTGTATATTATTCATTTATATTTATCTTGTAATATGGCTTATATTAGAATTCAAAATTAATTTACAGGCTGTGTGTTTCTTTTGTTTTTTTTTTAGTGTTTTATGATCTTAAAAAGACAGACCTTTTTTATTTATTTTAAATAACCAAAAAATTTAGACCATCCAAATACTTAAATCCTATGGTCGCCCAGTTAAAGCGGGTTCGTTGTTCCTATCTAGAACCTAATGACGAAACGTTATTAATAGACTACACGAAAACACATAGAGCAATGGCAATTGGATTATTAGGAAACGGAAATATTGTTCACAAAAATCCAATAAAAGTTAATAAAAATTTAATAATATTACGAAATACATGTAGTTGTGACGCCATATCACAGCTATTTTGTGTTGCATATTGTGACAGTGCTTCCTTTCAAAAGATTTTTAAACAGAATCCAAACAATCTTTTTGCAGATTTAATCCAAAAAAATATTAAAAGTGGAATAGCTGCAGCATATAGTACACGGGCACAAATATTATTTAATTCATTTCCTCACGATGTACTACCCGGAAATATTATTTGTGTTCAAGCAGAAAGTACTTTGTTTAATACAGTTTCGACAGCCTTGAATAATTTTTATATGGGAGTAGAGACTATGCAGTGTACGACATGCAAAAATGTAAATTTAAAACAAGTAAATTTTCTTTCTGTCAAAATAAATAATATCTTGGAATTAAACAAAAAAGTACATAATTTATTATCAAAACCTAGTGAATGTCAAACTTGTTTAAAATGTAAAAATAATGTAGTAATCCCAAAAACGGAATTATTTAATAATTATGTTCTAATTGAACCTATTAATACAAGTAAAATATCTTTAGACTTAAAATGAAGTTTGGATTCGGTGCCAAAATTTTTAAAATGCCGACAAATCACGTTTTCGTTAAGAGGGGTAGGATACCAGGGCGACAGTGATCCAAATCATCTCGGACATTTTGTTGCCTATGGTTATAGACACAATGATAAATGGCTTATGTATAACGATTTGTTAACAAAAGTAAATCCGGTCTCACCTACAACTGGAGATAAAACAGTATTATTATTTTATTCAATATAAAAAATATAATGTACCTATAATATTATTGTTTTTTTACTACTTTATGTTTCCCAACCCATTTCATAAAAACCTGCTACCATAACTCTTAGGCTTGCCATTTGTTGCAATTTGTTCCGATTTGTGCAAATCCTAAAGTGCGGATAATGTTCCTGACTGATGAATTTGAAGATTTTCTGTCAAACCTGTCAGGACGAGCCAATAGAAATATTAAAGAGTAACAGGCACCCCCCGAATATAACAGCATTTTACAGCTATGCTGTAGGTGTGCTAGCTCTAAAAATTGGTGTGCTAGGTTGTGCTAGGTGCCCTTTATATGTGCTAGCTTTTTAAAAAAAAAAAAAAAAAAATTACCTTGTCGGACTTCCATTGTCTTTATTTTGTTACTTAACACAACGTTTCGGTTAGTTAGTATCTCTAACCGTTTTCAAGTGTAGACTAAATTATAATTCTAAGGCTACTGTCTTAAATACTATCCATGTGCAATGAAGCTTGATGACTCCGCCTACGTGCTTATTGGAGTGTGAAGTTTGAGCTGTTGGTTTTGGACAAGAAGTGGCTTCCAGATATTGGGGATATCTATACTTGGTTTACTGAATATATGTGTATTTTGATTCATAAAAGCTGCTTCCTTGAATTTTCGTTTTTTCCAGTGCTGTTCCGTGTCCAAGACCCTGGCTTCTGACCACTGTATATTATGTTGGTTAGTCCATACATGTTCCGCTATACCTGATCTCGAAGTTTCACCTCTTTGAGTATGTTTCAGATGTTCTTTAACTCGTACGGGAAGAGGTCTTTTTGTTTCTCCAATGTACGATTCGCCACACTCGCAAGGGATTTGATAGATACAATTTTTTGTGTTTTCATTACTGGGGGGTTTTACTTTTGTAAGAAGGCTTCTGAGCGTATTTCCGGATTTAAAGGCTGTTTTGATATTATAGTTTTTGGTTATTCTTCTAATCTTTTCAGAAATCCCCTTGACATAAGGTATTGTAAGAAATGTTTGCTCCTCTCTAGCTTCTGTATTAGTTTTTACTTCGCGATTTTTAAATTTTGAGATGGTATTAGTTACAAACGTTTCAGGGTAACCATTTTGTTTTAAATCTCTTTTGATGTTTGAAATTTCAATATTTAGGTCTTCCGGATTGTTGCAAATGTTAGATGCTCTGTGATAAAGTGTTTGAATTATGCCCTGTTTTATGGAGTTTGAATGATTCGATCCGTGATTAAGGTATTGCCCGGTGTGAGTGGGTTTTCTGTATACTGAAGTTTTTATGTTATCAGCACTTCGTTTGACGAGAACATCGAGAAAAGGTAGAGTGGAATGTTTTTCTGTTTCCATGGTAAATTTAATGGATTGTCTTATACTATTAATATGTTCCAAAAACCGTATCAGCTCTTCGTTGCTGTCTGTCCAGATAATAAAGGTATCATCAACATATCTAAGCCAAAGTTTAGGTTTAATCTTGGCAGTGTCAATAGCGTGTGACTCGAACCATTCCATGTACAGGTTAGCCACCACCGGAGAGAGAGATGAACCCATTGGAAGACCGTCATCCTGGGCATAGAACCTATCTTTTACTTGAAAGTAGGAACTACGTAAACAGCACTCCAATAGTTCCATCACTCCATCCAGCGGCAAACTAGTGCGTTCTGAAAGGGTTGGGTCATCTTGTAACTTTTGTTTAATGATATGCAGTGATTCCCCTATTGGGACGTTGGTATATAAGCTTTCTACATCAAAACTAACAAATGTGTCTTGTGGTTCTAAATTGACGGTTTTCAGAATATTTACAAAATGATTAGAGTTCTGAACAAAAGAAAATGACTTACCCTGTAACGGTTTAATTATCTCAAGAAGAAATTTTGACAATGCGCTTGTAGGAGAATCCCTGGAGCTGGTGATTGGTCTTAGTGGCATGTTGTTCTTATGAATTTTAGGAAGACCATAGAGATGAGGAGGTTTGCTATGGTGTGGTGTTAGTTTTGTTCGAAGGGCATCTGGAATGTAGGCTGAGTATTTCTTTAGCGTTCGGTATATTCTTCCCTCAATCGTTGCTGTTGGTTCCTTGGTTAGTATCCTGTATTCTCCTTTGGTCAATACTTCTTCAATCTTTTGGTCATATGTTTCGATGTCCATAATCACAGTGGCATTTCCTTTGTCAGCTGGAAGAATTTTTATAGATCTGTCCTTCTGAAGATGTTTTAGTGCTATTTCTTCCTGTTTAGTAACGTTCTTATTGACTTTTTTGTTCTTCTCTATGGCAACTCGTACCTCGTATCGGAGTTCGTCTGCGACCGTTGATGGTAGGTTCAAGGTTTCTATGGATGCTATAATATCCAGGGTAGGTGACTGTTTAGGTGTAATTGAAAAATTAAGACCCTTTTGTAAAAGTTGTTCTTCTGCATCACTCAATAATCTCTTCGAAGTATTTATTATTGTTCTTACCGACTCCGTTGTTGGTTCTATTTGGTTATTTGGTTGAAGTCTTTGTAGTTTTCCTTTATGTTTAGCTGATAGTGCCTCTCGTAATTTGTTGCAGGTGTGGTCAATTTTATTAAAGATTGGTGCGTAGTCTTCCTCCAAAGTGAGTTCCTTGATTTCCTCAAAGCGTTGGGTGACTTCAGTTTCAAGGATTGATTTCTTCCATCTGTGGTAATTAATCTGTGAGCGCATCAGTGCTTTGCTAGCGTTATCTAGAATACGTCGGGCTCTGGTTCCAGGTATTGGAGCTTTAAGTCTAAATCCAACTGGTATGACGTCGCTGTCTCTGGCTTCGCATAAAAAAGCAATGTGACTTTGTTCCTTGGTCATCTTGATCTTCGTCTTCTCGTAGCCCTTGAATTGTTCGCTGATACCGGGTCCGTACCGGGATTCCAGTGTTTGTTTGAAGGTGGTAGACAATGAAGTAATATCAAAAAAATTACCTTGTCGGACTTCCATTGTCTTTATTTTGTTACTTAACACAACGTTTCGGTTAGTTAGTATCTCTAACCGTTTTCAAGTGTAGACTAAATTATAATTCTAAGGCTACTGTCTTAAATACTATCCATGTGCAATGAAGCTTGATGACTCCGCCTACGTGCTTATTGGAGTGTGAAGTTTGAGCTGTTGGTTTTGGACAAGAAGTGGCTTCCAGATATTGGGGATATCTATACTTGGTTTACTGAATATATGTGTATTTTGATTCATAAAAGCTGCTTCCTTGAATTTTCGTTTTTTCCAGTGCTGTTCCGTGTCCAAGGCTTCTGACCACTGTATATTATGTTGGTTAGTCCATACATGTTCCGCTATACCTGATCTCGAAGTTTCACCTCTTTGAGTATGTTTCAGATGTTCTTTAACTCGTACGGGAAGAGGTCTTTTTGTTTCTCCAATGTACGATTCGCCACACTCGCAAGGGATTTGATAGATACAATTTTTTGTGTTTTCATTACTGGGGGGTTTTACTTTTGTAAGAAGGCTTCTGAGCGTATTTCCGGATTTAAAGGCTGTTTTGATATTATAGTTTTTGGTTATTCTTCTAATCTTTTCAGAAATCCCCTTGACATAAGGTATTGTAAGAAATGTTTGCTCCTCTCTAGCTTCTGTATTAGTTTTTACTTCGCGATTTTTAAATTTTGAGATGGTATTAGTTACAAACGTTTCAGGGTAACCATTTTGTTTTAAATCTCTTTTGATGTTTGAAATTTCAATATTTAGGTCTTCCGGATTGTTGCAAATGTTAGATGCTCTGTGATAAAGTGTTTGAATTATGCCCTGTTTTATGGAGTTTGAATGATTCGATCCGTGATTAAGGTATTGCCCGGTGTGAGTGGGTTTTCTGTATACTGAAGTTTTTATGTTATCAGCACTTCGTTTGACGAGAACATCGAGAAAAGGTAGAGTGGAATGTTTTTCTGTTTCCATGGTAAATTTAATGGATTGTCTTATACTATTAATATGTTCCAAAAACCGTATCAGCTCTTCGTTGCTGTCTGTCCAGATAATAAAGGTATCATCAACATATCTAAGCCAAAGTTTAGGTTTAATCTTGGCAGTGTCAATAGCGTGTGACTCGAACCATTCCATGTACAGGTTAGCCACCACCGGAGAGAGAGATGAACCCATTGGAAGACCGTCATCCTGGGCATAGAACCTATCTTTTACTTGGAAGTAGGAACTACGTAAACAGCACTCCAATAGTTCCATCACTCCATCCAGCGGCAAACTAGTGCGTTCTGAAAGGGTTGGGTCATCTTGTAACTTTTGTTTAATGATATGCAGTGATTCCCCTATTGGGACGTTGGTATATAAGCTTTCTACATCAAAACTAACAAATGTGTCTTGTGGTTCTAAATTGACGGTTTTCAGAATATTTACAAAATGATTAGAGTTCTGAACAAAAGAAAATGACTTACCCTGTAACGGTTTAATTATCTCAAGAAGAAATTTTGACAATGCGCTTGTAGGAGAATCCCTGGAGCTGGTGATTGGTCTTAGTGGCATGTTGTTCTTATGAATTTTAGGAAGACCATAGAGATGAGGAGGTTTGCTATGGTGTGGTGTTAGTTTTGTTCGAAGGGCATCTGGAATGTAGGCTGAGTATTTCTTTAGCGTTCGGTATATTCTTCCCTCAATCGTTGCTGTTGGTTCCTTGGTTAGTATCCTGTATTCTCCTTTGGTCAATACTTCTTCAATCTTTTGGTCATATGTTTCGATGTCCATAATCACAGTGGCATTTCCTTTGTCAGCTGGAAGAATTTTTATAGATCTGTCCTTCTGAAGATGTTTTAGTGCTATTTCTTCCTGTTTAGTAACGTTCTTATTGACTTTTTTGTTCTTCTCTATGGCAACTCGTACCTCGTATCGGAGTTCGTCTGCGACCGTTGATGGTAGGTTCAAGGTTTCTATGGATGCTATAATATCCAGGGTAGGTGACTGTTTAGGTGTAATTGAAAAATTAAGACCCTTTTGTAAAAGTTGTTCTTCTGCATCACTCAATAATCTCTTCGAAGTATTTATTATTGTTCTTACCGACTCCGTTGTTGGTTCTATTTGGTTATTTGGTTGAAGTCTTTGTAGTTTTCCTTTATGTTTAGCTGATAGTGCCTCTCGTAATTTGTTGCAGGTGTGGTCAATTTTATTAAAGATTGGTGCGTAGTCTTCCTCCAAAGTGAGTTCCTTGATTTCCTCAAAGCGTTGGGTGACTTCAGTTTCAAGGATTGATTTCTTCCATCTGTGGTAATTAATCTGTGAGCGCATCAGTGCTTTGCTAGCGTTATCTAGAATACGTCGGGCTCTGGTTCCAGGTATTGGAGCTTTAAGTCTAAATCCAACTGGTATGACGTCGCTGTCTCTGGCTTCGCATAAAAAAGCAATGTGACTTTGTTCCTTGGTCATCTTGATCTTCGTCTTCTCGTAGCCCTTGAATTGTTCGCTGATACCGGGTCCGTACCGGGATTCCAGTGTTTGTTTGAAGGTGGTAGACAATGAAGTAATATCAAAAAAATTACCTTGTCGGACTTCCATTGTCTTTATTTTGTTACTTAACACAACGTTTCGGTTAGTTAGTATCTCTAACCGTTTTCAAGTGTAGACTAAATTATAATTCTAAGGCTACTGTCTTAAATACTATCCATGTGCAATGAAGCTTGATGACTCCGCCTACGTGCTTATTGGAGTGTGAAGTTTGAGCTGTTGGTTTTGGACAAGAAGTGGCTTCCAGATATTGGGGATATCTATACTTGGTTTACTGAATATATGTGTATTTTGATTCATAAAAGCTGCTTCCTTGAATTTTCGTTTTTTCCAGTGCTGTTCCGTGTCCAAGACCCTGGCTTCTGACCACTGTATATTATGTTGGTTAGTCCATACATGTTCCGCTATACCTGATCTCGAAGTTTCACCTCTTTGAGTATGTTTCAGATGTTCTTTAACTCGTACGGGAAGAGGTCTTTTTGTTTCTCCAATGTACGATTCGCCACACTCGCAAGGGATTTGATAGATACAATTTTTTGTGTTTTCATTACTGGGGGGTTTTACTTTTGTAAGAAGGCTTCTGAGCGTATTTCCGGATTTAAAGGCTGTTTTGATATTATAGTTTTTGGTTATTCTTCTAATCTTTTCAGAAATCCCCTTGACATAAGGTATTGTAAGAAATGTTTGCTCCTCTCTAGCTTCTGTATTAGTTTTTACTTCGCGATTTTTAAATTTTGAGATGGTATTAGTTACAAACGTTTCAGGGTAACCATTTTGTTTTAAATCTCTTTTGATGTTTGAAATTTCAATATTTAGGTCTTCCGGATTGTTGCAAATGTTAGATGCTCTGTGATAAAGTGTTTGAATTATGCCCTGTTTTATGGAGTTTGAATGATTCGATCCGTGATTAAGGTATTGCCCGGTGTGAGTGGGTTTTCTGTATACTGAAGTTTTTATGTTATCAGCACTTCGTTTGACGAGAACATCGAGAAAAGGTAGAGTGGAATGTTTTTCTGTTTCCATGGTAAATTTAATGGATTGTCTTATACTATTAATATGTTCCAAAAACCGTATCAGCTCTTCGTTGCTGTCTGTCCAGATAATAAAGGTATCATCAACATATCTAAGCCAAAGTTTAGGTTTAATCTTGGCAGTGTCAATAGCGTGTGACTCGAACCATTCCATGTACAGGTTAGCCACCACCGGAGAGAGAGATGAACCCATTGGAAGACCGTCATCCTGGGCATAGAACCTATCTTTTACTTGAAAGTAGGAACTACGTAAACAGCACTCCAATAGTTCCATCACTCCATCCAGCGGCAAACTAGTGCGTTCTGAAAGGGTTGGGTCATCTTGTAACTTTTGTTTAATGATATGCAGTGATTCCCCTATTGGGACGTTGGTATATAAGCTTTCTACATCAAAACTAACAAATGTGTCTTGTGGTTCTAAATTGACGGTTTTCAGAATATTTACAAAATGATTAGAGTTCTGAACAAAAGAAAATGACTTACCCTGTAACGGTTTAATTATCTCAAGAAGAAATTTTGACAATGCGCTTGTAGGAGAATCCCTGGAGCTGGTGATTGGTCTTAGTGGCATGTTGTTCTTATGAATTTTAGGAAGACCATAGAGATGAGGAGGTTTGCTATGGTGTGGTGTTAGTTTTGTTCGAAGGGCATCTGGAATGTAGGCTGAGTATTTCTTTAGCGTTCGGTATATTCTTCCCTCAATCGTTGCTGTTGGTTCCTTGGTTAGTATCCTGTATTCTCCTTTGGTCAATACTTCTTCAATCTTTTGGTCATATGTTTCGATGTCCATAATCACAGTGGCATTTCCTTTGTCAGCTGGAAGAATTTTTATAGATCTGTCCTTCTGAAGATGTTTTAGTGCTATTTCTTCCTGTTTAGTAACGTTCTTATTGACTTTTTTGTTCTTCTCTATGGCAACTCGTACCTCGTATCGGAGTTCGTCTGCGACCGTTGATGGTAGGTTCAAGGTTTCTATGGATGCTATAATATCCAGGGTAGGTGACTGTTTAGGTGTAATTGAAAAATTAAGACCCTTTTGTAAAAGTTGTTCTTCTGCATCACTCAATAATCTCTTCGAAGTATTTATTATTGTTCTTACCGACTCCGTTGTTGGTTCTATTTGGTTATTTGGTTGAAGTCTTTGTAGTTTTCCTTTATGTTTAGCTGATAGTGCCTCTCGTAATTTGTTGCAGGTGTGGTCAATTTTATTAAAGATTGGTGCGTAGTCTTCCTCCAAAGTGAGTTCCTTGATTTCCTCAAAGCGTTGGGTGACTTCAGTTTCAAGGATTGATTTCTTCCATCTGTGGTAATTAATCTGTGAGCGCATCAGTGCTTTGCTAGCGTTATCTAGAATACGTCGGGCTCTGGTTCCAGGTATTGGAGCTTTAAGTCTAAATCCAACTGGTATGACGTCGCTGTCTCTGGCTTCGCATAAAAAAGCAATGTGACTTTGTTCCTTGGTCATCTTGATCTTCGTCTTCTCGTAGCCCTTGAATTGTTCGCTGATACCGGGTCCGTACCGGGATTCCAGTGTTTGTTTGAAGGTGGTAGACAATGAAGTAATATCATATAGTGTGTTAAGTAACAAAATAAAGACAATGGAAGTCCGACAAGGTAATTTTTTTGATATTACTTCATTGTCTACCACCTTCAAACAAACACTGGAATCCCGGTACGGACCCGGTATCAGCGAACAATTCAAGGGCTACGAGAAGACGAAGATCAAGATGACCAAGGAACAAAGTCACATTGCTTTTTTATGCGAAGCCAGAGACAGCGACGTCATACCAGTTGGATTTAGACTTAAAGCTCCAATACCTGGAACCAGAGCCCGACGTATTCTAGATAACGCTAGCAAAGCACTGATGCGCTCACAGATTAATTACCACAGATGGAAGAAATCAATCCTTGAAACTGAAGTCACCCAACGCTTTGAGGAAATCAAGGAACTCACTTTGGAGGAAGACTACGCACCAATCTTTAATAAAATTGACCACACCTGCAACAAATTACGAGAGGCACTATCAGCTAAACATAAAGGAAAACTACAAAGACTTCAACCAAATAACCAAATAGAACCAACAACGGAGTCGGTAAGAACAATAATAAATACTTCGAAGAGATTATTGAGTGATGCAGAAGAACAACTTTTACAAAAGGGTCTTAATTTTTCAATTACACCTAAACAGTCACCTACCCTGGATATTATAGCATCCATAGAAACCTTGAACCTACCATCAACGGTCGCAGACGAACTCCGATACGAGGTACGAGTTGCCATAGAGAAGAACAAAAAAGTCAATAAGAACGTTACTAAACAGGAAGAAATAGCACTAAAACATCTTCAGAAGGACAGATCTATAAAAATTCTTCCAGCTGACAAAGGAAATGCCACTGTGATTATGGACATCGAAACATATGACCAAAAGATTGAAGAAGTATTGACCAAAGGAGAATACAGGATACTAACCAAGGAACCAACAGCAACGATTGAGGGAAGAATATACCGAACGCTAAAGAAATACTCAGCCTACATTCCAGATGCCCTTCGAACAAAACTAACACCACACCATAGCAAACCTCCTCATCTCTATGGTCTTCCTAAAATTCATAAGAACAACATGCCACTAAGACCAATCACCAGCTCCAGGGATTCTCCTACAAGCGCATTGTCAAAATTTCTTCTTGAGATAATTAAACCGTTACAGGGTAAGTCATTTTCTTTTGTTCAGAACTCTAATCATTTTGTAAATATTCTGAAAACCGTCAATTTAGAACCACAAGACACATTTGTTAGTTTTGATGTAGAAAGCTTATATACCAACGTCCCAATAGGGGAATCACTGCATATCATTAAACAAAAGTTACAAGATGACCCAACCCTTTCAGAACGCACTAGTTTGCCGCTGGATGGAGTGATGGAACTATTGGAGTGCTGTTTACGTAGTTCCTACTTTCAAGTAAAAGATAGGTTCTATGCCCAGGATGACGGTCTTCCAATGGGTTCATCTCTCTCTCCGGTGGTGGCTAACCTGTACATGGAATGGTTCGAGTCACACGCTATTGACACTGCCAAGATTAAACCTAAACTTTGGCTTAGATATGTTGATGATACCTTTATTATCTGGACAGACAGCAACGAAGAGCTGATACGGTTTTTGGAACATATTAATAGTATAAGACAATCCATTAAATTTACCATGGAAACAGAAAAACATTCCACTCTACCTTTTCTCGATGTTCTCGTCAAACGAAGTGCTGATAACATAAAAACTTCAGTATACAGAAAACCCACTCACACCGGGCAATACCTTAATCACGGATCGAATCATTCAAACTCCATAAAACAGGGCATAATTCAAACACTTTATCACAGAGCATCTAACATTTGCAACAATCCGGAAGACCTAAATATTGAAATTTCAAACATCAAAAGAGATTTAAAACAAAATGGTTACCCTGAAACGTTTGTAACTAATACCATCTCAAAATTTAAAAATCGCGAAGTAAAAACTAATACAGAAGCTAGAGAGGAGCAAACATTTCTTACAATACCTTATGTCAAGGGGATTTCTGAAAAGATTAGAAGAATAACCAAAAACTATAATATCAAAACAGCCTTTAAATCCGGAAATACGCTCAGAAGCCTTCTTACAAAAGTAAAACCCCCCAGTAATGAAAACACAAAAAATTGTATCTATCAAATCCCTTGCGAGTGTGGCGAATCGTACATTGGAGAAACAAAAAGACCTCTTCCCGTACGAGTTAAAGAACATCTGAAACATACTCAAAGAGGTGAAACTTCGAGATCAGGTATAGCGGAACATGTATGGACTAACCAACATAATATACAGTGGTCAGAAGCCAGGGTCTTGGACACGGAACAGCACTGGAAAAAACGAAAATTCAAGGAAGCAGCTTTTATGAATCAAAATACACATATATTCAGTAAACCAAGTATAGATATCCCCAATATCTGGAAGCCACTTCTTGTCCAAAACCAACAGCTCAAACTTCACACTCCAATAAGCACGTAGGCGGAGTCATCAAGCTTCATTGCACATGGATAGTATTTAAGACAGTAGCCTTAGAATTATAATTTAGTCTACACTTGAAAACGGTTAGAGATACTAACTAACCGAAACGTTGTGTTAAGTAACAAAATAAAGACAATGGAAGTCCGACAAGGTAATTTTTTTGATATTACTTCATTGTCTACCACCTTCAAACAAACACTGGAATCCCGGTACGGACCCGGTATCAGCGAACAATTCAAGGGCTACGAGAAGACGAAGATCAAGATGACCAAGGAACAAAGTCACATTGCTTTTTTATGCGAAGCCAGAGACAGCGACGTCATACCAGTTGGATTTAGACTTAAAGCTCCAATACCTGGAACCAGAGCCCGACGTATTCTAGATAACGCTAGCAAAGCACTGATGCGCTCACAGATTAATTACCACAGATGGAAGAAATCAATCCTTGAAACTGAAGTCACCCAACACTTTGAGGAAATCAAGGAACTCACTTTGGAGGAAGACTACGCACCAATCTTTAATAAAATTGACCACACCTGCAACAAATTACGAGAGGCACTATCAGCTAAACATAAAGGAAAACTACAAAGACTTCAACCAAATAACCAAATAGAACCAACAACGGAGTCGGTAAGAACAATAATAAATACTTCGAAGAGATTATTGAGTGATGCAGAAGAACAACTTTTACAAAAGGGTCTTAATTTTTCAATTACACCTAAACAGTCACCTACCCTGGATATTATAGCATCCATAGAAACCTTGAACCTACCATCAACGGTCGCAGACGAACTCCGATACGAGGTACGAGTTGCCATAGAGAAGAACAAAAAAGTCAATAAGAACGTTACTAAACAGGAAGAAATAGCACTAAAACATCTTCAGAAGGACAGATCTATAAAAATTCTTCCAGCTGACAAAGGAAATGCCACTGTGATTATGGACATCGAAACATATGACCAAAAGATTGAAGAAGTATTGACCAAAGGAGAATACAGGATACTAACCAAGGAACCAACAGCAACGATTGAGGGAAGAATATACCGAACGCTAAAGAAATACTCAGCCTACATTCCAGATGCCCTTCGAACAAAACTAACACCACACCATAGCAAACCTCCTCATCTCTATGGTCTTCCTAAAATTCATAAGAACAACATGCCACTAAGACCAATCACCAGCTCCAGGGATTCTCCTACAAGCGCATTGTCAAAATTTCTTCTTGAGATAATTAAACCGTTACAGGGTAAGTCATTTTCTTTTGTTCAGAACTCTAATCATTTTGTAAATATTCTGAAAACCGTCAATTTAGAACCACAAGACACATTTGTTAGTTTTGATGTAGAAAGCTTATATACCAACGTCCCAATAGGGGAATCACTGCATATCATTAAACAAAAGTTACAAGATGACCCAACCCTTTCAGAACGCACTAGTTTGCCGCTGGATGGAGTGATGGAACTATTGGAGTGCTGTTTACGTAGTTCCTACTTTCAAGTAAAAGATAGGTTCTATGCCCAGGATGACGGTCTTCCAATGGGTTCATCTCTCTCTCCGGTGGTGGCTAACCTGTACATGGAATGGTTCGAGTCACACGCTATTGACACTGCCAAGATTAAACCTAAACTTTGGCTTAGATATGTTGATGATACCTTTATTATCTGGACAGACAGCAACGAAGAGCTGATACGGTTTTTGGAACATATTAATAGTATAAGACAATCCATTAAATTTACCATGGAAACAGAAAAACATTCCACTCTACCTTTTCTCGATGTTCTCGTCAAACGAAGTGCTGATAACATAAAAACTTCAGTATACAGAAAACCCACTCACACCGGGCAATACCTTAATCACGGATCGAATCATTCAAACTCCATAAAACAGGGCATAATTCAAACACTTTATCACAGAGCATCTAACATTTGCAACAATCCGGAAGACCTAAATATTGAAATTTCAAACATCAAAAGAGATTTAAAACAAAATGGTTACCCTGAAACGTTTGTAACTAATACCATCTCAAAATTTAAAAATCGCGAAGTAAAAACTAATACAGAAGCTAGAGAGGAGCAAACATTTCTTACAATACCTTATGTCAAGGGGATTTCTGAAAAGATTAGAAGAATAACCAAAAACTATAATATCAAAACAGCCTTTAAATCCGGAAATACGCTCAGAAGCCTTCTTACAAAAGTAAAACCCCCCAGTAATGAAAACACAAAAAATTGTATCTATCAAATCCCTTGCGAGTGTGGCGAATCGTACATTGGAGAAACAAAAAGACCTCTTCCCGTACGAGTTAAAGAACATCTGAAACATACTCAAAGAGGTGAAACTTCGAGATCAGGTATAGCGGAACATGTATGGACTAACCAACATAATATACAGTGGTCAGAAGCCAGGGTCTTGGACACGGAACAGCACTGGAAAAAACGAAAATTCAAGGAAGCAGCTTTTATGAATCAAAATACACATATATTCAGTAAACCAAGTATAGATATCCCCAATATCTGGAAGCCACTTCTTGTCCAAAACCAACAGCTCAAACTTCACACTCCAATAAGCACGTAGGCGGAGTCATCAAGCTTCATTGCACATGGATAGTATTTAAGACAGTAGCCTTAGAATTATAATTTAGTCTACACTTGAAAACGGTTAGAGATACTAACTAACCGAAACGTTGTGTTAAGTAACAAAATAAAGACAATGGAAGTCCGACAAGGTAATTTTTTTGATATTACTTCATTGTCTACCACCTTCAAACAAATGCTAGCTTTTTGGCAAAAAAAATATGACCGGGGGGGGGGGGGGGCTAGCGTTAACCTGGCCCACCCCGAATATAACAGAATTTTTTAGCTATGCTGTAGGTGTGCTAGCTCTAAAAATTGGTGTGCTAGGTTGTGCTAGGTGCCCTTTATATGTGCTAGCTTTTTGGCAAAAAAAATATGACCGGGGGGCTAGCGTTAACCTGGTCCACCCCGAATATAACAGAATTTTTTAGCTATGCTGTAGGTGTGCTAGCTCTAAAAATTGGTGTGCTAGGTTGTGCTAGGTGTCCTTTATATGTGCTAGCTTTTTGGCAAAAAAAATATGACCGGGGGGGGGCTAGCGTTAACCTAGCACACCCCGAATATAACAGAATTTTTTAGCTATGCTGTAGGTGTGCTAGCTCTAAAAATTGGTGTGCTAGGTTGTGCTAGGTGCCCTATATTTGTGCTAGCGTTTTGGCAAAAAAATTTTAACCGGGGTGGGCCAGCTTAACGGAGCTCTTTTGCAAACACGACGACCGTCCTAACGGCACCGTTTACGCGATCTACCGCGTTCGTGTTATCCTTGTACACATGCACGGTTTTTCTCAGTTTGATTCTATTTTGATTCGAATATGGATCATAGACGTGCTGTGACAATTTTAATGTCTTACATGCGTATCAAAAAACGAAAAAAGGCACGAAACAGAATTTTGTGGGTTCATCCCATCAAACAAGGAAACAATTCGGTGCATTCTTTGTACTATTTGGTCAGTTGGGGGAGGACGAAAAAAGAAACTTTTTCAACTATTTTAGAATGTCCATATCCAGCTTTGATGACCTACACGAACGAATAAAAAATTCGCTTCAACGTCAAGATACATTTATGAGAGAGTGCATACAGCCTATGGAAATGTTGGCTGTTATAATCAAAATCAGGATTGACTTCCAAAAATATTTCCTTCCAGGCACTTCTTGTGCAGTTTCTGTCCTTATATATAGAACTTGTTTTGTCCCAAATAACCTGCCTAGCTTTCACCAAAGATATAAGCATATCCATATATATATCTACTGACATTACGAAAAATATGAATATGATAAAATATACTAAATAAAACAATGTTCCCGCCAATGAACCAAGAAAATATCGTAAGCGCGGTACATGTGCAAGCACCAATTAAATCTAAAACTCTACTGGGCATGTCTCTCCGTCAACACGGTAACGGTTGCCGTGAATTAAAGTGGGGGCTCACGGTGACATCGCGGTGGAACGGAACCGTGTATACGGTGACGGTGCGTGTGAAAGGTAAAATAATATGCTGTCTAATCCCTTAACTTTATAAGCGGTGCCGTTAGGACCGTGAGTGTGTGCAAACGGCCTTATTACTCATTATTAAAAGTACTGAAATTATCTAAAAGCAATTTTCCAATATGTTAAATGAACATGAAACATGCAATGTTGAATTTATGTTATTTCATTAACAATTTCCAAATAAAATTTGAAAAAGTTTGTACTGATAATGTTTCTTTAATAGATACTTATCCAAAAATTCAAGCAAGTTTCCTTATAACAACACATGACCTTAGAAACAGACTTTTCCAAACTTTACATACTTGAGCCTCAGATAAGACATTGTCGATTAAACCAACATTACAGGGATTTTTCCAAACGAACGACGTTAAAAGTTTTGAAAAATGACAAAGGCGAGTTTAGGGAATATTTGTCAAGTTTGTGTACTTACTTTTTTTTATCTAGAAAAAGTTAAAACAGCTTTAATAAACCCAAGCTATTCTCAACTAGTATTAAAGTTGGATAATATTGTGTCAGGCCATGAATTCGTAACTACCGCAACTTAAAACTTATATTAAGGGTATTTAAGGGTAATTTAAAGTATAATAAGCTAATGTTTTATGCTCGGCCGCATGTAAAAGAATTTTTGCAAATTGCTTACGATTTTCTTCAATTTAAAGGTACAGTTAGGCCTTTTGCACACACTCATGGCGACCATCCTAACGGCACCGTTTATACGGTTAAGGGTTAGGCAGCATATGTGACCTTTCACACGCACCGTCACCGTGTACACGGTTCCGTTCCACCGCGATGTCACCGTGAGCCCCCACTTTAATTCACGGCAACCGTTACCGTGTTGACGGAGAGACATGCCCAGTAGAGTTTTAGATTTAATTGGTGCTTGCACATGTACCGCGCTTACGATATTTTCTTGGTTTATTGGCGGGAATATTGTTTTATTTAGTATATTTTATCATAATCATATTTTTCCTAATGGCAGTAGATATAGATATGGATATGCTAATATCTTTGGTGGAAGCAAGGCCGGTTATTTGGGACAAAACAAGTTCTATATATATGGACAGAAACTGCACAAGAAGTGCCTGGAAGGAAATATTTTTGGAGGTCAATCCTGATTTTGATTGTAACAGCCAACATTTCCATAGGCTGTATGCACTCTCTCATAAATGTATCTTGACGTTGAAGCGAATTTTTTAATCGTTCGTGTAGGTCATCAAAGCTGGATATGGACATCTTAAAATAGTTGAAAGTGTTTTTTTTTTCGTCTTCCCTCAACTGACCAAATAGTACAAAGAATGCACCGAATTGTTTCCTTCCCATATTGATGGAATGAATACACAAAATTCTATTTCGTGTCTTTTTCGTTTTTTAATACGCATGTAAGACATTAAAATCGCCACAACATGTCTATGATCCATATTCGAATCAAAATAGAATCAAACTGACGAAAACCGTGCATGTGTGCAAGGATACCACGAACGCGGTAGATCCATAGACAATTTACCTTTAGATAAGCAAACAATAATCACGAAAGTGGCAGTTTTATGGCCTCGCGCATCTAAGCGAAGCTAGACACTATTAGCCATGCGCACTGCAACATTATCGTTTGACGAATGGGAAAATAGACAGGTTCGAGCTTTAAAATTTAAATTCTTGCCAAAAAATTGGAATTTCTTCTCAAATTTTGATCAAGTCGGGATAAAAGTGATTTCTGGCATTTTTAGTAGTAGCAAACCTATCAGATTTTAAGGATAGAAAATTGTTTTTACGGTTTTGTTTTTAAAATTTGTTTAAAAATGATTCGTCGTCGTGTTTTAGTTCGAAAACGAAGAGAACACGAACAGGTACATTAAACTAGTCTTATAAAATCAAATATAAAAACAAACAAAACCAGCAAAATAACCAATCTACGGTGTTATCGCGTAGGTACCTAACCTCAATACACCACTACTCCATACTTACCGAAAATATGAAATACCAGGTATTTTACCACTATTTGGGCATAATAAAATTATATAACGGCTGCTACTAGTACTAGTCATTGTTTATATTCCAATCCGAGTCACTATAAAAGCACAAACACAATTCACTAAACTACACAAAAACTAGAAATCCGTAAATATTAAACACCCACAATCCACGATAGCTAAGAAAACTACAAGGAATCCCAGTGGCGGCTCGTGCCATTTTAGTGAAGTAGGGCCAGGTAAACCCTTAGCGCCGCAGGCAAAAAATTCTTGGGTGCCACGCCCTTTTTTGTTAATAGTTCTTGCTTTTAAAGTAGGAAAAATAAGCAAAAAGGCACCTAATTTAATTTATGAATTTACAATCATATCTTGAATATACCTAAACACGATAACAAGTTGAAACACACAAGCAATGTCAGTGGTTTCATCTGCGATAACAGCGATAAACGGAGAGTTCTTTATTTCTTTTATGACTTCATCATGATACACATCTAACATACAGTCCAGAAGTTCATTTTGTAGGGTTTTGATGTTCCTTTAAATACTTTCGATTTTTCAATATGATCTTTAAGAGTTTTGTCTAATTCTGAGCTGAAATTTATTAATTCACGAAATATGCCCCTATTTTTCGACGTCTCTTTTTCGCCATGACCTCTCAAAGCCAACTCAAATGCACCACAAAACCGAACGCAGTTTATAATTTGGTTTAATATGTATCTGTTTTTATCAATTTGTTCGTTTTTCTTCATTATTTCATTGTGATATGCAGAATTTAATTGAGTTTTAATGTTAATTTTACCAAGCATACTGAAATTAAATAATAATATATTGTTTAAATGTACCTTCGATTTTTCATGTGTCTTCATTTTGTCCCAGAAATGGACCAAATCATCTGTACCTTTTTGGGGCCAAGTTTGCTTCCCACCAAATAAAACACACATAAAACAAAATAGTCTATTAGATTCATCACAACCGCACACCCAAGTATTTTTTCCATAAAGTTTCCTTTAAAAATCTAATAGTATTCATTACTTATGTATTTCTAAAATAAAAAGTTCGTTAACCCTACATTAAATCAGCCGCCGGCCGAACGAAAACAAATCGGGACGCGACGCGAACATCAGCTGTTTGAAACGTCTAACATCAAACGGTCAAACGAAGAGAGCCTGGCTACCCGTCGAGATTTTTGCCTGCTTGCAATCAAGGTCATTTTTCAACGTTTTTTTATTGAGGTGATGGCGTTTCGTCACCTCCCGTGTGCCTCGTCGCGCTTGGCGCGGAAGCTACGTTACCGTTTTACGCATAATCGCTTCCTCTTAGATGGAAATTTGCACCCGACTGTGTTCCATTTTAAAATTATTTTGCTAATTGCTTTAAAAACGAGAATATTAATTTTAATAGGTTTTGGTAATTTGTAAAGGGCAGGACGCTAGACAGGAGGGCAGGTAGTGCCGTGGCTCTACCCCACGAGCCGCCACTGAGGAATCCACCTCGGAATCCACAGAGAAACCTTAAAACACAACAACATAAATAGCGGCCGAGCCGGTTCTGGAGAGTATCTTGAGCATTATTGTCGATAAAGTAGGACAGGCCGATAACACGAGGTTTGTGCGCATGCACGAAGGTGTCCAGAAGGAAGCCAGCTGACCGGCGAGTCATGCGCTCGGACGTATTTTCTCACCCATAAAACGTAACTTTTGTTTGCGCAGGAGATAAGCTGTAGGTATCTAAAGGTAAATTGTCTATGGGTAGATCGCGTAGACGGTGCCGTTAGGACGGTCGCCGTGAGTGTGTGCAAAAAGCCTTACAGCCATTAAATCTTGGGCAGGAAATCTGTCAGATTTTGTCTTTTCTCTATTTTTTGGTAAATTGCTCGTTTACCTTTAATAAATTAGGAATTAACAAGATGTAGCAGAACTTTTTTTTATTATTTCCAAGAATGAACAAACTATAACTATTAGAATACATCATATTAATCAAATTTCAATATCCCTCTCGTTGTCCAAAACAGAGTTTATCCTTCTCGGCATTGAAGTTATAAAGGGCCTTGCCATATCCGGATTTAACTCATTCCACTATTCAATTTGTCCGAATTTTGTGGCATAAAATTATTCTCAAAATTAATTTTTTTGACTGAAAAACCACAAACATTTTCCGTTACATTTAAATCTGGACCATGTGAGGATCGTGGTAAAATGATAATTTGTTTATGTTCTATCCAGACTCGTGCTTGTCGAGTTGTGTGATTGGGACGGTTATCTTTCCTTTCCGGAGATCGTTTTTAATACAGAGGATAACATGGTATTTTGTAAAATATTCATGAATATCTATATGTATTAAATCGTCCTTAAAAAAAGGTGATCCATCCCCAAAAGTTTTTACAGAAAACTGACAACTATTTCGATCCTTTTGGGTAAATCTTTCTTTGACTCGAGTTGTTGGAGGCCTATATAGACAAGAACGGTATTCAGATGAAATAAAACTTATTACTTATCGACGACATCAACTAACTAACGTGCAAGGCACACAATAATAATTATGATCCATATTGATTTAACGTCTAAAAAAATAGTAATAAAATTTTAACCTGTAAATTTTCGGTCAAATTGTAGGTATTTACCGGCCACACAAAAGTAATTAAAATTCAATCAAAGTAAAAATAAAAGGCACCAAAACGACTAAACATTTTGAAAACGTAATCACATGTAACAAGAACCACAAAAAACGCAATTCATAACTCGGTGTTTGGGCTCATTACGACCCACTACTAATCTGGAGATCAGTTGATATTGGGATATAATAATAATAAATTATCAGCAACTGGTGTTCTTTAAATGACGAAAAACGAAGTAATCAATAACCGCTAAACAAGGTGATCTAGGTGGGAATTCAATGTCTGATCGAAAACTAATCAATCTGTCGTCGAAAACATTGCGTAAGTAGTTAATAGTTTCGGCGGCTGTATGGGCGATTGCACCGTCCTGTTGAAAATATCGAAAACGTAGTTCGTCGTCAAGTAATTGCTCCACAAATGGATTCAAAATATTGTCTCTATACCGCTGTGCTGTAACTATGTCATGGAAAAAATAGGACCAACAATTCTTCTTCGGAAAACTAACCAGACACCAATTTTTTGAGGGTGCAATGTGGAGTAAAAAATGGGGATTTTCACTACTCCACATGCGTGTATTCTGAGAATTCACATAACCGGATAGGTGGAACTAGGCTTTATCCGAAAAGAAAGTCAGGTCTAATAAATCATTTCTTTCCAATAAATCTTGGGTAAACCATTGAGAGTAATTCCTGCGTCTTTCAAAATCTGCGGCTTGTATTTATTGGAATACTTGCACTTTATAAGGAAATAAATTTTGCTGCTCCTTAAGAATAGTCCTGCATGTTCCATAAGATCGTCCCACTTCTTGGGACAGGCGTCTTATACAATTTGTTGGCGTATTTTGCATTATTTTACGAACGTTTGCAACAAGTTCTTCTGTTTTCCTAAACACAGCCACGGTTCTTTTCAGGAAATGATAAAAATCACCAACAATAAAAGCAACGTTAGGAAAATGTTGAAAATCGTCCATGCACAAACCCGGATTGTATTGCCACTCACCATTTACTTTAACCCCGTTTCGAAAATACGCTTTAACCATGAATGTTTTGTGCTGTTCCGTAAAGCCCATTGTGTGAATGATCAAGAAATTAGGCGATGAATTAAATTACTTGTAACGACTGTTAAAGATGACGGACTGATTGATTGTTAATTCAGATAGTTACTGACACCCAACAGGTATTAAGCTCCACGGCTAAGCATTACGTCCTTAGATGCAAGGCCCTCTTTGATGCAAATATTTTTTGCTCGCACGGTATTATTATATCCATATATCAACTGATCGATGACAAACTCCTAGTATCATCTGAGACGAAGACGAGAGAATTTGTGGCGTTTTGTATAGATATAAAAATTCGTTAATAGTAATGTTCCCTGTATAATCGCTTCCTAGCTTTATTTAAGATTTCTTTAAAACTTGATATAACAAGCAAAATAATAATTTTAACAAGATCCTTTCACAAAACGCCGCGCTATCGTCGTCCCGCTTTAAACAGCTCTTTAAATTTCCCTAAAATGAACCATTTCTTTAATACTTCTTCTCGTGTTTAAAATAAATGATGTCGCGAACGCCTCGTTATGATGAAACAAACAGTTGCTTTCCGCAAATAAAAATAAAAATTAAAAAATAACGAAGGACAAAACGAAAAAGAAAATGTGCCGCCAATTTCATTTTACAGAATAAAATTTTTGTTTAAGGGTATTTGATTCGTCCCCATCCCATAATATTTTAACGTAAGTTGTTTGAAACAAATATTGTGGCAGATTTGTATAGTTTTAACATGACTTTTTAATATTAGGTGATGATACATTCTTTTGGCATTTGTTGTACATAACATGGCGCTAATTTGTTAAAAATTACATATCAGGAACAAACTCTCAAAAAAATACCAAAAATGTCTTCAAATTTTTATAGGCGCAGTTCATACTTGTTTTACCAACCCAATGGCGAAACCTAAAAGTTTAAATATTTCTTTAGTTTCATAATAATAATAATAATCATGTTTATTGTCTAACAGAACAGGTTTCAATTAGAAGACAATGTGACAGGGAAAAAATAAAAAATAGGGTAAAAAAGATTATTAAACCATTTTGAAAGAAAATTGTGAAATTACTAATTATCCTTATTAGCTACCTCATACGTGCAGTAAATAGTATCTAATTTAATTCAGTAATTTACCGTCTTTGCAAGAGTTTGAGTTTTATGGCATTTGTAAAGTGAGCGATTTGCTCTTTCTATTATATACATAGAAAACCTTATAGCTTTTTCTGTCTTCCTATAATGCGAAGCATCTTGCTGTGTCGGCCCCGAACCGACAATGGCCGATAGATTAATCCAAGGTAAACTCACATTTTTATTAGAATTAAGTTGACTAGTTTTATTTTTTAGATTATAACTATTCCGTAATACATTAGAATAGGTGTAGATATGTGATAATTATTGATGTAGTGAATAGGTTTAATTAAGAACTGAATTTACTTAATATACAGGGTCCTGCAATAGTGCGTCAGGTTTCCATAGCTCCTATATGAATTTAGTTAGGAATTTCATTCATACGCTAACTTATACTGTATCATATGGGGTATTTCAGGAAAATATTTTTTCATATACAGGGTGGCCCAAAAAAGTGTGGTCATAAAAAGTTGTGATATAAATAACATATATAAATATAAAATAAAAATGGATACCCCATATTTTTTTGTATATTTAGATTTATGCTATTGTCCTTTATAAATGCCCGAAATTTTGGTTGATTTGCTTTGGTAGATAAGAAGCAATCAATTAAAAACTAAAAAAAAAATATTTTGAAGTCGTTTAAAAAATATCAAAAAAACAATCTAAAATTAGTTTTTCAACCACGGTATTAAGTGAGTTTAATGACAAGAGGTTTAAAGATACTATGAATCGAATAGTATTTATCTATTTTATACAGGATGTTCATAATAAGGTTTCAAAAATTACACATTTAAAACCTATTTTTCTCAACTTTTTCAAATGGAACACCCTGTATATTATTTCGGTATTTTATATAAAATAAACAAGCAATTTTTTTTTTGTAGTTGAAGCATATAAGTTATTTCCAGCCGTTTTCGAAATAAATGCAAATTTCATAAATTATGTTGATTAAACAGAGTTTATTTTTAAAATTAAGCGTAGGCGACTAGACTAATAATTAAAAACTACAGTAATTGTTCAAAATGTCTTCCATTTTGTTCTGTGCACAAGCCAACATGTTTTTGAAAAGATCTGTTTACTTTCCTTTTAACATTTCAATTGCAATACCAGCAACCCATAGTAGGCTTTGAAATAAAACATGGATTCTTATACTTAGTTTGACAAGTTCTATAATTCATTTTAAAAAGGTGTAGGTAATATCGGGCGAATAAATTATAAGAAATTCATTTTATTAAATTACACACAACATAAATTAAAATGAATTTCTAATAATTTATACGCCCGATATTACCTACACCTTTTTAAAATGAATTAAATAACTTGTCAAATTAAGTATAAGAATCCATGTTTTATTTCAAAGCCTACTATGGGTTTTAGGGATAAACCTTACTAATGAACCTCTTTGCTGGTATTGCAATTGAAATGTTAAAAGGAAAGTAAACAGATTTTTTCAAAAACATGTTGGCTTGTGCACAGAACAAAATGGAAGACATTATGATCAATTACTGTAGTTTTTAATTATTAGTGTAGTCGCCTACGCTTAATTTTAAAAATAAACTATATTTAATCAACATAATTTATGAAATTTGCATTTGTTTCGAAAACGGCTGGAAATAACCTATGTGCTTCAACTACAAAAAAAAATTGTTTGTTTATTTTATATAAAACAGCGAAATAAAATACAGGGTGTTCCATTTGAAAAAGTTGATAAAAATAGGTTTGAAATGTGTCATTTTTGAAACCTTATTATGAACACCCTGTATAAAATAGATAAATACTATTCGATTCATAGTATCCTTAAACTTCTTGTCATTAAACTCACTTAATTCCGTAGTTAAAAAACTAATGTTAGATTGTTTTTTTGATATTTTTTCCCCGACTTCAAAATAATTTTTGTTTTTTAGTTTTTAATTGATTGCTCTTAAACTACCAAAGCAAATGAAACAAAATTTAAGGCATTTATAAAGGACAATAGGATAAATCTAAATATGCAAGAAAATATGGGGTATCCCATTAAAAAAATCACAACTTTTTATGACCACACTTTTTTGGGCCACACTGTATATGTAAAAATATTTTCCTGAAGTACCCCGTATGATACAGTATAAGTTAGCGTATGAACGAAATTCCTAACTAAATTCGAATAGTAGCTATAGAAGCCTGACGGATTCTCCTTTCAACATGTCAACTTTTTCACTCCTTGCAAAACTATTATTTTCCATGTTTTTTTAAACAACAAACTAATTTACTTTGACAGAACCTGTTGGCACTTCAATTTTCTTCAAGGCGTGATTTTGTTTTATCAGTTTTACTGGTCACAGGCTACTTGATGCATTTAAATCTAAATTTATTCTCAAAAGATGCTTAATTTTAGGAAAGTTCTAAGTTAACTTATTAAAGTTTTTTAATGGCAGCTTTTCTAAAACCTAATAGTGTGTGGTATCAAAATAATCGTAATAAAATCATCTTTTTTCTTAACCCGACGAGCCACCATGTTGCCATTTAAAAAAAATTAGTTATCCAACTTTAAAGATTACATTTTGCATATCACATAGCATTGGACCAAAAATAGTAAAATTGTATTTTTCCCAAGATTAAAGAACTGAAATAAGTGATTTTAAGGTATTCATAGCCCTCTAGATAAAACAATAAATTTGGAAAAAAAATATTTTCTTGGTGACAAAAAGTGACAAGTGACACATCGTTGTATTTAGAATGTCATATGGAGTCAAAAAAAGTAAAAATATACCAGGTGTCCCATTTAAAAATCAAAAGTTTATGTCACTTCCGGTTAAACCGGAAAATCCATAATGTTGAGTCACCTCTCAAAAAAAGCAGTTTTATGTCGTATACAAATCTCCCGAATTTTATATCATTATCTTGAAAAACAAAAAAGTTAGAGGATCGAGCCACCTTCCGTGGACACCCGGTATACGTATAGAAAAACTTTAAAAATATAACAAAAACCATTTATTAACTAAAAAACGTAAGAAGCGTTCATATTAGCAATAAAAAAAAAAGAAAAATTTCCAACCATCTGTAAGAAAAAAAACATGAAAAACTGTGTTAAATTTTTTTGTCAGGGCAAAATGACATACTGACATACTATGCCGTTTTGGGTATGTTGTTTTACCCCGAACTGAAAGTTTTCATAAGCTTGCCCTTAATTTACATACAGGCACAATAATTGCGTAAATCTATTATCAAAATGAAGGATATAATGATCATGATAATATCACCAATTAGTGCGGGTCAATTTGCCCATCGCAATTTCACATAATTCCGTCTAAATTTAATCGAAAATATTACATTGTAAACTTACATTTCTTTATTACACTCACTACAACAAATCCGTTCGGGTTAGAATGACGCCATTAGGTGGGAATGCAGTGGTGCCAACATAACCTTGGATGACACACAACACAGGTCTCCTGGAAGCGCCAAACTCAAAATAAGTGGAGTATGTCATTTTACCCAACTATGCCATTTTAGGCAGAACTCCCCTACATCAATATCTAAACGAATGAACAGGGTTCTCCAAAGTAGAACATTTTCGCGACCCGTTCTGTAGTATTTTGTAAAAATGTAATAATTTTGATTTAAGTAGATAGCTAAAATGATTGAAATATAAATGCCATCTGCCTAAATCCAAACTACTTATAAGATCTTCTTTTTTAAGCACAATTGTTTGTTGCCATTGAAAACAGCAACTACTTGCAAGAACTTACTTATTATTATTAAAAACTATATGGAACAGTACGGCAAAGCCTTTTTATTGGAAAAATATTTTAAAGAATATAATATTAAAATGAACTCGTTTGAACAAATTGAATTTAAGTCAGCCCGCGATACCAAAACCGCTAAGAGTAAGAACTTCAGATCAATAAAGATAGGACAAAAAAAAGTTCATCATTTCTTACTTTTAATAATCTAGAAAGGCTTGTTCAAATATGTGACGAGGAAACGCCAGAAGGGTTGCAAAAAAGGTATTTTTTATACTATCGTATAAACTTGCATGGAAGGGAGGCGAAGGTTCACGCGCGGAGATCGGGTTTTTCAAGAAAGAAGTCCAATTGAATGATGTAAAGTTGGGACGGATCGAATATAATCCAATATTTACAAAAACCACCCAAGGTGGAAATAAAAATTGTGCCGACCCAAAATAATTGTTTTTAAAACTCAGTGAAAAACGCGAAAATGTCACAATCAAACGGTTTTTTCTAACTGTAAATCCATATTCACAAGCTGGAAGACCCTGGATCCTTCGGACTCGTGAAATTGGAAAAAAACACGCATTCGTTAAAAATTGTCGGTAATTTTAAAGCACTTGTGGCATTACCTCCGCAAACTTGCTTTACGGAGAAAGTTATGGCCCTTCTGCTTTATTTCTATATGTACTTCTCATTTAATTAGCTTAATTATTAGATGTCTGTTTAAAAAAAATCGTTTGAAGACTGCAAAGAGTATCCAATAACAATATTATACAAATCTCAAATATAACGAGCAAAATAAATTAAAGCAGTCGCCCTCAAAGCTTCTTAGACTTTCTTCGAAACAGTTCCTTTATGTTCGTTTATGATTTGATGATGTTGCGCCAACGCTCTGTTAAAATGAAACAAAGTTTTTTTTTGAATATAGTAAATAAAACACTTAATACAATTTGTTTGGATGTTCAAACGTAATGAGGTAATATAGCCGTACTTTCTATCGCATATATTATAAAGGAACTGTGTACAGACCAAATAATAATAATTACTTAGATGATAATATATTATAGTGTCCGCGAAAATAGTTAAAATCAAATGCTGTGGCATATTGAACAAATGTGTAACTGTTTTTAAATTGGAATACACAGTACTTATTTGCGTGCCACGCCCTTTTTTGGGTAAAGTATCCGTTAAGCTTAATCTGCGGCAATATGCCAAACTCTAAAACATTCTTTTAATTTAAAAGAAATTCGAACTTTGAAAGGTGGACAAAATAAACAAGTTTGATTCGGAATCGATACTTTGGATACAGCCGCTACTGCTACTTTTTGTTATACTTATTTCAAGTTTAAGTGCATTTTGTGTGGGGGTATTAGCTGTATCTGTACTCTCTGCAGTCTCTGCCTCTGCCCCATCAAGTTTAATTCTTTCTTCACTGTCAAAGTTGTTGTTAGTTCATTATTGTTAGAAATCTTTGTGCAACCCAACATTTATTAATCGTTCATAAACTTACAAATGAGCTTCGCACTTACTAAATAAAACAACTTAAAAGCTATACTTGGTGTAATATGAGGGTAAAACACTCTGTATTAGTATATTGTATTAGTGTTCTAATTAGTTATTATGATTAGCTAGTATAACAATACTGTCGATATAACAAATATGTAATATAAACATTTAGCGTAAGTGGAACAACTATGTATGTGGCGACATGAACTAAGATTCAGAATATAGTTTGATGTTGAATATGAAACACCGTTTTCTTTGAACCCTTTGCTGCAACCTATCTGAACATCAAATTATTACATGGCGATCCTGCCAGCCAAAAAACCATAAGAAGAAAAGCACCGATATGGAGTAAAATGGGTAGTGCCAAGTCTAAAGAGGAAATAGTTATCAACCAGGCCTCGAATGGAGACGCAAGGAGCGAAATATCAAACAAGGGGTTTTCGCTGTCAGAGTACCTTTTACTAACACTTGTAGTAGCCGTTATCCTGTATATCATATATAGTGGGATTCTTCGTTATCGTAAGGAATTACGAAAAACTATTCGAAGAGAAATTAACAGAAGCGAGTTAAGAAAATCAAGGGATGAATTAATGACGGAGGAAGCAGTATAAAATTTTTTTTTTAGGTTCTTTTTAGGATAATTATAAAGATGGTTATTACACTTATGGGAAAAAAAAAACTGAAAATGGACATAAGAAACAAGGCGATATGTAAAGAATGGAAAAAATTAAGCAATTTAGTAATTAAAAAGAAAAAATGTACTAAGTAAGTTATAGAATTAAGTAAATTGTATTGAAATAGGGACCTCTTTAACAAGTACTTTGCTCTTAAATAATTAGATTTGCATATTTTTCATGGGAGATAACTTAAACATAATTTTAAGTTCTCTAGCAGATGTCAGAACTTATCTAGGAAAATTAAATTACGACAGACGAAAAACATCCATCGTTTCAACTAAAGTTAGGGAAGCAAAAACTATTTACTCTCGACTGAGTGAGGAGGTTTCTGCCATTAATCAAAAAATAAAAGATTCTGAACTCGACGAAGCAGACATTGAATATTCTAAAAATACTATAGACAAAATTAAAAAAGTATATCAGGAAATTATAAATTTTGATAAACAATTCGCAGAAGGTTTGAGTAGTGATAACCAAGACGCGGAAAGTACAAATCGGGATAACCAGGACGCGAAAATTATACATTCAGATATGTCGGCTTTTGACCTGAAAGTGGCCACGAGCCTCTTGCCTGTAATGGATGACTCGGAAGCTATTACACATAAACTAATCGACGCGGCAGAATTTTATCATTCTATGCTTAACGATGATGGCAAGCCTATTTTAATTAAATTCATTCTGAAAACACGAATTTCAAATAATGCGAAATTGAGATTAAAGTCTAGTTACGATTCTATGGATTCATTATTAGGAGACATAAAAAAACATCTTTTAACGAAACAATCCGATACCGCCCTTCAGGCAAAATTGTTTTCCGCCAAGCAAGGCGATAATACTGTTTCTGAGTTTGGTAAAAATCTTGAAGATATCTTAGTAAATCTGACAATTTCTCAAGCAGACGGTGATTCAAGAGCTTTTGATATTTTAAGACCAATAAACGAAAAAATCGCTATAAAAAGGTTTACAGGTGGCCTTAGAAATCATAAACTCAGCACAATCATATCTGCTAGAAATTTTGAATTTTTAAAGGATGCCATTAGAGCGGCGCAAGATGAAGAAATTTCCTCTCAAAGCAGTAATCAACAAATTTTCAATATGTTTAGAGGAAGAGGAAACAACAGAAATTTTTCTGCAGGTTTTAACAGAGCTAGAAACTCTGGAAGACATTTTAATAACAATTTCAATAGAAACGTAACTAATAGAAATAACAATCATGTTTCTAATTATCAACAAAATAATTCTCGCTTAGGTAATGGTAATAGCAATCCGCAAAGTCAGCGTTTTCAGGGGGGACACCGAGGACGTTCGTTTACTCGCGGTTATCGTGGAAATTCGCGGAGACAAATAAATTTTGCTGACCAAGACATTAATGCAGGTCAGGAAACGTTGCCGTATGATGTTTCTAGGGAGCAAACATTTTTTCGTCCCTAAAGTAGAAGGGAATAGTCATAATAATATTTTCACTTACTCCGAAAATTACTCAAATTCAGTTTCTTTTAGAGTAAACAACAAAAGTTTAGGATTCTTAGTAGATACGGGAGCGTCATTGTGTGCGCTTAAGTTAGAGCATTTAGATGCAAGTATACCTTTACATAAGGAAAATCTTGAAATAAATGGCATAGGTGGTAGAGTATGTTCCGTAGGTTATGTATACTTAAATCTCGCTATAGGAAACATACAATTTAGGGAAAAGTTTTATGTATTTGATTCGTTGGAATGTCATACAGATAGTATTCGGGAGAAATCTTAAGGAACACAACAAAAACCTTATGGACGTTTTTACTAGACTTCGTAAAGTAAATTTAAAACTAAATCCCTTAAAATGCGAGTTTTTAAGGAAAGAAATTCTTTATTTAGGTCACATTATTAGTGATAAAGGAATATCTCCTGATCCTGAAAAAATTAAAGCTTTAGACGAATATCCCGTTCCAAAAAATTCAGACGAAGTTAAACGTTTCGTGGCTTTTGCAAATTACTACAGAAAGTTTATTCCGAAATTTGCGGAGCTATCTGTACCCCTAAACAAATTGTGCAGAAAGTATGCAAGGTTTGAATGGACGGATGAATGTAACAACTCATTTAAAATCCTAAAGAACGCACTAAGTCAATATCCAGTTTTACAGTATCCTGATTTTGCAGAGAAAAATGAATTTATACTTCAAACTGATGCGTCAAAGTCAGCTATTGGAGCAGTACTCTCAAATAAAAATAATAGACCAGTGGCGTACGCCAGTAGAAGTTTAAATAAAGCGGAAATAAATTACCCTATTATTCACAAAGAACTTTTAGCTATCTACTGGGCTGTAAAGCATTTTCGGCCTTATTTATATGGACGCAGATTTAAAATAGTAACTGACCATAAACCTTTATTATACTTATTTAGCCTTACTGACCCATCCAGCCGGTTAACAAAATTTCGATTAGGCCTTGAGGAATATGATTTTTACGTTGAGTATGTGAAAGGAAGTGAAAATGTCACCGCGGATGCATTATCAAGAATTATCTTGACATCTGAGGAATTGAAAAGCATGAATAATGACATGATTGCTGTTTTGACCAGAGGACAGTGTAAGAGTATGAAAGAGCAAGATTGTGTGTTGGACAAGGATAACCTTAATGTTTGGCCTGATCAACCAGATATTGTGGAAGTTCTTAAACAACCTAAAAATTGCACTGAGTTAGTTTTAACGACATCGTCCAAAATAAAAACATTGTCAAAAGATATAACTGAACACTTGGGGAGTTTTTATTATGTTCCATTGCAACTTAGTTTGTACTTTAGTCAAAATACTCGATCGGCATTGGCGCGAGACGAAATGCTGAGAGATTTGGCCAAAATAACTAAGAAAGCAAATATAAATGAATTATATATTTTAAAAAATGAGAAAAATAAAATGTTTATTAAATGGATAGGTAAGGAAATAAATAGTAATCCTAATTGGGGGGGCCCCCGTATAAATATTGTACAAGGAGCTAGCAAAATAATAGATAATGATGAGAAACGAATTATTTTGAATGATTTTCATTTACTTCCCACAAGTGGACATGCAGGCATAAATAGAATGACAAATAATATAAAAAAGTATTACTTTTGGCCAGGTCTAGATAACGATGTTGCAGACTTTGTAAGAAAATGTGACACTTGTCAAAAACAAAAGCATTGCAATCGTTATACTAGACAGCCCATGGTTATTACGTCGACAGCCAATTATTCTTTTCAAAAAGTATATTTAGATATTGTAGGACCACTACCAACAGATGTAAATGAATTTGCATACATCCTGACTTTACAGTGTGAGTTAACAAAATTTGTGGAAGCATATCCTATAAAAAATAAAGACACCGTATCTGTGGCAAAATCATTTGTGGAAAATTTTATCTTACGATATGGAATTCCACAGGAAATTGCAACGGATAGGGGTTCTGAATTTATTTCTTCCACTATGAGTGAGGTTTGTAAGCTTTTAAAAATAAATCAAATTTATTCCACGGCATACCATCATGAAAGTATTGGTTCTTTGGAAAATTCACATAAGGTATTGGGTGCCTATTTAAGAATTCAATCCGAAAATAATGATGCAGCGTGGAGTACATGGATTCCTTATTGGTGTTTCTCTTATAATACTACAGTCCATACTGAAACTAAATATACTCCTTTTGAACTGGTCTTTGGAAAGAAATGTCAGATTCCTAATAATCTAAATAATATGTTAGAACCCATTTATAACTTTGAGAATTACCCTATTGAGTTAAAGTATCGGTTGCAAAAGGCTCATGAGGATGCAAGAGCTAACTTATTACATTCAAAATTTAAAAGAAAGCAAAGTTATGATGAAAAAATTAAACCCATTCAATACAAAAAAGGCGATTTAGTACTGGTAAAAAATGAAGTGGGAAACAAAATCGCAAGTCCTTGTTTTCTTGGTCCTTATTTAGTTATCGAGGATGAATCTCCAAATGTAAAACTAATGAAAGGTAATAAGGAGATTGTAATCCACAAAAATAGAACTAAGTTATATCATAGTTAAGTAATTTCTAGGTAATAATTTAGTAGTAAGGAATCGGCCGGCCCTACTTTCGTATTCTTCTCTATCTGCTATTTATTCTAGGTCTGACTACTCTAATTTTCTTCCTTTTCTTTCTTCATTTCTAGAATTCTTATTGACTAAGAAAATGTTTGTTATAAGTATAGTTATTATTTCACATGAGTTAATTACTTTCATATTATAATTAGCAGGAATTTCCATTTGAAAACAAAGTGTAAATTCCTTAAATTGCCCGGGGAGGTGTAATATGAGGGTAAAACACTCTGTATTAGTATATTGTATTAGTGTTCTAATTAGTTATTATGATTAGCTAGTATAACAATACTGTCGATATAACAAATATGTAATATAAACATTTAGCGTAAGTGGAACAACTATGTATGTGGCGACATGAACTAAGATTCAGAATATAGTTTGATGTTGAATATGAAACACCGTTTTCTTTGAACCCTTTGCTGCAACCTATCTGAACATCAAATTATTACATTGGTAAACAAGTAAGGGTAGTATAATTCCAAAACGTATCTGCCTACTTTATCTTAAAAACTTATCTAATTTCACGTATCTGTATAATATTTTGTACAGTAGGGGAGAATGGCCCAAAATGATCCCCCTAACGGAAAAATTCCTCGTAAACCGAGTGTATGATTTAGGGAGATCCATAATCATAGTTATGGGATTCCCCAATTCTTATGCTTTCAGATTTGGATGCGCAGAGTATTTAATAAAAAAACCTAATAATGTTATTTATATAATTATGAACTTGGTCAAAAGGATCATTTTACCCTACCCTGGGCAAAATTAAGGTAGGGTAAAATGATCCCACAATTTAATTTAAGAAAAAATGCAAAATTGTTGATTATAAGTCAATATTTACAAAAACAGATAGGCCGTACTTTATTATTCAAGAGAAAACAGTAAGAAAATACAAACATTCTTATCATAAAACTAAAAATAAGAAAACTTACTAGACCAAAAAATTCGGGTAAAATGATCCCGGAATCGTTTTACTCTACCTCATGAGGGATCATTTTGCCCGAATGTGCTAAATTTACTAACCGCCATGTTTATCACTTAGTCGTTGAGTTTAAAAACTTTACAAATATCTGAAAATATAGCTAAAGTAATAAGCTTCTAAGAAATATACTACATTTTAACATTCCTGTTATCTGTCAAAAGCTGTTACAAAAGTCTGTAGGTATGTACCTTAGATCAGAATAAGCAAAAATCACTTTTTTATTGATAGCGCACCAACCGCTAACAAGTTTCGATTAAACTGACAAGCACAACTCGTCGGAAGACAAGGAAGGTATAGTGGCTTATGAAAACCATAGATGGCACCATCCGTATTAAAGATAATAGGGGGGGATCGTTTTGCCCGCTGGGATCATTTTGGGTCATTCTCCCCTACCTATATACTATTATATGGTAAATATTATAAAATGGTACAACTCCGGAGGGGGGGCGCGCGCCCCCCTCTAAATCCGCCCCTGGCCATAACCCAATCATTCCTGACAACGGCGGTAAGATGTATTTAAAGCCTTTTGTAACATCAAAGCGGCCATCAATACACCGTTCTGAGAAGCGGCGTCCAGACAGAGGCACCAAGTAGTAACTTTTGTCATCAATGACTAGTTTATAGAAACAAAGTTGCCGATTTTGGCTACATGTTTCTGGTTGCTCGAGTCGCCGCACCCAAGTTTCCCCGTGTCGCGTGTTTCGCTCGATGAGCGGTAACTTCGAAGGAAATTCAGGAACACGCTTCGACAAGTTGCAAGTTGCTTCTATGTTTCTTTTGTGTGGACGGTTGGTTTGTTTAGTCAGTCGCTAAGTCGCTTGTCGCCGTTGAATATAGCTGATTTTTGTGAATTTTATTTTCCTGTGTAGACACCTGGTTTCCAATAATTCCGACACGTTTCATGTAATGAAAACTTTCTGAAAAAAAACTTAAAAATTGTTTCGTATATGTGTACACGCGGTTTCCTGTTTCTGCCACATGTTCCCTATGACAAAAAACATACTTCGACAAAAGTTGACATTGTAGTCGCCACTTGTTGCCTCTGTCTGGACCCTGCTTGAGAACGGCAGATGTTCCATTGAAAACGCAAATAGCGTTCCGTATACTGACTTGTGATGCACTTCATGGTTTATTTAGTTGTCTACCTTTCGATTATTACCAGTGTGGATGCCTTTTATATTGGAGTTAATTCCGCTGGGATGGCGCTACGGTGTATTGATGGCCGCTTTGATTTTACAAAAGGCTTGTAATACATCTTACCGCCGTTGTAGGGATTGCTTGGGTTATGGCTGCCCGTAGAGTAATAACAAGGACGAAACGGCCGTCGTGGTCTACCCGCCCCAGAGTATCCATTGTGCTTGGATCCCTGTGTATTCCAATATAAAAAACAGTTACACACTTGTCCGATATGCCACAATATTTGCTTTTTAGTAATAGTCATTTATAAACTGTATTCGATTAAAAAACTCATTGACTTTGTTCACTTGTTCCAACGTAATTTTCGGGCGCGCGTTGGTCTTTAATTGAATTTGAAATTATGACGATCGATTTTCTTATTAAAACTGATTAAAACAGACAAATAGTTATGAGGTAATATTCCTACAGATTTGTAATTAGTCCACAAGTCAAAAAAATGTTTTAAAATTATATCCATTGGCAGATGAGCGTAAAAAAATATTCATTGTTTTTCTGTTATACAGGGTGTTAATTAAGTACGTAGACAAACTTTATCGGATAATTCCTTGTATAATTTTAATATAAAAAGTTCATATAAACGTATATCCTAAAATGCTTGGTTTTCGATATACAGGGTGCTAAAGTTTTAATTTTTTTTTTGGTTTTCTTAATATTCCTTTGGAATCTTTAGGAATAATTAATTCAAATTTTGCACAAATAATAGATTTACCAGTGTCTATGAACTAACATTATTAATATTTAAATTAATCTACAGGGTCCTCGTTTTTTTGTGGTCATGACCCCTTTACGCCCGTCCAATTTACTTAATACGACGTCACTGACTAATTTTAAGAACAAAATCTAATTTGTTATTTTATTTTCTAACATTTACCTATCTTGAAGTTTTTTACTATCTCTTATGGCTTAGAAGATATCTTGAGAAAAATAAAATAATGCATTGTTAATATTGGATAATTTAATAAGTATTGTTTCGTCCATGAGACAACGTTATTTGATACATTTTAAAACCAAAGTTATGGTAAACTGAACTAAAACTTAAGCTAAGAAATAAAAGTAAGCTAATAAATAACCTTAACCTAAAGCAACTGCTGGAAATGGCCCCCACCGACTTCAACACATGCATTGGTGCACCTCACCATCGACTGGCGGACCCTCTCGAAAATACCAGGAGAATTCCGTATAATTTCGCACGACTGATGTATCCTGTTTCTTAGATCTCCTTCATTCAGAACTGGAGTTATACATACTAGCGATTTTACGTGCCCCCAATTGAATTAAGATCGGGCGACCTGGGTGGCCAAGGTTGAGGTCCTCCACGCCCGATCCATCGATCGGCATAATTTTCATCTAAATACTGTCGTGCAACTAAACTAAAGTGTGGAGGAATACCATCATGCATAAGCCAAATTCGAGCTCTTTCTCCTATTGGGACATCTTCTAATAGTTCGGGTAAAACATACTTCAGAAATTGCCGATAATTATCGCCATTAAGTCTGGGAGGCAGAAAATATTATGGCCCAATAAGGAAATTGCCAACAATTCCAACCCAAACATTTACTGAAAATTGCTCTTGAAAATTATTTTCAACTATAGCGTGTGGGTTATCTTCTGCCCAAATTGGATTATTGTAAAAATTTATTATGGCGTTTCGGGAAAAACATGCCTCATCCGTAAACAATACCTTCGATAAAAACCTCACATTTCTCACTAGCTTATTTTGTATCCAAGTACAAACGGCTACTCTCTGGGGAAAATCTCGCGGTAAAAGGGCTTGCACACGCTGTATGTGATATGGATAAAGTTGCTGTTCCTGTAAAATTTGCCATACCAAAACATGTGTAATATTTAACTCAGCGGCAATTTTTTCGTGTACTTGTTGCAGGATTTTCTCCTATAATATTAAGAATAGCTTCCTCTAATTGAACTGTTCTTACTGTTCTGGGTCTTCCTACAAGGGCATTTGATCTTCTAAAACTACCTGTCTCACTAAGTCTGGAGTGAATATTAGTAAAAGTTTGTTTGTTAGGCACACGACGTTCAGGAAATCTTTCTTGATACATTAGTCTTGCTGCATGAGCGCTACCATTAGCCATTCCATACACAAAATGCATATCTGCCATTTCAGCGTTTGTAAATTCAACCATTTTAACAAAAACAAAACTGAAAAATCTCTTACTTAAGTTGACAAAGTGCAAAAATAAAAATTTGTAGCAAGTTTTGATAACTAAACTGTCATAATTGTTGATTTTATTATTTTAATTGTTTGTCAAAACCGACTTTGTTATTTTTGGCTTAAGGACGCTGCCAACTTACCATTTGCAAATTATCCAATATTAACAATGCATTATTTTATTTTTCTCAAGATATCTTCTAAGCCGTAAGAGATAGTAAAAAACTTTAAGAAAGGTAAATGTTAGAGAATAAAATGATAAATTAGATTTTGTTCTTAAAATTAGCCAGTGACGTCGTAATAAGTAAATTGGACGGGCATAAAGGGGTCATGACCACAAAAAAACAAGGAACCCTGTAGATTAATTTAAATATTAATAATTTTAGTTTGTAGATACTGGTAAATCTATTATTTGTGCAAAATTTGAATTAATTATTCCTAAAGATTCCAAAGGAATATTAAGAAAACCAAAAAAAAATGTAAACTTTAGCACCCTGTATATCGAAAACCAAGCATTTTAGGATATACGTTTATATGAAGTTTTTATCTTAAAATTAACCAAGGAATTATCCCTTAAAGTTTGTCTACGTACTTAATTAACACCCTGTATAGTAAGTCAATTATAATGTACCTAATTAAAAATAATATACCCATAATTTTTATACTAAACTTTCATAATTAGATTACTTTTGCACTAAGAAAGGCAGGCCTTACGGGGCGGGGCAATAATTACTTTTCCATAAAAGTAAAAAGGTATTGAGTAAACTTTTAAAATGGCTAAATTTACGAAAACTGATAAAAATTTTAGAAAATAATTAGCAATAGGTCTTTTTGTTTTTAGTCTGGTATAAAATTGCAAAATATATTCTTCGGCAAAAACATTACCTCACCATATTTTTTTTGAAAAAATTTGAATTGGGACACACAACACAGCAGCCTGAAATTTTGTATGCATCATTTTTCCTTCCTGGACAAACAAAAGCTTTCGCCCAGTAAATTCTTATTTGAACAGCAAATAAAATATATTTTCGTACGACCACCTATGAAAATAAGAAAAAAAGCACGGTTAACTTGGTTAAAAAAGTGCTTTATATCACACGCGTGTTGAAATATTTTCTTTTAATACGTGTATTGAAATGGAAAACAGCTAGTGGTTGGCGAATTTGACAACAAAACTATTTAAAAAATAACAAACTTACGGGACCCTTGGAGTTAATTGGGGTGCTGGGTAGGGAAAGTATACTAGGGCATTACTGCTAAAAAAAAAAAACTCTTTTTTTGTTAATTTTGGGAAACATTAGAGGAAACATAAAAGGAAAAATAGGTCAGACAACCCACTAAACATAGACAAGGGAAATGTGCACTTTCTCCCACTAAATATGTCAACTGGGTTGAGCCACAGAAAAAAAGGGTTTAGCTAGAACATAAATAGAATACCGATTTATAATTTAAGTCCAATTTTACAATAATTATCTTATCTAGGCTAGAATATTAATATTAAAATTAAAATAATTTTAATAATAATTTGAGCAATATTCAAAATACATCCAATATATGACTTTCATAATTAACAAGCTTTCGATATTTAACTCCACCTTTATCTATCTACAATAAGGTTAGGACTTCTTCTGATATGATTCAGAGTATTATTGTTTATTTGTTGTTTTTGTACATACCTATTATTAAGTCTACCGGGTGTCCACGCCCCTCTAACTTTTTTGTTTTTCAAGATAATGGAATAAAATTTTGGGGACAGGTGACTCAACATGATGAAACTTCCGGTTTAACCGGAAGTGCCATAAACTTTCGATTTTTAAATGGGACACCTGGTATATTTTTACTTTTTTTGACTCCATATGAAATTCTAAATACAACGATGTGTCACTTGTCACTTTATGTTACCAAGAAAATATTTTTTTTCTTCAAACGTCAATAAACTTGACGTTTTTCTACTAATTTTTTGACGTTAAAGTTCTACTTTTTCGTCAGAAGGCGGTTGCTTTTGGCAACGGAAGAGAAAGTATTTACTTTTTCTTCCGTTGCCAATAGCAGCGGAAGTAAAAGTATGACTGTGTTCTCATGACTAAATATATATTAAATAATAGCAGAAAGTTGTTGGCAGCAAATTGTTCGCAACATTTGCTGCAATTTTGGCAACCTCCGGGGGCGTACAGGTAAATTCTGAGTCTGACATTTTAATTTGAAGTAAATGTAGTTTTAAAAAATTCTATTTTTAAAAAGATAAAAATTAAATAAAGTTACGCAATAATGAATGCTGACACTTGTCAAATCGAATGGTCGCTATCAAACAATATAATAATAAATCCATAGTAACGCTAGCCCCTTCTCAAAACTTAAAATTTTTAAATAAAACAATTAAAACATTTTGTATCTTTGTGTTTTCATATTTAAACAACGTCTGAAGAAAAAAAAGTATGTTTTATTCGGAGTAAAAGCAACTTCTTATGACTCGTCCGTAATTGCCGGACTCACTTTGTTCGTCCGGCAAACCTACAGACTCGTCAGAAAAGTATCGCTTTTACTCCTAATAAAACAATATACTATTTTCCAAATTTATTGTTTTATCTAGAGGGCTATGAATACCTTAAAATCACTTATTTCAGTTCTTTAATCTTGGGAAAAATACAATTTTACTATTTTTGGTCCAATGCTATGTGCTATGTAAAATTTAATTTTTAAAGTTGTATAGCTAATTTTTTTTAATGGCAACATGGTGGCTCGTCGGGTATAGAAAAAAGAGGATTTTATTACGATTATTTTGATACCATATACTATTAGGTTTTAGAAAAGCGGCCATTAAAAAACTTTAAAAAGTTAACTTGGAACTTTCCTAAAATGAAGCATCTTCTGAGAATAAATTTAGATTTAAATGCATCAAGTAGCCTGTGACCAGCAAAACTGATAAAACAAAATGCTAACAGCTTCTGCCAAAGTAAATTAGTTTAATGTTTAAAAAACATGGAAAATAATAGTTTTACAAGGAGTGAAAAAGTTAATATTATGTTATTATTGTCAGGCTCATTTCGCATTTTTAGAACCAGTTTTGGGTACCTAATAGTGCCGGGTTGGATGACGCCGATTAAAATATTTTTGTGCGTAAAGTCGTGCAGCATCGGTTGAATTATTTCTACATTCTCCAAACACTAATAACATATCAACTTTTTCACTCCTTGTAAAACTATTATTTTCCATGTTTTTTAAACAACAAACTAGTTTACTTTGGCAAAAGCTGTTGGCATTTCAATTTTCTTCAAGGCATAATTTTGTTTTATCAGTTTTGCTGATCACAGGCTACTTGATGCATTTAAATCTAAATTTATTCTCAATGGTTAATAGTGTATGGTATCAAAATAATCGCAATAAAATCCACTTTTTTCTTAACCCGACGAACCACCATGTTGCCATTTAAAAAAAATGAGTTATACAACTTTAAAAATTAAATTTTACATAGCACATAGCATTGGACCAAAAATAGTAAAATTGTGTTTTTCCCAAGATTAAAAAACTGAAATAAGTGATTTTAAAGTATTCATAGCCCTCTAGATAAAACAAAAAATTTGGAAAAAAAATATTTTCTTGGTAACAAAAAGTGACAAGTGACACGTCGTTATATTTAGAATGTCATATGGAGTCCAAAAAAGTTAAAATATACTAGGTGTCCCATTTAAAAATCGAAAGTTTATGTCACTTCCGGTTAAACCGAAAGTTCCATAATGTTGAGTCACCTGTCAAAAAATGCAGTTTTATATCGTATACAAATCCCCTCAATTTTATTTCATTATCTTGAAAAACAAAAAAGTTAGAGGGGCGAGCCACCTTCCGTGGACACCCGGTATTAACTAAATTAGGTAAGTTAAAATGTGTAAAATAGGCACTGTTTTTTTTTGTTTAACATAGACGCTTCTGTTGGAATCCGCCTTGACATTTGTTTAACATTTTTCAACTCTAGCATTGTGAGATGAGTATCCTATTTTTTGGCTACTCTATATAAGTACAGGATGTAAAAAATGCGAAAAGATTTATTTCTCCTAAATATATTCCGGCGTTGCGTGTGCTGCCGCTAGAGAGCTCAACTATTTACGTAACGACAGCCACTACATCAAACTGACTGACGTGTGCGATGTCTTTATTTTGTATTCTACGAGAATCTTTAAATAAAAAAAAAATTCGACGAGGTTTTCCTTTAAAAAGAATTTGCGAATAGGAGGTTAGAAGGAAATTCTGTTTAGGTTTTGATAAACGAGAAAATGTTCTTACTTATGTAGTTTCTTAAGCAGGCCACTCACGTTTCGGTAGACCTGTGAGGTAGACCTGTACAGGAACACTTGTGCAGTTATATTGCAACGTGTGTGTGTGAGCAAACCTGTGCACTTCAAAGGACCTGTGCAGGCGACCGAAGCAGTTTTGAAAATCGATTCAGTTGACCTGCGCCAGACTGCTGTCGTACGTTGGACCGGAATGTGTGTGCCGACAAGCCTGCACAGGTCTCAGTTCTCTATCATAATTTTGGACTGAAAGCACGTGTTTGTGCAAAGATTTTGTTATAAAATGGCGTTAAGTACTGAAGAGCAACGTAGAGTAATAGCCGAATGTTTCGGGAATTATTTTGCCAAGAGCTTGAGGTGAAATAATTGCAGAGTATTTTATGTCTTCATAACTTCTTCCTGTGACTAGGAATCTTATCACTTAATCTCTGATGAGGTGAAATGCAATTTTTTATTACTGTATCCTTCTTTGTAATAAAAGGACCAACCATAGAAAGCAATTTTAAGTAAGATTCCTTGTCCATTCGTAAATAGTTTTTGAAATCTTTGGCTTCAAATTTCAACTCGTTTAATAAATTAATATGACTGTAATTTTTTCGCTTTAGTAACCAATCTTTGCACCATTTTTCCCGTTCTTTTTTGGGTTTCGCAAGTTTATTTATAACTAATAAGAGGCCCAGAACTGCCAATGCGTCGTCATCTTTCGATGCCATCATCATTAAACTAAATAAAATCAATAATTTGACCTTAGCGTGTGTGGACTTTTCAGATCTCCGGTATACCTGCACAGTTTCGCCTGCACAGGTGTACCTGCACAGGTCTACCGGAACGTGAGTAGCCGGCTTTATGTAGTTTCTTAAGCCGGCCACTCACGTTTCGGTATATAGACCTGTGAGGTAGACCTGTACAGGTAGCTACACCTGTGCAGTTATATCGCAACGTGTGTGTGAGCAAACCTGTGCAGTTCAAAGGACCTGTGCAGGCGACCGAAGCAGTTTTAAAAGTCGATTCAGTTGATCTGCGCCAGACTGCTGTCGTACGTTGGACCGGAATGTGTGTGCCGACAAGCATGCACAGTTCTCTATCATAATTTTGGACTGAAAGCACGTGTTTGTACAAAGATTTTGTTATAAAATGGCGTTAAGTACTGAAGAGCAACGTAGAGTAATAGCCGAATGTTTCGGGAATTATTTTACCAAGAGCTTAAGGTGAAATAATTGCAGAGTAGATACCTATTTCATGTCTTCATAACTTCTTCCTGTGGCTAGGAATCTTAAAGTTACACTTAATCTCTGATGAGGTTGAAATGCAATTTCTCATTACTGTATTCTTCTTTGCAATAAAAGGACCAACCATAGAAAGCAATTTTAAGTAAGTTTTCTTGTCTATTCGTAAATAGTTTTGGAAATCTTTGGCTGTAAATTTCAACTCGTTCAATAAATTAATATGACTGTAACTTTTTCGCTTTAGTAACCAATCTTTGCACCATTTTTCCCGTTTTTTTTTGGGTTTCGCACGTTTATTTATAACTGAGAAGAGGCCCAGAACTACGAATGCTTCGTCATCTTTCGATGCCATCATCATCAAACTAAATAAAATCTAGAATTTGACCTTAGCGTGTGTGGACTTTTTAGATCTCCAGTGTACCTGCACAGTTTCACCTGCACAGGTCTACCGGAACGTGAGTGTCCGGCTTTATGTGTTAGCAGTACCGTTCACGCATCACAAGTGTGAGTACTACTCCTTAAATCACGTCACAACTTGGAAATACATAATAAAGAATGAGACAGAAGAAATATTACTGTCCAAATTTTATTATTTTCTTAATAACTGTTTGGACTTGGTAGGCTATAATCACAATGACATTTAATTATTGGATTTTGACAAGTCGATATTTTCAACCGGCCAATTTCGTGTTGTGCTGTATTTTGATAATTTTCTGGGTTAAATATTGTGAATACATGTTTCATTATACAGAAAGAAAACAAATAATAATTTTAAGGCTCGCGAACTACTTTAGACGCGAGTGAGGTGCAGGCGAACCTTTATTACCTCTTGCTGCTCTTCATCAAGTAAGTTTAACTCTTTGTAACCTTTACTTACCAGTAAATAAAACATTTTGTTCATTGTAATATAAAAATTTATTTATTTTAAATCGTTTCTGATTCTTTATAAATTTCTCTCGACTATAAGTAAACTGTGTAAAGGCATCGAGCCAGACGATGAATATCATAAAAGAAAAAATACTGCTCTCGCATGGCTCTCCACGAAATTCACGACCATGTCATTAGATCCCACATATATAAAATGTACAGTAAAGGTAATTTATGTTTATTGTCCGTTCACACGGTTTGTCTGAACCAGTTATTTATTATTTAACTTTTTCTAATATTACATATTATATTATTTTTTTAGGGGAATCGAACCTAAAACCCCAGCGAAGGCATAAAACTTTTTCAATTAAAAAAAAATTGTCTGTACGCCGTTAAACATTCTTCAGATATATAAAGTGGCGGTTGCTCTATAAGGCCGCGTGGCCGCGCGCCCCTCCTAGGATTTTAACATAACACACAAATTAAATGTTTATTTAAATATTTATTATTGCTATTCATTTTAATACTATTATTATTATTATTATTATTCATATAGGTAGTTAAAATTTCTAAATTTTAAAAAACCATAGCAACTCACCAATTCTGAACTCATCTCTAATTGTTTGTTTTCGTTGACCAACGATAAGCACGCGTCCTCGTGTGAATTTTAGATTATTGAATTTCGTCGCTGAAACGCGGCGACGGACGGTAAAGTGGCTTGGCGTATATACATTTCGCGGAACGAACCCGAACGACACCCGGTTATATCCGATTTATTTAGGGACTCTACGGCCGCGGTATTTTAGCGCCTGCATTGCTTTATACATTTCGGACTATGTTGTGGCGTAAGCGCGCGTCGAGTTCGAACTAATAAAAATGAATTTTGTCAATAATATAATTCAAATAAATTTTTGTAGGCTGCCATTAGCGGATAAACTTAAAATTAAAGAACTGGGGAGGCCATTGCCAGATATAAAGTTATCACAAACTTGTGAACGACGGGCCGAAAACCGATCTTTAACGCGTCGGTTTTCAAAAGACATTTTTTCTTAATATAAGTACTTTTAAATTAATATTTGAGCAAACAGATATTGTTTTTCAAATTTTGCAGCATAAGATTACTGACATTGTTTATTCAAGAAACCGTTTAAAATCTCTTCTAGAAAAAATTTCCAGTTATCGCAATGATGAAAATTGTTTATACTTTTTTACTGAAAATACAAGCCATGATGCAAAAAGACGAAAAACGTATAATTTTGAAGATAAGAAACTTCATTATCAGCAGCTTTTCAATGATATTTTAGATACTACAAAAGGCTAGATTGAACTAAGATTTTCAGATTTGCATGAATTAGGTACAATTTTTTGGCTTTCCCAAATAATCTTTTAGATAGTTTATGTCTAAGGTACAACTTTATAAAAAAAGAGTTGTTAGTTTAACTTATTTTTAACAGTTTTTTTTATAGTGAATTTTTGAGAAATTTTGGGCGTGGTCCAGAAAATTTTTCTACCGACACTATCCTGCTCGTCTCTTTGTAGGAAGGTAGATATTTCAGTTTTTAGTTTAACTTATTTTTAACATTTTTTTTCAAAGTGAATTTTTGATTTTGGGCGTGGTCGCGAAAATTTTTCGCGTCCGGTTTGGCGGACTTATTTAGTTTGCTTGATCAGGCCACCGTATTACCGTAAATATTTTGTCCTAAATGTTAGAGCAAATAATTTAAAACTTCTTAACATTTTGGATATACTATTAACATTGGCAACAGTGTTAGCGACGAAGTGACGTGACAGCACGATGTGACTCCTTAATACCATATATTATGCCATTTTCGTTCTACTGATACCAAAGCACTGCTTTTGTTTTATTGTGGATTCGTAAAGAAGCCAATACTTGTGCTTGCCTTCAAGCTCTTATGCGATGAATTTATGGGTTTTGCTTAATACACGCGAAAACGTAATAATTTTAATTGTTGACATTTTAGTTAATAAAATAATTTATTATTTCGCAGAGTAGCTTTTACGAACCACAACAAATTTTAAAAATACAAATTAATAATTTTCTGTCAGTTTAATTTGGTACTGGGATCTCCCTATAGGTATTATAAAAATTGTTTACTTAACAATATTGTTTTTCTATAGCCCAGAGTGTTTTCTACAGCCCAGAGAATCTGCAAAACTTTACAATGTCGGGTAACATGCATCAACTTTAATTTTCTTATGAAGCATAAGGTATATTTTTCCATTCTACAATCAATTCTAAAAAATTTTCATAAATCATGCCCTATAGTAGGTATCTTCAACCGTTTATGAAATATTAACTTTTAAAACAATATAGACAAACGACAAAGTATAAAAAGAAACTATTTTATAAGATGTTGAAAATGCCCTCGACCAACTGCTCTGCAGTAGATAAATTCATGTGAGTAATTTCTTTTATTACTCGTCAAATGGATTCCTCCTTAAGCGTATCTATCGATTTGGGATTAGATTTATAACTAAATTTTTGACATAGACCCACAAAAAAAAGTCCAGTGGGTTAAAATCGGGCAATCTGGGTGGCCACTCTATTGACCCCATCTACCTATCCACCGCCCGGAAAAACTATATTTAAGTACTCCCTTACATGGGCAACATAATGCGGGGGAGCACCATCTTGTTGAAATTATAAGATTAAACTTTTTAAATCAGGATCATTATGAGTAATAGATGTGTTTTGGACTTCCATTGCCTTTAGTTTTTCATATCAGAACGTTTCAACTGGTAAGCAAGGCCGTAGCCAGAAAATAATTTCGGGGAGGGGGTTTGTTCCAGCGGCAGATTTAGGATTTGTTCTAGGGGGGGGGGGGGGGGCGAAAGGAAACTGCGCCATAGGCGCTCTTTTGCACCGCAGGCGAAAAATTTTTTGGGTGCCACGCCTTTTTTTTTGGTAAAATAACCGTAAAGCTGCGGCTGCGGCAATATGCCAGACTTTAAAACACTCTTTTAATTTAAAAGAAATTCGAAATTTGAAAGGTCGGTCGACAAAATAAACAATAAACTATTTTTTATATTTACAGTGGCTTTTCACTGGTCCTTGACCTTTCAGCGTGCTGATATGTTTTCTGTCGTTTGACTACAAAAAGTTTTTTCACTCCTCATGCGTGCCATTGAAAGCTCCATTATGGATTAGTCCCATTTTTATTTTCTCTAATGCTAACAACATCAGCTGTTCACTATTTGCTTCATTTTCCTGATGATGAGTGTTTCTACACTCGAAACATGTCGATTCTACCCTAGGTTCGCCTAGTTTTTGAATTAAAAATTGTGGAGAAAGACTTTGTGCTTTTCTTTTTCCTGTATCATTCAACTCCACTTTAAGTATGGACTACTTCTTCAAAAATAAACTATTTATTTTACTAATTAACATGTCTCTTATATTAAGTCATAATTATATCTAAGTATAATAATTATTATAGTAAATTATATTATGTAATAATAAGATCAAAAACAAAATAAGAATGAAAACGAACGAACAATAAGAACAAAAAAAAATATCTGAAGTACCTACTTACTTTGTACTAAATTACAAAATCAAGTTTCCTGTTCTTAGAAGAGAAAATATTTATGATTTTGTTTACATCTACGTTTATATCACGGTGGACATATAGGAAAGCCAGACCATTAAGGCGATCTGCAGCCATTGTAGCCCGTAAATAAGATTAACTATTATGTAACAACAAAGTAAGACGGGCGCACTGTATATAACTGCAGTCTCATTAATACTTACTAAAAGTCTAAAAAAAAATTTTTATTTCGGGGGGGGGGATCAATCCCCCTTGATCCCCCCCCCCTGGCTACGGCCTTGCTGGTAAGTATCTCCAGTCGTCTTCAGGTGACTTGTTTAGTATTCACCTGAAGACGAATGGATATACTTACCAGTTGAAACGTTGTGATATGAAAAACTAAAGGCAATGGAAGTCCAAAACACATCTATTACTCAAGATACATCATTGTCTACAACCTTCAAACAAACACCAGGATCATTATCACCTGGAAATCGAGTGGCCAGAGCTGGAACAAGGTTATTTCGAAGAAAATTGAGATATTCTCCACTGAGGCTTTCATAAAAAAAAAATACTCCGATTACCCTATTTTCAACAATGCCCACCTAGGCATTCACCTTTTGATTATACTGGGTGTGATTTTCTATGAACCAATGATAATTTTGCTATGCCCAGTATCTGTAGTTTGGTCTATTAACCTGACCATTATATGGTTGGGCATTTTTATCTCTGTAATGACGACCTGAACTGAGCTCTACGTTGTTCAATCCAAAGCACTCTTCATTATAATAATATTTGTTCGCACGGTATAATCCTTTTCCATGTATTAAGTTATCTATTGCAAATATATTTTAAAAAACTAAAGTATATCTAAAAGTTTGATAAGCCAGGCAATAAAAATGAAACTTACTCCAGAGCTCTCTTTTAAACTTACTTTAGATATTCTTAACAATTCAGTAACATATTTCCAAAGATTTAAAAAAAAGAAAACGTATAGGTCATCGTCGCTTCCCACATATGCATAGATCCTCTCCGGAAGTTGCTAAGGGATCTTTGTACTTAAGAAGACGAATGAGGTTGAAGTTTATACTTTACGAAATATCTTGATCAGCCACACACTTAAAACTCTTTTATGACTTTTGCTGTGAATGAGAATAGCCTTTATTATGAAAATACGTTTCGTAGTTCTTTCCTTAAAGCAACTATAATGGTAACGATAGGACGTATTATGGGTTCTTTTCATTGTTATTTTAAACTTTTGTCCGTATTTTTAAAGCATAACATAATAAAGATATTATATATTATCCATCCTTGGCGCCAAAAATGTGATGCATTTCCGTTTTAACTTTTTTTCGATGGGTAATAAAAACGTAGATTAATGCTTGTTATGATTTTTATTAATGTTTATTGGTCTATCAAAAAGTAAAAGTAGAAGTGCGTGTACATATAAATTAAAGATAGAAGTAACCGTAGAACCAATGTGCCACACCGGTGCACTAGCAAGTTTGATGATCAACTGTTTTCTATCCAAAATCCTGAAAAGCTAATATATTACAAAGTGAGTTTATTCTTATAAAGCTTAGGTTTATATTATATTTTCCATATATCCGGTTTAAAAAAAGATATTGGCTTGCAGCTTTCTGATTTATTCTTCTTTTTGCTTAAGTGAAAATAAAATGAGAAAATTCTTGATTTTGCTAAATAGCGCAAACAAAAAATCCCTATTTAGAGAGTTTAAATTTGCTAAATTCTGATAAGCCAAACCCAAGTTGTGAATATCTTTGAATAGCGATATTTTCCCCTCCTATTCCCCTTAAACAAAAAGGTAGCCAAGGTTGCCTGGTATCACTGGTAACTTATTTATTTATTTAGTAGACCAATAATATTTGTCCGTATTAACTTTGTAAATTTAAAGAAGAGCAACAATTTTTAAAAACCAGGAGTATTTGTAATTCACGAAGAAAAGTGTTAAAAAAATAAATAATTTAAATATAACATTTTTTTTTTAATATAATTTTTTGACACATAAATAATTGTTTCTGCTTAACACCTAGTTTTTGGGGGAGAGAAGGGTGTTAAACCGTTAACTGGAAAGCAGGAAGGTGAAAATGCGTCGCAGAGCATGAAAGCGAATTTTCGGGCCACGTCCTAAACTCATCCAAAAGTCACTTAACTAATTTTAAGATTTATTTCTATTTATTACAAAAAAAAAATGAAGATTGTAATGATAATGGTAATGAATTAAAGAATAAAGGCAACATTCTAAAAGGGCGATACTTAGTTCACTTCCCCTGCAAGAAAGTAAAAGTACCTGTTCTTAAACATAAGTAATCTTTAATACTTATTAGCTCTTTTAGATACAGTGGGAAAATATTTGACCCACAATTTTTTGCAATTCGATGTATTGTGGGACATAAATTAACCTACTATTATTAATTTACTTTACATTAAAGTATGCCAGTTCATTTTTATGTCCGAGTTATAGGTTATTTTCTTATTTATTGTCAACAAAAAGGTTTGTATTAAGTTTAACCAATAAAATACACCTTAACAAACCTGTTAAAAAGTAGAAATGCTAATGTCATTTTACTCATGGGTTATATTTTGTCCTACCATTCATGAGCGGTTGTTTCTGATTTTTCCAACGGGGTAAAATTATAACACAAAGTAAAGAATTTCAGAACCATTTCGTTATATCGGGTAGGACATTATACCTCAGACCAATCTGCTCGGGTCCGAAGACATAATTTTTCTTGAGGAATCTGAGGGTGACTCCGATGGTGAACCTGATAATCTCATTCCTCTATGTGAGGTACAAAAAATGTACAAAATTAAATGGTCCAAAGATAACATTAAGAAACTACCTCCGAAAAGTTTGAGGAAATATTATGGATTAATCGAAATTGTACATTACTTACCTGAGAAAACACCATATTAAATCTTCAAGCTTTTAATAACTGATAACTCTACACCCAGCAAAACTTTCAGAAGACTAATAAAGCATATTATCAACCGACAAATAATATGGAAAATCAAACTTTTATTGGAACTAATCCCTTCATGGGGATAGTATAGTCACGGTATAGGTCGATATATGTACTCTGGTATAGTGTTTCTTAGGTCAATTTAATGACATAAAATAGTATGAAACTCCTAACCATAGGCGTCCTAAACAAATAATTAAAATGCGTATACACACTTATAAGTTTGTTTAACATTAGGTGTTTGTACATACTACACTTTATAAACCCACTGTATATATAATAATATTATATTAAAATAATAAATATAAGGTAACTCAAAGATTCTATACACAAAACTAAAACCAGAAAAATAAACCTGACACGGCACGACACTGCTCAGAAAATGCTTTAATTTTTTTACTAGAACTCCATTTTGGGACCATTCCCCGGCCCGTCCATAAGTTCTAAATCACGTATATTTGATTGTCGTCTCTTCCACGCCATCGGCGGTCACTGGCCTATCTCTGTCTGACAGACTCGATCGTTGAACGGGCTGGAAACCGCTTCAGCTTATACCAGCCGCTTTAACTGGCGCTTAATCACCCCTGACAACGTGCATAAATTGTGAACGGTTGCCAGTTCTACCAAATTTTCTGGTTTGTTAATATATTATGTATAAGTATACGAGAAACAAGGGTTTGTTAATTAGATATTTTTAAACACTGAAAACGCTTTATGTCTTGATTTCAGTTATATTGTTTCTTAAGGACTGAAGAATGTATTATTATAACAATGAATGGCTTGTAATTTTTTTCTGTCACACTCAAAACTCCTCGGTTTAAAGTATATTTGCAAACTAGCTTTCAACGAAAGTTACTGACTAACAATTGAATACTGATATAAATGAAACATCATTAATAAAAAAACTTAAAGAATTGAAGAAGAAAGATCTGACAACCCTGGTAGTGAAGTCGGTCTCTTTGAGACTGTTTACCGCCGTATGGAATGATTGGAATGTCCTTAAACTGAGTTAGGATAAATAATAATAGACGTCGCATTGATGTTTCTTCAAAAAATGCTAATTAATCCGATCTGACGACGGCTTTTTGAGAAATCAAAATATATCCATTCGTTTTCGAGATATAGGCTCTATGAGTTTTAATTGAAAAACCCTGTATTATTTTTCATACGTACTTAGATATACAAATGCCCATTAAAATTTTTAAACACAGGCCCCTAAGTTGCTAGTTTCGCCCCTGCATCGAACGTTCTTTCGTGGTAAAAAAAACCCGAATGTATATATTCAGCTGACACCAGCACCACTCACTGTTTATGCAGCTATCAGGAAGAATTTATCCGAAAGGGGCTATATTGAGACGTTACAGGAAAATGTATTCTAGTCGTATCTCTCCACAAAAGCGATGGAAATAAAGTAATAACACAATAGATACGTATTGCAGTCCATCAAGGCGAATTGAGAATAATGCACAATATAGGATTTTATGACAATAGTATACTTTTGTTGAAAGTAAAATCTATGGCGTTGTAGAGGATTCATATTATTTGGCAGAATTTTTGGGAATTTCAACACTCAGAGAAAAACGACTAGTTTGAAAAGAGGGCTTTAAAAGACGTATTACTTTATGACAGCGTTATGTTTATTATAATACATACATAAAAAAGTATTATACTCCTAACCATAGGCGTCGCTAACCAAATAATTAAAATGCGTAGGGTATTGTTTTAATTTTTGAAGATGATAATAATATAAATACAGTAACTTTAACATAAAAAAGCTTTAAACTCCTAATCACAGGCGTCGTATCTCCAAATAATTAAAATGCATAGTGTATATATTGTTTTAAATTTTAAATATGATAATACAATATAAATAAAACAATTTTAATAGGTAACGCGTTGTAAACGAACATTATTGATTTAAAATGCAGTAACAATTAAATTGATGGAATCATCAAAATTTTCAGAAGTACAATCGTTTTCAGGTTGGATCTTTGTTGGTGCTATAGGCAATAAAACAGGGATATTCCATTTCTACAGTAACACGAGCAAGGACAGCTGCGCTTAAAATTAAAATAATACGTTGACATTGAACATGTAAATCTTTATTTCTCAATTTCGGACTTGTTGCGCTCTCAAAGGCCGACTCCACCGAGTATGTTGGCACCAATATAATTCACCTTGATCTGCTTTTTAAAATGATCGCTAAAAAGCCATTACTAAATGCAAATGCAAATATGTTAAACCACCTACTCCACTGTCCTTTTCCTTAAGAAACTATTAATACCTGACATGACAGTAATGATGGCTCAATTATCTTTTAGCAGGTAGAGAAGAAATATCGTGATTCGCTGAAAATATTCCGCGTTTCTTGTCTAGAACATATAAATTTCCAATTGCGTTTGTCTTAGTATCATTCACAGATTGGGAGACGTGTTCGAGACGTATAAATTATGCACGATTGCCAGTTCTACCAAATTTTCGGGTTTGTTAACATAATATATAAATATACGAGAAACAATTGTTTGTTAATTAGTTGTTTTTTAACAATGAAAACCCTTTTTATTTAATTTTAATTGTTTTTTTCTAAATAATATTTCTTAAGGACTAAACTGAGTTTGGATAAATTATACCTGGTTTGATCCCAGGCAGGTTTGGCGGACTTATTTAGTTTGCTTGACCAGGCCATCGCACTATGTAGTATTTCGCTCGGGCTCCGACGGTATCATTCGGGTGTTCCTTCGGCATGCCACTGATAAATAAGTTACACCTGAACCAAGTGAAGGATTCAGTGAGGATAGTGACCCACGAAAGGGACGCATATTTGGTACCGATCTGAATGGATTGGAGGACGCCCTGAACCAGAATATTCGGTAATTCGGACGATGTCTCATGGAGTGATATTCCTGATACTGATCTCGATCGATTGGGGGCTGTTCGGCAACATACTTCAAGTCGTATCACGGAGACATAATAGGTTGACCCCATCGAGGTCTGTGGTGGACAAAAGGTATTACAACAAGACAAGAGAAGAAAATAAAAAAAAATACCATGTTATCAAAATCCATAAATATTTTATTTCTTCACAAATGTTTATATGAACTATAGAATCCCAGGATAATCCTCATCAACTAACTTGTGATTAATAAACGACGAAATACTCTATTAAGCCCTATTACACTTTCAACTTCAAATTTGATAATAAACTTAAATTGCAACTTGTTGAGAATCAAATTTAACCACAGGCGAAAATTAATTAAAGGTTAAGTTAATTTAAGTTAGCGAAATTGTGAGATGTCGGTAAGTCAAAGTGAAAATAGAGTGTTGCTATTTCGTTGGGTAAAAATAAAGTTAAAAATAGGGCGATAATGTCTTCAATGCGAGTAACGCTCTACATGACGTTTTTATTACTTTAATAAGTAGTGAGTTAAATGTTGTTCACGTCTTCCATGTTAAGTTAAATATTATAAACATTAAATCAAGGCAACCACATCTACAGGGTTATGATAAAGTAACGGATCAGCCCTTTATATAGAATATCGCTCACTTAATCAAAGATCTCTCAGATCATTTACAGTGATTTATTTTTTTTGCATTTTTTTTTAGAAAAAGATATTATACATATACAGGGTAGGGTGTATCGTAAGAATGCTACAAGTATCAACAACTTTGATTTTTTTAATTAAACATATTATTGTATATTTTTACAGTTCTACATTCTAGAATCAATTCTAGACATTTTTCAGAAATTAAGCCCAATACCTATCTTTAACCGTTTACAAAATATTAATTTTAAAAACAAAATAGACAAACTACCGAGAATGAAAAAAAAATGGAAAAATGGAAAGAAATAAGGCACTTTAAGTCTTCCTCCACTGGTACTGGACTGTAGATAAGTTTTAAGTTTTAATTAAGGGTAAATTCTCTACATGTTTCCAATGTATATACATTTATCATCAGGAAAATAGAATAAGGAACATAAGAAATACAACAGGTGCAAACAGTCCAACCGGAGCTAAAAGATGATGGAAAGGACAAATAAAGTAATTGGAAATACGTCCACCGTCATGATATACCTAGAAGAGGTCATTCGTGGGGAATTGGCAAAAACCAAGATTTAGCTAACATAGCAGTAAGCTAAGTGTCAAATTAGTGACATCGCACCATAAGAGTGAGGAGAGAAAAAAATTTAAAATTGGAGTGGTAAATGTTGTTAAAAATTTTATAATGAGATAAGGAGTAACTGAAAAGTCACATTTTGGTAAACCAGTGATGTAAGTGTGAGTAGAGAGGAATATTTGAAATTGGAATAGTTGAAGTCGTAGTTTTTTAAATAAAAATTGAGGACTCTCCTTTGAAATGATCTGGTTCCAGCTCCTCCTATATCATGGATATAGAGTAGCAGGAGCTAGAACCAGATCATTTCAAAGGAAATTTAGATATGTTTCGCCAGTGATGCTCTTATCCTGAGCCTACCAAGACATTAACCTTTTCATTATTAGGGGTGTAATTTTTTATGAACCAGTGAGGATTTTCCTGTACCCAGTATCTGTAGTTTTGTAACCTGATCATTGAAAGAAAGGGTAGCTTTATCTAAAAAAACAAATTTTTTGGACAATTCGTACTTGATTATCTGTTAGCTCAATCATTATTTCACAAAATTTCTCTACCTACGATCATGCTCCAATTACTGTTGTGCAATTACTGGTTTAAAGAGATAAAACTTTTCTTTTAAAAGAATCGATCTGCATGTAATGGGTTTTCCAATAAAAACGATATGATTTTAAAACGATATGGTAACCATGGTAATAAAGTTATACCTGTCACCAGTTGTCAGTTATTGTCAGTAAACTATAACAATTTATTATGGCTAAATATGCGCCTCAAGAACGTTTAGTTATTATTCAAAAATTTTACGAAAATACACGATCTTTTGTGAATACTCATCGCGCACTTCGCGAAAACTTTGGTGTAAATAATCGTCCTCCTTTGCTTGCCATTCGTCGCATCGTTGAGAAATTTGAAAATAATTTTACTTTTTACGATGTAAAAACACCAAGAAGATATCGAAACGCAAGAACTGTTGAGAATATTGCTGCTGTAAGAGCTAGTGTTGCAGTGGATCCAAATTTATCAATTCCTCGTCGTGCTCAAGAGTTAAGGATTAAAAAAACGACAACTTGGCGTATTTTGAAAGAAGACTTGAATTTACACCCGTATAAGATTGTTTTGACCCAAGAACTTAAGCCACTGGACCATCGTCGGCGCAGAGAATTTTCTGCTTGGAGTTTAGAACAACTTGAAAGGGATCCTAATTTTGCCAAAACAATTATCTTTTCAGATGAAGCTCATTTTTGGTTAAGTGGATACATTAACAAGCAAAATTGTCGTTTTTGGTGTGAAAACAATCCACAACAGATAAATGAGAAGCCTTTGTATCCGCTAAAGGTAACTGTATAGTGTGGTTTATGGTATGGTGGCATCATCGGACCATTTTTTTCCAAAATGAGGCAGGAGATGCAGATGTGGCCAAATTTAGATGCACTTGATTTGGAGGATATGTGGTTCCAGCAAGATGGCGCCACATGTCACACTGCTCATGAAACTATCGATACTGCAAGAAAAGTTTGACGAAAGGATAATTTTAAGGAATGCTACTGTTCAGTGGCCTCCAAGAAGCTGTGATTTAACTCCTTTAGATTACTTCTTGTAGGGCTATTTGAAATCTAAGGTTTATGAAAACAGACCACAAACACTTGATGCATTAAGGTTGAACATTGAACCCTGCATTTGTCAGAACACGCCCGATTTATTGCATAATGTCATCGAAAATTGGGTTCGTCGAATTCGCTCGTGTACACGAAGTCGCAGAGGACATTTAAACGATGTGTTATTCAAAACATAAATGTTATCGACTATACTTTAAGATAATATAAAACGTTTTGTTTTATCTGAAATTATTTTAATTTTATTTCATTTTGAAATCATATCGTTCTTATTGGAAAACCCTTTAGTAATAATAATATGTATATTTTTCTTCTCACATATGCCAAGACGACCGCTTTTAACACTACCTTTAAAAGTGATTGAAGTTCTCTGCTTAATTGCTACCCTCGACACTGTCGATTGGCTAATAGGCGCAAAATTTGGGTAGTTTTCATATCACGGACTTCCTTATGACTTCTACTTTTATCTCCACAACCCATCCTAAGCAGAATATCTATGCTGCAATCTTCAACGAAGCTCATTTTGGATGTATTATCAGCGGAGCAAAATTTTTCGATGTCTTGAACTTACAAATTATCATTGGCAATGCCTTAAAATTTGTAACTTGAATTCGGAAAGTTGAAAAACATATCAATGATGCATGGCGGCATTAAAGTGTTAATAATTCGTAGACGGTTGAAGATAAATATAGAACATGATTTATGAAAAATGTCTAGAATTGATTGTATAATGTAAAAACGTAAAGATATATAATACGTTTTGTTAAGAAAATTAAATTTCATACCTACCTACCTGAAAAAAATAGTTTGACGGGTCCGAACGTAACGCTGTATAACTATCTTTTTAAATTTCTTTGTAGCAAAACACTGCTGCCAAATTGTCTCAAATGTTCCTTTATATCATTCCAGTTTTTAAATTTCACGAAGTCATTTCACTTTTAAGGATTCTTGATTTTTATTTAATATTCCCACAATTTCACAAACATATAAGACCTTTATATCAACCTTTTTTTCTATACAGCTAGTTCAGTAAATAAAACACGAATTTTTAAATTTTTAATTACCTACCATAACTTATTATGGGCGAAAATTTCACTGTTTTAAAATTTAGTCACAGATATAATGTTTATTCGTTTCTTTATATTAAAATCGTTTGGACAAGCACTGGACTTGGTCATTTTGCCAATATTTTTAAAGGTAATCTAAATGAGCCATGTTTCAATTTCTTTGCGTGAGGACCTTATTCCTGCTTTAAATACTTTATCTTCTCATCTTGCAGATGTAATATTCAAAGGAGACGCGGTACAATTGAGTGGCCGGCAAGATTGTCAGATCTTAACCTACTAGATATTTTTTTTAAATAAATTTTAAGTTAAGAAACCTAGAAAATTTAGATTTACTAACCAACAAATACAACCAATATTCGACAAATAACTGCAGACACGGTAAATAATGTTACATATCAATTTTATTTTAAGCTTTGGTTCTGCCAGAAAAAAAAATGGTGAACATTTCTAACAATGAAAACTGGATAATGTGGTAGTTAGCGGATTATGTGCGTAACTGCCTTTTGAACTAAAATACTCAGTTCGAAATATAATGGAATCCTTGGGGCCAGGTAAACAATGACGTCCTGGCCCCAAGAAAAAATAAATGGATAGATTTTTATTTACCGAACCAGTAAAAATATTCACTCTGTATAAGGCTTGCATAAGCAAACATAAACAAAAACATGATAAAAATTGCCAATGTAGATTAAACGAAACCCCTAATTTTTAGATCTTGTTCTAACATCCCAAGTTTGATTTTATTCCTATTCTCGAAACTTGTGAGCCAAGCTTATTTAATTAAACCTGTCGTTAATTTTCTTCGCTGGGTAAATAATTTATTTCCCAGCAAGTTTTAATTAAAGTTTATTAATATAGTTAGAAAGTGTAATACGGCCTAATTAAGTTATGTCGTTATCTGGATAGTTACTAATATCAAATTATTTAGATTGATATACAATTTTTGTAATGTCTTCTGGCTTATAAGTTTCTTATGAATTAACGAGCAAAAAGTTTTGGTTTTTTAGCATTTCTTGAAAAAAATTGTAAAAATCCATGCCATTAGGAATACATGATCATTAATTTTTGATGTCTTAGTTATTAGAAGAGAGAAAAGATAGAGGACTGCGGTTTTCGCTACCCTACACTATTTCTTGAGGAACCAAAATGCTACCAGATAATTTTTTATCGTCAAATTAGTTTTTATTGTATAGTATGAAACGTGAAAAGTAAAGTTAATGCAGATTTTACATACATACAGGGTGTTTCATTAAGGTCGAAGAGCGGCCATATCTCGGAAACTACTGGGCATAGAAACTCAGGAAAGGAAAAATGATAATAAAAGTGGCCATGAGAAAATTCTGGAAATAATTTTCAAGTTCCGCATTTTGCCGCAAGAGGGCGTAATTGAAAAGTAAATTTTTAAATTTTACATAACTCCGAAAATTCCACATTAAGGTATATGTTTGATAACATTATTTTAAAGCTTGGACAATTATGCATCATTTTGGTCTTATGCTCATTGGCGTTCCGACTTTAATAAGAGTGGGGGAAGCTGTTGAAAGTGTAATCATTTAAATCGCTGTAACTTATAAACGACTTATCCGATTTTAGCAAACTAAAGACTGTTTGGAAGAGAAATGTATGCACTTTGACCAATCGTATTTAGTTATCCATAATAGTTCTCAAAAAAAATGCTAGAGGGCGCAATTTGCAATAACAATACATTTTTTGATTTTCCTCCGAAAAAATAAATCATACGGTATAATTATGATACCATAATCGAGAAGGAGATGAAATTTGCTAGAAAAAATATTAAAACCGTAGCTCGATATCTCCGTTCGTTTCTGAGTTATTGCCAAAACAATAATTTTTAACACAAATTGCGCCCTCTAGCAATTTTATTAGAAACTATCTTGTACCATTAGATACGACAATTGAAGGTTCTTCCAAACAAGCTTAAATTTAGTAAAATCGGATAAGTCGTTTAGAAGTTACAGCGATTTTAATGTTTAAACTTTCAATAGCTTCTCCCACTCTTATCAAGTGAAACTGTAAACATTAAAATCGCTGTAACTTCTAAACGACTTAACCAATTTTACTAAATTTAAGCTTGTTTGGAAGAGAAAGGTAAGTACCTTTAATTGTCGTATCCAATGTACAAGATAGTTTCTAATAAAATTGCTAGAGGGCGCAATTTGTGTTAAAAATTATTGTTTTGGCAATAACTCAGAAACGAACGGAGATATCGAGCTGCGGTTTTTATATTTTTTCTAGCAAATTTCATATCCTTTTCGATTATGGCATCATAATTATACCGTGTGATTTATTTTTTCGGAGGAAAATCAAAAAATGTATTGTTATTGCAAATTGCGCCCTCTAGCATTTTTTTTAGAACTATTATGGACAACTAAATACGATTGGTCAAAGTGCATACATTTATCTTCCAAACAGTCTTTAGTTTGTTAAAATCGGATAAGTCGTTTATAAGTTACAGCGATTTAAATGATTAAACTTTCAACAGCTTCCCCCACTCTTATTAAAGTCGGTACGCCAATGAGCATAGGACCAAAATGATGCATAATTGTCCAAGCTTTAAAATGGTGTTATCAAACATATACCTTTATGCGGAATTTTCGGAGTTATGTAAAATTTAAAAATTTACTTTTCAATTACGCCCTCTTGCGGCAAAATGCGGAACTTGAAAATTATTTCCAGAATTTTCTCATAGCCACTTTTATTATCATTTTTCTTTTCCTGAGTTTCTATGCCCAGTTGTTTCCGAGATATGGCCGCTCTTCGACCTTAATGAAACACCCTGTATAAAGTTTTAAAAATATTTTTTTTTTCTCTTAGAACTCTTTGAAGCACGGTGGTGAGCGGTAAAATCCATCAATTTTTCAGCCCAAGAAGCATGGTGGTTTGCGTAAGTAACCACAAAATTCATCATCATTTCGGGATTTTTTTGTTTTGGTTGGAGAGGACAGACAATGATATGCTGGTAACCGTCTTGATTTTATTGTTAATGTGTTTTTTTTTAAGTTTGATGCTTTGAAGGAACCTGAATAATAGTGCGTATTTATTACAGTGATTTTTTATCCCAAGGTCGATTTATGTAGGCTAGGTCAAGTGATTAGTGCTCGTGTTCACCGCGCGTATGTGAAATAAACACAAACGTCAGAAAAATGTAGCTCAATGCACAATTTTAAAAAAATATGATTTGGGTGCGAGTTAAAAAGAGATCGATCAAGATTCAACGTTGCTAAATGCCAACTTCTGTTCGAGGATCAAGAGCGATTTACATTCGGCTCCATAGCAGCAATTAAGTTCGGACTGAATTTTTCAGGTAAGCGTACGGTGAAATATCTGCTAGTATTTTGAAGTGGTTTATTTGCAAGAACAAAAAAATAAAATTAATTTGAGTATGCGTATGCTGAGAATGCAGAAGAAGAAGGCGTTTTGCATTTTTGTATCCTGTCTCACCTGTCTCTATACACAAAACTATCTTAAATAATTTCGATAAATTTAAGAAATCGGGGTGCATAATAGCATTTTATTTTTTACCAAACAATTTAAAATAATTACATATACAAAAATCATAACTACAAAAATACGTAAAGGTAACTTACTCGGTTACATGGATATTATATTTTTAAATGAACATTTAACTTATAGACCAGGGTCGATAATTTTTGAAACCAAAAAAAATAATAGTAGGATGAAACCCATTGGAAAATGAAGAGAATAGAACAAAAATGAAAGGAAAAATAAATTACTGGCGATCCGATGTCGGGAAGAGGGGGAGGGGGGGGGGGGGGGGGTTTAAGGGTAGAAAACGATTTATCTCGATTTCCGGTAAAACTACAAGTCCTATGGAAAAACGTTAAATGGCAAAATTATAGGTAATAAAAATATCTACAACTTTTGTATTTACACTTTTTTCATATAACCTCAAAATGTATGTGAAAAATTCAAATAACCAAGTTTTTGGTTTTTTATTTTTATCTTTTACAAAAAATTTTTTTTATCCACGAAATTTGGTGAAAACTTACCTTTTTATGTCCTAAACAAACTGTAATTTTTTTGATTTAAAATATTTATTTTTTAACCTTATTTTGACTTAATATCGAAAAAACACCCTAATTTTCAATCGAAAATTCTCACGTCAAAATATTTGCTTTTTTAAAAAAGTCGGTGGGCTTTTTGTTCGTTGAAATTTCTACTTTCTGATGGTGTTAAAAAAATATACATTACTATGGTAAATGTTCTCAAAAAAATGCAAAGAAACGAAAAAAACTCGAATCCGATTTTTTTTTTAGATCAATATGTACAATTTTGAGCTATTTATTAAAATTTATACTTTAATTACTCGAAAAACGTAAGATTCCATGTTACATTGATAAAAAAAAGTATAAATTTTAATCAATAGCAAAATTGTACATATTGATCTAAAAAAAAAATTTCGGATTCGAGTTTTTTTCGTCTTTGCATTTTTTTGAGAACATTTACCATAGTAATGTATATTTTTTTTAACACCATCAGAAAGTAGAGATTTCAACGAACAAAAAGCCCACCGACTTTTTTAAAAAAGCAGATATTTTGACGTGAGAATTTTCGATTGAAAATTAGGGTGTTTTTTCGATATTAAGTCAAAATAAGGTTAAAAAATAAATATTTTAAATCAAAAAAATTACAGTGTGTTGGGGACATAAAAAGGTAAGTTTTCACCAAATTTCGTGGTTAAAAAAACATTTTTGTAAAAGATAAAAATAAAAAACCAAAAACTTGGTTATTTGAATTTTTCACATACATTTTGAGGTTATATGAAAAAAGTGTAAATACAAAAGTTGTAGATCTTTTTATTACCTACAATTTTGCGATTTAACGTTCCATAGGACTTGTAGTTTTGCCGGAAATCGAGATAAATCGTTTTCCTCCCCCCCTTCCCGACCTCGGATCGCCCGTAATTTATTTTTCGTTTCATTTTTGTTCTATTCTCTTCCTTTTCAATGGGTTTCATCCTACTATTATTTTTTTTCACTTTTTACCATTTTCAAAGGCTTCAGCACTGGTCTATTAAAAGTCATTATTTTAATAATTTTAATTAAGCCAAATATTCAAAACAAAATTTGTATAGCAAATTGTTGTACTGATTAATAACGCTCCACCCCAATCAATTAAACAGTATGATAAAACTGATTACAATTGTGCATAATAGAAGATTATTCAGAGCCGGCTATTTAAAATAATTCTTATATAACTAACTGTAACTTAAATAGGAGGCAGTTTTAACTAATACTGAATTATGTTTATTCCATGTAAATGGGTGATAAATAAGTTAGGTAATAACCCCAAAACCCGACCAATAGTTATCTCCATACAATTCAAGCAAAAGTATTTTTTCCCGTGCGGCTGTGTTTCTAATCTACATCTACAAGTAGCGGAACATTATAAATATTAAAATGCTGCTGAATTTTTTCCGCTTATTATAACAAAACGAAAAATATTTAGTAATTTATTGTCACATCAGGATTTGTGGGTTTGAATATAATGTTATTTTTATAACACCTCGTATAGGTGTTATGATTACAAATATATTGTTACTACTGTTTTACATAAACAATATACACTCCCCGACAATAAATTCCGGACAAGAAAAATTAAAGTCATTTTGATAGTCCTGTAACTTTTTTAGTTCTTTTCCGATTTTATTGAAATTTTGAGCAAAGTGTAGCCCTATGTTTTGACAAGTTAGCTTAAATTTTACATTTAAAAAAATACTGATGGCTCGACCAATATATAGGGAAAAAAAAAGGTCCTTTTTTACCTCTATTTTCTTAATGCCCTGTGGAAAAAGTGAGCGGTGAAATGTAGCTTTGTTACGTTTTGTTTTAAAGTGTGACCCTTTTTTGACAGAATGTTTTTTGGTTCACCCTAATATCTGCTTTTTGAGAAAAGATACAGATGTTTAAAAAAAGTGGTGCAATTTTTTAAGTTTTATTTACATTTATAACGTTACTTATCTAGTCGCCTCGCTTTTGGTTGCGTAGAAACGTTATAAGTATTGTCAGTAAACTGCCATTGCAGAAGACCTTATTTAAAGTTTTTTGTTGTAAAAAAATGATACCAGAAGATGTGGCACGTGCTGTTGCACTGAATGATGATGGCCGCAATATACGGTATATTGTGGAATTCTTAGGCAAACCTAAAAGTACTATACAAGACGCGATTAGCCGGTTTCGCCAAACAGAACCGACGTAGAGGCTCAGGTAGACCACGCACTACTAATCGACGTGATAACCAATTTCTAAACTAAACTGCCTTACGTGATCGTAAAGTACCATCTACTGTAATTAGTCGCAGACTTCAAGACGTACGTGGTACCACAATCTCTGCAAGAACCATCCAACGCAGGTTAAATGAAGCGGGATTGAAGTCTAGAAGACCCGTTGCATGTCCCAAATTACTCCCAGCTCACCGTACACCACGGTTACATTTTGCACAAGAACATGAAAACTGGGGACTAGAAGAGTGGTCGCAGGTACTATTTACAGATAAATCGCGGTTTTGTCAGCGCTCACCTGACAGACCTGAACGGGTTTGGAGGAGACCAGGTGAACGATACGCCCAATGTTGCATAACTCCAAGAATACCGTTTGGATGCGGTAGTGTCATGGTGTGGGCTGGGGTATCACAACATGCTCGTACAGAGCTAGTGTTGGTTGAAAATGGTTCTATAACTGCTGATAGATACATCAACCAATGCTTGGCAGAACACGTGGTAAATTATGTTTGTAAGCCCGACGGCCGAGCTCTTGCAAAACGTCCCAGGTAATTAAACGGAGTCAGCCATTTATTGTGAAACATACTTTACCCTACGCCGAGTTCGTTGGGCCGAATTTTATATTAATGCAAGACAATGCAAGGCCCCACGTTGCACGGGTTGTAACGAAATATTTAGATCAGGTTAACATTCAACGACTTCAATGGCCCCCGCAATCCCCACATAGCCCAGATTTAAACGCAATTGAGCATGTGTGGGATATGCTAGGTAGATGTGTGGATGTGTTCGAAATCGAAATTTAGAAACATTACCAGATCTGCGAGCAGCTCTTCTTAAAGAATGGCAAACATTCCTCAAGAAGTCATTCAAACCTGCGTTACAAGCATGCCACGTCGCATGAGAGAAGTTATAATGGCACGAGGTGGCAACACGCGCTATTAAATTTTAGAATTTTCTTTAAGCTAGTCTATAAGATAATGTAACGTTATAAATGTAAATAAAATTTTAAAAATTGCACCACTTTTTTTAAACATCTGTATATTTTCCCAAAAAGCAGATATTAGAGTGAACCAAAAACCATTCTGTCAAAAAAGGGTCACACTTCAAAACAAAACGTAACAAAGCTACATTTCACCGCTCAATATTTCCACAGGGCGATAAGAAAATAGAGGTAAAAAAGTAACTTTTGTTTTTCCCTATATATTGGTCGAGCCATCAGTATTTTTTAAAATATAAAATTTAGGCTAACTTGTTAAAACATAGGGCTACACTTTGCTCAAAATTTCAATAAAATCGGAAAAGAAATAAAAAAGTTACAGGACTATTAAAATTACTTTAATTTTTCTTGTCCGGAATTTATTTTCGGGGAGTGTAACATAATATACAAATTTCCATACCGTTTTTTGACATTTGTGTTACCTAATTTTGCTTTAGTTAGTAAATTGCAAAATTAGGTACAATAATAAATTGGGATCTGAAAGATTTTTTCAACACAAATCCTACCCCACATAAGAATTATTGCTATTAATAATAAACTTAATGAATCGACTCATAATGTATGGTTAGGTAGATATTTATAAGATAAAATAAAAATATTCAGCTGGAAAAATTGTTGGGAAAAAATTATGGTCGAAGAATGGTAGTCAAAGAATATTTCTAGATTATAGAAACTATTCATTCAGTCTCTTGATTTAAAAAAAAAATTAAGAAAAAAATATATTTCTTCTTGTTTCGATTCCAAGAAACCTAAAAAAATTGTGTATCAACAATAAGGTATTTTGTACTTTATTGGTATATACACACTTACACAGTGTGTAAAAAGTCCCGCAACAGTCAATTATTTCAAAAATGGTGCACAATATAAAAAAACTGTCTGTATAAAAGTTGTTGGTCTTAAAGAAATTTATTAAACTAAGACCCTTGCAATTATATAGGGTTGCCAAAAAGTCGTGGTAATCAAAACTTAATTTTTTTTAAATGGAATGACCCTTTTTTGATCGCAGTTTCTGATTCCTCTAAACATTCTAAAAAACAATTATGAAACATGTCATATGGCTAAACATATTAGTTTCAGAAATAATTTGAGTTGAAGCACATAAATGCGATAGGTACGATATTACCTACATTTTGCAGTTTTATAAGCTGGTACTAGAATTTTTAGCGTCACTGTCAAAATGTCGCTCAGCGAAAGGGAACGTATAACTTTACTAATAATAAGAGGTTTTGGAGACCGACAAAGACCAGTTAGCGAGACAAAGGAATTATTTAATACAACATTTCCAAACCGAGAGCCCATATCAAAATCTACAGTTGTGAGAACAGTTCAAAGGTTCGAGGAAACCGGGTGTTGCAGAGATAAGATTCATTCCGGAAGGCCAAAGTCGGCAACTAGTGATGAAAAAAATTAGATACATTACTTAATTTTGTTCAGAATCCACATTTATCACTCAGGAAACCTGCTACCCAAGTTGATGTTTGTTTTAAATCAATTGAGAATATTTTAAAAACCAGTAATTTGCATCCCTATAAAATAACTCTTGTCTAGGAATTATCAGAAGACGATTTTGATCGTAGATTGGAATTTTGCGAAGTAATGATGCAAAAACATGAAGAAAATAACAATTTTTTGAATCAAATAGTTTTTACGGATGAGGCAACATTCATGTTGAACGGGTCTCTCAATCGACATAATTGTCGTTACTGGGCTGATCAGAATCCACATTGGATGAGAGAAACACATACTCAACACCCCCTGAAAGTAAAAGTGTGGGCTGGAATTATTGGCATCAGTTTAGTGGGGCCTTTCTTTATAGAGGGGAATTTGAATGCCGAAATGTATCTCCACATGCTGCAAAATAAAATTGTGCCAGCAATAAACAATGAAGTAGAACCACTATTACGCAATACGTGGTTTCAACAGGATGGAGCTCCTCCTCATTTGGGCTAACTGTTTTTTAATTATTTAAACAACACTTTTCCTAACCGCTGAATAGGACGAAGAGGCCCCATAGAATGACCTGCTAGGTCGCCAGACTTAACGCCCCTTGATTATTTTCTTTGGGGACACCTAAAAAATAAAGTGTTTGTGACAAAACCTGCAGATCTGAATGAATTAAAAGAAAGAATTATTGAAGAATGTGCATCAATTAACCAAGAAATGTTACAAAACGTCATCGACAAATTTTATTATAACCTAGCCCAGTGTCAAACTGTGAGAGGAGGACATTTTCAGAATTTAATTAAATAACGACTTACACTTAATTTTATTTTTGTTCTTCTCAAGTTATTGTTAATTTTACTGCTTGTATTTAATAATTTAGTTGTTATTAAAATTTTGACACAACTTGAGTGAGGTACATTTAACACGAGTTTAATGTTTTTTTTTTATTTTAACGTAAAACATTTTGAGTCGACTGGAAACAATGCAAAATGCAGGTAATATCGTACCTATCGCGTTTATGTGCTTTAACTCAAATTATTTCTGAAACTAATATGTTTAGCCATATGACATGTTTCATAATTGTTTTTGAGAATGTTTAGAGAAATCAGAAACTGCGATCAAAAAAGGGTCATTCCATTAAAAAAAAAGAAGTTTCGGTTACCACGACTTTTTGGGCAACCCTGTATAATTACAAGGGTCTTAGTTTAACAAATTTCTTTAAGACCGACAACTTTTATACAAAAAGTATTTTATATTTTGCACCATTTTTGAAATAATTGACTGTTCCGGGACTTTTTACACACTGTGTATAAACCCGAATATGTTTATATTGTCAATTGAAGCTATATTAATTAACTCTAAGTAATGTCAATGACGTAGACTTAATTTACGCATTTATACACATTTTTCTCGAAATAAATGAGGATTCAGTAAAATAAAATAGAATTGTTGTATATTGTTCATTTGTTTAAATTTCAATCAAGACCTTATGGAGTAATACACCCAATTGACGAGAATGTAGATTAATAAGCTTAAAATTTAAAAGACATGAGGCCAAACATTATTGTTTAAAAACATAATTGATAGTTTTTGTTTCAATTTTAAAAATGAAGGTATACAAGTGGAGCTGTGCCACTGAATTATATTTAAAAACGTCTTCTTCATCTTTGTATCGCGCATCCCTTTCTTTTTACTAATAATAGAAAATATTGAATATATTATTATGTCTCGATATAAAATAATTGTTGTTAAATTGTATTAGGAAATAGGTTTTTCCGCAAAAATAAAAAACAAAGAAAAAATGCCATATCACGGAAAATAATGTAAAGGCAAAAGAAAGTTGTGGATCATACGCCAAACAATAATGTAAATAAATAGAAATATGTGTATCATACAACAGAAAATACTACAAAAACTATAAGAAGTGTGTATCATTCAACTGGAAATAATATAAAGAAAATAAAAAAAATTCATTTCAAATACATACCAATTAGTTTCCTATTAATGCTGCACACTTATTATGTTTTAAACTTTTTCCGAATCTGTCATAAATGTCTACCCGAAACATCTGTGTTAACTATACAGACAAAGTTGTAATATCAGACACTATAAAAATTAATGTAATTAGTTAAATGACCTATGAAAAGTTATATGGACTGTAAGAGAAAATTTAACTGTATCTTTTTTACAAAACTTAACTTACATTAGTGTCGATTATTAATTTCAGAAATTACCAAAAAAGTTTCAACTATGTTTTGTTAGACTTTAGACTAGTCTAAAATAGCTTGCTAGTCATGATTGAAACAACTATCACTGTGCACTGCTTAGCAACATTGCTTTTTAAAGTGTGTCAAAAGTAAAACTTGGACCTGAATATTTAAAGCAAAAACCGTGTACTTTAATTTTTCAGATTTTTAAGCTGGTGTACAAACTCTGATGTTATTATGTTTATACGTAGTGTTTTTGTTAAGCTTTATACCGGGTGTTTCTCAAAAGACGTTCACCCCTATAACTTTTTTTTATATTTATAGATATTAAAATGAAATTTTGAGATTATGCATAAAAGATGAGTCTGCATTTATTGACATAATTTTCAATTTGTTAGCACTTTCGATCTGACCGAAAGTGACCTTAACTTTTATATTTTAAATGGGACATCTTGTATATTTTTACTTATTTGGGTTCAGCATAACATTATGAGTGAAATGACACCTCACTTGTAATTTTTTGACGTTATAAAAATGCTCGTTTTAAACATCCTAGTAAACGGCCATTGTTCCATTTGGAAAAATGGAGTAAACGTAAAGAAAACAAAATTTCATTTTTTAAACGCTTGTGAAACTTAGAAAGTCAATTATTATGACATCATTTTAATTTTCATATACTACTTGACTATAAATTAACAGATTTAATTAATTTGTAGCATTCTAGATTGAAAATAAAAATAAAATGTTATAACACGTACGTATAACAAATGACGGACAAGTGAGTTGTCATTTCACTCATAATGTTATGTTGAACCTAAATAAGTGAAAATATACAAGATGTCCCATCTAAAATATCAAAGTCAAGGTCACTTCCGGTCAGACCGGAAGTCCTAACAAATTGAAAATTATGCCAATAAATGCAGACTCATCTCTTATTCATAATCTCAAAATTTTATTTTAATATCTATAAATGTAAAAAAGTTATAGGGGTCTTTTGAGAAACACCCGGTATAGCATTAGGTGAGACTTTTACAATTTATAAATTAAAAAAATTTATAAATTGTTGAACTATGTTTTTTTTTAAGTCACTAATAAACCTTCTAGAAGTTAAGATTTGTTTGTGGGTTTTATCGCATGTACATAGCTTTTGGTTTGTAGGCGTTGCGTTTTTGTCCACAAGAATTCAGCGTAGCCTCTAAAAAAAACTGTATTTATGTTATCAATTTTAGTATTATGTACGGTTATATAAAATACTTATTATTATAACAAGTGCGGAAAGAGACCCTTTTCCGCATGAAATTGCTGTTACTTGAACGAGGCGTAGTGGAGTTCCGGTCAGCAGTTGAGAGCGAAAAAGTGTCTTTCTGCATGAAATAGGATGAACATTTTTGGCTACAAGCCTTTATTTTAATTAATTATCGGCACGCCGAAAATTTTCTTTCCACTGCCGTGCGGATAAACGGCAAATCGCGCACGCTTGTAGAAAAAGTATTTTTGAGCTGTATACCAATAATTTTGTAAATCACTCAAAACCTTCCACAGACAAATTTACTGATATTACAGAAAATATGAGTTTCTAATTTAATCAACTGGTGTTTTATTCGTAAACAGTTAAACAGAAAGGTCATTAGCGAGTTAAACAGCTACAGTTTTACAGCTGTTTGTTAAATTTGCGGCGAAGTGTTTGAATTATTTTATCGGTATATCCAGGTTAATTTGTTACTTTGTGATTTTATTATTTTGTACTTTTGATAGACTTCAGCAGAGATGTGTAATTGATTTATAAAATTATTTATTTACATTGTATGCAGTTCCATATTATTTACTATTTTATCTTTTATGTATTGTGGGAAAGAAAGAAAAAACTAAAAGTCCTTCTCCACAAAGTTTAATAGAAGAAAAATCTCTAGTGGTCTCTACATGATTTGAACGTAGAAACGTTCATCATCAGGAGACAAAAACTTTATTTAGTGCTGATGGTTTTAGCAAAAGAGAAAATGGTGTTGACTCTTAATGGAGCTTTTAGGGAATTAAAAAATTGATAAAGGTTAAACCATACTAAGTAAATGAAAAAGTTATTAAAGGGGGTCCAAACCAACCAAATAAACTAGGGAAGAAGAAAAAACCTTTCTAAGAAGGTGACGAAGATTATTTAAAATTTTTTTAAATGTGCTTATTAATTAATTTTATTGGTTTTAAATTAACCGCTGACCTTTAATCCTCAGTACCCCACAAAAAAAGTTTTTGGAATGTAATTTCATTGTGATATCTTCATAATTATGACAATTTTATCTTTATAATGTCTTACAGACATATACTCGAAAAGTTTTATAAAAATTTTTCTTCGACACCTTCTTAGAAAGCTTTTTTCTTCTTCCTTAGTTTATTTGGTTGGTTTAGACCCCCTTTAGTAACTTTTTCACATACTCAGTATGGTTTAACCTTTATCAATTTTCTTCATATTATGTCTCTTCTACACATCAATTTTTTAATTCCACAAAAAGCTTTATTAAGGTTCTACACAATTTGCTCTTTTGCTAAAACCATCAGCACTAAATAAATTTTCTCTCTCCTGATGATGAACGTTTCTACGTTCGAAACATGTAGAGACCCCTAGAAAATTTTTATTCTATTAAACTTTGTGGAGGAAGACTTTTAGTTTTTTCTTTTTTTCCCATACTTTCAACTCTTTAGCTTCTTAAAAAAATATGTCTTGACGATGTTAATATATTGCATTGCACAAAGCTTCGTTCCCGTTGTCTTGCGGATGCTTCTTATTGCATTTTCTTGCAAATTCTGCCTGATGAACTGGGATATGCGACTGCACTTATTTTATCCATTTATATCTCTCCAGTGCGGCAGAAAGCTAAAATACAATTCTTTTGAGATTTAGGTAAGTGCAGAATTTTCCCAATAAAGTATTTTGATGAATAGGATTGTAAAAGCGTTGGAAAATTTTGCAATTTAATGTAAATAATGTTTATGAGGGGCATTCAGATAAATATTGTTTGGATCGCTACAGAAATAAAAATATTTTCTTTTTAATTAGTTAATGCCACTACGTTTAAATATACAGGGTGTCCCGGTGATCGTCCATTAGAATATTTCGGAAAGTTATGCGATTTTAATCCTTTAAGTTTGGATGATGGGAATATCTGAGAGGCTCTCTCCAAATGAAATAACAGCGACCATATGCGACTTCCAGTGATATCGGAAGCTGTCTCAAACTGGTTTATTTTAAATGGAGTACCCCGCATAATATGTGTTTCTGTATTTTTGTCTTTATTTCCATTAACTTTTATTAAAAGTTTTTGTATCTCGCTCTAACCGTTTCTAAGAAAAAAACTATTTTTCTCAAGTTTTGAGCTTTACCAGGGGGTCCTAAAATTGGCTATCTTTTCAAAGATAAAAAAGAGAAACTCGAAACTCCAGTTGTGGAAATAGATAATATTGTGCTTGGTAATGGAATTTTAGATACAGGGAAGTAAAAAAGTAAGATTTTAATATTTTTTATCAAATCAAAAATTCATTTTTTTAAATACGCTGCTTTATGACTGGTTCATTTAATAAATAGACGAAAACATTTTCTATTTGTCCTATACCTAACTAGAATAGTTTTAAACTTATTTACGCTTTTTGGCAAGAAGGCCATGATAGCTTTATTGCCAAAAATTAATAAACTCTGCTTGCATGATGATATTTGGAGGATTTTGCAAACTTCTTTATTCTCTGAAATAAAGGGAAGGATTTCTAGGTCTTTTAAATTGTTTATATTTTTGGATAATATAATATAATGCTTTGATGTTTAGATTATTTCTCTTCAATGGGAAGCGGAAAGCAAAAAAAAGGGAGCAATTTGATTACTTTCCCGTCTAGGCAGCTAGAGTGATATTTTCCGGTAAACAACATTATCTAAAGACCGCCAATTTTCCGGTTGATTATAAAAAAAAACTAGTTTTACTTGAATAATTACGCAGTGACGTTGTGAGCATATGTCAGGCGGTGAAAAAGCGGGACATAGCGACAAATAGGCTTTGGTAATGAAAAAGTAAGATCATACATCGAGTTCTTTAAATTTTGTGAAGAGCCCCAAATAAATTCCATGTTGAGCAATTAGTTGGAAAAAATAGGATGACAAGTTTTTGTTGCTCTTAAGGCCTTTTGCTTTTAGATTACAAGCCAATCAATGTAAATACCATTACAGAGGCATTCTACGCAAACAGTCCTACTCTTCCGCGCGAAAACAGTTTGTAAAAGGTGTTCTCTTACGCCGCGATAATGCGCATATTCACCTCACGATACCGTATCTGCTCTGGTGTCGTCGTGCGACGTAAAATTAACCATGCAGTATACAGTCCTGTTAAACGTACCAGTGACTGTTAAATTTTTCAACCTGAAAAAAAGGACCTTCTTTGAAGGCGTTGTGAGAACTTTATATTTACAAAAAACAATAGAGAGATGCGATAACTAATATTTCTGATACAATATTATATTGCAAAACGCAGCTAAGAATGGATGCATCGAACTGAGGGGCATCTTTTCCATAGTTTCAGTCAGTTTGCCATCAAGAGTTCATCACCGCATGTAAAATAAACCCAAGTTTTGTCCTCGCTTTCACCAGATTTCTCCAGAACCGCTCAAACGATTTTAGTGTAGTTTAAAATTATTGAAAGACTTATCATTAAACTATATTGCTCGTGTAGCAGATTTTCCTATTATAGGTACCGTTCCGTTTTCAAAATGTGCTATAATTTGTGTGAGTAGTGTATAATTAGCTGAACTTTAAAAATTATTTTCTTCCAAAGAAATGCCTAAATTAACAATTTTTTAGGTGTGAGTGGTACCACATGTATGCCTTTTTAAGTGGATTTTACTGGTGATATTCAGTGATAGCTGATCGCCCGCAACTATTTTTAAAGTGTTGATCTTGGCTATCGTTAATAGTTTTTAAATATACAAAAAATACTTTTTTACTTCAACATAAACAAATATTCCTTAAAATAAAGTCGATTGGTTTAGGTTTCAAGTAAATGTTATAAATGCATGTCGCGAGTAAAGGTGATGGTAGATTCTTAAATTAACGGGTGTAATGGTTTTATTTATCCCATCGCTAGATTGTAAATAAATAATTATTATTCACTTACCCAGTCCTACAAGTTGTTGTATTAAATAAAATAAGTCATCGTTACTATAAATCTTCAATATATTGACACTACTTTTGTACATTTTAGTATCTTATAAGTATCGTTACTTCTAGTAATGCTTTCTTGCAGAGTTCTTCGCTTTTATAAAGGTAACACAATTTAATTAGCATTTTCTCGGTCACTGGTATAGTTTTTATTCGTAAATTTCGGTAAAACTACCATAAAGCAGATTCATTAAAGGTTTTAGCATATAGTAAGATTTAATTGGTCCTCCTGTTGATTAGTTATTTATTTATCACAGCCTGCTTGATATCCTATCACGAAATACCATAATGAGTGTATCAGTTGTCTCTATTCCAAAGAAAGCTTATTGTTATCGCTCTTGACGTTATAGAGAAGCTCCCATAGCCTGTTTTCTACTCCGCTTGGTAATGTTATGTCATTTTCGAGCCCTAAAATTAGGAAACTGTTTATCGATCAGGCAACGTAAACATTTTGGTTACTGATAGCAAAACATTTCTCTGCAAAGTACTGTACCTTACTGAGGTTGATTTAACTAAAGACATTTTATCTGGCCGTTTTGGGCATATTTGAGCACTAATTATTAAGAAACATAATGTGTAGAATTAAAATACTTTATTATTATTTTGAAATAATAATAATAATAATAATAATAATAATAATAATAATAATAATAATAATAATAATAATAATAATAATAATAATAATAATAATAATCATCTTTATTGCCAGCAAAATCAATCAATAATCGACACAGCAACGTCACAAAGAGGACGATTTAATCGCCTGTAAATAATCTTAAGATAATACATTTGTACATTTAAACATATTAAAACCATAAATAATTTTTATTTTTTAAAATAGTATATAACAATCATACAAAACAAAACTACAATCATAAAAACAATCACCATGAATAAACTCCAATATTATCCTGAAAAATCAAACAGATAGTAGCGTTTGTCTTTTAAGTAATTAAGAACCGCCCTTCTAAAAGTTTTTACACTACTTAAGTCCTTGGTAGCATCCGGTAGTAAGCGGTAGGCTCGAATGGCCATGAATGAAGGACCACCCTGATAAAAGGAAGAACCGTGTGCAGGCGTTCTTAGATCATTTCTGCCTCTTGTTACAATATCCATGTCGGCAGCATATAGGTCACGATTTAAAGTAAAATTTTCTGGGTTTTTTTTTACCAACATAACCAATGATAAAAAGTAAAGCGAGGGGACAGTCAGAATGTCCAATTCCCGAAAGTAGTCTCTGCAGGATATTCGAGGATGCAATCCTAATAGGCATCTGATTATTCGCTTCTGAGTGATAAAAACCCCAATGGCATGTCTTGACGAACCCCAAAAGCAAATTCCGTAGTTTAAAAGTGACTGAACATGGGCAAAATAGTATATACGCATTCCATTAAGGGAAACTATATTCCTTAGCCTGCGAATGACAGCACAAGCACTATTCAGTTTTGAATTTAACTGATCAGTGTGCTGTTCCCAGCACAAGCAAGAATCCAGCGTAATACCCAAAAACTTTACTGTGTTACTGACAGGAATGGATTTATGATTCAATTTAACCAGAAGAGACTCCTGTGTATCTCGTTTAGAGAAAACTAAGAGACCCGTTTTTTCGGCATTCAGTCGTAAAGAGTTTTCGGCACACCACCGAGACATGTTCTCAGCTGCAAGAGAGCAACCCCCCGAAAGACCCATCAGAGAACGATCACCCACTACAACAGATGTATCATCAGCAAACTTGCAAACTAGCCCCCTGCCGAACCTAGCAAAGAGGTAATTTACAAACAAAATAAAAAGTAGCGGACCCAAGATAGAACCCTGAGGTACCCCTTGCCCGATCGTAACAGTCTCCGAGTAATAGTTTTGATTTTCCCTAGCTACACATACTGTTTGGGTTCTGTGTTGGAGATATGACCATATTAAGTCAGCGCATGTACCGCGAATCCCGTAATTTTGTAGCTTCAGAAGAAGCAATGTGTGGTCCAAAGTGTCGAAGGCCTTCGAGAGGTCAAAGTAAAGGCCCGCCACCTTACAGTTTTTATCAACATTTTCATATATGTAATTAAGTGCATGAAATATAGCCATTTCGGTGGATCTGCACTGACGAAATCCAAATTGATTTTCATCAAGGATTTCATGTACACTTAAAAATTCTAGAATTCTATTATAAATTACCCTCTCAAAGACCTTCGACACCGCCGGCAAAAGTGAAACGGGTCGATAGTTCCCACTGACCTGTTTGTTTCCCTTTTTAAAAACTGGAATAAGCTTGGCCTTTTTTAGTCCATCCGGAAACTGTCCTGTGACCAAACACTCATTAACTAAGTGTGATAGTGGCTTACTTACGAGAGGAGCAATACACTTCAGCACAAAAACAGGAATTTCATCCAATCCGGCTGAATATTTATTCGGAAGGTTAGAGATAATTTGAACAATTTCTATTGCATCAACTGGATATAGAAATATTGTGGGCTTAATGTTTTCAATGGCCGGGTTTGGAAGAATTTCAGAAGGTGCCACCAAATTAAACTGAGAGCTAAAAATGTCTGCTATTTTACTTGGGTCTTCGATTATATGACCATCTTCTGTTTTAATAGAAATATTATTGTTACTTGTTCTTTTGTTAGTTTCAGTGTTAAAAATGTTCCACATCGTTTTGGATTTATTTTTAGAATTCACTATCCTACTATCGTGTATGCTCCTCCTGTAGTCAGATAAATATTTTCGATACTTAGACCTTTCAGATTTAAACTCCAACAAGTGTTGTTCACTATTTGATATCTTATAGGTGACATATAGATCTTTTATATACCTTGAATAATTCCTTATGTCAGTACTTACCCAATCATCCCTACTCCTAACTCTACTCGAGCACACTGGAAAGGAAACATCAAAATAATAAAATAGTGTCCTCGCAAAAGTGTCATACTTCTCATTTACACCACAAGCCTCCAAGACATCCTGCCAAGACTCATCCTCCAAGTGAGATTTGAAAGTATTTAGGTTGTTATTGGTAAAAAATCGTCTTTTAATGTTTCTCACAGGTTTATTATCAGGTAATGAAATGTTTAAAATTTGACCATAATGGTCTGAAATATCTGTAAAGCATGTTTTAAAAGAGATATCTGTTAAGGGTAAATTACTAAATATGTTATCTATTTGAGTGCTGGATGTTGCACTTACCCTAGACATACCTGACCCATGGGGTTCCAGCCCAAAGGTCATCATTAAAATTGAAATGTCAGTAGGTTTAAAAAATGCAATGGGAAGCCTCGACACGCACCCTGCAAGAGGACTTTATTCCCATTAATGGGTTTTTCTGTCTAGAAAAAGGCGGCAAGTTTTGGCGTCGGATTTTTAGGGATTTTTAACCAAAATGTTTACGTTGCCTTATCGATAAACAGTTTCCTAATTTTAGGGCTCGAAAATGGCATAACAATACCAAGTGAAGTAGTAAACAGGCTAAGGGAGCTTCTATAGAACAGTAAGAGCGATAACAATAAAATTTCTTTGGAATAGTGACAACTAATACACTCATTATAATACTTTGTTAGAGGATATTAGGTAGGCTGTAATAAATAAATTAACCTTTAATGAACCTAGTTTCACCTAAATTTGCGAATAAAAAACTATACCAGTGATCAATAAAATACTAATTAAGGTGCAAGAAAGCATTACTAGAGGTAACGATACTTATAAGATACTGAGATGTACAAAAGTAATGTCAATAAATTGAAGATTTATAGTAATGCTGACTTATTTTATATAATAAAACAACTTGTAACAATAACTTGGGTAAGTGAATAATAATTGTTTATTAACAATCTAGCGATGGGAAAAGTAAAACCGTTACATAGGTTTATCCTTAATATTACGATTGTTTTCTTTCTCTGTCTCTGTATAAAAATTCCAATAAATTTTGGTTTGTCATAAGTCGATATCAAACACGAAATTTGATTTAAAATTCCGACTGATGGTCTGTGGGATATACTTCTATTCTGTTATTACTTTATTTCCATCGATTTGGCTTTTCTTTTGTGGAAAAAGATGACTAGAATAAATTTCCTTCAGTGTTTCCCAAATGGATGCTTCCCGATAACTGCATAAACAGTGAGTGGTTGTGTCGCCTGAATATATTGGGCTTTTCACTTTGCCCCAATGAAAAGCGATATGTTGAATATTTTAGCCGTGACAAGCACACGAAAAGAAAAACTGAGTTATCCTGTTATTTCGTTATTACGTTTGTAGATTTTAGTGGAACAGGCCACCTAATTATTTCACAGAATGTATTTTTACTGACCTGGTACTTATAGAAAACGCCTGTAAGAAACCAGAAGCAAAAACTTTTTCTTAAATTTTATAATTTAAAAAGACAAAGTCTCGGTCTCGAAACTGTATAATAACATATAAAAGGGTTACACGTGTTTCTCCCTTTCAGGCATCATCAGAGCTAAAATAAGAAACCTAACTAACGTACATCATTAAACAGAACAATTAGAAAAAAATGTATACCTTGCGGTTCTAAATTAAAAAATACACTTACTTCACATTTAGATGTATTATAACCAAAACAAAATTTCAGAGAGTAGCCAGATTGGTTCGGTCAGATCAGGTCAACAAATGTTTGCTGGGATAAATAAAAGAAGAGATAGCTCTACAGTTTTGTGCCTTTAAATTGTTAAGAAGTGATAGTACCAGACTCTAATCAGGATATAAATAAGAAAAGCAAACTACAAGCTACCTAATAATATTATTCAAGATGAAACCGGGCTCAAAATGAAATACATCATTGGTTCAACTTAGTACACCCCGAACATCATTGTTTCAGAACTCTTTCATTTGGAGGACGTCATCTTTGTGGAACGGCCTTTCTGAGACCGTGTTTCCAACCGAATATAACCTCCAACGATTCAAGAAAAACGTGAATCGCTTTCTTCGCACACGCACCGCTCCCAGAGCGCCTTAAAGGATTTTCCTATAGTGCTTGTGCTCGATCATAAAAAAAAAAAAAAAAAAAAAAAAAAATTAACACAAGTAAGTATTGGGTTTCTTTAGCTTTAGTAATTTTCATTTTTTCCAATAGATCTAACTTTTTACCTTTAGAGCATTCGTGTAAAATTTTAACATTTGTAGGAGAAAAAAAATGATGTCCAGAACTTAGCAGATGATTTACAAAAACATACTTAGTCTCTGTGACTGATTACATTTTACAACCAGTTCTAGACTTTTTCATAAATTATGCCCTATTCTATTTTCAACCGTTTCCGAAATATTAACACTTTATTGCTAATGATATTGCATACAAAATGCGCCTCGCAGAAGATGAACGCATAGAAATTTTGATTATCTTAGGTTATGGAGATAAAAGTAAAAGTCATAGCGACATCCGTAATATGTTCAATGAAAAATTCCGAAATCGCCCGCCTAATAGCCAATCGAGAGTGTCTAGGGTAGCAATTAAGTGAAGACCTTCCCGTACTGTTAAAGTAGTAGGTTCTGGTATACCTGCGGAGAAAAAATAAGCATATTATTGTCACTACAAGATATCACGCCGCTGTTCATACTAGAATGTTCGCTGTGGAGTTGCTGTGGGTTTTGGGTGCCCGTATAGAGTACTAATAAGGACGAAACGGCCGTCGTTGTCTACCCGCCTCAGGGTATCCATTATGCTTGGATTTCTGTGTTTTTCAATACAAAAGACAATTACACACTTGCCTGCTATGCTACTATGTCGTTGCTTTTGGTTATTTTTCACGGACACAATAATTATTATGTGCTAATTATTGCAAATAATATGTCTGTTAGAATTAAAATACATTAAGAATCTAAAAATATCACGAAACAATATTATACAATTTATTTTATATAGGTTTAATTTAAGCGAATTTGCTTTGATTTACTATTGGGATACCCTGTTTGCGTTGTCGGCAAACTATAAATGCATTTCTCTGATAACACATTTTAGTAAGTTTCGATGTCGGTAGGGACATTAAATTACCTTAATAGAAAGCCATCTGTTGTGTAGAACTTAAAAGCCTTTATAATTGGAAGGTAAAGTTTCATAATAGGTATAATAATTTAATTATTTATTGTCAGAGCAGAGTACCAGCTTATTATATTTTTCAATGCGAATTACAAGACAAATAAAATTTTCTTTGGGATTTAAAATAAAGTTTCAACTTATATTTTAACTGTAAAATGTTTGCAGGCATGCAGCCAATTTTTTTAAAAGGTTTTCGCCTTCGCTGGGATTTAAACCCAGAACCTCTCGACCACCAATAGAGGGCTCTACCAATTGCGCCTCGCAGAAACTGAAATTCTCTTACCAACTTCGACCCTATAAGATATTCAATTTTATGTTGAAGTATACAGTTTTTAATCGCCTGGGATTTTATACTGGGGGTGGGAGTTATTAGGGAAAATGACCTTACTCACAAGTCGTGACTAGGGCTGGGCGATATTGAAATTCCAATATCGAATATCGATATTTAAAAAATATATATCGATAAATATCGATATTATCGATATTTTGCGACATTATACCAGCGATAATATCGATAATATCGATTTTTCGATATTTCGTTTTTTAAATATTGTTATTCGATATATCGACAAAAATATCGATATTTCGAATTTTTGCCCAGTCCTACTATGGAAAAACGCTTGGACACGTCGATTATTATTTTTAATTGCGAATTTTTTGACATAAGAATTGTGTATGCAGGTTGTCTCAAGAAGAACATATACCGTCAACATTGATTTTTTTTAAATAGAACACCTTGTATATTATATAATTTTTAAATTCTACGATACATTTTGAACACTTTTTGTATAACATACCATATCTCCAAATCAACGGTTTTCGATATATTGACATTTTTTCTGGTACGAAAACTACAAATAAAAATGAACTCTTTACATCTATTTTGTCTATAATATTTACATAGACTATATTAAATTTTTTAATAAATGTTGAAATTGACCGCCACCAACTTACTAGCAATATGTAAGTCGATCTTTGAACTCTTCCAAAACGTTATGGATTACCTGGGGATCTATTAATCTAACCTCAAGCCTTATTTGAGCTTTAAGTTCATCAATATTGTTAGGTTTGTTTAAGTAATCTTTGGATTTTAAATAGCACCACAGAAAAAAAAATCTAGCGGGGTCAAATCTGGTGACCTTGCCGGCCATTCAATTGGACCCCGTCGAGCAATCCACTTGCCAGGAAAGACTGTCAAAAAATTCGCAATTAAAAATAATAATCGACATGTCCAAGCGTTTTTCCAGAAAATAATCACCTGAATTTTAAACGAATTTATTTCAACCTTTTTGAGCTCACTGTATATCAAATTAGTGTTAGGCGATATTAAATATCAAAATGTATATTGATACACTGACATTTATATTATATCAAAAGATTGACTTTATTAAACATAAGAAACATGTATAAAAATTCATTAGTGACAGTTAAAAATGATATTAAACACTCAACAAATCAGGTAAAGGCGTAAATAAAGGATAAAAACAATAATGATTATTGCATTCTTCCCTGCTTTTATTATCAATGATATTCATCCAAATATTTAGGCGATATTCTTACACCAACATCAAAAAATGCGACATGCCTTAATAACCCCCTCCCCGTTTGCAATCGAAGGAGGTTCTAAACTGTGTATTACTAACATAAAATTTAATAAGTTATATGGCCGAAAATGGTATGAAAATTTCAATGTCTCCGTGGCGCAAGTGGTAGAGAGCTTGACTGATGATCGGGACGGATTGGGAGATGCTGGAAACCGAAGATGCTGTTGGTGTCCCCCATGGCAAGTCTAGAACTGATTGAGATAGATTGGGGGTGGGGGGAGATGTCTGTGGCAACACCCTTTGAAGTACCTAGTGCCGCGAGACGTAATTATTCATATACATCACTGTTCCTATGATCAAAAGTATCAGGTATCCTTCTGGTAGGTTTACTTGTAAAAGAAAAACTAGTTCTCTGCACTAGATATCGAATTTCCTAAACCCGACAGTATGCGCAAAAATTAAGCTTCTTTTCTGGTTTGTTGTTTTGCTAAAACCACTTTTAATAATAGTTTTTTTTACTTTCAGATTCCCGATTTACAACATTTTTTTTAAATTTAATAAAAGTGGCTTAATTTTAGTATTTTATTTCGTTACGTTTTTTGCTAAAAGTAAAACGAATGTGCTTCGAGCGCTGGAACGATAAAAGAAGAAATAAAATTATGTAAGAAAAGCTCGTCGCAAAAATACTTTGCTTTACTGTATTATGTAAAATTTTATTTGTCACGTACTAAACACGTAAAAAGTTATAAAAAAGTATCATAAAAGGGAAATTGTATGTCCTGTCAAAATAAAATGATTTATTTTTTCGTATCGCGACATCGGTAGGAATTATAATTCAATGTTAATTTTATGGGTTTAGCGACGAGCAACGGTTTTAAAGAACTAAAGTAGGAACATTTCCTATTATGGCCAAGACATGAAATTATCATTATTTTTTATCAGGAATATTTTTTTTTATTATTTTGAAGTTCATACAACATGTATTTTTACGAATATTTTTATTTTCTATACCTACAAAGTTTTTTTAAAGCATGGTGCATATACGCAACACTACAACTTAATTTGACAAACCTATTTTAATTTCTTATGTGATTCTAAAATAGTCGGGATGTAGATGTACATTGCACTTTTCACAAAGGCTAATAAAATTATTTTAACTCAGTCCACATATGTTTCGCTCATTTTCCACATGCCTTACCATTATCAAACCGAACTTTATTAGGAACACATTCTCCTGGTGATCTACCGACAGACATAATTCAGATAAATAACAAACATTAATAAGATATTTTATGTTGAACAAGTTTTTGTTTTGTTGATTTAAATAAAATAAATATTATTCTTTCAGGTCTTTGTAATTAGTACGTACTTATTATCGGTTCATGGTGACAAAATCTAGAATGACAGCAGCAACCTCGCTTTCCTTTTTCAGGAGTATGCCATTTACGGGTAGCAACAAAAAAGCTGTTGTAATCGAACAAACCCTTCTTTTTTTCTGTGAGTAGTCGTAGTATTTGTTTTTGCGATGTCTACGTTAGTCATCGGAATACTCGTATTTAGGCGTATTTTGTAACAAAATAAAGCTTCAGTGTCAGATTTGTGGAAAATTGGATTATTATAATCCGGAATTTTCTTTTCATGGGTATGGTTATAATCTGAATTATTTGCCCATTCAGTGCGGTAGTACACACTGAAAGAGTAAATAAAAATAATTCTTGTTAACAGTTTTAACTGTGAGATAACTTCTAAGGATACCATTATTGTATTGAAACAATTATTGTTGTCATGGTAGTTAGGTCTAGTTATGTTGGTTCAAGCAGGACATTAGTGATTTGGACCATATATATTTCACTAATTTTCTATGGAATTTGAAACAATCAAGTGTAAAATACCTTTGGCTCCCTAATAAAAGCAGGAAGCAAAAAAATGATACTTTTATTTATATCTCGGCATGTCAATAAAACATATTTCTCTTTCAACAATTAAAGAACTTTTACCTATTACTGCAATGCAGCATACCAGAGTATGTACAAATATCCTCTACGTGGTTATACATAAGTAATTATAAAAAAATTATATATTTCATATTATCTCTAGCCTAAAATTTCATTCATTAATAATAACACTATACTTTCGAAGCCTATGCTTTTTTAATTATTACTTATTTGATTCACCCTGGCTTGAGAGGACCTGCGTCTATAGCTATCTATATAGACAGTCAAGCAGCTATAAAGGCAATTTGCTCCAGCAGTACTAAGTCAAAATTAGTAAGGCGCTGTCGCAACAATCTCTGCACACTTGGTGCTCAACATCGAATCACCTTGTGTTGGGTTCCTGGACACAGCAACATATATGGCAACGAGACTGCTGATACGCTCGCCAGGGTGGGCGCAAGCATGTCTGTCGAACTAGCAGAGAATACTGTGGCTAGACCACTAGGATCAGTCAAAGAAGAGATAGATCGAATAGCTAAACAACTTGCGCAAAGCAGATGGACAGGACTTACAACTTTTAGCATCTCCAGGCAATTGTGGCCCTTACTTGATAATAGGAAAACCGCAGCGCTATTACAGCACAGTCGGAAGGACCTAAGAAACATCACTGCCGTAATCACCGGACATTGCCTGTTCGGTAGACACGCTGAACGTATGCAAATACCAACTAACGAATTCTGTAGAAGTTGCAGAGATGAAGAAGAGGAGGAAAGTATTCAGCATTTTTTGTGTGAATGCCCCGGCCTCGCGAGAAGAAGGTTCAATGCACTGGGCGAACCATTTTTTAATGATCTGGAGGAAGTAAGCAGCCTGCAACTGGGTTGACTAACCAAGTTTATTAACAGCAGTGGCTGGTTTGATTGAGCTGTCAAGATTCTTTACGATCGCGTTAACCATCAGGTAGCTGATGCAAATAGGTTCCGCGGAACATGTGTGGTACCACAACGGTCCTTATAGGACTACGTGTGACTGTTTGAACAATGCCAGAGGTCTGCCACTCTAACCTAACCTAACCTAACCTACTTATTTGTTGTATTAAAAATCTTTGCCACGCTCTACGCCGTTGGTGTTGACTAATCGCTCCAAATCTTTGAGCCACTACAATTCCATGAGGAGTCTGAAATTCATCGAGCTCTCTCTCTTCTGCTTTTGTTTTATACCTACGAATGTTTGATTCAAACAAACAGGCTTTTCATAAATGAATGGAGTCTATTCTATAAGAAGTCTATGATGATAAGATAACACTGTATACAGGGTGATTCAATATAAACTCCCAGGCCAATTATTTCGAAAACTAAAAGCGACATGTAAATTCTGTAAACGCCAGTTTTTAGCCTGTATGATTGGCTTCACAACTGTTTAAAGAATGTGTTTGAATAATACAAAATGTAGGTGGCGCCACGGTGCAAATACATTTTTCGATGACAGGAACTTTTAAATGTTGTCGTTCTTAAAGATAATTAATTTTTGATCAAATTATGTCCCATAAAAATTTTTGATAAATCCAACATGAAAGAAGATATTATTTGGGGTTAAGTATTTTTTTTTAAATAATTTTAACGAGAATTTTTATTATAAATATATTCCTTAGCAGATTTTAATTTAATTTTGGTGATGATAATTTTAGTGATAAAAAGCCCGTGTAGCGCTAAATTATTACGTCCAGTGACGTCTCAGAGGGCGCCTTAACAAATAATATTAGCAAAAAATAAAAGACGCCACGGAATTTTTGGTAATTTTTATATTTTTTTAGGATTAACCAACTCAAACTATCCTTTTCTTGTCTTGCTTGGTTTTCGAGAAATAAAAATAAAAACAATTTTATTGCATATCTCTGGAAAACAGAATTCATTAAATAATTAATACGTTGTATTTTTGGTTGTTTAAAAGCATTAAAACATTTAAGCATTATAAAATAAAATTAAAAGATGTTTTAAATTTTATGATAGAACTGATGAGAAATTATACAAAATTATTAATGGAATTTAGAACAATACAAAAAACTATTTAATGGGGTCGAATGAGGTGTTCAAAATTATTGCCGTTTTCATATACACACATAGCAAATCGATATAATAATTCTTTTCTGCAAACTCTCAATAGTGTATTTCAATTAATAGCAAAAGATACAACGTATTAATTATTTAATGATTTTTGTTTTCCAGAGATATGCAATAAAATTGTTTTTATTTTTATTTCTCAAAAACAAAGCAAGATAAGCAAACAATTTAACAGACAAGAAAATGATATTTTTAGTTGCTTAATCCGAAAAAAATATAAAAATTACCAAAAACTCAGTGGCGTCTTATTTTTTGGCAATATTATTTGTTAAGACGCCACTGGACGTAATAATTTAGCGCAACACGAGCGTTATATCACCAAAATTATCATTACCAAAATTAAATTAAAATCTGCTAAAGGATATTAAAAATATTTATAATTAAAATACTCGTTAAAATTATTTAAAAAAAAAACTTAACCCCAAATATCTCCTTTCATATTGGATTTATCAAAATTTTTTATGGGATATAATTTGACCAAAAATTAATTATCTTTAAGAACTATAACATTTAGAAGTTCCTGTCATCGAAAAATTTCTTTGCACCGTGGCGCCACCGCTACATCTTGTATTATTCAAACACATTTTCTCCACAGTTGTGAAGCCAATCATAGAGGCTAAAAACTGGCGTTTACAGAATTTACATTGCGCTTTTAGTTTTCGAAATAATTGGCCTGGGAGTTTTTATTGAAACACCCTGTATATGCCCCCACCCCCAACTGTTTCAGATTTCAAATAATATATAAAAACAAACTTTAAAAAATCATCAAAATAAGATCGATTCGACTAAAACCCTAAACGCCGACTACTTCTATGCAATGCGATTATTTTTCAAGCGTATAATTCCTCTTAACTATACAAGGCTTAAAAGAAACACCAAAACAGCAGAATAAACGACCCTAATAAGCGTCAAAACCCAAACAATAATCGTCACTTACCTCCGCCGGAAACGAATATCCCTGGATGTGGTGCTCGGAGCCTTGCTGATTGTCCGTGCCGTAGTGAATGTAAATTTCCTCGAATTGGTATCGGTAAGCCAAAGGGCCGCCAGAAATGTTAACGTGCTGCTTTGTGTCTTTGTCTACGCGGAACACGAGCGATTGGCCCGTGTTGTGCAGCGTTCCGCTCACCTGAAAACACACGATTTATTAGAACAATGTCGGGGTAATGCCGAAGACAACAAATAATAAATACGCTTTTTCTATTTATATTCATCTACAAGAAGATTTATTGGATTTCAGTTGAGTTATTATTTATTTATTTATTTATTATACGAGACAAACCCATTCGTATTAAAGCTCCAAGTCTAATATCGAAGACATCTAATGTAATAATATACTGAAACGCCCCAGACCCGGGGCTATTTTTCGCGTAAAAATTTCCATAAAATTTCTTAAGGGTAAAATGAAATAACTAATATTTTTGGGACCAATAATATTATGTGCAAAGGAACCCTCGTTTTAAAAGAGCTTAAAAGCCACAAAAACTGTAAAATTGTACTCTCTTATCGAAAAACAAGTCGAATTCTTTTAGTTTGAAAAACAGATGGCTACGCTACATGTCCACGGAACTGAAAGCGGGGGCGAGGTTATAAAAGGCAGACAAGGGGAGGCGGAAAGAAAGACTCGGTATTTTCCCAAGCACAAGTTAAGGTCGTTTTTGCTGCCAGGTTTTGATCGCGTTGTGCGGGTGTGTTCGGCTTTGGTGCGGGTTTATTCGCGGCATATAAAAAAATATCTAAATATTTCATTATTTCAATTTCATTCTTACAATTATTTCTCTCAAAAGTTCTAATCAGAAAATATAAAAACATAAATAAATGGGCGGTTTAAATTGCAAATCAAGCCATCTAAAATGTCTGCATGACAAATTTGGCGTTTAATTGTTTTAAAATAAAAAGGGGGGCAAAGCATAACGGTACCATTTGTAACCGTTACAAAAAATCAATACACTTTTGTTTTGTAAGGGTAATAAAATATGGGTCAAAGTCGCAGACAGAGACCTTTTTTGTTTAGGTAACTTGTAACAGATGTTGTTGTCTCACGGGTGTTTTTATTTTGTGCTACTTGAGACGTGGACGTTGTTATGCAGTAATAAGGCTTCTAAGTTATTATAAATAAAATAATCTGCAATGCTAGGTAAGAAAATGGTGGAGGGTTAATTAAGGGTAAGCTTTTGTTGACAATATACACGTAGGGAAAATGTTTGTCCGCCCATCTCTTAGTAATAAGTTAGAATAGTACAAATATGAATATCGCAAAGCAAACAGCGGTAGGTAGATTATGTTTCCCATCGTATTGCACCTCGCTCATGGCACTTGCTGTTGGCACGCCGCACCGCTTCGATTCTATTAATAACAGCGAAACAGAACCTAAATTTAAAATTTAAACGAAGCAGGATCAAGCAAAACGCATCGAGCCAGCCAGATCCGATGCGATGGAGTGGGGGAAACATAATCTACCTATTTCTGTCTACTTTGCGATACTTCATATTTGTACTATTCTAACTTATTACTAAGAGATGGGCGGACAAACAATTAGAACGTTAATTTATAATTTGTGTACATAAAACGGTGTGATGGGTTTTTCCTAAAAAAAATATCCGACAGCAGGAAAGTCTTGTGTGGCCACTGCTGTGTAGACCCTCAGTCGTTCGGCTTTCTGGTAATATTGTCGGTCAGGATTGGTATCCTTAAGGCGACAATATGAAAAAAAACGACCACTTGAGAAGAAAAGTGACACATGCGGAAAATGGGCGAGCTCCTAACTTTTATTGCACTTTTATAAATTATATGTTTGAAATGTCCGCCAGTAGGAATGACTTGTATGTCCCCTATTGAAGACCCTCAGTTGGTCGGCTTTTCACTAAACTACATAGTACCTTTATACCAAACGTGTTCGTCAATCTATACAATACTAGGTAACTGAAATGACAAATAATGTTAATAATCATTCATACACGAACATAGGGCGATATGCAACAAAATAAATTGCAGATTAATAGGGAATCAATTAAAACAGAGTGTGGTCGCAGACCAAAGGTAATTATATAAGAAAGTGGGTATTTTTGGGAGGTAAAGTGTCATCATTACAGTTGCAGACGTAATTGGTAACAAAAGGTAAAACATTACTTATTATTGTCGCAGACATATTAATAGGTAATATCCGAGAGGTATCACCATTCTGTTGCAGACAGATGTTGATACAAATGAGCTAAATTATGGGAGACTTATGACATGTCATAATTAGAGTTTTTATTCTGTATTTTATTTAAGGGATATCAAAATATAATATTTTAAAAGTTCAAAGCCAATCATGCCAGCTACCAAATTTTTAGAAATATAACTTTACTCGTTTCCAAGTTCTTCTAATAGGCCACTCAACGTGAATCACCCTGTATATAAGTACCAAATTTCAAAGTTTTATTCCTTGTCATTTATAATATATTAAACAAACAAAAACTATTTTAATTGAAAAATAACAAAACCTTCTATCCATTTTTAATTTTTCGTCAATAATTGGTTATAAATGTTATTCAAACACTATCTTGCAATATTTTAAACGCAAGTAAAACTGGTTTTGAACGTTCCCAATTACTTTGCAGAAATCAATCAACAGTCGTGTCTTTGTAATGCTTTCAACTCCTCGACATTTGACAAGGAATAAATATTTTGAAGTTGGTACTGATGTATGAGTTAATATGCACAAAATAGTCAATAAAAAACTAGGGTTGCCATTTCAAAAAATGATAGATTTCGTCATTTTTCTAATTTGGGACACTCTATCAATATTTTTTTATAAAAAATAGCACAACTTAAAATATTCTTTCAAAAAAAAAATTGGACTGGACTTAGGTACTGAATTTCCTCCAACTTACAAGCTCACACTATAAAAGTATTAAATATTTTAAAATCCCAATAGTTTTTATTTCATAAATTTTAATACATTTTTGAAGGAGCCTTTATTTCTTTTATAAATATTTTTGATCGACTAAATTTGGAAAGAATTTTAAAAGTGCAAAAAAATAAAATTCTTTCAAACTTAACGGTCACGCACTAAACAAAAAGTCTGATAGAAGGGTAAAAGTAACAAATTAAAAGGAAGTTATTTAATTGACACGTGCTTTCTCAAACCACCTGCCAGGAAACGTGATCAATAAATTTTCTAAGGTCGGAAATAAAATAAGTACAAAGAGAAACTAGTACAATTAACGGCTGATTTCAGATCGGTTAGGGTTGAAGCGTAGTGGAAATTGCTGATGTTTTCGCAGGAAATATATCAGGGGATTTTAAACACGGCTATAAAGTTGGATTGCAGATACCATCGTAGTGCACTTCTTATTCTCTTATGGTTTTAATACATTAGCGTCTCGTGACTTTTTCACTTGGGGGTACAGAAAATGAGCCCAATTTTGATCAAATGTTTATAATTAATACTATTAAAACTTGTTAATCGTTCGTTCAAAAGTTTATGAACAGCAGGGAAAGCGGTGCTCTCATTGATCGCTTCCATATTCCATATTTACTGTTAATATAACAATTATTTTATTAAAGAGTTTAGATTACAGTACAGGGTGATCGCGTATAATGTTACCCCCCTTTAACTTCTTTGTTTGGCAATTAGGAAAAAACTGTTGAATACAAAAGTTGTAGGATTTAATGTAAACTTCTTGCAAAATATATCGTCGTTGCATAAAAGCGTGACAGATCAAATTTATATTTTTTTAAATGGAATACCCTGTATATTGTTGGATTATTGGATTCTACGGATAATTCTAAATATAATTTATATACACCTATATATCTAAAATGAACCGTTTTCGATTTATTGATGATTGAAAATTACTATATTATATAAGAAAATAAGGTCATTCAAGTCAAGATGTATCGTTTCCATGGATAACAGGATGACGATACTAAACTGAATAAAGTTACCATTGTTAATATTGTTATCCATGGAAACGATACATCTTGACTTGAATGACCTTATTTTCTTATATAGTCGGATCTGGTCTTATCGTGCGGGTCATACGATTCAAGAAAGACATACTCTCAGTTTTTGTTTTCTTTACTTGCGTTTAATTTTACCCTCTAAATAAAATACGACAGATAAATGAGACAGACTTATTCCATTTTGACATGAAAAAAAAAGAATATGTATTTACTTTCCAGCGATTCTAAAAAAGCTTAAAATAGCACCAGCTACGTTTTATTTTAAATATGCCAGTTTTGTGACTTTGACAGTTTGTGACAAAATGAAACAATTTTCTGGGGTTTTGCATCCCCAATAAAAAAAAATGGTACTTAATCTGATAAACTATTTCGAAAATGAAAGAAAAAGTGGAAATTCGCCAACCAATATTTAGGCAACAGTAGCCAAAGCACTGGGAATTAGTTTAAGGACTGTGCAGAAAATTGTGCATGAAACAAAACATAACATAATACCCAAGAATACTAAAAAGTGTAAACGAAGAAAGCCAAAGACTGAGAATTTAAGCGAAAATATTAAAATGGGAGTTCGAAATGTGATTTACGATTTATACAAATCAAAAACCAATGTAAATCTTCCAGTTTGACAAAAAACATTAAAAATTCGGGGTGTTTTGGAAATTGGACTTGAAGCGTTATCAAAATTAATAAAAAATTTAGGTTTTCGCTATAAAAAAGACTGTAACCAAAGATTTTTATGTGAGCAGCCACAGATAGTGAGTCAGCGTGTTCAGTTTTTAAAAAAATATACGGACAATTACAAATCGAAATTTAGAAAAGTGGTATTTTTAGACGAAACGTGGATATTTTCGAATGGAAGTGGTTCAAAATCTTGGCAAGATAAGTCTGTAAAAAGTGTTAAAAGGAAAAAGGGTTGCGGTACGGGAAAGCGTTTTATTATTTTGCATGCCGGTTCTGCAACAGGATATGTTGCAGGTGCGAAATTAATTTTTTCTTCAACATCAAAAAGTGCTGACTATCATGATAATATGAATTGCGAAATGTTTGAAAAATGGTTAAAAGTTCAATTGATACCAAATTTGGATGCTTCGTCTTTAATTGTATTAGATAATGCATCATATCATTCAAGAATTTTAAATAAACAGCCTACTTCATCTTGGAGGAAAAGTGATATTTATGAGTGGCTGGAAAAACACAACCAAAGTCCTTTACCAAATATGCTTAAATCGGAACTCCTACAAAGTCTCTTAAAAAACCCAAAATATACGCGGTAGATGAAATATTGCGTGAATATGGTCATGAGGTTCTACAACTGCCGCCATATCATTGCCAGTTTAACGCAATAGAATTAATATGGGCTGGTGCAAAGTCTTATTATGAAAAACATGTAGGTAATGGTCTTAAATCCGACCAAGTACAAATAGTTTGGCAAGATTCGTTAGATCATATTACACAAGAGTACTGGAAGAAATCGGTGGAACATACAGAAATATTAATAAGGGATTGGTGGGATCGAGAACAAGTACTAGATGTCGAAGTAGCGCCAATGATAATTGCTCCATTCGAAGACGACTCAGACGACGAGGACTTTCAGATTTTATAAGTGACGATGAGAGTTTTTAGGCTATAATTATAAACGGTGTTTTTCGTTTACATTTTTTAGTATTCTTGGGTATTATATTATGCTTTTTTTTCATGTACATTATTCTGCATAGTCCTTAAACTAATTGCCAGTGTTTTCATTACGGTTTCCTGCATATTGGTTTGCGAATTTCCATTTTTTCTTTCATTATCGGAATAGTTTATCAGACTAAATGCCATTGTATTTTTAGGTTTTAGTAGTAAAATTGTTAAAATAAATTGCACTGTTTATTATTGTCGTTTTTAATTAAAGGGTACAGTAGGTATATAATTAACGATTATATAATTTTTTTGGAACTTTTTCAACTCCCCTGTATATAATTTTTACAAAACTAATAATATTAGGTATATGTGGCTATCTTCGCGATAGCTAAAATAATGAAACTATTTTTCCTACAACATTTTGATAGCCTCTGTGTTGTCTGATTTGACGCATATGATCTGACCTCTGGACCCGCACGTTAAGACCAGATCTGACTATATAATATATAGTAATTTTCAAACATCAATAAATCGAAAACGGTTCAATATAGGTATATAGTGGTATATAAAAATTATGTTTAGAATTGTCTGTAAAATCCAATTATGCAACAAAATACAGGGTATTCCATTTTAAAAAATATAACTTTGATCTGTCACGCTTTTATGCAATAAAATATATCTGCGAAAATATATTTTGCAAGAAGTTTACATTAAATCCTACAACTTTTGTATTCAACAGTTTTTTCCTAATTGCCAAACAAAGAAGTTAAAGGGGGGTAACATTATCCGCGATCACCCTGTACAATCATTAATCTTAATAAAACCTAAATAAATAAATTGGGTCCAATACTGTTCAACATTTATATAAATAATTTGTTAATCCAGAATTATACTGATGACGTAATATCTTTTGCCGATGACACATTTTGTATGTTGAAAGTAACACATGGAAAGGAGTCGAACAAAAAATTAATTGTAATTTACAAAAAATTGTGCGATTGTTGGATGATAATTTGTTAACCGTCAATTTAAGTAAAACCAAGTAGGTATTTACCCTTTGCAAGTAATATCTCAGGCCTTCTGCACAATGAGCAAACAAATGTCGACTTACCTTTTAGAAAAGAAAAGATTTGGAACTTAGAAAAATCTGACTGTTCATTATTTAGGAATATTATTTGATAATCATTTAAAATGGAACCATCATATAGAGCAACTTACTAAGAAACTTCGATCCTTATTTTATCTGTTCAAACAGATCAAAAAAATATCTGATATAAGTTGTATGCGAACAGTATATTTTGCTTTAGTTTAGTCTATGTTAAGCTACGGAATAACTGCATGGGGAGGAGCTTACGAAAATACCCTTAAACCTTTGGAAGTTGCTCAAAAAAGAATTATTAAAACTATTTATGGTCTAACTATGAGATTCCTCACTGATCAGCTATTCGGATTTACAAATTTTTTAGACTTTAAAAATATTTATTACAAAAATTCCACACTATATTTAATTAGAACTAATTATTTTGACTTGCCACACACACCAAGTTATCAAACTAGGTTTCACTTTGATAATAATAAAAAATTGCCTAAAACGTACAGGGTGTCCAGTTTTCGACACTTTTGACGGGTATCTCAGTTATTAGTACAGATAGAATGATGCGGTTTCCGCAAACCTTTGTCACTTTTTTGTGAAACAAACGATGCCCTTAACGGATTTATCATGGCCATCTGGGTTTTTGAGATACAGGGCGAAATTGAAAACGGTGCATTTTCAGACACCCCTTGTATTTTAGTTATCTTATACCTTATCGAAAATATAAGAACGGGGTGTTATACAGTTTTTTACGTAGAATCCAGTGGCGGAGTTAGTATTTTTCCAGGTGTCCCCATTTTTAAGAAATATACCAAAGTTATGTTTTTAAATGGAACACCCTGTATATTTTTTCATATTTGCATTCTGCTTACTGAGAGCTTTCAAAAAATATATAATAGTTGGCACATTGTTTTAACAGGAAAGTTAAAATTCATATTTTTTTAAATAACAAGCTGTAAGTTGACAGTATGTAGGCCGTGTATTTTATTTTAATAAAAATAAATTGACGATATCAGCTATACTCTAAGTGTGTTCCGCGGAACCCTAGGGTTCCGCGATACCTCTGTAGGGGTTCCTTAAGAATTTAGAAAAAAAATCAAAACACCTCTCTCTGGTCGAACGTTTTGAGTCCGCTGCCGCGCGTAGGTATATTTATTTATTTATTTGTATTTGTATAAACATGTGTTACAATAGCTGGTACAATATCTCATAAGTTTGGTATCAACATGTAGGTATACTTGTATACTTGTGAGCCCGCAGTCCCTTTGATAAAAGCCTGTGCCGCTATCATACGATACTGTTTCACGGCGAATCCATGATCTGGCAAGCTACGTTAAACAAGAACTAGTTACACGTCTACAAAAAACACGATTCGCCTTGCAAATGGACGAGTCAACTGATGTCGCTGGTTTGGCTATCTTGCTGGTTATCGTGAGATATCCATATGAAAGTTCTTTTGAAGAAGACATGCTTATGTTCACCGCTGCTCACAAACACTACCGGGGAAGAAATTTTTAATAAAATAAATATATTTTTTGAAGAAAATAATCTCAGTTGGAACAATTGCATTGACATTTGTACAGATGGGGCCAAGGCGATGACAGGTAAAACAGCAGGAGCAGTGTCACGAATAAAAAATAAAGCGCCTAATTGTAGTTCCAGCCATTGTATTCTGCATAGACAAGCACTTGCGATGAAGCAAATGCCGTCAAATCTAAAATTAGTTATGGATGAAGCGGTAAAAATAATTAATTTTATCAAATCACGACCGCTACAATCCCGATTGTTTTCATTATTGTGTGAAGATTATGGCAGCAAACATAAAACACTGCTGCTCCATACAGAAGTGCGATGGCTGTCTCGGGGGTTAAACTTTAACAAGGCTATTTGAACTTAGAGGCGAGTTACAAATGTTTCTTTCAGCAGATACTTCTTTTAATTTGAAGGACCGTTTGTATGATAAAACTTGGTTGTTCCGATTGTCTTTTATGGCGGATATCTTTCAAAAACTGAACGAATTGAATTTATCATTGCAAGGTAAACAGACAACAGTGTTTCAGGCCTATAACAAAATAACTGCCTTCAAAAGAAAATTAGATTTTTGGATTATTTGCGCTGGTAAGAAAGAAATAGAAAGCTTTACGTCACTCAGTGAGTTTGTTAGCGATAACGACTCAGAAATGTTTCAAGATGATGTGTTTGAAGAATTGGTTCAATATCTCAGTTCGATGCGCGCATCTTTTGAAAAGTATTTTCCTGAAGAACAGAATACAAAAATGAAACTGAATTCATGGATTCATAATCCTTTTTTACCCAACTTGGAAAAGCCCGAAAGTATGTCAAACGAGACATACGAATCTCTTTTAGAAATGTCATCAGACACAAGTATGGAGTCACTGTTTAAAACGACGCCTCTCAACGATTTTTGGTGCAGAATCCGTGATGAATATCCAATGCTTGGCAAAATGGCTCTGAATATTCTTCTCCCGTTCCCAACAACATATTTGTGCGAAACAGGATTCTCAACCTATGCAGCCACGAAAACAAAATATCGCAATAGACTGGACGCCGAACCTGATATGAGACTTCAACTGTCTGTCAAACCTGATATCAACCAATTGATGAAAAATAAAAAACAATTTCATACCTCCCATTAGTTAGATTTTTTCTTTTTTAATATCTTCTATTATTGTACTTGCCATGTGGTAAAGTAAGTAATAATTAGTAACTGTTACATTGTACTTTTATTATGCTTATTAATAAAGAATACACTTTTAAAAACTATTGTTTTATTGTAGGGTTCCATCAAGTATTTTGCTTCCCAAAAGGGTTCCGTCACCAAAAAAGTTTGAGAACCGCTGCACTACACCATCAACACTATACTTTATAGTTTAATTTCAAACTTTTAAGTTTTTTAATACTTACAATAGTAAAAAGTCATTTTCTCTTATTGTTACGTAGGTATATTATCGGAATAAACAAAAACATCTAGTAGGCCTTGACTTATCCAGGCTATAAAACAAAATTTTCATAATGGCGTTTAGCTCTTGTCAGAATCGTATTTAGGTATTTAAGGTTGAAAAGTTACTCATAATTTATTTATGATATTGTTCAATTTCAAGGATGGCCCAAAAGTATGAAAATTATGAAAAATACGATATGCTGCTCTTATGAAGCTGCCGATTTATATTTCAATAGGTAGGCATATTATTATTTTCTACAACGACCATTTTTAATGCTATATGCGGAGTGTTATCGGCGTTGTGGTCTAGTGGTCAGTGCAGCGGCCTCACGGATCGAAGGTCCCGGGTTCGATCCCCGGGGCCGGCAACGTCGATGTTAAAATTTGGAGTTTGGTTTTAAGAGGTGCACCACCGTCTTTCGGAAGAGAAGTTAAACTGTGGGTCCCGTGTCATGGATGTTGGCACGTTAAAGAACCCTACCATCGACAAAGAGGGATTCGGCAAAATTACCAGATAGTGTGTGACAAATTCCCTGGCGTCGGTGATTGGCCTCGTTGCGGAAATAGGCCGACGTAAAATAATTTTTTTAAAAAAATAGGGAGTGTTTGCTTAATTGGCGTCCTATATTATCTTAATTTTATAGATATCCTGAAAGAAGGCAGCCATTTATAGATAGATTTTCCCTACTAAAGAAAAATTTAATTGAACATGGAACAATGAACACAGCCTCGACCTAAAACATACAATAAGGAAAATCGTGAAAAAGATGAGGTAAATGTTTTGGCTTATGCAACCGTTACTCCTTCAACTTCATGCAGAAATATAGAAAAGGAAATTGGCATAAAGAAAAGTCGTTCACAACAAATTTTAAGAAAATATAAATACCATCCATACAAATTTAAAATTTAGCAAAATTTACATCCTGGAGATGCAGATCGGCGATTAATCTTCTGTCGTTGGTATACAGAACAAATCCGGGCCAATGCCAATTTTGAAAGATTAGTAATCTGGTCCGATGAGAGCCATATTTCTAGTGCTGGAATTTTTAACCGGCATAATACAAGGCATTGGTCTGAAGAAAATCAATATGTTATTTAAAAAAGGGAGCAGCAAGGGCGCTTTGGATTTGGTGTTTCTTGCTTCATATTAGGTAATCAAATAACTTACCGTATTCATGAGGGAGGCCTTACGGCAAATAGATATCCGGAAATCTTGGAAGAAGTTATACCCGAGTTATTAGAAATCGTTCCCCTTGCCCAGCTAAATGCTATACATTTCCAGCAAGACGGTGCGCCGAGTCATAACTCTCACGTAGTAAGGCAGTTTCTAGAAAATAATTTTCAACAAAAATGGATAGGCACAAATGGAGCTGTAAGATGGCCACCGCGATCGCCCGATCTATCAGTGTAGGACTTCTTTCTTTGGGGTTTTTTGCAGATCAAGATATACAATGCCAGGCACAGAACTGCAGAGAAACTTCGACAGTCTACCCATTTAGCATTTCAATTTCTCCAAACCACCATATAATAATTTTAAACGCCTTGAGACGAATTACCGAAATGTGCCAGCGTTGAATTAGGGAGAATGGCAACAATTTTCAACAATATTTATAAATAAAAAGTATGCATTTTAATCCACAATTTAATTGTTCTAGTGAAATAAAATCCAAGGCCTGCTCCCAATTTTTTAAAAAATATGAATTTTAACCTTCCTGTTAAAACAAAGTTCCAACTGTTTTATATTTTTGGAAAGCACTCAGTAAGCAGAATGCAAATATGAAAAAATATACAGGGCGTTCAATTTAAAAAAACATAACTTTGGTATATTTCTCAAAAATGGGGACACCTGGAAAAATACTAACTACGCCACTGGATTCTACGTAAAAAACTGTATAACACCTCTTTCTTATATTTTCGATAAGGTATAAGATAACTAAAATACAAGGGGTGTCTGAAAATGCACAGTTTTCAATTTCGCCCTGTATCTCAAAAACCCAGATGGCCATGATAAATCCGTTAAGGGCATCGTTTGTTTCACAAAAAAGTGACACAGGTTTGCGAAAACCGCATCATTCTATCTGTACTAATAACTGAGATACCCGTCAAAAGTGTCGAAAACTGGACACCCTGTACACGTCGTTGGGACAAAGAAGTAGTTTTTTTGTATGTGGGATCCAGGTTATTTAAAATTATTCCACAAAATCTTAAAAATATAATTCGTCAATTAAACTGGTTTAATGAAATGGCTGATTGATAGTTCTCCAATAATTCTCTAGAAAACAAAATTGCTCTAAGGTTCTTTGCTCGTGTGCCTGCAATATTGATTTCGCTTGTTTGCTTACTTTGCAATTTTTATATTTTTTAAATTAACGAAGATAAAAAATAACAAACCTAAAGAAAGTCCCCTCTCACAATTAAAAGTACTGGTAAATACCTCATTATATTAAATTCTATAGTATCTAAAAATATATCTATAAATTTTTTGATAAATTATACTCAAAATCTTATGTCGTAGATTTGGAGTATGAGCATTAGTTTAACACAAACACACTGCTGTGTGCTCTTACTTTTTACTACTTTTTTAATGATGATCACAACTTTCAATATATTTGTTCATGTTATTTACTTATTGTAATTCATGTATTTTTTGATAATGAAAATAAATATAAAGTCACGATTTTTAAATCTTTTTACATTCATAATTAACAAAGAAAAACAAATTTTTTTAAGTATTGCACAATACCAAGACCGCTTACGCAAGCACCCACCGAAAATCACAATTTACATTTGCAGACCGATGAGTATAACTACGCTGCTGTCAAGTCAAAATAAACTAATAAACAGTAAATTGTGCAAGCGTTATGGGTGTACATATGCGATATAATATAAAAATGAAGCTTGTCCCGGGAACCACGTAGAAACAAGGGGTTATTGGGCCAGCGGCTCTAATTAGAATTCGAGGTCACCGAGCAGTGAACGAAGAATGAAGGCATTGGCTTTTTAACACGCTTTTATTAGCTTCACCTGTATGTTTGTTTGTTTGTCCGTAACCGACTTCTTTGAACCCGATTTTGACCCACTTTAAACGGTCAGATTTAATTTAAATTTTGTAGACTTATCTAGAACCGCTAACAATACAATAATCTACACGCAAAAAATTCTCCTGTCAAATTTTGACAGCTTTCAAGTATAAAACGAACAAGCGATTTTGACGAAACAAATTATGAGGTCGTATAGTATTCAGAAGTCTCCGCCTTCGGGAAAAATAAGCAAAAAATTCTCCTGTCAAAATGTCAAATCGTTTAAAAAAATTTATATTAATGACTATTTAACTAGAGTGTTTTACACTGGCAAAATGTCATAGCAACGGCCGGTCTTCTACTGGCAAAATTACTACCTGCACCTACCTGGACAAAATTCACATGTGATTTTTGCCGCGGCAAAATTTTGTCTTTTTTCTAGTTAAATAGTCATGTCGAATACCACTCGAGAAAAAATTGTGTAAGCAAAATTGTTCTCAAGGATTTATTTAAGTTTGTTGCTTTTAAGCAATTTCGCTCATGACATTTCGACAAAATCACTCGCCTGACGGCTCGTGATTTTGTCAAAAATGTCATTCGCGAAATTGCCAAGCAACAAACTTTCATACCTTTCGAAAATTTTGCCGACAAAATTTTATCTCTTGTGATATTATATATGAAAAAACTATAAGGTCGTATGTATATTGACGGTGGAAGGTTGAAAAAAATACGCAAAAAATTCTCTTGTCAAAAATGACACCTGTCAATATGTCAGAATTATTACAATAACCGATAGTAATGAAACAAACGTGTGTGTGAAGTGATATATATTGTCGCCAAGAATAGAGAAAAATTAAAAAAAAAATTCTACCCGTCAAAATAAAGTTTTAACAATTTTTTTTTTAAATTTTGAAAATGTTTGTCGTTTGTTCGGGTTTGTTCGGGTTTGTTTGTATGTTTGTTTGTAACCGACTTCTTTGAACCCGATTTTGACCTACTTTAAACGGTCAGATTTAATTTAAATTTTGTAGACTTATCCAGAACCGCTGACAATACAATAATCTACTCATCTAGCTCAATCTACTCAAATTTTTTTTTCTTAACAATAACTCAAACTAAAAAATAAAAAATAAATATAGGTAGTTTAAAAAAACTAAAAAACACGCTTTAATAATTAATCAAACTAAAAAGCGGAAAATAAATATAGTTTAAAATAATTCTTGAAATTCTTTATATAGGCAAAAAATAATAATGAACGATAAACATTAGTATTATAGTGAAAAAAAAGCGGCGAAGCGGGCGCCTTGTGCTTTATTTTTCGTATATCGAGCACCCCACTCTTTTTTCACAATAATACTAATGTTTATTGTTCATTATTATTTTGTGCCTATATTAAGAATTTCAACAATTATTTTAAACTATATACCTATTTATTTAGTTTGATTAATTATTTATTAAAGCGTGTTTTTTAGTTTTTTAAAACTATATTAATTTAATAGCAGAAGTGGCATCGGTAGCAGGAGCTAAACCGTACTGGCACACTCAAAGTTACAGTGGTATTTTATGTGAGAATAAGAGAGTAAACAATTAGTTTAGATAGGTGCAATAAGGACAACAAATCAATCAGTGTTTCCGACGTGCTTTGTGAACACCGCATGGCAAGGCTAGAGAGGAGATAATTTATTTTCTGCTATAGAAATGCGGGAGGTATTCACTTCAATAATTCAGTAATATTTGGAATTTAGGGTGGGTTGTACGTTGTACCGCGCATTTTGGAATTATTTTTTGTTTTTGACCACTTCCGCAAAATTGAAACAGCCAGTCAGGCTTTTATAGTCCGAGAATTTAAGAACAACCTGTTGAATAGAAAATTCACCAAGCTGGACATATGGTTCAATTCCGAGTGCCTAAGAAGGAATACCTTTCTCAACTACATCTCTATACGTTCAGGACAGAACCACCCTTCTGCCAGGAGAGCCGTCTATTTGGCAAAGAAGTTGTGGCTTAAAGATGAAATCAAGAAACTCTTCTTCAGATTAGCCCTCATTAAACAAAAGCGTAAACAACTACATTTGAAACTTTCTACTTTGATACATCCAATCGAATTTGACGTTATATACTCTCAATTTCTTGATTTTGTAGAAGACAAGGGTAAGCTTAAATTCTACCGTATCCGCAATAAAATTAATAACCTATCTTTTCATCACAACATTCACAATAACTCCATTCACAATAACTCTCAACCTTTCAATTCCACCCTTAATCCCTCCTCTGTTTCAAATAACAACTTTCAATCCGAATTTTTTAATAACTCCGATTTTCAAAGAGAATATGACAACCTTCAACCCCCAGAGGTAAATTTTTTGACTTTGTTTTCCATGACAGAGTTTTGAACCTTAGTAACTTTAATTTCTATCTAGATGAACTTAAAATTTTACAATCAGGCCTTAAATTTAATATTCATTTTACCCATAGTCCTCTTAACCTACAAATTTTGGCTGTTGATTGTGAAAGAGCCTTAGAACGCTCAAGAGTCAATAAAGTCATCAAAGATTGCAATAACACCCTAATATTTTTCAATAGTAACGTAAATTCTCTTTCGGTCATGAACCCTTCCACTCCCCGTTTATATGGCCTCCCCAAGATCCACAAACCTAACTGCCCTATTAGACCTGTGGTTTCTTTCATCAACTCCCCGGTTTCTTAACTCTCTGCTTGGCTTAATAATATCCTTCCAGATCTTACTTCATTTCAGAACACTTATGCCATAAAGAATTCCAAATCGCTCACTGATAAAATCAAGGACGTTTTTGTCCCCAACTCCGCTCTGTTAATTTCTTTAGACGTCAAAAACTTATTTCCCAGTATTCCCTCTACAGATTGCTTAAACCTAATTGAGAACCACTTGTCTAATAATTCAAATTTAAACCCGTCACAGATCATAGATTTATGTAGACTAATTGACATTGTTCTGAAACAGAACTTTTTTATGTTCAACAAACTACACTCAAAAGTCCGGCCTAGCCATGGGATGGAACCTCTCCTCCCTCATGGCTGAGTTTTTTATGGCTTCTTTAGAATCTAAATTACAGCAAATATTATTTTATTACAGGTATGTCGATAACATTTTGCTGCTGTTTGATGGCTCCCTTGGTGATATCCACATTTTGTTTTCATTTTTGAATTCTTTACAACCCTCCATCAAATTTACTTTAGAAATTGAACAAAATAAGTCTATCAACTTTCTTGATTTAACAATCCATAAAGTCAATAACAGTCTTCAATTTTCAATTTTTCATAAACCCACCACCACCGATTTCATCATTCCCTTTAATTCAAACCACCCTCCTCAACACAAATTTGCCTTTTTCAATACAGCTTTTCATAGACTTTTTTCTTTACCATTAACAGACAAGTTGCTGTTAATAAGCAATTTCCCCTCAGGATCATTAATACGATTTATTATAAATCTACCATTAAATTTGTTAACAAAAATTTAGAGACTCCAACCCCTAGAGAACCAAAAAAATTCTACATTTTACCCTTTTTGGGTAACATTTCTTTTACAGCTAAAAATATTCTAAATAAGTTCAACATTTCTATTGCTTTCCAAACTAACCACAATATTGGTCAATTTTTGAATAACTCCAAAGATAAAATTTCTCTACTAGATAAGTCGGGTGTTTATCAACTCTCTTGTGATGACTGTAATGTCTGCCAAACAGGGCGCAAACTTTCAACCCGAGTCAACGAGCACTATAAAGAAATAAATAAATTCCGAAATACTGATTTCTTTAACCACAACTTCAAATCCAGTTTTGCTTCTCATATCCTCTGCAATAACCACTCTTTTGACCCATTAAATAACACTAAACTCCTTCATTCCTGTAACAAGGGCGGCAAACTTAACCTTCTTGAAATGATGGAAATCCATATGGCTCTTCTTAATAAAAACCTCAACTGTGTTAACGATCAAGTTATCTTCTCCTTTCTCCCCTACCTTGAATCTCTTAAGTTTTTTCTTTAATTACACCACTTTTAACCCTTACCATTTGTCTTTGTAAAAATTATTCTAGTTAGAAATAAATATAAATAACATAAGTTACTTCATCTACTATGACCACCAGAAAGCTTTCAATTTTCACTAACGCACGAACTTCTTTAATAACCGTTACCTTCCTTCTCTCCGGCTTCTAATTTGGACTCTGACTTCTATGTAGATGGCCACTTTAATTTTATACCCTCCTCCTATTGTGGAATGTTGGAATGACTAGTTTGTTTCTGACCTCACTTGTTCTGGATGATGGCGCGCCGCCTATTCATCTTGCGGTTTGAAGCCTTACCTTTGTCACGGCGGGTTACTCGCCTTCTTGCCGACAACTGTGATTTGTTCATTTTACTATCGCCACTAGATGCCCGTTTCTTGCTCCAAGAACCACGTTTTACATTTTTGACGTCAGTTCCCATTATTATTGGGTACTTACTACTTTTAGTTGACTTTGTTAGATGTCACTACTATGACCTTTTATATCCTCCGTTTGACTTTCAGTACAATCAGTTTTGTTATTTGTCTACAATGTAGGGCAGAGGAAGAAAATTAATTCCTTTCAAATTGTATTTTACTTCCACTTTTTAATCTGTTTTCGTCCAACCAATCAAAATGTCCTCGTCTTATTCATGTTTTTAGTTTTCATTTTTTTTTAAATCTTGTACATTGCTTGTATTAGTGGCACTTGGGGTAAGTACGTTAATTTGACTTGTCCTTCCTCTTTCTGTTCATTCTATATTTATTTTAGCCCTTCGGTGCTGATGATGGTACTCCCTAGTACCGAAACATGTACACCACACTAATCTAACTCTTTTAATATAAGTATTTGTGGAGACGACTGTGGGCTTATTTCCCTTATATTATTTTTTGTACCTATTTTTCATTTTATGTCGTTAACTAATTAATTATTGCGTTTAGAAATGCCTCAATTATTTTAAATTGTTTGTTTCTATTAGGCTATAGTGAAAAATTAAATGCCCCTATTTATTAAATATTTCAAAAATATTTAAAATATTTTTGCGTGTATAAAATAAGATGGTCAGGCTACAAAACTACAAAATATACAACTGCTTCCTCTGCACTCTTCAGCCTTCGCGTTATGTAAAATAATTTAAAATTTTTGTTCTTGCGCATAAACCATTTCAAAATATCAGCAGAATTTCACCGTATATACGTTGGGTATATATATGGCTTTTATGTTGTTAGAGATTGAGTGATTGTCGTTAATGCAGTGATCAGCTAACCCTGTTTTATTTTGTTTTTTAAAAATAGATGTTTTGTGTTCTTTAAGCCTGGTGTCAAAATTTCTACCTGTTTGTCCAATGTAGATAGCATCTACACAAGCCAGAAAATCTCCAAAAAACTTAAAAACCTTAATATCATTCCTTATACAAAACAATAAAAACAACTTACACAAACACGTCATATCCAATGCTAAAATAGAAACTAAAAGCAAACTTTTACAAAGTGGGGTCTACCAAATGGAATGTGACAACTGCGATGCTATCCACATTGGACAAACAGGTAGAAATTTTGACACCAAGCTTAAAGAACACAAAACATCTATTTTAAAAAACAAAATTAAATAGGGTTAGCTGATCACTGCATTAAAGACAATCACTTAATCTGTAACAACATAAAACCCATATACATACACAATAAAAGCAGAAAACTAAATCTACTAGAAACAATAGCTATCAAAAAAGCCATAAAAACCAAGTGTAATGTTGTTAACAATCAAACCCAAATACCTTCAGGCGCTTCCCTAATTCTTAATAGCACACTAATTTAGGACTAAATATGCATTTGTACCTTTAAAAGTTAGGAGAACCCACAGTTCACACCATTCAATCTTCTAATCCTAATTTTAATTTTATAACATGTTTATAATTACCATAATAGGATATAAATACCTTTCTAATGTCACGTAGAATTTATTATCTTCTTGTACTCCTTTGACAATGACCCGCAAGGGCCGATACACGTGTCAGGAATTTGTGAAACATAACAAGTAGTTATTATTTTTTCTTCCTTTGCAATGAAATTTATATTGTTAAAAATATTTCATGACATTTCATGTCAAAAATGTCATTCGCGAAATTGCCAAGCAACAAACTTTCATACCTTTCGAAAATTTTGCCGACAAAATTTTATCTCTTGTGATATTATATATGAAAAAACTATAAGGTCGTATGTATATTGACGGTGGAAGGTTGAAAAAAATACGCAAAAAATTCTCTTGTCAAAAATGACACCTGTCAATATGTCAGAATTATTACAATAACCGATAGTAATGAAACAAACGTGTGTGTGAAGTGATATATATTGTCGCCAAGAATAGAGAAAAATTAAAAAAAAAATTCTACCCGTCAAAATAAAGTTTTAACAATTTTTTTTTTAAATTTTGAAAATGTTTGTCGTTTGTTCGGGTTTGTTCGGGTTTGTTCGGGTTTGTTTGTATGTTTGTTTGTAACCGACTTCTTTGAACCCGATTTTGACCTACTTTAAACGGTCAGATTTAATTTAAATTTTGTAGACTTATCCAGAACCGCTGACAATACAATAATCTACTCATCTAGCTCAATCTACTCAAATTTTTTTTTTCTTAACAATAACTCAAACTAAAAAATAAAAAATAAATATAGGTAGTTTAAAAAAACTAAAAAACACGCTTTAATAATTAATCAAACTAAAAAGCGGAAAATAAATATAGTTTAAAATAATTCTTGAAATTCTTTATATAGGCAAAAAATAATAATGAACGATAAACATTAGTATTATAGTGAAAAAAAAGCGGCGAAGCGGGCGCCTTGTGCTTTATTTTTCGTATATCGAGCACCCCACTCTTTTTTCACAATAATACTAATGTTTATTGTTCATTATTATTTTCTGCCTATATTAAGAATTTCAACAATTATTTTAAACTATATACCTATTTATTTAGTTTGATTAATTATTTATTAAAGCGTGTTTTTTAGTTTTTTAAAACTATATTAATTTAATAGCAGAAGTGGCATCGGTAGCAGCAGCTAAACCGTACTGGCACACTCAAAGTTACAGTGGTATTTTATGTGAGAATAAGAGAGTAAACAATTAGTTTAGATAGGTGCAATAAGGACAACAAATCAATCAGTGTTTCCGACGTGCTTTGTGAACACCGCATGGCAAGGCTAGAGAGGAGATAATTTATTTTCTGCTATAGAAATGCGGGAGGTATTCACTTCAATAATTCAGTAATATTTGGAATTTAGGGTGGGTTGTACGTTGTACCGCGCATTTTGGAATTATTTTTTGTTTTTGACCACTTCCGCAAAATTGAAACAGCCAGTCAGGCTTTTATAGTCCGAGAATTTAAGAACAACCTGTTGAATAGAAAATTCACCAAGCTGGACATATGGTTCAATTCCGAGTGCCTAAGAAGGAATACCTTTCTCAACTACATCTCTATACGTTCAGGACAGAACCACCCTTCTGCCAGGAGAGCCGTCTATTTGGCAAAGAAGTTGTGGCTTAAAGATGAAATCAAGAAACTCTTCTTCAGATTAGCCCTCATTAAACAAAAGCGTAAACAACTACATTTGAAACTTTCTACTTTGATACATCCAATCGAATTTGACGTTATATACTCTCAATTTCTTGATTTTGTAGAAGACAAGGGTAAGCTTAAATTCTACCGTATCCGCAATAAAATTAATAACCTATCTTTTCATCACAACATTCACAATAACTCCATTCACAATAACTCTCAACCTTTCAATTCCACCCTTAATCCCTCCTCTGTTTCAAATAACAACTTTCAATCCGAATTTTTTAATAACTCCGATTTTCAAAGAGAATATGACAACCTTCAACCCCCAGAGGGTAAATTTTCTGACTTTGTTTTCCATGACAGAGTTTTGAACCTTAGTAACTTTAATTTCTATCTAGATAAACTTAAAATTTTACAATCAGGCCTTAAATTTAATATTCATTTTACCCATAGTCCTCTTAACCTACAAATTTTGGCTGTTGATTGTGAAAGAGCCTTAGAACGCTCAAGAGTCAATAAAGTCATCAAAGATTGCAATAACACCCTAATATTTTTCAATAGTAACGTAAATTCTCTTTCGGTCATGAACCCTTCCACTCCCCGTTTATATGGCCTCCCCAAGATCCACAAACCTAACTGCCCTATTAGACCTGTGGTTTCTTTCATCAACTCCCCGGTTTCTTAACTCTCTGCTTGGCTTAATAATATCCTTCCAGATCTTACTTCATTTCAGAACACTTATGCCATAAAGAATTCCAAATCGCTCACTGATAAAATCAAGGAAGTTTTTGTCCCCAACTCCGCTCTGTTAATTTCTTTAGACGTCAAAAACTTATTTCCCAGTATTCCCTCTACAGATTGCTTAAACCTAATTGAGAACCACTTGTCTAATAATTCAAATTTAAACCCGTCACAGATCATAGATTTATGTAGACTAATTGACATTGTTCTGAAACAGAACTTTTTTATGTTCAACAAACTACACTTAAAAGTCCGGCCTAGCCATGGGATGGAACCTCTCCTCCCTCATGGCTGAGTTTTTTATGGCTTCTTTAGAATCTAAATTACAGCAAATATTATTTTATTACAGGTATATCGATAACATTTTGCTGCTGTTTGATGGCTCCCTTGGTGATATCCACATTTTGTTTTCATTTTTGAATTCTTTACAACCCTCCATCAAATTTACTTTAGAAATTGAACAAAATAAGTCTATCAACTTTCTTGATTTAACAATCCATAAAGTCAATAACTGTCTTCAATTTTCAATTTTTCATAAACCCACCACCACCGATTTCATCATTCCCTTTAATTCAAACCACCCTCCTCAACACAAATTTGCCTTTTTCAATACAGCTTTTCATAGACTTTTTTCTTTACCATTAACAGACAAGTTGCTGTTAATAACCAATTTCCCCTCAGGATCATTAATACGATTTATTATAAATTTACCATTAAATTTGTTAACAAAAATTTAGAGACTCCAACCCCTAGAGAACCAAAAAAATTCTACATTTTACCCTTTTTGGGTAACATTTCTTTTACAGCTAAAAATATTCTAAATAAGTTCAACATTTCTATTGCTTTCCAAACTAACCACAATATTGGTCAATTTTTGAATAACTCCAAAGATAAAATTTCTCTACTAGATAAGTCGGGTGTTTATCAACTCTCTTGTGATGACTGTAATGTCTGCCAAATAGGGCGCAAACTTTCAACCCGAGTCAACGAGCACTATAAAGAAATAAATAAATTCCGAAATACTGATTTCTTTAACCACAACTTCAAATCCAGTTTTGCTTCTCATATCCTCTGCAATAACCACTCTTTTGACCCATTAAATAACACTAAACTCCTTCATTCCTGTAACAAGGGCGGCAAACTTAACCTTCTTGAAATGATGGAAATCCATATGGCTCTTCTTAATAAAAACCTCAACTGTGTTAACGATCAAGTCCCTGTCTCCCCTACCTTAAATCTCTAAAGTTTTTCCTTTAATTACACCACTTTTAACCCTTACCATTTGTCTTTGTAAAAATTATTCTAGTTAGAAATAAATATAAATAACATAAGTTACTTCATCTACTATGACCACCAGAAAGCTTTCAATTTTCACTAACGCACGAACTTCTTTAATAACCGTTACCTTCCTTCTCTCCGGCTTCTAATTTGGACTCTGACTTCTATGTAGATGGCCACTTTAATTTTATACCCTCCTCCTATTGTGGAATGTTGGAATGACTAGTTTGTTTCTGACCTCACTTGTTCTGGATGATGGCGCGCCGCCTATTCATCTTGCGGTTTGAAGCCTTACCTTTGTCACGGCGGGTTACTCGCCTTCTTGCCGACAACTGTGATTTGTTCATTTTACTATCGCCACTAGATGCCCGTTTCTTGCTCCAAGAACCACGTTTTACATTTTTGACGTCAGTTCCCATTATTATTGGGTACTTACTACTTTTAGTTGACTTTGTTAGATGTCACTACTATGACCTTTTATATCCTCCGTTTGACTTTCAGTACAATCAGTTTTGTTATTTGTCTACAATGTAGGGCAGAGGAAGAAAATTAATTCCTTTCAAATTGTATTTTACTTCCACTTTTTAATCTGTTTTCGTCCAACCAATCAAAATGTCCTCGTCTTATTCATGTTTTTAGTTTTCATTTTTTTTTAAATCTTGTACATTGCTTGTATTAGTGGCACTTGGGGTAAGTACGTTAATTTGACTTGTCCTTCCTCTTTCTGTTCATTCTATATTTATTTTAGCCCTTCGGTGCTGATGATGGTACTCCCTAGTACCGAAACATGTACACCACACTAATCTAACTCTTTTAATATAAGTATTTGTGGAGACGACTGTGGGCTTATTTCCCTTATATTATTTTTTGTACCTATTTTTCATTTTATGTCGTTAACTAATTAATTATTGCGTTTAGAAATGCCTCAATTATTTTAAATTGTTTGTTTCTATTAGGCTATAGTGAAAAATTAAATGCCCCTATTTATTAAATATTTCAAAAATATTTAAAATATTTTTGCGTGTATAAAATAAGATGGTCAGGCTACAAAACTACAAAATATACAACTGCTTCCTCTGCACTCTTCAGCCTTCGCGTTATGTAAAATAATTTAAAATTTTTGTTCTTGCGCATAAACCATTTCAAAATATCAGCAGAATTTCACCGTATATACGTTGGGTATATATATGGCTTTTATGTTGTTAGAGATTGAGTGATTGTCGTTAATGCAGTGATCAGCTAACCCTGTTTTATTTTGTTTTTTAAAAATAGATGTTTTGTGTTCTTTAAGCCTGGTGTCAAAATTTCTACCTGTTTGTCCAATGTAGATAGCATCTACACAAGCCAGAAAATCTCCAAAAAACTTAAAAACCTTAATATCATTCCTTATACAAAACAATAAAAACAACTTACACAAACACGTCATATCCAATGCTAAAATAGAAACTAAAAGCAAACTTTTACAAAGTGGGGTCTACCAAATGGAATGTGACAACTGCGATGCTATCCACATTGGACAAACAGGTAGAAATTTTGACACCAAGCTTAAAGAACACAAAACATCTATTTTAAAAAACAAAATTAAATAGGGTTAGCTGATCACTGCATTAAAGACAATCACTTAATCTGTAACAACATAAAACCCATATACATACACAATAAAAGCAGAAAACTAAATCTACTAGAAACAATAGCTATCAAAAAAGCCATAAAAACCAAGTGTAATGTTGTTAACAATCAAACCCAAATACCTTCAGGCGCTTCCCTAATTCTTAATAGCACACTAATTTAGGACTAAATATGCATTTGTACCTTTAAAAGTTAGGAGAACCCACAGTTCACACCATTCAATCTTCTAATCCTAATTTTAATTTTATAACATGTTTATAATTACCATAATAGGATATAAATACCTTTCTAATGTCACGTAGAATTTATTATCTTCTTGTACTCCTTTGACAATGACCCGCAAGGGCCGATACACGTGTCAGGAATTTGTGAAACATAACAAGTAGTTATTATTTTTTCTTCCTTTGCAATGAAATTTATATTGTTAAAAATATTTCATGACATTTCATGTCAAAAATGTCATTCGCGAAATTGCCAAGCAACAAACTTTCATACCTTTCGAAAATTTTGCCGACAAAATTTTATCTCTTGTGATATTATATATGAAAAAACTATAAGGTCGTATGTATATTGACGGTGGAAGGTTGAAAAAAATACGCAAAAAATTCTCTTGTCAAAAATGACACCTGTCAATATGTCAGAATTATTACAATAACCGATAGTAATGAAACAAACGTGTGTGTGAAGTGATATATATTGTCGCCAAGAATAGAGAAAAATTAAAAAAAAAATTCTACCCGTCAAAATAAAGTTTTAACAATTTTTTTTTTAAATTTTGAAAATGTTTGTCGTTTGTTCGGGTTTGTTCGGGTTTGTTCGGGTTTGTTTGTATGTTTGTTTGTAACCGACTTCTTTGAACCCGATTTTGACCTACTTTAAACGGTCAGATTTAATTTAAATTTTGTAGACTTATCCAGAACCGCTGACAATACAATAATCTACTCATCTAGCTCAATCTACTCAAATTTTTTTTTTCTTAACAATAACTCAAACTAAAAAATAAAAAATAAATATAGGTAGTTTAAAAAAACTAAAAAACACGCTTTAATAATTAATCAAACTAAAAAGCGGAAAATAAATATAGTTTAAAATAATTCTTGAAATTCTTTATATAGGCAAAAAATAATAATGAACGATAAACATTAGTATTATAGTGAAAAAAAAGCGGCGAAGCGGGCGCCTTGTGCTTTATTTTTCGTATATCGAGCACCCCACTCTTTTTTCACAATAATACTAATGTTTATTGTTCATTATTATTTTCTGCCTATATTAAGAATTTCAACAATTATTTTAAACTATATACCTATTTATTTAGTTTGATTAATTATTTATTAAAGCGTGTTTTTTAGTTTTTTAAAACTATATTAATTTAATAGCAGAAGTGGCATCGGTAGCAGCAGCTAAACCGTACTGGCACACTCAAAGTTACAGTGGTATTTTATGTGAGAATAAGAGAGTAAACAATTAGTTTAGATAGGTGCAATAAGGACAACAAATCAATCAGTGTTTCCGACGTGCTTTGTGAACACCGCATGGCAAGGCTAGAGAGGAGATAATTTATTTTCTGCTATAGAAATGCGGGAGGTATTCACTTCAATAATTCAGTAATATTTGGAATTTAGGGTGGGTTGTACGTTGTACCGCGCATTTTGGAATTATTTTTTGTTTTTGACCACTTCCGCAAAATTGAAACAGCCAGTCAGGCTTTTATAGTCCGAGAATTTAAGAACAACCTGTTGAATAGAAAATTCACCAAGCTGGACATATGGTTCAATTCCGAGTGCCTAAGAAGGAATACCTTTCTCAACTACATCTCTATACGTTCAGGACAGAACCACCCTTCTGCCAGGAGAGCCGTCTATTTGGCAAAGAAGTTGTGGCTTAAAGATGAAATCAAGAAACTCTTCTTCAGATTAGCCCTCATTAAACAAAAGCGTAAACAACTACATTTGAAACTTTCTACTTTGATACATCCAATCGAATTTGACGTTATATACTCTCAATTTCTTGATTTTGTAGAAGACAAGGGTAAGCTTAAATTCTACCGTATCCGCAATAAAATTAATAACCTATCTTTTCATCACAACATTCACAATAACTCCATTCACAATAACTCTCAACCTTTCAATTCCACCCTTAATCCCTCCTCTGTTTCAAATAACAACTTTCAATCCGAATTTTTTAATAACTCCGATTTTCAAAGAGAATATGACAACCTTCAACCCCCAGAGGGTAAATTTTCTGACTTTGTTTTCCATGACAGAGTTTTGAACCTTAGTAACTTTAATTTCTATCTAGATAAACTTAAAATTTTACAATCAGGCCTTAAATTTAATATTCATTTTACCCATAGTCCTCTTAACCTACAAATTTTGGCTGTTGATTGTGAAAGAGCCTTAGAACGCTCAAGAGTCAATAAAGTCATCAAAGATTGCAATAACACCCTAATATTTTTCAATAGTAACGTAAATTCTCTTTCGGTCATGAACCCTTCCACTCCCCGTTTATATGGCCTCCCCAAGATCCACAAACCTAACTGCCCTATTAGACCTGTGGTTTCTTTCATCAACTCCCCGGTTTCTTAACTCTCTGCTTGGCTTAATAATATCCTTCCAGATCTTACTTCATTTCAGAACACTTATGCCATAAAGAATTCCAAATCGCTCACTGATAAAATCAAGGAAGTTTTTGTCCCCAACTCCGCTCTGTTAATTTCTTTAGACGTCAAAAACTTATTTCCCAGTATTCCCTCTACAGATTGCTTAAACCTAATTGAGAACCACTTGTCTAATAATTCAAATTTAAACCCGTCACAGATCATAGATTTATGTAGACTAATTGACATTGTTCTGAAACAGAACTTTTTTATGTTCAACAAACTACACTTAAAAGTCCGGCCTAGCCATGGGATGGAACCTCTCCTCCCTCATGGCTGAGTTTTTTATGGCTTCTTTAGAATCTAAATTACAGCAAATATTATTTTATTACAGGTATATCGATAACATTTTGCTGCTGTTTGATGGCTCCCTTGGTGATATCCACATTTTGTTTTCATTTTTGAATTCTTTACAACCCTCCATCAAATTTACTTTAGAAATTGAACAAAATAAGTCTATCAACTTTCTTGATTTAACAATCCATAAAGTCAATAACTGTCTTCAATTTTCAATTTTTCATAAACCCACCACCACCGATTTCATCATTCCCTTTAATTCAAACCACCCTCCTCAACACAAATTTGCCTTTTTCAATACAGCTTTTCATAGACTTTTTTCTTTACCATTAACAGACAAGTTGCTGTTAATAACCAATTTCCCCTCAGGATCATTAATACGATTTATTATAAATTTACCATTAAATTTGTTAACAAAAATTTAGAGACTCCAACCCCTAGAGAACCAAAAAAATTCTACATTTTACCCTTTTTGGGTAACATTTCTTTTACAGCTAAAAATATTCTAAATAAGTTCAACATTTCTATTGCTTTCCAAACTAACCACAATATTGGTCAATTTTTGAATAACTCCAAAGATAAAATTTCTCTACTAGATAAGTCGGGTGTTTATCAACTCTCTTGTGATGACTGTAATGTCTGCCAAATAGGGCGCAAACTTTCAACCCGAGTCAACGAGCACTATAAAGAAATAAATAAATTCCGAAATACTGATTTCTTTAACCACAACTTCAAATCCAGTTTTGCTTCTCATATCCTCTGCAATAACCACTCTTTTGACCCATTAAATAACACTAAACTCCTTCATTCCTGTAACAAGGGCGGCAAACTTAACCTTCTTGAAATGATGGAAATCCATATGGCTCTTCTTAATAAAAACCTCAACTGTGTTAACGATCAAGTCCCTGTCTCCCCTACCTTAAATCTCTAAAGTTTTTCCTTTAATTACACCACTTTTAACCCTTACCATTTGTCTTTGTAAAAATTATTCTAGTTAGAAATAAATATAAATAACATAAGTTACTTCATCTACTATGACCACCAGAAAGCTTTCAATTTTCACTAACGCACGAACTTCTTTAATAACCGTTACCTTCCTTCTCTCCGGCTTCTAATTTGGACTCTGACTTCTATGTAGATGGCCACTTTAATTTTATACCCTCCTCCTATTGTGGAATGTTGGAATGACTAGTTTGTTTCTGACCTCACTTGTTCTGGATGATGGCGCGCCGCCTATTCATCTTGCGGTTTGAAGCCTTACCTTTGTCACGGCGGGTTACTCGCCTTCTTGCCGACAACTGTGATTTGTTCATTTTACTATCGCCACTAGATGCCCGTTTCTTGCTCCAAGAACCACGTTTTACATTTTTGACGTCAGTTCCCATTATTATTGGGTACTTACTACTTTTAGTTGACTTTGTTAGATGTCACTACTATGACCTTTTATATCCTCCGTTTGACTTTCAGTACAATCAGTTTTGTTATTTGTCTACAATGTAGGGCAGAGGAAGAAAATTAATTCCTTTCAAATTTTATTTTACTTCCACTTTTTAATCTGTTTTCGTCCAACCAATCAAAATGTCCTCGTCTTATTCATGTTTTTAGTTTTCATTTTTTTTTAAATCTTGTACATTGCTTGTATTAGTGGCACTTGGGGTAAGTACGTTAATTTGACTTGTCCTTCCTCTTTCTGTTCATTCTATATTTATTTTAGCCCTTCGGTGCTGATGATGGTACTCCCTAGTACCGAAACATGTACACCACACTAATCTAACTCTTTTAATATAAGTATTTGTGGAGACGACTGTGGGCTTATTTCCCTTATATTATTTTTTGTACCTATTTTTCATTTTATGTCGTTAGCTAATTAATTATTGCGTTTAGAAATGCCTCAATTATTTTAAATTGTTTGTTTCTATTAGGCTATAGTGAAAAATTAAATGCCCCTATTTATTAAATATTTCAAAAATATTTAAAATATTTTTGCGTGTATAAAATAAGATGGTCAGGCTACAAAACTACAAAATATACAACTGCTTCCTCTGCACTCTTCAGCCTTCGCGTTATGTAAAATAATTTAAAATTTTTGTTCTTGCGCATAAACCATTTCAAAATATCAGCAGAATTTCACCGTATATACGTTGGGTATATATATGGCTTTTATGTTGTTAGAGATTGAGTGATTGTCTTTAATGCAGTGATCAGCTAACCCTGTTTTATTTTGTTTTTTAAAAATAGATGTTTTGTGTTCTTTAAGCCTGGTGTCAAAATTTCTACCTGTTTGTCCAATGTAGATAGCATCTACACAAGCCAGAAAATCTCCAAAAAACTTAAAAACCTTAATATCATTCCTTATACAAAACAATAAAAACAACTTACACAAACACGTCATATCCAATGCTAAAATAGAAACTAAAAGCAAACTTTTACAAAGTGGGGTCTACCAAATGGAATGTGACAACTGCGATGCTATCTACATTGGACAAACAGGTAGAAATTTTGACACCAAGCTTAAAGAACACAAAACATCTATTTTAAAAAACAAAATTAAATAGGGTTAGCTGATCACTGCATTAAAGACAATCACTTAATCTGTAACAACATAAAACCCATATACATACACAATAAAAGCAGAAAACTAAATCTACTAGAAACAATAGCTATCAAAAAAGCCATAAAAACCAAGTGTAATGTTGTTAACAATCAAACCCAAATACCTTCAGGCGCTTCCCTAATTCTTAATAGCACACTAATTTAGGACTAAATATGCATCTGTACCTTTAAAAGTTAGGAGAACCCACAGTTCACACCATTCAATCTTCTAATCCTAATTTTAATTTTATAACATGTTTATAATTACCATAATAGGATATAAATACCTTTCTAATGTCACGTAGAATTTATTATCTTCTTGTACTCCTTTGACAATGACCCGCAAGGGCCGATACACGTGTCAGGAATTTGTGAAACATAACAAGTAGTTATTATTTTTTCTTCCTTTGCAATGAAATTTATATTGTTAAAAATATTCACCATTTTTTTTTCTGACAGAAAAATAGCCGAAAGTAAAATTAATTTATAACCTTAATGTTCCGTTTCTGAACCTACACATAACTCAAGATATGGTACATACTGTTACAACTGTTTATTTTTGTTTAGCTGCCCGCTAGAAAAAAAGATGAACAATATTTACAATAAAAATTACTAACATATTTTTTTCTTGTCAGTCAACAGAAATTCAAAAGTAAATTGTGTTATAACTCTTTTTAGCGAGCTATCACAATGCATACATTTGCATTTGAAAAAAGGTGGGTTAGTTTTTATCCCTGGTTGAAGAGTAAAATACACGGAAAGGTAAAAAAAGTACAGAGTGGTCCATGTAAGATGACAACATGAACAAAATTAGCCCTTAGCAAATTTACGTGTGTTTATGTTTAAAAATATTTATTTCCTAATATTGTTAATTTATTTACTAATTTATTAATTAATTTTTAAAATCGAATTACTGAAAAACTACTCAAAATTTAAAAAATATATTTTAATAATTTGAAAAAGTAGTCCATGCTTAAAGTGGAGTTGAAATTATGGGAAAGAAAGAAAAAACTGAAAGTCTTCCTCCACAAAATTTAATAGAATAAAATTCTTCAAGGGTTTCTAAATGTTTCGAACGTAGAAACGTTCATCATCAGGAGACAGAAAATATATTTGGTCCTGATGGTTTTAGCAGAAGAGAAAGTGGTGTAGAACCTTAATGAAGCTTGTATGGAATTAAAAGTTGATTCGTAAAAGAGATAAAATATGAAGGAAATTGATGAAAATTAAAACATACTGAGTATGTGAGAAGTCAGTAAAGGGGGTCTAAACTAATCAAATAAACTGAGGAAGAAGAAAAAACCTTTCTAAAAAAAAGGTGTCGAAGATTATTTAAAATTTTCAAAAAATTCTTTATAAAACATTTTTAAGTGTATGTCCGTAAGACATTGTAAGGGTAAAATTAGTCATTATAATGAAGATATCACAATAGAATTGCATTCCAACAAAAGTTTTTTGTGGGGTACCCCCAGTACCATTAACGCTCAGTAACTTTGGTCCTAGCAAGTGGACGTAAACAACCTTTTTTACCCTCAATTTTTTTTTAAATGTGCAACTTATTGATTAATTTTATGGTTTTTAAATTAACCTCTTGCGGGGTTACTGAGCTTTAATCCTCAGTACCCCACAAAACACTTTTGTTGGAATGCAATTCTATTGTGCTATCTTCATTATTATGATTAATTTTACCCTTACAATGTCTTACAGATATACAATTAAATATGTTTTATAAAGAATTAATGAAAAATTTTAAATAATCTTCGACACTTTCTTTTTAGAATGTTTTTTTCTTCTTCCCCAGTTTATTTCGTTAGTTTAGACCCCTTAACTGACTTCTCACATACTCAGTATGTTTTAATTTTCATCAATTTCCTTCATATTTTATCTCTTCTACGAATCAACTTTTAATTCCATACAAACTTCATTAAGGTTCTACACCACTTTCTCTTTTGCTAAAACCATCAGCACCAAATATATTTTCTGTTTCCTGTGTTTCGTTTCTACTTTCGAAACATGTAGAGAGCCTTGAATAATTTTATTCTATTAAATTTTGTGGAGAAAGACTTTTAGTTTTTCTTTCTTTCCCATATTTTAATAAGTATTGTTTGTAATTGAATGAATATTTCGAAAATGAAAAAATATATTCATCTAAAATAAGAAAGTTGATACTTGGTCAGGGGAAGCTAAACAACCTCTAGACGTAAAAATAATATGCTTAAAAAATATAAGCCAATCCAAAAAGTTTTGGTATTTAACTTTTCTTCATAGGTTTTACAGATTCTGAGATCGGAGTGAGTCATCTTATGTGGTCCACCCTGTAAATACACGTGTTCTTGGATTAGTTCATAGAATTGTTATTACCTTAATCCAGTTAAAAAATGCACCCTGTGTTTATAACAATAATCTGATACAGGTAAAAGTGCAGACGCCGATGCGACACCCTTAAAAAAATTTCGTGTATTTTTTTTGTATACCCACCAAACAAAAAATTTCCGTTGTATATTTTGCATTTTCCAGCAAAACTAAATTTTCAGCAAGTTTCCATTTTAACTTTACACTCACAATCCCGAAGGAAGGTAAAGGGTTTCAGTTCAATCAGTTTCAAATTTCCATATAATTCCCTTAGTAATTACGGGCATTATTATAGTTTCTGTTTGAACATCCAGAGAATCTACTTTCAACCGCAAATATTGCTTTTAAGCGCTGATTTGTAGATTTCGAGGTGTAGAGGCAGTGGATAAATTGTTGCGATTTTGGGCTTATCTATTCGGGTGGAGAAGCGATAATAGAACGTTGGGCGTGTAATTTATACCTTAGGGAAAATGTAACAAAAGTAAAGGGTACATTTATATTTTAGACTTAGTTGTCGAGTGGTTTCTTCGTAGTTAGAACTGCATAATAATTTGATCTGAAATATTATTAGGTTTTTTTCTATTGAAATATTTGAATGATTAAATCTGAAAAATGGCCAAACTTTTTGATCTACTACTATATACAAGCACTACAAGGCCATTTAAAGCTTGTTGTCAGTGTCTAGATGACACTAGTGTTAAAAGTGCATTACTTTTACCACTAGCGTTAAAAATACATACGAGGATATTTTTATGAGTTTTATTACTAACATTAACATCTATCAAACAAATTATTACCTTGTCGGACTTCCATTGTCTTTATTTTGTTACTTAACACAACGTTTCGGTTAGTTAGTATCTCTAACCGTTTTCAAGTGTAATCAAAAACTATAATATCAAAACAGCCTTCAAATCCGGAAATACGCTTAGAAGCTTTCTTACAAAAGTAAAACCCCCCGAAATGAAAACACAAAAAATTGTATCTATCAAATCCCTTGCGAGTGTGGCGAATCATACATTGGAGAAAGAAAAAGACCTCTTCCCGTACGAGTTAAAGAACATCTAAAACATACTCAAAAAGGTGAAACTTCAAGATCAGGTATAGCGGAACATGTATGGACCAACCAGCATAATATACAGTGGTCAGAAGCCAAGGGAGAAAACGAAAGTTCAAAGAAGCAGCTTTTATGAAACAAAATACTCATATATTTAGTAAACCAAGTATAGATATCCCCAATATCTGGAAGCCTCTCATTGTCCAAAACCTGTTTCAAACTTCACACTCCAATAAGCACGTAGGCAGAGTCATCAAGTTTCATTACACATGGATAGTATTTAAGACAGTAGGCTTAGTTATAATTTAGTTTACACCACCCGGTGAAACTTTAAATGGACGATTTTGCAACACAGTAGAAAGAGAAAGAAGAGAGAGAGAGGTGTTAGTGTGCCCGCCGGCCATCAGAGGGATGAATTGGCGCTGTTGTCGCTGTCGCATATTTTTGACGTATAGAAGAGAAGGACAGTTATATTCTGACCTACTATAACGCTTCCCAAACTGCGCCAGGTGCTAATTGAAACAAACCAGCCAGCCGCCAGCCCGCCATCCATGTCGTCACAACTGTCAATTTTTCTTGTCCACGTTTTTTTCTGAGGAAATTAATTAATTTTTTATTATCATTTTAATATACAATTCTATTAGTTTCTATTCTAGAAAACTTCGCCGATGTGTGTAATCTTTCAGTTATTATTCCAGCCTACTATGCAGATAATTATTTTTTATTGTTTATCAAATTGATTTTACACTTCCTTACCTATTTTTTTTATAGGAATATAGGAAATGTAAGTTTACAATAAATAAATTACCATGAAATGTTTCACATACATAATAGGTGTTGCTTAACAAGCCAATCTTAACAAAATATCACTGGGCAGCCTGCAGATAACTGCAACACATTTGTGCCCGAGGTAATACCTAACAATCTATCAGTTACGAACAGATAAGTGTAGTCTCTTGAAATGATAATTTTAACATTTTTGTTTTACTGAGTGGATTAGAAGTATAACATTATGATACAAAGATAATGGTTTGAGCTAACTCGATAAGTAGATACTTGGCCATCGGCCATATTTTACAGAGAAATTTAATGTCTACCCGATACTGTTTCTTTTGTTTCAGATAATGCTGTAAGAATCACCTGATAGTTTATGGATCTTTTATAGTACGTGTCTCAATGCATCCTAGATGCATCCTAGTGCTTGTGTTTTATACAGTGTTTGTGATAATATTATATGAATTGAGACAATTCCAGATGAGTGAGACATAACCTAAGGACATTAGTTTATTCTAAACAGTTATTTTTTGTTATGGTTCTCAATGCAGTTTTTATTTATAAATAAACGTAGAAAACATTATTTACTATAAAGTGCTTCCATCTTTATTTTCTTAATCTTGGTTAATATAAAAACGTGCATTATTTATTCCATAAAATAAAAACTTTTGTGCGTCTTTTTATTGATTTAATTTGTGATGTAATAATATTTATATTGAATCACAAATTAAATCAATACAAATTCATTTAAAAGTTAATAATTAAATTGAAAAGTCCTAAAACCGCTGTTCAAATTTCCCGCCATTGCGCCTCTGATGGCCGGCGGGCACACTAACACCCCCCCTCTCTCTCTCTCTCTTCTTTCTCCCTCTACTGTGTTGCGATTTTTTAACAAGGAGTTAACATTTCTAACCCTATAAATTTTCTTTGGTTTACACTTAAAAACGGTTAGAGATACTAACTAATCGAAACGTTGTGTTAAGTAACAAAATAAAGATAATGGAAGTCCGACAAGGTAATAATTTTTTTGATATTACTTCATGGTCTACCACCTTCAAACATACATTAACATCTTTTATTTGGTACAATTTGAGCAATTAGAAATATAAATTACTTATGCAGTTCGCAGTTCCACTGATCCGAGTTTTGCTATCATTTATTTTAGTATACTTATGGAGGGAATGGAAACAATAGTACTGGTCTACTAAAGTTGAGAAAAATTGGTTTGAAATGTGTCATTTTTGAAATCTTATTATGAACACCCTGTATAGACTTCAAAATATTTTTTTTTAGTTTTTAATTGTTTGCTCGTAAACTACCAAAGCAAATCAAACAAAATTTTAGGCATTTATAAAGGACAATAGCATAAATCTAAATATGGAAAAAAATATGGGATATCCCATTTAAAAAATCATAACTTTTTGTGACCACACTTTTCTGGGCCACCCTGTATACGTAAAAATATTTTCCTGAAGTACCCCGTATGATACAGTATAAGATAGCGTATGAATGAAATTCTTAACTAAATTCGCATAGGAGCTATAGAAGCCTGACGCACTATTGCAGGACCCTGTATAAGATACCCAAGAAGATTGCGGATTTTTTGAAGCTACCAAATTCAGAAATGTACACGGGGCATTGTTTCCGTCGTTCATCAGCTTCATGTTGGCAAACTCTAGTGCTGATCTAGTAAGAGTTAAATGCTTAGGTGGATGGAAATCGTCATCCGTTGCAGAGTCTTACATTAAACAGTCAGTATGCAATAAGATTGCTGTATCCAAGTGTATACTTGGTGGACCTGAAAATCAATCCACTACCTCGATTCAAGTGTCTAAGCAAACGAGTACCAGTTGTGGTGTTCCAAAAATAGATGTTTCTAATAATGATAACTGTAAAATTACACTTGTTGTTAATCCTTCGAATTAATGTGTTTAAATTTGTAAATTTAATTAAATAAAAAAAGTTAAAACATTTTATCTACCCTTGCTGTTAAAGTGTTACTTTATCTACCCTTGCTGTTAAAGTAATACTTTATCTACTCAAAAGAGTTGCTATAACAATATTTTAAAATCAGCTATAGAAAAATAGTATATTGTTTTATTAGGAGTAAAAGCGATACTTTTCCGACGAGTCTGTAGGTTTGCCGGACGAACAAAGTGAGTCCGGCAATTACGGACGAGTCATAAGAACTTGCTTTTACTCCGAATAAAACATACTTTTTTTTCTTCAGACGTTGTTTAAATATGAAAACACAAAGATACAAAATGTTTTAATTGTTTTATTTAAAAATTTTAAGTTTTGAGAAGGGGCTAGCGTTACTATGGATTTATTATTATATTGTTTGATAGCGACGTGCCATTCGATTTGACAAGTGTCAGCATTCATTATTGCGTAACTTTATTTAATTTTTATCCTTTTAAAAATAGAATTTTTTAAAACTACATTTACTTCAAATTAAAATGTCATACTCAGAATTTACCTGTACGCCCCCGGAGGTTGCCAATATTGCAGCAAATGTTGCGAACAATTTGCTGCCAACAACTTTCTGGTATTATTTAATATATATTTAGTCATGAGAACACAGTCATACTTTTACTTCCGCTGCTATTGGCAATGGAAGAAAAAGTAAATACTTTTTCTTCCGTTGCCAAAAGCAACCGCCTTCTGACGAAAAAGTAGAACTTTAACGTCAAAAAGTTAGTAGAAAAACGTCAAGTTTATTGACGTTTGAAGAAAAAAGTATTTTATTAACAACTTAAAATCAAAAACTAAGGCGATTTCGTAAATTTTGTTTTTGCCCTTTTTACATCTATTACACCTACCTAGTTATCAATTTTTATTTCAAAATCTTAATGAGAAATTGGTTTGTTAGCGTTTTAATCACCCTCCATGCTTTTATATGGAGTGCTTTAATGAACAACCGCTGGCCCTGAAAACCCATAGTTGTGATAATTTGTAACTCGTTATAACTCTAGAATTCTTTGACTAACCAAAAAAACTTTTTTTAGAAAAAGTCAACTTTTTCCGAAAACAGAGCGTTTCGACAGTTGACACCCACATGATATATTAACAGCTAATACTACTTTCTTCCAAAAAGTTTTCAGTTCAATAGTGGGCCGTAGTAAGTTCATGCGTCATTTTTCAGATAGGTACTAAATTTCTTTGTGTTTTATATTTAAGTTAAACGGTGAGTAGAATAAACCATTTTAGGGTAATTAACTCTCCTATTTCCAATAACAAACATTTTATTTATCATCGTTTGCTACTATAAATTTAGTATTATTAGTTTATTCATTTTAATTACGATAGGTTGCGAAACCTTGCGTTCACTGGGTACTAATCCAGCTGTTTGTATTTAAAAACACATGACATTTTGGCGGCTTTGTACTACGTCGCGAACGCAAATTATAATATGGCAACGCAGCATTGAACGCGAAACATGCGCAGATATACCGTTTGCCGCTTGATTGGCTCGAAGCTACAGTATTTGGGCGGCGAAACTCTTGTATGTAGTCAGGGTTGTTCATAGAGTTTTCCATTGGCAAGTTTAGTGTATGTCAAAGGTATTTTTATGTTTTACCAATGAATAATGCCATTACTTATAATCTATCGTACGTTGAGTTCGATGTTTTAATTGTAAATAAAATAATCGCTGTATTTTTGCAAGCCATTATGCTTACAAACCATTAAAGACCCCCGTACAAGCCTAAAATAAGCTGAATGCGATGGTAAAATAACTTAGCACAGCCCAGTCTCTGTCGCCAATATCTTAACGTAAACTAGACCATACTTTAAAATAGGGGCCATAAATGACAGGTGACTTAGCCAGGATGCGGTGTGTTCTTAGAGAAGTTTGCCTTTATAATCGATGTAAGTTGAAGTTCAGGGATTATATTATATTTAAAATTATGAGTCCGATGGGCAGTTTCATCCAAAAATTGACCAGCCGATAAACTACGCTATGTTTTATCGGGCGCTAAGTTCGTTTTTCGTCGAGAGGTGCAGCCGCCGCCGTAAAATTTAAGCAGGCCAATAAATATGTAGGATTGTGTATTCCCGTTTTCTATAAAATAAGAATGACTAACTTTTACCCAATAATAATTATTGTCCTTTCTTATAAAATTTTATACTATAAACAATGTACTATACTGTATGTACTACCTATAAACTTATTATGGGCTTATTGACATTGGACTTACTAGATATTGCTGAAAGTAGTGTACTAGGTGCACTGCACTAAATGAATGTTGTAACATGTATGTATTATCGAGAAGGCGGTTTTAGTTTAACAGTGATTAGTACATACAGTGTGACCAGTAAAGTCCGCATCATATGGATTTTTTTTTTATTAATAACTTTATTCGAAATTTGACTTTGGCACCAAGTTCTGCTTTGATCGAGATGAAAATTAAGCAAAAAAATAGTAGTCACGTGATTCGCATTATCTGTCAAATGTAAATTTTTTCCAAAAAACAATTCAAAACTGGGGTTATTTCGGAAAGTATCGAACAGAGTTATTAGAAATTCTTTTTTAAATGCAGTTCCTAGCCCACATGCAAAATTTTGGCTGCATAAGAGAATTTTGATTTTGTACCCATATTTTGTAAATTGCACCACTTTTGCAAAATAAGACTCAACGCAACCTAAATAAAACTTCTTAGTTTTGACAATGCTTTACTTCAGATACATTTTCTTTAGTAGCGCCATATTAAATGTGTGTTTTTTTACAAAATCAAAATTGGGCTATTAAAATTTGGTCGCATGTGATGCAAAGTTTATTTGCTTTTGACCCTGTATAAGGTAACTTCATAAAATAAGCATTTTTGAAAATGTTGTTTGTGTTTGAAAGTAATACACCTTAATATTAAGACAAAAAAAAACAAGTGTTAATTAAGTGGAAAATAAATTTTAGTGGTGGGTAAAAAATTAAAATTACCTTATGCAGCTGAATGTTTGCATGTGGGCTAGAAACTGCATTTAAAATTTTTTTTTTAAAATAACTTTTTTCGATATTTTCAGAAATAAACCCACTTTTGAATTATTTTTTGGAAAAAATTAAAATTTGACAGTTAATGCGAATCACGTGACTGCTATTTTTTTGCTTAATTTTGCCAAAGTCAAATTTCGATAAAGTTATAATTAAAAAAAATCCAATATGATGCGGACTTTACTGGTCAAACTGTATATTAATGTTTATATGTAATGCGTTTTATAGATCCATTTAAGAAAGTAAATTTAAAAGAAGTACCAGTTCCGACTCTGGATTTTAGCTTCATACTTAACATGGACGTTTTTTCGATGTTATAAGAGGTTAAGTGCCAATTGTATCAACAATTTAACTATGTTTAGAAAATTGCATCTGATTCGATTAAATAGTAGTTTATCTCCTAAAATTTAAATATTTCATTCCATAAATGGTAATTTTTCATATCCATTAAATTTTCACGATCCGCCATTACTCGTAACGTGGTCTAGCAATTCGTGAAACAGATTAAAATGTTGCGGTCGCTCGTTGTGAGATTCTGTAAATTTATAAACAGCAGAACCAGTGTAAATAATTGGCGGCCGGATTGGAACGGAAATGGATGCTTAGTTTAATGAATAGAAAAATATAAACATTTATTCCAATTATTTTATAATGCGATACAGACGCACTGTTGATTAACACGATTGTTTGTTGAACAAATAAATTAAAACTTTAACGCTTAAATTTGAAATGTTAGCTCATACATTGAAAACATTTTTCGTTTTAAGTTAAATAAATGATTTGTTTGACTTATTTTTATTGGAATCAAATAATTATTATTCGTCTGATATAAATATTGTTTGTATTAAATAGAATAGAAATAGAATAGAATAGAAATATATAACATACTGGGTTATAAATTATAACACTGTATTTTTGTACTAAAAGTACCTAATCTAATACAAAGTTAACATTTTCTGTAGGGTTTTACATTTGCACCTAGAGAACTAAATTCCTGTATGCCAGTGGCGGCTCGTGCCATTTAAGTGAAGTAGGGCCAGGTAAACCCTTAGCGCCGCAGGCAAAAAAATTTTGGGTGCCACGCCCTTTTTTGTTAATAGTTCTTGCTTTTGAAGTAGGAGAAATAAGCAAAAAGGCATCTAATTTAATTTATGAATTTACAATCATATCTTGAATAGGTATACCTAAACACGATAACAAGTTGAAACACACAAGCAATGTCAGTGGTTTCATCTGCGATAACAGCGATAAACGGAGAGTCCTTTATTTCTTTTATGACTTCATCATGATACACATCTAACATACAGTCCAGAAGTTCATTTTGTATGGTTTTTGATGTTCCTTTAAATACTTCTGATTTTTCAATATGTTCTTTAAGAGTTTTGTCTAATTCTGAGCTAAAATTTATTAATTCACGAAATATGCCCCTATTTTCCGACGTCTCTTTTTCGTCCTGACCTCTCAAAGCCAACTCAAATGCACCACAAAACTGAACGCAGTTTATAATTTGGTTTAATATGTATCTGTTTTTATCAATTTGTTCGTTTTTCTTCATTATTTCATTGTGATATGCAGAATTTAATTGAGTTTTAATGTTAATTTTACCAAGCATACTGAAATTAAATATATTGTTTAAATGTACCTTCGATTTTTCATGTGTCTTCATTTTGTCCCAGATATGGACCAAATCATCTGTACCCCCCACCAAATAAATCACACATAAAACAAAATAGTCTATTAGATTCATCACAACCGCACACCCAAGTATTTTTTCCATAAATATTTCTATTAAATTAACGCAAACGCACTTTCTGTCCGCCCTGAGTTTTTCCTATATTTAAATCTGGTAACGGTCGTCCTAATTCCTTAATTTCCAATTTCTGTTCTAAGAAAATGGTAGAAAATGGAGTTTCCTTTAAAAATCTAATAGTATTCATCACTTATGTATTTCTAAAAGAAAAAGTTCGTTAAACCTACATTAAATCAGCCGGCCGAACAAAAACAAATCGAGACGCGACGCGAACATAAGCTGTTTGAAACGTCTAACATCAAACGGTCAAACGAAGAGAGCCGGGCTACGTCGCCGAGATTTTTGCCTGCTTGCATTCAAGGTCATTTTCCAATGTTTTTTTATTGAGGTGATGGCGTTTCGTCACCTCCCGTGTGCCTCGTCGCGCTTGGCGCGGAAGCTACGTTACCGTTTTACGCATAATCGCTTCCTTTTAGAGGGAAATTTGCACCCGACTGTGTTCCATTTTTAAATTATTTTGCTAATTGCTTTAAAAACGAGAATATTAATTTTAATAGGTTTTGGTAATTTGTAAAGGGCATGACGCTAGACAGGAGGGCAGGTAGTGCCATGGCACTGTGGCTCTACCCCACGAGCCGCCACTGCTGTATGCGCATAATAAAAAATATTCTATATTATTTAAATTATAAGTTACATTTTGATTTTTTTTAGGAACTAGTTTATTATGTAAATACACTTAACCTAAAATAATTGCACTATTACTGTGCATAAACAAGAAAAATATTTATAAACAGCTATATGTCAGAGAAAAGAAAATTAAGAATTTAGAATAAGTCAGTGAATTTATGATTGTCTGTATATATAAATGTTTTGCAACACTTCCTGAATTTTTTAATATTGTTGATATTTCTAATTTCTACGGGTAATATGTTATATAGTTTTGGAGCTAGGTAGCTAAAGAAGCGTAAATTAATATTTGTATTACTGTGAGGTATTCTGAGGTGTTTTTCAGTGTTGCTTTGTGTTGTATATCTATGATTAATAGGTTTTTTTAGTTCGGGTTTTTTGTAAGTGAATATTGAGACTGCTAATATGTATAGGGATCGTACATTTAAAGTATCTTCATTGTAAAGTAATTGGGTCGAGTAACGTTTGTTTTTTTTATTAATTATTTTTAATATATAATTTTGAACAACATTTAATGGTTTTAGCGAATTTTAGTACAGGCCACCCCATGCAATTATGCCATAATTTATTAAAGATTCTACAAGTGCTTTAGGTATATATGGATAGTAAAAATTTTTTTTCCAAAAATTTTCCTTAGGATGTAAAATTTGTAGATTAATTTCCTTATATTTTTCGTTAGGTTTAAGATATATTGGTGCCACTTAAGGTGTTTATCAATAGTGTTGTCTAAGTATTTTGTGGTTTCTACTTCATGAATAGCATCATCTATGCTAATAATTTTTATTTTATTAAAATTTGGACGATTATGTAAGGTAAGAGAGAAAGCTATATAGTTGGTGTTTGATGTATTCAGTGTTAATTTAAAATGATCTAGCCATTGTTTTATTGTACTAATTCCTTGAATAGCATTATTTTTAACCTCCTCCCACGTTTCACCTTCAAAAATTACCGCTGTGTCATCTGCGTAAGATATGACGTTACCATTATTGATATGTATTTTTGTTAAGGAATTTATGTATGTTATGAAAAGAATTGGTCCTAGTACGGTTCAGTGGCGCAACCAGAAATTTTGTTCGAGGGGGGCTTTACCTTGGCGAAACATTTTTTGGGTGCCACGGCCTTTTTTTCGGTAAAATACGTATGATTGACGAGAGCGACAGCCCCCTAAAACTTCTGCAATAATACGCCACTAGCCCTAACGAAATATTTATGAAAAAAAATTTAGAGATTTTATTTTAATTAGTAAAAATGTATTTAAAATAATTAACGCATATATTAAGCATACTTATACTAAAACAAAACAAAAACCTTATACAATAAGTTGTAAGTAATCACTAATAATACTAATATTAAAGTAAAATTCTTCGTTTTGTTTTTGCCATTTCGTCCAGAATTTCTTCCACGGTAATATCAATATCGTGGTTCGCATAAATAAGTAGAAAAAATAATAGTAGGATGAAACCCATTGGAAAAGAAAGAGAATATAACAAAAATGAAAGAAAAAATAATTTACGGGCGATCCGAGGTCGGGAAGTGGAAGGGGGTGAGTTTTTAAGGCTAGAAAACGATTTATCTCGATTTCCGGGAAAACTACAAGTCCTATGGAAAAACGAACAACTTTTGTATTAATAATTTTTTCACATTGCCTCAAAATTTATGTGAAAAATTCAAATAACCAAGTTTTTGTTTTTTTTTATTTTTATCTTTTACAAAAAAAATTATGTTTTCACGAAAATTGGTGATAACTTACCTTTTTATGTCCCAAACACACTGTAATTATTTTGATTTAAAATATTTATTTTTTCACCTTATTTTGACTTAATATCGAAAAAGCACCCTTATTTTCAATCGAAAATTCTCACGTCAAAATATCTGCTATTTTAAAAAAGTCGGCGGGCTTTTTGTGCGTTGAAATCTCCACTTTCTGATGGTGTAAAAAAATATATACATTACTATGGTAAATGTTCTCAAAAAATGCAGAGAAACGAAAAAAACTCTAATCCGAAATTTTTTTTTTAATCATTATGTACAATTTTGACCTATTTATTAAAATTTATACTTTAATTACTCAAAAAACGTAAGAATCCATGTTACATTGATAAACAAAAAAATTACAAATCCATAAAACATTGAGATCGCAAAAAACATGGGAAAATAGTTCGCGTGACATGAAAAATTGGTTTGCAATTAAACGAATAGGCTAAGTTTCTAAGCTCGCGGGGGGGGGGGGGGGGGGGCTGCAGCCCGGCAGCCCCCCCTCCCCCCTGGTTGCGCCACTGGTACGGTTCCTTGCGGTATTTCAATTTTAATGCCCAGAGGATCACTCTGGATATCAGCTATTTTTACTACTTGTTGTTGATCTTTTAGGTAGGTCTCTAAGACATTCAATACAACGCCTCTTAATCCATAATTGCGCAACGTATCAAGTTGTAAATGATGCGGCACTGTATCGAACGCTTTTGCTAGGTCAAGGAATACGGCAAGGCATTTATAATAGGTTTATTTGAATTTGCTATGATATTTGTTTGATGTTTAATTATAAAAGTTAAATAAAATGTATTTGCTAGTCATCCCTTTTGAAACTTTAACAGTCTTTTGCTATCTCAAATAAATGTTTACTACCAGATCTTTTTGATTCCGCAAAATTTAGGCAAAGGAAAGTATTTCAGACTCAGTTCCCGATTAGCCCGCCATGCCATCCTGATCAGTACAAGTTCCCAGTCAAGTATTTATCTTTGTTGGTGGTGGAAAAAACTACAGGGTCGGTTATTATAGTACAATGGAACATTAAAATTTAGTTTTTCAACTACAATCTTGGCCACCTGTAGCCTTGATTTGACGGTAAGTTTTTTTATATTTATATTAAAATAATAAATCAAAAACGATATAAGAAGTGAATTTAAGCGAAAAGTTTGAGTTCAATTGCGTTAAAACGATATTATGTAGAATAAAACTTAAATAATATTAAAATTTAATAAACTTTTATATTTGTAATATGTAAATAGTAAATAAACAATAATTACGATAAGTACTCAATTCTATTATATTAACACATTTTCTTTATTATTCCTCTATTTATATTATGCTAGTGAGGAAATATTTAATAAATTACAAATTTTGCAAAATAAGGCAATGCGAATTATTTTAAATTGTGATAAATATACAAAAATAAATTTTATGTAAAAAAATTTAGATTGGTTGAATGTCATAAATTTAATTTTTTATTTAGTATTATATCTTTAAACATAAAATTAAAAATAATTTATTGCCTGATTGTTTAAAAAAAATTGTTCTTTTAATTATGTCCATCATAATTATAAAACAAGAACTAATCAAAATTTTTATGTGGATAGAATGTCTAAAAGATTAGCCTATAAGTCTATTTTTCATAAAGGTTTGATGACATATAATAATTGGTAACATTCTATTGAATCTCAAATATCATTAAAACTATTTAAAAAAAACTTTAAAATTATATTTATTTAAAAAACAAAATGATACGTAATATTTGATACAATTTGCAAATTGTTTAACTTTTCTGTCTGTCTTTGTTAAAAGAAGGTTGCGTTTAAAAATTTAAGAATAAATCTATAAAAATTTGTTAAAAAAATGTATTAAAACTTATTTAATTGTAGCGTTTTGCTATGGTCATTTGAGACAAATATTTATTTATTTTGACAAATTTTTGTTTATTTATATACAGTGACCGGCAGAAAGTACGCACCAAAGGGGATTTTTTTTATTTAAAAACTTACCAAATTTTTTTTGGCGGTGGAAAAGTTCTTGTTGTGTTCTTGTATACGAGGGAGAGGTGAAAACGTTAAATTCACTCAAGAATAAAGTGCCCTTATTTTTCACTGTAGAAATTTTTTTTATTAGGAAATTTTGCTTGCACTTAAAAGTTGTCCATAAATATCAAATTTCAGCTCGGTAGCACAAAAAAAGTGTTTTTACTTTTTTTTTGACGCCCCCTCGTATAACGAATCGATAGAAGCTATGCAACCTATAAATTAAATTTTTTAACAGCTCTTGGGCAATTAGACACATAACTTACTTAAATTTGTTTAAATACGCGAGAACTGGACGTTTAATAAAATAACGTCAAAAATAATCTAACTTTTCTGGTGCACGCCGTACATTTTTCTATGGATAAGCGGAATAACTTTATTCAAAAGAAATGAGGGTTTACTTCATACATTTAACAATATTTTGGCGTTCCCAATTTTTTAAAAACTCTTAAACCCATTGGTTCATGAATTAAAGTTTAAACCCTTACAATAAAATTCGTTTTCATTTAAATCTAGTTGCCATGAAAAATATTTATGTTTGTGCTACCGAGCTGAAATTTGGCATTTATGGATAACTTTTAAGAACAAACAACATTTTCTAATAAAAAAAAAATTCCACAGTGAAAAATAAGGGCAATTTATTCTTGAGTGAATTTAACGTTTTCACCTCTCCCGCGTATACGGCACAATATTTACTAGTTTTGTCTATGCTCTTTTTTGTTTAGGGACATACAGAACTTTTTCACCGCCAAAAAAATTTGGTAAGTTTTGAAATAAAAAAAAAAATCCCCTTTGGTGCGTACTTTCTGCCGGTCACTGTATAAATTGAATTAATTTCATCATCACACAGACAGAAAATAAACATGCGTCTTGGGTAGGAGGGAATCTGTAAATTATTTAATTAATTTATAGTTGATTAACAGCGTGATATTGATACTACTTTGCGATAAACAAACTTAGACAAAACGACTTACAATGCCTATGATAACAATGGTTAATAGCCATATATATCTGATGCCTTCATCAATTTAAACATAATTTTCTGATTATTTGCATACATTTCCATTATAATTAAATAGATAAGCTTAAAGCCGAAACCAATTTATCTTGTTTGTAAATCTACACTTCACATAATAATACGTATATAATCGAAGTTAAAGCGATAAAGTAATTTGGTAGCTATTTATATAAAAACCCAACCTCCAACTCCGCAATTTCTATTCATCTTTAAAAGACGGACCAACAATCTTCTTTTTGCAAATAATTCGTTTATTTTTTTAAGTTTTAATAATACCTTTATTCTATGTTTATATTTTTTAATTTTCTATGTAGTGTATACCGACAATATTCAATATGAAATTTCGTCTTTCAGTTTTTTGACGACTACCGTTTTTCCAGATTTGACGCAAGATGCGAAAAAACAGATTGGAGCCATAGACAATTTACCTTTAGATACCTACAGCTTATCTCCTGCGCAAACAAAAGTTACGTTTTATGGGTGAAAAAATACGTCCGAGCGCATGACTCGTCGGTCAGCTGTCTTCATTCGGGGAACCTTCGTGCATGAGCACAAACCTCGTGTTATCGGCCGTCCTACTTTATCGACAATAATCGAAGCGCTCAAGAATACTCTCCAGAACCGGCTCGGCCGCCATTTTTGTTGTTGTGTTTTACGGTTTCTCTTCTCTGCGGATTCCTTGTAGTTTTCTAAAGTTTTCAGCTATCGGATCGGCTATCGTGGATTGTGGGACTGGTGTTTAATATTTATGGATTTCTGGTTTTTGTGTAGTTTAGTTAGTGAATCGTGTTTGTGTTTTTAGTGACTCGGATTGTAATATAAACAATGACTAGTACTAGTTGCAGCCGTTGTATAATTGTATTATGCCCAAATAGGGGTAAAATAAACCCTCTATGGTGGCATATGAGCAAGAATTTAAATTTTAAAGCCCGGACCTGTCTATTTTCCCATTCGTCAAACGATAATGTTGCAGTGCGCATGTCTAATAGTTCCCAGTTTTGTTTACATGCGCGAGGCCATAAAACTGCCACATTCGTGATTATTGTTTGTTTATCTAAAGGTAAATTGTCTATGATTGGAGCAAGTAAAAGTCAGCATACGAAAAATGCCAGGTCCCGCTGCCATCTTTGAGACAGAACAAAAGATAGAAAAAATAAAAATTGTGTAATAAAAATATGTATGACCAGACCACTCTTTAATTCAAATAATTTGTATATAATATTATAATATTTGACAGTAGTTATATGTATATGAAATGAATAAATAAATTTAAATTGTTGACTTATTGTGTGTTCAATACCGTTTTTTTTCGACCGTCTAAAAAGTGAGGTAAGAACCCTTAAGGTTGAATTCTCAACGTCATTCAATTTATTGCCAACCTATAACCTATTTTGCGTTGATTTTTTGAGTTTATTATTTTAATAACTAATATTTAAAGAAAATCAATATCGTCGGTACATTATTTAGGTAGTATCTGATATATTACAAAAATATCAATTTATTTCATTGCTAATTTTGGGAGAATTGTATAGTGAAAGAACAATGAGTGACAATGACATAATAATGTTAAAAAAAATCTTACCCGTTATTTTTCGCTATACAATTCTCCTAAAGTAAGTTATGAAATTCCTTGATATTTATTAAATATGTCAATTATTACCTAGAAAATATCAAGTCGATACTGATTTTCTTTAAATTTTGTATAAAAGCTAGAAAACATAAATAAATCTACGCGAAATAGGTTATAGGTTGGCAAGCATGTTGATACTCCTACCTTAAGGCGCGCTTAGTTTCTTCGAAGGCAACGGTAACGGATCGAAGGTCACGGAATGATCATTCCTTGACGACGGAGCTAACCTACGAACGATTTGCCATTGTCGTCCACGGTAAACCGTTATCGAGCATGAGAAATTTAAAGCTGTTTACTAGAACCATTGAATATCAAACTATAAGAAGGCCATATAAGTAGATTTCCTAAATCTGCTACGGTTAATTCATAGATGGCACAATGAGTCGCCAACAATAAAGCGTGCTGATGCAGCCACTAACGACCAGCAATTTCACTGCTAAATTAAAATAATGTTGCCGCCTGTTTGTTTGACTTGCTGCATGATCCTCTCCCCACTACCATAACCATACCGTCACGAACATCATGGTGCCTGGATTGCCTTGCACTGGCATAATATATCGTCGGCTTAGTGCAAAAATTCATTAAGTCAAAATTGACAGTTTTGAGTAAAACCCAGTTTTAAGAAATGGCGGAGTTTAAAATGATTTATTAAAAAAATGTGCAATAATGTTATACCTACGAAGTTGTCATGTGCATATGTACAAACTTTTTTCAAAATATTTTTACAAAATAGTATTTATTATAAGCACAATTCATTAAGTGACTTAGTGAGTTTTCGACTAACTACAAATATCTATACTTGCTGTAGCTTTTATCTACTTTTATTTGTATAACATATAACACCTAATGCAACGGTAAAATCATTATGAAAATTGGTCCAATTACCCCGGAGTAATCAGCGTACATATTCACCTGAAGACGACTGGATATACTTACTAGTTGAAACGTTGTGATTTTCAACAAATAAAATAAAATAAAATAAAAGACAATGGAAGTCCAAAACTCATTCATCATTTAAGCGTACATATTATTATTAAAAACATACATTCGGCTGAAATTGAGAACCTCCTATTTTATTGTTTGTTAAAAATGCTTAAATCCTTAAAAAGTCCAATAAAATACGATATGCGGCAATACCACGACATCGCATCAGTGAATTTGAGACATCTGTTGCCGAGGCGCTGCATTTATAACTATAGATTTACGATCAACTCCACAATGGCGGCCAAACCACCTCCGATACAGTCTAAAACAGGATTGTCAAGTTTTCTTGAAGATCCGCTATTCTTTTAGTTTGATATTCAATGCTGGAACTCAATGCGTTTTCGCGTTGCGGTTTGTGTCGCTATAAAATATCGTTTCATGGCCGTTTCATTACGGTAACGGAAAGGTAAGGAAACGGTAAGAGAACGGTAAGAGAACGGTAAGAGAACGGTAAGAGAACGGTAAGAGAACGGTAAGAGAACGGTAACGGAACGGTAACGGAACGATAACGGAACGGTAACGGAACGGTAACGGAACGGTAACGATAATGGAACGGTAACGGTAATGGAACGGTAACGGAACGGTAATGGAACGGTAACGGAATGGTAACGGAACGGCAACGGAACGACAACGGAATGGTAACGGAACGGTAACGGAACGGCAACGGAACGGCAACGGAACGGCAACGAAACGGTAACGGAACGGTAACGGAACGGCAACGGAACGATAACGGAACGATAACGGAACGATAACGGAACGATAACGGAACGATAACGGAACGATAACGGAACGGTAACGGAACGGTAACGGAACGGTAACGGAACGGTAACGGAACGGTAACGGAACGGTAACGGAACGGTAACGGAACGGTAACGGAACGGTAACGGAGCGGTAACGGAACTTTAACGGAACGGCAACGGAACGTTAACGGAACGGCAACGGAGCGGTAACGGAACGGCAACAGAACGGTATCGGAACGGTAACGGAACGGTAACGGAACGGTAACAGAACGGTAACGGAACGATAACGGAGCGGTAACGGAACGATAACGGAACGGCAACGAAACGGTAACGGAACGTTAACGGAACGTTAATGGAACGGCAACGGAACGGTAACGGAGCGGTAACGGAACGGTAACGGAACGGTAACGGAACGGTAACGGAACGGTAACGGAACGGTAACGGAACGGTAACGGAACGGTAACGGAACGGTAACGGAGCGGTAACGGAACGGTAACGGAACGGTAACGGAACGGTAACGGAACGGTAACGGAACGGTAACGGATTGATAACGAAACGATAACGAAACGATAACGAAACAGTAACGGAAATATATTTTATAGTGGCACGAACGAATAAACGTACAAACGAAAGTAGAGAAAACGCAGTAAGTTATCATACATGAGAAATTAAAACGTGTTACCGGAACTTAATGCATTATCGCATCCCTGCGATTCGTGTCGCTATAAAATACCGTTCCGTTACCGTGCCATTACCGTCCCGTACGGTAACCGAATGATATTTAAGAGTGGCACAAACAAGAGGGTAGCGATAACGTAGTGAATGTGCTTGCGTCACTGAACATAGTCTTGATTTTAGAGTATAACATAAATATTGTATTTTTTTTATTCATTTATCATTTATGTAGCATTAATAAGTTCGGATAAAAGCTTTTTGAAACTGAATAAAACAATTACTATAAAATTTTTTGTTGCGAACTAGTAATGCATTTACCTCTAAAATTTATACACGCTGCATCCAATTTCTTTTCAATATTTTATACCCTTTGATTTTTAGTAATAATATTTGCAGGCATTTTTCTATTTTTACCTACTTTAGCGGTTTTCCAATAAAATTGGTTTGCTATTATTATTACCTAATGGTAACGATTGTAATGAACATATTTGAACTGATATTCTCAATTAGCACTACCTATAAAAAATAAATCCCAATAATAGAAAAATTTCTAAAACGTCACAAAACAATTTTAGAAACAATTTAAAGGACCCCACGAACACGAAAGCATAAAGTTTAAACACAAACACACCTACGTCATCCCAATATAAATAATTCTTTTGTTTGGCAGTCGCGTGGCTGAACATAATGTTATATTTGTTTCGACAAGTTAAATAGAAAAGAACAAGCAGCAGTTTATGGGCTACTTCAGGTAAATTTTAATATGGAAAACTTATCAATATTTTTTTAAAAAGAAGATAAGAAATTAAAATAACAGATTTTAATTGGCAAAAAGAATGAAACATATTAATTCTTAAATAAATAATTAAACTCAAAAACCGAAATATTATGCAAACTACCCTTGAACCTAAAAAGTTTTACTTTATAAATATTTCATCCAATGGATAATTTTATAGAGCTAGATATCGCGTAACGAGGTCATTTCCGTTCTATATAATTTACGATTAAGTACCTTAGGTTAGGTTAGGTTAAAAAGTGAGTGGGATACAGCTAACCCTCCACTGCGACCATGCGATCTATTGTGGCTCACACCTTGTTTATATTTCCCCCAATAGGTCTAACCTTTTAATGACGTTAATGATGGTATTCATGTCATCCGGCAGCAGAATCACCTCGCCGAATAGGGCAAATCTGATTCTTTCTGCTGCGGAGCAAGCTCACAGTACGTGTTCTGCTGTATTTGCATCTTCCATGCAAAGCTGGCATTTATCAGTTAGGGCTATTCCAATTTTATACATATTATGGTGTCGCAATCTGCAGTGGCCGGTGTACAATCCCACTAGTGCTTTAAAGCATGACCTGTTGAGCACTAGTAGTTTGTCAGTTAATTGTTGGTTTATATGGCTGTTTATAAATGCTTTTGAATGTGTTAGATCTCATAGATTTAACCATGGTCTTTATAATATATCTAATATACCTATTACCGGCTCGGGTCCTGTGAATTTTAGTGCTGCACCTCTCTTAGCGAGCTTGTCGGTAGCCTCATTACCCTCCAGACCCGTGTCTCCCGGTATCCATATTAGGGTTATTTTGTTATTTAGACTTAGTTCGGATAGTCTTTCGTGACAGCTCCACACCGTTTTTGAGGTACACCATCTCGATTCAAGAGCTTTTAATGCAGCTTGACTGTCAGAGAATAGCTTGATTGACGTGCATGCCGTCGATCTATCAGCAGTCTTGCACACATTTCAATTGCATGAACCTCTGCTTGAAATATGGTTGTCATAGTTCCCAGGCTCATTGTTAATTCTATTTTTGGGTTTTTGCCATATACAGTAATATTAAGTACCTACCTTACTCAGTTCGTGATTTATTTTCTGTAAATATATTTTCGTTACCTATATACAATCCAAAAAACGGGTGTACCAAGTTTAATCAAAATCTCATAATGAAATAATTTTACCAGCCATTTACCTTTTATTTGAAATGTTATTGCCATCGTAAACTACAACCCCAAGCAGACCTTACAATTATTTTGGGCGGTCATGTTATATAAAAATTCTTACCATGCCATCTTAAATCGGCCATATTGAATATAAAATTAGTATAACGGGTCAATATACGGAATAAATATACAGAATAGAAAATTAATTGTGACCAGTGGTTCCCCAGTGGTGGACAAACGTACGAACTGAAAACCACAATTTTTTGCGGCCAGATGAAAATGTCTATTGCTCGCAAAATATTCGAAACGAATACAAACAAATACACCACAAACAAAACTGCAATACGGACTTGTAAATATCGAATTCCAATAACACCGAATAGACAATACTGGTCGAGGACTCACTAAGAGAGAGGCAAGATTTTGCGACGTAAAATTATAAGAAATGGGTGCATATAATATGGAAATATTCCACGTATCGAAGGTGCATGCATGATTGCAGAAACATAATTGGCCTCGAGATAAAATCATTACGGATCATAATTATTATTATGTGCCTTGCACATTAGTTAATGTCATCGATAAGAAATAAGTTTCTATTTATCTGAAGTTTTTGAAATTTTTCTTCTGAAAATGTCTGTTCGCAGGTATCTAATAAATTATTTTGCATTATGATAATAATTCTTTTCTATTTCAAGAAAAATAAGTAGAATGCATTTTTCTGCCTTAGATAGGTACCTACGCTCCTGGCACCACGCCATAATCTTAAAAAATAAAGGCAACTTTTTATATTATTAACGTTTAAAAATCAGCTACTTGAATTTGAAAGAGAGAGACATGTTTTTTAGGATGTTCCTAGTTTTCATTGTCTTTTTATTATGTAACTAATGTTAATCTATCTTGGTTCACTTAACAAAAGAGATTTAATTCAACATTAGTCAAAAAACTGTTAAAATAGGGGTTCCATTGACAGAAAAATGAAATCCCTGTCTGAATTGAAGTTTTTAACTTTATGTTAGTGTATACAGTGTGTCCGAAATTCAAGTCTCTATATGGGTATCTCGCTTAATAGATGAGATAGAAAGTTGGTTAGATGGGGAATATTTTAGAGAATTTAATGCCGATCTCGAATCCCTTTTCAAAGTTATAAAAAATTTTGTAGTTTTTCACTTACTAAACAAAAACTAAAAATGGCGCATTTCGTATTTTTTAAATAGGGGCTCAACGGTTAATTTGACATATCCCAAAGTGTTACATTCTTAAGACACTTTTTAGGGAAGAACATTTCTGTACAAAAAGAAAATGCAGATTGTCTTTTGTTTGTGAGTTACCCACAGTAACTTTGTTATTTCTTATGGCGGCCATCTTGGATTTGTACATAAAATTATTTCTCTTTGAATTACCTTTTAAACGATGTGCCACATGCTACCAAAATTTTGGAGAAATACTCTTAAATTATTAAAAAAACAGTTTTATCGTTAACTTGGCAAAAGCGCATGCATCTAAAATAGCAGATAGTAATTAAACCATTTAAAGCACCTCTTAAAACTTTATTTTTTTAGAATACAGTTTCGTACAAGATCCTTAAATTCTGAACCTGACCTAACCTAACAAAAACCAAGTAGGATAACTTAAAAAAAAAAAATATTTATCAATAGCCTGCAAGTCCTGCAACTTATTTAGTTATTTAAAAATGGCAAGATAAGACACATTCATAAACGATCTAAGAATTTAAAAATGTATTTTTCGATTCCAAATATCTAGCAGAAGCTAGTTCAGCATTTCGGTGTGATTGCAAATAAATGGCAAATAAATAGGCACTTCATTTTTTCTAATATTGCCTACCATGGCCTACCATGTAAAAATATCATGGCCTTTTTACCATGCAAAAATATCACGGCCTTCCATGTAACAATCCTTCCGTTATTATATGATTATACCAAATAATTTTAATGTAATAATACTAGGTTTGGCAAAATTAAAAAAGGTTTGCATTTTTCTTGTTTGTAAAGTTTTTATTCTGATCTATTTATTATTATTATTATTTGTATAATTGCAAACAAAAAAATACGCGATTTTTAGTTGAAAGCCGTATTTTTTCTAATTGAATTATTTTTCGTTTCATTCCGATTAAGATTTTTTTTATCGCGGCGTTGCCAAACCTATTTAAGACCATAGACAAAAAATGCGTTAATTATTTTATTGGCTAGAAAACAATGATTATTTGGGGCAGAAAATGTTTTCGTTAATAAACTACTACCTTTGGATGTACCCACATGCTATGTTAGATCCATGCGCTGTTGCCAAGTTCAAGATAAAACTGTTTTTTTAATAATTTAAGAGTATTTCTCCAAAATTTTGGTAGCATGTGGCACATCGTTTAAAAGGTAATTCAAAGAGAAATAATTTTATGTACAAATCCAAGATGGCCGCCATAAGAAATAACAAAGTTACTGTGGGTAACTCACAAACAAAAGACAATCTACATTTTCTTTTTGTACAGAAATCTTCTTCCCTAAAAAGTGTCTTAAGAATGTAACACTTTGGGATATGTCAAATTAACCGTTGAGCCCCTATTTAAAAAATACGAAATGCGCCATTTTTAGTTTTTGTTTAGTAAGTGAAAAACTACAAAATTTTTTATAACTTTGAAAAGGGATTCGAGATCGGCATTAAATTCTCTAAAATATTCCCCATTTAACCAACTTTCTATCTCATCTATTACGCGAGATACCCATATAGAGACTTGAATTTCGGACACACTGTATAGGTACAGTCAATTTAATATCTGTTTGAATTAAACTAGTTAATTTTGAACTGTAGGTATCATAGGTATAGCCGGAATGAATAAAATAAAAAAATTCTACTGTAAATATAAGGGGCATAGTATTTTAAATTGCGTTTCAGTTAATTACTAGGCATTTTCGAGGTTTAGGCGGCAATTATAATATACCTAATATACAGGGTGTCCGGAAAATACGTGTACAAAGTTTGACGACAGACTCCTGACGTCAAAATAGGTCGATCTAAGCCGACTTAGTTATATCCAAAATTGTCTCGTTTAGCCGGTAAAGGGCGTCAAAAATTTGTAAAAATATTGGTTTTTCCTAAATTACGTGAAAACCTGCTAATTAATTTTAATGATTTTTAGTATGTAGACTAATACTATAAAATTACGTTTTCTAGTAGTATAGTCACCGGCTGTAAATAAGTGGAAGTGTTATAAAAGTGATATAACACGTCAACATTTCTCCTCATTTTTTTATATGAACGGCGTTATGACAACCCAGATATTTTTGTAGAGTGACTGGATGTATTTGGAAGCTATTTTACCTCTTTAATATTTTTCGTTGAATAAGCTGTTTTGCCAGAATAAAATATTTACAATTACCAGCATACATCAATTATTAACAATAAAAATAAAACAAAGTACAACAAAGTTGAAAGTACCTATGTATTGTAAGAAACTAAGTAAAACAAAAACATTACTTAAGCAAATGTGTAAAATGACCGCCATCTTGCTGAATACACTTATTAACACTCCTTAAAAAATGATATTGGACCCTATCTAATGTCTCGGGGTTATTAAAATGGTTGCCTGCATTTAAAATCCGCTGCAATAAATCATCGCGTGTGTTTACCGGAGTCTTGTAAACGCTCGATATTGGCAAATGTTTGGTGGTTTGGTATTCGACGGTTAGGAAACCTCTCCATGTAAGCCCTAACACTCTGACGCCCATTTCCTTGACAAAACCCGTATACCAGGAGCATGTCAACCTTCTCAGAGTTCGTATAATTTTCCATTTTTAATGGTAAAATGAACTTGTAATTCAAGAATGTTTATCGTATATTATTAAATGCCATAGCAACAAGGTCACTTACAAAATTATTGTTAGGGGTAATTTGATTTTAATATTATTACTGATAATACTAAATATTGTAAATATTTTCTTCTGGCAAAACAGCTCATTCAACGAAAAATATTAAAGAGGTTAAATAGCTTCCAAATACATACAGTGACTCTACAAAAATATCTGGGTTGTCATAACGCCGTTTATATAAAAAATGAGGAGAAATGTTGACGTATTATATCACTTTTGTAACACTTCCACTTATTTACAGCCGGTGACTACACTACTAGAAAACGTCATTTTATAGTATTAGTCTATATACTAAAAATCATTAAAATCGATTAGCAGGTTTTCACGTAATTTAGGAAAAACCAATATTTTTACAAATTTTTGACGCCCTCTACCGGCTAAACGAGACAACTTTGGATATAACTAAGTCGGCCTAGATCGACCTATTTTGACGTCAGGAGTCTGTCGTCAAACGTTGTACACGTATTTTCCTGAAACCCTGTATAGTTTTTAACTCTATTTTGACATTTTATCTTGAAACTATATAAAAAACTCATGTTTATTATTACCATTAAAATATAGAAAAAAATTATTAAACAAACTTTTCAAAATAAATTATTATTAGGTATTATTTATTATTATTTATTATTATTATTATTATTATCATTATTTGGCAATAGTGGGTAAGCGGTAGAACCGACGAGACTATTGCCTCAATTGTTTTAGAAGGTATCACATTATGTATAATTTTCAAGTCCGGTCCTGGAATTCATGCCAACTTATAAAAACTCAATAGACCAGAATTGACAGTGTCACGTGACTAGGAATCCATTTTGCGAGAGGAATTAAAATTTTTACAATAATTTACGTGTCAAGAAAAATGATAATCGATTAAATTGGTAGCTGTTAAAGACTATAATATATACAGTTCAAAGAAATATCTACAAATAGTGTGTTTCTTTCCTCCCTAGTAGAAGCAGACTGTAACCTATGTCATCTACGATGGGGTAAACGTGAGGCCAAAATTTTATTTCACAAACTCTTTCTCTAATCTCAAAAAGCCTCGCTGTAAAGAAAATGTTAGTACGTTTGATTTAAGTGTATCTAGATTCAGTTTCCAATATGACTTAAGTTGATGATAAAATTAGATAAAATAAGAAAAGGAAAGAAAAACACAAAGTCTTCCTCCACAAAATATAATGGAAAGGATTCCAAGATAAGGGTCTCTACATGTTTCGAACGCAGAAACGTTCATCTTCAGGAGACAGAAAGCTTTTTAAATTTATGCTGATGGTGTTAGCAGAAGAGAAATTGAAATTTAGAACCTTAATAGAGCTTTTATGGATTTAAAACTGAAGTATAGAAGAAACATGAAATAAAAGATTTGATAATGGTAAAACCATAAAGTGTTTAAAACATTATGAAGGGGTGTAAACGAACCAAATAAATTGGGGAAGAAGAAAATCTGTCTAAGGTGTCGAAGCTTATTTAAAAACTTTTAAAGGAAAATATGGATCATATAAGACATTATTATGAAGGTACAATCATTGTGTTTTCACATAATATTGTCGTAGCAAAAATAATTTTTGGGGTCCCGAGGACTAAACCTCAGTAACCCCGCAAGAGAGGTTTAGTCCTCAGGACCCCAAAAATTCTTTTTGTTACGACAATATTATGTGAAAACACAATGATTGTACCTTCATAAGTTAACCGTGCCTACGAAAATGACAATAACAGCACGGTTAACTTCTATAGAAAGTGCTAAATATCACACACGTGTTGAAAAAAAATATTTCAACACGAGTGTGGAAATACAAAGCACACTATATTTAATTTAAACAGGTGTCAATTTGACAACAAAACTATTTATTAAAAATAACAAACTTACGGGACCCGTGGAGTGAATTGGGGTGCTGGGTGGGGTAAAGTACACTAGGGCATTACTGCAAATTTAAAAAAATCCTTTTTTTCGTTATTTTTAAGAGTATTATTTATGATAAAAATAATGTTATTAAAAACAAAAAGGAAAAATATGTCAGGCAACTCACCAACTGTCATGTTTACATGTCAACTGAGTTAAACCACAGAAAAGAAAAGGGGCAGCCATAGAGCAGAAATAGAATACCCTATAGGAAATAGCGATTTTTAATTTTGCCATTATTTTTTTTCTCACACTCGGAGAATTTCCGCACTCGGCTAACGCCTCGTGCTAAATACCTCCTCGTGCTACATACCTCCTCGTTTGGTGAGCACCACTGTCAACACTTGTTATGTAATATACTATTTCGTAGGTGGTCGTAGGAAAAATTTATTTCAACTCTAGAGTTAAAAAAAATAAAAACAATGCCTACTTACTTACCTAGATTTAAATAAAAAGAATAACTTTTTCTCCTATTTGCTTACTCACGCACATTATACTACCTACTATCTATGTACAGTGAATAAATCTCGTTTCTTATTTTTTAGCTGCTTGAATTCTTTCAATAAAACAATAATATACCTAAATATACATTCGAAAACAACATAACACAAAAACTAAAACATAACCTCAACATTATAGAAAGATAGAGATGGAGTTAAATATCAATTGCTTGGTGATTATAAAAGTTTTATCTATATTCGATTTGTTTTGAATATTGCTAAAATAAATTTACTTACATAAAGCAAATTCACTTGTCCCATATCCTTAAACATTTTATGAATATTTTTATCCGAGATAATTGTAAAATTATAAATCGGTATTTCCTATATAGGGTATTCTATTTCTGCTCTAGGGCTACACCTTTTTTTCTGTGGTTCAACTTAGTTGACATGTTTGGTGGGTTGCCTGACAAATTTTCCTTTTTTGATATATTATTATTATTTTTATCATAAATACTCTTAGGTTCCCAAAAATAACGAAAAAAAAGGATTTTTTTTATTTGCAGTAATGCCCTAGTGTACTTTACCCCACCCAACACCCCAATTCACTCCACGGGTCCTGTAAGTTTGTTATTTTTTAAATAGTTTTGCTGTCAAATTCGTCGGCCATCAGCTGTTTTATATTTCAACACACGTATTAAAAGAAAATATTTCAACACGCGTGTGATATAAAGGACTTTCTAGCCAAGTTAGGCATGCTTTATTTCTCATTTTCATAGGTGGTCGTAGGAAAATATTGTTAACCACTTTTACAATATGTACGAAACTCTTAGGTCGGTTATTGAAGTAATAATATTTTAAAATAACGACAAAACAAATTTAAATAACCAATGTTTAAACTTTTGTTCGCACAATAAAAGCAGGTATTCCTTAGTAATAAAAATAAGAATTATTTCCGACTTAACTGTCGTTATATTGTACGAATACCTAATAATAATACCCTAAAAATAACCTCATAAATCATTTCAATCTAAACAAATTGTTGACCATATAAAAATACAATGTTATTTTCAATTTTCAAATGGATTAAAATGTTGCGGCCGATCGGATTCGAGCAACACAAAATAATATTGCAGCACAACAATGCTATTAATTTGCAATGCATTACGCTAAAATTAAATGTACGAGCAAATGAAAACATTTACTTTATAGTACGGATCCGTAGAAAATGACTAAAGTGGAGTGAAGGCATCGTAAAGTATGAATGGTCAGGTCATGCTGCTTCTTCCCCCTCCAGAACACGAAAAAGTGTTACGATTCTCCACATATCCCTCAACCTAAGCAATTGACCAAAAACTAACTGAGAAATGTTAAATTAAAAGGGATATCGCGATAAGAGGTCGGTTATGATCGAAGTGTGGAGTCGACAATCCCCCACCCCTACTCATGGTCGAAAACAAACCTTATTTTATGTTTTTCTGGATTAACACGTTGGCTACCAATACTATAGCGAAATTTCTGCCCTGTTATACCATGTGAATCACCGGTGCACAAACCGCTTGGTTCATTCTTAAACCAAATGTATCACATGTGATATCATGCATTGAGATGTTTAATGGGCTTTTTTAATTACCGGTACATAAAAGCAAGCAAATAGAATACGACAGTGGTATATAAATGAATCAACTAATTTGTAGGTCAAATGGGCATTACCGGTGATTTATTAAAGTAAAGTTATACATGCAAATTTAAAAAATAGTAAAACTTGCCTTCTAATAATATTTATTTTCAATTAAAAAAGAAAGAAATAACACAAAGTAAGGTTATAATAACATAAAAGTATTAACTTAGTGTCTTTTTTGAAAACATTCCAGACATAATGCGGGTAAATCTGGCCACTCGTTGCAGAAAGTGGAAATCAGTTTAGCCTTCTTTGCTGCTACTTTCGATGATTTATGAAGGCGATACTCTATGTCATAACATTCAACACAACGTTTTCTCTTTTTGATTGTCTTTAGTTTTTTCAACTACCTGCTTCAATACGTGTTTGGTTTGTTTGTTGCTTCTTTTTTCACTACTATAATATCTCCAAGAAAGCCTGTCACAAGTGCCTCTCTAAAATCTGCTATTTGATATTTTTTTTTGGTTTGATAGTTGGTATAAGATAACTATGGACATACCAAATAAATATTCAAATGACACTTTATGGTACCATCTTATAGATCGGCGTAGAGTAGTAAAATAAGAAGCCATTTGATCTGACAAGTCAATACCCATCTTGGACTTATTGTAAAACATAGGTAATAGCTTCTGGTTTATAAATAGTTTCTCCTTTGCGATTTGTCTCTCGACTCATAAAAATTTGTTATTATTTATCCAATCTCAGTTTGAGGACATTCCAATAATTTCATACGGCGGTAAACAGTCTCAAAGAGACCGACCGCACAACCAGGGTTGTCAGATCTTTCTTCTTCAATTCTTTAAGTTTTTTTATTAAAGATATTTCATTTATATCAGTATTCAATTGTTAGTCAGTAACTTTCTTTGAAAGCTAGTTTGCAAATATACTTTAAACCGAGGAGTTTTGAGTGTGACAGAAAAAAATAACAAGCCATTCATTATTATAATAATACATTCTTTAGTCCTTAAGAAACAATATAACTGAAATCAAGACAAAAAGTGTTTTCAGTGTTTAAAAACAACTAATTAACAAACCCTTGTTTCTCGTATATACCTACATTGTGCTTACAAATCCGAAAATTTTCAAGAATTGGCAACAGCATGTAATTTGTTGCGATTGCAAGCGCCAGGATATAAGCTGAACCGGTACCCGGCCCGTCTGACGATCGATTCTGCCAGACAGAGATAGGCCAGTGACCGCCGATGGCGTGGAAGAGACGGAGATAAAATATTCGTGGTTATGCCTTGATGAACGGGCCGGAGTCTGGTTGACGAGAATGAAGTGCTGGTAAAAAAATTAAAGCATTTTCTGAGCAGTGTCAGGTTTATTTTTCTGATTTTAGTTTTGTATATAGAATTTTTGAGTTACCTTATATTTATTATTTTAATATAATATTATTATATATACAGTGGGTTTATAAAGTTTAGTATGTACAAACACCTAATGTAAAACAAACTTATAAGTGTGTATACGCATATTAATTATTTGTGTGGAACGCCTATGGTTAGAAAATTCCCACAGTTTAATGTCATTAAATTGACCTAAGAAACACTATACCTTCACATTCCAGCTCATTATACCATTGAAGTAATTTCGCTTCTTCTTTTGGTTCCATATTTCATACAATAAATACACTAGCACCACAAAACAATCGAAACAATTAAAGAAACGACATGCAAACATATGTAATATAATACTAAGGATCACTTATAACCCGATTGAATCACCGGTGATCAACCAACAAAACAATCTTAAAAAACTCTTTTAACATGTTTTAAGTGCACAACGACATCTGTTAAGTAAAGTCTGTTCTTATAACTCGAGATTATGCTTGGTACCAAAGAGGAATCTTTATCAAATCTATACCGGCATACATGCAACTAAGTCTCATGTATCACCGGTGCCTCATTTGGTAGCAAACGTGTTAAGTCGTATTTGGACGGAGAAAATGGGAAATGGAAGAAGGTTTAGAAGCAAGAGGTGGGTTGCGACAAAGGGGATATACTAAAATCCCCCAACCTTTGCAAATTGACAATAACCACCTAATTTTCCTGTTTTCCCAGTTGAGTCGTATTTGAATGGAAAAAATTGAAAATTGCTTTCAGGCCCGACCGGAATATGTGATTATTTTTGCTAATTACGATTTAGATTTCAGTTATTTAATATAATATTAGTCACTAAATATAATGATTTTACCACTTTCCTAAAGGATCAACCTACTCTATCAATTGGTTGACCTTTTTTTAGAAATGCTGCATGATATAGGAGCGTGTCGTCGACCCGTGGCAATGGAAAACTACATCTTGCTCAACTAAAGACATACAAAAAACTTTTAACCCCAAATTATTATTATTATTAATAACATCCCCCGGTTGCGACCTGTGCCTAGCAATCTCTTTTTAATTGCCCAATTTCTCCATCTCCATACGACTTAAACCGAGGAAACAGAAATAGTGGATAGTTTTCGGTAATAGACAAAGGTAAGGAGTTTTTGGTCGGGATTGACCTTTTACCTGGGAACCTCTTTTAATTTTATATATTTTTTCTTTTCCAATAAGTATTGTCTCGAGAAAATGGAAGGTTTTTGGTCGTATTCGGGTGGTAGCTAAGGAGAAACTGCAAACATTATTTTTTGTATTTTTTATCCTCAAAAACTGTAATGCCTAAATTTGTAGTAGTAGTTTAGTTTTAATGTTGTGAATGATCTAAGTTTGTTACATGACAATACAATCAATAAAAGACACATATTTTCCCTTATTTCTCAAAAGCTCTTAATAATTCAAGTTAGCAACGCAAGTTTAACTTTAAACCCGTTTTTTTCTAAAACGGCTGCTTTCAGCGATAAATACTAAGAGAATAATTAATTTGTGTTGGGTTACATGCTTGGTGAAACTGTTGTTCCATTGCACAGGAAGAAAAAATAATAACTACTTGTTATGTTTCACAAATTTAATCAGTTTCCCGACACATGTTTCGGCCCTTTCGGGGCATTGTCAAAGGAGTACAAGAAGCTACTAAATTCTACGTGACATTACAAAGGTATTTATATCATATTATGGTAATTATAAACATGTCATAAAATTAAAATTACAATTAGAAGATTGAATGGTCAACTGTGGGTTTTCCTAACTTTTAAAGGTACAGATACATATTTAGTCTCAAATTAATGTGCTATTAAGAATTAGGGAATCACCTGAAGGTGTTTCGGTTTAATTATTAACAACATTACATTTTTTTATGGCTTTTTTGATAGCTATTGTTGCTATAGTCAGATCTGGTCTTAACGTGCGGGTCCAAAGGTCACTGATCATATACGTCAAATCAGACAACACAGAGGCTATCAAAATGTTGTGAGATTATTTACAAATATACGGAAGGAAGGAAAAATAGTTTCATTATTTTAGCTATCGCGAAGATAGCCACATATACCTAATATTACTAATTTTGTAAAAATTATGTACAGGGGAGTTGAAAAAGTTACAAAAAAATTATATAATCGTTAATTATATACCTACTGTACCCTTTAATTAAAAACGACAATAATAAACAGTGCAATTTATTTTAACAATTTTACTACTAAAACCTAAAAATACAATGGCATTTAGTCTGATATACTATTTCGATAATGAAAGAAAAAGTGGAAATTCGCAAACCAATATGCAGGAAACCGTAATGAAAACACTGGGAATTAGTTTAAGGACTATGCAGAATAATGTGAATGAAAAAAAAGCGTAATATAATACCCAAGAACACTAAAAAATGTAAACGAAAAACACCGTTTATAATTATAGCCTAAAAACTCTCATCGTCACTTATAAAATCTGAAAAGTCCTCGTCGTCTGAGTCGTCTTCGAATGGAGCAATTATCATTGGCGCTACTTCGACATCTAGTACTTGTTCTCGATCCCACCAATCCTCTATTAATATTTCTGTATGTTCCACCGATTTCTTCCAGTACTCTAGTGTAATATGATCTAACGAATCTTGCCAAACTATTTGTACTTGGTCGGATTTAAGACCATCACATGTTTTTCATAATAAGACTTTGCACCAACCCATATTAATTCTATTGCGTTAAACTGGCAATGATATGGCGGCAGTCGTAGAACCTCATGACCATATTCACGCAATATTTCATCTACCGCGTATATTTTGGGTTTTTTAAGAGACTTTGCTATTGATAGGAGTTCCGATTTAAGCGTATTTGGTAAAGGATTTTGGTTGTGTTTTTTCAGCCACTAATAAATATCACTTTTCCTCCAAGATGAAGTAGGCTGTTTATTTAAAATTCTTGAATGATATGATGCATTATCTAATACAATTAAAGACGGAGCATCCAAATTTGGTATCAATTGAACTTTTAACCATTTTTCAAACATTTCGCAATTCATATTATCATGATAGTCAGCACTTTTTGATGTTGAAGAAAAAATTAAACTCGCACCTGCAACATATCCTGTTGCAGAACCGACATGCAAAATAATAAAACGCTTTCCCGTACCGCACCCCTTTTTCCTTTTAACACTTTTTACAGACTCATCTTGCCAAGATTTTGAACCACTTCCATTCGAAAATATTCACGTTTCGTCTAAAAATACCACTTTTCTAAATTTCGATTTGTAATTGTCCGTATATTTTTTTAAAAACTGAATACGCTGACTCACTATCTGTGGCTGCTCACATAAAAATCTTCGGTTACAGTCTTTTTTTTTATTAATTTCGATAACGCTTCAAGTCCAATTTCCAAAACACCCCGAATTTTAAATGTTTTTTGTAAAACTGGAAGAGTTACATTGGTTTTTGATTTGTACAAATCGTAAATCACATTTCGAACTCCCATTTTAATATTTTTGCTTAAATCCTCAGTCTTTGGCTTTCTTCGTTTACACTTTTTAGTATTATTGGGTATTATGTTATGTTTTGTTTCATGCACAATTTTCTGCACAGTCCTTAAACTAATTCCCAGTGCTTCGGCTACTGTTTCCTGAATATTGGTTGGCGAATTTCCACTTTTTCTTTCATTTTCGAAATAGTTTATCAGATAGGGTACCATTTTTTTTTTGATTGGGGATGCAAAAACCCAGAAAATTGTTTAATTTTCTCACAAACTGTCAAAGTCACAAAACTGACATCTTTAAATCAACTAAGGTGGCAGGTACAAACTTTTGTGAATCGCTGAAAATAAAATACATATCCTTGTTTTTCATGTCAAAATTACATAAGTCTGTCTCATTTATCTTACGTATTTTATTTAGAGGGTAAAATTAAACGCAGGTAAAGAAAACAAAAACTGAGAGTATGTCTTTCTTGAATCATATGACCCGCACGATAAGACCAGATCCGACTAAATTAGATTTAGTTTTCTGCTTTTATTGTGTAAATATATGGGTTTTATGTTATTACAGATTGAGTGATTGTCTTTTATGCAGTTATCAGCTAACCCTGTTTTATTTTGAACAAACCCGAACAAACCCAAAATACAATTTTACACTTTGTTAAGTCAAACATATTATACAATCAACACTTATGTAAGTACATAAAAAGAAAATAAAATAGACAAAACAAAAGCGAGACAAGGAGTGTCAATCCCCTAACAACCAGTGTGCAGCAATATGCGTGCGTTTTTGCCGCATTAATGTAAATTTTGATGGCAATAACTTTTAAAGCATAGCAATAAGATGATATTTTGCCTGCCAGAGTTTCGATATGCTGGTTCCAATTCAACCGATAATCAATCTCAACCCCCAAAAACGTGCCGATTTAACAGATGTAATGACATTGGCGCCACTGTGGAAAATTTGTGACTCCTGCGCTATGTGATATTGAAATTAAATAAGCTTGGTCTTGTCGACATTTAGCAGTACCTAAGTCGTGTAAAAGAAACCAGTTTTCGAGCACGGATTAGCTATCAAAATGTTTGTCCGATATACTTCCATCCCTCTCTTCCGTAATGACTATTGAAGTGTCATCCGCAAACCGAACAGTGTTTCCCACGACCTCGGAGAGCTCAATCGTATATATTATGTATAGCAGTGGGCCAAGTATGGAGCCCTGCGGTACACCCTTGTTAACATCTTGCTGATTTGATTTAAAGCTCTGACCATTTGCTGTCGTTCCAAAGACGTACTGTTTCCGATTTTCAAGACAAGATTGAAATAATTGAGCAGAGATACCGCGGACTCCATACTTCTCCACCTTCATGATTAGGAGGTCGTGATCAACACTGTCGAAAGCCTTTGACAAATCCAAGCATAGTATCTTTCTCTTTATTTAAGGGATTTAAAATTTTATCTAGAGCTTGATATACGGCTCTTATAGTTGATTTTTTCTTCTAAAACCATGTATCGAATCGGTAAATCGCTTTTAAATACTGGCCCGATTTTACGGTTCTTTTTGGTTATAAATTTTTTATATTTTCATCCACTTCGGGTAAAGAAACATTTTCAAATCTCACTGCGTTTGGCCGTTTTTAAATTAAATATTTAATTATGTGTCACCATGACAGTCACAACCGTCCCACCAAACGCGATAATCCCAAAAGGCTTATCACTTATTAAGCCCATCCATCTATATGAGAACAATGTACTGGGTGTATAATTGAAAACCGTTTACAGTACGGCTGGAGAGAAAAAAAATTGACTACAAAAGTGACTAAAAGAAATAGCTGGAAATTGTTATTAAGTGTCTAGGTTGGCCGCTAGGGGCGTAACTATAGTTGTCAAACAAAAATGGGGATTTTCTCAATTATACAACTCAATGTACATAATTCCCATATAGCTCGAGAAGCTTAATAAGTGATATGCCTTTGGGATTATCGCTTTTGGTGGAACGATTGTTACTGTCATGGTAACACATAATCAAATATTTAATTGTGACATAATTTCAAAAAAAATGTCAAACCAAACGAGATTTGTGGATGAAAATATAAAAACTTTGAAGCCAAAAATACAGAAAAATCGCACTGGAGTAAATAATATTTATTGTAATAATTGTAACTTTCTTATCAATAATAATAAAAATGAATAATTATTCAAGTTATGGTTCGTTATATAATCTTTTGAATACCACTCGATGTTTTGGGATTACCTAATATTTTTACCTGGCACTCAATGAGTTACCATCAGCAACACCACTCCTCCTTCGGAGTCGTGGTGTTGCTGGGTAACACGTTTCGTGCCAGGTAAAAGTATTATTCGGTAATCCCGAAACATCTTGTGGTATTACATTCGAAAATCCTCATAATAAACATGTTTCAAAGGTAGCATTTTTTCGATCTAATGAAAATTCCGAATACTTTTTGTTTTTAAGTTGACATTTTTGTAATCGATCTTGTCCTTCGTGAAATCGTTTTACATTCCCCATCAATATCATACCCGCGACTGTACCCATTAAATAATCTAAATATTTTAAACTATTTTTTGAATATATAACACATTACGAATAAAATATTATATTTGCAAGACTACACCCATGCCCCAGTGACATTATAATTCAAAAGTCTTTCAGTCTCACGCAAAAAAATCAATTATTAAAAAACAGTTAATGTTATCATTTAATCTTCTGGCTTAGGGTTTCAAGCAGTCATTTGTCAAAAAAAGTACATGCTGGAAATGAGTGCCTGAACATTGTTTTCTTTAAGCTCTTTTGTGTTTTCGATGAAAAAACTGGCAAATGTTGAAAGATTAATATACGGGTATAAGGTTTCTTTAGCGAAAAAATGTTTTCTGTAATGGCCGAGAAGCAAGTTTTTACATTAATTATTTCGCTGGGTGTATGGATTTCTGATGCTTTTGTTTTATTAATTATAAAGTTTCGGATGTCGAAAATAATAAAATATTTTACATACCCCATTAGAAGAATAACGAACGGATAAAATACATGACACAGACATGGATAAAGCCTAATGAGATCATAATCGATTAAAAATTTGAATAGCAATTTAGTTTAATTCATTCAATCTTACATAAGCTAAATCACGCGTATAAGAGTAATTCTAGGATTCATCAGGAATCAAACTTAGGGCCTCTACTTTTTGTAATAGTAATTATTGGGATAGCTGGGGTAGTGAATCATTCAAAATCACTTGTATTTGCCCATGATTTTAAGATATTTATGGTGGTAATAACTGAAAATGACTATGATCACTTGCAGAAGTATCTGAACAGAGTGACTAAATGGTCTGAAATGAATGGATTTCTTTTGAATACAAAAAATGTGTTTTCATGTCACAGACATGGATAAAGCCTAACATTATTATGAGATCATAATCGAATATGAATTTGAATAGCAATTTAGTTTAATTCATTCAATCTTACCTAAGCTAACTCAAGCTTATATAGGAGTAATTTTAGGATTAATCAGAAATCAAACTTAGGGCCTCTTCTTTTTGCAATAGTGATTAATGGGATAGCTGGGGTAGTGAATCATTCAAAATCACTTATATTTGCCCATGATTTTACGATAATTATGGTGGCAGTTACTGAGGATGGCTATGATCACTTACAGGAGGATCTGAACATAGTGTATAAATGGTCTGAAATAAATGGATTTCTTTTGAATACAAAAAATGTGTTGTCATGTCATTTACTATAAAGAAAAATGTTTGATGATAATACTTTAAAAAAGAGTGACGACTCATAAGGACTTCGGTGTAACTTTTGTTGAAACGCTAAGTTTAAATAAAGATATCGCAATTAGAATTGCTGCCGCATATAAAACCATGGGCTTTATAATCAGGTCAATCCGGCATTTCAATACTGATGTATGTAATTAATTTGTGTTGGGCTACATGCTTCGTGAAACTGTTGTTCCATTGCACAGGAAGAAAAATAAAAACTACTTGTTATGTTTTACAAGTTTAATCAGTTTTCTGACACGTGTTTCGGCCCTGACGGGTCATTGTCAAAGGTACAAGAAGATACTAAATTCTAAGTGACATTATAACGCTATTTATATCATATTATGGTAAGTATAAACATGTCATAACATTAAAATAAGGATTAGAAGATTGAATGTTCAACTGTGGGTTTTCCTAATTTTTAAAGGTACAGATACATATTTAGTCCTAAATAAGTGTGCTATTAGGAATTAGGGAAGCACCTGAAGTTATTTTGGTCTGATTATTAACAACATTACATTGGTTTTTTATAGCTTTTTTGATAGCTATTGTTTATAGTAGATTTAGTTTTCTGCTTTTATTGTGTATGTATACGGGGTTTATGTTGTTAGAGATTGAGTGATTGTCTTTTATGCAGTGTTCAGCAAACCCTGTTTTATTTTGTTTCTTAAAATAGATGCAGCTAGCTGCATTCAATAGCATGGTACATTGACTAGTTAACATTCCTCTCTCAGACATCCAATACAAACAAGAATTAGATATCATAAAAACAATAGCCACAAACAACGGTTACCCAACAAAAATCATACGCCAAATAATAAAGAAAAACAAAGAAAAAACACACAAAAACTTCTTTAAAAAGAACATCCCACTTCAATTAAGGACAAATACTGCTCAATAAGATATACAAGGAACACAAGCCAAAAAATCTCCAAAAAACTTAAAAACCTTAATATCATTCCTATACAAGTCAATAAAAACAACTTACACAAAAACATATCAAATGCTAAAATAGAAACTAAAAACAAACTTTTACAAAGTGGGGTCTACCAAATAGAATGCGACAACTGCGATGCTATCTACAACAGGTAGACATTTTGACACCAGGCTTAAAGAACAAGAAACATCTATTTTAAGAAAACAAAATAAAACAGGGTTAGCTGATCACTGCATAAAAGACAAACACTCAATCTGTAACAACATAAAAACCATATACATACATACACAATAAAAGCAATAGCTATCAAAAAAGCCATAAAAAACAAATGTAATGTTGTTAATAATCAAACCGAAATACCTTCAGATGCTTCCCTAATTCTTAATAGCACACTTATTTAGGACTAAATATGTATCTGTACCTCTAAAAATTAGGAAAACCCATAGTTGACCATTTAATCTTCTAATCCTAATTTTAATTTTATGACATGTTTATAGTTACCATAATATGATATAATAGTATATTAAATGACACGTTTCATAAGAAGCGGTTTTAGCGCACGCGTCTATTTTAAAAAACGAGCCACGAAGTGGCGAGTTTTTTAATTGACACGTGCGCTAAAACGCCTTATGAACCACGTGCTTTATACTATTTTTTCTATTTGTAGTTTTTTCAATAAAAAATACATATTTAAAAAGAAAATAAATCCTTTAAATTTTTATGACTAAATTTTATGTTGGTAATACTATTTTCTATCATAGTAACCTCTGGACAACAAAAAATATTTTGCGAACTGTAATTTTTTGATTTATTGACCCATTTTCACCACGAGATTCTAAAGTTATTTTAGCGATATGAGATTTGAAATTGGATGGAATACGTTGTGTGATCCTTGTACATTCGGTACATATACAGAGCGTTCGGAAATTCGGGCGATTTTGCTAATTTTTTTTGAATTTCAAAAGACGTGATTTTACGTCAATTTTTCAATTTTAATGTTACCAACATCAAATAAAGAAAAAACGCGTATCGAAATAGCTTCATTATGAACTTCATTTCAAGTTCATAATGAACTTATTATGAACGTCAAATAGAAAATAGTATATTAAAGTACACGTTTCATAAGAAGCGGTTTTAGCGCACGCGTCTATTTTAAAAAACGAGCCACGAAGTGGCGAGTTTTTTAATTGACACGTGCGCTAAAACGCCTAATGAACCACGTGCTTTATACTATTTTTTCTATTTGTAGTTTTTTCAATAAAAAATACATATTTAAAAAGAAAATAAATCCTTTAAATTTTTATGTCTAAATTTTATGTTGGTAATACTGTTTTTTATCATAGTAACCTCTGGACAACAAAAATTATTTTGCGAACTGTCATTTTTTGATTTATTGACCCATTTTTACCACGAGATTCTAAAGTTATTTTAGCGATATGAGATTTGAAATTGGACGGAATACGTTGTGTGATCCTTGTACATGCGGTACATATACAGAGCGTTCGGAAATTCGGGCGATTTTGCTAATTTTTTTTTCATTTCAAAGGACGTGATTTTTCGTCAATTTTTCAATTTTTCAATTTCAATGTTTCCAAAATCAAATAAAGAAAAAACGCGTATCGAAATAGCTTCATTATGAACTTCATTTCAAGTTCATAATGAACTTATTATGAACGTCAAATAGAAAAATACTTTTGTAGTGTCACGTAGAATTTAGTATCTTCTTGTACTCCTATGACAATAGTAAGGTCCGAAACACGTAGTTATTATTTTTCTTCCTGTGCACTATTTTCTTCCTGTCTTCGATTATTTGATGCATTGGTATTACCTAAGCTGAAGTATTGTAGTATTATTCGGTCACCTCAATATAATATTGGAATAGCTTGTAAGGGTTACATTATAAGTTTTTAAAGTATATGTTCTACAAAAAGTTTGGACTTTCCCAGAAACTATAACCATTAAGCATTACTAAATATGTTCGATATACTGTCTCTGGAACATAGAAGAAGACAGTTTTACTCAAAGTGTAGATAATCCACAATTGCTAATAGCCAACTAGCCGTCAATAATAATTATCCTGTTGTATACAAACAAAAATCTTAAATTATCATTAAACTACGCCTATGCCGTACTGGCTGTTATTTAAATGGCCCTCAGTCGCACGCAAAAAATTTCAATTATGAAAATACAGTAAAACGTTATTATTCACTTTTTTTCTGACGGATTTTAAGCAGTCATTTGTCAAAAAAAGTATATGCTGAAAGCGTGTGCCGAGATATTGTTTTCTTTTAGCACTTTTGCGTTTACGATCAAGCAGGCGTGGGAGAATTCCGAAAGATTAATATGTGGCTCAGGTTTCTGTCAGAGGAAAAAAATTAATGTTAAGTGGCCAAGAGGTCAGTTTTCTTTTACATTTTTTACTGGAAGCGGTTCAGAGGAGTTATCCGATAGAGAAATGATCGTATCGCTTGCCAGTAGCAGTACATTCATGCGTGAGCGACGGTAAGTAAAGAAACCCGCAGAGTAGACTATACGGTATATTATTAGGACATTGCCTGCATGTTAATTCAATATGACACTGAAATAGTGAAAACAAGGGTTTATGACTATAGTAGTTTTACAACTCGAGTGGAATGTCCATATCGCACGATGACGTAAGTAGTAAGCGGAGTGCTCAATCGTTTGAGAGTTATTTAACAATAATTAACCTATTAGATCTAGTACCTATATAATATAAGATTACTATTTATTTTCTACAATAAATGTGCAATTGTTGAATGTACAGTTGTTATTTGGGAATTATTTTTGACAGTAAATTAAATTGAAATTTTCACATAGAATACTTAATTAAAAAATTAAGAAGTTTACTACCGATCTGTAAAAACATTAAAAATTTTTTAAATGTAAGACATATGTAAATATTATATTACGCGTTAGTTAAAACTCATTTAAATTACGGAATTTTAGGTTGGGGAGGAATAAATAGAACTTTAGTTAAAAAATTAGAAATATTACAAAAAAGGTTTCTAAAAATTATATACAATAAAGATTATCTTTATTCTTCAAAAGAATTATATTCAGAAACAAAAAAGTTGAACATTAGACAACCTTACATTTATAACATCTTAATATATATATTTAAAAATAAAAACCTTATACAATTTAAAAACCATAATCATAATACACGTCATAAAAATGAAATAACCATAAAACCTAAAATAAATAAGTCCATAGGACAAAAAAATTTCAAATATTTATGTTTTTATTTAAACGATTATTTACCAACAAAAATTAAAAAATTGATTTCATTAAAAAAATTTAAAGTCGAAATAAAAACATGGATATTAAAAAGAGACAATTTGAAAATATTTTTAGAAATGCTTTAATTAATTAATTAATATTGTTCTGAATAATTTATATGAGTAATATTTTTTACTTAAAAATTATAAATTAATAATTTTATTATAGGTAATATATTTCTTCAAAAAAGCTGCGTTTATGCTATAAATTAACATTTTTACTTTAAAAAAATTGATTTTTAATGCATATTTATGATTTATGATTTTACATACTAAAACAAAAAATAAGATTTGCCCCTAACAAGCTCAGCTTCAGGGGATTGAAGAATAAGTTTATCGAAGACAACATAAACATATTTATTATATTATTAAATTTTTAAATAAACTTATTATTATTATTATTATAAGCAATAGTTTATTTTTTTAAATTGCAATTTGCAACGTTATTCTCTGTAACACTATTATACGAGGTAGATGCTAAAATATTTGGAGCAACATTTTCTTTAGAGGTTGATGTAATATTCTCTATTTGCGTATTGTGAACTGATTTAACAATAGTATTACCAAGCTTCTTTTTTTACCTAAATAATTTTCGATGTAAGTTTCCATCACTGGAGTTGATTTTCATCCACCGTATTTATTGATGGTTAAGGTGTTGCCACCTGCATCTGCCAGGAGAGTGGCCCCCGAGCGACGGAAATAGTGTCCTGTATATAATTCTGAGTTGGGTAAATTTAAAAATTCAGCAATTATTTTCGGCTGATTACCAATTTTGTTGATGCTTGGAACATTTATGCTTTTGGTAATTTATAAAAAATTGCTCCCAGTTTGTTGGTCTAAGCTCCATGTATCATTTTAAACCTTGTAAAACAGGCCAGGGATTACAAATAAACGATCTGTTTTTGTTTTGGTATCGATTAATCTAACTTGAAATTAAATTTTTTAATTCTTGTCTACGGCATCCGCCAGAAATACAAAAATCAATGCCACCTAAAATTTAATAAGAAATATCAAATTTTATGACTACAAAGCAGGTAGATATTAAATTAAAAAAAAAGTATTGTCGTCGTCTTCTTCTTCGTTTTTTACTTTTGACAAATTGACCAAATTGACATTTTATTTTCGAAATAAAAATAACGCTTGAAGACAAGACAAGACAAATAACGTTATATTGTAATTGATTTCCATATTTATAATGAATAATGGTATATACAATTTATAAAAGTAGAGTTTGCTTTGTGTCGAGGTGTAAAGACAGGATCTTTTTCAGAGAGGAAACGCAGCCAAATAAGTCTCTTTCTAGCTCCAAAGATATAGCTAGAATGTTTTTATACACTGTATTTTAAAAACCAAGCATCGTTGGAACTTTATACAGGCCGAGTTTACTAATAAGTATAACAAAGTAAGTGTATATTCACATAAAAGTCCTTATTTGTTCCTTAAAGAACTAATTTAAATAAAAATAATTATCGCGTCCATAAGAAACCATTATTTGGTAGCCCACTTCGAACACGAGCGCCATCTTACGGCGACTCGTAAAGCTGAATTACCGATGCTAATTTGGGACCGAATCCAATGCATTGCGATCGGCCTCCTACCTCAAGTTCTCCATATAGGATGGATATGAAATTATATCCGTTCAGTTAACTGGAATTGCCTATACTTATCCATTCTGTAGATTGTGCAAGAAATAGCTAATATGCAGATGGGAGTACAAAAAATATCTTTATCTACAACCATTTAATAATAGGTGCATAATACTTCTGCTAATAAGAGCATTATGCTATCCATAATACAACAAGTGTAATTATCATAAAACAACAAGTGTAATTATCATAAAACAACAAGTGTAATTATTATATTTCCCATATGAACTCAACTTTTTTCTGATAATAAGAGCATTATGCTATCCATAATAGAACAAAGTGTAATTATTATATTTCCCATATGAACTTAACTTTTTTTCAGGCACTATATAAATGGATGATTTTAGATAAAGTATAGTATTTGACTCGCGTCTAATGAACCATAATACACTCGGATGATTTACAACACTCGCCTTTGGCTCGTGCCGTTAACTTCATCCTCGTTTTATTATGGCCTACATTATACGCTCGTTAAATATTATACTATAATTACTGGTGGGAGACAATGACATTTCTTGAATGACAGAAGAGTTTTGGACATGGGGCATTTAATTAATTAATAAATTAATTAATTAATTAAATTTATTAATTGTCTTCATTTGCTTTCAATCACAACGTTTGAACTGGTGTATATATGTATCTCCAGTCGTCTTCAGTCAGTATTCACCTGAAAAGGACTGAAGATACAAAAAAGTTTCAGTTATTCAATCTTAATTACTAATTTCAAGTTTTTTAAACCGGGAAGAAAAATATATTATTTCCTTCAGTTCCCTCCTGTTAAGTAGCTGCTCGACGATTTTTGACAAACCCTTAATCTAATAGTAGGGGAGCCCACGATGCTAAATGGGGATTTACTCGAGCGTCGTGGGGACCTATTGGATCTTGAAGATTGGATGGTAGAAAGGAAAAATGTCATATCATGTGCACCCTTTCACCGGTGGGGGGAGTTACTACAGGCTTTCAAAAATGTTAAAAAAAACAGTCACATGGATATACTCGAGCGCGTCAGATATTAATAGTGTATATGCCCCACGTGACTGTCATGACGGAGGTACAATAATCTGCCGGTTTTAATGGTGGGGGCGGCGGTACGGAAGGGTTAAAAATGGGGGAAAAAATTTTTACTCAAGCGTGTCAGATATTCAGAGGGGATGTTAAGGGGTCCCTAAGGAAGCCCCCATTCAATAGACTGACGATTCGGATGTGACGCAAGCTCGTGGCGACTTTTCGAAAATGTAAAAAAAAAACGTTTTGACATACTCGAGCGCGTTACATTTTCATACAGACGGTTCGGCTTGCTGTCCTGGTCGTGCTGATTCATAATCTGACGATTATTTTAAGGGATTTTGTTAATCTGACCGTTTAAAAAAAAAATTTCATGATTTTTTTTTCTTAAATCTTTTATATATATTTAATTCACTTACAAAAATATTTCGGTACAAAATTCGGAAACGTAATAACAATAAGAGTGACAGACTGCGATATAAATAAAGAAAAAATCCATAGCAACAAAACGGTTTCATAACTATCTTGATGCTTTTTAATAATATTAGTTTTACATATTTTTGATGGAATTAAGAGAAGAATGCATAAGTGTGTTATATTTTTGAAATCGAAAGAAAAGAAATCATCTAATGCGCTTCTAATATACAGAGTGTCTCATTTAAAAAAATTAAATGTTTGGTTTTAAATGTGACATGTGACACCTACTGTCATTTTTTGACAAAATCGATAAATACTTGGCCAAAAGTTCTACATCCTACTTTTTGAGTGAACGCGCTAACTCAAAAAACAAAAAAGTTATAGGCTTTTAAAAGTGGGACAAACTAAAATGTAAAATAATAACCCTGTACATAATAATATAATCCCACGAATGCTGTGATCAGCCTGTGATGGCGTGATGGCTGACGGAAAGTAGTGTGGGGACGGTGCGAGAGAGTGAGTTATAAAGAAAGAGACATTGAGGCGCGGAGTGCTTTACTGCAGCTGCACGCGCTAATAAACTTTATTGATTATTTTTGTTACTTCGGTTTATGGTAATTGGCAGATTATATTTTTCCCGTTTTCCTTGAATTATTTCCTTCAAAATAAAAAAAAATTGACCGCGCTCGAGAATGTCCATGTGACGTTTTTTTTTGCAAGTTTGTGACCCTCCCACTCCCTTACGTCACGCTTAAATCGTCAGATTATTGAAATGCATACTCTTTAGCCTGTAATCAACCCACCACACCTTAATCTGACGCGCTCGAGTAAATTCAGCTATCGATTTTTTTTACTAATCTGATCAGCTGCCGTACACGCGCGGTACTATATAGAGGGCTTAGACATGGCAGAGGTACTCAACGGGGTGCAAGGTATCTCCCATATGTTAATCTGCCGCGCTTGAGTAAATCCCAAAATCCCCTGTTGGGCTACCCTACTATAAAGTAAAATAATTTATTCCTGACGTTATGTCCTACACCACACCGCTCAGTTTTTACTTTTAATTCTTCTTACATCTTTCCCAATACGGCTGTATTTGTTTTGCGGACGATACATCACTGTTATGTAGTTGTGACATCAGTAATAAACAAACAAAGGTCTAAAACATAAAGCGGATGAGCGCTTTTCTCAGAATAATCTAAAATTGAATATGGAAAAGACTCAGGAGGTTATTTTCTCGACAAATCGTCGTGTAGTGGAAAGTTTAATGGCTAAAATACTAGGTGTAACACTGGACAGTGGGTTAAATTGGGGCCCTCACATTCGGTCACTATGGGGCAGGCTCTCCTCATCTATTTTCGTGATCATCACAAATCATTACAATTAGCCTATTCCACCCATCGTCGAGTGAAGGCCTCCCTTAATATCTCCCAGTCTCCTCTGTTATTGGTTTTCCTTATCCAGTCATATCCAGCCAATTTCTTTATGTCATCCGACCATCTCGTTTATGGTCTACCTCTACTCCTCTTGTTTTCCAATGGTCACCATTCTATCATCATTCTCGTCCATCTGTTGTCTGTGATCCTCCCAATATGTCCCGCCCAATTCCACTTTGGTGTACATATTTTTTCTACAACGACTAACTATGATTATGTTTGCACTTGTAAAAAGATTTCAATCTTTCGTTTGGTGACTTATTTACAGATTAATAACCAACCTTTGGGTCATTTTAATTCATTTTAGAATAATAACGAATTATTCCTAATTTCAGTACTACCTATTTTCAGAATTCAATTTCAAATCTAATTCATATCAGTAGGTATGATACCGTCACTGTGAAAGCTCAATTAATTTTATACTTAGTAGGAATTGTGTTTTATTGACTTATTTTGGGACAGAGATCTTACCCCCTTGTGTCATCATTTATTTATTTACAGAGGTAATCATCGGTATGGTCTGTTTATTTTGCGGTTAATTATTTTGCTGTAAGTGGTGCCCCTTTTTAGAACTATTTTAGCATAAACAGAGCACGGCGGCCTCGAGAGAAGTTAGGGTTTGACATCACGTGTCGTTAGGGTTGGCGAACAAGCAATGAGGAACCTATGCCTGTGTGCCCCGCGGGGAGTAAGCTAGCCGCAGACCTTTTGCTCCTTACTCAGTCCATTATAAATATATTTATAGTAAGAGCAAATGTTATACTTAAGGTTGAATTCTCAACGTTATCAATCTGTTGCCAACCTATAACCTATTTCGCGTTGATTTTTTGAGTTTATTATTTTAATAACTAACATTTAAAGAAAATCAATATCGTCGGTACATTATTTAGGTAGTATCTGATATATTACAAAAATATCAATTTATTTCGTTGCTAATTTTGGGAGAATTGTATAGTGAAAGAACAATGAGTGACAATGACATAATAATGTTAAAAAAAATCTTACCCGATATTTTTCGCTACACAACTCTCGTAAAATAAGTTATGAAATTCCTTGATATTTATTAAATATGTCAATTATTACCTATAGAATATCAAGTCGATACTGATTTTCTTTAAATTTTTTATAAAAGCTAGAAAACATAAATAAATCTACGCGAAATAGGTTGGCAACCATGTTGATACTCCCACCTTAAATAGGTAATACTTCATCAAAATATATTGCCCATTTTTAGACAATTTTTTACCTATCACCACACACAAATAAACTAACTTAAGCCTCAACCAAGAACAAGAAAAAACAACGCAAATGATATACGCGGTGAAAAACGTTATATCAAACGTGTTAGTTGATTTAACGTCCTTAATAATTTAATTCTTTCAAAGTATTTAGTGGGTAAGAGGACTTCAATTAAAACACTTTTCACTTTTTACTCATTCCCAACGTTTCGGTTTAATATTCAAACCTTTTTCAAGGGCTAAAATAAGTAACGACACAAATTACATTTAGACATGATGTAAGATTGTAAAACAACTAGTGGTAGTCAGTTATCTAGTATTTTCAGGGTGTTCATTTGAAAACTTCCCACCTCGATTTTCCTGCTTTAAAATGAAAATGTGGAAAATCGCTCGGACCCGTCGATTTTTATTTCGAGGGGGACATCTTTTGCGTATATTGTCAATCTTGTTACTTCAAGCCCCTAGGAGGGAGGGGGCGTAAGATCTGAATCTTAAAAGGATACCCCTGTTTTATATAATTTTTTTGGATTGTGCATAAAATTCTGAACATTTTTTAATAAAAGCATTTTTAGTCTATACCTAACAGTTTCCGAGATATTGACTCTTGAAAAATGACATTTTTGATCTTTGACAGCGTCTAGCTTTCTAACTGTACGTTTTAGAGCAAAACGGCTTACATGTCCCTATCTTCGATTTTTATTATCTTTCCAATAGTGTCAACTTCCGGTCAAACCGGAAGTACTATATTTCTAACATCCGGTTTAACCGAAAGTTCACACTATTGGAAAGATAATAAATATCGAAGATAGGGACATGTAAGCCGTTTTGCTCTAAGACGTACAGTTAGAAAGCTAGACGCTGTCAAAGTTCAAAAATGTCATTTTTCAAGAGTAAATATATCGGAAACTGTTAAGTATAGACTAATAATGCTTTTATTAAAAAATGTTCAGAATTTTATGCAGAATCCAAAAAATTATATAAAATAGGGGTATCCATTTAAGATTTAGATCTTACCCCCCCTCCCTCCTAGGGGCTTGAAGTTACAAGATTGACAATATACGCAAAAGATGTCCCCCTTGAAATAAAAATCGACGGGTCCGAGCGATTTTCCACATTTTCATTTTAAAGCAGGAAAATCGACGTGGGAAGTTTTTAAATGAACACCCTGTATAATATATGCAGTACTTACTCTAGAAAATTGTAGAAAGTGTATAAACTTAATGACCTGACATGGCATTATGCAGTTTCTTTAATATTTATTTAACTTATTAATACATCAAAAACATGGTTAACCAACTGAAACCCCACAGGGAAAACATTCAACAAGGCATGTTTTCATTATTTTTATATTTTTCCTTATTGTCAAAATATGCGCGTTGCCAAAATTTGTTGACCAAAGAAAGAACAGTACTGTTCTTTGCCCAAGTTTATCAATTGGGTACTTAACCCACAATGCATGTAAGCAATGTTGCCCGATTCAACTACTTAAATTATTGTAATTGATATTTATTAAAATTGAAAAAATTTTACTGGTTTACAAGAATTTGGTCAACAAATTTTGGCAACGCGCATATTTTGATAAAAAGGAAAAATATAAAAATAATAAAAACATGCCTTGTTGAATGTTTTCCTTGTGGGTTTTCAGTTGATTAAACATGCATGTTTTTGATGTATTAATAAGTTAAATAAATATTAAAGAAAATGCATAATGCCATGTCAGTTCATTAAGTTTATACACTTCCTACAATTTTCTAGAGTTAGTACTGCATATATTTATATATATTAAATAACTGACTACCACTAGTTGTTTTATAATCTTACATGTGTCTGTAGATGTAATTTGTGTCGTTATTTATTTTAGCCCTTGAAAAAGGTTTAGATATTAAATCGAAACGTTGGGAATGATTAAAAAGTAAAAGTGAAAAGTGTTTTAATTGAAGTCCTCCTCCCCACTAAATACTTTGAAAGGTTTATATCAAATTTTTTCGAGTCTTGTGACTCGCTTTTCTGTCGATATACGTGCCACTGCCACGTGCCGGTGGCCACATTTAACTTTCAAAATGTCTTTATTCCAAACTAACTTTTACAGTTCATTACATGGAAAGTGACAACATAATATAGAAAATTATAACCATTAAAAAAAATAAATAAATAAATAATAAGTAATAAAAAAAATGGAAATTAATCCAATTTAAATCTTTAATAAAATCAATTTAAAAAAAAAAATAATATAAATAATTTAATTTAGTAAATATCTCTTTAATTGTTTTTTAAAAGTTGCCAATTTTTTCATTTTTCTGATATTTTTTGGAAGATTGTTATATTTTATTATTCCGTCATATAAAAGCGATTTTTTTCCGAAATTACTTTTTACTGGTACAGTTTGATAATTTATACAATGTCTGGTGTTATAATCATATAATGTCTTATTTTCCTGAAGTGTTATGTTTGATTTTTTTTCTTTTAAAATAAGGGAGTGAATTAGAATACAAATTTTTAATTTATAAATGTTTTGAACGTGTAAATACCCTTTCGGTCTATATAGATTTACAGTTGGTTCTAAATATGGTAATTTGTGTATACATTCAATAACTTTATTTTGCAATTTTTGTAATGGTTTTAAGTTTGATAAACAAGCAGATCCCCATGCAGAAGCTAAGTATTTTAATTTTGAATATATTAATGAAAAATATATATTTTTTAAGTATTTCAAAGGAATGAAAGATCTAGCTCTGTACAAAACAGATACCAAAGGAGATATCGAGTTGATAATATACTGGATATGGCATTTCCAATTTAAATTTTCGTCTAAAACTAATCCTAAAAATTTTGTCGTTTTCGAATAATGAATATTTTGCAGTTGCCCTGTTATAAACGGGGTAAACATCCTTGAATTCCGCGGACACAATTCATTTTAAATGTCATTGACTGTGACCAGAGCGTGATTAGACTGCGACTTGACCTATTTATGAATCGGCCTTAAAGTGGCATTTAAATTAAAATTTATAATTTTAAAATTAGCTATCTCTCTTAAAACCCCATTTATTTCAAGATGCAAGTGTTTTTTAATTCTAAAATTTTAGAAACTTATGTAATAGCCAACTTGCCAATTCGTTGATTATTGAGAGGGGGCGCTCCCTACCCCTCTTAGAGACGCCCCTATAGTGTACATTAACATTGTGCCTTCCTCAAATAATCTGCATGTCGCCACCGTCAGAAATTCCATTCATGAAAACGAAATAATCAGCATGATATTGCTCTCGCTGCCAATATATTATCGTTATTTTAAATTTGAAACGCGTTGCGCGCCAATGCAATCAAATATGACCCAATCCAATAACAAAAAAAAATAGAAACCCTGTCAGTGTAATGGCTTTGATCATTAGTGGCGCCCGCGAAACCATTTGTACACGGTCCTGATTCTGTTCCAGGGTGGCCGCCCCCCCGTGATAGATGACCGCTGACATTTTTCAAGTTGCTCCTGTTGGCTGCTTCTGCTGTTCTCGTTTGTCGTAGTCGTCACGTCATCAAAAATTCAACGGCTCTCCGTGTGATTATGTGGCGAGGGCCGGAATCCGCATTAAAAAGTAAAAACGTTGTTTGTGTTCGATAGAAAACGGAAACTGAAACAAGGAAATGGAAGGAGTGCTTTGCTAGTAAAAAACTTTGGACAAAGGTATTTGAATGGAAGCTATTGGATGTGTGCCGATTTATTCACAGCAAGGAGAATTTTGACTGGATATTTATTTATTCCAGTATGATTCAATTGACATCTTAGTTGAGACAGACAAAAAACCTAAAAAAAAATTCACGACAGACTTGTCAAGACCACGTGAACTACCTGTTGGGTGTCAGTAACTACCTAAATTAACAACCAATCAGTTATTCCGTCATCTTTGACAGTCGTTACAAGTAATTTGATTCATCGCTAATTTTTCCAATTTCTTAAAAAATGGGCTTTACGGGACAGCACAAAACATTCATGGTTGAAGCGTATTTTCAAAACGGGGTTAGAGTAAATGGTAAGTGGCAATACAATCCGGGTTTGTGCATGGACGATTTTTACGAACCTTTTCCTAACGTTGCTTTTATTGCCGGGGATTTTTATCATTGCCTGAAAAGAACCGTGGCTGTGTTTAGGGAAGCAGGTTCTATACAATAGAAAAAAGGAGCAGGAAGACCATTTGTAAGAACAGAAATACTTATTGCAAACGTTCGTGAAATAATTCAAAATACGTCAACAAGTTGTATAAGACGTCTGTCCCAAGAAGTGGAAATATCTTATGGAACATGCAGGACTATTCTTAAGAAGCAGCTAAATTTATTTCCTTATAAAGTGCAAGTACCTATGAATTCTGTAAATACAAATTTAGAACAATTACTAGAAAGGATTATCGGAACGTTCCTTCAGAGATGCTGGTCAACACTTTCGAAAATATTAAGAGACGGGTGAATTTATGCTTGGAGCATGGCGGTGGCCAATTTCAGCAATTTATGTCATTATTTTTCTTTTTCTTTCTGTATATTCTTACTTTGTTAATTTTGTAAACAACAAAAATAAATTTGTATTTGTGTACTTATTTTATTACTCATTAGTTTGGCATATCATATCATGTCATAATATGAATTCGACAAAATTTTAACCTAGATTTAGTTAGATATATCGTCCCCATCCTATATCATTGTGATCTAAACCAAGCCCTACGTTTTTTAATCCAAGCCCTCTTGATGCAAATAATTTTTTCTCGCACGGTAGTAAGCCTGAACTCACATGGTGGATTTTAATGTAAAGAAATGAATACAAAATGGACTTAAAGAGGGATAAAAAGAGATCGATCAAGACTCAACGTTGCCAACGTCTGTTCGAGTGGGATTGACATTTCACTTCGCTGCATTTTCCTTCCAAAGCAGCAATTCTCTCGTTCTTCGACAGATGACACCAGGAATTTGTCATCGATCAGCTGATATTGGGACAGAATAATATTTCCAGATTAGAAGTGGATCGTAATGATCCCAAACGCAGAGTTATGAATTGAGTTTTTGTGCCTTTGGTTACATTTGATTACGTTTTCAAAATGTTTAGTGGTCGTCGTACGTCGGTAGGCCTTAAAGTGTATACCGTAAAACGGGGTGAATAGGATCAATTTTCAACTTTGAAAGCTTGTAACTTGAAAACTATCCGCCTGAATACATTTCTCAATAGCTTAAAACATGAGTTAAGGTTGGTACTTTTAAATGGTGGTATAAGTTTTTATACAGGGTGTACCCTGTTGTATATATATATTTTTTGCAAACATCCTATTCACCCCGCAGGCGGTGTCAATAGGATCATTGATTGATTTATTGACTGTATCGCATTTAAACAACCGTGGGGTGTATAGAATTTTGCACAAAAATTTATCTTAAGTAATATAAAAGAGTACTAAAAACAATATTACCTAAATTTTATAAGTGCTGCATAGTTGTAGAGATATGAAGTTTGTAAGACAAAAGCAAAGATAAAATGACAACAGTTTAACCGCTAAATTTGACGCTTTAGGTTATGGTATTCAGCCTGCGATGTGGCATATTTTTTTAAAATTTATTGTCATAAAAATTACTTTTAACAACCGTTACTTCAAATCTGTACATAAAAAAGACCTACCCTTTAAAATTACAATTATTACAGATTTTTGAAATTTGAAGGTAACTTCAATCCTATTCACCCCGCTGATCCTATCCACCCCGTTTTACGGCTATCATAGAAATTCGAAGATGCGAAGAAGAATAATTAATTAGTTAACTACTCATGAAATGAAATATACGTAAAATTAATGCGCGGTACAACCAGTTTCAAACTCTGTACCCGAGGGATAGTTTCGCCATGCATTGTTCACGCCGGCAAAATTGATTGATCCATTGTTCTTATTGCGGACATTCTACACATTTTATTTATTCTCTTATACTCACATAAAATTGCCAGTATGGTAGACTCGTCAAAGTTAAGTTTGGGATTTATACAAGAATTAAAGCTAGCCAACCATGGCATGGCCTCGATGAATACACTGTTAAAAGAAAAGAATCAAATTTTTTTTTATGTCCCAGAAAGTCCACTCCCGTTTTTTTGTTAATTTAACTAAAATCGCTTCAGTCAATCAGTAACTTATAAAATATGTTACTATTTTGACATTAATCTGATTTTATTGTGCAGTAAATATTAAAACTTAATTAGTTAATTTAACACATTTTTTATGTTAGTATTGACTTATTTTATAAAATCGTATTCCTAAAGCAACTGCAAAAAAAATTACATTAACTATTTGCGAAAAGTTACGTTGAAACAAATCTGCATAAATCGCTTTTAGTGTAAAATTTTAACTAAAAAAGATATTGATAATGACTATAAACTTAATCAAAGTTACTAGTATTTGATCCATTTGAACCGTAAAAGTATTGCATGTTAATTTTAGTTAGCTGTTATGTTAAAACGACTTCTAGAAAAGTTAGTTCTTAAAATCTGATTTTTACTAAACACAAAAGAGTTAAAATAACTATACATTTTAAGTTAAATTTGATTTATTTTAATTGATTATAAATTTTTTTGATTCTCACGTCCAGGATTTCTAACAGTGTATGATAGTCCTTTAATCCAAATTTTGGTAAAAGAAACTTATTTAGCTAGCAGGGCCAATTAACGACCAATACTAATGCCTTTGGGGCAATGAAAACCTATGGCAAATTCAAGAAGAAGCCATTCATTTGCAACGTCTTAAAAATATGATATAAACCCTTACGGCAGAGATACAATTTAAAAAAATAAGCAGCACGCAAAAAAAAATTTAAAAACATATACTTGCTTGTTACTGAAAACTTAATTGTGTTGCGATTAATTTATTTCGATATCTTATTTCTGTTGCTTATTGCTTATCGCCTAATGCTTATTTTTTTATTGTGTCTCGGCATTAATAGATGACAGGCAACCGCGGAAATTATTTAATTAACTTTTTTCTACTTTATCGTTATTAGAAAAATGCAACTCAAATAGCTAAAATAAAACTACTTTGTTAAATTATTTTTGATAAAATGCTAGTCATATACTGTGTTATAGTGATGGTGGTGTTACAGATGAAAAAGTGCCAATCATACATGATAAGGTTCTTAAAGTAAAAATATAATATAAAAAAATATATCAACCAAGCCCAAATATCAACGATTAAAATTGTTTAAGACACCAAAGTTTAAGTTTAGTGAACTGGAAAATGTAACTCCAGAACATAATCCTCGTTTATTAAAACATTATTAAAAAGAAATGTACATACCTAAAATATTTGCCCTTCTATTGTATGATTTCAAATAAGTCTCTCAAAATTTAATTTTATCACATTTTTTTTTAATAAATCCCAAGAAAGAAGCGATGTAGCTTGGTTGACAAAAAAAAATTCTAGTTTTAAATATTAACAAAGGAAGAGTGTGAATTCCTATTTAGCGCCAATTTGATTTTGGTGTTAAAGCAAAACCAGGAGAAACAGCAAACATGCTACGATTAAACAGTCTCGGCGGTTGGATAAAACAAACTGAGAACGTATAATGTACAAAACGGGCCAGAAACTTTATTAATTTACTTATTTCTGCGCGATTTTTTATTTGATGTTGTTTCGCTGGTTTTACTTCCTACTTTAAAAGGGTTAATATCTAACTAGTATTTTTTTAAAAGAAACATTTGGTGTGTTTTGTTTTTATTTGCTATCTGCCAGGATTCTTTTCGATGATAAATAATAGTGCTGGATAATATCTTATTTCTATTATTTATGTAAAACAAAAAATAATAAATAGTTCGTCGGCTGAGAATCATTTTGAACCAAGTTTCAAATTGTTAACTACATAGTAATTAGATTTAAAAGTTGGAATAACGTTTTTTATTTTCAGAATAAAACTACAGTTTTAGTTTCAATATAATTTAGAATGTTATTAGGGGATTGACAGACTTGTACTTATTTTGGCATAAATTAAATTACATTTGATTGTTGTAAAATGGACATGGTTTACGATGAATTTTAGTTCTACGGCAAAATTTATTTCTAGTAAAAGAATACTAAACTATAACCACGTGAATAATAGTTTTAAGGCACAAATAATACATATTTGGTCCAACATAATTTGTATTACATGATAAGAGATTAATAATTATACAGGGTGTCCGGAAAAAGAAGATCAATCCGTAAACCATATATGCCCTAAGCCAAGCAAAAATAATTTATTAAAGTATGAAATTAAAAACTGATATTCTTGAATAAATCGAGTATTTAATCAGATTTTCATGTAAAATTTGGTACATTGCTTCAGCATAAAGAGTTACAACTTTTCAGAGAAACAAAATAAAAAACAATTGTCAATATTCAAAATAGGCGGGGGGGGGGTTCAGTACCAGCTGACCTCCCCTATTTTTTAGTAAGTGCGCAAGTGACTTCCGAACTATATTTTTAAAGGTCAAGTGTCATTTATTTTTGATTATTTTTTGTCTGTATAAAATTTCGATGTAAAAATGCATTTTGGAGGTAATTTGAAAAGTAGTCAATGCAGAATATTATACCGATATGTTATTATTGGTATATGAATATTTTCAAGAAAATGGTTATACGTGCGTTATGATATACTCTGAAAGATTTTTAAATAGTCGTATAGGTACCAAGCCACCCAACGTTTGCTCCTTTTAATAGAGGTCTTCCGAAAACTGGGCTCCGTTCCGTAAAGAAGAAAAGTTAGAGCGTGTTAAAAAAAAGGTACAGAACTAGGCACTAGAAGAGTAGGTAGGGAACAAGGAGTATGTCAAGATGTTATTTTTAAAAAATTAAAAAAACAGTTGATATATCGATATATTATTTCATGATGCGCCTAGGTTTTTGTGGATTTGTTTTACAACGAGAAAAAGTTTTACACTTTGCCAAAACGATGAATCGTGTTTCACACAAAGAGGTTTAACTAATTTCTATATTGAATATATTTAATGAAGGTAAAGATTTTCATCAAAAATTTAAAATTAATGTGTGGGCTTAGCGCCAATATTGTAAGCACTAATGGAATATATTATGTTGTGACAAGTGTATGCTCTATCCTGAGAAATATTTTTTTTTTGGAATTAAGTGAAAAAAAAGTTAGACAAGACCTGCCGCCAATACCAGTATTGCTCGCTACTACAGAAAAAAAAACACCCATATTTCATGCACATTTCTTAGTGATAGATACCCGATATACGTCGAGGTCAACCTTTATTTTCTGCAACCGGAATCATTGCGTTCTGTCTCTTTTCCATTTGAGGTAATATAATATCATTGCATGTTTTCATTTCAAGTTATTTATTGATACATCTCGTTTAGATTCTTTTAAATATGATTTATTTAAAACAGTTAAGTTTTTACCAGTAAAGAAGAAGTGGATAAGTATTTTTTTTTAGATATAAGTAAATTTAAAAAATATTGTTTTAAATATAATCTAATATTCATTCAAAAATAAAATAAAAATACTAATGACGCAATTTTTTCATTTCTTGAATATCTTTATTTAAAGCTTAATAAAGAAATACTTGCAGCAAAATATTTTGTGATATTTCTAAAGCTTTCGCTTGTGTTAACCACGACATATCATTAAAGGAACTTAAACTTTATGATTTTAAAGCCATATCATTAAAGTGGTTTAAACCATATATTTATCTGAATGATCTTAAGTAGTATTGTTAAATACCAAGAAACCAAAAAACCATAAAATTAGGTAATTGTAGAGTAGGTACCTCAAGGTTCAGTTTTCGATCCTTTACTATAGTGACATTGTGTAAATTTTTTAGAGATGATAAATTTGCGTTGTTTGCTGAAGATTAGGACATAGTAAATATAATATTAGGTTTAATAAAATAATTAATCAAGATTTAGCAAAAATTAAAAAGTAATGGGCCTCTAATTAACTTTCTTTTAATATAACCAAATCCAAGTAATTAACCTTTAAATGTTCACTTAATAATATTATTTTTGACAATCTAATAATTAATAATCCCAAATTTATAAAATTTTAAAAATCTTACATAGGTAACTCCAAATGTTTTTCAGATAATTAAGCAAAACAAGATTCTTGTAAAAATTTGCTGGTCTCACAAAAAACATTAACTTCAATTTTCAAATTTATATTAGCAACAGTTTATTTGATTCGTAAAAATACATAGAAATAATACTCCTTTACCCACTTATAATACAAGACAAGACACTAATAATAAATTATTTACCTATTCCATCTTTAAGTCTTGTAAAAAATCTATAATTTATGATTCTAAAAATTATTTTATTTATTAGTTTATATTAAAAAAATGTAAAATTTTAAAATGTTTAAAAATCCTAAAATCTTATTATTAAAGAAAGTTTATTATACCATAAATGAATATTTTGATGGATAATCTATCATAATTATTTGCATTTTTTATTCAAACATTTTAAATTTTACTATATTATTTAATTGTCGATAAAAGTTTTGTCGATAACCTCATTACTTCAGTACGTGGGTATCAAAAAGGGGTGTTTGAATGCAAAAGGCGGGGTAGTAGCGATTTTGTAGTATGTTTTTAGACTTGGGGCCCTAATGAAAAATCCAATTTTTCGACCTCGAGGCGCATGCGCTCGAGCCGCCATCTTGGATTGTAGGTACAAAAATTTGGTTTTTTGATAATAACTCAAAAACAGTGGCTTTCACGACAAAAGATATTCTATACAAATTTAAAGAGGATAAAATTTCCTACATTTTTTGTAGAATTTTTTTTTGTAGCACACATATGTTAGGAGTTACAGCTCCGTGAAGTTGCACTATTTGAAAAAAAAGTATTATATTTTGTTATTTTGGCTATTTAGCACCAGCCGAAAGTTCTATATACTTCCGTAAACCTGGAAGAAGAAGAACTGCTGAGAGGTTATATTCAGCAAGTAGCCTCAAATACCAAGAAGCAACCAAGCATATTCTGTTCTTGCATGCCTTCAGTGGTTGTGACACTACGTCATCCCTATTCAATCAGGAAAAAACTACAGGACACCGACAATAACCAATCCGGGCCATGAAACGTACCAAAATGTAGTAGCAATTAATTTTTGTAACGCTCTAAAATCATAATTTACTATTCTTAAATTTAAAAAGAAAATGCGATATACTTTTCGCCTTTAACTTTGGTTACAAAAAGTATACTACTGTTAAATGATAATATTTAAATGCCTATAGTTTTTTTTTATAATTATGTAAAACTATAGTTAATATAATAAGAATAATAAAACAACGAAAAAGTTTCCGCATTTTTTTTCAAATAGTGCAACTTTACGGAGCTGTAACTCCTAACATATGTGTGCTACAAAAAAAGATTCTACAAAAAATGTAGTAAATTTTATCCTCTTTAACTTTGTATACTACATATTTTGTCGTAAAAGCCACCGTTTTTGAGTTATTATCAAAAAACCAAATTTTTGTACCTCAAATCCAAGATGGCGGCTCAAGCGCATGCGCCTCGAGGTCTAAAACTTGCATTTTTCATTAGGGCCCCAAGCCTAACAACATACTAAAAAATCGCTACTACCCCACCTTTTGCATTGAAAAAACCCCCACGTCCTGGACTACATGTATTTAAGACAATCAAACATATTTTGACTTTCAGAAGAAAAAGTTCCCTTTAATTTTGTCAGATCCACCCTTAGATGCATTTCGCCATATCATGGCTCATCAGGCTAGGATCAAACGGATTAAAGGAACGTGTGTACTACTTAAATGTAGTAAATACGGCCGCTGAGAGGATTAAGCGCATGGCGATGTCTAGCGTCGATTTTACTAACTAACTTTGACTTCGATTCAAATAATTTTATTCATAATTGTATATTATATTATGTTAACTTTATACTTACTTTGTGCTTGTCTATGTGTATATGCCTTAAATAGGGATCGAATAGTAATTTATCGGGTTCCACATTTACTGGACTTTGTCTTCTACCTCGGGAACACATGTTCCACTGCGGATTCATAAGGCCCCAATAGGCTGGACCTGGAAAGAAAAATTCCTTATTAAGGTTTATTCATTTCCTCCTTATATTAAATTTTAAAAAAAACAGTGATAGTCTTTGGTAAGTACAATATTAGGCATAGATTCGCTTTAACGAAAAAGTTGCAAATACGCCACGCGGTTGAGTTTAATGGCGTTATAGGCATTTTTTCTTTTAATCATGGAAATAATTTCATTAATTATAATCCTATGAAGTATACGTATTATATGAACCAATAAAAACAACGAAGTTCCAGCCAACCGCATTTTTTAAAGAACTATCTCAATATAAACAATATAAATTAATTAAACAAAAAACTTTAAGAATTCTGAACGAAGTATATAATATACCACACTGGCAATCCTGAATTATCAGGGTAGTAGTAGCAGTAACATGTTTTATTTAGCAAAAAGCTACAATTAGATAAATATTTTTTAATACATTTTTTTAACACATTTTTATAGATTTATTTTTAAATTTTAAAACGCAACCTTCTTTTAACAAAAACAGACAGAAAAGTTAAATATTTTGTAAATTGTATCAAATATTACGTATCATTTTGTTTTTTTTAATTAAATGTAATTTTAAAGTTTTTTTAAGCAGTTTTAATGATTTTTGAGATTTATTAGATTTTTCCAAATGATTATAAATATTCTATCAAACCTTTATATAAAATAGATTTATAAGCTAATATTTTGGACACTATCCACATAAAAAAATTTATTAGTTCTTGTTTTATAATTATGATGGTCATAATTAAAAAAACAATTTTTTTTAAACAATAAGGCATAAATTATTTTTAATTTTATGTATAATAAAAAATTAAATTTCTGACATTCACCCAATCTAAATTTTTTAACATAAAATGAATTTTTGTATATTTGTCACAATTTAAAATAATCCGCATTGCTTTATTTTGTAAAATTTGTAATTTATTAAATATTTCCTCACTAGCACAATATAAAATGGAAGAACAATAAAGAAAATGTGGTAATACACTACGCCCATTAATTATCGAATATTAAAAAATGCACCCTCAAATTAATAAGCTGTAATTTCGTTAATAATAAACCAATTTTAAACTTTTTTTTTAATTATAGATATTAATTAACCATTTAATTAAATTGCTTAAAATTAAAAATACAAAAATAATAATACAAATACAAATTCAGGGATATATTCTGTGAACGAATTAAATGGATAAGTTTTTGCGTGCCACCCTGTATTATAGACTTTATTTGTTGACATATTTTTTATTCTAAATTTAAAAGTCAAAAGTGATAAAATGACTCATTGATTATTTACGAAACACTTTTTCGGCAACAGAATTTATTTCGAAGAAATGGTATTTTTTTTGCCTCTAGTGGCATGGCGAAACTTTTTGGCCAGTTTCTAGCGCAGATAGATGTCTAATTGCTTTCGTTTAAAAAATAAATTAAATTAAATTTGTATGTTAGATATGTCAGTTTTAAATTTAAGGAAATTTACATGCATCTAGAGTTTATGCGCTACCCCGTACAATAAGACGTGTCAGGACGCAAACTACTCTGCGCTAAACACGAGAATCTTATATCTATAATTAAAAAAAAAGTTCAAAATTGGTTTATTATTAACGAAATTACAGCTTATTAATTTGAGGGTGCATTTTTTAATATTCGATAATTAATGGGCGTAGTGTATAATAGTATTAAATACCGTGTTTTTAGAACAAACCCGAACAAACCCGAACAAACTTAAATTAGAACTGATTCTTTTAAAATAACCTGCTTTTCCAGCAATCTTCGATATGATACTTTCAAAATAATTAAAAAATTTAATTTTGAATCAATGATTTTTCCTAAATATTTAAAACTGTTTACTAATTCCAATTTTTCACTTTTTCCAATTACAACATTTATATTTTGACAATTTAAATTATTACCTATAACCATACATTTAGTTTTTAAAATATTTAATTTTAATTTATTTACTTTTAGCAAATTTAAAAATATATTTATTTATCTCAGAATTTAGAGTATTTAGACCATCAAAAATATTTAAAACATTAATGTACATTAAGGTGTCATCAGCAAACATTTGTATCTTACACATTTTTAAAACTAAAGGCATACCGTTGCTGTATAAAATAAATAATATTGGACCTAGTATACTTCCTTGCGGAACTCCTATATTATTTATTTTATTATTTAAATATGTTTTTGATATTTTCGGGTGGCTTTTAAGGTAAAGAAGTTAATAGAAAATGAGACAACTTTGCCAACTTTTGTTCGAGAGGGATTCATTCTCGTTCCACTCTCGCTGCATTCCTCCTACATAGCAGCAAAGACGCTTCGGTAGCGAAGCACCCACCGCGATGTTTAACGTTGGTAAATTTTTGAGGTACGGTGAAATTCTGCTGGTATTTTGAAATGGTTTATTTGCAAGAACAAAACCTTAAAATTATTTTTACGAAAGTTGTCCATTATCTTAGAGCGGAGCTGTTGAGATATGGGGGAAAATAGACTGAAAGTAGTCTCCTTTAATATTCTAATGGTTAATTAATAAGAGGGTGGACATGTTTTGCAGCACCATTGAGTTAAAATAAATTGAAATTTAATAGAAATATGAAGGACAAATAAAATCGACAGACTTACCTACTAGTAGTGTCACTCACAAGAAAAAAAAATTAAAAATCATTACAAACATAAAAAGGATAAGAACATTTTTAGTAGTCAGTAAAAAATTTTAAAAAACGTGCATTTTAAAGGAATTTCGTTTTCTTTTTGTACATGTTAACGAAAAATGATCACTTCATAATGATGACATGAAAAGGATAAGAACATTTTTTAGTAGTTAAACTTATACAAATAAAGCTAAAAAATAAAAATAATACGTGCACTCCAAAGGAATTTCCTTTTCTTTTTGTACATCGCACCTTTAAAATTAAAGTGACACAATCAAAAAATAAAGTCTTGAAGAAAACAGGAAAAACTGTAAAATATATTGGACCCCTCTAACTCTTTTGTCTCCTAAGCCCAAGTATTAAATTAAATGTTAAATTTGGGGAAACATTAGCTAAATCGTTTTACTAGAAGTCAATTATTTAAATTTGATATTAAAACCTACCCTAAAAATAGTAAAAAAAATAAAAATAAAAAATAAAAAACAAGTTAGGTCTTTTTACTGCCAATTTTTTTTTAACAACGAACGAATTATTTGGAATTATGCCATTTTAACATTAAAATTGTCGTTGTATTCAGCGAGTCATTCTAGAATAATGTCATTTTTTTACTAAAGATTAGTTACCTTTTTGTAAAATGTTTGGAATGGAAAAGCAGTGTCAATTTTCCGTCGAATGCGACAACATACTGGAATGATACTCTTTAGTATTAAAAAGACGCGCGAATACCGTTAATATGAAAAAGGCATAAATAGGTTCCTCCAATTTGGGAGAAGTAATTTGGTATTAGGTTAAGCGGCAGCTAATAGAGGGCGGTATTTAGTGTCAGTTTATGATTAATCTTAGAAATATACAATTTTCGAGTTGTGTCACTTTACTTTTAAAGGTGCGACATGTTAACGAAAAATAATTATTCCATAATGATGACAGATCAAAAATTAATATTGTATTCGTAGCTTTATTGTATTAGATGATGCATTCACTTAAGATACGGCTTTTCGCTGGCGTCGCTTGCATTGCATAGCTCACATAGTGCGTAATGTATTGTCTGATAAGAATCAAGCATTCAGAGATATCATTCTCTTCATTTGAGCAATATACCATAAGCTTAAATGTAAAGTTCCAGTGGATCGTCGAATGAGTTTCTGAATAAACTTATGTCTGTAATGTGCGATTGCCATGGACCCCCTGCCCTTTATTCGTTTTATCTTAACTTTAAGTACCTACTTTACAATTACTGACGAAATGCATTTGTGAAATGTCACCGTACGCCACTGATATACGTATGTAAATATTAAATTCTGACAACATTTTCGCCTGTTGCGATGCTGTTTTTCTTCTTCTTTCAAACCAAACTTTTCTGAACGACTTCAAAACAATTGATTTGGCTTGGTCAATATATTTGCTGGAAATCCATAACGATAGGGTACGAAATGATGTTAAACACTTTTTACTGAAATATACAGGGTTGGGCAAATGTTTCGGAACGGCTTAATTACAGGCGAACGAAAAGTGATATCGGATCCGGGTTTTGGACAATCTATAGGACTAAAATTTTAATATTTGACTATTATACCATGTCAGTAATGTCACCAACTGTCAAGTGTTGACGTTATTTTTTTTTAATAGAACACCCTGTATATATTTACATTTTTAAATTCCACATAAAATTATAATTATTTTTTATTAAATGCACTATTAGTCTATACTTCATAGTTTCCGAGATATTGACTCTCGAAAAGTGACATTTTTGAACTTTGACAGCTTATAACTTTCTAACAGTACGTCTTAATGCAAAACGGCTTACATGTCCCTATCTTCAATTTTTATTATCTTCCCAAAAAATCAACTTCCGGTTAAACCGGATGTAACTCGAAAGCAGGAAATATAGTTGTTCCGGTTTAACTGGAAGTTGATTTTTTTGGGAAGATAATAAAAATTGAAGATAGGGACATGTAAGCCGTTTTGCTCTAGGACGTACTGTTAGAAAGTTATAAGCTGTCAAAGTTCAAAAATGTCACTTTTCGAGCGTCAATATCTCGGAAACTATGAAGTATAGACTAATAGTGCATTTAATAAAAAATAATTATAATTTTATGTGGAATTTAAAAATGTAAAAATATACAGGGTGTTTCATTTAAAAAAAAAATAACGTCAACACTTGACAGTTGGTGACATTACTGACATATGGTATAATAGTCATATAGTAAAATTTTAGTCCTATAGATTGCCCAAAACCCGGATCCGATATCACTTTTCGTTCGCCTGTAATTAAGCCGTTCCGGAACATTTGCCCAACCCTGTATAACCTACTGAAAAGTTTTATTTATTTTTATTAAAATATTTTTACATAACGTGAAAGAATGAATTATAACAATAAATGTATATTATTATTATTATTATTATTTTTTTAGTCAGAAAGTAAATTGTGTATAAAAGAGTTAGATTCTTTTTTTTTAATTATACCAAATGAGTGCAGAAAAAACTACACTGCATAATGAGTCATCAATAGGCTGAAGAATTTATTTTTGTCCGGCTGTTCTCTCGAAAACAAGGAGATATTTCTTGTTAAAGGACATTTTTAATCAAAATTATTTACTTCCAACATTTTTTTAATTGGAATAAATTTTTAATCTTTATTGTCATTTTTCGGCATTTCCAATAATTTCGTATATTTTATATAAATAAAGTGTGATTACAGCATACTTTATGTAGGAATGTACTGGGTGTCCTAAATTCGATGCTCACCAATGGGATCTCAGAAACTATAAAAGATACAGCAAATGGTAAATTGAGGTTGAATAGTTTGGAGTTTAAGTTAATGCTTGTGAAAAATCAAGAAAATTCCGGAGATATCTGAAAAACACCGAAAAGTTTATTTTCTGTTTTCGTTTTTTTTTTGTGACGTTATTTATAAACACATAGAAAAATTAACAGAATTTTCTTGCACTTTTTTACGACGCATTTAAAGATTGTTTTTTATTTATAAACGAGCGGTTCCATTTCAGATATCACCTTTATATCAAAATTTTTAAATACGGACCTGATAATTATTATATTTAAAAAATATGCAAATCGAACAAAATAATAGTATATTATTTAACGAGCGTATAATGTAGACCATTATAAAACGAGGATGAAGTTTACGGCACGAGCCAAATGCGAGTGTTGTAAATCATCCGAGTGTATTATGGTTCATTAGACGCGAGTCAAATACTATACTTTATCTAAAACCATCCATTTATACAGTGCCTGAAAAAAAGTTGAGTTCGTATGGGAAATATAATAATTACACTTGTTGTTTTATGATAATTCCACTTGTATTATGGATAGCATAATGCTCTTATTATCAGAAGTATTATGCACCTATTATTAAAGGGTTGCAGATAAAGATATTTTTCTACGACCATTAAACAATACAGGTATAACATATGCAATTTTGATAAAGTTATGTTAGTCATAATACACAGAGTGAGTTATAGCAGTTGTGATATGAGCTCATAACCCAACAGTCTTGTCAGTCTTTGACCAATATCATAATATCGAATATTAAATTGATTCATATCCAAATAGTTTAAAGCGAATAGCGTAATTAAACAAAACGTCGCGGCTGCCATGGAACACCAATGTCCTGTCAAAATGTAGATTGTCAAGGAATATTTTTGTGACAGTAATTATTTATTACATATTAGTCAGTTTATTCTTATAAAAAAACGAGTTTAACCCTTTAACTAGCACAGGTACATAAAAGTACCAGAATACCGTACAGTCCTGAAATCCCATAACAACATTAAAAATAATTAAAAGTACATTGAAATACCACTCTCAATAGGCACAAGAAAAGTTTTAACATCTAAACGCAGCGACTGTCAATATTATTATGCTTAGTTCACACTAGTGCGTGCAGATGGAACTGATTTATTCTGTTGTGCAAGTCGTCATGAGTGGGACATAGACGTACAGGGTCATCCAACCAGGACTGAACAGGGGCCTATTTTTTTAGTTTCCCTGTATTTATATTTAAACCAATATAGCCATTTAGTTTATGCTTTGCCGAAGAATCTAAAATTACCATTTAAAAAGCGATTTGACTTAAAACAAAGGAACTGTGGCGTAAAGTTGTTGTTTTTTCAATGGAACACCATGTATATTATTTAGTTTTATGAAACGCCCTTCTTTCCTGATTCCATAAATATATAGTTTGTCCATATTAGCTCAAACCGTTTTTAAGATATGAGCAATCAAACATTTAAAAAGCTGTATTTTAATGCATCGCCATTACGGGGATTTTCTTTTCCAAGGCATTCTAGACGTATTAAGCTCAAATGAATACAGCTTTTTAAATGTTTGATTGCTCATATCTTAAAAACGGTTTGAGCTAATATGGACAAACTATACATTTATGGAATCAGGAGAGAAGGGCGTTTCATAAAAATAAATAATATACAGGGTGTTCCATTAAAAAAACAACAACTTTACGCCACAGTTCCCTTGTTTTAAGTCAGATCGCTTTTTAAATGGTAATTTCAGATTCTACGGCAAAGCATAAACTAAATGGCTATATTGGTTTAAATAAAAATACAGGGAAACTAAAAAAATAGGCCCCTGTTCAGTCCTGGTTGGATGACCCTGTACTTTTGGCAAAAGTAGATTAAAATAGCATTGGTTTAATTTTAACCGCAGGCAATTCTGCCGGTACTCGCATGTACCGGTGTGGTAGTTAAAGGGCTACATTTTTTTTCTGTTGCGTCTGGGAGTTAAAGGGTTAAGTGACGAAGAGAACATTGTTTGCGCACCACCAAATAATCTGCAAGCAGCTAAAACTACATCTTAAGAGTTACTACCAGAAATATCCCGAAAAAAGTATGAAATAATGTATAATGCGTTTATGGGATGGCGAAGCGAAAAAAACGTAATTTCTCCGAGAGCTGGCAAACAAGTATAAAGCTTCAACACTATGGACACAATATTCTATGCTAAAAACTACTTTGGTAATTAACAATAATGTTGATATTAGCAAGTATGGCAAATTGCGGGCATTTTTGAGGCGAAGATCAGAAGGTTACATTCCGAAAAAGGCCAAAGTTTTTACACCTGAAGAGATAAATAAATTTATAAAGGATGCACCTGACAAGATTTATCTTGCAACAAAGGTAAGAAATTTATTAAGTTGACAGAATAGTCGGAATTGGAAAATAAAAAGTGCATTTTAAGAAAATTTGTATATTTCAGCTTTGATGATGCTTGAATTAAGTAGAGCGAAAAGTTTGGAGTTAATTAAAAGTTAGTTGTCTTTATTTTTTATCTAAATCTATGTACTTTCAATTCTAAGTGAATAAAACAATATAAAAAATTATATAAATAACAGTTGTGTGATATTTTTGTTTAACCCTGTATATTAGTCATAGAAAAAACATAGTATTTTACTCGCATGTAATAACTATAACCCACTCAGATGATTATGACCCTCGCCTTCGGCTGGTGTCGCAAACTTCATCCTCGTGAGATATAGCTACTATTACATGCTCATCAAATAATATACTATTAATAAGTAATATTTTAGTAACAATTTTACATTAGGCATTGTAATTTATTTTTTTTTAATTTTACTTTATTCCCAACCAACTTTACAAGTTTATTACAGGGATAAGTATATAAAAATAACTAACAATTATTACTCTAACTTAATAGGTAGATATATATATAAAAAAAAAGGCAGTTAAAAAAAAATTCGTTTTATATTATAAACGTATGATTAACACGTTAAGAAAAAAAAATTTTTATACTAGGAAATATTTTTTTAAATGAAATTTAAATAATGGTAGTTTTTTTAATGTTTTAATATTTTCCGGTAAAATATTATATAATATTAATCCATTATATAACAATGACCGTTTTCCAAAGTTACTGTTTATTTTAATAGTTTTTAAAAAATTAGTTTGTCTAGTATCATGTCTATGAATATCATGAACTTTTGTAAACGTTATGTTAGACATTTTTTGTTTTAAAAGTAAAGAATGAATAAATATGCAAATTTTTAAATTATATAAATTATTTATATCTAGGTATTTATTCGGTTTGTATAAATTTGTTGTTGGTTCTAAGTGCGGCAATCTATGAATACATTTAATAATTTTATTTTGTAATTTCTTTAAAGGGTTTAGTACTATTGAATTGGCTGAACCCCAAATAGAAATAAGATACTGAATTTTTGAATGTACTAATGCATGATAAATATTTTTTAAACAATTTAAAGATATACAGTGACGAATTTTAAAGAATATCCCAATTAATGGAGAAATGTAAGTTCGAATATGTTCTACGTGTTTTCTCCAGCTTAAATTTTGATCAATATATAATCCTAAAAATTTTATGTTATCTTTGTAATTAATATTTTCCCCATTAAATATTATTGGTTGCTTTTCCATATCTAGTCTTTGTTTGTCAATGTACATAAATGATGATTTATTAAAATTTAAAGTTAATTTATAAGATTGCAACCAGTCAAATATAATTTTTAAATCTTTTTTGATATTTAATTTGATGTCCCTAATATTTTTAGCATAATAAATAATTGTTGTGTCGTCAGCGAAAAGTTTAATTTGTCCATATAATTTTAATTTTGAAACAGAATTGATATAAATAAGAAACAATGTGGGTCCTAGAATAGAACCTTGTTGTACTCCACATCTAATTGTTTGATAGGAACTAATATTACTTCCTATTTTAACGCATTGTTTTCTATCTTTTATATAACTTTCAAACCAACGATAAATTTTTCCTCTTATTCCTATATCAAATAATTTAACTATTTAATAATATATCATGGTTTACAGTATCAAAGGCTTTACACAAGTCTAGAGATAAAATGCCGCATTTTTTTTTGGTATCTAGATTTAATTGAATGTTAGTAATAACATCCATAGCTGCAACTTCAGTATCTCTAGATTTGCGAAACCCGTACTGATTCTCGAAAAGTAAATTTTGTCTTTCTAAAAAATTCGTTAATTTTATATTTATAATTTTTTCCAAAATTTTTGATAGAACAGGCAAAACAGATATTGGACGGTAATTATTAGGATTATTAGTTTTATCGTTTTTAAAAACTGGTGTCACTTGAGCAAATTTCATTTTTTCAGGAAATGTTGATTTTTGTAAAGATAATTGTACCAGGTATTTTAAAATAGGAATTATTTCAATTTTAACTGCCTTTACTATTTTTACTGAAATATTGTCATAACCAGTAGCTTTATGTATATTTAAATTTTCAATTATATTCTTAATTTCATCCTCGTCAATATCGTTTTCATCTAAAAACATGGATTTTGAATTTACCTCTTCCTCCATTCTTTCTTTTAATGAGATCTTCTTAGCTAATTTTGGACCAATACTTGTAAAATGGGTATTCATTTCTTCACAAATTATTTGTTGGTTTCTGATTTCTTTGTTATTGACCACAAGATGTTCTATAGGAGTTTTTTTTTGATTTCGACGTAATTAAAAAGTTTATATTTTCCCATATTTGTTTTGCATTACTACTTTTAAATTTTTCTTTATAGTATTCCTGCTTATCTAACCTCATTTGTTTTTTCATTAATTTGTTATAAAAATTGAATGTTTCTGTATAGTTCGAGTTTTCAGGATACTTTTTCTTCTTTTTAAAAAAATTATCCCTGGTCTTCATTAGTCTTGATAGTTTTTCTGAAAACAATGGTTTGGAATTTGTTTTCATTTTAATATGAATTTGATACATACATGTTTCAAAAACATGAACAATCGAATTGTAATATTCATTAACCTTTTGAAATTTGTATTTATTTTCATTTAAGGTGGTTAAATTACTTTTTAATTTTTCTAAATGAAATCTTTTGATGGAAATATTTTCATATCTTGACTCTCTTATATTTGATTTAATAAAAAAGTCTATAACTTGAATTTTGTGATCACTTAGCGGGCTGTCCAAAAAATGTATTGCAACTGCTTCTTTTTCATTTGTAGTAACGTGGTCTATAAGAGTACTACTAGCTCCTGCATCTCTAGTTGAAATACTTTTGTTACACAATTTTAAATTATTTGAAGAATAAATTTCCATTAGTGATTTTGCATCATTGTTGTCTTCTAAAATATTAATATTTACATCTCCAATAAAAATGCATCTTAGTTTTGATTTTGCTAAATTTTCAAGTTGTTCATCCAAAAAGTTCATAAATTCTTTATTTTTTACAGAAGGGGGCTTATAAGCTGCACAAAACATTAAATTATATGTTGCTATCTGGATAGTAATATATGATAACTCATTTTCGGTTTTGTTTATAATTTCAAAATTAATATTATTTTTTACGAAAATTCCCAATCCTCCACCGGATTTTTCTCTTGAGGCATAAATTGAATTAAAATCTTTAAAATTGTGATATTTTTGTTCTTCCTTTTTTACCCATGTTTCAGTAATAACAATAATATCAGCATTTTCTTTAAAAATTAGTATCTGCAATTCATCCATTTTATTTTTAACTGAACGGGCATTGATATAAAGAATTCTTAGTGTATCATTCTTTTTACTTGAATTTTGATTCATTACTGCAGGTAATTTATTCTTTCTTTGGTATCCTTAATTTTTCTTTGATGAATTGGACAATCATTATTAATTGCTTCGTGAGAACAATTTATATTTATTTTTTGTTTCTCACTATAAGTTTTGCAATTGTTACAACAAGGGATTTTTTTTTCACACTTCCAAAAAACATGACTTCCAGAACAAAAAGAGCAAACTTGTGTTTTAGTACACTTAGTGGCTTTATGTCCATATCCACAGCATTTATAACAAATAAATATATTAAAATCTTCTTTTATTTGGCATTTGTTCCATCCAAGACTCACCTCCTGGTTAACTAATTTTTTAAAACAGTTTCCGTTACATTCAATGTACATAATATATTTTTTTGTATATCTTGATTGCCTTGTATATTTTATTTGTAAATCGTCTTCTTCATTTAAATATTCTATTTCTCTCAGCTCATTTAATAACTCTTCTGTTTCATTTTTTTTTTGATCCTATTAATACTAGTCTGGGTGATTTCATTTTTGAAATTTCTATTGTATAATTTTTATTTAACTTTTTTTCGGATATTTCCTTTAATTTTTCTAATTCTTCTTTAGTATTTGTTTTAATAATTATTCCACCGTTTTTTATCTCCCTAACATCTGTTACAGTTGCTTTTACACTTATTGGATTTACACTTCTTTGTACTTCTGCGATGCTGGATGGTAGAAAGGAAAAAATGTCATATCATGTGTACCCTTTCACCGGTGGGGGGAGTTACTACAGGCTTTCAAAAATGTAAAAAAAAACAGTCACATGGATATAAGTACTCCAGCGCGTTAGATATTAATAGCGTATATGCCCCACGTGACTCTCATAACGGAGGTACATTAATCTGCCGGTTTTGATGGTGGGGGCGGCGGTACGGAAGGGTTAAAAATGGAGGGAAAAAAAATTACTCGAGCGTGTCATATATTCAGAGGGAAGGTTAAGGGATCCCTAAGGAAGCTCCCATTCAATAGACTGAAGATTCGAATGTGACGCAAGCTCGCGGCGACTTTTCGAAAATGCAAAAAAAAATGCTATTTTGATAAAGGTACTCGACCATGTCAGATTTTTATACAGACGGTTCAGCTTGGTGTCCTGGTCGTGCTGATTCATAATCTGACGATTAATTTGAGGGATTTTGTTAATCTGACCGTTTTTTATGTTTAAATTTTATGATTTTTTTTTCTTAAATTTTAAAATGTTTCCGAAAAATTAAAAAAATCCCCATCAGAATTTTTAATTTAATCGAAAAATATTAAAATTATTATTTTACCCAAAATATTGATTAATTTATTATTTTTTTAACTTTACAAAATTCAGGAAAAAATGTTAATCTCAATGATAGTTAAAGCAAAGTCTTCTCCAAAGAATTCAATCCTGTGAAGAAGACTTAATCCTGTGAAAAATACTTTTTCTTTAACTATTATTCACATATATTAAAACAAAAAAGTTACAGGCTTTTAAAAGTGGGACAAACTAAAATGTAAAATAATAACCCGGTACATATAATCCCACAAATGATGTGATCATCCTGTGATGGCGTGATGGCTGACGGAAAGTAGTGTGGGGACGGTGCGAGAGAGTGAGTGATAAAGAAAGAGACATTGAGGCGCGGACTGCTTCACTGCAGCTGCACGCGCTAATAAACTTTATTGATGATTTTTGTTACTTCGGCTTGTGGTAATCGGCAGATTATATTTTTCCCGTTATCCTTGAATTATTTCCTTCAAAATAAAGAACAAATTTACCGCGCTCGAGAATGTCCATGTGACTTTTTTTTTGCAAGTTTGTGACTCTCCCACTCCCTTACGTCACGCTCAAATCGTCAGATTATTGAAATGCAGACTCTTTAGCATGTAATTAACCAACCACACCTTAATCTGACGCGCTCGAGTACATCCAGCTATCGATTTTTTTTTACTATTCTGATCAGCTGCCGTGCACGCGCGGCACTATATAGTGGGCTTAGACATGGCAGAGGTACTCAACAGGATGCAAGGTATCCCCCATATGTTAATCTGCCGCGCTTGAGTAAATCCCAAAATCCTCTGTTGGGCTCCCCTACTACAAACGATCCAACTTAATCTTAGCTTTATTTAAAATTTGCTTAATTATTAATAAAATCACTACACACATGTTAAAAATTTAATTTCCCTGGTCACTTTAATTGATCGCCAGTAAAAAATAATGATATTTCCCTACCGTTAATAATGATCTATACTACTTAAAACTTGTGTTAATTGAACAGTTTTCTGCTGCTTTTAGTTCTTTAACGTAGGTCTTTTAAAAAATCGTTGTGATAAAACTTTCCTAAAAGAATAATAAAACTCTTAAAAGATACAAAAGCACTTGGGCATTTTGTAAAAAGTTAAATATAAAAAAAAATGTTTTTAATTCTCTCGAAATTCAATGGAATAACGAGGCACGTGCTGAAAAGCCTCTTAAATTAAAAAGAAGCCATAAAATCCGGTTATTTGTCATCTCTTTATTTTATTTGTGTAGAATTTATAGTGTAAAAGAAAAATTAAGTACAAATATCTGCCTAACAGCAGCCTTCTTTAGATTAAAAAAAGGCTGTGGCCTAGTGACAATTTTAAACAATATTTTTGTCTACTGTGTCTAATTTTATTTGATTTTATATCGACTTTTATTTAGCGTTTTATCACTTGGGCATTTGCGTCTAAATATAAATAATTTCAAGTGCGAAAAAATGTTCAATTTTTTCTGTTAACTCCAAAAAAGTTCTAAAAGGCAAATTAACACCTTGAAAGTGAACATTTCGTAAACTCATTGATACATTTTCGTCTACTTGCAAAAGTTATAAAAATACATACAATAAAAAAGAAACGTTTGTGAAAATTAAATAAATATATAAAAATAAATGTGTAATTTAGTCGATCGTTACTTGATGAAAATCCATATTAAATAAATACGTAAAAGAAACAACGTTAAGGTTTCAAATCTTCACAAAATTGGTTTATTTTTATATTACAAATAAAAATAAAAACATGACATGTTTCGTAGCACTACTAGAGTCGATTCACTCAGTAAACCTGCAAGATGGCCGACATGTCATATGACAAAAGTCATTTTCCAGCTAAATAAAATAAATTTTTGCATTTTCAATGACTTTTGTCATATGACATGTCGGCCATCTTGCAGGTTTACTGAGTGAATCGACTTTACTTCGTCAGATGTCGAAATGGAAATGACAAACAAAGTTGTAGGTGTAGAGGCATTTACCTGCTAAGAACTAATTATCTAAATATTCCTTATTTTACGGGTTTTGGAAAAAACCCGAGTAATAAAGTATACCTATAAATACTGAACATAGAAGGGATTTTTTAAATAAAAAACAAAATTCAGCCTACGCAACTCATCTACTATCAGAAAACCATACTTTTCAGGATAATTTTTAAATTTTACATGTCGAAAATAAAAGTAAAAAGTTGTCTGGAATCTCTAGAAATTAACAAAATTAAAAAGCAGGCAAAATTTTAAACGATCAATTAGATGTTAACAATTCACCCTTATTAAATTTGTTTTAAAATATTGTATTTTCCAACCATTTTTATTTAATTCCTATTGCTCAGTATTTATAGGTATACTTTATTACTCGGGTTTTTTCCAAAACCCGTAAGATAAGGAATATTTAGATAAAATTAGTTCTTAGCAGGTAAATGCCTCTACACCTACAACTTTGTTTGTCATTTCCATTTCGACATCTGACAAAGTAGCAGTGCTGCGAAACATGTCATGTTTTTATTTTTATTTGTAATATAAAACTTAACCAATTTTGTGAAGATTTAAAACCTTAACGTTGTTTCTTTTACGTATTTATATAAAAATAATATATTATTATTCTTAAAAATGATTTACATCTCGTTAATTTAAACAAAAATAACTTTTTGGACACAACTATTAAACGTATTGCGCTTTATTGGGTTTCTCCAAAAAAAGCAAAAATTTCATCAATTTGTTAGTCGCTTTGATGAGATTTTTTTTTAAATAATTTATTTACTGGTTAGGCTAATTTTTTTAAAATAAAGTATTTGGCCAAAACAACTTACTTATTGTACTGTACCTATTGGGATAATACAAAAAAAGCATCAAGTCAGTTACTTTAAAACCACATAAAATATTTTTTTTTTAAATGATTTATTTCTCGTTAGCACTTACTTTCTGTAGTTCCGAACCTATTAAGTAATTTAGTTAATAAACCCCATAAGTGTGAAATAAAGTGTAATGACAAGTCTATCTTTTTAACTCCTGTAACGCCAGATGAAATTTGTAAAATAGGAAAAAAAATAAACAACAAACATAGTAGTGGTATAGATGATGTTCCAACAAGTATTGTTAGGTTAGCTACTGGTGAATTGCAGGAAGTATTATGTTACATAATAAATAACTCTTTTAAATTTGGCATTTTCCCGGAAAATTTAAAAATTGCATTGATTAAACCTGTATATAAAAAAGGAGATCCCGAAAGTTTAGACAACTATAGGCCTAAACGTCTGCTACCTGGATTCTCTAAGATTTTTGAATTAGCAATGAACAGTAGATTAGTTAGTTTCATAAAAGAATGCAACATATTTAGCGAAACATGGTTTCATAAAAGGAAGATCCACGCAAACGGCTATCTTTCAATTTGTATAATTTCTTATTGACCACCTTGAAAAAGGTGAAATGGCTCTTGGGATGTTTTTAGATCTATCAAAGGCATATGACTGTCTAGACAGGGAACTGTTAATTAAAAAACTGGAAATATATGGAATCAGGGGAAATGCCAAAAACTGGTTTGTATCGTATCTAAAAAATAGAAAACAAACGGTATCAATCACAAAAAGAGGAAACACATGTAAGTCAGAATTACTTATTAATGATATAGGAATAGCGCAGGGTAGTATTTTAGGGCCAATTTTATTTATATTGTTTATTATTTCATAACTGATAAACCGAATCAACATATTGTTAAATTTGCAGATGATACGAATCTAATTGTTGGGGATGAAGATCTGGAAAATCAGCTCACTAGGGCAAGACACTTTTTTGCACTGGTGACAGATTGGTTCACAAAAAATAAGCTTATTTTAAATAGGGATATAACCAAAATGATCTTATTTAGAACAAAACAGTCAGCAGTAGATAAACCTCCAACTGTAGAATTAGATAATAACGAACTAAATTTTTCAGAAAATGCAAAATTTTTAGATATACATATTAATGAACACTTTGATTGGTCATATCATACATACATTATTTTTTGGGGTAGACACAGTTCAATCCAGAACATTTTTATAGGCCAAAAAAAAATAGTAAGAGTCATAAGGAAGATGGAATATAGGGAAAGTTGCAGAAATGTTTTTAAAAATTTAGGAATGTTGACGGTTTATGCAATTTATATTTATGAATGTTTAATGTTTTTCTTTAAAAACAGAGATATGTTTAATCTAAGGGTAAACCATGAATATTGAACAAGAACATTGGATGTCCCGTACCCAGTACACCGATTAACTCTTACTGAAAAATGTCCTCATTATATGTGCTTAAAACTGTTTAATGCTCTGCCAAATAAGATCAAACAAATAAACTCGCAAAAACTTTTCAAAGGGGAAATCAGAAAACTGTTAATTAATTTAGAACCCTATAATTTAAGTGACTTTGTTGATACTATCTAGTTTGAATTGTCTGTGAAGAACGTGCACTGTTTTTTCGCCTTTTTTTTGACGTCATTTCATTTTGTATTCGTTTGTTTATGACTTGAAATAAAGAAATTTATTATTATTATTATTATTATTATTATTATTATTATTATTATTATTATTATTATTATTATTATTATTATTATTATTATTATTATTATTATTATTATTATTATTATTATTATTATTATTATTATTATTATTATTATTATTATTATTATTATTATTATTATTATTATTATTATTATTATTATTTTGGAAACTTAACACATATATGTGTTATTATATCTATTTGATTAATTTCAAAGCGAAAGTGATGCCGGAAATATTCTTTTACTATTTAAGGCACTTTACAAGGTAAGTAGATATAATAAAGCAAAAATTGTTAAAACATAAATAATAAAAAGGAAAAATATATGTTAATGTTTTTATAAATACCTATCTGTTTTAGACAGTTTTTGATGCTTTTGGAGTTTCGTATTCAAATATCCAACGAATTCAGGCAAAGGGGATAAAGAAGGATCTATATGTTAAGATTCGCAATAATATAGCTATTTTGTCATCCCGTGGTCGACAACTTCTCGAAATTCATGAACATACCAGAAGAGAGCATATTTATGGGATTTATAGAGCAGGTGTACACGTTACTATTCGCTCAATACAACTAAACCTTAAAATCGTTGATGGTGTTGAAATATCCACTGGTTCATCAGTGGACTGTTTAAACAAACTTTAATTTAAATGGCGTAAATGTACTGTATCAAACAGGCGTTTTTTAATAGATCAACCCCCCATATAGCCAAAAAACGAGTTAAATTTTTAAGGGAATTTAAGAAAAAACGGCAATTTTCCTTAAAACTTGTTTTTTTTTGGATGAAACCTGGATATACAGTAAGGAGGTTTTTAGGCGAAGTTGGCAAGATGATACTCTTCATATAGTTAAAAAAATCGTCAGAGGGTGTACGGTATAGTATTCTACATGCTGGTTCAGAAAATGGATTTGGGAATAATACAATTTTGATATTTAAGTCTGGCCTGAAATCTGATGTTTATCATGATTCGATAAATAGTGAAAACTTTAAGAAATGGTTTGAAAAAATGGTTACCTACCAAACTTGGAAGAACTGTCGCTTATTATCATGGATAACGCCACCTGTCATTCTGGGATAATTGAAAATTGTTGGCAGATACTGTCAGGATACAACAAAATGATCACCTGTTTACAATTTTTTAGTCTTCTTAAACATCCGACAAGAAAAAATGAAAAAACAAAACAAAAAGAATAATAGTACAAGTCCAACTTCAAAAGCTAGTATAGTTTTAAATTGTTTTCCCTTAATTTTTTAAAAATAAATTATAAAAGACGAATGATAAATTTGTTTATGGATAAATGTTTTTATATCAGGATTTATAGTTTTAAATATAGAAGGTCCACAACACCTTCCATGTAAAATCATAAATTTATTTAAAAAATCCTTGTATCATTATTAGGGAAAAACTTTCCCTCGTATCGTAATACATATATTATTTGTAATATGTAACCGAAAATAACCTCAAAAACGCAATAATTCCACCTGGTAAATGAAATACATAATTAACTAACCAAATGTATTTGGGTCACAATTCCTAAAATTAGAAATATTTTCGAATCATGAGTTGGTAAAAAATGTATGAATACTTCATTGGCTGAAAAGGGTTGGCGGAGGATTTGTTTGGCTTTATTTGTGACACTTTGTGTTGTTTATATTTAAGGTAATTTTCTTGGTGATAAAGGATACTATTTCCTTCGTACATATAACTACTGATGCGATAGCGCACGTTAAAGTTAACTGAATTTAGAAAATATTGATTTAAAAGTGATAAAAGAAAGAAAACCGAAAAAAAAAAGAAAAATTATGAGGAAATTGGAAATTTAAAACGTAATTAGTTAAAGAAAGTTACCATAATGAAGGGTGCAGGCAAAGAAATGTCAAAAAATGTAAATGTCCAGGAAAGCAATTTTAAAATTTAAAACCCTATAGTTTTATATGTGTTACTTTTAGGCCCAATCTTTTTATGCAATAAATTGGGATGTGTATTGGACATTAAAAGACAAAAATGTGTTACTTAAATCTCCCTTACAATTTTTGAAAAGCGTAATAACATTTAAAGTGGTACAAATCATAACGTACAAAAAGGGGGAATGTCACAGAATCACATAAGAAACTTCCTAGTTTTTTCGTATTTTCTTTACAAAAACTATTTTCAAAAGTAATGACAAAGTTTATTAAGTTTAACAAATATATTTATATATATTTATATTAAGCTATTATTTTTTTGTGCCTCTGGTACGCTGTGGTTTTGGACGCTGTGGTTTTTGTTATTTTGTTGTACTTGTACTATTTTTTTTTACTTTGTAACACAAGCACTACTTGTTTGCACCTGTCCACAAACTCAAAAAAATAACAGATACGCAGACAAAAAGACTACCGCCAAGCCAGGTCGTAATTTTATTGGCACTGTTTTTGCAAATTCCACCTTCTGAGCCTGATCCGCGCGGACATTCCCCCTTTTTCGCCTGTACGGCAAAACTTTAAGTCACGATATCGTTTGACTCTTCTTCTTTTGCGCCTTTATGATGTTCCTTCTCGATAGATTTTCTTATTTGCTATCGGATGGTTTGATTAGTTTAAAATGAGGAAATATTGACATTCCCCCTTCTTTGCCTGCACCCTTTATATCAATATGAGGCAAAAAATCAAAGTTAACTAATTTAGTTTAAGAAAAATTATAAGGATAAAAAAATTAGAGTTTTCTTAACAACCACATTAGAACTACAATCTGACTTGATTTTAACAGTCCTACATAAATTTCCAATAAATTCAGATAATATACTCATTCTAAGCTTTTTATTTGTGCCTTTAAGTAGCTTTGACGTATATAAGCTTATAATCGTTTTTTATTGAAATATGGTCAGTCGTAAATAGAACTGCAAGTAACGGCTATATTTTTTGGCATATCAAGATTTTGCGGTTGGTTGATTGGGTCGACCCAACGAGACATTAAGACCATTGGAAATAAGGATTAAAGAACACAACGCGCAAAAAGCAAATAGAGAGGCACAACCAACACTCAATATTCCGTATGTCAAAGGAGTATCTGAGAAAATAAGATGACTAGGACAACGATATAACATCAACACCGTATTCAACTCGAGGGACACCCTAAGAAGCCACCTGACGAAGACAAAGCCCACAAGTCAAAATGATAGGAAAAACTGCGTCTACCAGATCCCCTGCGAATGCGGCCAATCTTATATAGGTGAGACATTAGGACCATTGGAAACAAGGGTTAAAGAACACAAAAATAACACGTTAAAAGGAGAGACCGAAAAATCAGGTGCAGCTGACCATATCTGGAAACATGGTCACCATATCATGTGGTCAGAAGCTGAAATCCTAGATAAGGATCCACACTGGAGGGAAAAAAAGTTCAAGGAAGCTGCTGCCATTCACCAGAACCCAGGCTGCTTTAGTAAACCATCATTAGACATAAGAAATATCTGGAAACCTTTGTTAGATAGATGTAATCTTAGGATAAGATCGCGTGCCAACTCAACGCATGACTACACCCACCTCAGTTATGCTTTAGTGCACCTAGCTAGTATAAATAGTCTTGTAGTTATTTTACTTATTTAGTATTCACCTGAAGACGACTGGAGATACTTACCAGTTGAAACGTTGTGATTTAAAACAAATAAAGACAATGGAAGTCCAAAACTCTTTCATCATTCAAGGTTTTTAGGGTTTTATCTAAAACAGTTTTGGCCCTTGTGAAAAAGGCAGTAGTATATAGTAGTGCCCCGATTGATAATCTAAAAGTCTCCAGAGCTCAGGAAACCCATCACCTTATCAATATAGTCAGTTATTTTCATGATCTCCAGAGAAAAGCCTTTATTTGCTTTCGTTACCATTAAATTATTGCTCACAATTATAGCTTATTTTAAAGAACGTTCTTTCCTTATTGAACAATTTTATAAATATTTTTAAATTTTATCTGTTTGGTTAATAAAACATGGCACAAAATATGTTTCTAGCTTCGACTTCTTAAAAAATTTAAATGTAACCATGTTACCTTTATTTCTACTTAACTAACTAACTGTTAAGAGAACTGCAAAAACCCCAGGTCGTTTCCTCTTCTACATTAAAAGTTATTGCTAAATAGTGGGAAACTTTAATTCCCTTACGGCCTATTTCAAAGTTTCGCAATTTTCCTTTTATTAAAACATTTACATCCTACAAAAATATAATTTTTGGCTACATTTATTAATTTTAGGCGCTGATTAAAAATAAATTGTACTCTTGATTATGGTGTTTTTTCTTTATTTATTATCTAAAATTGCAATAATAATCCAAATGGTACCTACATTTATTACCAAGGTGGTCGTGGACAATAATTATAAAATAAAACAATTGTTATTCTATGTGATTTGGTATTTAACAAATACTACTTTCAATAAAAAGAATTGCTGTAATGCAACCATTTATCAGTTTTTAGTCTATTTTATAGCTCATTCGAAAAGCAATAAATAAATATAAATAATTTACATAATTTAAAATCAATTTATTTTAAATGTTCAAACTGTTTTCCATCATTTGAAATCCAACGATTTAGTAATCTTCCTGTAGGAATTAGTACTGCCTTTACTTCAGCCCATAATAGACTATTTACAGGATTTCCAATTGGTATAATCATATCTTCCCTAGTCGTTGTTAGGACTTTTTCAACAATGTCTTTAACTCTGCCCCATAAATAAAAATCCAAACATGTTAAGTCCGGGGATCTGGCCGGCCAGGGCAATACACCTTAAACAATTAAAAATAAATGGCTTACATATCATAGAATTTCTCATTTGTAAAAGATATTTTTTCTTAAAATATAGTACTTATCTCATATTATATTTTATAATAATTTTTTTATTCCAAAGTCGAACCATGTATGGTTTTGGAGATGCAGCCGTTCGCCAGCCTTAGTGGATCAACCTATATAAAAGTCCTGCTGCATTAATTTGAAATATTTTTTTAACATAGTCGTTGAAAAACTGCTAAGCAGTCACAGGAAAAACAAATAGTGCCATATTGATGACATCAGTCCGTCAATGTCTCCCCGGATCCTAACAGACTTTTTGCCTTTTATCAAGTTGTCGTCGGTCCCACTCCATTTTTCACAACGAGCGTCATTTGTCAGCGAATTGGGAATACACCGTAATGAGTTCGAAAACAACAGAAGGGCGTTCCCGCGAGTCGAGCACGGATTTCCTTACATCCCGTTTCTTTTGGGTCAATTGGTTTTTCCACGGAAAATGCATGCTGACGAATCATCGGGTGGTATAAAATAAAATTAGATCGGAAGGATTTACTTGGAAATAGAAATCGTCCTTACGTAAAATAACTTTTTCGTGAAAGGTTAAAAAAACCGGTTTCTAAGGGTAGCAAAAAATATTTGTTGAAACTATAGTAATTCATACAGGGTGACTTATTAAAAACTTACAATGGCTATCTTTTCTACATTAAAGGAGGTATCAAAAAACCAAAAATATTATTTTTGTGAAAGCGTTTTGAAATAGACATATTTCGATATTGATTAGAATTTCGAAATGACACTCTTTTAGGCACTAGTGTCTAAATGTGACAATTTTAGGCACTAGTGCCTAAAGGTAAAAATGAAACATTAAAATCAATGAAAATATCTTTTTATATATGTTAAATGTACAATTATGTAAACTGTTGAACTGAATTCTAGAGGCATCTAGCTTCTCTTCTTTAAGAGCAATGTATTAGTAGTCGGAATGGATAAACTGCTAGTACTGAGAATGCTAACTTCTGCTTCTGAGTGAACTTCTTTTATTTTTGTATTTTGCGTATCTTTCTGCCCTATGATTCTTTTTGCTATTTCGTTTTTCTGTTCAATGGAATTTTCTATATAACTCTCGGCAACTGAGCTTGATCGCCAACCTCCATGACGCTTTAAAAGTGTCATGTCCGCTCCAGAATCTGCCAACATTGTTGCAGAGCTGCATCGGAAGCAATGGCCAGTGTATTCATTGGTGTTGGGGAGTCCAAGGATTTTCTGCTATTTTTTTTGGCATACCTCCAATTGTATTAATTCCAACTGGCAGAGTACAGCATTTACCACTTCGATATGTCAAGAAAAATCGCTGATGTGTCGTATTCAGTGGACGAAGTTTTGCGTACTTACGAAATAGATCTAAAAAATTGATGCCATCTATTGATCCCTCAGTAATCGTAAACATTCTTGGAACATGAGTTTTTGTGTTCGAAATTTTGACACTGATAAACGACTGACAATCTTTGATGATGTCCTGATATCCGGTAGCTTTCCTTTTTAAAAATGCAATAAGGTTTGTAAATTTGCAAATATCTATGTTTTTGTTTAGATAAATCATGGTGCGGAGCATCGAATATTTGCTCCACAAAGTTGACGGCCTTAAGGTGGTGGATAGCTTGAGGAAATAGGCTAGCCTATTTGGCCTTGTGGCCTTTTCTGTAAAGTTCTCAATATGTTTTTCTTTGGCCCAGGTTTCAAAGTTGTCGTAGGTTTTTTCGTATAAATGTTTCGATTTTTCGGGTACTAACGTGGATAGCGCAGCTTCAGCAGCTTGTTCAATATCCAAAGACTCGTCAATATCACTCATTTGAAGTAATTTTTTCGAAAAACTTTGCGGGAAAAAAGGCAAAACGCGACGTTCGAACTTGACATTAAATAATGCATAAACAATGCCTTAGAAACAGATTGCCTCCCTACTTTTCAAAATGTTTAAAAATACTAATAAAAGCTTAAATTATCAAATTCTCCGCTTTCACAAAAAATCTTGTATATAATTCGTTACGAAACGATGTCTTTTAGCAACTAGACGTGTTGTCAAACTCGGCTTTGCCTCGTTAGACAATTTTCACGTCGCGTGCCTAAAAGACTCATTTCGCAACTTATTGTATAAATAGCTATTTTCTAAAAAACGCGGGGGAATAAAATTAAGTATTTTGCGGACCACCCTCACCCACCCCTGAAGCACTACCCTCATCTACTCTCTCCTCTTAAATCCTAATTGGCTCTACCCCACTTGTGACACCTCTCTGGAAAGCTTAACAAAAATGCTTTTCAGTGATTGATGAGAGTTAAGTACAAAATATTAGGAAAATTTCAAGAATATACTTTATAACTGGCTTTTGCAAAATTTGTCGGAAAAAATTAGAAAAATGACGTAAATAATGAAAGATTATCCCAATCTTAAAATAATAGTATATTATGTTACAAGGACGAAAAATGTAGTATTCCGGACGTAATGCGGGAGATTACCGGACGAGGCAAAGCCGAGGCCGGTAACCCGCATAGTCCGAAATACATTTTTCGTCCGTATGACATACGATATTTTTTATCCGATTGTGGTTTTGTTCCGATTATAAAAGAATGTAAAAATAAAGTAAACCAATACATTTCATCTTGCACGGTAATTTGTCGCTTTTAATATTTGTCGGTTAACAATAAAACCTGTAATATGCGTATCTCTGGATAAGTATAATATAACAAATAATTACTTAAATTATTAATAATATCGTTTGACGTTTTGTCAATCAGGCGATAGTTTTAAAACTTGAAAACACAAAAATAGAAATAGAAAATGATAGTGGAGATCTTATAGTAGGTACGCCAACACTAATATTCGAGAAACTGCCAATGAAGTTAAATGAGATTACGAGCATTATTGAAACGAAAAAGTGTTGATTATTGTCCAAAGAAATCAAAGACCCTAACTAAAGAAGAGTTTCCAAAATTCCTTTGTCATGCTCCAGATGACAAATACTTAATGTTGAAGGTAAATATAACTGTATAATTTTATTTTAAATTTCTTACTAACAATTTTCTTAATAATTACAGGTTGCTCTTATTTTTGGAATCGCTGTCGTCGAAAAAAACTGGCTCATATGAAAATTGATGACATACAAGATTTGGGAACGGCTTTGTTAATAAAAATTTCCTATAATAAATCAAACAAACCGATATCATTTACGGTGACGGGAGAATAGCTAAAGTATTATAGAAATTATATGGCTTCACGTCCAACAAATATGAGTAATGGGCGATAAGCAAGTTGTCGATATACACAAATTTGGCTCCATACCTCAGGAAATAGCGTCTTACCTAGAACTGCCGAATGCCAAGGAATTTACGGGACATTGTTTCCGAAGAACATCGGTCACATGCCTTGTAGATGCGGGGGCAGACATAACTTCTCTAAAACGGCCTGGAGGCTGAAAGTCTTCTGGAGTAGCCGAGGGCTACATAGATGATTCCTTAAGCAATAAGTTAGTGCTGACCAAGAAAATATTCAACATTCCACAATCTGAACTGCAATCAGTACCGACTCATAACGGAGAGCAAAAATATTAACACATCCTCAAAGTCAAATTTACAGCACCCTGTACTTGTTCAAAATTTTTCTAATTGTACTTTAATATAAATATTGTAAATAACTGAAAATAAAATAAACAGTTTGTTGAAAAAATATTAGCGTCCGAAAAATATTTTTCGGCCTGGGACGAAAAGCGTTACCTAGATACCAGTGCAATAGTCAACACCTTATTAAAAATGTTACCTTTTCGTACAAATATCTGATCTAGAAAACGTCATTTTTTGACAGAATCGGATAAAAAATATTATTGTAGTGCTATAAGTATTTTTTTTTTGCTGCAATAACGCAAATACTTGTTTCTTGCTCTTTTTTTAACCATTTTATTAAGTGCTCAAAATGATTTTAATTTTATTCTAAACAGAAACAAAGTCGATTTTTAAATTCCTCTCTAACTTTCCGAAAAATGTGTATACAGGGTCCTGTAATAGTGCGTCAGGCTTCCATAGCTCCTATACGAATTGAGTTAGGACTTTCATTCAAACGCTAACTTATACTGTATCATACGGGGTACTTCAGGAAAATATTTTTTCATATACAGGGTGACCCAAAAAAGTGTTGTCATAAAAAGTTGTGATTTTTTAAATGGCATACCCCATATTTTTTTGCATATTTAGATGTATGCTATCGTCCTTTATAAATGCCTAAAATTTTGTTTGATTTGCTTTGGTAGTTTAAGAGCAATCAATTAAAAACTGAAAAAAATATATTATTATATATTGGTGGAAAAAATATCAAAAAAAAAACAATCTAAAAGTAGTTTTTTAAACACGGTATTAAGTGAGTTTAATGACAAGAGGTTTAAAGATACTATGAATCGAATAGTATTTATTTATTTTATACAGGGTTTTCATAATAAGGTTTCAAAAATGACACACTTCAAACCTATTTTTCTCAACTTTTTCAAATGGAGCACCCTACATATTATTTCGGTATTTTATATAAAATACACAAGCAGTTTTTTTTTGTAGTTGAAGCATATAAGTTATTTCCAGCCGTTTTCGAAATAAATGTAAATTTCATAAATTATGTCGATTAAACAGAGTTTATTTTTAAAATTAAGCGTAGGCGACTAGACTAATAAATAAAAACTACAGTAATTGTTCAAAATGTCTTCCATTTTGTTCTGTGCACAAGCCAACATGTTTTTGAAAAGGTCTGTTTATTTTCCTTAACATTTCAAGGGAAATGCTAGCAAACACGTCTCTTATCCTTTGCTGCATTTTATTAGCAGTTGTAGGTGTTGTAAACAATTTGTTTTACGGGTCCCCATAAGAAAGGTCTAGTTTTGTAAGATCCGGCGATCTAGCTGGCGGGGGGTCCGTTTCTACCGATCCATTGGTTCGGAGAGGTATTATCAAGATAATTTCTTATAATTTATTCACCCGATATTACACTTTTTTAAAATAAATTAAAGAACTTGTCAAACTAAGTATATGATTCCATGTTTTATTTCAAAGCCTACTATGGGTTTTAGAGATGAACCTTTCTAATGAACCTCTTTGCTGGTATTGCAATTGAAATGTTAAAAGGAAAATAAACAGACCTTTTCAAAGACATGTTGGCTTGTGCACAGAACAAAATGGAAGACATTTTGAACAATTACTGTAGTTTTTAATTATTAGTCTAGTCGCTTACGCTTAATTTTAAAAATAAACTCTGTTTAATCGACATAATTTATGAAATTTGCATTTATTTCGAAAACGGCTGGAAATATCTTATATGCTTCAACTACAAAAAAAAATTGCTTGTGTATTTTATATAAAATACCGAAATAATATACAGGGTGTTCCATTTGAAAAAGTTGAGAAAAATAGGTTTGAAATGTGTCATTTTTAAAACCTTATTATGAACAGCCTGTATAAAATAAATAAATACTATTCGATTCATAGTATCTTTAAACCTCTTGTCATTAAACTCACTTAATACCGTGGTTAAAAAACTAATTTTAGGTTGTTTTTTTTTATATTTTTTCCACGACTTCAAAATAATTTTTTTCAGTTTTTAATTGATTGCTCTTAAACTACCAAAGCAAATCAAACTAAATTTTAGGCATTTATAAAGGACGATAGCATACATCTAAATATGCAAAAAATATGGGTTATGCCATTTAAAAAATCACAACTTTTTATGACCACACTTTTTTGGGTCAGGGTGTATATGAAAAAATATTTTCCTGAAGTACCCCGTATGATGCAGTATAAGTTAGCGTTTGAATGAAATTCCTAACTAAATTCGTATAGGAGCTATGGAAGCCTGACGCACTATTGCAGGACCCTGTATACTTCGACAAGCATCAATTATACTCTGATGCAACTCTTTCAGAGAAGCCGGCTAGGTTTTGTAATCTAGTGCTTTAATGTAACTTTATAAATATAAGTTCATAGCGGTAAGGTCACGTAATCTTGGCGATTACTCCATTATACCTCTTCTGCCAATTCACTGGATTGGCTAATTTTGATCCAACCACCCTCTCACCACAACAGCATAATAAGGAGTGCTCGCTCCATCTTGCTAGAAGCGTAGAAGTTCTCCGTTCAAATTTAGATTGCCTTTTAAGTTTCTGGTTTCCAAGTTTATGAACTATCGAGGGCTTTATAGTTTGATTGAGTATTTCACCATAAACTTGACAAATTAAATTTCCTTCAGTAGAAAAAGGACTTATGATATTGTGTCCCAGTATTCCTGCCGAAACATTGATTTTCTGGGAATATCCGGTATGCATTTCAGTAAAAAGTTGGAAATTAACTCCACTCCAGTAGCGATAGTTCTGTTTTATTCACATGGTCTTTCACGGAAAAAAAGCGAATGTTTTTTTACAAATTCGGATATTGCCGTAATTTCCCTCTAATGGTTTTACAAAACTGAGTTCTTCTGTCCGGTTCTTCATCACCATGTTGTTGCAAAATTGTTATTTTGTAAGGGAAACATTTATGCATTTTCAGTACTTGCCTAACATAATATCTGGACACGCCGATAACTTGCTAAATTGACAGTTACCCAATAACCTTAACTGATGTCATATTATTTCTGATTTAAAAATTTTTGCATTTTATACAACACATATCATTTTGGTATACATTTAAATTTTTTGCCGGCATGCTGCTGATAATTCGTTGTCAAGTACAAAGTTAAATAGATTACTAGGCAGAACTTGATATAATTTTTTTTATAATTGCGGTGCGGGAAAACAGGATAAATGACATATCCGATCTTGTCAGGCGTTATCTTAAAGTAGTTATTTTTTTCTTGATATGACAGAACTTGATATGTCATATCATATTTCAATTCAATTTCAATTTCAATTTATTCATTTGGTAATTTGTACATTGTACTTTTACATGTCAATAAAATATGGTAACATAAAAAATAAAATAAAATTTACAATTAAAATCTTATAAGTTAAACACACAATATAAAAACAGGATTCCACAATACAGTAAACACGATAAATACAGGATCACGAAAAATATCTTAAATATTCCTCATTTGAATAAAATGTGTTATTAATTAAAATTTGTTTCATTTTGTTCTTAAATATATGTGTTGGTAGTCCCCTAATTTCCCTTGGCAACACATTAAAATATTTTATTGCCCAGTAGCCAGGACCATTTTGACACCTCTTTAGTCGTTGGTATGCTGTTATCAAATTACTTTTATTTCTGGTTGAGTGATCGTGTACATTCTCATGGGTCGAAAATAACTGGGTGTTATTTTTTACATAGAGAAGACACTCCAGAATATACAGGCACGGCAGGGTAAGTATTCCTAATTCCCTAAAACTCGCTCTACAATCATCCCTAAAACCTTTCACCTTACACTTATAACTCTCACTGCCTTCCGCTGCAGTCCGAAGAGACGATGTGTACCCGAGGCATGGCCCCATACTAATATATAACTATATATGCGAGTTGTGCATGGAAAGTCGCAAAATACGCTGATCTCAGCACTCTGTAGGAAACATTTTCTGCAAGACGGCGTAGCAGATAAAGGCTTTTATTCATTTTCGTCGCTACATCTTCAGTATGAATGCTCCATTCTGCTTTTGGATCCATAAGAACCCCAAGAAACACTGTATAAGACGTATGTTCATTCACAGCACCCACATCTCTCATTGCAAACACCATTCTTTCTGTCTTGTTTTTGTTTAGACTTAATCTATTTGAGTTAAACCATCTTTCAGCCATCTCCTGCGCCTCCAGAGAGCCCAACAGCGAAGCCTTAAGAGTCTCTGCCACAACAGAAATGGTTGTGTCATCAGCAAAAAGGGCATAACCAGATTTTTGATCTATTAAAGGCAGATCATTTACGTATATAAGAAAGAGTATTGGCCCCAGAATAGATCCCTGAGGCACACCAATGGTTATCTCCCGCCTTGCCGAAGTCACACCACCATACTGTACAGCCTGGCACCTTCCTGTAAGATAGGATTTTAAAAGTTGAAGACTATCATTTAAAAATTTGTAAGCTTGCGCAGGAGGATTCCATGGTCAACGCAGTCGAAAGCCTTGCTGAGATCACAAAACAAAACAGTGTCATAACACAGTCCATTAAAAGCGTCCATAATATCAGACATGAGGATTCCCAAAGTTGTATTTTTATTTTTCCTAAAGCCGAACTGATTATCGTTAAAAACGTTATTTTCCTCAAAAAAAATTATAATTTGTTTAGACATGCATTTTTCAAAGATCTTGGATAATATAGGAAGAAGTGATATTGGCCTATAGTTCTCCGTTTCCTCCGTACTACCCTTCTTAAAGAGAGGAATCACAAGCGCCCCTTTCATACATTCCGGAAATGTTCTTTCTCTGATACACAAGTTGATTAATTTTGTGAGGGGTACCAGAATCAGATTCTTTATTGACTTCAAAATTTTTACATTGTGACCGTATATATCACGGCTGTTTTTGTTTTTAAGCTGGTTTATAATGTCACGGACTTCATTAAAACTTACCTCATTGAAAGCAAAAGCACTCTGAACCTCAACACGCCTCAAAACATCCAAGGGATCTATGTCTGACTCCGGTATGGCCTGAATAAGTTTATTTGCAATATTTAAAAAATAGTTATTAAAATCATCGGAAGTAAGGTTATTAGATTCAATGGTTTTTTTCTCCTTTCCTATGTTTTTGTTTATGATCTGCCACATGCTTTTTATAGGATTACTAGCAGAATTAATACGATTATCGTTCGCCGCGATTTTGGCTTTACGGATCTCTTTTTTGTACTTTCTTTTATATTGCATATAGTAATGTCTATTTGCATAGGTGTTGTACTGTTTGCTGATATCGCCCAACAATCTTAGATGTTCCCTCATAGTTCGTAGCCCCTGATTGAACCAACCAAAGCCATTTTTCGACCGCATTATATATTGCTTTTCTGGAAAACATTTAGTATATCCCTCACTCAGAACACTCATAAATCTTTCAAACTTACTATCAGCATCTACTCCCTCACACTCAACAAAACCCCAGGATCTCTCAGAAAGGGCTTCATAGAACATGAATAATCCCCTCCGAGTAACCGGCCTGAATGTCCTTTTTGTTTGGAAAAGACTTTCGCCGTGCGAAAAACCAGACACACTCACAATTTGGCCCAAATGATCAGACATATCAGGGTCAGTCACCTCAGACTCGTCAACATTCAAACCAGTACTCACAAAAACATTATCCAGGCAATTGTTTTGTCTAGTTGCAACATTTATTGTTTGCTGCATGCCAAATTCCGCCATTGTGTCACACAACTGTAGTGTAGTTTCTTCATTTGTGCCGAAGTGCACATTAAAGTCACCGGCCAAGATAACTCTCTTATTGGTTCCAAGATCACTGAGCAGAAGATCCAGACTTGACAAGAAGGTATCAAAATGCATTGACGATTTTAACTCGTCCAAAAAACAGTATTTTCCGGACTTGTAACGTAAATTACTATTTTAGTCTTCCCTCAACTGACAGTACAAAGAATGGGATTAACCCGCAAAATTATGTTTCGTGCCTTTCTTCGTTTTTTTGATACGCCTGTAAGACATTAAAATCGTCAATGCACTTCTATGATCGATTCTCGAACCACTATAGAATCAAACTGACGAAAACCGTGCATGTGTGCAAGGATAACACGAACGCGGTAAATCGTGTAAACGGTGCCGTTAGGACGGTCGCCGTGAAAGTGTGCAAAAGGCATTAGTCCAACGTACCGCTGGTCGTCATCAAGTTAATATCATTATAACTAATATAGGCTACGGCGTGTTATCTGACCAAAATCACCTACAGACTCCCGGACTATCTAATGTCTTTCACGTCGCGCCGTTTCGCCGTTACGAAACGATAAAGTTAAATTACCTTAATTTAATTGTTAAAGTGTCAATAGATTTGAAAATAGTAAAAATAAAATACTATGGTTGATTGTAGATAAGGCATAGTATTTGAAAAGCGTATAATGATCCACGCCTATTACGGCCTACATTATACGTTCGTTAAATAAATACCATAATAAGGTATTCCATATTAGGCTTACTTTTATGAAAATCAGAAATATGCAACGTTTTATTTGTTTGCTCATAATTTCTGTTTTGATGAATTTAGGACTGGTTTCTATGTCCTGATCAACACATTTGATACCCGACCATTTTATACGGACATTTGAAATGTGTTAACAGTTATTTATTTTCCTATCACTTATAACAGTAGAATCATTATTTCATTATAATTTTTATATTAATTGCTTATATTTTTAAAATAAACCAATGCAAGTGCATAAAGATCTTATACCAATAATTATTTCCTTTATTGCTAACGAGATAGGTTAGGAAAAGATTAGTTCAAGATGGCGGACGTGAGTACGCCCGATTGCGATCGCTCCACAAAAAAGTTAAAAAAAGTGTGTTTTCACTGCAAGAAAAAAAGTGGAAAGTGAAGTAAAGTGCCTAAAATGTGGACTTGACTTTCATCCTGCATGTTTAAGGCAAGCTGCTGGCCAGAAAAATGCTATATGTGTGCATAAACACGAGGAGGACCAGCAACAAACATCAAACAATGAAACTAACGAGCATCAGATTCTGAAGGTATTGGTTCACGAACTACAGAGCAAAAACAGAATTCTGGAAGAAAACAGTGACCTTCTAAGAGGAAAAGTTAAATTTCTTGAAGAAAAGCTGAAAAACTTTGAAGAAATGATAAAAAACAAGATCAGCTGATGGAAAAAAATCCGGGACAAATGTCAAAGGTGGCAACACTGAAAAAGATGGATGACACTACAAAAATAGTGAACATCCACAGAAATACCACCACTGATACGGTTTCCAACAGCCAAATACCAAATACTAAAAACCCAGAGGTGAAACCGAACAAACAATTGCAGATTGTGACGACACATGACAGAACCGACAAAGACAGCCATGCCGATGTAAACAGTAATGACAAGGAAAAGGAGATTTGTGACGACGATGTCCAAAACAAAAACGAATGGAAAACTATTTCAAACAAAAGAAATAGAAACACACGACCCATGGAGGAAAGCCGCCCCGAACCATTAAAGGGACTAAACGACAACACCACGTCGCTTAAAGTAGCGCAAAAAATGTCCTTTCTGTTCCTATCTGGCCTCGACCCAGAAGTAACAAATGAAAATGTGTCCGAGTATCTAGCAGGTAAAAATCTAAGGGTCTTAAACTGCCAAAAAATGAAGACTAAGAAAGAAAAATATCGCAGCTCATTTAAATTAACTGTGCCATATGAACACCGGGAGCAATACTTATCGGGAGATCTATGGCCTAAAGGTGTCATCGTAAACCATTTTCTAAATCTACAGCGCCCAACAAGGGTGAATCATCAGAAATCACCTCATCCAAGGACAGGGAATCAATCACAACAAAACAAATAAGGGTCTTAAACATTAATGCAAGGTCGCTAAGGAACAAGGTACTTCAGTTGGAGTCATTCATTGCTGACAAAAATATAGACGTTGTCTGTGTGACGGAACACTGGATGACCGAGACAGAAATTGGTGCACTCTATATCGATGGCTATAATACTTTGGGATTTTCTGCAAGAAAAGAATCCACTGGTGGTGGTACTGTGATCTTCGTCCGTGATGAGTTAAAAGCAAGTGTAAAACATTTTAGGGTAGACTATAATATGGAAAAGTGTATAGAATACTCGTGTGTCTTTGTAAATGATTTAATATCTATGTTTTAGCAATGTATAGGTCCCCAACGGGTCATTTTGATACCTTCTTGTCAAGTCTGGATCTTCTGCTCAGTGGTCTTGGAACCAATAAGAGAGTTATCTTGGCCGGTGACTTTAATGTGCACTTCGGCACAAATGAAGAAACTGCACTACAGTTGTGTGACACAATGGCGGAATTTGGCATGCAGCAAACAATAAATGTTGCAACTAGACAAAACAATTGCCTGGATAATGTTTTTGTGAGTACTGGTTTGAATGTTGACGAGTCTGAGGTGACTGACCCTGAGATGTCTGATCATTTGGGCCAAATTGTGAGTGTGTCTGGTTTTCCGCAAGGCGAAAGTCTTTTCCAAACAAAAAGGACATTCAGGCCGGTTACTCGGAGGGGATTATTCATGTTCTATGAAGCCCTTTCTGAGAGTTCCTGGGGTTTTGTTGAGTATGAGGGAGTAGATGCTGATAGTAAGTTTGAAAGATTTATGAGTGTTCTGAGTGAGGGATATACTAAATGTTTTCCAGAAAAGCAATATATAATGCGGTCGAAAAATGGCTTTGGTTGGTTCAACCAGGGGCTACGAACTATGAGGGAACTGGGTACTTCCCGGACGGTTGCCGAAAAAAACGTTTTTAACTATTTTCGGTTGTCCATATCCAGCTTTGATAACCTACACGAACGATTAAAAAATTCGCCTCAACGTCAAAATACATATACACGTAGGGAAAATGTTTGTCCGCCCACCTCTTAGTAATAAGTTAGAATTGTTCAAATATGAAGTATCGCAAAGCATACAGAGGTAGGTAGATTATGTTTCCCCCGCTCCATCGTATTGCATCTCGCTCATGGTACTCGCTGGTGGCACGCCGCGCCGCTTCGATTCTATTAATATCAAATAAATATTCATTTTTTCTTACGTTGCCCCTGAATAAAAGGATCAGAATCAAGCAAAACGCATCGAGCCAGCCAGATCCGATGCGATGGAGTTGGGGAAACATAGTCTACCTATTTCTGTTTACTTTGCGATACTTCATATTTGTACTATTCTAACTTATTACTAAGAGATGGGCGGACAAACATTATCCCTACGTGTACATATGAGAGAGTGCATACAGCCTATGGAAATGTTGGCTGTTACACTCAAAATCAGGATTGACCTCCAAACATATTTCATTCCAGGCACTACTTGTGCAGTTTCTGTCCTTATATAATATAGAACTTGTTTTGTCCCAAATACCCGGCCTTGCTTTCACCAAAGATATCAGCAGATCCATCTATATCTACTGCCATTGCGAAAAATATGATTATGATAAAATATACTAAATAAAATAATGTTCCCGCCAATTAACCAAGAAAATATCGTAAGCACGGTACATGTGCGAGCATCAATTAACTAAATCATAAACTCTACGGGGCATGTCTCTCTGTCAACACGGTAACGGTCGCCGTGAATTGTAGTGGGGGCTCACTGTGACATCGCGGTGGAACGGAACCGTGTACACGGTGCCGGTGCGTGTGCGTGTCATATAGGCTGCCTTAAGGTCTGGACACACATGACCGGACAGTGACAGGACCGAGCATTGGCCGAGTTTACGCCCGTGCTCCGTCCCGTACTCTAGAAGCCACACATAACCGAGGCTCGCCCGTGTTCCGGTCGTTTCCGTTCTTGTCGACTCCAAAATTAATTGCCAGTCTGTGTTTCCGATTTGTGAAGTTTAGTTGCAAGAATGTTGGCTAATTTTTGCAATAATGAATTGGGAATTATAGCACTTGTTTTAGAGGAAGAAGATAAAGAAGCAAGAATGAGCAAGCAAAAAAAAATAAGAACTATGTGGGTCCATAGTACATGGAAAACAATACTTGTACATGGAGAGTTTGGGACTCTATTCCTTTATCTTATGGACGATGAGACAAAGTTTTATGAATATTTTACATTTCTACAAAACATTTCATCATCCGTCACGTCAAATTAATAAACAAAACTTATTCCGCCCGACCCGCTCGCATATTTGTACATAACACCCAGGATCGCCAATCGGCTTCCGCCCGAGCATGTCTCGTGAATGGCGGAGTATATGACAAATCGGTTGGGTTTGTTCGGGTTTGTTCGGGTTTGTTCGGGTTTTTATATGATTTTCGTTCTATTTTATATTTCCTATTAAAATTAGGTTAAGTATCTACTGTTCAGAAGAAAAATTGTACCTTATAAATAATTTAAATTTATAATTGTCTGTTCAATATCGACCAAATTTGTGATTACGGGTGTTAGTTACCCAACCAATTTGTCATATCGGAGAGGTGTTCGAGCGAGGGCCGAATGGTGATCCTGGGTGCTATATACAAATATGCGGCCCGCTCTCGGCTCAGCGTCGCTCGGACACGGGACGGTCATGTATCAACAAATTACATTTATTTTAATGGTTTTATTCGTTCGCCGGGTGACGGCCGATACTCGGACGTTTCACGGCACGGACAAGGTTATGTGTGTCCAGACCTTTAACCGTATAAACGGTGCCGTTAGGTCGGTCTCCGTGAAAGTGTGCAAAAGGCTTAAGGCTGTTTAATATACCTTCATAATAATTATGTAAATCAGAATCGGTTATGGCGATTTTGGCTATTAAAATATGGTTGTGCCTCTCGGATTATTACGAATTCATAATAGTCCTAGATGTATTATTATGTCTATCATAATACTTTTACTATCACAAGTATTATGCGCCTATTATTAAATCGTTGTACATAAAATAAATAAAATATGTGTTCTGCTTCATTTTATGGAACTGTTTCTTCGGTTAGGTGTATTACTTTTGCGTTTGCCATTTTCCGACCACAGCTATCATCATAAAAAATATATAATTTTTAAATGGGATCTCTGGCCGTTGCAGCAAAATTTATTTTTATTGCACTTTATTTAGTTTTAAACTCATTGATAATGCTTCGCTTTTCATTCTCTTGATGGTGCGGTGTTCCCGTATACTGGTTCAAGTAGAACAATAAGTTTCCTTTCTTTCGTCGAATACTAGCCTCACTGATGAGGCATGATATGGCGAAACTCGTCTGGGGATAGATCTCACGAAATGAAAGAAAAAAATGTTTTTAGTTGATAATTTACTAATGTTTACAAAATTTGTAGGCTAAAAAATAATAGTCTAAGTTATCAAGATCGTCCGGTAAATATCAACGCGTTTGAATCCTCGGCAGTCCCATGATCTAAAAATGTCCTTGCTATGGTTTCATCTGCGAGGTTAAAAACAAGCTCGACACATTAAGGTTTATGTGTTCTATATTAGGCACTAGATATACCCTTATTAAAATGTTTTTTTATAGAAAACATAAAATGAACTAAACCGTTTATATTAAGAAGTATATTTTCTTCTGTTCCTGGGAAATATTTGTTTTAAATTATACGAGTGCTAGGTACTACCAAATAATATAAATACTCAAAATAACATTTCATTTCCCGCACATAAAAATAATAATTTGAACCATAAGTCACTTTTACACTTTTCATGGGCTAATTAAAGGCAAATTGGTTTGACATAAACGGCATTTACGAGTCTATATAATTTTATGGCCTATTTCTTCACCTCGTAAAAAATATAATCAAGTATAAAATATGCCATTTTTTTTCATTAAATTTTTTTTATTCGCCAAGAAAATTGCAGTTTTATTTTTGGTTTGAATATTAGTTGGAGGTCGGTGGTTTTATTCCACGAGAGTGCAAATACAGACATTTAAAACTTTAATGAAAGTAACCTAAGAAAACTGAAATATATTATAACTCTGACAAATTGGTTTAGACCCGAATGATGACTACACTAGCTTATTATAACTCTGTCTATAATTTTATTTTAAGTTAATTAACGTACAATAAAAATGTAATACTGTATATGGAATGATATACACTTGGTTGTAAAGATGTAAGTATGGGAGTGCGGCGGATTTGGCGTAATTTTAGTGGTCCTTACCCAACTAGCATTTTTACGTAGCACCGACGTAGGAAACTTACGTCGATATGACTTCGAGATTACCACAATTTGCATCAAATTGGATAACAAAATAAGAGTTGTAAGGACGTCAACATATGACTTCTGCACCTTATAAGTAACGGATTGCAGTAAAGACAGACGTCATCTTTGGCTTACATTTGTCTACTGTATTTTTCCATAATTGTGGCATTATTATTTAATGATTTTTGTTTTCCAGAGATATGCAATAAAATTATTTTTATTTTTATTTCTCCAAACCGTAGCAAGATAAGAAAACAATTTAACAGACAAGAAAAGGATATTTTTAGTTGCTTAATCCACCAAAAACTCAGTAGCGTCTTATTTTTTGCCAATGTTATTTGTTCAGGCGCCCCCTGAGACGTCACTGGACGTAATAATTTAGCACTACACGAGCGTTTTATCACTAAAATTATCATTACCAAAAGTAAATTAAAATCTGCTTAAGGATATTAAAAATATTTATAATTAAAATAATCGTTAAAATTATTAAAAAAAAAAAACTTACCCCCAAATATCTCCTTTCATGTTGGATTTATCAAAATTTTTTATGTAACATAAATTGATCAAAAATTAATTACCTTTAAGAGCGACAACATTTAAAAGTTCCGTCATCGAAAAATTCCTTTGCACCGTGGCGCCACCTACATCTTGTATTATTTAAACACATTTTTTAAACAGTTGTGAAGCCAATCATAGAGGCTAAAAACTGACGTACACAGAATTTAAATGTCGCTTTTAGTTTTCGGAATAATTGGCCTGGGAGTTTTTATTGAAACACCCTGTATAAATGATGGTAAAAATATTTTTTTTTTAACTTTAGAAAGAACAAGTATAGGTAAATACTTATATATAAATTACAGAAAGTAGGTAGGTATTCTATGATATAATTTGTATGTTCGTAAATACATAGTTTATAAGGTTAAAGAAATGTTTTTAAACCCTGATTAAAAACCATACAAAAGACACAATAGGATTCATTACACATTTTCTGTTTTGGGGTGTAATTTTAAGGAATCTACACACATTATATTACCTAGAATATTGGATCATCATCTAAGAGAAAAGATTTGAGGTAAACAGTATATTTTTACATTAGCTTACTCCTGGGCCACTCAACAAAAAACATCGATTGAATAATTCGGATATGAGCCCCTTAATCATAATTTCTTCAAAGGCCAAAAAGTAGCGACATCTATAGAAAAAAAATGCCTAGTGATACAGATCTTATCGTTACAAGCTCGTAATTTTTTTTTTACAGACGTGTGGAAAAACCAATTTTCTGCACAGATATCAGTGCGGAAAATTGATTTTTCCACACTAGTGCGGAAAAAATTTTCGGCACGATTATGTCAAAAATCCGTGCGAAAAATTGGTTTTTCCACGCTAGTGCGGAAAAATTTTCGGCACGATTATGTCAAAATCAATAATATATCAATTATAACTTGTAGTTATTACTTTTTTTCTCAGAATTAGTTACTGTTACATAATATGTATGTGATTGTTATAGTTAATTAAAAATTATTAAATTTCTTTGAAATATGTGTTACTTATTTCCGCAAGTCTGTAGAAAAACTATTGTACAGGGTTTTTCCCTATATTTTGGAGCACCCCTGGAGCTTTTATTTAAAGACCTAGAAAAAACTTTAAATTACCAAAGTTGCATGATTTCTCCTGAACTGCCAGAGTTTGTTATCGGACAAAATAAATGAACATCGTAAATTTGTTTAATAATGCCAATATCGATTTTTTTTTAAATGGAACACCCTGTATATTATTTTTTTTTAACTCCTCACTCTTTTCAGATTCCAAATATGTATATATGTTATATGTTTACTTTAGTCGTTTAGGCAAAATTTCATTTCAAAATATTGCGGATTAGAGAATCTATATTGGTGTGAGGAAAACATGCTAGAACATAATGCTTATTCAGTAATAATAATTAATATAAATAATGATAATAATACTAAAGTAAACATATAACATTTATACATATTTGGAATCAGAAAAGAGTGAGGAGTTAAAAAAAATTAATATACAGGGTGTTCCATTTTAAAAAATCGACATTGGCATTATTAAACAAATTTACGATGTTCATTTGTTTTGTCCGATAACAAATTCTGGCAGTTCAGGAGAAATCATGCAACTTTGGTAATTTAAAGTTTTTTCTATGTCTTCAAATAAAAGCTCCAGGGGTGCTTCAAAATATACGGAAAAACCCTGTACCTGACACATGCGGAAAATGTTTTCCCTGCACTCGGCTGCTTAACCGAACTCCGCTACGCGTCGTTCGGTGAACGGCAGACTCGTGCGGAAAAATTCATTTTCCGCACTTCTTAAGTAAATAGCAATTTCCTACGATCGTGGGGAAAAGTTACTTTTCGGCAAGTACCACTTTTCCGCACGATTTGTTAAATTAATAAACACCTTATCTAAAACACTCAATAAAGTGAAATATATGCTAAATAAACATTTTTTTTTGCCAGAAGCTCAATAATTTTGGTAATTACAGTATATTATTACGAACCTAATTGGCGTTTATCTGAGAACTATATCGATCGTAGGAAAACTTTTGTACCTAACACATGCGGAAAGTGTCTTTTCCGCCCTTGACGGACTACCATCGCGTGCGGAAAAGTACCACTTTCCGCACTTGTTAGGTAAATAACTATTAAAAATTCGTAACTTGGCAAAATAAACTAATTTTTTTCTGTAAGAAAAATATCGAAATGCAACTGCCATTTTGAGTTACTTCACGACAATACAATTTGGTTTGTATCTTTGTTCCACGAGTTAAAGGTCAACATTTTTTTTTAATGAACATGCCTCTACTCTATTCTGTTTTATTTACTGCCTTAAATCTCAGGCCTTGGTTCTGAGGTGTAAATTTATTCTACTGACGAACCCGTACACACCCCTTTTAACAATACCATAATCTAGTTGCCAGTAATTTTTTCAACCAGACGTCATTATGACATCATTTTCTAATGATATCCACCTAATTTTGTCCTTTAATACTGTTACAACATAAAGAGCACAGCGACAATAAAATTGTTTAAGTTCCTCGTCCAGGCAATTTTCTGACAATTTTGTTACCGCATCTAAACTGGTAATGGCTGTCGGCTGGTTTATTTTCTTTATTCTGGTCGCAATAAGGGCTTAAATTAATGACACGTTACATTTTTATGGGGTCTTTAAAATGAAGGAAAATGCAAATATCAGCCTTGATGTACTCGGCGGGAATTATCTGAATTGAAACTTCGGTGATTTGTTAGATTATGGTTTTATTCTGGAATTCACCAAGTATTGAAAAATAGAGTGTGGAAAAAAGATGGACGAAAATGCGACAATATTTACTTATTGATGTTAAAAATCCAGAAATGTACTGGGTAAAGAATAAGTTGAGATGTTAGAAATAGAAGAGACGGACGATTATTCCTTTAAAATAATAATGATAATAAAGATATTCATTTGTTCCCAAAAATTAAAAATAAAAATAATAACTAGGTACTAAAAATAGCTATTTTTGACAGTAACATACATTGACAATGATCATGATGCCCATCCCATTGTCAATGACTACAAAGAAACAAGGCGACACGCTGCGACTTGTGTTTATTTTCTTTTTCTGATGTTGTGCAATAAACATTATGCATTAAATATTATTATCATAGTGCAATCTGCCGATGCCGATGAGATAATGGTGATAAGCACTTAAATATTTAGTATTTTTGCTTTGTGGTAAAAATCCTGTATTTCGGCCATATTAATTTTAATATTTTCGTACTTAATATAATACATATTCTATTATATATCCTAAAATTTGCATGCTTTAACTTTTCTGATGATTATTTTCTTTTAACAATTGTTATTTAAAGTGTGCAACAAAAACAACAACTTTTAGTTAGTTTCGTTTCTAAAACTTTTTTACTGTAAAACACCCTTGTTTTCGATTTTCATTTTTAAGGAAATACAGATATATTTCAGATAATTACATAAATTTATTTTCAACCATTTAGAAGGCTCCTTTTTGTTTACGTTGCTTATAGCAACCGGAGATTATCGCGATAGTTTTTTTAGTTTCTATTAATTTAATGAAATTAATAAGTGATAATTTTTCTGTAAAAAATGAAGTGCTTTATATCTATTGGCAAAAGTCACTCAGAATAAAATCAAAATACATTTTGTTGCTCACTAATAATTTTTATTGATATTAACCAATTTGCCTTACATATCGAACACCGGGGCTAAAAGAGACACATCAAAAATTTAACTAAAACATGTTTTTTTAAGTTTCATTTGAAACTATGTAGACATGTAATTTCAGATGTTATGGTTGAAAACGAATTAATGTTTTTAATGTGTTTTTGAAATTTTAATAAGAAACCTTAGTTACTAACAAGTAAAATCAACTTCTATTGTAAAAATACAGTGCGTCATATTTATTAAACTAAACGCATCGGATATATGTTTCTTAAAGTTATATTTGAATTTAAAACTATAAAGACATTGGATTTAAGATAACAAATTTGTTATTTAATGTTTCTCACATTTTAGTAATAAAAACAAGTTACTAACGGCTAAAATGAACTTCATTTCTAAAACTCTAATTAGTTACAATTAACTAAGGCCGCCAGAAATATGTTTTTGTAGCATTTTAGCAAAAAATTAATCTCCCACGCAGCAGAATTAATTCCCGATAATTTTTTTCTCGGTTTCACTCATTCAAACATTCGTGACCTTGAAAAAAATTATGGGTAATAATTAGGCTACTAGGCAGATTATAAGTGAATATTTAACGTAATATATTGTTCGACTTGTTTTTGTTAAGAAACCTTCACAATTGCAGGATTTCGTCATAGGACTTGACATACACAAAATTAATACTCGCTATAAGACCTTAAAACGTCATATTTACTAATGACGTAGACGACGTAGTCTAGAAAAGGTCATTCTTACGATACAAAATGACAATATCTTGACGTAAAAAAGTCATTTTAATGTGGCAATTGACGTATATAATAGCCGTCAAATTAAGGTCGTTATAAAACGTCAACGGTCTATGACTTGGGTTAGGTATGTCTTTCTAACGTCTTTTTTAAGTCTTCCTGTTTGTCAGTGTGACGTAACTGGAACATTATTGCTTCTAAATATGCTCCTAACTAAAATTAAACAATCATGAATACTAGGCAGGATACGATTTGCCTTTTGCCATTTGAATAGTTTTAAAGTACAAGCAAATCAAATAAAAAATAATGATATATTTACATAAAGTGTCGTTTGACTAATTTCCTCCAAAAAAATTTTATGGTTTATATGGTGCCCTAATATCATTCATTATTGAAATTAGTATTTTTATATTACTATGGAAGTCGATACAATATCGTTTAAATAATCCATTAAAATCACGTTTCCAAAAGTATAGGAATCTTAAGAACTATCTTAAGGACAAGAAAGCAGAAGCTTGATCTATTTTTAATTTTAAAAAATTCTAATAACGATCTTTATGTTTATATTTGTGAACGTTCCAGTTTCAGTAATCGTTAAAAAATTGAAATAATTTCTTTTTTGGTTCTTTCATTTCCTTATCTAAAAAAGATCTCTAATAAACTCATTTTTTTGTCAAAATACAGGACTAGTAAAATATGAAATCCCCAATTAAGTTCCGCAAATTATCATGAAGGTAATAGACAATAAACCACACTCATAGTTTTTATTAGGTGTATAAAATTATTTATATTTTTTTGTTTTATTTGCCAGTACTATTAATTGACATTTTCAGCCCTAAAGAACGTCTTCGGGATTCGCAATACGTCCTGAATTTCATGAACCGTGCTAAAGAGGGATTTATTTAGCGTATGGCACATTAAACAGTTATATTATGTTCCTACTACAAACAAGTTTCCAATAAATCTATATATGCTATTGATTCCGGAGTAGCTAACAGGAAATCTTCAGGTGGTCCCTCGTAGGCTGATCCAGGGCACTCTTCTATAATGTGCTTCACTATTTGGTATTCGCCACACTCGCAGAGAGGGGATGGTATCTTGCCCCATTTATGTAAGAAGTAGGCGCACCTACCGTGCTGAGTTCGGATTATGTTTAGGGTGGACCAGGTCTTTCGTGATAAGTCGTACCCTGGGGGTTTTTTGGGTAATACATGGTATTCGGTTGTTCTGATGCATGCTGGTCCATTCTTGGTGCCAGGCGGTGGTTAGGTCAAAGTCCTCCTCTAATGAAGATTCTGCTGTTTTGGTGGGTGGCTTCCTGGAACGGAGGCGATTGTGATAAGTGTATTCAATGTCTTCGTGTATTGGGAGATTTAGGTTAGCCAAGATCTTTCTGTACTCTCTGGTAAGAGCATTCACACGGCGCAGATTTGCAGGCTGGATGTGACTTAAGACTGAAAGCCATTCTGTGGGAGTGGATTTAATGACAGCGGCGATCATTCTCATTGTGTTGTTGAGCTGAGTATCAATTTTATGGGCATGAGGGCTGTTAAGCCGTACAGGCGCACAGTAATCTGCAGCTGAGAAAACGAGACCCAGAGCTGATGAGCGCAAAGTGGATGCTGACGCTCCCCGTGTTGTTGCGCATAGCTTTTGTTTTATATTATTTCTTGTTTTTAGTTTTTCTGCTGTCTTGGATAAATGGGATAAAATATGGATATGTAAGAGTAATTGTTTCAGTTTATCTACAGCTGTCTGCTATTACATTACGGCCTATATTGTTCCTACTAAAAATTAAATAGCTAGAATATGATTTTTCTCATGTCGGCCATCTTGCACTTTTACTACGTTAAAATACTTTGCCTTTTCCTTTTTCCTTTTATCAAATCGAAAACATTGGAAATTATAGCTTATTGGTCTTCTAAATTATCGCAAGGGGTTTTAAAAACAGAGTTTTTAAAAGTTACGACTTTCAGTCTTCGAAAAATTCGTCCAAAGAATTTCAATTGTCAAGAGTTACATGAATTAAAGCGCTGGCGCCGGCGCCGTCCTGCTGAATATTATTTTGTCATGTTCATAATCTAATTTCATTATGTTATCGTATTGAAATGAGAGTGGCCCTTAAAAGATCAGTCCAATTAACCTTTTTTCAAAACGGCGACCCACACGACAACTTTCTGAAAAGGCTTTTCTAAATATAAAACAAATTGTTTGTTTACAGTAAAATTTTTCGTTTGTATATAGGTCGGAAGAGAATTAATTTTAATTAAGATGTTTTTGACAGTACATATTATTTTATTTTACTTAGTTACCACTGTTTTCTGTTTTTGACATTTTACAAAAATATACCATAAATTGATAATGTCAAGATTTAATTATTGATGCAGATTTGCAAGCTATGATTAGTAAAAAATTAGCCGATCAACACCCGCTAACAATTTTTGATAAATTGTCATACAACATATAATTTCCATGCGTACCCAAAAACTATAATTCCTTTACTTACTGCGGGAATCACAGTTTCTGCTAGTTAATTGCTTAACATCAATGTTTCAATAACATAATAAATTGGGGTACCAATAGATAAAGTGAGTGTGGGACCATCATTAATGAACTCCGGGGTCCATAGCCCTCTTAAGAAGTATACCTATAGTCCAGATGAGATAAATAGTTTTAGTTGTACTATTTTTGATAAACTGACTAGTACAGTAAATTTATCTCAGGATCCGCTAGGTTTGACACGCAGGGTCCGGAATTCTTTCCCACTTCATAAGTTCAGATGTACTATTTTGGAAATGAAAAATAAAAATGCCGCTGGATATGATGGTGTATCTATAAAAATATTTAAACAACTTTCTGATGATGCTTTAAACATATTTGGTTGGTTGGTTGGTTGGTTGGTTAAAGGCGGGGGTCGGGTTCGACGTGTGGCTCAAGCTTCTTACACTGCAGCCTTCTGGCTTATTGTGCGCCCCAGTCTTGTTAGAAAAGATTTGTTCCTTCTACGAGGTCCAGTAGTTTCCTTCCAAGTTTGTCGTGCGGGAGGTTATCGCCACGTCGAATGTTTCCGAAGATTTTAAATCTTTTACGGTTTAGCGCTTCGCAGCTGTATATGATATGGGGGACGATTTCGTCCTCTTCACCGCAAAGTCTACATTCAATGGGTCTATTATAGACTCCCATTCGTTGAAGGTGTTTTCTTAAGTAACAATGGCCTGTTAGTACGCCGGTCACTTGCTTTAGCTGGGTACGCGTCAAGAGCAGCATTCCAGCTGATAGCTTCTTCGAGGGCCTATCGATGGCGCCCCGTGCGTGTGCCTGGCCAGGTGTACCATTCCATCGAGATAGATGTTGTTTTTGCGCCCATCTGTCTAATGTTGTTTTGGTTGCCTTTTTGATATTCCAAGGGCGGGTTCTGGGCCCCTGAAATTTTGAGCAGATCCGGTTCTTGCCAGTTTATCTGTTTTTTCGTTGCCTTTTATCCCTGAATGGCCAGGAACCCATAGGAGTGCAACCCTGTTGTTTCTGGCTGCCAGGTCTTTTAGGTCGTTAAGGCACTCCATTGTAATTTTTGATGTAAATCGGAAGGAGTTCAGAGCCTTCAGGGGAGCTTGGCTGTCCGACAGGATATGTATCTTTTGGTCGTGGTAGCCCTTTTCAAGATTCTTTTGTACGCATGCTTGTATCGCATGAACTTCAGCTTGGTATACTGCGGCGTAGTTTCCCAGAGGGATGCTGATTTCCATTCTGGGTCTTTCCCCAAATACACCCGCGCCTACTCCGTTGGCCGTTTTCGATCCATCAGTGTACCAAACTAGGCCATTGTCTAGTGATGGAGATCTTCCTTTGGACCACATATCAGGGTCGCACCTGACATTAAATGGTTTTGTAAAGTTATATCTCGCTTTCATGCGATCGGTTTGCATCTCCAAGAGCTCGTCGTTGATAAGGTCCGTGGCTCTTATGTGCCCATATTTGCAGAAGCTATAAACATATCTTTTACTACCGGCTTTCTTCCAGCTAGCTTAAATTCGGCTTTTGTAATCCCACTATTTAAGGTTGGTAACCACAATGATCCTGCAAACTTCATGTCGATCTCTTTTTATCTTTTAACATGATGCTCTAATAAAAATCAAATAGGTTTTTAGTAGGTATTCCAGAAGTACTTTTGATGCCATATTTGCCTATATTAAAGATTTTTACCTATACATCAATGGTGGTGAGGAATCTGCGATTATTTTTTATGACCCGATAAAAGCATTCGACTGTGTGAGTCACAGAATACTTCTTCAGAAGCTTCAAAGCCCCATACTCTCATTTGTTGAGAGTTTATATAACCGAGAAGTAAAATCATGCATTGTCAGTAATAAATATAGTTTAAAAAAACTAAAAAACACGCTTTAATAATGAATCAAACTAAAAAGCGGAAAATAAATATAGTTTAAAATAATTCTTGAAATTCTTAATATGGGCAGAAAATAATAATGAACGATAAACATTAGTATTATTGTGAAAAAAGCGTGGGGTGCTCGATATACGAAAAATATAGCACAAATCGCACCACGCTTTTTTCACAATAATACTAATGTTTATCGTTCATTATTATTTTCTGCCTATATTAAGAATTTCAAGAATTATTTTAAACTATATTTATTTTCCGCTTTTTAGTTTGATTCATTATTTAAGCGTGTTTTTTAGTTTTATTAAACTATATTTATTTTTCATTTTTTAGTTTGAGTTATTGTTAAGAAAAAAAAATTTTTTTTTGAGTAGAGATAGTCATAGAGAGGTCCGGCGTAGAGATGGAATACTGTCACTAATTTAACAATGACTTTTTGAAATGGCTAGATTTAAAGCAGTGGATCCATTGTTTTTTAAATGGCTAGATTCAAAGCATTGGATCCACAAACCCGAACAAACCCGAACAAAATGAGATAAACTTATCAAATTATTGTATTATCAGCGGTTCTTGATAAGTCTACAAAATTTAAATTAAATCTGACCGATAAAAGTGGGTCAAAATCGGGTTTGTTCGGGTTTGTATCAAATTATTGTATTGTCTGCGGTTCTTGATAAGTCTATAAAATGTAAATTAAATCTGACCGTTTAAAGTGGGTCAAAATCGGGTTCAAAGAAGTCGGTTGTTCGGGTTTGTTAGGGTTTGTATCAAATTATTGTATTGTCAGCGGTTCTTGATAAGTCTACAAAATTTAAATTAAATCTGACCGATAAAAGGGGGTCAAAATCGGGTTTGTTCGGGTGTGTATCAAATTATTGTATTGTCAGCGGTTCTTGATAAGTCCACAAAATTTAAATTAAATCTGACCGTTTAAAGTGGGTCAAAATCGGGTTCAAAGAAGTCGGTTACGGACAAACAAACAAACATACAGGTGAAGCTAATAAAAGCGTGTTAAAAAAAGGTTATCAAAGACATATTTATTGCAATATGGATATGTAGTACTATTTTTTTAATGCAGTGAATAATTTTTCTAAAATTAAAAACTTCAGAACGTTTCTACACAGTTCTTTTCTTTGTACCTACCTTTTGTATAAGTAATTTTCAATAATATTAATTTATGACACCCTGGATCGATTCCCCGACATACTTTAAGGACGTTCCTTTTTGATCTTACGATATGCTTGCATGAAATTAAAATGATATAAGAAAACCCGTAATCCCGCTAATCCTGAAGCCCGCCACTGAAAAAGAACACCTGCAATTCACTCTCGGCGTATAAAATATCCAGAGTAAATAGGCATTTTATCAAATAATATCTTCTCAGTTGTTCGCTGCCAGTATCCCTTCGAGAATTACTAAAATTCTCGAGTCAAGGAGGGTTCAAGTACAAAAGCATGTTTTCGGCTTGCTTTTCTCTTTTCCGAAAATTGATTTAGGAAAATTAGGTAGGTATATTATTTATTTCAGTATTGTAGATACCTATCGATTTATAGTCTATAAATGTAGTGGCGGAATGTGTTTTTAACACGCTTTATTAGCTTCACCTGTATGTTTGTTTGTTTGTCCGTAACCGACTTCTTTGAACCCGATTTTGACCCACTTTAAACGGTCAGATTTAATTTAAATTTTGTAGACTTATCAAGAACCGTTGACAATATAATAATATACATGCAAAAAACTCTTCTGTCAAATTTTGACAGCTGTCAGGTATAAAACGAAGAAGCGATTTTGACAAAACAAATTATGGGGTCGTATAGTATTCGATGTGGAGACTTCGGAAAAAATAGGCAAAAAATTCTCCTGTCAAAATTTGAGCTGTTAATATGTCAAATCGTTTAAAAAAATTATATTAATGAAAAGACTATAAGGTCATATGTATATTGACGGTGAAAAGTTGAAAAAAATAAGCAAAAAAATCTCTTGTCAAAATTTAACACCTGTCAATATGTCAGAATTATTACAATAACCGATAGTAATGAAACAAACGTGGGGTCGTATAGATATTGTCGCTAAGAATAGAGAAAAATTTAAAAAAAAATTCTACCCGTCAAAATAAAATTTTGAAAATTATTGTCGTTTGTTCGGGTTTGTATGTATGTTTGTTTGTAACCGACTTCTTTGAACCCGATTTTGACCCACTTTAAACGGTCAGATTTAGTTTAAATTTTGTAGACTTATCAAGAACCGCTGACAATACAATAATCTACTAATCTAGCTCAACCTACTCAAAAAAAATTTTTTTTTCTTAACAATAACTCAAACTAAAAAATGAAAAATAAATATAGTTTAAAAAAACTAAAAAACACGCTTTAATAATTAATCAAACTAACAAGCGAAAAATAAATATAGTTTATAGTTTCTTGAAATTCTTAATATAGGCAGAAAATAATAATGAACGATAAACGTTAGTATTATTGTGAAAAGGCGTAGGGCGCTTTGTGCTATATTTTTCGTATATCGAGCACCCCACGCTTTTTTCGCAATAATACTAATTTGTATCGTTCATTATTATTTTCTGCCTATATTAAGAATTTCAAGAATTATTTTAAACTATATTTATTTTCCGCTTTTTAGTTTGATTATTAAAGCGTGCTTTTTAGTTTTTTTAAACTATATTTATTTAAAGAAAGGTTTTGTTGTTTTCTCTTAGAATTCCGTCGGTTTCGGTCAGTCTGTTGCATGAAAATATTTCCTAAACCATAAGAATTAGGATGATGAAATGTATAAATAAAAAGCTATGGCACGAACAAATGAGTAAAAAAACTGGCAAAAAATAATTTTAAGGGAGGTCTTTGTGCGTTGTAAATGAAAAAAAAATTAGATTGACCTACCGAGGCAAATATGTTATCAACTAAAGGAGCTCATCAAGTAGCATACAAGTTTTTTTTTTAATTTTAATTTTAAAAGGCTCTTTTTATTTTGTTGCAATAAAGATTTTAGTCTAATTTCCACATAATATTTATTTTATAGACCCGCCGTGTTTCGCTACACAGTAGCTTTATTAAGGGATTTTTACATTGAGTGAAGTACTATAATTTTCGCCTAAATATTTATATACTAATTATCTTTTTCTTACACAAATAATAAAATTATATTAAGAGAATACCCACAGAGTAGTTTTAAAATTAAGACACAAAAAAGTTATTAAGGTCAAAATTACGCCTGAACCATCTTCGTCTCTCTTACTGTTCTCGACATTTCTTACATGAATTTGTAGCATCCTGTGTAACTACGCTTACCTATGCCTTAGTATTCCGGCTTCCTAATTCCTTCCACAGCGGGCATAATTCATGTTAAAAATGTAGCCGTTGTTCCATTAACAGAAGTTTTTTTCTTAAAAAAGAACAGGGCCAGCGTTACAATTTATTTTTGCTAAAATAACATTATCTTCGAAAAGGAACTTCAAAAAGAGGTTTAAGATCACTATTTCCGATTTATCAAAGCCTTTATACCGATGCCGGTGAGCTCAGACAGACTTAAATCAATTTTTAAAGACACGGCTGTGTTCTTTAACTATTTTCCTTTATTTTTATTCCGTAAAATTGTCTTTGGATTACCCGAAGACAGTTTATTTTGTAGGAAAAAAAATATTTTGTTAAAGTTATACAGAGAAACGTCTATTAAATAATCCATATAAACTGATCGAAAAAAGTTAAGGATATTGTGAATTCTCTGAGAAAAAAATAGTTTTCGAAAAAAATTGTATAACGTACATTTACTTCCATCTCTTCCAGAAATGAAATACATTTGTTTAACTAAAAAAATGTTTTAATTACAATTTACATGCAACTTTTTTCTAATAATGTAACAAAACAGATAATTGTCAAAAAGGAAAAAATTATTAATAGCGTGTAATTCCACCTCTAATGGCTATTACTGCTTTAACTCACTTAAAATTAAATGATCCAAGTCATTTTGATCTAAGGTATCCCATAAATGTGGAAGAACCTGCCTCAGTGACCTTACGTCCTGAACAGGACGTTGATGGGAAATTAGTGCCCTTTTGAGCATGTCTCAAACATGTTCTATGCAGTTTAAATCTGGATAGAGTGGGGGTAATGGCAAATAATTAATTTCATTGAATGTTAGCCGTTCTTGTACTATTCTGGCTCTGGCAGGCGAGCGTTATCATCGATAAATCTGAAATTGGGCTCAAAATTCCAACGATAATTATCCACTATGTTTTCAATGATGTCATGGGCATAAATTTCACCTCTCATGGTACCTCCACAAAGATACAACTCCGTTCGACCTCCGTAGAAAATTCCACACCAGACCATTACACCTCCACCACCAAATGGATGCACTTCTTGAACATATCGGTCATTAACTCTTGAATATCTTGGTCTCCAGACACGAACTGTACGCCTGTCAGTTTGAAGACAAACGAGGCTTTCATCGCTGAACATCACAGTACGCCACTCATCATTCCAGTTTGCTCTTTCATTAGACCAAAACAAACCTAGAGCTCTATGGACTGCGGTCAATGGAGGGCGTCTTATAGGCCTATAGCAATTTAAACCTGCTGCATTTAATCGATTTAACACCGTCCGAGGGGTAATACGAATTCTGCTTGCAGCGAAAAGGTCCTGGCTGAGCAACGTGTTGTTTCTTGTAGGATCCATCCTAGCTCCTCTCACTAATAGTCGATCTTCCCTAGCATTTGTCGATCTTGGTCTACCCTCACTATGCCTGTCCATGACAGATCCAGTCTCATTAAATCGGTTATTAAGTCGGGAAATTATACTTTGAGAGACATTATACCGATCAGCAACATCGATCTGTCGCGCACCTCCAAGAAGCAACCCAATGGCTTGGTTTGCTTCCTCTACCGTTAAATGACGTCTATTCATATTATCGATGACAGAATAACAACAATATCGCAAACTGCGCTGTGCAACACACAAACAAAACTAAACTTTACAAAAATAAAATCCACATTTTGGGTGATAATGCTTTTTATCTGTTTGGGTACAATTTTATATGTTTACAAATAACTTTTTTTTAAAGGCAAACGACATAGGTATTAATACCAATACCACATTTTTTCTAGAACATTTTCTTCACAGCGAAAACACAATATCCTTAACTTTTTTCGATCAGTTTATTTTATCATAATCATATTTTTCGTAATGGCAGTAGGTATAGATATGGTCTGGTATCTTTGGTGGAAGCAAGGCCAGTTATTAGGGACAAAACAAGTTCTATATTTAAGCGCATTTATTCGTTTTTTGATACGCCTGTAAGACATTCAAATGGCCACAGCACGTCTATGATCCATACTCGAACCACTATAGAATCAAACTGACGAAAGTCGTGCATGTGTGCAAGGATAACACGAACTCGATAAATCGCGTAAACGGTGCCGTTAGGACGGTCGCCGTGTAAGTGTGCGATAAGCCTTAATGATTCAAATTATCTTCAAAACGCATAGTTTTATCGAAATTCTATACTTCAAACAATAATCAAAAATAAATGATTACCTGCACTGGCGCGTGTAGTACAAAATAGGGGGGTCAGCGGGAACTGGACCCCTCCTATTTTGAATATTTGACAATGGTTATTTGTTTTTTCTCAAAAGATGAAACTCTTTATGGTGAAGCGATGTACTAAATTTGAAATTTAAATCTTATTTAATACTCGAATTATTAAAAAAAACAGTTTTTAAATTTAACGCCCCTGCATATCGAACAGGGTCAAACATAAAAAATGGCATTTTCCGGAAACACTGTATAATATTAGGGAAAAAAAGAAAATTTTCTTTCTGTCGTTTATATTTAGTACCTATAGCAGCTGTAAACTTTCTAAACATGTACAGCAAAATAAGGAAATAAAATTAAATGTCAAATGAAAAGTATCATCATCTTGTGCGCATTTGGCGATTAGTATATCTTCTTCCTTAGCCTGTGTTCGTCCACTCCCGAATGTAGGCCTCTTCCAGTAATTTCCATGTTTTTTTTGTTTTGAGCTGTTTGAATCCAATTTCTCCCTGCTGCCTTCTGGATGTCATCTCGCCAACGCTTTTGTGGTCTTCCCGTTTTTCTTTTTGTTGTTCTGGGGTGCTGTCGTCTATTATTTTATTTGTCCATTTGGATGGGTCCTGCCTGGCAACATGACCAGCCCATCACCATTTGAGTTCCGCTACTCTTCTTAGAACGTCCGTGACCGTAACCCCTGTTCTTCTTCGGATCTCAACATTCAACATGGCGCGCTCCATCGCTTTCTTGGCTATACTTAGTTTTTCTGCGCTGTTTTTTGTTAAAGAAATAGTCTCTAAAATGTTGCTACCGGCAAAATGCAGAAATCATATACTTTCTTTTAAGGTTAATTGGAATGACTTGAGATTTCAGAACATAGCTTAGCCTACCAAACGCCGCCCAGGATAGTCTTGTTCTTCTTGAGATCCCTGCAGTTTTGTTTCCCCAGTTTGATGGTGTAGCCCAGATATATATATTCCTTTACTTGTTCGATTTTGTTGCCGTCTATAGTTATATCCATCGCATGTGTTCATCGGTCATTACTTTTGTCTTTTGTAGATTCATCCTAATCGATTCCATCCATTGATGTCTGTTTCAGTTAATAATAATAATAATAATAATAATAATATTATTAGATATATTATAGTATAGATTTCGTTAGTAGAGTTGCATTTAAAATGACACAAAAAATAAAAACGATTAAAATGTCACCACTGATGATAACAACATCATCGGCAAAACGAAGGTGGCTTAGACGAGTTCCGTCCACGTTGATGCCTTTATTTTCCCAAGATAGGTTTTTAAGGTTGAATTCTCAACGTCATTCAATCTATTGCCAACCTATAACCTATTTCGCGTTGATTTTTTGAGTTTATTATTTTAATAACTAACATTTAAAAAAAATCAATATCGTCGGTACATTATTTAGGTAGTATCTGATATATTACAAAAATATCAATTTATTTCATTGCTAATTTTGGGAGAATTGTATAGTGAAAGAACAATGAGTGACAATGACATAATAATGTTAAAAAAAATTTTACCCGATATTTTTTGCTATACAATTCTCCTAAAATAAGTTATGAAATTCCTTGATATTTACTAAATATGTCAATTATTACCTATAGAATATCAAGTCAATATTGATTTTCTTAAAATTTTGTATAAAAGCTAGAAAACATAAATAAATCTACGCGAAATAGGTAGGCAAGCATGTTGATACTCCCACCTTAAAGGCTTTCTCTAATGCTAGTGTAAATAGCTTAGGAGATATTGTGTCACCCGGTCGGACCCCTTTTCCTTCATCAGTATATATATATACCATTTTTTAATTATTTCACGAGCCTAAACCGCTTAATGAGTTGGCTTAATTTTGCAGATACGGCAAAGTGTTTTAAATATTTGTACTAGTTTATTGAGGTACCGCATTTTTGGGTTGTAAGATAATAACATATTGTTGTCGACTTCTGATTTTTATGCAGATACGGCGTCTAAATTAAGGACGGCAGAATATATTAAAATATATAATATTATTGAAAAATATTGAATATAATATTATGTAAAGTTTAACTTCATAATACATATTAGTAAATTTAACTATAAATATTTAGGAAAATAAGATCAGTATGTTACTGCTAATTTACGGTACTTTACGTCGTCGGTCCATTTGTAACCAACGTAAAGTAACTGAATGTTAATTAGTTATTTTTTGTAGTGCACTCTATAGAATGTATTTTTCTTAAATAACGTCACTCCTCACAACGACATGACCTTGATTTCAAAAGCGAGCATTCATGTAAAGAAGAGAATAATATACGGTTCAATCACATCTTTCAATAAAGGTTTTATAAAGGGTTGACTTGTCCACTGGACCGAGTTTTCTAACGCTACTAATATATTATATTTTATATACCTACAAAAGAAACACTACCGTCTATTAAATTAGAAATATACAGGGTGACCATTAAATGAAACAAATTCGGTAAGAAAGAAAATATGCTTTTCTTAAACATATCCACAAAAACGGAGATATTTTTTTATTTAACAGTTTGTTTTGCATTTCGGTGAATTTTCGTTCAGGATGAAACAAAAAAGTTTTCACCCTTGGATGAAAAAAGTAAAAAAAAAAACTGTTAGATCAAAAAAGAAAGTTACCCTTGATATTTCAAGAATGAATTTATTCCGTTTAAAAGAAACACCTTTTGTTAACCTTTCACCACTAGTATATTGGAAAAACAATGACCCATGGCCTAGTTAAATTCAGTTTTTTCAAAAATTAAAAAGAAACATGTCGAAATTTTGTATTCTGTTCATTTATTACATTTTTTTAACCAAAAGCTAAAAAAAAACGCGGGTTTGTGGTGAAATATTTTAGTAATTGGTTTTTACCATAAACACCTGCTCCGATGAATGCATCGAGTTTAGGAATAATGAAACTTGAAATAATCTGCTGCAGTCCATGGAGATCTTCATTTTTTGTGGAAAGATTTTCTTTTTAAAAAAAAATTTAATTTTTGTTTCTTACGGTCACATTGTTATCATAGTAAAAGGTATATTGATTTTGAAACGGAATAGAAAGAGACCAAAAAATAAATGGAAAAAGAGGTGGTTACAAGCATTGATCTTGCATCGATTCAAGTTGAAACCTACAAATCTGCGTCATCGAATCCGCATCTCTGTTTACCAATCAATACGAAACCCTAGGGATGCTGCGGTGCAACCTGTTACAACTGATGAAACCTTTCGACTCCATACTATGCAGTTTTCAGTGTATATTTAAGTTATTTTAATCTATATACAATTATACGAATTTTGAATAATAAATAATTGAGGATGTTTTCACCTTATAACATAGACATTAACTAAAAAGGAATTTGCCGAAAATCAACCCCTATATAAGGAGAAAGTTTGGATTTTTATCGAAAATAGACGGCACATCGTCTAGCAAATGTCGGACATCGGTTGCTTTTCCTGCAATACGTGAAATGTAAATTAATTCCTTTGAAAAAATTCCTGCTGCTGCTATAGCAAGATTTCTGCAACTTTAAAATTCGATCCTCTATACAGGGCATTATTTCCGCCGTATACCGGCAAAATTATTAGTATTGGTCAAGATACTTAAATTAATCAAGCAATACCCCTACCAATTAGACGTCTTACGAGACAATGTGGATTAACACTCTTCACACTGAGAGAAAACTCTATTAGCCGTAGCTAGAAATCCATTCGCAGTAGCAAGAAATCTGCATTAAATAGGCACCGAAAAAACAACTCGGTTGTCGCTACAAGGTTCTTTTTTTTGAAATGACTTTTTAACCTCAACATGGTCGTTTTTTAAATATTATTCTTTTGCTGTTAAAAGACAACTCTATTGCCATAAAAAATATATAATGCAGTGGTAAACAAAAATGATTTTGTGATTAATTGAGGTCGTGTAGTTAGAAAAGTATCGGTTTTTACTCCTAAAAATAATCAGCCAGCTATAAAATAATTTTATTTTTATTGTAGCTAGTCCACCTAGCTACTACTAAATTCCTTTTTTTAGCTCTTTCGCCAAAATGGCTGTGGTTGGTGGATTAGTTTATAGTGGATGTTTTTGGCTATTGATTTGATAAAATTTTAATATTTTAATAATTCTATATAGGGTGGTGTACTTTTAGTGCAACGTTATACAGTAAGTGTTGTGGCGGTGTGTCTCCAAATTCAGGTAGGTACAATTATTTTACCAATAATTATATTTATTACTTATATTTTTTAATTCATTCCGATCATGGCCGCCATTAAGTTTCCGTTCTGCACTTATTAGGGCAGTATTTTTGATAAAAATTGTATGTTAAACTTCGTTTAATAACGGGGGGATTTGACTGATCTGAAAGTAACAAACTGCTAGGAACATGACCCTTTTTAGCCATTTTTTTTTATTAATAGATATCAGAAAACCTAACAAATGCGATTTTGCATTGCAAAATTTAGAACGGGGAAGAAATAGCTCAAACACTCAGATTGTTTTCCGATTCTATCCCCTAAATTTGTATTGTATTTCTGAAAAAATTAATTTCTCGCCTAACAAAATTTAAAGACTCACCTAAGTCAACGATTTTTTGTAGGTACCTAAGTTAAGTAATGTGATAAACATGAGTTACTTATTAAGTAATAAATATAATTATTGGTAAAACAATTGTACCTACCTGAATTTGGGGACACACCACCACAACACCTATTATATAACGTTGCACTAAAAGTGGACCACCCTATATGAAATTATTAAAATATAAAAAATGTATCAAATCAATGGCCATCAAACATCCACTATAGACTATAATCCACCAACCACTAAACAACCTAACAACACTGCAAATGGCAATAAAATGAACCAAAACGATTTCACCTTGTTTTAAAAAAGCAACTGTTTAGTTCCTAAAAGGTATATTTTAGATAGGTATAAAAGATTGGTTAGTTTTTATTTTTATTTTTGTGGTAATAAGATAACCTTATAGGAATTAAAAAAATACTTTTTAAAAACACTTTATTGGATACATATTGTTATGGTTATATGATATTCTGTTACCATAAAAAGCATTGAGCACACGTAACAATATTGTTGTCAAAAAAACATCCTTGATTGCGACTAAACGAAATATTTTAGGGATAAATGGATTTTTTCTTGGGGTAATACACATATATTCAGAAAAATACTTGTATTGAGTGATTTTCCTCAGTGCAGGGAATATAACCCTGACATTTTCTCCTTTAATAAAATTTATTGCCCCTTAACAAAATATGTATTTCAACAAAAATAAATGCCCTCTTAACAAAATATATAGTTAAAGAAAGATAATCTGTTCGCAATTACATAATTGTCTTTCTTCTTACTCAAAAATGAAAAATTATTTTCATGATAACAATTATTGTTGGCACATCAATTAACAAATACAAAAGAAACAGATTCAAGCCTCTTCAAAATTTTAAGTATTTCCCAACATATCTAAAACAAGTTGTTCGTTTATCCGGAAAACCCTTTTGTTATTTTTAAGCGGGAGAGGGTATTTATAGGATGCATAATTCATTTTATCTTCCCCCGACGACAAAGTTGAAAACGGCCGGAAAATTTCCCATATGTAAGCTTAAGCCGGGAAAACGATCTTTAAGGAATTTAAAAGCTCCGTAATACGGCAGTCTAAAGGTGCGAAGTGGCGAACTCTTGTTTGACTGTTTTGCTTTTCTTATTCGCAATAAAACCAGGAAAAGAACTGTGAGTATTTCTTATGTTGTCTGCCTTTTTTTAATAAATCGGAAATAATCAAAATCTAGAAAATAAATTGAAACTTTAAACATTAATTGAGTTAGTTATTTAAAAAATTGAGTCTACCGACTTTTTTACTCGCCACATGCTTTTATACCAGTAACTCAAGACCCGTCAAAGCTATCGATATTATTTCTAGATATATAATTGTTTGTTTAGGAATCATTAAGAAATTTTTGTATCGTTGACTTGACTTTCGCAAAGATAAATATTTCAAAAATAGTTACAGGCAGTGCCAAGAATATTACCACAAAAATACCCAATGTAAAAACCCGACAGAAATCTGCGGTTATTGTGCAGAACACCACAGCACTCTCAGCTGCCCAAAGACCAGTGATAAGAAATGCGTTAATTGTATTAAAGCAAATACCAATATAACCAAAAACTTGATGTTGGCCATGAGGCCAATAATCCTGATTGTCCAACATATAAATATCATCTACAAGTATTACGAAGTAAGATAAACTATTATGGTGGTCCCTATGGCGACTAACATATCAGAAGTTGAAATTGGAGAACAATTGGATTTGTTGGATGAGTTACAGGGTACAACTGACTGTAATAAGGTTAAAAATTTAATCAATTCAAGTGATGGGATGTTAAACGTTCTACATCTTAATATACGTAGCATACATAAGAACTTCGACGATTTACTTCTATTTCTTGAAACCTATGATCTTAAACAGTGTGCTATTATTGTATTAACTGAAAGCTGGTCTATTGAGAATATTAATCTTTATAATAAAAATAACTTTAATGTTTACTATAACAATGCTCACTACAATAAGAATGATGGCACTGTTGTGTAATATAAAAAAAGTATAGATGCCTCGGTCATAGGTCTGACTCTTGGTGAGTCAAGGGTAACCTTGTATCGGATTAATTTTAATATTCGTAATATTAGTTATAAAATTTTTTGTGGATATAGACCACCTTCCACTAATGTACAATTATTTTTTAATGACCTACATGATTATTAGGCCGATAAGGGTAGAAAACAGATTGAGCTTTTGATTGGTGATATGAATATAAATATCTCTAATAAAGAAGATATAGTAGTTAACCAATATATTTCGCTTCTGAACTTCTATGGATTTTACAGCACCATTAACGGTCCAACACGCGTTACAGCGACCAGCAGCTCTTGTCTGGATCATATTTTTTTAAGAAACGGTTTTAACACAGCTTCATCTCAGCAAAGCTTATTTATACTTCAAAATGATATAAGTGACCATTACCCAATATTGATTAACTTTTAATGTAAAAATATACAAAATAAAAGTAAGCAAATGTCTAAGGTAATCTCAACGTTTAATAATCAAATGTTTGAGGATCTGATCAAGGGAGAGGGCTGGAGGGAGGTTTTGGAAGCAAATAACTCTGAGATTGCAACACAATATTTTATTAACAGAATTAGCATGTTTGTGGAAAAAGCCTCAGCTTATAGAACAGTTTACTATACGGAGCACAGGAAGCTTAAACCATGGATTACCACGGGTCTTATTTTAGCAATTAAAAAGTACGATAAACTAAAAAAGCTGCTCTTAAGTAACAATAGTTTAGAAAATAAAGTTTTTTACACGAACTATAGAAATAATTTAAATAAAATCATTCAAAAACAAAAATTTAACTATTATAAAACTAAATTAAATACACACCAACATGAGTTTAAAAAAATTTACCGAATAATTTCGGATGCGGTTAATGAAAATAAAGAAATACTAATATCTTGGAAATCACAGATGACAATGATAAACAATTTGTAAACAAAAAACAAATGGCTGAATACTGCAATAATTTTTTTATTAATATAGGTAAAACAATGGCTAGTAAAATAAAACCACCCAACGTTGTTTCTCAAATAAAGTATAGATCGTTAAGCTCAATGTTTCTAAAACCTGTTGACAAAAATTAAATTATTAAACACATCAATTCACTAAAAAACGACTGTTCGCCTGGCTATGACGGAATACAAACTAAAACCATAAAACAATTTCACCAACATATAATTAATTCACTAATTCATATAATAAATCTTATATTCAAATCCGGATTTGTTCCTGACTGTTTCAAAATTTCTGTCGTTACCCCTATCTACAAAACCGATGATAAAACAAAAATTACAAATTTTCGGCCAATTAGTGATATCACAAATTTTGCTAAAATATTTGAAAAATGCCTAAAAGAAAGACTATTTAATTTTCTATCCGTTAACAACGTTCTGTCCAAAAACCAATTCGGATTCCTCAATGGCATTAGCACTTCTGATGCTATACTTAAAGTCACAAGAACTATTACAAATAATCTTGATAAGGGTGAAAAGTGTCTAGCAGGTTTTCTCGACCTAGCAAAGGCTTTTGACACTGTCCCTCATGACTCACTTCTTGATGTATTAAACACTTATGGTGTCAGGGGTGTTGTGTCAGAAGTTTTTAGGTTCTACTTAACAGGACGAAAGCATATGACCAAAATCAACAATATCTGCAGTGATGCCTCGGAGGTTCTAATTGGTATACCACAGGGCACAGTTATGGGACCCTTACTTTTTTTAATATATATAAATTCTTTAACAGATATTTTGCTTAATAATGGTATGGTGGTTTCATATGCTGATGATACCGTTGTAATTTTCGTGGAAGAAACGTGGGAAGAGGTATACGAAAGTACCTGTCTTGGATTAGATAAAATAAAAAACTGGCTTGACTCACATAAACTTACCTTAAATGTCGAAAAAACCAACTATATAGCTTTCTCCCTAACAAGTGCAAATCGTCCGAATTTTAATAAAATAAAAGTGAATAGCTTTGAAAATGAAATAAAGGAGGTACAGCATACTAAATATTTAGGTGTAATAATTGATCAGAACCTCAAATGGAAACAACATATATTTAGATTAGCAAACAATATCAGAAAGTTAATTCGAAAATTTTATATGATTAGGGAAATATTAAATAAACATCTTCTAATCTGTGTATATAAAGCTCTTGTGGAATCATTACTTAGATACTCTATAATAGTGTGGGGCAATGTATATGAAAATACCTTAAAGCCTTTAAAAACAATTCGAAATTATATTCTTAAAATAATCTTTAGAAAAAGTAAAATGTTTCCAACATGTCTACTTTATAGTGAAAAGATTCTTTCAACAAGATCTTTGTTTGTCATGACTGTCTGTTATTACATCTATCGGAATCCCACAATTGGAGAACATGTAAATCATGCATACGCCACTAGATTTAATGTCGAAAGAAACCTACAAATCCCAAACAGCATGACAGACTTAAATCTAAGATCTATTGACCATCTTGGAGTCAGAATGTACAATATTCTGCCGCCAGCACTGAGAGTGATAACTAATAGAAAACTTTTTTTTATCAAAAATGTATAACTTTAATAGCAAATAACTTCGAAAAGTCTGCAACATTGTTCTGACAAGTTTAAAATAACCATTCTGTTTTTTTTTTCTACACTTTTTCTTTTCCATTTTCTTATTTTTTTCGTCTTCTTTGTATGGCCTTTGCAAGGCTGGTTTATATGGGTTGTATTGTCTGCCAATGATGATCGAATGATATAGACTTAAGAATTGCTTGAACTCTTGAATTTTGTATTTATATTGGTACATACAGAAATTAAGTTTTCTAGGTACCTGCCTGAATGCGTTATAATTAATGTAATTAATCTACTTCATATGAAACTGTCTGTAAAATTTTTAATTTTTTGTAACATATTGAGTATTGAGATTGAGTATTGAGTATATTTGGCTGTTATTAAATATCACCTGTGATATCTAACAACGTAAGTATTCATTTGGTATCACGGGGTAGCTAAAGGTACACACGTTGTTATCTTAAGCAGTTTTTAAATTCAGGCAGAAAATAATTTTTAAAGTTGGCCAAATTATAGTGTATTTGGAAAACCATAGGAAAATCGTACAATTTGCTACATGAGAAACAGCGTTTAAGGATAGGTCTTTCAAAATGTTTAAATTGAAGTAAATCGTATGTGCGATTTCAGATAAATTCGGTGACAGCGGAGTGCAAAAAATGGATTTATTTTACATGCGGTAATAATTTGTTACGGGGATTCTTACGTTGAAACAGGGGCATTTTAACAGGACCCATTTAAGTTAATTACAACCTATTATTTTATATTTTACATGTGCGGTAGCGCTGAAAATAACCGCGCAACGGGTCCTACTTAACGCTTGTGACATCAGTGACCTATAAAGTTAAAAAAATGGGTACGGAAACGGGGAGACGAGAGAACATTTTTATCAAAAATGTTAAGTGATATAGTCCTGTTTGGGATTATTAAGGTCAAGAAAGCCAATTTTGCTAAATATATTTTAAAAAATAAAGGAGTGGTTGGTATATTAATATATAAATATATATCGTCGGTCTAAGATACAAATGGTCTAAGTCCATTTTTGGCTGAAATAACTAAGTATTTTGATACCACCTCTTGAAAAATATTCCACTTGCTAGTTTCCTAACTTCGTATAAAAATATTATAAAAATGCATTAAACGCAACTTGCCTAAGTCCGTCGTATTTAAAACGATGCACGAATTTTGTCGAAGACATTGTGAACAGAAACGTAAGTAGATATTTTTTACCAGAATTATAAGTGTGTTGTGAAGAAACTAATATATAATTTTTGTTAATTTGTTAAAAACTATTGTTTGAAAAGCTATTTTACATACGCATTGTTAGGCAAGTTTCTATTTTAAATTACTTCCATAAGTACAGGACTTATGCCATGTTTTAGTCCAGTACGTTTTTTGGTTCTCCTGTAAAATTATTCTATTACTTCCGGATGCCCAACAGGAAATTTACCATATTTGCATATAAAGGAATAGAGGGAACAAACATCGACGTATTTTGATTTTTTATTGTAATATTGTTACCATTGTCATAAAGTTTTCCAAGTCCATAAACATTAACAGAAATTTTGAAGAAGTAGTCCATACTCAAAGTGGAGTTAAATGATCAGTTTAATTAATCAGAAAAAGAAAAGCACGAAGTCTTTCTCCACAATCAAAGATTGTGGAGAAAGACTTCGTGCTTTTCTTTTTCTGTATTAATAGAAATGTTATTGAGCCGTTCAAATATGTCGGCCAAAAGCAGAATATCGGTTTTCATATACAGTTCGGAATATTCTTGTACCGACTTGCAATGAAAACTAGTCCACACTTTTTGCGCATGTGCAAGAATGTGGTAACATTTCTTCAGAGATGCTTGTCAACACTTTCAAAAATATGAAGAAACGTGTGAATTTATGCTTGGAGCATGGATGTGGCCAATTTCATCAACTTATGTAATTATTTTTCTTTTTCTTTCCGAATATTCTTACTTTGTTAATTTTGTAAACAACAAAAATAAATTTGTATTTGTCTACTTATTTTATTACTCATTAGTTTGGCATATCATGTCATAACATGAATTTGACAAAATGTTCGGTTAGATATATCGTCCCCATATCATTGTGATCTAAACCAAGCCCTACGTTTTTAATCCAAGCCCTCTTTGATGCAAATAATTTTTGCTCGCACGCGGTACTATTAAAATTTGTCGCTATAGTCAGATCTGGTCTTAACGTGCGGGTCCAAAGGTCACTGATCATATGCGTCAAATCAGACAACACAGAGGCTATCAAAATGTTGTGAGATTATTTACAAATATACCGAAGGAAGGAAATATAGTTTCATTATTTTAGCTATCGCGAAGATAGCCACATATACCTAATATTATTAGTTTTGTAAAAATTATGTACAGGGTGTCCAGTTTTCGTGTGTTTTCATATACCAGCTCCCTTATTATAAAAGATAGAAAGATGGGGTTTGCGGCTTACTGTTCTATTTTTTTATGAAACTTTCATTGCCGTAAACAAAATTTTCATAGCCCTCTAAGTTTCTGACATACAGGGACATTTTCAAATTTTGTCATTTTTGACGCTCCCCTGTATCTCGATTATTTGATAACTTATCAATAAGGTAAAAATGGATTGTTATATAGTTTTTTATGTTGAATTCAGTGGCGTAGTTAGTTTTTTTCTAAAAAGTTTTGTTAATGAGTCATGACCCAAACTTATATTTTTTTTAATGGGACACCCTATATATTATTTATTTTTCTTGTTCCTCTTTTTAAGAGCTTTTCAAAAATATATAATACTCCATATTTTTTTCTTTTAAAAAGTGACAATTTTAACTTTTTTTGTAAAATTAATCATTTTTCGATTAGAGGGCTATGCCCGCAAATAAAAAAAAATTAACAACTGGATATCTACGAAAAATTTAAATATGTATCAAAAACTAATAATAGATAAAAATAATTATGATTAAAACTTTTTTATTTTTATTATAAACATTCATGGTATCTAAATAACAAATGGTTTTGAAACTTACCTATTAAAATACAGTTTCGAGGCTGCGTTCTTTGCGTCTTCATTAGCTCGGATAAAACAAACATACATATCGTGTTTTTCATAATTTTCATAATATCTATTATTTTTTGCCATGTTAAATAATTAAATGATTTTTCACAGAAATATCAAATAAACTAACAAAATCAAACAAATACCTTTAATATTTGACAATAATCCGTAATGGCACATTTACAAACCTTTGTTTTCTGTCATGTCTATTTATTATTAATCATGGCCTTCTGGATTCTAGATGAAAAATGATTAATTTTACAAAAAAAATTAAAATTGTTCCTTTTTAAAAGAAATAAATATGGACTATTATATATTTTTGAAAAGCTCTTAAAAAGAGGAACAAGAAAAATAAATAATATATAGGGTGTCCCATTAAAAAAATATAAGTTTGGGTCATAACTCATAAACAAAACTTTTTAGAAAAAAACTAACTACGCCACTGAATTCAACATAAAAAACTATATAACAATCCATCTTTACCTTATTGATAAGTTATCAAATAATCGAGATACAGGGGAGCGTCAAAAATGACAAAATTTGAAAATGTCCCTGTATGTCAGAAACTGAGAAGGCTATGAAAATTTTGTTTACGGCAATGAAAGTTTCGTAAAAAAATAGAACAGTAAGCCGCAAACCCCATCTTTCTATCTTTTATAATAAGGGAGCTGGTATATGAAAACACACGAAAACTGGACACCCTGTACAGGGGAGTTGAAGGGGAGTACAAAAAAATTATATAATCGTTTATTATATACCTACTGTACCCTTTAATTAAAAACGACAATAATAAACAGTGCAATTTATTTTAACAATTTTACTACTAAAACCTAAAAATACAATGGCATTTAGTCTGATAAACTATTTCGATAATGAAAGAAAAAGTGGAAATTCGCAAACCAATATGCAGGAAACCGTAATGAAAACACTGGGAATTCGTTTAAGGACTATGCAGAATAATGTGCATGAAAAAAAAGCATAATATGATACCCAAGAATACTAAAAAATGTAAACGAAAAACACCGTTTATAATTATAGCCTAAAAACTCTCATCGTCACTTATAAAATCTGAAAAGTCCTCGAATCGTCTTCGAATGGAGCAATTATCATTGGCGCTACTTCGACATCTAGTACTTGTTCTCGATCCCACCAATCCCTTATTAATATTTCTGTATGTTCCACCGATTTCTTCCAGTACTCTTGTGTAATATGATCTAACGAATCTTGCCAAACTATTTGTACTTGGTCGGATTTAAGACCATCACCTACATGTTTTTCATAATAAGACTTTGCACCAGCCCATATTAATTCTATTGCGTTAAACTGACAATGATATGGCGGCAGTCGTAGAACCTCATGACCATATTCACGCAGTATTTCATCTACCGCATATATTTTGGGTTTTTTTAAGAGACTTTGCTATTGATAAAAGTTCGGATTTAAGCATATTTGGTAAAGGATTTTGGTTGTGTTTTTCCAGCCACTCATAAATATCACTTTTCCTCCAAGATGAAGTAGGCTGTTTATTTAAAATTCTTGAATGATATGATGCATTATCTAATACAATTAAAAACGGAGCATCCAAATTTGGTATCAATTGAACTTTTAACCATTTTTCAAACATTTCGCAATTCATATTATCATGATAGTCAGCACTTTTTGATGTTGAAGAAAAAATTAAACTCGCACCTGCAACATATCCTGTTGCAGAACCGACATGCAAAATAATAACACGCTTTCCCGTACCGCACCCCTTTTTCCTTTTAACACTTTTTACAGACTCATCTTGCCAAGATTTTGAACCACTTCCATTCGAAAATATCCACGTTTCGTCTAAAAATACCACTTTTCTAAATTTCGATTTGTAATTGTCTGTATATTTTTTTAAAAACTGAACACGCTGACTCACTATCTGTGGCGGCTCAAATAAAAATCTTCGGTTACAGTCTTTTTTATAGCGAAATCCTTAAATTTTTATTAATTTTGATAACGCTTCAAGTCCAATTTCCAAAACACCCCGAATTTTTAATGTTTTTTGTAAAACTGGAAGAGTTACATTGGTTTTTGATTTGTATAAATCGTAAATCACATTTCGAACTCCCATTTTAATATTTTCGCTTAAATCCTCAGTCTTTGGCTTTCTTCGTTTACACTTTTTAGTATTCTTGGGTATTATGTTATGTTTTGTTTCATGCCCAATTTTATGCACAGTCATTAAATTAATTCCCATTGCTTTGGCTACTGTTTCCTGAATATTGGTTGGCGAATTTCCACTTTTTCTTTCATTTTCGAAATAGTTTATCAGATTAAGTAGCATTTTTTTTGATTGGGGATGCAAAAACCCAGAAAATTGTTTCATTTTGTCACAAACTGTCAAAGTCACAAAACTGGCATATTTAAAATAAAACGTAGCTGGTGCTATTATAATCTTTTTTAGAATTGCTGGAAAGTAAATACATATCCTTTTTTTTCATGTCAAAATGGAATAAGTCTGTCTCATTTATCTTACATATTTTATTTAGAGGGTAAAATTAAACGCAAGTAAAGAAAACAAAAACTGAGAGTATGTCTTTCTTGAATCGTATGACCCGCACGATAAGACCAGATCCAACTATAAAAGCGGCCTTTTTGAAAACGAAGTACTTTAAACGAAAATTAAGGAAATCAGCTTTTATGAATCAAAATACTCATACATTTAGTAAACCAAGTATAGATATCACCAATATCTGAAAGCCTTTCCTTGTCAAAAATAAACACTTTTAAGACAGTAGCCTTAAAATTATAATTTAGTTTACACTTTAAAACGGTTAGAGATGCTAGGTAACTAACCGAAACGCTGTGTTAAGTAAATAAATAAAGACAATGGAAGACTGACATGGTAATTTTTTTGATAAAGGAATTTTTGTTTCTGATGCTACTCAGAGCAAACTCAAATTATATACCCAATTTCTTTATATTGTAGATAAAATTAATAACCCAATAATTTCAGTAAAAGCTAACCTAAACGGTGATGAAATTTAGTTCCAAACATGCCAACCCAAACATTTACCCTTTGAGGGTTGATACCTTGATTGTACAAATCTGTATTTATTTATCCACAATTTTAAACATTTAGTTCTTTGGTGCATTCGTCGGTAAACCAAACATTGTGTGAGAATTCCCAGTTTTCAAATTTCCATAAATACAAAACAAAATTATGCTCTTTGTTACTGTGGATAGAATAAGGTCGATTTTAGAAGAAGAATCCATAATGTGTTCGTGCAATTTTTCTATTTGTCAGATTCATGTTTTTAAACTGCCTATAAAAATGCTATCAAAAATTGGCTATTGGTTAATTATTTACACATAAGAAATCAATAACAACCAAAAATAAATTAAATAACGGAAATACCCAGCAAACAGTGTTATTAGGCAAGGTAAAGATTTGGTATTGGCAATGTTGGCTTCATGATGGCAAAATGTTGCCAATACGTTATTATTAAATTTGCAACAATGGCAAACATGCATAATTCCTCAATAAAAAATATGCATTGGTCCATCATTCCAAAAAAGGTAATCCTAACTTTTTTAACTTGCCAATGAATTTAAATTACATTTTTTTTACAGAAATGCCAATATTATTTAACATCAGGCAGCCCGTTAATGTCCCATTACATTTTCTTTGATAATGCATGTGTGAATGCGTTTAACTATTCTAGGATTAAAAATTAAATGATAAATAATTTCTAACGTCCTAAATGTATCTACATTGTGTATTTCCGCCTATGAATTTCTTATAGCAGGCAACCAGTAAATGCCCATTTCCGATATCGCGACAAAGAATGAGTAAATGCATTTTGTTAGCCTAAATATGGCCTAAAAATGTTGATCTTTTTCTTAATTTATAAATCCCGCGCTTTAACTGTGTGACATGATGATATCATTGGTCTCACGTTAATCTGCATTGGTAGATGATTGGTCGCGAAGCGGGATTATGGGAATGGGGTTAGAAATATCTTTAGTTTGTTTGTAGTACTCTTGTTTTCAGTTTCGACAGATTTCACGGTAAATTTTCTAATCAATATAGGTATTATTATAGTTTTTCTCTCCGATTTCCTGCAACCTAAGTATACCTATACAATAAATAAAAAGAGAACTTTGAATTTAAACCAGATACAATATTAATATTATCATAAAGTATTTTACCAACACAGGCAGTTGAAGCTTTACCTATGGTTAAAACAATGTTAAAACGCAGACGCCATTTCTCGACGGGGGATTCAGCCCGTTTTGTGCTTTAGTTGCTTACTGCCTTTTTTTCTGCAGAAGAATGACGGATACGTGAGAGTGGAATAATAAATCGCCAAAGTAGGTATTTTTTTATACTTATTGGAAACAGTTATAATATGATATAGGTACCTTTATAATAATACACAAAACATGTTTAAAACTACCAGTAAATCCACAAAAAAATTGTATGGCCGTGAAGCTTAAAATAATAATTCTATGATTTTTTTTTTCAGGTAAATGTTCTGAAACTTCAGGGGGGCGAAGACTCCACAGACACAACTAGGAGGGTTATGACCAAGTTAATTGGACACGACTTTGCCTTGGTACTAAATTGATCGGGAAGAAATAATAAGCCGCCATTTTATTCCTTTATACATTGAATATCACTATTTTACCTACACATAAAAGATGTAATTTAACAGGTATTGCATATGTAAATATTTTTGAATACATATTATGTACAGAAACGCTGGTGCTTTATTTTTACCATTTAACATGTAAAGGCTAAATAATAATTTGCCGTGATTTGCCCAGCAAGGCAAAGTGCGTGGCGGCCTACTGACGGCCAGCGGGTCAAAAAGATACATTTGCGGTAATGGCTGCCAATACTGTGCCAATGAACAAGGAGGGCAATGCCAATGCTTTAAAAGCGTTTTGCCTGCATGGCATGTTTGCTGGGTAACTACAGAATTATTATCAGTTTTGTCAGCGGCCATGGTATTATGGAAAATTTGCTTAACATCATGTTAAATAGTTAAGTTAGAGCTCTTTCCTTTTAGTTGTAAGTTTTTGTCGTAGCTTTTTAAAACAAATATTTTTTCTTGGAAAAACGTAAAATCACAGCAGTCCGCCACTGTTCTCCGAAGCTTATTCGCCACTTTCTAAATTACGAGAGGTTCAGCCACTTTCGGAGCAATCTGGCTGAAAGCTGTCTAAATCAAACGGAATGCCGGGGATTCCGCAGCCGCTGCCACCTTAACATTACTTATAAGTCAGATAAAAAGAACATTTCATTTAGATAACTATTCCTCGGATATCTTAACTGATGGTTAGGTTTAAGGGGATGTCTTGAGTAAGTTGCTTTAACTTTAATTAGAGAGAACGTCCTGAAAGGATATAAATGGGAATAATACGAGAATATGAGATGAATGATACTTTTTGGTGCATATGGCGCATTGCTAGTTCTTCATAACTCGATTAATGTCATTTACATTTTTTTAAATTGTAGCGCAGCCTTACAAAAAATGGTTCTAATTCTTGAGGGTGACTATGATTTTTCTATGTTGTTCTGGACGCTAAAATCGATTATGTAGTAGTAGTAGTAAAAAGATTTATTTAGCACGTGGCTACATGATACATTTTAACAATTTTATACCCTTTTTTATTTATTTTTTGAATTAAATGACCTTTTGAAACTTTATTTGTCCTGTTGAGTTAATAAGAAAGATTTTAAACTTTTTTTAAAAGATTTTAAACTTTTTTGATTTTTAATTGACTTGTTTAATTTATTAAATTCAATAAGACCCTTATGAAAAACTGATTTATATGCAATATTTTTTGAAAAATTATTAAGAAAAAAATTATTGGTATTTCGTGTTAAATAATTATGTTGATCACTATTTAGAACAGTCAATTGCTTTAAATGTGGCGGTAACAAATCATTTTGAATTTTAAAAATAAATATTAGAACCAAAAATAATACTAAATTTTTTACATTTAACCATTCTAATTTTTTTAACATCACATTAATTTTTGTATATCTATCCATATTAAGTAAAATTCGCATTGCTTTATTTTGTAAAATTTGTAATCTATTTATTACACCTTCATCCGCCATAAACAAAATTGTAGAACAATAAAGAAAATGTGGTAAAATTAAAGTATTGTATACAATTTTTTTTGAATAAAATTTTAAATTTGAACCTATTCTTTTAAAATAACTAATTTTTCCCGCAATTTTGGAAATTAAATTTTCGAATTGGTTATTAAATTTTAATTTTGAATCAATCAATATACCTAAATATTTAAAAGAATTGACTATTTCTAGTTTATCACCATCAATTAAAATATTTATATTTGTATAATTATTTAAATTTACACCCATAACCATACATTTTGTTTTAGAAACATTTAATTTTAATTTGTTAACTTTTAACCAGTTTGACAATAGAATCAGTTCTGAATTTAAAATTTCCAAAATTTCCAATAGATTTTTACCGCTTATATAGATAAGAGTATCATCAGCAAACATTTGTATTTTAAGAAATTTTATGACTAATGGCATGTCATTAATATATAAAATAAAAAGTAAAGGCCCCAAAATACTTCCTTGAGGTACTCCTATGTTATTAAATTTCTTTGTTGAAAAAAAATTACCAAATTTAGTTTTCTGTGATCTATTATTTACATAATTTTGAAACCATTGATAAACTTTACCCCTTATACCATATTCAAATAATTTTTTTAATAATATATCTCTATTAATCGTTTCAAAAGCTCGCTTAAAATCAAGAAATACTGCTATTACATATTCTTCTCTTTCCAAGGCTCTTTTCCAATTTTCTACTACATATTGTATGGCTGTTTCACTAGAATATCCTTTTCGAAACCCAGCTTGAGAATAAATAAAAATTTTGTTTTTATTCAAAAAATCCATAACTTGTTCATAAACTACTTCTTCTATTAATTTTTCTATATCCCATAATACATTTATTGGTCTCATTTCATTCCATTGTTTTGAATTTTTAATCTTTGGAACCGGAGTAATATATGAACATTTAAGTTCGACTGGAATTTCTCCTTTGTTTAAACAAACTTCAATAAAGTAAAGAAGATAATATCCAATAACTGTAAATGTTTCTTTCATCAATTTCTTAGTTAACACCTCGTTGTAATTTTCATTTGAATTTAAATCATTTATAATTTTTCTTAAATGATTAAGAGATACTTTAGAAAAATTTTCCATAATGTTTTTATTTCTAGAAATTTTAGGACATATAGAATGGTTTCCAACATTTATTGAGGCAATAATATCTTCAACGCTCTGAACATAATATGAGTTTAATTTTTCAGCAATGATATTCTTGTTTGATATTTTACCTTCTTCAAATATTATTTCTTTAATATGGCATTAATAAAGTCGTAAACTATCAAATTGTTAGGTAAGAGCAAAAAACAATCCCTAATTGAGGATAAAACCATTATACAGGGTTAGGAAAAATTACCAGAACGGTCGATTATTTCAAAATATACAGGGGTTATCAAAAATCGTCTTATATAAAAAATGTAGGGCTGTTAAAAATCTACATATCGGTGATAAATTGAAATATACAGGGTCGCCCACAAAGTCGTGGAGAATGATAGTTATATTTTTTTAAATGGAACACCCTGTATATTTTTACAATTTTAAATTCCGCATAAAATTATAATTATTTTTTATTAAATGCACTAATAGTCTATAAGTACTTCATAGTTTCCGAGATATTGACTCTCGAAAAGTGACATTTTTGAACTTTGACAGCTTATAACTTTCTAACAGTACGTCTTAGAGCAAAACGGCTTACATGTCCCTATCTTCAATTTTTGTTATCTTCCCAAAAAATCAACTTCCGGTTAAACCGGATGTAACTCGAAAGCAGGAAATATAGTTGTTCCGGTTTAACTGGAAGTTGATTTTTTTGGGAAGATAATAAAAATTGAAGATGGGACATGTAAGGCGTTTTGCTCTAAGACGTACTGTTAGAAAGTTATAAGCTGTCAAAGTTCAAAAATGTCACTTTTCGAGCGTCAATATCTCGGAAACTATAAAGTATAGACTATTAGTGCATTTAATAAAAAATAATTATAATTTTATGTGGAATTTAAAAATGTAAAAATATACAGGGTGTTCCATTTAGAAAAATATAACTATCATTCTTCACAACTTTGTGGGCGACCCTGTATATTTAAATTTATCACCGATATGTAGATTTTTAACAGCCCTACATTTTTTATATAAGACGTTTTTTGATAACGCCTGTATATTTTGAAATAATTGACCGTTCTGGTAATTTTTCCTAACCCTGTATACATCAAGACACAATAAATAGATACAAATAAATTCTGAACAACGAACAAATATTGTATAACAATGACTCAAAACCACCCCTATAATGGTGTGGAAAACACCAATTTATGAAAATAAATTAATGCTGGTAAATCATAAAAGTGTTGACTTTTTCTAGTTTGCCACAACAACTAATTATGAAAGAACCTTATTAAAGCTAAAGGAATTTTTATTTGTTGGAAATAATGTTTTCAAGATATTGGGCCGTATTCATAAAAAAAAAACGTTATTATGCTTATACTTGCAGAATATGAAGGAAATCCTTCGGCTCGCATTCATAATATTCCGAGTAAAACCTTATACTTATAGAGTATGAGTATATTATTATCCTTCCCAAAAAAGTATTTGGTTATTCATAAACGTAACCTTTTACTCTAAATAAAAAGGATATCCTTCAATAATTTTAGTCGTGTAGTGATCATCAGTTGTAGCGATGGCAGATGTTGTGGAACTGAGAGAGATTAAACCCTACAAGCAGCATTTATCAACATTTGTTCGTGATTACAAAGAATTATACCGGTTTAAAGAGGAAAATGTGCAATGGCTTGCCAACACATTTTTGTGAATAAATGCTGAAACTCGATGAGGTGCGTTATCATTTTTTCCTAAAAATGAAGATATGTTTACTCTATCTTAGTGACTCTGGGTATCAGAAAGGCATTGGTCAAGAACTGGGTGTAAGTCAACCTACAGTATCTCGTACAGTGACTGCCGTAATTGACAGCATAGTTGCGCAATCAAATTACTGCATAAAGTTTCCGTCCACTAACAATGAACTAATGGATGTGAAACAATTATGGCAAAGCAATTACAGGTTTCCGGCAGCAATTGGTGTAGTTAACTGTACCCACATAGGCATACTGAAATTAAATTGAAACCGAGGTGATGAGTATGTCAACCGAAAAGGTTATCCACAGAATGTGCAAGCCACTTGTGATGCAAGAGAAATGTTCACTAGTATGGACGTTAGTTGGCCTGGATCGGTCCACGATTCAAGAATATGGAGAAATTCACAAATAAGGGTTCATTTACAAAATAAAAACAACGTCGTGCTACTTGCTGACCATGGATATGGATAGAGTGGCTCATGACTCTATTCAGAAATCCCGCTCGAGGTCCTGAACTAAATTATAGTAAACTTTTGAAAAAGAGATAGTGATAATTGAACGTTGTTTTGGTCAACTGAAACGTCGATTTCCTATTTTGCAATATGTTTGCCGAGTTAAATTGGAGAATGTGCCAAAAATAATTGTCGCCTGTATTGTGCTTCATAACGTGGCAAAAACATGGATTTTAAAGCACCTGAAGAAGATGACAATGGTAATGACGAATTTGATCTACCTCTTCGCCAGCAAGGACAAGAAGTCCGAAGAAATTTAAGCATTGTAATAAACAACTTTGATAGATAAATGTAGGTATAAAACTATATAAAATAAAAGTTCAAATTTAATTTAGTTTTATTATTTACGCCATAATAATATCAAATCATTTTTGTTTTTAAAAAACAAAATTCGAATAATTATAATAAGTTTATTCACATACTACCTTTTTTTTTCAATTTAAAACCTTATACTTCTATCTTATACTTACAAGGATATCCTTCAGTTTTATGAATACGGCTCAATGTTTATGATGATAAGCATCAATCTGCAGTTCTCTGCATCATTCGATAAAGAAAATCTGTTTTCCAATCGTTATACATAATTTTTGTATAATGCAGGATGAGAAACGATATCTCTTAACAAGTTTTCCTTTTTTGCTCTATATTTTAGTATCCCTGTAATAAACACTAGCACGAGGTCATAAAAGATGGATGGTTGATTGGTTAGTTAGATGGTTAGGGGGGGAGGGTCGAGTGTGTGGCCCAAGCCCAAACAAATGAAATAACAAAACAAAACTGTATGGCATGAATATGATGACTGAACTCAATGACTAATGAAGTCTTATGTAAAGTAAATAAACATAATAGTAATGAAATCATATTATCGGACTGTACTTCTGATATGGAAGCTGCTAATGTATTCAATAAATACTTTTCAGGGTCTATAAAGGAAACAGTTGATGAACTAGGTTTGCATTGCAATGCTTGTACTATTCAGAAAAGTACTGGTGTTTGCTCTATGTTTTTACAACAATATCCAATAAAGAGATATCAAAAATATTCCCAGAACAAGAAAATAAATTATCCGCAGGAATCAACGATTTCCCTGCGAAACTTCTTATAAAGTGTCACTTATTTTTAGCTCACTTATCAGATTTGGTAGTTAAATCTGTTAATTTGGGACATTTTCCAGATGCATTAAAAATATTTCAAGTTGTACCTATTCGCAAGAAAGGTGATCTATCAGACTATAAAAATTATAGATCTATCTGTATTCTGAGTTCCTCCTCAAAAATAATAAAGAAAGCAGTTTACAATAGAATAATTAATTCTCTAGATAAATATATGTTAACATCTTCTCAACATGGTTTACGCAAAAATTATTTACTCCTACTGATAGTGAATGTGGGACAGGAATATTCGGATTCATTTGAGTGCGAACTCACAAGGGGATGTTCAACATCACACGGGGATGTTCTAGGACCACTCATTTTTTTGCTCAATTTAAATCACTTCCCGCAGTATATAAGGAAGGGCTTGTCGTTTATATCTGCCGATGATCCCACTATCCTTATTACGGCAGCCACAATAAAATGACTATAGAAACTAAAATAGACGCTGTGTTGAGCGATTTCGATCTATGGTGCAAACAAACATTCATATTATTAATTATAACAAAACGGTGGCGATAGAATTTGCATGTAATTATAAAATCAAATCAAATCAAAATTGTCACACCGTATACTTTAAAAGCGATTTATCCGCCTCGGTTTTAACCTTAAGTAAATGCAAACATGTAGAGAAACATTTAAAAATTAAAATATTTCAACAATCGCTGGTATATAGGTATATAACATATTATATATTGAAACGGAATATGATAATGCTTAAAAAACTGTGAGGTCCATTCTTACGGAAAACATAACATGTATAGCAATAAAAGACCAAAATAAATAAAGAAATAAATAAATTAAAAGCTTCTTACACTGCAGCCTTCTGGCTTATTGTGCACCGCAGTCTTGATAGAAGAGATTTGTTTCTTCTATAAATACCTTCTTTCAAGTTTGTTATGAGGGGAGTTGTCGTCGTGTTAAAGGTTTCCGCAGTGGCGTATTTAGGGAGGGGGTCCGAGGGGTCTGGACCCCCCCCCCCGTGGGCTCAACATTAAAAAAAACTCAGAACAGATCAGATGCCTTGTTGCATTTAATGTAGACAGGGTGAACTGAACCTCGCCCGATAACAAAATGTAATAATTTTCTATTTTACAATTTTTGAATAAAGACCTTCATTATTATTATTATTATTATTAAATAAAATTATTAAAAAATTGAAATGATGTTCACTTAGTTTTGTAATTTTTTTGCAAACTAGAACTATTAGCAATACTTTGTTTTTACAAATAATGAAATAACTGTGTCACAGATAACAAAACAACATGGCCAAACTTGGCAAAAAAAAATGGCAAAATAACTTAAAAACCAATAATTTTCGGAATCGGTCATATATGTAGAAATATATATTTTTAAACATAAATATTTTAAAAAAATATATAATCCCATTATTGCGTTTATATTTAAAAATTTCTTAATTTCTTCCTTTTTTGGGTTCAGCTATCAAAACATAGAAATTATAAATTTTGATAGTTCAAAATAGGGCGTGGCACCGATAAATTTTTCGCCTGCGGCGCTTTTTTACAGAAAGAAAAAAAGAAAGAAAGGAAGAAAGAAAGAAAGGAAGAAAGAAAGAAAGAAAGAAAGAAAGAAAGAAAGAAAGAAAGAAAGAAAGAAAGAAAGAAAGAAAGAAAGAAAGAAAGAAAGAAAGAAAGAAAGAAAGAAAGAAAGAAAGAAAGAAAGAAAGAAAGAAAGAAAGAAAGAAAGAAAGAAAGAAAGAAAGAAAGAAAGAAAGAAAGAAAGAAAGAAAGAAAGAAAGAAAGAAAGATAGAAAGATAAAACGAAAGGTATAGACCCCCCCCCCCCGTGGCAATATTCTAAATACGCCACTGGGTTTCCGAAGACTGAATCTTTTGCTGACTAGTGCTTTGCAACTGTATATATGATAAGAGATGCGGTTTTTACAATGGGCCCATTGTAAATTCCTATTCGTTAAAGGTGTTTTCTTCAGTGACAATGGCCTGTTAACAAGCCAGTCAGTTGCATGATAAGATTAATAATAATATATACCTAATATTTACAAAAATGTGCAAAATGTGCGGCAACGTTTTGAGCAAAATCTTTATTACTGCATGGAGAATCATGGTAGTCATTTCCAACATTTACTTGGCTGACGGGTCAGTTCATTCTTTATTTTTAAGCTACTTTGCTGCCAAATGTATTGATCTCCACTAATGATGATGTATTAAAGTTTTATTTAAGCTTTAAATCATTAAATTTCCAAAACTACTGAACTGAAGGACATAAATTTTACATAATTATAAAGGGAATTGTAAGACCTTTAAAATAAGGTATCACTCGACCCCCCTTTCCATTTCAGATTTTAGGGGTGGTGCTACCCCCACCCAGGGGGCTGCACGTGTTAACGTGATTTTTTGCCAATTTTGTGTCCCCCCTAAAAACAAAATTGACGGGTCTGAGCGTTTTTCCACAAAAGAACTGAACTGCCAGTAAATGTCTCTGTTTCGTGTTCGATGCGCCATACCCTGTATACAGGGTGTCCCGAAATTAGCGTGCAATATTTTTAGGGCGTAAACTATATCCAAAAATATGACAAAAATGTCCTATAAACATACCCCGAGAAATGCTCCTTTAGTGGGCTAGAGCCCCTCAAAGATGGTCCGGAAGGAAGTCTTTTTTTATAATAGTATGGAAACCCTTAAAGATAATGACATGAAAATTGGTACGTGCCTTCCAACCGATAAACTGTACATAACAGTTAGTTTAGAATGAAAATATTTCTTTCAGTGGCGTCGCACGGAGTGGGGCTGAGTGTAAATATTATCCTTTATTTTTTATTTGTAGGATTTTTTAATTTTAAGTACAATATTTTAAGAATCTCCAGTTTTTTCTTTAAAAAAGTACCCCTTGTTTTATTTCGATAGGAGCCACCGTTTTCAAGTAAAATTAATTTTAAAATAAAACGTATTTCTCAAAAGAAAGGTTAGTCCATATGAGTTCAGATAAATCCAAAAGTTAGCGTGCAATATTCCTAGGGCGTAAAGTACATCAAAATATATTACAAAAATGTTCTATAAACATACCCTCAGAAATGCTCCTTTAGGGGACTAGAGCCTTTTAAAAGGGGGCAACAGAGAACTCACAGATATTCATTTTGTGTATGAATTTTGTAATGGTAGTTCTACTGCCGCTGCAATAGAGTACAGGAGGCGATTTCCGCATAGAAGAATACCTAGCTGTAGAAGATTTGCTACGGTTCATCAAAATTTAAAAGAAAATGGATCATTTCAAAGACTTCATGCTATTACGAAAAAAAAAATTTGCCCCCCCTTGAGAGGCTCTAGTCCCCTAAAGGAGCATTTCTGAGGGTATGTTTATAGAACATTTTTGTAATATGTTTTGATGTACTTTACGCCCTAGGAATATTGCCGCTAACTTTCGGATTTACCTAAACTCATATGGACTAACCTTTCTTTTGAAAAATACGTTTTATTTTAAAATTAATTTTACTTGAAAACGGTGCCTCCTATCGAAATAAAACAGGGGGTACTTTTTTAAAGAAAAAACTCGAGGTTCTTAAAATATTGTACTTAAAATTAAAAAATTCTACAAATAAAAAATATAGGATAATATTTACACTCAGCCCCACTCCGTGCGACGCCACTGGAAGAAATATTTTCACTCTAAACTAACTGTTATGTACAGCTTATCGGTTGGAAGGCACGTACCAATTTTCATGATATTATCTTTAAGGGCTTCCATACTATTATAAAAAAAGAGTTCCCGACCCTCTTTGAGGGGCCCTAGCCCCCTAAAGGAGCATTTCTCGGGGTATGTTTATAGGACATTTTTGTCATATTTTTGGATATAGTTTACGCCCTTGAAATATTGCACGCTAATTTCGGGACACCCTGTATAAATATATCACATTATTTCATTAATTTTCTGAAATAAAGGAGAATAATCTATTATTATTCAGGGTTGGGCAAATGTTCCGGAACGGCTTAATTACAGGCGAACGAAAAGTGATATCGGAGCCGGGTTTTGGGCAATCTATAGGACTTAAATTTTACTATTTGACTATTATACCATATGTCAATAATGTCACCAACTGTCAAGTGATGACGTTATTTTTTTTTTAAACGGAACACCCTGTATATTTTTACATTTTTAAATTCCACATAAAACTATAAATATTTTTTATTAAATGCACTATTAGTCTATACTTCATAGTTTCCGAGATATTGACTCTCAAAAAGTGACATTTTCGAACTTTGACAGCTTATAACTTTCTAACAGTACGTCTTAGAGCAAAACGGCTTACATGTGCCTATCTTCAATTTTTATTATCTTCCCAAAAAAATCAACTTCCAGTTAAACCGGAACAACTATATTTCCTGCTTTCGAGTTACATCCGGTTTAACCGGAAGTTGATTTTTTTGGGAAGATAATAAAAATTGAAGATGGGGACATGTAAGCCGTTTTGCTCTAAGACGTACTGTTAGAAAGTTATAAGCTGTCAAAGTTCAAAAATGTCACTTTTCGAGAGTCAATATCTCGGAAACTATGAAGTATAGACTAATAGTGTATTTAATAAAAAATAATTATAATTTTATGTTGAATTTAAAAATGTAAAAATATACAGGGTGTTCCATTTAAAAAAAAAATAACGTCAACACTTGACAGTTGGTGACATTACTTACATATCGTATAATAGTCAAATAGTAAAATTTTAATCCTATAATAGATTGCCCAAAACCCGGATCCGATATCACTTTTCGATCGCCTGTAATTAAGCCGTTCCGGAACATTTGCCCAACCCTATTTACAACAATATTTCCAGCAACGGTCATGCAAGTTGTAGTAAGAGTTTCTCGCAAATCATAATCAAAATCTTAAGACTTTGCTAGTTTACTCTCTCTCGCATAATTTTGTCTCGTTTCACGAGGTTCTAACAAAAAAAACTCTCGCCTACAGGAAATAGAAATTTAAAAGTAAAACCTGGATTATACTCCATTTTTAATACTCCTTATCGGATGCATATTTATACATTTGCTTTGATAAGCGGTGGATACGTTACCATTCCTGGCTAAAAGATACAATTCAGGGATATTTAATAAACCTGCTAAATCAAAAAAAAATTATCAGTGTTTTTGGATTTATTTAAGGAATAAATGGGTTTTTATTCCTTAAGAATTCACCTCGTATACCTGTATAACGCAGTATATTTTTTGTAGCCTGCAATATCTGAAGCCCTAAAATGCTTATAAAACCAATTAAGACTTTCCCAGGTGGATAAAGAGCGAAAACTAACTGTGAATTTCCCAAGTATTATTAAAGTCCCCGAAGATGGGCAAAAGTTAAATACGACACCGAATTAGCGCGAGTTTGGCGAGTTGGCAAACAGAATCCCTTAGAAATTCCTTGGGCGAATTGAAGTAGTCCAATGAAACGAGGAAAAGCGTAAAACAATAGTCTGGAAGTTGAATTAGCTGCGTTCGGTCGGGGAATATTGAGCGATAACCCGAGCAAAGAATGGGAAAGAAAGCAGGAAACAAGGGTTAGTGTCGATGCGTCATGAATTACAAATGGAAGAGTTGGATAATGCATTAAAATAAATTGAAGATGTGGTTAATATGCATCTTGTGGATGATCTGGTTTAACTTTTTACCCATTTATCATAAAGTATATCAAATAAACTACTTATGACAAAGTTTGACAAATTGTTTTTGTAACACCTGGGTCTGTAGTTCGGAAACGACATCACGTATTTTAATGCGGATTGCCGAGTTTGAAAGATTGTTTCCTGCAGATAAATAATGTGGTACGTCTATTAAGTAACCAAGGCGCTTTAATATTATACAGGATGAAGAAGACATGCGGCCGTGCAAAATATTTAAAATTTCAAGTAAGTCAGATTTTGTTAGTAGTGTTTTTTTATGTTATATTAACGTCGTCTTATAACCTAAGTTATTATCCCGGGACTATTTCGGTATTTTTTTATTATATTCCCTAGGACAAGAATTATCCAATTGATTTTTAAAGGTGTTTTGGGCATACTCTTTCACTCTCGTCTCGCTTTTTCTCGCGAGAACGAGACGAGAGTGATCAGGTCTCCTGCAAGATTTCATGTCTCGTGAAACACTATTTGGGCATAACAGCCCGTTGATGACTGTTTACGCAGTTTGTTTTCTATTTAATGCACTCATTTGATTTATTTCTTTAAAAACAATACTATTTAAAGACCCTAAGATATCTACCGGGTGTCTCAAATTACAAAGAGTAAGATAAAATTAGGATAATTTAATGGTGCAAATTTAAAGAAGTATGAACTAAAATATTTTAGCTACAAAATTTTAATGCCTACCTTTGCGCAAAAACATTTTTCTTATGCTTACTCGATCTCTGAGATGGTTTTGGCAGTTTAAGCGGGATCTATGATTATTTTTTAGCAAATTATTTTAAATAAAACAACTTTAATACCGTTCAAATCACGTAGAAATATAGCTAGTTCTGTTGTTAAAACTGACACGTCTTAGCTTATTAGAATATAAATAATATTGACTATTATTTTTGGTAAATTATAATTTTTTTTATTTTCTTATTAAGGATCTTAGAACTTATATTATACAGGGTCGCTAAAAACAAAGCAGTTATTATTTAAAATGAACATGGACTAATAACAATTTAGGAAGTAACATAGAATGCCAATAATAGCTAACATAAAACCAACCACTTTTTTAGGTAATATTAAGAAAATAACAACAATGCACTAGCATTCATTATTGATAAAAAAAATTTTTATAATAAATACGTTCATAAAATATCTATTACAAATACCCTAAATTAAATGGTGGAGATTGTCATGTTTAAAATGCTATGATATTTACAATGTATCTACATCACATAATTATTTTTTTGTTATTTGAAAAAAAAATGGTTGGATTACAGTCGGCAAGTATTCATTGTCGTTATGCCGTTGCAATAACGACCAAACATAATTTAGTTTTCTGCTAGTTATTGATATTTTATATCATATCTCGAATTTGTATTGATTCGTGTTCGTTTAGTACCCGACTGCTTACTTTTTGGCGACCATGTATATTATAAATAAATAAGTTCTAAGATCCCAACTAAGAATATTAAAAATTATAATTTACCAAAGATAATAATAATAATCAATAATTAAATTCTAATAAATTAAGACGTGTCACTTTTTAATGACAAAATTAGGTAAATTTCCACAGAATTTGGGACATCCGTAAAGTAGTCATAGATCCCGCTTAAAAGAAAAATTTATTATTATGAACTCATGCCTATACTTTGCTTAGTTGTCTACATTTTAATTTCTTTGTTAAATACAGCTGCTTGTAAAAAAAATTAGAATAATTTCAGTCCTAGGACTTAAAATAAAAAACGACCTTAACCGTCTCGAGATATCGACTAAATCATAAGAACGATGTTTTTATCAGTGGCGGTTGCTCTATAAGGCCGCGTGGCCGCGCGCGCCTCCTAGGAATTTTAACATAACACACAAATTAAATGTTTATTTAAATATTTATTATTACTATTCATTTTAATACTAATATTTCTAAATTTTAAAAAACCATAGCAACTCACCAATTCTGAACTCATCTCTAATTGTCCGTTTTCGTTCACCAACGATAAGCAAGCCTCCACGTGTAAATTTTAGGTAATTGAATTCCGTCGTTGAAACGCTGCGACGGACGGTGAATCTCGCCGCTCGCCTGGCGTATATAAATTTCGCCGAACGAACCCGAACGTCACCCGGTTATATCCGATTTATTTAGGGACTCTACGGCCGCGGTATTTTAGCGCCTGCATTGCTTTATACATTTCGGACTTTGTTGTGGGGTAAGCGCGCGTCGAGCTCGAACTAATAAAAATGAATTTCGTCAATAGTATAATGTGTTTTCAAAAGACATTTATAAATGTATGTATTAATTTACCTTAAAATTATATTATAAATAGATACTTTTTCGAGCAATTTGCTTATAACATGTCATTTGATATTGGATTTCTATTGCGCCCCTCCAAACACAAACCCCTCGACACGCCACTGGTTTTTATCAAAATATCAACCTTTCATAGCATAACTATTTTATGTAGGTGATGGTTTTATGGGTTTAAGTATCTTAGAGAGCAAATGAAACCCAAATTTTAATTTGCGGAAAATAAATTTAGTTTAAAATAATTCTTGAAATTTCTTAATATGAACGATAAACATTAGTATTATTGTGAAAAAAGCGTGGTGTGCTCGATATACGAAAAATATAGCACAAAGCGCCCCACTCTTTTTCACAATTATACTAATTTTATTGTTAATTATTATTTTCTGCCTATATTAAGAATTTCAAGAATTGTTTTAAACTATATTTATTTTCCGCTTTTTAGTTCGATTAATTATTAGAGCGTGTTTTTTAACTATATTTATTTAAATTTCTGCAGATCGTGGCTTTGCTTGTAAGATATTGATCGACGATCAGACGTCGGAAAGCAGGAACAAATTTAGAGTTGATGTAATGTGTGTATATAAAGGCTTTCCTTCCCCAAAAAGTTCTCAACAATCTTTAGCTGGAAATCTCCTGGCCATAATTTTTGGAACCATCTTGTTAAAGATACATCTTAAAATTTATCACAATAACAGCAGAGATACCTAAGATAACACGTTAAACTTAAGCCAAGACATCTTAATTAGCTTGACAAACAAAAATATCCTTTATAAATTCATCATTCATGAAAATTTGACTCGAAATTTTATATATTATGGCCAGTTTTTACGGTTCGTATACTAACCTGACCATTATTGTTCTAACATAACGTTTTGTTGATTGTGTTCCTTTAAAAATAGCGAAATGGATTATGGTGCGCTAAATTTTACACTACGCAAATGGTAGATGCGGGGATTAATGTTTCTACCAAATACCTACGTTATAATTGTGTGGAAACTAAGTTTCAAAATTACTTCGAAACATTAACCCTAAACTTTTGTTTGTTGGTTTGTATACTACCCGTACATTGAAGGGTCAAACTACACAAAATACTCCAGCTCGATTCTAGTATGCATCGTTTCATTATTAAGGCTTATTATTGTTACTGTTAAATACAGTACAATAAATTAAAAATAAATATAGTTTATAAAAACTAAAAAACACGCGTTGATAATTAATTAAATTAAAAAGCGGAAAATAAATATAGTTTAAAATAATTCTTGAAATTCTTAATATAGGCAGAAAATAATAATGAACGATAAACAGTATTCTTGTGAAAAAGGCGTATCGTGCTCGATAAACAAAAATATAGCACAAAGCGCCCCACGTTTTTTTTTTCACTATAATACTAATGTTTATCGTTCATTATTATTTTCTGCCTATATTAAGAATTTCAAGAATTATTTTAATCTATTTATTTTCCGCTTTTTAGTTTGATTAATTACACTGGCCGACAAAAAAATGTTTTTTTGTTGTAACACAAAGCTAAATAGCATCTTGTGGTAGAATGGACCTATCCAAATACGAAAATGAAAAAAAAAAAGTTGTAACACGTAACGTTTTCTTGTTACATTTATAGTACCACATTTAATGTTACAATATTTAATATCTATTGAAAAAATAATTTAAGAATTTTCTAACTGTGTATATCGACTATATTTAAATTTTTACACCTACTAAACATACCTTACATCTAAGAAAAACACAAACATTACAAATATTAACTATACACACTAATTAAATTTTATTTTTTCCTTTTATGAGGGGTCATATCTTCTCTTTTCAAAAACCAACAGTAATCACCCATCATGGATCCCATCGTCCTTGATAGCGAATTTCCATTGTTCTGATATCCTGGTGGAACCTTTCACCCTGCTCGTCACTGACAGCTCCCAAATTGTCAGGAAAAAATGACAGATGGGAATGGAGGAAGTGAATTTTTAATGACATTCGGGCACCAAGCGATTTGTAGGAATCTAAAAGTTCATCAACTAACTGTTGATAGTTTGCATCCATATTGTTGCCCAAAAATCCCCTTACTATACTAACAAATGAGTTCCATGCTCTGAGTTCCTGCTTGGTAAGCTTCTCTGTAAAGTTGACATCGTCCAGCAATTTTCTGATTTGTGGCCCAATAAAAATGCCTTCCTTTAATTTGGCATCACTTAACTGGGAAAAGACTTGTCTTAGCTATTTGAATCCATCACCGTCTTTATTCGTAGCTTTCACAGAGTTTTTCATCAGCCCAAGTTTAATGTGAAGAGGAGGCAGAAGGACTTTTTTGGGGTCTACAAGAGGTGCAAACTTAACATTTTGAGATCCCGGCTGAAATTCACTTCTTTGTGGCCAATCTTTTATTACATACTGCTGATCTACTGCACGACTGTCCCACAAACAAAAAAAACAGCAATATTTTGTAAATCCTCCCTGAAGTCCTACTAAAATTCCTACAGTTCGGGTAATTTTTCTGTTATAAAATGCATCCATTTTAACCGTCCCCTAATTAAATTGACTACCTGCTAATGTAAAATGGTCTTATTAAGCTATTGAAAAATGGTATGTATTGGGGCTTTCCGAATATTTTTTCTATTATTAGAAGGCTATTTCCATTTTAAAAATAAAGAGCTGACCTGTGTTAGAAAAATCGTGTCGGCCAGTGTTATTTATTAAAGCGTGTTTTTTACTTTTTTTAAACTACTAACTTAAACATTTTTCATTTTTTAGTTTAAGTTATTGTTAAGAAAAAAAATGTTGAGTAGATTGAGCTAGATTAGTAGATTATTGTATTGTCAGCGGTTCTTGATAAGGCTACAAAATTTAAATTAAATCTGACCGTTTAAAGTGGGTCAAAACCGGGTTCAAAGAAGTCGGTTACGGACAAACAAATAAACATACAGATAAAGCTAATAAAAGCATGTATAATATTATGCTCAAAACAATTTTTATTTAAAAATATTTATTCAGAAATCTTTAGTTTTTTTAGTAAACCCAAGTCTTTACTCCTATGACATTTATGAAGTATGTATGGAAAAACTAGTTATTACAAAACCTAAAAAAACCCAGTTTTAACCTGTGTGAACGGAGTTTTTAATTTTCAGCCCTATTTCATCTTCAATAATATAAAACTTTATATTCATTACATTTCGTTTTTCCGCCTTTTTCCCGTGCCATTTGAGAATTTGCTCTTCTGCCGACTTTTCTATGCACAAACTGACTAAAGCAGGAACATCTCTTGGGATTCTCTTAATCAATCCTTGGCATCTGGTTAACATTCGCACTACTAACCTTTTTAATTTTAACGTTTTATATACAGGATGATATTTTTACCTGGAATAAATTAAGTTATTTTCGAAAAAATTACAGAAATACGGCTGCGTTTATTTTTAGTTTGGCATACTTTTTTCGTGTCTTCATGAAATTAGTCCTCTTTTGGGAGTAGAAACAGTCCCAACTTTTTTTTTAAATGTAAAGGTATATATAGTGAAGAAAGGGAATACCACCCACTATTTACCTTTGCATTTCGGTAATGTAGACTCCATTTGTTTTATTGTAAATATTGTTGGAAATGTTGCCCATTTTTTTCTAGACATATATCTAATCTAAAGTAAAATTCATTCTTGACATTTTGTAGAATATCCGGGGTTTTTTGGCGAATTTTGTGTATAAGTCGTTGCTTAAGTTCCTCTATATTTTCTGGTTTTGTTACGTAAACTTTGGTTTTTAGGTAACCCCGAAGAAAACAGTCTAGAGAATTAGAGTCGGGCGATTGTGGAGGCCATTCAATGGCAATTTTTTTTTTATATAATTATAACATTGGCAAAAAGTTTATTATTACACCCAATTTAATCTGATTATTAATTTTGAAGATATTACTGTTTACTATCGGTGTTGTGGTCTAGTGGTCAGTGCGGTGGTGATTGGCCTCGTTGCGGAAAAAGGCCGACGTAAAAAAAAATGTTGTCGTCTTTTTCATAAAAAAAAATTGATATAGTGTCTCCCAAAATATAGATATAGCGGTAATGATTATTTTTTATTAACTATTTTTGAAGTGCTTAAGTAATCGCCAAATTTTAAATTTTTGTTCCTTGTCATTTCTATAATAATCAAACTAATATGATGAGTGTAATTGAGAAATAAAAAAAGAACCTCCTATCCATCTTAAATACTTTTCTTTAAAAAATGCTCAAAGTGTGGTCTATTTACTATTTGGCAATATCCTAAACACAAGTAAAACTCATTTTAAACATTTCTAATTATTTCGGGAGAAATTAACCTACACTCATGTATCTATTGTTCGTACTGTCAACTCCTAAATTTGAAAAAAAAAATATCTTCTTGGTTACAAAAAGTGACAAGTGACACATCGTTGTGTTTAGAATGTCATATGGAGTCAAAAAAACTAAAAATATACCAGGTGTCCCATTTAAAAATAGAAAGTTTATGTCACTTCCGGTTAAACCGAAAGTTCCATAATGTTGAGTCACCTGTCAAAAAATGCAGTTTTATGTCGTATACAAATCCCCCGAATTTTATTTCATTATCTTGAAAAACAAAAAAGTCAGAGGGGCGAACCACCTTCCGTGGACACCCGGTATATATAACTTAATATGCTTTTTAAAGATAGTAAATAAAAAACTAGAGTTGCCATTTAAAAAAATTATCACTATCGTTATATCTCTAATTTGGGATATACACAGTATTAATATGTTTTATAAAAAAAATACCACAGCTTAAGATGATAATACCCATGTCCAAGTATTTTTCCAAAAACAGAACTGTACTGGATTTACTAAATTTATTCTTCAAGTTACAAATTCACACTAATATCTCATTAAAAAATAATAATACTAATGATAACAAATCCTTTAAATAAATATATGCAACCCAACAGACCATAATCCCAAACCCATATAATTTCCCAGTTTGTACGGAAATTAAACATTTAAGCACTTTTGATATTTTTAGATGTTTAATTAATATATTTATGTCCATTGCTTTGATAGCTCCGCTGCGCTGCTTAAATTTAGTTTTATTCACCAACTCAGCTAATAAGTCAAAGAAAATTCCCCAAATATTTACAGAACATTACCAATTTAGCCTTATTAAATATTCCGAGAAGCAACGTCTATTAAATTACAACCCTCGATGATTTATCGTCTTCTAAATATTAAAATTTAATCTAACAGAAAAATGATGGTCAATTTCGATATCCGATATTTATTGGTGCATTCCTATTGGAGGCAACTCGAGCTGGAATGAAGTGGGTAATATCGATCGGTGCAATATTTAGATTCCTTGCTTTATTTAACTTACCCAGAGTTTATAAATATAGATTTAAAAAGAATATTGAAACGAATTTTTAATTAGTTTTCGGATTTATGTTGCTATGCGAGAAAAAAATATCCAGGCGCAATAAAGTTTTCTAACATAACGTATCTTAAAAGTAACACAATAGTGGCAGATCGGACAAGTGTGTCTTTTGTATTAGAATATACAGGGATCCAAGCATAATGGATACTATGGGGCGGGTAGACCACTACGACAGTTTCGTCCTTATTAGGACTCTCCGGACAGCCATAACCCAAAGCGACTCCACAGAAAATGGAAAGATTCATTAATAGCCACCTTGCAAAAATCTAGCGGCCATTGATATACCGTAACGTCATTCCAGCAAAATCAACTCCAATTCAAAAGACAGTTTCACTGGTAGTGGCAACAGTGGCAACTACGCTGTTGCTTTTAATTGGTCTCGAAGACATAATAATTATACGTATATTTTTTTAAATCATTGATGGCCGTTTCCATCGCTTAGAATAGATGCTACTAATGGCCGTATGCACCGTTAGCATAATTTTTTACTTAGTGGAACTTTTCTACTTAAGTCACAAAATTCTTATGCACGAACAACAAAACAAGCAAAAGTCGTTCCTAATTTTAAGTTATTAAAATCCTGGACTTAAGAGATTAAGTTGTTCTTATTGTATGACTTATGCTATTACTGCCATTATCTAACAAGAAATAACATTAACATTTAAGAAGTTTTGTATTTCTGCAAAAGATTGTGCTTGAATAAAAATACTAAACTGTTTTGCTTCAACTTTTAAAAAAATATATGGAAGTGGAAGATGCTATCTTCTTGGAAGATGATTTTGATGTTATCGATATAATTGAAATGGGTTTCCCAGGCAGACAATACGATAGAGAAGAGTATTTTGATACTCTGGACAATTTATCGTTTCTCCGTCGATTTCGCTTACGAAAGAACACGGTTTTACAAGTGCAATGTTACAAGAAATGGAACATTTATAAGTTATGGTAATTATCTATTATACGCACACTTTAAGGTTCTTTTTTTTGGTAAATTTAAACTTCATCAAGTCGATGTGACCAAGAGGAAAATTTAATTGGTTGTATTTTCTAAAAGGTTATAATGTTTGGTAAATACTTGGGTTAAATTTTTACCAAATAAATCCTTGTCCTCTATGACTGATTTTGGGGGTCCAAATTGGTAATTTATAACCTAATATAATAACTAAATAGTTGTTTAACGTATTAGTTATTTAGGAAGATAAAATATAGTTGTTTTGACTTTAAATAATTACCTAAAGTTTCCTTGGACGGTTAAAACATTTTTTTGGTTAAAAATTGCTAGATTATAACATAAATACATAACTTAAAATTTTTTTGACCATAATCACATACTTTTAGGTGTTATATTGGTTATTTATAACAAAATAATTTAACTGAAAATAACTTATACTTTAAAGGCAGTTTGTAGGTTGAGAAATACTAATTTTGGACGTACGTTTTGTAGCTAAAAGATATTTTTACGTAAAAGGAAAATACTTTGGCATAAATTACAAATTTAAACATTGTTTAGGTTATTTTCACTGCCTCTTTGGTCTAGTTCACCAAATTTGTTTGTTGGGTTCATTTTGAATGTTCATAAATTCTATTGTAAAAAATAAAAAACAAAAATTAGAATTCAAATTTCAAATTTTGTATTTAGGCATTATTTTGGATTATAAACAACTTTGTTTCATAAACATTTTGTCTAAAATAATAAATAATAGTACTTCTCTCTTGAAGTATTCTCATATTTTTCTAATTTATTAACACCCTGTACATCTGATATAACATTTTTTTTTTATCATGAATTCATTTTCTCAATAAGCAGAACTTTTTATAAAGAATGACTTTTGGTCGTAAAATGAATAATAAAGATTTTTTCCCCCTTGGGGACCACATCCGCGGACACACTGTATAATTTAATAGGAACTTTTAAAAAAGTCAATAAAAAAATTAGGGTTGCCATTTAAAACATTAACATCTATAATTTGGGACAAACTGTATCAATATTTTTTTTTATAAAAAAGACTTAAGGTGTGGATTTACTGAATCTATTTCAAGTTAAAAACTCATATTGTATGTTGTTATGGTATGGAAGAAGGCCTCGATTACGATTCTGTAAAGTAAATAAAGTAACTGGTTTAAAAATAAGAAGCATAAAACGCCGCACTTTCTATTCCTATGGCAACATTTCTTAGAAATGATGGTAGGTTGAAAATAAAATAAAATTTCTTTAAAATTCGTTCCTCAATTTTTCTCTAGACACTACACTAGGTTCTAATAGTGTGGAAAACTGCCACTCCACATATAGGCACGTGTGAAAAACATTTTCTTCTACAAACAAGGAAATTAATTTTTTTAAAGCAAGGAGAAAAATCAAAGACATTATAGAAAAAGTTTTGAAAACACTTGTACTTAAAACGTCTTGGTAAAGTGTTGAAAAGTTCGCAAAGATATCAAATAACACGGAACTTTGCAACGGTTTCATTTTATTAATTAATCTGAATAAAAATGTTAATGATAAAAGTTTTAATTTATCAATTTCTCCTGCCCTCGGCGAAATTTCCTGGCAACTTAGGGCTTTTAAATCGGTTCATTTAAAACACGTGCGTCCACGAAATTGTATTATAACTTAAGGAAGATGGCTCGGTCAAATTACGACACTTTTAATATGAAAACTCGAGGCATAAATAATATACCTTTGCATGCCATAAATCTACAACGTGGAAATGCACATGATTTGCATAACGTTTATTTTTTATGAAAATTATATTATACATTAAAGTTAAAGGATAAGCTTGATTGTACCGGCAGAGCTAATTCACATTCCGTTCGAATTTTTTGGAATATTCAGAAACATAGGTCAAAGTCAATCTGCAATTTTTTTTTTAAGAATAAATTCATAATAATTTTTTAAAAGTTCTGCAGATTTAGAAACAAAAAACATGATTTTATTAATCCTTTAAGTCTTTTGGGACTTTCATCGCAAGAAAATATATCTATACTGTGCCATAATAAAATAAAAATCTTCACTGGTTTATACCGTGCGATCAAAAATTATTTGCATCAAAGAGGACCTTTCATCTAAGGACGTAGAGCCGTAGAGTTTAATACCTGTTGGGTGTCATAACTACCTGAATTAACAATTAATCAGTTATTCCGTTATCTTTGACAATCGTTACAAGTAATTTGATTCATCACTAATTTTTTCAATTTCTTGGACAATTCACACAATGAACTTTACGGAACAGCACAAAACATTCATGGTTGAAGCGTATTTCTGAAACGGGGTTAGAGTAAATGATGAGTGGCAATACAATCCGGGTTTGTGCATGAACGATTTTCACGAACCTTTTCCTAACGTTGGTTTTATTGCTGGGGATTTTTATCATTGCCTGAAAGGAACCGTAGCTGTGTTTAGGGAAACAAGTTCTATTACAACACAAAAAAGGAGCAGGAACACCATCTGTAAGAACAGAAGAACTTTTTGCAAACGTTCGTAAAAAAAAGGATTATCCAATAATGTGGTAACATTTCTCCAGAGATGCTGGTCAACACTTTCGAAAATATGACGAGACGTGTGAATTTATGCTTGGAGCATGGCGGTGGCCAATTTTAGCAAATTATGTAATTATTTTTCTTTTTCTTTCTATATAGTCTTACTTTGTTAATTTTGTAAACAACAAAAATAAATTTGTATTTGTCTACTTATTTTATTACTCATTAGTTTGGCATATCATGTCATAATATGAATTTGACGAAATTTTAACCTAGATTTGGTTAGATATATCGTCCCCATATCATTGTGATCTAAACCAAGCCCCCTTTGATGCAAATAAGTTTTGCTCGCACGGTATTGGTAAAAAGTAAACAACGGCATTTATCCCTGGTATTAGGTAGGTGGTACCTTTAGTAATTTTATTGTAATATTAAATATTGTAGATAAATATTAAGTTGCTAATTTGTCGAGGTTAAATAATATATGTAATTTTACAAGTTAAAATTGTAATACGCAATGTGCAACCAAAGGCATCAGTTTTTACGACGCGTGTGTTTTTCTTTTCTGGGGAAAAATCCTGAAACCCCCGGTTACAATAACTATGGTGCAACGAATGCTTATAAATTATAGCTGTCATTATTGTAATGTATAATATGTAAAAACTATTACTCAAATTAAACAAGCAATGGAAAATAGTTAGAGAATTATATAGTTTACAAGCAAAACTGTTATGATGAGTAATAACATTCTTACCTTTTTTTTTTAAGTTTGTAAATTTTTCTCCTCCTAAACCTCATTGCACGGACATATTGTATATGAATTTACTCCTATGCTTTTTTACAATTTAATATTTAAAAGGTAAGTTTTACATTATGCATAAACCTACCAGAAGGTTTAAATTAATATTTTTATTAGTCCTTTTTGCAATTTTATTTGGTCTGTGAATACATAGTTTCATAATTGTAGCTTTTGTGGATCATAAAAACGGTGCATAACTTAGCAAGATTTTATGGGCAGTAAAATATAATTTTATTCTTTGAATTAAAATTTTTCTTTTAGTGTTGTTAGTTAGAATGTTAAATAATATATTTCATATGTTTAGTTTTATAATATATTTGGTTGTACTGATTTAACAGCTACTTAAGAAATTGCCATTGGCGGGTATGACTATGGAGAACTACTGGCCTAATGGTTAAAAGGCCGCGGCCACTCAGGTAAAAATTAGAAACAAAAATCAAAATTAACGTTTTTTTTTAATCGGACTCTAATCATGATTAATTTATGATAATTTGACAAGAAAACAAAATATTATTTTGTGTTTTTCTTATTAAATTTTCAATATCATTCGCGGATATAACTAAATAAATAAATAAAAATAATGTTTTTTTTTTAATTTTAAAAACAAGGAATATTGTGGCTGTAATTTTTTGGTGATAAATGTCTTCATTTTAATATAAAAAGCGGTTTATTTTGGTACATAGAATTATAAACAGCGGCGCACCCAGGATTTTATGTTAGGGGGGGCCCGCCAACCAGTGCTGGAAGCAAATTTTTTAATAAACTTTTAAGTTACGCATTTTTCTAGAACTTTGGAGCTTTTTTAACAGGTACTCTTGCAGGGAAGATCGCAATAGCCTAGTCATGGGAGTCGTTAAACGGTTTCTTAGGGGGGAGGGGGCATTGGCGGCTTGTGACTTGTTAACTTGGGGGCGTACTAAAAGCCTGTTGGCGAAATGCGCCGCAGGCGAAATTTTTTTAAGACCACGCCCAAATTTGGTCAATAATTATTATAGTAAATATTTTAAAAATTTATGATTACCTTCTTATTCTATTGAAAATGAAATAAGATAAAAAATAGAAAGGCTAATTTATTTTTCATTAGTGGGTACATTGTTTAAAAGTAAAGTTCATTCATCTGTTTTTATTTGCAGCAAACTTATCAATAACAATAAAGTCCCTAGATTTACACTTTGTGGTATGTATCAAGTTAATTTCGAGAGTTTAGGTCTTCCCTTAATTTTAATTTCAATTTTTTGCTCAATACTTAATGAGCTAAAATTGTTTCTCAAACATTCATAGTCGTTTTGGCATTAAAACTGTTTATTTTTATTAAAATAAGTCTTTACTACCCCAAAATAATAACAAAAATATAAAGGAAAACTCGAAATAATAAATCCATAAATTCAATCAAACTATATTAAACCTCAATAAGTCAACTTCCAGGGAGAAGGGGGGGGGGCAAATGTCCCACCTGGCCCTCCACAAACGAGGCCCGTGAGGTAAATCTAAGAAAATTGACTTTTTAAAATACTTATCCACTTTCATAATTTTTATTTCATTTGGGGTTTTGGGGGGCCAAGGCCCCCTTGCCCCCCCCCCTCTGGGTGCGCCACTGATTATAAACGACACAAAGTTTCTTTTCCAACGGGCGCCACCCCTTCAATTAATGTGGTAATGGGTCCACGTGTACCGACAGCTTCTTACAGTGGAGAAACATGAAATTATGGGTCAACTACCTTTGTACTAAAGTTTCGGGATGAAATATTAAACAACAATCGGTTTTAAAATATTTCGTATTGCCAGGCGAGAAATTTATATCATAGACCTAACAGTTCGCAGGTTTATAGGTCAGATAATGTATCATACCTGAGTTAGACACAATATCTACCGTGCGAGCAAACATTATTTGCATCAAAGAGGGCTTGGATTAAAAAACGTAGGGCTTGGTTTAAATCACAATGATATGGGGACGATATATCTAACCAAATCTAGGTTAAAATTTTGTCAAATTCATATTATATGATATGCCAAACTAATGAGTAATAAAATAAGTAGACAAATACAAATTTATTTTTGTTATTTACAAAATTAACAAAGTAAGAATATACAGAAAGGAAAAGAAAAATAATTACATAAATCGCTGAATTTGGCCACCGATGCTCCAAGCATAAATTCACAAGTCACTTCATATTTCACGAACGTTTGCAACAAGTTCTTCTGTTCTTACAGATCGTCCCCTTTATTACATAATGACGTATCTGACTATTTGTAAATTTTACAGGAGAGCGGAAAAACGAAATCGACCAAAGTTGATTTTGCCATAGCGTTGCAATGAAAATATTGATATGCTCACAATTTTGACGTAATAATTTCAGACACTTAAGAATTCAAATAAAATAGTTGAATTGATATAACAACCTTCCAGTTTTGTGTTTTTTGAAAAAAATATCAGATACGTCGTTTTGTCATCTACTTTTACATACAATTATTAGATACGTCTTTGGTTAAGAAGATGATATTTGAATAAAATACGACTTAATGTGGTAAAATCATAAGCGTAGATGGAGGGCAAAATTTCAGGTTTACAATTTACATAATGATACACATTGCTTGCAAAATATTTTATGTTTTAAGTAGAACAAACTGCAATAGACAAATAAAATCAAGAAAAACTCAAAACTTTTTTAACTGTATATAAAAATAATAAAAAATGCAAGATTTATTTGGTACCATTATATTATATAATTATGCTTAACAATTATTATTGGATAAAAAAAACAAAGTGTTTTATTTATCAGACTAATGGTGAGGTAAGTTTCTATAGTATGCTTTAAATTCTAGTTCTTTAACTACTAGAAAATGCCATGAGATCATTGCATTTTTGAAGAGTAATTTATTAGGTTCTTGGTTTAAATTGCAAAGTTTAAAACTATTTATCCCGGCTTTTATTAGCTTGAGGCTAATTGAATCAAACTCTAACTAGAGATGGCTGTTTTTGAAAAATATATTCATTGGAGACGATTTTTTAACCATGAGTTCCATTACATTAGTCCAATTTATCTTGCTGCCGCTTTCGGTTTCTCTTATACTTAACACGCGTAGATCTTTAGACAAGGTCTTGAAGTCTTTGAAGTCATCATACTTCATACTATTAACCTTATACAGTTGTAATTGTGATGGTATAAAAATGTCTCCAGCACTGGACAATGCGGAATGGCGCTATGTGCAGAATCACCCTCGCTTTGGCCATGGTTGGTTTCAAAATACTTTAGAGAATTTTTTTCTATAGAGGAAAATTTATGAAGTGAGTATAATAACATGGTAGCTATAATTGAATTTTTATTTTGTGCATAGCACTCATCAATAAAAAATCAAATAAATCAACGGCAGTTACGTTCGATTTTTGGATGTACTTTTCTAGAACCTTAAAAATGCAGGTTGCGATTTCTGAGGAATCGCGCTTACTGACCGATTCATTCCAGACGAAACAGTAACACTCCTTGTTAGCCCAGTTGTAAAATGTCAAATTAAAATTGGAAAGTCGGCTCTTGTCAAAAATTGAGCTTTCTTTTGATAAAGGGACGTAAATTACCTGTTGCATATCAAAAACACCACAAAGATTACTACTATTTGGTTTAGCTTGCTCTTTACAACTTCTTTTTTTCTCTCGAACAATTGTCTTTTCTGAAATATGAGTATTATATCTTTGTTTTTTTTCGGTTTTGGTTTTTTCATCACCTTGCAGATACGTGACACATAGGAAGCACTGGTCTTTCTTTAAACTAAAAAAAAAAATTTGCTTCTTAAAAACCTTTCTATATAAGGAATAGCTTGGAATTTTGTTTTCTCCTTTGATTTTAAGTTCATGAAGGAACATGTCAACCATTTTTCTTAAGGAAAGATCTGGATGAAGATACATTTTTGTTGTTTTAGCACGATAATAGTGCGATTCGACACGCGGAAACCTATTAATATGACCTTCTATTTCGGAATTCATCTTTTTTTCTTGCTCTTTAATGGCTTCACTTCTGCGTCTTCCTACTCTTCGTTTTTTAAGAAAAAACTGTGTGAATTGTTCAAGAAATTGAAAAAATTAGCCATGAATCAAATTACTTGTAACGACTGTCAAAGATGACGGAATAACTGATTGATTGTTACGTCAGGTAGTTACTGATACCCAACAGGTATTAAGCTCTACGGCTAAGCATTTCGTCCTTAGATGCAAGGCCCTCTTTGATGCAAATAATTTTCACACGGTAATTCATAATATACGGTATTAAAGAGGAGAAGTATAATAGCGCCACAATGTGTGTTTTAAAAAAAGAAAAAAAGTTATGCCGGTCATTCTAACGTTATTAGTCTTAATAACAGTGCACGTAAGAAATTCACAATAGCGGCCGCGGTCATCTCAGCTGTAGCGGTTATCGGACGGTCGTGGTGGCGGTTTTGCAAGGACGGTTTCGACGGTATTAAAGGTACGGCATAGGTGAGCTCGATCACAAACTTGCAGCAACAACAAACGGACACTGTCATCAGAGTACATATATATCGACCTATTATACCGTGCTGTCATCTTTTGCTACCAAGATAAGGTGTTGCCGTAAACTATTTGCAAAGACGGGCACCGGTAATTAATTTAGCGTATCGGTAAAAGGCAGCGCGGTCAGCGATCAGTAAAATTCAGCAGTAGAATGTGTGTTCTCCTACGAATGCGGTTAATGACAACTTTACCGGATGTATATGTCGTAGGCTGATAGTGAAATCCGTCATTTCATGAAAAGCCTAGTCATATCATGCTGCACGCTAAAAGGTATATTGGCAACTGGTTTGTTCGTTGTTCCCCAGAGCATTTTTTTGCATTTTTTTTTTATTTAATTTAAATTTTATTTTTATAAAATAATATTAGTTGAAAAAATTGGAAAAAATGCTCTGGAGAACAACGAACAAACCAGTTGCAATATACCTTTTAGCCACGCTTCATGATATGACTAGGCTTTTCATGAAATGACGGATTTCACTATCAGCCTACGACATATACATTCTGGCGTGAAGAAAGTGAATAAGATCAGTACGACAGAGACGGTTATATGCATGTGCGTAAGATACGAGACGGTAAATGTGTTAGTGTAAGACAGGAAAAGAATGGTGACGAACATAGAAGTGTTAGTGTGTGAGTGCATCAGGAGGGCAAGATATTATTAAATTAAGACGAGATATAATCAACGGGTTTAAAAGCCTGCAGTGATCTGACCTCGCATATGAATCCGTTGACATTTCTGTTAGCACGCAAATTTAAAGGTTTTAAAGTTAAAGTTAAATTCATGTCTACAGTATGACGAAAGCACAGATTACATCAGCTGATACTGGTTCCATCAAAAGGTCCCATTTAATTAGTGGGCTGTAGCAAGCTCATACTGTCAGGTTGCGTCATTGTACCATTGTGCAAATTAGAATTCTTTAAATTTAATTTGGGGAAAAATGCGAAGGCGTAGAAGGGCCACATAAATTTTATTTTTATTTCACTAAATTCCTATTTTAAACTCGGAATTTAACTAAATTACAACTTATTACAATTTATCAACAGTATATTTTTCGTGAGTTTCGGCATCGGAAATAGGAGTGCATTGTAAAAGGTTTCAGTGCTATAATATAATAGTGTACCTACACGATAAAGTGTGAAATAAATAATTATGTAACTTTATTTGTTTACATATTTTCGCTTGTTTATAGATGCCACATGCCAGCAGAGGCGCCACTAGCCTGACATTTTTTTGGGGGCTTAACGTAAACCCTACCTTCTTCCTCCCTTTCTTTCTTCCTTTCTTTATTCCTTTCTTTCTTTCTTTCTTTCTTTCTTTCTTTCACAAAAAGTGTATCGCACACAAAAAAAATTTTGATGCCACACCTAGAAAGTTTACGCTTTAATTTTTTGCCCCAAAAACGTGAAATAAAGAAATGGCGTTTTCAGTTTAAATGAGGGTTAGTCAATTAGTGCCCTATGGTATTTGTTGAGTTTTTAGAAATTATCTGAGAAAAGAAATCTGTGGATATTTGCCAAAAGCTGACATGTCAATTTTTTTCAATATAAGGATTTCATCGCCTTAATATGTCATAAAGTTTAAAGTTTTATATGGCAAAACATGATATCTCAATCTTTTAAACTGAGCATGCGCCGGATCGAGTCCAAATATGATATGTTTCTGAACTCCACTTCTGTTTTTGCCAAAACCTGTTATGTCTGTGACATATCATGTTCAGTCAGTTTTAATCGAAAGGTAGACAAAGACATGTCAAGTTTTGACCCTTAGAATATTAAAGGTTTTGTTGTTTATTAAGCCGTTACAGACAGTTGATGTTTATATTTTAAAGTAAAGTTTGGCTTGTTTGTTACTTAATAAAGAAAATTAAAATCTCGCAGCGGACAAGTTTTTTTTAATGACAATTTTTATTAAAAAATAAAAAGGTGGAATGTAATGTTCTGTAAATCTTGTTTTTTTATACCTACTTTTGTAATAAAGACATTGAGTCATAAGCCACTTCCCCAATTATTGATATGTCAACCCCCATATTTGGCAAAAGTTGGTATGTCATTCAAACTCTATTTTCTCTTGATTTTTTAATAAAACATTAACTTTTCTCTAAAAACTGGATATTTTAAAATAATAATGAAATTTAATCAAAGACAATATCATTATGAGGAAAAAGTTTACATGTAAAAATCGATTTGTCAATAACACAAAAACTTTAAAATGGTTTCCCTTAAAACTATTAAAAATGACATGTCGGCTTTTGGCAAATATCCACAGAAATATAAAACACATATTACAATATAAACAATCTAATTCACAATAATATTATGAGTTTAAAGTCGGAATATTAAAAAAATTTATTTTTGTGGCCCTTCTATGCCTTGATAAAAAAGATGGTACAATCGAATAAAGAAAGAAAATATTACATTTTTTCAATTACACGAGTATACTTTCCGCCAGTCATAGAAAGTTCAAGTAAATGTATAGCGATAACGACTTGTTTTTATAAAACTCTGTTTATTTCCATCTCTAGTTATATAAATTTTATTAACTCTACATTAAGCAGTTTTAAATAAGGTGTCATATGCACCCAGATTACAATTATGAGCGTGAGCATTTTAGCCAAATAAACACTTGTCAGCGTGCAGTCAGCGTTCAGTGTTTTACGTCACATATCTCGCTGGATGAACGCACATTTTTTATATTGCTTTGCAGAATTTTATGTAGTGAAAAATTAAAAAAAAAGATACGTGAGATTTATTTACAAAATTCCCAGAAATTGCATGTGAATTTGAAAAATATAGTACAGTAAAAGAACATGTGAATAACATGACGATTCAGGAAGAAATGTCTTCAACTATTTTTATAATTAATTAGGTTTTTAAAAATATATTTTTTTTAAAAACTGCAATGAAAACCGGTATTTTGCACACGTAGCATAGCTTAAAAATAGCATTTGGCAACTTATTATTTTCAATTTCTGCAAAAAAAACTAATTTAAAAAATCTGAAAGTACTTAGGCACTTTTCTCGCTAATATACATTAAATTTTAGTGGTTGACCCGGTATTAATTAAACTTAGACTTTCAAATACTATACAGGATAATGTAATAATTAAATAATGATAAACAAACAAATTAATTAAAATTAGTTAATTAATTTGTATTACTGTTTAATTTAAGCAACAAAAACTAAGGAATAGGAATGTACAAGCGGGTTTTTTCCAAGTTGCACCATAAATGGGCTGCGGCCTGTCGAAATGTACAGGGTGTCCAGTTTTCGTATGTTTGACGGGTTATCTGCGTTATTAGTAAAGATAGAAGGTTGCGGTTTTCGCGGCACTGTGTTACTTTTTTGAGAAACAAACGATGCCACAAACAGAATTTTCATAGCCCCCTTAGTTTTTTAGATACAGGATGTTTTTGAAAATTTTGCATTTTGGGACACCCCCAGTATCTCGGTTACGTTGCAACTTTTCAAAAATGTAAGAAACGAACTTGTTAGTTTTTTTTCACGTAGAATCCAGCGGCGTAGTCAGATTTTTTCTATGTTTAATTGTTTTCGAGAAAAAGAGCAAACTTGCATTTTTTTAAATGGGACACCCTCTATATTTTTAGCTATTATGATTCAGTTTATCACAAGCTTTTTAAAAATATATAATACTTTATAGCTGTGTTCAATGTGAAGCTCAAAATTTACATTTTTCAACAAATATTCATTTTTTTTTAGTAGGCCATGACGGGTATTTAAGAAAACAAAAGATGACAGGGTTGTTATCTGAAAAAATCTTTATTTACTGTCAGAATAGGTTATCCATTTTCTGTTCGTTATTTCTATTCAGTTTCGATAAATAGCAGTTTTTTTTTAATTATGGCTGCGAATGCAAAATTCGAGAATTATGAAAAGTATGATATGTTCGTTTGTTATATTCAGTGTAACGAAAATTCTGATGAAGCTTTAGAAGTTTATTTTAACAGGTATGTGCATCTTTTTATATTTTTCATCATATTTTAAAATTTATAAAAACGTAATATTCGCAGATTCCCAGAAAGAAGACAGCCAGATTTTTCAACAAACTTACATTTTTTTAAATGGCACACCGTATAAATTTTAAGATTAAACAGTTCAGATTGTCACAAGCTTCTCACAAATATAAACACTAATTTTAAGAATATATTCCTATAACAATAACTTTTATAAATATAAATAAAAATTAACTCAGTTGTGTTATACGTTCAAAAATTAAAAACTACAATTATTTGGGTGATTTAGGAATCTGTCTCATAAATATTGCTCAAACTGTTCTCCATTGTGCCTAAGACATGTTTCACACATTGTTCTGATTCGCCTCAGTGCGTTTAAAATAATAAAAGGTCGTGCCTGTAACTCTCTAAAGGCTCTTTCAGTGGCTTCTCTTAAATCTGCCATCGTTTGGTACTGGACGGTATAAATTTTATTTTGTAGGTAGCCCCACAAAAAAAATCCAAAACCGTTAAATCGGGTGACCTGGGTGGCCACCTTACAGGTCCATGTGTTCCAATCCAGCGGTCAGGAAAATTATTGTTAAGATATGCTCTTACAATATGAGCATTGTGAGCGGGAGGTCCGTCCTGTTGCAAATATATGCTATTAAAATGAGCTAGGGGCACATTCTCTACTATTTCGGGCACAATGTTTTCCAAAATTCCTAAATATTTATTTGCAGTAAGATCACCTTCAAAAATATTATATAAAATTTTACTTCCCAGTATGAAGCATGAAACGCTAAACCCAAATCTGCCTTGCCGTTCCCGTGGAAATATAACATGTTGATTTTCCTGGCACCAAAACCTAGTATTTTGCCGATTAAATATACCGGCACTGGTAAAATAACTTTCATCAGACCATATAATCGTTCTTTCAAAATGATTTTCTCTATTAACATTTTGTAAATACCAATTACAAAACTCTACGCGGCGCTCTGAGCCACCGAGATGTAAATTTTGTACAACATGAAATTTGAATGGCTTAAACTTATGTTTTTTTAGAATAGTTTGAACCCTTGATTTTGTAACACCAACAGAACCTTCCACTATTCTACAAGAACTACTTTGATTTGTTTCAATTGAAGCCAAAACGTTTACTTCATCAATGTCCTGGTTTTCCTTATTGTAAATACTAGGTCGGGGTTTGGAAAATGAGCCGACTTCAATTAAGTTTGATTTTATTTTTAAAAATATTCTTTTATCTGGCTGTCTTCTTTCTGGGAATCTGCGAATATTACGTTTTTATAAATTTTAAAATATGATGAAAAATATAAAAAGATGCACATACCTGTTAAAATAAACTTCTAAAGCTTCATCAGAATTTTCGTTACACTGAATATAACAAACGAACATATCATACTTTTCATAATTCTCGAATTTTGCATTCGCAGCCATAATTAAAAAAAAACTGCTATTTATCGAAACTGAATAGAAATAACGAACAGAAAATGGATAACCTATTCTGACAGTAAATAAAGATTTTTTCAGATAACAACCCTGTCATCTTTTGTTTTCTTAAATACCCGTCATGGCCTACTAAAAAAAAATGAATATTTGTTGAAAAATGTAAATTTTGAGCTTCACATTGAACACAGCTATAAAGTATTATATATTTTTAAAAAGCTTGTGATAAACTGAATCATAATAGCTAAAAATATATAGGGTGTCCCATTTAAAAAAATGCAAGTTTGCTCTTTTTCTCGAAAACAATTAAACATAGAAAAAATCTGACTACGCCGCTGGATTCTACGTGAAAAAAAACTAACAAGTTCGTTTCTTACATTTTTGAAAAGTTGCAACGTAACCGAGATACTGGGGGTGTCCCAAAATGCAAAATTTTCAAAAACATCCTGTATCTAAAAAACTAAGGGGGCTATGAAAATTTTGTTTATGGCATCGTTTGTTTCTCAAAAAAGTAATACAGTGCCGCGAAAACCTCAACCTTCTATCTTTACTAATAACGCAGATAACCCGTAAAACATACGAAAACTGGACACCTTGTACATGCGCTTTGTACTATATTTTTCGTATATCGAGCACCCCACGGTTTTTTCACAATAATACTAATGTTTATCGTTCATTATTATTTTCTGCCGATATTAAGAATTCCAAGAATTATTTTAAACTATATTTATTTTCCGCTTTTTAGTTTGATTAATTATTTAATGCGTGTTTTTTAGTTTTTTTAAACTATATTTACTTTTTTTATTATTAGCTTCGCCTGTATCTTTGTTTGTAACCAACTTCTTTGAACCCGATTTTGACCCACTTTAAACGGTAAAATTTGATTTAAATTTTTGAGATATGAACGTTTATTACTCTGACAGGCTGTAGCTTTCGAATAATTTATCTTAGAAAAAATGTATCTAAAAATATCAACTTTTGGTTTAGCCGTTAAACCAGTAATACTCAAAAACAGGTGATCCTACTTTATTTTAACCTGAATCGGGTACAAAATTGGATAAAACTAAGAAACTTTTAATTTATTATAGCTATTAATATAACGAGATTATTATACGATTTATAATAGTCGAGGACATTGCTAGGTGACGAGGCGACAGCCGAGTCCTGGCCGAGTCACCCGCAATATCCGAGACGGTGTTAAATCGCTAATAATCGAGTTATATTCAAAGCTTTATCGTATCATTGACAACGGCGATGCGAAAATAAAAACAAGGTTTTTGACATTTAATTTTGGCATTTCAAAAAGTCATCATTAAAATCATGCAAGATTTTGATATTCCTGACGATATATTAGCTGCAGCCAACATTATAAGGTTGAACTTGCTTCCGGACAAATCTAAAATCCATCATGAAAAAGAATATCGGCAGTTTTGTGAGTGGCGAAACAAAGTACATGTTCAAGGTTCAGAAGAAACGGTATTGCTGGCATATTTCTCAAAACTCTGCTTCGTCCTTATGGCCGAAATATTCCATGTTACGAGCGACTTTAGAACTGAAGGAAAGAGTGGAAATTGACAAATACGGCGCCTTAATACATTTCATTAAGAAGAAAAATGTTGGATATAGAGCAAAAAAATCAAAAGTATTTACAAGAGAACAAGTCAACGAATTTGTGTGTTCTGCCTAAGACGAGAAGTTGGAATTGGAGGAGCCTGTCGAACTAATGAATTAGCGAAGATGACCACGGAAGATGTTGACGTTTTAGAGGACAAGCTGATTGTTACTATTCCCGACTCAAAAATCCACAAGAAACGTATTTTCGCTGTGATATTTGATGGCGAAGTCAATCCTGTGCTTTTATTTAAAAAGTACGCAATGTTAAGGCCAGACCATGTCACTCACCAAAAATTGTTTGTATCATATAGAAAAGGGAAATGTACGGTACAGCCCTGCGGCAATAATTTCTTCTCTAAAATACCTTAAAAAATAGCTGAGTATCTCTCACTTGAAAATCCTAATTTGTATAACTGGTCACTGCGTTAGAAGATATTCGGCAACTTTTCTTGTTAATGCTGGAGGAGATATATTAGAACTACAAGAACTTGGTGGATGGGAATCGTCGAAGGTTACTAGATGGTATTTAGAAGAAAGTGTGACCAAGAAAGTTTCCATTGCTCGCAAAATTCAAATCGGCGATGTTTCTGGCAGTGGATTAGGTACTGGGGAACCGCACGAAATCGAAAGGAGTGCTTTCTCGGTCATTAATCATTCTTCAGAGGGTATACCTAAGATCGTGGACGTTAAAGACAAAGGTGTATCCATCAAATTTGAAAACTGTCAAAATATTGTTTTAAATGTTCATGAAAAATAGTTCTAATATTATTTGGTATCTAACGTATTATGCTTTCGTAACTAACATATTAAATTATGGTAACTAATGTATTATGAGTAACTAAGGTTTTATGTAGGTTTTAGTATGTTTATGTTTTACCTATCTATTATTGATCTATAATACCTTAGAAACGGAATATGTTATGATAGCAATAATACCTGCTATCACACCTAGGGCATTATAAGCGGGCATTATGATAATGCCCGCTTGTAGAATACTTGGTCCAGAGAGAGTTCGGACTGTATTTTTCCGACTAAAAATAATAAAGTTTGTTAAACATATGTATTAAAATAAAATCAATAACTTACCAGTTCCTGGAAATATGCCATTAAAACATTTTCGGTTATTTGAAGAATTGTGTTCGTATCTTTCCAAATACCAAATATGCCATACTCCCGATCATACTGTTGCCTTGATTTAACTGGCAAAAGATTTTCGGTCGCTTTTATGACCTTTTCTCTTATATTTTGTGGAATTTCTTCCATTTTGAGCAAATCGTTAAATAAAAAATGCCAACTGACTAACTGACAGAAACATCAAAGTCAAACTTAACACCAGTCATTATCTACTTACGTATACAGGTACAGGTGCAACTTATTTTTTATATTGCGAATAAATAATGTAATTAGTCATTGAAAAACTCTTTTTTAGGTAAAACATAAAGCATTGTATGCACCACGGGCTTTACTGGACTATAATGCCCATCAGGCAGAAACCTATCCCTCGGGCCAGAGGCCCTCGGGCTATTTCTACCTTCAGGGCATTATAGTCCCCGTAACGCCCTTGATACATAAATAGCTATTATGTTGTTAATAATTATTAATAAATATATCATATAAAAATGACTTAATCTTCAATGATACGATAAAACAAATTATAACATAAACTATAGTACGTTATAATATAGTAAGTTAACGTTACAATATTTATTTAGAAGTTCTGCAGGTAGCTTATGCCTCCTGTATCTTAACATTTGGATGTTAATATGAATTCAGAATGGCACTGAGTGCTATTATGAAGGTCATAATGACATCTAAATGATAATGCTAAATACGTCATAATGACACTGTCGTAGATTAAGTAATTTATGTTATTTATTTAAAGTCATAAATGGGAATTCTTTAAGAATAAGTTTAGATGTTTGTTGAATAGTTTGTTTTTGATAATATCTTTACTGACGTTTCCTGCTATTCGGAAGATTTTAAACTGCTATGACAAAGTAAACTTAAAAAAACTTTAGACAAACATCCCGTGCAATATTCCTAAGCATTACTTTCCGGCCTTGTAATTTAATGAATTATGTTCCAGACTAATTAATAAAATATGTCGGAGAGTATAAAATTAATTAAACAATATTGCTATGTCATATTTATAAAATATCCGATATTTTCGTCCGGAAGCATATCTTCGTATTTAATACTACACATTCCCGATATAGGGTATGTGTGCAGTATATCGAGAATGTGATATTTTGTTGCTGGGTTCCAGTATAAATGATTTTGGTTTGGGTTGATAACGTTCATAGGGTTTATAAAGTGTTTGTTTATAATATTTAAAATAAATAATTAATGTTACCATATAATACTAATGTTTATATTGTTATAATAAATGAAAGCGTACTCACGCACAGCGTAGAGTTTAGTGGGTTAAGTTTTAATTTATCTCTCTTTAAGTATATTATTTAACTCTTTATGTTAAATTATTATATACTGAGAAATAAATAAATTGAATTTGAATTTCTCTATAACACATTAACTGTATTTTTTAATACTAAAATACAACAACGCTGTATGATCTGAAACTTGTTGGGCCTTGAAATTATTTTAGCTACTTGAAGTAGTTTTGGTCAAAAGTTTAGTTTAAAACAGCTTGTAACAACAAATATTCATACAGAAAATATACAGGGTGTCCGGGATAATGTGGGAAATCTTCCGGATATGAAAAAAAACACGTGAAAAGAATACTACAAGTTCATATAAACTCCTTTCGTATCGGCCTCCTCTTCGGAGATATGGGCTCCCAAAGAGCTCCCATGGAATTAAGATTTTGACACATAATTATGAAACCAACAGGTATATTTCAATTTTTTTTTCATATGATGTATACCAGGTAAGACCCTTCAAATTACTATCCCTGAAAGTGTTGCGAATTACTCACAGCTGCAGGGACGGACTAGCTGTGACACTAATGTGCCCATTTCTTTTTACGCCCTGTATGATAAAAACTTTGGACAACGTTTTTTTTCATACCTTTAACTATTGAGTACTTCTCATTCATGTCGATAATCCTAACCGTTTTCGGAAAAACGTCATTTTTAACATATTTACATCATGTATATTTAGCGTATTTCAATAAAAGATACATCTTTGTTCCTATAAATTATAAATGTTCACTTTTAACTGCTTAATATTAATACCTACATGATCGCAATAAAATTACGTTTTTCCGAAAACGGTTAGGATTAGCGACATCAATGAAGAGTACTTAATTTTCAATAGTTAAAGGTATGTAAAAAAAGTTGTCCACAGTTTTTATTATACAGAGCGTAAAAAAAATGGGCACATTAGTGTCATAGCTAGTCCGTCACGGCAGCTGGGAGTAATTCGCAATACTTTCTAGGATAGTAATTTGAAGGGTCTTACCTGGAATAGATCATATGAAAAAAAAATTGAAATAAACCTGTTGGTTTAATAAGTATGTGTCAAAAACTTAATTCCATGGGAGGTTTTTGGGAGCCCATATCTCCAAAGAGGAGGCCGATACGAAAGAAGTTTATATGAACTTGTAGAATTTTTTTCACGTGTTTTTTTTTATATCCGGGAGATTTCCCACATAATGGTGTTTCTAGTTTAAACCTTAGATTAGATTTCTACCATTTATTTGGCCTGTACTTTTTGTATCAGTTGAATCGGTCGTTTGAGAAACAGCACATGTCAATGTTCTGGCCATTTTTAGTTTATTGCGGGAATATACTCTTTAAAGGTAAACACATAGAGAAACATCACTTGTCCGATGACTCTTCGCTGCTTTATGCGATTCTAAAATATGGCGATGCATTGAGAAACAACACAAGTAGCTGAGATGTATTCTTTCTGAATGCAATATACCGATATCTCATTTTTAATCATGGGGTCTAGTAGTGATAGTGAAACTGATGGTGCTCTTAATGTTTTGGTAAAAACAAAAGGAAAAAAGAAGCTATATAAAAATTAAATAATTAAAAAGGCGAGACTAATGGGGGTAGAATTATGTTAATTACAAAAGTGCAGTAAAACTCGTTAAAAGTGAAGATAAAATCTTGGTGGCCCAGATTTTACAAAAAATACAGCTTGTCGATTGAGTCTCTTGGTAGAGGTGTGCCAAGAGAGAAAAAACATACATTTCAGATTATCAACTTTACATATTTTAAATTCTCTTCCAATGAACCAGGGATTGTTGAAGCTATTGTATTTATAGACGGCATTACCAGTCATAAATTTAGACTTGCCACATCTGATTTAGTACAAATACTTGAACCTGCGCGGAAACTTGCTTATCCACATGGACGAGTTCCAATAAATTCTCAGAAACTAAAAAGTATCAAACATGCATTCCCGAAGAACACAATGATTTTTACGAGGATTTTTATGATGAATTGTTAAGTTGGCCAACAACTGAAAATGATGAAGATAATGCTTAAATATTTATATAAATCTAAGTTCTGTCCACTGTTTGTATATTTAATAAAAATCTTTAATATGGATACACGTTTTTTACTGTTCATTTCAGAAACATCACATGTCCAATAGTTTTTAAACTACTGTATTTTTTTTCTAAATTATTTTTTTTTCTATCTATACTGTGTGTCTACGTGAGTTGGCGGCATAGGTATGGGAAACTTTTTTATTATTAATTTTACGAAAAAAAGTTATTCTTTATAAAAAGTTCTGCACGGTCCAAAACCTAAAACGCAATATTCAGATATCAAATTTTATCAGTCGTATACGAGGTTTGTCAAAAAATGTGATTATTGCTCTAGAGTAAAGTACCTTTATTTTTGACAATATCGAGTATTTTTATTAAGAAAAGATGTTTATAATTAAAAATAACTTTCAAATATTCAACATTGTGTATTTACATTAAAAAACTATTTTTTCCGCCTCTAGAGCAAAAATCACATTTTTTGACAAAACTCGTATACGACTGATAAAATTTGATATCTGATGGTTGCGTTTTAGGTTTTGGACCGTGCAGAACTTTTTATAAAGAATACCTTTTTTTCGTAAAATTAATAATAAAAAAAGTTTCCCATATGCCGCCAACTTACGTAGACACACTGTATATTTTAAAACATTCTAAATGGACAAAATTTTGAAATTTCACTGTTAAAAAATGAAATTTCTTAGGAACATTTATTATTCCTAGTTTTTTTCATTTCCTGTAAAATAATAAAAAATTGACATGTGCTGTTTCACAAATGATCGATTTAGTTATGGATTTTTTAGGTAGGTTAATTTATATTTGTAGCGAGTTCATATTAACTCATTTGGTTACAGACCTCTACACAACTAAGTGTTTACATGCGGCTTATGTCTACCAATAAGTAGCACATGTGCCATCAGTTGTGAAAGATAAATAATGAATTTTCTTGCTTATTTATTACAGCAAAGTACCTTTAAACTCAAACTCAAACATCGCTTTTTTATCAAAGAATAAATTCTCATTGATAAAGCAGATTAACAAAATTATATAATTTCCATAACACATTGTATAAATACTTCATAATAGATTATTATGCCGTTACGTGAAATCCCTTTGACTCTAATGTAAATGGAAACTTGACAGATGCTTTAAGGTTTATTAAATTTTGATTAAAACTTGAATGGTAATATGTCGTCCTAATAACCATCAAGAATCCTCCGTTGGAAGACGACTCGGAGGAAATAGGGACATTATAGAGCCGGAATAACAGGGAATGACTTTATCAAATCTTTGCCATTTAATTATATCATTATGTTATTCGTTTTTCTTGTAGACAAATCGATTAAAAAGGCGACAATTCAATGACACGTTGTTTATTTACTATATAATGAATATTTTTTGTAATTGGTGGTTTGTCATATTTTATTTCTAATATAACAAAATTGGCCATGAATACCGAAGTGATTTATAGTGACAATATTTTAAGAGCTGCTACCAAATTTTAAAAAAAGTGACATTACTCGTTTCTGAGATCTTCTAATAGGCCACTTAATGTAAATCACCCTATTTATAATCATGTCATAGAACTCCTATGTGTCAGGAAAGTTAGAAAAAACTAAAAGTCTTCCTCCACAAAATTTAATAGAATAGAAATTCCAATAACCCCTCGAGAGGTTAATAGGCTTTAACCCCCAGTACCTACCCCAAAAACCATTCTTCATCAATTTTGACATTATGACTTCTACAAATGACAATTCTTATCTTTATACTGTCTTACAGACATATCAATGTTTTTGCAAAAAAATTTTATATAATGAATTTAAAAAATCCTCGACACCTTCTCTTTAGAAGGCCTTTTTCTTCTTCCTCATTTTGTTTGGTTGCTTAGACTTCCTTTGCTAACTTTTTTCACATGCTCAGCATGTTTTAACTCTCCTCAACCTTTTTATATATGTTACTTCTACATTTCAATTTGTCAATGCCATAAAAGCTCCATGAAGGTTTTATACCATTTTCCCATCTGCTAATACCATCAGCACTATATAAATTTTATGTCTCCTGATAATGCACGTTTCTACGTTCGAAACATGTAGAGACACATAAAGAATTTCTATATTCTATTAAGGAAGGCTTTTTGTTTTTTCTTTCTTTCCTATACTTTCAACTCCACTTTAAGCATAGACTACTTCTTCAAATCCTATGTCAGTTGTTGCCATTTACTGGTGCTTTTATTATTAAATTTTAGAATCGTATTTTTTATTTGGCCAATTTTAGAATAACACTTCTTTAAATAACCCGTTGATAATTAAATTAATCACCTCAAAAGTTCAATAGTCAAATTATTTCCTCTAATAAATAAAATAAATATCGGTCTAATATAAACAACCTCTTGGACCTCCTTAAGTTTTGCATGCCATTTCCATATTACGTATCGCCAGCCACAGTATACCGTTTACTTTAATAGAGCCAAAACTAACATTTTGGTAAACTTATTTACCGGTAAAAGAATTTAATTGCAAAAAATCAAATTAACACGAGAACATCATATTATGGCGTATTAAAACCATGATACGATAAACACAACTGAGAGACTACAACATCTAAATAATTAAAATTTGATAAAGCTAGTACGTCATATTATCTATATAATATATAGTCAATATGGTCAATTTACGACATACCACATATTATGTGGTATGTTGTAAATTAATTCAGTCAGTTTGACTTACCAGTGGTAAAAGTTATGATTTTTCTTAGGCTTGATTATACATAAAGGCGGATGCATGTGAACAAGTAAAATTGTAAGCGCATTTTTCAAATTTTTAATTATTATTTTTATACTGTTAATGAAATCAGAAATAAGTAGTTTATTTAGGGTAAAAGGTATCGTGGGATGGAATCAACCCCAATGCAAAAGACAGTTTCACTGGTAATAAATCGAAAGATAGACAAGTAAAGAAAACGACGACGTTCAACACACTCAAGCAGTGACGTATCCATGAGGGGGGGGGGGGAAAGGGGGGCAAGTGCCCCCCACAGAACAATTTTATTAAAGAGTAAGACAAACGGAACACACCCTAAGAGTACACTAAAAAAATATTCCATTTGCAATAAGTACAAAAGACGACACCTAACGAATTAATAAATAATGCCAATCTCGAAGTTAACAAGAGTTAATTTTTTATTTGCCTACAACTAGTCAAACTAGTGTAGATTTTCCGGTCGAATTTAACTTACAGGCACAGACACACCCATCAGCGTCTCCAAATAATTTGAGCTATCCCTAAATTATTGACCAAATTTGGGCGTGGTCTTAAAAAAAATTTACGTTTGCAGCGGGCTTTTGGTGCACCCCCAAATTAACAAGTCACTAAGGGGCGTCAAAAATTGAATAGCATACCAGCGGCAAATTTGTAAATCCGCCACTGGCACTATGCCCCCCTCCCCCCAGGAACATATGCTGGATACGCCACTGCACTCAAGTACTGTGCGAGCAAAAATTATTTGCATCAAAGAGGGCCTTGCCTCTAAGGACGTAATGCTTAGCCGTAGAGCTTAATACCTGTTGGGTGTCAGTAACTACCTGAATTAACAATCAATCAGTTTTTTTGTCATCTTTGACAGTCGTTACATGTAATTGTAAATGTAATTTGATTCATCGCTAATGTTTTCAATTTCTTGAACAATTCACACAATGTGCTTTACGGAACAGCACAAAACATTCATGGTTGAAGCGTATTTTCGAAACGGGGTTAGAGTAAATGATGAGTGGCAATACAATCCTGGTATGTGCATGGACGATTTTCACGAACATTTTCCTGACGTTGCTGTTATTGTTGGGGATTTTTATCATTACATTGCCTGAAAAGAACCGTGGCTGTGTTTAAGGAAACAGGTTCTATACAACACAAAAAAGGAGCAGGAAGACCATCTGTAAAAACAGAATATATATAATATATAACTTGTTGCAAACGTTCGTGAAATAATGCAAAATACGCCAACAAATTGTATAAGACCCCTGTCCCAAGAAGTGGGAAGATCACTAGAATGCGCACAAACCCTCAATAGCTATGATACAAAAATGTATCGTGGTCAAAAGCCATGTAAATAATATGAGATAACAAACAAAAGTAATGGCATATGGGACAACTGTGCAACAGTCTTTTGTATTGAAATACACAGGGATCCATGTATAATGGATACCCTGGGGCGAGTAGACCACGACGGCCATTTCGTCCTTGGAATCTACAGGCAGCCATAATCCAAAGCCACTCCATAGAAAACGTTTTTTCCGTCGTGGTCTACCCAACCCAGGATATCCACATATCCACTATGCTTGGATCCTGGTGTATTCCAATACAAAAGGCAGATATATACTTGTCGGATATGCCACTACTTTGTTGCTTTTAAATTGTTTTCGCGGACACAATAATTATTTGTTAAAAATAACTTTATATGCAGGTTAGGAGAATTTAACAAATTCATTTAAATAGCTCGCCCCCCCTTACAAGTTACGGCGTCCCCCCACCACTCCACCCCTTAGCTACGCCACTGACTTCAAGCCCACACAACTACGTTATTTTCGCACCTTTTAAAATATTGTGACTTTAACAATGTATTGTAGTTTATTCGCCTTTTATTCCCATTAAAAAAATGTAAAAATGAAAGCGCTTGTTGTCTGTTATTTAACAGTAAAGAACTTCCCGCTTTTTTCATTTAACTAACCGAGTATGGCCTTTATTTCTATTCGTTTGTGTATAGGTACCTAATAATTTTTTGTTTGAACAATACAATTCTAAAGCTTTTGTTCCCCAAATTCAGTTTTTTTTAAATGAAAACGCAACAAGTTACCTAATACATGACTTTTGGTCATTAAAGCATTTATCTATATTATTATACCGTGCGAGCAAAAATTATTTGCATCAAAGAGGGCTTGGATTAAAAAACGTAGGGCTTGGTTTAGATCACAATGATATGGGGACGATATATCTAACCAAATCTAGGTTAAAATTTTGTCAAATTCATGTTATGACATGATATGCCAAACTAATGAGTAATAAAATAAGTAGAAAAATACAAATTTATTTTTGTTGTTTACAAAATTAACAAAGTAAGAATATACAGAAAGAAAAAGAAAAATAATTACATAAATTGCTGAAATTGGCCACTTCCATGCTCCAAGCATAAATTCACACGTCTCTTCATATTTTCGAAAGTGTTGACCAGCACGTCTGGAGAAATGCTACCACATTCTTGGATAATCCTTTTTTGTAATTGTTCTAAATTTGAAACAGGTGTTTTAAAAATAGTGTTCTTTAAATGAGGAAAAACGAAGTAATCCATAACCGTTAAACAAGGTAATCTAGGTGGGAATTCAATGTCTGATCGAAAACTGATCAATGTGCTTAAGAAAGTAGTTATTAGTTTCGGCGGCTGTATGGGCGGTTGCACCGTCCTGTTGAAAATTTCCAAAACGTAGTTCGTCGTCAAGTAATAATTGATCCACAAATGGATTCAAAATATTGTCTCTATACCGCTGTGCTATACCTGTATCATGGAAAAAAATAGGACCAATAGAAGAATTTTCTACGGGAAACAGCTAACCAGACACCAATTTTTTGAGGGTGCAATGTGAACTACAAAAAATGGGGATTTTCACTACTCCACATAAGTGTATTCTGAGAATTCACATAACCGGAGAAGTGAAACCAGGCCTCATCCGAAAAAAATGTCAGGTCTAATAAATCATTTCTTTTCAATAAATTTTAGGTAAACCATTAAGACTAATTCCTGCGTCTTTCAAAATCTGCGGCTTGTATTTCTTGGAATACTTGCACTTTATCTGGAAATAAATTTAGCTGCTTCTTAAGAATAGTCCTGCATATTCCATAAGATCTTCCCACTTCTTGGGACAGGGTCTTATACAATTTGTTGGCGTATTTTGCATTATTTCACGAACGTTTGCAACAAGTTCTTCTGTTCTTACAGATGGTCTTTCTGCTCCTTTTTTGTGTTGTATAGAACCTGTTTCACAGAACACAGCCACGGTTCTTTTCAGGCAATGATAAAAATCCCCAGCAATAAAACCAATGTTAGAAAAATGTTCGTGAAAATCGTCCATGCACAAACCCGAATTGTATTGCCACTCACCATTTACTCTAACCCCGTTTCGAAAATACGCTTCAACTATAAATGTTTTATGCTGTTCCGTAAAGCCCATTGTGTGAATTGTTCAAGAAATTGGAAAAATTAGCGATTAATCAAATTACTTGTAACGACTGTCAAAGATGACGGAATAACTGATTTATTGTTAATTCAGGTAGTTACTGACACCCAACAGGTATTAGGCTCTACGGCTAAGGATTACGTCCTTAGAAGCAAGTCCCTCATTGATGCGAATAATTTTTGCTCGCACGGTATAAAAAGGTAAAGTGACTGACTGACTGACTGATTCATCATCGCCCAGCCTAAACCCTTGATCCTAAAATCATGAAATTTCGCGGATGTTCTTTTCTTATAACGTAGATATCCACTAAGAAGGGATTTTCAAAAATCAACTCTTAAGGGGGTAAAAACCGGGGTTAAAATTTTTATAGGAATTTTTGTATCTCAGAAATTAAAACCGGTGAAGGTCTAAAAATTGGAATCTAAATTCCTTTAATAAAATAAGAATATAACAATGACATGTTCCGTCATTTTTTTAAAGGTAAAGAAAGAGGTGCAGCCTATTTTAAAGGGGTAACTATAACTATCTATAATTTATGACTGAAAATAGGAACTATACATACTCTGTTAAAATGGGCAAGTATGTGTTTAATGTTTTAATAAATATTGCTCGTAGGAGGTAGAAATGGAAGCTGTGTGTTTCCAATGCAATCATTAGAGAAAAAGATATAATTCTTTTTGTAAAAATTTTTTGGACAAATTCTTCGCTTAAAACAAATAAACATGTAGCGGTGAAAAAAAAATTTATATGGGAAAAAATATTTTTAGGCCGAATTTCTTAAAAATTAGCGTAAATAAAATACCCCAATATACTTAGAAAAAGAAGGATTTCTTATTTTTGTTTAAAAATCGGTCCCTAAAGGGATGAAAAGGGGTTATAAAGATTTCCATTGAAAAATTCACAGATTTTGCACCTTACGCAAGCATCCTATGTATTGAAAATACCTGACACAGCTTTAAAATTTCAATGTCCCATGTGATGTAATTAAAGCCCACATTCTAATTTGTATTTTGTAAAAGTTTAAAAAATGTTCTTTAATTCTACAGGGTCCGCCCAAATTTGGTTAACAAATGAGATAATTTTTTATTATTGATTTCTCAGAAAATTTTATTCTACATAAAAGTTTCGCATCTTCAGTAAATCATTTTGACGTATTCAAATCTTCTGTGGCATATACAGGGTGAATATAAAATAGAAAAAATATGACGTCAGTGACTCAAAATTTTTTAAAAATTTAAAAACTGAAACAGCCATATTAACAGTTAATATGTAAAGTTAATATGAAAAGTGTAAAAATTCAATAAGGGCAAAAATTTGATTTTTAACTTGACTTTTCTTAAAAACTATTAGCACTAGAAAAAAACTTTATTTAACTTTTTATCTTGGATTTATTAGTTCTTTAATATGGCATTTTTCAGTTTTTAAATTTTTTAAAATTTTTGAGTCACTGCCGTCATATTTTTCTATTTTATATTAACCCTGTATATGCCACAGAATATTTGAATACGTCAAAATGATTTACTCAAGATGCAAAACTTTTAAGTACAATAACATTTTCTGAGAAATCAATAATAAAAAAATTATCAAATTTGTTTACCAAATTTGGGCGGACCCTGTATATGCAATTATTGTGCTCCCACTTTTTGCCTCCCACTCTTTTTTTTTCGATATAATATTTCGATTTAAATAACGTGAACTTACCTTATTTAACAAAATTATTATGGCAGTCTTCAAAACACAAATATATATAATTAATATAACTTATCTCAATAAAACACTTTTTAACAAAATTATTATGGCATTCTTTAAAACACAAACTAAAACTAATTTACTTGCCGACTTTACGCTGGTATTCATATTTATATTTACCAAGTATTATCAGAGTATTATGTTACAAGACCGCTCGAGATATTGCGGTGTTGGGTAGCGACAGATCGACACCGCGACACCAATGCAAAGTTTGCATAAAACGATCCCAGTAATATTTTCAATACTAAAAAATTGTCGGACGTCTAGAAGACGTATTTCAATATTTCAATAAATTCTACCGCTAAAGTGTTTATTTACCACAAGTCCACGGAAAGGTGCTGTAAGCGTTATTAACGATCTGTAATGAAATATAGATATATTAGTTAATAATTATGATTAATGTATATTTTTCGTATTATTTTCATAAACAACGCTAGGAGATAAACGACATTTTGATTAAAAGAGAAAGAGATAATCTAAGAAAGCATGACAGAAATTACTTTTCAAATATACCGTGCGAGCAAAAATTATTTGCATCAAAGAGGGCTTGGAATAAAAAACGTAGGGCTTATTTTAGATCACATGATATGGGGATGATATATCTAACCAGACCTAGGTTAAAATTTTGTCAAATTCATATTATGACATGATATGCCAAACTAAAAGTAATGAGTAATAAAATAAGTAGACAAATACAAATTTATTTTTGTTGTTTACAAAATTAACAAAGTAAGAATATACAGAAAGAAAGTGGCATAGAACCTGTTTCCCTAAACACAGCCACGTTTCTTTTCAGGCAAAGATAAAAATCCCCAGCAATAAAAGCAACGTTAGAAAAATGTTCGTGAAAATCTTCCATGCACAAACCCGGATTGCATTGCCACTCACCATTTACTCTAACCCCGTTTTGAAAATACGCTTCAACCATGAATGTTTTGTGCTGTTCCGTAAAGCCCATTTTGTGAATTGTTCAAGAAATTGGGAAAATTAGCGATGAATCAAATTACTTGTAACGACTGTCAAAGATGACGGAATAACTGATTGATTGTTAATTCAGGTAGTTACGGACACCCAACAGGTATTAAGTTCTACGGCTAAGCATTTTGTACCTAGATGCAAGGCCATCTTTGATGCAAATAATTTTTGCTTGCACGGTATTATGTTACCTATTAAAGGTTCTATGGTACCTTCTGCTTTGTTTCAATAGATAATTTATAAGAATTGAATTGCGCGAGTGAAGCCGCGGGTACCACTAGTAAATATACAGGTTGTCTCTAAAAGGTGCAGAAAAAATATTACAGTGTTTCTTAGGTCAATTTAATGACATTAAACTGTGGGAATTTCCTAACCATAGGCGTTCCACACAAATAATTAATATGCGTATACACACTTATAAGTTTGTTTTACATTAGGTGTTTGTACATACTACACTTTATAAACCCACTGTATATATAATAATATATATTAAAATAATAAATATAAGGTAACTCAAAACTTCTATATACAAAACTAAAATCAGAAAAATAAACCCGACACGGCACGACACTGCTCAGAAAATGCTTTAATTTTTTTACCAGAACTTCATTCTTGTCAACCAGATTTCGGCCCGTTCATCAAGGCATAACCACGTATATTTTCTCTCCGTCTCTTCCACGCCATCGGCGGTCACTGGCCTATCTCTGTCTGGCAGAATCGATCGTCAGACGGGCTGGGTACCGGTTCAGCTTATATCCTGGCGCTTGCAATTGCAACAAATTTCATGCTGTTGCCAATTCTTCAAAATTTTCGGATTTGTAAGCACAATGTAAGTATATACGAGAAACAAGGGTTTGTTAATTAGTTGTTTTTAAACACTGAAAACACTTTTTGTCTTGATTTCAATTATAATGTTTCTTAAGGACTAAAGAATGTATTATTATAACAATGAATGGCTTGTTATTTTTTCTGTCACACTCAAAACTCCTCGGTTTAAAGTATATTTGCAAACTAGCTTTCAACGAAAGTTAGTGACTAACAATTGAATACTAATATAAATGAAATATCTTTAATAAAAGAACTTAAAGAATTGAAGAAGAAAGATCTGACAACCCTGGTTGTGCGGTCGGTCTCTTTGAGACTGTTTACCGCCGTATGGAATGATTGGAATGTCCTCAAACTGAGATTGGATAAATAATACCATAAATTCCTGAGTTAAAAATGACGATCTAACCCAACTTACATCAGTCCAAAAGTGGATGATTTCGAAGATACAGAGTGTCACAAGTTCAATTTGATTTTAGTTTTTTAAAAATATTTTTTTTAATAATATAATCGGTTAAGGGGGGTTTGGTGGGGTGAAAACCCTGCTATACCTTGCACACGTTTAAAACGAAATAACTTTTTTAAGCCACTCTCTATTAAACTTTTAAATAAACATTTTAATTATCCAACGTTTTCTACCTTAAAAAGGTATAAGTAGTAAGAGTTGATTTGAGCAGCCGTTTTTGAGATATCTGAATTTAAACAACAAATTTAAAACATGACAAACGCCTCTTCGTGTGAGGTCGGTTTTTTGACGCAGCCTACATTTTAAGGAAAGAAATAAAAATTTAACTTATCAAAATTTTGATAATATGTACTACCTATTTCATATTTTAAATGAAATCCTTTTTCCCTTTTTTTGTTTCTCAGCCCTCTAAAAATTTTACTGCAGTTTGTTCGATTAACCCAACAAACATTTAAAGCCTTGGCGACCTCTCATTTGGAGAAAATGACCTATTTAAGTAAAAAATAGTCTATTTTTTACCTCCAAATCGGCTTTTTAGACGAAACGGCCAAAGAGACTAACTGTTTGGTGAAAACAAAGTAATTCGAACTTATTAATACGTGTTCAAAGTGGGAAAATATAAGAGGCCCAAGAGATGGTCCAAAAGAGTAGATAATTACCTTGTAAATCGACTTGATAGTTAGGTCTAAGGAAAGTCAGTAATAAACGCCCAACCAGGTTATTTTTTACCTTAGATTGGGCCTTAGAGCCCAATAATCTTTTAGGCCCATAAATGAAGAACAAATTACTTCGTTTTGTCTTTAATATATCTTCATGGTCAGGTTATAATGTGAACACTTTCTGAGGTATATTAGTCTTACATTTTGTACTTAAAGCCCAGAAGGCTTTAAAGTATAAAATAGGTTATAGTTATGATTTAAATAATTTCTTTATAGCCCAATATTTTGTCCTCAAAGTGATTTTTACCGGATATAAAACCGTATCTTCCAAAAATTATGTCTTTAAAGAGATTCTGGCTTAGAAAACTTGAATGATGATTGTAAAGTTTATTGCACTGTGGTAATCTTCCCACTTGTGGGGAACATAAGAATAATCCAAGGAGGAGCTTGACCCTCTCCATTTTAAAATAATCAGTTTCTATTTTTTCGGCGAAATAAAAGGGGTCGCGTAGGAGCTATACAAAACGCCGGAACAAAGAAAAAAAACGTTGTACGTTTATATTCGAACTATTCCAAAAAGTAAGGTTAGTTACATTATAATAGTGGCTATTAATCCGTTGCGAGACAATAATTCAGCAACCCCGATAGAAACATTTTATGGAGTAATTGGCCGTACATAGGGCCTGCAGAATTCTTAAAAACCAAAAATTAGGCTTCATAAACACGTATTATAAAGTTATGCCATATAAACGAATATTTCTCCCAATTTAGACCTATCAAGACGGAAGATACAAAATAGGAAATTTTCTCCTAGCGTAACCTAATACGGGTTGACTTATAGGTCCAATTTTTTTTAAGGCCCAAACCACAGGAAATCACGACCTTTAGAAAAAATATTTTACTGACGCCATATTTTTTTCAACATGGTGTATTATTTTCAATTAATTTTGTTAGATTACTTGTAACACTAAAGCAACAACAAATATATTACAAAAACCGAGCACAGAAACGAGCTAACTTACTCGTCCAAGCACTAAATATTGGCTACATTTTAAATTTTTGGTATTTTCAATTTTAATTTACCTTGTTTTTTTTAATTAAATGCCTTTTTTCTGGGGCGCGGTTAGTTTTTCTAGGTAAAATTGAAATCTATACAAAATTTTTTTACGCGCACCCATTTTTTCACTTCACATCGATGAAATAATGATTTTTATAAGTACATACCTATATATATACTACCACTCCATTTTAAAAATCAATAGCGGCTGACATGACATGTTCTGATTTAAGAACCCTCCTGCCTCCTGTGCTTTGATACAAATAAAAACAAAATACTATTTTTATCTTTTTCTAAAATTGTGGTTATGATTTTCTATAAACTTCATAGCCCATAACAGGCCCAACATAGGCCCACATAGGTAAAATACGGGTAAAAAACACCTCTTTACTACCACGGAGAAGACTACTTGGCCTCGTCTATGAAGAACAATTCTCCTAATGACAGGTGTTTCTTACCACTTTATTACCTTGGTTTTATTCCCCACTAGGTGATAAAGTGGTATAAATTACTAACTTCTGACTATGTAAAGCGGTCCGTCGAGCTTTATAGTTAAAATATTAGGTAAAAGTCACCTTTTTTAGACTATAATTGTTTGTTGGGAATGCAACCGACCTCTATTATTTTTGTTGAAAATAATTTAAATTTACAGAAATAAAATAAATAAATAATAATCTTTCTTTATTTAGCACTTTGGCTAGTCATTACAAAATTTATAAATATTTATGTACATAATATAATAAATAACTCAAAAAAATTACCTTGTCGGACTTCCATTGTCTTTATTTTGTTACTTAACACAACGTTTCGGTTAGCTTGTATCTCTAACCGTTTTCAAGTGTAAAGCCCCAACACGCTCCCCTGAGGTACTCCCCATTTGTCGTCCCTTTTAGAAGAGAGTTTATTATTAATTTTAGTTTGGTGACATCTATCTGATAGAAAATCTTTTATCCAATTAAGTGCGCGATCCTTAACACCATACAAATTTAACTTATTTATAAGAATATTCCTGTCAATGGTCTCAAATGCGCGTTTTAAATCAACAAAAACACTTAAAGTAAGTTTGACTCGCACATATTTTGTCTCCAAACGGCACAAACATATTGCAGCGCAGACTCGCAGGAATGTTTGTTTCTAAATCCGGACTGCCCCTTGAATAATAGTGCATTTTTTTCAAAATAATCACGTAACTGGTCATATACTACTATTTCTAAAATCTTACCAATTACACAGGCCTGCATGAAATTTGTGATGACGTGATTTTTGTTTGTTGAGCTCAGTTTTTATGTAGAAATAATTAATTAAAATACAATTGGTCTCTATCACCCACAGATTTTTTTTTGCAAAAAAAAGAAAAAATATAAAAAAAACTTAGAATAGGCGTTTTAATACATTTTAAAATGAACGTAGTACTTCAAATTCTAAATGATTGATGAATAAAAAATGATTTTCTGTGGTGCTACACACCTTCCGACTGGAGACTTTATCGACTTCAAAAAGGAGCTTTAAAGCTGTTCTTTTACATAATGACAATGTTTTTGCTTCTGTTTCGGTCGGCCATACAGTTAAGTTAAAGGAAAACTATGAACATTTAGAGGAATTACTTTTAAGAATACAATATGAAAATCACAACTGGGAAGTGTGTGAAGATCTAAAAATTTGAAACAATGAAACAATTTGTTAAGGCATTAAACAAAGAATGAAATTGTTTTAAATATTTGTGTAAAAAATTTCCGGTTCTGTCAGAGGCAAAATTAAAGGAGGAAATCTTTGTAGGCCGCAGATTAGCAGCTTGATGAAAGATACAGAATTTGAAAAGGTAATGGAAGATAAGGAAAAACATGCATGGAATGCTTTTAAAGAAGTTGAACATAAATTACTACTATGTTGAGTTCGTTGAAAATATGCTGGAAAATTTCAGAAATTTCAGATTATGAGCATAACTACTAGTTTCCTAGTGGTTTAGAGCCTTGAATAGGTAACAGTAAATATATGATAGGCTCATACAACAATACCTAAGAAAACATTTACTTTTTACATTCTCATTTGGACTAATTCCCAGAAAATCTTGGGGACGTGGGTGAAGAGCAAGGTGAAAGATTTAATCAGTATATTAAAGAGATGGAAAAAATATACCAGGGGCGCTGGGACACAAAAATGATGGCCGATTTCTGTTGGACATTGAGAAGAGATCTTCCTTTAGCTGAAACAGAAAAACAACCAAAAGAAGCGTTTCTGAAAAAAGAAAACGTTTTTTAAGAAGAGTAACGAATAAATAACCATTTATAATAGTTTATAGGTGTATATTTTGTATATTTTTGTATTTTTTTCCTTAATATATTAAAAAAACTAGCTTATAAATGAAATAAATCGTGTTTTTTCTATATTTGTGGATTTTACCGGTTTGAAAAATAACCTTACGTGATATAAAAAAACTGAAAACAGATTTGAAATAAGCGCTACCCAATTACTAGAAAACAGTTAAAATTTTTAAATCAACTTTCAAAGTGTTAAAAAATGCAGGCCTGTGTTATTACTGGTAATAAATTTATTGGGCGAAAATCACTCATCGTTTGTGGTTTTGACACCTTTGGGATGGGAACTATAACACTTGTTTTTAGGTCATCTGGAAATTTACCGGTATTTAAGGATATATTTTGTACAGTAGAGGATAACCCACAACGTAGAAAATGTCTTTCAAAAGTTTTATATTTAAGAAACTGTCACTGGTGCACTTATTTTTTAGATCATACACAATTTTTTTAAGTTGAAATAAATTTAGTGTATTATTTTTGTTGAAAATAATTTAAATTAACAGAATACTAATTTATAGATGTGTTGTGTACAATGTTGCTTTGTTGAACGTACAATGGTATAGTATCTGTAACTTCTTGCCCACAAATACCGTATTAAAACGTCAGTTTGTTCTTATTATGAAGCTTATTTTTATATTTGAATAAGTAGTCCATGCTTAAAGTGGAGTTGAAAGTATAGGAAAGAAAGAAAAAACTAAAAGTCTTCCTCCACAAAATTAAATAGAATATAGAAACTCTTTAGGGGTCTCCACGTGTTTCGAACGTAGAAACGTTTATCATCAGGAGACAGAAAATTTATACAGTTGCTAATGGTATTGTCGAAGAGAAAATGGTAAAAACCTTAATGGAGCTTTTATGGCATTAAAAATTTGAAATGTAGAAGTGACATATTATATAAAAAAGTTGAGGAGAGTGCAGAGCATGTGACAAAGGAAGTCTAAACAACCAAATGATAAGAATGAAGAAAAAGGCCTTTTGAAGAGAAGGTGTCGAGGATTTTTTAATTATTTATATAAATATATTTGTAGAATTATTGGTATGTCTGTAAGACAACAGACAGACAGACAGACTTTACACTGTCTTACAGACATACCAATAATTCTACAAATATTTTTATCTCATTTATTTATGGTATCTCTAAAAACATTTTTGAAAAGCTTTCCTGAAAGGTGTCACAAGTATGCCATTTAAGATTTTAAAATGGACGAGGGAGAGCTTCAGGGATGGGGAAGGGTGGTCAACAAAATACCTAATGACAAATTGGTTTAGGCTTTCGCGGCTAGTCGGTGAGCTAGTGTAGTCATCATTCGGGTCTAAAGGCCGTCGTCGGTTGGAATTGCTTTCTAACGTTTCGCTAGCACGAGTGGCGAGCTTCTTCAGAGGTCCTTCCATCTTCGGTGCTGGAAGTAGACTGACGTTGACAGTAGTAGACAACGTTGGACCCAACGACATCCTGGTAAGCTTCGACATCGTCTCGCTCTTCACCAAGGTACCCCTAAAAGAGTGTCTGGACCTAGTGACTAGTTTCTTCCCGGCCGACATCTGCAAGCTATTTGAGATCTGCCTCACCGGAAGCTACTTCGTGTGGGGAGGAGACTTCTACGAACAAGTGGACGGAGTGGCAATGGGAAGTCCACTGAGCCCAGTTATAGCCAACCTCTTTATGGAGAGCTTTGAGAAAAAGGCGATCAACACATCACAGTACAAGCCGGCAACATGGTTCCGATACGTGGATGACACATTCGTGATTTGGGGACACGGTATGGACAAACTCAACGTTTTTCTGCAGCACCTCAACAGTCAGCATCCCAGCATCCAGTTTACCATGGAAACTGAGAAAGACCAACAACTGGCATTCCTAGATGTGCTAGTGAGGAAGCGGGGAGACAAGCTGGGCCATACAGTGTACAGGAAACCAACACAGACGGACAGATACCTACACGCTCTTTCCAACCATCACCCAGGTCAAAAGTATGGAGTCATTAAAACCCTGACAGAACGAGCTCGAAGGATTTGCGAACCTGAGAACCTCCAGGCGGAACTTGAACACCTAAAATCTGCGTTCGAGGCGAATGGCTACAACAAGAGAGAGATTGAGAGATCAATGGGCTTGAGATCATCTAGGCACGGGAAACCGAACGGACATCCACCACCTCTCGGGCATATCTACCATATGTTCCTAGAGTCACGGACAGGATTGGCAAAGTTTTGAGAAGACACGACATCGGGACAATCTTCAGGCCAACAAAGAAGATCCAGCAGACCATTAGATCAGCAAAGGACAAGAGGGACCCACTTTCAGCTGCAGGCGTCTACCGCATACCCTGTTCCTGCGGAAAGGTCTACATTGGAACCACTAAAAGATCAATGGGAACGAGACTCAAGGAGCATAAAGCAATCTGCCGACTAGGACGAACTGAGAAGTCTGCAGTAGCCGAACACGCACTGAGTAACGGGGACCACATGATACATTTTGAGAACTGCAAGTTATTAGCATCAGTCGATGGTTATCACAACAGGCTCGTCAGAGAAGCCATCGAGATCCATAAGCATCCTGACAATTTCAACAGAAAAGAGGAGACCCTCAGGCTCAACCAGATCTGGAATCCTATCCTCAGACACTCCCGAGTAATGCCGATAGATATCCCGAAGTTAACCGAAGCGGACAAGCTCCGCCCCCTGCCCACCAGTATAAATACCACCTGCGCCCGAGAGTTCGTCAGTCTACTTCCAGCACCGGAGATGGAAGGACCTCTGAAGAAGCTCGCCACTCGTGCTAGCGAAACGTTAGGAAGCAATTCCAACCGACGACGGCCTTTAGACCCGAATGATGACTACACTAGCTCAAAATACCTAATTTTTTTTCTCCCGCGTTTTTGTGGACATGTTAGTGTTCGTTTCCTCAGTCACCCTGTATAGTATCAGTCACCCTGTATAGTAGTTTTTGAGTGAAATGTATCAATTTACGGCGCGAGTGGAAAATACCCACACGTTATGGTGGTCCATGATTTGGTCCAGGAGTATTTGATCGACGTGACGTCCTGTATATATATCGCCTTCTATGTTAATTCGAGAATTGACAATTTATGTATATACGTATTTAACAATTGAACATAATGGCTGACATCAGGTGTCCAAACCTGGCGGCGGCTAAACAATCCAAATTGATTTATTATTGCCTGACCTAGGTCAACTAGTAAAAGAAGATAAATGATGTGAACAGTCTTTTAATGATGTGGTCGCAGATGGCCCCGGAAAATCAATTAATGGGGGCGAAAAATCGGGGATGAAGAAAACGTAATATCGGATTGTGAAAGGAAATTCGACCATTTTCTTTTTATGCAAGTATTATTTATCATATTCCGTTAAGGCTTAACGTTTAACAAAGTTTGAATTTGCCAATTATTATTATTGAACATTATTTATTTGTAGAAAAAAGAAAAGCACAAAGTCTTTCTCCACAATTTTTAATTAGAAACAGTAGGCAAACCTAAAATAATTCATAATTCAATTCGACATGTTTCGAGTGTAGAAACACTCATCATCAGGAAAACAAAGTAAATAGTACAATGCTGATGTTGTTAGCAATAGAGAAAATAAAAGTGGGATTGAGCCGTAATGGAGCTTTTAAAGATGTACAAGAGGTGTAAAAATTGAATAGTCAAAAGACCGACAATCAAGACTTCAGCATACTGGAAAGACAAGGGTTAGTGTAAAGGCCCTGTCTTGGACAGAAAAATAAAGAATGTAAAAGAAAAGAAAAATTAGTGGGTTTTATCAGACTTTGTGGAAATCATTTATGAAGTATAGTGAAAAATCTTAAGTTTTATTTATCTTTGTCAGAGACATGTAAGGGTATTAAAATAAGAAGGAAGGAAAAAGAAAAAAAATTCATAATAGTCAAAGCATTATTTAGCCTCAAGTAAAAAATACTGTTGGGGTACCAGGCTTTTTACGGCCCAGTTACCTAGGGGTTACATGTCTCTGACAAAAATAAAGAAAACTTAAGATTTTTCACTATACTTCATAAATGACTTCGACAAAGTCTGATAAAACTCCCTAATTTTTTCACTAACCTTTGTGTTTTCAGTATGCTGAAGTCTAATTTGTCAGTCTTTTGACTATTCAATTTTTACACCTCTTGTACATCTTTAAAAGCTCCATTACGGCTCAATCCCACTTTTATTTTCTCTATTGCTAACGACATTAGCATTGTACTATTTACTCTGTTTTCCTGATGATGAGTGTTTCTACACTCGAAACATGTTGAATTGAACTATAAATGATTCTAGGTTCGCCTAGTTTTTCTAATTAAATATTGTAGAGAAAGACTTTGTGCTTTTCTTTTTTCTATACATTTAACTCCACTTTGAGTATGGACTACTTCTTTAAAATTATTTATTTGGATAGCAGATATTTTGGTAGACACCGTCAAATAATTTAAGACCTTTTTAAGTAGTGTTTCACTTTCGTCTCGCTTAGTTCTCGCAAGGCGAGAATGAGACAAGAGGGTTCCGGTCTCCTACGAGACGAGAGATTTTTCTGCGAGAATCTTGTGAGATAAGACAAGAATATGCGAGAACTAGAAAGCTCGCAAAATCTTAAGATTTTGATTACGATTTGAGATAAATTTTAAAAGAATCTTGTTAAAACAACTCGAAAAAAAACTATCGTTATAACCGATATTGCAAGGCGACCAGGGAAATATCGGGATATGTTGCCGAAAAACAATAGAAAAAAGGACCAAAAGACAAAATGTACCTTTTTTTTATAACGTCTATAGCTTTTGTCGAAATTTTTGATACAGAGAGAACCATTTGATAAACGATAATTAATTGTCGTCGTAAATTAAATATAATATTTATGTCAATTTCAGCAAAATGTAGGGAGTAAACTACATATTATTTTTATTTAAAGAAATAGTCCATACTTAAAGTGGAGTTGAAAGTATGAAAAAGAAAGAAAAACACAAAGTCTTCCTCCACAAAATTTAATAGAATAAAAAAATTCTTAGTTTAAAGGTCTCTACATGTTTCGAACGTGAAAAGGTTCATCATCAGAAGACAGAAAAGGTATGTTGCTGATGGTTGTAGCAAAAGAGAAAATGATAAGTGGTAGGCGTAAAACCTTAATGGAGCTTTTATGGCATTAAAAGTTGTAACGTTAAAATTACACTTCTGAAGATATTAAAATGAAAGTAAGTCAAAACATACGGGGTATGCGGAAAAGAAAAGTGGACACTTCGTCCTAGCACGTGAAAAGTTGAAAAATTCTTTTATTTCCTTATTTTAAAATGTTTAAATATGCAGTTTATTCAATCAATTTGAAATTAATATACGGTGGGGTTACTGAACCTTAGAATTCAGTGCCCCAAACTACTTTTCCGTATAAATACTGAAATTCAATACATGATGCCTAACAATGTGCAATTTTTATATATAAAATCATTTCATTTTACATTGTCTATAAGACATGCTGTTAAGAAACCCCTCTGAACATCTTCTTTTTAGAAGTATTTTTATGACTCCATTTTCCTCTTTTTGGTTGTTCTAGACCCTTTTAAATGTCTTTTCCACATACCCTGTATGTTTTGACTTACTTTCATTTTAATATCTTCACAAGTGTAATTTTAATGTTTTTAATGCCATAAAATCTCCATTAAGGTTTTACGCCTACCACTTATCATTTTCTCTTTCGCTACAACTATCAGCAACATACCTTTTCTGTCTCCTGATGATAAACGTTTCTACGTTCGAAACATGTAGAGGCCTTTAGGTAACTAAGAATTTTTTATTCTATTAAATTTTGTGAAGGAAAACTTTGTGTTTTTCTTTCCTTTTCATATTATTTTTATGATGTCCAGCTGTCTCTTAAATTGACGTGTCTGAGCGATTCTTGATCAAATAAGTTGTACTCTGTATAGAATTCTGATCTGTTTCTTTTTCACAACCCCATTTAAACAATAATAATCACTGAATACATTGAATTTAACGTATGGAATTTAACTCGCTAAATAAATAATGAGCAAAGTTTCAGACGCACATTTGATAGAAATTGCAACTCCCAACTTAAAAATACTGAAACATTTAAAGTCTTTACTTACTAAGTTACAAAGTTTGTTAGAAGAATATTGTTAAATCTTTCTTATTAAAACGATTTTTAAATTCTCGGGGCGAAGCTTATACTTTTTCAAATAAAGCATTAAGTTCAAGGGACAAAACTTCAATCCATCGACTTTATGTTTTTTAGACAGCGAAACGGTTAGAAAGTGGCTAATCAAGAATAACAAAAAAATCAGGGATTTTTGAAAAATGGACTATTTCTTTGAATTATCAAGTTAGTTTATTTATTATGATGATCTTTGATTTTTCAAGATAAATGCACATATAAATGGTGAAAGTTGCTAACTAAGCTATTATCATGAGCACTGCCTTCGGTATCAATGCTACTTGCATTGTTTTGAAGGTCACCTTAATTTAAATTAATTTATTGTTATTATTGATATTATGTAAACCAACTGTAAGTTGTCTGAATAAAGGATATTTTGAAAAAATAAAAGTCTAAATATCGAACTTTTTGCTTGAGTAAAATATTTAATGTGCCAAAGGTTAAGTGGTTGCATAGTTACTCTGCAAGAAACAGCGGTTGGCATTTTCTAAGGCCTTTGACACTATAGATCATGGTGTATTGGGTACTAAATTGAAGTTTATTGGTTTTGGTGATACTCCCCTTAACTTCTTCAGGTGGTATTTGGGCAGGCAAAATAGGGTATTTATTGATGTTAAGTATTCGGAAAGCCTAAATGTTAAAAATGGAACATCACAAAGGTCTGTTCTTAGCCCGCCTTAATCTCTGATATACTATATGCCGTTGATCTGTTTAGTAAACTTTTTACTTGCTCTACTCACGGCTATGCCGATGATATACAATTTTTTTTAAGTTTTTTTGCTGAATCAACTAGTGAGGCCAATAATAATATGAATCGTAAGCGGGATGTTATTTATGAATATTCCAAATCTCAAAATATGACTCTTAATGCTGAAAAATGCCCTTTCTTGTTATTTGGAAATGTCAAGAAACGTATTATTTACTAAATACTAGTTTTAATCCAGCAGTAAGTAATGAAAAAATTCTACAAACGGAATCTGCTCGAAATTTGGGTTTAATATTTTACTATAATTTACGTTTCACATAACACGTTTCTGTAGTTTTTATTATACACTTACTTAGAACATTATATTAATATGGCAGAAATTTTCTTAATTTGGAAAGTATGTAAATATAATGTTTTTTCAATATTTTACTATGGTAGTGTGAATTACGGGTCTTGCTTGGATGCGGTTACGTATCAAATACAACAAGTAAAAAATTGTGATAGATTTGTTTTTTATTAATTTATGACTCAATATACCAAATATAAAATTCTTAAAATGACTGCCAATTGCCAACAAATAACATATGAGAAACTCATTTGCTTTTTACACATTGTTTTTTGCTTACAAATAAACTTTCACACCTGAGAGCTTCGTTTTAGGTCCAAATTATATGATGTCTCAGTTAGATCGCGAGGTATGTTATCACTCCCTAAATTCAGAACGGTTATATTTCACCGTTGTTTCATATAGTTTTCTTCATTTAAGATTAAAGTAAAAATATCTTATATGTTGGCATTTTTAGCGAATTAGGTTTTTTAATGTAATGGTTTGCCTGGCAGTTTAATGTCATTAAATTTAATATTACTTCTTTTCTTTTTTAAATGGCTTGTAGACACCACCCTAAAATCCTCATCCCTTGGTACCGCATGTGGAAGCTTGCGATAGACGAAGCCAAAGCAACACATTGACCTTTACCAAAAAATTTCAAATAATAATAAAAACATACCTATTAAAATCAATGAATCTATTATCCCCAAAAATAAGCTTAAGTATCTGAGAGTAATCATAGATTTCTGTATATAATTCCAAGGACATACTCCCCAAATTTTAAGAAAATGCTTTGCAGCAATGCCATGAACTTGTAGAGTTTGACTTTGGATCCGTGATCATTGCATATACTCAAAGGTTGGTTTTTGACTTACTTCTTCAACCAAAGTAAATAATAATACTTGTAAAATAGGTAACTAAACTGAAACCATTCACACCACAAACAAATCCCTAATGGCCATGTAAAGTCTATGCTTGAAGTAACCAATATTATCGACTAAAAACCACCACCTTCTACCTAGGGTTAATGCCAACCCCGGCTGGCCTATGCTGACTGCTTTGTCTAGGTAGTAGCTGCTTTGCTGCGTAAACTTAGAAATGTTGTAAATCGTTCGTAGAAACAAGCCAGGAAACGATGTTGAGTTTCCTGCTGGTATGGAATGTTCTTAACATGAAAAATAAACATTCCAAATTTCTCCACAGACTGTTCAAAACTTCGGACAAAAAACACACATTGTTCCACCCCGCTATAAAATCGCCCTATCCAATATGATCTAACTTTAAGAACACACAGAACTTTCCCAATAAAATAATCTTTAAAAATGGTAATTTTAATAACTATTATGAACTAGCGTGTACCCGGCCTGCGTTGCAATGCCAGGCATTATACCAGGCATTATACGCCTCTGAGATAATAATAAGGCGAGTTCACCATCACGCCAAGATTTATAAATACAAACCCAAACAAACCTCTAAATTTATCAGTTTTTCTCTACAATATTATGCATGTATTATACATAATAACCTTCCTCTTGAATCACTCTATCTATTAAAAAAAAAAACGCTTTAAAATCCGTTGCGTAGTTTTAAAGATTAGGGCACATATAGCTGGGGACAGACGCGACAGCGACTTTGTTTTATACTATGTTAAGAAGATTGCAAAAATTGGATTAAAAATGAAAAAGTTATAAAAAATTATATTTGGCCAAAAACCCAGGTGAAGTTATTTTCTGTGGGATATAAGTAACATTGTTGAGAAGAATGTGGCACATTAAACTAGTTAATGATGAACCAGTAACTACCACTTACAAAAAAGATATATTTAAGAACGCAGCGTCCGTGTCCACTAAGTGAAAAATGTGAACCCTCTAACAAGTCCGTATAATACTTGCTGAAAAAATGCTTCTCTTTATTCGAGATTATATTTATTTGCCACATAATATGAAAGTTCCATTCTCTTGGATATGTTTACCAGATAGCATGTCGCACATTCGTTCGAAACTGTATTATCTAAAAAAAATTTTTTTTTTACATTATTTCAAAAACAAATCCCTTTCAATCTGATTTATTCCCCTACAAAACCGTATTATTGTAAATTAGAGGAAACCCCTAAAGATGGCGCCACCTGAGGGGACACTTTTTGGCAACTCGTATGCACATCCCGCTGAAAAAAGTATCAACTCAACTTGATACATCTACACCTGTGACAGTTCCGATCAAAAGTGTATTAACTTTAATTTAGTGATTGAAAACGTTGGTCTTGGCAGTTTTATTACGGGAAAGAGTGTATTAAGTCAAATTAGAGCTATATTTCTCCAAAAAGAATGGTAAGTGTAGCTGAAAAGTTTTAGTAGAAAACTGTATTATTCCAAGATAATACAATTTTTCCCGGGGATTTCCCGGAAATTTCCGGGAAAAGCTGTATTATCTCACATCAAATTCCGATTTTGGGCACATATTCGAAAGACAATTTCTTTGTTCTATGAATATTTTAAAGAATACCAATAATATCCCCAAAAACCCCAACGAAAATATTATTTGGCTAATATTAACCAAAAAGTAGCATATTGTATTAACATACATTTTCTTTTGCATCTCCTAAAAAGTTTGCGTATTTTGAGTTACTACAGTTTAGAACGGGATGTGCGATGTAATGACCCGTTATAATAATTAATGATCTCTGTAAGACTTTCTATTAGCTCCAATAGTGAGAAAATCTGTAATCTGTTGTTTAGTAAGTCAATAGTAAATATCTCCGGAATAGCCATCAGTAAATTCTCAGTTGTCACTTGACGGCAGGGAGGCTAAATAGCTCGTTAAGAAACGCAGGAGACACGACGGCTTCAGTTACTTTTGCCGACTTTTATCTTTCTTTCGTCGGGCAACCATTGGCGGGCCGTAAAAAGTTATCTCTCAATTTATAACCTTAAAATGGAGTTTCGCGCCATTTAAGAAAAACAATTGGCTTTTTATAACCTTGATAAAATTTTGACAGAATATTTGGTTTGACTAGTAATTGACGAGTTTTAAAAAACGGATGTTTTAAAAATGTGAATGTATTTCTGGTTACGTTATACTTACTTATAAATATAGAGCGGATATTAGATACTGGAAGGATATTTAAATCAGAGTTGGCTTGAAAACTAACGGAAAAATTTTGAAGAAGCAGTAGTCCATACTCAAAGTGGAATTAAATGATATAGAAAAAAGAAAAGCACAAAGTATTTCTCCACAATTTTTTTATTACAATAACTAGGCGAACCTAGAATAATTGATAATAATTTAATTCGACATGTTTCGAGTGTAGAAACACTCATCATCAGGAAAACAAAGTGAAAGGTACAATGCTGATGTTGTTAGCAATAGAGAAAATAATAGTGGGATTGGGCCGTAATGGAGCTTTCAATGGTGTACAAGAGGTGTAAAAATTGAATAGTCACAAGACCGACAATCAAGACTTCAGCATACTGGAAAGTCAAGGGTTAGTGCAAAGGCCCTGTCTTGGGCAGAAAAATGAAGAGAGCAAAAGAAAAATGAAGGAGTTTTAACAGACTTTGTGAAAATCATTTATTAAGTAGTAAAAAATCTTAAGCTTTATTCAGCTTTGTCAGAGACGACGTATTGAAATAAGAGGTAAAAAAAAAAAGAAAAGATTGTTTTTCATAAAAGTCAAAGCATCTGTAAATGATCAAAAAAGGGGGGAATATAGCAAATGAAATTTAATAAAATAAGGTTGATTAGTTTTCCATTTAGCTTGAAGTAAAATACTGTTGGGGTACCAGGCTTGTTACGGCCCAGTTACCCCGGCATGAGCCAAATCATACACATTTTGTGCAAAATTAATGGTTTTAAAAAGTTTTTAAAAAGTTTTTTGGTTTACTAGAACATCTTTGTAAAAGATGTAAAACTAGAAATTTTCATGTTGAAAAAACATTGAAAAAATTTACCAAACAACTTTATTTTGTGTGAAACTTTACGCCATGTCCATAGAAGAAAAGAAACATTTAAAACATTTGCAGTTTTTTGCAAATAATACTGAACCGTGCATTCTGCACCCAATAAAAAGAAGTAATTTCCCGAATATTTTTGAAAATATTGCCATGGGAATCGGACACTATTGGTACTACTCTGTTCCAATGAATCTTCTTTACTAGAAAATAATCCCGGTTTCCAGCGAGATGCTAAATATGCCAGGGGAATGTCATCATCAGCGTCATCGTCGCTGGACTGTAATTCTTGAGCTAGGTTACCAGAAAGTTCAAATTCTTCTGAAGCCTCGGTAACAACTTCTTCATCCGGCTCAGAATCCACCCCAATTCCCGAATCGATGCTATCTAAAAGATCACACACTGCGTCTGGATCTGTTTATAGCTTTTGTAAGTTGATAATGTGTCCTAATTTGACGGTAAAGTTTTACTTCTTGCACAATTCTGACAATCAAATAAAAACCTAACCTTAAACAAACACGAATCGCAAAAATCAAGTGCTGGCATTAAAAACTTACATACTGTATAGTAGATCTTTTAAAATTAATACTTTAAATTATATTTTTTTAATAAAAAAATTATAACTTATGTTAGTCGGCAATGGTGACAAATAAACGGTAAACACAAACTCTTCTAACACATACTACCACCGATTAACTAACCAAAAAATTGCGCTGGCGCCAGTTTGCTGCAATTATAAGATACGGGAGACATCGCCTACAAAGCACATTTTGACCTTTATTCATAATTTATTTAAGGTGGCTACAATTATTGTTACCACTGAGAGCGAAAGGGATACATTATTGAAGTTACCCATATTCTACGTAAAAATGACTACATTTACCTATACAGGGTGTTATTTAAGTACGGGGCCAAACTTCAAGGGGTGCTTCTTTAAGTGATTTTAAGAAGAAAAGTTCATATAAACATGGGTACGAAAATGCATAGTTTTTACGATACAGGGTGTCAAACTTTTAAAAAAAAATTGGATGTTCGTGAATATCTCAATACTCTTTTATTCGATTTTGTTAAAATTTGGCAATTCTGTTTGTAATAGCAAGAGGATAATGTAGCCTCAATTATATTAAAATTATTAAGTCCAGTGGCGTCACGGAAGACAGTCTAACTAATATTTTTGACAAACAAATTGCGCGCCACTGACTTTTTTTAAAATTATGTATTTTTCTAGAATTAAGCAACTACAAATACAACTCTTTTATCTCTTGAGTTTTTTTCATATCTGGCTTTGTTTTCGGGAAAAAAAATAAAAACCACTTGATTGCTTGTCCCCGGGAAAATAAGCGTAAAAAATTTAAACTACTTACCAAACTATTAAGTATTAAGCAATTAAAATTACACGAGTCTTCTTTTGAAATTTTTTTGCACAGAATAAAACTGGGTTCGATAAAAGAAATAAACATAAACAACTGCCTAACGGTATTTATTACTGCGATGTTTACTTATGTATTTAACAGAAAATAAGACGAAACCTATAATAGTTGCTGAAAATGCCCTCCTTCAACTTCAATGCAAGCATTGGCTCGTCTTAACATTGATTTCCGAACTCGTTGAAATATTCGCGGCGTATGTCTTATCTGATCACATGAATCCCGTATCCTTTGGGTTAGTTCTTCTTCAGTGATGACTGGAGTTTTGTAAACGAGATACTTTAAATGCCCCCAAATTAAAAAATCTAAAGGATTTAAATCCGGTGATCTGGGTGGCCATGCCTGTGGACCTGCGCGACCTATCCAGTTTTCTCCATAAGTTGCATCAAGAAATTGTCTTCCTACTATGCTAAAGTGGGGTGGAGCCCCATCGTGCATAAACCACATTGCTCTTCTTACTACCAGTGGGACATATTGTAAAAGTCCAGGTAAAATAAATTCCAAAAAATTACGATACTCTTGACCATTTAATCTCGGGGGTAAAAAATGAGGTCCAATGAGAAAATCACCTACAATACCAACCCAAACATTCACGGAAAACTGGTGTTGATAATTAGTTTCTGTAACCGTATGGGGATTTTCTTCTGCCCAGACATGATTATTATGAAAGTTCATAATGGAATTTCGGGAAAAACACGCTTCATCGGTAAACAAAATACACGATAGAAATCTCGGAGATGCTACACGTTGTTGCAAAAGCCAAGTACAATAAACAACTCGTTGGAGATAATCGGCAGGTAATAACGCTTGAACACGTTGTATGTGATAAGGATACAGTTAATTTTACCTTAAAATCCGCCATACAGTAAATTGTGAAATGTTTAATTGTTCTGCAATTTTGCGTGTACTTGTATCAGGGCTACGTTCAACTTCATGTAGAACTGCTTTCTCCATCTCCACTGTTCTTAATGTGGCAGGTCTCCCAATTACAGCAGTCGACCTTTGAAAGGTGCCTGATTCGCAGAGCCTTTCATGTGTCACAAATGTTTTTCTATTTGGTACAATACGATGTGGATATCTTTCTTGATAAATGCGCACAGCCTCTGTGGAATTGCCTTGGGCCATTCCATAAACAAAATGCATATCGGCCATTTCTGAGTTGGTAAATTGGACCATTTTACAATAATTAATAATTTTATAATCTTAAAACTGTTAAAAACACTTCAAATAATTACTTGTCACTCTTTTAAGTTATGACATTTATGTAAAAATCAAAATAGCTTATTTTTCTGGGGACAAGCAATCAAGTGGTTTTTATTTTTTTTCTCGAAAACAAAGCCAGATATAAAAAAAACTCAGGAGATAAAAGAGTTGTATTTGTAGTTGCTTAATTCTAGAAAAATACATAATTTTGAAAAAAGTCAGTGGCGCGCATTTTTTTTGTCAAAAATATTAGTTAGACTGTCTTCCGTGACGCTACTGGACTTAATAATTTTAATATAATTGAGGCTACATTATCCTCTTGTTATTACAAACAGAATTGCCAAATTTCAACAAAATCGAATAAAAGAGTATTGAGATATTTACGAACATCCAATTTTTTCTTAAAAGTTTGACACCCTGTATCGTGAAAACTATGCATTTTCGTACCCATGTTTATATGAACTTTTCTTCTTAAAATCACTTAAAGAAGCACCCCTTGGAGTTTGGCCCCGTACTTAAATAACACCCTGTATATTATAGAAAACTTATACCACTTCCCTTAAAGGTATATTTTCTTTTGTGAATAAAATTCCAACATCTGCTTATAAAATAAAATCACATAAAAAGCCTAATTGAATTCTATCATTGCGTCTACCTTTGGAGAAAAAATCCGCTTTCAAATTGCTTTTATGTTAAAAGCAAACGACTGTACTTTAAGCTCTTAGGCAAACATTAAAAAACGAAACAACTTTTATGCTGTAAAATGCCAAAGATACGTGTTTTCCATGCTAAGAGCGAGATTTTCAATTTTTATTTTTAAGTATGTTTACGAATACTGAGAATAACATTACAGCAGCTTTACGTTGGCCTGGGTTACAGCAAATACTGTTTTGTATTTTAATTCATTAATGAATTTTCAAAAAGATTTCAGTCCTATTAATTATGTTAATTTAATTAAAAACTCGGAAATAAAATTTTACTGCCTTAAAAATGATACATTTTGCAGATCGATGGACAAAAAGCTTTTCCTAGAGTAGCCAAGGACCATTCTTCTAGGAAAAGTATTTAATTAAAGGTTTAGTCTCAACAAAAATCACGGTTTTCAAACCAATGTTGAACATATTGTGTACTTCTGATCGATTCCGGACAGTTTGTAGGTACAGCTAACAGATGATGATCTTGGATTGCCACTAACTTCTGACAAGTTTCCGTAGCTAACGTATTCGTCAAACGTTTTTTTTTTTTGTAAATTTATACCATGCGAGCAAAAAATATTTGCATCAAAGAGGGCTTGAATTAAAAAACGTGGGGCATGGTTTACATCACAATAATATGGGGACGATATATCTAACCAAATCTAGGTTAAAATTTTGTCAAATTTATATTATGACATGATATTATGCCAAACTAATGAGTAATAAAATAAATATACAAATACAAATTTATTTTTGTTGTTTACAAAATTATAACAAAGAAAAATAATTACATAAATTGCTGAAATTGGCCACCGCCATTCTACAAGCATAAATTCACACGTCACACGTCTCTTCATATTTTTGAACGTGTAGGCCAGCATCTCTGGAGAAATGTTACCACATTCTCGGATAATCCTTTCTTATAATAATTGTTCTAAATTTGCAACTGGTGTTTTAAAAATAGTGTTCTTTAAATGAGGAAAAACGAAGTAATCCATAACCGTTAGACAAGGTGATCTAGGTGGGAATTCAATGTCTGATCGAAAACTGATGAATCTGTGGTCGAAAAAATTGCGTAAGTAGTTAATAGTTTCGGCGGCTGTATGGGCGGTTACACCGTCCTGTTGAAAATATCCAAAACGTAGTTCGTCGTCAAGTAATTGCTCCACAAATGGATTTTAAATATTGTCTCTATACCGCTGTGCTGTAACTGTGTCATGAAAAAAAATAGGACCAACAATTCTTCTTCGGGAAACAGCTAACCAGACACCAATTTTTTGAGAATGCAATGTAGACTGGAAAATGGGGATTTTCACTACTCCACATGCGTGTATTCTGAGAATTCACATAACCGGAGAGGTGGAACCAGGCTTCATCCGAAAAAAATGTCAGGTCTAATAAATCATTTCTTTCCAATAAATTTTGGGTAAACCATTGAGGATCATTCCTGCGTCTTTCAAAATCTGCGCCTTGTATTTCGTAATCACGATCTCGTTGAACCTCCCCTAAAAAAAACCTGGCTATGTGCCTGATTGAGAAATGTTTGAAAAATGAGTTGGGAAATTTTGGATAGCACCCCACCCCCCTTTAATTCTAATAAAAATGCAGCACAGCCGTATTTACTAAAGGGATTTTAATTTAAACCTATGTTTTTAGCCTAAAATTAGGTATATTGGTATTTACTAAAGTACTCATAAACTACTAGATTTAAAACGTGACTTAACTTTTGGTTTTTAAACTATTGACTGTCAAATTACAATAAAACACAGAGGAACAATAGGTCAGCACGGTCGCTGGCCTGGAAACAAGTTAAAAACATATTTATGGCCATTTCAAAGAAAAATATTCTATAATTAAATTAGGAAATACGAATGGAATGGATTAAAAATTTCCGCTAGAGTTAGGTTCCCTGCGCAGTCATAATATGAAGAACAAAGTTTGTGTTACTCATTTTATTTTCTGTGGTCACACGAAACTTTACTGATGATGAAAAAAAATAACCGTTAATTTTTTTACCTGGGTGGACAAAAATAGAGATAAAATTATATACTAAAAATAGTTCTTCACGAATATAATAACTTTATGTGTCCATATTTTACTCAAATTATTGCCTATTGTCCGATATTTACATTCCGGAAAGACGAGATAGACCCTCAGAAGTACCATGGTTGGATGGACAGATTCCAAAATATCGAAAAAAGGAAAAATATGTGGATTTAAGATTCTTAGACGTATGACGTGCATAGTTCCTGCAATTATTAAAGTAATTTTTAGTAAAATAATGCTTTCTTATAAGAATTGCCTTCGAAAATGCCCAGATATACCAGTACATAAAAGTTTAGACCATTCCCTAAACTTTTCATAAACCTCTTGCGTTAAACATTACTTACAAAAAGTTTTGTACCAGTTTAAAATTGGCCTAACTTAAACCTTCAGAATAGAACAGCCTACTATATATATAATTTCGACAAAGAAATACATAAATCAGTAGTTTTGTGTTTTAAAGGGCAAAAATTATTATTCAAAAGAAACCCCAAAATTTGGCAAAGCCAAAGGCAACCAACAGTATTAGGAAAGTTAAGCCATTACAGGGTGTTTCATTAAGGTCGAAGAGCGGCCATATCTCGGAAACTATTGGGTATAGAAATTCAGGAAAAAAAAAATTAATAACTAAAGTGGCCATGAGAAAAGCCTGGAAATAATTTTTAAGTTCCGCATTTTGCCGCAAGGGGGCGCAATTGAAAAGTAAATTTTAATATTTTAGATATCTCCGAAAATTGCACGTTAAGGTATATTTTTAATAACACCATTAAAAATCTTGGACAATTATGCATCATTTTGGTCTTATTCTCATTGGCGTACCGACTTTAATAAGAGTGGGGGAAGCTGTTGAAAGTGTAATAATTTAAATCGCTGTAACTTATAAATGACTTACCGATTTTAGCAAACTAAAGACTGTTTGGAAGAGAAATGTATGCACTTTGACCAATCGTATTTAGTTGTCCATAATAGTTCTCAAAAAAAAATGCTAGAGGGCGCAATTTGCAATAACAATACATTTTTAGATTTTACTCCGAAAAAATAAATCATACGGTATAATTATGATACCATAATCGAAAACTAGATGAAATTTGCTAGAAAAAATATTAAAACTGCAGCTCGATATCTCCGTTCGTTTCAGAGTTATTGCCAAAACAATAATTTTTAATACAAATTGCGCCCTCTAGCAATTTTATTAGAAACTATATTGTACCATTGGATACGACAATTGAAGGTACTTACCTTTCTCTTCCAAAGAAGCTTAAATTTAGTAAAATCGGTTAAGTCGTTTAGAAGTTACAGGGATTTTAATGTTTACACTTTCACTTGATAAGGGTGGGAGAATCTATTGAAAGTGTAAACATTAAAATCGCTGTAACTTCTAAACGACTTATCCGATTTTACTAAATTTAAGCTTGTTTGGAAGAACCTTCAATTGTCGTATCCAACGGTACAAGATAGTTTCTAATAAAATTGCTAGAGGGCGCAATTTGTATTAAAAATTATTGTTTTGGCAATAACTCTGAAACGAACGGAGATATCGAGCTGCGGTTTCAATATTTTTTCTAGCAAATTTCATCTAGTTTTCGATTATGGTATCATAATTATACCGTATGATTTATTTTTTCGGAGTAAAATCTAAAAATGTATTGTTATTGCAAATTGCGCCCTCTAGCATTTTTTTTTGAGAACTATTATGGACAACTAAGTACGATTTGTGAAAGTGCATACATTTCTCTTCCAAACAGTCTTTAGTTTGCTAAAATCGGATAAGTCGTTTATAAGTTACAGCGATTTAAATGATTACACTTTCAACAGCTTCCCCCACTCTTATTAAAGTCGGTACGCCAATGAGAATAAGACTAAAATGATGCATAATTGTCCAAGCTTTTTAATGGTGTTATTAAAAATATACCTTAACGTGCAATTTTCGGAGATATCTGAAATGTTAAAATTTACTTTTCAATTGCGCCCCCTTGCGGCAAAATGCGGAACTTAAAAATTATTTCCAGGATTTTCTCATGGCCACTTTAGTTATTAATTTTTTTTTTCCTGAATTTCTATGCCCAATAGTTTCCGAGATATGGCCGCTCTTCGACCTTAATGAAACACCCTGTATATTTAGTTATGACCATACAAAATCAACTTATAATCAAGCTGTAAGAATCCTTTATGTTTCTTTCAAAAAATGGAATTATAGAATGACAAATCATTTAACTATAAGAATATTTCCCCCAAAGGGTATAATTAGGGCACCAAAGTGTACCTAATGCCAACTATTGTAAAACCATGCCTCCAATACCTTACAAAAATTGACTGGGGCCATAATCAAATTATCCCTAATATTTAAAATACTACTCAGAAAAACAATTGCAAAATTATTTTTCATTCCCAAGGTGGGTTACTCCTTCTATTGAAAGAAAATTCCTGAGCATTTTCTCAAAAAAAAACTATTTTTTTATTGGTTGACAATTTAAAAAATGCTGGCTAGGAATATAAGAAAAAATAAGAAAAACTTTTCTTGATTTCTCAAACCACAAATCTTTTGAGCTATCTTGATATTTTTTAATTACTTAAGTGTTCCTAATATTTTAATCGGTTTTATGTTTTTATAAGCATTCCAGGAAAATAAGTGGAAGAGATGACCAGACCGAGAAGTTTCAAAAAATTTCTCTCAAAGGTATTTCTGACATCCTAAAATGGTTCCTGTTTTTATAGAAGTACTGCATACTGTATTTTTTATGTAATATTTTATATGTTATATTATTATTGAAAGCAAGATCTTCTTTTTGTTTTTTCTTATGTTAAAAAATAAAACAGTTTTTTAGTCACACACCTAATTCCTGATTGAAGACTATCCACGACATATGTAGGAATAAAACGAAAAACATTTCCGCGGTCCAGTAGCGCCAAGACCCGTTTTTGAAATAAAAAAAGGGAATGAAAGGCGGTGTCCTGTATCATACTTGTAATAAACTATTTCGTAAAAATGGACCGCTATAATTAGGCCAATCGTTCTCTACGTCACGCACTCTTTCTTCATTTGAGAAGCTTGCGTTCAAAAGCGGGTATATCACTTTTTTGCTGATATGCTCTTTTTGCGATTTTCTGTTAAGTTCCACAAGCTCTATCAACTGGCACGATTATTTACGTTCAAAACGGGCTATTTGTATGTTAAAATCGCATGTAAAGTCGGCCTTTTGCATCAAAACTGGCTATATCCTCTTTTTGCGATCAAAAGTGGTTATATCCTTATGAAGAAGCTGCTCTTCATATAAAAATATTTTATGTTTCTCTTGTTTTTTTTTTGTTATGTATGTTGAGTTTTTATAATAAAAACATGTTTTGTGTTCCAGTCTTATAATAAAAATAAATGTTTCCTAGCGTTTTTTGTTGACATTACTATATCCAGATTAATTTTCATTTTTTCTTAAGAACTATTCAGAATTGAAAAAAAATTTTAAATTGTATCAATCTACTTGCCTAAAACACTATAAATAAACTTTTTTTCTATCTCTATATATTAAGGTGAACCGATGAGAAGTTTTTGTCGATTCCTGAACATTTTTCCTAAATGGTGATAGCCGCTTTTGAACGCAAGCTCCTCATTTATTGTATTAAAATATTTTGTAGAAACTTGAATAAGCTCTTAAAACGTTGTCAACTACACTAACTTCCTTTTATTATGCCTTATCATAGTCGTAAGAACTGAATCGTAAATTTGTAAGACCGGTAACATTTCGTTTTTGTACCACTGCACTTTGACGAACACTGTGCTTAGAATAGGAAATGTTTTTGTTGTACAATGTTTTAAGTAAATAGGTAGTTTGTTAAAAAATATAACATAAATAGTTTTAAAATTCTTAATACCTCGAAATGTCGGATTGGAGCTTATAATGGTCGAATCCGATTTGTTCCTAAGATACAACCAATCGTTTTCCAACCTTTAGTTAGAATAGAAATAATGTCTAATTGCAATAATACATAATATTTTAGGTTTTCTACATCTGGAAGTCGGTTTCCTTTTCCGGACTAAGACAGTTTTTTCTTTATTACATTCAGCTTTACATACACATGGAACATAAAAATATTACGCGTATCAACTTATTTTTTTAACGATGAATATTTTATAGAATTGATTCGGCTTTTACTTGGTGGAAATCCATTATTAATTGTGTTAAATAAATGGTAAAAAAATAAAAAAAAATAAAAATTAAAAAAAAAATTATAATTTTACACTCTCCACAGATTTTTATTTTCAACTCGACATGTTTCGCAACACAGTTGCTTCTTCAAAGGAGTACTTGAAAATGGTATTTTAAAATTTGTAACTTAGGTCTAACAATAAAAGTGCAGGTAATTTTCAGGTTGTTTAAAATAGTTGGAAAACCCAATAATAATGTTTACAGACTAATTAAAGAGATTCAAAAGAGGGGATCCATTTAAATCTAATTGATCATTCAGAAGAGTATTGTTATTTTTAACCTATGTAAGAAATAACTTTATGTTTATAAGTTTTTTCTTACATAGGTCATATTAGCACTAAAATAAAAAACTTTTTAAAAAACTTGGATATCAATATTGCTTTCAAAACTAACAATACTCTAGGAAAACAGATTAAAAATAATAAAAGTAAATTAAACAAAGGAAATAAATCTGGTGTTTACAAATTAAAATGTAATGATTGCTCTAAAGTTTATATCGGACAAACAGACCGAAACTTCGAAAAACGGATCAATGAACATCATGCTAGTTTTATAAAACACAAAACAGATTCTAACTATTCTAACCATCTGTTAGAATTAAATCATACGTTTAATCATAAATACGATATCTTGCATATTGAAAACAAAAGTACAAAATTAAATTTGCTTGAATCCTTAGAAATAAATGGGCTTAAAAATAACAATACTCTTCTAAATGATCAATTAGATTTAAATGGATCCCCTCATTTAAATCTCTTTAATTAGTCTGTAAACATTATTATTGGTTTTTCCAACTATTTTAAACAACCTGAAAATTACCTGCACTTTTATTGTTAGACCTAAGTTACAACTTTTAAAAAACCATTTTCAAGTACTCCTTTGAAGAAGCAACTGTGTTGCAAAACATGTCGAGTTGAAAATAAAAATCTGTGGAAAGTGTAAAATTATAATTTTTTTTTAAATTTTTTTACCATTTATTTAACACAATGAATATTTTATATTTTTACATTCTACAATTAATTCTAGATATTTTTCATAAATTACGCCCCCTATATCTATCTTCAACCGTTTACAAAATATTAATTTTTAAAACAAAATAAACAAACTGAAAATGGCTTTCACCAACTGTTCTGTGCTAGGTACTGAAGGAGAAATTTCTCCTATTACTAATCGAATAGACTCCTTAAGCGAATCTAGTTGGGTTTAGATTTAGAAACTCAATTTTTGACGTACCGATACAAAAAAAGTCCAGTGGGTAAGAATCGGGAGATCTTGGTGGCCACTCGATAGACTCCCGTTTACCTATCCACCGCCCTGAAAATTGTATTTAGGCATTCCCTTACATGAGCGGCATAATATGGGAAACACCATCTTGTTGAAATCATACGGTTAAAATTGGTAAATCAGGATCTCTTTTATTTGAAAATAGAGTCACAAACGCTCGAATCAAATCATTTTGAAGGCAATTTAGATATCTTTCTTGAGTGAGGCGGTCATCGAAGAAAAACGGCCTGATTACCCTATTTTCACAATATCCGCCCAGGCATACTTTTGTCTTATGCTGGGTGTGATTTTCTATGAACCAGTGATGATATTTCTGTGCCCAGTATCTGTAGCTTTGTCTATTAACCTGACCAGCTGAAGATAACCTAGCTTAATCTGAATAACAAATTCTATGGACAATTCGTAAGTGATTATCTGAAAGCTCAATCATTATTTCACAAAATAGCTCTCGTCCATTAGGATCAAAGTCCAAGAAATCTTGTACAATTACTGGTTAGAAGGGATGAAACTTTTCATTTAAATTTTTTTTAGACAAGGTAGTTTGGTGAGTGTCGTAGTCACGCCAAATGTGTGCGCCTAAACCATGAGAATCTTCGTGTAGTGATAATAATATGTTTATTTTTCTCCTCAGGTATCTCACGACGATCACTTTTAATACTATCTGTAACAGTACGGGAAGTTAATTGCTACCCTAGACACTGTCGATTGGCTACTAGGCGGGCGATTTTCATTGAACATATCAAGGACTTTGCTATGCCTTCTAGTTTTATCTCCACAATCCAACGTAATCAAAAGTTCTATGCGATCATCTTCAGCATTTCGTATGTAAGCAGAGCAAAGTTCAAATTTTATTAACATTTACTGACATTTTTTGGTCAATGCCTTAAAATTATGACTTCAGTTTAGAACGTCGCTAAATTGAGAAACAATAATATAATGGTGCAAACCAGCGCTAAAGTATACTTTGTTATTTGTCACTAATTTGTATTTAAAAATTTTGGCGTTACGGCCGTTTCGTAGGACAACTACATCTTCAAAACGCTAATCTAAACTTAACAAACTAAGGGTATACCGGGTGTCCACGAAAGGTGGCTCGCCCCTCTAACTTTTTGTTTTTCAAGATAATGAAATAAAATTCGGGGGATTTGTATACGACATAAAACTGCATTTTTTGACAGGTGACTCAACATTATGGAACTTCCGGTTTAACCGGAAGTAACATAAACTTTATATTTTTAAATGGGACACCTGATGGTATATTTTTCCTTTCTTTGACTCCGTATAATATTCTAAATACAACGATGTGTCAGTTGTCACTTTTTGTCACCAAGAAAATATTTTTTTTTTTCAAATTTATTGTTTTATCTAGAGGGCTATGAATATACCTTAAAATCACTTATATCAGGTCTTTAATCTAGAGAAAAATACAATTTTACTATTTTTGGTCCAATGCTATGTGCTGCGTAAAATTTCAACTTTAATGTTGTATAACTTATTTTTTTTTAAATGGCAACATGGTGGCTCGTCGGGTTAAGAAAAAAGAGGATTTTATTACATTTATTTTGATACCACACATTATTGGGTTTTAGAAAAGCTGCCATAAAACAAAACTTTAAAAAGTTAACTTGGAACTTTAATAAAATGAAGCATCTTTTGAAAATAAATTTAGATTTAAATGCATCAAGTAGCCTGTTTTGGGTAATAGTGCCGGGTTGGATGACGCCGATTAGGATATCTTTGTGCATAATGTCGTGCAGCACCGGTTGAATGCTTTCTACATTCTCCAAACACTAATAACATATCAACTTTTTCATTCCTTGTAAAACTATTATTTTCCATGTTTTTTAAACAATAAATCAATTTACTTTGGCAGAAGCTGTCGACATGTCAATTATCTTCAAGGCGTGAATTTGTTTTATTAGTTTTGCTGGTCACAGCCTACTTGATGCATTTAAATCTAAATTTATTCTCAAAAGATGCTTCATTTAGAAAAGTTCCAAGTTAACTTTTTAAGTTTTTTTTTATGGCAGGTTTTCTAAAACCTAATAGTGTGTGGTATCAAAATAATCGTAATAAAATCCTATTTTTTCTTAACACGGCGAGCCACCATGTTGCCATAAAAAAAAAATGAGTTATACAACTTTAAAGTTTAAATTTTACACACACATAGCATTGAACCAAAAATAGTAAAATTGTATTTTTCCCAAGATTAAAGAACTGAAAAAAGTGATTTTTTCACTCCTTGTAAAACTATTATTGTCCATGTTTTTTAAACAATAAACCAATTTACTTTGGCAGAAGCTGCCGACATGTCAATTATCTTCAAGGCGTGAATTTGTTTTACTAGTTTTGCTGGTCACAGCCTACTTAATGCATTTAAATCTAAATTTATTCTCAAAAGATGCTTCATTTAGGAAAGTTCCAAGTTAACTTTTTAAGTTTTTTTTTTATGGCAGGTTTTCTAAAACCTAATAGTGCGTGGTATCAAAATAATCGTAATAAAATCCTCTTTTTTCTTAACCCGACGAGTCACCATGTTGCCATAAAAAAAAATGAGTTATACAACTTTAAATTTTAAATTTTACACAGCACATAGCATTGGACCAAAAATAGTAAATTTGTATTTTTGCCAAGATTAAAGAACTGAAAAAACTGATTTTAAGGTATTCATAGCGCTCTAGATAAAACAATAAATTTAAAAAAAACTATGTTTTCTTGGTGACAAAAAGTGACAAGTGACACATCGTTGTATTTAGAATGTCATATGGAGTAAAAAAAAATAAAAATATACCAGGTGTCCCATTTAAAATTCAAAAGTTTATGTCACTTCTAGTTAAACCGGCAGTTCCATAATGTTGAGTCACCTGTCAACAAATTCAGTTTTATGTCGTATATAAATCCCCCGAATTTTATTTCATTATCTTGAAAAACAAAAAAGTTAGAGGGGCGAGCCACCTTCCGTGGACACCCGGTATATGGGTTAACAGAGTCATAAAATTTGGATCTACTTAAAGTATAATATTGTTTGGTACATAATGGTATTTTACAACATTCCTAATTATAAGGGACAGGCTGGCTAATGTTTATAAAATCTAAATGGTAAACATGCCAAATGAAAATTATAATAATTTTAAAAGTGGGGAATTTCCGAAATCTAAGCTTGACATTATGGTCTTTTTTATGTTTGTAAATTTCGATGTTTTCTAATATATCTAATTAATGCCCTTTTTGTTTTGTATGTAATTTTTTTTTGTAAGTTGTTAATATCGGGAAAAACGTGGTTTGTGTCTAAAAAATTATTCGCAAAATTACATGTTCTTTTCTTTAGTCTAAAACATGCATTATGTTCTTTAAATCTAGTTTCAAAGTTTCCTCCCGTTTATCTGCGTAATTCTATACGAATTTATTTCGTAAATGTTAGAAGATAGGTAATGGCTTATAAAAAATCTCAAGAATTAATTGCAAAATGTTAAAATGGAAAAATATACAACACATTTAGTTTAAAAAATTAAAATTCATACAAGTAGCATCTTAATGATTTACCCCGTACATATCTTTTTAAACAAGAAATGCATTAAAAAAAAATTTGACGGGTCTTGGCGATTCTTAATTAAGTGGGCGGTATTCTGTATAAAAGGCGGATCCGTTTAATACCGCAGCAAGCATTAATTTTTTTAAAACTGCTTCCCAAACACAGCTAGTTGGCCGCTATATTATAATATTGGCAGGAAAATGAAATGGCGAATGCAATACTAGTGCTTGCTTACATTTAAACACAAACAATTGTCGCACCACTTTTTTATTTCTTCCAAATCCGCTTGAATGATTGCTTAAAATTCATCCGAAACTCCACACTTCCACAATATAGTGGTGCCATCGGCAAAATTGTAAAAGTGCCCCTTTTTTTTTAATTTGGTAAATCATTTAAATACACCAAGAATAATACCGGATCCAACACCAAGACTTGAGATATCCAGCAATGTCCATAACTAATGAACCCGATGCCTCATTATCTGTCTGAACTATCTGTTTCCTACCAGAACGATAAGATGCAAACAAATACGAGGTTCATTGATTAATGTGTATTTCTAAAATTTTAAGAAAGTTTTGTTATAGAACATTGACAGTTATTTAATTTATTATCTATCCTTTTAGTAAAAAAAACATTCTCAAAACAAAAGCTTTTAAATCCTAATTCTATTTTCCGTATTTGTTGTTTAAAACGAACTCCTATGGATTTCCACCAGAACATTTCACCGAGACGTACGTAAAATGATGGACGTTTAGAATATAGATTATTTTCGTCTAAGGCATGATTGTCATAAACCTTCCGCTATGCTTCTAGCCACGCTGCGTTGCCAACGCCGGTGCTGAATGGAGTCGGAATGGTGTGCGTTAAAAGAGTGAGGAGCGGCGACGGCCTAAAAAATAGGCTCATTTCTAAAAGGAGGGTAATACAACACTGGAAAGTGAAAGTATTTAGGACACATTTTCAAGGTGTATTTAAACTTGATGTTGCCCATAACAACTTTACAGGTCACACTAATAACAGTGATTTGCACTTCAATTTCGATTCAGTCACGTTGGGAGAGGTATTTGAAAATATTCTAAATCTGAATGAAAATAAAGGACCCGGCCCTGATGGTGTAACTCCAAAATTTTTGGTCAACCGTGTTTTTTCTCTGTCAAAGCCTTTATACTTGCTTTTTAAACTTTCACTCGAAAGTGGTGTTTTTCCTGAACAGTAGAAATACGCTTTTATTACTCCCGTATTTAAGTCTGGTAACAAGCCAGATGCTAAAGATTACAGACCTATTTATATTTTGAGTTCAATCCCAAAATTTTTTAAGAAGATAGTGTGTAATCATATTAAGAATTAAGTAATGTTTTCTTTTGCTCAGGAACTTACTTATTTATAATCTTTATTAACGATTTAATGTTGGAAATCTTATTTTCACAGCGTTTGTGCTTTGCTAATGACTTAAAATTGTTTGCTATATTTAAGTCAGTTTATGATGCTTTGAGAATCCAAGAGGACTTAAACAGCGTGTATGAGTGGTATGTTAGAAATAAAATTGACTTAAACAATAAAAAATGTAAAATAATTACTTTTCATTGCACAATGCAGCTACTTAACTATGACTATAAATTAAATTATTGCATTTTGGAAACAGTTACCACTCTGTGTGACTTAGGTGTTCACTTTGATGGTAAGTTAGATTTCCATATTCACTATGATTTCCAAAATATTGACAGCTTGTGTGTGGTTACAGTCATATTTAATACAGTCATATTCAAAATATCGAAAAGGTACAAAAAAAATGTATTAGATTTATTGCATAAAAATTTAGATTGCCTGTTGACTCCTATGATGGTCTGAGGCGGAGACTGAGTTTGGACTTACTTTCTGAACGCAGAATCGAATTTGCTATATATTTTTTATTTAAAATAGTGAATGAAATAATTGAATGCACAGATCTTTTACATAAGGTTAACTTTCGAGTTCCACCTAGGGACACAAGAAATCGCTTTCTTTTTGCACTTGACCATCATAGATGCAACTACGGTAAATCCTCTCCCATACCTAGAATTGTTAATAATGGGAACAAAATTAGTAATGACTTTTTTACTCTTCCCTCGCTTCCTTTAAGAGAAATATTTTTAAAGTTTTACTGTAATTGAATTTTTGTTTTATTATGGGAGAGCTAATTTAAGATTCAGTTATCTTGTTATTCTTTTAACTGTTATAATAATAATTATTAGTTTGTAAAGTAAAAATTGTAATTGGGTTTTGCCCGTCGATCAGTAAATAAATAAATAAACACTACTATATACAATACTTGCATCAGGATTACTTTGTGCCTTCTCTAAACCTATACTGATAATAGAGTAACAGTCCTTTATCTCTTCGGATTTGTTAGATTATTTATTTTCTTCGTAAGTAATCATCTAATAGTAATTTTTAAAGATAATATTGAATAAAAGTTTTAGGTGCAAACCATTCAATAGTACTGTAATGTCATCTGCAAATAGCAAAAATGTTCCAAATATATCTATTTGTACAATATCATTTAAATGGATTGAAAATTATATGGACGCTAAGACTGAACCCTCGGGTACCTACTCCACTTTCCACACCACCGATTGCTCAGATATATTTCCAGAAACGAACACGCTTGGTTACTTAATACACTCCAAATCACCAGTAATTCGTTTAGTTATAGGAAAACCCACGCCTTTAAAAGTTTTGTCATTCTTGGTAACAAAAACGCTCAAAAAAGTTTTTTTTTGTTTGGAGAACCAATTGGAAAAAAATCGAGAAGAATTTCTACGTCTCTTTCAAAAAATATTTTAATTTCTCCTGATGTGCTACGAACGGAACTAAACTGGTCAACAAAAAGATCGTACCATTCAATTTTTAGACCTATTTTCAAATTGCTGTAACTTTTTTAAAAATTGACATTTTTGAATGTAGTTTCCAAATTTGGAAAGCGCGATTTTTCTACTTTAACCTGTATTTCATTTATTTTTGGTAGAATCAATATTATTATGATACACAGGGCGATCAACAGAGCGCTGCAAAAAATCACAAAATTTTAGTGTGTGCCATTTCAGTGGTGATTTTTTTTGGTCGTTACAATATGGGTTTTTACCAAGGTAGAATCAATATCTCTAGACGTTTTCGCCAGTTTTTGGATTAAGGACCTCTGGCTTTAGATAGGCCAATAAACGTCAAATTTTGGTAATCATTGCTTTAAAACGCTTTAACTGGAAAACGGATTGATGGATTTTAACAAGTTTTTACATTCAAAAGGCCCATTTCATGGAGATGTTCTATGACCTACGTATTTTACGAAAGGTGAGAATTTTATTAACATACATTAAAAAAATTAATTGTTTATTTGCTCGCCATTTGGCCAGCAAAGTGTTTCACTTATAAACAATATTAACAACATTAATGGTAGCAAATAAAATTGATTAAATTTTAACAAAAATAAGTAATAACAAATAAAATTAATAGTGAGTAGGTCCACCGTGAACCCTTAGGACTTTCATTACTCTTCTTGGCATGCTACTCACCAAGTTTGCAAGGAAGTACTGGGGAATAGCGTTCCATTCCTCTCTTATTGCATTTGCCAATTCGTTCAAGTTGTTAAAATTATGCTCTCCGTCATTCAATCATAGTTGCATCCAACTCCATACATGTTATATCCAAATGGCGCGCAAATAAACATTTAATTTTTTTTAATTACTTTGTTGATTACCCCGTATATTAATAAAATTCTCACGTTTCGTAAAATACGTAGATCATAGAACATCTCCAAGAAATGGGCTTTTTGAATGTGAAAAGCTCGTTGAAATCCATCAATCCGTTTTCCAGTTATGGCGTTTTAAAGCAATTATTACCAAAATTTGACGTTTATTGGCCTATCTAAAGCCAGAGGTCCTCAATCCAAAAACTGGCAAAAATGTCTAGAGATATTGATCCTACCTTGCTAAAAACCCCTATTGTAACGACCAAAAAAAAATCACCACTGAAATGGCACACACTAAAATTTTGTGTTTTTTTGCAGCGCTCTATTGATCGCCCTGTGTATCATAATAATATTGATTCTACCAAAAATAAATAAAATACAGGTTAAAGTAGAAAAATCGCGCTTTCCAAATTTGGAAACTACATTTAAAAATGTAAATTTTTAAAAAAGTTACAGCAATTTGAAAATAGGTCTAAAAATTGAATGGTACGATCTTTTTGTTGACCAGTCTATTTTCAATATCACTGGAATCACTAGATTTGTTTTATTTTGGGATCGCCCCACTTTTCCGCAGTTTGTGACTACTAATAACATTACGTTTTATTCTAGTTGAGGTTATTTTATTATGTTTTGGAATCTTATTTAAATGATTAAGAAAAAGTGTACCTGTTAACACCTTCATCGAGTATATCCTAATAATTGAGTGGGCATATTCCAGTAAAGGAAATGGTAAACTTTATTTTACTAAAAACCATTACTATTTTTTTTAAAGAAACATTAAAATTTCAGCACTGGTACTTTAATTTCGAATTGTTTATTTTGCTTGTAAATAAATAAATAACATACAACAACACGCGCGGTGCGTAGTTTACTGAACGCGTAATTGTGGTGCAAAAAAAAAGATCTGGTGATAACATATCAATATAGTGGAAAAAAAGGATAACTGCTTTATAGTTAAGATTTAAAAAAAATAGCAAACTTCATTAAGTTTACTACTATACTTCTGGTCGTACCTGCCAAGTTCAGAACTCTATAAAGATTTGTATCAAAACAATTATTGATTTTGGTAATATTTTGCTAGATACCTGTAATAAAATTATTAATGCTCTGGATGCTGATGACATCATAAAGAAATGTAGGTATTATAGAGTAAAATGCGCAGAAATATAATTCTACTAGTAAACTACGTTAATGCAATTAGGCGGTGCAAAAAATTGCGAATTATTATAATTTAGAAATTTCTTATGTGGTAGCTTTAAAATTTTGGGGCTTATTATTAATATTAAATAGAAAGTTCCATTTTAATTTTGAATTATTTTGATCCCAATTTTAGGTACTTGTCGTGTAACTTAGGCAAGTAGACTTGGAAGGTGTACGTGCACGTTAGGGGATTAGTATGGAGGGTTCAACTGGTTAATTTGCTTTTTAAATGGGCATTGTGTGCCTCCAGATTTGAAATTGCTTTTACAATATTAAAAATTAAGTGAAAAGTTGTGTTGTTCGTGGATAAGCCCAAAAATGTCGTGGGTCAGATAAAATTTATTAGTGCGCATGCACCTCGGTAGAAAAACAACTGTAGCTCGTTACTTGTCATTCTTGTCTTATAGTGTTTTGATTCGGAAATTGATTAGTACTAAAGCTGTTAGTCACTATTTTCCTCCTGACATAACGCCCTTTTAGACATGACAATGAATGAATATTTTACACTGGTCCTATTCCATAATACAAATTAATAAAAAAAAAACCATACATAATATTCGGCGAATATAATTTCGATATTGCCACATGTATACAATAATTGTTTGAGTTGAATAATATATTTTTGTTCTTATATCGAAATTACGTTACTTATTGTAAGACAAAATAAAGATAACACTAAATAAATCATAAGATCATATTTTTTATTTTCTTGCGATACCATTCAAGATTTGTGTCAGTCCTGGTAGCGATTGTACAAAATATAAACTATTACAGCAAAAGACACGCCCCCAATTACGAAATAAGAAAATATAATCGGCCTCAGCGCGATTTTACTAAATATAAACTATTAGAGCACCAGACACGTTCGCCCCGTGAATCATTGCAAAATATAATCCCGCTCAGCACATTTCTGTAAAATCTAATCGTTTGTAACTCAGAGTGTTTGTTCGGGTTTGTTCGGGTTTGTTTATGTTAATACTATGTCTAACCTTCCTAATTCCAAAATTCATTAAATGTTAATGTATATTATTTTTGCTTTTTAATTTTGCATACAGTACATATAGCTCAAATTGAAAGAGTAGGTACATTTTTAAAATTCGATAACTTTATTCCTTTTCGACCGATTTATTTATATGGATCAGCCACGTTGTGCTGCAAACGATTAAATTTTGCAGGATTGTGCTGAGGCCGATTATATTTTGTAATTTCGTAGTTAGAGGCGTGTCTTGTGCTGTAATAGTATATTTTGTAAAATCGCGTCCTGGTAGGTATAATATATTTAGCGTAAATTGGCAGTTTTAATGAATGTTAAAATTATGGCGTAAAAATAACAAAAAGTAACAACATAGCAAGACAGTATTGTTTTCCTGTTTTTTTTTGGCACTATAACTAAAATCAAAATTTGTCCACTTGTAACAAAATTACCGCCGCAGCGGTAATTTTAACTCAATCTGGAAACGCGCAACATTGTGACCGCCACGACGCAGATGTAAGTATAAAGATTCCCCTAAAAGCCCAGGAGAACTATTAATCTTAATTTTCGAAGCGGCACCGAATGATTTATTCTATTTTAATGAATTTGAATAAACGAACTTTAGGTCGAACTTTTATGCTCTTCCAGGTAAATCGGATCGACGACGGCATAAAACAAAGCAAAATAATTTATAATCTCGGAAAAAGTTAGAAAATTAAATTGAATTTACTTTTCGTAGTTAAAAGGATGCTCTTTATAGTAAAATAAATTTTATTAGGGCGTAATGGGTATCTTTTAGGCAGAAACCAATGTAGTATTGAAATTTATTGGAAAGCTGCTAACGTAAAACCTATTCCTTAAGTTTCAAATTTTTCCAGCAGTTGTGATTATAGAATCTGTCCAATAACCGCTGACCGTTACGTCACGACTAGTGCTTATCTTTCTAACATTCGTGAACTAGGTGAGATAGTAAATTAGCGTCAATAATAAATGAGGCGCTCAGAACCAGAGTGGCCTAACCCACAAAAAGGTTGATTTGAATTAGGCCTCGAAAGCAACCCTAAATAATAGTATATTTCCAGTGCTAAAGGAGCCCAAGCAACCTTTTGCTTCTTGTTCACGGATGGCGACACTAATTCGTTTTAGCATTCGTTGAAACGAGTTAAACTTCTGCGCCATACTGGCCCAACTGTGGGTTAGGCCACTATGGTACTAGGTTTTAAAACACGTCATTTCTTGTCTGTGGGTTAGGTCGCTTAGGCATCAGCTGTGTTGTGTGCCAGAAAAAGAAATCCATTTGAAATCGTAGAAATGTCGACAGAAGATTTTGTATCGACCAAAAAGCTCGAAAAAAATATAACTAACCGAAAAATATCCCTTACTGGAGATAAGGTAGGGTGGTTAAAGTTTCAATGGTTACAATATCGTAAAACTGACCCATATGTAATACGCTACAAATATTTAAGTAATGATATTGTTGAATTTTTTGAAGTCTCTATTTCTAAGAGAAACACACACAATTTACTGACCCTAGAAACTCTGTATACAGATGGCCATTCCATCACTGTACCTAAGAAAAAAGATTTAATGGACTTACTGCCATTTATACCTCCCATTTATCACGATCTTTACCAAAATTTAAAAACGTCGGCTATGATGCAAAAGATCTTCTGGATATATCCGACAATGTGCAGATTGTAGAAGACGTTGAGTGAATAAAAAAATATATATTTTTTTTAATTATAAGTTTTGTTTAGTTTTCCAAGGCATAAAAAATGTTTTGAATAATAATATATATGCTTTTATTTTTATACTTATAATAGTAATGCCAGAGTGGCCCAACCCACATTTTTTTCTTAACCTTTGCAAATTTTTTATTTTTATTAGTGTACATCATAAACCAGGTCCCCTTACAGCCTATTAAAATCCAAAATAGGGTAATTTGAAGTTTTTTTAGTATTCTAGCAATACTCGAAAATAGTCTAAAACTTTAAACAGTTTTTTCTCGAATATTCCTTTTTGGGGTTAGGCCACTCTGGTTCTGAACGCCTCAAATAATGTATAATTTCACCAGTCAAAAAAGATTTATTATCATCTTTGGCAGTGACATTTGTAATCAACATTATTTTAAAAATTTCACGGTATTGTGAAAAAGAACAAGCGTTAATTTTAAAATTATTTGATTATTTTTAAAGAGAAAGTAATGCCGGAAAAACTATTTTACCCTTTTACGCAGTTTAAGAGGTAAGTAGATATAATAAAGCAGGAATTGTGAAACATATTAATCACGAAAAATATATGGCAATATTTTTATAAATACCTACCTGTTTTTAGAGAGATTCTGAAGCTTTGGGAGTTTCATGTTCAACAATACAACGAATGAAGGAGATAGAAAAGGATGTAGATTTTAAAAATCGCAATAATGTAGCTATTTTCTCATCGACATCGACAACTTCACGAAATTTAGGAACATACCGTAAGAAAGCGTATTTATGAGATGCATAGAGTTACCAAAAACAACATTTCTGACTTCATTAACAGTATATAAATAATAATTAAAAATTTGAAAAAACGCGCTTTATTTTACTTGTTCACATGCATCCGTCTTTATGATGATCAAACCTAAGAAAAATCATAACCTTTACCACCGGTAAGTCAAACTGACTGGATTAATTTACGACGTACAGCAAATATGGAGAATATGACGTGATGGTCAGCGGTCATTGAACATACTTTATACCAGTTAGTATTTTACCAACACTTTATTGATCTTATAGCATCGTATTTAAATAAAAAAAAGTTTTTTTTTTAATTTTGAGAAAGATCAAAAATTGTTATTTTTCCACTTTCCTGTAGGTATCTAAAAGCCAATTTTTATTTATCAAGCACAATTATATCTAATTCTACAAACGGAATTTCGAGTCTCCCTTTTTTTATCATAGATAAATATCAATTTTAGGCGACACGTTGTTAAATGTCACAATTAAATAACATTTTCTTTTTGCACCGAAACGGATAGAGGAACAACAAACAACAAAGCGGATACAAAATCTTTTAATGAAAGTTATTAGAAAACACCGTTTTACATGTCCATTTATAATAAATGAAATTTTAGAAAATAACAAGTTAAAAATTGAAAACCCAAAAACCAAGCGTACAGAAATATTACACTTTAACGAAATTAAAATAATGCCAGACTCGTCCTCATCGGAGCAAACTAAGTAAAAATCCACGATATAAATAAAAATATCCAGGACTTCTCTCCTATAAACGGCGAAAATTCGTTCTAACCATTGGTCCTTAATTGAAATTTGCGATTTATACCCAATAATCAAAGAATTTTACGCATTTAACAGCTTCTCAAGTAATTTAATAAATTCCATTAAAATAAATCTAATTACCGTGAAGAGGACAAAAATACCTTTAAAACATTATTAGCAATCGAAAAAGAAATAAAAAATCAAATCTCTTAAATGAACCCTAATTTTAATAGAAAACACAACTGCGGAATATTTGACCCATTTGGTTCAATAATAAAATAAATAACAGGTAACCTCGATCAAACAGATGCAAAACGGTTCGATCAACAAATTTAACACAAGAATATTAAAATAAGCTGAAAAAACGTTGCTTTTATCCAAATCTCCCTATTAGAGAAGTCAATTAACCAATTTCAAAATACCGTATTAAATATTTCTCATAATCAATCTGTTTTAAACACAAGAATGTGGCAAAAAATAGAAATCGCCATCTCTTTCGCAAAAACACACTTCAAAACACAATTGGTTAATGCTATATAGAACTCAAGAAATTCAAATTTTTAAACGAAGTTTGGTTACCGACGTACTATCCTTAAAGGCAACTATCGAGAACGCATTAAATTTCGAAAAAAATATCTAAATCAAAAGTTATTCAAAGAATTATATAATTACAAATATTTTAGAAATACCGCAAGTTGAATCCGATGTTTATTACTATTATTAGTTAATTCCAATACCAATGCCTAATAACCAAACATCCGAATTCTATGTTAACCTCCCACACAAACATTACTACTTAGCGATTAGTAATCTTAATATACCTACATGAACTAAAAATGCAGCCAACTAATGCCCAATGAGTACTTCTGTACAGAAGCCAATATACTCAATATAGATTATATTAATAATGCACCCCCTTGTGCTTTTCAACTGATTATGTACCAATTAAATGCAACTACATCTCAGCCATTCCACATCAAACTTCATGTGCCAAGTTATTGATGGAAAATGAATAGTTATGGTATGGTACCCAATCGCCTTATCATCCCAATACCCTGAAAAACTTTCAAAGACAACACGTCACAGTCTGGATCATACTTGATCGAAACATCAGACAAATGTAGCCAGTGGCGGCTTCTCCTATGAGGCAGGTGAGGCAGTGCCTCACCAATAGTTTTGCAAATTAAATAAATTACAAATTTATATTATTTTACTATTTGCATAAATATATCCATTAGAATTAATGCCGTCAATCTTAACGCGCTTCGCTAGAAATATCATCTATCATCCATCTCATTTCTGCATGCGGTCGTATATGGTAGAAGCCGGTCTATTCCTTGTCTTTTACGATCCGTTGCCTGTTTTGTTCTTATATCATCCATCTCATTTCTGCATGCGGTCGTATATGGTTAGAGGCCCGGCTTCCCGCTTCCTTGTCTAGCGTATTAGTGAAAATTTCTAATGTGATGTATGAATATCGTAATAGTACGGTCGAATCTAGCTTTAAATAGCGCATAAAAACAGTCTTTTGAGGCCAGCCTCAACTCTATACGTAAATTTAATGCGAACGCGAGGGGTTGTTTGTTCGTTGAAAGTTTAGAGTTTAGAGAGAGTGCATAGTGAATTTGACTTTTACACCTGCATTGTATTTTATAATAGTTTTCGGTAAATACTTTTGTGGTTTTCCGTACTAATTTTTGATTTGCTTTTTTTCCAACAGTGGGCAGTGATTTTTCTAAAATATTAATATTACATTACTTTTATTACTTATCAGTTTATTTGTTTTGTGCTTATTAGCGAAAAATGGATTCAGCGGGACCTAGCACAGCGTCACAACTTTCCCAGGTAAATGTAAACATTCGCAATAATACTTGTGATCTTGTTAAGTTTTTAGTAAATGAGCAGAATTTTTTAAGTAATTCATATGAAGATAAATTGTACATAGTAAAAGAAGTAAAGCGACATGTTTCAGATTTGAGTAAACGTCTTGTTACTATCGGTGACCACTAGACTAACTTTAAAATCTAACCTTGCTAAAAAAAATTTTTTTCAACTGCCTCACCACTTTCAAATACTCCGAGCCGCCCCTGAATGTAGCCTGCAAATTAAATCAATTATCAATCCAGCCAACTAACCTATAAAGATGTCAGTTTACCGGAATTAGACCTGTAAAAGGAATATTTTAAGCAAAATAGGAGTATATTTAATTGCTCCGTCCCTGGACCTGAACATTGTCAATTTAAAAGATACAATAGAAATAGATACAAGAACAGAAAAAAATAATTAATGAGATGACCACATGAATATCTATAGAAAGAGTCAGTTTTTGGACAATCTTATTGTAAGAGTATTGTAACTAATCATAACTATTTTTACTTTTTCAGCTTACAAATTGTATAAAAATAGGTACTCTAAGAAACCTTCAAAAGGAAGAAATAGTCCATGCTTGAAGTGGAGTTGAAAGTATGGGAAAGAAAGATTCCTCCACAAAAATTTAATAGAATAAAAATTCTCTAGGGGTCTCTACATGTTTCGAACGTAGAAACGTTCATCATCAGGAGAAAGAAAATTTATTTAGTGCTGATGGTTTTAGCAGAAGAGAAAATGGTGTAGAGCCTTAATGGGGCTTTTATAGAATTAAAAAAATGATGTGTAGAAGAGACATAATAGGAAGAAAATTGATAAAGGTTAAACCATATTGTATGTTAAAAAAGTTATTAAAGGGGGTCTAAACCAACCAAATAAACTGGGAAAGAAGAAAAAACCTTCCTGAAAAGAAGGTGTCGAAGATTATTTAAAATTGTTTATAAAACTTTTCAAGTTTATGTCAGTAAGACATTATAAAGATAAAATTGTCATATCACAATAACATTACATTGCAAAAAGTGTTTATCCTCAGTACCCCTCTTTCTATCTCAAACCTTTAAAATTCCAAGAGAATAACGATATAATTATTTAATATTTTCTTATGCTTTTCGAGATGAAAAATATTATTTTATTAATTTAGCCGAAAACATGTATTTTTTTGAATAAATTCTTTTTTTAAAAACCAGTTTTTCGTTGGACCGTACTGTAATTACTTTTGAAACTTCCTAGAACTTAAAAAAAATGATTTTTTTCTAACATCAGGATGCGTCACGTCGCGTCGGTCGTATATCTTTAACCGTCCTCCTAAATGACGTAATATAAAAAAAATATTTAATAAATCACGTTTTTAACATACATTTATTAATTGAAACACCAAAGTTGCTCTATTTTTACATTCGATACAGTTTATAAGTATTATTTTGCAACATAAAAATTAGTGACTAATAATTTCAATAAGGAAGGAAAAGTGGAAAATTATGCAGTGGTGACATAACACAGAAACCTAAAAAAAATATCTTAAAAACAATCGTTATTTGATTCGTAATCTACGCCTTAATGTTTTTCTTTCCCAAAAACCTCCTATAGAAAATTCTGAGAATTAGAATTTTTTTGTTTTTCTTTTTTTGGGGGGATTGCTGTCGGGGCATAATATAGAAAACACGCACCAGACGCATCGTGAGCTAGTTACGGCACTGCTCCTAACAAAGAGTCTGAATAACGAAATAGTGTTTCTATTTACAATGTATAGAATAATTTAAAAAACGACATGAAAGCGATTTTCACGACCTCATGCATTTCGGGATAAAAATATGCATCAAAGACGCTCAGATAAGGACATAGTCCAGAGTCTCAAAGGATTCGGCTCAAACGGGCGGCGTCGTATATTTCGCATGCTTGTCGCATTCTTGAGACGCACACACCGCTCTACTGCGGCATAGCAGAACGTACGGAGCAAAATTCCACGCAGAATTAGCTGCTTTAATATTATTTTTACACTGCTTGAATTACCGTATTTAAAAATAGCTGCCCTTAAATCGGTTAAATATCATCTACTTGTGACGCTTTTTTTTTTGAACTAAACTAAAAGAAAATATATCTATAAAGAAAATTTATAAGTGATGGTAAATAAATCAAAGTCGTTACGTACTAATTGGTTGCCGCCAGCCTTTAATCAGTGGAGAAGGGCTATGTCCAAACGATAACTATCAGAAGAAGAGGGCGCCACATGGTTTAAAAACCAACAGTACCATTCATTTTCGAATAAAACCATGAAATCGAATTTATTTTATTTATAGATATTAAAATAATTTATTTTCTTTTCAATATAAATACTTTAAAAACAGTCTCTCCAAAGGAAAACCCCTAGAATTAGTTATTTAATTAGAGACACAACAATGATGGGCTAATGAAATAGTAGAAATTTAATTTAAAACAAATACTAGCTATATTTATTAAATATAAATAACTGTACAATGGAGAAAATGTATGCCTTTGGCACAATCAATATAGAAAATGGTTTAAGTCCTTGCTAAAACTATATATTTACAAAACTAAAATAATATGTTATTTAAAAGGTTAGCGCACCAGTGAAAGCACCTAAAAATTCAAAGTATACAAAAAAATATTAGCGCAAGTTAGAACATATATTGTACCACAGCCGCAGCTTACGTAAGCGTAGAGGTAGGGGTTTAGTATCGTAGAAATAAATATCAAATTTTACCGTACTTTTCCGCGTCGCTTTCACGCTAGGCTATTTTACACAAATATTATGAACATGGAAAACCTAATTGTCTCAATAATTATTTAAGTATTGTTAATTATTAAATTAATTACTATCCATCACGGTAGTATTATTTAACAATAAAAGTACACTCAAATTACAAAGTCAAAAGTAAATTTTCTGTATACGGTCGCTGTTAATTTTGTAAATCGGTCCGGAAAATAGGTAAATTCTACGTCATTCAAACGTCATCAACACGGAAGAAAAGAAGGTAGAAGGAAATAAGAAACCCTCGTAATAAAAAACCCTAAAAGAAATAATAATCCAATAAGTAAAATGGAACGAACTTACTTAATAATTTTAGTTCAAACCTCCCTAGATTAGTTGAGGGTCCTACGCTCGCTCACGCTCATTCATAACGGCATATCTCCAATATTAAAGAAAGAAAAATGATGCTCTCTTAGTGCTTCGAAATCAATTCCAAAATAACCCTTAAAATGAGAAAGAAAACGAAATAAGTTTCGTGAAATCTACCCTTAAACATATGTCTAAATACACTTTACAACATAAAAGTACGAATTAAGGGCATACCTGTGAATAATTTTTGCTCCACCATGGAGTGACGCCTTGGATGAAAATGGCGACTTACTGTCGAGATGAGTTTCAAATCCCCTTGAAAGAAAGCGTGTTCTTGTACGATAATTTAAGCTTAATTACTTAAATACTCAATCCATAATCAGAACGGAACTTAAGAAAACACTAAATAGAAACTATGACTCTAAATCCCGCAATGGCGGCCGATGAACATCGTAACAGGTCGTAGCTTCAGCTCAACTCGCTTATTTCAAACAGAAAAAGGACACGGTTTCTGCAAACTGGGTAGGTTCTCCTCAGTTGAGACATATACAAGACTTTCAGAAAAACGTAGTTTTGAAGAACACCGTACCATTAACGTCATTTACACTAACTAGCCTGTTTGACCATTTTAGAGGCAAAACTCCTCGTAAAATTCAGTTTTCACTCAATTTGAGTAGCGGCTCTTTTAATAAACAATAACAGATACGTCATCACCAGTATTGGCTTAATTAAATGTAAATTAGATAAAATCCAATTATGATAAATCGTTATATAGCGCAATGCCAAAAGTCCTTAATACCATGTACAGGCTGAGAAACCTAACAAACCAAAATTTTAAGAACGCAATTGCCAAATATCACAAATAATTGCAAATACAATTCTTTCAGTGACGTCATAAATAATTTTCTCCACTTAGGTATTCACAATTATCCACCTTTAACATTCATACAACCAAAATTCATAAAATATCATTGGGATGGTAGAATAACATTCATTAATTTTATAAATTGTAACATAAATATTTAAGAAATAAAATATTTAGTATCTGATGATCCTGAACCAAATTGGTTCCTGCAGATAACAAAACAATTTTGGCAACAGGTATCCTTATCAGTGACCCTTTTGTGCGTGAATTTTTATAGCGCACCTTTTCGCAGGTATAACTGACAGTTAATTTTAAAATGGCTAGTTGCAACAACAATTTTTAATAGTTTCGGTAAATTTTATTTATTTTTTAAGTTACCTTTAGTGTTAGTGAGCTAAAATTATATAAGAAACTAAGTTTAATCGGTGGTTTAGATAAATAAAATAACTTAAACGCGATGTGTTAAGTGCTAATGTTTCAAAAATAATAACAAAATAATAGAATACTGCAGACATCAACGTTTTCCTGCTATTTTGGATTAATTTTTCTTTGTTGGTGAGTCAAATTTAAAAATTAAATAATAGTAGGTCCGCACTAATTATATTTTACTTATTTTCGGACTTTAGATGATAACAGATATAATAGAAAATTAATAAATTGGTCGATGTAAATAATCCTTATTATTCTTTTGTTTTTAAAATACGTTACATACTTATTTAAGGGGGTATCGACACAGTCCAGCATTTTTTTTTGTGCAACACCGCATTTTCCCGTCCATTTCTTCATGCCAGCTTGGTAAATTTTTGGTACGATAAGCAAATTCAATGACAGCATCATTCATGGGGTAAGTAATTTATGTGCCAATTTTTGTTAAGGTGGGAATATCGACATGCTTGCCAACCTATAACCTATTTCGCATAGATTTATTTATGTTTTCTAACTTTTACACAAAATTTAAAGAAAATCAGTATCGACTTGATGTTCTATAGGTAATAATTGACATATTTAATAAATATCAAGGAATTTCATAACTTATTCTAGGAGAATTGTATAGCGAAAAATATCGGGTAAGATTTTTTTTAACATTATTATGTTATTGTCACTCATTGTTCTTTCACTATACAATTCTCCCAAAATTAGCAATGAAATAAATTGATACTTTTGTAATATATCAGATACTACCTAAATAACACAGTCCTGCATGAAATTTGTGATGACGTGATTTTTGTTTGTTGAGCTTAGTTTTTATATAGAAAAACTAATTAAAATACAATAATTGGTCTCTATCACCCACAGATTTTTTTTTTGCAAAAAAAAGAAAAAATATAAAAAAATCTTATAATAGGCGTTTTAATACATTTTAAAATGAATGTAGTACTTCAAATTCTAAATGATTGATGAATAAAAAATGATTTTCTGTGGTGCTACACACCTTCCGACTAGAGACTTTTTATCGACTTCAAAAAGGAGCTTTAAAGCTGTTCTTTTACATAATGACAATGTTTTTGCTTCTGTTTCGGTCGGCCATACAGTTAAGTTAAAGGAAAACTATGAAAATTTAGAGGAATTACTTTTAAGAATATAATATGAAAATCACAACTGGGAAGTATGTGAAGATCTAAACATTTTAAGTCTTCTATTAGGTCAGCAGTCTGGATTTACTAAATTTCCATGTTTCCTGTGCGAGTGGTCTAGCTAGCGAGAACAGCATTGGATAAAAAGAGACTGGTCACAAAGAGAGACTTTAACACCTGGAAACAAAAATGTAGTTCGCGAAAGTCTTATTGATCCTCAAAAACTTTTACTTTCACCACTTCACATAAAACTTGGACGTATGAAACAATTTGTCAAGGCATTAAAAAAAGAAGGATATTGTTTTAAATATTTGTGTAAAACATTTCCGGTTCTGTCAGAGGCAAAATTAAAGGAGGGAATCTTTGTAGGGCCGCAGATTAGCAGCTTGATGAAAGATACAGAATTTGAAAAGGTAATGGAAGATAAGGAAAAATATGCATGGAATGCTTTTAAAAAAGTTGAGCATAAATTACTACTATGTTGAGATCGTTGAAAATATGCTGGAGAATTTCAGAATATGAGCATAAAAATTCACTTTTTACATTCCCATTTGGACTAATTTCCGGAAAATCTTGGGGACGTGGGTGAAGAGCAAAGTGAAAGATTTCATCAATATATTAAAGAGATAGAAAAAGTATTCCAGGGGCGCTGGGTCACAAAAATGATGGCCGATTTCTGTTGGAACAGAAAAACAACCAAAAGAAGCTTTTCCGAAAAAAGAAAGCACTTTTTGAAGAAGCGTAACGAATAAATAACTATTTATAATAGTTTATATGTGTATATTTTGTATATTTTTGTATTTTTTTCCTTAATATATTAAAAAACTATCTTATAAATGTAATAAATCGTGTTTTTTCTATATTTTTGGATTTTACCGGTTTGAAAAATAACCTTACGTGATATAAAAAAACTGAAAGCAGATTTGAAATAAGCGCTATCCAATTACTAGAAAACAGTTAAAATTTTTAAATCAACTTTCAAAGTGTTAAAAATGCAGGCCTGTGTAATGTAGCGACGATATTGATTTTCTTTAAATGTTAGTTATTAAAATAATAAACTCAAAAAATCAACGCGAAATAGGTTATTAGGTTGGCAATAGATTGAATGCCGTTGAGAATTCAACCTTAATATTACAGTAATACTTTCTTTTTCTTGACAGAAATTCCATGTATTTCTAAATTCCTAGCCCGTGACGCCTGTTCTATTTCCTTAAATTTTATATTTAGACTTTTTATATTTGCTTTTAGTTGTATATTCTCTGTTTCCAATTTATCCACCTTTTTGATGTAGTAGCCCTTTAGCTTTCAGATTTCATCCTGGAAATCCGTGATTTTGTTGCTACAGAACGTCACAGATTCCCGTAGTGAGCGCATTTCTTCCAGCATTATCGAAGAAAAAAACTTGCTCAAGGCTGGTTTCCCTGTGGTACAGCGGTGGCTGTACCGCTGGGGTCATTCCTTGCTGTAAAAGCGGTGTGAACATAATGCAAAAATTATACATTACATTAGAAACCTAACTTTTACGAACAGACCTTTTAAAATTTCAAAAACTAACCTTTCGACAAAAACGGCGTATAGAAGAAATGAAACTTATTACTTATCGATGAAATCAACTAACGTGCAAGACAAACAGTAATAATTATGATCCCTAATAATTTAATATTTAAAAAGAATAAAAAAATGTACCTAAATTTTTGGTCAAATGAATATTAATTGAAGGTACTTACTGGCCACACAAAACTAATTAAAACTCAATCAAAATAAAAATAAAATGCACCATAACCACTAAACATTTTGAAAATGTAATCAAATGTAACAGAAAGCACAAAAACGCAATTCATAACTCGGTGTTTGGGCTCATTTTGGTCTACTATATAAATCTGGGGATATTATTATTATTATGTATCAGCTGATCGATGAAAAATTCCTGGTGTCAGTATTTAAATTAGATAATGTTTGCTACGCTGAAAATCGCCTTACCGAGAATTTAAATTAATTTAAGTATTTTTAAAAGTTAAAAATTATTTAAAAATTATTATGAAATATTAAATACTACAAAAAAATCAAAAATTTAAACGACTGAAGTTAAATGAAACAAACCAATCAAATTTAGCCGAGATAGAGGGGCCTACTGCCAGCGAGCAAAGTGCCCTAGCTCATAAGCCGGAGATTAGGGGGGGTTTAGAAACGATAAATTTAAGGCGCCACTGTTTTTGGGCCAGGCAAAAACAGAAAACCTACCAAGATGGTTTTGGGTCCTCTAGCCCGGTTAAATAGATAACAAGAAAAGTAAGTTGAGTTAGCTGATTATAAACATTGGGGGTGTGTTGCCTAATAGGGTGACTCAAATAAAACAAATATATAAAATCATATACAGTCAAAATTTATTCAGACATTTTGTTAATTAAGCGCATAGTTTAGTTCATTGCCATAATTATTGAAAAGTCAATATTAAGAACGCCTAAATATTGGCATTACCAAAACAAATAAAAATAAGTGGCGTGGACACTCTATTTATTAACCGCATAGTTCAGTTTGTTATAACTGTTAACTTCACGTTACGATCTCAATTTAGCGCATAGTTCGGAATGTTATAACGTTTAAATCGATGTTAAGAAAGTTCAATATCGGTCCCACAATTCAAAACCACATTATTTAATACACAGTTGTACTCAACCTTTGCATTACGCTGATACTAGGAAGCTGGTACTTGGATCGGGTGCTTAGATCCGGACACTGACATTCGATATAGGGGTCAGGTATTTAGGTAAAAAGATCCAGGTTGTAGGATCTGGTGCTTATCTCCAGTACAGGTAGGAGGACCCCAAAGTTGGAATAGGGGTCACGGCAACGTGTTGTAGAGAAAGCACTACAAAATCGGCATAGCCTTATAAGAAAGTCTGCAAACAAAACGGCTGCATAGCCAAATAAACCCAAAAAAAAAACTAGGACTTCCTTACTTGCATTTTGGGCTCAAAATCCCCTTAAGGGAAAAAAAAATTAGAGCTCCAAAATTTAGTGCTTATCACTACCTCGTGTCTGCGAGAAGTGGCTTCCCGAATTTTCTCCAAGACGGGCGCAGAGCGGGGTAGGAAATGACGTGGGTGACAGTCCTGCCAACCACACAAAGATAGCGCGCGGGCTTCAAATTTCCGGAAGTGCCAAATAACATCGACAGAAATACAAAAGAAAAGTGATACTTCAGTAGCAGTGAGACACCATCGAGTAACCATTACACGTAATTACGTTTAAACTATTTAAAATAAAAGAAATTAATTAAATTAGATTCAAGCCGTCAATAAAATAAAACATAACCCATCCCTATCACCATACGTCAGACTGGACGTATGAACTGAACTGAAGATCGATAATAATCAGCTGATTGAATGTAAATAATGAAATGCTGGGACTAGTTAAGTCATTGAATGAAACATTAAAATAACGATTTCCACTAAGAAAACCACGGGAATCGCCTTTCAAGTAAGTAAAGAATCCTGTCGAATCGATTTAACCTGGCTTCATATGTAAATAATGCCGATTTTAAGGGTTAGGTTAAGGGATAGACTCTCAACACTTTTTAGCTAGAAAACTACCCTTCTGGAGGCAACACCAGGGTTATATACCGGAAACTGGAAGATAATTACAGTCTAGGCTTTATGCCATAAGCAGTCTACCCAGCATCCATGTAAATAAGCACTCAAATATGTCAATATCAAGCTAGTGAGACAAAGCTGTTATTAAGAAAATAAATCAGGTTTTTTGGCCCCTTTTTGGACAAGAGAATGGCCGTAGGCAAGGAATAAGGTAGGCCAAAAAGTTATTTAAGAAATATACCATAGATAAAATTTATACAAAGCTCTAAAGAGGTCAGGATTGAATGTTCGGGTACTCTTTGGAGAGTTAACCCCAAAACCTAGTTTAAACGGGTAGCAAACAGCTTAAGACTTTTATTTTAGGTGGTACAGCAGTATCCACTTTTACTACTCCTCAAAATCGACCATACAGGGTTCCAGGAAAGCTATAATATATAGGATGTATGGTAAAAGGTAAACAAATGAGACATCGTGTTACAAACTGACAGTAAGAAGGAAATTGTAAGGTAAGAAAGCTAAAAACAAGTCGTAAGGCGGTATTACACATTTTCTTAACAGAGAACGAAAGGTATTTACTAATAAAAGGTAATGTTTTAATGAACAACTATTTTTAAATGATGTCGGAATGACGAATTTCAAAATTTATCCCATAAAAACTAATAACAATATTGATATGAAAGCTAGAACGATATTATAGTAGAGGTAAAACTTAAATAGAACCTAACGGCCAATTTTGGTCGTTACATGTTTTGTAAATGTATCTAAGACTATTGACAACTTGTTAAATATGTTAATAACTAAAAAGCCACCTCCTCGAAAGTAGAAAATTTGTTTTATTTTTGTATCCTTTATCAAACTTTAAAGTCTGAAAATAGAAAGTTAAAAAATAGTATTTTCTATGTCATTATAAAAATATTTTTATATTATTCCTGACAACAGATGTTATGTCGTTGTTTCGTAGGTTTATTTTTAAAACTGGTATATCATACTCGTGGCGATCATACGAGCACTGTCTCAGTGATGTGGTGAATAACGAAACTATGCCCTTTTCGTCGTGTATTTGTTAACAAACTATTTCACAAAACAGACAACTTGAAGCTAAATATATCTAAAATTAACCTTTTCGATACCCAACATTTTTAAAGACAACCAAAACATATGTTCCCAAGTTCGCTTTGTCACAGTTACTTCTTGAGCCAACCCCAACAAATATCACATGGAAACAAACTGACAGCTTACAGGAATCCAAAACAGCTTACCTTCAACTACTTGACCCCGTCACCCACAACTTGGCCTTTTAAAAACTTTTTATTATTTCATACCTTACCCTTTAGGTTATAAAATAGGATCTAAAATCGACGCTAGCTGTCTCCATGCGCTTCTTCCTCTCGGCTGATCGTCATATTTACCATATTTAAGTGGTACACACGTTCCTTTAATTCGTTAGATACTAGCCTTACTGATGAGCTATGATATGGCTAAACGCGTCTAAGGATGGATCTGATAAAATTAAGGGAAACATTTTCTTCTATTAACTGAGACTGCCTGCTGTCTTCCGTGTAGGTAATTTGTCATAAGCTTAAAAGTTAATTGAACTGATCCAAAGGCGAGGTCCACAAGTCGGTCGAGTGTGCAAAGAGATTTCCTAACGTTTTATATAAGAATAAAAATTATTAAATTTAATAAATTCTTGTTTAAAATATGGAAATATATGCCTGATGAATGAAAATGTTCTTACATTACACCAGTGCCAAAAGTAAAAAAAACTAAAAGATTGGATGATATGAGGCCAGTAAATGTTTTATGGGATATTGAGAAATTATTGGAAGAAGTCGTATATCAACAGTTATTGGAATTCATTGATGCCAACAACATTTTAGTTTCCGTTCAAGCAGCCATTCAATGTGTGATTGAGACGTGAAAGAGAACCATTGATCAAGGGGAAAATATTATAGTCGTATTTTTGGATTTTAAGCGGGCATTCGAAACAATTGACAGGGCTAGATTATTGAGTAAATTGTATCAGTATGGTATTCGCGGAAACGTTTATGAATGGTTTAAAAAATAATTAAGTAACAGGTCACAAAAAACAAAAATATCAAATACATATTCAATTAAAAAAATAAATAATATAGGAGTTCCTCAAGGAAGTATACTAGGTCCAATATTATTTATTTTATACATCAACAATATGCCTTTAGTTTTAAAAATGTGTAAGTTACAAATGTTTGCTGATGACACCTTAATTTACATTAATGTTTTAAATATTTGATGATATTTGATTCAAAATTAAAATTTTTATTTTAAGTATTATATCGAAGATTGCGGCAAAAGTAGGTTGTTTAAAAAGAATTAGTTCTAATTTATGTTTGTTTTCTAAAAAAAACTGTATTTAATACTATTATATTTCCACATTTTCTTTATTGTTCTTCCATTTTACATTGTGCTAGTGAGGAAATATTTAATAAATATATATTTTACAAAATAAGGCAATGCGGATTATTTTAAATTGTGACAAATAAACAAAAATTAATTTTATGTTGAAAAATTTAGATTGGTCGAATGTCAGAAATTTAATTTTTTATTTAGTATGTATCTTTATACATAAAATTAAAAATAATTTATTGCCTGATTGTTTAAAAAATTTTTGTTCTTTTAATTATGACCATCATAATTATAAAAAAAGAACTAATAAATTTTTTTATGTAGATACAGTGTCTAAAACATTAGCTTATAAATCTATTTTTTATAAAGGTTTGATAGAATAAAATAATTTGGAAAATTCTATTAAATCTAAAAAATCATTAATTACTGTTAAACTTTTAAAATTACATTTAATTAATAAACAAAATGATACCTTCGTAATATTTGATACAATTTACAAAATGTTTAACTTTTCTGTCTGTTTTTTGTTAAAAGAAGGTTGCTTTTCAAAATTTAAAAATAAGTATATAAAAATGTGTTAAAAAAATGTATTAAAAAATATTTAATTGTAGCTTTTTGCTAAATAAATCATGTTACTACTACTACTACTACCAAACATTTTTTTTATCTGCATATTTTCATAAACCTTTGAATTATGTGAAAACAAAAAAAAAATGCTTGATACTGAAAATACAAACATAAACTTTGGTTACTACGGCGACCCTAGCCCCATCTAGCATACTTGATAAAATGCCAATTTCTAGTGACACATTTTTTTACTTCAGCAACCCTTCCTGACACCAATTCCTAGGTACGCCACTGGTCGTAACAACCTTCACAATTAGGAACAAATTTGGATAATGACTACTAAAAATGTATGCAAGAGACAATACACGATCATCATCAAATAAGCCAATTGCCAACACACAACTACTATTTGACGTCACATCCATGCATCCGTTATTCGTCCATAACACGGTCCCCAGCCAGTTCGGGTTAACAATTGACACCCGCTGACAATAATGAGGTGCCGAAAGCCAATACTAGGGGGCGCGACTGACAGCGGTTCGGCCGATATGACCTTTTATTAGCGCACAGCATTTGGGCTTATTTGCCATATTGTGTTTGGATCAGCTGCATGATGGATGTAATTAGGATGGGCTATGGTTACATAATACCGTGCGAGCAAAAATTATTTGACTTACAGAGGGCTTGGATTAAAAAACGTATAGGGCTTGGTTTAGATCACAATGATATGGGGACGATATATCTAACCAAATCTAGGTTAAAATGTTGTCAAATTCATAATTATGACATGATATGCCAAACTAATGGGTAATAAAATAAGTAGACAAATACAAATTTATTTTTGTTGTTTATAAAATTAACAAAGTAAGAATATTCAGAAAGAAAAAGAAAAATAATTACATAAATTGCTGAAATTGGCCACTGCTATGCTCCAAGTATAAATTCACACGTCTCTTCATATTTTCGAAAGTGTTGACCAGCATCTCTGGAGAAATGTTATCATATTCTTGGATAATCCTTTCTTGTTATTGTTCTAAATTTGCAACTGGTATTTAAAAATAGTGTTCTTTAAATGAGAAAAAACGAAGTAATCTATAACCGTTAAACAAAGTGATCTAGGTGGGAATTCAATGTCTGATCGAAAACTGATCAATCTGTCGTCGAAAAATTGCGTAAGTAGTTAATAGTTTCGGCGGCTATATGGGCGGTTACACCGTCCTGTTGAAAATATCCAAAACGTAATTCGTCGTCAAGTAATTGCTCTACAAATGGATTCAAAATATTGTCTCTATACCGCTGTGCTGTAACTGTGTCATGGAAAAAAATAGGACCAACAATTCTTCTTCGGGAAACAGCTAACCAGACACCAATTTTTTGAGGGTGCAATGTGGACTTTACAAAAAAATGGGGATTTTTCCTACTCCACATGCGTGTATTCTGGGAATTTACATAACCGTAACATAAAAATGTCAGGTCTAATAAATTATTTCTTTCCAATAAATTTTTGGTAAACCGTTGAGAGTAATTTCTGCGTCTTTCGAAATCTGCGGCTTGTATTTCTTGGATTACTTGCACTTTATAAGGAAATAAATTTAGCTGCTTCTTAAGAATAGTCCTGCATGTTCCATAAGATCTTCCCATTTTTTGGGACAAACTTCTTATGCAATTTGTTGGCGAATTTTGCATTATTTTACGAACATTTGTAACAAGTTCTTCTGTTCTTATAAATGGTCTTCCTGCTCCTTTTTTGTGTTGTATAGAACCTGTTTCCCTAAACACAGCCACGGTTCTTTTCAGGCAATGATAAAAATCCCCAGCAATAAAAGCAACGATAGGAAAATGATCGTGAAAATCGTCCATGCCCAAACCAGGATTGTATTGCCACTCACCATTTACTCTAACCCCGTTTCGAAAATACGCTTCAACCATCAATGTTTTGTGCTGTTCCGTAAAGCCCATTGTGTGAATTGTTCAAGAAATTGGAAAAATTAGCGATAAATCAAATTACTTGTAACGACTGTCCAAGATGACGGAATAACTAATTGATTGTCAATTCAGGTAGTTACTGACACCCAACAGGTATTAAGCTCTACGGCTAAGCATTAAGTCCTTAGATGCATGGCCCTCTTTGATGCAAATAATTTTTGCTCACACGGTATATAGCTCTACTATATTCTGTGCTGTGGTATTTTGGGAGAAAGTTCACTGCTTGGATCTCAAGAACATCTTAAAATTTGAAGAAATAGTCCAAGCTTAAAGTGAAGTTGAAAGTATAGAAACAAAAGAAAAACTAAAAGCTTCCTTCACAAGTTTATTAGAATGTTTATTAGAATGTTTATTTATTATTATATTTATTTGAATGTTTCAAATGCTGAAACGTTCATCATCAGGGCACAGAAAAAGCATTGCTGATGGTGTTTGAAGAAGAGAAAATGGTAGAAGGTATACAACCCTAATGTAGCTTTTATGGAATATAAAAAGGTGTGTTGGTATATGGATTGGATTGTGAAGACAAAATTGCTAAAAATTTAAATCGTACTGAGTAGGTACTTAGAAAAATAAGTAACACACATAATTAAAAAATAATTTTATTGTTTAAAAGGAGAAGTCCAAACCAACTGATGGATAGGGGAAGGCAATCGATACTTGTACAAAGACGATTTTTTAATTTAATTTGTGTAAGTACAACTTTAGAGTGTTAACTGTTCTGATTTTGATCTCTTTCCTTTTATTCATCTCACATATTTTAACATGATCCTGACTATGCCTTTTTTTTTTTAAAAAACATTTCATCTTTACTTAGTCTTTTGACTGACTTTTTTTTTTAATATTCTTTTTAAAAGTGTTTTTTTTTCTCCGTCCCTTCAATTCGTTTGGACTTCTTTTAAACAATTATGTTTTAATTAGTTTACTCTACTATATAATTTTGTTAAGTCCTACTCAGTACGATTTAAATGTTTACCAATTTTTTCTTCATCATTCATTCGATATTTCGTAGGCATAAAGCAATTTTGGGAATATAATCATTTGCCTAAACATTTACTAAGTGCCATGGAAAATAGCAAAATATTTAAAAACTAACAAAATTTTGCTATTTGTCTATACCTACCTGCAACAGTCATTTGACAAATGCCGAGATTAGATGCAGGCAGATGTTATGTTTCTAAACTGAATTTAAAACGAGTATAATTTTGGCCAAAAAGTTTAGGTGAGAACGTTTATCAGATTATACTATATCAAACAGCATAAAAGTAATAAAATATATAAAATCCTGAAATACAGCACATAGAAACTATGCATATTTAAATACAACTAAACCAATTCAAGTATAATAAGAGTAATTTATTTATACATAATATCACAAAGAGTAGGCCACAAAATACTCCAAAACTCCTAGACTGCCGACGGCAGACGGGTAAAACTAACAATAATAAACACCTTACCTCAGAAACGATCACACGCGCTGACCAACGTGGGGCTGGGCAAATGGTAAATGCCTAGGAAAATAACAAAATGGTACTCGTTGTAAATTAATATTGCTAATTGCCTAGTTAAATAGCATTTCTGCCTGAATTTAAACTCGGCATAATCACGTTGTGGCAATCGCCAGGGCAGCTTCTCAGAAGCTCGGTATACTTTTCCGTACCAAAAAGTTGTATACACCTCAACAACTTTTGACACTCTATAAAGCCCAGATTCGACCATCACTGGAATACTGCTCTCATATCTATATATATATATATATATATCTCATATATGTAAATCAATATTTAGAGCGTATATAATTAGATGTAATGCTCTTTTACTTTGATTTAATCAGGAGAAGAGGTCAAACCATAGACAATTTACCTTTAGATAAGCAAACGATAATCACGAAAGTGGCAGATTTATGGCCTCGCGCATGTAAACAAAGCTAGACAGTATTACTGCGTCTATTAATTTGCTGGGTGTCAACCTGGGAGGAAATATGTCTTGGCATAATCACGTTGTGGCAATCGCCAGGGCAGCTTCTCAGAAGCTCGGTATACTTTTCCGTACCAAAAAGTTGTATACACCTCAACAACTTTTGACACTCTATAAAGCTCAGATTCGACCATCACTGGAATACTGCTCTCATATCTGGAGTTCTGCACCGAAGCATACCCTTCGGTTGTTGGATTCCATCCAAAGGAGAGCCGTTCGTCTAATCGGCGACCACGAGCTGACTAAGAACCTCGACAGCTTAGAACATCGAAGACAGGTTGGTGATTTGACTACCTTCTACAGATATTTCCATGACAAGTGTTCGACAGATATTGCCCGCTCGATTCCACCTAGAGTAATGCATATCAGAAACACACGACGAACCACTGCCGCCCATCCCTATGTGGTTCAACTTAGTACACCCCGAACATCATTGTTTCAGAACTCTTTCATTTGGAGGACGTCATCTTTGTGAAACGGCCTTTCTGAGACCGTGTTTCCAACCGAATATAACCTCCAACGATTCAAGAAAAACGTGAATCGCTTTCTTCGCACACACACCGCTCCCAGAGCGCCTTAAAGGATTTTTCCTATAGTGCTTGTGCTCGATCATAAAAAAAAAAAAAGAAAAAAAAATGACGGTTGCAGGTATAGGCAAATAACAAGTAAATGCCTAGGCAAATAACTATATGGAAAGAAAAAAAAAACTAAAAGTATTCCTCCACAAAATTTATTAGAATAAAAAATTCTTTATGGGTCTCTACATGTTTCGAACGTAGAAACGTTCATCATCAGGAGACAGAAAATGTATTTAATGCTGATGGTTTTAGCAGAAGAGAAAATGGTGTAGAACCTTAATGGAGCTTTTATGGAATTAAAAAATTGATGTGTAAAAGTAACATACCTAATATGAAGAAAATTGTGAAAAATTTAAAACATACTGAGTAGTCAAAAAAACTGAGGAAGAAGAGAAAAACCCTTTTAAAAAGAAGATGTTGAGAGTTATATAAAATTTTAATAAAATATTTTTTTAAGTATGTCTGTAAGACATTATAAGGATAAAAATAAAATTAGTCATAGTATTCCAAAGATACCACAATAAAATACTATCCAATAAGTGTTTTGTGGGCTACTGAGGATTAAAGCCCAGTAACATCACAAGTGGATAATTTACAGACAAAAGTCTCAACACGTGGACGCGAACAAACATTTACACTTTATCTTCTAAAAATATGAGTGATTTGTTAAATAATTACATTGGTTTTTAATTAACTACTTGTGGGTTACTGAGCTTTAACCCTCCGTACCCCACAAAACGCTTATTGGATAGTATTTTATTGTTATATCTTTGTAATACTATGACTAATTTTATCCTTATAATGTTTTACAGACATACTTAAAAAATATTTTATTAAAATTTTAAATAACCCTCGACACCTTCTTTTAGAAAGGTTTTTTTCTTCTTCACCAGTGTGTTTGGTTGGTTTAGACCCCATTTACTGACTTCTCACATACTCAGTATGTTTTAACTCTCTTCAATTTCTTTATACCTATTATGTTTAATTTACACATCAAATTTTTAATTCCATAAAAGCTCCATTAAGGTTCTACACCATTTTCTCTTCTGCTTAAACCATCAGCACCGATTATATTTTCTGTCTCTTTATGATGAACGTTTCTACGTTCGAAATATGTAGAGACTCTTACTGAATATTCTTATTCTATTAAACTTTGTGAAGGAAGACTTTGAGTTTTTTCTTTCTTTCCCATACTTTTAACTCCACTTTAAGCATGTATTATTTCTTCAAATTAAGACTTTTAGTTTTTCTTTAGTTTGTATCTTTTTAAAAGTTCGCCATTTCGTTTTTTGATTTAAATAGTTCCTTACTTTTTCATTTCATGGAAAACCAGAGATACCCAACTTTAGATTACAATATCCTATCCAGTTCTAAGTTAAAATAATTTAAGTAAATTATTTAAAGCAGAAAAAGGTTTTAAAATTAAAACTGAAGGTACCTAAGTGGTACCCAAAGATGGGTATTTAGTCACTTTATTGATGAAACAAAAAAAAAGGACAACATTTTTCTGAACTAGGCAATACCTACGCGTCTTTTCACACCCTCGAGGGAAATAATGAGCGACGTAAACAAGAAAATGAATAGCGCAGAACGATTCAGATATTACCTGAATTAAACAATCATGACACCGAAACAGCGGGGAAAGCACTGGCTTGTTCATGCATAAATTTCAAGAGTGCAAAATACACGCATGATGCATTTTTAGTCGGGGATGAGATTTATAATTTGGAATTCGATGACTTTACTCTTATAGTCTCCTATCAAATGTTCAATCGTGGGCTCCTTGATGGGCTATCAATGCCGTTTTATGTGGCATCATTCTAATTAGCAATATTTGTATCGGTCGTAAAATTTTTTAGATTTTACGGAAGTAGTCCATTATCTTAAAGTGGAGCTGGTGAGATATGGGAAAAAACCCACAGTCATCTCTACAAATATATTAAAAAGTCAAATTAATGGGGTGTACATGTTTCGGTACTAGAAAGTACCATCATCAGCACCGAAGGGCTAATTTAGAACGAATAGAAAAAGGAAGGACAAATTAGATTAACGTACTTACCCCAAGTGCCGCTTATAATAAGGAATGCAATTTTTTTTTTAATTAAAAACCATTAATGGGACGAGGATATTTTGTGTGCTTAGACGAATACAGATTAAAAAGTGGTACCTAATAAAATTCAAAAGGAATTACTTTTCTTTTTCTACCCGTACATCGTAAACAAATAACAAAATGATTGTATGTTTTTTAGATTTTCTGGAACAAAAGTAGCAACTGCATTTTAAGGTTCCTTAATTTCTGCAGGCAAAGTACTTTCTTCTTAAAATATAGTATTTTTGTTATTTAACGCTTCATAGCAACGGAGCTTACTTATCAGTTAAAAGTAATTACTAATATAAGGAGTTACAGATTCGGAAAAAACCTGTAGGCATAGGACTAACAGACTCTCTACTGCATCGTGTAAAATAATGCGTTTTGGCCTTGTAACATCATTATAACTATTTCCACTTTATAATTTTTTTTCCAAGGCATCTTTTTCCTAAAAAAAGGTTCGAATTTTACTTTTCCGAGTACATTTCTTGCAAAGTTTTTTTTAACAATTTAATTTATAATATTTTGTGTTGTGTATATTATGTCTCATAATATCATAAAGTTGTGGCATCTATAATTGATTAAATTGGACGCATCTCATAGTATTCATCAAAAACCACTTACTTCTTGATTGTAGTCAAAAATGTGGTCAATTTACAACAATGCATTTGTCTATGAAATGTCTCTTAACGAAACTAAATAATTTAATGTAGAAAAAAAGGGAAACATTTGTACGAGTATAGGGCTGCAGGCTTCTACTATTTTAGTTGAATGCAATTCATCCAAGGGCCAAGAGTTCAACTTTAACCTTTGTGTAGTCAGTGGGTAAAACAAAACAAAAAAAAAAACAGAGACGGTATCCTCGGGGTTTCGTCAAAAGCAAAATTTAAATTACACAATGTAAAATAATGTATGCTGTTGTAATAATAAAAATATGTATTTAATATCAAAAATTCTTTTAAAAAATATATGATCAACTTAGTTTTTAGCATACCCTATCTCGTTTTTCATTCGTATACATTAATTATTGTATTGAAACCCAGATTATTTTTATACATTATTATTATCTATATGGAATACTATTACTGAAATATTTCCTACAGTATTATAGTTAGAAAGGTGAAATTTGGCATACATGTGCGCCATGTAGCCATGACGTGAAGAAAAAAGTTTTAAACAATTGACAAAAACATTATTTTTTTTTGCAAGGTTTAAAAAAATATTACCCTACCGAGGGAACGTTCTAAAATTTAAAAACGCTTTAAATATTAAGTACATAATATTTTTCTTTTAATTTTTATGCTAAACATGTACCCTCTGATGGATTTCAAAGGGTATTATAATAATATATTACTAATTCAAAAAGAATAAGCTGTACACATTTGATCTAATGCATCCGCCGCAAGCTGCTTTCTTGCTTAAAGTGGTTCTAGAATACTTGAAATTATGCGACTGGTCTGACATGGCAGTTTTCAAAGAGCGTTTAAAGATAAGATCTGAAATTTTTTTTCGTGAATAAAATACTTTCCTCTTGTTTATTTACAAAAAAATGGTAACACAAAACAATAAGAATAAGCAACAAAAAACTTCAAATATTTTTTGTAAAAGAACTAGTTAAACGAAATTAAAAATACCAAACTAAAATTATTTTCAGCGTATCTAGAAAATTCATGCCGACATGGCAGTTTTCAAAGAGCGTTTAAAGATAAGATCTGAATTTTTTTTTCGTGAATAAAATACTTTCCTTTTGTTTATTTACAAAAAAATGGTAACACAAAACAATAAGAATAAGCAACAAAAAACTTCAAATATTTTTTGTAAAAGAGCTAGTCAAACGAAATTAAAAATACCAAACTAAAATTATTTTTAGCGTATCTAGAAAATTCATGCCGATATTTTTTTTGTTTAATACTATTTTAAAATAGAAAAAAGAAAAGCACAAAGGCTTTCTCCACAATTTTTTATTAGAATAACTAGGCGAACCTAGAATAATTAATAATAATTTAAATCGACATGTTTCACTCACTCATCACTCATCAGTCAGTAAATGGTACAATGCTGATGTTGTTAGCAATAGAGAAAATATTAAGTGGGATTGAGCCGTAATGGAGCTTTCAATGGTGTACAAGAGGTGTTAAAATTGAATAGTCAGAAGACCCACAAGATTTCAGCATACTGGAAAGTCAAGGGTTAGTGCAAACGCCCTGTCTTGGGCAGAAAAGTGAATAGAGCAAAAGAAAAATTAGGGAGTTTTAACAGACTTTGTGAAAATCATGTATTAAATAGTGAGAAATCTTAAGTTTCATTAAACTTCGTCAAAGACATGTGAAAGTATTGAAATAAAAGGGAAAGAGAAAGAGAAAAATGTTTTTCATAAAAGTCGAAGCATATATGTAAAAATTGAAAAAGGGGAATGTAGCAAATGAAATTTAATAAAATAAGGTAGATTGGCTTACCATTTAGCTTGAAGTAAAATGCTGTTGGGGTACCAGGTTTGTCACGGCCCAGTTACCCCGGCAGGAGTCAAAACATACACATTATGTGCAAAATTAAAAGTTTTTTAAAAACTATTAATTTATGGTTAATTAATACATTATTTTCACAAAGTCTGTTAAAATTCCCTAATTTTTCTTTTGCTCTCTTCACTTTTCTGCCCAAGACAGGGCCTTTGCACTAACCCTTGACTTTCCAGTATGCTAAAGTCTTGTCGGTCTTCTAACTATTCAATTTTTACATCTCTTGTACACCATTGAAAGCTCCATTACGGCTCAACCCCACTTAATATTTTCTCTATTGCTAACAACATCAGCATTGTACCATTTACTTTGTTTTCCTGATGATGAGTGTTTCTACACTCGAAACATGTCGATTTAAATTATTATGAATTATTCTAGGTTCGCCTAGTTATTCAAATAAAAAATTGTGTAGAAAGATTTTGTGTTTTTCTTTTTTCTATAAATTTAACTCCACTTTGAGTATGAACTACTTCTTCATTTTTTGAAAAAAGTTATATGCGATTCCTATAGGAATATGAGAATAATGCTATTTTGCCTTTGCGTTATGGTAAATTATTGCAGGTAGAAGAAAAAATCGACGATCCCGCGAAAGGCACGCTGGCAGCCGTATGTCGTGGCGCTACTCCGAGGCGTTGAGGTAGGTCGGCATCGCAGGAGGCAACCTTACTATTTGCGGAATATTATGCCATTATCCATGTAAATTGTGTAAGTATGACCAGTTCTTAATTTCCTAGATTATGTTAACAAGATCTATAAGATAATATGGAATCTATATGTTTTTACTGTGACGTTCCATTATCGAACCCAGCTTAATAATGCAAATTTTTTTTTACTATTTTTAAAGTTCTGTATATAAATATACACAAAATTATTTCAGCGTAAAAAATGTAAGTACATCTAATTTTATTTTGCTTACAGAGTATTAGGCATTGTTATGTTTACACGTCTAAAACTTCGTTGACAAACCCCAGGGCAACAGTTTTCGAGGTCCCCACTTACGCATATACGTACTCATATTAACCATCCTGTATCAGTTTTTAATTTCCTAGATTATCTTATCAAGATCTATATAAGATAATATGGAAAAAAATCGGCGTTGTGGTCTATGGTCAGCGCAGCGGCCTCACAGATCGTAGGCCCGGGTTCCATTCCCAGTGCCGGCAACGTCGATGTTAAATTTGGAATTTGGTTTAAGAGGTGTGCCGTCTTTCGGAAGAGACGTTAAACTGTGGGTCCCGTGTCATGGATGTTGGCACGTTAAAGAACCCTACCCTCGACAAAGAGGGATTCGGCAAAATTACCAGATAGTGTGTGATAAATTCCCTGGCGTCGGTGATTGGCCTCGTTGCGGAAAAGGGCCGACGTAAAATAAATCAATAAAAAAAAAAAGATAATATGGAATCTATATATTTTTACTGTGACGTTCCATTATCCAACCCAGCTTAATAATGCAAAAAGAAAAGTTTTACTATTTTTGACACGCTTGTTTTAGTTTCACCTGTATGTATGTTTGTTTGTTTGTTTGTAACCGACTTCTTTGAACCCGATTTTGACCCACTTTAAACGGTCAGATTTAATTTAAATTTTGTAGAGTTATCAAGAACCGCTGACAATTCAATAATCTAATACGCAAAAAATTCTCCTGTCAAATTTTGATAGCTGTCAAGTATAAAACAAAGATGCGATTTTGACGAAACAAATTATGGGGTCGTATAGTATTCGATGCGGAGACTTGTCACAATTTGACAGCTGTCAATATGTCAAATCGTTTAAAAAAATGATATTAATGAAAAAACTATAAGATCGTATGTACAGGGTTTTTCCGTATATTTTGGAGCACCCCTGGAGCTTTTATTTGAAGACCTAGAAAAAACTTTAAATTACCAAAGTTGCATTATTTCTCCCGAACTGCCAGAATTTGTTATCGGACAAAACAAATGAACATCATAAATTTGTTTAATAATGCCAATGTCGATTTTTTTAAATGGAACACCCTGTATATTAATTTTTTTTTTAACTCCTCACTCTTTTCTGATTCCAAATATCTATATATGTTATATGTTTGTTTCATAAATTATTATCATTATTTATATTAATTATTGTTACTGAATAAGCATTATGTTCTATCATGTTTTCCTCACACCAATATAGATTTTCTAATCCGCAATATTTTGAAATGCAATTTTGCCTAAACGACTAAAGTAAACATATAACATATATACATATTTGGAATCAGAAAAGAGTGAGGAGTTAAAAAAAATTAATATACAGGGTGTTCCATTTAAAAAAATCGACATTGGCATTATTAAACAAATTTACGATGTTCATTTGTTTTGTCCGATAACAAATTCTGGCAGTTCAGGAGAAATCATGCAACTTTGGTAATTTAAAGTTTTTTCTAGGTCTTCAAATAAAAGCTCCAGGGGTGTTCCAAAATATACGGAAAAACCCTGTATATTCACGGTGGAAAGTTGAAAAAATAAGCAAAAAATTCTTTTGTCAAAATTTGACACCTGTCAGAATGTCAGAATTTTCAAAAATGTGCAAATATCGTTCTTTTCTTATAATTCGGCATAAACGATCGGGTTTGTTCGGGTTTGTATGTATCTTTGTTTGTAACCGACTTCTTTTAACCCGATTATGACCCACTTTAAACGGTCAGATTTAGGTTAAATTTTGTAGACTTATCAAGAACCGCTGACAATACAATAATCTACTAATCTAGCTCAATCTACTCAAAAAAAATTTTTTTTTTAAATAACTCAAATTAAAAAATGAAAAATAAATATAGTTTAAAAAAACTAAAAAACAATCTTTAATAATTAATCAGACTAAAAAGCGGAAAATAAATATAGTTTAAAAAAATTCTTGAAATTCTTAATATAGGCAGAAAATAATAATGAATGATAAACATTAGTATTATTGTGAAAAAAGCGAGGAGTGCTCGATATAGGAAAAAATATAGCACATGACAAAGCGTCCCACGCTTTTTTCACAATAATACTAATGTTTATCGTTCATTATTATTTTCTGCCTATATTAAGAATTTTAATAATTAGTTTAAACTATATTTATTTTCCGCTTTTTAGTCTGATTAATTTTTAAAGCGTGTTTTTTAGTTTTTTTAAACTATATTTCTTAAAGGTCGATTTATAAACTTGACGTTCCGTTTGCGTTTGCCGTTTGCGCTCGCCGTTTCAACTTAAAAGCACAGAGTTCCATAAGATCATTTATATTTGACGTTGATGTTGCCGTTTGCGTCGGTCTTGCCGTTCCCTTCCGTTCAACATAAACCAATTTTACCTTTTTCCGTTCGTGCCGTTCGTAGAAACGGCGTAGCAGATTGAAAGAGCCAATCAAAATCGTATTTGTCTATCATGTGATGTTTACCATATGATTTGCAGCCATTTGAAAGTTTGTTTATGTTCTGTGTCTGTCGTTTTAAGACCACATAGATACAAACGATAATTCCCACTCCGGCAATTAATCTTTAAAATATTCCTTGTTCATTTTGAGAATAACAAAAACACAATATTAATCACACGAAAAGTCAAAAGAAAAGCAGGTTATGTCATTCTTTGAACGTTGCCAATGTCAAGTTTATAAACAGTCCAATTTCGTGTCTACGGACGTCGACGCAAACGGTGAACGCAAACGGCGAACGCAAACGGAACGTCAAGTTTATAAATCGACCTTAAAGTTCTGAATATAAATATACACAAAATTATTGCAGCGTAAAAAATGTAACTATATCTAATTTTATTTAGTAGAGTATTAGGCATTGTGATGTTTACACGTCCAAAATTTCGTTGACCAACCCCGGGCAACAGTTTTCGAGGTCCCCACGTACGCATACGTACTTATATTACCCATCCCGTATCTAACTTAATTGCAGTTCAACTTGGCATTGTATTACGTTCATCGCAAAACAAAAAAGACGAAATTGCCGACCCCGTGAAATACTTCCTCGGGGTCTGTCAAGAGCAGAAGCAGAAGCATAACATAACCTCATTTAATATGCATAAACATCGGGAACGGCCGGCCGCCGATGTCCGCCCGTCACCTTCTCATGCATTATTCCGAGCCGACGGGAAACAAGAACACCCGCGCCATCTGCGGCCCTCTGTCATGTAAATTAGCTGATTGCAGTATAATTTAGTTTCTGTATTTGTATGGTTATTGCATAAGCCAAGCAACCTCGGGCGAGCTGGGCCAACTTAATATAAACAACTACAGCCTGAACAAAACAACGATAGACCTTTCTGTCGGGAACTGGTTGTGTATTTACATATTACAGCGGATAGAATGGTGGATTTGGCGGGTATCCGTGACAAAAACCGTAAATCTATAATATGTTTTTTTTTTAAAAGCTGTAAGACTTTAAAGGTGACAATGGAGAATGGAAGGAAGTAAAATGCTTGTATCCACTTTTGCTTTGCAGCCGTCAATGTCATAACACCTTGTTACAGTGTTGTATAGTATTTATCATATTACCGTGCGAGCAAAAATTAGTTGCATCAAAGAGGGCTTGGATTAAAAAACGTAGGGCTTGGATTAGATTACAATGATATGGGGACGATATATCTAACCAAATGTAGGTTAAAATTTTGTCAAATTTATATTACGACATGATATGCCAAACTAATGAGTAATAAAATAAGTAGACAAATACAAATTTATTTTTGTTGTTTACAAAATTATATTACTTGCACTTTATAAGGAAATAAATTTAGCTTCTTCTTAAGAATAGTCCTGCATGTTCCATAAGATCTTCTCACTTCTTGGGACAGGCGTCTTATACAATTTGTAGCATTCTTTCACGAACGTTTGCAACAAGTTCTTCTGTTCTTACTGATGGTCTTCCTGCTCCTTTTTTGTGTTGCATAGTATAAAACCTGTTTCCCTAAACACAGCCACGATTCTTTTCAGGCAATGATAAAAATCCCCAGCAATAAAAGCAACGATAGGAAAATGATCGTGAAAATCGTCCATGCACAAACCCGGATTAATTACTAATTACTAAAAGCTATCTAAATTGATCCATCTCAAAACCCACATGAATATAAGTATTATTATTTTAAATTGAAGTAGATTGATACAAGTTTTTTGTACACATACGAAACTGCGTTTTCCCGCCATGCCCTAGTAATAAATTATCAGAATAAAAATATCAACTATCGAAGAGATCGACGTTGTGGTCTGGTGGTCAGCGCAGCGGCCTCACAGATCGTAAGCCCGGGTTCCATTCCCGGTGCCGGCAACGTCGATGTTAAATTTGGAATTTGGTTTAAGAGGTGGCGCCGTCTTTCGGAAGAGACGTTAAACTGTGGGCCCCGTGTCATGGATGTTGGCACGTTAAAGAACCCTACCTTCGACAAAGAGGAATTCGGCAAAAATTACCAGATAGTGTGTGACAAATTCCCCGGCGTCGGTGATTGGCCTCGTTGCGGAAAAAGGCCGACGTAAAATAAATAATTAAAAAAAAAACTATCGAAGAGCAAAAAGGAATAGGTAGATTATGTTTTCCCCACTCCATCGTATCGCATCATCTCGCTAATTTTTTAGGGTAATTTACGCTGTTAAAGAGAAATGTATTTTGTTGGACACAGGTATCATAAAAAATACGTACTTAAGGCCTGATTTTATTTTTAGTTTGTTTATCAGTAAATTTTTTGCAGACTGAAAAAATTAAAGTTATATTCTTGTTGTAAAATAATTAACATTCAGTACGAAAGAACGAATATCTATTTTATAATAATTGAATCGGAGCGAGAGATGTGATACAAGGAGAACATGATGATGCGGTACGATGGAGTGGGGGAAACATAATCTACCTATTTCTGTTTGCTTTGCAATGCTTAATATTTTTACACTTTTAACCTATTACTAGAATATCGGCGGACAACGCATTTCCATACCTATATGTATAAGATGCAGGTGTGTCAAGCTATTATAAATATTTTTGAAAACCTGGCTGTAGGGTAAATATTTGTATGTAAAATATGTTATATACAGCACTAATCATATAATAATAATTTAATTGAAAAGCCGGAAAAGGATAATGACTTTTTTGCATTAAAGAAGTATCTATATACCGTGCGAGCAAAAATTATTTTCATCAAAGAGGGCTTGGATTAGAAAACGTGGGGCTTGGTTTAGTTCACAATGATATGGGGACAACATATCTAACCAAATCTAGGTTAAAATTTTGTCACATTCATATTATGATATGATATACCAAACTAATGAGTAATAAAATAAGTAGACAAATATTTTTGTTGCTTACAAAATTATAATACTTGCACTTCATAAGGAAATAAATTTAACTGCTTCTTAATAATAGTCCTGCCTGTTCCATAAGATCTTCCCACTTCTTGGGACAGGGGTCTTATACAATTTATTGGCGTATTTTGCATTATTTGTAACGAAGTTACTATATTTTTCCGGGGTTTTTAATATTTTTACTGAATTGTTTTATAAAGTTTAAAAGGTTAGTATGCGTGTCCGATATTACTTTCTTATTTTTCGTGCTATAACGTTCGTTCTTGTACGTAAATAATTCATTTAATTTTTACTGTTTAAATCTATTAAGTTTTCCGTCGCGAAACATCGAGAAAATAGTTTTCATCATTTTCCGGCCACAGTCGTTAGTACTGTTGAGCGCGCCGCCAAGTCCAAGCGCGTACCGTACCCCCAGATGCCGCCGCGCGAGATCGAAGCGCGTACGGTACCACCGCGTCTATGACCGTGACGTAGTTTCGCAGAGTCAATTTATACGGGAAATCGACCCATTTTAAAGGAGAACTCGTGTTCTCACCGTCCCGACCACTCGACACCGTAGAACCGCTCCCGATCCGACCGACGACCACCGAGGCTGACCGACCGACTTCCGACGGTAAGAAACTACCATCCGAACCGCCGTTTCCCCGCGCCGCTTCCATTTTTCGTAGACCGCTGCACGTTCTGGTTCTAAGGTATGGTTCTCACTCTTACACACAGGTTTTAGGTACTATCCTACACTTTCTCATACACACACCGGGCCGACCATATGTTTGCTTTGTTTCTTACATATAGGATAAAGCTGCTCTCGGAATAAGTACCGGGTGGCTATGTCTTATTTTAAAACACGCGAACCGTCATATTATTGTTGTCACATACGTAAGCGATCGAACTGCTCTCGGAATAAGCACCGGGTAGTTCGGTCTCTCTCTAAACACATACAACACCACTAATCTACACACCTACACACACGCGACCGAACTACTCTCGGAATAAGCACCGGGTAGTTCTGTCTCACTCACTCATACGCACACCGATCAATGTTTGTTCTCACATATGACGCCCAGCTGCTCTCGGAATAAGGACCGGGTAGCTTGGTCTCATTCTTAGCCTTCAGCTATTTTTGTTGTCTCTGTCACATACGAAACCGGATTTCTGCAGGATCCTGTCTCGTTCTAACTAATAGTTAAAACGGGTAAATATCGGGTTTCTACACACACACACACCGTCTTTGTCTTACACACACCTTTACCGTCTCTGTCACATACACATAGTACCTTCTCCGTCATACACATTACTTCAATACCAGAACGCGCCCGGCCGCAGGTTAAGTTTTTAATATGTTATATTTAGCCGCGTATTCGCAGGGAAACGACGTCTTACCGCCTCACCACCGATCATTGTTCGTATTACCGCTTAGTTAGGAACTTTTTCCGGCCGCCTCGGTGAAAGTTTTACATTCGCGCCCGTCTTCGCAAACACCGCACACCTGTCCGTAGATAGCATAAACAAACCGCGTTTTTAAGCACAGCCGCAAGTCCGCGTACCGCGTTACCTTTCCACTGACCGAATCTGATAAAGTTAACCGCAAACCTTACTTGCCGCCTGCTACCGACCGCAACCGTTTACCGCTACCGCTGAGACAACCGCCGCGTTTCTTGCGAATTTGATAACATGCGCACTATTCAAAACCGATCCTAGTAGAACAGCCGGATCATTTCATTTCATTCCATTGTATTAAGACCGATTTGTCGCGAGCATACACGCATACTCTTCCTACTCTTTCTTCTTTCTCTCTCTCTTTCATTCATATCATTTCACCGCATCTCATTTAGACACATTGTAATTTACAGAGAGTTGATTTATAATACAAAATGTTGTACTGAATCGATTGTTTTATTTTCCTTCACCGAAACTGTTTCTTTCAGGACGCTTAAAAAAAAATATATAGTCGCTAAATGCGTAGTTGAACGCCTGGTTTAATTTTCTCCACTGTAACAAGCTACCTGGTGCATCGTGGGCCCCTTACCACATTAATCCAAGGGGTGGCGCCCGAGATACCGTTGGAAACATATTTTCCATCCGTCCACCGAAAGAACCGATATTTTATATAGATATATTTCCTCCTTTAAAAATCAAAAAGCCACATTACATATTTCACGAACGTTTGCAACAAGTTCTTCTGTTTCTTTTTTGTGTTGTATTGAACCTGTTTCCCTAAACACAGCCACGGTTCTTTTCAGGCAATGATAAAAAAAATCCCCAGCAATAAAAACAACGTTAGGAAAATGTTCGTGAAAATCGTCCATGCACAAACCCGGATTGTATTGCCACTAACGATTTACTCTAACCCCGTTTCGAAAATACGCTTCAACCATGAATGTTTTGTGCTGTTCCGTAAAGCCCATTTTGTGAATTGTTCAAGAAATTGGAAAAATTAGCGATAAATCAAATTACTTGTAACGACTGTCAAAGATAAAGGAATAACTGATTGATTGTTCATTCAGGTAGTTACTGACATCCAACAGGTATTAAGCTCTACGGCTAAGCATTACGTCCTTAGATGCAAGGCCCTCTTTGATGCAAACAATTTATGCTCGCACGGTGTTTGATTGAGACGGGGTTATACATTTATGTAAAATTGATTAATAATATTTTTTTTTAAACGTCAATAAACCTGACTACTAATTTTTTGACGTTAAAGGCTTGCTTTTTGTCATAAGGCGGTTGCTATAGGCAGCGGAAGAAAAAGCATTTTTTACTTTCGTTTCTAATAGCAGCGGAAGTGAAAGTATGACTGTGAATAAAATATACAATTTTGTATCTTTATGTTTCATATTTAAACGACGTTTGAAGAAAGAACAGTATGTTTTATTCGGGGTAAAAACAAATAATAATAATAATAATAATAATAATAATAATAATAAATGCTCATTACACGTCTGTAATCACTCACTTCGTTCGTCCGGCAAACCTGCAGACTAGCCGTAAAAGCATCGCTTTTCCTCCTAATAAAACAGTAAACTATTATTCAAAACTTTTATTTTAGAGGTTTATAGTTTTTCCCGAAATGGAGTATCTTTTAAACTTCATAACCATTTTCTGACTTTTATAATTAATTTTATAAGTTATCTGTGTGACATGCAACATTATCAACATTAGCCGTATAGCCAGTTTTCGAAAATATTCATAATACCAGCATAACACATTTTTTCATGCCTTTATAAAATCGGTTATTTTTTTAGAGTTTTATTTAATATTTTACTTATAATCTATAAAGCTGAAATTAATCAAGTAAAATTGTATGTTAAAAAATTAGTTCTCATCAAACACTATACTCTAAATTAGTGCTTCTATTACCACGAAAAACACAAACGAATTGAAAAATGTCAATAAAGGTGAATCATACTCCATAATATTGTCATACATATAGTAACGTGTGGATCATACCATAAATTATTATTGCAAAGCTACAATAGAAAAGGCGGATCATACTGAACGATATGGTTGTGTACGCACCAGGGTTTTAAATAATTTGTCTTAACGCGATGTTAAGGATAAGGTATTGCCAAGGCTAAGTCCTAAATGTCTACACTATTATAGTATTATTGATTTTACAAATGTAAAAATTAAAAGATGTAGACAATAGTTTTGTGGCTACAAAACTATTGTCAAAGGTCACCCACTAGGCGTAGGCAAGTTAAAAGCGGTATGTTTTCGGCGAGTCCAACTCAACTATCGCGTTTCAGTTTGATTCAACCCAACTAAAAAGTCAGTGAGCTGTTCAGTTCCTTAGTATGCGAGGTATAATATGATACAAAATAATTGCGCATCTAAACGTTACAGCTGTGCGAGAGCTGCACTTTAAAACTACCCAATATGAAATAAAATAATTTTAAGCTGTTATTGGTTAAATTTAACAGTAAATATTTTACTTGCAATCTCAATAAAAATATATCAAGATACTTAATTTTATTATCTTACGAATACAGTCTATGCTATAGCAAAAATTAAAACAATTCAAATCAGATCAAATTAATACTTTAAAGAAAAAAAATCGCATAATTGCTATTCCTCTGCTCTAGGTACTGGATAGTTAGGTATTTAAAGGTATTCTTGAAAACAACAACTCTATTTATTTAGACCTCAATTATTAATATCGCCAGTGATTTGATTAATCAGTTTGCATTAAATGCGAGTATTAATTGTTAAATACAGTCTGCCATGTTTAACTTCTAATTACTACCAAAATGGAGCGTTATTGGATCTCGTATTGTGACATTGCTGCTATCAACCCCTTTGATCATCAGAATGGAAGCTGTAATATCCAATTAAATAATAATTTCGAGAAATATTAGGTTGATGTAATGTGGTAGGGCATATAAAAACGTTTAACGTAATCGTATTTCAAACGTTTATCAAACGTTTATCAAAAGGTTTGTGAATGTATGGATTGGTTTTAAGAACGAAATTTTATTATTTAGTTCTAATATTTTAAAAATCAAAGTTACTAAAGAAAAACAAATTTGTCTGTACCTATTATGGTAATTTTTCTACAACCATGACATGTTAAGAAAATATACATTTTGTGAGTAATAAATATCATGACAATGTATATTTTGTACAATTTAACCATGTAAATTATAATAATTGTGTTCACTAGGCTAACATTCTATAATATTTACTCTTAATTACGAATTTTCAATATTAAAAAAAACTGATTTCAATTTTAGGTCTTTTATCTACATATACTTTTCTAAGTATAGCATAGCTGGGGATTTATGGAACTGTATACCGGGTGTTTCTCAAAAGACGTTCACTCCTATAACTTTTCTGTATTTATAGATTATATTAAAAATGAAATTTTGAGATTATGCATAAGAGATGCGCTTGTATTTATTGGCAGAATTTTCATTTTGTTAGCACTTCCGAAAGTGACCTTGACATTTTAAATGGGACATCTTATATATTTTTACTTATTGGAATTCAGCATAACATTCTGAGTAAAATAACACCTCACTTGTCATTTTTTGACGTGTTGTAACATTTTTATGTTTATTTTTTATTTTAAATCTAGAGCTCTACAAAAATTAATTTAATCTGTTAATTTATAGTCAAGTAGTATATGAAAATTAAAATTATGTCATTATAATTGACTTTCCAAGTTTCACAAGCGTTTAAAGAATGAAATTTTATTTTCCTGACGCTTACTTGCCGCCCTCCTGTCTTTTCTAAAGAAATATAAAGGCGGCTTTGAAAAACAATGGAATGATTTTGAAAACAATATGGTTTTTAATTAAAACTGTAATGTCATTCATTTATTAAACTTACATTGTAAATCAGATAAAATGGTTAGTTTTACTAGAAATGAACAAATTGATTTGCTTCTAATTTTTGGAGTGACCAGAAAAATTCTTCTGAAGCCGCAAGATTGTATGTACTGTATGTTTTATAAACTAATGACAATACAACTTTAAATTAAAGCCATATTACTTTTCAAAACCATTCCATTATTTTTCAAAGCCGCCTTTATATTTCTTTAGAAAAGAAAGGGGAGCAATAATGCATAACCCTTTTAAATTTGCGATTTTGATTTAAGGCATATTTTTTCGTGTCAATTTTAAAATAGCATGGTATCAAATTGTTGGAAAAAAATGCTCATTTTAAATATCCTAGTGAACTACCATCTTTTCATTTGGAAAAATGGAGTAAACGTCAAGAAAACAGAATTTCATTTTTTAAACGCTTGTGATACTTTTATTAACATTATTATGACATAATTTTAATTTTCATATACCTACTACTTGTCTATAAATTAACAGATTTAATTAATTTGTAGCACTGTAGATGAAAAATAAAAAATAAACATAAAAATATTATAACAAGTCAAAAAATGACAAGTGTGGTGTCATTTTACTCATAATGAACCCAAATGGGTAAAAATATATTAGATGGGCCATTAAAAAATTAAAATCAAGGTTATGCAATCATTTTATTATCTATAAATATAAAAAAGTTATAGGGGTGAACGTCTTTTGAGAAACACCCGGTATACGAATGGGACGCTCGGGAGGTTAAATTAATATTTGATTGGTAAATTTTTGACATAATCAAGCTCTATTGGCAAGATGGGAATGACCAAAGTAAAGCGATTTCAAAGGTCTATTTTATCAGTTTCGCTGTACTTTTAATAAAACCAATCCAAAAAACTAATAAAATTAAAGCCATCTTGTTTATGTGTTATGGTAGAATGTAAAATTGCCATTTAAAAAGCAACTTGGCTTAAGACAAAGAAACTGTGGCATAAAGTTGTTGTTTTTTCAATGTAACTCCCTGTATATTTCCATTTATACAAAGGTCTTACTTTCCTGTTTCCATAAATATATAGTTTGTCTATATTAGATCAAACGATTTTTAAGATATGAGCGATCAAATTTTTAAAAAGGTATATTCATTTGAATAGAACGCATTCGAAAAGAACAGCCCCGCAAAATGGCGATGCATTAAAATAACGTCACGGAAGTGTCGGAAAATAAAGTTTCGATATATCTAGAATGCCTTGAAAAATAAAACCATGTACAGGGTGTCCCAAATTCGAGCCTCATCATGGGGATCTCGGAAACTATAAGAGATACAGCATCGGTTAAATTGTGGCAAAGTTGCGCAATTTCATACTGAGCAATATCGCAAAAAAATATCTAAGCTATCTATTTTAGTTTTTGAAATTTTTGCAAAAAACTAAAATTTTGAGTTTTTGTTTTTTTAAATTGCACGACCTATTTTATCCGCTACAGAAAAACAAGCACGACATTGTTAAAGCGCTCCATATTGTGACGTTTTTAGAATTTCGTTACAACGTTTCGTTTTTGTGGAACTATTATCAACTTTAATTTTTTTAAATACGGACCTGCATTTTTTATTTTATTTTTTGATAGCCCTTTAAGCCCTGAATTCAACTATGTACCACACTTAATTATATTCAGACGTTTTGATGTCATTATTACATCTTCAGGAATGTGATAATTATTTTTAAATACGGCCCTGGTGTATATTTGACTCTTGGTTTATTAAAACTACCATACTGGGCTAAATTAGTATTAAACGTAGCAAAATAACTATAGTGAGGCTGCAAGCGTTCAGGATAGTCCTGTAAATAACGGTCACAAGAAATTTGTGGATTCCTATTGGAAGAATAATAAACTCGTAACATATCGCGCTTTTCTAAAGCAGAAAACATAATTTTGCTGAAATATTCAGTATAAATGGTGACTGCAGTTGTCAAGATAATTAAGGTGGAAGAATCAACATGCTTGCCAACCTATAACCTATTTCGCGCATATTTATTTAATTTTTCTAGCTTTTACACAAAATTTAAATAAAATCATTATCGTCTTCATATTTTATAGGTAATAATTGACATATTAAATAAATATCAAGGAATTTCATTAATTATTTTAGGAGAATTTTATAGCGAAAAATGTCGGGTAAGATTTTTTTTAACATTATTATGTCATTCTTCTTTCACTATACAATTCTCATAAAATTAGCAATGAAATAAATTCATATTTTTGTAAAATGTCAGCTATTACCTAAACATTGTAACGACGATATTGATTTTATTTAAATGTTAGTTAATCAAATAATAAACTAAAGAAAGCAACGCGAAATAGGTTATAGGTTGGCAATAGATGAAATGACGTTGAGAATTCCACCTTGCCACCTTAAGCCAAACAATCAAGTAAAAGTTCTTGTCATAGCAACCTTTGTTTTGTTTGGTTTTATTTTTACTTTGTTACAATCTATATAAAAACTTAAATATAGTAAAATATTTGTATAAAATTCCGGATCCATTTGTCCACATGTTGTTTGTGGTAAAAAGATTAAGTAACTAACACCAGGGCCGTATTTACAAATAATTATCACATTCCTGAAGATGTAATAATGACATCAAAATGTCTAAATATAATTAAGTGTGTTACATGGTTTATTTCAGGGCTTAAAGGGCTATCAAAAAATAAAATAAAAAATGCAGGTCCGTATTTAAAAAATTAAAGTTGATAATAGTTCCATAAAAACGAAACGTTGTAACGAAATTCTAAAAATGTCACAATATGGAGCGTGAAAAGTTGCCTTAACAATGTTGTGCTTGTCAAACAGTTTAAAAAAACAAAAACTCAAAATTTTAGTTTTTTGCAAAAATTATAAAAACTAAAAAAGATAGCTCAGATATTTTTTTGCGGTATTGCTCAGTACGAAATTGCGCAACTTTGCCACAACTTGACCGATGTTGTATCTCTTATAGTTTCCGAGATCCCCATGATGAGGCTTGAATTTGGGACACCCTGTACATAATATGAAAAGGAGAATCGGTTGTAAGCCGTATTTTAACAATTAAACATTTTTGTATTTAGCGTAATTTTTATTGCTATTGCGTAGTGCTTTCGGCCAATTAATGGGCCATCATCAGGGCTAAGGTTCTAAAAGAAAAGCACAAACGAGAGTAAAAGCAAAGTTGAAATAAACTACAGCTAAATAGGTGTTAACAATCAATATAATATGATTTAAATTCATTGTAGATACTGACTAGGTCTGGTGAGAATATTTACTCGTCGAATTATGTCAATGAGACAAGAAACATATTATCAAAATAAATGAAAATTTCTAAACAAATTTTCTTGAGTAGTGGTTTTTAATTTTAATAAAAAAATACCCGACTGACATTATTTGACATATGAACATAAAATGGTGAGATAATAGTATATTAAAGTACACGTTTCATAAGAAGCGGTTTTAGCGCACGCGTCTATTTTAAAAAACGAGCCACGAAGTGGCGAGTTTTTTAATTGACACGTGCGCTAAAACGCCTTATGAACCACGTGCTTTATACTATTTTTTCTATTTGTAGTTTTTTAATAAAAAATACATGTTTAAAAAGAAAATAAATCCTTTAAATTTTTATGTCTAAATTTTATGTTGGTAATACTATTTTTTATCATAGTAACCTCTGGACAACAAAAAATATTTTGCGAACTGTCATTTTTTGATTTATTGACCCATTTTCACCACGAGATTCTAAAGTTATTTTAGCGATATGAGATTTAAAATTGGACGGAATACGTTGTGTGATCCTTGTACATTCGGTACATATACAGAGCGTTCGGAAATTCGGGCGATTTTGCTAATTTTTTTTGAATTTCAAAAGACGTGATTTTACGTCAATTTTTCAATTTTTCAATTTCAATGTTACCAACATCAAATAAAGAAAAAACGCGTATCGAAATAGCTTCATTATGAACTTCATTTCAAGTTCATAATGAACTTATTATGAACGTCAAATAGAAAAAAAATTGTTACTATGAAACTACGAATAATAGGAAACAGAACAATGGTACTAACATTTTAAATACGATTAATTCCGTCTCAATGAATAAAATTAAAGAAAAATAAATGAAAAGTCTTTAACTCCGTTAATTATTTAAAAGAAAATAATTTAAAACAGGATTTTTATGATATGATCTAGAGTCTAAAAAAATGGATTTTTATTATTAGTTTCACAAGTCTTAAATTCAGACACTAATCTGGATAATTAATTGAATAATGTACCCTTCAACTTTTGTATTAATATTTTTAATGTATTTGAAATAGTAACGGAGCTATTGTACTTTGCCACACTAAAGGGCCACCCTGTATATGGATTTCAAGGTTCTCGAGATAGTTTAAATCTCTGAAGATTTTATGATCAAAGTGATATAAAATTTTGCTGTTAGAAGTTGGTGAGAAACTATGATTTAAATATGAGGTGCTGTCAGTCGTACTTGGTCGGTTGACATGTTCTTTTATTCTTGTTTCGAGTTTTCTTACGGTTTTTTCAATGTATAGAACTGGGCAGCTACCACATAATAATTTGTATACTCCCTTTTTGTCAAGATGTGAAACGTTTTCTTTATTTCTGAATAAATGTACCATGTATGTGTGTGATTCATTAAGGTGGGAGTATCAACATGCTTGCCAACCTATAACCTATTTCGCGTAGATTTATTCATGTTTTCTAGCTTCTATACAAAATTTAAATAAAATCGGTATCGACTTGATATTCTATAGGTAATAATTGACATATTTAATAAATATCAAGGAATTTCATAACTTATTTTAGGAGAATTGTATAGCGAAAAATATCGGGTAAGATTTTTTTTAACATTATTATGTCATTGTCACTCATTGTTCTTTCACTATACAATTCTCCCAAAATTAGCAATGAAATAAATTGATATTTTCGTAATATATCAGATACTACCTAAATAATGTACCGACGATATTGATTTTCTTTAAATCTTAGTTATTAAAATAATAAATTAAAAAAATCAACGCGAAATAGGTTATAGGTTGGCAATAGATTGAATGACGTTGAGAATTCAACCTTAAGGGTGGCGACCAGCCATATCTCGGAAACTACTAGGCATAGAAACTTGAAGGAAAAAAAATTATGATTAAAGCGGTCATGAGAAAATTCTGGAAATTACTTTTAAGTTCCTCATTTCGCCGCAAGGGGGCACAATTAAATTTTTTTTTTAAATTCTAAATTTCTCCGAAATTTCCCATATTAAGATATAACTCTGATTACATCATCGAAAAGCTTAGACAATTCTGCATCATTTTGGTTTAAGGCTCATTGGCGTACCGGCCTTGATAAGAGTGGGGGAAGCTATTGAATGTGCAAACATTTAAATCGCTGTAACTTGTAAACGACTTATCCGATTTTACTAAATTTAAGCTTGTTTGGAAGGGAAAGGTAAGTATCTTCAATCGCCGTATCCAATAGTACACGATAGTGTTTAATAAAATTGCTAGAGGGCACAATTTGTAATAATAACAGTTTTTTCGATTTTATCCCTAAAATTAAAATCATACGGTATAACAATGACATCATAATCGAAAAGTAGATTAAATTTGCAAGAAAAGATGTGAAGACCGCAGTTCGATATCTTTGTTCGTTTCAGAGTTATTGCCAAAACAATAATTTTTAATACAAATTGCGCCCTCTAGCAATTTTATTAGAAATTATCTTGTACCATTGGATACGACAATTGAAGGTACTTACCTTTCTCTTCCAAACAAGCTTAAATTTAGTAAAATCGGTTAAGTCGTTTAGAAGTTACAGCGATTTTAATGTTTACAGTTTCACTTGATAAGAGTGGGAGTAGCTATTGAAAGTGTAAACATTTAAATCGCTGTAACTTCTAAACGACTTATCCGATTTTACTAAATTTAAGCTTGTTTGGAAGAACCTTTAATTGTCGTATCTAATGGTACAAGATAGTTTCTAATAAAATTGCTAGAGGGCGAAATTTGTATTAAAAATTATTATTTTGGCAATAACTCTAAATCGAACAAAGATATCGAACTGCGGTCTTCACATCTTTTCTTGCAAATTTCATCTACTTTTCGATTATGATGTCATAGTTATACCGTATGATTTGAATTTCCGGGATAAAATCGAAAAAACCGTTATTATTACAAATTGCGCCCTCTAGCAATTTTATTAAACACTATCGTGTACTGTTGGATACTGCGATTGAAGATACTTACCTTTCCCTTCCAAACAAGCTTAAATTTAGTAAAATCGGATAAGTCGTTTAGAAGTTACAGCGATTTTAATGTTTACACATTTAATAGCTTCCCCCACTCTTATCAAGGTCGGTACGCCCATGAGTCTTAAACCAAAATGATGCAGAATTGTCTAAGCTTTTCGATGATGTAATGAGAGTTATACCTTAATATGGGAAATTTCGGAGAAATTTAGAATTAAAAAAAAAAATTTAATTGTGCCCCCTTGCGGCGAAATGAGGAACTTAAAAGTAATTTCCAGAATTTTCTCATGACCGCTTTAATCATAATTTTTTTTTTCTCCAAGTTTCTATGCCTATTAGTTTCCGAGATATGACCGGTCGCCACCCTTAATGAATCACACTGTATATTAATAATATGACAAAGTCAATAGATTTAAGAAACTGCAGTTTGTAGTATTTCTAGTATAAGTAAAAGTATGTATTATCAATGTTATACACATATAAAAACTCTAGAGTTTGACATAATAATATTTACAAATTGCCATGGGTCTTATCTTTTCCATCCTAGACGCACTAAACTCAAATGAATACAGCAGTTTGTTTGTTTTAATCAAATTCTCTATTTAAAAAGCAATTTAAGATTCTATGGTAAAACATAACCAAGATGGCTATATTGGTTTAAATAGAAATTCAGGGAAACGCAAAAAATAGGCCCCTGTTCAGTCCTGATTGGATGACCCTGTACTTTTATAAAAATAAACTTATTTATTTCATTGTCGGCAATAGTAAAACGCCGAGTCTTCACTATCTTGAACGGTCGAATAGAAAGAAGCAATACGCTTCCTTCTTCCTTGATGTCATATAAACGTAAATCGCACAATTTACATTTTCTACAAGAGAATACATACATACAGGGTTAGTTGAAATAACCGAAACGGCTAATTTTCACTTATAATATCACAAGAGCTTAAAAATTTCCAGGAATAATTTAAGCTCGCGTGGGATTCGGTAAGAAAATTTCACACCACTTTACACCATAATTTGGAAAAAAAAATTATTAATCAAACTTGACATTTTAAACTAATTTCACTGCTTGTCAAGTTGGCCAGGGTATTTTGACATAATATGTTGAATTGTCATTTTTGTTTAACCGGTTCTGTCACTAAGCTTAATAATTACTAGGTATATAGTTTAAAACGTCTGTACGTTGAGTGTTGAGTTTAATAATAAAAAATACATTTCTACCACCTTTAGTAACCTAAAATTATGAAAGCGCGATAGACTGAACTAATACCCATCTGTGTTATAGCATTTGGTGTAACTAAAGTTGGTATTTTTCTTTATTTAACGAAATATGGTGCATATACCTATATGATTATTTTAGAATTTATTTCATGTTGAACTAATATACTTTAACAAAAAATACATTTCTACCACCTTTAGTAACCTAAAATTATGAAAAGGCGATAGATTGAACTAATGCCCATCTGAGTTTTAGCATTTGGTGTAACTAAAGTTGGTAATTTTTTTTTATTTAACGAAATATAGTGGATATACCTAAATCATTTTTTTAGAATTTATTTCATGGTGACCTAATATACTTTAGCAAAAAATACATTTCTACCAACTTTAGTAACCTAAAATTATGAAAGGGCGATAGACTGAACTAATACCCATCTGGGTTTTAGCATTTGGTGTAACTAAAGTTGGTAATTTTTTTTTATTTAACGAAATAGGATGGATATACCTATTATGTAAATATATTTTAGAATTTATTTCATGTTGATTATTACCTTCATTGGCAAATCTCTAATGATATCCACTAATAAGCAAAATAATAACGAAATAAATTTAATTATTATAGGTTATATAGACATCTAATTAATTCGTCACCTTCCTATTCACCATTAAGAAGAGAGGATGGGTTAGAATTCAAGCAACATTTAAATCTTATGTTTGTACATCCGACGTTTGTTGAAATATAAATTGTTAATGCATAATAATTAAACAAATTTGTGTTTTCTGTTTAATGAAACGTTATAGCGAATAATAAATAATAATGTTACATAATTCAGATATTTTGCATTATTCACAGGTATATGTACAGGGTCTTCCAACGAGGACTGAACAGGGGCTCATTTTTGAGCTTCCTTGTATTTAAAGAAAAATCCAAAATAGCCAATCGATGTACTTTTTCCTGCAGAATTCAAAAATGAAACCAATAATTTATTTGAACCAGAAACAAAAGAGTTACGCTATGGATAAGGTGTTTTTTAAATGGAACATAGCTTTTTTTATACGATTTTTGGAACGAGTGATTTTTTTTTTGTCCGTTCTGATTAAAATATTTAATATTGTGACAGCTATTTTTATTAAATTTTAATGTTTTATTCAGTATAATTTAACTTTAACCTGTTTGAAACATACACTAGGTAATAAAGGTATAATCACCTTTGAATCCTTCAAAGTCAAAAAATTTGACAAATTTACTATAATATTGCTGAAATGACTTTGAAAGATTCAAAGGTGATTATACCTTTATTACCTAGTATATGTTTCAAACAGGTTAAAGTTAAATTATACTGGATAAAACATTAAAATTTAATAAAAATAGCTGTCACAATATTAAATATTTTAAACAGAACGGACAAAAAAAAAATCACTCGTTCCAAAAATCGTATAAAAAAAGCTATGTTCCATTTAAAAAACACCTTATCCATATCGTAACTCTTTTGTTTCTGGTTCAAATAAATTCTTGGTTTAATTTTTGAATTCTGCAGGAAAAAGTACATCGATTGGCTATTTTGGATTTTTCTTTAAATACAAGGAAGCTCAAAAATGAGCCCCTGTTCAGTCCTCGTTGGAAGACCCTGTACATTATTTAATGGATGTAGATCATATGTTTACCTTTTCAAGTGTCAAAAAATTTCCACTTAAATATCGTGGCGCCTCGAAAAAAATTTCGGATATATTAAGGGGTGTAGATCGGGGGCATCTAGCCGTGCTGACTTTGATTGACTTTTCTAAAGCCCTTGACACCATAAGCCATCAGCTCCTTTGTTCCATATTGAAATTTATTGGTATCGGTGAGGAAGGTTTAAAATTACTGCAAAGTTTTTTGAACGCAAGAAGTCAGTCTGTTCTTGTTGCTGGTGTTCAATCGGGGTCACTTCCAATCTCTTGTGGTGTCCCCCAGGGCTCGATCCTGGAACCCCTCCTATTCTCTATATATACCTCACAACTAATAAATCAGGTAAGACATTGTAAGGTACATCTATATGCCGATGACACGCAGGTTTACCTTATCTTCGATCCTTGTGATACAGACGCATCTCTGCAAGAGATAAATGATGATCTATCCAGGTTAGTCTCGGAAGCTTCTGATCACTCACTATCCATTAATTTAAAAAAAAGCTCTGTCATGCTCTTTGGTCCCGCAAGGATCCGAGAGGTTCTTTTACCATCGATTAAAGTAAAAATTAACAATGATGAATTACCCATACTTGACAGTTGTAGAAACCTAGGTCTTACAATAAACTCCAACCTAAAATATAGAGCTCACGTGAGCAACTGTATTAGAGCAGCTTATTTTAATTTAAAAATGATTTTCAATTGTAGAAACTACTTGAATCAAAAGCTAAGGGTTATCTTGTGTGAGGCATTGGTTTTGTCCAGATTTAATTTCTGCGACAGTGCTTATGGTTTGGTTATGTCTTCGTCTAATATTTGGTATTCGCCGTAGAAATTATATTTCGCATAAACTGAAAAATCTTGGCTGGTTGAACATGGGCAATAGGCGTTTACTTCATGCAGCTTGTCTGTTTCATCGAATAGTTTTAACTAAATCACCTTCTTATTTAAGCAAAAAAATAAAATTTAGGTCAGATGTTCATTCCCTGAATATCAGATTTAGGGATCGTTTAACACCTCCCGCCCATAGAACCGAACAATTCAAAAAATCATTTTCTTACCAAATAGCCAAAATTTATAACGAAATTCCCGAAAGTTTTAAGTTCAAAAGTCCCATATCATTTAAGTTTGCGTATAAAAAGCTTTTATTAAGTCAACAATAAATTTTATAAATTTTGCCACTATTGGAAAAAATATTAATTTGTATAAACTTTAATGGTCCATTTCTTATAATATATCTTTATTTCAATAATATAATATTAATTTTATCCACGCCCCACGGTTATTTGCTCCTAAAAAAGTAACTTTTTTCACTTAAATCATAGTTTTTTTCCCTTGCTATAGCCTATCTGCTGTGCATGCTTAAGGTAAAGAACAGGGGGAGTGTCTTGCCTTCAGGTTTTTACACTCCCATCTGACCTTCGGCATTTCCCATTAGGTGTACTTTACTTTTAGGTTGTATTATAAATTAAAATGGAAATAAAGACCTTATTTATTTATTTATTTATTTATAAATGCATTCACTTTCAAAAATGTTTTATATCGATCCCTTTGTTTATCCTTAATATACTTTGCTATTTCGAATGGATATCCCACGTAGTTGAAGCCTTTTACTGCTCCGACATTTTCTGAAGGTCGGCAAGCACAACTCGTTCATCTGTATTTATTTCATTTTGTCCGGTAAATCAACTTACCATGTACTCATTTGCGGCCGGTAAGTGGAACATTACAGTATCAGGTACTGTAAAGTATTGCCTAGCAACCATCTTTTGTTTTTAGAAATATTAACTTTTTAATTTGGATTTTTGACAAGTTGTCACTTAAAATTATAGGAAACAAAATGTTCCAGCAGTGGCGTAGCCAGCCTTGCGGGGCGGGAGGGGCGAACATATATGGGGGCGCTTTAGGAATCACTATCATTATTATTATTATTAAAAATATGGTGTTTGTTTTTCAAAATACATAAACAGTAAAAAAATCAGTTGATTAACAGCGATCCATGTCTGATTTAATTTGTTTGATTACATTTTTTGATTTAGTTTTTAATCAATTATTAAATCATTTGTATGATTTGCACTGTTATTGACACAAAATAATCATTTTGAATTACTTTAAATCTATACTGGTCAATTGCGTAAAATATGTCAACGTTTTAAATCATAATCTGATTTTAGGGGATTTAAAAATGCCTAGGAATGTGCTGACGCATGCGTAGCATGCAACGACCTAATCAGTTTTGGAGTACCTACGCACGCGTCGCGCGGGCAGTTGGCTATGAAATCTCGTGGTTGTTAATTGATTGCGCAGGTACATTTTGTCAAAGTTTACATATTGCTGTTAACATAGAAAAAATAAACTGGTTAGTTTCTTTTTTCTATGTTTTGTTAACTCTAATTTTGTGTGCTGTTTATTTTGTTTGCCTGTGGTTTTAGCAATGACATTATAATGTTAGTGAAACTTAATTTAAACAACGTGAAAAAATACGCAAAAATTGCAGACTGCAACGCTGATGATCGGCTCGTAGGACTTTAAAGTATAGGTAAGTCGATACATGATATTATATGGTTTTCGTGCATGCCAGTTATTTATTAATTTGAGTGCATTTGCCAATCGGTGCTTTGTCCAATTTTTAAGATGTACCAGGCTAAATTAACCCTAATCAAAGTTGATTAAAAGAGAAAAAAAAACTTTTCATCCTTGTAATATTAATTACTACTAACTAAAATTAAGTGCTCTCGGAATATATTTCCATCCTTTAACGTATGATCTTTAAAAAGAGAAAACACAGTTATGTGCAGTTTTTTCCCTTGTATGCTGATTTATCTATTTGTTTTTCACTAAATAAATTCAATAGAAAAGGATATCCAAATTTATCACTTACACACTTAAAAATAATTATTAAATTTTAAATCAAAATGAACTCCGTACTGATTAAATGCAGGTCCACATCAGATTGATATATGAATTGAAAACTGAAATATTTTTATACTAAATAATTTTTTATTTTTCTATTTTATTATTCTAAAACAAAAAATAATAAATGGATACTCTAAAGTGATTAAAAGATTAAATCGAAAATGATTAAAGGATCACCTATCATTTCCAATTTAATCATTAATAATTAAAAATATTTAATAAAAATTGATTAAAACACAATCATTAATAATTTTTAGGTTAATCATTTTTGATTAAGACTGGTTAATCACGGACTCTTTGGTTTAATCAGTAAGCAGTGTTAATTTTTTTAATCAATCTGGTGTGGACCTAGATTTATTCAGTGCGGAGTTCATTTTGATTTAAAATTTAATCATTATTTTTAAGTGTGTATAATAGAATACTAAATTATTTTCAATTTCAATAAATGTTACAGGGTGTAATTAAAGTTTATTTTTATTTTGCATACGGGCACCAAGCGGCAAGGGGCGCCATGCAAGGGGGGCGGGGGGCAGGCGCCCCCCCTGGACCCCACCTGGCTACGCCACTGTGTTCAAGTACACATATTAAGCATTAATTATTTAATTCATCATATATACATTAAACTAAATTAAACTTGGAATATAATAATACCTATGCAAGTTTTTAAAACTTATAATAACAGTAGGGGAAGATCGCCCTTGATGGCATACTTCCCATGATGGCATATCACAGGTATCTCTGGAATAAACCAGGTTTTGCGTCATACCGCATAGTTAGACGGGCGCGCGTATTGACCGTTCAGTTGTGAGTCGAATTTCAGTCGTGAGGGACGTTTTTATGTAAAGTTATTTAATAGAACAGAAATTGTTAAGTGCCGAAGTAATATTAGCCAGTTTTTAAAACAAAAATTTATTATGTTGGGTGCATTAAATTAGAATGCACGATTTATCCGATAACTATAGGATATAGATGTTACATTGCTATGATTATTTTAATTCAACAAAAATATTCCTTTTACAGGTATGCTTCCTTCAGACTTTTGCATTTTACTGGAGTATATGCCATCATAGGCAATGCAGTTGCTGGTTAAATTGGTTAAAACCTTTGAATTAAAAAATATATTACGTGGTAAAAAAAAGGTGCCATCACTGGCGACCTTCCCCTAACTGTCATAATTCAAAACAAAATAAAGGCAATCATGGCCTACTATAAAAATGAGTTCCACGCCCCGAATAGTATTTTTTATAAGCGGCTTCCAATTTTTGCGGTATTAACCGCGATTCTGCTTTACTATTTAAGTAACCAATGTTAAAACTAATTTTTTAAAGCAGCCAATAAAGACAGTGTGGCAGATTGCAAATTCGTTTTTGTTTTTTTCATTTCCATGATGACTGACTGACAACTGATGTCACATAACAATCTCAACCATTTTACACTATGAAATCTTATTTTTCATGCATTCATTGTTTATAGTACCTATTTATAACAGTATTTATGATTTCAAAGTGTACCAATAAAAATAATTATGTAAATTATTCGTGAATAATCGCGGCTGCGCCGTCGTGCTTGCAAATTCGCGCGTGATTTAAAGACCTTAATATCCTCGTATTTTTTAAAATACTTACTATTCGTTCGTGAACATACGGTTTCAATTTACAACATTATTCTTTTATAAAATGTAATTGTAGACGCGCCTTTAGCCGGTCAATATCGCAGTCATTATCAGAAACTATGCATTGTTAAAAAAGTAAAGAAAAACAATGGCGGGGTCTTTACAAAATGATTAATGATGCGCCATTGAAGGCTTGTCTTTGGGAAAATGTATCGGCAAGAATAATTTATTGTATCACGCCCATCCATTAAATTAAATTAATTCAGTAATTGATTTTTGATATACTAGAGATATAGGTACTATAATAATTATTTAATATACCTAGTGGTTTTTTTATTAAGATACGCTTACAAGAAAACAAAAAATAATTTTTTTAAATGTAAATTTGAATCCCATCGCATAGCATTTTGGGGATTTTTTAATCAATATCTTCTAAATTTTGTATCGGGGATTTTAGGTATGGAAAATAAAGTTTGTTGCTTTCGTTTATTTGGTTTGATTGCAAGAATTTAAAAATACTATTAAATATAGATTTTTATTAAAATTTCGCTTTTTTTAAGCACCCTGGAAAATCAGAATAGTAGCTTCTGTAACGAGGTTGGAATGAAAATTCGATCCGAGCGTGAGGAACCACGAGTATCGAATTTTCATTCTAACCGAGTAGCAGACTATATTTTCTCACGACCATCCAGTTCCATATTTGATTCATCCGATTTTTCACTCATTTTTTGACTTGCACTAAAATTTGTCTGAAAATAATTATTACAACGCGGCCCTTTTTATCTGACACTGACAGTTTCGAAATTCATGGCAACCTATGTCGTTTATATCAATGACAGAATATTCATTCCGTATCTTGTTATGGAATGAAAATACACGCAAAACGCACAAGAAGCAAGTGTTTCAGAATAAATATTCCAACTCAAGAGCGAGAATTTTTACATTCTATTATCAAAAATGATTTTGGAATTATTGCATTCAGTAATGGTCGTGGAGAAATGTTTTTACGCTACAGGTCATTTCCTATTCTTTTATTTTCATACTAACATTTTTTGCGTATTTTTAATAAAGCAGCTATTGTAAATAATATCTCAAAGTCTTACCTTTTTGACATCATTTAAATATAGACCTGTATTTATATATACAGTGTGTCCAAAAAAGTATGCAACATATGGGAAAGATTTTTATTACCGATTTCTCAGAAAATTTTATTCTTGATAAAAGTTGGTGCATGCCTTAAAATTATAAACGCATATTTTATATTTTACCTGCGGCTAATAGTAAGGGAGCAAATATCATTTTTTTAAATTGCTCTAAGACTGGACTTGACCGTAGTAGGTGAAAATGACAAATGAATTATTAGTTATTTCCACTCGTATAAATAGAGTTGGATTCTGTTATAATTTTTATTACAACCCAAGCTGGCTAACATGTGTTTAAATATGTGTGCAACACGCTAATATCTAAACCCACCCGTATCATTGAAAAGTTTTAAAAGGTTTGCAACTACTTAATACATTTTTATAATAAACACATGATTAAAATATTTGAATAATATATTAAAATCGCGTAAATAAAAAATCGACCAGAAGCGTACCGTTTCGGGGAAAATAGATATTAAGAAAAAAAAAAAAAAAATTGAGACATAACTCAAATTTCGTATTTGGACTAAGTTTTTTATTTGCAAAAACATTTCTATATAAAATTTTGTTGTATTTGTACTAATTAATGTACTTTACTCTTAAGGCCATTTCGAAAAAAATGGGATTGCTCCCTTACTATTAGTTGCAAGTGAAACATGAAATATGCATTTATAGTTTTAAGGCATGCACCAACTTTTATCAGGAATAAAATTTTCTGAAAAATCGGTAATAAAGAAGTTTCCCACATGCTGCATACTTTTTTGGACACACTGTATATATTTCTTAATTTGCTGTGGATAATTAAATCTGTATGTCCGCAGTTTTTGTTATTTCATTACCACTAGATGCAGAGCATGGCCCTGCGGTCAATTAGCCTACCCTAATTAATACTTGCAAACGCCATAAACATATCAAATACGAAGTGGACCTACCTGCTCTTGATAACAAAGACAACATTTTTAGGCAAAATAATGGTAAACAAGTGACATTATTAATATGGTAAATATGTCACCCTCTAGATCTTTCAGATATACAACAATGAGGTTTTATTAAAATAAATGGTCGGTAGCCAGTGGCGCCACCAGAAATTTTGTTCAGGAGGGGCTTTAACCTCTTGCGCCGCAGGCGAAAATTTTTTTGGGTGCCACGCCCTTTTTTGGCTAAAATACGTATGATTGACGAGAGCGACAGCCCCCTAAAACTTCTGCAATAATACGCCGCTAGCCCTAACGAAATATTTATGAAAAAAAATTTTGAGATTTTATTTTAGTTAGTAAAAATGTATTTAAAATAGGTTACGCATATATTAAGCATACTTATACTAAAACAAAACAAAAACCTTATACAATAAGTTGTAAGTAATCACTAATAATACTAATATTAAAGTAAAATTCTTCGTTTTGTTTTTGCCATTTCGTCCAGAATTTCTTCCACGGTAATATCAATATCGTGGTTCGCATAAATAGGTAGACCAGGGTCGATAATTTTGAAACAAAAAAAATAATAGTAGGATGAAACCCATTGGAAAAGAATGAGAATATAACAAAAACGAAAGAAAAAATAATTTACGGGCGATCCGAGGTCGGGAAGTGGAAGGGGGTGAGTTTTTAAGGCTAGAAAACGATTTATCTCGATTTCCGAGAAAACTACAAGTCCTATGGAAAAACGTTAAATGGCAAAGTTGTAGGTAATAAAAAGATCTACAACTTTTGTATTAACACTTTTTTCACATTGCCTCAAAATTGATGTGAAAAATTTAAATAACCAAGTTTTTGTTTTTTTATTTTTATCTTACAAAAAAAATTATGTTTTCACGAAATTTGGTGATAACTTACCTTTTTATGTCCCAAACACACTGTAAATATTTTAATTTAAAATATTTATTTTTCACCTTATTTTGACTTAATATCGAAAAAGCACCTTTATTTTCAATCGAAAATTCTCACGTCAAAATATCTGCTGTTTTAAAAAAGTCAGTGGGCTTTTTGTTCGTTGAAATCTCCACTTTCTGATGGTATAAGAAAATATATACATTACTATGGTAAATGTTCTCAAAAAATGCAAAGAAATGGAAAAAAACTCTAATCCGAAATTTTTTTTTTAATCATTATGTACAATTTTGACCTATTTATTAAAATTTATACTTTAATTACTCAAAAAACGTAAGAATCCATGTTACATTGATAAACAAAAAAATTACAAATCCATAAAACATTGAGATCGCAAAAAACATGCGAAAATAGTTCGCGTGACATGAAAAATTGGTTTGCAATTAAACGAATAGGCTAAGTTTCTAAGCTCGGGGGGGGGGGGTCTGCAGCCCGGCAGCCCCCCCCACCCTGGTTGCGCCACTGTACGGTAGCAAAAGCCAAGACGATATACTTTGAGATGTACTTTACTTTGCCGCATAAACGCCATTTATATAACAACCTTGTATACATGGGCAGATTAAAAATACCTAAATTTATAAGCTGTATGTCGAAGAGGTTGAAACTAAGCAATAATACATAGTGAAAAATTCAAATGAACAGCCAGGGATGTCTGTTATTTAAACAAAATAATCATACTGGATTTCTGTCTTTGTGTGTGACATAAGCAAGTACGTGGTTGCAAAAATACTAATGGTAAGTTTTAAAGAACTGCTAGCTACTGCAAAAAAGCTTCCGGATCTTGACCTTAAATTTCTATGTTTGTTGCCTTTGCCTTCCAGTCTTTTTGAAACTACCTGCTTACCCATTTTATCTAATAAAAGGATTTTGACAAGAAAATACTCTATATGGTTAAGTTTCCTTTTTTTTTGACAACTCATTTTTACTCTTTATCTTATAACAAAATATAATCATTTATACTTCTTACAATGCTTTTCTCTTTCTAACGTCCATCAAAACTGACACCCTAATCAGTCATTTTGGAACGAAACTATTTTGTGTGATAAAACATCGCTGAAATCGTCCATAAGCTTCTTAAATTAAAATGTTTAATATAAATTGATTAAAATATATCAGTAATGATTCCTACATTAATAAGTTTTGAATAAGAAGGCTTAGTCAATAATCACGTATTAATAATTAATTTAATTAGTAGGTGTAGCGGACATACATACAAAATATAATTTTATCAACAAATTATTTTGTAGGTATTTGCTGGTACGTGCTCATGAAAAGGCAATAGAAAATGTGCATTGTATTTTAACCATCCGTTTACAGCTGTACCCTCTGACCAGGGGTCGGGAGTAATATAAAGTAATAAAAGCTAACAATTCGGTACAGGCAATAAAGCACGCCTCTAATTCCAGGGCATCTCTTAGAAATATTGCCGACGCTTTTTGGGATTTTCCAATAAGGTAATAAGAAAGACAGTTAGTTAATCTCAGCTAGCCATACGATACGCTCGGCACTCTGAGACCGCTCACAACCCGCTCCGTTGTAAATATTGTAACGTTTATGTAAATATATAGTTTAAGTGTACATATAAACATTCATCTTTTCATTTCACTAAACACCCTATACACGACCAACACACCCCCAAAGTAGGCAGTGTTCATGTTTTAAATCAATCTTATATGGACCTGAATTTAATTAGTACTGACCTTATTTTGATTTAAAATTTAATAATTTTTTTTAAGTGTGTACTAAAATTAACCTCAAGTTAATTGGAAATTAATAATTTTATGATACTCACTCTGTACATAAAGCAAACCTATAATAGGGATCTGAGCAATACCTTGTTATTTTCCGTCAATTAGTTTTTAAGTTTCATGATTCAAATTTAAAAAAATTGTAAAAAATCGTGTTTAATTTTACAATTCAGGTGTATTGATATGTACTGGCCGTTAGTTTTAAATAAAGTATCGATCCGTCAATTTAAAACACGTAGACGATCAGTTGTGTCAGTCTATTCGGAAATATTTTTACACCTCCCCATACATATAATAGATTTCATAAGAGCCCGACGATGTGTTGAAGATTTGTACCTCGAGCCGAAACGGTACGAAATGGGTGTCTGAAGCTTAAGCTGAGCTCCCGGGATGGCGGGTGCATCGTGCACGTGTGAGACGCGACGGGAGCCAGGAAGATTGAATTTGAAAAAGGGATTTGCAGCGCGAATTGTCCATAAGATATTTATGAACGGTGTCTGGGCACAAAATGCGCTGGTGCCAACAGGTTAAAAAATGTTTTATAGAAAAGTCATGTTATTTTTAAGGATAATGTAATAAATACATTACATACATACTTTTCCGAGAGTTCTTTTAACAGTGGCGTAGGCGGCAAATGCTTTTTACATTAGGTAAAATTTATTTTTCTTACTAACGATCATTCTGCTTAGAACGCTCTTCTGTCCTAAATTTTAATTTAAAAATTTCATTTTTATTTAAAATTGAAGTCTAGGGCTAGTAACTGTTTGCCTTTGGGAAGAAAAAACATTATTAAATGATTCAAATTAAAAATGTACTGGCATAGCTGAAAAGACAAGTCTGTATTTTGTATTACAGTATACATGGACATAATTATAATGGATACCCTGGAACGGGTAGACAACGATGGTCGTTTCGTTCTAATTGGGACTCTACGGGAAATCATTACCAAAAGCAACTCCACAGAAGATGAAATATGCACCTAGTAGTAGTAGTAGTAATTGAGGGGAGGTTCCGAAACCTTGCAAGTAGACCAACGGCGACCCTTTTTGCCTACCTCAGAGTCTTCCCCCAGTCACTCTAACCACCTTGGCTCCCGCCAAAGCGTCTCGACCTCTTTATGAAGTTAAGTATGTCGCTCCAGGCCAGGGCCGTGATTTCTTCCTTTTGTAGAGCCGCCGATCCCAGCACCCGATGCCTGAGTCTTCCCAGGGCCTCACAGGTGCCCAGAAAATGCAGCGGGGTCTATTCCTTCTCCAGACATCCGGCACAGATTGGGGCTTCTTCGACGCCTATCAGTGTCGGGTGCTTCCTCATCTATAGTAGAATCAACTCCAAGACAAATACACTCTATTACTAAATCAAGAATTTATAAGAGGCATACGTTCGAAATACACAGTTTAAAACTATGTGAAATATAACTCTCATTTGGAAATCACCGAAACCTTTTTTTCAAAAAACATTCGCTCGACCGGAAATAATTAAAAACTCATGAAATAATTACAAATCTGGCAGCAGGGCTAAATAAAGATTGGAGCCAGAAAACTGGAGCATGGATTATTCAGGGGTTCACACGAGAAAGGCTCTCAAATTATCCGGGTATGAGTTTATTGCGCGTTTCCGAATTATTTATGAGAATGTTTTAGAAGGAGTTATGTGTTGTTCCTTTGAAGATAAAAAGAAGATTTTTATTGGCACTTCATTTTTTTGGTTTGGCCCAATCGTAACCTGAAAATTACGGTTTATTGAGAAATAAAAAAAATCGTTGAAAATTATGCTTTAATAATAACAAACAGGGTTTTAACGCTTTTTATTCACGATTCGTACCTACATCGCATTATAGGATTGGATCGTCTTTGGTCTATATTATATAACCTGCTACTATGTTTGTTTTCTTACATGTAGTAGATTAATCTCTATTGCTTTCATAATAATTATTCTCAAAAATTGTATAGGGCGGTTTTTGTTACAAAAAATGTGTTTTATATCATACTGTAGATAATTCGAAAACGTTATTGAAAAAGCCGGAAAATTAGAATGAAATTTAAAAAGTTATTTTAATTTTTACGAAGCTAATTTTAATAATTCAGTTTTACATAAAGGTACTAGGCCCGATTTTGAGAAAAAAATTTATTGTGGGAAATATCGCAAAAAATATAACCTTACTTTTGTATATTATATATTATACACTTTGTACTTTAATGTAGAATCGATTTTTTTAAATTATTCTAAATCGCGCGGTATAAAACTACCTCGGTACAGCGCATAAAGTAGCCCACATAGTACGGCTTTGTTGACAACTCTGCTCAACGAAGATTATGAAGACAATATAGTTATGTTCAGTGGCGGCGGCATTAGCTATAACAATGAAAAAGAAAACGACTAAATTGGCGAAGGAATGGCTCTTAAAGAGAAACCAGTTTTCCTATATTAACTTGTTAAATGAGCTGAAACTGGATCCGGGAGACTGGTTTAATTACTTGCGAATGAAGATTTCATTTTTCATAAACAGGGAAGACGGCGATACGCTTCTCTGAAATCTAATAAATATTTTTACTCATCTGGCGAATATCCGCCATTTTTAAACTTTTCATTGGCGAATACAATATAGTATGTTTCGCAATCGCAGTCCGCAGGAATGTAATACAAAGAAAGATAATAAAAAAATTAAAAATTAAAGAAAATGTTAGTTTATGTTTTGGTAGGTACTACTACACGGAAAGAAAGTGTGTGTCCAGTCCGTCTACATTGAAAGCTAATGAAAATGGTCTGGATACTAAAAAAAGTAAGATTATAAAACATTCCCACCGATTGTCTGCAATCTCTACGTTGGCAAAAAAAGGAGTTGATGACCAAGGACTTCATAAGGTTACAGGTCATTCCAGTATCAAATCTTTAAAATCATACTTGCAACTAAACCCAGAACATTACTTAAAACTTGTTAAAAATCTCCGAGAAAATCAGGAAAATGAGGTATCAGCTTCTACTTTTACTTCAAGTGCAAGCCAGGTCCAGGTGCAAACTCATTCTGCAGTATTTAAGAAAAAAAACGCGCAGATAATCAACTAAAATAATTGTAATTTTTTATAAATGTATAGTTTTTTTTACGTTTTTTATTACTGGATTTGTTAAAAATTTAAATAAAAGGTATTTAAAAACATTTGCTTCTATTTATTCTCACTCTCGTAAAATAGTCATGTGGAATAGCACTCGAAAAAAACTGCAAAATTGATCTCCTAGTTTATTTAAGTTTGTGGCTTTTGCAATTTCGCTTATGAAATTTTTTACAAAACTGCTTGCCTGAGAGCTTGTGGGGTCAGGTTTTCATTCGCTAAACGGCCAAGCAACAAACTTTTATACCAATCAAAAATTTTTCCCGATGGTACGTATATAAAATATGACAATAAATTATGTATACAGGGTGTTCCTTAATGACGTGCTAATATTTTAAGGTGTGACTCCTCAAGTCATTTTATGAAGAAAAGTTCATATAAACATATTATGTCCTAAACGGCTTAAATTTTTTGCTACAGGGTGTTGAATTTTTCTTTTTTAATGCGTTTCTTGTAATATCTCCGAAAGTACTTTAGATAATATTTTTAATTTTAGCAAGTGCTAATAGGACATAAAACCACATGTTTTAGTTATAAAAGTTATTTTTTTGTCCCACCAGTGGCGTCCCTGCAAACATGTCCTCTGATATTTTTTAGAAGAAAAGTGACACTGACTTTTTCCATGTGGATATTATTTCTGATAAGCCTGGTCAATTCTACACAAAAATGGTCTCTTGAGTTTTTCTCCTCAGGCACACCGTACTTAATTAAAATAATTAAATTAAATTAGCTCTACTATTTATTATTATTAACATTTATAATGCAAAATTTTGTTTTATAAAAATTGTTGGAAATGGCCACCTTCACTTAAGCCATGCTTTCGCCCGTCTGTGCATCGAATAGCGCACTCATTCAAATATTCAAGGCAAATTCCGTATTGTTTCACAGAAGGCAATTATTCGCTCCCTTAAATTTTCTAAAGTGTTAATGGGAGTTTTATACACTAGAGTTTTATACACTAGAGTTTTAAGATGACCGACAAGAAAAAAATCCAAACTATTGAGATCAGGAAATTTTGCTGGCCATTGTTGAGCTCCTCCGCAACCTATCCAACTATTCGGATAAACTACATCTAAATGGTCTCCATTCCAGGAGCTCCATCATGCATGTACCACATTCGATTCCTTAGCGCATAATATGGTACATCTTTAAGTAACACAGGTAGTTCTTCATGGAGAAAATGCAGATAAGACTGCCGTTAAGGCGTTATGTTTTTAAGAACGTCACCGTTCCAGGATAACTAGATTTAAGTCATTAAAAATTATTCGTCAATACTGCAAAATTAAGCCAATTTAATTTAATTATTTAAATTAAGAACAGTGTGCCTTAGGAGAAAAACGCAAGAGACCATTTTTATGTAGAATTGATCAGGCTAATCAGAAGTAATATCCACATGGGAAAATGTCAGTGGCGTACCACTTTTTTCTAAAAATATCAGATGACATGTTTGCAGGGACGCCACTGGTAAGACAAAAAATAACTTTTATGACTAAAACATGTGGTTTTATGTCCTATTAGCACATGCTAAAATTGAAAATATTATCTAAAGTACTTTCGGAGATATTACAAAAAACTCATTAAAAAAGAAAAAATTCAACACCCTGTAGCAAAAAATTTAAGCCATTTACGACATATCGATGCTTGAAAGGCAAAAGGTCTTAAGCGACACGTTTCGTGAAATTTATATTTAAACGTCACTAAAGTTTTTTTGTTTTTCCGTTTTGAATAAGCGAAGTTTTAGCTTCCTACTATGATATTTTTGTCGCTTGAGTCAACCGGAAAATAATAAATTGCAAGCCACTCTTTCCTACCAAAGCGCCAAAATAAAGGATAATTTGAAACAACTGTCGTTTAGATTATTTGGGAAAACAATTAAATCTTATTTGAACCAATTTGCTATTCAATTTATTTTTAATATTGATCGTTATCCTGTTTTGCTACAAAATAAAACAAGCCAGTATTGTCGCTTGAGCTCTTTTACGAGAATGTTGAAACATTTAAACCTATTAGCCTATATTTACTAATCAGGTGGTTAAAACGTTTTAACTAATCATTTGTATTTAAAAGTAAGGTGATTAAAACGTTTTACCTAATTATTTGTATTTAAAAGTAAGGTGGTTAAAACGTTTTACCTAATTATTTGTATTTAAAAGTAAGGTGGTTAAAACGTTTTACTAAATCATTTAAATAAATCTAACGAGGTTAAAACGTTTTACCACAATGCTAATGCTATGGTTTGTTAAGACCTTTTACCCAAATGTAATTTGGTCACTAAATTGATTAAGCGACAGCAACTTTGTTATATAAGGCTATGTTGTGTATTTATAGTCATTACAACAAAAACGTCTTAGATTTTATTGTAGTAATTTTGAAATTAAAAAAATGCGCCTGAAAATAAAAATATAAATAATTTAAAGTTAAAAAAAAACTTTAAATCGTTCTACTGCGAAGTTATTAAACTGTCGCTTATAACCTTTTGTCTTTCAACCATCGATATGTTTATATGAATTTTTCTTCATAAAATGACTTAAGGAATCACACCCTAAAATATTAGCACGTCATTAAGGAACACCCTGTATAAGAAATAGATGTTTATAATTAAAATAAAGAAAATCAGTATTTTGTTTACTTAATACATCTCCTGCTAACAGAGAAAAATCAGAACCGTTAAAGCATAAAGAAAAATATATTATTTCCTTTCACAGAGGCTTTTTTGTTTATTTTGAGAAACATAAAAGGTCAAAAGGGTATCGGCTATATTTTATTTTTTGCCAGCAGTCGTAGCCGTCTCTTTTTGCCCAGCTGAAAAATATACATTGGTCCATGTCATGTATATGATATCTCGGAAATTGATTTTCCTCATATAAAGAATTTTCTTGCAGTGAATAAGGAACCTTTCTTTATTGCCACGATATTCGGCTTTTTATTTGATAAGGGAATTCGAATACGTTCTCGCCGACGGACTTAAATAAACAACATTTGGTATGTCGTAGCTCTTTACAAAAAATCTATCAAGAGATGGGAAATGGATTTTGTCGATTTTATTACTCTATTTAAATTTACTCAGAAGAAGACCGATACAACTGGTCCTCCCGACTTAACTAAAACGCCAACAAGAAGAAACACCTTTCTTTTGTGTGCAAAATATAGGATAACAATGATTAGTAATTACCGGGTTAGATTCTGGGAAAAAACGGATCAGCCTTTTATATGCACTCTTACTTGATCGAGAACCACTCGAACATTCCAATATAATTTTTTTGTAATGGTATAATGAATAAATAATGTATATGTTTGTTTGAAGGTTGAAGACAATGATGTATGTAATACATGTGTAATAGATGTGTTTTGGACTTCCATTGCCTTTAGTTTTTCATATCACAACGTTTCAACTGGTAAGTATCTCCAGTCGTCTTCAGGTGAATACTAAACAAGTTACAAAGCTACGAGCCTATTTATACTACCTAAGGGGGCCGAGGGGGCGGAGCTAGTGACGTATGATCGAGTGCAGTCGTGAGTCATTTGCTTACGTCACCATGATTATTCATCTGCTTACGTCATCCGCTTACGTCATCACGTTTGCATCACTACTCAATCTGAGCCTACACCTATTTAACAAGGGCTTCCAAATGTTTCTTATATCTGCAGAAGGTTTACTGAAACAGTCAGGGTTCTGGATTATGACAGCTGCTTCTTTGAATTTTCTCTTCCGCCAATGCTCTTCTTTAAGTATAATTTTTGCGTTTGCCCATTGTAAATGATGGCCGTGGGTCCAAGCGTGGTCTGCTGTACCGGATCTGTTTATTTCTCCTTTCAGTGTGTGGTTTCGATGTTCTTTGATCCTTGTTTGGAGAGGTCGTAGAGTTTCACCAACATAGGATTGTCCGCATTCGCAAGTTATTCTGTATATGTCGTAGGCTGATAGTGAAATCCGTCATTTCATGAAAAGCCTAGTCACTTCATGAAGCGTCGGCAGATTGTGTAAAAGCATGAAATTACACGATCTGCCGCGTCACTTCATGAAGAGACCTTGACGTTTCGGCGTATTATGTATAACACAATCTGCCTAATTTTAAATATCGTCACTTCATGTAGTACCTAACGATGTCATGTCAGTCGGCAGATTGTGTAATTCCGTCTAAAAGGTATATTGGCAACTGGTTTGTTGAATGATGTAAGAAACATAGTACTACCGGTTTGACCGGAAGTTGACACTATGGGAAAGATAATAAAAATCGAAGATAGGGACATGTAAGCCGTTTTGCTCTAAGACGTACAGTTAGAAAGCTAGACGCTGTCAAAGGGCTAGGGGCTTGAAGTAACAAGATTGACAATATACGCAAAAGATGTCCCCTTAAAATAAAAATCGACGGGTCCGAGCGATTTTCCACATTTTCATTTTAAAGCAGGAAAATCGAGGTGGGAAGTTTTCAAATGAACACCCTGTATATCTTCCCCCTGTTTGTATCTCTACAAATATCTCGTGAAACACGATGTCGCATTTTTAATTATTTTTAACCCCCACACTAAATATTGACAAACAACTTCTAAATCCTTGGTAAATAAACTGTACGTTTTAAAAAAAACATGTCTGAGTGTTTATATTGAATATACGTGCCACACGTTTTGTGATTTTGCCCTCGGTTTAAATTTACGTGATGTTTGATCATCGACCAGGATAAACTTTCGGTGATTTTGTTAATTTTCAGTAATAACAGTACACAGAGTGAGGGAATTAGACCAATACGGTTGGGTATAATAAGCAAACAATTATTTTATATAATAAATATGTGTATATATTTACCGTAAAATTAGATTTCCTGGGCCCGGGACAAACCCATTTTAGAAACGATGCCGCTATATTCCATCAGCTTTAAATATATTAGGATTTTTTAGAAGTTAAATAGTAAAACCAGAAAAAAAAAATGTTCATCCGATTTTTACTTTGCCGCCGACACTAAACAATCACCCTGCAGGTAATGTATATCTTAGTATATTTATAGTCTTGCCTTTTTGAGATCAATTAACAAAATGCAAAAAACACGTATTTTAGGTGTTTTCGTCTGATACTTTCAACTAGAATCGATCAATTCTTTGAACACTATGTCATGTGTGTCAAATCATTCAGGTAAAATATAGACCTATTTTCTGATCTCTATTTCTTATCTTGCTGCAGTAATTAAATCTAAAAGTATGTACTCTTTGTGATTCCATTACCACTTGTTTTTGTCTATTTTGCGGTATTTAAAGCCCATTGTGGAAACGACTCTGTGAAGGGTGACACGGCTAATATTTATATTGATTCATCTTGTTTTAGCTTTATTGTAAGTTTATCCAAAGTATGAACAACCTGTTCTTCATAGAGAAAATATATCTTTCTTCTTATGATTTCTTGTTGATATTCTTCCAAATGATGTTGAAAATCATTGCGTTTTTTCCTGTTTATCGTTCATGAACGGCTTACATAATCTTTTATATATGACATTGGCGTTTTTGTAAGTAAACAGGTGTCCTTTAAAGCATCTTGCTTGATGAATTCTTTATTTATTATTGATTTATACACATTCTTAATAATTTCTTGTAAATCCAATAATAAGTGATTTCGTTTTCTTCTACTGGATGCAGAGCGATAAATTTCCAACGGGCGCATCATGATAAAAAGTAGTTAAACACTATGCACTATAGAATCAACACTCAACAGAACAGAAGAAAATTATTAAACGCACAATACAAAGGCTTTCTGAAGACTGATAAAATATCCTAATTGCACTAGGCCCGGCTCTGGGGTCAATCAACAAGAGTGCGTAATCTAAATAACAATTGCAAACGCCACAAATACGGGAATCTACCTGCTCTTGATAACATGGATAACATTTGTATGCAAAATAATGATAAATAGGTAACATTATTAAAATGTTAAATATGTCACCCTGTAGACCTTTCAGGTATACAATTTGTTGTATCACCATCATTCCTCCCTCTCTTTACATTAGTTGAACTAAAGTAAGTAGTAAGTAGTGCATTTACAGTAAACCCTTTCTTTTTTTCAAATAATTCTAGCCTGTCGAAATACCACAGGAGACTTAATTAATATTAAAATGGTTAAAATCAGTCGGTATTATTTATATTTGCATTCTTCATAACAACGTGAGCAATTAGATATTATGGGAAGAAAAAAATTATGCCACTGGTGGGACAAAAAAAAAACTTTTATAACTAAAACATGTGGTTTAATGTCCTATTAGCACATGCCAAAATTGAAAATATTATCTACAGTACTTTCGGAGATATTACAAAAAACTTATTAAAAAAGAAAAAATTCAACACCCTGTAGCACAAAATTTAAGCCGCTTAGGACATATTATGTTTATATGAACTATTCTTCATAAAAGGACTTGAAGAATCACACCCTATAATGTTAGCACGTCATTAAGGAATACCCTGTATAATTAAGATGTTTCTGGTATTCTTCTGCCACCGCCTTTTTTCTTAAAGGCGAAAAAGATGGACTTGAAATCGAACATATTGCTTTATTAATTAAATATCCATGTCTAATAAAATATATATAATATTTAAACCTTATTTTATTTACCATTTTTTCATTTAATAGTTCCAATTTTGAATAATTTAGAAGCAAATATTCCTGAACAATTCGAAACAAATTTTCTTTCTTTAAATGGCAACCGCAATCTTCTATTAGTTTGACCAAATATTACATAGTACGATGATTGATTGTAACGTCGGAAATTTTTTTGCATAAATTGCATACAATACGATTTTCAAAACGATTCATTTTAAAAATTAAAAAATATGGTTTGTTTTTGCCTGAAAAATATTATGTTTACTAGAAAACACGAATTTTTACTGACAGTTTGTACTATCAGAATATGATGAATATAGCCCCCTATGACCGGTTCACTGTCGCTGATTATGCATTATGCAAGCCATAAAATCAACAGCTAATATCTTTAACAATCCTTATTAAAAGGAAAATGAAAATGAGTGTAATTATTCTAAATATTTTATTATGTTTGTGAGTTAAAGTTGTAAATAATTCATAAGATATTTACAAGAAAAATACTTTTTCTGTCTACCACACTGTCTATCCATCCTTACACCCTTTATTTAAAAATTTCAGAGTCACTTTTTACAGAGCAAATAAGAGAATAAGTTGGTGAGGAAAATTTTGTACAGATTTTAAAATTTTACAAGTGCGGTAACTTTATGAACGCTGTAAAAAACGACCAAAAATGCTCTTATTTTGTTTCGGTGACACTTTAGGAAAAAGAAAAAAGTAATGTTTTGTGACTGCGAACAAATAAAGGTAAAATTGCCAGCGACTAAAAATATTGAGACGGTAGTAAAACGCGAGTTTGTCTTTATTTGATTTCCGTACGTCGCGTTGTCGGCCTTTAAATTACAGGAGACGTTTTCAAGTTGGAAAATCAGGTTTAAACTTAAAATGGGTGGCACGAATGTGTCGACAACAATTTCGTGTTGTACTGGCACAAACGAGTCAGACAGGATATATGCTCTATATAGAGGTAAATGGCTACGAGGAAATACAGGATGTTTCAGGAAATGTACACGCTATACATTTCGAGAAAAACCAGTTGTATAATATGTGTTGCCAAAGTATTCAACAATAGATGTAGGTATTTATTACATAGATTATTTGATTATTTTCAAAGAAAAAGTGATGCCGGAAAGACTCTTTTACCCGTCAACGCAGTTTACGAGGTAATAGTTAAAGAGCTAGCGTGCAAAAAACGCCATAGTTGGCTGCCCGTCAGTCGAGTTTGAAAAATCGTTGCCATTACTCCACTGAACACCCTGGTGCCTGAAGTTTTGCTTTTACCCATCAACTTTAAGATTTATTGGCAATAATGACATAGGGCGATTGGCCATAGTGAGGAGCCCGTCAGTCAGGTTGAAAATTAGGTTCTGTAGGTTGCCAAGATCATGTATCTAAAATTTCGTTGCGATCTAACCACTAGATCGTGAATTAGGCCAAATGGAAGATTATAATTTGTTTTTTGACCGCCATTTTGTTGGCCATAGTAAGGAGCCCCTCCAAAACTTGTTTCTACCTCTTCGTTTGGATAAAATGACAGCAAAAATGCACTTGACTGACAAATCGAATCACGACGTTCTTCCCCTGGGTGACCTACAAAATCTCGAAAAATCCAATTTTTCAGTCTTTAGCATGGCTTTTTCAGAAATTCAACCAAAATCATCAGTTAATCATTTTTCCTGATTTTTAGACATCCAATTAAGTAGAAATTACAAACGACTGACATTTTCCTAAAATATTTTCAATTTCGCCATACTTTGAAAATTTTCTGATTTTGGACTTTTTTATAATGGCTCAATAATGCTGTTCCAAATGGAAGGTAGTGAAAGTAGCAGAGGGGTGGAGGAAGGGGTAAATAGGTGATAGTTATGTATTGAAACGTTTTTTAGGTCATCAAACATCATCGTCATACATTGTTTTACTTTTAAGTCTATTTGGAACAGCATTATTGAGCCATTATAAAAAAGTCCAAAATCAGAAAATTTTCAAAGTATGGCCAAATTGAAAATATTCGAGGAAAATATCAGTCGTTTGTGATTTCTACTTAATTGGATGTCTAAAAATCAGGAAAAATGATTGACTGATGATTTTGGTTGAATTTCTGAAAAAGCCATGCTAAAGACTGAAAAATTGGATTTTTCGAGATTTTGTAGGTCACCCAGGAAAGAACGTCGTGATTCGATTTGTCAGTCAAGTGCATTTTTGCTGTCATTTTATCCAAACGAAGAGGTAGAAACAAGTTTTGGAGGGGCTCCTTACTATGGCCAACAAAATGGCGGTCAAAAACAAATTATAACCTTCCATTTGGCCTAATTCACGATCTAGTGGTTAGATCGCAACGAAATTTTAGATACATGATCTTGGCAACCTATAGAACCTAATTTTCAAACTGACTGACGGGCTCCTCACTATGGCCAATCGCCCTATGTCATTATTGCCAATAAATCTTAAAGTTGATGGGTAAAAGCAAAACTTCAAGCACCAGGGTGTTCAGTGGAGTAATGGCAACGTTTTCTCAAACTCGACTGACGGGCAGCCAACTATGGCGTTTTTTGCACGCTAGCTCCTTAACTATAAGTAGATATAATAAAGCAAGAAGTGTAAAAACAAATAATAAACATGAAAAATATAATAATGTTCTTATAAATACCTATCTGTTTCAGAGAGTTTCTGATGCGTTGGATGTTTCGTGTTCAACTATCCAACGAATTAAGGCAAAGGGGATAAAAAAGGATGTAGATTTTAAGAATCGCAATATTGTAGCTATTTTGTCATTACGTGGTCGACAACTTCACGAAATTCATGAACATACCATTAAGAGAGCATATTTATGGAATGTATAGAGCAGGTAAACACATTACCATTCGTTCAATACAGCTAGACCTTAAAATCTTTGATGGTGTTAAAATATCCAATGGTTAATTGTTATAAAATATAAATAATTTTAAACGAATCCCGGAAAAAGCGCACAGGAAAAAAGCGCACAGGAAAAAAACGCACAAGGAAAAATGCACACAAGGAAAAAAACGCACACCGAAAAAAAAACGCAAAATTTACGTATAAACTAGATATACAGTGATGGGCTAAAATATGGAACAAATTCATTTAAAAATCAGGTATTCATTTTTTGAAAAAACGCTCGGATACGTCGATTATAATTCTTTCTTCCGGATTTTTTGCCTCAAAAAGAAATTATACCGGGTGTGTCAAAAAAGAGATGTAGCAAATTTTTTTTGTTTTTTAAATAGAACCCCCCTATTTTTACTTATTACCCTAATTCTACGTCAAACGCTGCGCATAATTCATGAAGCATACTCTATCCTTATCTCTAACGGTTTTAGATAAAAATAACATCATAAAAAAAAATCTTTAAAAAAAGGTACATGTACCTACTTAAAGGTAAACAGGTAAATTTAAATGAATTGTTACTACGATAGCAAGTCATGTGTCAATCAAAAATTAGTTTGGGTATAATTTTGAAAAACGGTGATCATGGTGCATTTAAATGAAACACAAAGAATCGATATTTTAATTTTAATTGGATGTGGAGACAAAACAAGAAGTCAAGAAGAAGTTTGTAACTTGTTTAACGCTAAGTATCTAGAACGGCCGATTACAAGATTTACAGTAAGTAAAATTGAGAAGAAATTCAGGGAAACAGGAAATGTAAAGGATCGTCTACGGCCAGGTCGTCCAAAAATTAGTGAAAACTCACAATTGAACATTTTGTTAGAGGTTGAAGATAATGCTCATAGTGCATCCACTGAAGTAGCCCTTAATAATGATGTTAGCCGACGATCGGTGTTGCGGGTATTGAAACAAGAAAAGTACCATCCGTACAAAATTAGGTTGCTGCACGAGCTAAACGAAGATGATCCCGACCGCCGACTACAGTTTTGTGAAACTATGATGGAAATTTGCAACTTAAATCTATTTTTCCATCGCAACATACTTTTTAGCGATGAAGCCACGTTTTCTTTCAATGGTTCGGTAAACAGACAAACTTTTCGGTATTGGAGTACAAATTGGTTGAGAGAACAGCACACGCAATACCCACAAAAAGTAAATGTTTTGGCAGGGATATTAAATGATAGAATTATTGGACCTTTTTTCTTCGATGGAAATCTTAAAGGAGACCGGTATTTACAATTTCTTCAAAATGAATTAATTCCCACACTAGCAGCGGAGTTTCCAAATCCGAATCAGCCTCATCTACCAGAAGCGTCTATTTGGTTTCAGCAGGATGGTGCTCCGCCTCATTTTGCTCGACAAGTACGAGAGTATTTGAATACTGTATTTCCCGAACGATGGATAGGTAGAAGAAGACCCATAGCATGGCCTGCAAGATCTCCCGATCTTACACCTATGGATTTCTTTCTTTGGGGTTATTTGAAATCAAAAGTGTATAAGGATAAACCACAAAATTTGGAAGACTTAAAATTTAAAATTAGATATGAAATTAGGCAAATTAATGAAAATACTGTAAATAATGTTTTAGAAGGGTTTTTAAGTAGATTAGCATATTGTCAAGAAGTTAATGGTTTGCATTTTCAACACTTAATAAACTAATTTTTTAACCTTTTTTTAAAGAATTTTTTTTTATGATGTAATTTTTCTCCAAAACCGTTAGAGGTAAGGATAGAGTATGCTACATGAATTATGCGCAGAATTTGACGTAGAATTAGGGTTATAAGTAAAAATAGGGGGGTTCTATTTAAAAAACAAAAAAATTTTGCTACATCTACTTTTTGACACACCCGGTATAATTTCTTTTTGAGGCAAAAAATTCGGAAGAAAGAATTATAATCGACGTGTCCGAGCGTTTTTTCAAAAAATGAATACCTGATTTTTAAATGAATTTGTTCCATATTTTAGCCCATCACTGTATAATGCAAATATATATTTTTTAAATCTTTACCAGTTCAGTTAAACAAATATTGGTTAAAAAAAATATTAAAAAAAAAATGCTCTGGATAACAACGAACAAACCGGTTGCCAATACACCTTTCAGAACCGCTTGGAGAGTATGTATATCATATAAATCATAGTAAAAGAGGTAGGTATTGTAACGATACTTCCAATTTCATTACTGATTCGTTGAATTTTATATGTTTGAAGTGTCGTTATTATTATTTAGTTCTTGTTTCCCTCGTAAATTAAATATAACCCATTTTACCAACCTTCTGACGTAATGTAACTATTAATAAATTTCTATTTCCCTCCTGAATTAAATATAACCCAAATTATTCACTTTTTGAAAAAACAAAAAATAAAAAAAAATAAAAAATTTAAAAAATATATATTTGCATTAAGTATATTATAAATACGTAAATTTTGCGTTTTTTTCCGTGTGCGTTTTTTTTTTTTGTGCGCATTTTTCCTTGTGCATTTTTTTCCTTGTGCGCATTTTTCCTTGTGCGCATTTTTCCTTGTGCACATTTTTCCTTGTGCGCATTTTTCCTTGTGCGCTTTCTTCCTGTGCGCTTTTTTCCTGTGCGCTTTTTTCCGGATACCCTTTAAACATATCAAACATGCCTTTTTTATTAGAGCAACCCGATCTAGCCAACTCTCTCAACTTTCCTTAAAACCTGTTTTTCTGGATGAAGCCTAAATATACAGTAAAGGTTTTAGGTGAAGTTGACAAGATGATACTCTTCATACAATTAAAAAAAATTGTCAGAGAGTGTACAGTATATTATTCTACATGCTGGTTCAGAAAATTGATTTGTGAATAATGCAAGTTTGATATTTAAGTCTGGCCAGAAATCTGGTGATAAATACACCTTTTAAAACCTATTAGAGAGCATGTTATGTCCCTTTTACATTTGGCAAAGTTGGTTGTTTAATATGACGGGCAACAAGCTGTCGAAAACATTTCGATATATTGTGGTTAGAAGAGAGCAGTTTTGATATGATAAATTAATACAATGGTTTTAATTTTATATTATCAATAAAAACGATATTTTTAATAATCAGCCATTTGTTTTCCATGTGCCTACTTTAGTAATCGCTATAAACTGGAAATGAAAATTTGCTACTAACTTTGTAAAAAACGGTTCATCCATAGTTTTTTTTATTTAGAATTACTCAAAATTAAATACTCTTTCCATAAATTGTAAAATTCGGAGAGTCAGCAAGTTCACCAACTGAAATACTGAAAATAGCTCAAACAAAGACCGCCGCTATACTGCGTTGCTTTTTAAATAAACTGCCAATATTAGACCAATTGAATAATGATGTGCCAATGCTAGGATCGAACGCATTAAAGAGCGGAAGGTAGCATTACATTGGCAGAAAATGATTTTGCCTACGTCATCACTGAAGATAATTAGCACACGAAGTTTAATTAAGTGACTGTATAGGCATTTGTTTGTTAATGTTTTTGTTTTCCTCATCAGTGCTGAAAACAATTTTTTCACTAGTGCGGAAAAATGCAGCATAAATATTATTGTATATAGTAATATACTTTTTCCTACCACCGTGCATAAAATACTAACTTTACGCACTATAAAAAGTGTCTAAAATTTAACTTTTTACGCTGATGCGTAAGTTGAATAATTACTGGAATATGCATACCTGCATTTTTAATTGGCTGGCTGGTTTTCCATGGACAAATGGCGATTTATTTTTGAAATATCTAAATTTTGACATTTTGTGATTTATGTAATGTATTAAATATAAAATAATATTATACACTGTTAGAAATCCTGGACGTGAGAATAAAAAAAAATTATAATCAATTAAAATAAATCAAATTTAACTTAAAATGTATAGTTATTTTAACTCTTTTGTGTTTAGTAAAAATCAGATTTTAAGAACTAACTTTTCTGGAAGTCGTTTTAACATAACAGCTAACTAAAATTAACATGCAATTCTTTTACGGTTCAAATAAATCAAATACTAGTAACTTTGATAAAGTTTATAATCATTATCAATATCTTTTTTAGTTAAAATGTTAAAAGAAGTTAATACTAACATAAAAATTGTGTCAAATTAACTAATTAAGTTGTAATTTTTACTGCACAATAAAATCAGATTAATGTCAAAATAGTAATAACATATTTTATGAGTTACTGATTGACTGAAGCGGTTTTAGTTAAATTAACAAAAAAAAGGGAGTGGACTTTCTGGGACATAAAAAAAAAGTGAAATTTGATTCTTTTGTTTTAACAGTGTACGCATGAAAGATATCATTCAAAGTACCGTTGCAGCAAAATTTTACAAATCAACTGGGTAAAATTTTAAAATAAGGTTAGTAACTAAGTTTCTGCAGCCCGATAGTCCTCAATACATGCGCTAGTTGTGGTTTAAAAACGGACCTTATGGGACTATGTAAGACCAACTGACAGCAGCCGAAAATCTCCCGTTCTAAACTAACCTATCACGCCAGTTCAACTACCACTTTTTTTATTGGCTTCAAGTCTAATTATTTTGTAAGCCCAGGATGATTAAATCGCCCAGCACCATTTGTTCAAAGGCAAGAAAAAACCCAGGGAACAAAAAGTTACTTAATTGTCCGATAAGGGAAAAACAATTACGAAAGAGATTCTCTTAGTTGGCAGCATTGTTACTACGTGGTTTTAGCGCAAAGCCTCCGGTTTTCGAAGCCGTCCGGTGCTAAGCCATCTCTCGATATCTCGCTGAGACCCTTGTCGAATTATTGAATTGTTGGTCCTTTTTATTTGATTTTGTCATTGTTCGAAATGGATTGGCCTTTCTTTACTGGATAAAATAGAGAGAGCTCATCGGGAAGTTTCTTAGATTACTTTTTATGATGTTTGCACAAAGCCTGGCATCTACTGGCATTCATTATAACTTGCTGGGAACGTTGTTCTTTCCTGGGGGGTTTCCTATTAAAGGGTGTTTTTATCAATTCTTACTAACTTTAGTTTGCGTTTATTTATATTTCTGTTCATTAATTTAAAAATTTCGAAAACCATTAAACTCTGAGAGTTTTAGTTATCCAACCTTTTTTTAAACCACGTGGAGAAATTATGAAAATTTCTAAATTTTTAATTAATACCGTGCGAGCAAAAATTATTTGCATCAAAGAGGGCCTTGCATCTAAGGATATAATGCTTAGCCGTAGAGCTTAATACCCGTTAGGTGTCAGTAACTACCTGAATTAACAATTAATCAGTTATTCCGTCATCTTTGACAGTCGTTACAAGTAATTTGATTTATCGCTAATTTTTCCAATTTCTTGAACGATTCACACAATGGGCTTTACGGAACAGCACAAAACATTCATGGCGCGTATTTTCGAAACAGGGTTAGAGTAAATGGTGAGTGGTAATAGAATCCGGGTTTGTGCATGGACGATTTTCACGAACATTTTCCTAACGTTGCTTTTATTGCTAGGGATTTTTATCGTTGCCTGAAAAGAACTGTTGCTGTATTTAGGAAAACAGGATCTATACAACACAAAAAAGGAGCAGGAAGACCATTTGTAAGAACAGAAGAACTTGTTACAAACGTTCGTAAAATAATGCAAAATACGCGAACAAATTGTATAAGACGCCTGTCCCAAGAAGTGGGACGATCTTTTGGAACATGTAGGACTATTCTTAAGAAGCAGGTAAATTTATTTCCTTATAAAGTGCAAGTATTCCAAGAAATACAAGACGCAGATTTTGAAAGACGCAGGAATTACTCTCAATGGTTTACCCAAAATTTATTTTAAAAAAATGCATTAGACCTGACATTTTTTCCGGATGAAGCCTGGTTCCACCTCTACGATTATGTGAATTCTCAGAATACACGCATATGGAGTAGTGAAAATCCCCATTTTTTTGTAGAGTCCACATTGCACCCACAAAAAATTGGTTTCTGCTAGCTGTTTCCCGAAGAAAAATTGTTGGTCCTATTTTTTTCCATGACACAGTTACAGTACAGAGGTATCGAGAAAATATTTTAAATCCATTTGTGGAGCAATTACTTGACGACGAACTACGTTTGGTAACATTTCTCCAGAGATGCTGGTCAACACTTTCGAAAATATAAAGAGACGTGTGAATTTATACTTGGTGGCCAATTTCAGCAATTTGTGTAATTATTTTTCTTTTTCTTTCTGTATATTCTTACTTTGTTAATTTTGTAAACAACAAAAATAAATTTGTATTTGTCTACTTATTTTATTACTCATTAGTTTGGCATATCATGTCATAATATGAATTTGACAAAATTTTAACCCAGATTTGGTTAGATATATCGTCCCATATCATTGTGATCTAAACCAATTCCTACGTTTTTTACTCCAAGCCCTCTTTGATGCAAATAATTTTTGCTCGCACGGTATATTCATTACTAAATTTACCAGGACAACAAAATCATGACCTAAAATAAGCTATGGATATCCGGCCACTTGTAATTATAACAAAATTTATAAATTGCCGATCTGATAACGTTTTTAGCACAATTTGACTACGCGTTAAACTGTGACTGTCACAACGCAGACCCTTGTTGAGTTCCCGCCAAACCAAATATGGGGGTAGTTTTCAAATATTTACCCTTAGACATCGACGTTCCTCGTTTATATAGGGCGATTGTTTTAGATATTTATGTTGGGAAACTAAAGTTCGTTTGTAGTTTGTAAAAATAAAGTGCGTCATATTAAACTAAACTCATCGGAAATATGTTTTTTAAAGTTATATTTGAATTTAAGACTATAAAGACACCTGTCACCTCGAAATGACTTATTGACATTTGAATTAAAATTAAGTCGTAGTAGTCGTACCTAAGAAAAATTATCACGTATTAATTTTATTAGGTTAATAGGCTATAGACTATCACTTGTAATCTCCCTAGCAGCAGAATTATTACCGATAATTTTTTCAAGGTCACGAATGGTATTGTTGATAGAAAAATATTCCGAGTCGAAGACGAGGAAAATTTTCGATCAACAAAAACATGAGTGAAACTGAGAAAAAAATTATCTGGAATTAATTCTGCTGCGTGGGAGATTCGGTAAGAAAATTTCATAAATTTATTTTCAACCAATTAGAAGGCTCCTTTTTGCTTGCGTTGCTTATATAGCGACGGAAGACTATCGCGATAGTCTATAAACCTAATAAAATTAATAAGTGATAATTTTTCTGTCAAAAATGAAGTTCTTTATATCTATTGGCAAACGTCACTCAGAATAAAATCAAAATACATTTTCTTGCTAACTTATAATTTTTATTGAGAATAGGTCGTAGGTCTCATCATATGAAAATAAACTCCAATTTATGAAATTTTCTTACCGAATCTCCCACGCAGCAGAATTAATTCCCGATAATTTTTTTTCTCGGTTTCACTCATGTTTTTGTTGATAGAAAAAATGTCCTCGTCTTCGACTCGGAATAATTTTCTATCAACAAAACCATTCGTGACCCTGAACAAAATTATCGGTAATAATTCTGCTGCTAGGGAGATTATAAGTGAAAATTTCATAAATTGGAGTTTTTTTTAATATGATGAGATAATGAGACCTACGACCTATTCTCAATAAAAATTATAAGTTAGCAACAAAATGTATTTTGATTTTATTCTGAGTGACGTTTGCCATAAAAAATAAAGACATAGGGTCGTTAAGGAAGACACAATATGCCTCAATCGTAGCATTATTCCATGGGTTTACTCCACAAAATATCTCGGAGTTATCTTAAATCAAAAATTAAACTGGGAGGAGCATATGAATTTTATAGCAGCTAAGGCTGAGAAAAGTTTAAACACTCTTCGGGCTATTATATCAAGATATTGGGGCTCTGACCCCTCCACCTCATTAATGTTCTATAAAGCATTTACTCGTTCGATATTGGATGTTGGGTCAATTTTTTACGGTTCAGCTACAAAAAATAGGCTCAAAAAGTTAGATATAATCCAATATAAGGCGCTACGGCTAGTTACGGGAGCATTCAGATCTTCCCCTACGCAAGCTCTGTTAGGAGAAAGCAGCGAACCCCCACTATCACTTAGAAGACAAATGCTAGCAGAAAAATTTGTTATTAAACACCTACAATTTATAAACAGTTCCATTATAAATAAAATCGGAAAATTGGGTATTGACAATCTAATATGCTCGTTCTGGGTCAACAAAAATAGCCCCCCCTTAGCGGAAGCATTTACAAATACAAATGTATTTGAAGGAACAATCGAAAAAAGCGATAAGTATTTTATATTTAACTACCCTTATGAAATATCGCTAATTATAGTTAATGTCATAATTCCAAAATATATAGATTTCCAAGGTCTCAATCGATCAATCCTCAATCAACACCTAAGTAAATTCCATAATTATTATAAAATATACACCGATGGCTCAAAAAGTCTGAATGGAGTGGGCAGTGCTTTTATCATTCCCGAATGTGACATAACACGTAAATACAAATGCGAGGACAAGGCATCCATATTTACAGCGGAGGCCCTCGCCATTATAAAAGCCTTAGAATACGTAGCAAATCATGAATTATTCCAAAATATAGTAATTTTATCCGACTCTCAATCACTTCTAAAAGCAGTAAAAAATACATACCATTACAAAAATCCACTTATTGCAAAAATTTTAAACATTATAAACAACCTGTATTCAAAAAATGTTCAAATAGTATTTCTATGGGTTAAATGACACACAGGATTAAAAGGCAATAAAGAAGTTGACAGGGCGGCAAAACAAGCAGCGGAAGATGGAATAATTATGAGGGGAATTCCCGCAAGCGATCTGTTCCCGTTTATAAAAACAAGATTAAGAACAACATGGCAGAATATTTATCACAATTATACACTAAACAATAAAAATAACTATACATCCATAAACCCTAATCTCCCAACTAAACCCATAATAAAAAGGTTACAACTATCAAGACACTGCTTTACCTCATATTTTAGATATGTTACTGGCCATGGCAACATTAATAAACACCTACACAAACTAAAATTAAGTGAAACTCCCGTATGCAACTGCGACAATCAATCTTTAGATGATCTAGACCACAAAATGTTTGGTTGCGGCCTTAACAGAAATGCAACCAAATTTCTTTACTCAGAACTGGCCCAACATAGTTTAATGCCCCCAAATTGTACCTCATCCATGGTCACCGCCAATATAAATCCAACGATAGAGTCAATATTTATAAAATATCTGAAACTGACCGACTTTAAAATATAATAAATCTAAAACACCTTATCCTCCATAATTATCCTAATTTAACCATATGTGTTTTCCCATTTTTAGTGGTCTTCACTGTCCTATGTATAAATTCAAGTCGCCCTAATAGGCCCCAGTGGCGTGAAACGAGTGTCCCTGTGCAGATCCCTATGTTACATACCTATATCCCTATCATTAAATTGTAAAAAACTATTTAATCTATAATTTATTTAATTAATATACTCTGCTGTGGCTAAATGAGCTATGCTCAAGGCAAAAAAAAAAATTATCGCGAATTAAAGACAGTTCTCTAGAATCTTCTAACTTGGTTATCTTTTTACTGATCAAATATATATCGCATTAGTGACTGCTTTCCAGAAGGAACGTAATTAGTTGTGGAGGGTGCAAATCAAAGACCCGTATTTCTTTTTAAAACTTTAAAAACGAAGACAGGACTTTGATTTACATACCGTTTGCGTTAATTACTTTAAATTAACAGTTTTTTAGTGTATAACTTTGTTTAAATAAGCATATTTTTTTATCAAATGCTTTGGGCATGGCATAATTATAAACACTCTATCTTTACTTGCAATAAAAACTTACCGGAAATTCCATCATATGTCCACCATTCTTGCCAATTATCGCAGTCAACTGAAAAAGAAAACTTCATTAAATAAGATTTTTCAAATATTTACTCTCATTTGAAACTTTATACTTATGTTGTTTTGAAGTATACTTCAAGATTATAAAACAAAATATTCTATGATTGTAGATACTCCAATTAAAGTAAAAATAAAAATGATAATTTTATATTTTTTGGCACAACAGCAGTTAAAATCTCGAAACAAAATTTTTTTACGGGTTTGCAATGAAAGCAACTAACCACAACTCTACTTAAAATAACTTTTATTAGATCACTAAAACTAGACGACAATTCACGAAGTAAATATTTAAGATTGAACGTAATAAAAGAGAAATAAAGAAATAAAACAGAAAGGAAAACGGTCAGAACAAAGGATTTCGATGTCAGACTGAGGAGCGCAGAGGCCAAATGAAAGAAATCCAATTCAAGTGACAGCGATAACAGAATATCCAAGGCCCGGGGCGAGTTGCCATTTTCGTCTAAAGTATGACCGTCATAAATGTTTCTGCCGTATCAGAAGCAATGCCACGTTGCCACTACTGCTGTGTTTACGTGTAAAGGGAATAAAAGTGTACCAATACTTAAGTAAGGTAAGAATTAAATAATAACAGAAAAATGGTCATAGTTAAAGCCCTATCTTTCAGTATCATAAAGAATTTAGAAACCAAGACGGTTTCCCAAAGTCTAACTTATGGACAATCGGATACAGATTTTAATTGGGTCTTTTTTATGCCATAAGGTTAAAATTACTATTATTGACATTTAAACCTGCAAATCCTAACATGAAAATAAATTACCGAAAAAGGTTTTCAAATCTCACTTTGCTATAAGGACATTCACCATTTCTGTCTTTTAGAGTTTAAGCACAGAATATATTATAGCTATATTGCGTAGCTATAGATTCTATGGTGTAGGGCTCGCCAGTACTCGTGGACTATCAGCAACAGCCGCACGAGATGAAACTGACAAGCAAGCATTTTGTTGCGAAGAGGTAAATATTGACGAAAAGCGTGTATCCGGTCTGGGTTTATGCGCCATAGGTCAAAACCTAATTGAGAAGCGATTATTCAAAATGGGTCATATCCATTTAAAATGATCCGATGAGACCGTTACAATTATAATTCTAAATGGGATAAAACGTTATTATTTGTTTTCTGGTTAAAAATATATTTTCAAATATTTTTTTTGAATATACAGTAAAACCTCTGTTAACGACCACCTTTACAAAGCGACCACCTGTGTTAAACGACCAATTATGAGTTCCCCGTATTTAAAAATGGAAATCCCATACATTTTTACTCCTTTATAGCGACCCCTCTGTCAAACGACCACGACCAGGTAATATCGAAATTTTTGGTATATATTAATGCTAAAAACCCCCTTAAATAATAGTTCAGTCATTGGGGATCAAAAAAGGGGCTTACCTGGAAAAAAGTCCGGAAGTTTTAAAACTTTACAGGATTGAAGACTTGTATGTCCAGCAATGAAATTCACAAAATGCACAATTCGAGACGTGCCGCTGGCGCCGCCATCTTGCCAAGATGGCGCCCAAAAATGCTTCTTTGCCAATATCTCGAAAATTATGCGTTTTGCGGAAAAATACGTAGAAAGCAAAATTAAAGAAGATAAAATTTCCTACAAAGAAGGTTTTATGAAAATTTTCGCTAAAGTTAACCGTTTAGGCATAATAGCTCAATTTATGACAACATATTTCGTAAACTTCTATAAACTGCTTTATCTATCTACATATTTGTCCTTTATAATAAAACGGTCTATTCAAATGAATTTTCGTAATATTTTGAGCTTATAATGAACCGGACCGACACATACAGACACACATTTCTAGCCTGTGCGCCACTACCAATGCGCCGGAATTCTAAAAAAAGCGAAATCCCTGCTGTACAAAGCTTTTTTGCCAGTTACAGACATTGACTTTGGACCTAGCAAAGTGTACATTATTGACGGTGGAAACTTGTTGCATCGAGTTGTTTGGAGCCGAAATGAAACATTTGGTTCGATTTGCAACAGTTACGTAAATCATGTACAAAGACACTATCAGTCAAATGCGGTTGTTGTTTTCGATGGCTACCCTACAGACGCTGCAGAAAAAAGCACGAAAAGCGAAGAACGACAGCGACGATCACAAAAAAAAACAGCAGATGTTTTATTTGATGAGTCCATGACCCCCACAGTCTCACAGACAAATTTCCTATCAAACGATGCAAACAAAGGTCGCTTTATATCCATCTTAAAATGGAAATTTGAAGAAGCGCACCTCACAGTGATCCAGGCTACAGAAGATGCAGACACATTAATAATAAATACGGCAATAGAGATGTCATCTTCATATGAAAACGCAGTTGTTGTTGGAGATGATGTCGACCTCTCTTCATATGAAAACGCAGTTGTTGTTGGAGATGATGTCGACCTCATTGTTCTGTTGACAGCACTGTGTAAGGCTCACCATAATGTATACCTCCTGAAGCCTGGAAGAGGAAAAACAGTCGACAGCATCTATTCGTCGCAAAGTTTAAATGGCGTCGAAGCGGTAAAGGACAACATCTTGTTCCTCCAAGCAATAAGTGGGTGTGATACGACCTCGGCATTATTCAACCAAGGAAAGCTGAAAACTTTAACAACTCTTGAAAAACGTAGAGACTTACAAGCTTCTATAGAAGAAATTCAAAATAAGCATGCCACCGCTGACGAAGTTGCTATTGCAGGTGAGAAATTTCTTCTTGCTCTCTATGGATGCAAAGACAAAGAGAACATAAATCTTGATAAATATCGATAACAGTGTTTCGTGAAATCGGTAACGAAAAGTAAATTTAATTTGGCATCTTTACCGCCGACGAGAGCAGCAGCACGACAGCATTCATTGCGAACCTACCACCAGCTTCAGCAATGGTATGGTTGTACCAAAGACGCCGAAGAATGGAGTTGGAAGAAAACAAGAACAGGCATTACTCCAGTAACAACGTTGAAAGATCCAGCTTCAAAGTCCCTATTGGCATTTTTATCCTGTAAATGCAAGACAAACAACTGTGCTAAAGCCTGCGGATGCAGAAAAGCAGGATTAAAATGTTCAATAATTTGTGAATACTGAAATGGAAAATCCTGCGACAACGTCACTAAAGTGTCACTCGACGAATCCGATGCAGAGGAGTTGGACTTGTCTTTATATATCTCTCTGGTGACTGAAGAAGAAGAGTTCGACGAATTGAAAGACCATCCTGAGCCCAGCACAGCAGACACAATCGACTTTGACATCAATGAGTCAGGTCCGTCAGGCATGTGCAAATAAGTAAAGTTTTTTATTTACCTAGTGGATTAGACCTCCAGGGGAAACCACGTTAAAAAAAAAACGCGCCATGTACTTTACCTCTTGGGTGGTGTGGAAACTAGTACAGCATTTTCAATAATTAAAATTAATTAATCATAAATTAATAACGTAAGCTAATTAACGATAAGCCACTGTTTCATGACAAAATTGTAGAAAGCCTCAAAAACCAGTTTTAGTGAACCCTACTAGACATTTGATTTCGGAAAATCGGCTATAATATGATACGTTACGCAAAATTGTAAAACTTCCAGGTATTTTGTGCCCAAACTGTTAATTTTAGCGAAAATTTTTACAGAACCTTTTTTGTAGGAAATTTTATCCTTTTAAATTTTGCTCTTTACGTATTTTTTCGAAAAATGCATAGTTTTTGAGATATTTGCAAAATACCGATTTTGGCCGCCATCTTGGCAAGATGGCGGCGCTAGCGGCAAGTCTCGAATTGTGCATTTTATGGATTTTAGTTAGGGACCCTAAAACCTACAAACCTGCAAATTTTCAAAACTTCCGGACTTTTTTCCAGGTAAAAATCCCCAATGACTGAACTAAAGGGCAATAAAACCTTTCGGTAAAACCTGACCCGAAAATTCGACGTATTTAGGGAAGGTATTTTAAGTTATAAAAATTGCACCGAATGTTGGGTGCTAATTTATGCATATTCTTAGGTACTTCCACGAATTAGTTTATTGTGGGCAAATCCGATGAATTTGCTTATAATACTATAGATTAATAAAATGGGTTGTTAGAATTATAGTTTTGTTTTGAACTTTGTGTGTTTTGCGATTAACGTAAATATTTGAAGATGGCGGAAAAAAGGAAATTTACTTCTTTAAGAGATAAAATTGAAATTATTGAAGCAATTGAAAAAACTGGTTTAAAAACTGACTATTTAAAAAAATTAATTTAAAGCAAACACACAGTAGATTGTATGTACATCATATATAATATGTATGTAAGTGCAAAATTTGTTGTTTTTTATTGATTTTCGTTTGTTTACTATGTACTTCGCCTCATATATCTGATTATAAAATAACAATTACATTATGATTAATAAATAAACAACATAAAATTCCGATTTTTTAATTTTTATCTATAAAGCGACCACCCCTGTTTAGCGACCAATATTTGATTCCCCGAGGGTGGTCGCTCGTGAGAGGTTTTACTGTAGTTTATTTTTTAGGAGAAAGAACTCAAACAAAGTTGAACATGTATAGTTTTGCTTAAACTCAATCTTATGTCATGTTCTGTTTAAACTTTGAATTTTTTTGCTGTTTTTCTTTAAAGTAAATTCCGGAGTAACTATTTTTTAGTCAATTTTCAGGCATAAAGTACTGACACAAAGGTAAAACTTAAAAGTTGCATGCTTAGTGGACAGGTTTCCTTTTAAAATCCTGTTGGACTTGTCTCATGTTCATTAAAACAAAGTTGTTTTACATTTTCCGTAGACGTGTTTTGATTTAACGAAATATTTTATTTTTATATGAAAGTTTTAAAGGACGTGTATGTAAGAAAACGCCGAATTTTAATACAATAATTTAAGTAAAGGCATTTCTCGATTCTCTCTACAAGCTTAGAACTAAAACTTCATATTTTATATAAAAAATGATAAAATGTCCGCGAAAATAATTAAAGAAAGAAAATATTGTGGCATATCGGACAAGTGTATAACTATTTTTTATATTGGAATACACAGGGATCCAAGTTCAATGGATACCCTGGGGCGGGTAGACCACGACGGCCGTTTCGTCCTTGTTAGGACTCGACGGGCAGCCATAACCCAAGCAATTCCAAGAACGACGGAACTGTTTTCTGGTCTGCAAAATGGCAGTTGTTTTCGGCGAAAACGCAAATAGCGTTCCCTATACTGGATTGTGATGCACTTCGTAGTTTATTTAGTTGTCTACCTTTCGTGTTACCAGTGTAACTATCTTTTATATTGGAGTTGGTTCCGTGGGATGGCGCTAAGGTGTATTGAGGGCCGCCTTCATTCTACAGGGATGCTTTTAGTACATTTTTCCGTCGTTCTTAGAATTGCTTGGGTTATGGCTGCCCGTCGAGTCCTAACAAGGACGAAACGGCCGTCGTGGTCTACCCGCCCCAGTGTATCCATTGAACTTGGATCCCTGTGTATTCCAATATAAAAAATAGTTACACACTTGTCCGATATGCCACAATATTTTCTTTCTTTAAAACTTCATATATTATATTTTATATTATATCAACAACCGACCTTTTTGCCGATACATCCTTATTTTGCAGGTAGACCAATGCCTAACTAAACTAATGCATTCTTTAAAGCCGTTTGCATATTGATACTCTTTTGGTTTGTTTGTTTACTTTTGTTCGCCCGGCTTTCCTGCGCATTAAATATAAAAATCGTGTACAAAGTTCTTCAAACTTCTACAAACTTATGCAACACTTGTATAAAAGATTGATTGCTTATCAAGATTGCCTGGTTAGTTAATTGTTGTTAAAACCCTTTGTGCAATACAACATAAGTGTCAAAATTTCAGCTTCCTGGGCTTTACCGTTTTTGGGTTACCGCTTTTTAATATTAACATTAAATTAGGGGCAGCTTCTTCCTGGGGAATGAGGCGGCCGTCAGAATTTTAGTTTCTTAAAAAATAATAATAGTTATTTGTTTTACTAGGCAGAAAAGCACAAGATTTAATGCCGCGGCTAGTGTTTCGTAGACGAGGCGCAGCCGAGGCTAGGAAACCAGCCAAGGCATTAAATCTGCTTTTCTGCCTAGTAAAACATATAATTTTTTCTCCAAATTTGTTCCAATTTCACGCAAAATCGTATTTTTTATATTTATGTTTGTTATTTATGACATTTATTGAATTGTTGTGTTTACGTGTCATTTTAAATTTTAATTTTTAATGACACCTGACAGGCTCAAAAGGTGTATTTTTTCTGCCTAGGCATAAAAAGTCCACTTTTTCTGCCTAGGCATAAAAAGTCCACTTTTTCTGACTAGGCAGAAAAAATACACCTTTTGAGCCTGTCAGGTGTCATTAAAAGACCGCTTTTAATGTCATTTGGAGAAAAATATTATTTTTTAATGAATCCTCATGCTCAAAGGTCAAATCATTCATAAACTATAGCATACTACTATTAGCCATTTCTTCGTGTTGAATTATAATTATTGGGGTAGCATAGCTTCATATTTATATACAACATAATACCGTGCGAGCAAAAACCATTTGCATCAAAGAGTGCCTTGCATCTAAGGACGTAATGCTTAGCCGTAGAGCTTAATACCTGTTGGGTGTCAGTAACTACCTGAATTAACAATCAATCAGTTATTCCGCCATCTTTGACAGTCGTTACAAGTAATTTGATTCGGGTTTGTCGCTAATTTTTCCAATTTCTTGAACGATTCACACAATGGGCTTTACGGAACAGCACAAAACATTCATGGTTGAAGCGTATTTTCGAAACGGGGTTAGAGTAAATGGTGAGTGGCAAGACAATCCGGGTTTGTGCATGAACGATTTTCACGAACATTTTTCTAACGTTGCTTTTATTGCTGGAAATTTGTATCATTGCCTGAAAAGAACCGTGGCTGTGTTTAGGGAAAAAGGTTCTATTCAACACAAAAAAGGAGCAGGAAGACCATCTGTAAGAACAGAAAAACTTGTTGCAAACGTTCATGAAATAATGCAAAATACGCCAACAAATTGTATAAGACGCCTGTCCCAAGAAGTGGGAAGATCTTATGCAACATGCAGGACCATTCTTAAGAAGCAGCTAAATTTATTTTCTTATAATGTGCAAGTATTCCAAGAAATACAAGCCGCAAATTTTGAAAGACGCAGAAATTACTCTCAATGGTTTACCAAAAATTTATTGAAATGAAATTATTTTTCTTTTCTTTCTGTATATTCTTACTGTGTTAATTTTGTAAACAATAAAAATAACTTTGTATTTGTCTACTTATTTTATTAGTCATTAGTTTGGCATATCATGTCATAATATGAATTTGACAAAATTTTAACCTAGATTTGGTTAGATATATCGTCCCCATATCATTGTGATCTAAACCAAGCCCTACGTTTTTTACTCCAAGCCCTCTTTGAAGCAAATAATTTTTGCTCGCACGGTATATTCATAACTAAATTTACCAGGACAACAAAATCCTGACCTGAAATGAGCTATTGATATCCGGCCACTTGTATTTATAACAAAATTTATAAATTGCCGATCTGATAACGTTTTTAGCGCAATTTGACTACGCGTTAAACTGTGACTGTCACAACGCAGACCCTTGTTGAGTTCCCGCCAAACCAAATATCGGGGTAGTTTTCGAATATTTACCCTTAGACATCGGCGATGGAATAAAAGAATTTCCCGACGTTCCTCGTTTATATAGGGCGATTGTTTTAGATATTTATGTTGGAAAGTAAAGTTCGTTCAATTTATAAGTGTGGAAAGGAAACTATTTCGAGACTTTTCAATTAGTTATTATATGATATAAGAACAGCTATTGTTTAAGTTTTTGGTTCAATAAATTTGAAAGTAATAAATGAATATCAGGAATTTCTGAAAAATAATACGATCATTGCGACTGTGTTTTGTGACCTATTAAAAGCACATGACTTCGTGGTTCATAGAATACTTCTGCAAAAGGTTGATTGCTAAGAGTTGTTCTGTAGCTACTTAAGTAATCATGTACAATCTCTGCCCGTTTCTGGAAAGATATCTGAGCTAATGGTTTGTTGAAAGAGGAGTAGGTATGTACCATGGGGTTCACTCCCAGCGTCCACACAAATTTTAATTTATATTAATGATATTGTACACCTGGATATATCTGGAATATTTACTCTATTTGTGAAACGTTGTCACTAGAAATTTAACCACAATAGGCTTGGTTAAAAACCAACTTGTTGTCTCTACATTTTTATAAAATCCATAAACAGTGTGACCAGTAAAGTCCGCATCATATGGGATTTTTTTTATTAATAGCTTTATTCGAAATTTTACTTTGGCATCAAGTTCTGCTTCGATCGAGATGAAAAATAAGCAAAAATATAATAGTCACGTGATTCGCATTATCTGTCAAGTTTTAATTTTTTCCAGAATAATTTAAAAGTGGAGTTATTTCTGAAAATATCGAAAAAAGTTACAGGAAAAAGTTTTTTTGAATGCAGTTTCTAGCCCACATGCAAAATTTCAGCTGCATAAGATAATTTTGATTTTTTACCCACCACTAAAATTTATTTTCCACTTAATAAACATTTTACTGATGACTGTGTTTGTCCTTTTTTGTCTTAATATTAAGGTGTATTACTTTCAGACACAAACTCCGTATTCAAAAATACTTATTTATACAGGGGAATTAAACTTTGCATCACATGCGACCAAATTTTACTAGCCCAATTTTGATTTTGTAGAAAAACACACATTTAATATGGCGCTAGTTTAAACAAAATGTATATGAAATAAAGCATTGTTAAAACTAAGAAGCTTTATGTAGGTTGCGTTGAGTCTTATTTTGCAAAAGTGGTGCAATTTACAAAATATTTGTAAAAAATCAATATTATCTTATGCAACTGAAATTTTGCATGTGGGCTAGAAACTGAATTTAAAAAAACTTTTTCTCATAATTTTTTTTGATATTTTCAGAAATAACCCCACATTTGAATAATTTTTTGGAAAAAATTAAAATTTGATAGATAATGCGAATCACGTGACTACTATTTTTTTGCTTAATTTTCATCTCGATCGAAGCAGAACTTGATGCCAAAGTTAAATTTCGAATAAAGTTATTAATAAAAAAAATCCCATATGATGCGGACTTTACTGGTCACAGTGGTCACACTGTATATATATAGTTTCCCTTACCAACATTCTGGATGACATTCTTCTAGAACATAATAACATTTAAAGTCAAGATCAGGTTACAGTTTTTAGACTCTAAAATGACTCTAATTTGAGGTTTATATCATATTATATATTATACTTAAGTGGGAAGCTTGGTTCAGGGTGTTATGCTTTATACAGGGTGTTTGGGGACGAAAGGGCAATATTTTGGGAATGTGTTCAGAGGGTAAAAATAAGAGAAATAAACCCATATTATTATGTTTTAGTTTGATTCTCAACCATTTCTGAAATAATCGGTTCTTAGTTTTATTTTATATTGAAATAATGAAGGAGGCTTTAGTTTTAAACGTCCGATACATTTTGATTGATAGTTTTGACACGCATAGTAGTTGTCAGTTAGCTTCATGTTGAGCGTATCGACTTGAACCAAGATGTTCATACTTACCATGTCCCACACATTCAGTCACAGGGAGTATGCCGACATGATATCCGTGTATGGTTACTGTAACGGTAGTGTGATGCGCGCAGTTAATGAATATCGACGTCGTTTTCCAAATCGAAGAGTTCCTAATATAGAAGAGTTTTTCAAAAAGTATTTGCAAGTGCTCAGGAAACTGGAATGTTTCCAAGCGTGAGAACTGTTTCTGAAAGAGTGCAGGGTCTAGATGTGGAAAATGAAAAATTTTTTCTGGATATTGTTGCAGAGAACTTAGGTATAAGTACGAGACGGATGGCAAATGAATTTCATATACCGTCATATCTAAAGTCGATTCAGCCAGTAAACCTGCAAGATGGCCGACATGTCATATGACAAAAGTCATATTCCAGCTATTTATTTAGAATAATATTGGCAGCAATAGGTCAGGATAATTATTAAATATTAGGAGAGAAAATATTTTTCTAACCACCTGAAAAATCCTTATACTATAAGGTTGCACTTCATCTAACACTGTTAGATATTAAAATGCAGATTCAGATTGCAAAGTACTACTAAGAAATTGAAAGTCAATCATCTCAATAGGTTGTCACCACCTGCAGACCGGTTTCGAACTCTTTTGTTCTCGTCAGTACAGGGTAGGTGTTCATACCTTTGATCAGACGACTTTCGTACTAAAAACTATCATATCAACCTTTCTTGGTTGTATATAGCCTTTAGCGCCATCTCTTAGTAGTCCATGCAATCTGAGCAGACACCCGTTTGGGTCTTGTATCATAATAAATATATAGACAGTCCACTTGTCAGGTAGTAGTAACAAATATTAGGAGAGAAAATATTTTTCAGGTGGTTAGAAAAATATTTTCTCTCCTAATATTTGTTACTACTACCTGACAAGTGGACTGTCTATATATTTATTATGATACAAAACCCAAACGGGTGTCTGCTCAGATTGCATGGACTACTAAGAGATGGCGCTAAAGGCTATATATAACCAACAAAGGTTGATATGATAGTTTTTAGTACGAAAGTCGTCTGATCGAAGGTATGAACACCTACCCTGTACTGACGAGAAAAAAAGAGTTCGAAACCGGTCTGCAGGTGGTGACAACCTATTGAGATGATTGACTTTCAATTTTTTAGTAGTACTTTGCAATCTGAATCTGCATTTTAATATCTAACAGTGTTAGATGAAATGCAATCTTATAGTATAAGGATTTTTCAGGTGGTAAGAAAAATATTTTCTCTCCTAATATTTGTTACTACTACCTGACAAGTGGACTGTCTATATATTTATTATGGTCAGGATAATATTTAAAAATTCTTACCGGCAACACAATAGCACAATGAAATAGCTCTGAGAAGAACTGTTTTTAGAATTAAATAAAGTTTCAAGGCACAAAAATGGTTAAAGATGAATTAAAACGACAAATCAAAACACCAAAATTGGACGATGTCAACTAAAACCTTAAACATTATCTCGAATAGTACTTTATAATTATAGCATTGTCTAACACGTTATATTCCCTGCAAGACGTATTGCGTGTTGCTACTCCTGGAAACCTCGCGCTGTACAAAAGCAATGCCTGGCCTGCCCTGTGATCATATAACGGTTCGTGTTGGTTAGCACCGGTATGTGTCTCTCTTTATCATGCATTTAACTCGATACGAAGAAACAAGAAAGGTGTATGATTTAGGGACTTAATAATAGTGGCTTTTACTTATGTTTGGAATTGAATTTTAATAATTTCTTGTGTGAAATTCTAGTAACTTTTTGCCTTAATTCATTTGTGATTGGAGAGCGCTGACATGGATTATCCGCCGCCATCTTGCAGGTTTACTGACTGAATCGACTTCGTATGGGAGTCACTTAGAAAAAACGGTTTAAAATATTTTCACGTTCAACATCTTCTAGATGGTAATCCTGCTTCAAGGGTACAATTTTGTGAATGGATCCATCAAAATAGAAGTCTGCACAAATACATTTTATCTACCGATGAAGCTCAGTTCATTCGTGATGGAATTAATAATTGCCACAATGAACAACTTCGGTGGTGAACTGAAAACCTTCATGCTATAGTCGATTCAGCCAGTAAACCTGTAAGATGGCGGCGGATAATCCGTGTCAGCGCTCTCCAATCACAAATAAATTAAGGCAAAAAGTTACTAGGATTTCACACCAGAAATTATTAAAATTCAATTCCAAACATAAGTAAAACCAACTATTATTAAGTCCCTAAATCATATATCTTTCTTGTTTCTTCGTATCGAGTTAAATGCATGATAGAGAGGGACACACACCGGCGCTAACCAACACGAACCGTTATATGATCACAGGACAGGCCAGGCATTGCTTTTGTAAAGCGCGACGTAGAGATCGTTTTCGGGGTTCCCAGGAGTAGCAGCACGCAATACGTCTTGAACGGAATATAACGTGTTAGACAGAGATATAAATATACCTATTGCTGCCAATATTATTCTTACTAAAAATTAAATAGCTGGAATATGACTTTCGTCATATGTCATGTCGGCCATCTTGCAGGTTTACTGGCTGAATCGACTCTACATATGAACGAAACTTTCAACATCGAATCAGTATTAATGTCTGGTGTGGAATGCTCAATGACCAGTTGTTTGGTCCATTTGAAATGGATGGGTGTCTTGGAGAAGAATATTTACGGTTTTTGGAAGACCATTTGATACACATTTTGGATGATGTTCCGTTAAATGTACTTCCAACATGATGGAGCCCCACCTCATTTTAGCCTCCGTGTGCGAAATTTCTTGAATTATCGTTTTCCAAATCGCTGGATTGGCAGAGGTGGTCCGCAAGTTTGGCCACCGAGATCACCAGACTTAAACCCGCTTGATTATTGCCTTTGGGGATGGATAAAATCGCTAGTATATGAAACACGAGTGGAAAAGAGAGAAGCACTCCGCGATCGAGTTTTCAATGCTGCAGCTTTAATAAAAAACAATCCCCACTCAATCCAACGTTCTACCCGAGCGACAAACGTGCCGAAAAATATTATTAAAGTAGGTGGAAGGGTTTTTGAAAATATTCTTTAAGTCATAAATTAAAATTCAAAATTATCAGGTACCCATATTAGTTGATGTCTGTAATGGTGACCGCGCTTGTTGATTGTTGAAATTTTGACTTTGGTAACGTCATAATTATAAATTCATAATGGCATAACGCTGTTATAATGAAAGCCATCATAACATCCAAAAGACCCGGATGATAAATGTGTCGTATTAACACCGTCGTAGATTATTAAAATAAACATATTCCTGTTATACGAGAAATCAGGTTAGTTTGTAATGGCCGCAATTGTCATATATGTGCAATATATTTGCTAGCCTTTAATTTAAAAGTCATTGCACCGATATATTATCTCGTTCCAACCCGTCTGTATATTATTCTGTCATTTACTCATTCGGTAATTTCGAAAACTCGCAGAGCCGTCATATTTCGATTTTGATTCATAAAGTTTACATTAATGGCTAATTTATACCTTAATTAAACTAAACTAAATTAAACTAAACTAAAAAATTAGATTAAGAAATTAAGGTGATGGTTTATATTTCTTCAACTAAGCCACTTAATGAATCTACGAGAGAAGAAGAAGGTGCTTCTAACCTATCTTATTGGGTTGTTTTCGTTATTTAATGAATATTATTGTTTTAAAACACGAATAAAAAAATGTATTTATTTTGTTATTGATTTCCGCTTCTTCAGCTGAAATATTTCTAGATTAGTTTTATTTAACCACATATAAAAATCATTTTTCACGAACTATACACTTTATTTTCCGCATCGGACAATACACGGACAATATGCTGGCAATTGTAAGCCAATTATTTTGCCGAATAATTTTATTTTTGTAAATCTTGTCCGTTTTATCATAAATGCATGGGAACTGTCTGTTGTACTAATTCAATCAATGTACCGTCGTTAACAACCATCGTGAAACTTTTTGTTATAATCAAAATATCAAAAATATAATTCTAAAAGTAAACAAGAATTTAGGGTTATGGGCACAAATTCTTCTTTATTACATTCACCGAAATGCCAAATGACATGACTGGAATCACGGATTATGCCGATCCCCCACGAACTATGTCGATTCAACTAAGAAAGTTAAAAGTTCGGCAGCTTCTTAGTTTAATTTAATTTAATTTAATTCCTTAATAATTGTAGGTATAAATGCGCCTATAAATGAATAGGGTGATGGTATTTTAAGTTCTTAATTTCTTAGTTTAGTTTAGTTTAATTGAGGTATAAATCAGCCATTCAGTTACGTTTTTACTGTTGGTTTATCGATTCCTATCCGAAAGTTTGATATTAGTTAAACAAAAAGCTTCTGTTAGTCCCTCAACTCCCAATAAAGAAAAGCAAAAAAAGAAAAACAACGAAAATATTAAAATAGAAAGTAATAAAAAAAGGTTGTTTTAAAAGTGAAGAAAAAAGTATTTTAGGATATAGGGGGAAAGCAGTTTAAAAAAAAAGAAATTAAAGAAAACATTTCTTGTCCAGGATGTCAGGAACCATACGATAAACCTTCATCCGAAGAATGGATACAATGTGAAACATGCAAGAGTTGGTGACACGAATCATGTACAGCGTACGAAAAGAAAGGCACCTTTACTTGCGATTTGTGTTTAAAGTTGTCATCATGCGCCCATAAGGTTATCAATTTGGGTTGACGTTGAGTTTGTAGTCTTTTATTTTATTTTTTATGTTTATCTCGAGTTAAGTTTTGTTGCGTTTTAAATATTTTACTTAGTAGCTTAATTTCAATTTCAATTTCAATTTATTCATACAAAACATAACAATTAAGAAATTCAATTTATCTACTAATAAAAATCACAACAGTTTTAATAAAGTACAAATATTAATTATTGCACCTAGATCAAGAGCAATCTGTATGTGCAAAAAATCATAAAATGTTTCTATTATATTTTAATTTAATTTTAACTTGAACAAAAAGTCTAAAGCTGCACAATTCCATGTCCAATTTGATTGAAGAACACAAGAAAGTAAAAATGTTGCAACTTATTAGAGCAGTTTTTATGATTACCAATATTTTTTACAGTTGTTGGTAGAGCGTTATATATTTTTGGTGCTAGACTTTTTGTACATCTTTGGTTACCATCCCTTTTGTAAAAGGGAACAACCAAATCCTGATTAGTAATTTGTCTAATTTGATGTGTGTGAAGCACTTTTCTTTGTAAGTTTTTATTATTATGTAAGAATAGGCAGCTGTTATAAAAGTATATAGCGTTCTAATACTCAGTATTATAGAGTTAAATAGTACGATAATGTCTTTCTTTTTGCATTATAACCTTTAATAATATACAACATACAATTGTACAACACCAAGATGCTCTAAGGCATTAGTATACAGACCACCCCATACAATTCTAACATATTGTAATATATATTTAACTAGTGCTTTATATATTGTATAAAGGAGCTCTTGATTCATAAATTTTCTTAGTTCATAAAATTTGTACACAAGTCGCATTGTTTTCACACACAAATTGTAAACGTGATTTGTCCACTTTACATTTTTGTTAACTATAATGCCTAGATACTTGATGTTATTAACGTCGGTAATTTTAAGTTCTGTTCTTTGTAGCTAAAGAGAACCGACATCAGGCCTATTTACATCAGTAAAAGAGAACGCAATATATTTTGACGTACCTATCTATGTTAAGAGTTAGGTTATTAAAATCCAGCCAATCTTTCACCATGCAGACACCAAGTTATACATTATACTAATACATAAAAATTATTTCTCTTTTAAAAACTAAATAAACTGATCGAAAAAAGTTAAGGATATTGTGTTTTCGCTGTGAAGAAAATTTTCTAGAAAAAATGTGGTATAGGTATTGATACCTATGTCGTTTGCCTTAAAAAAATTGTTTGTAAACATATAAAATTGTACCCAAACAGATAAAAAGCATTATCACCAAAAATGTAGATTTTATTTTTGTAAAGTTTAGTTTTGTTTGTGTGTCGCTAAGCGCAGTTTGCGATATTGTTGTTATTCTGTCATCGACAATATGAATAGACGTCTTTTAACGGTTGAGGAAGCAAATCAAGCCATTGGGTTGCTTCTTGGAGGTGCGCGACAGATCGATGTGGCTGGATCGGTATAATGCCTCTCAAAGTGTAATTTCCCGACTTAATAACCGATTTAATGAGACTGGATCTGTCATGGACAGGTATAGGGAGGGTAGACCAAGATCGACAAATGCTAGGGAAGATCGACTATTAGTGAGAGGAGCTAGGATGGATCCTACAAGAAACTGCACGTTGCTCAGCCAGGACCTTTTCGCTGCAAGCAGAATTCGCGTATTACCCTCGGACGGTGTTAAATCGATTAAATGCAGCAGGTTGAAATTGCTATAGGCCTATAAGACGCCCTCCATTGACCGCAGTCCATAGAGCTCAACGTTTGCTTTGGTCTAATGAAAGAGCAAACTGGAATGATGAGTGGCGTACTATGATGTTCAGCGATGAAAGCCGCTTTTGTCTTCGAACTGACAGGTGTACAGTTCGTGTCTGGAGACCAAGAAATTCAAGAGTTAATGACCGATATGTTCAAGAAGTGCATCCATTTGGAGGTGGAGGTCTAATGGTCTGGCGTGGAATTTTCTACGGAGGTCGAGCGGAGTTGTATCTTTGTAAAGGTAACATGAGAGGTGAAATTTATGCCCACGACATCCTTGACAACATAGTGAATAATTATCGTTGGAATTTTGAGCTCAATTTCAGATTACTCGATGATAACGATCGCCCGCACATACCAAGAATAGTACAAGAACGGCTAACGTTCAATGAAATGAATCATTTGCCATTACCCCCACTCTCTCCAGATCTAAACTGCATAGAACATGTTTGGGACATGCTCAAAAGGGCACTAATTTCCCATCAACCTCCTGTTCAGGACGTAAGGTCACTGAGGCAAGTTCTTCCACATTAATGGGATACCTTAGATCAAAATGACTTGGATAATTTAATTTTAAGTATGCCTCGCCGAGCAGTAATAGCCAATAGAGGTGGAATTACACGCTATTAATATTTTTTTCTTTTTGACAGTTATCTGTTTTGTTACATTATAATAATAATAATAATCTTTATTTAATAGCAAATCTAACAATTACATAATTAACATTTACAAAACTTTACAATTTGCTAAGTTAACTACATTCATATCTATTGTATGCCAACATTACTTTTACAATAGTCTATACATTTTTTTCGAAAACTTTTTATTGATTGAGAGATCTTCACATTTTTGGGCAGTTGATTGTACTGAATAAGGCCATTGTGGAAAAGGTTTCTTTGGCTATACGTTGTAGACACTGTATTTACATAAAAGTTCTCCCTTGTCCGAGTTGGATAATCATGTACATCTGACACATTTCTTAAATTTTGCAATAAATGCTCAGGAAATAATCCGTTTTTTATTTTTTATTATTAGAAAAAAGTTGCCTGTAAATTGTAATTAAAACATTTTTTCAGTTAAACAAATGTGTTTCATTTCTGGAAGAGATGGAAGTAAATGTACCTTATACAATTTTTTTCGAAAACTATTTTTTTCTTAGAGAATTCACAATATCCTTAACTTTTTTCGATCAGTTTAGATTAATTTCTGCAGCCTTGTGCCCTTAGCATCGTCAACTTGCCCCTTGCCCTATACTGTTCAAGTTAAACGTTATCTTTCCTTTCTTTCGTCGAATCCTAGCCTTATCGATAAGCCATACTATGACGAATCACTTCTACGGTTTGATGACGGAATCAAATGAAACTCTTCATTAGCAATAAATTAACTTTCCTTCTATATTTCCGCCAAACTTTTATTGAATGCAGCACTAACAAAGTAAACGTTAAACAAGTTTAAATTTAGGGCACAATAAAAGTAATTCCTAAAGCGTGTACTTAAAGGCGAAATAAAGTTAAACAGTTTCTTAGGGTCTTTGCAATGGTTCATTTGAAATTCACCACACGAAGCTAATCAGATAAAATAGAGCCGTTGTTAAATTAAGCATATACGCCTGGCTAAAGAACTAGATAATGGCTGAAACATTGCAGAAATTGTAGCCCTAGCGCTCACTTTATTATCAACTTGCTAAAGTAAGCAAATAAATTTTCCAACAAAGCAATGGCTTATAAACTATACTAGGCAGTTGTTTTTCTTCTTTGCTATTCGTTGCTGTATTACGAGGGTTAAAAGCATTTTTCCAGGGAAGTTTTTTATCGAAATTTTGTATCGAGTCTATTAATTACATGTATTTAAGGAAAAAAGTTGTCTTGTAAAATCATATCTGATAATATAGAATATAGACCACAGATTAAAATTTCTAAACTTTTAGATATTTTAACTCTGGACAGTGCATAAATAATGAGAGCTATTTTTTTTTTTCACAAATATTTCATTATTATCTCCATTGTTTCACAAAGAGCTTAAATATTACGGCTTCAAATTTTTCAATAATAAAAGAATATTTTTTTTTTTTTTCAAATTTATTAATAATTTAAAAATATATAGTATAGGGTATCCCAAAAGTGCGATAAAGTAAATTAACACTCTTATAGTGTTATACCGGGGAAAATCATTCAATACAAGTTTTTTTAAATATATATGGCTTGCCACAGAAAAAATCCTTTTATCCCTTAAAAAGGTCGTATTGCGTCTACTCGATACTTTTTTCTGGTCACAGAATGCCGTTTAACCATAAAAATAATACGTATTGGATCAATAATTATTTAAATGAAATGATTTTCTATTTCCTACAAGGTTATCCAAACCACAAAAAAAAATAGACCAACTTTTTATAAATATACTTAACATACTATCTAAGAACTAAAAAGTTCGTTTTTTAAAATAATATGGTAAAATTATTTAGGTACCTTTCAGTGAGCGTTATGCAGAGTGTCGCTAAAAAAAAATTTACACCTGTATCGATTAATTATGGTCGTACACGTACGATAAGAACTCCAGAGGTTGAGGAAGATATTCTAAATCAGTGTAAAAAATATCCTAAACTCAGAAGAAGACGATTGGATTAATACTGGTGGTATGCAGATATACTGTTTATAGGGTGACTAGAGAACAACTAATTAATAACCCATTTGATATTCAACGGGTACGAGATCGCTTACTCCATGATTTTGAACTAACTTTCTGCCGGTTTATCCAAAAACACAGAAATCAAGATTTTAAACGAAGAATTTTATTCACAGATGTAGCCTGTTTCACACATTTCTAACTATACATCGGCGTAGCAATGTGGAAAAGAGAAAGTGGATTTAGAAAAACATTAATAATTTTTCAGTAAAAAATGTGTCGGGCATCCAATTTTCTTTAAAAACTAAATAATTTTTCCATTTTAAGTGTCGACGTTAGGTGCAGCTGCATCTGCATCTTAGTGCTAGTTTTAAATGATATGTCATGTTTTATCTTTTTTGGGCTATTTGGCCTGGTCAGTTTACGTACCAGCATTTTGTCTATAAGTATACCTATTATGTAAATTAAGTTGTATCGGTCTTTCGCAACAGCATTTTAACCTTTAAGTCATTGTTGTGGACTGTTTCCTTTGGCTTAGTTTTCCTTTTTACAGATATACTCTCCTGATGATGACCTTTGTGGTCGAAATGTGTTTCAGTTTCAGATTTTACAAAAATTTAATACTATATGAAGTAGAATTGGATATTTTTGTACTTCACTTCATCCTGGAGACAAAAATTTAATTATCTAGCAACATGCTCCGTGTCTTTTTAAAACTATATGGTAACACTGCATAGCCAGCTGACACGCTGACGACATGGTAAGAATCTGTTGCGCTTTAAATCATTTTCGCATTTGTAAATAGTTTTAGTGCAAAGTACAGTTTGTAAATAATTTGAAAATTTATGTAACAACCACTACAGAAAATGGGTTCTCTGAATAAGGGACTGTAAACGTTTAAAATAATTTTTTATTTCTTCGAACCGTCCCTCCGCGTAAATGGGTGATTAGAATAAAATGTTGGGAGTTTTTTAAAGTTTGAATTGTAGACCAGTTTATTGCGATCAGTTTATTTAATAGGGTTGTACATTTTGGGTAAATCTAAAATTTTTATCTCTACCGAGTTTTTATGTATATGTTACTGGGCTACGTACCTTTACACAAGTCTGTACCTGTCATTTTATACCATGCGGCTTTGTTAGCACATACGTACTACTGGTGTATTACCAGTAGCACGAGCTATCATAAATTTTAACAGACATTTCAAATCAGGATTTATATGTATAATAGGTAAGACATTTTTTATAGAATATTGGGTTGCACAAAGATTCTTAACAATAACTAACTAATCAGGCAACTTTGACTGTAACATTAATGCATTACATTGGCAAACATAATTTATTCACAGTCGAAGCTGCCTAATTATTAGTAATTCACGAATTAAGCTAACCGGGCCACTCTAATTGTGAGAAAATAATTTCCCACAATTTATGTCACAGTTAAAGTTGCAGGTTAGTTCATTATTGTTTAAAATGTCTATGCAATCCGACGAAATCCTTTTAGTCCTAAAAATATACCACAAATTAATAATACAAGACATAATACATTATACCTTTATAGAGTTTCTTGCAAAAATAAAGTAAATATTAGGTATTTACATAATTATCATCTTATCATTTGCAGGGCCGTAACCAGGATTTTATTCCGGGGGGGGTTTAAGTTTCTTGTCGATTCATGGAAAGGGTGTTAAGGCGGCGGTATAGGACGCAAAAAAAACTTCGTCTTTACTCAAGTTTATATCGTTATTTTAAAATGAAGTACAGAACAAAAAATATCTTAAGAAATAAGTAAAAAAAAAAAATGTTTGTTGTACTAACAAGTTCTAATACTATATAACGAAATCAAGCCTTCTGGTTTTTAGTGGAAAACGTAACACCTTTTCATTAGAAATATTTATTTCCCGGTGTACACTCATTAGTGCTAATCCAGTCAGTCTGTCTCCACCTGTTGAGTTTCTCAAATAAGTTTTTAATCTTCTCAATGTTGAAAAAGATCGTTCCGGCGTAGCTGTCGATACCGGCAAAGTAGCTAATACCTTTAGTAGGTCAAATATGCTCCGGTATATATCAATGTTGCATTCATTTCGTCGCCCTCCACACAAAGTGTCGTAAGTAGCATTTTATAAATTTTACAGGAGAGCGAAAAAACGAAATTTGGTCTATTATAATTAGACCAACCGACGAAACTATTTTTAGTAGCTTTTTGAGTTAAATATATAAAAATAAATAATAGTGGATCTATCGTTTCCTGCATTAAAATTATCAAAAAAGTTTTTAGTTTTTCAAATTTTCAGGAAAATTGTCACTTACGTCACTTTGTGTGATTTTTTTATTTAACTATAGAGTGGATAGGGCACTTTGAAATCAAACATTTACGTTTTATTTATTTATTTAAATTAAACTACAGTAATGTAAAAAGGAAGTTAACAATTTATTTCATCTAGTTTTCGTGAGGCAAGTTATAGTAAAAGTTTTTAAACTCCGTAAGCCGGATTACCGGAGTATCACCTTTACATAAAGAAGTAAGATCATCAAATTTTCACTATAACTTATACCCGATTAACATAGATTTTTTTAGGTTATGTTTACAAATAAGTATTCAACAGTTGTTTCACTTACGTTGCCGCTTTCTAGAGTGCCATCACGATAATATTACACACAAACCGACCTAAATTCACATACGACACTAAAAATGTATACATTTTTGCTCACAAAAGGACGTATCTTAAGATACGTTGTTTGGTGCGATTCCAAAACATAATTTTGTTAGATACGGCATTTCATTTTTTTTTTTATAACTTGGGTACCTTTATGGATACGGTTACGATACTTGGTGAGAAAAAAAAGGGAAGCGAACTTAGAATATGGGCGGCGTAACTCAATTTGTCGATTTTTGTCAGTTACGACACTTTGTGTGGAGGCCGACGATTTAATGCAGCGAGCGCATTGGTGGGTAGAGATTCACATTTCGCATCACAAAACTTCATCAAAAAGTCATCAAAGAAAGGGATTGCGATAGCAATTCGAAAATACTCCTCCGGCAAATCCACATTGACGTTGCACCTCTTAGTTTGAATTGACGCTAAACGTGGAATTTTCATTTCGCCATTAAGTAATTGTTTTTAAAATAGCAGACGCTTCATTAAAAATTCGTTCGAAACATATGTCCATATTTGTATGCATGTTACTAATCACCATGTAGATATTGTCGATAAGATCCATAGCTGAAATCAAGTCGCACTCTACTTTTTGAAAACATTTTCAGAGGCTAATGGTATGTTTAAAAATCACTTCAGCTGTGCAAACACTAATAACAAATTCGGCCGAAGTGATCGACTTTAAAAACTTAGTAGCTTTTGAGGAAGTCTCCATGTTGGGTACTAGTGATAATTCCTCTAAAGTAAGGACGATTGGTAGAATAATTTCCTTAAATCGTATTAAACCGTCGTGGTTTTCAACCCAGCGGGTGTCACACATAGAAGTTAGCTTTTTCCAATGAATTTCTCGTGTATTTTCCTTTATTTTTCGTCGCAGTATATGTTGCCGTTTTTCAGAATTTTTTAAATATGTATTTATAGATTTAATAGTTCCAAAACATACTGCAAAATTTGCGACACAAAATATTCGTGCTCTAACTTGTTGCGTATATTGTGAACTGTAGATGACACACTCACACAATACAATTCGATTCGCGCATCACGCGTGGTTGTCGATAGTTCTGTTTTTGTTACATATCGCGCTACACCGCGATATGTTATACGGCGCTTCGGTAAAAATAATGTGCGTATGTTGTCGGCGTCGTGGTCGTCGTCGTCGTCAGTTTCGACATTTTCACATTTGCGATTTTTTTTCTCGGAAACGGTTAAAGTGGGACGATTGAAACTTTTTGGGTTTAGAGAGGAATAGTGGGGGTACGTTGTGTGAAAATTTCGAATATACAGGGTGTGCCGGAAAAAAGTTATTAAACGTCAAAGTCGAGAAATATCGGGATCTCGTTGAAATTCGATACAGGCCACAAAAATTAGTTTTTTCGATTTAAACTTTTTCGACGCGTAGGCGACCGTGGGCTACAGAACCCTATTGTTTGTGAGCGCGATTGAAAGTTTGGAAATAATTTTTTTTATTTTTTAAAAGTCAAAATTTGGTCCAAAATGGTACCTCTTGGATCGCTAATAAGTTGAATTGGGTGCATTCGATCGACATGCGGTTTGGATAATCGGTTAGGCCATCTCAAAAACTACCTTTTTCCAATATATCGTTCTATACCTAACTGGAATGGAAATTGCCGAAAATTGTAAGAAAGTGGAAATCATAAAGTTAGGCCTGATTTTTTCACGGTTTTTATTTTTTTTCGTACTGAAAACGACTTTTGATCGAAACGTTGTAAACTTTAGCGGATAGAGCTCGTCAAATTGTATTTAAGAGATATTTTTTCGTTTCTTTATCTTTAATACGGAAAAAACGGCAGCTTTTTTTTTTACTATATCGACTGTAGCTTATTCAATTTTTAACAAAACCGTTTTATTTTTTTCTCAAAAAATGCGCTGATTACTTCGCAACACCTCTACATATTCAAAATCATTAAAATATATTCGCAAAATTGAGAAAAGTCGCTTTTTGGGGTGCGGAAACAGGCAATCTTTACAAATTCCAACTCCATTCACTTTTGACTAAGAGTGCCTTGATATTGATGTATCTAAATTAAATTAATTCTAAAAATCCGGCTGTCAAAAATGGCGAAAAATGGGTGTTTTCAGCGTGACTTGCTAGAATAATAAGAACATTTCCAGATTTTAAATCGGGTGGAATATCTACCTTGAACCTTCTTCTAATTTTACTGACCAAAATATTTGCCCAAAATGTTTCAGAAATGGTTGTAATCTCGATTTTAAAGATGGCGTTTCGACATCGATTATCCGTCGCCACGTGGTAGAAGGTTATTCGACATTTCGATATTCGCGAATTTTTTTTTCGGAAACGGTTAGAGCAAAACAATTCAAACTTTCTGGACGTAGAGAGGAATAGTCGGGGCACGTTCTGGGTACAATTTCAAATATACAGGGTGTACCGGAAAAAAGTTATTAAAGTCAAAGTTAAAAAATATGTTTTTTTTCGTTGTAGGGCGATACAGGTGGCAAAAATCATTTTAATCGATTTAAACTTTTTCGACATGTAGACGACGTTGGGCTACAAAACACTGTTGTTTGCGAACGCGATCGAAAGTTGGGAAGTAATTTTTTTGATTTTTTTCAAAATCAATGTAGGGTCATATTGGATCGTTAATAAATCGAATTGGGTGCGTCCGATATAATTTTGGTTTGGATAATCGTTTAGGTCATCTCAAATACTACTTTTTTCAAATATATTGTTCTATACCTAAACAGCATAGAAATGGTAGCAAATTATAAAAAATAAGAATTACTATTTAAGTATATATAATTTGACAGCTGTCGTATAGAACTTTGTTATTTTGGTACTGAAAATTTTTTAAATTTAGTTTTATTACAGCTTTAACCCTCGCTACGAAAAAAGTTAAAATAAATTGACACTTACCTGTCAAAATCTGACAGGTATCGTATAAAACTTTGTTATCTAGGTACTGAATTTTTTTTAAATTTGGGATTCTTACAGCTATAACAGTCGCTACGAAAAAGCTAAAACAAAATTTACACTTACCTGTCAAAATCTGACAGCTGTTGTATAGAACTTTGTTATTTAGGTACTGATTTTTTTTTAAATTTCGAATTCTTACAGCTATAATCCTAGATACAAGAAAAGCTTAAAAAAAACTTGCAATTTACCTGTCAAAATGACAGCTGTCGTATATAACTTTGTTATTTGGGAACTGAAAAATTTTTCATTTAGGATTCTTACAGCTACAAATCTCGCTACGAAAAATCTAAAAAAAAAATTTTAACTTACCTGTCAAAATTTGACAGCTGTCGTATAGAACTTTGTTATTTAACTACTGAATTTTTTTTAAATTTTGGATTCTTACAGCTTTATTTCTAGATACAAGAAAAGCTTTAAAAAAATTGACATTTACCTGTCAAAATGACAGCTGTCGTATAGAACTTTGTTATTTAGGATCTGAAAAATTTTTCACTTTAGGATTTTTACAGCGATAACCCTCGCTACGAAAAAGCTAAAAAAAATGACACTTACCTGTCAAAGTGACAGCTCTCGTATAATTAAACGAACGAACTAGAACAGTGCCGTGCCCGAAGGGCTCGGCACAATAATATTTCTACAAATTTATTAGCTGATAATTGATAGCTTCCATGTAAGAATAATTTTTTGCTTATGTTTTAATCGATTGAATACTTATATATTTTTATAGAGCAAATATGGAAAGTATATCCCACATTGCACAAAGGTGTGCGAGTTTAAAGAGCACCTATACGGCGCCGTCTCAGAAAACTACCTACCTATACGAGAAAACGGAAATTTTGCACCATTGTGTAGTTTTAGTCAGTTGTTATAATGACAATTTGGCGATATGTTTTTCCTTCACGTTCCGCAGGAAGGTGAGGCAAAAAAAGCAATAGTAAATAGAAAAAAAGAAAAGTATTTTTTTATTGTAAATTTTTGTAAATCTTTTTAGTACTAATATTAGATGCACTCTCGGCTGACGATTAGCGATATGTACTTAGTCTAGTATTAGATGCACTCTCGGCTGACGATTAGCGATATGTACCCAGTCTAGTTACTTTTCCGCGGTTGTCAATAGTTGTTTTTACTCGTATTTTTGTATTTTATTTTGTTACTTTTCGAGTGGTCTAGTGTGGAGTGCGAGGATTCTGCAACGGTCGTAGATATTTCGGGGGGGGGGGGGTTAAACCCCCGAATCCCCCCCTTGGATACGGCCCTGATCATTTGTCGTGTTAAGTTTTTTGAAAAGAAAGTTTGAATCAGTCATTACTAGATTGTGTTAATTACTAAAGAGTACCAGATAATTTACCATTGTCAGTTGTTATTTAAGACGAAGTATATATTAAGAAGTAATTAAATCGTTATATAAAATTTACATGAAAATAATTTCCCCGTCACTCACTTCGGTTAACTTAAAATCTCATCCGAGGTTTATGGTTCACCCTCCGTGATCACTATCCTATTAGAGCGGTTCACCGCAGCGTGCAAGACGTGCTAATCAAGGCGTCGTTAACTCGCTCTCCTAATTTGAATTGCATACTCTGGGTATTAGCATGCTGCTTGACTGGGGCCGGTTCAAGTCCATCGATCTGTAACTAATCTTTGCGGACGCCGAGGGGACGGATCAAAGCGCGAGAGTTAAGGCTGAGGTAGTGCGAAATATTAATTTCTAAGGTAGTATTTTGGGTTGGTTAGTAGTTCGTATAAAGGGCTAAGGTCAGAGTGTGGGCCAAACGTCTTGCACTACAGCCACGTGATCTGGGCGATATTGAAATTCCAATATCGAATATCGATATTTAAACAAAATATCGATATAGTCGATATATCGATAATATCGATATATCGATACATCGATATTTTATTTTTTAAATATCGCTATTCGATATATCGATATATCGATATTTTATTTTTGAATATCGTTATTCGATATATTGATAAAACATAAAAATATTATATTATAAATACAGTGTCACCAGTAAAGTCCGCATCATATTATTATGGGATTTTTTTTTATTAATAGCTTTATTCAAAATTTGACTTTGGCATCAAGTTCTGCTTCGATCGAGATGAAAATTAAGCAAAAAATAGTAGGCAATGCGAATCACGCATTATCTGTCAAATTTTTATTTTTTCCAAAAAATAATTCAAAAGTGGGGTTATTTCTAAAAAAATCGAAAAACGTTATTAGAAAAAGTTTTTCTAAATGCAGTTTCTAGCCCACATGCAAAATTTCAGCTGCATAAGATAATTTTGATTTTTTACCTATATTTATTGTACCACATTTGCAAAATAAGACTCAACGTAACCTACATAAAACTTCTTAGTTTTGACAATGCTTTATTTCAGATACATTTTCTTTAAAGTAACGCCATATTAAAAGTGTGTTTTTCTACAAAACGTTATTATGGCATAGGTTAATAATAAATTATAATATAGGGGTTTTAAATTAAATCGTTGAAAATAGAAACTTTACGTTGTTAAACTAAAATTTATTTTCCACTTAAAAAACACTTTACTGAAGACACTGTGTTCTTTTTTGTCTTAATATTAAGGTGTATTACTTTTAGACACAAACTACGTTTTCAAAAATACTTATTTTATGAAGTTACCTTATACAGGGCCAAAAAAACATAAACTTTGCATCACATGCGACCAAATTTTAATAGCCCAATTTTGATTTTGTAAATAAAGCTATTAATAAAAAAAAATCCCATATGATGCGGACTTTACTGGTGACACTGTATATCAATATTCTCTTATGTGCCCTTTAAAACTCCGTACCTTCATTTCAAGGGGAGACTATAATTATGAAAACATGAAGAAAAAAGATTGAATTAAATATTGGTCCTTAAATGTGTTATAAGGACGATATTGAAATTCCAATCTAATATCGATAATATCGATATTTTATTTTTTAGATATCGTTTATCGATATATCGAATTTTTGCCCAGGCCTACACGTTGTGTGGTGCGCCCCTATCTTGTCAGATAAGGTCTCTATAAACATAGTCATGCGAGTAGTTGTTATTGCTTTGAATGTTTCCAAAAAATGTTGTTGCTTCACAGCTATACAGGGTGTTCCTTAATGACGTGCTAATATTTTAGGGTGTGATTCCTCAAGTCATTTTATGAAGAAAAGTTTATATAAACATATGTCGTAAACGGCTTAAATTTTTGCTACAGGGTGTTGAATTCTTTTTTTTTAAGGAGAGGTTAATCAGAAATAATATCCACAAGGAAAAATGTCAGTGGTGTACCACTTTTTTTCTAAAAAATATCAGAGGATATCATTAAGGAACACCCTGTATAATATGATGTGTGAGATAGTGTCGTCCATTTCGCTGCAAAGTCTGCATTCAATGAGGAGAATGTATGGTAAAATTCTATTTCTTGTAGGTGGTTAGGACAATGGCCTGTTGACTATCCAATAATTTGTATTATAAATTAGAGTGCGCGTTAAAAATAGCATTTTAGTTGACAGTTTCTTTAACGGGTTACTTATTGTAGGTCTATCATGTATTAAACCACGTATTTCATTCCATTAATATATATATTTTATTGCTGTTGAGCTTATAATGTTGCCTAAGTTGCCAATTTTGACTTTGAAGTTTTAAGTAGATCCAACTGTCGCTAGTTCGTACCTACACTTTAATTTGGCGCGTTATTACCAAATGACCAGGAACAAACAAAGTTCCGCACAAGTACGTTACTGCTGCTTACTCTGGTTCATGCTATAACTAGCAAGTGTTACTTTTGGCACACTATTTATTGTGTCATCCTATTCCTTCTGCAACAAAGGATTGGCATTGGAATCTCAGATCTCGTCAGGGAAAACGGTTCGTAAATTTTTTGGTTTAAGAAATATTTCCAAATCAATCGCAATTGTATCTAGCATGAGTTATGTTAACATGTGTAAGGTCACTGTCTACACTACCACTAAAAGTGTAACCCTGGAATCAAATGAGAGCAAACAATGCCATTGGCATGGCGGCTTATTTAAGAATAGACGTCGATAGAACCTTAAAAATTATAAGATAATTAATTCAAATTGAAGGAACTCAATTTCACTTAAACTTGACCGTATGTTATATTATGCTTATTATACTAAAGTAGGAGACATTACATTATTTGTATAAACAACCTTGCTACTGCTCTACAATATAGATAGTTAATTTGATGAAAACCCAACCTTAAGCTTTAATAATTGGGGTTTATGTATAAATTAAAATATTATAAAGTAGATAGATAGCTATGAACTTTACTCCGAAATATTTTCGCAAATTTGTAGGGAAAAGACGCCATTTTTTTCGTTTTTTTGAGTATAGGTAAATTTAATAGATACTGATCAGCAATATTAAAGCACCACTAAAAATGTGCAACAATTTTGATGTTATATATTTTCTTCTAAAACTAATGTCTGAGTTAAATTTTTTTTTTTTGCGTATTACAGACTCATTCTTTAAGAGTATTACTGTATCAATGATTTTTCTTATAAAGTTAATTGTAATTTTATACTGGGTTTAATAAACATATTGGTGTTTTCTTCTCAAAATTCGCAACACCCTTGTGGGCTATCCTAGCATTAAGAAATATTGGATTTAAAACCTAACTGTTCACAAACAACTCACCGACACTGTAACACTCGTAGTAAAAATGTCCGCACAGCGTCTGCATTGTGATTTTCCTAAAACTTTATAGTTTGATATTATTAGGAAACTACAAATAATTTAACTAGAAGAAAATTTAACAAAGACATATACAGGGTGTTTCAATAAAAACTCCCAAGCCCATTATTTCGAAAACTAAAAGCGACATGTAAATTTTGTAAACGCCAGTTTTTAGCCTCTATGATTGGCTTCACAACTGTGTAAAAAATGTGTTTGAATAATACAAGATGTAGGTGGCGCCACTGCGCAAAGAAATTTTTCAATAACAGGAACTTTTAAAAAATGTTGTCGTTCTTAACCCTAGAGTAGTCGCGCTTGATTTACTACCTTGATTGATCGCGCTGGTCTCCTAGACCAGGTAGCCATTTTGACAAGATAAACAATTTTAAAAACTCAACTTGTTGTGAAATATATATAAGAAAACCAGTACATTTATTATAACTTGTATTTATTGAAAACAGTGGTATTTTAGGTGAAAAAAAATCGCTTTAAAAATAAAAAAAAATATTCTTACAAGCATACAAACAAAACTCCTATACTTTAAAAATACATTAGTCGCACTGGTGTGATGGACCATTTTACGATCTCTGGCGCAAGATCACTTCCGTACCACGACACAATTAATACTGCCAAATGCTTGACCTATTTCAAGCAGACTTACGGCAGCACAGCCGCGGCACCCCGCTACGTTGAAAAATATTTGTAATTTCGCGCCACCCGGTCTCAGAGACCATGGCGCGACTATTCTAGGGTTAAAGATAATTAATTTTTGATCAAATTATGTCCCATAGAAAATAATAAAATATTTGGGGTTAATTTTTTTTTTTAATAATTTTAACGAGTATTTTAATTATAAATATTTTTAATATCTTTTAGCAGATTTTAATTTAATTTTGGTAATGATAATTTTAAAAACGCTCTTGTAGCGCTAAATTATTACGTCCAGTGACGTCTCAGGGGGCGCCCTAACTAATATTATTGGCAAAAAATAAAAGACGCCACTGAGTTTCTTGTAATTTTTATATTTTTTTCGGATTAAGCACCTAAAAATATCCTTTTCTTGTCTATTAAATTGTTTTCATATATTGCTTCGTTTTCGAGAAATAAAAATAAAAACAATTTTATTGCATATCTCTGGAAAACAAAAATCATAAAATAATTAATACGTTGTATTTTTTGTTGTTTAAAAGCATTTAAACATTAAAGCATTATAAAATAAAATTAAAAGATGTTTTAAATTTTATGAAAGAACTGATGAGAAATTATACAAAATTATTAATGAAAATTAGAACAATACCAAAAACTATTCAATGGGGTAGAGTGAGATGTTCCAAATTATTGCCGTTTTCATATTTACACACATAGCAAATCGATATAATAATTCGGTTCTGCAAACTCGATTAATAGCAAAAAAATACAACGTATTAATTATTTAATGATTTTTGTTTTCCAGAGATATGCAATAAAATTGTTTTTATTTTTATTTCTCGAAAACGAAGCAATATATGAAAACAATTTAACAGACAATCATTACCAAAATTAAATTAAAATCTGCTAAAGGATATTAAAAATATTTATAATTAACTCGTTAAAATTATTTAAAAAAAAAAATTTACCCCAAATATCTCCTTTCATGTTGGATTTACCAAAATTTTTATGGGACCTAATTTGACCAAAAATTAATTATCTTTAAGATCGACGACATTTAAAAGTTTCTGTCATCGAAAAAAATGTTTGCACCGTGGCGCCATCTACATCTTGTATTATTCAAACACATTTTTTACACAGTCGTAAAGCCAATCATAGAGGCTGTCATACTGGCGTTTACAGAATTTAACTGTCGCTTTTAGTTTTCGAAATAATTGGCCTGGGAGATTTTATTGAAACACCCTGTATATTTAGTATATTATTTTACTTAAAAGATACACATCACAAATGCATCTAGTATAATTATTCTTATAACGCAATCAGCAAAAATTTGTCATCATTGTTTTTTGTTAAAAATTATTTCTGATCGAGACAAAATGTAAACAATTTGGTCTCCTCATATATTACATAATATTATAATGTGGTTGTACTTAATACAACATACGTGAAACGGCTGTATTTAAGGTTGAATTCTCAACGTCATTCAACTTATTGCCAACCTATAACCTATTTCGCGTTGATTGTTTTAGTTTATTATTTTAATAACTAACATTTAAAGAAAGTCAATATCGTCGGTACATTATTTAGGTAGTATCCGATATATTACAAAAATATCAATTTATTTCATTGCTAATTTTGGGAGAATTGTATAGTGAAAGAACAATGAGTGACAATGACATAATAATGCTAAAAAAAATCTTACCCGATATTTTTCGCTATACAATTCTCCTAAAATAAGTTATGAAATTCCTTGATATTTATTAAATATGTCAATTATTACCTATAGAATATCAAGTCGATACTGATTTTCTTTAAATTTTGTATAAAAGCTAGAAAACATAAATAAATCTACGCGAAATAGGTTATAGGTTGGCAAGCATGTTGATACTGCCGCCTTAATGGAGGTTCTGTGATGGTTTGAGGAGGAATTTCTTTAAGAGCGCGGACATATCATGTTCCTTTATGTGGAGGTTCTATAGACAGTAAAAGTTATATTAATAATATTATTAGAACGTTGTGCCTTTCGCCCCTTATATTGGCCATAGTTTTTTGGTAATGTACGATAAAGCAAGACCTCACGTAGCGCTAATTATGAAAGACAGCGTCAGCCTTCTCCTGCAACCTTGCAAGATAGAGAAGATATTTGTTGAAATTTGGAATGATATTGACCAAAACCAAATAGCAAATTCAATTTCGAGTATGCTTGGTCGATTTGAAGCTGTGATTGGAAGTGAAAGCGGAAACAAACGATACTAATTTATGTTTTAATTTTTATGTAATTTACGCGTTAATAATTAATGTTTATATAGTTCCTAATTTTTTTTTAATAAAAACATGCCGAGTTGAACAAGTCGCTACATCTTTCATTATCGAACATAACTAAGTGACCCAAAACGACGCAAAAAAAATTATTCAAATCGGACAATAATAGGTTTAGAAGAAACATAACATCAAAATTGTTGTAAATTTTTAGTGGTGCGTTAATATTGCTGGTGAGTGTATTATTTATATAATTTTTTTTAATACATTTATTATTTTTAAAGTCAGGTAAATCAGGTTATTTTTATTTGTAATTTAACGTCTAATGATAAATTAATAAAAATAACTTATTTGAAAATTTCTTTCATCAATAATGTTTTCGTTTATACATGCTTATCACACACGCGTTAGCACGCTGTAGATAAGTATCTAATTTTTTTTTGCAAAAGTGACAGTAGCTACCGTGCAAGCAAAAATGATTTGCATCAAAGAGGGCTTGGATTAAAAAACGTGGGGCTTGGTTTAGATCACAATGTTATGTGGACGATATAATAATACCTAACCAAATCTAGGTTAACATTTTGTCAAATTTATATTATGACATGATAAGCCAAACTAATGAGTAATAAAATGAGTAGACTATACAAACTTATTTTTGTTGTTTACAAAATTAACAAAGTAAGCCGCCGCTATGCTCCAAGCATAAATTCACACGTCTCTTCATATTTTCGAAAGTGTTGATAAGCATCTCTGGAGATATGTTTTCACATTCTTGGATAATCCTTTCTTGTAATTGTTCTAAATTTGCAACTGGGGTTTTAAAAATAGTGTTCTTTAAATGAGGAAAAACGAAGTTCTTCTATTCTTACATATTATGGTCTTCCTGCTCCTTTTTTGTTTTGTATAGAACCTGTTTCCCTAATCACAGCCACGGTTTTTTTCAGGCAATGATAAAAATCCCCAGCAATACAAGCAACGTTAGGAAAATGTTCGTGAAAATCGTCCATGCACAAACCCAGATTGTATTGCCACTCATCATTTACTCTAACCCCGTTTCGAAAATACGCTTCAACCATGAATGTTTGATGCTGTTTCGTAAAGCCCATTGTGTGAATTATTCAAGAAATTAGCGATGAATCAAATTACTTGTAACGACTGTCAAAGATGACGGAATAACTGACTGATTGTTAATTCAGGTAGTTACTGACACCCAACAGGTGTAAAGCTCTACGGCTAAGCATTACGTCCTTAGATGCAAGGCCCTCTTTGATGCAAATAATTTTTACTCGCACGGTATTTAGCAACTTTTTTACTTAACAGATAATTTATTTACAGTTAAATTAGTAATAATAACATTCCACTCCAGGAGTAGCCATTGTGGTTTGGATAGATATAACTTTTAATCGCAATAAGAGAAATAGTTCGATATGCAGGATTTGTTTTAATAGTTACGCGTACTGTTCCATTGGGGTGATGAGTTTCCCCCCTTGTCAGGTTTACTTTTCTATTGCCTAGAACCGATTACTGTTTGCTTCGTAATAATAATAATATGTTGCTTCTAATTTGGACATGGTCGGCCACAATGACAGCATACATTAATTTTAACCCTGTGCCGACCAATGAGAATTATGTAGGCGTGGCTTCCAAGGCGCTAAATTTAAATTTCTATTGCAGTATGATCGAGGTAAAACAGTGTTTTGTATAATTCCAGCGCATTCACCATATATTTGATTCTGTACAAAAAGTTAAATTTCCAGTAATTTGTTTATCTCGGTTAATCATATTATTTCTGATTGTTATTAAATTATCGGTTTTAATTTATTTATATTAAAACAAGATAAATACTTTTCCTTTAACTTTATAATAACTAGGTACCCCTATTACCTTCGAATAGGAACATAATTCAATAAAACAAAAAAAAATAGTATAAAAACTTAAAATTTATTTATGAAAATACTGTAAACAGTCGAGAACAAATAAAACAATATATTATTTAAAAGTAACTATATTAACCATATGAACCTAAGTATAAATAAGTATGGTAAAAATGAAATGAACTAAACCGAACTAAAATATTTAAAAAATTATGTAAATAAATAAAGGCCTTTTGCACTGAACATTCAGTTTTGGATTTCATCATCAGATCAGTGTACTATAAAAAGGTCTGGGCTTAATCTTTATATAATGTAAAATTAGGAGAATAATAGGTATTGATTTTAATTGAAGTTCGTGCATCTTGAATTATTCTGTCATTACTAACTCCCCCACTCAATTGTTCGATGATGATATTTTGTTGAGTTCTCGTTAGCCTTTTAGTTCGCAATTCATCAGCATGCCCTATGTGTATTTCAGTAAATGTTGCCATAACTGATCCTAGAAATATACAAATATATTGTGAAAAAATCTGTACAGCCAATCGTATATCATTCTACCTTGTTTCATCATTTTGTCCAGAATAATTAGGATGACATGTACCTATATTATGTTATAAAATATTGATGCAATAATTTGACAAACACCACCACAACATAAAAAATGTCTTTAAACCGAAAATATTATTAGGTAACCATATTTGTGTAACAAGTGGCAGGAAAAGAAAAATAGGTAGGTACCATGAGAATATGACTTCATATTTGGAGGACCCGGGTATAGTTTTTAGACACATCCCAAACAGCACACTTACATCTTATGTACATCCAATGGAAGGTCGAAAGCGATCAACAACACGTCCAGAGGATGTCCAAATTAGGTGTATCTTTTGTCCAATGCATGTCCAATGGATTATACAAATGTCACAAATTATGACATCCGCGGGATGGACCTTTTTGGACGTCAAATGAACGTCCTCTAGGATAACATCCATAAGCTGTACCTTAAACAGCACACTTACGTCTATAATGAAACTTGGAAAGTTGTCGAAAACACGTCCAGAGAATGTCCTAATTTGGTTTACTTTTTTCTCCAATGGACTTCCAATGGATTATACAAAAGTCATAAGTAAGGACATCCGCGGATCTGTCTTTTAAGATGTCCAATGAATTTCCTCTAGGATGACATCCATAAGATGACCTTTAAACAGCATACTCACATCTTATGTACACCCAATGGAAGTCCAAAAACTTTCAGAGGATGTCCAAATCTGGTTTATTTTTAGTCCAATGGATTACAAAAATTATGACATCCGCTGGTAGGACGTCCAATGGATATCCTGTAAGATGACATCCATAAACTGTCCCTTAAACAGCACACTTGCATCTTAAGTACATCCAATGGAAGTCCGGAAAACCTCCAGAGGATGTCCAAATACGGTTCTTTTTTAGTCCAATGGATTACACAAATTATGACATCCGCTGGATCTGTCCTTTAGGACGTCCAATGAATATCCTCTAAGATGACATCCATAAACTGTCCCTTAAATAGCCCACTTGCATCTTAAGTACATCCAATGGAAGTCCGGAAAACCTCCAGAGGATGTCCAAATATGGTTCTTTTTTAGTCCAATGGATTACACAAATTATGACAACCCCTGGATCTGCCCTTCAGGACGTCCAATGAATAGCCTCTGAGATGACACCCATAAACTGTCCCTTAAACAGCACACTTGCATCTTACGTACATCCAATGGAAGTCCGAAAAGTTTCCAGAGGATGTCCAAACATGGTTCTTTTTTAGTCCAATGGATTACACAAATTATGACATCCGCTGGATCTGCCCTTCAGGACGTCCAACGAATATCCTCTAAGATGACATCCATAAACTGTCCCTTAAACAGCACACTTGCATCTTACGTACCGTATCCGAAAAGCGTCCAGAGGATGTCCAAATATGGTTCATTTTTAGTTCAATGAATTACACAAATTATGACATCAATGGGATTTGTCCTTTAGGACATCCAAAGAATATCCTCTAGGATGATAGTCAAAAGACGTCCCTTAAACAACACACCCACATCTTATGTACAATATAAGTCCGAAAATTGTAGACAAAACTTCCCGGGATGTTTAAATTTTTTTCACTTTTTCCCAATGGATTATTCAAACGTGACAAATTATGACATTTGCGGATCATATATACAGAACAGTCCAGTGGACATCCTTTAGATATTTAGTACCTACATGTAATTTACCCCATCATGTACCCCAACTCCCCAAATCTACTTTTATTAATATTTACATCTGAAGTATAAAACAAACTCTAATACCTAGCGCTAAGATAAAGGATATGCCTTTATAAAACTTTAATAAGCGAGACCAACAGGAATTAAGGGAGTATCGACGTAATAACTTAATGATTGTTCTAGGTTTACAATAAATAATGCATCTAAAGTAAAAACAAAAACAAAAACATTTTAATAAATTTTATTTACAACCGGAATGTACATTATTATAAATATTTCCCTGAAGAACTACTTTCGGTCTAATAAAAAATATTATTGTAAGTAGTAAGTATTATATTATTGATACATTTAAATATGAAGTCACAAATTTCCATTATTATATTGTCTACATATAGTCGTCAAGCAATTCAAAATGGCTTTACCTACATGGCAGAGCTAAAAAGTTTTTTCTAAGCTAAATCCTAATATGTAATAGTGTTACAGATTAAGGTTTTTACAGATTAAGGTTTTTTTTTTGATATGTCGCCCTCTCTTTGGCTCTTCGTAGCCACTTTTTAACACCATCTTCGGTGCTGGCTACATCAAATTTCCCAGTTTCTGAAAGGGGACAAAATTTTAAATAAAGCGCAATATTATTTTTTTAAATTTTAAATGTTTATACAATACGTGGTCGATTTTAAAGCAACAACTATATTTTCATTAGTTGCACAGCCAAAATTTAAATACCGCCAAAAGTTGCACTTATACAGGGTGTCCCAAAAGTAATGGGACACCGAGCAACAGCAGACTCCTTAAGACGAAATAATGAGATTTCTTTAAACTTGCCTTATCCCAAAATTGATAACAACCAAGATACAGGCTGTCAAAGTTTTAATTTAGTTTTCGTTTTTTTGCGATTATTTCTTAACGAAACGACATAGCAGCGCGAAATTAAGGATTTTGGGGGTTTTTTTAAGTGAGGAATTCAAAATTATCCATAGTTTTTGTGTAACCCGTAGAGGGCGCTGCCTACGGCATGACCCACTCCTTTTAACTGGCATAACTTTTTTTAGGCTTCTTATATCGATCCGACTATTAAAAAAATAAGTTACTTTACTACTTTTACATCAAAAACGTATAACTTATTGAAGTCGCTAGAAGCAACCATATTCGAGATAATCGCATTTCATATGTCCAATGCAACTAAGTACGTGGTCCAAAAGCAACGGAAAATCGAGCGACGGTGAATTTCTAACTTAAAATTATTGTAAATCAGCTACATTTGCTAAGTGTCAAAGTTAATGTAGATACCTAAGGTTAACTATTTTTTTTTCTAATAAAAACGCTTTTTCATATACGGAATTATTAATTTTATTCTAATCAAAAATTTTATTTAATACTTAGTTTACTTAATAACAAAAGTAACAAAATGGTTAGAAATAAAAATGGTAACGCCGTGATAGCAATTGTTCAAAATGGTCACCATTGACCTCAATATATCGAGCTGTGACAAATAATACTAATACGAATACACAATTACTTTAAATATTTTATCATTCTTGCATTAAAAATTTCGAATGCGATTATCTCGAAAATGGTTGCTCCTAGCGACTTCAATATGTTATACGTTTTTAATGTAAAAGAAGTAAAGAAACTTATTTTTTTAATAGTCGGATCGATATAAGAAGCCTAAAAAAAGTTATGCCATTTAAAAGGCGTGGGTAATGCCGTAGGCAGCGCCCTCTACTGGTTACAAAAAAACAATGGATAGTTTTGAATTCCTTACCTCAAAAAACCCCAAAACCCTTAATTTCGTGCTGCTATGCCGTTTCGTTAAAAAATAATCGCAAAAAAACTAAAACAAAATTAAAACTTTGACACCCTGTATCTTGGTTGTTATCAATTTTGGGATAAGGCAAGTTTAAATAAATCGCATTATTTCGCCTTAAGGAGTATGCTGTTGATCTGTGTCCCATTACTTTTGGGACACCCTGTAGAATAGCTTTCATATTTTTTGGCCTACTCTGTATTCTGTTTGACTTTACGCCATTCTAATTACTTCTGATATGGTTTTCGCACATGCACCAACTTTTAGGGGCACTTAAATTTTATCTGTTAAAATTCCCATTACTTACATCGGCCATACTGTATATTTAGGAAACTGTCTTGAAGTGAAATTTAAGGGCTAAGTAATAAGATTGCTATATCTAATAAAGTTGCAATTTAGAAAAACTATAAGTAATTGTTTCAAATGTTTTAGGACTTTTAGATTAATTTGGCCATTAAAACTGAAAACCAAGGTTTAAATCTGATATTTAGGGTTGTATTCAAAAAGACACAAAGTCGTAGTATCAAAAAAGGTTTTTTTATCTGCTTAGTTACAGCTTTCTCCTTATCCGGCATTATCCGACTTTCCAAACAGTTAAAAATATATTGTAAACTATTTCTTAAAAAAAAAATAAGTATTTGTTTAAAGGTTGTAGCCAACGATGTATCTTGAGTAATAGACGTGTTTTGGACTTCCATTGCCTTGAGTTTTTCATATCACAACGTTTCAACTGGAGATACCTACCAGTTGAAACGTTGTGATATGAAAAACCCAAGGCAATGAAAGTCCAAAACACGTCTATTACTTAAAACAAAGTATACTTCTTAACTGCTTGTAAGGTATGATGATGTCCGTTAGAGCGAAAGTTGTAAATAAAATAAACTGACAAAATACCCTTTTTTGAGGCTAAGACTTCATGTATTATTTCTGCTACAAAATTTTTTGAAAAAGCCAATTTACCTTGTAATGTCTTAAAATTTGGAACTCGTTATCGACAAATACTTTTAAAAACAACATTCCTAATATAAGCACCTTTAAAAAAAACATTTCTTCTTTACCCGAGGGAACTTTACGCAATTTGACACTTTAGGTTAATGCGTGTTAGGTACCTACTATTCTATTTTATTTTGTTGTGATGCTATTTATTATGTTGTTATTATGTTTTATTGTGATATTTACAATTATTGTGATAAGAGAAAGTAGATATATCTAAGAATCTTTTCAGTACTTTAAAATTTTTTTTTAAAGAACCCCGCACTTCTCTTATGGAAAATGGCCCTCGGTTAAATTTTCAGTATGTTGTGGAGAATGCCATTCTGATCAAAAGTGTTCATGGCGATAACAATATCTGCTTACCAGTTTTTGAGATACAGGGTGTTTAAGTTGCAAAATATTAATTTAAACTACATTATATTTTCGTAGTTTATAATATTAATTCGATTTGTTTCTCTAGATTTTTGTTGACCATGTCGTAGGTAGGATAGAATACTATAAAAATAGTCTAAAATTTCGTATTATATACCGGGTGAGTGACGAAAATTATTTAATATTTTTTGTTAAATAATTGTATTTTCGGCATTAGACTAAATGTTAACAAAGTAATACTGTAGATGCCATTAGCTTGGAGCAAGCTATCAAAATTTATATTATTTATATTTATACAGGGTAACTCAAAAAACTTTATATTTTTTTTATTAGTTTTGAAAGAAATTTTGTAGATATTTCTTTGTGTACTACTTGTCGCTTATCGTGTGCTTCCAAATATATATAATTATCAAGGTTATACAGGGTGTTTCCGATAATAAGCTGTAGAAAAATAACATAAAAATGCATGTATTTATAAATCACCCGGTATATTAAAAATGGATCGGTTAAATTTCATTATTTTTTAATAATTTTTTCCTTGAAGTATCTTACTTACACGTTTGCTATTGATTTCCCTTATTTTTCTATCGCTTATCATCGGAAACACCCTGGATAACCTTAATAATTATATATATTTGGAAGCATATGATAAGCGACAAGTAGTACACAAAGAAATATCTACAAAATTTCTTTCAAAACTAATAAAAAAAATATTAAATTTTTTTAGATACCCTGTATTAATATAAATAATATAGATTCTAATAACTTGCTCCAAGCTAATATCATATACAGTATCACTTTGTTAACAATTAATTTAACCCCGAAAATACGATTTAACAAAAAATATTAAATAATTTTCGTCACTAACCCGGTAATTTTTAACTATTTTTGTAGTATTTTATCCTATCTACGACAGGGCCATCAATAATTTAGAAAAACAAAACAAATTAATATTATAAACTAGAAAAATATAATGTATTAAGAATTCATATTTTGCAACTTGGACACCCTGTATCTCAAAAACTGGTCGGCAGATATTGTTGTGGCCATGAACACTTTTGATCAGAATGGCATTCTCTACATACTAAAAGTTTAGAAAATTTAACCGAGGGCCATTTTCCATAAGAGGAGTGCGGGGTTCTTTCGTAAATTCAGTTTTTGTATAATATTCCTGTGTTTTTTAAAATTTTGTTAAGGTAACTATGGTGATAAAACTGATTTTTTTTTGTAATTATAATACTACCACCGGGCAGTAGCCCATTTGTAGCTTAATAAATTTTTTACCAATGATATTTTAATCAAGTTTCAATCTTACCTTTTATAACGTCCCAAATTTTTAAACTTTTGAACGCGTTTTTTCCTTTGAGTCCAAAAAATGAGTATGTGGCTGCAAGTTCATTTGATATGAGTGTGGTTAAACATCGCCTCACATATTCATAAACTGTCGACCCACCAAGGTTTGACACTTCTTTAGCCTAAAAAAGTTAAAATTTATATTACCAAAAGTCACTAGAAACTACAATAACTTTCTCGGTGCATTTATATTTTTCACTTTAGGTTTAGCGTTCCCGGCATCTATATGATAAAAAGTGTAGGAAAAAAAAGTAAAGGCGCTTAAAACTATTGGAATAGAGAATTATTTCTAAACATACCAAAAAAATTTAAACTGAACCCTTTAGTTTATAAAATGGGCCATTGATTATGAAAGAACAAGCAGCCTATTTAAATATATAGAATTCAACGACATAAATAAGGGTAAATATCTCAAAAGCAATATTAAATAGTAAAAGTGAGTAACGTATGTTCTAATAAATAGAAAATTATACTGTTAAAATTGCTGCTCTAGAAGAAAATATGACTTACTGCTCTTTTAAAATTAATTTCGTCTGCCAAATAGGCACATACTTCATCTAACTGTTTTTCATCGTTTAAAGGAAAGGAAAATGCCTTTAAAAATGTGTTTTCATCTATTGCTAAATTCTGAGTCTTGTTCTCTAACATTTCAATGATTTTGTTGACATCTTGGGCAACTTGTAACAACTGTGCCTTCATCAGGGATTGTTTTTTTATAACTTGGTTGAAGAATAATTCTTAAAGAAAAAATGTAATTAAAAAAACCAAACTGCTCTGGATAAACTGCAAAAAATATACCAACCGTTTCTTTTTTGACTCTCCTTGCAATTCTTGCACTCCGATGAAGCACCTGAAAACATATGGGTACCGTAAAGTGGGGCGAGATTGATCATTTTAAACAAGAAGTTGTTAATATATTTTTTACTTTTAAATCTAAAGTCATCATATTTGGTAGATAAATGAGACCGAAATATATCTATCAGATCGCAGAATACTATAAAACTTAATTTAAAAACAATTACAAAAAAAAATTAAAAACTAGGTGATCAATCTTATACTCGGACTGGGGTGAGATTGATCATCTGATTCTGGTATCATGAAACAACCTTAAATCTATAAAGCAATGATCATTCTGACCCCCGACAAATTTCGTCAAGCGGTTTTTTTTCTGGCGTGAAATAATTCGTTGGGGGTGAGATTGGTCATTATGAAATTAATTTAAAACACAAGGCATTTTTTATTTATGTATTGATTGAAATGGATTTTATTATTACAAAACATCAATAAAATAATATGAAACAAAGAACATAGTAACTAAAACTGTAGGTATGAAGTTCTCAGGTGGAATTCCTTCCAGTGTCTCACGGAGATTATTAAAATAAACTCTTATTACAGTTGGGGATACATGGCTCCGTTTAGCACTAATGTTGGAGGCTAATCTCTTCCCAACGTCATGTCGATGTCTTTTCAAAAAGCTGCTGACCCAATCAGGACCTGGCAAGTTGTTTTTAAAACGAAATATGACTTTGCCGGTATTGTCCAAATAACTTTTTATGAACATCCTTAAATCTAGTGCTGTTAAGGAAAATCCCCAGTCAGAGCACTTTAGTATATTGTTCAAAATAGCCTCTTCTTCATTGACTGTCAATACAGTCTGCCCACCACTTTTCTTGATTCTACGTCCATAAAAAATATTACTAAGAGTACGGTAGGACACATTGTAAGTTCTGGCTGCTGCGCGAATAGATAGGATACCATTTGCAACATCTCTGAAAGCATTTTCTATTTGTTCTTGTGAAAAATTTCCATAATTTCTGCTGCTTATCTTTCTTTCGTAAGTTCTACCCATTTTGCGTCCTCAACCTGCAACAATATATTTAATTTACTCAATACAGAAATTTATTCTTAGAGAACGGGGTGAGATTGAACACTTCTAAACAGTGATCAATCTCGCCCCGTTGTGTATTCGCGGTCATTATGCAAAAAGTAAAACATTTACTAACCTGCGGCTTAAAAGACAGCCTTCCTAATGGATTGATGTATGGCCTTCTAGGAAGCACACTGCTAAATAGGTGGAAACACTTTTACAGCGACTAAAAGTTGTCGTCTCTTAAAAATGCGCGTCTTTTTACTATTTACTTTGCCCACCTTTGGTGGACCGTCAAACGAGCAACACTTTGATTACGCTGCGCAGACCGACTGAATCACCACGCGATATGCTCGCACTAATACACACCGGATCCTAGTGGCTCCACCTCTAAAGCGTGGCGCGAAAATTTGAATATATTTGCGGAAATACCCAGCGATCAATCTCAACCCGTGAAATCAATCTCGCCCCACTTGACGGTACATAATTAAGTAATTTAACATTTTGGCTGTGAACCAGTCCAGTATTAAAATTTAATAAGTAATGGATAGCAATTAAAAATCCTATTTAGATCTAAATATTTAAAAACTTTTTAGTGAGTACGGGTTGTAATTTTTTCTTTAGTATTACTTACTAGAACTTCCTTTGCTTTGAAAAGGTGTCTCTTCATCATGGCATTCTAGATTCGTTTTCTGAAAATACATGGTTATAGCTTACAAAATTTTGAAAATATATTGCTTTTATACCTGTGTTGTGTTTGTTTTGTCCGGGATTTTATCCTTTTTATTCAAGAACTTTTCTTGAACTTTTGGCGGTGACGGCAGTAGCCCTTCATATTCATCATCCGAAGAAGTGTATCTTCTTGCTGGTTTATTGATATGTCTCTTCTTTCGAGTCTCGTAGTCTGAATTTAAATCAGATGTATCCTCGGCCTTTTTGGCCTTTTCTCTGGCCAAAACATAGGTATCTAAAATTTATATAAATAAAATTAAACCAGATTTAATATATTTTGGGAAATATATCATTATAATTAAAAAAAAAAGATGTCGAAAACCAACTTATTAACATGAATGTTTAGGGATTTTTTAAGTGTCTCAAGTTACTGTCGATTTTCCCACTGACTACAATAAAAAACAAATACGTATTATATTACCCAACAGTTTTCTATAAAGAAGTCAAATTTGATACTTAGATAAGCAGACACCTTAATGGCTTTTTCAAAATTGTAACCCTACTTTAAAATAAGCCCACTGCATTAAATTTTTATTCAAACTTTAAAAATATACAGTATATTGTATATGTTTATGATTTTGTTCTCCAAGTCTCACCCTTTAAAAAAACGTTCCTTTGAGATCCAAAATCCAAGTTTTTTTTACAGATGTATATCTGTGGAAATGGCTGACCTACCTACAGTATTGTCAAATGCCAAAAATTGACAGATTTGACGCCATATTGAATTTTTTTTAAATAGAAGCCTCATTGATAACCATACCAGTAAATGACATTTTGCGGTCCGATTATAAAAATATGAAATAGTTCTCAATTTCTATTTTCAACCGTTCCGGAGATACTCTGACAAGTATTTAAACATATATTTTGACATCAAATTTGGCTTCAGTGCAGAGAACCATTAGGGAAGACGTATTCCCTAATGGTTACGGGAGTGTGATAGTAGCAATTCTATTGCAAATTGCAACACATGCCGCGTGCTCACTAGAATTAAAGTCATATAGTACTTATGTAGGTACACTGGAACATAATATATATATATTCTAGACTTAGCTGCAATTAACTCCCTGTGTGAGTAATCTGTCAAATATGGAACAAGACCGATTAGTCTTTCTCAAAATCTCCCAGGTAAAATTTTAATTTCAGTAGTATCTTAAAAACCGTTGTTATTGATTTTTTAATATATAATCTTACCGTAAATTGCTCCTTTAAACACACGTATGTTAAATAATGACCAGTTTTCGTTTGGCAAGGTGCATTTTTTTATCTCTAACAACACCTTGTCTTTATTCGTTGTAGGGGGCCAGTAACAATGAGTTTCCTCTTCATTTATCCATGTGGAAGGCACAGCTTCCACTGTTTTAGTGTCCTTGAATTCAACTACTGTCCAAGTTTTCTGGCCTTCGTCAGTAGTCATGATATATTTTAATATGTAACCAAGAACAAAAATTATTAGAATATAAATATATGCATATCTTCAAATTTATAAATTATTAATAAAAATAAAGGGTGATAGCAGTTCGTTAGAAAATTTTTGATTTCGCAAAATGTAAATTTGAACAGATTGGGTTTAACATTTAGCTTCTACAGTACCTATGTCTACTTAAGTTGGCTACATATGGGAAACTTTTTTATTATTAACTTTACGAAAGAAAGTTATTCTTCATAAAAAGTTCTGCATGGTGCAAAACCCAAAATGCAACCATCAGATGTTAAATTTTTTCAGTAGCATACGAGGTTTGTTAAAAAATATGAATTTTGCCCAAAAGTAAAGTACCTTTATTTTTGACAATATCGAAAACTGTAATTATAAAAAGTTGTTCGTAATTTAAAACTATATTTTAATATGCAATTACATTCTTCTACTTAAATTTTTTTTTTACAATTTTTTTTCAAATTACAGATACCGAACATTTATCTTTTTATTAATTAAAAAATCATGTTAACCTTTCTGTTTCGTTCAGAAAATAATAAATCTCGAAACAAAATTTATTTCTAGAAAATTAATAGATAGATATTACACCTTTAAAATAAAAATTTGTAAAACTAAAAAAAAAATTCAGTAGAAGGATGTAATTGCATATTAAAATATAGTTTTACATTACGAACAACTTTTCATAATTACAGTTTTCGATGTTGTCAAAAATAAAGGTACCTACTTTACTCTTGGGCAAAATTTATATTTTTTGACAAACCTCGTATACGACTGAAAAAATTTAACATCTGATGGTTGCATTTTAGGTTTTGGACCATGCAGAACTTTTTATGAAGAATAACTTTTTTCCGTAAAGTTAATAATAAAAAAGTTTCCCATATGTAGCCAACTTAAAGCAGTAGACACACTGTATATCAAATTACTTGAAAATGACGAGATAGGCATATGTCTCTGCATAGGTACTAAATAAATGACCATACTAAACCAATAAGTAATTGTACAAACATTGCTATTGTGCTATTTAAAACTATTTAAATTCAAAATATGTACTTATATTTTAGTCCAGTCTTTTATTTTAAGAGGAAAATATGAAACAACTGAAATTTATGAATATTATACCAGACAGATCAAATTATTAATGTGTATTTCAATAAAACAGTGATTTGTAAATGTTATTAGGTATATGGCTCTATGACTGCATCAGAAAGCAAAGTTAATTTGTTTGGCTAACTCAAACTGAAATCGTATAAAGTATACCTATATTATACTTTTTTATTTTTGCCATTAATGTTATTATTAATTTTTTTTACTATGTTTCCTGTAATAAAGCTGCTAGTTGGTGGGGATAATAATATGTAACCTAAAAAATTACTATATTAGAAAATGTACTTATATTAATATGACAGATAGCACGGGGAAAATTAAATTTAAAAAAATATTTCGGAACATCCTAGCCTGGGTATTCAAAAAAATGTATGTCGGGGATTACTTTTCAGAATGAAGCAATGGGATGACAACATGCTCATTTTCTCTAAATTTGAGCTTAACATATTTATTATCAATATGTTTGATATCCCATTTCTGCAAAGAACTAATATCGTGGACGTCAACTAAGTAGGTTAATAAAACTGAAGATGGGCACGGTTCAGTATAGAAGTCTAATAGGTGGTAGAATTTTGAACCAATAACAAATTGACCTTCAGGTAAAATAATAAAATTTTTAATGATAATGACATCGCCATTTTTAAGACAACAACAATTATCAGGTCCATAAGTTTTTAAACTAAAGTCTTCTAATAGTACCTGCTCAAATTGTTGCCCGTTTAAATTTAATGTTGGTCCTTTAGTATGTGGCTTACGAAACTGTGGATATATCACTAAAGATTTGGTTTGTAAAGTTAGGGTGTTGTCAATTTCTAGCTTTCTTAATACAATTTGTTTCAAGGGTGTTTCATTTTTACGAACATATTTTAGTAATTCTTGCATATAATTCTCAAACGAGAATGCACTAAAATCCTCTAAAACCCCAAAGTTTTTGGATTCTTGACACAAATGTAAAAGACTATGTATATTATGAGACATATTATGTTTACCATAAAGAACTTTAAAGGTCTTAACAAAGTAAGTAAGCAACTCCTCTGAATATTCAATTAAAGAATTTTGTAACCTAGTATTAGACAATATTGTCAGTGCTGCATGCAGAGACATAAAATTGAGATACATATCCCTAGAAAGAACTAATTTTAAAACAACTGGTCCAGTATAAAACAAAAACTGGCGAAACTCTGTTGCTTTCCAACGTTTGCAATCAAGTAAGGAACGTGGCTTACGGTTAAATTCACAGGGAATGTTTTCTTTCAGTGCATTCAACTTTTCTGATATCTGGTGTATTTGATTAAATGATAATTTAGAAGGTGGTTTACCATTACACCACAAAACAGCAATAAGTTTTTTAACAACACCCAAATAAACCAGATGCATTGGATCTAATAAAAAACTAGTTATCATATTTAAATTAAAAACAGATTCCAATACGGATGTGCCAATATGATGCTCAGCTTGTATTCTTTGTCTAAACTCAGTATCAGTTCTTAACTTAAATGTTAAATTTGGAAAACAAACTCTTCCTTCCAAGTAAGTTCCTTCAGTATCGCACTTAAAACAAGAAAAATAACCTGAATGACCCTTGGTTTGTGTTATATACGATTTTGCTGGAACATCACAAATAAAGCCCTTAATACAAAAATTATAAAGAATACCCCCCACAACAATACCATTTCTAAGGAAATGATTTGCATCGATGACAAAATCTTCCAAAAATTTATTAACATTTTTAGGTTTTTCATAACCGTGATATATACCTATCATATCAACAGTATTGCGGTTCTGAACCAAGCGACAAAGAATGGGGTAAACTTGACTCTGTGAACTTTTTGCAAGTGGTAGACCATCAACATTTATAAAAACTTCTACTGTATTAAGCATTGCAACATCTTTATATTTGGATAATAAATTTTCAACACACTTCTGCACACCAAAATGATAATAAATACCAGGTTCAACAACTTTAGTTTCAATGTTCCGAGGAGTTTTCAGTAAGGTTCGTGAATCAAGTGGCAACTCAGGGTGCAAAGGTTTTAGAATAGATAATAAATTATTTAAGGAGCTATGAGTGGTATGATTTGTAAGAGCCCACTCACCTAAGAGAGTATTAAGACTGCTTACTACTTGGTTTGGAAAGACATCAGTAACATAATTTTCATTTTGACTTATAACGCCCTTCAGAGGTTCAGTTTCAAGGGTAGGTTCAGTTTCAAAGGTATCTAAATCAGACTTATTGGAACTAGATGTACTATTTTCTAATTTTTCACTATCACAATTTGTTAAATTTACATCAAAACTAGGGCCACCGGTATTTTCAGGAGAAAAATGATCATTTTTTGGTAGTAGTAATGTAACATTTTCCAAAGAATTAAGAAGGGTTATTTGTGATAGCGAAGTCTCTCTTTCAGATTTTGCATGTCTATAGTTTTGTCTCGAAATTTTGGGCATTTTAAAACAAATATTTTACTTACCTTTAATACAGCATCAATAAATAATAAAAAACACAAAATGTCGGTGCACGCGTACAAAAAATCGAGGTTATGTATCGTACAGCACGTCGCGTGATTCAGCAGTCGGCAAAGAAAAGATAGACATCATGGCGGCCATGCCATGGCGCGCGACGGCGGGATTTCTCAACTCATGGCTATCTACGGTTGCCAGATTTCAATTTCGTATTTACTGTACAAACCCAATAAATTTATTATTTGTGTAAAATTATCGCAGAAAAGTTCTAAATCCATTTTGATGCAATTATTTTACATAAATAAATCTTATACAAACATATGTACCTAGGTACATTTTCTATAAATTATGGATCCGCCCTGAAAACCAATGGTTTTTACATACATACTTTATATTATGTGGTTTTAAAACTAACTCTATAATAAATATTTCAATGTCCAGCGAATATAGGTACCTATATATATTACCTTTGATTTTATATTTTATTTTATTTAATGTTCTTACCCGTAAGATAATATATATTTCTAAATATTAAATTCTAGTAAAGCAGGCGGTACAAGTTTTTTTTGTTACTTATTTAGCGTTTGTTTAAGCATTTTTTATTAATTTATGTAAATTAATAAAATGAAATAAGAATTCTTAAAAAGTCTGTAAATTCTATAATATGTCTATAATAGCAATAATAAAATTTTTCTATTTGGTTTATATGTTTCTATTATAAAATATTGCTGGTTTAAGCTTTTCATTGGGTTTTCTTCATTGTCTGGCAAGTTGGCAACCCTGCCATTTAACAAGACAATAATAAGGAATGACGGTTTGGCGCTGTTCGATTAATTATTTTGGATCATCGGATATCATGTTTTATTTCTTTTTACACATGTTTTGGTCTGTCTACCAAATAGGGTCTAAATCATTATAATATTTTTTCCTTGTTTCACTTTTTCCCAATAGCCTGACAGAGACAAAACTATATAGAATCATCTGCAGCGTTGCCAATGCTGGCCCGAACGGGGTAGATCTACCCCTTTGCAAAAGAATCTCGCTCGCTACCTCCCCTCAAGCAAATCTACCCCGATTTCCAGTATCCGCTATAACAAAACTTGTTTAAATACAAAAAATGAGCATGAAAAGGATGATCGGTTGACTAAAAAATCAACAAAAATCGACAAGGAACAGAAAATTTGATCTTGATTCCTCCTGTTTGTTGCCAGATTGTCTTGAATGTATGAAATAGCGCGCTTGATTAGTTACGATTACATGCCGATTTTTGCATACAAAAATTTATTATTCCTCTACCTCGGACCGCCATTTGGCATAGTCTTTGACTATGCCTGTTTAAAAACATCCAGGAAGTATAAGGACGCCGGAAGCGGGGAATCGCAAGCGTAGTATCACTTAAATTCCTATACCATGGATATTCTGGATTACCAATGGACACTTAAAACCATATGTCTTATGGCTTTGCAAAAATAGAGATCCATGTGACATCCTTTATTGGACCATGGATATTCTGGATTAACAATGGACGTCTAAAAAGTATATGTCCAATGGCTTTACCAAAATAAACATTTATGTGACCTCCGTTACAGGACCATGGATATTTTGGATTACCAATGGACATTCAAAACCATATGCCTTATGGCTTTGTAAAAATAGATATCCATGTGACCTCCGTTACAGGACCATGGATATTCTGGATTAACAATGGACGTCTAAAAAGCATATGTCCAATGGATTTACCAAAATAAACATTTATGTGCCTCTGTTACAGGACCATGGATATTCTGGATTACCAATGGACATTCAAAACCATATGCCTTATGACTTTGCAAAAATAGATATCCATGTGACATCCTTTATTGGACCATAGATATTCTGGATTAACAATGGACGTCTTAAAGGTATATGTCCAATGGCTTTACCAAAATAAACATTTATGTGACTTTCGTTATAGGATCATATGGATATTCTGGATTACCAATGGACATTCAAAACCATATGCCTTATGACTTTGCAAAAATAGATATCCATGTGACATCCTTTATTGGACCATAGATATTCTGGATTAACAATGGACGTCTAAAAAGCATATGTCCAATGGATTTACCAAAATAAACATTTATGTGCCTCTGTTACAGAACCATGGATATTCTGGATTACCAATGGACATTCAAAACCATATGCCTTATGACTTTGCAAAAATAGATATCCATGTCGTGACATCCTTTATTGGACCATAGATATTCTGGATTAACAATGGACGTCTTAAAGGTATATGTCCAATGGCTTTACCAAAATAAACATTTATGTGACTTTCGTTATAGGATCATGGATATTCTGGATTACCAATGGACATACAAAACCATATGCCTTATGGCTTTGCAAAAATAGATATCCATGTGACATCCTTTATTGGACCATGGATATTCTGGATTAACAATGGACGTCTAAAAAGCATATGTCCAATGGCTTTACCAAAATAAACATCCATGCAACCGCCGTTACAGGACCATGGATATTCTGGATTACCAATGGACATTCAAAACCAGATGCCTTATGGCTTTGCAAAAATAGATATCCATGTGACATCCTTTATTGGACCATGGATATTCTGGATTAACAATGGACGTCTAAAAAGCATATGTCCAATGGCTTTACCAAAATAAATATCCATGCGACATCCGTCACAGGACCATGGATATTCTGGATTACCAATGGACACTCAAAGCCATATGTCTTATGGCTTTGCAAAAATAGATATCCATGTGACATCCTTTATTGGACCATGGATATGCTGGATTAACAATGGACGTCTAAAAAGCATATGTCCAATGGCTTTACCAAAATATACATCCATACGACCTCCGTCACAGAACCATGGATATTCTGGATTACCAATGGACACTCAAAGCCATGTGCCTTATGGCTTTACAAAAATAGATATCCATGTGACATCATTTATTGGACCATGGATATTCTGGATTAACAATGGACGTCTTTAAAGCATATGTCCAATGGCTTTACCAAAATAAACATCCATGCGACCTCCGTTATAGAACCATGGATATTCTGGATTACCAATGGACATTCAAAACCATATGCCTTATGGCTTTGCAAAAATAGATATCCATGTGACATCCTTTATTGGACCATGGATATTCTGGATTAACAATGGACTTTTAAAAAGCATATGTCCAATGGTTTTACCAAAATAAACATCCATGCGACCTCCGTTACAGGACCATGGATATTCTGGATTACCAACGGACATTTAGAACCATATGCCTTATGGCTTTGCAAAAATAGATATCCATGTGACATCCTTTATTGGACCATGGATATTCTGGATTAACAATGGACTTTTAAAAAGCATATGTCCAATGGCTTTACCAAAATAAACATCCATGCGACCTCCGTTACAGGACCATGGATATTCTGGATTAACAATGGACGTCTAAAAAGCATATGTCCAATGGCTTTACCAAAATAAACATCCATGCAACCGCCGTTACAGGACCATGGATATTCTGGATTACCAATGGACATTCAAAACCAGATGCCTTATGGCTTTGCAAAAATAGATATCCATGTGACATCCTTTATTGGACCATGGATATTCTGGATTAACAATGGACGTCTAAAAAGCATATGTCCAATGGCTTTACCAAAATAAATATCCATGCGACATCCGTCACAGGACCATGGATATTCTGGATTACCAATGGACACTCAAAGCCATATGTCTTATGGCTTTGCAAAAATAGATATCCATGTGACATCCTTTATTGGACCATGGATATTCTGGATTAACAATGGACGTCTAAAAAGCATATGTCCAATGGCTTTACCAAAATATACATCCATACGACCTCCGTCACAGAACCATGGATATTCTGGATTACCAATGGACACTCAAAACCATGTGCCTTATGGCTTTACAAAAATAGATATCCATGTGACATCATTTATTGGACCATGGATATTCTGGATTAACAATGGACGTCTTTAAAGCATATGTCCAATGGCTTTACCAAAATAAACATCCATGCGACCTCCGTTATAGAACCATGGATATTCTGGATTACCAATGGACATTCAAAACCATATGCCTTATGGCTTTGCAAAAATAGATATCCATGTGACATCCTTTATTGGACCATGGATATTCTGGATTAACAATGGACTTTTAAAAAGCATATGTCCAATGGCTTTACCAAAATAAACATCCATGCGACCTCCGTTACAGGACCATGGATATTCTGGATTACCAACGGACATTTAGAACCATATGCTTTATGGCTTTGCAAAAATAGATATCCATGTGACATCCTTTATTGGACCATGGATATTCTGGATTAACAATGGACGCCTAAAAAGCATATGTCCAATGGCTTTACCAAAATAAACATCCATGCGACCTCCGTCACAGGACCATGGATATTCTGGATTACCAATGGACACTCAAAGCCATATGTCTTATGGCTTTGCAAAAATAGATATCCATGTGACATCCTTTATTGGACAATGGATATTCTGGACTAACAATGAACCTACAAGTCAACATGTCCATTGGCATTACATAAATGGATATCCATATGACTTCCGTAAATGGTCCACGGACGTCCGGAGTCTTTTATGGCTTTAAAATGGACATCCATTGGATATTATGTGCTGTTTGGGATGCATATATTTACTTCACTCAAAAATATGGAATTAAAAATATTTGTACCAACATTATTTTATAATTTGTAATAAATTACCTTGATTGGAAATTTTCACGACTATTCTTGAAGGGCAAACTCCTCGAATTCTTATACTTCCCCCAGCTTTCATATTACGTTTTTGGCAGGTACTAACACGCCCTTAAACAACAAATATAATAAGACAAAATTTTATATAGATACTTCTTGTAAAAAACAATACCTGTCATATCGCTCTTCGGTTACAACTGTAGTATTTATATAAGTACATCACCATTATTTGGATTTTTATTTTTCCTATGACACGCATAGTCAGCTTCCTTATTCTCCAATTTTTTCCACGCTTCAAATTCTTCAATGTTCGGAAACGTTAAAGAAGACTCTTTACAATTTACTTCATGAACTTGGTTTAAATGCCTTGTAAGGTTGCTGTGGGACAATAACTTCTTTTCTTCGGGACACATTGGGCACAAAATATGTTCAGTTCCATCATTTTTAATTATCATCTGATGGAAGTTCTTCAGATGCCTATATCTTGCAGACTTACTGGCAAATTTTTTCTGGCAAACTTCACAAGTTGGTTTTACCCTACAAAATATAAAATGTAGACCTACTAAATTTAAATTTTGGGCATTAAAAACATACCTATCTGAATCCATTGCTGTTATCTGTTACCAAAAAATAGGTTATATAGCAATAAATATTGCTTTTTTAGAATTCTGTGGGCAATTTGCATTTTAAATACTAATCTTAAATCAATGATCTGCAGATCATTGTCTAAAATAATCACAAAAAGCTCTACAAAATCTAAACAAAACCAAACAGTAAACAAGCTTGTTGCGCCAAAAGCCAAAAGCAAGCCGAGTGAGTGGCGAGAGAGACACCGAGTCTCCACGATGTTATCTCGATGAGTCCCGAAGCACGCTGTTTGTGATTGGTCGGCACAGGGTTAAAATTAATGTATGCTCACAATGACATGTCTATCTCGTACGGAATAAAAATAAACGAGATGTTAAGAATAGAAGTCTTTACTTCAATCTTATTTAATACCATTACCTTAATACTTGATCCGATAACTACCTAAGTGACTGCCCCAAAACTCCACTAATGCAGCAGGATATTTTTCACCCCAACAGTAACTGATTCCGCAGCGTCTGCCCATAAAGATGTAACGATTGCAGGAAGTAGTCGAGCCAGTCAGTCTGGCGCCCTTTTCAGCATCCGAACTATTTGCCGATAGTTTTTGTGTGTCTCGGCGTCCTTTCCAAAGCGTAATAGAATGAACCTCCGAAATGTTGTCGAGTTTGCTGTTAGGGCAAAATAATTACAAACTGATTGTATAATTATATTCTATGGACAAAGGTAAGAATATTTTTTCTTGGAAGATAAGAAAAGTTTAAGACATATTTCTAGTATATTTTTTACTTATATTGTTATTATATATTATTATTATTTAGTTTGTTCTCTTCATAAACTAGATTTTTCCTCTAGAGTTATTGATCAAATTATTTTCTTTTTTGCTATAACCGGTTTGTTTTAGTGACGTCGTTTTAGTATTGAAAATACTACTGGGTGCGTATATACGGGCTATTTCATGAAAAATGAATGCGACATGCGACATGCACATAAATAACACGGCGGTGAAGTCTAAACAAACATTCGAGCAGCACATCAGGATCGATGACATCATCTGCTAAGTGTTAATATTGTTTTGTTTTGGGTTTCGGCATTTATTATTATATTTGTCGATATTAAGATATGGCCGGGAGAGAGAACATTTATAGTAGTTAGTATTGAATCGGCCAGTACCTACTTTCATGTTACGGGATCTCCCAAAATCCACAGCTGCACACAAGCGGCGTCGGCTTTATCAGGATGTTTATTTAAACCAAATATTATTACTATTTAAATATTATACCATGTGTTTGAATTTTGAATATACCTTTATTTGGACATAATAAAAAGTAGATTATCTTTATTATTGTTCTATATTCTTACATTATAGTTATTAGTGATTCTAGTTCGATGAACACTATAATGAAACGGCTGACGCCTCGTGGTTTAACGTTGCACATGTTTCATTGACAATGTTCATATCGAACGTGTATCATTTAAAATTTAATCTACGACAGTGCAAATAGATTTTATTCGTCTAAATTTCATTGATATCATCAGATAATAATAATTTTTAAAATTTTCAGGTGTCCATATTAGTCGATATCATGGTAACCGCATTTTTAATTGTTTCAATTTCGATAAAATTGGAAAAAAATAAACAGTGAATGTCGCTGAAACAAAGCGAAATAGCGCGGCGGTCTTGGCGTATTACACAGAAAGTCGGGGGACTTAAGATTTAGACATTTCATGAACAAAGAGTACAAGGACCAGCAGGTAAATGGCTGTGTATAGCTAAAGAAATAATTTTGTCGATATTTTTCAAAAGGTGGTTTTGAGCTCTCTTCAATATGTACTAATATACAAATTATCCTATATTTTTTATTTTAACAAAACAGTCAAATTTACACATTTCTAAGTATAATTTACACATTTCTAAGTATAATAATTTAATTATTATTTCAAACTAAATCGGAGCATCCATGCCGTCATAATAACGCGTGATAGCGGCACCTTACATACTCACAAACTCACAGATAGGAGTAATCTGTGCTGTGAAATAATGGTTTCCTTCTCGCCACTGTATGTGGTAGGTATTTTCAATACGCCTATGATACTTGCGTAAGATGCAAGATCTGTGAATTTTTTCTTTGTAAGTCTTTAAGTACATTTTTGTAGTTTGCAGATTTTAACATGTAGGGGTACAATGCAAAAGAAATTTCACTTTATCTTTCTTTAAAGATAGGGTATTGGGGGAAGCTTAAATATTTCTATTTGTATTACTTTAACTTTGACGTGGCTTATTGGTATTATACAAACTTGGACTTGTTAAAATGGGCTTTACTTCATCTACTTTGCTAAATAATGAGTATGTTATTACAATCCTTAGTTAGATGGTGTCCTCATAAAAATATCAACGAATTAAAGTTAATTACCTTACATGTGGATGAGAGGGCCGCCGTCTGGTTTAAACAGAACTGTCTGACACTAGATACCGAAAAAACTTAAAAGATAGGAATTTCAACAAGTCGTGACGTTGTGAAGGGTCAACGTGTAAAGGTTTTGGGTTTAACTGTCGATGTTACTCTAAGCTGGACTACTCACATAGAGTCACTGCGGACTAAACTGTCATCGGCGATTTTCGTGATAAGGAAATTGAGGTCACTTCTTGATCACCAGTCAGTGATGAGTGTGTATTACTCACTCTTCCATGTCTATCTTTCCTACAGAGTACTTTTGTGTGGAAACTCATCTAACTCCCTACGTATTTTTAGACTGTAGAAAAAATCTTTAAGAGTTATTGCGGGTGCTGGTGGGCCAGTGCTGCCGATAAATCGGTAGATCTACCGATGTTTGAATAGATCTACCGATCTACCGATTCTAGTGTGAAACCTCCTGATTTATCGAAGTTTTTAAAAATACTCATATATATTTAAATTATTATACGATTTATCCTCTGAGCCATGAGCTCATAGTAAATACTCAATTGCGCCTCCCTAGTTTGTTTAAGAACATCTCCAAAAACAATCCTATATAGTTAGCAATGTTAAAAGGAGGTTCTCAAAAATTAATTTAATGAAAACTAAACAGAGAAATTCTTTAAGCACGAATACAGTTACAGGATTAATTCATACAAGGCAATATTTAGGTAGTGATAATTGTTACAATTTTAATATAAGTAAAGACCTAATTTTAAAAATGAATGTTTGAAACCTTAAAAGGTATTGAGACTAAAAAATAGAGCAAAATAAAATTTTAACAAAAATGAAACTGTTTTTCAGTCTTTATTTATTTAAAAACATAATAGTGGAGGCGCAATCCGCTAGCTACCGATTTTAGACCGCAATCTACCCATTTATTTTTTGACATCTACCGATATTGGTTAGCAAGAGAGTGGCAGCACTGTGGTGGGCGTGCAAGCCACATTTTATTACAGAAAAAGAAAAGCACGAAGTCTTTCTCCACAATCTTTATTAAACGAAAAACTAGGCGAACCTAGTATTACATCGACATGTTTCGAGTGTAGAAACACTCATCATCAGGAAACAAAGTGAAAATTAAAATGCTGATGTTTTTAGCAAGAGAAAATAATGGTGAGATTGAGCCGTAATGGAGCTTTTAATGGTGTACAAGAGATGTAAAATTGAAAAATCAGAAGATCAAAAATCAAGACTCCAGCATACTGAAGAGTCGAGGGTTAACGTAGAAGCACACTGTCGTGCGAAGAAAAAAGATAGGGTAGTAAAAATTAGGGAGTTTTGAAAAACATATCTGTTAAAAGTATTAATAAATTACTGAAACATCCTGAGTTTTATTGAGCCCAGTCAGAAACGTTTGAAAATGTTGGGGTGAGATGTAAAGAAAGAAGAGAAAAAGAAAAATTTGTTTTTTTTGGTCAGATCATCTGTAAAAAAAAATAGAAAGGGGAATGTAGAAAATGAAATTTAAGAAGTGTAGTAGATTAGCTTACCTTTTAATGTAAAAGTAAAAACAGTTGGGGTACCAGGCTTTTTACGGCCCAGTTACCCCGCCAGAGTCAAAGCAGACACATTGTGTGGAAAATTTTTAAAAATTTTAAAAAAATTTTTGTGTTCCCGTTATAGAGGTGCTACTGTAGCCAACACGTGTAGGATGGGAAATGAATCTAAACTTGACATTGTAAAAGAGGGGAACAAATGACAAACGTTTTGGCGGTCAAAATGAAGAATCCTCAAGTATGCCAGGAGTTTATAAGAATTTTGTAAAAGTTATAAAGGAGAAAAGCTCAATTAGGGTTCAAAATTGCTTAAAATACTAAAAATCACTTAAAATACAAGATACAATCAATACAATCCCTATAAAATAGAAAGAAAATTACATTTAGAAATATGTTGCTGAGGTTTGAAAATAGGCATCATAAGTATTTGTGTGACGACCTCTGTTGGTAGGTTTATAATATTAGAAAGGTGTAACTCAGTATTTCGACAAAGTAAAAAGTGACTATCACAGTGCCATCTATGAGCAAGAGGTAATTAATGTAAGACCTTTTGGTTTGTCGGTAAAGTAAATTAGATAACGTAGAGATGTTAAAATTGGTGCTGAAAATCAATTAGTCGCGGATAAAAGCAGACCAATTTACGATCACCCAAATTGTGTTAGCGAGTGGCCCTTACCGTAGCCAACGCCATAAAGAAGTGAAGAAGAGTTAGTCACAGATGGCCCTGAAAATAGGTTATGTTATAATTATTGAAAATCAATTGAAATCGAAAAGATAAAGCAGAAAAAGGGGGGCAAAAGGATTCAGAGAAGGGTCAGTTGAGTCATGAAAAGTTGAGGGAATTAAAAAAGTTTGTGGAACTGTGTTGGATTTGGTCATTTAGACAGATGATATTTAAATTATTTAAAGTTTTATTGATTTCCAGAATCTCCAAGAGATCGAGTTTGTTACCCTTATTGCAAAAGTGTAGATATTTTGTGTGAGAGTCTGGTATAAAGTTGTGTTTATTTGAATGAATGTGTCTAGAAAAGTTGGATTTAATTTTAGAGGGTGAGAGGTCCTGATTCTGAGCTCTTTCTAATTCCCTGCAGTGCTCACGTATTCTTGTGGAGAACTTACGACCTGTTTGGCCGACATAAATCGCAGAACAGCCTTCTGTTGAACACGAAATGCTGTACACGCCTGACCTATCAGAAATGGGGACATGGTCTTTCGAACTTCCTAGGAACCTTTTTAAAGAGTGTTGTGTTTTGAATGCAATGTCAATATCAAATGATTTAAAGATTTTTTTAAGTTTATACGAGATGGGGCCCCAGAACGGTAATGAATAATATCTTTTTGAGGTTGTGTCTTTGGACAAGAGATTTTTGTTTAGAAATTTATTTAAGTGCTTATAATATATTTTATTGATCACGTTCAGAGGAAAGCCGTTATTAGTACCTATTTGTCTGATGAGACTCAGTTCTGTTTTAAATTCGTTATCTCCAAGGGGGATAGCAAAAAGTCTGGAGAAGAATGAGTGAAATGAGGCAAACTTTTGATTGTGTGGATGATTAGAGTGGTATGGGATGATCGAATCTGTACTAGTAGGTTTGTGATAGATAGAAAATGAAATTTTATTGTTCTTTTTGGTTAATTTCAGATCTAAGAAAGCAATAGAGTTGTCTACTTCCACTTCAGACGTGAATTTTATGGCAGGATGAATAGAATTCAGAAAAGTGATGAAAGACTGAAGGTCTTGTTCAGTACCGGTAAATATTGCAAAAATGTCATCTACGTATCTTCTTATGAAGAGTATATGTTTAAAAAGAGGATGAGTTTTTATTTTGGATTCAATGAAAGACATAAAAATTTCTGCGAGCAGGGGGGACAAAGCTGATCCCATGGCAAGTCCGGAAATTTGTTTATAAAATTGGTTGTTAAATTGAAAAAAGTTTTGTTTGAGAACTAAGTCTACTAGGATACAAATATTATTGACATGTTCGTGTTCCAAATCTGTGTTATCCGTAAGAAGAGTTTTAATTAGGTTGAGACATTCAATAGGGGGTATACTAGGAAATAAGTTTGTAACATCGAAAGATACTAGTAAAGAAGAATCAGGAATATGTATGTTTGTAAGGTCCCTAGCAAGATCTGAAGAATTTTTAACTGAGAAAGAGCTTTTAAATTTAGTTAGGTTAAGTAAAGTCTGATTAAGCCAAATACTGAGTTTGTAACAAGGTGAGCTGCAGTAAGACACAACAGGGCGAACAGGTATATTCTGCTTGTGAATCTTGGGGAGACCATAAAGCAGAGGTGTTGAAGGGTTTATAGGTGTGAGCTTGTATTTATTAGTTTTAAATTGAATAAGAGTGTCATTGGTTTGTTTTAAAGTGGTTTTGAACAATTGAAAAAATTTATCTAATGGATTATTGGGAATTAAAGAAAAATCATCGGAAGAGAGGAAATTATTAACCTTTTCAATATATTGTGGTCTTTCCAAAATTACCAAGCAGTTGCCCTTATCAGCTTTTGATATAACTAAATTGTTGTCAATAATTTTGGATTTTAAAGATTTAAGGGTTTTATACTCATTGTCATTCTTCAACTGGGGTATACCATTATAAAATTGATTAAGGGATGTAGTACAGAGAGATCTCAATGTGTCCTTCTTAACGGATTCATGAGAAGTTGAAATGATGTTTTCACAATCAACAGCAATGACTTCTAAGTCTCTAGTCTCAGGCTGAAAATGAAAGTTGTACTTAAGACCCAAATCAAGTAAACTCACTTCGTGCTCTTCGAACTGAGTACTGCTTAGGTTAAGCGTTCTCTCATTGAACCTAAAACCATCGACATTTGAAATGTTTAAAGTTTCTTCGTTTAATTCAGATTTAAAAATAGAGTTGTCAAAGCTGATATTATTGGAAGAGGAGTCATTAATTTTATTAGCAAAAGTGGAATTAAAAAAGTTGTTTCTGTTATTAGAATTGGATTTATGATTAATAGAAAAGTTAAAAGTACGCCCCTGATGGGTGGTTAAGTTATCCAGTTTATTTTTTAAACGTTGAAATTTAATATTTTTTTGATCATGAACATAATTTTGTAAAGAAAGGCACAAAGAGTCCCACTGGACTGGGTGTAGAATGTGATTTAGTTCGTAAAAGAGAAATTTAAGTTTTAAATTAATTAAATTGAGTTTAAAGTAAAGTTTTTTGATTTCTTCCCTTAGCCAAACCTTGGTTGCTGACTGGATGGCCTTCCTTGCAGACGAAGAGTTGACATGAGTGCGGAGGGAGATGTATCTGGGCTGCAGGCTTCTTCTAACACATTCACCATTGAACCATATATCTAGCTCCACCAATTTTCTCTTCAGTAGGTTATCCTTGTACTCTCGGACTAGAAAGGCCTGACCGGCTCCTTTAATTTTGAAGAAGTAGTCCATACTCAAAGTGGAGTTAAATGATACAGAAAAAGAAAAGCACGAAGTCTTTCTCCACAATCTTTATTAAACGAAAAACTAGGCGAACCTAGTATTACATCGACATGTTTCGAGTGTAGAAACACTCATCATCAGGAAACAAAGTGAAAATTAAAATGCTGATGTTTTTAGCAAGAGAAAATAATGGTGAGATTGAGCCGTAATGGAGCTTTTAATGGTGTACAAGAGATGTAAAATTGAAAAATCAGAAGATCAAAAATCAAGACTCCAGCATACTGAAGAGTCGAGGGTTAACGTAGAAGCACACTGTCGTGCGAAGAAAAAAGATAGGGTAGTAAAAATTAGGGAGTTTTGAAAAACATATCTGTTAAAAGTATTAATAAATTACTGAAACATCCTGAGTTTTATTGAGCCCAGTCAGAAACGTTTGAAAATGTTGGGGTGAGATGTAAAGAAAGAAGAGAAAAAGAAAAATTTGTTTTTTTTGGTCAGATCATCTGTAAAAAAAATAGAAAGGGGAATGTAGAAAATGAAATTTAAGAAGTGTAGTAGATTAGCTTACCTTTTAATGTAAAAGTAAAAACAGTTGGGGTACCAGGCTTTTTACGGCCCAGTTACCCCGCCAGAGTCAAAGCAGACACATTGTGTGGAAAATTTTTAAAAATTTTAAAAAATTTTTTGTGTTCCCGTTATAGAGGTGCTACTGTAGCCAACACGTGTAGGATGGGAAATGAATCTAAACTTGACATTGTAAAAGAGGGGAACAAATGACAAACGTTTTGGCGGTCAAAATGAAGAATCCTCAAGTATGCCAGGAGTTTATAAGAATTTTGTAAAAGTTATAAAGGAGAAAAGCTCAATTAGGGTTCAAAATTGCTTAAAATACTAAAAATCACTTAAAATACAAGATACAATCAATACAATCCCTATAAAATAGAAAGAAAATTACATTTAGAAATATGTTGCTGAGGTTTGAAAATAGGCATCATAAGTATTTGTGTGACGACCTCTGTTGGTAGGTTTATAATATTAGAAAGGTGTAACTCAGTATTTCGACAAAGTAAAAAGTGACTATCACAGTGCCATCTATGAGCAAGAGGTAATTAATGTAAGACCTTTTGGTTTGTCGGTAAAGTAAATTAGATAACGTAGAGATGTTAAAATTGGTGCTGAAAATCAATTAGTCGCGGATAAAAGCAGACCAATTTACGATCACCCAAATTGTGTTAGCGAGTGGCCCTTACCGTAGCCAACGCCATAAAGAAGTGAAGAAGAGTTAGTCACAGATGGCCCTGAAAATAGGTTATGTTATAATTATTGAAAATCAATTGAAATCGAAAAGATAAAGCAGAAAAAGGGGGGCAAAAGGATTCAGAGAAGGGTCAGTTGAGTCATGAAAAGTTGAGGGAATTAAAAAAGTTTGTGGAACTGTGTTGGATTTGGTCATTTAGACAGATGATATTTAAATTATTTAAAGTTTTAGTTTTAGTCTGGTATAAAGTTGTGTTTATTTGAATGAATGTGTCTAGAAAAGTTGGATTTAATTTTAGAGGGTGAGAGGTCCTGATTCTGAGCTCTTTCTAATTCCCTGCAGTGCTCACGTATTCTTGTGGAGAACTTACGACCTGTTTGGCCGACATAAATCGCAGAACAGCCTTCTGTTGAACACGAAATGCTGTACACGCCTGACCTATCAGAAATGGGGACATGGTCTTTCGAACTTCCTAGGAACCTTTTTAAAGAGTGTTGTGTTTTGAATGCAATGTCAATATCAAATGATTTAAAGATTTTTTTAAGTTTATACGAGATGGGGCCCCAGAACGGTAATGAATAATATCTTTTTGAGGTTGTGTCTTTGGACAAGAGATTTTTGTTTAGAAATTTATTTAAGTGCTTATAATATATTTTATTGATCACGTTCAGAGGAAAGCCGTTATTAGTACCTATTTGTCTGATGAGACTCAGTTCTGTTTTAAATTCGTTATCTCCAAGGGGGATAGCAAAAAGTCTGGAGAAGAATGAGTGAAATGAGGCAAACTTTTGATTGTGTGGATGATTAGAGTGGTATGGGATGATCGAATCTGTACTAGTAGGTTTGTGATAGATAGAAAATGAAATTTTATTGTTCTTTTTGGTTAATTTCAGATCTAAGAAAGCAATAGAGTTGTCTACTTCCACTTCAGACGTGAATTTTATGGCAGGATGAATAGAATTCAGAAAAGTGATGAAAGACTGAAGGTCTTGTTCAGTACCGGTAAATATTGCAAAAATGTCATCTACGTATCTTCTTATGAAGAGTATATGTTTAAAAAGAGGATGAGTTTTTATTTTGGATTCAATGAAAGACATAAAAATTTCTGCGAGCAGGGGGGACAAAGCTGATCCCATGGCAAGTCCGGAAATTTGACTCTCACACAAAATATCTACACTTTTGCAATAAGGGTAACAAACTCGATCTCTTGGAGATTCTGGAAATCAATAAAACTTTAAATAATTTAAATATCATCTGTCTAAATGACCAAATCCAACACAGTTCCACAAACTTTTTTAATTCCCTCAACTTTTCATGACTCAACTGACCCTTCTCTGAATCCTTTTGCCCCCCTTTTTCTGCTTTATCTTTTCGATTTCAATTGATTTTCAATAATTATAACATAACCTATTTTCAGGGCCATCTGTGACTAACTCTTCTTCACTTCTTTATGGCGTTGGCTACGGTAAGGGCCACTCGCTAACACAATTTGGGTGATCGTAAATTGGTCTGCTTTTATCCGCGACTAATTGATTTTCAGCACCAATTTTAACATCTCTACGTTATCTAATTTACTTTACCGACAAACCAAAAGGTCTTACATTAATTACCTCTTGCTCATAGATGGCACTGTGATAGTCACTTTTTACTTTGTCGAAATACTGAGTTACACCTTTCTAATATTATAAACCTACCAACAGAGGTCGTCACACAAATACTTATGATGCCTATTTTCAAACCTCAGCAACATATTTCTAAATGTAATTTTCTTTCTATTTTATAGGGATTGTATTGATTGTATCTTGTATTTTAAGTGATTTTTAGTATTTTAAGCAATTTTGAACCCTAATTGAGCTTTTCTCCTTTATAACTTTTACAAAATTCTTATAAACTCCTGGCATACTTGAGGATTCTTCATTTTGACCGCCAAAACGTTTGTCATTTGTTCCCCTCTTTTACAATGTCAAGTTTAGATTCATTTCCCATCCTACACGTGTTGGCTACAGTAGCACCTCTATAACGGGAACACAAAAATTTTTTTAAAATTTTTAAAAATTTTCCACACAATGTGTCTGCTTTGACTCTGGCGGGGTAACTGGGCCGTAAAAAGCCTGGTACCCCAACTGTTTTTACTTTTACATTAAAAGGTAAGCTAATCTACTACACTTCTTAAATTTCATTTTCTACATTCCCCTTTCTATTTTTTTTACAGATGATCTGACCAAAAAAAACAAATTTTTCTTTTTCTCTTCTTTCTTTACATCTCACCCCAACATTTTCAAACGTTTCTGACTGGGCTCAATAAAACTCAGGATGTTTCAGTAATTTATTAATACTTTTAACAGATATGTTTTTCAAAACTCCCTAATTTTTACTACCCTATCTTTTTTCTTCGCACGACAGTGTGCTTCTACGTTAACCCTCGACTCTTCAGTATGCTGGAGTCTTGATTTTTGATCTTCTGATTTTTCAATTTTACATCTCTTGTACACCATTAAAAGCTCCATTACGGCTCAATCTCACCATTATTTTCTCTTGCTAAAAACATCAGCATTTTAATTTTCACTTTGTTTCCTGATGATGAGTGTTTCTACACTCGAAACATGTCGATGTAATACTAGGTTCGCCTAGTTTTTCGTTTAATAAAGATTGTGGAGAAAGACTTCGTGCTTTTCTTTTTCTGTATCATTTAACTCCACTTTGAGTATGGACTACTTCTTCACATTTTATTAGTTTAAAGATTTTGACGCTGCCATCATTATTTATTTTGCACTAATTACTTCAAATTCATAAAAACAATAGTCACTTTCAACCTAACTCCGATTCACCACTATGGCACGAGGACTGCTCACTTTATTCGGCCAAACAGGTACAGACTTAGTAAGTCTATAAATAATTCTCTAAAAATTGAGCTTTATAATGTGCTTCCTACAACGGTAAAGGGCTTAAATGAAAAGAAATTTAAGATTGTGATTACGACATTTTTTCTTAAATCCCATGTTTTCTATTCAACCTTGATGTTGTAAATCCACAAAACACAACATTTATATTTTAAATTTTGTTTGATAGTTACTGTTTAAAACTATCAAGTTTGTTTATACTATTATAATTGTTTATACAATTATTATGTTTTAATATATTATATTATGTTAATTAAGTTAAATGCATCCGTAAAGAATTGCTTTCTATTTTAAACAGTGACCTGCAGAAAGTGCGCAGTATATGGGAAAGTTTTTATCTTTAAGTTTAGAAAATTAATTTTATTTTAGATAGGTTCTGCATGTTCTTAAACCAAAATTACACCCATTAAATCCGTTAAAAGTCTTATGGTATACGAGGTACGATCAAAAATTTGAAATTCCGCTAAGAGTAAAGTACCTCCATCTTTCATTGTAGAATATTTTTTTACTAAGAATTATTGTTTTAATTTCAAAGTTATACCCAAATTCCAAATTTCCCTTATTTTGGGCCAAAAAATGGATTTAACCGTGTTTTCTAAATAACCCTGTATAAAAAATAAATGGCCACTGAACAGTACGAAAATAAGATTTTCTGCAGACTTTGTTAGAGATAACCGTCGATCATAAGTCCGATTAGTTTGTTTTCATAATATTATGGCTTTTTAAAATAAAAACATAAAAATATTAAATATTTTTGCTGCACACCGTATTTTATTTTCTGAGGGAACAAGTTAATTTCATCTAACTGATATTTTTTGATTTACATTGAATTAAAGCATCTCCTAAATTAATTTTTATACATTGAAGTATGCATAGAAAGTTTCCTTTTAATGTATAAAGAAAAAAATTTAAATTAAAAATATATTTTGAACGGATTTTATTCGTCACGCAAAATAAGGATTAATATAGGTTATTTTCATTTATCAAATACACTTTTAGGATAATCCAACTATTAGATTATACATTTTTAACTCAAGAATAGGAAACAAAAAATGCTAATTAAGACTACATTAACAATAAATCCGTTCAAAATATATTTTTAATTTAAATTTTTTTCTTTATACATTAAAAGGAAACTTTCTATGCATACTTCAATGTATAAAAATTTATTTAGGAGATGCTTTAAGTCAATGTTAATAAAAAAATATCAGTTAGATAAAATTAACTTGTTCCCTCAGAAAATAAAATAAGGTGTGCAGCAAAAATATTTAATATTTTTATGATTTTATTTTAAAAAGCCATAATATTATGAAAACAAACTAATCGGACTTATGATCGACGGTTATCTCTAACAAAGTCTGCAGATAATCTAATTTTCGTACTGTTCGGTGGCCATTTATTTTTTATACAGGGTTATTCAGAAAACACGATTAAATCCATTTGTTTGCCCAAAATAAGGGAAATTTGGAATTTGGGTATAACTTTGAAATTAAAACAATAATTCTTAGTAAAAAAATAGTCTACAATGAAAGATGGAGGTACTTTACTCTTAGCGGAATTTCAAATTTTTGATCCTACCTCGTATACCATAAGACTTTTACCGGATTTAGTGGCTGTTATTTTGGTTTGAGAACATGCAGAACCTATCTAAAATAAAATTAATTTTCTAAACTTAAAGATAAAAAACTTTCCCATATGCTGCACACTTTCTGCCGGTCACTGTAAGTCCAAAACGGCTAAAATTAGGTATGACATCATATAATACTTTTAGATAGAGAATTAATGGATCTTTTAGTTACCACTCTAAAATTTAGGGTGTTCCATTTAAAATTACTGCATAACTACAATTTTTATGTTGCACGAAATGAATATGATGTTGTAGACACCCTGTATGAGATAATTTAATTTGCCTGACATATTATGACAAAACAACCTATTAAGGAACAACAGCCAAAATCTCAGTCGGTTGTCTTTGTCCGTTGCGAAAAATCTTATTTTTTTATTGAGGGATGCGTGTTGCTAAATTTCTTAATAAATAATTTTTATTTGTCAAACGGCTCCAGATAGGTATACTATCGGTTATACAGAAAAGTTTTAGAATGTCCGCGGTATCCAAAAATGTGAAAATATACAGGGCATTACATTTGAAATAACAAAGTTGGTATGTAGTAAGGGTAGATCTGGCAACGCCGCAATGTTAAAACTATTTTCAAATTGGAGATCATGACCTCCTATGGACAAATCCCAAATTTCAAATTCCTAACTTGTTTCATTGTCTAGATACTTCTAAGGGGCCATCGAGTTTGGCGTACCCTGTATATTTATGCTGAGTTTCAAGAAATTTGGACGGTAAATATTTTTTCAATATCAAGTTGTATACCCCCTTTTCACCGTTTTTCAAAGGAAATACGTGTTTTATTAATTGTATATTAGAGTAGGTACTTATGCTGGAGTTTTAAGAAGTTCGTCAAAAAAAAATTTTCGATATACATTTTTATAACCCCTTTTCATCTCTTTAGATGCCGACGCTACGTTCAAAAAAGAAGAAATACGTGTCTCATTACTTGTGTTTGGAGTATTTATGCTTTCAAGAAAATAAGATAAATAATATTTTTTCAAATGGAAAGTTTAAGGGACTACTTTCAAAAAAATAAGACAGGTACTTGTTTCATTATTTATATTCTATAGTACCTATTTATGCTAAATTAAAAAAAAAAACACAATATTTAAAATAGAAACATTTCAACCCTTTTCACCCCCCATAGAGACAGATTTTCAAAAAATAAGAAGTACGTGGTTTATTTATTGTATATTAAAGTATAGCGGGTGTCCACGGAAGGTGGTTCGCCCATCTAACTTTTTTGTTTTTCAAGATAATGATATAAAATTTGGGGAATTTGTATACGACATAAAACTGCATTTTTTGACAGGTGACTCAACATTATGGAACTTCCGTTTTAACCGGAAGTGACATAACCTTTCGATTTTTAAATGGGACACCTGGTATATTTTTAATTTTTTTGACTCTATATGACATTCTAAATTTATAACGATGTGCCACTTGTCACTTTTTGTCACCAAGAAAATATTTTTTTCCAAATTTCTTGTTTTATCTAGAGGGCTATGAATACCTTAAAATCACTTATTTCAGTTCTTTAATGTTGGGAAAAATACAACTTTACTATTTTTGGTCCAATGCCATGTGCTGTGTAAAATTTAATCTTTAAAGTTGTATAACTCATTTTTTTAAAACGGCAACATGGTGGCTCGTCGGCCTAAGAAAAAAGGGGATTTTATTACGACTATTTTGATACCACACACTCTTAGGTTTTAAAAAAGCTGCCATTAAAAACATTTAAAAAGTTAACCTGGAACTTTCCTAAAATGAAGCATCTTCTGAGAATAAATTTAGATTTAAATGTATCAAGTAGCTTGTGACCAGCAAAATGGATAAAACAAAAATTGAAAATGAATTACTTCTACATTCTCCAAACACTAATACCATATCAACTTGTTCACTCCTAGTAAAACTATTATTTTCCATGTTTTTTAAACAACAACCTAATTGGCAAAAGCTGTCGGCATGTCAATTTTGCTGCCATTACGAAAAATAATATTATGATAAAATATACTAAATAAAACAATGTTCCCGCCAATAAACCAAGAAAATATCGTAAGAGCGGTACATGTGCAAACACCAATTAAATCTTAAACTCTACTGGGACTGGGCAACTGGGCATGTCTCTCCGTCAATACGGTAACGGTCGCCGTGAATTATAGTGGGGGCTCACGGTGATATCGCGGTGGAACGGAACCGTGTACACGATGCGGGTGCGTCTGAAAAGTCACATAATAGGGAATTATTGGAAACGCTATAAGGTAAAGACATTATTATGGTCGTTCTTAAAATGACAGCTAAGCATGCGCACTAAAAAATATTTAATATGGGAACCATAATAAAATACTGCCTTCCCCTATTTACGACTAGTTACCGTAAGTAAAATAACGTTTCCTTATTTCCCTTATTCGGCAAACTGAACCTCAAAAAACATATGGTTGCATTATAATTATAACAGAAAGGTTTACCTACCTATAATGACGATTTGGCCCTTATAAGAGAATTTTTGGGACAAAATCCCTTATCAAATCCTGAAGGATGGGCGGTCATTGGACATTAGGTTAAAAATAACGCTGTGGTAAAAAGGAAAGCGTTCCAATAAGTCCTTATTTCTTAGAGAAATAAGGTTAAGACCTTATTAAAATAGGGCATTCCCTTATTAGTGCTAACGTAAAAATGATCTTTTCAATAATTCCCTAATATGCTGCCTAATCCCTTAACCGTATAAACGGTACCGTTAGGACGGTCGCCATGAGTGTGTGTAAAAGGCCTTAGGGGTCGATTTTCGAAAAAATCTTTTTAGTGGATGCCTTCGTTATACACAGAAGACATCCACGAAATGTCATGTTTGGGCTGGGCGATAATGGATTAGTCACTATACCATTTTATATAATAATATAGATATAGATTATTAAACAAAATATTATGTCTCAATATGACTGAATAAAGATTGGAGGATCTCAAAACAATAATTAAATCTGTGCCCGTCCCAAATAAATTGCAACCGCTCTTAAATAGTAACAAAATTAAAGACGGCGTGATATACCATAAATGAAATTAATTCAGTTTTGTCTATTGCCATTATACCTCTGACAGATACAGTAAGTCAATTTCAGTTCAATAAACGATTTCGGCACGTCGTCGTCGGTTAGATTTTAATCAACCTAATGCGATCCTTTGTCGCTTATAGGATCCGCGCAACATCAATAGGTATTGTTCGAACACAATTCGAGTGTGGCCAACATTCTTAATCGGCCTTGCTATCTACTCCCATTAATGACAGAAATGGTTTGGAAAATGATTTAACATAATTGCCATTGACTCGTCTTTTTAAGTGTAATTATTTTCAGCTTTTTTTCAAACAATATGGAACAGCTTTGAGAAAAAAGAAAAACTACAAAGGTACAGCGGCAGCAAGAGCAATCTTCTATACAATGGTTTTAAGATCCTATGAGAGAAAAATGTCTTTTGGTGCATTAGTGGGAATTTTTTTTCTTTTCAGTAGTCCTTTCAGAGGATTTAATAGTTATTTATATTACTAGCACGGTATGAGCTTTATTATATCAACGAGTAGGAAATATAACCACACGAGTGCTGAAATTAACCTTTTCCTACGACCACCTACGAAAATGACAATAACAGCACAGTTAACTTGGCTAGAAAGTGCTAAATATCACACGCGTGTTGAAAAAAAATATTTCAACACGAGTGTGGAAATACAAAGCACACTATATTTAATTTAAACAGGTGTCAATGTAACAACAAAAATATTTATTAAAAATAACAAACTTACGGGACCCGTGGAGCGAATTGGGGTGCTGGGTGGGGTAAAGCACACGAACGCATTATTAATTTTGAAAACCGAGTTATTTACACGCATTAAACACTACATTAATTTGTGTCTGTTTCTATTAATTTCTGAAAATAAGGAAAGCACCATTACACAATCATGTCAAGTGTCTGGTCACAGAGGAATAATAGGTTTACCGTTACAACAAAGAAGGTTACAAGGCGCTCTCGCTGGACGTTTGGTAAAATAGAAATTGATTACAATATCGATTTATTGACTTATGTTCGACATTTAAAATAATAGTTAGGTATGTGGTATGGAATATCCATACAATGTTTGTTAATGATGCGGAGTAAGTAATAGTAGATTCTGTAACGAGGTTGGAATGAAAATTCGATCCGAGTAGAAGATTCCGAACGCGAGCGTAGCGAGCGTGAGGAACCACGAGTATCGAATTTTCATTCTAACCGAGTAGCAGACTATATTTTCTCCACGACCATCCAGTTCCATATCTGATTCATCCGATTTTTCACTCGTTTTTTGACTTGCACTAAAATGTGTCTGAAAATAATTATTACAACGCATTTTTATCTGACACTGATAGTTTCGAAATTCATGGGAACCTATGTCGTTTATATCAATTACAGAATATTCATTCCGTATCTTGTTATGGAATGAAAATACACGCAAAACGCATAAGAAGCAAGTGTTTCAGAATAAATATTCCAACTCAAGAGCGAGAATTTTTACATTCTATTATCAAAAATAATTTTGGAATTATTGCATTCAGTAATGTTCGTGGAGAAACGTATTTTATGTGATTAAATTTAATTTAATTAACAATGTTAGCAAACGTTCATAATTAACATGCTATCGATATTTATGTCCACCTTTAATTCTCTTTAGTTATTGATTGAGGTTAAGTTATTGTTTACTCTTGAATTTTCGAACTTTGATGCTTTTTAGTTTTTGTTATATTATTTGCTAAAAAAATGTAAGGAGCTAAAAAAGTCAGAAACTAAGTTCTATGGTACATAGATACTATCATAGTAATGAGCGTAATCAAATAAGAGAAAAGCTGATATTTTGATTAAAAACTAGGTAAGTAAAATATTATGTAAGTAGGTATTGTATAAATTTGTTTTCATTTGTTTTGAAATTTTGTTGAAACATGCAAAACTGTACTTTGTCGGCGTCACCGTCTTTATTTTACACTGATTTTGTAAAAACTGAACAACAATGGACAGCGACAGTGATACCAGTGATATTGTACTAACTCCACCGGATGTATTAGAAGCAGCACAAGATGCGTTATCAAAACTACTACCCAAAAAATCTAAAAAGAGGTATGAGTATGCATACAATCAATTTTTGGAATGGCGCAAAACCAAGCAAATCAAAATATCTTTTTCGGAAAATGTTCTTATGGCCTATTTTAATGAAACTTCGCGCAAAGTAGCTCCGTCTACACTGTGGACACAATATTCTATGCTGCGCAGTTAACCATAATGTGGATATTACCAAGTACCTAAAATTAAAGGCCTTTTTAAAAAGACAATCTAGTGGATACCGACTCAAAAAAGCCAAACCGTTGACGCCAGAAGAAGTACAAGAATTTCTTGTGAATGCTTCAGATAAAAAGTATTTTTTAACCAGGGTTAATAACTTTTTTCAAAAAAATATTGAATTTTATATTTGTATTGTAAGTACTACTAATCTTAGGCATCTCAGGAGCTTGCCGGAAGCAGGAACTATGCCAACTTACCATAGATGATATAACATATATGGGTTCGGCAGCAGTGGTTAAAATTAAGGATTCAAAGAATTACATGCCTCGAAGTTTCCCAATAAGAAGTACATTTTATGAAATATTTCAAAAATATAAAGAACTAAGACCAGATACAAACCAAAAACGTTTTTTTTTGAATTATCAAAATGGGAAATGTACCCAACAAGTGGTGGGCATAAACAAAATTGGTAGTGTCCCAAAAACTGTAGCTACATTTTTAAAACTCGAAAACCCAGAGCTGTATACAGGACATTGTTTTCGAAGGTCGTCCGCAACAATTGTTGTTGATGCTGGTGGAGACCTAGCCACACTTAAAAGGCATGGTGGCTGGAAATCTTCGGCTGTTGCAGAACAATATATCGATGATTCCGCAACAAACAAATTGAATATTGCTCATAAAATAATGGGTGCTATAAGTGGTCCACCGCAACATCAACCGCCCAGCCCAAAGCCATCAACCTCCAACCAATGCCAAGTACCTGAGGATGAAAAACTAGAAACACCTCTGACAATTCAAAATACTGAAAACTTACCACCAAGTACGGAAAACGAACAGAAAGCACTACACTTAACCAAAACTTTTACACAAACACTAGTACAGTTTACGAGCTGTCATAATAATAATTTTGTTTTTAATTTTTATAATAAGTAAAATATAGGTAGTACCAAGTTTTAATATTGTTAGTTTTCTTTTGTAAAAGTACATAGGTAATAAAATATAAAAAGAAATATTTAAAACATATGGGATTTTAATTCAATGAATGGAAAACAATTGTAGGTACATAATATGCACTTGTAGGGTGCAGTTTAAATACTTAGTGTGCATGTGTAGATTGAAATGAAAAAGTTAAACAACACGGAAAAGCTTATTGACCAACTATGAATCATGATATTAAAGAAAGCAAAATCTTAAGTAAGTATGATAATTTCAGCACTAAAAAATTATTTCAACACTAGTGTTGAAAAAAAAATGCCAACATTAAAGTTGAAATAATTTTTTATATGGTAGTGATTTACCTATCAACTATACAATAAATATCAAAGGATTTTTTGATAATTCTATTCTATGGTCGTAGGAAAAGTTGTGTACATTACTCGTGTAAAAGTGCTTTTCTCAAACTCGAAGAATTTCAGCACTCGGCTAACGCCTCGTGCTAAATACCTCCTCGTTTGAATTGTGCCACTTTTAACACTTGTTATGTAATATACTATACCGTACGTGTGATATACCGCGCGAGCAAAAATTATTTGCATCAAAGAGGGATTGGATTAAAACACGTGGGGCTTGGTTTAGATCACAATGATATTGGGACGATATATCTAACCAAATCAAGGTTAAAATTTTGTCAAATTCATATTATGACATGACATGCCAAACTAATGAGTAATAAAATAAGTAGACAAATATAAATTTATTTTTGTTGTTTACAAAATTAACAAAGTAAGAATATACAGAAAGAAAAAGAAAATAATTACATAAATTGCTGTAATTGGCCACCGCCATGCTCCAAGCATAAATTCACACGTCTCTTCATATTTTCGAAAGTGTTGACCAGCATCTTGAAATGTTGCCACATTCTTGGATAATCCTTTCTTGTAATTGTTCTAAATTTGCAACTGGTATTTTAAAAATAGTGTTCTCTAAATAATGAAAAACGAAGTAATCCATAACCGTTAAACAAGGTGATCTAGGTATGAATTCAATATCTGATCGAAAACTGATCAATCTGTCGTCGAAAAAATTGCGTAATTAGTTAATAGTTTCGGCGACTGTATGTATACCATCCTGTTGAAAATATCCGAAACGTAGTTCGTCGTCAAGTAATTGCCCCACAAATGGATTTAAAATATTGTCTTTATACCGCTGTGCTGTAACTGTGTCATGGAAAAAAATAGGACCAACAATTCTTCTTCGGGAAACAGCTAACCAGACACCAATTTTTTGAGGGTGCAATGTGGACTCTACAAAAAAATGGGGATTTTCAATACTCCACATGCGTGTATTCTGAGAATTCACATAACCGGTGAAGTGGAACCAGGCTTCATCCGAAAAAAATGTTAGGTCTAATAAATCATTTATTTTCAATAAATTTTGGGTAACCCATTAAAAGTAATTCCTGCGTCTTTCAAAATCTGCGGCTTGTATTTCTTGGAATACTTGTACTTTATAAGGAAATAAATTTAGCTGCTTCCTAAGAATAGTCTTGCATGTTCCATAAGATATTCCCACTTCTTGGGGGGTCTTATACAATTTGTTGGCGTATTTTGCATTATTTCACGAACATTTGCAACAAGTTCTTCTGTTTTTACAGATGGTCTTCCTGCTCCTTTTTTGTGTTGTATAGAACCTGTTTCCCTAAACACAGCCACGGTTCTTTTCAGGCAATGATAAAAAGCCCCAGCAATAAAAGCAACGTTAGAAAAATGTTCGTGAAAATCGTCCATGCACAAACCCGGATTGTATTGCCACTCGCCGTTCACTCTAACCCCGTTTCGAAAATACGCTTTAACCATGAATGTTTTTGCTGTTCCGTAAATCCCATTGTGTGAATTGTTCAAGAAACTGGAAAAATTAGCGATGAATCAAATTACTTGTAACGACTGTCAAAGATGATGGAATAACTGATTGATTGTTAATACAGGTAGTTACTGACACCCAACAGGTATTAAGCTCTACGGCTAAGCATTACGTCCTTAGATGCAAGGCCCTCTTTGATGCAAATAATTTTTGCTTGCACGGTATAAAAACGGCGGTCATTACATTCCTATGTGATAAATACTATAACACATCAGGTATTTTAATATCCTTTGACCTACGCACTTAGAAAAAAATCATTGCATATTTTAATATAAATTAAGCTTTTACATTGTGAAGATATTCCGGTTTAGTTACATTTTGTTCTTTGATGTTTTTAATTACTTCTTTACAGATTCGCATTTAATTTCAGAGGTATTTCCCAATTAGAAAAAAACGTCATTAGAACTGCAATTTAGTTGTAAATCGGAAGTGCAATAATAAATAATGACATGTAACAATAATTATAAAGTTTTTAATGAAGCCAAAAGCACGCATGTTAAATTAAAATTATTGTTTAATAAATATTCTCTATGTAAAGTCAGTTTATTTATAGAAATTAATTTAATAAAATAATTGTCACACCAATTTTACCAAGGTATCAAGGGTGTTTTTAAAAACGGATTCAGAACTGTACTGCCGTGCTAAGAAAAAACAACGTAACTTAAAAAAATCATAAAATAGGATTTTGTCAGTTTTGGAATATACATTTAAGGTTCTATCACGTGTCAAATTTTTTTTGGAAATTTCGTCTTTTTCTGTGCAAAAAATAGGTTTAAAAATTCACTCGAATCACCTACATTTGGTTAGATATATCGTCCCCATATCATTGTGATCTAAACCAAGCCCTAGGTTTTATAATCCAAGCCCTCTTTGATGCAAATAATTTTTGCTCGCACGGTATAACATACCCGTCGAAATTTAAAATATGGTAAATGCGATGGTTAAGAAAAATAGACCAGACTTGAACAAGGTGCCATAAATGACAGGTTACTTAGCTACGATGTGGCGTATTCTTAGAAAAATTTGACTTTACTATCCTTAAATTAAGGGCAAAATTCACAGAAATGTAAATTGTTACATAAAAAAAAATAAGTAACAAAATATCCGTATTTTTGGATTTTTTTAAGAAATGGAGGGATTTATTGTTACCGAATTTATTTCAGCTAAAATATGCCGTCAATTGCAGGATTTTAATAAATAAAGTATTACTAACATTACGATAGCCTCTTGTCATTTAACACCCCTCCTAATTTAACTGCCAATATTTTCTGCAAACAGAGTAGTTGACCTTTTGAAGCGTTTTCACTATTTTCGCCAGCGAAGCAGATCCGAACGGCGCGGGCGGCATTTTATTAAACTGCTTTTGAACATCGTCGCCGGCTCGTTTAGTTGAACGACAATATTCCAATAAACCGATGTTTTGCCGACTTTACACCCTTCTGAAATCGAGAGACGTCATTTATGAAAGTTGTAATAGAAGGCATAAAAAGGGGTCAGGTTAAATAGAGATTTGTCAGATCGACAAAACCTTACGAGACGGTATATAAATACTGAATTATATTGAAAATATGATATGACTGACGTACATATCTGGTTATGTGAAATATTGGACAGAAAACATCTTATATAAAAAATAACACGGATTTAAAAAACGTTTTTTTCTTCAAACTTCATATAAGTCATAACTTATGTGACGTTTCTCAATTACATTAAATGTTACTTATATATGACGAGGAGTATAAGTACCGTGCGAGACAAAATTATTTGCATTAAAGAGGGCCTTGCATCTAAGGACGTAATGCTTAGCAGCAGAGCTTAATACCTGTTGGGTGTCAGTAACTACCTGAATAAAATTAACAATCAATCAGTTATTCCGTCACCTTTGACAGTCGTTACAACTAATTTGATTCTTCGCTAATTTTTCCAATTGCTTGAACAACTCACACAATGGGCTTTACGGAACAGCACAAAACATTCATGGTTGAGGCATATTTTCGAAACGGGGTTAGAGTAAATGGTGAGTGGCAATACAATCCGGGTTTGTGCATGTACGATTTTCACGAACATTTTCCTAACGTGATGGGAATTTTTATCATCCTGAAAAGAACCGTGGCTGTGTTTAGGGAAACAGGTTCTATACAACACAAAAAAGGAGCAAGAAGACCATCTGTAATAACAGAAGAACTTGTTATAAACGTTTGTGAAATAATGCAAAATACGCCAACAAATTGTATAAGACGCATGTCCCAAGAAGTGGGAAGATCTTATGGAACATGCAGAACTATTCCTATGAAGCAGCTAAATTTATTTCCTTATAAAGTGCAAGTATTATAATTTTGTAAACAACAAAAATAAATTTGTATTTGTCTACTTATTTTATTATTCATTAGTTTGGCATATCATATGAATTTGACAAAATTTTAACCTAGATTTGGTTAGATATATCGTCCCCATATCATTGTGATCTAAACCATACGTTTTTTAATTCAAGCCCTCTTTGATGCAAATAATTTTTGCTTGCACGGTATTACTCTTGGTCTCTTTTATAAAATGAAATTATATACATTCTTTGTGTATTATATCCCAAATAAATTTTTTTAGTTTAGTTTGGTCCTTTTTCTCTCTTCATGAGTATTACGTAATTGACAGAAAAATCTCTGAAAAATCACTTTATTAAGTCTGCTCCGCGTGTTTAAATTTAAAATTAAAATCGAAAATTCAGGTCACGCTGACAAACGTGTTAAAATAATTTTATAGTTCTCGACTGAATTTTATACAGACTGAATCCCGAGTAAACAAAGAAGAACAGTCGGTTTGATTTCTACAGTGAAACATTTTTTAGGTTTGTTACATAATTGTTACGACTATTTTAAGAATTTGGTAAACGAAACGTAATTATTGCCTTTTTAGTTTATTTACAAATGCAGCTACTAACGATGTGGTTTTGTATGGAAGGCATATAAGATTTACTAAGGCGATAACCCCTTTTACCACAATGAAAATTGCCGAACGTTTTGCTGATCAAACGAAAAGAAAAAACAAAAATTGGTATTTAGAAAATAAATTCTACTTTAAATACCCCATCCAGAAAAGTAAATGACGATCGAAAATATTCCCAAAATTTTTTTTAGAAATTTTTTTTATTTTTAGTAATTTTGTAATATCTTAAAAAATTCTTTATTGGTCAAAAGCAAAATGACTTTCCCGGGTGTAGAATGTTGTACCAAACAATTTTTCTTAAAGCCATTTTTCAATATCGGCCTTACTTTTTTTCTCAAAAACGTTGGGCGCGTAAATCCACTTTACACGCTTAAATTCACTTTACGCGCCCAACGTTTTTGAGAAAAAAGTAAGGCCGATATTGAAAAATGGCTTTAAGAAAAATTGTTTGGTACAACACTCTACACCCGGGAAAGTCATTTTGCTTTTGACCAATAAAGAATTGTTTAAGATATTACAAAATTACTAAAAATAAAAAAATTTCTAAAAAAAATTTTGGGAATATTTTCGATCGTCATTTACTTTTCTGGATGGGGTATTTAAAGTAGAATTAATTTTCTAAATTCCAATTTTTATTTTTTCTTTTCGTTTGACCAGCAAAACGTTCGGCAATTTTTATTGTGGTAAAAGGGGTTACTGCTCTTATTATAAAATATTGTGTACAGGGTTATAATAAGGAAATCGATAAGCCTTTTGTACAGGGCGTCTCTAAAAATACTACTAAACATTTCTGAGGCTTAAATATGACTATAGTCAGATCTGGTCTTAACGTGCGGGTCCAAAGGTCACTGATCATATGCGTCAAATCAGACAACACAGAGGCTATCAAAATGTTGTGAGATTATTTACAAATATACCGAAGGAAGGAAAAATAGTTTCATTATTTTAGCTATCGCGAAGATAGCCACATATACCTAATACCTATTATTAGTTTTGTAAAAATTATGTACATGGGAGTTGAAAAAGTAACAAAAAAATTATATAATCGTTAATTATATACCTACTGTACCCTTTAATTAAAAACGACAATAATAAACAGTGCAATTTATTTTAACAATTTTACTACTAATACCTAAAAATACAATGGCATTTAGTCTGATAAACTATTTCGATAATGAAAGAAAAAGTGGAAATTCGCAAACCAATATGCAGGAAACCGTAATGAAAACACTGGGAATTAGTTTAAGGACTATGAAGAATAATGTGCATGAAAAAAAGCATAATATAATACCCAAGAATACTAAAAAATGTAAACGAAAAACACCGTTTGTAATTATAGCCTAAAAAAGCTCATCGTCACTTATAAAATCTGAAAAGTCCTCGTCGTCTGAGTCGTCTTCGAATGGAGCAATTATCATTGGCGCTACTTCGACATCTAGTACTTGTTCTCGATCCTACCAATCCCTTATTAATATTTCTGTATGTTCCACCGATTTCTTCCAGTACTCTTGTGTAATATAATCTAACGAATCTTGCCAAACTATTTGTACTTGGTCAGATTTAAGACCATCACCTACATGTTTTTCATAATAAGACTTTGCACCAGCCATATTAATTCTATTGCGTTAAACTGGCAATGATATGGCGGCAGTCGTAGAACCTCATGACCATATTCACGCAGTATTTCATCTACCGCGTATATTTTGGGTTTTTTAAGAGACTTTGCTATTGATAGGAGTTCCGATTTAAGCATATTTGGTAAAGGATTTTGGTTGTGTTTTTCCAGCCACTCATAAATATCAGTTTTCCTCCAAGATGAAGTAGGCTGTTTATTTAAAATTCTTGAATGATCTGATGCATTATCTAATATCTACAATTAAAGACGGATCATCCAAATTTGGTATCAATTGAACTTTTAACCATTTTTCAAACATTTCGCAATTCATATTATCATGATGGTCAGCACTTTTTGATGTTGAAGAAAAAATTAAACTCGCACCTGCAACATATCCTGTTGCAGAACCGGCATGCAAAATAATAAAACGCTTTCCCGTACCGCACCCCTTTTTCCTTTTAACACTTTTTACAGACTCATCTTGCCAAGATTTTGAACCACTTCCATTCGAAAATATCCACGTTTCGTCTAAAAATACCACTTTTCTAAATTTCGATTGGTAATTGTCCGTATATTTTTTTAAAAACTGAACACGCTGACTCACTATCTGTGGCTGCTCACATAAAAATCTTCGGTTACAGTCTTTTTTATAGCGAAAACCTAAATTTTTTATTAATTTTGATAACGCTTCAAGTCCAATTTCCAAAACACCCCGAATTTTTTATGTTTTTTGTAAAACTGGAAGAGTTACATTGGTTTTTGATTTGTATAAATCGTAAATCACATTTCGAACTCCCATTTTAATATTTTCGCTTAAATCCTCAGTCCTTGGCTTTCTTCGTTTACACTTTTAGTATTCTTGGGTATTATGTTATGTTTTGTTTCATGCACAATTTTCTGCACAGTCCTTAAACTAATTCCCAGTGCTTTGGCTACTGTTTCCTGAATATTGGTTGGCGAATTTCCACTTTTTCTTTCATTTTCGAAATAGTTTATCAGATTAAGTACCATTTTTTTTGATTGGGGATGCAAAAACCCAGAAAATTGTTTCATTTTGTCACAAACTGTCAAAGTCACAAAACTGGCATATTTAAAATAAAACCTAGCTGGTGCTAATATAAGCTTTTTTAGAATCGCTGGAAAGTAAATACATATCCTTTTTTTTTCATGTCAAAATGGAATAGGTCTGTCTCATTTATCTTACGTATTTTATTTAGAGGGTAAAATTAAACGCAAGTAAAGAAAACAAAAACTGAGAGTATGTCTTTCTTGAATCGTATGACCCGCACGATAAGACCAGATCCGACTATATCTAACTCAACTAACCTCAGTTCAAAAGTGAATGATTTCGAAGATGAAAGTCAAAAGTTTAATTTGGTTTTAATTTCTCATAAATAATTTGTTAATTAATTGGTGTATTGTCACAATATTCGGCTAGGGGTGGTTTTGTGGGGTAAAAAATTAAATTAAGCTCTCAATTTTATTGTAAAATTAAGATGGCGTCACCTGCGGTACTTTGTACACATTTAAAACGAAATAACTTTTTTGAGCCCCTCTGTATTGAACTTTCAAATAAACACTTTTATTCCCCAATATGTTTTACCTAAAAAAGGTATACGCGGTAAGAGTTGATTTAGGCAGCCGTTTTTGAAATAGCTGGATTTAAAAATTTACTTCGTGTATGGCCAGGTCTAAATTATTGCAATAATTGAATACAATTCGAAGCGAAGGCGTTAAATTAAATTAGGGTAATTCTGGGAGAGATGCCGATTTTTCACATTTTCTTGATTTACTAATTTCACAATAATCATTAAGTAATGAAACTAAGGCTATCGGATGTAATATTTATTTTTTAAACAAAACACGTAAGTATTATTCCTGAAACTAAATGCAACAAACAATAATAAAACATTTTCGCACACTCTGTAAACCGGCATCTCTACCTAATATTACGGGAGAGATGCCGCAAGCTTAAGGTATATGTCTCTACACTTTTTTCTTTTTAATAAGTAATTTGACACAGAATTCGCATGTATTTTGGTATTTCGTACACCCCTCATGCAGCCACTGCTGCCGGATGCAACCTTGCGTTTTAAAGTTCTTGGTGGAATTTCAAAAATTCTAGAAGCTTCGTTTACATCTATACCTTCTGCTATACTTTGCAGAGCAGCTTTTAAAGCTTCTTCGGTCCATTTACCCCTATTAGGACACTTTCTTTCATATTTGCTCGGCATTTCTAAAATTAAAATATTTTTCTAGGTTAGCCATAACACCCTACTAAAAATCGGCATCTCTCCCGAATTTCCGGGAGAGATGCCGAATGCCCCTGAACAGTTGCAACTGGGATAAAGATGACGCAAATACGCAGAGGTATAACCAATGATCTGCTAGCTATAGATGCCGCACGCCATTCATAAACGCTATTTAAACCTGCTGCCAAAATCGTTTGTAGGAGAGAGGAGGTGAAGTACTTCCCCCCGGCCGGGAGTGGGGATTACGTTGGGGCCATTAGAATTTTACCTCGTTACTATGCGCTATCATATGGTCACAGCGGTGTCTCGTGTCAGGGTTCACAATAAAATATAAGTATCCAATCTGAAATCAAATATTTTTTAACGTTTGTAAAAAAAAGGGTTTGTAGAACAGTAAAGTTTAATGTATGATAGAAAAAATGGTCCGCGGAGCAGTAAAATTTAATGTAAGTTTATAACTATTTATTGTAATAATTATTATAAGAGAAACTTTGGATAGCTATAAATATAACATTTGGTGAACTGAGCTGACCTAAAAATAATTACACTATGTATACTTAAAACACGGTTTTTACGGTTTTATTGAAATTTAAAAGAAAAGCAAAGTTCCTTTTATGTTAGGTACTTTTTAATAGCGAAAAAGCACAACAATAATTTTTTCTTCCCCCTAGCCGCGCTCAAGCAGGATGCCTCTTTTTATTTCCCATCATGCCTACGAACTATACGAAGTTGTTCGCAAACTTCCTTTAACATAGCTAAGCAAAGATATTTACTTTGCTTAGCTGTTTAAAAGCAGCAAATGGAAAGTAAAGTCAAAATTTTGAATACTCTCGCAAGATGGAGGTAAAGTCAAGTGACACTCTTTCAATTTTGCTCCATTAAACTTTTATAAGTTGGCATGAATTCCAGGACTGGACTTGAAAATTTAACATGTGATACCTTCTAAAACAATTGATGCAATAGTCTTATCGGTTTTACCGCTTTAATATTGCCAAATAATAATAATAATTTATTTTGAAAGTTTTGTTCTATAAATATTATAATTTAAGGTAGGTAAAGTCGATTCAGCCAGTAAACCTGCTAGATGGCCGACCTGTCATATGACAAAAGTAATTGAAAATGCAAAAATCCATTTTATTTAGCTGGAATATGACTTTTGTCATATGACATGCCGGCCATCTTGCAGGTTTACTGGCTGAATCGACTTTACCTAATAATAAACATGAGTTTTTATATGGTTTAAAGATAAAGTGTCAAAATAGATTTAAAAACTATATTATATTACAATTACCTATTCAAACCTTGAAAAGACTAAATTAACTGAAACGCAACTTTAAATAGGATTCTGTCACTCATATTTACAACAGAATTTTTTTTGTTTTATTTCTTCATATTATACCCAGAGAACTCAGAGCCAACTAATATTCTGTGATTATACCTATCTATAGGTAAAATACAATACCTACAGTTCAACATAAACTAATTGAATTCAGTCAGATATTACATTTTTACTGTCGAGGAAATCCCCATATATGACTTACATAAGGTACGTAGACCCAAAAGTGGTTTTTATGAAATTTGATGGTTATGATACAGTTACATTTTTAAATTGGTATGTGGGCTAACGTAAAGTTAAAAGCTTCAATTTAGCCAGGGATTTAATTTTTCTCTCAATGGAAACCCCAATTTAACAGTTTTTGACTTACGTAAGGTACGAAGACCCAAATACGGTTTTTATAGAATTTGTTGGTTATGATACAGTTACATTCCTAAACTTTTATGTGGGCTAGCATAAAGTTAAAAGCTTCAATTTAGGCAGGGATTAATTTTTCTGTCAGTGAAAACTTTACTTTAACAGTTTTTGACTTATTACGTATAAGGTACGTATACCCAAAAGTGGTTTTTATGGAAATTGTTCTTTAAAGTGCAATTTATTGATACGGTTATATTTCTAAACTTGTATGTCGGCTAACTTAATGTTAAAAAATTTAGAAATAAAACCAGCATATAATAATAATCATAGGTACCTAGGTAGGTATATATCTTTATTCTCAAGTAACTATAGTTTATTACAGGAATTAACTTATATATCCAAGTAAAGTATTTTTAACAAATAATAAGTAGGTTCAAGAATTAACAACTTATTAAAACAAACATTATCTAGGTACTAGATACCTACATAAATATCTAATTCAAAAAAGTTTTCTTTAAGAGACCTGATTTGAGTACAACTAATAAATTTCACAAAGTCATAGTCTCACACGAATATTTATTTTCCAAACAGGTTAGGTACATGTTTCGCTCGTAGGTACCTGAGCATCAGAACAAAATAAGCCTAACATTGGTCGGATGATGCTCAGGTATGAGCGAAACATGTAGGTAACCTGTTTGGAAAATAAATATTCGTGAGACTCTGACTGTAAATTATTATATTAATGTCCTATTCCATGAAACAAAATCATTATTTTTCCAAAGTACGATATTTGTTGCCACATGCTTTTGAATAATGGGCTAAAAATAATAATATAGTGGCCGGCTAAAATTTGGCCGCATATGGAAAACTTACACAAGTATTTTGTCTGGTACCTACAACATATTATGAAATCCCATGCAAAATTGAAGAGTTAAAGGCACGAACCCACGAACGTCATAAATGACGTTTATGGTTAAAGGTGATCAAATAGTGGCTTCCTTGTTTATTTTAGACTAAGAGTGTATCTGAGTTGTTTAAAGAATTCAATAAGCCAAACCATTTGCAAAAGTTATACCTATACAGTCTATCCATAATGTTCCTTATATAAATAATACGTTTAATAAAATAAAAATGTAAAGTTTTAATTATTTTTCCCCACCTACCCACGCCTATGAATAGTTTAACCTAACCTACAAATAACCCAACTTTTTATGTACTCACCTATGAATAGTAACTGCAGAATTATTATTATTATATTTCGCAGTCTTGCACACTTCAAACCTGTGACCCATATTAATTAGTCTTGAAAAAAATATCACAAAACACTAACAACACAGCAATTAATACACAAAACCGATAAACCGAAACAAATTTCAAACAACTTTCGAACGAAGAACGACGAAACTAAACCCTTAATTTCTCTGTGGACCACACGTCAAAGAAATTATGAATGAAAAAAGGCAGGCTCTCTTCTGACCAATGGGAACGCAACGTCTTCTGTGTTTGCCAAACTGCATAATTTTGAAGGGAAATGTCTATGGGTTTTTAGACAAAGATTTAAATTTACCACATAACGTCATATTTTTTTCTCTTCTGGAAGGTAAAACCTGTAGATTTATGGCTTTAGGGATGAATAATATGTAAAATTATTAAATAAGTGTTGTTATTATTACTTTTAAAATATTGTTATAGCCGTAATTTATATATTGGTACTCTAAGAGTGTTAATACCTACTTTTAAGAGGTACGTTTGGCAAACAAAGTGGAGGGGCGCAATTTGCGACAAAAGTTACTTCAGAATGGTATACGATTTTGGCAATAGGTTCGTTTGTTATTGCTTCATCTATAGCTAGCAGATCATTGGGTATAACCTCATTCTATGCTGTTTCACTATATATTCATGCAAATTTTATACTAGAACATTTATAAAGTAAGTACAGTACACTAACCTTATACTCCGAAAAACTTTTTAGTTGGTAGAAATTGAAAATCTCAGTTAAATTAAAAATTATTGGAGATTGCACAATGTCGTCTACAGACTTCGATAGGCACTGACACGTGAATGCGTATTCGCGCAACTTATGTCTGACAGATAAGTACGTTCGGAAATATGGTCAATCGGCATCTCTACCATGCCGGCATCTCTACCGGAATTACCCTAACTGTCTTTAAAAACGGACTAGAGTCAAATTCAATTTAAAAAAAATTGTGTGTGCTTAAGACCACACGACAGAAGTGAAAACTTCAACAAGGTTAATTCAGTGCCCACAAAAAAGTGCTAAACGCGCCTAAAGAAGTTTTCACTTCAAAAATAACATAAACTTGGAATACGGGATAATTTTACTGCATACGAAAAAAGATATTTCCTAAAATTGAACAACCCTTGAATTTTTACATCTTCAACAGAAGTCAGAAATCATAATAAATTAGGTCCACGGAATAAGCAATTACGGTAAACCTTACTTCACCCTGCGTAAATATATAATTTAAAAAATGCCAGAACATACCTGAGACGCAGACGAGTGTCTATACAACGCACACTGTTGTGGAATGCGACTGGTGGCGGCATGCTCTTTCATATAACGTTCATTCGGGTCAGAGTCAGTTCGGATTGAATATAGCAGTTGAATTCGAGCGTAGCAAAGCCGAACCTGACGCCTGGCGGTGACGCGTCAGGTGACGCGTGACGGTGACGGCTCAGTTTAATTCAGTGCCCACAAAAAGTGTTAAACGCGCCTAAAGAAGCTTTCACTTCAAAAAAACAATTCAAGAATACATTTCAATGGTCAAACAATTTTCACATTTTATTTCGTCATGGACGTCTAGTATATCAAAGAATAAATATCCGATATGTTATTGGTTTTTGGATATCCCCAAGGAAATGGTTTAAAATCTTACTTAAAATCAGAGTATATATACAGTGAAAGATTTCGGAATCCTCGCTTATCAAACCATAAAACAGTCGCGGCCGTTTAAAGACGTCTTCGTCTACCCCACAAGCATTAGTTTGAATAGATTGGATTATTTTATGAACTTTGGAAAAGTATTGACCAAAGAAGAATAGAGGATACTAATCAAGGACCCAACGATTGAGGAAAAAAGATACAGATCATTATAGAATTACTCAGTCACCTCCTAGATACCATCCGACAAAAATAACACCAAATCACAGCAAATCTTTTGATCTCTACATTAGTGGCGGCTTCTCCTATGAGGCAGTGCCTCACCAATAATTTTGCAAATTAAATAAATTACAAATTTATATTACTTTACTATATTTGCATATCCATTAGAATTAATGCCGTCAATCTTAACGCGCTTCGCTAGAAATATCATCTATCATCCATCTCATTTCTGCATGCGGTCGTATATGGTAGAAGACGGTCTTGCGCTTCCCTGTGTGTTTTGTTCTTATATCATCCATCTCATTTCTGCATGCGGTCGTAAGTATATGGTTAGAGGCCCGGCCTCCCGCTTCCTTGTCTAGCGTATTACTGAAAATATCGAATGTGATGTATGATACCCGTAATAGTCCAGTCGAATCTAGCTTTAAATAGCGCATAAAAACATTCTTTTGAGGCCAGCCTCAACTCTTTACGTAAATTTAATGTGAACGCGAGGGGACTTATTTAATCTATAAAGATGAACGCCGCGACACGGTATTTGGAGAAATGCTATTATTAGATTAACATTAACAGGTTGTCCGTTGAAAGTTTAGAGTTTAGAGATAGTGCATAAGTGCATTGTATTTTATTATAGTTTTCGGTAAATACTTTTGTGGTTTTCCGTACTGATTTTTGTTTTGCTTTTTTTCCAACAGTGGGCAGTGATTTTTCTAAAATATTAATATTACATTACTTTTATTACTTATTAGTTTATTCGTTTTGTGCTTATTAGCGAAAAATGGGTTCAGCGGGACCTAGCACAGCGTCACAACTTCCCCAGGTAATTTAAACATTTGCAATCCTACTTGTTATCTTGTTAATTTTTTAATAAATGAGCAGAATTTTTCAAGTAGGTAATTCCTATGAAGATAAATTGCACATAGTTCCAGATTTGAGTAAACGTCTTGTTACTATCGGTGAGGTGGGGAAATCAAATCGGAGCTTTCAAAACACTTGGTACGAAAAGTACGACTGGCTTACTGATAGTGTAATGTTAAACAAATTATTTTGCTGGCCGTGTATTCTGTTTGCAACAAATAATAGCGACAAAGTTTGGTCAACATGTGGTTATAGCGATTTAAAAAACTTGTCAAAACTTTAAAATCTAACCTTGCTAAAAAAATTTTTTTTCAACTGTGCCTCACCAATTTCAAATACCACGAGCCGCCCCTGCTCTACATACGCTTTTCCTAAAATTCATAAGAACTGCACTCAAAATTTCGTTTTGCGATTAATAAACAGTTGCAATACCGTGCAATTGACCAGTGATAAAATTATAGAAACCAAAATATCAAAGAAATACAATGTGAAGACTTTTTTTTTGTTTTTAAATTCTTCAAATATTTTTTGAATTTTGTTCTTATATTTCATATTATTACATTGTCTTATAATAACAAAGGTATAGAGTAGGTATGTATTTATTTGGGCGACGAGGCGAGGCAAAAGCCAGGGCTGATGTTAAGGGTGCTACACACGCACATGCAAGTCGTTCGACTTGGCATGTACAAGCTAAGTCGGCCGACTTGCATGAGCGTGTGTAGTAAAAGTCGTGGCTTGAATAAAGTCAGAAGTTGGGCTTGCGCTAAATCGGACAAGGCCGATTTTCTTCATACTTTTTACTGCAAGTTTGAGCGTGTGTAGCTAGTTAATAATAAAGTCGGCCGATTTCAGAAGTTTATTTGCAAACGCGTATACATGATCGTCTATTTGTAATAAAATTATTTCGGAATCTTTACATTTTTTAAGTTCTTAAAATGAGTGAATGATTGGGGGATTTACGATGCTTGTCGCGCGAGTTCCTTGAGCAGTTTATCGACATTTATAAACAAAATCCATGCCCCTGGCAAGTGAACTGTAAAAACTATAGTACCGTCATTTGGGGCGAAGACGGACAGTGGGGGCGAACGCGGACATAAACACAAGTTTGTCTGTTCCTTTTAAGGGCATCTTAACAGGTTGGTATAAACGCGCAAAACCTATTGAGCCGCGTCAGTAAAGAGTAGAACTTAAGTGTCGAAGTACGTTAGATTGTGTGATTTTTGACAGTGGCGCACAGGTAATCTTTTAAAAAAAAATTTTTTTTATTATTTTTTTAAATATAGAAATAAAACTATCACTCAAAGAATATTTAGAGTTATATAACATTTATTTTAGGACTATAATGTTGGATGATTATTGCCTTATATTTAAGCATAAAATGATCATCCCAGTATCTTTTGATTTTTAAAAAATAATTAATTTATAAAAAATGGTCCTCAGGTGGGGTGAAGTCGGACAATATGGTAAGGAATTATAAGAAGAAGATTGGCATAAAGTTGATTAATTACGATGAAAATAAGTTACAAAGAGCACTGAATGACGTTAAGAAAGGCAAAAGAAATTATAGACAGGCATCAGAATACTATAATATTCCCAAGTCCACTCTGTACGATAAAGTAACAGGTAAAAAAAGTCAAAAACATGGTGGGCAAATTATACTTTCGACCGAAGAGGAAACAATGTCAGCCGAAGGCAATTCGAAATTTAGTGTGCGGGGTTTTCCTATTACACGTAGAGATATAAGAGAGCACTCAAATTATTCAAATTTTAAAAAATGTAAAGATTTCGATACGCGAAAGATTTCAGTTTCCTACTTTGGAAAAATACAAAAATATTGAAATCGAATAAATTAATATCCAAAGTTATTTTTTATTGTTATTATTTTCTTTTTATGGATATAAGTTCTTTACTTTAAGATTAATGTTTTGTTAAGATTATAGAATGTAAAAACGTTTTCATAATGTTTATTTTTATTCAGTTTTTATCTAAGTATAGTTTTCCTTTGTAATTTCAAAGTTCAGTCAAAAAATAAACAGTCTTTTTTGAAAATATTCTGTTTTTTTGTTGCATATTATGGCCACTTTCCATAAAAAAATTAGTATTTTAAATTTTTTTGCGTACGCCTTCGCCCCACAGCACGCCCAAACATGAGTTTATATGCAAAATAAATAGCTGCCCGTCTTCGCCCCACACATAGAGGCGAAGGCGGACGGTCCTTAACATGCAAAAATAGGTAGTGGGGGTAAAATTTTTGTATTTTTTTAATATTATCGCATTTTAGAGATATGGAGGCATCTTTTGTCCGTCTTCGCCCCAAATGACGGTAACAAACAAAAAAAAAGGAGTTGCATACAAAAAGCTTATAGGGAACCAAGTCGGACGAATTGCATGTGCGTGTATAGCGCCCTTTACAGCTCTTAGTAAGCTTTGTATTTTTTGAATTGTTTGCCTGACCCTTGTCAGTCAGTAACTTTACAGGGTATGTTAGAATATAGCGTCACCAATATGTGTAAAGGCCTAATCAATGAGTCTTTGTTGTCTCAAATCTGTATACTATACGAGGCACATAAACATTCTTTAAGTATCAAAATAATTACGTATGTCTTTAGAGCGTCTGTTAAGTTTCTCTAGAAAGACATAGAAGTACTATACTGGCGTGCTTTCCGAGTGGTTCTTACAATAAGGCAAATAGACGTTTTTTAAAACTTTAATCTTTGATTTGATTTCTATAGCCTATTTCCTATAGGGTCTTTAGACACTTAGTTTATATAGGTTTTAATAAGTAGCAAATTTGGTTCTTGATTTTCTTTACTAAAAATAATCTAGAGATGATATCCCTTACATCATATAGGGCCGTGATCCATAGTTCAATCAATTAATAGCATTATTTTTCAAAAAAAAAAATATAGCACGTCTTTATACTCTCAATATTAACACAAACCAATATCCGACTTATCCATTCAGTATGAAATACTAAATCATTATTCAGTTCACACGCTATACTGAACCAAAAAGAAAAGTTTGTAAAAATTGATTTTCTTGACTTATATGCCTTTATATACACAATGCGGAGGCGAGAAGCGAAAGAGGAAATTGAAAAGTTATACACTTAAATAAAACTTCAAACATTCGGCATCGAACTACCGTGGAATATTCTATCTTCAAGGGACCCCACTTACTCGTATACAAACGTAATAAAACCTGTCTTTTATGGAAATTGTATTTAAAGTTCCAGAAACACGAAACAGCACTGAAATTTTCATACGGATTCGACAAAGTGGCACGTTTACAAACGGCGTTTTTCTAATAACTTACCAGAAAACTGGTATGAGAGGAATGTAGGATTGTGCCGGCCTTATCCGATTTACAGCTGAATGTAATGGACCATTTCACTATGATCGAATTTATTCATCCTGAATTAGAACTTATTGAAAATATATCTGAAAAATTCTGGTCTAGAGTATCATAAACCTTCCTCAAAAACAATTTCAAATACTCAGCCGCGAAAGCAGAAAGTTTGAAAACAGGAGTTCCTGATAATTTATACGTCATCCCACGTTCAGAGCAATTCATTTATTTGTCGTGCAGTCAAATATAATGCTAAACTGAACCATTTTCGAAGGTAGCAGCCTAACGCAGCGATAGCGTTCACGCATCGCATACCGAAGGTACCTGGTTCGATCCCGGGCAGGTTTGACTGACATATTTAGTAGTGTTGGGAAAAATCGACTTATTTTAATAATCGACTACCAAGTATTCGAGTGATTTAAAAAACCGAATGATAATCGATTTTTTTTTCACTCAAATGCTAATATTAGTTATTAATATTGGCGGTTCATCGTTCATGTTGATATACAGCATTTGTATTGGGAATAACTGACTCGGTGTTGTTAATCGATTGATTTTTTGCGGATTATTAAATGTGGCGGAGATATTTGTGGATTTTTTGGCATGGTTCCCAGATCTTACAATTTAATTTAACAACTTGACTACTTGACCTTGAGATGTCACGATATTGCATAACTCATGATATTTATGAATACTGAATACTCACCACTAAACATTAAGTTTTCAGTAGACGCCGACGATTTAAATCTAAATAAAATAATAATCCTATTATCCTACGCAGGCAACCCGTAATGCAGTATTTAAATCTAAATAATAAATCATATTACAGGTAACCCGTAATGCAGTATTTAATTTGAATTATATCGCCAATAATAACCGAAACCACTCGGTGTAGCCGCTCGCTAGGAGATGGCTCTGGCCGCAGTGAGTGAATGACAGGCGGGCAGCAACTTTGGAGTTGGAGACGCGTTGGAAAATAAAAACCATATTATGTTCGTCACTCATTTCGTCACTCGAATTATTTCCGAAGATAATCGAATTATTCAAGTGATTGAAAAAACCGAATGCGATAGGTTATTTTTCACTCGAGTGATGCCATCACTAATATTTAGTTTGCTTGACCAGGCCACCGTACTTCGTAGTGTTGCATTGTACAACACACACTGGCATTCTCAACAGCAAAATAAACACTGCAGTGAAAGGCGACCTTGATACGATACAGCTGTGTAGCTCTCATGCTCCTCCGGTATCATTCGGGTGTTCCTTCGGCATCTTGTCGAGAAGTGAGCTACTCCTGGATAAAGTGACGGATTCAGTGCGGATCTAGTGATCCACGAAAAGAACGCATGTCTTATACCGTTCCGGATGGATTGGTGGACGCCCTGAATCAGAGGATTTGGTAATACGGACGGTGTGTCCCGTGGAGTGACACTTCTGATACTGGATCCCGACGGATGAGGGGGCTCTGCGGCAACATCCTTCAAGTCGCACCACGGAGATGTAATAGGTTGACCCCGTCGAGGTCTGTGGTGGACAAGAGGTTACAACATGACCGTAAAACTGTGCCGAGAATAACATCTGCCGGTAAATTGTGGTTCGGAATTCACGTAAAACTGTAGGTCCCGCCTGGCTGACATTTCTCAGAGGTAAAATGGGGTTGGCAAAAAGAGTCGCACTGGCCTACTTGCTTTGCGCTAAGCCTAATTTTTACTACTACTGCTACTAACCATTTTCGAGAAATCGAGTGATGAATATTAACTACTTTTTAATAAATAATTACTAAAAAGGGTTAATTTAGTTACCCTTATCCTAAAATAATTAAGTGAGCTCTGTCAAGATATAATATTCATAACTCGATATTTCAAAAACGGTTAGGTTTAGATATACATTGTGTTAATGAATGTATGGTGCTCCCTAAGATAGGAAAAAATACTTTTAAACACGGGGTTAAAAAAATAACTACATATACAGGTTGTTATATTTTTTGACCTACCGACAATTCCGCTCTCTTGCACTTCTTTTTGGAATAACCCGTATAAATACTTCTGTTCCTTTGGTTCCCTACATTTTTATCGTATCTGTCATCGTTTTCTAGTTATTTGCGAAAATAGCCGTCGATGCAAACTAAGTTGCACGACAAACAAAAAAAATTATAAGAACTGCTGAAAATTACCTCCTCTTGCTAATATGCAGGAATAAAGTCTCCATGAAACACGAACTATTTTACCTCGAATATACTAGAAGTATCGCGAATTATTTCACGTAAAGCTATAATTCTGTTCCTCAAATCTTCCTCTGTCTGACAAGGGGTCTGATTTACCAACGATTTTAAAGGTCCCCAGAAAACGGACAAAATTATTATTCACCAAACGTCAAAAAAGGTAAAGATACTGAAAAGCCAACTAGATTTTTTTTTTAATTTTGTTTTTTCGATAATACTGGTTTGTATCGACGGTTATTTTCGCAAACAACAAGAAAACGATGACAGATACGATAAAAATGTAAGCATCAAAAAAGAATCAGAAGAACGGGGAGATAAATTATAATACTACTATTTATACTGGGTATTCTAGAAACAAGTACAGAAAAGTGGAATTAGTAGCAGCGACAAAAAAAATAATTCACTCCGTATACTGCATCCCATAATTTCGACATTTTCATATAAGATATTATTATTAAGGTAAAAAATTCGAAATATTTATCTCAAAAAATGTGTGAGAAAAGCAAAAAAAAAATAAAAACTTTGACATTCGTGATATTCAATAATACCCTGAATATAAAAATAAAAAATATTTTTAAAATTTTGAAAAAATCATTTACGTCGATATACAGGGTGTTTCAACAAAAACTCCCAGGCCAATTATTTCGAAAACTAAAAGCGACTTGTAAATTCTGTAAACGCCAGTGTTTAGCTTCTATGATTGGCTTCACAACTGTGTAAAAAATGTGTTTGAATAATCAAGATGTAGGTGGCGCCACGGTGCAAAGAAATTTTTCAATGACGGGAACTTTTAAATGTTGTCGTTCTTAAAGATAATTAATTTTTGGTCAAATTATGTCCCATAAAAAATTTTGATAAATTCAACATGAAAGGAGATTTTTGGCGTTTGTTTTTTTTTAATAATTTTAAAGAGTATTTTAATTATTAATATTTTTAATATTCCTTAGCAGATTTTAATTTAATTTTGGTAATGATAATTTTGGTTATAAAACGCTCGTGTTGCGCTAAATTATTACGTCTAGTGACGTCTCAGGGGGTGCCTTACCAAATAATATTGGCAACAAATAAGACGCCACTGAGTTTTTGGTAATTTTTATATTTTTTCTCCTATTAAGCAACTAAAAATATCCTTTTCTTGTCTGTTAAATTGTTTTCTTACCTTGCTTGGTTTTCGAGAAATAAAAATAGGAATAATTTTATTGCATATCTCTGGAAAACAAAAATCATTAAATAATAATTAATACGTTTTATTTTTTGTTGTTTAAAAGCATTAAAACATTATGAAATAAAATTAAAATATGTTTTAAATTTTATGAAAGAACTAATGAGAAATTATACAAAATTATTAATGAAAATTAGAACAATACCAAAAACCGAGCCAAAAACTATTTAATGGGGTGAAATGAGGTGTTCAAAATTATTGCCGTTTTCATATACACACATATCAAATCGATATAATAATTCGGTTCTGCAAACTCTCAATAGTGTATTTCGATTAATAGCAAAAGATACAACGTATTAATTATTTAATGAATTTTGTTTTCCATGAGATATGCAATAAAATTGTTTTTATTTTTATTTCTCGAAAACCAAGTAAGATAAGAAAACAATTTAACAGACAAGAAAAGGATATTTTTAGTTGCTTAATCCGAAAAAAATATAAAAATTTCCAAAAAATCAGTGGCGTCTTATTTTTTGCCATAATTATTTGTTAAGGCGCCCCCTGATACGTCACTGGACGTAATAATTTAGCGCTACACGAGCGTTTTATCAATAAAATTATAATTACCAAAATTAAATTAAAATCTGCTAAAGGATATTAAAAATATTTATAATTAAAATACTCGTTAAAATTATTTAAAAAAAAACTTAACCCAAAATATCTCCTTTCATGTTGGATTTATCGACATTTTTAATTATCTTTCTTAAGATCGACAACATTTAGAAGTTTCTGTCATCGAAAAATTTCTTTGCACCGTGGCGCCACCTACATCTTGTATTATTCAAACACATTTTCTACACAGTTGTAAAGCCAATCATATAGGCTAAAAACTGGCGTTTACATAATTTACATGTCGCTTTTAGTTTTCGAAATAATTGGCCTGGGAGTTTTTATTGAAACACCCTGTATATGGGTGGTCCATTTTAAAAAAGTAACTTTGTCTTTCCAGGACTTTTTGGCTTATCTTGCATACTTAATTTTTCTTTATTCGAATAGACTTCAAAAAACCCTAAAACTTTTGTGTTTTACATTTTTTTCTAATTGTCTTACTACAGAAATAATCGACCTTTTCGATAAATATCGGCTACCCTATACATACATAACAAATTTAAATAAAATGCAAACATAAACACTAGTTCCAGTACTTTTTGTTGTAAAATCAATATTTCATGACCAAATCAAACTGAAAGCAAATTTTTGTTTAATCGAATTCCGCACTGCATGTACAAAATCTGTCGACTACTATGAAATTGTTTTAGCTGCCACCAGGAAACTTAAACATTTGATTTTAATTTAAAATTCAAATATTGGTTTACTGACCATTTAAAAGCTATATTCGGTTCCCGCCGTAAATGATCGGAGTATTAGATGGAGAGTTGATGAATAATTTTTCTCATGTATCTGAAACGTGCTGCAAAGCTTGATACTTTGTTTACATGCGTCGTCTAATTTACAAGTTTAACATAAATTGTTACCTGGCTACCTGACAACGCGTTATATATTACACACACTTTTTATTAAAACTATTTAGTATGGTTTACTTTGACCTGGGGGTCCGTAGTCTGTCTGGAGTCTCCCTACAGAAACGGAGGTGTGCTAAGGCTACGGCTATAAGCAGCCTTAAATTTTTAGCTGGCGCTAGATGCTGTAGATGGAAAGATGCTTGCTTAACTTTGAAAAATAAATCGCTATTTTCAAGCGGTTTGAGTGCAGCTAGTATTGTTTTCCTGGCCGTAGCATGAGATATACTTATTACCGGCTCGGGTCCTGTGAATATTAGTGCTGCACCTCTCTTAGCGAGCTTGTCGGCATCCTCCTTACCCTCCAGACCCATGTGTCCCGGTATCCATATTAGGGTTATTTTGTTGGTTCGACTTAGTTCGGATAGTGTTTCGTGAAAGCTTCACACCATCTCGATTCAAGAGCTTTTAATGCAGCTTGACTGTCGGAGAATATCTTGATTGACTTATGTGCATACCGTCGATCTATCAGCAGTCTTGCACACATTTCAATTGCATAAACCTCTGCTTGAAATATGATTTTCATAGTTCCCAGGCTAATTGTTAATTCTATTTTTGGGTTTTTGCCATATATTCCGGCTTCAATACCTTTTTTAGTTTTAGATCCGTCTGTATATATTCCAAATTCCGCCTTTAGCAGGTCAGCACTTTCGGTAACGTGACCTTAACCACCGATGACTTCTGTTTGGTTGATTTTGGTGAAGAGGTTATTCTACGTTATTTCAGACAAAAAAGGAATGTCGGATACCTTGGACGGTCTTAAGCATTTATCAGATCGTCATAAAAATTGTAAAAATACAGGCCAAACATACACCTCTCCCATGCAGTCTCAATTTTCAGGATATTTTTGTTAAATTGGAATATTCCGCTTTATCCATTCGTAGCAAGACTAGCAATATACTTCCACATTAAAATGCACAATTTTAAAGTATTCTTAAGCCAGACAAAAATTGCGATCCTAAGGCGTTGTCAGACCATGAAATCCAATGTGGGAATTTCATAGGGGTATAAAAATAAATAACTCGACATACAGGGTTTCTCGCGGTGATCATCCATTAGAACATTTCGGAAAGTAATGCGATTTGAATCCTGCAAATTTTTAAATTTGCAGGATTGAGTTTCGGAGACGTTCTCTTCATATAAAATAACAGCGACCATTGAGCGCCAATGGAGCACTATGTACCTATAATAATTTTTTTTGCTCCTCCTATAAAGACAAAGTTCCTTTTTTAATGAAACACCCTGTATATTACTCGATGTATATGCTTTTGTTTATGTTAAACCTAACTATTTTTGCATGAACATTAGATATGTTATCATTGTCTACAACCTTCAAACAAACATTAGATATATTAATTATTGAAGGTAGTACCTACTGATAGTTCGGATATATACATATTCAATGTGTTTTCTAGAAAATGTGTTGTCATATTCCGCATTATGAATATATAGGCCTAAAGACCCTTTTCTTGACCCTTGAATAAGTTTTTATAAAAAACGAAACTTTGGGATAAATACCATTGGGTCATTTCATTACCTAACTATAGAGGAACTCTTGGATCGCTTAATCCTGCAGAGCGACTAGCAAAGCTGTATCATCGAACAAAGTACACCGAGTCCACGGTACGCTGCCGCTGACCTTTCGAGTCCGCTGTTGCCTTACATCAGTTGGATCAGTTAAAAGCTTTGGCGCCTCGCATTTCCATTATTCGTCAGTTATTTACCCATACCTGTTCAAAACTTTGACCCGGATTCAGTTCCACAAGTCCAGGCCCAGAGATCAGTTCCACCGGATCAGTTCGAGTATTGAGCAGCCACCACCTAGAATATTACCCAATGCCGGCTGCCGCCTTTGTCTGTGTAGTTCGCATTTTTAACTTCCAACCTGTAGAATATCTTTTTGCATATAAAAAAGTGGAATTTGGAGTAGTACGTCATATTTGTAAAATAAAATCGTGCTAGAGTGCAGGAAACATGGACATTTACCTTTAGATCCGTACAACTTATCTCGTGCGCAAACAAAAGTTAAGTTTGATTGATGATGATGATGATATTTCTTGATATCGGGTATTTCGTTTTTTCAGTAAGTACGCAGTAGTGATAGTTCTTAATATGTAATTTTATTTTATTATGATCAATTTAAACACATCTAACTAGATTTAGGCCAGACAAACAAGATTTTAAAGCCTGCACTGATAAAAGGCAGTACTTGCATCAAGAAAATAAATTATCTTGGATGTAAATTACTTTATCCGAAGGTAATAATTTTATTTGGAACGAATGGTTTCTTATAACAGGATTTTTTACGTCTTTGGTTATTTCTGTTTAGGTTCTTGGCAGCAAAATTCCTTCTTTAAAAGCTGCCGTCTTTGAGACTGTAAAATCTTAAAATATAGGTTTTAATGAAGGTAATGTTTCTTGCGCCAAAGTTATTGTGTCCTTGTCAAAAGGTACAGTATGCAGTATGCAGGTTTCTAATCAGCCCGGCCCGGTAGTCGGCATTCGTCTCTTGCTTCGTCTTCATTTTTGCAAACGCGCAGCAATAATTTAGGATTTAGGCGAAACTGTAACAAGGTTTTTTACCAATTAACCAATTCAGAACTAAACAAGCTCGTGTTTGATCAAGTAGTGCAAGTGTTATAAACAATGAATGGAATTAAAGAATTTTTAAAGAAGTTTAATCTTGAACACCTCAACGACAAATTTGATGGTATTATAGAGGATCATATTTATATATTATTTGTCTTTATACAGGCATGTATGTAAATAATTATGCCTTTTAATATTATATGAGTTCTATGTTAGAGCCTGTATGTATAATTTTCCAACCCTAACTATAATTTTCGCCTCAATCTAACTAAAGTATTGCCATTTTTCAAAATTACTGCAAATGCTACACGTTGTACTTCTCTCAAGTATTATTTATTAACTCTAAAGAATAAAAATTAACACAAGTCCGTGTGTACTTATTTGAAGATAACTAGATTTTATGAAACTACATTGTCAAGACTGCCATCCTTGAACCAAGGATATTTCCTTAAATCAAGATCCTGGAATTTGAGTGAAGTGCATATCAACTCAATCAAAGACCTTTTGTATACCTGTATCATGTGAAATATATTGCATTATTTTTTGCTATAGTTTAATACTCACATTTTTTCCAGAGCAGAAAATTGACGAATTGCAAATATTGGTTTATTCACCAGATGAAGAAATAAACTTTTTAACCAACAATACTATAGGAGACAAAATTAAATTAAAACGAGCTATTAAAAGTATCCAGAAACTGCTGATTTAAATGTAAGTTTATGTATTTATATGTATAAGTAGTAGGTGTATTTTACTCACTTGGTCTGACGAATTTAGCTATAGCTTTTTTTTTTACTTACAGGATCAAGATGCTTCTTTAGAAGCCTCGATTACTTCTTGTAAAAAAAGAAAAATTAATTACGATCATTACGATACCTGCGAAATCGAGGTAATCAATGACGGTCTAAGATTTTGCTGTAGTTTTAGTTTCTATATATACCTAGACCTTCAGGCAATTGTTTAAAATGTTTAAATATAAAACGTTTAAAAAATTATATTTTTTTATTAGTACCTAATACATATAAAACAGAGGCGAATGCGAATTACGACAACACTAACAAACTTTATTTTGCACCTAATATGCTGTAAAGAACGGTGTTATTGGAAGAAAACTGCTTGTACTTAAGGCAAAGTTTTAAAGCAATTTCAATCAAACAAAAATTTAAAAATTGAACTCCAACGTCAGTTAACTATAGATTTTCTGTAAAGAAATATATCCTTGCAACAAGCCATTTGAACTTAAAACAAATTTATATAAACTTTCCTTAAAAGATATTCAAAATTAATTCGTCTTAATTGGAGGATGCAGCCTTTAAGCTTAAGTAATGGCAAAGAAATGTGTTCTTGAGCCAAAGTCACGTATACTTGCCCTAAGTATATATACAATCCATTTAGATTTCAAGCTTTCTATTCAAGAACGATATATTTGAGATAAGTACAATAATAATCTTAAGTCAAAGATAGGTCCTTTAACGAACGAACTGAAATCCTTAGGTCAAAGTAACAAAAACAATTAGCTTTACTTTAAGATAGTGTATGAACTTACATTAGGGCGGTGCTCGGTATTTTAATAATCTGTTATCTTAGCTTAAGATATTTTTTTTCGGCCAAGATAATTACGGAAATTGCTTCCAAGTACATGACTGACTCCTACCAAGAAAATATTCATTTGGACATATCGAAAGACATGGCGGCCTTGTTTTAAATTCCTTTTGCTTTAGATTAAGATATCATTTTTATCAGTGTGTCGTCTATTTTCCCATTTGTTAAATGGGAATTTTCAGTGCGCATGCCTATTCCTGTGTGGTTTTGCTTACATGCGCAAGGTTATAATTTTGCCAGTTTCGTGATTATTGTTTGCTTATCTAAAGGTAAATGTGTATGGCCGGATACAATTACAATAGAAATAATCTTTAAACTTATTTTATTGATGTTTTGCAAAGTAGTAGAATAATTAATTGTGTTAAATAAATGGCAAAAAATTTAAAAATAATAATTTTACCCTTTCCACAGATTTTTATTTTGACTTATTGATAAATAAATAATTTATTATTAGTATGAGGAATTACGAATTACTTTTATTAAAGCTAAATCAGTTGCTATTATAGTTATACCTCAGTAAACTTGGCAACTTACAATAGGGTGAGGTTGAACAAATTAGAGACAAGCTAGTTTTGGCTGCTATCGGTACATAGTGGCTTGTACTATAACATACCAAAAGTCCCATTTGATAAAAGTATGACAAGTAAGATAAAAATGGCGGCCATCTTGATTTTTTTCATTTTTTGTTAATATCTCAGTAAATTAATTTTTTATAAAAAAATATAAAGAGTACTTTTTTGTTTAGAAATAAAAAATATATACTAGAGCATTAAAAGTTTTTTATTATACAGGGTGATTCAAAAGTACTTTGACAAACTTGGGAAGGTAATTGCCGGCAATATTTTAAGATGAAAAGTTCTTATAAACAGTGGTCCTCGGCGACTTCGTTACGGAGATACAGGGTGTTGAAATGTTAAAAGAAATAGTAATAATTTTTAAATAACTCCTTAACGAGTTATTTTTTTTTATGAAATTTTGTGAACTAAATAAGCATTTAAGGACACTTATTTTCAAAGTACAACACGTTCGTAAATTTAACCAGTGGCGTCGGTACAAAATGTTACTATCATATTTTTTGTGAAAACTATGCTACACCACTGACTTATTTTATTTTAACTTTTTTTTTTATAAATCCCCCCTTTATTTAGAACAAAAAAGATCACGTGTGTTTTTTTGATACGAGGGACGGTTTAAGCGTAAACGATTATTTTATTTGAATATACACAAATATTAAAAAATGTGTTTTAAACTAATCAACCACTCAAATATTTATTAAAGTATTTTAACGAATACCTACATACATACTTACTAATAAACAAACATGTATATGCCTAAGGAAGGTATCTGAGGATGCCTATTTTCTAAGTATAACACGTTTTCAGCGGCATACATATTTATTTATTAGTATGTTATTTTTAAATATTTTGTATTTTGACAAGGCGGCTTTGGAAATGCTTTGACAGTTAGTTACCACTGAGTTTTATTTCTTCAGTTTTGTTATTTTTAATGGTAACTAACTGTCAAATATATTTTAATTTATCGACCAAAAAAGCATTTCCAAAGCCGCCTTGTCAAAATACAAAATATTAAAAAATAACATACTAAAAAATAAATATGTATGCCGCTGAAAACGTGTTATACTTAGAAAATAGGCATCCTCAGATACCTTCCTTAGGCATATACATATTTGTTTATTAGTAAGTATGTATGTAGGTATTCGTTAAAATACTGTAATAAATATTTGAGTGGTTGATTAGTTTAAAACACATTTTTTAATATTTGTGTATATTCAAATAAAATAATAATTTACGCTTAAATGGTCCCTCGTATCAAAAAAACACACGTGATCTTTTTTGTTCTAAATAAAGGGGGGATTTATAAAAAAAAGTTAAAATAAAATAAGTCAGTGGTGTAGCATAGTTTTCACAAAAAATATGATAGTAACATTTTGTACCGACGCCACTGGTTAAATTTACGAACGTGTTGTACTTTGAAAATAAGTGCCCTTAGATGCTTATTTAATTCACAAAATTTCATAAAAAAAAAAACTCGTTAAGGAGTTATTTAAAAATTATTACTATTTCTTTTAACATTTCAACACCCTGTATCTCCGTAACGAAGTCGCCAAAGGCCACTGTTTATAAGAACTTTTCATGGTAAAATATTGCCAGCAATTACCTCCCGAAGTTTGTCAAAGTACTTTTGAATCACCCTGTATATAAACCACAAAATAATTTCTTATTTTAAAAGTTACAAAAGTTACAAAAGAATTTAATTATACCTCTCCACCAGAACAGCAGGCGCCTAAGAACACCGTGTATGTTTTAGATGGTGGTCTACTTTTACATAAAGTAGTCTGGCAAAAGCCGGCTACCTATAGGGATATATGAATACAATACGTAAATTACGCAATACCTACGTTGTTATGGCACAAACTGCGTTGTCGTTTTTGATGGATACGACGAAACACATATTTCGACTAAAGGCCAACTGCAAAAATTACGTTCAAAGCAAAGCCGTGTCATTGATCTTATCAATCTAGATACTACAATTCCTTGCACACAGGAAGAATTTTTAAGAAACAGTAAAAATAAAAAAAAATTTATTGACCTGCTCAAGAACTTTTTTCATGAAAAAGGAGTAACTGTTTATCAGGCTGAAAGAGATGCAGATGGCTTAGTTTGCTTGACAGCTATATAGCTATGCTCTAAACATGAGTTTGTGACCCTAGTTTCGGAAGATACTGATGTAATGGTTTTGGCACTACACCATTGCAACCAAGACAACTTTTATTTGCTTCGTCCTGGCAAAGCTGGAACATGATAGATTTACAAATATATCGAAACTACAAAATTGCCTTGGTCCAGTTAAAGACAAAATTTTGTTTTTGCATGCAGTTTCGGGATGCGACACAACATCGTTTCTGTTTGGCAAAAGCAAAAAAGCATGCTTATCTACTTTAAAGAAGAATCCTCAATTGTTTGAAGCGCTAACTTCATTTTATATGAAAGACACTTTAAAACCAGATATTTTTAAATCCGGCCTCGAGTTTCTTCTGAAATTGTATAATGTAAAAAATGCAAAAGTTTAGACGAACTTCGGTACTTCATGTATCATAGAATAACTTCCAGACAGGGACTGTCAAGCCAATTTAATCTAGCGGTGTTGCCTCCTACCGAAAAATCTGCGGAACAACATTTACTGAGAGTTTATTATCAGGTAAACCTATAACACGCATTTAAAAATTTAAAACTTTAATTTTATTCCTAAATTTTTAAGGTACAAGAATGGCTGGGTAATCACATAGATCCTACCGCCTGGGGATGGATAAAAAGTGACAATGGTGACCCAATTCCCGTCAGGACAAAACAAGAAGTAGCACCTCCAGATCTACTAAAACAAGTATTTTGTAACTGCAAAGAAAGTGCGTGTGGACGGAATTGTTCTTGTAAAAAGTTAGGCATTAGGTGTTTCCCAAAGTGCGGCCAGTGCTGTGGAATTACTTGTACTAATGCTTTTTTTTAAGTAGACGATGAAGTAATAACAGACATTTTGTAAAAAGTAAATAAAATTTGCTTATAAAAGGAAAATATGTTACATAAGTAACTTTTAATAAAAAAATTTTAATTTATTTTTAATGTACCATTATTTTAAAAAGCTGTAACTTTTTTTATCTTTTGAGCTACAAGTATATTTTTTTTACTCAAAGATGCGCATTTTTAAGCTCTAAAAATTAGGTATTTACTTAATTTTTGGTAATACATAAATAAAAAAGTTATTCCATAAAAATAAAAAAAAACAAGATGGCGGACATTTTTTTCATATTTGTCATAGTGGGATCAAATGGGACTTTTACTATGTTAATCTGGAGGCTCTTTTCTACACAATAAAAAAAACAATAGCTTGTCTCTAATTTGTTCTATCCCAACATCCATATTTCCTGGCCTATTATTGGAATTGCCAAATTTGGTGGGGTGTTTTCGACATATTATGGCGTATAGTGAAATGGATGATCGGGTAAAAACATAAACAATTGGGGCTGGGAATGAGACAACACACAAAGGATTAAAGTTAAAAACATAAAAGGTACAAGATAAAATCACCCCTAAATTGTATTTTAACAGCATAATAGGTAAAATTCCTTGTATTTCGTATAATTGTAAACAAATTAAAATAGTTCATTCGAACAAAAATAAAAACACCTTATACATAATATGTATATCTACCAAATAAGCCGGCACCAGCATCTGTATATTTAATCTTTCGCCCATACGAGAACTTCATACGTGGCTATTCTATTTACAAAGCTGTTAAGTAAATGTAAGCTTTTGAAGGGGTTAGGCTTTTGAGTTCTCGTAAAAACGATGTACTGGGAGAACCAGACAAAATTACGTACGCAAAAGCGTGTCACCGAAATATCGTCGGTTTGAGTACTAGCCGTCGTAAAGCGAGTAAAGAGTGTTATTATTACGCTAGTTATAAGACACATACATTTTAAATCAATCATATGGTGCTAAATTTTATTCTTATCAGCAAAATGCGCGGAGTGAACAAGTAGCCGGATACCCACAAATAAAAAACAATCTAAAAATTTCGACTAATCGGATTTAATAAATGCCTTTCCTTTCCTGCAGTGTCGACCATACGAGATACATCAGGATACCAAATTAATAGCCATTGGGTGCCGCCAAATAAATATTAAAAATTTCGGAAAACGCTGCCTGGTATTAGGTGAGTAGGGGAGACCGGGGCAGGTTGTAACAAAAAATATTTGAAAATTTTTTTCTTGGAGCTGTTTTCACTAATCAATTTTTTTTTGTCATGAATGTCTACTTACATATGTTGTGAACAAATTGATTAAATATATATCACAATATTTTCAAAAATTAAACTGTCAGCTTTTTTTTAAATAGATCCGAACCTTTGTTATAAATTGCCCCGTCTCGGGTAAAGTGTAACACTAAGCGGGGTAAGTGGTAAAAACATGAACGTAAACATAAAAAACATTTTAAACAAACATAAATTAACATTATTTAACGAGATGTGGCTATATTTGGTTATCTATTCACTATCCGAATCGCAATGATGGGAACTTCAAGTCAGTGCAAGTTTCATGTGACCACTTTTTACACTTGTGGCAACTTATCCATTTTTCGTTAGGTTTGCTACCCCCATATGATTCAGTGCAAATAAACAAAAGTACTTTACTTCTGAAGAATCGTCTGATTCTATGTAAACTTTTCTTTTCACTTTCGACTTAATAATTTTGGACTTTTTGGCTTTTTGACCATTTTGTTTTCTTCCAGTGCACCCTTCTCTGGTGTGTCAGTTAGTACCGCTGATCTTCTTTTTTTTACCCTTAAGGGTTGCCTTTCGCTGATCAGCTTTAGGAAGTGGCCGAACAAACTCTGGAGAGAATGTAATATTGCCTTCCATTTGTTAAGTAACGCCAACTTAATTCTGATGTTGAAGCAACGGGTTCGAGTTCAGCTATTTCAGAAGGTGCTGTTGTTAATGCATAATTTATCACATTGGGGTCAATTGTAACATGTTACATTTTGCCCCAATTAGATTGTTACATCCAATTTACCCCCGGATCGAATATTTTCGTTTTGTCTTTGCAGAAAAAAAGTAAATATATAATCATGCATAGCTTTGCCAATATAATAACCTAGACTGCAATGATTTATTTATGACAAAAAAACTCAGCAGGCAGCTTATTGTAACATTTATTTTGAAACAAAATTATGATATCGATTTTTACTTGACGTGCCACAATATAAACAATATCGGAAATAACCTTAACCACAATGTCTGTTGCTCGACTGTCTAGATATAACTGAGCTTCACAGTGTTCTTCAGAAGCCTACATAGGGTACGGGGTTGCCGGCTTTTAAATTAGGAAAATATTTGGTGTGTTACAACTTACCCCGTGTTACAACCTGCCCCGGTCTCCCCTACCTAGTAATTACTGCTAGAAAAAATTTGTTAAATAATAAAGAAATAAATTATAGTCATTATTTAAAAACCAATTATTATACCAACTAATATCTATTTTATCCCTTTAGCTTTTGTACTCACGCACGGACGTGCCGTCAACCACATTTGTAATAAAAACTCTTTCAACTACTCCAGCCTCATTATATTTATTTTTGAAAACAAAAGCTTTTATGGCCCCCTCATATAGCGCAACTTTTAGTAAAAATAATTCAATGAAAAGATAGATAGTGCGTTCTATCACATAAGAAGTGGTAACCAGTAAAATGAACTGTCAAAATTTGTTACAAAAAATCTTCCTAAACAAATTCACAGGCCTGCATGAAATTTGTGATGACGTGATTTTTGTTTGTTGGGCTTAGTTTTTATATAGTAATAACTAATTAAAATACAATTGGTCTCTATCACCCACAGATTTTTTTTTGCAAAAAAAAGAAAAAATATAAAAAAAACTTATAATAGGCGTTTTAATACATTTTAAAATGAATGTAGTACTTCAAATTCTAAATGATTGATGAATAAAAAATTATTTTCTGTGGTGCTACACACCTTCCGACTGAAGACTTTTTATCGACTTCAAAAAGGAGCTTTAAAGCTGTTCTTTTACATAATGACAATGTTTTTGCTTCTGTTTCGGTCGGCCATACAGTTAAGTTAAAGGAAAACTATGAAAATTTAGAGGAATTACTATATAATACAATATGAAAATCACAACTGGGAAGTGTGTGAAGATCTAAACATTTTAAGTCTTCTCTTAGGTCAGCAGTCTGGATTTAATAAATTTCCATGTATCCTGTGCGAGTGGTCTAGCTAGCGAGAACAGCATTGGATAAAAAGAGACTGGTCACAAAGAGAGACTTTATATAACACCTGGAAACAAAAATGTAATTCGCGAAAGTCTTATTGACCCTCAAAAAGTTTTACTTCCACCACTTCACATAAAACTTGGACGTATGAAACAATTTGTTAAGGCATTAAACAAAGAAGAATATTGTTTTAAATATTTGTGTAAAACATTTCCGGCTCTGTCAGAGGCAAAATTAAAGGAGGGAATCTTTGTAGGGCCGCAGATTAGCAGCTTGATGAAAGATACAGAATTTGAAAAGGTAATGGAAGATAAGGAAAAACATGCATGGAATGCTTTTAAAGAAGTTGAACATAAATTACTACTATGTTGAGATCGTTAAAAATATGCTGGAAAATTTCAGGAATTTCAGAATATGAGCATAAAAATTCACTTTTTACATTCCCATTTGGACTAATTCCCGGAAAATCTTGGGGACGTGGGTGAAGAGCAAGGTGAAATATTTCATCAATATATTAAAGAGATGGAAAAAAGATACCAGGGGTGCTGGGACACAAAAATGATGGCCGATTTCTGTTGGAACAGAAAAACAACCAAAAGAAGCTTTTCTGAAAAAAGAAAACATTTTTTGAAGAAGCGTAACGAATAAATAACCATTTATAATAGTTTATATGTGTATATTTTGTATATTTTTGTATTTTTTTTCTTAATATATTAAAAAACTAGCTTATAAATGAAATAAATCGTGTTTTTTCTATATTTTTGGATTTTACCGGTTTGAAAAATAACGTTACGTGATATTAAAAAACTGAAAGCAGATTTGAAATCAGCGCTACAAGAAATCAGTTAAAAGTTTTAAATCAACTTTCAAAGTGTTAAAAAATGCAGGCCTGTGTTATGGGAGAACATAATACTCATATCTCAGTTATTATTACTATTTTCCTAATTACCAAGTAGGGTAAAGGGTACAGTTGTTGGCCAGGCATCAGTTATTGGCTACCTTGGTTTTAAAGCTAATTACTAAGGGTTCGGTACAAATATCCATAAATCCGACAATTATAACACTATCTGGCCATATCTTTCTAAGGAGAGCCTCATGCGTTTGTTTATCAGTTGTCGACATTGAAACGTCAGTCGGTTGTTTGTGTGTGCTCTACGAATTTGGTCAAATTTTAGTCAAATATTAAGGATTCATTTAATATTGGTGTACCTAGGGTGAGGGATTATTTGATATTATTTTATTATACCAAATAACTTTTGGTTTTATAGCATGCTAAAAGGTTCTTTTTACCTATTTATGGAGGTTGGCTACTCGGCATAAATATTTTGGCGGTATTTTCACGTGGCCACAACTGTAACCTATATAATGTTATAATTTTTTGGAGTTGTTTTTTTTAATGAATTTGAACAGTGTTGATGCACATTTTCACATTCTACACGTTATTTTAGTTGTATTTGCTTAATGAAAATGAATAGCCGGGGCCAATAATTATATACCTATAGGGGTGGCCACGCAATAACTATGTAAAGCAAAAAAAGGCATAAAGTATAACAGCCTTAGAGATTTTTTTTACAGTATCGTGTTTTTAAGTGTTGTGCTATTTTTTTTTAAACACTATGCCGAAAGTTAAAACAAATAAAGTGTATGAAAAGAGTTATGCCGAACATGATGTTTTTAGAGCTCTTGAGTCAATTATAATTGGTATGAGTCAAGGGAAAGCTATGAAACAGTTTGGGGTACCAAGAAGTACTTTGCAGTTTCGTAAAAGCGACAAAAAGGATAGAAGCTGTACAAGATTCAGTAAAAGGATATTTGGATGAACATCCCCGACAAAATCCTTTCGTTGACAATCGATTTGGAAGAGGATGGTGTAGGGCTTTCTTCAAGCGTCATAAGAATATAACATTTAGGAGTTATCATATTTATTGTTTGTGCCCCAAAATGCTCAGAGATAGAGTTAGATACTTCATTTTTATATAGTGCTTGTAAAAGTAAATTTGAAACTACTTAATGAAATTATTACAAAATGTTAGGCAATCGTTTTTTTTTTATTATTTAATATAAGTAATAAATAAATGACTGGTTCTATACCTAGGTAGGCCCTATTTTTAATTTTTCATTTGCATTTTTTAAAACTAGCCAATAACTATGTAAATGTGTAGGCCAATAACTGTTTTAATTGGCCAATCACCATATAAATAATTAGGCCAATAATTAGGTTTACTGGCCAATAACTGTTGATTTTTGAGAGCTTTTAATTTTTTTAAATATACTTTTTCTTCGAATAAGTATAGCGGGAATAAGGGCAAACAATGAATTGTCTGACTTTCAGACCCTTGAAAAAGTTTTTATATAAAACGAAACGTTGGGATAAATACAATTGTGTCATTTCATTGCCTGTCCTCATTCCCGCTATACTTATTTGAATCTACTAGTAAGGGCGCTATACTTACCTAACTATATTTTTTGTACTTTCTAACTTTTAATAAAGATATAAGTATATAAAAAAATCAAGAGTTTTCTTTGAGAAAAAAAAATTCAGTTCGTAATTATATAAATATCTATTTGAATTATCCTAAAAGAAGGAAAGTCAAATCCTTAAATGGCCAATTACGGTACCCTTTTCCCTATTTACTGATCATTTCACAAAATACTTGTTAATATAGGGGAAGGTTGCCTATATTGAACCGCTACCTAAATTGGACCACAGTACCTACATTTCTCCGAAACTAAACAAGTGCCATATCATGTGGCAACACTGTAACATACTTCCACCCAGAACCTTTGATCGGCAACAAACTCAACTAGTTGGCCGTTAGTGCTTGGCGTGTACAGAGCAAAACGTAATTTACACAATTTTAATATAATATTTTTAGGATTATCGTAAGAATTTACCTTAGAACCATAAAACTCTATGCAAAATCTTTTTTATGGAAGTTATCAAGTAAGTTTTTCTATTTCTCCTATTATCATGCCATATTTGTTTTTTCTTGTTTCTTTCCTGGGTGGTTTTGTAAAACACGTGGTAGTTGCTTAAATTGGACCACTGGGCGATTGCCAAAATTGAACCGGTCCAATTTAGGCAATTTTTCCAAATTGTGCAAAAACAATTTTTCTCTTTAAATAAGTTAATGTCATAAACTAACACCATTTCAATATTGCTAAAATCTTTTTTCTTTGAGTTAAAAAATGAAACTATGACTGGTCCAATATATGAAACTAATAGGTACTTTTTTTGCATTAGGATGTCTTCTACCAAAATTTTGATTGTAAATTTGATGTTTTTTTGAAATATAAGTATAAAACTTTCTATACCAACAATTTTATTTTTTATTTATTTATTTAACACCTAAGCTTCTGATTTAAATCATGTGGTCCAATTTTGGAACCCCCAGGTGCAATTTAGGCAACTGGTTTCCTATATTGAACCACTTGCAGAGGTTTTTTATAGCCTGGTATATCATAGATACTTTAAAATAAAATTCTGCAAAAAGTCCTGCAGTTGAACAACATACTAAAGTATAGGTACTAAGGTATAGCTTCAAGATCGATTTTGCGTTATTATCAGGATCTATGATAAGAAATCTGGAAATTGGTCCAATATAGGCAACCTTCCCCTACAGATTTATACCAGATTTCTCGTTCCGCATAATTGTTTCATCTAGCAAGATTCTCGCGGGAAGAGCTCTCAACTTGGGACTGGATCACTCTTGTCTTGTCTCACGAGAACAACACGAGACCGATAATAATGCGACACCACGAGAACGAAACACTGTTCCTTTCGGAGTACTATCGTTTTGCTCTCGTCTATGTAAGACGAGAGTACAACACTGCGTTACCCTAGAGTTACACTGTTATATGTCATATTTTTTTCTGAAATTAACTTTTCGGTGTTACTAAGTTGTATGTACCTTAAACTTGCCTTCTAAAGAATTACAATGTTGTATGTTACACCATATGTCATTGTTAACCATAAATACATTGTTGTATCAACGTGAATTGCGATTTTTAGAGTATCATAGTTGTATATGTCTAACTTACACGTTTGTGATTTTTAAAATCTATAATGACATAGTTGTATGTGTCACATACACCTTTGCAATTTTATATTTTATTCCTATGGTCACAAATAATACACATACACCTTTGTTTTTTTATTTAGTTGGGTCGTTGAGTTAGTGTGCTAGCGTGTAACTACTGAAATTAGATAAGAAGTATCGTTTAATTTTGTATGTCTTGTGCGTTATTCAGTAGACAATGTTCTCAGCGTGCTGTGAAATTGATAGTCAATAGTTGCCCTAAAATTTTCCAAATTTGTATTTGAAATAGAATGTAAAGTTAGCCATGCCAATGATAAGTGGAAAAAAGTCTCCATTCGTGATTATCGTACTACCAGAATTAATGCCGCTAAAAAATAAATTATTAAGGAACCAGTTCGTTTATCTAATACGAAGTCACTTCCCCTAAATAAAGTTCAGGCTATTAAAATCATGTTTAAGTGGATGCCTGAGGTGGATAAGTCATACTACATGGCTATACTTCCTGTTGCAGCGTGTAACCTGTTTACTTCTGCGCCACTGCGTATCGGTGTGCCTGGCGCCATCTCTGCGGCGGCTCACTCGCATCCAGCGGTCAAACACCCCCGCCAGTAAACATTATCCCTTAGAAGAGAGCGGTTGTGCAAATTTCGGCGGCACTATTACTCGCGCAAAAAGGCGAAACAGCACGTTTTGCAAATTGTGAATGTGCGCGTATTTTGAAATTAGGTATTGTAAGGCATTTTTATGTAACTAAGGGACTTTAGTAATGGTGTTTATTCGTTTTAAATAAATTTTATTGTTTTACAAAATAACCTAAAAGTTTCATTTCGATTTCGCAAAATAAAGAGAAGATAGTTCCGTGTGCAGGGATATACAGTCCACTAAAATAAATCAGGAAGGACCCCTACAAATGGTCCACAACAAGCCGAATTATTTGAGGAACGGCGCAAGGATAACTACAACTCTACGAAATTGAATAGGATACTAGGACATTTTCAAGGATACGTTGAGAGTTGGAGGTTGACTACATTGGAATTGGAGCTACACAAGTTGATGTGTACTGCAGAATAAACAGGAAAGTGTACAGACTCTCAAGGATATTATTTGTGAAAATTTAAGGATTATAGGACATATTATTTGGAAAAAATAAGGAACTTTCAACGGGAAATAAGGTCAGATCATTCTGTTTATACTTTAAGGGGTGCTTGTTGCATGAAAATATATTAAAAAAGTTAGGAAAATTTGCATGCAAAACATTTAAAAGTAGATAAATGAATATTTATATTTAAACTTTAAAGGGTATGATTGCGGGTTATTTAAATAATAGCAGAATAAATACTTTAAAAAAGTATCTATTAGTCCAGGCGACTAACTGCGTTATTGTTGCTTAAAAATATGCAAAGTTGAGTGTATTTTTAGGTATAAGGATTTGTTGAGTATTTTACCACGTTAACAGGATTGTTTATACCTATGTTGAAAAATTGGATTGTTGCTTAAAAATATGCAATGTTGAGTGTATTTTTATAGGGATTTATTGATTTATTTTACCACGTTGTTAACAGGATTGTTTATATGTTGAAAAATTGGGTTGTTGCTTTAAAATATGCAAAGTTGAGTGTATTTTTATAAGGATTTGTTGATAATTTTACAACGTTGTTAAAGGGTTGTTTATTTTAATATTCTAATTACTTAATTAAGTAATAGTTTATAGAGACTTTTGAGTGCACAAAATTAGATATTGTTTATTATGGCAGATCTAGATGTTCTCAAAAAACAAAGGGCTACCAAAAAGGGGTGCATTACTAGAATAGAAACATTTGTAATAGCCAATGAAAATAATTTATTGGCTGATCTTAATGAATATGTTACTAGGGAAAGTTATTTACAAAAACTTTTTGATGAATACTGTGAATTGCAATTAGAGATTGAAAAGTTGGATGAGAATGAGGCTAAAGATATGGAGGGTGTAGAATCCAAATATTTAACAATTTGGTCTAAAATAAAAGCGCAGATTAAAACGCTTTCTGATGTAAATCGGGCAAACAGAAACGCGCAGCAATCTCCCACGCAAGGGTTTTCTGGTAATATGAGCAATGCAAGGTTGCCAAGTTTAAATGCTCCCTCTTTCTCGGGAAAAGTCGAAAATTGGCAAACGTTTATAGACCTTTTTACGGCAATTATTGATAATATTACCACTTTGGACAATGTGCAAAAATTTCTTTATCTAAAGGGCGCGTTATCAGGCGAGGCATTAAATTTAATTAGTGATTTACCGTTGACAAATGACAATTACATTAATGCTATCGAGTTGTTAAAAAAGAGATACGACAATAAGTTAGTGGTAATAAACGCGCACCTAAAGGGTATGCTTGATACACCATTCGTGACAAAAGGCACTGGCAAGCAACTTAGATTCTTTTTGACACATATTAGGCAACATTTAAATTCGTTAAAGGCTCTTAAACTACCGGTGAAAGAATGGGATGTGTTATTAGTTTTTCTTTTTACGCAAAAGTTAGATTTTCAGACTCATAAAGCATATGAATTAGAGAAGGATATTGGCCAGGCGTTGCCAAATGTTGAGAAATTTCTTCAATTTTTGGAGAAGAGGTGTGCAGCGCTTGAAAACATTGAAGTAGATGGGTTGAAAACGTTAAATTTGGGCTTAAGGGAAAGACCACTAAAGTCTTTATTAGCTCAGGAACAATTGGGAGATAAAAATAAACAAAAATGCAGTTATTGCAGTCGTGATGGGCACAGTATAGTCAAATGTTTTAAATTTTTGGGTTTAAAGTTAGCAGAAAAACGTACATTCGTGCAAGCTAATCGTTTATGTTACAATTGTATAGGCAATGGTCATGGGGTAACAAAATGTCATGAAAAAGGATGCAAGACTTGCGGTAGGAGGCATCACACTTGACACTATGCTACATCAGGTTGAGGGCAACCAGGTATCAAATAACGTAGGGTCAGGAACGGGTTAAGGAAACCAGGGATTATATTTGGGTATATCTGGTGATCAACATTTAGGGGTTTCCCACGGAGTTAATATGGGTAAATCACGGGAAGACAACATACAGCAGACTGCTGTGGCTTTTACAGGTTCAGGGTCGCAGATCCTACTGGCTACTGCCCAAGTAAATTTAGTTATGGCAGACGGAAGTAAAATAAAGGTAAGGACTTTGTTGGATTCGGGTTCTCAAACTAGTTTTATAACTAAAAAACTATTTCAAAAATTAAGGGATGCTGATTGTTATACAACAACTTTTAAAATCGGGGGTATTGCTAATAATATTACACAAGTAAATAAAATGGTAAATTTATTAGTAGAATCACAGGTGAATAATTACAAGGGCAAGGCTAGTTGTGCTATTTTGGACAAGATCACATGTCAATTACTTCAAGTATCGGTAGATAAAAATAAAATAAAAATTCCCGATAACATTAAATTGGCAGATCAATTTTATTTTAGACCTTCGGAGATTGATATGTTAATGTCAGCTGATTTGTACTTTCAGGTTGTGCGTTCTGAAATAATCAGGTTGGGTCCTGGTTTACCAGTTTTACAAAACACACAGCTAGGTTGGTTGGTTTGCGGGAGTGCACCAGTGTCGTCGCATTCCAAGGGTAAAATTTATCAAATAAGTGGCAATAATATGAGTGTTAATTTATTATGTCAGTCTGAAATGTTGAAAGTTGAGGAAATAATACCAAAATTTTGGCAACTGGAAGAAGTTAGTAATAAACGATTTTTGTCAGTAGATGACAAGTTGTGTGAACAAAGGTTTCTTGAGTCATATAAACGCGTAGAAAACGGGAGATTTCAAGTAGATTTACCAATGCGTGATGAAAATAATTATTTAAAATTGGGAAATTCTCTTGAGACTGCGCTAAAAAGATTCAAATCTCTGGAAAACAGGTTTAATAAAAATCCAGATTTATTTGTACGGTATAAAGACTTTATTGGTGAATATGTTCATTTAGGTCATGGAAAGTATGTCGAGACAGGGATTGACAAAAATGTATACAGGGTCTTTCTGGCACATCATTGTGTAATTAGAAATGATGCTACGTCAACAAAACTTCGTGTGGTTTTTGACGCTTCAAGCAAAACTTCAACGGGATTATCGCTTAACGATATTATGCTTAAAGGCTTTCCGGTTTAGCCGGAACTGTTTGACATCCTTTGTAGATTTCGTACTTTTGAATTTGTTTTAGTTACAGATATAAAAAAGATGTATCGTATGATAGAAATAAATCCCAATCAAAGGTGTTTACAAAATATCTTGTGGAGAGACAAACCTGATGAAGATTTTAAAATAATAGAGTTACAAACAGTAACTTACGGAACAAATTCGGCGCCTTTCTTAGCGACTAGGTGTTTAAATCAGTTAGCTACTGAGGAAATGTTGAAATATCCTCTTGCTTCTAAGGCTGTTCTGCAGCAGTGTTATGTTGACGACATTTTATGTGGGACAAACTCTAAAAGTGATACATTCGAATTAAAGGAGCAATTAATAAATTTATTAAAATCTGGTGGGTTCACATTGCATAAATGGTGTTCGAATGACATGTCTCTTTTGGAATTGATTGATGGAATTAATGATAATAGTGAAATAGCTATTGACGATGAAAACTTCTCAAATAAAGTACTGGGTATTGTTTGGCATCCTATTCAGGATACTTTTAAAATTTCGGTACCATCTTTAGAAAACATGGACTTGGAAAAGGTGACAAAACGTCAAGTTTTATCGAAAATAGCACAGATGTTCGACCCAATGGGATATGTAGGTCCAGTGGTTGTGGTTGCTAAGATCCTTATGCAAGAAATATGGGCTAGTAAAAGGGATTGGGATGACCAATTACCATCGACAATTGTGCAAAAATGGAAAGTTTTTTCTGAAAAACTTTATTTATTATGTGAGTTGCAAATTCCTCGTTGGTTGTTTAATTTGCAGGAAATTGTTGATGTGCAAATTCATGGATTTTCAGACGCCTCTTTGGCAGCATATGGCGCGTGTGTATATGTTCGTGCTATTTACTTTAATAATACTACTACGAGCAATCTTCTCTGCTCAAAATCTCAAGTAGCACCGTTGAAAACAATAACGTTACCACGGCTGGAGTTATGCGAAGCCTTATTGCTGTCACGATTGGTTCATAAAGTCTTATCAATTATTGTTGACTTGGAAATTAAGAAAGTATATCTGTGGACGGATTCTAGTATAGTATTAAGTTGGCTGGACTCATCTCCAAATCGATGGGCTACATTTGTAGCTAGTAGGGTTTCTGAAGTGCAAGAACTTACTACAAATAGCAAATGGATACATATCAGGTCACAGGAAAATCTTGCAGACTTAATTTCTCGGGGTTTAACCCCTTCCGACATTTTATCGAATAAACTTTGGTGGGATGGTCCAAGATTTCTGTTAGGGGCGGAAACAAATTTCTTAGATTTGGAATATCCGAACGTCGAAACATTAACAGAACAACGAAAGGTTGTTCTTACTCAGACAGTTGCTGAACCTTTAATCGATTGGTTGAGATTTTCAAATTTTATTCGTTTGCAGAGGTCGATGGCTTATTGTTTAAGGTTTTTAAAACGAGCTAAGACTAATGAACAGTTTAATGTAAATGAATTACATGAGGCACTACATAAAATAATTCTTTTAGTCCAGTTGGAAAGGTTTCAGAAGAAATATGAATATTTAAAATTAAACTCTAATACAGAATCGGATAAAGTTGGTGTTGTGTTTAAAGATAGTAGTGTGAAGTGTTTAAATCCATTTTTGGGTAAGGATGGATTATTGAGGATTAATGGTAGACTGGCTAAGGCAGATATTGATTATAATCAAAGGTTCCCTGTCTTATTGCCAGCCAAACACCATGTTGTAACGTTACTTATTCGTTTGGAACATGAAAAACTTCTTCATGCTGGTCCGCAAGCGGTCTTAGCTAATTTGCGTCTAAGGTATTGGCCAATTCATGGAATGGTCCAAGTAAAATCAACTAGGTATTAAAAAGTGTGTGATTTGTCATAGATTTAGAGCAAAACCCTCAGAGCAAATTATGGGTTCACTACCACTTGACAGAGTGACTGTAGCACGTCCTTTTTTGAAGGTAGATTTCGGTGGGCCGTTTACAATAAAACAATCAAGGCTTCGTGGTTCAACTACAAGTAAGGCATATATTGCATTGTTTGTATGCATGGTATCTAAAGCGTGTCACATCGAATTAGTTAGCAGCCTAAGTACTGATGCTTTTCTTCATACTTTAAAAAGGTTTATTGCTAGAAGGGGCTCTCCTGTAACCATTTATAGTGATAATAATAATAGTAAAATAATAAAAAGTTTATTCAACATTTTTTGTTTAAGTACATTTAATGTTAATATAAATATTTTTGAATAAACTTAATTCCGAAACTCAGAAGTAAATACTTGTATTTGATAATAATGATAATGGAACAAACGTTCAGGGGGCCAACAATGTATTAAAAGACATTTATCAATTTTTCAAATCTAAGGAAAATTTAAGTGCCATACACATATTTTTGGCTGACAAGGAAATTGAGTGGCGATTTTTTCCGCTAATTAGCCCTCATTGGGGAGGATTATGGGAGGTGGGTATAAAATCGACAAAATTTCATTTAAGACGCATAGTGGGTAATTTAACTTTAACGTTCGAGGAAATGATCACTGTGTTGGCCCAAATAGAGGCAATTTTAAATTCTCGACCATTGTGTCCTATTTCCTCTGATCCGTCTGATTTTAGTTGCCTTACACCTGCGCATTTCTTAATAGGCGAACCGTTGACGTCTTTTCCTGAAAGGAATATATCTGATATTCCGGAAAATAAATTAAATTTTTGGGAGTTATGTACAAAAATAAAACAGAATTTTTGGAACGGTGGTCGGTGGAATATCTAACTAGGCTTCAAAATAGACCAAAGTGGTTCTATCCAAGTAAGAATGTAGAAAAAGATATGATTGTACTTGTCAAAGAGGATAATGTGCCACCTTTAAAATGGCCTTTGGCGCGAATCATAAATATTACACCAGGAATCGATGGTAAGGTGCGTATGGTAAATATTAAAACAAAAGATGGACTATTTACTCGTTCTATAACAAAGTTGTGTCCTTTGCCATTTGAAGGCAATTTTTTGAAGCCAATGCTTCAAGGGGGGGTGAATGTTGCAGCGTGTAACCTGTTTACTTCGGCGCCACTGCGTATCGGTGTGCCTGGCGCCATCTCTGCGGCGGCTCACTCGCATCCAGCGGTCAATCACCCCCGCCAGTAAACATTATCCCTTAGAAGAGAGCGGTTGTGCAAATTTCGGCGGCACTATTACTCGCGCAAAAAGGCGAAACAGCGCGTTTTGCAAATTGTGAATGTGCGCGTATTTTGAAATTAGGTATTGTAAGGCATTTTTATGTAACTAAGGGACTTTAGTAATGGTGTTTATTCGTTTTAAATAAATTTTATTGTTTTACAAAATAACCTAAAAGTTTCATTTCGATTTCGCAAAATAAAGAGAAGATAGTTCCGTGTGCAGGGATATACAGTCCACTAAAAGAAATCAGGAAGGACCCCTACACTTCCAAAAAATGATAATGCCTAACATATTTATTTCTCTAGTTCTGGATTATATTCTTATCCTTAGTTATTTTGTTTTGTTGTAACGTTATCGAGTTCCTAATTAATAAAAAATAGAATTAGGGTCCATAGTGGGACAGATTTTTAAAAATAATATTATGCATCTCATAAAATACTTTTATTAATAACGAACATACATAATCCAAAATATGGGTGTAAGGAAACAAACTTATACGGATTTAAACTAATTATTAAGGTATTTTACATTTTATTTAATAAATCCCACTATATACCACGTGTTCCACCATGTACCATTATATGGTTCATAATGGGAATCGTAGTGGTCTATAATGGGATTTGTAGCTAAAACACTTAGTCTATCTTAAATTTTGAAAAATCGATAGAAAAAACAAATTGGTGAGCAGCCCGTGTCGTACTTTCAGAAATGTAAGGAGGGGGACGGCTTTAATACAATATCTTCTACCACTAAGGTATCTTCATCGCGCTTATCCGCAAATACAAATTTATCAGCCACAATTTTTTTCAAAAAAGAAATATTGTATTCATCTCCAGTTATCTTTACAACCTGACCAACATAATGTTTAAGAGATTTTTTGACACATATCTTACAATAACGTAATCTTGCTCTTGAATGGACGAATCTTCAAACTCTGATGTAAAGCTGGCTAAATCGCTAGAATCATTGCAAATGTATTTACTTACATCACTCCGAACCAGTATCCTCATTAAAAACTTTACGTTTAACTTTTTTAGCTCTCTGCAAATTTTTAGCATGTATTATGATATCCCAGTATGGACCACAATATAGTTTCCCATCATTATGGTCCATCATGCATTGAAATAAACATTATTACTATTTGATCAAAGTGGTAGGACTGGGCATAAATGGATGTAGGCAACATTGAGGTTATGAGTGTCTTAAATATGCATACCAAAAACTTGTTAAAAAATGTAAATTTCAACGAATTATTCAAAAAAATCTGATCATGCGAATAAAAATTTTCAGCCACTTACCCGAATTTAAAATATCTGTAATTTTACCACATAAATCGATACAACACTAAGTGATTGTTAACCGTTAACATAAACATAGCATCTACACTCAAACATGGCTCTACCATAATGATAAAAAGGCGTGCAGAGGGAAATTCCCACTATGAACCGTGTCCCACTATGGACCAGTTTACCCTACTTACATAATTGTATGTGTTTTTTCTAGTGCCCAAACTATAAAAAAACAATGTATATGTGTATATTTTTTCTAAAAAGCGGTAATAATTATAATAAAACTAACTGGTCCTAAATTCTCTTAAGTGTAGGTCTGTCCATAGCACTGTAACAAAAAGCCAATTTTTTATTTGGGTTTTTCTCAAAACTTGGTTTACTGCACATAACATAGTGTAACTCTTGGGTTACGACTGGACAAAATCATTATTCTTTTGATAATACGACACTGCGTCACTTTTAAACAATGATACGCTTTGAATACTCAATCCGAAAAGACACAAAAAAGGAACGCTTTCAGTTAATTAAAAGGTTCAATAGCAAGCCATTTATTTACACAAATACGTCTCATTCTTTCCCTTTTACCTTTAAACGTGGCAACAAAAGCGCACAAAATGCAGTCCTAAAACATCCGAGAGCAAAAGAAAAAGCGAGGTTTAACAAACACTCACGTTTCTTCTCAAAATTCCCGGGGAAAAATAACGGCAGCTTCCAGATTAAAAGGATTACCCTAATCCACCTCGACTCGTAAACTGATTTTATTTCTCAATTTTCTGGAAAGAAGATTAACCAATTTTCGGATAAAATTTTCCTTAATTTTTACTCTTTTGCTTGGTAAATTTTTGTTAAATAAACATGGACCTTTTATTTTAAAATAAGAAACTGTATGGTAATTTTTTTTTATCAATTTTAAAAATAAAAAAATAATGTGTTAGGCACTAAATATTGTTTACTTAAATAATAGAGAGCTTACACCTTCGGAGTTATCGACATTCACTTATAATTTCCCTAGCAGCAGAATTATTACCGATCATTTTTTTTAAGGTCACGAATGGTTTTGTTGAGAGAAAATTATCCCGAGTCGAAGACGAGGGAAATTTTCTATCAACAAAAACATGAGTGAAACCGAGAAAAAAATTATCGGGACTTAATTCTGCTGCGTGGGAGATTCGGTAAGAAAATTTCATAAATTGGAGTTTATTTTAATGTTCCTGAAATTTTAGTAATAAACCTTAGTTACTATCAAGTAAAATCAACTTCTATGGTAAAATACAGTGCGTCATATTAAACTAAACTCATCGGAAATGATATGTTTTTTAAAGTTATATTTGAATTTAAAACTATAAAGACATTGGATTATCTCACCTGTCACTTCGAAATGACTTGACATTTAAATTAAAATTAAGTGATAGTAGTCGTACCTATGTGCCGTTTTACACAGACGTAATTTTAACACAAATTTTGTGCTAAAAATTTTATTAGTAAAAATTTATAACAAAAATATGTACAAAATTACATGGAATTTTAATGTGTATGACACAGTAACAAATTTGGATGCAATTTTTGCAAGAAAGATGCCATTTTTGCAACAAATCATGCGCACTAAAGACCAGTGACGCATTGTTAAATGTCAATGTAAAATTATATCTAACCCAGCTTTTCGGTAAATGAAAATAAAAGTAATTCAGGAAATAGCAAATATAACCTCAGAAAGCCAATTTCAATCAAAAGTAACCTTTCTTTTTCGGCTTTTGTTATAAGATTTTGACAAGTGTTATTTTAAATTACTGTGCATATTTTGGCGCACTTTTATTAATTTTTTTGATAAAATATAGAAATGTTTCTATATTATCGTAAAATATTATAAAATTTTTTTAATAAAATTTGTAAGTGTGTATTACACGTTTAAATTTTGTTGTAAACAAATTTCTGCTTAAGGTGGGAGTATCAACATGCTTGCCAACCTATAACCTATTTCGCGTAGATTTATTTATGTTTTCTAGCTTTTATACAAATTTTAAAGAAAATCAGTATCGACTTGATATTCTATAGGTAATAATTGACATATTTAATAAATATCAAGGCATTTCATAACTTTTTTTAAAAGAATTGTATAGCCAAAAATATCGGGTAAGATTTTTTTTAACATTATTATGTCATTGTCACTCATTGTTCTTTCACTATACAATTCTCCCAAAAATTGGCAATGAAATAAATTGATATTTTTGTAATATATTAGATACTACCTAAATAATGTACCGACGATATTGATTTTCTTTAAATGTTAGTTATTAAAATAATAAACTCAAAAAATCAACGCGAAATAGGTTATAGGTTGGCAATAGATTGAATGACGTTGAAAATTCAACCTTAAATTTATCGTCAAATTTGCTACTGTGTAAAACGATACTAAGAAAAATTATCACTTAATAATTTTATTAGGTTAATAGGCTATAGACTATCACGATAGTCTTCCGTTGCTATAAACAAAAAGGAGCCTTCTAATTGGTTGAAAATAAATTTATGAAATTTTCGGGGGTAATACCACAAGTGCTTAAAAATTATCTGGTTAATTTTTAAGCACGAGCGGTATTTAGGGAGAAAATTTCTCGAATCAAAAATATGAACTATAATAATGCAATTTAAAAAAATTCCAAAACATGAATTTAATCACATTCATTATACTTCACGTATTTAATAATATAATTAAATTAAACACATAGATTTAACCAACAAAATATTTTTTTTGATAACTTTGGTTGCTACGGACTTCGTGTCGTCAACAGGATTTATTGGTTACAAGTGAAAATACCACATTATCTAGGCAACGTGGTATTTCCACTGTAATTTTTTGAAAACACCACGGCTCTTATGGGAATTTTTGTACATGGGTGGAATTTTCACTTATAATATCACAAGAGCTTAAATTATTTCCGGAAATTTTCTTGAGGGCACGAATATTTTGAAAATTATCAAGAGTCGCGAAGCGACGAGGGATAATTTTCTTGAAATATTCGTGCCCGAAAGAAAATTTCCAGGAATAATTTAAGCTCGCGTGGGATTCGGTAAGAAAATTTCACACCACTTCACACCATAATTTGGAAAAAAATAATTAATCCAACTTGACATTTTAAACTAATTTCACTGCTTGTCAAGTTGGCCAGGGTATTTTGACATAATATGTTGAATTGTCATTTTTGTTTAACCGGTTCTGTCACAAAGCTTAATAATAATTACTAGGTATATAGTTTAAAACGTCTGTACGTTGAGTGTTGAGTTTAATAAGTGTACAGCGAAATGTCGCGATTTGGTAAAGAAAATCAACAAGTAATTAGAGAAGAAATTCAAAATATAACACCAGATAACACCCAAAAATCAAAATCAAGTGTATGGAAACAGTTTGTTGAATTTTGTGACGAAAAGTTGTATAATATTCATGAGTGTATAAGTGTAGTACAGGTGGCTACTATACTGGAGGACTAGGCATTTAATATGAAAAAGCAAAATTTTGAAGATTATAAGGAAAGTGTGGTCAAAGTGATGTGAAATGTTACATAATTCAGATATTTTGCATTATTCACAGGTATATGTACATTATTTAATGGTTGTAGATCATATGTTTACCTTTTCAACTGTCAAAAAATTTCCACTTAAATATCGTAACGCCTCGAAAAAATTTCCGGAAATTCTTTTAGTTGCCATGATAACTAGTCATAATGAAGGTATCTTATTGGTTAAAAAGTACAGGTGTGAAATTTTCAGGGTAATTATTCGCTAGAAAAATCATTCCATCGTATGCTATAGAAAACGGCACGAATTCTCTCGTTTTAAAACAGATAACAGCAGAAATTTGTCATCAATCAGCTGGTATTAGAACATACTAATATCCCCAGATTAGTAGTGGACCGTAATGAGCCCAAACCCCGAGTTATGAATTGCGTTTTTGTGCTTTTTGTTACATTTAATTACGTTTTCAAAATATTTTGTCGTTATGGTGCCTTTTATTCTTACTTTCATTGAATTTTAATTACCTTTGTGTGGCCGGTAAGTACCTACAATTATTATTCATTTCACCAAAAACTTCGCCAAAAACTTACAGATTAAAATTTTTTAATTCTTTTTCATTAGGGATCATAATTATTAATGCCTTGCTCGTTAGTTAATTTTATCGATAAGTAATAAGTTTCATATCATCTGAACGCCGTTTTTGTCTAAAAGTTACTTTGTGAAATTTTTGTCCCTAAAATGTTTGTTCGTAAAGGTAAGGTTTCTAATGTAAATTTTTTTGCATTTTGCATTATCTAGGTATCCTTTTCTGTTTCAAGAAAAATAAGAAAGGGAGAGTTGGACAAAATCGGGTAAGTTGATAAAACCGGGTACCGCCTAGTTCTGCCAAATGCCAAAACAGCTTTCAATATTATTAACCTTTAAAAATCAGCTAGGTATTTGATTTCGAAGGAATTATTTTCATTATTGTTATTATTATTATTATTATTAATATTATTATTATTATTATTATTATTTGGCAATAGTAAGGTAAAAATAAACTATTGAACATTATGTTAGCGTATACAGGATGTCCGCTAATTAATGGTACATAGAAAAACCACAGACTCCCTACGTAAAAATATTAGGATTTAATCGCACTTACCTATATCCGAAAGGTAATATTAACTGAGATACAGGGTGTTAAAGTTAAAAGTTCATTTTTGTTTTTCTCTAATAACTTTGAGAAAACTTTCACAAAATTTGGCAGTTGGGTTTTTTTTAGGATGAGAAATTGATTTTTTTGTGAAATTTTAATGTGCAAAGTAGAGGGCGCTGTCTGCGGTTTTTTCGCATATTTACTAGGTCATAACTTTTTTCTGCCTCAGTGTATTTAAGTTTTTAATGAAAATAATAATTTTTCGATATTTATTATACATAAAAAAGATATACTAAGTTTAGGTCGCCCAGGGTTGCGGTTTCGGAGATATTTGCATTTAAATTATTCAGCGCGCTAGCTTAGGCAAGCAAATAATGTTTTGTTACTTCTTACCAATTAACTTTTACATGATAAATAATGTTCTAGTACTGGTAATTAGGAATAATACATACAAAAATTGGATTGTTCTTTAACTTACTTTATTTAAAATAACTTGAAAATTTGAAAAATAATATTTCATTTTAAAATCATTACAATGTGTAATAATCAACAAACAAATAACAACATAGAAGTTTCATAGCAACTGCATAATTTTATTTGTTTTCTCATAGCTTACTTTGAAACAAAAATAGTTTGCAAATAATTATAATAATTGGGCAGGGTGCACTGAATAATTTAAATGCAAATATCTCCAAAACGGCAACTCTGGGCGACCTAAACTCTTTATCTTTTTATGTAATAAATATCTAAAAATTATTATTTTCATTAAAAACTTAAATACACTGAGGCAGAAAAAAGTTATGACCTAATAAATATGCGAAAAAACCGCAGACAGCGCCCTCTACTTTGCACATTAAAATTTCACAAAAAAATAAATTTCTTATCCTAAAAAAAACCCAACTGCCAAATTTTGTGAAAAAATATCGGTTTTTCTCAAAGTTATTGGATAAAAACAAAAATGAACTTTTAACTTTAACACCCTGTATCTCAGTTAATATCAACTTTCGGATATAGGTAAGTACGATTAAATCCTAATATTTTTACGTAGGGAGTCTCTGGTTTTTCTATGTACCATTAATTAGCGGACACCCTGTATAGTAGTTGTAAACGGTAGCCATATTAATATGTAATAGGATAGCGAACAATAGTATATTAAAGTATAAGTGGATATTAAGGTCTTTAAAACACGCGCGATTTTGCAAGCACGACGGAGCAGCCGGAGTGCTTGAAATAGAGCAAGTGTTTTAAAGACCAGTTATCCACGAATACTTTACATTATTTTTTTTATTGGTACACTTATTGGTATTTATATTACAAAAAATGGAAATAATAACTTAGTATAAGTAAGTGAAATGGTCGAATTCATGATGTGATATATCTGACGTTGTCATGAAAATGAGGAGAACAAAAAATAACTTCCAATCTGTCACATAAGATTCATTGTTGTCACCGTTGACATTGGTTGTGTTTTGCTTAAAAAATATTTTATTTTACGTTTAAAGGTAATTCTGTCAAATCAATAATTAAAAAGTTGACATAGACTTCACGTTTCACGGGTTGTTGATGTTGCCATGGTAACTTTAAAACACGCGCGTTTTTGAAAGTGGGATTTAAACACGCTGAGGCGTACTTTAAATAAGCGAAATAGGGTATCAATAAAAAAAATATATAATTCTATTTTCTGGGTAGGTATAGGTACCTACGTAACCTTAAGTAGGTAGGTACCGAGCGTTCAATTTATCTTGATAACATTTTGATTCACTGTAACTTTTTTGTTTTTAAAGATATGAAAGTAAACAAAAAAACAAAATGTAGGGTTGGTTGCCAAGTTTTTTCCTAAGTTCATATAAAACAAAACACTATCAATTTTCTGACATATAAGTCTACCTTATGTTTTTTTAAATGGAACACCCTGTATATTTTTATATTTTTAAATTCCACATAAAATTATAATTATTTTTTATTAAATGCATTATTAGTCTATATTTCATTGTTTCCGAGATATTGACTCTCGAAAAGTGACATTTTTGAATTTTGACAGCTTCTAACTTTCTAACATTACGTCTTAGAGCAAAACGGCTTACATGTCCCTATCTTCAATTTTTATTATCTTCCCAAAAAAATCCACTTCCAGTTAAACAGGAACAACTATATTTCCTGCTTTCGAGTTACATCCGGTTTAACCGGAAGTTGATTTTTTTGGGAAGATAATAAAATTTGAAGATAGGGACATGTAAGCCGTTTTGCTCTAAGCCGTAGAGTTAGAAAGTTAGAAGCTATCAAAGTTCAAAAATGTCACTTTTCGAGAGTCAATATCTCGGAAACTATGAAGTATAGACTAATAATGCATTTAATAAAAAATAATTATAATTTTATGTGGAATTTAAAAATGTAAAAATATACAGGGTGTTCCATTTAAAAAAACATAAGGTAGACTTATATGTCAGAAAATTGATAGTGTTTTATTTTATATATAACTTAGGAAAAAACTTGGCAACTAACCCTACATTTTGTTTTTTTGTTTACCTTCATATCTTTAAAAACAAAAAAGTTATAGTGAATCAAAATGTTATCAAGATAAATTGAACTCACGGTACATAAGTGAAATTATTATTGGATAGGTATTATGGTTTCCATGGCAATAAAATAAAGTTTTTAACATTAAGTTAGCCTACATACAAGTTTAGAAATGTAACCATATCAATAAATTGCATTTTAACGAACAAATTCCATAAAACCACTTTTGGATCTACGTACCTTAAGTCAAAAACTGTTAAAGTAGGGTTTCACTGACAGAAAAATTTAATCTTTGGCTACATTGAAGCTTTTAACTTTATGTTAGCCCACATACAAGTTTAGGAATGTAACTGTATCATAACCGACAAATTCTATAACTGATCCAACTGACGTAAGGCAACAGCGGACTCGAGCGGTCAGCGGCCGCGTACCGACACGCGGGCTCGATGTACCTACTCGGTTCGGTGATACAGCTTTGCTCATCGCTCTGCAGGATTAAGCGGTCCAATAGTTACGATACCAGTCTCCTGACTCAAAACTGGAACTGATCCGCAGACTAGATACTTACAACTTTGAGATCAGTTCCAGACTGATTCGCAAATATTTGTGGATCAGTCATCCCTAATAGCAAATCCAAACAATACCCACTTTTAGGCAGGGTTAATAGAATAAAAATACTGTTAGAATATCACCGCTCGACAAGTGCAGTTATTCTCGGTCTCCCCCTACGTCAGTGGCTTAGTGTACTATATTACCTCTTACTAAACTGCCACGTTGTTATAAATTACTAAATAGTAAAATAGAGAAAAGAACTATATAACAGAACTGTTCTTTCTCTTGTGAGAAAAAAATTGTGAGAAAAGAAAAAATAAAAACATTTTTTTTGTTCATAGCTTATAATGGCAAATAAAAGGAGAACGAATTTTAAATATTAAGTCATAACCCTATTGTTTTCTAATATCGCCCCCCTCCCCCCCTCCCCTCTCTCCCCACTTTATCGGATTAACAGTAACAGCTTTATTTGTTTTTGCTAATCCATGTGCCAGGAAACCCATTATTTCGGTGTCACTGCGTACTTTAAGGATCTATCATTTCTTTTGGGTATTTTTGCTCGCGTTTTTCATTTATACCGTTTACGGGTTACGGGGGATCTTCCAGGGGGTCAGCCCTGTCAAGTGGTGACCTTCACGGAGGTTTAACTAAATAATTTGAGATTAGTTTTATTTGTCATTTCATGACAAGGGTCAAGATTGGCAAAACGGTGACATCGATTTGTTTATTATTATATTTATTACTAGCGTGTACCCGGCATGCGTTGCAACCCGCTGTTATAAATACAAACCCGAACAAACCCGATATATTAGTACCCGGCATGCCACTTTCTAAAATCTTGCGAAGCCGGTCGCCTCTTGAACCACTCTATCTATTAAAAAAAACTGCTTCAAAATCCGTTGCGTAGTTTTAAAGATTTAAGCATATACAGGGTGGCCCTTTAGTGTGGCAAAGTACAATAGCTCCGTTACTATTTCAAATACATTAAAAATATTAATACAAAAGTTGAAGGGCAGTAAGTGACTTATAACGTAAAATTATTTTTAACTCTATAGGGTGGCTCAAAAAAGCGGAACAAGAAAAAATGTACTTTTTTCAAATGGAACACCCTGTATATTTTTACATTTTTAAATTCCACATAAAATTACAATTATTTTTTATTAAATACATTATTAGTCTATACTTTATATTTTCCGAGATATTGACTCTCGAAAAGTGACATTTTTGAACTTTGACAGCTTCTAACTTTCTAACACTACGTCTTAGAGCAAAACGGCTTACATGTCCCTATCTTTAATTTTTATTATCTTCCCAAAAAAATCAAATTCCAGTTAAACCGGAACAACTATATTTCCTGCTTTCGAGTAACATCCGGTTTAACCGGAAGTTGATTTTTTTGGGAAGATAATGAAAATTGAAGATAAGGACATGTAAGCCGTTTTGCTCTAAGACGTACTGTTAGAAAGTTAGAAGCTGTCAAAGTTCAAAAATGTCACTTTTCAAGAGTCAATATCTCGAAAACTATAAAGTATAGACTAATAATGTATTTAATAAAAAAGAATTATAATTTTATGTGTAATTTAAAAATGAAAAAATATACAGGGTGTTCCATTTGAAAAAAGTACCTTTTTTATTGTTCCGCTTTTTTGAGCCACCCTATAGAGTTAAAAATAATTTTACGTTATAAGTCACTTACTGCCCTTTAACTTTTGTATTCATATTTTTAATGTATTTGAAATAGTAACGGAGCTATTGTACTTTGCCACACTAAAGGGCCACCCTGTATGAATAGGGACAGACGGGCGACAGCGACTTTGTTTTATACTATGTTAAGATTATAATTCTCTAATAACAGACCGTTTACTTTCTGGGAAAAATTAAGTCCTCGATGCCACCATATTTATCCTGAAAACACTAGTGATTATGACTTTAGCGCAAACTCCGTAAAACGCACAGAAAATGTAATAACAAACATAATACCATAAAGTTATCCAATGTTACCGTTTATTTTAACTCTGCCCACCCTTGTGCTGTAAAATGTAAAGGTAAAGTGATTACAAGAGCATTTCTGTATCTCAGAAGCAAAGTATGTTAAGTCAAAAATTTTAATTTTTCAGGAGAGCTTGTTAAAGTTTTTTTTGTTTTTGTTCCAATGAGAGTTAGTATATCAAGTCAGTTTGTTTCTTAATTCATAGAGCCCAAAAAATGTTAAGTAAATTTGAACCAATGAAAATAATCCGTTCCGTGACTTAACATAACGCATCGTTGCCAACTTGTAAAGCCAGACTATTAACATGACCTAACCTAGTTAGCCTTTTTTTGTATTATGACTTAATATAGTTTTAGAAGTGTTAACTTTTAAACGAGTTGAGATAATGAAAAAATAAAAATATCAATAGAAAGAGGACTGATTGACTTAACATTAAAAAATAAAAATCGCAAATGTGTGACTTAATATAGTTTGTTCTGAGGTACAGATTTGGACAATTTTATTGCCTGTTTATTAAAAGACTGTAGAAATACGGTAGTAAGATTTCAGTGCCTCACATGTTTAAATATTATTTGGATAATCCAAGAGTTATCAGGATTTACTTTGCAGCTTAAACTGTGGCCCAAGAATCAAGATAAGTAGTAAATTAAAATGGTTATCGTACCCTTCAAATGCTTAGCTTGTCAATTTACTAGGAATGTTACCAATTAAACATCGATTTAATTTGAAAAATCTTGTCAATACATACTTTCATTTAGTTTGTCTAGGTAAGTTTCAGTAAATCAAAAGAAATAAACAACACAATAAATAAATTGTTTGCCATAAGGAGTTTAGTCTAATTTCCACGTAATATTTATTTTATAAACCCGACGCGTTTCACTACACAGTAGCTTTATCAAGGGATTTTTACATTTAGTGAGGTACGATAATTTTAGCCTAAATATTTATAAATATTTATATAGAGAGAAAAGAGAAAATTTAAAGGAACATAACCAACGATTTAATAACGTATGTAATGTCAAAAATGATTTTTTACTTTGGATTAGGGGGTTGTCAAGAAAAAAATGGGCAACAAGGTTTAAAATAAAACAAATTGCGTCTACATTACCGAAATTCAAAAGTAAATAGCGGGTCGTATTTCCTTTTTTATGCCATTTCCAACGAGCATTCACTATACCGCTGTGCTGTAACTGTATCATGGAAAAAAATAGGACCAACAATTCTTCTTCAGGAAACAGCTAACCAGACACCAATTTTTTGAGGGTGCAATGTGGACAAAAAAGTGGGGATTTCCACTTACTCCACATGCGTGTATTCTGAGAGAATTCACATAACCGGAGAGGTGGAACCAGGTTTCATCCGAAAGAAATGTCAGGTCTAATAAATCATTTCTTTCCAATAAATTTTGGGTAAACCATTGGGAGTAATTCCTGCGTCTTTTAAAATCTGAGGCTTGTATTTTTTGAAATACTTGCACTTTAGAAAGAAATAAATTTAGCTGCTTCTTAAGAATAGTCCTGCATGTTCCATAAGTTCTTCCCACTTCTTGGACAGGCGTCTTATACAATTCGTTGGCGTATTTTGCATTATTTCACGAAAGTTTGCAACAAGTTCTTCTGTTCTTACAGATGGTCGTCCTGCTCCTTTTTTCTGTCGTATATAGAACCTGTTTCCCTAAACACAGCCACGGTTCTTTTCAGGCAATGATAAAAATCCCCAGCAATTAAAGCAACGTTAGGAAAATGTTCGTGAAAATCGTCCATGCACAAACCCGGATTGTATTGCCACTCACCATTTACTCTATCCCCGTTTCGAAAATACGCTTTAACCATGAATGTTTTGTGCTGATCCGTAAAGCCCATTGTGTGAATTGTTCAAGAAATTGGAAAAATTAGCGATTAATCAAATTACTTTTAACGACTGTCAAAGATGACGGAATAACTGATTGATTGTTAATTCAGGTAGTTACTGACACCCAACAGGTATTAAGCTCTACGGCCAAGCATTACGTCCTTAGATGCAAGGCCTTCTTTGATGCAAATAATTTTTGCTCGCGTGGTATAAATTTATAATAAGCAGGCATAGAAATACTTGAAAAATACCAAAATCAGAAGAAAATCATATCATGCAAACTGACGCGTGAGCTTACTACAGCCCATTACTGAACTGTGAACTTTTAGGAAAAAACCCGTATCAGCTCTTAATGTAAAAATGCTTTGTTTTGCGAAAAAGTTGACTATTATTTTTGAAGTGAAAACTTCTTTAGGCGCGTTTAGCATTTTTTTGTGGGCACTGAATTAAACTGGGCCGTCACGCTCGGCTGTGTTACGCTCGAATTCGACTCCTATATTCAATCCGAACTGACCCTGACCTTCGGGTCTGTTTATTCGTAAACGTTATATAAAAGAGCATGCCGCTGCCGCATCAGTCGACGTGGAAACAGTGTGCGACACTTGTTGCGTCTCAGGTATGTTCTGGCATTTTTTAAATTATATATTTACGTAGGGTGAAGAAGGTAATTAATTTTAACGTAAAAATTCAAGGGTTGTTCAATTTTGGGAAATATCTTTTTTCGTATGCAGTAAAATTATCCCGTATTCCTAGTTTATGTTATTTTTATGATTGCTTACGAACCTAACCTAAGATGTGATGAAAGTTCATTAAAAAAAATCAATACTGCATAATTGTCTCATACTAATTAACGTCTTGTTATATTCGGTATTATACGGTTGTATACGAACAAACCCGAACAAACCCGGCCAAACCCGAACAAACCAAAAAAAATTGTATTTGATATTATTAATTTCACCTTGTTGAAGTTTTCACTTCTGTTGTGTGGTCTTAAGCTTACACAATTTTTTTATTTCTAGCTTAAAAAAGATATTTTTAGTAATCGCCGTCGTAAGGTCTATTATACAAATTACTTTGTTCTAATGCAGGTCATCCATAAACTCTAACCAAGGCCCCATTTCTAATAGTGAGAATGTGTGTTCTCATTTTAAAGGCCATAATCTCAGTTTCCTACGATATGATTAGTAGCGTAACGGTCGTAACGTATTATACGTGGAATATATTAAAGCTTCCGAAATATAATACGGTCCTTCGTAATGACGAATATAACGAGTAAATGAGGCTCGCGTGACCGTGACGGCAGTGGACAAAATCTGCATTTAATCAGGAGGCATATTTATTTTAAAATATGTTTATGTTTTTAGGTTAATTTTGGTTAATAGAATTCTAACTTTTCCTGGTCGAATTTCTTATTTTAAACTATTAAATGTTAAATTAAGGTCGGTTAAAGAATTCCTCGCTGTGTCATTACCTTTACCGGTTATGATTTTTTGAATCTAAACCGAATTTTTGAAGTGAAAACTTCTTTAGGCGCGTTTAGCACTTTTGTGGGCACTGAATTAAACTTAGCCGTCACGCGTCACGCTCGGCTGTGTTACGCTCGAATTCGACTCCTATATTCAATCCGAACTGACCCGAATGAACGTTATATGAAAGAGCATGCCGCATCAGTCGCATTCAGTATCGACGTGGAAACAGTGTGCGTTGATTGTGTGTTTAAGATCACAAGATAGACACTTGTTGCGTCTCAGGTATGTTCTGGCATTTTTTTCAAGGATTGTTCAATTTTAGGAAATATCTTTTTTCGTATGCAGTAAAATTATCCCATTTTCCAAGTTTATGTTATTTTTATGATTGCTTACGAACCTAACCTAAAAGAAACAAAATTGAAAGGGAAAATGTTAGGTCTTAGTTTCCCGACAATTATTACAACCACCGCATGCCATTTATATTACTTTGCAACGAACAAAATATAATTATCACGAACATACCTTACTTCACCCTATATTCGACGTAAGATGTGATGAAAGTTCATTAAAAAAAATCAATACTGCATAATTGTCTCATACTAATTAACGTCTTGTTATATACGGTATTATACGGTTATATACGAACAAACCCGAACAAACCCGGCCAAACCCGAACAAACCCGAACAAATCCGAACAATTGTATTTGATATTATTAATTTCACCTTGTTGAAGTTTTCACTTCTGTCGTGTGGTCTTAAACACACACAATTTTTTTTTATTACCTACCAATTCAATTGATTTTCAAAAATTCTGGAAAAAGTTTCAGTTATTTATGTTTAAATAACTACATGTTGTAACATATTTTTTTGAAACAGAGAATGTGTGTTCGGAAAACAACTAATCAGTTCCGATTCCTTTCCGAAAATTCACTTACACCAATTTTTAAAAGTTGAATCACCTTAAAAAATATAAAACATTGTTAGTAGTTATTTTGGTGTTTGAGTCTACCTTCTCCACTTTTTCTCTGACGCTTTATATACCTGACCATATACTAGGCACTTACTACCGTAGCACCAGCTACTTTCATACTTACTGCTAACTTGCATTGTCACTAATTTTAGTGGTAAAAGCATCGTATTGGTATTACGCGACTTGAGAAGAGATTGCCAGATTTTATTTTAAGTTTTATTTGCAGATAATTGAATAAATTGAACAATTATTTTAAAATATGAAAAGCAAAGAAAAACACAAAGTCTTCCTCCACTTACCTAATACCACTAAAACTATCACCACTGTTTTCATATAGCCACTACAAAGGTAACCTTGTTATCGACATATTATACTTTTAGTTTCAGTTCATAGATGGCATAACATATATTGCAGAATCCTTCCATAAAACTGTTTTAGTCATTTTATTATTTAACTTTTCATCATTCATACATCTTTTCATTTACAAATCCTTTAAATTTTCCATTTAACCTATTTGTCTACACTTCATTTAAAATATACGTAAAAATATTTTTACATTGTAACAGATATTTACTACTGCTTTTATTATTCAACCAAAGAGGACACCACGTATTTTGGACACCTATTTTTTATCCATCTAAATAATTTTCCCCAACTTTAACTATTTACTTTATTATCTTAATGTTTAATATTTAAGATTTGTTCTAGGTTGTTAGATTGTATTATTATTATATTAACAAAATCTTAATAATTGAGCTTTTCCTCTCGTGCATAGTGTTGATTTGAACTTACCGCCATATTATCTGTCTTGTCAACTGTTACTCCATTTTCTTTAACTTTCGTCCTAGCACGTGAAAAGTTGAAAAACTCTTTTATTTCCTTATTCTAAAATGTTTAAATGCAGTTTATTCAATCAATTTGCCCCAAACTACTTTTCCGGATAAATACTTAGTAAGTACTCTCTCTATATTTTAAAAAAAATCATATTTCAATCTCCTTTTTATTTTATTTTTACAGAATTCAATACATGATGCCTAACAATGTGCAATTTTATATACAGTGTCACCAGTAAAGTCCGCATTATATGGGATTTTTTTTTATTAATAGCTTTATTCAAAATTTTACTTTGGCATCAAGTTCTGCTTCGACCGAGATAAAAATTAAGCAAAAAAATAGTAGTTACGTGATTCACATTATCTGTCAAATTTTAATTTTTTCCAAAAAATAATTCAAAAGTGGGGTTATTTTTAAAAATATGGAAAAAAGTTATAAGAAAAAGTATTTTTAAAAGCAATTTCTATCCCACTTGCAAAATTTCAGCTGCATAAGATAATTTTGATTTTTTACCTATATTTCGTAAATTGCACCACTTTTGCAAAATAAGACTCGACGCAACCTACATAAAACTTCTCAGTTTTGACAAGGCTTTATTTCAGATAAATTTTCTTTAAAGTAGCGCCATATTAAATGTGTGTTTTTCTACAAAATCAAAATTGGGCTATTATAATTTGGTCGCATGTGATGTAAAGTTTATTTGTTTTTGACCCTGTATAAGGTAACTTCATAAAATAGGTATTTTTTAAAACGTAGTTTGTGTCTGAAAGTAATACTTCTTAATATTAAGATAAAAAAGAACACAGTTTCTTAAGTAAAGTGTTTTTTAAGTGGAAAATAAATTTTAGTTGAACAACTTAAAGTTTATCTATTTTCAACGATTTAATTTAAAACCCCTATATTATAATTTATTATTAAGTTATGTCATAATAACGTTAACGGGTATTACTTTCAAACACAAACTACGTTATTAAAAATACTTATTTTATCAAGTTACCTTATACAGGATCCAAAACAAATAAACTTTGCATCACATGCGACCAAATTTTAATAGCCCAATTTTGATTTTGTAGAAAAACACACATTTAATATGGCGCTACTTTAAGGAAAATGTATCTGAAATAAAGCCTTGTCAAAACTGAGAAGTTTTATGTAGGTTGCGTTGAGTCTTATTTTGCAAAAGTGGTGGAATTTACAAAATATAGGTAAAAAATCAAAATTATCTTATGCAGCTGAAATTTTGCATGTGGGCTAGAAAATGCATTTAAAAAAATAAAAATAACACCATTTTTGAATTATTTTTGGAAAAAATTAAAATTTGACAGATAATGCGACTCACGTGACTACTATTTTTTTGCTTAATTTTCATCTCGATCCAAGCAGAACTTGATGCCAAAGTCAAATTTTGAATAGAGCTATTAATAAAAAAAAATCCCATATGATGCGGACTTTACTGGTGACACTGTATATAAAATCACTTTTCATATTTTACATTATCTATAAGACATGTTTTTAAGAAAACCCTCTGGACATCTCCTTTTTAGAAATATTTTTATGACTCCATTTTCCTCTTTTTGGTTGTTCTAGACCCTTTTAAATGTATTTTCTACATACCCTATGTTTTTCATTTTAATATCTTCACAAGTGTAATTTTAACGTTACAACTTTTAATGCCATAAAAGCTCCATTACGTCATTTTCTCTTTTGCTACAACCATCAGTAACATACCTTTTTTGTCTACTGATGATGAACGTTTCTACGTTCGAAAGATGTAGAGACCTTTAAACTAAGAATTTTTTATTCTATTAAATTTTGTTGAGGAAGACTTTGTGTTTATCTTTCCTTTTCATAGGCACTTCCAACTCCACTTTAAATATGGACTATTTCTTCAAATTATAAAATAGTATTTCTGTTTTGTTGCTTCCTTTAGTTGTTAGATTAACACGTTCGATATGCCAGTTTAATCGACGTAGGTAAACCAATTTACCTCATACGACATAGGATACCGGCGCCGTTAACAACATGAATTTAGTGTTGGTAGCATTGTAACATTTCGTAACATATGCAAAAATGTTCCCCTTAAAACATTTTTATGGAGAGAGCGTTTTCTGCTTACAAGGTATACAGGGTTAGGAAAAATTACCAGAACGGTCGATTATTTCAAAATATACAGGGGTAATCAAAAAACGTCTTATATAAAAAATGTAGGACTGTTAAAAATCTACATATCGGTGATAAATAGAAATATACAGGGTCGCCCACAAAGTTGTGGAGAATGATAGTTATATTTTTTTAAATAGAACACCCTGTATATTTTTACTTATTTTGATTGTCGACTCAATTTTAAACATTTTTTATTAACCATATGTTATACCTAAATTCATTACTTTCCTACATAAATTGATCAGCTACAAAACACAAAATAAATTTTAAGAAACAATTTATTAAGTTAACTTTAAACAAAAACGTATAGCAAATCATGGCAAAACGGCTCTATTTTTTAATAAGTGTTGAAAATTACCCCATTTACTAACTGACAATGATACAAATTATCGCAAAAATGTCTTTGGGTGTTTAAAACCATTTCCCTTGTTATTCTCGCACTTTTATTGACAATTTTCATTCTTAATTCTTCTAAATTATTGGATTTATTTTGATAAACTATGTTTTTCAGGTGACCCCAATAAAAAAAATCTAATGGCGAAAGATCGGGGGACCGTGAAGGCCATTCGATAGGCCCTCTTCTTCCTATCCATCGATTTGGGAACGTGACATCCAAAAATTCTCTAACTTCGCGAGTAAAATGCGGAGGAGCTCCATCTTGCTGATACCAGGTTAAGTTAATATCAGCATTTAAATTGTTTATAGCTGGAACTATTTCTTGCCGAAGAAGCCGGAGATATCGATCACCGTTCAAATTTCCCTCGATAAAAAAGGGTCCAATTACATGTCCCGCAAATAATCCAGCCCAGACATTAACTTTTCTTGGGAACTGTGTATGCAGGTCTTCATACCAGTTAGGGTTATTTCGCGCCCAGTAACGGTAATTTTGCTTATTCACCATTCCGTGTAGTGTAAAAGTCGCTTCATCCGAAAACACAATATTGTTTGAAAAATTCGGGTTTTCTTCCATATTTCTAGGCATTATTTCGCAAAATTCTAGCCTTCGATCACAGTCAATGTCAAAAAGTTCTTGTACAACATTAATTTTGTATGGATGCATTTTCTCAGTATGAAGAACGGTTCGTACAGATTTTTGATCAATTTCATGATCCAAAGCAAGCTGATTGGTGGATTGTTTGGGATTTGCTTCTATCGCAAGCAGAATGTCCAGCTTTTTTTCCTCGGAGGTAGCAGTCCTAGGTCTTTCAGATCTTGGGCGTTTTTTTACAGTACCAGTCATTCTGTAACGCTCAATAGTTCGAAAAACTGCATTTTTTTTAATGTGCCTGTCTGGATGCAAATTATTGTAAATATTACATACATCCTGATATGATCTCTGTTTATCGCCAAACCCCCTTAAAATTAAAATATCAATTCTCTCTGTTTCAGTAAGTAAAAATGCCATGCTATTTTCTTTTTTGTCTATTTCTGTCAGAATTTGAGTTTCAGATGTCAAACTATTAATAATTTGTTAGTAACCATGGTCGTGCCTTATTTGTTGTTCACTATGTTCGAAAATCGCATCATTATACGTTATTATTTGAAACGCCGATTTCTAGGAAAGTAATGAATTTAGGTATAATTTGGTTAATAAAAAATGTTTAAAATTGAGTTGACAATCAAAATAAGTAAAAATATAGAGGGTGTTCCATTTAAAAAAATAAACTATCATTCTCCACAACTTTGTGGACGACCCTGTAGGGGAAGGGTGTACAAAATTACATAGTGGGGTATAATGACACAGTGCTTGTATACACAGGACTCGTCGTTCGGGAGTGCTCGGAAACGAATATGTTATTGTGGCGTGGGTTTTAGTCATGCTAGTTTACATTAAGTTCCGCTTCATCGGCCAGAGAGGAAGCACGTTCGATTATCCTATTTTTAACATCAAAATATTTTTGGCGCGATATATTAAAATCTGCTATAAATTTTTAGTGTGATTAACCGGTAAGTTAGGATATTTATGATAAGTTATGAGGATTATTGCTTTTATGATTGCATATTTCAAATTTGGTAAATAAGTTATTGTTTGGTCAAAAATTGTATTTATTTAAATTGGTTTCATGTGGGGTAAAATGACATAGGTGTGAAGAAGGCAAAATGACATACTATGTCATTTTTCCCGAACGTAAGGCACTTCTGTTCTAAACTCTACTCCAAATTTGGAAGAGGCCAAAGAAAAGAGCAAACCGAAACTAGAGATCCCAGAAAAAAGAAAAGAGCGGTAAAAAGAAAAGTCCTTGAAGAATCAGAGTCGGAAACAGAAAAGGAATCCTTTTCTGCTTGCATTTATTGTACAGAGCTGTACACATTTTCCAAAAAAGGTGACCAATGGCTATGCTGTTGTTCGTGTCAAAAGTGGGCACATGCTGAGTGTGCCGGGCTAGACAAGAAAACAAAAATTTTTGTTTGTGAGCTTTGTACCGACTGAAAGTTATAGCATATTATATATATTATATAATGATGTGTCATTTTGCCTCCCACGTGAGGTAAAATGAACTTTTCTTGTTTATTTTTATATGTTTGGCTAAAAGTCCATATTTTGTCTTACTTTGTTAAAATATTTTCTGAAGTGTTGCAAATACGTTAGTTTATGTTTTGTTCAAGATTTTATTAGGAAAATGTATTTTTTTAATAAAAGATTTCTATATTTTTAAAATGTATGTCATTTTGTACACCCTTCCCCTATATTTCAATTTATCACCGATATGTAGATTTTTAACAGCCCTACATTTTTTATATAAGACGTTTTTTGATAACCCCTGTATATTTTGAAATAATCGACCGTTCTGGTAATTTTTCCTAACCCTGTATATTCTTTACCAATGACGATTAAACAGGTCCTTCTTACAAAAATGCCAATTTTGTCATATAACTTTAAGATTAATTACTTACAACAAAGTTGTTGCTTTTTTTTGGTACAATTCAAATTCGATACTTGATTCAAATTAAACTTAATACTTTCTATCCTCAAATCTAATGGTCAGAATTGCCAGATGAGTAACCTCGTAAAGCTGGTTGTTTTCGCCAAAATTCTGGCTAAGAGTCATAAATAAAATTCTTATAGCGTTAGAAAGGACTAAATTTAAAGTAATTGCATATGCTGACGATTTAGTTATATCTGTGTCGGGCAAATTTTTAAATACCGTCAGGCCCGATTTTTTATCTTGCTGTAAACGGTTAAGTTAGTTTACAAGAAGATAAATTTTATCCTACCGGTAAAATATTTTTTGGTCTTTTGGAAGATTTCTATCCTCTTGGTAACTAACCTGGAGCACAAAGAAAGGATCGGTCTGTATTGTTGTTTGACACTAGAGGTGGGTACGTCGTTTCTTAAAATCTTGGTCGGAAGAAGAGAATGTTGGGTTAGAATTCAGAAAAGTAAAAAAATTGTAAATAAAGCTTTTAAACATTTGAACGAAGAGACATAAATAATAAAAAGGAAAGATTAGCAAATTTTACAACAACCGAAGTAGAGAGGCTACGTCAATTAATCAAATTTATTAAATTAAAACACATTAACATCATTGGAGGCTCCGGGCCATCGAGCAACAATGTTTATTAAATTTCATTACAGGGTCATAGGCTACCATGACATTTAAAGAGAAATAACCCTTTCTATTTATAATCTGCTCTGCCTGCATTCCTCCCGGGCTTTGTATTTGTACATGGGTACCATCAATTGCCAGCAATACTTTTGGAAATTCTGCTATACCATAAAAACCCTGCTGAACCTGTAACACTTCTTCACCTGCCGGAAGGGTTATATTATATTCGTTTCTTAGTGTACATGCATTTGAAACTCTTTGAATAATTCTTGACATGGTACTTTTATGCACGCCAGCAAAATCTCCTACACCTACTAGCAGATTTCCACAAGCATAGTATCTCATGGCTAGAAGAAGTTGTTGAAGTGGATTTAATACAGGGGCCCTGAAATATTATGCATTTAAAATAAAATTTAAAAGTATCAAAGCATATTTTAAATTACCTGTTAACTGGATATCTCGCTGGATATGCAAGGTGATGTTCAATTCAGGCAAGCAAATTATTAACGCTATCCTTGGATAACTGAAATCTTACATAAAAATCTTCATCATCCCAAAAATTAATGTGATCTGGACGCCATCGAACGGTGTAAGGTCGTCGATCTATTAATATTCTATAATCTTCATCCTCAGGTGAAGACAAGCTATCCGAAAATATATCTGCATTTACTTCCAACATGATTTTTTCTCTACAACTCGGTAAATTATCCAACAATTAAAATTTTATAAGCTCTTTAACAGCCGAAAAAAGTGCCTGCTAATTTATTTTCTTGTTAAGCACTTTTTAACCTGCTGGTAACCCTAACCGGAAGGTAAAAAACTCATTTTTTCGGCTAACAGTAACTTTACCCAAACAAAGACTTTAACAGCAAGGTAAAAAACCTGGCCTCAGCGATCTAACAAGAACGGTACTGCGAAAACTTGAACTATGGGCCTTCAAATGTGTTTGATAATTAACCAAGAAACAACGAAAGTAATTTTATTTACAGGCAAAAGGGTAATGAGACCTTCAGGCTCCCAGTCCTGGGCAACAGTACTTTAGTGCTTAAAGAATAAGTATGGTAAGTATGTAGGATTGATATTCGACTCCAAGGTAAATCGGGGCAAGAACTTACACGAGCGAGTCAAAAAGGAGTCAGTTGCGTTCTATGCCTGCAGAAAAGTCATTTGTAAAAACTCGGGATTGAAACTCCCATGTAGTACATGGTATTTATATGGCACTTGTAAGACCTATACTAACCTATAATAGAGGATCCTGGTCTAATGGACTGTTTTGGAAAAAGCAGTCCACCACATGAAGAAACGAACGAAGATACAACGGGCAGCTTGTTTGGGAATGATTGGTTCCCTCCATTTAATATCAATGGCGGCACTGAAAGTGTCCTTACATCTGCTACACGTGGGTATTAATGGAAAAAGTGGAGTTGCAAAAAGTTTTCTGTGACTAAAAGAATCAAAATGCTGGTCAGGTACCAAATATGGTTATTGGACACAGCAGTATATTAAGGATATATCCAGGGCAAATTTGCGAGAGCCGATTGATTACATTGTCCCGCTGCCTGACTTAGGACTTGAGAAAAATTTATTCAACGTAGGGAAGAATGGGAAAGCAACCAGATAACAATGCAGCCAGATCAAGCCGATCTTCAAAGCTAAATAACTTGCACAAATGAGATAGAGAGAGCTAACAACTTGTAGCATCTTCAAGCAATTGTGACCCCCTACTTGATAATAGGAAAACCGCAGCGTTATTACAACACAGTCGGAATGACCTAAGAAATTTCACTGCCGTAGTCACCAAACATTGCCTTTTCGGTAGACGCGCTGAACGTATGCAAATACGAAGAGGAATCAAGTATTCAACATTTCTCGTGTGAATGCCCTGGCCTTGCAAGAAGAAGGTGCATTGCCTTCGGTGAACCATTTTTTAATGATCTGGAGGAAATAAACAACATATAACTGGGTCGACTCACTAAGTTTATTCACAGTGTGGCTGATTTCAATAATATGCCAAGATTCCACTGCGTTCTACGTCTCGCTATCCATCAGGAAGCTGATGCAGATAGGTTTAGTGAAACACGTGTGATATCACAATGGTCCTCACATGGAATGTGGTTCATCCAGTGCCACTCAATACAATACAATCTTAGTAAAATTACTTTCATATATTTAAATAATGTTTATTTTCGCCTATTTGCACGCCAATGGCCTGCTGTTTTTCTGCTAATGAAAGTATACATTTCCAGAAAAGCAATTTACAAAATAAATGATTCGCGGCGCTTTTAAATAATCTCCGGGCACTCCCAGTGCTTTAATCGGGACCGCTTGCTAAGTAATAGGTAACAGATTTCCAGGAGATTTACTTTGACTAAACCAAAGTCAATAAGCACCTTTTACAATAATGAGGTTTAAAGGAGGCTTTGATTACATATACAAGTACACTAGTGATTTCTGTACAGGGAAATAGTAATTTATTGTTACTACTCGTATAGTGTTTTCTTTAATTCTTAAGTTATTATTATATTATTAATTAATAAATATCCAGTGCCACGGAAATAACTCTTTGCAGCTTTTCCATAATGTCCCAGTACAGTACAATAAGTTAAGTAGTTTTGGCCAAATAGTTTATTTTTTAAAAATAACCCTAACGAGTACTTAATCGTTTAAAAAAATATTTTATATCTCTTAAAACAACGAAATGGATGAAATTTGTTCTTTTTTTGCATAAGCACAGCGCAATAAGTTTAGTAGCTTCGTCCAAAAAATTTATTTTTAAAAACTAACTGCAGGAAATATAATTTTGCTTTTTTCATATTATCCCAATACAGTACCACCAGTTAACTAGTTTCGACCAAATAGTTCATTTTAAAAAAATGACCTCAACGCGTAATAAATCATTTTTAAAAAATGTATTTTATGTTCCTTTAAAGCAACTCAATGGATGAAATTTGTGCTTTTTTTGCATAAACCCAACCCAGCACAATAAGTTTAGTAGTTTCGTCCGGAAAGTTATTTTTTTTAAATTAAGCCAAACGAGAAATACCTAAATCATTTAAAAAAAATAATTTATAAGGCTTTAAAGTAACTAATTGGAGAAAATTTATGCTTTTTTCGTATTATTCCAATGCAGTACCTACCATAAGTTAAGTAGTTTTGGCCAAATAGTTCATTTTTAAAAAATAACCCTAACGGGTAATAAATCATTTTGCTTTAAATTGTAATAAATATAAATGTTTTTCAAAAAATGTCAAAAAATACAATTTTTTAGTTTATGCATGGATCTTTGTAAGTGAGCATAGAATTAAAATCAAACATATTTTTTAAATACATTTTTACGATACCTCGTCGTTTAATACTGAGTTTCAAGACAAAATATATTTTTTAAAATTTTCCGTCAAACGAGTGGTCACGCGACAAAAGTAAAATCATTTTATAGTTTACCGATTATGTATAGAAAATCGGCATAAAAAGTTTTTTTAATATTCCATCAATAAAATTTTTCTCATAATATGTGACCAACTTGGTGTGTGGTCACTACATTTCTTAGAGGTGAGGAAAAACAATAACAAAAAATTTTCTGAAAACTCAGATGTTTCATTAAAAGAATATATCCACAGAAAAATCTTTAAAAGATTTTGCCCTTTAGCATTATTTTCTCTGATTAAGCGTCGTATCACATTTCATGCAGCAGTGGCGGAGCATTACTTTAAAGTTATATGAATCAACGCTTTTTCATATACTGCGAATACATTAATCCTCTCCCTCTAAATATGTGATACATATTTTAATAGGTTCATGTTAGGGTTCATGGTGTGCTTTGTAGGTGTAGGTGTCTAGCATGGACACCGCTAGATATTGCGCCTGGTTGCATCCATCTAAGTACTTTCGCTTATGGCTATATGTAGTAGCACACCATTTGGTTTTCTCTTGATGAAACCAACCTATACTGATGAGCTATGGTTTGTGTGGCGGTTCTAAGGATGAATGTAATAAAAGGAATTTCTTCACACGCCTAATATAGGGAATTATGGCAATCACTATTACAGCCTGTAACTTATTGGTAAGGAACTTGCATGGAAATTCCAAAGTCTGCTCCTTCGCCATCTCGTTTATATACTTTTATTTTAATTTCTTAATAAGTCCATTCTTAGACTTTAAATTTAAATAAATATATTACCTAGGGATTTTCGAGTATTATATTTTTTATTTAAATTCCATACATTCATCCACCAGGCATAATACTGCAGCTAAGGTACTGAAGTTAACTGATTTTGATCATTGTAAATTTTTATAGTTTTGAAAGAAACATTAACCTGATAAGAATATTATACATTTACATTATTTGCACTACTTATTTAATGATAACTATAAGATGTTGTCAGGTCATTCAACCTATATAAAAGAGATTTACATTTTTCGAAAATATAGATAATTTAAAAAGCACAAAACGAGGATCTGTAAAGTCTGGATCAGAGAACCAATCACAGCAAAGGTGGGCGAAGGTATTTAGCAAACTAACTTATGAATTCAAGATAGCAGAAAGGTTTTAAAGGGTTATATCAGAACTATGATTATACAGGGTGTTCCATTAAGGGTAGCCACCGGCCATATCTCGGAAACTACTAAGCATTGAAACTTGGTAAAAAATTTTTTAAGATAAAAGTGGTCATGAGAAAATTCTGGAAATTATTTATTTTTAAGTTCCGCATTTCGCCACAAAAATTAATTTTTAAAATTCTAAATTTCTCCGAAAATTCCTATATTATGGTATACCTCTGGTTACATCATTAAAAATAATAGATAATTTTGCATCATTTTGGTTTAAGGCTCATTGGCATAGCGACCTTGATGATGTTTGATGTTTGATGATGATTTTTATTACACATCTCTCTTAGCCAATAGCGATAGTCGAGCCGCTTATCAAAATCAGTTTCCGATAGGGCCTGGCGTAAATGCACATGATAGGGATGCAGCCTAAAATCCCTTATAATTCGGAACACTGCAATAACACTTATACCTAGGTCTATGGAAATTTCCCGTGAACTTAAATGCGGATTCGCTTCCACGTACGCAAGAACGTTTATAATGTTGCCTTCATTCCTCACTGCACGTATTCTTATACCAACTGAAATAGGTCGTACACTTCCCGTTTGCCTAAAAGGTATTGCCAGGTTTTTATGTATAACTAGCGACCCGCCCCGGCTTCGCACGGGTGCAATTTCAGAAAGTGGCCTGCCAGGTACTAATATATCGGGTTTGTTCGGGTTTGTATTTATACCAGCGGGTTGCAACGCATGCCGGGTACACGCTAGTAAAATATAAATATACTGATTTATTTTGATTTTTTGCATACGGGCCCCCCCTCTTAGGAGTATTTCTGGATCCGCCAGTGGTCAACATATATCAAAATTAATATTTTACGGCGACGACCGTCGAAACGATGCAACGTTAAGCGCCAATAAGAGCATATCCGCATCTTCAACAAACTTATGTAAATAAGTAAAATGTTGGGAGCAAAAAGGCATAAGTCACAATTACAGGAGTGCTAGGCAGCGCTGAAAGCTCATAGGCCATCGATTTGGACCGAAAACCAATAAAATCTGAAGTAGAGAGTGACTTTTCCTTTCATTTCATCAGATTCATAATGAATGTTCTAACTTTCATAACTTTTTTGAGATTACAAACGAAATGTGTTCTGATCGAGGCAAACCAACCCTGGAATTAGATTTAGAAACCTTAAAACAGTATTGTAATATTTCTCTCGTCTGGTCGACAACACCTTTTAAGCATGGCGTATATGCATGCAATAATTTTCTAATCTTATATCTTATGAACTAAAAATTTAGTTGAAAATGTGTTCTTGAGTTTTTGTTTCAAAAGTAAGGTTATTTTTTTTGTATAATCGTCCTTTATGCTTTCTATGAACACCACTGATTCGCAGTGATTAAGCGTCGTATATTGTTTCTCTTTGTGTAACCGGACTCCTTGGGCGCTCCCTGTCTTTCCTTGGCGCTGTTGCCGTGTTTCCGTAGACAATCGGAGATGGCCTCCGCGCCATTCCGCTTGCGACGGATTCGCATGTAATCTGATCATCAATCTTACAAACAAACGCCATTAGGAGAGGAAGCACTTCTATATCCCCCTAATGGCAATCCAGACAGTAAGTCAAAGTTGGAAAATTGATAATTGAAGAAAATCATTAATATACTCTCTGACATTTATTTTGCCAAAGTAAATCTCTGGGAAATCTGCCATCTATTAATTTGAGTAAAGCGCTATTGGGAGTGGTCGAATAGAGTTTATTTATAAAAGTATACCCGCAGCTTGACTTGCGAATGTTTTATACACTATAAATAACAATCAAATTTGCCTGTAATTTTATTGGTAGAAAAATTAACAAGCTTTATACCGGGTGTTCTGGATAAGAATGCACTCTATAGAGATCTCGTAAACCGTAAGAGATACAAAGATGGTTAAATTAGAAAAAAGTTGCCCTCTACTAAACTCTGCAATACTGCGTTTTTAAATTTAAAAAAATCCGAATCCTTCTGAAGATATTTGGGCAACACCAAAAGTTAGCGATTTTGTTTTTATTTTTTCTGACACTATTTAAAGAGATATAAATAAAGGTTCCATTCTCGTTTCCATTTTTTCTGCTTTAGAAGTTGGTGTAATTAGATTTTCAGTCTGATGTTTCGTTTTCTTACAACCACCATCAATTTTGTTTTTTAAAATGGTCGGAAAATATTATTTTTAAATTCCTCAAATTTAACGACGTTTCACATCAAGCATTAATAGCACGTTTCGCACTTAAAAACTCATCATCAGTAAGTATTTTTCTATTAAAATTAAATGCCATTTTATTCGTTGATATGGTTAAAAAAAGATCAACAATTACCATTTAAACAACATAATTACTAAATGCCTAACAGTGTTTTCAGAAATCAAATTTATTTAATATCATTTTCAAAAAGACCACTTTCTTTTTCTAAACACAAGTAGCAACGAAATATAATTTCATCCATTACGTTCTCTAACATCCTTGAAATTGTTCTTCTAATGGCGGCTTAAACTCTAGCTTGACGTTGGCCAGTATTTTCATAAGTTTTCCAGTAGACTTTATTTTTAAGATAGTCCCAGAAAAAAAATCCAAGGGTGTAAGGTCGGGAGAACGCGCAGGCCACCGTATGGCGGTGTTAGTGGCAATTAATCTATTGGTAAAGGTTTTTCGTTAAATATTCCAAATTATAGCGAGAATTACGGGGAAGGCTCCATTTTGCTGAAACCACATTTTTTGTGTTACGGCTAAAGGAATTTTCACTTAACCTAAACAATTACATTAACCTAATCTGTCAATTAGCGAGTATTTATAATTTATTTAAACAAGTGTCTGACACAGTTTACTATTACAGTTGAGACAGCTGAAAATTAGCTTAGGTTACGAACACTGAAAATTACGTAGTTTTTAATAACATGAATTTCATGTATTCAGTATTCACCTGAAGACGACTGGAGATACTTACCAGTTAAAACGTTGTGATATGAAAAACTAAAGGCAATGGAAGTCCAAAACACATCTATTACTCATGAATTTCATGAAGCTCGTCTTCTGCATAAATAAAGCAGTCACAGCTAGAATAAGTTCTCCTTGCAAAAAATCCAGATATGTATGGCCATTTAAATTACCTTCAAGGAATATTGGCCCAATGCCATGGTCGCCAATTATGCCTGCCTAAAGATTAAGTTTTTGGAGAAGCTGGATGTTTGTTTCCCTCATCCAGCGCCGATTTTTTGCGGACAAATAGATGTCTTTCAATTTTGCTGATGGTGCCTTGGAAAATTGATGGTAGATCAGGGTGTGTTTGGTGAAATGAAGCCGCTACTTCTTTTTGAATACGCGATCTGTCACCAATGCTAATCATCGTTAAAATTTCGATTTTGTGGGATGCAGTTAAATAAGCCATTTTAGCATAGCAATAATAATAATTCTTGTAAAGTAACCGTTTAAACAGTACAACTACTACATAAGATAAGTATTCACTTCTTAACCGAAAATAAAGTGACCATTGGAATGCGGCATTAAGTCAACAAACAACCTTATAAATAACATGTTCCCTTTTTTTTTGTTAGTCTGCGCTGGCAAAACCCAAATTGTAGTATTAAATGTTGCTAAAACGACAATTTTTTTTGGCTTTTTAGATCACCGATATGCAAAAATAAATGGGTTGTTTTTCCTTTTTTATACCCTTTCCAACGAGCCATCAGAATACATACCGTTACATTTGAGAAAAAAAGTTTGGGGCGGTTTCTACCCCAAAAAGAGGGGTAAATTTCATGATGACACGAAAAAACTATGCCAAACTAATAATAAACGCAGCAACGTAATTATATATTTTTTTCAGCAAATAAAGAGGCTTCAGAATACTGAATTAATTCCAGTTAAAAATTCCACCCTGTACCACCATGATGGGTTATTATTTTTGCATTATTTTCCACAAAAAGCTTTTTCTAAAAATTGGGTTAGATCCTGTATTTAATAAAATTACCATTTTTTTTTATCAGCATACCTACACTGAGGAAAATCACTCAATACAAGTATTTTTTTGAATATATGTGTATTACCACAAGAAAAAATCCATTTATCCCTAAAATATTTCGTTTAGTCGCAATCAAGGACGTTTTTTGACAACAATATTGTTACGTGTGCTCAATGCTTTTTTATGGTAACAGAATATCATATAACCATAACAATATGTATCCAATAAAGTGTTTTTAAAAAGTATTTTTTTAATTCCTATAAGGTTATCTTATTAACACAAAAATAAAAATAAAAACTAACCAATCTTTTATACCTATCTAAAATATACCTTTTGGGAACTAAACAGTTGCTTTTTTAAAACAAGGTGAAATCGTTTTGGTTCATTTTAATGCCATTTGCAGTGTTGTTAGTTTGTTTAGTGGTTGGTGGTTTATAGTTTATAGTGGATGTTTGATGGCCATTGATTTGATAAAATTTTTATATTCTAATAATTTCATATAGGGTGGTGTACTTTTAGTGGAACGTTATATAATAGGTGTTGTGGCGGTGTGTCCCCAAATTCAGGTAGGTACAATTATTTTACCAAATTTATTACTTAATAAGTAACTCATGTTTATCACATTACTCTACTTAGGTACCTACAAAAAATCGTTGACTTAGGTAAGTCTTTAAATTTTGTTAGGCGAGAAATTAATTTTTTCAGAAATACAATACAAATTTAGGGGATAGAATCGGAAAACAATCAGAGTTTTTGAGATATTTCTTCCCCGTTCTAAATTTTGCAATGCAAAATCGCATCTGTTAGGTTTTCTGATACCTATTAATAATAAAAAATGGCTAAAAAGGGTCATGTTCCTAGCAGTTTGATACTTTCAGATCAGTCAGATCCCCCCGTTATTAAACAAAGTTTAACATACAATTTTTATCAAAAATACTGCCCTAATAAGTGCAGAACGGAAACTTAATGGCGGCCATGATCGGAATGAATTAAAAAATATAAGTAATAAATATAATTATTGGTAAAATATGCACCTACCTACCTAAATTTGGAGACACACCGCCACAACACTTATTGTATAACGTTGCACTAAAAGTACACCACCCTATATAGAATTCTTAAAATATAAAAATTTTATCAAATCAATAGCCAAAAACATCCACTATAAACTAATCCACCAACCACAGCCATTTTGACGAAGGAGCTAAAAAAAGGAATTTAGTAGTAGCTAGGTGGACTAGCTACAAGAAAAATAAAATTATTTTATAGCTGGCTGATTATTTTTAGGAGTAAAAACCGATACTTTTCTAACTACACGACCTCAATTAATCACAAAATCATTTTTGTTTACCACTGCATTATATATTTTTTATGGCAATAGAGTTGTCTTTCAACAGCAAAAATATAATATTTAAAAAACGACTATGTTGAGGTTAAAAAGTCATTTAAAAAAAAAGAACCTTGTAGCGACAACAGAGTTGTTTTTTCGGCACCTATTTAATGCAGATTTCTTGCTACTGCGAATGGATTTCTAGCTACGACTAATAGAGTTTTCTCTCAGTGTACACTTTCTTCTATTAAGTAAAATAATATAATTAATTTGTGTTGGATTACATGCTTGGTGAAATTGTTGTTCCATTGCACAGGAAGAAAAAATAATAACTACTTGTTATGTTTCACAAATTTCATCAGTTTCCTGGCACGTGTTTCGGCCCTTGCGGGCCATTGTCAAAGGAGTACAAGAAGATACTGGTATCAGTATACTGATGAACATAACAAGTAGTTATTATTTTTTCTTCCTGGGCAATTAAAATACGTTTTTAAACGACACGTTATTTTTTTATTTGTTCCAATAATTTTTAAATTCATCTATAGTGTGAAACAAAATATACTTTGTATATAAATATATTAATATATTTTTTATATAAGTACAAAAGGAATACACAATTTCATGTAAAACTGTAGGCGTTGCCTTTAATGATGTGGCAAGCATAATGTATTAGGTAAAATTAAAATTGTCAAAAAACTCTTCGTTTAATTAAAAAAAGAAGGAAAAAAGAGAATACGTAATCTGTTACTTTGTAGCTATTTGTTTTCAGAATTAAAAGAGGTCTTGTAGTAATAATCACCTGGATTTGTACATGACAGCTGACATATTATAGTACTTTAGCGCTTTTATATTTATAAAGCCAGTTTTTAAAGAGGCCATACAACAAAATATACCTAAATTCTTAAGTGTAAATAGAATAAATTTGGTTTTTATAAAATATATTTTAGGAAAGAATAGAAGGGCGTTGAATGTAAAAAAATTAAAAAAGGGATGCTTTATGATTTGACTTTAAATATACAATTTCTAAAATGAAGTAAATGTTTTGATTTTAAAGTCGCAATTTCGAAATAAAAGTCAAAACTTCATTATACGGGGTTATTCACATTATTTGACACGGCATATTATAGCTAAATTATTTTTGTATCGGATAAAAATATTTTTCGGGATTGAAAGCCTGTTTTCATGATGTACAGGTTGTCCCAAAAACACAAAACGCATCAAAGTTTTTTAAATGGAATGGTATAGTATTTAATTTTCGGTTTCTACGATCAAAATGAAAATGAGTTTTATTGAGGTTAATTATAGTTAACTCCAACGGTTTTTGAAATATTTCGTATTTTGTGAAAATGTAGTAACAATTTTAATAATTAAATTCTCAATATGTATTTTCTTTTTAGAAACTAAATTTACAGTGGAGTTTACTATGTAATTAGGTTTTATGTTGCAATTATAATAAATTCATTAACTTATACAAAAAGAACAAATACCTAAACAGCCATTAAAAAGTTCAACAAAAGAAAATTAAGTCCGAACTTTATTAGATAATTGCAATGGGATAAACAGCAATACACAAAGACCTCGTCATCATAAAAAAGTCCTATATTGAAAGATAAATATTACAGGTAAGTAAATGTTTTGGAAATGTAATTTCCAAGTAGAATTTTTTTGAAAATGTTGACTAACCGTTTAACTGACCAACTAAGTCAAATTAAGAAGCCTTATTAATGATAACAAGGAAATAATTTACATTTAAGAATTAAAGTTTTTAGATCTCAGATTGTTGTGAAATATATTTTTAATATAATTTTTCTAATAAATCAAAATTGTTATGCAATCTAATTGTTATAATAATAAAATTATAGGTTTTAATTAGTTTCTGTTCACGATTTGCAAACATACACGTGAAGTTCAACACACTAAACCTTTACACGTTACCGTTCGCTTTCGATCTTTCTTAATTTTACTTGGATAATCACTTATTCCATTTGATAATCCAGACTGAAAAGCTACCGGAACAAATCAATATAATATACAGGGTGTTCATTTTGAAACCTTCCCACCTCGATTTTCCTGCTTTAAAATGAAAATGTGGAAAATTGCTCGGACCAGTCGATTTTTATTTCGAGGGGGACATCTTTTGCGTATATTGTCAATCTTGTTACTTCAAGCCCTTAGGAGGGGGGGGGGGTTAGATTTAAATCTTAAATGGATACCCCTATTTTATATAATCTTTTTGGATTCTGCATAAAATTCTGAACATTTTTTAATAAAAGCATTATTAGTCTATACATAACAGTTTCCGAGATATTGACTCTTGAAAAATGACATTTTTGAACTTTGACAGCGTTTAGCTTTCTGACTGTACGTCTTAGAGCAAAACGGCTTACATGTCCCTATCTCCGATTTTTATTATCTTTCCAATAGTGTCAACTTCCGGTCAAACCGGAAGTACTATATTTCTTACATCCAGTTTAACCGAAAGTTCACACTATTGGAAAGGTAATAAAAATCGAAGATAGGGACATGTATGCCGTTTTGCTCTAAGACGGACAGTTAGAAAGCTAGACGCTGTCAAAGTTCAAAAATATCATTCATCTCGAAAACTGTTACGTATAGACTAATAATGCTTTTATTAAAAAATGTTCAGAATTTTATGCAGAATCCAAAAAAATTATATAAAATAGGGGTATCCATTTAAGATTTAGATCTTACCCCCCCTCCCTCCTAGGGGCTTGAGGTAACAAGATTGACAATATCCGCAAAAGATGTCCCCCTCGAAATAAAAATCGACGGGTCCGAGCGATTTTCCACATTTTTAATTTAAAGCAGGAAAATCGAGATGGGAAGTTTTTAAATGAACACCCTGTATACAATGATATTATTTGTACAATTTACAATACTACAAAAAAACCTGACTTACCTTTAAAATTTAGGGCCACTTCTCGCGGGGAACCTTCACCAAACTAGAAATATAGCTTTTGGTGTGGCGGCACCACTTGGCTGAGAGCCTGTCTTACCTGATTCAAATTTAATTTAACAATGTCGAGTTTTAACAAGAGTTTGAGGCATTAGTGAAACAGTAGTTGCTTATTATTGGCAGTAATTGAGGTATATTAAGGAGTCAGTAAAGAGATATTATGTTTATGCAAATAATTTGTCGAATACAGAACTTCTGCGACATATTGAAATTAGGCCAATACAGCGTAATGAGGGAAGCGAATTTTATAATTAATTATTTATACCACTTTTTAGGTCTCAATGATTTAAAAAATCTAGGTCACTAATTAAATCAAATATAGGTATTATATAGGTAGAAGATGGCTTATTATGTATAGTAGATTTAAAGTCCGTAAAGTTAAACAGAGAGGGAGGAAAATTTTATCGGCTAGCGGACATATAAGTCAATACCCAAGCCATAATCCAATGCAACGCCCTCGGCAGAGAAAAACCGCGCATTTAAAACTAACTACTTGCGTAGTTCTTAAGCGAGTTTTAAATGCTTGGTATGGTTGTCTGTGCGGTTATGGTTTTCCGAAGAGTCCTAATAAGAAAGAAACAGCAGTCATTGTCTACCCGCTTCAGGGAGTACATTGTTTTGGTTTCCTTGTGTAAAGTATTTTTCACAATAAATGGTTGACTTCTTGGTGTTTCTTAGGAAGTGTTCAAGTTGTGCTACGGTTACGATACAATAATTTTAAATTATTTACCAAAAATGTATACGTATAAAAACAGATATTATGTGGCGTCCGTGGGTGAATATTAATAGTGGTTCTTCTAGTGTTCCGTTGAAAAAAAACCACTTATCTCTTGATGCTAAAAACATTATAAAAAATGTATATAGTTCTTTACTTGACCAAGGACTTGAGGCGAGTGCTGCCGCAAGTGTCACAAGTGATATGACTAAGGTGCCTCTTACTACAGTAAGACGAATTGCAGTAAATCCCGTCAAATCAAGAAAGAAGCGTATAGATACCGGTTTCAAGAAAAGTATCGATGAAGGCGATAAGGACCTAATAAGACGAAAAATCTACACCATGCACGAAGAGCAACGTGTTCCTACATTAAAAAGTCTAAAACAGCGGCTCACTAATGACGAAACCCAAATAAACTGTAGCATCACTCTTTGGAGAATTTTGTCTGAAATGGGCTTTAGATATCGTAAAATTTATAAAAGACGAATACTGATATACTTAGTATGTATAGTAAAATCGTCCAATAATTTACCTCGACGAGACGTTAACACCCACGAAACACCTTCCAAAGAATGGTCTGATTCATCCGGCAAGTGCACAATAAAAGCTCCGTCAAATAAAGGGAAAATAATTACTATATTACATGCAGGATCAGAAAACGGTTGGGTCCCAAATGCCTTGTGGCTTTCTGCGAAAAACATTGAATACTCCTGTGTGGATTACTATGATACGACGGCAGAGCTGTTTGAAGAATGGTTCCAGAATTGTCTTTTGCCCAACATTCCTCCGAATAGCGTGATAGTAATGGACAACGCAAGCTATCATAGTCAATAATTACGGAAGATTCCAGGCTCAAATAACACAAAATTAGAAATCAAAACTTTATGGCGGCGAATGACATATATTTCAAAGAGAATTATACAAAAAATGAACTTTTACAAATTTTAAATGCATTTTCAATCAAGAAAACATATGTTTGTGACAAAATGGCAGCGGAAATGGGACATACAGTGCTACGGCTCACACCCTATTATTGTATTTTTAATCCCATAGAGCAAATGTGGCACCAATTAAAATCAAAGGTTCGGTAACAAAATATTTCTCCGACTTTAAGTTATAGTGTAGTAGAATTAATAAGAAACTGTATTCCTGATATTTCCCCACCCCATAGTTGGAATAATTCAGTTCGTCATGTTATAACTATTGAAAATTCATTTGTTACTCTAAACACAATTAAACCGATAATAATTAATTTGGATGATAGCGATAGCGACACAATATAGAATAGCAGTATATAATATAATATAAGTTTAACTACTAGGTATAGCGGCTTTTTAGTGTAAAACATTTTTTTTATAGGTAGGTATACCTACATATGTAATTTTTTTTATATATCATATCGCTGATAAATGTAATTATTTCTTTACTTTTTGCAAGACTTATCTGAAGCAATTTTAACCAAATACAAAAAGTTCTTGTTTTATAAGATTTTACTTCATATACTATGTATAAGGCTTTATATTTTAATTTATTTGTAAGATTTTGTGTCTAATACACAGTGGCGTAGCCAGCCTTGCGGGGCGGGAGGGGCAAACATACATTGGGGCGCTTTATGATTTTTTAGAACCACTATTAGTATTAAAAATATGGTGTTTGTTTTTCAAAATATGTTACCAAATATTTTTCAGTTTCAATAAATATGTTACAGGGTGTAAAAATTGACAATAAATGATTTTTGATTTGATATGTATTATTTATTTAGGATATTTCATGTCATTAAATAATATATTATTAATAACGAATTAACTATCTAAAGTCCTACCCTGTAGTGTATTTGCTTGTTGATTGTGTATAACAATGGGATTAAACCGGTAGTTTTATTGCAGTCAATAAGTCCATACCATTTAGGGTGAAAAATACTTTACTTTAATACAAAATTCAAATTCACACTTAATTGAACTATTTATCAGCTAGCCGATAAAAATTCCCCTCTTCCTGGATTTTAATAATTAGCTTAGTCTCCATTGATTTCTTATTTTCTTTTCTCGCAATAATTTCTTTCACGATTAGTAAATATACGCGTGCTTAGCTCATTAAAGCTCTACGCTACCGTAGGCCTCTGCTATTCCTAACTTTTAATTGGATTAGCTCTAATTCCGTTTGATGACCACAGACTCAGAAGCTCCCAGAACAAATCAATTTGCCTTTCAATAAATTATACGAACACTATTATTCCTGTTGAAGGGATAATAGAGAAATCCTTTACATTTGCGTGGTTTCTGTCTCAGTTTTAATGCTTTTTCTTGTGGAAAATAAATCTGTTTTATATAATAATTTCTTTGTCGATTATTTCAGAGTCAGGATTTTTAGGTAAAATAATCCTTAGTTGGCGCTCTTGGGTTATATTTGTAGTTGACCCCTTTTTAGTTGGGGACTTTTGTCAGGTAAAAAAAATTATAAGCTTTCTTGACATTAAAAATGAAAATAGGAAAAAATAATTTAAAATTGTATTAATTTACAAGGTGATGTCATTTACAAAAAATAGTGACACAAGAATTATTACATTTTTACAATATATCTACAATAAATTTGCCGATACTAATTTTATCATTAATATAATCGTTAACTGTGTTTTTTATTCTTTCATCTAATAATACATCTTTTGTCTTCCTTTTTTAGGCGTCATATGAAGGGTGCCATATGCAAAAGGTGGTATGTGCAAATTAAGGAATTTAATACTAGACACATTATATTGCATAACTGTGTACGAGGTTTTAACTTTAATATACCCTAAACTTTCCTTGGAGATTTTTAGCATAACATCCTGTGAAATACCCAGGTTGGCGGTTACTAGGGTATTTTTGGCAATTTCCATCCACTGGAAAATTTTTTTAGTAGAGTTAATTACAAAAGGATTTTTTAGCCGTGGACTTGCCATTATACGCACCACCACACTTACTACGTTTTGATGTTTAGTTCCTAATTTGACCACGTTAAAAAAGTGCCATCGATATAATTTTTATGGTGCAAGTAAAGTGGGGCACATACTACCCATTTAGCTCAAAAACCGCATTTGCTAGAAAGTGGCCCTTACAACTTTTTGCATATGGCACCCTTCAAATGTAATTCGACCTGCAATTGACATTTACTGTAATATAAACTTTTTGCATTTAATGCACTTATTAGTTCAATGGAATTGGGATTTCTTCTAGAAATTCTGCTGTTGAGGCGATTGTGCCAACCTTCCAAACAATTTGCTGTTCTGTGTCTTTCATCGTAGCATACCCATCTTTTATAACGTCATTTTCCATCCACTGGTCAATAAAGTAAGCATTAAAAATTCTGATTTTGTCGCAGCTCGGTGCATTTTCTATAATATGTAACCAACCATCATCTAATTTTTCGTGCGGTTTATACGACAAAGCAGCACACATTCTTATATGTAAGCGAATTTCTTTATTTTCCCTGTAGTCACTGGTAAGCCCTATTTCTTGCACTTTTCGCCATAAACACTGGTTGAAGTAAAAGTTACAGCCTGAAATCTTCGCATTGGAAAAGCATGATCGGAGTGTCTCAATTGTTGCTAATTCAAAGTCGATTTTGAAATTTTTCGGTACCCGCTTTGGAATTGTTTGTTTGATTAACTGAAACATACCGTTGGTAGATTTTCTGACTTTTATCTGGAAGCAATGCAAAAGCAAAAGGAATGATATTGCTTTCCAGGTATGTGCTGCCGATATCTGCATGAATGGTGTAAAGTTGGTAGAATTGTGGGCTGCAGCTTTTAAAAGTACCTCCTCCAAAGAAATTTGAACAGTCCATCATAGTTTGTTGGGCAGTGGGGGAGGCGAATACCAAAATTGTGTACATGCGGCCGTCGTCTATAAGCAAAAATGCTTTCGGTAGCTGTTCAGGAATAGAAACATTCTCCCGTTTTTTAAATGTCATAGCACCCAGTGCCTTATTTCTTGCAGTATATAGCAAATATTTAACATTGGAAAATGCAGGAAGGCTACTAACAAACTCCAATCCAGCATCCCTAAGGGGGGCCATTTCTTGCTCGAAAATTTGTGTAACAGGCGCTACTTCGTCTCATGATCTCTTTTTAGCTTTATCTCTAAACAGTCACTTATATCATTGTTATCATTAGGGACACACTGATGAATAGTTCGTCGCACAATTTCGTTTTTTGGTGAAATAGTTACACTACCAGAACAGGCTTTTTTATTCTTACAGATCCAAAAAACCGTCGAATTTTTGTTCTCCCTTTTAAAGTAGTATTGGCAGCCAGATTCCAATAAAATATTACCACCTTTTATACTTTCAATGATTCGATACTCCATGGCAAGAGCGAAAATATTAAAACCAATCACTAGTAAAATCAACTGGAACTAATGTTACCAACATATTTCGGCATGCATTTTATACTATAAGTTTGGTTCCTTAATTAACCGTTTCCCTGAAATGTATAGTAATTAAAGTCTTTTTGCATGCATAATGAGGTTTTAATACACTCTATACATTCTAAGGAAACGGATTAAAATAATAAGGTATTAGGAATTATAGGTAAAAGGGGGTCAAGTAAGAAATCGAAGGGTTCATAGAAAGGTATGAAAATAATTGCGGGGCAAAATAAGAATAGTTTTAAGTTTAGCAGATAGAGTCTCTAAGTAAGAAGTCCCCAACTAAGAAGACACCCCATTAATTACCCCAAAAAAAAGTACAAAAAAGCCAAGTGGTACTACTATCTACTTAAGGACAATTAGACGATTTCTGCGTCTCTAGCAAATTGGGTATACTTGTTGAGGATAGGTTGGACTTTGGCTGCTTTATGCACTCGCGTATTGTTGTAAAAGAGAACATTTTTGTGACGCATACCAAGAAGTTTCGTGTAATGGCTATATGTATTTATTTTAATATATTACAGTTAGTTATTGCTATTGTAGTGGACTTTGGCGTGTATTCAATAAAAATATCTCCTGCTTGCGGTTGTAGCGCCCTATTTTTTTGGTGTTTAAATAAAAAAAAAAGTTGTTTAAATTTAAAAGCCCATTTACTTATTCTTGGCTGGAATTTGCCCTTTAAACAAGATCCTCGTTTAACCGATTTTATTTCTTACACTTTAAATTTGAAATGATTTTCTTTTTAGTCAGAACTTCACGTTTTTCATCATAGATAGCTACCACTGCAGGCCTTTTTCTTTTAAAGAAAATACTTACCGACCTTTCTGCGATTCGTTTGCCCTTCGAAACTTTTAATTGAATTAGATCTAATTCGATTTGAGGGTCCACAACCCGAGGGCCTTTCAGAACAAATCATTTTGCTTTCCGATAATTTATATATAGACATTAGTATTCCTGATAAAAAAAGGAAAAAACACTGAAGAGAGATACATAGATATTATTAACTGTTTTTGTAACGAACAAACCTCAGCAAAATGAAATAGACCCGCCAGTGAAGCATAATAAATTTATTTGTGATCCACTACAAGGTTCAATTAAATTTTGTTTTGGTGTTTATTTCAGGGCACTAGACGTTTTTACATATTAAATATAGTATCCATATTGTGCTCTTATTAGGAGTATGTTTAAAATGCGATTACATGGTAATAAAGATTTAATTGACCACTACATTGAATATCAAACTATAAGAAGGCCATATAGGTAGATTTCCCAAATCTGCTACGTTATATTCATAGATGGCACAATGAGTTCACCAACAATAAAGCGTGTTGATGCAGCCACTAACGACAAGCCTTTTCACTGCTAAATTAAAACATTGTTGCCGCCTGTCTGTTTGACTTGCTGCATGATTCTCTCCCCACTACCATACCGTCACGCGCATTGGTGCGGTGTCTGGATTGCCTTGCACTGGCATAATATATTATATTTATTTTTGATTGAAAAAGGATCAGGAGTGACGTGATATGGCTGGCAACAAGTGTGCTTATTTTTAATGTGGGAAGTCGCCTCGCACCTTCCCAGAATTAAGAATATTTCGTTTTCCTGTAGAAGAACAGAGGCAGATGCAATGGATCGTAAATAGTGGTATGCAATTATGTGGTCTATTAGGAGGTCAAAAATAAATAAATATGGAATTTTCATTTAATACATTTTTCTGTGTCCTATTGTATCTCATTCTGTAATTGCCTACATTGTAGGAAACATTTGAAATTAAAGTTTGTTATATAAAAAATTTAGCTCAAATACTATGTGATCTGTTTAATAAAAAAAAGTTATTACTTATTGATCAAAAAAAAACTACCACTGTAAACAAACCCAATATAACACGTTATAAGTAAATATAGTATTTGACGCATTTTTAAATTTCGTTATTTCCCGTTCTGTTATTATAATTACATTAAACGTATCGCCGCTAATTGATTTATCTTAATCTTACATAAAAATTTGGTAAAAATAAAGGTTGCATTACATTACATTATAGCGCGTCGGCTTAACAATAACCCACTCCATAAACTTTCACTCGTATCTTCAATATCCCAAAAACCGCTGATAAATAAGTTTTAAATATCTTTATATTAACAAAAAAAACTACAGGTGTAACTTGAAACTTATATGGAGTTGAAGGCGCCAAACCCGCACAAACCTTACTTAACAATAATATCTTAGAAAACAATAAAAATAAAGTGTATTTTACTTAATACTCTCCCATTTATATTTTTAATGTTAAATATTACATTACCTACCTATCTGTCCTGCATTATTTGTTATTATCCTAACTAACCGAGAAACGATTAATTTTTGACGAAAAAAATGTTGCTGTCGCTTTTTAACTACTTTTATATGTTTAACATTTAACACCTAATGCCACGGTAAAATCATTATGAAAATCGGTCCAATTACCCCGTTGTTATCAGCGTACATATTATTATCAAAAACATACATTCGGCTGGAATTGAGAACCTCCTATTTTATTGTGTGTTAAATATGCTTAAATCCTTAAAAGTACCAATGAAATACGATTTGCAGCAACACCACGACATCACATCAGTGAATTTGAGACATCTGCTGCCGAGGCGCTTCATTAATATCTATAGATTTATGATCAAGTCCACAATGGCGGCCAAACCATCTCCAATAGAGTCTAAACAGGGTTGTCAAGTTTTCTCGAAGATCCGCTATTCTTATTGTTTGATATTCAATGACCACTATTATTGATATTGGTATTTTCTAAAACGTAAATTCTATAGTTGATTAAATTAGAGAAAAGTTTCCTCATTTAAGGCTTTTTTAAGAACACGTAACTGCATTGCCGAATTGTTTTGAATTAGTGAGATACAGGGTAATTTGTTAATAACGTCGAAAATTAATTTCTTTTAATAACTGAAAAGGTTTCGATTTTCAAAAAGCGGTCTTTGAATAAAATTACGTCATTTTATCTTCTCTACAAAATGTCTTGTTAATTTTTTCTTTATCATTTGTTCTAACCGAGTTATCATCGTCAACTTAACTCTTTAAAATACTAACCGGGATGTTTATTTTTATCTGGAGTCTGTTTTATCCCCAACACAATAATGTATCATTCAAGATATTCAGGAAAGATGCTTGCCAACCGTAAATTAACTACAATTAAATTAAAAATAGGTACCAAATTGAAACATTTAATAATAAATAAAAAAAAAAATATTTTGCTTAGTAATATTACTTAAATAAACTCGAAATAACCTTTTTGATTTTATCGAAACTTAGCAGAATTGATAAAAAACAAGGGTATTATACTCCTATATTAAGGATTTGCAGCAACGTATAATCGATGTCAAATAGTTACATCCAGCATAGTGATACATGCTTTTGAATACGTTGAACAAAGAAAGAAGTGTTGCTTGCATTGAAAACGTAGGAGGTCATTCGAGCATTTGATAAAATGATATAAGAAAATATTTAGTGTTTATTCAAGATTATTAGGTAAATATTTTAATTTCGTTACCTATTTGTAGATAATTTAGTTATAAGGTATATCTCAAAAGTGTTGGCATAAATTACTTTATTACATTTTATACGCAAAAATAATTAACCCTTATAAACCTACCGTCCTTTTAAAAGGACTGAGAAAACATAGTCATCTCAGCTAAGTATCTAACATAACTATATATAACTGCGCCACCGAGATTCGACGTTTGTTAATATTAACTACCTGTCAGTGCACTGCTTTGCACGCCATTACGGTTTTAGGTGTTTTATTTTAGGTGATATTATTTCTGTGTTTTACATCCCTTTGCAATAAATAATTTGAGGCAAGTTTTTTGTTAAAAAATAATTTATTTAACAACTTTTTACACAATTTTTTGTTTAGCTATAATCTTAAAATGTATCCAGTAAACATAACCTGAGATTACTTTGTATAGTTTGGTTAAACTATGAAAAAAATGTCAGTGTGTCCTTTTAAAAGGACGGTAGGGGTATATAATACTACTATTTGCTAATTATATTTTTTTTTGTTTAGATATTGGAAAAGACCGCTGACACTATGTGAATTACTGAAAGAAATAGAAAATAATGATACCGTTGATGTTCCAGAACAAATAGCGATATTTCCGCTGGAAAATGCAAATAATAGCAGTGGTGACACGGATGAAGATTCCAGGGATGAAGCTTTAGTGGATATGAATAATCTGCCTGGATCCCAACTAAGAGCGGAAGTATTTGCTCAAGGACCACTGGAACAAACCTTAGAAGATAACTGGGACATTGATGACGAGAAACCACTTTCTACATTGTCAAGCGAAGGCCGAAACTTATAAAATCGTTTGACTACAAACAAGAAGATCTAGAAAATCCAGACTTTTCTATATGGCAGCCTGTAACGTCAGTTTCAAATAACATTTCTCCAGTTACTGCGTTTCAACTATTTTTTGACAAAGAGGTCATCAATCTTATATTGAATTTCACGAATATTCATGCTCATCAGAAAAATCGTCTTGGAGATATTACCGAGGATGAGTTGCTTTGTTTTATAAGGGTATTGCTTGTGAGCGGTTAATCGACGCTGCCTTGAAAATATTTGTATTGGCAAAATAGGGAAGATACAAATAATTCACTCATATGCAAGGCAATCTCCCGTGACATATTTCAATTTATTATGACAAACATACATGGCTGTGACAATACACAGCTTGATTAGTTAGATAAATATTCAAAAATAAGACCCCTATTTAATATTTTGAACCTTAAATTTTTTGAGCATGCACCACCAAAAGAGAATCATAGCATTGATGAGTCTATGATTCCCTATTATGGGCAACATTTTTCAATAAAAAATGTATCGGACTATATCGCTTGTTTTTTTTTTAATTTTTAGAAAGAATTTAAAATAGTAGTATACAGGGTGTTAGTGAATAAGTGCGACAAACTTCAGGGGGTCCTTCTTTAAGTGATTTTAAGAAGAAAAGTTCATATAAACATGGGTCCGAAAATGCATAGTTTTTACGATACAGGGTGTCAAACTTTAAAAAAAAAATCGGATGTTCGTAAATATCTCGATACTCTTGTACTCAATTCTGGTGAAATTTTGTAATTCTATTTGTAATAACAAGACGATAATTTAGCCTCAATTAGATTAAAATTTTTAAGTCCAGTGGCGTCCCGGAAGACAGTCCAACTAATATTTTTAACAAAAAAAATGCGCGCCACTGGCTTTTTTAAAAATTATGTATTTTTTTCGAATTAAGCAACTACAAATACAAATATTTTATTTTTTGAGTTTTTTTCATATCTTGCTTTGTTTTTGAGAAAAAAAAATAAAAACCACTTTATTGTATGTCCCCGGGACAATAACAGTAAAAATTTAAACTACTTACTATGCTATTAAGCAATTAATTACACAAAAGTTCTCTTTCGAATTTTTCGCATAGATTTTATAATATTAAAATTCAAAAGAGGACTTTCGTGTAATTAATTGCTTAATAGCATAGTAAGTAGTTTAAATTTTTTACTCTTATTGTCCAGGGGACATGCAATAAAGTGGTTTCTATTTTTTTTCTCAAAAACAAAGCAAGATATGAAAAAACTCAAAAAATAACATATTTGTATTTGTAGTTGCTTAATTCGAAAAAAATACATAATTTATAAAAAAACCAGTGGCGCGCAGTTTTGTTGTCAAAAATATTAGTTGGACTGTCTTCCGGGACGCCACTGGACTTAAAAATTTTAATCTAATTGAGGGTAAATTATCCTCTTGTTATTATAAATAAAATTATCAAATTTCAACAAAATCGAATAAAAGAATATCGAGATATTTACGAACATCCGATTTTTTTTTAAAAGTTTGACACCCTGTATCGTAAAAACTATGCATTTTCGGACCCATGTTTATATGAACTATTTTTCTTAAAATCACTTAAAGAAGCACCCCCTGAAGTTTGTTGCACTTATTTACTAACACCCTGTATAACCCTACCGTCCTTTTAAAAGGACGGTATATTTGACCCAATTGGAATGCTTCAAGATTTTTTAAAATATTTTTTCCATCTTTATAACGGTTCGTTTAAATAAATTTTAAGAAAAAAAATTTACATTTTGAAAAAAAAATAGTTCTCCTTAATTGTTCTTTATTTTCAGCTTTCCATCCTCCATCGTAAATTCTTCTAGACAAAAGTGCCCGAAAATCGTCACTTGGTCGAACCTATATCAGGTTAGCGGGGTTATCGTTTCTCGATATAAATGGCATATTTTGAGCGTTTAGCCAATTTAGAGTCTCTCGTGCGTAATGGCCAAAATATTCTGTCATCTTCAGCATGATTCTCGTGTATAAAAATAGCTAATTTGGTCAGACAGTTTTAAATATAGCGTGACCATCTAGTGCAGTGGTTCTCAACCGCCGTTCCGCTGAACACCGGTGTTCGGCAAACCTCTTCCAGGTGTTCCGCGAAATAATTTAGTACTATCAACTAATCTGAATCATCAGATAGTATTTGATAAACTGATTACTTCACCGCAAATATGTTGACAAAGGTGGTGTTCCGCCATTTTCCTAGTGCTACCAAAAGTGTTCCGCCACCACAAAAAGGTTGAGAACCACTGATCTAGTGCTTCGCCCCTTATCCGCCCTACGTAAGGCCTGGAGATTTCTGCAGTAGAAATCGCGCACCAAACTAAAACTTTGTCTGAGCATTTTTCTATGTTGTCTCTATGAAAACCATTAGTTCCCTTAATCTCTGAATTGCCCAAAGTGAAGTACGTCCATGGAATGGTTCTCTCGTTTGCAAAATGGATCCGCCATAATGCCCGACAACATCGTGGTATCCGTGCCAACTCGTTTGTCGTATATTTTGTATTTTTTTCCTTTTTCGATATTTTAGACCATTTTTGTCCAATTCCCTCGAAACTGGGTCCTTCAAATGTCTCAATTTTCTCATAGATATTCCAATTCTATTTTTAGCCCTCGTTCCCATCCTTTTTGCTGTTTCTCGGGTAAAACTCCTGGGTCTTCCACTTTTTTGGTAAATTTAGGCAAGCTCACATTCAGCTATTTATATAATTGTATGATAAATAGAACGGGGCAAAATATTTTGATTCAAGAACACTAACTATTTGCGGTTTAGGCACCTGCCCAACTAAATTGTAAATAATCTATTTTATAAGCCATTTCAAAGCAAAGAATCTGCCCAAAAAAAAATAAAGTCGAGCCACTGAAGATTTTTGTTTTCAAAGCCAACTATGTTGTTTATATTTATCGATTATTTTAACTTGAGTGAACGTTGTGCCAAAGGTTTGAGATATAAGACATTTTTTCAACTGGTTTCTATTTTCTTTTAATTGTAGCTTAATCAAATAAAAATAATATTTGTAAAAATCATAGCTGTAGGTACTGACAATATTTTTAAAATTTTACTATTTATGTATAATTTAGGTTGAAACTTAAGTAAATAAGGTTGGGTGATCTGACCATTGACATCATTATCATTGCGGTCAAACGTACTCTAAAAAATAAAATATAATATAAAATTAAAAGAGGCTGTGATTTGTTAGATTTTTTGGCAGACTATCTTTGGAAAAAAGACGAAATGATGAATATGACTAATCACACTATTTACGTTATTAAAGAAAACGATTGATAATCCTAAGTTGTTAAGTCAGCTTCTTTTTCAACAAATCGAGTCAACACTATATCAAATAAAGTGTTCCTATTTGGATTTTCCCAGGACAAGGAAATTTATCAAATGTGTAACTTGTTTAATGAGCATGCGTCTAACATTGACATAAATACTATTAGTTTAAACAAATTTAAGAAATTATTGGACAGTAAGTCAATTGTGAAATAGTATATTATCTAGTTTAAAGTATAACTGTACAGCATTTTATTATATCTGTTAATAACTGTTGCTGTTGTTTATAGGAGGTTTTTTATTAGGACTTATTAGGCAATTTGTTGTAAGCTTTTACACCCATAAAGAGAGAACTTCTTTCGAATTGTTTAATATTATGATCGATATAATTTGTTTGTATTCTTATAGTTGAAGTTTGTTGGAAAGTAGTGGTTATGTTTTTTACGAACAGTAAAAATTTTAAAAATTTACCAAAAACAGACTATCATGATTTTATATTTTTTAAACAAAGGGGCTGCATGTTCTTCATAGCTAGCTCTTTTCAGGATTTGCACAATTTGTTTCTGTAACAGTAGTCTTATCAAGTCCTGAGTTAGATCCTCAATCTATTATTCCATAAGAGAGTTTACTTTGTATATAGGCGTTAATATAGAGTAGGATCATATTTTTATTGACCTGATTACACAAATTTTGAACTACAAAGCAGGAAGCTGTTACACTCTTTGCTAGATAGTCTATATTATGATATTCATAGAAACACTGGTTGTCCGTATAGATGTCGTAGGCTGATAGTGAAATCCGTCATTTCATGAAAAGCCTAGTCACTTCATGAAGCGTCGGCAGATTATGTAAAAACATGAAATTACACAATCTGCCGCGTCACTTCATGAAGAGACCTTGACGATTCGGCGTATTATGTATAACACAATCTGTCTAATTTTAAATATCGTCACTTCATGAAATGCCACAAAAACAAGGCATATTGTGTAATTCCGTCTAAAAGGTATATTGGCAACTGGTTTGTTCGGGTTTGTCAGAGCAATTTTTAAATTTTTATAAAATAATATTAGTTGAAAAAATTTAATTAAAAAAAAAAACTTCGGGGAACAACGAACAAACCAGTTGCCAATATACCTTTTAGACGGAATTACACAATCTGCCGACTGACATGACATCGTTAGGTACTACATGAAGTGACGATATTTAAAATTAGACAGATTGTGTTATACATAATACGCCGAAACGTCAAGGTCTCTTCATGAAGTGACGCGGCAGATCGTGTAATTTCATGTTTTTACACAATCTGCCGAGGCTTCATGAAGTGACTAGGCTTTTCATGAAATAACGGATTTCACTATCAGCCTACGACATAGACACCCAGAAACTTGGTATAGTTTTTATTCTTTAATGTGGTTTTTACCTGTTTTTACTAGGATGCTCTGTGGGAAACTGTCAGAGATTCTACATTTCTTAAATTAAAATACAACCGATTGGCATTCACCAACAGACAATGTAGCCAGTTGGCTAGATAAGAGATTTGCGCCATCGATTATTTTCAAGAGTATCATCAATCATGATCGAAGTGTCGTCTGCAAGTTGGCATGCACGTTGGTTTTTATTTTAGTCTGCAGAAATATTTTTAGCTAGATCGTTGCAGAAAATCAAGATCAATCAAAGATTTGACAACGCAATGAGTGGATTATAAAAATGCTTTAAATATGGCCCATTTCCTCTAATTTAATCAGCTTCGCAGACATTACCGTTTAGTTAGAAGACACCAACGTCAATTACATCGTTGCAACCCTGTATATAGCGTTATCGTTAAATTCAAATGTTATTTGCCATAAAAAAAACGTTAATATATATTTTTAATTAATCTTTTGTGTTACTGATAAAATACATTTATAAAATATTTACCTAAAGATGATTATCTCTAATTTATGTCAAAGTCCGTTTAACATTACATACATTTCATCTAGTTGTTTTCAGTGGTCAACGCTCAAACCTGGCTCAACAACACTTTTTTACTAATCTTCCTCATTCCTCTTTTTCACTCGTACCCCCCCCCCCCCCCCACAGGGCATCAGATATTTTTTAGTTGATACGGCTGAGAAGCTAGTTTTCATATCTTCCAAATCCAGGAAAGTCATTCCTGGAAACTAATATTTCCGCTATTAATTACACCCGCATCAACGCGCTCCGGAACATCTCAACATGGCAGCAGCGGTCCGGCCCGGAGCGGAGTGAACTACTCAAATTAAAATAAAATACATAACGGAATAGTAAATCTTTGTTGGCCGGCGTCAATTCCGCTGAAGAGGGCGAATAAATTCATCCATCAAGTGGGCAGATATAAATTGCGCCAGCGTGCTGTGGACAGGTAGGACAATGCCGGCGGTCGGATTAATGAATAACAGGCCCTCGTGGCACGCCGGCCGGACAGTTGTACACAACACGGCTTTTGCTTTATGATTTTAAGTCGCTTCCTGGAAAATTAGCTCCATTTGACGCGCTAAGTGCCATCATCTGTAAGCTGTCTCATAAAAATCAGGATGGCGATTATCATTGTAAGCGCAGGAAATAAATGGCGGAACAACCATTGTTTTAGCTTATCAGTAGCATTGGCGGATCTGGGGGCAACAGCGACCTCTTAAAGTGTAAAAAGGAGCCCACAAACTTGTCGAGCGACTCATCGTGCGGCTTGTGGAACGGTTCGAAGAACATGTTATTCGAATAAAAAACACGAAGAGTGTTTCAGTATGAATAGCAGTAGCGTAGTAGCTCACAAACGAGGGTGCCTCTAATATTAGTACTACGGAAAAGTTACCTGAAATTTTCTTTAATTTTAATTTTATAATTTATTTTTATTATTATCTTTTTTCGAATCACACTTCGCTCAAATTGTCAAAATATAATAGAAACTATTTTAACTTTTGTTTATAAATTAAATGACATCAACTCAGAACAACAACAGGTTTTTTTAAATAAATCCTTTATTATGCCATTATCTGTATTTCAATGGAAAGTAGATGCTTTTAGTAGTAGTAGTAGTAGTAGTATAGTAAAAATCTTGAATACTCTCGCAAGATGGGGGCAAATTCACGTGACACTCTGTCAATTTTGATCTATTAAATTTTTATAAGTTGGCATGAATTACAGGACCGGACTTGAAAATTATACATGTGATACCTTCTAAAACAATTTATGCAATAGCTTCATCGGTTCTACCGCTTTAATATTGCCAAATAATAAGTAATATAGGTAATAATTTTTTTTGAAAGTTATGTTTCATAAATATTATAATTTAAGGTAGGTAATAGGTAATAAGCATGAATTTCTATATGGTTTAAAGATAAAGTGTCAAAATAGATTTAAAAAGTTTATAATATTATAAATATCCAAACCTTAAAAATACTAAACTAACTGAAACACAACTTAAAATAGGATTCTGTCACTCATATTTAGAATAGATTTTTTTTTGTTTTATTTGTTCAGATTATACCATAGGTAAAATACCTACAGTTCAACATAATCTAATTTAATTCAAGTTATTACATTCACTGTCAAGAAAATCCCCATATATGACTTACGTAAGGTACGTAGACCCAAATATGGTTTTTATAGAATTTGTTGGCTATGGTACGGTTACATTTCTAAACTTGTATGTGGGCTAACATAAAGTTAAAAGCTTCAATATAGCTAGGGATTTAATTTTTCTGTCAATGGAAACCCTAATTTAACAGTTTTTGACTTAACGTAAGGTACGAAGACCCAAATACGGTTTTTATAGAATTTTTTGGTTATAATACAGTTACATTCCTAAACTTGTATGTAGGCTAACATAAAGTTAAAAGCTTTAGTTTAGCCAGGGATTAAATTTTTCTGTCAGTGGAAACCCTACTTTAACAGTTTTTGACTTACGTAAGGTACGTAGACCCAAAAGTGGTTTTTATGGAATTTGTTTGTTAAAATGCAATTTATTGATACAGTTACATTTCTAAACTTGTATGTAGGCTAACTTTATGTTAAAAACTTTATTTTATTGTCATACAAACAATAATAATAGTAATATCAAATAATAATTTCACTTATGTAAGGTACGTACCTACAGAAAATAGAATTATATATTTGTTCGCTATCCTATTACATACGAATATGGTTAGCTATTTTAACTACTATAGTAACATAATGTTACTTACTATTACCTTACTGTTGCCAAACAATAATAATATTTACTAATAACAATAAAGATAATTCCTTCAAAATCAACTAGCTGCTTTTTAAAGGTTAATAATATGGAAAGCTGTTTTGGCATATGGTAGAACTAGGCGATACCCGGTTTTATCAACCTACCCGGTTTTGTCCAACTCTCTCCTATCTACCTAAGTCAGGGAAATACTTAATTTCTACTTATTTTTCTTGAAACAGAAAAGGATACCTAGATAATGTAAAATGCGAAAATTATACATTAGAAACCTAACCTTAACGAACAAACATTTTAAGAACAAAAATTTTACAAACTAACTTTTCGACAAAAACGGCGTTCAGATGAAATAAAACTTATTACTTATCAATGAAATCAACTTAACGAGCAAGGCACACATTAATAATTATGATCCCTAATGAAAAAGAATTAAAAAATTTTAACCTGTATCTACATTTTTGGTCAAATAAATAATAATTGTAGGTACTTACACAAAAGTAATTAAATAAAAAATTTTAAAATGTAATTAAATGTAACAAAAACGCCATTCATAACTCGGTGTTTGGGCTCATTACGGTCCGCTACAAATCTAGGGATATTATTATGTCCTAATATCAGCTGATCGATGACAAATAACCGCTGTCATCTGTTTTAAAACGAGACTATTCGTGATATTTAGTATAGTAACATGTTTTATTTAATTTATTATTTATTTTAATTATATATATATATATGTTAATAATTAAATATTTTAAATACCTACATTTTTTTAACACATTTTTATAGATTTATTTTTAAATTTTAAAACGCAACCTTCTTTTAACAAAAACAAACAGAAAAGTTAAGCATTTTGTAAATTGTATCAAATATAACGTATCATTTTGTTTTTTAAATAAATGTAATTTTAAAGTTTTTTTAAACAGTTTTAATGATTTTTGAGATTTAATATAATTTTCCACGTTATTATATTCTATCAAACCTTTATAAAAAATACATTTATAAGCTAATGTTTTTTAGACACTCCATCCACATAAAAATTTTGATTAGTTCTTGTTTTATAATTATGATGGTCATAATTAAAAGAACAAAAATTTTTTAATCAATCAGGCAATAAATTATTTTTATTTTTTTGTATAAAGATATATACTAAATAAAAAATTAAATTTCTGACATTCAACCAATCTGAATTTTTCAACATAAAATTAATTTTGGTATAATTGTCATAATTTAAAATAATCCGCATTGCCCTATTTTGGGAAATTTGTAATTTATTAAATAATTCCTCACTAACACAATATAAAAATAATGGAAGAACAATAAAGAAAATGTGGTAATATAATAGTATTAAATACAGTTTTTTTTAGAAAACAAACTTAAATTAACCGAACCGATTCTTTTAAAATAACCTACTTTTCCGGCAATCTTCAATATGATATTATCAAAATAATTAAAAAATTTTAATTTTGAATCAATGATTATCCCTAAATATTTAAAACTGTTTACTAATTCCAATTTTTCACCATCAATTATTACAACATTTATATTTTGATATTCTAAATTATTACTCATAACCATACATTTAGTTTTTGAAATATTTAATTTTAATTGATTTACTTTTGGCCAATTGAATAATATATTTATCTCAGAATTTAGAGTATTTAGACTATCAAAAATATGTAAAACATTAATGTAAATTAAGGTGTCATCAGCACACATTTGTAACTTACACATTTTTAAAACTAAAAGCATATCGTTGATGTAGAAAATAAATAATATTGGACCTAGTATCCTTCCTTGAGGAACTCCTATATTATTTATTTTTTTATTTGAATATATTTTTGATATTTTTTTTTGTGACCTGTTACTTAAATAATTTTTAAACCATTCATAAACGTTTCCGCGAATACCATACTGATACAATTTACTGAATAATCTAGCCCTTTTAATAATGATCAATTTCAATGCACGAAACGCTGAAATCTTAATAAAATTATTTTGACAAAAAACGCAATTTCTACCCTATGTAATGAGTGTTCCAAAATTAAAATATTATTTCGCCCCGAACTATATATCGTACAATAGGTGAATGTGATCAAGGTATACCATGCCTAAATTTACCAAAAAGTGGAAAACCCAGGATTTTTACCCGAGAAAGAGCAAATAGATTGGTGAGGAGGGATAAAAATAGAATTGGAGTATCTATGGGGAAATATGGACGTAAGAAGAACCCAGTTTCGAGGGAATGGGACAGAAATGGTCTAGAATATCGCAAAAGAAAAAAAGTATACCACAAACGAGTTGGCAAGTATACCACGATGTTGTCGGGCATTAAGGCGGATCCATTTTGCAAACGACAGAATCATTGTTATGGACGACAAAAAGTACTTCACTTTGGGCAATTTAGATAATAAGGAAGCAGTTAAGGAGCACGGACACCTTTATTTAATTTGATTTGTTAATTTTGTTGTTGGTATTATTGTTAAAGATGGGGTATAGTAAAAATTTAAATTAAATTATTTTTGCGTAATTATAAAATGTAATAAAGTAATTTGTAATTTTGCGGAAGTAGTCCATTATCTCAAAGTGGAGCTGTAGAGATATAAGGAAAATAAACCCACAGTCGTCTCCACAAATACTTATATTAAAAGAGTTAGATTAGTGTGGTGTACATGTTTCGGTTCTAGGGAGTACCATCATCAGCACCGAAGGGCTAAAATAAATATAGAATAAATAGAAAGAGGAAGGACAAGTCAGATTAACGTACTTACCCCAAGTGCCACTAATATAAACAATGTAAAAGATTTAAAAAAAAATTAAAACTAAAAACATGAATAAGACGAGGACATTTTGATTGGTTGGACGAAAACAGATTAAAAAGTGGAAGTAAAATAAAATTCGAAAGGAATTAATTTTCTTCCTCTGCCCTACATTGAAAACAAATAACAAACTGATTGTACTGAAAGTCAAACGGAGGATATAAAAGGTCAAAGTAGTGACATCTAACAAAGTCAAGTAAAAGTAGTAAGTACCCAATAATAATGGGAACTGGCGTCAAAAGTGTAAAACGTGGTTCTTGGAGCAAGAAACGGGCATCTAGTGGCGATAGTAAAAAGAACAAATCACAGTTGTCGGCAAGAAGGCTAGTAACCCGCCATGACAAAGGTAAGGCTTCAAGCCGCAAGATGGATGGGCGGCGTGCCGTCACCCAGAACAAGTGAGGTCAGAAACAAACTAGTCATTCTAACATTCCACAATAGAGGGAGTAGGAGGCGGGTATAAAATTAAAGTGGCCATCTAGAAGTCAGAGTCCAAATTAGAAGTCGGAGAGAAGGAAGGTAACGTTTATTAAAAAAGTTCGTGCGTTAGTGAAAATTAAAAGCTTTCTGGTGGTCTTAGTAGATGGAGTAACTTATGTTATTTATATTTATTTCTAAATAGAATAATTTTTACAAAGACAAAAGGTAAGGGTTAAAAGTGGTGTAATTAAAGGAAAAACTTTAGAGATTCAAGGTAGGGGAGACAGGGACTTGATCGTTAACACAGTTGAGGTTTTTATTAAGAAGAGCCTTATGGATTTCCATAATTTCAAGAAGGTTAAGTTTGCCGCCCTTCTTACAGGAATAAAGGAGTTTATTGTTATTTAATGAGTCAAAAGAGTGGTTACTGCAGATGATACGAGAAGCAAAACTGGATTTGAAGTTGTGGCTAGAGAAATCAGTATTTCGGAATTTATTTATTTCTTTATAGTGCTCGTTGACTCGGGTTGAAAGTTTGCGCCCTGTTTGACCAATATAGGAGACATTACAGTTATCACAAGAGAGTTGATAAACACCCGACTTATCTAGTAGAGAAATTTTATCTTTGGAGTTGATCAAAAATTGACCAATATTGTGGTTAGTTTGGAAAGCAATAGAAATGTTGAACTTATTTAAAATATTTTTAGCTGTGTAAGAAATGTTACCCAAAAAGGGTAAAATGTAGAAACTTTTTGAAGAATGTTGATAGACTTATTTTGTTCAATTTCTAAAGTAAATTTGATGGAGAGGTGTAAAGAATTCAAAAATGAAAACAAAATGTGAATATCACCAAGGGAGCCATCAAATAGCAGCAGAATGTCATCGACATACCTGTAATAGAATAATATTTTAGGGGAGAGGCGGTGTTGCTGTAAATTAGATTCTAAGGAAGCCATAAAAAACTCAGCCATGAGGGGGGAGAAGTTCGATCCCATGGCTAGGCCGGACTTTTGAGTGTAGTATTTATTGTTGAACATAAAAAAGTTCTGTTTCAGAACAATGTCAATTAGTCTACATAAATCTATGATCTGTGAGGGGTTTAAATTTGAATTATTAGACAAGTGGTTCTCAATTAGGTTTAAGCAATCTGTAGGGTGAATACTGGGAAATAAGTTTTTGATGTCAAAAGGAATTAACAGGGCGGAGTTGGGGACAAAAACGTCCTTGATTTTATCAGTAAGCGACTTGGAATTCTTTATGGCATAAGTGTTCTGAAATGAAGTAAGATCTGGAAGATTATTAAGCCAAACAGAGAGTTTAGAAACCGGGGTTGATGAAAGAACCCACAGGTCTAATAGGGCAGTTAGGTTTGTGGATCTTGGGGAGGCCATATAAACGGTTAGTGGAGGGGTTCATGACCAAAAGAGAATTTACGTTACTATTGAGAAACATTAGGGTGTTATTGCAATCTTTGATGACTTTATTGACTCTAGTATTAAAGGAGGTGGTGGGATTGTAGTTTAGTTCAGAGAAATCTTTCGACAGAAGGAAATCGTTGACTTTTTCTATATATTGGTTATTGTGAAGAACTACAACACAGTTACCCTTGTCGGCCTTGGAAACTATCAAGTCCTCTTCGAGAATTGTGGTTTTAAGATTTTTAAGGGTTTTGAGGTTTGAGGAGTGGTGGGAAGGCGGAGTACCGGAGAGAAGAAAGTTGTAGTACTTATTAAAGGATGTGGCCAGTTCACTCCGTATAACTTTGGCGTTATCAACCCTTGAGCGTTCTAAGGCTTTTTCACAATCAACAGCCAAAATTTGAAGGTTAAGAGGACTAGGGGTAAAATGAATATTAAATTAAAGGCCTGATTGTAAAATGTCATCTAGAGAGAAATTAAAGTTACTAAGGTTCAAAACTCTATCATGGAAAACAAAATCAGAAAATTTACCCTCTGGGGGTTGAAGTTTGTCATATTCTCTGTGAAAATCGGAGTTATTAAAAAATTCGGATTGAAAGTTGTTATTTGAAACAGAGGAGAAATTAAGGGTAAAATTGAAAGGTTGAGAGTTATTGTGAATGTTGTGATGAAAATATAGGTTATTAATTTTATTGCGGATACGGTAGAACTTAAGCTTACCCTTGTCTTTTACAAAATCAAGAAATTGAGAGTATATAACGTCAAATTCGATTGGATGTATCAAAGTAGAAAGTTTCAAATGTAGTTGTTTGAGCTTTTGTTCAATGAGGGCTAATCTGAAGAAGAGTTTCTTGATTTCATCTTTAAGCAAAAACTTTTTTGCCAAATAGACGGCTCTCCTGGCAGAAGGGTGGTTGGTTCTGTCCTGAACGTATAGAGATGTAATTGGGGAAGGTATTCCTTCTTAGGCACTCGGAATTGAACCATATGTCCAGCTTGGTGAATTTTCTATTCAACAGGTTGTTCTTAAATTCTTGGACTATAAAAGCCTGACTGGCTGTTTCAATTTTGCGGAAGTAGTCGATTATCTCAAAGTGGAGCTGTAGAGATATAAGGAAAATAAACCCACAGTCGTCTTCACAAATACTTATATTAAAAGAGTTAGATTAGTGTGGTGTACATGTTTCGGTACTAGGGAGTACCATCATCAGCACGGAAGGGCTAAAATAAATATAGAATAAATAGAAAGAGGAAGGACAAGTCAGATTAACGTACTTACCCCAAGTGCCACTAATACAAGCGATGTAAAAGATTTTAAAAAAATTAAAACTAAAAACATGAATAAGACGAGGACATTTTGATTGGTTGGACGAAAACAGATTAAAAAGTGGAAGTAAAATAAAATTCGAAATGATGGAAATCCATAAGGCTCTTCTTAATAAAACCCTCAACTGTGTTAACGATCAAGTCATCTTCTCCTGTCTCCCCTACCTTGAATCTCTTAAGTTTTTTCTTTAATTACACCACTTTTAACCTTTACCTTTTGTCTTTGTAAAAATTATTCTATTTAGAAATAAATATAAATAACATAAGTTACTCCATCTACTATGACGACCAGAAAGCTTTCAATTTTCACTTACGCACGAACTTTTTTAATAACCGTTACTTCCTTCTCTCCGACTTCTAATTTGGAGTCTGACTTCTAGATGGCCACATTAATTTTATACCCTCCTCCTACTCCCTCTATTGTGGAATGTTGGAATGACTAGTTTGTTTCTGACCTCACTTGTTCTGGATGATGGCGCGCCGCCCATCCATCTTGCGGTTTGAAGCCTTACCTTTGTCACGGCGCCGGCGGGTTACTCGCCTTCTTGCCGACAACTGTGATTTGTTCTTTTTACTATCACCACTAGATGTTCTTGCTCCAAGAACCACGTTTTACACTTTTGACGTCAGTTCCTATTCTTATTGGGTACTTACTACTTTTACTTGACTTTGTTAAATGTCACTACTTTGAACTTTTATATCCTCCGTTTGACTTTCAGTACAATCAGTTTTTTATTTGTTTACAATGTAGGGCAGAGGAAGAAAATTAATTCCTTTCAAATTTTATTTTACTTCCACTTTTTAATCTGTTTTCGTCCAACCAATCAAAATGTCCTCGTCTTATTCATGTTTTTAGTTTTAATTTTTTTAAATCTTTTACATTGCTTGTATTAGTGGCACTTGGGGTAAGTACGTTAATCTGACTTTTCCTTCCTCTTTCTATTTATTCTATATTTATTTTAGCCCTTCGGTGCTGATGATGGTACTCAATAGTACCGAAACATGTACACCACATTAATCTAACTCTTTTAATATAAGTATTTGTGGAGACGACTGTGGGTTTATTTTCCTTATAATGTAATTTGTGCCAAAAGTTTGGAGACATACGTAATTTAGATTGATAAGAAGTACATATTTGTTTTTGTTCTATTTATGTGCCTAAAGCTTTACAGCCGGGAACTAATTGTATCGAGCTGTTACTACACCGTTTTTCGATGGCTATTCTATAACAAGCATCACATCGTCATAATAATATAATAAATCCTAACTACTGTTCCTTCACTTTAGGCCAAATATACAAACTATGTGCTTAATGTTATGTGCTCGTGGTATTATACCCGAGAAATTGATTAGTTTCAAATAGTCTTCTGAATGCTGTCATTTAAACTTAAATACATCAAACCCAATTAAAACTTTGATACGAGCGATAGAAACTTGATTGTCCAGAGAGTGTGTTCTTGCTGTATATTCTATAGACCACTAACATCAAATTACCTTGATTGATTATCTTTTCTAAGACTCAATATAGGTCTTTAGTGCAAGTTTAAGTTAATAGTTTCGTAATTAAGCATATTTTATGTCAATTTTCTGTAAAAGTTTCACAACCTTTCCAAAAATCGCAACAAAAAAAGACGATATACATTATAATTTCGGAACTATGGAAGTAAGAAATAATAGGAGAGATTTACTATCGAGGGGCCGACCTAAGAACCTGTTGCATAGAGGGGCATACCTACAAGGAATAAAAATTTGAAATTTGGTACTTACGTAACTTAATATACACTTTAAAAATAGTTAACTAGGGTTGCCATTTACAAAAAATTATCGATATTGTTATATTTTTAATTTGGAACACTTTATCAATATGTTTTTTTTTCTAAAAAATACCACAAGTTAAAATGTTATTACCAGCGCCCAGGCACTTTTTCAAAATAAAAACTGTACTGGATTTACTGAATTTATTCCCAGTTACAAACTGACTCTTTACGGTGCTTGTTGATATTTTTTTAAAAACTGTTAAAAAAATTTGGAAAAATGTCCTTGCTGGTTTTAAAAGAGCGGACGCTAGCATCTGCTCCCCTACCCCTATATCCACCTCTGCCATCATCCAGTATCTCTATTCCAGAAATACCAGTGTCTATATAATTTATCGAAAGAGAAATTGATTTGTTGTGAATGCCCTCCGGTCTCGTGGTCACTCCAACCGAATTAGATGTAATCCAATTAAAAGTTTGAAAGGCCAGGCGAATAGCAACTCGACCTATCGAGTATTTCTGCTGGAGGAAAAAGGCACGCTGCAGTTGCATTTAACTTTGACGAACTTAGATATTTTTATCTAAATAATGTTTTGCTGTTCCTAGAATTGGAGATAACTATTAAGCATTGTTTAGGACTTCCATAAAACTTAACAACAAAATAAAAATTTTAAAAAAGACTCACTGGTATTACTCATTTCATATGATAAACAAAGTTTAAACCTTCAGCTAGCCAGCGATACCAAAATACATTACAACATCTTATGGGAAATGGCTTTCGGTTATTTTTTCTGAAATTGTAATATTTTCTAGATCTTGATGTCCTGAGTAAAAGTGTCCATGAAATCCATAGATTTTCTACATTGCCTGGAATTTTCCCTTGTTTCTTACAACCATTAACTTTTTTTCGCCTTTATTGATGGAAAATTACGCCGTAAGGTTTCTTTCACTTATAAAGATATAAATTATCTACAGGATGTTGAAAATTTAAAGGCGGATCAAATAGTTAATATATAAAAAATATAAAAATACCAACAAATACCAATTTATTATATTTTGAAAACTATAAAACAGCAAAATTTTGTTCATATTTTAATATCTTATAGCACGAAGGTATAGAGGAAAAAGGGTATAGGTTGATGTAGAGTTAATTGTAAGGTATTTCATTTATAAAAAACTTAAAATCCGGTCCTGAAATACACGGTCAATTTACGTAACAAGTTCCGAAAGTGATATTTTACGGGATGAGTAGGAACTTTTCAGGACGAGCCGTAGGCGAGTTACAATATTTTTTCTGTAGCCGTTTTGTATGTTAAAAAGGATATCGATGAATATTAACGTATGAACTTTATATAAACAATTACCTATATATAACAATCACTCTTATGGTACTTGTCTTATAAATATTAATTACACAATTATGACAATTATTTATATAAATATTATTAGGGATATTAACAGAAGTGGCAGTGTTGAAATTAAAAGTAGACGCATCAGTAATTGTGCTAGTTTTCGAGATATTAATTTCGTTACTGCCCTTTTCAATTTGTGAAGCTATGTGAGTTTTGTTTCTTAAAGAATTTTCTACGTATCCCTCTGCTACATTGGTTGCTTTCCATCTTCCGTGTCTCTTCAAGTTGGTCATACTATACCTGACCATACCACCACTTTCAGTCCGTAAAGTTAGGCTTCGGTAATTTAGGAAATTTAGCAAATATGCAGGCGATTGTTTTTCCTAAAGTGTGAATACCAATAGGTTGTATAGTACATTTTCCTTACTTACTTTTAAAACATCTTTATTATTTGTCAATATTTTACATGTCATCTAAATATTACATTATATTTTATTTAGTATGGTTCTGCTCGGCGAGTTGCTCGACGAGGAAACGCCCCTGTGTACACGGGTTGGCTGGTCTTGGCCGTGGTAATTTTAGAATAACTTTTAGTAAGTTATTTAAGCCAGTTCCGGTGACCTTTACTGCTATGCGTGAATTTGTTTTGCCTTGCGGTTTGAAAAAATTAGAATTTAAAATTTAATTTAATTTCAGGGTTTTGCATTGGTTTTTGCTGGAAAAGTAGATGAAAAAACCAGCTTGATCATTTTCCTATCAGGTACAGCGTAGCGTATAGTACATTTTCCGTTTTTATAATAAACGAATAATCTACGATAGGATTACATAGATACCCAAAATCGTCCCAAAAGTTTCAAGAATCGTCCCGAAAGTAAAGAAATCGCTTCGAAAGTTTAAAAAAAACTTCCCGAAAATAGCTACTTTCGGTATTATTTGTGTTAAGTGGTAGATACTTTTGATTTAATAAATCATACTGAAACTTTTATTTTCGAGTTGGCTGCAGAAAAACGTAATAAACGATTTTTATTTCTATGTTATAATTGATTTATTTAATTATAATTATCCAATCTGTATCTGTTTTTTTTGGACAATAATTATTATTTTACATAATCTGATGGGGTGATCCATTTACAATGATTTACTTACAAAGGTAAAAGGTTTAAAAAATAGTTAAATTAAAAAGTGGTCTCTTTTATGAGACAAAATATTGTTGTTAAATTATAAATATTTTTTTGGTACATTTTTTATCTTGGTTCTTGTGCAAAACGCGTTCAGACGACCTTTGAATCGTAATAAAATGTTTTTCATAATTTGTCTACCTATATAGGTATTGTTTTAAAATTATAGTAAAATATCAGTATGTTTTTGTTTATTAATTGTTGTGATGATGATTTATTAATTATTATTTGATCCGCCTATAAGTTATTCAATACCGTGGACATATTTTATTCTGTGTAAGTGAAAAAAACTTAAGGTCTAATTTTCCACCAATAAAGAAGAAATAAAATATCAGTTTATTAAAAAGCAAGTGAAGACTCCAGGCAATGCAGAAAATTTCAAAGTAAAAAATTGTAAAATTTAAAAGGTCATAACTCAAAAACTAGTCATAGCATTAAGGCCATGGATATCTTTACTGAGGACGTCAAGTTCTACAAAATACTAAAAGTTCAGAATAATTAGCCGTTTCCGATAAGCGGTGTGAGGGGTCCTTTATACTGTGCGAGCAAAAATTATTTGCATCAAAGAGGGCCTTGCATCTAAAGACGTAATGCTTAGCCGTACAGCTTAATACCTGTTGGGTGTCAGTAACTACCTGAATTAACAATCAATCAGTTATTCCGTCATCTTTGACAGTCGTTACAAGTAATTTGATTCATCGCTAATTTTTCCAGTTTCTTGAACAATTCACACAATGGGCTTTACGGAACAGCACAAAACATTCATGGCTAAAGCGTATTTTCGAAACTGGGTTAGAGTAAATATTGAGTGGCAATACAATCCGGGTTTGTGCATGGACGATTTTCACGATCATTTTCCTAACGTTGCTTCTATTGCTGGGGATTTTAATCATTGCCTGAAAAGGACCGTGCCTGTGTTTGGGGAAACAGGTTCTATACAACACAAAAAAGGAGCAGGAAGACCATCTGTAAGAACAGAAGAACTTGTTGCAAACGTTCGTGAAATAATGCAAAATACGCCAACAGATTGTAAAAGACGCCTGTCCCAAGAAGTGGGAAATTCTTATGGAACATGCAGGACTATTCTTAAGAAGCAGGTAAATTTATTTCCTTATAAAGTGCAAGTATTCCAAGAAATACTAGCCGCAGATTTTGAAAGACGCAGGAATTACTCTCAATGGTTTACCGAAAATTTATTAAAAAAAAAAAAACGATTTATTAGACCTGACATTTTTTTCGGATCAAGCCTGGTTTCACCTCTCCGGTTATGTGAATTCTCAGAATACACGCATGTGGAGTAATGAAAATCCCCATTTTTTTGTAGAGTCCACATTGCACCCTCAAAAAATTGGTGTCTGGTTAGCTGTTTCCCTCGCTGTTTCCCGAAGAAGAATTGTTGGTCCTATTTTTTTCCATGACACAGTTACAGCACAGCGGTATAAAAACAATATTTTGAATCCATTTGTGGAGCAATTACTTGACGACGAACTACGTTCCGCCGCCGAAACTATTAACTACTTACGCAATTTTTTCGACGACAGATTGATCAGTTTTCGATCAGACATTGAATTCCCACCTAGATCACCTTGTTTAACGGTTATGGATTACTTTGTTTTTCCTCATATTTAAAGAACAACATTTTTAAAACACCAGATGCAAATTTAGAACAATAATCACAAGAAAGGATTATCCAAGAATGTGGTAACATTTATCCAGAGATGCTGGTCAACACTTTCGAAAATATGAAGAGACGTGTGAATTTATGCTTGGAGCAATTGGTAGCCAATTAAAGCAATTTATGTAATTATTTTTCTTTTTCTTTCTGTATATTCTTACTTTGTTAATTTTGTAAACAACAAAAATAAATTTGTATTTGTCTACATATTTTATTACTCATTAGTTTGGCATATCATGTCATAATATGAATTTGACGAAATTTTAACCTAGATTTGGTTAGATATATCGTCCACATATCATTGTGATCTAAACCAAGCCCTACGTGTTTTAATCCAAGCCCTCTTTGATGCAAATAATTTTTGCTACACGGTACTTTTTTAATTAACCAGACCAAAAGAAGTTATAATTATTATTATTCATGCTGGCTAATAAGTCAACTAGTTTTCGAACTCTTCTAATAGGTCCCTTAATATGAATCATTTATATCATTGACCGACTGTATTGTGTAGCATTTTATGATATCACAACTAAAACATTATTTAAATATGCCAACCCAAAATAGTTATTCACGTCTGAAAATGTCAAAGTCTAACAAATTACTATTTATTTTGTATACGTAAAGGATCTCGAAAATTGAAGAGGGTTTAACAGATTTACATCACTGTGGATAACTGAGCCAATAACCTTAGAGATAAGTGGTATATCCTTATTAAATTCGACCGTAAAGTATACTTTAATATTGTTAAACAATCTCTTGAAAAACTAAATTTTCTTGGATTATCAGGAACAACATAAGAGGACATTTATTATTTTTAGTACCTAATTTAAGGATATAAATGATTTAGATAATAGATTTTTATCCCTACCTTATTATTATACAGGGTGTCTGGAACATACTGGTGCAACAGTTGATGACATACTCTTAATGTAAAAATGGGTCGATAGCTCGACTTCTTCTAGTAGACAATGTAAACTAAATACGCTGATTCACACATACTAGACCTGTCGTTATATATGATTGTATTTTAATTTTTAATGCCAGTATCTCACGGAAAGTAGGTAAGAGTGCATACATAGTATAGGTATGAGTGCTAAATTCAAGTAAGATATTGGTACTCTTATTGAACTGGTGGAAGCAAGATCTTATTTATGGGACAAGTTCTTGGATAACTTTGAGGAAAGGGTATTACAAAATGCTTAGAAAGCGGTTTTTGCATTTCTTGCAACTAGGTTTGAAGGAATTAAAAATGTCGAGCAGCAAAAAATTGGTAAATATAGTTTCTGCCCATAATAATTCATATTTATATCTTTAAAAAACGCAATAAATACGTAATGCGCTACATAAAACGCCAGAGAACACACGTTAATATTCTGTGTAAAACGCTATAAAAATCGCCAGCCAAGGCTTTAAATTTATTAGGTATTATTTTTCGATTATTGTATTGTCCTAGTTTTCACTCTAAGTAACAAGGCCTGAAAAAAAATTTAAGCTAATGTTATCGTTATATCAAACACAAATAGTTACCCAAATTATCCTGTCGCCGACAATACCGCAGATGGCAATGGATTTGCCCGAGTTTAAAATCTTCTCTAAAACGACATTTCTATATTGGTATGTGCGAAAGGAATGCCCGATACCAATACCGACACTGATTATATCGGTGTATTTGAAACCACGCTAACTGTTACTCGTCACTTTTAATTTTGTCGGCTAAGATCCGGTATTTTCAAGCTCTGTTAAATCAAGAAATATGTAACAGTCGATTATTATTTAACAACGCGATAACAGCAGAATAAGGAAAATGGGTATATTGACTGCTTTTTAACAGACTGTTAGGTGACATTAGATTTAATCGGAAGTACATATGACAACGTTGTACAACACGACCTATGCTTACTCCGTGTCGAAGAGTAGTCACAGGATAGGACCAGTATTTCCTCTGTGTAGGTGTCCGCTAACCAACCTAACCTCAAACTTTTATTTGTTTTTAAATTGGTTGGTTCTTGTTTTGGTAAAAGTAGATAAAACCAACTGTGGGTCGTATTTTTTTGATTGATGTAAGTAAAGGAAAATCAATTTGTTATGCCAATAAGAAATATTTATACTCAATTTAATATGACTGCTGTTTTAATATTGTTGTACCTAGTTTTATTTTTTAGAAACATGAGTAGCCCACAGCGAAAAAAACGCCGTAATTTTATGTTTATTGCCTTAAAATTCGCATGATGAACTACCTACCAAAACACAAGAACTTTAAACTTTGTGTGTCTCGAAAATTTTTCAAAGCATCACATTCAACAATTTTAATAATAAATAAATATTTTCACTTTTTTTAAGGTTAGAAAACATATTTATATCTCATGTTAACTCTATATCCGCCCGATTTATTACCAGTTAGTTAACAAAGAATTAACAAACATTTACCCGATGGTTAAATTGAATCAGGAGTAAAAATACCATAAATTTCGTTTAACAAAGGAATAAAGTTTAACCGCCTTTTAACCAATGATAAAGATACCGGGCCTAAGTAAAGCAACAAAAAGCGTCAACTAGATCTCTAAGTAGGCCACAGGGATCAAAGTGTGATGTGATCATACTTACAAAAATACGTAGTAAGTTGACCACACCATCGCCATCTACAGCAAAAGCTCGATTCACCATTATCGAAGGGATCCAAATAATGGTATTTTTGTTACTTTTAAAGGTACGGGTACATAACGACGAAATAATGGTATAAATACCATTTAAATGGTACGTCTGGCAACACTGGCTGGCACAAACGAAATGAAGCTAATAAGGCATCATGGCTTTGAAACATATTGATACTTTATGGAAGATACATTTAAAAAAATCCTAGGGTAAACACGAGGAGGCAAAGGAATGACGAAATGAGATTAAGTGATAAATTCCAAAAATTTAGAAAAGCAACTAGTACTGCAATAGTTATTTATGATATATGTGTTGTAAAGATTTATATTACAACACGAGATGTTAAAGTTGTCAAGCCGAGTTTAATAAAACATCGAGTGTAGTAATATGAATTTACAACAAGAATATTGTACCAAGATTTATCTACTTTCATTAATGAATAAAAGTATTTGGCAAAAGGCATTTTTAAAAATAAAAACGCACCTGTAAAAATGCACTTGCTATTAAGTTTACTAATCAAGTTTCTTATGTTACCTTTCGCATGGTGACTGTTTTGCATGGTTACTGTCGAAACTTTGTCAAACAAATTCAAAAATATTAAAAGCGTTTTTCAAAATGAGCGATTCTGATGGAAGTTTACCCTCTGATATAGAAGCAGCGATCTCAAGTTTAGTTCCGACAAAATCCAAGGCGCGGTATGAGTTGGAGTACCAGAAGTTTGAAGATTGGTGCAAAGCTAACAAAATAAAGGAGGTGTCTGAGAAAATCCTTTTGGGTTATTTTTCCGGCAAGCAAGGCTCCCAGAAACCATCTACACTATACTAACCTTAAGGTTGAATTATCAACGTCATTCAATCTATTGCCAACCTATAACCTATTTCGCGTTGATTTTTTGAGTTTATTATTTAAATAACTAACATTTAAAGAAAATCAATATCGTCGGTACATTATTTAGGTAGTATCTGATATATTACAAAAATATCAATTTATTTCATTGCTAATTTTGGGAGAATTGTATAATGAAAGAACAATGAGTGACAATGACATAATAATGTTAAAAAAAATCTTACCCAATATTTTTCGCTATACAATTCTCCTAAAATAAGTTATGAAATTCCTTGATATTTCTTAAATATGTCAATTATTACCTATAGAATATCAGGTCGATAATGATTTTCTTTAAATTTTGTATAAAAGCTAGAAAACGTAAATAAATCTACGCGAAATAGGTTATAGGTTGGCAAGCATGTTGATACTCCCACCTTAAGTGTTATAATTTAATAGTAATTAATTTTAATTAATAACTGGTAATTAATTTTATAATTGTTAATAACAAATCATTCTTCTAAAAAGTGTGGTTTTATTTAACAGCAAAATGTTAATAAAACAGTTTTTTCTTCTATTACAGCACTAGTGCTGTAATAGATGCCCTTACAAAACGATTTACAGAACTGTAAAATTCATATTGCTAAATGAAAGTAGATAAAACAATTTTATTAAAATATTACCTTATTCCATGGACTTTGCGACACATCACAGGTATGATTTTAAAACGATGGCGAAATTACCTAAAAAAGCGATATTGTCTCTTCTTAAACACAAAGAAGCCAAAATTACAAGTGAAAGCGGGCTTCCCAAACAAAATTCTGCTTAATTAAAATCACAGTTTTTAGATGGCTCTGTCATTCTACAAAAATGCATTAAACAATGAGATGTTTCAACGATAATATCAGTGTTCGATTATGGCTCTTTAACTTGTTTAAAATCTCTCTAATAATTGTCTAAACATTTCGACCCTAAAGCGACTATCAGCGCGCGCGTCTTGCCCACGATAATTCCGCCAAAAAAGAGTCACTCGAGAACCGTAAAACGGTGTGGTGCAAAACCCCGCGATTTTTATATCCTAACTAGTTTAGCCGCCAAATTTTACCCCTTATGGGTAACGCCTACGCCGGTTGTTAAAAGAGGAGCAGCGGCCCCAGAGGTACCTTGTGAAGACCCGCCAAGATCATCCCCAAGCCGACGGATCACAGGGTAAGTCGTTTTGGTGTCGTCTCTTTTCTTTTATCAATCTCACGATTTACGTCCATTTTTCTCTACATGTTAATGAGCTATTAAGCGAGTTGTCATTGGTCCTTCACCGCCGAATTTAAGGAACTTTCTAACTTTCAAAAACTAAAAGTTATTTTTATTTTTTAATTAATTTTTTCATTGTTAAAATCTCTTAACGGTGAATCGCGTTACCTCATTTTGATTGTAAATGTAATTTTACTCATACCTTTTTATGAAATCTTACATTTTCCGCAAAATTTTCAGCCTTTTTCTGAAAATTGTACCTTTAAAATAATTTTAAAATCTGCACCTTCAAGTTGGCCATTTTATGCTCTGTAAAATTGGGCAGGCACAACCTACGGTACGCAACAAAAAAACTTATCGCCAAAATTGTTTATTGCTTCTATTGAGGTAGAATTTCGAGTCATAGGTAAACTGCCGGTTAATGTTAATTTGGTCAATATAGCTAAATGTTATTTTAACTGGAACTTCAAAGATTGATAAATATCTTTTTTATATTATCTGCAACTTGAAATCTTGATTGTCTGTGTCCTTTTGCACATCGATCAGCTGTTAATTCTTTATCACCTTTAAAAGTGAAATTAATTAGGGAGTATTTTTAAAAACTTTTACACTGACGCTAATTCTACATTTTAAAAGAACACTTTCTATTTCGGGCAGTCGCTTAATTATATTTTTTGGGCTTGTAATTTAAAATTTGAGCAATTATTTATTTGTTTTGGACTAATTAAACTCACGCAAACTGTCGGAAGCTAGAAAATTTAAAAAACTAAAGTTCCAAAGGAACACTTGTCTTAATGAAATTCAAATTTTACTAAACCTCGCTAATCGTACGAAAACAGAGAAGTCCATTATAAATTTATTTAAAGTTCGATGTGCTGAGCTTGATACTCTGAAGGTAGAATTTCTTAGTTATCATGAAGATATCATTGCTATTTTATTAAATGACGAAGAAGTCGATCTAAATATTGAAAATACAGTACATGATGGATTTCTGAGCGAGTTTTTTTCTGTAAAAACCTGTTACATGGAACTGTTTGAGGACAATCAAAACAACAGTATGTCATTAACACGCCAAAGCTCCATGAATAATCCAGGGTCACAGGCACGCCTACCTAAAATTGTCATACCTATTTTTAAAGGCGATTACAAAGAATTTACAACTTTTATCGACTTATTTAACGCTCTTGTTCACTCTAATAGTGCATTGGCAGATATTGAAAAATTCAATTATTTGATTACTTCATTAGAAGGTCCTCCGCTATCACTTGTACGCACTTTACCTATGACTGCTGCAAATTATTATACCGCTTATGACATTGTTGTCGATCGCTACGCTAATAAAAGACTTCGCGCGCAAGAGCACTGGCAGGCTCTTGAAAATACACAACCTTTAACTTCTAAAAATCCTAGTGGTTTACGAAAAATTCTTGACATTTTTTCTGAAAATTTAAGCGCTCTCAAAACGTTAGGATTTCCCACTGAGGAATGGGACTTTATTTTAGTTATGATGCTTTTAAAACGTTTAGATAGTGACACTGCTACTAAGTTTGAATTAAGCCATGGTTCCAATGAGATTCCTAAATATACAAATTTAATTGAATTTTTAGGAAAATGTTGCATTGCATACACCACTTTAACTTTTTCACAGTTAAAATCTCCTCCTCCACGCGGTAATACACGCAATTTTTTTATTAATGACTCGAACAAAACTAAAAGGTTGAACTGTTCTTTATGTAAAGACAATCACACCCTATATAAATGTCAGTTGTTTTTAAAGAAAACCCCGCAAGAACGTTTCAACTTTTGCCGAAGCAAACGTATTTGTTTTAATTGTTTGAGTAATCTACATGATCTAAAAACATGTAAATCAACTTTCACTTGCCGCACTTGCAACCAACGCCACCATTCTTTGTTACATTTACCAAAATTGACAAATCTTACTGGTGATTCTTGTCCAGTTTTGTCCAATACCCCGCCAACGTGTAGTATAACTCCTCTAGAGGAAACCTCGACCCCTGTGTCTTCTTCACAATCTATTTTTTCAGAACAACCCGCTTCAAATATCGTACAAAATCGTTCGCAATCTTTAATTTCTAATGCCTTCGTTGGTGCTGGAATGTTGCATCACCGCTCAACTGTTCTCTTAGCTACCGCCGTTGTTGAAGTTTTAGACAACCAAGGCTGCTTTCAGTCTATGAGGTGTTTACTTGACTCGGGGAGCATGACTTCATTTGTAACGCAAAACACAGTGACGCGATTGGGTTTGCACCAATCTGAGGGTCACTTTGAAATCAAGGGACTTAGCTCGATGGAAGCACGCTCTAATCGCGGCACTGTAACGCTCAAATTTCGTCCTCATGGTAACGATAACATCAGTTTTCTTACCGACGCCATAGTTTTACAAAAAATATGTGACAATTTGCCTTGTCAAAAAATTAATACTCAGACGTGGTCGAATATTTGCCATTTAAACCTCGCCGATCCTAATTTTTATCGTCCTGGCAAAATTGATGCTTTGCTCGGCGCCGATATTTTCTCGCAGATTTTATTGGATTCTCATATTCCTGGAACTGATAATAAACCATCCGCTATTAACACGCTTTTTGGTTACGTGTTGATGGGAAAACACAACCAAAATTTTCCTGAAACTTTATCATTTTTTTGCAAAAACTTGGAATCGTCTATAGATTGCACTCTCAAAAAATTTTGGGAAATTGAATCCGTTTCTTGTCCTGCTAACCCCTTTTTATCCCCAGAAGATGAAACATGTGAGAACCAATTTTCTACCACGCATGCCCGGAATCATGATGGTAGATATATTGTGACTTTGCCACTAAGGGACCCCTCGCCCTCATTTCCTGGTATGCGAGATCTCGCTGTCAATAGATTTCTATCTCTAGAACGCCGTCTTCTTAAACAACCCAATCTTTATACTGAATATTGTAAATTCATGCAAGAGTATTTAGACCTAGAACACATGCAGTTAATTTTGAATCCTTTTACTTCACCAAATAATTACTACATCCCTCATCATTGTGTTTTACGCCCAGATAGTCCTACGACTAAACTCCGTGTTGTTTTTAATGGCTCCGCCAAGCTACCGAATCTTATGTCTTTAAATGATCAGTTATTGACTGGTCCTAAACTTCAACCTGACATCGTAAAGATTTTGTTTAATTTTCGATGTCACAAATATGTCATTTGCGCCGATATCAAACAAATGTACAGAATGATACTCGTCGATCCTAGTCAGCACGACTATCAACGCATTATTTGGAGGTTTTCGCCTGATGAACCTTTAAATGATTATAAATTGACGACTCTAGTCTATGGGTTGTCCCCCTCTCCTTACTTAGCTCTCCGTACTTTACGTCAATTAGTCGATGATGAAGGTTCGCTCTATCCAAACGCTTCTTATGCTATTCGCCATCATAATTTTGTTGACGATGTCACTACTGGTGCATCAACTTTTAAAAATGCTAAAATTTTAAAAAATGAACTTATTGAACTTTTTAAAAAGGGATGTTTCGAAAATGGTCCAGTAATTGTCCTTTACTGTTAGACGATTTACCCCAAGATTATTTGAATCCAACCCTTATATCATTTGATCCTGAAAATTCCGACACTTCTTTAAAAATCCTTGGTTTGCAGTGGAACTCGACCAAGGACTGGTTTCTATTCTCGATATCTCCTTTGGATCGTCCATGTACAAAACGCCATATGTTATCAGAGTTAGCTAGATTCTTTGATCCCATCGGGTTTCTAGCCCCCCTGACTTTTTATAATAAAATTCTTCTTTCAAATCTTTGGTCACTCGGGCTTTCGGGGGACCAAAGTCCGCCAGCAGACATTGTGCGAAGTTGGAATCAATATAAATTGGAACTTCCACTTCTATCACAGCTTCAAATACCTAGATTTATTTTATCAGATGAAGATTTTGCCTACGAGCTGCACGGATTTTCTGATGCCTCGTCCCGAGGGTACTCTGCTGTGGTTTATCTTCGTATTATTAAGTCTGACAAAACTTTAAAAACCCACTTTATTTGTGCTAAAACGAAAGTAGCTCCTCTTAAAAGCATTACGATTCCTCGTTTAGAGCTCTGTGGAGCTGTTCTTTTAGCCAAACTTCTTCATTATGCTCTAGAAGTGTACAATGATGTTCTTTCTTTTGAGAGGGTTTGCGCATGGTCAGATTCTCAAATTGCTTTAGCTTGGATTCGGTCGTCCCCACACCGATGGAAGACGTTCGTTTCCAATTGTGTTGCCTACATCCAAGAGAAGGTGTGCCCTGATTCTTGGTGTTATGTCAGTTCCAAAAATAATCCTGCAGACCTCGCCTCCCGAGGATTGCTTCCATCAGATTTATTACATAACTCCCTCTGGTTTGATGGACCCCTATTTTTGCGGTCTAAAACTGATTTTTTGACTAGTATGCAGCCCCCGTCAATTGAATCTAATTTTCTCGATAGTGCAAAACTTACAGAAGAAAAAAAGGTGGTTTTTGCAACATTTTCTTCTGCTACTAATATTCTTGACAATCTTGTCGACAATCATTCTTCTTTTTTGTTTATTCAACACACTCTGGCTTATATTTTACGCTTTATTAATAACGCAAAGGCAACATCCCAAAAAGTTGTAGGGCCACTTACAGCTGATGAACTGACCAAGTCCCTGCATCTGTTAGTAAAGTGTACGCAAGAAATTTATTTTGAAAACGAGTTCAATAATAAACAATTTTCAAAACCTTTACGCAAACTCAAAGTTTTTCTAGATGATCAACATATTCTGCGAGTGGGTGGACGCTTAAAACACTCTTCTCTGTCATATGATGCTAAGCATCCCATCCTTTTGCCTAGAAAATCTCCATTAACTACTTTAATTATAAAATATTATCATGAAAAGCATTTACACGCGGGACTAAGGACCCTGCATTTCTTGCTTGTCCAAAACTTTTGGATTCTTTGTCCCAAAAGAAGTATAAATTTAGTTTTATGTAAATGTATGATTTGTTGGAAAACAAACCCAAAATCTTATCAACCTCCTATGGGCGATTTACCTGCCTCCAGAGTTTCTCAAGCGAAGGCATTCTCGCACACTGGGCTTGATTTTGGTGGACCTTTTAAAATTTCTATGGGTCGCTATCGGGGTGCGAAAACTTATAAAGCCTATATATGCTTATTTGTGTGTTTTGCCACAAAGGCCATTCATCTGGAATTAGTCAGTAGTTTATCTTCAGAAGCGTTTCTGGCTGCTCTTCAGCGCTTTCTAGCTCGTCGAGGTAGAATAAGTTGCCTTTATAGTGATTGCGGAACTAACTTTGTTGGTGCCGATAAAGAAATTAAGTCCTTGTTTAAAACTGCTGTTTCGAAAGAAAATATTGCTTGGAAGTTTAACCTCCCTTCTGCACCTCATTTTGGTGGGCTATGGGAAGCTGGAATCAAATCAGTCAAATCTCATTTGAGTCGTGTGGTAGGAGAACAAATTCTCACCTACGAGGAGTTCTACACTGTCCTGACCTTGATTGAAAGTACTTTGAACTCTCGCCACCTTACTTCTACTAGTTCTGACATAGATGATCTAAATGTTCTTTCCCCTTCTCATTTTTAAACTTTAGAGCCTGTCTCTTTACTACCCTTACCTGATATGTCTCATATACCTCTGGGCCGGCTGTCAAGATTTCAACTTCTGCAACGCATGCATCAAGATTTCTGGCATCGCTGGCACAGAGGGTATTTGCACACGTTGCAACAACGCAGCAAGTGGTTAGATTCCTCTACTTTACCTGTTATCGGCACCCTAGTTTTAATAAAAACTGAGAATAACCCTCCCTCTCAGTGGCCATTAGGTCGCATTATTTCTCTAAGTCCAGGTAAAGATGGTGTTGCGCGTGTGGCAAGTGTAAAAACTGCTAGTGTCACATTCAAAAGACCTTTAGTCAAATTGTGCCCACTTCCAATGTAATTACTATTTTACTTGTATATAATTTACTTTGATTTTGTTACTTAGTCTTTTCTTGTACGCTTTGTTTGCATCTAAGAATGCTGTAAGTATATCTTTTAGTTGCGTATTGTTGTTATTGCGGCATGAAGGTGCAAATTTATTTAAAATGGGAATTTTTTTTCTTTCTTTTTCGCGCATTGAAAATTCTTTTATTTTTTTTTATATGTATTTCATATATTGGATTTTTTGAAAATGCATTGCTTAAAGCAATTCATTTTGGTCGGGCGGAATGTTCGATTATGGCTCTTTAACTTGTTTAAAATCTCTCTAATAATTGTCTAAACATTTCGACCCTAAAGCGACTATCAGCGCGCGCGTCTTGCCCACGATAATTCCGCCAAAAAAGAGTCACTCGAGAACCGTAAAACGGTGTGGTGCAAAACCCCGCGATTTTTATATCCTAACTAGTTTAGCCGCCAAATTTTACCCCTTATGGGTAACGCCTACGCCGGTTGTTAAAAGAGGAGCAGCGGCCCCAGAGGTACCTTGTGAAGACCCGCCAAGATCATCCCCAAGCCGACGGATCACAGGGTAAGTCGTTTTGGTGTCGTCTCTTTTCTTTTATCAATCTCACGATTTACGTCCATTTTTCTCTACATGTTAATGAGCTATTAAGCGAGTTTTCAATCAGTATACAGGCGCTTCTTCAAAAACCCAATCCTAGATATCAGAGGCGTATTCAATTCACTCAGATATTTGGATAGATCTGATCTTAAAAATTGGTTCAGTGATCCAAGGCGAAACAATGATTCTTACGTTACTTGTTCGTTTTGGATTCGGTTTTGTCTTAACACCATTTCATGTTCAAAAAAATGGAACAAGAGTAGTGTAGTGTAAGGGGGGGGGGGAGGGATTTTCAGTTTCTCATCCATGTAAACGAATATAGGTATTATCTAGATGTGTTCAAAAAGAAGTGATTTATCTATTTCTTCTTCTGCATCAAAGTTACATAATTTTCTTGAAAAAGGATATAAGCAAAGAATACTAATAAATCTAAAAATAGGGACATAAGGGAGGCCTATAACTCCCAAAACCATAAAGTAAATAAAAATTCAAAACCGATCGATCGATCTTATCCTGCGACTTAATCACGCCTCAGGACTTGTATGAATCATAGTCGGTGGCATTATCACGAACGCGTCGACAAAAGACACATCCAATAAAACAAACAGAAAATATAATATATTGACAAACAAGTAGCTAGCTGTTAAAGAATTATACCTTTGGTGATGTTGAATGTCATTTAGTACAATAATAATAGCGTATATCTTTAATCAGTCTCGGTCTCTACTATAACGATTTAAAGAAAATATCCACCTTTTTGGCATATTCACTCAACCTCACGAACTTTCCCGTTAGTTTAGATTTATCAATACTGTTTAATACGCTTCATTAAGCCAAAAGGATTAAACAAAGCTCAGCAAAGTTTTCATTAAAATCTCATTTGCTTGTTTCACTAATTCCGTGGCGGAGTAGAGCTATGGTTGAACGTAAATAATAAGTTGGTTGGTGAGTTTTGTTAGCGAGAAACTTACTTTAATATTATTGTAACACTGATAATAATTTAAATACAAATTAAATTCTACATAGATTTAATTATCATATTTTAATTTTACAATGGTTAAAATGTTTTAATAAATGTACTTACAATAATGTTTTTTTTTATATTGACGGGAAGGGGCTGATGGGCAGACTCTGAGGACGTAAAGGGATAGACATGCACGTGGATTGAATTCTACGCTAAACTGTAGGTTCCTTAAAAAAAACTTATTTAGTAACGTGTAATTACTTGAGTAATTTTCGTATTGGCCCCAATAATGTTGATCGTGTAAAATCCTTATCCCCAATAAATTAATAAATTTATATTTTTTAGACACTCTATTAAGCTGTAAACAAAAGTAAATTAGGAGAATACAAATAAAAGTCTAGTACTGAACATTAATCACCGCTAGCTTGTTTTAATTTAAAATCGTTGTTTTTTATTTGTAGCGCTAAACGACAATGGATTGTTTTCAACAAGTAAGTATACGTATTCTAGAGTTTCCTTATTAATTATTAATTTAAGTTTATAGTGAAGGATATCAAACAGCAATAAAAGCTTTAGGAAAAAAATTATCTATATAAAAGTTCTATTATGTTTGTTTTTTGCAGCAAGCAGCTGTTAACGATGCAAATGGCGTTACAGCTCTAATACTCTAGTAAGATGACCTTTTTATTTCTTTTGTTACATTCTATCCTGTTTGTACTAGTGATGAATGTTTATACAATCGAAGAATTCTTAACTTTATTTAAATACATTTTTTTTAAATATATCAGTGAAGAAAGAGTTTAAGTGTCCTTAAGTGAAGGGTTTAGTTGACCATGTTTTAATGACATAATTTGCAATAACATGTAACCCAAAAAGCCTGAGCGTGATTTTTAATCAGATCAATTTTAATTGAAACATTAACAACTAAATAAATCAAAATAAAATAAAATAGTTAACCTTATAATAAACATAACGGGGCGGATTGGCGACTCTTTTATTCAGGTGATCCTTGGCAAAGTTTACCTGAAAATAATGAAAACATGGGTTGAGCAACTCTTCTTCCACAAATTTCCACTTGATAAAAATTAATAACAGGTAGTGAGCTTTAAATAAATCTTTACTTTAACGTGACTTAAATATATCTGATGAGTTAATATTTAAATGACATTTCAGTATGTAAATTACTTTTAAAACAATTTTATGACATCAGTTATTTAAATTATATCTCGAACCAATTAACAATCAATATTAATATGTCATCTTTGTCACAAAGTAATATTTCTTTAACTTAAATGCTCTGCAATAATTAAAATATTATTATCTTCAAATAAACACATATCCCCAGTACTGACAAGCTACCAGTACCAGCTTTGGATTATGCATTTACACGTGATTGTGTAAAGGGGTATTAACCCTTCCAAAGTGCCCCGTAGTAAATTACTACCAAAACGAGGTTACAACTCAACCTCCGAGGTTACAACACAACCTCCGGTCATGACCAACGTGGCAATACCACACTTTGTACTGAGACGTACAATGGACACCAAAACTAGGGTCCGCTCACATACAAAGCTTGTAATATATCTTGCAATGCGTGCAATGATCCCAGACCCGCTCCAGATATGATACAAAAACACTTGCCAAACTCCACTGTACTGAGACGTGCAATGGACACCAAAACGCGAGGGTCCGCTCACATACAGGGATTGCTAAATATCTTGCAATGCGTGCAATGGTCCCAGACCCGATCCAGATATTTAGCAAAGCAATAAAAACTTCCACGGACAAGACAGTGAACAATTAATTAAAATATCAAAAACTATGAAAAATATACACAAGGGAATATGTAGAAAAAGTATGCTCAGTGATTTAACTCACCCTTTCTTGTCTTTAGTCTGTCGCACAGCACAAACGTGAAATAATTTTAAATATCTATTACAAGCACACTTAACTTCAAGACATTCAAAACTATAATAAAATAAAGCTCTCGAATATTTGTACCAAAGGCAGTTTTTCTAACATGTCAACGTAAACAAATCGTACCCCAACTAATATCGACAAGTAACTTGATCCGCTTGGATTTTATAAACACCCTCGCCGGCCTCGAGCTATAAAAACGAAATATTTAGGTACCTACGCTTCTTAAGTGCTTTTAATAACCAACTATTGGGGTGATAAATACCGTTAGTTCTTATTTAATTTAGCTTTTGCATAAATACAGGGTATTAAAAAATATATAGGTCTTACAAACAGTACTTTTTTTTTGGAAAAATATATAAAAATTTGAAGTTGTAGAAAAAGTCTAGTCGATAACCAACACATGCAAAATTATTTGCACATGAACGAGTCGACTTCGGCTCAGTTTACCAAACTGTCTAACTCCTGTGCGAAGAGTCATTTTCAAACCTTGTTACTCAATGTACTATTATTTTTAAATGAAAACCCACTCTCTTCTATAAATACATTTACTTACCTACTAATTTCGTGACATTCAAGTTCAGTTAATTCCTTTATAATAAAGGGTTAGAAATGTCAATAGGGCTTATCGTGAACCGAAATCAATTAGAAATTTATAAATATGCAATTTAAATATTTTTAATGAGGAAATAATTGCTAAAAAAGTTTTGTAAACCGTAGTTTATTTTGTTGCTGGCGTACAGTAAATAAGTCTGTAGTAATTGGAGCAAAGTAAGCGAAATTTGGATAGCCGACGAAGCACAGAGGGACCAACCATAGAAATTCTTGGCAAAAATCTTCTATGAACAAAAACGTAATCAATTAAAAAATACCTGGATGCGATAGCTAAACAATGGCTACTGACGACACAGTACACATATTTTACAAAATAATCGAGTATCAGAGGCGCAAATAGACGAAACGAGTCAGTTTGACCCATAGACAATTTACCTTTAGATACGTACAGCTTATCTTCTGCGCAAACAAAAGTTGCATTTTATGGATGAAAAATACGCCCGAGAGCATGACTCGCCGGTCAGCTGCCTTCCCTCTGGACACCTTCGTGCATGCGCACAAACCTCGTTTTATCGGCCTGTCCTACTTTACGGACATGTTCAAAATACCCTCCCAGAACCGGCTCGGCCGCCATTTTTGTTGTTGCGTTTTGGTTTCTCTGTGGATTCCTTGTAGTTTTCTTAGCTATCGTGAATTGTGGGTATTTAATATTTACGGATTTCTAGTTTGTGTGTAGTTTAGTGAATTGTGTCTGATTGTAAGAAAATTAATTTTGTCAAAGTTGCTGGTTGCTTATTTTTTTGGTGAAAATCTGTACACCCCGACATTAAGCTTTTAATAAAGCCAGTATTCCACAAGTCAAGTTCTCGGGCAAACACTTTTCAAATTCTTGAACAAGAAATTTTGCTTGAAAATGTTTTACATGTACCTAAGTTTTTACCAATATACCAACTAATATTTAACTTGAGGTTAGGTACGCGATAACATCGGAGATTGGTTATTTTGCTGGTTTTGTTTGTTTTTATATTCGATTTTATTAGACTAGTTTAATTCACTTGTTCTTGTTCTCTTCCTTTTCGAAGTAAAAACACGATGACGAATCATTTTTAAACAAATTTTAAAAACAAAACCTATAAAACAATTTTCTATCCTTAAAATCTAATAGGTTTGCTACTACTAAAAATGCCAGAAATCACTACCTTTTTTCCCAACTTGATCAAAAATTGAGAAGAAAGTACAATTTTTTGGCAAGAATTTAAATTTTAAAGTCCGGACCTGTCTATTTTCCCATTCGTCAAATGATCATTTTGCAATGCGCATGTCTAATAGTGTCTAGCTTTGTTTACATGCGCGAGGCCATAAATCTGCCAGTTGCGTGATTATCGTTTGCTTATCTAAAGGTAAATTGTCTATGGTTTGACCTCTTCACCTGATTAAATCAAAGTAAAAGAGCATATATACGCTTTAGATATTGATTTACATCGTTGCGGTTTATTCGCGTTTATATCTACCAACAGTTGCCTGAAACAACTAGGCCAATTATAACTTCTCATAAAACACCTAGGACTATTATTATGAATTCTTAGTTATCCGAGAGCCACAACTATATTTTAATAACCGAACTTGCCTTAGATTATGATTTATATATTTTTCACAGACTCCCACACTCATGTCATTGCGTTTACATTGTTGTTACTATCTATACAAACGAGAAATACCAATATCAAAATCGCTAATCGAATGAGACGACATGCTATTGTCCGCGATCAAAACTGATGACACTGACGTGATATGCATATTCGCTGGTGCCATCAGTTTTAGTGACGTAATATAATTTAAAATTGTTTTATTTGGACTTCAGTTTTGAAAGTCGAACGAAAAATTATGTACGAGTTATTTGGAAACTTTAAAATTTAGTTTAACCGAAAATGAGGGAAAATGTATCGTTATGTAACCGTAGCTGTGTTTAGAAAAACAGGTTCTATACAACACAAAAAAGGAGCAGAAAGACCATCTGTAAGAACAGAAGAACTTGTTGCAACGTTCGTGAAATAATGCAAAATACGCCAACAAATTGTATAAGACGCCTGTCCCAAGAAGTGGGAAGGTTTTATGAAACATGCAGGACTTTTCTTAAGAAGCAGCTAAATTTATTTCCTTATAAAGTGCAAGTATTCCAAGAAATACAAGCCTCAGATTATAAAAGACGCAGGAATTATTCTCAATGGTTTACCCAAAATTTATTGGAAATAAATGATTTATTAGACCTGACATTTTTTTCGGATGAAGCCTGGTTCCACCTTTCTGGTTATGTGAATTCTCAGAATACACGCATGTGGAGTAGTGAAAATCCCCATTTTTTTTGTATAGTTTACATTGCACCCTCAAAAAATTGGTGTCTGGTTAGCTGTTTCCCGAAGAAGAATTGTTGGTCTTATGTTTTTCCATGACACAGTTACAGCACAGCAGTATAGAGACAATATTTTGAATCCATTTATGGAGCAATTACTTGACGACGAACTACGTTTTGGATATTTTCAACAGGACGGTGCAACCGCCCATACAGCCGCCGAAACTATTAACTACTTGCGCAATTTTTTCGACGACAGATTGATCAGTTTTCGATCAGACATTGAATTCCCACCTAGATCACCTTATTTGACGGTTATAGATTACTTTTTTTTCCTCATTTAAAGAACACTCTTTTTAAAACACCAGTTGCAAATTTAGAACAATTACAAGAAAGGATTATCCAAGAATGTGGTAACATTTCTCCAGAGATACTGTTCAACACTTTCGAAAATATGAAGAGACGTGTGAATTTATGCTTGGAGCATGGCGGGGGCCAATTTCAGCAATTTATGTAATTATTCTTCTATTTCTTTCTGTATATTCTTACTTTGTTAATTTTGTAAACAACAAAAATAAATTTATATTTGTCTACTTATTTTATTACTGATTAGTTTGGCATATCATGTCATAATATGAATTTGACAAAATTTTAACCTAGATTTGTTAGATATATCGTCCCCATATCATTGTCATCTACGTTTTTTAATCCAAGCCCTCTTTGATGTAAATAATTTTTGCTCGCACGGTACATTTTTCTTCACATTTTTTTTCTCATTTTATTAACAATCATTTCTTTTTGCATTTATACATAGCCCGCCTCAATACACTTGACTGGACTTGAGTGTACTGATTCATTACATTCTATATTTTATGAATGGTCTACCTTCTTAAGTTTTATTATTTTTAATAATTTGAAGTTTCTTCAAATTACTTAACTCGAAACCAAGTTCCCTCTGTCATCTTAGGGCTCCGTTAGGACTGAAGACACCTTTTGGAATTTTAATTTTTCTTTATTCTCCTAAGGTTCAATGTAATTTATTTTGCAATTTTGTTAAGGACGAAAACGTCAATGTTGTTTAACACTATTTGCACAAATAAATCTTCTGCTATCTTTAACTATTATTTAACTCCTGCGAACCCGTCCTGCATCAAATATTTTTTAATAAAAGAAGTATTTATTGTTCTTTTTACAAAAAAAATTGGGGAGGCCTAATGCCCTTAAGCAACGCCGAAACCACGAAATTAAAAAATTAAGCTCCGAAACAATTAGCAATTTGTCAGGCACACCTTGGCCCGTGCTCGCGAGAAATAAGAAAACGGATTATTCTCCATAAAAAGGCGATTTTTCAAGCATGCTCCGACGCGCCCGTAAGACTTTTAATTAAGTAAAGACATTTAATATTGCCGAGCATAACTCAAATTTATATCAGCGCAAGATTAATGAAAATTGGATTCAGCCTCGTTTTTAAAACTATTATTAAACGCCGACGTGTGCGAAAGAGGAGAGCAGCTTACAGATACTCCGTAGCTCAATTATACTTAATTTTAGAGCTTAAGCCTTAAAACAGAGGCGTGCATTTTTTGGAATGGTGATAATGAAACCATAAGTTTTACTATTGGAGGCTTAACTTCTCTAATTTTTATAATTTATTGTATGTTGACCTATGATTAAAATTGAATAATATAGTCTACAACTAAAACCATAAATCGTTTTTTACTAAGCCAGTACAAGTAGCTAAATCTTTAGCTTATTCACAAAAACTTTGTAAAAAGCTTCGTTCTTTAGGTTTTATGTAGGCAATTTATATTACTATTTAATTGACTAAAAATCTTCCAAATTCCCAATGGGTAATACACCCCAGAACGACCTTAAAGGTATAAATTGTTAGTATTTTGCACAAAATAAACTTTCTCGTAAAATACTATTTGCTAAACTAGACGCTGCCATACCTAGTTTAGTAGTTAGTAAACAAAAAAAGCCTACAAAAAAAATTGCCTACCACACAAGACCTTACTACACACACACACACTTACAATAACAACAGTAAGTTCTTAGCAGTCACTTACTACTGCTTCAGATCAGTACTGCAAGTTCTCTCCTTGAAACAGTGAGGTCCTCATAGCTGTGAGGCATGCGCACGTGTAACTTTTCTGAAGCACAAGCAGTTACATTGCATCAAATCAGACACCTACACAAACACTATCACAGTAGCTAACAACAAACACAACTAACACTTCCGCAACAGCTTACTACTGCTACAGATCAGTACTGCAAGTACTCTGAAATAGTGGGGTCCTCATAGCCGTGAAACAATGGTAACGTGATATCTCTCCTGAAGCAGAAATACGTACACTGCACCAAAATCCTTACACCTATATAAATACCTTCACAGTAAGATGTAAACAAACAAAGTAATGAGACAAACCCGAAACCTAGGTACACCGGTACCTAGGTCTAGGTGAAAAACGAAGCAAAGCATGCACTAGGCGTGCAAAGCGGAAATACTAATCGAGTGGTCTGAAGGTGTATACGCCTAAGGCGCAGAAAATTGCAAGAATTACAATCAAATACATTGTTAAAATAAGTATATTTTTTTGGATTTGACATAGCGTATGAAAAAGGATTGTTGAGTATGGTGGCTATAAAAAAAATGGATACATTGTTAAATATGGTTCACATGGAAAAAACCCATACAAAGATCACTTTATTCCTGTAACTTATTTCAAAACCCATGAGCTGATAAAGCAAAGAAGCGTATTCTTATATGCTGTTGGCAGAAAACTTACCTACGAATATAATTTTTTCTGTATACCTACTCAGTAAGCATTAAATTTACGAATGGAATTCGCAAATTAATTTCAATATGTCAAGGTTTGATGTAATCAAACAAAATAAGAGGATCCATCGATAGTCAGCTTGCAATTATCGTTAGGGATAATTTTTCGAAAATTAGGTACTTCTTGCTCTTATGGGATTTTTTACACATGAGGAAAATAATCAAATGTAATCCAACAAGATGTTTGGGGATTATCAAATAATAATTTTACCTGCCACGAAATGCGTTACCCAGCAACACCACGAATCCGAAGGATGTGTATTTTCCAAATTATTGTTGCAAAAAAGGGTCCAATTATCCGATATCCAATTATGCCCGCCCAAACATTTACCTTTGAGGGTATTGAGTCCTTGCTTGGACAAATCGGTATTAATTTCCCATACTCAAAAACCTACAATTTGGAGCAATTTTTTTTATTGTTTAATTCGTCATTAAAACAAACATTACTTGAGAATTGCCTATCATTATTTACCCTTTTCATAACTTTAAACAAAAGCATGCTTTTTGTATTTTATCGCCTTCCCTTAATTCCTGTAGGTGGTTTTTATGGGTTTAAGGATCTTAGGGAGCAGAATTTAGAACTTATTAAAAAATACCTACTTAAAAACAACTAACCCGTTAAACTTGTAAATCGAATTCTCAACAACCAACAAAAAAATAAAACAAACATTACGTCTGCTGAACATCAACCCTATTTAAAGATTTCTTATATGAGAGGGTTATCCGAAAAAATAAAGACTCTTTTGACAACGGACAATGTTAAGATAGCTTCTAATAGCGAAAATACTATAGGCAATACTATCTACTCCAAACTAAAGGACGAAACTCCAACACCCCTTAAATCTAATATAATTTACAAGGTACCCTGTAAACTGTAAATAAGGTACAAAAGTATATACAGGGTGTTTTTTAATTGAGTGCCGATACTTAAGGTTCTGAATCCTTGGGTGATTTTAAGAAGTAAAGTTAATATTAACATATCGTCGGCTGAATGCAAAAACTAGGTAACTTAAAATTTCGTGATTTTGAGTTATCTAGTTTTTATAATGGTCAGGATTAAGCAGAATTGAATGCAAAAACTGGATAACTAGTCAATCTAAACTGGCAATATTATTTGTAATTGTAAAAAGTAGATAAAAAAAATGTATACTTCTATTTATGCTATAAATAGGTAACTGGAGATATCCATATATTTTTTAGAGTTTTCTGAGTCTTTTTTGAAATGAAAGTAGACAACTGAAGTTACCTGCTTTTTTTACATAAAGATGTGGACCTCCTTCAGTGTTAATAATGGCTAACTAAAGGTAGCAAGTTGCGATCATTCTTTTTGTTTGCTACAATGTCCAAAAAAGACACCAAATTAGTTTAAGAAACCCATTTTTTTCAAGTTAAGTTCAAAAATACAATAATTTTCTAGTTGTCCGATGTATTTTTTGTATTCCTGGTTTACGTTTTGAATAAAAATGTTAGTGCAAAAAGTAGGTATCTTCTGTTTTCTGTAAAAAAAATGTAACTTTTTTGTTATATTTTTTTTATTTTGCACTGAATGTATTCTTTTAATAAAAATAAAGACCTACAAACAAAAATTAAGTTGTTTTTTTAATAAACTGTCTCCAGACATTATTCTAATATGTCACAAATAATACTTTTTCGATTTTCTCGAAACTACTAAAAACAAGTTACCTAGTTCTTGCATTCAGCCGACGATATGTCCTAAAGCTCTTCATTTTTGAGCTACAGGATGTTAACATTTAAAAAAAATATAACTTTTTTATCATAATTATTATATCACTCTCAGATATTTTTATGAAATTTTGTACACACCTTTTAATCATTAAAGAGCATGTTTTCACTTAAAAGATTTTTTAAAATTTTTACCAGTGACGTCCACGGGGTTTGAACTGAATATTTTTAAAGAAAAAAATTAATTGCGATTTAAAAAAATAAAATTTTTAAACATTTTTTTTGGTTTTTATTTTTTTATGCAAAAAGGGTGCATCGTACGAAAGTAAGTCAATGGACTAAATTTGCTCCAAAATAAATTAGGATTTTAAATATAAGTTTTGTTTTTAGAAAAATCAGTGGCGTCCCATTTTATTCTTTAAAAATATTCAGTTCAAACCCCGTACGGACGTCACAGGTAAAAATTTAAAAAAATCTTTTAAGTCAAAAAATGCTCCTTAATGATTAAAAGGTGTGTATAAAAATATTTGAGAGTAATATAATAATTATAAAAAAAAAGTTATATTTTTTTTAAAATATTAACATCCTGTAGCTCAAAAATGAAGAGCTTTAGGACATATGTTAATATTAACTTTACTTCTTAAAATCGCCCAAGGATTCACAACCTTAAGTGTGCGGTCTTTAAGTTGTGGACTGTAGATGGTCGCCTGGCTCGGCCTTTTCTAACGTTTGTAAATTAAAACACTCAAAATAATTTACTTTACTGCTTTTTGTATTGACAATAGGCTGACACACAAGAAGAATGATTAATACAACAATATAAACAAACTGTCTTATTTTTGACAGTAAAAAACCATGGTAACGTTGTTCACTTAAAGTATATCAAACATCGCCCCGGCCTTGAAAGGGAGTCCTTTCAATACGGCACGCACTCACATTGTTCAGAGCACGCACTACTTGTAGCATTAAGAGTTCGAAGGCAAAGGACAAAGTTTTGCAAAGGAACGTTTTATTGTTCCTGTTTTGGTCTTTATAGTAGCGACTCTTGCTACACCATCCTTGCCCGGGTGTAATTCTATAATTCGACCAAGTAACCATTTAAGAGGAGCTTGGTTATCTTCTTTGATGATGACCAAATCGTTGACCTTGAGAGAACTATGTGTCGTCTTCCATTTGCAACGTTGCTGCAATTCTGAAACGTATTCAAGGGACCATCTGGACCAGAAATGCTGCTGAAGCTGCTGAATACGTTGAAAGTGTTTGAGTCGATTTTCTGAGGTTGAAGTGTAATCTGGATCAGTAATTGAAGTCAGGGGCCGCCCAATAAGGAAATGAGAGGGTGTCAGAGGTGTTAAGTCTGCGGGATCACTTGAGAGCGGAGACAGAGGACGCGAGTTTAGCACCGCCTCTATTTGAACTAGCAAGGTATAAAATTGTTCAAAAGTTAATATAGCATCACTGGCTACGCGTTTTAAATGATATTTTGTGGACTTAATGCCAGCCTCCCACAACCCGCCAAAATGGGGCGAATATGCTGGGATAAATGACCACGAAATTCCTTCATTTTGGATTGAATCGGTCAAAGCTCTAGCATTTTCTTGCAAAAAGGTACCTAAACGTTGTAGTTCTAAATGTGCACCAACAAAATTGGTGCCGTTATCCGAGTACATCTGAGAGGGCCTTCCACGACGCGATATAAAACGTTTAAAGGCTGCTAAGAATGCCTCTTTAGTTAGATCCGAAACCAGCTCAAGGTGGATGGCTTTAGTTACGAAACAAACGAACAGGCTAATGTAGCCTTTAGTAACTTTGCAGCCACGACCCTGTCTGCCTTTTAAAGAGAAGGGTCCCGCATAATCCACGCCAGTCGTAAAAAATGGAGGAGCAGGGTTCAATCTTCGAGCAGGTAAATTGCCCATAATTGGGTTAATATGTTTAGGATTAACTCGAAAACAACGTACACATTGGTGAAATGTTTTTCGCGCCAAATTGCGTCCTGATAAGGGCCAATAATATTCTCGAATTGATGATAATAATAGTTGAGGTCCCGCGTGACATAAGCGAATATGTTCTCCTCTAAACAATAATTTAGTGAATCTATGCCTTGAACATAAAAGAATCGGATACTTCTTATCATATTCAAATTTTGAATTTGCTAATCGACCGCCTAGTCGAAGAATTCCGTCATCGTCGAGAAAGGGATTAAGATTTGATAGCTTGCCTTTTCCATTAGATTTTTTATGATTGATTTTAAGAGCTGATATCTCATTGGAAAAGCTTTGTTGCTGTACTATCTTTATTAGACATAAAGAGGCACGATTAATATTTTCCGTATTTAACGAATTAAGATCTCTCTCGATTTTGGATTTAAAACAATTGTCTTTGAACCTCATACAATAGGCGATTATTCGTTTTATTTTAGATAAATTAGAATATAGGTCAAAGTCTATTATCGAGTTATTGACTGAAAGTTCTAACGATATGACGTTTTTTCGCACTTCGGGCAAGCCGTTGGTCGAAGCTTGCGATTTTGGCCAATAACTTTCGTCTTGCTGTAACCAGCTTGGACCGAACCAATAGGTCTCAAGGGACAATAAATTGCTGGGCGCGACGCCGCGTGATACATGATCCGCTGGATTGTCAACAGTTGGAACGTGTCTCCAATCTTTAGTATCCGACAATTCTTGAATGGCCGCAACTCTATTCGCGACAAATATTTGCAAGGTGTGAGGAGCCATATGCAACCATCCGAGCGCTATCGTAGAGTCGCACCAGTAAGTGATTCTTACGATTTTTATATTTAGTGATTGGTTCACCCTTTTAACAAGTCTGGCAAGTAATACCGCTGCTGTTAGTTCCAATCGTGGAATGGTTTGTATTTTTAAGGGTGCCACTTTAGATTTGGCGCAAATCAATTTTACAGATACCTCACCTTCTTTATTTTGCGATTTTATATAAACACAAGCACCGTATGCATGTGAGGAGGCATCTGAAAAACCGTGGATCTCTACATAAATTGCGTTTTTGCAAATAACTTGCCTTTCTATGCTTATTTGATTTAATGCCGTTAGATCATCCCGAAATTGCAACCACCTGGTATGCAGTGCGTGCGACAATGAATTGTCCCATCCTACTCTTTCTAGCCAAATATCACGCAAAATGATTTTGGCTTGTATTATTGCTGCGCTTAATAGACCGAGGGGGTCAAAAATTTGAGAAATTTCGGATAGAACTGTTCGTTTTGTTATGCGTGTACCAAAGTTGGTTCCTATTTTATACGAAAGGCTATCTTTACGGCCGTTCCAAATCAAACCAAGTGTCTTGGTATTTTTGTTTGCTCCTAAATCAATTAAATCTGTTTTATTGGAGGTTTTTATGCCCTTTAACACCTCGGAACTGTTTGATACCCACTTTCTTAGATAAAAACCGGCTCCTTTGAGAATTTCTGAAACCTCGTTAGCTAAAGAGACTGTTTCCTTCACGCTACTCGAACCTGTTAACAAGTCGTCCACGTAGAAATCCTCTTTGATAACTTGCGAAGCAACCGGAAAATTTGCTTCGCATTCTATTCCGAGTTGAAAAAGACATCTAATTGCTAAGAATGATGCTGATTTAGTACCATACGTAACAGTTGATAGTTCATACGTTTCGATGGGCTGATCAGGATTATCACGCCATAAGATTCGCTGTAAACAGGTTTGATCGGGATTTATTTGACACATTCGGTACATCTTTTCGACATCCGCGGCAATGACATAATTATGTTTTCGGTAACGCAATAAAATTGAAAAAAGATCCGATTGAATAGTTGGGCCAGCCATTTGTAAATCGTTAAATGAGTAACCGCTGCTGCTTGCACACGACGCGTCGAATACAACGCGTAACTTAGTCGTTGAACTACTTTCTTTAAGTACGCCGTGATGTGGCATATAATACGCATGCCGCGCGCTATCTGGTTCGCCGACCTTAGTCATGTGGTTCAGCATATGATATTCCTCAATAAACTTACTATATTGTAGTTTAAAATTATTATCGCGATTGAATTTACGCTCTAAAGCGTAGAATCGTTTTTCTGCTATTTCGCGAGAATCACCCAATTTAATTACTTCATCTTTTAGCGGTATAGTTACCTCAAAATGCCCGTATTCATCGCGTTTTACCGTTTCTATGAAATGCCTTTCACAAATTTTCTCTTCGCGAGACAATAGATTTAAATCGCGAACTTCTTCTATTTCCCAAAATCGCGTAAGTTGTTTGTCGATTTCTATATTTTTCAAAAGGTTACAATGGATTTTTTGGGATTGAAGCCGATCAGCTAAAATTTGTCCGGATACTATCCAGCCAAACTTAGTTTTTTGTAGGAATGGACCGCCACTGTCTAATTTGATTTGGCCCACGCACATGACATCCCAAAAGTAATCTGCTCCTAAAAGCATATCAATTTTGCCTGGTAAATGAAAGTTTTCATCAGCCAGTTGTATGTCATTGGGAATTTTAAGCCTTTGTTTATCGACTTTAAAGTTTGGTAAATCGCTAGTGATAGTTGGTATGATTAAACATGAAATTTTGCATGAATAGTAATTTACTTGCGACTGAGCTTGTAGTGTTGCACTACCTTTTACGTTAGATACAGTATCATTCAGCCCGCTGATTTGTAAATTGATCGGTTTATAGGAAATTCCAAGCTTACTGTAAAACTCTTCAGTAACAAAGCTGCTTTGTGATCCCGCGTCTAGTAACGCACGCGCAATAAATGGTTTATTATTTTTATCAAAAATACGTAGCAACACGGTTGCAAGAAGTACCTGCTGATTAACTGATATATTGCGCGACGATAAACTTATATTTCCGTGCGGTAACTCTCTATTTTCAACCGATACATTCGAATTTTGTGCGTTATGCAAATTATCGCCTTTTTCCGAATGTATTAAAGTATGATGTTTTCTCTTGCATGTTTTACAAGGCCCGGAAAAGCACTTTTCATATAGATGCCCGAATCTTAAACAATTTAAACAAAGCCGTTTTCTTTTAGCCTGTTCTACGCGTTGATTTATATTTAATTTTAAAAACTCGGAACAATTTTGAATGTAATGCTCATTTTTACAAAAAGAGCACGATGGTTTTGCCGCACGATTTCCCGACAAAAGCGTTTTAGGTCTACGTTTAAACCTGTTATAATTAGAATCCGTACTTTGCTCTTTATCATCTTTAGTTTGCTCTATGGACTCAAGTAAATCAGCCCTTCCCTTTAAAAAGTCGCTTAAGTTCTCAAGTGTAGGTGTTTTGTGGGTCGCTTTTATTTGTTCCCACTTTCGAAGTGTAACATCGTCTAATTTCGTAGTAATTAAGTATATAATTAAAGTATCCCACGATTCGATAGGTTCATTTAAGGTTTTCAGGGCCCTAAGATGTTTGGTAACACCGTCAACCAATTTTCTTAAAGCGCCAGATGATTCAAATTGTAACTTTTCTGTGTTAAATAAAGCTTTAACATGATTTTGTATTAATAATCGATTGTTATTGAATCTATCACAAACTAACTGCCATGCGTTATCGTAATTAGAACCTGTGAACTCCAGACTGGCTATAATTTCAAGAACCTTTGGGCCTAAATAAGCCCTCAGATAATGATACTTCTGGATGTCGCTAAGTCTAGCGTTTTGATGAATAAGCGATTCGAAAGTGTCTCGAAACTCTAGCCACCTGTCATATTCACCGTCATAAGTCATAATTTCAATAACTGGCAGTTTGACGCCACTAGCGCCATCGCTTATAGGTGGATTATTAGTATTGCTAAACGCGACTGAACTCTGCGTACCTCCACCAATGGCATTTAATGGGGCCGAAATATTATCAGCAATTAGAAATCGTTTTGATCTGGCAACAACCCCGTAAAAGGCGCTCTCAAATGTTTCACGTTCGGGGTACTCGTTTGTTGGATCTGTACTGATCTCTTCGATTTGACCTTGCAGGTCTTCAAATTCATCTAGAACGTTTTGGAAGCGTTCTGCTCGCTGTTCTAGTTCTAAAAAGTCGATTTGATTATCGATAGTGAAATCGACATATTTTTGCTCTAAACGAGTTATGTATTTACCAAAAATTGTTACTTTAGCTTTGACTGAACCTCTCTTTCTAATGAGTTTTTCACTCTGTGTATCAGGCTTATCCGTCATTATGATTGATTTTATTCAAACAATCTCGAAAATGATAACTAAATTATCCAAAATGCGTTAGAAAATTGTTTGAATCGATTAAGGTATGACAAGATTCGTTCGAAAAACTCGCTAGTTAAAATAAGATCAGCCTAAAACTACGCTTAATGGGAATGCAACACAGGAAAGTATGGAACGGACACACCTGTTTGATGTCTTCTTTCTGTTTTGCATCCGCTGCTCGGAGGTCCAAAATATGCGGTCTTTAAGTTGTGGACTGTAGATGGTCGCCTGGCTCGGCCTTTTCTAACGTTTGTAAATTAAAACACTCAAAATAATTTACTTTACTGCTTTTTGTATTGACAATAGGCTGACACACAAGAAGAATGATTAATACAACAATATAAACAAACTGTCTTATTTTTGACAGTAAAAAACCTTGGTAAGGTTGTTCACTTAAAGTATATCGGCACTCAATTAAAAAACACCCTGTATATAGAGCAAACTGGAAGGTATTTAGAGACCAGAATGTCGGAACATGCAAGAGACTGCAGAAACTTTCATGTTACCAAAGACTCAAAAACAGCACTTTTTGACCCTTTTAAAACGTACGGGCATACTTTTGACTTTGAAAATGTAAGCATTTTAGGGACATAGACTAATTATTATAAGAAACGCATTTTAAGGGAAATGATAGAAATTAAAAATGACCCGGAAAGTATCAATCGAAAGACAGGTATAGAAACCCTCAGTACTTCATATTTTAATTTAATTGAAAAAACGAGAAGGAAAAAAAAAGAGATTTACAACAATAATTTGTTTCTACATTATCACTGCTAATACCTGAAAAACAAATCAATTGGTTTCTCGCCTTGCACAGGTTATACTACAAAATTTTGAAAATTACTAATTGTTTACGGTGCCGTTTGTTACGTGTCCCTTTTACCATGATGTGTCCTAACTTTATGTTTTTTTTTGTTTTTTACCATTGTGACTCGTGGAGCCTATTTTAACTGTAAATTTTTACCACTTTTTGTTTGTTGTTTTGTTGTTTTTTTGGGTTCACCCTTGGTCCCTATTTTATCTTATTTTATTTTAATGAGAAAACTTTTCTCTTTTCCAATAATATGTTTTAATTAGGGTGTACTTTTAAGAAAATTAAAATACACAAATTGTCATAACTTTCAATTACACCTGCTTGTAACTGTGTTACTTTTTAATATATCAAAGATATATATTACGTAGTTTCTGTTATGTTATGTTATCGAAAATAAGATTTGTCATTTTTTCAAACAAATCAGCTATGTAAATTTTTTATCGGTTATTGTTGAAACCAAAGAAAGAATCCTAATGTTTCAGAGCCCTGAGGAAGGAAATATATTTTCCGAAACGTCAGCAAATTAAAATCATTTGCTCCCTAAGATCCTTAAACCCATAACAACCACCTACGTAAAAAGACTTTAGGATCATTAATAATTTTATTTTATAATTTGATATTTATACTTATGTTATTTGCGCAGTACTATGGACTGATGCTTTCATACAATTTTGTCAAGAGCCATGGTGCTAATTCCATTCTTTATAATATGAAGTATAAGATCTAACTTTGTAATATTTTTTTGTGCTCCACTATCGAGTACATCATTATTTTGCTGTAACCAGTTGTATTTTATTAATTACAGTACCTTTATTCTGAAAATTACCAACAATTAAAAGATAATAATGTGGCATATCGGACAAGTGTGTAACTATTTTTTATATTGGAATACACTGAAATCCAAGTTTAATGGATACCTTGGGGCGGATAGACCACAAAGGCCGTTTCGTCCTTGTTAGGACTCTACGGTCAGCCATAACCCAACCATGGGAATTGCTTGGGTTTGTTGATCTGTTTTCTGGTCTGCAAAATGGCAAATGTTTTCGCTGAAAATGCAAATAGCGTTCCCTATACTAGATTGTGATGCCTTCGTGGTTTATTTAGTTGTCTACCTTTCGATTATTACCAGTGTGACTGCCTTTCATATTGGAGTTAATTCCGCTGGGATGGCGCTACGTTGTATTGATGGCTGCTTGGATTTTGCAATTTTGCAATTTTATTCAAAAAATAATTCCAAATTGGGGTAATTTCTGAAAATATCAAAAAAAGTTTTTTTAAATTCAGTTTCTAGCCTATATGCAAAATTTCAGCTGCATAAGATAATTTTGACTTTTTACCCACCACTAAAACTTTACTGATGACACTGTATTTTTTTGTCTTATATTAAGGTGTATTACTTTCAGACACAAACTACGTTTTCAAAAATACTTATTTTATGAAGTTATCTTATACAGGGTCAAAAACAAATAAACTTTGCATCACATGTGATTTTGTAGAAAAACACACATCTAATATGGCGCTACTTTAAAGAAAAAGTATCTGAAATGAAGCATTGTCAAAACTAAGAAATTTTATGTAGGTTGCGTTGAGTCTTATTTTGAAAAAGTATGGGTAAAAAATCAAAATTATCTTATGCAGCCTAAATTTTGCATGTGCGCTAGAAACTGCATTAAAAAAAAATTTTTCTAATAACTTTTTTCGATACTTTTAGAAACAACCCCACTTTTGAATTATTTTTTGGAAAAAATTAAAATTTCACAGTTAATGCGAATCATGTGACTACTTTTTTTTGCCTAATTTTCATCTCGATCGAAGCATCAAGATAAAGGCAAATTTCGAATAAAGTTATTAATAAAAAAAAATCCCATATGATGCGGACTTTACTGGCCACACTGTATATTTTATACATTTTAGGGAGTTTTGAAGCAGGTTTTATTTCTTTTGTAAAACTGGTATTTCAGAAAAGAATTATTACATTTTTCTAAAGGTTACTGTTTTTTTTTTAATTTGTCTGCTACGATCACACGGCAATATATATTTCAGCGTAATTTAAAAACGCAGGAACAAAATACCCCATTAAAATAAAAGTCCCCAAGTCGTAGGAAACTTCCTTTTTAACGACTATTAATGCGAAGTTAATTTATGCGCATAAACTAGAAACACGGGTCTTGTAAAATATGTGAAGAGTTTGAATATTTTATAAAGGCAATGTGATACTAATGGGGTGGAAACACGGAAAATCCATGTTTCGGGCGGCCCTTTTCACCATGTTTTAAATGATTTTCCTAGCTGCAATTTTCCTAGACCTAATAGCTAGAACAAATAGGAGCAGTCCTTATCTACATGCTCGTTTGGAGTACATTTATACTTCAATGGCTTTGCTGACCCTCTTAAAAGTTCTTTAAAGGCACTTTCATCGTGTCCGTTTGCTGTTTAAACGTTTGGTTGATAATATTCTATATTACATTAGTACTTTACGTTACAAGACCGGAAAGTAGTGTTTTTCAGGTCGAGACAAGCATTTCCAGGGCGAGCCATAGGCGAGGCGAGAGGAGTCGTAGTGTTTTCGGGTGGCGATTTTACAAAATATATACTATTACAGCACAAGACACGCCTCTAACTACGAAATTACAAAATATAATCGGCCTCAGCACAATCCTGCAAAATCTAATCGTTTGCAGCACAACGTGGCTGATCCATATAAATAAATCGGTCGAGAAGGAATAAAGTTATCGAATTTTAAAAATGTACCTACTTTTTCAATTTGAGCTATACTGTATGCAAAATTGAAAAGCAAAAATAATATACATTAACATTTAACGAATTTTGGAACGCTTCCGGGTGACGCGTTTCGTGTCAGGTAAAAGTATTAGGTAATCTCGAAACATCGAGTTGTATTCAAAAGATTACACAACGAAATAAAGTACATATATCCTTCTTATCTTAACCCTTTGTGGCCCAAATTATTTTTTTATTATAAATTACATTAATATTATAAAATTTGGACTAAATGTTGGTTCTAAATCACAATTCTATGTAAAAAAAATACATAAGTAGTTTGGTTTTTGTTAAATCGTGTGGTTCCACTGTGGGACCACCAGGAAATTAAAAGATTTTTTCCTTACTTTTTAAATTTATTTATTGTCGCCTACAAAGCAGTAAATAATAAAAAAAAAATAAGCCTTTCTTATTTTTTGTGAAAAAGGGCGAAACAATTCTTTGTAGCTGTAAGACAAAGTCCAACATTACACGAAGAACAGTGCCATCTGGTTCTGTGAGGTGAATTTCTTGTGCTACAATTTGCACATCTCACCTTAGTGCCGTGAATGGGCATGTGTGCAGCCTTACTTATTCTCCGCTCTAACGGGACATGTGGCTTGTATTTGTTAGGAGTTGGTTCTGAGCTTCTGCGACCCCTCTGTGGAACTTCGGGATCAGCACCTATCAGTCCATTCGCTACTGCAAGACGGAATTCTTTTAGGGACAGTGTTTTTCCACAAATACCACTTCTTTCTTGGAACATAATATGTGCATTCACTACTGTGAGATCTATAAAATGCCAAAAGATTCTGTGCCACCATTTTTTCGATTTACGGTTGATTTCGTAACAAGATTTCAACATATCGCTTTTGTCGACATATCCCATATGCCGATTATAGTCTTTCACAAGTTTTATACACGGAAATTCTATGCTAGAACCATCTTTTTGTTTGCGTGAAATAACGTCAACATCTGCAGGATTATGAAAGTTGCTTAGAAAATGTACAGATTTATTATCTCTCCATTTTAGAGCAATAATTCCAGTCTGGCTAACTTTCCAGTCCATGTCACCCCTTTTCATGGTCTTGTCTTCCGCAAAATCCTTTGGAAAAAATTTTCTATCTTTTCTGGCAGTGCCACAGCTATATATTTCATCTTTCTGCAAATGTAGTTGTAAAGTTGCAGAATTAAAAAAATTGTCCATGTAAACTTCATGATGATTTCCTACTAGCGTTCTTGTCAAATCATTGATCACTCTTTCTAATAAGTTGTGTTCACTAGCGTTTTCTGCTTTCCCTGTTGAAAAAAAAAACAAGATATTAGTTTGATGATGTAGATATGTGGAAAAAATATTTTTATTACCTGTATATATTTGAAACTGGGAAACAAATCCAGTTTCATTGGCGCGAACCCACATTTTGTACCCTCGTTTGATTGGCTTCATCGGCATATATTGCCTAAATGAAATTCTGCCCTTGAATCGAATCATAGACTCATCTATTGCTTGGCATCGTGTTGGCTTATATAACCTCGCGTAGTTTTCTGAAAGCCTTTCTAACATTGGCCGAAGTTTATATAGTTTATCATAGGATGGTTCGCCTTTTTTGGGTTCCACCGATTTATCGTTTAGATGCATGTTACCGAGGAACCAACCAAAGCGGTTTCTTGACATGCAAGAGGCAATATAATGATCTCGAAGTTCTTCTCGAGCGGACCAGTAATCTTTGTAACTTGGTAAATGTTTGATGCCCATAAGAATATTTAATCCTAGAAAACATCTCATTTCATTATATGTTGTGGGCAGGTAAGTATTTCCTGTGTTGTTTTGAAAGGCGTAAAGATTTGTTTCAAAAACTAACTTTTGTAGAAGTTCTTCTGAGAACAGGAGCATAAAAATATCCAAGGGACAATCAACCTCGGCATCGATTGGAACATCGGGTCCAGAATCTGCGCTAAAAGGTACTGGTTGAACAATATTTTGTACAGATTTTGACCATTGAAACGTTGGTACTGTCGTTATCTTAGCACCAGGCACTAACACAGCTAAAGGCAAGTCATCATCTGAATCCCAATCAACCGCAGGAGCCATTACCGGACCATAATCTTCATTGGATAATTGGAAGTCTATATCATTAATTTCTCCATCGCCGCTGCTATACGTCGAATGAACTGATTCGTTGTCCGATGGAATATCATCTAACAAAGTATATAAATCAGCAGGCGGCAACCGCTCTAATTCAGAAATGTTCAAATATTTCCTCCCTAAAACATTTAAAAAAACTTAGATGGTCAAGCGAGCCAGTGGTCCCATATGGGACCACATAGTATAACCTTCAAAATATCAATGAACATTTTTATTTTTTATTAATATTATCTAATATTATGTTCAACTAAACAGTAACAAATATAATTCCGATATACACACCTTTCATATTTTCCTTTTGCATCGTGAAACACTATTAAAATTATAATAACATAGGAACACTATCGACACGCAAAATAAACCGGGTAAATACACCATCTATAATGGCGATTTATCAACTGACCACGCGGCGCCGCCTAAAGATAGCTGCTCCCACCACTACGAAAACGTGTGGTTCCAGGCAGCGCTTACTGGTCCGCGAAATTTCAACATTTGATATGTGGTTCCAAATAGGAACCACATGCCCGCAAAGGGTTAATCATTCTTATTATAATAATTATTGTTATTCCGAGTCGAAGACGAGGAAAATTTTCTATCAACAAAAACATGAGTGAAACCGAGAAAAAAATTATCGGGAATTAATTCTGGTGCGTGGGAGATTCGGTAAGAAAATTTCATAAATTGGAGTTTCTTTTAATATGATGAGCTGATGAGACCTAGGACCTATTCTCAATAAAAATTACAAGTTAGCAACAAAATGTATTTTAATTTTATTCTGAGTGACGTTTGCCATAAAAAATAAAGCACTTCATTTTTGACAGAAAAATTATCACTTATTAATTTTATTAGGTTTATAGACTATCGCGATAGTCTCCCGTCGCTATAAGCAACGCAAACAAAAAAGAGCCTTCTAATTGGTTGAAAATAAATTTATGAAATTTTCGCGATAGTCTCCCGTTGCTATAAGCAACGCAAACAAAAAGGAGCCTTTTAATTGGTTAAAAATAAATTTATGAAATTTTCATAGTAACGAAATCAAGGTAGATTGTATTATCAAAGATGAAAAAACAGGGACCGGAAAAATATTTTTTTTAAAACCGACCAGAAAATTTACACTTTCTGAACAATTTTTCGTCTAGAAAATAACGTTTTTCCCATCGCAAGACCGGAAAAGTGACATTAGAGACCGGAAAAAGCTTTTCCGGGACTCTAATGTCACTTTTCCGGTCTCCAATGTCACTGTCACCCTGTTTTTTGTTTTTCCAATCTCTCTTTGATAATACAAGATACCTTGATTTCGTTATTATGACAACAACATTTCGATGTATTGTCGAGTGACAGTTCGTTGATTTTTAATTTTGTTCTTTATGTCAAACTTGTTTCGCGTAGATTATAAAATATATCGAAGTGTCGGTCTTAAAAAAAATATTGTACGTCACACAACCGAAAATTAGTTTTTTCCAGGTCTATCCAAGCTTCCAGGACTCGCCTATGGCTCGCCTTGAAAATGCTTGTCTCGACCTGAAAAACACTACTTTCCGGTCTTGTAACGTAAATTACTATTGCCGGTCCCTCACGTCCATTTTCCGGTCTTGATCGACAAAACGTTATTGTTATTATAAGTGTATATTTTCTGGTCGGTTTTAAAATAGTAATTTACGTTACAAGACCGGAAAGTAGTGTTTTTCAGGTCGAGACAAGCATTTCCAGGGCGAGCCATAGGCGAGTCCTGGAAGCTTGGAGAGACCTGGAAAGCACTAGTTTTTGGTTGCGTGACGTACAATATTTTTTTTAAGATATATATTATAATCTACGCGAAACAAGTTTGACATAAAGAACAAAATTAAATATCAACGAACTGTCACTCGACAATACATCGAAATGTTGTTGTCATAATAACGAAATCAAGGTATCTTGTATTATCAAAGAGCGATTGGAAAAACAAAAAACAGGGTGAAAGTGACATTAGAGACCGGAAAAACGTTATTTTCTAGACGAAAAATTGTCCAGAAAGTGTAAATTTTCTGGTCGGTTTTAAAAAAAATATATTTTAAACTTGTTTTTAATTTTATTATTTCTAACCACGAGAAAGCAAGAATGACATATTATTCGCTTTATCATATTAAGCCGACAAGACTTTAAATGCAAAGTTCCCCCAGGTTTCACGCCAGTTCCACAATGAAATCCCATTTTCTTGACATGTATCACGAAATCAACGCATATCAATTAATATCATTTCCAACAAGATTTAGAAACAACAATTTCTCTCTTCTTGACCTCTTTTTGTGCAATTCAAAAACTCTGTCTACGATATACAAAGTAAACCACCAGTCGGAAAAAGTGATCATTTAGTAATTACTGCCAAATCGCAAATAAAAACTATTATTAAACCGACCCAAAATATACTCAGGCGTAACTTCTGGAATGCAAACTACATTGGTATTAATGATCACTTGCAAGAACAGTTTCAAAATGTCACACCAACCATAATTCCCTCCAACACTACTTACAATGATATTGAAAATATCTTAAATTCTACAATAGATAGGTTCATACCAAACGTTTCCGTAAAAGTCAATTCTCAAAAACCATGGATTAATAGGCATATTTTTAAAGAAATTAATAAAAAAAACGGCTTTGGGATAAATATGTCAACAGAAGAACGATAGAAAACTATCAGAATTATAGGATTCAAAGTAATAAACTAAAACAAACAATTGCAGAAGCACGACAAAAATACGAAAATGGAATAGCAACAAATGGCACATCAAAGCAATTTTTTAAATATGTAACAAAAAGCCTTAACTCTAAAGTATCATCTATATCGATAAAAGACGATAACAATGCGTTAATAACTGATCCTAAACATATGGAGGAACAATTCGCCGTACAATTTAATAAAGTATTCAGTCCAAATCAGAACGTCATACCAACTTTACCAAACACGTCAAGAGTAACTAATACGTTAGACAGCATAGAATTTACAGAATAGAAGGTAATCAAAGCTTTAAGTGAAATGAAGTCTGACTCCAGTCCAGGCCCGGATGGTTTTCCAACAATACTTCTACAAAAGTGCAAAGGCTCTGTTAGCAACCACCTTTCGCTATTATTTCAGGAGTGTATGAATTCAGGAAAAATTCCAGAAATCTGGAAACAAGCAGTAGTTACTCCACTTTATAAGAAGGGTGACAGACATATTGCAGAAATTATAGACCCATTAGCTTGACCTGTAATCCTTGCAAATGTCTAGAAAAAATCATAGCTACAGAATTGACTGACTTTTTACTTAACAACAAAGTTCTACCAGATTCACAACACCGTTTCATTTCTAAGCGCTCAACAATTACTAACCTTTTAAGCTGCGTTAATAAATGGACCAAAGCTCTCGATGACATGCAACCTACCGATGTAATATACCTGGATTTCGAGAAAGCATTTAATAAAGTACCACATTCATTGTTGCTCTACAAGCTTGAACATTTTGGTATAAGAGGCAAGCTTCTTAGTCTAATCAATGACTTTCTCACCAAACGCTTTTATCAAGTAAAGGTCAATGGTATATTATCCAATAAACATCCAGTTATAAGTGGGGTCCCTCAAGGATCTGTTTTAGGACCATTGCTGTTTCTGGTTTACATCAGCGATTTGTCATGGAATATTGAGACATTCATAATTTTTTTTGCTGACGATACCTTGTAATCCATTGTTGCAAAAGCAATGCTTAGACAGATATCTGAGGCGTATTGAGTCATGGACAAGCCAGTGGTGCATGAAGCTTAATGTATCAAAATGTACAGTATTGCATATTGGCTCAAACAATCCTTGTGAAACATATTTGCTAAATGATCTTCAACTTATTAGTGTTACAGAACAAACAGATCTGGGGTTAGTGATTTCTTCTAATTTAAAATGGGAAGCACATATTATTAAAATGGTAAAGAAAGCCAATAGTTTTATTTTCATGGTGTAAAAGACTTTCAAAAATCACTCTCTACAGATTGTAAAGAAAATGTACACTTCCTATATTAGACCAAAAATTGAATATGGATACAATATTTGGAACCCCTACTACATCAAAGATATTGAAATTTTGGAAAGGGTCCAAAGGCGGGTTACCAGAATTCCATTTGAATTGAGAGGTTTACCTTATCCCGAAAGACTTAAAAGATTTGGGCTAACTACTCTGAAGCAAAGAAGAACTAGGGGTGATATAATAGAAACTTTTAAAATACTAACAAACTACTATTCTTGTAACTTGAGAAATTTGTTTCATTTAAATCAGAATCAACAGCTTCGGGGACACTCAAAAAAATTAAGCAAAGAAAAACCAGCGACATTTCCAAGAAAGACCTTCCTCATCAATCGGGTGGTGTACACATGGAACTCGCTTGAAGAAAGTACAGTCTGTGCAAATAGTGTAAACTCCTTTAAAAACCAAGTTGATCGTAATTTCGAGCAGTTAATTCAAAACTTAGTGCATTACGGTGCTTGATGACATTCGTTTTTAAATATTTAATGATATTTGTGTACATGTTTAAATAACTTTCGCGTACGAATTTAACCAGTAATTTGAACTAGCCAACGGACTTTTAGACATTTTAAATCACGATGAACAATTAAAGAAAGAAAAACAAATTAAAGAGACTAAAACAACAGCTTCATCGGACTTTCCGCTTGCTATTGATAAAATAATAATAATAATAATAATAATAATATACGCCAATTTTTACTCTAGAATCATACTCTGTTGCCGAAGAATCCAAGGGGTTTTGGGTTTTATCTAAGCTAAAGTTGACTAAATTTGTAACTATTGGGAATTTACCAGTGCTATGGCGACGCATAATGCCGGCTACCAGGAAAACGGTTGGCTGGCAGCCAATCAAAAATTTAACCTTACAGCCCGAACAGTATAGTAAACTGCACAAATTCTCTCGTTTTAAAACAGACAACAGAAAAAACTTGTCATCGATCAGCTGATATTGAAACATAATAATATCCTCAGATTAGCAGTGGACCGTAATGAGCTTAAACACCGAGTTATGAATTGCGTTTTTGTGCTTTTTGTTACATTTAATTACGTTTTCAAAATATTTAGTGGTTGTGTTACCTATTATTTTTACCTTCATTGAATTTTAATTACTTTTGTGTGGCCGGTAAGTACCTACAATTATTATTCATTTGATCAAAAATTTACAGATTAAAATTTTTTATTTTTTTTTTCATTAGGGATCATAATAAAATTATTATTGTGTTCCTTGCACGTTAGTTGATTTCATCGATAAGTAATAAGTTTCATTTCATTTGAACGCCGTTCTTGTCGAAAAGTTAGTTTGTGAAATTTTTGTTTTTAAAATGCTTGTTCGTAAAGGTTAGGTTTCTAATGTATAACAAATATATAATTCTATTTTCTGGGTCTATACCTACGTACCTTACATAGGTAAGTGAAATTATTATTATATATTACTATTATTATTATTTGTATGGCAATAAAATAAAGTTTTTAACATTAACCCATTAACGCCGGAATTATTTTTTTTTTAATTTTTGATTTTTTTTTCGTTTACTACCATCAAGAAACACTTTTGAGACAGAAAATTAAAGTTAGAATTTTATTGTTGCTAAACTTTTCGCAGTACCTGGCGTTGCCATATGGCAACGCTAGGCGCTTGTATGACGTTAAATTAATGGATGTGTAGTTTCGTAGAAATATAGTGTAAGGAAGCTTCAGTTACTCAAAAACAATTAAACTATAAACTAGATATTGTGACGTATGTATTATCAACTATAATAGGAGCGGGTAAACATTATTATTCCCGAGTATGAAAAAGCTTAAAACAGTCTATACATAGAGCTACATTGCATTTCCCACACATTGTTCTGATTATAAACTTGCAAGTTCTGCCCCCATCTTCTTTTTTATTTTCCACCGTACTTTGAACTAAATGATCAGTTCGATCAAATCTGATGGTTTGACGTTCCATATGGCAACGCACGGCGTTAATGAGTTAAGTTAGCCTACATAAAAGTTTAGAAATGTAACTGTATCAATAAATTGCATTTTAACGAACAATTTCTATAAACACCATTTTTGGGTCTACGTACCTTACCTGAGTCAAAAACTATTAAAGTAGGGTTTTCATTGGCAGAAAAATCAAATCCCTGGCTAAATTGAAGCTTTTAACCTTATGTTAGCCCACATGCAAGTTTAAAAGTGTAACCGTATCATAACCAACAAATTCTATAAAAACCGTATTTGGGTCTTCGTACCTTACGTAAGTCAAAAACTGTTAAAGTAGGGCTTCCACAGACAGAAAAACTAAATCCCTGGCTAAATTGAAGCTTTTAACTTTATGTTAGCCCACATGCAAGTTTAAAAGTGTAACCGTATCATAATCAACAAATTCTTTAAAAACCATATTTGGGTCTACGTACCTTACCTAAGTCAAAAACTGTTAAAGTAGGGCTTCCACAGACAGAAAAATTAAATCCCTGGCTAAATTGAAGCTTTTAACTTTATGTTAGCCCACATGCAAGTTTAAAAGTGTAACCTATCATAACCAACAAATTCTATAAAAACCGTATTTGGGTCTTCGTACCTTACGTAAGTCAAAAACTGTTAAAGTAGGGCTTCCACAGACAGAAAAATTAAATCCCTGGCTAAATTGAAGCTTTTAACTTTATGTTAGCCCACATGCAAGATTAAAAATGTAACCGTATCATAACCAACAAATTCTTTAAAAACCATATTTGGGTCTACGTACCTTACGTAAGTCAAAAACTGTTAAAGTTGCGTTTCAGTTAATTTAGTTTTTTCAAGGTTTGGATAATTATAATATTATATAGTTTTTAAATCTATTTTGACACTTTAGCTTTAAACGATATAAAAACTCATGTGTATTATTACCTAGCTTAAATTATAATATTTATAAAACAAAACTTTCAAAAGAAATTATTATTATTATTATTTGGCAATATTAAAGCGGTAGAACCGATGAGACTATTGCATCAATTGTTTTAGAAGGTATGTATAATGTTCAAGTCTGGTCCTGGAATTCATGCCAACTTATAAAAATTTATAAAACCATAATTGTCAGAGTGTCACGTGACTTGGAATCCATCTTGCGAGAGGAATTAAAATTTTTACTACAGCTATATTATTCGAAATATTCACAGGCCTATATAAAAAATTAAAATACCTATTCCACATAAGGATTGCGTATTTAAAATAGCATCTCATAGAGAGGCTGTGTGGTCAGGGAATTAACTGTTTTTCTTAGAAAAACTTGATAATCGTTTGAAATAATATATACGCCAACCAAACAACGGCAAGTCGGCTAGCTAACCAAGCCTATTGTTATTAACTTGATCCACGAAAAAGTAAAGCAAACTAAATTAATGGTTTTTATTTTATTCATATCAGACAAGGACACCCTTCTGTTTTTTAAGGGGAATACTAGTCACTTTTACTAATTTTATCAACTTACATGAATAATTGTTATCGAGTGACATAAATGCCAGTCATGTCTGTTTCTTTTTTACTCTGGTAGCTTACCTAGAAAAAAAATACAATTGACATATTATTTTATGGTCGCCAAAAGATTTTAAACAATAGTAGCTCACTAGACAACTTTGATTGCAATATATCAATGAAGTCGGCAGAAATTATTTAACCGCAATAAAAGTTGTGTAGTGTTAATACGTAATTTATACAGGGTGCCCATAACTAACACCGACCATACAGCAACAGAAGAAAGTAGACTTTAAAATAAGTCATTAATGCTTAAGGTTTTATGATAAAATATCAACGGTTAATTTTCAATAAATTGTTTCGGTAAGAAAGATGTTTAATATTTGAATGCTTCTTGCTATCTGGAGTTTAAACGTAAATATCTTAAAAAATAACTAACACACAAGGAGAACTGTGCAATTAACATTGGCGAAAATCCACTTTCAGATCATAGAAAGATACTGATGACTCTATCCGAAAAAGCACAAATATTTAAACCAAATACTACCTATAAAGTAAAAAAACATAAATCAAAATAGGTTTGAAGACATTTTCTTACATTAAGTTGCTGATAATAACATAAGCTCTTTTCAACAACAGCTAATAACAACCATTCAGTGTTGTAAAGTCCAGTGTGAGTATACGAAGGTAATGAAAGTCAAAGAATCTAACACCTGGATAAGTACTTAAGCTCATGGGCACAATGAGTGACAAGAAGTATAAAAAGGTGTATAAATAAGTGAAAATAAATGTAAATCTCTTAATAATGAAATAAAAGTATTAAAAAAAATTACTTAAAACTAGGTGGAAAAAACAGGATGTGACTCAAAAAACCTGTGGCGTTTCATTAATGACTTCTTAAGTAATAAAAAAAAAAAATTAAAATTGAAAAGCCTAATTCTAATAGCGTCGTAATTACTATGGATATAGTCAATATTTTGAATAAATATTTTTCTGAAGTAGGTAAAACAATTATTGTTTAATACATAAAAAAATATTTTCGAAGCTTGAGCTCAGATTTACAAAATAATTTAAATAATTTCCAAGAAATTAACTGCAAAAATACCCTATTTCTAACACCAGTGGATGATGAACTTACAAAAGTTATTGCAGAGCTAAAATCAGATTACCGTTCGAGATATTCAAAATTTACATGATTATTCCCAAGTAGCATTTTTAGACACATTACGGTAAATGTGTCTAAACTATTGTTTCTGTTTCCGACACAAATTGGAAATTGTTGGCAACATGTATGGAAATATTTTCGAAACGTATACATTTTAAATGGCGCATTAGCACGTGTTTCCAAGTGGTTGGTACGGGCTGTGACTTTCGCTGTTTCGACGCAAAATCGAAAATGTTTCGAAAAATTTTCAGAAATGTTTGGAACAGTTTACAGAGTTCATTTTACAAAGAGGGCGCTGAGTGTTGGAATTGTAAATTGTCAAAATGGAAACATTATTGAAACAAATAATTAGATATATAATATCTATCTCTCTGCAGGTTGTAAAATAAAAGAAAGTAAACAATATGATGACAGCATAATTTCGCCATAATAAATTTGTCACCAGAGTATTTTCTATAAGTGATACATTTTTTTCGTATGGTTTATTGCAGAGAAGATCCAAAAATCGTTGACGAAATAAATTTTATCGTGCAATTTAGTAATTTAGCTTTATATTCTTAAGACGCTCCCGGTATATTGACATTTACACACAAAATAAATACTTTGTCAAAAAATAAAATCTTAAATATTTTTAACATTTCACTTAATTCTTCTTTCAATTGATTAAGCTAGCAAAATGGAACTATTATAACCACTTTTTTACATTTCAAATGACGCAGGAAGTTAATTAAAGTCCATTTTAATAATATAAAAATGAATTTGTCAAAATGGCCGCCAGAAAGCGAGAATTATTCTGGTCTAAAATGGAGTCGACACACAATTTCTAGTATTTGGTTTCTATAATGTTTCGATAATCGTGTAGCTATAATCCATAGAAAATGTGTCGAAACATGAAGAATGTTTCGATATTGTACCGAAATCATGCGCAACAAACGTCGCTAAAGTAAAAAATGCACAGTCCCGTCAAGAGGAAGGTTAAGCTTAGAAGCATAAAACTTCTCTATACCGTCACGGTATACACTACCACTTTACACGTTCTGTGACATATAACCTACAAAATTGGTTTGTACTTTGTTGAACGTTTAATAAAACTTTTGTAAAACCTCGACGAATGTTTAAACTGTTGTTTTCTTCCCATATTAACAAAACAAAAATGTACAATTTATAGGTTATAAACGTTATAATCGAGGTTATAATAATTGTCCGGGTGCGGTAGTGTAAAGGTTTCTGGCAGTTTCGAAAATTATTTTCTGCGCAAGTTTCGTAATCAAATGGATATCACTGTTTGGTAGATATTTCAAAGCAGAAGAATACCAATTTGTTTTGAACCACTTAATTCGAAAATGTGTCGCTACAATTTGGGAGCACATGTGTCTAAACACAATTTCATAATATTATATAAAAATGTTTCGAAAAATTTTCTTTTGTGCGTTTCCTAAATGTATCGACACTGTAGTTTGGAAAGTATTTCGAAACTAACAGTTCTTAATCGTTTCTACTAACTAAATTCGAGAATGTGTCGCAAAAGTTTCGAAACACATGTGTCTCCACACAATCTAAATAATTTTAATCGAAAATGTTTCGAAAAGTTTCTCAGCTAAGAATTTGTGTCCAATTTGTGTCTATAATTGCTACTTGGGTTAAAACCCATTTTTAAAAAAATTATTAATGTAATTCTTGTCACTGGTAGCTTTCCTGATGAACTCGAAATCACTATCCAAAATAATTCACGAAGGGTGACGAGCGGTATCTCCAAAACCATACCTGCCTACGACTTTGGGGTAAATTTTTTTTTATGAAAAATTACCAAAAAAAGTTACTGGAAATAATTTTTGTAGGTTCCTAATTTTACCGCTAGGGGGCGTAGTCGCTATGCTATGAGATGTAATCCTTAATTTCTACTAGGTCAGAAAAGCTTGGATATTAAAACTAATGCGTACGATTAATAATAGAGGGCACTCTTAAAAAACATATTTCTAGCTTCAATTTCTTAAACAATTTAAATACATTTACTCAATCATTTTAACTCCAGTCTCTAGATAATTAGTAAGTAAAGAGAACTGCAAAAACCGCAATTCGTTATGTTAGCTCTTGTCTTTTGAAAGTTATCGCAAAAAATATTGGAAAGGTGTAATTCTATTTCGGCTTTTAGCAAAGTTTCTTCTTTTTTTCTTTTATTAAAGCGTCGAAATCCTACAGGAATAGCTTTTTTTGGCTATATTTATTAATTTTAGGCGTTTTAAAAAAATTAATTTTGATATTTTGTTGTTTATTTTAGTTATTTATCTAAAAAATGCAAAAATAATTCAAATGCTACATTTATGGCCAAGGCGGCCTTGAGTAATTATGAAATAAAACAAAAAAATAACCTTGTTGTGACAGTTAACTTGGTTATTTCTGTGAAATAAGTAATATTTTTTTAGGAAAAATGTCTTCTCTGATTGAGGAAGCCTATATATACGATATGCGTTTCCTCATAGAGTTCACCATTCCAGAAAAGTTTTTTAGCGTTTAGCTTTCTGGTTAAGTTTATTTTAATTACATAAATTATTTATTTATTCCTTTTTCCAAATAATGACCTATAAAATAGAGTAAAAATCAATGATACCTATTATATCAGCCGCATGGGACCACAAGGTTTTTTTTAATGTCGTAATTGTCCACAGCCGCCTTGGCCGTAACTAAAATAAATAACAAAATATTCCAATTTAATTTTTTTAAATGCCTAAAATTAATAAATATAGCCAAAAAAGCTATTTATGCAGGATTTCAATGTTTTAATAAAAGGAAAATTGCAAAACTACAATTGGAATGGATGGAATAATTACACTCTTCCACTATTTTTGCAATAATATTTACAAAACAAGAGGAAACAACTTGCCGTTTGTGCAGTTCTTTTTACTAACTAATTAGCTACAAAAAAGAGTTAAAATGTGAGTGGTTGCATTTTTTTTTGAGAAATCGAAGCTAGAAATATATTTTTTTAAAAGTGCCCCCTTTTATTAACCGCGCGCATTAATTTTAATAATATTTATATAAACGTGCAATGAGGACATACTGTTCTTTAAGGTAAGCCATCGTTTGTTAAATTCGGTTGACGCAGATAGAAGTTCCAGCCTTTTAAGCACTTTTAATTGTTACCGTTCTCAACGCTGTTACTATGGTAACTACAACAATACAACAAAAAAAAAAAGTTACAAAATTTATTGAAGATATTACAGAGCAGAATATGCCGAAAAAAGGCAATAAAACTTGTGCATTGCATTTTGACCATCCGTTACGACTGTAACCCTCCGACCGGGGGGCGATTTTACAAAATATAAACCACTTCAGCACAAAACACGCTCTACACGCCACGCTCTAACTACGAAATTACAAAATATAATAACGGCATATGCCCTCTTGGCTGCCTTTCGTCTAAAAAGTATAAAAAGGTATATCGGCAATCGGTTTGTTCGTTGTTACTAGAGCATTTTTTTTTTTAAATCCAATTCATTTCATATTTTATAAAATGTTAATTAAATTTTTTAAAAAATTATCTGCTAACAACGAACAAACCGATTGCCGATATACCTTTTTATACCTTTCCATAAGGAAGCCAAGGAGACATAATATGCGGCGAGACGCTCGTTTTATATTTTGTAATTTCGTAGTTAGAGGCGTGTCTTGTGCTGTAATAGTATATATCGCTGTGCTAGAACAATACTAGGACAACTTAAAAAACATAGTTTCGAGAAAATTGACTTTTAAAGGTTTAATTGTAGATATATTTTTTATTATTTTAATTAATAATGTTTTTTTACTTAATTAGTTGTTATGTGAACATAAAAAGCCTTTTGTAAATATTATTTTTGTTTTTAAGTATCCAGTTGTATTATAAATAATTATTTTGTAAGATGTCCTTGTATTGCTCAATAAAAAAAAATGTTTTTTAATGTTGCCTTGGTTTTTGCTATAAGTTATCTTAGTATTGAATTGCCTAATGATATTTTTTTTAGTTATACCTATTTTTGGTAAACATGTCCTTGTATTGTTCTATATTTTTTTATTTAATTCGCAAATTTAACTCTTTTTTTCAGTTTTTAAGATAGCCTAGTATTGCGTGATTTTTGGTGTAATTTTATTTAGTGTCTTTTTTAAACTATTTTGAAAGTTGTCTTTTCAATGTCGTGCAAATAAAAGACCTAAAGTAAAAAATTATAATATTTATTATCAAAAGAGCAGTACCTTAACACAGTATTTATAAATAAACGAAGTATAAGTGTGAGATAAACTAAATGATTATTATTTTTCAAAGCTAATAATCAAAAATTAAACCTTTTATGATCTACTCTAGGGCATTAAATTAACTGAAATAAATTTGTAGAGTAATTGTAGAGAAATTGCATCTTTACTTTTTAAGCCAAGCATAATTTTTTCTTAAAAATTGCGGAAAAAATATTAACATTTTGATTTTTCCCTTCAGTCAATGAATTTTTTACAATTTTAAAGTTTTTTTTTTATTTTTAACTTTAAAACTTCCCTGCAAATTTTTGCTACTGTGTGTACTACAGTCAGCAACAAACTGGCGAATTGACAATTTTTTACCGATATTTGGTTCAATACAAAGACATCTTTATTATGCGTTTAATTTTTATTGGATATTAAGTAATAACTTGGTGCAATACAAAGATAACTTTAAAAAAACAGTTATTTTTAAATATTCCATCATATTTGTAGTGAAATACTAAGATATGTTTGACAGTGTAATACTAGGATAAGTTAAAAAACAAAGATATCTTAACAAATAAATTTGCAAATCTGGGAAAAAACTAGGACATCTTAAAATATCCTACTATTTCACCAGCCGAAAGTTAACATAATGCATTTTATTTCAAACTAAAACAAAAGACTTTTTAACATATCTTACTATTTACCCAAATATTAATTAAAATTTATATATTGCAATAGTAAGATATAACTTGTATTGTGTTTAGGTAAATTAATCTTAGATATCTTTCTATAGCTCTAGAAAGAGTATTTTTTGTACTTTGCAATTGTCCGGATATCTAAAAATCAGTATTTTTAAGTTGTCCTAGTATTGTTCTAGCACAGCGATATTTTGTAAAATCGCGACCGGGGGGCATTCTTGTATCGAAGGTCTAGTAAACCGCATTCGTGATGCTCGACCTCAGTCGGCACGTATCGAGCGCTCGGTACTACGACAACAGTCGGACTACCGTACGCTCGATTAGGCTGAAATCTTGGTCCATACAGCACCTTACAAATAATGACTTGTGGAATTATTGCTAAATAAAACAACAGTAAGTAAACGTTTAACTGAAAAAAAAACAGTAGTACGCATTTTATTGTTAAACTAAAAATATTTATATCAAAAACTTAAAATGTTAATATTAAAAGTGGCTTAAACGAAAAATCGGACACACCTATTATACAGTGTACTTTTTGAAATTCCGAAAAGATTTATTTAGCAAATTTATTCTCACCGAGTCCAATATTGTTATTCACACAAGTATTAAGAGAATGGGGAGCTATAGACTTTTTTCTTTGGGGCTTCCCACTTTTCTTCCTGCCTGCATTGATCTTCTACGTGTCATTTTTACCTTTCTACACAGATGTCGGCTGAGCTGCAATTTTTTTTCCTTTCCTTGTAATTTTTTTTTAACCTACAGTCAAAGGGCGCGATAAGTGTTCAAATTTTGAAGGCACTGTGTAATGTGTAGTGTATACTGCCGTCCTAAGGAAGACCATCGCATCTACAAAATTTTTTTAAATTGGGCTAAGCGCGAAAATTGGTTCTAGGGGCCTTATATTACATATTTACGTAGGAAAAAACCCGTATTTAAAATCTCATTTATGTATTTTTTAAATAAATCTATACTCAGCATCTACAAAATGATGCCCCAAACTAAATAAAAACCCCGCATCTACAACGATACTAAGGAGAAACCCCGCGTATAGTCTTAGCCTGCAGATGCTGTGAGTCTTAGCCTGCAGATGCTGTGTTCATTCTAAGTAATTCGCGCCCAACTATCAGACCTAATCAGTTTCCTTGTAAATTTTAGTATGAAAACAAGTGTTTGTGTTGCTCATAGGAATTGTTTTAAATATTATAAAATTAATTTTCTCCAAAACAAAATATTAAAGAAAGGACCAACATTTTAAAAAATCTTCAATCGATAATCCCTTTAAATAGGTCTTAATTTTGGAAAGAACTTGACGTACAAGTTGAAAAACAATAAAGGCAATTGGGTTGTTTTTATGATTAGATAAGGTTAAGAAACCGTTTTTCATAGAATAATACAAGTTTTTTGTTAATTTTCATAGGTCGCATTTTCCCTGTTTTTAGTGTTTAGTAGTTTTTAATAAACTTTTTAAATCTTATTATGTTGTTGTTTTTCTTTCAAAAAATACTTAATGATATTGTGTGTGGGTATACTAAGGAAAAACATCGCATGTACCTAATTTTAGTAGAAACGGTGATTTTCCTTAGTTTTTTCTTATATAAATTAAAGATCTTTCCTAGCATCTACTTTTATTAAGTCAAAATTACATTAAAACTGTTGTTTTTTAAATGAAAAGTGAAGGTTTTTGAAACATCCATACATATAAAGTAAAACAATTTTGATTTGCCGAGTTATAAGAATTTGTGACCATTTTAAAAGTTGCCAAAAGTTTGCCCTTGATTTACTCAGTTTAGATAAATCTGCAAATGCGGTGGTCTTCCTTAGGACGGCAGTATACCACTCATTAGTGTTGAACTACTATTTATATTTTTATTGTAATTTTTCATAAATTTTTCAATTGCTGGACTAGCCTACTGGATCGGCTTCCAAATTTTTTAAAACATCGAAAAACAATATAATTCGAAATAAATTCGCACCATTCTTTTTTAACGTCATTGCTGTTATTTCCAGGAGATTCCATACATTGGTCGCTATCTTTGGACACAATACATTTACGGTCGTCAATACTTGCAGATTGTTGAGTGGGCGAAAAATACGTCACTGCAAGCTAAACATGACCTTCGTTTGATTAGGTTATGTAGATAAAACCAACTTTGCTCTAATTCAATCACCTCAACTTCTTGTTTAGTCTCAAAGTTTGTTTAAATTTCGCTGGAAGTGACAATGTGGTATGTATAATTGTTTGACCACTCCATAATTCACATTAACAAAGTAAAAAAGTAAACAACTGATAGCAAACCGTAAGGGAATTTTTCGGAAAATTTCGCAGAACTGGTATCAAGCGTATGGTAGCTCGCTTTTAGACAGACCTCGGTTAATGCGAAATTACCAGAATGCGGTGTACTGGGTGCTCGATACAAAAATGCGACTGGGGGTCGAGAGTAATATAAAATAATAAAACTAAAAATCGGTACACGCAATAAAGCAGGCCACTAGTTCCAGGTCATCTCTTAAAAAATATTGCCGATGCGTTTTGTCCGTTTGTAAATGTTGTAATGATAATGTAAATACAGTTTTTAAGTGTAGGTACACAGTAAAAAAATCAGTTGATTAACAGCGATCCATGTCTGATTTAATTTGTTTGATTAAATTTTTTGATTTAGTTTTTAATCAATTATTAAATTATTTGTATGATTTGCACTGTTATTGACACAAAATAATCATTTTGAATTACTTTAAATCTATACTGGTCAATTGCGTAAAATATGTCAACGTTTTAAATCATAATCTGATTTTAGGGGATTTAAAATGCCTAAGAATGTGCTGACGCATGTGTAGCATGCAACGACTTAATCAGTTTTGGAGTACCTACCATAACTTAACCTCAAAATTTCACATTTTGTGCGGGCAGGTTGACAAAGGTCACGGGTCGCGCTGGCAGTTGGCTTTGAAATCTCGTGGTTGTTAGCTGATTGCGCAGGTACATTTTGTCAAAGTTTACATATTCCTGTTAACAATAGTTAACACAGTTTTTTTTTCTATGTTCTGTTAACTCTAATTTTGTGTGCTGTTTATTTTGTTTGTCTGTGGTTTTAGCAGTGACATTATAATGTTAGTGAAACTTAATTTAAACAACATGAAAAAATACGCAAAAATTGCAGACTGCAACGCCGATGATCGGCTCGTAGAACTTAAAAGTACCTACAGGTAAGTCGATACATGAGATTATACGGTTTTCGTGCATGCCAGTTATTTATTAATTTGAGTGCATTTGCCAATCGGTGCTTTGTCCAATTTTTAAGATGGACCAGGCTAAATTAACCCTAATCAAAATTGATTAAAAAAAAAACTTTTCATCATTGTAATATTAATTACTACTAACTAAAATTAGGTGCTCTCGGAATATATTTCCATCCTTTAACGTATGATCTTTAAAATGAGAAAACACGGTTAGTGTGCAGTTTTTTCCCTTGTGTGCTGATTTATCTATTTGTCTTTTACTAAATAAATTCAATAGAAAAGGAGATCCAAATTCATCACTTAGACACTTAAAAATAATGATTAAATTTTAAATCAAAATGAACTCCGTACTGATTAAATCCAGGTCCACACCAGATTAATATATGAATTAAAAATTGAAATATTTTTATACTAAATAATTTTTAATTTTTCTATTTTATTATTCAAAAAATAATAAATGAATACTCTAAAGTGATTAAAAGATTAAATCAAAAATGATTAAAGGATCACCTATCATTGCCAATTTAATCATTATTAATTAAAAATATTTAATAAAAATTGATTAAAACATGATCATTAATAATTTTTGATTAAGACTGGTTAATCACGGACTCTTTGGTTTAATCAGTAAGCAGTGTTAATTTTTTTAATCAATCTGGTGTGGACCTGGATTTAATCAGTACGGAGTTCATTTTGATTTAAAATTTAATCATTATTTTTAAGTGTGTACAGTGCTCCCATTTTATTTTGTCCCACTTTGAAATGGCTGTAAAATACGTATTTTTTGAACTAGAACTTTGAATAAAAAAAGGAATTGTAGGGATTTGAGTAAAGTTTTATGTTGTTGAGTCAAAAATAATTTAAACTGTAAATCATTACATATTTAGAAAAACATTTTTTTTCTGATGACAAAAACTATGACAATAATTATTGAAAATAATACACGCGGGTATCTTGATGTTTTGAAAAAATTCTAATTTTAATCATATTTATATCGATTTAGGCTAAAAAAATAAAAAGAAAGGGCATGTATGGTATATTCTCGTAATCAGAAAAAGAATGTTTTTCTAAATATGTTATGATATACCGGGCGTTCCATTTAAAAAAAAGTAAGTTACGTATGTCAATAATTTTGACATTTTACAGTTTAAATTATTTTTGACTCAACAACACAAAACTTTACTCAAATCCCTACAATACCTTTTTTTATTCAAAGTTCTAGTTCAAAAAATAGGTATTTTACAGCCATTTAAAAGTGGGACAAATTAAAATGGAAGCACTGTACATATAACATTGACTTTCTTATTTCACTAAACGCCCTATTCACAAGCTACGCACCGCCCAAATTAGCAATAAGGAAATTTCAGATTTTGTTTAAAGTATGTTGTAATACCGTGCGAGCAAAAATTATATGCATCAAAGAGGGCTTGGATTAAAAAAACGTAGGGCTTGGTTTAGATCACAATGATATGGGGACGATATATCTAACCAAATCTTGGTTAAAAATTTGTCAAATTCATATTATGACATGATATGCCAAACTAATGAGTAATAAAATAAGTAGACAAATACAAATTTATTTTTGTTAATTTAATTAACAAAATAAGAATATACAGAAAGAAAAAGAAAAATAATTACATAAATTGCTGAAATTGGCCACCGCCATGCTCCAAGCATAAATTCACACGTCTCTTCATATTTTCGAAAGTGTTGACCAGCATCTCTGAAGAAATATTACCACATTCTTGGATAATCCTTTTTTTCTAATTATTGTTCTAAATTTGCGGCTTATTTTTCTTGGAAAATTATAAGGAAATAAATTTAGCTGCTTCAAGAATAGTCCTGCATGTTCCATAATATCTTCTCACTTCTTGGGACAGGCGTCTTATATATACAATTTGTTGGCGTATTTTGTATTATTTCACGAACGTTTGCCACAAGTTCTTCTATTCTTACAGATGGTATTCCTGCTCCTTTTTTGTGTTATATAGAACCTGTTTCCCTAAACACAGCCACGGTAATAATAAAAATCCCCAGCAATAAAAGCAACGTTAGGAAAATGTTCGTGAAAATCGTCCATGCACAATAAACCCGGATTGTATTTCCACTCACCATTTACTCTAACCCCGTTTCGAAAATACGCTTCAACCATGAATGTTTTATGCTGTTCCGTAAAGCCCATTGTATGAATTGTTCAAGAAATTGGATAAATTAGCGATGAATCAAATTACTTGTAACGACTGTTAAAGATGACGGAATAACTGATTGATTATTAACTGACACCCAACAGGTGTTAAGCTCTACGGCTAAGCATTACGTCCTTAGATGCAAGGCCCTCTTTGATGCAAATAATTTTTGCTCGCACGGTATTTAAATAGATATATTAAGTATGTATGATAATGATAAAATTTGATTTTGAAAGAAAAACTGAAATATTTATACACACCATACATTATATTTTCATTTCATTGATCCAAAACATAAAAGATTAAGTATAAAAAAATTATCGTGAAAATGGTTAAAAAATTAAAATGTTATAATATTATACTATTAAGGCCAAAAATGCTTATAACAAAAACATGACCCTTTCATCCCGGAGCCGAAAGTTCCTGTCAAAATCTGGTTGCTACCTGTATTTGTATACTTTTGAAGCAAAATAAAAATACGCAAATTTCCGTGCCTCTTTCTTTGCAGCTTGCGCGCTATTTCTATTTTTAAACCCCGTTAGATTAAAGAACGACACCTGTTAGTTTGTAATGGTGTTACAATAATCTCTACAAAGATAGTATATTATCTCTATTTTCTGTAATGTTATGTTAAGGAAAATGAGATTTGTCATTCTTTCAAATAAATCAATTATATAATATTTTTTATCGGCAACTGTTGAAACCTAAAAAATCCTACTATTTCAGAGCCCTGAGGAAGGAAATATATTTCGAAACGTTACCAAATTAAAATTTGGGTTTCATTTTCTCCCTAAGATCCTTAAACCCATAAAAACCAAACACAGTCTAAGAATGCCTAAATCTTCAAATTTAAATATAGGTATCTTCCAATTTTCAGTGATATAGCGGAGGGAGAAAAATAGGTTTATGTTACACGCGTTGATAAACGCTTAAAATAAATAATGGTATCGAAGTTATTAAAAAAAATAACGTTTTGAAAATTAAACTTACCAATATTAAGTACCCTGCGAGCCAAAATTATTTGCATCAAAGAGGCCTTGGATTAAAAAACGTAGGGCTTGGTTTAGATCACAATGATATGGGGACGATATTTTTAACCAAATCTAGGTAAAAATTTTGTCAAATTTATATTATGACATGTTATGCCAAACTAATGAGTAATAAAATAAGTAGACAAATACAAATTTATTTTTGTTGTTTACAAAATTAACAAAGTAAGAATATACAGAAAGAAAAAGAGAAATAATTACAGAAATACACCGCCATGCTCCAAGCATAAATTCACACGTCTCTTCATATTTTCGAAAGTGTTGAACAGCATCTCTGGAGAAATGTTACCACATTCTTGGATAATCCTTTCGTTGTCATATATGGTAGACTATACTTAGGACCGCTTAGGGCGGAACGAATTCTACATTAATTTTGGTGCGTTTCCGTTTTTTGGTAGAATTCCTTTTGGCTTGATAATGTTGTTTTATTTGCTTTTAATAAAATAAATACAACCAGTTTTTAGAAAACGGTCTTTTATTTAACATGGCGCTGCGAACTTAAAATTAAAATAATAAAGTTTTAAAAATAAAAACGTAATAAATTAATAATTGCAACATTACGTCGCGTCGGTATGGCGGAATTTAAAGGTATTGCACCTCTAGATATAAGTGGTGATGTATCCAAAAATTGGAAATTTTGGATACAAAAATTTAAAAACTACCTAAAAGCTACGGAGTTTAATAAAAAAGCGGAGGACAAACAGTGTGCTCAGTTATTACAGTATATCGGTGATGATGGTCTACGTATTTTTAATACATTTAAAATAAAAGATGAAGAAAAGGATAAAATCGAAGTGCTTTTTCATCATTTCGACGGTTTTTTCAAATCGAAAACTAATTTAATTTACGAATGGCATCGATTTCTAACTAGAAAACAGTTAACTGGGGAAATTATTCAGCAGTTTTTGACAGATTTAAAAAACAAAGCCAAGTTATGCCCAAGTTATGCAACTTTGACCAGCTTGAAGATTCTCTTGTTTGTAGTGTACTAATTATTGGATTAACCCATTTATTCCCAGTGTTGCGTTTACGCAACACTTTAATCAATTTTTTTTTTGCCTTTTAAAAATTTTTTTTTAAACTTTTTAACATTTATTTAAAGAAAACAAGGGTAAATATTTAATAAAAGTCTAATACATTTTAAGTTTTACTAAAACAAACAAAAAATACCGTGCCCTAAATTTCCAAAAAAAAAAAGTTTTTTTTCTTGTTTATTTAGAAAATTGTTTAAAAATATATACAATTTTATTTAAAAAAATATAGCTATATAATCTCTTAGTATGGACCTACTTTTTTACGATAAATAGGTTACATAATAAATTTTGAAGTAACGTTATATAAAAAAATACAATAAAATATAGCGTTGCGAAAACGCATCACTGGGATAATACATAAACAAAACTCGGTCATTTTCGTGTTAAAACTCGTCAAAACCCAAGTAAATATTAGAAACAAAATTCATTATTTCTGCAGTTTAGCTTGAGTTTGCGGTTTGTACTAAAGTTGATAGTGTTTAAAATGTCTTTTAAACGATTTTTTACTCAAAAACAATTAGTAGAGGCCATGGAGGAGGCTATAGGTGAACTTGAAGTGGAAAAACTTTAAAAATTTAAATATATTTTTTTCACTTCCTTTTTTCGATATTTTTTTTATTTGAGTGTTAAATTAGGTTTAGTTTATTTATTATGTAGTTGTTTTTTTATATAAATAAAGAGGTAAAAAGAAACACAAAAAAAAATATTTTCATTTATTGTCCCAGTGATGCGTTTTCGCAACACCCAAGTTTTTAAAAACTAAAAGAAAAATAAAAAAAATTGCACTGAAATATCTTTCTAGAAGCTAAATTAATTAATAAAACAAACACAATTGTTAAATTTTTCTGATGTTTCTACCCTTGGGAATAAATGGGTTAAATAGCGATTCCCTACGGGAAGGGTTGCTACAAGAGCCAGACATCACTCTTAAGAAAGCCGAACGTATTTGTTTAGCAGTAGAAGAGTCCAGAAAACAGGGACAAGAGATAAGTGAAAATAAGGATGTGAATATAGTACGAGCAAGGGGCAGCACTTATCAACCTGGTGCAAGTGGGCGATATCCTTACATCTACAAAAGTTTAGGCGGCAATCCTAATGGCAATATTCCTGGAGCAAAGTCCACAAATTGGAATTCTCGCTTTAACTGCCACAAGTGTGGCACGACTTATCAAGTGAGAAGATGTCCTGCATATGGAAAGCAATGTGGATTGTGCGGAGGAATGAATCATTTTCAAAAATTATGCTTTAAAAGAAAGTTTGTTCATTCGATTTAAGACAATGATATTAATTCTGAATTATACGAACCAGCTACTGATTTTTTTATTGGTATGATTAAAAACCATAATAGTGTAAAAGAGTGGAACATTAGACTTTTGGTAAATAATACAAGATATGTGCAATTTAAAATGGACACCGGTGGGTGCGATGACTAACACGATCAGCTATAAAACATAATCCACATTAGGCTGCGACAAAAATTACATAAAGAAGTCGAATGTAAAGCTGACTAATTATTCTAACGATATTATTCCAGTGTTAGGCGAATGTCAGTAAAACTGTAAATCTAAAGATCGCGAATTTTTCTTAGACTTTGTCGTTGTTGCTACCGATTCTCCCGCCTTGATTGGTTTAAATAGCTGTATTAGCCTTAACCCAGATATTGCCACTGTCCTTTTAAAAGCCACATACCGTATTTTGCCAACAATTTTTTTTGTTTCATGTGTGAAAGTTGGAAAAAGTGCTTCCTTTACCTCTACAACCAAAGCACTTATAATAAAAATGTATGCTAAGTTTATAGTTTTTACAAAAAAAGGTGTTCTTTTAAAAGAACACTGGCCAAATAAGCTACCAAACATTTTAAATATTTTTTTTATTCAAGGAAAATATTATATATTAATAATTAAAGTGACAGTTCAGTAAACCTTTTAGGTGATAATATTATGAAATGCCTAACGTTTTCTAAATCTTATATTATTCTTTAGTATGATAACCCTAGAAACATGCTTTAGGGTGCAAAGCTACACAACATTTTTCACAATTGAAATTACATTTTTTGTGGCAGTATGTGCACCTAGTTTGCTTCTCTTGAAAAACTATAAGATGGTCTTTCCCATCGAACCTAGAAAAACAATGGGCATCTTTAGAAATTCTAGAAGATCTCCCGACAGATATTTTTCCAAACGACTCTTGGATTCCCACTGCAACACATCTTCTAAAAGCAAGGTAATCTAATTTGCCACCATCAGATTTGTCCAGGCGCCAGGCGTTCTGGTCAGCTATATCCACAAAGTGACTTATTAGCGGAAAGTACCATTTTTTGCCCCGAATTGAGACCCTATATAAGCTGATGTTCTGGTCGGCCCTATCAACTCCTCCCATATTTGAATTATACAATTTAATTAAATTTGGTTGTTCGACATGTATAATTTTTTTTTCTTTTCGGGAATAACGCTTGACTTGAGCAGTTGGTAAAACATTTGCGTTATTTGATGCTATCTTTACAACATTATTGTCATTCCATTTACATATGACAACTTCATTGTTTTGTGTTGTAGCAAAATCAAGAGTACCTCGGGGTTGTTTTTTTTATATTATCTGATGGTATCAATGGACAATTTTTAGGTACGCGGTTTTCGCGAAGTGTACCGGTTGCCCTTATTCCTCTAGATTTTAGTTCAGTAAGTAATGGTATAGTTGTAAAGAGATTATCAAAAAATATATGATAGCGCATATTATTTCCCGACGACTCTAAAACATCTGCGAAATGTAAGACTATATTATTAGGTCCCATGCCAAGATCTTTATATTTTTCTGATAACTTAGTTTGTGAACGCTGATATGGCTCAAACCATTCCACGTAGCCAAGTCTATTAGTTCCTGTCCATATTTTATATCCCCAACGAATAGTTTACCACAGATAAACTGCTTTGTTGGATGTTTCCCATAATAGGGACCATTGACTCGTCAACACAGTGTTGCTATTCTTTTGGAGCATGATCTAAAAACTTTTTATTTAGAATATCGATTAACGGGCGAAGTTTAGCATATCGATCGTCAGGATTTAGATTAGCGTTATTACAACAGTGAATGTTTTGCATGATGTAGCGAAATCGGTTTCTGGACATTGCATTACATACCAAACTGGTTTTTGTGTCGAAAGCATTCTCCCAGTACATTTCACGTCTTGAAACACAGTTATATCCGCTTAGTAGCAAAATACCAAAGAAGCATCGCATTTCATCGATGGTTACTTCACCATCACGGTTGTGAGTTGCAGCATACAAGTTGGTACTCGTAACAAACAAGTTTATAACCTCATCGTCGAAGAACAAAAAGAATGTATCTACAGGGCAACGCTTTTGTTTTGGACCACAAACTTCTTCCCAGGGCGGTAATTCGGGAACAATGTCGTTTTTTGTCCATGTGAACCATTGGATTGTTTCTTTGGTTTAACGATTTTTGGAATTTTTGCAAAATGTGATAAAGGAAGTTCATCTTCACTGTCAAACTCGTCCGAAGATTCAACAGTTTGATGTCACCTTACCTCCACGTTAGTTCTAAGCTGAGGCCCAGGAAGATTTTGTAGTAACACATTATCTTCTTCGCCACTGTCTTCATCAGTTAACTCGTTATTTTCTGGAGGAAAAATTATAATCTCGTCAGGAACTAAATCATCATCCATGTTTAGGTTTTCTGCCTCTTCTAAAAGTTCATTGAGTGATAATGGTCGTTTTCAAAAATTACTGTAACAGAAATAAGTTTTAGTAGCGTATTTGGCCACTGTCCTTTTAAAAGGACGCTTTCAGAAACCGCCATTTACAACCTCAACCCTAACCTAGATAAAACATATTGTGAATTAATACTAAAAGTAATTCATCTAAACATGCAAATATACATAAAAAAGCGAAATTTCATAAAAACTATTTTAAAAAACTTACCTTGAATGTGCCATGATTTTATTTCAACTTTCAGTTGCTTAATTTTCACCGTTTTTTCTTGTAAAACAATAACGCATCAGAATAGTACTTAAACAGTTTGCAACTTTATAATGCTCTAAATCCGTACAGGTTGCCCCATCTATTTATTAGTAGCCCAACTAAAGTATTTATAAAATATTTTAGATTGGCTTTTAAAAGGACAGTGGCAAAATACACTATCATTTATATTTTGGCGCTTGGCCTTATCTGGGTTAATCTTATTAGAAAAATTGATGTAGTTACCGATAGTTCATTAATTAAACAATATTCTAACGTTTTTAAAGGCATAGGTTGCATTCAGGGTCAATATCACATAAAGTTAAAGGAAAACGCCCAACCTGTTGTGCATGCTGCCAGAAAAAATCCTTTTCCATTAATTGAAAAATTTAAAAATAGTTTAAATGATTTAGAAAGTGATAAAATTATTTGTAAGGTTAGTTACCCAACAGAGTGGGTTAATCCTATCGTATTAGTAGTAAAAAAAGATCAGTCCTTAGGAATTTGCCTAGACCCCAGCGATTTTAATAAAAATATTCGCAGGGAACATTTTGCCCTTCCCACTTTTGAGGAAATCAGTTCAAAACTTAGTGGAGCAAAATTTTTTTCAACTCTGGACGCTATGTCAGGTTTTTGGCAAGTTGCATTAGATAAGTATAGCTCGGATCTGTGTACCTTTGCTACGCCTTTCGGTCGCTATAGATTTTTAAGGCTTCCGTTTGGTATCAGTTGCGCCCCAGAAGTTTTCCATAAAAAATTTAAAGAAATATTTGATTTGCCAGGGGTAGAAATTTATTTAGATGATATCTTAATTTGGGGTACAACTAAATCTCAACATGATGAGCGTTTACGAAGTGTCCTTGATATTGCACTTTAAAATAATATAAAATTTAATAAAAATAAATGTAAAATCGGTCTTAGTAATATTACTTACATGGGTCATGAAATATCTGAGTCTGGGTTTAAACCTGATGATTCTAAAATAAAAGCGATAACAGATATGCCTTTTCCCAAAAATAAAGAGGATTTACAGCGACTTTTGGGAATGGTTACCTATGTTGGTAAGTTAATAGGTCACCTTTCTACATTAACTGCACATCTGCGAGAATTATTAAAAAAAATATTGCGTGGGTTTGGGAAAAAAGGCACGAATATTTTAAAAAAACAATTAATAAAACAGCCCATTTTACAGTTTTACGACCCCACGCTACCTATAACAATTTCTGCAGACTCGTCAAAAGATGGCGTGGGTGATGTACTACTGCAAAAGGGGTGGCCTTGCATGTATGCATCAAAATCTTTATGTGATTTTCAATTAAATTGGGCACAAATAGAAAAATAACTTTTTAGTTTAGTATTTGCATGTGAAAGGTTTCACCAGTATATATTTGGCAAGGAGATTACTGTGGAAACAGATCAAAAAGCTGTAACTCAACTTTTTCAAAAACTTTTGCATAAATGCCCTCCGCGATTGCAAAGAATGTTTATTAGATTGCAAAGATATGACATAAAATTGGTTTTTAAACCAGGTATAGAACTAATTTTTGCTGATACTTTGTCCCAGGCGTACCTTCCACATGGATTAAATAATGACGACTGTATCGAAGAGGAGATCGAAACACAAATTTGTTTATTACGTCATAGTTTAAATGCAACGGACGAAAAAATTTCAGAAATAACTTTTTATTTGGCTCAGGATAAAGAATCGGCAATTTTGTTAAGCTATGTAGGAAATGGTTGGCCAAAAGTCTACAAAAAAGTCAGTCCCTTAGTCAAATCATATTTTAAATATAAATATGAGATAACCGAAGCCAACGGTTTATTGTATAAAATAGAAAATTAATTGTTCCACCAAGTTTACGTAATATCTATTTACCTAACAAGTGCGGAAAGTTAATTTTTCCGCACGAGTATGCCGTTCACCGAACGACGCGTAGCGGAGTTTGGTTAAGCAGCCGAGTGCAGGAAAAACATTTTTTGCACGTGTCAGGTACAATCGTTTTTCTACAGGCTTGCGGAAATAAGTAACACATATTTCAAATAAATTTAATAATTTTTAATTAACTATAACAATCACATAAATATGTAACAGTAACTAATTCTGAGAAAAAAAGTAATAACTACAAGTTATAATTGATATATTATTGATTTTAACATAATCGTGCCGAAATTTTTTTCCGCACTAGTGTGGAAAAACCAATTTTCCGCTCGGATTTTTGACATAATCGTGCTGAAAATTTTTTCCGCACTAGTGTGGAAAAATCAATTTTCCGCACTGATATCCGTGCGGAAAATTGGGTTTTCCACACGTCTGTAGAAAATAGCTATTTACCTAACAAGTGCGGAAAATGAATTTTTCCGCACGAGTCTGCCGTTTACCGAACGACGCGTATAGCGGAGTTCGGTGAAGCAGCCGAGTGCAGGGAAAACATTTTCCGCACGTGTCAGGTACAATAGTTTTTCTACAGAGGTGTGGAAATAAGTAACACATATTTCAAAGAAATTTAATAATATTTAATTAACTATAACAATCACATACATATGTAACAGTAACTAATTCTGAGAAAAAAAGTAATAACTACAAGTTATAATTGATATATTATTGATTTTAACATAATCGTGCCGAAAATTATTTCCGCACTAGTGTGGAAAAACCAATTTTCCGCTCGGATTTTTGACATAATCGTGCCGAAAATTTTTTCCGCACTAGTGTGGAAAAATCAATTTTCCGCACTGATATCCGTGCGGAATATTGGGTTTTCCACACGTCTGTAGAAAATAGCTATTTACCTAACAAGTGCGGAAAATGAATTTTTCTGCACGAGTCTACCGGTCACCGAACGACGCGTATAGCGGCGTTCGGTAAAGCAGCCGAGTGCAGGGAAAACATTTTCCGCACGTGTCAGGTACAATAGTTTTTCTACAGACGTATGGAAATAAGTAACACATATTTCAAAGAAATTTAATAATATTTAATTAACTATAACAATCACATACATATGTAACAGTAACTAATTCTGAGAAAAAAAGTAATAACTACAAGTTATAATTGATATATTATTGATTTTGACATAATCGTGCCGAAAAAATTTTCCGCACTAGTGTGGAAAAACCAATTTTCCGCACAGATTTTTGATATAATCGTGCCGAAAATTTTAATGAATAGAAGGTTAAAGGATATTTTGCCTGGTGATGTTTTTTAAACCGGTAAAATGTGATAATTCGGGAGTGAGAAAGGTTTTAAAAGAAAGACAAATGAAACAAAAACAAAATTATGATAAAAAGTGCAGTGTTCAGAATAATAAGTTTAAAAATAATCAACGGGTCTTATACAAAACAAAATTAAATGATAAAAAGTGGCAAAAGGGTTATATAAAAAATAAAAATAAATTTAGGCCAAGGTCATTCGATGTAAAGATAGAAAATAATAATGTATTATGTAGAAATACCAAATTTATTAAAAATTATCCTATAAGTTACGGTTCTGTTCATAGCGATTCTGACAATGATAGTTATCTAGATTGTGAGACTAGCGGATATGATCAAAACTTAACTCTGGACGATGACGTTATTTTTGTACCTCAACAACCAAGTCGGGTAGAGTAAATAAAGTTCCAGAAAGATTAAAAAAAATAGGATTATCGTTCATAGTTCAGTTCTGAGGGATTTAAATTATGGTTTGTTTTTCTTAAAATAATTTTTAGAATTGTATGTTACTTTTCTTTATCGAGGGGAATGTCATATATGGAAGACTATACTTGGGACCGGTTAGGGCGGAACGAACTCTACCTTAATTTTGGTGCGTTTCTGTTTTTTGTTAGAATTCCTTTTGGCTTGATAATGTTGTTTTATTTGCTTTTAATAAAATAAATACAACCAGTTTATAGAAAACGGTCTTTTTATCAGTACTTGTTCCAAATTTGCAACTGGTGTTTTAAAAATAGGGTTCTTTAAATGATTAAAAACGAAGTAATCCATAACCGTTAAACAAGGTGATCTAGGTGGGAGTTCAATGTCTGATCGGAAAATGATCAATCTGTCGTCGAAAAAATTGCGTTAATAGTTTTGGCGGCTGTATGGGCGGTTGGACCGTCCTGTTGAAAATATCCAAAACGTAGTTCGTCGTCAAGTAATTGCTCCATAAATAGATTTAAAATATTGTCTCTATACCGCTGTGCTGTAACTGTGTCATGGAAAAAAATAGGACCAACAAGTCTTCTTCGGGAAACAGCTAACCAGACACCATTTTTCTGAGGGTGCAATGTGGACTCCACAAAAAAATTGGGATTTTCACTACTCCACATGCGTGTATTCTGAGAATTCACATAACCGGAGAGGTGAAACCAGGCTTAATCCGAAAAAAATGTCAGGTCTAATAAATAATTTCTTTCCAATAAATTTTGGGTAAACCATTGAGAGTAATTCCTGCGTCTTTCAAAATCTGCGTCTTGTATTTCTTGGAATACTTGCACTTACTTTATAAGGAAATAAATTTCGCTGCTTGAATAGTCCTGCATGTTCCATAAGATATTCCAACTTCTTGGGGTCTTATACAATTTGTTGGCGTATTTTGCATTATTTCACGAACGTTTGCAACAAGTTCTTCTATTCTTACAGATGGTCTTCCTGCTCCTTTTCTGTGTTGTATAGAACCTATATCCCTAAACACAGCCACGGTTCTTTTTAGGCAATGATAAAAATCCCCAGCAGTTAACGCAACGTTAGGAAAATGTTCGTAAAAATCGTCCATGCACAAACCCGGATTGTATTGCCACTCACCATTTACTCTAACCCCGTTTCGAAAATACGCTTCATCCATGAATGTTTTGTGCTGTTTCGTAAATCCCATTGTGTGAATTGTTCAAGAAATTGGAAAAATTAGCGATGAATCAAATTACTTGTAACGACTGTCAAAGATGACGGAATAACTGATTGATTGTTAATTCAGGTAGTTACTGACACCCAACAGGTATTAAGCTCTATGGCTAAGCATTACGTCCTTGCAAGGCCCTCTTTGATGCAAATAAGTTTTGCTCGCACGGTTTGACCCTTTAATTAAATAGTTATATAATATTATATGAAATAATAATAATAAGTTTATTTAAAAATTTAATAATATAATAAATATGTTTATGTTGTCTCGATAAACTTATTCCTTAATCCCCTGAAACTTATTGGAAAAGGAACAAACATACGTGAAAGCAAATGTGATAAATAATATAATTAATTAATATATTGCGCCATAACCTTAATGAAAAAAAATAAAGACGGTAACAAGAAGATACAATCCGAAATGTCTAGTTAGCAAGAGAAACGTCGGCGTCGTCTAACTTGAAAAGTTGATAGCTTAAATGCAAGTCTATACTTTTGCACAGAACATTTTTCTGTTGGTGCCCAATGCTCCCCCAGTTTACCTTTTTAAACTTAAATAGACTACAGACTTATTTTTCCATTTATCCGCTTGATACAGAAATATCCGATAAACCAGCAGCGGGAAGCCCAATCGCATTTAAGCAAATAATTATAGCTATTCTTAGATAAAACAATAAGAGAGTGTTTGTAATCTGCACCCTTGTTTCCTTCGCCATTTGCGGTCCGGCGAGCCATTTCCACCGTTTGCTTATCGCCGCTCTCTTATCTTTTCCTCGGTGCCTTGGCCAGTCGTTTTGGAGCAACAACGTTGTCAAATTTTAGGTTAATTCGTGAAATTAGTTGTAAATTTGGGCTATTGCTATTCCAATAGTGAAACTCAATAGGCAACTCCGATTAAAAATTGTTCTGTAGCCCAAAGTCCGTCTACCCATTTTATAAATGCTAATCCCTAATGTCGATAAGACCCAGAGGATGATCGAATGAAAGCAGGGACGGACTAGTTGCTGATACAATAAAATGTTGCGCTGCTTTAAGATAATATATACAGGGTGATCCAGGACGTATCTCTAAAACCATATCTACATGCTTCGACTTTGGGGTAAAAAGGTTATTATAAAATATGGGCCAAAAAAATCACTGAAAATAATTTTTCAGTTCCTAATTTTACCATTAGGGCAGGTATATTTGGGAAAAGGCCCAGAATGGAAATCAGCATCCCCCTGGGAAACTATGCCACAGTATACCAAGCAGAAGTTCATGCGATACAAGCATGCGTACAAAAGAATCTTGAAAAGGGCTACCACGACCAAAAGATACATATCCTATCGGACAGCCAAGCTGCTCTGAAGGCTCTGAACTCCTTTCGATTTACATCAAAAATCACAATGGAGTGCCTTAACGACCTAAAAGACCTGGCAGCCAGAAACAACAAGGTTGAACTCCTATGGGTTCCTGGTCACTCAGGGATAAAAGGCAACGAAAAAGCAGATGAACTGGCAAGAACCGGATCTGCTCAAAATTTCAGGGGCCCAGAACCCGCCCTTGGAATATCAAAAAAGGTAACCAAAACAACATTAGACAGATGGGCGCAAAAACAACATCTATCTCGATGGAACGGTACACCTGGCCAGGCACACGCATGGACCGTTATCAATAAGCCCTCGCCTCGCCAGCTGGAATGCTACTCTTGACGCGCACCCAGTTAAAACAAGTGACCGGCCTACTAACAGGCCATTGTCACTTAAGAAAACACCTTCAACGAATGGGAATCTATAATGGACCCATTGAATGTAGACTTTGCGGTGAAGAGGACGAAACCGCCTCCCATATCATATACAGCTGCGAAGCGCTAAACCGTAAAAAATTCAAAATCTTAGGAAATATTCGATGTGGCGATAACCTCCCGCATGACAAACTTGGAAGAGAATTACTGGACCTCGTAGCAGGAACAAACATTTTCTAACAAGACTGGGGCGCACAATAGGCCAGAAGGCTGCAGTGAGAGAAGCTTGGGCCACACGTCGAACCCGACCCCCGCCTTTAACCAACCAACCAACCAACCATTAGGGTTGCTATGCTATGATACAAAGTCCTTAAATTCTACTAATAACTGCGATACAATACAGGTCAGAAATTAAGGTTTTATATGCTCTGTAATATCTTCTATAAAATATAGTATAAATAACAATTTCTTTGTAGTTGCCATGGTTAAAGCGTGAAGAACGGTAACGACTAAAAATACTTAAAAGGCTGTAACTTCGGTCTGCGTTAACCAAATTTAACAAGCTATGGCTTATTTTAAAGATCGATTTGCCGTTAATATAAATATTTAAAAAATTAATTAGTGAGGTTTTATAATAGAGGCAACTTTTGAAAAATAAATTTCTAGCTTTGATTTCTTAATTAATTTAAATGGAACCATCTAACGATTTTAACTCTATTCTATAGCTAACTGGTTAGTACAGAGAACTGCAAAAACCGCAAGTCGTTTCTGCATGCTTCTCTTTTAAAAGTTATATATATATAAATAGTGGAAAAGTGTAATTCTATTTCGGCTTTTAGCAAAGGTTACTATATTTATTAATTTTAGGCTTTTTTAAAAAAAATAAATTATAATACCTATTTTGTTAATGATTTAGCTATTAATCTAAAAAATGCAATAATAGTCCACATAATACCAAGGCAGCTGTGGACAATTAAGATCATATAAAAGAATAATATAATTTATACCTAATAATATACGTGTTACTGTCGTAATCATTAAGTATAATTTTGTGAAATAGCTAATAATTAAAAAAAAGGCCTTCTGCGATATGACGAATATTTTCAATTGTTTGAAAACGCAGTTTTAGCTTCAAAATAATACGCTAAGCGTTATCCTTATAGAGTTCACCATTCCAGAAAAGTTTTTCATGATGTTAATTACATAAATTATTTATTTATTCCATTTACTAACTAATGACCTAAAAAATGTAGTAAAAACCAATGATTCCTGTTTTATTAACCGCCTGGAATTATGTTTAATTTTTTAATTGTCCACGGCTGCTTTGTAAAACAAATATAACATTTAAATTATTATTCAATTTTTTTAGATAAATAATAAAATCAATAATAAAATATCATAATTTGTTTTTTAAAACCCCCAAGGTTAATAAATATAACAAAAAACGCTATTCCTGTAGGATTTCAACGTTTTAATAAAAAAAAAAATTCAAAATTTTGCTACACTCTTTTACTATTTTAAAAAGGTTTAAATTTAGTTTATCAACATAATATTTAGATCTTATTGTTTTACAGTTATGGTCCAAGTGTTGCAAAAAAACTTTAGTTCTATTAAAAACGCAAACAGTAGTTAATAAATATTTTATCCCTGTGCAAATAAAGAAAAACAAAATCATTGTTAATTTTACGAACATAAAAGTACTATTTATAAGAAGTTTTACTTCCTGAGAAAATGATAAACAAAAATTAGTTTAAGATAACTTATAAATTCTTGGGTTATGTAGACCAGGTAACAGTCAAAGTCGTAGAATGATTGTATTACTTATATATTAGTACAGGATATTATGGAATTCCCTTATTATATTTAAACCCGTCAATATTGATATGACAGCACCCCGTAGAAAAATATTTTTCAAATTAAGTTTTCCTATATTAGAAAATTAACCATTCCGTTTTCTGGTATGCCACGCCGCCACTGGTGGATTTTAGAATACAGCTGTATGACATAAAATAACAAGGAGAGATCAATAAAAATTAAACTTAAACCTACCTTTAGAAATCCAAGAGTGGTACAAAATGTACACCATAAACAAATAAACAAATGGTTATAAATCAATATAGGTGATCGACAATTCAAACATTCAAATGTTTTCAAGATTTTACAACAAACAACTTCTTATTAATTAGAGGACAAAGCCAGCTTAAGTACACCGAGAACCCAAAGCGTTGGCGAGTATGACGCAAAGCACTCATTAGGCGTGCGGTGCTGAAATACTGAACCGAGTGGTCTGAAGGTTTATACGCCTCGGGCGCGGAAATCGCAGGAACACGGTGAGTTAAGTCGGTAGGCTGCTCCCCCTCAGGGGGTTGAATCCGACACTCCTCTTCTACCAAAATACCAAAATACTATTAAACATGTTATTGAACAACTCGACATTGAAAATTCTTTAATAGTTCATCAAAGCATGTAAAGTTAAACCAGTTCTTGCCCTCCGCTGTCACCATATTTCTCCTAAATCGTGCATACAATTAAAAAATATTTAAAGATTGTTTCTAATATAGCAGATTTTTTTTGTTTAATTAAATTTTACTGGTGATATTTAGTAACCGCCTGGAGATATTTATGAAATATTTATTTTAACAATCTTAACAATAGTATAGACCTCAAATGTACAAAAACTACTTCAAAAACAAATATATCTTAAAATAAAATCGATAGGTTTAGAGTTTTTCGAGTAAATAATAATAATAATAATAATAATAATAATAATAATAATAATAATAATAATAATAATAATAATAATAATAATAATAATAATAATAATAATAATAATAATAATAATAATAATAATAATAATAATAATAATAATAATAATAATAATCGTCTTTTATTTAGGAAATCCAAAAGTTTACATTTAAAGTGTTCTTTATAATAACTTCAAATAAAATGAATTTCCTTAAAAGGCAGCCAGATGGAGGCGTATTTAGCCCTGAATGGCTATTCTTACATATAACCTCCAAAGGCACCGTAAAGCTAATTTAGTTAACAACAAAACAAAAACCATTCTAACAATTCAAGTTCCTGGCAAAAAATAAAATTTAAAATTATAATAATAAGCCAAAACAAAACATAAGTAAATATTAAAGTAAATTAATATATATTATAAATTACAATACAACTATAATTAGGTACTTAATTATGTATAGAAGACTTTCACAAAATTAGAAAATAAGGTTAAATTAATTTATTGTCCAGCAAACAATTGCGATTTATACCTTCGCTTAAAAGTTAACTCATTTAACAGTTTAAACTCATTTGACAATTTATTATATATGTGTGGCGCCCGATAACTAAAACATCGCCGAAACATGGCTGTCGAATGCTTGGGAATGCTAAAAAGATCATTATATCGCGTGTTTCTGTTATGTGTCCCACTCCTAGAAATAAGCCGATCGTTTAGAAAAGTAGGGAGGCCTGTCAGCACAATTTTATGCACAAATACTGCAAAGTGCAGTTCTCGTCTATTATCCATATTAAGCCATCCCAGTTCTCGCATAGATTCCGAAATATGGTCATATTTACGCAGAGAGAAAACAAAGCGACAACATGAATTTTGCACCCTCTGAATTTTTCTCTTTTCTAACAGATTAAGGTAGGGACCATAAACAAAGTTACAATAGTTAAAATGACTAAGAACTAGAGACTCAGACAAAACAACTCTTACCTGTCTAGACAAAATGTATCTATTTGCATACAGGACTCTAAGATGATGAAACGACTTTTTAAGCATATTATTAACCTGATCCACAAATTTCGACCGATCGTCAAGTACAATTCCAAGAGATTTTGTGGCGTTTCTAACCGGAATAGGCACTCCACCAATCTGTAATTGGACTGAGTTATTAATATCTAAAATTTTTTGTTTACCAAAGTGAACCACTACAGATTTGTTTGGATTTAAATTCAAGTTATGACCCTTTGCACAGTCGTGAATTTTCTTAATTCATTGTTAATAATAAATTCGCCGATGTGATGTTCCTTTGGCAAGAAACTAAACGTAATCTGGGTATCATCCGCATAAGTTTGCTTAGAGCAGCTTTTAACATCCTTCAAAATATCGGATGTATAAATGATAAAGAGAAGGGGTCCCAAGATCGAGCCCTGCGGCACTCCTGATGTTACCGGCCTAAACAATGAAATATCATCTCCCAGCACAACCCTTTGTGATCGATCCTTCAAATAGGACGCTATAAATTTCACCGCCGATGGCCGGAAACCGAAGTATGACAATTTAGCACAGAGAAGGTCATGATTGATAGTGTCAAACGCCTTTGAAAAATCCAGCAGGACCAAAGAAGTTACCCTTCCATTATCAAGACCCTTCGCAATCTCATCCAAAACACCAGACAGCGCTGACGCTGTACTGTGCGACCTTCTAAAACCAGATTGAAAACTTGGTATAATTTTGTGTTCATTGACATAATCATTTATCTGAGCATAAACAATTCTCTCCAAAACCTTGGACATAACCGGAAGAAGGCTTATTGGGCGCAAGTCCTCAAAAGAGTCTGGATTGGGAGTCTTTGGAATTGGTTGAATGATTGACATTTTCCAAAAACTGGGAAAGTAGCTGTGTTCGAGACAGACATTAACAATATGGGTGATATAAGGAAGAATGTAAGGTCCACAGTATTGAAGCATAAGTCGTGTGATGCCGTCGGACCCAAATTCGTTGGATTTTATCCTATTGATGGCATTCGAAACCTCCTCAGTACTTGCAGGTCTAAATTCAAAAGAGTCTGCAAATGGGGATGTCAAATTAGAATATGTGTTTACCATTTTATCACACTTACCATGATTGAAAACAGAACTAAAAAATATATTAATTTTTTCAACATCACGCAAATGATGAGGAATATCTTGATTTTTATTGTGCTTTATATTTAAATCCTTCAGAACATTCCACATTCTTTTAGAATCACCCCCGTCAATCACACCATTGACAAAAGCCCTTTTGCGCATACGAATCAGAGCCAAAGTCGAGTTTCGCAGTCTCTTATTTGTCTGTCAATCGTCATTAGATCTTGACAATTTATACCTAGCCAAGGCATAATCACGATTTTTAGTCGCAATTTTTACATCCTCAGTATACCACGGTAAATGGTATAAATGCATGTCGCGAATAAAAGCGATGATAGCCTCTTAAACACGAACAATAAAATACTTTATTAAATCAAAAAATAAAAATATAAAAAAATAGACCAGGCTGGCTTACTGGCAGATAATCTCGAGTTCTATTTTCCTTACAGTGGTTTATGTAAACTAAACTGTTAACTTCGACAGTATTTTGCGCTGTCGCGGTACAGTGCAACACTGCAACAGAAGGAATGATAGGTAGCAGAAACGCTCTCATAGAGGAAATATAGAGCGCGCAAATAAAAACTTTTAAACTATTATACCTTTGTGGTGTTGCGTCAGCAGCTGAGACACGTAACCTTTACATTAGTAAAAAGAATAATTTTTATAAAACTGCGGGTATTTGCTACCCAAAGTTTCGTATATGGCCGATTTTTCGATAGTAAAAATACAAACGAAAAATTGTTTTAAAAAATTAATTGGCGAATGCGGCTTCAGTCTCAACCCTTAATTTAACTGACTATTTTCTGAAAATGTAAATTCTTTGGAGAGTTTCCGTTTACTTAATTGAAATAAGTTTTTTTTGTGTACCCTGTTCACTTTATAATCTTTTCGAAGACATTTTCTGTAAGTATAGACAACACCGCTCAAGAATGCTAATTTAGAGGTATCTTGGAGTTAACCCACAGAAATTTCAGCCACTTGTCAATTTGCAGGTGTAGATTTCGAAGCTTCACTTATCCGGGTAAAATGTTACTTAAAGCTCCGGGGAAAATTGTACCTTGATGTGGCATTTCCGGCTCTGTTGTGCTTCGGGAATTCGTGAATACATTGGATTGATTTTAAATTGTTAAGCTTGCCTAGGAGTTTCTTAAATGAACTATACTTTCTGAGTTTTGCTATTACAATAATTTATAAACGTTTTATACGTTAAACATTTTCCACGAGTTTGTTCCATCAGAAAACAATAATCCCTGTTGGCCTTTAAAATATAAATCAATATCGTCTTTCAAATGGTTATTATCTGCCAGATCGTGTCCCTTGAGCTCCTTCGAATGTCTGTACAAAAATAAGTCAGACGGGAAAAATCCAGTAGATTCTCAAATTACACTGTCGGAAAATGGATCGGACTTTGTCTGCTTTGTGAACTTATGCAATATCGTCAAGGAGAAGAACATTTTAGTGACTCAAAGTGTTTGGTCAATAATTGATAACGTATTATCGTATGTGTTTGCTCTTATTTACTTAGTGTTCTTTGGTATCCAACAACAACAACACAAGCTGTTCAGTTAAGGTTGTGTAAGGCCGTTTTTAAAGGCGAAGAATCCTTATATTTAATTTAAGATACAAAGTTGTCTAAGTTGTTAATTATTACCACAATAGAAACTTAAAATTAAGCTGTTGAGTGTACTTTCCTTTCCTGGAACAATCGTTACCCTTTTTCATCTTGTTATACTATAAAAATAGTCTCTACAGTGAATTAATAGATTTTGTAAAATTCTTATATGTTTGGTAATAAATTAAACATTAAAGAATGCAGTGCGAGTTTGTAATGTAGAATAAATCCAGTAGAGACAGTTTTTTTTTGGAAAAATGCTTGGGCTCAGAAAACATTTTAAGTTGTGATATTTCTTATAAAAAAAAATTGATACATTGTGTCCCAAATAGAGATATGACAATATCGATCATTTTTTTAAATGTTAACCCTAGTTTACTATTGATTGCTTTTAAAGTTTATTGGGTTATACATAACTTTCAAATTTCAAATTTTTATTCCTTGTTACTTATAGGATAATATTAAAAAACCATAAATGGATTTAATTCAAAAACAAAAAAAAAAACATCTATCCATCTTTAATACTTTTTGGCCAATAAATGCATAAAATGTTGTCCATTCACTATTTGGCGATATTTTAAACGGAAGTAAAACTCGTTGTGAACAATCCTAATTTGTTCGGGAGAAATTAACTTACACTCACGTCTTATTCGTGCTTTCAAGTGCTCAATATACCTTCAGTGGTGTTTGCAGATCGTTAATTCTGCTGACGAGACTTTAGCTTTGTTTATTTCTGCAATTTGGTAAACTGTCATGTTGATTCACCAACACTCGGATCAAAGTTAAGCTGTAATGTACCGATTAGGGACTTAAGGCTTCATAATACTTTTAATATTCCACTTAGAAATACTAATTCTGGAAAGAATTCTCCTCTCTGTAGAGCGACTCGTGCCTGTAATAGGCTATCTTTAGGCATGGAAATGTTCGATATTATGTATATAATTAGATTTAAAAATATGTAAAATCACTGCTGTGGTTTTTTGTACAATTTTTATGTTAATAAATTAATGAACTTACTTAATTTAAATATTATTAATTGCCACTAGCAAATACCACAACGTGGATGCTATGTTGGGCTCAGTGTCTGTTGTATCCCTATTTGTAATAAATAAATAAAAAAAGAATGAGAAAAAATGGTAGATCAATAATTGAATAATTGATAGGATGTCCCGAAGTGCCAAAATTAAATTCTCCCGAAATTTTAAGCTCCAATGGCAATAAAGAAAGTAGTAAAATGGATACAGATTTATAACTTAAGATCCTATATATTGTAATATCGGCATTATAATAAAATTATAAAAAATCTTATCTTATGATTTTGTTCATTTCTAATCGCTTTTAAACCATTGAAAATAATAGTATGCCTATATTTTAGATTTTTTAAATTATGGCCACTTTTGGAAGTATATATCTGTCCCATAGTGCATCGTAGGCAAGTTGTAAATGACCACTATTTAATTCATAAATAATAATAATAATAATTACCATCACTGAATAAGATGTAAATAAGGACATGCAAAGCTGTTTTCAAGGCTTACAATATGCACATTTCCTGTAGCGTTTATGACTGTATCATTGGTGGATTTATTTGGTTACATAATATGTAACGGCAAATATATAGAAGTGTGAAGTATTTCTTTTTAAAACCCGCGTTTTTCCGTTTATAAATAATATTGATTCAATTTATTCAATTCCCAAGCGAAACCGCCGAATTTCGATTGCTGAATAAACAGTTTTGATTGAAACGATAAACATCAATATACTGGTAACATATTATCAATATACTCGGCATTCATTTCATGCTTTTGTTAACACTTCGGTGCTCGCAATTATCGTTTCGAGCGCAATTAATAAATACTGACCCAAACTGTCGAAAAAGTCTATATTTTAGCCTATAATTTTTTTTTAATGAATTTAATTTTATTAAACAATATAAATTAATTTAAAGAGGTAGAATGAATACAGAGGCTATGCAACCTGGACATGACCTATCGCAGCATAAGTATAGGAAATACTTTTATTTTTAATTTTATATTTACTATGTATAATTTTATTGACTATTCACGGTCCTTAAAGTCAACTAAAAAATTTTTTATATAATTTTTTTAATATGATTTATTCCTTGTTTATTTTATTCTGATAATACTACAACTTTGGGCTAAGTTAACGAAATATGTATTAGGGGAGAGCATCCAGAGGCAACGCGCTCTCAGATTAATTAGAGGGACAACAAGAAATGGAAATCTTCCAGTGAAGGAGCATAATAAATCAAATATCAACCACTACACAATTATTGTTGTACCATTGTGCCAAAAAAAAAACTGGGACAACAACATTTTCTTTATATTCTAGCCCTTGGACTATAATAATTAAAATTTAAACACATATTACCGATGCCGTGGAAATTAATATATTCGTGTTAATTTTATTATTGTGAGAATTTCACCTTGATAATTAAATAGGTGATTTCTAAATTGCGGTATTTGAAAATAAATAATATAACTTTTTCGACTTAGTTTTCAGATGGTTATCCTCTATAATGTATAACAACGTATAAAGTATGTAACTAAACAGTTTACTTAATTATGTGACATATTTTTGTCGCGAATATATCAAAAATAACAAAAAACCCATTAAATAAATTATTTTTTACATTTTAATATTTAGTCATAGAACCATTATTATTAATGACTTTTTGAAGTCGTCGAGGCATACTAAGAACTAAATTTCTTATATAATCCTCAGATATCAGACCCCATGATTCTCTTATTTTTTCTAGTAGTTCCTGTTGATTTCTGGGTCTGATGTCATGTTTATATATATATTTGGTCATTTTACCCCAAACATTTTCTATGGGGTTGAGATCGGGACTCTTGGATGGCCAGTAAAACATTTATTTCATTTTCTTGCAGATATTGCTGGACTAGTCAAGATGTATGAATTGGAGAATTGTCATGCTGAAATATAAAATTTTTTCCGTATACCGCCGTAACTGTTGGTAACATGGTGTGTCTTAATATATAGCAGTATACAGGAGCATTGAGCCTTTGAAAGAATAAAAAATTCGCCCTTTGCCACGCGTCATAATAATAGCTTGTGGATCTGCAACTCCCAGCTGATGCGGCGTTGCCCGATGTCACTTCATGGCTTCTTTTTAAGGTGGTTGTGGCCCAGCCTAAACTTCCTAATCCTAGAACCATGAAATTTCGAGAATGTCTTCTTCTTATAACGTAGGCATCCACTGAAAAGGGATTTTTCGAAAATCAACCCCGAAAGTGGGGTTTAAATTTTTATTGGAATTTCTATATCTCAGAAACTAAAACTGGCAAAGGTCTAAAAATTGGTATATAAGTTTTTTTAATTAAACAAGAATAAACATGTTTCGTCATTTCTTCAAAATTCACTTAGGGGTTGAAAAATGGGGTGTAGTCTATTTTGAGGGGGGTACGTATAATTTTCTATATTTTTAAGCTATATTAAAAGTACGTATTCTGATGTTTTGTGAAATTTTTCCCCTAGGGGGTGGAAAAAGAGTGTAGAAGTTTATATTGGAAACTTTCTCCTCCATTTCTACTCATTATGGGCAAAATTTCCTACAACATCAAAGTACGTTGTTGCTTATTTTAACAGAGTAAGAATATTATCAATTTTCAGCAATATAGATTAACATTATTATACATTTATAGGGTATCATCCTTAAAATATACTACTTCCAATTTTTCAACCCCTAAGTGAGTTTTGAAAAAATGACGAAAGTAGTAAATTTTTAAAAAAAATTTATAAACATATTATTTTAGATTTTTTTATGAGCATAAATACAAATACCATTAATCTTTGTTTTAATACTACTTATCAAAGGACCGACAAATTTTGGGCTTATATAGTGTGACCAGTAAAGTCCGCATCATATGAGACTTTTTTTTATTAATGGCTTTATTCAGAATTGGACTTTGGCATCCAGTTCTGTTTCGATCGAGATGAAAATGAAGCAAAAAAATAGTAGCCGCATTATTTGTCAAATTTTAATTTTTTCCAAAAAGTTATTCAAAAGTGGGGTTATTTCTGAAAGTAGGGTAGAGCGGGGCTAGTTGAGCCAGTTTTTGGTAATAACCTGATTGTTCCGCATTTGCTTAACATTTAGTACAAATATATTTATTAAATATTTCTTTGGTTATTTGCTGACCTAATTATATCAATAAATTGTCAAAAATACTTTAGTTTGAGGGCAAGAATACACTTACTATAGTAGGGTTCTACTGGCTCAACTATCCCCACACTCGGGGCAAGTTGTGCCAATATATGGGATAAGTTGTGCCAGTAGACTTACCATACGATATAGTTCAAACATAGTAGTGGGAAATTAAAATAACATAAAAACAAAATCATATTTTTTATTAAGTAAACAAGAACGATTAACACTCTAATCACTTTCACAATTTATACAAACATAATAAAAACTACCATTGGAAGTGCATTTTGAATAAGCCCAGTTTTTGCAATAAGAACATTGTAGGTACCCATTTTTCACCCGGAATTCTATCTGAGAATTTTTCTAAACACACGAGACAGAAATATTCATCTTCTTCTGATTCTAAATCAAAAGTCTCTGATGTAGAGCGGTTATTACTTTTCTTCCTTTCCTTTAAGGCATTCTTCTCCAATGCTTGTTGTTTTCGTGCATTGTCTGAATTCGATGATGAACATTTTTGTTGTTCTTTTTAATTCTTGTAAGAAAGATCGACTCTCTTGGTAGGGTTACATGAATTTGTGAAAATGGCCTTTTTCACAGCCTTCTCTTTAATCGCATCGACTTTACTTTTTTTCTTCCGTTTGCTCTGCTCCAATGCCAATGCCTCTTTTTCAGGACTGTCAGTAAGGATAGCAGAAGAGCGCTTCCTTCTCTGTGTTTGCCTCTTCGTAGGACTTGCTTTTGGTAATGGTCGCCATATTTCTGGTGAAACAAACACACTACACGTAGATGTAGAAGGCATATCAATTTCATGGATGCGTGGCTAGTTGAGCCATTGCTCAACTGACCCCGTAAAGTTTGGCTCAACTAACCCCACCCCGGATTTCAGATGTTCTTATTTTGTTACCTTTTGTCTGTATCCCCCAAAATGTCGATCTACGACCACAAATGCCTTGAAAAACAATATTTTACTTTTGGCGCGAAATACCAAATAGAACGACCGCCCTCTCGCAGCTGATGCTGAATACCGACTAAAATTTAAATGTACGGTTCCCAAGACGTACTGCATCCTGCGCAATACTCGTTTTAATCTTACACTGCTCCACTCATGTAGTAGGCCCGGTGGCTCAAATAGCCCCGCGGCTCAATTAACCCCGCTCTACCCTACTGAAAAAAGTTATTGGGGAAAGATTTTTTTAATGCAGTTTCTTGCTCACATGCAAAATTTCAGCTGCATAAGATAATATTGATTTTTTACAAATATTTTGTAAATTGCACCACTTTTGCAAAATAAGACTCAACGCAACCTACATAAAAGTTCTTTGTTTTGACAATGCTTTATTTCAGATAAATTTTGTTTAAAGTAGCGCCATATTAAATGTGTGTTTTTCTACAAAATTAAAACTGGGCTATTAAAATTTGGTCGCATGTGATGCAAAGTTTATTTGTTCAAGACCCTGTATAAGGTAACTTCATAAAATAAGTGTTTTTGAAAACGTCGTTTTTTAGATATACACCTTAATATTAAAAGAAAAAAAAAGAACACAGTGTCATCAGTAAAGCGTTCATTAAATGGAAATTTTACTGGTGGGTAAAAAATCAAAATTATCTTATGCAGCTGAAATTTTTGCATGTGGGCTAGAAACTGAATTTAAAAAAACTTTTTCTTATAACTTTTTTTTATATTTTCAGAAATACCCCCACTGTTGAATTAATTTTTGGAAAAAATTAAAATTTGACAGATAATGCAAATCACGTGCCTACTATTTTTTTGCTTAATTTTCATCTCGATCGAAGCATAACTTGATACCAAAGTCAAATTTCGAATAAAGCTATTAATAAAAAAAAATACCATATGATGCGGACTTTACTAGTCACACTGTATGTAACTTTACAGTGCTATACAGTACACAATAGTCTCGCTCCTGCATATTAAATCGTATCTCTCCCATATTTCCCGTCCCGGTCCGCAGTCAAGAGGTTTGCGTGGACCTTAATTCTTATTTAATTTAAACATACTATAAATTTTATGTATTATGTGTGTATTTAGTGTTCCAAATATACAATTTTTATTAATATTTGAAATAAATCTGTTAACATTTATGTTATACAAATCAATTTCCGTCGCTCGACATTACAGTTGTTATATTTAATGGAAATGAAAATCATTTTCACTAAAACCCGTAAAAACATAACATAAATTATTTATGGGTGAATTGGAAACAAAATTACTATTTAACAGTACATTTTTAAATTTTCAAATTTATATTTTTTTAAATGAACTAAATCAAAGCTACTCTAAAATCATTTCATAAAGGACAGAACGAATTAAGGAATATTATTAAGATACAGTAGTTGCCGACGAAAAATCTCGATTACCGAACTTTTTCTGTCATATTTACAAAATTTGGTAAAACTGACATTTTTACCTTTATAGCCACTAACGGAAATAAGTTGGAAAAATATTCATCTCGGAACACAAACAAAAAGTATTCAGTTATAACTTTCATCCAATAAATAATAATTTAGTATATATTTTTTTTAAATTTATTTATAATAATTAGTGTAAATTAAAATTTCATTGCAGCATCAATTTTCTTTTTAAATCTATTCCATACGTTGGACATGGATGCCACCAGTAGTGTTTGAGCATATTGCGAATTATAGTTCCATATTTATTCTATTTTGGTCCACACATTCGTGTGCAAACTGTCGTTAAGTTTTATCGGTGAAGAAATACGTTTGTACGCATGCAAGGCCCATCGGTCATATTTTTAGACGTCCATTAACGATGAGCATGCACACAACCCTCTTATTATTATCCTGTCCTTCTTTAGCGACATAATCAAAATACACTCCTGAACCGGCTCCTCGCAATTTTTGTTGTAACGATTTCTTTATTATTATGAATTTTGGGTGTTTAATATTGACGGATTTCTAGTTCTTATGTTTTTTGTATTTTCGGTCGAACACTGATTTTAATCAAAAACTATATGTTTATAATAAAATATCCATACAACGCCGACGTGGCCGTTAGTAGCTTAGTCTGCGATTATTACAAAGTGAATATAAATTAATGGAAACAAGATAATAATAATACTATTACCAATATATCAAAATATAACATAGAGAAATAGCTATTTACATACCAAGGGAGGAAAATAGGCTTTTCCTCCCGCGGATAGTTTGATGCCCGACGCGAAGCGGAGGGCGTTAATTATCCAAGGGAGAAAACACATTTTCCCCCTGGGGTATGTATATAGTTTTTTCTACTAGCTTACTAGAAAGTTGTCAGACTATAATACTGGGTTAGTAAAAATTACTGGAACGCTTAAATATCTTCAAAGTTATTAAAGTTGTGCTTACAAAAATGGGTATCTGGAAGTTTTTTTGCATGCGAAATTGAACTATTAAACTTTTAGCGGTTTGAGACATTTTACGTGTTTCGGCTCTTTTTACTAACCCGGTATGGGGCTATATGACAAAATATCAAGTAGTTGTTGCGTCGCCGTCGTTATGTTTACTACGCTTTGTTGCTATGATATTTTTAGTAATACAAACATAATAGTAAGCTGTCAGATCAGCCCGGTGAGACAAAGATTGGCGGAATGGAAACATGTGACGTCAGAGTGTGACGTCACATGCCAGACAATTGTCAATAGAACCGACCTACGTTTACCGTCCCCATCCTTGTCGTATATCCTTGTCTAAGGTCCTCATCATTTATAAGTTAATATAACTCCTACGTCGTTATTTGTTTAAACTGAATGTGTTTACTAAGAAACGCGACCTTTCTTCGTTCGAGCTATACTTGTCTCTCTTTATATATAGCGAAGGTAACTTGATGCAGACAGAGATAGATCTATGCTACAAATTACCCGAGCCATTAAAATATTTTTAAACGTTCAGTGTCTTCTTGGACTCGGCCACAAATAATGGAATCGCCCAGCCCAACCTCGCCTTTATAAAATAAAATGATAATGGCCGACAAAGTTTATGAAAGAGTTTGTTTAACTTATTAACTTGATCTTTTCTAATAACATTGTTCACGAACACGAGCCTGTTTACATTTCATTCTGCTAAAAGTAAGTTTGCTAACTTTGATTAACTATTTCTATGATTATACAAATCAAAACAATAACATAAACTGAATATTAACCAAAATGTGCCAACACTTGTTTGATTATTTTCTCCTAAATTTTGGTAAATCTATAAATACGCATATTTTAATTACTAAACCCTACGATAATAATTTAAATCTTGCTGATTCTTGCTTACTATGTATGTATATTATACGATCTATTTTTTTGATCTTTTTTAAACCTTTTGTAGATTCTCTGCCTACTAAACTCAAGTGGAAATAATTGTATTTTAATCCACTCGGAAGTGTTTTTTTCCATAATCTGATCATTGGTTTTTTTACATTGTGGTATTTTTGTTTTAGATCAGCTATTGGTTATGTGAAAGAATGCATTTTGGAGACAAGATTTTGTCGTCACCTTAAGGATAGCTATAAAAAGTTTTTACCCACGCCTTTCCGCTTTTCCAGAAATGGAAATATGTATTCTTATTGAAAATACACACATTGCTGAGAAAGCTTCAAGTAGAGAATGAATGAAAAACCAGTTAACGAGGTACTCGATCAGCAGATTACGAGGAATTATAAGACAGACTCAAATGGTAATTGTGATTTCCTTTTAATTTTGTAATAAAATTATGTCATGTGCATTTTTGAGTTTTATTTTTTATTTTCTTCGAGGCTAGACCAACAACAATATAGAGTATTTTATTTTAAGGTGATATTTAGTCGAAAAGGTTATTCAGAATGCTGCAATTTGATTTTTACTACATATAAAATCAACTAACGGGATTTTGAATAGTTTTTTTGGCTTAAATATTACTTTAAAATATTTCGCCAGAAAAAAATAACAAAACTGTGGGCGTTTAAACGTCCCGCCTCTAGCCTCGAGGTTCCAACCAGACCCGATGGTGGCGCTCTTTTTGACAGTTTTGACATTTCCTTAATGACATTTTTGCTTCGACCAATTAACATGCTTGTTTGTCTTCTTCCTGGTGTAAGTATTCGTTGTGTCAGATTGTTTGTCATTACTTAATTAGATGTTTCTACGTTTTGAAAATGAGTTCAAGCGAAGATGACCTGCCGCAAGATCTCGCTGAAGAGGCACGAATAGCGACACTTAATCTCCTTCCTGAAAAATCAAGAGAACGATATGAAAAGGAATACAGTTTGTTCAAAGTATGGTTGGAAGAGCGCGGAGTAAAAAAAGTTTTCGAAGATGCCACCTTGGTGTATTTTTCGCAGCGAGCAAAAAAATTAAAACCATCAACATTATGAAGCAAATATAGTATGTTGCGGTCTGTACTAAACGTTAGGGAAAATATAGACATCAAGTTTCTAAAATTAGTAGCCTTCCTCAAACGGCAATCTACCGGTTGTGTCCAAGAAATCTCTAACTTTAGAAAGAGATGAAATCTCAAGATTTTTAGTGGAGGCCCCAGATAGAGATTATTTGCATATGAAGGTAAGCTTGTTAAATTCAAAAATATGCATTTTTTGATAGATTCTGTTTGTTTGTTTTTTTCAGATCGCTTTACTATTTGGCATTTGCGGGGCTTGTAGATGCGAAGAACCAGTTAAAATGGACCTTAAAGACCTTGATGATCGTGGCGATATGGTAATAGTAATCCTTCCAGTTACAAAAACTAAGAAAAAACGCACATTTATTGTCTCCGATGATATAATAAACGGATTGTCCGCCTTGGATTTATACAGAAAGTACAAGAATTCTAGAGAGCCCAGAACACCGCACTCCAGATTTTTTATCAATTACTGTAAAGGGAAATCATCTGTGAATGTGATTGGAAAAGATACAATGGCCAAAATTCCATTTAAAATTGCAACATTCTTAAAATTAAAAAACCCTCAAAGTTATACAGGCCATTGTTTCCGAAGAACTTTGGCGATGCTGCTCGTCAATGCAGGTGGTGATTTGTTGACACTTAAGCAGCATGGAGGTTGGGCGTCTGGGAAGATTGCGGAGGGATATGTCGCAGAATCATTAACAAGAAAAAAGGAAGTGGCAAGCCAAATCATTACTGGTCGACAATTGTCTTTAACGCCAAGTTCTTCCAAGGATCACGTTGATATCTATGTGCCGATAGCTACTCCTTCATTGGAAAGCAACCTTACAAGCAGCCATACCACGTCAAAATAAGTAACCACCAAGAAGGAGTAGTGAATATTTCAGCAAGGATAACTTTTAATAATTTGACGAATTGTACAATTAATTTAAGCCGTTAATTTTTTTCATCTGTTATAGATACTTACTGTTGTTTAATTTAAAAAAATTAATATGGTGATAATGTGAAGACTTTCATAAATATTTTTCCTACAAAATCAAAAAGGGCTGGACGAGGTAAAAAAAACTCTTGCTAATGTAAAAATGTTTAAAAAATGAGAGGGAGGAAAAATTTTTTCTTCCCCGGGAGGAAAAGAGGCATTTTCCTCCCTAGCTCAGGGGTTGAAAATTAAGTTTTCTAGTAAGGTAGTAGAAAAAAGGATTGTCGATCCTCTTAGAAATTAGATACGGAAATTCTATCTTAAATTTCCATACGCAGTAAAACTATTATATTCTGCAATTCAAAGTTAAATAAAAAAGTAACGCACTTATAAGCTTTAATTAGCAACTAAGGAAATATCTTATTCGAATAAACAAAAATTTGGACGGGGGGGTAAAATTTGATTTTGCCCCCCTAAAAATGAAACCTAGATCCAGCACTAATAGGTTTCCTTCTGTATCGATTAGTTTAGGTACACTTGAAAACATTTAGTTGGAAATGCTCAGTCATCGAAACGTTATTTTCAGTAATGTAAGTTTAACAAAATCAGTCTTTCGAGAAAAAACGATATAACTGAGGAAAAAAGGGAAGAAATGACTTTCAACTGGTCCATAAATTATGGACCAATATTTAATATTGCATTCTTGAAAAATATAAAAACTGCTATAAATGAATGCGAAGAAGTTGTCCATTTTCTCTAAGAGACCTCATTTAAGTATATGATGATGCACAAAAAACGTTTTTTCATCTCTGCTCAATTTGAGCTTGGAGAGGCAATGAGGCCGTAAATTGCAAAATTGAATATTTTCAAAAGGAGTTCGATACCATGGGAGAATTTACCGGACGAATTAAATATAACAGCATATTTTTCAAGACAGCACAAGGTGGGTCAAAAGGATTGGCAAAACAGCAAATGGTTGGTAAGAAATTCATCAAACAAAGACTTATGCTCTGTAAGATTATTTTTGAAATTATTGGAAAAAAGAGGATAAAACATTTCCACGGACAGACTATTTCTCTCTGTTCATCCAAACTGGCAGAAGGTTGGTTCAAAAATACTCCACTAGGAATAAATATACTATCTAAGTGGACCAAAACTTCAGCGAAAAGAATAGGAATGGATACGAAGAATCCTAAAATAACAAATCATTCTCATCGATCTTCCGCTGTGGCTGCCCTATTTAAACAAGGTGTTGGGGAACAAGAGTTGATTAAGTTAACAGGCCACTCAAACGCAAATTCCCTGAAACCATATCTGCAGCTAGATCCTAGTCATCATCTGAAGCTCATCGAAAATCTCAGAACAACAAAAGAAGCATGTGGACCTTCGACTTCTTAAATACAAGCCAATCATACCCAAAACCATGCTTTGATAGAAAATAATGGACAAGCTATTACTTATACCAACTGTACGTTTAATATTATTAATAAATAAATAGTTTCTAGTTTGTTTCTAGTCTTGTCGAATATCATTTGAGAGAAAATTTTGTATCGGCCAAACTTTCTATTGGTGTTATTCAATTTTGTTGCTTTTTGGTAATTTCACTCATGAATGAAACGAGGCGAGAGTTTTTTAAAAAGTGCGAGATTTTTGGTCTCGTGAAACACTATAGCATCAATAATTCGTAAAGATAATTTATAATGTTTCTAGTTTGTTTCTAGTCTTGTCGAATATCATTCGAGAGAAAATTTTGTATCGGCAAAACTTTCTCTTGGTGTTATTCAATTTTGTTGCTTTTTGGTAATTTCACTCATGAATGAAACGAGGCGAGAGTTTTTTAAAAAGTGCGAGATTTTTGGTCTCGTGAAACACTATAGCATCAATAATTCGTAAAGATAATTTATAATGTTTCTAGTTTGTTTCTAGTCTTGTCGAATATCATTCGAGAGAAAATTTTGTATCGGCAAAACTTTCTCTTGGTGTTATTCAATTTTGTTGCTTTTTGGTAATTTCACTCATGAATGAAACGAGGCGAGAGTTTTTTAAAAAGTGCGAGATTTTTCGTCTCGTGAAACACTATAGTATCAATAATTCGTAAAGATAATTTTTTTATAATAATCTTACAATGATTATCTCAATTAAATCATTTCCAAAGTAAACGACCATTTAAAAATCTTGGCTGAGCATACGAAGATTATTAATTTTCTAAGTCAAAGCTCTTTATGGAGAAGGGGCAAGAACCCTTGCCCCCCCCCCCCCCCCTTATCTTTGGTACGCCATTGTATTGTATATTTTCAATAAATAATTCATTTATTTTGGATTAGTGATAGAAACCTAAACGTCAAGTTAGTGCACCAGGTTGAATATTGATGTTAGAGCTGGACTTAAAATCTTTTCAATGACCGCTAACCGTTGCGTCATACTTTCCCTATTTGGGGTACGTCGTAAATTAATTCGGTCAGTTTGACTTACCGGTCGATGGTGAAGGTTCTGATTTTTCTTAGATTTGATCTACTTAAAGACGGATGCATATTATGAACAAGTAAAATACAAGCTCGTTCTTTCATAATTTAAAATTAAATCATATATTTTTTTTGTCTAGTGCATCTTTAGTGCATAAGTCTGTAAATGTTGTTTCAAATATTTTCATCTTATTTATGAAATCATAAAGAAGAAAATATATTAAAAAATGACAACCCAAACTAATACAGTTTTTTAACAATTAAAAGGATCATCATTATCATCATAGTGCAGTAAAAATAAATTATGACCTGGGCAGAATTGCAACACAAATGATTATTTTTGCATTCTATTGTGAAAAGTGTCTGTTTTAACATATTCAAAATCCCCATTAATCCTGGCCCTGGAAATCGGTCAAAATCCAAGATGGCGGCTGAATTTTGTATTTTTAATTACAAAATTTACAACTTTGTTTTTATATGGTGTAACTTGGCAAAAATGTTTAAAATACAAAGATAAAAGTATAAAATAGGTATTGAATAGGTAAGATAGGTATTAAATCATTCAAATTGCCTATTATACATTAGAGAAAACTTTATTACACGTTAGTCTTACAAGAAAAAAAAAACATTATTTCAATGAACAAAAATTAAAATGATTTTGCTGTTTTTTCACAATTCATCATAATCTTCATCCGTACTCCACCAAAATTATCTTCATTATCTTCTTTCCAAATTCTTCAACCTGACTGAGATTAAGGTTTGTTGAGCTGAACGATAGTGCAAGTTCACGAAAGTATTGATCTTCAACAACACGTTTCAAAGCTGATTGCTTTCCAATATGGAATATTCTGGAGGTGCTGTCACATCCTGTATACGAATGTATAAAGGATAGACTGTTCGCTTAGTCATTTCCGATTTTTTTTCACTTCTAAAGAACAGCTTGTGGTATGCTTGATTACACGAATAAAGCCGCAATACCAATAGGTCAGTGTCTTCTATTATCACTGTTATATTTTTAATTTTTGAAGATTCCACTGCAGTTTTAACAATGTCAACATCAGCATCATCAACTGAATGAATTACTGAACAACCATGTTGTCGTATTTCTTCAGCGATTAAATTAATTATTTTCTGCTTGTTTTCCCTATTAGTGAGAAACATTTCCTTACTTCCTGTTAATGTCATATCTGGTGTGAAGTTCACGGCGGGAAAAATTCTGTTTGTTTGGCGATTATGGGCCATGTCATTTATTGTGTTTTCTGATTTATAACTATCAAAACTATAGTTGCAATTGATTTAAGCTCTTAATCATGGAAGCTTTTTAGAACAATGGCTGATCGAAACTTAAGATAGCTGGGATGTGGTTGTGACTGTTCTAAATAGTGATCAACATATTTATTTAACACGAAATAACAATAATTTTTTTCTTAATAATTTTTCAAAAAATATAGCATATAAATCAGTTTTCATAAGGGTCTTATTGAATTTAATAAATTAAACAAGTCAATTAAAAATCAAAAAAAGTTTAAAATCTTTTAAAAAAAGTTTAAAATCTTTCTTATTAACTCAACAGGACAAATAAAGTTTCAAAAGGTCATTTAATTCAAAAAATAAATAAAAAAAGGGTATAAACTTGTTAAAATGTATCATGTAGCCACGTGCTAAATAAATCTTTTTACTACTACTACTACTTATTAACGAGGTCAAACAAGAATTTGAACGTAGACAGTATGCACGTCATGTCAGTCGGATTCAAATCAATAATTGGTAAAAATTTAACAGCCGCCTTTCCTGTGTGAGTTATAAATCTTCATTACCCTAGATGATTTGTATCGTACCAGACCATTGTGCTCATGGTTTCAAATACCCAAAAATTTGCCAAACACGATCTAAAAGACAATTCTTTGGTGCAATGAGAGGTAGATTAACAAAGACTGTAGTTTTTAAAATATGTGATGACGCTCTGTACTTTTTTATGTCTATCTTTCCTAGCTGGAGAAATTCGGCATTTTTTATTTTTCACTTGGTGTTTCGGTCTATACGTAGTACAAACACTGAAGATTTATGTTTTGTATGATTTTATTATTAAAGTTATAATTTACTATGTATTTTAAGATAATTTACACTTTAAGAGTCTTTTTTCTTGTCTCGTCTTGTCAGAGATTTTTCGCTGTCATCTGGTTGTCATGGTTTTTTTACAACAATTAAAAAGTAGTTAGGAGCGTTTAAACAAGGTGTTAAGGTCGTCTAACATACTGCCCGCCTTGAAATCCATACGGTTTCAAATTTTCATTGATCATCAATTGGTAAGATGCACAGCTTGACAACAGGTCGCTTGAAGATGGAGGTTGCAGTTTTAATAGTAGCAGCCCTAGCCACACCATCAATGCCAGGATGAACTTCGTTTACAACACCCAATTGCCATTTCAGTGGTGGTAGCCCATCTTCTTTTACTAGTACAACACAACCAGGTTTTAGTAGACTGGGAAAGTGTTGCTTCCATTTAGTTCGTTGTTGCAATTCAGAAATGTATTCTTTGGACCAACGTGCCCAAAAATGTTGAACCATTTTTTGCAGCCGTTTGAACCTTGAAAGTCGATTCTCAGGAATTTGGATGTAGTCATCGTCAGGGATAGTGGTAAGTCGTTGCCCAATCAAGAAGTGTGCGGGGGTTAAAGGTTGAGGATCTGAAGGATCATTGGATAAAGGAGATATAGGTCTCGAATTTAAAATAGCTTCGATTTGTGAGAGGACTGTATAAAATTCTTCAAAGGTAAGTGAATTTGTACCTATAACTCTTTTTAAGTGAAACTTTGTGGATTTTACTCCAGCTTCCCAGAGGCCTCCAAAATGTGGAGCTCGAGGTGGAATCAGGTGCCATTTAACACCGTCACAACTAAGTCGCGAATGAATTTCATCTTGATTTTTAAGCAAAAGCCTTTCAATTTCATTTTTTGCTCCAACCAAATTGGTTCCGTGATCTGAGTATATATCAGAACTTATTCCGCGTCTAGAAAAAAATCGTTTTAACGCAGCAAAAAAAGCATTGGTGGACAAGTCTCCAACAAGCTCGAGATGTATAGCTCTCGTTGATAAGCATACAAAAAGACAGACCCATGCCTTTACTGATTTAAAATTCCGTGTTAGTATATCCTTTAAGAATACCGGACCCATAAAATCAATACCAGTAAATAAAAAAGGTCTACTAGGTGTTACGCGGTGTTTTGGTAAATTACCCATAATATGTTGAATACCAGAAGCATCAAAACGAAAGCATTTTGTGCAAGATCTAACCACCTTTTTTACTAAGTTTCTGCCAGCAAGGGGCCAATAATGATCTCTTATAGAAGCTAGGAGATTTTGAGAACCTGCATGTAGTAGTCTAACATGCTCATATTGAGCAATTAACAAAGTTAACTTATGTTTTGCCGGCAGGATGGCAGGATGTTTTTTATGTTCTACAAATTCAGAATGCGTAAGCCTACCTCCTACTCTCAAAATTCCCTGACCGTCCATGAATGGATTCAGCCTTATTATTGAACTTTTATTTAAAACTTTATTTGTTTTTGTCAAACTGCGTATGTCTTCTTTAAATTCCTCATGTTGAGCCATTTTTATAAGCTGCAATAAACTATTATTTAATTCATTGCAAGAAAGAAAATCACTTTGTCTCATGCGTCTAGATACCTTACAGTTGTTTACAAACCTAAGACAATATGCCATAACCCTTTGCAATTTACTTGGAGAGGAGAATTTATTAAAAATATCACACTCATTTATGGTAGATGTCAGAGTAGTTGACTTTGTTCGCACTTCAGGCAGCTGTGTAGTGTCAACTTTAACTGCAGTTATAGGCCATAACTTATTAGACATAGAAAGCCAATGGGGACCATGCCACCAAAGATCATTAGCAATAAGACTGCCTGGACTGAGACCTCGAGATAAGTGATCAGCAGGATTTTCATTAGTCCTTACATAGTTCCACTCATCAGGTTTAGTGAGAGATTGTATTTGGGTAATCCTATTTGCAACAAATATTTTAAAATCTTGAGATTGAGATTTAATCCATGCTAATGCAATTGTAGAATCACACCAGTAATATGTTTTTTGAAATGAAATATTCAAGGAGTTTTTTACTTTATTAGCCAGCTCAGCCAGAAGAAGAGCACCACATAGTTCAAGCCGCGGAATAGTTACAACTTTTAGTGGAGCTACTCGTGTTTTAGCACAAAGTATACTAACATGACAGTCTCCTGCACTGTCAATGGAGCGGATATAAATACATGCCCCGTATGCTACCTCACTAGCATCTGAGAAACCGTAAAGTTCAATAGAAATTGGGTTTTTTATAAGAATAGTCCTGGGAACCTTTAAATCATTTAAGTCGACCAATTGGTTGTATAGTGTTCTCCATTTGGTTAATACCTCCAGAGGTACAGATTCGTCCCAAGACAACTTAAGCTGCCAGAGCCTTTGAATAATAATTTTTGCTGTGATCATCACAGGAGCAATAAGACCTAAAGGATCAAAGATTTGTGCTATACATGACAAAATATTTCTTTTAGTTGCTGGGCCTTGCATGGTCATTTGAATTGAATATTTAAAAGTATCATTCTTTGTGTCCCAATAAAGACCTAAAGTTTTATTTTCAGCAGAGTCACAAAAATGAACGGACGTATTTTTAGAGCATTGATCACTTGATAAAACTGTTGGCTCATTTGAATGAAATTTACGTAAATTAAATCCTCCTGACAAAAGAATTTGAGTAATTTGCATTTTAATATTCTTGACCTCATCGATAGTACTGCCTCCAGTACAAAGATCGTCAACATAAAAATCTTTAGCAATTATTTGACTTATTACAGGATTAGATTGCTTACATTGCAGAGAAAGTTCCTTAAGACACCTTGTAGCCAAGTATGCCGCTGGACCAGTGCCATAAGTAAGAGTGTTTAACTGATAAGTTTTTATTTCACAGGAAGGATCAGAGCGCCATAATATCAGCTGAAGACTGCGCTGAGTTTTGTCTACAAAAACTTGCCGATACATCTTGGCAATGTCGCCTGTAAGAAGAATATTATGTTGTCTTGCTCGCAAAACAATGGAAAATAGGTCTTCCTGTACTGTGGGTCCTACAAGAAGAATATCATTTAATGAGTAGCCACTAGAAGATTTACTTGACCCGTCAAATACAACGCGCAACTTTGTAGTTGTACTCAAATTATTTAATACGCAATGATGTGGAAGATAAAACGAATCAGTATTTTTAAGTATATCTGCATTAATTTGAGACATATGCCCAAGAGCCTCATATTCCTCAAGAAACCTACTATATTCAATTTTAAGATCATTATTTTTGTTAAGTTTTTTCTCTAGATTTAAAAAGCGCCTTTTAGCTATTTCTCTAGACTCGCCTAATACTGAAGTAGGTTGCCTTAAAGGTAGAGACACTACAAAGTGACCTTTCAAGTTTTGTTTAGTAGTAGATTGAAAAAGGTTTTCACACAATTGATCTTCAATCGATAAAGCTTTTAGAATATTCTTTTCCTCAATTTCCCAAAATTTAGTCAAACTGTTTTCAAGAGTTTGATTTATGCTTAAATTACATGTTATTTGAGAATTAGGTTGATTAGTATCTATGATTCCAGAAATTATCCATCCTAGCTGAGTTTTCTGAATAATTGGTAAGTTATCACCTAGTCTAATTTGACCCGTGCTAAGCAAATTCCAAAATTTGTCACAACCGATCAAAATATCGATGGGACCAGGTTCATAAAAACCGGGATCAGCTAGTATAATATTAGTGGGAATTTTAAGATGAGAAACGTCTATGGCCATACATGGTATTTTGTTAGTTATTTTTGGTAAAATCAAACATTTTAAGTTTGTTTCATAAGAGCTTTGACGTGCTTGAATTGTAATATTAGTTTGCTTTAAGACCTTAGAATTAGTTTGCCCTATACCTGTCACAGAAATATTAGTGCTAGTAATTGCTAAACCCAGCTTGTCACACATTCGTTGTGTAATAAAACTAGATTCACTGCCACTGTCCAACATAATTCTACACGTATGACTATTACTGTCCTTATCAAGAACATTGACTATGGCGGTTGATAATAATACCTTTGGCACACTATTTGAAGAATGGTAAGAATTAACATTATCCTGAGCATTTAAAGTATTTTGTGTAATTTGGCCTGCATGCGGCATAGTAGGCTCAGGATTTTGTAAGTTGTCATTGACAGCATGATTATTTTGACTATTATTACCCTCAGATTGACTATTAGTGGTAAAATTAATGTGCAATAAAGTATTATGCTTTTTTGAGCATTTTCTGCAAGGTTGAGAACGGCACTGTTCAGTAGGGTGGTTATTTCTTAGGCAATTTAAGCACCATTTTCGTTTTTTAGCTTCAGTTATTCTTTTATTAACATTGAAATTAAGAAAATTCCTACAATTATAAACAGTGTGATCTTTGCTACACAAAGAACATATCGGTGTATGTGTGTGTGTTGCCGAGAAAGTATGCCTTCGATTACCTTTTTGATTATTATTTATTTGCAAAGTTTCTAACACTCTACATTTTTCATGTAAAAAGTCTGTAAATATTTTAAGCGTAACAGAATCATGCTTGCCATATTCACTTTCCCACTCTCTACGAGTAGAATTATCCAATTTTAAGAATATCATATGTATAATCAGCGCATCCCAGGAATCTACTGGTAGCTTTAGTACATGCAGAGCTCTAAGATGACGATTAAGGCCATCCAAAAGGTTCCGTAAACTAGTATGACACTCGACTTTTACATAATCAAGATCAAAAAGTGCTTTAATATGATTTTTGATTAAAATTTGTGTATTTTCATATCTTTTAACCAGTAAATTCCAGGCTATAGCGTAATTAGCAGCAGAGCTTTCTAATGATTTTAATAAGTCTGCAGCAGGACCTTTTAAAGATAAGCGAAGGTAATGAAATTTTTGAACCTCGGGTATTGAGTCATTATCATGTATAAGAGAATGAAAAGTGTCTTTAAAAAATAACCATTGGTCATAGGCACCATCAAAATTAGGTAATGGTATGGGAGGAAGCTTCACGTTAGGTTTAGATTGAATATTTTGACTTTTATTAGAGCTTGATGCCAAGGTTTGATTATCAAAATCATCCCCAGGAATTTGCCCCATTTCTGGCGATGTTAAAGCTTTGTCCTCTAGAACAGTTTTTGCCTTAGACATATATTTAAAATAAGTATCTTCGAATTCATTAGTTTCCGCTTCAAATACGTCATCAGCTATGTCGGTGTTAAGATTTTGAATATTATTTTGAACTTCATAAAATTTATCTAAGCAAGGCTCTATAACTGAAATACGCATTTCAAGATCTTTCAGCTGTAGATCCTTTCCATCCGAGCTACCCTGTATCACGTTTTTAAACCGCGTTAATCTAGCTTTGAGATTCTTTTTTTCATTTTTAAGCATATTTATAGTTGCAATTTCCTGATTCTCAGACATTGCTTTGGTTTATTTTTAATTTTTTCAGATAAAAATAAATTTTTAATGAAAAAAGCGTATCTATATTTTAAGATAAATTTTATTTAAACCACACGTTTGAAGCCAGTTTAAATTAGAAAAATATATTAGGAATAAGGATAGGATTTGGGAAAAAGAAGTGATTGGAACTCACTGACCTTGATTCCAAGTTTTATTGCTTCTATATCCACTATCGCTGCGTCGCGTCGCCTCTACGGGAATTATCAAATTGCCTTCGTAGAAAACCGGACAAATTGTGAAGTTTTGAATCAGCGTTTTCTTGAGTTATCCGGCTCGAAGGACCATGTGTTTCGGTCTATACGTAGTACAAACACTGAAGATTTATGTTTTGTATGATTTTATTATTAAAGTTATAATTTACTATGTATTTTAAGATAATTTACACTTTAAGAGTATTTTTTCTTGTCTCGTCTTGTCAGAGATTTTTCGCTGTCATCTGGTTGTCATGGTTTTTTTACAACAATTAAAAAGTAGTTAGGAGCGTTTAAACAAGGTGTTAAGGTCGTCTAAACACTTGGTAACTGCAGTAGACGTTTATGAATATGGGGAAACTGCTGATAAATTATGATCAACGTTGTCTCCTACCATAACAACATGTGAGTTGTTTTTAAGTGGTAAGGAAGTGGACGAAACAAGTGCCGCATTCCTCTCAAATTGTAGAGCTTCATTGTATGATGCTGAAAATCCCAGGGCGTGAAGCGTGTCTATGAGGTATATTGAACGGAAATAATGATGTAGTTGAATAGTTAGTCCTATTTGAAAAGGTTCTAGTATTGACCTGGGCCGAGCATACACTGACCAATTGAGGTTACTTTCAGATTTATATCCTTACCAACAAAAGTATTTGAAAGCAGAAGTTTGAGTTTGGCAAGTAATTTAGACATTTAGTGGTGTTTAGGTTTTCACTAAATATAATATAATGAAAATAATAAAATAAAAAATAGTAAATATAATAAAAGTAAATACATACTTAATTAAAAATAAAATAAAATGTCTTATCTTTGTATTTAAAATTTTTGCCAAGTTACACCTTAAAAATACAAAGTTATAAATTTTCTAATTAAAAATTCAAAGTCCAGCCGCCATCTTGGATTTTGACTGATTTTCGGGGCCAAGATTAATGGGGATTTTGAATATGTTAAAAAATACACTTTACACAATAGAATGCAAAAAGAATCATTTGTGTTGCAATTTTGCCTAGGTCAAGGGAATTTTTACACCAAATTGACTGCACTATCATATTCGTCCAAGTTAATAATAAGGGGAAGAGTATCTGAAGCATCGATAAATCTTTCCCGTTCCCACATATCATTTATAATTTTATTAGTGTGTGTTACTTAATGTTTCCATTTTTCCACTGTTACATGTGTTCTATTGCTTTATTCCATAGTCCCAAAACTACGTCATTTTACAGGATGCATAGAACTTATTTTTGCATCATAATAGCGCTTACATTCCGCCCAAACAATTTCAATATGATTAAAGTGGCAATAATATGTATTAAATCTTAAAAGTCGATGCCCATGATGCAATGCTAGTTTATCCAACCTATTAAAATAAAATTAAAATATTTAAAAAATAAAATAAATAGCGCTTTCCAGATTACTTGTAACGTTTGGTGGGATATGCTGCCTCACTATTATCCAGATCTGATCTTTCATTGCAAATGGTGAACCGGAATTTGTCTTTGTTCTAACCATGCAATAAGTAATCGTTCTGACGAACTTGTATTTGGTATTTTTTCAATTAGCCCAGAATGATAGGTGGCGTTATCAAAGATAATAAGTGACAGTTAACAATCTTTCTTCAAACCATTTCTCCAAGTTTTCACTAATCATCGAATCATGATAATCACCAGATTTCAGGCCAGACTTCCTAAATATCAAACTTGCATTATTCACAAATCCATTTTCTGAACCAGCATGAAGAATAATATACCGTACACCCTCTGACGATTTTTTTAACTGTATGAAGAGTATTATCTTGCCAATTTCGCTTAAAAGCCCTTTTACTGTATATTATCCGGGTTTCATCCAGAAAAACAGGTTTTAAGGGAAACACGAAACTCCCAAAGCATCAGAAATTCTCTAAAACAGATAGGTATTTATAAAAACATTGCCATATATTTTTCATGTTTATTATTTACGTTTTCGCAATTCCTGCTTTATTATAACTACTTACCTTGTAAACTGCGTTAAAGAGTAACAGAATCTTTCCGGGATCATTTTCTCTTTGAAAATAATCAAATACTTTTAAAATTAATGTTTGTTCTTTATCACAATACCGCGACTTTTTGAAATAATGTTGATTAAATATGTCAAAGTAAAATATGGCAATAAAACTTTTTTGACTGTTAAAATTATACGACATTTATGATTGACGCAACTATACTATCTCACCTAGTTAGATAAGCACTAGTCGTGACGTAACGGTCAGCGGTCATTGTACCGAGTGGTCAAATAAGCGAGGACGTCGGCTTTATCTAGGAAACCATTAATCGTACAACTTTCGGAAAGTTTTTTTTTTGAGTAAAGTGGTCAAGAGAAATTGCTGGAAATTACTTTTAAGTTCCTCATTTCGCCGCAAGGGGGCACAATTAAAAATTGTTTTTTTTAATTCTAAATTTCTCCGAAAATTCCCATATTAAGGTATAACTCTAATTACATCGTTGGAAAGCTTAGACAATTCTGCATCATTTTGGTTTAAGGCTCATTGGCGTACCGACCTTGATAAGAGTGGGAGAAGCTATTGAAAGTGTAAACATTAAAATCGCTGTAACTTCTAAACGACTTATCCGATTTTACTAAATTTAAGCTTGTTTGGAAGGGGAAAATAAGTACCTTCAATTGCCGTATCCAACAGTACACGATAGTGTTTAATAAAATTGCTAGAGGGCGCAATTTGTAATAATAACAATTTTTCGATTTTATCCCGAAAATTCAAACCATACGGCATAACTATGACATCATAATCGAAAAGTAGATGAAATTTGCAAGAAAAGATGTGAAGACCGCAGTTCGATATCTTTGTTCGTTTCAGAGTTATTGCCAAAATAATAATTTTTAATACAAATTGCGCCCTCTAGCAATTTTATTAGAAACTATCGTATACCAGTAGATACGACAATTAAAGGTTCTTCCAAACAAGCTTAAATTTAGTAAAATCGGATAAGTCGTTTAGAAGTTACAGCGATTTTAATGTTTACACTTTCAATAGCTTCTCTCACTCTTATCAAGGTCGGTACGCCAATGACCCTTAAACCAAAATGATGGAGAATTGTCTAAGCTTTCCAATGATGTAATCAGAGTTATACCTTAATATGGGAATTTTCGGAGAAATTTAGAATTTAAAAAAAACAATTTTTAATTGTGCCCCCTTGCGGCGAAATGAGGAACTTAAAAGTAATTTCCAATAATTTCTCTTGACCACTTCACTCATAAAAAAATCTTTCCGAAAGTTGAACGATTAATGGTTTCCGAGATAAAGCCGACGTCCTCGCTTATTTGACCACCCCGTACATACTTTATACGTTCTTTTTAATGAACTGGTGCGTAAATGAAGGCTGAAAAGTAAAGAGTGTGGCTCGGTATCTGTTCATCTGGGCGGCAGCGTCAGCAGACTCCGGTCGACGCCGAACACAGAACGTTCATACAATATAATAGACATAGACAACTATAGTAGAGAGCTAATGCCCCTGTCGTACTGTTTTTTGTTCCTCAAAGTTGCGGCCGATCACTAATTTATTGACGGCCTCCGGATAACTTAATAATTTAATAGTTCTCGCCAGCCAGTTCATCTAGTTCACTTTAACTAGTTCGCGAACTTCCCTTCTCTAGGTGATGTCATAACTTTATTTCAATAACTTGTAGTTCTTAATGTTTTGTTACATTTAATACTTATTTACATTCATTTATTTGTTTTGTAATGCTAAAAATCAGGATTTTGTTTATTATTTTATTTCTTGATTTATAAACTTGAACGAAGGAAGTTCCGACTTCTACTATAGTAATAGTAGAATCAAGGGCGTTGCCAGAGAGGGGCAGGGGCGAGGGGCAGCAGCCCTAGAGGTTCTAAAAATACGGCTTACTGGAATTAGAAATAATACGCGCTATTTTTGTAATTAAAACTTTTCTTTCTTGATGTTTTCTTCAGTTCTTCTATGCTGCCCCTTCCTAGCTCACTGGCTGGCGACGCCCTTGAGTAGAATAGTAAAGATTTAAAATAATTGTATAGCTAAAGCTTCGGTTTCCTACAAACCTGTCCCGCAAAAGGGCGGCTGTAATTTGGCGGCCGTTTTTGCCAACAGTAGTACGGTCGCTTTGGACGGTGAATATTATTGAAAAGTAATATTAAATACGGTTTGATAAAACACGGAGCCAGTTGACCGTCCAATTTCAAAAATTGTGTATGGTGTTTACAAGATGAACGAGCTAAGTTTGGCTATTCTAATAGTTCTTAAGGACGAAGAATCGTCAGAAGGAGAGAGCAGAAGGCAAGAATCTGATATTTATAAAAAACGCGAGGCAGAGGGTGCCTATGAAATTCCGATAGTCCGTCATCTTATAATGACATAAAATTTAAAGAATATTTTCAATTATCCCCAGAATTGTTTCGCTACGTATTGGATAAAATTCACGACGATATTACTGTGAAATCAAGCAACCAATTTCCTGCCATAGGCTTTGTTTCAGTTGTGTCTTTCGGTACTCTGATGATTTTACTTTAAAAATTTCCTCATGAGTTCGAACAAAGTCGATTAAAATTTCATCTTGTTCGCTAGAACAACAAATTTCTTAAGCCATTTCTAAATATTATTATTAAAGCGATACAATCACTACACTGGCGCACCGTCAAAAATCGTGCTTGCAGTATCCCAACGTATAGAGCGGCCGCTTTAGAAATTACGGTGCCGTATTTTTGCGCCGAATGCTCTGAAGGAACACACTTCGATTTGCAAGTACATACACGTTTTTCGCGGCGAGGCTCGCCGTCAAATTACGTCCGCTCTTTTGCGGTGCCGCTTTGTAGGAAACCGAAGCTTAAGAAGCAAACTAAAATGGCAGTTAATCTTCGGTTTCCTACAAAGGAAAAGGGGAGGCATAATTAAGAATTATATTAATAATATTGAAACTATTCAAAAATACATTTTAAAAATTATTTACGAAAAAGACTATCAATATTCTTCTGATTTACTATTTAAATATAGCAAAAAAATGGATATTAAACAAATATTTTCTTACAACATGTTAATATATATTTTTAAACATAAAAATATAATAAATGTTATTAATTACACACATGAAACTCGTCATAAAAATACTATTACATATAAAAATAGAGTAAATAAAATAATAGCACACAAACATTTTTTAAACATCAATCCATATATTTTTGATATGCTACCACAGTCAATTAAAATACTTAAATCGTTAAATAATTATAAAAATAAAATTAAAAATTGGATATTATCTAATCCAAGAGATATATTCAAGAACGTCATTAATAAATAATGAATAAAATAAACAAATATATATATCATATATATAACCTATTGTATCTTCGTATATTATAGTGATATAAAATATACCAATAAAATATTGTCATATTCGTTTTATATTATAATCTAGTTGTGCCTGAATTATGAAATATATTCTTTACAATAAATATTATTAAAGAAAGAAAATATTGTGGCATATCGGACAAGTGTGTAACTATTTTTTATATTGGAATACTCAGGGATCCAAGTTCAATGGATACCCTGGGGCGGGTAGACCACGACGGCCGTTTCATCCTTGTTAGCACTCGACGGGCAGCCATAACCCAAGCAATTCCAAGAACGACGGAAAAATGTACTAAAAGCCTCCCTGTAGAATCAAGGCGGCCCTCAATACACCTTAGCGCCATCCCACGGAACCAACTCCAATATAAAAGATAGTTACACTGGTAATACGAAAGGTAGACAACTAAATAAACTACGAAGTGCATCACAATCCAGTATAGGGAACGCTATTTGCGTTTTCACCAAAAAAAAGGCCATTTTGCAGACCAGAAAACAGATCAACGCTGGCACCCACCAGAATGCGCGCAATTCGCTTGAGTTTTGAGCCATAAAAATGTTTAGAAGATGATATAATGTCCGCGAAAATAATTAAAGAAAGAAAATATTGTGGCATATCGGACAAGTGTGTAACTATTTTTTATATTGGAATACATAGGGATGCAAGTTCAATGGATACCCTGGGGCGGGTAGACCACGACGGCCGTTTCGTCCTTGTTAGGACTCGACGGGCAGCCATAACCCAAGCAATTCCAAGAACGACGGAAAAATGTACTAAAAGCCTCCCTGTAGAATCAAGGCGGCCTTCAATACACCTTAGCGCCATCCCACGGAACCAACTCCAATATAAAAGATAGTTACACTGGTATAATCGAAAGGTAGACAACTAAATAAACTACGAAGTGCATCACAAATCCAGTATAGGGAACGCTATTTGCGTTTTCACCAAAAAAAAAAAGGCCATTTTGCAGACCAGAAAACAGATCAACGCTGGCACCCACCAGAATGCGCGCAATCCGCTTGATTGGAAGAGGTTGAGGCGTATACAATAGGGTTTAATCAGCTAGTTTATTTTTGGCAGTAAGAGTCAACGGTATAATTCTGCAAATGCTATAACATTAAATGTAAAAAAAAATATTTGAATAAACTTTTATTATTATTATTGTTATTATTATTAATTAAAACTATTATAAGCATAAACTTTCATTCCTTGAAAAATTACCAACAGTGACAACATCGCATCATTTGAGTTTGCTTTTTTAATCCAATTGAAACTTTTATAGCCATATTATTTTTATGAATAGAGCTAGAAGATATTTTATAGGAATAAGGGGAAATAAAGTATAAGGAAGCACCAAAAAGATGTCTTTTATTTTCTAGCTTTGTTGTTTCCCCAGTGGATGTCTGGTGTCTAAACCAAAGCCGTAAGCAAAATTTCATTTTTCCATTTTCAGTAGTTAAGGATGGGTGTTGAAAAATCAGTAAGAGATGTTTGTTTTTACCCGCTAGAAATAAAATTTCAACCCAAAAAAATTAATTTTATAGAAAAGATATAATAATAAGATTGATATATTTTGGCATTTTCCTTAAAATTTAGTAGTTTTTAATACAAAAATAAGTTAATTTTAAGGAGTTGCTTTTACCCCGTTTGATAAATGGCAAAAACCAAAAAATAAAATTAACAATCAGCCTGGGAACTATGACAACCATATTTCAAGCAGAGGTTCATCCAATTAAAATGTGTGCAAGACTGTTGGTAGATCGACGGTATGCGCATAAGTCAATTAAGGTATTCTCTGACAATCAAGCTGCATTAAAAGCTCTTGAATCGAGATGGTGTACCTCAAAAACGATGTGAAACTGTCACCAAACACTATCCGAACTAAGTTTAAACAACAAAATTACCCTAATATGGATACCGGAACACATGGGTCTGGAGGGTAACGAGGCTGCCGACAAGCTCGCTAAGAGAGGTACAGCACTAACATTCACAGGACCCGAGCCGGAAATAGGTATATCTATCTCATGCTACGGCCAGGAAAACAATACTAGCTGAAGCAAAAAGCAAATGGGAAAGACACTGGTTAAATCCAGCAGGTCTAACACACTCAAAAGCATTTATTAAGAGCCATATAAACCAACAATTAACTGACAAACTACTAGTGCTTAACAGGTCATGCCTTAAAGCACTGGTGGGATTGTACACCGGCCACTGCAGATTGCGCCACCATATTATGATAAAATTGAAATAGCCCCAACTGATGGATGCCGGCTTTGCATGGACGATGCAGAAACAGCAGAACACGTACTCTGCGCTTGCCCCGCAGCAGGAAGAATCAGATTCGCCCTATTCGGCGAATGACATGAAAAATATATCTTATAACATCATTAACTTCATTAAAAAGTTAGACCCATTATTGGGGGAAATATAAACAAGGTGTGAGCCACAATAGATCGCATGGTCGCAGTGAAGGGTTAGCTATAACCCACTCACTTTCAACCTAACCTAACCTAACCTACCCGGTTTGAGGGAAAGTTTCGCGGGTTTATTCTTTCTTACTAAAGCAGTATTTACAATACCCGCTTTCTATCTTTGGTAGTTAGGACGGGGTGTAAATAGCTCAGTGTTAAAAAGATGTTATACTCCCAGTGTTATTAACCGTCCGACATTATGACGGACAGTCCAGCATATAAATGGTATGTGCGTCAGTCCGTCAACTTATAGTTAATGACCGTCAGACCATGCACATTCGTAAATTTCTTAGGATTGTAATTTACGAATTAATATATTTATTATTACTGGGCGAGAGCTGATCCAGTTGAATCGGTACCCACCCTTTGGTCTTGATATGAGGTGGATGGTCTTGCTCCGTGTCCATGTACCATACTGTACATGGTTTGTTCAGTTCTCTCGGTATAGATGTTCTATAGTAATCGTGCTGTGCTGTGATCTGTGTTTATTATTGATTTTAAAAATGGGTGATTCCCAAGACTTTAGAACGGTCGGAAATAAAGGACAATTTAAGAATTGCTCTCAACGAATGCAGAAATGAAAGGTTTTTTAATTCAATTGCGAGATCGATACTAAAAAAAATGCGATCGTGTCAATGATGTTAAACGATTTGAGTTGGGAGCAGATAATTTGTGAATGCCGAGAAGCGGAGTGCTCTAGACGGATATTTACGTTCGCTAAATGTATATCACAGGCAACGTTTGGCGTAACTCATTACAGATTTTTACGTCGTACACAATTATGAGCGGTAAAATTTTTATATTTGAGGGTTTCCCTTGGTTTTATACCTCTATGGTACAACTAATGAAACATCCGGAACAAATTAGTATAAAGCTGAGACTAGTGGGGAAAGGTAGAGTGTTATGTCCTTTTCATCCATAAAAATGAATTTTATGGGATTTTTAGTATGATAAAAATTACCTAAAACTCTACCTTTCTCCACTAGTCCCAGCTTTATACTAATTTGTTTCGGGTCCCTCCATATAAACGGCATAGTTGTACTGGAGTATGAAGGTCTTGAAGCAATACCAGTACCCAAATATTCTTAAAATTATAGAATACTAGCGTGTACCCGGCCTGCGTTGCAGCGCTTTCTCTGAGATAATAAGGCGAGTTCACCATCACGTCAAGATTTATAAATACAAACCCGAACAAACCTCTAAATTTATCAGTGTTTCTCTACAATATTATGCATGTATAATACATAAAAACCTTCCTCTTGAATCACTCTATCTATTTAAAAAAACCGCTTCAAAATCCGTTGCGTAGTTTTAAAGATTTAAGCACATATGAAAGGGGACAGACGGGCGACAGCGACTTAGTTTTATACTATGTTAAGATTATATAATTACTCTTCCCCACTCAAATGCCATTTCAGACCGAACTTTTAGTTTAATGACAAATTACAGGAGAAAATATTGGAACTATGATGATTAAAGAGAACTATAAAGTGATATGGGCTGAATTAAAAAAATTCTTAAAATTCGACGGACAAGATTATCAAAAAGACTAGAAGTTAGGTAAAATACGATTAGTGCTCCTGTTTTATTTTTTAGTTCCATTCAGTTTTTGTTTGTTTTGTTTGAAATTTGTGACATACCTATTCCTTTTTTCTAACTAAACAAAAATTCCGCAACTACCTGTATTTGTAAAGTCTATCTTCACTCTTTCATAGACCGAGTTGTTTTTAATTTTCTTTATTTCCTTCTCTCTTTCGAAAACCTGGTGAAAGGTCTTATTTTATTTAAGGAATTTGTTTAAGGTTTCAGTTGTTCTGAAACTCTTGAATAACATGAGAAAATATTTTGACACGAAACATACTTTTCCATTGTTTAATATTATCCATGTTTTTCTCTTGTTTTTCCAATATTCCATAGTAGAATCATAATTTTTTCATATATAATATCACAAGAGATAAACTTTTGTCGGCAAAATTTTCGAAAGGTATGAAAGTTTGTTGCTTGGCAATTTCGCGAATGACATTTTTGACAAAATCACGAGCCGTCAGGCGAGTGATTTTGTCGAAAATGTTATGAGCGAAATTGCTTAAAAGCAACAAACTTAAATAAATCCTTGAGAACAATTTTGCTTACACAATTTTTTCTCGAGTGGTATTCGACATGACTATTTAACTAGAAAAAAGACAAAGAACAATAAAATTAGAAAACTTTTATTTAAGAATAAAACAAAAAAATTACTTATTTATTGATGTAAAAGTTACAGTTGTGATAATTAAACGTTTGTGCATTATTTGATTGATTTTGATTTGATGATATTACTTGATCTGGTGCTTTTTCTCTTAAGTTTGCAATTAATTTTATTAAAATTTTGCCGCGGCAAAAATCACATGTGAATTTTGTCCAGGTAGGTGCAGGTAGTAATTTTGCCAGTAGAAGACCGGCCGTTGCTATGACATTTTGCCAGTGTAAAACACTCTAGTTAAATAGTCATCACTAAAAAAATAATTATTTAGATTGTAATTTATCTATTAAAATAAAAATTATTTATTTCATAGTAAGGTTAATATTAGCTATGTTGTTTCATAATATATTATTATTTCTTGTTAAATTAGGTACCTATCCTTTATTTGGATTTAAGGAAAAAAAATTTATGTAGATATACATTATTTATCCTTTTATTATGAAAAAATATAAAAAAATTCAATATTTAAATTTACAATATACAATTTGTATTAGTATGGCCAAACTAAACTATCTAACCAATAGCGGTGTAGGTTAACAAAGCAACAAGCTATTGATTTTTTAAAAATATTACTACATATAAATAAGTTGTCAATAAATTTTTTGCTGGTGTTTAATTAACTGTGTGAACTTAATCTAAATTGTAACTAGAATACTCGAAGTAAACGACTAAATTTTTTAAAATTCCTTATTGATTTGGTAATAAAATAGATTTTAATCTTATGAGCTGGAGTAATAAATTATTATATTAACAGCTCGTCTTTTAGTAAGCAGAGTTGCCAAAGCATAAAATTAAATCACGAGTGACTCAGTTCTCAACAGGTTTATTTAGGTGTATACGTAACATAAATAGCAAGGATTTGATTTTGATGAAATAAGCTCAAAGCGAAAGATATTAGTATTGGATCAAAGGAAATAATATTTTACCTTTCGTGTTTGGCTTTAATGGAATTATTAAAAAAATAAGTTTAGTTTTTTTTTAAATTTTATAACCAAGACTTAATGACAAATATCTAAGTAGGTACGTCTATTTCTGACCATAGACAATTTACCTTCAGATAAGCAAACAATAATTCCGAGAGTGGCTGATTTATAGCCTCGCGCATGTAAACAAAGCTAGACACTATTAGACATGCGCATTGCAAAATTATCGTTTGACGAATGGGAAAATAGACAGGTCCGGGCTTTAAAATTTTAATTCTTGCCAAAAAATTGGACTTTCTTCTCAATTTTTGATCAAGTTGGGAAAAAGGTGATTTCTGGCATTATATGAGTAGTAGCAACCTATATAAAAACTTGTTTTTAAGGATTTGTTTTTAAAATTTGTTTAAAAATAATTCGTCGTCGTGTTTTTAGCTCGAAAAGGAAGAGAACAAGAACAAGTAAATTAAACTAGTCCTATAAAATCGAATATAAGAAGAAACAAAACCAGCAAAATAACCAATCTACGGTGTTATCGCGTACCAAACCTTAAGTCAAATATTAGTTGGTATATAACTTGTATTGATTTTTACAAATTGGCAAAAACTTGGGTAGGTACGTGCAAAACATTTTTAAGCAAAAATTCTCGTTCAAGAATTTGGAAAGTGTTTGCCCGAGAACTTGACCCGTGGAATACTGGCTTTATTAAAAGCTTAAGGCCGGGGTGTACAGATTTTAACCAAAAAATTAACCAACCAGCAACTTTGACAAAATTAATTTTCTCACAATCACTAAACTACACAAAAACTATAGCTAAGAAAACTATAAGGAATCCACAGAGAAACCTTAAGACACAACAACAAAAATGGCGGTCGAGCCGGTTCGGGAGTGTATTTTGAGCATGTCGCTAAAGTGGGACAGGCCGATAACACGAGGTTTGTGCGCATGCCGGAAGGTGCCCAGAGGGAGGGAGCTGACCGGCGAGTCATGCGCTCGGACGTATTTTTTCACCCATAAAACGTAACTTTTGTTTGCGCAGGAGATAAGTTGTACCTATCTAAATGTAAATTATCTGTGTTTCTAACCCAAGATGTAGTCCTAAAACCAGTCCATTACAGGAATAAATATTTTCTTATATTCAGAGTCGCAAGCATCACTTTAAAACTGCTGTAAATTATTTTAAATTAATAAACAAAAATCATAGAAATATAATTTTTACGAAATTGTATATTACTTAACACATCAATCACAATAATTTCGGAAAACAAATCTCCAGGCTGTTGGTAAAAGGTGTATACAAAAATATACCATATATTCTTTGTTCCCACATAAGACCATTTAAGGTAACTTACTCTGTTACAAAATTATTTACTTTCGGCGCTGTAAGGCCATGGGCGGTATTTATCCAGAAGTTTTTAAAATAGCTAAAATTACACCATTATTAAGGAAATGAGAGCAGGGATTGGTAGAAAATTACCGACCTATGGCTATAATAGCAATATTTTTCAAAGTTTATAAATCTATGCTTAAAAAACGCCTTTAGAACTATTTTGAGATTAATAATTTATTTCACTCTTCTCAGTATGGATTTAGAAGCAAAATATCGCCATTAGGAGTTTTAGAGATTCATCATAATCATCATCAAGTAGCCCTTTGCATCCATTGTAGGACATAGGCCTCCCCTATTCTCTTCCATTCACTTCTGTTTTGTGCTGTTTTGTGGATCCAGTTGCTGGTCATTCTCTTAACGTCGTCTGTCCTACGTATGGGTGGTCTTCCTCTACTCCGTTTATCCATTCGTGGCCTCCACTCAAGCCGTCGTTTTGTCCATCGATCACCTACAGATTGTGAGTGATGTATTCAATGGCTTGGAGTGTGGAGAGCTCATGTCAATAACTTTCTGCGATCTAAAAAAAGGTTTCGACTGTGTCACGAACTCATTAAAAAAAAAAACTATGCGTGCCACTATAGCATAAGAGGTGTTCCCCTAAACCTTGTTGAGTCTTATTTGTCTGGTAGGAGGCAGTTTGTGGAGATTGAAGGTGTCAAATCTGATATAGGATATGCCAAATATGAAGCGCCACAGGTATCCGTCCTTGGACCCCTTCTTTTTATAATTTATATTATATGATTTGTGCTATAACATGCAACGGATTTGTAATATGACCATATTTGCAGACGACACTACTTTCATTAATTCTGCCTCTAATCTGGAGAATTTGACTGTGGCGTCACAACTGCAGAAGAAGTGAAAAAGGGGGTACCTATCGTTTAAAGTTTATATTGGAAAAAATTAATGTTGTGTAAATACGAGTACTAAAATACTTTTCTCCATTTTTTTTAAGATCTGCCCCTAAAGAGATAGGGAGGAAGAATGGTTTTAAACGTTTATATTGAAAATAATATTTTTTGACGAACTTTCTTGATATATTTCAATAAATCCGAAGGGCAAGAAAAGTTTCTGTGAGCATTTTTAACGAACTGTAATGGAATAGATAAATTTTTTAATGATGCTGATGAATCTAAATTTTTAGTATTCTTTTCCTAAACAAAGATAGGAAAGAAATTACATTTTTATCGAAAGTTAACGAAATAATGTAAGAACGCATCAAAATATTGCTGTTTAAAAATAATATGGGTACCTATTAAATGTTCTATTGGGTTGTATATAGTATGGTACCCGTTGCTTTGTTTTGATAGCAAATTTATAACAATTGAATTGCGCGAGCGAAGTCGCGGGTACCCGCTAGTTAGTCGATAAAACTGAGTTATAAGTAATTATTATTAGAATAAATATAGTTTAAAAAAACTAAAAAACACGCTTTGATAATTAATCAAACTAAAAAGCGGAAAATAAATATAGTTTAAAATAATTCTTGAAATTCTTAATATCGGCAGAAAATAATAATGAACCATAAACATTAGTATTATTGTGAAAAAAGCGTGGGGTGCTCGATATACGAAAAATATAGCACAAAGCGCCCCACGCTTTTTTTTTCACTATAATACTAATGTTTGTCGTTCATTATTATTTTCTGCCTATATTAAGAATATCAAGAATTATTTTAAATTATATTAATTTTCCGCTTTTTAGTTTGATTAATTATTAAAGCGTGTTTTTTAGTTTTTTTAAACTATATTTATTTTTAATTTTTTAGTTTGAGTTATTGTTAAGAAAAAAATTTTTTAAATTTTTTTTGAGTAGATTGAGCTAAATTAGTAGATTATTCATTGTCAGCGGTTCTTGATAAGTCTACAAAACTTAAATTAAATCTGAGCGTTTAAAGTGGGTCAAAATCGGGTTCAAAGAAGTCGGTTACAAACAAACATACATACAAACCCGAACAAACCCGATCGTTTATGCCGAATTATAAGAAAAGAACGATATTTGCAAATTTTTGAAAATTCTGACCTGGGTCCAGGCCATTCTTGACCACCGCTGTCTTTTTGCTTTCCCAGAAAAATTTAATGCGCAAGCGTGCAAGAAAGAAACAAACGCATGCTACTACTGAAAGGTAAGACAGAGATACGCGTCCTATAAAGGCTTTAAGCCTCATCAAGTTTCGATGAGGTTCCGACAAACGTTGCAATTTTGCAGAAACGTGTGGGAAGAGGAGTTACGTTGCGGAGCAGTTCTTAGTTTATTTTTTAGAAAAATTTGTTGACTTGGCTTAACCGATTACTGCAGTAAGGAGAGTTGTATATGGTATATTCAAATATTCATATTTGTCATTGTTTACATTTATTGGATTTTTAATTTACGTACGGATGCCAGTTGGCAGTCGGGTTTGATAATTTGTTGGTTTGTTATTATTTAACGAGTGTTATGTTAAATCGTTTATTGTTCCTTGAGTCACAAAATGTCGGTTGTAAAAAATATGAGCCAGGAACGATTATCTGCATTAGCGATGTTATCAGTCGAAAAATATTTTGTAAGTATTCCAAATCTTAATGAACGGGTCATTAATTACTTTGCAGGAACTAAAGAGAGAATAATCCACCTTAAGTTATTATTATTATTGGCTAGGTATGTTGTCATGTAATGAACTGTAAAAGTTAGTTTGGAACAAAGGCATTTTAAAAGTTAAGTTCAAATCTGTTTAAAATGTACGTACTTATAGGTCGGTCCATATTTTATTTTTTGATTTTTTTATCAGGTATACCTAATTTAAGTGTTAACTTTTTTCCCGCGAAGACAGAAATTAGTGTAAATACATCAAAACTACAATTTTAATAGGCAAAAAAATACTTTTTGGGCGTGGCACTAAAAAAAAATTTTCACCTTCGGCGATTAGCTTGCGGCGCTGTTGATGTATCCTTGCAATGCTAAATGACCCCCCACTTCAAATACCCACGAGCCGCCACTGCCTGACAGCTGTCAAAATTTGACAGGAGAATTGTTTGCGTATTAGATTATTGTATTGTCAGTGGTTCTTGATAAGTCTACAAAATTTAAATTAAATCTGACCGTTTAAAGTGGGTCAAAATCGGGTTCAAAGAAGTCGGTTACAAACAAACAAACAAACATACATACGGGTGAAGCTAATAAAAGCGTGGTAAAAATATGAAAAAATAATTGGTGGATCTTCTACGCTACTGTAATTTTGTATTCATTTTTTTTTACATTAAAAGCCCCCTGTATCTGTAGCTTACCAGTATTGTACAGTGTCACCAGTAAAGTCCGCATCATATGGGATTTTTTTTTATTAATAGCTTTATTCGAAATTTGACTTTGGCATCAAGTTCTGCTTCGATCGAGATGAAAATTAAGCAAAAAAATAGTAGTCACGTGATTCGCATTATCTGTCAAATTTGAATTTTTTTCAAAAAATAATTCAAAAGTGGGGTTATTTCTGAAAATATCGAAAAAGTTATTAGAAAAAGTTTTTTTAAATGCAGTTTCTAGTTCACATGCAAAATTTCAGCTGGATAAGATAATTTTGATTTTTTTTACCTATATTTTGTAAATTGCACCACTTTTGCAAAATAAGACTCAACGCAACCTACATAAAACTTCTTAGTTTTGACAATGCTTTATTTCAGATACATTTTCTTTAAAGTAGCGCCATATTAAATGTGTGTTTTTCTACAAAATCAAAATTGGGCTATTAAAATTTGGTCGCATGTGATGCAAAGTTCATTTGTTTTTGACCCTGTAAGGGTAACTTCATAATATACGTATTTTTGAAAACGTAGTTTGTGTCTGAAAGTAAAAGAATAAAAATAAAATAAAGAAGTTTTAAATTAAATCGTTGAAAATAGATAAACTTTACGCTAAGTTAAACTTAAATTTATTTTCCACTTAATGAACACTTTACTGATGACACTGTGTTCTTTTTGTCTTAATATTAAGATGCATTACTTTCAGACACAAACTACGTTTTTAAAAATACCTATTTTATGAAGTTACCTTATACAGGGTCAAAAACAAATAAACTTTGCATCACATGCGACCAAATTTTAATAGCCCAATTTTGATTTTGTAGAAAAACACACATTTAATATGGCGCTACTTTAAAGAAAATGTATCTGAAATAAAGCATTGTCAAAATTAAGAAGTTTTATGTGGGTTGCGTTGAGTTTTATTTTGCAAAAGTGGTGCAATTTACAAAATATGGGTAAAAAATCAAAATTATCTTATGCAGCTGAAATTTTGCATGTGGGCTAGAAAAGGCATTTTAAAAAACTTTTTCCAATAACTTTTTTCGATATTTTCAGAAATAACCCCACTTTTGAATTGTTTTTTGGAAAAAATTCAAATTTGACAGATAATGCGAATCACGTGACTACTATTTTTTTGCTTAATTTTCATCTCGATCTAAGCAGAACTTGATGCCAAAGTCAAATTTCGAATAAAGTTATTAATAAAAAAAATCCCATATGATGCGGACTTTATTGGTGACACTGTATATAGATTTATTTCTCAAACAAAATTTGTGCGCTCCAGTTAGTTAAATAAAATGCTTCTGGACCCTTAACTTTTGACCCCCTAATATATTCGTTATCAACATGATTGAAATCAAACTTCTCTTTTTCCCTTTTCCTTGCACCAATTTAAAGCAGGTCGATATGTAAATTAATTATTTCAACAAGAGATATAAGCACGATACAGTTTTAGATTAAGCTCGCCCTACAGCGCGAAAGGCTTTTTACACTCGCAGCGGGATCAAGATTTATCAAATTACAATTTAATTTAAATTCGAAATTACAAAACGTGTGGTTTTTAATTGAGATGGGATAAATTACACGAACTCGTTTTGAAATTCGTCTGAAATGCAATTTCACAAAAAGTTCGTGTTAATAGCATGCATGGATTACAGGTAGGATGGCCATCTGTATTGGAAAAAGTTACCTATGTAAAACTATTTAAAAACCCAATTCGAATATTTGATGAAGAGAAGAAAACAAGGAAGGGCCTTGAAAAATGCGTTAAATATATTGAAAATATTTTTTCCTACGAACATGCGCCAAGCAGTACTTTTCCGCATGCATTTCCGTGCGCAAAAGTAAAAATACTTTAAAATCTCATTGGTAGGAAAAATTTATATTTATTTTATAGTCAAATTTCTCTTAAGAACTCGTCGCATAGTGGTTAATTCACTTGTTATTTATGGCACCCGGTTGAAGTCTGGTGTATTTTAAGTTAAGAGGTTGGCTACAGAGACAGAACCGGACTAAGATTATTTACCTTCGCCTTCATCATCTTTTATATTGGAATACACAGGGATCCAAGTTTAATGGAGACCCTGGGGCGGGTAGACCACGACGGCCGTTTCTTCCTTTGTAGGACTCTACGGGCAGCGATAACCCAAGCAATTCCAAGAACGACAGAAAATGTACTAAAAGCCTCTTTGCAAAATCGAGGCAGCCATCAATACACCGTAGCGTCATCCCAGCAGAATTAACTCCAATATAAAAAGTAGTTACACTGGTAATAATCGAAAGGTAGACAACTAAATAAACCACAAAGTGCATCACAATCTAGTATAGGGAACGCTATTCTGCATCTGCCATTTTGCAGAACAGAAAACAGATCAACGCTGGCACCCACCAGAATGCACGCAATCCGTTTGAGTTTTAAGCCATAAAAATGGTTAGAAGATGATGATAGTGTCCGCGAAAATAATTAAAAGAAAAAGAAAATATTGTAGCGTATCGGACAAGTGTGTAACTATTTTTTGTATTGGAATACACAGGGATCCAAGGTTAATGGATACCCTGGGGCGGGTAGACCACGACGGCCATTTCGTCCTTGTTAGGACTCTACCGGCAGCCATAACCCAAGCAATTCCAAGAACGACGGAAAAATGTAGTAAAAGCCTCCTCGCAAAATTAAGGCGGCCATCAATACACCGTAACGCCATCCCAGCGAAATTAACTCCAATATAAAAGGTAGTTACACTGGTAATAATCGAAAGGTAGACAACTAAATAAACCACGAAGTGCATCACAATCCAGTATAGGGAACGCTATTTGCGTTTTTACCGAAAACATCTGCCATTTAGCAGACCAGAAAACATATCAACGCCTTGATTTTGCAAGGAGGTTTTTAGTACAGTTTTACATCGTTCTTGAAATTGCTTGGATTATGGCTGCCCGTCGAGTCCTAACAAGGACGAAACGGCCTTCGTGGTCTACCCGCCCCAGGGTATCCATTAAACTTGGATCCCTGTGTATTCCAATATAAAAGAAGGTTACACACTTGTCAGATAAAATATGCCACAATATTTTCTTTTTCTTTTAATTATTTTCGCGGACACTATCACCATCTTCTATTATATTTTATGTTCGCGGCGCAGTACAAGGTCGCCAAGAACGTCATGTGTCTTTAAATACAAACAGCCGATTAGGTCTCAGTAAGGCAAGATTGGCAACCTATTGTGTATAGATAGATAAACGAATAGAGTTTTCGGGATACCACTCCGAGAGCGCACTGCGACGTCACAGATCTGCCAGAGATCTGTCGTAGCCCCGAAAGCGGTTGCCCTCGCACGGATTCAGCACTTTCAGAGAGCCTGAAAGTAGTAAATCAAAAACGCTATAATTTGAAGAAGTAGTCCATGCTTAAAGTGGAGTTAAAGTATGGAAAAGAAAGAAAAAACTAAAAGTCTTTCTCCACAAAATTTTATAGAATAAAAAGTTATTCAAAGGTCTCTACATGTTTCGAACGTAGAAACGTTCATCATCAGAAGACCGAAAAATTTATTTTATGCTGATGGTGTTAGCAAAAGAGAAAATTATAACCTTAATGGAGCTTTTATAGACTTAAAAAATAGTGATTATTTATTAAAATTGATAATGGTTAAACCATACTGAGTATTTGAAAAAGTGGGGAAGAAGAAAGTACCTTTCTAAGAACGTGTCGAAGATTATTTAAATTTTAAAAAACTTATCAAACATATGTCTGTAAGACATTATGAGGATAAAATTGCAGTATCACAATAAGATTACTTGGTAAAAAGCGTTTTTGGGGTACTGAAGATTAAAACTCAGTAACCCTTCGAGAGAATAATTTAAAACCAATAAAGGCAATTATAAAGTTAAACGATTTAAAAAAAATTAAAAGGTTATTCACGTCCACGTTTCCACGTGCTGGGGCAAAAAAAAGGTATAATTTATATTAAATTATAATACCCAATTACGATAAATTAAATGTTCATTGTTGGTAATAACCTCGGTAATAACCAAACTACTAATTTTTCAAAACTAAAAGTCATTTAAGACAGGAAGATTCAACATCGTCGGAAATATTGGACGCGGCGACAACCTCCCGCATGACAAACTTGGAAGAAAACTACTGGACCTCGTAGAAGGAACAAACCTTTTCTAACAAGACTGAGATGCACAATAAGCCAGAAGGCTGCAGTATAAGAAACTTGGGCTACACGTCGAACCCGACCCCCGCCTTTAACCAACCAACAACCAACCAACTAACCAACTAAACAACAACCAACCAACCAACCAACCAAGACCGGAAAAGGCAATTTTAGAATTAATGATTTATAACGTTTATATGACGTCGGATTGGGACCAAGTTTTCATGAGTCTGTCGCCGACGCCCTTTATATGTTTATTAGACTACCAATACGTTAACGTCAATCTTTAGGTTAACATAGGACGTCTAAATGTAGTTATTTAAGGACCTTCGGTCATAATGCGACTTCTGTGCGGCTACTTTTAGTATTACAAATAATACTACCTCAGCATATTTAGGTCAGATTACTACGTAACAGCCAATGACAAGTCCCGACCCTAATCCGAAAAAAACTCAGGGACATCCACATCACGTAGTTTAGACGGTAAATACTAAATTGACGTTTTAAATAACTGTTTTACTTAAGGTTGCACCAACACGGACGTCAGACATAGATCAAATTAGTCTCAAGTTCCGAAAATGCTAGTTCGGTGATTACTGGAGTATTATAAAAGAACATGCCAAGTTGAGTAAAATGACATAAATAACCCAAAATAAATTAAACACTTTTTGTTTTATGTTTACTGCGATTGTTCGAATCCATAAAAGCAGGAAGCATTTCCGGATTAAGCTCTGCAGTCGACGCGAAGAGCTTTTTACAACCGCAGCAGAATGGCGATTTATCAAATAACATTTTAATTTAAATTCGAAATAACGAATTGTGAACTTTTTAATTAATGATTTTATCGAGATAAACAAGTTATCTCATCATTGCACAATTTATTATAAATGGTCTGTAATAAATTAATGATGATGGCAAGAATATTTTAAACTACCAAAACTAAAAAAGTGGTACACCTAAAACAAAGTTAAAAGAAACACTGATAAAGAGCGACTGTTGTTTGTTGTTGTTGGAGTTATTTTGCTTTTATTTGTGGATTTGTGGTGAGGTCCTAGGGTCCTGGGCCTCCCTGTGAGTTATTAACCGTGCTCCAAACCGGATATAGTCAATTTATTAAAAATAGTTAAAGTTAATATTATGTTTTCAATGCATAAAATCCACCATTAACAAGAAACATTTAAACAATTACATACAAATGTGTATATGAATACATGATGTTAACAAAATTTTAGTTTCTTTGTCGAAAATGGTACTCTACAGAAACAGCTGTATGTGATTGAGATATGGATCAAGGAAAAAATATTAAAGCTGTATTTTTGGATTTAAAGCGGGCATTCGATACAATTGACATTGATAGAATATTGAGTAAGTTGTTCCTGTATGTTTAAAAATTATTTAAGTAACAGGTCAACAAAAAACGAAGATAAATTCGATTCAGCCAGTAAACCTGCAAGATGGCCGACATGTCATATGACAAAAGTCATATTCCAGCTATTTAATTTTTAGTAAGAATAATATTGGCAGCAATAGGTCAGAAATGATAATTAATTACAAATGTCTAAAAATACTTACCGGCAACACAATAGCACAATGGAATAGCTCTGAAAAGAACTGTTTTTAGAATTAAATAAATTTTCAAGGCACAAAAATGGATAAAAACGAATTAAAACGACAAATCAAAACACCAAAATTGAACAATGTCAACTAAACCCTTAGACATTAACTCGAATATTACTTTATAATTATATCTTTGTCTAACACGTTATATTCCGTTCAAGACGTATTGCGTGTTGCTACTCCTGGAAACCCCGGAAACGGACTCAACATTGCGCTTTACAACAGCAATGCCTGGCCTGCCCTGTGATCATAATAATATAACGGTTCGTGTTGGTTAGCACCGGTATGTGTGTCTCTCTATCATGCATTTAACTCGATACGAAGAAACAAGAAAGATATATGATTTAGGGACTTAATAATAGATGCTTTTACTTATTTTTGGAATTGAATTTTAATAATTTCTGGTGTGAAATCCTAGTAACTAATTTATTTTTGATTGGAGGGCACTGACATGGATTATCCGTCGCTATCTTGCAGGTTTACTGGCTGAATCGACTTTACCAAAAACGCATTCAAATAAAAAAAAAATAGGAATTCCTCAAGGAAGTATACTAGGTCCATTATTATTAATTTTATATATGAACGATATGCCTTATTTAGTTTTAAAATGTGCAAGTTACAAATGTGTACTGATGACACCAGAATTTACATTAATGTTTTAATATTTTTGATGGTCTAAATGCACTAAATTCTGAGATAAATATACTATTATATTGACTGAAAGTGAATAAATTAAAATTGAATATTTCAAAAACTAAATGTATTGTTATGGGGAATAATTTAAATTGTCAAAACATAATGTCAAATGTAAATGATGTAATATATGAACGATATGCCTTATTTAGTTTTAAAATGTGCAAGTTACAAATGTGTGCTGATGACACCAGAATTTACATTAATGTTTTAATATTTTTGATGGTCTAAATGCACTAAATTCTGAGATAAATATACTATTATATTGACTGAAAGTGAATAAATTAAAATTGAATATTTCAAAAACTAAATGTATTGTTATGGGGAATAATTTAAATTGTCAAAACATAAATGATGTGATTGATGGTAAAATATTGGAATTAGTAAACAGTTTTAAATATTTAGCGATAATTATCATTGATTCAAAGTTAAAGTTCTTTAATTAATTTTATAGTATCATATCGAAGATTGGAGGAAAAGTAGAATATTTTAAAATAATCAGTTCTAATTTAAGTTTGTTTGCTAAAAAAACTGTATTCAATACTAATATATTACCACATTTCATTATTGTCCTTCTATTTTATATATCGTCGGTTTGGAAGAATACTGTCACAAGTCAAAAATCGTTAATTTTCAGGAGAAGCATTTTAAAATATTAATTTTTTTAATAACACGATAGAATAATACTTGGTAAATTATGTACAGAAACTAGTTCGTAGTTGCAAAAGTACTTAACAAGTGCCACCCTTCGACCTAAAATATTTATATTTTGGCTTACCCGTACAGGTGGTATTACCTTTAATTAGCTTTTGTGCCGGTATTCCTCAAAACAAATCAAAATGAGACAATATTGCACAAAACAATGGACATAAAATAATCCTACTGGATAAAGAATACTGTCCTAAGTTAAAATGTGACAGTCTTGTACCAAAAAATTACCATTAGTTGAACCTATTTTGTAAAAAAATACTGTACAATATCAAGATGTAACGGTTATGCCCAAAATAAAAATCATAAAATACGTACCTTCTCAAATTGTGACACTGCTCTACAAAAAACGAGAAACGATTCATACAACCTTACTTACTTACTTACTCCATGGCTCTACAACCCGGGGTGGGTCTTGGCCGACTGTACTATTCGCCTCCATTGTTGTCGATCTTCCATCAATGCTGGGTCGTACTCTATCCCAATGGTCCTTAGGTCCGTTTTGATGTTGTCCCGCCATCTCATTCGGGGGCGCCCCAAAGGTCTTCGTCCAACTGGTACTCCCTCCCAAGCCAATTTTATCATCCGTGTGTCAGGCTGTCTTTGTACGTGACCCGCCCATTGCAGTCTTCTTGTCTTTATCTCCTTCACAATATCTGGATCTTTGTATAATTCTGCTATTTCTTGGTTGGTTCTTATTCGGTACTGTTGTGTTTCTGGGCTTCGCAGTGGTCCAAAAATCTTGCGCAGAACCTTCCTCTCAAAGATTCTCAATTTTCGTTCGTTGTCTTTGGTCAGGGTCCAGGTTTCACTAGCATACATAACAATCGGTAGTATAATGGTCTTATAAACTGTAATTTTTGTTCTTCGCGAGATGCTCTTCGATGCTAGTACTGACTTAAGCGCATAGAGACATTTGTTTCCACTTTGGATTCGGACTTTAATTTCCTCTGTCAGGTTGTTATCTTGTGTAATTGTGGCTCCCAAATACTTAAAGGTTTCGACCCTCTCGAAATTGTAATCCTCCACAGTAACATTTTGGCCCACCCTGTCTCTACGTCCTGTTCTGCTGGTGTGCATATACTTGGTTTTGTCCTCGTTTATTCTGAGTCCCACTTGCTCAGCTTGTGTTTCTACCCTCGAAAAGAGGTCTTTCACAGTCAATACCGTATTACCCACTAAGTCAATATCATCGGCAAAGGCCAGCAATAATCTTGGGCCATCCCGAGCAAAGAGTTCAGTGCTTATTTCAGCGGTTCTTATTACCTTCTCAAGAGCGATGTTGAACAAAATTGGAGATATCGCGTCTCCCTGCCTGAGCCCGCTGTTTACCTCAAAAGGGTCGGAAAGTATATCCCCAATTCGGATTCTACTTCGAGAATCGTTTACACACATCCTGGTTATATTTATAAGTTTCTTAGGTGTTCCCATTTCCGCCATTGCATCCCAAAGTTTAACCCGTAATATGCTGTCATACGCTTGTCTGAAGTCCACAAAAAGATGGTGGACGTCCCGGTTAAATTCCCAGAATTTTTCTAGCAATTGTCTTATGATAAAAATTTGGTCAGTTGTTGATCTGCATCCTCGGAAGCCGCATTGATAGTCCCCAATACTTTCCTCTACAATTGATTTTAGGCGTTCCAGGATTATGTTGGCTAGGATTTTATATGCTGTGCTAATGAGGGAGATTCCTCTATAGTTGCTGCAATTTCTTTTATCTCCTTTTTTGTGTATGGGGACGATTATGCTTTCCTTCCATTCATATGGCATTGTTTCATCTTTCCATATCAGTGAGATAAGCCTGTGCAGGTGTCTGTGCAATGTCTCTCCTCCATTCTTGATACATTCGGAAGGGATCATGTCATTTCCGGGGGCTTTATTGTTTTTGAGTTTATTTATGGCCCTTATCACTTTCTCGTATGAAGGATCATCTATGATCAGTTCCGCCGTATGGTATATTGAGGGGCTTTGACCATTGTCGTTGTTAACGTTTAGTAGTGTGTCAAAATACTGTTTCCATTCTCTAATCACTTCATTCTTGTCGCTTGTTAAGTTGCCGTCTCTCTTCCTAATCATTGTTTCACCTCTAGGCTGGTACCCTTTCTTAATGTTTGATAATTCTTGATAGAACCTTCTTGGACGGTTATTCAGGCGGTCTCGTTCCAGTTCCTGGAACTTCTGTAGTTCATGATCTTTCTTTTTCCTTCTCACTATTCTATTTTCATACAACCGCTTAAGCACAATTGATCTTCTGCCGGTCTATCACAAAAACATATACCATACTTTAAGAAAATCAAACCGTCACATCGCGCTATCTAACAGTTACTACATGAATTTAAGATGTGCCGCTTTTTCTAAGATAACTATATATAAATTTAAAGTTAGTTTGTAGAAAAAACTAAAATATGAAAATTTTTGATTTGTGACAGTTTTCTTCCAAACCGATGATATGAGGACATATTATGCGGATAATTTTAAATTGTAACAAATATACAAAAATAAATTGTATGTTAAAAAATTTGGATTGGTTGAATGTCAAAAATTTAATTTTTTATTTAGTATGCATCTTTCTTCTTATCTCTTATCTCTGATCTCTGCTTTCTGTTTTTCAATGTGTTTATTAATAACGTCACAAAAAAACAAAATCCAAGAATGAAGTTGTCGTTTTTTTCCCGATATATCTCCGGAAGTAGTTGGAAGTTTCTTAATTTCTCATTGTTATTAACTCAAGCTCCAAACTATCCAACTTTGCCCTAATTTAACCTTTGCTGTATCTTTTATCGTTTCCGAAATTCCAATGGTAAACATCGAATTTGGGACACCCTGAACATGTAAAAACATTGCCGATACCCATATAACTACTTATATTATTATTCAAAATCTATTTTAATTTTTAATATGATTTGAATAATATTGTTATATACTTTTTGAGGCATTTTAATAGTGAGTTTTATTTTATTTTTTACAGAATTTATGTAGGTATAATTTATCCAAACTCAGTTTGAGGACATTCCAATCATTTCATACGGCGCACACTGGGGCAACAAGCCCCCAAATTTGGCAATAAATCACATACTTTATAATTTGATTTTTAAGTTGAATATTGCTTTGTAGAGGTGTTAGTATTACAAAAGAAAATACATAGATAGCTTCTTAAAGGATAATTTACTTTTAAAAATATTATAAAGTTATAAAGAACACTACTTATATTATTATAATAAATATGTTGCATTATAATATTTTAATTTAAAAAAGCTGTGATAACTAATATGAAGTTCCATCGTCTTCAGAATGTGATAAATTTTTATCATCGTCTTCAATGTCATCACCAGCATCATCAGTGTCACCATGGCTATGGAGCTGGACGAATCCAGATTTTAACAAATCTACTGCTTCTTCAGGAAGGTGCTGCGGTTTCTTTTTTTGTAACTTTCGCTTGCTCGTGATTACGGGGTCGGAACTAAGTAAAACTGAATTAAAGGCGTCTTCATTAGTTTTTTAATAAAATGCGTTGTTAAACCAGGGCCGTTACCTGCTATTTTAGCGCCCGAGACGAATTACAAATTTTTCGCCCCTTCTTCCCTAAACAGAATTTTAAATAAATCGAACATTTTCAATACTATTTTAAAGTCAAGCTTTTATGTTTATTTTGCTGAAATTTACAATGACAATATAAGGATAATTGTACCGGGTGTTCCACCTAAGGAGGTAATCGGCTATATCTCAGAAACTAATAACACTAGGACTTTGGGAAAAAATATATCTCGATAAAAGCGGCCAAGAGAAATTGCTGGAAATTATTTTCAAGTTCGAAAAATGACCGCTAGGGGGCGTAAGAGAACTTTCAAAATAGAAATGCCGATTTTCTCTTGATTTTTCTTAATAAAAATATGTTAAAAATATAAGCATTGTATTCTTCATAAAATTGTGCAACTTTATGTTAGGAATCGTTTTTTTCTATTTCCAATAATAAAGTGGTGGGAGAAGGTCAAACCCTTTTTCTTTCAAACGCTGATATCTCTGCTTTGGATACACCGATTTTATTCAACTTGATCTTGAAAAAAAGCCCTTCTTTTCCTCTACACGTAGATATATTAACTATACCATATTGATTCTGATGGTGGCCACTAGATGGCGTTTTCCGTAATTCCTCAATGAATAAGGATTTTCTCAAAAAAATCAAATGTTATGATATGACTTTTTCATCATATTTTATTTTAGGCTTATAAAGGCTATTAAATAGTGAAATAAAAAATCCAGGTCCGTATTTAAAATAAAAAAGTTGATGATGGTCGCTCGAATCCGAAACTCGGATTAAAAAACTAACCCCATCAGTTTGTAGAGGAGGAAAAGTTACTATTAGGAACTGAAAACCGCAACGTGATATCTTTTGTTAAACTAGAGAAATTAGGGATAATAATAATTAATATGGAAAAATACGCCATTTTTTAAAACATTCATTAATCAATTAAATCACTGGTTGAACAAAAGATATAACGTTGCGGTTTTCAGTTCCTTATAGTAAATTTTCCTCCTCTACAAGCTGATGGGGTTAGTTTTTTAATCCGACGTTTCGGATTCGAGCGACCATCATCAACTTTTTTATTTTAAATACGGATCTGGATTTTTTATTCCACTATTTAATAGCCTTTATAAGCCTAAAATAAAATATGATGAAAAAGTCATATACCATTTGATTTTTGAGAAAATCCTTATCCTTATTCATTGAGGAATTACGGAAAAACGCCATCTAGTGGCCACCATCGGAATCAATATGGTATAGTTAATAGATCTACGTGTAGAGGAAAAGATGGGCTTTTTTTTAAGATCAAGTTGAATAAAATTGGTTTATCCAAAGCAGAGATATCAGCGTTTAAAAGAAAAAAAGTTTGACCTTCCCCCACCACTTTATAATTGAAAATAGAAAAAAACTATTCCTAACATAAAGTTGCATAATTTTATGAAGAATACAATGCTTATATTTTTAACATATTTTTATTAAGAAAAATCAAGAGAAAATCGGCATTTCTATTTTGAAAGTTCTCTTACGCCCCCTAGCGGTCATTTTTAGAACTTGAAAATAATTTCCAGCAATTTCTCTTGGCCGCTTTTATGGATATATTTTTTTTCCCAAAGTCCTAGTGTTATTTCTTTCTGAGATATAGCCGATTACCTCCTTAGGTGGAACACCCGGTACACAAGAAAAGTAGATTTGCATTATACAAAATATATTCAATTTTCTTGATTCACAACAAAATGTTTCGAGATTTCATTGCAGCGAATTCATCAATTATATCGTCAAAATCAATACTCTGAGCAATCTCATATTCAATATCGACATAATTGCCAAGTTAGTCGATCTTTCTTGTCTCATGGTTGATCTCAAATATTGTTTGATGAGTTTCAGCTTGCGATTGCGATCGTTTCGTAAACGATACAAAAGTTGATTTTATTTTGCGTTTCCAATGTTATGATATTCTATGGTTTTCACTGAAATGGGAAGAGGGCGCTTGTAAAATTTAATACAATTATTTTATATTAAGTTAAGCCGGAAAAAGTCCGCGAAATTTGAAAATTGCTAAATCTCAGATTATTTTGTCAATTTTTGGCGCCCCTTCGGTGATTGCGCCCGAGGCAAGCGCCTCAGTCGCCTCGCCCTCAGTACGGCACTGCGGTTGTTAGCATTAGTTTTGTTTTGAACTTTGTGTGTTTTGCGACTAACGTAAATATTTAAGGATGGCGGAAAAATATTTGATTCCCCGAGGGTGGTCGCTCATGACAGGTTTTACTGTACTTCGAAACAACCCAAATAGGGAAGAAAAGTGCAAATAAGTGCACAAAAACTAAATGAATCTGATAAGCCTAAACAATATTCATGATGAAAAATTAAAATTTAATGCTTGGACTGCGTTGGAACACTAAAAATAGTTTTCACGAATCTAAGAATATTTTAAAATTTTAGCCTTTAACCTTTGTTTTACTTTATACCACTTCTATAAGCTTACTTAAATTTTTCTTCAACTCTATACTTATTAAAATGTTAATAAATACTAGAACTTTAAGGATCCCTGGCGATAATTAAAAAAAAATCAAAATACAGCTCAAACACAGCACTAAAACAGGTTTAAATACCAACAATTCAACGCACGTATATTCTACGCAAGGAACTAACTTCGACTGTGGGGGAGTGACGCGTTGAGAAGAGTGGGGATAATGACTGCACTCGTTCGTTTTATTACGTTGGGAATAGTGGGGCATCGAAAAATAATAGTAGGCAGAGTGTAAATGCTATTTCATATTTTGATTTATTGCCAAATTTGAGGGCTTGTTGCCCCAGTGTGTGGCGGTAAACAGTCTCAAAGAGACCGACCTCACAACCAAAGTTGTCAGATCTTTCTTCTTCAATTCTTTAAGTTTTTTTATTAAAGATGTTTCATTTATATCAGTATTCAATTGTTAGTCAGTAACTTTCTTTGAAAGCTAGTTTGCAAATATACTTTAAGCCGAGGAGTTTTGAGTGTGACAGAAAAAAATAACAAGCCATTCATTGTTATAATAATACATTCTTTAGTCCTTAAGAAACAATATAACTGAAATAATGACACAAAGTGTTTTCAGTGTTTAAAAACAACTAATTAACAAACCCTTTTTTCTCGTATACTTATTCATAATATATTAACAAACCAGAAAATTTGGTAGAACTGGCAACCGTTCACAATTTATGCACTTTGTAAGGGGTGATTAGCGCCAGCTACCTACATCTGGTATAGCAGAAGCGGTCCCCAGCCCGTTCAACGATCGATTCTGTCAGACAGAGATAGGCCAGTGACCGCGGATGGCGTGGAAGAGACGAAGATAAAATATACGTGATTTGGAACTTATGAACGGGCCGAGGAATGGTCCGAAAATGGAGTTCTGGTAAAAAAATTAAAGCATTTTCTGAGCAGTGTCGTGCCGTGTCAGGTTTATTTTTCTGGTTTTAGTTTTGTGTATAGAATCTTTGAGTTACCTTATATTTATTATTGTAATATAATATTATTATATATATACAGTGGGTTTATAAAGTGTAGTATGTACAAACACCTAATGTTAAACAAACTTATAAGTGTATATACGCATTTTAATTATTTGTTTGGGACGCCTATGGTTAGGAGTTTCATACTGTTTTATGTGTTTAGCTTTGGTATAGGGAAGAAAGTAGAAGTCATTATAGTGAATAATGTTGTATGTAGCTAATAAAATGTTCTTTTATTTTACTCTATAAAATCTGTTAAAAAGGTAAAAAGATCCGTTATTGGCCTGTAAAGGGCATAAAGCGTTACTGGAAACTATTAATTTAACAGTTTATGTAAACTTTCCTGAATTAGTTAAATAGTTTTACTCTATTATGAAGAAATACACAAACGTAAATTCAGAGTGAAATAGTTGAGGTGGTTTAAGTATGTATGATTTGAACTTGTTTTAGAACGTGTATACAGGGTCGCTGTATGGAAACGGTCGATTATTATTTCTTGAATAAGATAATTAGCGAAATAGATAAAAGAAAAGTTTTAGTGGATTTTAAAATCTATTAGAATAAAGAAAAATTATGTATCCAGGTCAAAAAATTTACACACCCTGTATAAGTTAAGTTTACAACATTCATATATCGAAAACAGTTAAATTTTTTTCAGTTAGTTAAAGTAACTAAAATACAACATAAAATATTTTTTTTAAAGATGATTTATTTCAATTTGGGCTTAATTTTTAAAAATTAATTTTTTGGACAAAACTACTAAATTTATTTCGCTGTACTGGGTTTATAGAATAATATGTAGTGTAATAAATTTAATTTTTAGAATTTTGAAAATAACGTAAGGGACGAATAATATCCATTAAATAAATATAGTTTAAAAAAACTAAAAAACACGGTTTAATAAATTAGTCGAACTAAAAAGCGGAAAATAAATAGAGTTCTTTAAATTCTTAATATAGACAGAAAATAATAATGAACGATAAACATTAGTATTATTGTGAAAAAAGCGTGATGCGCTTTGTGCTATATTTTTCATATATTCGGCTTAGTTGTACGTACCATTGAATATCAAACTATAAGAAGGCCATATAAGCCGATTTCCTAAACCTGCTACCTTAAATTCATAGATAACACAATGAGTTCACCAACAAGAAAGCGACTAACCTTTTCACTGCTAAATTAAAACATTGTTGCCGCCTGTCTGTTTGACTTGCTGAATGAATTTTTTTAATTTATTTTTATAGCTTATCGTAAAACTTGATTTAACATAAGTGCCTACACCTATCCTAGATTTAAGTAGCTTACATTTATTTTCCTACCTCTTAGTATATTATTATAGTCTAGATTGTCTATATTTTTAATTGCTTTGTAGCTTATAATATTTTCAACGTTTCGACGTCCCAACGTCAATTACCTACATGAAAACATATTGACCGCCATGTATTCTATTTCTAACAGAATTAAATGACGACTCTAACTATTTAATACATACCTAGGCTACAACGTATATATTGGGTAAAATATGAATGATGTGCGGTTTGTTTGTAAAACTTGGTTTTAATTTGCAATTATTACTACTTTTTAAAATGGTTAAAATAAGTAGGTTTTATTTTCTTACTTAAGAAACATCCAGTTTGTTTGTATTAGTGTATTACGCACTTTGCTATTTTTCGACGAAATAAAACCTATTTTAGTTATACTTGCTGTCGCGTTTTATTTACTTTTATTTGTTTAACATTTAACACCCAATGCAACGGTAAAATCATTGTGAAAATGGGTCCAATTACCCCGGAGTAATCAGCGTACATATTATTATCAAAAACATACATTCGGCTGGAATTAAGAACCTCCCATTTTATTGCCTTTTAAAAATGCTTAAATTCTTAAAAATTCCAATAAAATACTATATGCGCCAACACCACGACATCACATCAGTGAATTTGAGACATCTGTTGCCGAGGCGCTGCATTATAACGACTGACAGGCGACAGATTTAAGATTAGAGTTGTTACGATCAACTCCACAATGGCGGCCAAACCAGCTCCAATACGTCAAAAAATGGGTTGTCAACTTTTCTCGGACATCCGTCATTCTTATATAGTTTGATATTCAATGGTTGTACCTACTAAAATAAATTATACAAAAATTACTCCAGGATCTTGAAATAAATTTAATAGCTTTGGTAGGTTTTAAGTAAATATCATAAATGCAATGCCCTAGTAGAAAATCACCAATGTCGATGATGGCCCCTTAATCTGTTTTTAATCGAAAATTCATTTTAAAGATCTGAAGGGTGCAAAGTTGTTGTTTCGTGCGCGTCGCAAGTTAATGTGTGTATTATCAGTTTTAATGCCGCCGACACGATAGTTTTCGGAAGCAAATGTAGCGGAAGACGGATATCTGAGTGCATGTTTAATTGCTGTTTCGGTTCGCCCGAGCATTGTTTTGCGGACCGGGGGGCCGAACAGATCCAACAGTGTTGATAACTTGAGTGAATAATGGCCGTACAAGAAACTTTGGTCAATTTGCGCCTACAACGGGTTACCACTGTTGTAGTGTCATGACTGAACTATTTGTTTAAATTGCTGCCTGCTTAAACTTAGTAGTCTAAACAAGAAGCTCGCTATGGAAAGGCGTTATTACTTCAATCGTTTCCGCTCTTGTTATTTAAAAGAAAGAAATGAAATAACGAGACTAAGTTAATAGAAATGTATATTATCATAAGTTATATCACAAGAGGTGAATATTTTTTGACATTTTTGTGCAAAATTTCTGTCAAAAATTCGCGAGACAAAAATTCTTTAAAAATATCCCGACAGCGAAGCTGGAGGGATATTTTTTTAAAAGAATTTTTGTCGAGGAGAAATTTTGCGGAAAAATGTCAAAAAATATTCTAAATAAAATATTTACCTCGAGTGGTATATGTTGAGATTATATAGGGTAAACCCGGTCGAGATGGCGCAGCGGGTTAGATGGCGCAGTACCAATATATCCCTAAACAAAATAATATTCGGCAACGTGGCCATCGCTACAGACCTTCATTTGCAAGTAAACGTCTATGCCGTTCACCTCGCGCCCATCATTTGGAGTTAAGGTATTTTAATTTTCCTTTATATATTGCAGCATGTAATTTTTTTTTTTCTAGATAATAAGTAATCTAATTATTTGGGTGTCAAACTAGCCAAAGTTTTTACTAGTTGTAACATTGTCGCTTTGAAATGAGCATATAGTTTGTTTTCTAACCTTAAAATCATTCACATCGTTATTTGTTCCCGAGCACGATACCGAGCTATCTCACCAAATGCAAGTTGGGTTAGATGGCGCGCGCCATATCACCCTATGTTCTCATCCAATCTATTAGATTAAACTGCTAAAATAATTAGCTTGAAGCTTATCAGATTAACTTTTTATTTTTTATAGATGCAGCCCACTATGTGGCACGAGACAAAATTTGAATATTTAATTTTTTTTTTATATTTTGTGTGAGCGCCATCTCACCCAGAGATGGAATTTTTATCTTATTTAAAAAAAAAGAGAACCATGTCTTATTCAGTTGAATTAAATGAATTTTTTTCGTATCCTCTACTTTTATTTTTCCCAAAAAATTTTTTTTTTTTACATTATGTGTTTACGCCATCTCACCCATACCCATGGGGTGAGATGGTTTCTTTCTGTTTTTTTTTTTTAATACATTTTATGGTCATTAAAATTAAATTAAGTTTTGTTTTTTGTATCCTCTACTTTTATTTTACTCAGTATAATCATATAAAAAATAATTCCTACCTAAAAATTGTAAATCTGATTTTTTATGAGACTTTGAAAAAACGTGCGCCATCTCTACCGGGTTTACCCTACCAAAAAAAAAAAAGAAAAAATACAACGAAATGCAAGATTTTTAAAATGATTTATGTAGCTACTAGAAAAACGGACAAAACGAAACAAAACCTAAACAATTGACAAAATAATAAAACTAACAGAAAATTAGTTATAAGTATTATTGTTAAACACACAGTTATTATAATAAACAGTAGTGGCTTTCTGGGATAGTCTTTTCAGGTTTTTTCTTATATTTTCGACTGAAACATTACCGAATCGGCAAGATTCCATTTTTAAAAAAATGTGACATGAATCTGACAACATCAAAAACTTGATTTGTTGAAAGGGATTTTTGTTATTATAGAAACGGTCTATAGCAACCATCAAATATTTTAAACTAGTTATGATGTTGTTATGCATTGGCATTGTTGTGGCAGGTGGCCAGGGGTATATCCACTTATGCGGGGTATATTCAGTATAATATGCATCTGATTGGTCGCAAAACAGCGTTTAATTGGTCAGAATCGGATTAAGGTATATAATCATAAGTTATATCACAAGAGGTGAATATTCTAAATAAAATATTTACCTCGAGTGGTATATGTTGAGATTATATACCAAAAAAAAAAGAAAAAATACAACGAAATACAAGATTTTTAAAATGATTTATGTAGCTACTAGAAAAACGGACAAAACGAAACAAAACCTAAACAATTGACAAAGTAATAAAACTAACAGAAAATTAGTTATAAGTATTATTGTTAAACACACAGTTATTATAATAAACAGTAGTGGCTTGCTGGTGTTGCTGGAAACTCTTCGAGCTGCAAGAGACTGGAGCTTCGTGTTGGTCCAACCCATTAGTTGGAGGGTGACCTCTTAAACCTTGAATAGTGTTTTCGTGATGAGTTTTGTCCATCTGCAAGTATGGCTTTATGGATGCAGCACTACTATGTCCAGTTATTTTTATAAAAGTTTGTTCGCTCACACCTGCTTTGCTTAATGTAGAGACAGCTGTGGCTCGATTGGAATGGTTTGTGATTTTTTCTTTCTCAGTATCTAGTCCAATTTATTGTGCTGCTTGTTTTGTCCAATTAGAAAGAGTATTTTTTCCAATGGGACAGTTTTTGTACCAATTTCCCATTTTCCAATTTGGATTTACTGTTTGGGTAGTTATATTTTGCCCTCTTTTTGAAATTAGTTTTCTGTAAAGGCGAACTGGACATAAATCGGCATCTTTTGTGTTTGCCACTAACCATTTTGAATTTGAAAGCTTCTTGTCTCCGCCTTGGGATGTTTTTGAAAAGATTGGGTTATATTCCATTCTATTACTTTTTGTACCATCGATATAATATTCTTCTCTGAAATACGTATTTAGGCATGTCTCGGCTTCTCCTCCTCTCCATGCTAATTCCACAGCCGCTATTTGATAGAACTTTTTCTGTAAATCCTCGGGGTTATTTTCGTCAAAAATTTTTACCATCTTTTTGTACTCGTCGTAGGTTAGTGCTCTTGCACTTTTCCGGTGATTTTTTGGATCAGCCTGAAGCAGTTTTCTTTTAGAATTTCTAGCCATACGTGCTTTTTGGAATTTAGGATCTTTAAAAGGATCAAATTTAATGTTGTATTTATTGAAGTACCTTTCTTGAAGCAGTTGGGCTGTTTGGTTCCCCATTGTCTTGATAACCCCTTCCTTGTAGTCAGAACCATATTTTTTCTTCATATTAAAACTCCAGTCTTTCAATATAGCGGCAAGCTGTATTATAGTTGTATTTTTGGTCAATATATACTGCCGTGTTTCGCAGAATTTCTCGAATTGGGTCCATATATACTTTTTTGTTTTTGTTGTATTTTCTGGGATAGTCTTTTCAGCGTTTTTTCTTATATTTTCGACTGAAACATTACCGAATCGGCAAGATTCCATTTTTAAAAAAATGTGACATGAATCTGACAACATCAAAAACTTGATTTGTTGAAAGGGATTTTTGTTATTATAGAAACGGTCTGTAGCAACCATCAAATATTTTAAACTTGTTATGATGTTGTTATGCATTGGCATTGTTGTGGCAGGTGGCCCGGGGTATATCCACTTATGCGGGTATATTCAGTATAATATGCATCTGATTGGTCGCAAAACAGCGTTTAATTGGTCAGAATCGGATTGAGGTATATAATCAGCAATATTGGGTATAAGTATGATGAACCTGGTTTACATAAACGACGACGCAGCAAGATAGGTTTCATTCTCTTTATCATTACAAACAGACAAGACGACAAATGCATATGTCCACCAGGTTTCTCACGAGCTCCACAATGAAAGCAAGTGAAAATATATACCAATTTTTACTTTAATGTTGTACAATTTCCGGAAATATATTTTTTTGTAATACCGTGCGAGCAAAAATTATTTGCATCAAAGAGGGCCTTGCATCTAAGGACGTAATGCTTAGCCGTAGAGCTTAATACCTGTTGGGTGTGAGTAACTACCTGAATTAACAATCAATTAGTTATCCCGTCAATTACCGTCATCTTTGACAGTCGTTTCAAGTAATTTAATTCATCGCTAATTTTTTCAATTTCTTGAACAATTCACACAATGGTATTTACGGAACAGCACAAAACATTCATGGTTGAAGCGTATTTTCGAAACGGGGTTAGAGTAAATGGTGAGTGGCAATACAATCCTGGTTTGAGCATGGACGATTTCCACGAACATTTTCCTAACGTTGCTTTTATTGCTGGGGATATTTATCATTACCTGAAAAGAACCGTGGCTGTGTTTAGGGAAACATGTTCTATACAACACAAAAAAGAAGCAGGAAGGCGATCTATAAGAACAGAAGAACTTGTTGCAAATGTTCGTGAAATAATGCAAAATACGCGAACAAATTTTAGAAGACGCCTGTCCCAAGAAGTGGAAAGATCTCATGGAACATGCAGGACTATTCTTAAGAAGCAGCTAAATTTATTTCCTTATAAAGTGCAAGTATTCCAAGAAATACAAGTTGCCGATTTTGAAAGACGCAGGAATTACTCTCAATGGTTTACCCAAAATTTATTGGAAATAAATGATTTATTAGACCTGACATTTTTTTCGGATAAAGCCTGGTTCCATCTCTCCGGTTATGTGAATTCTCAGAATACACGCATGTGGAGTAGTGAAAATCCCCATTTTTTTGTAGAGTCCACATTGCACCCTTAAAAAATTGGTGTCGGGTTAGCTGTTTCCCGAAGAAGAATTGTTGGTCCTATTTTTTTCCATGACACAGTTACAGCACAGCGGTATAAAGACAATATTTTGAATCCATTTGTAAAGCAATTACTTGACGACGAACTACGTTTTGGATATTTTCAACAGGACGGTGCAACCGCCCATAAAGCCGCCGAAACTATTAACTAATTACGCAATTTTTTCGACGACAGATTGATCAGTTTTTGATCAGACATTGAATTCCCACCTAGATCACCTTGTTTTTGTAAACAACAACAATAAATTTGTATTTGTCTACTTATTTTATTACTGATTAGTTTGGCATATCATGTCATAATATGAATTTGACAAAATTTAAACCTAGATTTGGTTACATATACAGTGTCACCATTAAAGTCCGCACCATATGGAACTTTTTTTTATTAATGAGGTTAGTTAAAATTAAATATCAGCAATCGTTTTTGCTTCAAATTAGACTAAAAATTATATATTCAATTGTCACCATCTGTCATTTGGTATCTGTCAAAAATGACATTTTTGTCAAAAAATGCTGAAAAATGGCATTGTTTTACCGAATTTCAAAAAATGTTAAATGTTAAATTAGAAAAAGTTGTTTCTAATACAATTTTAGGCCTAAATACAAAGTTTCAGATGTCTAGCGCAAAGTTGAATTTTTTGCCATTTTTTCAAAGTAACTTTTTTTTTTGTATAATGTAAGTTGGCTTAATAGATTTTAAACTATTTGTTTATACCATACTTAATATTTTATTTAGTTTGTATGCTTATTTTTTCACTAGAATACCATTTTTTTTCGAAATATAGAATTAGAGGCAAAAAGAAATGACACGGATGGTGCAAAGTTATCATAATTTAAAAATTTTAACAGATAGACGTCATATGTTCTATTTTTTTGATAGTACATACACGTAAAAAGATTAAAATATTTATAATTAAATTCCCAGATATCAGATTAGTTCACAAATTTCATGACAAATTATATTATTTAATATTTCATAAAAATGTTATTTTATACTAAGTATAATTTATTATACAAGCAAGGAACAAAAAGGAACGTTAATAATAATTTTAAATAGGTAACACAAAAGCAATATAAATTTCACCTTTCAGTGTGATATCCTCCTAATAATGATAGTTATAATAAATTATATTTAGTATAAAATAACATTTTTATGAAATATTAAATAATATAATTTGTCATTTGAAATTTGTGACCTAATCTGATATCTGGGAATTTAATTATAAATGTTTTAATCTTTTTACGTGTATGTACTATCAAAAAAATAAAACATATAACGTCTATCTGTTAAAATTTTTAAATTATGATAACTTTGCACCACCCGTGTAAATTTTTTTTGCCTCTCTCTCTATATTTCGAAAAAAAGTGGTATTCTAGTGAAAAAATAAGCATACGAACTAAATAAAATATTAAGTATGGTATAAACAAATAGTTTAAAATCTATTAAGCCAACTTACATTATATAAAAAAAAAGTTACTTTGAAAAAATGACAAAAAATTCAACTTTGTCCTAGACATCTGAAACTTTGTATTTAGGCCTAAAATTGTATTAGAAACAACTTTTTTTAATAACATTTTTTGAAATTCGGTAAAACAATGCCATTTTTCAGCATTTTTTGACAAAAATGTCATTTTTGACAGATACCGAATGACAGATGGTGACAATTAAATATATAATTTTTAGTCTAATTTGAAACAAAAACGATTGCTGATACTTAATTTTAACTAACCTCATTAATAAAAAAAAAGTTCCATATGGTGCGGACTTTAATGGTGACACTGTATATCGTCCCCATATCATTGTGATCTAAACCAAGCCCTACGTTTTTTAATCCAAGCCCACTTTGATGCAAATATTTTTTGCTCGCACGGTACATTTTAACGAAACAAGATTTTAAGACAGAGTCCCAGGTTTGTAAAATAACTAATTTAGTGCTAGGATTTTTGTTACAGCAGTTAGTACCCATAGACATGTCATATGATAGAATGTCTTTTATTAACAGTGATATGTCGGCTTGGCGTAAAGGTACATTCATGAATTATATGCGTAGTCAATATTTGCCTGATTGTCGTTGGTTTGCATCTCGTGTTTTTCACCCTCACCCCTCTTGCTTCTTGAAACAAAATATGGATCCCTTAGGCTTTTAGGTGTGTTCGAATATTACCCCCTTCCCTCCAAGAACAAACATCTACCTCCGCCCTTGCTTGTGATCCGAAATTTATACGTCGCTAAATAACTTCAATTTGATTTAATCTTTTAAAAATAATTAACTTTGTTGCACTTTTCCCGCTTCCAACATCACACATGTCTTTTTCCCAGAAGGCGAATTAGAAGTCTTGTTTAATTTAACTAATGATTTTTAAACTGGAATTACGAACTTTAAGCAACAGAGTTAGAAAACCCTTTTTAAACGAACCAAGTTTTGTAGAAAAATAACCCAACACACAATGGCAGTGTTCGACGAATGCTTTGATAAAGTATTTTGGTATTGAGGCAACGAAAAGTTTGTTGAAACCTCAAAAAACTCTTTAATGTATTAAATTAATTTGCTCTACAAAATACGTTATACAAAAGAACATTATATTTTAGAGAAAGATAATTGTCAAAAAAAATCACTGGATGTGTCGGTCAATGATCACAAAATGACTTTTATAATCAACATCTGACGTACGTGGACAATAGGGTAGTTAGCTCGGTCACAAAAAATGTCATTTATCGCTTTAATTTTCAGGTTAGAGAGGTATTTTTAATTTGTGTTTAAGGCCTTTTGCTCACAGCGACCGTCCTAACGGTACCGTTTATACGGTTAAGGCATTAGACAGCATAATATGTGACCTTTCACACGTACCGGCACCGTGTACACGGTTCCGTTCCACCGCGATGTCACGGTGAGCCCCCATTACAATTCACGGCGACCGTTATCGTGATGATGGGGAGACATGCCCAGTAGAGTTTAAGATTTAATTGGTGCTTGCACATGTACCGCGCTTACGATATTTTCTTGGTTCATTGGCGGGAACATTGTTTTATTTAGTATATTTTATCATAATCATATTTTTCGTAATGGCAGTAGATGTAGATATATGGATATGCTTATATCTTTGGTGGAAGCAAGGCCGGTGATTCGGGACAAAACAGGTTCTGTATATAAGGACAGAAACTACACAAGAAGGGCCTAGAAGGAAATATTTTTGGAGGTCAATCCTGATTTTGATTGTAACAGCCAACATTTCCATTGGCTGTATGCACTCTCTCATAAATGTATCTTGACTTTGAAGCGAATTTTTTAATTGTTCGTGTAGGTCATCAAAGCTGGATATGGACATTCTAAAATAGTTCAAAAAGTTTTTTTTTCGTCTTCCCTCAACTGACCAAATAGTACAAAGAATGTACCGAATTGTTTCCTTCCCATATTGATCGGATGAACCCACAAAATTCTGTCTCGTGCCTTTCTTCGTTTTTTGATACGCATTTAAGACATTAAAATCGCCACAGCACGTCTATGATCCATATTCGAATCAAAATAGAATCAAATTGACGAAAACCGTGCATGTGTGCAAGGATAACACGAACGCGGCAGATCGCTTAAACGGTGCCGTTAGGACGGTCGCCGTGAGTGTGTGCAAAAGGCCTAACACTATGTTTATGTATTTGCGAAAAATCCGGTAACCTTATAAAAATAACCATATTTTTTGAGAATAGTATAAAACAACAAATCAGCATATTAACCTGTTCTGTCAACAAAACAAAAAGTTAAATGACGATTAAGATGTCAATTTATTGATAGTTATCAATTCAACCATTTCGTTGGTCGATCTTGCTTGATAGTGTTTGGAGGAAACAGTGTATTGTGCCATTATAATTTATATTTTTTATTTCTTATTACCTATCTCTTATTGCATATTGCATATTTTTCAATTGTCTGCCTAGAAGTTCCAGTATTTAAAGTTCCAGGTCGTTATTTAGAAAAAAATTACTTTACTGTGTTATCTAACTGAGTATGTTACCTGTCAGGTATGTGCTATTCTGTTCTTTATTTCTATTCTAAAAATTTTATTAGTTTTAAATTTATGTAATTTCTTTTATGGCTTAAATTTTTGTTTTAATTTACAAAATATTATTTTAATTTTTCAATATAGAAAAAAAATTAAAATTGTATTTTTTAAATATTATCAGTAAAGTATTTTTCACCCTAAATGGCATCGACTTATTAACTGCAATAAAACTACCAATTTAATCCCATTGTTATACACAATCAACAAGCAAATGCACTACAGGGTAGGACTTTAGATATTTAATTCGTTACTAATAATATATTATTTAATGACATGAAATATTCATACATATACATTTTTACAATGTTTTTAGCATCAAGAGATAGGTGGTTTTTCTTCAACGAAACACTAGAAGAACCACTATTAATATTTACCCACGGACGCCACATAATATCTGTTTTTATACGTATACATTTTTGGTAAATAATTTAAAATTATTGTATCGTAACCGTAGCACAACTTGAACACTTCCTAAGAAACACAAAGACTGCAAGATATTATCGCAAGCACAAGATAGTTAAATATTACCTGCTATAATTACAAATTATAATCCGACCCTGACCGACAGTTTATTTGCATTTTTATGGCCGAGCTCTCGCGAAACGTCCCAGGTAGTTAAACAGAGTCAACCATTTATTGTGAAAAATACTTTACAATAATGTATTTATGTAAATTTTAAAATTGTTAAAACTATTATATAAATAATTAAATGTACACTCTATCAAGCGTTTGTATTCTATTTGGTTTATATTTTTAGTATTTTATTATATATAGTAAGCATAGTATACATATTATCGCGTTCCTTTCAAGGACAGTACGCTCTATTATTATCCAGGTGTATGTACAGTCAAAATTAGATGAATAATTCATAGCTTGCTATGCATATCACAGAGCAACCAAAACTCATACATACGTAATATTCATCATACATCTAATTTCGAAATAATATTTGTGTATTCCACAATGGCAGACAACTATCTTAATTGCCGCGAGAAGTTTAAATTGCCTACACACATAATGTTTGTTGGCTCAAAGTTATATTTTGTGTGTACACCTAGATGTAAAAGGGGTTTACTTTGCTGGGACACTGCATGCTGTAAAGCCAAAACATATAAATCTCAATTACTCCTTTCAGAATCATTACTCAATGTAGTTTTATTACTCACGGTCTGCGACCAGTAACATCAAAACAATTTGGTCAGATAGGGATGGGGTAATGGGGACCGGTGGCGGTGGCATTATTATTATATAAAATATTATATACGCTATAACTAAAACAAATAATTGTGGCATATCGGACAAGTGTGTAACTGTTTTTTATATTGGAATACACGGGGATCTAAGCACAATGGATACCCTGGGGCGGGTAAGCCAAGACGGCCGTTTCGTCCTTGTTAGGACTCTACGGGCAGCCATAACCCAAGCAATCCCAAAAATAGCGGTAAGATGTATTAAAAGCTTTTTACAAAAGTAAAGCGGCAATCAACAGACCATTGCATCATCCCAGCCGAATTAATTTAATATAATAAAATTATATTCTAACCATTTTTATTGCCTTTCTTAACGGATTGCTCGCATTCTAGTGGGTGCCGCTGCGTGAGTTATTTCTAATCTGCAAAACTGCAGACTGTTTTGGTGAAAACGCAAATAGCGTTCCCTATTCTGGATTGTGATGCACTTCGTGGTTTATTTAATTTTATACCTTTCGATTATTACCAGTGTGACTGCCTTTTGTATTGGAGTTAATTCCGCTGGGATTACGCTACGGTGTGTACGTTAATGACCGCTTTACTTGGGTAAAAGGCATTTATTACATCTTACCGCTGTTAGACACTTGTCCGATATGCCACAATTATTCGCTTTTAATTATTTTCGCGGACACCATATTATCTTCTATACGCTATGATGTCATCACTCAAAAACCTTCTTCGTCCTTTCTTGGTTGGTAAAAGTACTAAGTTGTTAAAGGAAGGCTTAGCGCCAAGCAATTAGGCCAGTGCGACCCTTTCTGCCAACCCTATTTTACGTCTGGGGAATGTTTGTCTAACATTCCCCAGACAAGACTTACAGTTTAATGTGCGTTCCGAACCACAGTTTAACGGCAGATGTTATTCTTGGCCCATTTTTTACGATCTTGTTGTAACACCTCTTGTTCACCACATACCTCGACGGGGGTAGTCTAGTACGTCTACGTATTACGAATTGAAGAATATTACTGCAGAGTTCCACAATTCATCGGGGTCAGTATCAGAAGTGTCACTCCACGGGATATCGTCTCTATTACCGAATTCAGGACGTCCCTCTATCCCTTTAAATCGGTACCAGATAACCAGACATGTGTTCCTTTCGTGGTTCACCTTCCGCACCTTTACTTGGTTTAGGTGTAGCTCACATGCCGAAAGAACACCCTAATGACACTGGAGGAGCCCGAGAGCTTCATGGCTATCGTATCGAGGTTACCTTTTAACCGCAGTATTTTTACCATAAGGTAGGTGAAGGGAATACGCCCATGTTGGTTATATGCCCAGCCGCTGTATTTTTAGGTAGTTTGAATTTTCGACGACAGATGGCTGACACGGTGCTTGCGATAACCTTTACGGCCAAAGTTACGTGAATCCGATGTCAGTTGCATTCAAAATTCAAACAGTCGTGAGTTTCGCATGGTGTTTGATTAGAAGGTATCTGTTATTAAACAGTGTCAGTTTAAATCGCTTGATAATGTGCTATAATCTAATATTTATATTCAGATAAATATATCAATGGAAAGCTTGTTTCTTTATGATTCTTTTGACATATATTTGTCTTAAAAATAATTTGATATTATACCAAAAATTAACAAAAATGTTGTTCACGTACCATATAGGTAATATGCCCATACCCAAGTGAAGTTAATATGCCCCCCTGGGCGTATTACATGTACTAATTTTTACTTGGTTATTTCAGATGTTTATTACATAATTATATGATATTATTATGTGTCTTTGATTTTTATTTAATAAGTAAAAAAGATTTAAGCAACCTTGATACGTTTCTCTTACTTTACAGAGCTGCGCATATTACCAACACCCCATGGGCATTTTACCAACATGGGTTGCTAATATGCCCAGTTTGATTGTTTTTAAAAAAGTTGTGAAAAGGGTAAAAAACAAAAAAAATAATTAAGAATTATTTCCAAAAACTGTTACAATAGCAGAAAATTAATTTATCTCTCATAGAATATAAACAACATGTATTTTTTTCTATTTTTTATTAATGAAAGCGCTTAAGAGGGGCATATTCACCTCACCTACTTAGGTAATGCCAGTGTGTGTCGCATATTCGACATTACGTTTGGCCTGGTCACTGGTACGTTGCTTTGCCTGGAGATTCATCCTTGAAACCTCCTAATTCAAACAGTGCTCTTTTTAAAAGTACAATAATAAATTGGGCGATTTTTTGAAACGCTATTTTTAGGTTAGGTTAGAGTGGCAGAATTTCTGGTACTGTCCAAACTTTCTCAAGTAGTCCTACGAAGACCGCTGTGGTACCACGCGAGTTCCACGGAACCTATCTGCATCAGCTTCTTGATGGCTAGCGTGACGTACAACATAATCTTTGCAGCTCATTCAAACCAGCCAATATTATTAATACTTAGTGAGTCGACCCAGTTGTAAGTTGCTTACTTTCTCCAGATTATTAAAGAATGGTTCGTCCAAGGCATTGAACTTTTTCTTGCGATGAATACTTTCTTCCTCTTCATCATCTCTGCAATCTCTGTAGAAGTAAGTCATTAGCTAGTATTTACATAGGTTCGGCTTGTCTACCGAAAAGGCAATATCCGGTGACTGCGGCAGTGATATCTCTTAGGTCTTTCTGACTATGTTGTAATAACGCTGCGGTTTTCCAGTTATCAAGTAGGGGCCACAATTGTTTAAAGTTGCTACGGGTTGTTAGCTCTGTCCATGTTCTATGGGCAAGTTGTTTCCTTATGCAATCTATCTCCTCTTTAACCGATCCCAGTGGTCTAGCCACAATATTCTCTGCTAGTAAGGCAGACATGCCTGCGCCTATTCTGGCGACCACATCAGAAGCCTCGTTGCCATCTCCGTATATTATAATTGTAATTTCTCGCTATTCTTGGAACAATATTCGCACACTTTCTAAAAGTTTGATTTTTATTCGTGCAAAGTATTTTAGTTCACATACAGCGTGATCAGTAAAGTCCGCTTCATATGGGATTTTTTTAATTAATAGCTTTATTCAAAATTTGACTTTGGCATCAAGTTCTGCTTCGATCAAGATAAACACTAACCAAAAAAAAAAGTAGTCACGTGATTCGCATTATCTGTCAAATTTTAATTTTTTCCAAAAAATAATTCAAAAGTTGGGTTATTTCTGAAAATATCGAAAAAGTTATTAGAATAAGTTTTTTTAAATGCAGTTTCTAGCACAAATGCAAAAATTTCAGCTGCATAAAATAATTTTGATTTTCTACCCGCCACTAAAATTTATTTTCCACTTATTGAACACTTTACTGATGACACCGTGTTTTTGATGTCTTAATATTATGGTGTATTACCATCAGACACAAACTACGTTTTCAAAAATACTTTTTTATGAACTTACCTTATACAGGGTCAAAAACAAATAAACTTAATAGCCCAATTTTGATTTTGTAGAAAAACACACATTTAATATGGCGCTACTTTAAAGAAAATGTATCTGAATAAAGCATTGTCAAAACTAAGAAGTTTTATGTCGTAGGTTGAGTTGAGTCTTATTTTGCAAAAGTGGTGCAATTTACAAAATATAGGTAAAAAATCAAAATTATCTTATGCAGCTGAAATTTTGCATGTGATCTAGAAATTGCATTTAAAAAAACTTTTTTTAATATTTTTTTTTCGATAGGTACTTTCAGAAATAACCTCACTTTTGAATAATTTTTTGGAAATAATTAAAATTTGACAGATAATGCGAATCACGTGACTACTATTTTTTTGCTTAATTTTCATCTCGATCGAAGCAGAACTTGATTCCAAAGTCAAATTTCGAATGAAGTTATTAATAAAAAAAATCCCATATGATGCGGACTTTACTGGTCACACTGTATATCGTTTTAATAAAGGCAATATAAATGGATGTATAATATAAATTATACATATTTTTTGACTAATACTTTTTTATAACGTAGTGCGATGTTGCCAATATTGGCAAATTAAGTAATTAAATAAAATCATTTAATGGCGATTGTTACTGTCATCCAAAAAGTATTCGTTATTCAAAACGTCGTATTTTTAGCCAAGGCGGAAAATATCCACTTCCCGGACTAGACCGGAAAAGTGTTACTTTCTCAAAGAAAAGCGTCCGGGTAGTGGGTACTTACAAGACGATTGCCGAAAACAGTAATTTTAGGGGATTATTGAAATGTAAAAAAGAAGATTAATCTACCAAGGCAAGTAAGATGATAGCTTGTAGTTCGTATTTTGTCATTATCGCTCGTGAATCATATTACCTATAGGTATAGTGTTTCTTAGGTCAATTTAATGACATAAAACAGTATGAAACTTCTAACCATAGGCGTCCCAAACAAATAATTAAAATGCGTAGGGTATTGTTTTAATTGTTTAATATGAACGATAATTGCTTTTTTTTCGATGAGAATCTTCAAAAGACTGACCCCTGTGGTAATACTAACAGAGGAGTGTCGGATTCAAGCCCCTGTGGGGGGGGGGTGGCGTACCGACTAAACTCACCGTGTTCCTGCGGTTTCCGCGCCATAGGCGTATTAACCTTCAGACCACTCGGTTCGGTATTTCGGCTCTGCACGCCTAATGCGTGCTTTGCGTCTTACTGGCCAGCGCTTTGGGTACTCGGTGTACTTAAGCTGGCTTTGTGGTCTAACTACTCTAGCTAAGTAATAAGCTTACTATGTTAGTGTTTGTGTTTGCGATATTTGTGCTCAGATCGTCTGAGCAGTAGCCAGTAGCAAGCTGTTCCTTACTGTGTGGGTGTTTGTGTTCGCGATGTTGTGTTGTTTGTGCCCAGCTGAGATTGTTGTGTGCCCACGCATGATGATTTTAATTAATTCCTATTTGACTGGAATCATTTCAGGAATATCCATATTTTTATTTCTTATAAACTTTAGAATATCTTCACATTGGCCATTGCAAAAATACCATCTGCACTTCTTCACGCACAGTTATTCTCCCATAAAACACCTAGCTGTATACGACCAAATTCAAGGTTATAAAAAATCATCCCTCGTCTACATGTAGGTATAATACAAGGTCATATACTACGTGTAAAATACAAGGTCATATAATATCACCATTAACACCTGCATCCAATTATAAAAAAACACCCACGCACGTATGTATTCATGGTTACAGATTCAGGTTTATACGAGAAATCATCACAAATTATAAAAATGTATCACCCACGTAAGCAAACAAGATCACTCCTCCCGGGTTACCCGAGAAATCCTTGGAAATAATTTTTAAAAGAGCCTCACACCTGGGCGAACAGGGATTAAAAATCGGTTTACGCCAAAAAACAATAGGCTTAAAAAAAGAGACCGCCCACGTGGGCGATTGCCGCTGTCTGGCCCCAGTGCACCTATTTACTACTGCACATCACCCTGATCAGCAGTTTCAAATGGCCGCCAAACAGTCATTGCTGCTAATAAAATATATTAAGTAAAAAAAACCTTACTCTTTCTTCACAGTTACAAAGCAAAATTAAATAAATAAATTACAGCAAATTAAGCCACCTACTACACTCTGTCCTATTCACTTAAATCTAAGGCGACAGTAATTGATGGCTTAATTATCTCGCTGTGACCGCGCCGCCGCTTTGTATCGTGCCGCGCCGCTTCCGTCATCGGAGATAAATTATGTGCGCTTGCCAAATCTTTCACATTTTCGATTTGTAAATACAATAGGTATATAAGTATAGGTGAAACAAGGGTTTGTTAATTAGTTGTTATTTAACACTGAAAACAGTTTTTACTTTGATTTAAGTTATATTGTTTCTTAAGGACTAAAGAATGTATTATTATAACAATGAATGGCTTGTTATTTTTTTCTGTCACACTCAAAACTCCTCGGTTTAAAGTATATTTGCAAACTAGCTTTCAAAGAAAGTTACTGACAAACAATTGAATACTGATATAAAAGAAACATTTTTAATGAAAAAAAACTTAAAGAATTGAAGAAGAAAGATCTGACAACCCTGGTTGTGAGGTCGGTCTCTTTGAGACTGTTTACCGCCGTTTGTATGCCGTATGGAATGATTGGAATGTCATCACACTGACTTTTGATAAATTATACTAATAAAATTTTAGGACAAAACATATTATATTAACGACTAGGTATTTCTTTTTGCGATTGCGATATTAGATTTTTAAATTTGCAGGGTCCTCTACCTATAAACACTTAATCTTTTTGTTTAACTAATCTTTCTGTTTAAAAATACTTAACGTAAAATATGCTCCGGAAAATAAATATCCTACACCCGCTTGCCCCAAGAGTTATAAAATTTCGTTCTTACGACGCGCTACGCCTTACATAAAAGTCGGATGGACCTGACCCATAATAAACATCCGAAAAGGTACAAGCGGAAACATTTTTATGTAAGAGTACAGCTTTAAAATGACACAAATTACTCCATAAGTTCATTGGTTTACTAGTTAACGTCATTAGCTTGCAGCAATTTAAAACCGGTATTAACCTATTATTTTTATTAAAAATTAATAGTTTAAATGTTATAAAATTAAATTACCTTCATATCGAAAGTCTTGTGCCTTGGTTTTAGTAAAACAAACTTTAGTTTTGCGCAAAATGATTTACATGTAGGAATATTATATAAAATAAACAAAAAATATTACAGTTTTTTTTATTCGTATGAAACAAATGAAATCAAAAAGAATGAAGAGTTGTATATTTCATAAATAAAGAGAAATAAGTTTCATACCAGGTAACAGAAAGATTTTAAAGGAAAATTAGCTGACCAGACAACTTGGTCGCAAAATCACAACAATAATTGTTCAGTTAATCAATCGACGATGAGTTAACCGAATAACTTCAGTTGTAAAAAACTCCAGTATGTCTTCCCTTCTTTTCTATTTAACTTATTAAAACAAGAACACCATTATAATCGGTGAAAACTGACAAATACCCAAACAGCACAGTACTACATAATACGTACATTTTAGGTCCATATTAGGTCGTAACGTCCAGAGCCCTAAATTGTACGTCTTATGTACGTACATTGTAGTTTATCTTATGTACGTACTTTACTATACCTTTTTTATGTCTTATGTATGTACGCTGTTGTCGTTGTCGCTTGATGATTCTCATGCTGGCCGAGTAACCGGGTTCTGTCGCATATTTTTTGACGTAAAGAAGAGAAGGACAGTTATATTTCGACCTACTACAACGCTTCCCAAATTGCGCCAGGTGCTAATTGGAACAACCAGCCCGCCATGTCAAAACTGTCAACTTTTCTTGTCCACGTTTTTTTCTCAGGAAATTAAATTCATTTTTTATTATCATTTTAATATTTAATACAATTCTATTAGTTTCTATTCTAGAAAACATCGCCGATGTACGTAGTTTTTCAGCTATTATTCCAGCCTACCATGCAGAGAATGCTGTAAGAATCACCTGATAGTTTATGGATGTTTTTAGTACGTATGTCGTTGCATCCTAGTGTTTGTGTTTTATACAGTATTTGTGATATATTTTATGAATTGAGACAATTCCTGATAAGTGAGACCTGTGAGGCGTAACCTAAGGACGTTACTTATTAGTTTGTTCTAAACAATTATTTTTTATTATGGTTGTCAATGCAGTTTTTATCTATAAATAAACGTAGAAAAAATTATTTACGATAAAGTGCTTCCATCTTTATTTTCCAAATCTTGGTTAATATAAAAGCGTGCCTTTATTCCATAAAATAAATACTTTTGTGCGTCTTTTTGTTGATTTGATTTGTGATTTAATAATATGTATATTGAATCAATGAAAACTCGTTCAAAAGTTTTTAATAAAGCGGAAAATGTTTGTACATTTTATGTATTATTACAAACATACATAAGACGTACAATATGTACGTACATCGAACGTACAATATGTACGTACAACGAACGTACATTTTGGTGGAAAAAGTACGTACATAATACGTGTTATGTATGTACTAGGTACTTTTATGTACGTACATAAGACGTACTTTACGTCCACAAAATACGTACATCAGACATACATAAGATGTACATTGGTTGTTTGGGTAAAAGAATTGCGCGGATAAGGAGATGACGTTACTAAATATCTGATCTTATGTTTTTAAACTTTATGCTTTCTTTGTCTTTTTAAATTTTTCAGTTAAGGTATGTGGTACTCTAGGAAGATTTTTATCATTAGGTTCTAATTCAGGATGTCAGTGCTGATTATATAGTCCGGTCAATCTAGACAAAAAAATTATAATGAAGGTACATAAATTCGCAACAAGCTGAAAATCAGTAAAATTGTTCAAAACATAAATATAAATAAAATTTAAAAGTTCCCCATCATTCCCGTGTATGCAAAAAATTTTACTCGAGGTCAAAGTTAAAAAAAATGAGTTTTTCGCAATTTTCAGCAAAACGGTAAGTTTTATCATAAAAATACTTCAGATAAAAATTGTAGATCATATTATAGTCTATAAAATATGTATCAATACTTTTTTTCCTACGAGCCACCGTTTCTGAGATAACACGATTCATAAAGTTGTAAAAGTTGTTATCGTCATAATATGCATGAGTACGCCACGTATATACATCTCTAGAGTTTTTATACATATATGTTGAAATATTTAATAAAATGAAACCCAGTCCCTTAATTTGTTAATTTATACGCCACTGTAACTTCAAGACATTATGTTCTATGGTGTGCGTTGCTAGGGTCTTATACCTGTTATAATAAATAAAATACCGTTAGTCTTGAGCGCAACTCTGTAGTGAAAACACGTGTTTATCCTAACCTATATTGTGCTGTTTTCAGTTTTATAACAAAAATGTCAGAATATTGTTTTATTTGTGTTAAACTTTTAACTGAAAGTGAAGCTGTTTCTGTTGTACGTGGTATGAAGACATTAATTAATGCAAGTATCGAAAGAGCAGATGAATTTTCGGAATATCTCAAAAATCTGCAAAAAGGGATGCAGTGCTACATGTGGTTGCAAAAAAGTCGGACTGTTTTGTTCTCTGGCATGCACAAATTACCAAGGCCGGTCGTGCTCTAATGGTGAATCACTAACAGTGGAGGATCCGTTTGATTTCAACGAGGTGACATGCGATACGTCGCTATTGACGCAATTTACTTGCACCCAGAATGAAGATGAAGATGAACAAGAAGAAGATGAAGACGATGAAGACGAAGAAGAAGATGATGATGATAATAAAGAAGATGAAGAAGAAGAACAAGAACAAGAACAAGAACAAGAACAAGAACAAGAACAAGAACAAGAACAAGAACAAGAACAAGAACAAGAACAAGAACAAGAACAAGAACAAGAACAAGAACAAGAACAAGAACAAGAACAAGAACAAGAACAAGAACAAGAACAAGAACAAGAACAAGAACAAGAACAAGAACAAGAACAAGAACAAGAACAAGAACAAGAACAAGAACAAGAACAAGAACAAGAACAAGAACAAGAACAAGAACAAGAACAAGAACAAGAACAAGAACAAGAACAAGAACAAGAACAAGAACAAGAACAAGAACAAGAACAAGAACAAGAACAAGAACAAGAACAAGAACAAGAACAAGAACAAGAACAAGAACAAGAACAAGAACAAGAACAAGAACAAGAACAAGAACAAGAACAAGAACAAGAACAAGAACAAGAACAAGAACAAGAACAAGAACAAGAACAAGAACAAGAACAAGAACAAGAACAAGAACAAGAACAAGAACAAGAACAAGAACAAGAACAAGAACAAGAACAAGAACAAGAACAAGAACAAGAACAAGAACAAGAACAAGAACAAGAACAAGAACAAGAACAAGAACAAGAACAAGAACAAGAACAAGAACAAGAACAAGAACAAGAACAAGAACAAGAACAAGAACAAGAACAAGAACAAGAACAAGAACAAGAACAAGAACAAGAACAAGAACAAGAACAAGAACAAGAACAAGAACAAGAACAAGAACAAGAACAAGAACAAGAACAAGAACAAGAACAAGAACAAGAACAAGAACAAGAACAAGAACAAGAACAAGAACAAGAACAAGAACAAGAACAAGAACAAGAACAAGAACAAGAACAAGAACAAGAACAAGAACAAGAACAAGAACAAGAACAAGAACAAGAACAAGAACAAGAACAAGAACAAGAACAAGAACAAGAACAAGAACAAGAACAAGAACAAGAACAAGAACAAGAACAAGAACAAGAACAAGAACAAGAACAAGAACAAGAACAAGAACAAGAACAAGAACAAGAACAAGAACAAGAACAAGAACAAGAACAAGAACAAGAACAAGAACAAGAACAAGAACAAGAACAAGAACAAGAACAAGAACAAGAACAAGAACAAGAACAAGAAGAATATCAAGAAGAAGAACAAGAAGAATAATTAAAAGATCACGAATCAGACGAATAAACTTTACCATTTTTTTAAAGTTTACATCGCTTTTATCTTTTCCAATCTTTGCTCATTTCCGCTATTTTGCAATACTTTTAAATTAAAGAAGATCACAACTAACACGTGGAGTAGGCCTACTGGGGAAACCACGTTAAAAAAAACGCGGTAAGGACACTACCTCATAGGTGGTGTGGAAACGTGTGCATATTATGACGATAACAACTTTTACAAATTTATGAATCGTTATATCTCAGAAACATTGGCTCGTAGGAAAAAAAGTATTGATACATATTTTAAAGACAATATTATGGTCTCCAATTTTTGTCTGGCATATTTTTACGATAAAACTTACCGTTTTGCTGAAAATCGCGAAAAACTGATTTTTTTTGACCTTTGACCTCGAGTAAATTTTTTTGCATACACGGGAATGATGGGGAACTTTTAAATTTTATTTATAATTATGTTTTGAACAATTTTACTGATTTTCAGCTTGTTGCGAATTTATGTATCTTCGAATGTCTAGATTGACCGGACTAATATGATAAATTGGGTTATATAGAAAACGGCACGAATACTCTCGTTTTAAAACAGAAGACAGCGGTTATTTGTCATCGATCAGCTGATATTGGGACATAATAATATCCCCGGATTAGTAGTGGACCGTAATGAGCCCAAGCACCGAGTTATGAATTGTGTTTTTTGTGCTTTTTGTTACATTTGATTACGTTATCAAAATATTTTGTGGTTATGGTGCCTTTTATTTTTACTTTCATTGAATTTTAATTACTTTTGTGTGGCCGGTAAAGTACCTACCTACAATTAATATTTATTTGACCAAAAATTTATAGGTTGAACTTTTTAAATTCTGTTTCATTAGGGATCATAATTATTATTAATGTGTGCCTTGCTCGTTAGTGTTGATTTCATCGATAAGTAATAAGTTTCATTTAATCGAAATGCCGTTTTTGTTTAAAAGTTACTTTGTGAAATTTTTGTTCTTAAAATGTTTGTTCGTAAAGGTTAGGTTTCTAATGTATAATTTTTGCATTTTGCATTATCTAGGTACCTATCCTTTTTCGTTTCAAGAAAAATAAGTAGAAATTTTTTTTCTGACTTAGGTAGGTAGGGGAGAGTTGGACAAAATCGGGTAGGTTGATAAAACCGGGTACTGCCTAGCTTTGCCAAATGCCAAACAGCTTTCCATATTATTAACCTTTAAAAATCAGCTATTTGATTTCAAAGGAATTATATTTATTATTAGGTTTAGGCTGGCCGAAAAAGTGAAAAATTGGAAATTGCAAATGGTATATTTGCCAATATCTGACTATACATCTAAAAGTAATTTGTGGAAAATTTTATTAAAATCCGTAAATGTTTCGCCGCGCCCCTGTGACCTTGAAAATTAGTAAAAAGGCCGATTTTTCAATATTTAATATTTCTTAAATCCAAAATTTTAATTTTTTTGTGACTTCTTGTGGATGTGGGAATATGTATAAAAATAATTTTTTTAATAAAATATTTTTCTGTTGGATGGAAATTACAAATTTGTCCTCAAAATCTTCATTTACACGTAATTTAACGTTTTCAGAGACAAATTTGTAATTTCCATCCAACAGAAAAATATTTTATTCAAAAAATTATTTTTATACACATTTCCACATCCACAAGAAGTCACAACAAATTATAATTTTGGATTTAAAAAATATTAAATATTGAAAAATCGGCCTTTTTACTAATTTTCAAGGTCACAGGGGCGCGGCGTAACATTTACGGATTTTAATAAAATTTTCCACAAATTACTTTTAGATGTATAGTCAGATATTGGCGAATATACCATTTGCAATTTCCAATTTTTCACTTTTTCTGCCCAGCCTATATAAAGTTGCCACAGTGGATCTTTGCCCGTGCGTCATCAATCAACGATCAGGACTCGACGTGGTTAATAACTCTGCATCCTTATTTATTACAGTAACAAGTTTGAATAAAAGCATAAAAGAACGTCTCCAAAATTCCGCAATAATATAACGTGCTAGACAAGGATAAAACTATAAACGTCAGTTAATTACTTTCTTTATTTGTTTAGTTGACAACCGTTGTATTTTAGAACGTCATTGTCAACCTTATTTTGATCTGCCAATCTAATTCGTATTTTGTAAATCTGTGTGCCTTAGAACTGTTCCTGTTTCTAAAAATAGTTCTTTTTAGAGGTAATTATACCCACCATCTGTTTTGGCGGTAAGTATTTACGGATTTTTATAATAACTAATTTATTTATTTTAAATATTCTAACCGTGAAAGTTCTTTGAAACGTTTACGGCAGTGGCTAAATTCCCTTAAATGAAAGGATGTTAAAAATTTGACTTTTGCGATTTTAATAGTCAATAAAACACCAAACTTTTGTAGATTTTAAGCTTTAAAAATAGTATTAAATGTATAAACATTTGTTTGTCAATTTCTTTTAGATAATAGAGAATGCCGGGCAAAACTTAAAATAAATAATAATTTTTTGTGATATTATGTAGGTACGTCAAACGGTAATCAGGCACGTCCATTTTATGAACTTAACTTAGTTTTGACTTTTTTCGTCTCGTAATTTTGATTTGATTCATACGATTTTGATGACGTAAAAGTGATGACGCACGGGAAAAGAACCACTGTGGCGACTTTAGGTATTATTGTTTGGCAATAGTAAGGTTGAAATAAACTATTTAGCATTATATTAACCTATACAGGGTGATTCAAAAGTACTTTGACAAACTTCGGCAGGTAATTGCCGGCAATATTTTAAGATAAAAAGTTCTTATAAACAGTGGTCCTTGGCGACTTCGTTACGGAGATACAGGGTGTTGAAATGTTAAAAGGAATAGTAATAATTTTTAAATAACTTCTTAACGAGTTATTTTCTTATTATGAAATTTAGTGAATTAAATAAGCATTTAAGGACACTTATTTTCAAAGTACAACACGTTCGTAAATTTAACCAGTGGCGTCGGTACAAAATGTTACTATCATATTTTTTGTGAAAACTACGCTACACCACTGACTTCTTTTATTTTAACTATCTTCATATGAATCCCCCCTTCATTTACAACAAAAAAGATTACGTGTGTTTTTTTGATACGAGGAACGGTTTAAGGGTAAATGATTATTTTATTTGATTATTATACACAAAAATTAAAAAATGTGTTTTAAACTGATCAACCACTCAAATATTTATTAAAGTATTTTAACGAATATCTACATACATACTTACTAATAAACAACTATGTATATGCCTAAGGAAGACATCTGAGGATGCCTATTTTCTAAGTATAACACGTTCTCAGTGGCATACATATTTATTTATTAGTATATTATTTTTTAATATTTTGTGTTTTGACAAGGCGGCTTTGGAAATGCATTTGTCAATAAATTAAAACATATTTGACAGTTAGTTACCATTGAGTTTTATTTCTTCAGTTTTGTTATTTTCATTGGATATTAGTGGCGTAAAACTCCCTGTTTCAGCCAAACGGCGGTGAAGATTCGTAAATGTTGCAGCAGCAGGCAGTACTCGGTTAGGATATCGCTCCTGATAAATTCGTTTAGTTTCTCGTGTATTTCCATCGGCAAGGCCATATACAAAATAGACGTCGGCTAACTGCGCATTATTTCTTAAATAATCCACACCTTATAAACAATACTAATAATATCCAATGAAAATAATAAAACTGAAGAAATAAAACTCAATGGTAACTAACTGTCAAATATGTTTTAATTTATCGACAAATACATTTCCAAAGCCGCCTTCTCAAAATACAATAATAATAACAAAGTATTTCCAAAGCCGCCTTCTCAACACACAAAATATAAAAAAATAACATACTAATAAATAAATATGTATGCCACTGAGAACGTGATATACTTAGAAAATAGGCATCCTCAGATGCCTTCCTTAGGCATATACATAATAATATTTGTTTATTAGTAAGTATGTATGTAGGTATTCGTTAAAATATTTTAATAAATATTTGAGTGGTTGATCAGTTTAAAACACATTTTTTAATCTTTGTGTATAGTCAAATAAAATAATAATTTACCCTTAAACCGTCCCTCGTATCAAAAAAACACACGTGATCTTTTTTGTTGTAAATGAAGGGGGAATTCATATGAAAAAAGTTAAAATCAAAAAAGTCAGTGGTGTAGCATAGTTTTCACAAAAAATATGATAGTAACATTTTGTACCGAAGCCACTGGTTAAATTTACGAACGTGTTGTACTTTGAAAATAAGTGTCCTTAGATGCTTATTTAATTCACTAAATTTCATAAAAATAAAATAACTTGTTAAGAAGTTATTTAAAAATTATTACTATTCCTTTTAACATTTCAACACCCTGTATCTCCGTAACGACGTCGCCAAGGACCACTGTTTATAAGAACTTTTCATCTTAAAATATTGCCAGCAATTACCTCCCGAAGTTTGTCAAAGTACTATTGAATCACCCTGTATAGTAGTTGTAAAAGGTAACCATATTAATATGGTAATAGCCTACGTACAAGTTTAGAAAAAATGTAACCGTATCAATAAATTGCATTTTAACGACCACATTCCATAAAAACCACTTTTAGGTCTACGTACCTTACGTAAGTCAAAAACTGTTAAATTAGAGTTTTCACTGACAGAAAAATTAATCCTTGGCTAAATTGAAGCTTTTAACTTTATGTTAGCCCACATAAAAGTTTAGGAATGTAACTGTATCATAATAAACAAATTCTATAAAAACCGTTTTTGGGTGTTCGTACCTTACGCAAGTCAAAAACTGTTAAAGTAGGGTTTCCATTGACAGAAAAATTTAATCCCTGGCTAAATTGAAGCTTTTAACTTTATAGCCCACATACAAGTTAAGGAATGTAACTGTATCATAATAAACAAATTCTATAAAAACCGTTTTTGGGTGTTCGTACCTTACGCAAGTCAAAAACTGTTAAAGTAGGGTTTCCATTGACAGAAAAATTTAATCCCTGGCTAAATTGAAGCTTTTAACTTTATAGCCCACATACAAGTTAAGGAATGTAACTGTATCATAATAAACAAATTCTATAAAAACCGTTTTTGGGTGTTCGTACCTTACGCAAGTCAAAAACTGTTAAAGTAGGGTTTCCATTGACAGAAAAATTTAATCCCTGGCTAAATTGAAGCTTTTAACTTTATAGCCCACATACAAGTTAAGGAATGTAACTGTATCATAATAAACAAATTCTATAAAAACCGTTTTTGGGTGTTCGTACCTTACGCAAGTCAAAAACTGTTAAAGTAGGGTTTCCATTGACAGAAAAATTTAATCCCTGGGTATATTGAAGCTTTTAACTTTATGTTAGGCCACATACAAGTCTAGAAATGTAACCGTATTATAGCCAACAAATTCTATCAAAATTCTATAATATGGGAAATTCCTTAATAAATAAATGTAATATCTGACTGAATTCAATTAGTTTATTTTATATTGAACTGTAGGTATTGTTTTTACCTATAGGTATATCCTGAATAAATAAATCAAAAAAAATTCTGTTGTAAATAGTAGTAAGTGACAGAATCCTATTGAAACTTGCGTTTCAGTTAATTTATTATTTTCAAGGTTTGGATAATAATTATAATATTATATAGTTTTTAAATCTATTTTGACACTTTATGTTTAAACCATATAGTAACTCATGTTTATACCTAACTAAAATTATAATATTTATAAAAAAAAAACTTTCAAAAGAAGTTAATATTATTATTTGGCAATAAAATTTGTAGAACCGATGAGACGATTGCATCAATTGTTTTAGAAGGTGGCACATGTATAATTTTCAAGTCCGGTTCGGGAATTCATGCCAACTTATAAAAATTGAATAGACGAAAATTGACAGACTGTCACGTGACTTTGCCTCCATCTTGCGAAAGTATTCAAAATTTTTACTTTAGTAAAAAGGCCCATTAGCTGCAGCAAGACTATAACATTTTATTATTTTATTTTGCAAGGTGTTTGTTGTGCTCAGGTTTAGGTCAATCGCACCTTTATTTCGAATTTATTGCATCCCAAGAACGGAATTTTATAACTATTTTAGCGCCGAGTGTGAACGACATTTAATTTTCGGCAAGACACCTAACGTTGAGTTAATATGACAGTTTGAGTATTTTATCTGGGGCGTTATTCCTCGTCGAGAAATAAAAAAGCGCGATAAATTCTTGACAATATAAATCGCTCGACTGCTCGTAAAAAGCCCAATCATTCTGTCTCGTTAGTTTTCTTATAAAAAGGTATAAAACTTTGATTACCTGCGATAAAATATGATTTTGTTAAAACATTTTTAACTTCATTAACAAGCTAGTAATGACAGTTTTCATTTATGTATTTGCTGGAATCATTCAGGTACTTTTTAGAGTAACGTCTTAATAAAACAATATACCTACCTATTTTATACCAACTATGGAATGGCAATATTTGAGCACGCCAGCGAGAAGTTTTGCGAACCATTTATTAAATTTCTAAAGAACCGAACAGTGCTAATAAATTTATTGTCATTTAATGACAACCTAATAATTATTACTTATTTTTGATTTTGTTAAATACGATGTTAATAAAGAAGCTTGAACTTTATGACTTTAGAAGTATATCATATTGAGGAAAATCATTCAATACAAGTTTTTTTCAGCAAAAAGAAATCTTTTGATCCCTAAAATATGTCGTTTGGACACACACGGGGTCGTTTTTTTGACAACATATTTTTGCGCCTGTTCGATTGATTTTTTCGGTAACAAAATACCGTCGAGTTGAACCATTAAAATATGTATGGAATAAAATATTTTTAACAGATGATTTTTAATTTCTTCAAGGTTATCTAATTAATAATAATAATAATAACAATAATAAAAACATTGCCTAAGACTTGACGTAGAAGACAAGTGTCGGAAATGTGGAGCGGTGGGTGAATCTATAAAGCATATCATCGCAGGCTGTAAATCACTCGCGGATAACGCATACCTAGGACGTCACAATCAAGTGGCCAAAATAATTCACCAACAGCCGGCTCTCAATAACGGACTTCTTCAAACATGTGAGCCATATTACAAATACCAGCCTCAAGCAATCTTGGAAACAGATAGAGCGGTACTGTATTGGGACAGGCCTATAACGACGGATAGGACAGTGGACTTTAACAGACCGGACATCATCATCATTGACAAGGAGAAATGTTAATGTCAGCAGAACTGAGGCAGCAAAAGTCAGAAAGTACGAAAATCTTGCAGTAGAGCTTAAGAACATTTGGCAGTTGTCTAAGATTTTCATAGTCCCACTGGTAATTTCGGCTGAAGGGATTACTTCGACGAATCTCCCTAAAAATCTTCAGGACATCGGATTATCCCAGAACATCACAGGATACGCGCAGAACGGCAATTATACTTCAGACTTGCCATTTAGTTCGCAAATTTCTGAACGGAGCCTGAGTGGTAGGAACTAAATTGTTTTTCCATCAGATTACCCCAGCCTAGTCATCAGGCTAAATGATTACCAGCGAAAGCTGAGTTAGCGTAGATAATAATAATAATAATAATAATAATAATAATAATAATCAAATCACACCTAAAACAACTAGGAATCAACACAAACATACATCGAAACTTTCAGAAAACCAGTCATTCTAAAAACATGCCATATTGTTAGATTATTCCTCAATTCAGAATAGTAATAATATAATATGCACTGACTTGTCATAGCCCGTCAGTCCAAAATAAAACAACAATTATGTGAGAAAAAGAAAGATAATAATAATAATAATAATAATAATAATAATAATAATAAGACGTTTGTTAGTCCTTTTAATATTACACAACGAAAATAACAAATAAAATGTAACAGTTATAACAACTTTAGATTATACGGACTAATAGGCCTTTGTATCAGCTTTTCCAACAGGTTGTCGGGGGGCTGTTGCTGCCTTAGTACACTTAAATCTATAAAATAACCAAGACTAGTAAATAGAATAATAACATAGAAATATATAAAAAAATAACTTGAAACAAACATGAAAAAATGAAATAGGCAACGCGTACTATCCATCACTAAAATAAGAGACCGCAAAATTATAGATAAGTTATATACTATTTCATTAAAATAAAAAACAAAACAAAAAGTCTGTAAGCAAAGAAAAGTGAGAAAAGAAAGATAGATTGTTGGATGAAAAGAGAAAAAAAATAAGACAAACCAGGCAACTCTCAAGATACATGATAAAAAAAAAAAAGAAAAAGAAGAAAAATCACACTTGGGCAGATAACAGTTTGAGTTTTGTTTTCTTCTTGCAAGTCTGGCAGCTCCGCTAGAGGTCGGTTGGGGTATTGGTGTTCATTAGGTTGGCAGCGTAATACGAGAATGATCGCTTAAATAGCTCTTTATGATGCAAGGGAATATTAAGAAGAGTCTTAGGTCTAATGTTAAGTCTATGGACGTCGTCGGTTCGGAAAGTTAATTTTCGATATGAATATAGTGGAATTTTTTTTAATAATATTAAATACAAAACAGGAGCCATGCAGCACCCGTCGATTGTACATATTAAGCCAGTTAAGCTCCGCAAGTTTCTAAGGAATTCTCGCACGGCGCCTTATTCCAAATATATACCTAAGGCAGGAATTTTGTAGTTTTTGGATTCTTCGAATATACAAACTATCCAAGTAAGGACCGTATACAGTATCACAAAAATTAAGCTGTGACAGTATAATGATTCGCATAGTTGGGCCTTAACATTAGAATCGAGGATGTGACGCAGGGAGAAAATGCTCTTTAAAGCAGCAATTATCACAAAAACTAAACTAAAAGTAAACCCTCTTTTTATAACTAAAATATACTTTTTAGGAACTAAATGGTTCTTTTTTAAAATATGGAGAAATTGTTTAGGTAACTTTCAGCTAGCGCTATATATTTTATTCCTTATTACGGAACAGAGAGGGACGTACTAACTTAAAACAATGATCTGTCGTTACTCCGAGTGGTTTAAGTTGAACGGAGCAATTCAAAACATATCATTTGATTGCCGTTGTTGGTGAGTGATTCATGTCTAATGGTTTAGTGTACTTTTAGTGCAAGTGCATGACTGCAAATCTAATTTTGTGTTCCGTGATATAGGTGTTGTGTAGATGTGTTATTATACTCAAGGTTTATTTGTGTTTAACCATAAACTTAATCTTCTGTTGTTATTAACATAGTTTTTAGGGTAAAATTAATAGAGAAGCCAATATTTGACGATGTCAAAGTTCGCATGGGGTTTTCCATGGCCAGTCTGGTGGTGCAGGTATAAATTACCTTGCCTCAATGTTTATAAATGGTAAATCTACCATATTTAATACACGATGGCATAGTAAATATAGTATTGAATCAATTAAAATAATTAATATAGATTTTTAGTAAAAATTAAGGAGTCCAATCTACTTTCTTTTAGTGTCACTAATACCAACGTAGGGGAGTCAAAGGCACTTTCAAATGAGCCCCTTCCTACTATTTGGGACGTTAGGTTAATTGCAATATCTAAACAGTACTCAAGCCTTGGAAAAAATGGTAATTTTATGTTATAAAAAGAGAAACAAAAGAAAACTGAAACAAGAAAAGAAACAATTGAAACTACAGAAATCTACAATTTAAGAAAATAGAGTACACAACGTTGGAAATCATTGCCCAGTGCTGTTGATATTGCAGATCGCAGTAGGTAGTTAATCTTTATGCTCTGCAGGTACCGAAGAATATAGTTACCAGCCATCTGAAAACTGGCTGCAATGTGGTGATTATCCATCCTGTTGGCACGAAGCATGCAGCCGCTATGAGAGTTTTAGCAGTTTTCATTGCAATTTTCATGCATAGTCATCCTACCCCAATAGGTGCGTCAACTTGCCTTAGTAACGGGTAAGTTGACGAAAATTGCATTTTTTGTTTATTTGCAGAAAATTCATTTACATTTTCATAACAAGTTTCTGTTTGAAACCTAACTAATTAATTAATTAATAAATAATTAAAATTCCTAGGTGTCAATAATTCTGAGGTGGTATTCGTCAGAGTACAATACATCATCGTATGAAAAATGGTTAATATACCAGGTATCCGTTTAGTGTGCCGGTGGCCAATATCATTAACGGTCGACTTTAGCAAAAACTACAAATACAAAAGTTGTAGCGTCAAATGGTGTGCACCTTTTAAAAATAATTTCAAATATACAGGGTGTCTTAAACATGCAGGGTGAACCAATGGATTTTTTTAAATATGTATATATTTTTTATGGTATTAAAGCACCTATGGGTTCTTCATGTAATTTTAAATATTTCGATACCTTTATGTGAAAACCTCGTAACTCCCCTTTTTTTTTGGTTTTGGAGCTTTAAACGTCATCTGGTTAGTAAATGCCGAAGCTTTCTAATTTGTAAACCTCATATCTCCACAAAATTCCTGTAATTTAATATACAATAAAAAAAAAACCTTAACTCCTTCGGGCTCTTTTTGTTCCATGAAAAACCTCGTATCTCCTTCTACGTTGGCAGTTCATTAAATATTCGGTACTGATTGGTACTGAAATATCACGTTAAGGTTGAATTCTCAACGTCGTTCAATCAATTGCCAACCTATAACCTATTTCGCGTTGATTTTTTGAGTTTATTATTTTAATAACTAACATTTAAAGAAAATCAATATCGTCGGTACATTATTTAGGTAGTATCTGATATATTACAAAAATATCAATTTATTTCATTGCTAATTTTGGGAGAATTGTATACTGAAAGAAAAATTAGTGACAATGACATAATAATGTTAAAAAAAATCTTACCCGATATTTTTCGTTATACAATTCTCCTAAAATAAGTTATGAAATTCCTTTATATTTATTAAATATGTCAATTATTACCTATAGAATATCAAGTCGATACTGATTTTCTTTAAATTTTGTATAAAAGCTAGAAAACATAAATAAATCTATGCGAAATAGGTTATAGGTTGGCAAGCATGTTGATACTCCCACCTTAAAGTTGTTGTTTTCTGTTTTAAAGTGTATTTTGGTGTTAAGAAATTAATTATCTTTCCAATATTTTTAACAATATTTTATTAAAAAAACACTTCTCAATCTCGTATATTCCCATATTAAAACAGTTTTTTACGCCTCCTGTAATATTTTAAATTTTGGAGTTACCAGGTTTTTACATAAGGGTATCGATTTGTTGCGACGTTACCAAGATAATAATATAATCTTTTAAAATATCTTTTTGGGAAAAAGAGGTTTTTATTTAAAGGTCTATAGTGTAAGTAATATTCAAAGCTTTTTTACAAAAATTCGGGTAAAGAAGATAAGTTATACAGGGTGTTCAAAATTTTGACTTGACCTAGATATTTTTTATGTCGGTTTTCGTAATTTTTTTAAACAGTACACCCTATACAGGGTGTTATTTAAGTATGTGGCCAAACTCCAAGATGTGCTTCTTTAAGTGATTTTAAGAAGATAAGGTCATATAAACATGGGTACGAAAATGCATAGTTTTTACGATACAGGGTATCAAACTAAAAAAAAAAATCGGATGTTACGTAAATATCTCAAGACTCTTTTATTTGATTTTGTTAAAATTTGGCAATTGTGTTTGTAATAACAAGAGGATAATTTAGCTACAATTAGATTAAAATTATCAAGTCAAGTGGCGTCCCGGAAGAGAGTCCAACTAATATTTTTGGCATAAAAATAGCGCGCCACCGACTTTTTTAAAATTATTTATTTTTTTCGAATTAAGCAACTACAAATACAACTGTTTTATTTTTTGAGTTTTTTTATATTATGTTCCTTTGTTTTCGAGAAAAAAAATTAAAACCACTTTATTGCATGTTCCCGGGACAATAAGAGCTATAGTTGTTACTTTTAAAACATTGCAGTAATAAATTATTACGTTATGCGATTATTTTAGGTTAATTTCTTTTATCGAAAACAGTTTTATTCTGTGCGAAAAAATTTAAAAGAGGACTTTCGTGTAATTTTAATTGTTTGATAGTTTGGTAAGTAGTTTAAATTTTTTCTTGTCCCGGGGACATGCAATAAAGTAGTTTTTATTTTTTTTTCTCGAAAACAAAGCAAGATCTGAAAAAACTCAAAAGATAAAATAGTTGTACTTGTATTGCTTAATTCGAAAAAAATACATAATTTTTAAAAATGTCAGTGGCGCGCAATTTTTTGTCAAAAATATTAGTTAAACTGTCTGCCGGGACGCCACTGGACTTATTCTTATCTAATTGAGGCCAAACTATCCTCTTATTATTACAAACAGAATTGCCAAATTTCAACAAAATCGAATCAAAGAGTATTGAGATATTTACGAACATCCGATTTTTTTTTAAATTTTGGCACCGTCCCAAGTAGCAATTATAGACACAAATTGGACACAAATTCTTTGCTGAGAAACGTTTCGAAACATTTTCGATTCAAATTATTTAGATTGTGTGGAGACACATCATTTGCTTCAAAACTTTTGCGACACATTTTCGAATTTAGTTACTAGAAACGATTAAGAACTGTTAGTTTCGAAATAGTTTCCAAACTACAGTGTCGATACATTTAGGAAACGCACAAAAGAAAATTTTCCGAAACATTTTTATATAATATTATGAAATTGTGTTTAGACACATATGCTCCCAAATTGTAGCGACACATTTTCGAATTAACTGATTCAAAACAAATTGGTATTCTTCTGCTTTGAAATATTTACCAAACAGTGATATCCATTTAATTACGAAACTTGCACAGAAAATAATTTTCGAAACTGCCAGAAACCTTTACACTACCGCACCCGGACAATTATTATAACCTCGATTATAACGATTATAACCTATAAATTGTACATTTTTGTTTTGTTACCAACCTACTTTTTTCCTTTGTCTCGACAATTGAGTACATGTTTCAGATTATTACTTAGGAATTATAAGTAAGTTTTATTAAACGTTCAACAAAGTACAAACCAATTTTGTAGGTTATATGTCACAGAAAGTGTAAAGTGGTAGTGTATACCGTGACGGTATACAGAAGTTTTATGCTTCTAAGCTTAACCTTCCTCTTGACGGGACTGTGCATTTTTTACTTTAGCGACGTTTGTTTCGCACGGTTTCGGTACAATATCGAAACATTCTTCATGTTTCGACACATTTTCTATGAATTATAGCTACATGATTATCAAAACATTATAGAAACCAAATACTAGAAATTGTGTGTCGACTCCATTTTAGACCAGAATAATTCTCGCTTTCTGGCGGCCATTTTGACAAATTCATTTTTATATTATTAAAATGGACTTTAATTAGCTTCCTGCGTCATTTGAAATGTAAAAAAGGTGTTACATTAGTTCCATTTTGCTAGCTTAATCAATTGAAAGAAGAATTAAGTAAAATTTTAAAAATATTTAAGGGGAGCGTCTTAAGAATATAAAGCTAAATTACTAAATTGCACGATAAAATTTATTTCGTCAACGATTTTTGGATCTCCTCTGCAATAAACCATACGAAAAAAATGTATCACTTATAGAAAATACTCTGGTGACAAATTCCTTATGGCGAAATTATGCCGTCATCATATTGTTTGCTTTCTTTTATTTTACAACCTGCAGAGATATAGATATTATATATCTAATTATTTGTTTCAATAATGTTTCCATTTTGACAATTTAAAATTCCAACACTCAGCGCCCTCTTTGTAAAATGAACTCTCACTCGACACATTTATGGAAACATGTTCCAAACATTTCTGAAAATATTTCGAAACATTTTCGATAAAAGTTTCGATTTTGCGTCGAAACAGCGAAAGTCACAGCCCGTACCAACCACTTGGAAAAACGTGCTAATGCGCCATTTAAAATGTATACGTTTCGAAAATATTTCCATACATGTTGCCAACAATTTCCAATTTGTGTCGGAAACAGAAACAATAGTTTAGACACATTTACCGTAATGTGTCTAAAAATGCTACTTGGGGTGTATCGTAAAAACTAGGTATGCATTTTCGGACCCATGTCTATATGAACTTTTCTTTTTAAAATCACTTAAAAAAGCACCCCTTGGATCCTTAAATAACACCCTGTATATCTGATCATTTCATTAAAAAGAGCATTAAATTTTCTTTAATTTGATACCAATATGTAGTACTTTACTTTAAGAGGTTTCTAATTTAATTAACATTTTCTAAAATTGTATTTAAAAAACAAAGATACGCATAAAAACACATGCACAGGTATATTTTAATAGATTCTATCAAATTTAGCTATGTTGCAAATGCTAAACATTATCAGTATTTGATTAACAGTTTCAAAAAATTACTTTTTCAAGTTAACAAATACATATAAAGTTAAATTTATGACAAGTAGTAATAAATATGATTTATGCAATTACCCAAAGTGATGAAAAGTATTTTATGTATATGCCCAAAAGTTTCCCGATACGCGACATTCTGTCGAGAGATCCCAAAAATCAATTTAAGAGAACGGGCGTAGGAAAACATACCTAGACCTAAATCAATCTTAAATGTAGATAATCTTATAGTTCGCCTTGAGAGAACGAGGAGCAGCATGGCAATCAAAAAATAACTAGGACCAAAGCTTAACTAGTTAGCCATTGCATTAACGGTAGTGGAATATCTCAAAATAAATGTTAGAAAAATAAGTTCGGTTGAGATTTACAGAATCTTCGGTAAATAACTTTATTGTTTCTTGGCAAACAAAAAACATCCCCATACCTAAGGTTTAATTACATCAAGAATTAACTAATATTGATTTAAAAAAACACCTATTTTGGTATGTTCATGTTCCACTTCCGTTTTCCGGCAATGCAATGACTAACTAGTTACACAAAATATATAGCTTGCGTAGCTATACAGAGGCTGGGCCGAAAAAGTAAAAAATTGAAGATTGCAAATGGTATATTTGCCAATATCTGACTATACATCTAAAAGTAATTTCTGGAAAATTTTATTAAAATCGGTAAATGTTTCGCCGCGCCCCTGTGACCTTGAAAATTAGTAAAAAGGCCGATTTTTCGATATTTAATATTTTTTAAATCCAAAATTATAATTTTTTTTGTTACTTCTTGTGGATGTGGGAATGTGTTTAAAAATAATTTTTTCAATAAAATATTTTTCTGTTTGATGGAAATTACAAATTTGTCTCTGAAAACGTTAAATTACGTGTAAATGAAGATTTTGAGGACAAATTTATAATTCCCATCTAACAGAAAAATATTTTATTGGAAAAATTATTTTTATACACATTCCCACATCCACAAGAAGTCACAAAAAAATTATAATTTTGGATTTAAAAAATATTAAATATCGAAAAATCGGCCTTTTTACTAATTTTCAAGGTCACAGGGGCGCGGCGAAACATTTACCGATTTTAATAAAATTTTCCACAAATTACTTTTCGATGTATAGTCAGATATTGGCAAATATACCATTTGCAATTTCCAATTTTTTACTTTTTCGGCCCAGTATAATACAGGGTGTTTATTTGAAAACTTCCCACCTCGATTTTCCTGCTTTAAGTTGAAAATGTGGAAAATCGCTCGGACCCGTCGATTTCTATTTCGAGGGGGACATCTTTTGCGTATATTGTCAATCTTGTTACTTCAAGCCCCTAAGAGGGAGGGGGGGGAAGATCTAAATCTTAAATGGATACCCCTATTTTATTTAATTTTTGTGGATTCTGCATAAAATTCTGAACATTTTTCAATAAAAGCAATATTAGTCTATACTTAACAGTTTCCGAGATATAGACTCTTGAAAAATTACATTTTTGAACTTTGACAGCGTCTAGCTTTCTAACTGTACGTCTTAGAACAAAACGGCTTACATGTCCCTATTTTCGATTTTTATTATCTTTCCAATAGTGTGAACTTTCGGTTAAATCGGATGTAAGAAATATAGTACTTCCGGTTTAACCGGAAGTTGACACTATTGGAAAGATAATAAAAATCGAAGATAGGGACATGTAAGCCGTTTTGCTCTACGATGTACAGTTAGAAAGCTAGACGCTGTCAAAGTTCAAAAATGTCATTTTTCAAGAGTCAATATCTCGGAAACTGTTAAGTATAGACTAATAATGCTTTTATTAAAAAATATTTAGAATTTTATACAGAATCCAAAAAATTATATAAAATAGGGGTATCCATTTAAGATTTAGATCTTACCCCCCCCCCCTCCCTCCTAGGGGCTTGATGTAACAAGATTGACAATATACGCAAAAGATGTCCCCTCGAAATAAAAATCGACGGGTCCAAGCGATTTTCCACATTTTTATTTTAAAGCAGGAAAATCGAGGTGGGAAGTTTTCAAATGAACACCCTGTATATTCTGTGCTAGTTATCTTCATTAAAGACTGCTTTAGTCCTAGTTATTTTTTCGTACGCCACGCTGCCTGTTCTCTAAAATCAATCTAGAAGCTTTCCTAAAGATCTTTCGTCAGTATTTCATATATCGGGAACTTTTGAGCATATGGACGTGACGTAATAAAACAATTACCATCATTTTCTTCAGTTGCATAAATTATATTTATTAATAGGTACTATTCTGCCGTGCTAAGACAAAAGGTCGTAACTGACAAAATGTGTGATTTTCAGATTTTGGTATCTTTGGAATGTATATAGTCAGTTCTTTCAGTATATTAAGTTCAAAAGTCGTATCTATAGTAGAAATACTCGAAATAATGTAACGACTTTGTCGTATTTGCCAAAAATCAAGTAAATCCTAAGTCCAAATGTCTTATTTAATTTGTACAAAAACAAAATGTCCTATGTGTCACTTAAGACATATTGATTTGGCTTATTAGAAAAAAACACAACAGTACAAGGTGAAAATGACTTATCTATGATATACAAAGTCAAATTGTCGTATGTTTTTCTCTCATACGACTTTTGGACCAAGTATGATGTGTTTTAAATTAGTTAGTTACGACTTGCGTACACAGGCGGGCGGTCAGCGGTTAGTCCAAGAAATAAAGCAAAATTGTGATTATGTTATTATTTTTCCGGTATTTTAATTGTAAAAGTATCTTGATTTGTTTGTTATTATAATAATAGTTGACCAGTGGTTTAGTATTCCGGATTATTCGTTACATTAATGTATTATTCTTGATCAGAACTGCCTTATTGTTTTAATAAAATCGTGTATTGATATTTAGAGGGAATTTAGCAAGTAAGATTAAGTATAGGTTAGTTTTTATAGAAATAAGCTACAATAATTTTCTGAAAGTAAAAGATTTTTCTACCCGATTCAAATTAAATAAAACTCAACCAAGACCTTACCTTTCTAATATTTGAGAGGTAACTTTTGTCAGGGGGTGTAGAACATTATTCTATAAGACAAATTTCGAGAGCGCTCCGATTGAACTGGACTTAGGACTTCCAAAGCATTAAAGGCAGGTGTTCCTGCGCCAGAAAAAAAATAATCTCCTAGACCTAGAGGCATCAGTGTAAATAGAAAACAGAATCTGATCAAAAAACTGACAGCTATGGGTATTTCACAGAGTAGAATTGTTTTGGCAAAGTTTGCCCGAAAATAATGAAGATAAAAATCTTGATGATTAAAAATATTTATTTTAACGTTAATGTTAGTATGTTTGAAAATTAATCTTTATTTTACAATTGAGGTAATAATGACTTAATATTATATTTGCAGTTTTTTTATTTCATTGTTTTATTTCTCACTGAACAATGATATTTTCCTATCTGAACCCATGATAACAATGTTTGTAACATTACATTGTAATTCACACGATATATTCCAAAATATTCTTAAGACAGTATGTCGTAAGTTGTTATCATATTTATCCACAATTTCATAACACTAAGAGGATATTATGTCGTATCTTGATAATCCAAAGTCCAAAAGTCGCAACTGTCAAAAAGATAGGTCATTGCCAATGCAAAAAAATCTGCATATTTTCTCAGTCGAAATGTCGTAACTTTCAAAACTTCAATTATCTCGACCAAAGTACTATTTGCGATATCAATCTACTCTCATACGATAGATTAGATATATTACATTTTTCCGTTTAGTCCAAAAACATTTTGCATATAACTGAAATATTCAAAGATTCGAATTGTCATTGATAAAACAAAAATATCTCCGAATTTAATTTTTATCAGTTACGACCTTTTGTCTTAGCACGACAGTATTTGTGAGAAATTTAACTTGAAAAAGCCATACTTTGAAACTGTCAAACATGTATACTAATAATGTTTACCATTTATAAAATAAGTTGAATTTGATATAATTGATCGGCCCCCTATTAAAATATACCTGTGCAAAAGGTTTTATAACATTTATGTTTGTTTTTTTAAATACATTTTAAGAAAATCCAAATTAAATTAGAAATCGTTTGAAATAAAGTATTACATATTAGTATCAAATTAAAGGAAATTTGAAGCTCCTTTCAACGAAATGATCAAAAACCATTCCATTTAAAAAATTAGGAAAACTGATATAGAAAACACTTATCTAAGTTTTGATCAAATTTTTGAACACCCAGTATAACCTATGTTAATTTTGTTAAAAGTTTAGTGATTCTACATGCAAGGATATTTTTTATTTCAATTTTTGTAAGAAAGTTTTAAATAATATTAAAAAACTAGACCTTTTAAAATAAACCTGTTTTTTCCCAAAAAATTATTTTAAAAGATCATATCTTGGCAACGTCGGGCTGGTAAAATATTTTTGGAATTATATGAATTACCCATAGGTGCCTTAATAACATAAAAATATATGGCTGCACGCTGCGTGTTTCAGAGACCCTGTATATTTGAAATTATTTTTAAAAGTTCCACAATATAATATACGCTATTACTTTTGCATTTACAATTTTCTTTGCACCCGGAATATAAAAATGTATTGTAAAAATTTTCTAAACTTACCGTAAATAAACAAACTAACTAGCCAAACTGCAGTACTAACGACTTTCATTTTCCAGATTTGGTCTCTTAGCACAATTCACACCATAACTTTTCCACAAAAAAAGAAAAACACAACAAAAAAAACGTCTTTAAAGTTTCATGTTCCCGTGAAAGTTTCTCCGAGAGTTTTCACTGAACCCCACGTGTGCGATAACGTCCTGGAAAACCGAGTAAACGGGTGGTTATATCAAAATCCAGACGCGAACTGATCCTCCGGAACTTGGCGTTGTGTTCGGCGTCGAGACGTCTTCGCAAGGGAATCGCTCATTGGCCGATGATAATTCGTAGGACCAATGAGAAGGACGCAATGCGCGCAACTTTTCCAAAGTTTGTTGACGAGTTTGCAATTTTGTTTCTGCGGTTATTTTTGCGTGTGACGTGGTCAGATTGTAATTACCCAGAAAGGATTGAGAGGGATTCTGTCCTCGAATAAATTTTCTTTTTTAATCTATGTATTTCAAAATAAAATAATATGTGTCATGTGAGGTAAATATTTTATAATCTTTAAATCAATACAAATTACCGTATTTACTAAAAAGTTCCTAATTTAAAATTAATTTAATCATTTGACCGTTGAAGATTTTTAATGACAAAGAATGAGTGACTAAGGCCCAATTGTATAGGTTCGGTTTAACTAGAACGCTGGGTTTAAACTAGAGTTTATTTAAAAAACCGTTTGTATAGGTTACGTTGACCATCAAACTACAGTTTAACTATCAACTGGTGGAGGAGGCACCAGTTAAACTTCAACTGATGGTTAAATGCATGCAAAATGTCAATTTAACTGAAACCGACATAACCACAAAAAATCCGAAATTCAAAATAACTATCGAGGTTGGGATTGTAGATTTGTGTAGAGAAAATGGATATTTTTGATTTTGGCCACCCCCTGTTTTAAAGATCTCCTACTTTTCCACCGCATATTTTTTTTTTGTGTTTTTTTTTTTTAATTTTCCTTTTACCGCTTTTACCGTCCGTAATTCTTTTACGATACCACTTCCATTGAATTCCACTGCAAGTTATCCCCACGCTGCCTCCTTTTCGCGCCAGGTCACAGCATCGCTCTTCTTTGATTCTATCACCATTTTATATTTTTTAACAAGCTCAATAAGCAATTTAATTTCTTCTGTATTAAAGTTCACAGAACGCTTGTTCTCTATTATAGCCTCCATTTATTATGGTGATAGGCTGGCTGATACTATACTATTTCAAAATTTTAACAATAATACAACAAATCAAACTAATGAACATTTGAAAATTAAGTACGGTTAACTTTTTTGTTTACAAAATATACAAACCTAGGTTTGGCACACGTTTAGCATTTCTCTTTCTCGGGACTCCTAGACAAGAGAGATGGGAATACAGACTGGAGATTCTGAACTACTTTTTAATTCATTTCCTTTATAATAATAAACAAATAAGTATTGACTTTTCAACTAGCCAGAAGTTAGCCGTAGATATAAATAACCAAAAGGTATACAATCGGTATTTTAATGATGTTTGGTTTAAACCTAAAGTTAAACTAAAGGTTAAACCTAAGTTTTACCGACACCTATACAATTGGGCCAAGGATACATATACCATTAACTACCGTCCGAGTAAAAATTATTTGCATCAAAGAAGGGCTTGGATTAAAAAGCGTAGGGCTTGGTTCAGATCACACTGATATGGGGACGACATATCTAACCAAATCTAGGTTAAAATTTTGTCAAATTCATATTATGACATGATATGTCAAACTAATTAGTAATAAAATAAGTAGACAAATACAAATTTATTTTTGTTGTTAACAAAATTAACAAAGTAAGAATATACAGAAAGAAAAAGAAAAATAATTACATAAATTGCTGAAATTGGCCACCGCCATGCTCCAAGCATAAATTCACACGTCTCTTCATATTTTCGAAAGTGTTGACCAGCATCTCTGGAGAAATGTTACCACATTCTTGGCTAATCCTTTCTTGTAATTGTTTTAAATTTGCAACTGGTGTTTTAAAAATAGCGTTCTTTAAATGAAGAAAATCGAAGTAATCCATAACCGTTAAACAAGGTGATCTAGGTGGGAATTCAATGTCTGATCGAAAACTGATCAATCTGTCGTCGAAAAAATTGCGTAAGTATAGTTAATAGTTTCGGCGGCTGTATGGGCGGTTGCACCGTCCTGTTGAAAATATCCAAAACGTAGTTCGTCGTCAAGTAATTGCTCCATAAATGGATTCAAAATATTGTCTCTGTGCTGTAACTGTGTCATGGAAAAAAATAAGACCAACAATTCTTCTTCGGGAAACAGCTAACCAGACACCAATTTTTTGAGGGTGCAATGTGAACTCTACAAAAAAATGGGGATTTTCACTACTCCACATACGGGTATTCTGAGAATTCACATAACCGGAGAGGTGGAACCAGGCTTCATCCGAAAAAAATGGCAGGTCTAATAAATCACTTATTTCCAATAAATTTTGGGTAAACCATTGAGAGTAATTCCTGCGTCTTTCAAAATCTGCGTCTTGTATTTCTTGGAATACTTGCACTTTATAGGGAAATAAATTTAGCTGCTTCTTAAGAATGGTCCTGCATGTTCCATAAGATCTTCCGACTTCTTGGGACAGGCGTCTTATACAATTTGATGGCGTATTTTGCATTATTTTACGAATGTTTGCAACATGTTCTTCTGTTCTTACAGATGGCCTTCCTGCTCCTTTTTTGTGTTGTATAGAACCTGTTTCCCTCAACACAGCCACGGAATATTCCACATTTGTCACGTCCCGTTTTGCCACGGAAATAAAAAAAAGTGCTGTTTCGCCACGCATAATTTTCATATTTTCTAACGAGTGCTGTTTTGCCATGCATACTTTTATTTCTTACCTGCCTAGATTTTATACCTTTTCTTGCAATACTATCTTAGAATTATACAAAAGTTAAGTATTAAAATATTAATTTTTGTATACCATGTTCTCATAATTTTTAATTAGAAGAAGATAATAAACATTATCGAAAGCTTGGCTAATAGACCAGTAGTGGTATTCTACAAGCTCATATCGAAAGCGATTTCGGTTGAAACCGAACGGCTGGGTCAGTTCGGTATTCTGTAAGACATTTCGGCTAAATTCGACGCTCCCGAACATAAATCCGACAGCAACGCGAAAACGCAAGGATTTGGTTGACGTTTCACCACACTTCGTCACGTTTTCGCTATATTTAGGTTATGTTTTCTTGTTTTGGTTTTATTTAATTTGTTTAAATTTTATTTTAAAATGGAAAAAAGATTAAAAACAAATCCTTTACAATGGGCAATATTTTTGGATTTTGCCGAGGCTAATCCCATAATTTTAACGAGAAAATTTGACTCGGTAAATGGAAAACAAAAATATGATGAGCTGTGGAAGGAAATAGCTGCTACTCTTAATTCAATGGGGTATCTGCAAAAAACAGTTTTGAAATGGCAAAAGGTATGTACCTACCTACCTACGTTTAATATAAAAATATACCTGCTTTAAAACAATACAAATTTAAATGTGTTTGTGTCATTTCCTTATGTAGGTACTTTACATACATTGTTATACATACCTAACTTTACACTTTTTTTAGGCTGTGGCTGATTGGAAATCCAAAGTTAAAGGAAAGGCAGCAGATATTAACAAAGGGCTAATTAAAACAGGAGGTGGTGGACCATTGCCCCCTCTAAATGAGAATGAACGAAGGTTAATGGCTATAATAGGTTGGAGTGTGACAGGAACAAGCACTGTTGAATTGGGTTTTGTAAGTTTTCTTGTATGTTATCATACTTACTTTTAAATATCAAATGATGTATGATATGTGGGTAGATGTTGGATAGGGGATATCATTTTATCGGTAATAAACATTTATTTAAATGTACGTACCTACATAATATAGGTATATATTTAGGAAATTATAGGGAAATGAAATGGTTATACTTTTACTTTGTTAAATTATAACAATCTTAAACAAAAAGGTACCTAAACTTACACAAGCCACCATTTATTTAGTGAAATTTTAACAGAAGTAGGTATATATATATATTAATTGAATATACCTTTTTTTTAGGATACTGAAATGACTAGCATGGATGAAAGTGCTGTAAGCAGTGCATCGGTGGAACTAAACTATAATGTATGTGATATAGTTTCACCACCGCCACTGTTTTACCCAACAGCCAACAGCTCCAATGGAAACACAGGGACTGAGCCAATTAAACCAGTACTTGGTTTAAATACAGCTAGCACACCATCCAAGTCCTTACCAAGAAGGAAAGTCCTGTCTGCTATACGCAAGACAAATACAAGTAGTTCTACACCACAATCCAGGTTTAAGGAAAATATTGCTACAAGAAACATGCAACAGATGCATAATGAAACTTTAGGTGCACTAAAAGAGATTAATTGTAATTTAGAGAGAATGGCAAACACACAAGAAAAATTGTGTAGCCTTCTCGAAAATTTTATTACCAAAAATGGAGGTACCTAATTTTTGTTTTATATATGGTGAATCAGAACAAACCAAACTGCATAATATTGTACCTTAAAATTAACGAGTTAACTTCTAATTAGTTAAGTATAGGTAGGTATTGTGTATGTTATTTTCATTATATTATTAAGGACACTTCTATTAGTTAATTACTTATATAAATATATTATTGCCAAAAATTATCTTAAGGATTAGGAATAAATAACTTTTATTTGGAGAAAATATACTTTTCTCAATTTATATTAGAACAATGAAATTTTGTTTTATATAAGGTGAATCGGGCAGAGCAAACAAAAGAATTTTGTACCTGTAAAATTAACGAGTCAACTTCTAGTTAGTTAAGTATAGGTATTGTATATATTATTATGTTATCCGATGTTGTTATTTTCATTATTAAGGACACTCCTATTAGTTAATTACTTATATGAGTATATAGTGCCAAAAATTATTTTAAGGATTAGGAATAAAAAACTTTTTTATATAGATAAAATAGACTTTTCTCCATTAAACTATATGGTACAACAATGTAATATTTTGAAGACAATGATGTTTCTTGAATGATGAAAGAGTTTTGGACTTCCATCGTCTTTATTTGTTTTAAATCACAACGTTTCAACTGATATTTATCTCCAGTCGTCTTCAGGTAAATACTGTATTCACCATACATATCAGTTGAAACGTTGTGATTTAAAACAAAGACAATGGAAGTCCAAAACTCTTTCATCATTCAATGTAATATTTTAATCGAAAAGTGCAATATTGACTTACTATTTAGGTACTTATGTCAATGTGAGTAAAATTAAATAACGATTCCAAAGTAAGCAGCCAAAGAATGTATTGAATGTTATATTGACAAGATATTACTTGTAGTAAAATATAATTTTTTTATACCTACTTTCATTTACTCACCGATCTGTTTTTGTACCTCTATTTGAGGTACGTACATATTATACGTAGTCGAATAGAATATAAAAAAAAGTAATTATTATTAAATGTTTTATTTAGCTAATAATTCCAGTTACAAAGTTGTACTAAATGTAAACGAAAACATTATAAGAACAAAACATAACAAACAAGTTAAAATGCATGATAAAATTAACAATATTTATCCATAAACATACGGTATAGCAGTATGTATGGAGGGGAAAAAAATTATATACAAAAATAAAGAAATAAATTGTACAGAACAACCTAATTAGTAAGTACCTAGTAGTATCTATACACATAACAGTCCTAACCTATTCACATGACTCTAAAATATCTGTTTATTACATCATTTCTGATTTGCCTTCCCATGTTGATGTTTTCAAAATCGTTTATAGGACCATCATAATGATTTGGCTCTTCTTCTAGCACAACAGGTTCGTCCAATTGTATTCTTGCTCTTATGCACATGTTGTGTAAGATACTACATGTGTTTATAATAAATCCTGCTTTGGCTGGTGTGTATCGTAACATTCTTTCCCCTAATAGACAACAAAACCTAGTTTTTAATACACCATTCACTCGTTCAATGTGATTTCGTCCACTGGAATGAGCAACATTGTAGCGCTCCTCAGGGGTATTAGGTAGGGTTCCCTGAACAGGTGTCATCAACCACGGTTGCTGTGGATATCCGGAGTCACCAAGCAACCATGTGTTTCTAAGTCCATTTTCAAAATGTCTTTGAAGAAAGCCCTGTGCAGCAGACTGGCGCCAAATAAATGAATCGTGTGTAGATCCAGGAAATCTTGCATTTACATTTAATATAAGAAGGTTAGTGTCACATATAAGTTGTACATTTAGCGAGTGATATCCTTTACGATTAACATAATTATGCTCCTCTTCAGAGGGGGCAAGAATTGCTACATGTGTACAATCAATCGCTGCAATCGTTCCTGGTAAACCACATTTTTCAAAGAATAATCTCTTATTAATATCCATTTCATTCACACTAGGAAATTTGATCCAATCAGGACCAAAATGATGTTGGATTACTTGTGACACCTCTGTAACACATCTGCTTACCACTGGTTGACTTACAGCTAGCAAATATTCGTCACCAACTCCTTGCTGGTAAGCACCAGTTGCAAAAAACCGTATAGCAGTCATGATTCTTCTTTGATAATGAATTCTGGACTCTCTAATTGTGTCATTCATAAAAGGTAGTAGTTCTTGAAATAGATATTGCATTATATCTTTGTTAACACGAAAAATTTCGATAAATCTCCTATCAGTGAGATTGAAAGGATCACTTCTGTCTCTTAGAAAACGGCTTTCTTCGCGAGCAAGTCTCATTTGTTCAAGTCTTTCCATCTCATGAAACATTACCATATTTGCAGGAAGCATGATATGAAATGAAAGTAGGATACAAGGGAAATAATAATATCTATACTGGAAATCAAATTAAAATATTAAAAAAACAACAAATTATTATGGTTATGTTATAATTAAGGAAGGGTTATGTTATGAAATCTCTTCCTTTCTACTCATGTTTTTAATGGCAGCAACTATATGCGATGTTGCCGCAACGAACTCAAAGATCAATCGTGCTTTGTCGGCTACAATCGTTTTTCGCCTTTTAGTAAAGACGAAAGCTAAACGAAAGCGAAATTATGCTTTATAGAATAACGCTTTCGTAATCCCTTAGCTTCGCTTTGGCTTACTTTCGCTAACTAAACGATACTTATAGAATACCACTACAGGCCTTTGAAAATGGTAAAAAATGAAAAAAAATAATAGTAGGATGAAACCCATTGAAAAAGGAAGAGAATATAACAAAAATGAAAGGAAAAATAATTTACAGGCAATCCGAGGTCGGGAAGTGGAAGGGGGTGAGTTTTTACAGGTAGAAAACGATTTATCTCGATTTTCGGCAAAACTACAAGTCCTATGGAAAAACGTTAAATGGCAAAGCTGTAGATAATAAAAAGATCTACAATTTTCTTATTCACACTTTTTTCATATAACCTCAAAATTTATGTGAAAAATTCAAATAACCAAGTTTTTGGTTTTTTATTTTTATCTTTTACAAAAAAACATTTTTTTTTTCACAAAATTTGGTGAAAACTTAACTTTTTATGTCCCAAACACACTGTAATTTTTTGGCTTTGAAATATTTATTTTTTCACCTTATTTTGACTTAATGTTTAAAAAGCACCCTAATTTTCAATCGAAAACTCTCACGTCAAAATATCTGCTTTTTTAAAAAAGTCGGTGAGCTTTTTGTTCGTTGAAATCTCTACTTTCTGATGGTGTAAAAAAATATACATTACTATGATAAATGTTCTCAAAAAATGCAAAGAAACGAAAAAAATTCGAATCCGAATTTTTTTTTTTTAAATCATTATGTACAATTTTGAGTTATTTATTAAAATTTATACTTTAATTACTCGAAAAACGTAAGATTCCATGTCAAAGTCAATTTTGAAGTGAATCGGATTAAAATACACAATGGGATTGACCCAGGTAGCCTCACTGCCGTAATAGACGAAAGGACGAGTGGCAAATCTGCACTGACATCTAATTACCATGGCAAAACGCTACTAAAACAGGTAAATTTCCTTTTCGTGGCGAAACAGAACGTGGCGAACCAGGAAATTACCCACAGCCACGGTTTTTTTTTCAGGTAATGATAAAAATCCCCAGTAATAAAAGCAACGTTAGGAAAATGTTCGTGAAAATCGTCCATGCACAAACCCGGATTGTATTGCCACTCACCATTTACTCTAACTCCGTTTCGAAAATACGCTTCAACCATGAATGTTTTGTGCTGTTCCGCAAAGCCCATTGTGTGAATTGTTCAAGAAATTGGAAAAATTAGCGATGAATCCAATTACTTGTAACGACTGTCAAAGATGACGGAATAACTGATTGATTGTTAATTCAGGTAGTTACTGACACCCAACAGGTATTAAGCTCTACGGCTAAACATTACGTCCTTAGATGCAAGGCCCTCTTTGATGCAAATAATTTTTTTCTCGCACGGTACCTACCATTATATAAAATTGTGTATACAAAAACAGCGAAAGCTAGACGGCATGATTTTTTTTTAACTGCTCATATTAGCAGTATAAGAATGGAAAACGCAGACGCAGATCCTTTTTTCTGAGAAGAAGTAACAAACCCGAGGTAGATACCATTCTTATATTTATACAGGGTGTCTCTAAAAAGTGCGGAAAAAATGCTACCACAAATTTATAAGGCTTGAATATGATGATCTAACCCAACTTACCCCAGTCCAAAAGTGGATGATTTCGGAGTTACAGGAGTGTCAAGAGTTCAATTTGGTTTTAGTTTTTTATAATAATTGGTTTTTATCGTAAAATTTAGAGGGCGCACACATTTAAAACGAAATAAATTTTTTGAGCCACTTTGTATTGAAATTTTAAATAAACACTTTTATTCTTCAACGTATTTTACTCACAAAAGATATACGCGGTTAGAGTTGATTTGAGCAGCCATTTTTGAGATATCTGAATTTAAAAAATTTACATCGTGTATAACCAAATCTAATTTGTTGTAATAATTGAACACAATTTCAAGCGAAAGCGTTGAATTAAAATAACTGTCACTGAAAACTGACTGGTGACAAATCGAATCTAAAAAACAATTCAATCATACAATTGAATAGTCAAACAATTTTCACATTTCTTTTCGTCATCATGGCCGTACAGTATACAAACGAAGAAATGACATATTTCTGGTCTTCTCATAAAATTTAGTTTTTTATACTTAGGACCTTTTGAATATTTTACTCTTTAATTCTGACCAAGAAAATACCAATTTTTGCCTTATTTTGACATCATTTTATATTTTAAATACCTATCTGTCAGTGGCGGCTCGTGGGGTAGAGCCACAGTGCCATGGCACTACCTGCCCTCCTGTCCAGCGTCCTGCCCTTTACAAATTACCAAAACCTATTAAAATTAATATTCTCCTTTTTAAAGCAATTAGCAAAATAATTTAAAAATGGAACACAGTCGGGTGCAAATTTCCATCTATTGAGGAAGCGATTATGCGTAAAACGGTAACGTAGCTTTCGCGCCAAAGCGACGAGGCACACGGGAGGCCCGAAGTTATGACGTAATTGCCATAACACACCAATAAAAAACATTGGAAAATGACCTTGAATGCGAGCAGGAAAACATCTCCGTGTAGCCAGGCCCTTTGACCCCATTTGACCGTTTGACGTTAGACGTTTCAAATTCTAACAGTTGTTTGTCCGCGTCGTGTCGTGTAAGGTTGTTTGTAAACTAAATAATTTTCGTGTTTGTTTGAAAGTTGTAGACAATGATGTATCTTGAGTAATAGATGTGTTTGGACTTCCATTGCCTTTAGTTTTTCATATCACAACGTTTCAACTGGTAAGTATCTCCAGTCGTCTTCAGGTGAATACTGTATTCACCTGAAGACGACTGGAGATACTTACCAGTTGAAACGTTGTGATATGAAAAACTAAAGGCAATGGAAGTCCAAAACACATCTATTACTCTAAATAATTTTCGTTCGGCCGGCTGATTTAATAGAAATATTTATGGAAAAAATACTTGGGTGTGCGGTTGTGATAAATCTAATAGACTATTTTGTTTTATTTGATGGGGGAGCAAACTTGGTCCCAAAAAGGTACAGATGATTTGGTCCATATCGGGGAAAAAATAAAGACACATGAAAAATCGAAGGTACATTTAAACAATATATTTAATTTCAGTATGCTTGGTAAAATTAACATTAAAACTCAATTAAATTCTGCATATCACAATGAAATAATGAAGAGAAACGAACAAATTGATAAAAATAGATACATATTAAACCAAATTATAAACTGCGTTCGGTTTGTGGTTCTTTCGGTCTATATAGTACACTCTATCTATAGTATTTTTTTTTAAATTCAAGATATGATTGGAAATTCATAAATTAAATTAGGTGCCTTTTTGCTTATTTTTCCTACTTCAAAAGCAAGAACTATTAACAAAAAAGGGCGTGGCACCCAAAATTTTTTTGCCCGCGGCGCTAAGGGTTTACCTGGCCCTACTTCACTAAAATGGCACGAGCCGCCACTGCTATCTGTTGACCCTTTTATTTGATGTTCAGGTATGATGCTATTTCAAACAGGTAATTTTCCCGAAACCCGAAATGTGCAGACCATCTTTAAAATTAAAAATACGCAAAATAAGTTACGTATATTTTCCCCTCTTTTGGTCAAACTAAAATGCAGAGATCCCAAAGATTTCATTTCGTCCAACATTTTGGCCCTTTTTTGACAGCGCAAATTGTTGTTGGAATCCCGGTCAAGGCCGTCTGGGATTTAAACAGTAGTATAGTAAAAATCTTGAATACTCTCGCAAGATGGGGGCAAAGTCACGTGACACTCTGTCAATTTAGGTCTATTAAATTTTTATAAGTTGGCATGAATTACAGGACCGGACTTGAAAATTATACATGTGATACCTTCTAAAACAATTTATGCAATAGCCTCATCGGTTCTACCGCTTTAATATTGCCAAATAATAAGTAATAGGTAGGTAATAATTTCTTTTGAAAGTTATGTTTTATAAATATTATAATTTAAGGTAGGTAATAAGTAATAAGCATGAATTTCTATATGGTTTAAAGATAAAGTGTCAAAATAGATTTAAAAAGTTTATAATATTATAAATATCCAAACCTTAAAAATACTAAACTAACTTAAAATGGGATTCTGTCAATCATATTTAGAATAGATTTTTTTTTGTTTTATTTGTTCAGATTATACCTATAGGTAAAATACCTACAGTTCAACATAAATTAATTGAATTCAAGTTATTACATTCACTGTCAAGAAAATCCCCATATATGACTTACGTAAGGTACGTAGACCCAAATATGTTTTTTATAGAATTTGTTGGCTATGGTACGGTTACATTTGTAAACTTGTATGTGGGCTAACATAAAGTTAAAAGCTTCAATATAGCTAGGGATTTAATTTTTCTGTCAATGGAAACCCTAATTTAACAGTTTTTGACTTAACGTAAGGTACGAGGACCCAAATACGGTTTTTATAGAATTTGTTGGTTATAATACAGTTACATTCCTAAACTTCTATGTAGGCTAACATAAAGTTAAAAGCTTTAGTTTAGCCAGGGATTAAATTTTTCTGTCAGTGGAAACCCTACTTTAACAGTTTTTGACTTACGTAAGGTATGTAGACCCAAAAGTGGTTTTTATGGAATTTGTTTGTTAAAATGCAATTTATTGATACAGTTACATTTCTAAACTTGTATGTAGGCTAACTTTATGTTAAAAAATTTATTTTGTCTCATACAAACAACAATAATAGTAATATCAAATTATAATTTCACTTATGTAAGGTAGGTACTTACGTAGACACAGAAAATAGAATTATATATTTGTTCGGTATCCTATTACATACTAATATGGTTAGCTATTTTAACTACTATAGTAACATAATGTAACTTACTATTACCTTACTATTGCCAAACAATAATAATATTTACTAATAACAATAATTAAAATAATTCCTTCAAAATCAAATAGCTACTTTTTAAAGGTTTATAATATGGAAAGCTGTTTTGGCATATGGTAGAACTAGGCGATACCTTGTTTTATCAACCTACCCGGTTTTGTCCAACTCTCTCCTACCTACCTAAGTCAGGGAAATATTTAATTTCTACTTATTTTTCTTGAAACAGAAAAGGATACCTAGATAATGTAAAATGCGAAAATTATACATTAGAAACCTAAACTTAACGAACAAACATTTTAAGAACAAAAATTTTACAAACTAACTTTTCGACAAAAACGGCGTTCAGATGAAATAAAACTTATTACTTATCGATGAAATCAACTTAACGAGCAAGGCACACATTAATAATTATGATCCCTAATGAAAAAGAATTAAAAATTTTTAACCTGTTTCTAAATTTTTGGTCAAATGAATAATAATTGTAGGTACTTACACAAAAGTAATTAAATTAAAATTTTTAAAATGTAATTAAATGTAACAAAAACGCAATTCATAACTCGGTGTTTGGGCTCATTACGGTCCGCTACAAATCTAGGGATATTATTATGTCCCAATATCAGCTGATCGATGACAAATAACCGCTGTCATCTGTTTTAAAACGAGACTATTCGTGATATTTAGTATACCTAAATGGATTATGAACTCATAATTACACTTGTTTTATAATAAGTTAAAACAATTTTACTTCATACTTAAAAATGGAAGGCATAGGTCAACACATTTATCTGTGTCTATGACTTATCGGTATATAAGGGGAAATCACACTCTTACAAAAAAATTCGCAGTCATGAGCGTGCTGTACCGATATAGTTTAAATATAAGAAAAATAGTAAATTGTACAACAATAATCGCATTTTATATTTGCAAATAACCATTTTTAAAAAAACTATTTTAAAGTAAATTTTTGTCAAGTTCTAAAAATAGGTATTTTTTATGTGACGGAAAAAACGTTTGACATTTTATCTCTGTTGACAGGTAACAATATGTCACTTTTTCTGAAATTACCTTTTTCCCCGGGAAAAAAATTATTGCTTTTTTCCCGGATATAATATACATATTTATAAATAATATAAGTAAAGGTAGATATTTAATTTTAGAACATTTTATTATACAAAAAGTTACATTTTCTTTATATCAAAAGTACCTACAATTATTAAATGTGCATTTCATGAGTGACATGTTCCTTTTACCATTCGGTACAATAGTCGAATTTTTTGGTGTTGAAATTATATTTTTTTCGGCTATGGACAGAACTGCCGTTGATGTACCTGGTTGCAAATCGAGTGTTATTTCAGCACTGTCACACGTTCTTAACACTTAGCTATTTCTGTCCTGTGTGCTACCGATTCATCAACATACCCTTTAGCGACTGTTGATGACTTCCAACCGCCATGTTTCTTTAGTGTCATCAAGTCTCCCCTAGATTCAACTAAATGTGTAGAATACTATCTTCGAAATGAATGACCCGTATATAATTTAACATTTTCAAGTTGAAGAAAATTAGCTACTGTTTGAGGTATCTTATAAAACTGATTTTTACCCACGACCTGATTGATACATTTTCCATTGTGATAGGCATAAAATAGGCGGCGATCCCTTGCTGCTGTTGGACGAAGGGATACGTACATTTGGTAAAATTTATTATATTTTTCAGTAACTACAAATCTCCTGTTTACATCAATCTTTGTTTGCTTAATTTTCACAATTAATAACATTTCCGAATCTTCAATATCATCTAATGTTACCTGGCTGATTTCACAAATTCGAAAGCTCCTGCAATCGCAAATAAAACAACAACCTTGGCCATGAAATAAACTTCATCGGGAGCATTATTTACAAAATCACTGATATCTGTACCGGTAAAAATCGCAGCTTTCTTGGGCTTGTAACCTTTCCCATTTTGTTTGAGAAATGTAATCAGTTTGAAATATTTTGAAATGTCTACATTATTATTGGATTGTAACATACTTTTAATCATTGAATACTTCGACCACACTGTTGATGGCTTTTGTTGTGCCAATTCCGAAAAATAGGCTTATAACACAGTCTTCGACAAAGAACTGCATGTCTCTTTCATCTTCCATTCCATAAATCTTGAATACGCGGTTTCGTAAAATTTTGCGCGATTTAGCTGGCAATAATTTTTGTGACGTTACATACGCTGCTTCTACTACTTCCGGTGGAGTCGGAGAAAACTCAGAATCAGACATTTTAACTTTATATTATTCAAAATAAGTACTAAGCAACCAGTAAAAGTTCTTAATTTTTAAATTAAAAATCACAGAATTAAATTGACAGATATTTGATTATTTTAAAGGTCTCCTTATCAACGCAGGTCCAATTGTCGCAATAAGTGAGCCTACTAGTTTAAAAATTCAAATTTTACATCGATACTTTTCTGACTTTAATATATTATAATAATATGTTTTTCAATATTAAATCGTCATTTTTCCCGTAACAGAAAAAAAATAGTGTATTGTACACGGGAAAAATATTAGATTTTAGCTCTCGGTTTTTTGTCTCCCTCCACTTCGCGTCGGGAGACAACACAACCTCGAGCTAAAATCTAATACTTTTTTCCCTTGTATAATAAATAACTATTTTTACAACGTGTCATCTTTTTGTCATTTGTGACAAAAATCCAAAAAAATAATTACGAACTTTAGCCCGGATTAATGTAGGTAGCTGTCTTTTTATCTTCACTCTCATTACTATCACTATAATCCATATCACTGTTGGCGGGAGACCCAATGAGCCACTTTAACCTAATTCATCACAATCAGCATTAACATCCTAAATTGGAACCTATTACATATACAGGTTGTTTCAATAAAAACTAAAAAACTCCCAGGCCAATTATTTCGAAAACTAAAAGTGACATGTTAATTCTGTAAACGCCAGTTTTTAGCCTTAATGATTGGCTTCACAACTGTGTAAAAAATGTGTTTAAATAATTCAAGGTGTAGGGGGCGCCACGGTGCAAAGAATTTTTTCGATGACAGGAACTTTTCTGGTTCTTAAAGATAATTAATTTTTGATCAAATTATGTCCCATAAAAATGTTTGATAAATCCAACATAAACGGAAATATTTGGGGTTAAGTTTTTTTTTAAATAATTTTAACGAGTATTTTAATTATAAATATTTTTAATATCCCTTATAGCCCAGTACGTGGGGGTTTTTTGAATGCAAAAGGTGGTGTAGTAGCGATTTTTTAGTATGTTGTTAGGCTTGGGGCCCTAATGAAAAATCCAAGTTTTCGACCTCGAGGCGCATGCGCTTGAGCCGCCATCTTGGATTTTAGGTGCAAAAATTTGATTTTTTGACAATAACTCAAAAACGGTGGCTTTTACGACAAAAGATATTCTATACAAAGTTAAAGAGGACAAAATTTAGTACATTTTTTGTAAAAAAAAAATTTTGTAGCACACATATGTTAGGAGTTACAGCTTCGTGAAGTTGCCCTATTTGAAAAAAAAATGCGGAACCTTCATTTTGGTTGAGTTTTATTATATATCATTATAGTTTTACATAATTTAAAAAAAAACTATGCACTTGAATATTATTTTCAACATGAACATAGTTGAAACATGTAAACATGTAAAACTAAATTTATAGAGAATCGCACAATGAAAGTTATATCGACTTAAATTTATGAATGTTTGATCTTTGTAAGGGAGAATTCAGATCTTTTTTCTGAACATATCAGAGAACACTCACCCGACACAAGAAATAAAACAAATTTAAAGAATACATAGTATAATTTCAATTATATTATACGATATAATTATATTTTTTACGACAATACGCGGCGATCAGTTTTTCATTATTATAATTTTTTTGACATGCGCCATGCACAGTTACCGAAGATAGTGTTCTCAAAATGCGCGTATGTGCGCGATTACCTCGTAACTCACTCAATTTTAAAAGTGTCTTTACACCTCTTTCCTTAACAACGACAACGTCACTTTCACTTAAGTTTTCTCACAAATAAAGCACAAATCAACTTGGAAATTTTCCATTATAACAGAGTAACCTTCTGCAAGCTAGACATGACACATGACACACTGACGCATACAGACTCGATGCACGGAAGGTTATTTATGACACTCTCTCAATAGAGTTTCTTTAAAAGTTATTTCAATATGATTTGTATTTGTTTAAATTATTTTTATTCTTTCACAAAATTTTGTGGAGGAAGACTTTTAGTTTTTTCTTACTTTTCTATACTTTCAACTCCACCTTAAGCATGGACTACTTCTTCAAATTATTTATTTTAGTTATTAACAGCCATTTTATTTTTTTATTTTTTTTTCAATTAGTGTAATTTCACAGAGCTGTAACTCCTAACATAGGTGTGCTACAAAAATGTAGGTAATTTTATCCTCTTTAACTTTGTATAGAATATCTTTTGTCGTAAAAGCCACCGTTTTTGAGTTATTGTCAAAAAATCAAATTTTTGTACCTAAAATCCAAGATGGCGGCTCGCGCGCATGCGCCTCGAGGTCGAAAACTTGGATTTTTAATTAGGGCCCCAAGCCTAACAACATACTAAAAAATCGCTACTACACCACCTTTTGCATTCAAACAGCCTTTTTGGATACCCACGTACTGGGCTATTAGCAGATTTTATTTAATTTTGATAATCATAATTTTAGTGATAAAACGCTCGTGTAGCACTAAATTATTACGTCCAGTGACGCCTTAACAAATAATATTGGCAAAAAATAAAACACCCATAAGTTTTTCGTAATTTTTATATTTTTTTCGGATTAAGCAACTAAAAATATCCTTTTCTTGTCTGTTAAATTATTTTCTTACCTTGCTTGGTTTTCGAGAAATAAAAATAAAAACAATTTTATTGCATATCTCTGGAAAACAAAAATCATTAAATAATTAATACGTTGTATCATTTGCTATTAATCGAAATACACTATTGAGAGTTTGCAGAAAAGAATTATTATATCGATTTGCTGTGTGTGTATATGGAAACGGCAATAATTTTGAACACCTCATTCGACCCCATTAAATAGTTTTTGGTATTGTTCTAATTTTCATTAATAATTTTGTTTAATTTCTCATCAGTTCTTTCAAAAAATTTAAAACATCTTTTAATTTTATTTTATAATGCTTTAATGTTTTAATGCTTTAAACAACAAAAAATACAACAATACAATTAATTATTTAATGATTTTTAGGAACGAAAGAAAAAACTCAAAGTCTTCCTCCACAAAGTTTAATAATAAAATTATTTAGGAAAAGTCTCTACATGTTTCGAACGTAGTGACGTTCATCATCAGGAGACAGAAATAAAACTTAGTGCTAATGGTTTTAGCAGGAGAGAAAATGGTGTCGAACCTTAATGGAGCTTTTATGGAATTAAAAATTTGATATGCAAATCAAACATAATATTATGAAGAAATTGATGAAATTTAAAAACATACTGAGTATGTGAGAAGTCAGTAACTAAGGTCTAAACCAACCAAATAAACTGGGGGGGAAAGAAAAATTTTTTTTAAAAAGGTGTCGAAGAATATTTAAAAAAAATTCTTTAAAAAAGCATAATTAGGTAGGAAATTGTCATTGTGAGGACAGAATTCACCAGAATTACATGTAGGTTTTTAATAACCCACTAAAAAAAAATTTTTGAATATAACTTTCTATACCTACATGTAATTCTGGTGAATTTTGTCCTCACAATGACAATTTCCTACCTAATTATGCTTTTTTAAAGAAATTTTTTTAAATATTCTTCGACACCTTTTTAAAAAAAAATTTTCCTTCCCCCCAGTTTATTTGGTTGGTTTAGACCTTAGTTACTGACTTCTCACATACTCAGTATGTTTTTAAATTTCATCAATTTCTTCATAATATTATATTTGATTTGCATATCAAATTTTTAATTCCATAAAAGCTCCATTAAGGTTCGACACCATTTTCTCTCCTGCTAAAACCATCAGCACTAAGTTTTATTTCTGTCTTCTGATGACGAACGTCACTACGTTCGAAACATGTAGAGAATTTTCCTAAATAATTTATTATTAAACTTTGTGGAGGAAGACTTTGAGTTTTTTCTTTCGTTCCTATACTTTCAACTCCACTTTAAGCATGGACTATTTCTTCAAATTAATGATTTTTGTTTTCCAGAGATATGCAATAAAATTGTTTTTATTTTTATTTCTCGAAAACCAAGCAAGATAAGAATACAATTTAACAGACAAGAAAAGGATATTTTTAGTTGCTTAATCCGATTAAAATATAAAAATTACCAAAAACTTATTGGCGTCTTATTTTTTGCCAATATTATTTGTTAAGGCGCCCTCTGAGACGTCACTGGACGTAATAATTTAGCGCTACACGAGCGTTTTATGAATTAAACTATCATTATCAAAAGTAAATTAAAATCTGTTAAAGGATATTAAAAATATTTATAATTAAAATACTCGTTAAAATTATTAAAAAAAAAACGGAACCCAAAATATCTCCTTTCATGTTGGATTTATCAAAATTTTTTATGAAACATAATTTGATCAACAATTAATTATCTCTAAGACCGACAACATTTATTTATTTATTTATTTAATCCAAATGAAATCCCAAAAACATCCGTTTATGCGGGATTCTCTACTAGTAACAACATGCATAAAGATAATTGTTAAATATAACTAATTAAATACAAAGTAAGTCAAAATAACAGGTACTTAAATGTTAATCAATAAAAAATAAAAATATTCAAATATGTATGTATAAAATTATTCAATTATTATTCTTTTAATAAAATAATATAATGAATAATATCGTTGAGATATCATTTATAAATAATTATGAAAGTAATAGTTAATTATAAAATAAAATAATTGCATGTTTAAAAATTTAAAAGTTTCTGTCATCGAAAAATTTCTTTGCACCGTGGCGCCACCTTAGAGCTTGTATTATTCAAACACATATGTTTTACACAGTTGTGAAGCCAATCATAGAGGCTAAAAACTGGTGTTTACAGAATTTACATGTCACTTTTAGTTTTCGAAATAATTGGCCTGGGAGTTTTTATTGAAACACCCTGTATATCCCAATAATAAAAATCTTCCAGGAAGGTCACAAATATTTCCTAAAGACAATTAAAAACACGCTGCGAAAGCCGAAAGTTTGAAAACATGAGATCAAAACCTTCTACGTCTATCCGCGCCCTTCTTTTATTTGTCAGCCTCGATGGATTATATCGCTACCTTTGTTTTGATAAATTATATAGACAAGAACAGATTAAAAATAGAAAAGAAGCCGTCCGATTTTCAGGTAGACTAGGCTTTCGACCTTCAGCTGAATTAATGGGACCTTGAGGCAGATGTGACGTCAGTGAGTTTATTATTGTATTTTTACTAATACTACTACTTATATTGTTTTCTCAGTAAATAATTTTAAATTTTAGAAACTAAAAACGTAGAAAATTTTATTTTGTTGTTAAAAAACGAGCCGCTTGCGGCGAGTTTTATAACGGGACAAGTGCTTAAAACTGCTTTATATAACACGTACTTTATAATATTTTTTCTAATTTATAGTTTTTTCAATAAAAAATACATATTTAAAAAGAAAATAAATCCTTCAAATTTTGTAAATTTTTATGTCTAAATGTTATGTTGGTAATACTATTTTTTTACCATAGTAGCCTATGGACAAAAAAAATTATTTTGCGAACTGTCATTTTTTGATTTATTCACCCATTTTCACCACGAGATTCTAAAGTTATTTTAGCGATATGAGATTTAAAATTGGACAGAATACGTTGTGTGATCCTTATACATTCGGTACATAAACAGAGCGTTCGGAAATTCGGGCGATTTTGCTACTTTTTTTCGAATTTCAAAAGACGTGATTTTACGTCACGGCATTGCAATTTAGTATAGGGAAGATGGAAAATTCAAGTTGTAGTTAAAATCGACATTGGAAGGTTAGTAGATTAAATTTTAGATAGGATTTGGCAGAAAATGATAGCTTGAAGCATCTACAAAAGCAACATAGTTCTCCGTCAATAAAGTTATTATTTAATATGTGTTTTTTAATTAACTAAAACAATACATACATATTTGTAGGTCTAGGCAACCAAACATACATACGTGGGTTCGTGTAGTATTTTGCATATTTGGACTAAAAAATATTAGTTATCTAGAATGCTATGCTAAACGGTGAAAGAAAACATGTCATGTAGGGCCAACCTTTAAATAATAAAATTCGGAGTTCGAAATAGATCTATTACGAACTCGCTAGCGAGTTCGAAATAGATCTGTTTCGAGACAAAATTAGAAAAATACACTTTTATCAGATTGTGTCAAAAAATGACGTTTTATAGATCAGATATTTGTACGAAAAGGTAACCTTTTCAATAAAGTTATTAACTGTTGCGCTATAGTAGCTAGGTAACACTTTTCGTCCCTCACTGAGAAAATTGGACCAGCTAGATTTTTGGGCTGAAAATTTTTAGTAACCACAGCTTCAATAGTTATAACGATCACTATATTTTATTTGCTATAACTAATCCAGATTACTTATAGTTACTAATATTTTTATTTGAAACCACCTATTAATGACTAATAGGAATTCCTATTACTGTAACAACAGCAAATTCTTATTCCATTAACACAACTAAGTATGTTGCTGTAGTTACTTTCATACCCAACTTAGGGCCAATTGTATAGGTTTGGGTTAACCCAATAACTGGAGTTAATCCAAGGGCTAGTATAAAAATGCATTGTATAAGCAGAGGTTACCCCCAACTCGTGGATGGATTACGAGTAAACCCTCAATCTTAGGATTAAAAGCATAAAAATGACAAATTTTTTTAACATTTTTAACCTAACTTATAAGGCGGTGTGTTTTCTATTGGTATTTACATAATATGGATGCTTTCGATATTGTTTACGATTTTCTTTCTGATGATGAAGATGATTTAGATATTGATATAGTAAAAAACGCAAGGATGCCCAGAGTCTTCAGGCCTCGAATTGAAAACATGGAGAACTGGATAGATCACGAATTTATTGCAAGATTTAATTAGAGTTTCAAAGGCTTCAGTGGAATTAATAATTCAAGATATTGGCCTACACCTGCAACGAAACACTGAATAGTAAGAAAATATATTACATTCTTCAGGAGTATTATAATGATGCTATTTAGTAGTACACATAGTATTATTGTTATCGAAATGCACATATAGAGAATGTTTTGTTTATCCTATTTTTTATTAAGTACCTAGCTTGTGTTTTACAAATTATTTAATGTAGTATGCCTAGGTATAATAATATACTTTTTATATTTATAAACTAACTTGTAGGTACTTCTACATAAACTTAAAAGCTTTGTTAATGAGATTTTGTCTTGTAACAATAAAGTATATTTTAATTTGTTATTCCGTATTTTTATTAGATTTTTGTTAATTCCCTGGTTGTTGCATTTAAAGTAATATTTTTTTTATTTTAGAAATCATGCTTTGAGTCCAATAACTCAAATATTGGTAGCATTAAGATTTTATGCTACAGGGAGTATGCTTAGGGTTGTCGAAGATTTTGGTGGTATTGATTATAGAACTGCATCTCGTATTGTAAAACATGTACCAGAGCAGATAGCTAGTTTATCTTACATACATATTAAAATGCCTACAAGTATTGCTGAACTGGAGGCAACCAAAAATGATTTTCGAAATATTGCCAATTTTCCAAATGTTATTGGGGCAATAGACTGTACTTATGTTCGAATACAGTCTCCTGGTAAGTGAATAATTACCTAAATAATATGATATATTTTTTATAAAACGAATACAAATTTTAAAAATCTATTTATTTTGAAGAATAATCACTCACTCGAGTCCTGACAGAGATGCTGCAGTTGTCACTAGAAATAAATACATATTCCCAGAAAATCCTTCCTTATAAAATATTCCCGGATATATGTTATATAAGCTATAATTCATTTTGAATTAAAATACCAATTAAAAAAACGTTTTTTTTAGGTGGTCCAGATGCTGAAAATTATCGTAACAGAAAAGGGTACTTTTCTATAAACGTTCAAACATTGTCTGATGCAAAGCTTCGTATAAGAAATATAGTGGCTCGGTGGCCAGGTGCCACAAATGATAGACTGATATATAATAATTGCAGATTAAAAGCTCAACTCAATAATGATGACTTTGGTGCCAGCTTTATTCTGGGCGATTTGGATATACCCTAGATGAACATGTTATGATCCCACTAGCAAATCCCATTACAAGAGCAGAAAATTTATACAATGAATCTCAAATAAGAACCCGTAATGTGGTGGAGAGACAGTATGGAATCTGGAAAAGGAGATTTCAAATTTTAAGGCTAGAAATGAGGGTGCAAAAAGAGACTATTTTAGCTATAATTGTTGCAACTGCGGTCTTGCATAACCTTGCAATAGATGATCCTCAACCACTAGATGATTATCCCATCGATGATGACAATCACATTGAGGATAACGATCACGAACCCCCTCGGGAAAATGGAATTTTGAGAAAACAATATTTGATTAACTATTTTCAAAACTTGATATAGATTTTTGTTAAAGCCCAAGGTTTTATATAATAAATAGTTTGTAGTTTTAAATAACTGTTTAAAAAGATTCTACTCGTTGTACATAAAGTAAAGTAAAGTAAAGTTCGTGTAACTTGTGGTGTGTGTATAATACATAATATTGACATATGCGTGCAAAATTGCTAGTCACACTTTTTTTGTTCAAAGGAAATTATGTATTAAAGAAAAATATGTGTGTAAAGTGACAAAACTCTTGCATTAATCTTGTCAACACTAAAGTTTAATTTAAAAATAAAACACAATAGAAGTTTTTACATTTTTTAAATATTTTTTTGTTTTATTTCAATTGCATACAATTCTTTTAGATGCTGCATTTTGAGCTCATGTTCTTCTTGTTTTCTTTTTTGGTTATCTTTTAAACATGATATTTGCAATAATATTAATTCTAATTTTGCCTCTGAAACTGCCTGTATCTTAAGGCGACAATCAGTTGTCACCTGATTTTTTTTTGGAGTATTTTCTGAAAAAAAGCAAAATGGTGGTACAGTGTACTTATATAGAACACAAACGACAAAAATTTTAATTTTTCAGCAAAGGTACTTTGCATAAAAAACTTGATTTCTAAATAATTTTGTTTAGAAAATTTAGTTTCTGTATACCTACTCAAAATTTCAAAACTATGAATTGTATCTACCTAGAACGACCTAATTAGGTATAGGTATGCATTAAAAAGTTTTTTTTTCAGTTATAAATAATTGTTTAAAAATATTACATAGTCTTCTTAGGACTTTTTTTCAGTTCTGTACTGGTGGTTTTTTTTAGTACGGCTGGTGACCAATTGGTCCAGTTATTGTTTCCTGCCTGCTCTTCTTGAGGACTAAATATATCAATCAAAAATATAATATATAATATAATATTAGAAATTTATATATACTTAAACATATTAAATATACATTTATGTATACTAATGTATAGGGTATAATAATAAATATTACCTGATTCCAGGTCTAGCTGGGCTGGTGTAAAACTTGTATAATTTTCATTGCAATCTAAAATTTATAAAATACTTATATAAGTACTACCTACTTAAGTACCCATACTTTAAATTCAAAAATATTTTTAGTAATGTATCAACTGGGTAGGTACACCACCAACATTTTAATAGTGCAGCATTAAATTTTACCTGTGTATATTAACAGTGCTGGTCTTTGATTAAAGTGAAGTAGTTACGTTACATCACTGAAAATATTTTTCTTAGTTTATAGTAGTATACCTACCTAGTTGTAATAATAGGGTTATTTCTAGAGCAGCCATAACATGAATTTTAGAAACAATTTTGGCCAAAATAGGACAATACATCAAACCCCCCCAGAAAAATAACCCTATAATTTTATTTACCTTTTATGTCAATGACTACTTACTTTCTTCAACCACAACTTCAATTGGATTAATTCCTGAAGTTAAAATCCCAAGTGGTCCATCGCTGTCAAAATTATTGTTCAAGCCTGTGACGGCCACCCCAATAATGGACTTTATGGTAAGATCATTTTCATTTAGGATTACTTTATTAGGTTTACCTCCTCCTGTTTTAAAAATTTCTTGCTTTTCTTTTGCGAACTTCTTTTTTGAATCTTTCTTTATCTTCTTCCATTTTTCCTTTAAATTTTTGGAACTCCTTTTGGGATTTGTATTATTATTTAAATTATATTCATTGGTGAGTTCTTCCCACGCGGAATAATTTTCTTTACAAGAGTAGGAATCACTTTTTTTGATTCAATAGTGGTCTTGTATTTCTTGGCCATCTTTACTAATAAATTTACTTCGGCCTGGCTAAAATTAGCAAATCGTTTTGTATCTTCCATTTTTACCAGTAACGCGAAAATATCAAACAGAACGAATCAACAAAAAATTTACTAGGGTTTTGAATTTGAAAATTGATCTTCAATATGATAAACTAAGGTTAGGATAATTAAACATATTAGAAACCAATTTCGATAACTTAAATTATTCTGAAGTTAGCAGCTAGCTAAAACGCACACCCATACAACGAGCAAATTTTTTTACCTTGGGATAACTCAACGATTAACTCTAGGGTAAAACTTAGGATTATCTCGAAAGTTAATTCATAGGTAGGCCCTTAATATTATAGTAGTTACTGCAAGTAGGTGTAGGTACCTGTTTTACTACAAGTCGAATAGTAGTAGCGACAGCAAATTAGCGACTAGTGAGAACTAAAAATCGAAGCTATCTGCCGCTCAGAGAATTTCGGGCCAGTCGGGACATGTTCGTGCTGGCGTCGCTGGCGACAAAAAGTGTGGTTAACTCATATTGTTCCGGGTCTTCGTAGAGTGAGGGGCGCGCACGGTGTCAGTTATTTTGTTTTATGGAAAATCAAGGTAAGTTTTTCGTTTTTGGTTACTTATATAATATGTTAGTTACATTTTTTTTAACCGAATGCCTATGTAATTTTTATGAAAAATATGTTAAAAATGAAGATATAGATTCGAACTTTTATTTGTCAAATGTAATTTTTCAAATGCTAATATCAAAAAAAACTATTCAGTTTAGTGATCAGTCGTTTGACCTGATATACAAAATACGTTTATAATCTTGAGAAAAATCCAAAAATGCAAACTATGACATCCTATTATTTAAACTAACAAAGTTTACAGATACTTCCGGTATGTACGGAAGTCATAAAAAAAGCCAATATTTTAGTCAAAAAGACACATTAAAATATATATAATATGTAGACCTGTGATCTAAACTTATGTTTAAAAAATATAATTTTAGAAGTTTTCCCAAATGTTCTCACATAAAGTAAGTTAACGAAAAACAAGATGTTGAACCATTTGGATGCAAAATCTGAAATACATTGGGGTTTCTACTTTAAATGCATTGCAGTTTAATTTGTAGATAGGAAGTGATTTTAACCAGAGGTTTCCCGATAAAATTGACCTGATATATAACACATGGCCAGATGTATGCAGCGCAATATTAAGTGAAGCAAAGGAACGCAGCATTAGACCAGTCGATCAGGAATGTGCAGGTTGGTAATACTTCTTTACATATTATAAAGCGTGCCGCGTATTTTTATTAATATATTTTTTTAAATTCCGCGGGCTGCAAGCAAACACGAACAAGACCATAAAAAATATTGAACGCATCTTTTTCTGTTCGGTCAGTGGCGCCTCCGTCCGATAGGATCGATCACGCTTTGTCTGCTAAAGTGACAGCACTCGTCAAATCCAAGACATGATGGTTTCTCCATATTATTTATGCTCACTGTATTTTCATATACATAATATCATAACAATTATAAATATTTTATAATAGTATAATTTTTTTTTAGATACTTAAACAAATCAATGTGGTGTACCGCCTTACCTGTTTCCACCTATTACTCTTAAGAAATCGAGAAAGCAGGGCAACTACTATAGACCTGCGAGAAGCGAAGTAGTTGATAGTTTTTTATGCTTATTGAGGTAAATAATACAATCTATTGCTATCTTTAATATTTAATAATACAATTTATTCACACCAAAAAATGACAATTTTTTATTTGTAGCATATAGGCGTATGTCTATGAAGTAACGCTGTCAGAAAATCAATTTTGGGGGGGGGGTCATCCTATATACTACATAGGGAAATAAAACACTTTTTTAAATTATTCTTGTCCAATACTAAAACGAAATTAGTTTTGACTTTAGATAATTTGAATTTAAAAGTTTCATTATACAGAAATGCAACTTGTCAAATTTTATAAATGAAAATTTTTGAGACATCTAAATTAAAGTTTATTAAAATACAAGTATAAGCATTAATACAGTTTTTCATAATAATATTACAATAATTAGACTACTATACTTGAGTATTAGGAAAAAATATTTCCTAATTTTAATAAAAAAAAAGTGTTTAAAAGGTACTAATAGGAGTAGACATTTTTTCCAATTTCATACCTTGACTGCGTTTCTAAATTATTTTTATAGATATTTACTTAAGGAAATATTGTTACTTTGTCTAATTACACGATTTTTTTTAGAATTATGATGAGTTAGACCAGCGAATGTCTTCAAGAAAGGAGAAGCTTCTACAATACGGATTGACCCTGCAACCATTTAGGGTAATTGCAGGATCCGTAGTAAAACCAGAAGGATTTGCTCTGGACGTGGAATACCCCCCAGAAAGTGGACACGTTTGGCTGTTTACTGAAGAAATATTGTTTAATTTATAATTAATATCATAATATAAAAAAAAAAATACTTACTGTTTTTTTATAATCCTGTATAGCGTTTCTATTTATTACGTTAGTAATGCAAAAACTTACCAATAACGCAAACTTTAACTTTGCCTTTTAAGTAAGAATTGTTGCTACAGCAGGAACTACAATTACTTTTGACAAATAAACGCGCTACTTATGACAGCAATTTATTTTGTTATGCTAACTAGATCATAGAGTTGCTACTTGCGTCAATTAAAATTAAGAAGCAGAAAAATATTCTTTTGCGTTAGTCATTTACATACGATATGTATCAAAAATTACACACCTTATTTAAACGATTTTTATTAGTGTTTTCTCGGATAGATGTTGTTATATGTTATAAAATTTGTGCCCGGGGAAGTTTTTTTTCTTTCTTGCTGTTGATAAAATTAAAATGAAATATACAAGGTTTATTGAATGTTAGAAGATCTGACATTATCAAATATTTCAAACTGCCAATTCTAAACATTTCAATATGCGAATAAAAATTGTAAATATAGATTTTCCTGTTTATTGGAGTATCTTTTATAAGTTTTCCTTTCTTTATTTCTTTATATTACACAACCCTCATATCTTAAACTGTTATCAGCAGAATTTAATTTTGTAATTATAATTATTTTCTGAAAAATTAATCATGAAAATAAATTTCCTGGTCTTAAATTAAACATAATTAATTTGTATTTATCCAAATAAATAAGACCTCTATTTCAATCGCTTTAATTTATGACTCTCATCATTATTTTCGTATTTTTCCATGTTTAATACCCCTTAAAAATCGTCTGCTTTAAAAATGATATCACTTGTGAGCAGGGACCCAGACCGGAACCGTTAACTGCAAAGAACTGGACCGGAACAGATATTATTTTTGGACCGGAATCGGAACCGAACACATATTTTACTAGCAAAACAATTTTAGGTGCAAAACCGGAACCTCTAAAAATTATAACGGTTTTTTGGGTTTTTTTCGGTTTTCCGGGTGATACTGTTTATTCCGTGACTTCTGTTCTGTGGGGAACACTAACCTTAACCTAATTTTTTTTTGTTATCTGTGATGAGTGTCTTTGGCAATAGTTTTTACCGTTGGTTTACTTGTCTTTTTTGATTTTCTACGAACTGACTTCTTCAAGCCACTGCAAGTACTAAGAATACAAAATACAACTATACAATACAACAGGTATATATTTATTTGCGTTTGATTTGGTCGGCCAATTCGGGCAGAGGTAAACTCGGCCGCTTAAGATATTTTAATCCTCGCGGTCAAAATAAGGTCTTAAGCTGTACAGGTAAACTCGGCCTGCTCGCCCAGGTATATAAGTTGTGGCCATTAGCACACGTATCTAAAGCGGCCGAGATTACTTTAACTGTACTAATTCTGTTAGGGTAACGAAAATGTTTACTGTTGGTACTTCTAGTGGTATATAAATGAAAAGTTTGTGGTTTTCCTATTTTAATTTTAATATGATAACTATGGTTATTTGCGACCAGTTCATTATAACAAATATTTAAAATTAAAAAAAAAATGCTCTGATAACAACGAACAAACCGGTTGCCAATACACCTTTTAGAAACGATTGGAGAGGGCGTAAATCATAATTAGGGTCACCTACCGGCCGACTTTACCTATGAAGATTAAGGCATAAAATTTCTAGCAGGCCGAGTTTACCTGGGGGATTAGTATATAATCTCTTAAAGCGGCCGAGTTTACCATCGCCCATCCCGCCCGCCAATTCTTGGTGGTAAACGTGGTGGTATTTCCCTTGGTATTTCTTTGTTTTTGCATAAAACGGGATTGTAGCTATTAAAAAAAGTTTATCCAAAGTATATCAAGTTTTTCGGAACCAAATCGGAATCGATATTTCCTAGTTTGTATGGACCGGATCGGAACCCCTAAAAATTGGTAAGAACCGAATCGAAATAATTATTTCGGGACTGGAACTGTAACGGAACCGAAATTATTAATTTCATCTGGAATCGAAACCGGAACGGAACCGTTATTTCATTTCGGTCCGGGTCCCTGCTCGTGAGCAACAGACGTTATTAGAGCAAGAATTTAACTTGTGAATATTTTTTCTTCGCGAAAACCACCTTGATATTCATAAGGCAGTCAAGTAATGCCACAAAACCGAGTATTAATATGAGTTATTTTTTAATTAACTTTATGCCCGTCGGAACTTGTTACGCGACCGTCTGTCGATGTTTAATTTTTTTAAATCGATTACTTCAAAGAATGCAAAATATTTAGATAAAAAAATGTCTTGGTATATTGTGAGGAAGTTAGGGCCGTTTTTTTTTCTTTTCGGTTCTATCTGCTATAAAACAGCGACCACTTCACGCAGCAGACGTGGGTATTTTGAACTTATTGGGTACTTGTGGTCATTTTTTCGTGCACATCGAGCAGGCAGACGGGCGGTTTATATTTATCTTTGGGCTATATTATACACTTCTAATACCAAACCTTTGGTATCTCATAAGGCAGGTGATTTTGCTCCCAGCTCTTGGTATATTAGTTATGTTATAAAGTTGGAAAATTTCGTCTAATATGAAGGTCAGTGATTTACAGAAGCTTGTGTTTAGTTCTCTGAGTTTAGGTGAAAAACTTGATTTAAAAAATACGGCGGTCACTACCAATATTGAACATAGTACAAGTGCAATCAAAATATAAAAGTAAGGCACAGGTTCGGGACATAATTTTAATAACAAAGTCACCGAGAAGTTTATTTCCGAAAAAAAAAGAAAATTTTACTTTTACTTCAAGAAATAATATTTGTTAGTGTTATCATTTGGTATGGTTAACAAAAATAAACGATTTGCTTATAGTTATCTGCAATATTTAAAGCCAGCGCCCCCTGACTTACTAGTCACGAGCCGCCACTGTAATCAATTGAAAGTTCGCTATGTTTTACTTATAGTTTCAAACCGTTTTTCTTGTCTCCTGCAAAATTGCTTTTATTTTCCTCGATCTGCTCTATGGCATTCTTTTATGTCCTATTGCTCATAGTCATATTCAAAAAGAAATAACATTACTTTACAGCTGTTCGACGAAGGAAGGCGCAAAAATGTTTGCATTTTACTCTTGACCGTTTTTTTTCTTTTTTCGTGCTCGATGTGATCGCAGCTCAAGTTTATTTAATTTCATTTTCAAAAATGCCATCTATATTTTCTAAATATAAGAAGCAACGGTATACAATTATTTCATTCATTGCGTTCTCTAATATTCTTGGAGTTATGCTACTAATGGCGGCTTGAACTTCAGCTTGAAGTTGGTAAGTATTTTCATAGGTTTTGCAGTATACTTCATTTTCAAGATATCCCCAGAAAAAAATCCAAGGGTGTAGGGTCAGGAGAACGCGCAGGCCATCCTATTAGGCAAATAATTTATTGGTAAAGCGTTCCGTTAAATATTCCATATTATAGAATTATGGGGAGGGGCTCCATCTTGCTGAAACGACATCTTGAATAATATTCCCCAATTTTTATAAAAAACTACTACAATAGACAGACAGACAGACTCGTCAAAAGCACAAAACTTTCACGTCAAGGAAATTAGATAAAAGTGAAACATGTGAAACAGGTGATACTGGGTACTGAGGTATCTAAAAAGACCAAAGTATTTAATTGAATTTTTAACCTCGTCCTAACGAATCGGTTAAAATTGATCTCATGTGCCGTTAAAAAAACACCTATTTTGTGAACTTAATACAAAAATAACTATTCCTTCAAGATGCACCGTTTTAATTTTATATTATTTATTTTAAAAAGTAATTTTAATAATCTATTTTAAAGGGTAAAGTTAGGGTTTTTAAGCCACCCTGTAGAATAAAGTATAATATATTTTATCTACGACTATTTAATAATAGGTGCATAAAACTTCTGATAATAAGAGCAATATGCTATCCATAATACAACAAGTGTAATTATCATAAAACAACAAGAGTAATTATTATATTTCCCATATGAACTCAACTTTTTTTCTGATAATAAGAGCATTATGCTATCCATAATACAACAAGTGTAATTATTATATTTCCCATATGAACTCAACTTTTTTTCAGGCACTGTATAAATGGATGGTTTTAGATAAAGTATAGTATTTGACTCGCGTCTAATGAATTATAATACACTCGGATAATTTACAACACTCGCCTTTGGCTCGTGCCGTAAACTTCATCCTCGTTTTATTATGGCCTACATTATACGCTCGTTTAATAATATACTATTAAATACAGATACAATAATTAGAAAAATTTAATGAGAAATGAAAATAACAATAAACTTAAAAATGTATTTCAATTTTCAGGAATTACTATGAAATTAGGAAAAAATTTTAATATGAAATATTATATATTATATTAATATCATGTTAGGAATTTTATGCAGAATTTTAAAATAATTTAATGAAGTGGATTATTGAAATTTCTAATTTCCTTTTAGATATTGTCGATACATACCGTGCGACCAAAAATTATTTGCATCAAAGAGGGCCTTGCATCTAAGGACGTAATGCTTAGCCGTAGAGCTTAATACCTGTTGGGTGTCAGTAACTACCTGAATTAACAATCAGTTATTCCGTCATCTTTGACAGTCGTTACAAGTAATTTGATTCATCGCAAATTTTTCCAATTTCTTGAACAATTCACACAATGGGCTTTACCGAACAGCACAAAACATTCATGGCTAAATCATATTTTCGGAACGGAAGTAGAGTAATTGGTGTGGCAATACAATCCGGGTTTGTGCATGGACGATTTTCACGAACATTTTCCTAACTTTGCTTTTATTTGCTGGGGATTTTTATCATTGCCTGAAAAGAACCATGGCTGTGTTTAGGGAAACAGGTTCTATACAACACAAAAAAGAAGCAGGAAGACCATCTGTAAGAATAGAAGAACTTGTTGCAAACGTTCGTGAAATAATGCAAAATACGCCAACAAATTGTATAAGACGCCTGTCCTAAGAAGTGGGAAGATCTAGGACTATTCTTAAGAAGCAGCTAAATTTATTTCCTTATAAAGTGCAAGTATTTCAAGAAATACAAGCCGCAGGTTTTGAAAGACGCAGGAATTACTCTCAATGTTTTACCCAAAATTTATTGGAAAGAAGCAATTTATTAGACCTGACATTTTTTTCGGATGAAGCATGGTTCCACCTCTCCGGTTATGTGAATTCTCAGAATACACGCATGTGGAGTAGTGAAAATCCCCATTTTTTTGTAGAGTCCACATTGCACCTTCAAAAAATTAGTGTCTGGTTAGCTGTTTCCCGAAGAAGAATTGTTGTTTATTATTTAGAACAATTACAAGAAAGGATTATCCAAGAATGTGGTAACATTTCTCCAGAGATGCTGGTCAACATTTTCGAAAATATGAAAAGACATGTGAATTTATATTTATGCTTGGTGGCCAATTTCAATAATTTATGTAATTATTTTTCTTTTTCTTTCTGTATATTCTTACTTTGTTAGTTTTGTAAACAACAAAAATAAATTTGTAGTTGTCTACTTATTTTATTACTCATTAGTTTGGCATATCAGGTCATAATATGAATTGGACAAAATTTTAACCTAGATTTGGGTAAATATATCGTCCCTATATCATTGTGATCTAAACCAAGCCCCACGTTTTTAATCCAAGCCCTCTTTAATGCAAATAATTTTTGCTCGCACGGTCCAGTTACCCGAGTCAACTGATAAATATATTTTTGTATTATTAGTAGGTTAAATTTAAACGATAATATTTTTGTTATTGAAAAATTCTGTCAGATTTGATATAACATTATGTAATTATGTATTATTATTAACAGTAACATGTTCATTAAAACTCACAGTTAGTGATAACACTATACCCTTGTTTTTTGCATTTTTTTTAAACAAAAATAATTATAATGAGTAGTTATAAATTATTCCTATCAAGAACACAGTCACGGAGCGGGAGCGAGGGACACCCTAAGTTAAACATTAAACAAATTTTTTAAAATACTACACTTAGAAAAAGAAAAAGATGTATAAAAATTATGTTAATTGTGAAATAATATATATATATTAAGCATATATAAAGGTTATCTGTGATATAAGACATAAGACAAGTTAAAATAAAGTAGATTTTTACTTAATTTCGCTATTAAAACTTTTGCTTGCGCTTTTATTTTTTAAGGAGTAGGCACGTAGATATTTTATAGTATATAAGTTAATGAGCAAATAATGTGTAGGCCATAATAAGCGAGGATAATTATTATAACTCGAGCCGCTTGCTACAACCATCCATCGTATTTAATTTTCACTATTTTCAAAATGCATTATTACTTATTTAACACACTAACCGAAACTTTAACATTTAAATCAACATTTTTAGCTATAAATAGTAATGCGGTGAGACGTGAATGACATTAGTCTCTGCGAGTGATTTGGATTAGATGTTTCTCCATAGCTTATTTTTAGTTAAGTTAATGAGCAAATAATGTGTAGGCCATAGTAAGCGAGGATAATTATTATAACTCGAGCAGCTTGCTACAACCATCCATCGTATTAAATTTTCAATATTTTCAAAATGCATTATTACTTATTTAACACACAAACCGAAACTTTAACATTTAAATCAACATTTTTAGCTATAAATAGTAATGTGGTGAGACATGAATAATGACATTAGTCTCTGCGAGTGATTTGGATTAGATGTTTCTCCATAGCTTATTTTTAGTTATCATTATAACTACCTCATGGGGTGAATTTTGTGAAGCTGGAACACCAGTCATAGATTGGGCTACGGTTCTCTAATATACAAGGTGTCAAAAAAAGTTATGGGACACAGAGCAACAGCAGACTCCTTATGGTGAAATAATGCGATTTATTTGAACTTGCCTTATCCCAAAATTGATTACAACCAAGATACAGGGTGTCAAAGTTTTAATTTTGTTTTGGTTTTTTTGCGATTATTTCTTAACGAAACGACATAGCGTCACAAAATTAAGGGTTTTGGGGTTTTTGAGGTGAGGAATTCAAAATTATCCATAGTTTTTGTGTAACCAGTAGAGGGCGCTGCCTACGGCATGGCCCACTCCTTTTAGCTAGCATAACTTTGTTTAGGGTTCTTATATTGGTCCGACTATTTAAAAAATAAGTTACTTTACTTCTTTTACATCAAAAACGTATTGAAGTCGCTAGGAGCAACCATTTTCGAGATAATCGCATTCGATATTTTTAATGCAAGATTGCTAAAATATTTAAAATAATTGTGTATTCGTATTAGTAGATATTATTAATCACAGCCAGCTGGCCTTTATTAAAAACAACGACGTTTCTAAGGCAACAACATGTTACACAAAGTATCATCTGTCAAAGTTGCCTTGGCCGGCGCGAAGTCCCGATTTTAATCCAATGCACTTCTGCATTTGGGGTTATTTGACATACCAATCCCTAACGTGCAATTTATCAGTTTTTTCCGTTTTTCTCGAATACCGTTCATCCCAAAAAAAAAATTTACAGACCAAACATGTTCCCCGTAAAATTCTGCATAAAAAAGGATCTATAACCTAAATTGTTTAGACCAGAGGTTTTCGAGAAATTAGTCATTAAATTTAGGGGTTGCTTAACATGGACCAACGAACACGGTATAATCACGTATTTTACTTTTGATTTCGAAACTATGTGATTTCATGAAGGTTGAATTACAGTGGAGAAGGGATTTCTAAAAAAGTTTTACGACTAATATAAGAGCACTCGTTTCCACACCACCATTGAGGTAGAGTTATCGGCGCGTTTGTTTTTTAAGTGGTTTTTCCTTAAGACCTAATCCACTAAGTAAAAATAAATTATACGTCTTCTGTAGTATCCACATCATCTGTAAAATCTCTATTAATACAGCTTTGGCCACGGCAATTTGTGCACATCGTTGTGCAACGTAAGCCTGCCTTAGTACAGCCGCATCTATTTTCACAACCTTGTTTGCAACTGCAGGTAATTAGTTCTAAAATAGAAGCTGGGGCGGTTGGCTCAGTGGTATAGATAGGTGACAGTGCATTATAGTTTTTTTTCCACCCCCATAACTCAGGCTGCAAATGTTGTCCATGCCATATTGGCACTTGAAGGTAACTACGACGGGAATGCTGTTGTAGTGCTGCCGACGTTGAAGGTAATTTCGAAAGAAACACGGCTTTGCCCGCTTGGGCAACAAATTTATTAAAATAAGCAAATCTTTGCTCACTTAGACTTTAGCCCTATAAAGCTCTATTATAAATCTTTCCCCAGCTTGCTCAATTTGGTCTGGAGTTGACGCAGCAATCTGAATTACACTATCAACGTCTTTCTTCTGATTAAATAGTTGTACAAATTGTTGTTTGCCCTTTTCAAAGAATCCTGACGTGGTATCGCAGCCACTAATTGCATGAATGAGTAAGATAGATTCTTTACAATTGCGGACAATATTAGATGACTGTAACTTCTTCTAACTATACAGCCGTTTTTTAACATTACCTTGAGCCTCCTTTTGGAATATGATATCTGTGCCCTCTGGGGTAAGTGCAATTATTAAAACAAGTAGGTCGACGTCTTGACCAACCACTACGACTTCTTCGTTTTTCTGTGATTTTTTTATAGCAGTGGTAACAATTTCGACATCAGCATCATCTACTGTTCAGACTCTAAATGTAAATTTAAAGTTCCCATCGCCAACCTCGCATCATCCTAAAAACAAAAACGACACCAGGGGGAGCCACCCTTGGCGAGTGAAAAAAGGACGATTCAACGCCTCCGAACGCGATCGAACGCAATACAAAACGGCGTGCGTGCGGTTAGCGGCGCGTTTATTCAAAATATAAAAACATTCATAAACTCATTTTCTTCAAGATCATAGTATTCACAGTAAGTGCATTTAGTGTTTATAAATCAATATAAATACGTATCAATCATTACTCGAAAACTGCATTACGGAAAATCCCGTATTCTACATCTACTGCAATACCTACATTTGCCTACATTTTGGTTGTCCAGATTAGATGTTCAGCAAACTGTGAAATAACTCGTTCCTTATTGTTAAGATTAGTTAAAAATTTACTTTGCGTTTCAACTAATACCGTGTTTTTGTTAAAAAGAATATCAGACGCAGTCAATTGTCAAACCGTAGTAATACGATTTGACATGACATGACTAACACGGAACGTATGATTTATTTTTACTTAGTGGATTAGGTCTTAAGGAGAAACCACTTAAAAAACAAACGCGCCGATAACTCTACCTCAATGGTGGTGTGGAAACGAGTGCTCTTGTATTAGTCGTAAAACTTTTTTAGAAATCCCTTCTCCACTGTAATTCAACCTTCATGAAATCACATACTTTCGAAATCAAAAGTAAAATTCGTGATTATACCGTGTTCGTTCGTCCATGTTAAACAACCCCTAAATTTAATGACTGATTTCTCGAAAACCTCTGGTCTAAACAATTTAGGTTATAGAACATGTTTGGTAAGTAAATTTTTTTTTGTGGGATAAACGGTATTCGAGAAAAACGGAAGAAACTGATAAATTGCACGTTAGGGGTGGGTTTAAGGGATGAAGCTCGCCCTTAGGGTTTGGGAACTTTTTTGATTTTTAAAGTACATCCCTTGACAAGTTTAATTCCAAAGTGGCAACACTATATAATTTTTTTCTCCTATTTTTCCTAATATCAATGGCCTAAAGTAGAAGCAAACAGTCGCGGTCTGAATGAATGACGTCATTAATTAAATAAAAAATCGCAATCTAATAACCTTTCCTTCCTGCAAGATTCCAGGAACAAGTAAAAGGGCTTTTACTTTTAATACTAGTAATACCACAACAGGTTACATTTTTTCTGGAAATTTATTCGAGCTCATGAATATTTTTAGAAAATGTCATTTTACGTAAATTTGGTTTAAAGCATTTGGTGAAAAGTTTTTCTACAGTAACACTAAACGCATTGTGTTACAATAATAATAAGTTAAAATTAAGAGCCATATTTTTTTTAATATCGATTGTAGTTGCGCTAAAATATTTTTTTTAATATTTAACATAGCTCATTAATTCATATTATGTACGATTTATTTTACTACACTTGGTAGAAAATTGAAACTTGGTTGGGTTTTTATATACGGGTGTTTCTCCAAAGACGTTCACCCCTATAGCTTTTCTGTATTTATAGATATTAAAATAAAATTTTGTGATTATGCATAAAGGATGAGTCTGCAGTTATTGGCATAATTTTCAATTTTTTAGCACTTCCGGTTTGACCGGAAGTGACCTTGACTTTTTTTAATTTTAAATGAAACATCTTGTATATTTTTACTTTTTTGGGTTCAGCATAACATTATAAGTGAAATGACACCTCACTTGTCATTTTTTGACATGTTATAACATTTTTATGTTTATTTTTTATTTTCAAACTAGAGTGCTAAAAATTAATTAAATCTGTTAACTTATAGTCAAGTAGTACGATATGAAAGTTAAAATTATGTCATAATAATTGACTTTCTAAGTTTCACAAGCGTTTAAAAAATGAACATTTGTTTTCTTGACGTTTACTCCATTTTTCTAAATGGAACGATGGTAATTCACTAGGGTATCATTTAAAACGAGCTTTTTTTTCCAACAATTTGATACCATACACTACAATACTATTTTAAAATTGACACGAAAAAACTTGCCTTAAGTCCGAATCGCAAATTTAAAAGCGTTATGCATTATTGTCATTTCTAAAGAAATATAAAGGCGGCTTTGAAAAACAATGGAATGGTTTTGAAAACCAATATATGGTTTTAAATTAAAATTGTAATGTGATTTGTTAATTAAACTTACATTGTAAATCAGATAAAATGGTTAGTTCTACTAGAAATGAACAAATTGATATGCTCCTAAATTTTGAAGTGACCAGAAAAATTCTTCTAAGCCGCAAGATTGTATGTATTGTATGTATTGTATGTTTTATACACTAATGACATTACAACTTTAAATTAAAGCCATATTGCTTTTCAAAACCATTCCATTGTTTTTCAAAGCCGCCTTTATACTTCTTTAGAAAAGAGAGGGTGGCAATAATGCATAACGCTTTTAAATTTGCCATTGGGATTTAAGGCAAATTTTTCTGTGTCTATTTTAAAATAGAATAGAAGTGTATGATATCAAATTGTTGAAAAAAAAATGCTCGTTTTAAATATCCTAGTGAACCACCATCGTTCCATTTGAAAAAATGGAGTAAACGGTCAAGAAAACAAAATTTCATTTTATAAACGCTTGTGAAACTTAGAAAGTCAATTATAATTTTAAGTTTCATAATATTCTACTTGACTATAAATTAACAGATTTAATAATTAATTTGTAGCACTCTAGATTAAAAATAAAAAATAAACATAAAAATGTTATAACATTGTTTAACATTTCATTTTAATATCTATAAATATAAAAAAGTTATAGGGTGAACGTCTTTTGAGAAACACCCGGTAGGTTACATGAATAAATTTAGTTTGCTCTGCAACTTCGACTAGCTTTCGGTAGCAATAACATTACCTATATTAATTTCTACTTATTGAACTGACACTGAAATACAATTTTAAAACTTAACATAGTGCATTATTTAATTTGGCATAAATTTTGACTTACTACAAGTGATACAAAATTGCTTTTTTTAGTTTTTATTTCATTTTTTTCTACGTACAATTTATGGCTTGCATAATCAACCCCAGCGAACCGGTCATAGGGGCTATGTTCATCATACTTTAACAGTACAAACTGTCAGTAAAAATTCGTGTTTTGTAGTAAACAGACTATTTTGCTGTAAAAAACAAACAATACTTTTTTATTTTTAAAATGAATCGTATCATATTTGACCAAACTAACAGAAGATTGCGGTTTCTATTTGAAGAAAGAAAATTTGTTTTGAATTGCTCAGGAATATTTGCTTATAAATTATTAAAAATTAAAACTATTAAATGGTAAATAAAATGGTGTCTAAATATTATATACATTGTATCAGACATCGATTTCTAATTAATAGAGCGATATGTTTGATTCCAAGTCCAGCTTTTTCGTCTTTAAAAAGAAAAGAGGTCAGAGGTCTTAATTATGTAAGGGAAATGTATAAAAATTTAGGTTTATAAAAAATGAAGACCTTATTTGCAAAAATGCAACAGCATTTTTCTTCAAGCTAAATGAAAGCATCTATACTCAAATATAAAAAACACATTTTTTTCTTTCTCCCCCCCTCATATCTGACTTATTCTTTCACACCTCCTCGACATAGGTGAATTTTTCAAATCAAATCAAACTATAATGGTTTCATCACACACACTTTGAACTGATTTCCACAAAACACTTCATTTGACATGGAATTGTATTGATATGTCCTGTTTTTCTCTTCATTTCCTGCCCATAGTGGCTTTTTACTGGTCCCTGACCTTTCAGCGTGCTGATAGATTTTCCGCTTCTTGACTGCAAAAATTTTTTCACTCCCTATACGTGCTATTGAAAGCTCAATTATGGATTAGTTCCACCTTTAACTTTATTATATTTTCTCTTTTGCTAACAACATCAGCTGTTCATAATTTTTACTTCAACATCCTGATGATGAGTGTTTGTACACTCGAAACATGTAGAATATAGCGTAGCTATTGAATTAAAATTGTGGAGAAAGACTTTATGGTTTTCTTTTCCCTATATTTCCGATGAGTTTAGTTAAATTTTGATGTGTCTTTTTTAGGCTCGGTGTTCGATATGTAAAGCAAATTGGTTAGTATCATTAAAAATTATAAGTTAGCAACAAAATGTATTTTAATTTTATTTTGAGTGACTTTTGCCAATAGATATAAAGCACTTCATTTTTGACAAAAAAATTAACACTTATTTATTTCATTAAGTTAATAGGAACTTACAAAATTATCGCGATAATCTCCCGTTGCTATAAGCAACGCAAACAGAAAGGAGCCTTCTAATTGGATGAAAATAAATTTATGTAATTTTCACTATAATTCGCTATTGGTTACTCAAAGCGAAAAAAAATCCGATAAAATACATGTGTTGCCATGGTTACCTGTCAAAAAAAAAACATCTTGATTGGTTAAAAAGTACTGGTGTTTAATTTTCGAAATGAAACTGTAAAGGTGCAGTTTTCTAGGCGGTCCCAGACCTGTCAGTCAGCGTAAACCGACCGTTGCGGTCCTAGGTCCAATTCAAAAGTACCTGACGAATGCAACGGTCAGTTTTCGCTGACCGACAGGTCTAGGAAACCTCACCCTTACGTATCCAATGAGTTATCCGATTTTATTTTAAAAAAAAATATGTTGTATGGATCATGTAGTAGTTTGTTTAAAAAAAAAATAGGAGTGCTAAATAGATTAGGAGGATAATTAAGTATTTATAAAAAAGAAAATGATTTTTAATTGTATTATTTCACCTTATTTTGTTTTTGTAGTTCAGTTTTATATGCGTGTTCACAGCAAGATAAAAACATATTACCGGTTTTACAAAATAGAGGAATGAGAATAATATTGGGGTGTGATAAATACACCAAAAATAACAGAAATGCACAATATTTTTTTAGAATGGATGATAGAAGGCTTCTTATTTCGTACTTTAGTTTTTATTCATAAAATAAAATTAAATATATCAGCACTAGGGTAAAATATGTCGACGTTGTGGTCTAGTGGTTAGCGCAGCAGCCTTACAGATCGTAGGCCCGAGTTCCATTCCCGGTGCCGGCAACGTCGATGTTAAATTTGGAATTTGGTTTAAGAGGTGGCGCCGTCTTTCGGAAGAGACGTTAAACTGTGGGCCCCGTGTCATGGATGTTGGCACGTTAAAGAACCCTACCCTCGACAAAGAGGGATTCGGCAAAATTACCAGATAGTGTGTGACAAATTCCCTGGCGTCGGTGATTGGCCTCGTTGCGGAAAAAGGCCGACGTAAAATAAATAAATTAAAAAAAAAAAAGGGTAAAATATCCAATCGTTGGCACTCAAGCAATTATTGGCACGCCTTCACGTTTTTGTTAATTTAAAATATATTTTTATAATAAAACCAAAATATAGAATATTAGAGTGATAGCGGCAACCCTGCCTAATGTTTGTCAGCCCTTACGCAGTTTGTGTCATTTGGCGCCAGTTTTGTGCATTGAAAAGTTTGATTCGATATCCTGAAAGTCCTGTAAGATTAGCGTTTAAGGTAAGAATGTTGTTAGTAATTATATGATATTTTTCAACTTTAAATAAAAAAATTGAGGTATGTAGCTGTTGTATGTTATAGATAAACCTTGTCTTAAAGATAAAAATTATGTAAACCTATTGTAAACTAATATTTTATTAATATTTTTGGGGTGCCAATTATAAGGTATGTGAATTGCTTGGTTTCTAATTGTTGGCACCCATGCCAACTATTAGAACTATCAAATTATTTCTAGCACTAATTATTGGCACCCGGTTTTAATTAGCATTTATTTGCCTAGGTACCTACCCGTAACTCCTTTTTTTTTAATACCTACCTAGAAAATAAAAAAAATTGAATATAATTCAAAATATAAAAATAAATCCAAATAGGCGGCCCAAAGAAGATGAAGGCGAGGAAAAATAAACGACAGTGAAAATGATGAAATTTTAGGAATCAGCAACATAAAAACCGGTCACTATTTGGATACAAAATAACCTGAAATTGCTAGTAAAGACACTATTCCTTACTTTGGCACTCCTGAAAAGAAAATAAAATTGAATATAATTCAAAATATAAAAATAAATCCAAATAGGCGGCCCAAAGAAGATGAAGGCGAGGAAAAAATAAGCGACAGTGAAAACGATGGAATTTTAGGAATCAGCAACATGAAAACCGGTCACTATTTGGATCCTATCCCTCATCAGAAAAGTATATTTGAATACTTAGAAAAGCCTAAAACATCCGAAAGAAGCGGCAAAATAAATTCAACAAGAACATAATTTTTTTTGGTCTCATCCGATTATAAAAAATGCCTTCAGGAAAAAGAGGAAGCGAAAATTGAGAAGGGAAAGAAAATAAGTTAAAAAGAGAAGAAAATAAAATAAAGAGGGAAAAAAAGCTGCATGTTAATAAAGGAACTAAAAAAAAGAAGAATGAAGTTGGTGTAAAGAAACTACATAGTTACACGGATATATTTTTAGAGGCAACTGAAAGTATAAAAAATAGTAGAAACGAACAAAATCATGTAAGAAAATTGTTTGCGCCTGAAAGAAGAAATATTTACATTTGATGAATCCATTTTAAATCAGAATATAATTATTGTTAAGAATGGATTGTGCTTTATCTGTACATACATAACACATGTATAACATTGGCTCGACTAATAATATATGGGTAAAGTGTTCTAAGTGTACTAGGAATTACCATTATAAATGTTTGATAAAAGACCAGATTTACATAAATCATTTGTTTGCAAAACTTGCTTATGTTCAAATACTTAGTACTTTGTTAATTAAATGTACATTTGTGAGAAGTGTGTCTTAGTAATTTTTGTAAAATATTATGTTTTATGATATAGGTATCCTAAAGAGTTTTTCTAAGTAAATGTTTAAAACCCATGTTGTGTTTAATTATTTTAGATTGCGAATATGGTGCCAATAATTGGACGTTTTAGTATGCCGACAAATGGTATAAGTGTGCCAACCATTGGAAATTCATGAAAATTTTACATTTTGCTAATTTACTTAATTTTTTTGTTAAAAATATGCAAGTTTGTTGTTCTTATCAAACACTTGAATCACATTTTCAAGAAAAAAATCAACTAACACTTTATTGTTACTTACAGCTTTATTTTTATAAACAAAAACTTGAATATGTTTCCTTAAAGTGCCAACAATTGGGTACTTTACCCTATATCATAAAAGTATCTTGACTAAATTTAATGAAATTCATATTCACGATAAAAACAAAATAGGTACCTAACTTTATTTTAGATCATGCAAATTTGAAATCGGCTCAAAAATCAATATTTTTTAGGGGTATTATAATATAGAATATAATAAATTGGACAATGAAATTAAAAGGTACATTTTAAAATTATTTATAAAAAGATTAAAAAGCCAAATTTTAGGTAAAATAAGTTTAATAAAGTAGTCTTTCTAGATTGTAATTTTTTATAGGAAGATAATATTATAAAATTTGAAATGAATTTTAAATAGTTTAACGAACTAATAAAAATTGGTTATTATTATTATTATTTCCTTTTTTTTCTCACTTAATCTTAATCAAGTGGTGTTTCTTTTCTGGCATGACGGGCTCTACCAAGTGATCTCAGAGTCTAAATTGAGGAATGCTCGCACTATATTGCATGTTTTAAGGATGACAGACTTTTGTATGTTTGTATGGATATTTGGGTTGAGACCGAGTTCCTCAAGATGTGTCTTAAATATGTATGGGGTAATGCCTGTGGTTGAAATGGTGAATGGTATGATCGTTACTTTTTTTTTGTTTCAAAAGTCTCTGAACTTCCATGGATAATTCTGAATATTTTGCTATTTTCTCTCTATATTTTGTTTAAATGTTGGGGTCGTTAGGTATGGATATATCTTATTATTATTATTATTATTATTATTATTATTATTATTATTATTATTATTATTATTATTATTATTATTATTATTATTTTCAGGTTCCACAGATTTTGTATCTGGATATGGCTTCTATCCTGTTTCGGCATTAGTTGCAAGAAAGCAGGTAGATTGGTAGGTTTGGAAAAGTTCAAGTTTCAGTTGTCGGCGTCATTTAGTACACGTCTGACAATTCCGCTGGTTTCTATAAGAACAACTTTTTGTAGCTGGTAGTATATTTGTTCTTTAATGTTTAGTTTTTTTAGGTTTTCGAAGAGTGTGTGTGGTATTTCTCCAGTTGCACCTATGATGATTGGTACTACCATCACTTTTTCTTGGTTCCATATTTCTTTTATTTCGTTGGCAAGAGGTAAGTATTTACTAATTTTTTCTCTGTGTTTTTTTTGTAGGTTTGCGGCAAGCGGGATAGAGAAGTCGATCAGGTAAGTATGTTTGTTTATTTTGTCAGTGAACACCATGTCTGGTCTATTGTGTTGTAAGGGAAGATCCGTTATTATCTTATAGTTTTCTGTTTCATGGATGCTTTCTGGGTTATATTTGTAGTATGGGATTGTTTCGGTGATTGTCGGTTCGTGGATTTTTAAGAGCTCTTGGTGAATTACTTTGCCAACATTGTCGTGTCTTTTGGTATATTCTTTTGGGGCTAGTGTTTGGCATCCGCTTATGATGTGATCGATGGATTCGGTTTGTTCTTTGCACATTCTGCATCTATCTGTTGGGATACGTTCTTTCATTATAAATTTTTTATAATTGCGTGTCGCAATGACTTGGTCTTGTATTGCAATAATGAATGCTTCGGTTTCGGAAAATAGATATCCAAGTTTTAACCACATGAGGGATGCTTCCTTGTTGATGTGTGGTTGTGCCAGCAATGCTGGATATCTGCCATGTAATTCCTTTCTTTTCCACTTATCCTCGAGGTTATCTTCCTCTGGTTCGCCGTTATTTTCTTGTGCTAGATTAAGCGGTGTTGATTTTTTGTCTAGTTTTTTTATGATTTTATATAACTGGTTATTAGTGGCTTCATCATTAAAGTATTTTCTGAGCGTCATTATTTGTTTTTGGTTATGTCTTGGTATGTGGATAATTCCTTGTCCTCCTTTTTTCCGTGGGATGTTTACTCTTTCTATTGAGCTGCGTGGGTGGTGTTTGCGGAATTTGGTGCTCATTGTACGGATGTCACGATTGAGCTTTTCGAGTTCTGTGTCTGTCCAGGAGATTACGCCAAAGCTGTAGGTTAGAATAGATATAGCGTATGTGTTTATTGCTTTTGTCATGTTTTTGGAATTTAGTTTTGTTTTTAATATTTTCCTTATTCTTTCCTTGAATTTGTTATTTAGTGTTTCTTTGCTGTGTTTTTGATCTATTCCTCTCGCTTGTTGGTATCCTAGATATTTGTACAATTCTTCATTTTCCATGCCTTCTATTTGTCCTTTATCTGCTCCCATCTCATACCCTTCATATTGTCTCCACTTTCCCCCTTCCATTGCATTGATTCGACATTTGTCCAGTCCAAATTCCATGTGTATGTCGTCGCTGAATGTTTTTGTAATTTGTATTAGTTTTTCGATGTTTTCTTTGTTGTCTGCATATAATTTTAGATCATCCATATAGAGGAGGTGGCTTATTGTGTTGTTTTCTATGGTTGTACCTTTGTTTGTTTTGTTTAGCATGTGTGAGAGAGGGTTCACTGCCATGCAAAACCAAAGTGCACTAAGCGCGTCGCCCTGGAAAATTCCGCGTTTTATTTCTATGTTGTCTATTGTGAATTTGTTTTTGTTGTTGTTTACGCTTAGTGTTGTTTTCCATTTAGTCATTGTTTGTTTCAGGACGCTCTGAATAAACGGATCAATTTTATAAATTTTTAGCACTTCTAGTAGCCACGAGTGTGGGACACTGTCGAAAGCCTTTTTGTAGTCGACGTATGCAGTGTACAGTGGTTTCCTTTCTTTCTTTTTGTGTTGTGTTATAATGGTGTCAACAATCAGTTGTTCCTTGCAGCCTTTGGTTTTTCTTCTGCATCCTTTTTGCTCTATTGCTAGTAGGTTGTTTTCGGTTAGATGTGTATATATTTTGTCTGTGATAATTGATGTTAATATCTTATAAATGGTTGGGAGACATGTAATCGGTCTGTATTTATCTGGGTAACTGCTGGTCGGTGTTGTTTTTGGGAGTAAGTATGTTAGTCCTTCAGTCATGAAATCGGTCGTTTCTGCTTGTCCTTTTACAATCTCAGAGAATAGTTGTGCTATTTTATCGTGTGTGCTTGTAAATCGTTTCCACCAAAAGTTATGCAGCCCGTCTTTTCCTGGTGATTTCCAACTGTGTGTTTTCTTTATGGCTTTTTGAACATCGTCTATTGTTATGTTATGATTGTTCATTTGTTTTTTGTTGTGCATTCTTGTTTTTTCATCTCTGATCCATCTTGATGTTTGTTTGTGTTTCTTCTCATGTGACCATATACTGCTCCAATAGGTTTTAGTTTTTTCTTTATCTGGGTTTTCATTTTTTTGATCGTTGTTTAGTTCTCTGTAAAATTGTCTTTCATCTTCTTTAAATTGTTTGTTGTGTTTTCTACGTTGGTCACTTTCTTTAAGCCTCCTTAGTCTTTTGGATTTGGCAGCAAGTTTCTGTTTGAGTAGGTCTGTTATTTCATTTATGTTGTTATTTTCTGCGTTTTTATGTATTGCTATTATTTGTTGAGCTTTGTTCTTTAGCTTTTGACTTGCGTTTGGTTCTTTTGCCTTTATTAGTCTTCCTATTTCTGTTCGTAGTTCATCTATCTTTTTGTTGATTCGTCGTTCCCATGGTGGTGGCATATTTGTTTCTTGGGTTTGTTTGTTTTGGGGTTTTTTTGGTGCAATGATTTTTTAGACTGTTGCCGCTCCTATGTAGGCCAGGTTGTGTATGTTGGTGAGATTGTCTTCGTTTTTTATTCTGTTCTTTATTATGTTGTTTATTTGTATGATGATTTTATTCTTATTTGCTCTAATTTTTGCTTTCAGTTTGGGTAGTTTTGGTCTTAGGTTTGGCATAGTTCCGTAATATTGCATGTATGTCTCTTCGAAGCAGTTTTGTATTTGTATTTCCTCTTCGGTTATTTCTCCCCTTTGCTCGTTTATGGTTTGGTTTTCATTTCTTGGTGGTGTTGTTGGATTTATTCCTAATTCCTGTTCGGCTTCTCTTTTTATTCGGTCCATTGTTTCTGGAGAGATTTTGTTTGCCGATAGGATGGCTCGTTTTTGGTCCAGGATGTTTTGTATTGTTCTTTGCCTAAGCTCTGGGAATTGTCTCGTTACTTGTATGTGTAGTTCTTTGCTGTATCCTATGGTTTTAGTTTCCATATTGGTTAAAACAAGAAAGCTGCGATATAGAAATTCATTCATGTCATCTGTCCATTTTATTCTCTGTCGCAGTCTGCCCTGTAGAGTGGTTGAATGTCCTTGAACTTCCAAAGCATCTCTGCTGGGTGGTGTTGTTTCTCGATTCCTGTTCATTGCGTCGGTGTTTGCCTTTTGCAGGTCAGCGGCACCGGTTCCACTGGGTCCTGCAACAGACTGGTCATTTGGGCGGTTCCGATCGGAGTCAGCCTGAGTCTCCGCCACGCCCGAGTAGCGATTTCGACGAGTCCTTATAGCGTCAACATGTCACACTGCTGGGGTTGCTGGCCCCAGCAGCGGTTTGCCTGTTTTTGGTCCGCGGGTGTTATTTTATTTCGCACCTACTCGTCAGCTAGGCTGATTAGAGCTTTCCCCTATCCGCCACCTGGGGACGCGTCCGATAGGAGACAGGCAACTCCCTCGGATTATTATTATTATTATTATTATTATTATTATTATTCTTCTTCTTCTTCTTCTTTTTTCTCACTTAATCTTAATCAAATGGTGTTTCTTTTCTGGGATGACGGGCTGTACCAAGTCGTCTCAGAGTCTATTGCTTGAATTGAGGAATGATCGCACTATATTGCACGTTTTAAGGATGACAGACTTTTGTATGTTTGTATGGATATTTGGGTCGAGACCGAGTTCCTCAAGATGTGTCTTAAAGATGTATGGGGTGATGCCTGTGGTTGAAATGGTGAATGGTATGATCGTTACTTTTTTCTGTTTCCAAAGTCTCTGAACTTCCATGGCTAATTCCGAATACTTTGCTATTTTCTCTCTATACTTTGTTTGAATGTTGGGGTCGTTAGGTATGGATATATCTATAAGATAGGTGATTTGTTCTTTTTCGTTTTGGAAAACGATGTCTGGTCTATTACATCTTATTGTCTTGTCTGTATGGATTTCTACGTCCCAGTACAGTTTGTATTCGCTGGTATCTATGATGGTGGTTGGAGAGTATTTGTAGTATGGTATTTCCTCTGTTATTAGTTTGTAGGTCTTGTGATGTCCCAGATTAAACATCACGTATAAAGTATTGCAACCTACCTTTTTCTTTATTAATTCTTTTGAATTAACATGGATATTCCTTCTTTTCGAAACCTTCTCTCTGTCTGATCGTCGTTGACATCCTTGTATAAGATCCTACTTTTCTCAGGATGCGTACCTGACATTGTGTTCTCACTATGGCTCAAATTTTGTCTTCTAATAAGCATATCAACATAAATTTTGGTACTCTTTTACTTTCGATTGTAATTTCATTACTTATTTTGTTTACATTTTCTGTCAGTTGTTAGAGGGGTTATGTTATTCTTTTGGCACTGGTTGCCGTAGGTCTTACTGATAATGTTAGAGTTCCGTATTAAGCGATTTCGATTGGATTTGGCCACAGAGCATATTTGGGTAACATTTTTGAACGCCATCAGAGTCGAAAGGAAGAGAATGACAGGTTTTTGAAATTTGAAAATGAATTTCCTATTTCCGTTTTCGGAGATTGGCCATTTTCTTGCAAGCTGCTGGGGAAGAAACACGCGGCACCGCAAAAGTTAAAGTAGTTAACTTCTCAGGTTGAGGATCAGCGGTTCCGTGCTAATTGGAAATGAATGGGTTTTGATGCTTAATAAGCATAAGTTGTCAGTATTCATTTTCCAGCGAGATTTTCTCGGTTTCTTAAGTTTCTTCCTGGTCCGAAACAACGACCTTAAAAATATCAAGAAAACAGGAAGCTCTCATTGGTTTGAGGTATGCATATTTGATATTATTTTAGTAAGATTAATTGCCATTATTTTCATTGTTGGAAGATTGTAATTTTCATGGGGAAAACTAGTTTTTACTACTTTAAATTGGGGTAACTTCCACGTGCTATTTTGGGGGTTAAGTTTTTGCTTATTTTACACAAAATTTAAGAGGGTTTTTACAGTAATAAAACTATAACCGAATCATTTGATGGGATTAATTTTCTATGGGTTTTTTTTCTACGGGGGGGGCCACTTGTAAGTACCATTTACTAATTTGTACTGTTCTCCGTAGGGCTTCTTTTTCACTTCTTCACTTCTTCACTTCTTCACTTCTTCACTTCTTCTGCTTCTTCTTTTTTCTACTTCATTTGATGCTATCTTCTTGTACTGTCCTTTTGACTGGACCCGGAAGACTCAAGTTTTGGTTATACGTTGAATATTTTGGAAGACTACTGGTTCTGGATATCTTAACTGCCATGCAGTACCCACAGTACTGATTTACTGTTGTCACCCAGACAAATAATACTAGCACAGTTCTTGCCTAGAGTACCGTATAACAGCTAAGTGGTAGATTTAGTAACTTTTATTTTATTTGGGTATATCATTTTAACCTGGGGGACTGTCTGAGGCCTTACCATTTCTTCTTAGAATACCGTTGGATTAATTATTAGTATTTCTTGTGGCCAAAGACGGACCCAGTTTAGAATGTTAGCAAAAGTAAAATCATTTACTCGTGCCTGGATTTTTCTTTCCTAAAAAACATTTTATTTAGCGGTTAACCCAGATTGTAAGGTACCAAATTTGTAAGGCAATTGCGTTTAGTCGACCAAACCTCTTCGCTAGCTAGTACCAAACGTCCTTGTACAGAGTACAAGATATTTAGGTATTACGATATGAAGTCATGAAATGCATTTTATTTAAATTTTTTTTTTCTTTTAATTACCATGATAATGTACTTTTAAATTGAAGATCACCATTTCACTTTGTCACTTTTCATAAGTGAATACACTACTTGCATTTATTTAAATTAATTATTTTTTTTTAATTACCATGACAATGTTCTTTTAAATGGAATATCACCAATTTACTTTGTCACTTTTAATAAGTAAATACACTACTCAAAGTTTTACGTAAGCCTGTGTTTACTTATTTAGCGTACATTACAACATCAATCAATCTAATGTTTTGGTAATTTTCTTACTGACGAAAATTACCTGGCGCCTAAAGAAAATCATTGGTTTTGTCGGTGAATGTCTGATGATAGATATGACAGGCATTGCTTGATTGGCCGTACTAGGGTAAGATAACCCAGTGAACTCACTGCCCTGTTGAGCTAGCTAGGGTAGCGAAAAGCCAGACTCTTTAAGGTTACATTTTGGTTTCTTAAAGACATTCTCAATTTTAGTTTTATTTTAAGAAATTACTGGCTTTGATTTCTATAGGTTAACACTGTCGCCCAACACAAATACCAGAATAACATTGGCGCCCAAGCTATTTTTTTTTGCTTTTGTGGAAATTTTGAAACAAAATTAGTTCATTGTTTTTTACTCGAACAAGTTTTTTAAATTTTTTCTCTTTAGTATCATATCTTGGTAAAACTTGTTACGATGTTAACTTTTTTGGTTTCGATATAAAGTTTTTTAATATGAATTCATTTTAGTAGCTCGGTTGATAATATTTGATGGTACTTAGTACAGTATTTTGAAGAAAACTTAAAAATTTTCAAGTTGTGAGTCTTGAGTGGACATATTGTGTAGCACACTTTTGTATTAGCATAAAGGAAACTTGTTTTATAGTAAGGTAAGCCACTAATTACCAGATATTTTGAAGTGCTTGGATATTTTTTTTACACACTTATCTTGATTTGGGATATTATGTGGGTAGAAGTACTTTTTGTATTTTTCTTTTATTTTTGGGGGGGTGAGATTATTGTAATAAATTTCACTACATATTTTGCTATACAGTGTTGCCATTGTTGACAAACTTCTGATTTTTTTTTGATAAATACCACAAAGCAAATTAAAGGTTTCTACTTTTGTATGGTTAATCTATGTAATGCCTACAGAACCATTGATTGATTTTGACTTGTTATACTGAAATATTTGTTTTGATTCCGTGGTACTATTGTGCTCAATTGGCTTAGTATACTTGATAAATTGGTACACTTTTGAAATACTGAGAGTTTTGTTTGGTACTGATATTTATTTTGGGTATAATATTGGTACAGTTTGGTAATAACTTGGTATATTTTTTTTTGGTACTGATTTTTATTTGCTAGTTGATGCATACATAGGTACATACTTGAAATATTTTGGTATATTATTTTGATACAGATTTTTTTTTACTGATGTACAGTTACATTGGTAGATTTTGAAATTTTGATAAATTTTTTTGATACTGATATCTGGAATTGAGACTTGCAATTTTTTTATAATATTGCGTATTGATTTTGACTGAGTATACTTATATTGAAAAGTATATTTGATGGGTATATTCTAGGTTTTGACTTAGTATTCTTTTTCTTATGAATTCTAGGAGAAGGTAACTACTATATTTGATATTGATTGTATATTTTTGACTTATTGCTTAAAGTTATTTATTTTATCTTACAAGATGTATAAACTAGATATTGATCGCTTGTCTAAAGATGAAATTATTAGTGAGCTTTCTGCACGAGGCGTTTCAGAAACTGGAACGGTAGACAGTTTAAGAAAATGTTTGCGTTCTTTGCTGTCGTTGGAAAAATCCGGTAGTACTGTTCATAGTTCGTACAATCTTGATGCTGCGGCTGAAATTAAGGAATGTAATAGTAAGATTAAAGAGTTGTCTGATAATATTAAAACTTTTAATGGATCTTCTAATCAATTACGTAAGATTGAAACAAAAATAGCTCATTTAGTCGGTCGTATTGACAGAATACCAGATCAGGAGCGTGTTATCAATGAAGAAAGGTCTAAAGCACTTGTTAGTTTAGCTACTTGTATCTCTGAATATGAGGAGAGACTTAAAGTTTTAAAAGATCAACAAACACAACCTTCAGCTCCACTGGATCCAAATTTTTCCAACGCGGTAGGGCACACAATCGTTCAATCTTCACCAAATGCTCACTCTACTATACATAATAATGCGAATACACCACCAGCAAATGTTAGCAATTTTACTTTAGCGCAAGGAAATGTAGCACCGCAGGTGACTTCTACTTATGTAAATAGTTTACCAGTTTGGAAGTGGGATGTAAAATTTTCGGGTATCGCTTCTGGAATTAGTTTTAATGCGTTTCTTGAACGTGTCGAAGAACTTTGCCATTCTAGAGGTGTTAGTAAAGCAGACTTGTTTCGTTGTGCTGCAGATTTGTTTGATGGAGATGCCCTAAATTATTATCATCTTATCGTTAGGTATTGTAGTGATTGGGATGGTTTAGTAAAGTTGTTAAAGGATGAATTCCTACCATCTCACTTGGGTGATAAACTTTGGCGGCAAATTTTAGAGCGAACTCAAGGCACTGGTGAACCAATTGGTATTTATGTGGCGGCTATGACTAAACTTTTTGACCGCATGCCAAATTGTGTATCGGACGAACTTAGACTTAAAGTTTTAAGAGCTAATATTTTACCTTTTTATCAAGAACGATTGACTTTACATGAGATTAATTCACCTTTCGAACTTATTGAATTATGTCGCAAACTTGAAGAAACTCGACTGCGTGTAGAAGAATTTAAACCACCTCGCAGAGGAAATTTATTTTTAGAGCCTGACTTAGACTATAATCCACCTAGGAGGGATTTTTCTAAACATTCGGAAAAACCGATCGTACGCAATGTTCAGGGCGGCGATTCTTGTACTAAACAATCATTAGTCTGTTTTAAGTGTAATCAACCTAATCATATGGCTAGGAACTGCACAACAAAAATTCAAAAGTGTTTTACTTGCGGAAAACAAGGGTTTACAAAGAAAACTTGCCCTGAATGTAATAAAAAGCAAATTAGAAAATCGGGAAACGGTTCGGGAAGTCGTCAGTAGGTCGAGGGTTGACTTCTTCGAATAATTCGACCAATTTGGATATTAGTCATAAAAATAGTTTAAACAATTTAGAAATTATAAAAACAGAGTTAGAATATAAAGATAGGGTTGTTTTAGATTATGTATTAGCACATGTTGGTCCTGGTGAATGTCCATTCTTAAAGGTTAGTATTTTGGGATTAGATTTCTACGGTTTATTAGATTCCGGCGCAAATAAAAATTTTGTTGGCGAAAAGGGTTGGATTAAGTTAAAGAATTTAGGGGTTAGGCTAGATCCTAACAGAACAGCTTCGTGTACTGTCGCGAATAATGATACTTGCTTTTGTCTTGGTATTGTTTCTGTGCCAATTAGGGTACGTGACGTAGTCAAGTTAGTTGATTTGTATATAGTTCCTGAGCTACGTCATGAGTTGATTTTGGGCATTGATTTTTGGGTTAAGTTGGGTATAGTTCCTGACATGAGAAAAGGCGAGTGGTATTTTTCGGACAAAAATTTTTCTGCCCCAGAAATTTTTTTAATTCAATGTGAAGCAGATTTAGATGCTGACCAACAAGTTAGACTGGAAGCTGTCGTATCTGCTTATTTTGACAAGTTTGAAGGAAAATTAGGTTGCACTTCAATTGTCAAACATAAAATCGTCACTAACAGCGAACCAATTAAACAGCGGTATTACCCTGTATCACCTTATAAGCAGAAGCTAATCGACGAGGAAGTGGACAAGATGCTGTCAGCAGGTGTCATCGAAAGGTCTACTTCAGCATGGTCTTCTCCTGTACTTTTAGTACCAAAACGTGATGGAACACAGAGGTTTTGTGTCGATTTTCGTAAATTAAATAAAGTTAGTCAGAAAGATGCATATCCATTGCCGTATATTTCCGCTACGTTGGATAAATTAGGTGGTGCGCGTTATCTGTCCTCTTTAGACTTACAGAGCGCATATTGGCAAGTGGAATTGGAGGAGTCCAGCAAACAATATACCGCATTCACAGTTCCTGGTCGTGGTCTGTTTCAATTTTGTCGTTTACCCTTCGGTTTACATAATGCTCCGGCAACTTTTCAGCGTTTAATTGAGACTGTTTTAGGGCCAGAATTGCAGCCTTATGTGTTTTGCTATCTTGATGATGTGATTGTTGTCACGCCTACGTTTGATAAACATATTGAGGTTTTGGAAGCAGTGCTTCAACGCTTGGAAACAGCTGGCTTAACGTTGAATAAGGTTAAGAGTAAGTTCTGTCGCTCAGAATTGAAGTACTTGGGATATGTAGTTAACCGACACGGTATTTCCGTAGACGCCGATAAGGTGCGTGCGATTTCTGATATGCCGAATCCTAAAAATATTACGGAAGTACGTAGGGTATTAGGTATGATATCTTGGTATAGGAAGTTTGTTCCAAAGTATTCTGACCTGATTTCTCCATTGACTCGTTTACTTCGAAAAGGGATAAAATTTGTTTGGGACGAAAGTTGCGAGAGGTCATTTCAGGGTATTAAAAACTCACTTATTTCAGCTCCTATTTTGACATGCCCTAACTTTGAACAAGAATTCGTTGTGGCTACAGATGCCAGTAATTATGCCGTTGGCGCAATTTTGAGTCAATTTTATGATGGCAGAGAACATGTTATTTGTTATATTTCAAGGACCTTAAGTCGTCAGGAAAGGTTATATTCTGCTACCGAACGAGAACTTCTTGCTGTACTGTTCGCTATAGAAAAGCTGCGTTGTTATTTGGAATATACTAAGTTTACTGTTATTACAGATCATTATAGCCTTAAATGGCTGGACAATTTGAAGGATCCACAAGGTCGTCTAGGACGGTGGGCTCTTCGTCTTCAACAATTTGATTATACTGTTGTACATAGGAAAGGTCGTGATCATTTTGGACCAGACTTAATGTCAAGGGCTGTTCCAGAGACTAGCGGTGACTTGGAGACTTCCAACATAGAAATTCAGGAGGTTAAAGACAAGTGGTATATTAAGCTTAGGAAACGTATTTTGGAAAATCCATTGTCTTACCCTCAGTGGCGAGTTAGCGACGATAAAATTTTTAAGTATGTGGAACTAGATTTACCAGAATTGAGAGAGAATGTAGAGTATTGGAAGTTAGTAATTCCTAAAGAAAATCGTAGGGAGGTACTTCATTCGTGTCATAACGTTCCGACTGGCGGACATTTAGGCGTTCATAAGACTTATTATAAAGTTGCTAGACTTTATTATTGGCCTTGTCTAAGAGCGGATGTTGCACGGTATGTTAAGGAGTGTTTGACTTGTCAACGCGTCAAGCCTGAACAAAAACTTCCAGCAGGTTTTATGGGTGGTCATGTTGCTGCTAATCGCATATGGCAGATTATTAGTATGGATATTTTTGGACCATTACCCAAAACCAAACAAGGTCACATGTATATATTTGTTGTTACGGACACTTTTAGTAAGATGAATCGCTTCTTCGCTATTAGGCGCGCAAACGCACAAACTGTTGTCAAATTGGTAGAAGACCAAATTATATTGCGTCAGGGTGTACCTGAAATTATTCGCACCGATAACGGGTCGACATTTAAAAATCGCCTCTTTGAGCAGTTAACAGGAAAATATGGAATTAAAGTTATTTTTAATCCTCATTATCATCCATCGCCAAATCTTACAGAACGTGTTAATAGGGTGCTTAAAACTATGATTTCTGCATTTGTGACAGACACTCAACGTACTTGGGATGAAAATCTATCATCTCTAGAGTGTGCCGTAAACTCGTCCGTACATCAAACTACTGGCCGAACTCCTTACTTTCTCAATCACGGTTGCGAAATGGTTTTGCACGGTAGCGAATACGAAAAACTAACCATTTTAGGCGATAGTTCTAGCCATAATTCTGATAGTGACTCTATCGAGGACAACGATCCTTCTAAAAATAAGTTAGTTAAAAAGGTTGAAACTTTGGCGAAGTTGCGAGATTTTGTAGCAAAGAAACTCCAAAAAGCTCATTTAAAAACAAGTGATCAATATAATTTAAGACGTCGCGATGTTCATTTTTCAGTAGGAAGCTTAGTTTGGAAACGTTTGTTTGCTCTGTCAGACGCTGGTAACTACTTTACTGCCAAGTTGGCGGGCAAGTTTGAAGGTCCTTATAAGGTTAGGAAAAAATGTGGTTACTGTGTCTACGAGCTTGAGGGTAAAAACGGTAAATCTAAAGGGAGATGGCATGTTCAAGATTTGAAGCCGTATTATGCTCCTACTGGGGAATAGAAAAACCGTTGGGGTTTGTTGAGCCCTGCAGCGATGGGCTACAGAATGTGTAGATAACTGCCTTGGCGCGAACCTTGGTCGGTATCTAGACATACTGCTTTGCATAAGAATTATCCTGCACTAGAACTGGTTGGGGTAAGAGCCCTCTAAAAGTTATAATAAAGATTGCCTTCAGCTACTTTATTATTTGAGTTAGTCACTGCGTAATTTAAGTATTTAGTTTCTTGATTCATTTGGTTCAGTAAGTTCAAAATTTTTGTTAACTTGTGACGGGCTGATACTTGACTCGGCGCGTAACGGGACAAGTGTAAGTTCGAAATACGGTGAAACTTAATTTAGTAATTTTGATTTGGTTACTTCACTTTGGTTCATGTTCAAATAAGCGTTCAGTTTGTCTTTTAGCAGTGTTTAAGTTTAAAAAAAAAAGCCCAAACGTTACGTTGTTTTTTTTAAATGTATTACTTATAGTTATCACTAATTTTTGAGTAAAAGCAAATGTATAATCTATAGTAGTTATCTTGAAGTGATCTTGAATTATCTTGAGTTATCTTGAAGTTATCTTAAGTAATCTTGAATTGCCTTGAGTTATCTTGAGGTTATCCTATCTTGACTTTGACGCTTAACTAAGTAGTTAAGTTTATTTTCCGATTGTGTCCTTTGTCTGTTTAGACAATATGTAGTTTACCGATTGTGTCCTATTTTCTTTCCAGCCTTTTTTTTCTTTTGAATACAGGCTGAGGGATGTTGGGTGCTCCAGGATGACGCTTTGCCGCTTTCTTAACGTAGACGCTTGTTCTACGGAGGGCAAATCTGTCGGGAAGAGTCATGTGTCGGGGGGTCGAAGTCTGGCCTTCGGAGCCGTAATACGGACCAGTTTGCGCTTGTCGTAACCCGGAGGAGGACCAAACTACTGCGCATGACCTCGCTCGAAGGTTAGTGTGATACGACAGGTCTGGAGCAGTGTCATCTTTCAGAACACCCTATTTAGTTTTCATGACAAGGCTGTGATGCATTTAGATGTGTTAAAACACTAGTGTATCTTTTAGTTTGGTATATACTATAATATTACTTCCGTTTGACCGGTGGAGCATCTGGGTTACAATTTATTATTTTTTTTTGTTTCTCCTATTGTTTATTTTTTTTAGTTCTCCACCTTTCAGGTATTGTTGTACGGTCAATTTTATTCGGTCTCTTTTGGAATTAGTGGGTTGTGCCTTGAGATTACTTGTATGAGGTTAGTACACGAGGTTCGCCAAGCCGCATTTGGTGCAACGCAATGCTAACTTAAGTCTATTTAAGATCGAAACAACTTTTATATTCAGATCCTTATACCATACAGGTGGCTCAGGACAACTTCCTTCTTCTTTCGGGGTTTCCGGGAATTGCTGACCGTAGAGCAGTCACTGGAATATTTTTGGGTTTCTAGTGGTAGTATTATTCTTCCATGTCTATTTCAATTTTCCTACTCGAAAGCGTGTGATTTCGATTTTGGCATAAATTTATCTCGTATCTATTAAGTTAAGGTTTTGTAGAAAATTACGAGGTAATTTTCTTTTGGTGGGGGAGTGGTGTGATGTCCCAGATTAAACATCACGTATAAAGTATTGCAACCTACCTTTTTCTTTATTAATTCTTTTGAATTAACATGGATATTCCTTCTTTTCGAAACCTTCTCTCTGTCTGATCGTCGTTGACATCCTTGTATAAGATCCTACTTTTCTCAGGATGCGTACCTGACATTGTGTTCTCACTATGGCTCAAATTTTGTCTTCTAATAAGCATATCAACATAAATTTTGGTACTCTTTTACTTTCGATTGTAATTTCATTACTTATTTTGTTTACATTTTCTGTCAGTTGTTAGAGGGGTTATGTTATTCTTTTGGCACTGGTTGCCGTAGGTCTTACTGATAATGTTAGAGTTCCGTATTAAGCGATTTCGATTGGATTTGGCCACAGAGCATATTTGGGTAACATTTTTGAACGCCATCAGAGTCGAAAGGAAGAGAATGACAGGTTTTTGAAATTTGAAAATGAATTTCCTATTTCCGTTTTCGGAGATTGGCCATTTTCTTGCAAGCTGCTGGGGAAGAAACACGCGGCACCGCAAAAGTTAAAGTAGTTAACTTCTCAGGTTGAGGATCAGCGGTTCCGTGCTAATTGGAAATGAATGGGTTTTGATGCTTAATAAGCATAAGTTGTCAGTATTCATTTTCCAGCGAGATTTTCTCGGTTTCTTAAGTTTCTTCCTGGTCCGAAACAACGACCTTAAAAATATCAAGAAAACAGGAAGCTCTCATTGGTTTGAGGTATGCATATTTGATATTATTTTAGTAAGATTAATTGCCATTATTTTCATTGTTGGAAGATTGTAATTTTCATGGGGAAAACTAGTTTTTACTACTTTAAATTGGGGTAACTTCCACGTGCTATTTTGGGGGTTAAGTTTTTGCTTATTTTACACAAAATTTAAGAGGGTTTTTACAGTAATAAAACTATAACCGAATCATTTGATGGGATTAATTTTCTATGGGTTTTTTTTCTACGGGGGGGGCCACTTGTAAGTACCATTTACTAATTTGTACTGTTCTCCGTAGGGCTTCTTTTTCACTTCTTCACTTCTTCACTTCTTCACTTCTTCACTTCTTCTGCTTCTTCTTTTTTCTACTTCATTTGATGCTATCTTCTTGTACTGTCCTTTTGACTGGACCCGGAAGACTCAAGTTTTGGTTATACGTTGAATATTTTGGAAGACTACTGGTTCTGGATATCTTAACTGCCATGCAGTACCCACAGTACTGATTTACTGTTGTCACCCAGACAAATAATACTAGCACAGTTCTTGCCTAGAGTACCGTATAACAGCTAAGTGGTAGATTTAGTAACTTTTATTTTATTTGGGTATATCATTTTAACCTGGGGGACTGTCTGAGGCCTTACCATTTCTTCTTAGAATACCGTTGGATTAATTATTAGTATTTCTTGTGGCCAAAGACGGACCCAGTTTAGAATGTTAGCAAAAGTAAAATCATTTACTCGTGCCTGGATTTTTCTTTCCTAAAAAACATTTTATTTAGCGGTTAACCCAGATTGTAAGGTACCAAATTTGTAAGGCAATTGCGTTTAGTCGACCAAACCTCTTCGCTAGCTAGTACCAAACGTCCTTGTACAGAGTACAAGATATTTAGGTATTACGATATGAAGTCATGAAATGCATTTTATTTAAATTTTTTTTTTCTTTTAATTACCATGATAATGTACTTTTAAATTGAAGATCACCATTTCACTTTGTCACTTTTCATAAGTGAATACACTACTTGCATTTATTTAAATTAATTATTTTTTTTTAATTACCATGACAATGTTCTTTTAAATGGAATATCACCAATTTACTTTGTCACTTTTAATAAGTAAATACACTACTCAAAGTTTTACGTAAGCCTGTGTTTACTTATTTAGCGTACATTACAACATCAATCAATCTAATGTTTTGGTAATTTTCTTACTGACGAAAATTACCTGGCGCCTAAAGAAAATCATTGGTTTTGTCGGTGAATGTCTGATGATAGATATGACAGGCATTGCTTGATTGGCCGTACTAGGGTAAGATAACCCAGTGAACTCACTGCCCTGTTGAGCTAGCTAGGGTAGCGAAAAGCCAGACTCTTTAAGGTTACATTTTGGTTTCTTAAAGACATTCTCAATTTTAGTTTTATTTTAAGAAATTACTGGCTTTGATTTCTATAGGTTAACACTGTCGCCCAACACAAATACGAGGATAACAGTCTTTGCGAGTGCCTGGTGAATGATTTTTCCTGCCATGTTGTGTCTTTCGGTATACTGTGTGCCTGCTAAGATTTTGCATCCACCAGTGATATGGTCTATGGTTTCTGTATATTGGTGGCATTTTCTACATGTATCAGTATGTAAGTTTGGATCTTTAATTATGTATTTCTGATAATTCCGAGTGGTTATGACCTGATCTTGTATTGCGAGAAGAAATCCTTCTGTCTCAGGGAAAAGTCTTCCATCTTTAAGCCATTTATAGGAAAGTTCTTTTGATATGTGATCGTGCTTTATGTTGTATCTATGTTTTCCATGTAGCTGCTTTGTTGTCCATAAATTAAGACTTTCTTCTATATTTTTTGTTGGATTATATGTGTCCGTAGGATGATTGGTCGTGGATAGATCAAGGGGTGTATAATTTTTGTCAGCTTTACAGACTGATTGGTGAAGGAATGCTTGTTTACCAAGGAAGAATTTCCGAAGGTGTTGGATTTGTTTTGTGTGTAAAGCTTGAATATCTATCATACCCCTTCCTCCTTCTTTTCTGTTGATTGTGACTCTTTCTTTACATGAGTTGGGATGGTGTTTTCTATGTCTGGTAAGCTCTGATCTAGTGAGGGTATGGATACTTTCCAGATCTGTTTGGGTCCATTTGATTATACCAAAGGAGTAGGTAAGTATTGGGATGGCAAATGTGTTGATGGCTTTGAAGGGGTTACGGGAATAGAGTGAAGTTCTTAATATGGCTACTAATCTTTGTTTGTATTGTTTCTTCAATTGTGTTTTTATATCTGTGTGGTTTATTTTAGTGCTTTGTTGGAATCCTAGGTATTTGTATGTTTCGTTTTCTGTCATGTTGTCTAAAATTTCATTGTTTATGGATTCTTTGTATTCGCTTTCTTTCCATTTACCTCTTTCGATATGTGGTGCTTTGCACTTACTTATTCCGAATTCCATTTGTATGTCTGTTGTAAATGTTTCTGTGATCTTGAGCAGCCCTTTTAGTTGTGTTGGTGTTGGCGCGTAGATTTTTATATCGTCCATATACAGTAGGTGGTTGATTTTATGTTGTACTGTTTTTTGATATTTTATGTTAAAGCCGTATTGGGAGTCATTTAGTGCATTTGAGAGTGGATTTAGGCACATACAGAACCATAAAGCACTTATTATTATTACTATTATTATTATTATTATTATTATTATTATTATTATTATTATTATTATTATTATTATAAATAACTGAAACCTATATTGCTTTTCATCTTTAATTTTTTTTAAATCAGAACAAATCATTACGCCTATATTTTTACAATTTAGCCAAAAATAAATAGAGTAGTTTGTTCGTAATGTGCTGCTCAAATTTGAAATAATTTGTTCCGTTATTATAGAATCGCCATATTTCCCTATTGAAAACTGGACTGTTTAAAATGTAAAATCCAAGCATTTCTGATTCTCTCCTTCCTCTCTGTTGTCTTTCTGGTCGATTACGCGGTGGCGGCACGCGACAAACAGTAATTTACGTTACAAGACCGGAAAGTAGTGTTTTTCAGGTCGATACAAACATTTCCAGGGCGAGCCATAGGCGAGTCCTGGAAGCTTGGAGAGACCTGGAAAACACTAATTTTCGGTTGCGTGACGTACAATTTTTTTTTTAACCCATTTAATCCCAAGGGTAGATATAATGAAAAAAATGATATTTTTTTGTCAATAGTATTTATTTTTAGACCCAACAAATACATTTTTGCTAAATTTAAAAATTAAAGTCGTTACATTACAAAAAAAATTGGTGGTGCGCTAACGAACCACTGGTATGAAAGATATAACAAAATATTTTTTTAACATACATATTTCAAGGAAACTCGAAAAAAACTACAAAAAAAATAGAGTTATATGGTACATACTAAAGAATAAGCCTATACAAATATTATTACATTCAAAGATTTCAAATATAACCAATTTTTTTTTGGTGCGCAAACGAACCACTGGTAAGAACCACTATAAATATTTTTACTGCTGGTGGTACATTGCAAAACACGAGACATGTAAATGCACATTACATCGTTCACACATAAAAATAGTATGACTGTGGCATACCCTACATCTCCTTCGTGCCCTAGCTTCATGGGAAATAATGGTGTGTGGCTGATGACCAAGCCTTACTTCTTCCAAAGTCATTGGAACATTTCTAATAATTTGTTTTCTTTCAGTTTTAATTAGACGCAAGGCTATAAACGATTTAAACTCATACTGAGACATTTTTGTGTCATTAGCAATGTTGTACAGTTTCCAGGCATTCACTACCATACTATCTAGAGAATTAGAAAATAAAGGCCACCACCATTTTTTCCCCAAAACTCGACTTCTATAGTTGGCAATCCCGTTGTCATGAAGATCCACGCCCCCCATAAATTTATTATATTGAGTGATGGCGTTTGGTTGAGGTACATTTGTCTCTTTTTTTTGTTTTCTGTCATACCTCCTTACTTTACTTATTGGCGCAACGTTATGAGTATTGCTGCAAATCGTAACTGTTGCATTGTCATTCCAACGTACAACAGAAATTTTTGATTCATTATCATATGCAGAGACAAAAGAGCCACGTTCTTTTTTCATAAATAATTTTGAGCTTTCTAGTGGACACTTATTAGTTCTGTTTTCACGTATGGTCCCTGTGGCAAAAAACCCTTTCCTTTTCAAATGAACAAAAAGCTTATAGGATGAAAAATAATTATCAAAAAAGACTTGATGGGAAAATGGTCTCTCTACCACAGACAACAAACCGATGACAACGTCACCACCAAGTCCTAGATCGGAATATTTTTTGCCTTGCGCGCCTGCATAGGGAGCAAAAGAAAATAAATAGCCATCCGATGAACAAAGGCACCAAAGTTTAAAGCCAAAACGTACCGGTTTTCCTTTGATAAACATTTTGCATGAATGTCGACCAAAGTAAGGCACCATTTGTTCATCTATAGATAAATTGAAAGAAAAAATACCCCACTGTAGATTTTTTCTGTTGATAATATCAAAAAAAGGTCTTACTTTTGAAAATTTATCATCTTTATCCAATTTGTCATTGTCCGATAAATGTATATTTTTTTTTATAGATTGAAATCGATTTCTACTCATGCACTTTTTTATACAATCTATACCTTTGTCTTCATCAGTTGACCAATAAGATGGAATGTTTGGTAACGTGTGATAACCAGAAAATAAAAGTATGCCAATAAAATTTAAGAGATCTTCTTTTGATAATTGAAAATCGTGTCGGTTGTTATCCGCGGCGTATTTTATTGTGAAACCTAAGATGAGATTGATGACCTCATCATCAAAAAAGAGTAAAAATATTTCTAATGGCGTCTTACCAAAAAGCTCATTTTTTAATTTTTCCTTGTCCTGTAACTCATTTGAAACAGCGAAATGTGTATATTCGATCTGTCCTTCAATCCATTTGGGTGTGGGTAAAACATCACAAGATGATGACGGGGTTATCAATCGGCTTTTTTTAGCAGCTAGGGTTTCTTCATCTGATGAGTCCCAGTGATACTCTCTTTCATTTTTATTTCTATCTGGCGATGTATGTATGTGCATCTCAAAACTTCCCACAATATCCGTGGGATTGGACATCTCTGGAAAACTAGTTTCCTCATCTATATCTTCCTCATCCGTTAATGTGTCGACATTAGGGGGTATATACACCGCATCTATTACCTCTGAAATTTTAAAATAAACATAAATATATTTTAATATATTATATTATATAACCTACTATATATTCTAATGACCATACTGTATAATTTTTACTTACCGTTTTCGTCATTTTCAAGTTCATCCACAACTTTTTCCAGCTCAGCTTCTAACTGCTGTTGAGTTAAAAACTTTTTAGAAAACATTCTTAAAAATCAAACTTAAAACGTACATCCAACTAGCATAAATAGCGAAAGAAGACTATCTGCCACTCGGCCTGTTAGCCTCGCCCGTCAGCAAAATATAATAAAACACGTTAAGGCTTGCAGATGTTTGGCACATTTTACTTCCATATAACACCAGTGGTGCGTTTTCGCACCAATGGTTTTTCTCAACATAGAAAACTCCGATTTATTTTCGATTAGTGATTACAATTGCGTTTATCAAAATCTACACTCAAATAAAGTATGATAAATGTAAAATAGTTTACTTTTTATTAATTTAAATATTTTTTTTTAGCGTTCAGAAAAATTAAGAATTACCAACAATTTTTTATAATATTTTGAATATATATTAAACCAGTTTATAAAAGCCATAAAGTTGTTTTATATTTTTTTTATTTTACAGTGGCAAGTCAAATACTTATTTTATGCATAACTGACGGTAAAAAAAAATTCTAAACTACCAAAAAACAAAAATTTGTACCCTGGTGCGTTTATGCACCACTGGGACGAAATGGGTTAAGACCGACATTTCGATATATTTTATAATCTACGCGAAACAAGTTTGACATAAAGAACAAAATTAAAAATCAACGAACTGTCACTCGACAATACATCGAAATGTTGTTGTCATAATAACGAAATCAAGGTATCTTGTATTATCAAAGAGCGATTGGAAAAACAAAAAACAGGGTGACAGTGGCATTAGAGACCGGAAAAACCTTATTTTCTAAACGAAAAATTGTCCAGAAAGTGTAAATTTTCGGTTTTCAAAAAAGTAACATTACGACGAGATATTCTTTAACCGAGATTAGCATGATTTAATATTTAAAATTTTCAAATTAGAAATCGATGGCTTAGATTGCAAACCGTCTAATTCCACTTTTTATTAAAATTTCGACTTTGTGCAAATAGTTAGCTTAATGTTAGATCTATGGATACCCAAACCAAATAATTCTAAATAATATTTTTGGAGTTAGCCAGTTTACAATCTAAGCCATCGAAATGCTGGTTGAGAAGAGACAGTTGGCTTAAGTCCGGTTCTGTCTCGAACACTCCGATTTCAATATTCCGATAAGAAGGAGAAAAATAAATAACGGAAGAACGCCCTTCCGCCATTTAAATGAAGCGGCGCGCGTCCACTTAACAAAATCACAATTTGACGCGTGAAACATCAGTCGGCCGATCGGATGATTTCAGATATGAATTTTAGATTTTTTGCCCTGATCAGGCTTTCAAATTAATTTTTCCGGTGTTTAACACAATTTACGATGTTTCGAATTACTTTATAGCTTGTTTGTCGATCAGCCCATCAGCCTATCACTGTCTACTTCAAAGGCGTACTTAAAGGGGGGCCGCTTCCCTATCCCATGAAATTTCGAAATTACTCCACAGTTTTTTGGACCATGGCTTATCAATAGGGCGGGTATCAACGTTATCACTTAGTAAATGAAAAGCGCCACAGGCGAAATTTCTTTGGGGTCCACGCCTACCCACTTGGTGATTGCCCACTTCGGCCGTTCCCATTTCGTCGGTTTTGAAAAATATACTTACCTGGTTCTGTGTCATTTCGTCCGGTGGTGTTGGTTACGGTTTCTAGGTAGTCCCACTTCGGCCGGTCACTATGTAGGTATAACAATTATTGTAATTAGGAAGTTTTGTTTTGCTAACTGTTATGGAAGCTATTAGAGTTAATGAAAGAAATGAGGATGTAATTGTCTTATTTCTACATAAAAACACTTCCATTTTTAAAAATATAAAATCTAGTTTCATTGTGCTTTCTATTGAATCTAATATAATATAATGAATTCTATACAATCTAATAATATGATTAATAAAATTGTAATTAGGAAATTTAGTTCGGCTAACCTTTATGGAAGATATTAGAGTTAATGAAACAAATAAGGATGCAAATGTCTTATTTCTATATAAAAAAAACATCCATTTTAACCCATTAGGTCCGGAAACTATTTTTTTTTGAAAACCTTTAATTTTTTAATCAAATGTAGCTTAAAATTATTAGATTTATCCCAAAAAAATGTCAAAAAAATTTATTTTTTCTTACAGTAGCTAGAATTCGCTGTACTTTTAAAAGGCCGGTAGGACAATATAGGGTTTTTGTTTAAAAATAAATTTTATCTGAAAATATAACAAACACTAAACTATATGATATGATAATTGAAAAAAACAATTTTTGGGATAAAGAGTGACCTGGCACTCATCACAAATTAAATTAGATCTTTTGTGGCAATGTGCGCATCTACGTTGGTTCTCGCAGTAAAATACTAAATGGTTTCTGCCATCGTAACAGGAATACTCATGCTGAGTTTTAGGTGCTTTTGACGGTCCCCTCTTTGTGGTACGTTTGTATGTTTCTAATAGCTCCAGGGCAATAGACTTTCTAAATGATAACTGGTCCTGAAAACCTCCATTCAGTTTTTGTAAATGCCATGCATTGAACTTGTAGCCCCAACGGATTGGCGTCCCCCAGATAAACTGCTTACAACCATGACGCCCAAAATAGGGTATCATGGCCTCATCAACACTATGATGTCCTTGTATGGGGGCATATTCAATAATGTTTTTATTTAGTGTATCAAACAATGGTCTCATTTTTGAAAACTTATCATTTTTATTTAGTTGACTATTATCATTGAAGTGAATATTATTCATTATAAACTGAAACCTATCTCTGGATATTGCTGCAGAAACAAGTTTGTTATGGGTGTCATCCGAATTCTGCCAGTACATTTTTCTTCTCGAGACAGATGAGTAGCCAGTAGCCACTAAGAAGCATTACACCAATAAAGCAGTAGAGTTCATCCCTCGTAAACTCGCCAGGAAGATTTTTTTGTTGAGCATATAAGTTTGTGTAATAAAGAATCTGATATATAACATCAGTATCCGGTGGGAAAATGGTTATATTATTAGGGACGTCTACTGCATCGTCGTTTTCTAACTCCTCAATGAGTTCTGCTAACGTAGGGGCCTTTTGCCATAGAAAGAAGAAAATAAATAAAAACACTTAATAATATTGCTTTGTCCTACCGGCCTTTTAAAATGACGCTCAATTTTCGTGTATATTTGTTAAATATGAAATAAAAACTTCTAATAAATTATCAGCAATATCTTAACTTATAGTCTTTAGAAAGTGATCAATATCTCAATATAAACTTACGAAAAAAATATTGAAATCTTACCTCCAATAGTCCATTGTAAAATGTCATTTAACAATCGATTTACAAAAGCTAACCAACACACTAAAACCGCGAGCGGGAATAATAAAACACCTGTTTTCCAATAAACACAAACATATTCTTTGAGTGTCTACTAGCGAAATCTCAAATTGAGTAGCGCAACTATTTATTTTAATTAAGTATATTTCCTGGCCTTTATAAAGTACAGTAGGACTAAATGGGTTAAAAAATAACATCTAGTTTCATTGTGCTGTTGAGAGTTACAAGTATTTCATTTAAAGCTATGGAAATTGTTAATAGTGACATGAATATATTGAAACAAGTAAAGGTAACCCTTTATTAATATCTGGAGGATACAAGTATCAAATTAAAGAAATATATAAAAATGGAAATATAGCCTGGCGGTGTTCTAACAGGAGCTGTGGTGGACGTATTACTACGGCAAAAATTGACAGCAAAGAAATTTGGCGGAGTAAAGAGCATTCTTGTATCCTGGACATAGCCAAAAGAGAAGTCGAAATGTGTGTGTTTCATTGCAAAAAGCGATCTAGGGAAGAGCTTACCCCGATTCCCCAAATTGTGAGTAGGGAGTTTAAGGATATAAAAAATTTAGGCCTAGAATTTGTAACTGAAGCTCCTGAATTGCAATAAATTAAATCCAGCCTGAATCACTGTAGACAAAATATGGCAACATTTCTATCCCGAAAAAAAAAATAGTTTGAATATGACATAGTTTTGCCAACTCAATTAACAGAAAACTTTTTGCTAATAGAAGACGGTATTGAAGAAAAAAATCCTAATATTTAGTAGCGTTAGTGAGTATATAATAAATGAATGTGAACAATTTTTTGGAGACGGGACATTTAAAAGCTATCCATTATTGTTTAGCCAGCTATACACAATTCATGCAGATATAAAGAGTATCGAGGAAAGTACTAAAGTTGTTCCAGTTATTTTTCCCCCTTACCAAACAAGTAAAAAAAAACTTATGTGAGACTTTTTTCTTTGCTTAAAGCGAAATTAAATTTTAACCCTCAAGTAGGTATTTAAGCTAGATTTTGAAACAGCTACAATCAACGCAATCGAAATAGTATTTCCCGAAACTAAAATCCAGGGATGTAACTTTCATTTTAATCAGACTATATGGCGCAAAGTACAGGAGGTTTAGTTATTCAGTATCGTGATTAGAGAGAAGTAAGAAATCATGTTAGAATGTGTGCTGCTCTCGCTCATTTGCCGAAAGAGCATATTGAGGATGGTTGGCTAACTGTTATGGAAACTTGTCCTGATGATGAACTAGTAACTAAATTTAACTTAAATTTAATTGGAAAATCTAACTATTGATGACATGTGGATATGTTCAGGGCAAAGGAATCGCACTACAAATTCTGTTGAAGAATGGCATGATAAATTAAATAGAAAAATCGGAAAAAGTCATCCAAACATTTTTGAATTGATAACTGTGTTAAAGGAGGAGGCATTTTTAAACAATATCAAATTACAAAAATTAGATTTATATATGCCATCTCCAAAAAGATTTAAAAAATATATTGATACTGACAGCAGACTTAAAAAAACATTGAATTTATAGTTAGTATTCAAAATTGTACTTTGCAAATTGATTTTTTATTGTTCTATTGCATGTTTTTAAGCACACAATGTTAATTTTTAACATAACCCTTTTTTTATTGTCTATATTGTATTGTTTTACCGGAATTTATTAGTATATATAATATTTTCTATTTTAAGAATAAACTTTTTAAATGTTTTTATTATTTTATTTTATTATTTAGCGGTACTAAACCAGTTAGTTGATGTTAATAAAGACTTTTGTTTAGGAGAAGAACTAGGCAAATTAAAGTGGTACCTTGAATTTTTAAAGGTTACCTTACCTACCTATCTTTATTCCGACCGGCCGAAATGGGACTTAAGGTTTAATTTAAATTTAAGGAAAAAGGGTGACCGGCCCAAATGCAACTTTGGGAACGGCCGAACTGGGAACGGCCGAAGTGGTAATAAATCACCCATTTGGGGTTAATATTAAAAAAAAAAATAATATCTTACAATTAGCTACAAATTTCCGTGTATGAAGTTTTACATTGCAGTGTGTTACAAATTCAATGCTTACCATTGAAATCTCGTCAACGGTAAAAGATACAGCGAAGTTTTTATTAAAGCAAAGATGAGCAATTTCGACATGTATCATATGCAGTCGAAAAAATTGCTGCTCCCAATTTTCTATAACATGTCTCTATTAGATATTGAGTCTCTATCAGATATTGATTCTGACGTTTTGTCTTTTAAGTACCATCATCAGGTTTTAATTTTTTTTAAATACGAACCTGTTTTTCTAATTGCAGTTTCGTGGACCTCGTGTCTAATAAAACAATGCAACATTACCTTAATCAAATATCAAAATAATAACATCTTTACTTTTATCTTCGTAAACGGTTGGAGATATATTAGCTAAGATTAAATGGCAGCAAAGTGGCGTATCGACTAACATGCCTTTAAGAAACTTCGTTGGTTTGGTTTATTGTTTAAGTAAGCACCTATATCTTTTCTTACATTTTTGTAAGCCCTATTCATTCAATTTAAACATGATATGCTCCAAATTTATAAATAACGCTAGAAAAAAACAAACGCTAATAGAGTTTTGTCGTGTCTGTCTGTCATGTTAGCCAGAAGGGACTTACAGTTTTACGTGGGTTCCAAACCACAATTTACCGGCAGATGTTATTCTCGGCACAGTTTTTACGGTCTTGCTGAAATACCTCTTGCCCACCACAGACCTCGGGGGCAACATATTACGTCTCCGTGGTGAATGTTGCAGCAGAGCCCCATCGGGATCAGTATCAAAAGTGTCTCTCCAAGGGATACCGGCCGAATCCTCTGGTTCAAGGCGTCCCCCAATCCATCCATCGTACCAGAAAGCGTCCCTTTCGTGGGTCACTGTCCTTACTAAATCCTTCACTTGGTTCAGATTTAGCTCATTTCTCGGCAACATGCCACAGGAACACAATGATACCGGCGGAGCCCGAGGTCCTCACAGCTATATCGTATCTAGGTCGCCTTACCTGTAGTATTCTTGTCATTGAGAATGCCAGCCTGTATTGCATTTGCAATACTGCATAGTACGGTGGCCTGGTCAAGCAAACTAAATAAGTTCGCTAAACCTGCCTGGGATCGAACAAGGTATAGTGTTTCTTAGGTCAATTTAATGACATTAAACAGTAGGAATTTCCTAACCATAGGCGTCCCAAACAAATAATTAAAATTCGTATACACACTTATAAGTTTGTTTTACATTAGGTGTTTGTACATACTACACTTTATAAACCCACAATAATAAATATAAGGTAATTCAAAAATTCTATACACAAAACTAAAATCAGAAAAATAAACCTGACACGGCACGACACTGCTCAGAAAATGCTTTAATTTTTTTACCAGAACTTCATCCTCGGACTATTGTCCAGCCCGTCCACAAGTTCCAAATTACGTATATTTTATCTTCGTCTCTTCCACGCCATCGGCGGTCACTGGCCTATCTCTGTCTGACAGAATCGATCGTTGAACCGCTTCAGCTTATCCCAGCCGCTTTAACTGGCGCTTGTATCCCTTGCCGTTGCCAATTCTTCAAAATTTTCGGATTTGTAAGCACAATGTAAGTATATGCGAGAAACAAGGGTTTGTTAATTAGTTGTTTTTAAACACTGAAAACACTTTTTGTCTTGATTTCAGTTATATTGTTTCTTAAGGATTAAAGAATGTATTATTATAACAATGAATGGCTTGTTATTTTTTTCTGTCACACTCAAAACTCCTCGGTTTAAAGTATATTTGCAAACTAGCTTTCAAGGAAAGTTACTGACTAACAATTGAATACTGATATAAAAGAAACATTTTTAATAAAAAAAACTTAAAGAATTGAAGAAGAAAGATTTGACAACCCTGGTTGTGAGGTCGGTCTCTTTGAGACTGTTTACCGCCATGTGGAATGATTGGAATGTCCTCAAACTGAGTTTGAATAAATTATACCTTCGGCTTGCGATGCGTAAACGCTACCGCTTAGCTAGGCTGCCACCACCATCTCTGTCAAGAAGCCGCTGATACGCAAATTGTAATTAACTTTATAGCAGAACCAAGTTAGGATATTAATGTATAATATAAGTCCCGTCGATAATACAAGTTAGGATATGTTTACAGGTTGAAGAAAATGATGTTTCTTAAAAGATAGAAAAGTTTTGGACTTAAATTGTCTTTACTCGTTTTATATCAGAACGTTTCAGCTGGTAAGTATCTCCAGTCGTCTTCAGATGAATACTAAATAAGCAAAGCTAGATGCACTGAAGCATGACTGAGATGGGTGCAGTCATGCGTTTAATTCTTGTACGGTATTATCAAAGATAACATCTATTTAACAAAAGTTTTCAAATATTTCTTATATCTAATGGCTTACTAAACCAACCTGTGTTCTGGTGTATAGGAACAGCTTCCTTGAACTTCCTCCACTGTGGTTCTTTATGCAGGATTTCAGCTTCTGACCACAAGAATCGACTATAGGCGCAAAAAAGCAGAAAAAGAGGCACAACCAATAATAAACATTATATACATAAAAGGGGTAACTGAGAGGATAAGAAGACTAGGACAATGTTACAACAGTCACCTGACGGAGACAAAACCAACAAGCCGGGTTCCCTGCATGTGCGCCCAATGTTATAGTGGTAAGGCACTAAGACCACTTGAAATAAGGATTAAAAAGCATAGAAACAAATATGCTAAAAGAAGAGACTGAACAGTCAGGTAGAGCTCACCATGGCTGGAGACATGGTCATCATATCTTGTGGACAGAAGCTGAAATCCTGCATAAAGAACCTTACTGGAGGAAGTTCAAGGAAGCTGCTGCTATACACAAGAATCCAGGTTGCTTTATTATACCGGTATTAGATAAAAGAAATATCTAGTAACCTTTACTAAGTAGATGTAATCTTAGAGTAATACCGCGTAGAAATTAAACGCATGACTGTATCCATCTCAGTCATGCTATAGTGCACCCAGCAATTATAAATAGAGCTGTAGTTACTTTGCTTATTTCTTATTCACCTGAAGACGACTGGAGATACTTACAAGCTAAAACATTGTAATGGAAGTCTTCTATTATTTTGGTTACAATTAACACTTTTACATGAATTAGTAATCTTTAGGGACCCACTCACTAGGCGAAAATCTAGTCGCTTGCGATCGAGTTTTCAAACACAGACCTGAAGGTATTTCTGATTGATTATTAACAACATTACATTTATTTTTTTATGGCTTTAGATGCTATTGTTTCTAGTAGATTTAGTTTTCTGCTTTTATTGTGTATGTATATGGGTTTTATGTTGTTAGAAATTGAGTGATTTTCTTTTATGCAGTGATCAGCTAACCCTGTTTTATTTCGTTTTTTTTTTAATTAGATGTTTTGTGTTCTTTAAGCCTGGTGTAAAAATGTCAACAAGTTTGTCCAATGTAGATATAGTAAAAATCTTGAATACTCTCGCAAGATGGGGGCAAAGTCACGTGACACTCTGTCAATGTTGGTCTATTAAATTTTTATAAGTTGGCATGAATTACAGGACCGGACTTAAAAATTATACATGTGATACCTTCTAAAACAATTTATGCAATAGCCTCATCGGTTCTACCGCTTTAATATTGCCAAATAATAAGTAATAGGTACCTAATAATTTCTTTTGAAAGTTTTGTTTTATAATTATTATAATTTAAGGTAGGTAATAATAAGCATGAATTTCTATATGGTTTAAAGATAAAGTGTCAAAATAGATTTAAAAAGTTTATAATATTATAAATATCCAAACCTTAAAAATACTAAACTAACTGAAACACAACTTAAAATAGGATTCTGTCACTCATATTTAGAACAGATTTTTTTTTGTTTTATTTGTTCAGATTATACCTATAGGTAAAATACCTACAGTTCAACATATACTAATTGAATTCAAGTTATTACATTCACTGTCAAGAAAATCCCCATATATGACTTACGTAAGGTACGTAGACCCAAATATGGTTTTTATAGAATTTGTTGGCTATGGTACGGTTACATTTCTAAACTTGTATGTGGGCTAACATAAAGTTAAAAGTTTCAATATAGCCAGGGATTTAATTTTTCTGGTGGAAACCCTACTTGAGTTTTTGACTTACATAAGGTACGTAGACCCAAAAGTGGTTTTTATGGAATTTGTTGGTTATGATACAATTACATTATTTCTAAACTTGTATGTGGGCAAACATAAAGTTAAAAGCTTCAATATAGCTAGGGATTTAATTTTTCTGTCAATGGAAACCCTAATTTAACAGTTTTTGACTTAACGTAAGGTACGAAGACCCAAATACGGTTTTTATAGAATTTGTTGGTTATGATACAGTTACATTCCCAAACTTGTATGTAGGCTAACATAAAGTTAAAAGCTTTAGTTTAGCCAGGCATTAAATTTTTCTGTCAGTGGAAACCCTACTTTTTTTGACTTACGTAAAGTACGTAGACCCAAAAGTGGTTTTTATGGAATTTGTTTGTTAAAATGCAATTTATTGATACAGTTACATTTCTAAACTTGTATGTAGGCTAACTTTATGTTAAAAACTTTATTTTATTGTCATTCAAACAATAATAATAGTAATATCAAATAATAATTTCACTTATGTAATGTAGGTACTTACGTAGACACAGAAAAAATAATTATATATTTGTTCGCTATCCTATTACATACTAATATGGTTAGCTATTTTAACTATCATACTTTTACTTACTATTACCTACAATAATAATAATAATAATAATAATAATAATAATAATAATAATAATAATAATAATAATAATAATAATAATAATAATAATAATAATAATAATAATAATAATAATACTAATAACAATAATAAAAATAATTCCTTTAAAATCAAATAACTGCTTTTTAAAGGTTAATAATATGGAGAGCTGTTTTGGCATTTGGTAGAACTAGGCGATACCCGGTTTTATAAACCTACCCGGTTTTGTCCAACTCTCCCCTACCTACCTAATTCAGGGAAATACTTAATTTCTACTTATTTTTCTTAAAACAGAAAAGGATATCTAGATAATGTAAAATGCAAAAATTATACATTAGAAACCTAACCTTAACGAACAAAAAATTTTTTAAGAGCAAAAATTTTACAAACTAACTTTTCGACAAAAACGGCGTTCAGATGAAATAAAACTTATTACTTATCGATGGAATCAACTAACGAGCAAGGCACACATTAATAATAATTATGATCCCTAATGAAAAAGAATTAAAAAATTTTAACCTGTATCTAAATTTTTGGTCAAATGAATAATAATTGTAGGTACTTACTTACTTAATGTAACAAAAACGCAGTTTATAACTCGGTGTTTGGGCTCATTACGGTCCGCTACAAATCTAGGAATATTATTACGTCCCAATATCAGCTGATCGATGACAAATAACCGCTGTCATCTGTTTTAAAACGAGACTATTCGTGATATTTAGTATAGCATCGCAGTTGTCGCATTCTATTTGGTAGATCCCACTTTGTAAAAGTTTGTTTTTGAAGTGAAAACTTCTTTAGGCGCGTTTAGCACTTTTTGTGGGCACTGAATTAAACTGAGCCGTCACGCGTACACCCGTCACGCGTAACGCTCGGCTGTGTTACGCTCGAATTCGACTCCTATATGCCGCATCAGTCGCATTCAGTATCGACGTGGAAACAGTGTGCGTTGTTTGTGTGTTTAAGATCACAAGATAGACACTTGTTGCGTCTCAGGTATGTTCTGGCATTTTTTTCAAGGGTTGTTCAATTTTAGGAAGTATATTTATTCGATATTATTAATTTCACCTTGTTGAAGTTTTCACTTCTGTCGTGTGGTCTTAAGCACACACAATTTTTTAGTTTTTATTTTAGCATTGGATATGTGTTTGCGTACGTTGTTTTTATTGACTTGTATAGGAATGATATTAAGGTTTTTACGTTTTTTGGAGATTTTTTGGCTTGTGTTCCCTGTATATTTTATTGAGCAGTACTTGATCTTAATTGGAGTGGAATGTTCTTTATAAAGAAGTTTTTGAGTGTTTTTTCTTTTTTTTTCTTTATTATTTGGTCTATGATTTTTGTTGGGTAACCGTTGTTTGTGGCTATTGTTTTTATGATATCTAATTCTTGTTTGTATTGGATATCTGAGAGAAGATTTTTAACTAGTTGATGTACCATGCTATTGAATGCAGCTAGTTTTGTTTGTTGGGGGTGCTTTGAATCTGCGGGTATGAATATATCTGTGGTAGTTGGTTTTCTATAAATTTGGTAGGTTAATTGATTTTGTTGGTTTTTCATTATTGCAAGGTCTAGGAAATTAATCGAGTTGTCAGTTTCTTTTTCTATGATAAATTGTATTCTATGGTTTATACTATTAAGAACCGTACCGGTCGAAATACAAAACACATCGTCGACATACCTACGCCAAAAATGTATGTTTTTAATTAGATGATTTTTTATGTTAAATAATTTGTTTTCGAAATATGCCATAAAGAGTTTTTAAACGATTGCCCCGTTAGTTAATGATGTTAATCAAACTGTAAGCGACATACCGAAGATGAATCGGGTTGCGATTGAAAGCAATTTACAGGGATTGTCAGAGGGTTGCTATGCAAATGTACTGCGGAATTCGGGTTGCCCGACTTTCTGGAAAAGTATAGTATGTGACTGCTTGTAGTGCAAGGTGCAAGTCAATTCCAGGTTCCTTGTCGTGTTTTAATAATTTTGGCGATTTTGTTCTTTCAAAAAAAACGTCAAGTTGTCAAGTTTGTTTACAAGCTCTGCTCTACTAAAAGTCGTGTTTTTCCTGTCCTATATTGAACGGAGGAAAGTGTAACTTGCCGAGTTGTGTCGTTAAGTGTTACCTGAGTATCATAAATTGAAGAACCCTCTGGAGTAGACCTACAAACTCCAGAAATTCTATCCGAAAATCGGCACGCCGCCGCGTGTTAATCAGCTGATTTATTGTTGCATCTTACATGTGATCTTGGACAGCTGACACTTTTTGACAAGTAGCACAAACCAAGAAAAGGATACGAACCGAAACAACTCCGGCGTTGCCAGATCGCCTCAACTGTGAACGGTAGTGATGTCGTCACAGGAAGTATGCAAACACTGCAAAAAGAGTGTTGTTAAAACTTCATGGAATTGTATAAACTGCAACTCAGCTTTCCATCCTAGTTGTGCTGAGCAGGCAAAGGTCGTCTTTAATGAAAAAAATATAAAAATTGTAAAATGCTGCAAGGAAACAGACACTTCCGTAGTTCAGGAAGATTCTTTAAAAAACATGATAACTAAAATACTAACGGGGATTTTAAATCCCTTTAAAGATCATGTTAATGGGGAATTCGCTGAACTTAAAAGATCCTTTCAATTTATATCAGAATGCTTTGAAGAACAGAAGAAGGAACTTAAAAGGGCAAACAACGAGATAAAGCAATTGAAATCCGAAAACAATGATATAAAGAGTAGACTGAGAATGTTGGAGGGAAAGATGAATTCGCAGGAGCAAAAAGAAAAGCAGAACAACGTAATAGTGAGTGGTGTCCAGCTGCAACCAAACGAAAACACAAAAAAGGTTGTTGACACTATATTAAGCAGCATGAAAGTCGAAACAATAGGATCCGTCGAAACCTACAGGCTCAATAAGCAAGAGTTTTCACCGATTCTAATAAAGTTACGTAGCCATGAAGAAAAGCTTAAAATTTTTAGGGCCAGGAAAAATATAAAAGAGCTTAGTGTGCAACAATGTCACCGGGAGGGAAAAAACAATAAAATTTATTTTAATGAAGATCTGACTGCAGAGAACCAGGCACTGCATAAGAAATGCAGAGAGTTCAAAAAAGTAAATAAGATGCATGCCGTTTACACTCGCAATGGCAAGATCTTTCTTATAAGGAAGGACGGAGAATCGCCAATAAGAATCAGAAGTGAAAGTGAACTATCGTAGTCGGCTAATTTTAAGACAGTTATTAATAGGTATTAGGTTTAAGTATGAGGTAAATTGTTAATATATACTATAATTTTTTTTTTTTTGGTATACTCTATAAATGGAGGGAGAAGTCTTAAATGATATAAATGAGAAGACTGAAAGAATTACTATAGAGAGTGATGAGGTACCGAATTGTGTCGAGAGGTTTAATAACTTAAAGGGAATTCGTATCCTACTTTTAAATATGCAGGGTATAAAATCAAATATTAATAAACTTTTAGTTTTTTTAGAAAGCTGTAACCTCAAAGAGTGTGACATACTAATTCTAACAGAATGTCATAAGTTAAATACAACTACACAAGTAAACATTCCAGGCTTTGAGGTATATTATGATAATGCTGACCTAAACAAGTGTGATGGAGTACTTATCTACACAAAAAACTCACTACATCCAATAATCACTACTAAGAAACTTGAAAACAGTAGAATAAGTATAACAAATGTAATTTTTAAGTATCAAGACTGTCATTTCAACATAAATGCATGCTACCGCTCCCCAAACTCAAATTCTACTGATTTTTTAAATGACTTGGACAGTTTCCTGTCTTGTTCTCGGCAAGACTCTGATGTTTCCTTTTTTATGGGTGATATAAATTTTGATACGCTGGGTAACAATCAAATTATAAATGATTATATCTCACTTATGTGTGTACATGGCTTCGTTGGTTTATATAATGATGTAACAAGACCTGAAACTGGAACTTGTCTTGACCATATTTTTATTAAAAAGAAAATGAAAGGTGATTTACCAAAAGTAGAACCACTTATTTTAAATTATGATATAACAGACCATCTTCCAGTATTGTTAAATATATCTTTTCAACAAGAAAACACAACACATAAACAAGAAAATTCATACTTTACCAGACTCGACTATAAAAAAGTTTTAGAATTAGCAAAAAACATACAGTGGGATGATATTTTACAAACAAAGGAACCTGAAGCAGCTGTTGAAACCTTGTCAAAATTAATTATCAGAATTACTAAAGAATCTGAAACTCCAGTTAAGATAACAAACAAAAATCGTAAGCTTAAACCATGGATGACAAATGGCTTACTAAACTCAGTGCGTACTAGGGACAAACTTAAAAAATCATTAAAGATTAATTCAAGTCCTGAAAAAATAAATGAATACAAGAATTACAGAAATAAATTAAATAAACTCATTACACAAACAAAAGACGACTACTATAAAGAAAAAATTAATCAGAATTGCAGAAATATAAAGAAAATATACACTTTAGTTAATGATGCTACAAATGAAAAAAACCTAAAAAATCCGCAAATAACCACCCAAAATAGTGAGTTGCTTACGAATGAAACAGAAATCGCTAATCTCTTTAATGATTATTTTATAAATATAGGTCAAAAAATGGCAAGTAAAATAAAACCTCAAGGATGTGACAAAATGCCTATATCAACCCCATATTCCATGTTCCTGACACCAGTCAGTGAAAATGAAGTGATTAAACATATATCGTCTTTAAAAAATAACTGCTCTTCGGGTGAGGACGGCATAGGTACAAGGATTATTAAAGCGCTGCATCCATTCATACTGAAACCATTAACTCATATCATTAACATCATCTTTAAAACTGGCATTGTACCCAGTCAGTTTAAAACCTCTATAGTTTGTCCTATACATAAGTCAGGCTCCAAATCACTAATAGAAAATTATAGACCGATAAGCTTACTAAACAACATTGGAAAAATATTTGAGAAATCTCTAAAAGAACGTCTTGTAAATTACTTAGGAAAAAATAAAATCCTGTCAAATAAACAATATGGATTTACGTCTGGATTGAGTACGGAGGATGCCCTGCAGGAGGTGGTCACTTTAATAACAAAAAAATTGGATGGGGGGAAAAAATGCCTTGCGGTTTTCCTTGACTTATCTAAAGCATTTGACACTGTCTATACTAAATTATTCAAAATCTTAGAAAGCTATGGTGTTAGAGGAAAAGTACTAGACTTGTTTAAAAATTATTTGAGTAATAGACTTCAACATACAAGAATTAATAAAGTACTTAGTGAGGGAAGGATAGTCAATATGGGAGTACCGCAGGGTACAGTCCTGGGGCCGATTATGTTCAAGGTCTATGTGAACCTACTCTTTAACCTGGAGATGGAGGGTGATATTGTCTCATTTGCTGATGACACTGTTTTGGCTTTCACTGCAGATACCTGGGAAGCCGCTCGTGAAAAATTAAGAAATGGTCTTTTGAAAGTGAAAACATTACTAGATTCCTTAAAGTTATCTTTAAATATCACAAAAACTAAATATATGGCCTTTTCAATTAGTAACGCTAACCGCCCAAACTATGAAGAGATTGGAATTGACACATTGAGTGAACCAATAAAGGCTGTTACGAGCATAAAATATCTAGGCATTATGATGGACCAACACTTAAGATGGGATCTGCATGCTCAATACTTGACAAAGAAAGTTCGGGCTTTGTTGCACAAATTCTATCTACTAAGAGAAATTTTGTCGAGAAAGCTACTTATATTGTTCTATAAAACACTAATAGAGCCACTACTTAGGTATGGAATTTCAGTTTGGGGTGGAGCATATGAGACACATTTAGAATCTTTGAAAATAATACAAAATACTGTAATTAAAATTATTTTTAAGAGACCCAGACTTTACCCTACAGCACAACTCTACTCCATCGAAATTTGTAATCTTAAATCACTCTATGCTCTGGCAATTTGTGTCTTCATAAAGAAGAATTATAGCACCCAAACATTGATAGATCATAACTATTTAACCAGAATAAATGTAGGGAGGCATATCATAATACCACAAAGCAATAGATCTATAAGTCTACATTCCATTGTTCACCTAGGTCCAAAATATTACAATTTGTTGCCTGACAGAGTGAGGAACATGGCGGGGGGAAAGAAATTTGCACGGGAAGTAAAAAAGTTCATTGTAGAAAATCAGATACTGCTGTGATTACCCTTGCTTTTCTTTCTGTTGCCTTTTTTTCTTTTTTCTTTTGATTTCAGCATAGAAAATATATCAGAATCATAATTAAATAACTTAGTTTCTGGGTGTGAGGTGGGTTTACACTACGGTTTGGGAAAGAAAGGATAGTATGGTGGGATTTTAAATCTTAATTGTTTATATATCTTTTTATGGATTTATCAGAGTTTGAACGGTTGTGTAATATCGGGAAAAGGGGAAAGAGAAGAGCGTACTTATTTTTGTATAATAAACATATAAATATAGATATATATATATTCCTATTGTTTGTGTGATATAATGTGTAATATTGTAAATAACAGTAGTAGGGCACAAGCACACACAGGTATTTATACCTAGGTGCTTAAAATTAAGTTTGATTTAACATTGTAAATTTTGTTTTGGGAAATAAAATTTGATTTGATTTGATTTGTTATTATAAATGTTAGATAAAGAATGCACACAAAGAAGCTGGAAGAAAATTATGAAACCATCTTTTTTAATTAAAAACTATCACTATGCAAGGGCTTTGAATATATTTAAAATAAAAACTTATTGCAGACAGATGAATTGCTTAGAAAGTCTCCTAATGAATAGGCAGTTCCTAAACAACCAGATTGCCATCAGGAAATTTTTAAACATTTTGATCGGACGACTTGGTTGTTCGGTAATTGCCTAGTGAATGGGATTCTTAAGATCTTAAACATTCAAGCATAGTTTTTTACTAATTTTTACTAATTTACTTAAATTTCAGTAATACTTTTCTTGAGCTGCCAGAATATTGAGGATAATAATGTTAAATAACATCTTAAGCGGCAATTGTGCGAGTATCTTTTTCTCTCGCATTTTAACTAGGCAGATATTGGTTAGGGCCCATGCCTTGATTTTCAGTCCAAACGCAGATTGTAAAGAATTCAAAACTCATGTAAGTATTCGTTTTATTTATAACCTTAAACTAAGAGACCAGGTAACTCACAAATTGCGTGACTTAAAATGGCTAAATATAGCAGATAGACTAAAACTGCATCTGGCTTGTTTTTTACACAAATTGCTTGAGACCGGGACGTCTTGATACTTGCGGGAGAAGCTGACATTTCGCTCTACAACCCACCAACGCGAAACTCGCCACAACGACCAACTTAATATACCGCGTCACCGAACAGGTCTATACGAACGTTGCTTTTCCTATGTTATCCCCAAATTCTTTAACTCTGAGGTTCGAAACAGGTTCTCTATCTATCTATAGCTATATATCCTTTTAAAAGAAAGTTTAAAGCCTACTTATTTAATAAACATTATGAAAACCTAACGCTCGAACAACTATAAAACTAATAAATTCGTATCACATTTTAAATTCATAAATTCCTACAATTATCGTTAAATTTTAATACATTCAAGAAATCTTTGGTTAATTCGCAACTTGATAGCATAGTACCTACTGCTGCCAATATTCTTAAAAAAATGTACTTATCAGTAATTGTAATTATAATTTGTAACTATCATTATTATTATTATTATTATTATTATTATTATTATTATTATTATTATTATTATTATTATTATTATTATTATTGTACATTTATAATATTGTATTTTATATACTCGGTTAAGTAAACAGCAATGCTGCCCTTCGCCGAATTAAAAAATAAAGACGTTTCTATCTATCTAGGTATATATCTATCTATCTATCTATCTATCTAACGTCATAGTTTTCAAATAACCGCAATATTTATTTTCAATACCCTTATAATTTCCCAATGACAAAACTCCCTGGTCATTAATTTAACTTGCTGGTTGCAGAGCTCGAACTGGGGTATTAATGTTGAGAAAAGGCAATTATCCGCATACTATTCCTAATTAGTTTTCTGTTAACACTTTTGCACCCTATATATCTTTCCATTTGATTATTCTTTTAAATTTACATAATATACAAGTTAATGTATAAAGGGCGAACCTTATAACTGGAATAAGTTTGTTTATAAAGAATCGATCCGTTCCTAGCAAAAATCCCGAACTACGGGTAAACAGTTTCTTATTGCATTTCAGTGAAATTTCAGCCTTAATCTAGGTACGCAACTAATACGTTTTTTTTTTAAATGCAAATGCATATATTGTGAGAGCTCGCGGAAAAGAGCTTGCTAAGATATACGTCTTGTATAACCCACTATTTACCTTTGAATTTCTTTTGCCTACACAATAAGAGAAAAAAAAATTAAATGATATTTCTTAAATAATCTCATATTATATTACAATAATATTAATTGTGGAAGGTAAGGCGACCTTAAAACACGAGGATTTACAGCTATATTGCCAAGATTAACATTGTCAATACACACTTAATAGTATATTAACGTACACGTTTTATAAAGCATCATTTTATAGCACGCGTCAGTGTTAAAAAACTTGCGCGCTTGCGGCGAGTTTTATAACGGAGTGCTTAAAACTGCTTTATATAACACGTACGTTATACTATTTTTTCTAATTTGTAGTTTCTTCAATAAAAAACACATATTTAAAAAGAAAATAAATCCTTCAAATTTTGTAAATTTTTATATCTAAATTTTATGTTGGTAATACTATTTTTTATCATAGTACCCTCTGGAGAAAAAAAAATATTTTGCGAACTGTCATTTTTTGATTTATTGACCCATTTTCACCACGAGATTCTAAAGTTATTTTAGCGATATGAGATTTGAAATTGGACGGAATACGTTGAGTGATCCTTGTACATTCGGTACATATACAGAGCGTTCGGAAATTCGGGCCATTTTGCTACTTTTATTCGAATTTCAAAAGACGTGATTTTACGTCACGGCATTGCAATTTAGTATAGGGAGATGGAAAATTCAAATAAAGTTTGACATTGGAAGGTTAGTAGATTGAATTTTGGATAGGATTTGGCAGAAAATGATAGCTTGAAGCATCTACAAAAGATTGATTTATAGATTTATGCAACCAACATACATGACTGTTATCCACACAGAATAAAAAAGTGGGTTATCAAGCTATTTTTCCTCTGCGAAAAATGGGTTTTCTCGTAAGTTGCAAAGGCCGCGCAAGTCAATGAAATAAAACATTTAAATGTTACCAACATCAAATAAAGAAAAAAGGCGTATCAAAATAGCTTCATTACGATACGCAAATGCGTATCGTAATAGATTTGTTATGATACAAAATTAGATAAAAAAATTATTATATCTTAAATCAAAATTAACTCAGTACTGATTAAAAAAAAATAAACTGACTGCCAACTAATTACACCAAAGATTTAGTGATTAAACCCTTTTATTCACAACTGATTAATGTAAAAATCAATACTATGATTAAATTTTAATAAATTTATATTATTTTAATGGTAAAACTGGCTTTGACGTGTAATAATTATTTAATTATTTTTAATTTCATCTTAAATCATTTTTGATTCAATTTAAAAAGCTAGTGGATAATGGAGACTTTTTAAGACACCCCCAAAGGGTTTATTAACCTGTTCTTTCGTATATCGGATCTAGCATAAACAAGTTTTAAAGGTGTTGTTTGTCGAATTTGAAGGAATTAATCTGCATAGCACACAAAATAGCTTCTCTCAAAAATGAGGTTCATATTATTTGTACAATTTTACATGCATACCGTTTGTTAAAAGTTAAAGTGTTTGTAATAAATATTTTTTTTTGTTTCTAACTGTCGGTTGCCCAAAATCGGACACTAATGAGTTTTCCAATATCGACAATAAACTATAATTGTAAATAAAGTTTTCTTTGGGGAAAATAGGGTTTTGTATGTTTATTTGTGTGTGAGGGTACGGGTGTGTGTGCGCATGTTAATTTTTATTTAGAAGGTTTTTATTTATTAAATTGTTTTTTTTTAATTGTAGGCCCAATTTTTTAAGACGACTGTCAATAAAAGTAACGGTAATAGCAAGAAAATGATATGAAAGATGCAGTAAATCGAGTTATGAACCATGGCATATTTATATCATAATCCTTTTAAAGTTTTTTTTTTAAATCTATTATTGTTAAAAGGAATTCTGTTTAGTTTCTCTTTGTGTCCGGTATTGGGTAAAAATACCCTAAATATTTTTAAAATTATAGTACCTACGTACTTAAAAGGGTATATGTTTTCAAGTAACAGAATGTTTGAATACGATTCATTTAATTGCCGTTCATGCGGGGTGATTGATGCCTGATGGTGTGTTAACTGAAAGTTACCTAAACGCAGTGGCGGCTCATCCTTATGGACATTTGGTCAATGACCTCCCTCACTAATTCTCTTCTCATGTAACTTAATATTTATTAAGTTTAAATAAGGTTTAAAAGCCATCGAATCAGTCAAACCTCGTTTGTTTCGTGAACCATTACTATTACTCTCTAAAATATCCCTCGTATTTTACCAGAGTTTATGATCACAGACACGCACTATAAATAACTGTACTTATCATACGTTCTTCGTATATTGGGTCCAGGCCACTTTTAACCACCGCTGCTCTGTGTTTGCTTTCCCAGAGAAATTTAATGCGCAAGCGTGTAAGAGAGAAACAAACGCATGCTACAACTGATGGGAAAGACAAAGATACGAGTCCTATAAAGGCTATATTAATAAGCCTCATCAAGTTTCGATGAGGTTCCGACAAACGTTGCAATTTTGCAGAAACGTGTGGGAAGGGATGTTAAGTTGCGGAGCAGTTCTTAGATTAGTTTATTTTATAGGAAAATTTGTTGGCTTATGTAGGTAAGGAGGGTTGTAAAATGTATATTTAAATATTCATTGTCAGTTTGTCATTGTTTACATTTATTGGATTTTTAATTTAGGTACGGGTGCCAGTCGGCAGTCGGGTTTGATAATTTGTTGGTTTGTTATTATTGAACGAGTATGGTGTTAAATAGTTTATTTTTCCTTGTGTCACAAAATGTCGGTTGTAAAAAATATGAGCCAGAAACGATTATCTGCATTAGCGATGTAGTCGAAAAATATTTTGTAAGTCAAAATTTAATGATCGGGTCATTGATCACTTTGCAGGAACTAAAGAGAGAATAATCCACCTTAAGTTATTATTATTATTATTTGCTAGGTATATTATGTTGTCACTTTTTTTGATTTTTTATCAGGTAAAATTGAGGGGTTCATTTCAAAAACCAGACAAGTCCAAAATAATACATTTCTAGATTATGATGCCATAATATAGATTAAAGACATGCCGAATCGTAGGCACATTTAACTTCTACAAATAATGGACAAGTCCGCTTTATAAATGATCGAAATTAGCTATATTCTGCAAAAGCCAGATAAGTCCAGTTCGTTTCCGACAAGAACCAGACAAGTCCATGGACTAGTGGGGTGTTTGAGTTGTTAGTGTTTTGAATATGCATTACGTCTAACTTTTTTTTTGAAGTAGAAGTTGAAAAAATGATTTATTATAATTCCCAGGTGTAGTTTTCCTGCAAAAAGCAGATAAGTCCAATTGTTTTTATTTATTTTCTCATTAACAACAATATTTTTTCAAATTATATTATTGTACAAATGAACATAATATACTAACAATTTTTAATAAAAAAATACGACTTCCTATTACGAACTACAAAACAAGATAGACAGTTTTATTTAATTCCTGAAAAACATTTTTTTGGACTTTTCTTGTTTTTGAAATAAACCCCTCAATAATTATAGTGTTAACTTTTTTCACGCGAAGACAAAAATTAGTGTAAATACATCAAAACTACAATTTTAATAGGCAAAAAAATACTTTTTTGGGCGTGGCACTAAAAAAAAATTTTAGCCTTCGGCGATTGACCTGCGGCACTGTTAGTATATCCTTACAATGCTAAATGACCCCCCGCTTCAAATACCCACGAGCCGCCACTGCCTAAACAATTTCACCATATTTAAAAAAATAAACTATTTAGTTTCTAAAAAGTATATTTTAGTTGTAAAAAGTTGGGATAAAGTTTGATAAAACACAAAAAAAACAGTGTTTTCTGCTTGGATGTTGAAAGTAGATCTCGGATACAGAAATTGCAGAATGCTTGTCTTCGTTTTGTGTATGGTATAAGAAAGTACAATCATATGTCCCACTTGTATAGGACAATTGACTGGCTGAGGATAGATGAACAAAGAATGCTTCATTTTTGCACATTATTGATAAAAATTATTAATAATCCTGACTCTCCTATTTCGATTCGAAAGCGTCTGATTTTTCGTCATGATAATCATGATAGACGGGTTAGAGACAGAAGTAAATTAACCAAGCCTCATCATCGGAGTGCCATATTTCAACGATCATTTTCTTATAATGCAGTGAAATATTATAATTCGATTCCCACTGAGATGTTGCCTCTAAATTGTAAATTCGTTTGAAATTAAATATAGAAAATATCTTTTAAATGAGCAGAATACTTAACATTTTAATGTAAATTATACTCATGCATTTTATTTATTTAATTATTTGCTTTAAGTTGTTTACATTTCTTATTAATTATATAATTGCCAATTTCATTGCCTATGTTAAATTTCATTGAAATTAAAACTATTCATTTAATGATGACAATTAAATTTTACTTATTTGTCTTTGACTGGTTCAGTAGAGTAGCTGATACAGCTAGACTGCGCCAGGATTTGACATTCTTTTTTTCTTTCCACTACGCAAAACCAAATGAGATTAGTTTTTATTTATTATAAAGCATGTTAATAATAACAGGGGATAAAATATATGGTTAAGGGGAAAATATTACCACTAATGATTCTTAAACATTAGTAGACACCGACACAACACTTGTATCACGGTACACAAAATTAGGTATGCACGTAAAACACACCATCAGGCATCAATCACTCTGCATGAACGGCAATTAAATGAATCGTATTAAATTTGCTAACTATTTTTTTGATCAAACGCCGAGAGAAGAAATCCGAAGACCTTGACTCCAGTTAACTTAAACCATTTTGAGAAATGGTAGATCGCTGTTATAAATCAGTTCGTCCCGTCTCTGTCACTCTTAGCACTTTACAACAAGTTATAGTAAGGGACAGACTATATACATAGTTCTCGCTAAAAGTTACCTAAACGATTGTCTCATATTTTAAAAACGGAACTATTTAGTTCCTAAAAAGTATATTTTAGTTAAAAAGTTGGTTTATTGTTATTTTATTTTTTGTGGTTATTAGATAAGCTTGTAGAAATTATAAAATAATTTTTTTTAAATATTTTATTCGATACATAATTATGCTTATGGTTAAACTGCAATCTGTTACCGGAACAGAGTATCGAATATAGGCGCAAACATAATATGTTGACAAGAAAAGACCTCGTTTGTGTCTAAAGTAAATATTTTTGGGATAAAAATATTTTTTCTGTGGTAACCCATATACATTAAAAAAAAAACAATGCAGAAAAAACGCCGTCTGTGGATTTTCAACAAAGCACTGAAGTTTAAAATTTTAAAAGTACACTATAGATGTGTATAGTCACATCACTAGAGAACAAACCCGAATAAACCACCCAAAAAACACTCAAATGTTTTGAAAATAAAGAGGGGCCAAGTATAAAACTCAAAACGTGAATATCTTATTTTGTTACATTATCAAGAGTACGACAGATCGATGGAAATGGGAGGTGAATTTTGACGATTGGAATATTTTCTTCTCTCTTACGAGAAAAGAAATAGTACATTACGTACCTAGGTGGAAAGTGTTTCATTACTATCTCGAGAGGAGGTAGTTAACCTAGGCGCGAAGCGGCAAAGTTATCTAAATCTCTAGACAGTAATGAAACTTCCCACTGAGGATTTATACTATTTTATTTACACACTTAACTTCATCCACTTCTTATTATTTTGAATTAAAATTATTATTAAAAAGAAATGTCATTTTCACTTTTCCATTTAAAAACTAGACGGACATTAGAAATAACCGCAGGTGTAAAATAACGTAGGTTATAATACACAATGACATGAAGATGGTAAAGCTTTGGTCAGTATATTCAATGCTGAGGACCACTCCATCAATTAGGGAAACAGTAGACAAATCTAAACACGCAAAGCTATTGGTATTTTTAAAAAGGCAAAACAAAGGATACAAGCCGAAAAGTCGAACACACTGTCTATGGAAAATATTGAAACCTCTTTGGAACAAGCACCCATGGAATTTTTTGTTCAAAAGATATTTTAGGTCAAAAGGTTGACAATTTTGTTATTTTAAACATGTGTAGGTCGCATAGGTATCTTAGGTGCCTGCCGAGCAGAAGAATTAAAAAAAGGAAGATAACAGACGTTCACTTTTCAGAAGAAAATGTCGCGATTGAAATACCGAATAGAAAAACGCCACGACAATTTATGTTAACTGATAAGAAATGGATTGCATCACTTAAGGAGTACATAACTTTTCGCAAAAATATACAGGATGGAATGCTTTTCATGCAAATAAGATTTAGAAAAATTTCTAAACAATATATTGGGCACAACACTTTAAGTCAGTTTCCAAACAAAGTTGCAGCTTTTGGGAAGCTGAATATTGAAAGTTTTACTGGCCACTGTTTCCGAAGAACAGCGGCTACTTTTCTTGCAACTATCGGTTTACTAGCACTACTTTAACTTCAAATAGTCATGAAATAAACCTTTTAAAACATGAATTTCAATAAGGTTTGAACATATTATTTTGTTTTTTTATAAATACTTATAATTCAATTAAAAAATAATAATAAACAAATTTATTATCTTGAAGAAGTAGTCCATGCTTAAAGTGGAGTTTAAAGTATGAGAAAAAAGAAAAAACTAAAAGTCTTCCTCCACAAAATTTAATAGAATAAAATATTATTCACGGGTCTCTACATGTTTCGAACGTTGAAAACATTCACCAGCAGGAGACAGAAAATATATTTGGTGCTGATGGTTTTAGCAGAAGAGAAAGTGGCGTAGAAACTTAATGGAGCTAAAATATTTTATGATATATTTCAATTTTTTTAAGATAAGGCTCTAGAAAACCATTAAGGAATTAAAAAAAAGTACTACACCTACCACCCTGTATTTTATAATAAATATTTTATTAACCAACACGAATAAAAAGTCTCCCAAATAAATAAATTGAAAATTGCATCGAAAATACAAATGAAAATGAAAACAAAGCTGTGGTAATGAACAGTCCTTTTAATTTCCGATTCAGGGTTTAGGATTTTGTTTCCATTAATGAATATTTCGATTTTTAAACGGAACAATTATAATTCGGAATTTACTAATGAATCTGGTTATAATCAGTGGGGAGGATTTTATATCTGACGTGATTGTTTATTGTGACATTCCGCGAGCGTCATCCTGGGGACGTTTAAAACGTAAAGGGTATCTAATATACAGCGTGTCCAGAAACCATCTTAACATATGGGAAACTTTTTATTTTTGACTTTACGAAAAAAAGGTACTCTTCATAAAAAAAGTCTGCTTGTTAAGAAAATAACACCCAAATCAAAATTTTTTAGCGTATATGCTATACTATATGTTAAGAAAGTAAAAATATTAATACCGTAGGTGGAAAACTATATTTAATAATTTTAAATACAAAGTACAATAATGAATAATACACTAAATTTTTACATGACCACCATTTTTTTCCATACAAACGGTGGTACGTCGTGAAAATTCCATTACTGCATTTCTAACCATCTGAGGGGAAATTTCTTAGACACATTCTCTGATAACTCTCTCTAAATGATCTATGGTTTCAAAAAGTCTGTGGGTATAAACTTTTTGTTTTAAGAATCCCCATAAAAAAAATCCAAAGGTGTTAGATCTGGTGACCTTGGTGGACAAGCAAAGTCTGACCTGCGTCCAATCCACCTATGTGGAAATGTTCGGTGTAGGAATTATGTTACTCTTGCAGAGCTGTGACATGGAGCACCGCCATGTTGGAACCAAAGTATGTATCTTATTTTCAGTGGTAGTCCATGAAAAAATTCAAATAATTCAGTATCCAAAGAGTTCAAGTAAATTTCGCCCGTAATATTTTCTCGAAAAAGGTACGGCCCTACAATTTGGTTCTTAAAAACCGCACCAAACATTTGTCTTGAAAAAATACCGGTCACGACAATCAATTATAAAGTAGGGATTCTCATCACTCCACCACCTACAGTTTTGAGAACACACTACTCCATTTGAGGTGAACATCGCCTCATCTGAAAATAATATTTTTCTTGCGAAAAATGGGTCATCTTCTACCTCGCCTTGAAACCAAGAGCAAAACAAAAATCGTGAATGAAAATCTCTAGGATGTAGTTCGTGAAGAAATTTTGGTTTGTATGGGTGAAAATTATTTTTCCTTAAAATAACTTGGGCAGTGGACTTTATAACAGGTCGTGGAACAGTTTGTGAAATATTTCTCAATGAAATTTTGGGATTTTTCACGACAGCTTACAAAACCTCTAATTGGGTATCTTCGTCCGTTCGCCGAACCTGGTGCTTGTCGGAAAATTTATTACTTACAGACCCGGTATTTTTAAATTTATTAAAAATGTCTCCAACCGTCACATGGCTAATCATTTTATTTGGATATCTTGCAATAAAAATTTGAGCAGCCTCTCTGTACGTATTGTAGTGGTCCTCGACAATTAATACTAGGTATTTCAACTTTTTCCTCCATTGTAAATTTAAGCACCATATTTAATAAAAAGGAAACCAAACTGTCCGCCTTGACAAATATAATAATTAGTTGTCATACTTTCATTTAGTTTTATTTTTCAAGGCGTGCTAGACCTACTAGCTAAACGAGAATGAATACCTACCGCTTTTTAAAATCTTGCCCGCCCTTTTCTAAAAAACTCTGTGAGCTAATTAGAGAAACTATGGAATCAGGAAGAAAACTTTAGGCCACAGTCCCTTTCTTTTAAGCTAAGTCGCCCTTCGAATGGTAACTTTAGACCCTTTATTTTATTATTGTAATTAAAATTGTTTTTTCTACGGTATTAATATTTTTTACTTTCTTAATACCCCGTATATGCTGGCTCAAAATTTTTGGTTTGGGTGTTATTTTATCAACAAGCAGAACTTTTTATGAAGGGTACCTACCTTTTTTTCGTAAAGTCAAAAATAAAAAGTTTTCCATATGTTAAGATGGTTTCTGGACACGTTGTATATAAAAAATTTAGACTTGACCTGAATGTCATCAGGCAAATTGGGGTAAATAATGGCTATTTCCCTGCCTTGATAAACAAGATCTACTACAGACACCTAAATAAAAACCCGAATAAGAAACTTTTATCCAATAAAAAAAACACTTTAAAAAAAATTTTTTTTTGGTGTTTAATTTATTACAAACTTAAAAACATTTTCAAATCTTTTAATTATGAATCAGTTTCAAAACTCAACATTCTTATGTAATTCCAAAGATTCTGTTCCTATCAATAATAAATCTGGTGCCTAAAGTGTATGTTGTCCTACTGATGGGTGCTCAGCTACATATTATGTCGGACAGACAGGACGTAAGTTCTCAGTTAGAGTTAATGAACACTGTAAGGAAATAACGAAAGTCAGAAACCAAAATCTCTCTCTTTCAAAAATAAAATCTAACTTTTCAAGGCTTATTTACACTTATAATCAGACTTTCAAAATACCTTCATACTTGCGATGAAATAAATAAATTAGACTTTCTAGAAAGTACCAAGAATTTAAATAATCATACTGACGAAATTTAACATAGCTGCTCTTACTTTTTCAATTATCCTGACTTTTAAATCGAATTTTTGCTTTGGTTCTCGTTTTTTACCAAGTGTTTCATTTCATTGTGTTTTGTCAGTTTGCTTTAAGGGTTAATTTTAATAGTGACTATACTCTTCACAAATAAACTTTTACACACCTTATGTTGAATCAACCCACACTTGCTTGTTTTTGTAACTTTCAGGTATTCCCATTACTCACCTGTACCTATGTTCTTTTATTGTATTAGCATTTAAGTAAGTCTAGCCTGAGCTTTGAGAACGGTTGAACTTTACAACCACTTTTTGTATATTATGCTTTCTGTGTTAATTGTATTATCTCATTAAATCTAACACTCAAAGTTAACTTTGTGATCTATAATCTTTAATATCTACTTTTTCTCTGTGAGTTCAACAATTCTTCGTTTTTTACACAGACTAATCGTCTACCAACTACACTTTTAAATTTATGCTCTGTGCCGTCGACGCTGCCATTTTGTCTTCCTTTTTTGTCTTGTAAAATCTCGACTATACAGTAAGCACATTGCACTTTTAAACGTTCATAGATGAAGTGGGCTACAGTAAATAAAGAATTTTTTTTTATCATATATTAATTTTTTTTATAAAGAACTCAGCCTGTCCTATAATGCCATTAAAAAAAAGTTCTTTCTTTTTCTTTTCAGATAATTTAACACCATCAAATATTAACGTTTGCACTTGGATTTCTCCCCCCAAAAAAATGTTCGTAAAATAATTATTTTGCCGTTTCCTCTCGATCTTGAAAAAACTTTTTACCTTTGGTTTTAGTTAAGGTGTAAGCTTAAAATAATTAGATTTGTTTTGTAATTCTAACTCGTTAAAAAAAAATTTTCGATGCACCGCAAACATCGATGTTTTACCGCGAAATAAATGAAACTACATCGTCATGGCCCCAGACCAATGTCATGCCTTGCCATACCTACTGTAGTTTTTTGAATGGTTTTAGACAAAGATTTAAATTTCCCACTTTATGTTAATACTTTTAAAAGCGTAAGTTTGGCAAACAAAGTAGAGGGGCGAAATTTGTATGTTGATTTACTTCAGAATGAAATACGACTTTGTCAATGGGTTTATTTGTTATTGTTTCATTTATAGGTCCAGATCATAGATTAACACATACAAAATTAAAAATAATGTCTAAAAAAACATTTTAGAATTTTATTAGAAATACATTGCGGGAAATAGTTGTTTCCTTCTGTGCTTCTTTCCTGTAATATACAGTGTCCGCAAGAAAGTCCGCATCAAATGGAATTTTTTTTTATTACTAGGTTTAGGTAAAAATTGAAAAAGCAGTTAGTTTTTGCTTACCCAAAAACTAAAAATGACGTATACTGAAGCAGCTGCAGGACTTGCGTTACCTGTCAAATTTGACATTTTTAATAAAATACGTTGAAAAATGCCCTTATTTATCAAAATATCGAAAAACTTTATTCGAAAACGTTGTTTATTTAGGCATTTTTAGCCTCTGTACGAAATTTTGACAGTCTAATACAATTTTTATTTTTTGCCAGGTTCTTGAAAATTTTGATCAACCCTCGTAGATTAACTTTTATACATCGATGTAAAACCATTTGCCTTTACTTCATTTATAATCTTAATGCAATTTTGTGTAAAATTTTGGTTTTCAATTATTTATTTTGCTTCAAAAACTGAAATTGTTATTGATCAGTATGTAATGTTTGATGCAAAATTTATCTAATTACATCAGTTTTGCCAAAACCGACGTTTCTCATTTTTCTTAAGCTAGTAACATGAAGCTTTCGTTGAAATTTTACTTAATTAATATTGGATCAAAAAGGATAAATATTGCATCGCCTACTTGTAAACTATATTTTTGTTGAATAAAATGTTTCGAGCGATTAATATTTATCCTTTTTGATCTAATATTAATTAAGTAAAATTTCAACGAAAACTTTCTATTACTAACTTAAGAAAAATAAGAAACGTCGGTTTTGGCAAAACTGATGTAATTAGAAAAACTTTGCATCAAACATTACATACTGATCAATAACAATTTCAGTTTTTGAAGCAAAATAAATAATTGGAAACAAAAATTTCACACAAAATTGCATTAAGATTATAAATGAAGTAAAGGCAAATGGTTTTACATCGATGTATAAAAGTTAATTTACGAGGGTTGATCAAAATTTTCAAGAACCTGGCAAAAAATAAAAATTGTATTAGACTATCAAAATTTCGTACAGAGGCTAAAAATGCCTAAATAAACAACTTTCTCGAATTAAGTTTTTCGATATTTTGATAAATAAGGGCATTTCTCAACGTACTTTATTAAAAATGTAAAATTTGACAGGTAACGGAAGTCGTGCAGCTGCTTCAGTATACATCATTTTTAGTTTTTAGGTAAGCAAAAACTAACTGCTTTTTCAATTTTTACCTATTCCTAACAATTTAAAAAAATCTCATTTGATGCGAGCTTTCTTGCGGACACTATAGCAAAGCTATGTGTCGTCGATTTACCAATTTGTAAAAAGGAGGTTTTCAGGTATGTCTTTTTTAATCCGTTGATTTCCTGACCATCTTTGGACATATTTAAGTTTCTAATTTCAGCCCATTCCATCGGTGGTACCTTTATTCCTTCTTGGAGTGAAGATTTCTACCCAAAAATGCCAACTTCTACCAGAAACTCTCAAATACACCTTTGAGGTGAGATATATTTAGCCGTGAGTGTAGTATTTCCTAAATCTCAGAACGTTTTCCCGTTACCTCAGAAAATGTCTTCGTTATCTTAGAAAACGTTTCTTAGTTACCTCAGAACTAATCGCTTCGCTACTTCACAAAATAGTTCCTTTTTTAATGTTATCTTCAAAATATCTTCTTCGTTATCTCAGCTAATTATGATCACTTCGTCATCAGTCAGAATTGATTACTTCATAGCATTGAAAGATAGTTTCTTCACTGCCTCAGAAAATAGAAGGTTGCTCTTACGGAATGGAATTATGATGATACCGAACCATGGTTGCCACACAGTTTGAGGTTTCTACCAAAAGCTGATTTGTTATTATCGTAGTATTCGTGTTCTGCGTCTTGTAAAGAAATATTTAACCTTTTTTTTAGCTGAATCATAACTTTCTTCTTCTCTTAGGTATATATTTATACGTAAGTCGCAGGTTGACTTTTCAAGGAATCAGAAATTGTTAATTTTGAATTTTTTTTATTAGTTATAATTAAAAGATCTTAACTACTTAAGGTATACAGAGTCCTGCAATAGTGCGTCAGGCTTCCATAGCTCATATACGAATTTAGTTAGAAATTTCATTTATACGCTAACTTATACTGTATCATACGGGGTACTTCAGGAAAATATTTTTTCATATATAGGTTGGCCCAAAAACGTGTGGTCATAAAAAGTTGTGACTTTTTAAATGGCATACCCCATATTTTTTGCATAATTAGATTTATGCTATCGGCCTTTATAAATGCCTAAAATTTTGTTTGATTTGCTTTGGTATTTTAAGAACAACCAGTTAAAAACTAAAAAAAAATTATTTTGAAGTCGTGGAAAAAATATCAAAAAAAAACAATCTAAAATTAGTTTTTCAGCCACGGTATTAAGTGAGTTTAATATAAGAGAACAAAATGGAAGACATTTTGAACAATTTTTTTTGTAGTTTTTAATTATTAGTCTAGTCGCCTACGCTTAATTTTAGAAATAAACTCTGTTCAATCGACATAATTTATGAAATTTGCATTTATTTCGAAAACGGCTGAAAATAACTCATATGCTTCAACAACAAAAAAAAATTGCTTGTGTATTTTATATAAAATATCGAAATAATATACAGGGTGTTCCATTTGAAAAAGTTGAGAAAAATAGGTTTGAAATATGTCATTTTTGAAACCTTATTATGAACACCCTGTATAAAATAAATAAATACTATTCGATTTATAGTATCTTTAAACCTCTTGTCATTAAACCCACTTAATACCGTGGTTGAAAAACTAATTTTAGATTGTTTTTTTTTTATATTTTTTCCACGACTTCAAAATAATTTTTTTTTGTTTTTAATTGATAGCTCTTAAACTACCAAAACAAATCAAACAAAATTTTAGGCGTTTATAAAGGACGATAGCATAAATCTAAATACGCAAAAAAATATGGGGTATGCCATTTAAAAAATCAAAACTTTTTATGACCACACTTTTTTGGGTATATCAAAAAATATTTTCCTGAAGTACCCCGTATGATATAGTATAAGTTAGCGTATGAATGAAAGTCCTAACTAAATTCGTATAGGAGCTATGGAAGCCTGAAGCACTATTGCAGGACCCTGTATATTCTACTATTCAAGGCAGCAGCCAGAAACCGCTGTATTTAAAGAATTTAATTTTTAATTATATCTGCATAATTTTAATATTCCTTCTAATTGTCTTTTTTTTTAATTTTCCACTCTTTTCTCTACGAGGTCGTTTCCTAGTTTAAAGCTCTTATTCTGAAATAAAGTATAAAAAAATTAATAGTACAAAAACTAGGTTGCGCCCTATTAGAGAAGTGACACCTTCCTAACCGATGACCTAGTGCTCACCAATGAACAGCTTTTTTATTAATAATACTAATTAATAAGAACGAAGTAAAAGACGTGACAACCGATAAAACATTAACGATTATATTTATTTATTTGTTTACAGACTCTACAGTAAATCCAATTACAGAGTAGGATAGTTAACAGAGAGAATAAAAAAACTAAAATACTTCATTTAACATTTTCCTAATCCTAACTTTACTAATATTAAACAAATCACATTGGTTTTGCATAGAATTATATAGTTTACACATTTGTGTGATCGGTGAATTCCTATAGTAATTTGTACGGGCGTTATCAACATACAATGTCAGAGGATTTCGCGTTCTATAAGACGGTACATAAAAATTTAAACAAGATAATAGACTGGTGTCATCAATCAAGTTATTTACCAGCTTGTGCAAGAAAAGAACAGAGGCTATTTTCCTTCGATTTTCTAAGCTCTTGAGATTGTACGCTTTCATAACATTCATTTTTGGTATATGAATCTGATATATTCCAGTTTCTTTAAAATAGATATATCTTAAAAACTTATTTTGAATCTTTTCTATGGAATATTTATGGTTCTCATAGTATGGACTCCATATAATTGAACAATACTCAAAAACACTTCTTACATACGCAACATATAGAACTCTTATACATTTCATACTTGTAAACAGTCTGCAATTTCTAACTACAAAACCATACATTCTGGAAGCCTTTTTTGTTATTTCAAATAAATGGGTTTTAAAAGTTAATTGAGAATCGAAAACAACTCCAAGATCCCTCATCTCAGTAACCCGAGCCAATGCTGTTCCATTAATTAAATATTCATAATGTATTATGCTTTTTTTTCTACCGTAACTAAGAACATTACACTTATCTATATTAAAATACAACCGATTTTTAATTGTCCATTGATATAGTGTATTTAAATCTTCCTGTAGACGTTGACAATCATTGGCATCCTTAACTATTATATAAAGTTTTAAATCATCAGCAAACATTAATACATTGGAGTGGTTAATGTCTTTAACTAGGCTGTTAATATTGCAAATATACCAACGAAAAAAGTGGAAAACTTTATACCCTGAGTGGAGATTTATATTTAAAAAATGCAGTTAGCTATATAAATCTCTTTTTCATGTTAAAACGGCGACAACATTCCAAATTAACCTATGAACTTTGGGTTTATTATGTGAACCTTCCAAATCAGCTAATAAATAATAATAATAACTTCCGATATCGACATCTGGGGGACATTAATCATTTCGGGGCGCTCCCGATACCGTTAAGGGATAAAACGAGCAGTCACTTGACAATAACAGGCCGATAAAAATATAAAAAAGGTAATTTTCCACCAGAGAGGCATAAGATTCGTCGTTAGTAGGTGTTAAAAGGAAGAAAAAATCTTACAAGATACCAGAACATTTTATTTTCAAAGGGATTGGAGGATTGCTGGTAACGTTACTGGTATTTTTTGATAAATTTTTAACCAATTTCATAAAGCAAAACATGTAAAGGTTCGATAAAGAGAATTTCAAGAATATTTAAATGGATTTATTAATAATATACAGGGTGGTCAAACACAAATGAAAAAAACGTTGTGTTTAGGCACGTAGACCCATTATTTGAAACAATGCTCATACACTGGAACTAAATTATTGAGGGGGACTGTAATTAGCTCGTTTTTAATATTTTTCTTTAATCCCCTAAGCAGGGATGGAATAACCCATAAAATTTTAAATGGCTAAGCGGGTCAAGTCGCATCTAATTTTAAAGCTCTTTTAATTCCCTTTACAGCAATACCATCAATTTTCAGTTTTGGTGCAAGAGTCACATCAAAGAGTCATATAAAAGTTATAAAAATAGCAAACACCTGTTTGTTAAGTGAATTCTAAAAATGGTGGCCACCGGCCTCCATACACTAGTAAATGTTTTCTGTCATACGGTGTAAAGTTTTTTTTATATACAGGGTTGCCCAGAAGTCCGGAATTAATTTAGTATAGCCTTAACCTGTAACTTTTGGGGGAATTGCTCGGACACGTCAATTTAGTTTCGGATTTTATGCTCACATTTTGACGTTATTAGTTTATTTTTTTATAGACACTTTATGTTAATGATATTAGGACATTGATCTTTTTTTTTTAAATGGAAACAACAACAAATTTATATAAACCAAATAAATAAATAGATATTAATAATTTATATAATTTAAAAATTTGCATATTTATTCAATCTTTACTTTTAAAACAAGATTTCTAACATAACGTTTACAAACGTTCTTGATCTTCACAGACATGATACTAGACAAACTAATTTTTAACAAACTATTAAAATAAACAGTAACTTTGAAAAACGGTCATTATTATACAGGGTGTTTCTTAATGCAAATATTTAAAGAGCTTATTATAGGGCCCATTTTAAGAAAAAAACCTCATATAAACATATGTTCTAAAATTCTTAACTGTTGAACTACAGGGTGCTAAAGTTTTAAGAAAAAAATATATATTTTTATGATAACTTTGGTATGACCCTGTATATTTTTGTTAAACGTGGTACGCATCTTCTATGAATCAAAAGGCGTTTACTGCTGTACAACATCATTTTTTATTCTTGCCAGTGGCGTTCGTGCGGGATTTGAACTGCATCATTTTAAAGGTAAAAGTGTTACGCCACTGCTTTTTCTTCACATAAAAACTATGTTTTAAATCCTTATTCATTACTGAGCAAATATGATCTCTTTATTTTGATTCATTTGACGTATGGTTTTCGCATAAAAAAATAAAATACATTGATTTGAACATTGTTATGAAATTGGGTATTATCAAGGATTAATAACGTAAAATATCTACTAGGTAAAAATCAGATTTTGTTTTGTACACATTTACAGTTTTGACAGCAGTTGTCTAACTAATCTAGTTGGTACGTATTTAAGTCATTAAAATTAACAATATTATTAAAAAAACATGGTCCATTTTACGAATTCTGAGTTTGCAGATATACATTTAATGTATGTATTTTTATTTTATGTAATTTACATGTATGGGCTTGCTGATGGTAACGCATTGAAAGCCAGGCGGTTGTACGAAAACCGCTTTCCAAATAGAAATATTCCGAATGCGCGAACATTTTCAAATATTCATAAAAAGTTGTGCGAAAAGGGAAGTTTTGAAGTAGATAATCATTTAAAAGGAGTACAACATACTGTAAGAACACCAGAAATTGAGGTAGCAGTTTTGAATTCAGTCGAGGAAGATCCCGGATTAAGTACCCGAAAAATTGGTAACAATTTAAATATCTCACATATTCTTGTTTGGAGAATTCTTAATGACTTTTTATTATACCCCCACCATATCCAACGGGTTTAGGCCCTACTCCCACGCGATTTGCCATTAAGGATAAACTTTTGCCAATGGTTTCTTGAAAGAGTAAATGAAAATCCATTATTTGATACTGAAATTTTATTTACCGATGAAGCCAATTTTTCCAGAAACGCCATCCTAAACTTTCACAATAATCATTTTTGGGCTGAAGAAAACCCACATGCAATCGTGGAATCCCGTCATCAGGACCAGTTTTCCGTCAACGTGTGGGCTGGAATATGTAGTGATTATTTAATTGGACCCTATTTTCTTCCTGATAGGTTGAATGGGCATAATTATCGGCAGTTCCTCGAGGAAGAATTACCAGCCTTGATGGAAGATGTTCCTATTTTAGTAAGAAATCGACTCTGGTTTATGCACGACGGGGCGCCAGCGCACTTCAGTACCCTGGCGCGCGAACATTTAAACGAAAATTATAATAATCGCTGGATAGGTCGCGGAGTACCACCGGCATGGCCACCTAGGTTCCCAGACCTCAATAGCTTAGATTACTTCCTGTGGGGTCATCTTAAAACATTGGTTTACAGCACACCGATTCATACTGAAGAGCAGTTCAGAAATCGCATTATAGTTTCTTGCGAAACAATTAGGAACAGTCCCGGCATTTTCCAAGGAGTACGTGAGTCCATGAGAAAAAGAGCAGATGCATGCATATTTGCAGGAGGTGGACATTTTTAACACCTGATTTAATTTAATTCTTTGTGCGTTCAGTGTAATTTCGTGTTAACATTCCAAAATGTATTTAAGTTCTTATAATTTCATAATTTTACCGTTTAAAAACCATTCTGTTAAATAAATTGTTGTTTAATTGTTTTTTCTGGTAAGTGGTCTTGGGAGATGCAAATCAATGTATTTTATTTTTTTATACGAAAACCATACGTCAAATGAATCAAAATGAAGAGACCAGATTTGCTTAGTAAGGAATAAGGATTTAAAAAATAATTTTTATGTAAAGAAAAAGCAGTGGCGTAACACTTTTCTCTTTAAAATGATGCAGTTCAAATCCCGCACTAACGCCACTGGCAAGAATAAAAAATTATGTTGTACAGCAGTAAACGCCTTTTGATTTATAGAAGATGCGTACCACGTTTCACAAAAATATACAGGGTCATACCAAAGTTATCATAAAAAAAATATTTTTTTCTTAAAACTTTAGCACCCTGTAGTTCAACAGTTAAGAATTTTAGAACATATGTTTATATGAAGTTTTTTCCCTAAAATGGGCTCTATAATAAGCTCCCTAAATATTTGCATCTTATTAAGAAACACCCTGTATAATGGATTAATATTATATATTATTTTACCCGAAAATATTAAAGCATTAAAAAAACTACCCTTATTTAAATTTCATTTAAAAAAATATTTCCTAGTAGTTTTTTTTTTAATGAGTTAATTAAAACTTTATACAAAGCGATTTTTTTAAATGTATTTTTTTACATATACCTACTAAATTAGAATAATAATTGTTACTTATTTTTATATACTTATTTATCCCTTTAAGAAACTTGTAAAATTAGTTGGGAGTAAAGTAAAATAAAAAGGGCTACAATTAGATCCATAATTATTAAGTCTTCACTCTTAAGAATAGAAAATATAACTATATTCTTATTCATTGTAGGAGTAACACAGAAAAACTTGATTAAACGGTCGTTTGGAACAAAAATTTAGCCTCATTGATGAGCCATGATATGGCAAAATGCGTCTGAGGATGGATCTGATGCAATGAAAGGAAAAAATTATTCAATTTTCGATTTCCATACTTTTCGGTCCTTAAACCGATAGCCTATACAAGCTTAGCGCTGCCTTGCGGAACTCATGTAATTGTGTCTATACAATTGATTTCCTCACAACATTTAACTTATTTTTATAAGTTTCTTAGAGGTACTGGTATGCTTTAAGAGTGTCTCACATCAACACTAGATGGAGCTTAGCCCGTTATCCTCTTGACGGTGTCCCTGTACACTAGTTCAAGTAGAATTTTTAGTTTCCTTTCTTTCATCGAATCCTAGCCTCATTAAATATTTTACTAAAATCTATCGAAAAAACAAAAACATATTTATCTTTGTTAAGGCAATACTAGTACTTTCTACTAATGTACGTTTCCCTGACATATTAATAGTTATATAAAATTATGGTGTTATGTCAATCCATTTCACGACCTGTATCCCGAATGGGTTTACCTATTGTTTTTATTTGTTAAACCAATTTGTTACCTATTGAGCTTTTGTTTGAATCGAGACGTCTAATTAATTCCTGATGTTCTTTGTATACTAAGGTTTACAAGTTTAACCTTAATAAATTTTACCCCAATATAACATGGTATTTTTGAAACTACATTTTTAGATGCCTAATATATATTAAAAAGTAAACTACTACAATATACATAATTTAAAGTTGCCAATGTTCAATGCTTCGCCAGAAAAGAACATAAATTTTCATAATTTTACACGAATTACCATTAAATTTAATCTTATCTGCAGAGAATAACGTTGAAGTAAAAAAATAGCAGTTAATAAAGTTTGCGGTAAAATTTAAAAAATTGACGAAATTTTTTTATTGTGTTCCTTTTATAACTTATTTAGAAATAGTCAAGGAAGCTCTAAAACAATTTGTACCTTGTATTCGGCATATCATTAGGTCATCAGCAAAGGGAAGATGGAGCTACATCGCGGCCACATTCCATTACTTGAACCTGCCGTCTGGAATATTGATGTATCCTTCCATCCGTGGCCGGAATACGAATAAGGGAAAGGTCTTTATTTTATTTATGTTTGACTGACTTTCTTTTAAAATGCACAAATTTAATTAGGTTTATTCCTTTCTACTCAATTCGTTGAAATTTAGCAGGTGCAAAACGTTGCAAATACTAGTTTACTCTGGCAATGGATGAAACAGGTATTAGTTCAGGAGTGCTAAAAGCATCCATTCTGGAGCATATTTAAATAAAAAAAATTTTAAAAATTTCTTTTAACTTTCCATTTCAAAAGTTGTTCTTAAACACCGCCGACTTTGCTTGCCAAGGAAAAGTATGCAGAAATAATATTAAATTAGTGTAAATTTTTATCCCATGAAACAAAGTGCATGGTCATCAGTTAAAATTAATGACAGTGTAATTAACAATGTCTCAGAAAAAAAATATCTAGGTATTTTTTTAGATCTTCAGCTAACCTTTTCAAATTACATAGACTTGATTTTTTTGTCGCTTCTCAAATTGTCTGCCACAATGGGCCAAAACATTGGTTTATAATACTACTAGCGACCCGCCCCGGCTTCGCAAGCGGATCTAAAACGTGTTTATTTACGACATCACATTAGAAACCTCTAAATTTATCAGTGTTTCTCTACAATATTATGCATGTATTAAACATATATACCTTCCTCTTGAATCACTCTATCTATTTAAAAAAACCGCTTCAAAATCCGTTGCGTAGTTAAAGATTTAAGCATATATAGGGACGGACAGACAGCGACAGCAACTTTGTTTTATACTATGTAGTGATTTTAATTACTGTTCTTCATTATTAATATCGTGCACTCAAGGAAATATATATAGATTGCAAATACAACAAAATAAAGCTATGCGTATAATTCTTTATTGTAGTAAGTATACCTGCCCAATAAAAACAATGCTGCGCACCTTGAATCAGTGTTGCCAACCCTATTACAATCGTAATAGATCTATTACAATCGAACATTTTCTATTACGCTATTACAATCGACTTAATTTCTATTACGATTTGATAATTTTTATTACGACTTGATAATTTCTATTACAGTTAGAAAAAATTTAATTTCATAAACATTTTTTTGGCTACATCGCAGTATTTCGATCGAGTAACGATACCACGATACCACAGAGCAAGACCAAAGTGTTTTAAGAATTATATATTTTTTTAATTTCATTTGTTTATAATAAACTTTCGTTTATTTTTATTAAAATATGAAGGACCATATTTTGTTTTTTTTTTCATAAATATCTAGTAATAATTAATATTTCTCTAGTAACAGCCACAGAAGAGAAAAGGGTTTGTGAATAGTATGTTTATCTGTCAATCGTAACCTGTGGAACAGAATATATAGCATATTCTGTGCCTGTGGTCTGTGGTTATTCCCTTAACCTTAAATTCGCTACTACAAGTACTAAATAATATAAAAATTTAAATAAAAAACAAGAACAAGGAGTCTTTGCTTATAGATAACGTTATAATCTAAATTTATTACAATGGTAGTACAATTTAGTACAATTTCATAAAAAATCTATTACACATAAAAGTTTAATGGTGGCAACACTGCCTTGAATTAATTGTCTGTTGAAGAGGGTATTAAGATGGCGAACCTTATTCTGATATATTAAATTGAACGTGGCCAACTTCCAGCGTATTTAGGTGTCTTATTGAAAGGAGGTCCAATTTTTTTGAATATAATAATATTTGATCTAGACAAAATTTCAATATTATTAATAAGTATTTTAAATTGTTTGACAGGATCTGATCTAACCCCAAAACTACAATATTTATTTGGCAATGACTAAGCTTACACCGATCGTTAAAAAACATTCTGTACATATTTAAACGTGATTATGTTGAATTATTATCTATCTTTTATTTTTCATTTTTTGTTAAATTATCCTTTAAAAACCCAGACATGCCTGAGAATATTTTTTGAATATTTTTTTCTGAATTTTTGGTATAACACTTCTAAAGCCAATCTTTTAATATTCCCAAAAATTTTTGTATGAAAATCTTTTATTTTGTACCATAAAATAGGTGTTTGATTTAACGAACAGTAGGCACCTGCCGATATAAAAACAAAATATTATTTATAAAAACTTTTATTACTTATAAGAATACATGCACTGAGAAAATTTTCTTTCTGGTGGCAATTAAGCGATTTTTAACATTATTTCTAGTATTGCTTTTTTAATTGGATAAATAAGGTTATAGTTCACTACACTAAATTACTCTTGACAAAATTTTGTAAAATATTTTTGATTAATTCGGGCAACTAAAAAATCGATATGGAATATATATGGTTAAATTAACAATAGTTTAATGCAATCAATTACAGTTTACTAATATTACTTACTTTTAATTTTCTTAATAAATATTTTATTTAAGGAATTTAGATATTTGTTAGCATAGTATGCTATAAGAAATCTAGAGATTATAATTTAATACTGCAAATAAAACAGATATTCCAAAATAAATTTATTTTTGTTCCGCGAACTAAATTTTACTGTAGGCAAGTTAGTTAGTGATTCCCAGAATTACGGCTCGAGTCACAACGTGAAGACGACCGCGACGCGAAGCATTTAATTCGAAGCGCGCGGGTTGGTGTCGGGTGTCGGTATTTTCTTTTGTTTGTCTTCAAGTGGTCCAATTATAATAATATAGTTATGGATGAAATGGAGGAAATATTAAAAACCTGGGGGTTACCCATGTTAGTACCTGTGTTTGTCGGTAAGTCATCAATTATTATACCTATTTTATTATCTAATATTTTAGTTGTTATCTACTAGGTAGGTATATGGTTCTAGAAGTGCCGCGCCACGCCGGGAAGATGGCGTACATTATTATTATATGTATGTGTTGCGAATTGCGCTACGAAAATCCAACAATTTGACTAAATTTTCCAATGCGCATGCTGTATAACCGTACCAATTTTTCTACAAATAACATTTATTAATGCATTTATAAATATTCAATGGAATTTAAACCAAATTATTTTCAATAAGTACCTAAGTAGTTTGAGAAATCCTGTCTTAAATAATTGTATATAAAATATGGCTGCCAAAATAAATATGATAATAATTGTTTTAAACTTGACGATTATTTAAAATTTAATTTTTTAACCAATTAATCAGAAAATGGTAAAAATAAAATAAATATGCACATAGTAATTTAAGTAAGTGCATTATACAGGGTGTTTCACGGTAAATGGAATGTTAGAAGATTATAGAAAACGGGTCAATATTTCGGAAACTATTAAGTAAATATACTATAATAATATGCATTTTTATTAAAAAATAAATATAATTTTCCGTATAGAATATACAGGGTGGATCATTAATAAGGGACGCCGGCTATAGGTATCTCAGGAACCGTTAATCGAACGACCTTGAGAAAAAAAATATTGGTAAATCAGCAAAGTCCATCGCTAGAGGGCGTAAATCCAACCTCGGAGCAGAAAATATTAATTTAATCAAAATTGTTTCAAGTAAACCTAAATTGAAATTTTTCTGTTATAACCTACTGAAAATATCACAACTTTTTTGTATTTACGTTTTTCCCTACCTTGTCAAATAAAGGGTGGGGAAGGGGTAAACGTTGGTTTGAAAAAAAGTCAATAACTTTTTTTTGGAATAACCGATTTCAAATAATTTTTTTTTAATTTTAAAGCACTTTTATGGGCGCTCTACTAGAATAATAACATTTTGAGTTCAGTTATTTTTCGTGTCAGTATAGGTGGCGCTTTATGACAAGGTCGCAGATTTTTATGATTTTCTCGAAAATTTGAAATGGTATTTTTATTTTTCTCTACGAAGAAGAGCATCAAAATGTTACAGTTACTGGTGAAAACCGCTGTCCGAAATATGTATTCCTTATACATTGTCCGGCAAAAAGTTGGACCCCAATGGGAAACTTTTTTATTAATTTACGTACCTATATATTGTAACAAAACTTTTTTATTATTAATTTTACGTATATATTGTAACAATTATAAATTAATTTTAAAAAATACCTTAAGTGTTTTAATTGGATCTATAAATAATTGTTACAATTAATTTAACTTATTTTATCACAATAATACATAAAATAAAAATAATATTATTCTAAAATGCATGCAATAGTTGACTAAATAAAATCAACATATTGTTACAATCATAAATTAGGTTTAAAAAATATCTTGAGGGTTTAAAATGAATCTATAAATAATTGTTACAATTAAATTAACTTATTTTAGCACAATAGTACATTATTTCTAAAACATATTGTTCTATTTCTTACAATCTGATATAATTGCGCCAATAAAATGATATTATTTTTGGAATAATGCATTACTATTGAACAAAATTAATTTCGTTTTTGCAAACTATAGTATAGTTGTCACAAGAATATTAAAATCTGTTCAAAATAAAATATAATTACCACAAAAAATTATTATTCATTACATGAATTAAATCGTCATTGTGACAACAAAATTTTAATTTTGCTAAATATGCACTATCCAAAAATCAAATAAATTATAATATACGCAATTTAATTTCTATTAAACATTTTTGGTATAGTTGTGGATCAATTAAACCTTTATTGAAATTCCAATTAAATTATGTAATTCTTTGAATTCGGTGATTTAGTTGCTCGTTGCTTTAGTTACCAACTCGATTATTTAGTTGGATAAAATATATCTGGGTATTGGGAATTAATCCTTTTTCTCAGTGTGGATGAAAATGATTATATTAGTGAAGGGAGAGTATGATAGGTAGCAAAGCATCTTATATTTAATGCAACCTTGCAATCGCTACAAATAACGGAAACAGCTTTGTGACAAACTCTACAACGTGTTGGGTTTTCTTGAGTACTTACAATGTGATCAAGCTTGTCAAATCTTGATTCAACATTTTCTAGGGACGAAGGTTTTGATCTTTTACTGTTATTTCGACATGAGTTAGTTTCAAGACGGCCGATAGCAATTCTTCTTCGAGACGCAAGATGATCCAACTTTTCATTCTCTACTTTCTTGTGTAGGACCTAGGCATTATGTACCGATAAATCCAAAACATGAGCAATTAGTGGAAAATACCACTTTTCCCCCCTAACTGCAGTTCTGTATAAACTTATGTTATGATCACTCCGATCAAATCCACCCATGTATTTTTTATAAACCATTAAAGCCTGAGGTTGTTCAAGGTTCACACGCTTTTTGTCCGCGCGTGAAAAGCAAGAAACTGTAGGAGTTGGTTGCATTCCTATGCAATTTGATACAATATTAACAATATTATTGTCATTCCAGGTTGCAACTATAACAGAACGTTTATTAGTTGATCGGAAATTCCAGCTTCCACTTTTGGATTTTTTAAAAACTTTGTTGGAGGGTAAAGGGCAACCTGATCTTCTGTTCTCTCAAGGGGAACCCGTTGCTCTGATTTTCCTGTTAGTAAGTTCTTCTATTAGTGGAAGGTTTGAAAAAAAATAATATTTATGCATTTATTTTGGAGCAAATTATATCAGCATAACTTAAAATGACTAAAGGTCCCAATTCCAAGTTATTATTGAGTAATAGATGTGTTTTGGACTTCCATTGCCTTTAGTTTTTCATATCACAACGTTTCAACTGGTAAGTATCTCCAGTCTGTAGGGTAAAGATAAGGGTTCTCACCCCTATTTTACCTTAACCCTATAATTGTTATATTTAAGATTAGTAATTAATAATCGTTATTGTTATGAACACATATTTCATTGATACAGGGTATAAACCTATACTACCGCGTGTTAGTTATTTAAACAGTTAATATAACAATAGCAAATATCGTTACAGTTCAAGTTTAAGTTCAACTTAGTTTAGTATTTATAAAGACTGATTAGATATAAAACACGAGTCTTAAGAGAATAAGAATAGATAGAGTGATAGATAGAGTCTAAGTCTAGTCTACGATTATTGTTGTTAGCATAAGAGGCTGTATACACCCTAAATGTAGTGCTAAAATAAATACTACCTTTTTTTATAAAGTGCCTCTAATCTTCTCTATCAAGCATGCGTACAAAAGAATATCGAAAAGGGCTACCACGACCAAAAGATACATATCCTGTCGGACAGCCAAGCTGCCCTAAAGGCTCTGAACTCCTTCCGATTTACATCAAAAATCACAATGGAGTGCCTTAACGACCTAAAAGACCTGGCAGCCAGAAACAACAGGGTTGAACTCCTATGGGTTCCTGGCCATTCAGGGATAAAAGGCAACGAAAAAGCAGATGAACTGGCAAGAACCGGATCTGCTCAAAATTTCAGGGGCCCAGAACCCGCCCTTGGAATATCAAAAAAGGCAACCAAAACAACATTAGACAGATGGGCACAAAAACAACATCTATCTCGATGGAATGGTACACCTGGCCAGGCACACGCACGGGCCGTCATCGATAGGCCCTCGAAGAAGCTATCAGCTGGAATGCTGCTCTTGACGCGTACCCAGCTAAAGCAAGTGACAGGCCTACTAACAGGCCATTGTCACTTAAGAAAGCACCTTCAACGAATGGGAGTCTATAATGGACCCATTGAATGTAGACTTTGCGGCGAAGAGGATGAAACCGCCTCCCATATCATATACAGCTGCGAAGCGCTAAACCGAAAAAGATTTAAAATCTTCGGAAACATTCGACGTGGCGATAACCTCCCGCACGACAAACTTGGAAGAAAACTACTGGACCTCATAGAAGGAACAAATCTTTTCTAACAAGACTGGGGCGCACAATAAGCCAGAAGGCTGCAGTGTAAGAAGCTTGGGCCATACGTCGAACCCGACCCCCGCCTTTAACCAACCAACCAACCAACCAATCTTCTCTATCACCAATACCCGATAGTTCTACTATAAGTCGTCTTCAGGTGAATACTGTACACACAATACACAATACAGTATTCACCTGAAGACGACTGGAGATACTTACCAGTTGAAACGTTGTGATATGAAAAACTAAAGGCAATGGAAGTCCAAAATACATCTATTACTCAAGATACATCATTGTCTACAACCTTCAAACCAAGTTTTTATATTTTTTCATTTCAGATTTTGCTCCTTGGTAGGGTTCGAACCAGTTTATGTAACCATATGATGTCGTACCCACCCAAAGTTTATAGTCATAGCGCACAGGTTTTCCCTTGATAAATTGTTTTCCCGAGTGCCTTCCAAAATAAGGCACCATGGCCTCATCAATGCTATGCTGCTCTACATGTGGTGCAAATTCCAAACATTTTTTATTTATCCTATCAAAAAGAGGCCTCAATTTTGCAAATCGGTCATTTTCATCGAGGTTATCGTTATCGCAACAGTGGATGTTAGACGAAATATATTCAAATCTATCCCTACTTATCGTTCTGAAGATCAAAAGATTTTTGGAATCATCGGAATTTTTCCAATACATTCGTCTCCTACCAACTGTGGAAAATCCGCTGACTAAGAAGACCCCCAAAAAACAATTTAGTTCATTAGACGTTATATTATTATCTGCTTTTCTGTTCCGCTTTGAAGCATACATATTGGTAAAGTCAACCAGGAGTTTGATAGTTTCTTTATCAAAAAAATGTTTGAATAATCGTTTTGGAGAAGATTCGTTGGCAGCTGCAGAAATTGGTATTCATGGAATATTCAATTTTTCTTTCCCTAGTTCAAGCTTTTCCCATTTATACATCTTTTTTTACATTTGGATTTCACAAAATGTAACAAAGGTAAATAATCACTTTCATCCCACATTTTGTGCGTACCATGCTAATTCATGTATTCCATTTTTTATATTATTTTCTTCATCATTATAAATTTCTGCTTCTGCATTAATCAGCCCTATGCAGTAAGTAGGTACATTGACTTTAAGGTCAATGTTGAAATTATTTCAATAAGCATTGACTTTCATTTCAATATTGGAATAAATTTGTATGCAGTATCGATACTTGATTAAAAATTATTGAAATGAAAATTTATTGAAATGAATGTCAAGTTTAGATTTGGCAACATTGTTTTTTAAATGCTAATTAATTAAACAGAAAAATATTTGTCAGATTTGTCTACATAACCTTAGAATTTTGGTCTTCGATTTATTTTTGTGTGTATTTTTTATTTGTGAATTATTTAAAGTTTAAAGTTAAAACCAAAAAAAGGAAGGTAAGTCTTACCTGGGTTTTATAAATATTATTAAAAAATATAAACCAATTAGGGTGTTTAAGGCCCCCTGATTTAATAATAAAGCAGATTTCCTGTAGTTACCCAACAGCCCAGTTTTACCAAGCTGATTTGGTAATAAATAAAAGGTTTTCGTGCTGCACAAAAACATATTCATACTTTTTGCTTGTTATGATTGAATGATAAAGGATCACTACTATCTCTTAGCTGTCGTTGTTGTAAATTTAAATCATTCCTATAAAAAGTAGGCTAGAGTCAACAACGCCTTATATCTAGTAGTTATTGGTAGAGTAGTGTTTTCTTTTATAACTAACAAAAAATCTTTATATAGATCCAAAAAAAAAATTTAATATGTAATCCCCCTATTAAAACATTTTTATTAATTTAGTTTCAACCAAAAAAATGTTTTTTTTGGCGTCGGCAGATCTGTTTAAAGCATAATAATTAGTACCAAAAAAGTTTTTTTTTAATCTTTAAAAAGTACTTAACTTAACTTAAGTTTAAAAGTATGTTTTTTATATAACTACCTGGAGAAATATCTAATTCGATTTGGGCATTTAATTATTTTATTTATCTTACCTTCGAATTTCATTTTGAAGTAATTCCACAAATAATACTAAATCTATTTTCATGGAGATTTAAAATAAACTAGACAAAAACACTAACTTTGTAAAAGAACAAAATGTTTTAGGTTATGCTCCTTAAATTGATTTATTGAAATTGGTTGACGGGTTTTCAAAGTGTCGATATGTTAAAACTGTCGATCCTAAAACATTTTTTTCTCTGTGGTCGCAGATGCCGAAATCACGGTCTTAAATGCCACTTACAGTATTGCCAAGTCAAATTATCGACATGGAAATATTTTTCTCTTCCCGACATGCAGAATTTCTAAACAATTATTGATAATTGTTATTGTTATTTTTATATTTTAAAAATTGTTCACCTTATCAATAGAAGTCCGAGTATGACTTGATATTAATAATTATTTTAACTACGATACCTTTTCAAAAGAAACTGTATAATTAAAATGTAAAACGTTTGGCAACGCCAAAACTGTACAAGTATTGTTATATATTTGGCAACGTTTTACTTATTAGTGACGTAAAACCAATTAAAATCGTTTTTGAATATTTAAAATTTTAGTAAATTTCAATCTTGAATATTTTAAAAAGTATTTGGATTTGAGGCAAAAAAAAATATGTATACATTATTTATCCATTTACTATGAAAAAATATAAAAAATTTTAATATTTAAATTCCGTGCAAGTTCCCCTTTTGTACTTCCCTACGTCTAGCTTAAAAATAAATGTAAATTATAAATTACTTATGTGCGCGGTTTCGTTCTTAGCATAAGATTAGGTCATCATCAAAGGAAAGACCAAACAGCTTCGTAGCCACATCCTACTTTTTTAGCCGTTCGGTCGGAATATTGATGAATCGTTCGTTCTTCGACGCGAATATAAATAAGAAACCGACTTTCTTTTACTTATGCCTGCCTGGCTTTTCTTTAAAACGCATCAATTAAATTATCCTTTCCTTTTGCCTTTTTTTTAGTTTTTAAAGAGTAAACTTTTTCAAGTAGCAGTAGTAGTATAAATGGTTAGATATAAAATGACCCAATAGCGTAAGACAATAAAATAAATGTTTAAAGATACGAAAATAAATACAATAATATATATGCATAGAAGATTTATAAATAATCATTATCGTAAACCCTTATTTTATTAGTTTTACAATTAAATAAGGATTTTTGGATATAAAATAAAAATCTATTGAATGGGAACAAAATGTATTTATTATCGTCATAATGGCCAAAAATATGACTGGCACTTTATTACTTTCATTAGAACTACTACATAATATATGACTTACGTTTTCATGTATGAGTACTAACCCGAATAAACACCAGTGCTGGATTTACCATTAGGCTGAGTAGGCTGGAGCCTAGGGCGGCAGGTTTTAGGGGGCGAGAAATTTGGCCCAAAAATTTTTTTTTGTCTTACAGAAATAAATGGTCTTTATTCATGGTCGACGGTTAGTATTTTTTTAAATAAACTTTATTGTTGGCCGTGTCTGTTAATGGGGATAAAAAAAGGTAGTTGGAACTTTACTGGCTTTGCAGAAAGAAATTTAATTTTCAATTAAATAAGTAGGTAATCATAATTTTTTTAAATATTTACTAAAAATTATTGACCAAATTTGGGCGTGGTTTTAAAAAAATTTATTTTCTTTCCCGAACACTTCACCTGTTTCACAACTCACGAGCCGTCACTGGTATAGGGGCGGCAAAAATTGAATAGCCTACTAGCGGCAAATTTGTAAATCCGCCACTGATAAACACTTTCAACGGGTAGGAATTTACAATGGAACTATTGCATGTAGACTTTGTGGTGAAGAGTAGGAAACCTCCTTTCACATCCTATTCAGGGTGTGGCCACTGTCCATATCTCGGAAACTACTAAGCATTGAAACTTGTGAAAAAAAAATTATGATTAAAGTCGTCATTAGAAAATTCTGGAAATTATTTTAAGTTCCGCATTTAGCCACAAGGGGGCACAATTAAAAATTAATTTTTAAAATTCTAAATTTCTCCAAAAATTCCTATATTATGGTATACCTCTGGTTACATCATTAAAATTAATTGATAATTCTGCATCAATGTGGTTTAAGGCTCATTGGCGTACCGACCTTGTTAAGAATGGGGCTATTTTTTAAAACATCATATTATGCCTAAGTTAAAAGTTTTCCATAATTATGTCAATAATGCTAAAGTAGTTTTTGAGTCATTGGAATAGTGAGTAATAAACCTACACATAAACAAATCATAAAGTTTAAAACTATTTTTTTGTCGTGGCCACGAAGCTATAAAAACAATAATTTCTTCGATAAAAGTGTTAAAAGTTATTATTTTGGCAATAACTCTGAAACCAACAAAGATATCGAACTGCTGTCTTCACATTTTTCTTGCAAATTTAATCTACTTTCCGATTATGATGTCATAGTTATACCGTATGATTTGAATTTTCGAAAAAACTGTTATTATTACAAATTGCGCTCTCTAGCAATTTTATTAGAAACTATCGTGCATTATTGAATACGACAATTAAAAGTTCTTACCTTTCTCGTCCAAACAAGCTTAAATTTAGTAAAATCGGATAAGTAATTAGCGAAGTTATAGCGATTTTAATGATAACACATTCAATAGCTTCCCCCACTCTTATCAAAGTCGGTACGCCAATGAGCCTTGAACCAAATTGATGCAAAATTATCTATTATTTTTAATAATGTAACCAGAGGTATACCATAATATAGGAATTTTCGGAGAAATTTAGAATTTTAAAAATTAATTTTGAATTGTGCCCCCTTGTGGCGAAATGCGGAACTTAAAAATAGTTTCCAGAATTTTCTCATGACCACTTAAATCCTAAAAATGTTTTCCCCAAGTTTCAATGCTTAGTAGTTTCCGAGATATGGCCGGTGGCCACCCTTAATGAAACGCCCTGTACAGCTGAGAAACATTAACCTGCAAGGGATTCAGAATTTTCGGAAACATTCAACGCGTAGACAACCTCCCGCATGACAAACTTGGAGAAAGGCTATTCAATAAATTTTTTCGAACAAGACTAAGGTGCACAATAAGCCAGTAATCTGCAGTGTAAAGCCTCGTTCTCAGAGCTACGTTGTGTCGCCAGCGACATCATCTTAACCAACGCCTTACGTCATTACCCCTAACCCCCACCTAAGTGTCGCAAGATCGGTGTCGTTGTCGATCAATTATTTCAACTTCAACGTCGTGCCGTTTATTTGCAGCAGCTATTTTTGAATTTTGTTTGTGTTTTGATATTGTTTTGAATTAATTTTGGGAAGTACCTTTTACCTCCTCTTATTTCCTCTTTATCTGGTTTTCCTTAGTACTGGAGCGTTTGGCTTTTCGCCAAAGATAATACGCTATTAATAAGTTACGCCTTTCCATAATAAATTATTCAAAACATGTTTACAAACAACAATATATTACAAACAAACAAATCAATTAGGGTTATGTTGGACAGAGAGTGGGGATGTGTCGCTAGTAGTGGTGGGCAATCCGGATCTATTTTGGGATTCGGTTCACCAAATCCCAATCAGCACAAAGATCCGACTTAATGAGCCGGATCCCGGGTCTTATCCCAAAAATCATATAGCAAACCTTCTCGGTTCTTCGCTCGGTTATTCTGAGTCACGATCCGTGCATCATTGATCATTTAAACCAGAGGTTCCCAAACTTTTCTTTCTCATAGACCACTTTAGAAATTTTGCTGGTTCCGGTGGACCCCCTGCAGCTACATTTCTACCATATTCCCAAAACTCGACAAGAACTGTGAAGATTAGATCTTACTATGAAAATTTGCGTTGCGGCTGACTTCCAACCACGAATTAACAGTTTTCGAAAAAAAGGGAGAATTGATTGGTAAATAATTAATTAATTGATTGTGCTGTGAGTGGATATCAAAAAAGTAAAGTTGGCCAATCAAAAAAGTGAATTCATCCGACTTTACTTTTTTGGCATATACTCGCAGCACAATAAACCAATCAATTCTCACTTATTTTATTTAAAAAACTACCGGAGTGGTAAAAATAAAAAGAAAAAGAGTATATTTTCTTGTGCTGTATTTATTCAAATATATAGTTATTACACTATTAATTATTATTGCTATCATATTACATTGTAAGGTTTACATTACATTGTAATATGAATAGTCGTAATATAATTTAAATTAAACTCTAGTAACGTAACGTTACTTCTATAAAAACAAAAAAAATTTAGTTCTTCAATATCGAAACCAGATAAATTTTCGTGGACCCCCTCTTCCGAATTGTGAACCCCCATTTTTTTGTCACGCCAACGTAGACCCCCGGCGAGTCTCCCGTGGACCCCTGGGGGTCCACCTGAACCACTTTGGGAATCACTGTTTAAACGATCTTAGGCAGTGGCGCGATTTATCATTATTATAATGAACTAAGCTGCTGAAAGTATAGTTTTCTTGATTTACATGATTTATTTGTTTGGAGATGCAGGAAGCAGGTAGATAACTGTACTACATCGGTACCATGTGAAAGGATTTTTAGTAAAAGTGGTCAAATATTAACAGAAAAAGGAAATAGGCTAAGAAGCTGAAAAACTAGTGAATTTTTTTTACATATTAACCTTTAAAAATATAGTAAGTATGTTATTTATTTAGCGTATGGGTACATCACAGGTAAGTATATTTAGGTGGCAAACTCGTATGCTAGGTCCGAGCTCCTTTGTCAGTTGGTCTTCAGAAGAACTGTTCATTGATGGTGTCATCTTTTGTTGTTGTTGTTGTTGCGCCTGTGATTCTCTTGCCAGGAGATCCAAAGATACTCTAGAGATTGTCTGGCGCCTCTTTGTGTTAGTTCATTTAGCGTTACCCAGGGTGCACCACGTGGAGGCGATCTAACTCTACACCCAAGTAAGTATGTATTTATTTTATTTAGTTTTGATGCAAATTATAAATAATCTTAGAACTCACAATTAATATTATTTAACACACGTAAAAAATATACCTAGACTAACGCAACCCACAATACAATAAACACAACAGTACTAAATCGACACGCTTCGTTCGCTCACAACGCTGCAACCCGCATATTAATTCCAACTGATCCAAGAGCCCCGAGTCCCGAGCCACTCTCCATCGCATCGCAGCTCGTAGCGCCGTAGCGGTGAATTATTTCCCTACGCCGAACGTGAACCTAGCGGTCGACAATGAAATCAAATAGATCCGTGATCCGTCTATTTTATTTTAAGAGGCGGATCAGTATGAATCTTTCTTAGGATCCGACTCACTGATCCGGCTCAGATCCGATCCGCCCATCGCTAGTCGCTAGCGACATCCGTAGCTCTGGGAATGAGCCTTAAGAAGCTGGAGCCACACACTTGACCGCCGCCTTTATCCAACTAACTAGCCAACCATCGTTACATATGTAAAAAAAAATGACTTAGACATGTTTACTTTCATGACAATTATTACATATTATATGACTTACGTTTTCTTGTATACGTAAATACTAACCCAAGTAATAGCAGGAATTTCAATTCGAGACATGGGATTTGCCCGGTATATTTTTTACCACATTAAACTGTTGTTCTACTAGGGACTAAAAGATATGTTCTACTAGGGACTAAAAAATAAAATTTCCGATACAGGTTATTTAAATCCTTAGAAGACGCCACAGCGACTTTTACAAGTGAACCTAGTAATGTAGAACTGACTTATTTTTTTTTATCTCTACAGGGTGTCTCACCGAGAACTGAATCGATCGATTATGGAAAAACTATAATTAGGAAAAATCTGAAAATTTGATACTTACTAATATCGATGGGGGACATTCGTCTAAAATATTTTTAAGAATCTGACACTTCCGGTTATACCGGAAGTAGATGTCAACTTGCTTATTTTAAATGGGACACCCTATATATTATTTCATTTTTAGATTCCACGTGAAATTCCAATTACTTTTTATGTATAATGTTCTATACCTAAGTCTAACCGTTTATGATATATTTCAAATTTTATGTTAAAAACTACGTTTGCAGGTTATAAAATAATTATCAATTTTTCCTATAAGGAAGTTTTTATTATTTAATTTGGATTCAATTTCTTATTACAAAGGACCTGCTTTAGTAGATTTTGTATAATATTTTGATAACCATTAATACAGGGTGTTCAAAAAAGAATAATAAAAATGAAATCGAAAAAACTGCAAAAAATCTATATTTTCAAATGGAAACCCCTAAATTTTATAATTATTTCTTATTTAGCATTAAAACTAAAGGTAAGTTTATATAAGGTTGTCCGTTAAAAAAAGTTGTAGATTTCGAAATATTGCCAATTTATTATTTTTATATGGCAATTTTGCTACGAATATTAAGTTTAATTATTCCCAGTATTCCAGGCTATGACGGCGTCCAAATCAGTAAAATGTCAAAGAAATGTATAATATAAAGCCGTCACTTACCATTAGAAAATTATTATTAATGGTGCCGGGGCGCTTAAATTGTACTAACGAAGACTATTTAAACTTATTTATTATTTACGGAGAAAGTGATATCAAGAACATGTGACACATTTGCCATTCGATATCCGCAAAAACAGAAGCCATCACAAGGTGCTGTTAAACACATTATAAAAAATTTCAAGAACTTTGGATCCGTTAATGGAAATGTGCTAAGAAATAAACCTCTGGTTAATAATGAGAATAACTAAAAATAATAATAATAAAATAAATTTTCTATAATTTGTTTAACAGCACCTTGTGATGGCTTCTGTTTTTGCGGATATCGAATGGCAAATGTGTCACATGTTCTTGATATAACTATATTACTTTCTCCGTAAATAATAAATAAGTTTAAATAGTCTTCGTTTGTATAATTTTAGCGCCCGGCATCATTAATAATAATTTTGTAATGGAAAGTGACGGCTTTATACATTTCTTTGACATTTTACTGTTTTGGACGCCGTCATAGCCAACTGGGAATAATTAAACTTAATATTCGTAGCAAAATTGCCATATAACAATAATAAAAAATTGGCAATATTTCGAAAACTACAACTTTTCTTAACGGACAACCTTATACAAACTTACCTTTATTTTTAATGCTAAATAAGAAATAGGTTTAAAATTTAGGGGTTCCCATTTGAAAATATAGATTTTTTGCAGTTTTTTCGATATCATTTTTATTATTCTTTTTTGAACACTCTGTATTAATGGTTATCAAAATATTATACAAAATCTACTAAAGCAGGTCCTTTTTAATAAGGAATTAAATCCAAATTAAATAATATAAACTTTCTTATAGGAAAAATTGATAATTATTTTATAACTTGCAAACGTAGTTTTGGGCATAAAATTTGAAATATGTCATAAACGGTTAGACTTAGGTATAGAATATTATACATAAAAAGTAATTGGAATTTCACGTGGAATCTAAAAATGAAATAATATATGGGGTTTCCTATTTAAAATAAGCAAGTTGACATATGCTTCCGGTATAACCGGAAGTGTCAGATTCTTAAAAATATTTTAGACGAATGTCCCCATCGATATTAGTAAGGCACCAAATTTTCAGATTTTTCCTAATTATAGTTTTTCCATAATCGATCGATTCAGTTCCCGGTGGGACACCCTGTATATGTCAGGTATTCGATTCTGACTGTTCAATGTACTGCTTAAATTAATTTGTAACAATTAGCAATAACTATTTATTTAGGATATCGCCTGTATGTCAAAAATGTTCATACATTTTTTTTAATTCTAAAAGAGTCTACCAGTCGCGCTTTTAAGTTGCCGGTAAAGAGGTAAAGTGCGGCAGGCTAAATATTTCAAGGCTGAGCATGAAATTTGGTGCGACCTTTTGTTAAAAAATGGGAAGAAGTAAATATAATGTACATTTACATTAGTATAAAAACAAGCTAACCAAATATCTGAAATTGCTTTAATTTTATAAAGTAAAAATTAAAAAAAAAATTTCTTTAAAATTAGTTTTTTGCCATCTCTGTAAATTAAGCTAGGAAAAGATAAGAAATGAAACAAAAATTTTCGGGTTTTTTTAAATATCTTCGAAGGTACTGGAAATTTTCCAGATTTTTCTACAGCTTATTGGTCATGTTCAACTTGCGAAATTGTGCCCCAATTTTACCTTACCATTTACGCCATTTCAATGGTGAGCGTAGAATTTGTAACAACCCTGTATATCATATTAAATACTGTTAAAAAGGCAGAAGCTTGATTAAATTAACCCAATTCGGGGCAACATCGACGGTTGAAATAAATGTATGCGAAAAGGTTAAAACGTGCTCTTCCCACCTAATCTGTTAATAAACCACCGACAGCGAATCCATCATAATTTTCTATGGCTTTTAGCGGGCAGCGCGCTTTAGCATTAGAATGGCCCCAAAACAAAGAACTGCTAATTGACACAACATTAATTAACACGGCAATTTCATTTTAATTAATCGCAGCTTTTACCTTCGGGCCTTGATGTTACCTAGTTACACGGAAAGAAAATAAATTATTGTACCAATATAGTTGCTAAACCCAGACATGTAATATACAGGGTTAGTTAAAATAACCGCTACGGCTAATTTTTTTCAAAACTACCAATGCTAAATCAATGAATTTTGGTACAGGTGGATAACTTAAAAAATTGAATTGAAAATTGACAATTGCGACGTTGCCAGATTTTTAGTTTTTTCTGTAACTCAAGGAATGTTTTTTTTTCGAATGTAACACTACTCTTTTTTTATTGAATTCGATTTCTCCCATCAACATTACCTTTTTCGGATAGTATCAAATTTTTATCTCAAATAGATCTATGGGAAAAAAGTTAATTATTTGCAACTATAACTCTAAAAAATCCAATCTATTTCCATTTAAAAACGTTTCAAATAATGTGAAAAGGAAGGTTGGTAGACATAATGTACCTAATAGTATCGATAACGATAATAACAACTAACAAACAACTACTAACAATAACATAGCTAGTAAAAATTTCTTTCATATTATAGGTTTCATAATGAAATTAATGTACTACTACATTAATTTGATAATATAACGTATTCATGAATTTTTCTTCACTCAAAATTGTATTATGTACTAACTTTTGACCTATAGTTGAATTAAGAAGTTAGTTCATATTTGTATTAAAACTTACTAAATAGTAAGTTATAATTATTATTACTCATCAACTACTCAATAATAAACATTTGTCGGAACAATTACAAATATTTTTAATACATCGCGTGTGCCACGTGTGTGTTAACGCAAAATCAAAAGGCCTTATTATGTTTGCAAAATATCGAGAGTGCCATGGCTCCAGATTTGTTTGACAGCATTTTAATTTTTACTAGCTATGTTATTGTTAGTAGTTGTTTGTTAGGCGAGTGACAGAAATAAGTTTCATGAAACTTGTGGCTGAAGCAAGTTACGTCAAACTTTTTTTTATGTCAATGCACACTCGAGAAACTTGCTTCTATAACAGTATTCTTTAACGTCCTCGGATGAAAACGTCATTTTGTTGTGGTGGGTAAACCTCCGAAAGAAGTTATAAGCAAAGAGAAAAGTACGATTTTGGGTACATCCTGCTAACATCGATAACCTCAAGTCTAGTGCTAGTGTTATTGGTAAAGAACTCTGGCAACATCCTGATCAGTTTAAGGTGTTAGTGTGTCACCCGCATAAGTTGTTAATATCGTTATCGATACTATTAGGTACATTATGTCTACCAACCTTTTTTTCACATTAATTGAAACGTTTTTAAATAGAAATAAATTTTTTTAGAGTTAGAGTTTCAAATAATTAACTTTTTTTCTATAGAACTATTTGAATTATAAAAATTTGATACAGGAAAATGTAATCAGCATTAGGAATCGAATTCAATAAAAAAAAGAGTAGTGTTACATTTGAAAAAAAATACATTCCTTGAGTTGCAGAAAAAACTAAAAATCTGGCAACGTCGCAATTGTTAATTTTTAATTAAATAATATAATAAATAAATGTGTATTTTTAAATTTTCTACTAGTCAAATTATTTATAGTTTCCTAATCATATCAAATTAGAAAGCTTTAGGAAAATCATAACGGCAACGATGTACGGACATTTTTACTACGAGTGACGTAGAATTTTTGATATTCATTCATTAACTAATGATACAGTGTTGTTGAGCTGTGTTTGTGATTAATTACGTTTTTTGACTAATTTAGAGTATTTTTTCGAAATAGAACTACTCTAGTGCTATTTATTATTATTTACAGTGGTTCGCCAGTGCGTGGTGTGTAATATACCCGACTATTCTAACCCTGGATTAATATTTCGGCAGTAAGTGAGGTTATTCAGGTTATGTTTTTTTAGTATTGAAAATACTATTGGGATCGTTTTTATGCAAACTTTGCATTGGTGTCGCAGTGTCGATCTGTCGCGACCCAACACCGCAATATCACGAGCGGTCTTGTAACATAATACTCTGATAATACTTGGTAAATATAAATATGAATAACAGCGTAAAGTCGGCAAGTAAATAATGTTTAGTTTTAGTTTGTGTTTTATAATAATTTTGTTAAAGAAGGTAAGTTCACGTTATTTAAATCGGAATATTATATCGAAGAAAAAAGAGTAGGAGGCAAAAAGTGGGAGCACAATAATTGCATATACAGGATCCGCCCAAATTTCGTTAACAAATGGGATAATTTTTTTATTCTTGATTTCTCAGAAAATGTTATTGTACATAAAAGTTTTGCATCTTGAGATCATTTTGACGTATTCAAATCTTCTGTGGCATATACAGGGTGAATATAAAATAGAAAAATATGACGTCAGTGACTCAAAATTTTTTAAGAATTTAAAAACTGAAACAGACATATTAAAGAACCAATAAATCCAAGATAAAAAGTTAAATAAAGTCTTTTTCTAGTGCTAATAGTTTTCAAGAAAAGTCAAGTTAAAAATCAAATTTTTGCCCTTTTTGAATTTTTACACTTTTCATACACTCCCGTGCAGAGAAAACGGGCACTCCAAAATTTTGATTAGGTTTTAGCCTTGATAACTTTTTTATTTTTCATCCGATTTTAGTGATTTTTTTATAGAATTGCACATACAATTCTCAGCTTTAACGTGTATTTTACTAATCTTAAGTAACTTTGGTTATTTCACATATTATACAAGGATAATCGAAATGCTGTTTTTTTCTCTAATTTCAAAACGCCCTGTGAAATAATTAAGTAACAAAATTATTTTAAATTACCAATTTTAATGTAGAGTCATCTATTCTTTACATTTTATTTTTTGGTTTATGTCGATACATGCATTCAGTATCACACAATTTAAATTTAAATAAAATAATTTAAATTTTTACATAATTTCTATTCCAATATAAATTTTTTTTACTAGGTGGCCATGTCCTTTGTTGTTTGACACTTTATTGTCAGTTTGGCAGTAAATCTGTGTATTGGCAATGGTCTTAAGTGCTGAAAATTGTGCAAAAGCTGTAGCTTTAGTGAAGGACGGGCGAAATTATGGGTATGTTGCCAGAGTACTTAATACCAGCCGCTCTACCATTGAAAGAGTAATTAAACGCTTTAGGGATACAGGCAGCAATTCACGAAGGGCAGGTAGTGGTACGCAACGCAAGACTACAGCAGTTGATGACCGGTTTCTTGTTCTTAAAACCCTTCGAAATCGCCGATTGACTTCAGTACAGGCGAAAAATTATCTTAGAGAAGTTCGAGGTAAAAGTATCAGTTCTTGGACCGTTCGTCGAAGATTAAAGGATGTAGGTTTGAATTCTTGCCGACCAGCCCTAGATTACTCCCACGTCATAGAGTAGCAAGATTACAATTTGCTCGTGAACATGTAAATTGGAATTTGGCACAATGTAACAGTGTACTTTTTACCGATGAGTCTAGATTTTGCCTAAACTCACCAGATGGACGAGAGCAAGTGTGAAGACGAATGAACGAAAGATTTGCTGAATGTTCGTTCAGCCCCCGGCTTAGTTATGGAGGAGGTTCAGTGATGGTTTGGGCAGGAATATCACGGGAGGCCTGTACTGAGTTAGTATTTATTGATAGAGGATCGCTGACCGCACAGAGGTATATTGAGAGGATTATCGAGAATCATGTAGTTCCTTTTGCTCCATTTATCGGCGATGATTTTATCTTGATGCAAGATAATGCCCGACCACATTCCGCAATGTGCGTCACTCAACATTTGGTAGAAGTTGGGATTGAGAAAATGAAGTGGCCAGCATGTTCTCCAGATTTAAACCTAAAGAGCATGTGTGGGACATGCTCGGAAGACGCGTTAGAAGTCGGTAGTGGTACCAACGACATTAAACGAGCTTCTTGCGGCACTTGAGGAGGAATGGGGGAGTATTCCGCAAGACGATATTCGCGGGCTTATTGATGGTATGAACCGACGTGTACAGGCAGTAATTAGCGCTAGAGAAGGCAATACAAAGTATTGATGCATACTTAATTAATTTGTAGTTGTTAAGTTTGTTTTCGTTTTAACAATAAAGAAATTATGTAAAAATTTAAATTATTTTATTTAAATTTAAACTGTGTGAGACTGAATGCATGTATTGACATAAACCAAAAAATAAAATGTAAAGAATAGATGACTCTACATTAAAATTGGTAATTTAAAACAATTTTGTTACTTAATTATTCCACAGGGCGTTTTGAAATTAGAGAAAAAAACAGCATTTCGACTATCCTTGTATAATATGTGAAATAACCAAAGTTACTTAAGATTAGTATAATACATGTTAAAGCTGACAGTTGTATCTGCAATTCTATAAAAAAATTACTAAAATCGGATTAAAAATAAAAAAGTTATCGAGGCTGAAACCTAATCAAAATTTTAGAGTGCCCGTTTTCTCTGCACGGGAGTGTATTAACTTTACATATTAACTGTTAATATGGCTGCTTCAGTTTAAAATTTTTTAAATTTTTTGAGTCACTGACGTCATATTTTTCTATTTTATATTTACCCTGTATATGCCACAGAAGATTTGAATACGTCAAAATGATTTACTCAAGATGCAAAACTTTTATGTAGAATAGAATTTTCTAAGAAATCAATAATAAAAAATTATCCCATTTGTTAACCTGGGCGGACCCTGTAGAATTAAAGAACATTTTTAAACTTTTACAAAATACAAATTATAATGTGGGCTTTAATTATTTTAAAAAAATTTTGAGTCACTGACGTCATATTTTTCTATTTTATATTCACCCTGTATATGCCACAGTAGATTTGAATACGTCAAAATGGTTTACTCAAGATGCAAAACTTTTATGTAGAATAAAACTTTCTGAGAAATCAATAATAAAAAATTATCCCGTTTGTTAACCAAATTTGGGTGGACCCTGTAGAATTAAAGAACATTTTTAAACTTTTACAAAATACAAATTAGAATGTGGGCTTTGCTTACATCACATAGGACATTAAAATTTTAAAGCTGTGTCAGGTATTTTCAATACATAGGATGCTTGCGTAAGGGGCAAGATCTGTGAATTTTTGATCTTAAAAGCAATAATGTAGATAATTCTGTATTTTAAGTAATGTTGCAAAATAAACTCACCAACAAAAAAAACCGGCAACTAAATTTTTTTAGTAATTTCAATATGGCATACCTTTTTTATTTTTTACTTTATTGCAATCCGTCGCGAAGTCAAGTTTAGAACCGACATGTGTTACCTTATGTTTGTGACTAATACAGAGCACTTGATTCCAGAAAATGTTAAGCACTTTTGGTCCTTTGTTAAAAATTTAAAATCTAATTCCAATCTTCCCAGTAGAATGACCTACAACGGCCGAGAATACACTAACTCTGAAGACGTTGCTTATGCCTTTTCTTCCTATTTTCAGTCCTGCTATGCAGATTATACAAACGTCGACCTGTCTGGCGCTCAGCCTGTAGGATTTGCCAATACCTTGTCAACGCACTTGTTCACTGCCCTGGAAGTGAGCGAGAAGTTATCACATCTTGACATCTCCAAGGGTGCTGGCCCGGATGGCATCCCTCCAGTTTTCATGAGGAACTGCTGCCAATCACTGTCACTTCCACTGAGTATGGTATTTCAAAGATCATTTGACTGCGGTATTTTCCCAACCATCTGGAAATGTTCAAGTCTACAACCTGTATTTAAATCCGGCGACAGGACTAACGTCGAGAACTACCGTGGAATATCTCTTCTCTCGGCAATACCAAAGCTACTTGAAGCAATACTCACTGATGAGATCTTCAATACCCTCAAGCATTATATCATTCCCGAGCAACATGGGTTCTACAGAGGACGCTCAGCAGCTACAAACCTGGCAATTTACCAGAATCACTTAATATCCTCGGTTGAAGCTGGTAAACAGGTCGATACTATCTACACCGACCTATCTAAGGCCTTTGACAGTGTCTGCCACCCCTTACTACTGAAGAAGCTGTCCGAAATGGGATTCTCAGGACAGTATCTGTCCTGGATCAAGTCTTACTTATCTGATCGTCGTCAACGTGTTACTATCTGTGGTTTCGCCTCGCGTGAAGTGCATGTTACATCCGGAGTTCCTCAAGGATCTCACTTGGGGCTTGTGCTGTTCTTGTTGTTTATAAATGACGTCGGATCATGCTTCAAGACTTCCAAGTATCTTTTGTATGCTGATGATCTGAAGTTTTTTGACATTGTTGGCCCTGGTCTTGATGGTTTGCAGTCGGATTTGGACAGTTTTGTGCGATGGTGTAAACTAAATTTCCTAAGCATTAATATTCTCAAATGTAAGACTATTTCTTTTCACAAATGCCGTAACCCATTACTGGCTCCGTATAGTATTGATGGTGTTGGCATCGAGAGGGTGGACTCATTCAACGATCTTGGAGTGATTTTCGATGTGGGACTATCTTTCGGTTTGCATATTGACAATGTTGTTTTGAAGGGTTTTAGGATGTTGGGGTTTCTAAAGAGAAACACAAAGTATATTAACGATACAAAGGCTCTTTCATGTCTCTATAATTGTTTAGTCCGCAGCATCTTGGAGTACTGTTCTGTTATTTGGACGCCCCGTTATGCGTGTCATATAAATAAACTAGAGCGTGTCCAAAATAAGTTTATGAAATATCTTCTCTACAAGTTTCACTTCCCTTACTTCAACATCACATATGAAACCAGGCTCCTACTGTGTGGATATAAAAGTCTTGAATGCCGACGTAGAGAAGCACTTTTACTATTCCTGTACAAGCTCATTAATGGGATGATGGACTGTGACTCTTTACTACTCCTAATTCGCATATTAGTTCCAAATAGAGCGACCCGGCAAACGCAATTATTTTTTGAGCAAACACATAGAACCAATTATGGTCGGGGTGCCTTTATGGATCGTTTAGTGTCCAATTACAACAAGTACTTTTCCGCATGTGACATTGTTAATGCTAAGAACAGCTCGTCCCTAAAGAGACTTCTATGTTTTGTATATTGAACTGTCTTTATGTTTTTGTATCTATGACTATTGTATCTTTATTTTTTTTTTGTATGCTTTTGGCAATTGTTATGTATAGGTGTATTTAGTTTTAGGCATACCATTTAGAATTTATATTCTGTAGTGTATCGTGAAATAAATAAATAAATAAATAAATAAATGATATTTCGCTGGGCGATAGATCTATTCATTGAAATTACGTTGCAGTTTTTCTAATGTAATTTTGGTTGCTTAAATGTTTATATACCAGGGTAAGTCAAAATGATGTTTTTAGTCGGAAGTTTAAAACGTTCTGTGGAAAAAACACGCCAGAGAACCTTGTTGAATCGTCATTTCTATGACTTTAGTTTTTCCAGAATTGGCATTTTGAACACCACTCGCAAAATCTGCAAAATCATATAAATTTTTTTTAAATTTCATCGAGAGTTCGACTTGGTGATGAAAGCTATCTGCACTCATGAATGTATGGCCAGGTTCAAAAAATTTAATTAGGATTTTTTCTGCCTTTATATGTTATGTATTCAAATACACTGAAACTAATAAATTTGACCGAAAAGACCTTTTGCCTTAAAACAGTACTTACTTACTGCGCTTTCGCTTTGAAAATTGTGACGTAATAGCCGAGGCATTCAAACGACTTTGTTGTATGTTCGTCTGGGCCTGACTTACTGTACGTTACTTTGGAAATTGATGTATAACGACAAGCATATTTCAATTTTAAAACGCAGTATGTTTTTTTCTACTATAACATACTGCGGTTTAGCTTGGTAATTGTGCGTTACTGCACTTTACTTTGGGAAACATTACATACTGCGTTCTAGGTTTGAAAAGTTGCATATATTTAACTTACTGCAAATTTCAAAGCTGATTTAATACAAAAATAAAAAAAATATACTACAAAAACACATTTTTATCAGATGCAGAATTTAATTTTACACTAAAATATGAAAAAATCTCAAAATCGAAAAAATTGACTTACTGCGTTCTTTCTTTGGACGGCAGTACAGCAGGTACGTGGAAAGAACGTTACTGAAGTAACCATAAGAAGACGTTTGGTCGATTGCTTCCTCGTCAAAATCGACTTAAATTTGCAAGGCAGCATGTTAATTGGACAAAAGAAGAATGGCGAAACGTAGAGTGCACGGACGAATCAAAAGTTTGTCTTCGATCGCCAGATGCGCGTGAGCGGGTTTTACCGGAGACGTCATGAACGGTTTGCTGACTGTTCAATGTCGAAGCGACTTTCGCTCTATGGCGGATCTGGGCGGAAATTTCTAGAGAAGGACGTACAAACCTAATATTTGTGGAAAATGGAGCTCTAAATTCCCACAGATATATTGAAGAGATACTACAGGAAGCTGTCGTTCCATTTGCCCCTTTTATTGGAGAAGAGTTTATACTCATGCAAGACAACGCCAGACCACATGTTGCACATGTAGTAAATGAGTTTTTGGATGAGGTTGGAAATCAAAGGTTAAAATGGCCACCCTGTAGCCCAGATCTCAACCCAATTGAGCATCTTTGGGATGAATTAAAAGGACGCGTTCGTCACCGTCCCAGCAAACCTACAACTTTACCACAGCTCAGGTTAGCATCAAATGAAGAATATGAAGCTATTCCTCAAGAAAAAATAATCACTCTAATTGATTCCATACCACAAAGAATGCAAGCTGTCGCTGTCAGAAGTATTACATCCCTGCCTGAATTGTAGTTTTTAACATTATGTTAGCCCTCATAGATAGATAATAGATAAGGTAACCGTATCAGTGAATTGTATCATAATCAACAAGACAGTGAAATATTAGCCATCTCTTAAATTACAAGAAAAACAAAATATTTTGGGAGATTTTATTAAAATTTAAAATTAAAATTTTACAAATCATAAATACATTTTTATTACAATAAAACAGAACGAACGGCGAAATTTAACGATTTATTAAGTCAAAGATATATTGCCGGCAATTTGATTCTGTCCGTCTGTGGATGAAGATCCGATTTACGATGTGACATCTGCGAAAGAGATAAAATGCGAACAGTATAACTTTAAGGGTGACTATAAATGCAGAATTACGCTCTAGGAGACAAGTTGTCGCATATTGATTTCTAGCGGTGAAATATTGGGGCTAATGTGTCGTTATTAGTTCACCGGGACAATATTAATAAGTCGAAAAGGTAAAAAAAATTGTGTGTGCTTAAGACCACACGACAGAAGTGAAAACTTCAACAAGGTGAAATTAACAATATCAAATACAATTTTTCAATTTTGTTTCTTTTAGGTTAGGTTCGTAAGCAATCATAAAAATAACATAAACTTGGAATACGGGATAATTTTACTGCATACGAAAAAAGATATTTCCTAAAATTGAACAACCCTTGAATTTTTACATCTTTAACAGAAGTCAGAAATCATAATAAATTGGGTCCACGGAATAAGCAATTACGGTAAACCTTACTTCACCCTACGTAAATATATAATTTAAAAAATGCCAGAACATACCTGAGACGCAGACGAGTGTCTATACAACGCACACTGTTTGCGGCATGCTCTTTCATATAACGTTCATTCGGGTCAGGGTCAGTTCGGATTGAATATAGCAGTTGAATTCGAGCGTAACACAGCCGAGTCTGACGCCTGACGGCGACGCGTGACGGCTCAGTTTAATTCAGTGCCCACAAAAAGTGCTAAACGCGCCTAAAGAAGTTTTCACTTCAAAAACAAAACAGATATCAGGGATGAAATAACATATGGCGCTGTCAGTGGCAGGAACCAGGACACCACCAAGCTATTCAACAATTTTTGGGAAAATTCAAAATGTGCCCGAATGGGCGTTTTCACACTAGCCGACACGATACCGGCACGACAACGACACCGGTGGACGCGTAATCTCATATAAGTAACGGGAATGCTTTCACACTTGCCGATATATCGTTATCGTGTCGTTACAGGCGCCGACAGGTCGGCGAGCAGCAAGCGCTCCACTCGTGTCGTTGGCGGTTTTTTCTTTTCCTAGTTGTTTTGGTTAGAACGGCAGAACGGCAATATTCTTACTTAATTTAAATGATAATTTCGACATACCTACTTAACTTTTAAAAGAACTATGGCTAATTTCAAATATGACATTGTTACTCTGATAGAAGTTGTAGAGTCAAAACCGTGTCTTTGGGACAAAACAAACGAAAATAATAAAAATAAAATACTCAGAGAAAACAGTTGTAAGGAGGTTTTTCAATTTTTAGAAGACATTCTAAGTTTCGTATCTGGTTTTTTGATTTCGTCAATTAACTTGCTCAACACATAGTTAAATGTTTCATGACTCATTCGAAAGTAATTGAAAAATTTCTCAGAATCCGTAGTCAATTTCTCAAAAAGAGTATAATAGGTGCCCTCTAAGTAGCGCACCTTTATTATTGGATGTATCCAAAATTTTCTTTGCGGTCTTCGCTTTTTGAGTCTTGAATGCAATAAATATAGCAAATAAAATTGCGAATACCGGCACAACACTACGACACGATAGAGATGGCTGTCGGCAAATGTGAAAATACTCGCCAATTTATCGTGTGGGTGTCGCTACCGTGTCGTGATCGTACCGGTGTCGGGTCGGCTAGTGTGAAAACGCCCCTTGGTGCTGACAGTATTGCGATCTTGGAAACTATAAGAGATAGAAAGACGGTTAAATGTTGTGTGTTTATGGCCCCTTTTTGAACTCAGTTGACAACAGGCGGTTGCAGAAACTTCAAAATTCTTGTATAAGACTGGTGCGTGGAATAAGACGTAGGCAAAGGGTATCACATAAACTTGGCGAGCTGGGCTGGCTAAACATGTTTAATAGACGAATTCTCCACTCACTGTGCCTGTATTATAAAGTAATTAAATATAAAAGCCCTCCTTATCTTTACAACAAGCTTAAATTCCGGACGGACGTACATAATCTAAACATACGTAAGAAACATCTTTTGACCATACCAGCTCACAATAAAGAAATGTTTAAAAAATCCTTTTCCTACAATGTAGCTCATCTTATAAACAAATATAAAATAACAGATTTCTCACAAAGTGTTTTAAGTTTAAAAAAAAAAATGAAGGTCGTATTGCTTGACCAACAGTAAATTAATTTCTATTCGCACAGCGACATTGATTTTCGTCTCTCTCTCTCTCTCGCTCTCTCTAGCTCTCGTTCTCTTTCCCTTTCTTTCCCTCTCTCTCTCCTCAACGACTCAATCTACCTCTCTTTCAGTTTTTAAAGCCATTACAATAACAGTTCTATAAATGCCTTTTTCTTGCTACCTACCTATATTTTAATGAGATAATATCTCATGTCCTTAGTTTTTTTCCTATAATGGTGTATTACCTACATAGAGGAATTATTGCTGATACATTTTATATATATGATTAGGTATTTTCCTAATTTTTTATAGGGCTTCAACAGCACCTTCCATCGGGAGGGATGCTGCAAGCGAGCCTATTATTCCATTAATTGTAAATAGTACCTATACATGTATTTGAAATTAAGTTGTTTATTTTTGGAATAATAAATGTATTATTATTATTATTATTATTATTATTATTAAATATAGGAAAAGTTTTAGGAAATTACGTTAGCAGTTTATTAAAACTTGCGGATAGATTCTGGTTCTTTCGTTTTTGAGATAATTTGAATAAACCAAAATGTTGCATTTCCTTAGATCGCTTGTATCTATACCGGGTATTTCTTAAAAGACGTTCACCCCTATAATTTTTCTGTATTTATAGATATTAAAATGAAATTTTGAGATTATGCATAAGAAATGAGTATGCATTTATTGGCATAATTTTCAATTTGTTAGCACTTTCGGTTTGACCGTAAGTGACCTTGACTTTGGTATTTTAAATGGGATATCTTGTATATTTTTACTTATTGGGATTCATCATAATATTCTGAGTAAAATGATACCTCATTTGTCATGTTTTGACGTGTTATAACATTTTTATGTTTATTTTTTATTTTCAATCTAGAGTGCTACAAATTAATGAAATCTGTTAATTTATAGTCAAGTAGTACCTATATTATGAAAATTAAAATTATGTCATAATAATTAACTTTCTAAGTTTTACAAGCGTTTAAAAAATGAAATTTTGTTTCCTTGACGTCTACTCCTTTTTTCCAAATGGATCGATGGTAGTTCACTAGGATATTTATAATGAACATTTTTTTTTCAAAAACTTTATACCATGTACCTACTCATCTGTTATTTTATAATTGACACGAAAAAATTTGCCTTAGTCCCAATCGCAAATTTAAATGCAATATGCATTATTGCCGCCCTATCTGTTCTAAAGAAATATAAAGGAGACCTTGAAAAACAATGGAATGGTTTTGAAAAGCAATATGGCTTTAAATTAAAATTGTAATATCATTCGTTTAATAAACTTACATTGTACATCAGATAAAATGGTTAGTTTTACTAGAAATGAACAAAATGATATGCTCCTAATTTTTGGAGTGACCAGAAAAATTCTTCTGAAGCCGCAAGATTGTATGTATTGTATGTTTTATAAACTAATGAAATTACAACTTTAAATTAAAGCCATATTGCTTTTCAAAACCATTCCATTGTTTCTCAAGAAAGGATAGGACGGCAATAATGCATAACGCTTTTAAATTTGCGATTGGGATTTTAGAAAAAATTTTCAGTGTCAATTTTAAAATAGCATAGGAGTGTATGGTATCAAACTGTTGGAAAAAAATGATCGTTTTAAATATCCTAGTGAACCGCAATCGTTCCATTTGGAAAAATGGAGTAAACGTCAAGAAAACAAAATTTAATTTTTTAAACGCTTGTGAAACTTAGAAAGTCAATTATTATGACATAATTTTAATTTTCATATACTTGACAATAAATTAACAGATTTAATTAATTTGTAGCATTCTAGATTGAAAATAAAAAATAAACATAAAAATGTTATAACACGTCAAAAAATGACAAGTGAGGTGTCATTTTACTGAGAATGTTATGCTGAATCCCAATAAGTAAAAATATACAAGAGGTCCCATTTAAAATATCAAAGTCAAGGTCACTTCTGGTCAAACCGGAAGTGCTAACAAATTAAAAATTATGCCAATAAATGCCGACTCATCTCTACTGCATAATCTCAAAATTTCATTTTAATATCTATAAATATAAAAAAGTTATAGGTGTGAACGTCTTTTGAGAAACACCCGGTATATGTTTCCAGTATTTTTTAAATCTGTAAATACAGTAAAGCAACTTTTTATATAGCATATGCCAACTTGATAATATTTTACTTACAACGTTTTGATTTCCTGAAACTATTAACACGTTATTAAATAGATCATTATTTGTAACATAGTTATAACAATTTTACCATAATATTAAGAATGGTATAAACAGATATTGTTATTAAATTAACTTTATTCTGTGTTGCCAAATATGTTCCCTAAAAATGTTATTTTTCGTTATTTTGAGGTGTTAAATTTTTAATTTATTATAGTGTTTAGTATTATATCATGTTAAAAATTAAGTACTTTTGGATAAATAAAAAATCCAATATGGCGGTCATAAGAAAAAAGAAAATTGCTGATGGTTCCAGGAAACCAAAATGTTGTAACTAAAATAATAACAAGTAGGTATGTTCTATGTAAGAAGTTGTTATAAAAATGTATTTAGAGATTTAAAATATATTGGGAAATAACATAGTACAAGCGATCTAAGGAAATGCAACATTTGATTGTTTGATTACATTAAATCCATTTTCGTACATATATAAAAAATGTTAAAGTTGGTGATAGGTAAGTTTTTCATTAATCCAACTCATGTTCAAATAATTAAATCAAACATTGTAAAAATAGAAAATATTAGGTCATCTGTTAGAATATTTTCCAACTATCTGCTTCTGCTTTAAAAGCGTTGGCCAATGCAATCAATATTATTTCTTTTGAATAATAATATAGAGTATTTAAAGAATGTATAAATTAGCTATTGTTTTTTCTAACTTCATCAGTTTGTCAAGAAATTGACTACATATCTATTAATTCAATAACTCGTTTTATGGTTAAAAATTTAAGAATTTCAGGTTGTTCCCTGCCTATAATAGTATTATTTAGATTTATTTAAAAATTTTGTTCATCTTCCTCATTTTGAAGCAGGTTTTGTTCCTTATAGGAGTTCAATTGACAAAATAATTAGATCTCTGGCGCAGTTGACGTTTTTAACATTATGTTATACAAGTTTAGAATGGTAATCGTTTCAATTAATTTCATCGAAATGAAGAAATTTTATACACATTTTTTGGGTTTACGTACCTTTCGTAAATCAAAAATTGTTTTAAAGTAGGGGTTTCATTAACAGAAAAATTAAATTTCCGACACAATTGAACTTTTTACATTGTGTTAGCATGCACACGAATTTAGAGAGGTAACCGTATCAATGTACGTTCAAATCCTATAGTAGATGTGGGTTTGTGTAGAAACAAACCATAATCTGATACAAGGAGCATTTCTTTAGCAGTTAAATTTAATATCTAACTGAATTCAAATAACTTTCCGTATGCTTTAAAACAAAATTTTCAAAATAAATGTATTATTCTTGACTTCCTGGAATTCATACCAACCTATAAAAATTAAATAGACCAGAATTGGCAAAGTATCACGTGATTTGAAATATATCTTGCGAGAGAATTTAAAAATTTTACTATAGCTTTTGGGATTATTGGGCTCCTTTGCAAGCGCCGACATTATACCGCGCACGCGGCTGGTATTGTAGGTAAGTCAATGTTAGAGGTAAGAGTAGCGGGTATTTTTGGTAAGTGTGTGTAACTACTACATCTACAGTACTATACTTTATTAATTTTATCTTAAGAAATATTTTAGTAGCTCATTTTACACTGCACATTTTACGCATCGTTTGTTAGGACAAAAGTAAGTTTTGGAAAGTGACAAACCTGCCAGATAATAAATAATATTTTTTTTTAGTTTATGTTACGACAGAAAAGAAAATGGTTGGTCTGCCATTGTACATGCAGAGGAATAACCTATTATGCCTACAAAAGGTGAAAAATACACTAATGTTCTTCAAAGTATACACTTATACTTCTATTAACAAAACATCAACTTTAGTACACGGTTTAATGTGTTCAGAGGGTGAAAATAAGAGAAATATACCCATATGGGTTAGTTCGATTCTTAACCATTTCTGAAATAATAGGTTCTAAAGTTTTTGTAGGTTAATTTTTATTTTAAAAGCGAATAATTGCAGGTACTGAAGTACAAACTAACTTAAAAAATATTTTCAAAAACCCCTTCACCAACTTTAATACATTTTTCGGCACTTTGGTAATCGCTCGGGTAGCACGTTGTATTGAGTGGGAATTGTGTTTTATAAAAGCATTGAAAATTCGATCGCGGAGTGCTTCTCTCGTTTCCACTCGTGTTTCATATACTAGCGATTTCATCCATCCCCAAAGGCAATAATCAAGCGGTGACCTCGGTGGCTAAACTTGCGGACCACCTCTGCCAATCCTGCGATTAGGAAAACGATAATTCAAAAAATTTTGCACACGGAGACTAAAATGAGATGGGGCTCCATCACGTTGGAAGTACATTCGTTGTCGAACATTTAGCGAAACATCATCCAAAATGTGTAACAAATTATCTTCCAAAAACCGTAAATATCCTTTTCCAGTAAGACACCCATTCATTTCAAATGGACCAAACAACTGGTCGTTGAGCATTCCACACCAGACATTAATACTGAATCGATGTAAAAGTTTCGTTCAAGTGTAGCACGAGGGTTTTCATCTGACCACCGATGTTCATTGTGGCAATTGAAGACCTTAGAGCAACAACGGTACATGCCTCAAAGTTGAGTTTTGGAGAAAATCCACTTTAAAGTTTTTAACTAAATCTTCAAATACCAAGAAATATAATAAAAATATTATAACTTACTATTTGCAAATTTCCAACCGGTCTTTGATGAATGATGAATGCTGAAAAAGTATTAAAAAAAAAACATTTTTGCACAAAAAACTAATAGTTTAGTTTAAAAAATGTGGCTTGTACCTTTATTACATTAAGACGTTTCGAAAATACTAACCAAAAACTTATTGTAATAATCAGTTCATAACAAGTTTTTAATGAAAGAAAATAAGTATATTTTCATAATTTCAATATATTTAAGGTTTTAAAAAAATCATTAATGTTTTAACGACCTTGTAACAGTAAAAAAAAATATTTGGATTAGTTATATACCTAGTTTAAACAAACAATAAATTTAAAAATAAAAACAACTTTAATTTTCTTCGTTAATATCGCTAAAGTTGTCCAAATGTTCAATCTCATCATCTATAACGTTAAGAATCCCTACATTATTATTTTGAACTACGCCAATTTCCCATCATCAATCCCATCATTAATTTTCTACACTTTTTAAAGCACAAAGGGGATAAGCCACAATTAGATAAAATTCAAAACTTCATAAGAATAATATACAACCCAAACATAATTTTGTTTTATTTATAAACACTATCAAAAAAGTAATAAGCAAATGTGTCATTTTAGCGTTAAGCAAATAAAACAACGTCATTAATTTAATATTTGTAAAAGAAAATTTAAGCCACCATAATTTTACATAACAAGGGGATAAGCCACAAATTTTAATTACCCACCTGCACGTCGTCACCTGAAGACGTATCATTCTCACTACCACTTAATACGTAATCTTTGTCCCTTATACTATCAGCAGATCCAAAATCTGAGCCACGATCACTTTCAGAGTCGTCGTAATAATATGTATTTGGTCGAGCCGTCGTGTTAACCGGCTCCGTCATAACATAAATAACGTGGCTTGTACCATTTTTACAGTTAAAATAGTTGATTTCATTTTGAAAGCAAAAAGGATTTCGGGAGTTTGTGCCGCGATCTATGTTACAGTAGCGAGGACTTCTATTTCTTAGCTAAGAAATACCACTACTGATGTGGAAAATGAATATAACTAATTTTAAAGAAGATTGTGGCTTGTACCGTTGTTGCTTTAAGGTCTTCAATTATTAATTCCATCACGAGTGAACTAAGCTTAATCGCTAAATAAAATGTATTTGTGCAGACTTCGATTTTGATGGATCCATTCACAAAATTGTACCCTTGAAGCAGGATCACCATCGAGAGATGTTGAACGGGTTGAACGTAAAAAGGTTTTAAACTGTTTTTTCTAAATGACTTTCATACGGCTAGATGTGATGGTATATGAAGTTCATTTTGCAACCCGTCTCGTACTTATACCTGAGTTCTCTGCGACAATATCCAGAACATTTTCTTCATTTTCCACGTCTAGACTGTGCACTCTTTCAGAAACAATTCTCACGCTTGGAAACAATCCAGTTTCCTGAGCACTTGAAAATACTTTTTGAAAAACTCTTCTGTTAGAAACTCTTCAGTTTGGGAAACGACGACGATATTCATTAACTGCGCTCATCGCACTACCCTTAGAGTAACCATACACGAATATCATGTCGGCATACTCCCTGTGACTGAATGTGTGGGGCATTGTAAGTATGAAAATCTTGTTTCAAGTCGATACGCTCAATATGAAGCTAACTACTATGCATGTTAAAACTATCAATCAAAATATATCGGACGTTTAAAACTACAGTCTTCTTCATTTTTTCAATATAAAAAAAAATCAGAAACGATTATTTCAGAAATGGTTGAGAATCGAACTAAAGCATATGGGTTTATTTCTCTTAATTTCACCCTCTGAACACATTTTCAATATATTGCCCTTTCCTCCCCAAACACTCTGTACACACGCAGAGAAATATTAGCTTTAAATTAAGAAGTGAATGTACTTAATATATACTCACACATTTCTGCAAAATTGTTGATGTATTGTTTAATGAAGGACATTTTTAATAGGTTACCTACTTTGTTCAAAATACCAATTGACTACAAAAAGGGAACATTCATATCAAAACAAGAATATTTCTGTTTCAAAACATGACAATGTTAGGTCAAATAATGCAAAAACAGAAGCAGAATAGTAACAATAATAGAAAAAAAGAACAGTTAATATAAAAGATTTAGGACACAATCAATCTAAGCAGATATAAATAATTACGTTTCTACCAAAACACGCTACAGAAACGTGTTGGCGCTATCGAAAATGAAATAAGCACAATCGAGTCGTGTCGTCGCAACACCGACAACTACAATCAGGCAAGTACGGCAATACTTAAAAGAAAGCATAGCGTTTTCAACAGTAGCAGAATTTCGTTATCCGTTCTTTGTTTACAAATATCACAGTATTTTGTTGTGAGAACAGAATTATTTGATTCAAATATCTAATATTATTAAAATAAATACCATCTGGCTAAATCCAAACTAGTAAATATTATTTTTTTCAAGCATAGTTTTATGCTTAAATGAGAAATTTTCAAAAAGGTGGAGCAGTTAGAATAGGTTTATGCTTTCATTCAAAATAGAAATACCTACTTAATTTGACTGCAAGAACTAACATTTCAAAAGTTTGATTGCTCTCTTAAATAACATCTAAATAATTTGGTTGAACATTTTTTTCTCTTAAAATAAGTTTTTATTCAAAAATATTATACCGGGTGTCAACGAGATTATTGTACATAGCACCACAGTGTTATGTTAATAGATATTTTAATCAAATTTGGGTTACTGTAATGTTTGAAAGGGATCTTTATTTTTACCTAGAAACCAACTGAATTACACTTCCGGTTTAACCGGAACTACGCCATTTATGTTTTTTTTTTAATGACAACCTGTATATTATATTGCACAGTCAAAACTCCTCAAAATTCTCTTTTCAACGACATACAACAAGTTGACATTTACTTTCAAAATGGCGGCGTAGGGCTCATTTTACCAAAAACAAAATGGTGTCTATAAAACAACATATGCAATTGATACGGGAAAAATAGTGATAAAATCTTTTAAATTGGTCCCTTTTGTAATTCTTTAAACACTGACATTTACATTTTCTTCTTTTGTTTTTATAGGAAGGTATTTTTTTATTGTTTAAAAAAATCTTAACTTTAACCCTATTTTACAGAGTTTTTTTAAATGTTATAATATACTTTTTATTATTTAGTATGAAAGTCTAAAATATCCTTAAGCACCTAGGGATATTTTCGAAATCAGAATGCGTTTTGCTTCAATAATAAAAATTTAATTATTAAATAATTAACAACGGCATAGAACAAATTAAAAGGTAAACAGTAAAATAATAACAACAAATTAAAAAATACAAACAAATTTACCATAAATTAAAAGTTCAAAACGATCACCATTTTGGTCACGACACAAGTTTATTCTTTCGACATTTTCTCGCAAAACATTTTCTAAACTATTTTCATTAATAGTGTTAACTGCTCTTCGAATTCTCGCCATTAGGTCTTCCAATGTCGGTGCACTGTGCAGTGGCATAAACTTTTGATTTTACATATCCCCATAGAAAGAAATCGAGCGGGGTTAGGTCAGGTGATCGGGCAGGCCACCTTATTGGTCCCCTTGTCCCAATCCATCTATCACGAAACATTTCATTCAAATAGTTTACTACAATCCTAGAGTTGTGAGCAGGGGCGCCGTCTTGCTAGTAATAAATTTTGTTTATTTCAATTAAAGGTAAGCTGTCCACAAATTCTTCGACAGCGAGCGGTTTGAAAAATATTTAAATATTGTTCAGAGTTTAAATGATGAAAAAAGAATACAGGACCAACGATTCTAGTGCCCGTTATTCCAATCCAGACATTTACACCAAAACGCTCTCTTACTAAGTGGGGATTTTGAACGGCCCAAAATCTTGTATTATTCCTATTAAACATACACATGTTTGTAAATCTTGCCTCGTCGGAAAAAAGTATGTTTCGATGGAAACCGTTATCCACATTATTCTCCTCCAAAACCCAATTGCAGTATTGTAGCCTTCTGACAGGATCGTTTTCTCCCAAGTGGTCGTGAACTTGGTATTTAAAAGACTTAATTCCATGTTTTTTTAATATTCTTCTTACACTTTCGTGGCTAATATTACATTGTTGTCCTATTTCTCGCAAAGATGACGTAGAATCAACAGCAATGCAAGCCAATACATTTATTTCAGCTTCCTCGCTTACAACAAAGTTATCATTGCCTTCTTGATTATCGTTTTTTTCCGATTTTAATTTATTTTCTAGCCACGGGAAATAACTTGAAGAAACGAGCTGGATAGCGCTCCCTATACAATGTTTCAGCACGACGGGCATTTTTGTGACTTTCTCCGTAAATAATTAACATATCAATTTGTTCTTCTCTTGTAAACTTAACCATTTTATTCCTATTTAACGAAATATGAATCAGACCCACGACCAAAAGCACAATACACTACAAAATTTTCATTACAAACTAATAGTCTGATAATGGCGTTGACAAATACCAATTTTGTTATCCAAAGCCAACTTAGGTGGAAATAAGTTATTCAGTTTTTATTGAAAAATGCACGGTTATTTTCTTGTTTAAAACTGAAGCAAAACGCATTCTGATTTCGAAAATATCCCTAGGTGCTTAAGGAAACTTTAGACTTTCATACTAAATAATAAAAAGTATATGATAACACTTAAAAAAACTCTGTAAAATAGGGTTAAAGTTAAGATTTTTTTAAACAATAAAAAAATACCTTCCTTTAAAAACAAAAAAAGAAAATGTAAATGTCAGTGCTTAAAGAATTACAAAAGGAACCAATTTAAAAGATTTTATCACTATTTTTCCAGTATCAATTGCATACGTTGTTTTATAGACACCATTTTGTTTTTGGTAAAATACGTCCTACGCCGCCATTTTGAAAGTAAATATCAACTTGTTGTATGTCGTTGAAAAGAGAATTTTGAGGAGAATTTGAGTGTGCAATATAATATACAGGTTGTCATTTAAAAAAAACATAAATGGCATAGTTCCGGTTAAACCGGAAGTGAAATTCAGTTGGTTTCTAGGTAAAAATAAAGATCCCTTTTAAACATTACAGTAACCCAAATTTGATTAAAATATCTCTTAACATAACACTGTGGTGCTATGTACAATAATCTCGTTGACACCCGGTATAGTTAAACTAAATTGTGTTGTTGCATTGGTCAAAAAACATTTATTTAACCGAACTGGGGTACCATTTAAACAAAGTTTACAAATTGCCAAGGAAATCTACCGTGCGAGCAAAAATTATTTGCAGCAAAGAGGACTTTGCATCTAAGGACAGTATGCTTAGCCGTAGAGCTTACCTGTTGGGTGTCAGTAACTACCTGAATTAACTGAATTAAGTTATTCCGTCATCTTTGACCGTCGTTATAAGTGAACAATTCACACAATGGACTTTACGGAACAGCAGAAAATAATCATGGTTAAAGCGTATTTTCGAAACGGGGTTAGAGTAAGTGGTGAGTGGCAATACAATTCGGGTTGGTGCATGGACGATTTTCACGAACATTTTCCTAACGTTGCTTTTATTGCTGGGGATTTTTATCATTGCCTGAAAAGAACCGTGGATGTGTTTAAGGGAAACAGGTTCTATACAATACAAAAAAGGAGCAGGAAGACCATCTGTAAGAACAGAATAACTTGTTGCAAACGTTCTTGAAATAATGCAAAATACGCCAACAAATTGTATAAGATGCCTGTCCCAAGAAGTGGGAAGATCTTATGGAACATGCAGGACTATTCTTTAGAAGCAGCTAAATTTGTTTCCTTATAAAGTGCAAGTATTCCAAAAAATACAAGCCGCAGATTTTGAAAGACGCAGGAATTACTCTCAATGGTTTACCCAAAATTTATTGGAAATAAATGATTTATTTGACCTGACATTTTTTTCGGATGAAGCCTGGTTCCACCTCTCCGGTTATGTGAATTCTCAGAATACACGCATGTGGAGTAGTGAAAATCCCCATTTTTTTGTATAGAGTTCACATTGCACCCTCAAAAAATTGGTGTCTGGTTAGCTGTTTCCCGAAGAAGAATTGTTGGACTTATTTTTTTCCATGACACAGTTACAGCACAGCGGTATAGAGAAAATATCTTGAATCCATTTGTGGAGCAATTACTAGACGACGAACTACGTTTTGGATATTTTCAACAGGACGGTGCAACCGCCCATACAGCCGCCGAAACTATTAACTATTTACGCAATTTTTTCGACGACAGATTGATCAGTTTTCGATCAGACATTGAATTTTCACCTAGATCACCTTGTTTAACGCTTATAGACTACTTCGTTTTTCCTCATTTAAAGAACACTATTTTTAAAACACTAGCTGCAAATAGAACAATTACAAGAAAGGATTATTCAAGAATGTGGTAACATTTCTCCAGAGATGCTGGTCAACACTTTCGAAAATATAAAGAGACGTGTGAATTTATGCTTGGAGCGTGGCGGTGGCCCATTTCAGCAATTTATGTAATTATTTTTCTTTTCCTTTCTGTATATGCTAACTTTGTTAATTTTGTAAACAACAAAAATAAATTTGTATTTGTCTACTTATTTTATTACTCATTAGTTTGGCATATCATGTCATAATATGAATTTGACAAAATTTTAACCTAGATTTGGTTAGATGTATCGTTCCCATATCATTGTGATCTAAACCAAGCCCTACGTTTTTTAATCCAAGCCCTCTTTGATGCAAATAAGTTTTGCTCGCATGGTATATATTCTTGAAATAAGAATATTGTCAACTAAAACTCACAGTGGTCCGGTATATTTAGGATACTCGACCACTGTGCGTTGTTGAGATCGCAACCCACTGTACGCCAATCGGGGTCAAGTGCGTTGCAATCTCATCACTTATTTGGGTATATAATCTGGGCCAACTCAAGCTGCAGGCATCGGAGCCTACCGCCCGGTCAACTCATCAATGGGTGACTATCCTTGACCATCGTCAAGTGCCGCACCCACTCTTCAGCTCAACAATAGGTGACAAGCCTTGACCATCGTCAAGTGACGCACCTGCCAGTCCGTTAACGAGTCTACGCCGAAACACGTCAGACATGCTGGTTTTCCTATTAGGGTGAAAATCAAGAAGATACAATAGACGACCATTTTATAGACTCCAGACTTTCCTTTCTCTACCGCTACGACCCCCACGAAGAGAAACTTCGTGAAAATATTTTTTTTCCATGTGGGATTTAAAAACGTTATTGTTCCTTGTTAGTTATTAACTATATTGCTCTTTGCCAGCCAAATGCAAAATGCCGAATGTGACAAGGATGGAGATAAATCAAATTTTTTTAGTAATGTGACCTGTTAATAAAAGGAATGGAAATCCCGAGCAAACCCCAAATATGTCGCAGTACAATTTTACCAATGTGTTGAATTTTTATTTAATTGTTTTTTCTGTCATCTTTCTCAAGACCGTGGATGCAGGTACGTCCGGCATTTGCTGGCTACTTATCTTAACCAAAACTTTTTTCAGTATTGGGCTTATCAGAGATAAAGATTCGGAAATTGATGATGCTTCATAAATTTGCATAGCTTAGCCCCAAATTGTAGTCGCTTTACGAATAGTCATAATTCTAAGCTTTTCTTGCAATGATTAATGTCCGTGAGAAGTCGATACCGGGGCCATTATTATTTATCGTTGCTTTCGGGGTGGCGACATAATGACTCTTTGGCCGCCCTATTTCGTCGCTTCGTCGCCCGTGGCCCGATAAGCCACCTCAGCCGCAGAAATCCCGCGAAACCGACGATTTTATTACTAATGAGTTTTCGCATTAAAGGGCTTTGGGGTTGGCGCTATTTGCAAGTTATTTTGCTAATAATTTTCAGCGCTGAGCGTACACAGTTTATCGAAAGTAAACATAAATAATTTTGTAGCCTACTGAGATTATTTAAAATTTATATAAAAAAATAACGCAAAGAAGGTTTTAAGTTTAACACCGTTTCCTTTCTTATTATTATTAAATATAGTATTTTTTAGAAATGGTACTTTTTAATGTCTGTATTAAATATAACTGAAAAATGTTAATCGGCGTGGAGGCAAAGTTTCTAAAATTGAAAAAAGTTTTACACCTCCGCCGGCATTCGAACCCAGAACCTCTCGATTACCAGTCGAACGCTCTAACCAATTGCGCTACGGAGACACTGAGATTCTCTCACCAACTTCGGCAATATAACTTTATTCAATTTTAATGTTAGTAAATACAGTTTGAAATGTCCTGTGATTTCAAACCGGGGAGGGGGTTATTAAGGGAAAGGAACTCACTCATGACCTTCTGGGATGTTATTTTGAATTTTTGCCGAATTATAAGGAAATGATCGCTCAAACAGGGAGCCCAGGAAAACTGTAAAGAGATGATGATCTTGTTAGACGGTTATGTATGTCAGTTCCTTTGAACAGTTTTTGATATAGGTAAGGAGAAGTTTTTGTTTCATTAATTTTATAAACCAAACAGGCCATAGGCCCCTCTTTTCAATTGGCCACTCTGGGCAAGTGCCAGGGCCCCGCGATCGATGGGCCCCCTAGTTCATGCCAAAAAGAATAAAAAATAGAGTAAAAAAGCACAATGCTTTAAAAAAGATTGACTAGTTTATTGCTGGTGTCTACAGAAAGTGATGTGCTCAAAGACATACACTTTAAAGAAGTTATTGACGATTTTGTTTATCTCTAAGCTCATTAATCAACATAGATTTTTAAGTAAAGTAGGGTTCAAAATATACCGTTGACTTTTTGGCTGCAATAAATCCTTAATGATGTCTTAGGTCATAAAAGTTCATAAATGTCCATCCTACTCAGACAGGGCTGGCCCTTAATATTTTACCTGCGACATGAATTATACCAATTTGTAAGATTATTATTTTCCAATTAATTTTGGGAAAAAATGTTTAAAATTACCTGTAACTTAAGCACTTAATATAAATAACTAATTAATAAAATTAATAATATTAATAATATATAATGATATTCTATTAAGGCACTTTCAGTCACCTTTTTAGCTTTCCTATGTGAGGTGCGAGTTGTATGTGCTAATTTTGTCTTTTTATTTAAACTATTTAGTTTGCTTAGTTAAACTATTTTATAAGTATAATGTGGCGTCCATGGACTTATGCTGATGGTGCAATTAGTAGTCTCTTTAAAAAGAAAGCATTTATCACCCGATGCGAAAGAAATAGTCAAAAATGTATATTCATCTTTACTAAGAAGAGGTTTGAATAAAAATGCTGCTTTGGCAGAAACTAGTGCTTTAGCTAAAATTCCTTTAACTTCGATAAAGGACATAACAATGAAACCTGTTAATGTAAAAAACAACGAAACGATGTTGGCAAATTAAGGAGTATATTATACGAGAGTATTAAGGGCCTATTAAGAAGAAAAATGTATGCTATGTATGAAGAGCAATCTGTACCCACATTAAAATCATTAAAAATTAGGCTAGCAAAAGACGAAACAAATATTTCATGCAGCATATCAAGCCTAAGGAGAATTTTACTTCAAATGGGTTTTAAGTATCGCGCCATTGATAAAAGACAAGTTTTAATGGAATCGGAGCGTTTACGGAAATGGCGCCTTAAATATTTGACGAGTATTAAACAGTATAGATTGGAGAATTGGCCAATTATCTACCTTGATGAAACATGGTTTGATACTCATGACACCCCAAAAAAAGGATGGAATGATTTTTCAAAAAAATGTCAAACCAAGGCTTCTTCGAATAAAGCAAAAGAATTACCATCATACATGCAGGTTCAGAAAATGGATTTGTTTCAAACTGTTTGTTGCTTTCAGCCAAGAACATTGCAGATTCCTATTTGGACTACCATCAAGATACGAATGCAAAGCTTTTTGAAAAATTGTTTGAATATCGCCTTCTTAAAAATATTCCCAAAAATAGCGTTATTGTAATGCATAATGCTAGTTATCATAGTCATCAGACAAAATTAGTCCCAAATTCCAACAGCACCAAGACAAAAATTCAAAATTATATGTTAATAAATAATGATATATTTTTTGAAGAATCTTACAAAAAAAGAAAACTTCTTGAAGTATTAAATGCTTATCATATTGAAAAAGAATATGTGTGTGGTAAACTTGCCGCCGAAAACGGTCATACAGTGTTACGTCTTCCCCCCTACTATGGCGTTTTTAATCCAATGGAACAAATATGGCACGAATTAAAATCAAATGTTAGGAGAGCAAATACTACTCCCACATTAAGTACATCTGTGGTGGAATTAATACAAAAACATGTAAATAATATTTCTACGGGCAGTTGGAAGAATTGTCTGCAACACGTAATTAAGGTTGAAAACTCTTATCTGATTATTAGTGATAGTGTTCAACCCTTAATACCTAATTAGTTTAGGTTTAGATGAAGATAAAAGTGATAGTGAGACAGAACTGAATATAGAATAGGTAAAATATTATTTGTATAGAATTAAGTATAAATAAAATAATTATATTTTTTGATTTTCCAATAATTTGTCTCCTTTATAAATAATTTATTGAATGTAGTATTGTTTTATAATGTATTTTCTTGTGTATTTTATTTGTATTTTAGACTTATATGATTGTATTTGTTTTATTGGATTTTTGACGTATGTAAGTGCTGTGTAGGTATATTAACATGAATAAATAATTTTGAAATAAGAGAATATGTATACACATAAAAACAAAATCCACCCCTGCGCCCATTCATTGTAGTTTAAAGATGTTGAGACGAACACAATGGGGTTCAATCAGGTAGTTAATTTATGGCAGTAAAAGCCAACGGTATATTTTGAACATTTCTTTACTAACCTGCGTATTCAATACAAAAAAAAACACTTTTCCGGATTAATAGTTATTTACGATATACGATGTTTTATTAAACTCGGCTGACGCCTCGTTTGACAACTTTAACATCTCGTGTTTTAATATGAATCTTTACAACAAGAATATTGTACAAAATTTTATCTACTTTCATCTATGAATAAAAATATTTGGCAAAAGGCATTTTTAAAAATAAAAATGCACCTGTAAGAATGCACCTGCTATTAAGTTTACCAATCAAGTTTTTTATGTTACCTTTCGAATGGTTACTGTTTTGCATGGTTACTGTCGAAACTTTCTCAAACAAATTCAAAAATATTAAAAGCGTTTTTCAAAACGAGCGATTCTGATGGAAGTTTACACTCTGATATAGAAGCAGCGGCAAACGAAGCGACCTCAAGTTAAGTTCCGACAAAATCCAAGGCGCGGTATAAGTTGGAGTACCAGAAGTGTGATGATTGGTGCAAAGCTAACAAAATAAAGGAGGTGTCTGAGAAAATCCTTTTGGGTTATTTTTCCGGAAAGCAACGCTCCCAGAAACCATCTACACAATGGACTCATTACTCAATGTTGAGAACTATGATTTAAGTCAAAACAAATCAAGATATAAGCAGATTTTTTCAACTAATCGCATTTTTGAAAAGAAATTCAGAGGGTTACAAGGCCAAAGAGTCCAAAGTTTTCATAAAGGAAGACGTATGTAAGTTTCTTAGTACTTCAAATGATGAAACATATTTACTTATGAAGGTTGTTATGATAATCGGCATTTTTGGGGCTTGTCGGCGTGAAGAACTAGCTAAGTTTATGTTGGATCATATTGAACACAATGATTTGTGTATAAAAATTGTGACATTCTCGAAAACCAAAATTATGCGAGAATTTGTTATAACAGAAATGTGGCAGGTGTCAACTGTTTAAGTATTTTTCGAAAGTATGCTAAACTTCGTCCTCTTAATGCAACTCACAGGCGGTTTTTTGTATTCTATGGAAAAGGAAAATGCACCTCCCAGCCTGTCAGAATTAATACTTTTGGAAGTATACCAATAAAGATTGCAACAAAACTTGGATTGAATAATCCCGAAGGATACAGTTGACATTGTTTTAGGAGGTCCTCAGCCACCATTCTTGTTGATGGTGGTGCATATATGCACACATGTTAAAGCGTCATGGGGGCTGAAAATCCTTTTCTACGGCAGAAGGCTACGTTGAGAATTCTTTGGAAAATAAGAAACAAATAGCAAAGAAGATCATGGGGTCAGACACGGATTTAATGATTGGAAATTCGAACGTAAAGGGCTCTATCACATCCACTTCTGGTTTACAAATTTCTAACTGTAAAAAGTGTATTATTAATGTTTATAATAAACCTTAAGTGTTATAATTTAATAATAATTAATTTTAATTAATAATTGGTAATTAATTTCATAATTATTGTTAATAATAAATCATTCTTCTAAAAAGTGTGGTTTTATTTAACAGCAAAATGTTAATAAAACCGTTTTTTCCATTACAGCATTAGTGCTGTAAAGGCATCTAATACAGCACTAGTGCTGTAATAGATGCCATTACAAAACGATTTACAGAACTGTAAAATTCATATTACTAAATGAAAGTAGATAAATAATAATTACCTATTCATTCAATGTGACTGTAAAGAAATAAAAATAACAGTTAATTAAATCTAGAATTTTGCTTATTTACTCCTTTTATCCCGTTAGCAAAATACCCTATTTATGATTCAATCGCCTTATTATTATCGAGTGACCATTCGTTTTATCTTTACACAAGATCAAACGAGCGAGAGAATGATTAATATTCACGAAATGTCGATACCGGAAGATATTAATATTTATTAATGGACTTGAGACTCTATAATAAATAATAGATAAGGTTGCACTTTATTTAGTTAAAATTGTATTTTTATCAAAGTAGTAAGTAGGTCAAAATTTTAAATTTATTAGTAAAATCGAATTTTCTGTTTTGCTCATATTTGTAAGCAACCAACACACAACTACAAACATCAAAAACTGTTGGTTTCACTTACAAAGTTTCATTCAAAATATTGACAGCCATGTCATCATATCAACGCTACCTTGATTTAATTAAAATTTGTGGTCGAAAACTGCCAAATAAAGCAGAAAACTCGAATTTACTAATAGACTAAGTACAAGAGATAGATTAGGGAACTCTTATACGGTTTAAAAGGTTTTCGAATTACGATAATAGATACAGGGTGTTCCATTTAAAATAGTAAACTTAGGAAATTCAAAAGTATATTTTACACACCCTGTACAGTTTTCTGAAGAGGTCTCTATTTTATAATTAAATCTGATATTTTGCTAAAGTATCAGTATAATTTGAAACACCCACCTCCAATATGTACAGCAAGTATGCTTCTTGAATTATGATCTACATTTTAAAAGTAAAGCTAAATATCTCAGAAACGTCATGACTTAGGTATATATATATGTCGTAGGCTGATAGTGAAATCCGTCATTTCATGAAAAGCCTAGTCACTTCATGAAGCGTCGGCAGATTGTGTAAAAACATGAAATTACACGATCTGCCGCGTCACTTCATGAAGAGACCTTGAAGTTTCGGCGTATTATGTATAACACAATCTGCCTAATTTTAAATATCGTCACTTCATGTGGTACCTAACGATGTCATGTCAGTCGGCAGATTGTGTAATTCCGTCTAAAAGGTATATTGGCAACTGGTTTGTTCGTTGTTTTCCAGAGCATTTTTTTAAATTAAATTTTTTTAACTAATATTATTTTATAAAAATAAAAAAATGCTCTGACAAACCCGAACAAACCAGTTGCCAATATACCTTTTAGACGGAATTACACAATATGCCTTGTTTTTGTGGCATTTCATGAAGTGACGATATTTAAAGTTAGGCAGATTGTGTTATACATAATACGCCGAAACGTCAAGGTCTCTTCATGAAGTGACGCGGCAGATCGTGTAATTTCATGTTTTTACACAATCTGCCGACGCTTCATGAAGTGACTAGGCTTTTCATGAAATGACGGATTTCACTATCAGCCTACGACATATATACAGTGTCACCAGTAAAGTCCGCATCATATGGGATTTTTTTTTATTAATAGCTTTATTCAAAATTTGACTTTGGCATCAAGTTCTGCTTTGATCGAGATGAAAATTAAGCAAAAAAATAGTAGTCACGTGATTCGCATCGCTGTCAAATTTTAATTTTTTTCAAAAAATAATTCAAAAGTGGGGTTATTTCTGAGAATATCGAAAAAAGTTATCAGAAAAAGTTTTTTTAAATGCAGTTTCCAGCCCACATGCTGCATAGGATAATTTTGATTTTTTAACTATATTTTGTAAATTGCGAATCATCTCGATCGAAGCAGAACTTGATGCCAAAGTCAAATTTCGAGTAAAGATATTAATAAAAAAATACCATAATGATGCGGACTTTACTGGTGGCACTGTATATATATAATAATATATAATATAATAATTTGCCTTTATTTACTCTGCGCTATCGAAATATGTATTCTAATATACCGGGTAACCGATTTAAATTTTTACAACTTTTTTTTTAATCACTCTGTATAATTCAAAATAATTTTTAAACGTGCTCCTAATAAACCTCTATACCATACAGTACAAACGTTTACAAATAATTGTATGGCTATCCGTAAATGTGTCAACTAACAAAAAGAAAGAGTTATAATAATAAACGTTTTTTATTTTAATCAAAAATAAAAGGCAAGTGATCAAATAAATGTTGTTTTTTAATTTAAATCCAGGAACCCAAGAATAAAAAGAAAATAAATTAGATATACAATAATATACAATACATACTTAATAGGGCGAGGAACTAAAATAACTCGCTTACGGTTTAAGATAAATAGAGAAGTTTTACGGGATCCTAAAGTGCATTTTTTAAAATTATTTTTAAAATACAGGTATATTAGGGCATTTTTGAATTCACTTATTTTGTATAACACACCATTTGACATTTAGGGCATTTTTACAGGCTGCGGCGTTCAAACGGTGTACATTCTTATATTGATATTTTACTTTCTTTCCAAAAATGCTAACTTTCTGTTTTACGCCTCAATCCTAAATCTAGATTTTTAGGTTTAACAGTTAGGTAAAAATTTGTCATTTTTAAGGCTGTTCTATTTAGAAAAATGCAGCTTTACTGCTTAACGCTTAGTTTTTGGATACTCTGCATAGTTCATAATTTTAAAATATACACCTTACGTTCTTGTATTTAATATTGTATTGATTTATTTTAAAAACAATGTAAAATTATTTTTTTGTGTAATATAATGTATTTTTAAAATATTTGTTAATATATTGTATTAATATGTTTATAAATATTTGTAAAATAAAAAAATCTATCAAATAAATGTTGTCGAAATATTCGTCAAAACATTTTCTTCATATTGATGTGCTACTAAGGTACACTGTGCATTTTTTAGAACAATTTAAAGTGACACTATAAAAGGATTTTAAAAGTTTTAGCAATGGTTACGTCATTGCTAATCAATAACTGGATTGACGGTAATGATTAAGGATTTATTTAAAAGAAGGGAAGCGTTTTAAACGACAATAAAATTTAATACTAGGAATATTGAACTAATTGAAGAAAATTATAAAAGAAAACATGACTCTATCCGAGATTCCTTATTTACATCGATGATTTATTTTTATTTATTTAAAAGCATTATGTTTTTATATTGAATTAACCATAGTGGTTTTTCTGTTAATATTTAAAAAATTGCCTTTTCATTTCTTGTTGCAAAAATAATCGGTTGTAAATTGTGACTTTTCCGACTATTTATAGTTCTCCATTTTCTCCACAAGAAAGCATCGGAAAATTATTGACGATCTAAAGGAAATGAGGTGTTAAGGGCGATAAAGAAAATTTTATTACTCAACTAAACAGTGTAATGGAAAAAGGAACAGGCTCCCATGAGGGACCCTCTTAACTCGGCTGTTTATTAATAATATTTGGGATCGGTTCAGATACCGATACAATGTTTTAAGGAATAATAGGGTAAATTTGTAAATTATATTTATATGCAGAGGTTAGTCAGTGGCGACTCGTGAATGATTAATTTTACCAAAAGATCATATCGAAATGTAGGTAAACAGGTAACGTTGACAAAAAAGCTCGTTATATTGAAAATTATTTTATACTGTGCGAGCAAAAATTATTTGTATCAAAGAGGGCTTGGATTAAAAAACGTAGGGCTTGGTTTAGATCACAAAGATATGGGGTTGGTTGGTTGGTTGGTTAAAGGCGGGGGTCGGGTTCGACGTGTGGCCCAAGCTTCTTACACTGCAGCCTTCTGGCTTATTGTGCGCCCCAGTCTTGTTAGAAAAGATTGTTTCTTCTACGAGGTCCAGTAGTTTCCTTCCAAGTTTGTCGTGCGGGAGGTTATCGCCACGTCGAATGTTTCCGAAGATTTTGAATCTTTTACGGTTTAGCGCTTCGCAGCAAGATATGGGGACGATATATCTAACCAAATCTAGGTTAAAATTTTGTAAAATTCATATTATGACATTATATGCCAAACTAATGAGTAATAAAATAAGTAGACAAATACAAATTTATATTCGTTGTTTACAAAATTAACAAAGTAAGAATATTGAAGAATTGCTGAAATTGGCCACCGCCATGCTCCAAGCATAGATTCACACGTCTCGTCATATTATTTTCGAAAGTGTTGACCAGCATCTCTGGAGAAATATTACCACATTCTTGAATAATCCTTTATTTAGCTGCTTCTTAAGAATAGTCCTGCTTGTTCCATAAGATCTTCCCACTTCTTGGGACAGGCGTCTTATACAATTTGTTGGCGTATTTTATTTTATTTTACAAATGTTTGCAACAAGTTCTTCTGTTCTTACAGATGGTCTTCCTGCTCCTTTTTTGTGTTGTATAGAATCTGTTTTCCAAAACACAGCCACGGTTCTTTTTAGGCAATGATAAAAATCCCCAGCAATAAAAGCAACGTTAGGAAAATGTTCGTGAAAATCGTCCATGCACAAACCCGGATTGTATTACCACGCACCATTTACTCTAACCCCGTTTCGAAAATACGCTTCAACCATGAATGTTTTGTGCTGTTCCGTAAAGCCAATTGTGTGAATTGTTTAAGAAATTGGAAAAATTAGCGATGAATCAAATTACTTGTAACGACTGTCAAAGATGACGGAATAACTTATTGATTGTTAATTCAGGTAGTTACTGACACCCAACAGGTATTAAGCTCTACGGCTAAACATTACGTAGTTAGATGCAAGGCTCTCTTTGATGCAAATAATTTTTGCTCGCACGGTACAAGACTTCTCTTATTTTCCGACAGGTGACAGCAGAAATTTGTCATCGATCAGCTGATATTGGGACATAATAATATCCCCGGATTAGTAGTGGACCGTAATGAGCCCAAGCACCGAGTTATGAATTGTGTTTTTTGTGCTTTTTGTTACATTTGATTACGTTTTAAGAATGTTTACTGGTTTTGATATTTTAACTTTGCTTAAATTTTAATTACTTTTGGGTAGCCAGTAAGTACGAACAACTAATATTCATTTGATCAAAAATGTACAGTTTAAATTTGTATAATCCATTTATTTGTTGTGTAATCTTTATGGATCATAATCATTATTGTGCCCGTTAGTCATCGGTAAATAATAAGTTTCATTTCATCTGAACGCTATTACTGTTAAAAACATCGTTTTTAAAATTTTTCTTCTAAAAATATCTGTTCGCAAAGGTTATGTTTCTAATGTATAATTTTTGCATCATGTATAGGTAATCCTTATCTGTTTCAAGAAAAACAAGTAGTAATGATTTTTTTGACTTAGATAGGTATCCACACCCCTGGCACCATGCCATACTCTTAAAAATAAAAACAAGTTTTCATATTATTAACCTTTAAAATCAACTTTTGAATTGGAAAGAATTATTTTATATCTTTTTTTTTTTAAATGTTTTTTCATCGGATTTTTATAATTTGACTATTGTTAAACTATCTTAGTTTATTTCGTTTCAGAAAAGCGATATAACTCAACATAAGACAAACAGCTAGAAATTTAGGGAAGTTACCACAGTTTATGGTTTGTCTTCGAAGTGTACGTAAATAGGTACCTAGGTATAGGCACATACTAAAAACTGTGATAAAGGAAATATCTCTTCTATTTGAAATTAATCCACTAGTTAAATTAGATCCAGTTTAACCTTTGATTTAAATATAGGAAGGTAAAGTAACCCTACATGCATTATTTTTGTCTTTAAGTAATATAGGTACTACCTAAACACCGTAGAAGCAAAAAAAAGTAGTAAAATGGGTATTTCTTTAACATCACAATTAAAATACCGGTTGAAATAAAGTATTTAACATTATGTTAGCCTATATAGGTACAAAGTTTAGGCAGATAACCGAATCAATAAATTCGGTCAACACCATTTTTAGGTCTACGTACCTTACGTAAGTCAAAAACTGTTAAAGTAGGGGTTTCATCTTTATGTTTGTTTTGAGAAAGTTAATCAAGAAATGTTTTCTTCGATCTATATTTTTATAGCTAATAATTTTCATCCCTTTAGGGGCCGACGCGACCTTAAAAAAAATAAGAAAAATATGTTTCTTGTGTGTTCAGAGTATTTATGCTGAGTTTCAAGAATATAAAAGACCAAAAATATTTTTTTTTAAACTAAACTTTTACCCTTTATCCAAAAAAATTAGAATATGATAAAAAAAGACGAAAATGATAAACGGACAAAATGCTACATGACGAAAAAGATAAAAAACAAAAATGATAAATGATAAATGAGGAAAATGATAAATGACAAAAATTTTAAATGACGAAAATGATAAATGACAAACATGATAAATGACAAACATGATAAATGACGAAAATGATAAATGACGATAATGATAAATGACAAAAATGATAAACTACAATAATGACAAATGGCGAAAATGGTTAATGATAAAAATAATAAATGACGAAAACAATAAATGTCCAAAATAATTAACGACAAAAAACAATAAATGACTAAAATTATAAAAGACAAAAATTATTACTGACGAATATATTAGTTGCTGAAAATGAGGGCTTTTGTGTGTGTACTCTGTTTTTACTTTTTTACTTATTTCTAAAAATTCTCGTTATGTTTTTTTTTTGAAATTGGATCAGTTTTTTTTAAATTTTTTAAGCCTCCTATAATTTTTTTACATTCTTTATGAAGACCAATTTATGTTTCAGTTATTTATAAAACCTATTTTTTAGTAGCTTGGGTTAGGTTAGAGTGGCAGACCTCTGGCATTGACCAAACAGTCACACGTAGTCCTGTAGGACCGTTGTGGTACCACACGTGTTCCGCGGAACCTATCCGCAACAGCCTCCTGATGGTTAACGCGACGTGACGTAGATCGTACAAGAATCTTCACAGCTCATTTAAACCAGCCACTGCTGTTAATAAACTTCGTGAGTCGACCTAGTTGCAGGCTGCTCACTTCTCCCAGGGCATTGAACCTTCTTCTAGCGAGGCCGGGGCATTTACGCAAGAAATGCTGAATACTTTCCTCCTCTTCTTCAACTCTGCAACTTCTACAGAAGTCCTTAGTTGGTATTTGCATACGTTCAGCGTGTCTACCGAACAGGCAATGTCCGGTGACTACGGCAGTGATGTTTCTTAGGTTTTCCGACTGTGTTGTAATAGCATTGCGGTTTTCCTGTCGTCAAGTAGGGGCCACAATTGCCTGGAGATGCTACAAGTTGCCAGCCCTGTCCATCTGCTTTGTGCAAGTTGTTTAGCTATTTGATCTATATCCTCTTTGACTGATCTCAGTGGTCTAGCCACAGTATTCTCTGCTATCTCGGCAGACCTGCTTGCGCCCTCCTGGCGAGCACATTAGCAGTATCGTTGCCCTGTATTTTGCTATGTCCAGGAACCCAACACAGGGTGATTCATTGTTGAGCACCAAGTGTGCAGATATTGTTGCGACAGCGCCTTACTAATTTTGACTTAGTGCTGCTGGAGCAAATCGCCTTTATGGCTACTTGACTGTCTATATAGATTGCTATAGACGCAGCTGCTTTCAAGCCAGGGTGATCCCGCAGGGTGTAGACTGCTTTATTCACTACAAAAAATTCTTCCTGGAAAATGCTGTAGTAGTCAGGGAGTCTGTACGACCTCTGTATTTGCATGTTCTCGGAGAAGATACCAGCTCCAACCCCGACGTCCATTTTTGAACCGTCTGTGAAGATCGAGTGATCCGCCTCCATTATTACTCTTCCCTACCCGGAATGAGCATAGAAAAGCCCATTTTAAAGTCTGGCAGCGAAACAGTGTAATCAGTCGGCTCTTGCAAATTTTGGCCCGGATATATCCTTAGTATACTGCTGTGTCCGTAGTTGGTGCTGGTCCAGCATTTCGACTCTTTCAGTCGAAGAGCACTTTTTGCAACCACACTATTTCCGTAAATATCCATGGGTATCAGATGCAGCATCACTTCCAGTGCCGCCGTCGGTGCTAAGTAAAGGGCACCGATCACTCCTAAACAAGCTGCCCGTTGTACCTTCGTTAGTTTTTTCATGCCTATTGCTTTTTCCAAAGCAGTCCACCAGACCAGGACCCCGTAGGTTAGTATAGGTCTTACAATGGCTGTATAAATCCAGTGAACCATGTGGGGTTTCAATCCCCACTTCTTACCAATAGCTTTTTTGCAGGCATAGAACGCAACTGACGCCTTTTTAACTCGTTCTTGTATGTTCGTGCCCTAGTTAAACTTGGAGTCCTAGATACTTTGCCTTTTCTTTCAGCACTAAAGTACTGTTGTCCAGGACTGGGAGCCCGAAGTTCTCAATCACCCTTCTGCATGTGAACAGAACCAGCTCCGTTTTTTCTTGGTTGATTCTCAAACCGCATCTCGCAGCCCACCGTTGGAGTTTTCGTAGCGCTGCTTCTGTTAGATCGCTGATGGTATTCAAATATTTGCCCGACACAAGTATAATCAAGTCGTCGGCATATGCAATCACCTTAAATCCAGCCCTTTCTAACACTATAGGAATTTTGTTCATTACTCTTAGCCACAAAGATTAATATCCTGTTAATCCAACGGCAGATGTAGTTGTCAACCCCTGATTCTGTTAGGGCGTCATACACCGCCTCGGTCGTGACGTTATTAAAGGCCCCTTCAATGTCTAGGAAGATTCCAAGAGTATACTCTTTATTTCTAATTGATTTTTCAATTACGCCTACAACCTCATGTAGCGCTGTTTCCACTGATTTGCCTTTAGTATAGGCGTGTTAAGACGAGCTCAGCCCTTCCTCTGGTACCGAATTCTTAATTTGTATATCTAGCAGCATCTCCAACGTTTTTGTGAGAAACGAAGATAGGCTAATCGGTCTGAAGTCCTTGGCAGTCGTGTGGCTGCTGCCAGCCTTTGGTATGAATACTATTTTATTCTTGTTCCAACTTGCAGGGAAATACGTATAATACAAGCTGCTTCTGTATATCACCAGGAGCCAAGGTATTAGGATCTTTTTTCCTTCTTGTAGCATGACGGGCAATATTCCGTCTAGTCCTGGTGATTTATACGGGTCAAATGAGTCAATCGCCCATTCAAGCTTCTCGCTAGTGACCACCGATTTAATGCTTTTTAAATCCGGGGGTTCTCCTTGATCAATGGGGGCTTCCTCTGCCGGTGTATTTCCAGGAAAATGGGCGTCTATTAGTAGTTCAAGGGTTTCCTCGCTGCACTCTGTAAAGGCCCCATCGTTTTTCTTTAGGAAGGAAGGAGCACTCGGCTCCTTCGATAAAACTTTTCTGAGCCTAGGGGCCTCGTTTGTGCTCTCCACTCGCTCGCTGTAGTCTTGCCAGGAATTCCTTTGAGCTTTCCTAATAGCTTTCTTATACGTCTTTAGAGCCTCCCTATAGGCGCTCTCGTCTTCCGTACGTCTGCTCTTTGCTTTATTAAACAGCCTTCGCATGTCCCGTCGTAGCCCACTCAAGTCTGCGTTACACCATGGTGGATATGACTTCTTGGCTGGTCTGCTTATCGGACAGCTTTTGACAAAAGCTTCCATAACACTTTCTGTTAGCTTATTGACGGCACTATCAATTGAACCAGTATTAGGCAACAGATCCTCAGGTGGATCTGCCAGCTTATCAGAGATAATTCTACAAAATTTGTCCCAGTCTGTTTTCTTAGGATTACGAAATGGTTCAGGAGCATTCGTGGATGCGCCGACCTCGAACAGAATCCAGCGATGGTCCGAGAACGAATTCTCGCTGGACACTCTCCAGTTAAATATCTTTAAATCGCTAGATTCATTCGCAAACGTAACATCCAGAACCTCCTCTCTATTCGCAGTGACAAATGTGGGTGTACCGTTACCGTTATTACAGATATTTAAGTTAGATGAGATTATAAAGTTAAAAAGACACTTACCCCGTTCATTGATGTCCGTGCTTCCCCATAGTGTATGATGAGCGTTGGCATCACATCCCAGGATTAGGTTTACTCCTTCAGTCCTGGCAGATTCCACAATATTTTGGACGTCCGCTGATGGTATTGGAGCATCGTGGGCATGTAAACGGATGACAACGTTATTGGTGCCCCTCCTTTCCGTTTCCATTTGACAGTTGTCATGTCTTGGTTGCTAAAATTAGGTATTAAGAACATTTTGTTTTTATTATTAGCTAAAACACAAGTTCTTGGCTTACCTCTGCCCTACAGGGAGTAATTTTTCAGCCTTAATCCATGTATGACGTCGTTTTTGACCAAAGGTTCCTGGATTAAGGCGACGTCGAGGCCCTTCTTCTCCATAAGGAGCGCCAGATGGCACGAAATTATTTTACTATGGTTAAGGTTGATCTGCACCACCGGTAACATCGCTAAGTGGTGTTGGAACATCTATCACAGGAGCAGGTTCTAATTCCTGTACCGCGCCCTGCTCCACTTCCATTGCAGATGTCGTTGTGGCATCCTGCTTGGATTCAGCTGGTGGTACCTCTTGGCTTCTCTCCGTATGTTTGGGAAAGCCCTTGTACACATTAACTGTAATTGCATTAAACCCACAGTGAAACTTGAATTGGGCTTCCTTTAGAGCAGGTAGGGACTCATCCGTGAGTTGTAGGATGACGCTTCTCCCCGTTGGTTTTGGTTCTTCTATTTTCAGAATCCTCCATTTATTGCAGGGAATCTTTGGATTCTGCGCCGCCAGTAGTGGTAGTAAATTCTTTTCGGGGATCACGGGCACCGGCAACCAAATCCTCGCTCTCGGACACTCTGGTAGTTCCGAGCAAGTATGTATAAAGCGACCTGACATTTAGGTGACCAACTCTTAAGCCGTTTTTCATAGTAGTGGAGATTATTGATATAACCACCCAAATTTAAAACTATATCAGCACTATTGCAATCACTCTAAGAACAAAAAAAAATAAAAATTTTAATATTACGCTAAAGAAAGGAATCTATCTTATTATGCACTATTTGTTTTAATGTCCTTATATAATTTATATGATTTAAATATATAAAATTACGAAAATAACAAAAATGTTAGATTTGCAAAAAGAATACTAATAATAATCACTCTGGTTTAGTCCATTTGTATTCATATTCTAACCCCGATGACACGCTGTAAGTAACTATAGTTATTTAAATGAATACAATTAAACTTACCCTCATAAAACTCTTATTAAACCGTAAAATCAAAGGTAATGCACACTTATGATCACTTTTTTAGAGGTTATATTATTCTGGCGCGAAGAAAACCTTTGTGACATAACCTCAATATTTCTCTTCTTTATAATTTATGCTTAACAGAATTATCCTAAGTGTAGCAGATAGGACAAATTTAATTAGTATCGCCGTAAATTTGAATCAAAGTTTACATATTGCGCTGCTTATTTGTCCTAAGTACAAAAATATTTTCAGATGGGACAATCTGTCTAAGTATATTTCACAAGTGACAATTTAATTTAGGAAAGCATGGTATATTTTCACATAGGACAAAAGTTTTAGTGTTATATTGGGTTTATTAAAGTAGATAGGACTTTGTAAGTATGTAGAAAGCTAAAAAACATACATACCTTTCCAAACATACCCAACAAAAAATTGAAAATTTAGCAGTTAGGACAACTACTCTTAGGACGGCAGTATAGTGATTGCCTGGTCCACTATAGGAGCTCGTTAAAGCTGATTTTACCCTCAGCCTTCCATCCTTGGCACGGTTGCTCACACCACCCCGGATTTAAGTCCTCACATCCATAACTGAGCGATTGATGTGCCAGACTCAGTTTTAGCTGACTAAGTCATTACCAGCGGGCGCCCGCGAGGAGGACACGGAGTGAGGATTTTGCCCGCCAATTTTTTTTTTAGTAACATCGGATAATTAAAACAGTTAAAATCCTTTGTAATTCTTTTAACTGGAATAAATTCGGTTACAAAGAATTCATCTATTTCCTAAAAAATCCAAAAACTTTTTTTTAATATAACAGTTTTTTTTTGCACTCGTAAATTTTAATTTTCTTCCAAGAATGGAAACTATCCCAACTTTTCTTCCCAAATTGAAGAGCATGTTGAGTGACACCTTGCGGAAAGGGGCATAAAATTGAAATATAGTTCATGCACTACCTATTTATTTTTCATTTTCTGTAACCTGGTAAGCATGCAAGAAGAATTTAAAAAATGTTCTTTAAATATTTCATATTTTTTTTGTTAGAACTCTAGCCTTAAATAAAATTCATTTGTAACATTATGTACCATTTTTGGATTATTTGTCCAATTTCGTATGTTGATCGTTGCTCAAATTTCTCTAAATTTTCTAATTTTGTCACGGAAACTTTACTTTTTTAAATATTATTATAAACTTATATCATTTGCTGTTATATCTTTCGTTCTTAACTAAACAATCACATTTACATAAAAAAAGATTTTGACAATGAAGCAGTATTAAACTTTTTGATTTGCCGAAGCCTGGAATTACATTTTTTGTATCAGCATTTAATTGTATATGATGATTAATGAACAATATTTATCGTAAGGAATATTTTATAACATGGACATGTCGTAGTTTTGAAATAATTGTAGTACTTTATATATTTTTTTTTATTGCCAAGAGAGCCAACGTTCATTTCTGCTTTTTATAAATAAACACTATAAAAGATTAATGTTGCTTTCTCTTCTACTTGTCTCTTATTACAATGCTTTCACACCTTTATTCTAGTGAGAGTCTGCCAATACTTTATCAATAAAAAATAAATACGCAATATCTTTGCAAGACCTAATGCTGATAATACTATAATAAAATATCAATCTGCCATACGAAGTTTAAAGAAATTATGTCCGGTCCTGTCTCTTTGGATCAGACTTTATCAGTGCGCCATAAATGACAAGTTACTTGAATGCGTAGAGAACTTTTATTTTACCTTCTATAAATAATATTTCTTAAAATGTCCCATCAGCAGGAACTAATATACATATAGTATATTTCTTATTCGTTTATTATTAAATATTTAAATATGTTTTTGTCAAAAGTCATTGTTAATATCGAGCTTAGCCTAAATATTCCATCCAGACGGAAATTACCAAAAAGAAAGATAAAATTTAAAAACTCTTGAAGCATTCGTTTTTCTCCGGTTATAAATCAAGCCCGTTCCGGATGGGGTTAAATCAAATAAGAAAGACACCATTTTTTACTTACTCGGTGAAACAGCTGCCTAACGAATCAGCACAGTGTCGTCAGATTATTTTTATTGGCTGAACAGTTGATTTATTGAAGTTAAAATTGAAATAGTTTTATTATTTACTGTAATCATTAAAAAAACAGTGGCGTGGGTCTATAAAAGTTATAGAAGCACCCTTCCTCTGCTTGCCATGACCCAAAACCATTTTTCTGGAACATATTAAATTTATTTTTAAATAATTTTATTATCTGTAATGTCTAATATTTGTCTGGTCTACTATTAGAATCATTGCTTGATCAGTTGATCGACGGCGCTTCTCCCGCTTATAGCATAATTTTTTTGACAATGACAGGCGAAATCGGTTAAGAAACAAACACTGCGTGATATTTGAAACTAACCTAACTATAACGCGGATACATGTTATTCTAATCAGGGGTAGAACGTAAACTGAACTCCTACCAATAAATTTTGGATGAATGGAAGAAAATAATAAAACTGCTGACACTGGCCAAAAATATTGCTCCATTTGAGATCATTAATTTTATATCATGTTCTTGTAAAACAACAATGAGCCGTATTCATAAAACTGAAGGATATTCTTGTAAGTATAAGGTAGAAGTATAAGGTTTGGAGTTGAAGAAAAAGGTAGGAGTATATAAGCATTTCCTTTTTTTCGTATTCATAATGATTACCTTATACGTGCAAGGATATCCTCCAAGAATAAGTACCTAAGGGTATGTGAATAAACTTATTAATTATTCGAATTTTGTTTTTTAAAAACCAAAATGTTTTGATATTAGTATGACGTAAATAATAAAACTAAATTAAATTTGAACTTTTATTTTATACAGTTTGATACCTACATTTAATTATCAAAGTTGTTTATTACAATGCTCAAATTTCTTCTGACTTCTTGTCCTTGCTGGCGAAAAGGTAGATCAAATTCGTCATTATTATTGTCATCTTCTTCTGGCACTTCTTCTTCAGGTGCTTCAAAATCGATGTCTTTCAAATTTTTTGCCACGTTATGAAGCACAATACAGGCAACAATTATTTTTGGCACATTCTCCAATTTCACTCGGCAAACATATTGCAAAATAGTAAATCGACGGTTCAGTTGACCAAAACAACGTTCAATAATTATCACCCTCTCTTTTTTCAAGTTTATTATAATTAGTTCAGGACCTCTAGCGTTATTTCTGAATGGACTCATGAGCCACAGCTCTATACCATATCCATCATTATCAAGTAGCACGACGTTGTTTTTATTTTGTAAATGAACCCTTATTTGTGAATTTCTCCATATTCTTAAATCGTGGATCGATCCATGCCAACTAACGTTCATATCACTAGTATGTGCATCCAAAGTGGCTTGCACATTCAGCGTAGCACAGTCAACTACACCAATTGCTATCGGAACCCTATACTTGCTTTGCCATAACTGTTTCGCATTCAGAAGTTCATTGTTAGTAGACGGAAACTTTATGCAGTAATTTGATTACGCAACTATGCTGTCAATTATGGCAGTCACTGTACGAGATACTGTAGATTAACTTACATCCAGTTCTTGACCAATGCCTTTCTAATACCCAGGGTCACTGAGATAGCGTAAACATATCTTTATTTTTAGGACGGATGATAACGCACCTTCTCGAGTGTCAGCATTTATTCCAAAAATGGGTTAGCAAGCCATTGCACATTTTCCTCTTCAGACCATTATAATTCTTTGTAATCACGAACAAGTGTTAATAAACGCTACTTGAAGTGTTTAATCTCTCTCATAGTTCCAAAACATCTGCCATCGCTACAACTGATCACTACACGACTGAGTCTGCTACTGACCATACTCAAAATTATTGAAGGATATGCTTTTTATTTAGAGGAAAAGGTAACGTTTATGAACAACCAAATACTTTTTTGGAAAGGATATGCTCATACTCTTTAAGTATAAGGTTTTAGTTGGAATATTATGAATGCGATCTAAAGGATTTCTTTTATATTCTGCAAGTATAAGCAAAACCTTTTTTTTATGAATACGGCCCAATGTGTGATTTAAATCGTTGCAAATGTGTTACAAATAAACTTAGGTTTTTTGAGCTGAATATATGTGAAGGTGACGAAGACACATATAAAAATAATACTGATAAAGAAGCAGCTGTTTGTTATTGACAATCGCGATGAAGAGAACTTTTAAATTAGAATATTGATGATTTGATTCTAGTCGGTACATAGGGGTATTTATAGATACTCGTTAAAAAAAATTAAATTCATTTAAATTAAAATTGAGCTCAGTCTTGCCCTCGTTAAGTGTTATTTGACACGTCTAGCAGATTAATTAATGTGGCTTTATAATTATTATACTTCGTTATTTTATACAAGGGACGATATTTTCTGATTCAAATCAGATTTTCGTTTTAAGTAACATAATTAATTATTTTCTAAACACGGTCTAGTGTGCAAGTATATTTGTATTACTGTATTTGTATACTGGTCAGATGATACTTCGTCCAAATTTAATATAACCATTTTCATAAAAAAACACAAAACAGTTGTTTAACTCTGTAAATACATATTTTTTTGAGAAAATGTATAGAGTACTTTTGATTTAGTATTAGCAGACAAATATATTTTTTTAAATGAACATTCTATCTTAATTTAAACCAGATATATCGCCGCTGTAAGTTTACACATCGTAGAGAGTACTGGATTTTTATATATAAAAACACATTGTCTATCATAAGCCACTGACTTGTATCATCCTGCCCTTGGACCTCATTTCGATATTCAATATACTGCACCTCTTAAAGATAAAACTGAAGTAACAATTTATCAATACTTTCAAACAGACTATAACCAACTAAACCAGTACCTGCATGAAGTGGATTGGTCATTTTTGTCCGCAGAATCTGATTAAATTTCAGTACCAATATCCACTATTAGCAAATGCTTCGTAGTCCTGCAGAATAACACTTGCAGAAAATGTAAAACAATTGTGATTTTTTGGCCACCACAATACCTAATACCAATGAGATTTTTTTTTAATAAGTCCAGTTTAAAAAAGGAAGCTTTAATGACGGAAAATCCTGCAGTGCTTATAAGAAAGCAGAAGAAACCCAAAATCTTGGAATTTCATTTCGTAAAAACCTCTTCCGATGTTCAGGAAATTAGCGAAAATGTTCCCCCAGTTAAATCGCTTTGTCGTCAAATGAGGCCGCAATATTGGGAAAAATGTTTAAAATGGAAGATCGGTGTCGGGTAAACTGCGTAAACGGAAGTGATCGAGATAATTCACGTCTTTATTCCAAAAAGAGTCCGCCACTAAACGGCAATTTGAAGATGTTTAGATTAGATATTTTAAAGTTCGGAACATTAATTTGAAGGTTCTTGAGATGTTTTCGTTCAGTTACGACATACAGAGTTCTACAAATACGTGTAACACCCTACAGCATTATGATAAGAAACGGATCAGCCGTTTGTAATAAGAATCAAGAATCGCTCGAACCCGTCGAATTTATTTTTTTGAAAAAAGATCTTATACAGGGTAAATCATAAAAATGCTACTTGTACCAACTTAAATTTTTTTAAATTTAAAACAAAATACTTTATCGGCGGGAATTCTAGAACCCGGTGCGACATCTTGCGTCCCAGTACGGTACCTTAGAAAAGGTCAGTCGTAAAGGGTTTATTCTGTAAAAACAGAAAATTTTGCCCGGAACGGGTTCTATAATTCCCGTCGATAATCGATCCTGACAAGTGATTTGTCTTTGTGTCCTGTTTCCTTTTGCCAAACTGAGCCTCACTGATGAGCCGTAATAACAGCGAAACGCGTCTGGAGATGGGTTTGGCAGAAGGAAGTAGACAAAACTCTTTTGAATTAAAATACTTTATGTTATCACGCATTTGGGCCACCCTGTTCATAAGAAAATAGGTTCCTAAAATATAAATATGTATAAATTAGCTTAGGAATGAAATTCCTCACTTAATTCCTATACGAGTTATGGAACCCTGACACACTATTGCAGGACCATGTATGGATGAAATGGATGAAATCCTAAATTCCTGTCTTGTCAACCCAAACCCCAGTTATCGCTGGATGACGTATGAAATGTGAGTTCTTTGGACATGTTATACCGTGCGAGCAAAATTATTTGCATCAAAGAGGGCCTTCCATCTAAGGACGTAATGCTTAGACGCAGAGCTTAATACCTGTTACGTGTCAGTAACTACCTGAATTAACAATTAATCAGTTATTCCGTCATTTTTGACAGTTGTTACAAGTAATTTGATTCATCGTTAATTTTTCCAATTTCTTGAACAATTCACATAATGGGCAACATTTTCCTAACGTTACTTTTACTGCTGGGGATTTGTATCATTGCCTGAAAAGAACCGTGGCTGTATTTAGGGATTTAGTTTAGATTCTATACAACTCAAAAAAGGAGCAGGAAGATCATCTGTAAAAACAGAAGAACTTGTTGCAAACGTCGGTGAAATAATGCAAAATACGCCAACAAATTGTATAAGATGCCTCTCCCAAGAAGTGGGAAGATCTTATCGAACATGCAGGACTATTCTTAAGAAGCAGCTAAATTTATTTTCTTATAAAGTGCAACTATTCCAACCCGCAGGTTTTAAAAGACGCAGGAATTACTCTCAATGGTTTACCCAAAATTTATTGGAAAGAAATGATTTATTAGACCTGACATATTTTTCGGATGAAGCCTCTTTCCACCTTTCCGGTTATGTGAATTCTCAGAATACATGTAATTATTTTTCGTTTTCTTTCTGTATATTCTTACTTTGTTAATTTTGTAAACAACAAAAATAAATTTGTATTTGTCTCCTTATTTTATTAGGTACTCATTAGTTTGGCATAAATATCATGTCATAATATGAATTTGACAAAATTTTTACCCAGATTTGGTTATATACAGTGAGGACGTAAAGTCTGGAATAATTTCATTATTTAGGGAACGCTGAATGTTTTTAAAAATCGCTCGGACAAGTCGATTTTGTTTTTTTAATACGCATTTTATTCAATATTTTTTATTATACAGGGTGTCTCCGAAAGCACTCTGCTTGGACCAACTTTAATTTTTTAAATAGGAACCCCCATTTTTTTTTTATTTTAGGATTCTGTGCATAATTGTGAACATTTTTTATCTAACATGTCATTATGATTTATCGACAGTTAAAGTTCGAAAATAAATAAAACAATTAATTATTTATCATTTTAATAAATGTTGAAAATGTTGCCCAAAGGTTAATTGGCAGTAATTGCGGTTTTTTTAAAGTAGTTCTCACAAAAATTGTCTATTTTAAAGTTTGGAATTTTAAATCGACTTCTTAAGACCCGCTCCGTTTCTTTCAACTACTAAACGTGTACGTTACGAGTTTCCGTGGGTTTATTCGCCGTTTTTTTCTCTCGCTTTTATTTAAGTTTTATTTACTTTGAGAAGGATTTTATTATTCCTGACGAGTAGCCGACTTTAAAGGGCTTTAAAACTTAAACCTAAAAATTCAGGAATTTAGTTTTAATTACAGTGATTCTACTTATACAGGTTAGGCGAAAAAAAAACCTGTACAAAGATTGATTGACTTCTGACGTCAAATTAGCCGGTAGAGAGCGCCAAATATTTAAAAAAATTTAGGTACTTACTTCCAAAATTTTCTTGAAAACGTGCTAATTTTTATAATGTTTGCTGTGTAGTCGAAGACTATTAAATGACTTTTGGTCTGCTGTTTATGATGTTTTAATTTTTTTCAATGTTTAAATATGTGTTAGGTTCGTGTCTATTTTTAATATAAATTTGGAAGGAATTAGTAATTTTCGTTACAAGACCGGAAAGTAGTGTTTTTCAGGTCGAGACAAGCATTTTCATGACGAACCGTAGGCGAGTCCTGGAAGCTTGGGGAGACTTGCAAAACACTATTATTGGTTGCGTGACGTACAATATTTTGTTTAAGACCGACACTTCGATATACATTTAATTCTTTATTTTATTTTTATTTTATATTATTTTTAAATGCGTCGTATGACTTCTCGTAACGGACTTGTGATTTTATTGGCAATATATCGTAAGTCGCTTTCCTTGCTGCTTCCAAAATATCTTCTGGAATCTCATTTTCCGTGTGGGATAATTCAAAATCTGAATTCATTTTTTTAAATTTGCGCACTCGCGCAACAAGTTTCACATAAACAAATTAGAATTCAACGAACTGTCACTCGACAATACATCGAAATGTTGTTATCATAGTAACGAAATCAAGGTAGATTTTATTATCAAAGAGCGATTTAAAAAATAAAAAAAACAGTGACCGGAAAAATCTTTTGCCGGTCCCTCACGTCCATTTTGCGGTCTTGATCGACAAAACATTATTTTCTGGACGAAAAATTGTCCAGAAAAAGTATATTTTCTGGTCGGTCTTAAAAAATAGTATATTATTACATAACAAGTGTTGAAAGTGGTACATTTGGCATTTAGCACAAGGCGTAAGCCGAATGCGGAAATTCCCGAGTTTAAGAAAATAACTTTCACACGAATAATGTACACAATTTTCCCTACGATCATAAAAATTATCAAAAACATTTTGTTTTATTTTTATTATTTTGTAGGTTTATCACCATTGTGTTGTACAAATTATGTCAACACTAGAGTTAAAAAATGTTAAACAAATCTCAAGGCGGATTCCAACAAAAATGTCTATATTGAAATAAAAAAAAAACAATGCCCATTTCACCCATTTTAACTTACCTAGTTTATAGAGGAGGACTTTTTATTAGGTTAAATGCCTAGTTTAAAATTAAAAAAAAAACTTTTTCTCCTATTTGCTTACTCTCATCTAACTATCTATGTCTGTGTACACTGAATAAAATTCGTTTCTGATTATTTAGCTCCTTGCATACTTTCAATAAAAAAAATACCTAAGTATAGGTACGTACAAAAATTACAAAACCAAAAAATAACACTGCAGCAACAAAGTCATATCCTCAATAATTGTAGATTTATGGAGATGGAGTTAAATACCGATAACTCTTATTATGCGTCCCCTTAATACTACAACTAGGTAACTCAAAATTTGTGATTTTTCAGTAGAGCAGTTTTAAGTTTGCCAAAAATAAAAAGATTCCTATTACGGCAAATCAAAATTGGTTCTGAATATATCGCAGGTAGTTGAAATTAATCTAAATCCTGATAATTTTAAGTGGTCAAAACCCTTGTTTTCATTATTTTTTTAATAATTAAATCGGATATCTAGTTTTAGCAATTCGTTTTTTAGAAAAAACATTTGCTTGCTTAAAAGCTAAAAGAAATACAGAACAAATAATAATAAATGTAATAATTAACAATAATTATTCTTCCTTACTCACTCTCGCTTATGAATGAATAAATATCACACAATCGCCGCTAGAAACAATTGCACAAATAGGCATCTTGTAGAAACTCGGGAAAGGGCTGTCAACAAGTCAAGTTAGCCAGGCGCACAATTAGGTATTTCAAATAAACCACTTGTTGCATTAAACAAATTCGGCGTTGCCAGATACACGATTAGATATTTTAAGGTGACTAATTTTAGCAGTAATTTTTTTTTGGCTTTAGGACATATCTATATTGTGTCATTGGATTTCTCTACTATCGAGTGAGAATTGAACTTAGCTAGTTGTAGCATTAAAAGGGGCGTGCAAAATTATACCGGCAAAAGTAGATAACTCACGATCACAAAAATTTGAGTTACCTAGTTGTAGTATTAAGGGGAAAAATGTTAGGTTCTATATTCGATTTGTTTTGAATAATGCTTATATTATTAATAAAATAACTTTACTTACGTAAAGCACATTTACTAATCCTGTATCCTTAAACATTGTATGGGTATTCTATTCTAGATAAGATAATTGTAAAAATCGAACTTAATTTATAAGTCGGTATTCCATTTCTGTTCTAGATAAACCCTTTTTTTCTGTGGTTCATAGTTTAGTGCTGAACTTATTTTTCCTATTTATTTTAATAGTATATTAAAGTATAAGTGGATATTAAGGTCTTTAAAACACGCGCGATTTTGCAAGCACGACGGCGCAGCCGGAGTGCTTGAAATAGAGCAAGTGTTTTAAATACTAGTTATCCACGAATACTTTACATTATTTTTTTTTATTGGTATTTATATTACAAAAAATGTAAATAATAACTTAGTAAGTAAGTGAAATGGTTGAATTCGCGATGTGATATACCTGTCGTTGTCATGAAAATGAGGAGAACAAAAAATACCTTCCAATCTGTCACATAAGATTCATTGTTGTCACCGTTGTCATTGGTTGTCTATTGCTTAAAAAAATATTTTATTTGACGTTAAAAGGTTATTCTGTCAAATCAATAATTCAAAAGTTGACATATTTAGACTTCACGTTTCACGGGTTGTTGATGTTGCCATGGTAACTTTAAAACACGCGTGTTTTTGAAAGTGGGATTTAATCACGCTGAGGCGTACTTTAAATAGGCGAAATAGGGTATCAATAAAAGAAAAACTCTTAATGGTTCTCAGAACTAACGAAAAAAAAGAGTTCTTTGTATATTATGTAGTAATGTCCTAGTGTACTTTACCTCACCCAGCACCCCAATTTGCTTCAAGGGTCCCGTTACTTTAATATTTTTTTAGTTTTCTGACAAATTCGTCAGTCATCAGCTGTTTTTCATTTCAACACATGTATGGAAAAAAATATTTCAACACGCGTGTGATATAATGCACTTTCTAGCCAAGTTAACCGTGTTTTTTTTCTCATTTTCATAGGTGGTCATAGGAAAATACTATTTTTTAGGCAATCTAAAGTAGAAACATTCCATATCTGGGTAAATCTGTTTAATTATAAAAAATTATTGAAAACTCGTTTTTACCTGATGACTAATTACACTATCCGCTTTTAAACGATCCGCGATAAATCCATGACGGTGCAAATTTGCTAAATTACTGATGCCGAACTAATAAAATTTTAAGAGCCAGTTAAAGTGGTTTAATCTAAAGTTAATGATGGTAACTAGGTTTGAAAATTAATAGCATTGACGTACTGAAAATTGTACACAAGAGGGCCAAGGAGAGTAAAATTAATTTTAATTGAGTTCTAGACGTTAGAAAGAGCACTGAGAATATGACAAACCGTTAATTTTTAGATAACACCGGCGACTCGTCGTGGAAGGTAAAGTAGAATTTAACGCTTTAGATCATAATATAATTTAAGGTATTATTGTAGGTATATTTGATTTTATTGGTAAATTAATTTACAAAGGCTTCTATTAACCCTAATTTCAGATTTACGAGAAAATTTGCAAAATTTATTTTTCATAAAGTCTATCCACCACTGGTTCAGCTCATGTTTAAACCATGGGACCATCTACAGGGTGACAATTTAAGAACTTGAAATGGTCATATCTTAGGAACGAAAAACTGAAGAAAAAAACGCAAAAAACTGTTTCTATAAAACGAAGGGGGAACAAAAACAAGCGTATTATCCCACCCTTATCTGCAACCCCTTGGACAGGGTGAGATACACCCCTAAAATCTTAAATAGAAAGGAGGGTCGAGTGATACATCATTTTGAAGGTCTTGAAAAATGCTTTCCAATGGTACCATATAAAGCTACATTTCAGGAAATTCTTCTCTGTTTATTAAGGAAAACAATAAATGAAAACACAATTTTGAAATTTTTTATTATTATTTAATTAAATGTTCAAAATGAATGCTACCAATATCCTGGCATATTAAGAGATATTTCTTAAGAATTCTAAACATTTTAAGCCTAGGTATTTTCTTTTGGTTTATTTGCTATGGTTTTTTTGTCGAAAAAAAAAATTGTTTATAAATATTCGCATTTTATTATCACAGAATTTACTTTAAAAGTAACTTGTACTAGTATTATTATTTTAAGAACAGTTGACTTTCGGTTCAGTTTAAACGAAATGCAGCACTTCTTATCTTTAACAATGGTGTACAGCACAGCTGGACGTGTAGAAATTATTTTCATTTATGGTTCCCACGATCAATGTTTCTTAAGGACAGCTCAACGTTTTGACGAAAAGCATCCAGGTCAAAATGTAAGCCCGGAGTATGTTCGCGAACTAGTAGCCAAATTTGAAGAATTTCTGTCGCGAATAAAAAGATAAATCAACCGAGACTAGCCGACGAAGCAGCGCAAATTGAAATTCGGGGCAATGAATTCAACTTTATCAACTCGTCAAGCAGCTGTAGCAACTGGATTATCTCGTGAATCAATAAGAAAGGTACTTAAATTTCATAAGTTTTATCCCTATAAACTGCACATACTGCAAGAACTTGGTGACGACGACCAGACAGATAGAATTACGGCAGAACCTCGACTAGTTAAAAATATTTGCTTCAGTGATGAGTGTACCTTTTATTTAAATGGGCGTGTTAATAAGCAAAACTGTCGTTACTGGAATGACGAAAACCCCCCACGTATTTAGAGAAGGACATACCCAGTACCCCCAGAAAATTAATGTTTGGGCTGGTATATTGGGAGATGTTATTATCGGCCCAATATTTATACAAGAAAATTTAAATGGCGACAGGTATGCTGAAATGCTACAGAGGTCTATCGAACCACTAATAGTGCTAGAATTAGAAAATCAGAGGGACATACTCGGAAATTTATCTTTAGAAGAACGCTTACTACATTTCCAACAGGATGGAGCACCTCCGCATTATGTAGTTCCCGTTAGGCAGTGGTTGGATGATAATTATCCCAACCAGTGGATTTGAAGAAGAGGTCCTGTTGAATGGCCACCTAGATCCCCGGACCTAACACCTCTTGACTTCTTTTTGTGGGGTCACCTAAAATCTGTGGTTTTTAAAACGCAACCTTAGTCAGTAGAGCAACTTCAGCATACAATAGTTTAGGAATACCGTGCTATATCCAGAGAAACATTTGCAAATGTACGTGAAGAATTTGAAAGTAGGCTTTATTATTGTCTTCAAAATAACGGAAATCATTTTGAACATTTAATTAAATAATAATAAAAAATTTCAAAATTGTGTTTTCATTTATTGTTTGCCTAAATAAACAGAGAAGAATTTCCTGAAATGTAGCTTTCTATGGTACCATTGAAAAGCCTTTTTCAAGACCTTCAAAATGATGTATCACTCGACCCTCCTTTTTATTTAAGATTTTAGGGGTGTATCTCACCCTATCCAAGGGGTTGCAGATAAGGGTGGGATAATAGGCTTGTTTTTGTTCCCCCTTCGTTTTATAGAAACAGTTTTTTGCGTTTTTTTCTTCAGTTTTTCGTTCCTAAGATATGGCCATTTCAAGTTCTTAAATTGTCACCCTGTAGATGGTCCCATGGTTTAAACATGAGCTGAACCAGTGGTGGATAGACTTTATGAAAAATAAATGTTGCAAATTTCCTCGTAAATCCGACCTTAGGGTTAATATTGTCGGATATGGAATTGGCACCCTTAAGGCTAGAGAAATAGTTGTAACGTAACAGCGGTGTAAAGACTCTTAAGGTGGCGTAGCTTATCGCAAAAAAGGTGTGATAAAGAAAAACTAGTGTGTAGAAGAGAGACAGTGACATTTGCAGTAAATAGTGAAGAGAGACGGTGACATTTGAGTTTAGTAGTAGGGGTCAGAATTGAAATGTTTATAGAAAATAACTATTTTGTAATTGGTTGGGATAAAGGATTCCAATCCCCTCTTTTTAGAGTGTGGGAAGACAGACGAAAAAAGGAATCCCTTCTTCCAATTGGTAGGGGTTGCAAAACAATATAAAAACACGAAAGAGCACTTACGACAGAGAGTTGAAATTGTTCAAGTTCAAGTGTAAGGGGAACCTCTGCCCGTTTGCCGGTTAAAAGTAATTAATCTATTTAAATGTAAGGGAAAACTCTGCCCGTTTGTCAGTTGAAATAATAATTGTCTAAAAGTTAAATTCAAGTTATGGAACCCACTGCTCCAGAGACGACCTACTTTGCTCCCATTGCGTAAGTGTTCTTTATCTATTGGTTTATAACATGTAACTGTTTTAATTGTTTAATTTCCTTTTGATTTGAGTTATTATAAAGTTATAGTTGTTTCTTCTGACTTACTTGGATTAATCTATCGTTCCTGAAGTGAGTCTTAAGAGGGCGACTCAACTTTAAAATAACTTTCTAAATTACCATTTTGTAAACATCTGTTATTTTGGTTATTTTACTAGTTTTAAGATTGTATTTTTATTTATCACAATTATTATCATTGCTTTTGCTTTTCTTGTCATTTAATAAAATTGTTAAAAATCCCTTGGTGTTTCAGTGAAGAACTAGAGAGCATCCTTAAACCCGTTAAGACAAATTAAATAATTATTTTTATAAATCTCTATTTTAAACTATCTAAGCTACACAACCCTAATACCCGGTGTTTTAACACACATTAAAGCGATCAATATTATATGTGGCCTCAAGTCTAAATTTGGGACAATTATGCCAAAAACTGTGGGCACTCTCATACACTTTGTTAAAAATACGCAAAAAATATCCTCAGTTAGTATTTACACCAGGACACCGTAATATAATTTTGGTCGAGAAGTTCATGACTTCATACATGTTTTTTGTCAATTCAATATAGTAATAACAAGTCAACAAGAAATACTGCAAATACACAAAATTAATTTTGGGGGATCTTTTTCTATATTTTCAAATTTAACATATTTTCAAAAAGTACGATTTCAGAAAGCCTAACTCACTACAAAAAATTTAATAACAAAACTAATAACAAATTAATTCTCCATACTAACTTAGTACATAACTTACTAATGTACACCATAAGTTAGAAACTTTCATCAAGTGCACATGCAATAAACTAAAAATTTTTTTTTAACAATTATTTTGAGGTATTTCCTACTACTACAAGCTCCACATATGGCATACTTAGTGACCACATATGAAGCATCGATACCACTCATTTTGAAGTAACAAGTCATTAATACACTATGCAGAGTTCAGTTTCTCTGCCTATCAACATCTCTCAATGTTCAACCCGAAATTGTGAAGTTTACCATAAATTAGACGAATTAATGTTGGTGTTTACCCAAGAAATACAGACTATGGAACCGAATCTGACAAATTTTGAACCAGCCGTTCACAAGGAAAAATACAGGGTAGGTAATACACAAAGAAAGGTCTTGTGACAAAGCGTCAGTTTGAAAGTCTAACACATGACGACGTTAATTTAAGACACAATATTTTTTAAAATATACGAAACCCATGCAGTCTGATTATACTAATTTTGTTCAAAATTATAAAATATCACTAGTCCAGAAAATTCGAATTTCTAAAGTATACAATTTACAGAATTTTATTACAACTGAGTCACAAGAGATTGGTTATTTAGCAAATCAAGTTTACGAAATTTTTTTTTTAAGTTTGAACTTTTGTCAGTGTTTTAAAAAACACGAACTTATAGCTTCAGGCAGGTATCATCATGTTCCAATATAATCATTCAAATTTAACAGAAATATTTGAAGTTCAGGAGGACACATATGTCATTACTCACCCAAAATCACCCAACAAACATTATTTGTTCTTCGAACGTACAAAATGTACCAGACAATATTTTATCACAACCTGGTGCAATTGAAGTAAAGGTTCCTTGTAATGGTCAACTTAGTACAAAAAATAATATTTACATAACACACAATAACCCCGTTAAAATCAACAGCTATATTACCCGCTACGTGGTAAAAGTGAGAATCATTTTTGGGTGACATTTAAAAAAAAAAAAAAAAAGATTTTATTTCACAGCCAGTATTTACAGACTTAAATAAATGTCTTAACGCTAATTGGTCATTATCTGTCCCACATCTTAATTTGTAAATTTCTAATAAATTACAAGTAATAAAGGAAAAATTAATGAATTTGTAAACTACGTCAGGACATTTTTTTTTACGTACATAACAATACGTTACTAATATTTTGGAATATCGTTTTGTCTATTATCATAATTTATTTACTATGAAGATTAAATTTGATAGGATACTTTCCCTTATGTTAAACCGGTTAGATCGCAAGTTGTTATAGCGCACGAGGTTAGGTCACGTGATGATAATTTTTTTAGAGTTCCATGTGATATGAATAAAAAAAATTTTTGAGAGTTCCACGTGATGATATTTTTTTGTGGAGTTCCACGTGATGGTTATATTTGGTTGCATTAATGATATGCATAATTTTATTATTACTTGCGATATTGAGAATTATATTGTACAATAAATGAATGTAAAAAATAATTCTACGCGTAATGAAAGAGATGTAAAAAAGAATTCTACGCGTAATGGCAGAAATAAACGTAATGAAAATAATGCTAGCAGAGACAAGTAATGAACGTACTAGAAATACTAACAAGATCGAAATGTTAGAATTATCCGGAAAACAGGGAATATTGTCTCTCCCTGCAGGACAAACTGTCAAAGTTTTATTAAATTTACAGAAATACCGAAAAAATGACAGTACAGTCTAAGGTGATCACCCGTTACTATCATCAATTAATATTATAATTTTTTTTATCATCGTTATTTGGTATACCAACAGTTTGTATATGGCCCTGGCCAGGCTTAAGTATTACAAACGTGTACATAATAATTCTACTTTTAACTATTCAATGTGTAACTATTCAATGTGTAACTATTCAATGTGTAACTATTTACTACTAGAGGTATAATATACATATACATGTATTACATTTTAAAAGTTCTAGCAGTTAAATTGTATTACGTACGTACTTCAGTAAGTCAAGACCTTACTGTAAATGTGTTAATAAGGTCATATTGTTATTTTTATTATATATCATTGTAATAATTATTGGAAATAATTTGTAAATGAAACGTTTGTTTTGTAACCCAAGAAAAAATTTTCAATTTGTCGACCTTTATTTTAAAATGGAGACTCGTACTAACACCCAATTTTGTTAAAATGTAACTCATACTGCACTATTTGTTTCATGTATCGACAACAACCTGGAGAACTACACACTACACCACCTGAAAGCTATCCAAATCACCAAAGTTGTCAACTATGCTAACAGTCCTCACGTTACATATCATCACTTTGTGAAAAACAGCAGCCGTTTTGGTAGAAGCCACTCCCTAAAATCAGTAAGGGCAATTCCTTCAATGCTACCCTACAAATCGTCCATCCTTCGCAAAAGAACCACAAGTTATTTGGGTGGTTACAGGTTGGTCGCCGTGGAAGTCGACCCTGGAGGAGGGGGTATTGTCGGATATGGAATTGGCACCCTTAAGGCTAGAGAAATAGTTGTAACGTAACAGCGGTGTAAAGACTCTTAAGGTGGCGTAGCTTATCGCAAAAAAGGTGTGATAAAGAAAAACTAGTGTGTAGAAGAGAGACAGTGACATTTGCAGTAAATAGTGAAGAGAGACGGTGACATTTGAGTTTAGTAGTAGGGGTCAGAATTGAAATGTTTATAGAAAATAACTATTTTGTAATTGGTTGGGATAAAGGATTCCAATCCCCTCTTTTTAGAGTGTGGGAAGACAGACGAAAAAAGGAATCCCTTCTTCCAATTGGTAGGGGTTGCAAAACAATATAAAAGCACGAAAGAGCACTTACGACAGAGAGTTGAAAATGTTCAAGTTCAAGTGTAAGGGGAACCTCTGCCCGTTTGCCGGTTCAAAGTAATTAATCTATTTAAATGTAAGGGAAAACTCTGCCCGTTTGTCAGTTGAAATAATAATTGTCTAAAAGTTAAATTCAAGTTATGGAACCCACTGCTCCAGAGACGACCTACTTTGCTCCCATTGCGTAAGTGTTCTTTATCTATTGGTTTGTAACATGTAACTGTTTTAATTGTTTAATTTCCTTTTGATTTGAGTTATTATAAAGTTATAGTTGTTTCTTCTGACTTACTTGGATTAATCTATCGTTCCTGAAGTGAGTCTTAAGAGGGCGACTCAACTTTAAAATAACTTTCTAAATTACCATTTTGTAAACATCTGTTATTTTGGTTATTTTACTAGTTTTAAGATTGTATTTTTATTTATCACAATTATTATCATTGCTTTTGCTTTTCTTGCCATTTAATAAAATTGTTAAAAATCCCTTGGTGTTTCAGTGAAGAACTAGAGAGCATCCTTAAACCCGTTAAGACAAATTAAATAATTATTTTTATAAAGCTCTATTTTAAACTATCTAAGCTACACAACCCAGTCGTCTACAAATCGTAGTCCGACAATATCGTCCGGCCATCTTATTGGGGGACGTCCTTGGTTACGGTATCCTTCTTGTCTTGGTCTAAATTCTAGGATTTTCTTGGTCCATCTTTCATCTCTGTCTCTGGCAACATGTCCTGCCCAGTTCCATTTCAGCGTTGTGATTCTTTCTACTGCGTTCGTAACACCTATTTTTTCGCAGATGGTATGGTTTGGAATTCTGTCTCTGAGGGATATACTCAGCATTGATCTCTTCATTGCTCTCTGTGCCACTTGGATTTTGTTTATGACCTTTCTGATAAAAGTCGATGTTTCTGCTCCTTATGTTAACACCAGAAGCACGCACTGATCAAAGACCTTCCTTTTTAAGCATATGGGAATACTTGATTTAAAAACATCCCTCAGTTTTCCGTAGGCTGCCCATGTCAATCCTTCCTGTTTAATTCCGTGGTCTGATTGTCTCTTCCCAATTTAATATCATGGCCTAAGTATTTATAGCTATACCTACACTTGTTCTATCTGCTTGCCATTCGTTGAAATGTTTTTAGCCAGCACAAGGTCGGTCATGTATTACTGTTTTAGAGAAGTTAATTTTCAGCCCTACCCGCGCACAAGAGCTTTGAAGGTCCTGAAGAAGCGTACATGCATGATTTACCCGGTCTGTTATAAGAACTATGTCATCTGCAAACCTCAGGTTGTTCGGATAATCCCTATTTATGTTGACTCCAATGTTGTCCCAATTCTTGTTCTTCATGGCGCTCTGCAGCAATGCGGTAAATAGTTGATATGATGAGTTGAGATATGTTGTCTCCTTGTCTAATACCCCTCTCCAAAGGGAATTTTCTGGTGTCGTCATACTACATTCTAACTGTAGCTGTTGCACTATTGTGTATATTCTGTGGAAGGGTTGTGAACCTATGGTCAATACTGCGCTTCGTAAGCGTTCTTAACATGAAGCTATGCTAGACTGAGTCAAATGTCTTCTCAAAGTCTACAAATAAGTAGGGAATAGTAAGCGTTCCTAATCCATCCATGGATATGGATATACAGACATCCCCCCACCAGCACATTCATTCCACCACTCCACTCCCTCCCCCACTCCCTCCCCCACTCCTTCCCCCACTCCTCCCCCCACTCCTACCACCACTTCACTTCCCACTCCTACCCCCCACTCCTCCCCTCACTCATACCCCCACTTCACTTCCCACTCCTACCCCCCACTCCTACCCCCACTCCTACCACACTTCACTTCCCACTCCTCGCCCCACTTCACTGATCACCGAATCCCTCCACTCATATAAACCCACAACAAGCACAGCAGTTAGTTATCACCACTTTGCTGCTGTAAAAAGCAGTAGTTGTCGTTCAGTTAGATCATAATAGTTAATAGTAATTTGTGTAGTTAAGTACAGTACTATAGTTAAGACCAGTTTAGTTACACAAGATGTATCAGTGCAGCGATTGCAATAAAACATTCAACCATCAATCAAATGTGTATAGACATAAGAAGGAATCTTGTTCTAATAGATCATCCCATATTAAAAGGAAGAACATCACACAATTATGTGAGATACCAACAAAGAAACTTAAAATAGAGGAACCCCAAAAATCAGAACATCAACCACCAATTCCTAAACTTATTCTATCAAGATGTAAGGAATGTAATACTTGGTATGTAAAAAATAAACTAAATGCACATTTGCGCTCAAACCATCATAAAAGCAGTTTTAAAAGTGATAATAATGTGAAAATTTTAACTTCAGCGTTTAAAAACAGAATTATATCATACATGTTACTCCCATCTCAAAAGTATGTAGACATTGAAGAATTTTTTGAAACAGTGAAACAAAAGTTTGTGAGTTTAATTACAGAACAGTTAGTTAAGCATAAGTGTATTAAGATTAATGTAGAATTATTTGGTAGCTATATTTTACAATCAAAAGAAACAATAGAAACCAAATCATTTAATACAAAAAATAAGATAATAACATCTACGATTGATTTAAGTGGAATTTATAAGGATTTGTAATTCATTATCGAAATCTTAAACAAGCTATTCGAAATGGATTGAATGTAACTAAAATTCACAGAGTAATTAAATTTAAACAGTCAGCATTTCTGAAACCCTACATTGATTTAAATACTGAAATGAGAAATAAATCCAAAAACAAGTTAGAAAAAGATTGTTACAAATTATATAATAATGCTATTTATGGTAAATCTTTGGAAAATATTGATAAGCGGGTTGATATAAGATTAATCACACATTGGGAAAATATTAGACAAAAGCAAGGAGCGCAAACACTGATAGCTAAACCAAATTTTAAAAATCGGTTAGTTTTTAACGAAAATTTTGTTGCAATACAAATGGAAAGAGTTAAGGTGAATTACAATAAACCAGTTTATATTGGATTCTCAGTCTTGGAATTATCAAAAACTGTAATTTATAATTTTTATTATGATTACATCAAAAGTAAATATGGCGACAAAGCAATATTATTGTACACTGATACCGATAGTTTGATTCTCCAAATAGAGACGGCAAACTTTTATGAAGATATTCAGAATAATTTAGATAAATTTGATACTTCCAATTATAATGAAAATAATATGCATAACATAACTAAGAATAAATCTGTATTAGGACGTATGAAAGATGAGTTTGCAGGTCAACCAATTTTAAGTTTCTATGGTACAGGTGCAAAAGCTTACTGCGTCAATTTAGAAAATAAATCGGAAAAAAAAGCAAAAGGTGTGAAAAAATATGTTATACAAAATTTAATTACTAAACAAGATTATAAAGATGTAGTTGAAAATTCAGAAACCAAGTTTAGAAAAATGAATGTATTTCGTTCAATCCTGCATGATATGTTTACTCAACTAAAAAATAAGGTTGCTTTGTCCCCAAAAGATGATAAACGATATATAATACAAGACTCTTTTAGAACCCTAGCTTGGGGGTACAAACACATTGACATTTTAGAAGATAAATCCAGAACTGTTGATCCTGATGTTAATAATGTTATCGATATTTTACGAAATCTAGTTCACGATGAATATAAAACCTAAGAACTTAACAAAATTATTTTATTTTTAAAATGATGGTCCTACCTGTAGGTGTTCTTTTCCTATCAGCGTTTATTAACAATACTTTATTCATACAAGTTAATCCCAATGTTCAAGATACATTTATTTGTTTATCGATTAATAATGCAAATAATGATAGTTGGCCATCAACATGGAAAAGGATGGATATAAGTAATGGATTGTTTACTTATAAAATAAATGATCATGTAATAAATAACTCATCCACTGTAGAGTATAAGTTAAGGATATATTATTCCAATAGATCGCATGCACTAACAGAGAAATGGAATCAATTGTATAACAAATTACATATGGAAGAATGTAATATACGCACATGTATAATATTTGTAATAATATTTTTTATATTGTTTATGTGTTTGTTGGGATATGTATTATTTAAAGCATATTTGTATTATAAATAAAAAAATGTAAAACATATTTTGTAACTATTTTATTTATTCATAACAATTTTTATAACGATATAACAATTTCACATTAGCTAAGGCGCAGTGCCATGGATTCATATTTTTATGAAAATAACACTCTGGAATCGTCTTGAATTTACTTAGTTTGGGTTCTCGACCAATAGGGATGTTATAAATATATTCTTCATCTAAAAACTTTTTGAGAAAGTTTGACTTTTCATTCCCCTTTACATAAATTTTTGGTGAGTGGTAGTATGATAAGGTATGTTTTAAAATACTATTAAGTTCACTAAGTTCAATATTTCCACAATCCCAATCCAATCCATGATACTCTTCACTCCAATTAACTACTTTTAAATCATCATCAGATAACATGTTTCTTTTAAATGGGGATTTAAACAAATAATTTGAACAACGAATCCCATCATAAATGCACACCTCCTTTGGAATGTAACAAAAACTGCAATTATATCCTTGAATGTCAAGGAAAACATTGACCTCATTCATGATTACTATCTGACGTTACTAATGCTCCTCTATCTTTTATATCCCCCCACATTACAGCTTCAACCTCCACATTTTTATTGCTTATTTAAGCAGACAGTTCAAGTTGCATCAACATTAATTTCACAAACGTTGTCTACACATAACCTACAAAAAAATGGCAAACTTTTACATTGATACCATGTCCTACAATCCTCAACAATCCAAGAACGAAGAATTCAGTCAGAAACGTAATGGTGCTCTCATCAATGAAAGCATGTTCTACCGTAACAAATCCAAAACCAAATGGGCTAGTGTTGGATTTTCTTTAGAGAGAAAATATGAACCGGTTATTAAACTCGGTGGAGTCAAGTATAACCAAACTGTTATCCTTAATGAAGATCAATGGTTTTCACTTCTAAGTAATGAAGGATATATGCAAAGCTTCATGTGCTCTAACACTTTTGGATGGCAACCCTTGCAGACAAAAGGATATGAAATTCACTTCGTCCACCATTACAATTCAAGAATAATCAAGATTGTACAAGACGGTGGAAACGAAATCTTCCTTGCTGGTGACACCATAAACGAATTGGTTAAATTATCAAATCTGATTAAATATCGTTTGGATATTTTAAAATCACAAGAATTTTCGAAATATTATAATATTCTAGTTAGTGGAGTTTCCATAAAAAATGGTGATTTACTAAAAAATGTATATGATGTTATTTCACCTATATTAAACAGCGCAAATGTTTGTTGCGTGTTGGAATTGTTAAACTTTTTCTCTGATTGCGTTGTAGAGGATGTTGAATTATTTGCTTGTAACGAATTTGTAAAGAATTGTATTGAAAAATAAAAAAAAATATTTGGAAGTAATTTGTAATTTGTAAATAAAAAAACATAAATATATTTATTTGTTTTATTCAATCATTATTGTATCATTATATAATTTAAAAACATTGGATAATGCGTAGACGCAGGATGATTTGGAATGGTAAAAACAAGATGATTCTTCTGCAGTTAAAGGGGGGTAATCGTCAAGTTCAATCACCGTGCATAAGGAGTATCTTTTTATGTATACAGACTTCTCACTTCCTTTCACATACACACGGTCCACATTTTCTGTTAGGTTTTTGATAATTTCAGAAAATTTGTGAATAGGTGTATATCCTTCACACCATGGAAGACAATGATGATTTTTCATTAACCAAACAGCTTGTTGTTGCAAGTTTGATGGTAAATATTTCATGGTAAATGGGGGTTCAAAAACGTAGTGACATATTTTTTTTTCATCAAAAGCAGCTAATTCCTTTGGAATAAATTTGTTGTTTTCAATTTTGAAACCTTGAACGTCGAGAATGAGAAAATTCATAATTTCAGATGCGAAAATTGTTTAATCAGCGATTTCTGATCAGAGTATTCTTGAATTTTTTGTTTCAGTAGCTTCAATTCCTTTAAAAAGTATGATAATCGTTGTTCTAGCATCTCAATCATAATGATGGAAACAAACCGCAAACCTATGATTTTATAAAGTTTCTTAGAGTTGTCTGACGTTTTTGGTTAAAGGATTTTATGTAAATATTTTGTCATGCATAATAAGACAATAAGCTGATACTTTTTTAGTCAGATCCTCTTGTAATTCAAATTCAATTCTCATAACAACAGGTCCTGTTTCAATAGATTCTTTTTGATGGGAGCAATCGATATATGTTATGAGGGCCTTTTCTTTAAAGTCCTTTGGAGAAAAAATTGGTTCAGGTGTTAACCCATAATAGGATTTTTGGAAACTTGCAAACATTTCATATAATGTCGCAAATTAATTTTTTTCAAAGTCTAAATAGAGATCATTGTAGGGATATCTTTCAGAATTTAAAAATACTTTGATGTTTCGCAATTTAATATTGGAGAATTGTGACATATCAGATATAGCCTTATCTCTATGATCTGTCTGAAAGCAAATCCCTATATGTCTTGGGGTATTGATCTTTGTAGAGGTCTTGACAGGCCAATTATGACGACCTGTTTTAAGTAGCTCCGGATATTCTATTAACTCCCAACTTCTAAATGCAATTGTTATGTTACTATTTCTATCAATTATTTTAGTTAATGCCAGTTCTTGAGGAATCGCTACTGATATATGTGGTATATTCCAAGTCAAGTTAGTAAGTTGAATTTTCGGATTTTGATCTACAGTATTAAGTGTGGCATTTTTGTCTCAATTATCTCTTACTAAAATAAGTTCTTGTTTACCATTTAAAATTATTTTTTTATAATCTTCGAAAAAACCCATTAAAAATTTAAGTGGGATGCAAACATTAAAGAAACCAGTGGTAGCATCAACCACTTGGGAGTTTTCCATAGGGAACCAACCAGAGTTTTTTAGTTTATTACATTGATTTTGATTATATGATAAATAACCTTTTATTGTTGATGTTATCCCCACATCCCTCACTGAATCAATTGTAACACCATTTAAAGTATATCGCATCTCTTTAAAAAGAAACGCTATTCCGTTATTAATTAATTTCATTGTTTCAGAAACAGTATTATCATCTTTTGTTAGTTTTCCCTCTATATAAAGGAAGCTTTCGGATGGAAGTGTATATTTTTCAACTTCATGTATAGGTATTATAATTTCATCATTGTTTCCTAATTTCGTTGGTAAATATGGTTCATAGGCATGGAACTCTGAATGTACGATAGAGTTATCTATAAACAGATCTTGTGTTATGTTAAGAATATCCATTATACTAAAACTTTAAGACCTAATGATTTTAAAAATAATTTATTTTTAGATGTTATCCTATGAAAGATTTTCTCGCTACTAATCTTAGGTTTATGATGTATATTCTTCTTATAGTTTTTAATTATTTTTGTTGGTAAACTAGTGATATTTTGATTATAAAGTATAACCATTATACCTCTTTAATATGCAATCTTATTGTTACGATCTCGTTTCGAAAATCAACAATGTTAAGGTCTTGATCTATTATTTTTATTGTTATTTTATCTATTACTTTTACTGTGACGGGAAAATAAATTATATTCTGAGGACTCTCTATTATTTTGAATCCAGGACTAACATTAGGGAAAAACTGATGAATAATATGTACAGGCTTTCCGTTCAGATAGGAACCCTCAGCGATACTGCAATCTATACATAAAGAATTAACTTTTATAATCTCTGCAGGGTTTTCTGATGTTTTTGGAGATCCATCGCCATTTAAAATTCCATTATTAAAACCCAAAATTTTTCCAATTGCGCCATCTTTAAAAATAATATCAACGGATGAATTAATGACTGATTTTAACGTGTTGTTGTTAGCATATAAATAAAACGAAATATTTTGTTTTTCAAACTCGTTTTGTAAATATTTGTTAATGTCTTCCATTTCATAACTACCTGTCGGAATCGTTAGAAATTCATTATTTTTTCCAAAATATATCTTGTTATTGCTTTCATCAATATTTGGTATTGCATTAAAAGTTTCAAAATTGGTTAGACCGATAACATAAGATAAGTCGGGATTTAGGTAAATAGGCGGATGAAAATTTGCTTGAAGAATGGCGGAATTGTCAGAAAGAGCTATAGTAAACTACATGATGGTTGCAATAAGAATATAAATTAATTGCGCTTACACATTGTTATAAATAAATTGTAAAGATAATTGTCCACAAACGTAGGTATCGAAAGATTGGTATTCATCATAATTGTATTTAATATTATTTTTACTACCATCGCTAAAAAAATATGATATAACTTCTGTTGGAGGTCTTAAATTACCAAAACTATCAAAGTAGACTATGTTTCTATTGTTCTTAATATATGCAGTCCAATGAGTACCATCACCCATTGTATTATCCAAATTAATAATACCTGTTTCTTGTTTTTTTAATTTTCTTAGGTAATTTATTTCTCATAAAGACACCTCTAAAATTTGGTATCTTTAGTATTTTAGCATATTTTAATAAATCTACATTAGTCAAGGGTCTGCGAGGTAGCAATTTTAACAGTTTTTTGAATATGGTTCCAAATATAATCCACATCCCTTTTTATAAGGATGAATATATAGACCTTTTCCGATTGATATTATCTCCATAGCTTTGTTATGTCTTTTTTGTTCATCTAATTTGTTTTGCGCGTTTTTAGCAGCATTTACTGCTGAAGCAATACCAGCAGCACCACCACTTAGGGCTCCTAAAGCAGATAGACCTGCAAAAATTGGTATTAATGGCAAAATTCCTCCCGTTTTAGGAATTGGAATAATTCTTTGTTTTGGAACCTGTATTTTTGATTTTGTATTTTTAATTGCTGATAATGCAGCGGATGCAATGTTTTTAATGTTACTAAATTTTTTTCCAACGATTCCTTTACGAGCTTTCTTAACAACAGTGTTAAAAGATATTTGACCTCCTTTTTTTCTCATTCCCATACCAAGCTTTTTTTTTGCTTTCATTATTCCTGCAACAACCAAAGATGATATTTTTTCACCGAAGTTTGAGTCTGAAGCTTTAAATCTATCAAATGCTTTTTTAGCTAATACTTTATTAGCCTCGTGTCTATTTTCAATATCTGTATGTTTCGTATATGCGATCTCGTGTTCTTTACACAATTCGTCTAATTGATTTATTCCTTTATATCCTTGTGCAAGTCTTTTGTTTAATTTCGTACCTGGACCGCAAAAATTATATGAAGGGATATGGAGTTCTATGGGTAATTTATTAATTAATGAATTTATTAATCCACTTCCTTTCCTCTTACGCTTCTTAGAGTGAATGTTAGTATTGCTATTGTGTTTAATCATTATATATAAATGATTGAAATACATAAATGCTCTTACTTAAATAGAGATATTCAAACAATGAAGATTATAAAACAAGATTTTTCTTTACCAATAAAAATTTTTGATTTAAAGCAAGATATTTATCACTTGTAGCATCTCCAGGCAATTGTGGCCCCTACTTGATAACAGGAAAACCGCAGCGCTATTACAGCACAGTCGGAAGGACCTAAGAAACATCACTGCCGTAATCACCGGACATTGTTTGTTCGGTAGACACGCTGAACGTATGCGAATACCAACTAACGACTTCTGCAGAAGTTGCAGAGATGAGGAAGAGGAGGAAAGTATTCAGCATTTCTTGTGTGAATGCCCCGGCCTCGCGAGAAGAAGGTTCAATGCACTGGGTGAACCATTTTTTAATGATCTGGAGGAAGTGAGCAGCCTGCAACTGGGTCGACTTACTAAGTTTATTAACAGCAGTGGCTGGTTTGAATGAGCTGTCAAGATTCTTCTGCGATCGTGTTAACCATCAGGAAGCTGATGCAATAGGTTCCGCGGAACATGTGTGGTATCACAACGGTCCTATAGGACTACGTGTGACTGTTTGGTCAATTCCAGAGGCCAGCCACTCTAACCTAACCTAACCTAACCTAAGATATTTATCGGAAACATGGACGATTATTTGGAGGAAATTGCAAACGTTGCTTAGTTGTGGGTCCTAGCGGATGCGGAAAAACAAATTTAGTCATTTCCCTTATCACACATGTTAATGGATTACGATTTGAAAACATATATGTATATTCGAAATCCTTAAATCAATCAAAATATGAATATTTAAGAACAATATTTAAACCACTAAAATTTGTTGGTTATTTTGAATCTTCTAATGCTGATGATATTGTTTCACCAAATGAAATAAAACCGAACTCAATCATTATTTTTGATGATATCGTTTGTAGCAGTCAAGCACTGATGAGAGATTATTTTTGTTTTGGTCGACATAAAAATACCGATTGTTTTTATTTATGTCAAACATACTCATCCATACCTAAACAACTTATCAGAGATAATGCAAACCTTTTGATAATTTTTCAACAAGACGCCACCAACTTAAAGCATATTTATGATAATCACGTAAATAGTGACATGAACATACAAACATTTAAGGATCTCTGTTCAATGTGTTGGCAAAATAAATATGATTTTGTTGTTATCGATAAAGACAGTTCCATGAATGAGGGGCGATATAGAAAGGGATTTGATAATTTTATATCAATTTAACTTTAAAAATAAAAAACATTTTCACATTATTTGTTTGGAGTTATGCCTACAAGAAATCAAGAGAGAGAGTACTTATGAACAGTTAATCGTTTTCAAAAAATAGGATTAAATATACCGAAAATCACTTAAATGTTGGTTTGGAAAGAAGTTATAGAAATAAAAATATATAATAAACGTTTTATGTAACTTTTATTTTTTTAAATAAATACAATTTAAATTAATTTACTTTTTAATATCCATGAATTGTGTTTTATCCATACCCAACCATTTTATATAAACCTTATTTCCTTGTTTCCTCAACACCTTTTCACTCAGATATACGTTCGGATGTTTAACTTTTTGCAACTCTTCTGTATAAAATACTCCTTGAATGGATTCATCGTTTTCATCTTTAAGCAAATATGTTTTTGGATTGGTTAGATTAATATCTCTAATTTCAAAAATTTCATTTGACCAATTAGGTGTGTACCCTTTTTGAAAAGCTTCCCTATATTTACTGATTCTAACATAATCTCCCTTCTTAAACTTTGAATTTTTTGGATCAATGGTTTTTATTTCATTATAAGTTGATTTTAAAACTTTATTTTCATTTTTTTCATTGATATCAATGGGTTTTAATCCAGTTGTTCTATGTTTTGTGGTATTATATTTAACAACAATATCATTTAAAATATTCAACCATTTATAATTTCCTTGTAAACTAAATTGTTTCCACATTAATGTTTTTAAAGTCCTATTGACTCTTTCAACAATGCTAGCTTTTAAATTAGAGAATGTATTATAATGATTAATTTTATACTTTTGCATTAATTTGTTAAAGTTGGAATTATAAAACTCTTTTCCTTGATCTGTCTGGATGTGTTTTGGGGGAGTTTTAGCAAGTTTTAATATATTTTCCATTGCTAAAGTTACATCTTCTGCGGTTTTTCTTTTAACAGGTTGAATCCAAACATACTTAGAAAATGCGTTTATTACAACTAATATGTAACGGTATCCTTTATTAAGCTTTGCATAAGGAAGCATTTCAAATAAATCAGCTTGCCATAGATCATTTAAACCTTTAATTATAACATAACGTCGTCTAAATTTTTTTCTAGCTGGTCTATGAAGCTCATTTACTACAGTTTCATTAATATTTTCACTCATGATTAGTTTTAGATACTAACATTTTTTAACTAAGTGTCAGCCTTAAATATTATAATTTTTGATATGGATAAGATATTTTCTTCACTGGAGTTGGATTCCCTTTAATGTATATTTTAGATATTCTACAACGTATCCTATTTAAGAACAGCAATTTTCTCTTTAAATTCAGTTTCTAATTGATCAATCCGTTCCTCAAATATATTAAACGGCATACGAATATCACTCACAGTCACACATTTTTCATTAATTGCAGAATTCATTTTTGTCCATAATCTATCTTCAATATTTTTTAAGTCGTATTTATCGGCATCCTTTTGAATTTCATTTACTTTTTCAGTGAAAGACCTTATCATGTTTAGTAATTTTTCTTCCAATTTTTCAGAATGCAATTTAGCTATATTTAGTTTATTGATAATTTCTTTCATTTCTATTGAAACATTGGTAAATTTTCCATCTAAAGCATCAAATTCAGTTTTATGAACTAATAATTGTAACAAAGATGACTCAATTTCAAATGTTTTTTTATCCATGCGAATGTGATCTTCTTGAAATGTTTTTATTGCTGAACTAAGTTTCTTATTAATACTCTCAATTTTTATTGCAATCTCTTTTTCTAAATCTTTATGAGATGATTCATGTTGCTTAGTTATCGTATTTTTCAACGCATCATGCGGAATTATTTCTTGCTTCAATGATTGAACATTGTTTAGTTTGCTCTTTAATAGCATCCTCTAAATTAATTATTTTATTAACATTTTCGTCTGCATATAACTTCACCTTTTTCAGAACACTTTTTATTATTTCATCGTTTTCACTTACTCTCTTATTTAAACTTTTAAAATTTCTCTCACTCTCCGTTTTTGATTGAAGAAAATTTTGAATAATTTTGTTTTCCATGTATTTCACATCTTTAGTAAAGTTATCAGTAATTGTTTTCTCAGCAGTTTCAATCACCTTTTTTCCCAATGCTGCAGCAGAATAATTAGACAAGTATCGTTTTGAACTATGACTTCCAAATTTGTTGATTGACATTGTTCTAATGATACAAAATTATAATAGTTTGTTATTTTATAAGATAATGTGAGCTTCTCTTAATTCTTCCAAAATTGATACTATTTCATTTTGATGACCAGTATGTCCAGCCATTTGTGATGCTGTCAACAACCTTAATCTATCAATTATCTCGTTTAAATTATCATAATAAACATAATCTAGCTTTTTTTTTGATAAAATTAACATCACTCCCTTCCCAGTCACACTTTTTGCGGATTGTATTCTTGTAGAACGAGGTCTTTGTTTAGGTCTTGGTAATCCTCTTGATGTACTTGGAAGCGCTAAACGATAGTCCTGTTCTGAAGATAAACTTCCTGTTTTTAATAAACCTTTTTTTACTAAATATGGTTTAATTATTGTTACATATTTAATGTCAGTTGATCCTTGTATTTGATTATTTGCATCAAAATTACGTCTGTATGCATTGGTTCTTTTCAAAACATCCATATAATCGTCCATGTCTTTAATTGAATATCCAACCGGACGTTTTTTAAAAAGCAGTTCATATAGACCGGGTGATCCTTCATATCTCACGCCCTCAACTTTAAAGTCCTTTCCTATGAAGTCTACTGCAGAATTTGCGATGTGATATTTTTCCGTATCTACGTTATGACTGAATCCATATTTGCTATCAAATTCATCTTTTGTATCCTTTATTAATTTATCGACAAAGGGTCTTACCAACGGATCATAAGCATTCAAATATTCCTGATAACTCGGTGTTTTTGTTAGATCCAAGATACTTTGTTGTATCTCTTCTATAGCAGGTTCGATTGTTGATTCATGACTTGAATTTGTTATATCTATATTGTCCCAAAATACGTCATCATTTTCCAAAAATGATGGCATGTTAGGTGGTAAATATTTATCATATGCATTTGATCTTCTTTGATTGACTTCTGGAAATTGAAATCTTTGGTTTGGCGTAGAAACCATTTGCGGGGAATAATTTTCAGTCTTAATAAACGGTTCTGTTTTAATTGTTCTAATTAACTCCTGCAAAGGTTGAGTAATTGGTTTAAACTCTTTTTCCATACGAATTTCTTTATCAGATATATCTGATTTTAATGCATTGTATTTTTGTTTAACAGATTTTCTTGTTTTTATTAACTCTCTTGCTGATTTTTCATCCATCTTTAAGCGAGTAAGATTATGTACTAGAGAATTAAACTCTAATCCAAAAGTTATATAGTTTAATATTTGATTGAAATTTTTTGAGAGTTCCAAAAATCTGACTTTCGATGTCCACCATGATTAAAAACTAAGACATACTAACACCAGTTTTTTTAAACTTGATTCACCTATTCTGTTAACTTTCTTTGTCTAAACTCTGAATATGTCACCCTGATCACATGATATTAATTAAATATCATCATCATAGTAACTAATAAATATAAGCTAATGCAAGAAAGTGTAATGTTTGACAGTTGATAAATGATGTATGACATATGATTGGTGATATGTGATTGTTGATATATGTTTGTATACTTCTGTTGTATGTGAAGAAGTTGTATTAGAAATTGAAGATGATAAAACCTCCATCTACCACTACTATCAAATTATATCGAAGGTGGGGGGAGTCATCATAAATGGTAAACGTCACTACTAAAACTAAGACGAGGATAATAAGTAAATTTTGCAGGTATTAAGGTCTACAAATGTTGACCTGTAATACATATTATTGTTAAAGGCAACATACATGTTGACAAATGCTCGCTTTTAAGTTAATAAAATAGTTGTTTTTGTGTGTTCTGATAATATTATTTTATCCTTACTTGAAACCTCTTTTTCGAGACGATCTGAAGTGAAAATACGGTAAATTTTGGATAGTTGATCAATGTCAAAAATAACAAAATGTATTCCCTTTTTTGGATCTCACCTGTTTTAAGTACCATGAGTCGCTACTGATTTAAGTTAACCAACTAACTTGATTCACCTATTCTTTTAACTTTCTCTGTCTAAATTCTGAATATTATTTGTTGCTGCAAATCAATAACATTTGATTTTAGAATGTATCTTACATTTCTTACTAGGAAAAAAGGCACTATAATTCTATTTTTAATAAATATCAAAGGTTTGTCTTATTATGATTCTGTTATATACGAAGAATTATATTAGATTAATAAATAAAACAATAACTTTGTTTCAAAATCTCTAGCTCGTTTAGAGATTTATTTATTTATATATATATTTACGTTACAAATTATTTTTAAAATAATTTTCTTCTTTTCGAAATTTGATATATTAAATTGTTTTGTTTAGTATTGTTTACGAATTCTACAACCATTGCCGTTTTTCTTTGTTTAAATACTGATAAGAGCTTTTCATCGTCTTCGACTTGCTCCTCAGCCAAGGTTTTCTTTTTTTCTACTTCCGGAATTAGTTTGTTAATTTCGTTCATTTTTTTAAGGTGTATCAACCATATCTGATTTCTATGTTCCGGTTGATAAGGTTCGACTTGATCCGCCGGAATGATTGAATCGTCTAGAACTTGTACTGCTGGATCTCGTGTGTTTGAAATGATTGAAACGGAATTGATTGGAACTTGCGTCTCTGGAACTGATTCGTCTTGGACTGAACCGATTGGAACTTGCGTCTCTGGAACTGATTCGTCTTGGACTGAACTAATTGGAACTTGCGTCTCTGGAACTGATTCGTCTTGGACTGAACTGATTGGAATTTGCGTCTCTGAAACTGATTCGTCTTGGACTGAACTGATTGGAACTTGCGTCTCGGGAACTTGCATCACTGGAACTGATACGTCTTGAACTGAACTGATTGGAGCTTGCGTCTCTGGGATTGGTGTGTCCGGAGAAAAGGGTTGAAGTAGCGTTTCCCAATCCTCTTCCTCTCCATTTAAATAATCTTGTAGATTTGATGTTGCCTGATAGGTTTCAGACAATGACGGAGAATTAACAGGAGTTTTAAATTCTTCCGGTGTACTTGGGCGATCAAAATAAAACTCCATTTTGGGTTTTGGAACAACGTCTTCAAAAATATCTTTTGGTTTAATATTTTTTAATATTGTGATATTTGGTTTTCGCGACATTTAAAAAATTAATTTGTAACGGTAAAATATATATATTTATATTCTCTAGGCGAGCTAGAGATTGTGAATGCTTTTGAAGCAAATCGAACCAGCTTATATATTTAACCAAAGTCGAAAAAATGTACAAGTTGAACTGAGTTGACCGTCTAATGAACTAGGAAATGTGTGTATTTATTAAAAATGCAACTCGCTGCATCATACTGACCGGTTATTGAACTAGGAAACATGTAGAATTGAACAACTTGTAACCATTTCATACAGAAGGGTATTTGATTTTATTTCTTTATAACAATTTGAGCTATAAAGGAAATAATGAATTATTTACAACAGTGTAAAAAACAAGCTGTATTCTTCTTTCATTCTTTATTAGCGCAGTTTCTACTCAACCTTCAAACACGTTCGCATAATAAAACCAGTCTTTATCAACGTATTTAAAATATTATATTATTATGATTTCATATCGCTTCTAATAAGAAAATAGTTATAATAGGGTGTGTTTTTTCTATGTTACTAAGCTTAATGATATTATAACTTGCCTTATATCTAATACCTCTCTGAATTTTGTAATTTTTAAATGAAGTACGGAAACAAAACGTGTTTTGCCTGCGGCTATCGAGTTAGCAGCGATCGTCGCGAGTTCAATGAAATGTGTTAATGACATCGGATGGATATTATTTGTTTTTCAACCTTATGTGAGTAAAAATTATTTATCTAATATTATTTTATCAAAACTTATATAAGCCATTAAAATAACAAAACCTTGTTACAAAAGTTAATTTTATTTCTACAGAGTTGGGATATCATTTATTAATCCAAGGTTTTATTTTAACATAATACATACATTTAACTTATAAGTATATTAGATATTATAATTTATTTTATTGCAAAACGTGCATTTTCGTACACTTGGAATGGGACCATCAAAACACGTGATCCAACCCGGTCTATTGTAGTGATTAAAGCATGGAAGAGAAATTTGTAAACTGAAGTTATTTTTATAGATAGCAGGTAATTTCCCCCATATATCTAGAAGTTCATAGGTAGTTGCATGTTTTATTAAATATTCCAAAGGTATCATTTTTATTTCTTCACTGGAAAAGTCGACTAACTCTTTCTCTCCATTTATATGGGACAATATAATGTCCACAGAAGGACAGCAATTATTCATTTTTTAAATTTTTTAGATGTGCGTATACTTCGGTGTTTCGAGCACAATTAATACTGACTTGATAACTATAAATATATATTTATATACAGAAAAAACATAATAGATAGGTAGGAGGATATCTGTATCCTTGGGAATGGTGTACTGGTAGGAGGATTGGGTGTGGTGGTGGAGGGATGTCTGTATATCCATATCCATGGATGGTTTCCTAACGCCTACTCGACCTTGGGAATGGTGTACTGGTAGGAGGATTGGGTGTGGTGGTGGAGGGATGTCTGTATATCCATATCCATGGATGGATTAGGAACGCTTACTATTCCCTACTCAAATATTAGTATTAATGGCTTGTTGTAGTCTGTAACTTTCTCTATCAAGACCTTTATTACTTCTTTTTCTTTTCGGTTTGCGAGACGAGACAAGGGATTTGAAGAAGTTTGAGATTTCGTGTATCATGATACACTAGACGGTACAACTGACGGGAAGCTAAACATATTGACACGGGCCGCATCATCGCAAAAACAAACATCCCCGAGGCACTCGGGCACACTGTGATTTAAATTCCTAATAAGAATCAACGGACCCAGCGCTACTCAAGCAAAAAACCAATTAACAATGGCACATTTAGGAACAAAGTAATTTTTATTGACGCTGTGTAAAATAAATATCATATATGGTATATTTTATCCAAACTTAGTTTGAGGACATTCCAATCATTCCATACGGCGGCAAACAGTCTCAAAGAGACCGACTTCACAACCAGGGTTGTCAGATCTTTCTTCTTCAATTCTTTAGGATTTTTTATTAAAGATGTTTAATTTATATCAGTATTCAATTGTTAGTCAGTAACTTTCTTTGAAAGCTAGTTTGCAAATATACTTTAAACCGAGGAGTTTTGAGTGTGATAGAAAAAAATAAAATGGCTTATTCATTGTTATAATAATACATTCTTTAGTCCTTAAGAAACAATATAACTTAAATCAAGATAAAAAGTGTTTTCAGTGTTTAAAAACAACTAATTAACAAACCCTTGTTTCTCGTATACTTATACATAATATATTAACAAACCAGAAAATTTGGTAGAACTGGCAACCGTTCACAATTTATGCACGTTGTCAGGGGTGATAAGCGACACTTAAAGCTGCTGGTATAAGCTGAAGCGGTTTCCAGCCCGTTCAACGATCGATTCTGTCAGACAGAGATAGGCCAGTGACCGCCGATGGCGTGGAAGAGACGAAGATAAAATATACGTGATTTGGAACTTATGGACGGGCCGGGGAATGGTCCCAGAATGGAGTTCTGGTAAAAAAATTAAAGCATTTTCTGAGCAGTGTCGTGCCGTGTCAGGTTTATTTTTCTGGTTTTAGTTTTGTGAATAGAATCTTTATATTTATTATTTTAATATAATATTATTTTATATACAGTGGGTTTATAAAGTGTAGTATGTTCAAACACCTAATGTTAAACAAACTTATAAGTGTGTATACGCATTTTAATTATTTGTTTGGGACCCTATGGTTAGGAGTTTTATACTGTTTTATGTCATTAAATTGACCTAAGAAACACTATAACACAAAACACATTTTACAATAATTTCATTCATTTACAATTTGTACATTTTCTTCATATACAATAAAATAGTGGTGTCTACCTTAAAACTAGACCTATGGGCTAAATAAATTAAAATAAATTAAATACACCTTATACCGGGTATATCAAATCATGTAGAAATTTTGCATTGGTGCATAGGATAAGTCATAGGCGTACCACACTATGATATGAATCTGCAGCAATCTTTCAAATTCTACAAACCGCATTAAAACCCGTCATCTCGTTTCCGAACTATAGACCTATAACAAAGGTATAAAAAAATAAATTGTCTAACTTTTTTTTTGTCCAGTTTATAATCCGACGCGCGACGTCCTTCCGTTAGATAAGACGCGAACAAGACCAGAAATGGTAACTAACCACGAAAAGATCTGTGATCTGATCTTTAAAGCAACTAAATGGATGAAATTTGTGCTTTTTTTGTATAAACCCAATACAGCGGAATAAGTTTACTGGATTCGTCCAAAAAGTTCATTTAAAAAAATTAAGCCAAACGAGAAATAAATCATTTTTAAAAAAATTATTTTATGTGTCTTTAAAGTAAAATAAATGGAGGAAATTTATGCTTTTTAGCACGCTTTTATTAGCTTCACTTGTATGTTTGTATGTTTGTTTGTAACCGACTTCTTTGAACCCGATTTTGACCCACTTTAAACGGTCAGATTTAATTTAAATTTTGTAGACTTATCAAGAACCGCTGACAATACAATAATTTGATAAGTTTTTCTCATTATCCTGATCAGGATCGCCGAAATTAAATCATTTCCTTACCGATCCTCTGTATGAGAGTGAGAGAGATAGTGCTCACCGTATGCGCATGCGTACTATCTACCTACTTTCCGACTCGAGCACTTGGCTTAATAGTGTTGGTATATTCTTTCGCTATCCGTTAGTCCGATGAACAAGCGGGTTTGTTCGGGTTTGTGGATCCAATGCTTTGAATCTAGCCATTTACAAAAAAATTAATCCACTGCTTTAAATAGAGCCATTTCAAAAAGCCATTGTTAAATTAATAACAGTATTCGATCTCAACTCCGGACCTCTCTATGGCTATCTCTACTCAATTAACAATAACTCAAACTAAAAAATGAAAAATAAATATATTTTAAAAAAACTAAAAAACACGCTGTAATAATTAATCAAACTAAAAAGCGGAAAATAAATATAGTTTAAAATAATTCTTGAAATTCTTAATATAGGCAGAAAATAATAGTATATTTGTGAAAAAAGCGTGGGTTGCTCGATTTACGAAAACTATAGCACAAAGCGCCCCACGCTTTTTTTTTCACTATAATCGTTCATTATTATTTTCTGCCTATATTAAGAATTTCAAGAATTATTTTAAACTATATTTATTTTCCGGTTTTTAGTTTGATTAATTATTAAAGCGCGTTTTTTAGTTTCTTTTAAACTATATTTTTTCGTATTATTCGAATACAGGGCAATAAGTTAAGTAGTTTCGGCCAAAAATTACATTTAAAGAAAAATAAGCCTAACAATAAAGTAAATAATTTAAAATTTTTTTTGGCTCTTTAAAGCAACTAATTGGATGAAATTGGTGCTTTTTGTATAAACACAATACAGCGCAATAGGTTTAGTAGTTTCGACCAAAAGATCATTTTCAAAAATTAGTCTTAACGAGAAATAAATCATTTAAAAAAATGTATGTGAATTACGAAAAAAATTAGTTGTTTTCGTGAACGAGACCCTGCATGGTATTTTTACGATATTGTCATATTATATTATTACAAAACGTATAAAATTTACAAATAAAACACATTAACATAAGAAAATAAGGGTTTATATCAATCAAGAGAATCTAGAACTCCTTTTAAAGACTACCGCCGCGTAATGAAAAAAAACAACCAATAATGCCCAATGTTATTAAATAATCCTTGGAAATTTGGGTACATCGAGGTGTCAAAAAGTGATCCAACATTGTCTACAAGCTCCAAAAGACTTTTCGCGCTTATTTGCCATTGCACTTAAAAAAATGAACTGTAAAGGAAAATAAATAAAAATAAAACATCAAAATACAAACTCTTTCCTAAACTGGCTTCGGGTTAACTGCGTGAAAGAAAGTGTCCGGGATAATTCACGTTCCCCTTTAGAAAAGAGCTCGCCACGAAACGACACTCCGAAGATTTCGAGATTAGATATTTTAGAGCAGTGAACTTTAAATAGACTTTTTAAGGCCAGCCCAGACTTTTTCCTTTACTTTACGTGCATGTTAAAACTTTACCAAACTTTTTTTGTCTTATAATTTTATTCTTGTGGGTAATTAAGTTTTGGGTAGGTCGGTAGGTATAAATTTTAATAATAGACAGTGGCGGCTCTTCGCTAAGTTTATTTGGCCAATAACCGCCATTAATTATTCTGTTCATTGTAGCTTATTCTTTATTAAGTTAGTTAGATAAGTAACTAATCTTGTCAGTCAAATTTAGTTTGTTCCGTGTCTTATTACTATTACCTCTAAAATATCCCTCATATTTAATACGAATTTCATGTGCACAGCTACGTCAGTAAAACTTTACGGTACTTTTTGAACATTCCCTGCATTTGGAGCCAAGCGAATTCGAAGCGCGGATATCATTTCCTTAGCAAAACAAATATTAATGGGAATAATAATACCGTAAGCAAGAGAGAAATAAACGCATTGCAACTTGAACGAAAGACAAAGAAAAATAATCTTTTCTGGCTAGAAGCCAAATAAAATGTTCAGATTGAGATTTTCACGAATGTGCTATTTTATCGAAATCAAGAAGAAGAAGACCTTTTTTTACCTTTTGCGAGTAGTTCTTAGTTTATTTTTTAGAAAAAGTTATATCATCAACCGATTTTTGCAGTCAGGGGGTTACATAATAAACTATTTAAATAGGTATTTAATAGTCTGTTACTGTTCCAAATGGTTCCTACAACCGTTTTCAGGGATCCACCGACACGAGACTCTTGCACGCTAGGGAAAATCCCACGTCTACTTGCTCTAGTACTTTTTATGCTTACTGGCCAGATAAAGTAACTGTTATTTTATAGCCATGCTTGCGATCTCTGTGGTTCAACCATCTAAGGTGCGTTTTTCCACTCATTGATCGTTCTACTAATCGATATTGGATTTTGCCCGTGAGCCACCTATCAGCTGGAAGCCCAACTCATTGTGTGGTGAAATTGGGTTTCTTTCTAGCAGTAGCCTGGTAGGCGGTACCGTTCCCCGGGGCGAGGTTGCCGATTATAGGCCTCGCATTTCGGAGAAATTAACAGGAAACAACAGGAAATTACAGAAATAATAAAAAAGAGTAACTCAGGGATCCAAGTTTATAAGGGCTAATAATTGGAAAGGGAGGTAGGGTTACTTTATAACCTCTTCAGGAAGCCTTCTCTCTTATTTCTTGGGCAGAGTAGGTTTTGTTCACTACAATATGACTAAAAGCGGCAATATGGTTTTGTCTGGCTTTCAGGCCAGGTGGTGGAATTTTTGGGCACGTTTTTCCGTTCTTTTTCAAAAAAGACGCGGGCCGTGCAAAAGGGTAGCCTTTTTCTTTGGCAAACTTTTCTTGTGTGTTTAGTTTAATTTATACCCCAAACATAAGCTGTAAAAGTGGTCGGCAAGGACCAGTGTTTCAAGATATTTTTTTGTATTTGATGACTTTGGTCTGCCATATCGATCGTGAAAGCAATCCATAGGGGATTAAAAATATTTGTAAATTAGACACTATTTCCTTTCGTTAAACAAAAATTCTTGTTCTCCATTGTGCCTTTAGGTTTATGTATACTCAATCTACCACTAAAAAAACATTATACCCTGTGGAAATAGATTTCCTTCAGAGCCCAGAAGGCTGCCCCATCATCGCCCAAATCTCAGTTTCACTGCCGAGTTCTAAATTGCGGCGCCGCCAACCGTGTGAGACAAACCTGCTATGAGATGCCAACCAGCCTCACCTCTAGTTCTGCAGCACCGATGATCAGTGCGGGGACCGCAGCCTTAGCAGGATGTACAATTAAAATATATTTTAAATAGTACTGAGAACACTGACCAAACTGGTAGTTGCGGAATTTTTTTTAAAAACTAGAGTGTCGTGTTCCATGTTTCCTTATTCGAAAATAGTGATCCGACCTCTACACCGAGCATCTCTAAGCTTAGATATATATTTAAGAAAGGAGCTCACGAAATACTAACAAAACTTAATCTAGCAGCAGGGACTTCCTTACATAGAACTGAGGATCTTAAGACATTAGATAGTGGTTTATATGCAGCAGTAGGAACTGTAATTGAATTCAGTGGTTAGGCATTGTATCCGAGAGCTGGCATCAAAAATACAAAGAAACAAGTAGAAAACGCTTGGAAAATGAGACTAAAAACAATTAAACCAGTCTCGAGCTCAATGTGATGTAAAGTGTAAAAAACGAAAATCAGCATTGTACTAAATGGTTGACATCCAAATTGAAGTTTAAGTTGGGGTCAAAAAATATTTCGAGGTTCTTTATAGAGTTCCCAATATCTAATTTTTTGTTATCTATTTTCCCATGATATATTGTCTCAAAATATTATTTCCGAAAATCATTAGGTATGACTTTTTAAGGTTCAGTTTTAAGTTGTATGCAACCGACAGCTTGCTTATCTGATCCAGATCGAAGTTAATTTGATATTCTGCATCTTTAAATTCATCCAATATAAAACTAAGGTATGTTTTCGTGTCACCTGCATAAGCTTAGTTCCGTTTTTTCGATACCAATAGCGATATCATCCGTTACAAGCACGAGGGCAGTGGGAGTGCTATAATATAACCTGATCTGTAACCTACCTGGAAATGGGACAGTACACTAAATTCAGTTAAGCGATGTAAAACAAATGCTAACAATCGTTAGAGATAACCCGAGGCTAAAGGAGCCGCTTAAGACGATATAATAAAGAAGCAAAAAAAAGTTTAAACCTAACAGTTTATCAGGAACCAAAAACCCTTCTATAGGACACTGAATCAAGAAGACAGTGACCTTAGTCCAACCAACGCCATAAATAAAAACAAATTTAATACATTTTGGAATTATATTTGGCCCGACGCGTCTTATTTCAATGATGAAGACAAGGTCTGAAACTTTGCAGGAAATGCCTTAGACACAAGTATGACGTCCATCGATATAAGGGAGGCTACTAAGTCTCTGGCTATAATCACCTGGACCTGACCAAATCCATAATGTTAGGCTCAAAACTTTTACCAGCTTACACCCTGTTATAGTAAATCGCTTTAACAACAATACCCTCTTCAACCCCGAACAGTTCCTAGCTTATCTTGCCTGTGGTAATACCTTCCTATTGTTTAAAAACGGACAAGGTAAACGATCAAAAAACCGACACCGATCACCTGTCTGTCAGTCGTTTACAAACTGTCAACATCGTCATGTATTTTAAAATATATGAACACCGCATATATAACAACTTGGCAGCTGCTGAGCAAAAGGGTTGTACCGTGCGAGCAAAAATTATTTGCATCAAAGAGGGCCTTGCATCTAAGGATGTAATGCTTAGCCGTAAAGCTTAATACCTGTTGGATGTCAGTAACTACCTGAATTAACAATCAATCAGTTATTCCGTCATCTTTGACAGTCGTTACAAGTAATTTGATTCATAGCTAATTTTTCCAATTTCTTGAACAATTCACACAATGGCTTTACGGAACGGCACAAAACATTCATGGTTGAAGCATATTTTCGAAACGGGGTTAGAGTAAATGGTGAGTGTCAATACAATCCGGGTTTGTGCATGGACGATTTTCACGAACATTTTCCTAACGTTGCTTTTATTGCTGGGGAAATCCTAAAATAAGCTGCCTAACTAAGCTGTGTTTAGGGAAACAGGTTCTATACAACACAAAAAGGAGAAGGAAGACGATATGTAAGAACAGAAGAACTTGTTGGAAACGTTCGTGAAATAATGCAAAATACGCCATAGAATTGTATAAGACGCCTGTCCCAAGAAGTGGGAAGATCTTATGGAACATGCAGGACTATTCTTAGGAAGCGGTTAAATTTATTTCCTTATTAAGTGCAAGTATTCCAAAATATATAAGCTGCAGATTTTGAAAGACGCAAGATTACCCAACATTTATTGGAAAGAAATGATTTATTAGACCTGAATTTTTTTTCGGATGAGGTTCTACCTCTCCGGTTATGTGAATTCTCACATTTTTTGTAGAGTCTACATTGCACTCTCAAAAAATTGGTGTCTGGTTAGATGTTTCCCGAAGAAGAATTGTTGGTCCTATTATTTTCCATGACACAGTTACAGCACAGCGGTATAGAGACAATATTTTGAATCCATTTGTGGAGCAATTACTTGACGACGAACTACGTTTTGGATATTTTCAACAGGACGGTGCAACCGCCGATACAGCCGCCGAAACTATTAACTACTTACGCAATTTTTTCGACGACACATTGATCAGTGTTTGACCAGACATTAAATTCCCACCTAGATCACCTTGTTTAACGGTTATGGATTACTTCGTTTTTCCTCATTTAAAGAACACTATTTTTAAAACACCAGTTGCAAATTTAGAACAATTATTACAAGAAAGGATTATCCAAGAATGTGGTAACATTTCTCCAGAGATGCTGGTCAACACTTTCGAAAATATGAAGAGACGTGTGAATTTATGCTTGGAGCATGGCGGTGGCCCATTTCAGCAATTTATGAAATTATTTTTCTTTTTCTTTCTGTATATTCTTACTTTGTTAATTTTGTAAACAACAAAAATAAATTTTTAATCGTCTACTTATTTTATTATTTATTAGTTTGGTATTTCATGTCAGAATATGAATTTGACAAAATTTTAACGTAGATTTGGTTAGATATATCGTCACCATATCATTGTGACCTAAACCAAGCCCTACGTTTTTTAATCCAAGCCCTCTTTGATGCAAATAATTTTTGCGCGCACGGTATTAGGAAGGCTTTGTGTTGCAAAGAACAGCTTACAATTGATGCCGTTATTATAAAATAGGCACAAGTTAATAGGCCAAATATGGGTATGTACTGTACTAATAATAATAGTTTTGATTCTTACTTGCTAAACAAAATATTACAGATCTATAAAATACATCCCCTAATATGTACCGTGTGGGACACCCTAATAAAACTGGAATATTAACCTCCATGTGGTACAAGAAATGTTGGGAAATATAAATATATAAAAACGTATATTTAAAGGGGACTCGTTAAGCTCCCTTTGGTTCACATTGGCCATTAACCCACTATCCTCACTACTAAAATCAACATCAACAACCTATCAATATCGTCTTAACGTAATAGAACATTTTTGAATTAATCATCTTACATCAAACTTTACGCCGAAAGCAAAACTTATATACAATTCCTAATCCAAGTAACTAAGACATTTAGCGACGACATCAGAATGTCGTTTGAATTAGATATTTGCGCAATCTTGAATGATGTACGAGGAAAATACAAAGAAAAACATGGACTGTTTGAAGGCAAAAGAGAGTTTAAAAATAAATAAGAAAACAAAAAAATCGTAATTAAATTACATTTACATTGATAAAGCCATAATATGTTTTACTACAGTTTTGCCAATAAGCCTGGAGCTAATTCCATTATTTTCTTCTACATGGAGTAAAAGTTCTAAAGCTGCAATATTTTCTTATGCTCTACCATCGAGTACATACGTATTTTGCCCAAAGCAGTTGCATTTATTAATTACACTACCATTACTCTTAAAATTAAGAACAATATTCAAGACTGTTGTTTTGCTTGGAGTGGTTTTGTCGGGAAACGTCGCAGATAACATATCGGATACTCTCCGAGATTTGTTTTCCCTGTCGTACCATTAAATCATCTGGTCTGGCTGAACAAGTCTAGGTTAGAATGGATTTTAAACAGTAGACAATGTGTCCTGAACCCCTTAATTGGGAAACTGACCGGACACTGTAAGCTAAGGAAGCATCTAGCCCTGCTCGGTGTTGAAAATGACCCAATCGGCTGGATGCCGGGAGAAAGAGGAAGCCTGCAGTTTCTGGGTACCTGCAAGGCCCTAGAAAAATTCAGGAATCAGGTATTGGAGTAGGCGATAAAAAACGTTATCATTGTAAAGTTTTGGATGAAGCCGCTCAAGTTTAAGTTTTGGGTCATTTCGGCATAAATCCTAATACTTCATTACGCAAAATTGTTGATGCGACTGATATTTCATTAGGCTCTGTACACACAGTTACTAAATTGCATAAATTTCATCGTTCAAAATAAAAATATTGCAAAAGTTAACCGAAGATGATTTCGATAGGCGAGTTGAGTTTTGTGAACAAATGATTGCAGCGATTAATGATAATACCATTCATGTAAAGAATATCTGCTTCAGTGATGAATGCAAATTTTATCTAAATGGATTTGTTAATAAGCATAACTGCAGGTATTGGAGCAATGAAAATCCCCATGCTTTTGTAGAAGGGCATACTCAGTACCCCCAAAATATTAATGTTTGTGCAGGCATTTTAGGAAACAAAGTGATCGGGCCATTGTTTATGACGATGGAAACCCTATACTTGATGAGGCTGAAATATATGTCCAGCAAGACGGCGCTCCTCCTCACTATGTTCCTCCGGTTCGGCAATGCCTAGACGACGAGTTCTCAGATAAATGGATAGGGCGAAGAGGGCCTATAGAATGGCCTGCTAGATCTCCTGACTTGACGCCATTAGACTTTTTTCTATGGGGCCATTTGAAGTCTATTGTGTTCACTCCCCAACCTGAAAGTTTGGAAGAACTTCGTCAACGCATCATCAAAAGCTGCCATGATCTCCCACAACATGTTTTTGAAAATGTCCGTCAGGAATTTGAACATCGCCTATATCGTTGTTTGTTTCTATCTGAACAAATTAAGATAAATAAAGATTTTTCTAATTTTCTCGAAAACGAATCGACCGATTTAAAAAAATCAAACGTCAAAATAAAGCACTTTAAAAGACCTTTCAAACAAGCTATCACTTGATACCCCTTGTCATTTACCGTGGTGGGAAGTTTTCAAATGAACTCCCTGTATAGTAACATTTGACATTATAATAACTATAACTGCTGATTTCATTATGGTATGTATCAGAGCCTTAGTTAATTTCTAAGAATTTTACGAAGATTCAGAACCTGCGGGTTTGTTCGGGTTTATTCGTGGTTTGAGTTGTAGTGTGCTTGCAAATCGAGACTTTCACGAGAGGAGACGAGAAAACATTGTGCGAGACGAGAGTTTATTAAAAGATGAGTGATCTAGTCTCGTGATATTATACAAACATAAAAAAAGCACTGCCTATAACACGTAATAACTAAATGAAAAATATATTACCCCAAAATGCCTGGGATATATGTTAAATAAGAGAGAGCAGCCAAGGGAGTCTTAACGTCGATTTAAACTTTCAAAGTTTGCAGTATCAAATGCGAAAATCTTTGAAAGTGTCGTTTTGTGGCAAGATTTCATCGAAAGGAAATATGTGTTACTCTGATCACTTCCTTTTAGGTCGTTTTCCTTACGCCAATCTCCTATTTTAAACAGCTGTTTGGGTTTAAGCAGCTCCTTCAGAGGATAAAACATTTTTTAGGGATTGAATATGTTTTGTCCTATATAGGGTATTCCTAATATATAAATTTAAGGCATAAAATAAAATTACAACTCAGCAGTAAAACTTAAGACCACCAACGCTTTTACTCACGACATGCATTTATATCCTTTACTCAAAACCCTGCAAGCAACAATAGTTGTTTTTTTTACGTAAATTTATTTTTAACGAAATCCAAAAAACTAAAAATGTTATTTCTGACCAACCCTGTGTAGTAATCGCAATTGTTATATTTGAAATTGTAGCTTCAGCACAAACAAAATTTATTTTATAAATCAAGGAATTGAAAATTAGAATGGAAAAAAAATCTTAAAATGGAAAAATATTATTTTTGAGGAGCTCGGTATAGTTATCACGAATCTGATATTCGAAATTGTAGTATCAGCACAAGCAGACATTTTTATAAAGAATGACTTTTTCTTCCATACCTACTAATAAAAAAGTGTTTTCTCTTCTAAACTCTATCCGTGAACAAACTGTATATGGCGCATTTAATTATTTAGTAGGTCTTTTTCTAGTTTTTTTTATAAATTCTCATTAATAATTTTTTTATTTAATATTTTTGCCACACCTGTTTCAACAAGCTCTTCAACTAGTCTCAGTTATCAATAAAAAAAAATTTTCATTATAATTTAAATTAAGCTTAAAAATCAGCCTAAAAATTGCATTTAATGCGACTGAACTTAGATGATAAGTGTGCATATATTATTATGTAGATCACATATTTCCAGGATTATATTGAAGGTTCTCTCACTGTCTTTCTTTCTATTCACTCTTCCCGATGCTAAACAAAGCCACATATATACCTTTTATATATGTTATCTTTCAGAAGTAATAATTTAAGCGCAATCGATTTCATTGCATACTTTAAGAAAGTTTTTTTATCTTACTATATCAAGCAGCAGTACTGGTGGTGTATAGTAAAGTAATAAAAAACATCTTTCTCACTGTGTATCGTCGAAATGTAATATTCGGAATATTTTAATATGTACAAAGATAACTTTTCTTTAAAAATATTTCATCATTATTTGCATAGAACCCCATCTAAATGACCCCGTTTCTTTGTCGAAATTTAAGTCACCGGAATTTTAGAAAATCAAAAGAAAAGTTTTTCACTTTGTGAAATGTGCTAATGAGAATTTGACTTGCAGAACTTGTAACTTCGATGTAATGGGAAAAGATACCAGGGATGGAACTGTGGGGTCGGGAAATGTATAAGAAATTCCACGCTGTTCTTTTATTTTACAATGTACAAATTGTTGATACTTAATTTTGTACATGAGAAAATAAATCGGTTTTTGTCGTTACGGCTAGATTTATTATTTGCTTTGTTGTATTCTGGCTAGCACTAGTTGTTATTGGCGTAACGCAGAGGACATCTTATTGTCTTTAACTTCGAATAAGTATAGCGGGTCAATAAAAAAGTTGACCCTTGATAAAGTTTTTATACGTATAAAACGAAACGTTGGGATAAATACAATTGTGTCATTTTATTACCTGCCCTCATTCCAGCTGAATATATGCAACTTGCGTACAAGGATTATTTCTTCCAACTTGCGTACACGGGTAGGTAGGTCCCGCGAACCAGGTCAAACTGCAAGAGTACATTATTCAAACTTGCGTACATACACAAATATTAGAAGCTTATAAACAAACTAAGGACATAAAAAAATGCTCTGATAACAACGAACAAACCGGTTGATAATACACCTTTTAGAACCGATTGGAGAGGGCGTATTATTACGGTCCGTTTAAAACCCTGTGTATGTGAAGACATAAAAAAATGCTCTGATAACAACGAACAAACCGGTTGCCAATACACCTTTTAGAACCGATTGTAGAGGGCGTATTATTACGGTCCGTTTAAAACTCTGTGAATGTGAAGACATAAAAAAATGCTCTGATAACAACGAACAAACCGGTTGCCAATACACCTTTTAGAACCGATTGGAGAGGGCGTATTATTACGGTCCGTTTAAAACTCTGTGTATGTGAAGACATAAAAAAAATGCTCTGATAACAACGAACAAACCGGTTGCCAATACACCTTTTAGAACAGATTGGAGAGGGCGTATTATTACGGTCCGTTTAAAATCCTGTGTATGTACGCAAGTTGGAATAATGTACTCTTGCAGTTTTACCTACCCATGTACGCAAGTTGGAGGACCTTCCAGCTATACTTATTCGAATCTACTACTAAAGGCGCTATACTTACCTAACAATTGTCTTTAACATAACACGCCGACAATATGTCAAATGTAAAGGTCCACCAAGTTCCTCGCGACTTCCACAATAAAAACACTTAAAAATAAAAAACAACTTTTGCTCTAGAATAATGCGCTGTCGCCAAAGAATCCAAATAAGACTCTCCCCTTTTGGGTTTTATTTCAACTAAAATTGACTTAATTTGTAACTATTGGAAACCTACCAATGCTGTGGCGGCGCAAAATGCCGGTTTCAAGAAAAGCTGACGGTAAAATCAAAAATGTAACTTTATAGTCAGAACAGTAACGGAATATTCTACACTGGCGCTAAGGTCGCAAAACATGGCGACGTCTGCATTCTAGCGATGTGTAACAAGTGAAAATTAATAAGAAAATTAATTATGACAATTTTGACATTGGAAATGTTAGACTATTGTGAAAATAGTAAGGAAAAGTAAACTTTTTTACTTGTTATAAGAACATTATGACAAAACAGTATTATAAGCCCAGTGGTCTGTAAAGAAAATAATTTGGTGACAGAATTTTCACTTGTAATACCACTAGAAGTCAAATTATATCCAGAAATATTTTGAGCACACGAGTATTTAGAAAAATTTTCGGAGCCGGAGGCGAGGGAAAATTTTCTTAAAATATTCGTGTGCGAGAATAAATTTTAAGGTATAATTTGATTTCGAATGGTATTTGGTAAGAAAATTTCACAACAAAATGAGTTTATAATAGATATCTGTTATTAATTAGTTATACATCAATAAATATAGAATGCTTTAAATAGCTATTTATAGAATAAGTTGCGAAATGAGTGTCTTTTAGGCACGCGACGTGAAAATTGTCCAACGAGGCAAAGCCGAGTTGGACAACACGTCTAGTGGCTAAAAGACATCGTTTCGTAACGAATTATATACAAGATTTTTTGTGAAAGCGGAGAATTTGATCATTTAAGCTTTTATTAGTATTTTTAAACATTTTGAAAAGTAGGCAGGCAATCTGTTTCTAAGGCATTGTTTATGCATTATTTAATGTCAAGTGTGTTGTCAAGTTCGAACGTCGCGTTTTGCCTTTTTTCCCGCAAAGTTTTTCAAAAAAATTACTTCAAATGAGTGATATTGACGAGTCTTTGGATATTGAACAAGCTGCTGAAGCTGCGCTATCCACGTTAGTACCCGAAAAATCGAAACATTTATACGAAAAAACCTACGACAACTTTGAAACCTGGGCCAAAGAAAAATATATTGAGAACTTTACAGAAAAGGTATTACTAGCCTATTTCCTCAAGCTATCCACCACCTTAAGGCCGTCAACTTTGTGGAGCAAATATTCGATGCTCCGCACCATGATTTATCTGAACAAAAACATAGATATTTGCAAATTTACAAACCTTATTGCATTTTTAAAAAGGAAAGCTACCGGATATCAGCCAAAGAAATCAAAAATATTTACAAAGCTGGAAATAGAACGCTTGATAAAACAAGCTGATGATAAAGAATTCCTGTTAGCCAAAGTTGTTTTAATCGTTGGAGTATTTGGAGCATGTAGGAGGGAAGAAATCACATTTTTGAAATTAGATGCCATCAAAGATTGTCAGTCGTTTATCAGTGTAAAAATTCCGAACACAAAAACTCATGTTCCAAGAATGTTTACGATTACTGAGGGATCAATAGATGGCATCAATTATTTAGATCTATTTCGTAAGTACGCAAAACTTCGTCCACTGAATACGACACATCAGCGATTTTTCTTGACATATCGAAGTGGTAAATGCTGTACCCTGCTAGTTGGAATTAATACAATTGGAGGTATGCCAAAAAAAATAGCAGAATTCCTTGGACTCCCCAACACCAATGAGTAAACTGGCCATTGCTTCCGGCGCAGCTCTGCAACAATGTTGGCAGATTCTGGAGCGGACATGACACTTTTAAAGCGTCATGGAGGTTGGCGATTAAGCTCAGTTGCCGAGAGTTATATAGAAAATTCCATTGAACAGAAAAACAAAATAGCAAAAAGAATTATAGGGCAGAAAGATTAGCAAAATACAAAAATAAAAGAAGTTCACTCAGAAGCAGAAGTTAGCATTGTCAGTACTAGCAGTTTATCCATTCCGACTACTAATAATTACATTGCTCTTAAAGAAGAGAAGCTAGATGCCTCTAGAATTTAGTTTAACAGTTTACATAATTGTACATTTAACATATATAATAAATAGATATTTTGATTGATTTTAATTAAAAGAAAAAAGAAAATATAGTGGCATATCGGACAAGTGTGTAACTATTTTTTATATTGGAATACACAGGGATCCAAGTTCAATGGATACCCTGGGGCGGGTAGACCACGACGGCCGTTTCGTCCTTATTAGGACTCGACGGGCAACCATAACCCAAGCAATTCCAAGAATGACGGAATAATTTCAATATCCCAGTTGTAGTTACAGTGCCTAATTATTATGAATGGATTACATTTTTATTTAATAATTTTAGTAACATGAAAACACCAAATCTAGGTTTCATAAAACTCATATTGTTTCGTAATATTGGGTTTAGTTTACTAAAGTTGGTAGAAAATTATTTTTTAGAAATAATTCTACCATAAATTTATGCATTACGTTACGTAATAATAAAATAATCCTGGTTAAACTTTTTTCTACCAATTTTAGTAACACAAAAACAACACCTTCAGATTTATTATATCTTATATTATTATATTCTTATCTAATATTTAGTTTAGTTCACTAAATTGGTAGAAAATTATATATTAGAAATAAATCTTTCCTTGCTATATTTGCCAAAACAAACCTAGCGATTTTGAAGCATGACAAAACATCGCCTACTTATTATTGTTTTATCTAGAAGGCCATGCTAATTTTGAGGATATAAAATACCAACAACTAAAAGTCGTTCGTAAAATCTGCATCTTGCTGATAGTTGTTCGTCGAAGTATTTAATTTAATATTCTAAAATGAATCGTTTTGAAAAATACAAAATTTTGATTTTGTTCAAAAAAAAATCCGACGTTAAAACCCATTACCGTACTATGTTTTTTTTGGAAGATCTCATTGCCGAATGCGGTGAATTAGAAGAAGATAATTTGTTCTCGATCATCCAGCAATATCTTTTAGAAAAATTAACAAAATACAGATTATTACGTGGACAAGAAGTTAACAAAATTGTGTTCAAATATTACCTATATTATTTAAAACACGGACATTTATTCAATACAATTTGTCCATCGAATTATTCGTCATTGAAAAGTGAAGAGGTAGAAAGAGAATTTTAGGTACAGGGTTATCCAACCAAGACTAGACAAGGCGATTTTTTGACTTTTCCTGTACTTTTATAAAAAAACTGAAATGGCCATCTTAAGTCATTTTCTCCCGCGAATTCGAATATCTTCAGCAAAAAACAATTGAACATCAAACAAAAGTACTAGGGGTGATATTTTTTTAAATGGAACACCCTGTATATTTTTACATTTTTAAATTCCACATAAAATTATAATTATTTTTTATTAAATGCACCATTAGTCTATACTTCATAGTTTCCGAGATATTGACTCTCGAAAAGTGACATTTTTGAACTTTGACAGCTTATAACTTTCTAACAGTACGTCTTAGAGCAAAACGGCTTACATGTCCCTATCTTTAAATTTTATTATTTTCCCAAAAAAATCAACTTCCGGTTAAACCGGATGTAACTTAAAAGAAGGAAATATAGTGGTTCCGGTTTAACTGGAAGTTGATTTTTTTGGGAAGATAATAAAAATTGAAGATAGGGACATGTAAGCCGTTTTGCTCTAAGACGTACTGTTTAGAAAGTTATAAGCTGTCAAAGTTCAAAAATGTCACTTTTCGAGAGTCAATATCTCGGAAACTATGAAGTATAGACTAATAGTGCATTTAATAAAAAATATTTATAATTTTATGTGGAATTTAAAAATGTAAAAATATACAGGGTGTTCCATTTAAAAAAAAAATCAAAGTGACCCCTAGTACTTTTGTTTGATGTTCAATTATTTTTTGCTGAAGATATTCGAATTCGCGGGAGAAAATGACTTAAGATGGCTATTTCAGTTTTTTTTATAAAAGTACAGGAAAAGTCAAAAAATCGCATTGTCTAGTCTTGGTTGGATAACACTGTACATTTACAGTTTGTAACTAAAAATTATGTATCAAAAAAATAAATTATTTTGTATTGTTTAGGCGTTTTTATATCTTTAATCTATGACAGTGCCATTATGACGTATTTAGCGTTATTATTTAGATGTCATTATGACCTTCATAATAGCACTCAGTGCCATTATGAATTCATTATAACATCCAAATGTTAAGATACAAAAACAAAAAGAAAGTCGGTGCAAACTATTTATTTGTTAGTATTACTTAGAAAAACGGATTGCATTTATTTATTGTAAACATCCGATGGGACACTTTCGGATTCAGAATCTCCCATATTTAAATTATTTTTGGACAACACTTTGCATACAATAGAAAATTAGACGGCAATAATTACGTTGTCAAAATCGAAATTGAAACAATCAAAAATGCGGTTACCATGATATCGACTAATATGGACACCTGAAAATTTTAAAAATTACGAAAACGTTATCTGATATCAATGAAATTTAGACGAATAAAATCTATTTGTACTGTCGTAGATTACATTTTGAATGATACACGTTCGATATGAACTTTGTTAATGAAACTTGTACAAATTTAACGTTGCACACGTTTCATTATAGTGTTCATATCGAACTAGTATCAATAATAACTATAACAAAACGTACTGGTTGATTCTTGACAGTTGACATTTTATAAAGTTCCGTATTGTCATTTATATTATGTCAAAAAATTTCCACTGTAATACCCTCCAGGGTACCCTAGGAATGGAAAATTTCCGAAAAAATACAAAGGTTGCCAAGGCAACGTTATGAAATTATTGTATTTCATGGGATGAATATTGATGGCCTAAAATTTTCATATCAAGTCTTCATATACTTGTCATATGATAGAATGTCCCCTATAAACAATGAGATGTCCGCTCGGCGCTTAATACATTGATAAATGAAATGATTTGCCTATTTTTTGCTTAATTGTGTTTGACCCAACACCATACTATTCTATAGCCCACCAAAAATTTTATTTACTACAATTTAGAGAGTTATCTTTCTAAAAATTGGAAATCCCTAAATCTATTTAGTTTGGTCACAGGCAGAAGAGCAGAATGAAGGGTTATGTTCGAAAATCATTGAATTTCCATACGTGTGTAGCATGAAATACACAATCGCATTGTGAATCACTCGGCCACACATTTGATATTGATGAAAATTTCACGCCATCAATATTCATCCAATGAAATATAATCATTTCATAACGTTGCCATGGCAACCTTTGTATTTTTTCGGAAATTTTTTCTTGTTGGGGTACCCTGGAGGGGAGTGGACATTTTTTGACAGTATATAAAGTGACAACACGGAACTTTATAAAATATCAACTGGAACTGTCAACAATCAACCAGTACGTTTTGTCAAACTTTTTATAATTTGAAATTTCTTTAATTAATGTTAGTTAATATTAAAGGAATAAAAACGCCTAAACAATACAAAATAATTTATTTTTTAGATACATAATTTTTAGTTACAATATGTAAATGTACCTTAAATCCTCTTTCTACCTCTTCCCTTTTCAATAGCCAATAATCCGATGGACAAATTCTATTGAATAAATGTCTATGTTTTAAATAATATAGGTAATATTTGGACAAAATTTTGTTAACTTCTTGTCCACGTAATAATCTGTATTTTATTGATTTTTTAAAAGATATTGCTGGATGATCGAGAACAAATTTTCTTTCTCTAATTCACTACCGCATTCGGCAATGAGATCTTCCAAAAAAAAAACATGTACAGTACGGTGATGGGTTTAAAATCATATGACTTCTCGAGGCAAAAGTCAGTAAACTATTGCCAAACACTTGCTTTAGATTTTTTTGTATTAGCAGGTGTTAACCTCTCAATTTCTTGCTTAACTTCTTCCATATTATTTTGACCAAAACGATTCATCTTGTGATCCCTATCTGCACTTCATAAACCTACACTAAATGTTAAATAACTGCGATCTTGTGCTGCGGTTACTCTTATATAGGCACAACTACAACTGACATATTTTTTTTTTTAAATTTGACATTTAAAGTAATTTCAAAGCATTGTATATTTATTGACGTATAACTGTCTAATAACAAATATCTATTATAAAATCATTTTGTTGTGAAATTTTCTTACCAAATACCATTCGAAATCAAATTATACCTTAAAATTTTTTCTCGCACACGAATATTTTAAAAAAATTATCTCTGGCCTCCGGCTCGAAAAAATTTTCAAAATATTCGTGTGCTCAAAAAAATTTCTGGATATAATTTGACTTCTAGTGGTATTACAAGTGAAAATCAAACCCGAAATGGCGTAGCGACGTGGACTAGGGCTGGGCAAAAATTCGATATATCGATTTTTTTATCGATATATCGATAAACATTTAAAAAATAAAATATTGATTTATCGATATTATCGATATAGCCAAAGTCAAATTTTGAATAAAGCTATTAATAAATAAAATCCCATAATATGATGCGGACTTTACTGGTGACACTGTATTTATAATATAATATTTTTATGCTTTATCGATAATATATATTATCGATATATCGAATAACGATATTTAAAAAATAAAATATCGATATATCAATATTATTGATTTTATCGATAATATCGATATATCGTCGATATATCGATATTTATCAATATTATCGATATTTATCGATATTATCAATATTTATCGATATTATCGATAATATAGCAAATTGCCTATTCAAGGCTACAAACCACTGGGAAACTAGCAGTTCATTTGTCCCGAATGTCAATTCACTATAAACTGGGGCTATTTATAGCAAATTGCCTATTCAAGGCTCCAAACAACTAGGAAACTAGTAGTTTATTTGTCCTGAATGTCAATTCACTATAAACTGGGGCTATTTATAGGAAATTGCCTATTCAAAGCTCCAAACCACTAGGAAACTAGTAGCTCATTTGTCCCGAATGTCAATTCACTATTAACTAGGGCTATTTATTGATATTTACCGAAGTTATCGATATATCGACTATATCGATATTTTTTTTTAATATCGTTATTCGATATTGGAATTTCAATATCGCCCAGCCCTAACGTGGACTGTTTGGGTCAGTGTTGCCAGACGTACCATTTTAATGGTATTTATACCATTATTTCCTCATTATGTACCCGTACCTAAGTTTATTACTTGTATAAAATGTATCTGGTCCCTCATTCATACATCAATTAGAAATCCCTTTAAAGTATTTTGGGGGATTTCGTTAGTACCTAATGTGCATTGGGTTTGACAGCAAAAGAGCGGATAGTATTATAGGAGTTGTTAATAGTATGCTTAACAAGATGTCTTCTAGTGTACTGTATCCAAAGAGAGATACTTTATCTATCTGTTAATTCTGACAATGAATTCGAAGATTGTTTTATGAATACAACTTCCGATTTACTCTTATTTGTAGGTTTTTTATTATGTTTTTTATGTTTATTTTGTGTTTGATATTTTTATTATGATAAAAAGACAAAAGAAAGAAGAAGAAAGAATTTGTGGAAAAATACCATAAAATTTATTGGTTTGTACCATTTATTTGTCCCACAAATCTGGCAACACTGGTTTGGGATTGTTCGTCGCAGACAGTGACGGACTGGCCCGGCGGGCTGGCGGACGCATCCCGCCGCCTCGTTTGTTTCTAATACGTCTTGGCGTCTTTTGATAATGTAAAAATGAGAAAATAATACCAAATTAAATAATAATAATAATAATACGCCATTTAAAAAGCAAACACTAAAATAGAAAATTCCTACATAATAAAGATATAACTGCAACTATAATGGACTCAATTTTTGTGTTAAAAATAACTGCTTGTCCGAAAAATTGGAATACTTTCAGTCCTAGGACATGAAATAAAAAAATTCCAAAGCCATCTCGAGAGATCGACTGAGGCCTCGAGAGATCGACTGAGGCATAAGAACAATGCATTTACGAAAATGTATTGATCTTATATACTTAGCTTTTTTAATTTTTTTAATTTTTTTTTAAATTTTTTACTTTATTCCCAACCAACTTCACAAGTTTATTACAGGGATAAGTATATAAAAATAACTAACAATTATTACTCTAACTTAATAGGTAGATATATATATAAAAAAAAGGCAGTTCAAAAAAATAATTCGTTTTATATTATAAACGTATGATTAACACGTTAAGAAAAAAATTTATACTAGGAAATATTTTTTTAAATGAAATTTAAATAATGATAGTTTTTTTAATGTTTTAATATTATCCGGTAAAATATTATATAATATTAATCCATTATATAACAATGACCGTTTTCCAAAGTTACTGTTTATTTTAATAGTTTTTAAAAAATTAGTTTGTCTAGTATCATGTCTATTAATATCATGAACTTTTGTAAACGTTATGTTAGACATTTTTTGTTTTAAAAGTAAAGTATGAATAAATATGCAAATTTTTAAATTATATAAATTATTTATATCTAGGTATTTATTCGGTTTGTATAAATTTGTTGTTGGTTCTAAGTGCGGCAATCTATGAATACATTTAATAATTTTATTTTGTAATTTCTTTAAAGGGTTTAGTACTATTGAATTGGCTGAACCCCAAATAGAAATAAGATACTGAATTTTTGAATGTACTAATGTATGATAAATATTTTTTAAACAATTTAAAGATATACAGTGACGAATTTTAAAGAATATCCCAATTAACGGAGAAATGTAAGTTCGAATATGTTCTACGTGTTTTCTCCAGCTTAAATTTTGATCAATATATAATTCTAAAAATTATCTTTGTAATTAATATTTTCCCCATTAAATATTATTGGTTGCTTTTCCATATCTAGTCTTTGTTTGTCAATGTACATAAATGATAATTTATTAAAATTTAAAGTTAATTTATAAGATTGCAACCAGTCAAATATAATTTTTAAATCTTTTTTGATAATTAATTTGATGTCCCTAATATTTTTAGCATAATAAATAATTGTTGTGTCGTCGGCGAAAAGTTTAATTTGTTCATATAATTTTAATTTTGAAACAGAATTGATATAAATAAAAAAACAATGTGGGTCCTAGAATAGAACCTTGTGGTACTTCACATCTAATTGTTTGATAGGAACTAATATTACTTCCTATTTTAACGCATTGCTTTCTATCTTTTATATAACTTTCAAACCAACGATAAATTTTTCCTCTTATTCCTATATCAAATAATTTAACTAATAATATATCATGGTTTACAGTATCAAAGGCTTTACACAAGTCTAGAGATAAAATGCCGCATTTTTTTTTGTATCTAGATTTAATTGAATGTTAGTAATAACATCCAAAGCTGCAACTTCAGTATCTCTAGATTTGCGAAACCCGTACTGATTCTCGAAAAGTAAATTTTGTATTTCTAAAAAATTCGTTAATTTTATATTTATAATTTTTTCCAAAATTTTTGATAGAACAGGCAAAACAGATATTGGACGGTAATTATTAGGATTATTAGTTTTATCGTTTTTAAAAACTGGTGTCACTTGAGCAAATTTCATTTTTTCAGGAAATGTTGATTTTTGTAAAGATAATTGTACCAGGTATTTTAAAATAGGAATTATTTCAATTTTAACTGCCTTTACTATTTTTACTGAAATATTGTCATAACCAGTAGCTTTATGTATATTTAAATTTTCAATTATGTTCTTAATTTCATCCTCGTCAATATCGTTTTCATCTAAAAAAGCTTAAATATCTTTGTTCAACCTTTTTCAATTTGAATAACTCAATTATCCTTTCATCATACTCTTTGTTATTTGGGAAGCCCGGTAGATATCTTAAGGTCATTTATTATTTTTCTTTTTTATTATGTCCAAACCAGCCAAAAAAAATGGATTGTTTTTGCCCAAGAGCATAAAATGAAAACATAGCGAAATTGTCCAGGCGTATTAACTCAGTTCATAAAGCAATGTTAAAATATAACCCGAAGAAAATGTGGCTTACTTGAAATTTTTTATTTTTTGCACGCCTTTCTTTCCATCCTGTATAATATTAAAACGCATTGGTTAAGTTATAGGCGTACTATACTATAATTCTGCAAGAAACAATTTTTCAAATTCTACAAACCGTATTAAAATCCGTAATGTCGCTTCCGAACTACAGACCTGTAATAAATGTGTTGAAAAAAATTTGTCGTAGTTTGTTATGATCAGTTTAGTAACGTGCGAGCAAAAATTATTTGCATCAAAGAGGGTTTAGATTAAAAAACGTAGGGCTTGGTTTAGATCACAATGATATGGGGACGATATATCTAACCAAATATAGGTTAAAATTTTGTCAAATTCATATTATGACATGATATTATGCCAAACTAATGAGTAATAAAATAAGTAGACAAATACAAATTTATTTTTGTTGTTTACAAAATTAACAAAGTAAGAATAATGGGGATTTTCACTACTCCACATGCTTGTATTCTAAGAATTCATATAACCGAATAGGGGGAACCAGGCTTCATCCGAAAAAAATGTCAGGTCTAATAAATCATTTCTTTCCAATAAATTTTGGTTAAACCATTGAGAGTAATTCCTGCGTCTTTAAAAATCTGCGGCTTGTATTTCTTGGAATACTTGCACTTTATAAGAAAATAAATTTAGCTGCTTCTTAAGAATAGTCCTGCATGTTCCATAAGATCTTCCCACTTCTTGGGACAGGCGTCTTATAAAATTTGTTGACGTATTTTGCATTATTTCACGAACGTTTGCAACAAGTTCTTCTGTTCTTACAGATGGTCTTCCTGCTCCTTTTTTGTGTTGTGTAAAACCTGGTTCCCTAAACACAGCCATGGTTCTTTTCAGGCGATGATAAAAATCCCCAGCAATAAAAGCAACGTTAGGAAAATGTTCGTGACAATCGTCCATGCACAAACCAGGATTGTATTGCCACTTACCATTTACTCTAACCCCGTTTCGAAAATACGGTTCAGCTATGAATGTTTTGTGCTGTTCCGTAAAGTCCATTGTGTGAATTGTTCCAAAAATTGGAAAAATTAGCGATGAATCAAATTACTTGTAACGACTGTCAAAGATGACTGAATAACTAATTGATTGTTAATTCAGGTAGTTACTGACACCCGACAGGTATTAAGCTTTACGGCTAAGCATTACGTCCTTAGATGCAAGGCCCTGTTTGATGCAAATAATTTTTGCTCGCACCGTATCAGATATTTAGCTAAGATCATCATGAATTATAATAGTTTACCCTTATAAGTGTTTACTACTCTTACTACCGCCATACACTCATACTATCATATAAATATTAAACTAGTTACATTGTGCATAAAACCTAGGTATGCCTAATAATTGTAACCGAGATTGAGAGATAACAATTGTTTTTAAAACCAAGAGCAACCATCTGCCGGTCTTTCTAGAAGAACTTCTTGCTAATCATATTGAACTTAAATTGTTAATTCCTTCGTACGATTGCCTTGTCGTAATTTTAAAAATTGTTCTGTAATGACCCAAATTTATTCCGTGCCACCCCTGTCTAGGGACGAAGACATTGAAAGGCCCTTATGCATAATGACGTACCATTAGCGGGTATCCAGTGTATCTTCTTGTTTACATATCTAATGAAGTCTTGTTTTATAATGATCCGTATTCTTTAAAATACTTAGTAATGATCTGAATAAATTCAAAGCAAAAATATTATATTTAGAATAATACATATGGTATTCATATACAAAGCTACAACATTATCTAAAAAATTACAAAATTATAAATCAAAATAAGATAAATTCCAGATAAAAAAAGGATGTTTTCTACTGTGCGAGCAAAAATTATTTAACTTTTAAAATGTCTTTATTCCACACTAACTTTTACAGTTCATTACATGAAAAATTACAACATAATATAGAAAATTATAACCATTAAAAAAAAAAAAAAAAATAAATAATAAGTAATAAAAAAAAATGGAAATTAATCCAATTTAAATATTTAATAAAATCAATTTAAAAGAAAATAATATAAATAATTTAATTTAGTAAATATCTCTTTAATTGTTTTTTAAACGTTGCCAATTTTTTAATTTTTCTGATATTTTTTGGACTATTGTTATATTTTATTATTCCGTCATATAAAAGCCATTTTTTTCCGAAATTACTTTTTACTGGTACAGTTTGATAATTTATACAATGTCTGGTGTTATAATCATGTAATGTCTTATTCTCCTAAAGTGTTATGTTTTATTTTTTTTCTTTTAAAATAATAGAGTGAATTAGAATACAAATTTTTAATTTATAAATGTTTTGAACGTGTAAATACCCTTTCGGTCTATGTAGATTTACAGTTGGTTCTAAATGTGGTAATTTGTGTATACATTTAATAACTTTATTTTGCAATTTTTGTAATGGTTTTAAGTTTGATAAACAAGCAGATCCCCATGCAGAAGCTAAGTATTGTAATTTTGAATATATTAATGAAAAATATATATTTTTTAAGTATTTCAAAGGAATAAAATATGTAGCTCTGTACAAAACAGATACCAAAGGAGATATCGAGTTGATAATATACTGGATATAGCATTTAAAATTTTAATTTTCGTATAAAACTAATCCTAAAAATTTTGTCGTTTTCGAATAATGAATATTTTTATTATTAAATGTTAAGGGGTTGATGATGGAATTTATTTTATTTTTAGTTATAAACATAAAAGAAGATTTTTTAAAGTTTAACGTAAGTTTATTTGATTGAAGCCAAGAAAGAAGTATTTTTAAATCATTATTAATATCAAAATACATTTCTGCAAGAGTTTCAGCAAAATAAATAATTGTCGTATCATTTGCAAATAGCTTTATATTGCCCTTTAAGTTCAATTTAGAAACAGAATTAATGTAAATTAAGAATAATAACGGACCTAATATTGATCCTTGTGGAACTCCACATATGATTTCTTTTTCCGAACTTTTTCTTTCCCCAATTTGAACAAATTGTTTACGATGGCTTAAATAACTTTGAAGTAGTTTGTGTGTATTTCCCCTTATCCCAATACTGTATAATTTTCGTAATAAAATATCATGGTTTACGGTGTCGAAAGCTTTACACAGATCTAAGGATAGTAAACAGCATTTTTTACTGCTGTCGACATTAGCTTGAATATTTGCTATGATATCTCCTACAGCTATTTCTGTATATTTGCTCAAAGAGGGCCTTGCATCTAAGGACGTAATATTTACGCGTAGAGCTTAATACCTGTTGGGTGTCAGTAACAACCTGAATTAACAATCAATCAGTTATTCCGTCATCTTTGACAGTCGTTACAAGTAATTTGATTCATCGTTAATTTTTCCAATTTCTTGAACAATTTACACAATGGGCTTTACAGAACAGCACAAAACATTCATGGTTTAAGCGTATTTTCGAAACGGGGTTAGAGTAAATGGTGAGTGGCAATACAATCCGGGTTTATGCATGGACGATTTTCACGAACATTTTCCTATCGTTGCTTTTATTGCTGGGGATTTTTGTCATTGCCTGAAAAGAACCGTGACTGTGTTTAGGGAAACAGGTTCTATACAACACAAAAAAGGAGCAGGAAGACCATCTGTAAGAACAGAAGAACTTGTTGCAAACGTTCGTGAATTAATGCAAAATACGCCAACAAATTGTATAAGACGCTTGTCCCAAGAAGTGGGAAGATCTTATGGAACATGCAGGGAAGATCTTAAGAAGCAGCTAAATTTATTTCCTTATAAAGTGCGAGTATTCCAAGAAATATAAGCCGCAGATTTTGAAAGACGCAGGAATTACTCTCAATGGTTTACCCAAAATTTATTGGTAAAAAATGATTTATTAGACCTGACATTTTTTTCGGATGAAGCCTGGTTCCACCTCTCCGGTTATGTGAATTCTCAGAATACACGCATGTGGAGTAGTAAAAGACCCCATTTTTATGAAGAGTCCACATTGCACCCTCAAAAAATTGGTATCTGGTTACCTGTTTCCCGAAGAAGAATTGTTGGTCCTATTTTTTTCCATGACACAGTTACAACACACCGCTATAGAGACAATATTTTGAATCCATTTGTGGAGCAATTACTTGACGACGAACTACGTTTTGAATATTTTCGACGGTGCAACCGCCCATACAGCCGCCGAAACTACTAACTACTTACGCAATTTTTTCGACGACAGATTGATCGGTTTTCGATCAGACATTGAATTCCCACCTTGATCACCTTGTTTAACGGTTATGGATTACTTCGTTTTTCCTCATTTAAAGAACACTATTATTAAAACACCAGTTGCAAATTTAGAACAATTACAAAAAATGATTATCCAAGTATGTGGTAACATTTCTCCAGAGATGCTGGTAAACAGTTTCGAAAATATGAAGAGACGTGTGAATTTATGCTCTTTTTCTTTCTCTATATTCTTACTTTGATTATGACATGATATGCCAAACTAATGAGTAATAAAATAAATAGACAAATACAAATTTACTTTTTTTGTTTACAAAATGAACAAAGTGACATAGTTTCTGTCATCCTGCATTATATCGATGTTAAAATTAAGATTAAAACATCGTCACTTGGCAGTTTGTTGAGAACACTTTTAGCAATAGGGGCTTTATTTATAGACAGAAAAATAATTCTAGTCTTGCTATCCACGATTTCAACCTCCGTAGATTCGAAGACAGCCTCTTCTGAAAGGGAAAGATTTGCTCCGTCGAAATGTATCTTCCAGCTCGTTCCCTGTGGCACATAGAGTGCAGCACCACCATACAGTTTTTCACTACAACAGTATCACGATGTCAGCTCAAAATTTGTTAGATTGTATGGTTTAATTTATTCTTCCAGCGCTCTGTAATTGCAAGTACATTACCCATGTTTCCTGTAACCAATTCCTCCCGTTGGTCCATGCTATTACCAATGGACTGCACATTGTGATGTACAATACTGCATTATACAGGGTGTTATTTAAGTACGGGGCCAAACTCCAAGGGGTGCTTCTTTAAGTGATTTTAAAAAGAAAAGTTTATATAAACATGGGTGCGAAAATGCATAGTTTTTACGATACAGGGTGTCAAACTTTTAAGAAAAAATTGGATGTTCGTAAATATCTCAATACTCTTTTATTCGATTTTGTTGAAATTTGGCAATTCTGTTTGTAATAACAAGAGGATAATGTAGCCTCAATTATATTAAAATTATTAAGTCCAGTGGCGTCACGAAAGACAGTCTAACTAATATTTTTGACAAAAAAAATGCGCGCCACTGACTTTTTTTAAAATTATGTATTTTTCTAGAATTAAGCAACTACAAATACAACTCTTTTATCTCTTGAGTTTTTTTCATATCTGGCTTTGTTTTCGAGAAAAAAAATAAAAACCACTTGATTGCTTGTCCCCGGGAAAATAGGCGTCAAAAATTTAAACTACTTACCAAACTATTAGGCAATTAAAATTACACATAAACATAAACAACTGCCTAACGGTAGTTATTACTGCGATGTTTACTTATGTATTTAACAGAAAATAAGACGAAACCTATAATAGTTGCTGAAAATGCCCTCCTTTAACTTCAATGCAAGCATTGGCTCGTCTTAACATTGATTTCCGAACTCGTCGAAATATTCGCGGCGTATGTCTTATCTGATCATATGAATCCCGTATCCTTTGGGTTAGTTCTTCTTCAGTGTTGACTGGTGTTTTGTAAACGAGAGACTTTAAATGCCCCCAAAGGAAAAAATCTAAAGGATTTAAATCCGGTGATCTGGGTGGCCATGCCTGTGGACCTGCGCGACCTATCCAGTTTTCTCCATAAGTTGCATCAAGAAATTGTCTTGCTACTATGCTAAAGTGGGGTGGAGCCCCATCGTGCATAAACCACATTGCTCTTCTTACTACCAGTGGGACATATTGTAAAAGTCCAGGTAAAATAAATTCCAAAAAATTACGATACTCTTGACCATTTAATCTCGGGGGTAAAAAATGAGGTCCAATGAGAACATCACCTACAATATCAACCCAAACATTCACGGAAAACTGGTGTTGATAATTAGTTGCTGTAACCGCATGGGGATTTTCTTCTGCCCAGACATCATTATTATGAAAGTTCATAATGGAATTTCGGGAAAAGCACGCTTCATCGGTAAACAAAATACACGATAGAAATCTCGGAGATGCTACACGTTGTTGCAAAAGCCAAGTACAATAAACAACTCGTTGGAGATAATCGGCAGGTAATAACGCTTGAACACGTTGTATGTGATAAGGATACAGTTGATTTTCCCTTAAAATCTGCCATACAGTAAAGTGGGAAATGTTTAATTGTTCTGCAAATTTGCGCGTACTTGTATCAGGGCTACGTTCAACTTCATGTAGAACTGCTTCCTCCATCTCCACTGTTCTTATTGTGGCAGGTCTCCCAATTACAGCAGTCGACCTTTGAAAGGTGCCTGATTCGCAGAGCCTTTCATGTATTCTCACAAATGTTTTTCTATTTGGTACAATACGATGTGGATATCTTTCTTGATAAATGCGCACAGCCTCTGCGGAATTGCCTTGGGCCATTCCATAAACAAAATGCATATCGGCCATATCTGAGTTGGTAAATTGGACCATTTTACAATAATTAATAATTTTATAATCTTAAAACTGTTAAAAACACTTCAAATAATTACTTGTCACTCTTTTAAGTTATGACATTTATGTAAAAATCAAATTAGCTTATTTTCCCGGGGACAAGCAATCAAGTGGTTTTTATTTTTTTTCTCGAAAACAAATCCAGATATGAAAAAAACTCAAGAGATAAAAGAGTTGTATTTGTAGTTGCTTAATTCTAGAAAAATACATAATTTTAAAAAAAGTCAGTAGCGCGCATTTTTTTTGTCAAAAATATTAGTAAGACTGTCTTCCGTGACGCCACTGGACTTAATAATTTTAATATAATTGAGGCTACATTATCCTCTTGTTATTACAAACAGAATTGCCAAATTTCAACAAAATCAAATAAAAGAGTATTGAGATATTTACGAACATCCAATTTTTTCTTAAAAGTTTGACACCCTGTATCGTAAAAACTATGCATTTTCGTACCCATGTTTATATGAACTTTCCTTCTTAAAATCACTTAAAGAAGCACCCCTTGGAGTTTGGCCCCGTACTTAAATAACACCCTGTATTTTGTATTTGTTAGGCCTTTGCTTAGGTTTGGCGTCTTTGTAGGTTAAGTTGTGATGACTATGCCAGCTGGCCAGAGTTCAGGAGGCACCAGCTCACTTCTTTTGCTGGTCGGACAAAAAACTTAAAAAAACTTTTTACTGTATTTTTCTAGTACGTCTTTTATAACATACAGACCTCTGAAAGCCTTAACTTTTTAAGTATTCTGTGATATTATATATCAATACTTTCGCATACCTTAGATCCGTACAGTTTTTCTAGTGCGCAAAGAAATATTAGGTTTTATGGGTTAAAATATTCGTTTGTACGCACAGCTTGCTGGTCAGATCCCTTCACGCCCAACAGGGATGGGCATGCGCACAACCCTCTTGTTATTAGGGTCAGGCCCGGTTCCAGCGCCCGGGCAACCCGGGCAGAGTCCAAGGGACGCAAAATATTGCCAAAGGTAAAACAAATAAGCGTCTGTATAACCTTCGATGTATAATATACTATTTAAAAGATAAGGGCGCCCAAGTATTTTTTATAATTACGTCAAAAAATTTAAATATTTTTGATGGTATAAGTATATGTATATATATTCAGGAAAAAAATATGAAATAAAAATTTCGAGGGCGCTAAATAAGACCCTTGCCCGGGGGCGCCAGGAGGTCTAGGAGCGGGCCTGCTAGGGTTCCTTTCTTTATCGACATTTTATAAATACACCCTAGAACAAGCTTGACGCCAATTTTATTGTTACCTTATCTTTGTGTATTTCTTATATTCTTTGCATAAGATTCTTTCATTTTGCTTCTTTTCAACAGCATGGCAAAGTAAAAATATTTGCTTAGCTAAGTTGTTAAAGAAATGCTACATTAGATGTTTTACATCGTCGTATAGGCGAATGAGAGATATAGATACTTAATCGCGCCAAGAGCGGGGGAAAATCTTTGCAGAGCTGACTTAAATTTTTAAAAGGACCACTCAACTTAGCCGTTGGCTTTGGTATTTAAAAGGAACTAAAAGAAAAGCGGTTATTGTTGATTCTGGGCTTTTATTATTTCGGATTTCTAGTTTTTGTGTACTTGTGTATTGTGTAGTTAAGTGAATTGTGCTATAAATAATGACTGGTAGGTACCAAAAACTTTTTCAAATTTTTAATCACGAATGGCTTAAAAATGTCGTTTTTTACGTACCCAAGTTTTTGGCAAATTGTTAAATGTTACCAACTAATATTTGGCTTAAGGTTGGGTACCCAAGTAGCAATTTTGTGACTAACGACTGAATCTGCACTAAAATTAACGTTGTATGAAGTGTACAAGTTGGTCACGATTTTACCTACGATTTTAACAGACCAAACAACGTTTCCATTTAGTTGTTCGTAACTAAAGTTAAATAAGAACGTTGTAACAACGTCCTAAATAAGCTTACTATACGCCTGTCAGCGTTGGTACACTTTCTGGTTATTATTTGGTTGTTGTTCAAACGTTATCGTCAAGCCAAATTATTAACGGATAGAATGTAGTACTTCCCTAACGTTTTATGAACGACGCAATGTGTCCTCTGCCATCTGAAAGGTGAGTATGGCGGGGTAAGAAAAAGATAAACACAAATAATGAAACATAACCTATTTCTTTTGGCGATACAGTTTATTCACTTTTTTTACTATAAAATAGCCTTACTCAATTCTCCTTAGTAATGGAGAGAGATCGGTCTTTTAAATATTCTTGTACTTTCTATCGACCTTGGGCCTTGACAATACACGTATATTTTGTCCATGTTTTCTTATCAGGGACACTATACTTATGTTTGATTGATTTATTCGGACCAGGTTTTTTGTAGGAATACAACACCTCCTTTGATTCCCATAAATGAGGTTCCGGTTCCACCTCGTCCAATTCTTTGATCAAAACCACTTTAAAATGGTCTTCCATTTCTAAAAGGAAAAAAGCAAAAAAGCAAAAAACAATTTTTCTTCTTTTTTCTCAAAAAAATTCTGACTGACAGATGTTCTACTGACATTCGACAACCGGTAGTTAATTTTGAGTGTTAGTTTGGTTGTATCCACGACTAGTAGCATTTTTAGGTGATGCAAGGGTCAGGTTAAAAACCAAAGGTCGGCTTGTTAAAAAATTGGTTGCGGTATACAACTAAAGAGTCATGTCTGGTACACTTTCTAGACGGATTTAAAACCTAAACACGGCCACAGTTGTTTTATACGACTTCGCCATTTTTGTAAGGACTGAGCATCCGCCATTGTTGTTTCAGTAAAAAATATATATGAAAATATGCATATCTACCAAAACATTTTTGGTCACTTTACCATATTTTAGGGTAAAGATTTCTAAAAATCCATTTACTTGCATGTAAACAATTAATTTATTTAGTTAAATTGTATAACCTAAAAATAAAGTAAGATTAAAAAAAAAAAAACTTAATAAAACACGGGCTCGCGTGTTTTTTCAGACCATAATATCTATATTTTACGTTGAACTAGCATGCGTTGTAAATTTTTAATACCAGACGGCCGTCTGCAAGTATTCTAAATACTATACCTGCTAGTATCTGTCAATAATATAAACAAAACAGAATTCCATTTTTTTAAATTGAAGTCAAGCAACCTTCGTATTTATTTTGGTAACGAAACAAGGACAAGGAGGGTCATATAGAAGTAAGTTTGGTGCGAAAACATAACAAGATTCAGGCTTCTGGCAAAGAGCGTAGAAATTGGTTATCGACGTAACGTTAAACAACGTGGTTTATTTTTACATGCCTCCTGCGACGTTGTACCGACCCTAATTTTATCCACCGACTTGGTGCAAATGTGGGTTGGATAGCCGTTATTACGTCGACCTATGCCAACGTCAAGACGTCGGAGGTAACGTTGTTAAAACGTAAAAATGTTGCTTGGGTAAGCGATAACATTAAATGTTTTAAATATTTTCTTGCCTTTCGAATTTTAACACGACAGCAGATTTTGGAAACAAAACATTAAAAACGATTTTTTAACCTCAAAATCTGATAGGTTGGCAACCATTAAAAACACCAGAAACACATTTTCTTCCAACTTGGTCAAAAAAATTAGAACAGTGTTTTGACAATAAATTGTGGCAAGAACTTGGGGCAAATTTTAGCTGTTTACGCTTTTAGTTAAAACCGAGGTTAAAACATTTCAAATTTTTAAACCCGGACATGTCTGTCTTTCCATTCGTTAAATGAGAATTTTGCAGTGAGAATTTAAAAACATCCACAAAAAAGAGCGCATTTAACAATAAAAAAGGATGGCTTATATCCTTATCATCTTCAAGAGGTACAAAGATTAGAACCACGTGATTATGTTAACTTTTTGATTTTGTGTCAGTGGATTAGAAGGCATCGAAGAGATCTTCAGTGGACTGTGTGGACCGATAAATCCCAGTTTATGAGAGATGGTGTCAATAATTCTAGAAAATCCAAATGGTATTGGGTAGTCGCACTCACAACATAGATTTTCAGTAAATCTTTGGGCGGGTATAACTAAGATTAAATTGATTGGTTCACACTTTTTTAAAAGAAGGTTAAATGGAAACCGATATTTACACTTTTTAGAAAACGTTTTGCCAAATCTTCTCCAAAACGAGAATGTTTATTTAAGAGACATTTATTTCCAGCGTGATGGAGCTCCTCCACATTATACAAGAGCTGTTTCAGAACTTTTCAACAATACTTATTACAATAGATGGATGGGTCGAGGGGGGGCCATTTTTGGCGAGCAAGGTAACCGGACTTTAATCCAATGGACGTTTTTTATTTTGGGGGGAGATAGGAAAAATGTATTTTATAAGGAAGAATGAAATTCACGAAACCAGCTCTTGCAACGCATTATTACTTCATTTCAGGAAATAAATAATAGACCAGATGTAATTAGGAGTGCACTTTTAAATTTAAGTATCAGAGGAAGAAAATGTAAAGAAGCATTTTGTTATTCTCAAATAATTATTTTATTGATTTTTTGTGTTATTATTGTCGTCGTATTGTATGTTTTTCAATACCTAAAGATCAGCTATTTAATTATGGTTAATCGGTGAGTGCGGCAACTTTGGTAAAAGTATGTCATTAGTATCAGTTTTCAAGGTGTTTTTAAATAAAAAATAATATTTTAAAAATTATGACGTACTAATAAATAAATAAATAAATAAATAAATAATGCCTTTATATTACAAGATAAAAACAAAATATTACAGATTAATTTACGTAGAAAAACTTAACTCTATCTGTTGAGGTAGCATGGCGCAGTCTAGCTTTAGTAGCTACTCTACTGAACCATACCACAACAAGCAAACCTAATAAAATAATTTTTTTAAATAATATCAAATGTAAAATTTATAAAGAAGCATAACAGTAATAATTTAAAAAAATTTTAATTAGTATTATTTTAATAAAAGAACTATAATAATTGACAGCCTGTCAACAAACAATGGATAAATTAAAACTCGAAAATTCAACATATTGTATCGTATTAACGTAACCATATCCCAAAGGATATATATATTTTTTTTTATAAAGTGAGACAAAAAAAAACTTTAGAAAAGAAATAGTCAAGTTTGTAAAGGTAAAAGATGCTTTTTATAATTTATTTTAAATAGTTGATCACTCAAACCAATCAAGTTATTAGGTAAGGAGTAATAAGCTCTTACCGCATTATAGGTAAACGACCTTTGAAATAAGGCACTCTGATGGTGAGGTTGCGTTAATCTACCTCTATGGCGAATGTTGACGGAATGAACATTACAGCGGGGGACTAGGCGTTCGCGGACAGAGACAGGAGAATTCGGCTCATTCAAGATTTTGTAAATAAAAGTGCAAAAATGTAGAAGCTTACGGGAATCCATCTTCTATTTTTTTTTTTTATTAGGATGATGTATATAAGTGCGTTTTGGTCTCCTATTAAAAGTAGCAATTTCAACGGTTTAAAGTCGATGAAAAATACCGTTCTTTTTCTCAGACACTCCCTTAATATAGTGTTACATATCCAGTGGTAAATAATTGCGAAAGAAAAACTATCGGGAAACTGGAAAACAGACATTAATTCAGAAAGAGGCACGGATTTCGTAGAAAGACCATTGTTAAATTAATCCATTTTTTTGCTTCTTATCTCTGCATACCTTTAACTGTAAACAACTGATGGTTGTATACATGGACAGTTATTGTACTGGATGATTGCTTGAATTGTACTACACCGGAATTGACTGGATTGTGCATTTGGCGATAATATTTATTGATAGCTGTGTTTTATTTCTAGATTTGCATAATAAAAAATGCCACCTTCTAAAGCAGTATGACCTGAATGCAAAAAGAACTTGACAAAATCAAGAGTTACTATTCAGTGTGCTGAGAGATGTAAGCAATGGTTTCATCTGGACTGTACTGAATTAACTGAAGTTGATCTTGAGGTAATGAAGAAATTGCAGAATAAATGGTGTTGCACTAATTGCAAGGCCAAAGTTGAGCTTCAAGTGAGGACTGATAATGCGCGAAAAAGTATTGGGATACCTGGCGGACAGTCAAATGAGGACCTGGTGCAATCAATAAGAGAATTGAAACTGAAGATACGAGACTTAGTAAAGGATATTAAGTTCTACGCCGAGCAATACGACGAGCAAAAGATTAAAAATGAAGAGTATGAGCGGGAAATAAAGAATTTGAAAACGGACAATGAACGCATCTCGACAAGACAAGGTAGACAGAAGTGCCAATCTTGTCGTTGTGGGAGTCAAATATGAAGTTGAGGAGGGGATAAATGTACCACAACTAGTAATACCTAAGGTTGAAAAGGTTCTTAAACTTGTGTGTCCAAATTTGAAAAGAAGTGATATTGTATTAAAACTCGCCAACACTATGAAAGCAAATTGTTCTGTAATAGTTGAATTTAAAAATAAAAACGACAAGAAAGCATTCTTGGAGAAAAGGAAAACCAAAGGAAAAATAACTACCGCCAACTGTGGGTTACCCGGAGTGAGTACCGGAATTCCTTAAGAAGACCTATCACTGGAGGAACGTAATCTCTTCAGAAAAGCACGGGAACTAAAGGAAAAATGGTTTAAATATGTGTGGGCAAAAAATGGTAATATTCTGGTTAGACGAAGTGATGATAGTGCAATTATAAAAATAAAAAAGGAGAGCGATGTTAGTGGTTTGATGAATCACTAAAATAAAAAATATTTTACTAAAACTACGCATGGAAATATCCTATTGCTGCTTAACTACTAACATGGCTCTGTACGATATACTGGATGATTATCACTCGGTTAACACAGTCAATTGTGATAGCTTGGATGAGGTAGACTTTCTTGAGAACTCTAAGACAAATTTTAATATTATCCATTTTAATATACGTAGCATAAAAAAAAACTATGATAATTTGGTTGCTTTTCTTGAATCAACTAAGGTTAAATTTGGGAAGATCGTACTCTCTGGGACCAACATTGTGCATGATCTGAACAGTTTTGGCATGGATGGGTTCGACATTTTTTATAATAATAGTCAGCAAAATAAGTGCGATGGGACCATTGTACTGGTTAAATCTGTGTTGTCGCCAAGTTTCGAAATAGTTCAGGTAAGGAACACAAAATTCTTAAGAACTGTTCTTACAAAAAATAATGTTCAAATTGGTGTGACTGCTGTGTATAGATTGCCTTCTTTGAATGCTGATGAATTTGTAATCGACTTACGAACTCTCCTTGAGAGACAGGTAGCGAAAAATCCTATAGAAGTGTTTTGTGGTGATATAAATATTAACTTGATGGATGATGGTAATGAAACAACATGTAATTATTTAAATTGTTTGAATGAATTGGGATATGTGAGTATGATAAATTCTACAACCAGGCAAGATCGCTTGTCCAGGTCATGTATCGATCACTTTTTTGTATGCAATAGGCTTGGTGACAGTAGCACTAGGCCTGTTGTCTTAAATTGCGGCCTTACTGACCACTTTCCAATATTACTAAATATAGACTTCAAGACTGCGAATGGTCGATTTACTGATGAGGGTAACAATTCGCCCTTACTGATAAAGAGATTAGACTGCATAAAATTACAAAATCAGATTAAGAATCAAAACTGGGACTCAGTTTGCGGTATAGACATTGATTTATGTACTGACAGTTTCATTAAAATATTGAATAACTGTATCACCAGCTCGACTGAATTAATCAAAATAAAGAATGTTAAGAAAAAAAAAAAAGAATGGATCACACTAGGTATAATTACGTCTATAAAACATAGAGACAAACATAGAGGCAATAGAAAGGTTTCGTAGGTATAGAAATAATCTTACGAATCTTATTAAAAAATCCAAATATATGTATTTCAAGAATAAGCTAGTTCAGTGTAGGAACGACATTAAAAAAACATGGGAGGTTATTAAGAATGTGACTAATAACACTAAAAAATGTAAGGGAATAATATCTTTAATTAAGAATGAAAACAAACTTGTTTATGACAATCTGGAAATTGCTGACATATTTTTGGAATATTTTGGTGCTATAGGCAAAAACTTGGCTAATAAAATAAAAAATAACAACTATAGGTTTCTAAATAAGCGTATCTCAAACTCTTTGTTTTTTAATCCAATAACTAAAAATGAATTAATTTGCGCTATTAATTCATTAAAAACTAAAGCATCACCTGGTGACGACAATATTCCGCCAAAATTACTAAAGGATAATCATATTTGAACTACTCTAACATTTATTAAATTTAATATTTGAAAAAGGTAAATATCCAGAAATCCAAAAAAGGGATGTTATTGTTCCAATTTACAAAACCGGGGATAAGTTGAACAAAGAAAATTATCGACCAATTGCTATGACTAGTTCAATTAGCCGGCTATTTGAAAAATGTATAAAACTAAGGTTTTTAAATGCGAACAATATTTTATCAAAGTCTCAGTATGGGTTTCTGTCAGGAGTAAGCACGGAGGAAGCTATGGTGCACATCACAGATTATATATTGCAAAATTACAATAACAAATTTAAAACATTGGGTATATTTGTGGATCTGGCCCGTGCGTTCGATACTGTGGCGCATCAAATTTTACTTAAAAAACTTGAAGATATTGGAGTGCGAGGTCTTGCGCTCAGCCTGTTTGAGTCTTATTTAATAAATACAACCCAGCGAGTAAGAATAAATGATTCTTTGAGCAAAATGAGTACAGTGGAATTTGGGGTGCCGCAGGGTACCGTACTGGGTCCGGCACTTTTTTCTTTGTATATTAATGATCTCTTTTCTGTTCTGCCAAATGAAAATAGTGAATGTGTGTGCTATGCTGATGATACAGTGATTTTAGTCAAAGGTAAATCTTGGCATGAGACATTTCAGAGGGTGGAGGACCACATCTCCAGAGTACGTTTGTGGATGGATCAGAATCTTTTAACAATGAATGTAAAAAAAACTGTTCATATCGCCTTTTCTATAAATAACCCGGGAAATGTGATCCATCCTGACCTTAGGGTGCATAATTATGAATGTGTTGTGGATATGTCAGTGTGTAGATGTGAAGAGACGATATTAGCAAAAGATAGTGTAAAATACCTGGGGGCATTCATTCACTAAAATTTAAGGTATAAAAGTCATGTTACCTATATTACCCAAAAAATTCGTAAAACTATATATAAATTTTACCAACTCAGAGAATTTTTATCTTTAATGCTTTTAAAAATGACGTACCAGGCTCTGATTGAATCAGTTTTAATGTATGGCTTGAGTGTCTGGGGTAGTACTTGTGGTAGCACTCTTCACCGTTTAAATATTACTCAAAAATACATCATAAAGATATTCATGAACAGGAGCAAAAGGTATCCATCAGATTTATTATTTAAAGAGGCTGACCTTCTATCAGTAAGGCAGTTGTATGTTAAGGGTACTCTTAGGTTAATGAAAAAGTGTAATAAATACAAAAGTAGGATCATGCACAATGCTCACACCAGATCTGTAAATAGTGGGTGTCTAGTCGTTCCACTAGCTTCATATACTGCCTCACAGAGGCACATTATGTATCTTGGTCCTAAATTGTTCAATATGTTACCCTTGAATTTGAAATCTGTTGTAAATTTACATACTTTCCTGTTGGGCATTTCTAGGTGGATACAGATAAATTATCAGCAAATAACCCGTACGGCGCCTTTATATAATGAGTACTAAAGGGAATTTTGAAGTTCTATTTGATATCTATTAATAATAACTTGCAGTGAATCATTCTAACTTTAGTGATATTGTGTTTGGACTAAATGAACTTGTGCTATGTGGTTTGTTTTTGGCATATCATCATGGTATTTTTTCTCTTTTTTTTGTTCTTAAGAATTGTAAAAACTATTCATAACCTGAAGTCCGAACAAGCTGCCTGTAGCTTTGGATTTCAAACATGAATATTGTGTTGTGGCATGTTATAGGAAATGTAAATTTTTTATGAATAAAATTATTATTATTATTATATTATATTATTATTAACCAATTTAGTTCCAAAAAAGTGTGCGAGATGTGATCATATTTTCTAAGACCAACAAGTTGTTGAATTTTAAAAACTAGAAATCAACAAGTTTTTTAAAGTCCAGACCTTAATTCAAAACTTTTTATATGGCATTTTAATGCCATCAGTATACAAAATATTTTCACCGAGTATGAACATTTTATACCAGGTGCTAAAACCAATGTGACAATAATAAAAAGGAGCCAAATCTTACAAAACACCCTGTATCTAACTAACCTACCAAAGGTAGATTATTAAAAGTCCCAAAGTTTCCATTATGTCTAGGTTACGAATGTACCTTTAGATCTAGTAGTAGTAGTAGTAAAGAAAAGGCTTACCGCCAAAGCAAGTAGGCCAATGCGACCCGTTTTGCCAACCCCATTTTACGTCTATGTCGGCTACGGTAATGTCAGCAAGACGGGACCTATAGTTTTACGTGGGTTCCGAACCACAATTTTATCGGCAGATGTTATTCTCGGCAAAGTTTTTACGGTCCTGTTGTAACGCCTCTTGTCCACCACAGACCTCGACGGGGAAAGCCTATTACGTCTCCGTGGTGCGACTTGAAGGATGTTGCTGCAGAGACCCCTTAATCCATCGTGATCCAGTATCAGGAGTGTCACTCCACGGGACACACCGTCCGTATTACCAAATCCTCTGATTAGGGGCGTCCCCCAATTCGTCTGGATTGGTATCAGATATGCATCCCTTTTCTGGGTCACTAGATCTGCACCGAATCCGTCTTTGGTTCAGGAGTAGCTTAGTGATGGGAAGAATCAGATACTTTCAAGAATCGAGTACTAAGGAATCGACTACTTTGCGGAATTAGATATTTCATTGAGTACTGAGTACTTAGCGATTCTCACGGTTTTTAGGCAAATTTTCTCTTTTACATTTATTATTCCCGCTAAAAATCTCTGTGAAGAAAAGAAAACAAAAGAGTTTAAAAATATTTTTATTACTGTAGTAGCCCAACATATATATTTTAATAAAATGGAATAAAACATTAATTCAAAATAAATAACTAACAAAAATTAACGTTTTTCCCTTTTAACATATTCAGGGAAAATAAAAAATACTGACAAACTAAAATATTTTAAACAAATACCTAGGCCTAATCATTTCAAATGACTTAACTTTTAACGCACACATAGATCACGTTATCAAAAAACTGTCTCCCATTATTGGAAAAATTAGAAGATGCGCTCATTAATTAAACAAAAATACACAATACCTCTTATACAATTGTTTTGTTGAACCACATTTAAGGTACTTAATACCATGTTGGGGGAACACAGGCGAATATATGTTGGACAAGCTGCAGAGGTATCAAAAATCAAAATAAGACTATAAAAAGTATTTTTTCCTTAAACTACTGTACGACGACTAGCTATATTTATAAACGTTATCCGTTCCTAAACATCAGATAATTAAAAGAACTAGAACAAGCAAAACTAATATACTGTATAGAAAATAAATTACTAAAATCAAGTGTAGTGTTGAGCAAAAATTTGGACTTTCATAAGTACAACTTAAGAACAAACATAAACCTTAAAAATAAGTTCTCTAGAACCAAAAAGTGTCAAGACTCTCCAATTTTCCGAAGCATCCAGGTGTATAATGAAATACCGAAAGTCATCATTAGTAAAGCAGCCAAAAAGACTTACGTAAATTTTAAAAATTATATTAAAACTAAAGACCCTTCAAAGAATTAACATAATTATGTTTCATTATGTGTAATATCTAAATTTTAGCGTCTGTTACCTATGAAAGATTTTTATTTTGATTCTAAGTGTAGGCCTCGGTGCCAGTATCTCTGTACTGATTTGAGGTCATAAATAAATAAATAAATAATAAAAAAAAAATATTTAATTATTAAACACGTAACCTAACACTTACTTTAAATTCCTAACCTAATGAAAAATTCTTTTAAAATAAGCATACAATTTTCCGCGCCAAAACTTTTAAAAACAAAACAAACAAAGCCGAAGAAAAACCACCAAGGAACACGAAAAAGCACGGCCCCGAACATCGACGACACCGACCGATTAGCATCTCGTGCTCGTGTCATGTTTTGATTCCGTCTCAGCGTCAGCCGCAGTCAGCGTAGTGCTTGCTTACCCGATTCCTGTTCTGAGTAATTCCATTGCATGCAGTGAGCAGCATACAGAACGGATCGCAATTCGCAGCAGAATCTAATATTTAAGAATCGGAATCGATCTCGACGCTTGTCGCTAATACTCGAATACTACCGATTCCTTTAGGAATCGGATATTACTTGATTCATGTACTTGAGTTCTCCCATCACTAGAGTAGCTCACTTCTCGACAATATGCCGAAGGAACATCCGAATGATACCGGAGTTAGCCCGAGAGCTCCACATCTGTATCGTATCGAGGTCGCCTTTTACTGCAGTGTATATTTTGCCATTGAGAATGCTAGTATGTATTGTACAATGCAAGACCACGAAGTACGGTGGCCTGGTCAAGCAAACTAAATAAGTCCGCCAAACCGGTCTGGGATCGAACCATGTACCTTCGGCATGCGATGCGAGAACGCTATCGCTGCGCTAGGTTGCCACATACCTTTAGATCTAAGTCACCCTGTATATATTTCGCCACCTGATTTTCTTAGCTAAAATTAATAATTTTTTGCATAATCTCGTGTGTAACTGATAAGTTGTGTACAAAGAGTTTACTTTTTAATTATTTTTAATTAATTTTTATTAGCGAAAGCACTTACAAAGATTTTAGATGAGCCGAAACCCTCTCACTCTCTATCCTTATCTAGAGGTTTTTAATCGAAGGATTTAATTCGGGCGTACATCGTACAAGATACCGCAAACTGCCGGCTCTCGTAGTCTGCTCAATTTCATTTAATTTCATCAGACATTTGCTCAATCTGGCTTTTTGTTATCTTTGCAGAAAAATCGCTGTTCAAGTTTTTTGCCGTCTTGAGAGAAAATAAAGAAGGGAGTGGAAAAAGCAGCTGAAGAAAAATAAACTTATCATTAATTCATCGTAATGTTCTTTTGATAGATTGGATGCTGTACAGAACGAACAGATGTTTTCTTTTGGTAAGGCATGGGGTTCGGTTTTTAAATTTCTCTTAAATTAAACTTCTATTGGCAAACATTTGAAAAGTTAATTAGTATGTCTAAGAAATAAAATAATAATTTTTGTTGCATTAAACACGTCAGCTTATACTTTTTTATTAAATTGTTACACATTTACTAAAGTAAGGACACTTGTGAGTTGTGATAGTTATTCAAGATACGTAAAGTATATGATTATATTTTATTTCATAACATAGGCTAAAATAATAATTGCATATTGCAGTTACCACAATTTACAATTTCTTGGTTACCATTCACAGCTTTACGATTTTCACAATTTGTTGTTTTATGACTTCCCTTTACCTTTCCTCGCAAAAGAATAACTAGGCATTATAATAAGCGATAATAATATTGAGATAGGCTTGAGTAAAACTCTGTATAATATACTGTATATTTTAAAAGTAAAAAAGTTAAAGGAGTCTACCATTGCTTTTACATGGGACGTTAATGTACTATACTATTTACTCGAAACCCCTTAAACCTATAAAAAAAAATTTAAAGATATTGTCACGCCCAGATTCTAGGGTGCGACGAGGGTGTTAAGGTGACTACGGGACCTTCAAGTTAAACGAAGTTTTTCGAAAGACAAATTCATTAACATTAACAAAATTTACCAAATTGGTTTACAAAAATAAGTGATTCCATTAATAAATAACGGATTTATACCTTTTGCAAATTGGAATTTAAACTGTACTTACATTGCATTTATAAGCTTCATTGATTTCTACGGGGGCAACAACAAACCAGCAAAGATGTTTACTGATTAAGTTTTTTGGCTATGTCTTACGGACTCCCGAGTACTAGTAACGAACGATAATTTTTCTATCAATAATGTGCAGATTGGAAAACAGCAGTTTTCCCTTCTTTTAGGGAAACAGCGAACTCTGATCGTGAACCTTAATTCTGCTGACGCGATGACTTGACAACCATTGATAGATCGGGAAACGCGGATAATATTTCATCATTGCAACTTTTCGAATTTGTTTAATGAATTTAATACAGGTTTAATGTTACGTATGAATGACCTGTGTTTAATATTAACTATAGAAATGCAATAAAAATTCGAATATTCAAATATGAAATATTTTTATAAAATCCATTTTGTGACAATATATTTGCTTATTTTGAAATAATAAAGTAATTTTTGTCCATTTGACTTTTATTCTATTAACGATCGCCAAGAAAATTATTTCGAAAGTTATAGCTGGCGTTCGGCTGTAACTATACCTATATAACCACAATAAATATAATTTAGTTTTATTAATTATTAAAACGTGTTTTTAAGTTTTTTTAAACTATATTTATTTTTCATTTTTTAGTTTGAGTATTCAAGTTACTCCCAAGTCATTAATATTTACCGCTGTGTAAATAGTTTCAAACATCGATTTAGAAAACATTTTAAGATTTCTATATTGTCAGTATTAACAACAATGCTTAGTGATGTTATATTATTTGCGACCAAGTGATATTGACGATTCTTATGAATTAAAATTTCGTAATCGAACCATTTCATCTAATGCTTCACTGTTACATGGGGGTTTTACCTGTCAACTTTGAGCAGTTAAGTTCTTCAATACGAATACCGTCCAAAGATCTGCACCGATTAAGTGCTACATAAGCTTGTCCAGCAGCGAACAGTCGAGAGGCCAGATATATCACTGCATGATCAACTATTCAACACGAACAAACCCGAACAAACCCATGCCTGGTGAGTTCGTTGTGTCCCGTCGACTAAGACTTGCGCCTTAGCCCGCTCGGCCAAAGGACCAACTGATAGCAATAGTAATTTACGTCACAAGACCGGAAAGCTTGGAGAGACCTGAAAAACACTAATTTTCGGTTGAGTGACGTACAATATATTTTTTAAGACCGACACTTCGATATACTTACATTAAATTATTTTATATTATTTTTAAATGCGTCGTATGACTTCTCGTAACGGGCTTTTGATTTTACTGGCAATATCTCATAAGTCGCTTTCCTTGCTGCTTCCAAAATTCCTTCTAAAATCTCATTTTCCGTGTCGGATAATTCAAAATCTGAATTCATATTGTTAAATTTGCGAACTCGCGAAACAAGTTTGACATAAACAACAAATTAAAAATCAACGAACTGTCATTAGACAATATATCGCAATGTTGTTGTCATAGTAACGAAATCAAGGTAGCTTGTATTATCAAAGAGTGATTGGAAAAACAAAAAACAGGGACCGAAATAGTAATTTACGTTACAAGACCGGAAAGTAGTGTTTTTCAGGTCGACACAATCAAGCTTGGAGAGACCTGGAAAATACTAATTTTCGATTGCGTGACGTACAGTATTTTTTCTAAGACCGACACTTCGATATACTTACATTAAGTTATTTTATATTATTTTTAAATGCGTCGTATGACTTCTCGTAACGGTCTTTCGATTTTACTGGCAATATATCGTAAGTCGCTTTTCTTGCTGCTTCGAAAATTTCTTCTGAAATCTCATTTTTCGTGTCGGATAATTCAAAATCTGAATTCATATTGTTAAATTTGCGAACTCGCGAAACAAGTTTGACATAAACAACGAATTAAAAATCAACGAACTGTCACTAGACAATACATCGCAATGTTGTTGTCATAGTAACGAAATCAAGGTAGCTTGTATTATCAAAGAGTGATTGGAAAAACAAAAAACATGGACCGAAATAGTAATTTATGTTACAAGACCGGAAAGTAGTGTTTTTCAGGTCGACACAATCATTCCAGGGCGAGCCGTAGGCGAGTCCTGTAAGCTTGGAGAGACCTGGAAAACACTAATTTTCGATTGCGTGACGTACAGTATTTTTTCTAAGACCGACACTTCAATATACTTACATTAAGTTATTTTATATTATTTTTAAATGCGTCGTATGACTTCTCGTAACGGGCTTTTGATTTTACTGGCAATATATCGTAAGTCGCTTTCCTTGCTGCTTCGAAAATTTCTTCTGAAATCTCATTTTTCGTGTCGGATAATTCAAAATCTGAATTCATATTGTTAAATTTGCGAACTCGCGAAACAAGTTTGACATAAACAACAAATTAAAAATCAACGAACTGTCATTAGACAATATATCGCAATGTTGTTGTCATAGTAACGAAATCAAGGTAGCTTGTATTATCAAAGAGTGATTGGAAAAACAAAAAACAGGGACCGAAATAGTAATTTACGTTACAAGACCGAAAAGTAGTGTTTTTCAGGTCGAGACAATCATTCCAGGGCGAGCCGTAGGCGAGTCCTGGAAGCTTGGAGAGACCTGGAAAACACTATATTTCGGTTGCGTGACGTACAATATTTTTTTTAAGACCGACACTTCGATATACTTACATTAAATTATTTTATATTATTTTTAAATGCGTCGTATGACTTCTCGTAACGGGCTTTTGATTTTACTGGCAATATATCGTAAGTCGCTTTCCTTGCTGCTTCCAAAATTTCTTCTGAAATCTCATTTTCCGTGTCGGATAATTCAAAATCTGAATTCATATTGTTAAATTTGCGAACTCGCGAAACAAGTTTGACATAAACAACAAATTAAAAATCAACGAACTGTCACTAGACAATACATCGAAATGTTGTTGTCATAGTAACGAAATCAAGGTAGCTTGTATTATCAAAGAGTGATTGCGGCAAAACAAAAAATAGGGACCGAAAAAATCTTTTTTTAAAACCTACCAGAAAATTTACACTTTCTGGACAATTTTTCGTCTAGAAAATAACGTTTTTCCGATCGCAAGACCGGAAAAGTGACATTAGAGACCGGAAAAATATTTTCCGGACTCTAATGTCACTTTTCCGGTCTCTAATGTCACTGTCACCCTGTTTTTTGTTTTTCCAATCGCTCTTTGATAATACAAGATACCTTGATTTCGTTATTATGACAACAACATTTCGATGTATTGTCGAGTGACAGTTCGTTGATTTTTAATTTTGTTCTTTATGTCAAATTTGTTTCGCGTAAATTATAAAATATATCGAAGTGTCGGTCTTAAAAAAAATATTGAACGTCACGCAACCGAAAATTAGTGTTTTGCAGGTCTCTCCAAGCTTCCAGGACTCGCCTACCGCTCGCCCTGGAAATGCTTGTCTCGACCTGAAAACACTACTTTCCGGTCTTGTAACGTAAATTACTATTTCCGGTCTCTAACGTCACTTTTCCGGTCTTGCGATCGGAAAAAGGTTCTTTCCTAGACGAAAAATTGTCCAGAAAGTGTATATTTTCTGGTCGGTTTTAGAAAAAATAATGTACCAACATTATTAGGCCGAGTGCTTGAGCCGGAAAGTAGGTAGATAGTACGCATGCGCATACGGTGAGCTCTATCTTTCTCACTCTCATACAGAGGATATGTAAGGAAATGATTTAATTCCGGCGATCCTAATCAGGATAATGAGATAAACTTATCAAATTATTGTATTGTCAGCGGTTCTTGATAAGTCTACAAAATTTAAATTAAATCTGACCGTTTAAAGTGGGTCAAAATCGGGTTCAAAGAAGTCGGTTACGGACAAACAAACAAACATACAGGTGAAGCTAATAAAAGCGTGTTAAAAATCTAATTAAACAGGCATAAATTTGGTTTCCCTCGAAGTCCAAAAGTTCCAACGTCGTTTGCTTGTAATAGATTTTTAATTTGGGCCTTTCTAAGAAAATAATTTTTAAAGTTTGCCCATTTATACGAACAGAACCTCTATCATATTTTGAAAATGAAGGGGTAATCCCAAAATTTGCTACATGCGAGACATAGTTTAAGGATGGGTCTTTCAATATTTTTAAATTGAAGTTAATCACTGTTTTGAAGAAATTTGGTGACAGTGGAGGGCCAAACTTTGGTTTCTTTTACATGCATTGATGAACTCCTAAATTTAAAAATTTATTACATGAGAAACACTGTTTAAAAGCATTTTTCAGTGACCGGCGTGGTGCGATTCGGGATTTCACAACGAAAGACTGCTACCCTTTTATACCGCCACAGAATTTAAGTTTTTAATATAGTAAAGTCAAAAATAAATAATTAATTAGAAGTTGGAATGAAAGCCAAATTCAAATCTGAAAAATAAAGAGAAGGCAAGTATAACCTAGTGGGAGGGGCTTATTGTAAGCGTGCAAAAGTACTCTAACTTAAATGCCGGAGAGTTTAGTAGGGAGGAAGTAGGGGTTGAAAATACTCCATTGTTTTTATGCCGGGGAAAAACAAAAATTTACCAAGTTGGTTTTAGGCTCTCTCTTATTCTCGCAAGCTTAACTAATAATTCAGATAGGCCGGAGGGGTGTGCTGCATGAAAACTCAGCTCTGTTAAGTAAAGAGCAATACTGCTTTTCGCAATGTTAAAAATAAAGTCGTTTCCATCTATCGTTTCGAAAAAAAATTAAATTATTTAAAAAAAAGGAAAGGTGATGTAGTATAAAATTTCATAGCTAAATTCAAAATTTTGTCAAATTCTTTCCAATAGTTTTGTTGTAGTTTTTACCTTTATGGATGTCACTGATCTTAAGGATCATTTAATATTCTCATACTGCACTAAATCGTATACTCCAATTTGGAGAAATCCAGCGACACTAAAAGGACAAAAATGCGGTTATGGACTCTAAAACTTTCACCTCTAACTTGACTTCCTATCTTATTAATTTTCTATTTAATATAAACATTTCTATACCCAGACCTGACCCAGTGACGGTTTCATCCGGGACATTAAGTAACACTTACTTATTTCAGATAAACTGGTCGTAAAAGGAAAAGCGGTGAAAATTTATGTGCCGGGATTCCGGAAAACTGGTGTTGTTTACTGGCTTTATTTCCCCGATTATTCGCCTCAGGAAAACTCGAAAGGTTTTTAACAGAGCGGGAAAGCGGGCATTAACGCACTATAATGGCGAAACACAAAATTTAAAATCGTGATTCTGTGGTTAATTTAAGCGAATTAGCTATATATTTGGGGAACCTAATTCCAAAATGCAGTCTTTAATGCAGGAAATTAAATTCAAAATGTAACAATATTTAATACAGAATATTAAATAATAGTTACACAAGCAGCGTTTTCCGACTTTCGAAAAATATTAGACTACTTTGGAATATTTAAAAAAATAATATTGAAAAGGATTTTATAAAAATAAGCAACTGGTTTAATAAGTACTTATTAACTATAAATTATAGCAAAACAACATACATTCCATTAACTTTATACAAAAATATTGGTCCAATAATATGCAATATTATTAATATAACGGAAGGTGAAAATATTAAATATCTAGTAATAATTTTTGATAAACATTTAAAATAAGATTTACATAGTGACTATATTGTAAAAAAAACAAGAATTTTTATACCAAAATTACACCTTATACAATTTTTAAATATAAAGAATTAGAAATATTGTATTATTCTTTAGTACAAACCCATTTAAATTATGGAATACTAGGATGGGAAGGCATAAAATAAATAAGAATTATCTTAGTATAAATGAAACTATTCAAAAATATATTTTGAAAATTATTTACGAAAAAGGCTACCAATATTCTTCTGATTTACTCTTTAAAGATAGCAAAAAATGGATATTAAACAAATATTTTCTTACAACATGTTAATATACAGGGTGTCCCAGATAAGAATGCACTCTACAGGGATCTCGTAAACCATAGGAGATACAGAGATGGTTAAATTAGAGAAAAGTTGCGCATAACTGAATTGTGTAACGTCATGTTTTCAAATTTAAAAAATTCCGAATGCTTCCGAAGATATTTGGATAAAACCGAATATTCGCGATTTCGTTTTAATTGATTTATGACTTTATTTAAAGAGACATTTCAAAATAAATTTAACATTCCTATTGCCACTTTTTCGCCCCTACAAGATTGTTTAATTACATTTTTGATCCGACTTCGTTTAGTCACAACCTTCATCAACTTTATTATTTTAAATAGTCGGAAAATCTAATTGTATGCTTAATAAATTCTACGTTTTATTCTAAATCTAACAGTGTATCACACTTATTATTTATTAGACGATTCGATATAGAAAAACACATCATCCATGAAAATAGGCACATTAAACATTTAAACAATTGCGAATAACGTCAATCAATTTCATAGCCACCCATATGATGCCGAATTTAAATGGTAAGTTATGTTAGAATATTATAATTATATTTATATTATCATGCATTTTTTAAAAATAAAAAATAATTTTATTTAATAATTTAAATTAATTATTACTTGTTGCATTTTTTAGATAAGTTTTATTAGATATTATGTTTTGTTATAAGTTTATTTTAAAAAAATGTTTTAAAATCCAACTAGTGTTTAAATACAACAATAAAAACAAAAATTTTTTCGATAATGTGCCTATTTTCATTGATGATGTGTTTTTTTATATCGAAACATCCAATAAATAATAAGTGTGATACACCGTTAGATTTAGAATAAAACGTAGAATTTATTAAGCATAAAATAAAATTTTCCTACTATTTAAAATAGCAAAGTTGATGATGGTTGTGACTAAACGAAACGTCGGATCAAAAATGTAATTAAACCATCTTGTAGGGGAAAAAAAGTAGCAATGAGAGTGTTAAATTAATTTATTTTGAAATGTCTCTTCAAATCGAGGGGGAAATCACTAAAAAAATTTGTACACTGAAATTCTCCTTTCAGAAAAAATTCCCCGATATTACCCAAAATTTTTTAAAATTCTCCGAAATACCCTAAATTTTAATACCTTGAAAATGCCTTTAATTTTTCTGCAATTCCCCAAAAGTTCCCCGAACCTCCCCAAAATTTCGCAAAATTCCCTGCAATTCCCCAAAGCACTCTTGAAATTCCCAGCAAAATTCGGCCGATTACATTTACAACAACGTTGCCAAATTGTAGAAGGTATTATTAAATATTATAAAAAATATGTTTGTGCCTCGAAATACCCCGAAATACCTTGAAATTCCCCCGAAATTCCCCGAAATACCTTGAAATTCAACGAAATACCTCTGAATTCCCCGAAATACCTCGAAATGCCCCTGCAATTTCTTACTTTGTACACTAAAATACCCCAGTGATTTCCTCCTCGCTTCAAATAGAATCATAAATCAATTAAATCGAAATCGCGAATATTCGGTTTTATCCAAATATCTTCGGAATCATTCGGAATTTTTTAAATTTGAAAACATGACGTTACAGGATTCAGTTATGCGCAACTTTTCTCTAATCTAACCATCTCTGTATCTCCTATGGTTTACGAGATCCCTGTAGAGTGCATTCTTATCTGGGACACCCTGTATATTTTTAAACATAAAAATAAAATAAATTATATTAATCACACACATGAAACTCGTCATAAAAATACCATTACATATGAAAAATAGAGTTAACAAAATAATAGCACACGAACATTTTCTAAACATCAATCCATATATTTTTGATATGCTACCACAGTCTAATAAAATAATTAAATCATGAAATAATTATGGAAATAAAATTAAATATTGGATATTATCTAATCCAAGAGATATATTTAAGAATGTCATAAATAAATGATAAATATACCAAGTTATAATAAATAAAATAAATATATATATATATAATATATACATGACGTATTGTATCTATGTATACTGTAGCGATATAAAATATACCAATAAAATAATGTCATTTTCGTTTTATATTTTAATCTAGTCGTGCCTGAATTATGAAATATATTCTTGACAAAAATATTATATTATTTAATTCAAAACAAGTATTTTACTTCTGAGTTCGGAATTGATAGTTTATACAAAAAAAATATAATATATTAGTATTACTTATTTTTATTATTATTATTATTATTATTATTATTATTATTATTATTATTATTATTATTATTATTATTATTATTACTTGAAACGTCGCATTATGTATAAAAATAATAGCAGTCTGACTATAACTAAAACGTCTTTTACACAAGATTGGCCGCTAGGGATCGTAACTATAGTGGCCGCCAAACAAAACGCGGGATTTTCTTAAAAATCCTCATAGTAAACATGTACTGGGTGTCCCACTAAGAATGGCTCTTGGCCGTATCTCAGCAAGGATTAGTCGTATGTATAAAAAGATATCAAGTTGTGGTTTTCGCAAGTTTTTTAGGCTTTTACTCATCTTTGAAATGGGGTAAAATTAAATATACCATTGTATTTAAAACTTAAAAAAAAAATGCGCAATGTTTGTTAAGTTATAAGATAGCTCCCTCTAGCCGCCTACTTTAAAAATCATATTGTCATAGTTTATATAGTGGAATATAGAGTAGGGAAAACTCTTTTAAACAAAACTGAGTTTACTCAATTCTGTTGACCTAACCCGGAGTTATGCGCATTTGTTTAAAATAATGTTCAACCTTCCCCCACCACTTTATTGTAAAACTGACAAGGACGTTTCATGAGTGAATTTAGTTCAGGAAGCCTAAAAGTATACGAAAATGGTATTTTTAATACACCTTAAATAGAGAACTTTTGAAAATAATGCGTTTTACTGATTTACCGTTACGGTTACGCCCTCTAGCGCTCGACTGAGAAACTTGAAAATACTTTCCAGCAATTTCTCATGGCCACTTTTACTAAAAAAAAAATGTCCGCAAGCCATACGACTAACCTTTTCTGAGATACGGCCAAGAGCCATTCTTAGTGGGACACCCAGTATAAAAAGTAGCATTTTTTAACCTACAGAAAATTCCGAATAACTTTTGTTTTTTTAGTTTTTTCTCTACCATTTTGTTTAGGATGTTGGAGGGGACAAATATTGCTATGCTAAAATATTCACAACTCTGGTCTTTTGTTTTATCAATTTTATAAAAACCGAAGTTGTTCTGAATTCCGTTGCGACAGCTAGAGGGCGCTATGTAGCAGAATCAACAATTTTTTTATGTTTCTCAAAACATTTAAATGCAATGATATATTTTTTAACTTAAGCCAAACGTGCCAAATGTGCCGAACGTGCCAAAGAAAGTGTAGTTACATGTATGGGTAAGTTTTGGATCAATATATTTTACATTATACCTATTTTTAAGGATCTGAAAATAATAAGGTTCCCATTTTCCATCAGGTAAAGGTCGATGACTCTAAATTGTTATTTTAAAATAATTTGTTCAATTTTTTTCGTTTATCTCTGGCAAAAGTAATTCAATTACTGTGGAATGTAGTTCGTCACTGATTAATTTAAATATTGCTATTCTGTTTCACATAATATCATAACTTTGTTTCTAGAACTTTTGGCTAGCCCGTAGAGAAGACTCGAGCTTTTTGAACATAATATTATATCACATAGAGGATCTTGAAAGTTTATGTTTAAGAATACTTTTAAGGGTATTGTAAAGTTCATATTTTTACTTTTTAATGGTTTTTCGAAATTTTAGATTGGACGTAAAAATCGATGGGAAGGTATGTGGCCAATAAGTTTAACGTACCTAGGCAACACTTGAAATAAATATGTAAGTGATATTTCCATCAATTTTAAGCGGCTGTATTTCTGTATTTGGTATTCAAATGCTGCATACATGGCTGTTTATGGTTATAAACTTAATTTATTTACATTTAATGCTATGCCTAGCAATATATTTGATTGATATAACTATAGGAGTATGTTTTTTGATAACTGCACCAATAGAATTTAAGCCTATAAACTATTACTCTTTTTTACGGTAATAAAGATATCTTGTTTTACATTTATTATTCTTATTGATATTGTTTAGATAAATGTCAAAAGGTATAGGACTTCTAATAAGGACGATCATAGACATAGAAAATATCTTTGATATTATGTTATATCTCCTAAGATAATACCAAATCAGTTAATTTATTTATTTATTATCTTTTTATTAAAAAGTTTAGTATTTTTATATTTAAGAGTAAAAAATACCAGATTCCTGCTCTCTTAGGAATAGAAAGACAATCTGGTGAACGGAATTACTTTTTTTTTTAACCGAAGTTATTCGGTTAGCTCATCGTTGATTGACTAACTGAATAATTTTGTGACTAATAAAATAACATTCGTAGTAGATTTCGTCACATTGTTGTCTGGTTGGCTAATTTTCCTTTAAAATCTTTGTGTTACCTGGTATGAAACTTATTTATCATTCTTTTTATTTTAGGTAATGATTTTTTATACGAATGAAAAAAACTGTAATATTATTTTATTTGTTTTATATAATATACCTACATGTAAATGATTTTGTGCAATAAAAAAGTTACACTAAAGTTTGTTTTACTACCGTGCGAGCAAAAATTGTTTGCATCAAAGAGGGCTTGGATTAAAAAACGTAGGGCTTGGTTTAGATCACAATGATATGGGGACGATATATCTAATCAAATCTAGGTTAAAATTTTGTCAAATTCATATTATGACATGATATGCCAAATTAATGAGTAATAAAATAAGTAGACAAATACAAATTTATTTTTGTTGTTTACAAAATTAACAAAGTAAGAATATACAGAAAGAAAAAGAAAAATAATTACATAAATTGCTGAAACTGGCCACCGCCATGCTCCAACCATAAATTCACACGTCTCTTCATATTTTCGAAAGTGTTGACCAGCATCTCTGGAGAAATGTTACCACATTCTTGGATAATCCTTTCTTGTAATGGTTCTAAATTTGCAACTGGTGTTTTAAAAATAGTGTTCTTTAAATGAGGAAAAACAAAGTAATCCATAACCGTTAAACAAGGAAATCTAGGTGGGAATTCAATGTCTGATCGAAAACTGATCAATCTTTCGTCGAAAAAATTGCGTAAGTAGTTAATAGTTTCGGCGGCTGTATAGGCGGTTGCACCGTCCTGTTGAAAATATCCAAAACATAGTTCGTCGTCAAGTAATTGCTCCACAAATGGATTCAAAATATTGTCTCTACACCGCTGTGCTGTAACTGTGTCATGGAAAAAAATAGGACCAACAATTCTTTTTCGGAAAACAACTAATCAGACAACAATTTTTTGAGGGTGCAATGTGGATATTTACTACTCAACATGCGTGTATTCTGAGAATGCACATAACCGGAGAGGTGGAACCCGGCTTCATCCGAAAAAAATTTCAGGTATAATAAATCATTTCTCTCCAATAAATTTTGGGTAAACCATTCAAAGTAATTCCTGCGTCTTTCAAAATCTGCGGCTTGTATTTCTTGGAATACTTGCACTTTATAAGGAAATAAATTTAGCTGCTTAAGAATATTCCTGCATGTTCCATAAGGTCTTCCCCCTTCTTGGGACAGGCGTCTTATACAATTTGTTTATTTCACGAACGTTTGCAACAAGTTCTTCTGTTCTTACAGATGGTCTTCCTGCTCCTTTCTTGTGTTGTATAGAACCTGTTTCCCTAAACACAGCCACGGTTCTTTTCAGGCAATGATAAAAATCCCCAGCAATAAAAGCAACATTAGGAAAATGTTCGTGAAAATCGTCCATGTCACAAACCTGGATTGTATTGCCACTCACCATTTACTTTAACCCCGTTTCGAAAATACGCTTCAACCATGAATGTTTTGTGCTGTTCCGTAAAGCCCATTGTGTGAATTGTTCAAGAAATTGGAAAAATTAGCGATGAATCAAATTACTTGTAACGACTGTCAAAGATGACGGAATAACTGATTGATTGTTAATTCAGGTAGTTACTGACACCCAACAGGTATTAAGCTCTACAGCTAAGCATTACGTCCTTAGATGCAAGGCCCTCTTTGATGCAAATAATTTTTGCTCGCACGGCATTTATTGGTAATAAAAACATATTTTTTATAAAATTACTATGAATTTCAAAATATTAATTTGATCTTTACAAAATAAAACCATATGCTGGCTTCACCCTACCCCGCTTCCGCTATGATTAGTCCAACTGCACTACACTTGGGGGCGTTCCATTCGCATCTGATCTTCTTTCAAAGTCACGGCAGCATAGTGCAAATAGCATGTTTATAACGTTTATCTTTATTAGTGTTCTGTGGTGCCATCAATGATATGATGCTGCGAGTTATTAGAGAAATTTGACTTTGTTATTCGTGCGTTGATCAAAAACTTTCTGCTGCAATTTTAATCAATTGTAAGGAATGTATCATGACAAACTTTAAAATCAATGTGAAATCAACGATCACTCCATTTCCTGCTATCTTCCCAGGTAAATTTCCGCAAAAATTTACTAATAAGTGAGTTCATTAGCAAACCAGTCACACTGTTACCTTTGAGAACCGACGAGAATTGTCAGGTCTTTTGTAACTCGAAAGTTTTTAAATTTCCATTTTAAAGAGGGCTAAAATTTGCGAAATTTATACATTTCTTTGTGGAAACATTAATATTAAGCAGAGGGATTTAGCATTCGAAATTTATTCTATGCATGATAAACCAATTTTTTAAGTTTGAGTTGTGTAAGGTGATAGGGACTATTGTAATAAATACTAGGTGTCCTAATATTGTCGTAAAGGCACTAAACAATTTCCTTTTGCAGGCGTGCACAATCGTGCACTTTTCCGCATCAGTGCGAATTTGATTACCCTTATCTTTTCTAGGGCCTGAAAATGTATGTAGTCCTATTCTAGTGACCAGATAAAATAATTTGTTAGTTACACACACCACAATCATCTTGAAAGAAGCCATGAAACAGAAACATCGACAATACTGCTTGATGATCCATGTGTCACGTGACTTTTTTTAGGTTAGCCATGTTTGAATATGTAATTTACGCGTGAAATAGGTGTAACTTTGCGGTTTTTCGTATTGATATGTATTTTTGTCCGGTTTTCGATTGATATCTAATAGAAAATTTAAGTGACATGATTGCTAAGAACCTCTACAAAATATTAGTTAACATTTTTGGTGCGCGTTTGCTGTAATACCATTAATAAAGTGAAAGATCCAACAGCCTGGCCGGCCCAGAGCGGTTTGTTTACGGGTCTTATAATGAAGGCAGAATTTTATTTGTTTTAATTTAAAAGTTGTATTTTTGTATTCTAGTTAGCTCTTTGGGATCACTAGTAGAGATAGTTCGTAAGTAGGTAGGATACTACTAGATTCCTAGGTACTTAGGTAAGTACTATTTTTTTTTTTTTAGTTTGTTGATTTATTAACATGCCAAGCCCCTGCTGTATTACTGGGTGTAACTCTAACTATAAAAGTGTTTTAAAAACAGGTGAAGAGAGTGCATTAGTTTTTCACTTCCCAAAAGATGTAAATTTGAAAATTCTATGGCTAAAAGCCATTCCAAGAGCTAATTGGTCGCCCATAAAGTATTCTGTAGTTTCTGCTAAGCAATTTGTCCTCTTGATATTTTGCCTAATGGCACCATAAAAAAAAATTACAACTAAAGTGAGAATAAATTTAACATCTGTTCCGTGCTTTTATCCCAATTTGCCTGCTTACTTGTCAAAAACTGTTCTCATTCCTAGAAAAAGTCTAGCTGAGAGAAACGAGGAACAACAAGAGCGTACCTCTTAACTTAATCAAGCTTTCAAGCAATCAGATTTTATAGTTTTGACGATTTCAGTAATTATTCACAAAAAATTAATATTGCTGAATTTTGGGAAGTAAAAATTGTAAGTGACTCAAAAATATATTTTTATAGTTTAGATTTGACCAATGATTGTATAAATATTGTTAATCAGATTTCAGTGGACATTAATATGAAGGTAAAGGTTTTTTTTAAAAGGTTATGAATTGTCATACAATGATTTGAAATGGATTTTACCCTTTGAAAGAATAAAAAACTTGCCCGTTGCCGCGCGTCATAATAAAAGCGTGTGGATCCGCAACTCCCAGCTGATGCGGCATTGCCCGATGTCACTTCATGGCTTCTTTTTAAGATGGTTGTGGTTACACACAAGGTTAAGGTGTAAGACACTAAAACACTAAAGCCATACGAATTTATTTGTCGTTAAGAGTATTGGTGCAATTTCTCCATTTTAGATTCATATAATAATATGTTAAGCTGTTAATAGTAGTTTTGCAAATTAGTCAGAAGAAAGTTTTTTCTATACAAAGTATGTTTATACCTTACTGAAGATGATTTGAAAAATGTATTGAAAAAGTAGGAAAATTACGATAAAGTTTCAAAAGTTATCAAAACAAAAATTGTAAAAGGTGTACAGGCAACCGGTTTGTTCGTTGTTACCCACAGTATTTTTTTAATTTTTTTTTTCAACTAATATTTTTTAACTGAATTGGCTCAAAAAAAAGTCAAATCCTTTATGAATTTCTTATAAATTTATAGTTTATACCAAGTCTGGCAACATTGTTAGAAATGACTAACGTAACGGGGAGTTTTCGCATAAAAAAAAGATGTGAACGGTGAACTTATTTTCCTTTTTTTTAGAGAAAAACAGTCTCGTCCATAAATTTTTTGCCTTTATTGTATTCTATATAGGGTTATCCAAATTAAGTGTCCACTATTGGTAACTTTGTTATTATTAAAGATACAAAATTGTTTAAATTAGCAAACTATTAGTATTTTTACAGCTCATTAAAATACAATAATAAAAAAACAGTAGAGCATCGTGTTTTTGAGGTTAGAAGTAAAATGCCATTTTTTTAAATGGAAACCCCTAAATATTATACTTTTATCTGTTAAAGCTTTAAATTTTAAACAAAAAAGCTTATAATGACTTTTCTACTAAAGTCAAAAATAACGTCAATATTGACTTTCCTAATATTAATAGTAGTAAAATAATAAGGAGGCTATGAAGACCGCGTCACCATCGCACTATTTAATATTTATTTGGCATCTGGAAGGCTTTGGAAAACAATGGTAATTTCATATGAAGTAACTTGTTTTAGTAGGTACGGTTTTTATTCTTTTTTTCGTTTATAAGTTTTGTTGTGCCAGTTATTATTGAAAAAAATATGGTTTTTACCCATGCAGAAAAAGGTTATATGTTAGAAACTTACTTAGTGTGCAGAAAATCGTCTTCGAAAGCAAGATAGTACTACTCTGAGGTACCTATATCCAGTACGCATTCAACCGAAGGAGCGATGTTTTCTAAGACTCTACCGAAAATTTAGAGCCAATGAAAGTATTTTGCCAAAACAAGGACAAACATTTTTTTTATAATAAGCGAGGCTACGGAAATTGAAGTTATGGCATATTTTGAATCCTACCGTGAGAATTCCATTGCAGATATTGTCAAGGACTTTAATTTGTCTTATGGTACTGTTCATAGGATTTTAAAAAAGCACAAATTTATTCCTTACAAGTACCGCCCAGTTCAAGCTCTTTTGGCAGGGGATCCAGAAAGAATACTAATTTTTTGCCATCGGTATCTTAACTTCTGTCGCCAAAATGTAAATAATTTTCGTTATATTTTATGGACAGATGAATCCAATTTCTCAAATTCTGGAATTGACAATAGAAAAAATCATCATTACTGGTCACGGGAAAATCTTTTCTTAGTACATCCACGAGCTCCACAAGTCCGTTTTAGTTTTAACGTTTGGTGCGGTTTAATTGGTTTAAGAATTGATGGTCCATTTTTTTATGAGGGCACCCTAACTGGTGAAAGATATGTGGAATTTATGAATAATTTCTTAGACGAACTGGATCTTATAAGTAGACAGAGTCTTCATTTTTAACAAGATGGTGCACCTGCCCATAACAGAGGTACTTATCAACTTCTAAATACTATTTTTAATAATCAATGGATAGGAATAAATGGCCCTATTTAGTGGCCTCCCCGATCACCAGACCTAACTACACTGGATTTTTTTTGTGGGGAGTTTTAAAGAACCAAGTTCACAAGCAAAGATACAATAACGTTGACGATTTAAAGACTACAATTAGGGAAACGATAAACGAGATAGATGGTAGGACCATACTTAAGACAGTTCGAGCAGTTCAAAAATGTGCACAAAAATGTATCGAAGAACGGGGTGGTATTTTTGAGCATATTCTAAGAAAAAATTAGTGATTTTATTTTGTTTTGTTATAAGTTCATCTGTATAATAAAGTTGGTAAATATATCTTCATTGTTTCAATTTGGGCTTTATAACTTCTTTAGTTTTTATCCTAGGAGAAATTCATTATAAGCTTTTTTGTTTAAAATTTAATGCTTCAACAGATAAAAATATAATATACAGGGGTTTCCATTTAAAAAAAATGGCATTTTACTTCTAACATCAAAAACACGATGATCTACTATTTTTTTAAATTCTTGTATCTTAATGAGCTGTAAAAATACTACTAGTTTGCTAATTTAAACAAGTTTGTATCTTTAATAATAACAAAGTTACCAATGGTGGACACTTAATTTGGATAACACTGTATAAAAAGGTTTTTCCATTGTTGCATTGTAAAAATTTGAGGGTCCTATTATAGTGAATCAGACCCTAAATTTTGTTTTTAAATTTTATAATTCAATTCAACATTTAAGAACAAAGCGATTTTGTTTAAATTTTGCTAATAATAATAATAGCCTTTATTTAATAGCAAAGCTAACAATTACATAATTAACATTTACAAAATTTTACAATTTGCTAAAATAACTACATTCATATCTATTGCAAGCCATTATTACTTTTACAATCGTCTACAGGGTGCCCGAATTTGGTGCTGACAGTATTACGATCTCAAAAACCCGTGATCGCAATACTGTCAACCATACTGTCATACAATTTTTTCGAAAACTTTTTATTGTTTGAGAGATTTTTACCTTATTAGGCAGTTTATTGCACTGAATAGGTTCTTTATAAAAAAAGGTTTCTTTGGCGTTACGTTGTAGATACTGTATTAACATAAAAGTTCTCCCTTGTCCGTGTTGGATAAGCAAGTACATTGACACATTTCTTTAAGTTCGTAATAAATGTTCAGAAAATAATTAGCTTTTTATTTTGTCTACCACCATAATTGTATTTATAAAATTTATTTGTCTTACACTGAGGGAAATGCCTTAATACAACTGTTAGCCTGACATGAGTTTAATAGTGGATATACAATATTGTATATTAATAATTACACATCTACTTACTGTTAGAACTTTGTCACATTGTAGCAGACAAACCCGTTGTGCTACAATGAGGAATATACCCGTCATACAATTTTTCTTCTGTAGTTAAATAGCTCGTACCCGTTATATACTGATCCTACTATTTTAATACAACTAGTTATATAAATAAAAACTTTCTAAAATGTATATAGTAAGTATACAAATACTGTATAATGGTTATACACCAATTGAAAAACAATAAGTTACTCCGGTATCAAAAAGTTATATAACCCCAAAAATCAGTTGTATTGCTGTAGAACCCCTTGTTGCATAAATTACCTACTTTTTCAAAAACCGCGCCAATCGCTAGCCAATCAACGTAGCTTTCGGACGACCTGTCGAGCAGCCGAGTTCCGCCAAGGCCCGCCATTTCCTTTTGTTCTTTTGTTTCCTTTTCGTTCGGCTCGTCGCGTGTGCGCATGTTTTTTTCGTTGCTTATAGACTTTTGAGTTTTTTGGAAGAGATTTTGTGGTCATGGAGTGCTTTGGACTAGCTGAGGACGTGTTAGAAAGGTTTTTAGGTAAGTACATTATTAAAAATCCTATTTCCAATAATTTAATTTCTTTTATTGGCATTTATACCGAGCTCCATCTAGCGTTCATCATATCATGGCGGCTTTTTAAAATCTTGCGTAGGTAATTGTTTTAATACTTATTGAAATTAATCGAAACTGATATATTTACCTACTATAGTATTTAATAATTTTATTTGAGACTTACCTACCTAGGTAAATATCTAGTAGGTAGGTAGGTACCTACTAATTCTAAACGAACAAGGGCTAGGCGATGCGGGGCCCCCATTTTATGTCACTTTTTCGAAACTTTTATTGGGATTGAGAATACTGGACTGGGTAGTAGGGTTGCCAGACGTCCCGTATTTCCCGGGACGTCCCGTATTTTAAGCTAATAAATAATTGTCCCGCCGGGACAGCTTATGTTCCGTATTTACACACCATGCACGTGAATTAAAATCAAAATTACGAAGCAATTCTCCCTAGATTCTTATTAAGTACATTTTAATTTTATAGAGTAGGTATTATAATATGTTAAAGGCAAAAAAGAAATCATAAAACTTTCGCAATCTTCGACAAAATATTCAAAATAATTGTAGGTACTTCTGAGTTTTAATAAAACTTTGGTAAAATATTTGTTTTATTTTATTTATTCTGGGCAAAAATACAAACAATCTGGGTAGGTACCTATAGGTACCTATACCTACATAATTTATTTTAAAAAATGTTGTCTACCTAATAGCTTTAAATTGATTAGATACTCAGCTTTTAATATACCCCTCCGTTAGGTAATCTTTAAAATTCAAAGCTCTTAATTTTAGTTCGGTAAAATAGACTTATTAGACCTATATCTGTATTAAGAGTGGATATTGCCATGACGAGGTTGTAGACCGAGTCGAGTAACCGTACTAGTGCTGTAGTGAGCCTTACCGTACGTGGGATATACAACATTTTATCTAAGACCCAGTATTTTAGCTTTTATGTGTTCAAAATGATTTTCATATTATGCAGACATTACACAAAAAAATGACAGTGACTGATGGAACAAAAAAAAATCATAATTTGATTAAAGATGAGTAACGTAATAAGTTCATTACATCACTGAGTGATGTAATGAGTCGGTTGAGTGATGTAATGAGTTCATTACATCATTTAGTACAATGATACAGTATATTAGGTACATAACGCAAACAGGCTAAAATGGGTCATGTATAATAAGCTCTTTTCATGTGGGTCTTATATAAAATAAATTAAAGGTTTTAAATGTTAGCTAGGTGCTACATAGCTACCATAATAAATACCTCAAAATTAAGGAATGCTACCTATTATAGTAGGGTGGAGCAAAAAACAACCATTTTTGGAACTTGAAATGGCATAGTGCAGAAAAATTGCTTCTCGTTAAAAGAAACTCAGTCGAATAAAAAATTAGGAATTTTTTAATATTTAGAGGTCCCACAATAATTTTGGAATTTATTAAAAAGGCAGATTTCTGGAGTTTTGGCCTTTTTAAAATTGATATTTACACTGAGAGAAGAGAAACTAACCATTAAACAAAAATTATATAAAGATTATACATAAAGGAATATACTATTGGTGACAAGTGAACTGTTTTTTGTGCATTAAAAAAAAATTATATTAATGGTCAAATATGATTATACAGGTAGGTACCTATACACAATCAATCTTGACCAGTATTGAAAAATTGTAAACTTTGTATATATAACTAAAGTATAACCATTTACAGGTAATGGACCCCCGCTTTAACTTTTTTATCCAATGGTATTAGAAGGAACGGTAAATTGGAAAGTTGTAGGTGTTTTCAGAAAGGTGTCGCAAACAAAAATATATTTTTTTCTTATAGAACACCCTGTATATAATATTCCTAAATGATAGACCTGGTCTACCTGATAAAGAATATATAATTTGTTATACTTACTTGAAATGTTGAAAGTGAAAAAACGCATATTAAAGTGTCCTTATAGTGTAGCATGGATTCAAGGTGCTTTCCATTGCATAAATATCGACAAAATTACTACCCACCCAAAGAAATAAAAATTGATTTTTTAATCCATACCATAATATGTACCTGTCTAATAATTCTATTATTTATAATGCGTATCTTTTAAACAACATGGAAAATTAATTAAAAAAATAAAAGATAACCTGCCATAAGCACAATTTAATTAATAATAATATGCGTTTCTTGACTTAAACATTTAAAGTGTAACATAGGTTAGGTTAGGTATAACAAATTATATTATTATTTATCAGGAAGACCAGCTCTATCATTTAAGAATGTTATATACCGGGTATTCCATAAGAAAAATATATTTTTGTTTGCTACGCCTTTCTGCAACACCCTATCTATATATTATTTAAACTATGTCGTAAAAAACTTTATGTTGTACCCTACAAATTTGGTATATACCATTTTTTTAATATCATCGAATAAATAAGTTAAAGGGGGGGTGGGGTCCATTTATAGTGGAACACCCTGTACATACCTATACAATAAATTTTGGCCAGTATTGAAAAATTGTATACTTGGTATACAACTAGAGTATACCCATTTACAGTTACCTATAACAATAAGGTTTGGTCAGTATTGAAAAATTGTATACTTGGTATACAACTAAAGTATAACCATAGTCAATCCATATTATTGCTGATATATAACAGGGATATATCCATAGACAATTCATATTATTGCTGATATACAACAGGTATATACGGGTTATAATATCGTATAGAACCTGGTAATTGGTTGGTATACAATTGATACTAACCAATATATAATTTTTATGTAATCGGTATACAAGCTACAACAAATTGACTATGACTGCTGTACGAACGGTATACAATAGTATTGTAGTCATTATTGTAAATTTCTTCACATTCCAGAAGAACGCATTGTATTACCCCAAAAAACAGTTCACTTGTCACCAATAGTATATTCCTTTTGTATAATCTTTATATAATTTTTGTTTAATGGTTAGTTTCTCTTCTCTCAGTGTACATTTAGCAAGCCACTAGACATTAACATATGCGCGATGCTTGTGCAGCGATCACATAAAAGTATGTGACTGATTGCCTGGTTCTGTTTTCTTTCCAATATATGTATCTCCGTCTTAGTGAGCAAAAACAATATGGATGTATAATAATTAAAATGAGGCAAGATAATTGTTTTATGTGTGTTTAATTTGGACCACTTACTTACGTACGCACTCAATCTTCCCAAAAGGTTAACCTTTTTGGAAATTTTTTTTGTCATGGGTTGTGCATGGCTGCAAGCGAATGCCTAGATATTATCATTGTAAAATTCCTGGAGAGTATAGTAGGGTCTGGTAATTAGTTGCCTTTTTAGTCTTTGCTTATAAATCCTGTGTCATCTGCCGATAAGCCAGTGGTATGTGGTTATAAATTTTGATGCTCTCAAATATCAAGATATTTTTGGTACAGAAAAAAAATATCATTCACAGTACGCATATTATGGGGTCTATTCTGTAAACAAGCCGCTAAATTTTAGAGGCCATTAAAAATTTTAATTTTAACAGCCCTCTAAAAATGTTTGGTAAAATTGATATTCTGTAAAGGCAAATTTTAGAGTTTGGTTAAAAAATATAAATTTTAGAGGAGTCCGTTAAAATGTGTGTTTAGAAATAGGGCAACGTCACACTTTGAATTGTTTGAACTACTGTCGCCAAAATTTGACATTATTATGACACTTTTATTGTGGAATTATACGATTTAGTTCATTGATTTTAAAATGTCTCGCGCTCCGAGGACTACAAAATGCCAGAAAGAGTTTATTGTGCATTTCTTAGAAGAAAACCAAAAACTGCTAGGAGGAAAAATTAATCCAGTTCTCATTTTTTCGATTCTTCTGTGCCAATTTTCATCAGGCATATTTTCAATATCATCGAAAGCACCGTCATTATCTAAATCTAAAATTTGTTCTGGAAGATCATCTTTGTAAAACCGTAATATATTGTGCAATATACCACCACTATAAAATAATAAGCATCGAAATCTTGATTTTAGTGTTCCATTCAACTTTTCAATTATTTTTATATTTCAAAAGTGATAATTATAACTACTTTCGGGCGTATTTACCGCAGGGTTCTCAAAGGGGGTTAGTAAAAACGGTTGTAAAGGGTACCCAAAGCCTCCTATAAGAAAATAATAAGCACAATGAATATATAGATCTTGCATGATAGTTTTAATATTGGAAGCTTGCCAAATAGCCGCATCGTGGGTTGATCCAGGAAAACGAGCATTCATATTCAATATATTGTAGTCACTGTCGACAATTATTGGCAATTAATACTATAATATCCTTTTCTACAAAAGTAAGGAAGTGCTGGATAATCTTCTGGCGGTGATATAATTGCTATGAAAGTATATACAATCTACAGCTCCCAAGAATTGTGGAAAATTATACTTATTTCTGAAACCATTCATAACTGTATTTCTCTTGTTCTCATTATTGGGAAATATTATACAATTCGGCATTAAGTTATAATAGATTATTTCAGTAACTTTATGAATGCAACGACTCATGCTGGGTTGACTTAAAGCAAAATTGTATCATTATCTAGTGGATAATTGATAGCTATCCATACCATAAAAGTTTAAGGTTGCAAGAATTTTTAGTTCTCTAGGAATTGCTGAAGTTCTTTGTCCTTCTTGCATATGCGGGCTAATTAAATCGATTTTGATTCTTGCTACGTCCTTAGTGCATCGAAATATTTTCTTGAACGTGGTATTAGGTAGCTGGAAAGGATCGCTGTTGTCTCGGAGTACCCTTTAATGGAATCTGAATTCAGCTTTACAAAAATTAACAGCCCTTAGCTCAAAAAAAGTTGTAGAAAGTATTTGCCAGAAGATATAAATCCTGGTCAAATAAGTGTTTCAGACATTTATGCTTTCGGTAATTTTAAATTGTGTGAAAACACTGAATAAAAAAAATATATTCACCTTTCATGGTTGTCAATTAATTCCTTAATCAAGGTCTCGATATAAACATCAGAAAATGCCATTGTTTAAACGAGTAAATACTATCTTCGTCAATAATCCCAAATTACTAATAAAGTATCAAACCAAAAAATATAATATTAAAAGCTAACCTAAGAAAACTAGTTTTAACGGACTGCTAAAAATCAAAGGAGATTTTTAATAGCCCTCTAAAAATTATTACTTTAGCCGGTAGTTTTAGAAAAATAGGTTATGATTTTGACATATTGGAAAGATACAGAATATAAACAAATTTCTAACGGCCGCCAAAATTTTGACGACCTCCAAAATTTAACGGAAGTGCTACAGAATACCCCCTATAGGAGCTATTTATAGCACAATTTTATATTTTTTATGGTTAAGCCAGGCCGTTTCTAAGATAAAATTTCCAATCAAAGTTAAAATCTTTTCCCTGACAAATAAAGGTTTACAGTGAGTTCGACAATAATTAACACCACACAAAAACTTAAAGGTGAGAATACTAGTTTTGCTGATATTAAAACATAATAGGTTTGCATCACACCATTGTTTGACAAGCACTAAATTGTTCTGCAACTAGCAATTACCCTTAACTCTTCTGCATATTTTCCAGGCCACAAGATAGTGATATCAATGGAAGGCAAATCATTAACATATAATAGGAATAAAACCGTGCCAAGTACAGAACCTTTAGGTACCCCACACTAGATGTTTAACATAGAAGAATTAAATGACAGACCCCGAACTACCTGAAATCTTCCAGAAAAAGAGGAAGCAAACCAGTTCAGGGCAGTGCCCCTAACACCGTTACTCAACAGTTTAGCCAGCAGTATTCTGTGGTTGATACTATCGAATGCCTTAGAAATATCACAGAATACTGCTGTCGCCATTCAAGTATAATATCAATGCCCCCCAAAAATAATAAATCATGTACAGAAATATTCTGCAAATATTTTATTGGATCTGCATCAGAATGAATACTGAATATAAAATTTTGCGCTATGTTACAGTAACACTCGTTCAAGATGTTCGGGTCAATTGTGGCTAAGCTAGCCGGTGACGTACCAACTCCTTGACCTATTTAAAGCATTTGCAAGCCGTTCCTTATACAGGTTTTCTTTCGTCTTTTTATTACCCGGCAATAAATTGTCCTGCACTGATCCAAATTCTGAGAATAACTAGCATTATCCACATATTTTCTAATTGTGAGCAAGCATCTCTAATTTTTTGCTAAAATTTTAATGCCCCGCGTAAACCACGGTTCCTTTTTCTTAAAATTAAACTTCCTAATAAAATTTTTTTTATTGACTAGTTTAAACAGAGTATTATAAAAACTAGTCAAGGTTTCTCCAGAATTTGAGATAGTTACCCAATCGGTTTCATTTGCATGAACTCTGAACCTATCAAAATAAGTAGAACTATAAATTCTGCCCTACCTATCTCTAATTGTCAAACCATTCACACACAAAGAAAAACACACAGACACGGTCTCGTGAACCGATAACGCAGCTGGACTAACAGAACACATAACATCCCTGCATTCAAAATTAGCAGAGGCATAATCTATCTAGATAAACGCGTGGGCTCTTCAACCACCATTTAAAAATTAAATGAACGCAATGGGTTACTCAACTCTTGGGTGTCCAAGGAATCATAGTCATAATTAATATTTAAATCGCCCGCCAAAACTATATTAGAGTCAATTGGTAGATATGACAACAATAACTCTATAAACTATTAAAAAATGTCTTTTTACATTACGGCAGGGCTGTTCTTTGCCTAACCGTTGGCTAGCTACCCGCTCGCCCGGCCTAGACGTTCGAAAAATTAGGAGCAATGTTTTCTAACTAAAACAATTTTATTCCCCGGCAACTCCGGCAAGTTAAACTAATCTTTAACAATATTTTTGAAGTCCGAACTATATTTCCTTTGACATTGACTTGACTACCTTAAATTAATTACTGGTTCATAACATTCTCCCACCTGAGGAACGGTTTGTATCACAAAACGTTTCTCATAAAAAAAAATTAACAATATAAATGTGAGAAGTAATGTAAATAAACCCTATTAAAACCTTATTGGCATTTTGGACGCTCGACCACTTCGCGTAATGCTCACTTTTTGAACGGGTACTCTGCTTTTTAAAACTCCCTCACTATTTTCAAAATTTACAGTCCCCTTTTGTCGATCATCTTGTTCTGTTGTGGGCTCTCGTTCAGGCTGCATCTCGGGTTGGACAGCTATCGGACTGGAAACCATAGCTTCTTCTTCGGCAATAATTGGTTTTTCAACTGGCCAACTTTGCCTGTCTTGATAAAGCCAGCACGGTCCCTCCCACCATTTTAACTCCAAAAGCTGTTTTGGCGTACATCTTCGGGATGGAAGGTCCGCAGGATTACACGTTCCAGGTACATATCGCCAATTCTGATTAAGTGACAGCAGATCTTGCTTTAAAACCCATTTTAGTCCAAGAACTGAAATATTAAAATCGTCAATGTTGGTATTTTCAGAAAACTCCCACCATCTCAAATCAAATTGACTTTCCGACATAGCTAGCGTTGATTCTTGAACAAATTTATTTAAGTCTTCTTGATCTGATAGGCTGGTCACACAATTGTCTACATAGAAACTTTTAGACAATTTCCTAATTGTTTTCTGTGAATATACAGAGCCTGACAGCGAATAGTTCTCCAGGCATATTTTTAAATGATATTCGATAGTTGCTCCAAGTAGAAATGGTCGACAGTTAACTCCGAATACCACACGTCTATGCTGAAAAATAATTTGTTGGCCATTTTCATCAACCCAAAGGAATTTCAAAAATCTCTGTCCTTTTGATTTACACTAATTTGTAAAAAAGCTTTCTTAATATCAGATACTACACCAAATTTGAATTCTCGAAATCTGAGCAGCAATGTGGGTATCAACTCTATTAAATTTAACCCTTTCTCAAGACATTGGTTTAACGATGGTTTATCCTTTTCACGCGCAGATGCGTCAAAAACAGGCCTGACCGCCGTTGTAGAACCCTCTTAGAGGACAGGTCGATGTGGCAAAAAATGCCCATCCTTACTGTGTATGTTGACTTTTTCGATAATATTTAAGGACAACCACTCTTTAAAAACTTCATCATATCGTTGAACAAGGTTATCCCTTTCTAATTTTTGCAGTGTTGTTTCTAGTCTCTTCTTGGCAACACTATAATTGTAGGTAATGGGGGATGCCCATCTAACCAGGGAAGTCGAGCTTCATACCGGCCCTCTATGTCTACAGAAGCGGTTTCTAAAAACAACTCCTTGGCTGCTTCAGCGATTATTTCTCTAGATTTACTTTCAGTGGGTTGTTGTATGCCGAGTACATCCAACTCCCATAAATCAGAAATCGATGAATTTGTAAATAAGGACAAAACAGTCATTGTAGCATTTGTTTCTGATTTTGGTTTTAGAATTTTACCCATTACGGTCCAACCAATGTAAATTTCAATGGCCACCAATCCACATTGCAATATATGTCGTCTCCTTGTATATAACATCGCAGCAACATCAGCACCCAATAAAAGCTCAATAGGGCCAGGATTATTTGAATCAGAAATATAAACCTTTAAGCATTTTAGTTCGTGCATCCAGGGACCATAAAAAATTGGGGAATCGTCATTACATATACGGGGTTGATCTAAAACTTCAAAAGTATTAGTGTAATTTCCATTGCTTACTGTAATATCATAAGAATAATGATTGTTGACAGACTCGGAACCTCCAAAAAGACAATGAACAATTTTTTCTGCTTTCTTAGGCTTCAACCCAAGCGCTAAAACAGTAGACTTTAAAACATATAATCGCTGTGAGCCACTGTCAATTAACGCTCGAACAACACGAGAACCTCGGGTGCCTTTTAAAGTAACTTGTAAGGTTTGAATTAATTACTGGTTCATAACAAGGGCGATCTATAAAATAAATACAGACTGTCCGCGGATAGCACAAATGCATGAAAAATTTCATTTTTCGGGAAAAAGTCTTTCTTGATAAAAAGTTTTCCTTGTAAAAAAAATGCAACTCACGAAGAGAAAATTTTGATTTTTTATACAGGGTTCGCAAAAACTTCAAAAACATGATTTTAAAGAGAGATAAAAGAATTTTTTTTTGGATAGCAGCATGAGCGGTCGAAATACATATATTATCAATGACAGAGGGGTATCAAAAAGTTTCATAAACTGATTTTTGGTGTTACCAGAAGTATGTATTTTTAATTTCACAAATAAAATGACCCCGGAAATAACACAAAAAAATCTTAAAATACCAACAAATAATAATTTTATAACTTGCTATTCAAACACTCCCCCTCCATGTTCAACACCTTTTTCCAGCTGTATACGAATGTGGTCAAAACTTATTCGAATTTCTTCAATGGAAATTGTTTGAACAGCTTTAACAATTCGCTGTTTTAGAAGCTGTACGTCGTTCTCAATTGGACGGGAGTACACTAATTGTTTGAAGCGCCCCCAAAGATAGGTATCTGAAATAGTTAAATCGGGACTTTTTGGGGGCCACAGAACCGAACCATTCCGACAAATCCATCTGTGGCCAAATGTATTATTAAGCCATTCCCTCACTTCAATTGCGAAATGCGCAGGGCATCCATCTTGTTGAAAGTACATTTCGTTCCTAAATTGGAGAAGCAATTCTTCTAGGTTGTCAGAAAGGAATGTTTCCAACATTTCAAGGTAACTCCTACGGTTACACGTGTTTTTGAAAAAGTATGGGCCAATAATGCCATAATAAGAAATCGCACACCAGACATTTATTTTTTTTGAAATATTGTCTTCTTGCAGGAATTCTAAAACGGGGATTATTTTCGCTCCTAATATGCGCAGAAGAAACTTTCCCGTTTGTTGAAAATGTCGATTCATCGGAGAACATGATAAATTTATAAAAATTCCTGTTTTCACTTACAATTTTGTTTCCGACCCAAAGACAAAAATCCAAACGTTTGGCTTCGTCTCCTTCTTCCGCAACGTTTGAATAAAAGTTGGCTTAAATGGGAATATTTTGTTTGCCTATGTTGAATATGAGTTTTTTTTTACTACATCAAGTTCTTGAGCTAGATTTCTTAATGAAAGGGTAGGATTGTCAGCAACAGACTGCAATACGATGAGGGAAGCTGTGTCATTCTAATAGTTTTTATTTTGTTTTTAAATTGGAAACTGAACCAGTTTTCTGAAGTCCCATCTCTGAGACGGAAACGTTAGGGTATCCTTGATTAAATTTCTCTATCACAAAGTTGTAAGAACTTTCGCCCGCACCGTAACATTAAACTAAATAAACCCTTTGTTCTAAGGTCAACATTTTCAAAACACATCAAATTCTATTTGACAACTTCAAATTTACCCCATACGTAAAGCAAAGAGGTAAAAAAATTCCTTGTTTTTTTCAAAAGATAGTAGGAATGCATTTAAAATTTTAAAATAAGATACACACCTCCCATTATGAAAAATAAGGTCTAATAAAATTTTATATTCTTATTTTTATTGAGCAGCAAAATTTCCATTTACCTCTAAAAATTTAAAAAACTAAAAAAATCGAAGATTTATTTTAAATCTCGGAACAGAATTACAAACGTTATTCTAAATAAGTTTTCTGATTGGCATTTTGGTCAAAAATGATAAATAAATGTAGTTTACTCTTGAAGAAAAATCATGTTTTTGAAGTTTTTGCGAACCCTGTATAAAAAATCAAAATTTTCTGTTCGTGAATTGCATTTTTTTTACAAGCAAAACTTTTTATCATGAATGCCTTTTTCCCGAAAAATGAAATTTTTCATCCATTTGTGCTATTGTAAACCCTATCCGCGGACAGTCTGTATGTATATACAAGGAACAAATTACATTTTTTATTAAAAACCATTGAACAAATTTATTTTCCTTCAGCAAAAGCTTGCATTTAACAGTATTCTCAAACGCAGATATATTAAGGTATCATCTGCAAATAGTTGTGCATTGCATTTTGTTAGAAATTTTACAATATCGTTTATGTATACTATGAATAGGTTAGACCCCAAGACAATTCCTTGTGAAACACCAAATACTTTTTCCTTTGAATCAGATGTACTGCCAATATATCTTGATTCTTGAGATCTATCAAAAAGGTAATTTTCAAACCGTTTTAATGCAGTCTTTTTAACGCCATATTGCTTTAACTTCTGTAGTATTTAACGCCATATTGCTTTAACTTCTGTAGTAATAGTGTCCTATCTATATAGTCTCGACCGCGCTTCAAAAATCAAGAAAACCAGCTGCAATAGTTTCCTTTTCACTTAGTGCTTCTTTCCGTTTTAGTAGGATTGTTTATAGTGCACTTTTACATACTACATTGTTTTTTCTAAATCGCTACTGATTCACACTTAAGAGTTCATTTCTTTACAAACAGCCTAGAAACTGTTCATTAATAACTACTTTAAGTGCCGTTTTATATGACCATATTTATAGGACGGAATTCTTTGCATCTGTTTGTGTTGTTCTTTTTTTCTATGGATATTAGTGTTGAGTTTTCCAGGTTTTTGGAAATGTACCATGTTTTAAACTCGTGTTAATCATGTGCAGGAATCTATCCCCGATTACCTCAAATGGTTGTGTCAATATTTCTGTGGTTATTCCGTCGACGCTGCTTTTTTCTTTCTTAATTGATTTTATTAAAATATAGTTGTGGCTCTTGGATTATTACAATTTTATATTATTCCTAGCTGTTTTATGAGAAGTTATAGTTATCAGGTGTTCTATACATAGAGTAATACTCTTACTATCACAAGTAATATGTTATTTTGGGGGGTGCGTTGGTCGTGTATAGGGTGTTTAGTGAAAGGAGAAGATAGATGTTTATATGTATACTTAAACGGTATATTTACATAAACATTACAATATTTAGAACGGAACGGATTGTGAGCGGTCTCAGAGTACCGAGCGAATCGTATGGCTAGCTGAGATTAACTGGCCATTTATTTTTGCCTTTTTAAAAATCTCAAAAAGCGTCAGCAATATTTCTAAGAGATGCTCTGGAACTAGATGCGTGCTTTATTGCCTGTACCGAATTGTTAATTTTTATTATTTTATATTACTCCCGACCCCTGGTCGGGGGGTTACAGCTGTGCGGATGGCCAAAATGCAAGGCACATTTTCTATTGCCCTTTCTTGGGCACGTAGGTACGCCACTTTGACCAGCAAATACATACAAAATAATTTGTTGATAAAATTATATTTTGTATGTCTGTCCGCTACACTTCTATTTTTAACTCTTGGTAGATAAAATTATTTATTTTAAACATTATTTATGAAGCTAGTGTAGTCATCATTCGGGTCTGAAGGCCGTCGTCGGTTGGAATTGCTTCCTAGGATACTAGCTCACCGACTGGCCGCGAAAGCCTAAACCAATTTGTCATTATACAGGCCTGCATTTTTTAACACTTTGAAAGTTGATTTAAAAATTTTAACTGTTTTCTAGTAATTGGGTAGCGCTGATTTCAAATCTGCTGCTGCTTCAGTTTTTTTATATCACGTAAGGTTATTTTTCAAACCGGTAAAATCCAAAATTATAGAAAAAACACGATTTATTTCATTTATAAGCTGGTTTTTTAATATATTAAGGAAAAAAATACAAAAATATACAAAATGTACACATATGAACTATTATAAATGGTTATTTATTCGTTACGCTTCTTCAAAAAATGTTTTCTTTTTTCAGAAAAGCTTCTTTTGGTTGTTTTTCTGTTCCAACAGAAATCGGCCATCATTTTTGTGTCCCAGGCCCCTGGTATCTTTTTTCTATCTCTTTAATATATTGATGAAATCTTTCACCTTGCTTTTCATCCACGTCCCCAAGATTTTCTGGGAATTAGTCCAAATGGGAATGTAAAAAGTGAATTTTTATGCTCATATTCTGAAATTTCTGAAATTTTCCAGCATATTTTCAACGATCTCAACATAGTAGTAATTTATGTTCAACTTCTTTAAAAGCATTCCATGCATGTTTTTCCTTATCTTTCATTACCTTTTCAAATTCTGTATCTTTCATCAAGCTGCTAATCTGCGGCCCTACAAAGATTCCCTTCTTTAATTTTGCCTCTGACAGAGCCGGAAATGTTTTACACAAATATTTAAAACAGTATCCTTCTTTGTTTAATGCCTTAACAAATTGTTTCATACGTCCAAGTTTTATGTGAAGTGGTGGAAGTAAAACTTTTCGAGGGTCAATAAGACTTTCGCGAATTACATTTTTGTTTCCAGGTGTTAAAGTCTCTCTTTGTGACCAGTCTCTTTTTATCGAATGCTGTTCTCGCTAGCTAGACCACTCGCACAGGAAACATGGAAATTTAGTAAATCCAGACTGCTGACCTAAGAGAAGACTTAAAATGTTTTGATCTTCACACACTTCACACCCAGTTGTGATTTTCATATTCTATTCTTAAAAGTAATTCCTCTAAATTTTCATAGTTTTCCTTTAACTTAACTCGAGGGGGAAATCACTAAAAAAATTTGTACACTGAAATTCCCCTTTCAGAAAAAAATCCCCGATATTACCCAAAATTTTTTGAAATTCCCCGAAATACCCTAAATTTTAATACCCTGGAAATGCCTTTAATTTTTCTGCAATTCCCCAAAAGTTCCCCGAAATTCCCCGCAATTTCCCGAAATTCCCTGCAATTCCCCAAAGCGCTCTTGAAATTCCCAGCAAAATTCGGCCGATTACATTTACAACAACGTTGCCAAATTGTAGAAGGTATTATTAAATATTATGAAAAATACGTTTATTCCTCGAAATACCCCGAAATACCTTGAAATTCCCCCGAAATTCCCCGAAATACCTTAAAATTCAACGAAATACCTCTAAATTCCCCGAAATACCTCGAAATGCCCCTGCAATTTCTTACTTTGTACACTAAAATACCCCAGTAATTTCCCCCTCGACTTAACTGATGTATGGCCGACCGAAACAGAAGCAAGAAGATTGTCATTATGTAAAAGAACAGCTTTAAAGCTCCTTTTTAAACTCGATAAAAAGTCTCCAGTCGGAAGGTGTGTAGCACCACAGAAAATCATTTTTTATTCATCAATCATCTACAATTTGAAGTACTACATTCATTTTAAAATGTATTAAAACGCCTATTATAAGTTTTTATATATTTTTCTTTTTTTTGCAAAAAAAAAATCTGTGGGTGATAGAGACCAATTATTGTATTTTAATTAGTTTATTTCTATATAAAAACTAAGCTCAACAAACAAAAATCACGTCATCACAAATTTCATGCAGGCCTGTGATATTTATGAAATTTATAGTTTTTCTTGAAAATTGGAATTAATTTGTAAACATCATTGTCATTCAGCATGTTATTGTTTTCCTAATCCAGGACAGTATTTTCTTAGCTCTGTCGCATTTATAAATTGATTTTTGCACAGGATGCGTTTACTAATGTAAAAGTGTTCATGAAAAATAGCACAGCAGAACTATAAAAGAAAGCAAATGACAAAGACATAAACATAGGTTCATCATATAAAAATGAATGTTTGTCTGTATATATGTCCGGTATGCGTTCCTATACCATTTGTCCGATTACGATGAAAATTTGATGAGTTGTTGTGTGCAGGAAGAGAAAAATTATGGCATAGAAAAAAGTGCCATTTTAACAACGCATGCCGGGTACTAATATATTATATATATAGCTGGGTCTGAAATTAATTTTAGAGAAAAACAAAAAAACACGTATATTTTCTTTTGTTTTTAACATAAAAAAAAGTTTAAAAAAAGTATATTATGTCAATCTGTCAAAATTTGACAGCTGTCGCGTTAAATACGAGACGGTAATTCGCCCACGCGAAACCGATGTTGCCATTTAATCTTTTAAGCGCCATTATTTAAAGAGTGGATCCTTTTTAGGTAGTAATTGCCATTTTTCAAAGAATAAAATACGCGATATTTCAAAGTTTTTAATTTTTTACAAAGTTCTCCCAGTCCTCCGTCTAAAAGGTATATTGGCAGTCGGTTTGTTCGTTGTTACCCACAGCATTTTTTTTAAATTTAATTAAAATTTTATAAAATAATATTAGTTGAAAAAATTGAATTAAAAAAAAATGATCTGGGTAACAACGAACAAACCGGTTGCCAATATACCTTTTAGACGGAGGACTTTGTAAAAAATTAAAAACCTTAAAATATCGCGTATTCTTTAAGAAAAATGGCAAATAACCTAACTCTTTAAATAATGGCGCTTAAAAGTTTAAATGGCAACATCGGTTTGACGTGGGCGAATTACCGTCTCGTCATTAAATCACATGTAACTTTCTTATTTGAAGAGATAACAAATTTTTGATTCCGGATTAATTTAAGTACTAACCAGGGTGAAAAAATGGCTGTTAAAAATTTGACATTGACAGCTGTCAAATTTGACAGAAGTGATTTCAACTTCTTTTAATTGAAATATTTCATTTGGCAATATTGTACCTGTCAAAATCTGACAGGTCAAGTGTACATTTTTTTTCCCTTAGTTTTAATGTCGCTTTCTTGCAGCTACGATAGTCGACAAAAAAAAAATCAAAAAAAATTTGACACCACCTGTCATCATGGATACCAGAAAAACGAAATGGATATGTGAAAAAATTACACAATGTTTTAAAGCAATCTTTGGTCGTGAAAAAATTATACATATTTGATAAGACAGTTTTTGGTTATGAAAAAACTATACTATTGTGAAAAAACTACAGATACCCGAACAGTGCCGTGCCCGAAGGGTTCGGCACAACATTATTGTCTCAAATACATCATGGATTGCTGATAAATTGACACATACCCAAACAGTGCCGTGCCAAAGGATTCGGTATAATAGTATTGTCACAAGTGTACAACGATCTTAGGTTGTAGAAAAAATGACACACACCCGAACAGTGTCGTGTATATATATATAAAAATGAATGTTTGTATGTCTGTATGTCCCGTATGCGTTCCTATACCATTCATCCGGTTGCGATGAAACCTTGGTGAGTTGTTGTGTGCAGGCCGAGGAAGGTTTCAGCATTAAAAAAAAGTGGCATTGGAACAACGCATGCCGGGTACTAATATATAGAATAATTCTGGTTTGTTCGGGTTTGTATCTATAAATCTGTAAAGTATTACTTGACGTGATGGTGAACTCGCCTTATTATGGCATCTCAGAGAAAGCGACCATAGCAAGACGTATACCAGGGCGTATACCGGTTGGTATACCGGGGCGAATGCCGGGCATTGCAACGCATGCCGGGTACACGCTAGTTTTCAATAAATTTATACTGAAGTATTTCTTTGTTGTCGCTTGGTCATCTAGTCAACGCGCTCTGTAAACGTTTCAGCGCTCGAGTTTTTTTTTCGAATAATGCTAGCCACTGGTATTCGACGAATTTTTAAATTGTATTTTCGAGAAATATTTTAATTTCTTTTATAAATAATTTTTGGGCATCCCGTTCTGCCCTCCCTCGGCGAAATTTTTTTTTAAAACCTTAAAACTGTATTCAAAATATCATTATAGTTAAGTTTAAAAAACAGAGAAAACTATTTTTAAAAACAATTTTATTGTACTTCGGAAAATACAGCGTCTGACTTTAACGAGCTCAAGTCAAAGAATACTTTATTTTAAAAATTACATTAACATTATTGTAAAAACTAGCATCATCAAGAGATAAGGCTTCTCGGAACGGTTGGCCTGGGAATCGTCTAGTTCATCGTTTTCTCGGTATGTAACTCCTCCCTCCTTAAGCTGAGAAGATACCGGAGGTATTCTGCGAGGTCTGGATATTTTCGGTTTTGGCATCTATTTCTTGTAATTTGGTATTGGTTTTGTTCCTTGTACAAAATTTGGAAAATAGTCGAAGTTGGTTTCTATGCTTCCATAGTAGGTACATTGTCAACAGGATGACTAGACTTCCTACTAAGTAGGACATAATGTTTGATAATTGTTCTTTTACTTCGATTGGGGTGATTGGCGATAATTGGTTGGCCATATCGTTCAATCGATAGATATCTTCGAAGTTCAGTTTTGTTAAATTGGGTGTCTTAAATGTGGTTGATAGGGTGGAATTTCCTATTTCGACATCGGGTAAGATAAGCGGTTTTCCTTGTTTAATTTTTTTTACGTCGTACGTCAAATTTCTTCGCTCCGATTTGAATTTGGCAATTTTTCGGAATTTTTACTAGCGTCGGCATATTAATTTGGAGATATTGGTCGGTAGTGCATTTAGAAAAAAGTCTTTCTGTTTTACTGGGAAGGATGAGTATTTCTTCCTGTGTAACTTGTTCGGTTATTATTTCTTGTATTTTGACTTCAAGAACAGAGCAGTTTTCTAGCGGAGAGCCTTTCAGTAGTTGAAGGGTGCAATGGTCTTGGGGTGGAGATTTTCAGTGCAGTAGTATTCTTCTTCCAGTTGGGGGCAACTAGTTTCTTCAAATTGGACCTTTTCTTCTGCTTGTGCCAAGTAAGGGTATTTTGGAACGAATATTTTATGGTGTTGGGTAATAGGATAAGGGTGGTAGAAGGTAAACCTTTCTGGTCTAACCATAGGGACATGAATCGCAAATATCACTTTAGCTTTTGAAAAAGTAACCTGAGTTCCTAAAAATTGGTAATACGACAATATATTCTTAAAATTTGGTATTGCTTCTTTATTATAGATTGTTCTTAGATAATCTAGCATTTGTAATAATTCTGAACTTGGCACTATGGCGTTATGCAGTGCGTTTAATTTGGCAAACATAATAGCATCCTCTAGGTTGTCAATAAAGGTGATTACATTTTGACAGTCTAAATTTATTCGATAAATTAATCCTTGAAAGCTTATAATAATCATTTAGATCATTAATTGTTCGTTCTATGACATCTTTAAATACTCTTAAACCATATTGTAATTGTTTTTGATTTGCACTAAGAATCGATATTGTTCTATCATAGTTATTATTGATGATATGAATAAACCTCTCTTGTTCTTTACGCGTGGGTAGAGATTCTCGGGTATATTTTGTGTAGGTGTAGGTATTCCGTTCTAAGAATTGCGCTTTTTGATAACCCGTGATAAGAAATTGGATTTGTCGCGTTTTCGTGTTTCTGTGTTTTAAGTGGTTTCTAATTGTAAAGAAATATTTTTCTATATTTACAAGTTGTACTAAAATAGATTCTAAGTCTACGTAATGCAAAAATGTATGTTTGTTATATATAAGTTTTGAGTTTCCTAAGTCGGGAGAATACAATTTTTAAGGGTGGTCAGGTGTATGTCATTGGGGTTGCAGTATATTTGAATTACTTGGAGTGTCGTGGTTAAAATCAGGATTGTAATTTTCATTGTTTATTTGAAAATTCGATCATTGTTTAATTCGGGGTTTTCTAGCGCTGTTTTTATGGTACGCGCCTTTTTGTGTAAGTAGTACTATTTTATCGGTTCGACTTTTAATCGCAAATTTTTTTTAATTTCGGCTGGTCTTTTAGTATTTCAAATGGGGTATATTTGGTTACATTATGGATTGAGTTATTGTATGCAATTATTACGCGTTTCATAAGTTGCGTGGGTGTAAAATTTTTATTTTCCTCTTTTAGAGATCGGTAGTGTTCGATTAATGTTGAATGAAATTGTTCAACTGGGGAGTTCGAATTACTATTTTTTTTGGGGTTGTGAAGTGGAGCTCGATTTTGTAGAGTTCGCAAAAATCTTCTACTTCTTTATTTTTGAATTCTGTACCACAATCGGTTGTAATTTTAAGAGGTAAACCGTGGTGCGTAATAAAATTTAGTAGGTTTTCTAGTATTTCTGGTCCTGTTAAACTATTTATGTGATAGGCTTGTCCGTATCGAGAAAATGTATCTATTACCGTTAAAAAAGGTTTCGTTTAGTATTTTGAATGTGTCCATGTGGACTAACTCGAGGGGTTTTGAGCTTGTCGGGGTTAGGTTAAATTTAATTGCTGGGGGATTTCTATCGTACTTGTTGGTTAGACATGTTTCGCAGCTGTTTATGGAATTTTCGATGTCTTCTGACATTTTTGGCCAATAATATTTTTGCGAAAAGGCTAGTTTGGTTTCGTTAATGCCTCTATGACACGTTTTAGTTGTGTGATACATCTCGAGTTTTTTTTTTTTTGGGTCGTTAAGTGTTTCGACGTCTTCCAAAAATTTTGAACATTGAATTAGTTTGTAAGAAGAATTTCGAAAAAGTTTTGAACTGTAGTAATGAATATTTTGGCTATTCCTGGGTCCCAACAATATATAACAAACGTTTGTTTGGGATCAACAAATTCCTTTAAAATTTTTATTATATGATCGCGTGGGTCTCGTTTTGATATTGTGACGTATAGGCGTGTGTTTTCAAATATTTTATTTAATTTACATTGTATTTTGTCTATATCACCAGCAGTGATAACGATTTGATTTTTATAAACATTTAAACATCGTTCGGATATAGGTATATTTATTATCGGGTGTTCTAGTGACGTATGCACCGTTTCGTTATCGTCTTCTTTGTTTTTTTCAGGGGGTCGAATTTGCAAGTCGGATATTATATTGATTTTTGGTGTGTTCGTATCTGTTTGTCTTTCGTCGTATGTCTTAGAAATTTCATTTATACTCGATTCGTCTAAATGCGGGATATCACCTTGGTATTGTAGGTATTCGCTTATCATGTTGTCTATGTTACCGGGGTCACTGTCTGTCGACATTATCTCTAAGGCGTTAAGGTCATTGTCTGTGGGATATCTAGACAAGGCGTATGCGTTTTTTGCATGGTTTGATATTTGTGGTAGAAAGAGTGTGTCGATTTTACTGGGTTTTGTCAAACTGTCTTTTTCTAGTACGTTGACAGGAACATTTTTTACTATTTTTTCATTTGGATTTACCGAAAATGAAAAACATGAGTCGTGTGTTTGGCGATAAAGAAATGGTATATTAAGTTTGGGTCCAATCAGTCTCTTATTACATAGGTCAATATTGAGTTGCTTATTAATTAGGTCAGTTAGGCCTAATATTCCGTCGAAGTAGTCGTCGAAGTCGAAAAGAATGAAATTTATTTTATAATTTGTACCGAATTCTGCGAGAGCCGGTATTGATGCCTCGAATTGTGTTGATTGACTTCCTAAGGCCGTTTTTATCGTATTGTTAGAGTGATAGATACAATTGGCATAAAATTGTTCCGCAACCGATGGCTTTAAAATAGACCGTAGGCTACCGGTGTCGATTAAAAGCTTTAAGTTTGGTTTTTTGATTTTGACATATGGGAGTGAGCCGTTACAGAATATACTATTGATTTCGGTCATATATGTTCTTTTGTTGGCCCCGTTTCGTGAAAATTTTGGTAATGCAATTCGTTATTTTTCTCTGAAATTTCATTTTGGATAGATGGTCGTTCGTGTGTAATAGTTTGTTCATTTTCGTAAATGGGGTATTGGTTGTACCCTGTATATGGGGTGTCGTCGTAACTTTGGTCAGGTAATGTTTGTTCAGGGGTGGTTTGATAGTCTTGGTAGTTAGCAGCGTAACTACCATACATGTCGAGATTGTTATCGTATGTATTTTCACCCTGTATATAGTCATTTCCTTCTTCACTAAAATAAAGTTCTTGAAAGGTAAAGTTTGGTTTTTGATCTGGGTATTGATTTCTAAAATAATTCTGTTGATTATTATATGAATTTTGGCGATTTGTATTTACCGTCGGATTTCTAGAGGTCGTTGACATTGGTTCTGGGCGAGGCAAATTTTTGGGTGGAATTTGGTTAGGTCGAAAAACATTTTGTGGTTTCCCAAAAACTTGGCTATTAGTGGGGTAATTTCGCGGGGGTAAATACCGGGGTTGTAGATTTATAGGTTGACTCGGGAAATAGGGTCTCTGAAAATGGTTTTGCATATTCATATTCGGTGTATTATTCGGTAATACGGGGAAATTATTATACATTTGATTTTGATTCTGAAAATTTTGAAACTGTCTTGGTTTTTGCATGGGCCAATTGTTAGTTTTTGGCATTTTTTGCATTTCGCCGAAACTATCATATAGTTTTTCAAAATTTTCAAATTCACTTACATAAGCCATAGCATCTTCAAGGGTTGCTGGTTTTTTTATGTGCATGTTATTTTTTAATATGCCGGTGCACCCTGCAATAAATGTATTTACAGCTGTGCTTTCATGATATTTAATATGACACAATTTTTCGGGTTCACCTAACTGGTTATTATTGCTTATTCTTTGAATAACGTTACTACGTAGTAGTTGTAGTCTATTGCTAAAATTTAGAATATGTTCTTCCTTAAGGGGTTTAGTACGGGTTAGTTCCTGAACTAAGCAATCTAAATCTCTCCTATCAGAAAAAGCCTGGGTTAACGCTGCGCGTAACTTTTCCCAGTCGTCTAATTTCATTCGATTTGCAATCATGTTTTCTGCTCTACCTGTCAGTATTTCATTTATGCACTCAAGTACATGAGCATTTAAATCATCATCGTTAAACGGTTTATATTTGGCGACTAGATCGTCGCATCTTTTTAAAAACTTATTTAAATGATTACTATTGCCATCAAAGGGTTTTATATTTTCGATTTTTGATTTAAAAAGGTCCCAATTTACAGCTAGTGAGCCTTGTGCCGTTTGTACCGCGGGTGTCACTTGTGACTTACTCATTTTGTTTAGAATAATGAATTTCAAAAGCTAAATTGAATAAACAATCTATAATTCTATTTTGCCAGTAATAGGCCTACAAAAATAATGTGTTTGCTGCTTAAAATTACTTTTTGTCTCCAATAGACTGCCTAAAATTATTTTGTCTCCAATAGACTGCCTAAAATTATTTTGTCTCCAATAGACTGCCTAAAATTACTTTTTGTCTCCAATAGACTGCCTAAAAGCTAAGTGATATGTGCGATGCACAGAAACTATGGTTATCCCTAAAATACCTTAAACAGAGGATAAAAGGGGCGAAAAGGAAATTGGCACTTACGTAGTGTCTTCCTCTCCCGATTCTTGCTTGGCTGTGGTTGCTTGGTTGTCTGCTTGGTGGCTGACTGTCAGACGTGGCTTCTCCGGGGTGGTTCTTTTGGATAGCACTTAAGGGTTGAAACCGCAATCAACGCGTACGATCGATATCCGTTCGATTAAACGCGCTGACGCACTATCCTACCGACTGCGCCAGTTAAGTTTAAAAAACAGAGAAAACTATTTTTAAAAACAATTTTATTTTACTTCGGAAAATACAGCGTCTGACTTTAACGAGCTCAAGTCAAAGAATACTTTATTTTAAAAATTACATTAACATTATTGTAAAAACTAGCATCATCAAGAGATAAGGCTTCTCGGAACGGTTGGCCTGGGAATCGTCTAGTTCATCGTTTTCTCGGTATGTAACTTTATCATCAAATTCTGACAAAGTAAAGGAATACATTAAAAAGTAAAGTAAACATTAAAAACTCTCTTACAAAAAAGAGGGGAATGAGCCGGTTGTCCTGATTTGCATACATTTGATCAAAGGTTCGAGTTCGCTTGTTAAATCTTACATTAATATTTTCAGTCTTTACCTTTGCATCGTGTCCTCATTTTAATTTGCATCGTTCAAATCAGGGACGTGTAAACGTAAGATTTGGCCCGGTAAAAAATTAAACGACAAACGCCCTTTTGCCTAAATATACAGGGTTCCCCATTTAAAACGAAACAGGCTAAATAGCTGGTTCCACGTTAATTAAAAAAAAAACGCTCGGACCCGTCGACTTTTATTTCGAGGGGGACATCTTTTGCGTATATTGTCAATCTTGATACTTCAAGCCCCTAGGAGGGAGGGGGGGTAAGATCTAAATCTTAAATGGATACCCCTACTTTATATAATTTTTTTGGATTTTGCATAAAATTCTGAACATTTTTTAATAAAAGCAATAATAATCTATACTAAACAGTTTCCGAGATATTGAGATTCTATATAATATGAGATTTTTTAACTTTGACAGCGTCTAGCTTTCTAACTGTACGTCTTAGAGTAAAACGGCTTACATGTCCCTATGTTCGATTTTTATTATCTTTCGAATAGTGTCAACTTCCGGTTAAACCGGAAGTACTATATTTCTTACAACCGGTTTAACCGGAAATTGACACTTTTGGAAAGATAATAAAAATCGAAGATAGGGACATGTAAGCCGTTTCACTCTAAGACGTACAGTTAAAAAGCTAGACGCTGTCAAAATTCAAAAATCTTATTTTTCAAGAGTCAATATCTCGGAAACTGTTTAGTATAGACTAATATTGCTTTTATTAAAAAATGTTCAGAATTTTATTCAGAATCCAAAAAAATTATATAAAACAGGGGTATCCATTTAAGATTTGGATCTAACCCCTCCCCCTCCCTCCTAGGGGCTTAAAGTAACAAGATTGACAATATACGCAAAATATGTCCCCCTCGAAATAAAAATCGACGGGTCCGAGCGATTTTTCACATTTTCATTTTAAAGTAGGAAAATCGAGGTGGGAAGTTTTCAAATGAATACCCTGTATATTTTTCAATTTTCATATTCTACATGTATTTCTGAGCAACTCTTTTTAATAAATATTGGCAAATTGTATCAAACAAAACCACAAATTTAACGAATACTTTAATGGCTGTTAATACTAAGTTTGGAAGGACAACTCCCGGCGCGAGTAACGCTAACGAAAACCAAGTAAACGATTACATTAGTGAACTTTAATTCGAGCATGGTACCTACTTCATTTGCAAGTGTCAGATTAAACTGAACTAAAATTAAATTTAACAAGGTTCTGGGACTTAGCGATTATCAGTATAAACGCTAGCGATATAGAAGCCGAGAACAGTTTTACCAGTGACTTTATAAAAGAGAATGTAACGTTTGAGAACGATCAATATCAAGTAACTTTACCGTGGCAAAACGATAAACTTATCGATTCAAACTTTTCCGATGCTTTAGTGCGTGGAAAAAGACTAGTAAACAAATTATGCAAGAACGGGACATTAACCAAGTATGATAATGCGATTCGTTATTATGTACGGTCGGGTTGTGCCGATGAGGTTCCAGATAATGAGAACGCTATAAAACAAACCTATACATGCCACATCGACCTGTTTACCGTAACGATAGAGACACAATCAAAATGCGGGTTGCATTTGAATCATCTGCGCCTGCTCCTGGTGCTCCTTCTTAAAACAAACAATTATTATCTAGTGAAAACTTGTGGCCAAATATTTTGAAAATTAATTTCTGTATTGCTGCTGTAGCTGTGATCGCCGATATTGAGAAGGCATTATTACAGATTGGGTTGAGTGAAAAGGAGAGGCATAATGACAATTGTTTGTGATATTGAAAAAACATTTAATGGCTGTATGAAAAGGCAAACGATCCCGCTATGATGTAACGAATTAATGAAAAGGAAAATAATTTGCCAATAAAAATGACTTCAAAGGAGGTGTTAGGTATTATTTGGCGTCTTGTTACCGATGATGAATAAACTATTAATTTGAGTGCCATACTTCAAACGGATAGCTCCAATGCAATTACAAAACGTAACTTCTTGCAAACGATAGCGAAGATATTTGACCAAATTGTTATTTTAGGACCCTATGTCGTAAGGGCAAAAATAATTCTACAAAATATCTGGAAACGAAATTTAGATTGGGACGACATATTACCAGAGGACTTAACCGAGGAATGGAAAAAATGGCAAAAAGAACTTCCATTGCTTAATGACTATTTAATAGATCGATGTTTAATTAAAAAACCTACAGACAAAGTGGAGCCGCATATTTTTGCAGATGCCAGTCCTCAAGCATATGGATGTGCAGCCTACCTTAAAAATTAAGCGAGAGGTTGAAAGTTTATCAATAATGGAGTATATCCATTAAACGAAAGAAAGTATAAAGCGTTGGCCTTGCCATAACTAGAGTTAACTGCAGCGTTCTGTGCAACAAGACCGCAGAAATATTTATTAGGAAACATATCTTTAAAGATAAAATATGTCATAATCTGGTCGAATTCAAAAATTGCCTAATACTGGATGAAGGGCAGGGCAACGAAATAGATGTCTTATATTTAGAATCGAGTAGTGGAAATTCGTAAATTGCAATTGCAACGCTAAGTGGAGACACTGCCCAGGAAAAGATAACCCAGCTAATATATGGCACAGGAAGAAGAAACCATATTATAACACCGTTTATTGTCGTATCTAACTGGCTTAAAGCTTACCTTACTTTTACGAAAAAATATATTTTAGCGCTGAGGCTCATAACAGGAATCTGTGCAGTCGTTGTTTGCTGACTGTACCACCGCAAAAAAAAATGTTTGATAGGTCGTTTTCTTATAATATTGCTTCTCTTCTCAATTCATGAAATAACATTGACTTTGGTTTATCCAACCAAGCGTTTAAAAGAGCAGTAAAAATCTATTATCTCCAGTCTCCATGCAGTAGTTACAGTATGAATAGTGTTACCGTCCATGGAGATTATAAGTCACAATTACCGGATCCCCTTCCTCCTTCCCATCTCCTTCTCCTCTCATAAAATGAATAATACCTTTAACTTTTTTTACCATGCTCCTCATATTCGGAACATTAGATGTATAGCACCAAAATTTTGTATGTGTTAGATTAATTATTAATATTGTTTCCTTTTTTCCTCACTTAATTTTAAGTGGTGTTTCTTTTCTGGGATGACGGGCTGTACCAAGTCATCTTAGAGTCCATTGCTTGAATTGCATGTTTTAAGGATGACATACTTTGTAAGTTTGTATGGATATTTGGGTTGAGACCGAGTTCCTCAAGATGTTTCCAAAGTCTCTGAACTTCCATGGCTAATTCCGAATACTTTGCTATTTTCTCTCTATATTTTGTTTGAATGTTGGGGTCGTTAGGTATGGATATATCTATAAGATAGGTAATTTGTTCTCTTTTGTTTTGGAAAACGATGTCTGGTCTATTGCGTGTTATTGCTTTGTCGGTTTGGATTTCTATGTCCCAGTATAGTTTGTATACGCTGGTATCTATGATGGTGGTTGGGGAGTATTTGTTGTATGGAATTTCTTCTGTGATTAGTTTGTAGGTCTTTGCGAGTGCCTGATGAATGATTTTTCCTGCCATATTGTGTCTGTCGGTATATTATGTGCCTGCTAAGATTTGGCATCCACCAGTGATATGGTCCATGGTTTCTTTATATTGGTGGCATTTTTTACATATTTATATCGGTATGTAAGTTTGGGTCTTTGATTATGTATTTTTAATAATTCCGCATGGTTATGACCTGATCTTGTATTGCGAGAAAAATCATTCTGTCTCAGGGAAAAGTCTTTCATCTTTGAGCCATTTATAGAAAAGTTCTTATGATAATATGCGGTCGTGCTGTATGTTGTATATTCTATGTTTTCCATGTAGCTGCTTTGTTGTCTATGAATTAAGACTTTCTTCTACTATATTTTTTGTTGGAGTATATATGTATCCGTAGGATGATTGGTCGTGGATAGATCAAGAGGTATATAATTTTTGTCAGCTTTACAGGCTGATTGGTGAAAGGAAGAATTTTCAAAGTTGTTGGGTCTGTTTTGTGTGTAAACCTTGAATATCTATCATACCTCTTCCTCCTTCTTTTCTGTTCATTGGGACTCTTTCCTTTACAAGAGTTGGGATAATGTTTTCTATGTCTGGTAAGCTCTGATCTATTGAAGGTATGGATAGTTTCCAGGTCTGTTTGGGTCCATTTGATTATACGAAACGAGTATGTATGTATTGGGATTGCAAACATTTTATGTTGATTGCTTTGAAGATAAGTTCGCAATTTTGATAGAATTCTGCCTGCATAGCCTACCTCTAATAAGATGGTCGATGCTTGCTGTTGTTGTGTCTTCTGTATAATTCTGTCTCCCTCCTGTTGGTTCTGAATGTCTTCTTCTGCTGTCGGAGCTGTGAGTATTGGGAAGAGGTTACAGGAATAGAGTGAAGTTCTTAATATGGCTAGTAAACTTTGTTTGTATTGTCTCCTCAATTGTGTTTTTTTTTAATATCTGTGTTTCCTAGGTATTTGTATGTTTTTTCATGCTATCTAAAATTTCATTGTTTATGATATTTTTGTATTCGCTTTCTTTCCATTTACCTTTTTTTAAATGAAACCAATACCATAGACTTATGACCGAGTGCACGGACTTATCTTAACTTAAGTAATTGCAAATATAATATTATGACTTATTCCGAGATTAATTTGTTAGTACATCGTAAAAGACTTATCCATTCAGAGATTCAATTACTTTTATATGGCAACCCCGCAGAACATAAATATATTATGAGGAACTACGGCTGCATAAGAAGAATGTACAGAAAATAATGAATTTTAATAAAACGCAAAGGAGGCCTACGGCTCTAGCAAAAGCTCTGACTACTTCAGAATAAGAGATCGGAAGGACCATCATTAAAAAAATTAAAATTAGAAATAAAGAAAAGAAATTAAAACCAATGACAATGTCTATATGACACCCTACTATAGATAAGCATAATATATTTTATTGCTTGTTTCGATTTAAAATCCTAACAAAACAAATCTAAGTTATAGTGTTTCTTAGGTCAATTTAATGACATAAAACAGTATGAAGCTCCTAACCATAGGCGTCCCAAACAAATAATTAAAATGCGTAGGTTATTGTTTTAATTGTTTAATATGATAATAATATTATAAATTAAGTAACTTTAATACGTAACACGTTTTAAACAAACATTATTGATTCAAAATGTAGTGACAATTTAATTGCTTTTTTTTTCGATGAGAATCTTTAAAAGACTGACCCCTGTGGTGATACTAACAGAGGATTATCGGATTCAACCCCCTGTGGGGGGGGGGGGGGGGGGCTACCGACTGAACTCGCCGTGTTCCTGCGGTTTCCGCGCCATAGGCGTATAAACCTTCAGACCACTCGGTTCGGTATTTCGGCTCTGCACGCCTAATGCGTGCTTTGCGTCTTACTCGCCAGCGCTTTGGGTACTCGGTGTACTTAAGCTGGCTTTGTCGTCTAACTACTTTAGCTAAGTAATAAGCTCACTGTGTTAATGTTTGTGTTTGCGATATTTGTACTCAGATCATCTGAGCAGTAGCCAGTAGCAAGCTGTTGCTTACTGTGTTGGTGTTTGTGTTCGCGATGTTGTGTTGTTTGTGCCAGCTGAGATTGTTGTGTGCCCACGCATGATGATTTTAATTAATTCCTTTTTGACTGGAATCCTTTCAGGAATATCCATAGTTTTATTTCTTATAAACTTTAGAATATCTTCAAAGAAGTTGTCCATTTTCTCTAAGAGATCTGAATAAATTAACAAAAACAACAAAATACTCAAAGTCAGGGTCTCACAAATTTCTTGTCCTTTATTAAAAGGTAGGTGACATGTTTCGCTCTTATGAGAGCATCATCAGACCTATAATGATATTATATGTTAGTCATAAACGAGAAACCTAAGTTCAGTTCTTAGGTTTCTCGTTTATGACTATCATTATAGGTCTGATGATGCTCTCATAAGAGCGAAAAATGTCACCTACCTTTCATTAGAGGATAAGAAATTTATGAGACCCTGACTTTGAGTATTTTGCTGTTTTTGTTAATTTAGAATATCTTCACATGGGCCATTGCAAAAATACCGTCTGCACTTCTTCACGAACCGTTATTCTCCCATAAAACACCTGTATACAACCAAATTCAAGGTTATAAAAAATTATACCTCGTCTACATGTATAATACAAGGTCATATACTACATGTATAATACAAGGTCATATAATATTACCATTAACACCTGCATCCAATTATAAAAAAACACCCACTCAAGTATGTATTCATAGTTACAGATTAAGGGTTTATACGAAAAATCATCACAAATTATAAAAAAGGTACCACCCACGTAAGCAAACAAAGTTACTACTCCCGCTCCATGCTCAGTATTATAGAATACCTATATACCCACGTAGCATTTACAGCGTCAAAACACACAACGGGCACATATTCAAGATTAGGCATAGCAAAAATACCATCTGCACTTCTTCACGAACTGTTATTCTCCCCATAAAACACCTGTATACAACCAAGTTCAAGGTTCAATCATCCCTCGTATACATGTATAATACAAGGTCATATATCATCATTAACACCTGCATCCAATTATAAAAACACCCACGCACGTATGTATTCATGGTTACAGATTAGGGTTTATGCGAGAAATCATCACAAATTATAAAAATGTATCACCCACGTAAGCAAACAAGGTCACTCCTCCCGGGTTACCCGAGAAATCCTTGGAAATAATTTTAAAAAGAGCCTCACACCTGGGCGAACAAAAGGATTAAAAATCGGTTTACGCCAAAAATCAATAGGCTTAAAAAAAGGGAACGCCCACGTGGGCGATTGCCCCAGTGCACCTATTTACTACTGCACATCACTTTGATCAGCAGTTTCAAATGGCCGAAAAAATAGTCATTGCTGCTAATAAAATATATTAAGTAAAGAAAGCCTTATTCTTTCTTCACAGTTACAAAGCAAAATTAAATACGTAAATTACAGCAAATTAAACCACCTACTACACTGTCCTATTCACTTAAATCTAACGCGGCAGTGATTGATGGCTTAATTATCTCGCTGGGACCGCGCCGTCGCTTTGTATCATGCCGCGCCGCTTCCTGCATCGGAGAAAAATTATGTGCGCTTGCCAAATCTTCCAGATTTTTAATTTGTAAATACAATAGGTATATAAGTGTAGGTGAAACAAGGGTTTGTTAATTAGTTGTTTTTTAACACTGAAAACACTATTTATTTTGATTTCAGTTATATTGTTTCTTAAGGACTAAAGAATGTATTATTATAACAATGAATGGCTTGTTATTTTTTTCTGTCGCACTCAAAACTCCTCGGTTTAAAGTATATTTGCAAACTAGCTTTCAAAGAAAGTTACTGACTAACAATTGAATACTGATATAAAAGAAACATTTTTAATAAAAAAAACTTAAAGAATTGAAGAAAAAAGATCTGACAACCCTGGTTCTCTTTCCAGTCATCACACTGACTTTGGAAAGATTCTACTACAATGTGTCGTCCAAATGCAACTTATCTGATAATATTTGTCTTAATTTACTAATTTAAAAATATTATTTTTATAGTATCGAATAAATGCATTATCATCAGCTTAAACATGTTCATTGTTTTACCGGTTTTTAATTAGCGCGTACAGTTTAAGATATTCTGCATTAAGTAGGAACTTACAGAGGACAAAACTGAATGTCGTAGATATACGTATATTATTAGAAACAGCAACGACCACAATTTAGAACGAGCCACCTCAGAAAGTATCCATGCAAACCGATTAAAGCAAGCTTGTGGATTAGAGTATTGTGGTCCATTTTATCGAAAGCTTTGCTGTCGGTATACAGTTACAGTGACTACAAAGAGCATTAGTTGAAACAAGAAAGACAGGGAGGCCAAAAAAATGTATATTAAAATATAAAATTAATTGTAATTCTTAAATATTAACTCGACGCACAAAATTATTTCCAAATAAATAGATCATCATGATCATTTAACGGGAATGTTAAGACATGTGGCATATTCATATTATAACTTAGAATACCAAAATCCAAAATGTATTTCTGTATTTTGTTATATTTTAGCTGGTTATTGGTTATGGAGAGATGGTTATTCAACAAAAAGAAAAATGAAATTAATATTTATCGATTTATACAAATTTTTATCAAATAGTACCGTGCGAGCAAAAATTATTTGCATCAAAATTGGCCTTGCATCTAAGAACGTAATGCTTAGCCGTATAGCCTAATACCTGTTGGATGTCAGTAACTACGTGAATTAATAATCAATCAGTTATTCCGCCATCTATGACAGTCATTATAAGTAATTTGATTCATCGCTAATTTTTCCAATTTCTTGAAAAATTCACACAATGGGCCTTACGGAACAGCACCAAACATTCATGGTTGAAGCGTATTTTTGAAACGGGGTTAGAGTAAATGGTGAGTGCCAGTGAAAAGAACCGTGGCTGTGTTTAGTGAAACAGGTTCTATACAACACAAAAAAGGAGCAGAAAGACCATCTGTAAGAACAGAAGAACTTGTTGCAAACCTTCGTGAAATAATGCAAAATACGCCAAATAACTGTATAAGACGCCTGTCCCAAGAACTGGGAAGATCTTATGGAACATGGAGGAATATTCTTAAGGTGCGTCCAGACTACTCGTACTCGTGCTCGTGCTCGCTGCACTCGCAATGATCTAGAAACTTGTCAAGCTTCAGATTGTACTCGTCTGATTAGTGTCCAGAAGGACTTTAGTTGCTCACTGGACGCCAGTCCCTTTGATGTACCGACACCGGGCGGATCCTCTCGAGTTAATGGTTCGCGCTGCTAGCGTGGCTTGTCTCGTGCCTTACATTTACGTCTACACTACTCGAGAGTCCTACAAGTAGCGCGAGCACGAGCACGAGTATGAGTAGTCTGGACGCACCTTTAAGAAGCAGCTAAATTTATTGCCTTAGAAAGTGAAGCTATTCCAAGAAATACAAGACGCAGATTTTGAAAGGCGCATGAATTACTCTCAATGGTTTACCCAAAATTTATTGGAAAAAAATGATTTAGTAGACCTGACTTTTTTTTTGGATGAAGCCTGGTTCCACCTCTCCGGTTATGTGAATTCTCAAAATACACGCATGTGAAGTAATGAAAATCCCCATTGCATCCTCAAAAAATTTGTGTCTGGTTAGCTGTTTCCCGAAGAAGAATTGTTGGTCCTATATTTTTCCATGACACAGCTACAGCACAGCGTTATAGAGACAATATTTTGAATCCATTTGTGGAGCAAATACTTAGCGTCGATCTACGCTTTGGATATTTTCAACAGGACGGTGCAACCGCCCATACAGCCGCCGAAACTTTTAACTACTTACGCAATTTTTTCGATGACAGATTGATCAGTTTTTGGTCAGACATTGAATTTCCACCTAGATCACCTTGTTTAACGGTTATGGATTACTTTGTTTTTCCTCATTTAAGGAACACTATTTTTCACACACCAGTTGCAAATTTAGAACAATTACAAGAAAGGATTATCCAAAAATGTGGTAACATTTCTCCAAAGATGCTGGTCAGCACTTTCGAAAATATGAAGAGATGTGTGAATTTATGCTTGGAGCATGGCGGTGGCCAATTTTAGCAATTTATGTCATTATTTTTCTTTTTCTTTCTGTATATTCTTACTTTGTTACTTTTGTAACTTTTGGTTAGCTATATCGTCCCTATATCATTGTGATCTAAACCAAGCCCCACGTTTTTTAATCCAAGCCCTCTTTGATGCAAATAATTTCTGCTCGCACGAAAAAATTATACCTGAAGATTAATAAATCGACTTTAGCAATAATTAAAAATGCTCATATGAGTACATAAATTCATAAGAGAGAAAAAATGAAATATAAATACCAGAAAAAAAAATTGTATAGTAATCTGGTGACGAAAATATTTCAGTTCAAGAAATTAAACATGATTAAGTTTTTGGAGCACAAAAATAAATTAAAAATGTGTTTCAGTAAAAACATATAAATTAGACCTAACATGGTATTTTAGTTAACCTGGATATACTTGGGATGATATATTGAAAAAAAAGGTAGGGTGGTAGGTAGAAAATTGTGTAGGTATAATATTTTCTTTATTAGTTGGTACTTAAGACAAAATAAAACACAGGATTTCTCAATTAGTCGACGTTTCGTATTTATTTAAATGCTTCCTTCCCTGAGACTAAAAAAACACACAGGATAAAAATATGTTGGTGAAAAATATAGTGATTATTAAAAACAGTATCTTATATATAGTGTTCGACCAAAACAAGATTTTCAGCCAAAACCGAAACCGAATCTTCGGCCTTGGTCTCAGTTTCGGCCGAAACCGAAACTTATTTATACATTTAAAGAAATAGTCCATGCTTAAAGTGGAGTTGAAAGTATGCGAAAGAAAGAAAAAACTTAAAGTCCTCCTCCACAAAATTTAATAGAATAAAAATTCTCTAGGGTCTCTACATGTTTCGAACGTAGAAACGTTCATCATCAGGAGAAATTATTTAGTGCTGATGGATTTAGCAGAGAAGAAAATGGTGTAGAACCTTAATGAAGCTTTTATGGAACTAAAAAATTTGTATTGTATAAAAGAGACATAATATGAAGAATATTGGTAAAGGTTAAACCCAACGAAATAAGAATACAAAGGAAGTAGGATTTTGCATAAACCGCCTAACAAACCGACCGACGGAAGTCGGCCATTTTGAGACACCACAATATGACTCCATGTTTGTTTTGGTGTTTGACCGTGGTTGACAGGTCGAGTTGTGATTTCTGCTTTCTTGGCCCTTTTTGAGTTGTTTTGCATTTTAATTAGTTAACAACCATATTTAATGAATACTAGTAAACTTATAATTACTTTAGTGTGACAGTGGAGTATACTTTTAGCGCTGGACAGCGATTAAAACATTTTAATTAGTTGTTATTCTGGGTTAATTAATAAGCTTTAAATATGGTTAGTTGTGCTGCTTGTGGGTGCTCCCAAACGCTATGAAGTAAAAAACTGGGCATTACATTTCATCGGTAAGTTTATGTTTAGATATATAAACTTTTTTAATCTGTATAGAAAAAAAAAATTATTTTAATTTAATATCAAAATACACATAACCTCCGAACCTCGCATGTCATTCATGGGCGTTCGTCTTATAAATCCAGAAAAATATTATTTATTTATTAATCGACTGGGTTACCCCATTTCTACAAAAAAGCAAATTAAAAATACCTATTGGTTTTTAGTTTTCCAAATAATTACCTAAGAAAAAGGCGTGGTTGAAAATTGTAAACCGAAGTGATTGGGATCCTACACGAAATACAGTTCTTTGCTAGAAGCATTTTCCTGAAGATTGCTTTGACAAAACTACAAGATTGAAAGTTAGATTGGTCCCAACTGCATTAGTGCCTACTTTTGAAGTAGCCAGGTTAAAAAATGTAAGTTTTGAAACTATTGTATCGGGTCATTACATAATATATTGGAAAATATGTAGGTAGGTAGGTACTTAAGAATATGAATACAAATAATTTTGCATTATTTATGCTTCTGAGGAAGCTGCTTTGTCACTTTTTCATAAATTATGTATCGATAAAAGTTTTTAGATGTTTTATTGGTTTAATCTACTTTTAAAATTTTAAACCCATGGATAAAGAATGTAATAAAATATGGGAGTGTAGGTACGATAAACAAAGAAATTCATATTTAAAGACTGAAGACAATGATGTTTCTAGAATGATAGAAACGTTTTCTCAATATTCACCTGAGGACGACTGGAGATACCATTGATTAAATAGATAAATTCAAAGCAAGTCCCAAACCTTCTATCATTTAAAGAAGTTCATATCAAAATATAAAAAAAAATTTTACAAAGAGAGTTAGTATCACGTTATAGTTACTATTGTGTCATTTGGTAAAGGTGCCAAACAAATAATTAAAAAACTTATATTTTTTTGGCAGGTACGTTCCTATGCAATATCTTATAAGACACCCTGTCAAAACCTGCCTGAAGATAATTATCCTACTGTGAATCTAACTGAAACACCTTCTGGTTACAACATATATTGGACATGGCTCTTCCAGGATATGGCTCTTCCAGGACATGGCTCTTCCAGGACATTTTACTATCCAACAACACACCTAAGATTTTAGTATATTCCTTTAATCTTATATGACAATCGTTAATGGTTACTGTTTCCGGATTCTCCAAAGTGTATGGGTTAGTCTTAAACAAGGTGATAACGGTCTTTGATTTATTTAATATCAGTTTATCTTTAGAAAACCAATAATTATTTACTTCAATCATAAATTGTTAAAAATGTTGCTCGAGAAGCTCATGGTCTTTATATGCTAGGATTTTTTATAAGAACTTGTAAATACTTTAAAAATGTTAACGCCATAATAACTTTATATAAATCCCTGGTAGTTACAAAACTTTAGTATTCATGCACTATTTGGGATCCTCAGTATGCCAATAAGATTGCTCTTTCAAAATCTATTCAGCGTAAATTTTAAAAATGTTTGTACTACAAGTCATTTTCAGTTTATCCGCCAAGAGGTACAGATCAAGGGCTTTTGTGTAATTTGTTTAATATCCCTTCTTTAAGACTATTGTGTATAGAAGCAAGAATTATTTTCTTATATAAAATAATTAGAGACAAAATAGATAATAAAGAGTTTTTAGGACTGCTTCCGTTTAGAATAGGTTTAGTCAATACTAGATCCGCACATGTATTTTATATTCCTACACCGAGGACAAATCTATACAAAAACTCACCACTTATAAGACTGTGCTCTATTTTAATAAATATTGTGGAGACATTGACATATATAATTTAAACTATCAAAAATTAAAATTAAGGAATGAACTGCTTGGGCAAATGCTAATTGAATATTTATTATAGCTTAGGATAGCTTTTAAAAATGGGGTTTATGTATCTATAATTAACTTGTTAAGTTGTTGATACTACAAATAAATAAATTGTTTGTATTATCTGCATAGTTTGTCATTTGACAATTTTCTTGTATACTAGAAATCTCATTAATATTATTTAGGTACATATTATAATAAACAGGACTATATTATATTATATTTTATTATTTTCTTGTGATTTGGTTCATGAAGAAAGAGTAAGGTTTTTTTAAAATTTTATTTTTTAACGTAGACGTTTTGGCAATAATTTTGCCGATTATCTGAAACAATTTGTTTTCTGCAATTTTTTTTTAATGTATAATAACAGGTATTTTTGTTATTTAACCAGATATTTACATTAAGGACCCTTTCACCTCCGTTACCTTATTTAAATAAATAATTAAAAGAAATAGTTGTATTGTTTTATTACACCAACCTTACCGTATCTTATAGCTATACCGGGTGACAACGATATTACTGACCAGCTTGTCACGTCCTTATAAAATAAAATATTATTTCGAAATTTTGGTAGGTTCTATGGTTGCACTGTGCGCACATTTTCGGTATTCAAACGCCTGACTGTCACTTCCGGTTGAACCGGAAGTACACTTAACTTTGTTATTTCAAATAGAACACCCTGTATATTTTTAACAATATGCATTCTACAAGGAATTCTAAGCATAAAACATGTATTATATCCTATACCTATCTATGACAGGTTAAGAGAAAATGGCGTTGGAAAATATAAAATTAGCCACACACTTTATTGATTTTACAAAAAACAAATGAATATGCACAAAATTTTATATTCTTTTTTAACTTCTTTTTCGGTTTTCTGTATGATTAAGTCACAATTATTTAACTTCCGGTTCAACCGGAAGTGCTGCAAAATTTGACTTTCAAACATAGATTTCTCCAATATTTTTAATGGCACGCCCCCTTTTAAATATAATTTTCAAAATTATCTTATTGTTCTAAATATTTTTTATTAATGCTTCCCTAGGTCTAAACTCATTCGTTTTTAAGATATAAGCATTTCAAAATTAAGGTTTATTACGAAACTTTAACTAACTTAAACTAGAATTATAATTAATAAAATAATATCTAAAAATACAAACTAATTACAAATAAATTAACCATAAATGAAATTCTCAAAACGATTGCCGTTCTCTTCTCGACACAAATTAATTCTTTCTATGAATTCTCAAATAACATTGTGCATTTGAATTGGTGTAATATTGTTTACTGCTTGAATTATTCGGTCTCTTAGGTTTTGGAGGTTCTGAGGTTTTGTTCTATACACCTTCTCCTTTATGTGGCCCCAGTAAAAAAAAAACGAGTGGTGTTAGGTTAGGGGACCTTGCCGGCCACCTTACTGGGCCATTAGTACCCATCCAACCATTTCCAAAACTCGCATTTAAATAAGCTGTCACTATTCTAGCATTATGTGCTGGAGCGCCGTCTTGTTGATAAAATATTTGTGCGTATTGCCTAACAGGTAAATTTTCTAGAATATTTTCGATGTGGTTCTGAAGAAAAGCCAGGTATTGGACAGCGGTTAAATGTTGTTCAAAAAATGTAGGACCTATTATACGTGTTCCTATAATGCCTAGCCATACGTTAATGCGAAATCTTTCCTGAAACGCCCCCTCCCTAACTAGAAAATTATTTTCAGTAGCCCAATACCTGGTTACACCTGGTATTATTTCTGTTGAACATCCCCAAGTTGGTAAAACGGGATTCGTCAGAAAATAAAATGTTTAAGCTAAAAAGTGGCTGTTGCTGCTCCTCTTCAAGATACCAGTTGCAAAATTCCAATCTTCGAATGTAATCGCCCTCATAAAGATGATGATGGATTTGGTATTTGAAGGATTTATAGCCATGTTTTTTCAATATTTTTCTAGCACTTTCCCTATTGATGCCAATATCATTCTCAATTTGCCTCGTCGATGCTGTCGGGTCAGCTTCAACATAAGCCAGTGTATTTGTTTCTGCCTCCTCACTAATAATAAAACCATTTCCGTTTTGATTTTCATTCTCGTGCTTTAAATGATGTTCTATCCATGGAAAATACGTATCGCTCGGGTACTCGCGTTCGGGAAATCTTTGCATATACAGAAATTTTGCCTCTCTGCGGTTTTTTCTAGTCTCTCCGTAGATTAGCAGCATGTCAATTTGATGTTCACGCGTAAAATAAGGCATATTTTTAACTTTTCTTAGTAATAAGTCACTTGTAATGATAATGAAAGGATGAAATTAAAAAATAACATGGCGATAGCTTCGTAAAACATATGAAATTAGTAAACAGATCTGTGGGATCCATAGCTACCTTAGATGAAACTATGAATAAATTAACGTCAATTTTGCTTGTTGGATAATGTAACTAAACTTTTAATTCCGTATATCTTAAAAACGAATGAGTTTAGACCTAGGGAAGCATTAATAAAAAATATTTAGAACAATAAGATAATTTTGAAAATTATATTTAAAAGGGGGCGTGCCATTAAAAATATTGGAGAAATCTATGTTTGAAAGTCAAATTTTGCAGCACTTTCGGTTGAACCGGAAGTGAAATAATTGTGACTTATTTATACAGAATACCTAAAAAGAAGTTAAAAAAGAATATAAAATTTCGTGCATATTCATTTGTTTTCTGTAAAATCAATAAAGTGTGTGGCTAATTTTATATTTTCCAACGCCATTTTCTCTTAACCTGTCATAGATAGGTATAGGATATAATACATGTTTTATGCTTAGAATTCCTTGTAAAATGCATATTGTTAAAAATATACAGGGTGTTCTATTTGAAATAACAAAGTTAAGTATACTTCCGGTTCAACCGGAAGTGACAGTCAGGCGTTTGAATACCGAAAATGTGCGCACAGTGCAACCATAGAATCTACCAAAATTTCGAAATAATATTTTATTTTATAAGGACGTGACAAGCTGGTCAGTAATATCGTTGTCACCCGGTATATGAATCTAAATATATTTTTTATTTTTTTCGTCCAAATAAAATTTCATTAATCATTTTGTTATTACCGTTTTAATGATACGCCACAGGTAAACCGGAAACGGGCGTGCGTCAAATGTTGCCGCCATCAGACCCCATCCCGGACAACTGTCAATCTACCATACCCTACTTCCTTTGTATTCTTATTTCGTTGGTTAAACCATACTGAGAATGTTAAAAAGTTACCAAAGGATTTCTAAACCAACCACATAAACTGTGGAAGAAAAAAACCTTCCTGAAAAGAAGGTGTCGAAGATTCTTTAAAATTATTTATAAAACTTTTTATGTTTATGTCAGTAAGACATTATACGGATAAAATTATCATCAAAATTTGTAAAAAAAAGAAATTGAAATTGAAATCAAAGAGTGGAAGTAAAAAAAAAAATTTGGAATATTTTTTGAATAAAAAGTAAGTACTTACAAACTTACATTGCAAAAAGTGTTTTGTGGGGTACTGAGGATTAAAGCTCAGTAACCCCGCAAGCGGTTCAAATAAATTTTCTGTCTCCTGATGATGAACGTTTCTACGTTCGAAACATGTAGAAACCCCTAGAGAATTTTTATTCCATTAAATTTTGTGAAGGAAGACTTTAAGTTTTTTCTTTCTTTCCCTTATTTATACATGTTAAAATTTTTATTGTATACTGAAATCTAATTTATTTTATATAGGACAAGATCCATCTTAGGAACGGATTGAACTCTTCCCACCTAAAAAAAAGGTCGACAGAGAAAAACTTTATAACACTGCCAACGAACTCACCCAAAGTTAGCCGAACTGTGCACGACAATTCACAAACCCTGAGTAGTTTCGGCCGTTTTTTTGCCGAAACCGAAACTGTCACCAAAACTGGATTTTTTGGCCGAAACTAGCCGAAACCGAACCTTCGGTCGGTCTCTACATATTTATATGACATATAAATACAGATTTTTTTTTCTAAATTAAAAACTATAATCTTATAAGATATAAACAATCGATTTAACTATTACTATTAAAGAAATTAACAATATCGAATAAAAGGTCATATTATAACATATTTTATTAATATATAAATAGTTAAAATACCTACTAATATATATTCTGTGCTAGTGCATACAGTAGAAATAAAAGTAATACATCCTACAGAAAAATTACACACATTTTGTATGTTTCTCTAGAGTGCCGTATAGCAAAACAGTCAGTAAAAATGATAGTGTAGAGTTTTGTTAAAGACGAGCAATACTTGTGCGATATTTTGAAGGCTTTGAAGGTTGAAGTTACCAAGTACTGTCGGCATGGCTGTAAGGTTTAAAACGGTTGCTTTTGAAAATTTTAAATAATTAATTTTTAATGATGCCCAATGTAAAAAGTGTAAGTGTAGTTTTTTACTAAACAGAACATATTATTACTATAAGTTGTAGTAGGTAATATCAATTAACATTTGGATAAAGTGCCTTTCTGTATTTGAGTAACTTTTTTTTACATGACTCTTGTTGTGATGTCTTGAACCTAGCGCGATAATGAGATTTATTTAAAATTTCTCATCAGTGTTATGTACGAGTATGCCGCTTGCAATATCTGAAAATAAAAATGATTGAATAAATTAAAACATTAAAATAAATTCAAACTATTACTGTTGTAACAATCTAATCTAATCGGTACTCACACGATATAACGGCTGAACTTACAGTATTTTGGCTAATAATTATTATAAAGTTACAAAATTTTATAAATTTATATTTATAACTTTTACCCGAGAGTCAACGGGTTTTATGAGTAATTCTCCAAAAAGTGATCGCTGAAAAGTATAATCTTTTATTTTATAAATTTTTTTTATAAGATAAAATTCAAAAGTTTCTAATATGTCGCAAATTTCAGCTTTTCATTGTTTGTTTTTAATATATGTTTATTTAGTTTTCGCAAATGAACTTTTTATTTTACTATTGACGACGATTCGATCAATTAAAACTAGTTTCCTGAGACTATCTTGTATTCTGGGGGAAAATAAGCGGGTGATAAAAAAATTATTTTCTTTAAAATAAAATTACAATTTTTAATGGAACAGATACAATAGGTAAGTTGGGGTAGTGTTTTCTCCACTTAGAATGTAAATATATCCATTGCAAATTTTCAAAACACTTTTGAGCAGATTATAAATGTAGTATTTCCCAACAAAACTGAAAGAGAATAAAAAAATCCAAATCTTGGATGGTAGGTATGAGGATGAAAGGTATTAAAGGCCCTTCCAAAAATACAAAAATCTTATACAGGGTGTCCGGATAAGGATACGGAGCGGCCATATCTCGGAAACGATACGTCCCACAGATCTGAAAAAAAGCTCTCATCATAAAAACTGCCAAGAGATATTCATTCAAAATAATTTTAAGTTTCGGAAATTGCCGCAAGAGGGCGTAACGGCTTATTTATTTTTTAAATTTCATTTTACGCCAAAAAATGCCACTTAACCGTAGAAAAGCAAATAAATAATTAAAATCAGTAGATTGTTTACTACAACTTTTGTTATTGTTATTTTTTTGAATCTCGCCTAATAAAGGAGTGGGGGAAGCCTTTGGGACATTTTTCAAAAACTGTCATTATGTCGTTATCCTTCAACGGATTTTCTATAGCTTGGACTTGTTTGAAAGAGAATTCCTTGGAGTTTAAATAAATGATTCAGGAATTGTCACAAGTTTCCTGATACAATTTTAAGATGGCGCTGTTATTCAATCTAACTTATTTTTTTATTTTTCTCGGTATTTGCAAATTAGATGGTATAATTTTTTTCAGTAGTAATAGGAGACAATTTACATAGGGAACGATTAGTCCAAACCGCAAATCGATATCACCAGGGGTTTAAAAGTTATTTTGATTTTTCTTTAAAAAATGATACAGTTTCCATTTACCGGTACCCGGTATACCCCTAATAAGCAAGATAACAACTAATTTTATGGCCTACTGTTTAATAAACTATAAAATTTATAATAAAAGTTTAACGAGTCAAAGAAACATCAATAACACTGAATAAAATATGAATATTATGATAATATAATATTATGAGACTTAGACTATGAAAAAGTGCACAAATCTTAAAACTAGAAACAATTTTATTAGCAATTTAGCGAGACAACAATAATCATTACAAATATTCAAAATGTTTTCCGTCATTTTGTAAGCACTTAATTATTCTTCTTTTAGTTGATAATACGGCTGCCTCAATTTCAGCCGTGGATAAGTTTCTAACGGCATTTTTTATCCTTACCATAATGTTTTCCCTTATTGTTGGTCTCTCTTGGAAAACCAGATCTTTTAACCTACCCCATAGGTAAAAATCAAGACAAGTAAGATCCGGTGAACGAGCCGGCCAGGGAAACAAGCTTCCTCTTCCAATTACACGATGCGCAAATTGCTCTTCTAGGTATTGGCGTACGTTACGATAGTAATGCGCCGGACAACCATCAAGTTGGATCCACATGTTTGTTCTCGTTTGTAAGGAGACTTCTTTCAAAAGAGGTGGAAGGAAAGTGGCCAAGAAATCTAAAAATCTTGCTCCATTAAGGGTTTGGTCAAAAAAATGGGGACCGATAATTTTTCCTTCCAAGATCCCGCACCAAACATTTAAACTCCAGCGGTTTTGAAAATCTACTTGCCCCATCCAATGAGGGTTTTGCTTAGACCAATAGTACATATTATGCAAATTCACACCCCCAGCGTTAGTGAAAGTGGCCTCGTCTGTCCATAATATTCGTGAAAAAAAATTTGGATTTTCCCTAATCATATTTAATAGCCAGTGACAGAAATCCAATCGACGATCATAATCAGTATCGTTCAATGCCTGGTGTAAAACGATGTGGTAAGGGTGCATACTATTAGTTTGCAAAATCTCGTGGACATTTGTTTTTGGAACCCCCAAGTCAAGGGAAATTTTTCTGGTGCTTAAAGTGGGATCGTATTGAACGTAAGCCAAAACGTTGATAATATTTACCTCATTACGTGTCCTACGAAAGCGTAAGGGTCGTTGAAGGGCTGCACATTACCACTTTCTCTTAATCGTCGAGCTAATCTTCAGAATACTTCTCGAGAATAGTGTCTTCTTTGTGGAAATCGCATTGCATACTCTCGCGACGCTATTACAGCATTTTCAAGAGATTGAAAATACATATTCAACATATCATACGCTTCTGCGTTAGTAAACGGCATACTGTTTGTAGAAAAATGCAATATAAATGTAAAAAACAATGCTTAATATTATAAGATGCTTGACGTTTAAAACTCATCAACAGCTTGTCACAATAAATTATTAATTTGTTTTTTTCCATGGCCAACTTGGAACTTGTAATTTAGGCGAAAACATGATGGAAAGGATATGAAATGCCGTTCGAAGCTTATCCACGGCTGAAATTGAGGCAAGAGGCAAGTGTGTTTTTTACTAAAAGAAAAATAACTAAGAGCTTAGGAAGTGACGGAAAATATTTTAAACATTTGTAATTATTGTTTTCTTGCTAAATTGCTAATTGTTTCTAGATTTAAGATTTGTGCACTTTTTCATAATCTCATATCATAATATTCATATTTTATTCAGTGTTATTGATGTTTCTTTGACTCGTTAAACTTTTATTATAAATTTTATAGTTTATTAAACAGTGGGCCATGAAATAAGTTGTTATCTTGCTTATAAGGGGTATACCGGGTACCGGTAAATGGAAACTGTATAATTTTTTAAAGAAAAATCAAAATAACTTTTAAACCCCTGGTGATATCGATTTGCGGTTTGGACTAATCGTTCCCTATGCAAATTGTCTCCTATTACTACCGAAAAAAATTATACCGTCCAATTTGCAAATACAGAGAAAAATAAAAAAATAAGTTAGATTGAATAACAGCGCCATCTTAAAATTGTATTAGGAAACTTGTGACAATTCCTGAATCATTTATTTAAACTCCAAGGAATTCCCTTTCAAACAAGTCCAAGTTATAGAAAATCCGTTGAAGGATAACGACATAATGACAGTTTTTGAAAAATGTCCTAAAGGCTTCCCCCACTCCTTTATTAGGCGAGATTCAAAAAAATAACAATAACAAAAGTTGTAGTAAACAATCTACTGATTTTAATTATTTATTTGCTTTTCTACGGTTAAGTGGAATTTTTTGCCGTAAAATGAACTTTAAAAAATAAATGAGCCGTTACGCCCTCTTGCGGCAATTTCCGAAACTTAAAATTATTTTGAATGAATTTCTCTTGGCAGTTTTTATGATGAGAGCTTTTTTTCAGATCTGTGGGACGTATCGTTTCCGAGATGTGGCCGCTCCGTATCCTTATCCGGACACCCTGTACAAGAAAAGATTTATTTCCCACAACACTTCTTAAGGAAATATTAACAAAATTGTATAGTTTATAAAAGGGTTATTATACAAACCAAAAACTTGTCTGATAAGGATTTTTTGTCCCAAGCTAAAAATCCAAGCATGGGATCTGGGATCTAGTCGCTGAATATACTGGGCGTTCCAGTAAATCAAACCTATCTGTGATCCTATGCTTTGCAATTTTTACATAGATGCGAGTCCTGACTTAATCATCATAATATTGCTCTAGATAATATTCAGCCTTTTAATAAATCTCTTTTTCTGCATCCAACAAATACTTATGAAATACTAAATGTCATAATCAACATCAAAAATAAAACATCTGTCGGTGACGATGAAGTACCTATTTTTCTCATAAAGTTTGTGTCGTAAAGAGATTGCAAAGCCTCAGAAAACGAAAGTTTACTCTCAAATTAGCAAAATGGTTTTAGAAGAAAGAAATCAACTACAAGAGCAGTATATGAAGCTCTAGATAAAGTTTCAAATTCCCTAAACAAAAAAGAGAAACTGTAGCTGTATGTTTGGACTTGTCCAAGGCTTTTGACAGTATTGATCGCGACCTGCTTGTTATGAAGATAGAGAGGTTTGAAATCTGGGGATCTCTGCTCAATTATTTCGATCTTATCTCGCAAATAGGAAACAGTATGTCTTTGAAACGACAGCGGATGGTTGCTACTTTAAATCAAATCATCAAAGCGTTAAGAGGAGAGTTCTGCTGGGCTTCACACTTGGTCCACTGTTATACATAATCGATACTAATGGGCTCTCCGATGTCGCGTAAAACAGTGTTTGGTTTACGGATGAAAATATATCAAACAACTTTTTGATAGCCCAACTGTACTTAAAAATTGGTTCACATCACACAACTTACTGCAAAATGTTGACCAAACTAATTAAATTTCAATATCACAGGATGCAGGAGTCTCATGTTTTCCACGATGGTGCTAATGTCATTACATTTGTAAGATTGACGTTCTTTCTGGGGGTTGAGGTTAATTATAGGTTGGATTGAAACAAACAAATAACAACTTAACAGCTGCTATGCTTTAAAAATAATTACTATTCGCGCTATTCTCCTTTTTTTATTATGTCCTGACTTAATTTTGATTCAAAAAAAATAGTTGGCATAGGATTCTTATTTCTTTTAAATTTTAAATATATATTTTTTTATTTTACCCTTATTACAAATTATTGCATTAAGTTTTATTTTTCAACAAAACTTCAGTTAACTTTACCGCACTTGTACATACAGCGCTCCCGACTACCTACCTAGCGGTGTCAACTAACCGCCTTATGCTACAGTGTTCACTTAGTTTCGACAGTACTATCTTTGTGGAAATTCTATTTCACTTAGAGTCATTTTCAAATAAATAGGAGTTTGCACTAGTTCGTACTAGAAAGTCAACTATTACGACTTTTAGTTGCAAAAATATTTACTTGTCGATTACTACATATTTGAAGACACTATATATTTAATTAATGATTTATTGGCTTACACTATACCATACCATATTATTATTTAACAGGATCAATGCAATTTTTTAATATGTATCAGATTTAAGTCTGACAATAGAGTTTTTATTATTATTATTATTTTCGGTACAAAAAATATGTATAATCGATATTTCAGAAACTGTAAACAAAAACGTAACTCCCATTTTCAGAAAAACTAGGCATGCAGTTTGGAAAGAAATCTTTCTTGTTATTATGTAAATTAGTTTAGTTTATTAAGTACCAAAACCAAGGAATTTTTTGTATTTTTATTTTACAAAATATTTTTTGCAACATTTTCCAAGAATCGGGCGTAATACTTTAAGGTAAAAATGAATTTGTACAGATTACTTAAAAGACTTTATATTTCTTTAAAAAAAATATTTTTTTATTTTATTTCCATTTTTCAGCTTTTCCAATGATTATGTTAAATTATATATTATTATATATAATATGTACCAATGAGGGGGATTAGTTGGTACCACTATATCCACGATAAATAAAATATATAAAATGTTCTACATAGAGGCTTAGACGATACTAAAAGTGATTGAGTGGGGATAACTCCTCCGCCATGCATTCCCCTACAAATACCGTCTATGGGTAGTAAACCTACCAGATAGGTACCGTCTAGACTTCAAAATAAGAAAATCGTTAATATAGCCACGAATGGCTGCGCCAATGGTTCTGTTACCAGGATTATCAGGATTAACCTGACGATAGTAATGGCAATTAAACCAAACTTTTTTATTTTGTACTTACTAAAAAGATTCCTAAAATCTTTACCAGTGTGCGCTGGTCAATTGTCAAGAACCAAAATACGGGGTACACCGTAGGAAAAAAATGTCTTCTAAAAATGTCGCTAACGTCGGAGCTGTAGCTTGACGCAACGGTTTCACAAGCGTATACTTGGAATAATGATCAGCGGCAACTAAGAACGAATTTTTATTTTTACTTCGCGAGAATGGACTCATTACATCTACTGATACCAGTTATCCAAATTATCCAAAGTAACATGGAGAACAACCACTTCTTTCTCAGGCTCCAATCTAGACAAATAATCAGGAACTACATGCTCTTTACCAGGACTATACTTTACTTTATAATCATACTGCTGAATAGTGGTTAACCATCTTGCTAATTTACTTACCTAGGGGGTCCTCTAGGTTACGAAGCCACTGAAGACTCACATGGTCGGTTCTCACCTAAAATTTCTGACCCTCCACATAACAAAGAAATTGTTTTAAACCGAAAAGCAAAGCAAGAAGCTCCCTATTAGTTGTTAACAAATTTCTCTGGGCGAGTAAGGCTTCTACTAGCGTAAGCAATAACCTTTTCCACTCCATCTCGAATCTGTAAAAGCACCGCTCCAAGTCCATACAAACTAGCATTACCATATAATGAATGGAATCGAAAAATCGGGTGACTTGAGAATTGGAGCTAAGACTAGCCTTTCTTTTATTTCCTCAAAAGCTTTTTCTGCCTCTGATGTCCAACTGATGGGCTGGTTTTTACCAGGACCTTTCAAAAGATCATTCAAAGGAGCAACCAAGGTGCTAAAATGACTGATAAACCTTCTAATCCATGAACACATAGACACGAAACTTTTAACTCGAGTAGTTGTTTTTGTTCTACCCGTTTCTATCATATCCTCTGTCCGGGGTCTGTTCACAAAAAAAACGAAGCTATTCTAAAGAGTCGCGAAAAAATTGACACTTTCCCAAATTAACTGTCAGGTTAGCTTTACGTAAACGCCGATAAAATTCCTTTACCACTGAAATATGATCTTCAAATCTGCTACCTAACATAATCAAATCATCTAAGTAACAAAATACTTTTGGCTGCAATTTACAGCCAAAAATCTGATCCACCAACCGCATCTGATTTTGGGCCGCATTAGTTACGCCAAAAGTAAGTACTGTAAATTGAAACAACCCACTAGAAGGTACCTACAGAAAAGCAGTTTTTTTCTTTAGAGTTCTCTGACTAGGGAATCTGCCAAAAACTATGTCTCAAATCTATATTAGAAATGAACTTAGCATCCCTTAACATAGCCAAAATGTCGTATATTCTAGGTAGTGGATCTTTCTTCGACACAGCATTAACTGAGTGTCTGAGCTGCAGCCGTATGTACCGTTTTTCTTAGGTGTCAGAAGTATGGGAGAATTCCAAGGACTTATTGATTTTTCAATCACCCCTAATCGAAGCATCTCATCTCATCTCAGATCATCTTGGATTGTAGGTCCAGCCATTTAAATTTAAAAAAAAATCCCATTATTACACACTAATCGACCACACTGAATATACCTACCGATATCTGACCGAAGTTGGTGAGATACCTTCATAGTCTCCGTAGCGCAATTGGTAGAGCGAGCGACTGATACTCGAAAGGTTCTGGGTTTAAATGCCAGCGGAGGCATAACACTTTTTCAATTTTAAAAAACTAGTGTCCCGTACTAACATCCCGTCTTATAACACGCCGTTACGTCGATGTTGTCATGCGGCTTACTATCTTAGTTTTATTTGGTTACCCAGGGGTATGAAAGTGGAATTCTGTAACCCAGAACTTTTTTTTCGGAGGGTGCGTCCATTTGTCGGATGCACGTCTGCCAGGATTGGCCGATTGTGCTCACCCTTATTAGTCTTACACCCACTCATTAATTCCAGTGTGTCTGGTGTTTTATTGTTCCACACATCCCGTTGGTTAATTATGGTCTTGAATGGTAGGTCGAGGCGATACCTCGGATTTATGTAATCTGATGGAATTTCTAAATCAGTCCTCTTATGGTATCGGATAGGAGTGCGTTTTAATCACCACAAAGAGTTTCTCAGAAGTCTGCAGTCTAACAAACCCGCAATATTTGCCACTACACATGGCTGTATCTATGTACAAAAACAATTCAGTCGTACGTGTGAAGAAAATTTAACATTTTTGTTGACCTTGTCGGGTCTACCGAGTGTCTTGCCACGGATAAAATTGTATTTCTATTTTTTTGTGGCACGTCTTTTTGTTTATATTAAAAATGTAGCTGAAGGACTTACTAATCCTCTGGGTAAATACTAAACACATTATTTTAACTATTTCTGAAATTATAGACGTAGAAAGAAAATTTTATTTTTAAAAAGGAGGAATAATTATTATTTTATAAAATAATATTAAAATTCGGTATTAAATATATCATATATGGGTACCACAGATTTAAATTTCCTAAAGTTTATGTACTGAAAAAAAAACCTGAAGATTCTCGAAACTTAACAACGTTGTGTGTTAGCTCCTTAATTTTTCAGTTAATAAACGCGTTACGTGAGTGAATTAATTGTTGCAGTATATATCATAGTGTCGGTCGGCGAAGTTTTCGTCAGTTAACAGTGCAAAAATTGAAATTGGATAACATTTGAGTGATAAATTACAATCAGTTAAAGGGATTTGCAAGGTCAGTTATTTCATTTTTAATAACCAGATATCACCTTGACCTGCGAGAGCAAAAATGGTGGGGGTGTGCATGAATTTCAGCACTTCGGTCCTGCAGGATGCCCCGTCGATTCAGTGTGACGCATGTTCAGGCAGTATTCACACGGGATGTGTCGGACTCTCGGAGAGCGAAGTCAAACTATCGCGCACAAGATGTCGGATGATGAAATTCATCTGTAATGTATGCAATAATAACATGGCCCAGTTTTGAGACCTAAAAGCTTTGATATCATCCCTTCGCGATGAGTTTACTACCTCTCTAAAAAATCTTAGAGACCATTTCAAAATTAAAATAGCAAATCTTAAGGCCAAGGACCCAGTCAACGATGACCTAAACATATCCGAAGCAGCCATTCAGGAAATTGCTGACAGACAACGCCGCGCAAATAACGTTTTAATTTTTAATTTGCCTGAAAATCTACAACCCGAACCAGAAAATCAAGAACGCTTTGATAAGGAGGCGGTTATAAACTTATTTATTGCTATTCCAATGGTAGACAAAAACACTATTAAAGTAGTGCGCATAGGAAAGCAAAAAAATGTAGTGAAACCCCGACTAATTAAAGTAGTTTTTACGGATAACTCGCAAGCATTGAATGTGTTACCAAACAAAAATAAAATTACTGTGCTTAATCAAGCCTTGCGTGTTAAATCCGATGAGACACCAGCACAAAGAGAATATATGAAAAAGCTGCGAACGGAACCGGAAAGCAGAATCGCTGCGGGCGAAACAAACCTAACAATTAAATATATTAGGGGTACGCTGACCATCATCGCAAAAAAGTAAATGTGTTTTCAACTATTGCAACTAATATAAAACTTTCTTTCATGTACACAAATCTTGGTGCCATTTTATCTAAAATTAATTATTTCGTTGTGAAGTAGGATTCTATAAACCTTCCTTTATAATGATCACTGAATCTTGGCTTAGGCAGGGGGGGGTTCCTGATGGTGCTATAGAGATCTCCCTTAACACCAGAATATCAAACACACGCATTCCCTGGCTTACAAACTTCATAAGAAGGGCAATTAACGGAAAGAGACATCTTTGGCACAATTTTCGTAGAAATCGTACTGCCGAAAACAAAACCCATTATAGAAATAGTAACAACTACGTGACATCCCTATTAAGAAACGCTAGAGGTACTTATGAGAATAATCTTGTAGACCATGGTACTAACAAAACTTTTTACAAGTTACGTGGTACTAACAAAACTTTTTACAAGTTACGTTAAATCATCGTTTTTATCAAAGGTAACCAAAATCTCTCTAAAAAATAACAATGGGACCATCACAATAGAACCACAAGAGGTGGCAAAAATGTTTGCCACTCATTTTGCTGAGGCATATTCTGAAGAAACCCTGGACGTTATGCCATTTCTTCCTGCACAGAAATGAAACATTTATTGAAAATATAGTTTTCACAGAGGAAAAAGTAAGCAACGCATTGCTCGAAATGAAATCCGATTCCTGTCCCGGATTAGACGAAATATGCTCAATGTTTATAAAAAACGGTAGTACTGCCATAACACCACATCTCTGTTCTATTTTCACGCAATCGCTAAACGAAGGCAGACTACCCACCGAGTGGAAAAAGGCCGTCGTTGTCCCTATTTATAAGAAAGGCGACAAATTTGATGCAGGAAACTACAGACAGATAAGCATGACCTTCGTGATTAGGAAGTGTATGGAAAAAATTATCTGTCGTGAAATAACTGATTTTTTACTGGTGAAAACTCGCTTAATAGCTCATTAACATGTAGAGAAAAATGGACGTAAATCGTGAGATTGATAAAAGAAAAGAGACGACACCAAAACGACTTACCCTGTGATTCGTCGGCTTGGGGGTGATCTTGGCGGGTCTTCACAAGGTACCTTTGGGGCCGCTGCTCCTCTTTTAACAACCGGCGTAGGCGTTACCCATAAGGGGTAAAATTTGGCGGCTAAACTAGTTAGGATATAAAAATCGCGGGGTTTTGCACCACACCGTTTTACGGTTCTAGAGTGACTCTTTTTTGGCGGAATTATCGTGGGCAAGACGCGCGCGCTGATAGTCGCTTTAGTGTCGAAATGTTTAGACAATTATTAGAGAGATTTTAAACAAGTTAAAGAGCCATAATCGAACATTCCGCCCGACCAAAATGGATTGCTTTAAGCAATGCATTTTCAAAAAATCCAATATATGAAATACATATAAAAAAAAATAAAAGAATTTTCAATGCGCGAAAAAGAAAGAAAAAAAAAGAAAAAAAATTCCTATTTTAAATAAGTTTGCACCTTCATGCCGCAATAACAACAATACGCAACTAAAAGATATACTTACAGCATTCTTAGATGCAAACAAAGCGTACAAGAAACGACTAAGTAACAAAATCAAAGTAAATTATATACAAGTAAAATAGTAATTACATTGGAAGTGGGCACAATTTGACCAAAGGTCTTTTGAATGTGCCACTAGCAGTTTTTACACTTGCCACACGCGCAACCCCATCTTTACCTGGACTTAGAGAAATAATGCGACCTAATGGCCACTGAGAGGGAGGGTTATTCTCAGTTTTTATTAAAACTAGGGTGCCGATATCAGGTAAAGTAGAGGAATCTAACCACTTGCTGCGTTGTTGCAACGTGTGCAAATACTCTCTGTGCCAGCGATGCCAGAAATCTTGATGCATGCGTTGCAGAAGTTGAAATCTTGACAGCCGGCCCAGAGGTATATGAGACATATCCGGTAAGGGTAGTAAAGAGACAGGCTCTAAAGTTAAAAAATGAGAAGGGGAAAGAACATTTAGATCATCTATGTCAGAACTAGTAGAAGTAAGGGGGCGAGAGTTTAAAGTACTTTCAATCAAGGTCAGGACAGTGTAGAACTCCTCGTAGGTGAGAATTTGTTCTCCTACCACGCGACTCAAATGAGATTTGACTGATTTGATTCCAGCTTCCCATAGCCCACCAAAATGAGGTGCAGAAGGGGGGTTAAACTTCCAAGCAATATTTTCTTTCGAAACAGCAGTTTCAAACAAGGACTTAATTTCTTTATCGGCACCAACAAAGTTAGTTCCGCAATCACTATAAAGGCAACTTATTCTACCTCGACGAGCTAGAAAGCGCTGAAGAGCAGCCAGAAACGCTTCTGAAGATAAACTACTGACTAATTCCAGATGAATGGCCTTTGTGGCAAAACACACAAATAAGCATATATAGGCTTTATAAGTTTTTGCACCCCGATAGCGACCCATAGGAATTTTAAAAGGTCCACCAAAATTAACCCCAGTGTGCGAGAATGCCTTCGCTTGAGAAACTCTGGAGGCAGGTAAATCGCCCATAGGAGGTTGATAAGATTTTGGGTTTGTTTTCCAACAAATCATACATTTACATAAAACTGAATTTATACTTCTTCTGGGACAAAGAATCCAAAAGTTTTGGACAAGCAAGAAATGCAGGGTCCTTAGACCCGCGTGTAAATGCTTTTCATGATAATATTTTATAATTAAAGTAGTTAATGGAGATTTTCTAGGCAAAAGGATGGGATGCTTAGCATCATATGACAAAGAAGAGTGATGCAGGGACTTGGTCAGTTCATCAGCTGTAAGTGGCCCTACAACTTTTTGGGATGTTGCTTTTGCGTTATTAATAAAGCGTAAAATATAAGCCAGAGTGTGTTGAATAAACAAAAAAGAAGAATGATTGTCGACAAGATTGTCAAGAATATTAGTAGCAGAAGAAAATGTTGCAAAAACCACCTTTTTTTCTTCTGTAAGTTTTGCACTATCGAGAAAATTAGATTCAATTGGCGGGGGCTGCATACTAGTCAAAAAATCGGTTTTAGACCGCAAAAATGGGGGTCCATCAAACCAGAGGGAGTTATGTAATAAATCTGATGGAAGCAATCCTCGGGAGGCGAGGTCTGCAGGATTATTTTTGGAACTGACATAATACCAAGAATCAGGGCACACCTTCTCTTGGATGTAGGCAACACGATTGGAAACGAACGTCTTCCATCGGTGTGGGGACGACCGAATCCAAGCTAAAGCAATTTGAGAATCTGACCATGCGCAAACCCTCTCAAAAGAAAGAACATCATTGTACACTTCTAGAACATAATGAAGAAGTTTGGCTAAAAGAACAGCTCCACAGAGCTCTAAACGAGGAATCGTAATGCTTTTAAGAGGAGCTACTTTCGTTTTAGCACAAATAAAGTGGGTTCTTAAAGTTTTGTCAGACTGAATAATACGAAGATAAACCACAGCAGAGTATCCTCGGGACGAGGCATCAGAAAATCCGTGCAGCTCGTAGGCAAAATCTTCATCTGATAAAATAAATCTAGGTATTTCAAGCTGTGATAGAAGTGGAAGTTCCAATTTATATTGATTCCAACTTCGCACAATGTCTGCTGGCGGACTTTGGTCCCACGAAAGCCCGAGTGACCAAAGATTTGAAAGAAGAATTTTATTATAAAAAGTCAGGGGGGCTAGAAACCCGATGGGGTCAAAGAATCTAGCTAACTCTGATAACATATGGCGTTTTGTACATGGACGATCTAAAGGAGATATCGAGAATAGAAAACAGTCCTTGGTCGAGTTCCACTGCAAACCAAGGATTTTTAAAGAAGTGTCGGAATTTTCAGGATCAAATGATATAAGGGTTGGATTCAAATAATCTTGGGGTAAATCGTCTAACAATAAAGGACAATTACTGGACCATTTTCGAAGTTCGAAACATCCCTTTTTAAAAAGTTCAATAAGTTCATTCTTTAAAATTTTAGCATTTTTAAAAGTTGATGCACCAGTAGTGACATCGTCAACAAAAGTATGATGGCGAATAGCATAAGAAGCGTTTGGATATAGTGAACCTTCATCATCGACTAATTGACGTAAAGTACGAAGAGCTAAGTAAGGAGAGGGGGACAACCCATAGACTAGAGTCGTCAATTTATAATCCTTTAAAGGTTCCTCAGGCGAAAACCTCCAAATAATCCGTTGATAGTCGTGCTGGCTAGGATCGACGAGTATCATTCTGTACATTTGTTTGATATCGGCGCAAATGACATATTTGTGACATCGAAAATTAAACAAAATCTTTACGATGTCAGGTTGAAGTTTAGGACCAGTCAATAACTGATCATTTAAAGACATAAGATTAGGTAGCTTGGCGGAGCCATTAAAAACAACACGGAGTTTAGTCGTAGGACTATCTGGGCGTAAAACACAATGATGAGGGATGTAGTAATTATTTGGTGAAGTAAAAGGATTCAAAATTAACTGCATATGTTCTAGGTCTAAATACTCTTGCATGAATTTACAATATTCAGTATATAGATTGGGTTGTTTAAGAAGACGGCGTTCTAGAGATAGAAATCTATTGACAGCGAGATCTCGCATACCAGGAAATGAGGGCGAGGGGTCCCTTAGTGGCAAAGTCACAATATATCTACCATCATGATTCCGGGCATGCGTGGTAGAAAATTGATTCTCACATGTTTCATCTTCTGGGGATAAAAAGGGGTTAGCAGGACAAGGAACGGATTCAATTTCCCAAAATTTTTTGAGAGTGCAATCTATAGACGATTCCAAGTTTTTGCAAAAAAATGATAAAGTTTCAGAAAAAATTTGGTTGTGTTTTCCCATCAACACGTAACCGAAAAGCGTGTTAATAGCGGATGGTTCATTATCGGTTCCAGGAATATGAGAATCCAATAAAATCTGCGAGAAAATATCGGCGCCGAGCAAAGCATCAATTTTGCCGGGACGATAAAAATTCGGATCGGCGAGGTTTAAATGGCAAATATTCGACCACGTCTGAGTGTTAATTTTTTGACAAGGCAAATTGTCACATATTTTTTGTAAAACTATGGCGTCGGTAAGAAAACTGATGTTATCGTTACCATGAGGACGAAATTTGAGCGTTACAGTACCGCGATTAGAGCTTGCTTCCATCGCGCCAAGTCCCTTGATTTCAAAGTGACCCTCAGATTGGTGCAAACCCAATCGCGTCACTGTATTTTGCGTTACAAATGAAGTCATGCTCCCCGAGTCAAGTAAACACCTCATAGACTAAAAGCAGCCTTGGTTGTCTAAAACTTCAACAACGGCGGTAGCTAAGAGAACAGTTGAGCGGTGATGCAACATTCCAGCACCAACGAAGGCATTAGAAATTAAAGATTGCGAACGATTTTGTACGATATTTGAAGCGGGTTGTTCTGAAATAATAGATCGTGAAGAAGACACAGGGGTCGAGGTTTCCTCTAGAGTAGTTATACTACACGTTGGCGGGGTATTGGACAAAACTGGACGAGAATCACCAGCAAGATTTGTCAATTTTGGTAAATGTAACAAAGAATGGTGGCGTTGGTTGCAAGTGCGGCAAGTGAAAGTTGATTTACATGTTTTTAGATCATGTAGATTACTCAAACAATTAAAACAAATACGTTTGCTTCGGCAAAAGTTGAAACGTTCTTGCGGGGTTTTCTTTAAAAACAACTGACATTGATATAGGGTGTGATTGTCTTTACATAAAGAACAGTTCAACCTTTTAGTTTTGTTCGAGTCATTAATAAAAAAATTGCGTGTATTACCGCGTGGAGGAGGAGATTTTAACTGTGAAAAAGTTAAAGTGGTGTATGCAATGCAACATTTTCCTAAAAATTCAATTAAATTTGTATATTTAGGAATCTCATTGGAACCATGGCTTAATTCAAACTTAGTAGCAGTGTCACTATCTAAACGTTTTAAAAGCATCATAACTAAAATAAAGTCCCATTCCTCTGTGGGAAATCCTAACGTTTTAAGAGCGCTTAAATTTTCAGAAAAAATATCAAGAATTTTTCGTAAACCACTAGGATTTTTAGAAGTTAAAGGTTGTGTATTTTCAAGAGCCTGCCAGTGCTCTTGCGCGCGAAGTCTTTTATTAGCGTAGCGATCGACAACAATATCATAAGCAGTATAATAATTTGCAGCAGTCATAGGTAAAGTGCGTACAAGTGATAGCGGAGGACCTTCTAATGAAGTAATCAAATAATTAAATTTTTCAATATCTGCCAATGCACTATTAGAGTGAACAAGAGCGTTAAATAAGTCGATAAAAGTTGTAAACTCTTTGTAATCGCCTTTAAAAATAGGTATGACAATTTTAGGTAGGCGTGCCTGTGACCCTGGGTTATTCATTGAGCTTTGGCGTGTTAATGACATACTGTTGTTTTGATTGTCCTCAAACAGTTCCATGTAACAGGTTTTTACAGAAAAAAAGTCGCTCAGAAATCCATCATGTACTGTATTTTCAATATTTAGATCGACTTCTTCGTCATTTAATAAAATAGCAATGATATCTTCATGATAACCAAGAAATTCGGCCTTCAGAGTGTCAAGCTCAGCACATCGAACTTTAAATAAATTTATAATCGACTTTTCTGTTTTGGTACGATTAGCGAGGTTTAGTAAAATTTGAATTTCATTAAGACAAGTGTTTCTTTGGAACTTTAGTTTTTTAAATTTTCTAGCTTCGGACATTTTGCGTGAGTTTAATTAGTGCAATACAAATAAATAATTGCTCAAATTTTAAATTACAAGCCCAATATTAAGCGACTGCCCGAAATAGAAAGTGTTCTTTTGAAATGTAGAATTAGCGTCAATGTAAAAGTTTTAAAAAATACTCCCTAATTAATTTCACTTTTAAAGGTGATAAAGAATTAACAGCTGATCGATGTGCAAAAGGAGACAGAGAATCAAGATTTCAAGTTGCAGATAATATAAAAAGGATATTTATCAATCTTTGAAGTTCCAGTTAAAATAACATTTAGCTACATTGACCAAATTAACATTAACCGGCAGTTTACCTATGACTCGAAATTCTACCTCAATAGAAGCAATAAACAATTTTGGCGATAAGGTTTTTTGTTGCGTACCGTAGGTTGTGCCTGCCCAATTTTACAGAGCATAAAATGGCCAACTTGAAGGTGCAGATTTTAAAATTATTTTAAAGGTACAATTTTCAGAAAAAGGCTGAAAATTTTGCGGAAAATGTAAGATTTCATAAAAAGATATGAGTAAAATTACATTTACAATCAAAATGAGGTAACGCGATTCACCGTTAAGAGATTTTAACAATGAAAAAATTAATTAAAAAAATAAAAATGACTTTTAATTTTTGAAAGTTAGAAAGTTCCTTAAATTCGGCGGTGAAGGACCAATGAAAACTCGCTTAATAGCTCATTAACATGTAGAGAAAAATGGACGTAAATCGTGAGATTGATAAAAGAAAAGAGACGACACCAAAACGACTTACCCTGTGATCCGTCGGCTTGGGGGTGATCTTGGCGGGTCTTCACAAGGTACCTTTGGGGCCGCTGCTCCTCTTTTAACAACCGGCGTAGGCGTTACCCATAAGGGGTAAAATTTGGCGGCTAAACTAGTTAGGATATAAAAATCGCGGGGTTTTGCACCACACCGTTTTACGGTTCTAGAGTGACTCTTTTTTGGCGGAATTATCGTGGGCAAGACGCGCGCGCTGATAGTCGCTTTAGTGTCGAAATGTTTAGACAATTATTAGAGAGATTTTAAACAAGTTAAAGAGCCATAATCGAACAACTGGCCTCCAATGTTCTAAACTCATGCCAGCACGGCTTTTTAATCAAGAGGTCCACTACAACCAATCTTCTAGAAAGTTTTGATCAATGGACAAAATCTGTGGACAAAGGTGAGCCAGTGGATGTCATTTACCTCGACTTTCAACGAGCCTTTGACCTGGTCCTGCATCAGCGTCTTCTTTTGAAACTGGATCATTTTGGAATAAGGGGAAATCTTTTACGCCTGTTGTCCGACTTTCTAGGCGATCGGGTATCCCAAGTTAGAATCGAGAACTGCTTGTCTATCGAATAACGGAATAAAGAGTGGTATGCTCCAAGGCTCGCTACTGGGGCCTCCGTTATTTAATTTCTACATGGCAGACTTACCGCCTCAAATACGCCTCGATCTTTGCAGATGATACCAAATTTTTCTCAAACCCATTAATAAATGCAGAAATGCTGAGAAGAGACATTCAAACAGTCGAAACATGGTGTAACGAATGGACCCTGCCATTAAATGTTGACAAATGCACTGTGCTCCACATCGGGCATAATAATCCTAATATACAATACACGCTCTATGGTGATCCAATAAAAACAGTAGATTAACAAAAAAACTTCGGAGTCATAATAATTACAAAAGATCACAAGTGGGCTACACCTATTGGTAAAATTATTATAAAAAAAGTCAACTCAGTGGCTTATATGGTGTCCGTCACATTCAAGAACATTAAACCTGCACTACTGGCCAAAATAAATGCTACATTACTTATGAACACTTTGTGGTGACTTAAAAGAAAAGTACAAAATTCTTCAGGGGTACTATTCAATTAATCTTGAAATATTTGTGCTAGGCAGCGATGACAGATTGCAAGGCTATAAATAACCTAAAGCTGTTACGTGAGCGATTCCATAAACTTTGTAGACAGTACTTTCTCTCAAATCGGGTACATCGCTCATGGAACTCACTTCCGGACGCGGTGGTGAATGCGCCGTCAGTAAACGCTTTTAAAAACGCATATGACTCATATCTTTTAGCTCGAGCATTAGCATTGATCTTCTGTAACGTATGACAGTGCCGGTGTTGGTTTGGTTTGTGATTGACTTGTTTTTGATACTCTCACTCAGACTGATAGAAGAATAAGTGTGCGTAAATGTCATTTAAGGTATTATTATAACTCATGTACACTACGATTTATACCAGCTTGAACGGCTTTGCCGTCTATGCTGGTGGATCTATAATAATAATAATAATAATAATAATAATAATAATAATAATAATAATAATATTAATAATAATAATAATAATAATAATAATAATAATAATAATAATAATAATAATAATAATAATAATAATAATACACATACACAACCTGGCCTACATAGGAGCGGCAACAGTCTCAAAAATCATTGCACCAAAAAAACCCCAAAACAAACAAACCCAAGAAACAAATATGCCACCACCATGGGAACGACGAATCAACAAAAAGATAGATGAACTACGAACAGAAATAGGAAGACTAACAAAGGCAAAAGAACCAAACGCAAGTCAAAAGCTAAAGAACAAAGCTCAACAAATAATAGCATTACATAAAAACGCAGAAAATAACAACATAAATGAAATAACAGACCTACTCAAACAGAAACTTGCTGCCAAATCCAAAAGACTAAGGAGACTTAAAGAAAGTGACCAACGTAGAAAACACAACAAACAATTTAAAGAAGATGAAAGACAATTTTACAGAGAACTAAACTAAAAAACAAACAACGATCAAAAAAATGAAAACCCAGATAAAGAAAAAACTAAAACCTATTGGAGCAGTATATGGTCACATGAGAAGAAACACAAACAAACATCAAGATGGATCAGAGATGAAAAAACAAGAATGCACAACAAAAAACAAATGAACAATCACAACATAACAATAGACGATGTACAAAAAGCCATAAAGAAAACACACAGTTGGAAATCACCAGGAAAAGACGGGCTGCATAACTTTTGGTGGAAACGATTTACAAGCACACACGATAAAATAGCCCAACTATTCTCTGAGATTGTAAAAGGACAAGCAGAAATGCCCGATTTCATGACTGAAGGACTAACATACTTACTCCCAAAAACAACACCGACCAGCAGTTACCCAGATAAATACAGACCGATTACATGTCTCCCAACCATTTATAAGATATTAACATCAATTATCACAGACAAAATATATACACATCTAACCGAAAACAATCTATTAGCAATAGAGCAAAAAGGATGCAGAAGAAAAACCAAAGGCTGCAAGGAACAACTAATAATAATACTGTAGAAATTGAGTACAAACCAGAAGCATAGGAACCACGATACTCACGATACTCCTATAAGTGGTTTAACGAACACATACAGGGTGGCCCTTTAGTGTGGCAAAGTACAATAGCTCCGTTACTATTTCAAATACATTAAAAATATTAATACAAAAGTTGAAGGGCAATAAGTGACTTATAACGTAAAATTATTTTTAACTCTATAGGGTGGCTCAAAAAAGCGGAACAAGAAAAAATGTACTTTTTTCAAATGGAACACCCTGTATATTTTTTCATTTTTAAATTCTACATAGAATTATAATTATTTTTTATTAAATACATTATAAGTCTATACTTTATAGTTTCCGAGATATTGACTCTTGAAAAGTGACATTTTTGAACTTTGACAGCTTCTAACTTTCTAACAGTACGTCTTAGAGCAAAACGGCTTACATGTCTCTATCTTCAATTTTTATTATCTTCCCAAAAAAGTCAACTTCCAGTTAAACCGGAACAACTATATTTCCTGCTTTCGAGTAACATCCGGTTTAACCGGAAGTTGATTTTTTTGGGAAGATAATAAAAATTAAAGATAGGGACATGTAAGCCGTTTTGCTCTAAGACGTACTGTTAGAAAGCTAGAAGCTGTCAAAGTTCAAAAATGTCACTTTTCAAGAGTCAATATCTCGGAAACTATAAAGTATAGACTAATAATGTATTTAATAAAAAATAATTATAATTTTATGTGGAATTTAAAAATGAAAAAATATACAGGGTATTCCATTTGAAAAAAGTACATTTTTTATTGTTCCGCTTTTTTGAGCCACCCTATAGAGTTAAAAATAATTTTACGTTATAAGTCACTTACTGCCCTTCAACTTTTGTATTAATATTTTTAATGTATTTGCCACACTAAAGGGCCACCCTGTATGTGTATCGTGACTAGGTACCTATTTTATTATAGAGTGGACGTACATTGGTGGCGTTGGCTTATTAAAGGACCATTTTTCAATATTTATATTTAAGTACTGAAATTAATGTCAACAATTTAGTTTTGTAAACAACATGACTTCATAAAAGGTTTAGAACAAAATAAGCAGTTTTAGGTTCTAATAACTTCATAATAGTAAACATTTTACTAGTGTATAAGGTTATTATGCCTATTTTATTTTTCATCATTTCATGTCAAACATGAATAGAATTGAGCAGCTACAAGACCAGCCCAATAGAACCCTTTAGCGGATTATGACTTGCCTCCAATAAAGACCTGACAACCACCTTCAGATTAAGACGTTTCCTTTATTTAAGACTTAAATGATTTTGAATAAATGACATGAGTGATCTTAATCTATGCCAATGCCAAAGAACACAAAAGTTTTTTCTGTTTGTATAACAAAATAAAGCATCTTAAATTAAGCTTTTAACAGTGGTGGATTTGAAGGTGAAGCAAGTGAGGCGACGCCTCACCTGGAAATTCGACGCGCCCGAAATATTTTATTTTTAAATTTCCTTTTTCCAAACTTTTTCTGGGTCTAAATAATCTATGCCATTTTAATAAAAATGGTATAATTTATAATTTGTAAATAATAAAATTAAAATGACAGCGGAATGCTACAACTAAACAATACAAATCCTCCATTCCGCTCCATAGAAAGTCTATGGTCCGCTACAATCTCTCTCGCCTCAAGATTCTTTAAACCTACAAACACCGTGACATGGTGTTTATCGGCAGCTAGACAAGGAAAAAGAACCCGGCGCGGCGGTCGGGGTTGCTGGTTGGTTGAAATTCGTCCGGATGAGGCGACGTCAGGTTAAGCTTAACAAAACCGATCATCCACGATCTCAGATATCAGTGATGAAAACATGTGACGTAAGAGCGACGAGCACAACCTGTGCCGGCAGTGAATTGTAAGGCATCTGGCATATTATTATTGGGACAAATCCTTAACACCAGAAACCAATTTAAGTTAATAAGTGCAAAGTCTGAACCCCGATAATAAAATAAAGTAGGTAGGTATCGGATTTCTAAGAAATAGAACTTAAAGAAACCAGGAATATAGGATAGGATGGTTAGTTAAGCTTGACTTGTAAGACGTTATAGTGGTATTTATCCGTGTATTTTGTATGAAAACAACTTTTATTAAATGTAATTATTCGTATATATTTGTTATTTATTATTTTCTTCCTACACAATAGTGTATTAAACTGTTTCGTCCGGTTATCGGTGTGGTCTAAGGGACTTAGTGGTAATAACTATTAATTATAATAGATAAATATCCAGAGCATGACATTATTTTGTCTTTAAAGTGACACCATTTTCAAGACGTAATGATCCGGAAAGAAGAGACATACCATACTTAACAATGGCAGACCGGATCCAAATTTAAGGAGTTGACAAAAGATCAAAGATTAGGTAAATCTAATGGGGTAATTTGGAGGTAAATTTTTATAATAATTAAATATTCTTAAAATATCTAATAGCTAAACAATAATTTTTATTATTACCCAAATATATTTATTTAAATTTGTCGTTTAAATCTATCGCAATCGCACACGTCTACTTTAGCACTACCTACTTACCTCTAAAATATTCCTGTACTTAAATAGTGATCAACAATTTAAATTATTAATCTAGAAAACATAAATAAATCTACGCGAAAAAGGTTATAGGTTGGCAAGCATGTTGATACTCCCACCTTAAGACCTAAACCCGAAATTAACTTGATACAGATCACAAAGTGTAGATCTAGGGAATTTATTGTTATTATTAATAGAAGATTGGACTTTACTTTTAAATAATGTACCCACTAATGAAAAATAAATCGACCTTTTTTATTTTTTTTAATCTTATTTCATTTTCAATAAAATAAGTAAGTAAGTAATCATAATTTTTTTAAATATTTACTTATTGACCAAATTTTGGCGTGGTCTTAAAAATTTTTCGCCTGCGGCCCTTTGCGCCTGCGGCGGACTTTTAGTGCACCCCAAGTTAACAATTCTGGTGCCGTCCCTGTAATTCGCCTCACCTATGATAACACCCCAGATCCGCCACTGGCTTTTATTATATCTCCCAGTGACACTGCATGTGACCCTAAGGTATAATACTAATAATGGTGGCTTAGGAATCGCTAGAGGATGCTTTAGAAGCTCGAAGTCGCCCCTAGACGACCCTGTATACCGCCCTTAGTACCTTGAGGAACTTGTTTTTTTTTATCTTTGATTGTACCATGTTTCAAAACTATTTCGTACCAGATTCCAAACCATTATCAGAAATTTCATCGACGACTGTGTTGGATGAATTATGCCTTCCCCATTCAGATCTTTCTTAATGTTGGAATAAATGAATGAACAGAAAATGGTCGTTTAATTAGTAAAAATGCTCTTTAACATTTTGTAATGGTTTGGTAGTAAGTTAATTTTTTGATGTTGTTTGCGTTGTTGTTTTTGGGTATAATAAAAAATTTTTTTTTTAGAAAAAAACAATTAAAAAAAAACATCAAAAAATTAAATTACTTCTAACCTTAAAATTAAACTTCAATATTCCGGTTTCCCCTACCCCTCCACCCACCGCCACTATACATGGAGGTCGATTAAATGTCATTCCCGTTTTTCAACACGAAAATAACGTTTCTCTTTGTTTGTGATTTGTATAGTTTACCGGCCAGTTGTCTCAGTGGGAAGTGGGTGGGTGCTTTTTTGACGATTTTAAATGTAGTTTGATCTTCTGAACCGATATTAGTACTAGCGCTACTGTTTGAATTATAAGGAAAGCTATACTAAATATAGTTACCACAAACGCATTTGCAGTCTTCAATTAAAAAAATCCGAAGTCAAATATCCTTTGAAGATTTTTCCTGAAAAAACTTTCAACTGACTTAATTACAGCCCAGGTAGCAAGGTGACGTATTTAAGACGTCGATTATTGATCATTAGCGACGTCATAAATTACGTAAATGAAACTTTAAAAATACGTGCTTAAGTCACAGACCAATAACGTCTTTTTTGACGTAAAAAATACGTCATCTTAGGACGTCTTTTTAGGTGTAGAAAACGTCAATAAACGTCATAATTTACGAAAAACGAACATTTACAAAAAACTTCCTAAAATAATACATAATAGGGGTAAAAAAATACATATAAATATTTTATGTAAAAAATCCTTTTAATGATAATAAATTAACTATTACAACTTTTATGTATATGCAGAATTGGAAAAATGCTAAGGAATCCTTTATTGGCGGCTAAAATACCTCTTTTTTTCGGGGTGTCACCCAGTTTGAGTGCACAACGGGTACTCCCCCGCCGTCAATTGCCTCAAACTCGATAACCTGGTACATTTATATTCGTTTATAACACAAAATATATAGAAACCATGATAGAAACTAAAATCAAAATCACCATAAACTTTTCACTTTCACTTTTGTCGAACTGTCGACTACCTGACTGCTAGCGCCAATCACAGAAAAAAAAGGGTTTAAGAAATGTCGCGTTAATGCTATTGCGTCGAATCATAGGCCATCTATGAGCCACCTGCATTATTAATTTTGTCGGTACCACCGGTACAATGGCAAGTGACTTTACCAACTTAGCAGGTGACAGTATCGGTAAAAAAGATAGCGTTTTTATCGAATGATACTGGCGGGAATATTTAAAAAGATTAGTTTGTAATATCATTATTATTGAATTTTGAATAATATTTCTTTAAGTAATTGTTTCAAAATAATTACGGAGAAGACTACATATTATGCTTTATAAAACAAAAAAATTAAATGTTAATTTAATTTTTTTCTTCTTTAAAATATGTATAGGCGTGCCCATTTCTTATTTTGAAACAATTACTAAAAGAAATATTTTTCAAAATTCAATAATTATGATATTACAAACAAAACCTATTTTACTTATTATTATGACTATAAATTATTACTTAAATATATTTACAAACATCCTAAACGAAGCAAGGATTATATAGAAAAAACATTTATTAGCATTTTAAAAACAACTACTATGTATATTATAAATTCCATTTGTAAAGTCTAATCTGAGATTAAAAATTATGTATGCAAAATCATGCAGTTCTGTTGACTGCAACAGCCACCAGACACCAAATGGTCCCAGGGGCCAGGGCCAGCAGCAGCGGCACTCAGGGCAGTGGAAGTATCCTGAAAAAAAGGGAAAACAAAAGCAGTATCTATTCGTATCGAGCTGTAAAAATCAGATGGCAAAAAGTGGTATTCGCAAACATAAAACTTTGCACAGGTGTTTATTTTTTTCAGGAAAAGAAAAAAAATGTATATGAACGTAGTTTTCAATAAACATTGGGCAATAACTTAAATAATTACTCAGACAATTTGGGAATTTGCACGAATACCTGGCTCTACCTACCTTCGCCATAATTTTAAAACTTTTGTGATTTTAGATTTGTGTGCCTCTTATGCAAAATGTAAGTTAACATAGCCCCAAAGTAAATGCAAAAGTTTGATGAAACCAAAATCAATGCTAATTCAGATTATTTAAGATTCTGCTTAAAAGGTACACAAATATCTTATTACTATACAACCTATCCCGCTTCAACCCATGCAAGATCCCCAACCATACCTATAAAGTCAGTGAGAAAATGATTATTATAAATGTAACAGTTAATAGTTTAATGAGATCACAGGTGCCATGCTAAAAAATGTACAATGTAACATAAAAATTAAAGAATTTGTAAGTTTTATTACAATGGGGTAAACACATTCAGAATTTAGAAATGGTACAACATAAATTCATAAAATATCTACACAACTTTCATACTTAATGCACCACAACTGACTTATTCTCAGCTGGAATCTAACATTCAGATCAAAACACTTTGTCAACGACGGGATAAATATAAAAGATCTTGAAATTATAACATATAACATAATAAATATAACTGCCCTCTTTTGCTCGATGAAATAGGGTTGCCTTCAAGAGAAACACATCTCAGGAATACCATTTCGATATTTCCTCATAGAACTAACTATGGCCAAAATAATTTTATATCAAGCTCAGGCAGACTGGTCAGTGAACATTCCAGACTTAATTTATTATCAAACAGATCCAATTTAATGGCAACGGCAACAATGGGGTGACAATACATTGATTATAAAAGATTAGTGAAATAAGAAGTTACTGCCAAGATTGCATGTTATAACCATAAAGTACCTTAGTATATCTTTTATTTATACTGGTAAACCCAGCAGTTTTGATACTATACGGTCTTCATTTTAATACATTGACTTGTTAACACGAATATGTCAATGTTTTAATAGCCTTGCCTGACTGGTACCTACCCCCAAATGAATTATAAAAACACTTATTATAATAATTTCAAATTACTTGTTATTGTGCAAATGAATTGATGTACCTATATGAGTATAAATTGCAATAATAATAACAACTACTATGATGTATACCAGCCATAAATCAGACCTCAGTTTGTCCATGTCTATACTGAAGTTACTATTCTTATGAGAATGCTACCCAAGTGTCTTCGGTCAAAATTGTATGAATAATTTATAGATTGTGAAGGAAACTGTGTTGAGAAACTGTTAATTAGATTGTGATGATATGGGTGATATTATGTAGTAAAAGAAGGCTGAGGTATACCTGTTATGTATTTTTAAACTTTGACCCACTGACCTTGAAGGTTTAATAAGTAATTTTGTGGAAGAGTAGTGAAGAAAACCTTTAAAAATTAATAAATACAAGGTATACTTACATTACCTGTCCAAGAAAATATCCAAACTACCAAAAACTAGACCCAGGATGGCGTGGCGTGGCGTAGCGTCTCCCATAAAAATTCCATTTAACATTGAACTACAACAGATGAACTTCAATTACCAAAAAGTAATTTTAAAAAAATTGTCACCTTAACTTACGTAAAAACATAACACTTCTTTCCATTTAAAACAGTCTACTTATTCCAACAAAACTTGAAAATTCCGCGATGAGATAAAAGCGATCAGCGGCCATAAAAACTCCATAAACAAACTAACAAAATGGCCGAATGGCATTGGCAAGAGGCGATGCTAAATAAAACAGTGTGACCAACCAACACCTTTGTCACTAAGAAGTTGAGATTTTAATAAAATTTACAACAGAAATCTTGTAAATTCGCTTAAAAAGAATTAATTATAATTTCTAATAACGTGACTAATAATAATTTTACAAAAAGTTGCATAAACAACGAGAATTATTAATAAAACTAAACTTTTAGTGTAAAAACACAAGTCCCTAGTTGATACGTATGCCCCCCTGCCCCACTGATTCGTCCTGCCGGCTGTTGTCGTGGCCTCCTATATCAGTGACACCCCCCTGGCGCCAACAACAGAATACCAATGCGTTCTGCGTTCTGTCAGACAAGTCAGACTGCCAATGTCATAAAACGGAGCGCGGGTAATTTAAATTTGATATTCGCAGACTTTTAATGACAAAATATTCGCTTTTGCAAATTTTACATATATGAATGGTTAATTTGAAATGGTAATATTTTAAAAGTTTTATGATACGTACGTGCCTTTAACTATAAGAAAAAGCTATTTTCAGGCGTTTTACTTATTCAAAAGTCTGTCCCACTATATTTTCAAAAAACTTGGTCAATTAGATACTTTTTAATGATACGTATAATTCAATAAAATGACTAAAAACGGACGTTTTTATTACGTAAAATTATGACGTATAATACACGTGTTAAAAACTATGTTATTTTGACGTCATCTTGCGACCAAAAGACGTCAAGTGACTAAAAATCCCCAATATTCGACGTCATAAAGACGTCATCCTGCTACCTGGGAGATCATCTCAAAAGGCGTGCAACAATTCAACAGGTGCCACGATTATTACGAATGTGAAGAGACATTTGCCAAATGATGACGATTTTATTGCCCAAAATTAAGACAGAACCTACGGTAGATGTTTCTTTTAAAGCATGAAAAAAAGTCGAAAACAAAAAATAAATGTAGCCCGTGTAGCAACTGCGTTGGACATAATTACAATGGCAACACAGAAGGAGACTAATTTTAATTTATAACTTTTATTATATTCTTTTTATTAATAACAAATTAATTATAGTATTGTTTTTATAAACAAAATTAATTTTTGAATTCAAGAAACTTAAAAATAGTCATATTCTGTTGTCCATCCAACCGACCGAACTGACCGATGTTACAAAAATCATGTTAGTACTGGAGAGATACTATAAACATTAAAAACTTCATTTTACTTTTTTAAGTTTAACGTTTAAAGTACCTATTTGTGAAACAAACCTTTAATGCAGTCTGCAAAGTTATGGGTCCGAATGGGCCAATGGACAGTGTTAATGATAATTGAGCCTCTTGTATTATAGGTTGTATAAGTTGCTGGGTCTTTAGGTCCTGGTCGTACCATTTTGTTTGGTACAACACGTCGCTAATGATATTATTCTAAAAAATTAGTTAGCATATTTTTAACTGCTATTCAAAAAAATTGGCAAATATTTCCAATGGTATTCATATTTATTATAACAGGAATGTCGCTGTTTATAAAGGAGTCTACAGACTTGTCGATTGGCTTGTCGAACCATTCGACGACATAAAAAAGTATTAAATTCGTAGCCATAGGCGTCGTATCTACCAAATAATTAAAATGCATTGGATATATAATGTTTTAAATATTTAATATGATAATATAAAATAAATAAAACTATTTTAAGGTGAGAGTATCAACATGCTTGCCAACCTATAACCTATTTCGCGTAGATTTCTTTATGTTTTCTAGCTTTTATACAAAAGAAAATCAGTATCGACTGGATATTCTATAGGTAATAATTGACATATTTAATAAATATCAAAGAATTTCATAACTTATTTTAGGAGAATTGTATAGTAAAAAATATCGGGTAAGATTTTTTTAAATATTATTATGTCATTGTCACTCATTGTTCTTTCACTATACAATTCTCCCAAAATTAGCAATGAAATAAATTGATATTTTTGTAATATATCAGATACTACCTAAATAATGTACCGACGATATTGATTTTCTTTAAATGTTAGTTATTAAAATAATAAACTCAAAAAATCAACGCGAAATAGGTTATAGGTTGGCAATAGATTGAATGACGTTGAGAATTCAACCTTAATAGGTGACACGTTGTAAATGAACATTATTGATTTAGAATGCAGTAACAATTTAATTGCTGGAATCAGCAGAATTTTCAGAAGTAGAATCGTTTTCAGGTTGGATTACTATTGGCGCTATAGGCGATAAAACGGAGATATTCTCTTTCTACTTTTATAACATAACCTTACAATTTTTTCATACACACATACTACTCAGGTCGCTAATAACCTGCCGAATATTATCACGGACAGATGCGCTTAAAATTAAAATAATAAGTACTTTGACATTGAACATGTACATCCGTGTTTCTCAATTCTGGACTTATTTCACTTTCGATGGCCGACTCCACCACGCATGCTGACACTGATATAATTAATAATTAAAAAATAACGTTATGATACGCTATAAATGGCGCGCAATATATTATGCCGCTGTTGCCATATGTTGATTGGTAAAAAGTTTTAATAATTGCGAAAAAGTGTTTAAAGTGGCCAAAACCGAGGGGGTGGCCAAAACAGGTGCCTTTACCCTATAAAGTTGCAATTGCGTTTGTCTCAGTATTATTCATTGTTCGAGACAGCACCCTTGATGGTTGTCTCCATGGCAACGTGAATAAATTATAAACGATTTTCAGTTCTACCAAATTTTTGGGTTCGTTAATTATTGGTTTTTTAACAAAAAAAATTCTTTTTATTTTGATTTCAATTATTTTTTTTTGTAAATAATATTTTTTAAGGACTAAAAAACATATAATAATATTAATGAATGGCTTGTTTTTTTACACTCTAAATTTCCTGGTTTAAAGTATATTTGCAAACTAGCTTTCAAAGAGAAATCATAACAATTGAATACTGATATAAAAAGAACATTTTTAATAAAAAGAACGTAAAGAATAAAAAAATATCTGACAACCCTGGTTGTGAGGCAGGTCTCTTCAAAGTTAAATGCTTTTTTATGTCACCAAACTAAGTTTGGATAAATTTCACTAACCTAAAAATTACCTGAAATTTTGATTACTTTTTAATTTTTTTCTTTGTATCACACTCCTGCGAACTGTGATTAGAAAACATATCTCTCAAATTGACAAAATATAACGAAAAATACTCTATCTTTTGTTTTAAATTAAATTACATCAACTCACAAAAACAACAACAAAAGATTTTGTTGACAAATCATTGATATTCTGTTATTATACCGGGTGTCCACGGAAGGTGGTTCGCCCCTCTAACTTTTTTGTTTTTCAAGATAATGGAATAAAATTTGTGGGATTTGTATACGACATAAAACTGCATTTTTCGATAGGGCGTTATATTTAGAATGTCATATGGAGTCAAAAAAAGGAAAAATATACCAGGTGCCCCATTTAAAAATTGAAAATTTATGTTACTTCCGGTTAAACAGGAACTTCCATAATGTTGAGTCACCTGTCAAAAAATGCATAAAACTGCATTTTTTGACAGGTGACTATCGTCGTATAAAAATCCCCCAAATTTTATTCCATTATCTTGAAAAACAAAAAAGTTAGAGGGGCGAACCACCTTCCGTGGGCATCTGGTATGTACCTACCTTACTAGAAAGAAGATGTCTAATTTTCAATAATGGTCAACTTAAAAGCAGGATACGATAAAATCTCATTGAAATTATAATGACGAAAAACGCAATTTTGATCTTATTTTGACACATCATAAGTTTTTTCCATCCAAAACAAATTGTAATAAGTAAGAAAATTGCATACCACTTAAAATTGAAAATTCAAATACAAATCGAATATACTTACTTACCTATTATTCGTTTTTTTTTTGGTCAAAATAGAAGGTTTAAAAAATAATCTATTAAGTACAAATAAATGTAATTTTGGCCGCTCATTTAATTTTAATTGAGACGAAAATTAAAAACAAATTTTTCCAAAGCCGTCTATTTAAGTCCTGGCTAATTTTAAGATTCTAGCCGGCTCTGGGTTTTGACTAATTTGTATTCCCTAGCTAATTTTAAACATGGCGGTATAGTATTTGCAGAATTATACCGTTGACTCTTACTGCCAAAATAAACTACCTGATTAAACCCTATTGTATAGGCCTCAACCTCTTCAAAGGGAATTAAATGAGACCAGGGTCGGCTTGAAAATGTACCTACACTGTAATGGCTAAAAAAAAGGATCTTGAAAATATATGGACCGATGGAAAATGGGTTTTCAACGGTATCTCGGCCGCCACCCCTTGGATTATTGTGGTAAGGGGCCCACGATGCACCAGGTAGCTTGTTACAGTGGTGAAAGTTAAACCAGGCGTTCAACTACGCATTTAGCGACTATTTTTAAGCGTCCTGAAAGTAGTAAGTTTGGAAGGAAAAATGAAACAATCGGTTTCAAAACATAGTTGATTTTTGAATGGTAACAATTAATCAGAAATGCAGTTTGATACTCGGACAGTGTGTCAGAGTGGGTCAGCAACAGGCTGACAGCGGTACAACCAGAGAAAGAAAGAGTAGGAAAGTATGCGTGTATGCTTGCGGTACGTAGAAGTGAGATCGCGTCGGCGTTCTGAGCTTTATAAGTTATCGAAATTCTTGAAAAGGCGCGCGCGCGGAACAAAAAATCACAAAAGCGGTCGCGTGTGGTTCTAGGCGGTAGAGGTAAGCGGTAGCGATGGCAGCGAGCAGCTAGGAAGGTTGGCGGTTAACTTTATCAGATTCGGTCAGTAAAAGGAAAGGTAACGCGGTCCGTGGTCTTGCGGCAATGCTGTATTGATCGCGATCCATTTAAGCTATCTGCGGACAGTTGTGCGGTAAACTACTTGCGATTGCGGACGCGGCTAATGTAACATTAAAAGAGCAATCGAAGAACAGTTGAAACGAGCAAGAGCACGACCAGCCATTCGTAGCGGTTTATTAAGACGTTGGTTCCCCTACGCATGTGCGGGTTTTGGTTAAGTTCGCGGACGTACCCGTCCTGGCATTAACACAGTGTGTAAGACAGAGCACGTAAATATACGACGAAATAAATTAACAAATGCAGCTACAGATGGAAACGGCGGGCTTGTAGTCTATGTATGGGCCCTCATGGTGGATTGACCTCGGAGGTGGTCGAGGCTTCTAGGCTGGTCAGCTGGCTGCGGGGTCCTGGCTGGAGAGTCCTGTAACAAAGATGAGAACCGCAGTTCTGCCTGAAAATGTGTCGGTCCCGCGTATAAATTGACTCCGTGAGACTACGTCACGGTCATAAAAGTGGTGGTACCGTACGCGCTTCGATCTCGCGCGGAAGCATCTGGGGGTACTGTGCGCGCTTCGACTTGGCCGCGCGTCTAGCGGTACTAATGAGTGGGGCCGGGAAATGTTGAAACGTATTTTCCTGGTGTATCGCGACGGAAAACTTAATAGATTTAAACAGTAAAAATTAAATGAATTATTTACGTACGAGAATGAACACGAATGTAGGACGAAAAATAAGAAAGTAAATTTTAAACACGCATACTAACCTTTTAAAACTATATAAATAATGCAGTAAAATATTAAAAACCCCGGAAAAATATAGTAACTTCGTTACAACACCACATGATTTATTTTTATAATTTAAAATAAATAGATAGGTATTTTTAGTTTTAGGTAGGTAAGTTCCTATAATAAATGTAAAACAATGATAACAATTAATGATAATTGAAAATAATATAATTTAAAAGTATAACTATTAGGATAACAAGTAAAATAGTATATTAAAGTATAAGTGTATATTAAGGTCTTTGAAACACGCGCGATTTTGCAAGCACGACGGCGCAGCCGGAGTGCTTGAAATAGAGCAAGTGTTTTAAAGATCAGTTATCCACGAATACTTTACATTATTTTTTTTTATTGGTACACTTATTGGTATTTATATTACAAAAAATGGAAATAATAACTTAGTATGTAAGTAAAATGGTCGAATTCGTGATGTGATATACCTGTCGTTGTCATGAAAATGAGGAGAACAAAAAATAACTTCCAATCTGTCACATAATATTCATTGGTGTCACCGTTGACATTGGTTGTCTATTGCTTAAAAAAATATTTTATTTGACGTTAAAAGGTAATTCTGTCAAATCAATAATTCAAAAGTTGACATATTTAGACTTCACGTTTCAGGGGTTGTTGATGTTGCCATGGTAACTTTAAAACACGCGCGTTTTTGAAAGTGGGATTTAAACACGCTGAGGCGTACTTTAAATAAGCGAAATAGGGTATCAATAAAAAAAACAAATTAATTAAATTCCTAAAAACTATTGCTAATTTATTCAAAATTTAAGCCTGTATCACTATCACTATTTTCATCTAAGAACTTATAATTGAAGGTTGAACATTTGTAATCATACAATTAAAAGAATTTTCCACTTTAAGTACATGCTGTACACAGTTTTTCCAGCTGTCTGCAGAAATTTTTCTTACTTCGTTTTTAATTAATTCTACTACAGATGCATTTAATGTAGGAGAAATGTTATTTCTCCTAATATTGGATTTTAATTGGTGCCATATTAGCTCAATAGGATTGAATATACAATAGTATGGAGAAAGACGCAACACTGTATGTCCATTTTCTGCTGCAAGTTTGTCACAGTCGTATTCCTTATTTATTTTAAAAGTTTTTATTACTTCTAGCAGTTCTCGTTTTTCGTAAGTTTATTCAAAATATAAATCATTTTCAATTATATAAAATTTTGAATTTCTGCTTTTGTATTATTACAATTGGGAATGATTTTTGCTTGCCGACTATGAGAATTGTCCATTACAATGACGCTATTTTCAGGTATATTTTAAGTCTCCATTCCCGTAAACCTTGGGATTCTATTAATGTTTGTCTTTTATTAATGCTTCGGTATTTAAAACCCATTTTACGCAATATTTTCCTAAGGCTTGAAAGGCAACAAGAGATATTTGTTTCGTCTTTAATCAGCCGCTCTTTGAGGAAAATCAGAGTGGGTACAGTTCGTGCCTCATACATTTGGTAAATCTTTCTACTTAATAAATCCATGTCATTTTCGTCAATGCTTCTAAATGCGCCAGAATCACTCCGATTTTTTCTAGGATTAACAGGTTTAAGTACTATTGTATAATTATGTCTCTTACCGAAGAAAAAGGAGTTTTTGTCAAAGTAGACGTCTCTGCTAAAGCATCCATCGAATTAAAATTTCTACTCAACAAAGATTAATACACATTTTTAATTATTAGTTTGGCATCGGTAGATAAATGCTTTCTTTAAAAAATGACACTTGTAGATGCCCTCCTATCAGCACAATTCCAAGGACATCACATTCTACCACTAATAAGGCTAAAACTAAAAATTACTCGCCGGAAAACCACTAAAGACTGAAATTATTAAAAATCAGTTCGTATTTATATATTTTATGAATCAGGCTTAGGTATAAATTGAATTTGTACCTGGTCCGGCTCTGCTCAAAAAGGTTTTAAAATTTAGGATTTTATTATATTTTATGGTCAAAGGGATAATGAGGGTTTATTGCAGTCAAAAGATCAACGGTATAATTCTACAAATACTATATATATGGTATTTATTAGATTTTATAGAAGCGGATCGCGGTCTTCCGTTTTTATGGAAAATTAAATCTGCCGTGTGCATTTAACTTTCAAAATGTCTTTATTCCAAACTAACTTTTACCGTTCATTACATGGAAAGTGACAACATAATATAGAAAATAATAATCATTAAAAAAAACAATAAAAAAAAATGGAAGTTAATCCAATTTAATTTATTAATAAAATCAATTAAAAAAGAAATAGTATAAATAATTTAATTTAGTAAATATCTCTTTAATTGTTTTTTTAAAGTTGCCGATTTTTTAATTTTTCTGATATTTTTATATATTTTTTATTATTTAATTATTTTTTTTTTATTTAGGTAGAAGGTACCACGTATTAATCAAAGTACAAAAATCGGCCGTTCTAAATGGGTCGCGCTGAGACGCGGCACGTTTTGTCTAAATAAGGTACAAATAGGGTACGGATTGTCCACCCATGCATCGTCATGTTAAAGCCCATTAGTACATAAAATACAAAAAATACAATTAATAATTGCAACTCACTCGGGATGCGGATGAGTTTGTTGCGTTATTTTTCAACACTGCGATGTTGATATGTAGTGCGGTAAAATGCACCTGCTATAGAGTCTATTGACGATATGTTCAAACACTTCTTGAACCCACTAAATCGTTAGCACGAACAATGTGGTTCATCTGTGACCCCTTGAAACACCGTTGACCATTAAAACGGAGTTGTACCTCAGCCGGTTATTTTTCTTTTTAAATTCTAACCATTGGCCAAGTATCCTCTCGCCACCCCCAGTCATAAAAGCAGCAATCGCTAACTATAACGTGCGAACTACAACATTTTTTTCTAAACGCCTTATGAGGTAGTCGTGAACATGTGACATAGCGTCGGCTTAATATGCAAATCACATATTATGTCCCAAAATCCATATTTTACAGGAGACAAAAAAAACTGTATATCTAAAGAAGCATTATCTTTTAAGATTTTAAAATTTTAAAGTATTGTTAAGTTAATTTAGTTTTAATATTTACCTGTCAAAATATTGTAAAATATTGTTTCTTCAATTTTTTACCGGACATATGTGATTTTCGACAAGTTTTGTCATTTTTTTTTTGGACTTATGGGAATTTAGGCACAAAAATACCTTGTCTACAGGAAATTTTCATCACATAAGTCCCAGAGAGACTATTTTTCATATAATATAAAATCACTTAACTCCATAACAAGTATTAAGACAGTATTTAGTTATTTTATATCCCTGGAATTTAATAAATTATATTAACAATATATTATACCCCAACAAACATTTAAAGCCTTGGCGACCTCTCATTTGGAGAAAATTACCTATTTAAGTAAAAAATAGTCTATTTTTTACCTTCAAATCGGCTTTTTAGACGAAACGGCCAAAGAGACTAACAGTTTGGCCCAAACAAAGTAATTCGAACTTATTAATACCTGTTCAAAGTGGGAAACTATAAGAGGCCCAAGAGATGGTCCAAAAGAGTAGATAATTACCTTGTAAATCGACTTGATAGTTAGGTCTAAGGAAAGTCAGTAATAAACGCCCAACCAGGTTATTTTTTACCTTAGATTGGGCCTTAAAGCCCAATAATCTTTTAGGCCCATAAATGAAGAACAAGTTACTTCGTTTTGTCTTTAATATATCTTCATGGTCAGGTTATAATGTGAACACTTTTTGAGGTAATGTTAGTTTTACATTTTGTACTTAAAGCCCAGAAGGCTTTAAAGTATAAAATATGTTATAGTTATGACTTAAATAATTTCTTTATAGCCCAATATTTTGTCCTCAAAGTGATTTTTACCGAATATAAAGCCGTATCTTCCTAAAATTATGTCTTTAAAGAGATTCTGGCTTAGAAACCTTTAATGATGATTGTAAAGTTCATTGCACTGTGGCAATCTTCCCACTTGTGGGGAATATAAGAATAATCCAAGGAGGAGCTTGACCCTCTCCATTTTAAAATAATCAGTTTCCATTTTTTCAGCGAAATAAAAGGGGTACGCGACCCCTATACAAAACGCCGGAACAACGAAAAAAACGTTGTACATTTATATTCGAACTTGACCAAAAAGTAAGGTTAGTTACATTATAATAGTGGCTATTAATCCGTTGCGAGGCATTAATTCAGCGACCCCGATAGAAACATTTTATGGAGTAATAGGCCGTACATAGGGCCTGCAGTATTCTTAAAAACGCCAAATTAGGCTTCATAAACACTCATTATTATAAATTTATGCCATATAAACGAATATTTCTCCTAATTTAGACCTATAAAGACGGAAGATACAAAATAGGAACTTTTCTCCTAGCGTAACCTAATACGGGTTGACTTATAGGTCCAATTTTTTTTAAGGCCCAAACCACAGGAAATCACGACCTTTAGTAAAAATATTTTACTGGCGCCATATTTTGTTCAACATGATGTATTATTTTCAATTAATTTTGTTAAATTACTTGTAACACTAAAGCAACAACAAATATATTACAAAAACCGAGCACAGAAACGAGCTAACTTATTCGTCCAAGCACAAAATATTGGCTACATTTAAAATTTTTGGTATTTTCAATTTTAATTTACCTTGTTTTTTTTAATTAAATGCCTTTTTTCTGGGGCGCGGTTAGTTTTTCTAGGTAAAATTGAAATCTATACGAAAATTTTTTACGCGCACCCATTTTTTCACTTCACATCGATGAAATAATGATTTTTATAAGTACATACCTATCTATATACTACCACTCCATTTTAAAAATCAATAGCGGCTGACATGACATGTTCTGATTTAAGAACCCTCCTGCCTCCTGTGCTTTGATACAAATAAAAACAAAATACTATTTTTATCTTTTTCTAAAATTGTGGTTATGATTTTCTATAAACTTCATAGCCCATAACAGGCCCAACATAGGCCCACATAGGTTAAATACGGGTAAAAAACATCTCTTTACTACCACGGAGAAGACTACTTGGCCTCGTCTATGAAGAACAATTCTCCTAATGACAGGTGTTTCTTACCACTTTATTACCTTGGTTTTATTCCCCACTAGGTGATAAAGTGGTATAAATTACTAACTTCTGACTATGTAAAGCGGTCTGTCGAGCTTTATAGTTAAAAACGTAGGTAAAAGTCACCTTTTTTAGACTATAATTGTTTGTTGGGACATAACTTACCTTATACTATAAAACTTTTATTTCACTGTAATATTAGCAGATTACCGAAATATCGGTATTACTATGCAGGACCATCTGCATACAGGCGCCAGCCATAACAAATAGTGAAGTTATGTGATTTTACTATTGATAAAGTGTAGGGTCGGACTTAGGTGATTTTCTTGACATTGATTTAAGTAGGTAAATATATTTTTTGGAGTTGTGTAAATTTCAGAGATGGTGAGTTTAACGGTCTTTTAAAAGACTGTTATAGTAACTTCATTTCACCAAAAATTGGACTTATGTGTTTTGCATATTAAGCCAACGAAGGCCAAATTTAAATTTTGACATTTGATAATTGTCAGGTGATCTTGAAGCGTCCTAAATGACATGTGACTTCTTACTTGTAGTGTTTTTTTTTGTACATGTATAATTATAATGATTAATAATGGCGCAGTAGCTAACGCCCAAGTAGCTGAGGCCTGAAGAAGCTAATGCGCATGCCTAGAAGGCACTTGATGCTTTAATATAATTGCAAAATTTGGGAACATTTTTGAAAGTAAAGTAATTTGAAGAGTGTCTTTAGGAAGTTTTGCCTGTTATACCAAGTTGCTTCCAGAGTGCATTAAACCCCTTGCAACCCTGAATAGGAACGGCCCTAATAATAAAGACAGTTTAAGCAGTACAAAAATGTATTGAGGTACGGGGCGGTACTTTCGAGCATCTAGTAACAAAAGCTATTAATTATATTTTCTTTTAATAAAAGTTTATACAGTGTCACCAGTAAAGTCCGCATCATATGGGATTTTTTTTTATTAATAGCTTTATTCAAAATTTGACTTTGGCATCAAGTTATGCTTCGATCGAGATGAAAATTAAGCAAAAAATAATAGTCACGTGATTCGCATTATCTGTCAAATTTTAATTTTTTCCAGAAAATAATTCAAAAGTGGGGCTATTTCTAACAATATCAAAAAAAGTTATAAGAAAAAGTTTTTATAAATACAGTTTCTAGCCCACATGCAATTTTAGCTGCATAAGATACTTTTGATTTTTTACCCATATTTTGTAAATTGCACCACTTTTGCAAAATAAGACTCAACGCAACCTACATAAAACTTCTTAGTTTTGACAATGCTTTATTTCAGATACATTTTCTTTAAAGTAGCGCCATATTAAATGTGTTTTTATACAAAATCAAAATTGGGCTATTAAAATTTGGTCGCATGAGATGCAAAGTTTATTTGTTTTTGACCCAGTATAAGGTAACTTTATAAAATAAGTATTTTTGAAAACGTAGTTTGTGTCTGAAAGTAATACACGTTAACGTTATTTGACATAGCATAATAAAAAATTATAATATAGGGGTTTTAAATTAAATCGTTGAAAATAGATAAACTTTACGTTGTTAAACTAAAATTTATTTTCCATTTAAAAAACACTTTACTGAAGACACTGCGTTCTTTTTTGTCTTCATATTAAGGTGTATTACTTTTAGACACAAACTACGTTTTCAAAAATACTTATTTTATGAAGTTACCTTATACAGGGTCAAAAACAAATAAACTTTGCATCACATGCGACCAATTTTAATAGCGCAATTTTGATTTCGTAGAAAAACACACATTTAATATGGCGCTACTGTAAAGAAAATTTATCTGAAATAAAGCATTGTCAAAACTAAGAAGTTTTATGTAGGTTGCGTCGAGTCTTATTTTGCAAAAGTGGTGCAATTTACAAAATATGGGTAAAAAATCCAAATTATCTTATGCAGCTGAAATTTTGCATGTTGGCTAGAAACTGCATTTAAAAAAACTTTTTCCAATAACTTTTTTCGATATTTTCAGAAATAACCCTACTTTTGAATTATTTTTTGAAAAAAATTAAAATTTGACAGATAATGCGAATCACGTGACTACTATTTTTTTGCTTAATTTTCATCTCGATCGAAGCAGAACTTGATGCTAAAGTCAAATTTTGAATAAAGCTACTAATAAAAACAAATCCCATGTGATGCGGACTTTACTGGTGACACTGTATGTAAAATAAAGCTTAAATATTTATATAATATAATTGTTTTAGGTGTGGTTTCATAACTGAATTAATATTTAACAGAAAAAAAGGTAATATTCAGTGGTTTCTATTTGAAAAAATGGTGTCGCACTCGAAACCCACAAACACGATGGTAAATTGTTTTTGCAGTTTTTTATATAACGTTAAAAATAAGTTCTAGAAATTTGTTAATTTAAACATTTTTTTATATTTAAAATTAACAAAGTTACCAATAATGGACACTTAATTTTTTTAACACTGTAGATCGGTACTCACCTGAATCATTATTTCATTTGCGAGCCAAGACAGAACAAGTACATTCATTAAACGATATAGCAAACTAAATAGAGGAAATCCAATTGTCCTGAGATTATTTTGCTAAAAATAAAATATTAAACAATTTTTTGGACTTTCGAACATTAAAAAATATTTAATTTATTTTGGAAAGCAGTTTTCAACAATGTGATTTTTCATTTTCAGGCCTATAAGTGTAGTAAAATGAAATGAGTCTATTAGCGGCAAAAAAACGGCTGTATACATTTTCTTCATTAATTTAATTTAAAAAGAAATAAATACAATACTCTATATTATTTTACTTTTCGATTTCGTTTAATAATCCAAAAATATTTTTTTTCCAATGTACTATGCCTATCTCTGATAGTTTTTGAGATATTAATTTATAAGTAATTTATGTGGCCAAAACGTGACCACTAGAATGTCACATATATTTGTGACCGAGGCACCTAGACAGTCAAATTTCCGACATAAGTTTCCTAAAATAGTGTAAACTTGAAAACGGTTAGAGACACTAACTAACCGAAACGTTGTGTTAAGTAACAAAATAGAGACAATGGAAGTCCGACAAGGTAATTTTTTTGATTTCGCTATATGTTGTACAAAAGACAGACTTTAAACAAGAAATCTTCATCATTTCTGAGCAGATAAGGAGAATTTATAATTTTTTAATTTAATACATTATAACTCGTTATAAACATTGGTTTTCAAATAACCCTAAATGCAGAAATTCATTGGATTAAAATCCGGACTTCGCGCCTGCCAAGGCAAGGGGCCACCACGGCTTATCCAACGTTCAGGAAACTGTTCATTTAGATAATTTCGCACATTTTCGCATTGGAAAATAAATTATGTCGAGGCATAACTAAAAAAATTATAATATCTACGTATTGTACGTAAAAAATTAATAACTTTGACAGATAATAGGTACTTTGTGTAACATGTTGTTGCCTTAGAAACGTCGTTATTTTTAATCAAGGCCAGCTGTGATAAATAATACTACACAATTATTTCAAATATTTTATCATTTTTGCATTAAAAATATCGAAAGCGATTATCTCGAAAATGGTTGCTCCTAGCGACTTCAATAAATTATAAGTTTTTTATGTAAAAGAAGTAAAGTAACTTATTTTTTTAATAGTCGGATCGATATAAGAAGCCTAAACAAAGTTATGCCAGCTAAAAGGAGTGGGCCATGCCGTAGGCAGCGCCCTCTACTGGTTACACAAAAACTTTGGATAATTTAGAATTCCTCACCTCAAAAAAACCCAAAATCCTTAATTTTGTGCTGCTATGTCGTTTCGTTAAGAAATAATCGCAAAGAAACGAAAACTAAATTAAAACTTTGACACCCTGTATCTTGGTTCTTATCAATTTTGGGATAAGGCAAGTTTAAATAAATCCCATTATTTCTCCTTAAGGAGTCTGCTGTTGCTCTGTGTCCCATTACTTTTGGGACACCCTGTATAATTTAAATAAATGCAAGAAACTCTACATTTTTCAATAATAAGTATTATGTATTTTTAACAAATAGTATAGTAGTAGTAGTAGTAAGTATATATCTTCTATTAAATAGTATAACATCTTCTTATATCTATCCTTAGCCATTTTAACTTTGCAAGGCATTTCAGTAAATTAATAACTAAATAAAAATGTTCTAAATATATTGAATAGTAGGCGTTGCCAGAAATTGTGCGGAAACAAATGAAATAGAAAAAAGTTTAATGAAAACATTACAAATTTAATGGGTGCAAATTATTATGATCGATTTTTTTCTTTCATTTCGTTAGATCCATTCTTAGACGCCTTTCGTCATATCATGGCTCATCAGTAAGGCTAGGATCTAACAAAATAAAGTAACGTGTGCACTACTTAAATGTAGAAAATATGGCGATCAGCCGAGAGGATAAAACGCATGACGACATCTAGTATCGAGTATAGATACGTTGAAAGCATACCTCTAAATAGAACTTAATTAAATTAAATCAAATTATAAAAGAAAATCACTTGCAAAGTCATAATTACAAGAGTCAGGCTAGGCAGTGCCACAGTGTTCTTTAACCTAGCGGTGAAAAAGGAAATTTGGCGTCGCCGAGAAACAGTTCATTTTGCCGTCTGGAAACGCGACCTTCAGTATGTTTTCTTATGGTAATACGTTTTTTGCACGTGCAATTCGTATCTAAATCCGTTTGAAAAACGCGAATTTAAATTTGATTTTTATAAAACAAATAGTGTAGTTTATATAGTGATATTACCTAAGTCTTAAAAGTGTTATAATCTTAAATTAAGTTAATTTAAACCAAATAATGTGATTAATAGTAGTTGCCGGTCACCGGGCGAATTCATACGGTAGCAACAATGGCGTTTATTGTGTAGGTGCAGTGCATTATTTTTTAGTTTTAATAATCAAAGTGAAATAAAATGTATTAAATAGTGCTGTGTGTATGTAGGTGTTTAGGTACCTACTGTTTCGTTTTTCGTTTTGTACCTACTAGGTATATCGAGGTTTGTATTAAAATTTATTTTATAATATCGAGGTATAATACCTACGTAGTCTTGTCGTTTGGAGGGATTTCTGGTAAGTTATTTACTTATAATATAACGTTTTATGAAATAGGTACTATAGCTTTTAAATATGCCTAGTTGTTGTTGTATTCCTGGGTGCAAATCCAATTATAATAGCGTTATTAAACAAGAGCAAGGTGGGAAGCTCATTTCTGTTTTTCAATTTCCCAAAGATGATAATTTAAAACAAAAATGGATAAGTGCGATTTCGAGAGCAAATTTTAAGCCGTCAGATAGAGCCGTCGTTTGCTGTAAACACTTTCCAGAATGTGAAATTATCCGTGAAGATGACCACCTCCAACCTGATGGAACTTTAAAAAAAATTCCCTGCAGACCAAAACTAAAGTTAAATGCGTTCCCCTGTATTTTTCCAAATTTGCCTAAATATTTGACGAAAGCGGTTGTAGCTCCTAGAAAAACTCCTCAGGAACGACAAAGCGAACAAATTGCTCGTTCGAATAAAGCAAACGAACAATTTGAGAAATTAGATCTAATTAAAAATTTTGAAGAATTTATTTTAAATATTAAAAATAAAATTAAGGTTTCAGATAACTGGTCTATGAAAATAGTACATAATTCAAAAATTTCCTTTTATACGCTAAATTTGACAAAGGATTGTTTAAGTATTAGTAATGAAATTTCGGTTGACAGAAATATGATAGTAAAAGTTTTTGTTAATGCCAATGAATTATGTTTTAATAATTTAAAATGGGTTTTACCCATAGATTTGAAACTTACTAGGTGGTCCCAAATTGAAAATTTGTTATGTCGTTTTCAAGCAAATTATAATGATTCGGAATTTAAACCTTCTACTGAAGACTGCATAAAAAAAGGGTTAGAATATCTAAACAAAGCAGCCGCTGCACATAGGCCTCATTCGGATGTTGATCTAGATAGTTCAGAAGACAGAACAGTTTCCCTTGAGATATTAGACATTTTAATTGACCAAATTAATTTACTTATTCTTTAAAAAAAACGATACTCCACCTCGACCATAATAATGTCCTTTATGTTGTTTACAATGTCTCCCAGTGCTTATGATCTTTTAAGAAATTATTTGTTTTTGCCAACTAGAAGGTATTTACAATATCTTTCTTCAAGGTTAGACATAGCTCCTTCACCTAATAATACAGATAACAACAAAAGCACAAACAATTATCTTAATATTGTGTCAAGTGCCTTAAAACCTATTGAAAAAGTTGTGGTCTTATTAATAGATGAAATCTATGTAAGTAATAGGTTAGATTATAGAGGTAAAAACCTAATTGGCGTAGCTGCAAATGATACTTCCGTAGCTACCACTATTCTGGCTTTTATGATTTGTTCAGCTTTCGGCAATTTTTTTGAAATAGTAAAATTATTGCCCGTTCATAACATCAAAGGGTCTGAAATGGCTCCAATTACAACAGATGTAATAAACTTTATACAGAAATGTGGCTTTCAAGTAATTGACATAATTACAGACAACCACAGGATCAATCGATCAATGTTTCAAGCTCTAACAAAAGGTAATTTGTTTTTCGAAAACCCAGTTTATTTAGATCACAAAATTTTTACAAATTATGACTTTGTCCACTTATTTAAAAATATAATCAATAACTGGAGGAACCTAAAAAATCTATTTCAAACAATTGTTTATCCTGATTTTGACGATTACACAAAAACTAAACATGCTAAATATCAGGATATAAAAGACGCCTATATTAAAGAAAAAGATTTTGTTATTAAAAAAGCGTACAAACTAACCCACAAAACAGTTTTTCCTAATAATCTTGAACGCCAAAAAGTTTACATAGCAGACAACATATGCCATTCTACGACCATCGCTGCTTTAAAAGAATTTAATTGTCCTGACACGGCGGATTTTTTGCAAATTATTAGAAACTGGTGGGAAATAGTAAACAATACAAGTGTTTTCAAAGGCAACATGAAAAGAAACGAATATTGCAAGCCAATAACAAGTGCAGCAGATGACTTTGCCATCAAGTTTTTAAAAAAATTTCTTTTGTGGTTAGATGCTTGGCACAACATCGATAATAATAACGAACACCTCACAAATGACACATTTTCCGCTCTACGTCACAGTACTTTGGTTTTGCTAGAAATTGTTGAATATTCTTTTAAAAAATTTTCAATTTCCTATATACTCCCAGGTAAGTTTACAACTGAGAAGTTAGAGAAGCGTTTTGGTAAATATCGTATTTTGGGTGGGTGTAATTATAATGTTAGTTGCGACGAGGTCAACAATGCAGAAAAAAAAATTAGACTAAAACACGTATTTAGAAAGGCATCCGAGTAGGTATGGCGGCACTTGAGCCAGACAGTGACGTCATCGACTATGGCGCCAGCTATTGCGCAGGCGTCTGTCAACTGTCATTTGTCATATGTCAATGTCAAAGTCAATGTCAACTGTCATCTGTCATATGTCAAAGTCAATGTCAACTGTCATCTGTCACTGGCCCTAACTACTATAGGCATTAGCTGCTTAGGCCTTAGCTGCCATTGGCCCTAACCATCTATGGCACAAACTAAAATTGGGTCTAATCACCATTGGCGCTAGCCCTCTCGCTTACATGGTGCTAGATATCAAGGGTACTATTACTCGAAAGTCATCTGTGTTACGCCATCTATCACGTGTCACTCTAACCTTAACTACTAATGTATTACCTTCTGTAGGGGCTCAAGTCTGTCATCTGTGATACGCCATCTATCAGGTGTTGCCATAAACTCAACCACTTGGATATTTAATTTCTCTCATTAAAATTAAATACTTAAAAAAAGTTTTACCTGTGTGTGGATTCGACCCCAGGTCGCTGGATTACCTATCTAATATCATACCATTGAGCCAGCTGAATTCATTACAAAAATGCGGTGGTAGGTTGATGATATCTCTGGGAGATCGCGAAGCCAGTACCGCTTCTGGAGTAAGGTGAATGACCTAAACAGCGAAGCGCGTCACTTGGCAATTAAAGTTGTGCGCTAAAAAAGGATAACATTAGTTTCGGTATTCGGGGAACATTGGTATAGTTTGAGTATTGTACAAGTATTAATCATAGAGAGAGAGACGGGGTAGTTTACCCCTTTCCACCCCTGCATAAAGTAATATTATTATCAAAAGACTAGTAAAAATATGAACAAGATGGTACTATAGCTCATATGTTGGAAAACAAGGCCTCCAAATTTATAAATTAATCAAAAACAAAACGTTATTATATTAATATCAAATCATTGATCAAACAGCAGTTGAAAACGAAATAAAATTACGTAATGTGGCAATAGTTTAACTATAAAAGGTGCATTAAAATGAAAGTCACGAGTTCTATTATAATATTGTAAAAATACATGCATTATATCAACTTATTGTTAAGAGAGGTTCCTGTAATCATCGCTAATTTGAATATGACTCGGCATAAACAATATTACCCTAAAATTTGTTAATGCCGATATGTTAAATACATGTGCTTAAAGATATAAACATTCAAAACCTCTATATGAACTACCTACTATTTTGGTCTTCTTGACAACATGATTATACAACAGAAATTATGTACAGTTGATATAATCTAGTCATATAAGATAGAAAAGGATAACACTAAGTACATTTTCAATCTATACAATGCTAAAAACGTATCACTACATGTTTTTCTTATAGAGTTAGGTTATAAGGCTAGCGTCATACAAACACTCATACAGGTAAGGTATAAGGAAACTAGCACGTGTGAGTTAGAAAAGGATAGAACTAATTAAATGTCAGCCCAATAAACAGACTGAACACCCATATCGTGGTAAAAATAGGCAACGAGTCTTAAATATTTCTGCAAACTAACCTAGTAACTATCTAAAGCACGCTAAAAATATAATTAACCCCTAGCAAGAAATAAGGGTAGGTCCAACCCCCATACATACACACTTTCATATCAAAACGATTGTAAAAATATAGGCAATAAGAATTCATATTTGAAATTTCTAAACGAATGACCATTTGGACTCTATGAAACAAAAAAATTGTCTGTTTTTAAAATAATACTTATTTGCAATATGGAAAACAGTGCATCGATTAAAAAACGCTCAAAGCTATCCGCTATAATTTACATGTATTAAATCAAAAGGTATGATGTAATATCCACCTTAAATAGGTGTTTCATATGGCTATTATTGGTGTAAACAGATAAATAGATACTGTTTAGACCATAATATTATCGAAAAACAAGAATAATAGGACCCCTCGATGTTATTGAAAAATAAGACTAATATAAGAAAAACTAGTAATTTAAGACCTAAATGTATTAAATAAAGCGTGATTTATGGCTTAGTAGTATCCGACCTACCTTCTTGACTAGGATTTTGAGTATTTATTTTGCTTGACGGCATATTTTAAACATAGCCGCGCGACCAAAGGCTCACGAGATTTTGTAAAAATCTTGGGAGAAGGGCGTGCGGCATTTAATGTATTTTCTTTACGTTGGGGTTATCATGGGTTAAGTATTCAAATTAGGCCTTTCATATGTTACCAGTCACGTGTCAAATGATGGAAAGAATTGAAAACGAGGTTATGTGTATAGGTTTAAGCATCAAGCTAATATGAACAATTCCGAGCCCAAAAGGGCGAGGTGCCCTAAGGTTATGTGTTCGCCTACGGTTCGTTAAGGCTGTTATGGTTAATGTTATATGTGTCTAGTATTTAGAACGATGTAGCACGTCATTATGCAAAATCCAAAGTCGAACGGTTAACTGGTTTGATAGATATAGTTTATTGGTATTAGTGTCCTTATGTCTAAAGATGAAGAGATGAAATTTGGTAAACGAGTATAAGATGGGCATGCCTATTGAACAATGAAAGAATATTTTTAAAATCTCTATTATTAACAAAACTATACGTAGAAAACCATTAGGGCTTTAGCACAATCTATACAAAATTCTTACTATGTAATGTTCACCAACAATACTTGTCAATCTTAATATAATTCCAAGGCAAAATATCCACAAAATATCAGTAAAATAAGCAAAGTTGCCAAAACGGCACAATCAAAAATTCTAATTTTTTCTATAATTTGTATTACTAAGGTATACCTATGTAACCCCAAAATCAAAATATATCCAAGTCTTCAAATTATTCATAAAACTGACAAAGCTGTCAAAACGGCACATCAGATTTTTATAATTTTATCTAATATCAACATTATTAGACCATACCTATACAACGCATCAATAAAAAATTAAAGCCTTTTTGACAACATGCTCAGTATACCAAAACTGATGTTTCGGGGCTAAATACAAGTGATAATTATGCGCAAACCCCGGAAAAAGTACCTTTGGTACTCCGGATGCCAAGATGACACCTTTTAAATATATATTTGAAAAACGCCCCATAGGGATCTTTTTGGAGCAAATTACACAAAAACATAAGGAGCCAGACTTCATAACGCACTCTGTATATGAAAAATAGTTTTAAAACCAACAATTCCAACAAATGATATAATCACGACTCGAGAACAATAGATGATTAGTATGCAAATTGCCATCGGCGGTTGAAGAATTTTAAAGTCACGATTCCATTGAGTCATCCTATCGGGAAAAAATACAGCATTCAAGACAAGTCTCTACACATTTAATTAATATACAAACGGATATTGCAATGAATAAGCAAATGCAATGCCGGTCGACGTCGTCATAGTGCAAGGCTTATAAATTGAGATGCAAGAATAGCTAGTGGTTTCATTAGTTGTTAGAACCTGAAGGCTAAAGTGTTTTAAGTGTTGTGAGTGATTAGAAATTAATAAATGTAAGTACATACATTTGATATAGCATGTAAAATTATTTGATTAAAAGTAATTTAAATATAGGTTCTAACGTGTTACAAAACCAATGCAGAATGTCTATTATCGTTTGTGTCTTTATTTAAAGAGAATTCTGTGTATATCTAAAATACCTGATATATTGCATTAAAATTGAGGGCTATAAGGGGTGTAATATTGTATTACTATGTGAATTTTGTTAAACTGATTTAAATACATATGTTCTCATAGGGTGTCTAAACACCGTAATACAAGGACTCATAAGGACTCGATTATGATAAAGTTATACAGATAAGTAGAAAACTATCGAAACATTGAGCAAGAAGGAGTGGCGACTGCAGGTATAAAATTTAACAACTATTGGTAAAATATACGGAAAAATATCAAAAATACCATCAATTTCACCAGAATGCTATTGTCAATGCATTTTAGGCACTAGAACCAAAATATTTACTAAAAATTAATCCAGCATTAAAACAGGCAACCTAATGTTTATAGCTAATATTGCCATTTTAAAAAGATAGTTACTGTGAAAAAGACAAACTTTAAGATACAAAAAATATTATACCTACAGGTTGTCAATTTAGATGTGTATTTTCAGTATTTTTAGATAAGATTTTTAGAAATGATATTAAAAAACACAAGAAATTCGGAAATTTTGGATTACTATGTCAGGCAGTGAATATTTTTAAACGAGCTTTATAGCAAAGTTGTTCCTTATATCCTCCCGCACCTTTCTTATAGAGGAAGTTTTCTCCGCGGAACGTCCCGTTCCGAGTTATAAATTTATTTTGATTTTTATCGAAATTATTCTAAGTCCACAAGAAATTCGGAAATTTGGGATTACTATGTCAGGCAGTGAATATTTTTAAACAATTTTTATAGCAAAGTTGCTCCTTATATTCTCCTGTACCTTTCTTATAGAGAAAGTTTTCCCCGCGGAACGTCCCGTTCCGAGATATAAATTTATTTCGATTTTTTATTGAAATTTTCTAAGTCCAATCGTAATTTTCAAAAATTCGCCCTGTCTTTCGTGGAGACATGAAAAATAAAATTCAAACGTAGGGTGGTTCTGTACACTCTCCCTAAGCTATCTAACCATAAATTAAGCTCCACCAAGATTTTGTAAACTTCCAAACATCGTTCTAGTTCTTTCGTAAAAATCCACTTGTCGCAGAACTTTGCCATCGTTTTACAATAATTTTCCCTGACGATTTGATCGAAATTTTACACCAAACAGCGGTCGCAAGCGAATATTTTTAGCGAATTTCTTTAATGCGGTTGCAGTACCTAGGCATATAGGCAATAGAGTTAGATAAAAAGTAACAATTTTTATTTTTCTAAATTTCTTCTTTGTATTAGGGCCTATATGTAGCCACTATTAAATAGAGGCAGTATGCATATGATTAAAGCGTTAAAGCGAATCTATACAAGATATACAGGCAACCAGGATGTTTTTAGCTAATATTATCATTTTAAAAAGATAGTTACTGTGAAAAAGGGCGTAAATTTAAGATACAAAAATATTATACCTACAGGTTGTCAATTTTAGATGTGTATTTTCAGTATTTTCGAATAGGATTTTTTAGAAATGATATTTAAACATACAAGGTAACATACCAGTCATTTATATAGGGGTGTTCATATATACAAGGGAACATTTATACAGAGTGGGGTACAGGGTGGGTATTTATAACATTTATACAGGGTATCCAAAAAAAAAATACAGAACCGAAGCATAATTTGGACTATATTAAAAAATTAATACGGTTTAACTTGTAGATATACAGGGTTGCCAAAAAATATTTTAGGATATTGTGAGACTTGAATATTAATTTGTTAGGACACTATCATACCAAGTATCTGGACCGCCTATATTTTCTTTCAACTAAAATTTTAAAAACCTGAAAGGGAAAGGGATAAATAAAATACTATTTTATATTTATTGGTTAAATACATTTATTAGGAAACAATATTATTTACAATAATTTTATTAAACATTTTCATCTTCTCTCTCTCTCAACTTCAAAAAAATGAAAGATCCATCGGAGCTGAACGTCTTATAGTGTTTCTGTCGTCGTACTGATAAAAGTTTATTACAATTCACATGGGAATAGAAGGGCTTCGTTTGTTGGTTCAGATCCAGAAATCGCTGTTGTATCTGTTTTTGTAGGAATCTTGGTGGTTTTGGTCGTAGTAAGGGTTATTTAGTCGTCTATTCTTGTTCTTGAGGGTGGTTCCACAGGATTTGTTGGGGGTCTCTGCGTATATTTTTCTAGGATGAATTTTGGTATTTTTTCATACTGTTTATTGGGAAGGGGGTAAAGATACTGTATTGCTAAAATATCGTCCTCGGATAATCTGTTTATTTGATGATAGGCGGGGTACATCATAGAGTGATTCAGTGCGGAGTGGGATAGCCCTAATGTGTGGCCGATCTCATGGATAAGAACCGTGAATAAAGTTGTTTTATTGGACGTATAGCCCAAAGAAAGATCCCAATCGACGTTTAAATTTATGTGTATTTCAACTTGGGTGACGTTTGCACTCGGTAAATAACCGTGCCCTAAAATACCTATATTAGAAAAGTTTAATGAACAAGGTGTAATAGAATCGCTAAAAGTGTGATTATATTTATTAAAAGTTATTGTAATATTAGCCGTACTATTTGGGCTATAGGTGAACTTAAGAGAAGATTTTTTTGCCCATACGTCAAAAGCTCTTTCAGCTAGTGCTGTATACGGATAATAAGTAGGTGGAAATATATTCCACGTTAAATTTGTAGAAGCCCATTTACCACTGCCTATAGTGTAAAACCCTACGTCGGGGACGCCACACCTAGGACGTCGCATTAGGTTTAAAGTTTCGGTATTTACTGTTAATCCTTCTGCAATATTTACAAAACTACCCCCAACTAATAAAAAGGCAAAAATTAACACGTCCATCCTGCTTAAAGGTTCGAGGTCAACTAACGACAATAGTACTGGGTATAGTATATATAGTACCGTACAAAAATTTTAGGGGTCCATAAAACAGATTGGATAAAAATCTTTAACTGTAGATTGTCTAAAAAAGTTATTTTAAAAAAATCTGTAACAACTAATATTGGCATACCTTAGATGGTACTTATAAATATTTATCTAGGTAATTCTTCTAGTAAATTTCAGGGGATTAATACAAATTGTTGCTTTATAGATCCATTCACAGAAAAGAAAACAAAATATTTTTAATAATAACATCTTTATTTATAAAATTCTATAATGCCAAGTCTTTCAAGCTCCTTAAGAATAGCTCCTATCTCCTCTCTAGTGCTGCTGCTGCCGCCTGATCCAAATTCCTCTAGGGTTTTGAAACGTTCCACTAGTTGATTGATGCTGTTATATGAGATGTTAGGGTCGTGCAAACCATTTTTTTCTCCATTATTTTCTTCTTGGCCCGAACTATAACTAGGTAAACTTTCATCATCTGTACATTCTGGGGCGTCACTTGACTTTTGATCCTTGTGTAGATTTAATTTTTGTTTCCTTTGAGCATAGCTTCTTTTAGGCGGAAATAACTTGGATATAACATTTTTATATTTCAGCCCTTTTGAGCTAATAATCTTCCCAGTAGCATAATACCCTCTTCTATGTGTGTTAGTATAGAGTAGAATCTGTCTATATAATTTCAGGTCTTGGGGTGAATATTTACAGAGCTTGTTTGTAAATATTAAATTAACCAATCCATCCGATAATGGAAAGCGCTCTTTGTCTACTATTAGGTAGTTATTTTCTATTTCGACAGCCTTATTTCCTAGAAAAATTTTATCTCCATCCTTTCGGGCCCCATATTTAATATTGGGCGTTTCCAAAAGAAGATATTTAATCCTGTCTGCATACATGTTGCTACAAAGAGATTAGGCACATAACTAACCCCTATTATCATATGTTACCACCCTTATATGCTCAAGTACTAATAGGCCAGCAACCTACCCTAATCCCACCCTTATACAACCATAATCCCACCCTAAACAAACCACCATCAAACCCCATCAAACCATCATCAAACCATCAATAAACCACTAAATAATAACACGACAACAACAATCTTCAACACTAGGTTTTTGGGTTCCAATGGTAAAAACTATAGCTCGAGAACCACGTACAATTAGGACATAGGTTGGGTGATGTAATTTTATTTGTTGGAAGTTGGAAATAAAAACAATTAAAATATTTTGAATTGTATTTAATAATCATATACATAATACATAATAAAAATTTTATTTTAAACACCTAGCTACATTTCTATGAACAATTTTTCTCATATATTTTAGTTTACTTGGAGCCTCTGTAAAATAAAATGCTGTTGTCTTTGTTGCTTGAAACTTTTGGAATATGTTTAACATTACTTCTCCCTCTAGGTCCTGTCTCCATTCACCTTCTCTATATTTAAACTTTGTAAGATCTATAGCCGGCAGCATACTTTTCATTACTTTAAGGGTTGGATCATAAATTTGTCCTTCAAATACATTCCAAAAATGAATATTGCTATCGATTGCATCATAGGCAAGACTTCCAAATTTTGGTTCTACATTGACGTTATATTTGTTAGCCAATTCCCATACTATTAAAGTTGCAGGTAAACAGGATGCGTAATATTTGTTCTGTATAAATACGTCTTCAACATTGTTGATAATGGTCTGTAATTTATAGGCCATGTTTCTTATTTGATGTTTGACAACGAAATGCCTCGCTTCAACAAATCAACTAAGACTAATTATTTAGGAATAATAATATAATAATATAGTAGTTTGAGAGGGTTAAAAGTGGAGGGGGTAAAATTTAGAGACTGTCTATTTTGTTACAGGTGTTTATGATAATTGAACTTCTATCGCTTTCGACTAGTAAAATATTATTGTTCTCGGTAAGTAATATATTCTAGAAATAATAAAGTTTAAACGGTGTACATCTACTGCATACTAATCTTTGAATTGCAGATTTTCTACACGCTACTAATTTTTCTGAACGCACCCTTAGTTCCTAAACTTTTGGCGAACCGAGGTTATAAATAGAGGTGCCACAGAGCGGTTCAGTCATTCTAGTTTTGTCAGTTGTAGAGTACAGACGTGTCAGTAGGAGCTCTTGCAATTATGGAAAAATTTATAATAGTTAAAGATGCTGTTAGAAAAATTCGAGGGTACCGGTATACAGGCCGTACTATTGAATTTAAGCTGAAATCAATACCTAATAACACCGACCCTATTGAATGGGTCAAAGACGGCATTAATCAAGTTATTCAAAAATCGGTAGAGGGCCTTCAGCCAATGGATCTGGTGGGTTTTAGTTTTCATTCCAAGGATTTTGCCCGTGGTGAAGGGTGGCTTGCCTTTAAGTCAGCAAAGGACATAAGTTATGATGATGTGTGGAAGGTTATCAGTAATGTGTATCAATCGAATTCATCCGGTTTAAACACGGAATCTTTCTGCTTAAAAACAACAAGTGTACGGCTACCAATCGGTCAGGGAAGGGGGAACAAATACAATAGTTTCGAAGAAGAATGTGACGGAAGAAGGGGCATAATATCCATTAAGAACAGGGATAATCTGTGTCTGCCTCGTGCTTTAGTGGTTGCCATTGCTAATGTCAACAAAGACGGCGAATTTAATAAAGTCAGAAAAGATACAGACAAGATTCAAACGAAAAGAGCCCATTCTTTGTTAGAAGATGCTCAAGTTACCATTCCTTCGGAAGGAGCCGGTATTCCCGAACTACAGAAATTCCAAGCCTTTCTGCATGAATATCGGATCGTTGTATACAGCTATGGGTCAAAGGGGAGAGATGTTATCTTTGAGGGGGCATCGGAAAGCAACAAAAAACTAAATTTATTACATCATGAAGGTCATTACAACGTGATAACATCACTAACTGCTGCTTTCGGTTGTTCTTATTACTGCGAAGAGTGCCATGTACCATATGACCATAAACACAAACACAGGTGTGGTGGAACATGTCCTGGTTGCCTACAGTCACCAAAATGTGTAGATGATCAAATTAAGATTATGTGTGATAACTGTCATAGAAGTTTTAGAGGAAAGCTGTGTTTCGAAAACCATCTAAAGGAGGGTTCATGGGAAAAGAGTACTGTTTGTGTCGAGGTTAGGAGTTGCGAACAGTGTTTTAAAACTGTAAAGGGGAGTAGAAATCACATTTGTGGGGAAATATTTTGTAAGAGTTGTAATTCTCACATGCCAGAGAATCATCTATGTTTCATTCAGCCCGATACAGGGAAACCCAAAATTAAAGATGTACTCTACGTTTTCTATGATCTCGAAACTCAACAAGAAGAGTTATTGGCAGATGGATCGCTTGTTCACCACCCTAATCTTTGTGTATTTAAACAATGTTGCGATGAGTGTATAAACTCGGAAGTTGCCATTTGTACCAAATGTTGTGTAAGATTACAGAAACTTAAAGGCTTAGAAGTTATAGATAGATTTACCCAATATTTACTAGATTCAAGAAAAACTTTCAAAGAAGTAGTTGTAATTGCACATAATGGACAGGCTTTCGATCATCAGTTTATTTTAAACCACATATTGACCAAAACAGATTTAACACCAGAACTTATTATGAGGGGGACTAAAATCCTTATGATGAAGGTGGGAAATGTTAAATTCATAGACTCCCTAAATTATTTCCCTATGGCTCTATCTAAACTACCCAAGGCTTTTGGACTTGGCGATAATTTTAAAAAGGGTTATTTTCCACACCTGTTCAACACAAAGGCAAACGAGAATTATGTGGGTCTTTTACCGCCTATTGAATATTACTCCCCAGACACCATGAAAGACGAGGAACGTACCAAGTTTTTGAAGTGGTACGAAGAACATAAAAATGATCATTTTGATATGCAGGTGGACCTCGTTGATTACTGTGTGTCTGATGTCGAAATTCTTGCACGTGCATGTTTAAAATTTAGAGAACAATTGATGAGCACTACTAACGTTTGTCCCTTTACAGAAGCAGTTACCATTGCCTCAGCCTGTAATAAAGTTTTTAGACGAAACTTTTTAGAGCCCAACACTATTGGCATTATACCGAAAAATGGTTATAGATGGACTGATATTCAGAGCAAAATAGCAGTTGAGTGGCTACTCTGGGAAGAAAATCAGAGGCAAATAAACACCTTACATGCTGCAAAGGGCAAAGAGGTTGTGTTACAGGGTTTAAAGGTAGATGGATATTGCTCCGAAACAAATGAGATTTTCGAATTTCAAGGATGTTACTTCCATGGATGCCCCTCATGCTACCATTTCGGTAGAAATGATCCTCTTCTGGAGGATCCTACAGCAACCCTTAATTTACGGCATGAGGGAACACAAGCTAAAATATCTAAATTAAAAGACCTTGGCTATACAGTCAAAGAAATGTGGGAATGTGAATTTAGGAGAATTTTAAAAGATAATCCAGAGATTGGCACTTACACTAAAACACACCCTCTAGTGTCATTAACCCCTTTAAACCCTAGGGATAGTTTTTACGGAGGAAGAACGGGCAACGTTTGGGAATATTATGAAGTCAAATGTAATGAGAAAATCAAGTATGTCGACGTATGCTCCCTCTACCCTTGGGTGTGCAAGTACGGCAAATTTCCCGTGGGTCACCCGGAAGTTTTTGTAGGCGAGGAGTGTAAAGCCTTAAATTTACAAGTTACAGATGGGCTTATTAAATGTAAGATTCTCCCCCCAAAAGATTTATATCACCCCGTACTTCCTCAAAAAATGAACAGCAAGTTAATGTTTGTACTTTGTCGTACATGTGGCCAAGAGTTAAACCCAAATATTTGTAAACATAATGATCAAGAAAGAGCTTTAACAGGTACCTGGGTCTTGGATGAAGTAATTCAAGCAGTTGAAAAGGGTTACCAAATCTTGGAAATATTTGAGATTTGGCGTTATCAGGTAGAGCAGTACAACGTTGAAACTAAAGAGGGTGGGTTATTTACAGGCATGATGAACAGGTTTCTAAAGATTAAACAGGAGGCTTCGGGGTGGCCAAAATCATGCCACAGTGACGAGGAAAAGAATAAGTATATAGAGGAATTTTTTGAAAGGGAAGATGTAAAGCTCGAATATGCCCTCATTTTGGAAAACCCCGGGTTAAGATCTCTGGCAAAACTCATATTAAATAGTTTCTGGGGAAAATTTGGTCAACGGGAAAATCAGCCTAAAACAAAAATAATTAATGAACCTTCGGAATTTTTTTCAATGATGGTTAACCCCGGATTACATATTAATGGTATACTTCCTATTAATGAAAAAACCTTGGTTGTCAACTATGAACACACAGATGAAGCCTATGATCCCCTACCTACTGTTAATGTAGCTATTGCGGCCTATGTAACGGCACAGGCCCGTCTTAAATTATATTCATACCTTGAGCTGCTTGGTGACAAAGTTCTGTACTACGACACTGACTCTGTAGTTTATGTTTCAAAAAATGATGGTGTGGATATACCAACTGGTGAATGCATCGGTGATATGACAGACGAACTGGAAGGATATGGACCAGGAAGCTACATTACTGCTTTTGTTTCTGGAGGACCCAAGAACTATGCCTACAAGCTATTTTCGACAACAGAACAGGTGGAGAAAGTAGTGTGCAAGGTGAAGGGAATCTCACTTACCTATGAAGCCTCTAAATTGATTAATTTCGACTCCATTAAACAAATGGTTCTACAAAAATCAGATCCCGTTCCAATTGTCTCGAAGAACATTCGGCGCACGAAGGATCATGTGGTGACAACCTGTACAGAAACCAAGCTTTACAGACCCAATTCTACAAAAAGAAAATTTCTCCCTGATGGTGGCTCTGAACCTTATGGATATAAGAAACAAAAAACCTTATAATGTATATATATTGTATTAATAAATGAGATTTACAAATATTTTGATTTTGATTCATAGATTTTTCATTCAAGGTTTTGCTTTTGAACTTTCGTTTTACCCTAAAAAATCGAAATGGGGTGCGCCTAGGGGACTCAGTTCACGTTCTGGCACCCTGTTACGACCTTATTTAGCTAATGTATTAACTCATTAATACAGTTTATATATCACAAGATTAATTATCGACTTTAGGTAAATAAGGTCAACCGGAAGTCCCCTAAATTCTTACACTATTCGTTCTAGTGCTACATTTTTTGTATGTTTTAGATAGGCCAATATTCTCAAGCCAATTAAATTAGTATACCATAAACCAAGAACTGGAACTGTACTTTTATTAATTATGTATCTAGATGGCAAGTAAGTACTTAATTAGCTTTTCTATATATATATATATTTTCCGTGTAAACGAGCGTTTTTTAACTATTGTCTTGAGCTTAATATAATATCTCGTTCGTCAATTAGTTATACATAACCTCAATGTTTTTTAATTTGCTGGATGTTGCAACGTGCATTTATTGGATTAACGCTAGTGTAGATGGTAGTCGTTCGCGGCAAGGGTTGACGAATTCTCAGATTACGACGGTGCTTGCCTTTGAGTAAGAGAGTATCAACTGATTGGCATCGGTAATTCCACCCTACAAAGGTGGTAGTTGCTTTAAGTTAGGTATATATTAGTAATATTGAGAATTTGTTGTCTAAAGACTATAAAGAACCCGCACATCCTAGTGATAATATGATTAATGTTATCCAACTCTTTGTCAATGCATGTCTAATTTGATTAACTATATGTAGTAGTACATAATAACATGTTTCATCAACCTATACACATAACCTAGTTTTCAATTCTTTCCATCATTTGACACGTGACTGGTAACATATGAAAGGCCTAATTTGAATACTTAACCCATGATAACCCCAACGTAAAGAAAATACATTAAATGCCGCACGCCCTTCTCCCAAGATTTTTACAAAATCTCGTGAGCCTTTGGTCGCGCGGCTATGTTTAAAATATGCCGTCAAGCAAAATAAATACTCAAAATCCTAGTCAAGAAGGTAGGTCGGATACTACTAAGCCATAAATCACGCTTTATTTAATACATTTAGGTCTTAAATTACTAGTTTTTCTTATATTAGTCTTATTTTTCAATAACATCGAGGGGTCCTATTATTCTTGTTTTTCGATAATATTATGGTCTAAACAGTATCTATTTATCTGTTTACACCAATAATAGCCATATGAAACACCTATTTAAGGTGGATATTACATCATACCTTTTGATTTAATACATGTAAATTATAGCGGATAGCTTTGAGCGTTTTTTAATCGATGCACTGTTTTCCATATTGCAAATAAGTATTATTTTAAAAACAGACAATTTTTTTGTTTCATAGAGTCCAAATGGTCATTCGTTTAGAAATTTCAAATATGAATTCTTATTGCCTATATTTTTACAATCGTTTTGATATGAAAGTGTGTATGTATGGGGGTTGGACCTACCCTTATTTCTTGCTAGGGGTTAATTATATTTTTAGCGTGCTTTAGATAGTTACTAGGTTAGTTTGCAGAAATATTTAAGACTCGTTGCCTATTTTTACCACGATATGGGTGTTCAGTCTGTTTATTGGGCTGACATTTAATTAGTTCTATCCTTTTCTAACTCACACGTGCTAGTTTCCTTATACCTTACCTGTATGAGTGTTTGTATGACGCTAGCCTTATAACCTAACTCTATAAGAAAAACATGTAGTGATACGTTTTTAGCATTGTATAGATTGAAAATGTACTTAGTGTTATCCTTTTCTATCTTATATGACTAGATTATATCAACTGTACATAATTTCTGTTGTATAATCATGTTGTCAAGAAGACCAAAATAGTAGGTAGTTCATATAGAGGTTTTGAATGTTTATATCTTTAAGCACATGTATTTAACATATCGGCATTAACAAATTTTAGGGTAATATTGTTTATGCCGAGTCATATTCAAATTAGCGATGATTACAGGAACCTCTCTTAACAATAAGTTGATATAATGCATGTATTTTTACAATATTATAATAGAACTCGTGACTTTCATTTTAATGCACCTTTTATAGTTAAACTATTGCCACATTACGTAATTTTATTTCGTTTTCAACTGCTGTTTGATCAATGATTTGATATTAATATAATAACGTTTTGTTTTTGATTAATTTATAAATTTGGAGGCCTTGTTTTCCAACATATGAGCTATAGTACCATCTTGTTCATATTTTTACTAGTCTTTTGATAATAATATTACTTTATGCAGGGGTGGAAAGGGGTAAACTACCCCGTCTCTCTCTCTATGATTAATACTTGTACAATACTCAAACTATACCAATGTTCCCCGAATACCGAAACTAATGTTATCCTTTTTTAGCGCACAACTTTAATTGCCAAGTGACGCGCTTCGCTGTTTAGGTCATTCACCTTACTCCAGAAGCGGTACTGGCTTCGCGATCTCCCAGAGATATCATCAACCTACCACCGCATTTTTGTAATGAGTTCAGCTGGCTCAATGGTATGATATTAGATAGGTAATCCAGCGACCTGGGGTCGAATCCACACACAGGTAAAACTTTTTTTAAGTATTTAATTTTAATGAGAGAAATTAAATATCCAAGTGGTTGAGTTTATGGCAACACCTGATAGATGGCGTATCACAGATGACAGACTTGAGCCCCTACAGAAGGTAATACATTAGTAGTTAAGGTTAGAGTGACACGTGATAGATGGCGTAACACAGATGACTTTCGAGTAATAGTACCCTTGATATCTAGCACCATGTAAGCGAGAGGGCTAGCGCCAATGGTGATTAGACCCAATTTTAGTTTGTGCCATAGATGGTTAGGGCCAATGGCAGCTAAGGCCTAAGCAGCTAATGCCTATAGTAGTTAGGGCCAGTGACAGATGACAGTTGACATTGACTTTGACATATGACAGATGACAGTTGACATTGACTTTGACATTGACATATGACAAATGACAGTTGACAGACGCCTGCGCAATAGCTGGCGCCATAGTCGATGACGTCACTGTCTGGCTCAAGTGCCGCCATACCTACTCATCCGGAAATAAGTTTTCACTTCTGGAAATTCAAAATAAAAGCGATAATTGTTGTACTGAGTCTGATTTTAACTGGGATATATCTAAACATAATATAACGGATACCGACAAATTTTTATTTATTTTGGACTCAGATTATTTAACTGTGTTTTGTAAAAATGAAAAACAGTCAACTTGCGACCAACAAAGCTGAGTCTAAAAATAAAAAACGAAAACTTAATACCTTTAATTAAACAAATAAAGTAGGTACAAATTATAACCTGCCAACCTCGCTGCAAACGTACCTAATAGGTACGTTTGCTGCGAGTAATACATGTTTTATAACAACAGAAACGGCACCCGTTGGTTATTTTTAAGCGGCATACCACGGCGACGAGATGGAAACGTAATACTTTTAATAAATATTAGGAGTATGTAAACACGTCTTCTATAATGATTATTAAAACCCGATATGCGACAAACTACCCCGTATAATGACAAATTATCCCTGACACACTAACCCCTATTTTGCCTTCATGTTCAGCATTTTCTTTTTGAGGACTAATCTAGTACTTAATATTTATAATGTTTACTGTGGATTAGGCTTACGAGGGAAACCACTCTAAAAAAAACGCGCCAAGAACTAACTATACCTCAAGGGTGGTGTGGAAATTAGTTATACAGTACAAGAATTTAAAAAAATAACTTTAAAAATCATCATTAGGAGACAACTAACATTTTGCAACAGCACACAGTGTGTCTATTCACGGCTTAATGAGGCAGTCGAAGGATATTTAACGGTAATTTTTGTTTTTTAACTTATTTTTAACATTTGTTTTTTATTTAGTTTTGTTTATTTTCCGAGGCGTGGCTTCAAAAATATTTTTTTAATTGCAAGCAAAATTCCAATCGGGCGCGTAAACCCGCACCGCCGTCGTTGTTCCCAGTCGACTGTTTGAGTTGGTTGGGCGCGGTGTTGCCAAATGCCTGTTCATCGCTAGTTATAAAGTCCGCTATGGCAGTGCTAAGACCCGTAGGTGTAATATGGAGGTAAAACACCCTGTATTGGATATTAGATTGTTATTAGGTAAGATACTCATTAATATATTTCGTAACCATAATGTCATCATTAATTGTGTGTACTAAGCAGTTCCTTAAGGGGAACAACCTTTTGTATGTAGACACTAATTACTATAGACAGAATACATACATTATAACTAGAAGATGAACCCACGCTTTTATTTGAACCCTCCTGAAAGCTAGCCATCAAATCCACATTACATGGCGATCCTGCCAACCCCTAAACTTTAAGAGTTAAGTGAAATGAAATAAAATGGGTAGTGCCAAGTCGAAAGAGGAAATAGTTATTAACCAGGCCTCAAATGGAGATGCAAAAAGTGAGATGCCAAATAGCGGATTCTCGCTATCAGAGTACCTTTTGATAACACTTGTAGTGGCAGTTATCCTTTTTTGCATATATAATATGGTTCTACGTTATCGAAAAGAATTACGAAAAACAATTCGTAGAGAAATTAACAGAAATGAGCCTCACTGATGAGCCGTAAACGGCGAAACGCGTCTGGGGATGAGTTTGGCGGAAGGAAACAGACAAAACCTTTTTCGAATTAATATCTGTGGTCCGGCACTTGTACCGGTTTTGAGAGCGCACTTGCAAAATTTTCTGTTTTTACAGAATAACCCCTTTACGACTGACCTTTTCCAAGGTACCGTACTGGGACGCAAGATGTCGCACCGGGTTCTATAATTCCCGTCGATGATCGACCCTGACAAGTGATTTGTCTTCGAGCCCTGTTTCCTTCTGCCAAACTGAGCCTCACTGATGAGCCGTAAACGGCGAAACGTGTCTGGGGATGAGTTTGGCGGAAGGAAACAGACAAAACCTTTTTCGAATTAACAAAAATGAGTTAAGAAGATCAAGGGACGAATTGACGGCGGAGCAAGAAGTATAAAATTTTTTTTTTAGGTTTTTTAGGGTAATTATAAAAGATGGAATGGAAATATTACCTTACAGTTGTAGTATAAATTATGGAAATAGAAATAATGGAATATGGACACATGGAACAGGGAAATGTAAAATTAGCAAATAAGCAATTATAAATGTTTACTTGTAAGTTTTAGAATTTAGTAAATTTTATTATAATAGGAATTTGAAATAGGGACCTACCTAACAAGTACTGAATCTTAAAAAATTATAAATTGGTATTTTTCATGGGAGATAACCTAAATAATATTTTAAGTTCTCTAGCGAATGTCAAAACTTATCTAATAAAATTAAATTACGACAGACGAAAAACATCCATTGTTTCAACCAAAGTTAGGAAAGCTGAGACTGTTTATTCTAAACTAGCTCAGGAGGTATCTGTTATTAATCGAAAAATACAAAATTCTGAATTAGACGAGGCAGACATTGCATGTTCCAAGAGTACTGTAGAAAAAATTAAAAAAGTATATCAGGAAATTATAAACTTTAATAAACAAATCGCGGAAAGTATAGATTCGGATATGTCGGCTTTTGATCTGAAAGTGGCCACGAGCCTCTTACCTGTAATGGATGACTCGGAAACTATTACCCTTAAATTAATCGAAGCTGCTGAATTTTATGATTCTATGCTTAACGAGGCAGGCAAGCCTGTTTTAATTAAATTTATTTTAAAAACACGAATTTCAAATAATGCAAAATTGCGATTAAAATCTAGCTACGATGCTATGGATTCCTTATAAGGCGACATAAAGAAACATCTTTTAACTAAAAAATCCGATACTGCCCTTCAGGCAAAATTGTTTTCTGCCAAACAAGGCGATAAATCGATTTCTGAATTTGGGAAGAATCTCGAGGATATTCTTGTGAACTTAACAATTTCCCAGGCAGGCGGTAATTCAGGAGCTTTTGACATTCTAAGACCCATAAATGAAAAAGTAGCTGTAAAAAGATTTGCAGATGGCCTTAGAAATCAAAGGCTTAGCACAATTATCTCTGATAGAAATTTTGAGTTCCTAAAAGATGCGGCAGAAGTTGAGGAAATTTCTTCTCAACAGTAATCAACAAATTTTTAATATGTTTAGAGGAAGAGGAAATAACAGAAATTTGGCAACAGATTTTAACAGAGCAAGAAGCTCCGGAAGATTTTCAAATAATAATTTTAATAGAAATTTCACATATAGAAATAGTAATAATAATTATTCAAATTTTCAGCAAAATAATTCTCTATTAAGTAACGGTAATAGGAATCCGCAAAGTCAGCATTTTCAAGGGGGACGCCGAGGACGGTCGTTCACGCGAGGTTATCGTGGAAACGTTCGGAGACAAATAAATTTTGCTGATCAGAACATTAATGCAGGTCAGGAAACGTTACCGTATAATAATTCTTCAGAGCAAACGTTTTTTCGTGCCTAAAGATAAATGCATTCATGATACTATTTTTACTTATTCTCAAAATTACTCAAATTCAGTTTCTTTTTTTGTAAATAACAAAACATTAAGATTTTTAATAGATACGGGAACATCATTGTGTGCGCTTAAGTTAAAACATTTGGATTCTAGAATACCTTTACATTAGGAAAGGCTAAAAATTAAAGGCATAGGTGGTAGAGTGTATTCCATAGGTTATGTATATTTACAGCTTATTATTGAAAATGTAGAGTTTAGAGAAAAGTTTTATGTATTTGATTCGTTGAAATGTCATACCGATGGTATAATTGGTAGAAATTTTTTGGAGAAGTACCAACCTAAATTAAACTATGAAGAAAATACTTTAGGTCTTTCTCATCAGGGAAAAAGTATTATTTTAGACTTAAATACTAGCGGTGGTCAGGTATTAGTGTTACCTGCTAGATGTGAAAGTATTCAGTACCTTGAAACAGGATTGAATGAGGAATGTGTGGTGTTGCCAGGTGAGTTATGCCAGGGTGTGTTTGTAGCAGGAGTGATTGCTCGACCAGAGAATGGAAAATTTCCGGTTAAAATTTTGAATACACGAGAAAGTGAAGTACAATTGAGAAATTGCTTACCTAAGACTAAGAAACTCAGCAATTATGATTGCTGTGAATTTACTTCTCAAAATATTTCAGTTAACAGAGTAAAACAATTATTGGACATGCTTTAACTTAGCTATTTAAATAAAGAAGAGAAAAGCTCAATACAAAAGTTATGTTCTAAATTTGCGGACGTATTTCATATGCCGGGGGATAAATTATCCGTTACAAATCTTTATAAACAGTCAATTCAAGTTAAACTAAACACGCAACCAGTTTATATAAAACCTTATAGGCTACTTCAATCGCAGAGGGAGGAAATAAATAAACAAATTTCTCAAATGTGCGACAACGATATAATTGAGAGTGAGCATGAGTGAAAGGTCGTCTCCTGTTTTACTTGTACCAAAAAAGAGTGAGACATCGGGGGAGAAACGTAGCAGATTGGTTTTAGATTACAGATTTTTAAACCGCAGTTTAGTGGATATCAAGTGGCCTATTGCGAATGTGGTTGATATTTTGGATTCTCTTGCAGGGGCTCTTTATTTTTCACATTTAGATCTAAGTCAGGGGTATTATCAAGTCGAACTAGATGAGCAAAGCAGAAAGTTAACTGCCTTTACAACTGATCGGGGACAATGGCAAATGAAAGGACTTCCAATGGGCCTAAAAATAAGCCCGAGTTCCTTTAGTCGATTAATGACAGTTGCAATGGCGGGTTTAAACTACGAGAAATGCTTTGTTTATCTTGACGATCTAATAGTATTTGAAAGAAACGTTCAGGAACATAACAAAAACCTTATGGACGTTTTTAATAGGCTTCGTAAAGTAAATTTAAAATTAAACCCTTTAAAATGCGAATTTTTAAGAAAAGAAATTCTTTATTTAGGTCACATTATTAGTGATAATCCTCCTGATCCTGACAAAATTAAAGCTTTAGATGAATATCCGGTTCCAAAAAACTCTGACCAATGACGTTTTGTGGCTTTTGCCAATTACTACAGAAAGTTTATTCCAAAATTTGCGGAATTATCCGTACCCCTAAATAAATTATGTAGAAAGTATGCAAGGTTTGAATGGACGGATGAATGTGAGAACGCTTTTAAAATTCTGAAAAACGCGTTAAGTCATTATCCAGTGTGGCAATACCCTGATTTCACAGGAAAAAAATGAATTTATACTTCAAACTGATGCGTCGAAGGCGGCTATTGGAGTAGTGCTGTCGAATAAAAATAACAGACCAGTGGCGTACGCCAGTAGAAGTTTAAATAAAGCCGAATTAAATTACCCTATTATTCATAAAGAACTTTTAGCCATCTACTGGACTGTAAAGCATTTCGACCATACCTATATGGACGCCGATTTAAAATAGTAACTGACCATAAGCCTTTATTGTACTTATTTAGCCTTACTGTCCCATCCAGCCGGTTAACAAAATTTAGGTTAGGCCTTGAGGAGTATGATTTTTACGTTGAATATGTGAAAGGATGTGAAAATGTTACCGCTGATGCGCTGTCAAGAATTGTATTGACATCTGAGGAATTAAAAAGCATGAACAATGACATGATTGCTGTTATGACCCGAGGACAGTGTAAAAGTATGAAAGAGCAAGATTGTGTGTTGGATAAGGATAATCCTAGTATTCGGCTTGATCAACCAAATATTGTGGAATTTCTTAAACTACCTAAACTGACCACTTGGGGAGTTTTTATTATGTTCCATTGCAACTTAGTTTGTACTTCAGTCAAAATACTCGATCGGCATTGACGCGAGACGAAATGTTGAGAGATTTGGCCGAAATAACTAAGAGGGCAAAGTAAAAAGAATTATATATTTTGAAAAATAAGAGTAGTGAAAGGTTTATTAAATGGATAGGTAAAGAAATAAATAATGAACCTAATTGGGGGGGCCCCCGTATAAATATTGTACAAGGAGTTAATAAAGTAATAAATAAGGATGAGAAACGAATTATTTTAAATGATTTTCATTTACTTCCCACAACTGGACACGCAGGCATAAACAGAATGACAAATAATATAAAAAAGTATTACTTTTGGCCAGGTCTAGATAACGACGTTGCAGACTTTGTAAAAAGATGCGAAGACTGTCAAAAACGGAAGCATTGCAATCGTTATACTAGGCAGCCAATGGTTATTACAACGACAGCCAATTATTTTTTTCAAAAAGTATATTTAGACATTGGAGGACCACTACCAACAGATGTTAATGAATTTCCATACATCCTTACTTTACAGTGTGAGTTAACAAAATTTGTGGAGGCATATCCTATGAAAAATAAAGACGCCGTATCTGTGGCAAATTCTTTTGTGGAAAACTTTATCTTACGATATGGAATTCCACAGGAAATTGCAACGGATCGGGGTTTTGAATTTGTATCTTTCACTATAAGTGAGGTTTGTAAACTTTTAAAAATAAATAAAATTCATTCTACGGCATACCACCATGAAAGCATTGGTTCGTGAGAAAATTCACATAAAGTATTGGGTGCCTATTTAAGAATTCAATCCGAAAATAATAATGCTGCGTGGAGCACATGGATTCCTTATTAGTGTTTTTCATATAATAGTACAGTCCACACTGAAACTAAATAATTATACTCCTTTTAAACTAGTATTTGGTAAAAAATGTCAGATTCCTAGTAATCTAAGTAATATCTTGGAACCCATCTATAATTTTAAAAATTACCCTATAGAGTTAAAATATCGGTTACAAAAGGCTCATGAGGATGCAAAAGCTAACTTTTTAAACTCAAAAATGAAGAGAAAGCAAAGTTATGACGAAAAAATTAATCCGATTCAATATAAAAAAGGCGATTTAATACTTGTAAAAAATGAAATTGGAAACAAAATTGAAAGTCCTTGTTTTCTGGGTCCGTATGTAGTTATCAAGGACGAATCTCCAAATGTAAAACTGTTGAAAGATAATAGGGAGATTCTAGTCCATAAAAAATAGAACTAAGTTATATTATAGTTAAGTAACAAAATTAAGTAATTTCAATAGAATAAATTAGTATTAAAAAGGGCCCCACTTTCGTATTCTATTCTTGACTATTCTTGTTTCAACTACTCTATTTTCCTCCTTTTTCTTTTCTATATGTTGAATTGTTTATGAATAAGTTACAGGTTGTTTTAAGTGTAATTATTATTTTAGACGGGACAATTACTTTCATATTACCAATAACAGGAATTTCCATTTGAAAACAAACGTAAATTCCTTAATTTTCCCGGGGGAGGTGTAATATGGAGGTAAAACACCCTGTATTAGCATATTATATTGTTATTAGTTAGGATACTCATTAATATATTTCGTAACCATAATGTCATCATTAATTGTGTGTACTAAGCAGTTCCTTAAGGGGAAGAACCTTTTGTATAGACACTAATTACTATAGACAGAATACATTATAACTAGAAGATGAACCCACGCTTTTATTTGAACCCTCCTGAAAGCTAGCCATCAAATCCTGGAGTTATTACATAGGTCTTATATTAAGAACCACCATTTCGTACGTTTTTAGATTACTTACCCTTAAATATGCTGGTATTAGTTACATGGAGCACCAGCCCATTCTACCAATAATAGTCGGGGAGCCATATATATGCAAGAGTTTTTCGAAGGCTAATATTTTCAAAACGGGTTCAACTATAGTGATTAAAAGCTAGTGTACAGTCAGCAGTTACAGTTCCGGGACATCTGGCGGCGGGACGCGCGCAAAGGTGTAATTTTAATTAGTATAGTAAAAATCTTGAATACTCTCGCAAGATGGGGGCAAAGTCACGTGACACTCTGTCAATTTTGGTCTATTAAATTTTTATAAGTTGGCATGAATTACAGGACCGGACTTGAAAATTATACATGTGATACCTTCTAAAACAATTTATGCAATAGCCTCATCAGTTCTACCGCTTTAATATTGCCAAATAATAAGTAATATGTACCTAATAATTTCTTTTGAAAGTTTTGTTTTATAAATATTATAATTTAAGGTAGGTAATAATAAGCATGAATTTCTATATGGTTTAAAGATAAAGCGTCAAAATAGATTTAAAAAGTTTATAATATTATAAATATCCAAACCTTAAAAATACTAAACTAACTCTAACTGAAACACAACTTAAAATAGGATTCTGTCACTCATATTAAGGACAGATTTTTTTTTGTTTTATTTGTTCAGATTATACCTATAGGTAAAATACCTACAGTTCAACATAAACTAATTGAATTCAAGTTATTACATTCACTGTCAAGAAAATCCCCATATATGACTTACGTAAGGTACGTAGACCCAAATATAGTTTTTATAGAATTTGTTGGCTATGGTACGGCTACATTTCTAAACTTGTATGTGGGCTAACATAAAGTTAAAAGTTTCAATATAGCCAGGGATTTAATTTTTCTGGTGGAAACCCTACTTGAGTTTTTGACTTACATAAGGTACGTAGATCCAAAAGTGGTTTTTATGGAATTTGTTGGTTATGATACAATTACATTATTTCTAAACTTGTATGTGGGCTAACATAAAGTTAAAAGCTTCAATATAGCTAGGGATTTAATTTTTCTGTCAATGGAAACCCTAATTTAACAGTTTTTGACTTAACGTAAGGTACGAAGACCCAAATACGGTTTTTATAGAATTTGTTGGTTATGATACAGTTACATTCCTAAACTTGTATGTAGGCTAACACAAAGTTAAAAGCTTTAGTTTAGCCAGGGATTAAATTTTTCTGTCAGTGGAAACCATATTTAAACAGTTTTTGACTTACGTAAGGTACATAGACCCAAAAGTGGTTTTTATGGAATTTGTTTGTTAAAATGCAATTTATTGATACAGTTACATTTCTAAACTTATATGTAGGCTAACTTTATGTTTAAAACTTTATTTTATTGTCATACAAACAATAATAATAGTAATATCAAATAATAATTTTACTTATGTAAGGTACGTAGACACAGAAAATAGAATTTTATATTTGTTCGCTATCCTATTACATACTAATATGGTTAGCTATTTTAACTATTATAGTAACATACTTTTACTTACTATTACCTTACTATTGCCAAACAATAATAATATTTACTAATAACAATAATAAAAATAATTCCTTCAAAATCAAATAGCTGCTTTTTAAAGGTTAATAATATGGAAAGCTGTTTTGGCATTTGGTAGAACTAGGCGATACCCGGTTTTACTAACCTACCCGGTTTTGTCCAACTCTCCCCTAAATCAGGGAAATACTTAATTTCTACTTATTTTTCTTGAAACAGAAAAGGATATCTAGATAATGTAAAATGCAAAAATTATACATTAGAAACCTAACCTTAACGAACAAAAATTTTACAAACTAACTTTTCGACAAAAATGGCGTTCAGATGAAATAAAACTTATTACTTATCGATGAAATCAACTTAACGAGCAAGGCACACATTAATAATTATGATCCCTAATGAAAAAGAATTAAAAAATTTTAACCTGTATCTAAATTTTTGGTCAAATGAATAATAATTGTAGGTACTTACAATTAAATGTAACAAAAACGCAATTTATAACTCGGTGTTTGGGCTCATTACGGTACGCTACAAATCTAGGGATATTATTATGTCCCAATATCAGCTGATCGATGACAAATATCCGCTGTCATCTGTTTTAAAACGAGACTATTCGTGATATTTAGTATACCTCCAAACTGTGTTCTGAAGGCTTAAAATTTGTACAAAACGAGCAAATATAATATAAAACAGGAATCTAATAGTCGGACAGCGAAACATGGGGACACATAGAGTCAGCGCTACTCCATACTTGTCAAAAAAATGTCCTGACAAAAAGTGTTTTTTGACGGCTCAAACTTTTTTAAATAATAATAACAACTATAAAGTTAATAAAAATTACAGTCAGACTCCTCTGCGATAGAACCACTTCAGTCAGCAGTCGATAGAAGTGTGAGTGGGCACTGCGCGCAACAGTATGTCTAGCCTCTATGGAACTGTTAGGTCCATGGTTCCAATTTACCACTATGCAAGGCGGAACTGATAAAGCAAATACAAAGAGCTGCAAACATTTGGAGTAATGCTGATGAAAAAGTGCCCACTACCATGATCCCGGAGCAAAACGGTTGGCAGTTCATCGATATTATTTTAGTTGGTACGAAGGCGATCAGCTGCCTAATTTTATTTCTGACGTTTTAGTCCAACCGGATGATGTATCTGCAGGTAATTTTTGCCAATCGATTAACAAATGTCATTCAAAACCTTAATTATTGATGTAAGATATGGCTTTAACACCTAATTTTTGGTTTGTACACAGATTCGGAATTAACCACTACTGATGACGCTGAAGAATATGGCGCAATTGCGTTTTATTCCGATGAAGAGAGTGGCGGCGAAGACGACGACGATAGTGATTCACACGAATAGATGCTTTTATTTTCAATTTTTTAAATTTTTTTTTGCTTATAAGACAATTGAAATTTTCTTTCTTTGATAAATTAACTTTTCTATATTTATAAAAATACTGTTTATAAAAATGATTCCTCGAAATAAAAAATTCGCCAACCGTAATAAATATAACTTTGTTAGCTTATATATATTTGTGAAACTACCCAAATCATAAATATAACTAAATCTGAAATAAAGACAAAACTGAAATAAATATAATTATTAATAGTTATTTATGTACCAAGGCCGTAAAGTGATTCTTTATCGGACGAGTCTGAAATTATGAGATGAGCGAGCGAGGCGAATAACAGGCGAGTCGATAATAGTTATTTACCTAACAAGTGCGGAAAGTGGTCCTTTACCGCACGCGACGGCAGTTGCACGAACGACGCGAAGCGGAGTTCGGGCAAGCCGTTAAGGGCGGTAAAGACACTTTACGCACGTGGTAGGTACACAATTTTTCCTTCGAGCAATAATATTTGGAACAAAAATCAAATTTAAAAGAAAAAATTTATAAAAAGTAACAAATATTAATTGTTAAAAGCTATAAATATTTTTATATTATGCATTGCGCGAATGCAAGTACATCAATTGCATTTTTTGAATAAAATTAATACAGTGCGGTAAAGAATCTTTACAGCACTGAGTGCGGTAAAGAATCTTTACCGCACCGGTAAAAAAAAGAATTATATTACAAAATTAATACAAAAAGAAACAATATTTTTTAAAAATATTTATTACATACAAACATTATAATATAAAAATATAGCTAACGATAAATATTAAAATTAAATGTACAATTTGTAGCGCAATGCAAATTAAGTGCTGAGCGAGCTTGATTTTGTTCATCAGATGTAGTTGAGCAGTTTTTGTAAATTACAGAAGCGTTATTTTCTTGCGCCATGCATGGTACAGTAGATTGTTGTGACCTGAAAATTGCTAAAGGTGTAGGCGTTGGGTTGTTTCGTGTTGATAGACCAGGAGCATCCTCTAAAGTCTCTGTCACTGCTACTGACGTTGATGTTAAAGTTGAACACTGCTCAGTGCTTCTATTTGGGGTACTAGAGCTTTGCAGAATGTTTTGAGCAATCCTTTTTTTATTTTGCAAGGAATCTTCTATGTACGACTCTGCTACAGAGGTGGATTTCCATCCACCGTGCCTCTTAATGTTTGTTATGTTGCTGCCAGATTCTGCAAGCATAGTTGCCGATGATCTTCTAAAGCAGTGCCCGGTATACATCTCTGGATTGGATAGATGTAAAAATCCAGCAATATTTGCTGGCATTTTTCCGATAGTGTTAATGCCCACGCATTGTTGTGAGCATTTTCCAGCTTTATATTGTATAAAAAAACGTCTATGCGGGGTGGCACCAGGGCGCAAAGCTACATATTTTCTGAATAAGCCTAGGTAACTTATTCTTATATTTCCAGGATCGCAGACGACAAATTTTCGTGAAATATTTGTCTTTGTCGCCTTTATTGATACAACCAGCAAATCTTCTTTATCTTCAACGTCATCAACCGTTAATTTCATTAATTCTTCACGGCGACAGGCGCCTGCAATACCGAAAATGGCAGCTACCTTAATCATAAGGTAAACTTCATTGGGTGCTTCGATTAGAAACTGCTCTGTCTGTTCTTTTTCCAAAACCTTGGATTTTTTAGGCTTATAACCTACATTTAGTCGCTTTATGTATGATGTTAACTTATAGAATCTTTGAATATCAATGTTTTCCTTTACTTGTAACGTTAGTTTTAACATAGAAAACTTTGACCATAAGCTTGAAGGTGAATATTTTTTCGATATTTTATAAAAATATGCCAAAAGTACCTCTTCGTTAATTCCTGACGCTTTTTTTTCTTTGCACCATGTTTGTAATTGTTCATATTCTTTATTGTACCGGTCCTGGGACTTTTGTGGAATTAAAGAGCCGATTGCTGCATTCGCTGCTTCAGATATTTCTTCATCGGAGCTCTCCATCTCTCAAGAATAAACGTTATACCACAGCTTTATATTAGAAAATGAAAAATTTGAACCACGAAACACGCGAAATTAACTGAACTGTTTAGATGGTATCTACAGACGCGAAATATAATAATGAGTTGTTGCTATGGGAATACAATGCAATGCAGTCGAGCAGATTTTGACTAATGCCATCTAGATCAGACGTTTAATCAAATTCCTGTCATAAAAATTATGACATAAAATTATTTATAATATTTTAGGTACAGGGTGTTTCATTATATAAGTAGAGAAGAAACGTATAAAAGTATGAGACCAAAAATAGGTACCTAGTAAAAATATTCGTAATGATGTGATACTTATCGCCGTTAGTTGTGGTTAGCATCATAATGTAGTAAATTAAATAGAACATATTACGCATATAATAAAATTTACAAGAGTGCGGTAAAGAAATTTTACAGCATTGGGTGCGGTAAAGAAATTTTACCGCACTTACCGCACTGAGTGCGGTAAAGTACTACTTACGACATGAAAATGAGTGCTGTAAAGTGTACTTTACCGCACGCGAGTAGGAAAAGATACTTTACTGACGTGGTGCATACAAAATTTTATCGCCAATCGTTCAGAATTTATAATATAACAAATTGAGGTATAACTTATCACAATAAATCGCGAGAAAACTATTATCGAGCTGCCATAGAGAAAGGCGTGACAGTGACAGACGATTTTTGATTAATAAATGTGAAAGTCACTAATTTGCGGAGGGTAAAAGTATTTTATTTTACAATAAAATAAAATGTTCGTTTACTTCCGGAAATCACTCTGATAATGTACGGCTTTACTGACGGTTGACGATAATAGTTATTTATGTACCAAGGCAGTAAAGTGATTCTTTATCGGACGAGTCGATAAAGACACTTTACTGATGGTGGTGCATGGTGCAGAATTTATAATATAAAAAATTGAGGTATAACTCATCGCATTTTATTATAACAAAGAAAACAGCAAATATACACGTCAAAAATGACACGTCAGAAAATTTCGGCTGACCACGTTCGTATTCCAAAGCACCCCTCAAAAAATTTGACCTACTATTTATCGAGCTGTAATAGGGAAAGGCGTGACAGTGACAGACGATTTTTTATGACATGTCAGAAAATTTCAGCCGACCACGTGCGTATTCCAAAGCACCCCTCAAGAAAAAATTTGCGGCAGGTAAAAGTATTTATCTGCCGCATTTGCGGCAGGTAAAGTATTTTATTTTACAATAAAATAAAGTGTTCCTTTACTTCCGGAAATCACTCTGATAATGTAAGGCTTTACTACCGGTTGACGATAAATATTATTACAGGACTGTGGATCACAAACGGTGAAGTATTATTGATACGCGAGAAAGAGTAACTGAAACAATGACATTTAATTGTAAAATATTTAGAATCGTAGCGATATTACTCTTTCTTTATTCCTGAGCTAATGAAAGTTAATTTGATTTTACAATTTTTTTTAATCAACCTCTCATATACGTATTTGAAAATAAAAAAAAATCATAGCTTAATCACTAGAAGAAATTTATCATATTTATAATATTATGTTATCATTTGTCGTTCTAAATAACTAAAATTGTCAAAAAATTATAAATTTCTTTTTTATGAAACGTTATTGACAGATATTGAGGCTAAACATATTGATGCGCGCAGTGCCCACTCACACTTCTATCGACTGCTGACTGAAGTGGTTCTATCGCAGAGGAGTCTGAGTGTATTTTTTAAAACTTTATAGTTGTTATTATTATTTAAAAAAGTTTGAGCCTTCAGAAAACACTTTCGGTCACGACATTTTTTTGACAAGTATGGAGTAGCGCTGACTCTATGTATCCCCATGTTCCGCTGTCTGACTATTAGATTCCTGTTTTATATTATATTTGCTCGTTTTGTACAAATCTTGAGCCTTCAGAAAACAGTTTGGAGATACTAGTTAAAATTACACCTTTGCGCGCGTCCCGCCGCCAGATGTCCCGAAACTGTAACTGCTGACTGTACACTAGCTTTTAATCACCAAAGTTGAACCCGTCTTGAAAATATTAGCCTTCAGAAAACTCTTGCATATTTTTTGTGCCTGCTCCTGGACTATAAAGTGGGCATACAATTATTAAACGTGAGTTATAAGATTGATCTATGGAACTCCTTTTTTTAAAAAATACCATATTTCTTTTAAAGGACATAACATTGGTACTTTACAGCTGTCGAACCTGACTCGAGACTAACTGTATATTACAATTATTGTAAAACAATAAAACAGAACATAAACGCTTAGTTTGCATGAGATAAAATAATGCGGGGTCGGCATAGCTCTGGGTAAGATTCGGTTGCGGTTTCGCCACATTCACAAAATAATAGTATATTAATGTACACGTTTTATAAAACTTCATTTTATAGCACGCGTTCATGTTAAAAAACGAGCCGCTTGCGGCGAGTTTTATAACGGGACAAGTGCTTAAAACTGCTTTATATAACACGTACGTTATACTATTTTTTCTAATTTGTAGTTTTTTCAATAAAAAACACATATTTAAAAAGAAAATAAATCCTTTAAATTTTGTAAATTTTTATGTCTAAATTTTATGTTGGTAATACTAATTTTTATTATAGTAGCCTCTGGACAACAAAAATTATTTTGCGAACTGTAATTTTTTGATTTATTGATCCTTTTTCACCACGAGATTCTAAAGTTATTTTAGCGATATGAGATTTGAAATTGGACGGAATACGTTGTGTGATCCTTGTACATTGGGTACATATACAGAGCGTTCGGAAATTCGGGCGATTTTGCTACTTTTTTTCGAATTTTAAAAGACGTGATTTTACGTCACGGCATTGCAAGTTAGTATAGGGAAGATGGAAAATTCAAATAAAGTTGAAGTTAAAATCGACATTGGAAGGTTAGTAGATTGAATTTTGGATAGGATTTGGCAGAAAATGATAGCTTGAAGCATCTACAAAAGATTAATTTATAGATTTATGCAACCAACATACATGACTGGTTATCCACACAGAATAAAAAAGTAGGTTATCAAGCTATTTTTTCTCTGAGAAAAATGGGTTTTCTCGTAAATCACAAAGGCCGCGCAAGTCAATAAAGTAAAATATTTACATGTTACCAACATCAAATAAAGAAAAAATGCGTATCGAAATAGCTTCATTACGATACGCAAATGCGTATCGTAATAGACTTGTTATGATACCAAATTAGAAAATAGCTATTTATACAATACGTTGCGAAATGAGTGTCTTTTAGGCACGTGACGTGAAAATTGTCCAACGAGGCAAAGCCGAGTTGGACAACTAACACGTCAAAGTGACTAAAAGACATTGTTTCGTAACGAATTGTATACAATATTTTTTCTACTGAGGTTTTATAATAAAAAACTTAATTTTACTAACATTTTATTACCTATGTTTCATTTACATCTTTCATGTCAAAAAAATCGACAGTTGTCAAAAAAAATTCTATAGATTTTTTTGTCAAAAACTGCGACAAATATAAAAGTAAAAATGAGTGATTTAGAGGACTCAGCCATTGAAAATGCCCCAAATGAGGCAATGGTGTACCTTGTTCCCCAAAAATCAAGAAGTTTGTATGAGGGCACATACGAAAAATTCAAAAAATGGTGTGAAGAAAAAAAGGTAAAAAACTTATCAGAAAAACTCTTTTTGGCATATTTTTCACTATTATCCGATGCCTATAAGCCATCAACTTTGTGGAGTACTTACTCAATGCTTCGAACGATGGTTTATTTGAATAAAAATGTTGAGATGAAGACATTTACAAATCTAATCGCATTTTTGAAAAGAAAATCTACGGGGTATAAACCCAAAAAGTCGAAAGTTTTTTCTAAGGAACAAATAGAAAGGTTTGTCAAAGAAGCAGACGATAAGAACTATTTATTGGACAAAGTCATACTTATTGTGGGAATCTCTGGAGCATGTCGCAGAGAAGAACTCATATTTAAATATGAATAATATCGAAATTTCGGAGTCTTTAATTAAAATATCCATTCCAAACACTAAAACAAATGTTGCAAGAAGCTTTGTAATTAGCGAAGGCTCTATTGACGGCATCAACTTCTTAAATATTTTCCGAAAGTACGCGCAGTTACGTCCAGCACACATAACCCATGAAAGATTTTTTTATCGCATACAGAAACTCCAAATGTTCCAGACTTCCAGTGGGTATTAATACCATTGGAGCAACACCAAAGAAAATTGCTGAGTTCTTGGAGTTTCCAAACACTAAAGAATATACAGGCCACTGCTTTCGAAGATCTTCAGTAAATTTTTTAGCTGACTCTGGAGCGGATATATTGATGCTAAAGCGACATGGAGGTTGGCGGTCAAATACCGTGGCTGAGGGGTATATAGGCGATTCTTTAGAAAATAAAAGAAAAATTTCCGAAAAAATTCTTGGTGAAAAATCTTTGGACGCTAACAACAAACGTGTTAAATCTAATGAATCCGAGTGTTCTACCAGCTCTACTAGTGTACTAGTGGTATGGGTTTAATTGATATTGCTGTTGCAGATTCTATTTCTATTTCAAGTTCAAATTCCTCATCAATTTTACAAAGAGAAATATCTCAACGTACTGTTTTAGGTTACCCCAGCATTAATTTTAATAATATAAGTAACTGTACTGTTAATATTTATAATAAATAGGTAAAACTATAGTCTGTTTTTATATAGCTATTATTTGTAAATAATTACTTATTATTAGCTGTTTCATTTGCCCCTTTCAAAAATTGACACTTGCCAAAAAATATTAAATTATACCTAGTCTGTGGTTACGTTTTAATTGTAAATAATTACCTGCGTTACTTTTAAGCACGTTGCTCCTGGTAACGTGCTTAAAAGTTTTTTTAAGCACGCTGCCTTTAAAAGGAGGTTATTAAAAAACCATAATGACAATCGAAAAGAGGTTATTATAAAACGTCAGTAGAAAAAGTTATTTAAGGTATTAATTTGGCTGGACACTTTTGGTACAGTGGGACATGAAGTGAAGTTAGAGTCAGTTGAAGGGTTACTTATCTTTGGGTTTTATAAACAATAAATTAAATCGTTTGTTAACATTTATAAATTGCACTTAAATAACTAGAAATATTGCCTGGTGCATTATAATTTATAAATGGGTTGTTAAGCGTTGCTGCGTAGTTCACAACGGATGAGGTTTTCGATTCCTTAAAAGCCACTCTGCACAATCACCTCCACTAGTCACAAAAATCACAAAGTTCGTTCGATAGTTTAATCGTTCCCGAAATTTAGTTTTAAGATATAATCAATACTATCGTTCAGCACGACTGCGCCCGTTTTACGATTGATCTATGGAAATTCTTTAAAAAAAAATTATTTAAAAGTACAAGTATAACATTGGTACTTTAGAGCTGTCGAATCTGAGTCTAGACTAACTGTGAATTACAATTGTAAAACAATAAAAGAGAACGTGAACGCTCAGCTTGTATGAGATAAAATAATTCTGGGTCGACATATTTCTGGGTAAGGGTATGATATTAATCATGTCTGAAAATACATGGATTGGTAGACAAGGTCTATGGAATTGGACCTCAAGATTTTCAAAACTTACCCCATTAGATTTTTATTAGTGGGATACCATAAAAAATTTATAAAACCCCAGTTACCACCAGAAATGATCTAGATTTTATCCAGAGTAACAAGGGCAACTCTAGGCTCTACAGACAGCACAGAACCCATTACAATGACTATTCACAAGCGCAGCGAAAGACATTTCAAGCAATTTAATTATTAATTTTATTTTTTGTGTTTCTTTTATATTTGCTTTTTTGTACAATTTCATTCTACTTATGCATTCATAAATTAATAAAATATTTTAATTTTAAAATGTAAGAAAATGTTGTCATTGTATTTGATAGTACAAAAAACAGAACTTTTCTCACAGGGAATTAACTTGATCATGTAACTAATACCAGCAGTTCTCGAGCGTATTTAAGCGTAAATAATTTCAAAGTCCCAACCGATGACTTTTTTTTGCATCCTTTAAGATTTTGATGTTTTGATTAAGTTGACATTTTTTCTTTTTTATTTATTTACGAAGAAAATCTGCCATTAACTACTATTATATATTTAAACATTTAAGTTTATATATTAATTTACTAAAATGTCTTGTAAGCTCGAAATGGCTAAAGATAGGTATATAAAAGTGTTATCCTATTTAGTAGATATTATTTTATACCAGTTTTCGTTAAAAATATAAAATACAGGGTGTTCTATTAGAGGGTATCGTATTTAAAATTTATAAGTTGCTATCAGTGGCGGCTTCTCCTATGAGGCAGTGCCTCACCAATAATTTTGCAATTTAAATAAATTACAAATTTATATTACTTTACTATTTGCATAAATATATATCCATTAGAATTAATGCCGTCAATCTTAACGCGCTTCGCTAGAAATATCATCTACCATCCATCTCATTTCTGCATGCGGTCGTATATGGTAGATGCCGGTCTCGCGCTTTCTTGTCTTTCCTGATCCGTTGCGTGTTTTGTTATTATATCATCCATCTCATTTCTGAATGCGGTCGTATATGGTTAGAGGCCCGGCCTCCCGCTTCCTTGTTTAGCGTATTAGTGATAGAAATATCTAATGTGATGTATGATACCCGTAATAGGCCACTCGAATCTAGCTTTAAATAGCGCATAAAAACATTCTTATAAGGCGAGCCTCAACTCTCTACGTAAATTTAATACGAACGCGAGGGGACTAATCTAATCTATAAAGATGAACGCCGCGACACGGTATTTGGAGAAATACTATTATTAGATTAACAGGTTGTCCGTTGAAAGTTAAAAGTTTAGAGTTTAGAGAGAGTGCAAAGTGCATTGTATTTTATTTTAGTTTTCGGTAAATACTTTTGTAGTTTTCCGTACTGATTTTTGTTTTACTTTTTTTCCAACAGTAGGCAGTGATTTCTCTAAAATATTAATATTACATTACTTTTATTACTTATTAGTTTATTTGTTTTGTGCTTATTAGCGAAAAACAGGATCTAGCACAGCATCACAACTTCCCCAGGTAAATGTAAACATTTGCAATCCTACTTGTGATCTTGTTAATTTTTTAGTAAATGAGCAGAATTTTTCAAGTAATTCCTATGAAGATAAATAATTGTACATAGTAAAAGAAGTAAAGCGACCTGTTCCAGATTTGAGTAAACGTCTTGTTACTATCGGTGGGATGGGGAAATCAAATCGGAGCTTTCAAAACACTTGGTACGAAGTACGACTGGCTTACTGGTAGTGTAACGTTAAACAAATTATTTTGCTGGCCGTGTATTCTGTTTGCAACAAATAATAGCGACAAAGTTTGGTCAAAATGTGGTTAACGAGATTTAAAAAACTTGTCTAAACTTTAAAATCTAACCTTGCTAAAAAAAAAATTCAACTGTGCCTCACCACAAAGACCACGAGCCGCCCCTGGTTGCTATGCGTTTTAGAATAATCTGGCAACTCTTTAAAAATTTAAACGATTGAACACTAGCTCTTATCCCTATATCCAAATTGTCAAAAGCATATCTTTTGTCGTTTTTTAAATATCTCTAGTAGACCACTGAGCTTAGCCTACCTTATATGCTATTAAAGTGTTGAGATATGGCAATTAAAGATACATGTTGATTAAATAATTTTGTGCAATGCAATGCTTGCTAAGAATATGTAATAGAAAAACTTTTTAATGAAAATGGAGACAAATTGCATCAAGTGCAAAACTACAATAATTAAATAAAACATAATTTCGATTTTAAAAAGGCCATTTTACAGTACTATCTGTCTATCTGTTGGCACAAAAGCTCAATAGTACTTTAGAATCAAAACCAAACTAGAGGGATTTCAGGATTGACTGCATCGATCTCAGCCTGTCAAAACTGAAACCTTTTTACAGATAATTGTAAAAACAATACTCTTATACTTTACGCTAGATCTAGCAGCAACGGTTGCTTTCTAATATAAGCGTTTAGGAACAGCTGTGTCACTATCTACTTTGTGCCTGGCTGTCGGTAACCTTCGGCTTATTACTCAGGGGCTGCTTATAAGCGACATTCATGCCAAAATGCAATAAATGCAAGGCCTACTAAAGTAATAGTTTGTTAAGTAAAATAATAGTTTAAAAATATCATGAATTGTTCACATAATTTTTTTATTTACTTATTATTCCCGGGCCGATTGAAACGACGAACTAAAAGCACTAATTGATGCTGTTTAAACTATAATAATTGCATAATAATTTTTCTTTGTTGAGACTTTTAAAATTATTGTGTATTGTTAAAAATCTTTAAAAAAATTAAAAACGATATTCGCATTATCTCGTATTATTTCGGATTTCTTCAAATGTAGGAAAGTACCTATATATTATAATATAGGGGAAAGCGGGGTAGAACGGGGTACCTAACGTTTAGAGACAATTTAAATATTTAAAATGGTTAATAGTTGAACATTTTCTGGCGCCTACTGGATATTTGGAGTACAAGTTCGTAGTTTTAATATTTTTTAATTGCGAATTTCAAAACATTCCTGGCATTATAGAAATTAAAAAAAAAAATGCATTTTGCCCCGCTCTGCCCCGCAGGTGGGGCAGAATGGGGTACTTAAAATTTAAATTAATACTCCACTTTATAGATAATAATCGTAAACATTAATCAAAAATTATCATTAAAAATTAAAGTTGCATACAAGATATGGGACAAAAAGTAAAACATTTACTGGCAAAATTTACATGCGTGGAGGTGGGGCAGAACGGGGTACCTAGCATATGTACCCCATTCCGCCACACCCCATTCCGCCCCACGTGGTTATTTTAGGTAAAAAGTGTTAAATTTTTGTGAAAAAAACAAATGAAGTAAAATACGGCGTATAGAAAGGAAGCCACTGAGATAATATTTTCGATAGGAAATTCAAATTTAGCATAAATAAACAAAAACCTCACTCACCGTGATAACTCTACGGATTAAAAATTACAATTTCGCGCCAATATTCACACAACTAAACACACAACCTACACAGTGGACGTTTTGCGGCCATCTATCGGAACAGTAAGTAAGAAAGCATAAAATGACTCTATCGGCAGAATTTGAAACATTTCTGGTAGTGCCTTTGGTTTTTATAATGGGTACCCCGTTCTACCCCAGTACCCCGTTTCGCCCTACTGTCCCCTAGCTATTATATGATGTAGATATGAAAATATTTGCAATTTCTTTAATTTAATTCGCCTTATACATATCTTTACAACTCTTACCTTTTCGAGATTACCCGGTCTTTAAAGTTCGAAATGGAAAAACGGAACTTTAAGTAACTGCTAGTTGAAAATGTCAAGAAAATAATTGTAAAATTTTCCGCAGTTATTAGTGCATTAAGTGTATTAATACGTTTTTTTAAAATTTAGAATAACGCAAATGCAGTTCCCCTGAACAACATAATATTTTGCAATCGCAAAAGTTATTACAACAACAGACAACTTGCGGTATGCTTCAAGCCAAATTTAAAAAGTCAAAATAAGGAAAAAATGTTTAAATTCAACCCATCACTTTTAACATTTTACATGACGTACTTCCCGATTCAATTAATTTTCCATCCATTCTCGTACGCAGAGAATTCGTGCATAAACACAGGCTAATGCTAACATGCTCTAGAGATGGGGCGCTCATGAAAGAACCCCTCCACGAACACCAACATGCTTATCAACCAGGCAAATCTTGTGAAACTGACTTACACAACCTAATAACGAGGGTCGAAATAGCGCGATATTACAAAGAAATTGCCATAGGCGTTTTTATTGACATACAGGGGGCTTTTGATACCGCCTCCTGTATCGCAATGATGTCTGCCGCAAAAAGACATGGAGTCAACGATACCAAACGAAGATGGTAGGAAGTAGCTTACAGGGAAGCCGATTAACGCAAGGTTATCCTCAGGGAGGGGTACTGTCACCTCTCCTGTGAAACTTGGTGGTAGATGAGTTACTAGCATGTCTTAACGCAGAGGGCTTCTACGGCCAAGGCTATGCAGACGATGTGGTAATACTCATCATCGGTACACATGCCACTATATTAGCAGAGCTTATGCAAAGAGCACTAAACATCGTGCAACGCTGGTATGAGAAGGTAAACATCAAAGTCAACGCTGCTAAGACTGCAACATTACCATTCACCAAACGAAGACTGGCAGGGAACTATAACAGCGCCTCTAGGATCAAAGCAAACGGGAAATGGAAACAATGCCCCGAGAAAATAAGACACACAAGAGCCACGGACCTTATCAACGACGAGCTTTTGGAAATGCAAACCGATCGCATGAAAGCGATATATAACTTTATAAAACCATTTAATATTAGGTGTAACTCTGACATGTGGTCTAAAGGAAAATCTCCGTCACTAGAAAATGGCCTAGTTTGATACACTGATGTATTGAAAACGGCCAACGGGGTAGGCGCAGGTATATTTGGGAAAAGACCCAGAATGGATAGCAGCATTCCCCTGGGGAACTACGCCACAATATACCAAGCAGAAGTTCATGCGATACAAGCATGAAAAGAATCTTGGAAGGGGCTACCACGACCAAACCATACATATCATGTCAGATAGCCAAGCTACCCTTAAAGCTTTAAACTACTTTCGATTTACATCAAAAATTACAATGCCTTAATGACCTAACAGACCTGGCAGCCAGAAACAACAAGATTGAACTCCTATGGGTTCCTAGTCATTCAGGGATAAGCAGATGAACTGGCAAAAACCGGATCTGCTCAAAATTTCAGGGGCCCAGAACCCACCCTTAGAATATCAAAAAAGACAACCAAAACAATATTAGACAGATGGGCGCAAAAGCAACATCTGTCTCGATGGAACGATACACCTGGCCAGGCATACGCACGGGCCATCATTGATAGGCCCTCGAAGAAGCTATCAGCTGGAATGCTGCTCTTGACGCGCACCCAGCTAAAACAAGTGACCGGCCTGCAATGCTAACTAAAATTAAAACTTTTATGCATCAAAGCATAAGTTTTTTTTATTTTTACGAAATAATATATACATATCCTTTCTTTGGCCCTCCGTGTTAAAGAATTAAAAAACTGTGATAAATCAAAAACACTAGCTTACAATTATATTAAAGAAGAGATCGATAAGCAGTTATTAAACGTTATATAAATTTAGGTTTTTATAAATGAATTGTTACATTATGCAATATTAATTTTTTTTGGAATGGAATAAACTGGCCTTAGATCCAGCAGCACATAGGAGCTTTTAGTGGAATTCAATGAGACGTCTTAGTGAGAATGAACTATACCCCAAACTGCCAATTCTAGGTGTTTGGTAGATTTACCGAATAATCGGACAGTCACCCCTGCATTCTAGTAAAGAAGTAAGACAGCCTGAGTTCAAGAACTCGTTTCATGGTTTGGAATTTCCTATTTTTATCTACATTTTGGTAGGATTATCTAGATGTGTGGAAATTTTTAAGTTCCCACCTCATCTAAAAGTCGTTTTTTTTTCGGACAAACAGTTGTTACTTTCAGCATTAATGCTCCTACTAGAACTACCAAGAATAAGGCCGGTATGGTGGCAGAGCTACCGCATTTGTCCGCGGCGACACGGATTCGATTCCCAGGGCAAGTGTACGCTTAGTATACCCAAAAATCTTAGAAGGAAGAAAACAATATCTCATTAGTTGAGTTTTGAATACGATTCACTGACTAAGGCGGATAATTATGTTTTTTCGGGAACTGATGGATAAACTAGTGCATACGCGTGATCATTTTTGATCCCTCATCTAAAACTGTAGGCCCCATTTGGCTGACATTACCGACGATATATACAGGTGTAATAAGCCGCTTGGCTGCAGTATAATGGCAACATGTCAACCCTCCTTGAACCATCCAACCAACCAACCATGAATAAAACATTATGCTAAATAGTTAGTTTATTGTTAAATTATACTTTGGAAAAATGCGAAAATATGACAACGATTCAACATTAAATTAAGGCAAGAATCACTGTTACAAATAACGTCAGAACAGGGGATTAGGGGTTTCCTTCATGTGAAAATAGATAGATTTATATTTTGATGTTATTAAAGGTAATATTATTGTCATACAGAATTATTAATGGTTCCTGATCAACTGCATGTGGTCACTGTGGATGTTGTGCTGTTCTGGGTGTTTTTTTATATCACACAATTGTTTATGTATTGTCATTTTAATATGTGGTTAGATAAATATAGGGTATTCATTTGGGTTGGTCATTTATCAACGAAAGAATTGATGTCAAGCACGGTTAGGTCAAATGATTATGGCTAGTAGAAGGGATATATTATAATACAGTCTGATCGACCTTTCATTACTTAACATTTTTCACTAAACGATGAGTTATCAGATACTATTATTCCTTTACCAAGGTCTCCAATAGCTTCACTGTAAAAAATTGTATTGTAGTTACTTACCATTGAAATTTCCATTACCAGTAATGCGATATTTATCGAGTATATTAGAAAGTTCGTTAACATAATGTACTTTGTATAAGTGTTGGTCAATTTGACGAACCTAAAAATTATTTATAGATCAGAACAGGACGGTTGTTATAAAAGTGAAATAAGTATAATAATAAAACCAAGATTTTAGTAAAAATCATGAATGTATAAAATAAATTATAGTGATAGGTAGAAAATTAATCTAGGTGTGAAGATACAGGTACATAAAGGGACACTCAAAAATGAATTCTACATTTACAATATTCCAGAAAGCATGACTTTAAGAACTAGACCAGATTCTGATGAAAACCGACCTCATTATGCAAGTTTTGTATAAGAACGTTAGGCAACACTCTGTCAATGCCAGACGTCTTGATTTTGGCGGGACGTCCCGATTATTAAATAAAAATTAAATGTCCCGCGCGGGACAGGCTCAGTCCCGCTTTGATTATGGCACTAGCTCTTTCAACAGTTTATAAAAAAAGATACCAGGAATATGTTTAAACTAGTGTCTTTCATATTAAGTATCCCAACATCAGACTGCTTTCCTGAACGCGTTTTTCCCAAATGAATTTAAAATGCTCGGATGCCAGAAATAAATGCTCCGTAAATTTAATAAAAGCAGAATTACTCATCCAGTTTAATCTACAGATATCCTGTGAAACTTTAAAATAAGTTAAATCTTCACATAAATATCATGAATAAGTAATTCTTACAAACATTTTTCTCTTATTGTAAGTTGCAATTTGTAACACTCACTCCTCAGACTATTGTTTGAAACGCGCGCCATATTTTTTAATCAATAAAACTTTTTTGATTTCTGTTTTTTTATTTTTTTTATTCAGAAGACGAATAAGACTCAACTATTTAACGATAGGGTAAATCTGATTTAAAATATTATATTTTTATTAAAATTCATTTTCTATTGCTATTTTTGCTATTTATTGTCACGAAAACGTAATTTAAACTCAAATAAAAAGATAAATATTTAAAAACTTGTGATTATATAAGTTTTTTACTATGTCCCGCTTTCGACGAAAAAATCCCGCTTTTTTCACTTAAAAAGTTCCAAAATCCCGACTTGGCAAAAAGCAACGCTCTCTCTAGCCTCCAATAAACCCAAAAACGACATGTCACATTTTTATTAAAACTGAGTCTATGCCATTTTTGTATATAAAGTGATTCACGTTAAGCGACCGACTTGACGGAATCAAGTAACTTTTTAGTAACGGGCATCATTTACAATGTTTAAGAAATATAATTTAACATTTCTGTCATTTACGTATCGTAAGTTATGGCTAATTTTATTATCGAAAAATATACCGAGAAAAAAGTTCGAAAGTAAATACCTCTTATAGAATACACTAGATTGTATGCATTTTAAAGGAATCAAGATTCCAACGTTAACAATTTGTCTTTTATCTGTATGGTCCACTGAATTAGGTTTATAATATTTTGTGGAAAATTAGATTCTCTTAAGCCGGAATTATGTTTTCACAGGTATGGTTATAATATCAATTATTTGCCCAGTCAGTGGTGTAGAAATCAATAAAATAATAAATAAAAATAAACTTAGGCCGAAATTATTAATTGGTATCTTGTTAACATTAACTATGATATAACTTCTAACCACAGCGCCGCACGTGCGTAATTCGTTTACAAATAATTGATATAAGAACTAACATTTATCCGCATAATATTATGTGGATGAAGAATTTGTGTTCGTTCACGAATATTTGAAGATTGAGCCGAATACGAATGTTTGTCTCCTTGAGTCGGTAAATTAACACTCATCAAAAGACTCAATTAATAAATGCAAATATTCATTTCTAAAAATGTAATGTGTTGATCGTCTCCGAAACGAACATTAGTACACGATTATTTGATACTAAATTATCTCAGAATTCCCGAATATTCGTATAACCATGTATACAATACAATACAATACAATACAATACAATACAATACAATACAATACAATACAATACAATACAATACAATACAATACAATACAATACAATACAATACAATACAATACAATACAATACAATACAATACAATACAATACAATACAATACAATACAATACAATACAATACAATACAATACAATACAATACAATACAATACAATACAATACAATACAATACAATACAATACAATACAATACAATACAATACAATACAATACAATACAATACAATACAATACAATACAATACAATACAATACAATACAATACAATACAATACAATACAATACAATACAATACAATACAATACAATACAATACAATACAATACAATACAATACAATACAATACAATACAATACAATACAATACAATACAATACAATACAATACAATACAATACAATACAATACAATACAATACAATACAATACAATACAATACAATACAATACAATACAAAATGTCTTTATTGAATACCATAGAAATTTATAACAAAAAAAAAACATAATGAAAAGTGATGGCGACGTTCAAATTAATGCTCTTCCAGGCAACCAACACTAGAAACCTTGAGAATGCTAGATAAAGCATAGGAGCTAGCTAATGCTGCTTCTCAAGGAGAAGTTGAGGAAATACTAAACAGACTGAAGAAAAGGAAAGCTCCAGGAAAAAAAGGAATAAGCAATCAAATGCTGAAAAATATGGGCAGGACAGGAATAGCCGCCATAGTGAATATAACTAATGGCGTAATGAGGATGGAACACTATCCAAAGGAATGGAAACATGCTGAGGTCATAGTACTAAATAAACCTGGCAAGGAAAAAGCAATTCCCCCAGAACTATAGACCAATTAGCCTACCGTCAGCACTTAGCAAAGGGACTGAAAGAGTCATCAATAATAGGCTAAAAGAAGAAACTGAAATGCTAAATATGATACCAGACGAACAGTTTGGTTTTAGAAATGCGCATTCATCAGAAGAACAAATACTGAGGATAGTGGAAACAGCAATGAAAGGATTCCAAGAGAAAAAGTCCACACAGTCATAGATGTAGCTAGAGCCTTTGATAGAGTATGGCACCAAGGCCTAGTATACAAGATGGCAACAACTGGATACTCAGAGAAAATATGCAATATAATACAGAGTTATTTGCAAGAGAGAACGTTCAGCGTAAAAATCGGACAGGAAAAATCAGAACCTAGAATGCTAGAAGCAGGAGTGCCACAGGGATCGGTGCTAGGTCCCCAACTGTATTCGATATACACAAGCGATATACCAAAAACACCGGGAGCGTTCCTGGGAATGTTCGCGGATGATACAGTCGTAGCCATCACGCATAGAAACATTGAAATAGTCTGTAGACGACTTCAAGAGGAAGTCGACAAACTAACTCAGTGGTGCAGATGGAAAATAAAACTAAATGGAGATAAATGTCAAACTATAGTGCTTCAGAAAAAAAGATCAATACCAAAAAGAAACATATTGATCGAATAAGAGGAGGTCCAATGGACCAAAGAAGAAAAATATCTAGGAATAACCCTAGACACCGGTCTAGTATGGGAAAAGCACATAAAAGTGCAATAAAGAAGACAAAAGCAGGAATGAATAGAGATTATACCCACTGATAGGTCCAAAGATTAAGATGAGTTTAAAAATCAAACTGACAATGATAAAAGCGGTAGCTAGACCACAGCTGATCTAAGGGTCAGCCGCGTGGGGCTATGGAGCCAAATCACATAGGAAACGACTAGAAGCTACAGAAAACAGTTACCTAAGGAAAGCTGTATCAGCAGAATGGTTTGTAAGGAATGAGCAAATACATAGAGACCTAGAATGGGAATCTATTACGACCTTCATGAAAAGAAAAGCTGTCAAAGTATTTGAGAAAGCAAGAACTCATCTCAACAAAGAACTAAGAGGACTAGTGGAGTATGATCCCATACAAGATGCCGAAAGAATGAGGGTATATTATAAGCGACCGAAAAATCAGCTATTATAATAGCTTGGGATAAAGAAGAATGAAGTACCGTGTGACTACGTAGTCAGTAAACAAAAAAACAAAAAATGCCTACCAAAAAAATTTACCTACAACACAAGAACTTACTACATACAACACTGCACCAATACACACATCTACAACAATACAAGTAAGTTCTTAGCTAGTAACAAATTACATAAAGCTTACTTCTGCTCAGACCAGCGCTGTTGGTACTCTCCCAGAAATAGCGGGGTCTGCGCTGTGGAAATGCGTGGGCACCAAATATCTCAGCTGGGCACAAACAACACAATAACGCAAACGCCAACGCAAACACTAACATAGCAAGCAACAGCTTGCTACAGACCAGATCAGCACCGTCTCATCTGAGCACAAACATCGCAAACACCAACACAAACACTAACACAGTAAGCTTCTACTACCTAGTTCAAAACCTAGACAAAGCCAGCTTAAGTACACCGGTACCCAAAGCGTTGGCGAGTACGACGCAAAGCATGCATTAGGCGTGCAGTGCTGAAATACTAAAACGAGGCGGCGGTAGGCGGCTCCCCTTCAGGGGGTTGAATCCGACACTTCCCTGCTGGTATCATCGCAGGGGGCTAACCCCCTGTCTAACTACTTGAAGATTCTCATCGAAAAAAGAAAAAAAAGGCAACCATCAGGTATAAAATAAAATAATAATTCAATAATTGCTAACCTAAAATATACTAAATAATTAAGTCAACAATTAAAAAATAAGAAACAAATGAATTACCATAGCAAGTTACACAATGACATAGTTACAAAATCATAGTTACAAATCACACTCGCTCTCCTAGCACAAAGTTACCCACCTTACCTTTAAAAACTTGAAAACTTGGGTAACTCTTAATGACTTCCGGGATATGATTATAAATTTTTGCCGCATTATAAGAAAAGAATCGCCGAAACAAGGAGGTGTAATGCCTGGGAATACTGTAAAGGGATGATGATCTAGTTAGGCGGTTATGTATGTCAGTTCCTTAAAGAGTTTTTGATATAGGTAAGAAGGAATTTTAGTCCTATTAATTTTATAAAACAAACAGGCCATATTAACTTTAAACAGTTCATTTAGGTTTAGCCTGTGGGAATTCCTAAAACAGCCCGAGATATGATCAAATTTAAATAAATTGCAAGAGAAACGAACACAGGAATTTTGTAATTTTTGTAAGTAATGCCGATCTTGCTGACATAACGCAGGCCAGATAACATGTAGTATCAACACACTGTTACCGGTAAATGTATGAGCTATTATTAATATTTATCATAATTATTAATAATAAATCTTTTAATTTGTGTTTTAGATTTTGAAAACAAAGGATTTTTAAAATTGTGCCTACGTGGACTTGTATGTTCGTGTTTTATTCCTTGATGGAGCTCCTCTAAATTTTTAGGTTTTGTAACAGCGATTTTGCCGGACACTCGATTGTGCCTTATCTCCATATCCGTCGGTTAGAAAAGATTTTTTATAATGTCTAATATTTTGCGAGTAATGTGGCATCGCACCATCCTGCTGATACCATATTCGATCATCATAAATAACTGCGTCTGCAGGTTAAAGAAATAAAGCTGCCAAAGTTGGAATTTAAGATTTAACTCTTTTCAAATATTATTGGCCCAACACTATTAAGTTCTGATCAATATCATATCTGGGTCATCTTCCATTAGCATTAGCATTTTATATGGACTAATGTTACACAACATTAACCATAATGCAAATGCTTAACTTATGTTGTTATCTTTTGCGAATTGCCTAACTGAAGTGACGCATGGTTCTCTTGGAGACTAAGCAAGAGGTTCAATAATTATGTGTCTTCCTTTATTACATTAGGTTAGGTAGTCTTGGTACATCCCTCACATGACCCGATTTGCCATAACGTGCATTCATTTTGCCAATGGTGTTATGCGAAATTGATTTTAATTGAGGGTTCTTTAAACAAACGCGTTATCAGCCCTCAGTTCGCAATATATTGCTATAAGAATACATAAATAACTCGACATACCCTCCTACAATATAACAATTCTGTGCGATTCAGTTAAATAAGGCGTTTTAAGGAAACCTATGAGTATACCTTACATGATGAATAATATTGACAGTATAGCTTCAATCCTCCTGCCATCCATTTATATAATTGCCCTGCCTTACACGATCACTATTATTGTAATATAATATGAAATTGTTTAAGAAATCCTATTTTTTACATTACATGCATTTAAGAAAAGCTGAGTTAGTTTCGATTCCTGGATGAAGATTGAAGAGTAAAATTCACGGATATGCAAAAAAGATACTTTTGTTTTTAAATTTTTTCAAGGAATGAATAAATTCCTTGTTAAGGAATTTATTTCGGTTTACAGTTTTGCCCTGCATATTTAAAATAATTTGCTATGTCTCTTTAGGTTAAGGATGTAAATATGCAACTTTTCAAATTATCAATACTTTTTAAGTAAAAACCCGTTGCGTAAAAGCATAGATGTAATTAAGTTTTTCTATGGTACTTTAATATTAAAAATACCAATACCCACCTTATGATAAAAACATGCTTCGTAACAATTTTTTTCAAGTTCCTATACGAGTTCTTGTTTCCATTTTCTTGTGTTACAAAGTTTCGTATATAGATTTGTAATATCTTCAGTTGAGCAGCAGCAAACAGCATTGGTATTACTGTTGTCACTTCAGAAGAGACATTTACATTCGCAGCAGCAATAAGCAAAAAAGTATTTACAATGATTACTAGAATTATATTATCAATTTCTTTAAAAGGGAACCACACTGGTAGTAATATGGAATCTTGCAGCATCTCTTTTTCGCTTTTGATCTCAGCATCGTATGTCTTTATGTAAACTATTGATTTAGTACAAATTAACATGAATGAGGTTATAGCTAAGAAAATCATGAATGTTCCTCCAATCATATTAGAAATCTTCACCATCTTCTTGTAAACCTTAATTATTTTATTATTTGACGACAAGCTAATATTTTTTTCTTCCTTCATAATTTCTTCGAAAAGTAGTGACACACCGTTCTTTTCAAAGATAAGGGTTTTAATAGTTGTTTCCACTGCAGATAAGAAAATTGCTAAGCATGCGAAAATAGGTTTAAGATCGGCATTGTTTAATATCAACTGAAACAATTTTACAGTAACTAATACAAAGCACAGCAACATAATCAACTTATTGATTCGACGGTACCAAAACTGTAAAATACGCAAAGTCGGGTTTTCTGTCCATTCTAAATTCCACGCACCCGAAATTACCATGTAATACTTTATGCTTGTGACAATCATTGTCGGTTGTTATCCTACAATTACACAAATTTTGATTTACTTTAATAAAATGGTAAGATAGCTACTAAAAAATTACAGACATTAGCATTGATTAAGTCAAAATCAAAATCTATATTTCGTACTAGCCGAAGCAGCCATCAAAGATGGTAAACTAGTATAAAAACAAATCACCTGAAGGCAAAATCTATATTGGATTGGTAAGGACTAAAGACCGATAAAAAATAATTAATAAAAGTCTCGCAACAAACTCAAAACACCAAAGTAACTAAGACACAGTATTGAAATATCAAAGAACATTAGAAACAAATAGCGAAAAAAAACATTAACAAACATGGAAATCGAAACACTGAACGCCGCAAATTAAAACGAATTTGGAAATACAATAATTAAGACGGCAAAATATTGATACGGACTGTGTGATTGGATGTTCTCGGTGCCTGAAATTAAGGTGGGATAATTCGTCGCTATCGCTTCTTTTTCTAGGGCAGCCCGAGCTAGCTAAAATAGTCCCAGAATGGTGTGGGTAATGCGCCACCTATTTTAAGCCCCCAAGTTGAAAAGAAGCGATGGTTTTCAAGATAGCAGGGAATCTACATAAACGAAATAAAACGTCAATATTTCATAAACAAAGTCAATGGCTTTATTATATTGCTTCTTTCACTTTTAAAGCCCTTTGCCAAAGTAGAACAACTTTAACGTATTTAAAATAATGTAAATTCTAAATACAATAAAATAGATGTCGCAAGACAAATCTGCATTATGTTAAAAACCGCTGCCTTGCATATGTGGACTCCTGATTATCCGAATCTCGATTATGCGAGCTCCGCATTATTCGACCCATGAACCAGATTATCCTTGCTATGCCTCCATATTATTCGAAAGTTCGTGACATTGCGGCCAAAAATCGACATTATTTATAATTTATTATTAATAATTTATAATTTATTATTAGTGGAGCAGGTTGAGCGTTTTACTTCTATCTTAAGTACCATCATTAGTACCTTCACTGCGAATACTTTCAAAAATATAATATTATTCTTAAATAACCAAAGCAAAGGTAAACGGTTTAGGTCTAATTGGTTATTTGCTAAACAGGGGGATTTTTTTAAAGTTTGTTTATTCTAAGTATTCAGTATTCAAATTCAAATTATCTTTTAAATGATGGTCAGATTCTAATACGAGATTAGAGTCTTTTAAGTCGTTTTTTCTTTTTCAAGTAACATAAAGTAATGTTCCTTAATTCTTTTTCTAAATCCTAATTAACCTGCGTACGTTTTGGGACAGTAGCCACAAAATTTTATAATACTCTCGTTTTCCTGTTTTAATTTTTTTTTGGAGCAATTTTTTTTTAATTGTTTTATATTTTAGAAGCTACTTTGTACTCATATGTCCAATGTATATGTAATATGTACACTATTCTTAATATATTGTTCTTTGCTATTTTAAGGCATAATATATGTTGCTTTTATCCTTTTTAAGTTCTAGTATTATATCTATACTTTTTGGGATAGATCCATTGTTTACTTTTATCTGTTTAATTATATTTAATTTATTTCGAAAATCATGAGATGTTAAAGGAATTGTTTAGTTTACAGTTGCTTAATTTATTTTGGCAGACTCCTAATTTTAAGTAACATCCATTCTTGACATTATGTACCATATCGGGGGTTATTTGGATAATTTCGTGTATAGAGGATTAAGGTCGGGCGACTGTGACGGCCATTTAATGATACCCCTTTTTCCTATCAAGCAGTTTGTAAAAACTTCACAAACATATTTAATAATTATGAAAATCTGCTTTTGTATGGCGAGGAAATAAAGCAGGCAAAACTACCTTGCAAAAAATCCAGATATGTATAATGTATGATGGTCATTTAAGTTACCTTTAAGGAATATTGGCACAATGACGCGGTAGCCAATTATACCTGTCCAAACATTAGGTTTTTGCGGAAGCTGGGTGTGTGTGTGTTTTTCGCATCCATTGAGGATTTTCTGCGGACCAATATTGACAGTTCTGTTTATTGACTTCACCATTTAATACAAAAGTACACTCATCTGTAAGAAGGTTTTAGTTCAAATATACTAAATGCTGATTAAGTACATTCATCACCACGTCACAAAACTGAAGACTGCGGCGGCGGTTCGTAACTTCTTCCAGTAAATCTTGCACCATTATCATTTTATAAAGACGCATTTGTCATGATTTCACTAGCTTGAATGCAGGTGTATGGCTTATGTTATTTTCTCTTGCAAGTTGCCGAACTGGAGTAATAGGATTTTCTTGAAGAGCAAGTAAAACGGTTAAATGCTTGTCTTCATCCATAACTTCAGGCTGCCTTATTCTTGGTATGTCCCTGACGTGTCTAACTTCACGATAACGTATTTTAATTTTGCTAATGGTGCCTTGGGAAATTGGTGCTAGATCGGGATGTATTTCGTGAAATAAAGCTGCTACTTCTGCTTGAGTACACGATCTGCTGTCAAAGCCAATTATCATTAAAATTTTGATTTTGTATGATTTAGTTAAGTAACCCATTTTAGTATGAAAATAACACTTTTTACTAGAAAGTAACGGTTTAAATAGCACAAAATACTACAACAGATAAGTACCTATTCACTTCCTCTAAACCGAAAATAAAGTGACCATTGGAATGCGGCATCAAGTAAACAAACAACCTTATCAATAACACGTTTCCTTTTTTATTAACAGTCTGCGCTGGCAAATCACAAATTGTAGAATCAATTGTTGCTAAAATGGCAATTTTTCTTTTTGTCTCACTATACTATGAAGATACATAAGTAAATAATGGGCCGTATTCCCTATTTTATGCTCTTTCCAACGAGCTACTACAATATATAGCTTTACATTTGAGAAAAAAAGTTGGGGCGATTTCTACCACAAAAGGAGGGAAAATTTCATGAAGGCACGAAAAAAGTATGACAAACTAAAAGTAAGTGCAGCCGTAGTTTTGTATGGTTTTCAACAAATAAAGAGGCTTCCTAATAATAAATTTATCCCAGATCCACGCTGTGTACTACACAACATGCATATTTGAAAAAAAAAATAAGCTCGTTAAGAGGAAGTAACCCCTTTACCACAATGAAAATTGCCGAACGTTTTGCTGGTCAAACGAAAAGAAAAAATAAAAATTGGTATTTAGAAAATATATTCTACTTTAAATACCCCATCCAGAAAAGTAAATGACGATCGAAAATTTTCCCAAAATTTTTTTTAGAATTTTTTTTTATTTTAATAATTTTGTAATATTTTAAACAATTCTTTATTGGTCAAAAGCAAAATGACTTTTCCGGGTGTAGAATGTTGTACCAAACAATTTTTCTTAAAGCCATTTTTCAATATCGGCCTTACTTTTTCTCAAAAACTTTGGGCGCGTAAAGTGAATTTAAGCGTGTAAAGTGGGTTTACGCGCCCAAAGTTTTTAATACTAAAAATTTATACTAAAAATAAAAAAAATTTCTAAAAAAAATTTTGGGAATATTTTCGATCGTCATTTACTTTTCTGGATGGGGTATTTAAAGTAGAATTTATTTTCTAAATATCAATTTTTATTTTTTCTTTTCGTTTGACCAGCAAAACGTTCGGCAATTTTCATTGTGGTAAAGGGGGTTACTGCTCTTAACCTATACAAATACCTAAAACCCATTATTTTTACTTTTTTTAATGGCTTGTTACAAAAGCCCTCCAATTTCTGTTCTCTCTACATCGACAATTTAAAAAACGTACACTCTACATTAGGGTGGCACATCCTAATATAGTTTTTTTTTTTATTTCTCTGTTCTCACCCTTCAAAAGTGTTTGTTTGGCTACAAAAATAATATCCTATGAACAGAATTTGTTTAAAATAAAAATGAGTGCCGCCGCCAACAACCGAAAGTATATTGCCTAATAAAATACCTTAGCTAATCTTATCACGCTTTCTGTTGTTTTGTTTTTTAATAATACGGGTCTAAAGTAGATAATTAGTCTTATTCTTAAAAGGGAAAACCTTATTTAAATTATTTTATTACACACATAATTTGAAATTTTGATCATCCTTTTTATAAATGACAGGAATATACCCAATAAAGTATAACAAAGTATTTAGATATTTATGTTTCTATGGTTAAACATTACCAAATTGAACGGCTTTTGGGGAAGGTCTGGGGTTTCCAAAAGATTATTATTATTTTACTTACCTAGAGCTGGTCAAAAATTCCCTCGGGCTGTCAGTTACTGCTTAGCTTAGTTTCAATTCATATTTCAAAACAAGGTTTAATTTTAATCTCTCGAAAGAGAACGTTAAATTTGTGATTTAAAGTGGTTTGTGTAAGCTGTATTTTTCTCTTTCGTCATGTCGACCACCTGAAGTTTAAGAAAAGATTCTTGGGTGTACCTGATTGGCAATTACACGTCACAAATTATTGAAAGTAAACTTCCTTCCAATAAGGATGTATTAAGTGTATTGTTCTTTAACCTACGCCAATTAAAGTTAAATCTTCATCAAAGTGCTAAGTTAGTAATTGAAAAAGTACTTGTTTTCTGGAACAAAGCCCGTATTCCAACTTGAGACCTTCAGCATTGTATAAAAAAATTAGAACACTTATATAAAGAACTAAGTGGTGTCCAAAAAATTCCTCATAAAGCAACGGACGCCGCAAAGGAAAAAGAAACAACGTTTGCCGATAAACTAAACGATTTGTTCGATATCGCTCACGCAAACGTATTTAAAATGTTAAAAGTAAAAGAAGATATACAATTTTTGGACAGTCAACGAAAAAAAGATCGTCCAGGATTTATGTATGGTGTAGACAAGAAGCTGACTGAAAAGGAGCAAGGGTGGGAAGAAAGAGAATAGAGAGCTCATGAAAAAATTGTAAAAAGTACTAGGGAGATCGATGAGAGTATGGGAACCCTTGTTGCGTCGTCTAGCAGCTCCCATACAAGTAATTCTTACGAAGAAGGAGTACATCTTGAGACCCTCAGAACTAAGAAGACAACGTTTGGTGGGAAGAAAAATATAATAACCACAAAAGCAGTTACAGCTCTCGACCAATGTAAAGTAAGTGACGGAGATTCCGTACATATTTTAATTACTTTCGCCGAAGCTTTGGGACATAACGAAATTGGCTTTGAAAGATCATAAATTTGTGGCTCCTGTAGTTCACTGGGATGGGAAATTATTTGCTGACTTAACTGAATCTGAAAAGCACGACAGACTAGCAGATATAATTACAAGTGGCGATACAGAACCAATTCTAAGGATACCAGTTTTACACACTTCCACAGGGAGAGAGTAAGTTACTGCAGTTTATGAAGCGCTATTGTACTTGAATCTTCAAGATACAGTAGTTGCGTTATGTTGCGACACTACTGCCTCCAACTTGCGTCGTCTAAATGGTGCAAGTGTTTTATTAGAACGAGATTTAATTTATTTACCTTGTAGGCACCATATTTGTGAACTTATTTTAAAAAGTGCTTTTGATGCCTTCTTTTAGTGGTCCCAACGTACCATTGTTTAAACGTTTTATAGAATCCTGGTATAGAATCAATAAATTAAAGCCTTACATTCCCAGCAAACTCGTGAGGACTATAGAGAATTTTTACATTTGACACAATTATTTTTAGGAAAGGACAATGTACAGTCGTGTTCAATGAGGTGTGGGACAATGTTTGTGCTTTGTAACCTTGCCTGTGGTTTTCCAGAGTTCATAAAAGTGTTGTACAAGATTTCACTTAATAACAGGACGGCATGCATAAATTTCAGGGGATTTTGAAAAATATAGAAATTGATGTAAATGCAAATTATTTATCATGTTTAACTAAGAATTTTTAAAACAAATGTGAAGATTTTAAACACATGTTAAAAATCAGACAAATATTGTGAAAATAAAAGTTTATGTTAAAAACATCTCAATAAAATTATTACATTATTACAAATTAGCTGTTATCATAAGAAACCAACTAAAAATAAGTAATCATTATTTTTTCAAGAAGGTCTATTAATATTTTGTCATTGCTCCACCTGTTTCCAAAATCTCTTCCAGTCGACGCGGAATTGATAAGTAGATATTTTGCATTAATTCTGCATCATTACTAAGTAAGCTCATCCCAGGTTCTCTCAATGGCAGTTACAAGGTCATTCTTATTTTGTGGCCGAAAGTTATGATCGTATAGTTTTTTTGTTATAAGGCCCCATACGTTTTCTAAAATATGAATATCTGGACTCCTTGCTGGCCACGGCACTGTTTCTATATTGTTATGTTGTAGCCATTTCCTTATAATTCCAGCGTTGTGAACTGGACAGTTATCCTGTTGATAGATAAAGTTATTTTCGAGAAAGTGTTATGAGATACTGGGTAACATTACATTTTTTAAAATATTTCTGTAATTTACTGCATTAAACCGCTCATCGATAACCCAGCATACTCCAAGTCCATTAATGCTCATCCATGCCCATACATTAACTGAGAAGCGTCCGGACCTGTCACAGTTATTTACATAGCGTTCATTGAATCTACTGTTACGCGGACGATATACCCTAATCTGCTCGTTAAATGCCGATTGAAATATTTTTTCATCGGTAAAAACTATTCGGTCCCAATCTTCCCTAAGTCTATTATTCAAACAAAAAATAATTCTTGCCTGTTTATGTTCATTATTCAGTTTAATTTTTTTGCAGCTATACGATTACTTAAATTAGAATGTTTTATTCTCCGACATGCTGTTATTCTGGAGCCAGGAAAACGTGTTTGCTCTATAGCAGTTAGGGCTATTTCAAACGGATTCTGTTGCAAATATTCAATAAGCGCATTATCTTCTTCCTCAGTTGAAATCCTTGCTCTTCCCGGGGCCTTCTTCTTTTCCAGTGTCCCATCTCTTTCCCATCTATTTTTAATTTTCTGTATTGTATTTTTATTTGCGTGCATTATATGTGCAATATCTCTAAGGGGCAGACCATCTCCTATATAAGCAATAACTTGCGCTTTTTGGACTAAATTCAACTCTGGCATTTTCCTTTATATATTTTGACTTTGATAGTTATTGTCAATGAAAATTTAATGTCATACGCAAGCCTGATTTACAACACATCACAATCGCTGTCCCACACCTCATTGAACACGACTGTACAATTTACTGTTCGTACTCCTAGAGTCTTCCATCATGCACGCTGGATAGCGAAAGCTGTTTATAACTTTAAAATATATCTTTATAGGGACGAGTTTACACTAACAGTCAGGGAAAGGAAGAGTATCAAAGTTGTGTGCATTTTTATCGTCAAAGTTTATGTTAAAGCTTGGTTTACCGCTCGTTGTCCATGCAAAGCTCCATATCAAGATCTTCAATTTTCCAAAAATCTTATTAAATATAAAACTATTGATCCAAAGATATCTGAAACTGCTGTTGAAAAAATTAAAAATCACCTGTGATACTTCTCTGATTCTAGGATTTGCGCAGTATCGTTCATTGATAACGAAATCTTTGTTGAATATAACAGAAATATAATAAAGGCTATAGAAAAAAAAGACTAGCTAGATGGAGGTGAAAAACGAGTTAAATTAGGTAATATACACGAAATAGAATAAAAAGAACTTTGGGAATTTATATCTAAAAATACTCTTAGATTTTTTGAAAGGTTAGGGCTATCTACACATTTTTTAAAAGAGAATCCAGAAAACTGTAAAAGTAATGATGAGTACATAAATAATTTTAATGTAGTGAAAAGCGTAAAGTAGTGAATGATACAGCAGAAAGGGATATTAAACTCATAGACGAATATAATAAAATATTAACAAAAGATAAAGAACAACGTCAATGTATACTGTAAATTGTAAGCGAATATAGAAAAAAAATTAAAGATGTCAGTAAGATGACACTTGCGGAAACTTGTTAAAATAGTAGTTATGATAATAAAAGTTTTAAAATTTAAAAACCTTTGTATTTTATTCCATCGGCGGCACCATTTTGGATTAATTAAATTACTTGAAACTTCGCACACGCTATTTTATTGACATTTACGCCATTTTGAAAGGGTGAGACCGTAGAAAAAAAAAGTCGCAAATGTGGGCCACCATACTCTACTTACTACACGGTATCTAAAAAATATATTATATTTTACCCAGTATAACCTAAAAAGAATATTAGGTTACTTATACGTACTATGAACCGTTGAATATTTCTTAGACAACTAATTATTACAATATTAAATATACCTACTTATTTTTTTGTTAAGTTGAAATATCTAAATATTTAAGCAGCATGAATAACTCAATAGAGAAAATAAATATTATTTATTTAAAAAAGCTAAAAAAATTTATTTTTCGCCAAGCATAAAGGACGTTCAGAGAAGGCTAGAGTGGGTGGGGTATAGGGAGTAATTACCCCCAAGAACATAGAACATAAAATTTTACAGGTTCTAGGGTATTGTGCGTCAGACTCTCCTATACGAATTAAGTTAGGCGTTTCATTCATATGCTGACATGATACACACTCAGGGTGTATTTCGGGCAAATAGTTTTTCATACACAGTGTGGCCTAAGAAATGTGATACCATAAGTTGTATTTTTCTAAAATTGAACACCCTGTATTTTTGCATTTTTACGTTGGTATTCGTGTAATTAGAGGTTAAGCGCAGGCAACAGTCCGACAACAGTCCCGCAGCGTGCGTTCGAAATCTGTAATAAAATTATCCCGTAGTTATTTATGCCATTAACTAAGTTAACCTAGTCATCCTACATAAATGGTCGAAAGCGAGGCTCTAGGCCGCAATGTAAATTCCAAGAAGCGAAGTGCCTATAGATGCATATTCGTGTTTGCTAAATATTCATCACAGGCAACGTTCTGCGTAACTCGTTACAGATTTGTACGTCGTACAAAATTATGAGGTAAAATGTTTTCATTATATGGTTTATCTTGGTCTTGTTGCTTTATGTTGCTCATGATATGTTATAGATGATAGTTTTGCTAAAAAATGTTTTTTTTGTTTAAATGAACGCCCCAGTTGGATTCGTTTTGACTCAATTTCCCAAAGGGTGACATCCATGCAAACTGCTTAACTTATTGTTTTGTATTGGGATAATATAAAAAAAGCATAAATTTCCTCCAGTTAGTTACTTTAAAGCCACATAAAATATTTTTTTTAAATGATTTATTTCTCGTTAGGCCTAATTGTTTTAAAATATTTTTTTGGACTGAACTACTAAACTTATTACACTTTATACAAATTATTGAATAAGGAAGCGTGAACTATACTGGGTGTCCTAAAAGTTATAATCAATAATTTGGAATTGAGTATGCCCAGGCGCTCACGCAGCTAGAGCTTGTACACTGGAAAAGCCAAAAGAAGGCGAAGAAAGAAAAGCAACATGCGCATTATGCAAAAATAGACACCCTGCTAACTACAGAGGTTGCAGGGGACAAAGGACCACAGGCGAAAAACGTATTGCCAAACCTCATCATCATCATCATCATCATCTGTGGCCTCACAACCCTGGGTGGGTTTTTGCCGACTCAACCACAGGTCTTTATCCTTCTCTATCAAACATCCGATCGGGTCCATCTTCGATTTTCATGGCTTTTAGGTCTTTTGCGATATTATCTCTCCATCTGAGGCGGGGCCGACCTAATGGACGTTTTCCCCCCGGTACCTCCTCCCACACCAGTTTTACCATTCTCTCCTCTGGCATTCTTTTAACGTGTCCTGCCCACTGTAGTCTTCTGGCCTTTATTTCGTTTATTATGTTGGTATCAGTGTGGAGTTCTTTGAGTTTTTGGTTGGTTTTTATTCTATATTGCCCTGTATTTTCGTCTCTAGTTGGGCCAAATATTTTTCTCAGCACTTTCCTTTCGAAGACTTTAAGTCGTTCTTCGCTTGCAACCGTTAGTGTCCAGGTCTCACATCCATACATTACGACAGGCCTTATAATTGTTTTGTATATGTTCAGCTTAGTTTTCCTGGTAAGTATTTTAGATTTTATTAGGTTTTGAAGAGCAAAAAGGCATCTGTTTGCAGTCTGTATCCTGTTATTTATCTCTTCTGTGATGTCGTTGTTTTCACTAATACTTGTACCCAGATATTTAAATTGTTTTGTCCGCTCAAAGTTGTAGTCTCCTATAGAAAAGTTTTGTCCTACTCTATCTCGGTTTCGATTATTTCTGCTGGGGTACATTTACTTGGTCTTGTATTCGTTTATTTTGAGGCCTATCTTTTCTGCTTCCTTTTCGAACTTTATGAAGGATTCTCTGAGGTTGATCCTGCGATTGCCAATCACATCGACGTCGTCTGCAAAAGCCAGGAGCAGGTTGGGACCCTCTTGATGAAAGATAGCAGTTGGCATCTTGATTTTGGAGTTCCTAATTACATATTCCAATGCTATGTTAAAGAGTTTAGGTGAGAGGGCGTCCCCTTGCTGGAGGCCATTGTTGATACTGAAGGAGTCGGAGAGACTCTGTCCCACTCTTACTTTACATCGCGTAGCCTCCATGCATACTTTTATCAGCGATATAAGTTTTTTTGGGAATCCAAGTTCTTGCATTGCTTGCCACAACCTTGATCTGCACACTCTGTCGAATGCCTGTTTGAAGTCAATAAACATTTGGTGGAGTTCTCTGTCGAATTCCCAGCATTTCTCCATTATTTGTCTAATGGTAAAAATCTGGTCTATGGTGGACCTATTTGATCTAAAACCACATTGGTAGTCTCCAACAATCTCTTCGGTATATGGTTTCGTTCTCTCCAGCAGGATATTTGAGAGTATCTTATAGCATGTATTCGAAAGAGTTATTCCACGATAGTTTGTGCATTTCTTTTGTCTCCTTTTTTGTGAATAGGGACGATTACCCCTTCCTTCCATTCATCCGGTAGGGCCTCTGTCTTCCAGATGGTTTGTATAAGCTTATGTATGGCCTTATGGAGTGTTTCTCCGCCAGATTTTATGCATTCGGCAGGTATGCCGTCGCTGCCTGAAGCTTTGTTGTTTTTCAATTTCTTTATTGCCCTCACTGTTTCTTCGTACGAAGGTGGCTGTGTTTCTATTTCGGCCGTTGGTATATTTGTTGGTGGCGTGTTTGTATTTTCCTCCTCATTTAGCAGTTCAAAGAAGTATTTCTTCCAGGTATTTAGGATCTCTTTTTCGTTGGTTATGAGTTCTCCATTATCTTTTGTAAGAAAGTTTTCTTCTCTGGGTTGGTATCCTGCTTTTATTTATTGCCAAACCTATCCTTTGCAAAAGCGGCGATGGTTGAAAAACCACTGCAAAAACAACAAGCAAAACAGGATGCTGCGCAGCCAACTGGAATAGAGCGTCAGCTAATAGAGATCATGAGAGATCAAGCTGCTCAAATGGCCGTTATGAGCAGAGCTCTGGAAGCCCTAACCAGGAGTATTGCCCGCAATGCCTAATCAGCCTAGGCATACAGTCTCCGTGATTATCGTGTCTTGGAACGTCAACGGCATAAAAGCTAGAGAAATGGAAATAGAAGATTTCTTAGCAGAAAAAAGGCCGGACATATTGGCATTGCAAGAAACAAAAATATTAAGGGAAGAACGAATATCGTTCCTAGGATATGAAGTATATAGACACGATCGACCAAATAACAATGGAGGAGGAGTGGCATTACTAGAAAAGAGAAGCCTACAACATCATATAATAGGAATAAATGATGTAGAAATAAAGATAAGTATAAGCAGGGACAGGTAAAAATTACATCGGTATATTTACCACCGAAAGAAAAACTAGTGCAGGAGGATATCGACGAACTGATTACAGGAGCTACTCCCAAGATAATCATAGGTGATCTAAACTGCAAATTAGAACAGTGGAATAGCAGACGCGTAAATGCGAATGGCAAAGGCTAGCAGAATATGCAGAAACCCACGGGGCCCAGATCTTAGGGCCTGATTTTCCCACGTACATTCCAGTGGGAATGGACATCCAGAAGTCTAAAACATTGCAATTTTGCATAATATAAAACAAGATATACAGTTGGAAACGCTAGAAGTAGGCACTTCAGATCACAATCCCATTGAACTTATTCTCGGGACAGGGAATAGGAAAATGGAAAAGATTATCAAGAAACACACAAGATGGGATGAGTTCACAAAAAAAGTGGAAAATAAAATAGATGCGATACCACCAATAAATAATGAGGAAGAGCTAGAAAATAAAGTAACAAGATTAGAAAGAATAATTAAAGAATCATTTGATGAACGCACAACGATTATAAAAATTCCAGTGCCAAGATACCCCCATGGAGATACGCCCAGTGCAGTAAAAGAGCAAATAAGAGCGAATCGACAGCAAATACCAACAGCAGCAAATAAAAATATACTAAATAGACATAGCACTGAGCTAAGAGAAGCACTAAGAGACCTCAGAAATACCAGATGGGATATAAAGCTTTAAAGCCTAAAAACTGTAGATAATTCAGCATGGAAAATACAAAAAAAGCTAAGACAGGAAAGATCCACCATTCCACCGCTCCATGGAGTAAATGCAATGGCATATACAGATGTAGAAAAAGCAGAAGCCTTAGCAGATACTATAGTAGTCGAAGGCAGGCTGAATGAACATCCAGAAGAAGATAAGGACCTAATTGATGAAGTCGTAGAGATGGTAGAAACCCTGGAAATGCTAGAAAAAGCACAGGAGTAACCAAAACCTACATCCCCAGGAGAAGTAAAGGAAATACTGAAGAGACTGAAAAAAAGAAAAGCTCCAGGCAAAGATGCAATAAGCAACTGAATGCTTAAAAATATGGGCAGGAAAGGAATAGCCGCCATAGTGAAATGGATTAATGAGAACAGAGCACTATCCAAAAAATTGGAAATATGCCGAAGTCATAGTACTGAATAAACCATAAAAAAAGAGAAAACATTTCCTGATACCTATAGACCAATAAGCCTACTATCAGCACTAAGCAAAGTGGTAGAAAGAGTCATCAACAATAGACTAAGTGATGAAACAGAGAGCTCAACATGTTGCCAGACGAACAGTATAAATTGTAATAATATTTACCGGAACATAAGAGGTAATTACGTATAAGTTAGGTATTTTTAAAATATCTATAGAGATGGGTTTAGGTTTTATCACTTATGTATCTTACTAAGTAACCCATCATTTTTTTAAATGTAAGGTTAAATATATAAATAAAGATAGTTTTAAGTGTATAGGTAAATTTAAAAGTCACACAAAAATATTAATCCTAGCATAAATCCAGGAAAACATATAATAGTAGTATTTCATTTATTCATATGACTCATGGTGATAACTTTAAAAATAAGCGTTGTTTATAGGAGTTGTTGCTTGGTGCTGTAGTCATCAATTATAGTCATATAGCTGACCATAAATTATACTTAATATAACGTTGCAAGTAGTACAATATTGGTTGGACGTCGAAAAAATGCTGCTTGGGCTATTACACCTACGATGCTTAGAAACGTGGAAAGAACCTTTTAGGCGAGAAATCACATTGAACAAAATGAAAGATATTGCGTTTTTTTCATCTTTTAAAATAACTTTGTGCATGACTATGTTTATAAATAATTTAAAAGTGGTTGAGAATCTTAAAGAAATTGCAATATTGTGCCCGTTTAGAAAAACCTGAGAAAGATAGCTGTAAACTGTGTCATTTTTAAAATCCTATTTTAAACCCCTTGTACATAAAAATGAATAAGAACAGGTAAGTGGACTTTCTGTCATCTTGCGTCAATAAAGTTTATTTTGTTAGCGGAACAAAGTTTTAAAGAAAAATTGACAATAAACATGAACTAATTTGAACAGGTTTGCACCAAATTATTTGATTAGAGATATGTTTCAATAGTACTGGGTACAGCTTATTTTATGGCTTTAAATAATGTTATATTTTATATACTGGTGTAATTATATTCATAGTATTATCAATATAAGGATTTATGAGGTTTAGTTTACATAAAAGTCAGTTTATTTCTAATAAAAACATCAATAACATTTTTATAATTAATTAAATATTAACCGAATAATATAAATTATTCCAATTTATTTTTTATTTATAATTGGTTTTAGCAAATAACAAGTCTTTGTTTGAAAACCTTAAACAATACGTGGATCACTGAGGGCTAAATAAATGTGACCTTTTTAAATACACTCCCCGACAATAAATTCCGGACAAGAAAAATGAAAGTCATTTTGATAGTCCTGTAACTTTTTTATTTCTTTTCCGATTTTATTGAAATTTTGAGCAAAGTGTAGCCCTGTGTTTTGGCAAGTTAGCCTAAATTTTAGATTTTAAAAAATACTGATGGTTCGACCAATATATAGGGAAAAACAAAAGTTACTTTTTAACTCTATTTTCTTAACGCCCTGTGGAAAAATTAAGCTGTGTAATGTAGCTTTGTTGCGTTTTGTTTTAAACCGTGACCCTTTTTTGACAGAATGTTTTTTGGTTCACCCTAATATCTGCTTTTTGAGAAAATATACAGATGTTTAAAAAAAGTGGTGCAATTTTTTAAATTTTATTGACAATTATAATCTTATTTATAGACTAGCTTAAAGAAAATCCTAAAATTTAATAGAGCGTGTTGCCACCTCGTGCCGTTATAACTTCTCTCATGTGACGTGGCATGCTTGCAACGCAGTTTTGAATGACTTCTTGAGAAACGTTTTGCCATTCTTTAAGAAGAGCTGCTCACAGATCTGGTAATGTTTCTAAATTTCGATTTCGAACACGTCTACCTAACATGTTCCACACATGCTCAATTGCGTTTAAATCTGGGCTATGCGGGGGCCATTGAAGTCGTTAAATGTTAACCTGATCTAAATATTCCGTTACAACCCGTGCAACGTGGGGCCTTGCATTGTCTTGCATTAATATAAAATTCGGCCCAACGAACTCGGTGTACCCACGTGTTCCGCAGCAAGCATTGGTTGTTGGTTGATGTATCTATCAGCAGCTATAGAACCATTTTCAACCAACACTAGCTCTGTACGAGCATGTTGTGATACCCCAGCCCACACCATGACACTACCGCCTCCAAACGGTATTCTTGGAGTTATGCAACATTGGGCGTATCGTTTCTCCTCCAAACCCGTTCACGTCCGTCAGGTGAGCGCAGACAAAACCGCGATTCATCTGTAAATAGTATCTGCGACCACTCTTCCAGCCCCAGTTTTCATGTTCTTGTGCAAAATGTAACCGTTATGTACGGTGAGCTGGGAGTAATTTGGGACATGCAACGGGTCTTGTGGACTTCAATCCCGCTTCATTTAACCTGCGTTGGATGGTTCTTGCAGAGATTGTGGTACCACGTACGTCTTGAAGTCTGCGACTAATTACAGTAGATGGTACATTACGATCACGTAAGGCAGTTAAGTTTAGAAATTGGTTATCATGTTAATTAGTAATGCGTGGTCTCCCTGAGCCTCTACGGCGCGCGTCGGGTGTACTCACCAGTTTGGCGAAACCGGCTAATCGCGTCTTGTATAGTACTTTTAGATTTTTAAATTTAAAAAATTGCACCACTTTTTTTAAACATCTGTATCTTTTCTCAAAAAGCAGATATTAGGGTGAACCAAAAAACATTCTGTCAAAAAAGGGTCATACTTTAAAACAAAACGTAACAAAGCTACATTTTACCGCTCAATTTTTCCACAGGGCGTTAAGAAAATAGAGGTAAAAAAGTAACTTTTGTTTTTTCCTATATATTGGTCGAGCCATCAGCATTTTTTAAAATCTAAAATTTAGGCTAACTTGTCAAAAGATAGGGCTACACTTTGCTCAAAATTTCAATAAAATCGGAAAAGAAATAAAAAAGTTACAGGACTTTAATTTTTCATGTCCGGAATTTATTGTCGGGGAGTGTATAATATCAATTGTTATTTTATTTAATATTTTTATTAAATACTTTGTGATGAAATAAAGCAATATATTTTCTAAGAATAGTCCTACAGCTTTTTAAGTTAAACAGGGAAATAAAAAGTACTGAACTCTTTCTGAAAAACATCATTTATGTAAGCTACTTGGAAGAATTAGATAACCATGATAACAAAATAAATTCATTGCATATAGGCGATATATATTGTGCAGGCGATTATACAAAGGCGTTAGGTAAGGTTGAAAGTGAGTGGGTTACATTTAACCCTCCACTGCGACCATACGATCTGTTTATGTTTCTCCCAATAGCTTCTTAGTGAAGCTACTTATTGTATTGAAGAAGACTTGCTTCATGTGTTCTGGCAGTAGTGTCACTTCGCCGAATAGGGTGAATCTGATTCTTGCTGCTGCGGGGCAGGTGCACAGTATATTTTCCCCTGTTTCTGCATCTTCCATAAAGAGACGGCATTCTTTGTCTTGCGCTGATTTAATTTTGTGTGTATAGTATCGCACTCTGCCGTTGTCGATACACAATTTCACCAGAGCTTTAAGGTGCATCCTATTGAACTCTAGTAGTTTGTCAATGTTGATGTCGTTGTTGATTTCTATGGCTGTTTATCAATGCCTTTAAGTTTCTTAGGTCTAGTAAATTCAACCAGTGCCTTCTCCACTTTGCTGCAGTAAAAATCGATCTCTTGTTCGTAGCGTGGGATACCTGTTCGGGTCCTGTGAACTACGTTGCTAGTCCTCTCTTAGCGAGCTTGTTAGCAGCCTCTCAAGTAACTTACAGTAGTTATATAAACGTTTAATTTTATTTTATACCGCAATTATAATTATGGTTAAAATGTCCGCAAGATAGACGGCGAATAAGCAAAAGTACATATTTTTGATTAATTTTAACAAAATAGTATAATATAGACGTATATTACATTGTGGAAAACATAATATACGTTTATCGTCAAGGTTAAATTAATATACTATTACCAAAAAATTATGAAAATTGGTTGGATATACGTAAATAACCTATAAGGCTTAATCGCGTGTTGCGTGGGCTCGTTGTCCTCCTGACCCATGTATTCCTGATTCCATATTAAGGTAATTTTGTTATTTAAACTTAATTCAAATAGTACTTCGTGATACTTCCGTACCGTTTTTAAAGTACACCATCTCGATTTAAGGGCTGTTAGAGCGGATGTCAGAGCAATTATCCTCTATGCATATTGTCAATTTGCACACATTTCAATGGCATGAACCTCAGCCTGGAATATGGTTGCCATTGATCCCAAACTGATCAATAGTTTTATTTTTGGATTTTTTGCATATGTTCTGGCTTAAATAACTTCTTTAGTCTTGAAGCCATCTATGAATAATCCAAACTCCGCACTGAATAGATTCTTACTATTATTGACCCAATATTTCCCACTTGGATGAACGAAATTGTAGGGCAGTTTGTCGTTGGGTATTTTTATCATGATGTCTGAAGGCATTTCGAGAAGGCTGCTGGTCATAGTGTTTTCTAACATTCTGGTACCCTCTGGGATACACGAATGCAGCGTTTAATAGCTGCTTGGTATAATCTGTAGGTGGCCAATTTGACTTTCTTCTCCAAGTATATATGAAAAGAGATTAGTCCCAATAGGACCACCATGGTTGCCGTTGATGTGATGCGAATAGCTCCAGTGATCGCAAGGCATACCTGTCTTTGTAGTCCGGTAATTTTGTTCTTTTTGTTTACAAGGGAGCAAGGCATTTCCAAATAGCCTTTATTAAACGTCTTTATACAGTAGCAAGAAGTTTCTGACCTGAGAAAATTGAAACTATAAGTTAGCCTTTCCTGTAAATTACACATTTTTGGTTATGCCGGTCAGTGTGATGTAGAAACATTTATTATTTTTGTTATTCGGAAATCTAACAAGCGTTTGAACGTGGTAAAGTTTGTAGGTAGAATTAATTGGTTTGTGTAAAGTAAACACACAGTTTTTATAAGTATCCTTCTTCTGTTATTTTTTTAGCAAATATTGGCAAGTGTATTTCTTATAGTCAGAGTAACAAGTTTCCCTGGGGTATATAGTTCAGGCATTTGATTACTATTTAACTTTTGTTAAAATACAACATTATTTTATCAATATAATATTTTTTTTTTTTGAGACCAATACCATAGACTTACGGACTAGCCTTAACTTAAGTAATAGCAAAAAATATTATCACTTATTCCGAGATTAATTTCTTAGTACATCGTACAAGAATTATCCATTCAGAGATTCAATTACTTTTATATTGCAATGCCGCAGAACATAAATATATAAGGAACTACGGCTGCAGAAAAAGGATGTACAGAAACAAATGAATTTTGATAAAATACAAAGGAGGCCTACGCCTGTATCAAAAGCTCTGTCTACTTCAGAATTAAAAATCGCAAGGACCCTTAAAGAAATTGAAACCAATAACAATATCTATATGAGCATGATAATATGGTGACCAAACCAGGCGTGCAGATTTAACCCGACTCTAGATAAGCATAATATATTTTATTCCTTGATCTGATTTAAAATCCCAACAAAACAAATCTAAGTTACTAGAATGTGTAGTCCAAATGCAACTTATCTGATAATATTTGTCTTAATTTACTAATTTAAAACTATTATTTTTATAGTACCGAACAAAGGCATTAACATTAGCTTGAACAAGTTCACTTTTTCACTGGTTTTTAATTGGCGCGTACAGTTGAAGATAATCTCCATAAAGTAGGAACATACAGAGGATAAAGCTGAATGTGAGTGATATACATAATATATTATTAGAAACAGCAACGGTCCTAAGTGTGAACCTTGCAAAACCCCCAATGTTACAAAAGACGGTTTGTAATTATTGTATCCAATTATAGCCATAATTTAGAGCAAACAACCTCAGAAAGTCTCCATGCAAACCGACTAAAGCAAGCTTGTTAATTAAGCCGCGTTCTCACGAGTCAAGTTTAGTTGAACAACTTTAGTTGATCAACACAAATTGAATAAAAACTATAGTGAGAACCTCTGTTTCAATAGAGTTGATCAACTTTTTAGTTGTTCAACAAAAGTTTGATCCATTGAAACTTTCATCGTTCAAGTCCCGAATCGGTTTCAAGTTGAAACAAGTCTTGAAACGTATAAACTAGGCAGTCCAGTTTTATTGCCTTCAACTGGACGCGGCTTAAGTAGTTTTTGGCAAGAAATATTATAATAATAATTATATAATATATGAAGATGTATAAAAATGTGTGTTAAATGGTCGGAAAATGTGATGACGAAATTTCTTGAACTGTACCAGAGACATGAATGCCTCTGGAATTATCGTATCAGTGACCATAAAAACCGAGATGCACGAGAAAATGCTTTATGTTGTATTGTCAAGGAAATGGAATTATCTGTGCTGACTACTTCCGATCTGAAAAAAAAAATACTATTAGAACGATGTATTCTAAAGAACACGCATTGGTTTGCAAATCAAAGAAAAGTGGAATGGGAACAGATAAATTGAACGTGCCAAAACTGTTTTTATATAAAAGAGCGACTTTATTTTTAAACGGTGTTACGAATACAAGGAACATTTCAACATCACATATTTTTTTTAGTTCGTTTTGTAACAAAACGGCAACCACCTGTACATATTCGCGCAAAATTTCGAACGACGCCATTTTTAAACTAACACGGACGATCAATTTCTGTTGCAGGTGTAAACTTAAACTTGATCAAGTATTTTTAAATTTTTGTTGATCAACTAAAGTTGTTCAACTAAACTTGACTCGCGAGAACGCGGCTAGAGTATTATGGTTCATTTTATCGAAAGCTTTGCTGTCGGTGTACAGTTACAGTGACTATAGACTACAGAGAGTATTAGTTAAAACAAGAAAAAAAGGGAGGTAAAGAGCAAAAAATGTATATTAACCCATAAAGGATGGAATTAATTTTTTAAAGAAAAAAACGATAATTCTGGTTTATTTATGTTTTATTATCAACAAAAGTAATACAAATGGTTTATTTTATTATACTCATAAACAAATTTTCGAAAAAAATGCCGTTGCCATATGGCAACACTAGTCCTTCTTACTACCTGAATTATTTTGTGTGAAAAGGTACGTTACATTTAATACATATGCCCATTTTACATTTAGAGCACATTGTTCTCATAATTGAATTACAATTTACGCCAGCACATCTTATTTTTTTCTTATTTGTCGTCATCATCGTCACTTACTCTGCTGTTTGTGCTCGATGACAAACTTGATGAAGGGCGTCCAGCAGTCTTGGGGGGATTTCGATATTTGGAGAAAACGACCTTTATGATATCTCGCCGAAATTGTAGTTGGGTACAAGTGTTGCCAGATTTTTTATACAGAATAGAGGCATTCTGACTAGCTACATCGATAAGCCAGGAAAATATGCAACACCACCATTTTTTCCCCCTTATACTAATTCGACATCTACCAATGTTCTCGTCCTTAAGGTCAGTCCCTCCCATTGCCGCATTTTATTTACCAATAGCTGAGGGTCGAGATACTTGGATAACTTTTTTCTCTTTTTGGGAAAAACGTTTGACGCTGCTAAGTGATGCAACACCATGATTTGTGGAAACAACAGTAACAATATTATTATTTGTCCATCGGACTAATAGAATCCCTGTATTCTTGTCGATTGCTGAATCGTAAAAAACCCTGGTATTTTTTCCATGATCTTTTTATTTTGTACTGGACAGTTTTTTGGGATTCTGTTATCCCTTCCATCATCATCTTCCTCCGCGGAATCTTCATCCGCTGGTTCTGGAGGTTCTATATATATGTTTTGAACATCCAAATCATCTGAGTAAGCTAGTTGCAATACTTCTTCAAGAGTTATGCCACCATAAAAAAAAATATATGGTAGGTACTTAAAGAGACTAGCGCTGCCATATGGCAACGACAAAATTTTGACCTTGGTAAAACTAACAAATATGGATTTTGTCGGAATTAATCATGAATGTTTTATAAGGTCATTCGAGTTCAATACGAAATTGCCTATTTCAAACAAAAAAACACGTTTATTGTAAATAATAAGATACTTACACTAGCCTCAGGTCCATTTTTTTAATACTCGTCCCAAAAGCTGAACTGAGTCGCACGTATTAAACGTATAAACATCAAAAATAGCCTAAATTTCAAAACACGTAAATAACACAATGCTTTCTCGATCGGCTCTACTTATCGAAAGATATTGATTTGACATAAATCAGATGTGACATCAATCTTAAGCAGGGTCTACATCTGTTGCCATATGACATCGCTAGTCCTTTAAGGGTTAAAATATAAAATTAAATGTATTTCTTAAATTTTAACTCTACATACAAAATTATTTCCAAATAAAAATAGATGATCATAATCATTTAATAGGAAAGTTTAGACATGTGGCACATTCAAATTGTAACTTAGGATATTAAAATCCAAAATGTATTCCTGTATTCTCACATATTTTAGTTGGCTATTATTTACATTTATTTATAAAAAACAGGAAAAGATAAAACTAATTACCAAAACAGATAAAATCTTCATTTTAATATCAAAAATAAATAAATATGTTAAAGCGAGAAATGGTTATTCAACAAAAAGGAAAATGAAATTGAAATTTATCGATTTATATAAATTTTCATAAAGAAGTTTATAGTCTTAAGTAGCAAATAATTTAAATAAATATCAATTTAATAAAACAATCGATTTAATTATTACTTCTGAAGAAATTAACAATGACGAATAAAAGGTCATATTATAACATATTTCATCAATGAATAAATAGTAAAAATACCTATATTCTATGCTAGTGCTTATAGTAGAAATAACCATAGTACATCCTACAGAAAAATTACACATATTTTGTATGTTTCCCTAGAGTGCTGTATAGCAAAACTGCCAGTAAAAATTATAGTGCAGAGTTCAGGTGAAGACAAGCAATACTTGTGCGATATTTTGAAGGCGTAGAATGTTGAAGTTACCAAGAACTGTCGGTGTCGCTGTAAGGTCCTCTTTAAAGATGGTAGTTTAGAAAATTTTAAATATACCTATCATACAAGTACGATATTTTTTGAAATTATTGTGCCTAATGTAAAAAAGTAAGTGTAGCATTTTACTAAATACAAAATATTATTACTATAAGTTGTAGTTGGTAATATCAATTAACATTATTGTATGAAGTGCCCTTATGTATTCGAGTAACTTTTTTTACACGAATTTTATTGTGGAGTCTTGTACCCATCGTGATTATCAGATTTATTTAAAATTTCTCATCAGTGTTGCATACGAGTATGCCGCTTGCAATATCTGGAAATAAAAAATGATTAAATAAATCAAAACATTAAAATAAATTCAAACTATTACTATTGTAATAATCTAATCCAATCGTTTATCACCCGTTATAATGGCTGAACTAACAGTGTGTGTTTGCTAATAATTATTCGAAATACAAATAAGTATAGGAATGAGGGCAGGCAATGAAATGACACAATTGTATTTCTCCCAACGTTTCGTTTTATATTAAAACTTTTTCAAGGGTCTGAAATGAGAGAGAGAAGACAATAACAATAAAACAATGTGATAAAATTCAAAATACAAATACAGTTGAGCAAAAATTAAAAAGATGCAGTAGGTCCCTAATCAATACCTAAATACGTCACAACCTTGGCCATCAAATAAATAGTTGTTGTTTAGATAAATTTTAATATACATGAAAAATATGATTTAATAACAAATTAATAAACATTAGGTACATACCAATAAAAAGGTCTTTAAGCCTATATATTCATTCTGTAGAATAAAAACACACATTTCGTCGAACACACATTGGACACCTGTACAGGGTGTCCAGTTTTCGACACTTTTCACGGGTATCTCAGTTATTAGTAAAGATAGAATGATGTGGTTTTCGCAAACCTGTGTCACTTTTTTGTGAAACAAACGATGCCCTTAACGGATTTATCATGGCCATCTTGGTTTTTGAGATACAGGGCGAAATTGAAAACGGTGCATTTTCAGACACCCCTTGTATTTTAGTTATCTTATACCTTATCGAAAATATAAGAACGGGGTGTTATACAGTTTTTTACGTAGAATCCAGTGGCGTAGTTAGTATTTTTCCAGGTGTCCCCATTTTTGAGAAATAAACCAAAGTTATGTTTTTTTAAATGGAACGCCCTGTATATTTTTTCATATTTGCATTCTGCTTACTGAGAGCTTTCCAAAAATATATAATAGTTGGAAATTTGTTTTAACGGGAAGGTTAAAATTTATATTTTTTAAATAACAAGCTTTAAGTTGACAGTAGTAGGCCGTGTATTTTATTTTAATAAAAATAAATTGACGATACACATCAATATTACTTTATAGTTTAATTTCAAACTTTTAAGTTTTTTAATACTTACAACAGTAAAAAGTTATTTTCTCTTATTGTTACGTAGGTATATTATCGGAATAAACAAAAACATCCAGTAGGCCTTGACTTATCCAGGCTATAAAACAAATGAAGCTGTAAGATGGCCACCACGATCGCCCGATTTATCGGTGTTGGACTTCTTTCTTTGGGGTTTTTTGCAGAGCAACATATACAATACCAGACACAGAACTGTAGAGGAACTTCGACAGGCTATCCATTTAGCATTTCAATTTTTACAAAACCACCCTATAATAATTTTAAACGCCTTGAGACGAATTACCGAAATGTGTCAGCGTTGTATTAGGGAGAATGGCAACCATTTTTAACAATATTTATAAATAAAAAGTATCCATTTTAATCCACAATTTAATTGTTCTAGTGAAACTAAATCCAAGACCTGCTCTCAATTTTTTTAAAAATATGAATTTTAACCTTCCTGTTAAAACAAAGTGCCAACTATTATATATTTTTGGAAAGCTCTCAGTAAGCAGAATGCAAATATGAAAAAATATACAGGGCGTTCCATTTAAAAAAACATAACTTTGGTTAATTTCTCAAAAATGGGGACACCTGGAAAAATACTAACTACGCCACTGGATTCTACGTACAAAACTGTATAACACTCCGTTCTTATATTTTCGATAAGGTATAAAGTAACTAAAATACAAGGGGTGTCTTAAAATGCACCGTTTTCAATTTCGCCCTGTATTTCAAAAACCAAGATGGCCATGATAAATCCGTTAAGGGCATCGTTTGTTTCACAAAAAAGTGACACAGGTTTGCGAAAACCTCATCATTCTATCTGTACTTATAACTGAGATACCCGTCAAAAGGGTCGAAAACTGGACACCCTGTACATATCCGAACTGTCAGCACCAATTTGTAAACAGTGAAGTTTAAAGGTGAAGTTAGGTTTAAATTACAGATAGGTACTGTAGATGGACTCCTCGGTTAAGCCAATCACGAGCTCGGTCACAACAATGGTATGTTTTTAAAACCGACAATTATAACAAAACAGGACAACCGACCGGGAAAATAATTCTTCCCTCACCACCAGATTGGAGGTACTAATATATCCTGTATTCATTAAACACATTTTTATATTTATTCAAGATCCCAGGGTAGCAAGCACTCAAATTATTTGTGTCAGTTCTAAAATTAATTGAATTAGTTAAGTTAATATAAATCATTTCACTAATATTTTTCTTTATGTAATTACTTTCTCTGTCGAATACACGTGGGTGGGAAAAATCAAAGTCATGGCCCGTCAGATAGTGATGGAGACTTAGTGCTGTTGAGTCTGATTTGTCTACCCTACTACAATCATACTTGTGTTGTCTAAGTCTGTCTTTAAACAGTTGTTTAGTTTGGCCAACATAAAAAGTATTATTACATTGCTTACATGGAATGCCATAAACTATGTTAGATTCGAAGTCCAATGGTAGTCGATCCTTCAATTTGGTGAATAAGTTATTTATTGTTTTAGTATTATAGAAAGCTATATTACACTCATTAGATTGAAAGCAGTTTTTAATTTTATTAGAAAGTTGTGGAATATAAGGAAATTTAAAGAATCGACCGCCCTTAGACACTTTGTTTTCACCATTATCCCCCAATCTGTCTTTGTATCTAGCTATTACGCGATTAACAAATGTAAGAGGATATTTGTTATTATTAAGAAGTTGTTTAATTTTAATTATATTCTCTGCTTGAAAGGATACGTGAGACAAATTGAAAGATCTAAACAATAAATTGGTAACTGTTGCGACTTTCTGTGATGCAGAATGACAAGAATGGAAATTTAAAAGTCTTCCAGAGCTAGTTTCTTTCATATACCAGTTAGTCTTAATTGTTCCGGAATCGGTTCTGTATACTATAGTATATAAAAACGGTATCTTGTTATTTGATTCACATTCTACAGTAAACTGTAGTCTAGGATGATAATCGTTAAATGTTGAAAGGACACTATCTATCTCATCCATTGGTACAGCCGTCAAGGTATCATCAACATAGAGTTTGAGAAATGGTATTATGAACGGAAGTTTTTTCAACAGTAATATTACAAGACCTCGTTTTTTATCGGTTAAATTTTTCAGCTGTCACGAAAACTTTTTTGTTTGGAAATTTTACGAGTTGAATTTGGAAATGTTTATTCTGATTAGATCCCGAGAGCGAAGCTTGAGGGATTTAATCTTTGAATAAACATGCCCAAAGTTCAACGAGAAAAATTGCCAAAAAAGTTTGAGTGAAAATGGAAAATTTAACGAATAAAAAAATTATGGTCGAGTGATATTTGGCACGATTATTTCGTAAACCCCAAATGTCCCATCCATATCTATTGAGTAATAATGTTTTATATATTTCTACAGGTAGCCTGTGGTGTATTACTTGGAATAGTTATTTTTAGTAAAATTGCATAACATACCACTCAACGAAAACTGTTTAGTTTACTGCTGGCAACCAAACATACAATTATAATTATTGTATGTTTGGCTGCCAGCCTTATAAGCAGAAGTCAGAATTTTAGATTAGTTCTATAATGACATTTGATAAGTATTTTTAAAATGTGGTGTAATTTATAAAGAATAGCAACTTTTTTAGAATAAACATAGGCATGGGTGCATTATAATATAAAAACAAGTAGGTAAATAAATACAGTATTAATGTTATTGTATTAAAATATCAGAAATTATCCGAAAAAGTTATAAAAAAATAATTGACATTAATTTATACTTCGAAATATTGTGACAGAACTAGACGGGCCAATGGCGACGTTTATTCGCTATAATCCCACGTAGTTTTATCACTATTATACTTGCTGATTGGTTAAAACGAGACGGTTTGATTGGACGAAAAGGCGAAATTGACAGGTTTACGAAATAATCAAGGTAGTTTCAATCAAGTCATTCATTACCAGATTAGCTATAACTGGGCTAGCGGGATTGCCCATTGCGCTACCTTCAATCTGTACGTATAGATTATCATTAAATTGAAAGTAACTTGACTCGAAGCAGAAATTAAGCATTCTTAGAAACAGGTCTTTAGGAATATCTGTAAAGGCCTCTATATATGACCATTTCCTACTAACTATTTCAATCACCAATCTATTAGGAATGTTGGTAAAAAGTGACACGACATCAAGTGACACCAAAACGTATCCCTGTGGTACACTAACAGATTCGGCGAATTTTACAAATTCAAATGAATTTTTTTTTTCGTTTTAATATAAAACGAAACGTTGGGAGAAATACAATTGTGTCATTTCATTGCCTGCCCTCATTCCCGCGATACTTATTTGAATCTACTTGTAAGGGCGCTATACTTACCTAACTAATTATTCGAAAGTTACAAAAATTTTATAAATTTGGATTTATAAAGATTTATAATTTTTACCCGCGAGTTAACGGGCCTTATGAGTAATCCTCCAAAAGCTGATTGCTGATATAATGTAAGTATAATCTTTTATTTTATAATTTTTTTATAAGAAAAAATTCAAAGTTTCTAATCTGCCTCAAATTTCAATTACAATATTTCATTGTTTGTTTTTAATATATTAGGTTAATTTTGTTTTCGCAAATACACTTTTTATTTTACTATTGAAGACGATTCGATCAATTAAAACTAGTTTCCTGAGACTACCTTGTATTCTGGGGGAAAGTAAACGGGTGCCAAAAAAATTATTTTCTTTTGATCAAAAAATTACAATTATTCTTCATCGAACAGATATAATAGGTAAATTGGGATAGTGTTTTCTTCACTTAGAATGTAAATATATCCCTTGCAAATTTCCAAAATACTTTTGAGCAGATTATGAATGTAGTCTCTCCCAACAAAAGCGTAAAAAAAAGAATAAAGAAATCCAGAGCTTGGATAACCAAAGATATTAAAAGCTCTTTCAAAAATACGAAAATCTAATAGAAGAAAAGATTTATTTCCCAAAACAATTTTAAGAAATATAATAAACAATGTGATCTAGTAACTAAATAAATATACTGGGCGTTCCAGTTAATCAAATCCATCTGTGGTCCAATGTTTTACAATTTTTACATAGATGTGTGTCCTGACTCAAATATAAATAATCATAATATTGCTTTAGATAATATTCAGCCTTTTAATAAAACTCTTTTTCTGCATCCAACAAACAGTAATGAAATACTAAATGTCATAATCAACATCAAAAACAAAACATCGGTCGGTGACGATGAGGTACCTAATTTTCTCAGAAAGTCAGTGTCGTAAAGATATTGCAAAGCCTTAGAAACGAAAGTTTGCTCTGAAATTATTAAAATGGTTTTAGAAGAAAGAAAATCAACTATAGGAGCAGTAGGTACAGGAAGCTCAAGATAAAGTTTTAATTTCGTTAAACAAAGAAAGAGAAACTGTAGCTGCATGTTTGGACTTGTCAAAGGCTTTGGACAGTATTGATAACGACCTGCTTGTTATGAAGATGGAGAGGTATGGAGTCCGGGGGATCTTTAAGGCTCAATAATTTCGATCTTAATGAATGAATTCAATGTTAGAAAGCCTCTTTATTTGCTAAAAAAAATAAAGAACTAAGGATGCATTTATTTTTAGTTTGGCATACTTTTTTCGTGTTTTCATGAGGGGAAATTTGAAAAATTTGGGGAAAAAACCGCCCCCGAATTTATTTTTCAAATATAATTATAGTGTGTCTTTGGAACGGGCATAAAAAAGGGAATACGACTAACTAACTTTAGCATTTTGGTAGTGTGGACGCAATTTGTTTTATTTTAAAAATTATTAAAAATGTTGCCCATTTTTTTCTTGACAAACCCCTAATCTAAAGTAAAAGTAATTTTCGACATTATGTTCCATATCCGGGGTTATTTGGCGAATAAGTCGTTGCCTATTTCTCTGAATTTTCTAGTTTTGTTACGGAAATTTTGGTTTTTAGTTCATCCCAAAGGAAATATTCTAAGGGATTCAGATCCGGCGATCGTGGCGGCTACTCAATGGTACTCCTTCTTCCTATCCAGCAGTTTGTAAAAACTTTACCCAAATATTGTATAATATTTGGCATGTATGTACATGGTGTAATAAGGTGGAGCACCATCCTACTGTAGTAATATTCGATCAATATGAAGATCCGCTTCTGCTTCGTGAGAAAACAAAGCAGTCAAAGCTGGAATACGTTCTCCTCGTAAAAAATCCAAATATGTATGTGATATAGGGTCCGTTACATTAGCCCCCCCCGGTGCCCATAACTGCGTAAAATTTTAGCACTATATAGACCATACCTAGCACTACCTAGCACCCAAATTATAGAGCTAGCACCATAGTCGTTACGGAGCTATTAAGCACTTTTACCGGGGGGGGCTAATGTAACGCTAGCCCCCCCCGGTGCCCATAACTGCGTAAAATTTTAGCACCATATAGACCATACCTAGCACTACCTAGCACCCAAATTATAGAGCTAGCACCATAGTCGTTACTGAGTTATTAGGCACTTTTACCGGGGGGGGCTAATGTAACGCTAGCCCCCCCCGGTGCCCATAACTGCGTAAAATTTTAGCACCATATAGAACATACCTAGCACTACCTAGCACCCAAATTATAGAGCTAGCACCATAGTCGTTACGGAGTTATTAACCTAATTTAAAAATGACATCAACAACGTTGCCGCCTCAGACCAATTACCAGAGAAAAAGCTATTTACAGTTGGCCACAAAAACACTTTTATATTTACAGTACAAGAATTTATGCACTGTAGTAGTAATATGGCTGTGATCTCACCGCGATGTTGCCGACCTGCACTAAATTATATGAAAATTATTATTTTTATCTATAAAACAGTAAACATATACAACACCTTTTTTTAACCAGTTGTTTAATATAGTAGATATTTTAAATAGTCTCGCAAGATGGAGGCAAAGTCACGTGACACTCTGTCAAATTTGGCCTATTTAATTTTGATAGGTTGGTATGAATTCCAGAATCAGACTTGAAAATTTTGTATATATTTTAAAAATTTTATTTTGTAAATAGTATAATATTTTAAAAGAACCTAATAATAAACATAAGTTTTTATGGTTAGACGATAAAGTCTCAAAACAGAGTTAAAAACTACCAATAAATAAAACACACAAACCTTACTTCTTTGTTTTTATTTATACGAAAATATAAAATACAAGTAGGTACTTCATCAACACTTTTATGCTAGAAAAAGTTAGTGGCGCATTCACCTTTTTATTTTTTGATCACAGGATATAATATTAAATCAATATAAGAAAAAATTTCTCTGGTTATCTAAATTACAGTTATTATATTTATTTTACAGGTACTAGCTGGTACCAGGAACACATTTGCTTACTTTTAGCATTCCATATTATGTATCCTTAAAACTTCATTCTCAAGAAATCGCCCGTCTGTCATATGGAAATATTAGATCCAACACTACAATGGTTAAAAAGATGAAATTTGGCATGCTTATAAAGAGCTATGCACCTAATAAAAAAAACATACTTTGTGTAAAAACATCTTATTAGCTTGTCCAGCACTTTTGCCCAATCAAAACAGAAATGAAGGCCTAACTTAATAGACAGCAAATTTTTTTTATATTAAATCTGTAAAAATGTTATACTATTAATATTGTTAGATAAAACATAGGAACAAATAGATTTTAGTACTATTATTAAAACTAACGAGAAGAGTACATATTGTATATTCCATTGTTGATTTACAAGCACATGTCCATCATGATTTAAGGTCTGAGAAAAGAATAATAAAATTATAGCCTACAAATTTTTTGTTTGGTGAATTGTACTTACATGGGCTTTACCGTAAACACGAAAGTTAATAAACGTCGATTAAACTCAAAATAAAATCCACTAAAACCACTAAACATTTAAAAAAAGTAATATAAAGCAACAAAAACAATTCCGAACGTGACAGGCTAATTACGGCTCACTATAATCTGGAAAGTTTTGATTTTCATATGTCCGCTGATCGATGACAAATAACTGCTGTCATCTGTTTTAAAACGAGAAAATTCGTGCCGTTTACTATACAGGAAGTTATTTTAAAAGTATTTACTGTCATCCTTATGGCAAAAAAACTATTATTTTCTACCCTACTCAACGTGACAACGTCGCATTTGGTACGTTGGCGATATTCCGGATGCGCACGCAGCTTATGCTATCTGAAAGTCTTCCAATTCATTCTCAAATCGCTTAGCGGCAACGTTATGGATGCCATTCTTAAATTAGGTTAATAACTCCGTAACGACTATGGTGCTAGCTCTATAATTTGGGTGCTAGGTAGTGCTAGGTATAGTCTATATGGTGCTAAAGTTTTACGCAGTTATGGGCACCGGGGGGCTAACGTTACATTATCCCCCCCCGGTAAAAATGCTTAATAACTTCGTAACGGCTATGGTGCTAGCTCTATAATTTGGGTGCTAGGTAGTGCTAGGTATGGTCTATATGGTGCTAAAATTTTACGCAGTTATGGGCACCGGGGGGGGCTAGCGTTACATTAGCCCCCCCCCCGGTAAAAGTGCTTAATAACTCCGTAACGACTATGGTGCTAGCTCTATAATTTGGGTGCTAGGTAGTGCTAGGTATGGTCTATAGGGTGCTAAAATTTTACGCAGTTATGGGCACCGGGGGGGGCTAATGTAACGGACCCTGTGATATACAGTGTCCGCAAGAAAGTTCGCATCAAATGGGATTTTTTTTTTAAATTAGGTATAGGTAAAAATTGAAAAAGCAGTTAGTTTTTGCTTACCTAAAAACCAAAAATGACGTATACTGAAGCAGCTACACGACTTGCGTTACCTGTCAAATTTGACATTTTTAATAAAATAGGTTCAGAAATGCACTTATTTATCAAAATATCGAAAAACTTTATTCAAGAAAGTTGTTTATTTAGGCATTTTTAGCTTCTGTACAAAATTTTGACACTCAATAGAATTTTTATTTTTTGCCAGGTTCTTGAAAATGTTGATCAACCCTCGTAGATTAACTTTTATACATCGATGTAAAACCATTTGCCTTTACTTCATTTGTATTCTTAATGCAATTTTGTGTATAATTTTTGTTTCCAATAATTATTTATTTTGCTTTAAAAACTGTAATTGTTATTGATCAGTATGTAATGTTTGATGCAAATTTTATCTAATTACATCAGATTTGCCAAAACCGACGTTTCTCATTTTTCTTAAGTCAGTTAACAGATGTACAAAAAGAAAATATTAGGAAGCTTTCGTTGAAATTTTACTTAATTAATATTGGATCAAAAAGAATAAATATTAATCGCTCAAAACATTTTATTCAACAAAAATATAGTTTTCCACACTAGTGCGGAAAAATTTCTCGGCACGATTATGTCAAAAATCCGTGCGGAAAATTGGTTTTTCCACACTAGTGCGGAAACATTTTTCGGCACGATTATGTCAAAATCAATAATATATCAATTATAACTTGTAGTTATTACTTTTTTTCTCACAATTAGTTACTGTTACATATATATTGTTATAGTTAATTAAATATTATTAAATTTCTTTGAAATATGTGTTACTTATTTCCACACGTCTGTAGAAAAACTATTGTACCTGACACGTGCGGAAAATGTTTTCCCTGCACTCGGCTGCACAACGGCAGACTCGTGCGGAAAAATTCATTTTCCGCACTTGTTAGGTAAATAGCTATTACAAGTAGGCGATGCATTAATAATAATTATTCTTTTTGATCAAATATTAATTAAGTAAAATTTCAACGAAAGCTTTCTAATATTTTCTTTTTGTACATCTGTTTACTAACTTAAGAAAAATGAGAAATGTCGGTTTTGGCCAAACTGATGTAATTAGATAAACTTTGCATCAAACATTACGTACTGATCAATAACAATTTCAGTTGTTGAAGCAAAATAAATAATTGGAAACAAAAATTTAACACAAAATTGCATTAAGATTACAAATGAAGTAGAGGCAAATGGTTTTACATCGCGTTATAAAACTTAATCTACGAGGGTTGATCAAAATTTTCAAGAATCTGGCAAAAAATAAAAATTGTAGTAGACTGTCAAAATTTCATACAAAACTTAAAAATGCCTAAATAAACAACTTTCTCGAATAAAGTTTTTCGATTATTAAAAATGTCAAATTTGACAGGTAACGCAAGTCGTGCAGCTACTTCAGTATACGTCATTTTTGGTTTTTAGGTAAGCAAAAACTAACTGCCCTTTCAATTTTCACCTATACCTAATAATAAAAAAAAATCCCATTTGATGCGGACTTTCTTGCGGGCACTGTATATTACCTTGAAGGAATATTGATTCAATGACGCGGTCGCCAATTATGCCTGTCCAAACATTAAGTTTTTGCGGAAGTTGGGTGTGTATTCCTCGCACCCAGTGAGGATTTTCTGAGTACCAATATCGACAGTTCTGTTTACTGACTTTTTTTTAGTACAAAAGTACTCATCCGTAAAAAGAATCCAGTCCAGATCTACTCCATAGCCCCCCATACACCAGAGGATAACTTAACGAATTTAATATGGCACGAGCCAAATACGCCGATAAAACTTTACGTGTATGTGGCGAGCCGAGCTTCATCGGGCCGTGTAATATCTGCCACGGATGAAATCAGCCGGTTCGGTTCAGCAGATTCGCTAGGTTAATTTTTGACGCGTGTCAAGTATTTAACTTGGGTTGGTTGGAGGTTAAATTAAAATAATAATAACAAATAATGTCTGCCGATTCACGTTACTTATCAAAAGAATTTATAACGGAATTTATTAACATTTATCAAAGTTATCCATGTTTGTGGCAAGTAAAATGCAAAGATTACATGAACAAAAATTTGAAAAATAAGGCATATTATAACCATACCTAACAAATGTCTAAAAGTCATTTTTTAAAGCCGACGAGCCAAATTCGGCTGCCCAAAAATGAGGAGAGTTTTGGTACGTGCCGAGCCTAGCTCGCAGACCAAATCCGAACGGATCAAATCGGTCCAACTTATATGTTGGTGTATGGGGGGGGGGGGGGGCTAATGCTGACCCAGTGCATTTATAATCACTTCACAAAACTAAAGTCGGTTCTCTGGATCATCTTCCAGTAACTCTTGTACCATTAACATTTTATAAGTAAGCATTTGAAATGATTTCCCTGACTTAAATGCAGACATAATTTATGTTGTTTTCTCTTGCAAGTTACCGAACTAGTGAAATAGGCTTTTCTTGAGCAGCAAGTAAAACGTTTAATTACTTCACGCTGCCTTATTTTTAGTAATTAAAAAAAAAATTGGTGGTAGATCGGAGTATGTATTGTGAAATAAAGCTGATACTTCTGCTTGAGTACGCGATATGTCGCCAAAGACTATCACTATAATTTCGATTTTGTGTGATTCAGTTAAATAACCCATTTTAGTATAACAAAAATACTTCTAACTATAAAGTAATAGTTCGAACAGCACAATGTACTTCAACAGATAAATATACACTTCTTCCAATCCGAAAATAAAGTGACAATTAGAATGCGGCATCAATTAAACAAACAACCTTATAAATAACATGTTCATTTTTTATAAACAGTCTGCGCTGCCAAAACCCAAATTGTGGTATCAATTGTTGCTAAAATGGCCAGTTTTTTTTCTGGCTTTTTAGATTACCGAATTGCAAAAGTAAATAGTGGGCTGTATTCCTTTTTTTATACCCTTTCCAACGAGCTATCACAATATATACCTTCACGTTTGGTCAACGTATGTTGTCAATCTTGTTACTTCAAGCCCCTAGGAGAAAGGGAGGGGGGGGGGGGGGGGGGTAAGATCTAAATCTGAAATGGATACCTTTATTTTATATAATTTTTTTGGATTCTGCATAAAATTCTAAACATTTTTTAATAAAAGCATTATTACTCTATACGTAACAGTTTCTGAGATATTGACTCTTGAAAAATGACATTTTTGAACTTGACATGACATTTTTGAACTTTGACAGCGTCTAGTTTTCTAACTGTACGTCTTAGAGCAAAACGCCTTACATGTCCCTATCTCAATTTTTATTATGTTTCCAATAGTGTAAAATTTGCTTAAACCAGATGTAAGAAATAAAGTACTTCCGGTTTAACCGGAAGTTGACACTATTGGAAAGATAATAAAAATCGAAGATATCCGTTTTGCTCTAAGACTTACAGTTAGAAAGCTAGACGCTGTCAAAGTTCAAAAATGTTATTTTTCAAGAGTCAATATGTCGGAAACTGTTAAGTATAGACTAATAATGCTTTTATTAAAAAATGTTCAGAATTTTATGCAGAATCCAAAAAAATTATATAAAATAGGGGTATCCATTTAAGATTTAGATCTTACCCCCTCCCTCCAAGGGGCTTGAAGTAACAGGATTAACAATATACGCAAAAGATGTCCCCCTCGAAATAAAAATGGACGGGTCCGAGCGATTTTCCACATTTTCATTTTAAAGCAGGAAAATCGAGGTGTTAAGTTTTCGTTGGACCACCCTGTATATGCATATACGTGTGTTTGGGCGAGAAAGAACGGCCTAGTGAGACAGAGCTAACGGATGTCTAGCAGTATTTCGATCTTACGTAATAAGCGGAAATAAGACGGAGATCTTGAACCGATGTGGATTAGAACGAGGCATCACAAGTGTCGTACAGTAGCCCGACTGTGTATATTAGAAGAAAAGAGAACAGAAGATGGTCCTTCGTCGGCGGGCCTCGGCCGGTCTCAGAGTTGATCGATTTTGGGTTTAGCTGGCTGGTCGGTTACCGGGCCGTGACTGGACAGAAAAATAAACTTAAAGTGCACGTAAATGCAGCTTGATTTAGAATATCAATACGAAATATCATGGAATCACTATTAATTGGCCATCTCAAGTGAAACAATCAAATCATATTGATAAAATTGTAATTGAGTTTAAATAGTTTATTGCATACCTTCATTCTACATGCTAGGAGAATTTTTAAATCAGAAACATTTATTCTATTTATAAATTACTTGTTAAGCCTGTTACAGAAATATATACTGCTAGTCTAAGGTGAACTTAATGTGCAAGACAGTGCTACAACTTGTACCGGTTTAGCTAATTTCGAAAATAATATTTAAAAAACCCAAACTCCATCACACCTCATTACTGTCCTCTAACTATATATTAAATCTTAGATATCGTTAAATTATGATTGGAAATATACTGACAGGAAACTTAAACACTAAACACTAAATTTGAAAATAATAGCCTACACCTATGTTTTCTACATAAGTTCGAAAATATACAACTGGTTTTTGTAAATAATTAAAACTTTGACAAAAAATGCTGTAGGTATAAATATACTTATATTTTTTATAATCTAAAGGTAGGTATATTATAGGTTTTAGCTGATCACACAATTCTATTATGGGTAATATTCAAATCGATAGAACTAGACGATGGAGGTGCTAGATTTGTGATTTTAACTGTTTGGAGCTCTCGCATTTGTTGCTTACAATTTTGTGTTTTTATGCTTTCACACCTACAACACATTGGGGTATTTTAATACATTTTAGGCGTTCTTCTGGTTATGTTGAGTGTTGACTATTCTTATATAATGCAGTGAATTGTTACAAGTGTAATTTAAATAAATAAATGTAAATATAAAAAGAATTTCGATATTGGGGCTTTTTCCTTCTTATCTCTTGAAAGTAAGTAAGTAATCTAGTGAAAGTACCACATCAACTATCGACAGGAGAAAGTTCTTACGTAACGCGCATGCCCGCAGCTTAAAGGGGGTCTGTATCTAGACTCTTGTCGACCGGCGAGGTAACCTGACGGTCGCTGATCCTGTGATCGCGCAGCGGCATTCGGGAGGTACTGTTAGCGCTTCTATATCGCAGCGATGCTTATCAGTACTAACGGGTGTGGTGGTAATCTATGAAAAGTATTTTCCCGATGTTTCGCAACGAAAAACTTTATAAATTCAAATTATACGGATTATTTACTGACAAGAATGAACGTTCGAGCATGAAAATAAGAAAGGTAAAAACGGACAACTAAACTAACTGTCTATAAATATAAAACATTCAATAGAAATATTAAAAACCCCGAAAAACATTTTAACGTAATTACCTTTTTAAAAAATTGCAAAAAAGGAAAGAAGCTGATGATTTGGTGTCAAAGCAATAAAAAGACAAAAAATTAAACATCTGAAATATTTTTTTTGGTTTTAAGATTTAAAGGGCCTTGTATAGCCTATTTACCTTTATAGCAGTGACCAGAGTTATGGGTCCAAATGAACCAATGGACAGTGTCAGAGGTAGCTGAGTTTGTTGGATTATAAGTGGAATAATTTTCTGGGTTCTTACGTCTTGGTTGTACCACTTTGTTTGGTACAACGAGTTGCCAGTATCATAGTTCTAAAAAAGATTAGGAAAATTAGGCCGCATCTATAAAAAATAGGAATATAGTTGATAACCCCAAATTTCATTTGTTATGAATTAAAATTGAGAGTTGTACAAATATAGAAAATATTATATACCGTAAAGTTAACTATTGAAACAATCTAAATCATTTTATTATTAATGCGTTACCTAAGAAAAGTTAAATATTTTATCTAGCCGCATTTTTGCGCCTTCATAAATTATAAAAATTTGAAATGGAATTATGAAAATGTAACACCTTTACGAAAAAAAATAAGAAACACTTTTTGTCAATTCAGACTTAAAAAATTGTAAATCATTGTCATTGTTAAAGTTTTATTATGCACTTTTTTAATCAATCCTCCCTGTGGTACAGTTGGTTGAAGAAGTGCATACAACTCAAATTTAAGAACAATAATAATCCAGATATCTGAAATATTATGTCTTTCTAATAACAGTCTCAATTTAAAACAACTTTATTTCAAAACTTCTATTTCATATAATACAATACACAGTGTCGCTTTTATGTATGGAAACGGTCGATTATTTGCTAAAGTAAGATAGCTAGAGAAAAATGTTAAATACAAAACTTTTAGGGTTTTTAGAAATTTATTACACTGCACATAAACTAAGTATACAGGATCAGTCAAAAAGCCATGGAAGGACAAAGTTACTTTATTTTAAATGGAACCCCCTGCATATTATTCAATATTTCAATTATATACAAGATTCTAAAAAAAAAGTTAAGCACACCACATACCCAATCTTAACCGTTTTCGAGATATCGAGTTTCGAATATCATTTTCAAATAAATCTAATAACAATAATAAAAAAGACAAACTGAGTTTTAGTAAACAACAATTTAAAATCCTATTTTATAAGGTGCTCAAAGTGTCCACCGTTTACTTCCTGGCAGTAATGAATTCGGTGAGCAAAATTTTGTAGCGAATCTAAAAGAATATTGGGAGCAATACTGGAAATTTCATGCATTATTCTTTGTTGCAATTCCATATTTTGTGGCATATTTTTGTACACTATATTTTTGATATGGCCCCACAGGAAAAAGTCAAGAGAAGTCATATCAGGAGACCTAGCAGGCCTTCAATCGCACCTCTGCGCCCAATCCATTTACCAGGAAAAGGTTTCTCTAGATATTCCCTCACCATCCGTCCAAAATGTGGTGGAGCCCCATCTTGTTGAAACCATATTTGTTCAGCCGGTAAATTGGGATTATTATGGTTCGGAAATAATCGTCTGAGCTGTGGAACAATATTCTCTTGAAAAAGTAATAAATATCGTTCAGAGTTCAAATTTCTATGTATAAAATAAGGTCCTATGACTTTTCCACCAATAATGCCACACCAAACATTGTTTTTTTGTGGTCGTTGGGTACGAACTTGTTCCATCGAATGTGGATTTTGGTCTGACTAATATCTACAGTTGTGTCGATTTACGTGCCCGTTTAAACAAAACGTTGATTCATCAGAAAATGAAATGTGGTTGACAAAGTAGACATTTGGATTCAATTTATCCATAAAGATTTCGCAAAACTGAATTCTGCGATCAAAATCGTCTTCACTCAATTCTTGTAACAAACGAATTTTATATAGTTTGAATTTTTCTCTTTTGGTAATTTTTTGAATGGAATATCGACTCTGTTGCGTCGAATTTATTGGATTATTTACCACATCTAACATGACATTTAGAGAATTTTCTTCATTAGTAACGCTTACCGGTCTTCCACTTTTTGGTCGATCTTTCACACCTCCAGTTTCATGAAAACGCTGCAATGTTTTGGAAACAGTTGATTTAGTTAAAGGTCCCCGACCTGGATGAAACTCATTAAAAATATTCACCACTTGGATAAAACTCCGTGTTATATCGCCGTACCCTATTATCATTAAAATTTCAATGCGCTCGGTATCACTTAAGCGTGCCACTTTTACGCGAAAATTGTTCACAAAGAACATGGCGGCGAATGAGAAAGTGTCGCAAGTGAACGAAGTGAAAAATGCGTGCAGATACTGTAAGAAAACTGTGGTTAGCCCCACAGCAAAGTGTCTAGCATGTGAAGGGTTATACCATACATCATGTGCCTTAAGAGTGGCGGGTCTCGTGGCTGTTGGACGGGACAATCTAGTTAAATGTTGTAACGTAGAAAGTGAGGTTAAGTGTCAGCATGGAAATTATGTTGCCTCAGAAATTTTCCAGGAAGTAATCAAATCCAAGAATTATAACTTAAGAAGCTTAGAAGAGGTAATTTATGAACTCCGAGCTAAAGAAAAGCTGATTTGACAAATTCAATTGGTAGAAGAAAGAAATGGCGGGAAAAATCCCTTAGGTATTCCAACATCAACAAGCAACAAATAATAAACACGCTGTGAAGAACAATGCTACTGGAAACAGTGACACTGTTGCTACCACATATGCAACCACAATTACACATAACTTAAAAAGTAGCAACAAAAATATTAAAACTGATGAAATGTCAAGCAATAATACATTAACCTCAAATTTGATATCGAAAAACAATCAAAACACACCACAGGGCAAAAATAAACAAATTATTCCAACATCCTCAGTGAATGCAGCTATTAATGAGGCTCAAGCGTTAACGAAAATGCCAGAAATACAAAACTTATCTTTAGAACAACCAGAGCAGGTAGAGAATGGATGGGAACAACAACGACATAGGAGAAACAGGAGATTTGTTATTGGTGAAAATAACAAAAACGAAAACATACACACAATCCCGAAGTTCATACATTTGCACGTAACAAGGCTGGATCCAAACACTACAGCTGAAGATTTAAAAGTCTATCTAAAAGATAAGTTTCCTGAAGTCACATGTGAGGACCACGAATCTAAACGACCTGACCAATATAAATCCATAAAAAGTTACTATTAAGCAAGAACACTTTCGTCAGGCATGGAAGCGGGATGTATGGCCAAATGGAGCATTGGTATCTCGTTTTTTTTGCGAGAAAGAAGATCGAACCACGCTTACAGGAAGTGGTGGATCTATCCACAGTATAAAAACTTCTAAAAATCAACACCATGTATCTATGTATTGCCAGAATGTTAGAGGCATGAGAACAAGAATGAAAGAGCTCCAATGTAACCTAGCAACTTGCTCCATTAATGTCATCATATTCACTGAAATATGGCTGACAGATGATCTCCTTAACACAGAGTTGGGTTTTCACAATTTCAATACCTTCAGAAAGGATCGATCACCTCAGACGAGCCCCTATAGACGGGGGGGGGGGGGAGGGCGTTCTTATCTCCGTTCTCAAGAGTATCACAAGTGAACAAATAGAATGTCCCCAAAACATCGAACAACTTTACATCCTCATTCGATATGGAAACAAACAAATAATTGTTGGATCAGTGTATATTCCCCCAAGATCACCACCACAAATTTATATAGTTCTGTCGAACACAATTGACAGCATAACCGAAAGGTATCCCCAGGCACAGCTTTGTTTATACGGTGACTTTAACTTACCAAATGTGGTATGGACCTCGGACAATTACAGATCCACAGCTCTTGCAAACCGAAACTCTTCACCTAACGAAGTGGAAGCCACTCAGGTATTATCAAATATGTGTTCTTTTCAAAACTTCTTTCAAATCAATACTATAACAAATTCTAGAGGCGTGAGCCTCGATTTATTTCTCTCTTAGTTATTGCTTCAGTTTCTGATTATGTGCTACTACCGATTGACGAATTTCATCCTCAATTAGCTGTATCAGTGGGTCTCGAATCGCACTCGGGTTGCTCTGAGCCTTCTGTTGACGGGTACTATTAGGTATGACTTTAAAGCTGCCGACTTGTTTACTGCAAATCAGTACCTAGGCGGTGTGAACTGGGACACGATATTGAACGGACGATCTGCGGATGAAATAGTTGACATATTCTATGATGTCATATATACAGCTATTGAGCTGTTTGTTCCTATTAAGAGATTTACATCTCGGAAATTCCCCAGATGGACCTCTTCCGAACTAAAAAAGCTTATCTTTCTTAAGAAAATGGCCCACAAGATTTAAAAGAACCCACCTCCCTGCGCACTACACAGAATTCTCTAGACTTAGGAGTGAGTGCAAGACATTGTCTAAAAACGGTTATAATCAATTTGTCCACTCTACTGAGCTATCGTTAAATAACAACATTAAATCGTTCTGGAATTTTGTAAACAGTAAACGAACCGACAATTCTATACCAGAAAGAATGTTCCTAAGTGATGTTTCGATTGACAATGGCCCTGACATTTCTAACTCATTTGCACAATATTTCTCAACAGTCTACTCTAAGACTACCCTAGACATACCAGAAATCTCACATACAACTGGCTCTATAAATGTTTCTACATTACATAATATTCAGTGGATCCGACCGCGCTAAAATTTGCCATGTTAAATTGCTGTTCTTTTTGACCCGAATTACAAAAAAACTAAGAAAATTATCAGAAAAAAAAAGTTACCGATGGAAAGGTAGGATCTTTGTGGGTGTGCGAAAGTTATTTTCATGCAGAAAAAAAATTTGAAGAAAAAGATATTAGCCAATGAAAACCCGGAAAATAAATACTTAAGTTCATTGGATTGTTAAAAATATTGAAAATATTTTTTTTTTAATGAAAATAACTTTCGCACATTCTCCAATATCTGTAGAGTCCAAATTTAAAAAGTTTTTTAAAATCCAATAATAAACATGGCCAGGATTCAGGTCAAGAGAACGCAATGTTTTTGGTCTCTAAAATCAAATGAAAAGAATTTGTCTTTGTTGAAAATCGACATTTGGTTTTTGCTACACGTTGTGTACATGGGGTGGTACGTCTAAAGATAAAAACATTATTTTCTAAGCACTAGTAGACTATATCCTACGCTTCGCTTGCGTTGATTATAAAAAATTCAGGAAGTAGGGTGGTTGACGTTTCGAATATATTTAACTTATCACAGTTTTCAGCACGCATCAGTGTTATGCTAACGTGTTAAAAGTTTACTCATATATTATTATGATGATTTTAAATTTGTGGACATTTCTATAGGGTGTTCAAAAAAATATTTTGTAAGTTTTAATTTGCATTTATTTTATAAATAATTAATTTTAGATTTAGAAATAATATAACATAATTCCTAACAGTTAATTAATAATAATCTCTTATTGGAAACAAAATCTAATAATAAAAAGTTGATATAATTACATCATTATAGGTATGACCTTTCACATTGGCGTTCTCAGTTATTAACTTGAATTTTAGTTTTTTGAAGGCTTTGTAATCTTAAAAAAAATATATAGTGTATCTACCCAAATTATGTAAATCAGCAACTAAAATGGGTTTATTTCTTTCTAAAATGACCAACTAAATTTTATTTTGGTATTTAGTTAAATCTAAATAAAGTTTAGTTCTTAGGGTCCTACCCCTACCATTAAAAGAATGCATCCTTAAATAATGTCGGCAGGTATTTACACTGTTGCGCAATATATTACCCCTCTGCAATAACTTTTTTATCAATGGCGTATTTGTTCAGGAATTTTTGCTGCAATAAATCTGGAGTTATTTTTAGGCATTACCGATCTAAACCGATCTTATTACGATATTAATTTATTAATCCCTTTCAATTTAAAACAATAACACATGTCTCACAAGTCAGATCGCTTGACGATCGCGCAACAACGCGTAATCTGGCGAGCCGAACAGTGGACCAGCGCAAATGACCGGTGTTAATCAATATATTATCATTGTTAAAAACATCGGCGACTCGCTGTATTTCGTCCAATTCTCGGGAACAACGTGACATCAGTAGTGGTAAACGATAGCAAGTAAAGGCGAAAAAACAATAATTATATAATAATATAAGGAGGCTAAAAATAAATGTTTTAAATTGCCAGTTACATCAAGTACTGCTAGGGTTGTTTTGTATACTGTGGTTAGCCAAAAAACTGTGTGAAAAATAAGAAAGAAGAACGAAGAACGACAAGGAAATAGCCTGGGAACAGCCCTATCTTCGCCTGGCACAAAACGTCTCCGCCCGTCTATAATTAAAAAAATCGAGTCGAGCAGATTTTTCAATTATCGGGCGATTTATAGAAAAATTTTACTGTGAATATAATGGACCCAGCTAAACATATTTTATAGCTATTTATGTATCAAGGGCGTTACGGGGACTATAATGCCCTGAAGGTAGAAATAGCCCGAGGGCCTCTGGCCCGAGGGATAGGTTTCTGCCTGATGGGCATTATAGTCCAGTAAAGCCCGTGGTGCATACAATGCTTTATGTTTTACCTAAAAAAGAGTTTTTCAATGACTAATTACATTATTTATTCGCAATATAAAAAATAAGTTGCACCTGTACCTGTATACGTAAGTAGATAATGACTGGTGTTAAGTTTGACTTTGATGTTTCTGTCAGTTAGTCAGTTGGCATTTTTTATTTAACGATTTGCTCAAAATGGAAGAAATTCCACAAAATATAAGAGAAAAGGTCATAAAAGCGACCGAAAATCTTTTGCCAGTTAAATCAAGGCAACAGTATGATCGGGAGTATGGCATATTTGGTATTTGGAAAGATACGAACACAATTCTTCAAATAACCGAAAATGTTTTAATGGCATATTTCCAGGAACTGGTAAGTTATTGATTTTATTTTAATACATATGTTTAACAAACTTTATTATTTTTAGTCGGAAAAATACAGTCCGAACTCTCTCTGGACCAAGTATTCTACAAGCGGGCATTATCATAATGCCCGCTTATAATGCCCTAGGTGTGATAGCAGGTATTATTGCTATCATAACATATTCCGTTTCTAAGGTATTATAGATCAATAATAGATAGGTAAAACATAAAAGTATTTATTAAAATGTAACCAACTTAGTCGTGTACATAAGTACGGGTACGCGATCGTTTTTTTACAGAGTGTTGTTTTTTTTCAGAAGTCTCAGGAACAAGTTGAGTTTTATAATAAATGTCTAAACGGAATAGTTTTTAAGAAATTAGCATTTAAAAAGGTTATTTTTTCCTTAAAAAAATAATAATAATAATAATATTTCTAAAAAAGGTGACTTTTACCTATACTATAAAGCCCGACAGGCCGCTTTACATAGTCAAAGGTTAGTAATTTATACCACTTTATCACCTAGTGGGGAATAAAACCAAGGTAATAAACTGGTAAAAAACATCTGTTATTAGGAGAATTGGGCTTCATAGACAAGGCCAAGTAGTCTTCTTCGTGGTAGTAAAGAGGTGTTTTTCACCTGTATTTAACCTTTGTGGGCCTATGTTGGGCCTGTTATGGGCTATGAAGTTTATAGAAAACCATAACCACAATTTTAGAAAAAGATGAAAATAGTATGTTGTTTTTATTTTTATCAAAGCGCAGGAGGCAGGAGTTTACTTAAATCAGAACATGTAATGTCAGCCGCTATTGATTTTTAAAATGGAGTGGTAGTATATAATATATAGGTACTTATAAAAATAATTATTTCATCGATGTGAGGTAAAAAATTAGGTGCACGTAAAAATGTTTCCTATAGATTTCAATTTTACCTTGAAAAACTAACCGCGCCCCAAAAAGAAGGCATTCAATTAAAAAAAAACAAGGTAAATTAAAATTGAAAATACAAGAAATTTCAAATGTGGACAATATTTTGTGCTTGGACGAATAAGTTAGCTCGGTTATGTGCTGGGTTTTGGTAATATATTTGTTATTGTTTTAGTGTTACAAATAATTTAACAAAATTAATTGAAAATAATACACCATGTTAAAAAAATATGGCGTCAGTAAAATATTTTTTCTAAAGGTCATAATTTCCTGTGTTTGGGCCATAAAAAAAATGGACTTATAAGTCAGGCCCATATTAGGTTATGTTAGGAGAAAATTTCCTATTTTGGACCTTCTGTCTAGATAAGTTTAAATTAGGAGAAATATTCGTTTATATGGCATAAATTTATAATAAGTGTAAGTGTATACGAAGCATAATTTGAGGTTTTAAAGAATACTGCAGGGCTTATGTATGTTACTCCATAAAATGTTTCTATCGGGGTCGCTGAAATGTCTCGCACTATCATTATAATCTAACTAACCTAACTTTTTCGCCGAGTTCGAATATAAATGTATAACGCTATTTCGTTGCTCCGCCGTTTTGTATAGCTTCTACGCGACTCCTTTTATTTCGCCGAAAAAATGGAAGCTGATTATTTTAAAATAGTGGCGGTTTTAAAAAGGAGAGGGTCAAGCTCCTCCTTGGATTATTTTTATGTTCCCCACAAGCGGGAAGATTACCACAGTGCACCACGTTACAATCATCATTAAATATTTCTAAGGCAGAATCTCTTTAAAATCTAATTTTTGGAAGATACGGCTTTATATCTGGTTAAAGTCACTTTGAGGACAAGATAAGAGGACTATTTGGCTATAAAAAATTATTTTAGTAGTAACTATAACCTATTTTATACTTTAAAACCTTCTGGGCTTTAAGTACAAAATGTAAGACTAATATAGGGTATACTTCACCTCAGAAAATGTTCACATTATAACCTGACCATAAAGATATATTAAAGACAAAACGAAGTAATTTGTTCTTCATTTATGGGCTCAAAAGATTTTTGGGCTTGAAGGCCAAATCTAAGGCCAAAAATAACCTGGTTGGGCGTTTTTACTGACTTTCCTTAGACCTAACTATCAAGTCAATTTACAACTACTCTCTTGGACCATCTCTTGGGCCTCTTATCTTTTCCTACTTTGAAGACGTATTAATAAGTTCGAATCACTTTGTTTTGACCAAACAGTTAGTCTGTTTGACCGTTTCGTCCAAAAAGCCGATTTGGAGGTAAAAAATAGACTATTTTTTACTTAAATAGGTTATTTTTCTCCAAATTAGAGGTCGCCAAGGCTCTAAATGTTTGTTGGGTAATAATATCATTATATAATATCCTATTATATAAAAAAAAAATATCTGCTCCGGTATAACCGGAAGTAATAGAAACAAAGTTTTAGGTAAAGAGGGCACATCGAAAAATATGAATTTGCAATGTTTGAAGAAAATATTTTCAGTAGTTTTCTAATTCTAATTTAATCTATTTATGCAGTCTAATATAACAAAAACAATATAAAAACATCTATTTTCAATTTTATGTTTATTTTTTTGATTTATTTTAAATCAATAATTAGGAATCCATAACACATTCCGTGCGGGTATAATACATAGTAGGCAAATATAATAGACGACCTTTGTATTGTATCGTTTGGATATGCCTACTATGGTAATGAACTGTCGTATTTCTAAATTTTATTATGTAGAGGATGTCCGCGAATTGATGGTAACAAGCGAAAAAGCTTTTCGCAAAATATATTAATAAGCTATAAAGAAATAAAATTTGCATCTAGTAATTTTCTCTCAGATGACCAAAAAATATGAAAGTACGTATAAAAATATATGAAAAATAAAAAAAAACCGAAGATAGTACCTATTTAAATTTTTTTTAAATTCAGTCAAAATCTTAAATTTGAAATTCTGAACTAAAACCTGTGGAACTTGTCCACAAGAACTTATTTTTAATGCTTTTTAAGTACTATATTAGTACCTACCTTAAATTTTTCTTTAAAAACCTTTTGCGGTAAAAAGCTAGTAAGTACCTAACAATTTTTTTTGGTTTTAAAGAAAATAAAAACATGAAATACAGCTGGTGTTGCCAACTTTTTTTTCTGTAAGATATAGTATTATAAAAACCAAGACAGAAAAAATATAGGACATCTTAAAATGAAGTTGTTAAAAGTAAAATAAATTAAAGGAAACGAGCATTTTACCTTTTAAATGTACATTTATGGTACCGTATGGTTCGTTCGTTGGTTTAAGGCGGGGGTCAGGCGTATAATAGCCTGAGCTTCTTGCACTGCAGCCTATTGGCTAAATTGGCTTATTGTACTCCCCAGTCGTACTAGAAAAGGTTTGTTCCTTCTCAGAGGTCCAATAGTTTCCTACCAAGTTTGTCATGCGGGAGGTTATCCCCGCGTTGAATATTCCCGAAGATTTTAAATCTTCGTTGGGTTAGTGCTTCGCAGCTGTAAATGATGTGAGAGGCGGTCTCATCCTCCTCGCCGCAAAGTCTACATTCTATGGGTCCGTTGTAGACTCCCATTTTCTGAAGATGTTTTCTCAAGTGACAGTGGCCTGTTAGCATGCCAGTCACCTGTCTTTATCGTATGGTACTAAATATCCTAGTAAAATTTAACATGCACAACTTGAAAATTTTACATGTATTTAATTTTAATAGGAAAAAAAGGCTTTCGGGTGGGGGTTCAGATCCCTTTAAATATGCAACTGATGACATGCATCATGATGGTACTTTTTCATTAAATGTGCATTTTCAAATAATAAACTTCTTCGGTCTAAAATTTCTGCCAAACATTTTAATTTATTAACTGCATAAATTGAAAACTATACCCAGAATTTCAAAAATATTTTTGTTAAGAATGTTAGTGCAGATTTTACCATTTAACAAAATTTATAACATTTTTGTAATTTACGAAAAAATAATTTTACATTCCTTTTTTAGGCCAATTTTCTATTTTTTTAAAATTATTTTTCACTCTTCGCGTATTAGAACCCATTGTCAGAAAATCGTTAGTTAGCTCAAGCTGACAAATTAATACACTGATGTTAATTGACTGATGCTCTAACGAATGAACGAATATTTTTTACACAAATGATTTGCTACCTGCAAATGTCGGCGTCTTTGATTTCTGTGAAACCCAGAACACCGCGCCGCCGACTGGTTTCTTGCGATCTTCAGTACTCGGTCATTGTTCGCGTGCACTTGTTTGGTAAAACCACGATATGTAGTAAGCGGAGGAATATTATTTCGTACATTTTCTTATAGCTTTTCGGCTCGAGCTGGTATCTACGAAGGCGTTGAAGGGCCACATAAGTTTTTTTAAATATAGGATAACATTTACGACAAAATTTAAGAACGAATTTTATAACTAAGCCCTCGATTTAAAGAAAATACCAATATAAGCTTGAACTAAATATTTTTATTCGCATTTTTTTATTTCAAATATTAGCTACATAATGGCCATACTTTTCGGTCTCAGAATACTCTTTATATCGATATATTAATGAATACTCTTTTGTTTGCAAACATATTTAAAGTAATATTAAAAACATTAACGATCAAGAGGGTAATTTGCTTTGAAAATACTAAGCGTAATATATCATGTTATGTAGTACCGCTCCGACAGTGAAGAGAAAGATCGCTGTTTAATACCTTAATGCGCTAAAAGAGTTAACGACGATAACCAGCAGGCTGACGAAGAAAATTTCGGATATTTTCTCGCCCCGTCGCGGCTTGCATGGCGACCTTGAAATAAGATTTCAGAAATATCGGTCGGATACTCTTCATATTTCCCAAATTTATAATAAATTGGCAACACTGGACACTATTAGGGGCCTGGTCCAGATGGTCTATCGCCTATCTTTCTTAAGGGCTGCAGCTTTGTCCTGTCTCGTCCATTATATTAAATTTGATCTTTAACAAATCTGGCTGTTTTTCGATTAACTGGAAAGTAAGCTATATTACACCCATATTCAAGTCCGGCACAAGAAATAACATTCAAAATTACAGGCCGATCTCCATTCTGAGCACGATCCCGAAACTATTTGAAAATCTTATTACTGACTTCCTTACACCAATTATTTCTAGTGTTCTCATCAACGAGCAGTTCGGGTTTCGGGCAGGGAGATCGACTGAGACCAACTTGGTGTCTTTTATCGACTTCCTTTCGGGTGCTTTGGAGGAGGGGTGTCAGGTTGACCGCATTTATACTGATTTTGCCAAGGCGTTCGACAGGGTCAATCATGGGCTACTTCTGTACAATCTGAAGTGTCTGGGCTTGCATGGTCCTCTGCTACAGTGGCTTCAATGCTACCTTACTGATCGAACCCAAACTGTTAGAGTTAAGAACTGTATTTTCAGGGAAATCATAGTAACGTCTGGGGTACCACAGGGCTCGCACCTGGGCCCGCTATTATTCAATCCATTTATTAATGACATCATGAAATTATTGTCTTGCAATGGTCTTTTATTTGCTGATGATCTAAAAATTTATCTCAAAATATGTTCATTTAATGATACATTAAATCTTCAAAATCAATTAAATATACTTAGTATACTTAGTATACTTAACTTACTTACGATCTTCATAGATTATTAGTTATTACTGTATTGTATTGTATTGTATTGTATTGTATTTTATTTTATTTTTATGATTGTGTAAAATTTTATTATGTGTAAGTTATTTCTTACCTACTTTCTTGTACATACCTAGTGTAAAAATGGGGTAACCCGTCAATAAATAAATAAATAAATAAATAACTAAAATAAACAAATTGTAAATGTAAGTATTTTTGGCATATCTGTTGTCAAGATGACAAAACAACATTGTTATAGAGATAAATATTTTCTAAGGTAACTTGATGGACTAGAAAATAATTAATGAATGTAATAATTTATTTGAAAACGATATTCGAAACTCGATATCTCGAAAACGGTTAAGATTGGGTATGTGGTATGCTTAACATTTTTTTTTAGAATCTTGTAAATAATTGAATTATTGAATAATATACAGGGGGGTTCCATTTAAAATAAAGTAAATTTGTTCTTCCATGGCTTTTTGACTGATGCTGTATACTTAGTTTATGTGCAGTGTAACAGATTTCTAAAAACCCTAAAAGTTTTGTATTTAACATTATTTGCTAGCTATCTTACTTTAGCAAATAATCGACCGTTTCCATACATAAAAGCGATCCTGTATTTAAATATAATATATTGAAAACATTACCCATAAACACGAAACAAGGAAGAAACAAATCTTTGTTTATATTTTAATTTATCACCTTTAAAAACGAATGCCCTCTTTGTTGGTATTGAAATTTGTAACATAATGTCAAATAATTTAATAACTATTATTGGAGAAAAAGTAATGTTTGAAATTATGAATTATTCACAATAAATTATACCAAAGTAAGCCAACTATTTGTATTATACTTTATTTGTTTTAAATTCTCTTGTTTATACTTTTTTTACAGAATTTTTTGAACTACTTACACTTCTAAATATTTTTTTCATATAATTAAAATTAATAATAATTTAAATATACATTTTTTCATTTTTCTTTACAAACCTACAACCATTCCTTACAATTTATATTTATGAATAAGTAATTTTCTTGTTATTATTTTACTTATTTCTGTTGTTACGGAGGTGCTATACTTGTTTTCACCATTGATGAAGGACCTTTTTCCTTCCTTTCTTTGTCGAATCCCACTGATGAGCCATGATATGAGCTTGGGGACATTCCGTACCTCAGGAGCAAAAAATAAGAACAAGGTCTCCGCAAAAATTTTTTGATTATGTAATGGTAACATAGTAAAATTTACTCAAGTTTTGTACCTCATCTTGAGGAATAATATTTTTTTAAATTTTATTCTGTCTCCAGAGTTTTATGACCCTCTGGAAAAAGATACCAGGGACGTTTTTGGATTATATGTTTTAGCAGATGTGGTGGCGTAGACACAGCCGGTGCGCGCATATAATTTGACTTAACTATTAAGGGTGTATCATCGCATGTAAAATAAACACTATTTTTGCCATCCGCTGTCACCGAATTTCTTCAAAACCACACATACGATATACTTCAATTTAAAAATATAGAAATATCTACACTCTACTATCTTACACTCTATTTCTCATGTAGTAGATTTTCCAATTTGGCTTTAGATCGGGCAGGTCGATCACGCAGACTGTTTTGGAACTTTTCCAGTATACAGCGGATGCACTTGAGAATGGCCTGTCTTCGCGACATACTGTCGTTTTTATTTAAAGTTGAGTCAAGCCACCTATTCAACTCGGTTCAAACTTTAGCGTTCTAATTGTATAAAGTCAAAGGGAGTTAAGAGTATTAAATTAAAATAGAAATTACTACAACACCCCTCTGCTTCGGAGAGCCGTTTTTACGGAGTTGTTTTTATATACATATTACAATTATGGGAATCCCAGTACTAATCTAATCTAGAATGTCAATAATACGATAACGATAATAACTAAAAACAAGTATTTTTATGGTATGTGAATAACTAACTTAGCAGCAAGTGATTAACAGTCAATACCTAATTTACTGACAGGAGTAGGTAAGTAGAACATATTTATGTCAAGTATACATAATACGATTTACCACTAGATGTACTTTAATAGGCATCAACAAACCTAAACTAACTTAAAAATATTTTTTTTTTGTTTACTTGTATAGTTATACTTTTTATATTATCGGGTAAGTGTCAGTATTGGGTTATTTTAAAGTCGCCATCGGTATAAAATCTGTCAAAATTATGGAATTGTATCCCTTTATTCATGTAAAACATAATTTAACTAATCCATTTTAAACTTAAAGAATCGGTTATTTAAAGTTTTACCGCAACAGGGCAAAGTACATATTTTTGGTTTGAGACGCCGTTTTGGTCTACTTGTTACTTCAGGGCTAATGTTAGAAGGAGAATTGAAAGTGGAAGTTTCGATTTGCCTATCATTGTTATTTAGGATGTCTACTATATGAAAATCATTCTGACAAGAAGGGGCCTTTGAATTTAACCTTGTTTCGCCTGAAACATCACGAAGTACTTCGGAGCTAATAGTCCTATTAGCAACGTACTGAATTTGGGACATGGAATCCTTAGAATCCTTAGAATGATTAGAATGCTGATCGTCCGATCTGCATGAAGTAGAAGAATAAGAAATTGGTCGAGGAGTTAACTTATCTGAGGTAACTAGGAGGCTAATGTCGCCTTGGGTTTGTATCGAACCTGACAAATCCATGTCGGCTTGATCGAAGTTTAAATCGCTTTCGGATTCATGATCGGATCCGTCATCATCCGTAGTGTCTTCATCGGTTAATATGTTCCCTAAGGGGCATGGTCTTAAATCATTTATATGTAGGGTGGTTAGTTTTCCGTCTCGCAGCACTTCGTAAACTAACTCGCTTTTCTTAACGATGACCTCATGAGGTCCTGTCCAGATAGGAGCGAATGATTCTTTAATCTGTCTGAATTCTCTTATCATAACTTGATCACCTGTATTAAAAGTAACCTCACTCACCTTCGTCCGCGCTTTTAAAGTTGGAACCTTTTATTCTCGATCCTATAGACCGGAATGGCAGTCAACGTGTTAAAGAAATATTATCATATCTATCAAACCAGACAGAGCAATCATATCAGAATTCATTATTATAGATTAGAGAGATCTAGGATTTCAGTTAACTATTTCGGCCCCAAATGTTACAATAGCCTTCCAGTTTGCGTGCGAAAGCTGCTAGAAACATCCTTTAGGATCAAAGTTAGAGAGATTTTACTACATAATGCATTTTACAGTACTCAGGAATTTCTGGATCACACTTACTAGTTTCTTGCTACTTTCCTGGTCCACAGTGCACGGTGGGTTTTTGTGGCGCTATTTTATTCATCTTATCTTAAAATGTAGTACTTTGTGTCTACTACGTGCCTGAATCACCTCGTTTTAAAACCTTATGTGTGTAAAAATTTTTATTTCTTGTTTTTCTTTTAAAATGTTTTAATAATTTTTGAGTGTAAGAATTCAATTTTAAATGTAAAAAGTTATTTTATATTGACGTCGGTAAAATTACATGTAATTGTTAACCGGAATATATATTTGAATTTGAATCTGAAAATTAATTTTCTTCAAAAGAAATGCCTAAATCAAAAATATTATATCCAGTGATACCAAATTAAAATCTGTGTAATTCAATTTTCCTGTTGATATTTGGTGACGGCTGAATACCTGTTTTTGACTATTTATCTATTACTATTTTTGAAATATTTATCTTATCGTTAATCGTTCCAACCAAATGATAAAAAATGGGTTTCATAGAATTTAAGAGAATGAAATACGGAAAATGGCAAATTTAATAGAACATCATGCCTAAAGGAACACTTACATTACATACACTACTAACTAGCATGCTGTTTTACAAAATTGAGACCGCTCCAAGACTTTCTTTAAAAAATTTAAAATTGCATGTCCATGGTAATTATTATTATTGTTCTTAAAGATGATAATTTGTTATACAGGGTGGAATCTTTAACTGAAATACATTTAGTATTAGGAAGCCTCTCTATTTGCTAAAAAGATGCAATACTACGGCTGCGTTTATTTTTAGTTTGTCCTACCTTTTTCGTATCTTTATAAAATCTACGCTTCTTTTTTTGGTAGAAACCGCCCTCAGCTTTTTTTGTCGAACGTAAAGGTATGCATTGTGGAAAGGGCATAAAATAGGGAATACGACCCGCTATTTACTTATGCATCTTGATAGTATAATAAGACAGAAAAGAAAGTGGCAATTTTATCAACAATTCATACTACTTACAATTTGTGTTTTGCCAGCGCAGACTCTTTAAAAAAAATAAACATGGTATTGATAAGGTTGTTTGTTTACTTAATGCCGCATTCTAATAGTCACTTTTTTGGTATGGATGAAGTGAATACTTATCTGTTGTAGTTGGCGACAGATCGTGTACTCAAGCACAAGTAGCAACTTTATTTTATGAAACACACCTTAATCTACAACCAATTTTCCATGGCACCAACAGCAAAATTGATAGACATTATCGTAAACTGGGCCACTTAAGGGACATACCTAGAATAAAGCAGCCTGGAGTAATGGATGAAGACACGCAATTTAACGTTTTAATTGCTCTATAAGAAAATCATATTACTCCAGTTTGGTAACTAGCAAGAGAAAATAACATAAGCCATAAGTCTGCATTCAAGTTAGTGAAATCAGCATCCTCATAAAATGTTAATGGTACAAGAGTTACTGAAAGATGGTCCGGACCGCCGTCTTCAGTTTTGTGAATTGGTGATAAATGTACTTGATCAGCATTGAGTAGATTATTTGGAATCAATCCTTTTTACAGATGGGTACATTTTTATTCTAAATAATTAAGTCAATAAACAGAACTGTCGATATTGGTCAGCAGAAAATCCTCATTGGATGCGAGAAATACACACTCAACTTTCCCAAAAACTTTTTTGATTTTTTGCAAGGAGAACTTATTCCAGCTTTGGTTGCCTTATTTCCTCCCCATGCAGAAGCAGATATTCATTATGATCGAATATGGTTACAGCAGGATGGTGCTCTGCCTCATTACGCCATAAATGTTCGACGATATTAAAGTGAAGTTTTTGCAAACCGCTAGATAGGAAGGAGAATTGAATTGCCCACCACAATCGCCTGACCTTAATTCTCTCGATTATTTCCTTTAAGATCACCTGAAAACCAAAGTTTACGTAACAAAACCAGAAAATTTAGAGGAACTTGGGCAATAGGCAACGACTTATACACGAAATACGCCAAATAACCCAGGATATAGACATAATGTTAAGAATGAATGTTAATTATTTTTTATCACTTGGCAATCAAATCTTTACGTTCAGTTTTATTGAAGTCGCGCACTAACGCAGCAATCTTTTCGAAATTCGATCGAAAGCGACAATCTGGTTGCCCAATAATCGCCTAGTAAATGGACCGCTTTAGGGTTTCGTGTATTGATAGATGTCTGGTAGATTTAATAAAATATTAATATCCGAATTTCTGTATCTATTTGGAAAATCAATTTTTAAATAATGATGGGATTTTGTTATAAATTTAATAAGTTCTTGACAATATTCTTAGGTCGTCGTAAATAATTTAAAAGCAATTAAGCTTATCACGACCTTGAAGTAAAAGATATACTGAAAGTATTTTATTACGGTAACGTCGCTTTTTACTCTTTCTGTACAAATAACGATTACGATCCACCACAAAAACTTTCAAACATTTTATTTTAAAAGCTCAACCTTAAACAGCCACCAATTTGAAATGAATTACGTGCAATAGTGCGACCAAACATCGCGAGACGTTAAATAGGTCGTGCGAAAACTTCGTGAGTAAATAACTGTGGGCTAACGTCACGCTCATATTTTTTTTAAAACCGACCAGAAAATATACACTTTTTGGACAATTTTTCGTCTAGAAAATAACCTTTTTCCGATCGCAAGACCGGAAAAGTGACGTTAGAGACCGGAAATAGTTATTTTCCTAACAAGTGCGCAAAGTGATACTTTTCCGCACGCAAGTACAGTTGGACGAACGACGCGAAGCGGAGTTCGGATAAGTTCTTGCGTGCGGAAAAGCACTTTGCGCACTTGTTAGGAACAACATTTTTCCTACGAGCTTCATATCAGATAACAACAAAAATAAAAATATGATAATTTATTTAATAATTTTTAATTCGACTTTAAAGAAAGAACTATAATATACTTACAACTAAAAATTACATAACAAAAAAAAATAATAGAAAATTAAAAAGTTACACTTTTCCGCACCCAGTGCGGATAAAAGTCTTATCCGCACTAGTGCGGAAAAGTGTAACTTTGCACACAAAAATGCGTGCGCAAAGTACTACTTTGCGCACGCTCGTAGGAAAAGATTTTTTCCTACGACCACCTACGAAAATGACAATAACAGCACGGTTAACTTGGCTAGAAAGTGCTAAATAGCACACGCGTGTTGAAAAAAAATATTTCAACACGAGTGTGGAAATACAAAGCACACTATATTTAATTTAAACGGATGTCAATTTGATAACAAAACTATTTATTAAAAATAACAAACTTACGGGACACGTGGAGTGAATTGGGGTGCTGGGTGGAGTAAAGTACACTAGGGCATTACTGCAAATTAAAAAAAATCCTTTTTTTCGTTATTTTTGGGAACATAAGAGTATTTATGATAAAAATAATATTATCGAAAAGTGAAATAATATGTCAGGCAACCCACCAACTGTCATGTTTACATGTAAACTGAGTTGAACCACAGAAAAAAAGGGGCAGCTATAGAGCAGGGGAGCAGGGTACTCTATGTACCCTAGGAAATACCGATTTATAATTTTGCCATTATCTCGGATAAAAATATCCATGCAATGTTTAAGGATATGAATACGCTTTATGTAAGTAAATTTATTTTAGCTATATTTAAAACAAATCGAATAAGATATAACTTTTATAATTAACAAGCTATCGATATTTAACTCCACCTCTATCTTTCTTTAATGTTGAGCAAATGTTGAGGTTATGTTGTAGTTTTGTGTTATGTTATTTTCGTAGGTACCTATATTATTGTTTTATTAAAAGAATGCAAGCAGCTAAAAGTTCAGAAACGAAAATTATTTACTTTACATAGATAGTAGGCATGATGTGCGTAACCAAATAGGAGAAAAGTTATTATTTTTATTTAAATCTAGGTAAGTTAAAATGTGTAAGTGGGCATTGTTTTAATTTTTTTTAACTCTAAAGTTGAAATTAATTTTTCAACTCTAGTGTTAAAAAAATTTGATTGACACAATGGTGATACCTACAAACTATTAAAAACAAATTAAACTCTTTTTGATTATATTGTATGGTCGTAGGAAAAATTGTGTACATTACTCGTGTGAAAGTGATTTTCTTACACTCGGAGAATTTCCGCACTCGGCTGACGACTCGTGCTAAATACCTCCTCGTTTAAATAGTACCACTTTCAACAATTGTTATGTAATATACTACTCCGGTCTCTGTTTTTTGTTTTTCCAATCGCTCTTTTATAATACAAGCTACCTTGATTTCGTTACTATGACAACAACATTTCGATGTATTGTCGAGTGACAGTTCATTGATTTTTAATTTGTTGTTTATGTCAAACTTGTTTCGCGAGTTCGAAAATTTAACAACATGAATTCAGATTTTGAATTATCCGACACGGAAAATGAGATTTCAGAAGAAATTTTGGAAGCAGCAAGGAAAGCGACTTACGATATATTGTCAGTAAAATCAAAAGCCCATTACGAGAAGTCATACGACGTATTTAAAAATAATATAAAATAATGTAATGTAAGTATATCAATATTGTACGTCACGCAACCGAAAATTAGTGTTTTCCAGGTCTCTCCAAACTTCCAGGACTTGCCTACGGCTCGCCCTGGAAATGCTTGTCTTGACCTGAAAAACACTACTTTCCGGTCTTATAACGTAAATTACTATTGTTCTGTTAGTTTCATAAACTTTTTGGCGGGCAAAATCCTCACTCCGTGTCCTCCTCGCGGGCGCCCGCTGGTAATGACTTAGTCAGCTAAAACTGAGTCTGGCACATCAATTGCCTTCGCTCAGTTATGGATGTGAGGACCTAAATCCGAGGTGGTATGAGCAACCGTGCCAAGGATGGAAGGCTGAGGGTAAAATCAGCTTTAACGAGCTCCTATAGTGGACCAGGCAATCACTATAGTATAAGCGCCTTGTCTTGGTATGCCGGCTCTGCCAGGATCGACCTTCCGAGCTACTCGTGGGACTTATATGGACCAAATTTAAAAAACCATAAAGACCGCCGAAAGCAATCGGCTTGAGCCGTCAACAGATGATCCGGTCATCGAGGGCAGCTCACATGGAGAAAGCGTGAATGAAAGCGAGGAGGAAAAGCTGCTGAGATCGCCTGGCTCATCCCGAGCGAATTTCAAGGACAGCAAGCCTCGCAGAAAGATTTCAGCCGGAGCAAAGAAGATGCGACTGTGCCAAAAGGCAAGGCATCTTCTGGGAATACTGGAGAGCAAGAATCCAGCTGATCTTACAAGTAAGGATCAGGGTACTATAAAGTGGGCAAGGGAACTCTTGGCTCGCGACCCGTACCATGTTCCTTACACTTACCAGAAACCGGGTGCAACCCTCGAGAGAAGTGTCGCGGAAAAAAGGACACGTTCTACTGATGAGGAGAGCACCCCGAGAGAGAGAAAGAGAAAACCCTTTCCACAGCAGGGCAAAGCTGGAACGTCTTCAAGGAGACTGGCTATGGAGACCAAACAAGGTTCCGTGGCGGCCTCAAAAGGGAAGAGTTCTGCTGCGCCCAGCAGTGGACGAAGTCAGAAAAAGACTGCTGGTATTAGAGAGCGTTCCGACAACAGAACGATGGCGGAAGCGTCTCGCAGCAGTCTTCAAGTTGCAGTAATCGACGCCGGCAACAAGTGCTGGAAGATTACGTCAGACCGCTGGATTCTGGTTGAAAAGAGGCTTACAGAAATCCTTATGGAGTTTCTAATAGCCAATCCTACTCGCCAGATTCCACAATATGACACTTCGGGATGGACTAGAGGAATCAAGGTTCTTGAACGAGAGTGTCAAGAAAATCGTAGAACCCTGGGAACACGCGTGCCTGCAGGTAATCCCTCGCTCGGAACTACCAGAGTGTCCGAGAGCGAGGAATTGGCTGCCGGTGCCTGTGATCCCCGAAAAGAATTTACTGCCGCTACTGGCGGCACAGAATCCAAAGATTCCCTGCAAGGAATGGAGAATTCTAAAAATGAAAGACCCAAAACCGACAGGGAGAAGCGTCATCCTACAACTCACGGATGAGTCCCTACCCGCTCTAGAGGAAGCCCAATTCAAGCTTCACTGTGGGTTTAACGCAATTACAGTTAATGTGTACAAGGGCTTTCCCAAACATTCGGAGAGAAGCCAAGAGGTACCACCAGCTGAACCCAAGTAGGATGCCACAACGACATCTGCAATGAAAGTGGAGCAGGGCGCGGTACTGGTCGTAGAACCGGCTCCTGTGATGGAGGTGGAGGTTCCAACACCGCTTAACGATGTTGCGGGTAGTGCAGATCAACCTCCACCACAGTAAAATGGCTTCGTGCCATCTGGCGCTTCTAATGGAAGAGAAGGGCCTCGACGTCGCCTTAATCCAGGAACCTTGGGTCAAAAACGACGTCATACATGGATTAAGGCTAAAAAATTACTCCCTGTATTACTCTAGGGGCAGAGGTAAGCCAAGAACTTGTGTTTTAACTAATAATAAAAACAAAATGTTCTTAATGCCTAATTTTAGCGATCAAGACATAACAACGGTCAAATGGGAACGGAAAGGAGGGGCACTAATAACGTTGTCATCCGTTTACATGGCCCATGACGCTCCAATACCATCAGCGGACGTCCAAAATATCGTGGAATCTGCCAGGACTGAAGGAGTAAACCTAATCCTGGGATGTGATGCCAACGCCCATCATACACTATGGGGAAGCACGGACATTAATGAACGGGGTGAGTCTCTTTTTAACTTTATAATCACATCTAACTTAAATATCTGTAATAACGGTAATACACCCACATTTGTCACTGCGAATAGGAGGTTCTGGATGTTACGTTTGCGAATGAATCTAGCGATTTAAAGGTATTTAACTGCAGAGTGTCCAGCGAGAATTCGTTCTCGGACCATCGCTGGATTCTGTTCGAGGTCGGCGCATCCACGAATGCTCCGGAACCATTTCGTAATCCTAAGAAAACTGACTGGGAAAAATTTTGTAGAATTATCTCTGATAAGCTAGCAGATCCACCTGAGGATCTGATGCCTAATACTGCTTCAATTGATAGTGCGGTCAATAAGCTAACCGAAAGTCTTATGGAAGCTTTTGTCAAAAGCTGTCCGATAAGCAGACCCGCCAAGAAGTCATATCCACCATGATGGAACGCAGACTTGAGTGGGCTACAACGGGACATGCGAAGGCTGTTTAACAAAGCAAAGAGCAGACATACGGAAGACGAGAGCGCCTATAGGGAGGCTCTAAAGACGTATAAGAAACCTATTAGGAAAGCTCAAAGGAATTCCTGGCAAGACTACAGCGAGCGAGTGGAGAGCACAAACGAGGCCGCTAGGCTCAGAAAAGTTTTATCGAAGGAGCCGAGAGCTCCTTCCTTCCTAAAGAAAAACGATGGGGCCTTTACAGAGAGCAGCGAGGAAACCCTTGAACTGCTAATAGACGCCCATTTTCCTGGAAATACACCGGCAGAGGAAGCCCTCATTGATCAAGGAGAACCCCCGGATTTGAACAGCATTAAATCGGTGGTCACTAGCGAGAAGCTTGAATGGGCGATCGACTCATTCGACCCGTATAAATCACCAGGACTAGACGGAATAATGCCCGCCATGCTACAAAAAGGAAAAAAGATTCTAATACCTTGGCTCCTGATGATATACAGAAGCAGCTTGTATTATACGTATTTACCTGCAAGCTGGAAGAAGATTAAAATAGTCTTCATACCAAAGGCTGGCAAAAGCAGCCACACGACTGCCAACGACTTCAGACCGATTAGCCTATCTTCGTTTCTTACAAAAACGTTGGAGAGGCTGCTAGATATACAAATTAAGAATTCGGTACCAGAGGAAGGGCTGAGCTCGTCTCAACACGCCTATACTAAAGGCAAATCAGTGGAAACAGCGCTACATGAGGTTGTAGGCGTAATTGAAAAATCAATTAGAAATAAAGAGTATACTCTTGGAACCTTCCTAGACATTGAGGGGGCCTTTAATAATGTCACGACCGAGGCAGTGTACGACGCCCTAACAGAATCAGGGGTTGACAACTACATCTGCCGTTGGATTAACAGGATGTTAAAAAGCCGTAAAATCTGCTCTAAACTAGGAAGCAGCGAGATAGCCAGGACTGCCGGAAGATTAACCCCGCAAGGCGGGGTGCTGTCGCCAACTCTGTGGCTAAGAGTAATGAACAAAATTCTTATAGCGTTAGAAAGGGCTGGATTTAAGGTGATTGCATATGCCGACGACTTGATTATACTCGTGTCGGGCAAATATTTGAATACCATCAGCGATCTAACAGAAACAGCGCTACGAAAACTCCAACGGTGGGCTGCGAGATGCGGTTTGAGAATCAACCAAGAAAAAACGGAGCTAGTTCTATTCACACGCAGAAGGGTGATTGAGAACTTCAGGCCCCCAGTCCTAGACAACAGTACTTTAGTGCTGAAAGAAAAGGCAAAGTATCTAGGATTGATACTAGACTCCAAGCTTAACTGGGGCACGAACATACAAGAACGAGTTAAAAAGGCGTCAGTTGCGTTCTATGCCTGCAAAAAAGCTATTGGTAAGAAATGGGGATTGAAACCCCACATAGTTCACTGGATTTATACAGCCATTGTAAGACCTATACTAACCTACGGGGTCATGGTCTGGTGGACTGCTTTGGAAAAAGCAATAAACATGAAGAAACTAACAAAGGTACAACGGGCAGCTTGTTTAGGAGTGACCGGTGCCCTTTACTCAGCACCGACGGCGGCACTGGAAGTGATGCTGCATCTGATACCCATGGATATTTACGGAAAAAGTGTGGCTGCAAAAAGTGCTCTGCGACTGAAAGAGTTGAAATGCTGGACCAGCACCAACTACGGACACAGTAGCATACTAAGGATATATCCAGGCCAAAATCTGCGAGAGCCGACCGATTACACTGTTTCGCTGCCAGACTTTGGAATGGGCTTTTCTATGCTCATTCCGGGTAGGGAGGAGTGGGAAGGCAATCAAGTAATAATGGAGGCGGATCACTCGATCTTCACTGACGGTTCAAAAATGGACGTCGGGGTTGGAGCTGGTATCTTCTCCGAGAACATGCAAATACAGAGGTCGTACAGACTCCCTGACTACTGCAGCATTTTCCAGGCAGAAATTTTTGCAGTGGATAAATAATAGTGCTCACCAGGGAGGGCGCAAGCAGGTCTGCCGAACTAGCAGAGAATACTGTGGCTAGACCACTGGGATCAGTCAAAGAGGATATAGATCAAATAGCTAAACAACTTGCACAAAGCAGATGGACAGGGCTGGCAACTTGTAGCATCTCCAGGCAATTGTGGCCCCTACTTGACGACAGGAAAACCGCAGTGCTATTACAACACGGTCGGAAGGACCTAAGAAACATCACTGCCGTAGTCACCGGACATTGCCTGTTCGGTAGACACGCTGAACGTATGCAAGTACCAACTAACGATTTCTGTAGAAGTTGCAGAGATGAAGAGGAGGAGAAAAGTATTCAGCATTTCTTGTGTGAATGCCCCGGCCTCGCTAGAAGAAGGTTCAATGCCCTGGGCGAACCATTCTTTAATGATCTGGAGGAAGTGAGCAGCCTGCAACTGGGTCGACTTACGAAGTTTATTAACAGCAGTGGCTGGTTTGAATGAGCTGTCAAGATTCTTCTACGATCTACGTCACGTCGCGTTAACCATCAGGAGGCTGATGCGGATAGGTTCCGCGAAACACGTGTGGTACCACAACGGTCCTACAGGACTACGTGTGACTGTTTGGTCAATGCCAGAGGTCTGCCACTCTAACCTAACCTAACCTAACCTAGTTTCATAAAATATATATTTCAATTATTATTTACACATTTTTTATCAATTAAACATTTAAAAAATAATCACGGTACCTTTATATACCTTTTTGAATACTAGCTGACTTGTGTAAATGTATACGCACCTGAATCATAATTTCGTTTGCGAACCAAGCCTGGGCAAATACAAACATTATAAGTCCCAGTAAAAAAGAAAGAGGAAATGCCATATCCTCTAAAGTGTTTTGCTAAAAATAAAATTAGGTTTTTAGAATTTTGTATATTAATAATAAGATCAATGGCCCATTTTTCTAAAGCGTTTTTTAGCATTTCACTTCTCATTTTCAGGCCAATAAATTAAATTTAAGAGGTTTTGATTATTGGAAAATTAACTCTCCGCTGGCATTATGCACTTTATTTTGGGTCTTATAGGTATTGTGGTAAAGTCACCATTAATATCATGTTTGCTTCAAAAGTTGTTTAAGATCAAAAGACGGCCCTGTATATTTTTTGATTTCTAGAAAGTCCTTTTTATATCCTTTTTATATTTAAAATTATTTCCTATTTTATTTAGGATGAAAGGCAAAAATTTAAAGTGTGTAAGTATATGGAAACAAGTAGTAAGTAAACATATTTTTGCAATTGTGGTGTTACCTTTCGCTTATCAATTTAATATCACCTCGAATATCACTGTAAAAAAATGTTGAGCCTTTACTTACCATTAAAAGTTCAATTACCACTGTTGCGATAGTTATCGAAAATACAACAAAGTTCGTCAATATAATATACCTCGTATAAGCATCGGTCTTTCTGACGAAGCTAAAAATTATTTATACATTAGGGAGTTAAAAAAATGAAATAAGTATTCAAAAAATAAAAAATTTTATATAATTCGAAAAATATAATAAAAAAAAGCACGATAATGACAATGAACTTTTAAACTTTATTGTAATTCTCTGAATTTTATAATAAATTTTTCGAATTTTGTACAGGGTGGTTACTTTTCAAGTGACCACTATTAACTGATATATTGTAAACGGATATTTCTACAAAATTTATTAAATAAGAAATAGTATATTAAGTATAAAGAACCGTCAGGACGAATTACTGATCGATGAGAATAATTAGAGACTGAGTGCAGCGACGTCTCCTATATTGTCTGAGATCAGTAAACCCTTACCGTTCGTGATGCTTTTACAATTTTTAGTACGACTGATATACAGAACTAAGCAATTTTTTTTTCGTTTTGCTTTCATAATTTATTCTCTTATTGTTAACACCGAACTATCTTAACACCGCTTTTCCGGGACAGAGGTTATCGTAGTGTAACTTGATGGACTTAACAACTGCAACGATTTAGTGGACTGTATAATTTAACTTGAAACAAACACTAATATAAAGAAAACACCGCACTCTGCTATACTTAGTATTTAGGAATGAATATAAAATGTAATATTATTCCCTTCAAAGCTGGGGAGCTAAAGCTTAAGAACAAACTCGGGACGCGTCCTTTTTCGTTTCGCCGGTTCGTACTTGTCAATTTGTCCATGCCTACTGACCAGGCTAGGATAACTTAAATAGTGAAGGTCGTCCCCTGTTCGTTTAATTTAGCCCCCCGGTCGCTAGTGGCGCTATTGTAGGAATTTTGTTTTATAAGGTTGTTCATCTCCTAACGTTGGTAGGAACAGAATATTCATTTAGAATGAGCATGGCCAACATTCTGTACCTCTCTCTCGCTCTGTACCTGCATAATATGTGCGAGAAAGATAAAAATATGGCTTGTTGTGACAGATCCTGAAGTCTTACCTGGACTGGTGAAAGATTGTCATTGTCATTTTATGATTGATTTGTAAAATATATAAAAAATAAAGTTATTATTAAATAATTATTCATATATAATTAATAAACTTAACATGGTGCAGTCGGTAGTTTGAGAATCGTAAATAGGTATATATTTAATATGTCGCGACCAAAGAAATCGGGAAGAAAAACCAAGGCAATTAACAAGAGCGTGGAACCTCCTGAATACTTCATTAATGTCGCCCAACGATTGGAAAGTACAGCGAAAGCTATTAAAGATATAGAAAGAAACTTTACTTCACAAGGTACAATAACTAGTTTATTAAATAAAAACTTTGAAAATAACACGGAATTGTTAGAAAAATCTACAGAAAATAATAATATAATAATGTAAGCTGTTTTTTTATGTAAACCATATTTATGTAAATATCTAATATTAATAAATCTTGTCGCCATATCATTGTTATAATTTCCTTTTGTTCTCCCAAATTATTTTAACTTGAATCAGATGTCTCGCGCTTCAAACTTTTCCGTTAAGTTGGAAGCGCGAAAATTTGAATTCAAAGTAATAATAAAATTTAAATTTTTATGCTTGGCGCCTACCCCCACCACGACTATATTTAGTTTGTCCCCCGGTCGCATGTGGCGCTATCAGGGAACCAATTTAGTATGTTAAGTTGCCTATCTATCCTTGAGAGCGCGCAACTCGCTTGTCTATGCTACTGACTATGCTGAAAGCCCTAGACGCGCTCGCTTCCTAGCAACGACACGACGCACCATCTCAGTAGATATATACCTTTAGATAAGGAAACAATATTCACGAAAGTGGCAGTTTTATGGCCTCGCGCATGTAAACGAAGCTGGACACTATTACCCATACGCACTGCAACATTATCGTTTGACGAATGGGAAAATAGACAGGTCCGGGCTTTAAAATTTAAATTCTTGCCGAAATTGGAATTTCTTCTCAATTTTTGTGTGATGTGATTTCTGGCATTTTTAGTAGTAGCAAACCTATCAGATTTTAGGGATAGAAAATTATTTTTAAGGTTTTGTTTTTAAAATTTGTTTAAAATGATTGGTCGTCGTGTTTTTATTTCAAAAAGGAAGAGAACAAGAACAGGTAAATTAAACTTGTCTTATAAAATTGAATATAAAAAACAACAAAACCAGCAAAATAACCAATCTACATTGTTATCGCGTACCTAACCTCAAGTCAAATATTAGTTGGTATATATCTTGTATTGATTTTAACAATTTGGCAAAAACTTGTTTTGTTCAAGAATTTGAAAAAGTGTTTGCCCGAGAACTTGACCCATGAAATACTGCCTTTATTAAAAGCTTAATGTCGGGGTGCATAGATTTTAACCAAAAAGTTTACCAACCAGCAACTTTGACAGAATTAATTTTCTCACAATCAGAGTGGCCCGGTTAGGTTCATTTTTGATTTACTAATCAGAAAATTTCAATTGTGTAAATGTTTGCCAATGTCACAAAAAGTGGTAACCATTTTTGGACTTGCTGGTGCCTGCCGCCGTGAGGAGCTAACTAAACTCACCATTGACGGCATAGACGACATATATGTGTTATATGTGTCACAATAAAGGATTCCAAAAACCATTCTGACAGATCGTTTGTAACAACTAAAGAAGTCAATAATGAAAGTTTTCTAAATCTATACAGAAAATATGCAAGCTTACGTCCACAGCAAACTACAAACCGCCGATTGTTTTTGAACTACAAACATGGAAAATGCAGTACCCAATGTGTTGGAATTAATACCATAGGAAAAATGCCCTCCAACATTGCAGCTTATAAAGGACTCAAAAACCCAGAATTATACACAGGCCACAGTTTCAGACGTTCCTCAGCCACTCTACTGGCTAATTCTGGCGAAGAAATAACAAACATTAAACGTTTAGGAGGATGGAAATCCACGTCTGTTGCCGAAGGCTACCTGGAGGAATCCATCACACATAAAAAAGACATGTCCAACAAAATTCTCAATCTCAATATTCCATCAAATTTGAGCTGTAGTTTAGAAGCGTCCAAGTCTTTAAAAACTCCACAGTTTCCCAGCAGCGCAAACAACAGCTCGATACCTCTTTCTGTGCAACCATCCACTCATCGGCATCGGGATCAGTTGGCTTCGATGGCTTGAACCTGTCTGGCATCCGCAATCAATTTGCAAAGTGCATCAAATTGTACTAACTTAATATAAATATTATTAATAGGTATGTAAGTAGAAATTAAATCTGTGTTTATTTTTCAGTAAAATTAAATTTTTAGAAAATAAATATTTTGTGGTAATTTTTCTAACGCTTGTAGAAAAAATTTTGATCCTAACTCATGCGGAAAGTGGCTCTTTCCGCACATGTTAGGATAATAACTATTTTCTGCTTCGATTTTAGTGTAGAAAATCTAATTTTACCGCACCGTGCTGCAAATTTTTAACCGCGCCAAAATTGCAAATAAAAAAATCACTTGTACAGTGTATTTTATTAAGGGTGACAAGGTACCATATATCAAAAACTAATTTTCGTAGAGCTTTTGGAAAAAAATCGTCTTAAGGAACATTGGCAAGAGAAATTGCTGGAAATAATTTTTCCTAAAGATTCTTACTCTACCGCAGGGGTTCGCAATTGGTATTGCCATATAAAAAAGGACACCTATCTAAAATAAATAAGTTGTCAAATAAATGCCAGAAGGTTACTGAAATTCTACCTGTCTTTTGTTTAATGTATTTTCCTGTTGGACGTAAAATAAGGGCAGCAGTGAAGGGGGAAAGTCTACTGATTAAAGCGCCTATATTTTTGGTTAATCTTAACTGAATTCCATAAGGTTGGTCTCGTTCAAAAAGGGAAGTTTTATTGAATAAAACAAAGTTATAAACATGTCATAATAACTTCCATAGCATTCGCTAGAGGGCGTCATTTGAGAAAGTCACCATTTTTTTGATTTTGCTTCGGTATATTAAATGGAATGATAACTATCATATTTTAATCGGATAGAAAATTAAATTTGCACTAAATATCGTGAAAATCGCATTTCGATATCTTCATTTGTTTCAGAGTTATTGCTGAAAACATAAATTATTTTCACATAAATTGGGAAAATTATTATTGTTTTTAAATTTTTGGGGTCCATGAAAAAGAAAAATAATTTTTGAACTTTATGAATATGGACCTTATTCACTTTTTATTATTTAATTTAATTTTCTAATCGTATCAGTCATAATTAAGTTTTATTTCTTATTTTTTTTTAGTTCCCTTATCACTTGTTTAAAGATTAACGAAAAAAAAAGACAAAAACTAATATTAAAATTTTTAATAAAATTTTGCAACATTTTTTAACTAAACAACAATATCGCCGTTATGTAAAACACAATTCCTAATTTTTTATTACAATTTATTTTAAAATTATCTAGTTTGTAGTGTAACAAAATCACCCATCGGGACAAAAAAATTTGCAATTTTGAGTGTCAATTTGTTTTAGTTTGGATTAGTTGACTTTTATTATCAAAAATGTATCTTGATTAGCTTTGAATTTTGAGTTTACCAATTATTATCAAATGTGGGGCCGCATCCTTCAAAAATGCCTTATGCTCATGCCGAGGCTTACGATATACTTGCCGTATATTTTGAATGTTTTCAACATGCTCCTACTGTAGAACGCGAATATGCTGTAAGGTATCCTGAACATCCTAGCAGAAAACTGTTTCGGCGATTAGCAACACTTTTAAGGGAAACTGCTAACGTACAACTCGGTCCACTTCCCTTTAGGAGACGTTGAATAAGGATAGGTGACAATATTATGAATGTTCTTGCGTACATGTAAGTGGATCCGCACTTAAGTGTAAACAATATTTCTGTAAGCTTGCAGTTTTAGAATTTTACGAAACAACATTGTGGTTTGTTTGGACCCCAAAACTTTAAAGACAAATTTTTTTGCAAGTTAGGTAGAATTATTTCTCGCATAATTTGTCTCGTCTCACGAGGTTCTCGCAAAAACATCTCTCGTTTCGTCTCGTCTCGCTAGAACGAGACGAGAGAAAGCGAGAAGAAAGTGAAACACTATATAATATTTCTCTGGTGCGACTGTTTGAAGTATTATGCAGCTGTTTGGTACCCGAATCAATAATCCTTGATATATAAATGGGAGATGGCTCAGGGTATGGCGATTCCCTGGCTATTATTAAATTTTAAGCGAGATTTTAGCTCGAAGCAGGTCCTACCCATAATTAAAGCAGCTATGCCCTTAGACTACAAGGGTAACGCTTAACTGTTCCTTGAATCATTAAATATTGTACAAAATATACAATGACTTTAGTGTACTTTTGGATTTAAATCGCACTACCATTGACGCTACCTACCGATCGCTCAGCTCAACAAAAGTATTTAGTAGGTCTTCTATATTAAAATTTTACCGTGCGAGCAAAAATTATTTGCATCAAAGAGGGCTTTTAATAAAAAACGTAGGGATTGGTTTAGATCATAATTACATGAGGACGATATATCTAACTAAATCTAGGTTAAAATTCTGTCAAATTCATATTATGACATGATATGCCAAACTAATGAGTAATAAAATTAATAAATTTATTTTTGTTGTTTACAAAATTAACAAAGTAAGAATATACAGAAAGAAAAAGAAAAATAATTACAAAAATTGCTGAAATTGGCCACCGCCATGCTTTAAGCATAAATTCACACGTCTCTTCATATTTTTGAAAGTGTTGGCCAGCATCTCTGGAGAAATGTTGCCACATTCTTGGATAATCCTTTCTTGTAATTGTTCTAAATTTTCAACTGGTGTTTTAAAAGTTATGTTCTTTAAATGAGGAAAAACGAAGTAATCCATAACCGTTAAACAAGGTGATCTAGATAAGAATTCAATGTCTGATCGAAAACAGATCAATCTGTCGTCGAAAAAAATTGCGTAAGTAGTTATTGGTTTCGGCGGCTGTATGGGCGGTTGCACCGTCCTGTTGAAAATATCCGAAACGTAGTTCGTCGACAAGTAATTGCTCCACAAATGGATTCAAAATATTTTCTCTATACCACTGTGCTGTAACTATGTCATGGAAAAAAATAGGACCAACAATTCTTCTTCGGGAAACAGCTAACCCGACACCAATTTTTTGAGGGTGCAATGTGGACTTGGAAAATGGGGATGGAAAGAGATCGTGAAAATCGTCCATGCACAAACCCGGATTGTATTGCCACTCATTATTTATTCTAACCCCGTTTCGAAAATACGCTTCAACTATGAATGTTTTGTGCTGTTCCGTAAAGGCCATTGTGTGAATTGTTCAAGAAATTGGAAAAATTAGCGATGGATGAAATTACTTGTAACGACTGTCAAAGATGACGGAATAACTGATTGATTGTTAATTCAGGTAGTTACTGACATCCAACAGGTATTAAGCTCTACGGCTAAGCATTACGTCCTTAGATGCAAGGCCCTCTTTGATGCAAATAATGTTTGCTCGCACGGTATGTAATCATTATACATTCTCCGGTTGGATTGCAATAATTGTATGTAATTTGGGTAAATAGTTAAAGATAATACTAAGGATTCTATAACCTACCTTATGATAAAAGCATGTTTTCTTACAATATTTTGCACGTTCCAATAATAATTTTTTCCATCAATTGTGTTGAGATTTTCTATAAGAATTTGTAATGTGTTCATTTGAGCAGTAGCGAATATCATCGGTATTACTGTTGTTACTTCATTAGACACATATATATTAACATTACCAAAAAGAAGTATACTATTCACAACTATTACCAGCAATGCATTTTCATTTTCTTTAAAAGGGAACCAAAGTGGTAATACTATGGAATCTTGAAGCATCTGTTTTTCGCTTATGTTCTCAGCTCGGTATTTCTTTATGTATATTGCTGATCGAATAAAAACTAATAGTAGTGAAACTATAGTTGATGTAGAAATAAATGCTCTTCCAAGCATAGTACAAATTTTTACCTTCTTCTTGTAAGTCCTAACTATTTTATCATTTGACAACAAGCCGATTTTTTTTTCTTCGTTCATAATTTCTAAGTAAAGTACTGACATGCCGTTCTTTTCAAAGATAAGAGTTTTAATATTTGACATCAACGAACTGAGAGAAACCGCAAAACAGAAGAATATATGTTCAATATCGGCTCTGATTAATATAAGCTGAATCAGTTTTGTAAACATTAACGCCATGGTTAGCAATGAAATTAACTTGTTGATTCGGCGGTACCAAAATTGAAAGAGACGTAAAGTTGGGTTTTCTGTCCATTCTAAATTCCATGCACCCGACATAACCATGTAGTACTTTATACTTGCGATAATCATCATTCTGCAATTTAAATTTATTAATTTTAATTTCCTCTTAAATAATGGTATATAATTCGTTAGCAAAGGAGCTGAAGCGAGGGTTGCACTAGCGAAACTTTTTATAAAAGAATTTAATAAATTAGCATAGATTAAGTAAATTAGTGTACCTTTTTGGATCGAATAAAAATAATTTATGACAAGCAGTCAAAGACAAGTCAAGCAAGTGTTAATTAGTAAAAAATTAATAAAGCTGATAACAAACCCACGTAATTACTTTTATTTTAAAGAAATGTTGGTTACAAGTCAGACAGCAAAAAATAAGAGACAAGTATCCTTTTTAGCTAATTTTCTCATATTCTGGAGTTGTAATTGAAATTAAAAAAAAAAAAACACAATAATTCCGCAGTTCGAAAAAGGATATGGGAAAAAGTGGTAATTTTCTTATTATGTCTTTTAGCTTGAACTTCCCTTTAAAAAGTTACGTGGCTTTGCTTTTCTTTTATGAATATTTTCACTTTTTGACGCTGTTACTTGCTTGTCACGTCTAAGTTCTTTATTCTGCTAAACTTTAAATTATTTTTTCGACTTTCAGTTATCAATCATCTAATAACGTATCTGGGGGGGGGGGAGGGTTAAAGGAATGAATTTCTTCTTTTATTAATCAATAACCATTCATGATGAACTAAAACTGTGAAGAGCTTTAGCCGGCGTCGGCGGGCAAAATCCTCACTCCGTGTCCTCCCCGCGGGGGCCCGCTGGTAATGAAGTCAGCTAATACTGAGTATGGCACATCAATTGCCTTCGCTTAGTTATGGATGTGAGGTACCTAACTCCGAGGTGGTGTGAGCAACCGTGCCAAGGATGGAAGGCTGAGGGTAAAATCAGCTGTAACGAGCTCCTATAGTGGACCAGGCAATCACTATATGTATTTGCGCCTTGTCCTGGTATGCCGGCTCTGTCAGGATCGATCTTTATTTCCGAGCTACTTGTGGGACTTATATGGAACACCAAAATAAAAAAAAAAACTGAAAAGACCGCCTAGAGCAATCGGTTGAGCCGCCAGGACTTGATTTGGTCATCGAGGGCAGCTCACATGGAGAAAGTGTGAATGAAAGCGAAGAGGAAAAGCTGCTGAGATCGCCTGGCACATCCCAGGTGGACCCCACGGATAGCAAGCCTCGCAGAAAGATCTCAGCTGAAGCAAAGAAGATGCGAGTGTGCCAAAAGGCAAGGCATCTTCTAAGAATACTGGAGAGTAAAAATCCAGCCGACCATGGTACTTTAAAGTGGGCAAGGGAACTCTTGGCTCGTAACCCGTACCATGTTCCTTACACTTACCAGAGACCGGGTGCAACCCTCGAAAGATGTGCCGCAGAAAAAAGGACACGTTTTACTGATGAGGAGAGCACCCCGAGAGACAAAAAAAGCGTTTCCACAGCAGGGCAAAGCTGGAACGTCTTCGCAGCGCCCAGCAGTGGAGCAAGTCAGAAAAAGACTGATATCAGAGAACGACAACGGAACGATGGCGGAAACGTCTCGCAGCAGTTTTCAAGTTGAAGTAATCGACGCCGGCAACAAATGCTGGAAGATTACGTCAGACCGCTGGATTCTGGTTGAGAAGAGGCTTACGGAAATCCTTATGGAGTTTTTAATAGCCAATCCTACTGGCCAGATTCCACAATACGATACTTCGGGATGTACCAGAGGAATCAAGATCATTAACTGCACAGATGATTTTTCCTTAAAATTCTTGAACAAGAGTGTCAAGAAAATCATAGAACCCTGGGAACATGCGTGCCTGCAGGTGATTCTTCGATCGGAACTACCAAAGTGTCCGAGAGCGAGGATTTGGTTGCCGGTATCAGTGATTCCTAAAAAGAATTTACTGCCACTACTGGCCGCTCAGAATCCAAAGATTCCCTGCAAGGAATGGAGGATCCTGAAAATGGAAGACCCAAAACCGACAGGGAGAAGCGTCATCCAACAACTTACGGATGAGTTCCTACCCGCTCTAGAGGACGCCCAATTCAAGCTTCACTATGGGTTTAGCGTGCGGTTCTGGAAGTAGAACCGGCCCCGGTGAGGTCGAAGTTCCAACGCCGCTTAGCGATGTTGCGGGTGGTGCAGATCAACCTTCATCATAGTAAAATGGCTTCATGCCATCTGGCGCTTCTTATGGAAAAGAAGGGCCTTGACGTCGCCTTAATCCAGGTACCTTGGGTCAAAAACGACGTCATACATGGATTAAGGCTGAAAAACTATTCTCTGTTTGACTCCAAGGGCAGAGGTAAGCCAAGAACTTGTGTTTTAGTTAATAATAAAAACAAAATGTTCGGGTTTGTAATGCCCAATTTTAGCGATCAAGACATAACAACTGTAAAATGGGAACGCAGTGGAGGGGCACCCTTAATGTTGTCATCCGTCTACATGGCCCATGATGCGCCAATACCATCGGCAGACGTCCAAAATATTGTGGAATCTGCCAGGACTGAAGGAGTAAACCATGGGATGTGATGCCAACGCCCATCCTATACTATGGGGAAGAACGGACATCAATGAACGGGGTGAGTGTCTTTTTAACTTTATTATTAGATCTAACCTAAATATCTGTAATAACGGTAATACACCCACATTTGTCACTGCGAATAGAGAGGAGGTTCTGGATGTTACGTTTGCGATTGAATCGATTTAAAGGTCGATAACTGGAGAATGTCCGGCGATAATTCGTTCTCGGACCATCGCTGGATTCTGTTCGACGTCGGCGCTTCCACGAATGCTCCTGAACCATTTCGTAATCCTAAGAAAACAGACTGGGATAAGTTTTGCACCATTATCTCTGATAAGCTGGCAGAACCACCTGAGGATCTGTTGCCTTATACTGCTTCGATCAATAAGCTAACAGAAAGTCTTATGGCAGCTTTTGTCAAAAGCTATCCGATAAGCAGACCAGCCAAGAAGTAATATCCACCATGGTGGAACGCAGACTTGAGTGGGCTACGACGTGACATGCAAAGGCTGTTTAATAAAGCAAAGAGCAGACGTACGGAAGACGAGAGTGCCTATAAGGAGGCTTTAAAGACGTATAAGAAAGATATTAGGAAAGCTCAAAGGAATTCCTGGCGTGACAACAGCGAGCGAGTGGAGAGCACAACCGAAGCCGCTTGGCTCAGAAAAGTTTTATCGAACGAGCCGGATGCTCCTTTCTTCCTAAGAAAAAACGATGGGGCCTTTACAGAGATCAGCGAGGAAACCCTGCTAATAGTCGCCCATTTTTCTGGAAATAAACTGGCAGCGGAAGCCCCCATTGATCACGGAGAACCCCCGGATTTAAACCGCAATAAATCGGTGGTCACTAGCGAGAAGCTCGAAGGGGCGATTGACTCATTCGACCAGTATAAATCACCTGGACTAGACGGAATAATGCCCGCCATGCTACAAAAGGGAAAAAAAGATCCTAATACCTTGGCTCCTGGTGATATACAGAAGTAGCTTGTATTACACGCACCTACCTGCAAGCTGGAACAAGAATAAAATAGTCTTCATACCAAAGGCTGGTAAAAGCAGCCACACGACTGCCAAGGACTTCAGACCGATTAGGCTATCTTCGTTTCTCACAAAAACGTTGGAGATGCTGTTAGACACACAAATCCAGAACTCGGTACCAGAAGAAAGGCTGAGGTCGTCTCAACATGCCTATACAAAAGGTAAATCAGTGGAAACGCCTATACAAAAGGTAAATCAGTGGAAACAGCGCTACATGAGGTAGTAGGCGCAATTGAAAAATCACTTAGAAATAAAGAGTACACTCTTGGAACCTTCATAGATATTGAAGGGGTCTTTAATAACGTCACGACCGAGGCAGTTTGCGTTGCCCTAGTAGAATCAGGGGTTAACAACTACGTCTGCCGTTGGATTCACAAGATGTTGAAAGGCCGTAAAATCTGCTCTAACTTAGGAAGCAGGATTGCCGGAAGAGGAACTCCGCAATGCGGGGTGCTGTCGCCTACTTTGTGGCTAAGAGTAATGAACAAAATTCTTATAGCGTAAGAAAGGACTGGATTCAAGGTGATTGCATATGCCGACGATTTAGTTATACTTGTGTCGGGCCAATATTTAAATACTATCAGCGATCGAACAGAAATAGCGCTACGAAAACTCGAACGGTGGGCTGCGAAATGTGGTTTGAGAGTCAACCAAGAAAAAACAGAGCTAGTTCTATTTACACGCAAAATGGTAATTGAGAACTCCAGGCTCCCAGTCCTGGACAACAGTACTTTAGTGCTGAAAGAAAAAGCTAAGTATCTAGAATTGAAACTCGACTCCAAGCTTAACTGGGGCATGAACTTACAAGAACGAGTCAAAAAGGCGTCAGTTGCGTTCTATGCCTGCAAAAAAGCTATTGGTAAGAAGTGGGGATTGAAACCCCCATAGTACACTGGATTTATACAGCTATTGTAAAACCTATACTAACTTACGGGGTCCTGGTCTGGTGTACTGCTTTGGAAAAAGCAATACACATGAAGAAACTAACGAAGGTACAACGGGCAGCTTGTTTAGGATTGACCGGTGCCCTTCACTCAGCACCGACGGCGGCACTGGAAGTAATGCTGCATCTGATACCCGTGGATATTTACGGAAAAAGCGTGGCTGCAAGAAGTGCTCTACGACTGAAAGAGGCGAAATGCTGGACTAGTACCAACTACGGACACAGCAGCATACTAGGGATATATCCAGGCCAAAAATTGCGAGAGCCGACCGATTACACTGTCTCGCTGCCAGACTTTGGAAGGGGCCTTTCTATGCTCATTCCTGGTAGGGAAGAGTGGGAAAGCAATTAAGTAATAATGGAGGCGGATCACTCGATTTTCACAGACGGTTCAAAAACGTCGGGGTGGAAGCTGGTATCTTCTCCGAGAGCATGCTAACACAGAGGTCGTACAGACAGTCAAGCAGCCATAAAGGCAATTTGCTCCAGCAGTACTAAGTCAAAATTAGTAAGACACTGTCGCAACAATCTCTGCACACTTGGTGCTCAACATCGAATCACCTTGTGTTAGGTTCCTGGACACAGCGACATATATGGCAACGACACTGCTGATGCACTCGCCAGGGAGGGCGCAAGCATGTTTGTCGAACTAGCAGATAATACTTTGGCTAGACCACTGGGATCAGCCAAAGAAGAGATAGATCGAATAGCTAAACAACTTGCGCAATGCAGATGGATAGCGCTTACAACTTGTAACATCTCCAGGCAATTGTGGACCCTACTTGATGACAGAAAAACCGCAGCGTTATTACAGCACAGTCGGAAGGACCTAAGAAACATCACTGCCGTAGTCACCGGAAATTGCCTGTTCGGTAGACACGCTGAACGTATGCAAATACCAACTAACGACTTCTTCAAAAGGTGCAGAGATGAAGAAGAGGAGGAAAGTATTCAGCATTTCTTGTGTGAATGCCCCGGCCTCGCGAGAAGAAGGTTCAATGCACTGGGCGAACCATTTTTTAATGATCTGGAGGAAATGAGCAGCCTGCAACTGGGTCGACTTACGAAGTTTATTGAAGTTTGAATGCTGTCCAGAATCTTCTACGATCGCGTTAACCATCAAAAGGGTGATGCAAATAGGTTCCGCGGAACATGTGTGGTACCACAACGGTCCTTATAGGACTACGTGTGATTATTTGGGCAATACTGGCTTTATTTCTTCACTGCGAAACGCTCCAGCAAGAAATTATTTATAGGGAAAAAAACCACTGTCGTCTCGACAAATATCAACCACAAGCTTATTTGTTATTTGTTTATACAATGTACGGGTAGAAGAAGAAAATTAATTCCTTTTGAATTTTATTACCACTTTTTAATCTGTATTCGTCTAAGCACTCAAAAGTCCTGGTCTCATTCATGGTTTTTAGTTTTTAATTTTTAAAAATCTTTTATTCCTAGTATTAGTGGCACTTGGGTCCTTCGGTGCTGATGATGTTACTCTCTAATACCGAAACATATATACCACATTAAATTGACCTTTTTTTAATGTATTTGTGGAGACGACTGTGAGTTTTTTTCCCTATATCTTTACAGCCCCACTTTGAGATAATGGACTACTTCCGTTAAAAAGAAAAGATTTGGTAAGATTATTTTGGCGACAACATTAAATTTTTAACCTACAATAGTATTATTGTTTTTTTTTGCAAAATAAACGATTTAACTGATAGCTCTTTATACCTGTTTCACAACACTTTTCTATTGTAGAAAAATTTATATTATAATGACAGTTGAGAAATTATTTATAAAAATGCCTCTCTTGTTACTAGTATTTACTTATTGTTATTGAAAAAAAATATTTATAAAACAATCTTTTCAAAAACTCCAAAATATCTTTCCCATGGTAAAAAAGTTTTGGAAGGAAAATGGAAATAAGTCACCTCTTCGGTTCTATTCGGATTGTTTTGTGGTCGCAAATTCAGCCTGATTGGAGCATTTTTAATATTCAATACCCGCCCGTCTTCATTTCACGTTGAGATTCGATGGAAATTACGCTGCCGGTTTGTAAATTAAAACTGTCGCGCGTCCTTCGGTCTGAGCTCAGCAGTGTGGTGTTGTTTTGTTTTACAGTATTTTGTTGTTACAGTTACAGTTACAGTTACAGTTACAGTTACAGTTACAGAATACCTTATAGGTACATATATAGGTTATATTTTAAAAAAGGGTTGAGTTTAAGTTGTGTCGCAACAATAAAAAAAAATACATATATTTTTAAAAAAAAATTCTTAAATCCAAGAATTAAAATAATTAAAGTGTCTGTATTGAAAAATCTCTTGCATGGTTTAACATATAGAGTTTTGCGAAAAATCAGCTTAATATTTTGTTAAGTTTTAAATATAGTATAGGTAACATTAACTTTAATGACACACTTTTTATCAATCAAAATTTTCAGTAAATTATTAAATATGTTAAAGCAATAAAATTTTGTCTATTAGAAATGTATTATAGAATAATGCTTTCTACATTATATTTTATATCAAAACCGCAACTTAAAATACAGTTTCTTTTTTGGGCCACACATTTTAGCAAATATGTGGTGCTCACAGTAGAGACACTACCACAGCAATGATTATTTGCTACCTTAGCTTAAAAGGTATCTGTTAGTAGAGACAAGAAATGCTGATCCGGCAAAGACCTTAGCTAAAAGAAGCAAAACACTTTACAGGACATAAAAATTATTTTTATTGCAGCAAAGTGTTAAAGTGTTTTTTAATGGAAACGACGTTGAAGACGGAAAAAGTGTCTTTAAATGATGAAAGAGTTTTGGACTTCCATTGTCTTTATTTGTTTTAAATCACAACGTTTCAACTGGTAAGTATCTCCAGTTGAAACGTTGTGATTTAAAACAAATAAAGACAATGGAAGTCCAAAACTCTTTCATCATTCAAGAAACATCATTGTCTCCAACCTTCAAAAAGTGTATTTGTTGTTCCGGGAAAGTCTCTTTATAACCGATAGTAAGTGACTTTGCAAACACAGGATTTTGTTTGGGTTATACGTGATCTTTTTTTATAAAATCACTTTATTCCTGCAGCAAAGAAATTAAAGCTAAATTGATTTTACTGTATCGGTAATTTTTCTTTTGTCCCCTATTTAAGTATATTTTTTAATAAGCGGTATAAAGATTTTTATAACGACAGCAAGAGTTTTCAATGTTTAACCAAACCTATCGGTTGCCGGTCTACAATACATCTAATTAGTAAAGAAGAGCTATGCTTTTCGAGAAAAAACTATATTTCACCATGTAACCTATATGTATTGCAATAAAATTTGAAAAAATGCATAGTTTATAAATAAAATCAAAACTCATAGTTTCTGAATGCGTCGCTTTTTCTGTCCGTGCTAATATTGGATTTTATGTTAATATCACGTTGCCTTACATTTTTAATATTTTTTAAGCCATATCATCAACTCCCAACTATATAATTTTACCAAGAAATGTTTGCTCGCGAACTTTTTCTTATGTCAACCAATTCAAATATATATTATATTTAATATGGTATATTAAAACGAACTAAACTTCTCTACTCACCAACTAGACAAACTTAAAATAAACTACGAAATTTTCCACCTTCATGACATGACATTTTCTCCCATCTACCCCCCTCGCGATAAAACGATAAATCCGTCCTTGCAAAAAAGTAATTACTGTCTTTAAGAAAATAACAATGTGAAGTGGAATACTTAAATTAAAACTATAGGGTACAATATGGTTTTTTAACATTAGGAGATTATGGTGTTATTGCTGCCTTTGTTATTCCTGTTTCTAAAACGGGACTTCTTTATTATAGGTGATAGACTGAATCAAATATTACAATTAGGTAAATAAAAAACTAATAAATCAATAGTTTTAATTATTGAACAAACCAAGAGTAGGTACCCCTATAGCAATCCGCACATATTCATAAGAGCGAGATAGCTAATTTTTGATCTTCACGTTTACACTTATGTCATTGTGGGGTCAAAGCGAAAGTTTGACAATGGAGCGGCTGTTGACATTGATCAGAGGTCTTTGATTTGACAACCCTAACTTTTTCATCTTAGGCCCTGATGAACTTCTAGAATTCTGACTCGAGGCCTATGAAGTGGGGGAACATTATCTTCCCTAAAGAGTACAGGATCATATATTTGTAGGTTATTTACAGATTTTAACCACTTTGGTCAATTTTGGAGACGATTTAAGTAATCAACTGACCAGTGTTTCAGTGTTTCCAGCAGATTTGCTGCAGCTGAGAACATCTTTGCCAAAATTTGATTCTATTTTCAGAAATTTGAGTGATATATTTATTAGGATAGAAGGCTAAATTAGTACCCATTAGAAAATGGCCTGGGAGTTAGGCAATCTAAATCGGGGGGGGGGGTCACTAGAAAGCGGACATAAGGGTCTGGAATTTAATTTTGACTTAATTTAAGAAAGGATGATGATGAACTCTTCAAATGTCTACTGAGAATTTGCTACTAGTCTGTGGATATGGTACTTGACACTTTTTTATGGCAGCTTCCTACAATCTCCCAAGTGGGGAGACCCTAAAGGAACTAATTTTCATTCTATTTTATTTTGAGATAAATAAGTTTAAATTATTAACTCATAACAAATTTTTATAACATTTTTGGCACCTTTAAAATTTGTACCAAAAGTAAATAACCAAAATATATGCAGCATGTAACACAAACAGGGAAGAGCCCAAATTATATTTTCAAGAAAGCCTAAATAGGAAGAATTATAAACCAAAGAAAAAATTACCAGGTAGTAAATTTAAAAGAGTGACCAATTTGTTTTTGATCAATATTTCATTAATTTTTCGTGTCATCCAAAAATCAGTGAAATACCGGGTGTCATTTTTAATTAACATTATTTCAAAAATGTCACGGCCTTGTGAAAATGAACAAGCATTAATTTTAAATTTATTTCAATATTTAAAAAAAAAAGTGATGCCGAAAGGACTTTTTTACCCTTTAATGCAGTTTACGAGGTAAGTAGAGATAATAAAGCAGGAATTGTGAAAACGTAAATAATAAACATGAAAAATATATAGCAACGTTTTTATAAATGTACCTATCTGTTTTATAGAGTTTCTGATGCTTTGGAAGCTTCGTGTTTAACAATCCAACGAATTAGGGCAGACGGAATAGAGAAGGATGTAGATTTTAAGAACTGCAATAATATAACTATTTTGTAATCCCGTAGTCGACAACTTTATGAAATATTTTTATACATACTTATTATATAAAATTGTATAGTGGCTGACTAAACATCTACTAAGAAGGGATTTTTTCGAGAATAAACCATTACAGGGGTTTAAGTTTTTATAACAATTTCTGTTTCTCAGAAACTAAAACTGGTGGATGTATAGAAATTGCTATATAAGTTATATTAATAAAATAAGAATTTCGTCGTTTCTTCAAAATTCCCTTAGGGGTTGACAAAAGGGGAGTAGCACATTTTGATGGGGGTATCTATTATAACTATCTATAATTTTAAGCTATATTGTTGAAAATCGGTACTATGCTTACTTGATCAAATTCAAATTCAAATAAATTCAAATATATATATTACGGTTAACAATTACATAATAAATTTTACCGACGTCAATCAAAATAAAATGTCACATTTAAGTACATTTAAATTTACATTTTTAAAATTTTAAAATTTAATCCTTACATATAATAGGAAGCTTTCTACAGTTAAAATTGTTAAAATAGTATATATTACATTGCAAGCTATTTAAATAAAATTTTCACATGCACAACACTCTAAAACTTGGTGGTACCAAGACACAGAAATATTACAACACTTTAAAATAGCTCCACGGGAGCCCACTGCGCATTGCCAGCCAGGTAAGAGACTAATACGTGTGGTCCAGAAATTCTTGAATGCTATAAAATGCATTCTGCAGTAAGATTTCTTTCACCTTGACTCTAAAAGATGTCGCAGGCAGCTCACGTATGTAAACTGGAAGGCTATTATAACATTTGGGGCCGTAATAGTTAACAGAGATCCTGGATCTCTCCAGTCTATGATAATCGATTCTAATAAGATTGCCCTGTCTAGTTTGATAGTTATGATAATCTTTATTTAAATTATATAAATCAAATTTTTTTATGACAGTTTAAAAGACACTCATAAATGTATCGGCAGGGAATAGTCATGATCCTAAGCTGTCTGAAAATCCCCCTCACATCCTCTCTAAACCCAATACCCGAGATTATTCTTACCGCCCTTCTTTGCAATCGAAAGACACGCTCTGCATGTGTTGAGTGACCCCAAACCAGCACTGCATAGCAGGCCACAGACTGGAACACCCCATGAAACGCTTGAAGAAGACAGGAGAATGGCAGTACTCCCTTCAGGTTCTTAAGTAGGTATACATATAGTCTTTGAAATACGCTTGGCCATATAATCAATGTGTCTATCAAACCTCAGTTGGGGATCCAAATATACCCCCAGAAACCTGACCTACTCAGCGTTCTCTTCTTCAATATCCCTCAAGCTAAATCTAATACTTTCAGTTTTTGCACCATTAAAAGCCAGCCCGTTAGACCTGAACCAGAGCTTAAGATCACCCAAACAAGCACTCAGCCTCTCGCAAAGCTCATTCATAGACACATCAGCTTTAGCAATGGAGGTATCATCCGCAAACAGCATAACTAGCAGATTCGGAACGGAGGCAATTATTTCGTTGATATATATGAGGAAAAGTAATGGTCCCAGGACCGACCCCTGTGGTACTCCGTGCTTAAGTTTCGCCTCCCAAGATTGTGCTCCCCGGAAAGCCGTCAACTGCCTGCGTTCCCCCAAGTAGCCAGCAAGCAATCGTACACTATCTTCTCCTACTCCATACATCTTTAGCTTTTCTAAAAGAATCTCGTGGGACAGACAATCAAAGGCCTTTGAGAGGTCGCAAAAGGTCGCTCCCACATACTGGCCATTCTCAAACGCCTCCGCTATGAACTGCAGCAGTTCCAAAACAGCCTACGTCGTTGACCTGCCTGATCTAAAGCCAAATTGGCTTGTTGTAAATAGTGCATTTGTCTCAAAATACTCGTATAGTTGGTTTTTTAATAAGCATTCATAGATCTTAGACAAAATTGGGACCAATGAAATTGGTCGATAGTTATTAATATCATTTCTATCTCCCTTCTTAAACACTGGAATGACCCTAGATCTTTTAAGAGAGGCCGGAAAAGTGCCTCCTCGGATAAATAAATTAATTAACTTGGTCAGTGGAGAAATCAACAAGTTTTTGAAAGTTTTTATCATAGTTACATTGATGTCATAAATATCCCTACTTTTTTTCATTTTTAAGTGAATTGATAACATCTCTGACCTGTACAAATGTCACCTCTCTAAAGTTGAAGCTATTCCCTCGATTAATTAAACCCAAGTAATCCCTGAAATTCTTTGTTGTTGGTTGAATTTTTTTAAGGCTTTCGTCTACAATAGTAGAAAATAATTCATTAAAATCATGTGCGGTTAAGGTAATATTACTTTCAGGTTCCCTTTTATTACCCCTGATATCATTAACAATATTCCAAGAGGCCCTAGCCATGTTTGAGGAGTTAATTAAGTGGTTGGAGTAAGCATTTCGCCTTTTGTTGCGGATAGTTGTTCGATATATTTTTTTTATAGTTCTTTATGTGCTCGTTTAACGCATTTGATGGTCTATTTAGGTGTAGTTCAGTTAAAAGCTTTAGAGTTTCACGCATTTGTCTTAGTTGGTTATCATACCACAAAACATTTTTTTTTACTATTAGCAGGCACACGAGTGACCGGAAAGAAACGCTCCATTCCATTGGTTATTACCCCTAAGAAACAGTTAAATCTCTCATTAATACACACTTTCGGTTTATCAATAAAACTCTAATCTTGACGCTCCAAATATTCATACATACTATTCATACCTCGATTAGTAAAAGGTCTCCTATATTGATGACATGTGTCTTTGTTACTGCCCTGATAGCACACTACCTCCATCTCTATTGCAAGATGATCAGAAAGCAAAGGATCAAAGACTTGAGGGCCCCGATCAAAATCATTCTCAAAATTGACAAAAATATTATCTATACAGTTTATATGGTTTGTATTATGAAAGACCTGCTGTGAAAAATTAAAACCCCTAATCAGATCCAAGAAATAATTTTCTCTTTGATAATTAGAATTAAAGATTATGTTAAAATTACCAGTTATCACCACCTGCTTATACTTTCCCTGGTTGGCAACTCGCAGTACACTCTCCATGGTAGTCATGAAAACATCAAAGTCTCCCTGGGGGGGATGATATATGGTCAGCACAGCTATGGAATAGTCCTCCAATAAGCAAGCACGTATTTTAATATTTTTAAAAATTTCGCCCGTAGGAGGTAGAAATGGTTGGGGTGTGTTCAACGCAACCCCAAGAGAAAAAAATATTTAAGTAAAAAATTTTTTGTTTGGGACAAACAAACATAATATGTTCAGGCATTTACAAAAACTTTGCCCCTTGGATATACGGCAAAATATTTTTTAATATTCATTATTTTTCCATCTGCTACTATAAAAATATAATAAAGTTTCGTATATGTATATGCCTTGTTTGCCTTAAAAATAGGCAGATATTTGCATTTTTTTTTACTAAATATGCATACTGGTATGCAACATTTTTAAATTTATTATAGTAAAATGACATAAAGAAACACATTGGGATCTAAAAAATATGTTTATTTTAAAAATATGCAAAAAAAAAAACAAGAAAAATAAAAGTTAAAATTTTTTAACCTAAAATTGTATAAAAGGCATTTATTACTAAATATTTTTCAAAATTTTTAACTAAAAAGTATTGTCTTCTATTAGCAAAAATATGTTTTTACAAAGAGAAGCTTCGTTCCATATCTACTGATGTAATCGACCAATACTGTATCTTAGGTAGCAAAATATAAGGCCAAGATACAACTTCGTTGGATGGTTAACCCTTATAATTGCTTTTTACTGTAGTAAGAAATAATTATTTTTGTACAATCTTTACAGAAGCTACACTAATCTCTAACTCTGGAAAATTTTTAATTCACGGAGACGTTTTCACTACCTTAGACATTCTGAACATAAATTTGTAATTAATAGTTTCACACTGAAAATACTAAAATCATTTCAAAAACTAAAACAGAGTTTATGTATTCCAAATCGATATAAATACAGTTTATTAAGCAGGTTATAATAACGCATTATTAAGAAGTGACAATAAACAATCTCTAATAATATACCTGCAATTCCCGGAAACCCCTAATAAATAGGTACCTTGTGTATAACCAAAATGTAAATATTAATTATTATAATTTTCAGATTGGAAAATTCCTGATATAAGTACCGAACTGTACATTAAACCTTTACGTTTTAAATTTTTTGATAAAACCAAAAACATAAATATATGCTCTTATTTGTAAAAAAATATGCATTTTATTATAAAATTAACAAAATATATGCAAAAAATGCATATATATGCATTTTGAATATATTCCGCCCTTTATTGATCATTTAGTGGCAGCCGAACGCTGCTGAACTATTTTTGAATTATTTATCCTGGCGATAGTACTTTAGAAGTCAAATGGATAAAAATTACATTATTATTTCTAAATAAACTAATACAGGGTGTTCGAAAAATAGACGAAGATATTTTAGAGGGTGATTCCTTGTTAAAAAATATGAAAAAAAGTATTTATAAACATGGGTCCGGAAATGCAGGGTTTTCAAGATACAGGATGTTAAAAAAATAGAAATAAAAATTAAATTATTAATTAAATTAAAAATACTTACTCGATGCTGTTGAAATTGGGCAATGATATTTGTTGTATTAAGAGGCTAATTTAGCCCCAAATAGATTAAAATTATTGAGTCCAGTGGCGTCCTGGGGGGCACCTTAGCGAATATTATTATCAAAAAAATTTACGCCACTGTCTTTTTTGTAGCTTTAATAGTTTTCGTTTAATTAAGCATCTAAAGATACAACTTCTTTGCCTCTTGTATTTTTTTCCTATCTCACTTCTTTTTCGAGAAAAAAAATAAAAACCGTTTTATTGTATGTCATTAAACAAAATTGGTTTATTAATTTCTACTAAAATAAATCACAAGTGCATTGGAAAACAAATAATCATTTCTGCATGAGGGATTAACATTTGCGCGTTAGTTCTTTTAGAAAAGAATTATACACTTTTTTTGGCGAAATTGTTCTAAAAAGTTTTTGTCTCGGTTTTTGTGATGGAAAATTACACTTTTGAGGAAATGGCAGACATGCATGTAATGTATGCACGTGCCTATAGTAACTGTTATGCAGCGAGGCGCCTGTATGCTGAAGCGTTTCCCAATCGGCAACTTCCAGATAGTAAAACCTTTGAAAGCGTAGACCGTAGATTACGGGAAAGAGGTAAATTTTCTTATTTCTTTTTTGTGATGTTTTTGACAATAATGTTATTTAGGAAGTTTTGCCGTTCCCACCAATGATAGAGGCGGGCCGAGGTCCATAAGAACGCCCGAGTTTGACGAGGCAGTTTTACGTACCGTGGAACAAAATCCTGGTATCAGTACTAGGACTATAGCAACTAGATTAGGGCGTAACCATTCCAACAGCACTGTGTGGCAGGTTCTCTCCGAGCAACTCTTGTATTCCTATCATGTCCAACGTGTGCAAGCATTACTACCAAGAGATTTTCTTCCTCGTTTACAGTTTTGCCAATGGTACTACCAAGAGGTTAATAATAATAGGAATTTTAATAAAACCATACTTTTTACAGACGAAGCAGGATTTCGGCGGGATGGTATTGTTAATTACCATAACACTCACGTATGGATTGACGAAAATCCCCATGCTTTCGTGCAGTGTCGCCACCAGGAACAATTTTCTTTAAATGTGTGGATGGCTATTGTTGGTAACAATTTAATTGGTCCTTTCTTTTTACCCTTAAGATTAAACGGCGAATCTTACTTAGAGTTTCTTCTACAAGAATTGCCCGTACTGCTAGAAGAAGTTCCTCTAAATATACGTAACCAAATAACTTTTATGCACGATGGACGCCTCATTTTAGTAGACCTGTCAGAACTCATCTGAGTTACACCTTTGGTGAAAATTGGGTTGGAAGAGGTGGACCATATTAACTGGCCACCTCGCTCCCCTGACTTAAATCCATTAGATTTTTATTTATGGGGACACCTTAAGACGATGGTTTACACTACTCCCATAGAAACAATAGAAGAACTAAGAAATAAAATCGTAAATGCTTGCGAAGAAATAAAAAATAGACCTCGAATTTTAGCTCGAATTCGTCGTTCAATGATGCGTCGAGTGAGAAGGTGTACGGAAATGGATGGTGGACATTTCCAACATTTGTTGTAGTTTATGTTATGGTATTGGAAAAGTTGCAATAACATTCTTTCCTAGAAATGTTTTTTATTATTTGTGGTCCAATGCACTTGTGATTTATTTTAGTAGAAATTAATAAACCCATTTTGTCCAATGACATACAATAAAACGGTTTTTATTTTTTTTCTCGAAAATGAAGTGAGATAGGAAAAAAATGCAAAAGGCAAAGAAGTTGTATCTTTATATGCTTAATTAAACAAAAACTATTAAAGCTACAAAAAAGACAGTGGCGTACATTTTTTTGATAATAATATTCGCTAAGGTGCCCCCGGGACGCCACTGGACTCAATAATTTTAATCTATTTAGGGCTAAATTAGCCTCTTAATACAACAAATATTATTGCCAAATTTCAACAGCATCGAGTAAGTATTTTTAATTTAATTAATAATTTCATTTTTTATTTCTATTTTTTTAACATCCTGTATCTTGAAAACCCTGCATTTCCGGACCCATGTTTATAGAAACTTTTTTTCATATTTTTTAACAAGGAATCATCCTCTAAAATATCTTCGTCTATTATTTGAACACCCTGTATATCTTCAAATAAATTCGATAGGTTTAGCGTTTTTCAAGTAAATGGTTGGTCCATCCCTACAAACGTGGGTCGTGTATTAATTTACCATTTTTTTTCTAATCAAACATCACCGGAAGTCCATACTCGTCCTACCTTTATATTTTATATCCGCGTGTTCTGTGGAGTATACGGAGTTAGGAGTCAGGTACAACCTGTACACCCAAGAGGAAGTGTTCCCTCGCGTCATATAACAGGGACAAATTATTTTATTTTATCCCCGCAACCCGTACAGTTGTAGTAGAAAAGGGAACCAATAAGTCTCCACTATAAGCACGCCTGCTAGAAACCGTCTAAGTATGTCAGGTGAGGACTTTTAAAGGCCCGTATTTTTTTTTATTATCCTTATTTGGATTGTCCATTTTCTCACCAACTTGAGTATCGAATGCGTAGCGTGGGATACCGGTTCGGATCCTGTTAATTTCGTTGCTGCTCCTCTTAGCGAGCTTGCTAGCAGCCTTTCAAGCAACACACAATAGTTAAATAAACGTTTATTTTTTGTTTATACTGCAAGTATAATTAGGGTTAAATTGTCCGCGAGATAGACGACGAATAGGCGAAAGTTCATATTTTTGAACAAAATAGTATAATATAGGAAGGGTTCAGGGGAAGAACGACAGTAGTCCATTCGGACGGATTTTGAGAAAATTGAAAATATAAGTTTAATTACTTGTTAGAAACTAAAATTTAAAGAAAATAAGTCACAAACAACATTTTTTAGTAAATGATTATTATTCAAAAATATAAACAAAATCAACATTCATTCAGAACTAATGACGTAACAAAAAAAAACAAATATTTAGGTATGGACACATGCCACTTTTCCCGTGTATCATGCGTCTATTGGTGGGTCATCCACAAATTCGTCATCGCTCTCTTCAGGTTGTTCGGCAAATGTTAATTGTTGATAAAACACTCTGGCTTCTGCTCTTTCAAAGAATGCAGTCAGATCTTGCAAATCCTTCGAGTTGAGCTTTTTGACGGGGACTGAGCACTGATAAAGTTTTGTCAACATTTCCTCTTCTTTTATCTGATCCTTCTTCTGTCTTTGGTTCCACTTAAGTGGGTTTTGGTCGAATTTAGAACTAGCATATAGGCCCATATAAGCGGTTTTGTGGAAAACTAAACGGGGATTCTCATTACAAAACTTCAGCATCCTGATAGGCCGAGTTGGAAAGGGGTACTTCTTTCATACATTCATGTACGACGCGACGCGCTGCCGGCAAGGACTGATGCCGTTTTTCCGTACACGGTCGCGGACTCATGCCATTCTTCCCAGGTATAGGCAATCTTGTAGCTGTTGTTTTGCGGAATTAATCTATTTTTACCATGTAACGATTTCATTATCTGATAGGTACTACAATATGCTATGAAAATAAACTGTATACTCATTTCGCGTGAAAATGGACTAATGCCGTTTTTCCCCTGGACCTGATGTATATTACATAATGGAAAACATAATATAGGTACGTTTACCGATACCGTTAAACTAATATACCATTACCAAAAAATTACAAAAGAATGGTTGGATCTCCGTAAAATAACCTATAGGGCTTAATCGTGTGTTGCCTGGGTTCGTTGCCCTCCAGATCCCTATATCTCGGAAGCCATATTAAGGTGATTTTGTTATTTACAATACAATACAATACAATACAATACAATACAATACAATACAATACAATACAATACAATACAATACAATACAATACAATACAATACAATACAATACAATACAATACAATACAATACAATACAATACAATACAATACAATACAATACAATACAATACAATACAATACAATACAATACAATACAATACAATACAATACAATACAATACAATACAATACAATACAATACAATACAATACAATACAATACAATACAATACAATACAATACAATACAATACAATACAATACAATACAATACAATACAATACAATACAATACAATACAATACAATACAATACAATACAATACAATACAATACAATACAATACAATACAATACAATACAATACAATACAATACAATACAATACAATACAATACAATACAATACAATACAATACAAAATGTCTTTATTTAATACCACAGAAATTTATAAAAACTTTATGGAAAGTGATGGCGACGTTCAAATTAATGCTCTTCCACGTTCCACGCAACCATAAACTTACTTCAGATAGTGTTTCGTGATAGTTCCGTAAGGTTTTTGAAGTACACCATCTCGATTCAAAGGCTCTTAGAGCGGCTGTCAAAGAATATATTGATTGTTCTATGTGCGTACTGTTAATTTATCAACACTCTTGCACATATTTCAATGGCATGAACCTAAGCCTGGAATATGGTCGCCATTGATCCCAGACTGATAGAGTTTTATTTTTCGATTTTTCGGCTCTAATACCTTCTTTAGTCTGGAAGCTGTCTGTGAATAATCCAAACTCCGCACTGAGTACATTCTTACTATTATTTACCCATTTTTTCCTACTTGGATGAACGAAATTGTAGTATCATTGGGTCATTGGGTATTTTTATAATGATGTCTGAAGGCATTTCCAGAAAGTTGCTGGTCATAGTGTTTTCTAACAATCTGGTACGCTCTAGGATACATGACTGAGGCGTTCAATAGCTGCTTGGTTTAATCTGTAGGTGGCCAATTTGACTTCCTTCTCCAAGTATATATGAAGAAAGATAAGTTCCTATAGGACCTCCATGGCTGCCGTTAATGTGATGCGAATAGCTCCAGTGATCGCATGGCATACCTGTCTTTGTAGTCCGGCTAATTTTGTTCTTTTTGTTTACAAGAGGGCAAGACATGTTTTAATAGCCTTTATTAAATATCTTTATACAGTAGCAAGAAGTTTGTGACCTGAGAAAATTGAAACTATAAATTAGCCTTCCCTGTAAACTACACACGTTTGTTTATGCCGGTCGGTGTGTTGTAGAAACATTTATTATTTTTGTTATTCGGAAATCTAAACAAGTGTTTGAACGTTGTAAATTTTGTAGGCAGAATAAATTGGGTTGCGTAAATTAAACACACAGTTTTTATAAGTATCCATCTTTTGTTATTTTTCTAGCAAATATTGGCAAGTGTATTTCCTATAGTCAGAGTAACAATTTTCCCTGGGGTATACCGGGTGTCCACGGAAGGTGGTTCGCCCCTCTAACTTTTTTGTTTTTCCAGATAATGGAATAAAATTTGGGGAATTTGTATACGACATAAAACTGCATTTTTTGACAGGTGACTCAACATTATGGAACTTCCGGTTTACCACGTTGACTGCCGCACTTACCAAAAAAAAAATGTCCCGTGGACCATCTTGTTTTTTTTTAATAAATTTGAGGTTTTACAGAGCAATAAAACACATATTATGGAGAATTTCGATTATATTCTGGAAAGGGTAGCAACTACCACCGTGAATCAAATATAGTTCATGAAGCCCTGGGGGAAAAATTATATTACAGGGCCACATAAATTATATTTTTTTTCCACTTTTTATAATACTATTTTTAGTTATTTGTGTTTTTTTTTTAAGTTTAGGTAAATATTTGTATTGTTTTTACCTTTTCAGAATAACTCATTTTTAAATGGGACACCTGGTATATTTTAAATTTTTTGACTCCATATAACATTCTAAATACAACGATGTGTCACTTGTCACTTTTTGTCGCCAAGAAAATATTTTTTTCCAAATTTATTGTTTTATCTAGAGGGCTATGAATACCTTAAAATCACTTATTTCGGTTCTTTAATCCTGGGGAAAATACAATTTTACTATTTTTGGTCCAATGCTATGTTTTATGTAAAATTTAATCTTTAAAGTTGTATAACTCATTTTTTGAAACGGCAACATGGTGGCTCGTCTGGTTAAGAAAAAAGAGGATTTTATTTCGATTATTTTGATACCATACACTATTAGGTTTTAAAAAAGCCGCCATTAAAAAACTTTAAAAAGTTGAATACCTTAAAATCACTTATTTCGGTTCTTTAATCTTGGGGAAAATACAATTTTACTATTTTTGGTCCAATGCTATGTGTTATGTAAAATTTAATCTTTAAAGTTGTATAACTCATTTTTTGAAACGGCAACATGGTGGCTCGTCTGGTTAAGAAAAAAGAGGATTTTATTTACGATTATTTTGATACCATACACTATTAGGTTTTAGAAAAGCCGCCATTAAAAAACTTTAAAAAGTTAACTTAGAACTTTCCTAAAATGAAGCATCTTTTGAGAATAAATTTAGATACAGGGTGTTCGACAAATAGACGGGGATATTTTAGAGGGTGATTCCTTGTTAAAAAATATGAAAAAAAGTTTCTATAAACATGGGTCCGGAAATGCAGGGTTTTCAAGATACAGGAATTTAAAAAAATAGAAATAAAAAATAAAATTATTAATTAAATTAAAAATACTTAGTCGATGCTGTTGAAATTTGGCAATGATATTTGTTGTATTAAGAGGCTAATTTAGCCCTAAATAGATTAAAATTATTGAGTCCAGTGGCGTCCCGGGGGGCACCTTAGCGAATATTATTATCAAAAAAATGAGTTCTGACAGGTCTACTAAAATGAGGAGGAGCTCCATCGTGGATAAAAGTTGTTTGGTTACGTATATTTAGAGGAACTTCTTCTAGCAGTACGGGTAATTCTTGTAGAAGAAACTCTAGGTAAGATTCGCCGTTTAATCTTAAGGGTAAAAAGAAAGGACCAATTAAATTGTTACCAACAATACCCATCCACACATTTAAAGAAAATTGTTCCTGGTGGCGACACTGCACGACAGCATGGGGATTTTCGTCACTCCATACGTGAGTGTTATGGTAATTAACAATACCATCCCGCCGAAATCCTGCTTCGTCTGTAAAAAGTATGGTTTTATTAAAATTCCTATTATTATTAACCTCTTGGTAGTACCATTGGCAAAACTGTAAACGAGGAAGAAAATCTCTTGGTAGTAATGCTTGCACACGTTGGACATAATAGGGATACAAGAGTTGCTCGAAGAGAACCTGCCACACAGTGCTGTTGGAATGATTACGCCCTAATCTAGTTGCTATAGTCCTAGTACTGATACCAGAATTTTGTTCCACTGCACGTAAAACGGCCTCGTCAAACTCGGGCGTTCTTATGGACCTCGGCCCGCCTCTATCATTGGTGGGAACGGCAAAACTTCCTAAATAACATTATTGTCAAAAACATCACAAAAAAGAAATAAGAAAATTTACCTCTTTCCCGTAATCTACGGTCTACGCTTTCAAAGGCTTTACTATCTGGAAGTTGATTGGGAAACGCTTTTGCATACAGGCGCCTCCGCTGCATAACAGTTACTATAGGCACGTGCATACATTACATGCATGTCTGCCATTTCCTCAAAAGTGTAATTTTCCATCACAAAAACCGAGACAAAAACTTTTTAGAACAATTTCGCCAAAAAAAGTGTATAATTCTTTTCTAAAAGAACTAACGCGCAAATGTCAATCCTTCATGCAAAAATGATTATTTGTTTTCCAATGCACTTGTGATTTATTTTAGTAGAAATTAATAAACCAATTTTGTCCAATGACATACAATAAAACGGTTTTTATTTTTTTTCCCGAAAATGAAGTGAGATAGGAAAAAAATACAGGAGACAAAGAAGTTGTATCTTTAGATGCTTAATTAAACAAAAAATATTAAAGCTACAAAAAAGACAGTGGCGTACATTTTTTTGATAATAATATTCGCTAAGGTGCCCCCCGGGACGCCACTGGACTCAATAATTTTAATCTATTTAGGGTAAAATTAGCCTATTAATACAACAAATATAATTGCAAAATTTCAACAGCATCGAGTAAGTATTTTTAATTTAATTAATAATTTTATTTTTTATTTCTATTTTTTTAAATTCCTGTATCTTGAAAACCCTGCATTTCCGGACCCATGTTTATTAAAACTTTTTTTCATATTTTTTAACAAGGAATTACCCTCTAAAATATCTCCGTCAATTTTTCGAACACCCTGTATAAATGGATCAAGTAGCCTGTGACCAGCAAAACTGATAAAACAAAATCATGCCTTGAAGAAAATTGAAATGCCAACAGCTTCTGCCAAAGTAAATTAGTTTGTTGTTTAAAATACATGGAAAAGAATAGTTTTACAAGGAGTTAAAAAGTTGATATGTTATTATTGTCAGGCTCATTTCGCATTTTCGGAACCAGTTTTGGGTACCTAATAGTGTCAATTTTTTTAAGTGGAACCTACCATGTATTTAATAACATTTTTTTTTGTATTAGAAGCTAAACCAAGTAATGTTGCTGTAAATACATTTAACAGACGACAACAGTCGTACAGTACAAATGTATATTAAAATATAAAATTAAATGTATTTCTTAAATTTTAACTCTACATACAACATTATTTCCAAATAAAAGTAGATGATCATGATCATTTAATAGGAATATTTAGACATGTGGTACATTCAAATTGTAACTTATGATATCAAAATTTAAAATGTATTCCTGTATTCTCTCCTATTTTAGCTGGTTATTATTTACATTCATTTGTGAAATAACATCGAGAAATAAAACTAATAACCAAAACAGATGAAAACTACATTTTAATATCAAAAATAATTAAATATGTTAAAGCGAGAGATCGTTATTCAACAAAAAGAAAAAAGGAATTGAGATTTATCGAATTATATAAATTTTCATGAAGTAGTTTATAATTTTAAGTAGCAAATTATTTAACTAAATATCAATTTAATAAAATTGAAAAAATTATACCTGAATATTTAATCGACGACGTGGCAATTAAAAACGCTCGTATGAATACATGAATTCAGAATAGAGATTACATGAAAATAAATATAAATACCATAAAAAAAAATGGTATAGTAATCTGGTGATAAAAATATTTTAGTTCAAGAAAGTGAACATGATTAAATTGTTTGGAACACATTTAAGGAGTATAAAATGTTAAGGAGAATAATACTCAATTGTATAACAAAATAAATATTTTATTATTATCATCCGATATAAATTAAAAATTTTAGATATATTTCATTAAAAGTATATAAATTACGCCTAGTTGGGATGATATGTTAAAAAAAAAAGCTAACAATTGAAAAATTGTGTCCTTTCCAGTAGGTATAATATTTTCTTTATTAGTTGGTCATCATCATCATCATCAATCAGCCCAGTCGCGTCCACTGCTGGACAAAGGCCTCCCGTATTCCAATCCATCTCCTGCGATCTTGCGCTGCGCTCATCCAATGTGACTGCATTCTCTTAATGTCATCGGACCATCTTGTCGGTGGACGTCCCCTATTTCGGGTTGCGTCATGTCGTGGCCTCCACTCCAATATTTTTCGGGTCCATCGTCCGTCGGTCGTTCTTGCCACATGTCCTGCCCAGTTCCATTTAAGCGTTGTTATGCGTTGGACAGCGTCGGTTACGCCAGACAATTCTCGCAACCTTGCATTTGGAACTCTGTCCCTAAGCGACAAACCAAGCATTGATCTTTCCATAGCTCTTTGTGCAACACGTATTTTATTGACAGTTTTCTTTGTAAGCGTAAGGGTTTCTGCTCCGTAGGTAAGCACAGGAAGTATGCATTGGTTAAAGACCTTTTTCTTCAAACACATTGGAATGTTAGATTTGAGTATATTGCTGAGTTCACCAAATGCTGCCCATGTCAAACCTATTCTGCGAGCCATTTCGTTTGTTTGGTTGTCTCTCCCTATGCGTATCTCGTGGCCTAGGTATTTATAAGAGACTACCTGCTCTATGTAGCTTTCTCCCACGGCTATATTTTCGCTGACAACCAAGTTTGTCATATACTGGGTTTTACTGGTATTGATCTTTAGTCCCGCTGATTTTGAAACATTTTCCAGTCTTTTCAATAGTTCTCTAGCTTCGTCGATACTGTCGGTTATCAAGACAATATCGTCAGCGAATCGTAAATGGTTCAATTTCTCCCCATTAATATTTATGCCCATGTCTCCATAGTCGATTTTCTTAAACATATACTGCAGCAGCGTAGTAAAAAGTTTAGGAGATATGACATCCCCTTGTCTTACTCCCCTTTCGATATTAAAATCTTGAGTAAAGTCGTGAAGTTTAACACATGCTTTGGCCTTCCCATAGACATTCTTAATTATGTTTGTATATCTGTAGTCAACTCGACAGTCTGCTAGGGCATGAAGCATTTTTTCTTGATTTATCATATCAAAGGCTTTCTCGTAGTCAACGAAGACCAGAACCAGTGGCTTGTTGTACTCAGTGCACTTTTCAATGAGAGTTTTTATGACTTGGAGGTGGTCATTTGTTCCGAATTTGGCTCTGAAGCCTGCCTGTTCACATGGCTGGTAGAAATCTAGTTTGTTAGTTATCCGCTTCGTGATAATTCGCATAAAAAGTTTGTATATATGTGAAAGCAGGCTGATTGGGCGGTAGTTTTTTAGATTTGTAATATCTCCCTTTTTGTGAAGGATTATTATAACAGCTCGGTCCCATTGAGATGGAGTAGTTTCGTCCTTTAAACACGTGTTAAATAGTTTACAGATCACTTGATGCAAAGCAGTCCCTCCTTGTTTAATCGCTTCTATCTCAATCTCATCGTCGCCTGCGGCTTTGTTGTTTTTCATTTCTCGCAGGGCTGCTCTAAGTTCCTGAAGAGTTATGTCAGGGATATCCTCGGAGCCCTGGTTCTCAATCTTTGGGACAATGACTTCTTTTCCGCGTGCTGTTGGGTCGCTGTAAAGTGTCTGATAAAAAGACCTAACGATATGCAGTATATCAGCTTTGTTCGACGTTACTTGGCCCTGTTGGTTCTTCAACCTAGTTATGTTCTTCCTGCCTTCTAAATAAATCTTTTTAAGGGATTTTGTGCCTTTATTTTTCTCTATAACTCTTGTCACTTCTGCTGTGTTAAATGCCCTAACATCTCTTCTTATCGCTTTAGATATTTCTCTATTAAGTTCCCTCAGTCGGTCCGCACGTGCGTAGTGTTTATCTGGTAGTTCTCTCCTTTCTTTCATGAGTCTCTTTGTGTTTTCGCTAAGTTTATCTTTTTTGTTGGATTTTTGGTTTGATGTCTATGTTTTAGAGTTTTTACAATATCTGTAATTTGAGTGCTTAATGATTCTACACTTTGCTCATCTATATTTTTTATTTCATTTATATTTGACTCCATGTCTTGTTGGTATTGTTCCAGACTTTTTAAGGGTTTCCATTTGTTACTTTCCTTTCTTATCATTTTGGACCTCTCTCCTTTCACATTTATTTCTACACGTGCTCGAACCATTCTATGGTCACTGCCAGTTGAAAATCTGTTTAGGACGGTTACATCGTGGACAATATTTCTTTTGTTCGATATTATGAAATCGATTTCATTTTTGGTACGACCATCAGGGCTAGCCCAGGTCCATTTTCGTTGGGGGCGTTTATCGAAAAATGTGTTCATTGCAAACATATTATGTTGCATTAGGAATTCCAGAAGCATTTGACCTCTCTCATTTCTCGTTCCATAACCATGATTTCCCAGTGGCGATTCTGCATTGTCCTGCTTGTGGCCTATCTTGGCATTAAAATCCCCCATCAGCATTGCGTAGTGGGTCGGTTTTTGTTGAAATGCGATCTTTATGTCGTCATAGAGGCTCTCAATTTCCTCATCGGTATGTGAAGTTGTCGGTGCATAAATTTGGACGATCTTTAAATCATATCTCGTGTTGAGTCTGTATATAAGGTACATCACTCTTGTACTTACACAATGGATTTCTGTAACATCCTGGACATGTTTTTTATTTATTAGGAACCCCACTCCTCCATCGTTCACATTTTCTGATCCCGTGAAATTAAATATATGTCCTGAGGGTAGGGTAAGTTGTTCGCTATCCTTTCTTTTATGTTCACTTATTCCCAGTATATCCCACTTGACATGGGTAAGTTCTTCTTCGAGTTGGTAGAGTTTCTCGGGTGTTGAGAGTGTTCTAGTGTTTAGAGTGCCTATCATAAGTCGTTTCCGGTGGTAGCCTAGTGAAACCCGGTGATTCTTAGCACCCTCTGCCTGCTGTCTGTTCTGTCCGCTACCTTGGTCAGGGATCAGCAAGCCGCCGGGGACTGAGGGCCGCGCCTTATTTTGTCTCATCATACGGGGTATTTGCCAATACTCCTATCACGCTGGCAGGTGCGGGTTGATAGGGGAGACTTTGAAGTTACATTTCCTTAACTTCAGTTCTAACAGTTATGCCGCTGTGACTCGGCCGCCAGAGCCTCGTCAGTTGTCTAGCAGGGTGTACCACGTGCAGGTGAGGTTGGCAATTGGGCTAGCATATGTCTTGTTTTTGCTATGGCCCCATACACCCCATTAGTTGGTGCTTGGGACAAAATAAAACACGCGATTTCTCACTTAGTCGACGTTTCGCATTTATTTAAATGCTTCCTTCCTTAAGACTAAAAAAACACACAGGGTAAAAATATGTTGCTAAAAAATATAGTGAGTAATAAAAATAATATCATATATGACATATAAATAGAGACTTTTTCTAAGTTAAAAACTATAACCTGATAAGATATTAACAATCAATTTAATTATTACTTCTGAAGAAATTAACAATAACGAATAAAAGGTCATAATATAACATATTTCATCAATAAATAAATAGTAAAAATACCTATATATTCTATGCTAGGGCTTATAGTAAAAATAAACATAGTACATCCTACAGAAAAATTACACATAACTGCCAGTAAAAATGATAGTGCAGAGTTCAGGTGAAGATAAGCAATAGGGGGAGTTGGGGGACATTGATACACGGGGAACATTGATACCCTCCAACTCTAAATAGGAATTATCTTAGACGTTTGTCTATTCACTCGTAGATGACGCTGGTAGCCCCAAAACGACCATAAATTATTGGCGCTCTATCAGTGACCGCCTCATTGTCGATCGCTTCGCACGTGTTCTGCATTATCTTAAGTAAATTTGTTGATTTTACTTTGAAGTGTAATTTTTGAGATGTTTCAAATACTTAGGCTACCTGAATTAATATCAAAGGTAAGACATTGTTTATATTTCACTAAACCATATCGAATTTTACTTTAGCTTGTTTTGTTTTGGGGATGACAGTGTGTTTTATTCAATATGGCGTCTTGAGGAACATTGATACATTGCATCTGGGGCACATTGATACGTATCAATGCAATTAAGAGGAACAGATGCAACGCGCAAAAAAACTTAAAAAAGCAAGAAAGTTACTAGGTTTGTGTCCAGAATCTGATGTTCGAGTAAACAAAATAAAAAAAAGAAAACTGTCTGAAGTAAGCAGTAGTTCCTTAAGTTGTACCAGTAATTTTTAAGTTAATTCATCAGACTTAAACTTTTGCCCATCTGAAGACGAAAGTTCTGACAATCAACTGACGCCTATTGAAATAAAGCCAGGTAAAATTCTTTTAAAATATGATAACAGCGAATACAAAGTTTCGTATCTGAAGAAAAAACAGTCAGGTAGCTTTGTCTTTCCAGATGTGAAGGATGAACCTCAGTTAACATATCTGATATAATACTACAGCTGCCAATGCCAACCATTGCCAATGGTACCAACAGAACAGCGTCTCTTTTTAATTTTAAAATTAAACTTTTCTCTTACAATTTGTAGATATAAGGTTTTAGAATTTAGTTAATCTTCTATGTATTTTAAGTTTCGTTCCCATTGTATTAATAAATATTCAAATATATTGTGGTTATTGTTTTTTTAAACTAATGTCCTTAATTTGTGTTATGATAAGTGTTGAAGGATGTGTATCAATGTGTCTCATGCTTGCATCAATCTACCCCCCGCCTGGGGCACATTGATTCAAATCCCACTTCATATTCACTCATTCGACACTCTAGATCATAAGCTCCTTCTTCTAAAATTACAGAAGTACGGAATTAGGGGAGTATGTTTGGACTTGATAGAATCATATTTTCAAGACAGAACTCAAAGAGTATGCATAAAAACCAATAACAATGACTTTTACTCGAACACTGTTAAACTTGAACAGGAGGTGCCCCAGGGCTCCATTCTGGGTCCGTTACTCTTTATACTGTTTGTGAACGACCTCTTCGGTGGGTCTGTGGGGGGGCTGGTCTGCAAGTATGCAGATGATACGTCGGTGGTAAAGGCTGAGCAGTCCCTCTCTGACCTATCGAGATGTTGTTCTGATACAGCGGATGAGATGTCTGGGTGGTGCTTGAATAACTCGCTGAAGTTGAATGCCGATAAAACGGGAATCATAGTTTTTTCTAAAAGGGACACTCAAGAATCATTGCTTGTTAAAACTAATCATAAATCCATTGCAGTGGCTGACTCTGTAAAATTCTTAGGGGTTACAGTAGATAGGTGCTTAAGTTGGGAACAACACATTGATAAACTAAACTCAAGACTGAATAGTGCCTGCGCAGTTATTCGCAGACTGAAGAATACAATCTCTCTCAACTGCATGCGTGTTTACTGTTTTGCCCATGTACAGTCAATTATGAATTACGGGATCAGTTTTTGGGGCTCTTCAAAACATGCTATAAAAATATTCATCTCACAAAAAAGAATAATTAGATGCTTGCTGGGTCTGCATCCCAGGACGTCTTGTAGAGATCACTTTCGAGAACTGGACATAATGACTGTTCCTTCTCTTTATTTCCTGGCTTTGGTATTGTTGGTGAAGAAAAACCCTGATTGTTTTGCATTGAACCGCGAACTATATGCTCCGGGCCTTGACAGGGTGACCCGAGGCTGTAACGATTTAAGAACACCAGCCCATAGTTCAATTTTTTTCCAGAATAGCCCATCATATATGGCTATTCGTGCTTACCGCCAGCTACCGGAAGCTGTTAAGGACATAGTGAATATTAAGAGTTTTAGAAAAGCAGTCATAAGGTTTGTAAAAGAAAAATGCTATTATAGTTTTAACTTTGAAGTTGCATAGATTATTGAGTACAGTCTAAATAATATTTTAAATTGTTTTAGTCTTTTGTGAATGTACGTACTGAGCTATTTTAAAATGATTTTAACGCGTGATAATGTGTAATGTACCAATTGTTACTTTGTAAATTTTGGTTATATTTATGTATATAAATAATATAAAATAATTCTTAGAATTGAACATACAACGGGAACTAGTCCTATTTTGACGTTGCTTTGTATTACATCTGTAACCTTGCTGGCAATAAAGGATTTTTATTATTATTATTATTATTATTATTATTATTATTATTATTATTATTATTATTATTATTATTATTATTATTATTATTATAAATAATCTCGCGTGGCATCTATTTATTATTAAAATAGAGCAAATATTTAATCAATATATAGGAATAAAATCACCAGTCTTTAATTCTAACATATTACTTTTACTTTCTTCCACTGGATAAGACCTTTCTTTTCCTCTCAAAAAAAAATTGCATCAATGTGCCCCAACTCCCCCTACTTATGCGATATTTTGCAGGCGTTGAGTGTTGAAGTTACCAAGAACTGTTGGTGTCGCTGTAAGGTCCTCTTTAAAGTCGGTAGATTTAGAAAGTTTTAAATATTCCTATCATATAAGTAGTACAATAATTTTTTTAATTGTGCCTAATGTAAAAAATGTAAGTGTAGCATTTTACTCAACACAAAATATTATTACTATAAGTCGTACTTGGTAATATCAATTAACATTTGAATGAAGTGCCTTTATGTAGTCGAGTAACTTTCTTTACATCACTCTTGTTGTGGTATCTTGAATCTAGCGTGATAATGAGATTTATTTCAAATTTCTCATCAGTGTTGCGTACGAGTATGCCGCTTGCAATATCTGAAAATAAAAAATGATTAAATAAATCAAACCATTAAAATAAATTCAAACTATTACTGTTGTAACAATCTAATCTTATCGTTTATCGCCTAATATAACGGCTAAACTTACAGTATGTGTTTGCTAATAATTGTTCGAAAGTTACAAAAATTTTATAAATTTAGATTTATAATTTTTACCCGCGAGTCAACGGGCTTTATGAGTAATCCTCCAAAAGCTGATCGCTGATAATATTGTAAGTATAATTTTTTATTTTATAATTTTTTTTAATAAAAAATTCAAAAGTTTCTAATCTGCCGCAAATTTCAAATACAATATTTCATTGTTTGTTTTTAATATATGTTTATTTTGTTTTCGCAAATGAACTCTTTATTTTGCTATTGACGAAGATTCGATAAATTAAAACTAGTTTCTTGAGACTAACTTGTGTCTCAAAATGAAAATTACAATTATTCTTCATCGAATAGATATAATAGGTAAGTTGGGATAGTGTTTTCTTCACTTAGAATGTAAATATATCCTTTGCAAATTTCCAAAACACTTTTGAGCAGATTATGAATGTAGTCTCTCCCAACAAAAGCGTAAAAAAAAAGAATAAAAAAATCCAGATCTTGGATAACGAAAGGTATTAATAGCTCTTCCAAAAATACGAAAATCTTATACAAGAAAAGATTTATTTCCCAAAACAATTTTAGGAAATATAATAAACAATCTATAAAAGGGTTATTATAAATACCAAAAACTTGTTAGACAAGGGTTTTTTGGCCCAAGCTAAAAATCAAAGTAAAGCTGTCTGTGATCTAGTAACTAAATATACTGGGCGTTCCAGTAAATCAAACCCAACTGTGATCCAATGTTTTACAATTTTTACATAGATGTGTGTCCTGACTCAAACATAAATAATCATAATATTGCTTTAGATAATATTCAGCCTTTTAATAAAACTCTTTTTCTGCATCCAACAAACACAAATGAAATACTAAATGTCATAATTAAAATCAAAAACAAAATATCTGTCGGTGAAGATGAGGTACTACCTCATTTTCTCAGAAAGTCAGTGTCGTAAAGAGATTGTAAAGCCTTAGAAACGAAAGTTTGCTCTCAAATTATTAAAATGGTTTTAGAAGAAAGAAAATCAACTAAAGGAGCAGTATATGAAGCTCAGGATAGAGTTTTAACTTCCTTAAACAAAGATAGAGAAACTGTAGCTGCATGTTTGGACTTGTCAAAGGCTTTCGACAGTAATAAAACGACCTGCTTGTTATGAAGATGGAGAGGTATGGAGTCTGGGGGATCTTTTGGGTTCAATTATTTCGATCTTAATGAATTAATTCAGTATTAGAAAGCCTCTTTATTTGCTTAAAAAATACAGAACTAAGGATGCATTTATTTTTAGTTTGGCATACTTTTTTCGTGTTTTCATGAAATTTATTCCTCTTTTGGAGAAAGAAACAGCCCCCAACTTTTTTTTTCAAATATAATTATAGTGGGTCTTTGGAACGGGCATAAAAAAGGGAATACGACTAACAATTAACTTTAGCATTTCGGTAGTGTGGACGCAATTTGTTTTATTTTAAAAATTGTTGAAAATGTTGCCCATTTTTTTCTTGACAAACCCTTAACCTTAAGTAAAAGTAATTCTTGACATTAGGTACCATATCCGGGGTTATTTGGCGAATAAGTCGTTGCCTATTTCTCTAAATTTTCTAGTTTTGTTAAAGAAATTTTGGTTTTTAGTTCACGCCAAAGGAAATATTCTAGGGGATTCAGGTCCGGTGATCGTGGCGGATATTGTAAAAACTTTACCGAAATATTGTAGAATATTTGGTATATATGTACATGGTGTAATAAGGTGGAGCACCATCCTACTGTAGTCATATTCGATCATTATGAAGAACCGCTTCTGCTTTGTGAAAAAACAAAGCAGTCAAAGCTGGAATAAGTTCTCCTCATAAAAAATCCAGATATGTATATAATCATAATATCATCAAAGAATATTGATTCAATGATGCGGTCGCCAATTATGCCTGTCCAAACATTAATTTTTTGCGGAAGTTGGGTGTGTATTTCTCGCATCCAGTGAGGATTCTCTGAAGACCAATATTGACAGTTTTGTTTATTGACTTCACCATTTAGTACAAAAGTACTCATCTTTGAAAAGCATCCAGTCCAAATCTACTCCATGCTGATCAAGTGCATTTATAATCACTTTATACAAAACTAAAGTTGGTTCTTCGGATCATATCCCATTAACTCTTGTTCCATTAATATTTTATAAGGACGCATTTGAAATAATTTGTCTTGAATGCAGACGTATAGCTTATGTTGTTTTGTCTTGCATGTTACCGAACTGGTGAAATAGGCTTTTCTTGAGGAGCAAGTAAAACATTTAATTACTCCACGCTGCCTTATTTTTGGTAATTAAAAAAAAATAAAACTGGTGGTAGATCGAAGTATGTATTGTAAAATAAAGCTGATACTTCTGCTTGAGTACGCGATATGTCACCAAAGACAATCATTATAATTTCGATTTGGTGTGATTCAGTTAAATAACCCATTTTAGTGTAACAAAAATACTTCTTACTATAAAGTAATAGTTCGAACAGCACAATGTACTTCAACAGATAAATATTCACTTCTACCAATCCAAAAATAAAGTGACAATTAAAATGTGGCATCAAGTAACCAAACAACCTTATAAATAACATGTTCATTTTTTTTAAACAGCCTGCGCTGCTAAAACCCAAATTGTAGTACCAATTGTTGCTAAAATGACTAGTTTCTTTTCTGGCTTTCTAGATTACCGAAATGCCAAAGTAAATAGGGGGTTGTATTCTCTTTTTTATACCCTTTCCAACGAGCTATTACAAATACATACCTTCACGTTTGTTAAGAAAAAATTGGGAGCGGCTTCTACCTAAAAAGAGGGGTAAATTTCATGAAGACACGAAAAAAATATGCTACACAAAAAGCAATTGCAGCCGCAGTTCTGTTTTTTTTTTCAGCAAATAAAGAGGATTCCGAATACTGAATTTATTCCAATTAAAGATTCCACCCTGCATATAATATTTAATAAATACTCACACCTAAATAGCTTTTATTAAAAACAAAATTATCCAGAATGTCCTTAAATACTAAATGAAACAAATAAATCTAATAAAAAAATGTATAGTATGGATCATAGTAATCTGAAATGTAAGGTTGATTAAATTTAAAAATCAAAAAGGGATATTATATTTATGATATTTTTGCTAGAAGGCAACTAACGGGTATCCCCGAAGTGTCCTGCAGTAGTACCTATAAGAAAGGAAAAAAGAAAATTCCAGGCCTAACGCATATATTTTGGGCGAGAAAGAACGATGGATGAGTACGACCGAGTGAGACAAGGCTAACAGATGTCTAGCAGTATTTCGATAGTACGTAATAAGCGGAAATGAGACGGAGATCTTGAACCGATCTGGATTAGAACGAGGCAGAGCTAATAGGTATCATAAGTGTCGTACTACAGTAACCCGACTTTGTATATTAGATGATAAGAGAACAGAAATAAAAGGACCGGTGAGGGTGTGTGTGTGTTACATGGGTGTGTGAGTGATAAAGGTATAGGTACCGTATGAAACAGGAATAACTGGTATCAATAAACTTGTTCTGGAATAGTCTGATATTATGTATGAATGCGAAAGAGACGGAAAGTTTTAAAAAAACGTACCAATGAGTTTTAGAACGAGGCACAACTAACGGGTATCACGTAACATGTTCTCCAGTAGCTCGACCGCATATATAAAATGGAAAGAGAAAACAAGTGTAATGTATGTGACAGAAAACAGTGTAAAAATGGTACCTACAAAAAACCGTGTGATGATAAAGGCGGCGAGGGGAAACGGCGAATTTGCAATCTAGACGATGGTCCTTACCGTCGGCGGATGCTGGGCCGGTCTCGGAGTTGATTGATTGTGGGTCTAACTGGATGGTTGGTTACCGGGTCGTGGCTGGACTGGGAACTGGCTGATTTTAGAGAACTCGTAGTTCTGATGAAAATACGGAGCGCGAAAGCTTAAATAGATATAGGCGTCTAGGTACAGGCCCCTTTTAAGCTGCGGATATGTGCATTAAGTTAGACCTTTTTCAAATGTGTCTGCTGTCTGCCAAAATTTGATACACTGGTTTAATTATCGATTATCTGAATTTTATTTCGTCATAGACTGAAAATTTTACTATTTCTTCATGAACGTTAGTTTATTTTGGCGTGTAAAATACTTTCCGTGTATAGACTGTGAGATTGTGTTTATTTATAGCATTGATAGTTTATAGCAAGTCTATTAGAGTCAGCATTCCGTAAGAGGTATTTATTTAATTGTATCTAAATGATCTTATAAGTATATAATGTTTAAGTAATGAGTTTATGTAAATTTAAAATATAAATTTGTTGCCCGAATATCTGTGCAGGGAAAAACGGTATATATTTTTACTTTATATAAATAAGTTAATAATGTCCAAATATTCTTAACGTTTATAAAAATGTAGGTATAGTAGATTGTAGGAGAGATGGGTACTTTACGTATGCATTAGAATTACTATTATTTATTACTCTGTATATCTATGCATACATAGTATATGGGATAAATAATACTGCTGTGAGGGGTCTGAAACCTGTAAAGAATTGGTTCGACTGCTTCCAGCTCTCGAGTAATCTAGAGAGAAGAAATTTTATTGGTTTCTCACCAACAGAAAAATAAACTTAAATTGCACGTAAATGTAGCTTGATTTAGAATATCAGCCATACGAAATATCATGGAATCACTATTAACTGACCAGTTAGTAGATCACACAATTCTATTATGGGTAATATTCCTATCGATAGAACTAGACGATGGAGGTGCTAGATTTGTGATTTTATCTGTTTGGAGCTCTCGCATTTGTTTCTTACATCTTTGTGTTTTGTGCTGTCACATCTACAACACATTGGGGTATTTTAATACATATTAGGCGTTCTTCTGGTTATGTTAAGTGTTGACTATTCTTATATAATGCAGTGAATTGTTACAAGTGTAATTTAAATAAATAAATGTAAATATTAAAAAGAATTTCGATATTGGGGCTTTTTCCTTTTTATCTCTTGAAAGAATTATGAAAACATATAAAATTTATAATTTTTTCTATACACATACTATTTTACATATCTGTAGCCAATAGGTTAAGATGCGATAGTGATACAAATATTGTAAACACGCCGTGCAAGATCAAATCTGTTGTTATGTATGTGTCGTAGGCTGATGGTGAAATCCGTCATTTCATGAAAAGCCTAGTCACTTCATGAAGCGTCAACAGATTGTGTAAAAACATGAAATTACACGATCTGCCGCGTCACTTCATGAAGAGACCTTGACGTTTCGGCGTATTATGTATAACACAATCTGCCTAATTTTAAATATCGTCACTTCATGAAATGCCACAAAAACAAGCCATATTGTGTAATTCCGTCTAAAAGGTATATTGGCAACTGGTTTGTTCGTTGTTCCCCAGAGCATTTTTTTTTAATTAAACTTTTTCAACTAATATTATTTTATAAAAATAAAAAAAATGCTCTGACAAACCCGAACAAACCAGTTGCCAATATACCTTTTAGACGGAATTACACAATATGCCTTGTTTTTGTGGCATTTCATGAAGTGACGATATTTAAAATTAGGCAGAATGTGTTATACATAATACGCCGAAACGTCAAGGTCTCTTCATGAAGTGACGCGGCAGATCGTGTAATTTCATGTTTTTACACAATCTGCCGACGCTTCATGAAGTGACTAGGCTTTTCATGAAATGACGGATTTCACCAGCCCGGTGAGACAAAGATTGGCGGAATGGAAGCATGTGACGTCAGAGTGTGACGTCACATATGCCAGACAATTGTCAATAGAACCGCCCTACGTTTACCGTCCCCATCCTTGTCGTCTATCCTTGTCTAAGGTCCTCATCATTTATGAGTTAATATAACTCCTACGTCGTTATTTGTTTAAACTGAATGTGTTTACTAAGAAAAGCGACCTTTCTTCGTTCGAGCTATACTTGTCTCTCTTTATATATAGCGAAGGTAACTTGACGCAGACAGAGACAGATCTATGCTACAAATTACCCGAGCCATTAAATTATTTTTAAACGTTCAGTGTCTTCTTGGACTCGGCCACAAATAATGGAATCGCCCAACCCAACCTCGCCTTAAAATAAAATGATAATGGCTGACAAAGTTTATGAAAGAGTTTGTATAACTTGATCTTTTCTATTACAGGAACACGAGCCTGTTTACATTTCATTCTGCTAAAGGTAAGTTTGCTAACTTTGATTAATTATTTTTATGATTTATAGGTACAAATCCAAATCATAACATAAATTTTTTATTATTATAATTGAACAAAATGTGCCGATTATTTTCTCCTAACTTTGGTAAATCTATAAATACGCATATTTTAATTACTAAACCCTACGATACTAATTTAAATCTTGCTGATTCTTGCTTACTATGTATGTATATTATACGATCTATTTTTTTGATCTTTTTTAAATCTTTTGTAGATTCTCTGCCTACTAAACTCAAGTGGAAATAATTTTATTTTAACCCACTCGGAAGTGTTTTTTCCATGATCTGATCATTGGTTTTTTTACATTGTGGTATTTTAGTTTTAGATTAGCTGTTTGTTATGTGAAAGAATGAATTTTGGAGACAAGATGTTGTCTTCACCTTAAGGTTAGCTATAAATAGTTTTTACCCAGGCCTTTCCGCTTTTCCAGGCTGACAATGGAATATGTATTCTTATTCAAAATACACATTGCTTAGAAAGCTTCAAGTAGAGAATGAATGAAAAACCAGTTAACGAGGAACTCGATCAGCAGATTACGAGAAATTATAAGACAGACTCAAATGGTAATTATTGTGATTTTAATATTTTAATAAAATTATGTCATGTGCATTTTTGAGTTTTATTTTTTATTTTCTTCGAGGCTAGACGAACAACAATATAGAGTATTTTATCTTAAAGTGATATTTAGTCGAAAAGGTTATTTAGAATGCTGCTATTTGATTTTTACTACATATAAAATCAACTAACGGGATTTTGAATAGTTTTTTTGGCTTAAATATTACTTTAAAATATTTCGCCAGAAAAAAATAACAAAACTATGGGCGTTTAAACGTCCCGCCTCTAGCCTTGAGGTTCCAACCAGACACGATGGTGGCGCTCTTTTTGACAGTTTTGACATTTCTTTAATGACATTTTAGCTTCGACCAATTAACATGCTTGTTTGTCTTCTTCCTGGTGTAAGTATTCGTTGGATTTCACTATCAGCCTACGACATATGCACCGAGTTTCGAAAACTCAGCAAAAATACAAAAATTCTTACCGTCATCGATACAGGGGTCTGCGTACCACATCAACTATCGACAGGAGAAAGTTCTTACGTAACGCGCATGCCCGCAGCTTAAAGGGGGTCTGTACCTAGACTGTTGTCGACCGGCGAGGTAACCTGACGGTCGCTGATCCTGTGATCGCGCCGCGGCATTCGGGAGGTACTGTTAGCGCTTCTATATCGCGGCGATGCTTATCAGTACTAACGGGTGTGCCGGTAATCTATGAAAAGTATTTTCCCGATGTTTCGCAACGGAAAACCTTATAAATTCAAATCGGATTATTTACTGACAAGAATGAACGTTCGAGCATGAAAAATAAGAAAGGTAAAAACGGACAAGTATACTAACTGTCTATAAATATAAAACATTTAATAGAAATATTAAAAACCCCGAAAAAAATTAGTAACGTTATTACCTTTTTAAAAAATTGCACAAAATGAAACAAGCTGATGATTTGGTCTCAAAGCAATAAAAAGACAAAAAATTAAACATCTGAAATATTTTTTTTTTTGTTTTAAGATTTAAAGGGCCTTGAATAGCTTATTTACCTTTATAGCAGTGGCCAGAGTTATGGGTCCAAATGAACCAATGGACAGTGTCAGAGGTAGCTGAGTCTGTTGGACTATAAGTGGAATAATTTTCTGGGTTCTTACGTCTTGGCTGTACCACTTTGTTTGGTACAACGAGTTGCCAATATCATAATTCTAAAAAATAATAGGAAAATTAAGCCGCACCATCAAAAAATCGGATTATAGTTGCTAGCCCCGAATTTCATTTCTACTGAATTAAAAGTGAGAGTTGTACAAAAAATATGAAAAATATTATATACCGTAAAGTTAACTATTGAAACAATCTAAATTATTTTATTATTAATGTGTAACCTAAGAAACGTTAAATATTTTTTCGAGACGCATTTTTCTGCCTCCATAAATTATTATAAAAATTTGAAATGGAATTATGAAAGTAACACCTTTACGAAAAAAAATAAGAAACACTTTTTGTAAATTTAGACTTTAAAAAAAATTGTAAATCATTGTCATTGTTAATGTTTTATCATGCATTTTTTAATCAATCCTTCCTATTATGGTACAGTTGGTTGAAGAAGTGCATACAACTCAAATTTGAGAACAATAATAATCCAGATATCTGAAATATTATTTCTTTACAATAACAGTCTCAATTTAAAACAAATTTATTTCAAAACTTCTATTTCATATAATACAATATATTTAAATATATATTGAAAACATTAACCATAAACACGAAACAAGGCAGAAACAACTCTTTGTTTATATTTTACTAATTTTAATTTACCATCTTTAAAAACGAATGCCCTCTTTGTTGGTATTGAAATTTGTAACATAATATCAAATAATTTAATAACTATTATTGGAGAAAAACTAATGTTTAAAATGAAATTTTGAATTATTCACAATAAATTATACCAAGGTAAGCCAACTATTTGTATTATACTTTATTCGTTTTAAATTCTCTTGTTTATACTTTTTTTACAGAATTTTTTGAACTTCTTACACTTCTAAATATTTTTTTTATATAATTAAAATAAATAATAATTTAAATACATATTTTTTCATTTTTCTTTACAAACCTACAACCATTATTTACAATTCATATTTATGAATAAGTAATTTTCCTGTTATTATTTTACTTATTTTTGTTGTTATTTTGTTATGGAGGTGCTACACTTGTTTTCACCATTGATGAAGGACCTTTTTCCTTCCTTTCTTTGTCGAATCCCACTGATGAGCCATGATGTGAGCTTGGGGACATTCCGTACCTCAGGAGCGAAATTTTTTTGATTATGTAATGGTAACATAGTAAAATTTACTCAAGTTTTGTACCTCATCTTAAGGAACAATGTTTTTTTTATTCTCTTTCCAGAGTTTTATGACCCTCTGAAAAAAGATACCAGGGACGTTTTTGGATTATATGTTTTAGCAGATGTGGTGGCGTAGACACAGACGGTGCGCGCATGTAATTTGACTTAACTATTAAGGGTGAATCATCGCATGTAAAATAAACACAATTTTTGCCATCCGCTGTCACCGAATTTCTCCGAAACCACACATACGATATACTTCAATTTAAAAATATAGAAATATTTACCCGAACACTCTATTTCTCATGTAGTAGATTTTTCAATTTGGTTTTAGATCGGGCAGGTCGATCATGCAGACTGTTTTGGAACTTTTCCAGTACACAGCGGATGTACAGGGTGTCCAGTTTTCGACGCTTTTGACGGGTATCTCAGTTATTAGTACAAATAGAATGATGCGGTTTTCGCAAACCTGTGTCACTTTTTTGTGAAACAAATGACGCCCTTAACGGATTTATCATGGCCATCTTGGTTTGTGAGATACAGGGCGAAATTGAAAACGGTGCATTTTCAGACACCCCTTGTATTTTAGTTATCTTATACCTTATCAAAAATATAAGAACGGAATGTTATACAGTTTTTTACGTAGAATCCAGTGGCGTAGTTAGTATTTTTTTATTTTAGGTCCCCATTTTTGAGAAATATACCAAAGTTATGTTTTTTTAAATAGAACGCCCTATATATTTTTTGATATTTGCATTCTGCTTACTGAGAGCTTTCGAAAAATATATAATAGTTGGCACTTTGTTTTAACAGGAAGGTTAAAATTCATATTTTTTAAAAAATTGAGAGCAGGCCTTGGATTTTGTTTCACTAGAACAATTAAATTGTGGATTAAAATGCATGCTTTTTATTTATAAATATTGTTGAAAATGGTTGCCATTCTCCCTAATACAACGCTGACACATTTCGGTAATTCGTCTCAAGGCGTTTAAAATTATTATAGGATGGTTTTGTAGAAATTGAAATGCTAAATGGGTAGCCTGTCGAAGTTCCTCTACAGTTCTGTGCCAGGTATTGTATATCTTGCTCTGCAAAAAAACCCAAAGAAAGAAGTCCAACACCCATGGATCGGGCGATCGCGGTGGCCATCTTCAGGCAGGATGTTTTACTTGCCGACACTGCGTCATGCGATAGCGACGTGCGATGAACTGTGGCGACGAGGATTGCGAGTTTGGTTCGGACCTTTTTCAGACTGAAGTGTCGCATGGCAAAACACACATTTTTCGCAAACTCGCAATCCTCGTCGCCACAGTTTATCGCACGTCGCTATCGCATGACGCAGTGTCGGCAAGTAAAACATCCTGCCTTTACAGCTCCATTTGTGCCTATCCATTGTTGTTGAAAATTATTTTCTAAAAAATGCCTTACTACGTAAGAGTTATGACTCGGCGCACCGTCTTGCTGGAAATTTATAGCATTTACTTACATAAATTACAAATATAAGGCTTTAAGACACTAAGAAGCTCATTATAAACATCACTGCTCATTCGGAAATAATTTCGATAATCCTCAGGATCCATGTCTTTTATAAAATTTAACAAATTTAAATGGGTGTATTTCTTACGTTCAGCTAACCATTGTTTTACCCAACGTATTTTTTGCTTCTTGCGCTTCAAACTTGTACAATACTAATGCACGCCTTTTCTTCCTTGTTCATTTTTTATTTAAAAAATACTTGTACAAATCCTTATCGCGACAAAAGTTTTAGCAAAACTAAATACTGATTATAAAATAATGATCCTGTGAGGTAAATTTCAAAATACTGAAGAATTACTGTCAGTATAACTGATCGTGTGAGGCCCGCTTAACGGAGCAATCTTTTCGAAACTCGATCAAAAGCGACAACCTGGTTGCCCAATAATCGCCTAGTAAATGGGCCCCTTCAAGGTTTCGTGTAATGATAGAAGTCTGGTATAGATGTAATAAAATATTAATATCCTAATTTCTGTACCTATTTGGAAAATCAATTTTTAAATAATGATGGGATTTTGTTATAAATTTAATAAGTTCTTGACAATATTCTTAGGTCGTCGTAAATAATTTAAAAGTCATTAAGCTCATCACGACCTTGAAGTAAAGGATATACTGAAAGTATTCTATTAGGGTAGGGTCGTTTTTTACTCTTTCTGTACAAATTACGATTACGATCCACCACAAAAACTTTCAAACATTTTATTTTAAAAGCTCAACCTTAAACAACCACCCATTTGAAATGAATTACGTGCAATAGTGCGGCCAAACATCGCGAGATTTTAAATAGGCCGTGCAAAAACTTCGTGATGTGTGTGAGCTAACGTCACGCTCATATTTTTGTTCTGTCAGTTTCAGAAAATATATATTTCAATTATTATTTAGAAATTTTTTATCAATTAAACATTTAAGAAATAATGACGGTATCTTTACATACCTTTTTGAATACTAGCTGACTTGTGTAAACGTATACGCACCTGAATCATAATTTCGTTTGCGAACCAAGCCTGGGCAAACACAGACATTATAAGCACCAGTAAAAAAGAAATAGGAAATGCCATATCCCTTAAATTGTTTTGCTAAAAATAAAATGAGGTTTTTAGAATTTTGTCTATTAATAATAAGATCAACGGCCCATTTTTCTAAAGTGTTTTTAAGAAGCATTTCACTTCTTATTTTCAGGCTAATAAATTAAATTTAAGAGGTTTTGATGATTGGAAAATTAACTCTCCGCTGGCATTTTGCACTTTATTTTGGGTGTTATAAGCATCGTGGTAAATTCCCCATCGATATCATGTTTGCTTCAAAAGTTGTTTAAGGTAAAAAGACGGCCAACAAAATTGGAATTTTGCGCTTTCTTTTAATTTTTGTAGTAACTAACCATTTTCAACTTGTGCAGCACACAATGCATCAACTAGATGTTTGAAACGACTATGCATTCCACATCTTTTTTCAGGAGGATAATTATGGCACTTCTATATAAATATTTATATAAATAGAGGATACAACATTAGGAAAAACTATTTTTATCCGATTGTGTCAAAAAATTACGTTTAATAGTTCAGATATTTGTACGAAAAGGTAACCTTTTCAGTAAGGTATTGACTATTGCGCTAGTAGCTGGGTAACACTTTTCGTCCCAAACCGAAAAATATTTTTCGGACGCTCGAAACATTTTTTCAAAAAACTGTTTATTTTATTTTCAATTATTTACAATATTTATATTAAATGTACAATTAGAACAATTTTAAACAAGAACAGGGTGGTAACATTGATTTTGAGGATGTGTTATTATTTTTGTTCTCCGTTATGATATTATTCTCCAAGGTTGAACTCCATTGGAAGACGGATTGCGATACCTGAGTCGGTACTGATTGCAGTTCTGATTGTGGAATGTTGAATATTTTTTTGGTCAGCTCTAACTTATTGCTTAAGGAATCATCTTTGTAGCCCTCGGCTACACCAGAATACTTCCAGACCCCATGTCGTTTTAGAGAAGTTATGTCTGCTCCCGTATCGACAAGCAATGTGGCCGATGTTCTTTGGAAACAATGCCCCGTAAATTGCTTGGCATTCGGCAGTTTTAGGTAACACGCTATTTCCTGACAACTTGCTTATATTATTTTACTGAAATACTGAAATACTGAATTTATTCATGCTAATAAAAATATAAAACTTTTTTACAATCGTCAACAGCATAGTCTTATATGTAAAAAACTAGTGGTATTTAAATACATTTTAAAATTGCAATCTTACAAAACATAGTACACACATATCTACATACATTGAAAAACCGGAAAAAGAAACGGTAACGAATGAGAAACACTTGACGGAAAAAACAAACAGTCTAAATGATCGCAGTAATATTTAGGAATTCTTGTACACTATAAAAAGATTTGTCTAATAAATATTTTTTTGTAGTTTTTTTCATCTAAATCCCTAAATTCCTTTGCGAGTTTATTATAAAATTCAGGTCCATAGTAATTTGCACTAATGCGTGACTTTTTCAGCCGTAGGTAATCTATGTTAATATTTGCTTTATTTCTAGTATTGTGTGAGTGTTAATTGAGAAAAAGATCATAATCACTAAGGTTTCTCTTGACATATAATAGAGACGCAAGAATAAAGATGCAAGGCAGAGTTAAAATTTTTAGTTTTTGAAATGAGCGCTTTACATCTGCTCTATAATGTAGACCCTCGATAGGTCGGACTGCCCTTCTTTGGAGTGCGAAAATTTTATTTGCTTGTGCGCAATGTCCCCATGCAAGAATAGCATAGGAACAGTGTGAGTGATAGGCCATTAAGAGGACTTTTTGTTCGACCGCAGATTTTAACTTTTTTAGGCAATACACAGCAGAGGATAGTTTTCCTGCTAACAGATCGATATGAGAATCGAAAACTAAAGTGTGATCTAGGTGGACACCCAATAATCTGACAGAAACTGTTTGGAAATCTTCAGTAAGAGGGATTTCATCCTCTGGACTTTTAAGAGTAAAGATAATTTTCTCGGTCTTATTTATGTTCAGGGATAGCCTATTTGTGTTGAACCATCTCTCGATATCCAGTGTACGTTGTTTCATTTGTTCAATAAGGGAATCTAATTGCATGTTTTTTATGACAGCAGTCGTGTCATCAGCAAAGACAACTAGTTTAGCATAAGTTGATGTTTCAATGTCGTTTATGTAAATTAAGAATAAAAGTGGACCCGGAATTGATCCCTGTGGAACGCCATACTCGACCCTCAAACTGCTTGACATCTTACCATCGGAGAAAGTCTCCTGCATTCTGCCCGTCAGATAACTGGCCATGAGCCCGACTGCTTGCTCACAGAAACCGTAGTGTTTCAGTTTTCGGAGTAATATTTCATGGTCTATGCAGTCGAAGGCCTTCGAAAGGTCGCACAGGATGGCTCCCACATGCATACCCTCCTTGAAGCCCCCAACAACACATTCCAAAAGAGATAGTATAGCCAAAGTTGTATATTATTTTCCACTGCGATAAGACACAAAAATCGCCCATCACTCATATTTGTTGGACGTAAAGCCATATAATTTCTATAATATTTTCGATATTCTCCCGTCACCCTAAATGATCTCGGTTTGTTTGATTTGTTATAGGGAATTTTTATTAACAAGACCGTTCTCAAATCTTGTATGTCATCAATTTTCATATGAGCCAGTTCTTCTCTACGATATGCGCCCGCGATTCCGAAAATAAAAGCAACCTGTAATTAAGAAATTTAAAATAAAATTATATAGTTATTTATTTATTTAGCGTATGGCACATTAAGACACAAAGCATATATATTACAACAAAAATCATTACAAACGAACATTTAACAAATTTATATACTCGATCGATTCTGGAGTTGCCAATAGGAAATCTTCTGGTCTGCCGTTGTAAGCCGTTTCAGGGCATTCCTCCACGATGTGTTTGACGGTTTGGTTTTCGCTGCACTCGCAGGAGGGGCTTGGACTCTTGCCCCATTTGTGTAAAGTATAGGCGCATCTGCCATAGTTATATTTACCTTCAACATTAAGTATTTGGGGTATATCGGGAGCATGGCAAAGGAATTTTTGAAACTCTTCCTTAGTTAGGGTCTTTGATTTCTTTGGACAATAACAAACACTTTTTCGTTTCAATAATGCTCGTAATCTCTTGTGTAATGTTGTGTTTAACATTTACCACAGCACGTAGCATGGAATACTGCGACCACAAAGTAAATGACTTCACAGTTTTCGATAAATCCGCCATATACACTAGAAACGTTTTCCGAGAACGACTGTACACTTTCTTCTTGCCGGTAATCCATACATTTTTTATAAGCTCTTTCATATATTATTTCCTTAGATTTTTGTGGCAACAAATGTAACATAACTTCATTGGCAGTTTCTCGAATATCAGGTGGCGTACCTACTATAAGATCTTCACTATTATTTTCTATTTCCATTTTTGTGTTTTCAAGTTTTAAAACTATCGCCTGATTGACCAAACATCAAAATGATATTATTAATTTAAGTAATTATTTGTTATATCCATAGATACGCATATTAGAGGTTTCATTGTTAACCGACAAACATTAAAAGCGACAAATTACCGTGCAGGATGAAATGTATTAGTTTACTTGATTTTTACATCATTTTATAATCGGAACAAAACCACAATCGGATAAAAAATATCGTATGTCATACGGGCGAAAAATGTATTTCGGTCTATGCACCAGCAGTAACCCACCGAGAACAACTCCAATATGGCAGCTACACCAGGCAACAGACACACCTTACATAACAGACTTTGTACGACAAAATGCAATTAAATTCTACAATACCCAACCCCAAAATTCAAGACTGACGCAACAAATAACAAACGAAAGACACGACGAATATCGCATTCACCTTCCTATACATTCAAAATTACCTATATATTTCCAAAATAATTAAAAGTTCCAATTTCCACGAAAAATCATAAAAATTCCCAAAATCCAAACACCACGCCTCCAAAATTAGGACACCCACCAATAAAATATCTTAAAGCTATCATAAGCAAAGCTACGGTGTACCTGACAGTAATAAGAATCAAGCTGGTTTTTTCATCTATTTTTCCAGTGAAACCCAACACAAACCTATATATTTAAAATAACATAACAACATAAAACCCTTCTAAATAAATAAAAACCAAATTCTTGCATAGCCGTAAAAGGTCACTGAAACTGGCTGTATAAATGCACTAAAATGCTTTTCCTAAATACCACGGCCAATAACAGCCACCCGGCACTGTAGGGCGTATCTCTGGTAATCACATAACCAGGAAGAACTTAATACAAATATATAATATGTAATTAGTATTTAAGAATGCAATATAAAAATAAATATAGAACAATAAAGAGATTTTAAAAGTAAAAAAGTAAGCAGTAACCCACCGGCCTCGGCTTTGCCTCGTCCGGTAATCTCCCGCATTACGTCCGAAATATTACATTTATCGTTCTTGTAACATAATATAACATTTCGAGTTTATCACCTATTTTTTGCCCTCAGCTGTCATTAAATTTTTTTAAATAAAAAATACGATTTAATTTTAGTTCAAAGATATTATATGATTCATCCTTAAACTATATTTCACTGGTTACGGATTTTCTTTCTATTGTAATTATTATTATTTCGTGGAATTTAATAAGAATTACGTTTTTAAGCTACATACAGTGACCGGCAGAATTCTCGCTCCATATGGAAAACTTTTTTAATATTGATTTCATAGAAAATGTTATTCTTGATAAAAGTTTTTGGTTCCACCTAAACTAAAAAAAAGCTTGTTAAAAAAAGTGTACCGAGTGTACAACTAAAAAGGGACGCCAGCTTTATTTTGGAATCCGTTTGCCGTACGGCCTGCGGAAAAAAATATTTACTACAAAAGTGACTAAGAGAATATGGTGGAAATTACTTTTAAGTTTCCAGGTTATCCGCTAGGGGGCATATAACTATAGTGGCCAAACAAAAAAGCAAGATTTTCTCAAAAATTCTTATAGTAAACAGGTAATATTTTTTCAATGTAATGAAAATCCTGGATAACCTTTGGTTTTTGAGTTTTTGCTCTACCATTTTGTTTAGGTTGTTGGAGGGGACGAATATTGCTGTGCTGAATTATGCACAACTTTAATTTGCCTTATCGGAATTTGACAAATTTGAACTCGCTAAATAGGAAGAACAAGATTTAATAAGAAAAATATCTGTGAAAACCGCAAGCCAATATATTTTTTTAAACTGGAGATATTATGGAAAACATAATATAAAGATGAGCTTCACAAGAATCTGACGTTCTTATACGGTATTTTTATGCAAGAAGTTACTAATACCATGCCATGGTCCCTTCTGCAAAGTTAACAACCAGGATGGTTGCATTAATGAAACAATTTGTAAGTGGGTTGTAAAACAAAAAAAAATGCAGTAAGGCTTTGATTTCGTTCGAGGTCGGCATTTTGACGCAGCTCATATTTTAAGGAAAAAAATCAAAATTTTGAGGAAACAAAAATTAAAAGTTTGGTAATAAAAATATTCAAATAATAAAACGTAATTAATTTTAATTTAACCAATTAGAGGATACTTCGTTAAGTGAATTTAAAAAAAAACTTTGGGAGTGGTGTCAAAATTTGTTTGGTCTGTTGCGACCCGTTTATTACAACCTGCAAGCACAAGCCCCTCCCACAAAATTCCTCTCTAGATTAACGTTTCTACCACAGAATACTAACAGCAAGCAGAAGCGACAATACCTGTCGGTACCTTTGATATCGACTGGTCGTTTTTCAGTGACCTTCACACAACGATAACGGTCGATCCACAACTTAATACTCCGAGAAAACTTGCTTAGTTTCTACACTGAACGACATTACTTTTTAGTTCAGGTGCAAATGTTATAACTTGATTTATTTTTCAAACATTAAAACTTAAAAAAAGTTGTCAATTTGTTAGTCTTGGGAATTAAGAATATTATTGAAGTAGAAAATGAAAAAAATTATTATATTAAAAAACTTTTAAATTTCTAACGCTTTTACAGATTTGTTTGAGTTTCCTTCGATTTGTGACGGGCAAAAATATGTACTTATATATTATAAACATGTTATAACATAAATTATAGAACACTATTAGGTACGTCAAAATATATCGTGACTAGGTATACGTAGATATGGGGTGGCGTGAGATAAATATCATTTTATTAAAACGTCAGTAATTTGTTACACAGTTTTTTGCGCTTTAAAAACTACAGTGACGTTTTTGACAATTGCTTTAGTGTCATAGTTACTTACCCATGGATAAAAAAAATGTGGTCCTTCGGGGATTAAAAAAAAGTTAATTCACCCTGAATAAGTAAAAAGCTATTGTAAAAAAACAAAAATTTTATTCAGAAATACATGTTAATTCTGAAATTACAAGAGGAATAATAATTACATATTGTTTTACATTTGCCTATTTAAAAAAACTTATATATGTGATAAAATTCGTAGCTTTCGTATAACTTTTTAAGTTTTGCATGTCCCTAAACAAAAAAGAGCATAGGCAAAACTAGTAAATATTGCGTTGTATAGGGAGAGGTGAAAACGTTAAATTCACTCAAGAATAAAGTGCCCTTATTTTTCACTGTAGAAATTTTTTTTATAAGGAAATGTTGTTTGCACTTAAAAGGTATCCATAAATATCAAATTTCAGCTCGGTACCACAAAAAAAGTGTTTTTACTTTTTTTTACGCCCCCTCGTATTACGAATCGATAGAAGCTATGCAACCTATAAATTCAATTTTTTAACACCTCTTGGGCAATTAGACACATAACTTACTTAAATTTGTTTAAATACGCGAGAACTGGACGTTTAATAAAATAACGTCAAAAATAATTCAACTTTTCTGGTGTTTAAACCCTTACAATAAAATTCGTTTTCATTTAAATCTAGTAGCCATAAAAAATATTTATATTTGTGCTACCGAGCTAAAATTTGGTATATTTGGATAAATTTTAAGTGCAAACAACATTTCCTAATAAAAAAAAAATTCCACAATGAAAAATAAGGGCAATTTATTCTTGAGTGAGTTTAACGTTTTCACCTCTTCCTCGTATACGGCGCAATATTTACTAGTTTTGTCTATGCTTTTTTTTGCTTAAGGACATGCAGAACTTTTCAACCGCCAAAAAAATTTGGTAAGTTTTTAAATAAAAAAAAACCTTTGGTGCGAACTTTCTGCCGGTCACTGTATAAAGCATACAAACCTGACAATATAATATTTTTTTTGGAAGGCTCTCCTAATGAAGGAATAATTTCTTCAGGCATTTCTTCACATGTTGGCGAAAGGTTAGAAAACTTTGTGGGTACTGCTTGCGGAAATAAGGTTTTTTTAATAGTTGCACTTCTTGAAAAATATTTTTCTTCGAAATGGTTTTCACAAAGCCGATAGTTTTTGTGTGCATTTATAATCTTTGGCAATAAATCTGGCCTACTGCAGACGCCTATCCACAATTTTGCACTATAACAAAATATTGTATTTAAAGCAACATATTATCCATTATTTCTACCCCTTTTGAAATAAATCTACCCAAAAACTATTTTAACCAGACCTTTACAACTTATATCTTATTATTTTATTTATCATATCAACAATTATTCGCGATTAAACATAAAAACATAAGGAAACTAATAAGATCCATCTTTATTTATCAAGCCTGTTAAAAATATGTACCTACATCCCAAAAAACTTTAAGATTAAAAATTTTAAATCTATTATTCATATTATAATTAATTGATTATCATAATAATTACCGTTCGTACTCCTTTGGAAAACTAAATAAACTTAATCCTTGGCCGGTTTTGACTGAACAATACGGGTAGGCACAATAATATCCAGACCTTTTACAACACAGAACGAAAACAAAATAATATCACAACTAGCTAGGCGCAACGTCAGCTCGCGGACTAAACACAATTTAGACGAGCACATGTTTTTTAGCGATACACAACGTATTTGCGACATGCGCGTACCAAAACAGGACCCGCAAAACCCCGAGCTGTCGCTTCTCGTTGGCTGTGTGTTCTCTGGTTTCTACGGCCCTGCTTAACCTTTCACTTTTATTAATAATTATTTATTTAATATAAAATGAGTATAAAAATTAAGTTATTAGATAATTTTTTCGAAGCAATATCAAATAATATAGCTAGTTGTATTGATATCATTTCCTATTTTATTTATATTGAAACGCAAAAATTCAAAGTGGGTAGTATATGGAAACAAGTTAGTAAACATTTTTTTGCGTTACCTTTCGCTCATTATTATAATATCACCTCGAGTATCACTGGAAAAAAATGTTGAGCCTTTACTTACCATTGAAAGTTCAATTACCGCTGATGCGATAGTTATTGAAAGTATAACAAAGTTCGTCAATAAAATATACCTCGTATAAGCATCGGTCTTTCTGACGAAGCTAAAAATTATTTATACAATAGGAGTTAAAAAAATGAAATAAGTGTTTAAACAATAAAAAGTTTGTATATAATACGAAAAATATAATTAAAAAAGCCCGATAATGACAATGATCTTTTTAAACTTTATTGTAATTTTCTGAATTTTATAATAAATTTTTCGAATTTCGTTCAGGGTGGTTACTTTTTAAGTGACCACTGTTAACTGATATATTGTAAATGGACATTTCTACGAAGTTTATTAAATAAGAAATAGTATATTAAGTAGGATAAAGAAAGATAAGGACGAATTACGGATCGATGAGAATGTTTAGAGACTGAGCGCAGCGACGTCTCTAATATTGTCTGAGATCAGTAAATCCTTACCGTTCGTGATGCTCCTAAAGTTTTTAGTACGACTGAGAACTCTGCCCTACAAAGGTAAAAGCGTCTAATCGTAAAAGTGTAAAGCTGAGAAAATCGACATTATATCATTTTTGTTTGCCAAATAAAATAGGAACATTTTTTAAATTTTAAATGTATTGCATTTCATTGCAGTCTATTACAGCAACCTGGTATTAATTTTATATCAACCAGTGTTATGTTTTAACCTTCTTTATGACGCATAAATTGTTTTGCCTATGATTTTTGATGTTCATACTAACATATCATACAAAGGCAAAAGAGTCTAATGTATATTAGATTGTTTCGCCTTTGTACTAGTGAATATTATTACTCAGCAATGCAAGTGTACATGCCTTCTAATGTACTTTAGCTGTTTTTAACATTATATTTTGTAGTAAAGAATCAGATGGGTAGGCAATAAAAGATACAAATAAATGAAAAATACCTTTATGAAAATAAAATAAACTCAAAATAATACAGAAAACACATAAAAGAGTAAGCAACAACAAAAAATAAAATATATTGTTTTTAAACGCCTTCATTTAAAATATCTGCTGCATTATTATTTTCAGGTAGATTATTCCAAAATGGTCTTCTAGTCTCAGTCATTCTGGAAACTAACTTGTTTAAAATTGTTTCCTTTTTTTGAGTGGAAATACCCCTTGGTATTTGAATATGTTCGGGAAGTACTAAAGAAGCATTTTTCTTTAATACATCATAGCAAACATATTCTTCATCTTGGTAGTTACTTTTTACGTACAGTGATTCTGCCCCCTTTATAAATTTTATGGCCACAATATCTTTAAAGTACGGTAACTGGCCATTCACTCCTTCCAATTGTTTTTTCCTGTTAACACATTTTAGTTTATTTTCCAATTTTAAAAAGTCGCTGTATTGCACTTTTATAACATTCATACGATGTGAAGCTTTCTTACAACATTCTTTAAAATCCATAAAATCTTCAACATTTCCCATTTTTCTTACCGCCTGTTCTATTTTTCCATGGATGCCATCGGCAGCCATGTAGGTGTGACCTGATATTAGGTACTTTAATGTAATAGATTTCGTAGTACATAGGGACGAATTTATGTAAGACAATACAGCGGAAAATAGAACGTTATTTTTGTTTTGGCCGCTACAGTTGTCTAACCACAGTATAATATGTTCTGCGTCTCTGTTATATTCCAAAAATTTTAAAAAGGACGATGCTATGTCTTCAGCCCGTCTCCCCGCTGTTGCCTTATGCCAGAGTATACAAAAATGCTCGTTTTTTTTGCCATTGCAGCAAATGTCTCGTTAAATAATACTAGCCTTGAAGTAAAAAAGGAATCTTTTACCTTCGGCATTCGTGGTAAGAGGAAGACCTTTTGCAGATCGGCAGCATAAACTCGAAAAAGGTTCAATTCAGCTGATAGTTCGCCATCCCTTCTGTATTGGGACCTAACATTTTGGACCTAAAAAAAAGAATTACATTTTATAATAATTATTGAAGTATTTTTATTACTTAAATATATAAATAATCAACGAATGCTACAAAAAGCTGCTTTATATGAATATTTGAAAATTTGAAAATATGTTTTAAAAGATTAATAGATTCGAGATAAGAATATTTACGTCGCTTGGATGTTTCAATATTGTTAAGTAGTGTTTTTATGTAAATTTATTAAATTATTAAATTTTTTTCCTGCAGCCTAAAGTAAAGTGGCGAAGAATGGTTAAAATTTTACACCCCCGAAAAATAAACACATTACTAAACATCCACTGAAAAAGTCGTTATGCAATTATTTATCAAAACATAAAAGAAAAGTACCTGTAGCAAATGTTCCTCTTTTGATTTTAAGTTTTGTTCTGTTGGATTCATGTCCATTTCTATACAAAATCCACATTTATCGGCTTCGACATTATAAAACCCAATATTTAAATTATCAACCTGTTGTCTGTATTTCTCATAAGACACAGTAATATCATTTTTTTCTTTGAAGTCTTCATACATATATTTAATGGTCAAATCCGCAGGTAAATATACTCTGTTAGGGGCGTGACTTCGCCGATAATGAGACGGCTTGGGGTCAAAACTTTTGATATGTTCTCTTATTGGCGTTGATGGTATTTTGTTTGGAGGCGGATGATTTCCTCTTTGATCTTTTCGAGGAATTAATAATTTGGTACCGTGGTCATCCTGACAAGCTTTTACCAAATGTTGAAGTACACTGGTGCCTTTATACCCCAATGTATCTAGAAAATATTTTTGGCATACTTCTACTCTACTATCATTTTGATCAAGATAGTATTTTCTTGAGTAATTTCTTTTACTACCTTCCACTTTTCGTTTTGCATTTGTTGCAATTACTTTAGTTGACAACCAGATAGTTTGCTCATTTTTAGACATCTTCCAAAACTGTTGGTGGATACTTTGTCGTTCATCACTATTCATATTTTTAAAACATTCTTTTGTTATGCAATTACATGCAGCATCTACAATTGGATGTTTAATTCTTGCCTTTGTTTCTTTTTCAACTTTAGTTCTTGCTCTTTTTTTAGTAATCGTATTTAAATTAGCGGCTGCTTCAAAAGCATCTTGCTCATTATTATCTACTTCTTCAGGATGACCTTCAATATTTATTTCTGTGTCGAGGTGCACAATGGCATTTAAATTAGCGGCTGCTTCAAAAGCACCTTGATGACCTTCAATATTTATTTCTGTGTTGAGTTGTACTTCTTCCTGTCGTCCTACCATGACCTTTTTTTTTCTATCTAAATTCCCAGTTACTTGAAATGGATCCATATTAGCGGCAAAATCACTTGAATTTACATCACATATAGGTTTTTTTTTTGAAATATTATAATCTTTAATTTTTGGAAACTCATTGAATAATTTTTTCTTCGCACAGTCAACTCTACGTTTTTTAATATTAGCAGACTGATTTTCAGAATCAGTAGAATCGTAGTCATTATCGTTAGGTAGATAGTTTTTGTCGCTATTAGAGTCATCGAATTCAATATCTACATTTTCGCCATCCTAAAGAAATGTTAAGCATAAGGTTTGGTGGAATATGTAGTACAATTTGAATTATCTTAAACTTTATATTTACATTTATATTTACATAATACAAACATTTACAAATCAAACAAATCGTTATATTTTTGCATTGTAGGGAGTTGCTACCAGCTTTTTTTATGCAAACAATAATTTAAGATAACCTGACCTATAACATAACCTTAAATAAATAAATCTACTTACGATGCTATTATTATCCATAAACACCTTTTTCCCCATCAGGGCAATCTTCTTTGCTCTAGAATTAAGCATGTTAGTATTCCAATACTTCTCTTCTCTCCTGTGCACTTAATAACAACCACTTAATAATGTCAAATGATTTACGGTTAGGTAGTAGTGGTGTGAGGACGTCGAACGTACAATAAGAAATGAGTTTATTGTTGTCTGTTAGATATTTTTTAACTACATTTTCTTTCATGCCCTTGCAAAGGTAAAAGCGGCTAATGAACATTTTTTTGAATAAACTTAGGCAAAACAGTCTAATATACAATAGATTATATATAAATATATGACCCTTACAAAGGCAAAACGATCTAATATACATTAGCCGTTTTTGCCTTTGTTTTTATTCCAGTTATGGTGATCTAAAGTACATTAGACTGTTTTGCCTTTGCAATATTTTACAAAATATGCTCATTAGACTCTTTTGCCTTTGCATGACTAGAAAAGTCCTAACAATAGACCGTTTTGTTGCATCTGTAACTCTCAATTTATATGAGCTACAAACATCATTTTTTTACTAAAATGTGGAGCTGAATCTAAATATTTCATTTATATGAAAATACGAAAATGGAGAATTTTGCGATTAGACGCTTTTACCTTTGTAGGGCAGAACTAAGCAACTTTTCGTTTTGCTTTCATAATTTATTCTCTTATTGTTAACACCAACGAAATAAGAATACAAAGGAAGTAGGGTATGGTAGATTGACAGTTGTCCGGGATGGGGTCTGATGGCGGCAACATTTAACGCATGCGCGTTTCCGCGCATTAAAATGGTAATAACAAAATGATTAATAAAATTTTATTTGACGAAAAAAATTGAAAAAATATTTAGATTCATATATACCTATAAGATACATTAAGGTTGGTGTAATAAAACAATACAACTATTTCTTTTAATTATTTATTTAAATAAGGTAACGGAGGTAAAAGGGTCCTTAATGTAAATATCTGGTTAAATAACTAAAAAACACCTGTTATTATACATACAAAATTGCAGAAAACAAATTGTTTCAGATAATAAATACTGATGAAGGCAAAATTATTGCCAAAACGTCTACTTTAAAAAATAAAATTAAAAAAAAACCTTACTCTTTCTTCATGAACCAAATCACAAAATATAATATAGTCCTGTTTATTATATATACCTGAATAATATTAATGAGATTTCTAGTATACAAGAAATTTGTCAAATGACAATCTATGCAGATAATACAACACTTTATTTATTTATAGTATCAACAACTTAACAAGTTAATTATAGATACATAAACCCCACTTCTAAAAGCTTATACCTAAGCTATAATAAATATTCAATTAGCATTTGCCTAAGCAGTTCATTCCTTAATTTTAATTTTTCATAGTTTAAATTATATATTATGTCAATGTCTCCACAATATTTATTAAAATAGAGCACAGTCTTATAAGTGGTGAGTTTTTGTATAGATTTGTTCTCGGTGTAGGAATATAAAATACATGTGCGGATCTAGTATTGACTAAGCCTATTCTAAAACAGAAGCAGTCCTAAGAACTCTTTATTATCTATTTTGTCTCTAATTGTTTTATATAAAAAAATAATTTTTGCTTCTATACTCAATAGTCTTAAAGAAGGAAAATTACAAAAAAGCCCTTGATCTGTACCTCTTGGCGGATAAACGAAAAATTACTTGTAGTACAAAAATTTTAAAAATTGACGCTGAATAGATTTTAAAAGAGCAATCTTATTGGCATACTGAGGATCCCAAATAGTGCATACAGACTAAAGTGTTGTAACTACCAGGAATTTATATAAAGTTATTATGGCGTTTACATTTTTAAAGTATTTACAAGTTCTTATAATAAATCCTAGCATATAAAGACCTTGAGCTTCTCGAGCAACATATTTAACAATTTATGATTGAGGTAAATAATTATTGTTTTTTTAAAGATAAACTGATATTAAATAAATCAAAGACAGTTATCACCTTGTTTAAGACTAACTGATACACTTTGAAGAATCCGGAAACCGTAACCATTAATGATTGTCATATAAGATTAAAGGAAGATACTAAAATCTTAGGTGTGTTGTTGGATAGTGAAATGTCCTGGAAGAGCCATGTCCAATATATGTTGTAACCAAAAGGTGTTCCAGTTAGATTCACAGTAGGATAATTATCTTCAGCCAGGTTTTGACATGGTGTCTCATAAGATATTGCATAGGAACGTACCTGCCGAAAAATATAAGTTTTTTAATTATCTGTTTGGCACCTTTACCAAATTACACAAAAGTACCTATAACGTGATACTACCTCTTTGTAACATTTTTTTTTATATTTTGATATGAATTTATTTGAATGATAGAAGGTATGGGACTTGCTTTAAATTTATTTTTTAATCAATGGTATCTCCAGTCGTCCTCAGGTGAATATTGGGAAAACGTTTCATTATTCTAGAAACATCATTGTCTTCAATATTTAAATTTGAATTTCTTTGTTTATCGTACCTACACTCCCATATTTTATTAAATTCTTTATGCATGGGGTTAAAAATTTTAAAAATAGATTAAACCAATAAAACATCTAAAAACTTTTATCGATACATAATTTATGAACAAAGCAGCTTCCTCGGAAGCAAAAATAATGCAGAATTATTTATATTCATATTCTTAAGTACCTACCTACCTACATATTTTCTAATATATTATGTAATGACCCGATACAATAGTTTCCAAACTTACATTTTTTAACCTGGCTACTTCAAAAGTAGGCACTACTGCAGTTGGGACCAATCTAACTTTCAATCTTGAAGTTCTGTCAAAGCAATCTTCAGAAAAATGCTCCAAGCAAAGAACTCTATTTCGTGTAGGATCCCAATCACTTCGGTTTACAATTTGCAACCATGCCTTTTTCTTAGGTAATTATTTGGAAAACTAAAAACCAATAAGTATTTTTAATTTGCTTTTCTGTAGAAATGGGGTAACCCAGTTGATTAATAAATAAATAATATTTTTCTGCTTTTATAAGACGAACGCCCATGAATGACATGCGAGGTTCGGAGGTTATGTGTATTTTGACATTAAATTAAAATAACATTTTTTCCCCTACAGATTAAAAAAGTTTATATATTATGTAAACATAAACTTACCGATAAAATGTAATGCCCAGTTTTTTACTTCTTAGCGTTTGGGAGCACCCACAAGCAGCACAACTAACCATATTTATAGCTTATTAATTAACCCAGAATAGCAACTAATTAAAATGTTTTAATCGCTGTCCAGCGCTAAAAGTATACTCCACTATCACACAAAAGTAATTATAAGTTTACTAGAATTCGTTAAATATGGTTGTTAACTAATTAAAATGCAAAATAACTCAAAACAGCAAAGAAATCAGAAATCACAGCTCGACCTGTCAACCACGGTCAAACACCAAAACAAACATGGAGTCATATTGTGGTGTCTCAAAATGGCCGACTTCCGTCGGCCGGTTTGTTAGGCGGTTTATGCAACATCCTACTTCCTTTGTATTCTTATTTCGTTGGTTAACACTGAACTATCTTAACACCGTTTTTCCGGGACAGAGGTTACCGTACTGTAACTTGATGGACTTTATGACTTGAAACGATTTAGTGGACCATATCATTAGACTGGAAACAAATACTAATATAAAGAAAACACCGCACTGTACTATACTACTATTTAGTAATTTTAGTAATGAATATAAAATGTAATATTATTCCCTTCAAAGCTGGGGAGCTAAAGCAACTCGGGACGCGTCCTTTTTCGTTTCTCCGGTTCGTACTTGTCAATTTGTCCATGCCTACTAACTATGCTAAAAGTCCTACACGTACTCGCTACCTAGCAACGACGCGACGCGCCAGGTAACATCTCAGGACATCTATTCTCCAATTTAAGAGAAGTAAATGCTTACTCGCGAGAAGGGAAAATTCACATCATATGAACTTTCGATGGAAATGAATAATAGTCATTTTAAGTTTCAAGAATGCAGTTTAAACATTTTTATGAGAAAAAGTAATTACTTCTCTTGAAATGATCATTCGCCTATTTCAAGAATAGACGTCCTGGAGCCTTTGGTTGTCCCAACGAAATAAGAATACAAAGGAAGTAGGATTTTGCATAAACCGCCTAACAAACCGGCCGACGGAAGTCGGCCATTTTGAGACACCACAATATGACTCCATGTTTGTTTTGGTGTTTGACCGTAGTCCGTAGTTGACAGGTCGAGCTGTGATTTCTGATTTCTTTGCTGTTTTTGAGATATTTTGCATTTTAATTAGTTAACAACCATATTTAACTTTTAATTACTTTTGTGTGACAGTGGAGTATACTTTTAGCGCTGGACAGCGATTAAAACATTTTAATTAGTTGCTATTCTGGGTTAATTAATAAGCTATAAATATGGTTAGTTGTGCTGCTTGTGGGTGCTCCCAAACGCTAAGAAGTAAAAAACTGGGCATTACATTTTATCGGTAAGTTTATGTTTACAGATATAAACTTTTTAAATCTGTAGGGGAAAAAATGTTATTTTAATTTAATGTCAAAATACACATAACCTCCGAACCTCGCATGTCATTCATGGGCGTTCGTCTTATAAAACCAGAAAAATAATATTTATTTATTAATCGACTGGGTTACCCCATTTTTAATCTGTAGGGGAAAAAATGTTATTTTAATTTAATGTCAAAATACACATAACCTCCGAACCTCGCATGTCATTCATGGGCGTTCGTCTTATAAAACCAGAAAAATATTATTTATTTATTAATCGACTGGGTTACCCCATTTCTACAGAAAAGCAAATTAAAAATACTTATTGGTTTTTAGTTTTCCAAATAATTACCTAAGAAAAAAGGCATGGTTGCAAATTGTAAACCGAAGTGATTGGGATCCTACACGAAATAGAGTTCTTTGCTTGGAGCATTTTTCTGAAGATTGCTTTGACAGAACTTCAAGATTAAAAGTTAGATTGGTCCCAACTGCAGTAGTGCCTACTTTTGAAGTAGCCAGGTTAAAAAATGTAAGTTTGGAAACTATTGTATCGGTCATTACATAATATATTAGAAAATATGTAGGTAGGTAGGTACTTAAGAATATGAATATAAATAATTCTGCATTATTTATGCTTCCGAGGAAGCTGCTTTGTTCATAAATTATGTATCGATAAAAGTTTTTAGATGTTTTATTGGTTTAATCTATTTTTTAAATTTTTAACCCCATGCATAAAGAATGTAATAAAATATGGGAGTTTAGGTACGATAAACAAAGAAATTCAAATTTAAATATTGAAGACAATGATGTTTCTAGAATAAATAAATAAATAAATAAATGTTTATATTTCCAAAGACATTTTACAATGTATAGGTTTCGTCAGTTGAGTTGCGTTTAAAATGACACAAAAAAAAATAAAAACGATTAAACCCTTAAAAAATCAGACATTTAAAAATTCGTCCAAGCTATAAATAGACTTACTGACTAAATATTTTCTTAGGCACCTTTTAAAACTTAGTAAATTAGTAGAATTCTTTAAATGTTCAGGAAGCATATTAAATAACTTAGGTCCTAGAACATTTGGAGAATCTCTGGCAATGTTTAGATTACAATGCTTTATATAAAAGTCTGACTTATGTCTTGTGTTAAAATTATGTAACATAAAATTTTTTTTGAACTTAGCCCTATTTAAAAATACATAAACACACATTTCAAAAATAAACACAGATATGACAGTTAATATATTATAAGTTCTAAAAAGGGTTCTACAGGAATGCGTAGAAGGAACATTTATAATATTTCTTAAAATTTTTTTCTGACACAAAAGAACATCAGAAACCATAGGTGACCTACCCCAGAAACAGACGCCATAAGAAATTCTGCTACCCACTTGAGCATGATAGAGTGTCAAAAGCTGTTGCGTAGTAAGTACCGGGTGTAACATTTTGAACTGGTATGATATTGAATTGAGTTTGGCACAAATAGCCCTGCAATGTGGTTTCCACGAAAGAAACCTATCCATTTTTAAACCCAAAAAATTTACACTTTCGGTAAATAAAATCGGACTTTCACCAATCTTTAAAACTGGGGGCGTTTGCGCAGGTCTTTGACGGGACTGGAAGAGCAATGCCTGAGTCTTGTCGGCATTAACATAAAGGTCGATGCCACTAAACCATTCATGCAAAGCCACCAAACTACTCTCGCATCGTGTCTGTAAAACATCCAAGGATTCCTCAGACAAAACCATGGAAGTATCGTCAGCATAAATGGTTAAATCAATATCAGGATCGACAGTGACTATGTCGTTGACATACAGTATAAAAAGTATTGGACCCAATATGGAGCCCTGTGGTATGCCAGTATCCACACTGCGGGTATCCGAATCAAACTCACTACAATTGCCACCTGTTTTATGCTTGATACTGACATACTGCCTACGATTTTTTAAAAATGACTCGATCCACGACAACGTAGAGCCCCTGATGCCGTACTTGTAAAGTTTCTCACACAATTTTGAATGGTTGACGCAGTCGAATGCCCTACTCAGATCAAGAAAGATTCCAACAGGACACTCGCCAACATCAATCCTCTCCACAACTTTCTCATAAAAGGAGTTAACGGCGGAACTTGTAGATCTTCCGCACAAAAAGCCATGTTGCCTATCTGAAATAATACCGTTTCTTGACAAAAACGGTAAAAGGCTCTCCAAAAAAGCGTACTCGAAAATCTTCGAAAAAGAGGAGGACATACACACAGGCCTATAATTCTCCATTGATTGAGGGTCCCCCTTTTTAAAAATTGGGACAACTTTGCCTATCTTTAGATCACTAGGAAACCTACCAGATAAAAAACTTAAGTTTATCAAATGAACAAGTGGCTCGACTATCGCCGGACCAATTTTCTTCAACAGACAAACCGGAACATCGTCATTGCCTGCAGACCACTTGTTTTTTAGTTTAGAGTTAATAATGCTAAGAATATCCATATTATTCAACGGCTTAAGAAAAAGTGAAAACTTATTTTCGACAATTTTACATTTAGAACTTTTTGTAGGACTATTTATTTTATTAAGAATATCTTTCGGAGTGTTGACAAAAAAATTATTAAACAAATTAACTAGGTCCTGCGGATTTTCAATAATGTCGTTATCATGTTTAATGTTAAAATTAGATTCTTTTTTTGTTTTTGACCTGCCCGAAAGATCTGAAATAACTTTCCAAGCCATCTTGCCCGGATTATCTGAGTAAAATATTTTTGACTGATAATACTCTCTCTTTGTCGTTTTTACCAAGGTGTTATGTTTTTTTTTGGATAATTTATAATGTTCTTTTAAATCGGAATTGTTTTTTGAGAGAATATAGAGGTCCTTTAAGGCCGCGCTAGAAGATCTTACTTCAGGGGTCAACCATTTTTTATAATTATCAAAATCCCCTCCACGGCAACGCTTCACGGGAAAACATCTATTAAATTTGTCGTTAAAAACCTGGAAGAACAAGTCGAACGCCTGGTCGATATCGTCAACCGTATGAAGCTTTTCCCAATTATGTTGGGATAAGTCGCCGAAAAAAAGAGAAATTGATTTTTCCGAAAAAAATCTTCTTTTATAGAAAGATGGCTCACTCTTCCTTGAGCGGAACAAATCGGTCTCAAAGAGAATGGTCCTGTGATCTGAGATTGTGTTATCTATTACAACGCACTTTTCGTTATTCTCAAAATTGGTGAAAACATGGTCAATATTTGTAGCGGTGGCGTCCGTCACACGGGTAGGCCACTTGACTATAGGCAAAAGATTAAAACACGATGTAATATTACATATAGAAGTAAACTCGTTATTCGATAAATAATTCCTTACATAACCGTCTACATTCAGGTCACCACACAATGAAAAAGAATGATGAAACGTTTTCCCAATATTCACCTGAGGACGACTGGAGATACCATTGATTAAAAAATAAATTTAAAGCAAGTCCCAAACCTTCTATAATTCAAAGAAATTCATATCAAAATATAAAAAAAAAATTTTTACAAAGAGGTAGTATCACGTCATAGGTACTTTTGTGTAATTTAGAAAGGTGCCAAACAGATAATTAAAAAACTTATATTTTTTGGCAGGTACGTTCCTATGCAATATCTTATAAGACACCATGTCAAAACCTGGCTGAAGATAATTATCCTACCGTGAATCTAACTGGAACACCTTCTGGTTACAACATATATTGGACATGGCTCTTCCAGGACATGGCTCTTCCAGGACATTTTACTATCCAACAACACACCTAAGATTTTAGTATCTTCCATTAATCTTATATGACAATCATTAATGGTTACGGTTTCGGGATTCTCCAAAGTGTATCAGTTAGTCTTAAACAAGGTGATAACGGTCTTTGATTTATTTAATATCAGTTTATCTTTAGAAAACCAATAATTATTTACTTCAATCATAAATTGTTAAATATTTTGCTCGAGAAGCTCAAGGTCTTTATATGCTAGGATTTATTATAAGAACTTGTAAATACTTTAGAAATGTTAACGCCATAATAACTTTATATAAATCCCTGGTAGTTACAACACTTTAGTCTGCATGCACTATTTGGGATCCTCAGTATGCCAATAAGATTGCTCTTTTAAAATCTATTCAGCGTCAATTTTTAAAATTTTTGTACTACAAGTCATTTTTCGTTTATCCGCCAAGAGGTACAGATCAAGGGCTTTTGTGTAATTTTCCTTCTTTAAGACTATTGCGTATAGAAGCAAAAATTATTTTCTTATATAAAATAATTAGAGACAAAATAGATAATAAAGGATTCTTAGGACTGCTTCTGTTTAGAATAGGCTTAGTCAATACTAGATCCGCACATGTATTTTATATTCCTACACCGAGGACAAATCTATACAAAAACTCACCACTTATAAGACTGTGCTCTATTTTAATAAATATTGTGGAGACATCGACATAATATATAATTTAAACTATGAAAAATTAAAATTAAGGAATGAACTGCTTAGGCAAATGCTAATTGAATATTTATTATAGCTTAGGTATAAGCTTTTAGAAATAAGGTTTGTTCGGGTTTGTTCTATATTATATATATATATATATATATATATATATCTATAATTAACTTGTTAAGTTGTTGATACTATAAATAAATAAAGTGTTGTATTATCTGCATAGATTGTCATTTGACAATTTTCTTGTATACTAGAAATCTCATTAATATTATTCAGGTATATATAATAACTGTAGGACTATATTAAATTATATTTTGTGATTTGGTTCATGAAGAAAGAGTAAGGTTTTTTTTAAATTTTATTTTTTAACGTAGACGTTTTGGCAATAATTTTGCCTTCATTAGTATTTATTATCTAAAACAATTTGTTTTCTGCAATTTTTTTTAATGTATAATAACAGGTGTTTCTTAGTTATTTAACCAGATATTTACATTAAGGACCCTTTCACCTCCGTTACCTTATTTAAATAAATAATTAAAAGAAATAGTTGTATTGTTTTATTACACCAACAATAATGTATCTTATAGGTATATATGAATCTAAATATTTTTTCTATTTTTTTCGTCAAATAAAATTTTATTAATCATTTTGTTATTACCATTTTAATGATACGCCACAGGTGGACCGGAAACGCGCATGCGTTAAATGTTGCCGCCATCAGACCCCATCCCGGACAACTGTCAATCTACCATACCCTACTTCCTTTGTATTCTTATTTCGTTGGGTTGTCCCGACTATGGAGGACTTGAGGTAAGAGGCCGATCGCAATGCATTGGATTCGGTCCCAAATTAGCATCGGTAATTCAGCTTTACGAGTTGCCATAAGATGGCGCTCGTGTTCGAAGTGGGCTATCAAATAAATGGTTTCTTATGGACGCGATAACTATTTTTATTTAAATTAGTTCTTTAAGGAACAAATAAGGACTTTTATATGAATTGTTATACTTATTAGTAAACTCGGCCTGTATAAAGTTCCAACGATGCTTCGTTTTAAAAATACATTCTAGCTAGAGGGTTTTACCTTTGGAGCTAGAGAGAGACTTATTTGGCTGCGTTTCTTCTCTGAAGAAGATCCTGTCTTACACCCCGACACAAAGCAAACTCTACTTTTATAAATTGTACCATTATTCATTATAAATATGGAAATTAATTACAATACAACGTTATTTGTCTTGTCTTGTCTTTAAACGTTATTTGTTATTTCGAAAAATAAAATGTCAATTGTCAAAAGTAAAAGTTAAAAACTATGGAGGATCTAGTTTTCCATATTAAAAACGAAGAAGAAGACAACATCAGCCCACTTCGGACGCGAGAGCCATCTATCGGCCAATAGCGAACTAACCAAAAATCCGGGACAGAATTTGAAAATGCTGCCATTGTCGATCGGCCTCCTACCCTCTAGTTCTCCATAGTGATGGCATGCTATGTTGCCAGTTTATTTTAAACTAAGTTTATAATGATATTATTATGTTATAAAATAGTTAGTCTTAACACTTATAATTGATGAAAATATTTAAGTTGATGTTTTATTGCCATGTAGTTGTTTGTTACTACCCGCTGCTTTTAAAGTTAAAAGGCTAAAAATGAGCGAGCATAAGAATGAAAGTAAAAATTTTGATATTGTAGAGGCTTGGAACATGGGACGCTCAGCTAATATACCAGACAGATCGAGGTAAAATTGTTCATTTTTGTAAAGGTTCTAATATATTTGTTGTATTTTTTCAGTTAAATTTCCGAGTCTTATTTTACTTACCGTTCAGTGAACTTACGTACAGTCCTCTTGGCCTTAACAACCAGTAAATAGAATATACCGACGAAAAACCAGGCTCGATAAACAATCAAAAATAGACAACTCGTACAAAAAATATATTAGTCAATTTTTTTTTTATACGTAGCTAGATTTTTTAAATTTTATCTTCGAAATACCTTTTACCCGAAATACTATGATATATCACTGATTTTAACGTTTCGGTATAAATTATTTAGGATAATTTCTTTCTTATAGCTATGATTTTTTCGAATTGGTTTTAATGAATGTATTATATTGTAAATAAATTTAATTAAAATATAATTTTAATTTTTTTTAGCTACAATTAAAACTAAATAGAATTCAGTACAAAATATTATTTTATTTAAAATGCTATTTACCAAAAATTCTTGAATAAAATAACTTAATATTTTACTTAGTAACGATATTGAATTAAATACTCAAAATAACCACCAAAATTTTAAATATAAAAATGTTCCTGATTACGTATACTTTGTGTCAAACGGCAAGCTAATACGTCTAAGTTGTACATCATTCTAATTGGGGTAAAACCTACTCTGAAAAATAAAAGTTAAAAATGCAGGCCTGTAATTTAAAAAAAAAAGTTGACAATAGCAATTTAGTTAACAAGTAACATAAAAGAAACTAATAACCCCATTTTCTAGAGACAAAAAATACAAGTTTTTATTTAAAGAACGTTTTTCCAAAATTAAAACTTTTTGAGTCATTAAAGAATTTATTTTTTTAAATTAATCACCACGTCCCTCATGAATACAAAAAGAAATGGCACATTTACTTAATTTATTCAACTTCCTAGAAATTATCTTTTACAAGGTGTATTTAAGAGTTACTACCCTATATATGGAACCGAAAGAATATCATTATCCAGATTCGAGCAGGTAGGATTAATCCTTAATTTACATACAATTAACAAACAAAATTTTTATCCATTCCAGTAGTATTTAAACGTGCCAGACAGGGCAACAGAACAATGAAAATGCGAAACATTATTTTTATAATCAAGATACATAAGATGACGTAAAATATTTTTTCCAATAGCTTTAGGAATTAGTTATTTACGATATATGTGTTGTAAAGGTTTATATTACAACACGAGATGTTAAAGTTGTCAAACGAGGCGTCAGCCGAGTTTAATAAAACATCGAGTGTAGTAATATGAATTTACAACAAGAATATTGTACAAAATGTTATCTACTTTCATCTATGAATACAAATATTTAGCAAAAGGCATTTTTAAAATAAAAATGCACCTGTAAAAATGCACCTGCTATTAAGATTACTAATCAAGTTTTTATGTTACCTTTCGCATGGTTACTGTTTTGCATGGTTACTGTCGAAACTTTGTCAAACAAATTCAAAAATATTAAAAGCGTTTTTCAAAATGAGCGATTCTGATGGAAGTTTACCCTCTGATATAGAAGCAGCGGCAAACGAAGCGATCTCAAGTTTAGTTGCGACAAAATCCAAGGCGCGGTATGAGTTGGAGTACCAGAAGTTTGAAGATTGGTGCAAAGCTAACAAAATAAAGGAGGTGTCTGAGAAAATCCTTTTGGGTTATTTTTTCGAAAAGCAACGCTCCCATAAACCATCTACACTATGGACTCACTACTCAATGTTGAGAACTATGATTTCAGTCGAGAAAAATCAAGATATCAGCAGATTTTTTCAACTAATCGCATTTTTGAAAAGTGTTAAGTTTCTAGCAGAAAGCTTCAAATTAGTTAAAAACTTTTTTAAATAAATACGACAGTTATTGACTTTTCATAACAACTATTTTATTTTCAATATATCCACCAACTACACCTTTAAAAAGATATACCTGTAACCTGGGCTTAAACAATGGCTTTGTCAACACTTCGGCTACCTGGAGCGTAGTCATCTTCTTAATATCGATAAGTCCTTCTGAGACCAGCTCTCTCACAAAAAAATGTCTTGTGCGTATATGCGTTGTTCGACGTTGAAACTCTGGATTCTGCGCTAATTTTATAGCAGCTTCATTATCAACCATAAGATGAGGCACTTCTTTTAATTTAAGAATTTTTCCATAAAGACGCCTTAACCATACCATCTCTCGTGCAGCTTCACTAGCAGCTACAATTTCTGCCTCAGTAATTGATATGACTACAGAAGTTTCCCTTTGACTTAACCATGATACTGCACCAGAGGCATACATACAAATCACTCCAGTAGTGGATCGTCCTGACAATAAGTCACCACCATGATCAGCATCACTAAATGCTTCCAAGTACCCTCCAGTTCCAGCGACACATCTTAATCCATAATATAGTGTCCCTCTTAAATATCTAAATATACGTTTAACTTTTATCCAATCTTCTTTGGTAGGATTTTCAAGTGTTTTTGAGGCAACACCAACTGCATAGGCTATGTCAGGTCTGGTTCCTGTCATTAAATATAATAGAGCTCCAACAGCCTCTCTATAAGGAAAATTTTCAGTTGCTGTACCTTTTTCCTCTATTTCTTCTCTTTCTACCTTCCCTAACTGACTATTTTCCTTAATCATTGGGGTGGAAGCTGGATTACAGTTACTCATACCAAATCTCTTTAATATTTTCTTTGTATATTCTATTTGGCTTAGGCGAACTGACCCATCATTTTCTTTATCTATTTCTAAACCCAAAAAATAGTCGGCTGGTTTAACTGTTATTTTGAATTATTTTTTCAACTTCTCCAGGAACGCTTGCTTCATTTCTTCATTATTTGAAACTACCAAACCATCATCTACATAGAGTGCCGTAAGAAGTAAGCTTTTTGATAAACAAACACGAATCTGCTTCACTTCTTTCAAATCCAAGTGAAATAATAAAGGTAGCAATTCTTTTGTTCCAACATCTAGGTGCTTGCTTTAGACCGTAAAGACTTCGCTTTAAATGACACACTCTATCAGTGCCATCGTCAAAACCTTCCGGTTGCTTCATAAAAACTTCTTCTTCTAGTTCCCCATACAAGAAAGCAGTTGAAACATCAAACTGGGTAATTGATATTTTTTCATCAGCTGCGATACTCAATAACGCCCTTATGGTTCCAGACTTCGCTACTGGACTGAAAGTCTGATTATAGTATTCGCCTTCTTTCTGTGAAAATCCTCTAACTACCAGTCTCGCCTTATATTTTTCTATGGAACCGTCTCTTTTCGTTTTCACTTTATACACCCATTTGCACGAAATTGCTTTCTTTCCTTCTGGCAACTTTTCTAGAACCCAAGTTTTATTTTCCTTAAGTGATTCTATCTCATTTTTTATTGCTTCTATCCATTTATTGTTCTTATCACTTCTTATTGCTTGTTGGTAACTTAGTGGTTCTTGAAATTCTCTCATCTTGGTTGCTGCACTAATAATAAATTCTTCATATCTAATAGGCTTTTTAATTTCTTCTCTATCTCGTAATTTACGCTCAGCGTTACTAAAACCATTATCTTCATTTGTAACTTCTTTATTTCCGATATTTTCTTCACTCCCTAGTTCCACATGTCTGTTTTCACCATCTTCTCTGAAATCGAACTCTAAATCATCTCCAATCTCATTTTTAGAATCTATGACTTCCTCAGTTCTTGTTTCAGGGACCGTGACGGTTATTGGACTACTATTTGTCGAAATAAGTGGTTTTTCGTCAAAAATAACGTCACGAGATCAAATTAGTTTTCTTGTCTCCTTAAACCATATACGATAACCATCATTATCATCGTAACCAATTAAAATTCCCTTGACAGCTTTTCTTTCCAATTTCTTCCTTCCTTGTTTTGGAATATGAGCATAGCAAGTACTTCCTATTATTCTCATGTGCTTCAGGCTTGGCTTCTTTCGAATCCAAACTTTATATGGAGTTTAATCTTTAACACCTGATACACCTGATCGGTTGAGAATGTATGTAGCCGAATTTATCATTTCTGCCAATAAACTTTGAGGTAATCCTTCCTTTAAATGTAACATAGCTCTGGCCATCTTAACAACTGTTTAATAGTCTCTCTCAGCGCAACCATTCTGTTGTGGAGTGTATGGCATGGTCAGTCTCTGTCTTACTCCGTGATGATGCAAAATATCTCTTACTTTTTTGCTATCAAATTCACCACCTTTGTCACTAAGGAGTTCCTTGACAATATGACCTGTAGCTTTTGCTTCACTTAGAGCAATTTTCAACTTGTCGGGAACCTCAGACTTTTCTCTTAGGAAGAACGCATATCGAAATCTACTGTAGTCATCTTTGAGCAGTACAAAATATTGGTAACCGGATTGAGACTTCTCAAACGGTCCACACACATCAGAGTGCCATAATTCACTAGAGTTTTTCTGCACGCTTTCTTGTCCCAAAAGGCATCCTATGCGCTTTACCATAAATGCAGCCTTCACACAGCTCACAATCCAGTTTAACATTAATATTCAACTCTCGGGATATTAGTGACTTTACGTGCCGCTTATTTTGATGTCCAAGTCTCTCATGATATAACTGCAGTCAATTTTTATTCAATACTACATTTGACACATCTGCAATTTTTGGTGTCACATTTCTTACTGAAAGCTTATACAGACCCCCAAATCTGTCTCTTTTTCCAACCAGCAACAACTGTCCATCAACTTTAAATTCGCATTCTTCAGCTTTTGAAATAAATTCATTTTTGGATTTTTGTCTTGGGCTGACAATACCAAAAATAAATTCTTCTTAATTTCAGGTACATACCAAACATCTGAAAGTGTTATTTTCTTCTATCTTTTTACGGACAATTGCTTCGACGATCATCGTACCTTTTCCTAGTGCTTCAGTTGAATCTCCATTTGCAGTGGTCACTGAACACTGTTTTGTAAAAGGTTCATACGTTTCAAATAGATCGTTTCTGTTAGAAATGTGATTAGTTGCTCCGTTATCAACGTACCAATTATCTCTGTCAGACTCAGCTAATAGTACTGTACTTGTTACAGCCAACAAAGTATTTTTTTTACATTCTTTGCTTTTATCTAGCTGCTTACTTGACTTTGGAGGTTTTCCATCAGACTTCCACTTCTCACATTGTCTAACTATATGCCCTTGTTGCTTGCAGTAATGACAAACTAACCCTTTTTTGTATCTGCCTCCATTCTTATAAGACTTTATTGTCACTAAAACCTCTTGATTATTTTCATTTTTGCTTAAAAGAACTTTCTCATAAGCACAAAGTGGATTAGTCAGATTGTCAATGGTTCTATCTGATTTTGCTGTAAACATCCAACTCGATTTAAAAGAAAAATATTCTTCAGGTAATGTTTCGAAAATCTTACATACTAGTAGAAGATCAGGTAGATCGCAAGTACAGGTATTACTGCCAGCTAACTTTTCGCGTGAAATTTCTGTTTGTAGCTGATTCCAAATATTCTTCAACTTTGAAGTATGTGTTACAATATCATCACCAGCTTCTCTCTTATAACTAAAGAACTGGGTAAATAAATCATAGGTTTTATCATCTGTTTTACCGTCGAATAGTCTATGTAATTCTAACCATACTTCACGAGCCGTTGAAAATCTCATTACTTTCTTAAGAGTTTCTTCTGTCATATTTGTAGTAAGTATAATAAGTGTACTGCTATCAGCCCTACTAAATTCTTGTAACTTTTCTTTATAAAGTTTTTTTTCTTCTTCAGAACTAGTAGCTGATATAGACTTTGGAGAAGATAAAGTACCTTCAATAATATCTTTTCCTCCAGAAATTCCTCTTAGCAGTATACACATATTATATTTCCATGTTGTCCAGTTTGATTTACCCTCTACCATACCAATTTGTACTCTATGGGCGTCTAGTATTCCTACTAAACCTCTACTTGAAGCCATTATTTTCTTGATGCACCTTTTTGTCTTTTCTTGCCTGTTTGCACAAAAGTCTCTATTATATAGTGCTATCTATTAGAACGTTACTTCTGCTTACTATAATAGTCCTGGGCCCATAACCTGTTAAGTTTCTAGCAGGAAGCTCTAAATTAGTTAAAAACTCTTTTAAATAAATACGACAGTTATTGACAACTATTTTATTTACAAAGTTATGACAACTATTTTATTTTCAATATATCCACCAACTACACCTTTAAAAATATATATAATGGCAAACTAAAAATGCTGATATTCCTCAACAAAAAGAAGTTCAGAGGGTTACGAGGCCAAAAAGTCCAAAGACGTATGTAAGTTTCTTAGTACTACAGATGATGAAACATATTTACTTATGAAGGTTGTTATGATAATCGGCATTTTTGAAGCTTGTCGGCGCGAAGAACTAGCAAAGTTAATGTTGGATCATATTGAACACAATGATTTGTATATAAGAATTGTGATTCTATTCTCGAAAACCAAAATCATGCGAGAATTTGCTATAACAGAAGGAAATGTGACAGGTGTCAACTGTTTAAGTATTTTTCGAAAGTATGCTAAACTTCGTCCTCTTAATGCAACTCACAGGCGGTTTTTGTATTCTATGGAAAAGGAACATGCACCTCCCAGCCTGTCGGAATTATTACTTTTGGAAGTATACCAAAAAAGATTGCAACAAAACTTGGATTGAATAATCCCGAAGGATACAGTGGACATTGTTTTAGGAGGTCCTTAGCCACCATTCTAGTTGATGGTGGTGCAGATATGCAGATGTTAAAGCGTCATAGGGGCTGGAAATCCTCTTCTACGGCAGAAGGCTACGTTGAGAATTCTTTAGAAAATAAGAAACAAATAGCAAAGAAGATCATGGGTCAGACACGGATTTAATGATTGGAAATTCGAACGTAAAGGGCTCTATCACATCCCCTTCTAGTTTACAAATTTCTAACTGTAAAAAGTGTATTATTAATGTTTATAATAAACCTTAAGTGTTATAATTTAATAATAATTAATTTTAATTAATAATTGGTAATTAATTTTATAATTGTTAATAATAAATCATTCTTCTAAAAAGTATGGTTTTATTTAACAGCAAAATGTTAATAAAACCGTTTTTTTCCATTACAGCACTAGTGCTGTAATAGATGCCCTTACAAAACGATTTACAGAACTGTAAAATTCATATTACTAAATGAAAGTAGATAAATATATTTTTCTGCTCAGATTATAGTGTAGAAAATCTAATTTTACCGCACCGTGCTGCCCAAAACTCGCACCAAAATTTCACATATAAAAAAAATAACTTGTACAAGGTATTCCATTAAAGGTGACAAGGTACCATATTATGTCAGAAACTAACTTTCGTAGAGCTTTTAGAAAAAAATCGTCTTAAGGAAAATTGGCAAGAGAAATTGCTGGAAACAATTTTTCCCAAAGATTCTTACTTTACCGCTAGGGTGCGCAATTGGTATTGCCATATAAAAAAGGACACTTATCTAGAATATACAGGGTGTCCCATAACTAATGGGACACGGAGCAACAGCAAACTCCTGAAGGCGGAATAATGCGATTTATTTAAAGTTGCCTTATCCCAAAATTGATAACAACCAAGATACAGGGTGTCAAATTTTTAATTTTGTTTTCGTTTATTTGCGATTATTTCTTAACAAAACGACATAGCAGCACAAAATTAAGCATTTTGGGGTTTTTTAAGGAGAGGAATTCAAAATTATCCAGAGTTTTTGTGTAACCTGTAGAAGGCGCTGCCTACGGCATGGTCCATTCCTTTTAGCTGGCATAACTTTGTTTATGCTTCTTATATCGATCCGACTATTAAAAAAATAAGTTACCTTAGTTCTTTTACATCAAAAACGTATAACTTATTGAAGTCGCTAGGAGCAACCATTTTCGAGATAATCGCATTTGATATGTCCAATGCAACTAAGTACGTGGTCCAAAAGCAACGGAAAATCGAGCAACGGTTAATTTCTGACTTAAAATTATTGTAAATTAGCTACATTCGCTAAGTGTCAAAGTTAATGTAGATACTTAAGGTTAACTATTTTTTCCTAATAAAAACTTTTTTTCGTATACGGAATTACTGATTTTATTCTAATCAAAAATTGTATTTAATACTTAGTTTAATAAAATTTAAAAGTAACAAAATGGTTAGAAATAAAAATGGTAACGTCGTTATAGTAATTGTTCAAAATGGCCACCATTGACCTCAATACATTTCGCTATACGATTTACAAAATAATGTCGGCTTTAAACAAGAGATCTTCATCATTTCTGAGCAGATTAAGAAAATTTATAATTTTTGAATTTAACTCATTATAACTCGTTATAAACATTGGTTTACAAATAACCCTATATGCAGAAGTTCATTGGATTAAAATCCGGACTTCGCGCCGGCCAAGGCAAGGGGCTACCACGGCCTATCCAACGTTCAGGGAACTGTTCATTTAGATAATTTCGCACATTTCTTTATTGGAAAATAAATTATGTCGAGGCATTACTAAAAATTTTATAATATCTACATATTGTACTATTGTACGTAGAAAATTAATAACTTTGACAGATGATACTTTGTGTAACATGTTGTTGCCTTATACACCAGTCAAGTTATCAAAATTTTAGTGCAAAATGGAAAAAGTTGATATCCAAAATTTTATTGCTGGAAACTGTTTATGGGGTAAGTATAAACGTAAAAAACCAAAAATAGACAACTGGATCGGTCATCCCTCCCCGTGGGGGGTCGAAAGGGGGTGAAAAATGGTTTTTCGTGATTTATCGTAAAAGGAGACGTCCTAGAAAAAAATGTTTCATACAAAACTTGTAGACCATGTAAAAATCTACTACTTTTGTGAAAAGCACTTTTTCACATAACCTCAAATTTTTTTAGATAAGTGCGGTTTTTGTGTTTTTTAATTTTTATTTGAAAACGTGTCAACTAATATTTATGAAATTTTAGGGAGAAATAGCTTTTCTTATGACAAATAAGGAAACATTTTTTTGTTTTTATTTCATGGGCTGTTTTGAAGATATTTGCTTTTTTTTTTGTATTTTTTTTCAAATAAAATTTGTCCTTCGAAAAATCAATTTAAAAACTTTTGGCTGTGCTAATTTTTTTCGTTTTTAGTTGCACTTTAACATGAAAAAAAAAAAATTAGTCAGGGCGCAAAAACATCCTTTAAAATGCACAAGAAGCCAAAAGTGAGTTTTACGAAAACGAATATTTCAGTATAAGTTCATAATTCGTTTAAAATTACGAACATTTTTTAAAATCAAGTACTTATTTGTATTCTATGGGAAAAAATACTAAAAAAATTATTAAGAAATTTAGGTGAATTAAAATTTAAATTAGCAAGAATTTTAAAATACGAATTTTTGTAATTGATCGAAAAAAGTATAATTGCGTAAGCGAGTCACAAAAAAAATAATTTTAGGTAATTTTGAAGTACTCTGGTTCTTTTTAACTAATAAAAATAAACTTAAACTAGATTCAAATAACAAGTATATATTTTAACGAAATATAAATTATTAATTCAAAAAATTTCTTCATGTTAACATAAAACATGGTAATGATGGTAACATTGAAAAAAGTGGTATACAAAACCTGTTTGGTCTAGTAGATACTTAACCTATAACTCACGAAAAAACCCAAGAATTGCAAAATTATTACATTATTATATTTTAAATAAATATTTAATATAAGTACTAAACCAATCTACGTTTTTTTGGTACACTTTCATCATTTAAATTATAAGATTCTGATTTAGAATTTATTTTTTCCGCTAAAACGTTTTCTTCAACTTCATTGCCGTCTTCATCCTCACTACTAATGTGAAAAATATCTTCAAATATATGTTTTTCAGCATTTAAGCAAAGGGTTGGTTCTTCGTTTGCAGCTAAAATATCTTCTACATCAATAAAGCCATCCAAATTTTCTCGCTCTTCAAAATTAGTACAATTACCAGCACTCTGACATTTTGCACATAAGTCAGTGGATTGCAGACCATGCTTTCGGCATCCGCACTTAGTACTACAGCCTTTTTCACAGCTACAAGAAATTGATTTAAGTAATGTGTCCGGAATAACTGGATCGTCTGTGAAATGAGGTAACAGCACGTCTTTCTTATTAGCTGTTATTTTATTCCAGCCCCATTTAGTAGCAAGTAAAGTATTGTTTCCAAGCCACTTTTGAACCTGGAAATAGCATCTGTAAGAGTGTTGCGTAGGTGCCCCAACAGTTGGTGGTATTTTTTCTAATTTAAAACCTTTTCTAGTCGATAGTTTTTTATACTGGCTGAACCTCAATTCATCAAGCGATTCTTTGGATTTTTCACATTTGTAAATTGATTTTATTAAAGTACAGCCGTTAGCAGAAATGATCGTGGGGTCTACATTTTCTTTATAAAAAGGTTTAACCAAAGTAGTCAAGTTTGGAGTTTTTAATAATGAATGAAAACTTGTTTTTTTTCCTTTGCCAGCAAATCCAGAGCTTGTATCGCAACCAGTGAAGAAAGGCGACGATTGATCGTAAATTTTGGTGTTGAAAACTTTTTGAAGAGTAGACTACATCGCTGACGTTGCCAACTCCTTGTTTAAGGAAAAAGATTCGTAACTTATCTCAATATAATTGGTTTAAGAAAACAAGAAGATCTATGTCCTGACCAACTATAACGATCGTCTTTTTATGTTCGTTTTTTTTTCTTTTTCATATAAATCTTTGTACGTTCTTGCTATTTCTATCGCTGAATAAATTAAAAGTGCATCCGCATCTTCTTCTGCTTGTTTACAAGTGTAACCTTCATCGGAAAACTTTTTTTAAAATTTTTTAATAAATTCATTTTTGTTCGTGGTATTTGATAAAAATTGTTCTTGAGTATAGGTGATTTTTGTTTGGGGTTCCATTTTAAATTCAGGCACACTTGATAGATTTATTTATTTATTTATTTGAATTTTATTTATTTATTTGAATCTAGTTTAAGTTTATTTTTATTAGTTAAAAAGAACCAGAGTACTTCAAAATTACCTTAAATTATTTTTTTTGTGACTCGCTTACGCAATTATACTTTTCTCGATCAATTACAAAAATTCGTATTTTAAAATTCTTGCTAATTTAAATTTTAATTAACCTAAATTTCTTAATAATTTTTTTAGTATTTTTTCCCATAGAATACAAATAAGTACTTGATTTTAAAAAATGTTCGTAATTTTAAACGAATTATGAACTTATACTGAAATATTCGTTTTCGTATAACTCACTTTTGGCTTCTTGTGCATTTTAAAGGATGTTTTTGCGCCCTGACTTATTATTTTTTTTTTCATGTTAAAGTGCAACTAAAAACGAAAAAAATGAGCACAACCACAAATTTTTAAATTGATTTTTCGAAGGACAAATTTTATTTGAAAAAAATACAAAAAAAAAAGCAAAAATCTTCAAAACAGCCCATGAAATAAAAACAAAAAAATGTTTCCTTACTTGTCATAAGAAAAGCTATTTCTCCCTAAAATTTCATTAATATTAGTTGACACGTTTTCAAATGAAAATTAAAAAACACAAAAACCGGTTTACTTATCTAAAAAAATTTGAGGTTATGTGAAAAAGTGCTTTTCACAAAAGTAGTAGATTTTCACATGATCTACAAGTTTTGTATGAAACATTTTTTTCTAGGACGTCTCCTTTTACGATAAATCACGAAACACCATTTTTCACCCCCTTTCGACCCCCCACGGGGAGGGATGACCGATCCAGTTGTCTATTTTTGGTTTTTTACGTTTATACTTACCCCATAAACAGTTTCCAGCAATAAAATTTTGGATATCAATTTTTTCCTAACATTTTCCAGTTTGACTGATGTATTAGAAAAGTCTTTGTTTTTAATCAAGGCCAGCTGTGATGAATAATACTAATACGAATACACAATTATTTTAAATATTTTAGCATTCTTGCATTAAAAATATCGAATGCGATTATCGCGAAAACGGTTGCTTAATTTTGTGCTGCTATGTCGTAATAAATTAATTTTTTTTGTCAGCTGTAAATTTAAATTGTATGCCTTAATTTTCCATAACTTTTCTAAAATTTACTTATATAAAGTTGTTTATTCATTACTGTTAAAAATATCTTGTTTTATTGTAAAATAAAATTTAATATTACAAAAACATTATAGTATCCTTATCTACCACATGAAAGTATGTGTAAAATTTATATTTTTATATTTTTTAAGGAACTATCATGTAAAATTCAACCCACTTTTTACAATGTGCAATAAAAAAGTTACACTCAAGTTTGTTTTACTAAAACTAAGGCTCGAGAATTTCGATATCAAGGTAAATTAATATGTTGACATTTAAACTTTTTTTTAATCGATCAAATAGCACAATTATAACGTTTCTCTTTGTTGTTGTTTTTCCACTACACTAAATTTTATACAAAAATCGTAGTTCGCCGTCAGAGCATTCGGCAGTTTTTGCCCCTGCAAGCAATAATTCCGGGTCGAGTCGACCGATCCAAGTCGACCGGTCCGACTCAGTGTGCGGGGTCTAATTTAATTACATGAATATCAAATTTTTCCGACTGCTCTTTTCCGAGTAGACCGGTCAGAGTCGATTCAATGCATGTACTCCTTAATGCTGCTGTGTGGCACCCGAATCAATAATCCTTGATACAGCAATAGGACATGGCTCAGCGTAGGGCGATTCCCTGGCTATTATTAAATTTTAAACGAGATTTTAGCTCGAAGCAGGCCGTACCCATAATAATACCCAAAGCTTCTATGCCCTCAAACTCCAAGGGTTAGATGCTTGACTGTTCCTTGAATCATTAAATATTGTACAAAATATACAATGACTTTAGTGTACTTTTGGATTTAAATCGCAATGCCATTGACGCTACCTACCAGCTCAACAAAGTATTTAGTTGGGCTTCTACATATTATTTATACATTCTTCGGTTGTATTGCAATTATTGTATGTAACTTGACTAAATAGTTAAATATAATACTAAGAATACTATAACCTACCTTATGATAAAAGCATGTTTTCTAACAATATTTTGCACGTTCCTATAATAATTATTTCCATCAATTGAGTCAAGATTTTCTATAAGAATTTGTAATGTGTTCAGTTGAGCAGTAGCGAATATCATCGGTATTATTGTTGTCATTTCATTTGACATATATATATTAAAATTCCCAAACGCAAGTATACTATTCACAACTATTACCAGCAATGCATTTTCATTTTCTTTAAAAGGGAACCAAAGTGGTAATATCATGGAATCTTGAAGCATCTGTTTTTCGCTTACGCTCACAGTTCGGTATTTCTTTATAAATATTGCTGATCGAAAAAAAAGTAATGGTAGTAAAACTGCAATAAATATTGTAATAAATGCCCGTCCAAGCATGGTACAAATATTTATCTTCTTCTTGTAAGTCTTAACTATTTTATCATTTGACAACAAGCCGATTTTTTGTTCTTCGTTCATAATTTCTCGGTAAAGTACTGACATGCCGTTCTTTTCAAAGATAAGAGTTTTAATATTTGACATCAACGAACTGAGAGAAATCGCAAAACAGAAGAATTTATATTCAATATCGGCTTTAATTAATATCAGCTGAATCAGTTTTGTAAACAATAACGCCATGCATAGCAATGAAATTAACTTGTTGATTCGGCGGTACCAAAATTGAAAAAGACGTAAAGTTGGGTTTTCTGTCCATTCTAAATTCCATGCACCCGACATAACCATGTAGTACTTTGTACTTGCGATAATCATTATTCTGTATTCTGTAATTCAAATTTAATAATTTTAATTTACTCTTAAATAATGGTATAGTATAATATCTTTAGCAAAGGAGCTGAAGCGAGGGTTGCGCTAGCAAAACTGTTTATAAAAGAATTTAATAAATTATCATAGATTAAGTAAATTAGTGTACATTTTTGATTGGAAATTACTAACGATCGAATAAAAATAATTTATGACAAACAGTCAAAGACAAGTCAAGCAATTGTTAATTAGTAAAAAATTAATAAAGCTGATAACAAACCCACGTAATTCCTTATATTTTAAAGAAATTTGAAAGACATTTTGTTTACAAGTCAGACAGCAAAAAATAAGAGACAAGTATCCTTTTCAGCTGGTTTTCTCTTATCCTGGAGTGGTCCTTGAAATTAAAAAAAAAACAATAATTCCGCAGTTCGAAAAATTATATGGGGAAAAGTGAATATTTTCTTATTATGTCTTTTAGCTGGAACTTCCCTTTAAAATTACGTGGCTTCGCTTTTTTTTTATAAATATTTTCACTTTTTGACGCTGGTACTTGCTTGCCACATCTAAGTTGTTTATTTTGCTAAACTTTAAATTATTTTTGTCGACTTTCAGTTATCAATAATCTAATAACGTATATAGGGGGGGGGGGGATTAAGGGAATGCATTTCTCCTTCTATCAATCAATGACCATCCATGACGAACTAAAACTGTAAAGAGCTTTTGCCGGCGTCATTATTTCTAGTGGTTTTATTTCTTTACTGAAAAACGCTCCAGAAAGAAATTATTTGCTAAGAATATTTTGGCGACAATATTAAATTTTTAACCTACAATAGTATTATAAGTTTTTTTTGCAAAATAAACGATTTACCTCATAGCTCTTTATATCTGTTGCACAACACTTTTCTATTGTAGAAAAATTTATATTATGATGACAGTTGAGAAATTAAAATGCCTCTCTTGTTACTACTATTTGTTTTGTTTGGTCAGCAATACGACTTATTGTTATTGAAAGCAAATATTTATAAAACAATCTTTTCTAGAACTCCAAAATATCTTTCCCATGGTAAAAAAGTTTTGGAAGGAAAATGGAAATTAGTCACCTCTTCGGTTTTATTCGGATTGTTTCGTGGTCGCAAATTCAACCTGATTGGCCATTTTTAATATCCAATACCCGCCCATCTTCATTTTACTTCGAGACTCGAAGGAAATTACGCTGCCGGTTTGTAAATTAAAACTGTCGCTAGTCATTCGGTCTGCATGAGCTGATCAGTGTGGTGTTGTATTGTTTTACAGTATTTTGTGGTTACAGTTACAGTTACAGAATAGGGGAGACCAGGGCAGGTTGTAACACACCAAATATTTTCCTAATTTAAAAGCTGGCAACCCCGTACCCTATGTAGGCTTCTGGAGAACACTGTGAAGCTTAGTTATGTCTAGACAGTCGAGCAACAGACATTGTGGTTAAGGTTATTTCCGATATTGTTTATATTGTGACACGTAAAGTAAAACTCGATATCATAATTTTGTTTCAAAATAAATGTTACAATAAGCTGCCTGCTGAGTTTTTTTTTGTCATAAATGAATCATTGCAGTCTAGGTTATTATATTAACAAAGCTATGCATGATTATATATTTACTATTTTTTCTGCAAAGACAAAACGAAAATATTCGATCCGGGGGTAAATTGTAACAATCTAATTGGGGCAAAATGTAACATGTTACAATTTACCCCAATGTGATAAATTATGCATTAAGAACAGCACCTTCTGAAATAGCTGAACTCGAACCCGATGCTTCAACATCAGGATTAAGTTGACGTTACTTCCCAAATGGAAGGCAATATTACATTATCTCCAGAGTTTGTTCGTCCACTTCCTAAAGCTGATCAGCGAAGGGCAACCCTTAAGGATCGAAAAAAAAGAAGATTAGCGGTACTGACACACCAGAGAAAGATGCACTGGAAGAAGAACAAAATGGCCGAAAGGCCAAAATTATTAAGTCGAAAGTGAAAAGAAAAGTTTACATAAAATCAGACAATTCTTCAGAAGAAAAGTACTTTTGTTTATTTGCACTGAATCATATGGGCGTAACGAAAAATCGATTAGTTGCCACAAGTGTAAAATGTGGTCATATGAAACTTGCACTGACTTGAAGTTCCTACCATTGCGATTCGGATAGTGAATAGATAACAAAAAAATAGCTACATCACGTTAAATAATGTTTATTTATGTTTGTTTAAAATGTTTTTAATGTTCACGTTCATGTTTTTTATGTTCACGTTTCTATTTAAGTAAATATACCAATAAAAAAATATGCGTTACCACTTACCCCGCTTACTGTTACATTTTACCCCGAGACGGGGCAATTTGTAACAAAGGTTCGGATCTATTTAAAAAAAAGCTGACAGTTTAATTTTTGAAAATATTGTGATATATATTTAATCAATTTGTTCACAACATACGTAAGCAGACATTCATGACAAAAAAAAATTGATTAGTGAAAACAGCTCCAAGAAATTTTTTTTTAAATATTTTTCGTTACAACCTGACTCGGTCTCCCATACCTTATACATATATAGGTTATCTTTAAAATGTTGAGTTTAAGTTTTGTCATAACAATAAAGAAAAAAATACATGCCGGTTGTTTCTCAAACGACGTTCACCCCTATAACTTTTTTATACTTATAAATATTAAATTAAAATTTTGAGGTTATTCATAAGAGATGAGTCTGCATTTATTGGCATAATTTTTAATTTGTTAGAACTTCCGATTTGACCGGAAGTGACCTAGATTGCTACAAATTAATTAAATCTGTTAATTTATTGTCAGGTAGTTAGTATATGAAAATTAAAATTATGTCATAATAAATTGACTTTCTAAGTTTCACAAGCGTTTAAAAAATGGAATTTTGTTTTCTTGCCTTTTACCAGTGACGGCTCGTGGGTATTTGAAGTGGGGGTCATTTAGCATTGTAAGGATATATCAACAGCGCCGCACGCTAATGGCCGAAGACGAAAATTTTTTTTTAGTACCACGCCCATAAAAGTATTTTTTTGCCTATTAAAATTGTAGTTTTGATGTATTTACATTAATTTCTGTCTTCTCGTGAAAAAAGTTAACACTATCATTTTACCTGATAAAAAAATCAAAAAATAAAATATGGACCGACCTGTACGTAAATTTTAAACAGATTTGAACTTTACTTTCAAAATGCCTTTATTCCAAACTAACTTTTACAGTTCATTACATGGAAAGTGACAACATAATATACCTAGCCAATAATAATAATAACTTTAGGTGGATTATTCTCTTTTTAGTTCCTGCAAAGTGATCAATGACCCATTAAAATTTGGAATATTTACAAAATATTTTTCGACTGATAACATCGCTAATGCAGATAATCGTTCCTGGCTCATATTTTTTACAACCGACATTTTGTGACACAAGGAACAATAAACCACAGAAAAATAAACAATAAAATATTTAACACAATACTTGTTAAATAATAACAAACCAACAAATTATCAAACCCGACTGGCACCCGTACGTAAATTAAAAATCCAATAAAATGTAAACAATGGCAAACTGACAATAAATATTTGAATATACATTATACAACCCTCCTTACCTACTTAAGCCAACAAATTTTCCTAGAAAATAAACTAAGAACTGCTCCGCAACGTAACTTCCCTTCCTACACGTTTCTGCAAAATTGCAACGTTTGTCGGAACCTCATCGAAACTAGATGAGGCTTATAGCCTAGGACTCCTATCTTTGTCTTTCCTTTCAGTAGGAGCATGCCTTTGTTTCTCTCTTGCACGCTTGCGCATTCAATTTATCTGGGAAAGCAAACACAGAGTGGTGGTCAAGAGTGGCCTGGACCCAATATACGAAGAACGTATGATAAGTACCGTTATTTGTAGTGCGTGTCTGTGATCATAAACTCTGGTAAAATACGAGGGATATTTTAGAGGTAATAGTAATGGTTTACGAAACAAACGAGGTTTGACTGATTCGATGGCTTTTAAACCTTATTTAAACTTAATAAACTTAAAGTTACATGAGAAGAGAATTAGTGAGGGAGGTCATTGACCAAATGACCATAAGGAAGAGCCGCCACTGCCTTTTACTCAATTTTTCCAAATGGAACGATGGTGGTTCACTAGGATATTTAAAACGAGTATTTTTTCCAATAATTTGATACCATACATTACACTCCTATGTTATTTTAAAATTGTCTTAAGTCCTAATCGCAAATTTAAAAGCGTTATGCATTATTGGCGCCCTCTCTTTTCTAAAGAAATATAAAGGCGACTTAAAAAAACAATGGAATGGTTTGAGAAGCAATATGGCTTTAATTTAAAGTTGTAATGTTAATAGTTTATAAAACATACAATACATACAATATTGCGGCTTCAAAAGAATTTTTCTGGTCACTCCAAAAATTAGGAGCATATCAATTTGTTCATTTCTAGTAAAACTAACCATTTTATCTGATTTACAATGTAAGTTTGATAAACGAATGACATTACAATTTTAATTAAAAACCATATTGGTTTTCAAAACCATTCCATTGTTTTTCAAAGGCGCCTTTATATTTCTTTAGAAAAGGCAATAATGCATAACGATTTTAAATTTGCGATTCGTGTCAATTTTAAAATAGCATAAGAGTGAATGGTATTAAATTGTTGGGAAAAAATGCTCGTTTTAAATATCCTAGTGAACTACCATCGTTCCATTTGGAAAAATAGAGTAAACGTCAAGAAACAAAATTTAATTTTTTTTAACCGCTTGTAAAACTTAGAAAGTCAATTATTATGACATAATTTTAATTTTCATATATTAACAGATTTAAGTAATTTGTAACACTCTAGATTGAAAATAAAAAATAAACATAAAAATATTATAACACCTCAAAAAACGGCAAGTTAGGTGACATTTTACTCAAAATGTTATGCTAAATCCCAATATATAAACATATACAAGATCTCCCATTTAAAATACCAGAGTCAAGGTCACTTCCGGCTAAACCGGAAGTGCTAACAAATTGAAAATTATGCCAATAAAAGATTCATATCTTATGCATAATAATCTCAAAATTTCATTTTAATATCTATAAATACAGAAAAGTCATTTGAGAAACATCCGGTATATTTTAAAAAATGTTCCTTAAATCCAAGAATTAAAATAATTAAAATGTCTGTGTTGAAAAATCTCTTGCATGCTATAAAATATAGAATTATGCGAAATATTAGCTTAATATTTTGTTAAGTTTTAAATATAGTATTATAGGTAAGTAACATTAATTTTAATGACACACTTCTTATGAATCAAAATTTTTAGTAAATTATTAAATAAGTTAAAGCAATTAAAGTTTGTCTATTAGAAATGTATTATAGAATAATGCTTTCTACATTATATATTAAAACCGCAACTGAATATACAGTTTCTTTTTTGGGCCACACATTTTAGCAAATATGTGGTGCTGCCACAGTAGAGACCACTCTACTACGACAGCAATGTTTATTTGCTATCTTAGCTAAAAAGGTATCTGTAAGTAGAGACAAGATATGCCGATCCAGCAAAAACCTTTGCTATAAGAAGCAAAACGCTATACAGGACATAAAAATTAATTTTTATAGCAGCAAAGTGTTAAAGTGTTAGTTGTGAAACTTCCTTTTAATAGAAACGACGTTGAAGACGGAAAAAGTGTCTATGTTGTTCCGGGAAAGTCTCTTTATAACCGATAGTAAGTGACTTTGCAAATACAGGATTTTGTTTGAGTTATACGTAATAATTTTCTATAAAATTACTTTATTTCGCCAGCAAAGAAATTACAGCTAAATTGATTTTACTGTATCGGTAATTTTTCTTTTGTCCCCTATTAAAGTATATTTTTTAATATAAGCGGTATAAAGATTTTAATAATGACTGCAATAATTTTCAGAGTTGTACAAAAACTATAGGTTATCGGTCTACAAAATATCTAATTAGTAAAGAAGAGCTATGCTTTTCGAGAAAAACTAGATTTCACCATGTAATGTAACCTATACGTCTTGTAATAACATTTTTAAAAATGTCTAATATATAAATGAAATCGAAACTTATAGTTTCTGAATGCGTCGTTTTTCTGTCTCTGCTACTATTGAATTTTATGTTATTAGCACTTTGCCTTACTTTTTTAAGAAAATTTTTAATCCATATTATTAACTCCCAACTATATAATATTATTACCAAGAAATGTTTGCTCGCGAACTTCTTTTTATGTTAACCAATTCTAATATATATTATAATATATAATATGGAATATTTAAACGAACTAAACTTGTCTACTCGCCAACTAGACAAACTTAAAATAAACTACGAAATTTTCCACCTTTATGACACACATTTTCACCCATCTACCCCCCTCGCGACATAATACTAAATCCGTCCTTGCAAAAAAGTAATTACTGTGTTTAAGAAAATAACATTGTGAAGTGGAATACTTAAATTAAAACTATAGGGTACAAAATGGTTTTTTAACATTAGGAGATTGTGGTGTTATTACTGACTTTGGTATTCTTGTTTCTAAAACAGGATTTCTTTATTATAGGTGATAGACTGAATAAATAAATATTACAATTATTGGTTAAATAAAAAACTAATAAATCAATCGTTAATTATTGAACAAACCACGAGTAGGTACCCCTATAGCAATCCGCCAATATTCAAAAGAGCGAGATAGCTAATTTTCAATCTTCACGTTTACACTTATGCCATTGTGGGGTAAAAGCGAAAGTTTGACAATGGAGCGGCTGAATATACCATCAGAGGTCTTTGATTTTTGACAACCCTAACCTTTTCATCCGGGCCCTGATGAACTTCTAGAATTCTGGCTCAAGGCCAATGAAGTGGGGGAACATTATCTTCCCTAAGGAGTCCGTACTCAATTCGATCATTTATTTTTAAGTTATTTACAGATTTTAACAACTTTGGTCGATTTTGGAAACGATTTAAGTAATCAATTGACCAGTGTTTCCAGCAGGTTTGCTGCAGCTGAGAATATTTTTGCCAAAATTTGATTCAATTTTTAGGGATTTGAGTGAAATCTTTTATTAGGATAGAATGATAAACTGGTTCCCATTAGAAAATGGCCTGGGGTTAGGCAATCTAGATCGAAGGCGTCACTAGAACGCAGACATGTGGGTCTGAAATTTAATATTGCCTTAATTTGGGAAATAATGATGCTGAACTCTTTAAAGGTCTACTGAGAATTTCCTACTAATCTGTTGATATGATACTTAGCACTTTTTATGCTATTTATGGCAGCTTCCTACAATCTTCCCCAGTGGGGAGACCCTAAGGAAATAAATTTCCATTCTATTTTATTTTGAGATAAATAAGTTTTGATTGAGTCAAAATTACTAACATTTTCAGAAACTCATAACAAATTTTCATAACATTTTTGGCACCTTTAAAATTTGTACCAAAGGTTAATCACCAAAATATATGCAGCATGTAATACAGACAGGGAAGAGCCCTAAATATATTTCCAAGAAAGCCTACATAGGCAGGATTAAAAACCTAAAAAAAAATTACTAGGTACTAAAAACTGTACCAATAAGTCTAATGAAAAAAATAATGTCGAACTTTCCAATGACGGTCGGTTAGAAGGGGATCCAAAGAAAGTCGCTACTGTTTTTAATGACTATTTTAGGAACTCCCCATTAGAGGTGGTTAGTAAAATTTCAGCATCTGATCAGCCGATGAGATTTGTTGTTAGACCTGTGGCGGCTAGCCTTTTTTTACCTGGGTTAAATGAAATAGAACTTATCAGCTGATTTCGATGAGGTATCGGGGTGGCTGCTGAGGCGATGCCTTAAAACCATTGAAAATGTAGTTTTGAGGGAGGTCAAGTTCCAGAAATTTTAAAAATTAATAAAATCTTTCCTACTTGTAAAAAAGGCGATGCAAGTTTAGAAGAGAATTATCGTCCTGTGGCTCTTATCCCTACATTTTCCAAAACATTTGAGTACTGCGTTTTAAGTAGACTAGATCCTTATCCAAAGAAGCATAAAGTTTTTTCGCAGTATCAATTTGGTTTTCGTCAGGGACGTTCTACTATGAGTGCAATCCAACACTTTTTTGACCAACTTATTGAGCATGTATGGAGCATGGAGAGTGTCCTGCTGGAGTCTTTTGCGATCTCAGTAGGGCATTTGACTGTGTAAATCATCAATTATTGCTTAGCAAGATGGAGGCATTTGTCTCTCTTCAGTGGTTAAAACATTTTTTAACAGGCCGGAAGCAGTATGTTTCTGTGTCACATGTCAATTCGGTTTCAGGGAGAAAATCGTTGGCATCGGGCACGACCGACGTCGATCTGGGGGTTCAGCAGGGATCTGTGTTGGGACCGCTATTGTTTATTTGTTACAGGCGACATACATTCTGAGTGGGCAGCGGCCTTGTTCGCGGACGACTTTACATTTACATCTTCAAACCAAAAAGAACTCGAAAACTTGTGTAACAGCTGTATTAAGCTGCTGCTTGAATGGTTTAAAAAAAAATTTTTGTACCTAAACACTTCGAAAACCACATACATGTATATTAGATTTCATACCGCCCAGATGAGGCGATATCTTGATATTGACCTCGATTTAAAAGTTGCTAATGAAAATATTACCAGACCGGATTTCTCAAATTTTTTAGGTCTAACCATTGACCAGAACCTGCACTGGAAGGAACATTGTTCTTTGTTGTGATCTCAGCCTAACAGTCTGTGCTACATGATTAGAAATTTAAGAATCGTTCTCCTTATTGGGGAGCTTCTTTCTGTTTATAACGCTTATGTCGGATCTCAGCTGCCTTATGGTATTTGCTTTTGGGGAACCTCCTCTAAGTCAAGAGAGGTGTTTATAATACAGAAAAGGGTACTGAGGTGCATTCTTGGCTTCCCACCGAGCACGACCTGTAGGTCACAGTTTACAGGACTGGGAATCCTTAGTCTTACAGGCGTTCTTATTTACGAGTTGAGTAAATTTATTTTTCTGAATAAATCAACATTTTTACAAAATCGTGATATTCACCAATACCTATGAATAAATATTAGACACAAACATGGTAGAGTGGTATTTATACCTATAAAACTTTATTGTTTATTTATCGGTTATGTTATATACACTTTATATATTTAACGGCTTCCATACACATTATCATGTTAGTTTGGAAATAAATATTTTTGATTAAATTTAAAAGAATGACCAATTTGTTTTTGATCAATTTTTCTTGTCATCCAAAAATCAGAGAAATACCGGGTGACATTTTTAATTAACATTATTTCAAAAATGTCATGGTATTGTGAAAAAGAACATTAATTTTAAAATTATTTCAATATTTTCAAAAAGAAAGTGATGAACTTTACGAAATATTTTTATACATACTTATTATATAAAATTATATGGTGATTGACTAAACATCCACTTCGAAGGGATTTTTTGAGAATTAACCCCTGAGGGGGTAAAACATGGGTTAAGGTTTTTATAAACATTTCTGTTCCTCAGAAACTAAAACTGGTGGATGTATCAAAGTTTCTATATAAGTTCTATTAATAAAATAAGAATATACGTATTTGGTCGTTTCTTTAAAATTCACTTAGGGGCTGACAAAAGGAGAGTAGCATATTTTGATGGGGGTATCTATTATAACTATCTATAATTTTAAGCTATATTGTTGAAAATTGATACTATGCTTACTTGATCAAAATAAGCAAGCACGTATTTTATTATTTTTAAAAATTTCGCCCGTAGGAGGTAGAAATGGTGGGGGTGTGTTCAACGCAACCCCAAGAGAAAAAAAACTGTAAGAAAAAAAAATTTAAACAAATTCTTAGTGGGCCCTTCTTCGTTTTGAACAAACAAACATGTGTTCAGGCATTTACAAAAAGTTTGCCCCTAAGGGGGTGGAAAAAGGGGTATAAAAGTTTATATTGCAAATTATATTTTTGGTGCGAATTTCTTAAATACTCTAATATACAATTAATAGTATTTTTTTTTTAATAATCAGTCCCTAAAGAAAAAGCAATAATGTAAGAAAGCATCAAAAAAAAATATTTTTAAAAATAATATGGGTACCTTCCAACTAAAGGTTCTATTGGGTAGTTTGTACGGTACCCGCTTTCGATAGCGAATTTATAACAAGTGAATTAGGCAAGCGACGCCGCGGATAAAAACTACTTGGATATACAGCAATATATTTTTTAATATTCATTATTTTTCCATCTACTATAAAGATATAATAAAGTTTCGTAAATATAAATTTTGTGTCTCCTATTCGAGGAGACTAAAAAAGAACGGATGTTCGAAAAAAAAAAGTAAAAGCAATACGAGTGATATTGACAATCTAGATGAAAATTTAGAAGCCGCAAATGAAGCGACTTTAAATTTATTACCAGAAAAATTCTGGATAGTCCATTTAAACCTGTGAAATTTTTATGGAATGGTGAAATGTTTATAAAATAAAAAATTTAAAAGAAGAAGTATTTCCTTGCATTTTGCGAGGGTAGGGCCCAAGTTTTAAAATAATCAATTTTTTTGGTCTACCTATTCAATGTTAAAATCTACAATTATGATTTTAAATATAACATTGACATCAGCAAATTTCCAAAATTTCTTGCTTTTTTAAAAAAAAAATGTGAGTTACCTAGTGAAGAAGTCGGCGGTTTTTACAAGAAATGATATATTTAAATTTCTGACAGAAGGTCCTTATTTAATGTGGAAGATAATAAATTGTAATATTTTTTAAAGTTAGTTTTTTACTAATAATATCGAGTTACTTTTAGGTGTGTTTAATAATAATTATTGGATTGGCTGGTGCTTGTAGGCGAAATTAGCTAAGACTCTAGTCTACTCTATAATGACATTCAAGGCAAAGGAAACCTGTTAATAATCACAATTCCAGAGACAAAAACTGGTAAAAAACGAGTATTATCAATTACTTATAAAATAACTAAAAATATAAGTGCTCTACAGTAATTTAAAAATATTTAAATTTACGACCATTCAATGTACATCATCAAGCGTTTTTATTAATTATCGTTACGGGAAAAATACCATCACTTATTGCACAGTATCTACAATTATCAAAAGCAATAGGTAAACAGGTCGTTCTATTAGAAGAAGTTCAGCCTCTCTTTGAATTAAAACATGGGCTGAATTTTAATTTTAAAAAGCCACTTGGAACTCCAATTCTGTAGCGAAAGGCTTCATTGAAAATTTCGTTTCAAGAAAAAAGGAAGTATCAAATGGAAATTCAGGTGGGAAAGGTACTTTAGGTTTGCGTTTTCCCATCCAAAATAATTCCAAAGAATTTCAGTTAAAAAGTACTTACTGCTGAAAATCAAAAAAAAAAATTTCGCTGTTAGTAATTTTAAATATAATAGGGGAATTGCATTTGCATTTGCAAAATGTAATAAATGTATTGTAGCATAAAGTGCTATTTTATTTACATTTTTTTTTATATTTTTCAATTTTTTGGGAAAATAATTTTTAATTTTTCAAAAATCAAAATCAGCGTCCGGGAACTGCTTCGAGACTCCATGTAAAACTGAGCTCTGCGAAATTTTGCGCCGAGTTTTGTTAAGAAATTTTAAGCTCCGCCCTAAAATCGCGTTTGAGTAAATCAGTAAAATCGCCATCACTTTATACTTGCAAAACGTTGATTTTGATTATTTTTAACACAAGCCTCCTAATAACTTTGTTATTAATCGAGTTAGCAAAAATCTGAATGCGCCTTTCGACGCAGACAGATGAATTACATAAGAGTAATAAGTTAATTAATAAAGTTTTAATTTAAAAAATAATATTAAAAATGCAAGTGCATTTCGCCAAGCCGAGGGCCCGCGGAAAAAACTGGTCGAGCCGCGGCGTTTGACGTCAGAACCGCGGCCTATAAATCTGCTGCACGCAGTATAACGTTAACAGAACATCTTCAGCCGTTGCAGCTATTATCCGCGAATCGCTTTAAAAAGTAATATACACTTGCACAAAGTATATGAAATTTGAAGGGATTGCAAGTCTAAGTATTACTGACGTGGGATTCTCACCTCGAAATCCCGAAGGTATGACTTAGTGAACAAGTCTCTGTTTTAAAATAAAAATAAAACTTCAGTCGTCACGGGCTAGGGAAAGTATAAAAAAGTTTGCTTTTTGTGTGGTCTCCAAGGTTGAAGCAGCGAGTACAGTGTGCATTGAGTACACACTTTAAAAAATTACTCTTTTTAAGAAATTCGATCAGGCCACACAATTAGTTTCGAGTTTGAGTAAAACCGCAGATCCGAAAAAAGTATTAAAGTCAATCATGGCATTGCTTTTTGCTTCCAGTAAGATATAGATTTGCTTTAAATTTGAGAACTTTCAAACAACCAAATTCTGGATAAAAAGTAACACTGTTTACCTTTTGAAAAACATTCAGTTAAAGTTTGCTCCCTGAAAAAGCTCGTGATAATTGTTCAAAATTTTTATAATTTACGTTCTGTTCAAAAAACTTTAATCAAGACATTTTCAATTGTGACATTTTTTTTTCAATATCATAACTTTATAAAGTAGGAAAGACATTTTTGCGAAAGTGCTTCTGAAGAAGTTATTTTAAAAGACACTAAAAGTGCGTTCTACAAGTGGTAGCTAACAGTTTGACCACAAAAACATTTCAATCTGCTTAATTTTAATATTTTCAAAAGCTTGTAATATTTTTGGATTAGCCACGAGGTTTAACAAAAAATAATAACTTTCCTTGTCAAAAATTCGCAGCCGAATTAAATTCAAATTAAAAAGTTTCATTAATATTTTTTCGTGTTACATACACAAAATGTTGAACTTCGAACTTCTCCTTAAATAATAGCAAAAGTTAATATTTTCAAAAGACGTTATACCGGGTGCGACACTGCGTGTCGAAGTATATAAAGTTTAAATTTTTTAATTTGTAAAAATTTTAAGTTGTTTGAAAAATCAGCTATTTTAGGACTTTCTAAAGCAACAGCTGATACATAGGTGTTCTGTTCATTATTAAAAAACCACCCGCTAAAGGGTATAACGTCCTCATTACTAATTTTAGTTTAAAGTTAGTTTTTTCTTAAAAAAGGTAAAACAAAAAGCTCAGACAAAGGACTTTTTCTTAATCGTGTTCAAAGACAGACAATTTTTTTAGCCCCGCCCCCCGTGAGTTCATAAATTTCATCTTGCCAAAAAATTATTTTACTTTAAGTAAAATAATAAAGTGCACAAAATAACATTTCAGAGTTCGCAATTCGAACCACTCGTTAAATACATTGCTATTTAACATAAAACTCCCATCTCAAAAATATGTCATTTAACAACTTTTTTGCAGCGTTTGACAATTCCCGTCAAACGGTAGAGGAGGTGGGTCTGCCCCTGACAAACACAAGTTTGTCGGTTAATCTTAATAAAACCCTGATATTTGACATAGACACGCCACAGTTGCAGTGGGACAACATGCACCCCTGCAACAATAATTTAAAAACAAATATAAATTTTGACGATTTTTCCAGCACTACCAATAGTGTTGAATTCCAAAAAATACCACCAAAACCATTAAATATGACTAATACCTTTGTGGAAGGTAGTTGCTCCGATGACCTTATCAATTTTGATGATGTCGCTGAATACCGAGTGACGAATAATTTAAATTTAGCAGATCAGAGCAACAATCGTACGCAATAGTATATTTAACATAACAGTTAACAACAAGTAATTTTTTGATTTGCCTTTTCGCCTTTTTTCAGAATTTTTTTTTTAAGAATGTACCTACTTGCTTGATGGGGGAATGATCTTTTTTGGCCCCACCTGAAATTTGCGGCCGAATCACAAAAAAAAGATCAACTTAACGGCCTTGATACACAAATAGCTATTTTCGTCTTGTTTTTTTTTCAGCCCATGTAGATTTACAAATAAATTAACGTTATAGGATATTTTTGTTATTAAACTTTTGTGTGTTTTTAAATAAAGACGCATCTGTTGTAGCTGCACTAGCGACACTTAATGACTTCCCTGTATATTATGTGCTCGTTGACGGTATAACGTATTAAATTACTTGCACAATATTAATAAACTAAGCAAGAAGGGTCACTGAAAACAAATGGAATACTTTTTTATTGCTCATTTTACCTAATTACTACAAATTTTAGTAATAAGTAAAAAGTAGTGTTTTTTTAATACTTCCTCCCTTTTAAGGAAAATAGATTGATAAGAATTTTTTATTACAAATTATTTAGTAAATTATACCTATCATTTTAATATTTACTGACTTGCAGTTTACAGATAATCTCTTACTATAACTCGCAAACCCCATTAGATATTGAAAAAATTCGAAAAACGTCCTTACAATAGATTTTCTGTTTGGAGATTATAGTTACCTAAAGTATCCTACAGTATTAATAGTATATTTCACGAGAATTGTCAGCGATTTAAATTTAATCAAAAATTCATGCTGCTCTTTGGCACCCCGGATCATGATTCCATCAAAATAAATCTAACAAAGAGTTGTAATTAATGTCGGTGGACCACCATGGTCCATAACTTACATTATGACTTTAAAAGTTTAAGAAATGTACCTATTAAATTATATCTTTAAATATGACGACAGAAAATATAATGAAGTCCTAACTACTCCCCAGAAGGAACATTGTAATTTAGGGGTTGGGAAAGAAAGCTTTATCTTACTTCTTAAATTTATTCAAAATAAAATCAATGCCTTCGCGTTAAGGCCAAATAGGCAATCGTGCTTGCTTTTAAAAAAACATAGTGACAACAATAAAAAATATAACATCATGTCACCGAAGACAACCACGACTAACAACTTATTTATATTTTATATTTTATAGCTGGTGCAAAAAAAGGACGTAGCATTGTATCGAACATCGTAAAAAGGATGATTTCGATTTAGTTTATTTATATAAAAACTTATTTTTTAATTTTTAAAAAATTGTACAGCCTTAAGATAATTACGATATAAAAAACTACTCTGTTAGTTGAGGTTTTGTTTAGAGCGGGCTTGTGATAGAGAGATTTCTATGTTCTCTAATACGTCAAGTTTAAGTCCCTTGTTAAGGTGGTGTAAAACTTTAAAGTTTTTATGTTTTTATCTATTTTGAAAGAATGGTTGAGTTGAGATGAGTTGCAAAAAGTGATTTATTGTCATGCTTTAGTCTACTAAATCTAAGATGTTCTTTTATTAAAAGCAAGACCTGTTTGTCCTATGTATTCAGCTGAACAGGAATCACAAGGAAGAAAATAGTTAAGTTAAGCTTACAAAAAATGTTAGAGACTGATCCCACTGATCTATAGCAGAGAAAAATATTTTTCTTAAGTTTTTTCAAAGAACGATCTAAAATAGTTAATATTTTGCCTAGAAAGGAAAGAGAAATGAAACGTTTAAAACAGATTACGTATAAATTTTGTGTAAGCGTTGATAATTCTGTTGTTTCATGTTTCTTACAGCAGTTCTGATGGTGGCCTATTCGGCTGAAATGCGTAGGCACTGATTTTATTTTAAATAAGTTTAAGAAGGAAGATAGGGCTTTCTTTTCCTACCCCTAAATCACATGCAGAAAATACATCGCAAGTTTGTTTGTGAACAGAAAATACAATAAAAACCAATTCTTTCTCTTTACACTTACCTGTAATTTATTTTTCGATACCTATACGGTCTTAGACAGTAAAAACTTACAGTAACATTCACGTTTACCTAATATACAAGGTGTTCCTAAAATATTGGTATATTCGAAAGTAGGGGATTCTTTGGCTTATTTCATAAATAAAATGTTATTCTTAAATGGCTGAGATGCATTTTATATATGGTCTTGCAAATGGAAATGCGAGAGAAGCCATACGTCTTTACATGGAGCGTTATCCAAATAAAGTAGTATTATTTATCCAATCTCAGTTTGAGGACATTTCAATCATTCCATTCGGCGGTAAACAGTCTCAAAGAGACCGACCGCACAACCAGGGTTGTCAGATCTTTCTTCTTTAAGTTTTTTTATTAAAGATACTTCATTTATATCAGTATTCAATTATTAGTCAGTAACTTTCTTTGAAGGCTAGTTTGCAAATATACTTTAAACCGAGGAGTTTTGAGTGTGACAGAAAAAAAAACCACGCCATTCATTGTTATAATAATACATTCTTTAGTCCTTAAGAAACAATATAACTGAAATCAAGACAAAAAGTGTTTTCAGTGTTTAAAAACAACTAATTAACAAACCCTTGTTTCTCGTATATACTTACATTGTGCTTACAAATCCGAAAATTTTGAAGAATTGGCAACAGCATGTAATTTGTTGCAGTTGGAAGCGCCAGGATATAAGCTGAACCGGTACCCGGCCCATCTAACGATCGATTCTGCCAGACAGAGATAGGCCAGTGACCGACGATGGCGTGGAAGAGACAGAGATAAAATATACGTGGTTATGCCTTGATGAACGGGCCGGAGTCTGGTTGACGAGAATGAAGTTCTGGTAAAAAAATTAAAGAATTTTCTGAGCAGTGTCGTGCCGTGTCAGGTTTATTTTTCTGATTTTAGTTTTGTATATAGAATTTTTGAGTTACCATATCCTCCTGAGACCCGAGCCTTTAGTTTTTCAAATTTTTTGATAAAAGTTTAGTATTTATAATAATTATGGTCAAAAAAACACGTGAATTTTTTCAATTTTTTTTTTGTTCCTTTATTGAAAAAAAAATAAGGCCATTTAAATGGACATTAGGGCGGTATCGTTACAAATTATTTTATGTGAAATTCTTTTTGTTTCCTGTAAAACATAAAAATACATCACATGCTTCACAATAAACTTTGGTTTTTTGCTTGCACCCAGGATTCTTACATCTAACAGAGTTCTTTAAGTCAGAAGCCATTGCAGGAAAGTGTTGAATACTTGTTTTTGACAAACGGCTTTAAGGTAATCGTCTGGTACTTGAAGTGCTTCTTGTGGCCAAAGGGGGAGTATTGGTAAAGTCCAGAGAATTTTCATTATTGGTATCTTTGAGTAACCACTCAGACACACCTATTTTAATTTCCAAAAAGTTCATAACGGATTTGTTGGTATACCCAAGTTGCTTTCGATCATCTCTGTAAAATATCCAAGAATTTGCAATCGCCATGTCAAATAAGTGGAAAATGTTGAAAAATTTCCACAATCGGACAAGTCAGAGTTTTCTAAGCATTCTAGAAGCTTTTCGTCATTCTCTCCAGGTTTTAAATAGGTTTTCTTACCAAAGATAGCTAAAACAAAAAAAAATATTTGTATAATTTTTGTATGATAAACGACCTGACGTCCACTAAAATGAACGTAGTAGTTTTAGGCTTAAAAAAAAATAGAGAATATTTTGCAAAAACCTTAATACTGCTTGTCTCTATTCACTATATCCTAAACAACAAGTTTAATAAAAAAAAATGCAATTATAACTCAATATTACTAGCTACTTACCATCAATTGTTTCTCTGCGAAATGAAGCCATTTTATCACCTGTTTACAACAGCAGTAGACGCCTTAAAATATTCTTGGAATAAAGCTGTCGCGGTGTTGACGCGTTCATATGTATGTCCACCACGGTGGACCGTGGGACTTCACGCTGTAATTGCGGGTGTTACCAAAATAATAAATAAAAAGGGAATGTCCATTGAAATGGACGCCAGGTCTCAGGAGGATATATTTATTATTTTAATATAATATTATTATATACAGGGTGATTCAAAGTACTTTGACAAACTTCGGGAGGTAATTGCTGGTAATATTTTAACATGAAAAGTTCTTATAAACAGTGGTCCTTGGCGACTTCGTTACGGAGATATAGGGTGTTGAAATGTTGAAAAAATAGTAACTCCTTAACGAGTTAATTTTTTTTTATGAAATTTTGTGAATTAAATAAGCATCTAAGGACACTTATTTTCAAAGTACAACACGTTCGTAAATTTAACCAGTGGCGTCGGTACAAAATACTACTATCATATGTTTTGTGAAAACTATGCTACACCACTTACTTACTTATTTTATTTCAACTTTTTTCTTATAAATCCCCCCTTTATTTACAACAAAAAAGATCACGTGTGTTTTTTTGATACAAGGGACGGTTTAAGCGTAAATGATTATTTTATTTGAATATACACAAATATTAAAAAATGTGTTTTAACTGATCAACCACTCAAATATTTATGAAAGTATTTTAACGAATACCTACATACATACTTACTAATAAACAAATATGTATATACCTAAGAAAGGTATCTTGAGGATGCCCATTTTTCTAAGTATAACACGTTTTCAGTGGCATACATATTTATTTATTAGTATGTTATTTTTTAATATTTTGTGTTTTGACAAGGCGGCTTTGGAAATGCATTTTTTGTCGATAAATTAAAACATATTTGACAGTTAGTTACCACTGAAAATAACAAAACTGAAGAAATAAAACTCAATGGTAACTAACTGTCAAATATGTTTTAATTTATCGACAAATGCATTTCCAAAGCCGTCTTGTCAAAATACAAAATATTAAAAAATAACACTAATAAACAAATATGTATGCCACTGAAAACGTGTTACACTTAGAAAATAGGCATCCTCAGATACCTTCCTTAGGCATGTACATAGTTATAAAAAGTTGCTTGGTCGTGTGGAGTTTAAAAAAAGCTTTTGCAGTTTTACATAAAAAAATTTATTGAAGGTCCGCCGGGCCTTTCAAAAGTTAAATTTTAGGGAAAAAGGAAGTTTCTTTAAATGAACAAATGAGATCAGCTTTACCAACTCTTGCTAGGTAATGCGATAGGGCATCAGTATCTGATCGCGCTGCGGCCAAAATAGCGACAGCGGTTTTAACAGATTTAAATTTGATATCGACAAAGAATACTAGTAATGTAATAGATAGATCTAAAATTCGAAGAGAGCGGGAAAAGTTTAGAGAGTTACTACAAAAAGAATTCAAATTGGCAGTTTTGAAATCAATTTACTTTGATGGGCGGAAGGATCGGACGTTAAAGATGGAAAAAATTGGCGGCAGGATTCATAAAAGAAGTATTGTCGAAGAACATTTAGTTCTTATTGAAGAACCTCTTTCTAAATATATAGGTCACGTAGTTCCCGATTTAAGCAATGCAGTGAAATGTGCAGAAAGTATTTTAGATTATTTGGCAGATAAATTTGATTTATCAGAGCTTATCGCTTTAGGATGTGATGGTACCCCTACCAATACAGGTTCAAAAGGTGGAATAATTCGTATAATCGAGTCGACACTAGGACGATCACTTCACTGGTTTGTGTGCCAGTTACATGGAAACGAACTTCCTTTGCGGCACTTGTTCCAGAATTTAGAAGGTCAAACTACAGGCCCAAACAGTTTTACTGGACCAATTGGCGTTTTATTACAGAAATGTGAGACATTTCCCCTCACTAAATACAAATCAATTGAAATAGAAGTAGATTTACCTTCTTTAGATTTTAAAGATCTAAGTACTGACCAAAGATACCTTTTAGAAATTTGTCATGCTGTTGTCAACGGCGTATGTCCAACTGGTTTAGCGAATAGATCTCCTGGAAAGCTGAATCACGCTCGCTGGTTAACATTTGCAAACCGTATATTAAGACTTTACGTTGGAACTGAAAATCCTTCACAGAATTTAGTAATCCTAACGCAGTATGTTGTGAAAGTTTACGCACCAGTTTGGTTCACTATAAAGAAAAACAATTTATGCACTGATGGTGCACAAAATCTTTGGAAGCTCATTAAATATTCCAGATTTCTGGAGAACAAATATTTAAAGATAATAGATCCTGTCATTCAGCGCAATGCCTATTTCGCCCACGCAGAAACCCTTCTTTTGACTATGGTAACAGATCCAAGAGAACAGATTAGGGAACTGGGATTGCGAAGGATACTAAGAGCAAGAAAAGTGGCATCACAGGAAAGTCAATTAAGTGTTAGAACATTCAAAATACATACAATTAACTTTGACGCAAATGAGTATACGGAGATTATTCATTGGCAAAGTGTTACCATAACCGAACCAGCGGCTTTTCGTAATGTTACAGACGCGGATCTTCAAGACGCGGTTCAGGTTAAAAGAATGTTTGAGATCCCTAAATTTCCTTGCCACACACAAGCAGTGGAACGGAGCATTAAGCTTGTAACGGAGGCGTCTTCGTCAGTAAGTGGACCTGGTAGACGAGATGGGTTTATAAAAGCAAAACTAAAATCCCAAATTTTAATGCCAACTTTTGAAACAAAAAAGGAATATAAATTTCAAGAGTAAATAATATTTCCTCTTGAAATTTATATTCCTTTTTGGTTTCAAAAGTTAGCATTAAGGTTGAATTCTCAACGCCATTCAATCTATTGCCAACCTATAACCTATTTCGCGTTGATTTTTTGAGTTTATTATTTTAATAACTAACATTTAAAGAAAATCAATATCGTCGGTACATTATTTAGGTAGTATCCGATATATTACAAAAATATCAAATTATTTCATTGCTAATTTTGGGAGAATTGTATAGTGAAAGAACAATGAGTGACAATGACATAATAATGTTAAAAAAAATCTTACCCGATATTTTTCGCTATACAATTCTCCTAAAATAAGTTATGAAATTCCTTGATATTTATTCAATATGTCAATTATTACCTATAGAATATCAAGTCGATACTGATTTTCTTTAAATTTTGTATAAAAGCTAGAAAACATAAATAAATCTACGCGAAATAGGTTATAGGTTGGCAAGCATGTTGATACTGCCGCCTTAAAATTTGGGATTTTAGTTTTGCTTTTATAAACCCATCTCGTCTACCAGGTCCACTTACTGACGAAGACGCCTCCGTTACAAGCTTAATGCTCCGTTCCACTGCTTGTGTGTGGCAAGGAAATTTAGGGATCTCAAACATTCTTTTAACCTGAACCGCGTCTTGAAGATCCGCGTCTGTAACATTACGAAAAGCCGGTGGTTCGGTTATGGTAACACTTTGCCAATGAATCATCTCCGTATACTCATTTGCGTCAAAGTTAATTGTAGGTATTTTGAATGTTCTAACACTTAATTGACTTTCCTGTGATGCCACTTTTCTTGCTTTTAGTATCCTTCGCAATCCCAGTTCCCTAATCTGTTCTCTTGGATCTGTTACCATAGTCAAAAGAAGGGTTTCTGCGTGGGCGAAATAGGCATTGCGCTGAATGACAGGATCTATTATCTTTAAATATTTGTTCTCCATAAATCTGGAATATTTAATGAGCTTCCAAAGATTTTGTGCACCATCAGTGCATAAATTGTTTTTCTTTATAGTGAACCAAACTGGTGCGTAAACTTTCACAACATACTGCGTTAGGATTACTAAATTCTGTGAAGGATTTTCAGTTCCAACGTAAAGTCTTAATATACGGTTTGCAAATGTTAACCAGCGAGCGTGATTCAGCTTTCCAGGAGATCTATTCGCTAAACCAGTTGGACATACGCCGTTGACAACAGCATGACAAATTTCTAAAAGGTATCTTTGGTCAGTACTTAGATCTTTAAAATCTAAAGAAGGTAAATCTACTTCTATTTCAATTGATTTGTATTTAGTGAGGGGAAATGTTTCACATTTCTGTAATAAAACGCCAATTGGTCCAGTAAAACTGTTTGGACCTGTAGTTTGACCTTCTAAATTCTGGAACAAGTGCCGCAAAGAAAGTTCGTTTCCATGTAACTGGCACACAAACCAGTGAAGTGATCGTCCTAGTGTCGACTCGATTATACGAATTATTCCACCTTTTGAACCTGTATTGGTAGGGGTACCATCACATCCTAAAGCGATAAGCTCTGATAAATCAAATTTATCTGCCAAATAATCTAAAATACTTTCTGCACATTTCACTGCATTGCTTAAATCGGGAACTACGTGACCTATATATTTAGAAAGAGGTTCTTCAATAAGAACTAAATGTTCTTCGACAATACTTCTTTTATGAATCCTGCCGCCAATTTTTTCCATCTTTAACGTCCGATCCTTCCGCCCATCAAAGTAAATTGATTTCAAAACTGCCAATTTGAATTCTTTTTGTAGTAACTCTCTAAACTTTTCCCGCTCTCTTCGAATTTTAGATCTATCTATTACATTACTAGTATTCTTTGTCGATATCAAATTTAAATCTGTTAAAACCGCTGTCGCTATTTTGGCCGCAGCGCGATCAGATACTGATGCCCTATCGCATTACCTAGCAAGAGTTGGTAAAGCTGATCTCATTTGTTCATTTAAAGAAACTTCCTTCGATAGGTTACCAGTTTCGTTCGAAGTTGATGCTGCATGCTCTGCTTTTTTCTCTAAGGCAACTCTCTGGTAAGTCGACAGACTCTTCTCAAAATCATCATCATCAGGATCAGCGAGAACTTCCAAAACATTACTGTGGTCTTCTGATGTAAGAGACAAAAAATTTTCTGTTGTTTTGTGAACCGGTTTTTCTTTTACTTTTCGTTGTTCTTTTGCCAATAATTTTATCGTAGTTTTCTGGTCAATACTGCCAATAACCATTTTTCTGACAGTTCTCTGATCTTCTACAAAAGATTGTTCGATGTGAGGAATTTTTTCATTTTTTTCCACAATGACAAGCAGAAAAATCAGCACATTTGCAGCTGGCTAAATCAAAAAGTTTTGCGTTCGCATCCCTTATAAAAAGTTCTGTTTTACGTTCAAATAAATCTTTTCGATGACTGGATTTTTTCAAGCTCATGTATTTCTTATGGTAGTCTTTTAGCATTTGATTAGCACGGTTAAAAGTTACAATTGGAATTGAAGCCTTTTTCCATATATTTTGAACTTTGGTTACGACAACTTGGGATATTTCGTTAAAGTTGGGTTCTTTCGAATTAACATTAGGCATAAGTTCATCACGTATGTTGATATAGCATTTCATTACATCAAAAAATGTGGGTAAAACGCGTTCATCAAAGTCTTTGCCTGGTCCAAAGATTGGACATGAAGTTTTGGTTCGAGTTTTTACGGCGGTAGCCATTTAGTTTACTTACAAAACACAGTTAGCGGAGAAAACAAACTAAAATCTACGCGTACGCACGTTTTAGTATCATGCACTACACCTCACTATCACTAGTTCAAGATGTAAACACTTAAAACAACAGAAAATAAAACATACACGATTACACGACCTTTACAAAGCGGCAAACTATTCAGTACTGGTCAAAGTAGGAGTCAAGCAACAGGTCCAAGCGTCTACTCCCTCCCGCTCCCGCAATTACGACAGGGACGGACTAAGTGCGGATCTTGACTGAAAGCAATTAAATAAGGTAATACTACGTTCAATTCAAGGCCGCGACGGACCCTCTTAATGATTGATCGCAGTTACCACGTTTGGTAGTATTGTTTATACAACTAACCTTAGCATAATTTTTGCTATTAGTAACATGTACTCGCAAAGATTGCAGGTATATAATTTTTTTTTTTAAATTGCGATTTTTAACTTTTTTTTTAACATTAGAAGGTCTGGCGGACCCAGTAAAATAACGGGGCTTCCTAAATATGCATCGTTCGATTATGCGTTTTAAGTGTCTCACCCCTTTAAAAAATAGATCGCTTGAGATTGGAAATTCAAGTTTTTTTACAGTTACATTATCTGATGGGGCCGAGCTAACTATGCTATCGTCAAATACGTCAGATATCAAGAAATGACAGACAAGACGCCATTTTGTTTTTCTTAAATGGCAACCATAATTAATAACGACACCAGTAGATGGCATTCCGCGGTCCGATATCAAAAATGTATAATTGTTGATATCTATTTTCAACCGTTCCGGAGATACGGGGCTTCCTAAACATGCATCGTTCGATTATGTCTTTTAAGTGTCTCACCCCTTTAAAAAATAGATCGCTTGAGATTGGAAATTCAAGTTTTTTTACAGTTACATTATTGGTTGTGGCCGAGCTAACTATGCTATCGTCAAATACGTCAGATATCAAGAAATGACAGAGAAGACGCCATTTTGTTTTTCTTAAATGGCAACCATAATTAATAACGACACCAGTAGATGGCATTCCGCGGTCCGATATCAAAAATGTATAATTGTTGATATCTTTTTTCAACCGTTCCGGAGATACGGGGCTTCCTAAACATGCATCGTTCGATTATGTCTTTTAAGTGTCTCACCCCTTTAAAAAATAGATCGCTTGAGATTGGAAATTCAAGTTTTTTTACAGTTACATTATTGGTTGTGGCCGAGCTAACTATGCTATCGTCAAATATGTCAGATATCAAGAAATGACAGACAAGACGCCATTTTGTTTTTCTTAAATGGCAACCATAATTAATAACGACACCCGTAGATGGCATTCCGCTGTCCGATATCAAAAATGTATAATTGTTGATATCTATTTTCAACCGTTCCGGAGATACGGGGCTTCCTTAACATGCATCGTTCGATTATGCGTTTTAAGTGTCTCACCCCTTTAAAAAATAGATCGCTTGAGATTGGAAATTCAAGTTTTTTTACAGTTACATTATCTGTTGGGGCCGAGCTAACTATGCTATCGTAAAATATGTCAGATATCAAGAAATGACAGACAAGACGCCATTTTGTTTTTTTTAAATGGCAACCATAATTAATAACGACACCCGTAGATGGCATTCCGCGGTCCGATATCAAAAATGTATAATTGTTGATATCTATTTTCAACCGTTCCGGAGATACGGGGCTTCCTAAACATGCATCGTTCGATTATGTCTTTTAAGTGTCTCACCCCTTTAAAAAATAGATCGCTTAAGATTGGAAATTCAAGTTTTTTTACAGTTACATTATTGGTTGTGGCCGAGCTAACTATGCTATCGTCAAATATGTCAGATATCAAGAAATGACAGACAAGACGCCATTTTGTTTTTTTTTAAATGGCAACCATAATTAATAACGACACCAGTAGATGGCATTCCGCGGTCCGATATCAAAAATGTATAATTGTTGATATCTATTGTCAACCGTTCCGGAGATACGGGGCTTTCCATAAATGCATCGTTCGATTATGCGTTTTAAGTGTCTCACCCCTTTAAAAAATAGATCGCTTGAGATTGGAAATTCAAGTTTTTTTACAGTTACATTATCTGTTGGGGCCGAGCTAACTATGCTATCGTCAAATACGTCAGATATCAAGAAATGACAGAGAAGACGCCATTTTGTTTTTTTTAAATGGCAACCATAATTAATAACGACACCAGTAGATGGCATTCCGCGGTCCGATATCAAAAATGTATAATTGTTGATATCTATTTTCAACCGTTCCGGAGATACGGGGCTTCCTAAACATGCATCGTTCGATTATGTCTTTTAAGTGTCTCACCCCTTTAAAAAATAGATCGCTTAAGATTGGAAATTCAAGTTTTTTTACAGTTACATTATTGGTTGTGGCCGAGCTAGCTATGCTATCGTCAAATATGTCAGATATCAAGAAATGACAGACAAGACGCCATTTTGTTTTTTTTTAAATGGCAACCATAATTAATAACGACACCAGTAGATGGCATTCCGCGGTCCGATATCAAAAATGTATAATTGTTGATATCTATTTTCAACCGTTCCGGAGATACGGGGCTTTCCATAAATGCATCGTTCGATTATGCGTTTTAAGTGTCTCACCCCTTTAAAAAATAGATCGCTTGAGATTGGAAATTCAAGTTTTTTTACAGTTACATTATCTGTTGGGACCGAGCTAACTATGCTATCGTCAAATACGTCAGATATCAAGAAATGACAGACAAGACGCCATTTTGTTTTTTTTAAATGGCAACCATAATTAATAACGACACCAGTAGATGGCATTCCGCGGTCCGATATCAAAAATGTATAATTGTTGATATCTATTTTCAACCGTTCCGGAGATACGGGGCTTCCTAAACATGCATCGTTCGATTATGTCTTTTAAGTGTCTCACCCCTTTAAAAAATAGATCGCTTAAGATTGGAAATTCAAGTTTTACGATAAGCTATAAAACAATGTTTTAATTTAGCAGTAAAAAGGTTAGTCGCTTTCTTGTTGGTGAACTCATTGTGCCATCTATGAATTTAACGTAGCAGATTTAGGAAATCGGCTCATATGGCCTTCTTATAGTTTGATATTTAATGCTTTTACTCTTTATAATTTTATTAAACACACAAGTTTCAAAAGTCGAACGATGACTAACCTCTTTCATTTTTACTATCGAACTGTTACTGACGACATCTATTGTCAACACACAATATTAACTAACTAAATAGTTTACGGTTTTCAATGTGAAGATACTAAAACATTGATTTTCTGAGACACAATAATTCAAAGTCACTATATTTTCATGAACCTTTTCAATAATAAAGTGGAATCTAACGTTGTTTACTTCTTCGATTGAACATCCCGTTTTTAATTAATGTGATTGCACTTTGATTGTCTATATTCAAGTTTGTCTTTATGTCACCACCAGTTAATTCGTCGATAACCGATTTAAGGTATAGATTGTCTTTTACGTCGCCATGTACTCTGACTCAGTACTGGAAAGTGAAACAATGGGTTGTTTTCTTGAGCACCACGATATTGGTCCACTCAGAAAAATATTATGTACCCTCTAGTACCTTTACGAATCTCTATGTGTCCTGCAAAGTCCGAATCATAAAACCCATTTAGTTTTTCAGAGTTCGAGTCTGTTGAGTAACTGATTCCATTACTTTTTGTGGTCACTAAATACCGAAAAATACGTTTTATATTAGTCACATCTTGTTCAGTTGAGTTTTCCATTTTTCTGCTACAGTAATTTACAGCATAAGCAATGTCAGGTCTTGTTTTATTAGTTAGGTACAGCGGGCATCCAACTGCTTCTCTATAAGGATAATTGACATCTGAATTCACAGCTTTAATTTTATTTTCTGCGTTGACAGAATCCATAGGCGTAATTGCAAATTTTGCATGTTGCATATTATTAAACTTTTCTAGTATTGATTGAACATATCTTTCTTGATTTAGAGCAATTCTACCAGGCTGTTTCTTAATTTCTAAACCTAAGAACTTAATAGGATCTTCACACACTGTCATTTCAAACTTTTGCTTTAGGTTTGTTAATAAAATTGTTAGTTCGGTATCATTTTTACTAATTACAATACCGTCATCAACAAAGATAGCCAGATACAGTGTTTGTTGATCATTCATAAATAAACACTGGTCACTTTTCAGTGCAACTAAGCAATTTGTTTTTAAAAAATCTGTGAATGTTTCATTCCATTTTAGTGGAGCTTGTTTTAACCCATATAATGATTTGCTTTGCTAAGTTGACAAACTTTATTTTCATTATTTTTATTCTCCTTATTTATTTTATTTATCGTATTGCAATATACATGTCTTCTCTATATATAACACAATCAAATCTTAATATCTAGGCTTTCAATCCAAGTAACAGCCGATGGAGCGGCCCTCAAGAAGTCTGTTGCTGTGCAGTGGCTTTGTCGATCATCGCACTCATAGGCCAGGTGGTGGATGGTTTGACGTTCACCGCAGTCGCAGGTGTTGCTATCGGATTTACCCCATTTGTGTAGGGAATCTGCACATACGCCGCATCCCGTACGTATACGGTTTAACGAGCACCATATTTTTCTCGGTAGGGTACATCCTGGGACTGGTTCATTTGTGTGGAGAACGTTATGGATGTCTGGAGGTGCTACATTTTGCCATGTTTGCAACCATTCGTGATCCAGATTGAAGTTTCTTGCGGTTAGGTCTATGGCCGTTTGAATTGGGGGTTTTCTGGAGCGTAGCCTGTGGCCGAGTTGGGCGATGTCTGCGTGGATTTGAAGTAGTAATTGTTTTGTATCTTTCTATATTCTCTACAAAGTGCTTCTGAGCGACGTAGGTGAGATGGAGGTATATTGCAGAGGGTCGGCAGCCAGAACGTAGGTGTACATTTGATAGTACCACTGATATTTCTTAAAGAGTTATTAAGTTGGGTATCTACCAGTTTAGAGTGAGGACTATTCAGCCACACAGGCGCACAGTATTCAGCCGTGGAGTATACAAGTCCAAGGACAGAACTACGAAGCGTTTCTGCTGAGGCACCCCAGCTGGTGCTGCTTAATTTGTAGATGATATTGTTTCTAGTCTTCAACTTAGCAGCTACATTTGTTAGGTGGGTTTTGAAGGAGAGTGTGCGGTCTAGTGTTATGCCCAAGTACTTCGGGTGGTTATTGTGCTTAAGGCGGGTTCCGTTAGCCATTTTATTATTAAGATGGAAGCATGATGTCTCAGTTTTGGTTACGCTAGGTTTGAGTCTCCAGTTGATGAAAAAGTTGTTTATGGCCTTTTGGTCCTCGTTTAAGACGCTTTCTGCAGCCATTAGATTTTTGTGTCTATAGCCAAGGGCCATATCATCGGCGTAATTGAACTTTTTGGAACGGGTTTTGGGTAGATCTGACACATATAGGTTAAACAATAGCGGGGCAAGAACGGATCCCTGTGGTAAGCCATTGTTAAGTACTCTCTTCTTGCTTGAGTGTTCGCCCATATGAACTTGGAAGGTGCGGTTGCTAAGCATGTTTTCGATGAGTCTTGTTATTGTTTTGCACCTGGTGGTTTTTAAGAGCTTGTACATTAGGCCCTGGCGCCAGACCGTGTCATATGCTGCAGTAAGGTCTATGAAGACAAAGGACTACTTTTCTTGTTTTTGAAAACTTGCCTCGATGAAAGTTGTCAGGCTAAGAACCTGGTCGCAGCAACTTCGGTTTTTTCTAAATCCAGCCCGCTCTATGGGGATTTGTTGCATGATTGTATCGTGTATGCGGTTATTTATGAGTCTTTCCAATAGTTTATAGCAGGAGCTAAGCAATGCAATGGGCCTGTAGCTTTCTGGTTTATCTTTATCTTTGCCGGGCTTAAGTAATGAAATTATTTTTGAGTTCTTTAATTTTGGTGGGATATAGCCAGTATGTAGGATCTCGGAGTAGAATCTGCACAGCCAGCTTTTTGTTACGGGCCCGCAGTTCGACAGGAATTCCGGGTGTATCCCATCGTGCCCCGGAGCTTTTCCGGTTTTCATATCTTTTATAGCGTCTTCTACCTCCTTTATTGAGAAAGTTCTGGCGTGTAAAGACTCTAATGTGATCTCTTTTTTCAGCTGGGTAAGCTCCTTTTTAATGGATGACGTATGTTTTTTGTCACTCGGTGCTCTAGAAGTAAGAACAATGTGGTTTGCTATCTGATCTGGACTTACTGCTGGATCAATTCTTACAGGTGGCGTGCTTGCCCCAAGTTTCCTTAGCAAGCTCCAGGCTTTACGGCTTGAATGTTTAAAGTCCACTTTGGCGACAGTTTGGGACCATTTTATTCTCCTAACCTTCTGTTACATACATGAAGATGGTTTCTGACAAGTTTCCATACAAGAATGCGTTTTTAATGTCAAATTTTGTAATTGTCATTTAATTTTTTACTGGTAATGCAAATAAAATTCTAAACGAGCTCATATTTACGACTGGACTAAAAGTCTCATCGTAATCGATACCACTCTGTTGTTGACAGCCTCAAATGACTAGTCTTGCTTTGTATCTGTTATCTTATTTTATTCAAAATTTATTTTCTTGCACTTTATTCTGGTTGACATAAGTCCTGGTTCTTGTCGAGTGATTCTTTTTCTTCATCTAAAGCAGCTTTCCATTCATTTTTTTTTTGACCTGTTAGTGCTTTATGGTAGGTTAATAATGATTCATTTTCACCACCTAACTCATAGTATTTTAGTTTATTTGGTAAATTTACTTTTCTTCCTCTTTATGTTTCACTATAACTTTTATTTTCTTTCGAGCCTTCTCCTAATTCTTGCATGTTTTCTTTGTCTTGAATTCTGTCTTGTTCTGGGCGCATTTTCTTCCTCTAATTTTTCAGGAACAACTTCTTCAATTTTATCAATTTCTTTATCTTCTTGTTCTACACTCACTGTAACTGTTTCACTTATTGTCTGTCTCTCTCTTTCTATAAATACCACATCTCTTCGTACAACAATTTTTCTTGCTGCTTCATCCCATAAGCGATAACCATTAAGAGCATCTAATACCAGCAAGTATTTTTTACTTCTAGAGTTTAGTTTTTTGAAATAACCTAAGGTTTTAGCATGAGCTGTCAAGCCGAAAACTTGTAACTTTGACATATCTGGTTTTGTTCCTGTTTAACATTCTATAGAAGTTTTATCAACTGTGTCTGTGGGGCTTCAATTTAATAAATAAGCAGCAACATAGGTAGCTTTACCCCATAGCTCTTTATTTAGATTTGCATCAAAAATTAACGCTCGTGCTTTTTCTAATAATGTTCTGTTTAGCCTCTCAGCCTTTTCGTTTAATTGCGGACTGTGTGGAATAGTAACATCAAAGACTATACCCTTAGCTTTACACCACTGCTTGAAATTTATGTTAGCATATTCACCCCCATTGTCACATCGAATGTTTGCAACTTTTGTATTATGGTAAGCCTCTGCTTCTTTACTAAATTCTTTTAAATGTTCCACTGCTTCGAATTTACTTTTTATTAAATACACTCTATAGTAGTGCGTGTAATCATCAAGTACTGTTAATATGTATTGTTTTTCATCCCAAGTTTTAGGTTCAATGGGGCCACATAAGTCTGTACGGAGTATTTTAAGAGGTCTATTTGTTCTATGTCTTACTGTGTTGAATGGAAGTCTTGTTTGTATAGCTTCCAGACAAACTTTACAATTTTATCGGATATTACTGTCGATTTTAGTTAATGTCATATCGGTTGCCAAATCAGTTGGTTTCTTCATATTATTTAGACCTAAATGCCCTAGTTTTCTGTGCCACTCTTCAGTTTTTTTATGATTTTCTGTTAAGTTGCTTCCTATTTCTCGATCTAGACTTACTATGTACAAACCATTTTCTTCCTTTTTAACATATCGCAGTCCTCTGCGACATGTTATACATCTGTTCGCACAAAATCTTGACAACCCATGATCGCCTCTTGAAAATTTTCGTCTATATAGGCGCTTCGGTGAAAATAATGTATGTATGTATGTTGTCGTTGTAGTAGTAGTGATGTCAGTTTCGACATTTTCACATTTGCGATTTTTTTTTCGGAAACGGTTAAAGTGGGACGATTGAAACTTTTTGGATTTAGAGAGGAATAGTAAGGGTAAGTTGTGTAAAAATTTCAAATATACGGGGTGTACTAAAAAAAAGTTATTAAACCCTGAAGTCGAAAAATGTCGGATTCTCGTTGAAACACATTACAGGTAGCAAATATTATTTTTATCGATTTAAACTTTTTCGACGCGTAGACGACCGTGGGCTACAGAAGCCTATTGTTTGTGAGCGTGATCGAAAGTTTATAAATAATTTTCCTGATTTTTTTCAAGGTCGAAAATGGGCCGAAAAAGGTACCTATTGGATTGCTAATAAGTCAAATTGGGTGCATCCGATCGACATTCGGTTTGGATAATCGTTTAGGCCATCTCAAGTACTACCTTTTCCCATATATTGTTCTATACCTAACTGGAATGAAAATTGTCAAAAATTGTAAGAAAGGGAAAACAATGATTTTAGACCCGATTTGTTCACGGTTTTTATTTTTTTTCGTACGGAAAAAGACTTTCGATCGAAATGTTGTATACTTTAGCGGATAGAGCTCGTCAAATTGTATTGGGTAGATATTTTTTCGTTTCTCTATCTTTAATACGGAAAAAAAGGCAACCTTTTCAATTTTGATTTCTTGACTGGGTTTTTGCATCGCACTGGTTCGCTTAAACACGCCTGCAAGTGTATATAACTTTTTGAATTTTTTTCTGGTCCACTCTATCAACGGAAAAACAAGCCTTAATTTGCATGGTATGCGCGCTCTGTCAAAACATATTTTAGTGGCTTAATCGTGTGTTGCTTGGGCTCGTTGTCCTTCAGACCCATGTATCCCGGAATCCATATTAAGGTGATTTTGCTATTTAAACTTAGTTCAGATAGTGCTTTGTGACAGTTCCGTACCATTTTTGAAGTACACTATCTCGATTTGACTGTCAGAGAATATCTTGATTGTTCTGTGTACATACTGGTGTCAATTTATCAACACTCTTGCACACATTTTAATGGCATGACTATGGAGGACTTGAGGTAGGAGGCCGATCGCAATGCATTGGATTCGGTCCCAAATTAGCATCGGTAATTCAGCTTTACGAGTCGCCTTAAGATAGCGCTCGTGTTTAAGGTGGGCTATCAAATAAATGGTTTGTTATGGCGTTTAGTAGCTGTTTGGTATAATCTGTAGGTGGTCCATCAGGATGTACAAAAAAGGGTGATTTTGATAAAACACAAAGATGGCCGGCAGCTGTAGCAAAACCTCTGACTACTTTAGAATTAGAACTGTTTTGATTTAAAATCCTTACACATCCTAACAACAAATCCAAGTAACTTATTACAATGTGTCGTCCAAATGCAACTTATCCGATAATATTGGTCTTAATTAACTAATTTAAAATTATTATTTTTATAGTGTCAAATAAAGCATTAACATCAGCTTGAACAAATTCACTGTTTCATTTTTTTTGCGCATACAGTTTAAGATAATCTGCATAAAGTAGGAACTTACAGAGGACAAGACTGAATGTCATTGATATACATATTTTATTATTAGAAACAGCGACCCCAAGTGAGAACCTTGCGGAATACCCAATATTCAAAATGGCCACAATTTAAAGCGATCGACCTCAGAAAGTCTCCATGCAAACAGATTAAAGCAAACTTGTGGATCAAAGTATTATGGTTTATTGAAATTGTCGGTGTACAGTTACAGTTACATGACTACAGAGAGTATTAGTTAAAACAAGAAAGAAAGGAAGGCAAGGAGCAAAAAAATGTTTATTAAAATATAAAATTAATTGTAATTCTTAAATACTAACTCTACATACAAAGTTATTTTCAAATAAAAGTAGATAATCATGATCATTTAACGGGAACTTTTAGACATGTGGCACATTCAAATGTAATCAAAGATGTATTCCTGTATTCTATCATAATTCTGTGGCTTGGTTGAACAAGGGCCTATCTGACAAAATCAAGTTTTGAGATAATCGAGGATTTGCATGAGAATTTAAAATGCTTATTGTTTCGATATTTCTTTTCCGAATGTGATATAATTTTGGTAGAGTCTACTTTAAAGCAGTATTGTTTATAGGATATAATTATTTTATATTAATCTTTTATATTTATTATACTTTTGATTGTTAGGCCCCTGCATTTTTTAAATTATGTACATAGGCCCTAATTATAATAGGGATAAGTAGCAGTTAGGCCCTAAAAACTGTTACTTAGGCCTTATTGTTAACAATAAAAGTACATAGGCCGTTTTTATTTAGCTAAAACGGATTTTATTTTATTTTTGTGAGGCTGCTAATAATTTAAAATCAAACGGCAATAATTTACTTAAAGTTATTTATGTAAAGAAAAACATTTAACGAAATTTCACTAAAAACAAAAAAAATAATGTTCTCATTTCTAAGCAAAAATAAAACACTGTAAAAAAAAACAACGTTAAAACGCAAAGTCCGGTTCAACTTATTCATCATAGTCAGGCGAACCTGTTGGACAAACTTCCTCATGTTCGTCTTGATCATTTAATGATTTTAAATTCATATAGAATAGTCGACTATTAGGAAGTATGAAACACAACAAACTTTTTATATCATCCAATTTCTTTTTAGGAAGAGGAAGGGTATACGAGGTATGTAACTTTTCTAAAGTCGGCGATGCTGGTTGTCCTTTTTTCTTTCTGTTTATATCCCAAACTTTAAATTTGTCATCTTCCAAAAAGGTTTATTTGTAAAAAATCTTTCCATGATTATCTTTAGTGTATCGAAAATAGTTTGCTTTTAGAAATGACATTTGTTCTCCTTCTGCATTTTTTTTTTTCGGTTTACAAAATGTGCTTTTTGAAGAGCATCGATGTTATAAAAATCATCCTGTGACATGTCAATTACTTTAATTCCCCCTTTCCACACAAGCCGGAAAGAATATCAAAACAAACGAAACTAAATGTTGAGGTTATGGTATTTGATCCCAATGTTTATAGGCCTATGTCGTAATTAAGCCGTAACAAAATTATTGGTTCCAAATTAATAAAGGCCTAAGTAACATATTGAACCTAAATTTACAAAATAATGTATATTATTTGTTTCTCTTAGGCCTGTTTTAATTTTTACCGGTAAAATTAAAAGGGCCTAAGTAAATATAGATCCAATATTTTACAATTTTTATAACCTAAGTTGCAGATAGGCCCTTTAAGAAAAAATTAAATAAAATGGTAAAAAGGACCTAAGAGCACATAGAACACATTCTTTGGGCCTATTATTCACTTATGCCCTTTTGTGTTTTTAAACTTTACCGTTACAGTTAGATAATACCAATAAAAACGGGTTCTAAATGAACATAGGCCTTTATATGCATTATATTTTTTGCACTTAGGTCCTTTTTACTTTAAATTTTCATAAAAATAACAGCTTTATTTACTTGGGACCACTTTTATTTGAAAGAGTGGTATTTATTTAGTCAGTTAGGCCCAATAACGCATTTTTTAAAAATTTGTACTTAGGCCCTTTTTCTACCAAGCCACAGAATTTAGCTGATTATTATTTACATTTATTTGTAAAAGAACTTAATTGAGAAATAAAAATATTCACAAAAACAGATGAAAATTACATTTTTATACCAAAAATAATTAAGTATGTTAAAGCAAGAGATTATTCAACAAAAAAAAACTGGAATTTAGATTTATCGATTTGTATAAATTTTTATCAAGTAGTATATAATTTCAAGTAGCAAATAATTCATCTAAATATCAATTTAATGAATTTAAAAAAATTATACCCAAAGGTTTATCCGACTTAGCAATTAAAAATGCTCATATGTGTACAAGAATACACAAGAGAAATTAAATGAAATAAAAATACAATAAAAGACAATTAAAGTAGAAAGTAAAGATGCTTAAATTATTTGAAATAAATTTAAGAAATATAAAAGGTTAAGAAAAATAATAGCCAGTTATATATACAGTGAGGACCTAAAGTCCGTCCCCCCCCCTCTAACTTCTAAACCGTTCGGTATATTTTAATGAAATTTTGAACGATAATATTTGAGCAAGTCTTGCACTTTTTGACATACCAATGACAGCTTTAAATGTCAAGATGACAGCTGGGTCCGCTTTTGGAATATTTTTTTAAATGGAACACCCTGTATATTTTTACATTTTTAAATTCCGCATAAAATTATAATTATTTTTTATTAAATGCATTATTAGTCTATACTTCATAGTTTCCGAGATATTGACTCTCGAAAAGTGACATTTTTGAACTTTTACAGCTTATAACCTTCTAAGAGTACGTCTCAGAGCAAAACGGCTTACATGTCCCTATCTTCAATTTTTATTATCTTCCCAAAAAAATCAACTTCCGGTTAAACCGGATGTAACTCGAAAGCAGGAAATATAGTTGTTCCGGTTTAACTGGAAGTTGATATTTTTGGGAAGATAATAAAAATTGAAGATAGGGACATATAAGCCGTTTTGCTCTAAGACGTACTGTTAGAAGGTTATAAGCTGTCAAATTTCAAAAATGTCACTTTTCGAGAGTCAATATCGCGGAAACTATAAAGTATAGACTAATAATGCATTTAATAAAAAATAATTATAATTTTATGTGGAATTTAAAAATGTAAAAATATACAGGGTGTTCTATTTAAAAAAATATTCCAAAAGCGGACCCAGCTGTCATCTTGACATTTAAAGCTGTCATTGGTATGTCAAAAAGTGCAAGACTTGCTCAAATATTATCGTTCAAAATTTCATTAAAATATACCGAACGGTTTAGAAGTTAGAGGGGGGGGACTTTAGGTCCTCACTGTATAACAAAATAAATGTTGTAGCAAGCAAGCAAATAAGTCGAATATCACTTATCTTACGAATTCTGTGAACATGTGATTTTTCGAATATAACAAAAATGTATGCTTTAAATATTATGATAAATTGAGTTATTCTATTTCTTACTAATATTAGTTTTTAGTAATAAGCAGATAAGTAAACTTATCTTGTTGTTCATGGCGGCGGTGTTACAATTATGTTCAAATAATATATAGAGTTATTTCCTGGTGCACGGAGAAATACCTCCGCCACGCTAAAAACTTGTTAACTTATCTGTTTGTTCTCTCAGCAGGTGGTTGTTTTTGAGGTTATAATAAATTATCCAGTAGACAGAATATTATATCGACGAGTTTGTATTATTATTTAAAATTGGGAGGAAAACAAGCAGCAGCACTCAGACTGTCAAAGCTACATATTGGACCCATTGCAATTAACAAAGACAAGAAAAAGAACGTTATGGAACTTTTGCCCTTTATTAACATACAGTTTCGACCTTTTTACGAAGGTTTATTGGTAGCTGATTGTCCTGATATAGATCCAGATTTAGTGGAGATCGATCCCGACGAGCAATAGTAGCCCAATATTATTATTATTATTTTGGTTGTGTTGTTGTGCATAATACATTTTTACTATTGCAAAATAAATATTGTTAAATAAATATTACCTTTAATATAATGTTAAGTAAGTATTTCTAAGTATGTATTTAAAACACACAGTTAAGATATCTCGAGTTATCCTAAAATGTATCTTAAACTATAATTGAATAAATTGAATATCCGGATAAGTCGCTCAAAATACACTTAAGATCCTTTCATTGCATATAACAATATTCTAACTTATACATAACCTATTTTAGTTGCAAAAATTCCATAATACCTGTTGGGCAAATTTCCTCAACAAACTGAATATTGTTTTGTCTATCCTTAACCATTTTTTATTTTCTTTATTATTTCGTGCTTAGGACAAAATAAAACACAGGGTTTCTCACTTAGTCGATGTTTCCTATTTATTTAAATGCTTTCCTAATTAAGACTAAAAAACATTGTGATTATCAAAAACAGTGTCAGTATTAAACACTAATATTACAATACACAATATTTTTAAATCAAAAACTATAATCTGTTAAGATATAAACAATCGATTTAATTACTACTTTTAAAGAAATTAACAATAACGAATAAAAGGTCATATAAAATATTTCATCAATAAATAAATAGTAAAACTATATAGATATTCTGTGCTAGTGCTTATAGTAGAAATAAACTTGATATATTCAACAGAAAAATTACTCATATTTTGTAAGTTTCTCTGGCGTACCGTATAGCAAAACTGTCAGTAAAAATGATAGTGTAGAGTTAATATGAAGTCAAGCAATACTTGCGCGATATTTTGAAAGCGTTGAGGGTTGAAGTTACCAAATACTGTCGGCATCCCTGTAAGATCCTCTTTAAAGGCGGTGGCTTTTGAAAATTTGAAATCTACCTATTCATATAAGTACGATATATTTTTAATGGTGCCTTATGTGAAAGTTTAAGTGTAGGTTTTTACTAAACACAAAATATTAATACTATAAGTCGTATTATGTGAAATATCAAATAACATTTGTATGAAGGACCTTTATTTATTCGAGTAACTTTTTTGACATGAATCTTGTGTGGTGTCTTGTACCCGACGTTATAATGAGATTTATTTAAAATTTCTCATCATTGTTATGTACGAGTATGACGCTTGCAATATCTGAAAATGAAAATGATTAAATAAATCAAAATAAATTGAAATTATTACTGCTGTAACAATCTAATCTTATCGTTTACCACCCAATATAAAGGCTGAACTTACAGTATATGTTTGTCAATTATTATAATTAAATAATAAAAATGGTTTTAAAAGAAAGAAATCAACTATAAGAGCAGTATATAAAGCTTTAGCACAAATATTGAAACAATACTGCATTTTCATAAGAACCTTCCGTTCTCACTTTCCAACAAGTCAGCAGTTCAGCCACGACACAACAGTGAACCGACCAGTGAACCGACCAGCGAACCAATCAATACCGAAGCCGCACGAACTTCTCCACGACACACTGATCAACCTTTGGACCGAAATACCGCTGCATTCGTTATCGTCTAAGGGTGTTCATTTGAAAACTTCCCACCTCAATTTTCCTGCTTTAAAATGAAAATGTGGAAAATCGCTCGGACCAGTCGATTTTTATTTCGAGGGGGACATCGTATATTGTCAATTTTGTTACTTCAAGCCCCTAGGAGGGAGGGAGGGGGTAAGATCTAAATCTTAAATGGGTACCCCTATTTTATATAATTTTTTTGGATTCTGCATAAAATTCTGAACATTTTTTTAATAAAAGCATTATTAGTCTATACTTAACAGTTTCCGAGATATCGTCGGCTTACTTTCAAAACCTCCTAAGTCTGATTTTTACCACTTATGAGGTTTTGATGCAAATAAATTTAAAATAATATTATTCAACATCCGGCAAAAGCTCCTAAGTCTGCGATTTATTTTAGCGACATCTATCGGCATATTAAAAAACCTTCTATGTCGGTACGCTGTCTGACGTTACTCAAAACCTTCTAAGTCTATACATTTCGCATGCGGCCATTATTATAAAAATGTGTGCTAGTGATTTTTAGCTAATCACTGAATAAAATCCGAAGAAATAGTTAAAAAGTTACTTTATTCATTAGAACACACGGTAAGTAATTCATAATTAACTTTAAAATTTTGATCATTGGCTTATTATTTTATAAATTTGCCTAATTTGTACCAAAAACGACTTAGGAGGTTTTGATTTACCCCCTTTCATGGCAAATATTGTTAAGAAGTAGACTTACACGGTTTTGATTTATTAAGCAGTATTATTACAATTTTTACTTTTTAAATTATTATTTATTTATCATAATAATGTAAAATTTTTTTCAAGATGTACGGGGGGATGAGCAGAAATAAGTTTATGGTAACTTTAGCTACAAATTTAAATAAAACTAATGGTGCAACTTCGTCGGGAATGGAAAGTACATCGGCTTCATTTTTGGAAATTAACAAAGTAAATAACAATGATGCTCTAGTAATAAATACAATCAATGAGACTGAAAATGGGAATTGCCTTGATCTTCAGACGGAAATAGACGAAGCAGTTAAAGTATTAATTGATAACTGTGGAAATGAAAATGATGAATTACTGTTGTTAAGCGATCTCAATAGTAAGAAGTATCTACTTTATTTTTACTAAGTAATTTTATTATTACGAATAAATTTTAGGTGATACAGAAACTGCATTTTCCAAGGCGCACATTGAAATTGACATTATTGCCGAGCCTAGCACTTCAGGAACAATCGACAACGAGGATGTTGCCGACCCTGGCACGTCAGGAACAATCGACAACGAGGATATTGCCGAGCCTAGCACTTCAGGAACAATCGACAATGAGAATGTTGCCGAGCCTGGCACTTCAGGAACAATTGACAACGAGGATATTGCCGAGCCTGGCACTTCAGGAACTTTTATGGAAAACCAGGAGCGATGTGATAATGATCAAAACTACGTGCCCAATGAAAGTGAATATGAAGAGAGTGAAGATGAATATCTTGATATCAGCAAACAACGGGAAAGAAAAAAATTGGCTAAAGAAAATGGTGGACAAGAAAACGAGATGTTAGTCGAAAATATTGAAGAATACATTGAAATAAAAAGAAAAAGGAAACGAAAACCTGATACTGGTAGTTGGAAAAGGCAAGAGTGCAAGAATAAACGTGAGAAGGGCGAAAAATATGATGGCTTTAGAAAAAATCCAGAGGGAAAATGGACAATTGACATAGGAAAACCATCTCGTGAAATGAAACCTTTCTGTAACTGTAAGATGTCAGAAAAATCAAACAAAGTAAAATGCCGAATTTTCACAGAAGAAGATAGACAAGACATTTTTAATCAATTCTGGCAAAATATGACTTGGCCTCAAAAGAAAATTTACATTTCAAGCCTTGTAGACAGCATGGCTCCAAAAGATTTAAAAAACCAAATCAACGGAAGTTCAAGACGTTCTAATACATTTGTATGCCATTTTAAAAAAAATGGTGTTCGTGAAAGAGTGTGTCAGGTTATGTTTATAAATACTTTAAGCTTGGGAACTTGGTCCTTGCATAACTGGGCAAATTTAAGTAAGGATGATACTGAAGATGTTAATTTACCTCACACAACTAGGATCAACCCTAGGCATGAAGCAGAGAGAATTGGATTAAGGAACTTTTTTATTGAATTGCCGAAAATGGAATCTCATTATTGTAGAGTTTCATCGAGTAAGAACTATTTGGAGCCCATTTGGCAAAGTAAAGCTGTGTTATACAGAAGTTATCTTGAGTACTGTGAAGACAAGAGTGTTAAACCTCTTTCCATAAAGACATTTCATGAGGAGTTTAATTTAAATAATTTAAGTTTATACTCTCCGAAAAAAGATCAATGTGACCTATGCGTCTCATATAAGGCTGGAAACAAAGATGAGCAGTTATATAATCAACACGTTACCAAGAAAAATAGAGCACGCGATGAAAAATCATCAGATAAAAGCACAGCTCGGCGCGTTTTTACAATGGATCTCCAATCAATACTTCTTTGTCCAATGCTTAAAGCTTCAAAAATTTATTACAAAAAGAAATTAGTAGTCCATAACTTTACTTTGTTTAATTTAATAACAAAAGATGCATATTGCTTCCTGTGGCATGAAGCTGAAGGAAAAGTCACCGCAAATGAATTTGCAACAATTTTGTACAATTTCATAGAAGAATCCAATTTGTCAGAAGGGGAAGAAATTATTTTGTATAGTGATGGATGCACTGCCCAAAATAAAAACTGCACTTTGTCAAATGCACTTTTGCATTTATCAGTAAACCAGGGCATAATTATTACTCAGAAATACTTGGTAAGTGGCCACACCCAGATGGAGTGCGACAGCATGCACTCCACAATTGAGCGCAAAATCCGTAATAGAGAAATTTATTCACCTGCTGGCTATATTGCTGCTTGCAAATCCGCTCGCTCAAATCCACAGCCCTATCAAGTTAAATATTTAAATCACACATATTTTAAAAACTTCTCTGCGCTCAATTACCACACTTCCATTCGTCCTGGCTATAAAACAGGAGATCCTACTGTCAATGATTTGTGTGCCATTCAGTACAGACCTAATGGAAAGCTATACTACAAATTGAATTTTGACGATGATTGGATAGTATTGGAAAAGAGACTAAGCAGGAAAGATCAAGGGGTTGGTGATATAGTTCCTCTTTATCAAAATCCACTACCCATTAAAAAAAGTAAATACGACCATTTACAGCAATTAAAAGAAGTCATACCTGCGGACTATCATCTTTTTTATGACACACTACCATTTAAAGCAGACTAATTATTTTTATTTTTTATGTTTTTTCTTTTATTAGAATAGGTACATATTTTAGGTGTTTTTTTATCATTGCTTTCCATTGTTTAGTTCATATTATTATAATATTTTCTATGTATTTAGAAAGAATTCGGAATAAACAAAACCTAGTAAGTCTCCAACATTACCTGTTTTTTTGTTTCAAAACCTTCTATGTCTCATTAAAACTAATATAATTGTAATATTGAGTGAAAATTTGTGTGAAAAAGTCAAAATGATCTATAATTTATATTTAATAAAATTTTAGTTCACAAGAATAGTCTATAATACTTTAAATACGTTTTTGGTCCTTCCTGTAAAATTAGTCTAAAATGACTTAGGAGGTTTTGAAAGTAAGCCGACGATATTTACTCTTGAAAAATTACATTTTTGAACTTTGACAGCGTCTAGCTTTCTAACTGTACCTCTTAGAGCAAAACGGCTTACATGTCCCTGTCTTCGATTTTATTATCTTTCCAATAGTGTGAACTTTCGGTTAAACCGGATGTAAGAAATATAGTACTTCCGGAAGCGGCGAAGTCTAGCTGATATTTATCAGCTAGACTTCGCCCTTTAAAAATTGTCAGCTAGACTCCCTTTAAGAATTGTAATTTATAATTTATATTCTTAATAAAGACTATTATTATTATTATTATTATTATTATTATTATTGTTATTATTATTATTATTATTATTATTATTATTATTATTATTATTATTATTATTATTATTATTATTATTATTATTATTATTATTATTATTATTATTATTATTATTATTATTATTATTATTATTATTATTATTATTATTATTATTATTATTATTATTATTATTATTATTATTATTATTATTATTATTATTATTATTATTATTATTATTATTATTATTATTATTATTATTATTATTATAATAGTAATCTGAAAATGTAAGGTTAATTAAATAGAGAAATCAAAAAGGTATACGTCTTTATGCTATTTTTGCAAGAAGGAAACTAACGGGTGTCATCAAAGTGTCCTGCAGTAGTCGGATCTAGTATAAGAAAGAAAAAGAGAAAATACCAGGCCAGGCATGTGTTTGGGAGAGAAAGAACAAAGCATGAGTATGATCGAGTGAGACAGAGCTAACGGATGTCTAGCAGTAGTTCGATCTCAACAAATGAGCGGAAATGAGACGAAGATCTTAAACCGATGTGGATTAGAACGAGGCGGAGCTAATAGGTATCACTAAGTGTCGTGCAGTAGCCCGACCTTGTATATTAGAAGAAGAAAAAAATCAGAAATAAAAAGGCCGGTGCGTGTGAGAGGGTGTATGAGTGTGTGTGTGAGTAATAAAGGTATACCGTATGAAACAAGACTAAAAGGTATCAGGAAACGTGTTCTGCAATAGTCTGATATTATGTATAAATGCGAAAGAGACGAAAAATTTTAAAGAACGTACCAATGGGTTTTAGAATGAGGCACAACTAACTGGTATCACGTAACATGACCTCCAGTAACTCGACCGCGTATATAAAATAGAAAGAGAAAACAACTGACCCAGTATGTGACAGAGAACAGCGTAAAAATGTGCTACCGACGGTGGCGGCGAAGGGAAACGCGGTTTTGTAGTCTACACCAGTGGTTCCCAAATGGTGGTCCGCGGACCCCTTGGGGTCCGCGGCGTATTTTTTGGGGATCCGCAAACCTACGGAGCACAAAGGGAAAATAAAACAAAAATAACTAAATAACTCACCAGTAGAATAATAGAGATAATCCTTGTGTTTTAAGTTTATTATTGTTTTTAAGGAAAATACGTTGTATTGATAAATAAAATGTTGTTAAAATAAGTTACAAAACGGTTGTTTTAGTACTTTTAAAGATTAACTGGCCATGGGAGTCCGATTTCGGGGGTCCGGGATTTTGCGAAATTTGGGAACCACTGGTCTAGACGATGGCCATTACCGCCGAGGTTGATTGGTTGTGGGTATAGCTAGCTGGTCGGCAACTGTGTCATGACTGAACTGGCAACTGGGTCATTTTCGAGAACTCGACGTTCTGATGAAAATAGGGAATGCGAAAGTTTAAATAGACACAAGCGTCTAGGTACAGACTCCCCTTTAAGCTGCGGACATGCGCATTAGGTTAGAACTTTTTCGAATGTGTCTGCTGTCTGCCAAAGTTCGATACATACATAACCACAGTTTTGATTATAGATTACACAGGCCTGCATGAAATTTGTGATGACGTAATTTTTGTTTGTTGAGCTTAGTTTTTATATAGAAATAACTAATTAAAATACAATTGGTCTCTATCACCCACAGATTTTTTTTTTGCAAGAAAAAAAATATAAAAAAAACTTATAATAGGCGTTTTAATACATTTTAAAATGAATGTAGTACTTCAAATTCTAAATGATTGATGAATAAAAAATTATTTTCTGTGGTTCTACACACCTTCCGACTGGAGACTTTTTATCGACTTCAAAAAGGAGCTTTAAAGCTGTTCTTTTACATAATGACAATGTTTTTGCTTCTGTTTCGGTCGGCCATACAGTTAAGTTAAAGGAAAACTATGAAAATTTAGAGGAATTACTTTTAAGAATACAATATGAAAATCAAAACTGGGAAGTGTGTGAAGATCTAAACATTTTAAGTCTTCTCTTAGGTCAGCAGTCTGAATTTACTAAATTTCTATGTTTCCTGTGCGAGTGGTCTAGCTAGCGAGAACAGCATTGGATAAAAAGAGACTGGTCACAAAGAGCGACTTATTTAACACCTGGAAACAAAAATGTAATTCGCGGAAGTCTTATTGACCCTCAAAAAGTTTTACTTCCACCATTTCACATAAAACTTGGACGTATGAAACAATTTGTTAAGGCATTAAACAAAAAAGGATATTGTTTTAAATATTTGTATAAAACATTTCCGGCTCTGTCAGAGGCAAAATTAAAGGAGGGAATCTTTGTAGGGCCGCAGATTAGCAGCTTGATGAAAGATACAGAATTTGAAAAGGTAATGGAAGATAAGGAAAAACATGCATGGAATGCTTTTAAAAAAGTTGAACATAAATTACTACTATGTTAAGATCGTTGAAAATATGCTGGAAAATTTCAGGAATTTCAGAATATGAGCATAAAAATTCACTTTTTACATTCCCATTTGGACTAATTCCCGGAAAATCTTGGGGACTTAGGTGAAGAGCAAGGTGAAAGATTTCATCAATATATTAAAGAGATAGAAAAAAGATACCAGGGGCGCTGGGACACAAAAATGATGGCCGATTTCTGTTGGAACAGAAAAACAACCAAAAGAAGCTTTTCTGAAAAAAGAAAACATTTTTTGAAGAAGCGTAACGAATAAATAACCATTTATATTAGTTTATATGTGTATATTTTGTATATTTTTGTATTTTTTTCCTTAATATATTAAAAAAACTAGCTTATAAATGAAATAAATCGTGTTTTTTCTATATTTTTGGATTTTACCGGTTTGAAAAATAACCTTACGTGATATAAAAAAACTGAAAGCAGATTTGAAATCAGCGCTACTCAATTACTAGAAAACAGTTAAAATTTTTAAATCAACTTTCAAAGTGTTAAAAAATGCAGGCCTGTGTTATCTGAATTTTAGTTCGTTGTTAATTTTACGAATTTTTCTTAAACGTTAGTTTATTTTGATGTGTAATAGTTATTTACCTAACAAGTGCGGAAAGTGGTACTTTTCCGCACGTGATAGCAGTTGCGGGCAAGCCGTCAAAGAAACTTAAACAAAAATACTAAAATTTAAAAAGGATTGTCTACCCATGTCCTCTATACCGGGTGTCCACGGAAGGTGGTTCGCCCCTCTAACTTTTTTGTTTTTCAAAATAGGTAATGGAATAAAATTTGGGGGATATACAGGGTGTTCCGATGATCATGTTACAAAATTCTAGGGTAGATAAAACACACGAAAATAAGAAAAAAAGTTCATGTGAACATGGGTCCGGAAACGCTTCTGCAGGGAGCTAGGGCCCTTCGAAGATGACCTTCAAAAACTACTTTTCGTTTTATAGCTTCGGTACTACTGCAGCTATCGCAACCAATTTTGGGACATGAAATCTAGTTCGTAGGTTCATCAATTTGAGCCTTCCGGATTTTGTCACCTTTAACCAGGGGCGTACAAACCAAGGGGGTATTTGAGTAAATTTGACCCTACTCCTCTTAGGCTTTAATTTCTTACCATTTTTATATCTGATTATGATTCTCCAATGCCTTTTACATAAAAAAGGTACTCTTAGTAAAAATCGCTATCTGTCACAGTTTCCTCCGAAAATGGCTAAATCCAATCAATAATAAATTATTGGTCTTAAACCAATTATTACGTTGAAATATGAAAATGAGGTTCAGTACAGATAGTTGTCAAAAATCTGTCAATAAAATATTGTGTCGCCAGTGAATCATGGATTATACTTTCGCCGAATATGCCGATATGCTATTAATTTATGGCGAAGTTCATTGCAATGGAAGAGCCGCTTCAAGATTGTATCAGGAGCGGTTTCCTGAGAGGCGTGTACCTGCTCACACGCTATTCGAGAGGGTAAATCAGCGCATAAGGGAAACTGGCTCCGTGAAAATAACGAGGCCAGATAATGGCGCTCAAAGAACTGTACGAACTCCAGAATTTGAGGAAGAGGTACTCCGACAATTCGAGGAAAATCCTAGTGTTAGTACCCGAGCTGTTGCAGAATCCATGAATGTAAGTCATGTACGTGTATGGGAGATTGTTAACGAACAACTTCTTCATCCTTACCATCGCCAAAAAGTACAGGAATTGAGACCAAATGATTATGCACCCCGCGTAGAGTTTTGCGAGTGGTTTCTTCAACAGTGTACACAAGAACCCCAATTTCCGAAATTTGTGCTTTTCTCTGATGAGGCTGTTTTTACGAGAGAAGGTATTTTTAATTCACGGAATAGCCATGTGTGGGCGGAGGAAAACCCTCATGCTCTTCAAATAAGAGGGTACCAACATCGATTCTCGGTGAACATGTGGGCTGGAATTGCTGGAGAACGTCTAATTGGACCAATCATGTTGCCTCCTCGACTAACTGGGACGGTGTACCTCAATTTTTTAAGATACACCTTACCTGAGTTATTGGATGAGCTGTCCCTCGACATACGTCGGAATCTATGGTTCCAGCATGATGGAGCACCCGCTCATTTTGCACATGTCGTACGTGAGCACCTCGATGATCGTTTTAAAGGACGTTGGATTGGACGTGGAAGCGATGTCAACTGGCCAGCCCGGTCCCCAGATTTAACTCCTATGGATTTCTTTCTTTGGGGACATATGAAAAGCCTTGTATATGAAACTCCAGTTCAGTCGGAGGAAGATTTGGTGGCTAGGATTTCTGTTACGGCTGAAATGATCCAAACCATGCCTGATGTTTTTACTGACGTCAATTTAAATATGCTACGTAGGTGTAATACATGTATTGAACGTGGTGGCAGGCATTTTCAACAATTGTTATTTTGAATTTATTTTGGTACGTACAGGGTCAGTCAACGACAGCGTTAGTAAATTCATCTTCAAGACAAAAATTTACTCTGCCTTATCCTTGACTCACTCGTTAAACCTGTTTAATTGTTTTTTTTTTTGAAATATTTTGTATACGTTCCCTTTTACTTTTTATACCCCCAATTTCGAAAAGGCAATAAATCTCTCTAATCTAATTTATTTTCATTAAAGAAAAAGATTTGACTAACTTATAATGCTCACTATCTGTACTGAACCTCATTTTCATATTTCAACGTAATAATTGGTTTAAGACCAATAATTTATTATTGATTGGATTTAGCCATTTTCGGAGGAAACTGTGACAGATAGCGATTTTTACTAAGAGTAGGTACCTTTTTTATGTAAAAGGCATTGGAGAATCATAATCAGATATAAAAATGGTAAGAAATTAAAGCCTAAGAGGAGTAGGGTCAAATTTACTCAAATACCCCCTTGGTTTGTACGCCCCTGGTTAAAGGTGACAAAATCCGGAAGGCTCAAATTGATGAACCTACGAACTAGATTTCATGTCCCAAAATTGGTTGCGATAGCTGCAGTAGTACCGAAGCTATAAAACGAAAAGTAGTTTTTGAAGGTCATCTTCGAAGGGCCCTAGCTCCCTGAAGAAGCGTTTCCGGACCCATGTTCACATGAACTTTTTTTCTTATTTTCGTGTGTTTTATCTACCCTAGAATTTTGTAACATGATCATCGGAACACCCTGTATATACGACATAAATTGGCATTTTTTGACAGCTGACTCAATATTATGGAACTTCTGGTTTAACCGGAAGTGACATAAACTTTCGATTTTTAAATGGGACGCCTGGCATATTTTTTTTTTTTTGACTCCATATGACATTCTAAATATAACAATCTGTCACTTGTCACTTTTTGTAACCAAGAAAAAAATTTTTGTCCAAATTTATTGTTTTATCTAGACGGCTATGAATACCTTAAAATCACTTATTTCAGTTCTTTAATCGTAGGAAAAATACAATTTTACTATTTTTGGTCCAATGCCATGTGATGTGTAAAATTTAATCTTTAAAGTTATATAACTCATTTTTTTAAACGGCAACATGGTGGCTCGTCGGGTTAACGAAAAAGAGGATTTTATTACGATTATTTTGATACCCACACTATTAGGTTCATAAAAAACTGCCATTAAAAAACTTTAAAAAGTTCACTGGGAACTTTCCTAAAATAAAGCATCTTTTTAGAATAAATTTAGATTTAAATGCATCAAGTAGCCTATGACCAGCAAAACTAATTTTAAAGTATTCATAGCCCTCTAGATAAAACAATAAATTTGGAAAAAAAATATTTTTTTGGTGACAATAAATGACAAGTGACACATCGTTATATTTAGAATGTCATAATGGAGTAAAAAAAAGGAAAAATATACCAGGTGTCCCATTTAAAAATCGAAAGTTTATGTCACTTCCGGTTAAACCGGAAGTTCCATAATGTTAAGTCACCTGTCAAAAAATGCAGTTTTATGTCGTATACAAATCTTCTAAATTTTATTTCATTATCTTAAAAAACAAAAAAATTAAAGGGGCGAACCACCTTCCGTAGACACCCGGTATAAGTTAAAAAAAAAATACTCGTTTCGTTAAATAATTTAAATTTTAACAAAAAAATGACCAAGGTATGTGTATACTTATATTTTTTACAATCAGAAAATAATAATATAGGTTTTAGCAAATCACACTTTATTATGAGTAATATTCCTACGATATGACTAGACGATGTAGGTGCTAGATTTGTGATTTTAACTGTTGGGATCTCGTTTTTGTTTCTGACATTTTTGTGTTTTTGTGCTTTCGCACCTACAACACATTGGGGGATTTTAATATTATATTAGGTGTTCTTCTAGTTATGTTGAGAGTTGACTATTCTTATATTTTTATATTGTAATACATTATTACAAGCGCAATTTAAATAAATAAATGTAAATATTAACAAAAATTTCAATACTGGGGCTTTTTCCTTCTTATCTCGTAAAAGAATCATGAGAACATATAAAATTTATTACTTTTCCTATAAGTACACACTATTTTAAATATCTGCAGCCAATAATATGTCAAGATGCGCTTGTGATACAAATATTGTCAACACGTCATGCTTAATCAAATCTGTGGTTATGTATGCACCGAATTTCGAAAACTTGGCGGAAATACAAAAATGTTTACCATTATCGATACCAGGGGTCTGTGTACCACATCAACTATCGACAGGAGAAAGTTCTAATCTAATGCGCATGTCCGCAGCTTAAAGAAGGTCTGTACTTAGATGCTTGTAAATAGACCGGCGATGTAACGTTATACCGGTGGCTGGTCCCGTAATCGCGCTGCGGCAGTCGGGAAGTACTGTAAGCGCTTCTATATCGCGGCGATGCTTATCAGTACTAACGGGGTGCCGGAGAACTATGAAAACTATTTTTCCGATATTTCGCGACGGACAACTTTGTATACTTAAAGAGTATAAATTATGCGGATTATTTATTGACAAGAATGAAAGTTTGAGCATAAAAAAATAAGAAAGTTAGAAATGGACAATAGGGTGGAGCGAAAAATTAATTTTCATAATTTTGATATTGGCTAGGAGCCAAAATGTTATATCTATAAACACTATTTCCTGCGCAAAATTTTAACTTTCTACTCATTTGTTTTGAGGGGTCACACAATCCTCAAAGTTATAGCAATTTAGGTATGTATATTATTTTTTTTTGATATCGGTTAAATTATGTCGGACTTTCGCTAGTTCATGGTATATTTTAAAAGAAAAAAATGCAATGAACTACCCAGAACTCACCACGTGGAGGTATCCGACCTCCGAGAGAATTTAACTGATTTGCTAATATAAGGGTGGGAGGGGGGAGGGACTCTAGGTCGGATATCTCCACGTGGTGAGTTCTGGGTAGTTCATTGCATATTTCTTTTAAAATATACCATGAACTAGCGAAAGTCCGACATAATTTAACCGATATCAAAAAGAAAATAATATACCTAAATTTTGGCTCCTAGCCAATATCAAAATTTTGAAAAAACAAAAAATAACAATTTTTCGCTCCACCCTAATGGACAAGTATACCAACTTTCTATAAATATAAAACATTCAATAAAAATATTAAAAACCCCAAAAAAATTTAGTAAAATTTTAACATGAATGATGAAAGAGTTTTGGACTTCCATTGTCTTTATTTGTTTTAAATCACAACGTTTCAACTGGTAAGTATCTCCAGTCGTCTCAACAAAAATGGCTACCCCACAAAATTAGTTGACACAATATTGGAAAACCGTAAGAATCGACCCAACGCGCAAAAAGCAGACAGAGAGGCACAACCAACACTCAATATTCCGTATGTCAAGGGAGTATCTGAGAAAATAAGAAGACTAGGACAACGATATAACATCAGCACCGTATTCAACTCGAGAGACACCCTAAGAAGCCACCTGACGAAGACAAAGCCTATAAGTCAAAAAGATAGGAAAAACTGCGTCTACCAGATCCCCTGCGAGTGCGGCCAATCGTATATAGGTGAGACATTAAGACCACTCGAGACAAGGATTAAAGAACACAAAAACAATACGCTAAAAGGAGAGACTGAAAGGTCAGGTGCAGCTGACCATGCCTGGAAACATGGCCACCATATCATGTGGTCAGAAGCTGAAATCCTACATAAGGAGCAACACTGGAGGAAAAGAAAGTTTAAGGAAGCTGCTACTATTCACCAGAATCCAGGCTGTTTTAGTAAACCATCGTTAGACTTAAGAAATATCTGGAAACCTTTGTTAGATAGATGTAAGCTTAGGATAAGATCGCGTGTTAACTGAACGCATGACTGCACCCACCTCAGTTGTGCTTCGGTGCACCTAGCTAGTATAAATAATCTTGTAGTTACTTTACTTATTTAGTATTCACCTGAAGACGACTGGAGATACTTACCAGTTGAAACGTTGTGATTTAAAACAAATAAAGACAATGGAAGTCCAAAACTCTTTCGTCATTCAAGAAACATCATTGTCTACGACCTTCAAGCATTCAAAATTTTAACAGTTTTGAAAAATTGCAGAAAATAAAAGAAACTAATGATGTTGTCAAAGCAATAAAATGATGAAAAATTAAATATCTAAAATATTTTTTTTAGTTTTAACATTTAAAAGGCTTTGTATAACCTATTTACCTTTAAAGCAGTGACCAGAGTTATGGGTCCAAATGATCCAATGTACAGTGTCAGAGGTAGCTGAGTCTGTTGGACTATAAGTGGAATAATTTTCTGGGATCTTCCGTCTTGGTTGTACCACTTTGTTTGGTACAACGAGTTGCCAATTTCATAATTCTAAAAAATATTAGGAAAATTAAGCCGAGCATCAAAAATTTGGAAGATAGTTGTTGGCCCCGAATTTCATTTCTTATGAATTAAAAGTAAGAGTTGTATAAATATAGAAATTATAATATAACGGAACATTAAATGTTGAAACAATATAACTTAGTTTATTATTACTGTGTTACCAAGAAAAGGTAAATTATCGAGTCGCATTTTTCTGCCTTCATAAATTATAAAAAGTTAAAGTGTAATTATGAAACTAACACCTTTACAACAAAAAAATAGGAAACACTTTATTTAAATGTAGACTTAAAAAAAATTGTGAATTCTTGTCCTTGTTAATGTTTTATTATACACTTTTTCAATTAATCCTTCCTATGATACAGCTGGTTGAAGAAGTGCCTAAAACTCAAAGTTAAGACCAATAATAATCCAAAAATCTGTTTTAAAACTAATACTTAAAAAACCTATTTTATTTACTTCACGAATATTATTTCTTTCTAATAATCATCTCAATTTAAAACAAATTTATTTCAAAACTGCTATTTCATATATATTTAAATAAATATTTTCACAAACAAAATGTTACCTATTACATATCGAAAACATTAACCATATATACAAAAACAAGAAAGGAACAAATTTTTATTAATATTTTACTAATTTTAATTTACCACCATTAAAAATGAAAGCCCTCTTTGTTGGTATTAAAATTTTTAATATATTGTCAAATATAAATTATTAACTTTGGGAAAATAAATGTTTAAAATTATTAATTATTCACAATAAATTATACCAAGGTAAGCCAACTATTTGTATTATAGTATATTTGTTTTATATTCTCTTGTTTATACTTTTTATACAAAAATTTTTGAACTACTTAAATTTTAAATTTTTTTTTATATAATTAAGATTAATAATAATTTAAATACTTATATATTTTTTTCATTTTCCTTTACAAACCTACAACCATTCCTTACAATTTATATTTATAAATAAGTAAATTTCCTATTATTATTTTACTTTCTGTTGTTATGAAGGTACTAATATAATAATAATAATAATAATAATAATAATAATAATAATAATAATAATAATAATAATAATAATAATAATAAATCGACTTTTATTCTTGATAAATTGCAAATTATAACAAATATATTCAACGTATATATGGTAAAGGCACAGCCATAGCAAGGCGAGATTTAGCTGCAATAGCTACTCTTGCATCGAACCGTGCATGGCTGTGTAAATACAAACGAGCAAAAAAAAAAACAAAAATACTATCTACATAAGAAGTACTTAACTACTAAAATTGGAATATAAAAATAAATAAACATAAACAAAAACACATAATTACTTTTTTTTTTTTTTTTTTATGATCGAGCACAAGCACTATAGGAAAACCCTTTAAGGCGCTCTGGGAGCGGTGCGTGTGCGAAGAAAGCGATTCACGTTTTTCTTGAATCGTTGGAGGTTATATTCGGTTGGAAACACGGTCTCAGAAAGGCCGTTCCACAAAGATGACGTCCTCCAAATGAAAGAGTTCTGAAACAATGATGTTCGGGGTGTACTAAGTTGAACCACATAGGGATGGGCGGCAGTGGTTCGTCGTGTGTTTCTGCTATGCATTACTCTAGGTGGAATCGAGCGGGCAATATCTGTCGAACACTTGCCATGAAAATATCTGTAGAAGAGAGTCAAATCACCAACCTGTCTTCGATGTTCTAAGCTGTCGAGGTTCTTAGTCAGCTCGTGGTCGCCGATTAGACGAACGGCTCTCCTTTGGATGGAATCCAACAACCGAAGGGTATGCTTCGGTGCAGAACTCCAGATATGAGAGCAGTATTCCAGTGATGGTCGAATCTGGGCTTTATAGAGTGTCAAAAGTTGTTGAGGTGTATACAACTTTTTGGTACGGAAAAGTATACCGAGCTTCTGAGAAGCTGCCCTGGCGATTGCCACTACGTGATTATGCCAAGACATATTTCCTCCCAGGTTGACACCCAGCAAATTAATAGACGAAGTCAGTGGAATTGCGTGTCCTGCCATAACGATATCGGGTTCTGCTATGTTGGCCTTCTTAGAGAAAACTGCAGCCTGGGTTTTTTGAGCGTTAAATTCGACTTGGTTACTGTCACCCCAAGACAAAATTTCTTCCAGGTCGTTATTGAGGCGTGATACCTCATGTTGTCTGCGAAGATGTGCATCAGTAGCCGATGTTTGAGGTTTCAAAGTAAAAGATGAGATAAGTGTGCTATCGTCAGCAAAACAATATAATGGATTTTCTGTTTTCGCTAGAAGGTCGTTAATGTACAGTAAGAAGAGAGTGGGAGATAATATGGACCCTTGAGGAACACCAGCATTGATGGTGAAGGTGTCTGAGAGAAACCCGTCAATCGCCACTTGCAGAGAGCGGTCCTTGAGGAAGCTAGACAACCATGAACAAAATCGACCGGGCATACCATAAGAACGCAGTTTGCTTAGGAGCCCCTCGTGCCAGACACGGTCAAAGGCTTTAGAGATGTCCAGTGCAATAGCCCGGGACTCCCCATGATGTTCGATTGCGTTGCTCCAAAGATGAGTGACATAGGCTAGCAGGTCTCCTGTTGATCTGGACTTACGAAAACCATACGCTGATAATTTTAAGGCCTTCCAGGTATTTAATAAGTTGTTGGTTAATAGCTTTCTCCATCACCTTTGATATAACTGAAAGCAATGCGACTGGTCGATAGTTGTTTGGCAGGGTTTTCTTGCCTTTCTTTGGTATAGGCTGGACTCGCGCCTTTTTCCAGCAAGATGGAAATATTCCTTTTTTGTAGGATAAGTTAAAAAGTCTACAAAATACTGGTGTGAGTTCATCGGCGCATTTCTTGAGCACTATAATAGGAATTTCATCTGGACCAGAAGCTTTTTTGGCATCGAGCCCCTTCAGAATTCGCTTGATAGGACGCTGACGGAATACGATATCAGTCATTTCCGATCGAACTGCTGGAATGTTCGGGGGTGTTTTTCCCTGAAAGTCTACCGTGGAGTGTGAAGCGAAGAGTTCTGCGAGTAAGTTCGCTTTATCTTCAGCCGTGGTTGCTATTGTGCCGTCAGAACGTGTTAGCGGTGGAATATTTGATTTGGTGAAATTTTGACTGACGGCCTTAGCGACTGACCAAAAGGACCTAGATCCGTTAGGACTGGCGAGAAGTTTATTTTTGATCCTCATGTTGTGAGCCTCTTTGTTTTGATCTATCGTTTGCTTGCACTGGTTTCGAGCGGTAACAAAGATGGTGCGATTCACATCGGTAGGATTTTTACGCCATTGTCGGTAAGCTAGATTTTTAGCTCTGACAGCACGCTCGCAGTTCTTGCTAAACCAGGGCTTGCCATTCGAAGGGCGCTTCTTGGAGAAAGGAATAAAGGCTTCCATGCCAGTAAGAATGACATCGGAGACCTCTTGAGCACAAGCGGATGGATCATCTGAAGAGAAGCATACTTCCAGCCAAGGAAAAGTGCGAAAATGGTCCCTTAGATCTTCCCAACTAGCTGATGTGTAGTGCCAAATTTTACGAGGTTTAGAAGGTTGTTCAGAACAAATTGGCAGCTCGCTTAGAGTTGAAATAAGTTTGTGATCGGAAGATCCTAATGGAGGATGAACGGTGACTGTGTATAGGTCAGGGTTGGATGTCAAAAAGAGATCTAAAAGACTAGCAAAATCTCCATCTCGGTCTGGAATTCGCGTTGGTTCTTCCACGAGTTGAGTTAGACCAGAACTGATCGCAAAAGATTCCGCCTCACGACCCTGTTCATCGTTGGTATTTGAGTATTTGAGCCAGTTGATATTGTGGACGTTAAAGTCACCAAAGATAGCGACTTCGGCATTAGGATGGTTGGTTTGCAAGAAGTCAATTGTGTTTGCTAGTGACGAGAAGAGTGCTCTGTAATGGGTGTCACTTGGAGGACGGTAAAGGCAGCAGATAAACTTGGTGATTTTCTGCGTTGATATTTTAAACCACATTACATCAAACTCTGCTGGTTCAAGTGTGTCCTCTCGTTGGCAGCAAAGATCATCTCGGATAAAGACACAGACCCCAAAGTTGCGTCTAAATAGGAAATGAAAATCGTATCCAGGATATAAATAGCTGACGGTGTTCGTTGACGATCTGACCTTTGTCTCGGTCAGTGCGAGCACATGGGGCTTGGATGTTTGTAAGTGCTGGTGGACTGAATTGATGTTGGTATTAAGCCCTCTGATATTGCAGAAATCAATTTTGAAGCTGCTGTTTTTGGGTGTGTCAGCAACTGTAGGTGCCACACTATTTCTCCGTTGAGTGTTGTTAGTGAAACCCAATATATTGTCGGAGACAGTGGATGTTCGGTTAATGTCGCTTGATGAGGCCACAGGATCAGCCCCCACCCGGAGATCCGATCGGGGGGCGAGTTTACCTCCGGAGTATTTTGGTCCTGGAGCTTCCATCATGCTTTTTCTTCCCACCCTGGAAACCGGGAACATCGGCACAGCGACGAAACGTTGACTCAAAGAATAACTCAAGAGCAACTTCACGCCGCCTAAGCCGATGCAATGGTATCTCACCGGGCGATGCCGGGTGGGCCAGCATCTACCATGATACTTATATAATGATTATGATACAAGTTAATTTTATAGCAATAAAAAGCCAACATATTTGAGGACTAAGCAGCGTTGGTCATTTGAGAAGTTAGCAATACATTCCTATATCTTCTTTTACAATTCTCGGGGCTTAACAGTTTAAGTTCGCTTTCCAAACTATTATAAATATGTGGCGCCCGATAGCTAAAGCATCTCTGTAACAAGGCTGTCCTATGTTGTGGAATATAAAAGAGGAACCTGTAACGAGTACTTCGTTGATGGATTTGGCTTCCAGGAACGAGCAAGTTATACAGAAAAGAAGTAGACCCAGTAAGAACAATTTTATGGACGAACACTGCAAAATGAAGTTTCCTTCTGTTTTCCATATTAAGCCACTTAAGCTCAAGCAATGAGTTCGATATGTGATCATATTTTCTTAGTAAACACACATAGCGACAACATGAGTTTTGCACCCTTTGGATCCTTCTCCTCTCTAGAAAGGTAAGGAAAGAGTCATAAACAAATGAACAGTAATTAAAATGTGATAGCACCAATGATTCAGACAAAGTCCTCCTAAGACTTTTGGACAAAATATGCCTGTTTGCATATAATATTTTTAGTCGATAGAAGGCTTTTTGGATGGTTTTATTTACTTGTTCATTAAACTTTAGCTTTGAATCAATCATAATGCCTAGTGATTTCGCAACATTTTTCACTGGTAAAGAAATTCCATCAATCTGTAGTTGTACTGTCTTGGCTATGTCAGGCATTTTTCGGTCACCAAAAAACAAAACCACTGACTTGCTTGGATTTAGAACCAAGTTATGTTTTTTCGAGCATTCAGAAATTTTATTGAGTTCTTCATTTATTATAAACTCACCAATATGGTGTTCGATAGGGAAAAAGCTGTAAACTATTTGGGTGTCATCAGCGTAAGCCTGGTAGGAACAATCTTTAATACCATTCAATATATCAGCCGTGTATATAATGAACAACAGCGGTCCCAGAATAGAACCCTGAGGCACACCTGACAACACCGGTTTCGCCGATGATCTCTCTCCGTCCAACATCACAATCTGTTTTCGATCACTTAGATAGGAAAGTACAAAATCAATGGCTGACTGCAAAAAACCATAATGTTTAAGTTTTGAACAAAGCAGATCATAGTTGATAGTATCAAAAGCCTTTGAGAAATCTAGTAACACCAGAGTCGACACCCTACCAGAATCCAAATCCTTTCCGATTGTGTTCAAAACTCCTGAAAGGGCAGTAGCTGTACTATAGCCCTTTCTAACACCAGATTGCGCTTCGGGAATAATTTTATTGTCTGTAACATATTTATTAATCTGTGAATAAACTATCTTTTCAATAATTTTCGATAAAACAGGGAGCAGGCTTATCGGCCGCAGATCCGTATAGGCATCAGGGTTAGTTATCTTTGGGATAGGCTGTATAATTGAAGTTTTCCATTCCTTAGGAAAGTAACTACGTTCAAGACATACATTAACTATGTGTGTGATGTATGGATCAATAAATGGTGAACAATACTGAAGCATCGACCGCGTTATGCCATCGGATCCGAATGCATTTGATTTGATACTGTAAAGTGCCTGATTAATTTCCTGAACTGTTACAGGGTTAAAATTAAAGTTAGTGTTGGAAAAGGGCTCTGAATTATCATACTTATATATTAGTTCATCGCATTTGCCTTCATTAAAAACCGAAGCAAAATATTTATTAATTGCATTTACATCTGTCAAATGGTGAGGTATTTCTTGTCTGTTGAAGCTTTTCACATTTAGATCCGTCAGCACTTTCCAGGTTTTCCTTGCATCACCTCCATCAACCACGCCACCAATAAATGCCTTTTTACGTCTGCGAATTAGGGCCAATGTCGCGTTTCGCAATGCTTTATATTGTTGCCAATCTTTATTTGATTTAGTACGTTTATAAGCCGCCAGTGCATTATCGCGATTTTTCATTAAAATTCTAAGGTCTTCGGTCAACCAAGGAGCTTTGGGTTTGGTAACGCGGGCTGTTGTTAGAGGAGAATGCCTATCAAAAATATGTGTAATAATTTCATTAAAATATTGAAATAGATCATAATTAAAGTTTCTAAAATTTCTGTAAGTTATAATTTTAGGTTTGAATTTAACTACCTTCACATTTAGCTCACAAACTACCATTCTATGATCAGATATGTCCTTTGAGTCCAGAACATTTGAGCTTTTAACTAGCTCCCTATCAGAAATAAAAATAGGATCCAGAAGGGTCGCTGCATTACCAGATATCCTCGTAGGCTCATCAATCACCTGAGTAAATCCATAAGATTCAAAGCAATGGGTAGCAGAATTATCGAGGTTTAGAATATTGATATTAATATCACCCATACATATAACACACTCAACAGATGGTACTACAAGAGACAATACATTATCAAGTTGATCTAAGCCAGCCCTAACATTACTCGCAGGTGGTCTGTAAAACACAGAAACAGCAAACATTCTACTATTTACTTTAAACTTTATCCATAATTGTTTAATATCAAGCTGCTCGCAGTCTGCCTCAATCATCGTAGCCTTTATGTTTGTATTTATATAAATAGCAACTCCTCCTCCTCTGGTTAATCGATCCCTACGGAAAAGCCTATACCCATTTATATAAAAAGCCTCATCACCAGTTTCACGAGACAGCCAAGTTTCAGAGACCGCAAGTACATCAAGATGTTGTTCATTTATCAGATCAATCAATCGATCAAACCCCGTATACAGCGACCTAACGTTCAAATGGCCAACTCTCAAATTACTCTTCATATTACTTAATTAAAATAAAACAACAACAATTAATACTAAGATCCAAATTAAATCCTACAGCAATAAAATAACAAATTATTACCTATAAGCTTACTACAAAACTAAATACAGCAATCTACTTTTTTAACGATTGTAGGCGTGTTTTAGGTCTTTCCGCGGTTTTGAATTGATTTTGTGGCGTACCAGATCGATTAAAACTTCCTTGATTTTTGGCCCTGCTACTATCAGCGGTATCGTGTCGTGTTGAGCCTGCTGGATTTGTATTTAGCGAAGCCCCAGATGGGCCCGTTGCAGGAGTCACCAGTGCCGACAGTAATACCTCGGCTGCTGTGGTAACTAGTTGTTCGGCAACGATCGCTGATGACGCTGATATCTCGGAGGTGTTGTCCGTATCAGAGAACTGCCTGGTAGGAGTAGCCGGCGTACTTAAGGACTTCCTAGGTGGCGGAGGAACGAAAACGTTGTCCTCGTCGTCGGACGCTATATGTTTATTCACGAGCTGTTGGTACGTAAAAACTTCGTCGCCTATGTAAAGTTTATTATTTCGAATACGGGCAATTAGGTTTTTCTGTTTGGCTTCCCTTAGGTTCGAAACTAGCACCTTATTTATTTCACGATCTTTTTTGTTTAGATCGTTAGCGATAAAAATTCCTGTATTTTTCAGCTTATGGACGTTTTTAAAGATGATAGTTTTAGTCACATATGATGTGAGTTCCAAAACCAATGGAGATTTAGAGTTACGATTGGATCCAGCAAGATACACGTTCCTGATATCGCTTAGTGAAAGCTTGACCTGAATGAGACTATTTAGTTTCGAAATTACCCACGTAGCCAAGCTAAGAGTATTGTTCTCTTGAGGTGGCTGAATGCCAAATATAACAATGTTGCTTTTCCTAGCTAGGCGCTCGAGTTGATCAATCCTCTCTTCCAGCTCCGTATTTTTATTCTTCAGTGTTTCCAAATCAGCAGATATATGCCTTATCTTTAAACCAAGATCAACAGATAAATTATCAATAATTCTCTTAACTTCATTATTGCTCACTTCTAACAACTTTTTTATTTCCTGAAGCTGTGCAGAGTTACTAATATCATTTGCGTTATTCATCTCAACAGTTGGTCACTGGTAACTTCTACCCCACAATTCCCTACTCGCTCCGAGAACACTCATTGATACACGAAGCCTTCGGCAACAATGGCACACCTTTTGGCGGGAAACTATGACAGTTCACAATAAACAATAACAGGAAAACAATAATAGTCCAAATACTAAAACACTGCCCCCAGAGCAAGGGTGTACTTACGGGAAAGGTAGAAATAATTAGTTTAGTTAAAACAGCTCCACACTAATAATTATTTTACGTTTGATTCACTCAAAATCCAGAAAATCCGGGCACACAATAACAATAACTACACAGTGTTGCCATACATATACTTACTTACCCGATGTGATGCGAATAGCTCCAGTGATCGCATGGCATACCTGTCTTTGTAGTCCGGCTAATTTTGTTCTTTTTGTTTACAAGAGGGCAAGACATTTTTTAATAGCCTTTATTAAAGATCTTTATACAGTAGCAAGAAGTTTGTGACCTGAGAAAATTGAAACTATAAATTAGCCTTTCCTGTAAACTACACACGTTTGGTTATGCCGGTCGGTGTGTTGTAGAAACATTTATTATTTTTGTTATTCGGAAATCTAAACAAGTGTTTGAACGTTGTAAAGTTTGTAGGCAGAATAAATTGGGTTGCGTAAATTAAACACACAGTTTTTATAAGTATCCTTTTTTGTTATTTTTCTAGCAAATATTGGCAAGTGTATTTCCTATAGTCAGAGTAACAATTTTCCCTGGGGTATACCGGGTGTCCACGGAAGGTGGTTCGCCCCTCTAACTTTTTCGTTTTTCAAGATAATGGAATAAAATTTGGGGAATTTGTATACGACATAAAACTGCATTTTTTGACAGGTGACTCAACATTATGGAACTTCCGGTTTAATACGTTGACTGCCGCACTTACCAAAAAAAAATGTCCCGTGGGCCATCTTGTTTTTTTAATAAATTTGAGGTTTTACTGAGCAATAAAACACATATTATGGAGAATTTCGATTATATTCTGGAAAGGGTAGCAACTACCACCGTGAATCAAATATAGTTCATGAAGCTCTGGGGGAAAAATTATATTACAGGGCCACATAAATTATATTTTTTTTCCACTTTTTATAATACTATTTTTAGTTATTTGTGTTTTTTTTTAAGTTTAGGTAAATATTTGTATTGTTTTTAACTTTTCAGAATAACTCATTTCGGTTCTAAAATATAATGATATTTAGCAAAATTTCATTATTATATAATACTACATAATATATATTATCATTTATTGAAAACATAGAATATAAACAGTGGGCTAACTGTTAACCGGAAGTGACATAAACTTTCCATTTTTAAATGGGACACCTGGTATATTTTTAATTTTTTGACTCCATATAACATTCTAAATACAACGATGCGTCACTTGTCACTTTTTGTCGCCAAGAAAATATTTTTTTCCAAATTTCTCAAAATCACTTATTTCGGTTCTTTAATCTTGGGGAAAATACAATTTTACTATTTTTGGTCCCATGCTATGTGTTATGTAAAATTTAATCTTTAAAGTTGTATTACTCATTTTTTGAAACGGCAACATGGTGGCTCGTCTGGTTAAGAAAAAAGAGGATTTTATTACGATTATTTTGATACCATACACTATTAGGTTTTAGAAAAGCCGCCATTAAAAAACTTTAAAAAGTTACGTTAGAACTTTCCTAAAATGAAGCATCTTTTGAGAATAAATTTAGATTTAAATGCATCAAGTAGCCTGTGACCAGCAAAACTGATAAAACAAAATCATGCCTTGAAGAAAATTGAAATGCCAACAGCTTCTGCCAAAGTAAATTAGTTTGTTGTTTAAAATACATGGAAAAGAATAGTTTTACAAGGAGTTAAAAAGTTGATATGTTATTATTGTCAGGCTCATTTCGCATTTTCGGAACCAGTTTTGGGTACCTAATAGTGCCAGGTTGGATGACGCTGTTTAAAATATCTTTGTGCGTAAAGTCGTGCAACATCGGTTGAATTATTTCTACATTCTCGAAACACTAATAACAAGCGTTCCGAACCACAATTTTACCGACAGATGTTACTTTCGTCACCGTTTTATTGTAACACCTCTTGACTACCACAGATCTAAACGGGGGCATTGCCCCAAAGCCCCCCAATCCATCGGGATTAGTATCAGAAGTTTAACTCCCCGGAACACGGTACTTATTAACGAATCCTCTGATTTAGGGCGTTCCTCAATCGACCCGAATCGGTACCATGCGTCCCTTTCGTGGGTCACTGTTCGCACTGAATCCTTCAGATGTATCTGACTTCTCGACAATATCCCGAAGCAACACCCGCATGAAAGAGCGCGATAGCTCCACAGCTGCTGTATCTTACCGAGGTCGACTTTTAACTGCCACCAATTAAAATCCAAGACTGAGTTCAATTTTTTTAAGTGGAACCTACCATGTATTTAATAACATTTTTTTTTGTATTAGAAGCCAAACCAAGTAATGTTGCTGTAAATACATTTAACAGACGACAACAGTCGTACAGTACAAATGTATATTAAAATATAAAATTAAATGTATTTCTTAAATTTTAACTCTACATACAACATTATTTCCAAATAAAAGTAGATGATCATGATCATTTAATAGGAATGTTTAGACATGTGGCACATTCAAATTGTAACTTATGATATCAAAATTTAAAATGTATTCCTGTATTCTCTCCTATTTTAGCTGGTTATTATTTACAATCATTTGTGAAATAACATTGAGAAATAAAACGAATAACCAAAACAGATGAAAACTACATTTTAATATCAAAAATAATTAAATATGTTAAAGCGAGAGATGGTTATTCAACAAAAAGAAAAAAGGAATTGAGATTTATCAATTTATATAAATTTTCATGAAGTAGTTTATTATTTTAAGTAGCAAATAATTTAACTAAATATCAATTTAATAAAATTGAAAAAATTATACCTGAATATTTAATCGACGACGTGGCAATTAAAAACGCTCGTATGAATACATGAATTCAGAATAGAGATTACATGAAAATAAATATAAATACCATAAAAAAAATGGTATAGTAATCTGGTGATAAAAATATTTCAGTTCAAGAAAGTGAACATGATTAAATTGTTTGGAACACATTTAAGGAGTATAAAATGTTAAGGAGAATAATACTCAATTGTATAACAAAATAAATATTTTATTATTATCATCCGATATAAATTAAAAATTTTAGATATATTTCATAAAAGTATATAAATTACGCCTAGTTGGAATGATATGTTGAAAAAAAAAGCTAACAATTGAAAAATTGTGTCCTTTCCAGTGGGTATAATATTTTCTTTATTAGTTGGTGCTTGGGACAAAATAAAACACGCCATTTCTCACTTAGTCGACGTTTCGCATTTATTTAAATGCTTCCTTCCTTAAGACTAAAAAAACACACAGGGTAAAAATATGTTGCTAAAAAATACAGTGATTAATAAAAATAATATCATATATGACATATAAATACAGACTTTTTCTAAGTTAAAAACTATAACCTGATAAGATATTAACAATCAATTTAATTATTACTTCTGAAGAAATTAACAATAACGAATAAAAGGTCATAATATAACATATTTCATCAATAAATAAATAGTAAAAATACCTATATATTCTATGCTAGGGCTTATAGTAAAAATAAACATAGTACAACCTACAGAAAAATTACACATATTTTGTATGTTTCTCTAGAACTAGAAGTATAGCAAAACTGCCAGTAAAAATAATAGTGCAGAGTTCAGGTGAAGATAAGCAATAGGGGGCAATAGTTGGGGGATATTGATACACGGGGAACATTGATACCCTCCAACTCTAAATAGGAATTATCTGAGACGTTTGTCTATTCACTCGTAGATGACGCTGGTAGCCCCAAAACGACCATAAATTATTGGCGCTCTATCAGTGACCGCCTCATTGTCGATCGCTTCGCACGTGTTCTGCATTATCTTAAGTAAATTTGTTGATTTTACTTTGAAGTGTAATTTTTGAGATGTTTCAAATACTTAGGCTACCTGAATTAATATCAAAGGTAAGACATTGTTTATATTTCACTAAACCATATCGAATTTTACTTTAGCTTGTTTTGTTTTGGGGATGACAGTGTGTTTTATTCAATATGGCGTCTTGAGGAACATTGATACATTGCATCTGGGGCACATTGATCCGTATCAATGCAATCAAGAGGAACAAATGCAACGCGCAAAAAAACTTAAAAAAGCAAGAAAGTTACTAGGTTTGTATCCAGAATCTGATGTTCGAGTAAACAAAATAAAAAAAAGAAAACTGACTGAAGTAAGCAGTAGTTCCTCAAGTTGTACCAGTGATTTTAAAGTTAAAGATTTTTCATCAGACTCAAACTTTTGCCCATCTGAAGACGAAGGTTCTGACAATCAACTGACGCCTATTGAAATAAAGCCAGGTAAAATTCTTTTAAAATATGATAACAGCGAATACAAAGTTTCGTATCTGAAGAAAAACCAGTCAGGTAGCTTTGTCTTTCCAGATGTGAAGGATGAACCTCAGTTAACATATCTGATATAATACTACAGCTGCCAATGCCAACCATTGCCAATGGTACCAACAGAACAGCGTCTCTTTTTAATTTTAAAATTAAACTTTTCTCTTACAATTTGTAGATATAAGGTTTTAGAATTTAGTTAATCTTCTATGTATTTTAAGTTTCGTTCCCATTGTATTAATAAATATTCAAATATATTGTGGTTATTGTTTTTTTAAACTAACGTCCGTAATTTGTGTTATGATAAGTGTTGAAGGATGTGTATCAATGTGCCTCATGCTTGCATCAATCTACCCCCCTCCTGGGGCACATTGATTCAAATCCCACTTCATAAATAATCTCGCGTGGCATCTATTTATTATTAAAATAGAGCAAATATTTAATCAATATATAGGAATAAAATCACCAGTCTTTAATTCTAACATATTACTTTTACTTTCTTCCACTGGATAAGACCTTTATTTTCCTCTCAAAAAAAATTGCATCAATGTGCCCCAACTCCCCCTACTTATGCGATATTTTGCAGGCGTTGAGTGTTGAAGTTACCAAGAACTGTTGGTGTCGCTGTAAGGTCCTCTTTAAAGTCGGTAGATTTAGAAAGTTTTAAATATACCTATCATATAAGTACAATAATTTTTTTAATTGTGCCTAATGTAAAAAATGTAAGTGTAGCATTTTAACATTTGAATGAAGTGCCTTTATGTAGTCGAGTAACTCTCTTTACATCACTCTTGTTATGGTATCTTGAATCTAGCGTGATAATGAGATTTATTTCAAATTTCTCATCAGTGTTGCGTACGAGTATGCCGCTTGCAATATCTGAAAATAAAAAATGATTAAATAAATCAAACCATTAAAATAAATTCAAACTATTACTGTTGTAACAATCTAATCTTATCGTTTATCGCCTAATATAACGGCTAAACTTACAGTATGTGTTTGCTAATAATTATTCGAAAGTTACAAAAATTTTATAAATTTAGATTTATAACTTTTACCCGCGAGTCAACGGGCTTTATGAGTAATCCTCCAAAAGCTGATCGCTGATAATAATGTAAGTATAGTCTTTTATTTTATAATTTTTTTTAAGAAAAAATTCAAAAGTTTTTAATCTGCCGCAAATTTCAACTACAATATTTCATTGTTTGTTTTTATTATATGTTTATTTTGTTTTCGCAAATGAACTCTTTATTTTGCTATTGACGAAGATTCGATCAATTAAAACTAGTTTCTTGAGACTAACTTGTGTCTCAAAATGAAAATTACAATTATTCTTCATCGAATAGATATAATAGGTAAGTTGGGATAGTGTTTTCTTCACTTAGAATGTAAATATATCCTTTGCAAATTTCCAAAACACTTTTGAGCAGATTATGAATGTAGTCTCTTCCAACAAAAGCGTAAAAAAAAAGAATAAAAAAATCCAGATCTTGGATAACCAAAGGTATTAATAGCTCTTCCAAAAATACGAAAATCTTATACAAGAAAAGATTTATTTCCCAAAACAATTTTAGGAAATATAATAAACAATCTATAAAAGGGTTATTATAAATACCAAAACTTGTTAGACAAGGGTTTTTTGGCCCAAGCTAAAAATCAAAGTAAAGCTGTCTGTGATCTAGTAACTAAATATACTGGGCGTTCCAGTAAATGAAACCCATCTGTGATCCAATGTTTTACAATTTTTACATAGATGTGTGTCCTGACTCAAACATAAATAATCATAATATTGCTTTAGATAATATTCAGCCTTTTAATAAAACTCTTTTTCTGCATCCAACAAACACAAATGAAATACTAAATGTCATCAATCAAAAACAAAATATCTGTCGGTGAAGATGAGGTACTACCTCATTTTCTCAGAAAGTCAGTGTCGTAAAGAGATTGTAAAGCCTTAGAAACGAAAGTTTGCTCTCAAATTATTAAAATGGTTTTAGAAGAAAGAAAATCAACTAAAGGAGCAGTATATGAAGCTCAGGATCGAGTTTTAACTTCCTTAAACAAAGATAGAGAAACTGTAGCTGCATGTTTGGACTTGTCAAAGGCTTTCGACAGTAATAAAATGACCTGCTTGTTATGAAGATGGAGAGGTATGGAGTCTGGGGGATCTTTTGGGTTCAATTATTTCGATCTTAATGAATGAATTCAGTATTAGAAAGCCTCTTTATTTGCTTAAAAAATACAGAACTAAGGATGCATTTATTTTTAGTTTGGCATACTTTTTTCGTGTTTTCATGAAATTTATTCCTCTTTTAGGGAAAGAAACCGCCCCCAACTTTTTTTTTTAAATATAATTATAGTGGGTCTTTGGAACGGGCATAAAAAAGGGAATACGACTAACTATTAACTTTAGCATTTCGGTAGTGTGGACGAAATTTGTTTTATTTTAAAAATTGTTGAAAATTGTTGAAAATGTTGCCCATTTTTTTCTTGACAAACCCTTAACCTTAAGTAAAAGTCATTCTTGACATTAGGTACCATATCCGGGGTTATTTGGCGAATAAGTCGTTGCCTACTTCTCTAAATTTTCTAGTTTTGTTAAAGAAATTTTGGTTTTTAGTTCACGCCAAAGGAAATATTCTAGGGGATTCAGGTCCGGTGATCGTGGCGGATATTGTAAAAACTTTACCGAAATATTGTAGAATATTTGGTATATATGTACATGGTGTAATAAGGATGGTGCTCCACTACTGTAGTCATATTCGATCATTATGAAGAACCGCTTCTGCTTTGTGAAAAAACAAAGCATTCAAAGCTGGAATAAGTTCTCCTCATAAAAATCCAGATATGTATATAATCATAATATCATCAAAGAATATTGATTTAATGATGCGGTCGCCAATTATGCCTGTCCAAACATTAATTTTTTGCGGAAGTTGGGTGTGTATTTCTCGCATCCAGTGAGGATTTTCTGAAGACCAATATTGACAGTTTTGTTTATTGACTTCACCATTTAGTACAAAAGTACTCATCTTTGAAAAGCATCCAGTCCAAATCTACTCCATGCTGATCAAGTGCATTTATAATCACTTTATACAAAACTAAAGTTGGTTCTCCGGATCATATCCCATTAACTCTTGTTCCATTAATATTTTATAAGGACGCATTTGAAATAATTTGTCTTGAATGCAGTCGTATAGCTTATGTTGTTTTGTCTTGCATGTTACCGAACTGGTGAAATAGGCTTTTCTTGAGGAGCAAGTAAAACGTTTAATTACTCCACGCTGCCTTATTTTTGGTAATTAAAAAAAAATAAAACTGGTGGTAGATCGAAGTATGTATTGTGAAATAAAGCTGATACTTCTGCTTGAGTACGCGATATGTCACCAAAGACAATCATTATAATTTCGATTTGGTGTGATTCAGTTAAATAACCCATTTTAGTGTAACAAAAATACTTCTTACTATAAAGTAATAGTTCGAACAGCACAATGTACTTCAACAGATAAATATTCACTTCTACCAATCCAAAAATAAAGTGACAATTAAAATGTGGCATCAAGTAACCAAACAACCTTATAAATAACATGTTCATTTTTTTTAAACAGCCTGCGCTGCTAAAACCCAAATTGTAGTACCAATTGTTGCTAAAAGGACTAGTTTCTTTTCTGGCTTTCTAGATTACCGAAATGCCAAAGTAAATAGGGGGTTGTATTCTCTTTTTTATACCCTTTCCAACGAGCTATTACAAATACATACCTTCACGTTTGTTAAGAAAAAATTGGGAGCGGCTTCTACCCAAAAAGAGGGGTAAATTTCATGAAGACAAGAAAAAAATATGCTACACAAAAAGCAATTGCAGCCGCAGTTCTGTTTTTTTTTTCAGCAAATAAAGAGGCTTCCGAATACTGAATTTATTCCAATTAAAGATTCCACCCTGCATATAATATTTAATAAATACTCACACCTAAATAGCTTTTATTAAAAAAAAATTATCCAGAATGTCCTTAAATACTAAATGAAACAAATAAATCTAATAAAAAAATGTATAGTATGGATCATAGTAATCTGAAATGTATGGTTGATTAAATTTAGAAATCAAAAAGGGATATTATATTTATGATATTTTTGCTAGAAGGCAACTAACGGGTATCCCCGAAGTGTCCTGCAGTAGTACCTATAAGAAAGGAAAAAAGAAAATTCCAGGCCTAACGCATATATTTTGGGCGAGAAAGAACGATGGATGAGTACGACCGAGTGAGACAAGGCTAACAGATGTCTAGCAGTATTTCGATATTACGTAATAAGCGGAAATGAGACGGAGATCTTGTACCTATCTGGATTAGAACGAGGCAGAGCTAATAGGTATCATAAGTATCGTACTACAGTAGCCCGACTTTGTATATTAGAAGATAAGAGAACAGAAATAAAAGGACCGGTGAGGGTGTGTGTGTGTGTGTTACATGGGTGTGTGAGTGATAAAGGTATAGGTACCGTATGAAACAGGAATAACTGGTATCAATAAACTTGTTCTGGAATAGTCTGATATTATGTATGAATGCGAAAGAGACGGAAAGTTTTAAAAAACGTACCAATGAGTTTTAGAACGAGGCACAACTAACGGGTATCACGTAACATGTTCTCCAGTAGCTCGACCGCATATATAAAATGGAAAGAGAAAACAAGTGTAATGTATGTGACAGAAAACAGTGTAAAAATGGTACCTACAAAAAACCGTGTGATGATAAAGGCGGCGAGGGGAAACGGCGAATTTGCAATCTAGACGATGGTCCTTACCGTCGGCGGATGCTCGGCCGGTCTCGGAGTTGATCGATTGTGGGTCTAACTGGATGGTTGGTTACCGGGTCGTGGCTGGACTGGGAACTGGCTGATTTTAGAGAACTCGTAGTTCTGATGAAAATACGGAGCGCGAAAGCTTAAATACCCACCAAGCAAAAAACCTCGCACTCGCATTCGCAACATTGCAATCTTCCTTCAAAATTCTTGCAAGAGCAATATTGTATTTGAAAGCTTGTAGGTAAACACCGTGGAACTCTCTAAAACAACTTTTCTATTTAGTTAATTCCCGCAACGTTGACTTTTGAAACCTTTCATATTAAATATTGTTACAACTTAGCTTTCGGATTCTCTATGCTATGTTCGATATATAAATTTGGAGAAATGTTTCAAGGGCAACTTGTAACGTGCAATATTTTAGCAATCTTCAGTTTAGAAAGTTTCAGGCAAATTACATAGCAACTTAGCAGCAATGTTGGTTTATGAATGTCTTTTTGTAATTGCAATTGTGCTGCCCAATCATCGCTTCAAATAGGTACGCCACGCGTCGGTCGGGGGGGTTATGTTTTCGGTCTCAGAGTCAGATCGGATCGGCCATTTTTATTTTGGCTTGGCATTTCTTTTAAAAGAGTGAAGGACAGTGTTTTATTAAGAAATAAGGTAGGTTACATTAAATTTAATAAAAGTTTATGCATGCTTAGGTACTTTTTAGCAGGGAACAAGTTGTTCTCTGTTAGGTAGGTAATTTTTGGAAATGGAGGTCGTGCTGTTAAACACAAAACATAACCTAGGTATTTTATTATTTAATTTGTATTGGTGTGTCTTGTGTGTGGTACTACACGTCACTGGAGACTAAACTGAAAGAACCCCTTCCAAAAAAATTACCAAAATTAAAGAAAAAAGCGCATGCATACGGTATTATAACGGCAGATATTCCAAAGTTTTCACTGGATAGGCTTGCAGACACAATTTTTTCAAGTTAATTCAATAGACAACTTAAGATATAGTGTACTCCCTAAAGTTAATTGAAGTTGAATTTGTAGGCATCTAGTACTAGCAATAGGTTACTAGTAAAAAATGTGTTTGCGAAACCTACACAGAAATTTTTCATTCGTATAACCTATACACGAGTAAATTTTATATAGTTACGGGTTCCAAATCAGTAGAATGAGAATGTATGTCACAAGCCAATTCCGATACCCTATAGTTGGGGACCTTTGTCCATTTTTTGCTATTTTTAAAAAGAAAATTATTATGAGAAATTGCACACAAATCATAAGTGAGAATAGCAGTGTTTTGAAATTTTAGATACATTTTTTGAGACTAACTGGAGGAAGAAATTGGAAAGATGCAGTGTACAGATGTTTGGAAAAGGTCTTCACCAATTATGTGGGGCAGTTTTTAAGTTGGACTGGTGCCAAGGGGAACTACAAAACAAAAACTTTAAGTAAGTAAGTATGGACTACTTCTTCAAAAAAAAAACTTTAAAACTCACTTCACTTATAACAGGTAGATTTTAATTTTTCTTTGGCAATACTATAGTATATTAAATACATCAGATTTGTATTTAATCAAATTAAAAATTTTAATGAAACTTTTACACTCTTAATTTCAACCAATCAGAAGCTTGATTTTTCTTCGGTTACCATTAAAACCCACAGAATAACCGGAAATTTTTGACATTTGTGGTAAAATTAATAAATGAAAATTTTCCTGAAACGCCATTTCAAAGACATTTCTAGAATATATGTCATTTCTAATAAAAAAATTAATTTGTACGTAGGTTCTTTAATAAATGAGTTTAAAATTTTCTAACCGAAATCCCACGTGCTTAAATTAATAAACGGTAAATTTTTCCTCGATCATGAATATTCAAGTCTTCAGAAAAATTTCCGGTAATAATTTAATCACTGTATCTATTAGTGATTGTCATTTTTTTTTATTTTAGAGGCTGTCCGAACTAATTTTAAAGAACTTACAGATCAAGATTTTGAAAATTTTTACAAAAACTGGTTTCAGCATGCTAAGACACGTTTTGAACGAAGTAATTAAAACAGATTAGGGGTTAAGGAAACCAAACTTTGAAGGAATTAAATATAAGAAAAGTGTATACTTAATATATATACAGGGTAATTCACAGTGAATCGGAGAACGGGAGATACGTTTTATTTGAAAATTTGTTTGTCTAGATAAACGACCATGGTCTATCGTTCTAAAATATTTTCAGCATTGCGGCGTTGCCGCTTCTGCCCAAAACAGGTGGCAACATCGTTATTTTAAATAAAACAGCCTATATATTTTTATATTTTTAGATTCTACGTAACATTCAAATTATTTTTTAATATACTCCTTACTAGTCTATACTTAATAGTTTTCGAGATATTGACTCTTGAAAAATGGCATTTTTCAACTTTGACAGCTTCTAGCATTCTAACTATATATGTCTCTTAGAGCAAAACGGCTCACATGTTCCTGATGTCCTTGATTTTATTATGTTCCCAAAATTGTCAACTTTCGGTTAAACAGGATGGAACTCGAAAGCAGGAAATTAATTATTTTGATTGATTGATTTGGTTGATTTTTTGGGAAGATAATAAAAATTGAAGGAAGGAACACCAGCCGTTTTGCTCTAAGACATACAGTTAGAATGCTAGAAGCTGTTAAAGGTTAAAATTGTCATTTTTCAAGAGCCAATATCTCGAAAACTATTAAGTATATATATAACGTAACGTATAACAATGAATATTGTATTAAAAAAATTATTTGAATTTTACGTAGAATTTAAAAATATATGGGGGGTTTCATTTACAATACCGATGTTGCCACCTGTTTTGGGCAGAAGCGGCAACGCCGCAATGCTGAAAATATTTTAGAACGATATACCATGGTCGTTTATTTGGACGACCAAATTTTCAAATAAAACGTATCGCCTGTTCTCCATAAACGTCTAACGTACCATCCACCGTGAATCACCCCGAATATATGTTATACCTATAATAATATTATATATAGCAAAATAAATACATTTGTTTTTTTTTATAACATGAATAATGAATAAACGAATAATTAATGAATAAACTGAACTCTTATTTCTATAGAGGCCCAGAAAAGGGCCTGCCAAACACCCTTAAAATGGCTAGTAACAAGTCCTGCAAACATACCTTATACTCTGTACTAAATCGAGCTTAAATCCGCTCCTATACTTGATTGAGAATATTTCTTTAAAACAAAAATTGCTTAAATGGATCAAATTTTTTAAATAGGGGAAGGAAATGTTTATTACCATTTAGTTGTGTTTCTCTTTTATATAGCTGTATTTTATCTTGTTTTGTTTGTGTTTTAAATGTTATTTTAAGAAACATTGTCCAAGCGAAGTTAACATGTGTTTTATAATGTTGCTGGAACCTGGCATGCAACTATTGCAACAACCTAGATATTTTTCAATCGCCGTCACATTTCTAGTGTAATGTTACTATAGAATTTCAAAAATAAGGTTGCTGTAATGTTTTTGTGCCAAGGTTGCTGTAATGTTTTTGTGCCAAGGTTGCTGCAATTAATTGCGTGAAACGTTGCTGTAATTTAAATATCAATATCGCTAGAATGTTGCCGAAGCGATATATTTGTCAATATTGCAATTGAAACGTTCCTGAACGGCCGATTAAGGCTTGCAGGGATGTCCCCAACTTCACGCCGCAAGAAAAAGAGCAACATTGCAGCTCTCTTTGAAAAGTTACTACAACGTTGCTGCAACAACATTTTGCTTGGTGGGTAGATATAGGCGTCTAGGTACAGGCCCCTTTTAAGCTGCGGATACGTGCATTAGGTTAGACCTTTTTCAAATGTGTCTGCTGTCTACCAAAATTTGATACACTGGTTTAATTATCGATTATCTGAATTTTATTTCGTCATAGACTGAAAATTTTACTATTTCTTCATGAACGTTAGTTTATTTTGGCGTGTAAAATACTTTCCGTGTATAGACTGTGAGATTGTGTTTATTTATAGCATTGATAGTTTATAGCAAGTCTATTAGAGTCAGCATTCCGTAAGAGGTATTTATTTAATTGTATCTAAATGATCTTATAAGTATATAATGTTTAAGTAATGAGTTTATGTAAATTTAAAATATAAATTTGTTGCCCGAATGTCTGTGCAGGGAAAAACGGTATATATTTTTACTTTATATAAATAAGGTAATAATGTCCAAATATTCTTAACGTTTATAAAAATGTAGGTATAGTAGATTGTAGGAGAGATGGGCACTTTACGTATGCATTACAATTACTATTATTTATTACTCTACATATCTATGCATACATAGTATATGGGATAAATAATACTGCTGTGAGGGGTCTGAAACCTGTAAAGAATTGGTTCGACTGCTTCCAGCTCTCGAGTAATCTAGAGAGAACAAATTTTATTGGTTTCTCACCAACAGAAAAATAAACTTAAATTGCACGTAAATGTAGCTTGATTTAGAATATCAGCCATACGAAATATCATGGAATCACTATTAACTGACCAGTTAGTAGATCACACAATTCTATTATGGGTAATATTCCTATCGATAGAACTAGACGATGGAGGTGCTAGATTTGTGATTTTATCTGTTTGGAGCTCTCGCATTTGTTTCTTACATCTTTGTGTTTTGTGCTGTCACACCTACAACACATTGGGGTATTTTAATACATATTAGGCATTCTTCTGGTTATGTTAAGTGTTGACTATTCTTATATAATGCAGTGAATTGTTACAAGTGTAATTTAAATAAATAAATGTAAATATTAAAAAGAATTTCGACATTGGGGCTTTTTCCTTTTTATCTCTTGAAAGAATTATGAAAACATATAAAATTTATAATTTTTTCTATACACATACTATTTTACATATCTGTAGCCAATAGATCAAGATGCGATAGTGATACAAATATTGTAAACACGCCGTGCAAGATCAAATCTGTTGTTATGTATGCACCGAGTTTCGAAAACTCAGCAAAAATACAAAAATTCTTACCGTCATCGATACAGGGGTCTGCGTACCACATCAACTATCGACAGGAGAAAGTTCTTACGTAACGCGCATGCCCGCAGCTTAAAGGGGGTCTGTACCTAGACTGTTGTCGACCGGCGAGGTAACCTGACGGTCGCTGATCCTGTGATCGCGCCGCGCCATTCGGGAGGTACTGTTAGCGCTTCTATATCGCGGCGATGCTTATCAGTACTAACGGGTGTGCCGGTAATCTATGAAAAGTATTTTCCCGATGTTTCGCAACGGAAAACTTTATAAATTCAAATTATGCGGATTATTTACTGACAAGAATGAACGTTCGAGCATGAAAAATAAGAAAGGTAAAAACGGACAAGTATACTAACTGTCTATAAATATAAAACATTTAATAGAAATATTAAAAACCCCGAAAAAAATTAGTAACGTTATTACCTTTTTAAAAAATTGCACAAAATGAAACAAGCTGATGATTTGGTGTCAAAGCAATAAAAAGACAAAAAATTAAACATCTGAAATATTTTTTTTTTTTGTTTTAAGATTTAAAGGGCCTTGAATAGCCTATTTACCTTTATAGCAGTGGCCAGAGTTATGGGTCCAAATGAACCAATGGACAGTGTCAGAGGTAGCTGAGCCTGTTGGACTATAAGTGGAATAATTTTCTGGGTTCTTACGTCTTGGCTGTACCACTTTGTTTGGTACAACGAGTTGCCAATATCATAATTCTAAAAAATAATAGGAAAGTTAGGCCGCAGCATCAAAAAATCGGATTATAGTTGCTAGCCCCGATTTTCATTTCTACTGAATTAAAAGTGAGAGTTGTACAAATATGGAAAATATTATATACCGTAAAGTTAACTATTGAAACAATCTAAATTATTTTATTATTAATGTGTAACCTAAGAAACGTTAAATATTTTTTCGAGACTCATTTTTCTGCCTCCATAAATTATTATAAAAATTTGAAATGGAATTATGAAAGTAACACCTTTACGAAAAAAAATAAGAAACACTTTTTGTAAATTTAGACTTTAAAAAAAATTGTAAATCATTGTCATTGTTAATGTTTTATCATGCATTTTTTAATCAATCCTTCCTATTATGGTACAGTTGGTTGAAGAAGTGCATACAACTCAAATTTAAGAACAATAATAATCCAGATATCTGAAATATTATTTCTTTATAATAACAGTCTCAATTTAAAACACATTTATTTCAAAACTTCTATTTCATATAATACAATATTTTTAAATATATATTGAAAACATTAACCATAAACACGAAACAAGGCAGAAACAACTCTTTGTTTATATTTTACTAATTTTAATTTACCATCTTTAAAAACGAATGCCCTCTTTGTTGGTATTGAAATTTGTAACATAATATAAAATAATTTAATAACTATTATTGGAGAAAAATTAATGTTTAAAATGAAATTTTGAATTATTCACAATAAATTATACCAAGGTAAGCCAACTATTTGTATTATACTTTATTCGTTTTAAATTCTCTTGTTTATACTTTTTTTACAGAATTTTTTAAACTACTTACACTTCTAAATATTTTTTTTATATAATTAAAATAAATAATAATTTAAATACATATTTTTTCATTTTTCTTTACAAACCTACAACCATTATTTACAATTCATATTTATGAATAAGTAATTTTCCTGTTATTATTTTACTTATTTTTGTTGTTAATGGAGGTGCTACACTTGTTCTCACCATTCATGAAGGACCTTTTTCCTTCCTTTCTTTGTCGAATCCCACTGATGAGCCATGATTTGAGCTTGGGGACATTCCGTACCTCAGGAGCAAAAAATGAGAATAAGGTCTCCGCGAAATTTTTTTGATTATGTAATGGTAACATAGTAAAATTTACTCAAGTTTTGTACTTCATCTTAAGGAACAATGTTTTTTTATTCTCTTTCCAGAGTTTTATGACCATCTGAAAAAAGATACCAGGGACGTTTTTGGATTATATGTTTTAGCAGATGTGGTGGCGTAGACACAGACGGTGCGCGCATGTAATTTGACTTAACTATTAAGGGTGAATCATCGCATGTAAAATAAACACAATTTTTGCCATTCGCTGTCACCGAATTTCTCCGAAACCACACATACGATATACTTCAATTTAAAAATATAGAAATATTTACCCGAACACTCTATTTCTCATGTAGTAGATTTTCCAATTTGGCTTTAGATCGGGCAGGTCGATCATGCAGACTGTTTTGGAACTTTTCCAGTACACAGCAGATGTACAGGGTGTCCAGTTTTCGACGCTTTTGACGGGTATCTCAGTTATTAGTACAGATAGAATGATGCGGTTTTCGCAAACCTGTGTCACTTTTTTGTGAAACAAATGATGCCCTTAACGGATTTATCATGGCCATCTTGGTTTGTGAGATACAGGGCGAAATTGAAAACGGTGCATTTTCGGACACCCCTTGTATTTTAGTTATCTTATACCTTATCAAAAATATAAGAACGGAATGTTATACAGTTTTTTACGTCGAATCCAGTGGCGTAGTTAGTATTTTTTTATTTTAGGTGTCCCCATTTTTGAGAAATATACCAAAGTTATGTTTTTTTTTAATAGAACGCCCTATATATTTTTTAATATTTGCATTCTGCTTACTGAGAGATTTCGCGACAAAAGTTTTAGCAAAACTAAATACTGATTATAAAATATTGATCCTGTGAGGTGAATTTCAAAATACTGAAGAATTACTGTCAGTATAACTGATCGTGTGAGGCCCGCTTAACGGAGCAATCTTTTCGAAACTCGATTAAAAGCGACAACCTGGTTGCCCAATAATCGCCTAGTAAATGGGCCCCTTCAAGGTTTCGTGTAATGATAGAAGTCTGGTATAGATGTAATAAAATATTAATATCCTAATTTCTGTACCTATTTGGAAAATCAATTTTTAAATAATGATGGGATTTTGTTATAAATTTAATAAGTTCTTGACAATATTCTTAGGTCGTCGTAAATAATTTAAAAGTCATTAAGCTCATCACGACCTTGAAGTAAAGGATATACTGAAAGTATTCTATTAGGGTAAGGTCGCTTTTTACTCTTTCTGTACAAATTACAATTACGATCCACCACAAAAACTTTTAAACATTTTATTTTAAAAGCTCAACCTTAAACAACCACCCATTTGAAATGAATTACGTGCAATAGTGCGGCCAAACATCGCGAGATTTTAAATAGGCCGTGCAAAAACTTCGTGATGTGTGTGGGCTAACGTCATGCTCATATTTTTGTTCTGTTAGTTTCAGAAAATATATATTTCAATTATTATTTAGAAATTTTTTATCAATTAAACATTTAAGAAATAATGACGGTATCTTTACATACCTTTTTGAATACTAGCTGACTTGTGTAAACGTATACGCACCTGAATCATAATTTCGTTTGCGAACCAAGCCTGGGCAAATACAAATATTATAAGCGCCAGTAAAAAAGAAATAGGAAATGCCATATCCCTTAAATTGTTTTGCTAAAAATAAAATAAGGTTTTTAGAATTTTGTCTATTAATAATAAGATCAACGACCCATTTTTCTAAAGCGTTTTTAAGAAGCATTTCACTTCTTATTTTCAGGTTTGGATTTTGATGATTGGAAAATTAACTCTCCGCTGGCATTTTGCACTTTATTTTGGGTGTTATAAGCATCGTGGTAAATTCCCCATCGATATCATGTTTGCTTCAAAAGTTGTTTAAGGTCAAAAGACGGCCAACAAAATTGGAATTTTGCGCTTTCTTTTAATTTTTGTAGTAACTAACCATTTTCAACTTGTGCAGCACACAATGCATCAACTAGATGTTTGAAACGACTATGAATTCCACATCTTTTTTCAGGAGGATAATTATGGCACTTCTATATAAATATTTATATAAATAGAGGAAACAACATTAGGAAAAACTATTTTTATCCGATTGTGTCAAAAACTTACGTTTAATAGTTCAGATATTTGTACGAAAAGGTAACCTTTTCAGTAAGGTATTAACTATTGCGCTAGTAGCTGGGTAACACTTTTCGTCCCAAACCGAAAAATATTTTTCGGACGCTCGAAACATTTTTTCAAAAAACTGTTTATTTTATTTTCAATTATTTACAATATTTATATTAAATGTACAATTAGAACAATTTTAAACAAGAACAGGGTGGTAACATTGATTTTGAGGATGTGTTATTATTTTTGTTCTCCGTTATGATGTTATTCTCCAATGTTGAACTCCATTGGAAGAGGGGTTGCGATACCTGAGTCGGTACTGATTGCAGTTCTGATTGTGGAATGTTGAATATTTTTTTGGTCAGCTGTAACTTATTGCTCAAGGAATCATCTATGTAGCCCTCGGCTACACCAGAAGACTTCCAGCCCCCATGTCGTTTTAGAGAAGTTATGTCTGCTCCCGTATCTACAAGCAATGTGGCCGATGTTCTTTGGAAACAATGTCCCGTAAATTCCTTGGCATTCGGCAGTTTTAGGTAACACGCTATTTCCTGACAACTTGCTTATATTATTTTCCATTGCGATAAGACACAAAAATCGCCCATCACTCATATTTGTTGGACGTAAAGCCATATAATTTCTATAATATTTTCGATATTCTCCCGTCACCCTAAATGATCTCGGTTTGTTTGATTTGTTATAGGGAATTTTTATTAACAAGGCCGTTTTAAAATCTTGTATGTCATCAATTTTCATATGAGCCAGTTCTTCTTTACGATATGCGCCCGCGATTCCGAAAATAAAAGCAACCTGTAATTAAGAAATTTAAAATAAAATTATATAGTTATTCATTTATTTAGCGTATGGCACATTAAGACACAAAGCATATATATTACAACAAAAATCATTACAAACGAACATTTAACAAATTTCTATACTCTATCGATTCTGGAGTTGCCAATAGGAAATCTTCTGGTCTGCCGTTAAGCCGTTTCAGGGCATTCCTCCACGGTTTGGTTTGCGCCGCACTCGCAGGAGGGGCTTGGACTCTTGCCCCATTTGTGTAAAGTATAGTATATATCTGCCATAGTTATATTTACCTTCAACATTAAGTATTTGGGGTATATCGGGAGCATGGCAAAGGAATTTTTGAAACTCTTCCTTAGTTAGGGTCTTTGATTTCTTTGGACAATAACAAACACTTTTTCGTTTCAATAATGCTCGTAATCTCTTGTGTAATGTTGTGTTTAACATTTACCACAGCACGTAGCATGGAATACTGCGACCACAAAGTAAATTACTTCACAGTTTTCGATAAATCCGCCATATACACTAGAAACGTTTTCCGAGAACGACTGTACACATTCTTCTTGCCGGTAATCCATAAATTTTTTATAAGCTCTTTCACATATTATTTCCTTGGATTTTTGTGGCAACAAATGTAACATAACTTCATTGGTAGTTTCTCGAATATCAGGTGGCGTACCTACTATAAGATCTTCACTATTATTTTCTATTTCCATTTTTGTGTTTTCAAGTTTTAAAACTATCGCCTGATTGACCAAACATCAAATGATATTATTAATTTAAGTAATTATTTGTTATATCCATAGATACGCATATTAGAGGTTTCATTGTTAACCGACAAACATTAAAAGCGACAAATTACCGTGCAGGATGAAATATATTAGTTTACTTGATTTTTACATCATTTTATAATCGGAACAAAACCACAATCGGATAAAAAATATCGTATGTCATACGGGCGAAAAATGTATTTCGGACTATGCACCAGCAGTAACCCACCGAGAACAACTCCAATATGGCAGCTACACCAGGCAACAGACACACCTTACATAACAGACTTTGTACGACAAAATGCAATTAAATTCTACAATACCCAACCCCAAAATTCAAGACTGACACAACAAATAACAAACGAAAGACACGACGAATATCGCATTCACCTTCCTATAGTACATTCAAAATTACCTAAATATTTCCAAAATAATTAAAAGTTCCAATTTCCACGAAAAATTATAAAAATTCCCAAAATCCAAACACCACGCCCCGAAAATTAGGACGCCCACCAATAAAATATCTTAAAGCTATCATAAGCGAAGCTACGGTGTACCTGACAGTAATAAGAATCAAGCTGGTTTTTTCATCTATTTTTCCAGTGAAACCCAACACAAACCTATATATTTAAAATAACATTACAACATAAAACCCTTCTAAATAAATAAAAACCAAATTCTTGCATAGCCGTAAAAGGTCACTGAAACTGGCTGTATAAATGCACTAAAATGCTTTTCCTAAATACCACGGCCAATAACAGCCACCCAGCACTGTAGGGCGTATCTCTGGTAATCACATAACCAGGAAGAACTTAATACAAATATATAATATGTAATTAGTATTTAAGAATGCAATATGAAAATAAATATAGAACAATAAAGAGATTTTAAAAGTAAAAAAGTAAGCAGTAACCCACCGGCCTCGGCTTTGCCTCGTCCGGTAATCTCCCGCATTACGTCCGAAATATTACATTTATCGTTCTTGTAACATAATATAACATTTCGAGTTTATCACCTATTTTTTGCCCTCAGCTGTCATTAAATTTTTTTAAATAAAAAATACGATTTAATTTTAGTTCAAAGATATTATATGATTCATCCTTAAACTATGTTTCACTGGTTACGGATTTTCTTATTGAAATTTCATTTTCCAAACAAAGTAATTTATACTACAGGAAATAATATTCCATTATTAGGAAAAAAAACCGACCAACCCAAATCCCGAGAACATTGGGATATAAAATCTGAAAAGTACAATAAAGAGAAAAGGATACTAATCTCTGTACATTTTGCCCATTTTTTAATTTGCTCTGATATTAGTTCCATTTTATTCTTTTTATTGCCAATTTTTTTAACAACGTATTTTACTCCTTTCATTGTAATTATTATTATTTCGTGGAATTTAATAAGAATTACGTTTTTAAGCTACATACAGTGACCGGCAGAATTCTCGCTCCATATGGAAAACTTTTTTAATATTGATTTCATAGAAAATGTTATTCTTGATAAAAGTTTTTGGTTCCACCTAAACTAAAAAAAACGCTTGTTAAAAAAAAGTGTACCGAGTGTACAACTAAAAAGGGACGCCAGCTGTATTTTGGAATCCGTTTGCCGTACGGCCTGCGGAAAAAAATATTTACTACAAAAGTGACTAAGGGTGGAAATTACTTTTAAGTTTCCAGGTTATCCGCTAGGGGGCATATAACTATAGTGGCCAAACAAAAAGCAAGATTTTCTCAAAAATTCTTATAGTTAACAGGTAATTTTTTTTCAATGTAATGAAAATCCTGGATAACCTTTGGTTTTTGAGTTTTGGCTCTACCATTTTGTTTAGGTTGTTGGAGGGGACAAATATTGCTATGCTGAAATATGCACAACTTTAATTTGCCTTATCGGAATTTGACAAATTTGAACTCGCTAAATAGGAAGAACAAGATTTAATAAGAAAAATATCTGTGAAAACCGCAAGCCAATATATTTTTTTAAACTGGAGATATTATGGAAAACATAATATAAAGATGAGCTTCACAAGAATCTGACGTTCTTATACGGTATTTTTATGCAAGAAGTTACTAATACCATGCGATGGTCTCTTCTGCAAAGTTAACAACCAGGATGGTTGCATTAATGAAACAATTTGTAAGTGGGTTGTAAAACAAAAAAAATGCAGTAAGGCTTTTATTTCGTTCGAGGTCGGCATTTTGACGCAGCTCATATTTTAAGGAAAAAAATCAAAATTTTGAGGAAACAAAAATTAAAAGTTTGGTAATAAAAATATTCAAATAATAAAAAGTAATCAATTTTAATTTAACCAATTAGAGGATACTTCGTTAAGTGAATTTAAAAAAAACTTTGGGAGTGGTGTCTAAAGTTGTTTGGTCTGTTGCGACCCGTTTATTACAACCTGCAAGCACAAGCCCCTCCCACAAAATTCCTCTCTAGATTAACGTTTCTACGGCCCTGCTTAACCTTTCACTTTTATTAATAATTATTTATTTAATATAAAATGAGTATAAAAATTAAGTTATTAGATAATTTTTTCGAAGCAATATCAAATAATATAGCTAGTTGTATTGATATCATTTCCTATTTTATTAATTGTATAGAGGTAGCCGTTACTTGATGAAAATCCATTATAAGAACTATAAAAAATACTTCGTGTATAAATCTTCACTAAATTTATTGTTTTACCATAACAATTGCTTCGACACACAGTGTCTTCGTCAGATGGTTACAAATGAAGGGGTGATTTAAATTATCTTAAACTATAAAATTTACTCTAAATATTTACCTATTTTATTTTATTACACTTGGAAATACCAAATAACCCAACTATCTGTTATTATTGAAGAATAGGTCATTATACAAATTTTATTAATGAAAAAACCCTAACGGATTAAATTTAAATTTAACAAAGGAGAATTGTTCAGGTCTAACTCGTCATTTAATAGAATATTTGATCTTTTGCATTTGTTAATTTCCATACTTTCTAATAAATTAAGTTTTGTTGACTTATTTTCTAAGTGTAAAATCTCAAAATTTTCATGAAAACTGTGTTGTTCACTATTTAAATGTATTGCATAATGGGAATTAATGTGTTTTTTATGTTCTTTGATTCTTTTTTCAAAACATCTGCCTGTTTGACCTATGTAAATTTTTGAACAACTACCGCATTTAAGTTTATAAACACCACATTTTTGATTTTTTCCGGTTTTGCTTTTATTATTTTTGATTAATGTACCCAATTTATTGTTAGTTCTATAAGCAATTTTAAAATTTTGTTTTTTCAAAAGTTTATTAACCTTGTCTGTAATGTATCCATTATATGTAAGAGTTTTGTATTCTATTTTATTTGGTTTTAAAACTGGAAATGCTAAATTAATTGCTTTTTTATATTGTTTTTTATTGATAATGTGATCTATCATGGAAGCTTGATATCCATTGTTTATAGCTAATTGTTTGATTATATTTAATTCCTTATTATAGTTTTCTTCCGATAATGGTATAGTAATAGTCGATGGACAAAAGAATTGAAAGCAGAAATTTTATGACAGTATGGATGATTGGATTTATTGTGTATAGTAATATCAGTATCTGATAGTTTATGGAAAATGGAAAAATCGTGCTTATTGTTTTTCTTAGTTATAGTTAAATCTAAAAAATTTATAGATTCGTTTTGTTCTATTTCTAAAGTGAAATTTATGTTAGGATGTAAATTACTATACCATTATCGGAAGAAAACTATAATAAGGAATTAAATATAATCACAAGCTTCCATGATAGATCACATTATCAATAAAAAACAATATAAAAAAGCAATTAATTTAGCATTTCCAGTTTTAAAACCAAATAAAATAGAATACAAAACTCTTTTATATAATGGAGACATTACAGACAAGGTTAATAAACTTTTGAAAAAACAAAATTTTAAAATTGCTTATAGAACTAACAATAAATTGGGTACATTAATCAAAAATAATAAAAGCAAAACCGGAAAAAATCAAAAATGTGGTGTTTATAAACTTAAATGCGGTAGTTGTTCAAAAATTTACATAGGTCAAACAGGCAGATGTTTTGAAAAAAGAATCAAAGAACATAAAAATAGTTACAATAAAAAACACATTAATTCCCATTATGCAATACATTTAAATAGTGAACAACACAGTTTTCATGAAAATTTTGAGATTTTACATTTAGAAAATAAGTCAACAAAACTTAATTTATTAGAAAGTATGGAAATTAACAAATGCAAAAGATCAAATATTCTATTAAATGACCAGTTAGACCTGAACAATTCTCCTTTGTTAAATTTAAATTTAATCCGTTAGGGTTTTTTCATTAATAAAATTTGTATAATGACCTATTCTTCAATAAAAACAGATAGTTGGGTTATTTGGTATTTCCAAGTGTAATAAAATAAAATAGGTAAATATTTAGAGTAAATTTTATAGTTTAAGATAATTTAAATCATCCATTCATTTGTAACCATCTGACGAAGACACTGTGTGTCGAAACCATTGTTATCGTATAACAATAAATTTAGTGAAGATTTATACACGAAGTATTTTTTATAGTTCCTATTTTATTTATATTAAAACGCAAAAATTCAAAGTGGGTAGTATATGGAAACAAGTTAGTAAACATTTTTTTGCGTTACCTTTCGCTCATTAATATAATATCACCTCGAGTATCACTGGAAAAAAATGTTTAGCCTTTACTTACCATTGAAAGTTCAATTACCGCTGATGCGATAGTTATTGAAAATATAACAAAGTTCGTCAATAAAATATACCTCGTATAAGCATCGGTCTTTCTGACGAAGCTAAAAATTATTTATACAATAGGAGTAAAAAAAATGAAATAAATATTTAAACAATAAAAAGTTTGTATATAATTCGAAAAATATAATTAAAAAAGCCCGATAATGACAATGATCTTTTTAAACTTTATTGTAATTTTCTGAATTTTATAATAAATTTTTCGAATTTCGTACAGGGTGGTTACTTTTTACGTGACCACTGTTAACTGATATATTGTAAATGGACATTTCTACGAAGTTTATTAAATAAGAAATAGTATATTCAGTAGGATAAAGAAAGATAAGGACGAATTACGGATCGATGAGAATGTTTAGAGACTGAGCGCAGCGACGTCTCTAATATTGTCTGAGATCAGTAAATCCTTACCGTTCGTGATGCTCCTAAAGTTTTTAGTACGACTGAGAACTAAGCAATTTTTTTTTTCGTTTTGCTTTCATAATTTATTCTCTTATTGTTAACACCGAACTATCTTAACACCGTTTTCCGGGACAGAGGTTACCGTACTGTAACTTGATGGACTTTATGACTTGAAACGATTTAGTGGACCATATTATTAGACTGGAAACAAATACTAATATAAAGAAAACACCGCACTGTACTATACTTAGTATTTAGTAATTTTAGTAATGAATATAAAATGTAATATTATTCCCTTCAAAGCTGGGGAGCTAAAGCAACTCGGGACGCGTCCTTTTTCGTTTCTCCGGTTCGTACTTGTCAATTTGTCCATGCCTACTAACTATGCTAAAAGTCCTACACGTACTCGCTACCTATAGTAAAAATCTTGAATACTCTCGCAAGATGGGGGCAAAGTCACGTGACACTCTGTCAATTTTGTTCTATTAAATTTTTATAAGTTGGCATGAATTACAGGACCGGACTTGAAAATTATAAATGTGATACCTTCTAAAACAATTTATGCAATAGCCTCATCGGTTCTACCGCTTTAATATTGCCAAATAATAAGTAATAGGTACCTAATAATTTCTTTTGAAAGTTTTGTTTTATAAATATTATAATTTAAGGTAGGTAATAATAAGCATGAATTTCTATATGATTTAAAGATAAATTGTCAAAATAGATTTAAAAAGTTTATAATATTATAAATATCCAAACCTTAAAAATACTAAACTGAACTTGAACACAACTTAAAATTGGATTCTGTCACTCATATTTAGAACAGATTTTTTTTGTTTTATTTGTTCAGATTATACCTATAGGTAAAATACCTACAGTTCAACATAAACTAATTGAATTCAAGTTATTACATTCACTGTCAATAAAATCCCCATATATGACTTACGTAAGGTACGTAGACCCAAATATGGTTTTTATAGAATTTGTTGGCTATGGTACGGTTACATTTCTAAACTTGTATGTGGGCTAACATAAAGTTAAAAGTTTCAATATAGCCAGGGATTTAATTTTTCTGGTGGAAACCCTACTTGAGTTTTTGACTTACATAAGGTACGTAGACCCAAAAGTGGTTTTTATGGAATTTGTTGGTTATGATACAATTACATTATTTCTAAACTTGTATGTGGGCTAACATAAAGTTAAAAGCTTTAATATAGCTAGGGTTTTAATTTTTCTGTCAATGGAAACCCTAATTTAACAGTTTTTGACTTAACGTAAGGTACGAAGACCCAAATACGGTTTTTATAGAATTTGTTGGTTATGATGCAGTTACATTCCTAAACTTGTATGTAGGCTAACATAAAGTTAAAAGCTTTAGTTTAGCCAGGGATTAAATTTTTCGTAGACCCAAAAGTGGTTTTTATGGAATTTGTTTGTTAAAATGCAATTTATTGATACAGTTACATTTCTAAACTTGTATGTAGGCTAACTTAATGTTAAAAACTTTATTTTATTGTCATACAAATAATAATAATAGTAATATCAAATAATAATTTCACTTATGTAAGGTACGTAGACACAGAAAATAGAATTATATATTTGTTCGCTATCCTATTACGTACTAATATGGTTAGCTATTTTAACTATTATAGTAACATAATTTTACTTACTATTACCTTACTATTGCCAAACAATAATAATATTTACTAATAACAATAATAAAAATAATTCCTTCAAAATCAAATAGCTGCTTTTTAAAGGTTAATAATATGAAAAGCTGTTTTGGCATTTGGTAGAACTAGACGATACCCGGTTTTATCAACCTACCCGGTTTTGTCCAACTCTCCCCTACCTACCTAAGTCAGGGAAATACCTAATTTCTACTTATTTTTCTTGAAACAGAAAAGGATATATCTAGATAATGTAAAATGCAAAAATTATGCATTAGAAACTTAACCTTAACGAACCAACATTTTAAGAACAAAAATTTTACAAACTAATTTCTCGACAAAAACGGCGTTCAGATGAAATAAAACTTATTACTTATCGATGAAATCAACTAACGAGCAAGGCACACATTAATAATTATGATCCCTAATAAAAAAGAATTAAAACATTTTAACCTGTATCTAAATTTTTGGTCAAATGAATAATAATTGTAGGTACTTACAATTAAATGTAACAAAAACGCAATTTATGACTCGGTGTTTGGGCTCATTACGGTCCGCTACAAATCTAGGGATATTATTATGTCCCAATATCAGCTGATCGATGACAAATAATCGCTGTCATCTGTTCTAAAACGAGACTATTCGTGATATTTAGTATAGCAACGACGCGACGCGCCAGGTAACATCTAAGGACGTCTATTCTCCAATTTAAGAGAAGTAAATGCTCACTCGCGAGAAGGGACAATTCATGAATGAATGAAATGAATAATAGTCATTTTAAGTTTCAAGAATGCAGTTTAAACATTTTTATGAGAAAAAGTAATCACTTCTCTTGAAATGATCATTCGCCTATTTCGAGAATAGACGTCCTGGAGCCTTTGGTTGTCCCAACGAAATAAGAATACAAAGGAAGTAGGATTTTGCATAAACCGCCTAACAAACCGGCCGACGGAAGTCGGCCATTTTGAGACACCACAATATGACTCCATGTTTGTTTTGGTGTTTGACCGTGGTTGACAGGTCGAGCTGTGATTTCTGATTTCTTTGCTGTTTTTGAGTTATTTTGCATTTTAATTAGTTAACAACCATATTTAACTTTTCATTACTTTTGTGTGACAGTGGAGTATACTTTTAGCGCTGGACAGCGATTAATAGTTATTTACATTACTAGATGCGAAAGTTAATTTTTTGGTGTGAGGAGGTTTTTGAATTGCCGAGGCAAAGCCGAGGTGATTTAATACCCCCGACCACCAAAAAAGGCTTTCGCATCGTGTAATGTATTAAATTTTTTCTACTACTGTTCTCTGATCAATATATTATTAAGTAATAAACTTTGATTTTATTCAAATTAAAATGATAAAATACGTTTTTTTTTCCACCTGTAAAATAATCCATGACAACTAGTTATTTGAGTATTGTTGACAACTAGTTATTTGAGTACTGTCAGAGTCTGTCAGTTCGATTTTTTTGTCCTGGCACCGAAAGAATTACTTTCGTAGCTAGCAACCTACTTTCGTAGCTAGCAACGGATAATATTCAGGTAACTGTAACATTTACTTTCGTTTTCTTTCGTGTTGCTAGGGCCCGAAAGTTAATTTATTTATTCAGTAGTAGAAAAAACATTTTAATTAGTTGGTATTCTGGGTTAATTAATAAGCTATAAATATGGTTAGTTGTGCTGCTTGTGGGTGCTCCCAAACGCTAAGAAGTAAAAAACTGGGCATTACATTTTATCGGTAAGTTTATGTTTACATATATAAACTTTTTTAATCTGTAGGGGAAAAAAATGTTATTTTAATTTAATGTCAAAATAGACATAACCTCCGATCCTCGCATGTCATTCATGGGCGTTCGTCTTATAAAACCAGAAAAATATTATTTATTTATTAATCGACTGGGTTACCCCATTTCTACAGAAAAGCAAATTAAAAATACTTATTGGTTTTTAGTTTTCCAAATAATTACCTAAGAAAAAAGGCATGGTTGCAAATTGTAAACCGAAGTGATTGGGATCCTACACGAAATAGAGTTCTTTGCTTGGAGCATTTTTCTGAAGATTGCTTTCCTTTGACAGAACTTCAAGATTGAAAGTTAGATTGGTCCCAACTGTAGTAGTGCCTACTTTTGAAGTTGCCAGGTTAAAAAATGTAAGTTTGGAAACTATTGTATCGGGTCATTACATAATATATTAGAAAATATGTAGGTAGGTAGGTACTTAAGAATATGAATATAAATAATTCTGCATTATTTATGCTTCCGAGGAAACTGCTTTGTTCATAAATTATGTATCGATAAAAGTGTTTAGATGTTTTATTGGTTTAATCTATTTTTTTAATTTTTAACCCCATGCATAAAGAATGTAATAAAATATGGGAGTGTAGGTACGATAAACAAAGAAATTCAAATTTAAATATTGAAGACAATGATGTTTCTAGAATGATGAAACGTTTTCCCAATATTCACCTGAGGACGACTGGAGATACCATTGATTAAAAAATAAATTTAAAGCAAGTCCCAAACCTTCTATCATTCAAAGAAATTCATATCAAAATATAAAAAAAAAATTTACATAGAGGTAGTATTACGTTATAGGTACTTTTGTGTAATTTGGTATGGTAAAGGTGCCAAACAGATAATTAAAAAACTTATATTTTTTGGCAGGTACGTTCCTATGCAATATCTTATAAGACACCATGTCAAAACCTGGTTGAAGATAATTATCCTACTGTGAATCTAACTGGAACACCTTCTGGTTACAACATATATTGGACATGGCTCTTCCAGGACATTTTACTATCCAACAAACACCTAAGATTTTAGTATCTTCCATTAATCTTATATGACAATCATTAATGGTTACGGTTTCGGGATTCTCCAAAGTGTATCAGTTAGTCTTAAACAAGGTGATAACGGTCTTTGATTTATTTAATATCAGTTTATCTTTAGAAAACCAATAATTATTTACTTCAATCATAAATTGTTAAATATTTTGCTCGAGAAGTTCAAGGTCTTTATATGCTAGGATTTATTATAAGAACTTGTAAATACTTTAAAAATGTTAACGCTATAATAACTTTATATAAATCCCTGGTAGTTACAACACTTTAGTCTGCATGCACTATTTGGAATCCTCAGTATGCCAATAAGATTGCTCTTTTAAAATCTATTCAGCGTCAATTTTTAAAATTTTTGTACTACAAGTCATTTTTCGTTTATCCGCCAAGAGGTACAGATCAAGGGCTTTTGTGTAATTTTCCTTCTTTAAGACTATTGCGTATAGAAGCAAAATTTATTTTCTTATATAAAATAATTAGAGACAAAATAGATAATAAAGAGTTCTTAGGACTGCTTCTGTTTAGAATAGGCTTAGTCAATACTAAATCCGCACATGTATTTTATATTCCTACACCGAGGACAAATCTATACAAAAACTCACCACTTATAAGACTGTGCTCTATTTTAATAAATATTGTGGAGACATTGAAATAATATATAACTTAAACTATGAAAAATTAAAATTAAGGAATGAACTGCTTAGGCAAATGCTAATTGAATATTTATTATATCTTAGGTATAAGCTTTTAGAAATGGGGTTTATGTATCTATAATTAACTTGTTAAGTTGTTGATACTATAAATAAATAAAGTGTTGTATTATCTGCATAGATTGTCATTTGACAATTTTCTTGTATACTAGAAATCGCATTAATATTATTCAGGTATATATAATATCTGTAGGACTATATTATATTATATTTTGTGATTTGGTTCATGAAGAAAGAGTAAGGTTTTGGCAATAATTTTGCCTTCATCAGTCATTATTATCTGAAACAATTTGTTTTCTGCAATTTTTTTAAATGTATAATAACAGGTGTTTTTTAGTTATTTAACCAGATATTTACATTAAGGACCCTTTCACCTCCGTTACCTTATTTAAATAAATAATTAAAAGAAATAGTTGTATTGTTTTATTACACCAACCTTAATGTATCTTATAGGTATATATGAATCTAAATATTTTTTCTATTTTTTTCGTCAAATAAAATTTTATTAATCATTTTGTTATTACCATCTTAATGATACGCCACAGGTGGACCGGAAACGCGCATGCGTTAAATGTTGCCGCCATCAGACCCCATCCCGGACAACTGTCAATCTACCATACCCTACTTCCTTTGTATTCCTATTTCGTTGGGTTGTCCCGACTATGGAGGACGTGAGGTAAGAGGCCGATCGCAATGCATTGGATTCGGTCCCAAATTAGCATCGGTAATTCAGCTTTACGAGTTGCCATAAGATGGCGCTCGTGTTCGAAGTGGGCTATCAAATAAATGGATTCTTATGGACGCGATAACTATTTTTATTTAAATTAGTTCTTTAAGGAACAAATAAGGACTTTTATATGAATTGTTATACTTATTAGTAAATACGGCCTGTATAAAGTTCCAACGATGCTTTGTTTTAAAAATACAGGAACATCCTAGCTAGACGGTTTTACCTTTGGAGCTAGAAAGAGACTTATTTGGCTGCGTTTCTTCTCTGAAGAAGATCCTGTCTTACACCCCGACACAAAGCAAACTCTACTTTTATAAATTGTACCATTATTCATTATAAATATGGAAATTAATTACAATACAACGTTATTTGTCTTGTCTTGCCTTCAAACGTTATTTGTTATTTTGAAAAATAAAATGTCAATTGTCAAAAGTAAAAGTTAAAAACTATGGAGGATCTAGTTTTCCATATTAAAAACGAAGAAGAAGAAGACAACATCAGCCCACTTCGGACGCGAGAGCCATCTATCGGCCAATATCGAACTAACCAAAAATCCGGGACAGAATTTGAAAATGCTTCCATTGTCGATCGGCCTCCTACCCTCTAGTTCTCCATAGTGATGGCATGCTATGTTGCCAGTTTATTTTAAACTAAGTTTATAATGATATTATGTTATAAAATAGTTAGTCTTAACACTTATAATTGATGAAAATATTTAAGTTGATGTTTTATTGCCATGTAGTTGTTTGTTACTACCCGCTGCTTTTAAAGTTAAAAGGCTAAAAATGAGCGAGCATAAGAATGAAAGTAAAAATTTTGATATTGTAGAGGCTTGGAACATGGGACGCTCAGCTAATATACCAGACAGATCGAGGTAAAATTGTTCATTTTTGTAAAGGTTCTAATATATTTGTTGTATTTTTTCAGTTAAATTTCCGAGTCTTATTTTACTTACCGTTCAGTGAACTTACTTACAGTCCTCTTGGCCTTAACAACCAGTAAATAGAATATACCGACGAAAAACCAGGCTCGGTAAACAATCAAAAATAGACAACTCGTACAAAAAATATATTAGTCAACTTTTTTTTTATACGTAGCTAGATTTTTAAAATTTTATCTTCGGAATACCTTTTACCCGAAATACTATGATATATCACTGATTTTAACGTTTCGGTATAAATTATTTAGGATAATTTCTTTCTTATAGCTATGATTTTTTCGAATTGGTTTCAATGAATGTATTATATTGTAAATAAATTTAATTAAAATATAATTTTAATTTCTTTTAGCTACAATTAAAACAAAATAGAATTCAGTACAAAATATTATTTTATTTAAAATGCTATTTACCAAAAATTCTTGAATAAAATAACTTAATATTTTACTTAGTAACGATATTGAATTAAATACTCAAAATAACCACCAAAATTTTAAATATAAAAGTGTTCCTGATTACGTATACTTTGTGTCAAACGGCAAGCTAATACGTCTAAGTTGTACATCATTCTAATTGGGGTAAAACCTACTCTGAAAAATAAAAGTTAAAAATGCAGGCCTGTAATTTAAAAAAAAATTGACAATAGCAATTTAGTTAACAAGTAACATAAAAGAAACTAATAACCCCATTTTCTAGAGAAAAAATACTAGTTTTTATTTAAAGAACGTTTTTCCAAAACTAAAACTTTTTGAGTTATTAAAGAATTTATTTTTTTAAATTAATCACCACGTCCCTCACGAATACAAAAAGAAATGGCACATTTACTTAATTTATTTAACTTCCTAGAAATTATCTTTTACAAGGTGTATTTAAGAGTTACTACCCTATATATGGAACCGAAAGAATATCATTATCCAGATTCGAGCAGGTAGGATTAATCCTTAATTTACATACAATTAACAAACAAAATTTTTATCCATTCCAGTAGTATTTAAACGTGCCAGACAGGGCAACAGAACAATGGAAATGCGAAACATTATTTTTATAATCAAGATACATAAGATTACGTAAAATATTTTTTCCAATAGCTTTAGGAATTAGTTATTTACGATATGTGTGTTGTAAAGGTTTATATTACAACACGAGATGTTAAAGTTGTCAAACGAGGCGTCAGCCGAGTTTAATAAAACATCGAGTGTAGTAATATGAATTTACAACAAGAATATTGTACAAAATTTTATCTACTTTCATCTATGAATAAAAATATTTGGCAAAAGGCATTTTTAAAATAAAAATGCACCTGTAAAAATGCACCTGTAAAAATGCACATGCTATTAAGTTTACTAATCAAGTTTTTATGTTACCTTTCGCATGGTTACTGTTTTGCATGGTTACTGTCGAAACTTTGTCAAACAAATTCAAAAATATTAAAAGCGTTTTTCAAAATGAGCGATTCTGATGGAAGTTTACCCTCTGATATAGAAGCAGCGGCAAACGAAGCGATCTCAAGTTTAGTTCCGACAAAATCCAAGGCGCGGTATGAGTTGGAGTACCAGAAGTTTGAAGATTGGTGCTAAGCTAACAAAATAAAGGAGGTGTCTGAGAAAATCCTTTTGGGTTATTTTTTCGGAAAGCAACGCTCCCATAAACCATCTACACTATGGACTCACTACTCAATGTTGAGAACTATGATTTCAGTCAAGAAAAATCAAGATATCAGCAGATTTTTTCAACTAATCGCATTTTTGAAAAGTGTTAAGTTTCTAGCAGGAAGCTCTAAATTAGTTAAAAACTTTTTTAAATAAATACGACAGTTATTGACTTTTCATGACAACTATTTTATTTTCAATATATCCACCAACTACACCTTTAAAAATATATACCTGTAACCTGGGCTTAAACAAAGGCTTTGTCAACACTTCGGCTACCTGGAGCGTAGTCATCTTCTTAATATCGATAAGTCCTTCTGAGACCAGCTCTCTCACAAAAAAATGTCTTGTGCGTATATGCTTTGTTCAACGATGAAACTCTGGATTCTGCGCTAATTTTATAGCAGCTTCATTATCAACCATAAGATGAGGCACTTCTTTTAATTTAAGAATTTCTCCATAAAGACGCCTTAACCATACCATCTCTCGTGCAGCTTTACTAGCAGCTACAATTTCTGCCTCAGTAATTGATATGGCTACAGAAGTTTCCCTTTGACTTAACCATGATACTGCATTAGAGGCATACATACAAATCACTCCAGTAGTGGATCGTCCTGACAATAAGTCACCACCATGATCAGTATCACTAAATGCTTCCAAGTACCCTCCAGTTCCAGCGACATATCTTAATCCATAATATAGTGTCCCTCTTAAATATCTAAATATACGTTTAACTTTTACCCAATCTTCTTTGGTAGGATTTTCAAGTGTTTTTGAGGCAACACCAACTGCAAAGGCTATGTCAGGTCTGGTTCCTGTCATTAAATATAATAGAGCTCCAACAGCCTCTCTATAAGGAACATTTTCAGTTGCTGTACCTTTTTCCTCTATTTCTTCTCTTTCTACCTTCCCTAACTGACTATTTTCCTTAATCATTGGGGTGGAAGCTGGATTACAGTTGCTCATACCAAATTTCTTTAATATTTTCTTTGTATATTCTATTTGGCTTAGGCGAACTGACCTATCATTTTCTTTATCTATTTCTAAACCCAAAAAATAGTCGGCTGGTTTAACTGTTATCTTGAATAATTTTTTCAACTTCTCCAAGAACGCTTGCTTCATTTCTTCATTATTTGAAACTACCAAACCATCATCTACATAGAGTGCCGTAAGAAGTAAGCTTGTGCCTTGCTTTTTGATAAACAAACACGAATCTGCTTCACTTCTTTTAAATCCAAGTGAAATAATAAAGGTAGCAATTCTTTTGTTCCAACATCTAGGTGCTTGCTTTAGACCGTAAAGACTTCGCTTTAAATGACACACTCTATCAGTGCCATCGTCAAAACCTTCCGGTTGCTTCATAAAAACTTCTTCTTTTAGTTCCCCATACAAGAAAGCAGTTGAAACATCAAACTGGGTAATTGACATTTTTTCATCAGCTGCGATACTCAATAACGCCCTTATGGTTCCAGACTTCGCTACTGGACTGAAAGTCTGATTATAGTCTTCGCCTTCTTTCTGTGAAAATCCTCTAACTACCAGTCTCGCCTTATATTTTTCTATGGAACCGTCTCTTTTCGTTTTCACTTTATACACCCATTTGCACGAAATTGCTTTCTTTCCTTCTGGCAACTTTTCTAGAACCCAAGTTTTATTTTCCTTAAGTGATCGTATCTCATTTTTTATTGCTTCTATCCATTTATTGTTCTTATCACTTCTTATTGCTTGTTGGTAACTTAGTGGTTCTTGAAATTCTCTCATCTTGGTTGCTGCACTCATAATAAATTCTTCATATCTAATAGGCTTTTTAATTTCTTCTCTATCTCGTAATTTACGCTCAGCGTTACTAAAACCATTATCTTCATTTGTAACTTCTTTATTTCCGACATTTTCTTCACTCTCTAGTTCCACATGTCTGTTTTCACCATCTTCTCTGAAATCGAACTCTAAATCATCTTCAATCTCATTTTTAGAATCTATGACTTCCTCAGTTCTTGTTTCAGGTACCGTGACAGTTATTGGACTATTATTTGTCGAAATAAGTGTTTTTTCGTCAAAAATAACGTCACGAGATCGAATTAGTTTTCTTGTCTCCTTAAACCATATACGATAACCATCATTATCATCGTAACCAATTAAAATTCCCTTGACAGCTTTTCTTTCCAATTTCTTCCTTCCTTGTTTTGGAATATGAGCATAGCAAGTACTTCCTATTATTCTCATGTGCTTCAGGCTTGGCTTCTTTCGAATCCAAACTTTATATGGAGTTTAATCTTTAACACCTGATACACCTGATCGGTTGAGAATGTATGTAGCCGAATTTATCATTTCTGCCCATAAACTTTGAGGTAATCCTTCCTTTAAATGTAACATAGCTCTGGCCATCTCAACAACTGTTCGATCGTCTCTCTCAGCGCAACCATTCTGTTGTGGAGTGTATAGCATGGTCAGTCTCTGTCTTACTCCGTGATGATGCAAAATATCTCTTACTTTTTTGCTATCAAATTCACCACCATTGTCACTAAGGAGTTCCTTGACAATATGACCTGTAGCTTTTGCTTCACTTAGAGCAATTTTCAACTTGTCGGGAACCTCAGACTTTTCTCTTAGGAAGAACACATATCGAAATCTACTGTAGTCATCTTTGAGCAGTACAAAATATTGGTAACCGGATTGAGACTTCTCAAACGGTCCACACACATCAGAGTGCCATAATTCACTAGAGTTTTTCTGCACGCTTTCTTGTCTCAAAAGGCATCCTATGCGCTTTACCATAAATGCAGCCTTCACACAGCTCACAATCCAGTTTAACATTAATATTCAACTCTCGGGATATTAGTGACTTTACGTGCCGCTTATTTTGATGTCCAAGTCTCTCATGATATAACTGCAGTCAATTTTTATTCAAGACTACATTTGACACATCTGCAATTTTTGGTGTCACATTTCTTACTGAAAGCTTATACAGACCCCCAAATCTGTCTCTTTTTCCAACCAGCAACAACTGTCCATCAACTTTAAATTTGCATTCTTCAGCTTTTGAAATAAATTCACTTTTTGGATTTTTGTCTTGGGCTGACAATACCAAAAATAAATTCTTCTTAATTTCAGGTACATACCAAACATCTGAAAGTGTTATTTCTTCTATCTTTTCACGGACAATTGCTTCGACGATCATCGTACCTTTTCCTAGTGCTTCAGTTGAATCTCCATTTGCAGTGGTCACTGAACACTGTTTTGTAAAAGGTTCATACGTTTCAAATAGATCGTTTTTGTTAGAAATGTGATTAGTTGCTCCGTTATCAACGTACCAATTATCTCTGTCAGACTCAGCTAATAGTACTGTACTTGTTACAGCCAACAAAGTATTTTTGTTACATTCTTTGCTATTATCTAGCTGCTTACTTGACTTTGGAGGTTTTCCATCAGACTTCCACTTCTCACATTGTCTAACTATATGCCCTTGTTGCTTGCAGTAATGACAAACTAAACCTTTTCTGTATCTGCCTCCATTCTTATAAGACTTTTCTGTCACTAAAACCTCTTAATTATTTTCATTGTTGCTTAAAAGAACTTTCTCATAAGCACAAAGTGGATTAGTCAGATTGTCAATGGTTCTATCTGATTTTGCTGTAAACATCCAACTCGATTTAAAAGGAAAATATTCTTCAGGTAATGTTTCTAAAATCTTACATACTAGTAGAAGATCAGGTAGATCGCAAGTACAGGTATTACTGCCAGCTAACTTTTCGCGTGAAATTTCTGTTTGTAGCTGATTCCAAATATTCTTCAACTTTGAAGTATGTGTTACAATATCATCACCAGCTTCTCTCTTATAACTAAAGAACTGGGTACATAAATCATAGGTTTTATCATCTGTTTTACCGTCGAATAGTCTATGTAATTCTAACCATACTTCACGAGCCGTTGAAAATCTCATTACTTTCTTAAGAGTTTCTTCTGTCATATTTGTAGTAAGTATAATAAGTGTACTGCTATCAGCCCTACTAAATTCTTGTAGCTTTTCTTCATAAAGCTTTTTTCTTCTTCAGAACTAGTAGCTGATATAGACTATTGAGAAGATAAAGTACCTTCAATAATATCTTTTCCTCCAAGCAGTATACACATCTTATGTGTCCCATGTTGTCCAGTTTGATTTACCCTCTACCATACCAATTTGTACTCTATGGACGTCTAGTATTCCTACTAAACCTCTACTTGAAGCCATTATTTTCTTGATGCACCTTTTTGTCTTTTCTTGCCTGTTTGCACAAAAGTCTCTATTATATAGTGCTATCTATTAGAACGTTACTTCTGCTTACTACAATAGTCCTGAGCCCATAACCTGTTAAGTTTCTAGCAGGAAGCTCTAAATTAGTTAAAAACTCTTTTAAATAAATACGACAGTTATTGACAACTATTCTATTTACAAAGTTATGACAACTATTTTATTTTCAATATATCCACCAACTACACCTTTAAAAATATATATAGGGGCAAACTAAAAATGCTGATATTCCTCAACAAAAAGAAGTTCAGAGGGTTACGAGGCCAAAAAGTCCAAAGACGTATGTAAGTTTCTTAGTACTACAGATGATGAAACATATTTACTTATGAAGGTTGTTATGATAATCGGCATTTTTGGGGCTTGTCGGCGCGAAGAACTAGCTAAGTTAATGTTGGATCATATTGAACACAATGATTTGTATATAAGAATTGTGATTCCATTCTCGAAAACCAAAATCATGCGAGAATTTGCTATAACAGAAGGAAATGTGACAGGTGTCAACTGTTTAAGTATTTTTCGAAAGTATGCTAAACTTCGTCCTCTTAATGCAACTCACAGGCGGTTTTTGTATTCTATGGAAAAGGAACATGCACCTCCCAGCCTGTCGGAATTATTACTTTTGGAAGTATACCAAAAAAGATTGCAACAAAACTTGGATTGAATAATCCCGAAGGATACAGTGGACATTGTTTTAGGAGGTCCTTAGCCACCATTCTAGTTGATGGTGGTGCAGATATGCAGATGTTAAAGCGTCATGGGGGCTGGAAATCCTCTTCTACGGCAGAAGGCTACGCTGAGAATTCTTTAGAAAATAAGAAACAAATAGCCAAGAAGATCATGGGTCAGACACGGATTTAATGATTGGAAATTCGAACGTAAAGGGCTCCATCACATCCCCTTCTAGTTTACAAATTTCTAACTGTAAAAAGTGTATTATTAATGTTTATAATAAACCTTAAGTGTTATAATTTAATAATAATTAATTTTAATTAATAATTGGTAATTAATTTTATAATTGTTAATAATAAATCATTCTTCTAAAAAGTGTGGTTTTATTTAACAGCAAAATGTTAATAAAACCGTTTTTTTTCTATTACAGCACTAGTGCTGTAATAGATGCCCTTACAAAACGATTTACAGAACTGTAAAATTCATATTACTAAATGAAAGTAGATAAATATATTTTTCTGCTCAGATTATAGTGTAGAAAATCTAATTTTACCGCACCGTGCTGCCCAAAACTCGCACCAAAATTTCACATATAAAAAAAATAACTTATACAAGGTATTCCATTAAAGGTGACAAGGTACCATATTATGTCAGAAACTAATTTTCGTAGAGCTTTTAGAAAAAAATCGTCTTAAGGAAAATTGGCAAGAGAAATTGCTGGAAACAATTTTTCCTAAAGATTCTTACTCTACCGCTAGGGTGCGCAATTGGTATTGCCATATAAAAAAAGGCACTTATCTAGAATATACAGGGTGTCCCAAAACTAATGGGACACAAAGCAACAGCAAACTCCTTAAGGCGAAATAATGTGATTTATTTAAAGTTGCCTGATCCCAAAATTGATAACAACAAAGATACAGGGTGTCAAATTTTTAATTTTGTTTTCGTTTATTTGCGATTATTTCTTAACGAAACGACATAGCAGCACAAAATTAAGCATTTTGGGGTTTTTTGAGGAGAGGAATTCAAAATTATCCAGAGTTTTTGTGTAACCAGTAGAGGGCGCTGCCTACGGCATGGTCCATTCCTTTTAGCTGGCATAACTTTGTTTATGCTTCTTATATCGATCCGACTATTAAAAAAATAAGTTACCTTAGTTCTTTTACATCAAAAACGTATAACTTATTGAAGTCGCTAGGAGCAACCATTTTCGAGATAATCGCATTTGATATGTCCAATGCAACTAAGTACGTGGTCCAAAAGCAACGGAAAATCGAGCAACGGTTAATTTCTGACTTAAAATTATTGTAAATTAGCTACATTTGCTAAGTGTCAAAGTTAATGTAGATACTTAAGGTTAACTATTTTTTCCTAATAAAAACTTTTTTTCGTATACGGAATTACTGATTTTATTCTAATCAAAAATTGTATTTAATACTTAGTTTAATAAAATTTAAAAGTAACAAAATGGTTAGAAATAAAAATGGTAACGTCGTTATAGTAATTGTTCAAAATGGCCACCATTGACCTCAATACATTTCGCTATACGATTTACAAAAGACTGTCGGCTTTAAACAAGAGATCTTCATCATTTCTGAGCAGATTAAGAAAATTTATAATTTTTGAATTTAACTCATTATAACTCGTTATAAACATTGGTTTACAAATAACCCTATATGCAGAAGTTCATTGGATTAAAATCCGGACTTCGCGCCGGCCAAGGCAAGGGGCCACCATGGCCTATCCAACGTTCAGGGAACTGTTCATTTAGATAATTTCGCACATTTCTTTATTGAAAAATAAATTATGTCGAGGCATTACTAAAAAATTTATAATATCTACATATTGTACTATTGTACGTAGAAAATTAATAACTTTGACAGATGTGTAACATGTTGTTGCCTTAGAAACGTCGTTGTTTTTAATCAAGGCCAGCTGTGATGAATAATACTAATACGAATACACAATTATTTTAAATATTTTAGCATTCTTGCATTACAAATATCGAATGCGATTATCGCGAAAACGGTTGCTTATTTTTGTGCTGCTATGTTGTAATAAATTAATTTTTTTTGTCAGCTGTAAATTTAAATTGTATGTCTTAATTTTCCATAACTTTTCTAAAATTTACTTATATAAAGTTGTTTATTCATTACTGTTAAAAATATCTTGTTTTATTGTAAAATAAAATTTAATATTACAAAAACATTATAGTATCCTTATCTACCACATGAAAGTATGTGTAAAATTTATATTTTTATATTTTTTAAAGAACTATCATGTAAAATTCAACCCACTTTTTACAGTGTGCAATAAAAAAGTTACACTCAAGTTTGTTTTACTAAAACTAAGGCTCGAGAATTTCGATATCAAGGTAAATTAATATGTTGACATTTAAACTTTTTTTTAATGGATCAAATAGCACAATTATAACATTTCTCTTTATTGTTGTTTTTCCACTACACTAAATTTCATACAAAAATCGTAGTTCGCCGTCAGAGCATTCGGCAGTTTTTGCCCCTGCAAGCAATAATTCCGGGTCGAGTCGACCGATCCAAGTCGACCGGTCCGACTCAGTGCGCGGGGTCTAATTTAATTACATGAATATCAAAATTTTCCGACTGCTCTTTTCCGAGTCGACCGGTCAGAGTCGATTCAATGCATGTACTCCTTAATGCTGCTGTGTGGCACCCGAATCAATAATCCTTGATACAGCAATAGGACATGGCTCAGCGTAGGGCGATTCCCTGGCTATTATTAAATTTTAAACGAGATTTTAGCTCGAAGCAGGCCGTACCCATAATAATACCCAAAGCTTCTATGCCCTCAGACTCCAAGGGTTAGACGCTTGACTGTTCCTGGAATCATTAAATATTGTACAAAATATACAATGACTTTAGTGTACTTTTGGATTTAAATCGCAATGCCATTGACGCTACCTACCAGCTCAACAAAGTATTTAGTTGGGCTTCTACATATTATTTATACATTCTTCGGTTGTATTGCAATTATTGTATGTAACTTGACTAAATAGTTAAATATAATACTAAGAATACTATAACCTACCTTATGATAAAAGCATGTTTTCTAACAATATTTTGCACGTTCCTATAATAATTATTTCCATCAATTGAGTCAAGATTTTCTATAAGAATTTGTAATGTGTTCAGTTGAGCAGTAGCGAATATCATCGGTATTATTGTTGTCATTTCATTTGACATATATATATTAAAATTCCCAAACGCAAGTATACTATTCACAACTATTACCAGCAATGCATTTTCATTTTCTTTAAAAGGGAACCAAAGTGGTAATATCATGGAATCTTGAAGCATCTGTTTTTCGCTTACGCTCACAGTTCGGTATTTCTTTATAAATATTGCTGATCGAATAAAAAGTAATGGTAGTAAAACTGCAATTAATATTGTAATAAATGTCCGTCCAAGCATGGTACAAATATTTATCTTCTTCTTGTAAGTCTTAACTATTTTATCATTTGACAACAAGCCGATTTTTTGTTCTTCGTTCATAATTTCTCGGTAAAGTACTGACATGCCGTTCTTTTCAAAGATAAGAGTTTTAATATTTGACATCAACGAACTGAGAGAAATCGCAAAACAGAAGAATTTATATTCAATATCGGCTTTAATTAATATCAGCTGAATCAGTTTTGTAAACAATAACGCCATGCATAGCAATGAAATTAACTTGTTGATTCGGCGGTACCAAAATTGAAAAAGACGTAAAGTTGGGTTTTCTGTCCATTCTAAATTCCATGCACCCGATATAACCATGTAGTACTTTATACTTGCGATAATCATTATTCTGTATTCTGTAATTCAAATTTAATAATTTTAATTTACTCTTAAATAATGGTATAGTATAATATTTTTAGCAAAGGAGCTAAAGCGAGGGTTGCGCTAGCAAAACTGTTTATAAAAGAATTTAATAAATTATCATAGATTAAGTAAATTAGTGTACATGTTTGATTGGAAATTACTAACGATCGAATAAAAATAATTTATGACAAACAGTCAAAGACAAGTCAAGCAATTGTTAATTAGTAAAAAATTAATAAAGCTGATAACAAACCCACGTAATTCCTTATATTTTAAAGAAATTTAAAAGACATTTTGTTTACAAGTCAGACAGCAAAAAATAAGAGACAAGTATCCTTTTCAGCTGGTTTTCTCTTATCCTGGAGTGGTCCTTGAAATTAAAAAAAAAAACACAATAATTCCGCAGTTCGAAAAATGATATGGGGAAAAGTGAATATTTTCTTATTATGTCTTTTAGCTGAAACTTCCCTTTAAAATTACGTGGCTTCGCTTTTTTTTTATGAATATTTTTACTTTTTGACGCTGGTACTTGCTTGCCACATCTAAGTTGTTTATTTTGCTAAACTTTAAATTATTTTTGTCGACTTTCAGTTATCAATAATCTAATAACGTATATAGGGGGGGGGAGATTAAGGGAATGCATTTCTCCTTCTATCAATCAATGACCATCCATGACAGACTAAAACTGTGAAGAGCTTTTGCCGGCGTCATTATTTCTAGTGGTTTATTTCTTTACTGAAAAACGCTCCAGAAAGAAATTATTTGCTAAGAATATTTTGGCGACAATATTAAATTTTTAACCTACAATAGTATTATAAGTTTTTTTTTGCAAAATAAACGATTTACCTCATAGCTCTTTATATCTGTTGCACAACACTTTTCTATTGTAGAAAAATTTATATTATGATGACAGTTGAGAAATTAAAATGCCTCTCTTGTTACTACTATTTGTTTTGTTTGGTCAGCAATACGACTTATTGTTATTGAAAGCAAATATTTATAAAACAATCTTTTCTAGAACTCCAAAATATCTTTCCCATGGTAAAAAAGTTTTGGAAGGAAAATGGAAATTAGTCACCTCTTCGGTTTTATTCGGATTGTTTCGTGGTCGCAAATTCAACCTGATTGGGCCATTTTTAATATCCAATACCCGCCCATCTTCATTTCACTTCGAGACTCGAAGGAAATTACGCTGCCGGTTTGTAAATTAAAACTGTCGCTAGTCATTCGGTCTGCATGAGCTGATCAGTGTGGTGTTGTATTGTTTTACAGTATTTTGTGGTTACAGTTACAGTTACAGAACAGGGGAGACCAGGGCAGGTTGTAACACACCAAATATTTTCCTAATTTAAAAGCTGGCAACCCCGTACCCTATGTAGGCTTCTGGAGAACACTGTGAAGCTTAGTTATGTCTAGACAGTCGAGCAACAGACATTGTGGTTAAGGTTATTTCCGATATTGTTTATATTGTGACACGTAAAGTAAAACTCGATATCATAATTTTGTTTCAAAATAAATGTTACAATAAGCTGCCTGCTGAGTTTTTTTTTGTCATAAATGAATCATTGCAGTCTAGGTTATTATATTGACAAAGCTATGCATGATTATATATTTACTATTTTTTCTGCAAAGACAAAACGAAAATATTCGATCCGGGGGTAAATTGTAACAATCTAATTGGGGCAAAATGTAACATGTTACAATTTACCCCAATGTGATAAATTATGCATTAAGAACAGCACCTTCTGAAATAGCTGAACTCGAACCCGATGCTTCAACATCAGGATTAAGTTGACGTTACTTCCCAAATGGAAGGCAATATTACATTCTCTCCAGAGTTTGTTCGTCCACTTCCTAAAGCTGATCAGCGAAGGGCAACCCTTAAGGATCGAAAAAAAAGAAGATCAGCGGTACTGACACACCAGAGAAAGATGCACTGGAAGAAGAACAAAATGGTCGAAAGGCCAAAATTATTAAGTCGAAAGTGAAAAGAAAAGTTTACATAAAATCAGACGATTCTTCAGAAGAAAAGTACTTTTGTTTATTTCCACTGAATCATATGGGCGTAACGAAAAATGGATTAGTTGCCACAAGTGTAAAATGTGGTCATATGAAACTTGCACTGACTTGAAGTTCCTACCATTGCGATTCGGATAGTGAATAGATAACAAAAAAATAGCTACATCACGTTAAATAATGTTTATTTATGTTTGTTTAAAATGTTTTTTATGTTCACGTTCATGTTTTTTATGTTCACGTTTCTATTTAAGTAAATATACCAATAAAAAAATATGCATTACCACTTACCCCGCTTACTGTTACATTTTACCCCGAGACGGGGCAATTTGTAACAAAGGTTCGGATCTATTTAAAAAAAAGCTGACAGTTTAATTTTTGAAAATATTGTGATATATATTTAATCAATTTGTTCACAACATACTTAAGCAGACATTCATGACAAAAAAAAAATTGATTAGTGAAAACAGCTCCAAGAAATTTTTTTTTAAATATTTTTCGTTACAACCTGACCCGGTTTCCCCTACCTTATACATATATAGGTTATCTTTAAAATGTTGAGTTTAAGTTTTGTCATACCAATAAAGAAAAAAATACATGCCGGTTGTTTCTCAAACGACGTTCACCCCTATAACTTTTTTATACTTATAAATATTAAATTAAAATTTTGAGGATATTCATAAGAGATGAGTCTGCATTTATTGGCATAATTTTTAATTTGTTAGAACTTCGGATTTGACCGGAAGTGACCTAGAGTGCTACAAATTAATTAAATCTGTTAATTTATTGTCAGGTAGTTAGTATATGAAAATTAAAATTATGTCATAATAAATTGACTTTCTAAGTTTCACAAGCGTTTAAAAAATGGAATTTTGTTTTCTTGCCTTTTACCAGTGGCGGCTCGTGGGTATTTGAAGTGGGGGTCATTTAGCATTGTAAGGATATATCAACAGCGCCGCACGCTAATGGCCGAAGGCGAACATTTTTTTTGGGTACCACGCCCATAAAAGTATTTTTTTGCCTATTAAAATTGTAGTTTTGATGTATTTACATTAATTTCTGTCTTCTCGTAAAAAGTTAACACTATCATTTTACCTGATAAAAAAATCAAAAAATAAAATATGGACCGACCTGTACGTAAATTTTAAACAGATTTGAACTTTACTTTCAAAATGCCTTTATTCCAAACTAACTTTTACAGTTCATTACATGGAAAGTGACAACATAATATACCTAGCCAATAATAATAATAACTTTAGGTGGATTATTCTCTTTTTAGTTCCTGCAAAGTGATCGATTAAAATTTGGAATATTTACAAAATATTTTTCGACTGATAACATCGCTAATGCAGATAATCGTTCCTGGCTCATATTTTTTACAACCGACATTTTGTGACACAAGGAACAATAAATCACAGAAAAATAAACAATAAAATATTTAACACAATACTTGTTAAATAATAACAAACCAACAAATTATCAAACCCGACTGGCACCCGTACGTAAATTAAAAATCCAATAAAATGTAAACAATGGCAAACTGACAATGAATATTTGAATATACATTATACAACCCTCCTTACCTACTTAAGCCAACAAATTTTCCTAGAAAATAAACTAAGAACTGCTCCGCAACGTAACTTCCCTTCCTACACGTTTCTGCAAAATTGCAACGTTTGTCGGAACCTCATCGAAACTAGATGAGGCTTATAGCCTAGGACTCCTATCTTTGTCTTTCCTTTCAGTAGGAGCATGCCTTTGTTTCTCTCTTGCACGCTTGCGCATTCAATTTATCTGGGAAAGCAAACACAGAGCGGTGGTCAAGAGTGGCCTGGACCCAATATACGAAGAACGTATGATAAGTACCGTTATTTGTAGTGCGTGTCTGTGATCATAAACTCTGGTAAAATACGAGGGATATTTTAGAGGTAATAGTAATGGTTTACGAAACAAACGAGGTTTGACTGATTCGATGGCTTTTAAACCTTATTTAAACTTAATAAACTTAAAGTTACATGAGAAGAGAATTAGTGAGGGAGGCCATTGACCAAATGACCATAAGGAAGAGCCGCCACTGCTTTTTACTCGATTTTTCCAAATGAAACGATGGTGGTTCACTAGGATATTTAAAACGAGTATTTTTTCCAATAATTTGATACCATACATTACACTCCTATGTTATTTTAAAATTGCCTTAAGTCCTAATCGCAAATTTAAAAGCGTTATGCATTATTGGCGCCCTCTCTTTTCTAAAGAAATATAAAGGCTACTTAAAAAAATAATGGAATGGTTTGAAAAGCAATATGGCTTTAATTTAAAGTTGTAATGTTAATAGTTTATAAAACATACAATACATACAATATTGCGGCTTCAAAAGAATTTTTCTGGTCACTCCAAAAATTAGGAGCATATCAATTTGTTCATTTCTAGTAAAACTAACCATTTTATCTGATTTACTATGTAAGTTTGATAAACGAATGACATTACAATTTTAATTAAAAACCATATTGGTTTTCAAAACCATTCCATTGTTTTTCAAAGGCGCCTTTATATTTCTTTAGAAAAGGCAATAATGCATAACGATTTTAAATTTGCGATTCGTGTCAATTTTAAAATAGCATAAGAGTGAATGGTATTAAATTGTTGGGAAAAAATGCTCGTTTTAAATATCCTAGTGAACTACCATCGTTCTATTTGGAAAAATGGAGTAAACGTCAAGAAACAAAATTTCATTTTTTTTAACCGCTTGTAAAACTTAGAAAGTCAATTATTATGACATAATTTTAATTTTCATATATTAACAGATTTAAGTAATTTGTAACACTCTAGATTGAAAATAAAAAATAAACATAAAAATGTTATAACACCTCAAAAAACGGCAAGTTAGGTGTCATTTTACTCAAAATGTTATGCTAAATCCCAATATATAAACATATACAAGATCTCCCATTTAAAATACCAGAGTCAAGGTCACTTCCGGCTAAACCGGAAGTGCTAACAAATTGAAAATTATGCCAATAAAAGATTCATATCTTATGCATAATCTCAAAATTTCATTTTAATATCTATAAATACAGAAAAGTCATTTGAGAAACATCCGATATATTTTAAAAAATTTTCCTTAAATCCAAGAATTAAAATAATTAAAATGTCTGTGTTGAAAAATCTCTTGCATGCTATAAAATATAGAATTATGCGAAATATTAGCTTAATATTTTGTTAGGTTTTAAATATAGTATTATAGGTAAGTAACATTATTTTTAATGACACACTTCTTATAAATCAAAATTTTTAGTAAATTATTAAATAAGTTAAAGCAATTAAAGTTTGTCTATGAGAAATGTATTATAGAATAATGCTTTCTACATTATATATTAAAACCGCAACTGAATATACAGTTTCTTTTTTGGGCCACACATTTTAGCAAATATGTGGTGCTGCCACAGTAGAGACCACTCTACTACGACAGCAATGTTTATTTGCTATCTTAGCTAAAAAGGTATCTGTAAGTAGAGACAAGATATGCTGATCCAGCAAAAACATTTGCTATAAGAAGCAAAACGCTATACAGGACATAAAAATTAATTTTTATAGTAGCAAAGTGTTAAAGTGTTGTGAAACTTCCTTTTAATAGAAACGACGCTGAAGACGGAAAAAGTGTCTATGTTGTTCCGGGAAAGTCTCTTTATAACCGATAGTAAGTGACTTTGCAAATACAGGATTTTGTTTGAGTTATACGTAATAATTTTCTATAAAATTACTTTATTTCGCCAGCAAAGAAATTACAGCTAAATTGATTTTGCTGTATCGGTAATTTTTCTTTTGTCCCCTATTTAAGTATATTTTTTATAAGCGGTATAAAGATTTTTATAATGATAGCAAGAATTTTCAGAGTTGTACAATACCAAAACTATCGGCTATCGGTGTACAAAATATCTAATTAGTAAGGAAGAGCTATGCTTTTCGAGAAAAACTAGATTTCACCATGTAATGTAACCTATACGTCTTGTAATAAAAATTTTTTAAATGTCTATTATATAAATGAAATCGAAACTTATAGTTTCTGAATGCGTAGTTTTTCTGTATCTGCTACTATTGAATTTTATGTTATTAGCACTTTGCCTTACTTTTTTAATATTTTTTTAAGCCATATTATTAACTCCCAACTATATAATATTATTACCAAGAAATGTTTGCTCGCGAACTTCTTTTTGTGTTAACCAATTCTAATATATATTATAATATATAATATGGAATATTTAAACGAACTAAACTTGTCTACTCGCCAACTAGACAAACTTAAAATAAACTACGAAATTTTCCACCTTTATGACACACATTTTCACCCATCTACCCCCCTCGCGACATAATACTAAATCCGTCCTTGCAAAAAAGTAATTACTGTGTTTAAGAAAATAACATTGTGAAGTGGAATACTTAAATTAAAACTATAGGGTACAAAATGGTTTTTTAACATTAGGAGATTGTGGTGTTATTACTGACTTTGGTATTCTTGTTTCTAAAACAGGATTTCTTTATTATAGGTGATAGACTGAATAAATAAATATTACAATTATTGGTTAAATAAAAAACTAATAAATCAATCGTTAATTATTAAACAAACCACGAGTAGGTACCCCTATAGCAATCCGCACATATTCAAAAGAGCGAGATAGCTAATTTTCGATCTTCACGTTTACACTTATGCCATTGTGGGGTAAAAGCGAAAGTTTGACAATGGAGCGGCTGAATATACCATCAGAGGTCTTTGATTTTTGACAACCCTAACCTTTTCATCCGGGCCCTGATGAACTTCTAGGATTCTGGCTCAAGGCCAATGAAGTGGGGGAACATTATCTTCCCTAAGGAGTCCGTACTTAATCCGATCATTTATTTTTAAGTTATTTACAGATTTTAACAACTTTGGTCGATTTTGGAGACGATTTAAGTAATCAATTGACCAGTGTTTCCAGCAGGTTTGCTGCAGCTGAGAATATTTTTGCCAAAATTTGATTCAATTTTTAGGGATTTGAGTGAAATCTTTTATTAGGATAGAATGATAAACTGGTTCCCATTAGAAAATGGCCTGGGGTTAGGCAATCTAGATCGAAGGCGTCACTAGAACGCAGACATGTGGGTCTGAAATTTAATATTGCCTTAATTTGGGAAATAATGATGCTGAACTCTTTAAAGGTCTACTGAGAATTTCCTAATAATCTGTTGATATGATACTTAGCACTTTTTATGCTATTTATGGCAGCTTCCTACAATCTTCCCCAGTGGGGAGACCCTAAGGAAATAAATGTCCATTCTATTTTATTTTGAGATAAATAAGTTTTGATTGAGTCAAAATTACTAACATTTTCAGAAACTCATAACAAATTTTCATAACATTTTTGGCACCTTTAAAATTTGTACCAAAGGTTAATCACCAAAATATATGCAGCATGTAATACAGACAGGGAAGAGCCCTAAATATATTTCCAAGAAAGCCTACATAGGCAGGATTAAAAACCTAAAAAAAAATTACTAGGTACTAAAAACTGTACCAATAAGTCTAATGAAAAAAATAATTTCGAACTTTCCAATGACGGTCGGTTAGAAGGGGATCCAAAGAAAGTCGCTACTGTTTTTAATGATTATTTTAGGAACTCCCCATTAGAGGTGGTTAGTAAAATTTCAGCATCTGATCAGCCGATGAGATCTGTTGTTAGACCTGTGGCGGCTAGCCTTTTTTTACCTGGGTTAAATGAAATAGAACTTATCAGCTGATTTCGATGAGGTATCGGGGTGGCTGCTGAGGCGATGCCTTAAAACCATTGAAAATGTAGTTTTGAGGGAGGTCAAGTTCCAGAAATTTTAAAAATTAATAAAATCTTTCCTACTTGTAAAAAAGGCGATGCAAGTTTAGAAGAGAATTATCGTCCTGTGGCTCTTATCCCTACATTTTCCAAAACATTTGAGTACTGCTTTTTAAGTAGACTAGATCCTTATCCAAAGAAGCATAAAGTTTTTTCGCAGTATCAATTTGGTTTTCGTCAGGGACGTTCTACTATGAGTGCAATCCAACACTTTTTTGACCAACTTATTGAGCATGTATGGAGCATGGAGAGTGTCCTGCTGGAGTCTTTTGCGATCTCAGTAGGGCATTTGACTGTGTAAATCATCAATTATTGCTTAGCAAGATGGAGGCATTTGTCTCTCTTCAGTGGTTAAAACATTTTTAACAGGCCGGAAGCAGTATGTTTCTGTGTCACATGTCAATTCGGTTTCAGGGAGAAAATCGTTGGCATCGGGCACGACCGACGTCGATCTGGGGGTTCAGCAGGGATCTGTGTTGGGACCGCTATTGTTTATTTGTTACAGGCGACATACATTCTGAGTGGGCAGCGGCCTTGTTCGCGGACGACTTTACATTTACATCTTCAAACCAAAAAGAACTCGAAAACTTGTGTAACAGCTGTATTAAGCTGCTGCTTGAATGGTTTAAAAAAAAATTTTTGTACCTAAACACTTCGAAAACCACATACATGTATATTAGATTTCATACCGCCCAGTACCGCCCAGATGAGGCGATATCTTGATATTGACCTCGATTTAAAAGTTGCTAATGAAAATATTACCAGACCGGATTTCTCAAATTTTTTAGGTCTAACCATTGACCAGAACCTGCACTGGAAGGAACATTGTTCTTTGTTGTGATCTCAGCCTAACAGTCTGTGCTACATGATTAGAAATTTAAGAATCGTTCTCCTAATTGGGGAGCTTCTTTCTGTTTATAACGCTTATGTCGGATCTCAGCTGCCTTATGGTATTTGCTTTTGGGGGACCTCCTCTACGTCAAGAGAGGTGTTTATAATACAGAAAAGGGTACTGAGGTGCATTTTTGGCTTCCCACCGGGCACGACCTGTAGGTCACAGTTTACAGGACTGGGAAGTCTTAGTCTTACAGGCGTTCTTATTTACGAGTTGAGTAAATTTATTTTTCTGAATAAATCAACATTTTTACAAAATCGTGATATTCACCAATACCTATGAATGAATATTGGACACAAGCATGGTAGAGTGGTATTTATACCTATAAAACTTTATTGTTTATTTATCGGTTATGTTATATACACTTTATGTATTTAACGGCTTCCATACACATTATCATGTTAGTTTGGAAATAAATATTTTGATTAACTTTATAAGAATGACCAATTTGTTTTTGATCAATTTTTCTTGTCATCCAAAAATCAGTGAAATACCGGGTGACATTTTTAATTAACATAACTTCAAAAATGTCATGGTGTTGTGAAAAAGAACAAGCATTAATTTTAAAATTATTTCAATATTTTCAAAAAGAAAGTGATGAACTTTACGAAATATTTTTATACATACTTATTATATAAAATTATATAGTGACTGACCAAACATCCACTTAGAAGGGATTTTTTGAGAATTAACCCCTAAGGGGGTAAAAACATGGGTTAAGGTTTTTATAAAAATTTCTGTTCCTCAGAAACTAAAACTGGTGGATGTATCAAAGTTTCTATATAAGTTCTATTAATAAAATAAGAATATACGTATTTGGTCGTTTCTTTAAAATTCACTTAGGGGCTGACAAAAGGAGAGTAGCATATTTTGATGGGGGTATCTATTATAACTATCTATAATTTTAAGCTATATTGTTGAAAATTGATTCTATGCTTACTTAATCAAAATAAGCAAGCACGTATTTTATTATTTTTAAAAATTTCGCCCGTAGGAGGTAGACATGGTGCGTGTTCAACGCAACCCCAAGAGAAAAAAAATGTAAGTAAAAAAATTTAAACAAATTCTTAGTGGGCCCTTCTTCGTTTGGAACAAACAAACATGTGTTCAGGCATTTACAGAAAATTTGCCCCTAAGGGGGTGGAAAAAGGGGTATAAAAGTTTATATTGGAAATTATATTTTTGGTGCGAATTTCTTAAATACTCTAATATACAATTAATAGTATTTTTTTTAAAATAATCAGTCCCTAAAGAGAAAGCAATAATGTAAGAAAGCATAAAAAAAAATTATTTCTAAAAATAATATGGGTACCTTCCTACTAAAGGTTCTATTGGGTAGTTTGTACGGTACCCGCTTTCGATAGCGAATTTATTACAAGTGAATTCGGCAAGCGACGCCGCGGTTAAAAACTACTTGGATATACAGCAATATATTTTTTAATATTCATTATTTTTCCATCTACTATAAAAATATAATAAAGTTTCGTAAATATAAATTTTGTGTCTCCTATTCGAGGAGACTAAAAAAGAACGGATGTTCGAAAAAAAAAAGTAAAAGCAATACGAGTGATATTGACAATCGAGATGAAATTTTAAAAGCCGCAAATGAAGCGACTTTAAATTTATTACCAGAAAAATTCTGGATAGTCCATTTAAACCTGTGAAATTTTTATGGAATGATGAAATGTTTATAAAATAAAAAATTTAAAAGAAGAAGTATTTCCTTGCATTTTGCGAGGGTAGGGCCCAAGTTTTAAAATAATCAATTTTTTTTGGTCTACCTATTCAATGTTAAAATCTACAATTATGATTTTAAATATAACATTGACATCAGCAAATTTCCATGTCACCGAAGACAACCACGACTAACAACTTATTTATATTTTATATTTTATAGCTGGTGCAAAAAAAGGACGTAGCATTGTATCGAACATCGTAAAAAGGATGATTTAGATTTAGTTTATTTATATAAAAACTTATTTTTTAATTTTTAAAAAATTGTACATCCTTAAGATAATTACTATATAAAAAACTACTCTGTTAGTTGAGGTTTTGTTTAGAGCGGGCTTGTGATAGAGAGATTTCTATGTTCTCTAATACGTCAAGTTTAAGTCCCTTGTTAAAGTGGTGTAAAACTTTAAAGTTTTTATGTTTTTATCTATTTTGAAAGAATGGTTGAATTGAGATGAGTTGCAAAAAGTGATTTATTGTCATGCTTTAGTCTACTAAATCTAAGATGTTCTTTTATTAAAAGCACCTGTTTGTCCTATGTATTCAGCTGAACAGGAATCACAAGGAAGAAAATAGTTAAGTTAAGCTTACAAAAAATGTTAGAGACTGATCCCACTGATCTATAGCAGACAAAAATATTTTTCTTAAGTTTTTTCAAAGAACGATCTAAAATAGTTAATATTTTGCCCAGCGGCGCACCCAGGATTTTATGTTAGAGGGGCCCGCCAACCAGTGCTGGAAGCAAATTTTTTAATAAACTTTTAAGTTACGCATTTTTCTAGAACTTTGGAGCTTTTTTAACAGGTACTCTTGCAGGGAAGATCGCAATAGCCTAGTCATGGGAGTCGTTAAACGGTTTCTTAGGGGGGGGGGGGGGCATTGGCGGCTTGTGACTTGTTAACTTGGGGGTGTACTAAAAGCCTGCTGTAGGCGAAATGCGCCGCAGGCGAAATTTTTTTTAAGACCACGCCCAAATTTGGTCAATAATTATTATAGTAAATATTTTAAAAATTCATGATTACCTTCTTATTCTGTTGAAAATTAAATAAGATAAAAAATAAAAAGGCTAATTTATTTTTCCCTAGTGGGTACATTGTTTAAAAGTAAAGTTCATTCATCTGTTTTTATTTGCAGCAAACTTATCAATAACAATAAAGTCCCTAGATTTACACTTTGTGGTATGTATCAAGTTAATTTCGAGAGTTTAGGTCTTCCCTTAATTTTAATTTTAATTTTTTGCTCAATACTTAATAGGCTGGGCCGAAAAAGTGAAAAATTGGAAATTGCAAATGGCATAGTTGCCAATATCTGACTATACATCTAAAAGTAATTTGTGGAAAATTTTATTAAAATCCGTAAATGTTTAGCCGCGCCCCTGTGACCTTGAAAATTGGTAAAAAGGCCGATTTTTCAATATTTAATATTTTTTAAATCCAAAATTATAATTTTTTTGTGACTTCTTGTGGATGTGGGAATGTGTTTAAAAATAATTTTTTCAATAAAATATTTTTCTGTTGGATGGAAATCACAAATTTGTCTCTGAAAACGTTAAATTACGTGTAAATGAAGATTTTGAGGACAAATTTGTAATTTCTATCCAACAGAAAAATATTTTATTGAAAAAATTATTTTTATACACATTCCCACATCCACAAGAAGTCACAAAAAAATTATAATTTTGGATTTAAAAAATATTAAATATTGAAAAATCTGCCTTTTTACTCATTTTCAAGGTCACAGGGGCGCGGCTAAACATTTACGGATTTTAATAAAATTTTCCACAAATTACTTTTAGATGTATAGTCAGATATTGGCAACTATGCCATTTGCAATTTCCAATTTTTCACTTTTTCGGCCCAGCCTAATACTTAATGAGCTAAAATTGTTTCTCAAACATTCATAGTCGTTTTGGCATTAAAACTGTTTATTTTTATTAAAATAAGTCTTTACTACCCCAAAATAATAACAAAAATATAAAGGAAAACTCGAAATAATAAATTCATACATTCAATCAAACCATATTAAACCTCAATAAGTCAACTTTTGTCAATAAGTCAACTTCCAGGGGGAGGGGGGGGGGGCACATGCCCCACCTGGCCCCCCTCAAACGAGGCCCGTGAGGTAAATCTAAGAAAATTGACTTTTTAAAATACTTATCCACTTTCATAATTTTTCATTTCATTGGGGGTTTTGGGGGGGGCCACGGCCCCCTTAGCCCCCCCCCCCCCTGCGTGCGCCACTGATTTTGCCTAGAAAGGAAAGAGAAATGAAACGTTTAAAACAGATTACGTATAAATTTTGTGTAAGCGTTGACAATTCTGTTGTTTCATGTTTCTTACAGCAGTTCTGATGATGGCCTGTTCGGCTGAAATGCGTAGGCACTGATTTTATTTTAAATAAATTTAAGAAGGAAGATAGGGCTTTCTTTTCCCACCCCTAAATCATATGCAGGAAATATATCGCAAGTTTGTTTGTGAACAGAAAATACAATTAAAACCAATTTTTTCTGTTTACACTTACCTGTAATTTATTTTTCGATACCTATACGGTCTTAGACAGTAAAAACTCACAGTAACATTCACGTTTATCTAATATACAAGGTGTTCCTAAAATATTGGTACATCCAAAAGTAGGCGATTCTTTGGCTTATTTCATAAATAAAATGTTATATAAACATGGGACCGAAAAAGCTTCGTTTCCGAGATACAGGGTGGTAACATTTTATTAATTAAAAAAAGATCTTTTCAGAATCTTTTGAGCATCGAAAGGCATTTTTTGGTGTAAAATAATTTTTTTAAATTTTAGCAGTGGCGTCCGTGCGGGGCTTGCATTTAATATTTTTGAAGAAAAAAATGGTGCGCCACTGCTTTTTCTTTAAATAAAAATTATTTTTGAAATTCTCGTCTAATTTATAGCAAATTCGGTCTCTTGACTTATTTTCTTACGGTGCATCGTTTTCGAGTAAAAAATAAAAATCATTTTAATGCACATTCCTGGAAACACATAACCCATTTAATTACCATTAACACCCTGTATTTCGGAACGGAAGCATTTTTTTAGTGCTGGTCTCCGGGTGTTCTTCTATTTCATTTAAAAACAATTTATTTAATTACCTAAACGAAACCTATTTTTTTGAAAATGGCCTAGTAGGCTATGGCGTTGTTTGGATAAGTTTTGTTTTTATTATTTCTGACAGGTGCCATTTTAATTTTTAAATCGTAGGTTGCGTACAAATTAGAGTTTGTAAGGTTCAAAAGTGTTTTAGATATTCGTTACAGTATTGTTTTACCATGGCAGTTTTTACGAATTCTGAAATGGCTGAGATGCATTTTATCTATGGTCTTGCAAATGGAAATGCGAGAGAAGCCAGACGTCTTTACATGGAGCGTTATCCAAATAGAGTAGTACCTGATAATAATAATAATAATAATAATAATAATAATAATAATAATAATAATAATAAAAAAAAGTTTATTCAATATATAGGTACATATAATAAAATATTTGCAAATTTTAAATTAGAACTTTGAATAAACTAAAATAAAATATAATGAAACTCACGATGTCTTACTTGTAGTGAGTAATAATTATGGTATTATAATTTCATATCCATGAATATAATGAATTTTATACATATTATGTATCACAATAATATAATATAATATATCACAACAATATACGCAATCATATATACTATATTTTATATTTTAAAATATTTATCCATAATATTATTGAAAAAATATCTTTGATTTTTTATTATCCATAGTTTAATTTCTTGTTTGTATTTAATCATAGATTTAATTGCTTTAATCAATTTTAGGAGAATATTAAAAATATAAGGAATTATATAGGGAAAAGAAAAGCATAAAGTCTTTCTCCACAATTTTAATTCAGTAGCTAGGCTAGAATCGACATATTTCGAGTGTAGAAACACTCATCATCAGGAAATTGAAGCAAAAATAATTAACAGCTGATGTTGTTAGCAAAAGAGAAAATATAATAAAATTAAAGGTGGAACTAATCCATAATGGAGCTTTCAAAGGCACGCATGGGGAGTGAAAAACTTTTGCAGTCAAAAGGCGGAAAATATATCAGCACGCTGAAAGGTCAGAGACCAGTAAAAAGCCACTGTGGGCGGGAAATGAAGAGAAAAACAGGACATATCAAATGAAGGACTTTGTAGAAAACAGCTCAAGTTTGTGTGATAAAAACATTTTAGTTTGATTCAGCTATGTCGAAGAGGTGTGAAAGATGTTAGATCTGAGGTGGAGAGAAAGAAAAAATGTGTTTTTTATATTAAAGTAGTGTAGATGCTTTCTGTAAAAGATAAAGAAAAAGGGATGTAATGAATGAAATGTAATAAAATAAGTTAGATTAGCTTACCATTTAGCTTGAAGTAAAATGCTGTTGGGGCACCAAGCTTGTTACGGCCCAGTTACCCCAGCAGGAGTCAAAACTGACACATATGATTTAGAATCGAAATAAAAAAGTTTACGACATTTTCAGAGAAAATTTTTGATAATTTTTTAAAAAACTGTTTAGAAAATTTTTATTCGTTTTTCATGAACATCTTAAGAAGAAGTTCGCTGCGACCAGCACGTGTCTAACCCAAACGGGAAATGAACTTGAACTTGACATTGAAAGGGGGGAACAAGTGATATGTGTTTCAGCGGTCAAATTAAAGTTTTTCAGCATGCTAATAAATTCCACCTGAATTAATAAAAAGGTATCGAGGGAAAGCTCAATTAAGGTTCACAATTAATACTAAAATAGTCAGAAACAATATTTACATAATTGAAAAGATTTTAATACATTTAAAAAGGTGTTGTTCAAAGGGTTAAAGAATATGTGTCCTAAAAATTAGTTTATAGCGACCCCCATTGGTAGGTTAATATAATTAAAAGATGTAACTCAGCACTTCGATAAAACAGAAAAAAAAAACTATCTCAGAGCCACTGTTTTATCGAAGTGCTGAGTTACATCTTTCAATTATTATATTAACCTACCAATGGGGGTCGCTATAAACTAATTTTTAGGACACATATTTTTTAACCCTTTGAACAACACCTTTTTAAATGTATTAAAACCTTTTCAATTATGTAAATATTGTTTCTGACTATTTTAGTATTTATGGTAAACCTTAATTGAGCTTTCCCTCGATACCTTTTTATTAATTCAGGTGGAATTTATTAGCATGCTGAAAAACTTTAATTTGACCGCTGAACACATATCACTTGTTCCCCCCCCTTTCAATGTCAATTTCAAGTTCATTTCCCGTTTGGGTTAGACACGTGCTGGTCGCAGCGAACTTCTTCTTAAGATGTTCATGAAAAACGAATAAAAATTTTTTAAACAGTTTTTTTTTAAATTATCAAAAGGTTTCTCTGAAAATGTCGTAAACTTTTTTATTTCGATTCTAAATCATATGTGTCAGTTTTGACTCCTGCTGGGGTAACTGGGCCGTAACAAGCTTGGTGCCCCAACAGCATTTTACTTCAAGCTAAATGGTCAGCTAATCTAACTTATTTTATTACATTTCATTCATTACATCCCTTTTTTCTTTATCTTTTACAGAAAGCATCTACACTACTTTAATATAAAAAACACATTTTTTCTTTCTCTCCACCTCATATCTAACATTTTTCACACCTCTTCGACATAGCTGAATCAAACTAAAATGTTTTTATCACACAAACTTGAACTGTTTTCTACAAAGTCCTTCATTTGATATGTCCTGTTTTTCTCTTCATTTCCCGCCCACAGTGGCTTTTTACTGGTCCCTGACCTTTCAGCGTGCTGATATATTTTCCGCCTTTTGACTGCAAAAGATTTTTACTCCCCATGCGTGCCTTTGAAAGCTCCATTAAGGATTAGTTCCACCTTTAATTTTATTATATTTTCTCTTTTGCTAACAACATCAGCTGTTAATTATTTTTGCTTCAATTTTCTGATGATGACTGTTTCTACACTCGAAACATGTCGATTCTAGACTAGCTACTGAATTAAAATTGTGAAGAAAGACTTTATGCTTTTCTTTTCCCTATATTATTCATCTCCACTTTGAGTATGGACTACTTCTTCAAAATAAGGAATTATGTTTAAAAAATATTTTTGACCTATAACTTTGTTGATTTTATTTTTTAACGTTATATTATTTATATTTCTAGTGTTATACTTATGAATATTAAAATTTATTTTATTTTTATTTTTTTAAATATAGATTAATATGTTATAAAAAAATAATTGTCGGGTATCCATTTTTTTTGCTTTCTTTATAAAGCATATCAGAAGAGTATAAATATTCTTTATTATAAATAATTTTTAAAATCCATTTTTGAATAATTTCAATATTACGGAGATTATTTTTATTTATTCCACCCCAACCTAATATTCCATAATTTATTTGCGTTTGTACCAATGAATAATATATGGTTTCTAAATGTTTAATATCTAAAAATTGTTTAAGATGTTTAAATTTTGGTATAAGTATTCTCAATTTTTTAGTAATATATTCACTATGTAAATTCCATTTTAAATGTTTGTCAATAATTATTCCTAAATATTAAATATTTTCAGTATGTTCTATTTTTATATTATCATTAATATTTATAGTATTTGTATTATTTGGTAAATTACTTTTATAAGAAGTAAATGGGAGGTATTTTGTTTTATTTTAATTTATTGTTAATAAATTATTATTAAACCAGTTGTTAATTTTAATAAAATCATCAATAATTATATTTTTTACAATATTCCAATTCAATCCTTCATAAAAAATTACAGTATCATCAGCAAAACTGTGTAATTTACCTTGACAATTTAGTTTAAATATATCATTTATATATATATATATATATATTTGAAAGGGTAGTCGTTGCTGACTAGTTAGGTAAGAAACTAGGGAAATATTGGGTTTAGCAGCAAATGAAAGAGTACTCTTTTAAGTTGGTCCAAGCTTTCGGAAATGTTTATTTCCATCCTCAGGGATACTACAATAAATTAAGAAAAAATTCTGTGCAACATGTGTTGGCGTTGTATTTAGATATTACTTACACTTATGTGAGATTGTTCATGTAGTTCTTAATTGATGAGGAAGACATTTAGTAAGTGGCTTGGAGTTTAAACCAATTTACAATAGTATAAGGACTAAACAAACTACATATTAAAATTGTATAATAAAATTAAACTTTAACGGTCGACATTTTGTAAAAGTTTTTTAAAGATTGAAATGAAGTCGGGTTAGGATGCCAACTGTCAAAAGTTATGTCAGGCTGCTCTTTTTTCTTGTTTGTTTTGCGTGTTCAAATGTTAGAATGCAGTGATACGAAACTACTGTATAAACATTCTTGTAATAAGCCAATCAGGTGGAAGTATTCTGCACCGAAAGATTGGGTTCGAAATTTTTGTCTATTTTTAAAAGATATGAATAGATTTCGCTGAGATGTTGAATGTCGGTTCTCTTGTTCATCGCGTTTGGTTCTTGAGCTATGAATGTCATTTCTAGGAAGAGCCTTTTAACGTAATTCTTTTGTGAAGTTAGAATTTTAACAGAGTCATAGTTTATGTTGTGTTTAAATTTTTGAAAATGTTCAGCAAGGGCACATCTCTCTGGATGCAGTCTACAGTCACTCTTGTGGGCTGTGATTCTGTTCGAAAGTGGCCTGGTAGTTTGACCAATGTAGATTTTTTCACATTCCGCACAAGAGATACTGTACACTACATCGGTGTGTTGTTTGAGTGGAACTTTATCTTTTACTTTTGAATAAACAGAGCTTATTGTTAAAGCCGATTTATTGGCAATTTTGACATTGATATCCTTGAAAATTCTGGCTAGACCGGGGGTGATCTCCCTTATGTAAGGTAAGGTAGTGAAAGAAATAGATTGAGTCGTCTCTGTGTCACTAGCTTCACTCCTTTCGATATTTTGGATGTTATTAGATATGTCGTGAGGCACCATCCGGTCTGTGGTCGTTGAGGTATTGAAAAGTATCTTTTTTACAAGTTTTTTTGGATATGAGTTATCAAGGAAAAATTGTTCAAGAGTATTGAGATTTTTATTTAGGAAAGATGGGTCTGAAATTTTCGAGACTCTTATTTTCATTTGTTTTACCAGGTTTATTTTCATACTCAGTTTGTGGTATGAATTGTAGTTGAGATATCTACCAGAGCTACATGGTTTTCTATACCAATCTATGAGTATTTTGTTGTCAGGACTACGTATGAATTTTGTGTCCAGAAATGGTACTGAGTGTTCCTGGTCTTCCCTTTCAATGGTGAATTGAATGTGGGGATCGTAGTCGTTGAAAATCTCTACTATTTCAGACACACCTTCTTGCGGCAGTGCGATGATGATATCATCTACATATTTTTTTATAAAAAAAGGAACAAAAAAGAGAACAGGTAAAACCACGTCTAGGATGTTGTCCATAACATAAGTTGCTATAATAGGAGATACAGATGCTCCCATGGGGGTCCCAAAGGTTTGTCTGTAAAATTTTTTATCGAAGGAGAAGTAAGTATTTTCGAATAAGAAGGTTATTATTGATTGGAAGGTGTCTAAATTGATGTTACAGTGAGCACTGATACGGTCCCAATTTTTGTGGATTGCTCTATGAGCGGCGTCCAGGTAGACATTACTAAAGAGAGAAACCACATCCAGGCTAGCAAGAACATGGCCGTGTGGCAGTTGTAGGTTGTTGAATTTATTCTTAATTTCAAAGGAATCTTTTATATAGTATATGTTATCATAGTCATAAGCTTTTGTAAGGATATCTGTGATAAAGGTAGCGATAAACTCTGTTGGAGCTCCTATAGAAGCCACAATGGGTCTAGCTGACAATGTTGGTTTATGAATTTTAGGTAAAGTATAAAATTTTGGTGAGACACCTTTGTAGTTTGTCAGTTTCTTCCTTGTGACTTCGTCTATTTGTTTAGTGGAGTAGAGATGTTTGACAAGTTCATTACACTTTCTTTGTATAGATGATGTGGGGTCAGCACGGAGAGATTCATAAGTATCATTGTTATTGATAAGTTCATAAGATAATTGAAAATATTGTTCTTTCTCCATGATGACAGTCACATTACCTTTATCTGAGTTTGTGACAACTAGATTGGGGTTGTCTTTTAAGAATCTTTTAGTTTTCGAGTAGAGAGTGTGGAAAAAAGAAAACTGGCCCTGTTGTGAGTGAATATGGTTAGTTAATATGTTAGTAGCCCTTGCAATTGTGATATTTTTATTTGTTGTGTCTACTATAGATGAGGTGATATAGTCTACGTCTGCTAAAATGCTCTTTATAGGAATATCTTTACCCACAATCGGTTCAATGCTGAATTTTGGACCCAAAGACAGAAATTGTAGGATATCCATAGGAATTACTGTATTGGTAAGGTTTTTTATCCAATTTTGTTTAGTTTTGAGGGAGTCCTGTAACAAACTTTTCTGCAAGTGATTAAGCTTATTGATGTTTTTATCTTTTGTACGATGAAATAGTGTGTTATATTGTCTTTGTTGTCTTGCTGAAAAGTTATTATAGATCGCCTCGTTAGAGAGATTGATAATCTCTGTCTTTAGTTTTACTAAGTTAGATTCAAGAATGTTTATAAGTTTATGGTTAGATGATATTTCCATGTTTAGTAGTTTATTGCCTAACCTATGATAATAATGTAGATGGTTTTGTGTCTCTTGTCCGTCTATGAGGTTTTGAATCGGTTTGATGGAAGCTGCAATGTGTTGTGGCTGAATGCCGTGTTGCCTGCATTTCAGAAGGAAATGTTTTCTATTTCGTTCTTTGGCGAGCTTCATTTTGGTTTTGCTCCATAGTTTTAAGCTCCTTACTGCTATGTCTCCATATGTAGCCTTGATGTTTTGGTAGAAACCCATACCTGTAGTTAATTGAAAGGGTAGTCGTTGCTGACTAGTTAGGTAAGAAACTAGGGAAATATTGGGTTTAGCAGCAAATGAAAGAGTACTCTTTTAAGTTGGTCCAAGCTTTCGGAAATGTTTATTTCCATCCTCAGGGATACTACATATGGAGACATAGCAGTAAGGAGCTTAAAACTATGGAGCAAAACCAAAATGAAGCTCGCCAAAGAACGAAATAGAAAACATTTCCTTCTGAAATGCAGGCAACACGGCATTCAGCCACAACACATTGCAGCTTCCATCAAACCGATTCAAAACCTCATAGACGGACAAGAGACACAAAACCATCTACATTATTATCATAGGTTAGGCAATAAACTACTAAACATGGAAATATCATCTAACCATAAACTTATAAACATTCTTGAATCTAACTTAGTAAAACTAAAGACAGAGATTATCAATCTCTCTAACGAGGCGATCTATAATAACTTTTCAGCAAGACAACAAAGACAATATAACACACTATTTCATCGTACAAAAGATAAAAACATCAATAAGCTTAATCACTTGCAGAAAAGTTTGTTACAGGACTCCCTCAAAACTAAACAAAATTGGATAAAAAACCTTACCAATACAGTAATTCCTATGGATATCCTACAATTTCTGTCTTTGGGTCCAAAATTCAGCATTGAACCGATTGTGGGTAAAGATATTCCTATAAAGAGCATTTTATCAGACGTAGACTATATCACCTCATCTATAGTAGACACAACAAATAAAAATATCACAATTGCAAGGGCTACTAACATATTAACTAACCATATTCACTCACAACAGGGCCAGTTTTCTTTTTTCCACACTCTCTACTCGAAAACTAAAAGATTCTTAAAAGACAACCCCAATCTAGTTGTCACAAACTCAGATAAAGGTAATGTGACTGTCATCATGGAGAAAGAACAATATTTTCAATTATCTTATGAACTTATCAATAACAATGATACTTATGAATCTCTCCGTGCTGACCCCACATCATCTATACAAAGAAAGTGTAATGAACTTGTCAAACATCTCTACTCCACTAAACAAATAGACGAAGTCACAAGGAAGAAACTGACAAACTACAAAGGTGTCTCACCAAAATTTTATACTTTACCTAAAATTCATAAACCAACATTGTCAGCTAGACCCATTGTGGCTTCTATAGGAGCTCCAACAGAGTTTATCGCTACCTTTATCACAGATATCCTTACAAAAGCTTATGACTATGATAACATATACTATATAAAAGATTCCTTTGATATTAAGAATAAATTCAACAACCTACAACTGCCACACGGCCATGTTCTTGCTAGCCTGGATGTGGTTTCTCTCTTTAGTAATGTCTACCTGGACGCCGCTCATAGAGCAATCCACAAAAATTGGGACCGTATCAGTGCTTACTGTAACATCAATTTAGACACCTTCCAATCAATAATAACCTTCTTATTCGAAAATACTTACTTCTCCTTCGATAAAAAATTTTACAGACAAACCTTTGGGACCCCCATGGGAGCAACTGTATCTCCTATTATAGCAACTTATGTTATGGACAACATCCTAGACGTGGTTTTACCTGTTCTCTCTTTTGTTCCTTTTTTTATAAAAAAATATGTAGATGATATCATCATCGCACTGCCGCAAGAAGGTGTGTCTGAAATAGTAGAGATTTTCAACGACTACGATCCCCACATTCAATTCACCATTGAAAGGGAAGACCAGGAACACTCAGTACCATTTCTGGACACAAAATTCATACGTAGTCCTGACAACAAAATACTCATAGATTGGTATAGAAAACCATGTAGCTCTGGTAGATATCTCAACTACAATTCATACCACAAACTGAGTATGAAAATAAACCTGGTAAAACAAATGAAAACAAGAGTCTCGAAAATTTCAGACCCATCTTTCCTAAATAAAAATCTCAATACTCTTGAACAATTTTTCCTTGATAACTCATATCCAAAAAAACTTGTAAAAAAGATACTTTTCAATACCTCAACGACCACAGACCGGATGGTGCCTCACGACATATCTAATAACATCCAAAATATCGAAAGGAGTGAAGCTAGTGACACAGAGACGACTCAATCTATTTCTTTCACTACCTTACCTTACATAAGGGAGATCACCCCCGGTCTAGCCAGAATTTTCAAGGATATCAATGTCAAAATTGCCAATAAATCGGCTTTAACAATAAGCTCTGTTTATTCAAAAGTAAAAGATAAAGTTCCACTCAAACAACACACCGATGTAGTGTACAGTATCTCTTGTGCGGAATGTGAAAAAAATCTACATTGGTCAAACTACCAGGCCACTTTCGAACAGAATCACAGCCCACAAGAGTGACTGTAGACTGCATCCAGAGAGATGTGCCCTTGCTGAACATTTTCAAAAATTTAAACACAACATAAACTATGACTCTGTTAAAATTCTAACTTCACAAAAGAACTACGTTAAAAGGCTCTTCCTAGAAATGACATTCATAGCTCAAGAACCAAACGCGATGAACAAGAGAACCGAGATTCAACATCTCAGCGAAATCTATTCATATCTTTTAAAAATAGACAAAAATTTCGAACCCAATCTTTCGGTGCAGAATACTTCCACCTGATTGGCTTATTACAAGAATGTTTATACAGTAGTTTCGTATCACTGCATTCTAACATTTGAACACGCAAAACAAACAAGAAAAAAGAGCAGCCTGACATAACTTTTGACAGTTGGCATCCTAACCCGACTTCATTTCAATCTTTAAAAAACTTTTACAAAATGTCGACCGTTAAAGTTTAATTTTATTATACAATTTTAATATGTAGTTTGTTTAGTCCTTATACTATTGTAAATTGGTTTAAACTCCAAGCCACTTACTAAATGTCTTCCTCATCAATTAAGAACTACATGAACAATCTCACCTAAGTGTAAGTAATATCTAAATACAACGCCAACACATGTTGCACAGAATTTTTTCTTAATTTATTGTAGTATCCCTGAGGATGGAAATAAACATTTCCGAAAGCTTGGACCAACTTAAAAGAGTACTCTTTCATTTGCTGCTAAACCCAATATTTCCCTATATATATATATATATAATTTTTTTCGTAAAGGGAATTCGATTTATTGATCTATTGAAAAAACGTGCTATAGTTCTTATTTATTTATTAAAATTATAGTTATAATAGATTACGTATATTTTATGAATTTATGTTTTGCCACTGGTTAAATTTTTATTTTTGTTGTTATTACTAGAAATTAGCATTTGTATTGTTAATGTTCGGTTTTGAATATTTTAGTGCTTTCAACGTTAAATTAATGCGAGAATTCACCGTATGTATAAAATGGGCCAGGTTTCTTCTCAGAACCTTTTTCTCTAAATTGTTAAAATTTTAAAATTTTAATACAATAATAATTTTAAATTAATATAATAATAATTTTAAATTAATATAATATTAATTTAAATAATATTATTTTATTAATATTAATTATGTTAATAAAATAATTTCAAATTAAATTTTAAATAATTTTAATAAGTGAAGTTTAAATAAAATTGCTACAGGCAGCAGATGTCTGACTAAGAATTTAATAAAAAAAATTAAAGGCAAGAAAACACGAGCGATAGCTTGAAGTCCCAATTTGGGATATCACTGAGGCTAGGTTATTGAGTTGGTAGCTTTAGTTGCTGTTGCCAAAAACAAAGAAATATTAATTTTGAAGAAGTAGTCCATACTAAAAGTGGAGTAATTAAATGTATAGAAAAAAGAAAAGCACAAAGTCGTTCTCCACAAATTTATTAGAAAACTAGGCAAACCTACAGTAATTCATAATAATTCAACATGTTTCGAGTGTAGAAATACTCGTCATCAGGAAGAAAAAGTAAATAGTACAATGCTGATGTTGTTAGCAATAGAGAAAATAATCAGTGGGATTGAGCCGTAATGGAGCTTTCAATGGTGTGCACGAGGTATAAAAAATGAATAGACATAGACATAGACATATTTATTTGACTACGTTTTTGCAAATTACAAATTGTAGCAAGTCATAAAAAATATATATATATATACGTATCCAGCTATAAAAGCGAGGCCCGATATATTAAACAGGCCACCCGAGGCCCACTCGATGGGATGGTTTTTAAACTATATATTTGGATGTTTTTAAATGTCCTTGTAATGTTAAATGATAGCCCCTATCGAGGGGTAAGATATTACTAAAATTTAAACATACATGTATGCAACTTACATCCGAGTCCCTTTTACCATAGATAATTAACATGCGAGGCCCACTGTATATAAATGGCATTTTCAATCAACTTGCGAGTCCCTGCGACGTTGTCAAATATCTATTAGATATTTGCCGGCCAAAAGTCTGTTTACATTTCTTTACACCTGCATAAGCGCATTTTTTGTCGTAATTTACTATTTCTAATATTTTCGTGGTGTTATTTTAATTTAAAAATGAATGGGCGTTCAAAATATATTTTGAACATATCGTTAACCCAATATCCATTAGGAAAGTTATCTCTGTAAGCACTAAATTATTATCACTATTAAATAACTGTGATCAGTCCCGATTTAAGCATGGGTCGTCTTTTCGTTTAAAGTACTGCGCGATAACATTTTTAGTTCTTACTGTATTACCATAATTAATATGTGATTTCTTAATCCTGAGTCTGGGAAACAGCTATTTCTGGGTTTAAGCCATATTTGAATGGGTGCATGCAAGAAGGGTCCTTAGTCCATTTTTGCCGAAAATCAGATATGGTGATATTTGACATTTAGAAAGGTAAACTCAATTATTTGGGCAAGAACGGACCTTATGCGGGTTTCTCCTATGTAATTAAAATAAAGAATTTTGACGGTTCATGCAAGTCCGGGACTTGTTGTCTTATTATGCTCCACCATTCATGCAAGAAAGTACCTAAGTCCGATGATTTTTCTGTCTCCCAAAGTTACCATAGGTCTATTTCTCCACTGCAATTTGGTTTTAGAAGCTAGATAATAGGTGGATAACTCAAGGCTAGCCGGTTCAACAATAATTCTTATGCAATTTTGTTATGAGGTTTTTTCGATTTTCTCAAAACTATCCAAATGGACTAAGGACCCTTCTTGCATGCACCGATTCATTTTAGAGTGCGAGCGCATCAGCGTTCGTCATTTACCCCAGGGGGCAAACTACCTTAAACCGGTACTAGGTGTGAAATTTTTCACATTAATTTGTATTTTTTTTTAATTTTAGAGACTAATCAACCTAAATAGGAGTATTTCTATTGTCATAAACAGCAAAATATCTTATTTCTAGTGTTTGTTTGTAGGTGGTAGACAATGAAGTAATATCAAAATTTTTTTTTCTTATTGTAGGATTTTGATCTTGGTCGCGTAAATGATCCATCATTTATTCTGAAATTATCTTTAAGTATAGAAAACCCATTAAAGAAAGGTTGTATTCTTTTCGGATATCTATAATAAGAATGACGCACAATGATAAGAAATAACTAGGTATTGAATTAAGAAAAAGTGGACTTATTAAAACATATTTCAGAGACATGATGCAAATTTTCATTGGATTGCATGTAACAACGTATCGTATGTTTTAAAGTTCTGACATAGGTACTCCCAGTTCAGCCATTTTTGAAAGAAAACACACATTTTAACAACTTACAACTTTTAAGTCAAGATTGAATATTATTGATCTGACATACAAAACTTGTTTAAACTTTGCCATTAACAGATTATTGTATTTTATTTCATTAGCGCCTTGGCCTACTGTTAAATAAAACGTTATAATTTAAAGAAAATTGTAGTTTATTCAGCTATTTTTTCAAATACATAATATATACCTACCATTATCTATTTTTAAAACACCAAGAAAATGCTTAATTTAATTAGTTAAAAATATATAGGGTGTCCCATTTAAAAACATATGTACCTATTTTGAAGAAGTAGTCCATACTCAAAGTGGAGTTAAATGATACAGAAAAAGAAAAGCACGAAGTCTTATGTACCTATGTTTTATAACAAAAACTACGCCTCTGGATTCTACAAAAAAAGTTCTATAAGGATACCATTTCACCTATCTTATAATTTAAAAGACAACTGAGATACCAGGGTGTCCCAAAGGTGCTACTGTTATTTTCACCCGGTATCTCAAAAACCAAGAGGGCTATGGAAATTTTACTAACGGCATGTTTAGTTTAACAGTATAGTGCTGAGCTAAACTGTAATCCTCCATCTTTAAATATAAAGGAGATACGCTGCAAAAGTGCCTAAAAATGGACACCCTGTACTTAGTTTCTTTATGTTATTTTTTTAGAAGTTAAAGGGAACAGAAAGAAATAGAAAAAAGAAAAAAAAGATATCATGTTGAAATGTTTCAAACATTTTATAAAAAATAAAAAAGCCACTAAAAAACAGGAAGTTAAAGAATTTAAGCTTAAAGAAAAAGTTTTTGAAAAAATAGAGTGGGTTAGAATTAAAACTTATACTATGCCATACTGCATTATATGCATGTATTTTAGGAAAATATTTTCGCATATACAGGGTTGCCAAAAAAACTGTGATTACATAATTTTGTATTGTGTTAAATGTTGTTTAACAACTTAATTTTTGAAATTTGCAATTATTTTGAAAACGGCTGGAAATAACTTATACGCTTTCATTACAAAAAAATGTGGTTATGAATTCTACATCAAAAAGCCAAATAACATACAGGACATTTTATTTGAAAAACTTGAGAAACGTTGTTTTAAATGTGTAGTTTTTGAAATCATATTACAAACACACTGAATAAAATAGATTATACACAATTAGATTTAAAACATCTCTAGGCCTCTTGCCATAAATCTCACCCAATGATGTGTTTAAAAATAGTTTTTTTGATTTTTTCCAGATTTTAATTTATTGTTCTGAACTACCAAAGCAAAGTAAATAAAATTTTAAGTAATTATAGAGGACAATAATAACAAACCAAAATATAAAAAAAATAATGTTCCTTTTAAAAAATATAAAATTATGTTAGTGCACTTTTTTGGGCCACCATGTATATAAGAAAATATTTTCCTAAAATACACCCTATGATACAGTATAAGTTTGCATATGATTAAAATTTCTAACTTCATTCCCAGAGGATCCATGAAAGCCTGACGCCTTATTGCAGGACCCTGTATTTATTGTTTTTCTGTTAAATATTATAGGTTAAAATACTTTCTACGTCTGGGGGCTACTTTAACTACCATATTATAATTATTAATAATATTACCAAGATTTTATGTACTCATTATAAATGAACCGCCCCCTTAACTTTGTTATTTCTAAAGATAGAAAGCTGATTTTTTTACCAAATTGTAGGAAATCTTTTGCATTTTTTTACGATTTATAAAAGTATTTCAAAAACGCGTATCAGAACAAACTTATAGTTTTTTTTTTGAAACACCTTGTATATTATTAGAGATTCAGATTCTACTGCAAATTCTGAGCAGATTTTATATAATATACCCTTTACCTAAGTTCAACTGTTTCCGAGCTAGAAACAATTAAATATCGACTAAAATATTATTTATTTAGTGGTAATTGAATAATTGATGAACCTGCAAAATTAACTTCTCTTAGAGAGAAGAATAAATACATATATGAAATAGTATATAAGGTATAACAAAAATGAATACCACCAAGTTTTTACTGAGACTATATTATTCTCAAAAGTAATGGTAAAAAATGTTCAACTAAAAACTAAACTAACATAACAATAAAAACAAATTTAATTTAAAGAAATGATTGAAGTAGATGTTTAACATGTCCTCCATTTTCTTGAATACATCTTCTATAAATTTGTTTTTGTCTCTCTATTGCAGCTAAAATGATTCCTTGATTTCTGCCATTTAATATTTCTGTTTCTTCGCTTAGTATTTCCCTAATCCTATTTACCGACGGTTGTTTTTCATGATTTAATTTTCCTTTTAAAAACCCCCAAAGAAAATTATCTAAAACAGTTAAATCTGGGCTGTTCGCTGGCCATCTGCAGGACCCAAATCTTCAAATCCAAAAATCAAAATTTTCGTTCAAATACTCCGTGACAGCAACAACATTGTGAGCAGGAGACCCAGCCTGCTGCCAAATCACTTGATTATGATTCCTTAAATCAGGAACTATTTCATGTATTAACTCCAAATATCGGTTTCCATTCGTATTACCAACAAAAAATATTGGACCAATGACTCTATTATTCAAAATACCAGCCCATACGTAAACAGATAGACGGCCTGAATGTTTTATTTCCCGAAAAGCTCTGGTATTTTCAGTCGACCAAAAATGCATATTTTTCTTGTTAAAAATGCCAGAGGTTGAAAATGAAGACTCGTCCGTCCAAATAATTTTATTAAATAATTGTGCGTCTTGCTCCAAACGTTCCATCATTTCCAAACAAAAACGTAAACGAGCTGCTTTATTTTCTTCAGACAATTTTTGCACCGGCATAATTTTGTAAGTTCTCTGTATCTTAGAATAGGATTTACCTACTGTTTCAGACACAAGTATAATGGATTTCTCCGGACATTCTTAAATTACAAGGCAAGGGAATTAACATGCAGATACTAATTATTAAAGGAAAAAATTACCTTCAAACTGCAAAAGAATCTCTAACTCTTCATTTGCACGATTTTCGTTCCCAGCTAATGTTCTTTTCTTACGCTTAAATATAGTTTCGCTAGAAACTTTATGGTATATTCGAGGAAAAGTATTTAAACTAGGAATTCTCCTTTCTCCTTCAAATATTCTTTGATATTCTCGTTTAGCTTTTCTTTTGTTGTATGCGTTTTTAATATATGATTCATATATATCACGTTTTTCTGCCTCAAAAAAGTTCATTCTTTAATCAATTCAACTGACTTAAATAAGTAATGTTTTACTTTGCCAGGGTAATTGCCAAATTTGTTTTAATTACTGAAATCATAGCTAACTTGACAAATTGAGCCAAATAAAAATTAATAACCATTATTTTCTAAAGTCAAGTAACCTAATGCTATTTAAAGCAGAGGTACCACAATAATTGGCACTCATTCAGATAATTCTTAAAAAGTTAATATAAGAAAATCATAATCATTTTGCTGTATCTCTGACCGTTTTGTGGCAATAATTAGCAAAATTTGGTAAAAAGTCTATTTTTAATTGTTTCTAGCTCGGAAACAGTTGAACTTAGGTAAAGGGTATATTATATAAAATCTGCTCAGAATTTGAAGTAGAATCCGAATCTGTAATAATATACAGGGTGTTACATTAAAAAAACTATAAGTTTGTTCTGATACGCCTTTTTGGAATACCCTGTATAATATTTTTATAAATCATAAAAAAATTTAAAAGATTTCCTACAATTTGGTAAAAAAATCAGCTCTCTATCTTTAGAAATAACAAAGTTAAGGGGGCGGTCCATTTATAATGAATACCCTGTACAGGGTGTCCCAACGATAGAGTAAAGTAAGTTTTCGCTTAACTGATAATCTTTGTGACAAAATCGTATCCGTCATAAGGTAAGGTATAAAAATGCGCACATTTTAAAAATATTGGAAATTATACAGGGTGCGCCCAAAAAGCGGAACAAGAAAAAATGTACTTTTTTCAAATGGAACACCCTGTATATTTTTACATTTTTAAATTCCACATAAAATCATAATTATTTTTTATTAAATGTATTATTAGTTTATACTTCATAGTTTCCGAGATATTGACTCTCGAAAAGTGACATTTTTGAACTTTGACAGCTTCTAACTTTCTAACAGTACGTCTTAGAGCAAAACGGCTTACATGTCCCTATCTTCAATTTTTATTATCTTCCCAAAAAAATCAACTTCCGGTTAAACCAGAACAACCATATTTCCTGCTTTCGAGTTACATCCGGTTTAACCGGAAGTTGATTTTTTGGGAAGATAATAAAATTTGAAGATAGGGACATGTCAGCCGTTTTGCTCTAAGACGAACTGTTAACAAGTTAGAAGCTGTCAAAGTTCAAAAATGTCACTTTTCGAGAGTCAATATCTCGGAAACTATGAAGTATAGACTAATAAAACATTTAATAAAAAATAATTATAATTTTATGTGGAATTTAAAAATGTAAAAATATACAGGGTGTTCCATTTGAAAAAAGTACATTTTTTCTTGTTCCGCTTTTTGGGCGCACCCTGTATAATTTCCAATATTTTTAAAATGTGCGCATTTTTATACCTTACCTTATGGCGGACACGATTTTGTCACAAAGATTATCAGTTAAGCGAAAACTTACTTTACTCTATCGTTGGGACACCCTGTACAAAGCCCAGCTTTATCAATCAGTTTTGCAGGTCACTGGCTACTTGATACATTTAAATCTAAATTTATTCTCAAAAGATGTTTCATTACATGAAAGTTCCTAGTTAACCTTTTAAAGTTTTTTAAGGGCACCTTTTCTAAGACCTAATAGTGTGGGTATCAAAATAATCGTAATAAAATCCTCTTTTTCCTTAACCCGAAGAGCCACCATGTTGCCGTTTAAAAAAATGAGTTATACAACTTTAAAGATTAAATTTTACACAGCACATGGCATTGGACCAAAAATAGTAAAATTGTATTTTTCCCAAGATTAAAGAACTGAAATAAGTGCTTTTAAGGTATTGATAGCCCTCTAGATAAAACAATAAATTTGGAAAAAAATATTTTCTTGGTGACAAAAAGTGACAAGTGACACATCGTTATATTTAGAATGTCATATGGAGTAAAAAAAAGAATAGTAATTTACGTTACAAGACCGGAAAGTAGTGTTTTTCAGGTCGAGACAAGCATTTCCAGGGCGAGCCATAGGCGAGTCCTGGAAGCTTGGAGAGACCTGGAAAACACTAATTTTCGGTTGCGTGACGTACAATATTTTTTTTAAAACCGACACTTCGATATATTTTATAATCTACGCGAAACAAGTTTGACATAAAGAACAAAACTAAAAATCAACGAACTGTCACTCGACAATACATCGAAATGTTGTTGTCATAATAACGAAATCAAGGTATCTTGTATAATCAAAGAGCGATTGGAAAAACAAAAAACAGGGTGACAGTGACATTAGAGACCGGAAAAGTGACATTAGAGTCCGGAAAAGATTTTTCCGGTCTCTAATGTCACTTTTCCGGTCTTGCGATCGGAAAAACGTTATTTTCTAGACGAAACATTGTCCAGAAAGTGTAAATTTTCTGGTCGGTTTTAAAAAAAATATATATTAGGTGTCCCATTAAAAAATCGAAAGTTTATATCCCTTCTGGGTAAACCGGAAGTTCCATAATATTGAGTTATCTGTCAAAAATGGCAGTTTCATGTCGTATACAAGTTTCCCAAATTTTATTCCATTATCTTAAAAAACAAAAAAGTTAGAGGGGCGAACCACCCTCCGTGGACACCCGGTATATTTTTAAATCGGTTACAAACCATTTTTTAAGACAAGGGGCAACAAAATTGTAAAAAATATCCAATGAAATGAAAAATATATTGAAAAGTTAATACGGAAAAATAATAGTTTGTAATTTCAGATGATGTCCCGCGGTAATAGCTCCTCCTTTCTAATTATTTTATTATATTATAGCAAATTATCAAAGCATTTACATACTAACAGCGTTGCCAGTGTTAAGGGACTCAGAATTGGCAATAAACTACTATATTTAACTGATATACAGGGGCCTCGCATTGCTAACAGCAAGTTTATACAAAACGATCGAAGCGGCCTCTAGTAAAAAGCAGATCGAACTAAAAACCGTATAACAGGTGATATGAACATGAATTGCGAGTCCCAAAACAATTTATCAGTATGTGGATTTGGGGGGTCAGGGGATGTTAACAACTTTATATACATGCATTTACCATGCGAGGCCCTTTTTCGGGCCTCGTATGTGCAAAACGGGCCTCGTATATTATGCTGTACATATAAATACGGGACTCGTATGTGATGAGGATAAATCTATAAGTATATATATAGATATATAAAATATAAAGCATTTCTAAACGCATGCATTTAACTAACTAAAATATATATTAAAACATAATTATTGTATAAGAACATAGTACAGACATACGTTGTAAACAAACAATTTAAATATTTCTCACACAACAGATAAAAATTATCAAAACAATCCATCCGCTGTGGCTGTGTCCATATACTCTCGAACTGAATAAAAACATTGTCGTCGAAGAGATTTTTTAATCGTAGATTTAAATTTTGAATGACTAAGCAGCTTTACATTTTCAGGCAGCGCATTATACAGGGAGATATTAATAGAATTATCCTTGGCCTTCTTGTAGCAAAATTTTTTAGGTCTGATTAAGTCAGAGCCTCTAGTTGCGTAGTTATGAAAATTTGAATTTAAGGAAAAACTATTTTTGTTTTTATGAGTTTCGAGCAGTTGATAGTATATATACAAAGAAGGTAGTGGCATAATTCCAAACCTCTTAAAAAGGGGCTGACAGTGGTCAAAATAACCAGCATCGGAAATCACACGAACGGCTTTTTTCTGCTGTCTAAAAGCTTTAATGGCCGATGAAGAATTGCCCCACAATATGACACCATAACTCAAGTGAGCATGAAAAAGTGCGAAGTAAACAGTTAAAAGGGTAGATGGATTAACTGAACTTTTTAATCTACGCAGGACAAAGGTAGTGGATGCTAGTTTGTTTGTCAGACCATTAACATGTGCAGACCAGTTTAATCGATCGTCCAGTATAATTTCCAGTAATTTTGCCGATTTACCACACGTAACAGTATTATTGGTAGAAAAAATAATACGCTGCGTTTTTTCAAGATTAAGCTGTAGGTCATTATTTGTAAACCATTCGTGGGCTTTAGATTCCAAATATGACATGCTTCGTGGTATACTCAGAATGTCCTCATCGGAGGTAATAAATGAAGTGTCGTCCGCAAAACAAGTACATTTATTTGGGGATAATAATAAGTAATGGCACAAATCATTGATATATACAATAAATAAAAGCGGACCGAGGACAGAACCCTGCGGTACGCCGCTCTCAACAGGCCTAAACGATGACCTCGATTCCCCGAGTTGGACACATTGGTATCTGGATTTTAGATAGGAAGAGATTAGATTGAGAGGAAGACCCCGAACACCATACCTTGAAAGTTTTTCAATTAGAAGACCATGAGAGACGCAGTCAAAAGCCTTGCTAAGATCGCACAGAGTCAAGCCCACGTGCTCGCCCCTTTTAAGGCTCTCGACCACATCAAATATGACCTTCGATACAGCTTGCACAGTGGAGCAGTGTTTGCGAAACCCAAATTGGTTGTCGTTAAGACATTTTATTGAATTAAAATAGTCAGTCAGCTGATGTGCAATGAGAGACTCAAAAATTTTACCCAATATGGGCACTATTGATATTGGTCTGTAATCACACGCCGTATCATGATCACCCTTTTTAAAAATTGGGACAACTTTAGTTAGTTTAAAAGGTTCAGGGAATTCCCCAGATTCAATGCATTTATTGAAAAGAAAAGTCAATGGCCTAATAATATAGCCACTAAGATCCTGAGCCAGAGCACTGGTAAATTCGTACAGGTCAGCAGAGTGAGATTTTTTAAGTTTATTTATTGTATCGAGCACTTCAGTCTCCGACACTGGACGTAGAAAGAAAGATGATGATTCTAAAGGAATTTTTAGTAAACATTCAGTCTGTACAGACTTGGTAGCAGAAAGTACATTTATGATATTCTTTGCAACCGTAACAAAAAAATTATTAAATTCATCGGCAGATAAAGACGATTCCGGCTTATCAGCCTTACTACAAGAATTTCTCTCGCCATTCACAATTCTCCAGATATCCTTAGCTTTGTTATTAGATGAATTAATAAAATTATCGTGAGCTGTTTTTTTTTGTCTCCTGCACACATTTTTTATATTTCCTGTTCAACGTTCTATAAACCGCTAAATGTTCCTCGTTTTTAGAGGAATGATAGATAGTTTGAGCCGCGCTTACTCTATTTCTCATTATTTTAAGGTCATTATTAAACCAGTTTATTTTGTTTTGTTTATTTTGTTTGGTAGTTATTAAAGGAAGATTACTAACTACTAATGATTTAAGACAGTTTAGTAAAATGGAGGACATGCCGTTTACGTTAGGGGCCGAATAAAACTCATGCCAATCCTGGCCTGCAAGAGATCGCTGAATTTTTTCAATGCCATGGTGCGTAACCTTTCTGAATTTATGTGGTTTTGCATTGTATTTAATTTTAGTGTTAACAGAGATGTACTGACCATAATGATCGGATATCGCCGGATTTATTACCGCAGTAGAGAAAGAATTACCATTTAAATTTGTAATTATATTATCGATGCAAGAAGCAGAATGATGAGAAATCCTAGTACTTTCAGATATAGTTCGCGTCAAACCAAAACTGGTCACAATATTTTGAAAGTTAGATAAATCATTGGAGGGTTTATCAAAATGGATGTTAAAATCACCCGCAATAATAATTTTTACATACTTACAGGATACAGCAATAAGCAATTGCTCAAGTTGATCAAGAAATAATTGAACATCACGATAGCAGGATCTATACAAACAGACAATCAAAATTCTATGGGGAAGAAGCTCAACTGCACAAAACTCAGCCACCATCTCCAATACAAAGCTGCTCACGTCAACATGTTTACAAATTAACCCCGAGCGAGCGTATATGCACACACCACCATGGACATGACTTGATCTACAGAAAGAAGATACGAGGTTATAACCTGTTATATTATAATTGGACAAAGTTTCACGACTGGTTTCCCAGTGTTCACTAAAGCACAGGATTTCAAAATTGTTTATATCCATATATAGTGAGATATCATCAAGTTTATTGGAAAGTCCCTGCACGTTAAGATGAAAAACTGCCAAGTTTTGGCATGTGTCAGATGATCTGGATATTAACCTAGATTGGTTAATCTCTTCTTCATGTGAAAAAACTTATTTATTCTTGTTCCAGTGGCCCATCTACTAGGCTCAAGAAACTTAGAAATATTCTTCTCAGAAACACCAACTTTAAAAGAGGAGTACTCTTCGGGATATTTAGCCGTCAACTTCTCACATATCACTTCAGGAAACTGAGGTTTCAAGTAACTTTGAAGATTTTGCACGGTAGTAGAAGGGTGCAATTTGAAGACATGAAAGTAAGACGTGGATGGGATTGCCTTAATTAGCTGAGAATCATCCCCAGAAGGGTTGCCAGTTCCAACAATGGTGCGATGTTGTCTTCTAGTCAGAAGACCGACAAGACTTCAGCATACTGGAAAGTCAAGGGCTAGTGCAAAGGCCCTGTCTTGGGCAGAAAAATGAAGAGAGTAAAAGAAAAATTAGGGAGTTTTAACAGACTTTGTGAAAATCATTTAGGTAAAAGTAGTGGAAAATCTTAAGTTTCATTCAACTTTGTCGGAGAAATGTAAAAGTGGTGAAATGAAGTGGAGGAAAAGAAAAAAGAAAAGTTGTTTGTAAAAGTCAAAGCATCTGTAAAATATATAAAAGGGGAATGTAGCAAATGAAATTTAATAAGTATATTGGATTACCATTTAGCTTGAAGTAGAATGCTGTTGGGGTACCATGCAAGTTTGTTTTTTTAATTATCTAGAAAAGTAACCTTTTCTTTGTGAAAGAAGTTCAACTGCAAGCAGCATCCTAACAACAAATCCAAGTAACTTATTACAATGTGTTGTCCAAATGTAACTTATCCGATAATGTTTGTCTTAATTAACTAATTTAAAACTATTATTTCTATAGTATAAAATAAATCATTAACATCAGCTTAACCAAATTCACTGTTTCACTGGTTTTTAATTAGCGCATACAGATTAAGATAATTTGCTTAAAGTAGGAACTTACAGAGGACAAGACTGAATGTCATTGATATACATATATTATTAGAAACAGCAACGCCAAGTGTGAACCTTGCGGAACGCCCAATGACGATTTAGAATTTCATCCAATTATGGTCACAATTTAGAGCGAGCGACCTCAGAAAGTCTCCCTGCAACCCGATTAAAGCAAGCTTGTGGATCAGAAAATTATGGTTCATTTTAATGAAACTGTCTGTGTAACACACTCAAAAGCATTTATATATAGCCATATAAACCAATAACTAACTGACAAACTACTTGCCTCAACAGATCATGCCTAAAGGCACTAGTGGGATTGTACACCGGCCACTGCAGATTGCGACACCATATGAACATAATTATTGGATTAGCCCCAACTGATGAATGCCGGCTCTACATGGAGGATGCAGAAACAGCAGAACACGTAATGTGCACCTGCCCCGTAGCAGGAAGAATCAGATTCGCCCTATTCGGCGAGATAACTCTGCTCCCGGATGACATGAAAGATGTCTCGCCCAATACAATAATTAACTTCATCAAAAATTTAGACCTATTGGAGGAAATATAAATAAGGTGTGAGCCACAATAGATCGCATGGTCGCAGTGGAGGGTTAGCTGTAACCCACTCACTTTTAACCTAACCTAACCAAACCTAGCTGGTTATTATTTACATGTATTTGTAAAATAACTTAATTGAGAAATGAAAATAATCACAAAAACAGATGAAAATTACATTTTAGTACCAAAAACAATTAAATATTTAAAGCAAAATATGATTATTCAACAAAAAAAACTGGAATTTAGATTTATCGATTTGTATAAATTTTTCTCACGTAGCATACAAATATATATTTTCAAGTAGCAAATAATATAACTAAATATCAATTTAATGACATTTCAAAAATTATACCCAAAGATTTATCCGACTTAGCAATTAAAAATGCTCATATGACTACATGAATACACAAGAGAAATTGAATGAAATAAAACTACCATAAAAAAAATTTAAGTAGAAAGTAAATATGCTTAAATTATTTGAAATAAATTTAAGAAGTATAAAAGGTTTAGAAAAATAATACCCAGTTATAACAAAATAAATGTTTTATTGTTATCATTCGATGTTAATTAAAATTTTAAGATTATTTCATTAAAAACATATAAATTGGATCTAGCTTGGTGTTTTAGTTTACCTGGATATACTTGAGATTGTATCACTCGTGTCCGTAGGTGGTAAATCGTTTTCTTTCAAGAAAGTATAATATCTCTGGCCCACGTGAATAAGCAAACTCACCAAATTTGCAAAAATGAGATATTTACATTATGATTGTAGAACAAACCATTACATTTTTATGAATAAGCCAATAAGTCGAATATCACTCATCTTACGTATTCTGTCAACATGTGATTTTTTGAATATAACAAAAATGTATGCTTTAAATATGATAAATTGATTTATTCTACTTCTTCCTAATATTAGTTTTAGTAATAAGCAGATAAGTAAATTTATCTTGTTGTTTACGGCGGCGGTGTTACTATTATATTCAAATATATAGAGTTATTTTCTGGTGCACGGAGAAATACCTCCGCCATACTAAAAAATTGTTAAGTCATCTGTTTGCTCTCTCAGCAGGTGGTTGTTTTTAAGGTTTTAATAATTATCCAATAAATAGAATATTATATCGACGAGTTTGTATTATTATTTAAAATTTGTTTGCAATTAACAAAGACAAGAAAAAGAACCTTATGGAACTTTTGCCCCTTATTGACATGGAGTTTCGACCTTTTTACAAAGGTTTATTGGTAGCTGATATTCCTGACATAGATCCAGATTTAGTGGAGATCGATCCCGACGAGCAATAGTAGCGCAATATTATTAGTATTATTTTTTTGGTCGTGTTGCTGTGCATAATAAGTTTTTCTATTGCAAAATTAATAATGATAAATGAATATTATCGCCGGATCTACAGCGGGGCAAGCGGGGCCCCCGACCTAGAGGGGCCCCCCGGCAGGGGTTGGGAAGAGGAAAATATTTAGCTTTATTCGAATACATTGCAAACAATTTTTTTGTCAATACTCCAACAAACTCTAAAAAAAAGTTAAAAAGATGCTGTTCATGCTTTGAAACAAAGGTTGTACTTAAATGTTTAAGCCAAATAATATTGAAAACAAAAAAAGTCTAGCGAAAGAAACATGGCGTTGGGGATTCAAAAAAAAATTAAAACTTTCGATTTTATTTTTCTTCTCGTTCTTCAAGACGAAATATTGCAAATAATGCACTTACCGTCCAAATAATTGCAGTCAGAAAAAATTGATCTGTTTTTTTCACAAGATCAGCTTTAAAATGCGTTACAGAAAATTCAAACATTAAGAGAAACTATCGATTTATTACTGGTAAATGTGTCAGAAATTTGCGATTAGTGGAAAATTGACAGAAAGTTTAGACACAAGAGATCACGTAAGGTAAAGTCTCACTTTGATGAATTGTCTCAAGATGAAAGCTTAAATGATCCTCAACAACCGGTTTGTTAGTATGAAAAATATTCTGAATACTTATAAAATCCTGCAACCTCAATATCTCACAAATTCATCGAAAAGCGAGTTGGAGCAAGAAGCTGATCTGTTTTCCAAAACTTTCTCAGACGATGTATCACCTTCTTTTTCCTCTCATTTGCTTACTGTATGGTCGACATTTTCAAAAGAGATAAGTTCAATGAAAGATGTTAAAGAATTAGCCCGTTTCTTGATCATTCAGAATGCGTCGTTATCGTCCAGTTATCCAGATGTGTGCACAGCACTTCTGATGTTCCTTACTGTCCCTGTCGCTACTGCGAAAGCTGAACGGACTTTTTCCAACTTAAAGTTGATAAAAAACTACTTGCTTACCTTAATGGGACAAAATAAACTCAGTAATTTAGCGCTACTGTCCATTGAAAATCGAAGAGCGCGCAAAATTGACTTTAATAAAGTTATAAACGAATTTGCCACTATAAAATCTAGAAAGAAGTGTTTTTAGTTGTAAGTTCTTGCGTTTGTGACAAAATATCATGATAGCGCGGTGTTTACGTAGATTCTATGTGTATAGAAGATTGCCAGATTATAGTAATAGCTGTTCCAACAAGTTGGTATAAGATACAATAAATATCTACATTATCAAAATACTGTTATTCTTACCCGACATTAATACTGTGATTATATCAAAAGTAATTTCAATAAGGGGCCCCAAAATTTGTTTTGCCCCGGGTCCTATTCGGCTCTGTTACCATTAATGTAATATTGAATCAGTCTTCCTAAGTATGTATTTTAAAACACACAGTTATATATATCTCGAGTTATCCTAAAATGCATCTTAAACTATAACTGAATAAAATGAATATCCGGATAAGTCGTTTAAAATATACTTAAGACCATTTCATATAACAATATTCTAACTTATACATTACCTATTTTAGTTGTAACAATCAGTAAAAGATTCCTATAATACGTTTGAGGCAATTTTCCTCAACAAAATTAATATTGTTTTGTCTTTTCTGAAAAATTTTATAAAGTCTACTTATCTGTTTATTCTTGGGGGCCAGAGATATTTTCTTTATTAATTGGTGTTTGGGACAAAATAAAACACAGGATTTTTTATTTAGTCGACGTTTCCTATTTATTTAAATGCTTTCTTAATTAAGACTAAAAAAACACACAGGATTAAAATATATTGGTGATTATATACCTCAATCCGATTCTGACCAATTAAACGCTGTTTTGCGACCAATCAGATGCATATTATACTGAATATACCCCGCATAAGTGGATATACCCCGGGCCACCTGCCACAACAATGCCAATGCATAACAACATCATAACAAGTTTAAAATATTTGATGGTTGCTATAGACCGTTTCTATAATAACAAAAATCCCTTTCAACAAATCAAGTTTTTGATGTTGTCAGATTCATGTCACATTTTTTTAAAAATGGAATCTTGCCGATTCGGTAATGTTTCAGTCGAAAATATAAGAAAAAACGCTGAAAAGACTATTCCAGAAAATACAACAAAAACAAAAAACTATATATGGACCCAATTCGAGAAATTCTGCGAAACACGGCAGTATATATTGACCAAAAATACAACTATAATACAGCTTGCCGCTATATTGGAAGACTGGAGATTTAATATGAAGAAAAAAGATGGTTCTGACTACAAGGAAGGGGTTATCAAGACAATGTGGAACCAAACAGCCCAACTGCTTCAAGAAAGGTACTTCAATAAATACAACATTAAATTTGATCCTTTTAAAGATCCTGAATTCCAAAAAGCACGAATGGCTAGAAATTCTAAAAGAAAACTGCTTCAGGCTGATCCAAAAAATCACCGGAAAAGTGCAAGAGCACTAACCTACGACGAGTACAAAAAGATGGTAAAAAATTTTGACGAAAATAACCCCGAGGATTTACAGAAAAAGTTCTATCAAATAGCGGCTGTGGAATTAGCATGGAGAGGAGGAGAAGCCGAGACATGCCTAAATACGTATTTCAGAGAAGAATATTATAGCGATGGTACAAAAAGTAATAGAATGGAATATAACCCAATATTTTCAAAAACATCCCAAGGCGGAGACAAGAAGCTTTCAAATTCAAAATGGTTAGTGGCAAACACAAAAGATGCCGATTTATGTATAGTTCGCCTTTACAGAAAACTAATTTCAAAAAGAGGGCAAAATATAACTACCCAAAGACTATTCCTGACAGTAAATCCAAATTGGAAAATGGGAAATTGGTACAAAAACTGTCCCATTGGAAAAAATACTCTTTCTAATTGGATAAAACAAGCAGCACAAAAAATTGGACTAGATACTGAGAAAGAAAAAATCACAAACCATTCCAATCGAGCCACAGCTGTCTCTACATTAAGCAAAGCAGGTGTGAGCGAACAAACTCTTATAAAAATAACTGGGCATAGTAGTGCTGCATCCATAAAGCTATACTTGCAGATGGACAAAACTCATCACGAAAACACTATTCAAGGTTTAAGAGGTCACCCTCCAACTAATGAGTTGGACCAACACGAAGCTCCAGTCTCTTGCAGCTCGAAGAGTTTCCAGCAACACCAGCAAGCCACTACTGTTTATTATAATAACTGTGTGTTTAACAATAATACTTATAACTAATTTTCTGTTAGTTTTATTACTTTGTCAATTGTTTAGGTTTTGTTTCGTTTTGTCCGTTTTTCTAGTAGCTACATAAATCATTTTAAAAATCTTGCATTTCGTTGTATTTTTTCTTTTTTTTTGGTATATAATCTCAACATATACCACTCGAGGTAAATCTTTTATTTAGAATATTTTTTGACATTTTTCCGCAAAATTTCTATAAAAATTGCCCTCGAGAAAAATTCTTTTAAAAAAATATCCCTCCAGCTTCGCTGTCGGGATATTTTTAAAGAATTTTTGTCTCGCGAATTTTTGACAGAAATTTTGCACAAAAATGTCAAAAAATATTCAAAAAAATATTCACCTCTTGTGATATAACTTATGAAAAATATTGTGATTATTAAAAACAGTGTCAGTATTAAACACTGATATTACAATACACAATATTTTTTAAATCAAAAACTATAATCTGTTAAGATATAAACAATCGATTTAATCATTACTTTTAAAGAAATTAACAATAACGAATAAAAGGTCATATAAAATATTTTATCAATAAATAAATAGTAAAAATATCTATATTTTGTGCTAGTGCTTATAGTAGAAATAAACATAGTACATCCTACAGAAAAATTACTTATATTTTGTAAGTTTCTCCGGCGTACCGTAGAGCAAAGCTGTTAGTAAAAATGACAGTGTAGAGTTAAGGTAAAGTCAAGCAATACTTGGGTGATATTTTGAAAGCGTTGAGGTTGAGGGTTGAAGTTACCAAATACTGTCTGCATGCCTGTAAGATCCTCTTTATATACGGTTGCTTTTGAAAATTTGAAATATACCTATTCATACAAGTGCGATATTTTATTTTTCTACTACTGTATAGTTAACTTTCGGGCCCTAGCAACACGACAGATAACGAAAGTAAACATTCGAGTTACCTGAATATTATACGTTGCTAGCTATGTAAAACAGCGTTGCTAGCTATGTGAAGTAGCGTTGCTAGCTATGTGAAGTATTACTTTCGGTGCCAGGACAAAAAAATCGAACTGACAGACTCTGACAGTACTCAAATAACTAGTTGTCAACAATACTCAAATAACTAGTTATCATGGATTGTTTTACAGGTGGAAAAAAAACTTATTTTATCATTTTAATTTAAATAAAATCAATGTTTATTACTTAATATTAATAATAATATATTGATCAGAGAACAGTAGTAGAAAAAATTTAATACATTACATGATGCGAAAGCCTTTTTTGGTGGTCGGAGGTATTAAATCACCTCGGCTTTGCTTCGGCAATTTAAAAACCTCCTCACACCAAAAAATTAACTTTCGCATCTATAATGTAATAGTTATTTACATTACTAGATGCGAAAGTTAATTTTTTGGTGTGAGGAGGTTTTTAAATTGCCGAGGCAGAGCCGAGGTGATTTAATACTTCCGACCACCAAAAAAGGCTTTCGCATCGTGTAATGTATTAAATTTTTTCTACTACTGTTCTCTGATCAATATATTATTAGTAATAAACCTTGATTTTATTCAAATTAAATTGATAAAATAAGCTTTTTTTTCCACCTGTAAAATAATCCATGACAACTAGTTATTTGAGTATTGTTGACAACTAGTTATTTGTGTACTGTCAGAGTCTGTCAGTTCGATTTTTTTGTCCTGGCACCGAAAGTATTACTTTCGTAGCTAGCAACCTACTTTCGTAGCTAGCAACGGATAATATTCAGATAACTGTAACATTTACTTTCGTTTTCTTTCGTGTTGCTAGGGCCCGAAAGTTAATTTATTTATACAGTAGTAGAAAAATAACTACTTTCTACTACTGTACAGATAAGTTAACTTTCGGGCCCTAGCAACACGACAGATAACGAAACTAACCATTCGAGTTACCTCAATATTATACGTTGCTAGCTATGTAAAGTAGCGTTGCTAGCTATGTTAAGTATTACTTTTGGTGCCAGGACAAAAAAATCGAACTGACAGACTTTGACAGTACTCAAATAACTAGTTGTCATGGATTATTTTACAGGTGGAAAAAAAGACTCATTTTATCATTTTAATTTGAATAAAATCAAAGTTTATTACTTAATAATATATTGATCAGAGTACAGTAGTAGAAAAAATTTAATACATTACACGATGCGAAAGCCTTTTTTGGTGGTCGGAGGTATTAGATCACCTCGGCTTTGCCTCGGCAATTCGAAAACCTTCTCACACCAAAAAATTAACTTTCGCATCTAGTAATGTAAATAACTATTAATGGTGCCTTATGTAAAAGTGTAAGTGTAGGTCTTTACTAAATACTAAATATTATTACTATATGTCGTATTAGGTGAAATATCAAATAACATTTGTATGAAGAGCCTTTATTTATCGAATAACTTTTTTGACACGAATCTTGTTGTGGTCCCTTGTACCCGGCGTTGTAATGAGAATTATTTAAAATTTCTCATCAGTGTTATGTACGAGTATGCCGCTTGCAATATCTGAAAATAAAAATGATTAAATAAATCTAAACATTAAATAAATTGAAATTATTACTGCTGTAACAATCTAATCTTATCGTTTACCACCTGATATAAAGGCCGAACTTACAGTATAATAATATGTTAGGTTATTATTATAATAATTAAATAATAAATAAATTATTCGAAACTTTTATAAATTTATATTTAGATATATTTAATTTTTACCCGCGAGATTAAAAACCCCAAAAAAATTTAGTAAAATTGTAACAGTTTTTAAAATATGCAGAAAATAAAAGGAGCTAATGATTTGGTGTCAAAGCAATAAAAAGACGGAAAATTAAATATCTGAAATATTTTTTTTAGTTTTAAGATTTAAAAGGCTTTGTAGGTATAACCTATTTACCTTTAAAGCAGTGACCAGAGTTATGGGTCCAAATGAACCAATGTACAGCGTCAGAGGTAGCTGAGTCTGTTGGACTATAAGTGGAATAATTTTCTGGGATCTTACGTCTTGGTTGTACCACTTTGTTTGGTACAACGAGTTGCCAATTTCATAATTCTGAAAAATATTAGGAAAATTAAGCAGAGCATCAAAAAATTGGAAGATAGTTGCTAGCCCTGAATTTCGTTTCCTATGAATTAAAAGTGAGAGTTGTACAAATATAGAAAATATAATATAACGTAAAGTTAAATGTTGAAATAATATAACTTATTTTATTATTACTGTGTTACCTAAGAAAAGTTAAATTATCGAGTCGCATTTTTTTGCCTTCATAAATTATAAAAAATTATAGTGTAATTATGAAACCCATTTACAACAAAAAAAATAGGAAATATTTTATTTACATTTAAACTTAAAAAAAATGCGAATTATTGTCCTTGTTAATGTTTTATTATGCACTTTTTCAATCAATCCTCCCTATGGTACAGTTGGTTGAAGAAGTGCATACAACTTAAAGTTAAGACCAATAATAATCCAAAAGTCTGTTTTAAAACTAATACTTAAGAAACCTATTTTATTTCCTTCAGCAAAATTATTTCTTTCTAATAATAATATCAATTTAGAACAAATTTATTTGAAAACTTCCATTTCCCATAATACAATAGGGTAAATGTGGGAGAGACGCCGCATATTTTTTAAGATTGTCATAACTTCTATACCTATCGAGATAACATGGAAATAAAAATACATGTAGACTCTTAGGACGATTACTTCAAAATAAATTTGTAACAAAAGTGATTTTACAAAAGAGTATTGAAGCCTAATATGTTTTCTAAACCCTTGTATTTGGTCATTTCTCCCACACAACGTGGGTAAGTCGCCGCATGGTACATGGGAGAGATGGCTTATGAAAAATAACGTTATACCTTTCTTTTAACCTGTTCGGCTTTTGCTAAATGCCTTCCACATCAATTACAAGTGGTTTTGTATACTGAGCAGGTCCCATGTAGCCAATATCCACATCGAACACACTGAATCCAATCAGCACTTGATTTGGTTAAAAAGTATTGTTCAAAACACTCGACACATTCATTTGCGTTAATATCGCTGGCCTCGTCAGTTGAAGAACAAATTGACATTTCTTCCTCAGACTCAGAAGACGATGATGAATCTTTTTTTTGTTTATGTTTGCATTTATTAATGCGTCATCTCTACCACAATTTCTTGCGGCGTCTATCCCAAATGTATGGGAGAGATACCGCAGTACATTTTTTTCTGATACTTATAATCCCAGAAATTAAAAACCTGTGGTAACATAACCTTACTTTCCCTAAATATTCCACAAGTAGAGCGCAAACCAAATTTTATTCGTTAGAACGTAATATTTTAATTATATAAAAACATTGTATATATTTTGTAATTTACTTTAACGTTATTTTAACAAACACTTGAAATATTTCTTAGAAAAATCGTTATTTTCTACCGGTGTGATACACTTGTCAAGGTTAACCATCAACTAATCGTAATGTCAGCACAAGAGTCGTTTTACAAAATGGCAGTGTTGCGAAATGTACACCGCGGCATCTCTCCCACTGCGGCATCTCACCCATATTTACCCTATATTTAAATATTTATTTTCACAAACAAAATTTTATTACCTATGGAAAACATTAACCTTATACACGAAACAAGGCAGAAACAAATCTTGAATAATATTTTACTAATTTTAATTTAACACCATTAAAAACGAATGCCCTCTTTGTCGGTATTGAAATGTTTAATAATATATTGTCAAATAAGCTATTAACTATGGGGAAATAAATGTTTAAAATTATGAATTTTTCACAATAAATTATACCAAGGTAAGCCAACTATTTGTATTATATTCTTTTGTTTATACTTTTTTTACAGAGATTTTTGAACTACTAACACTCGTAAATATTTTTTTCATATAATAAAGATTAATAATAATTTAAATATATATTTTCCTTTACAAACCTACAACCCTTCCTTACAATTCATATTTATAAATAAGTAGTAGTAGTAGAGGGAAGGCTTAGCGCCAAGCAAGTAGGCCAGTGCGACCCTTTTTGCCAACCCCATTTTACGTCTGAGTAATGTCAGCCAGACGGGACCTACAGTTTTACGTAGGTTCCGAACCACAATTTTACCGGCACATGTTATTCTCGGTACAGTTTTTACGGTCCTGTTGTAACACTTTTGTCCACCACAGACCTCGACGGGGGAAACTTATTACGTCTCCATGGTGCGACTTGAAGGATGTTGCCCCCTAATCCATCGGGATCCAGTATCACTCCACGGGACACACCGTACACCGTCCGTATTACCAAATCCTCTGATTCGGGGCGTCCCCCAATCCGTCTGGATCGGTAACAGACATGCGTCCCTTTTGTGGGTCACCAGATCCGTTACTTGGTTCAGGAGTAGCTCACTTCTCGACAACATGCCGAAGGAACACCTGAACGATACCGGAGGTAGCCCGAGAGCTCCACAGCTGCATCGTATTGAGGTCGCATTTTACTGCTTTAATGTTTATTTTTGTTATTGAGAATGCCAGTGTGTGTTGTACAAAGCAACACTACGAACTACGGTGGCCTGGTCAAGCAAACTAATCAAGTCCGCCAAACCTGCCTGGGATCGAACCAGGTACCTTCGGCATGCGATGCGAGAACGCTATCGCTGCGCTATGCTGCCACCTTATAAATAAGTACATTTCATGTTATCATTTAACTTGTTTCTGTTGTTATGGAGGTGCTAGTATGCTCCAGAAAAGTATCCAAGAAAGACCACTAGATGTCGCTTTGTGGTACCATTGTTTTCGCCATTGATAAATGACGTCTTTCCTTCCTTTCTTTGTCGAATCCCACTCATGAGCCATGTCATGGCCAAACGAGCCTGGGAACATTCCATACCCCAGGAGCAAAAAATGAGAACAAGGTCTCCGCGAAAAATTCTTGAATATGTAATGATAACATAGTAAAAGTTACTCAAGTTTGGTACCTCATCTCGAGGAATTTTTTTTTTTATTTGATTTTCTCTCCAGAGTTTTATGACCATCTGAAAAAAGATACGGGGACGTTTTTCGATTATATGTTTTAGCAGATGTGGTGGCGTAGACCTATCCGGTGCGCGCATATAATTTGACTTTACTATTAAGGATGCGTGTAAAATGAAACCAATTTTTGCCATCCACTTTCACCGAATTTTTTCGAAAACGCACATACGATACCTATGCTTCAATTTGAAAATATAGAAATATCTACACGTACACTCTGTTTCACACGTAGTACATTTTTCAATTCGGTAGGTACTCTTTCGTTTTTTCAATATACGATAACTTGAATTAGTATAACCACCACAAAAACTTTCTAACATTTTATTTTAACAGCTAAACCCTAGACAACCACCTATTCTAAATGAATTACGCGCAGTAGTGCGACCATACATCGCAAGACGTTAAATAGGTCGTGTGAAAACTTCGTGAGTTAATAACTATGGTCTAACTTCACCCTCATGTTTTTGTTCTGTTAGTTTCATGAAATAGGTATTTCAATTATTTTTATTAAGTAGTACCTAGTACAATTAAATATTTAAGAAATAATCACAGTATCATTACCTTTTAAAATACTAGCTGTAAAGAATATCGAGAATATCTCGACGACTTGTGTAAATGTGTACGAACCTGAATCATAATTTCGTTTGCAAACCAAGCCAGGGCAAATACAGTTATTATAAGGTCCAGTAAAAAAGAAATAGGAAATGCCATATCCCTTAAAGTGTTTTGCTAAAAATAAAATTAGGTTTTTAGAATTTTGTACCTATATCAAGAATAAAATTAACGGCTTAATTTTCTAAAGCATTTTTTTAGCATTTCACTTCTTATTTTTAGGCCTATAAATTAAATATAAGAGGTTCTGATTATTGGAAAATTAACTGTCTGCTGGCATTATCCACTTTATTTTGGTATTATAGGTATTGTGGTAAAGTCCCCATCGATATCATGTTTGCTTTAAAACTTGTTTAAGGTCAAAAGACGGCTAACAAAATTACTAATTTGCCAATAATTCGCTTGCCTTTGATTATTGTAGTAACTAACCATTTTCAACCTATGCAACCCACAATGCATCAACTACGTGTTTAAAACCACTCTGCATTCCAAACCTTTTTTGAGGAAGATAATTATGGCGCTTTCATATAAATATTTATAAAAAAATTAATAGCAAATAATTGTAGCATATCGGACAAGTGTGTAACTGTTTTTTATATTAGAATACACAGGGATCCAAGCACAATTTGATAGCCTGGGACGAGTAGACCACGACTGCCGTTTCGTCCTTGTTAGAATTTTACTGGGTGTCGCTGCGTAATCTGTTTTTAATCTGCAAAACTGCAGACTTTTCGGTGAAAACGCAAATAGCATTCCCTATACTGGTTTGTGTTGCAATTTGTGGTTTATTTAGTTGTCCACGTTTCGTCGATTATTACCAGTGTGACTGCCTTTTGTATTAGAGTTAATTTCGCTGGGATGGCGCTACGGTGTATTAATGACCGCTTTATTTTGTAAAAGGTTTTTAATACATCTTACCGCTGTTATTGGGATTGCTTGGATTATGGCTGTCCGTAGAATCCTAATAAGGAATAAATGGCTGCCCATGGTCTACCCGCCCCAGGGTATCCATTGTGCTTGGATCCATGTGTATTCCAATATACAAACAGTTACACACTTCTTCGATATGCCACAATTATTCGCTTTTAATTAATTTCGCGGGCACTATATTATCTTCTATAAATATTTATATAAATAGAGGAAAGACCGTTAGAAAAAATGAATAATTATTATTTTCAAGTTTATCACCGCATGTACCTACAACAAACTAATTTTTTGCCCTCAGCTGTCATTGAATTTTTCCAAAAGGAAAATACGATTCAACTTTAGTTCAAAGATATTATATGACGCATCCTTAAACTATTTTCACGGGTTACGGATTTTCTTATTGAAATTTCATTTTCCAGAAATAAAGTAATTTATATTAATGGAAATAATATTCCATTTTTAGAAAAAAAAAACGAACAAACACAAATCCCGAGAGTATTAGGATATTAACAAATAATTATTAAAATAAAGAAAAAGGCAGACTAATCTTTGGACATTTTATCCTTTTTTTAATTCGCTCTGATATTAGTCATATTCTATTCTTTTATTTTCAATTTTTTTTTATTTACGTATTATGCTCCTGTAATTGTATTTATTATTATTTCATGGTATTTAATAAGAAAAGCGTTTGTAACCTTACCCCTACATACAATGAAAACATGTAATCCTTATAAATTTTTAATATGAGGATTTTTGAGAAAATCCCGCTTTTTGTAGTCACTATGGTAACGCCCCTAGCGGCCAACCTAGAAACTTAAGAATAATTTCCAGCGATTTAGTTACTTCTAGATAAATATATTTTTCAGCAAACCGTACGGTAAACAGTTTCCGAGATATAGCCGGCGTCCCTTTTGAGTTGTATACCCGGTAGGATATTTATTTTTTTAAAGTTGCTCTGGAGTAAAATTTTTTTAAATGATGATTTATGAATTGGTAAAACTTGTTTAGAATTAAAAGTTATGTCCGAATACGAAGTCACAGCCTTTTATACAAACAACGAAAAAAATAATTATTTTTTGTCTTACCCTGTATAAAGAGATCAAATTATATTATTTTGTTTTAACCATTCAAAAAATTGTTGGGGCAATTAGATGTTAATGTTAGACATTATATTCAGGACCATCTTAAATTACTTTTAAAATGTCTGCACTTTATAACTATAAAAATTACTTTAAGTAAATACCACTATTTTACCTTTAAGCTACTTTTAAAAAATCCATTTTCCCTCGAATGCTCTACAGGTTTTTCTATTTTATTGATGATCATTTTAGTTTAAGCGGACGTAGAAACTTGTTTCAAGAATAAAAATTTTTGAGGAAACAAAAATTAAAAAGTTTGGTAATAAAATTATTCAAACAACAAAATTTAATCAAACTTATTGTACCTAGTTACGTGAGTTTTTAAAAAACTTTGGGAGTGGTGTCAAAATTTGTTTGGTCTGTTACGACCCGTTTATTACAACCTGCAGGCACAAGCCCATCGCACGAAAATATTCTTTGGATCACAACCGAATACCGTCCTCTCCACCTCCATGGTCAACGTATTTCTTCTACGGCCCTGCTTAATCTTTCACTATTATTATTAATTATTTATTTAATATAGAATGTGTATAAAAATTAAGTTATTAGATAATTTTTCCGAAGCAGAATCTAACATTATACTTAGTTGTATTGATATTGTTTCCTAATTTATTTAGGATAAAAAGCAAAACTGCAAAGTGGGTAGCATATTATGGAAACAAGTTAGTAAACATTTTTTGCATTTATGGTGTTACCTCTCGCTTATTAATATAGTATCACCTCGAGTATCACTGTAAATAAATTTTAAGCCTTGACTTACCATTAAAAGTTCAATTGCCGCTGATGCGATAGTTATCGAAAATATAAGAAAGCTCGTCAACATAATATACCTCGTATAAGTATTGGTCTTTCTGACGAAGCTAAAAATTATTTATACATTGGGAGGTAAAAAGAAATGAAATAAGTATTTAAATAATAAAAGTTTGTATTTAATACGAAAAATATAATAAAAAAAGCCCGATAATGACAATGAACTTTTTAAACTTTATTTTCATTTTAATTTATAATAAATTTTTCGAATTTCGTAGAGGCTGATAACTTTTTAAGTGACCACTATTAACTGATTCATTGTAAACGGACATTTCTACGAAGTTTATTAAATAAGAAATAGTATATTAAGTATAAAGAAAGGTAAGGACGAATTAGTGATCGATAAGAATATTTATTGTTTATATTGTCTGACATCATTAAATCCTTACCGTTCTTGATGCCTTTACATTTTTTTGTACGAATGATATGAAGAACTTAGCAATTATTTTTTCGTCTTTCTTTCATAATTTATTCTCTTATAATGGACACAATAGAGAAAAATGGAAGTATGAAAGTACTGCGCAATAGTCTCGCCGAAGGCAAATCTGAGATAATCAAACTGAGAAATAAACATGGCAACATCACCTCAAACCGGGATGAAATCCTGAGAATCGTGGAAGAGTTCTATTGCGAACTATACCGGAGCCGCATCCAAAGGCCCCTAAATTTAAACATGGTTACACAAGAGCGAGGTGTCATGAATCAAGGATACGATGAGATGCCAGACATTATTGTTGATGAAATTAAAGAAGCGCTGTCGAAGATAAAGAACAATAAAGCACCCGGAGAAGACGGGGTAGTTGCAGGGGCAATAAAAGCTGGAGGTCCTCTCTTGTTGGAGAAGATACGAATGCTCTTCAACCTATGCCTACACCAAAGCACTATCCCGGATCAGTGGCATGAAGCTACCACCATACTACTCCATAAAAAGGGAGATAAAGAAAATCTGGAAAATTACCGCCCAATAACACTCCTCAGCCATCTCCACAAACTGTTTACCAGAATTGTAACATCAAGGCTAGAAAACAAGCTTGAGCTTTACCAGCCTAGAGAGCAAGCGGGTTTCCGATCGGGCTTCGGGACAAATGACCACCTACAGAGTATAAAGACCCTTATTGAAAAAACCATCGAATACAATAGACCACTTGTTCTCCTATTCATAGACTTCCACAATGCCTTCGACACTATAGAGATGCAAGCTATACTAGACGCCTTGAGAGAATGCCGAGTAGACTACAGATATTCAAAGCTTATCTATAATATATACAAAAACGCTACCATGTCAGTCAGACTACACGAAGCCAGCAACCGCATCAAAATCGGAAGAGGCGTAAGGCAAGGAGACACTATGTCTCCTAAATTATTTATCACAGTGCTAGAACACGCTTTCAAAAAGCTTGATTGGGATACAAAAGGAATAAACATAGATGGTCAGAAACTTAGTCACCTCCGTTTCGCAGACGATATCGTCCTAACAACCGACGACTTGGGGGAGGCGAGACAAATGCTCTATGAATTAAAAGAGGCATGATGTAGGGTCGGTCTGAAAATGAACCTTTCGAAAACAAATATCATGACAAACCTTGTCATGAATGAAGGTATAAACATCGATAACACCGAAATCGAATGGGTTGAAAAATACACATACCTGGGCCATGAGATTAAAATATCCAGAGATAATCAGACATGCGAGTTACACAGAAGGATTAGCCTCGGATGGGCGGCCTACGGAAAGTTAAAGCACGTCTTCAAGAGTGAACTCCCCATCTGTCAAAAAAGAAAAGTATTCGATCAATGCGTCCTACCAGTACTTACATACGGCGCGGAAACACTCACGTTAACGATGACATCCGCGAAAAAACTAAAAGTAGCACAACGCAGAATGGAAAGATCAATGACTGAATTAAGTTTGAGAGACCACGTCACAAACCAAGATCTGCGGAGAAAAACCGGCGTAAAGGACATCATTGAGCGAATAACCACGTTGAAATGGAATTGGGCAGGACATGTGGCCAGAATGAGCGGTGACAGATGGACTAAGAGGTTGTTAGAATGGAGACCACGTACCGATAAACGAAGTAGAGGAAGACCACCTACACGATGGACCGACGATCTGAAAAGAATTGTAAACAACTGGATCCAAGCGGGTCAAAACAGAACCAGGTGGCAAGTCATGAGGGAGGCCTATGTCCAGCAGTGGACGCTTTAAGGGCTGGTTGATGAATGGATGAAAATATTTACGTTGATTTGTTATTGTCATGTAGTTGTTTGTTACTACCTACTGCTTTTAAAGTTAAAATGGCAAAAATAAGCGAGTATAAGAACGATAATAACAATTCTGATATTGAAGAGGCTTGGAACATCGAAAGCTCAGCTATTATACCCGACAGATCGAGGTAAAATTGTTCATTTTTGAAAAGGTACTGTTATTCTTGTTGGATTTTTTCGGTTAAATTTCCGACTATTATATCTTAGCCTTAGCAACCAGTAAATACAACATACCGATCACCGATCAAACCTGGCTCGGCAAACAATCAAAAATATACTCGTAAGTCGTACAAAAAATATATTAGTCATTATCTTCAACTTCTTTTTTAAATACGTAGCTGGATTTTTTAAATTTTATTTTCGGAATAATTTTTACCCGAATTACTATGATATATCACTGATTTCAACGAATTTATTATATTGTATATAAATTTATTTAAAATATAATTTTCGTTTCATTTAGCTACAATTAAAATAAAATATAATCCAGTAAAAAATCTTATTTCATTAAAAATGCTATTTACCAAAAAATCTTAAATAAAATAACTAAATATTTTACTTAGTCACGATATCGAATTAAATACTTAAAATAACCACCAAAATTGTAAATATAAAGTGTTCCTGATGACGTATAATTTGTGTCAAACGGCAAGCTAAAACGGCTAAGTTGTAAATCATTTTAATTGGGGTAAAACGTACTCCGTAAAAAAAAATACAAAAATGTAGGTCTGTAATTTAAAAAAAAGGTTAACAATAGCAATTCAATTAACGCATAATACACAAGAAACTAATAACCCCATTTTCTAGAGAAAAAAAAATTATTTGAAGAACGTTTTTCCAGATTTAAAACCTTTTGAGTTATTAAAGAAATTATACCATCCCTCACGAATACAAAACAATAGGGAACATTTACTTAATTTATTCAACTTCGTAGAAATGATCCTTTACAAGAGACTAATAGTGGTGAATTTAACAGGTAAACAACCCTATATTATATCCAACCGAAAGTATATATTTATCCAGATTCGAGCAGGTAAAATTAATCCTTAATTCATATACAATATTTTATCGTTTCCCGTAGTTTTAAACGTCCCAGACAGGGCAACAGAACAATGGAGATGGGAAACATTATTTTTATAATCAAGAGACCCTATAAGATGACGTAAAATATTTTTTCTACGAGCGTGAGGAAAATATGTTTTTCTGCTCCGATTTTAGTGAAGAAAATCTAATTTTACCGCACCGTGCTTGAAGATTTTTACCGCACCAAAATTTGAAATAAAAAATTCACTTGTACAGGGTATTTCATTAAGGATGACAATTTACCATATATCAGAAACTAATTTTCGTTGAGCTTTTGGAAAAAATCGTCTTAAGGAAAATTGGCAAGAGAATTGCCATGTAAAAAAGGGCATTTATCTAGAATATACAGTGTGTGTATAAAGTCTGGAAACGGCTTAATAACATCACAATTTACTGGCCGATTTAAACCAAATTTGGTACAGTTGTGTAAGAGGATCTAACGCACCGAATAACGATATTAGCGTTGTTGCCAGCTTTTTAGTTTGTCTGGAATTCGAACGAATTTTATATTTTTAAATATAACACCCAGTATATTTTTACATTTTTAAATTCCACATAAAATTATAATTATTTTTTATTAAATGCATTATTAGTCTATACTTCATAGTTTCCGAGATATTGACTCTCGAAAAGTGACATTTTTGAACTTTGACAGCTTATAACTTTCTAACAGTACGTCTTAGAGCAAAACGGCTTACATGTTCCTATCTTCAATTTTTATTATCTTCCCAAAAAAATCAACTTCCAGTTAAACCGGAACAACTATATTTCCTGCTTTCGAGTTACATCCGGTTTAACCGGAAGTTGATTTTTTTGGGAAGATAATAAAAATTGAAGATAGGGACATGTAAGCCGTTTTGCTCTAAGACGTACTGTTAGAAAGTTATAAGCTGTCAAAGTTAAAAATGTCACTTTTCGAGAGTCAATATCTCGGAAACTATGAAGTATAGACTAATAATGCATTTAATAAAAAATAATTATAATTTTATGTGGAATTTAAAAATGTAAAAATATACTGGGTGTTATATTTAAAAATATAAAATTCGTTCGAATTCCAGACAAACTAAAAAGCTGGCAACAACGCCAATATCGTCATTCGGTGCGTTAGATCCTCTTACACAACTGTATCAAATTTGGTTTAAATCGGCCAGTAAATTGTGATGTTATTAAGCCGTTTCCAGACTTTATACACACACTGTATAAGTTGTCAAATAAATGCTAGAAGGTTACTAAAATTCTACCTGTCTTTTGTTTAATATATTTTTCTGTAGGACGTAAAATATGGGCAGCGGAGAATGGGAAAAGTCTACTGATTAAAGTGTCTATATTTTTGGTTAATCTTATAGCATTTATGATTTAGTTGATTGATTGTGTTGCTAAAAGGTAGTTAATTACCCGGGATCCCAAAACAAGAAGAATTAGGTTAGAGTGAGTTGTTGAAGAAAAATAAAGAACGTGTTTAAAGGTTGATGTTCAACTATCAAACAATCAAGTATTATAAAGAGTATAACAATAAACGTTACAAATCTTAACTGAATTCAGTAATCTCGATCTCTTTCAAAAAGGGAAGTTTTATTGATTAAAACAAGGTTATAAAAATGTCATAATAATTTTCACAGCATTCCCTGGAGGGCGTCATTTGAGAAAGTCACCATTTTTTTGATTTTGCTCCGATATTTTAAAAAATGGAATGATATAATTATCATATTTTAATCTGATAGAAAATTAAATTTGCAGTAAATATCATTTGTCTATTTTTGGTTAAGAAATTTATACAATATTTTTTAAATATAGTATAAATTATAGTTGTAATAATATGTTGTTTTAAGTGGATATTTAATAAACCGGGACATTTCCTTGTATTTTCTTGTATAAATCATTGTGGAAATTTAAGTTTTTAGCGGTCGTTGTAATATTCGTTTCGTATGTGTGTCTGTAATAACCTAACAGCAACGAACAATGTCGAATGTCGGCATTATCATAAGTAGATAATGTAGTTTGTGATAAAATTGTTGTCTGTGTGTAACTAGTAAAAATGAAGGTAGATTGATTTGCATGACTACGATACTATTTTAAAATAATTATCCCGAAAACAAAAGTTAGAGTGTTCCAGGGTGCAAATCAAATTACCACAGCTGCTTAAAACAAGGTAACAAACTTTATCTACCTTTAAATTTCTGACTAGTTATGATTTATAGAAAAAAATGGTTAAAAGCGATTCCCAGAGACAACTGGACACCATCAAAAGAGTATGTAGTTTACTCTCTACATTTTGCTGAAACTGACATAATATTATACTTAATTCGCGACGACGATTATTGTTTATCAAATGGTGCTCTGCATCAAAAATTTCGACAAAAACTATAGACGTTATTAATAAAAGGTTCATTTTTTTGGTCCTTTTTTCTATTGTTTTTCGTGTCCCGACTTTTCTCTTGCTACCTTGCAATATCGGTAATAAAGGTAGCTTTGATCGAGTGATACCTACCAACGGGATTATTTTTAAAATTGCCATTCCTATCAAAATCTTAGGATTTTGCGAGATTTCTCGTTCTCGCATAATTTGTCTCGTCTCACGAGGTTCTCGCAAAAACATCTCTCCTCTCGTCTCGCATGAGACCGGACCACTCTGGCCTCATTCTTATCTCGCGAGAACGAGGCGAGACGAGTAAAAGCGAGAAGAGGGTAAAACACTATACGGGTAGTTTTCAGTATCTTTTAAGATTCTGATTTAATTAAAAAAAAAAAATAATTCGGATTTAGTTTAACTGACATTTTTCTTTTAGGTAACTGAGTGAAATATGCCAAAATGGTTAAAAAAGTGCTCGACTGTCATGAAAATAAAAGTTAAAAGGGTTTTATATAGAAAATAAACAAATTTTTAACATGACCGTCCCATAATACTTGTGTGCTAGCTTTGATTTAATGTCGGTTTCGACCTGTAAATTTATTTAATACACTTTATACTGCCAAACTGTGAATTGAAAGAGCATCTAAAGTAATTAGGCGTATGATAATGCCACCATAAGGCAAGTTTAATAGTAATTTTTAGAATGTGTCCTCTATGAGATTGTAGGTACCATGACCAATAAGATAAATTTAAAAAGTCCGAAAATAGATTTTTGGTTAGTGCCATATGTTAACTCTTTAATAAACTACCAAAATGTGCCAGATTTTACAAATTTGGAAGTAAGAAGGTACGAAAAAAGTATGCGACGGCCATGTTTTTGTTACGACGGTCATGTTTTTGTTGCGACGGTTATGTTTTTCATGCGACTGCAGCGACGGTCATGAGATCGACGGTCATGTGATTTAACTCATTTTTATTTACTTAAAATTGAGCCTATCCCCATGTTGTGAATTTTAGGTTAGAATTTCCACCGATAAATAATCAACAACAAAAAACCAAAGCGAGCAACTTTATTACTATGTTATGTTGTTTTTTATCACTATAGACTGTCATGTTAATAGAAAAAATACTAAAAACTTAAACTCACTATTTTATATCAAAATACACGACAAAAACTGTAAATAATATCGCAAACCGAACTGCACAAGTAACTGTCGCCATTTGCAATAATAAAATATTTTAATTTACACATGCAGTATTATTTAGCATCGAAAAGACAACCTAAAAAGTCCTTCTACGGTCATGTGAAAAAAACGTCGGGACAGCGTTTAATAATTAATTATTTTTAGCCCAAACATTAACAATAATGGCTATTCAAGACAATTTTATGACACAAAAACACAACATTTTGTTAAATATCATTTACTTTAGCAACATAACAGTTAAAATATATTTTCGCAAATATTGGATTTTGCTCCAGGGACATACGACGGTAATGTGAAATAGGAGTTTCAAACACCGAATTAAAATATAAATTCATAAGATATTGCACTTTAAGTATTAATAAATCGATAAAAATATGCGTGTCTAGTCAAATATAAAAAAAAATATGACTACTAAAAAGGATTGAGTTTTAAGACCCCAGTGAGATGGTATCTTAAAAGTTACTGAAAACCACCCATACAGGGTCCTGCACCTCACCTCCCGTCTACTATAGCTCACTTAGTAATTAAGTTTAAATTTTTATATTTTGCAGACCTTATCTGCATCTTGGGGCGCATTTCAGGAAAATATTTTTTTTATACAGGGTGTTTCAAAAAATGTGACAGCATAAGGATGTATTTTTTTAGATTACATGCCATATATTTTCTTACTATTTTCGGTTCTCCTATAGTTACCTACATACCCCTAAATTTTTATTAAAATCGATTCAGTATTATAGACAAAAAAAATAAAATCTAAAAAATATCAGTTTTGCACCAATGGTATTAAAAATAAATAAAAAATAAAAATAATGCCTCGTTAATAAAATTATACAGAGGTACTTATTAAATATAATATAACAGTTTTGTTAACCAAGTTTGGTTAATACGAATTCTACAGAGTGTTCAAAGATTAATGTCAAACTTTGCAAACTTTAAAGCAATTTATTTTTCTTATATCAAATAGGAACCCCTGTATCTTTTTATGCAATTCGATGCAGAATTAAAAATCAAACATTTTTCCTTTGCAGGAAACTAATTTTATCAACTATTCCAACAGTCATTATTATGAATAAATATCGAAGGAGGCTTTGAAAAACAATATATTGGTATTAAAGTTTATTAAAGTGACAAGAGACCATTTTGACTTTACTAATCTAAAAGTTTCAAATAATATTGTTAAATTGTTAGTAATATTAACGGGAAATGATAATCGTGGATATGGTTATCCTTGAAAATTCGTTGAACTATTCTTTCGATTACATCTACGGCATCAGCGACTGCTTGTTGAGTAACTGAAGGATTTTCTATAAGAGATAATAGCACAGCCAATTGATTTTGTTCAGTTCGGACAGGTTTATTTCTCACTGGTTTTGGGTAGTAAATTTCCCGTTTGTACAAACCTCTCTAATATGTTTTGCAGGCTCCTTTTGTCTGGATGTCGTCTTTCCGGATGACGCTGTGCGTAAACTCGGCTTGCCAAAAAAGAGTTATTTTCGCATACTCATACTCCTAATATAAAAATCATATCTACGAGCTCTTTTTGGTTGTAGTCCATCACAAAAAACAATATAAAGTAATTAGGTATAACAGCTTAACCCATTTCGTCCCAGTGGTGCATAAACGCACCAGGGTACAAATTTTTGTTTTTTGGTAGTTTAGAATTTTTTTTTACCGTCAGTTATGCATAAAATAAGTATTTGACTTGCCACTGTAAAATAAAAAAAATATAAAACAACTTTATGGCTTTTATAAACTGGTTTAATATATATTCGAAATATTATAAAAAATTGTTGGTAATTCTTAATTTTTTTGAACGCTAAAAAAAAAATATTTAAATTAATAAAAAGTAAACTATTTTACATTTATCATACTTTATTTGAGTGTAGATTTTGATAAACGCAATTGTAATCACTAATCGAAAATAAATCGGAGTTTTCTATGTTGAGAAAAACCATTGGTGCGAAAACGCACCACTGGTATTATATGGAAGTAAAATGTGCCAAACATCTGCAAGCCTTAACGTATTTTATTATATTTTGCTGACGGGCGAGGCTAACAGGCGGAGTGGCGGATAGTCTTCTTTCGCTATTTATGCTAGTTGGATGTACGTTTTAAGTTTGATTTTTAAGAATGTTTTCTAAAAAGTTTTTAACTCAACAGCAGTTAGAAGCTGAGCTGGAAAAAGTTGTGGATGAACTTGAAAATGACGAAAACGGTAAGTAAAAATTATACAATATGGTTATTAGAATATATGTTAGGTTATATAATATAATATATTATAATATATTTATGTTTATTTTAAAATTTCAGAGGTAATAGATGCGGTGTATATACCCCCTAATGTCGACACATTAACAGATGAGGAAGATATAGATGAGGAAACTAGTTTTCCAGAGATGTCCAATCCCACGGATATTGTGGGAAGTTTTGAGATGCAGATACATACATCGCCAGATAGAAATAAAAATGAAAGAGAGTATCACTGGGACTCATCAGATGAAGAAACCCTAGCTGCTAAAAAAAGCCGATTGATAACCCCGTCATCATCTTGTGATGTTTTACCCACACCCAAATGGATTGAAGGACAGATCGAATATACACATTTCGCTGTTTCAAATGAGTTACTGGACAAGGAAAAATTAAAAAATGAGCTTTTTTGTAAGACGCCATTAGAAATATTTTTACTCTTTTTTGATGATGAGGTCGTCAATCTCATCTTAGGTTTCACAATAAAATACGCCGCGGAAACAACCGACACGATTTTCAATTATCAAAAGAAGATTTCTTAAATTTTATTGGCATACTTTTATTTTCTGGTTATCACACGTTACCAAACATTCCATCTTATTGGTCAACTGATGAAGACAAAGGTATAGATTGTATAAAAAAGTGCATGAGTAGAAATCGATTTCAATCTATAAAAAAAATATACATTTATCGGACAATGACAAATTGGATAAAGATGATAAATTTTCAAAAGTAAGACCTTTTTTTGATATTATCAACAAAAAAATCTACAGTGGGGTATTTTTTCTTTCAATTTATCTATAGATGAACAAATGGTGTCTTACTTTGGTCCACAGCAATACTCATAACGTTGCGCCAGTAAGTAAAGGAAGGAGGTATGATAGAAAACAAAAAAAAGAGACAAATGTACCTCAACCAAACGCCATCACTCAATATAATAAATTTATGGGGGGCGTGGATCTTCATGACAACGGGATTGCTAACTATAGAAGTCGAGTTTTGGGGAAAAAATGGTGTTGGCCTTTATTTTCTAATTCTCTAGATAGTATGGTAGTGAATGCCTGGAAACTGTACAACATTGCTAATTACACAAAAATGTCTCGGTATGAGTTTAAATCGTTTATAGCCTTGCGTCTAATTAAAACTGAAAGAAAACAAATTATTAGAAATGTTCCAATGACTTTGGAAGAAATAAGGCTTGGTCATCAGCCACACACCATTATTTCCCATGAAGCTAGGGCACGAAGGAGATGTAGGGTATGCCACAGTCATACTATTTTTATGTGTGAACGATGTAATGTGCATTTACATGTCTCGTGTTGTGCAACGTACCACCAGCAGTAAAAATATTTATAGTGGTTCTTACCAATGCAAATGGTAGATGCTGGCCCACCCGGCATCGCCCGGTGAGATACCATTGCATCGGCTTAGGCGGCGTGAAGTTGCTCTTGAGTTATTCTTTGAGTCAACGTTTCGTCGCTGTGCCGATGTTCCCGGTTTCCAGGGTGGGAAGAAAAAGCATGATGGAAGCTCCAGGACCAAAATACTCCGGAGGTAAACTCGCCCCCCGATCGGATCTCCGGGTGGGGGCTGATCCTGTGGCCTCATCAAGCGATATTAACCGAACATCCACTGTCTCCGACAATATATTGGGTTCCCCTAACAACACTCAACGGAGAAATAGTGTGGCACCTACAGTTGCTGACACACCCAAAAACAGCAGCTTCAAAATTGATTTCTGCAATATCAGAGGGCTTAATACCAACATCAATTCAGTCCACCAGCACTTACAAACATCCAAGCCTCATGTGCTCGCACTGACCGAGACAAAGGTCAGATCGTCAACGAACACCGTCAGCTATTTATATCCTGGATACGATTTTCATTTCCGATTTAGACGCAACTTTGGGGTCTGTCTCTTTATCCGAGATGATCTTTGCTGCCAACGAGAGGACACACTTGAACCAGAAGAGTTTGATGTAATGTGGTTTAAAATATCAACGCAGAAAATCACCAAGTTTATCTGCTGCCTTTACCGTCCTCCAAGTGACACCCATTACAGAGCACTCTTCTCGTCACTAGCAAACACAATTGACTTCTTGCAAACCAACCATCCTAATGCCGAAGTCGCTATCTTTGGTGACTTTAACGTCCACAATATCAACTGGCTCAAATACTCAAATACCAACGATGAACAGGGTCGTGAGGCGGAATCTTTTGCGACCAGTTCTGGTCTAACTCAACTCGTGGAAGAACCAACACGAATTCCAGACCGAGATGGAGATTTTGCTAGTCTTTTAGATCTCTTTTTGACATCCAACCCTGACCTATACACAGTCACCGTTCATCCTCCATTAGGATCTTCCGATCACAAACTTATTTCAACTCTAAGCGAGCTGCCAATTTGTTCTGAACAACCTCCTAAACCTCGTAAAATTTGGCACTACACATCAGCTAGTTGGGAAGACCTAAGGGACCATTTTCGCACTTTTCCTTGGCTGGAAGTATGCTTCTCTTCAGATGATCCATCCGCTTGTGCTCAAGAGGTCTCCGATGTCATTCTTACTGGCATGGAAGCCTTTATTCCTTTCTCCAAGAAGCGCCCTTCAAATGGCAAGCCCTGGTTTAGCAAGAACTGCGAGCGTGCTGTCAGATCTAAAAATCTAGCTTACCGACAATGGCGTAAAAATCCTACCGATGTGAATCGCACCATCTTTGTTACCGCTCGAAACCAGTGCAAGCAAACGATAGATCAAAACAAAGAGGCTCACAACATGAGGATCAAAAATAAACTTCTCGCCAGTCCTAACGGATCTAGGTCCTTTTGGTCAGTCGCTAAGGCCGTCAGTCAAAATTTTACCAAATCAAATATTCCACCGCTAACACGTTCTGACGGCACAATAGCAACCACGGCTGAAGATAAAGCGAACTTACTCGCAGAACTCTTTGCTTCACACTCCACGGTAGACTTTCAGGGAAAAACACCCCCGAACATTCCAGCAGTTCGATCGGAAATGACTGATATCGTATTCCGTCAGCGTCCTGTCAAACGAATTCTGAAGGGGCTCGATGCCAAAAAAGCTTCTGGTCCAGATGAAATTCCTATTATAGTGCTCAAGAAATGCGCCGATGAACTCACACCAGTATTTTGTAGACTTTTTAACTTATCCTACAAAAAAGGAATATTTCCATCTTGCTGGAAAAAGGCGCGAGTCCAGCCTATACCAAAGAAAGGCAAGAAAACCCTGCCAAACAACTATCGACCAGTCGCATTGCTTTCAGTTATATCAAAGGTGATGGAGAAAGCTATTAACCAACAACTTATAAAATACCTGGAAGGCCTTAAAATTATCAGCGACCATCAGTATGGTTTTCGTAAGTCCAGATCAACAGGAGACCTGCTAGCCTATGTCACTCATCTTTGGAGCAACGCAATCGAACATCATGGGGAGTCCCGGGCTATTGCACTGGACATCTCTAAAGCCTTTGACCGTGTCTGGCACGAGGGGCTCCTAAGCAAACTGCGTTCTTATGGTATGCCCGGTCGATTTTGTTCATGGTTGTCTAGCTTTCTCAAGGACCGCTCTCTGCAAGTGGCGATTGACGGGTTTCTCTCAGACACCTTCACCATCAATGCTGGTGTTCCTCAAGGGTCCATATTATCTCCCACTCTCTTCTTACTGTACATTAACGACCTTCTAGCGAAAACAGAAAATCCATTATATTGCTTTGCTGACGACAGCACACTTATCTCATCTTTTACTTTGAAACCTCAAACATCGGCTACTGACGCACATCTTCGCAGACAACATGAGGTATCACGCCTCAATAAAGACCTGGAAGAAATTTTGTCTTGGGGTGACAGTAACCAAGTCGAATTTAACGCTCAAAAAACCCAGGCTGCAGTTTTCTCTAAGAAGGTCAACATTGCAGAACCCGATATCGTTATGGCAGGACACGCAATTCCACTGACTTCGTCTATTAATTTGCTGGGTGTCAACCTGGGAGGAAATATGTCTTGGCATAATCACGTAGTGGCAATCGCCAGGGCAGCTTCTCAGAAGCTCGGTATACTTTTCCGTACCAAAAAGTTGTATACACCTCAACAACTTTTGACACTTTATAAAGCCCAGATTCGACCATCACTGGAATACTGCTCTCATATCTGGAGTTCTGCACCGAAGCATACCCTTCGGTTGTTGGATTCCATCCAAAGGAGAGCCGTTCGTCTAATCGGCGACCACGAGCTGACTAAGAACCTCGACAGCTTAGAACATCGAAGACAGGTTGGTGATTTGACTCTCTTCTACAGATATTTTCATGGCAAGTGTTCGACAGATATTGCCCGCTCGATTCCACCTAGAGTAATGCATAGCAGAAACACACGACGAACCAATGCCGCCCATCCCTATGTGGTTCAACTTAGTACACCCCGAACATCATTGTTTCAGAACTCTTTCATTTGGAGGACGTCATCTTTGTGGAACGGCCTTTCTGAGACCGTGTTTCCAACCGAATATAACCTCCAACGATTCAAGAAAAACGTGAATCGCTTTCTTCGCACACGCACCGCTCCCAGAGCGCCTTAAAGGATTTTCCTATAGTGCTTGTGCTCGATCATAAAAAAAAAAAAAAAAAAAAAAAAAAAAAAAAAAAAAAAAAAGTGGTTCGTTTGCGCACCAAAAAAAAATTGGTTATATTTGAAATCTTTGAATGTAATAATATTTGTATAGGCTTATTCTTTAGTATGTACCATATAACTCTTTTTTTTTTGTAGTTTTTTTCGAGTTTCCTTGAAATATGTATGTTAAAAAAATATTTTGTTATATCTTTCATACCAGTGGTTCGTTAGCGCACCACCAATTTTTTTTGTTATGTAACGACTTTAATTTTTAAATTTAGCAAACATGTATTTGTTGGGTCTAAAAATAAATACTATTTACAAAAAAATATCCTTTTTTCATTATATCTACCCTTGGGATTAAATGGGTTAAATAACTACTAACAATTTAACAATATTTGAAACTTTTAGATTACTAAAGTCAAAATGGTCTCTGGTCACTTTAATAAACTTTAATACCAATAAATTGTTTTTCAAAGCCACCTTCGATATTTTTATTCATAATAATGACTGTTGGAATAGTTGATAAAATTAGTTTTCTACAAATAAGTCTTGATGCGTTAGAAATTGCGATAGGGTTACAATTCGGAAAAATGTTTGATTTTTAATTCTGCATCGGACGACATAAAAAGATACAGGGGTTCCTATTTGAAATAAGAAAAATAAATTGCTTTAAGGTTTGCAAAGTTTGACACTTATCTTTGGACACCCTGTAGAATTCGTATTAACCAAACTTGGTTAACGAAATTTTTATACCTTATTCAATAAGTACCTTTATATAATTTTATTAACGAGGCATTATTTTCATTTTTTATTTATTTTTAATACCAGTGGTGCAAAACTGATGTTTTTAGTTTTTTTTCGTCTATAATACTGAATCGATTTTATTAAAATTTTAGGGGTATGTAGGTAACTATAGGAGGCACCCGATAAAGTAAGAAAATATATAACATGTAATTTAAAAAAATACACCTTTATGACGTCACACTTTTTTGGAACACCCTGTATGAAAAATATTTTTCTGATACAGATAAGGTCTGCAAAATATGAAAATTCTAACTTAATTACTAAGTGAGCTATAGAAGACGGGCGGTGAAGTGCAGGACCCTGTATAATATTTCTCTGGTGCGACTGTCTGGAGTATTATGCTGCTGTTTGGCACCCGAATCAATAATCCTTGATAGATCAATAGAAGATGGCTCAGCGTATTGCGGTTCCCTGGCTATTACTAAATTTTAAGCGAAATTTTAGCTCAAAACAGACCGTACCCATAATTAAAGCTGCTATGCTCTTAATCGTCAAGGGTTAGATGATTGACTATTCCTTGAATCAATAAATATTGTCCAAAATATACAATGACTTTAGTGTACTTTTGGATTTAAATCGCACTGCCATTGACGCTACCTACCGATCGCTCAGCTCAACAAAGTATTTAGTTGGTCTTACTATATTAAAATTGTATGTAATTATTATACATTTTCCGGTTGTATTGCAATTGTATGTAACTCGACTAAATAGTTAAATATAATACTAAGGATACCGTAGAATAGGGCTATTTGGGATTGTGGAGGTTATTTGGGAAATGCCAAAAAAAAAATTTCTGGCAACCCTGCCTTTCGCCACGTGGATATCAACTGATCGGCATCGTGGCCTCGCGTTCTGGCATTGGTTAACCGTCCTCTCTAGTAATTGTTCACTCGCTATGTGGTACTGTAGTATGTTTTAGAGCTCCCGAAAAAGCCGTTAGAAAAACCGCGAAAAATATTTATGTGCCAACTTCTGGTTCTTGGCGGTTTCCTCGTTATTTTACGGTAATTTTAGGATCGTTGAGTAATTGTTGCATATTTCTAGATATCCTAAAAAAAATTTTGAGAATATTGACATAGAAGAGAATTTGTTATGAACATTTTTGTACTGTGGGGCAATTTGGGACAAATAACTAAATAGATTTTTTTTTCTATTTTAGACGATAAAAATGGTTAGAATATACGTAAGAACTCTCAGTAGTTTCAGACGGGGAAAAAATTTTAATCCCTACAATTCTTACTCAGAGGAATATCTACAAAAGGCACTAAAGGATATCAGGAAAAAAATATTAAATATTCGAGAAGCTGCCCCATATACCTACTTAATAATACATTATATTTTTTTAAAAACAATTTTTGTTGTCCCAAATGACCCTAAACGGGGTTATTATTTGAGCTTTAATGCATTTTATACGAAATCCCAAATATCCCCACCCTATGGGGTAATTTGGGACAAGCCCTTAAAAAAATATGTTACCCCCCTACATTGGTGGGGGGGACTAATACTTTAGGTACATGTGGTACCTACCCCTATCCTTTCAAAAATATATCGTATATAATTTTATGTTACACGAGAAAAAAATTATTAATAAAAGTGTTAAAATGTTGTCTCGAATAGCCCCGTTTTACGGTACTATAACCTACCTTATGACAAAAGCATGTTTTCTAACAATATTTTGCACGTTTCTATAATAATTGTTTCCATCAACTCTATCAAGATTTTCTATAAGAGTTTGTAATACGTTCAGTTGAGCAGTAGCGAATATCATCGGTGTTATGGTTGTCACTTCATTGGACGCATATATATTAATATTACCAAAGGCAAGTATAGTATTCACAGCTATTACCAGCAATGCATTTTCATTTTCTTTAAAAGGGAACCAAAGTGGTAATATCATGGAATCTTGAAGCATCTGTTTTTCGCTTACGCTCACAGTTCGGTATTTCTTTATGTATATTGCTGATCGAATAAAAAGCAATGGTAGTGAAAATACAATCAGTGTTGTAAGGAATGCCCGTCCAAGCATGGTACAAATATTTACCTTCTTCTTGTAAATCTTAAATATTTTATGATTTGACGACAAACTGATTTTTTTTTCTTCTTTCATAATTTCTTGAAAAAGTACTGACACGCCGTTCTTTTCAAAGATAAGAGTTTTAATATTTAACATCAACGAACTGAGACAAATCGCAAAACAGAAGAATTTATGTTCAATATCGGCCCTGATTAATATCAGCTGAATCAGTTTTGTAAACATTAACGCCATGGTTAGCAATGAAATTAACTTGTTGATTCGGCGGTACCAAAATTGAAAGAGACGTAAAGTTGGGTTCTCTGTCCATTCTAAATTCCATGCACCCGACATGACCATGTAGTACTTTATGCTCTCGGTAATCATTATTCTGTAATTCAAGTTAATTAATTTTAATTTACTCTTAAATAATGGTATATAATATCTTTAGCAAAGGAGCTGAAGCGAGGGTTGTGCTAGAAAAACTTTTTATGAAAGAATTTAAAAAATTAGCATACCTATATTAAGTAAATTAGTGTAAACTTTTTGACTGGAAATTACTAACGATCGAATAAAAATAATTTATGAAAAACAGTCAAAGACAAGTCAAACAAGTGTTAATTAGTAAAAAATTAAAAAAGCTAATAACAAACCCACGTAATTTCTTATATTTTAAAGAAATTTTGTTAACAAGGCAGACAGCCAAAAATAAGAGACAAGTATCCTTTTCAGCTGGTTTTCTCTTATCCTGGAGTTGTCCTTGAAATTAAAAAAAAAAATAATAATTCCGCAGTTTGAAAAATGATATGGGAAAAAGTGGATATTTTCCTATTATGTCTTTTAGCTTGAACTTCCCTTTGAAATTACGTGGCTTTGCTGTTTTTTTTTATTAATATTTTCATTTTTTGTTACTTGCTTGACATGTCTAAGTTGTTTATTTTGCTCAACTTAAAATTTTTTTTTTCGACTTTCAGTTATCAATAAGCTAATAACGTATATAGAGGTGGGGGGTTAAAGGAATGAATTTTTTCTTCTATCAATCAATGACCATCCATGAAAGACGGAGATTAAGGGGCCAGAAGTGCCCACATGCCCATTAGTGCGAGGAAGTCCAATATATCAGTTGTCAACAGAAATAGCATTAAATATTAGACATGAAAGCTATATGATGCGTAGAGACGCATATTTTAAAAATATTTTGAGATATACAGGGTGACCCAAAAAAGCAGAGCGGCAAAAAGGTAAGTTTTTTTTAAATGGCAACCCCATTTTTTTTTAGGGAATTAAATTCAGCATGAAATTTAGCATATATTAGAGTATCCTAATTTGGTGTACGTTGCGGCGTTGCCAAGCTATATATAATTTACTAAAAAATCCAAAAAAAAACACCTAATCAAAACTCCTATAAAAAAAATGAACCGATTTGATTTTTTAATACATGGTTACGGTTTTGAATACCTGAGAGACGGTTAATTAATCTTATTAAGGAAATCTGACCATAATTTATACAGGGTATTTTTTACAGATGTGCCAATATTGCTATATTTAAAGTATCAAATCTTCATTTTTTTAAATGGGACACTCTGTATAATAATTGGTCATGTTGTTAAGTATTTTATGCCCCATAAATTTGCAATTATAACTCATATCCTAAAATCTACCGTTTTGTCACTATTTTGAATTTTATTTGAAAATGCAAAAATAGCATAATTTTTTTTCTTGGTAGGCCATGATTCAAACAAAAGTGGATATTACCACATGTCAAAATAATGCTTTAAAAATATCGTGGTTAATATTAAGTTTCTAATTTGTAATATTGACGCGTTATTAAGAAAATAATAATGAATTTTTTTACGTTTATTAGCGACTAGGCATTATTATGAGCTTTAAAAGTAGGAAATGACAATATAACTACCATTTCAAATCATTTATTAACATTATAACAACCAACATAACATAACAAAAGACAAAAAAAAATGGAAAAAAAAAGTTAGGAACACAATAACAAATTAATATACACACACACACACACCCACACACGTGTGTGTCTGTAAATATTTTAAAGTATAATACTATAATAAATGTTCGAAATGTCCGCCATTGTTATTTAAACATGCTTCTATACGTTCTTCAAAAGATCGACTGACTTCGTTTAGCTTCGTCAATGTTTATAAAAACTTCCGTTATACGATGTTTCATATCTTCCTTAGTCGTCGAAGCAATTTTATATACTTGTTCTTTCACATAACCCCATAAGAAGAAGTCCATTTTAGTCATATCTGGAGATCGAGGGGGCCACTGAAATAGTCCACCTCTTCCTACCCACCTATTAGGAAAAGCGTTGTTTAGATGCTCATGGATTACTGCTGTATAATGAACTGGAGCTCCATCATGTAAATACCACATTCTTTCTTTAATATAATTTGGTAAAGCATTGGTTAGACGTGGTAACTCATTTTGAAGTAACTGCAGATATACTTGACCAGTTACTCTCTCCTCAAAAAAGTAGGGCCCAATAACGTAAGTTCCAACGATACCACCCCACACATTTAAAGACCATCTTGTTTGGCTATGGGTTCTAATAAAATGTGGATTTATTGATGAATAGTAATAAAAATTGTGACGATTAACATTTCCATTTTTGTGAAAAGTGGCTTCATCAGTAAATAACACATAATTAAAAAATAATCTTTCCTGTTGAATTTTTCGTTGGGCCCATTCGCAAAAAACTACTCTTGCACCAAAATCCTGGTCATTTAACTCCTGCATAAGCTGAATGTGATACGGGTGCATTTTTTGATCATGTAAAACTCTCTGAATTGTTTGCCGTGTTATATTAGTTTCTTTTGCAATGACCCGATGGGAAGTATGCGGATTTTCTGTAACTTTAAGCAAAACTGTTAATTGATTTTCTTCTGTATTGGCCGTTTTGCTTCTCTCAGTATTTTCGTAATCCACTTTCCCGGTCCGAATAAAACGTTCCAACAATTTTTCAAACGCTTCTTTTCTTGGTTGTCTTCTTTCTGGAAAGGACTCATAATTAAGTCACTGGCGCCTAATATAAAAACCATATTAACAAGTTCTTCTTTTAAAAAATTCATTATAATTTCTTGATAACGCGTCAATATTACAAATTAGAACCACGGTATTTTTAAAGCATTATTTTGACATGTGGTAATATCCACTTTTGTTTGAATCATGGCCTACCAAGAAAAAAATGATGCTATTTTTGCATTTTCAAATAAAATTCAAAATTGTGACAAAACGGTCGATTTTAGGACATGAGTTATAGTTGCAAATTTATAGGGCATAAAATACTTAACAATTTGACCCATTATTCTACAGAGTGTCCCATTTAAAAAAATGAAGATTTGATACTTTAAATATAGCAATATTGGCACATCTGTAAAAATACCCTGTATAAATTATGGTCAGATTTCCTTAATAAGATCAATCTACCGTCCCTCAGGTATCCAAAACCGTAACCATGTATTAAAAAATCAAATCGATTCATTTTTTTTTAAAGGACTTTTGATTAGGTGGTTTTTCTTGGATTTTTTAGTAAATTATATATAGCTTGGCAACGCCGCAACGTACACCAAATTAGGATACTCTTATATATGCTAAATTTCATGCTGAATTTAATTCCCTAAAAAAAATTGGGGGTTGCCATTTAAAAAAAACTTACCTTTTTGCCGCTCTGCTTTTTTGGGTCACCCTGTATATCTCAAAATATTTTTAAAATATGCGTCTGTACGCATCATATAGCTTTTATGTCTAATATTTGTTGCTATTTCTGTTGACAACTGATATATTGGACTTCCTCGCACTAATGGGCCACCCTGTATATACCAAGCGCGAATGGGCTACCAGACATACTGGACATTACAATTTTGCATAACATAGAAGAAGATATACAGCTGGAAACCTTGGAAATGGGTACATCAGATCATAATCACATTGAACAAATTCTTGGAGAAGGGAATAAAGGAATGGAGAAGATCATAAAGAAGCACACTAGATGGAAGGTGTTCACGGAAAAAGTGGAAAATTAAATAGAAAGGATATCACCAATAAGTAATTGGAAAGAATTGGAGCATGAAGTAGCAAAACTGGAAAAAATAATAAAAGAAGTTCTTGACGAAAGTACTCAGGTTACAGAATCAATAGCATCAAGATACCCACATGGAGAAATATTAAATGAAATAAAAGAAAAAATAAGAGCGAACAGAAGACTTAGAAGATACCCACAGAAGCTAATAAAGCTGCGCTAAATAGGCACAGTGCTGAGCTGTGAGAAGCTCTGAAAGAGCTGAGAAACACCAGATAGAATTTAAAAATAGACAGCTCAAATACCAAAGATCACTCTACATGGAAAATGCAGAAACAGCTCAGACGAGAAAGAACTGTCATACCACCACTTGGGACATGTGGAATGGCGTATATAGATCTCGAAAAAGCCGAAGCTCTAGCTGACACAATAGTAACAGAAGGCAGGCTAAATGAACATCCAGAAGAGGATGAGGAGCTACATGAAGAAGTCATAGAAACACTAGAAACCCTGAGAATGCTAGATAAAGCACAGAAGCTAGCTACCCTGCTTCTCCAGGAGAAATAAAGGAAATAATAAAAAGACTAAAGACAAGGAAAGCTCCAGAAAAAGATGGAATAAGCAATCAAATGTTTAAAAATATGGGCAGGCAAGGAATAGCTGCCATAGTGAACATAACTAATGGCGTAATGAGAACGGAACATTACCCTAAGGAATGGAACCATGCTGAGGTCATAGTTCTAAACAAACCTGGCAAGAAAAAGAAATTCCCCCAAAACTATAGACCAATTAGCCTACTGTCAGCACTTAGTATAGTGACTGAAAGAGTTATTAACAATAGGCTAAAAGAAGAAACTGAGATGCTAAATATGCTAACAGATGAACAGTTTGGTTTCAGAAATTCGCACTCATCAGAAGAACAAGTATTGAGGATAGTGGAAACAGCAACGAAAGGATTTCAAGAAAAGAAGTCCACAGTAGTGGTACTCCTAGACGTAGCCAGAGCCTTTGATAGGGTATGGCACCAAGGTCTAGTATACAAGATGGCAACAACTGGATACTCAGAAAAAATATGCAATATAATACAGAGTTATTTGCAAGAGAGAATGTTCAGCGTAAAAATTTGACAGGAAAAATCAGAACCTAGAATGCTAGAAGCAGGAATGCCACAGGGATCGGTGCAAGGTCCTCAACTGTACTCAATATATACAAGTGACATACCAAAAACACCGGGAGCCTTCCTGGAAATGTTTGCGGATGATACAGTAGTAGCCATCACGCATAGAAACATTGGAATAGTCTGTAGACAACTTCAAGAGAAAGTCGACAAACTAATACAGTGGTGCATAAGATGGAAAATAAATATAAATGGTGATAAAAGTCAAGTTATAGTGCTATAGATAAAAAATCAATTCCAGAAAGGAATATAATGATCGAAAAAGAGGAGGTCCAATGGACCAAAGAAGCAAAATATTTAGGAATAACCCTAGACACCGGACTAGTATGGAAAAAGCACATAAAAAGTGCAATAAAGAAGACAAAAGCAGGAATGAATAGAATATATCCATTAATAGGCCCAAAAAGTAAGATTAGTCTAAAAGCCAAGCTGATAATGATAAAACCGGTAGCTAAACCACAACTGACCTACGGGTCAGCAGCTTGGGGCTATGCGCGGAAAGCGCAGGAACACGGTGAGGTTAGTCGGTAGGCCGCCCCTCCTCAGGGGGTTGAATCCGACACTCCTCTGCTAGTATCCCGCAGGGGGCCAGTCATTAGAAGATTCTCATCGAAAAAAAAAATTACTGACCAAAACTGTGAGAGCTTTAGCCAGTATTATTATTTTTACTGGCTTTATTCCTTCCTGAGAAACGCTCCAGCAAGAAATTATTTAATTTGAAGAAATAGTCCATACTTAAAGTGGAGTTGAAAGTATTAAAAGGAAAGAAAAACACAAAGTCTTCCTCCACAAAATTTAATAGAATAAAATTCTTAGTTCAAGGGTCTCTACATGTTTCGAACGTAGAAATGTTCATCCTCAGGAGACAGAAACATTTTTATTTTATGCTGATGTTGTTAGCAAAAGAGAAAATAAAAAATTGGAACCTTAATGGAGCTTTTATGGACTTAAAAGTTAAAGTGTAGAAAACATGATATCGCACATCCCGTTCAAAACTGTATTATCTAAAAAAAAATTTTTTTTGACATTATTTCAAAAACAAATCCCTTTCAATCTGATTTATTCCCCTACAAAACCGTATTATTGTAAATTAGAGGAAACCCCTACAGATGGCGCCACCCGAGGGGACGCTTTTTGGCAACTCGCATGCACATCCCGCTAAAAAGAGTATCAACTCAACTTGTTACATCTACACCTGTGACAGTTCCGATCAAAAGTGTTTTAACTTTAATTTAGTGATTGAAAACGTTGGTCTTGGCAGTTTTATTACGGGAAAGAGTGTATTAAGTCAAATTAGAGCTATATTTCTCCAAAAAGAATGGTAAGTGTAGCTGAAAAGTTTTAGTAGAAAACTGTATTATTTCAAGATAATACAATTTTTCCCGGGGATTTCCCCGAAATTTCCGGGAAAAGCTGTATTATCTCACATCACATTCCGATTTTGGGCACATATTCGAAAGACAATTTCTTTGTTCCATGAATATTTCAAAGAATACCAATAATATCCTCAAAAACCCCAACGAAAATATTATTTGGCTAATAATAACCAAAAAGTAGCATATTGTATTAACATAAATTTTCTTTTTCATCTCCTGAAAAGTTTTCGTATTTTGAGTTACTACAGTTTTGAACGGGATGTGCGATATGAAGAAAATTGATAATGGTTAAACCATACTGAGTATTTAAAAACGTTATTAAAGAGGGTGCAAACCAACCAAATAAAATGGGGAAAAAGAAAAACCTTTCTAAAAAGGTGTCGAAGATTATTAAAAAAAATTAAAAAAAAAAACTTATCGAACATAATATGTCTTTAAGACATTATGGGGGTAAAATTGTAGTACCTATCACAATCTGTAAAAAATAGAAATCAAAATTAAAATCAAAGAGTGATGGAGTACAGAAGTTTTTGAAATATTTTAGAGAAATTTTTTTGTAATTTTTTAAATAAAAAGTAGTACTTACAATATTATTACGTAGTAAATAGTAATTTACGTTACAAGACCGGAAAGTAGTGTTTTTCAGGTCGAGACAAGCATTTCCAGGGCGAGGCATAGGCGAGTCCTGGAAGCTTGGAGAGACCTGGAAAACACTAATTTTCGGTTGCGTGACGTACAATATTTTTTTTAAGACCGACACTTCGATATATTTTATAATCTACGCGAAACAAGTTTGACATAAAGAACAAAACTAAAAATCAACGAACTGTCACTCGACAATACATCGAAATGTTGTTGTCATAATAACGAAATCAAGGTATCTTGTATTATCAAAGAGCCATTGGAAAAACAAAAAACAGGGTCACAGTGACATTAGAGACCGGAAAAACGTTATTTTCTAGACGAAAAATTGTCCAGAAAGTGTAAATTTACTGGTCGGTTTAAAAAAAAAGCATTTTTGGGGTAATGAGGACTAAACCTCAGTAACCCCGCGAGAGGTTAATTTGAAAACAATAAAGTCGATTAAAAAGTTAAACATTTTCAAAAATTTTTTTCCAAAGTCAAAATGTTATTCTCGTCCACGTGCTGGGGTAACAGTGAATGAAAGATCTGGAGGAAGACTTTGTGTTTTTCTTTCCTTTTAAGAAAATATTTGCTAAGACTACAATAGTTTTGTTGGTTTTTTTTGCAAAATAAACGATTTACCTGATAGTATCTGTTGCACAACATTTTTCTATTGTAGAAAAATTTATATTATGATGACAGTTGAGAAATTATTTATAAAAATGCCTCTCTTGTTACTGCTATTTGCTGTGTTGTGGCAGCAATGCGACATATTGTTATTGAAAAAAAATATCTATAAACCCATATTTTTTAGAACTCCAAAATATCTTTCCCATGGTAAAAAAGTTTTGGAAGAAAAATGGAAATTAGTCACCTCTTCGGTTCTATAATCGGATTGTTTTGTCGTCGCAAATTCAACCTGAGTGGGGCATTTTTTATATCCAATACCCGCCCGTCTTCATTTCACGTCGAGACTCGAAGGAAATGACGCTGCCGGTTTGTAAATTAAAACCGTCGCGCGTTCGTCGGTCTAAGCTAATCAGTGTGGTGGTGTATTGTTTTACAGTGTTTTGTTGTTACCGTTATAGTTACAGAATACCTTATACATAATAATATATAGGTTAGCTCTTAAATGTTGAGTTTAACTTTTGTCATAACAATAAAGAAAAAAATACATATACCGTGCGAGCAAAAATTATTTGCATCAAAGAGGGCTTGGATTAAAAAACGTAGGGCTTGGTTTAGATCACAATGATATGGGGACAATATATACAGGGCGACAATTTGAAAACGAACAGCATTTAATATTGCATCTACCAATGATAGTATGAAAATTTGGCGAAATACGTCAATTGATGGGGGAATTTTTTTTAGGCATTTGCTGTCGTGTTACTTTCAACCCCCTGACCCCCAGGGCACCTACCCCTAAAATTTTAAATAGCATCCCCTATTTATTTTGCCATTTTTGTGTTCCTTATAAAATTCTACATAGACTGTATCATTTTTTTTTTTAAATTGTGATTATTAACCTCACAAATTAATGAAATGTATTTAAATAAACATTTAAATAATGCAACTCCTTGAAAAATTATGATAATGATAATGAAATACTGGAAAGCTCATCTTTCCTACTTTATGAATTGTTCAAAATGGCTTCCATTCTTCTCCAAGCACAAGTACAGCCGGTATTTAAACTGTTTTCGGAAGTTTTCAAGAGTTTCAGGTGAAATAGCTTTACACTCCTGTACAATTCTTTGTTGTAATAATTGTTCAATGGAATCTGGTTGAGTTTTAAATACAACGGATTTTAAGTGACCCCATAAGAAAAAATCCAGCGGTGTCAGATCTGGTGACTTAGGTGGCCATTCTATGGGTCCCCTCCTACCAATCCACTGCTCTGGGTAATGATTATCCAACCACTCTCTTACTGGGCGTACATATTGCGGAGGCGCTCCGTCCTGTTGGAAGTGCAGCAAATGTTCATCTAGAGCAAGATTTCCATTGGCGTCCCTTTGATTTTCCACCTCACGAATTATAAGAGGTTCTATAGCTGTGTCTAACATTTCTGCATAAATTTCACGATTTAGATTTCCATTGATAAAGAGGGGACCGATGATACTATTGCCTAATATACCTGCCCAAACATTTATTTTTTGAGGGTATTGCGTATGCCCCTCTCTAATAATGTGAGGATTGAGGTCTCTCCAATAACGACAGTTTTGTTTGTTGACCTTGCCATTTAAGTAAAAAGTGCATTCGTCACTGAAACAGTTATTCTTTATTAACCTGGGTGTTAAGTATTGTTAGGTGAGCTAGGTACACTAAACGTGACGAGAGGAAGCCCGCTCACCTGTTAAGACAATAAAAAAAAAAATGTCATTGTCAATGTCATCAATAAAAAAATTAATAATTTAACGTAACGGTTTAGTGTTTAAATTTCCCTGACCAGAAAATACGACCATCGACCCAGGGAAGCACGAGCCACAACATTGGTCCTTCGCCCCTAGATACCAGCAAGATTGAGGCAAGAAATAACACGCTCGAACACGGTCAGTCCTTTCCAATCCTTTATCCTATCCTTTAAATCCTTTTACCTGTCAAACCACATAAGTTTATTTAAAATTGCCTCGATAATAATTATTGTAAATAGATATCGTATTTTAATTTCTTAAAAATTGTTCACGTTCATTGGGTGTACATACCAAGCAATTGATCGAGTAAACGTAAATCACGATAACAAAAAAATAAATCACGATAACAAAAAAAGTAAATCACGATAACAAAAAAAAGTAGATCACGATAACAAAAAGTAAATCACGATAAAAGTCCTCGCAAATATAGTAAACATACGCACGCTTGAAACTGTTGCATTGCACGAACTTATTTAAACGCAAACATTAACATTATTTTTTTGTTTTCTAATTTAATATTGCAATTTTCGAAATTAGCTGCTGAGCTTAAAAAATTACTACATTTACATTATAGACATTTCATATTAAAATCCAGAAAGTAATACAATAAAATATTAAAATATCGTAAATGTTTTTTCAAATTCCTTAAAAATAATCGTATAAAATTTTCTCCTTAAGAAAAATTAAAATTTCCTCGAAATGTCATCTAAAGGTGACACAAATCCCGATTTTGACTTGAAAAGTTTAAAAAATAGCAGAGCTCAAATAAAAGGCGAATTAACACGATTTCAAACATATGTGAATAAATTTGATATTCAAAATCAACAAATCGAATCATTGGCCATACGTTTTGATAACATAAAATTAATTTTAGAAAAATTTCAAAATGTACAATGTCAATTCGAAGAATTATTAATTAGTGATTATCCCGATAATTACAAAGAGGAAAAATTGTCTCATGAACGGGAAACCTTTGAAACTCGATATTATGATACGCTGGCGGTCGCGCAAAAGATAATCGATAACTATTGGCGAGAGAAACGTACTCAGTCCTTTCGGACTGCTACACATCATTATGGCCACGAAGCAGCTGGTGATGTGATGTTGCCAGCCTTATCAACAAAACTGCCCATACTTACATTACCAGAGTTTTCAGGAAATTATAGTGATTGGGAAAGGTTTAAAGATATGTTTAAGGCGATTATACACTATAATAACTCAATACCCGATGTAACGAAGTTTTTTTATTTAGAAGGTGCATTAAAGGGTGAACCAAAAAATATGTTAGCCTCTTTAACGGCTACAGATAAAAACTATAAAATTGCCTGGGACTTGTTACAAAGTAGATACGAAAATAAAAAAATAATCACTAACTCGCATATAAAAGAAATTATGGAAATTCCAACCATAATTAAAGAATCTCACATCTCACTTCGTGGTCTTTCAAACACGTTTTTTAAAAATTATCGATCCCTGGAGTCACTGGGTGAAAATGTGACAGAATGGAACGCAATTCTAATATACATTTTAGTTTCAAAATTAGACAGTAATAGCAGGCGAGAATGGGAAGTTTTTTGTAAAAACATCCAGTCTCCAAAAATCGATAACTTTAACGCCTTTTTGGCTGAGCGTTGCCAAATCTTGGAAGTGTTAGACTCAAACCTCTATAAAAAAACAATCGAATCTAAATCGTTTTTAACGACTAATAATGATACTAACAATTATTATGGACCAAAGTGCCCCCACTGTCAAGATCGACACTTTATTTATTTTTGTGACAAATTCAAGAAACTTTCTATGACAAATCGTTTAAATCAAGCGAAAAAACTAAATTTATGTACAAATTGTCTTCGATACGGACATAAAACGAGCGAGTGTAGATCTAAGGGATGTAAAATTTGTAACCAGCACCATGCCACTTTATTGCATCAATCTGAACAATTTTATCAAAATACGGACCAGTCAATTTTAAGTCACGTAACTGAAGATGATGTAAAAGAACCCTCAAATAAAACTCAATTAGCAAGTCAAACATTTGTATCAGAAATTGAAAATTATTGTTTACAAAATAAGTGCAATCAAAATCCTCAAATTTCCTCACCAATTTTATCAATCACTTGCCAAAACTCGTTAGGTAATTTTATTTTGCTGTCCACGGCTATTATAAACGCGTATGATAAAAATAGAAAATTGATACCGTGTAGAGTATTATTAGATTGTGGATCACAATCTAATTTTGTGACTTCATCCATGGTCAAAAAATTAAATATAGAGGGTGTAGAAATTGATATTCCGGTCGTTGGTATAAACCAAATAAAAACTAGCATATCAGAACTCGTAGAAATCAGCTTTTCTTCCCGACATACCAATTATAAAAGTAAATTAAATTTTTTGGTACTGCCGGCAATTTCAGATTTATGTCCGCAAAAACATTTTAACACCTCTAATTTAAATATTCCGGCAGAATTATTATTAGCGGATCCGAATTTTAACACCCCATCTGAAATAGATATGCTTTTAGGTTGCGAAATATTCTTTGAACTAATGTGCGCAGGACAGATAAAATTAGGCAAAAATCTCCCAGTTTTGCAAAAGACGTTATTTGGATGGATTGCAGCTGGTCAAGTTCCCTGTGGTAAAGGCAACACAGGGAAATCAAACGTTTTATTGTCAAATTGTTTTTTATCTCAAAATTCATTAAAAAAAGGTATTGAAAAATGTTGGTTAGTAGAAGAGATAAAAAAAACCTCGGAATCACTTATGACAAAGGAAGAGCTTGAATGTGAAAGCTCTTTAGTTAAAACTACGATTAGAGAGGAAAGCGGTAGATTTGTTGTGAAATTCCCGTTAAAAGAAAATGTTCACGAATTAGGCGAGTCACAGCAAACTGCACTAAGTAGATTACATTCGATCGAAATACCTCTAACTAAAAATCCCGAACTGGAGAAATCTTATAAATGTTTCATGCAAGAGTACATAAATCTCAAGGATGTGTCAGAAATTCCACACAATTCTTCGTCAGAAAAAACTACATTTTTGTTTAAAATAGCACAACGCGAATCATCTCTTCAAGTAATTCATGATTTAAAAACTAACAATCGCGTTTCTAACAGAAGTAAATTGAAAGCCTTATCGCCATTTCTTAATGGTCTAGGAATAATTAGACTAGGCGGCAGATTAAAGCTCTCGGATTTTACCTATGACATAAAATATCCGGTAGTGTTCCCAGCGAAACATGCTTTTACGAATTTAGTTATCGACTTTAAATATAAAAGAACTCTTCATTCAGGTATACAATGTACTTTATCGCACATAAGACAGAAATTCTGGCGTATTAATGGAAAAAATGCAGTAAAATCCTACATTCGAAAATGTTTAAAATGTTTTAGGGCAAGCCCACCCGCCAGTATAATTATTCCAAAAATGGGTGAGTTACCTATGGCTCGAATTACGGCGTCACGTCCGTTTTTATCTGTGACTGTCGATTACGCCGGTCTATTTGAGCTCAAAGCTGGTAAAACGCGAACCAACAAGGCTATAAAGGGATGTGTGTGCATGTTTGTATGCCTTGTGACATTCGTGGAAGTCATATCGGACTTAAGTAGTAACGGGTTTTTAAGTTTATTAAAAATATTTGTATCGAGACAAGGTTTCTGCACAGACATTTACTCCGATAACGCAACTAATTTTGTGGGTTGCAATGATGAATTAATTTTAACTCAGAAGCTAGTCAAAGATAATGAATTTCGACATTCAGTAATTAAGTGGCATTTTATCCCACCGAGATCGCCTAATTTCGGAGGTTTGCATGAAGCTGCGGTAAAATCGTGCAAACACCACTTAAAGCGTATGCTAAATGGTAATCTCTTGCACTATCAAGAATTTTATACCTTAATTGTACGAATCGAGGCAATTCTGAATTCGATACCTATGATTCCCCTCACATCCGATCCAAATCTAAATGACCTCGAAGTTTTTACACCGGCACATTTTCTCATTGGTATGCAGTTAACGGCCATTCCAGAACAGGACATACCCAATTCCAAGGTCAATTTCGTGAAGCGGTACCATCATATCACGTTCATACGTCAACATTTCTGGAAGCGTTGGGCTAAGGAATACCTTCACTAGCTCCAGATGCGAAGCAAACGGCAGTTCGACAATGATTCCAAAATTCACATTGGTTCCTTGGTGCTGATTAAAGAAGATAATGGTTTCGCTTTGGGTTTTGGGTCGAGTAATAGCAAGACATCCCGGAAAAAACGGTGCCACCAGACTAGTGAACATAAAAACTCAAAACGGAACTTTAAAACGAGCAGTGTCAAAATTAACATTACTTCCGATACGTGAAGGGGACTAAAAACATTAAACCTTGTGCACGTGATTCAAGTTTTGCAAGTTTGCATTTATTTATTTTTCATAATTTATATTGTTTAATGTTGAAAGCGTCTTTACCCTTTCAAGGGGGGCAATTATGTTAAGTATTGTTAGGTGAGCTAGGTACACTAAACGTGACGAGAGGAAGCCCGCTCACCTGTTAAGACAATAAAAAAAAAATGTCATTGTCAATGTCATCAATAAAAAAATTAATAATTTAACGTAACGGTTTAGTGTTTAAATTTCCCTGACCAGAAAATACGACCATCGACCCAGGGAAGCACGAGCCACAACACTGGGCTGGGTAATAATCTTATCCGTCATAATTTCGCAAAACTCAATACGTCTGTCCGGGTCATCGTTCCCTAATTCTTTAGTAATTATAGGAGTTTGTGTGGATGAAATTTGTGAAGCTTCAATACTTTCCTGACCGACTCACGCGACAGTCCAGTTTGATCTGCAACTTTACGAAGGGACGTAGTGGGAGCCATAGCAACTTTATCAAGAACCTCAATCTGAGCGGCATCATTGAGGAGTCTTGGCGCATTATTTTTCTTATTGCAAACAGATCCTGTTTTTTCAAATTTAGCTACTAACTCACGAATGTACTTGTGTCCAACATTTCTTTCACGATGTCTTTCGTTGAATACGGCCGCCGTTCTTGCAAAGCTCCGTAAATGAAAATCATTTCTACGCGTTCAGCAATAGGGTAAACCATTTTAAGAAACGACACTAATAATTAAAAACTATTGAAATGTTTATGAAATTAACTTTCACAGCTTATTTCACTGATTCAAAAAAAAACATGAAATAAATAATAAACACCAGGAGTCGGAAAATAAAGTACCTACTAACTACAAAACGACAATCTTGTTTTGTCGAAAACGACAAAAAAATTAAATTATTTTATGTTTTCTAGTGGCGATATCAAAGACGAAATGTAAATAAATAAAATAATTTGGAATGTAAGTATTGGTAGGTACAAACAGTTTTAAACAAAGTGCTATGAGGCGGTGAATGCAATCCGTTTTAAAATTCGATATTAAATACATTTCATTAATTTGTGAGGTTAATAAGCACAATTTTGAAAAAAAAATGATACAGTTTATGTAGAATTTTATAAGGAACACAAAAATGGCAAAAGAAATAGGGGTTGCCATTTAAAATTTTAGGGGTAGGTGCCCTGGGGGTCAGGGGGTTAAAAGTAACACGACAACAAATACCTAAAAAAATTCCCCCTTGATATATCAATTGACGTGTTTTGCGAAATTTATCATTGGTAGAGGCAATATTAAATGCTGTTCGTTTTCAAATTGTCACCCTGTATAACCAAATCTAGGTTAAAATTTTGTTAAATTTATATTATGATATAATCGATATGCCAAACTAATGAATAATAAAATAAGTAGACAAATACAAATTTCCCAAAAGACACCAAAAAACACATTTTGAAGACAGAAGCTTTTCCACCGAGGCTGTACGGACTACCCAAGATTCACAAGGAAAATGTTTCATTGAGACCAATAGTAGGTGCCCCAGGATCGCCAGCGTACTACTTGGCGAAACACTTGGCATCGCTGCTTCAACCACACGTGAGGAAGGGTACCAGCTACATAAAAGACTCCGCCGACTTCGTGCGCAAGATTCAAGACATCAACGTTGGACCCAACGTCATCCTGGTGAGCTTAGACATCGTCTCGCTCTTCACCAAGGTACCCCTAAAAGAGTGTCTGGACCTAGTGACTAGTTTCTTCCCGGCCGACATCTGCAAGCTATTTGAGATCTGCCTCACCGGAAGCTACTTCGTGTGGGAAGGAGACTTCTACGAACAAGTGGACGGAGTGGCAATGGGAAGTCCACTGAGCCCAATTATAGCCAACCTCTTCATGGAGAGCTTTGAGAAAAAGGCGATCAACACATCACAGTACAAGCCGGCAACATGGTTCCGATACGTGGATGACACATTCGTGATTTGGGGACACGGTATGGACAAACTCAACGTTTTTCTGCAGCACCTCAACAGTCAGCATCCCAGCATCCAGTTTACCATGGAAACTGAGAAAGACCAACAACTGGCATTCCTAGATGTGCTAGTGAGGAAGCGGGTAGACAAGCTGGGCCATACAGTGTACAGGAAACCAACAAACACCGACAGATACCTACACGCTCTTTCCAACCATCACCCAGGTCAAAAGTATGGAGTCATCAAAACCCTGACAGAACGAGCTCGAAGAATTTGCGAACCTGAGAACCTCCAGGCGGAACTTGACCACCTAAAATCTGCGTTCGAGGCGAATGGCTACAGCAAGAGAGAGATTGAGAGATCAATGGGCTTGAGATAATCTAGGCCACGGGAAAACGAACGGACATCCACCACCTCTCGGGCATATCTACCATATGTTCCTAGAATCACGGACAGGATTGGCAAAGTTTTGAGAAGACACGACATCGGGACAATCTTCAGGCCAACAAAGAAGATCCAGCAGACCATTAGATCAGCAAAGGACAAGAGGGATCCACTTTCAGCTGCTGGCGTCTACCGCATACCCTGTTCCTGCGGAAAGGTCTACATTGGAACCACTAAAAGATCAATGGGAACGAGACTCAAGGAGCATAAAGCAAGCTGCCGACTAGGACGAACTGAGAAGTCTGCAGTAGCCAAACACGCACTGAGTAACGGGGACCACAGGATACATTTTGAGAACTGCAAGTTATTAGCATCAGTCGATGGCTATCACAACAGGCTCGTCAGAGAAGCCATCGAGATCCATAAGCATCCTGACAATTTCAACAGAAAAGAAGAAACCCTCAGGCTCAACCAGATCTGGAATCCTCAGACACTCCCGAGTAATGCCGATAGATATCCCGAAGTTAACCGAAGCGGAACAAGCTCCGCCCCCTGCCCACCAGTATAAATACAACCTGCGCCCGAGAGTTCGTTAGTCTACTTCCAGCACCGTAGATGGAAGGACCTCTGAAGAAGCTGGTCACTCGTGCTAGCGAAACGTTAGGAAGCAATTCCAACCGACGACGGCCTTTAGACCCGAATGATGACTACACTAGCTCAAATACAAATTTATTTTTGTTGTTTACAAAATTAACAAAGTAAGAATATACAGAGAGAAAAAGAAAAATAATTACATAAATTGCTGAAATTGGCCACCGCCATGCGCCAAGCATTAATTCACACGTCTCTTCATATTTTCGAGTAATTCCTGCGTCTTTTAAAATCTGCGGCTTGTATTTCTTCGAATACTTGCACTTTATAAGGAAATAAATTTAGCTGCTTCTTAAGAATAGTCCTGCATGTTCCATAAGATCTTCCCACTTCTTGGGACAGGCGTTTTATACAATTTGTTGGCGTATTTTGCATTATTTCACGAACGCTTGCAACAAGTTTTTCTATTCTTACAGATGGTCTTCCTGCTCCTTTTTTGTATTGTATAGATTCTTTTTCCCTAAACACAGTCACGGTTCTTTTCAGGCAATGATAAAAATCAAAAGCAACGTTAGGAAAATGTTCGTGAAAATCGTCCATGCACAAACTCGGTTTGAATTGCCACTCACCATTTACTCTAACCCCGTTTCGAAAATACGCTTCAACCATGAATGTTTTGTGCTGTTCCGTAAAGCCCATTGGAAAAATTAGCGATGAATCAAATTACTTGTAACGACTGTCAAAGATGGCGGAATAACTGATTGATTGTTAATTTAGGTAGTTACTGACACTCAGGAGGTATTAACCTCTACGGCTAAGCATTACATCTTTAGATGCATAGCCCTCTATGAAACAAATAATTTTTGCTCGCACTGTATTTTAAAAAAATTCCTTAAATCCAAGGATTAAAATAATTAAAGTGTCTGTATTGAAAAATCTCTTACATGCTGTAACATAAATGAAGTTTTGCGAAAAATCGGGTTAATATTTTGTAAGGTTTAACATATAGTATTATAGGTAACATTATTTTTAATGACACTTTTTATTAATCAAAATTTTCAGTAAATTATTAAACAAGTTAAAGCAATAAATGTTTGTCTATTAGAAATGTATTAAAGAATATTGCTTTTTACATTATAAATCAAAACCACAACTTAATATACAGTTTCTTTTTTGAGCTACACATTTAAGCAAATATGTTGTGCTGCCACAGTAGAGACCACTTTACTACGACAGCGATGTTTATTTGCTACCTTAGCTAAAAAGGTAAGTAGAGACAAGAAATGCTGATCCAGCAAAGACCTTTGCTATAAGAAGCAAAACGCTATAAAAGACATAAAAACTATTTTTATTGCAGCAAAGTGTTAAAGTGTTATGAAACTTCCTTTTAATGGAAACGACGTTAAAGGCGGAAAAAAGTGTCTTTGTTGTTCCGGGAAAGTTTCTTTATAACCGAGAGTAAGTGACTTTGCCAAACACAGGATTTTGTTTGGGTTATACGTGATCATTTTCTATAAAATGACTTTATTCCGCCAGCAAAGAAATTACAGCAAAATTGATTTTACTGTATCGGGTAATTTTTCTTTTGTCCACTATTTAAGTATTTTTTTTAATAAGGTATGAAATTTTTTATAATGACAGCAAGATTTTTCAATGTTCAACCAAAACTATCGGTTATCGGTCTACAAAACATCTAATTAGTGAAGAAGAGCTATGCTTTTCGAGAAAAACTAGATTCCACCATGTATTCTATACGTCTTGTAATAAAATTTAAAAAAAAATGCATAGTTTATAAATGAAATCGAAACTCATAGTTTCTGAATGCGTCGCTTTTTCTGTCTCTGCTAATACTGGATTTAATGTTATTATCACTTTGCCTTACTTTTTCAATATTTTTTTAAGCCATATCATTAACTCCCAACTATATAATATTACCAAGAAAGGTTTGCTCGCGAACTTTTTTTTATGTTAACCAATTCTAATATATATTATATATAATATATGGTATATTAAAACGAAATAAACTTCTCTACTCGCCAACTATTCGAAACTTAAAATAAACTACGAAATTTTCCACCTTCATGACATACATTTTCTCCCATCTACCCCCCTCGCGACATAACGCTAAATCCGTCCTAGCAAAAAAGTAATTACTGTGTTCAAGAAAATAACAGTGTGAAGTGGAATACTTAAATTAAAACTATAGGGTACAAAATGGTTTTTTAAAATGAAGATTGTGATGTTATTACTGCCTTTGTTATTCCTGTTTCTAAAACATAACTCCTTTATTATAGGTGAGACTGAATACAAATAAATTAATAAATATTACAATTAGGCGAATAAAAAACTAATAAATCAATAGTTAATTATTGAACAAACCATGAGTAGGTACCCCTATAGCAATCCGCACATATTCAAAAGAGCGAGATAGCTAATTTTCAATCTTCACGTTTACACTTATGTCATTGTGGGGTAAAAGCGTAAGTTTGACAATGGAGCGGCTGAATATACCATCAGCAGTCTTTGATTTGACAACCCTAACCTTTTCGTCTGGGCCCTGATGAACTTCTAGAATTCTGGCTCGAGGCCTATGAAATGGGGAAACATTATCTTCCCTAAGGAGTACGTGATCATTTATTTTCAGGTTATTTACAGATTTTAACCACTTTGGTCGATTTTGGAGATAAGTAATCAACTGACCAGTTTTTCAGTGTTTTCAGGAGGTTGGCTGCAGCTGAGAACATCATTGCCAAAATTTGGTTTTATTTTTAGGGATTTGAGTGAGATTTTTATTAGGATGGAAGGCTAAACTGGTTCCCATTAGAAAATGGCCTGGGGTTAAGCAATTTAGATCGGAGGGGTCACTAGAAAGCGGACATAAGGGTCTAGAATTTAATATTGACTTAATTTGAGAAAGAATGATGCTGAACTCTTCAAAGGTCTACTGGGAATTTCCTACTAGTCTGTTGATATGATACTTTTTATGGCAGCTTTGTACAATCCTCCCCAGTGGGAAGAACCTGAAGAAATAAATTTTCATTCCATTTTATTTTGAGATAAATAAGTTTAAATAGACTCAAAATTATTAACATTTTCAAAAACTCATAACAAATTTTCATAACATTCTTGGCACCTTTAAAATTTGTAACAAAGGTATATCGAACAAACCCTAATGTAACACACACACACAAACAGGGAAGAGTCCAAATTTTATTTTCAAGAAACCCTAAATAAGAAGGATTATAAACCAAAGAAAAAATTACCAGGTACTAAATTTAAAAGAGTGACCAATTTGTTTTTGATCAATATTTTATCAATTTTTCGTGTCATCCAAAAATCAGTGAAATGCCGGGTGACATTTTTAATTTACATTATTTCAAAAATGTCACTTTCTTGTGAAAATGAGCAGGCATTATTTCAATATTTTCAAAGAGAAAGTGATGTCGAAAGGACTTTTTTCTACAGACGTGTGGAAAACCCAATTTTCCGCACGGATATCAGTGCGGAAAATTGATTTTTCCATACTAGTGCGGAAAAAAATTTCGGCACGATTATATCAAAAGTCCGTGCGGAAAATTGGTTTTTCCACACTAGTGCGGAAAATTTTTTCGGCACGATTATGTCAAAATCAATAATATATCAATTATAACTTGTAGTTATTACTTTTTTTCTCAGAATTAGTTACTGTTACATATGTATGTGATTGTTATAGTTAATTAAAAATTATTAAATTTCTTTGAAATATGTTTAAATATTATTTCCACACGTCTGTAGAACAACTATTGTACCTGACACGTGCGAAAAATGTTGTCCCTGCACTCGGCTGCTTAACCGAACTCCGCTACGCGTCGTTCGGTGAACGGCAGACTCGTGCGGAAAAATTCATTTTCCGCACTTGTTAGGTAAATAGCTATTTTACCCTTTAACGCAGTTTACGAGGTAAGTAGAGATAATAAAGCAGGAATTGTAAAAACATAAATAATAAACCTGAAAAATATTGGCAATATTTTTATAAATACCTATCTGTTCAAGAGAGTTTCAGATGCTTTGAGAGTTTCGTGTTCAACAATCCAACGAAATAAGGCAGACGGGATAGCTAAGGATGTGGATTTTAAGATCCGCAATAATGTAGCTATTTTGTCATCCCATAGTCGACAACTTTACGAAATTTTTTTATAATAATAATAATAAAAATAATAATGTCTTTATTTCTACATTACAAAGGTTTAAATGTTAACATTTATTATACTGTATTAATTGCAAGTGTAGTGTAGAAAAAGGCGAAGTTCAGTAATAGACTGTCCCTTAAGGCCAGCCCATTCTGCTCTACTCAACCCTAGCAGGACTTTAGTAAATGTTTTACTATATTTGGCGCAACAAGCTCTAAAAAAATTTGAAATAAACTAGTTCCATTATAGGTAGACACACAACCAACATATTGTATCATTATCTTTAGGTAGTTTTGAATTGTTAAAAACATTTACGATAAGTTCCTAATTTTCATGTATTAGTTTGTTTATTGAAAAAGTATTTAAAAATATGGCGACAAAATTTTTTAGGCTCCATTGATTTGAAGATATTTGGAAGGGGATTATACATATTTGCTATGCTATACGTAAAGCTTCTTTCAAAATACGCGGTTCTATGAAAAGGAGGTGTTATGAGACGTCCAAAACGAACGTTAATATTATGTACACTGGAACGAAATATAATTTTTTTATACAAATAGGCGGGAGTTTTAGAAGCAATAATTCTGTGATAGAAACAAACTGAGTGGACCTTTCTCCTGCTCTCCATGTTCAACCACTTTGCTTCATTCAATTTATAAGAGATTCTTTCAAATTTACGAATTCCATATATAAGTCGAAGACAAGAATTTTGCACTTTTTGTATTCTATTTTTTTGTATTCGAGTTAAACAATTACCATAAACTACATCTGCATGGTTGAAGATTGAGAGCACAAGAGAGTCACACATCATATTTTTGAGTCTCACCGACGAATCATGTCGACTGGAGTAAAGTAATTTCAATCTGACATAAGCACGTTGTATACAGTTTGAAACATGTTTCTCAAAACTCAAAGAACTGTCGAATATGAGCCCAAGGTTGCGTACATTGTCTTTAATTTCCAGCTCAGTAGACTCAATTTTTATATTAATCTGGTTTTTTATGTAATTAACTTCATTCTTTGGGCCGAATAGCATCAGACAACATTTTTTAGGATTCAGGAACAGAGAATGTTTCAAGGCAAGAGATCTAAGACCTTCTAGGTCGTTATTTAATTTTTGACAGGACTCAAGCAAATTTTCTTTTTTAAAAGAAATATACCTACATATCCATACTTATTATATAAAATTGTAAAGTGACTGACGAAACATCCACTAAGAAGGAATTTTTTTGAAAATTAACCCCTTAGGAGGTAAAATTATGGGTTAAAGTTTTTATAACAATTTCTGTTTCTCAAAAACTAAAACTGGTGGATGTATCAAAATTGCTATATAAGTTTTATTAATAAAATAAAAATATACGTATTTTGTCGTTTTTTTTTAAACTCACTTGGAGGTTGACAAAACGGGTGTAGCCTATTTTGAGGGGTACCTATTATGACTATCTATAATTTTAAGCTATATTGTTGAAAATTGGTAGTATGCTTACTTGATGAAAATAAACAAGCACGTATTTTAATATTTTTTTAAATTTCGCCCGTAGGAGGTAGAAATGGTGGGGGTGTGTTCAACGCAACCCCAAGAGAAAAAAAAATTTAAGTAAAAAAATTTAAACAAATTCTTCGTTTGGAACAAACAAACATGTTTAGCCTTTACAAAAACTTTGCCCCTAAGGGGGGTGGAAAAAGGGGTTTAAAAGTTTATATTGGAAATAATATTGGAAGGAAAGGATGCTCGAAAAAAAATTATAAAAAGCAATACGAGTAATAATGACAATCGAGATGAAATTTTAGAAGCCGCTATTGGATTAAACTGACTTCCTATTTTTACTGTTACTTTTACCATTGAATATCAAACTATATAAGAATGACGGATATCCGAGAAAAGTTGACAACCCATTTTTTGACGTATTGGAGCTGGTTTGGCCGCCATTGTGGAGTTGATCGTAACTCTAACCTTAAATCTGTCGCCTGTCTATCATTATAATGCAGCGCCTCGGCAACAGATGTCTCAAATTCACTGATGTGATGTCGTGGTGTTGCTGCATATCGTATTTTATTGGAATATTTAAGAATTCAAGCATTTTTAACAGACAATAAAATAGGAGGTTCTCAATTCCAGCCGAATGTATGTTTTGATATGTACGCTGATTACCCCGGGGCAATTGGACCGATTTTCACAATGATTTAACCGTTGCATTGGGTGTTAAATGTTAAACAAATAAAGGTAGATAAAAAGCGACAGCAAGTATAACTAAAATAGGTTTTATTTCGTCGAAAAATAGCAAAATGCGTAATACACTAATACAAACAAACTGGATGTTTCTTAAGTAAGAAAGTAAAACCTACTTATTTTAACAATTTTTTAAAGTAGTAATAATTGCAAATTAAAACCAAGTTATACAAACAAACCGCAGATCATTTATATTTTACCAAATATATACGTTGTAGCCTAGGTATGTATTAAATAGTGAGAGTCATCATTTAATTCTGTTAGAAATAGAATACATGGCGGTCAATACGTTTTCATGTAGGTAATTAACGTTGGGACGTCAAAAGGTTGAAAATATTATAAGCTACAAAGCAATTAAAAATATAGACAATCTAGACTATATATACTATAGGTAGGAAAATAAATGTAAGCTGCTTAAATCTAGGATAGGTGTAGGTACTTATGCGAAATCAAGTTTTACGATAAGCTATAAAAATAAATTAAAAAAATTCATGCAGCAAGTCAAACAGACAGGCGGCAACAATGTTTTAATTTAGCAGTAAAAAGGTTAGTCGCTTTCTTGTTGGTGAACTCATTGTGCCATCTATGAATTTAACGTAGCAGATTTAGGAAATCGGCTCATATGGCCTTCTTATAGTTTGATATTCAATGCTTTTACTCTTTATAATTTTATTAAACACCCAAGTTTCAAAAGTCGAACAATGACTAACCTCTTTCATTTTTACTATCGAACTGTTACTAACGACATCTATTGTCAACACACAATATTAACTAACTAAATAGTTTACGGTTTTTAATGTGAAGATACTAAAACATTAAAGTCTAAGACCTTATACCAAATACTAAAAATATCAATGAAACCCTAAAAATGTCTCTTTGACTTTATTTTATTTAATACCTTCTCCAAATTTTAAGGCTTAGATTGATCCTGGATGTTTACTAAAAACCTAAAAAAACATATCTTAACAACTAACAGACTTCACAGAACTAATCTTCCATGTCTTTAAACAGAAAATGTTCTTTTAAATTATGGTATTTATTTCTTTCGAGCGGTTTTGTTAAAATGTCTGCTATTTGATTTTCTCAGACACAATAATTCAAAGTCACTATATTTTCATGAACCTTTTCAATAATAAAGTGGAGTCTAACGTTGTTTACTTCTTCGATTGAACATCCCGTTTTTAATTAATGTGATTGCACTTTGATTGTCTATATTCAAGTTTGTCTTTATGTCACCACCAGTTAATTCGTCGATAACCGATTTAAGGTATAGGTTGTCTTTTACGTCGTTGTGTACTCTGACTCAGTACTGGAAAGTGAAACAATGGGTTGTTTTCTTGAGCACCACGATATTGGTCCACTTAGAAAAATATTATGTACCCTCTAGTACCTTTACGAGTCTCTATGTGTCCTGCAAAGTCCGAATCATAAAACCCATTTAGTTTTTCAGAGTTCGAGTCTGTTGAGTAACTGATTTCATTACTTTTTGTGGTCACTAAATACCGAAAAATACGTTTTATATTAGTCACATCTTGTTCAGTTGAGTTTTCCATTTTTCTGCCACAGAAATTTATAGCATAAGCAATGTCAGGTCTTGTTTTATCGGTTAGGTACAGCAGGCATCCAACTGCTTCTCTATAAGGATAATTGACATCTGAATTCACAGCTTTAATTTTATTTTCTGCGTTGACATAATCCATAGGCGTAATGGCAAATTTTGCATGTTGCATATTATTAAACTTTTCTAGTATTGATTGAACATATCTTTCTTGATTTAGAGCAATTCTACCAGGCTGTTTCTTAATTTCTAAACCTAAGAACTTATTAGGATCTTCACACACTGTCATTTCAAACTTTTGCTTTAGGTTTGTTAATAAAATTGTTAGTTCGGTATCATTTTTACTAATTACAATACCGTCATCAACAAAGATAGCCAGATACAGTGTTTGTTGATCATTCATAAATAAACACTGGTCACTTTTCAGTGCAACTAAGCCATTTGTTTTAAAAAAATCTGTGAATATTTCATTCCATTTTAGTGGAGCTTGTTTTAACCCATATAATGATTTGCTTTGCTAAGTTGACAAACTTTATTTTCATTATTTTTATTCTCCTTATTTATTTTATTTATCGTATGGCAATATACATGTCTTTTCTAAATATAACACAATCAAATCTTAATATCTAGGCTTTCAATCCAAGTAACAGCCGATGGAGCGGCCCTCAAGAAGTCTGTTGCTGTGCAGTGGCTTTGTCGATCATCGCACTCATAGGCCAGGTGGTGGATGGTTTGACGTTCACCGCAGTCGCAGGTGTTGCTATCGGATTTACCCGATTTGTGTAGGGAATCCGCACATACGCCGCATCCCGTACGTATACGGTTTAACGAGCACCATATTTTTCTCGGTAGGGTACATCCTGGGACTGGTTCATTTGTGTGGAGAACGTTATGGATGTCTGGAGGTGCTACATTTTGCCATGTTTGCAACCATTCGTGATCCAGATTGAAGTTTCTTGCGGTTAGGTCTATGGCCGTTTGAATTGGGGGTTTTCTGGAGCGTAGCCTGTGGCCGAGTTGGGCGATGTCTGCGTGGATTTGAAGTAGTAATTGTTTTGTATCTTTCTATATTCTCTACAAAGTGCTTCTGAGCGACGTAGGTGAGATGGAGGTATATTGCAGAGGGTCGGCAGCCAGAACGTAGGTGTACATTTGATAGTACCACTGATATTTCTTAAAGAGTTATTGAGTTGGGTATCTACCAGTTTAGAGTGAGGACTATTCAGCCACACAGGCGCACAGTATTCAGCCGTGGAGTATACAAGTCCAAGGACAGAACTACGAAGCGTTTCTGCTGAGGCACCCCAGCTGGTGCCGCTTAATTTGTAGATGATATTGTTTCTAGTCTTCAACTTAGCAGCTACATTTGTTAGGTGGGCTTTGAAGGAGAGTGTGCGGTCTAGAGTTATGCCCAAGTACTTCGGGTGGTTATTGTGCTTAAGGCGGGTTCCGTAAAATTCGACATTCAGTTCGGTGTTAGCCATTTTATTATTAAGATGGAAGCATGATGTCTCAGTTTTGGTTACGCTAGGTTTGAGTCTCCAGTTGATGAAGAAGTTGTTTATGGCCTTTTGGTCCTCGTTTAAGACGCTTTCTGCAGCCATTAGATTTTTGTGTCTATAGCCAAGGGCCATATCATCGGCGTAATTGAACTTTTTGGAACGGGTTTTGGGTAGATCTGACACATATAGGTTAAACAATAGCGGGGCAAGAACGGATCCCTGTGGTAAGCCATTGTTAAGTACTCTCTTCTTGCTTGAGTGTTCGCCCATATGAACTTGGAAGGTGCGGTTGCTGAGCATGTTTTCGATGAGTCTTGTTATTGTTTTGCACCTGGTGGTTTTTAAGAGCTTGTACATTAGGCCCTGGCGCCAGACCGTGTCATATGCTGCAGTAAGATCTATGAAGACAAAGGACGACTTTTCTTGTTTTTGAAAACTTGCCTCGATGAAAGTTGTCAGGCTAAGAACCTGGTCGCAGCAACTTCGGTTTTTTCTAAATCCAGCCTGCTCTATGGGGATTTGTTGCATGATTGTATCGTGTATGCGGTTATTTATGAGTCTTTCCAATAGTTTATAGCAGGAGCTAAGCAATGCGATGGGCCTGTAGCTTTCTGGTTTATCTTTATCTTTGCCGGGCTTAAGTAATGAAATTATTTTTGAGTTCTTTAATTTTGGTGGTATATAGCCAGTATGTAGGATCTCGGAGTAGAATCTGCACAGCCAGCTTTTTGTTACGGGCCCGCAGTTCGACAGGAATTCCGGGTGTATCCCATCGTGCCCCGGAGCTTTTCCGGTTTTCATATCTTTTATAGCGTCTTCTACCTCCTTTATTGAGAAAGTTCTGGCGTGTAAAGACTCTAATGTGATCTCTTTTTTCAGCTGGGTAAGCTCCTTTTTAATGGATGACGTATGTTTTTTGTCACTCGGTGCTCTAGAAGTAAGAACAATGTGGGTTGCTATCTGATCTGGACTTACTGCTGGATCAATTCTTACAGGTGGCGTGCTTGCCCCAAGTTTCCTTAGCAAGCTCCAGGCTTTACGGCTTGAATGTTTAAAGTCCACTTTGGCGACAGTTTGGGACCATTTTATTCTCCTAACCTTCTGTTACATACATGAAGATGGTTTCTGACAAGTTTCTATACAAGAATGCGTTTTTAATGTCAAATTTTGTAATTGTTATTTAATTTTTTACTGGTAATGCAAATAAATTTCTAAACGAGCTCATATTTACGACTGGACTAAAAGTCTCATCGTAATCGATACCACTCTGTTGTTGACAGCCTCAAATGACTAGTCTTGCTTTGTATCTGTTATCTTATTTTATTCAAAATTTATTTTCTTGCACTTTATTCTGGTTGACATAAGTCCATACCTGGTTCTTGTCGAGTGATTCTTTTTCTTCATCTATGACAGCTTTCCATTCATTATTTTTTGGACCTGTTAGTGCTTCATGGTAGGTTAATAATGATTCATTTTCACCACCTAACTCATAGTATTTTAGTTTATTTGGCAAATTTACTTTTCTTCCTCTTAATGTTTCACTATAACTTTCATTTTCTTTCTTCTCCTAATTCTTGCATGTTTTCTTTGTCTTGAATTCTGTCTTGTTCTGGGCGCATTTTCTTCCTTTAATTTTTCAGGAACAACTTCTTCAATTTTATCAATTTCTTTATCTTCTTGTTCAACAATCACTGTAATTGTTTCACTTATTGTCTGTCTCTCTCTTTCTGTAAATACCACATCTCTTCGTACAACAATTTTTCTTGCTGCTTCATCCCATAAGCGATAACCATTAAGAGCATCTCCTACCAGCAAGTATTTTTTACTTCTAGAGTTTAGTTTTTTGAAATAACCTAAGGTTTTAGCATGATCTGTCAAGCCGAAAACTTGTAACCTTGACAAATCTGGTTTTGTTCCTATCCAACATTCTATAGAAGTTTTATCAACTGTGTCTGTGGGGATTCAATTTAATAAATAAGCAGCAACATAGGTAGCTTCACCCCATAGCTCTTTATTTAGATTTGCATCAAAAATTAACGCTCGTGCTTTTTCTAATAATGTTCTGTTTAGCCTCTCAGCCTTTCCGTTTAATTGCGGACTGTGTGGAATAGTAACATCAAAGACTATACCCTTAGCTTTACACCACTGCTTGAAATTTATGTTAGCATATTCACCCCCATTGTCACATCGAATGTTTGCAACTTTTGCATTATGGTACGCCTCTGCTTCTTTAATAAATTCTTTTAAATGTTCCACTGCTTCGAATTTACTTTTTATTAAATACACTATACAGTAGTGCGTGTAATCATCAAGTACTGTTAATATGTATTGTTTTTCATCCCAAGTTTTAGGTTCAATGGGGCCACATAGGTCTGTATGGAGTATTTCAAGAGGTCTATTTGTTCTATGTCTTACTGTATTGAATGGAAGTCTTGTTTGTATAGCTTCCAGACAAACTTTACAATTTTATAGGATATTACTGTCGATTTTAGTTAATGTCATACCGGTTGCCAAATCAGTTGGTTTCTTCATATTATTTAGACCTAAATACCCTAGTTTTCTGTGCCACTCTTCAGGTTTTTTATGATTTTCTGTTAAGTTGCTTCCTATTTCTCGATCTAGACTTACTATGTACAAACCATTTTCTTCCTTTTTAACATATCGCAGTCCTCTGCGACATGTTATACATCTCTTCGCACAAAATCTTGACAACCCATGATCGCCTCTTGAAAATTTTCGTCTATATAGGCGCTTCGGTGAAAATAATGTATGTATGTATGTTGTCGTTGTAGTAGTAGTGTTGTCAGTTTCGACATTTTCACATTTGCAATTTTTTTTCGGAAAGGGTTAAAGTGGGACGATTGAAACTTTTTGGGTTTAGAGAGGAATAGTAAGGGTACGTTGTGTAAAAATTTCAAATATACGGGGTGTACCAAAAAAAAGTTATTAAACACTGAAGTCGAAAAATGTCGGATTCATTACAGGTAGCAAATATTATTTTTATCGATTTAAACTTTTTCGACGCGTAGACGACCGTGGGCTACAGAAGCATATTGTTTGTGAGCGTAATCGAAAGTTTATAAATAATTTTGCTGATTTTTTCAAGGTCGAAAATGGGCCGAAAAAGGTACCTATTGGATTGCTAATAAGTCGAATTGGGTGCATCCGATCGACATTCGGTTTGGATAATCGTTTAGGCCATCTCAACTACTACCTTTTTCCCATATATTGTTCTATACCTAACTGGAATGAAAATTGTCAAAAATTGTAAGAAAGGGAAAACTATGATTTTAGACCCGATTTGTTCACGGTTTTTATTTTTTTTCGTACGGAAAAAGACTTTCGATCGAAATGTTGTATACTTTAGCGGATAGAGCTCGTCAAATTGTATTGGGTAGATATTTTTTCGTTTCTCTATCTTTAATACGGAAAAAAAGGCAACCTTTTCAATTTTAATTTCTTGACTGGGGTTTTGCATCGCACTGGTTCGCTTAAACACGTCTGCAAGTGTATATAACGTTTTGAATTTTTTTCTGGTCCACTGTATCAACAGATAAACAAGCCTTAATTTGCATGGTAAGCGCGCTCTGTGAAAACATATTTTGGTGGCTTAATCGTGTGTTGCTTGGGCTCGTTGTCCTTCAGATCCATGTATCCCGGAATCCATATTAAGGTGATTTTGCTATTTAAACTTAGTTCAGATAGTGCTTTGTGACAGTTCCGTACCGTTTTTGAAGTACACTATCTCGATTTGATTGTCAGAGAATATCTTGATTGTTCTGTGTACATACTGGTGTCTTATCAACACTCTTGCACACATTTCAATGGCATGAATATGGAGGACTTGAGGTAGGAGGCCGATCGCAATGCATTGGATTCGGTCCCAAATTAGCATCGGTAATTCAGCTTTACGGGTCGCCGTAAGATAGCGCTCGTGTTTAAGGTGGGCTATCAAATAAATGGTTTGTTATGGCGTTTAGTAGCTGTTTGGTATAATCTGTAGGTGGCCCATCAGGATGTACAAAAAGAGTGATTTTGATAAAACACAAAGATGGCCGGCGGCTGTAGCAAAACATCTGACTACTTTAGAATTAGAACCAATAGTTTATAGCAGGAGCTAAGCAATGCGATGGGCCTGTAGCTTTCTGGTTTATCTTTATCTTTGCCGGGCTTAAGTAATGAAATTATTTTTGAGTTCTTTAATTTTGGTGGGATATAGCCAGCAGTATGTAGGATCTCGGAGTAGAATCTGCACAGCCAGCTTTTTGTTACGGGCCCGCAGTTCGACAGGAATTCCGGGTGTATCCCATCGTGCCCCGGAGCTTTTCCGGTTTTCATATCTTTTATAGCGTCTTCTACCTCCTTTATTGAGAAAGTTCTGGCGTGTAAAGACTCTAATGTGATCTCTTTTTTCAGCTGGGTAAGCTCCTTTTTAATGGATGACGTATGTTTTTTGTCACTCGGTGCTCTAGAAGTAAGAACAATGTGGTTTGCTATCTGATCTGGACTTACTGCTGGATCAATTCTTACAGGTGGCGTGCTTGCCCCAAGTTTCCTTAGCAAGCTCCAGGCTTTACGGCTTGAATGTTTAAAGTCCACTTTGGCGACAGTTTGGGACCATTTTATTCTCCTAACCTTCTGTTACATACATGAAGATGGTTTCTGACAAGTTTCTATACAAGAATGCGTTTTTAATGTCAAATTTTGTAATTGTTATTTAATTTTTTACTGGTAATGCAAATAAATTTCTAAACGAGCTCATATTTACGACTGGACTAAAAGTCTCATCGTAATCGATACCACTCTGTTGTTGACAGCCTCAAATGACTAGTCTTGCTTTGTATCTGTTATCTTATTTTATTCAAAATTTATTTTCTTGCACTTTATTCTGGTTGACATAAGTCCATACCTGGTTCTTGTCGAGTGATTCTTTTTCTTCATCTATGACAGCTTTCCATTCATTATTTTTTGGACCTGTTAGTGCTTCATGGTAGGTTAATAATGATTCATTTTCACCACCTAACTCATAGTATTTTAGTTTATTTGGCAAATTTACTTTTCTTCCTCTTAATGTTTCACTATAACTTTCATTTTCTTTCTTCTCCTAATTCTTGCATGTTTTCTTTGTCTTGAATTCTGTCTTGTTCTGGGCGCATTTTCTTCCTTTAATTTTTCAGGAACAACTTCTTCAATTTTATCAATTTCTTTATCTTCTTGTTCAACAATCACTGTAATTGTTTCACTTATTGTCTGTCTCTCTCTTTCTGTAAATACCACATCTCTTCGTACAACAATTTTTCTTGCTGCTTCATCCCATAAGCGATAACCATTAAGAGCATCTCCTACCAGCAAGTATTTTTTACTTCTAGAGTTTAGTTTTTTGAAATAACCTAAGGTTTTAGCATGATCTGTCAAGCCGAAAACTTGTAACCTTGACAAATCTGGTTTTGTTCCTATCCAACATTCTATAGAAGTTTTATCAACTGTGTCTGTGGGGATTCAATTTAATAAATAAGCAGCAACATAGGTAGCTTCACCCCATAGCTCTTTATTTAGATTTGCATCAAAAATTAACGCTCGTGCTTTTTCTAATAATGTTCTGTTTAGCCTCTCAGCCTTTCCGTTTAATTGCGGACTGTGTGGAATAGTAACATCAAAGACTATACCCTTAGCTTTACACCACTGCTTGAAATTTATGTTAGCATATTCACCCCCATTGTCACATCGAATGTTTGCAACTTTTGCATTATGGTACGCCTCTGCTTCTTTAATAAATTCTTTTAAATGTTCCACTGCTTCGAATTTACTTTTTATTAAATACACTATACAGTAGTGCGTGTAATCATCAAGTACTGTTAATATGTATTGTTTTTCATCCCAAGTTTTAGGTTCAATGGGGCCACATAGGTCTGTATGGAGTATTTCAAGAGGTCTATTTGTTCTATGTCTTACTGTATTGAATGGAAGTCTTGTTTGTATAGCTTCCAGACAAACTTTACAATTTTATAGGATATTACTGTCGATTTTAGTTAATGTCATACCGGTTGCCAAATCAGTTGGTTTCTTCATATTATTTAGACCTAAATACCCTAGTTTTCTGTGCCACTCTTCAGGTTTTTTATGATTTTCTGTTAAGTTGCTTCCTATTTCTCGATCTAGACTTACTATGTACAAACCATTTTCTTCCTTTTTAACATATCGCAGTCCTCTGCGACATGTTATACATCTCTTCGCACAAAATCTTGACAACCCATGATCGCCTCTTGAAAATTTTCGTCTATATAGGCGCTTCGGTGAAAATAATGTATGTATGTATGTTGTCGTTGTAGTAGTAGTGTTGTCAGTTTCGACATTTTCACATTTGCAATTTTTTTTCGGAAAGGGTTAAAGTGGGACGATTGAAACTTTTTGGGTTTAGAGAGGAATAGTAAGGGTACGTTGTGTAAAAATTTCAAATATACGGGGTGTACCAAAAAAAAGTTATTAAACACTGAAGTCGAAAAATGTCGGATTCATTACAGGTAGCAAATATTATTTTTATCGATTTAAACTTTTTCGACGCGTAGACGACCGTGGGCTACAGAAGCATATTGTTTGTGAGCGTAATCGAAAGTTTATAAATAATTTTGCTGATTTTTTCAAGGTCGAAAATGGGCCGAAAAAGGTACCTATTGGATTGCTAATAAGTCGAATTGGGTGCATCCGATCGACATTCGGTTTGGATAATCGTTTAGGCCATCTCAACTACTACCTTTTTCCCATATATTGTTCTATACCTAACTGGAATGAAAATTGTCAAAAATTGTAAGAAAGGGAAAACTATGATTTTAGACCCGATTTGTTCACGGTTTTTATTTTTTTTCGTACGGAAAAAGACTTTCGATCGAAATGTTGTATACTTTAGCGGATAGAGCTCGTCAAATTGTATTGGGTAGATATTTTTTCGTTTCTCTATCTTTAATACGGAAAAAAAGGCAACCTTTTCAATTTTAATTTCTTGACTGGGGTTTTGCATCGCACTGGTTCGCTTAAACACGTCTGCAAGTGTATATAACGTTTTGAATTTTTTTCTGGTCCACTGTATCAACAGATAAACAAGCCTTAATTTGCATGGTAAGCGCGCTCTGTGAAAACATATTTTGGTGGCTTAATCGTGTGTTGCTTGGGCTCGTTGTCCTTCAGATCCATGTATCCCGGAATCCATATTAAGGTGATTTTGCTATTTAAACTTAGTTCAGATAGTGCTTTGTGACAGTTCCGTACCGTTTTTGAAGTACACTATCTCGATTTGATTGTCAGAGAATATCTTGATTGTTCTGTGTACATACTGGTGTCTTATCAACACTCTTGCACACATTTCAATGGCATGAATATGGAGGACTTGAGGTAGGAGGCCGATCGCAATGCATTGGATTCGGTCCCAAATTAGCATCGGTAATTCAGCTTTACGGGTCGCCGTAAGATAGCGCTCGTGTTTAAGGTGGGCTATCAAATAAATGGTTTGTTATGGCGTTTAGTAGCTGTTTGGTATAATCTGTAGGTGGCCCATCAGGATGTACAAAAAGAGTGATTTTGATAAAACACAAAGATGGCCGGCGGCTGTAGCAAAACATCTGACTACTTTAGAATTAGAACCAATAGTTTATAGCAGGAGCTAAGCAATGCGATGGGCCTGTAGCTTTCTGGTTTATCTTTATCTTTGCCGGGCTTAAGTAATGAAATTATTTTTGAGTTCTTTAATTTTGGTGGGATATAGCCAGCAGTATGTAGGATCTCGGAGTAGAATCTGCACAGCCAGCTTTTTGTTACGGGCCCGCAGTTCGACAGGAATTCCGGGTGTATCCCATCGTGCCCCGGAGCTTTTCCGGTTTTCATATCTTTTATAGCGTCTTCTACCTCCTTTATTGAGAAAGTTCTGGCGTGTAAAGACTCTAATGTGATCTCTTTTTTCAGCTGGGTAAGCTCCTTTTTAATGGATGACGTATGTTTTTTGTCACTCGGTGCTCTAGAAGTAAGAACAATGTGGTTTGCTATCTGATCTGGACTTACTGCTGGATCAATTCTTACAGGTGGCGTGCTTGCCCCAAGTTTCCTTAGCAAGCTCCAGGCTTTACGGCTTGAATGTTTAAAGTCCACTTTGGCGACAGTTTGGGACCATTTTATTCTCCTAACCTTCTGTTACATACATGAAGATGGTTTCTGACAAGTTTCTATACAAGAATGCGTTTTTAATGTCAAATTTTGTAATTGTTATTTAATTTTTTACTGGTAATGCAAATAAATTTCTAAACGAGCTCATATTTACGACTGGACTAAAAGTCTCATCGTAATCGATACCACTCTGTTGTTGACAGCCTCAAATGACTAGTCTTGCTTTGTATCTGTTATCTTATTTTATTCAAAATTTATTTTCTTGCACTTTATTCTGGTTGACATAAGTCCATACCTGGTTCTTGTCGAGTGATTCTTTTTCTTCATCTATGACAGCTTTCCATTCATTATTTTTTGGACCTGTTAGTGCTTCATGGTAGGTTAATAATGATTCATTTTCACCACCTAACTCATAGTATTTTAGTTTATTTGGCAAATTTACTTTTCTTCCTCTTAATGTTTCACTATAACTTTCATTTTCTTTCTTCTCCTAATTCTTGCATGTTTTCTTTGTCTTGAATTCTGTCTTGTTCTGGGCGCATTTTCTTCCTTTAATTTTTCAGGAACAACTTCTTCAATTTTATCAATTTCTTTATCTTCTTGTTCAACAATCACTGTAATTGTTTCACTTATTGTCTGTCTCTCTCTTTCTGTAAATACCACATCTCTTCGTACAACAATTTTTCTTGCTGCTTCATCCCATAAGCGATAACCATTAAGAGCATCTCCTACCAGCAAGTATTTTTTACTTCTAGAGTTTAGTTTTTTGAAATAACCTAAGGTTTTAGCATGATCTGTCAAGCCGAAAACTTGTAACCTTGACAAATCTGGTTTTGTTCCTATCCAACATTCTATAGAAGTTTTATCAACTGTGTCTGTGGGGATTCAATTTAATAAATAAGCAGCAACATAGGTAGCTTCACCCCATAGCTCTTTATTTAGATTTGCATCAAAAATTAACGCTCGTGCTTTTTCTAATAATGTTCTGTTTAGCCTCTCAGCCTTTCCGTTTAATTGCGGACTGTGTGGAATAGTAACATCAAAGACTATACCCTTAGCTTTACACCACTGCTTGAAATTTATGTTAGCATATTCACCCCCATTGTCACATCGAATGTTTGCAACTTTTGCATTATGGTACGCCTCTGCTTCTTTAATAAATTCTTTTAAATGTTCCACTGCTTCGAATTTACTTTTTATTAAATACACTATACAGTAGTGCGTGTAATCATCAAGTACTGTTAATATGTATTGTTTTTCATCCCAAGTTTTAGGTTCAATGGGGCCACATAGGTCTGTATGGAGTATTTCAAGAGGTCTATTTGTTCTATGTCTTACTGTATTGAATGGAAGTCTTGTTTGTATAGCTTCCAGACAAACTTTACAATTTTATAGGATATTACTGTCGATTTTAGTTAATGTCATACCGGTTGCCAAATCAGTTGGTTTCTTCATATTATTTAGACCTAAATACCCTAGTTTTCTGTGCCACTCTTCAGGTTTTTTATGATTTTCTGTTAAGTTGCTTCCTATTTCTCGATCTAGACTTACTATGTACAAACCATTTTCTTCCTTTTTAACATATCGCAGTCCTCTGCGACATGTTATACATCTCTTCGCACAAAATCTTGACAACCCATGATCGCCTCTTGAAAATTTTCGTCTATATAGGCGCTTCGGTGAAAATAATGTATGTATGTATGTTGTCGTTGTAGTAGTAGTGTTGTCAGTTTCGACATTTTCACATTTGCAATTTTTTTTCGGAAAGGGTTAAAGTGGGACGATTGAAACTTTTTGGGTTTAGAGAGGAATAGTAAGGGTACGTTGTGTAAAAATTTCAAATATACGGGGTGTACCAAAAAAAAGTTATTAAACACTGAAGTCGAAAAATGTCGGATTCATTACAGGTAGCAAATATTATTTTTATCGATTTAAACTTTTTCGACGCGTAGACGACCGTGGGCTACAGAAGCATATTGTTTGTGAGCGTAATCGAAAGTTTATAAATAATTTTGCTGATTTTTTCAAGGTCGAAAATGGGCCGAAAAAGGTACCTATTGGATTGCTAATAAGTCGAATTGGGTGCATCCGATCGACATTCGGTTTGGATAATCGTTTAGGCCATCTCAACTACTACCTTTTTCCCATATATTGTTCTATACCTAACTGGAATGAAAATTGTCAAAAATTGTAAGAAAGGGAAAACTATGATTTTAGACCCGATTTGTTCACGGTTTTTATTTTTTTTCGTACGGAAAAAGACTTTCGATCGAAATGTTGTATACTTTAGCGGATAGAGCTCGTCAAATTGTATTGGGTAGATATTTTTTCGTTTCTCTATCTTTAATACGGAAAAAAAGGCAACCTTTTCAATTTTAATTTCTTGACTGGGGTTTTGCATCGCACTGGTTCGCTTAAACACGTCTGCAAGTGTATATAACGTTTTGAATTTTTTTCTGGTCCACTGTATCAACAGATAAACAAGCCTTAATTTGCATGGTAAGCGCGCTCTGTGAAAACATATTTTGGTGGCTTAATCGTGTGTTGCTTGGGCTCGTTGTCCTTCAGATCCATGTATCCCGGAATCCATATTAAGGTGATTTTGCTATTTAAACTTAGTTCAGATAGTGCTTTGTGACAGTTCCGTACCGTTTTTGAAGTACACTATCTCGATTTGATTGTCAGAGAATATCTTGATTGTTCTGTGTACATACTGGTGTCTTATCAACACTCTTGCACACATTTCAATGGCATGAATATGGAGGACTTGAGGTAGGAGGCCGATCGCAATGCATTGGATTCGGTCCCAAATTAGCATCGGTAATTCAGCTTTACGGGTCGCCGTAAGATAGTGCTCGTGTTTAAGGTGGGCTATCAAATAAATGGTTTGTTATGGCGTTTAGTAGCTGTTTGGTATAATCTGTAGGTGGCCCATCAGGATGTACAAAAAAGAGTGATTTTGATAAAACACAAAGATGGCCGGCGGCTGTAGCAAAACATCTGACTACTTTAGAATTAGAACTGTTTTGATTTAAAATCCTTACACATCCTAACAACAAATCCAAGTAACTTATTACAATGTGTCGTCCAAATGCAACTTATCCGATAATATTTGTCTTAATTAACTAATTTAAAATTATTATTTTTATAGTGTCAAATAAAGCATTAACATCAGCAACAAATTCACTGTTTCATTTTTTTTGCGCATACAGTTTACGATAATCTGCATAAAGTAGGAACTTACAGAGGACAAAGCTCAATGTGAGTGATATACATATTTTATTATTAGAAACAGCGACCCCAAGTGAGAACCTTGCGGAATACCCAATATTAAAAATTGCCACAATTTAGAGCGAGCGACCTCAGAAAGTCTCCATGCAAACCGATTAAAGCAAGCTTGTGGATCAGAGTATTATGGTTTATTGAAATTGTCGGTGTACAGTTACAGTTACATGAGTACAGAAAGTATTAGCTAAAACAAGAAAGAAAGGAAGGCAATGAGCAAAAAAATGTATATTAAAATATAAAATTAATTGTAATTCTTAAATACTAACTCTACATACAAAGTTATTTTCAAATAAAAGTAGATAATCATGATCATTTAACGGGAACTTTTAGACATGTGGCACATTCAAATGTAATCAAAGATGTATTTCTGTATTCTATCATAATTTAGCTGATTATTATTTACATTTATTTGTAAAAGAACTTAATTGAGAAATAAAAATATTCACAAAAACAGATGAAAATTACATTTTTATACCAAAAATAATTGAGTATGTTAAAGCAAGAGATGGTTATTCAACAAAAAAAACTGGAATTTAGATTTATCGATTTGTATAAATTTTTATCAAGTAGTATATAATTTCAAGTAGCAAATAATTCATCTAAATATCAATTTATTGAATTTAAAAAAATTATACCCAAAGGTTTATCCGACTTAGCAATTAAAAATGCTCATGTGTGTACAAGAATACACAAGAGAAATTAAATAAAATAAAAATACAATAAAAGACAATTAAAGTAGAAAGTGAAGATGCTTAAATTATTTGAAATAAATTTAAGAAATATAAAAGGTTTAGAAAAATAATAGCCAGTTATATATACAGTGAGGACCTAAAGTCCGTCCCCCCCCCCCTCTAACTTCTAAACCGTTCGGTATATTTTAATGAAATTTTGAACGATAATATTTGAGCAAGTCTTGCACTTTTTGACATACCAATGACAGCTTTAAATGTCAAGATGACAGCTGGGTCCGCTTTTGGAATATATTTTTAAATGGAACACCCTGTATATTTTTACATTTTTAAATTCCACATAAAATTATAATTATTTTTTATTAAATGCATTATTAGTCTATACTTCATAGTTTCCGAGATATTGACTCTCGAAAAGTGACATTTTTGAACTTTTACATCTTATAACCTTCTAACAGTACGTCTCAGAGCAAAACGGCTTACATGTCCCTATCTTCAATTTTTATTATCTTCCTAAAAAAATCAACTTCCGGTTAAACCGGATGTAACTCGAAAGCAGGAAATATAGTTGTTCCGGTTTAACTGGAAGTTGATATTTTTGGGAAGATAATAAAAATTGAAGATAGGGACATGTAAGCCGTTTTGCTCTGAGACGTACTGTTAGAAGGTTATAAGCTGTAAAAGTTCAAAAATGTCACTTTTCGAGAGTCAATATCTCGGAAACTATGAAGTATAAACTAATAATGCATTTAATAAAAAATAATTATAATTTTATGTGGAATTTAAAAATGTAAAAATATACATCCACATTTAAAAAAATATTCCAAAAGCGGACCCAGCTGTCATCTTGACATTTAAAGCTGTCACTGGTATGTCAAAAAGTGCAAGACTTGCTCAAATATTATCGTTCAAAATTTCATTAAAATATACCGAACGGTTTAGAAGTTAGAGAGGGGGGGGGACTTTAGGTCCTCACTGTATAACAAAATAAATGTTGTAGCAAGCAAGCAAATAAGTCGAATATCACTCATCTTACGAATTCTGTAAACATGTGATTTTTCGAATATAACAAAAATGTATGCTTTAAATATTATGATAAATTGGGTTATTCTACTTCTTACTAATATTAGTTTTTAGTAATAAGCAGATAAGTAAACTTATCTTGTTGTTCATGGCGGCGGTGTTACAATTATGTTCAAATAATATATAGAGTTATTTCCTGGTGCACGGAGAAATACCTCCGCCACGCTAAAAACTTGTTAACTTATCTGTTTGTTCTCTCAGCAGGTGGTTGTTTTTGAGGTTATAATAAATTATCCAGTAGACAGAATATTATATCGACGAGTTTGTATTATTATTTAAAATTGGGAGGAAAACAAGCAGCAGCACTCAGACTGTCAAAGCTACATATTGGACCCATTGCAATTAACAAAGACAAGAAAAAGAACCTTATGGAACTTTTGCCCTTTATTAACATACAGTTTCGACCTTTTTACGAAGGTTTATTGGTAGCTGATTGTCCTGATATAGATCCAGATTTAGTGGAAATCGATCCCGACGAGCAATAGTAGCCCAATATTATTATTATTATTATTTTGGTTGTGTTGTTGTGCATAATACATTTCTACTATTGCAAAATAAATATTCTTAAATAAATATTACCTTTAATATAATGTTAAGTAAGTCTTTCTAAGTATGTATTTTAAAACACACAGTTAAGATATCTCGAGTTATCCTAAAATGTATCTTAAACTATAATTGAATAAATTGAATATCCGGATAAGTCGCTCAAAATACACTTAAGATCCTTTCATTGCATATAACAATATTCTAACTTATACATAACCTATTTTAGTTGCAAAAATTCCATAATACCTGTTGGGCAAATTTCCTCAACAAACTGAATATTGTTTTGTCTATCCTTAACCATTTTTTATTTTCTTTATTATTTGGTGCTTACGACAAAATAAAACACAGGGTTTCTCACTTAGTCGATGTTTCCTATTTATTTAAATGCTTTCTTAATTAAGACTAAAAAACACACAGGATAAAAATATATTGGTGAAAAATATTGTGATTATTAAAAACAGTGTCAGTATTAAACACTAATATTACAATACACAATATTTTTTAAATCAAAAACTATAATCTGTTAAGATATAAACAATCGATTTAATTACTACTTTTAAAGAAATTAACAATAACGAATAAAAGGTCATATAAAATATTTCATCAATAAATAAATAGTAAAACTATATAGATATTCTGTGCTAGTGCTTATAGTAGGAATAAACTTGATATATTTAACGGAAAAATTACTCATATTTTGTAAGTTTTTCTGGCGTACCGTATAGCAAAACTGTCAGTAAAAATGATAGTGTAGAGTTAAGGTGAAGTCAAGCAATACTTGCGCGATATTTTGAAAGCGTTGAGGGTTGAAGTTACCAAATACTGTCGGCATGCCTGTAAGATCCTCTTTAAAGGCGGTGGCTTTTGAAAATTTGAAATCTACCTATTCATATAAGTACGATATATTTTTAATGGTGCCTTATGTGAAAGTTTAAGTGTAGGTTTTACTAAACACAAAATATTAATACTATAAGTCGTATTATGTGAAATATCAAATAACATTTGTATGAAGGGCCTTTATTTATTCGAGTAACTTTTTTGACATGAATCTTGTGTGGTGTCTTGTACCCGACGTTATAATGAGATTTATTTAAAATTTCTCATCATTGTTATGTACGAGTATGACGCTTGCAATATCTGAAAATGAAAATGATTAAATAAATCAAAATAAATTGAAATTATTACTGCTGTAACAATCTAATCTTATCGTTTACCACCCAATATAAAGGCTGAACTTACAGTATATGTTTGTCAATTATTATAATTAAATAATAAAAATGGTTTTAAAAGAAAGAAATCAACTATAAGAGCAGTATATGAAGCTTTAGCACAAATATTGAAACAATACTGCATTTTCATAAGAACCTTGCGTTCTCACTTTCCAACAAGTCAGCAGTTCAGCCACGACACAACAGTGAACCGACCAGCGAACCAATCAATACCGAAGCCGCACGAACTTCTCCACGACACACTGATCAACCTTTGGACCGAAATACCGCTGCATTCGTTATCGTCTAAGGTGTTCATTTGAAAACTTCCCACCTCAATTTTCCTATTTTAAAATGAAAATGTGGAAAATCGCTCGGACCAGTCGATTTTTATTTCGAGGGGGACATCGTATATTGTCAATTTTGTTACTTCAAGCCCCTAGGAGGGAGGGGGGGTAAGATCTAAATCTTAAATGGGTACCCCTATTTTATATAATTTTTTTGGATTCTGCATAAAATTCTGAACATTTTTTTAATAAAAGCATTATTAGTCTATACTTAACAGTTTCCGAGATATTTACTCTTGAAAAATGACATTTTTGAACTTTGACAGCGTCTAGCTTTCTAACTGTACGTCTTAGAGCAAAACGGCTTACATGTCCCTGTCTTCGATTTTTATTATCTTCCAATAGTGTGAACTTTCGGTTAAACCGGATGTAAGAAATATAGTACTTCCGGAAGCGGCGAAGTCTAGCTTATATTTATCAGCTAGACTTCGCCCTTTAAGAATTGTAATTTATAATTTATATTCTTAATAAAGACTATTATTATTATTATTATTATTATTATTATTATTATTATTATTATTATTATTATTATTATTATTATTATTATTATTATTATTATTATTATTATTATTATTATTATTATTATTATTATTATTATTATTATTATTATTATTATTATTATTATTATTATTATTATTATTATTATTATTATTATTATTATTATTATTATTATTATTATTATTATTATTATTATTATTATTATTATTATTATTATTATTATTATTATTATTATTATTATTATTATTATTATTATTATTATTATTATTATTATTATTATTATTATTATTATTATTATTATTATTATTATTATTATTATTATTATTATTATTATTATTATTATTATTATTATTATTATTATTATTATTATTATTATTATTATTATTATTATTATTATTATTATTATTATTATTATTATTATTATTATTATTATTATTATTATTATTATTATTATTATTATTATTATTATTATTATTATTATTATTATTATTATTATTATTATTATTATTATTATTATTATTATTATTATTATTATTATTATTATTATTATTATTATTATTATTATTATTATTATTATTATTATTATTATTATTATTATTATTATTATTATTATTATTATTATTATTATTATTATTATTATTATTATTATTATTATTATTATTATTATTATTATTATTATTATTATTATTATTATTATTATTATTATTATTATTATTATTATTATTATTATTATTATTATTATTATTATTATTATTATTATTATTATTATTATTATTATTATTATTATTATTATTATTATTATTATTATTATTATTATTATTATTATTATTATTATTATTATTATTATTATTATTATTATTATTATTATTATTATTATTATTATTATTATTATTATTATTATTATTATTATTATTATTATTATTATTATTATTATTATTATTATTATTATTATTATTATTATTATTATTATTATTATTATTATTATTATTATTATTATTATTATTATTATTATTATTATTATTATTATTATTATTATTATTATTATTATTATTATTATTATTATTATTATTATTATTATTATTATTATTATTATTATTATTATTATTATTATTATTATTATTATTATTATTATTATTATAATAGTAATCTGAAAATGTAAGGTTAATTAAATAGAGAAATCAAAAAGGTGAGTGAGTATGATCGAGTGAGACAGAGCTAACGGATGTCTAGCAGTAGTTCGATCTCAACAAATGAGCGGAAATGAGACGAAGATCTTAAACCGATGTGGATTAGAACGAGGCGGAGCTAATAGGTATTACTAATAGCGTTTTCGGTTTACAACTCCGAGAGTGCTCCGAGAGCGCTCTGTGACGTCATCGATCGGCCCGAGATTTGCTGTCACTCCGAAGGCGGTTGCCCTCGGACGGAGTGTAAATTGAACGTAATTGCGCTTGAAAATTTGACAGATGTCAACATACAAAAGTAAACAATTAATTTTCAAATTTAAATCTACTTGAGTGCGTTTATGACATATTATATACAATATTCATCGAACTAACGAAAAACAAACACAGAAAACACAACAAACGAGGTTACACATCAACAAAAGAATAGAAAATGGTGTTGGTTTGCTGTTCTGCGCAAGCGCTGCCTCTCTAGTCTGTAAACATTTTCAGATCGAAAAAGAGCACTCTCAAACGGATTCAGAGTAACCAAATTTGTAAATCAAACGTCCTACTCCGAGTGAGAGCAGTGGATTTTGATAACCGAACACGTAAATCTCGGGGAGAGCACCTCAGAGTGCGCGAGAGCAGTAAATCGAAAACGCTATAAGTCTCGTGCAGTAGCCCGACCTTGTATATTAGAAGAAGAAAAAAATCAGAAATAAAAAGGCCGGTGCGTGTGAGTGGGTGTATGAGTGTGTGTGTGAGTAATAAAGGTATACCGTATGAATCAAGACTAAAAGGTATCAGGAAACGTGTTCTGCAATGTATAAATGCGAAAGAGACGAAAAATTTTAAAACGTACCAATGGGTTTTAGAATGAGGCACAACTAACTGGTATCACGTAACATGTCCTCCAGTAACTCGACCGCGTATATAAAATAGAAAGAAAAAACAACTGACCCAGTATGTGACAGAGAACAGCGTAAAAATGTGCTACCGACGGTGGCGGCGAAGGGAAACGCGGTTTTGTAGTCTACACTAGTGGTTCCCAAATGGTGGTCCGCGGACCCCTTGGGGTCCGCGGCGTATTTTTTGGGGATCCGCGAACCCACGGAGCACAAAGGGAAAATAAAACAAAAATAACTAAATAACTCACCAGTAGAATAATAGAGATAATCCTTGTGTTTGAAGTTTATTATTGTTTTTAAGGAAAATACGTTGTATTGATAAATAAAATGCTGTTAAAATAAGTTACAAAACGGTTGTTTTAGTACTTTTAAAGATTAACTGGCCATGGGAGTCCGATTTCGGGGGTCCAAGATTTTGCGAAATTTGGGAACCACTGGTCTAGACGATGGCCATTACCGTCGAGGTTGATTGGGTGTGGGTATAGCTAGCTGGTCGGCAACTGTGTCATGACTGAACTGGCAACTAGGTCATTTTCGAGAACTCGACGTTCTGATGAAAATAGGGGATGCGAAAGCTTAAATAGACACAAGCGTCTAGGTATATATCGCCCTTTAAGCTGCGGACATGCGCATTAGGTTAGAACTTTTTCGAATGTGTCTGCTGTCTGCCAAAATTCGATACATACATAACCACAGTTTTGATTATAGATTACACAGGCCTGCATGAAATTTGGGATGACGTAATTTTTGTTTGTTGGGCTTAGTTTTTATTTAGAACAAACTAATTAAACTAATTAAAATACAATTGGTCTCTATCACCCACAGATTTTTTTTTTGCAAGAAAAAAAAAATATAAAAAAAACTTATAATAGGCGTTTTAATACATTTTAAAATGAATGTAGTACTACAAATTCTAAATGATTGATGAATAAAAAATGATTTTCTGTAGTGCCTTCCGACTGGAGACTTTTAATCGACTTCAAAAAGGAGCTTTAAAGCTGTTCTTTTACATAATGACAATGTTTTTGCTTCTATTTCGGTCGGCCATACAGTTAAGTTAAAGGAAAACTATGAAAATTTAGAGGAATTACTTTTAAGAATACAATATGAAAATCACAACTGAAAAGTATGTGAAGATCTAAACATTTTAAGTCTTCTCTTAGGTCAGCAGTCTGAATTTACTAAATTTCCATGTTTCCTGTGCGAGTGGTCTAGCTAGAGAGAACAGCATTGGATAAAAACAGACTTTAACACCTGGAAACAAAAATGTAATTCGCGAAAGTCTTATTGACCCTCAAAAAGTTTTACTTCCACCATTTCACATAAAACTTGGACGTATGAAACAATTTGTTAAGGCATTAAACAAAGAAGGATATTGTTTTAAATATTTGTATAAAACATTTCCGGCTCTGTCAGAGGCAAAATTAAAGGAGGGAATCTTTGTAGGGCCGCAGATTAGCAGCTTGATGAAAGATACAGAATTTGAAAAGGTAATGGAAGATAAGGAAAAACATGCATGGAATGCTTTTAAAGAAGTTGAACATAAATTACTACTATGTTGAGATCGTTGAAAATATGCTGGAAAATTTCAGGAATTTCAGAATATGAGCATAAAAATTCACTTTTTACATTCCCATTTGGACTAATTCCCGGAAAATCTTGGGGACGTGGGTGAAGAGCAAGGTGAAAGATTTCATCAATATATTAAAGAGATGGAAAAAAGATACCAGGGGCGCTGGGACACAAAAATGATGGCCGATTTCTGTTGGAACAGAAAAACAACCAAAAGAAGCTTTTCTCAAAAAAGAAAACATTTTTTGAAGAAGCGTAACGAATAAATAACCATTTATAATAGTTTATATGTGTATATTTTTTATATTTTTGTATTTTTTTCCTTAATATATTAAAAAACTAGCTTTTAAATGAAATAAATCGTGTTTTTTCTATATTTTTGGATTTTACCGGTTTGAAAAATAACCTCACGTGATATAAAAAAAACTGAAAGCAGATTTGAAATCAGCGCTACTCAATTACTAGAAAACAGTTAAAATGTTTAAATCAACTTTCAAAGTGTTAAAAAATGCAGGCCTGTGTTATCTGAATTTTAGTTCGTTGTTAATTTTACGAATTTTTCTTAAACGTTAGTTTATTTTGATGTGTAATAGTTATTTAGTGCGGAAAGTGGTACTTTTCCGCGCGTGACAGCAGTTGCACGAACGACGCGAAGCGGAGTTCGGGCAAGCCGTCAAAGAAACTTAAACAAAAATACTAAAATTTAAAAAGGATTGTCTACCCATATCCTCTATACCGGGTGTCCACGGAAGGTGGTTCGCCCCTCTAACTTTTTTGTTTTTCAAAATAGGTAAGGGAATAAAATTTGGGGATATATATACGACATAAATTTGCATTTTTTGACAGCTGACTCAATATTATGGAACTTCTGGTTTAACCGGAAGTGACATAAACTTTCGATTTTTAAATGAGACGCCTGGCATATTTTTTTTTTTTACTCCATATGACATTCTAAATATAACAATGTGTCACTTGTCACTTTTTGTAACCAAGAAAATATTTTTTTTCCAAATTTATTGTTTTATCTAGACGGCTATGAATACCTTAAAATCACTTATTTCAGTTCTTTAATCTTAGGAAAAATACAATTTTACTATTTTTGGTCCAATGCCATGTGCTGTGTAAAATTTAATCTTTAAAGTTATATAACTCATTTTTTTAAACGGCAACATGGTGGCTCTTCGGGTTAAGGAAAAAGAGGATTTTATTACGATTATTTTGATACCCACACTATTAGGTTTATAAAAAACTGCCATTAAAAAACTTTAAAAAGTTCACTGGGAACTTTCCTAAAATAAAGCATCTTTTTAGAATAAATTTAGATTTAAATGCATCAAGTAGCCTATATGACCAGCAAAACTGATTTTAAGGTATTCATAGCCCTCTAGATAAAACAATAAATTTGGAAAAAAAATATTTTTTTGGTGACAATAAATGACAAGTGACACATCGTTATATTTAGAATGTCATAATGGAGTAAAAAAAAAGGAAAAATATACCAGGTGTCCCATTAAAAATCGAAAGTTTGTCACTTCCGGTTAAACCGGAAGTTCCATAATGTTAGGTCACCTGTCAAAAAATGCAGTTTTATGTCGTATACAAATCTCCTAAATTTTATTTCATTATCTTAAAAAACAAAAAAGTTAGAGGGGCCGTGGACACCCGGTATAAGTTCAAAAAAATACTTGTTTCGTTAAATAATTTAAATTTTAACAAAAAAATGCCCAAGGTATGGGTATACTTATGGCAGTCGGGAAGTACTGTAAGCGCTTCTATATCGCGGCGATGCTTATCATTACTAACGGGGTGCCGGAGAACTATGAAAACTATTTTTCCGATATTTCGCGACGGACAACTTTGTATACTTAAAGAGTATAAATTATGCGAATTATTTCTTGACAAGAATGAAATTTTGAGCATAAAAAAATAAGAAAGTTAGAAATGGACAAGTATACCAACTTTCTATAAATATAAAACATTCAATAAAAATATTAAAAACCCCGAAAAAATTTAGTAAAATTGTAACAGTTTTGAAAAATTGCAGAAAATAAAAGAAACTAATGATGTTGTCAAAGCAATAAAAAGACGAAAAATTAAATATCTAAAATATTTTTTTAGTTTTAACATTTAAAAGGCTTTGTATAACCTATTTACCTTTAAAGCAGTGACCAGAGTTATGGGTCCAAATGATCCAATGTACAGTGTCAGAGGTAGCTGAGTCTGTTGGACTATAAGTGGAATAACTTTCTGGGATCTTACGTCTTGGTTGTACCACTTTGTTTGGTACAACGAGTTGCCAATATCATAATTCTAAAAAATATTAGGAAAATTAAGCCGAGCATCAAAAATTTGGAAGATAGTTGTTGGCCCCGAATTTCATTTCTTATGAATTAAAAGTAAGAGTTGTATAAATATAGAAAGTATAATATAACGGAAAGTTAAATGTTATAACAATATAACTTAGTTTATTATTACTGTGTTACCAAGAAAAGTTAAATTATCGAGTCGCATTTTTCTGCCTCCATAAATTATAAAAATTTAAAGTGTTATTATGAAACTAACACCTTTACAACAAAAAAATAGGAAACACTTTATTTAAATGTAGACTTAAAAACAATTGTGAATTCTTGTCCTTGTTGATGTTTTATTATACACTTTTTCAATTAATCCTTCCTATGGTACAGCTGGTTGAAGAAGTGCCTAAAACTCAAAGTTAAGACCAATAATAATCCAAAAATCTGTTTTAAAACTATTACTTAAGAAACCTATTTTATTTCCTTCACCAATATTATTTCTTTCTAATAATCATCTCAATTTAAAACAAATTTATTTCAAAACCTCTATTTCATATATATTTAAATATATATTTTCACAAACAAAATGTTACCTATTACATATCGAAAACATTAACCATATACACAAAAACAAGACAGGAACAAATTTTTATTAATATTTTACTAATTTTAATTTACCACCATTAAAAATGAAAGCCCTCTTTGTTGGTATTGAAATTTTTAATATATTGTCAAATATAAATTATTTACTTTGGGAAAATAAATGTTTAAAAAATCAGATAGGCATATTGGTGGAACTATATAACACAATATACAACACAAGAATCATTCCCCGTGAATGGCTTAGATCGACCTTCATTACATTACCAAAAAAGGTTAACGCAAAAGAATGTAGCGACCATCGAACTATCAGTCTAACGAGTCACGCTCTCAAAATATTCCTAAAGATAATACATCAGAAAATTTTTAGGAAAGTAGAACAAGATATTAGCGAAACCTAATTTGGCTTTAGAAATCCAATGGGAACAAGAGAAGCCTTGTTTGCTTTTAATGTGTTGACTCAAAGATGCATGGACATCAATCAACCGATGTATGTCTGTTTTCTTGACTACAACAAAATATTCGATAAAGTTCGCCATAGCCACCTTATTCAATTGCCTAAAAGTAAAAATATAGACATGAAGGATATTAGAATACTAAATAATATACAGTGATGGGCTAAAATATGGAACAAATTCATTTAAAAATCAGGTATTCATTTTTTGAAAAAACGCTCGGACACGTCGATTATAATTCTTTCTTCCGGATTTTTTGCCTCAAAAAGAAATTATACCGGGTGTGTCAAAAAGTAGATTTAGTAAATTTTTTTTGGTTTTTAAATAGAACCCCCCTATTTTTACTTATTACCCTAATTTCACGTCAAATTCTGCGCATAATTCATGTAGCATACTCTATCCTTATCTCTAACGGTTTTAGAGAAAAATTACATCATAAAAAAAAATTCTTTAAAAAAAGGTACATGTACCTACTTAAAGGTAAACAGGTAAATTTAAATGAATTGTTACTACGATAGCAAGTCATGTGTCAATCAAAAATTAGTTCAGGTATAATTTTGAAAAACGGTGATCATGGTGCATTTAAATGAAACACAAAGAATCGAAATTTTAATTTTAATTGGATGTGGAGACAAAACAAGTAGTCAAGAAGAAGTTTGTAACTTATTTAACGCTAAGTATCCAGAACGGCCGATTACAAGATCTACAGTAAGTAAAATTGAGAAGAAATTCAGGGAAACAGGGAATGTAAAGGATCGTCTACGGCCAGGTCGTCCAAAAATTAGTGAAAACTCACAATTGAACATTTTGTTAGAGGTTAAAGATAAGCCTCATAGTGCATCCACTGAAGTAGCCCTTAATAATGATGTTAGCCAACGATCTGTGTTGCGGGTATTAAAACAAGAAAAGTACCATCCGTACAAAATTAGGTTGCTGCACGAGCTAAACGAAGATGATCCCGACCGCCGACTACAGTTTTCTGAAACTATGATGGAAATTTGCAACTTAAATCTATTTTTTCATCGCAACATACTTTTTAGTGATGAAGCCACGTTTTGTTTGAATGGTTCGGTAAACAGGCAAAATTTTCGGTATTGGAGTACAAATAATCCCCGTTGGATGAGAGAACAGCACACGCAATACCCACAAAAAGTAAATGTTTGGGCAGGGATATTAAATGATAGAATTATTGGACCTTTTTTCTTCGATGGAAATCTTACAGGAGACCGGTATTTACAATTTCTTCAAAATGAATTATTTCCCACACTAGCAGCGAATTTTCCAAATCCGAATCAGCCTCATCTACCAGAAGCGTCTATTTGGTTTCAGCAGGATGGTGCTCCGCCTCATTTTGCTCGACAAGTACGAGAGTATTTGAATACTGTATTTCCCGAACGATGGATAGGTAGAAGAGGACCCATAGAATGGCCTGCAAGATCTCCCGATCTTACACCCATGGATTTCTTTCTTTGGGGTTATTTGAAATTAAAAGTGTATAAGGATAAACCACAAAATTTGGAAGACTTAAAATTTAAAATTAGATATGAAATTAGGCAAATTAATGAAAATACTGTAAATAATGTTTTAGAAGGGTTTTAAAGTAGATTAGCATATTGTCAAGAAGTTAATGGTTTGCATTTTCAACACTTAATAAACTAATTTTTTAACCTTTTTTTAAAGATTTTTTTTTTATGATGTAATTTTTCTCTAAAACCGTTAGAGATAAGGATAGAGTATGCTACATGAATTATGCGCAGAATTTGACGTAGAATTAGGGCAATAAGTAAAAATAGGGGGGTTCTATTTAAAAAACAAAAAAAATTTGCTACATCTACTTTTTGACACACCCGGTATAATTTCTTTTTGACGCAAAAAATCCGGAAGAAAGAATTATAATCGACGTGTCCGAGCGTTTTTTCAAATAATGAATACCAGATTTTTAAATGAATTTGTTCCATATTTTAGCCCATCACTGTATACTACAATCAGACGGCTAATATCAAACTGGATAATGAACTCTCAGAAGAAGTAAAAATACAACGGGGTGTAAGGCAAGGATGTGTACTATCGCCGCTATTGTTTAATCTTTATTCGGAAGAAATCATTCAGAGAGCACTGGAAGAAACAACAACAAGAGTAAAGGTTAATGGAATACCCATTAACAATATCCGGTTTGCAGACGACACCATACTTATTGCCGAAACAATAGAAGATTTACAGGGCAAATAGTGACGAGCAGTGAGGAGAGCGGACTTACCTTAAATATCAAAAAGACAAAATTTATGACCATTACAAAATCAGTTCAACAGCAAGAAACCCTATGGATCAACGGAGAGCTGGTGGAGAAGTACAAATACGTAGGAACAACTCTCAATGAGGGTAATGAGTACACTGAAGAAATTAAATCAAGAATTGGATTAGCCAGAACCATATAAAACAGAATGAGAAATGTGTTATGCATTAGAGAACTTAACTTACACCTCAGAGTCAGAATATTCAGATGCAATGTTTTCTCGGTGTTGCTGTATGGGATGGAGTCCTGGACGTTAAAGGAAGATATAAGTGATCGACTGGAAGCATTTGAGATGTGGTGATTTAGAAGGATCTTGAGAATAAGTTGGGTAGACATGTGAGGAGGTACTGGGAAGAATGAGAAAGGAAAAAGAAATATTGAACACAATTAAAATAAGGAAGCTGCAATATTTAGGCCACGTGGTGAGGGGAGAGAAATATGTATTGTTGCAGAATATTATGCATGGAAAGATACAGGGAAAAAGTAGAGGAAAAAAGAAGACGCATTTTCCTGGTTAAATAACCTGAGAAAATGGTACAACTGTAGTTCCATTGAGTTGTTTATGGCTGCAGCATCAAAAATGAGAATAGTTATGATGATAGCCAACCTTCTAAGAGGAGATGGCACTTGAAGAAGAAGAAGAACATAGTAAAAGGTACTCAAGTTTTGTACCTCATCTCGAGGACATTTTTTTTTTAATTTGATTTTCTGCCCAGAGTTTTATGACCCTCTGAATAAAGATCCATCCGGTGGGCGCATATAATTTGACTTAACCATTAAAGGTGCATGTAAAATGAAACCAATTTTTGCCATCCACTTTCACCGAATTTTTCCGAAACCGCACTTACGATATACTTCAATTTGATAATATAGAAATTTTTACACTTTTACACTCTGTTTCACACCTAGTAAATTTTTTAATTAGTTACTCTTTCGTTTTTTCAATATACGATAACTTGAATTAATATAAGTGGGCCAAATTTAAAATAACAAGAAGTTTTAGATTCACTTAAAAATTAAAAAAAAGTAGGGATATCTATGACATCAATGTATCTATAATAAAAACTTTTAAAAATATGTTTAACGAAAATAATTAATTATTTTTATCAGAGCTGGCACTTTTCCGTCCTCTCTTAAGAGATGCGCTAGCTCTGAATGATGCAATGACTGAAAACATTTAATCGGCTTGAGTGAGATTGAGAACGAGAATGCTGAGGAGGTTGGATTTCTGAGGTATACAATATATAATAATACAATCCCCGATTGGGATTTTATGTAATAAACATAAATTGATGATATGACCACGAGTCTTTGGAAAATTATATACCCACCTAAGAATCTAAGGGAAATGCTGTTATTTTCCTGTCTTCTTAAAACGTCCCACGGGATATTCCAGTCAGTGGCCTGTTTGGGTCAGTGCTGGTTGGGGATCACTCTACACACTCAGGGCATATCTTTGAGCTATAGAGAAGAGCGGGCGGAATAATTGCAGGAATTTGATTTAAAAAGATTATGAGGAATAATTTTTAGACCACTAAGGATCATGACTATTCCCTGTCGAAACATTTATGAATGCCTGTTGAACTGTCAAAAAAAATCAACATATTTATATTACTTAAATAAAGATTATCATAACTATCAAACCAGACAGGCAATCATATAAGAATTGATTATCATAGATTAGAGAGATCAAGAATTTCAGTTAACTATTTCGGCCCAAATGTTACAATAGCCTTCCAGTCTGCGTGCGAAAGCTGCCAGAAACATCCTTTAGGGTTAAAGTAAAAGAGATTTTACTATAGAATGCATTCTACAATATCAAGAAATTTCTGGACCACACTTACTAGTTCCTTGCTGCTTTCCTGGTCGATAGTGCATGGTGGGATTTGGGCCCTGTTTTGTTTTAATCATGTTAAAATGTAGTACTGTGTCGGTTGACGTGTCTTTGATTCACCTAGTTTTAAAACCTTGTCTGTAAAATTTTTTCTTTCTTGTTTTTCTTTTAAAATATTTTAAACATTTTGAAGTGTAAGAATTCTATTTTAAATGTAAAGAGTTATTTTATATTGACGTCGGTAAAATTATATTTAATTGTTGACCGTAATATATATTTGAATTTAAATTTGAAAATTAATTTTCTTCAAAAGAAATGTCTAAATCAAAAATATTATATCCAGTGATAACAAATTAATACCTACCTGTGTAATTAAATTTTACTGGTAATATTTGGTGACAGCTAAATACCCGCAACTATTTTTGAAATATTTATCTTGGCTATCGTTAATCGTTCCAACCAAATGATGAAAAATGGGTTTCATGGAATTTAATAGACTATCGTGATTAAAGAAACATTTATACATATATCACTGTTTTATAAAATTGAGATTGCTCTAAGACTTTAAGGATTTTATTTAAAAAAATTAAAATTGCATGTCCTTGGTAAGGATTATTATTGTCCATGAAGTTGATAATTTTTGAAACAGGGTAAAATCTTTAACTGAAAGAAATTCAGTATTAAGAAGCCTCTTTATTTGTTGAAAAAAATACAGAACTACGGCTGCGTTTATTTTTAGTTAGGCATACTTTTTTCGTTCTTTGTGCCGCATTCTAATAATCTATTTTTTCGTTTGGAAGAAGTGCATACTTATATGTTGTAGTATTTTGTGCTAAACTGAATTACACAAAATCGAAATTTTATTGATGATTGGCTTTGGCAACAGATCGCGTACTCAAGCACAAGTAGCAACTTTATTTCATGAACCACATCCCGATCTAGCGCCAATTTTCCAAGGCACCAGCAGCCCCGGAGTAATGGATGAAAACACCCAATTAAACAATTTACTTGCTCTTTAAGAAATCCTATTACTTACGTTTGGCAACTTGCAAGATAAACTAACACAAGCCATACGTCTGCATTTAAGTTAGTAAAATCAAGTCAAATGCGTCCTTATAAAATGTAAAGGGTACAAGAGTTATTGGAAGATGGTCCGGACCGCCATCTTTAGTTTTGTGAAGTGATGATAAACGCACTTGATCGGCATTTAGTAGATTTGGACTGGATCCTTTTTACAGATGGGTGTACTTTTGTACTAAATGATGAAGTCAAAAGTCAATAAACAGAACTGTCGATATTGGTCCGCAGAATCCCTTCACTGGATGCGAGAAACACACACCCAACTTCCCCCAAAACTTAATGTTTTGGGCAGGCATAACTGTCGACCGAATCATTATGCCAATATATTTTTATGTTTTTACAAAGCTCTGGATAGGAAGAAATGGTACCATTGAATGGCCGCCCCGATCGCCGAAACTTAATATTTTAGATTATTACCTTTGGGGTGACCTAAAAACTAAAGTTTATGTAACAAAACCAGGAAATTTAGAGGAACTTAGGCAACGAGTTATATACGAAATACTTCAAATAACCCCGGATATAGTACATAATGTCAAGGATGAATTTCAATTTTCCACTTTCAGTTTAATTGAAATCGTGCACTAACGGGACAATCTTTTGGAAATTCAATCGAAAGCGACAAGATTGTCAAACAGGTTGCACTATAATCGCCCAATAAATGGGCCCCTGTAGGGTTTGATGTATTAATAGATGTCTTTGGTAGATTTAATAAAAATATTAATATCCTATTTAATATTTCGGTACCTATTTAAAAATCTATTTTTAAATAATAATGGGATTTTATTATAACTTTAGTAACTTCACGACAATATTTTAGTTCATCGTAAATAATTTAAAAGGCACCAAGCTCATTACTACCTTGAACTAAAGGGTATACCGAAAGTATCCTATTAAGATTATGTACCTTTTTACTCTTTTGGTACAAATTACGATAACGATACACCACGAAAACTTTTAAACATTTTATTTTAAAAGCTCAAATATAAACAACCACCTATTTTAAATAAAATAATACATGCAGTAGTGCGACTAAACATTGCGAGACGTTAAATAGGTCGTGCGAAAACTTCGTCAGTTAATAACTGTGGTCTAACTTCACGCTCATATTTTTGTTCTGTTAGTTTCGTAAAATAAGTATTTTAATTATTTTTATTAAGTAGTAGTACAATTAAATATTTAAAAAATAATCACAGTATCATTATAGTATTTGTAGAAATATACCGTTGATCTCTTGACTGCAATAAACCCTCATTATTCCTTTGACCATAAAATAAATAATAAAATACCAAATTTTAAAACCTTTTCGAGCAGAGCCGGACCAGGTTCAAATTCAATTTATACCTATGCATGATTCATATATATATATAAATACAAACTGATTTTTAATAATTTTAGTCTTTAGTTATTTTCCGGTGAGTAATTTTTAGTTAGGTTTACCATTCTACCACTGGTAGAATGTGGCGTCCTTGGAATTATGCTGATAGGGTGGCCAAGTGTCCTTTTTAAAAGAAAGCATTTATCTACCGATGCCAAACTAATAATTAAAAAAGTGTATCAATTTTTGTTGAGTAGAAATTTTAATTCGATGGATGCTTTAGCAGAGACATCTACTTTGACAAAAACGCCTTTATCTTCGGTAAGAGACATATTACTTAAACCTGTTAATTTTAGAAAATATCGGAGTGATTCTGGCACATTTAGAAGCATTGACGAAAATGGCATGGATTTATTAAGAAGAAAGATTTACCAAATGTATGAGGCACAACCTGTACCCATTTTGATTTCCCTCAAAAAGCGGCTGATTAAAGACGAAACAAATATCTATTGTTGCCTTTCAAGCTTTAGAAAATTTTTGCGTAAAATGGGTTTTAAATTCCGAAGCATTAATAAAAGACAAACATTAATGGAATCTCAACGTTTACGGGAATGGAGACTTAACTATTTAACAGCTGTTAAACAATTTAGAGACGAAAGTCGTCCAATTATTTACCTTGACGAAACATGGTTCGATACCCATGACACTCACACAAGAAAAGGTTGGGATGATTCTTCCAAAAAATATCAAACCAAGGCACCATCAAATAATGGCAAAAGAATCACAATATTACATGCTGGTTCAGAGAACGGGTTTGTACCAAATTGTCTGTTGCTTTCAGCTAAAAACATAGCAGATTCTTCTTAAGATTGCTACCAAGATACCGACGCACAACTTTTTGAAGATTGATTTAAACATAAACTCCTTAAAAATATACCTGAAAATAGCGTCTTTGTAATGGACAATGCTAGTTATCATAGTCGGCAAGCAAAAATAATTCAAAATTCTATATAATAATACAAAAGCAGAAATTTAAAATTTTATGATTGAAAATGATTTATCTTTTGAAGAAACTTATAAAAAACGAGAACTGCTAGAAGTATTAAAAGCTTTTAAAATAAATAAGGAATACGAGTGTGACAAATTTGCAGCAGAAAATGGACATACAGTGTTGCGTCTTCCTCCATACTATTGTATATTCAATCCTATTGAGCTAATATCGCACCAATTAAAATCCAATATTAGGAGAAATAATATTTCTTCTACGTTAAATGCATCTGTAGTAGAATTAATTAAAAACTAAGTAAGAAAAATTTCTGCAGACAGCTGGAAAAACTGTGTACCTACAGCATGTACTTAAGGTGGAAAATTCTTACAACTGTGTGATTACAATAAATGTTCAACCCTTAATTATAAGAAAAGGAAAGGAAAACACGAAGTCTTCCGCCACAAAATTTAATAGAATAAAAATTCTTAGTATACAAGGTCTCTATATGTTTCGAACGTAGAAACGTTCATCATCAGGAGACAGAAAGTATGTTGCTGATGGTTGTAGCAAAAGAGAAAACATTTAATTATAAGAAAGAAAGAAAAACTAAAAGTCTTCCTCCACAAAGTTTAATTGAATGAAACAATCAAAGGTCTCTACATGTTTCGAACGTAGAAACGTTCATCATCAGGAGACAGAAAATAACATTAAAAAGTGCTGATGGTTTTAGCAAAAGAGAAAATGGTGAAGGACCTTAATGGAGCTTTCGTGAAAATAAAAATTGATGTGCAAAGCCACATAATATGGAGAAAATATTAAACTTTAAACATACTAGGTATGTAAGAAGTTGGGAAAGGGGTCTAGACCAACCCTATAAACTGGGAAAGAAGAAAATAAAACCTTTCTATAAAGAAAGTATTAAAAAATTAAAATTTGTTTAATAAAACATTTTGGATAAATGTCAGAGACATAAAAAAAGTAAATTGGTAGTAATTAACATACTTATTACTTAGTGCAATGAAAATTGCGTTTTGAATTGTCCTTTGGGGTACTGAGGTTTATGGAGGAAGACTTTTAGTTTTTCTTTCTTTCCTATACTATAACTCCACTTTAAGCATGGACTACTTTTTCAAATTTAATTATAAGTTTAGGCTTAGATGAAGATAGTGATAGTGATACCGAGTTAAATTTTGAATAAATCATCAATAGTTCTTTAGAATTTAATTAATTTTTATTGCACTTGTTATCCTAATAGTTATACTTTTAAATTATATTATTTTTAATTATCATTTATTGTCATCTGACGAAGCTACAGTGTTAGCGAAACATGTCATTTTCTGTCTAATATAGTGGAAATTTACAAGTTCAACTTTGTTTTACTGTATCTCATAATACTATATTTATTGTTATCATTATTTTACATTTATTATAGTACCTACCTAAAACTAAAACTACCTATCTATTATTTTAAATTATAAAAATAAATTAAGTGGTGTAGGTACATTTTTAAGCCGACCCTGATCCCATTTAATCCCCTTTGAAGACGTTGAGGCGTATACAATAGGGTTTAATCAGGTAGTTTATTTTTGGCAGTAAGAGTCAACGGTATAATTCTGCAAATACTATACCTTTTTGATTACTAGCTGTAAAGAATATCGGGAATATCTCGACGACTTGTGTAAATTTATACTCACCTGAATCATAATTTCGTTTGCGAACCAAGACAGGGCAAATACAGTAATTATAATGTTCAGTATAAAAGCAATAGGAAATGCCACATCCCTTAAAGTGTTTTGCTAAAAATAAAATTAGGTTTCTGGAATTTTGTATATCAAGAATAAGATCAATGACTCAATTTTCTAAAAAAAATTTTAGCATTATTTTTAGGCCACTTAATTAAATTTAAAAGGTTCTGATTATTGGAAAATTAACTCAATATAAAATGTGTATAAAAATTAAGTTATTAAATTATTTTTCCGAGGCAGAATTTAATATTATACTTAGTTGTATTGATATTGTTTCCTAATTTATTTAGGATGAAAAGCAAAACTGCAAAGTGGGTAGTATATTATGGAAACAAGTTAGTAAACATTTTTTGCATTTATGGTGTTACCTCTCGCTTATCAATATAATCTCACCTCAAGTATCACTGTAAATAAATGTTGAGCCTTTACTTACCATTAAAAGTTCAATTACCGCTGATGCGATAGATATCGAAAATATAACAAAGCTCGTCAACATAATATACCTCGTATAAGTATTGGTCTTTCTGACGAAGCTAAAAATTATTAAACATTGGGAGTTAAAAAGGCATGAAATAAGTATTTAAATAATAAAAAGTTTGTATATAATACGAAAAATATAATAAAAAAAGCCCGATAATGACAACTAGACTGGGTACATATCGCTAATCGTCAGCCGAGAGGGCATCTAATATTAGTACTAAAAAAAAATTTGCAATAAAAAAATACTTTTCTTTTTTTCTATTTACTATTGCTTTTTTTGCCTCACCTTCCTGCGGAACGTGAAGGGATTGGATATCGCCAAATTGTCATTATAACAACTGACCAAAACTAGACAATGGTGCAAAATTTCCGTTTTCTCGTATAGATAGGTAGTTTTCTGAGACGACGCCGTATAGTGCTCGACGTCCCGTTTCCAATGCCGCCTCGCTCGATTCGCTACGACTTTTGGTTACGGAGATATATTATTGATATTATAGGTGCTCTTTAAACTCGCACACCTTTGTGCAATGTGGGATATACTTTCCATATTTGCTCTATAAAAATATGTAAGTATTTAATCGATTAAAGCATAAGCAAAAAATTATTCTTACATGGAAGCTATCAATTATCAGCTAATAAATTTGTAGAAATATTATTGTGCCGAGCCCTTCGGGCACGGCACTGTTCTAGTTCATTCGTTTAATTATACGACAGCTGTCACTTTGATAGGTAAGTGTCATTTTTTTTTTAGCTTTTTCGTAGCGAGGGTTATAGCTGTAAGAATTCGAAATTTAAAAATTTTCAGGTACCTAAATAAGAATGTTTTATACGATAGCTGTCAAATTTTGACAGGTAAGAGTCAGTTTTTTTTATCCTTTTCGTAGCGAGGGTTATAGCTGTAAAAATCCTAAAGTGAAAAATTTTTCAGTACGTAAATAACAAAGTTTTATACAACAGCTGTCAAATTTTGGCAGGTAAGTGTCAATTTTTTTTTAGTCTTTTCATAGCGAGGGTTATAGCTGTAAGAATCCGAAATTTAAAAAAATTCAGGTACCTAAATAAGAAAGTTTTATACGATAGCTGTCAAATTTTGTCAGGTAAGTGTCAATTTTTTTTAGCTTTTTTGTAGCGAGGGTTATAGCTATAAGAATCCGAAATTAAAAAAAAAATCCGCACCTAAATAACAAAGTTTTATACGATAGCTATCAAATTTTGACCGGTCAGTGTCAATTTTTTTTTAGCCTTTTTGTCGTAAGGGTTATTGCTGTAAGAATCCTAAATTGAAAAATTTTTCGTTACCTAAATAACAAAGTTCTCTACGACAACTGTTAAATGTTGACAGGTAAGTGTAAATTTATTTCAACTTTTTTCGTAGCGAGGGTTAAAGCTGTAATAAAACTAAATTTAAAAAATTTTTAGTACCAAAATAACAAAGTTCTATACGACAGCTGTCAAATTATATATACTTAAATAGTAATTCTTATTTTTTATAATTTGCTACCATTTCTATGCTGTTTAGGTATAGAACAATATATTTGAAAAAAGTAGTATTTGAGATGACCTAAACGAATATCCAAACCAAAAGTATATCGGACGCACCCAATTCGATTTATTAACGATCCAATATGACCCTACATTGATTTTAAAAAATTTTAAAAAATGACTTTCCAACTTTCGATCGCGTTCGCAAACAAAAGTGTTTTGTAGCCCAACGTCGTCTACACGTCGAAAAAGTACATATTTTTCAACTTTGACTTTAATAACTTTTTTCCGGTACACCCTGTATATTGGAAATTGTTCCCAGAACGTGCCCCGACTATTCCTCTCTGCGTCCAGAAAGTTTGAATCGTTTTGCTCTAACCGTTTCCGAAGAAAAAATTCGCGAATATCGAAATGTCGAATAACCTCCTACCACGTGGCGACGGATTATCAATGTCGGAACGCCATCTTTAAAATCGAGATTACAACTATTTCTCAAAACATTTTGGGCAAAAATATTGGTCAATAAAATTAGAAGAAGGTTCAAGGTAGATATTCCATCCAATTTAAAATCAGGAAATGTTCTTATTAGTCTAGGAAGTCAAGCTCAAAACACCCATTTTTTGCCATTTTTGACAGCCGGATTTTTAGAATTATAATTTACATCAATATCAAGGCACTCTCGTTAAAAGAGAATGGTGTTAGAATTTGTAAATTGTGCCTGTTTCCGCACCCAAAAAAGCGACTTTGCTCAAATTTGCGAATATATTTTGATAAGTTTGGACATGCAGGAATGTTGAGAAGTAATCAGCGCATGTTTTGAGAAAAAAATAAAACGGTTTTGTTAAAAATTGAATAAGCAACAGTCGATATAGTAAAACATCAGATAAAAATATCTCTGAAAAAATCATAAATTATTTTTTTTGAGCCACAAATAATGTTTTAACAGAGCGCGCTTACTATGCAAACTAAAGGTTGTTTATCCCTCGATATAGTGGACCAAGAAAAAATTCAAAAAGTTATATACCGAAACTTGCTGACGTGTTTAAGCGATCCAGTGCGACTTGATAGAATACTAAGGAAGTGAAATTTCGGAAGCTTGCCGTTTTTTCCGTATTAAAGATAAAGAAACGAAAAAACATCTCACAAATACAAATTGACGGAGCTCTATCCACTAAAGTATACAACGTTTCGATCAAAAGTCGTTTTCCGTACGAAAAAAATAAAAACGGCGAAAAAATCACGCCTTACTCTGTGGTTTCCAGTTTCTTACCATTTTCGGCAATTTGCGTTCCAGTTAGGTATAGAACGATGTATAGGAAAAAGGTAGTTTTTGAGATGCCCTAAACGATTATTTAAACCGAATGTCGATCGGATGTACCCAATTCGACTTATTAGCCATCCAAGAGGTACCATTTTTGACCAAATTTCGACTTTGAAAAAATCAAAAAAATTACTTCCAAACTTTCGATCGCGCTCACAAACAATAGGGTTCTGTAGCCGTCTACGCGTCGAAAAAGTTTAAATCGATTAAAATAATTTTTACGAACTGTATCGAATTTCAACGAGAATCCGATAATATTCGACTTTCAAAATTAATAACTTTTTTTCATTACACCCTGTATATTCGAAATTTTCACACAACGTACCCCCACTATTCCTCTCTAAACTGAAAAAGTTTCAATCGTCCCACTCTAACCGTTTCCGAGAAAAAAAATCGCAAATGTGAAAATGTCGAAACTGACGGCGGCGACGACAACATACATACATATTTCAAATGTAGCAGCCGATATAGTGCAAAATTTTCGAGAGTCGATCGGGGTTGCCGTGATTCCGCGTGAAGGAGACGAATAACATATCGCGTGTTCGCGCGATATGTAATGAACTTTTTCAACTTAATTTTCATACTTCTCGAATTTCGTACAGGGTGATAACTTTTTAAGTGACCACTATTATATGATAATATATTGGAAACGGACATTTCTACGAAGTTTATTAAATAAGAAATAGTATATTAAGTATAAAGAAAGGTAAGGACAAATCGTCGCCTTAGAGTTATACTGTGGTATGTGCAGTAAAAAAGTTTTGAGAAAAAGCGTTATGAAAAATTGGCTTTTTGTTACAGTGCTATGGACAGACCTACACTTAAGAACATTTGTACTTGGTTAGTTTCATTATAATTATTACGGTTTTTTAGAAAAAATATACACATATACATTGTTTGTTCCAAATTTTGGGCACTAGAAAAAACACATACAATTATGTAACTCTATTTTTTTATTAATTATGAAAACATACAACTCTGTAACGTTACAGAAAAACAAAATAACTACAAATAAGAATATAATCCAGAACTAGAGAAATAAATTTGTTAGGCATTATCATTTTTGGGAAGTATAGCCATATAGTATGCCTTATCCACCTCAGGAATCCACTAGCACACTAACTCAACGACCCAACCAAATAAAAACAAAGTTGTATGTGTATTATTTGTGACCATAGGAATAAAATATAAAATTACAAAGGTGTATGTGACACATATACAACTATGAGACTCTAAAAATCGCAATTCACGTTGATACAACAATGTATTTATGGTTGCCAATGACATATGGTGTAACATACAACATTGTAATTCTCTGGAAGGCAAGTTTGAGGTACACCTAGTTTCACGACCAACTTCCAGGTGAATTAAAATAGCTGCCATTTCTAGCAGCAACGGCATATATATTTTTACGTCGGGAGACTTCGTCTTTTAGCCTCTTTACCGTACATAAGACAAAGAAATAAACGCCTTTTATAACTATCGAACAAGTTAGTTCGATTTAATGCTTTGCAATGACATAAATAGACTCGAGGACTCGAGAAACAGGTAGAAGGAGGGGTGGGGGAGGGGGGGGTTCAACTGTTAAAGTATTAAATTAATTTATTTTGATTGGAGGAGTGATGGGCGACGTCACGCGTAAAAAAAATTTTTTATTGCTTGTTCTTTTAGTAATATACAGAAGGTGGCGCGCTATTGCATGGTCGTCCGATCAAACTTTTTCATGGGGGGGGGCAACAGATAATCGAGATTATATTTGCTAGGTGCCATATCAATGCCCAATTGTAAGATAAGAGTTATTGATAAAAATATAGACGCATGTGATGATGACTGGGAGTTTTTGAGCGAAGTACCCAAAAATTTTGCTGTCAAAAATTTAACGTGTAAGCGATGTTGATGAAACAAACTATATGGAAGCATAGACTGTGACCAGGTGATTTTGGGAAACAAGACATGTGCAAAAAAGACAATGTAAAACTTTGAGAGGTGCTGTGGTCAAATTTTAATGATAAGCGATATTGATACAATGAACTATGGAATCAAATACGGTGAATGAGTTACTTTAGAATATATTAGCAAAAATTTCTGTTATAAAAATTTCACAGGTGCTGTCAATGTCAATAGACTGAGACCGGAAAAGTTAGAAGAAAGAAATACGAAATTTTTTGCAGCTCAATATCAAATTTTGTAAATATTTTATTTCGATTTGTCAACAAACATGATAATAATAATCTCATAGCAAGCGGGGTGCAGAGTATATTTTCACACATACAGTGCTTGCATAAAGTCCCCCCTCCCCCTTTGGTAATTTGGGAAGATTGAGATATATTCAAAGTCGGTATGCGTATATGATTGGTAGAATATTTACTTTTGAGGAAAATTTTGTTGTTTTGTTATTCAAAATGGCGGACATGCGCCATCTTTTAAACGGGAAGGGCGAGTAATACCTCATTTTAAAGGTCTTTTTATGCTTGATATAGGTGACCTTGTCCTTTTTATTGTTCTAAAATGTGCCGTTTCAAAATGACGATTCCGAAAAATATGAGAAAACAACCGTATTTTTGGAGGATCTCTGAGATCATCTTAAAAAACAAAACAATATTTTTTTAAATGTAAATTATAAGTAAGCTACTTAACTTTTTTTAAATATTGTTGTTTTTGGGGGAAGGAAAAACAAGAACAAATTTATTTTAATTTTTCTTTCATTCCCATACTTGCAACTCCATTTTAAGCATGGACTGTTACTTCCAATTAATGTTTTGTTGTTCAACATGGCGGAGATTGCCGAATATAGTATGTTTTCTTGCATAATTTCCCCGATTCGCCATGTTAAAGCGGGACACTTTGGAACACTAAAAATTGTAAGGTAAAATGGGGTGTGAAAATACTTTTAAAATTAAGAATAAGGTATCACCCGACCCGCCTTTCCAGTTAAAAATTTGTTCCGATTTTTCCGTCAACTTAAATAACAAAACAATTCTCCTCAAAAGTAAGTATTTTACTTATTATTTACGCCTACCGAATTTGAATAATATATCTCAAGTCTTTTAAGCAAGGACGGGGGGGGGGGGAGGGGAGAGGACTGTGTTCAATCACCGTATAATTTTTTCAGAAAAAACGTTATTGAAAAAAATATATGAAGAAAATGTTACGAAAAAACAAATCTACAGCTACACAAAAAATTAGATGTCACAAAAAAACTGTCGAATTGGCCTTTGTGCACCAAAGGTAATTTTGACAGTTTTGCAGATGCACTCTACCTGCACCCCGCTTGGTAATATAGTGCTTAAAATGCTGCTATCTGTTTGCTATTTTTTCTATAGTAATAAAAACTTCTAAAAAAAAATTAAAATTTGCTGCAAACATGGAAAGGTCTATTCGCGCAGCTACAAAAATCGTTTAGGGTGAAAAAATCAAGGTCTTAAACAAGGCCGCAGACGATCGCGCAAGAACGTCTAGGCAAGACGAGACAATTTGTCGGCCAGCGCAAATATCGGGGCAGTGTTGCCAGACTGGCCAACGAATTATTCTGCGGAGTGTGTCAAAGATCTGCTGAATTCTGCACCAAGGTCTCAGTAGGTATCAGAAATATTTGTATTTACCTGTTGCCCCTACTTCGACCTGCAAACTCAACGTTTTCTGCAACTTTGCAAAAAATACGCTTTCAAAAATTTTGCTAAATGCAGAAAAGACTGCTGTTCTGGCAATACTGAATCGGGGTAAATTAATATATTATCAGTATTGCCAGGTCAAAAATAAGGAAAGCAGTCTGACATAAAAAAGCGATAGATTTAAAAATATATTAAGCTAAACATTATATTAAAAAAAAATTAATAAATTATTTTATTAGTTAAAAAAGTATACATATTTTCAACCAATGGCCAATAATATTCACTTTAAACGGATGATAATTAGACATATATTATATAATACAGCAAAACGACTAAGCGACCAGAAATATTGAAAAGAAGAGTACTTACGCGTCGTCTCGAACTAGGGGATTTACCGAAACCAAAATGTCAATTTTAATCAGAGGATGGACAAGAGAGAGAAAAGATTGCTTATTTTAAAAGCGTAAACTAAATCGAGTGTAATTTTAAGCGGAAGAAATTGTTAGCATAGCGATAGAACGGTAGTTCATCTATCAAAATAGTGGATCAACCGCAAAAACGATATACCTGGCAACATTGCACATTATCAATAATAAAACCATCGTTGACTCGCTGCCAGTGTTGCCAAAACTCATGATTAATCGTGAGATTACACGATTTTGGGAATTATCTCACGATTTCACGAATCACGTCGCATTTCTCACGATTTTTTATTGTATGTCAAACATAAGTAACTAAAAATCATTTTTAATCATAACAAACGTCACAAATTTATTGCATTCACATAAAAAGCCTCGTATGATTTTCTGTGTTACGACTTTCGCTACTATTACTGCCGCTACTGGAGTCTTATTTGCATAGAAAACATGATTCTAGCAATTCGGATTCTGACTAACTACCTACTACATTTTTCAATACTACATAATAACGCAAGTTTTTTTTAAGTTTTTAGAAATGTGTTTGGTTTTTAAATACGGAAAATAAATATATATTTGTTGTTTATAACTCATTCTTTTCTTTATACTACTTTAACCCCGTTAAAAGAATTTTTTTAAATATTACGAATCTCACGATTTTAAGTATCCGATTCTTACGATTTATCTTAAAACATTTTGGCAACACTGCTCGCTGCATTCCGTTCTGATTTTCCAAGAATTAATATTCGGTATTCGGTTACACTCGGCAGTATATGGTGCGTTTTATATGAACAATCCACCATATTTTCAATATTTCACCTGGAAGTTGGCCGTGAAACTAGGTGTACATACAACTTATTAACACCAAAAAGTCAATTTCAGAAAAAATGCGACATACAACAGTATAACTCTAAGGTGACGAAATTACTGATCGATGAGAATGTTTGGAGACCAAGTGCAGCGAAATCTCCAATACTGTCTGACATCAGTAAATCGTCCTTACCGTTCGTGATGCTCATACAATTTTTTGTACGACTGATAGGTATGAAAAACTAAGCAATTTTTTTTTCGTCTCGCATTCATAATTTATTCTCTTATAATTGATGAAAATATTTACGTTGATTTGTTACTACCTACTGCTTTTACAGTTAAAAGGCCAAAAATGAGCGAGTATGAGAATGAGAGTAAAAATTCTGATAATAAAGAAGCTTGGAACGTCGGAAGCTCAGCTATTATACCAGACAGATCCAGGAAAAATTGTTCATTTTTGTAAAGGTTCTGTTATTTTTGTTGTATTTGTTCAGTTAACTTTCCTAGTATTATGTAGATTTTACTTACCATCGTCTTAGCCTTAACAACCAGTAAATACAACATACCGATCACCAATTAAACCTCAAAAATTTACAAGTCGTCCAAAAAATATATTAGTTATTATCTTCAACTTTTTTTTTAAATACGTAGCTGGATTTTTTAAAATTTTATTTTCGGAACTTTTACCCGAATTACTATGATATATCACTGATTTCAACGAATTTATTATATTGTATATAAATGTAATTAAATTATAATAATTTCAATTTGATTTAGCTACAATTAAAACAAAATATAATCCAGTAAAAAATCTTCTTCTATTAAAAATGCTATTTACCAAAAAGCTTGTATAAAATAACTAAAATTTTACTTAGTACCTAACGATATTGAATTAAATACTCAAAATAGCCAGCAAAATTGTAAATATAAAAGTGTTCCTGATTACGTATAATTTGTGTCAAACGGCTAGCTAATACGGCTAAGTTGTACATCATTCTAATTGGGGTAAAACGTACTCCGAAAAAAAAATACAAAAATGCAGGTCAGTAATTAAAAAAAAAAGTTGACAATAGCAATTCAGTTAACACATAACACACAAGAAACTAATAACCCCATTTTCTAGAGGAAAAAATAAAAGTTTTTATTTAAAAAACGTTTTTCCAAATTTAAAACCTTTTCAGTTATTAAAGAAATTATACCCTCCCTCACGAATACAAAAAAAAACTGCACATGTACTTAATTTATTCAACTTCGTAGAAATGATCTTTTACAAGAGACGAGCAGGTAGAATTAATCCTTAATTTGCATACAATATTTTATCCTTTCCAGTAGTTTTTAAACGTACCGGGGCAACAGAACAATGGAAATGGGAAACATTATTTTTATAATTATTAAGAGACCCTATAAGATGACGTAAAATATTTTTTCTACAGACGTGTGGAAAACCCAATTTTCCGCACGGATATCAGTGCGGAAAATTGATTTTTCCACACTAGTGCGGAAAAATTGTTCGACACGATTATGTCAAAAATCCGTGCGGAAAATTGGTTTTTCCACACTAGTGCGGAAAATTTTTTCGGCACGATTATGTCAAAATCAATAATATATCAATTATAACTTGTAGTTATTACTTTTTTTCTCAGAATTAGTTACTGTTACATATGTATGTGATTGTTATAGTTAATTAAAAATTATTAAATTTCTTTGAAATATGTGTTACTTATTTCCACACGTCTGTAGAAAAACTATTGTACCTGACACGTGCGAAAAATGTTTTCCCTGCACTCGGCTGCTTCACCGAACTCCGCTACGCGTCGTTCGGTGAACGGCAGAGTCGTGTGGAAAAATTCATTTTCCGCACTTGTTAGGTAAATAGCTATATTCTACGAGCGTGAGGAAAATATGTTTTTCTGTTCCGACGAAAATCTAATTTTACCGCACCAAAATTTGAAATAAAAAAAATTGTGTGTGCTTATAGTTAAGGAGCTAGCGTGCAAAAAACGCCATAGTTGGCTGCCCGTCAGTCGAGTTTGAAAAAACGTTGCCATTACTCCACTAAACACCCTGGTGCTTGAAGTTTTGCTTTTGCCCATCAACTTTAAGATTTATTGGCAATAATGACATAGGGCGATTGGCCATAGTGAGGAGCCCGTCAGTCAGGTTGAAAATTAGGTTCTGTAGGTTGCCAAGATCATGTATCTAAAATTTCGTTGCGATCTAACCACTAGATCGTGAATTAGGCCAAATGGAAGATTATAATTTGTTTTTTGACCGCCATTTTGTTGGCCATAGTAAGGAGCCCCTCCAAAACTTCTTTCTACCTCTTCGTTTGGATACAATGACAGCAAAAATGCACTTGACTGACAAATCGAATCACGACGTTCTTCCCTGGGTGACCTACAAAATCTCGAAAAATCCAATTTTTCAGTCTTTAGCATGGCTTTTTCAGAAATTCAACCAAAATCATCAGTCAATCATTTTTCCTGGTTTTTAGACATCCAATTAAGTAGAAATCACAAACGACTGACATTTTCCTCGAATATTTTTAATTTGGCCATACTTTGAAAATTTTCTAATTTTGGACTTTTTTATAATGGCTCAATAATGCTGTTCCAAATGGACTTAAAAGTAAAACAATGTATGACGATGATGTTTGATGACCTAAAAAACGTTTCAATACATAACAATCACCTATTTACCCCTTCCTCCACCCCTCTGCTACCCTCCACCCCTATTCATTCGTTGAATTTATGTTATATTATATTGGATTCAGTAATCAAAAAATATAGAATTTTTGCCACAAAAAGATACGACAACCAATTTCAGCAGTAAGAAATGAATAATTACTGAAGAAAATCGAAAATGAAATGGTTATTATTTATTGAATGAAATTGTTGGCATATTTGGGTTGAGCAATCTGGGTTGTGTTAGTAACATTTCAATTTCAATATAGAAAAAAACAGATATTTAATTGTTGATTATATTGTATAATATATATATATATATATATATATATATGTCAATCGACTACTTCCAAGACATTTTCCTTGGCCTTTTGACGAGTTCCGAGACAATCGTCGAGTTCCGGGACGGTCCTGGAACTATTCTATGTCAATCGTCGAGTTCCAGGACAGTCTTGGAACTAGTTTTATTTATATATCAATTGTTTAGTTCCGGGACAGTAATAAAAAACATATATAAAAAAATAGATTGAAGCTTGTGCAGTCTGCAATTAGAATTTTTTATACAATTTGTTTATTGTATGTTTCTAATGTCGGGTTGTATAAAGCTTTTTATCCACAATTAACTAACCAGCAAGTTTCACTGTGACATAAATGAAACTGGCAGAAATAATTTCCTCACAATCATACTGACCTGGTTACCTTAATTTTTAATTTACTAACCGGACACCTTTGATTGTGAGGAAATGTTGCTTGTCAATACGCATTTTATGTCACAGTCAGACTTGCTGTACTTAAATTTCAGAAGCCCATATTTTTATCAAAAGTCAATCAATCCGTTCCATTTGAACTTTACTGGGTAGGCTGTCTCTTGGACCACTAAATGCAATTTATGTGACTTCACTTTATGTCTTTTTTATACAGGGCGATGCTCCTGAGGCTTACAAAATAGGTGCTTTGTTTACTTTGTGCCTTGAAAAATTGTAGGGTGTATAAAGGGTCAATATTTTTTTTAAAGTCACTTTGAGAGTGGAAAGATGTTTAGAGCCAGGATTCGCTCTTCTTTTTTAGAAGTATTTTTTTTAGTCGCCCCCTCAGCAAAATCCTGGATCCGCCACTGGGGTAATAGCTAAAATTTCAAGCTGTGTTAAATCTGTACTTATTTTAAAACGTTTCTTAAAACGAAGCTATAAAAATTTAATTTTATTATTGTGTTTGTTACAGCTTTATGTTATGTACTTACTGTTCCCACTGCAGCACAGTGCCATTCGGGCAATTAAAAACAATTTTATTCAAAAAATTGTTATATTATTTAAATCTACTTCCCAGGCTTTCGAGGATAAAAAATACGAAAAAGTGCTGACTATAGCTTTATGTTAGGTTCCTACTGTATCTATTACAGCTCAGTGTCGATTAAGTCAATTTTAAAAAAAGTTTCGTTTTCTCCATCTTCGAAAACCGAGAGAAGGTAGATTTAAATATTATAACGATTTTTGGAATTTCATTTTTGTTTTTAATTGACACGAACGGTACTGTGCTTAAATGGACACAGTAGATACATATCATAAAGCTGTAGTTAACACTTTTTCGTAGTCTGCATCCTCGCAAACGGAGGGGAGAGTGGGTTTCATAGCAGTGTAATTGGCAATTTAACTATTTTTGTAATTAATTTATGTCAAGTAAGTGCCTAACATAAAGCTGTAACCAATAAAATTTAATTTTTATAGGTTCGTTTTTTGAAACATCAATTTTAAAATCAGAATATTTTACACAGCTTGATATTTTAGTCATCACCATGTATAAAGAAGACATAAAATGAAGTGCAACATGCTGTTCTTGGTGGTCCAAGCTATAAAAGGAACGAATTGATTGAATTTAGATGAAACTATGGGCTAATAAAATTCAAGTACTTCATAATTAATGGACGTAGTGTATTTATTAAGATTCGATAATATCAATGTTATTTAAAAGGAACCAGAGTTAAATATAAAATAAAAGTAAACGCAGATAGTCTTAACAAACGAATTTTCGTAAAACTCCTATTTAGTTTCCGATGGATAACCGTTTGAAAAAACATAATTAACAAACACTGCACACAGTTTATTTTTTTGTTCAAACTATTTTATTTTAAGAATTTGTTGGAGGAATACTTTCAAGTTGAATTATCTGTTTTTTGTTACTATTAGTTTTAGAAAAATCGAAAAAATTACGAGGCTAATTTAGGAACATAGAAAAAAAATATTGTACTGGATAACTAGCCTCACCTTAAACCAGAGGGGCAAGGGAATCGGTTGTAATTCTGTATTTATATCGACATTGGTTAGTGGGTTGAAAGAGGGTTGACCTGTTGTCGGTATACCGCAGCCGAATGGCTTATTGTATGTCTTTTGCTTTACATCTGGGTAATGTCTGCCAGACGGGACCTAGGTACAGTTTTTACGTGGAATAAACTGAAAGTCAGGGATGTGACTTTGATGGAATATCGGAAGGGGGTGGGGAGAGCGTCCAATGGTGATTCAGTTGGGAATATTGGTAAAAGGCTGATCCAGTTATTAAAAGCAATGTATATTTAAAAAAAAACGGGCATTTTGTAACTTAAACTAAATACAGATTTTATTATATTAATTAAACAAATCACACCTGCGGAAGCTATTTAAACTGTAGAAAAGTCAGTCAAACTCTTTTTTATTTATTAATAATAAGGCATAAAAGGATAATTATGAAGTTTAGATTTTATAATTTAAAAATTTTGCATAATATGCATATTATGTAACTTAAAAATGAACCATTCGTAAGGTCCTGGGGCACTTGTTTTATTTTGTATGTAAAAACATTTTGTGACCTTTCTGTATTTACAAAAATTTACCGGGTTTAAACACACGACTGTATATTATGATTTTTTAAATAATAATGTAGCTAGAACTTGGCCATTGTCCAGAATATTGGGATATAACATATTGGTAAGTATACTTAAGAGAACAGAAAACTAATTTTAGCGATATTTTTTCCCCTTTTTAAATTTTGTTTTAAAAATTATCCCATTTTATCCCTTTTAATGCAAACAGTCTTACTTCTATAAATTAACGGGTTCCGGAACTATACATTAGCTGTGCATACAACAAACGGTCCTGGAACTATACAATAGCTGGCTTACAATAAAAGGTCTTGGAACTATACATAAAGTGTACATATAATATATAGTCCTGGAACTATACATTAGCTGTGCATACAATAAAAAGTCTTGGAATTAAACATAAGGTGTACATATAATATACAGTCCTGGAACTATACATTAATTATGCATACAATAACCTGTCCTGGAACTCTACCGTAGCTGTGCTTACAAAAAAAAAATTAGGTAATTATTGTTCAAAATCGTTTTTTAACCCGACATAAGGGTCCTTTAAAATTGCCCATAATGTTATTAAAATTACTTTTGCAGTATAAGAGCAATAAGGACCCTGTATATTACTAACTCACTCGGAGATATCAGAAAAAATCCGAAATTTTTAATAATCAAGAATATAATTTTCTTTGATAATAATTTTAGAACCCACAGAAATATCATTAAAACACTATTTTTTATCCATGGGGCATATGATATATTGCCCTTAATTAATTATGAAACCATTGATTTGAGCCGCCGACATTAAAGATTTGGCGAAAAGAACCATTTAGTATTATTATTGACGGCGTATTTCCATTTTGGTAAATATTACCTCTTACTTTTAAAAAGCATTTTGAAAGTTGATTGAGTTCTTTTATAGAAAATAATGATGCATTTTTTACTTGTACCGAATTAAAAGTAATTCATACTGTTAGTTTCTACCTTCGGGTAAGGAGAATTTTTAATATTAAGTTTAACCCTGTATACTCGCCTTGAATTCTAATAGATTAGAATTCAAAGCGAGTATACAGGGTGCAAATTCGCGTGCATGCATGGGGATCTCGAAAACGGTAAGAGATACGAAGGTGGTTAAATTGAGGCAAAGTTGCTTATTTTGGGGCTTAATAATTTGGTGAAAGAAAATTCTAAATATTTCGAATGCCGAAAAAAACCGAAATTTTCAGTTTTGGTTTTTAATTTTGTGCGCCTTTATTTTTGAGTTGGGACAAAACAAGAAACACTTTTTCATAGCCGTTTTTTATGATCTACAATATGGGCTTTTTAATTTTTAAATGCGACGTTTCGTTCTTTGGATACCACCATCAAGTCATTTTTTTTAAATACGGACCTGGATTTTTTATTACGGTTTTAGGAACTTATAGGCTTTAGAAACCTAATACTATTAAAACATTTTAGAAATTTTAAGGTTTCGTCATCAAATAACACATCAATATTTAAAATTATCCCTTTTTACCCATTACGGTCCTGGCAATTATTTTTAGGAATAAATTTAGATATATTCTATTACCCAATTATTAAGCCCTAAAATATGCAACTTTGCCTCAATTTAACCATCTTCGTATCTCTTACCGTTTTCGAGATCCCCATGCAAGCACGCGAATTTGTAGCACCCTGTATAGTAACAAATATTCCTAACAATATTACACATGGGCGTCCGAAGAAACCTTGCCCGGGGGAGGGGCAAACCTATTTTTATGGAATATTGATTGCTTTAGGGAAAAGGAGGGGGGGGGATGCAACATAATGTAAACAAAAAATGTTTTAAATATTAAAAAATGTGTAAAATATATTTTTTATGTAGTTAAAATTGTGACTTTCTTCTATTAATTTTAAAAAATACCCAAAATAATGCATGCAAAACTAAAACTAGAATAGCGCCGCAGGCGCTGTGTTTTAGCAAAATTAGTTAACACCTCAGAAATACCGCAGGAAAATTTTTTATTTAAAATAAAGAAAACTTTTTGAAATATTAGAATAAAAAATAAATAAATAATAGAATTTGATAATATTTTAACGTTAACTTTGTACTAAAAATAACATTTTTAAAACATTAACCGGTCACGTCTACGATCAAATTTTAATTGTATAAGGATTTTTTATATAATTACCCAACCAGCAAGTTTGACGTGACATACATGACATTGAAGTAACAATTTTCTCACAATCATACTGGCCCGGTTATCGTAACGTTTAATTTACTAATCAGGCACCTTTGATTGTGAGTAAATAATGCTTGTCAACGTCATTTGTGTCCCAGCCAAACTTGTTGATTAGTTAATTCTGGTTAAAAATCTTTTTGCAACGCAGCATAATTTGATTAAATCTGGATGAAGAGTATGAAAGATATACTAATATTAGAAATATTGTTTCAAGCTTCCCCCACCCTTATTATCGAAGAAAAAAAAGTCTTACAAACAAACTCTCGCAAAAATAATTGATATATTTTATTTCCGTTACTTCATTCAATAGTGATTATTCGAAAAAATTTGATTATTTCAATAAAGCTGATTTGATCGTGAAAAACTCTTGGCCATGATGAACGCGATGTTTTATATAATGTCTTTCAGTGTAGTTTTTAATAGGCATACACGTTAAAAAATGACTATATCAAGTTTTAGAATATAAATTTATCTAATGACGAGTTCCGAGACACGGAAATAGGTGCAAAACTATTCGCATTTTAAATATATGCCTATACCGTATGGTTCCAGGACCTCTCCTTCTCAACCGTGTATTACATTTAATAAGAAATAAATCATTTTCACGTAATTTTCGTTAGTGAAGGAGCTAATTTGTGTTTGTGCTGTGTTAGGTGTAATATTTCTTTTCTAAAAAAACTAGTGGTAAGTATAAGTTTGACTTATTTAAATCCAACACTTTGAATGCATTTTTTAGTGGCTGATTAAAAAAAAAATATGTCCTTATCAAAAGTAACTTCTGAAAAACCTTCCTATTTAAAAAAAACGCCTTCGTAATTTAAAAAACCTCTCTTCCTAAAACGTCTCTTCTTTCTTTTAGGTCAGCAATGTTTAAACTAGTACGTTTCTCCGAAAATTCGTTTGAAATATATAATTCAAAAAAAGTGTCAAATATTGAAAGGGGAGGAATTTGCATCGTCAAACATAACGGGGGAAAATATGAAGGCGAAATTATTGAATCAAATGGTAAGTTAAAATATTATTGCCTTTTTGAAATGTTACACAAAAATTGTTTCAAAAACTTCTAGATTCTAAAGAATATTTAAAAAAAATAAAAACAAAAATGAGAGAAAATGGTGATATTGAGTTTGACAATTTTTCATTTGGAAATGAAGCAGTTGAACTAAATAATACATCATCAATTGTTGAAAACTTTGACGAAACTGTGTTTCAAAATGTATCCGAGCTAGAGAATCCCCCTCAGAAAAAGATTTCAGCAGAACAAGATAATAATGAATCTTCCCATTTAGGTATGAACTATTTATTATTATTTTAAACAGATTTACCGGATCTCTGGAACCTTCGTTAGTATATTTTAATGGGAAATTCTACATATAAAACGACCAACAAAAAATCAATATTTTATAAGGTAGGCCGTCCACATTTATTAGATAATGGTTTACGTAGTTATTTAAATAAACTCTTTTTTTTTCTCCTGAACTATTATTAGTTATTTTCCATAAAAATACAAGACATTTAAGGACCTACAATTAAGTATCTGTACTAAAATAACCCCGGAAAGTATACGAACGGACTTTCCGGACACCCGATTATAAACCAAATTTACTACCTCCTTTAAATCGCAAGGTGTACCAAATTGAAGCCTCATCTTTGTGATTTAGTAAACAACAAGTTACAAGGTCGGTTAAATTGTGGCAAAGTTGCGAAGTCTTATCCAGTAATATAATAAGAAAAAATCCGATCTATTTTTTTGGATTTTTTTAAATTTCATTTTTTAAATTGGTCGGCGCACTTGAACAGCAGCAGAAAAGGTAAATAGAACGTTGGTACAGCAACTTTTTCTAATCTACCTCTACTCTATCTTGGTGCTATTAGAATCCTAATACAACTTTTGGTTTTTTTAATTCCTTATTTTTACTCTCTATAACGGTAAGAGATACGAATATATGTAAATTAGGGCAAAGTTGCGTATTTTGGGGCTTAATAAGTTGGTGAAAAAAACTTATAAATATTTCCAATATTTTTGAAGCTATGGATTGATATGACTTGGAAATAAAACACTTTTTTATAGCCGTTTTTTGTTCTACAAGATGGCGTTATTAGTTTTCAAATTGGACGTTTCGTTCTTTAGCTTCCAACCTCAAGTCATTTTTTAAAAACGGACCTGGAATTTTAAACACCGTTTTAATAACTTATAAACTTTATAAATTTAACACAATTTAAAAGTTTTTCTAATTTTAACATTTTGTCATATAATACCACATTTTTTTCAATTTTCTTATTATATCATTACGGTTCTGAACATTTAAAGACAAACTCAAAAAAAAATTGTGATTTGAAAAAATCGTCCATTATTACTCAAAAGACCTAATATTTTATATTTTTTAAGAAAAATACCCAAAGTCTCAAATATTTTTCTGTCCGTTTATTTTTGTTACGCCTGAAACTGGCATTATCAGACAGTAAACAATTTTTAGATTGTTTTTGAAACAAACATAAGCACATCAGAGTGACATATGTAACTAGATTAATACTCCAGTTAGATACCTTTTTTTTACTTGGAAATATAAATTTTTTTCTGTTTTATAGTACTTCAAGGTCAAAGGCAAAAATTATAGAAATTAAGGTATATGTTATAATTATATATTAATCAAATAAATAAAAATATTAATTCATTTTTTTTTACTCCTAGACAATGTTACGATAAATCGTATTGAGAAAATAAATTACCTAAATACCATAGGTTCCGCTAATGTAATTTTAATATTTAATTAATCCTAAAAATAATTGCCAGGGCCGTAATAGTAAAGAAAGGATAATTTAAAATATGGATAATGTGTTATTTGACGATAAAACGTTAAAGTTTTAAAAAATTTTAAATTGTTTTAAATTTCTAAAGTTCCTAAAACTGTAATAAAAATTTCAGGTCTGTATCTAAAAAAATGATTTGAAGTTAACATCTAAAGAACAAAACGTCGTCGCTATAAAAAGGTATTTTTTGTTTTTTTTCCCAAGTCAAAAATAAACGCGAAAAAATTTAAAACTCAAAACTGAACATTTAGGTTTTTTTCGAATATCTCCGAAGTTAATCGAAATATTTACAATTTTCTCTCAACAAATTATTAAGCCCCAAAATACGCAACTTTGCCTCGATTTAACCATCTTCGTAACTCTTTTAATTAATCGATTTTTTTATGGCTGCTATAGTTTAAGGTTGCTTAAAGAAAAGTACCACCCTGCTAATTTAACCGATCTTATAGCTCCAATAATAAAAGATGTGACATATAAATCTAATTATTCATACAAAAAGTGATATCCGTTTTTGCCGTAATTCGCCAAAGAAAGATTTGAAAACTTTAAAAGGTAATAAATGTGTTAACTGCCATTTTTTTACGAATTGTAACGTCCATTAGCTAAGTCAACTTTAAATGGAAGCCCGCTATTTTTATTCGATGCATAAGTTTTATAGAAAATTCTCTTTTCAATGACATATCACATAACATCATTTGTTTTAAAAATGGCCTCCTGGATCAATTTTCCCTTATTTCCTAAAATGTCCGTAATTTTGTTAAAATAAGGTACATAAGTAACAGAGTAGGCCTGCCATTAATGATTCATTTCAACCCACTTTATCATATTAGCGCTAATTTATTTACAACTTGCTTTTTAGAAAAAAAAACAAAGTGAAATTTCTTGATTTTTTCAAATAACTCATCGTTGTATTATTATAATAATATTCTTCATTACATTTTTTTTCTAACGGTATATCAAAATAATTTATAAGGTTATAGTAGAAATGAACAATCTGTAATTTCTAGATCCGTAAGCTACAAGAAGTTTTGTCAAGTCACCAGTCTAGTATGCCGTAAAAAACAAAAAACATTATTTTTGCTTTCATGTGACCAAAATATACGGAGGATTAAATAATAACGAAAATGAATGAATTGCCGGCGTACTTGACATAAGTTTTCATCAAAAATTACATTTATTTATAATGTTTCTTGTTAATTTATACTATTTCTTAATGAATAATTATTCACTTGTGATGCACCGTTATAATGAAAATTAAACGGAGAATTTTATTAATCGAAAAAATTCCGCTTTGTTTTTTTTTTTAAAGGTTGTAAATAAAATATCTCTATTGCAAACATTTTTGTCAGTCAAGTTAAATTTATTTTATGATAATAAAACAGGTTGAAATAAACCATTTTAACGTTTCTATGGCCTACTTTTTCCACTTACCTTGTTTTACCAAAATAAATATATATTATAACCTAATATAAATAATAATGTGTCACGTCATTAAAAAGATAATTTTCTAGAAAACTTAAGCATCAAATAAAAATGAGGTGTTTCCATGTAAAAGTTTCCTTCACTTCTGGTTAAATCGAAAGTTGGTTTGGTTTTAATTGGATAAAAATTGACTTATTAACTCCTAAAATTTTTAAATATTTACTTTAAGAATTACTTACGGAAAATTGGAATTGGAAAAAAATTTCTTGTAATTCACAGTATATGGTACGTTAAAAGTATATAACGGACCAGCTAATAAATCGTAAATTTGGTAACTTACATAAATATTATCTATATTATTAATGATATAGTGTGTCCACTTCTATCAAAATTTAGTAGCAATTTCGATATTTTAAATAAAACACCTTGTATTTTATTATATTTTTAAAACTCCTATTTATTTAACAACATTATCCTATACGTACCTTTTACCGTTTCTAAGATAATTTTTTTTTTGGTGCGTCAAAATAAAATACAATTTAATTATTATCTTTAAAACGGTAAGTGATAGGCATAGGATAATGTTAAAGAAAGTTGTTTAGAAATCAATAGGGGGTTGGAAAGTATAATATAATACAGGGTATTATATTTAAAATACCCAAATTGTTACTAAATTTTAATAGAAGTGGTAACACTGTATCATTAAAAATAGTTTAGATAAATAGATCATGTCCGTTTATGTAAATTACCAAATTTTCAGAACGATTCGTTACCTGGCTCGTCATATACTTTTAACATAATCATACATCGTAAATCACCCTGTATACTATTGTATTGTATATTATATTGTTGTGTTTTCTTACCGGACAAATGTCCGTTCATAAATATGAACAATAGGGTTTTATTTAAATTTAAGATGTAGAAGAGTATGAAGATAACTCAGTTGATGATCCTAATTACGATCCAGAGTCCGAAAATGAAGCCAGTTTGGAACTGGAAAATTCTGACCAGGAGCCAAGTCATTCAAATCAATTAATTCCAACGGCGGAACGTTTTTCAATATCTTTTATATCACCCGGTGTGAGAACTTGCGATGATGCGAATTTGGTAGTGAGGCCTTCGCGTGGAAGAGCTGGCGACAAAAAATTTAATTTTTGTATATACTGTCATAAAAAACAACAAAAAATTGCGCGCCATTTGGAAACTCAACATAAAGGGGAAAAAGAAGTGGCGTCGTTTATTCTATTACCAAAAAAGCATTCTGAAAGAAAGGAACTGATAGGTCAGATAAGAAAAAAAGGTAATTTTTTATATAATACCAGTGAAATATACAACGATGGAGAGTTAATAGTATCACGGCGACCTCAACCCAATCTCCCAACAAGTGCCAAAAATTTTAAAGCATGCTCTCACTGCAAGGCGTTCTTTTCTGCAAAGACGCTTCGAACTCATTATGCTCTTTGTACTGGTACGACCAGTAAAGTCAAAAGACTTGTTATGGTTTCCAGTAAAGGCATAATGGGTAGAATCCATCCCCGAGCGTCTGAAAAGGTTCGAAGACATCTTTTCCCCCCGCTAAGGGAAGATGAAATTGTACGCCTAATCAGGTATGACGAATTGATAATTGTATACGCTAATAAAATGTGTGAAAAATATAAAAACATTAGGTTTTTCGAAATGATAAGGCAACGGATGCGATTACTGGGAAGATTCTTAAAAGCAATTAAAATTATCAATAATGATATACAAGACTTTGCCAGCGTGTATGACCCGAAATTTACAGACGACACCACAAAAGCCATTAATACAATTGCTGAATTTGATGAAGCTACTTACACCTATAAGAAACCGAGTCCTGCGTTTGCGTTGGGAACACTCCTAAAGCAAATTGGCAATATTTTCATTACCGAGTGTATTAAAAAACACGACAAAATAAAATTAGAGAACACAGAAAATTTTTTGAAATTGCTTAATCAAGAAGTAAATTTAAATGTTAATAGAACTGTAGGAGAATCCCAGTTACAGATGCAGAGAAGAAAAAAAATAGAGCTACCTTTAACGGAAGATATAAAAAAATTGCACTCTTACTTAGTCCAAAAAAGAAAGGAGTATTTCCAACAGTTAAGTGACAAAATTACAGTTCAAACATTTACTCGGTTAGCTGAAGTAACCCTTCTAGCAATACAAGTGTTTAATCGACGCAGGCCGGGAGAAGTAGAAAGAATTTTAATTGAAGACGTTAAAAGTTACCAGAGTCTTGATCAAGAATCAAATGAGGAAACATATCAAGGCTTATCGTTAGAAAATCAAGAGCTAGCGAAAAAATATGTCAGATTTGCGATAAGAGGAAAGCTAAATAGGACAGTGCCCGTTCTTCTTGACACAAATTTACATGAATGTGTAAAGGTAATAATTAAGGTAAGGGAACAAGTTGGCGTCGATTCGAGAAATCCATATTTATTTGGTATACCTGGAAATCGTAAAAACGAATACCAATATCTTCGGGCATGCAAATTAATGCGTGAATTTTCTGTGGATTGTGGAGCAAAGTATCCGGACAGACTACGAGCCACAGAACTTAGAAAGCACATTGCGACTAAATGTATTTCTCTTAATTTAGAAGAGCAAGAGGTAACTGATTTAGCCAATTTTATGGGACATGCTGAAAAAATACATAAAGAGATATATAGACAACCTATAGTCAGTAGAGACATTTTAAGGATGTCTCGTTTATTAGAAGTAGCACAGGGTGCGAATAAAGACAGTGATGACGAATCAGAACCAGAAGAAAGTGATAAGGATGTTGATGATCTAACTGACGCTGGCATCCTGCAAACACCCTCGCCTGCCAAACGCCGAAAGCGAAGTAGTGAGTACTTTTTACTATATTAATTTAATCAAACAAAGTAGAGGAAGCTAAAATCATTTTTATTTTTTGTATATTAGAAGAAACTCCTGATTCCTGATTACTTAATTCAACAAAACTAAAGAGAAAAAAAGGAAAACGGAAAATGTATACATTGATATTTTTAAAAAGTGATGAGTTTTTGAATTAAACTCTTATATTCATTCCTCTATTTTGTACTTCTCGAATATGATACTTTTTCAGTTATGAATTACAAAATGTTTCTAAAAGTTAAATTCAAAAACTTGCCACCATATTGATAAAATATTTGTTTATATTAGTTTATTCTGTTTACCAAGTATTTAAAAGTTATAATTTTTCCGTCTTTCTTTTCTGCTTTTTAGTTTTCATTAACCAAGTAATGTCAGAAGTTCTTCTTGTCTTCTACTATAACAAATTTTTTTATTATTATTATTATTATTATTATTATTATTATTATTATTATTATTATTATTATTATTATTATTATTATTATTATTATTATTATTATTAATATAATTATTATTATTTTTAGCCTCCCCATATGGCACTGTTAGACGAAGAAGGTGGAGTCAAATGGAAAAAAGCATAGTTGAGAACATCTTTAGCGAACATATAAAAAATAGGACACTACCTTCCCTAGGATTAATCCAACAAGTGATCAGAGAGCATCAGGAGTTACACTCCAGAACGTCACCACAAGTGAAAACGTGGATAAGTAATCAATTTAAAAAACAACATTAAACTTACCCAGATTTAAGTCAAATTATTAATCAGTATTATGGACATGGCTTACTATATTTGAATGGTCAACTCATTTTATTAAAAAAAATTATATTGAAAGATGTTTATGTTATGACTGTGACATAAAAGACATTTGCAGGCATATTTACTCACAATTAAATTTTTTTGATTCGTAATTTAAAAATTAAGGTAACCGGGCGAGTATGAATGTGAGAAAATTATTTCTGCCAATGTCATGTATGTCATAGTCAAATTTGCTGGTTAGTTAATTGTGGTTAAAAATCTTTATATTATTTATATATGACATTTTGTCACAATAGGTGAGAAATATCACTCCCTATGTGATCCTGATGTGATATGAATAAACATTTATCGATGTATAAATAAACGCCAACATATCCAATCTGCTGTCAAATGAGTACATGACAGCAAAATCGCCCCGTGCGGTTGGTGAGGTAAAAATTTTGATAGCTTGGCCCATGTTTTCTAAAGGTGGATTTTATAAAAAAAAATATTGCGGTTGCATCTCTATTACATACAAGGAGTTGAAAATTAAAAAATATAATAAATTATTTCCCTAGATGCCCGTTATTAGTTTCACATATTAACAATAAATGAACAAAATCATTTACAAATTTAAAGATTGTGTACCTAATACTGGGGATGATGTGTAAGATTTTTCAATATTTCCTTTTATTTAGACTCCTAATGATCTGCTAGTCAAAAGTATGTTGGCATTTTGATAGCTTCTGCTAAATGTGAAAAAAAAAAGATTTCTATGCCATTCCTAAATGCCTAATACTAATAGTTAAAGTATGTCTTCTGCAAACAATGATAGTATTTTTATGTTCTGCGTTGACTACTCATTCGTTACAGTTAGAATTAGGTTCGAAAAGTAGACTGAGTAAAATAATTTTAAGTTAAATTTAAGTATGTTAAGATAATTACTAATAGTTTGTTAAATACATTTTGTTTTTTAAATTTGTAGTAAGTAACATTTTTATTAAAATAACCACTATTAGTAAAATAAAAAATGGAACAAGTAAACATGGGGCTGTATATTAGGTACCGCAAGATAATGACCAAAATAGTACACATTTTTTCTATAACTAACAAAAACAAAAAATAATAATTTCAGTAACAACTAATTAGAAGTAATAAACAAATGAAATAAGTAAATATATCCTATATCTATAATAATAATTAAATTTGCTTAATTAGTAATTAAGCAGGAGCCTAACCTCTTGTCCTGGAGTTGAAGGATACTTTCGAGAATATACATAGTGAAAACATTTTTCTAGTTTATTTTTGCTGTTCTATCGGACATATTTGCATATTATCATTTTCAACAAGCGAGAAAGATTTGCAGCTAATTTGAAAAAAAACCGATAGTGAAAAATGAAACCTGTTTGTGTAAACCATTAAATTTAAACAAAAATAATTGTAAGCTTTAATGTATAATCTAGTTACTTTCCTTATTAAAACTCTTAAAATTTTATGTTTTTAGAAAGCAAGCAATACAATAAACTGAGGTTATGTTATTAATTCGATAAATAAATTGGTTGGCCAATCATTCCAACCCTTGTTTATTTTTCGCCATCACGAAACTGTAAAAAATCCACGCTTGTGTACATTATTGGTACGAATGATCTAGTTTTTCTTTATCTATGAATAATCATTCAGGAACGGCCCTAAAATCGTTATTTCGAACAAACCCAATATTGCAATGCAGCAAGGCAACCCTATTTACTACGAGGTTCCCTTTTTTATGATTATTTTATGAACACTTTTTTATCTGTTTTTTTTATTTGTATAAAGCAGGCCATCGACACATAGAGATGTACGAGTGCATCAAAGCGCGTTCATCAACGTCTGCGTGTAAATGTAAATAATGTACGCGCGTTCAAGGAATTTACTTCGTGCACACGTACATATCTCTGTGTCTGTGACCGGCGTAACTCACTATAAATAAAATCTTTCAAAATATGTATTTTTTGTTTTTTTGGCATGGCACCCAAAACAAAAGCTAGTTAGTCGATTCTCCGACTTTTTTGCCTTCCCAGCTCCCCAAACCAAAGTTCTAGCTACGCCATTGTAGATAGGTTTAAGACAATTAAATTATCTAGTCAATAACAATGTACAGTATTAATATAACAGGAACTTTGTACAATAAAAAAAACTAATCAAAACAACTCTCTAACTAACTTAAAGTAATAGTCCATACTTAAAGTGGAGTGGGAATTTAAATGGAAATAAATAAGAAACTTTAACTCTTTCTCCACTGACATTTAGAAACATGTTTTAGAAGTTAGAATCTCTACATGTTTCAAGTGAAGAAACACTTATCCTCAGAAGAATAACTTTAAGAAAGGAAAGAAAAGGTGACTGATGTCTGAACGGGGCTTAAGATCCATAGTTATTTAGATTGTATTCTGAAATTTAATAATGAAGAAACATATTACCAAAATAATTGTAGAAAGGGACCAGTGATAAAATTCTGGATAGCACTCACAGGTGTAAGGTCGAAATTATCATGTGTGTGCTATGCAGAATTTTATTATTAGTCCCTTTCTATAATTAATTTGATAATATTTCTTTTTTATTAAATTTCAGAATACAATCTAAATAACCATGAATCTAAACCTCCATTAAGACATCAGTCACCTTTTCTTTCTTAAAGGTATTCTCCTGAGGATGAGTGTTTCTATACTCGATACCACTAGAGATTCTAACTTCTAAAACATTTTTCCAAACATATCAGTGAAGGAAACTTAGAGTTTCTTATTTCTTTCCATTTAACTCTCAAATGGTTGAAAATAAACTTTTTATTCAATGGTAACATTATAAACCTTAAGGCCCATATAATTTGAATCTTTTTAAATTTTTAATGTTTGCCGGCATGCATACAAGATTAAAATGGAAAAAGGTATATGCCGCCACTGGGAATTGATTCCAGAACCTCTCGATTAAGCCTTAAATGCGCTGCCAATTGGGCCACGGAGTACTTGATATTCTCTCATCAACTTAGGTCATATAACTTACTCACTTTTATGTTAGTTGTAACAGTCTAGAATTGCCTGCGATTCATTGACCGGATGATGTTATAAGGGGAAAGTAAAATTCATTTACTACCACTGATCATTAAGAACTAATTTTTCTAGAGAGAAAATATCAAGTCCTTCGTGGCGCAATTGGCATCAAGAAGTTCGGGGTTCGATTCCCAGCGGAGACATAAAATTTTTCAATTGTAATCTTGTCTACACGCCGGCAAACATTTATTTTAAAAATCAAATAGAGCCACCAACACACCTACATTTTAAACTTTCTGTTTCTTTTGAAGGGAAAATAAAATAAAAATAAGATAAAACTAGTATAGGTACTTAGTTATAGTCTATATTTGATTTGACGTGTGTAAATGCTAAAATTGTATGTTAACATGAATAAAGTATCAGTATCAGTATCAGTATCAGTATCAGTATCAGTATCAGTATCAGTATCAGTATCAGTATCAGTATCAGTATCAGTATCAGTATCAGTATCAGTATCAGTATCAGTATCAGTATCAGTATCAGTATCAGTATCAGTATCAGTATCAGTATCAGTATCAGTATCAGTATCAGTATCAGTATCAGTATCAGTATCAGTATCAGTATCAGTAACTGTTTAGGGCTAGATGTCACTGTTTAGAGATCTCTTCCTGATTCCTGCAGATGTCTGTTTATATCGATTATAAGACCGAAGTTGGTGAGAGAATATCAGATCCTACGTGGCGCTGTTGGCGGTGCATTTGAGGCTTAATCGAGAGGTTTTTTAGGTTCGATCCCCATCGAAGGTATAAAACTTTTTTCAATTTTAAGTTTGTCTGCACGCCGGCAAACATTTATTTTAAGTTTAATTAAATCCTGACAGAATTGAAAAAATACACGATTTAATCCAGCCAGTAATTGTACGGACTTGAACTAGGTTTCATTTCTACCGGAGTTTTATAAACTTCTTTATGCCACCCCATAAATACGCATTAATTTAAATAAGTAATTTAAAATATGATCACAGGGCTAAGGTAAGTGATAACTTTAAAACCATTTTAGTCAAAGCCTACTTTACAAAAATAGTAAAGACAAAAATGTCTTATGAACTTAACACAAGCAGAGAATTTAAGATTTTATTAAATTGCTCATAATTATTCTAAAACGACTATGGATAGTGACATCAGATCAAACATTTAGATAGGTAATTTAATTCTCTACAAGTTAGTAAGGGTGGTCCCTTTGTAAAAATTGACATATTTATTTAAATAATCAGATTGGCACAATTTAAAAAAACCGTTATATATAAAACATAAAACCTGCGTTATGACATCTAAAGATCTATGTTTTAGTTAAAAGTTCGTAAAATTTTAAATAACTACAAAAAAAAACATTGTTTTATTAGTTTACTGAACGTCCTTCTCGGAAAGGTTTTTACATAAAAAGTCATTTTATTATTCCTATCTTAAAAACGGTTGTAGATAGGTATTTATAAAAAAAAGTTACTTATATTTTAATAAGGTATCAAAAAATGCTAAAATATTTATATAGGGTATTCTATTTAACATATCAAAGTTGGCCATAACCCGACAAAACGTCAAATTATAATATTTTAAAAGTTTGAAGTCTGCTACCAAATTATCTAAAAGATAACTTTACTCGTTTCTGAAATCTTGTGATAACCACTCAAGGTGAATCACCCTGTATATTATTGGTAATTGGATGCGATGAATGATCCAAAAATTAATACACTGTGTGATTGACTGGCGACACAGATGCAGAGTAAATCAAAACTCTGTGATAAAATTGGGGAATACATTTCTCTTACATTTAAAAGTATGGCAGAAGAGTTCAGAGTCAGTTCCTATCATTTCCTAATTTCAACGAGGATTTTAATGGGTGACGTGTGTAGTAAAGAAGGGTTGTCCACTCAAAGTCAACCAAAATATTACTTAAAGAAAACTATCTAAACCACATTCGTTCCATACCTGTTGTTTTATACCTATGGTTTAAACACACGACTGTATATTAATATTTTTTAAATAGAGCTTGGTAATTGTCCAGATAATTAAAATATTAAAAAATTAATTTTCGCCGTATTTTTTTTACCCATCTTTAAATTTTGCTTTAACAATTATCCCATTTTATCACTTTTAATGCAAACGGTAAACTTCTATAAATTAACGGTTCCTGGAACTATACATTAGCTGGGCATACACTAACCTGTCCTGGAACTATACATTAGCTGTGCTTACAATAAACGGTCTTGGAACTATACATAAGATGCACATATAATAAACAGTCCTGGAACTATACATTAACTGTGCGTACAATATACTGTCCTGGAACTATACATTAGCTGTGCATACAATATACGGTCCTGGAACTATGTCTTAGCTGTATATACAATGAACGGTCCTGGAACTATACATTAACTGTGTGTACAATAACCTGTCCTGGAACTATACATAAGCTGTGCGTACAATTTAAATGTCCTGGAACTACATTTGCTGTATGAAGAGTCCTGAAATAGGGGGTCAGTCTTGGCCCAAAAAGTGTGATAACAAAAGGTTGTATTTTTAAATTGAACACCTAATATTTTATTCCATATTTAGGTTCGCATTATTCTTGGTTGCAACTATTTTTAACCATAATTAACTAACCAGCAAATTTGACTGTGACATACATTTTATTGGTGGGCATTATTTACTCACAATCAAAGGTGCATGATTAGTAAATTAAAAATAGCTAACCGGGTCACTATGATTGCGAGAAAAGTATTTCTGCCAATGTCATGTATGTCACCGTCAAAGCTGATGGTTAGATAATTATTGTTAAAAATATCTTTACGACCCGACATAAGTGTTCTTTATTATTGTTCAAAATTGTATTCAAGTTACTTTGGTAGTTTAGGAATAATCAGGATCCATTACTAATCCATACTTGTTCATAAGAATCAATATAATATTCTTTGATAATAATTTTAAGGCATATGATAAATTGCGCTTAATTAATTAGCAAACTATTGATTTGAGCCCTCGACATTAAAAAATGGTGAGAAGAACCATTAAGTATTAATATTGACGGTCTATTTCCATTTTGGTAAATATTACCTCGTACCTTTTAAAACCTTTTAACTACAATCTTGAACACTCCGGTCAAAATTCGGGAAAGAATTGTTTTTTTAATTGCATTTTTAGGAAATCTAAATTACTTTATAATCACTTGAAACAAAGTATCTACCAAATATTGATGTCAAATTATTTAAAGTTCCTTTAAAAAAAATTATCAAATATATTTTAAAAAATGATGAAAATTGACACAAAATATCTAAGTTTGCACCAACTTTTTGAACACCCTGTATTACTTTGATCTCATATATGCCAACTTTATTAAGAGTTTAGTGATTCTATAGCAAGAATATCCTTTTTCTGAATTTTGGCCAGAAAACTTTTAATAATAGTAAAAATCAAGCCATTTTAGTATGAACTTATTTTTCCCAAAATATTATTTAAAAAATCATATATTGGCAAAGTTGCATTTGTTGGTAAATAAAATTTAAATTTAGGGGAACTATAGGGGCTTTAATGCTAAAAAAAATATGTGGCGTTCTATTAATAAAAAATTGCATGTATGGTACACCCTGCATTTTTGAGACCCTCCGTATATTTAAAATTATTTTTAAAAGCAAGATGTGCTTAATTAGACCTGTTCACCTTTTTTACTATAAGGAGCCCCACAGAGGCTTTGTTAGTTAGTACTAAACTTCACTGCCTTACTTGCCTGTCCCGGAAGTAGACAATTCTTACAATAATGCATGTACCAAAAAATTAGCGTAACATATTAAGGAATAGAAAACATTTTATATAAGTAATTATAATAAGTAATACAACTGTCTACATATAAACCTTCAAAATTGTATCAAAAGCTATATATGCAAAAAAGTCTTGGAACACGACATAGTAAACAAAAAGTCCTATATATAAAAAAAGTGCCCATCAATTTGAAAAAAAACTATTTTTTGATAAAGAGAACCTTATATATGAACTATGTATACCTATGTATACACCCCTTTCATAATGTCCCGGAACACGACGAATGACATATATATATATATATATATATATATATATAAAGGCAAAGTGTATAGTTATTGATATTCATTTAGACTATTTAATCCTATAGACGACATGGTTAGATCTAACCACTAGAAGTCAGCGGAAAAGTCTGTAGAAATACAACTATAGGTTCGTCTCAATTAAGAGTAGGTATGAAAATAAAGAAAAGTTAGTGTACTTAAATACATAATTTATATTTGTGAAAAAAGTAATCCTAATATATATATATAATGATTATATTAAGTAAAAGTAATAGTTACAATATAATCAACAATTAAATATATGTTTTTTTCCATATTGAAATTGAAATGTTACTAACACAACCCAGCTTGCTCAACCCAAATATGCCAACAATTTCATTCAATAAATAATAACCATTTAATTTTCAATTTTCTTCAGTAATTATTCATTTCTTACTGCTGAAATTGGTTGTCGTATCTTTTTGTGGCAAAAATTCTATATTTTTTGATTACTGAATCCAATATAATATAACATAAATTCAACGAATGAATAGGGGTGGAGGGTAGCAGAGGGGTGGAGGAAGGGGTAATTAGGTGATAGTTATGTATTGAAACGTTTTTTAGGTCATCAAACATCATCGTCATACATTGTTTTACTTTTAAGTCCATTTGGAACAGCATTATTGAGCCATTATAAAAAAGTCCAAAATCAGAAAACTTTCAAAGTATGGCCAAATTGAAAATATTCGAGGAAAATGTCAGTCGTTTGTGGTTTCTACTTAATTGGATGTCTAAAAATCAGGAAAAATGATTGACTGATGATTTTGGTTGAATTTCTGAAAAAGCCATGCTAAAGACTGAAAAATTGGATTTTTCGAGATTTTGTAGGTCACCCAGGGAAGAACGTCGTGATTCGATTTGTCAGTCAAGTGCATTTTTGCTGTCATTTTATCCAAACGAAGAGGTAGAAAGAAGTTTTGGAGGGGCTCCTTACTATGGCCAACAAAATGGCGGTCAAAAAACAAATTATAATCTTCCATTTGGCCTAATTCACGATCTAGTGGTTAGATCGCAACGAGATTTTAGATACATGATCTTGGCAACCTACAGAACCTAATTTTCAACCTGACTGACGGGCTCCTCACTATGGCCAATCGCCCTATGTCATTATTGCCAATAAATCTTAAAGTTGATGGGTAAAAGCAAAACTTCAAGCACCAGGGTGTTCAGTGGAGTAATGGCAACGTTTTTTCAAACTCGACTGACGGGCAGCCAACTATGGCGTTTTTGCACGCTAGCTCCTTAACTATTAAGACCACACGACAGAAGTGAAAACTTCAACAAGGTGAAATTAATAATATCAAATACAATTGTTCGGGTTTGAAGACGTTAATTAGTATGAGACAATTATGCAGTATTGTTCTGGCATTTTTTTCAAGGGTTGTTCAATTTTAGGAAATATCTTTTTTCGTATGCAGTAAAATTATCCCGTATTCCAAGTTTATGTTATTTTTATGATTGCTTACGAACCTAACCTAAAAGAAACAAAATTGAAAAGCAAAATGTTAGGTCTTAGTTCCCCGACAATTATTACAACCACCGCATGCCATTTATATTACTTTGCAACGAAAAAACTATAATTATCACAAACATACCTGAGACGCAACAAGTGTCTATCTTGTGATCTTAAACACACAAACAACGCACACTGTTTTCACGTCGATACTGAATGCGGCTGATGCAGTGATGCGGCATGCTCTTTCATATAACTTTCATTCGGGTCAGTTCGGATTGAATATAGGAGTCGAATTCGAGCGTAACACAGCCGAGCGTAACGCGTGACACAATTGTAACGCGTGACGGCTCAGTTTAATTTAGTGCCAACAAAAAGTGCTAAACGCGCCTAAAGAAGTTTTCACTTCAAAAATCACTTGTACAGGGTATTTCATTAAGGGTGACGAGGTACCATATATCAGAAACTGATTTTCGTAGAGCTTTTGAAAAAAAATCGTCATGGAAAGTTGGCAAGAGAAATAATTGCTGGAAATTATTTTTCCTAAAGATTCTTACTCTACCGCTAGGGCAAAAATGGCATTTATCTAGAATATATAAGTTCTCAAATAAATGCTAGAAGGTTACCGAAATTCTACCTGTCTTGTGTTTAATATGTTCTCCTGTAGGACGTAAAATAAGGGCAGCGGAGAAGGGGGAAATTCTACTGATTAAAGTATCTATATTTTTGGTTATTCGTATAGCATTTATGATTTAGTTGATTGATTGTGCTTGTAAAAGGTAGTTAATTACCCGAGATCCCAAAAGAAGAAGAATTAGGTTAGAGTGAGTTGTTGAAGAAAAATAAAGACCATGTTTAAAGGTTGATGTTTAACTACCAAACAATTGAGTATTTTAAAGAATATAACAATAAACATTACAATTTGGCGACGAGTAAGTAAAAAACAACATGGAAAACACGCTGGGAAGTATAGAGACCTTCAATGTTCACTCAGCAAACACAGACTGATTAACGTATTAGCTTCCCACCTTTCGGTATTAGCACGCGAAGACTACCAACCATCTAGCCAAACCACCTTCAAGGGAACCCCTACTACCTCCACGTCTCCTGACCTCTCCCCTCTGCCTACAGGCGTGCCTGGCGACAGAGGCGAACAGCGAATTAGTGGGGAAAGAAGACCCTTGCCCATCATGTGGGACTTCCAACTGGCTTTTTTTACCTCCCTCCCTGTCACAATTTGCCAGACTGTGACTCGCTCTCCATAACATCCCATTTTATGACTCCCCTTTTTGACACAATCTTTTTGTTTATGATTCTTTTTATTTATGATCCCCCTTTTTTCCTCCCTAAGACCCTCTCTCCATTTATTTTCTGTTTTATGTGTGTCCTTTCCTCTTTTTCCCCTTTTTTCTTTTTTCTTTTTTTCACCTTTTTGGTTTTTTTCGCCTACTGTTGGCTTTTTTCATCTTGTTCTTAACTCTATATTTACAATTTTATTACCCGACATGTTATACCGATCCTAATTACCCTATGCTATCCTAAAGTATACTACTTACAATTTACACCAATATGACTCGCATTTCTTAGTTTCCATCGAATTTTACAATATTTACGATATCTACCGTACGTCTTACTTCTATTTTTTTACAACTTATACCCTACTCGCTAATCCTTCTATATTTACAATACCCCTCATTTCCCTTACTCTTCCTCAGTGTCCAGACATTCTTTCGCCCACTGATTGAGTAGTCTTATATTCTCCTTACTTCCTTTATTTCTAACCCTCAGCTGCCCTGTGCCCCCCGCTATTTGCCGTCTATAGCTCGTTCTGCCCGCCACTCTCTCTCTCCTACTACAAATTTCTCGCACATGAGACATTGTTTCTATTCCGTTACCACACTCACACTCGCCATCTCCCTCTATTCGTCGAAAACGTGCTAAATATCCACTGACATTTCCGTGCCCTGTCAACAGCTGTGTTCCTTTAAAGGAGAGATCCAGCCTGTCAGTTCCGACCTCCCTACACATTCTGTAGACTTCTCTTCCTTTTCCTGAAATGTCCCAGTCTATTTGCCAATTTTGGTGTATTCTTTGATATAGCAGTTTTTTTCTCCTTTTATTTTTATTTAGAATGATATTTACATGCTGTCCATCTGCTACTTCTGCCATTCTTCTTCTTCTTGCTTCTTCATCCGCCAGCCTTATTCCCTCTTCCGTTCTTGGTCTTCTCCCTATTTTTATATGTTTTTCCGTATTTAGCATTCTTTGTATTAGCGCTATACCTTTATGTTTTGTTCTATAATTTTTTATCAAATGTATTATTCCTTCGTTATCTGTTATAATCGTAGCATGTTCTAGTCCTTTGTTCACTGCTACTCTTATTCCATGGTGTATTGCTTGTAGCTCTGCTTCCACTGTATTTGCCGTTATATTTAGCGTTGCACCTCCCAGTTCCCATTCTCCCGTTATTCCTTTGCAACTCCATCCTATTCCCATTCTTCCTTGTTACTGGCATCTACATATATTTTTGTGTCGTCATTGTCTTGTTCTTTTCCCGTAATGTCTATTCTCTTCTCTGGCTTTACTCTTTCTATTTCTTCTATTAATTCTATATTTCTTTCTTCCACTGTCTCTATGTACTGTATGTGAGTTTGGTAGGCAATTATGTGAGTCGGTTCCATACCAGTGATTATCTGCAGGGCTACCGTCGATGTTGTTCTGTATGCTCTGGCTATGCATATCAGAAACAGCCTCTCCGTGGCTTCCAGCTGTTTCTTCACTCTTGTATCCCGTGCCTTAATTCCCCAGATCTCCGCCCCATTCATAATTGCTGGCTTGACCACTCCTTCATAGATCATCCTTGCCATGTCTTTATTGATCCTCCCCTTGTTCCTTGCCAGCCCCATCATCCTTGTTGCCAGTCCTTCCGCCTTTCCTCTAATCCATTTAACGTGTTCAATGTAGTTCAGCTTGTTGTCAAGTCTAATTCCTAAGTAATCTACCGTTTCTTCTATTGCAAGTCTTTAATGTCCTTGTTGTATGACTGGGCCTCTGATTTTGCCCCTCGCTTCAATGAACATCGCCTTGGTTTTTCGAGTATTGTATTCTAGCCTTGCTTCCTCTCTCCATCTGTTACATTCTTCGCACACTATCTTCCACATCCTTTCTATCTCCTTTACCGAATTCCCGCTTATTATTAAGATCTGGTCATCTGCAAAAGCTTGCACTTTGATGTCTGGGTATCTTGTGCTTAAGATCCCCATTCTTCTAAACCAACCCTCCATATTTATTAGCCATAGTGTTGGTCCTAATGTGGATCCCTGTGGGACTCCCTTATCCGTTGTCCTAGTTTCTTCCCCACTTTTTATTTTTCTATTTCTTAGGAAACTCCAGCAAAGCTCACTTATTTTTGGGGGTATTCTGTTTGTGTCCAAAATCCTGTCAATTTCTATTTTCCAAGCCGTGTTGAACGCATTGCTTAGGTCTAGAGTGACTAGTAGTGTGTGTTTTCCTTCTTTTTTCTTTTCTTTAATTCTGTCTGTCGCTGTTTTTATCGCCTCAATTGTATTTCTGTTCACCCTGAATTCACACTGTTCATTTGAGAAAACGTTGTTGGTTTCACAGTAATTCTTTAGTCGCATGTTTATTAGTTTATCCAACACTTTCCCCAGTGTTGGAAGCAGACTGATTGGTCGGTATCCTCCCGCTGTTTTTGGTATCCAACATAAGTTTGCAATTTTGCTTCCCATATGTAGACCATTGCTTCGTTTGGTATCCTGTCGTCTGCTGTCGCTTTCTTCTTTTTTAGTGATCTTATAATTTCGTCTATTTCTGTCTTTGTCCAGTTTCTCGTTGTTCTGTCTTCCTCTCTGTTCTTTTTCCTGTTCAGTTCATATTCTTTTAACGATTCCTTTTCTTGTTCCGTAAGTCTTGGATGATATTCTTCCATCAGGTATTCGTTGTCCTCTTTGTCATTTTTTGCATATCCACCTCCTTTCATTGCTAGGTCCTTTTTTCCTTGCTTCACCCCCATTTTCTTCAGGTATTCCCACGCCTTATCCCAGCTTTCATTTTCCGTTAATTCCTCTATGCCTCTGTTGTACGCTTCCAATTTCTTCTTCTTGATTTTCTTTTTATATGTATTTCTAGCCTCTATGTATATTTGTCTTTTTTCTACTCTACCCATTTCTGTCCTTTCTCTTTGCCATTCCTGTCTGTGTTTGTTAATTTGCCTTCTATCTCTCTCCATTTCTTCATCCCACCACCATGTTTTTTCTCCCTCTGTTCTCCAGGTCTTTTGTATATACTTTTGACAGGTTTTACTGCAATACTCCTGAAAGGTTTGGCATTCTTTTTCTAGTTCTTTTTCCGTACTTATGTTCTGTGTCTCTTTGTATTCCGAGATTTTATTCTTGAAAGTTGTCCAGTTTGTTCTTGTGAAATTGTAGTATTTCTTTTGCCTTTTTTCTTCCTTTTTGTCTATATTTATTTCGTAGGTTATATACCTATGGTCACTTAGCGTTTCTTCTTTTTGGACCTTCCAGCTATATATATGTGCCTCTCTTGTCATCGTGATATCTATCCAGCTATTTCCCCTAGAGCTGCTAAATGTTGATATGTCTTCGTTATTATTTCTTATTACATACCCATTTTCCAAGCTCCAAGCATTATTTCTTCCCCCATTTGGTCCGTTTCCGTTCCTCCCCAAGCCCTGTTCTTTGCATTGAAATCCCCCCCTATAATAATTTTCCCCTTCAGTTTTTTAATTTCTCCTTGAATTTCCATAAACCTCCTATTACTGTTTCCTCCAGGTTCATCGTATATGTTTACTATATTTATCAAATTCATCTTTACCCATTATTTTGACTCCAATACAATTGTCTTTTTGTAGGTCTTCCATTGTTCTTGCGTTCATCCCTTCCTTAGTCCATATTTCCACCTTTGAAGTTTCCTCGTTTTTATGCCTACAATAATTTTCCCATTCTTTCAAGTTTTTGTATGGCTCCTGTATAACATCTATATTCCACTCTTCCGCTCTCTCCTTCATCAATTCGCTTGCTTCTCTTCCTCTCCCTGCATTCCATTGTAGTATTCTAATTCTGGTATCCATTGTAGTTTATTTGTCTCCTGTCAGCCTGTAGTTTCCTTAGATATGTTGGGCATCTCTTGTCTTTTGCCGAGTGTATTCTGTCTTCTCTTCTAATTTTCATATGTCTACAGTTTGGACAATCTAAAGGTCTTCTCTCATCGCATTTCGCACCTTCATGGGTTCCACCGCATTTGTAGCATTGTTCTTCCTCTTTGCAATACCTTTGAACATGTCCAAAGCGACTGCATCTAAAACACATCGGTATGTCATGATCCTCATCCACTCTCTTTGTCATTAAGTCGATATTTATAGTGCCTTTAGTGATCACCGCTCGAAACGCCTTTGCATTTATTTTTATTAAGTAGTTAGCTCTGTACATATTTCTGCACGGTCTCCTTGCTATTATTTTTATGTCTTCCCTTTTACTAACATTGTCACGTATTTCTTTGTTTTCCTCCCAAATCGCGTCAATAAAGTCCTCATCTGTCATGCTCTTCTCGACTCCTATTACCATTAGTATTGGATCCCTCTGATTCCTTCTGTCTTCCTCTATCGACATGTCTGCGCATTGTTCTAGCTTTTCCTTTATTTTCTTTAGTTGTGTCTCGTTTTCAGCCTCTAGTATTAATTTTCCTCTGTGCGTTGTTTTAACCTGTTTTAATTTCATTATGCCGTCGTCTGTTCCTAATCTCGGTTTTAATTCTCTTAATATATCCCTTGCTGTTGAAACCTCCTCTTTGCCTCCTTTTTTTATTATTACTATTTCATGTTTCTGTGCCGGGTCTTTTGTTGGTGAAGTCCATTGTTTGTAAACCGTTGGTTCATAATTTTTTGTTTGCGTTACAGTCGCGTATGTTCTTCCTTTTTTTTGTTCAGTTTCCGTTTCGCTATCTCCTGCATTGTTTTGTACTCTCTTTCTCCTTTTACTTTTCTTTACCGTTTTCCAACCTTCCAGTTCCTCCTGTTCTGACTCTTTTCCTGATTCTCTTTCTGTTGCTGTATCTTTGTTTGTTGAAATCGAAATTAATTCGCTGAGTTCGCTATTCTGCCTGTTAATGTTTGCCCCATCTTTCTTTTTGTTCGTGTTTTCTTTATTTATTCCATTGCCTGTAAACTCTCTAATTCCTCGAATTTCCAGCTCGCGCATTTGTTTGAGTATGTATTCAGTCTCTTTGTATTCGTTTAGTCTCTCTTCAACTCTCCCGCATAGCCATTTATTTCTTTCTCTCTCGAGCTTTAGTTCTCCTCTCATTGTTGTCACCATATTTGTGAGTTCTAGCGTCTTACCGAATATTTCGGTCATGCCCGCTTTTACGTTCAAAACATCTTGCGTATTAAATGATATTTTGCCTCTGTCTGCTCTGCTTGTGGCAGTCTCCACTTTTTCGCAGCTCTGCTTTATGACCTCTACTATGTCCTCTATCTTTTTATCCTCCTCTATCTCATCTATTTCTGACTGTGACCTTAGGTAATTCCCTGCTGATGCTCGAATTTCGTATTCTAGGCTCTTGGTAGCCTTTTCTTTTGTTTTAAGCTCCTCTAGTTTACTTTTCTTTATTGCCTCTGCCATTTCTCTCCAATATTTTCTTTGTTCTGCTTTTTGCTGTTCTTTCATGGCCCTTTGTGCTCTTATTTTTTCCAGAAAGTTGCCTTCTTTTTCTTCTTTTCCTGTTTCCTCATTTTCTCCTAACATTTTCTCGCCCTTTCTGTGTTGCTCCTTGTTTGTATCGTCTTCTTCTTCTGTTTGTTCATTTTCTTTCTCTATTTCTTGTTCTGGCCCTTCCTGTATTTCTGTTTGTGTTTCTACCTCTGTCTCTGTTACAAAAACATCATTATTCATGTCTCTTTCTTCCCTATCAATTGTGTTGTTAAGGAAATCTCTCACCTCATCGTCCATTTCAAAATCCAGCAGATTTCTAGCTTTTTTTATTACTTCTGGTGGCGTTCTCATTAGTGATTGTCTCCTTGGTATACCAGTCGACGTTGATTCCATTCTCGCAATATCTTCGTCTGTCCATTCATTCGCAGATTGGTATATTGATCTTTTTGACCTTTTATTGTCTCCTTCAAAACTCATTTCTACACTGATCGGCTCTAATAGTAAGGATTAACGTTTATTTTAAATATTTCTTAATTCTATTTTTAACCCTATTTAGAACTAATTTAGAACTAATTTTTAACCTTATTTACACTATTTACCTACCTATCCTTATATTCTAAGTCTTATCTATTACTTACAAACCTATATATATTTTATTTTACATTTTTATTTTACATTTGACTCTTGCTTAATTTTCTAATTCCAAAAACCTGCAAAATTGTTCCAAGTCGCTGTCTAACGCTCGACAGTCACAAACACTCCCGTTCAATTTGCTGGTGTATGATAGTCACAATATTAATTATCTACTATCTGGCGGACACAATTTATTTGCTAACGACTGCCTGTCACAAATTTTGTTCGCGCACTAAAACATGTCGGTCACAAATTTTTTTCTAGGGCCTGACAGCAAACACAGGGGTGAAGTGGGAAAAATGGATCAAAAGATTTGACATTTTCTTAATTGCATCAGGTATGACAAACGACGATGAAAAAAACGCAACGCTATTACATTGTGTAGGAAAAGAAGTGTTCGAAATTTTCAGTTCTTTGCCTGAACCAACTCCTCAAACTGATCCAACCACAAACAAGCCCATTAACAGAACACAGTATGAAATAACAAAGATTAAATTAGATAAACATTTTGCACCACAAATTAACCAAGAATTTGAAATTTACAACTTCCGTCTAACAAAACAAATAAACTTAGAAACAAGTGAGGAATACTACGTTCGGTTATTAAAACTCAGTAAAAGCTGTAATTTTACAGATAGAGATAAAGAGATTAAATCGCAGATCATACAAAGAACGAGGTTGTCAAAGCTTCGTAGATATGCGATGACGAATAATCCAACATTACAACAAGTTATTACTCAAGCAAAAATTTATGAATTAACAGAGAAGCAAGTCACTGAAATGGAAAGTTGTTAATTAGGCATAAACATAATTAAACATAACACAATAGAACAATACATTTAACAAAAACAGATCTTTTAACAACAGCAACACCAACACTCACAACGAGAACCAAAATAAAACCTGTAAAAACTGTGGTAACAACTGGCATAAAAATGGTCGAAAAGCTTGCTCTGCCTTTAATGTATTGTATGATTGTATTGCGATTGTATGTAACTTGATTAAATAGTTAAATAATAATATATTACTAAGAATACTATAACCTACCTTATGACAAAAGCATGTTTTCTAACAATATTTTGCACTTTCCTATAATAATTGTTTCCATCAATTGCGTCAAGATTTTCTATAAGAGTTTCTAATATGTTCAGTTGAGCAGTAGCGAACATCATCGGTATTATTGTTGTCACTTCATTGGACGCATATATATTAACATTACCAAAGACAATTATACTATTCACAACTATTACCAGCAATGCATTTTCATTTTCTTTAAAAGGGAACCAAAGTGGTAATACCATGGAATCTTGAAGCATCTGTTTTTCGCTTATGTTCCCAGCTCGGTATTTATTTATGTATATCGCTGATCGAATAAAAACTAATTGTAGTGAAAATACAATTATTGCTGTAATGAAGGCCCGTCCAAGCATGGTACAAATATTTACCTTCTTCTTGTAAATCTTAACTATTTTATCATTTGACGACAAACTGATTTTTTCTTCTTCGTTCATAATTTCTCGGTAAAGTACTGACACGCCGTTCTTTTCAAAGATAAGAGTTTTAATATTTATCATCAACGAACTGAGACAAGTCGAAAAACAGAAGAATTTATATTCAATATCGGCTCTGATTAATATCAGCTGAATCAGTTTTGTAAACATTAACGCCAGGGTTAGCAATGAAATTAACTTGTTGATTCGGCGGTACCAAAATTGGAAGAAACGTAAAGTTGGGTTTTCTGTCCATTCTGAATTCCATGCACCCGACATAACCATGTAGTACTTTATACTTGCGATAATCATTATTCTGTAATTCAAATTTATTAGTTTTAATTTACTCTTAAATAATGGTATATAGATATCTTTAGCAAAGGAGCTGAAGCGAGGGTTGCGCTAGAAAAACTTTTTATAAAAGAATTTAAAAAATTAGCATAGATTAAGTAAATTAGTGTACCTTTTTTGACTGGAACTAACGATCGAATAAAAATAATTTATGAAAAACAATTAAATACAAGTCAAGCAAGTGTTAATTAGTAAAAAATTAATAAAAGCTAATAACAAACCCACGTAATTCTTTATATTTTAAAGAAATTTTGTTAACAAGTTGTATAGTATATTTGAATTTGATTTGATTTGATTATAGTTGTACTTCCCAACCGGAAACCCCCACCTTACCCCCACCTTACTATCAGGTCATATATATAGTTGATAAACCATGTGTCCTACCTCTTACTATGTGGAACTAGACTAATAAACGTTTTGTGAGTAAAAACTACGTCGTTTTCCTAAGAGCAACTGTGGAAATACACCACAATAATTGGCGACGAGGATTAAAGTTACGTACGCGAGTGCAAGCTAAGCTAGTGCAAGAAGTTTCAATTCCAAAAAAAGCAGCAGAACCAAGTCGGTGATAAGAAAAATGGCGGAAAGCGTGGGTAATCTAAAAGAGTTCGCTCTCAAAAGTTCGGACTGGACATTTTTTCGGGCACGGTTGGAAAATTATTTCGTGGCTAATGGCATTAAAGCTGAAACAGATGCCATTAAAATGCGCGCAATATTACTCAACGTGCTTAATGAAAAAGCGTACCAGCTTGTGTTCGACTTAGTGAGCCCGGCTAAGCCAGAAGAAAAAACGTACAAACAGCTTGTTGAAGTGTTAAATGATCATTTCAAGCCGCAACAATAGCAATTTACGTTACAAGACCGGAAAGTAGTGTTTTTTAGGTCGAGATAAGCATTTCCAGGGCGAGCCGTATGCGAGTCCTGGAAGCTTTAAGAGACCTGGAAAACACTAATTTTCGGTTGCGTGACGTACAATATTTGTTTTTAAGACCGACACTTCAATATACTTACATTAATATTTTATATTATTTTTAAGTGCGTCGTATGACTTCTCGTAATGGGCTTTTGATTTTACTGGCAATATATCGTAAGTCGCTTTTCCTTGCTGCTTCCAAAATTTCTTCTGAAATCTCATTTTCCGTGTCGGATAATTCAAAATCTGAATTCATATTGTTAAATTTGCGCGAACTCGCGAAACAAGTTTGACATAAACAACAAATTAAAAATCGACGAACTGCCACTCGACACTACATCGAAATGTTGTTGTCATAGTAACGAAATCAAGGTAACTTGTATTATCAAGGAGCGATGGGAAAAACAAAAAACAGGGACCGGAAAAATCTTTTTTAAAACCGACCAGAAAATTTACACTTTCTGGACTATTTTTCGTCTAGAAAATAACGTTTTTCCGGTCTCTTATGTCACTGTCACCCTGTTATTTGTTTTTCCAATCGCTCTTTGATAATACAAGATACCTTGATTTCGTTATTATGACAACATTTCGATGTATTGTCGAGTGACAGTTCGTTGATTTTTAATTTTGTTCTTTATGTCAAACTTGTTTCGCGTAGATTATAAAATATATCGAAGTGACGGTCTTAAAAAAAATATTGTACGTCACGCAACCGAAAATTAGTGTTTTCCAGGTCTCTCCAAGCTTCCAGGACTCGCCTATGGCTCGCCCTGGAAATGCTTGTCTCGACCTGAAAAACACTACTTTCCGGTCTTGTAACGCAAATTACTATTTCCGGTCTCTAACGTCACTTTTCCGGTCTTGCGATCGGAAAAAGGTTATTTTCTAGACGAAAAATTGTCTAGAAAGTGTATGTTTTCTGGTCGATTTTAAAAAAAGTGCGTTTGCGGCCCCATTTAAGTTTTACTGTGCCCGGAAAGAGTCGGTCGAAACAGCGAGCGTGTGGGCAGCCAGGCTACTAGGACTTGCAGTAGGCTGTGAATTCAACGAGCTAAAAGTTTGTCTCCGCGACAAATTCGTGTTCGGTTTCGACAAGGGCCATGTGATGGATCGTTTAATGGAAGAAGAAGTGGCAACAGAGCTAGAAAAGATGATCAGTTTGGCGGCGTCTAAAATGGCGGCAAGGGAATTGCAAGAAATACAGCAAGTTATGGTAAAAGAGGAACCAATCCACCATATCCAAGGGGGCGCAAAAACCGCTGCAAAGAACCAACTGGGATGGAGAGACATGTCGGCGTAGACGCGGCAAGCAGGACAGACGGGAAGAAACAGACGTCATCAACCGAGTACGGCGCGCCATCCACAACATGGCGGCAGCTGCGAGGTGTGTGGGAGGCAGAACCATAACAAAGATAAGCGTTTTTTATAAAAAATTTACTTGTAACAAATGCAAAAATGTAGGTCATCTAGCTAAGTGCTGCAAATTAAGGTATACAAATAATAACTTTTTTTACAAAATTCCGACGGATACGACGTAAACAATGAAAATGTAAACATTCCAAATGATAATAACAACCTGTTTAATATGTTGGATTGGATTGGCATACATCTGGCAAGTTTAGGTTAAACGTTTTAATAGAGAATATTAAAATTAATTTGTCAATTAGACACAGGCAGTGGAGTTTCCTGCCTGTCGAAGAAGTGTTATTTAAAATATTTTCCATATATTAAGTTAAAAGCAACCAGTAGAAGTTTTCTATTTTATAATTCCTATCAAGTACGCCCCTTGAGAACAGTTACCTTACAAATAATGTTTAATAAAGTTAAGAGATTTTTATTTTATTATCGCAATACTCCGCATTCCACTACTGGTGTAAGATCAGCGATACTAATGTTTAATAAGAACTTAAAAACTAGATTTTCAGCCCTCTTGCCCACAGAAAGTACTACCCGTATGAACAGTGTAAATATCGATGAAATACGCAAAAGGGTTGAAAATGCACAAAAACAACAAATAAGTAGCCCAGGTGGTAAAAATATTAATTTTAAGATTGGTGAAATAGTATTAGTTAAGGACTATAGAAATGTAAATCATCCTCTTTATATTAAGGCAAAAATTGTTAAAATTATAGGTAAACGTACCTTCTTAGTTGAAGTGATCGATTTGCAAAAAATATGGAAGAGACACGCCAACAAAATAAGGAAGATCGTAATCTTTAATAATAAAGTTCCCCATTTTCCCATAGAATCGATCCTTCAAGCTTTCAGAGCCAAGAAGATAGAAAAAACAATGAACACAAACAAGGCAAAACAGTTGATACACCACCGGAGATTTTTGAAGTTAAGCACCCTAAAAAAATTGATTCACCAAGAAAAATGGGAAATCATAGTACCCAAATTTTACGGCGCTCTAAGCGCAATCAAAAGTATTTTTTTTTATTTCTCGTTCTGGTTCTCAACTGTTTGGCTAAAGCAAATATTGGCATAGTTAGTTTATTTAATTTTTTTAAAAAAAATTTTATGTATCAGTGATTATTTTTAGGGGGGGAATGATGTTATATATTTGAATTTGATTTGATTTGATTATAGTTGTATTTTTCAACCGGAAACTCCCACCTTACCCCCTACCTTACCCCCACCTTACTATCAGGTCATTATATGTAGTTGATAAACCATGTGTCCTACCTCTTACTATGTAGAACCAGACTAATAAACGTTTTGTGAGTAACAACAACGTCGTTTTACTAAGAGCAACTGTGGAAATACACCACATAAGTCAGACAGCAAAAAATAAGATATAAGTATCCTTTTCAGCTGATTTTCTCATATCCTGGAGTTAAAAATTGTCCTTGAAACTAGAAAAAAACATAATAATTCCGCAGTTCGAAAAAGAATATGGGAGAAAGTGGATAATTTCTTATTACGTCTTTTAGCTTGAACTTCCCTTTGAAATTACGTGGCTTCGCTGTTTGTTTCTATGAATATTTTCACTTTTGACGCTGTTATTTGCTTGTCACGTTTAAGTTGTTTATTTTGCTAAACTTTAAATTATTTTGCACGACTTGCACTTACAATAACGTATATAAGAGGAAGGGGGGTTAAAGGAATAAATTAAGAATCGCTTATTTTTGAAAGGATATAAGTCACCTTTTTGACAAAAATGAGATTATGGTGGAATATAATTCCTAAACCATATACGCTCCCTTAAGACATGAAAGGATACAAGTCACTGCTGCCGTTAACTATCTGCCGCCACATTAATCATTGCGTTTATTTGTGAAAGGGTATAAGTCAGCGACTTATATCGTTTCATAAATTAACGTTCGGTGTTGGTGCTGTTAGTACAGCCACAAGTATCAGCTGTCAGTGCATCGAATAGTTTGTCGATAATTTTATAAATTTCCAATTCGTGGCCAATCTTTTTTGCCACGCGATTGCGATTTTGGTGCAGTCAAACGCAAATTAAATCGCATAGATAGGCTGTAGACCCCAATGGAAATTTGCGAAGTGATATGCAATTCTGCAAGGGGGAATAGAGTCTCTGTGGAAATGGTTAATAATGAAGATATTATAAACTTTAAGGACTGGTGGCCCTAATATTACAAAAAAATAAGTCTTGTATATAGCCCCCTCTGACAAATTCTACCTTCTATTTTTATTATTTTTTGGAATCAATATTAATAAATGTTTATTATCGTATTCTTAACCATTAACCATATGAAAATTCCTTTTTCACTAGAGAGCCAACAGTTTGCCATGTCTGTCGACAACTTTTTTAAATTAGATTTTGAAGAAAGTGGTCTATTTATTCATCATTATTTAGATTCATTTGCTATAAACAAAGATATTGTGTTAAAAGCGAAAATGCTAGTTGCAAAAAATTGTCTAAAATCTGATATTTCTGAGTGGAGTTTGAGTGAAATACGAACAACTGTACAAAAAGAGACTTTTCCAAATTTATATAAATTAATGCAAGTAGCATTGACAATACCAATCAGTTCTGCGACATGCGAAAGATCTTTTTCAACGATGAGAAGAATAAAAAATTGGTTACGGAGTCGTATGTCGCAGGATCGATTTTCAAATGTATCCTTAATTAACATAGAAAGTGAAATGATGAGTAATTTGAATTTAGAAGATATTCTTAAACAGTTTGTCAAGCAAAAAAATCGCAAAGTAGATTTTAGTGTTTAGTCCCAATTTTATTTTATTTACTGTCTTTAAGTTTATGAAGAGTAATGATTATTTTTGTTAGTACCTAGCTACTTTTACCCAATTGATGGTAGCTGTTTTTTTTAGTATGTTATTGTAATCCTAATTCTGTTTATGTTGTTGTTTTACCGACGTTTTTAATATTTTTCCGCTATAATAATAATTAAAATACACCTATATCGGCGTTGTGGTCTAGTGGTCAGTGCAGCGGCCTCACGGATCGAAGGTCCCGGGTTCGATCCCCGAGGCCGGCAACGTCGATGTTGAATTTCGAATTTGGTTTAAGAGGTGCACCGTCTTTCGGAAGAGACGTTAAACTGTGGGTCCCGTGTCATGGATATTGGCACGTTAAAGAACCCTACCCTCGACGAAGAGGGATTCGGCAAAATTACCAGATAGTGTGTGACAAACTCCCTGGCGTCGGTGATTGGCCTCGTTGCGGAAATAGGCCGACGTAAAATAAATAAATAAAAAAATTTTAAAAATCACCTACTTTACATTAGCTTAGATTAAAAGTTTTTTTTTCCTGGCTTTCGTTTTTTTTTATAGGTTTAAGTATAATATTAGTAAACAAACTAGTTTGGTTAAATTTTAGTAAAGTTAGGGCGTGGCCCTAAAAATTTTTCGCCTGCGGCGCTTCCCGATTGGCGCTTGTTACGATTCTTTCAGGGGCTTAAGCCCCCCTAGAAAAAATAAGCTAGCTACGCCTGTAGATCCATTCCACTATCCAAAAAGGAGCCATTTGCACTATCTACTTTTATGGAGTTTCACTTCAGTCATGAAACAAAAGGAACTGCACTAAAGTTTATTGATGGGTTACAAACTAGTACCTTTATACTTTACGCAGAAAACCTAATTCCAATGAATGTTAAGAAGATAAACGATATCCAAAAAGTAACTCAGTATACACCAGAAAAATTTAAGGTATTTTATGAAGAAATACTTGGTTGGCCGAAGAGTGAAGCCGATAGTGACATGTACTTTTTATTAAAAAACTTTTGTTTTGATATTTACTCTTAGGTGTAAATTTTTCTTTTGTCATTAGTATTAAAAACATGTTTAAAATAAATAATATTCTCTGTTGTCATTGTGTTTTTCTTGTTAATTTTTAAAAGGATTTAAGTCAGACCAACAAAATTACTTTAAAACCTAATCAATTACAACAAAATAAATAAATAAAACAGAAATAGTATATACAACCTTTTATAAGCTATTACTATTCGCCAAGCAAAAGCACACATTTTGGATAGTTTGAGCTATAAATACATTTTATTCATTTTCTCAAAACTATACTCGTATGACTTATATTTCTAGTGGCTTTATTCCTTAACTGAAAAACGCTCCAGCAAAAAATTATTTGCTAAGATTATTTTGGCGACAACATTATGTTTTTAACCCAGAATAGTATGATAAAAAAAGTTTTGGAAGGAAAAGGGAAATTAGTCACCTTTTCGGTTGTATAATCGGATTGTTTTGTGGTCGCTAATTCAGCCTGATTGGAGCATTTTTAATATCCAATACCCGCCCGTCTTCATTTCACGTCGAGACTAAAAGGAAATTAGCTGATCAGTGTAGTGTTGTATTGTTTTACAGTACTTTGTTGTTACAGTTACAGTTACAGTTACAGTTACAGTTACAGTTACAGTTACAGTTACAGTTACAGTTACAGTTACAGTTACAGTTACAGTTACAGTTACAGTTACAGTTACAGTTACAGTTACAGTTACAGTTGCAGTTGCAGTTGCAGTTGCAGTTGCAGTTGCAGTTGCAGTTGCAGTTGCAGTTGCAGTTGCAGTTGCAGTTGCAGTTGCAGTTGCAGTTGCAGTTGCAGTTGCAGTTGCAGTTGCAGTTGCAGTTGCAGTTGCAGTTGCAGTTGCAGTTGCAGTTGCAGTTGCAGTTGCAGTTGCAGTTGCAGTTGCAGTTGCAGTTGCAGTTGCAGTTGCAGTTGCAGTTGCAGTTGCAGTTGCAGTTGCAGTTGCAGTTGCAGTTGCAGTTGCAGTTGCAGTTGCAGTTGCAGTTGCAGTTGCAGTTGCAGTTGCAGTTGCAGTTGCAGTTGCAGTTGCAGTTGCAGTTGCAGTTGCAGTTGCAGTTGCAGTTGCAGTTGCAGTTGCAGTTGCAGTTGCAGTTGCAGTTGCAGTTGCAGTTGCAGTTGCAGTTGCAGTTGCAGTTGCAGTTGCAGTTGCAGTTGCAGTTGCAGTTGCAGTTGCAGTTGCAGTTGCAGTTGCAGTTGCAGTTGCAGTTGCAGTTGCAGTTGCAGTTGCAGTTGCAGTTGCAGTTGCAGTTGCAGTTGCAGTTGCAGTTGCAGTTGCAGTTGCAGTTGCAGTTGCAGTTGCAGTTGCAGTTGCAGTTGCAGTTGCAGTTGCAGTTGCAGTTGCAGTTGCAGTTGCAGTTGCAGTTACAGTTACAGTTACAGTTACCGTTACCGTTACGGTTACGGTTACAGTTACAGTTACAGTTACAGAATATACCTTATAGGTTATCTTTTAAATGTTGAGTTTAAGTTTTGTCGTAACAATAAAGAAAAAATACATATATTTTAAAAAATTTTCCTTAAATCCAAGAATTCAAATAATTAAAGTGTCTGTATTAAAAAATCTCTTGCATGCTGTAAAATATAGAGTTATGCGAAAAATCAGCTTAATATTTTGTTAAGTATTAAATATAGTATGGGGAACATTATTTTTAATAACACACTTTTTATGAATCAAAATTTTTTGTAAATTATTAAATAAGTTTAAATTATAAAAGTTTGTCTATTAGAAATGTATCGTAGAATAGGGGAGAGCCACCAACAGTGGCCATGGCTGGTACAGTGGCCGCCAGTGAATATTCTCTTACAAAACGGACACTGCTAGCGCCCTCTCTTGTATCCGTGCTTAAGTATGTTTCCAGCACGTGGCGGGCCGAATACTTTCAGTTAAATGGCCGGCTTCGTCGTAATAAGTGCGACATTGAAATTCGGTGTGGAAAGTTTTTTATTAGAGTGACTTTCCGTTTTAATCATTCAAAGCTGGAAAGTGTTTCAGTCACTTTATTGCATGCTTCTTAAGGATGTGCTATTGCAGTACCAAATTTAGTGGTAAAAGGCTAAAGAATCTGCATTGTTTTTCTGTTAGGTTAGGTTTTATTTTTTATGTTCCGTTTCTTACAGTGGCCACCTTAACGGAGGGTATATTGGCCACTACTCTCATATATTATAAAGGGGTGGCCACTGTTCCTTACATTTTATTTGAATACTTTTTTTTGCATTTATATGATACATGTTTCTTTTGTTTTTCGATGTGTATACTTTTTCCTAATAAAAGGATTTTTTATAAAGTCTTATTACTTATTATCAACTTAAAAACAGTCTTTAGTATGCTTTTCAGAGAAACCACTGTACCACTATGTGGTTCGGTACAGTAGCCATAGTGGTATGTTTTTAAAAAAATATTGAGGAAAAGATCCTATACTTTTTAAAATTAAATAGAGTAATTGAGAGAATTTGTACCGCCTTATCGTATATGTACTCAAAAATAATGACAAAAGCATAAATTTCTTAAACGTTTTTGAAATACGTGGAAATGAAAAAAAGGATGGCCACTGTTGATGGCTCTCCCCTAATGCTTTCTACATTATATATCAAAACTGCAACTTAATACCTATACAGTTCCTTTTTTGGGCCACACCTTAAATTTTAGCAAATATGTGGTGCTGCCACAGTAGAGACCACTTTACTACGACAGCATTTTGCTACCTTCGCTATAAAGGTATTGTTATTCCAAAGTCAGTGTGATGACATTCCATACGGCGGTAAACAGTCTCAAAGAGACCGACGTTTACCGCCGTATGGAATGATTGGAATGTCATCACACTGACATTGGGTAAATTATATCTGTAAGTAGAGAGAATAAATGCTGATACGGTAAAGACCTTTGCTATAAGAACCAAAACGCTATACAGGACATAAAAATTATTTTTATTGCAGCAAAGTGTTAAAGTGTTGTGAAACTTCCTTTTAATGGAAACGACGTTGAAGGCGGAAAAAGTGTTTTTGTTGTTCCGGGAAAGTCTCTTTATAAGCGATAGTAAGTGAAGGGATAATAGACACTTTAAGTCTTTCTTCACTGGTATCTTAAAATAAGTTTCAGGGTTAATTAAAGGGTAAATTCTCTACATGTTTCGAAAGCATTCGCGTTCATCATCAGGAGAAAAGAATAAGGAATTTAGAGATATAATAGGAGCAAACAGTTCTAACGGAGCTACGTGATGATGGAAAAACAAGCAAAGGGGTCTGGTGTGATATAGGTCAGCTCGATTTTAACAATTTTTGAAATTTTAATTAAGAGCTGGGAGTGTATAGAATAGATTAAAAGAATAAAATCATTGGACGAAATACTTTTTTCGCCAAAAATTCAAATAAAAATTTCATAATTTACAGTAGTTTTCGAACTATTTTCACGCGAAAACTCTTTTAAAACCATAATCACAGAAAAACAATGGGTTTATTACTATAATAAAATGAAAGAATACTGACAGTGTTGTCAAACATGGCTATTTTTCTTAATGCTTTATAGTAACACCTTTATGCGGTAATGGCATCGTATATTAGCGTGGCGGGCTTCGCCCGCACCGCAACCAGAGTACATGTATCGACCCTTTAATATACCGTGCCGCAACTATTATAAACATCCTTGGGCTACGCGATAGAACGCCGGCTACGCGACGGCCGCTGCCGCAGCCTAAGATACACCTTTAATAATAACACCTTTATGCGGTAATGGCATCGTACATTAGCGTGGGGGCCGCAACTATTATAAACATCCTTGGGCTACGCAATAGAACGCCGGCTACGCGACGGCCGCTGCCGCGGCCTAAGATACACCTTTAGTAATAATACCTTTATGCGATGCACCTCTTAAAACCAAATTTTAACATCGACGTTGCCGGCTCATCCCCGGGACCTTCGATCCGTGAGGCCGCTGCACTGACCACTAGACCACAACGCCGATAGGTTACACCTTTATTTTTTTTTCTAATAGTCGACCGAAACCAAACCTACTTGAATTGTCAACAACGCTTTTCCTTGTCAACTGCTAACCAATGAAATTAAAACAAGTCTGTGCGACCTAGGATTCCATTTTTTTTTCTGTGTAAATTACGAGTAAAATGGTTCGTGTGTCACATCATAGACATTTACATTTAGGTAAAATATCTATGGTGTGTAAACGTAAATATTTAAAAAATACTTTTTTGGAAAAATTGCTTCATCCAACATTTTTTAAGCTTTAATATGTTCCATTTGAGGTAAGCTTTTAAAATATTCCAAAATTGTTATGAAATTCGAGCTGACCTATATCACACCAGAACCCAAGCAAAGTGTTTAGAAAACCTTTCATCGTAATGAAACTGAAGTCACAAATTAGTGAATCAGCAAAGTGAATGTAAGGAGTATTTAAAAAATAGACATGGAAGATGTTTTACGTTAAAATTTTTTATAAGTATCTGAAAAGTAAAAAATATTTTCAAGGTTAGAATTTTATCAGAAAAATAAATTTGTGTAAACTTACGTTATGTGAGTATCCCTATTTAGGAGTAGAAGTAATAATAATTCAAAATCTTTGTCCAGGACATTTTTGAATAAAATTAAAGGTTAAAAAATTATTGCCGAGGTGAAATGGAGCTGACAGCCCAAAGAAGACAAGGTAAAAGGGTGGAGTATTCTCCTCACAGAGTAAACTTGAGTGTGTAGTTGAAACGTACACAGTGAAGCTAGTTTTTAACCCTCTTTGGTGAAATCACAGAGAAAATAAGGGATGCATTAAAAGTTTCAAAAGTTGTTTAAATATGAAAAATTACGGTAACAGGAGAGGTGGGTAGTACAAGAGATTAAAACCGTCCATTATCACATTCATCCAATAGCTCAGGCAGGACTGAATACGGAGTAAATCAACAACAAAGTAGCAGGGGGTGATGTACTATCCACCTCTCTTGTTACCATAATTTTTCATATTTAAACAACCTTTGTCACTTTTGATGCATCCCTCATTTTCTCAGTGATTCCACCAAAGAGGGTTAAAAACTAGCTTCTCTGTGTACGTTTCAACTACACACTCAAGTTTACTCTGTAAGAAGAATACTCCACCAATTTTCCTTGTCTTCCCAGGTAGCAAGCTGCCGTAAAAATGCCGTCATTTTTAGGGGATAATTGGTCATCAGACGTCATGCGACCAAATTGGTACGTAATGATGACGTAATTATAATGCCGTACTATTGACGTCACCAAAGACTCGACATTTAAACGTAATATTTTGGTCGTTGCAGATTTAAAACAAAACACAATGCCGTCATATAGATGATCTATAGGTATTAACACAAAACTTTAAACTTTAAAGAATTAAAATAAAAATCGACTCCTTAGTAACTGATATAAGAAATTTGCAAATTTAGTGACTAAAAATTAATTTTAAATAAAGATAAACTATATTCTGAGGTGTGCCGACATACACAATAATTTTATTAGTTATAAAAACTCTAGGAATATTTAATTCAAGTTGAAACTTAGAATTCTTGAGTGCTAAATAACAGTACTACTTTTCATAGCGTATTTTTATTATCTCTTGAAAGAAAATTAATCATGCCATGGAACACTACACCAAAACAGATAATCATGCTGTCCTTGTTTAGACAGTTTGATATGAAAAGGATAGCATTCTAACTTGGTTATCTCTCGTTAGGTCTTGTTCGCGCGGAGGCTTTTGGCGGTTGGGTGGTGTTTCAGCAGTGTTGCCAATTGGTCAGTAATTACCGGAATCTGCCATAATTTTACTGCTTTTCCAGAAATCGGTCACAAATCATTAGCAATCCCCAAACCTAGCATAATTTTAGAAAGGTTAAAAACATTGTAACCTTTAAAAAATTGAAGGACATTTTACGATAAAAACACTGATCAAAGGGAGAATTTTGTATATTTTTTTATTAAAAGTCACTTTTGATGGAAAAGAATCAAAAGGGGGTGGTCAATCCATTTTTTAGAAGTCACTTTTGATCATAGGAGAAAATCGGTTATTTTTTCTGTAAAATCGGTAATTTATTGATTTTGCCTACGATTTTTTTCCCAAAGTATTGGCAACACTGTGAGGCTCTAACCTTCATCCATATTTGAATTTTCAATAACTTCGCGTTCGACGCCGACGGAGGGCAGTGCTCCGACCGACCGGCGACGCAGCGTGTGTCTTGGATTTTGGATCACATTTTTATCAAATAAATACCTATAAGATTATATTTTGTGGTTGTGTTGTGGGTTCCGTTGTGCCGTTGTGCTTCTGTATATTTTATTACATCAGGTGTGCCAGTGGGTGGAGCAGCCATTAATTGTTAGACAATTTCGTGGGGTGTGGCCGATAAGTAAGTGCATCGCCTGTATTCAGCATCACATTTTTAATGTATATTGTTAAATCTCCACTTTGGGGTAAAAATGTATGTATTCCGGCCATGGTTATTTTAATATTTTTATATAATATAATATAAATACTATATTATAACATCTTAAAATGTACGTACATACTTAAAGCTTACGGATGTTTATTTTTTATTAACATTTGTTATTTGAAGTGTTTCAACAATACTAAGTACTTAGTTGGTTATATTTTTAAAGAATATAATTGTCTATAACCTATGTTACTAACAAACATAAGGAAATAAAAAATGTTTTGAATTTCTATTTGTCGGCTTGTTTTTATTAACTATTAGGATCGTAGCAATTACAACTATTATTTTTACTATATAATTGTAGAGAGAAAAAGAAAAATTATAAATCAATAGGGTCGGTTTCACATAACTACGAAATTGGAGTGCAAAAGACAATTTGCAGAATTTCGTCTTTTACACACATGATTCAAGATATAAGACTGGACCACACATTTTACGGTTTTGTAAAACCGGCCCATAGCTACGGCATTAAAACGTTATATTTACGTCGCGAAAAAACTATATATCGTCGAAAAAACGTCTTTTTCACGACACAAAATGACTACATCTCGACGTAAAAAGGTCATTTTTATGTTGCAAATGACGTACCTAACTGCCGTAAAATTGACGTCGTAATATGACGTCAACGGTCTATGACTTAGGTATGTCTTTTTAACGTCTTTTTTACGTCATCCTCTTGGTCATTGTGACGTTACTGCTGCCTAAAAAACGACGTCAAAATGACGACCGTCTGCTACCTGGGTTATTTGGACTGTCAGCTCCGTTTCACCTCGGGATGAATTTTTTAAACTTTAATTTTATTCAAAAATGTCCAAAACAAAGATTTTGAATTATTATTACTTCTACTCCTAAACAAGGATACCCACATGACGTAAGTTTACACAAATTTATTTTTCTGATAAAATTCTAACCTTGAAAATATTTTTTACGTTTCAGATATCTATAAAATTTCATCAAAAACATCTTCTATGTCTATTTTTTAAATACTCCTCACATTCACGTTGCTGATTCACTAATTTGTGACTTCAGTTACTCTTCATTTTATTAAAAAACCTTTTACTACTCCACTGTTAAATTTTCTTCTCCTTACACTTACGTCACTAGTTCACTAATATATGACCTTTCAGCTACTCCTCATTTTAAATATTCTTCTCCCCACACTTAAGTTACTAGTTCACTAATATGTGACTTTTCAGCTACTCCTCATTTGATTATAAATAAGCTTTTACAACTTCTACCATTCCAATTTTTAAATATTGTTCTCCCCTCACACTTATGGTGTTATCTCATCAATATAACACTTAACTTACTACTATCATTGAATATCAAACTATATAGTTTGATTTTGAAGAAGTAGTCCATACTCAAAGTGGAGTTAAATGATACAGAAAAAGAAAAGCACGAAGTCTTTCTCCACAATCTTTATTAATCGAAACTAGGCGAACCTAGTGTCACATCGACATGTTTCGAGTGTAGAAACACTCATCATCAGGAAACAAAGTGAAAAATTAAAATGCTGATGTTTTTAGCAAGAGAAAATAATGGTGAGATTGAGCCGTAATGGAGCTTTTAATGGTGTACAAGAGATGTAAAATTGAAAAATCGGAAGGTCAAAAATCAAGACTCCAGCATACTGAAGAGTCGAGGGTTAAGTGTAGAAGCACACTGTCGTGCAGAAAAAGATAGGGTAGTAAAAGTTAGGGAGTTTTGAAAAACATATCTGAAAGTAACGGGCCTGGTACCCCAACTGTTTTTACTTTTATAATAAAAGATGCTTTGACCAAAAAACAATTTTTTCTTTTTCTCTTCTTTTCTTTACATCTCACCCCAACATTTTCAAATGTTTCTGACTGGGCTCAATAAAACTCAGGATGTTTCAGTAATTTATTAATACTTTCAGATATGTTTTTCAAAACTCCCTAACTTTTACTACCCTATCTATTTCTGCACGACAGTGTGCTTCTACACTTAACCCTCGACTCTTCAGTATGCTGGAGTCTTGATTTTTGACCTTCCGATTTTTCAATTTTACATCTCTTGTACACCATTAAAAGCTCCATTACGGCTCAATCTCACCATTATTTTCTCTTGCTAAAAACATCAGCATTTTAATTTTTCACTTTGTTTCCTGATGATGAGTGTTTCTACACTCGAAACATGTCGATGTGACACTAGGTTCGCCTAGTTTCGATTAATAAAGATTGTGGAGAAAGACTTCGTGCTTTTCTTTTTCTGTATATAGTTTGATATTCAATGCTACTATGCAACCTTTATAACATATTTCAAGAATGGCCTCTTGATAGGTATACCATTAAGTTGAAAGGTTTTCTAAACATTTTGCTTGTTTTTCCATCATCTATAGTAGCTCCGTTAGGACTGTTTGCACCTATTATATTTCTAAATTCCTTATTCTATTCTCCTGATGATGAACGTTTTTGCTTTCCAAACCATGTAGAGAATTTACCCTTTATTAAACCCTGAAACTTATTTTAATATACCCGTGGTTAAAGTGTATTATTTCTATCCCTTTAAACATACACTTCTCTTAAAGTATGGACTATTCAAGATAGTAACTGACTTTGCCAAACACAGGATTTTGTTTGGGTTATAAGTGATAATTTTTTATAAAATGACTATATTCCGCCAGCAAAGAAATTACTTACAGCTAAATTGATTTACTGTATGGGGTAATTTTTCTTTTGTCCCCTATTTAGATAAGTAATAAGCGGTATGAAAATGTATATAACGACAGCAAGCATTTTCAATGTTCAACGAAAACTATCGGTTATCGGTCTACAAAACATCTAATTAGTGAAGAAGAGCTATGCCTTTCGGGAATAACTAGATTCCACCATGTATTCTATACGTCTTGTAATAATATTTTAAAAAAATGCATAGTTTATAAATGAAATCGAAACTCATAGTTTCTGAACGTGTCGCTTATTTTTTCTCTGCTAATACTAGATTTTATGTTATTATCACTTTGCCTTACTTTTTTAATAGGTTTTTAAGTCATATCATTAACTATTAACTTAACTATATAATATATATTACCAAGAAATGTTTGCTCGCGAACTTGTTTTTATGTCAACCAATTCTAATATATATTATATATAATATGGTGAATTAAAACGAACTAAACTTCTCTACTCACCAACTAGACAAACTTAAAATAAACTGCGAAATTTTCCACCTTCATAACATACATTTTCTCCCATCTACACCCCTCGCGACATAACGGTAAATCCGTCCTTGCAAAAAAGTAATTACTGTGTTTAAGAAAATAACATTGTGAAGTGAAATACTTAAATTAAAACTATAGGGTACAAAATGTTTTTTTAACATGGAGATTGTGGTGTTATTACTGCTTTTGGTATTCCTATTTCAAAAACAGAACTCCTTTATTATAGGTGATAGACTAAATACAAATGAATGAATAAATATTACAATTATGTAAATAAAAAACTGACGTTTTACGTTTACGTTTACGTTTACACCTATGTCATTGTGGGGTAAAAGCGAAAGTTTGATAATGGAGCGGCTAAATATACCATCAGAGGTCATTGATTTGACAACCTTTTCATCCGGGCCCTGATAAACTTCTAGAATTCTGGCTCGAGGCCAATGAAGTGAGGGAACATTATCTTCCCTAAGAAGTACGGGATCATTTATTTTTAGGTTATTTACAGATTTTAACCCCTTTGGTCGATTTTGGAGGCGATTTAAGTAATCAACTGACCAGTGTTTCCAGCAAGTTTGCCAAAATTAGATTTTATTTTTAGGAATTTGAGTGATATCTTTATTAGGATAGAAGGCTAAATTGGTACCCATTAGAAAATGGCCTGGGGGTTAGTCAATCTAGATCGGAGGGGTAACTAGAAAGAGAACATAAGGGTAAGGAATTTAATATTGTGTAAATTTGAGAAAGAATGATGCTGAACTCCTCAAATGTCTACTGAGAGTTTGCTACTAGTCTGAGGATATGATACTTGACACTTTTATGGCAGCTTCTTACAATCATTCCCAGTGGGGAGACCCTGAAGGAATAAATGTTCATTCTATTTTATTTTAAAATAAATAAATTATTAACATTTTCAAAAACTCATAACAAATTTTCATAACATTCTTGGCACCTTTAAAATTTGTACCAAGGGTAAATCACCAAAATATATGCAGCATTTAACACAAACAGGGAAGAGCCCAAACGGTATTTTCAAGAAAACTTAAGTAAGTAGAATTATAAACCTAAGAAAAAATTATTAGGTACTAAATAAAAATTTGTTTTTGATCAATATTTTATCAATATTTTGTGTCATCCAAAAATCAGTGAAATACCTGGTGACAATTTTAAGTACTTACCATTATTTCAAAAATGTCACGGTATTGTGAAAAAGAGCATGCATTACTTCTAAAATTATTTGATTATTTTCAAAGAGAAAGTGATGCCGGAAAGACTCTTTTACCATTTAACGCTGTTTACGAGGTAAGTTGATATAATAAATCAGGAATTGTGAAAACATAAATAATAAACCCGAAAAATATATGGCAATGTTTTTATAAATACCTATGATGTGTTTTAGAGAATTTCAGATGCTTTGGGAGTTTCGTGTTCAATAATCCAACGAACTAAGGCAGACGGGATAGATAAGGATGTAGATTTTAGGAACCGCAATAATGTACCTATTCTGTCATCCCATAGTAGGCAACTTTATGTATTTTTTTTATCCATACTTATTATATAAAATTGTAAAGTGACTGACTAAACATCCACTAAGAATGGATTTTTGAAGAATTAGCCCCCTAATAGGGTAAAAATAGTGGTTGAAGTTTTTATAACAATTTCTGTTTCTCAGAAACTAAAACTGGTGGATGTATCAAAATTGCTATATAAGTTCTATTAATAAAATAAGAATTTCGTTGTTTCTGTAAAATTCACTTAGGGGTTGACAAAAGGGGAGTAGCATATTTTGATGGGGGTACCTATTATAAATATAATTTTTAGCTATATTGTTTTAAATTCGTACTATGCTTACTTGATCAAAGTAAGCAAGCACGTATTTTAATATTTTTTAAAATTTCGCACGTAGGAGGTAAAAATGGTGGGGGTGTGTTCAACGCAACCCCAAGAGAAAACAAATATTTAAGTAAAAAAATTTAAACAAATCCTTCGTTTGGAACAAACAAACATGTGTTTAGGCATTTACAAAAACTTTCCTTTTAAGGGCGTGTCTCCTATTCGAGGAGACTAAAAAAGAAAGGATGTTCGAAAAACAAATGGTAAAAGCCATATGAGTAATAATGACAATCGAGATGAAATTTTAGAATCCAAAAATGAAGCGACTTTAAATTTATTACCGTCAAATGGGGTGAAATTGTTAGCTTTTTTGATTAATATGTAAATTACAAGAAAAGTACACCTAGTTTTGCGCCAAAAAAAATATAATTTATTTGCACTATGCCGAATGAAGACCTCCAGGCTTAAAACAAACTTCAAAAATTGTTTTTTTTGCTAGAAAATAAATAATAACCTCATTATCAAAGTTATGCTCAAATTGGGGTGACTTTGGTGTAAATTGTCGCAAGTTACAATAAAATAGTATATTAAAGTATAAGTGGATATTAAGGTCTTTAAAACACGCGCGATTTTGCAAGCACGACGGAGCAGCCGGAGTGCTTGAAATAGAGCAAGTGTTTTAAAGACCAGTTTTCCACGAATACTTTACATTATTTTTTTTTATTGGTATTTATATTACAAAAAATGGAAATAATAACTTAGTAAGTAAGTGAAATGGTCGAATTCGCGATGTGATATACCTGTCGTTGTCATGAAAATGAGGAGAGCAAAAAATACCTTCCAATCTGTCACATAAGATTCATTGTTGTTACCGTTGACATTGGTTGTCTATTGCTTAAAAAAATATTTTATTTGACGTTAAAAGGTAATTCTGTCAAATCAATAATTCAAAAGTTGACATATTTAGACTTCACGTTTCACGGGTTGTTGATGTTGCCATGGTAACTTTAAAACACGCGCGTTTTTGAAAGTGGGATTTAAACACGCTGAGGCGTACTTTAAATAAGCGAAATAGGGTATCAATAAGAAAACGAATTTATTCTGCTTACCTTGTGTAATTTATTTTTCGACATAAGGATCCTATTTAAATAGTATTTTTACCATAAAAAGATAATGCAGTAATAAATATTAAAAAACTTATGCCAATCTGCATTTGCAATAAATGTATGTTCTGAAACTAATAAAAATAATTATGCTGGATTATCGGTATACTTATAGTTTGCCTTACGAGTCTGTGGCTCCGACTCTAAAAGAGATGGGATGATAAAAGTTGTAAACAAGTTAATCAAGACATCTTGCGTCCCAGTCCGTACTGGTACCCGAACATCTTGCGTCCCAGTCCGTACTGGGTTCTATAATTCCCGTCGATAATCGATCCTGACAAGTGATTTGTCTTTGTGCCCTGTTTCCTTCTGCCAAACTGAGCGTCACTGATGAGCCGTAATAACGGCGAAACGCGTCTGGGGATGGGTTTGGCAGAAGGAAACAGACAAAAATTTTTTGAATTATTTATAAATGTTCGAATAACACAATAATTGATTTAATTCCTAATAAGAAAATAAGTTAATATATTTTTTAGGTTGTTTCTGACTACATAATAATGTGATCATTGAAATATGACACATTATAACATATGGCAAAAGACTTGAAAATGGGTCATTTATGCCTAGTTTCTTATGATGGAACGGTTAATTTTTATTAAATTATGTTTCGTTAAGAAAGGTGTTTATTTAAATATTTTTTGTTATCCAGTTTTTAAAGACAAACCTCAAACAGTAGGAGATTATGGTGTTATTACTGCCTTTGTTATTATTATTTCTAAACCAGAACTTCTTATAGATGGTAGACTGAATCCGAATGAATAAATAAATATGACAATTGGGTACATAAAAAACAAATAAATCAATAGTTTTAAACAAACCACGAGTAGGTACCCCTATAGCTGGAATGCTGCTCTTGACGCGCACCCAGTTAAAATAAGTGACCGGCCTACTAACAGGCCATTGTCACTAAAGAAAACACCTTCAACGAATGGGAATCCATAATGGACCTATTGAATGTAGACTTTGCGGTTAAGAGGACGAAACCGCCTCCCATATTATATACAGCTGCGAAGCGCTAAACCGTAAAAGATTCAAAATCTTCGGAAACATTCTACGTGGCGATAACCTCCCGCACGACAAACTTGTAAGAAAACTACTGGACCTCGTAGAAGGAACAAATATTTTTTAACAAGACTGGGGCGCACAATAAGCCAGAAGGCTTAGGTCACACGTCGAACCCGACCCCCGCCTTAAACCAACCAACCAACCAACCAACCCCTATAATAGCAATCCGCGCATAGTCAAAAGAGCGAGATAGCTAATTTTCGATCTTCACGTTTAACTTATGTTATTGTGGGGTAAAAGCGAAAGTTTGACAATAAAACGGTTGAATAATATACCATTAGAAGTTATTGATTTGACAACTTTAACTTTTTTATCCGGGCCCTGATGAACTTCTAGAATTTTGGATCGAGGCCAATGAAATGAGGGAACATTGTCTTCCCTAAGGAGTACGAGATCATTTATTTTTAGGTTATTTATAGATTTTAACCACTTTAGTCGATTTTGGAGACGATTTAAGTCATCAGCTGACCAGCGTTTCCGACACATTTGCTGCAGCTGAAAACATCTTTGCCAAAATTTGATTCTATTTTCAGAGATTTGAGTAAGATCTTTACTAGGTTAGAAGGTTAAACCCGTTCACAACCGCCCACGCCCACCTTTGGCAAAAATTTATAGTAGGAAGCTAAAACTTTGCTTATATTCGACGCGGAGTCATGAAATGGCGAAACGCGTCTAGGGATGGATCTGACGAAATGAAAGGAAAAACCACTCTCTACTTCATATTAAATATAAATTTCACGAAATGTGTCGCTCGCCTTTCAACCATCTATATAATATCAATCAATCCTTTATTAGCAAATTTAAATTAATAATATACAGATACAAATAGATACAAGATTTCAACTAGTGTTCTAAAAACTTCTTACAACATGCACCTTGACTAAACATCTGTATGTGCAAAGGTACATAAATATGGTGGTATCCAAAACCTTGGAATTTAATAATTCTTTTATATCAAATACTCGAGGATGAAACAATCAAAATTAATAGAAAAAAGATACAATAGACCTAACCTAGAATGAGATACAACTGAGAAATATAATAAAAAAGTATATCGGTACGTGCACGCGACGTGTCGGCTCTGATGTTTAGACAAATTGGCCCGGTTTAAAGTTAAATAAATACCAATTTTTGATATCGCCGTGTGTGTAAACTTTTGTAGTTTTGTAATCATGTTATTTTGGTTTTTGAATTCATTGAATTTCCCAGAAACTTGCTAAAAACCATATTTTCCTTTAAGTAAAATTGAATAGCTTAAAGAATAAAAAACTATACATATCTTGTCGTTATCAGTGAAGGGGATTCCATTGTGAATGTTTTTATCTACAAAATTATTGTTTGTTGAAAATTCCTAACGTTTTTTTTGTGACATTGTTCGAATTTCGAATATTGGGAGTTCCTTAAATTCATGGCTGCACCGCAAATCAAATGATTTGACGACGTCAAAATGGAATGTGATGTGTGTAAAGATCCCAAATTAAAAACGTATGCCTGCGATTCTTGCGAAACTTAACTCTGAAAACACACACAGTAGATTGACATCATTAGAAATTAAAGTTCTTGACTTAATGGAGGGAAGATTAATGAAATATTATTGCTCCAAATGCCTACAATTCACACATTCTTCTAAAGAAAACAATTGATGATAAAATTACCATTACAGCGAGTAAAGATGAAATTATAACCCTTTTAAAACAAAAATTAGCATATCTGGAAACTAAGTGTAATACTGAATCGTATAGTAAGATCGTCACAAAATCATCAAATGAAGTCATTAAAGAAAAATACCCTAATATACCAAATGTGATTGTTAAACCTAAGAAGAAACAAGATGCTGAGAAGACAAGAATCGATTTAAAAAATAACATAAATCCTGCAGAAATTAAGGTTGGCATAAAGAATAAAAGGAACACAAAGATTGGTAGTGTGATTACTGATTATTAAATGTAATAGTCTCTCTGATGTAGAGATTTTAAAAAGGGAGGCTAAAGGCAAATTGACTAACTACGAGATACAAATTGCAAAAATAAGAAAACGATGAACTAACAATAACTTTTATCAAGCCTAATAAAAAGACCAACACATGCACAATTTATAGGGAATGCTGCGCTGGAGTTTTTCAAAAATTAAGGAATGAAGGAAAGGTTTGTCTGCAATGGGAAAGATTTCCTCTATATATATTTTTTTTATCAATTTATTTCAGACCTCAAATCCGTTACAATAACTGGCACCGAGGCTTTAACGAATAAAAATTATAAACAGATAACAATATAAAGTACTTTATACAAATTAACAACTTAAACAAAATTCAGCCTCTGTTTCTTAAATAAATCTTGAAGTTACGACACACGGCCTTTTCTTCGCCCTCGAACAGAGTCTGCGGCAATCCATTGTAGATTTGTACACTTCTAAATATAGGTGAGTCCTGTGACTGTTTTGTTCGTTGATATATGTTTCTTATATTGTCTCTAGTTCTTAGGCCATAATTGTGAAAGTCTCTATTTTGTTTTAATTCCACATTCGTTTTTAGTAGTTTATTTTTAATTTTAAATATAAGTTTACCTTGCTCGAGCATTTTAAGTTGTTTAACTTTTAGGAATGGATATACGATGTACAAAGTTTCACTAGCAGTATAGTAGCTGAGAGAGAATATTGTTTTTATTGACTTATTCTGCAGTCTTTGAAGTTTGTTTATCAAGTGCTCACCAGCATTTCCATAACATGGCAACAAGTATCTTATGTGTGGTTCAACAAAATTGTTATACAGCAGATATGTTGTGTTTTTATTTAACATATGGCTACACCTTCTAATTGCTCCTAGGACAGGAATAACTTTTTCAGTAATGCTCTGTATACAGGGTGTCTCAAAAGAATGGAATATCGCAAATATCTCCTTAATCAATGTCATAAAAACGCTCGGACACTTCGATTTTATTTTTATTTTTTACACATTTCAAAAATATTTGTTTCTATACAGGTTGTCCCACAAAAGCCTGAGACACGACAACTTCGTTTTTTCAAATGAAACACCACAATTTTTTTAACATTTTTGTGTTTTACGGGAAATTCTACACAGATTCCATGTAACATAGTATGATGGCAAATATAATACAAGGTGTAAAAAATTACTTTAAACAAAATTCAAAAAATAAGTTTGAAAATTATATTTAAACTAGTGAAACAAAGCATTCGGCTTTAGCAGATGTTCGAAATGGCCCCCGTGGACTATTTGGCAATATCCGAATCTCTCATAGATATGTTGTACGGTATGTTGTACGTTTTCTGGCGATATGTTCCTCGTAACTTGGCGAATTCGTTCTATCAGATCGTCGATATTCTGCGGTTGGTGTTGATATACCCTTTCTTTTAAGTATCCCCAAGCAAAATAGTCTAGTGGGGTAAGGTCGGGTGACCTAGGTGGCCACTCCACCGCCCCCCGCTCCTTCCAATCCACCTGTTTGGAAAGATTGTGTTCAGATATTCCCGAACTGCATGCCCATAATGAGGCGGGGCACCGTCTTGCTGTAGCCATATCTGTTGTCCAGGAATAACTGCCAGAGAAGGAATTAATTCAAATGTTAGAAAATCCAAATATCTCTCAGCCGTTAGTGTTTGTTGAAAAAAATAAGGTCCCAACATTCTGTTGTTAATGATCCCCATCCAAACATTTACTTTCTGCCGATATTGTGTGTTGTTTTCTAAGATCCAATGTGGATTAGTCTGAGCCCAATAACGATAATTTTGCTTATTAACGTTTCCATTAAGACAGAAAGTTGCTTCATCGGTAAATAGGATGCCTTCTAAGAGATTTGGATTTTGATCGCACAATTCCATCATGTGCTCACAAAAATTCAGGCGCCGCACTGGATCATTATCGAAAAGCTTTTGCACTTTATACGGGTGAAATTTTTCTCTTTTAAAAAATCTGTGAATTGAACTTCTATGCGATTCATTGTTTCTTGATAATAAATTAATTAAGGAGTGAGGATTTTCATAGATCGATAAAGTCAAATCTAGTTTTTTATCATCAGTTAAGGAATTTCTTCGCCCGGATTTTAGTAGATTCTTAACATTTCCATATGTTGAAAATTTTCGTACAATTTTGCTTACCGTTGACTGAGTAATCTGCCGGTTCGGATATTTTTGATTAAACAAATAACAAACTTCTTGTTGACATCGTTTTCGGTCGCCGCTGCCCCTCAATATTAATATTTCGGTTCGCTCATTATCGGATAAATAACCCATATTGTGCAGTAATATCACTACTTTTTGTAAATATTACAATTCAAACTTATGTCAATTGATTGACAAGCGTGAGACACGAAAATAGAAATAATTAGAACTCATCCAGATTTACTGGTACTTGAACAGGTGTAACTTTTAGCGAGAAATTAGACTAAAAACACGTAACTTCAATTTTGTTTAAAGTAATTTTTTACACCTTGTATTATATTTGCCATCATACTATGTTACATGGAATATGTGTAGAATTTCCCGTAAAACACAAAAATGTTAAAAAAATTGTGGTATTTCATTTGAAAAAACGAAGTTGTCGTGTCCCAGGCTTTTGTGGGACAACCTGTATAGAAACAAATATTTTTGAAATGTGTAAAAAATAAAAATAAAATCGACGTGTCAAGCATATAGTTGCATAGAGGCGTAAAGCCCGCCGTAGGCGAAAGCGTCGCAGGCGAAGAATTTTTTGGACCACGCCCAAATTTTGCTAAATTTTTCTATTATCTATAATTGTTACGTAATCGCCTAAGTACAATCCGCAACTGAAATAATCTAGAAGTCCTACAAACAAACCACAACCAAACGTAATTACCTAGGTTTTCCTACGATGTTTATATCTTACTTTGTCTTATTTACGTAAATAAAAGAGAGAAAAGGAAATTTACACCACCAGACACCAGATCCGCGAATGTCACATAAAACAAGACGACGAGGATGTGATGACCAAAACAGGCGCGTTGTTTCGCAAAGTAAGCCTACCTACGTTAAATTTAAAAGGGCAAAAAAAATTAATTTAAATATTGTTTTTGAAATATTGTTGATAATTACTTTTTTTCATGGCTCTTGGGGGGGGCAAATGCCCCGATGCCCCCCCCCCCCTAGCTACGCCGGTGCCTATCAATACCTCCTAAACATTCTGAAAAGTAAATATACGTAGGTAAGTATCTTCGAAATGGATATTTAAAACATCGATTAGCTCGTTTAAAAAAAGTCCATAATGTGTTGCGTACGTTTCCATATATTTTTTTCCCGTTGCGGAATAACCTAACCCCAAGCACTTTTTCCCTTTCAATAACTACTCGATAAAAAAATATTACCCTGCATCGTCGTCATCCCCGATTCCATAAAACAAATTAAATATTTGATTCGGAATAAGAAAAGTAGCCGCCGGCGACGAGTCTATTTTGTTCGAACCGAAACGGCCACGCAAAGTGCTTGGTCAGGTCCCGGGGGAACCACCGGACCCCGATTCGCATTACCGAACGGTCTCGGACAATCTACACGATAGACTTTGTGATAATAGTTCATGTAACTTTGAAGTTGTAATGGTTTAAATTCAATATTTGTCAATTAGTTCTTTTGCTAACATGTAAATCAATCTTAGAATTAAATTAGGTACTTAATTTTCTTTCTCCTTTTCTTTTCCTATATGTTTCAGGTTTGGGGTTGCTTTTAACCCAACTAACATATTAAGTAACATAGACCAGAACGGAAGGAAAATAATCCTAAATTGGCAAATATTTACTTATTTTTGCCTTAAATGTTTTCTTAAAAGTCACAAAAGGTTCGAACTCCAAAACCTTAGTCAAAATTTGGATATCTACAACTTAAATAATTTGTTATAGGGAAATCAACTTTTAGTTTAATTTACCTAGTTAAAAACTAGAAATAAATTACCTCTTTGAGACATTAAAAATAATTAATCCTAATAGGGCATATGATTAAGTCATAATTTACTTTATTGTAACTTAATATATGTCTTCATAATTAAGGATTTTTTTAGCTATCACGCTGGGTAAAATATTACCTAATTACAACCTAAAAAAAGTCCTAATAAGTTACTGACCATGGAGTTATAGAAACAAGTAATATTTTGGTTAATTTTGCCTTATAATTATTCCCAAAGTTATAAACGTTTTGAGGTTAAAAATTGAGCTACTTCTTAATTTTCTGATTAACCTTAAAGGACAAAATTGCTTGTAAAATTGACCTGTTGGAAAAGTTGTCCTGATTGAGGTCGTAGATTACATATTAAAATTACCGTCAAGTTACATTTTTCCTTAACGACATTTGTTTATGTTCTCACTTTTCAGTTCAGTCTGTATTTTCTTTTTAAAAATAAAGTGCTTATATAGTGGGCAATGCCAAAACAAAATTCGAATAGGAAAATAAAAGAATATACACATACTACACAATACAGGCTTTAATAAACACTGCAAAAATTCTACGATGTAGGTATATCGTGAAAAACTCCAAAAAATGGCCTTTATGGGGATGTCTCAGTTGTCACTGTCAAGAAAACGTGCCGATGCCAACCTAAAATCCGCGCTGCCAACTGTAAAGTTAGAACGGAATAAAATCGTTTAACGTTCAAAATATTATTAGAAAGAGACAATAACAACGAATCAGGTTCATGTCAGACAAAGACTGCAATGGTCTACACTAGTCCGGACGATATTACACTACCTACTCGAAATTTTAAACGAATAGATAGTTTCCTGTATTGGTTAGCGCAGATCCTACAAATTGCCCTTTATTTAACTTTGACTTATTACTAGAAATGTCTTATTTAGGGACGATTTAACTTTAAATTCGATAAATATTTCCAATTTGACCTCGGACCAGGAAGACATATTCTCAAAGATAATAACGAAGGGAAAAATAACTTTAAGGTTAAAAATATAAAAACGGCCATATTTAGTAATTAGTTTTCTTGTTTATCGACAACTATAAAAAAACAATATTTAAAATTTTAAGAACTATATGAGTTGAGTGGAAAAATCCATTAGACTACGATATCTTTTGTCAACGGAAGTGTTTTTAAAACTATAGGTACATATAAAGACACTTCTGTTTTTAGGTTAAGAGTAAAAATATTTAAAATTATTCCAATAATACATAGAAAAATCGCATATTTTAAGGGCGCGTTTTGTTTCACGAAGTATCATCACCAGTATTCACAAACAACTTTCTTTCGCATCAAAATTTCGGTCAAAATGATAAAACTTAATAATGTAATAAGTAGGAACATCGCTTTATTATTAAATTTAATTAGCGGCCATTCCAAAATATTTGCTTAAGTCAAACTCCTTGTTATAATTTATTATTTATCTTGTTGGCATAAGTTATTGCCTTTTCTTTTCTAACGCCAGATAAATATAATGTTTTCTCTGTTGCGTTTTTGTATAGTGTCTTATTGCTCTTATTTAGGTTGTATTTAGGTCAAAAGGTTGGTAATACTTTCCACATTTAGAGTTAAAATAGGTCTATATTTATTTCACCTCGATTTACCTTATTGGACAGAAAAACCCTATCAACCTATTTTCGACTTTTAATTTACTTTAGTTTCTTTCCCCACATTGGGCAATAGGAAAACAAATGTAGGTAAATTATCCCTAATAATTGGTCATGCAAAATATTCGACCTGTTTAGAGGTCGAATAAAGGTAAATTTAACTTAACATGTTTGTTGGGAAAGGTCTTATTAAGATTATTGTTTTTTTTTCGGCTCGAACGGGAACGGGCCCCCTGTCCGTTCAGGCCCCCCGCCACCGCGGGGTTTGGCGTTATGGTAGCTACGCCACTGGTTACTCCAACCTATAGAAAACGTAATATTATAAGAATTGAGTTTAGGTGCCCAATTCACTTAAATTGTTTTATTCATAATATAATTTCTAGTAAAAAACGAGATTATATTTATATGAAAAGATTCAATTTAGATTTACCACAATATAAACACTAGAAATGAAAATAATTTGGAAATACCACAAACATGTAATTTATAAGGAGACAAAACATTTTATTCATGAAAAACCATTTGTTTACAATCAGACACACTTCCAAAGTTTCAGATAAGTTAGAAGGGGATGGCTGCAAAAGATGGCTTTAAAAAATGGGAACACTATAAGCTCGCTGTTATCCTTACAGTGCACTGGCAGGTGGTTTTTTGCAAACGATCCATATATTTTGTAACTTTTACTTAAAATACGGAACTAGCTACGCCATTGCCTTTGAGCTAAAAAAACATAACCCGAATAACCTTATTTACCGTCAATATATCAATCGGGGGTAAATACCGCTAAATAGTTAAATTTTCACAATAATATTAAAAATTAACCGAAACCAATCAAAAACAGCTGAGCAAAGCTGCACCGTTCGAAAATGAATAAAAATGAAAATTCTGCGTGACTCGTAGTAAAATGTGAGTAAATTGGAGTAAAACCCCCGTACAACGTTGCCACGTTGATCTCCCAAAAGTTTAAATATTTTTACTTATTAGTTACTGAACGAAGTTGGGCCTCTTTTGAAGGGACTTCTTGTGTTGATTTACACTAGCTTGTTGTTTTTGTCTTGCCTTGATGGAAGTTTTTCGGTTTTGTGAGATTTTAGTTTCTTTTACGTGCCACAAACGTCCCTAGTTTCTCTGTGTTGTGTTGCTATTTTTTGTTTGTAATTTTGAAACTAGTGCCTAAGCTCGCCAGCGGTTACTGGCACAAGAATACACACTTAATTTCTGTTTGTTATATTTTTCTCGCCAGCGTTAACTGGTCAACTAGAAAAATACCTTTGTGTTGGTGGTTGGTGTAAAACCAGTGGATATGCTCGCCAGCGGTTACTGGCACAAGAATATACACTTACTTTCATTTTGCAAATATTTTTCTCGCCAGCGGTTACTGGTCAACTAAAAAAATACCTTTGTGTTAGTGGTTGGTGTAAAACCAGTGAATATGCTCGCCAGCGGTTACAGGCACAAGAATATACACTTAGTTTCTTTTTGTAAATATTTTTCTCGCCAGCGGTTACTGGTCAACTAGAAAAATACCTTTGTGTTAGTGGTTGGTGTAAAACCAGTGAATATGCTCGCCAGCGGTTACTGGGACAAGAATATACACTTAGTTTCTTTTTGCAAATATTTTTCTCGCCAGCGGTTAATGGTCACTAGAAAAATACCTTTGTGTTGGTGGTTGGTGTAAAACCAGTGAATATGCTCGCCAGCGGTTACTGGCACAAGAATATACACTTAGTTTCTTTTTGCAAATATTTTTCTTGCCAGCGGTTACTAGTCAACTAGAAAAATACCTTTGTGTTAGTGGTTGGTGTAAAACCAGTGAATATGCTCGCCAGCGGTTACTGGCACAAGAATATACACTTAGTTTCTTTTTGCAAATATTTTTCTCGCCAGCGGTTACTGGTCAACTAGAAAAATACCTTTGTGTTGGTGGTTGGTGTAAAACCAGTGAATATGCTCGCCAGCGGTTACTGGCACAAGAATATACACTTAGCTTCTTTTTGCAAATATTTTTCTCGCCAGCGGTTACTGGTCAACTAGAAAAACACCTTTGTGTTGATGGTTGGTGTAAAACCAGTGAATATGCTCGCCAGCGGTTACAGGCACAAGAATATACACTTAGTTTCTTTTTGCAAATATTTTTCTCGCCAGCGGTTACTGGTCAACTAGAAAAATACCTTTGTGTTAGTGGTTGGTGTAAAACCAGTGAATATGCTCGCCAGCGGTTACTGGGACAAGAATATACACTTAGTTTCTTTTTGCAAATATTTTTCTCGCCAGCGGTTACTGGTCAACTAGAAAAATACCTTTGTGTTGGTGGTTGGTGTAAAACCAGTGAATATGCTCGCCAGCGGTTACTGGCACAATAATATACACTTAGTTTCTTTTTGCAAATATTTTTCTCGCCAGCGGTTACTGGTCAACTAGAAAAATACCTTTGTGTTGGTGGTTGGTGTAAAACCAGTAAATATGCTCGCCAGCGGTTACTGGCACAAGAATATACACTTAGTTTCTTTTTGCAAATATTTTTCTCGCCAGCGGTTACTGGTCAACTAGAAAAATACCTTTGTATTGTGTTATTTTTGTAGTTTTTGAGTGAACTGGGTTTGCTTTGGAGGTTTCTGTGGACCGTATGGCTCGCTGTGTTGGACAGGTTGTCACTGGGAATGACGATTTCTTTTTTGAATCTTGGTAAATATCGTTGAAGTACTTCTGAGGCTGCCTCTTGATGTTACCCTACTCAATTCAGATAACGACACCCTGCAGTTTGCGTATCACCAAGTATTCTTCTGGTTTCTTGCCCGAAGAACCATGAACGAAGTTGGGCATCTTTTGAGGGGACTTCTTGTGTTAATCTACACTGATGGTAGACGAACGGTGAATTGTTACGCCCTGCGTGAACGTAGGTTGACCTCTTTTGAGGGGACTTCTTGTGTTGCTCTATGTCGACGACACTGGTAATTAAAAGTGAATTGTTGCACCCTGTATGAAGGGACTGTTGATGTCGGCGACACTGGTAATTAAACGTGAATTGTTCCATTCTGTATGAAGAGACTGTTGGCAGTGACACTGGTAATTGAATAATGGATTTTACGCCCTGTATATGAAGGGACTGTTGTTGGCAGGATCTATGATCCCATAGTAGTGGCTAGGTAGAAGTGAATACAACCGATAGTGGTTTAATGTTAATTTTATTAAAAACTTTACATCTATTTATACCAATAACATGTAAATCATCGACACGTGCTGACTATGCATTATTGCCATGTGTTGGACCCTCTCATGACCGTGCTTATTGTGCAGGTTAGTGGGTTACCGTATTGTAATTGTTTTTATGTAAATAATTAATTGTTTTGTTTACATGATGATGTATGTCTAATTTAGGTCGAGAGAAATATAATATTAATAAAATGGATAGAATAGGTAAATTAGACATATACACATTTCAAATGCATCTAACATAATTAATTCTTCGTTTGCCAACACAGGCGGTAGATTTAGGGCGAGCAGCAGAAATGTGTCTTCATTAATTTCTGTTAAAAGCGGTTTCTGATCGGCTCTAAATGTAAACAATGGGGTCTCCTTAGTCATTACATGTCTGTGGGAAATACCCATACATCATAAAGAAAAATATAATAGTTCCATAACATATAACAATATACAATCTGATATAAAAACAAAACTAATCGGCATTTAAAAGTCATTTTAAAGAACATTATCTCGGGCCGGTCGAATTGGAAGACTGATTTATTGTTAATCAAAATCCTACCATTTTTGCCAACTAGTATGTTACTGTCAGCAATAGTTATTTTTAGTTGTTATATTTAATAATTAATATAATTTTTTTTTATATTTCAGTACATGTAAATTTCCTTTTTATTATTAAGTATAAATTTATTATCACTAAAAAGTGAAAGGTGGTTTAAATGTTGTTTGTCATGTATTAGATTTTTAATTAAGGACTTTCATTGGAAGAAATACAATATAATCTTTAAGTTAAATTAAATTTTATATGCCAATATGGCGATATACAGCGGACGACAAAACATTAAGAAGTATCAGTGTCATTATCTAGTTTTAAATAATGCAGATTTCAAACCTGTAATTATGTTTCTTTGTGTAGTTTAATCTTTCCCATGAATTTAAACACTACACGCTGGGAAATTCCATTATACTTCATAGTGCTCGTTCGTCCAGTCATGCCAAATCAAGAACTTGTAGAAACTTTGATTAAATGCGACCTGGAGAAAAATCAATCCCTTATATATAGCTTTATTTAATTTTCTCCAACGAGGAATAACGTCACTTTATCTTGTGATTTACTGCGATATGGAGCAATTAAAACATTTATTGGAGTAATAATTTTCATTATTTGGCACCCTGTACCATTATTAAGTAAAATTTTTTCAAAATATCAAAAAGGGGTATTTTTCCCAATTGTGAAATTGTCAGTTTATTTTTACCGCTTACAAAAGAAAAATGATTTTACGCTCTATATTATCTTCTTATCTTAAAAACTGCGTTAAAGGGTTAAAGAGTCTTTCCGGCATCACTTTCTCTTTGAAAATAAACAAATAATTTTAAAATTAATGCTTGTTCTTTTTCACAATACCGTAACATTTTTGAAATAATGTTGATTAAAAATATCACTGTCAAAAATACAATAAAAATTTTTTTACTGATAAAATTATACGACATTCATTATTGACGCAAATTTATTATGTCACCTAGTTCACGAATAATGGAAGCGGATAACTCGATCTTCACAGACGGTTCAAAAATGGACGTCGGGGTGGGAGCTGGTATCATCTCCGAGAGTATGCTAATACAGAGGTCGTATAGACCCCTGACTACTGCAGCATTTGCCAGGTAGAAATTTTTGCAGTGAATAAAGCAGTCAACATCCTGCGGGATCACCATGGCTTGAAAGCAGCTGCGTCTATAGCAATCTATATAGACAGTCAAGCAGCCATAACGGCAATTTGCTCCAGCAGCACTAAATCAAAATTAGTAAGGCGCTGTCGCAACAATCTCTGCACACTTGGTGCTCAACATCGAATCACCTTGTGTTGGGTTCTTGGACACAGCAACATAATATGTGGCAACGAGACTGTTGATGTGCTCGCCAGAGAGGGTGCAAGCATGTCTGCCGAACTAGCAGAGAATACTGTGGCTAGACCACTGGGATCAGTCAAAAAGGATATAGATCGGATAGCTAAACAACTTGCACAAAGCAGATGGACAGGGATGGCAACTTGTAGCGTATCCAGGCAATTGTGGCCCCTACTTGACGAAAGGAAAATCGCAGTGCTATTACAACACAGTCGGAAGGACCTAAGAAACATCACTGCCAGAGTCATCGGAGATTGCCTGTTCGGTAGACACGCTGAACGTGTGCAAATACCAACTAACGACTTCTGTGGAAGTGGCAGAGATGAAGAAGAGGAGGAAAGTATTAAGCATTTCTTGTGTGAATGCCCCGGCCTCGCTAAAAAAAGGTTCAAGGCCCTGGGCGAACCATTCTTTAATGATCTGGAGGAAGTGAGCAGCCTGCAATTGGGTCGACTCACGAAGTTTATTAACAGCAGTGGCTGGGTTGAATGAGCTGTCAAGATTCTTTTACGATCTACGTCACGTCGCGATAACCATCAGGAAGCTGATGCGGATAGGTTCCGCGGAACACGTGTGGTACCACAACGGTCTTACAGGACTACGTGTGACTGTTTGGTCAATGCCAGAGGTCAGCCACTCTAACCTAACCTAACCTAGTTCACGAATGTTTAAAAGATAAGCACTAGTCGTGACGTAACGATCAGCGGTCATTGAACACACTTTATAATTTTCTCATTTATGAGCAAACACCAGTCTACGTCATTTTGTTTTTGGCTCAACATTTCGTTACTTCTTTGTTTTATTCAAAAATGGTCCAAATACCCCAGTTGGAGTACAATTACCTACAGTGTTAGGTTAAAAAGGTTGGATTTATAAATAGAAGCAGAAAAAGAAATATGCGCAAAGTTGACAAAATTTCGTTTTACGTTTTTATCAATTAAATTTTTTTAACCTAAAAGTGTAGTTAACCAACCAAACGCACGAGGGTATTTGGCCGCTTTTTGGAGAAAACGAAAAAAGGGCCAAATATTGATGACAAAAAGAAATGGCGAATGAGTCACTAGTATTTGCTCTTAATAATTTTTTTCTATAAGATAAAATGCCAAATTCTGTAATGTGTGCACCAATTCGAATTACACTATTTGGTTTTTTGCTTATAACAAAATGTTTATTTTAATTTCAAAAAGGAAAATTTTCTTTTATTATTGACGACGTTTTTAGAAATTATTATAGCCAAAGACTCCCCAAAACATCTCAGTCACAAATCCCAGTTAAGGCACTATCATCAATACTTTTGATATAAAACCTATTTAAAACATTTGGCATTGATATAATAATATGCTAGTATAAAGACGCCATCTTTGGAAATTATTATTATTTTTTTCCATAGAAGGACCTAAACTACAATTTTATTTTATGACAAAAAATATTTGCGAACTTTAGCTATCAAATGATACCGATTTTATACTTGTTTTATCAAATTTTACTAGTGATATTTTGTGATCGTTGAACGCCTGCAAATATTTGGAATTTACCTTGCCATTCGTTAATTGCACCAAAATCAAATGTACCGGGTGAACAACTAAGAATGGTCGTCGGCTATATCTCAAAAACTAGCAGTCATGGAGTTTGTAAAACGTCCGGAAGGGGGCGTTACAGTCACGACCAATGTTAATATTCAGGATTTCTTCGTGTTTTGACTAAGTGAGAGGTACCAAAAACATATTTGTTTTAATCTTTACCCATTTCCTAATAATATTTGTTAAGGAAAAAATTTTCTATCTATTAAAATAAAGTAGTGGGGGGAATTTAAATATTTTCTTAAATAAACTACGATTACTTCCGTTTGACATAACCGATTTTAACAAACTTGATCTCATTAAAAAGAGCTTTATTTTATCTACAAATTGTGTGTTTGTTGTTTTATCCATGAATTTTGCCGTCGCCGCTAGATGGCGTTAACTGAAAAAAAGGCTTAGATTAGGCATGTGTGCAAAAAAGTCAAATACAAAGGTAGGTCTGTTTTAACAGGGTCTTATAGAGAATTAAAGCTTTAACATTTTCGTAAAAACTCCAAATTTGTATCTTTTTTAGAACCGGAGATATTTAACAAAATAAATTAAATATACGATTTATATCGACATACGGGCGTTTTTAAGCAACCTATTATATCAAAAAACACTTTCAATATAATACGAACATCTACTAATCTTACAACATTGATTTTTTATGCATTAATGCTTTTCTATTAAAAACAGATATATTGGACTTCGTCGCACTAATGGGCCAACCTTGTTTTTAAGTCAAAAATATACCAGTCAAATTGTAAGTAGGCTTTGACAAAATAAAACAAATGAATTTTGTTAAAATGAGTCGTTGTCATAACAAGTAATAATATTGTCAGATTTTCATTGAACGAATTTCTTGCTATTTTATGTTCAAAAAAAGTTGTTTATTATTAAGATGCATTCGACATGGTAGGCGTTTATATGCATAATGCATAAAAAATCAATGTTGTAAGATTAGTAGATGTTCATATTATATTGAAAGTATTTTTGGATATAATAGGTTGCTTAAAAACGCCCGTATGTCGATATAATTCGTATATGTAATTTATTTTGTTAAATATCTCCGGTTCTAAAAAAGATACAAATTTGAAGTTTTTACGAAAATGTTAAGGATTTAATTCTCTATAAGACCCTGTTAAAACAGACCTATCATTGTATTTAACTTTTTAGCACACATGCCTAATTTAAGCCTTTTTTTCAGTTAACGCCATCTAGCGGCGACGGCAGAATTCATGGATAAAACAACAAACACGCAATTTGCAAATAAAATAAAGCTCTTTTTAATGAGATCAAGTTTGTTAAAATCGGTTATGTCAAATGGAAGTAATCGTAGTTTATTTAAGAAAATATTTAAATTCCCCCCACTACTTTATTTTAATAGACAAAAAAAATTTTCCTTAACAAATATTATTAGGAAATGGGTAAAGATTAAAACAAATATGTTTCTGATACCTCTCACCTAGTCAAAACACGAAGAAATCCTGAATATTAACATTGGTCGTGACTGTAACGCCCCCTTCCGGACGTTTTATAAACTCGAAAATAATTTCCAGCATTTTCTCTTAGGCACTTTTACCAAAAAATATTTTACCTCGAAGCTCCATGACTGCTAGTTTTTTAGATATAGCCGACGGCCATTCTTAGTTGTTCACCCGGTACAAAACATGAGATTTTATAGACTAGTGTGAATTACCGGTTTCACCGCTTACCAGGTTAAGGGAACGGATCCCGTTGAAGTCTGGTCTATTTTTTGTTAAGCGATTATCTACAGAAACAGAACCGGACTATGTTCTTTTACCTTCGCCTTTAAAATGCGTACCTATATGGTCTAAGATTAAGCAAGTAATGCTCTATGAAACCGTGAGATAAAATAATTTAATATGCGTTTATCATTAGGAAAATTACTTCAGATTCAATTTGACCCTCGCTTTTTAATATTCCGTAACTTTTGGAATGGGGTGTAATAAGTATTTACCATTTCAGAATATTTTTATTATTAAAAATGTGTTTTTAATGTTCTGTGGTGAAGGCGCAAGACTGCCGGACCCCCTATGGTGTTCATTATTCTAATATTTCTTTTAAAGATGCAAGAATCACCGTTTCGGTAAGTAAAATAGATAGATAAATCAATATTAGGGTCTATTTAAAATAGCAAATGATTTGAATGAAATGTGAATAGCTATGCATGGACATTTGGACAAAAATACCGGTGAAAAATATTACAGTAATAAATTAAAATAATTGGTGTGACTTTATTTCTTTCAACAATATCAACGGGGCCATTGATCCCACAATAATCATGATTCATAATCATCTAAACTCAAAAATATTATTGATAATAGATGAATTAACAAAAATTATGTTTATACTTACCATTAGACTTAAACAATAAGCACCAAGAAAATCTAGCCTTTAAAATATATAAAATCCAACAGTGAAATGTTTATAATACACTACACAAAAGACAGCCACAGAAACACTTAAAAAACACCAATATCGGAAGAAAATAATATGACGCAACCTCCCTTGTGAGCTTGCTACGGCCCACTGTTGATCTGGGAAGATTTTTGACGCAACCAGATCAGCTGTTAATGTCATATGTTATTGTCTTCTTTCGAAACGCTTTGTTTTAAGATAAATTTAACTCTAGAAAGTAATTCTAGCCGTGAGGTACCACCTGTCCAAATACAGACAGGCATCGTAAATCGATGCTTAATAGAGCAATCCACGACCCCAAATCTTGTGTCCTTAGTGGAGGAGGAATCCTGGTCAGCTCCACGGCAAACTTAAAATAAAATGTTGTCGTTCGGTGCTCCGTCGTTCTGGACATTTCCGCTGGCAATTCTGATGTTGTCTTTGTGAATTAATTTTTTATATAGCCGTTTTACCAAGAATATAAATTAATGAAGCGACAAAAATACTTGCTATAAACTAGTAAAAAATATCGTCTCGTCTTAGTTTTCGAGAGCTTTAAAAAAACTGGGGCTTCTTGTCTCGGAAAACACCTATTTCTACTCGATACCAACCATAACCAAACATAATTGGCAAGTTCCAGACTATTCATTTTAATTGATTATTGTCGTCCTAATAATTTTACCAATAGCATAAATAGGTGACATATTTTTTAATTCATGAACTTGGACTGTTTACCGGTGAACTTTCCTAGAGTTTTAAACTTATACCAAACAGATTTTAACTTTGCGGTTGCTACGAATAAACTTTATTTTATTTAAGCCGATGAATTTCATTATGATATTGCTTTTAAGCATTGGCTTTTAAAGAGTATTAAGAAATTCAGTTGAAAAGTGATTAATTTTAACTTGAAACGTTAAGCTTCGAGAAAAGAAGCAGATGTCTGCCGTTCTCATCTCTTAATTGGTGTATTTTAAAAAGTATTCTTGGGTGATTGTAGTCTGAGAGCAAATCGTTTTAATTTAAATTTCGTTTCTTTGCCCTTATTTGTAAAAATAATACTGTATAACGCTACATTTGTAGGTGCATAGTTATTTTTAAGTCCATCTTGGAAAATTAAACATTCCTACTAGACATAGGTACTGCTAATGGATAAATTAATGTTGTTTGACATACATATTTCCTATACATTATTGCAAAATGATTTATGTTGCCTCCTCTGGTTAGCTGTTTCCCGAAAAAGAATTGTTGGTCCTATTTTTTTCCATGGCACAGTTACAGCACAGCGGTATAAAGACCATATTTTAAATCCATTTGTGATGCAATTACTTGACGACGAACAACGTTTCGAATATTTTCAACAGGACGTTGCAACCGCCCATACAGCCGCCGAAACTATTAACTACATACGCAATTTTTTCGACGACAGCTTGATTAGTTTTCGATCAGACATTGAATTCCCACCTAGATCACCTTGTTTATCGGTTATGGATTACTTCGTTTTTCCTCATTTCAAGAACACTATTTTTAAAACACCAGTTGCAAATTTAGAACAATTTACAAGACAGGAGTATCCAAGAATGTGGTAACATTTCTCCAGGGATGCTGGTCAACACTTTCGAAAATATGAAAAGACATGTGAATTTATGCTTGGAGCATGGCGGTGGCCAATTTCAGCAATTTATGTAATAATTTTTTTTTGTTCTGTATATTCTTACTTTGTTAATTTTGTAAACAACAAAAATAAATTTGTATTTGTTTACTTATTAGTTTGATACTCATTAGTTTGGCACATCACGTCATAATATTAATTTGACCAAATTTTAACCTAGATTTGGTTAGATATGTCGTCCCCATATAATAGTGATCTAAACCAAGCCCTACGTTTTTTAATCCAAGCCCTCTTTGATGCAAACAACTTTTGCTCGTACGGTAGTACCCTATATGATACTCAAGTTACTAGCTTAAACTAAAAAAATTTTTGAGTAATCAATTTTTGTTTACTATGTACGTGAAGAAAAAAAAAGGAAATTCCTTTCGAATACTCATTTTATTACCAATTTTTAATCTTTTTAACTTTGTTTTCGTCTAGGTACAAAAATTGTTCTTGTCCTATTCATGGTTTTAATATTTTTACATTCCTTTGTGTAAGTGGCACTTGGGTCCTTCGGTGCTGATGATGGTACTTTCTAATATCGAAACATGTACACCCCATCCAGTAAATTGACTTTTAATATATTTGTGGAGACGACTGTGAGTTTGTCTCCATATCTCAACAGCTCCACTTTGAGATAATGAACTACTTTCGTAAAATTAAAAAAAGTAACTTTAAAAATACAATAATATACAGGGTTGGGCAAATGTTCCGGAACGGCTTAATTACAGGCGAACGAAAAGTGATAGCGGATCCGGGTTTTGGCAATAACTCCTAGCAAGGAGTTATTGGTTTTGGGCAAACTATATGACTAAAATTTTACTATTTGACTATTATACCATATGTCCGTAATGTCACCAACTGTCAAGTGTTGTCGTTATTTTTATTTTATTTTTAAATGGAATACCCTGTATATTTTTACATTTTTAAATTCCACATAAAATTATAATTATTTTTTATTAAATGCACTATTAGTCTATACTTCATAGTTTCCGAGATATTAACTCTCGAAAAGTGACATTTTTGAACTTTGACAGCTTATAACTTTCTAACAGTACGTCTTAGAGCAAACGGCTTACATGTCCCTATCTTCAATTTTTATTATCTTCCAAAAAAATCAACTTCCGGTTAAACCGGATGTAACTTGAAAGCATGAAATATAGTTGTTCCGGTTTAACTGGAAGTGGATTTTTGTGGGAAGATAATAAAAATTGAAGATAGGGACATGTAAGCCGTTTTGCTCTAAGACGTACTGTTAGAAAGTTAGAAGCTGTCAAAGTTCAAAAATGTCACTTTTCGAGAGTCAATATCTCGGAAACTATGAAGTATAGACTTATAGTGCATTTAATAAAAAATAATTATAATTTTATGTGGAATGTAAAAATATACAGGGTGTTCCATTTAAAAAAAAAATAACGTCAACACTTGACAGTTGGTGACATTACTGACATATGGTATAATAGTCAAATAGTAAAATTTTAGTCCTATAGATTGCCCAAAACCCGGATCCGATATCACTTTTCGTTCGCCTGTAATTAAGCCGTTCCGGAACATTTGCCCAACCCTGTATATTATATTCGATCCAATGCCTCCAGCATTACTACCTATGCTATTAACACGAATTACCTGCAACAAAATTAACTACGATCTAAATGCATGCAATAGCAGAAAGAATTGCAATTTTAAGTACTTTTTACCATTAATCCTAATTGAGCTTAACTAATAAAATTAACTTTTCGAAGCATTGTTAATTATTATAAGTCGCACCCGTTCATCTAATCCAGCTTCAAACCGGTAAACAGAATTTAAATTTTGTTGCCATCTCCTCGAAACAAGAATACATTTCATGGATCTATTATTTCGATCACATGATGCCTTTTAAAAATTGTGTAATATAAACCTTCATTTTGCTTGCCAATCCATAGATCCCAGAACTCGTCCGAGTATCCATGAGTTTTTATTATAGTGTATTTTGTTTAATTATATTCTAAAAATTCAAAAAATTTTAAAAACTAAAATCGTAGAATTTCCTTTTTTTTTAGTGGAAAGGCCCATTAAAGTAAATAACTTATTTTCTATAAAATGTTTATCCAATATTACAAAATACATATTATCTACTAACTTAAATAAATGTTTTACTAATTATTATTAAATTAATTATTCAATAATCATATTAATATTATATTCTAATGTTTCGAATATGGAGGACTTGAGGTAGGAGGCCGATCGCAATGCATTGGATTCGGTCCCAAATTAGCATCGGTAATTCAGCTTTACGAGTCGCCGCAAGATGGCGCTCGTGTTCGAAGTGGGCTATCAAATAATGGTTTCTTATGGACGCGATAACTATTTTTATTTAAATTAGTTCTTTAAGGAACAAATAAGGACTTTTATATGAATTTACACTTACTTTGTTATACTTATTGGTAAACTCGGCCTGTATAAAGTTCCAACGATGCTTGGTTTTTAAAATACAGGATATTTAACATTCTAGCTATACCTTTGGAGCTGGAAAGAGACTTATTTGACTGCATTTCCTTTCTGAAAAATATTCCTCTCTTATACCCCGACACAAAGCAAACTCTACTTTTATAAATTGTACCATTATTCATTATAAATATGGAAATCAATTGCAATACAACGTTATTTGTCTCGTCTTGTCTTCAAAAGTCCTCCATACTTCAAACGTTATTTGTAATTTCGAAAATAAAATGTCAATTTGTCAAAAGTAAAAGTAAAAAACGAAGAAGAAGAAGACGACACCAGCCCACTTGCGACGCGAGAGCATCTATCGGCCAATAGCGAACTAACCAAAAAACCCGGACAGAATTTGAAAATGCTGCCATTGTCGATCGGCCTCCTACCCGCTAGTTCTCCATAGTTTCGAAACATATTTTATGTTATTCTCATAATGAGTTTTAATGGAGCCTGTCGCAGAGAGGAAATTACCAATATATCTGATAGCGCCATCTTACACATATACATCAAAGTTGTAGTTGCTCAAACTTCATTTATGTCTTCTAAAATTTGGTATTTATTCAGTAGTTATTTTTTAGTTGTGACAAGAAATCAGTTTAACTGACCCCGTCAGCATTGTCTTGTTATTTCTAAGCTATCCAGCAACTATTTATGCAGTTCGATCCTAGAATCAATTACATACAGTGTGACCAGTAAAGTCCGCATCATATATGGGATTTTTTTTTATTAATAGCTTCATTCGGAATTTGACTTTGGCATCAAGTTCTCCTTCGATTAAGATGAAAATTAAGAAAAAAGTAGTAGTCACGTGATTCGCATTATCTGTCAAATTTTAATTTTTTCCAAAAAATAATTCAAAAGTGAGGTTATGTCTGAAAATATCGAAAAAAGTTACTGAAAAAAGTTTTTTTTAATGCAGTTTCTAGCCCACGTGCAAAATTCCAGCTGCATAAGATAATTTTGATTTTTTTACCCATATTATCTAAATTGCACCACTTTTGGAAAATAAGACTCAACGTAACCTGCATAAAACTTCTTAGTTTTGACAATGCTTTATTTCAGATAAATTTTCTTTAATATTAAATGTGCGTTTTTCTACAAAATCTAAATTAGTCTATTAAAATTTGGTCGCATGTGATGTAAAGTTTATTTGTTTTTGACCCTGTATAAGGTAACTGCATAAAATAAGTATTTATGAAAACGTAGTTTGTGTCTGAAAGTAATACACCTAAATATTAAGACAAAAAAGAACACAGTGTCATCAGTAAAGTGTTCTTTAAGTGGAAAATAAATTTTAGTTTAACTTAACGTAAAGTTTATCTATTTTTAACGATTTAATTTAAAACCCCTTCATTAAAATTTGTTATTAAGCTATGTCATAAAAAAAGTAAAAATAGTATTTTATTATTTAAGTGCGGTTTCCAAAAAATTAATTACAATGATGCACCAAAAACATGTTTACAACGACAAAATATGGGTAAAATATCAAAATTAATTTATGTAGCTGAAATTTTGCATGTGGGCTAGAAAATACATTTAAAAATTTTTATTCTTATAACTTTTTTCGATATTTTCAGAAATAACCACACTTTTGAATTATTTTTTGGAAAAAATTAAAATTTGACAGATAATGCGAATGACGTGACTACTATTTTTTGCTTTATTTTCATCTCGATCGAAGCAGAACTTGATGCCAAAGTCAAATTTCGAAGAAAGCTATTAATAAAAAAAAATCCCATATGATGCGGACTTTACTGGTCACACTGTAGTATTTTTTTTTTTTTTTTATTTATTTATTAAATAATTCCCAACGAACTTTAGAAGTCCATTACAGGGAAAATATTACACTAACTTAAAAATAAACAAATATAAACAAAATTTTTTTACAAAAATATAGAATTACAATACAGAATACAATACAAATAAAATTAATAAAATAGTCAAATTTAAATCAATTTTAAAACTAATTTCCTAATAAAATTAGAGTGCTTTTATTTTTTTTAAAAATACAATTTAGTTTTCTTTTTAAAGAGTGTCAGTTTTTTATTAATTTTTATACATATTTGGTAGGGTATTATAAATTATAACCCCATTGTATAATAATGATCTTTTACCAATATTGCTTTTAATATTTACTGCTGAAATACTTTCATTTTGCCTTGTGTCATAATTATGTATGGTATTTAATTTTTGGAATGTGATTTTTGATTTTTTTTGCTGAGTGGATATTGAATGAATAATTACACATATTTTTAATTTATACAAATTTTCTCAGTTTAAATATCCTAGTGGTTTGTATAAATTTATTTTTGGTTCTAAAAAAGGAAGCTTGTAAATACATTTAATAAGTTTATTTTGTAATTTTTTTAAAGGGTTTATTATTGTAGAGGTAGCAGATCCCCAGACGGATATTAAATATTGAAATTTAGAATAAATTAGAGAATAATAAATATTTTTTAAAAGCTTAATTGGTAAATAATATCTTATTTTATAAAAAATTCCAATCAATGGGGTAATATTTTTCCTGAGATAATCGATATGTGTTTTCCAACTTAAATTTTCATCTATATGCAGTCCTAGAAATTTTATAGAATCAGCATATTTTATGATTTTATTATCAAATAAAATTTCTTTTTTTGATAGCAAGCTGTTTATTTTTGTTTTAGTAATATATATAAAAGAAGATTTTTTTAAATTTATTGATAATTTATATGACTGAAGCCAAGAAAAAATGATTTGTAAATCATTTTTTATTTGATTTTGAATGTCAAAGTAATTATCGTCAAAATAAATAATAGTTGTATCATCAGCAAATAATTGTATCTTACCATTTAGGTTTAATTTAGATATACTATTAATATATATAAGAAATAATATTGGTCCTAAAATTGATCCTTGCGGAACACCACATTTAATAGTTTTTTGAGAACTTTTACTGTTATTAATTTCAACATATTGTGATCTATTGCTTAAATAACTTTCAAACCAATTGTAAATATTTCCCCTTATTCCAATGTTATGAATTATTTGTAATAAAAAATTATGGTTAACTGTGTCAAACGCTTTACAAAGGTCTAAAGATAATAAACAGCATTTTTGATTTTGATCTATTTTTAATTGAATGTCTGATATTACATCCATAACAGCAATTTCAGTATCTCTATATTTTCTAAAACCATATTGACTATCTGAAATTAAATTTTGATTATCTAAGAAATCTGTTATTTGTTGTTCATAATTTTTTCTAAAATTTTTGAAAAAACTGGCAATACAGATATTGGCCGATAATTACTTGGATAATTTTTTGAATTTGCTTTAAAAATTGGTGATACTTTAGCTAATTTCATTTTTGATGGAAAAATACCCTTTTTAACAGATAATTCAAATAGTTTAAGTAAAATTAGTAATATTTCTATTTAGACTTTTTTAATAATTTTTACTGATATTTCATCAAAACCGCTTGCTTCTTTATATTAAGATGATCTATTATCTCTTCAATTTCACCCATAGTTATCTTTTCTAGGTTCAAAAACATCGAGTTAGGGTTTGCATTTTCAGTATATCTTCTTATAAATGGAATTTGATTTGATAAATTTTCGCCAACATTTATAAAATGTGTGTTCATTTCTTCGCATATGGTTTGTTCGTCTTTAATTTCAATACTATTGGATATAATACTATCAATGTTGGTTTTGTTTTTCTTTGACTTGTTTGTCAATAATAAATTAAAATTTTCCCAAATACCTTTTTGGCCACTGTTCAAAAATATGTTTTTAAAATATCTTTGTTTTGTTGTTCTTATTGTTTGTTTTACAAGTTTATTTAATTTATTAAAAGTCTGCTCATATTCTTCAATCATTGGATATTTCTTCTTTTTTTCATATATCTTGTCTCTTGTTTTAATCATTTTTGCTAAATCTTTCGAAAACCATGGTTTCGAATTTTCATTAATTTTTATTGTATTTGTATATGATGAGGATTCAAATATTTCTAATATCTCATCATATAGTTTATCTATTATTTATTTTAAGAACTTTGTGTAAATAATATTGTGTGGAAGCCATAAAAATTCTTTCAAAAAGTGAAGTAAGCTCTGAAATTTGGGAGTATTTCATCATATTGCCAACATAAAAACAATAAATATGAGTATCCTAAACTTTAGCTTTTAGAACTCGATTGGGTTTTATAAATATAAAGGGGAATTTATGAAACTAAAATAAAACTTTTAACACTTTTAATCATTTGTGGGTTCGCATTCTACTTCCGGAAAACTGGTTCGAGCCCGGAAAATTTTAGTGGTATACGTCTTAACGTCGGTCCAGCGTCGGGCAGAAATTCGGGAAGAGTAGAAAATGTATCATGCCCCGGTCCCACACCATTCATGTCGGCATTGAATATCAAACTATAAGAATAGCGGATCTTCGAGAAAAGTTGTCAACCCTATTTTAGACTGTATTGGAGACGGTTTCGCCGCCATTGTGGAGTTGGTCGTAAATCTATAGTTATAAATGCAGACAATGCAGTGCCTCGGAAGCAGATGTCTCAAATTCACTGATGTGATGTCGTGGTGTTGCCACATATCGTGTTTTATTGGAATTTTTTAAGGATTTAAGCATTTTAACAGACAATGAAATAGGAGGTTCTCAATTTCAGCCGAATGTATGTTTTTGATAAGAATATGTACACTGATTACGCCGGGGTAATTGGACCGATTTTCATAATGATTTTACCATTGCATTAGGTGTTAAATGTTAAACAAATAAAAGTAGATAAAAAGCGACAGCAAAATTTTTTTTTTTTCAAAAATTAATCGTTTCTGGGTTAGTTAAGATAATAACAAATTATTAAGGAAATATTGTTAGAATTAGTACAAAATAAAGCCAAAAGTAAAGTAAACTAAATATTTATTTAAAATTACAACAATATGTAGACAACGTATTCTCGCGCCGAGTACATCGCAAAAATTGTCAAACACCTCCTCGTTTCTATTTCTCAATCCTTTTTTCATATCGTTATTCTTATTAACAACAAAGCTAAGCGCATATAAACAGTGGCGTAATGTTTCTTTTTATTTTTGCTGAACCAGTTTCTAACATTCGGCCATCCTCAACTGGATCAAGTCCCATAGCACCCATGTCATAAAAGGTAAACGGATAAATCTTAGGAAATAGACAGCAATGGCCTCAGACGATTGCGTGTCGACTTAAAAGGAACGGGTAGTAACGGCCTTATAGACAATTTTAACAGAAACAGGCATTAACGATCTTAGACAAATACAACGTAAATAGGCAGTAACGGCCTTATAGACAATTTCAACATAAATTAACGTTGGAACGTCAAAAGGTTGAAAGTATTATATGCTACAAGGCAAGCAAAAATAGGGACATTTTTAGGTCTAAAACGGGTAGGAAAATAAATGTAAGCTAGTTAAATCTAGGATAGGTGTAGGTACTTATGTGAAATAAAGTTTTACGATAAGCTATAAAAATAAATTTAAAAAACTCATGCAAGAAGTCAAACAGACAGGCGGCAACAATGTCTTAATTTAGCAGTGAAAGGCTTGTCGTTAGTGGCTGCATCAACACGCTTTATTGTTGGTGACTCATTGTGCCATCTATGAATTTAACGTAGCAGATTTAGGAAATCTGCTTATATGGCCTTCTTATAGTTTGATATTCAATGATGTCGGTAACCAGGCCGAATGAGATTGGATATCTCGTGGGGTATGGGGGAAGAACACACTTCTCAATCGGTAGGTCATGGAAGCGCAAAAGCAAGGGTTGATAGACCTTATGGAATTCTTAAAATGACTGGAGATCGTTGTTCGAAGCCCACGTTAAACCGTAGGTTCCCTCGGAGAAAAACCTCGCAGCGAACGAAGAGGATAAAATCCGAAATAAATAAGCAAACAATTTTAACCAGTTTAACTCCGGACTAACGCTAAATTAAGATATACTCGAAAATGATTCTTTTTCGATGCCAGCGGACAGAATTTAAGAAGATATAAATTTTAATTTCCTTTTTCTTAAAGGCAATTATGATGTGACGCCATCCCGGTATCTGGTTAGACTTTTAAATATGTAATTAGAGTCGACATCTGATGGCTGACGAACAAAAAAGTATTAAACTTTTAAATTATTCGAATTTTAACTTTGCAAGAAAATTGGGATCTTCTGTGAGAATGATGTCAATATTATTTTTGTGATGATGTGGATGGTGTTGGAAAATCTACTTGATGGGTATAATAAGTTAATTTTTATCAAAACTAATCCTTCCATAAAAGTATATTAATATCTCGTTTCGCAAAAGTGTCTATGATATTATAAATTCGTTAAATCTCATGGATTTCAAACGCATCTGCAGATAAACTCTTATGAATACTCGACAATAATGTGGGTGGTAATTAATAGAAGAATCCATTGAGTCATAATAAATTAAAGCACCCGCCATGTACGTTGGTAAAACTCTACTTCGGTAATAATCGAATCTCTTTAATCTTGTTAGTTGCTGCAGCTTTATTGATATAGCTGATCTTCAAGATTTCCATTCATAATATAAATATTTTTAATATATAGAGAGAACCCCTAAGTACCTAGATACTTAGATACCAATATGTGTTCACTTAACCAAGAAGTAATAACTACATTACAAACTAAAGCACACAGTGCTAAACATTAACAGAAGAAAAAAACTCAATTCAATAATCCATTCCGAAACAATTTTATATTTATGATTAACACACTTGTTAGATACATTTTGTTATTTCAAAGTTTTTTGTGTATAATGTTGTGAATTTGGTTATTAGTTGTTTAATTAGATTAAAATTTGCTCATTAATATAACTTTTTTTAATACATAGGTACATCCATCTACCGTGCGAGCAAAAATTATTTGCATCAAAGAGGGCCTTGCATCTAAGGACGTAATGCTTAGCCGTAGAGCTTAATACCTGTTGGGTGTCAGTAACTACCTGAATTAACAATCAATCAGTTATTCCGTCATCTTTGACAGTCATTACAAGTAATTTGATTCATCGCTAATTTACCCAATTACCTGTACAATTCACCCAATGGGCTTTACGGAACAGCACAAAACATTAATGGTTAAAGCGTATTTTCGAAACGGGGTAAGAGTAAATGGTGAGTGGCAGGGCCGTAGCCAGGCTTGAATTTTAGGAAGGGCCGTTAACATTTCTGAAAGGGCGAACTTATTAAACTTTTTTTTAAATTTTAGTAGGTAGTACATAGGTAAGTATTTTATATTAAAATGAAAAAAAAAACAAAAATACCATAATAAATAAAAAAATATTCTAAAACACATTTAGCTAATTACAACTGTTTTAACACTTAAAACAGTTGTAATTTTCTGTTGCCTCTTTCATTAAATTTTTTTAAAAAAGAGTTTAAAATCTAATTTTTCGGTCTGTTTTCTCTCAAAGTCCAGAAAGATTAAGTCAGCCATCCTCTGATGTTCCATTGCTATACGTTTGTATTAACGGTATGATAAAATATTAGAGACATTCCAACACTATAGGATAAATAGTAAGTATTAAATGAACATTTTATAACGTTGGTATAAAGTTGACATATTAAGAAAGGGTTATTGTCATACAATTGTTGTTTTTTTCCAGGAAGGGCGAATTTTTCTCTAGGAAGGGCGGCGCCCTGCCTGCCCCCCCCCCCCTAGCTACGGCCCTGCTGAGTGGCAATACAATCCTGGTTTGTGCATGGACGATTTTCACGAACATTTTCCTAACGTTGCTTTTATTGCTGGGGATTTTTATCATTAACTGAAAAGAACCGTAGCTGTGTTTAGGGAAACAGGTTCCATACAACAAAAAAAAGGAGCAGGAAGACCATCTGTAAGAACAGAATAACTTGTTGCAAACGTTCGTGAAATAATGCAAAATACCAGTTGCAAATTTGGAACAATTACAAGAAAGGATTATCCAAGAATGTGGTAACATTTCTCCAGAAAGGCTGCTCCACACTTTCAAAAATATGAAGAGACTTGTGAATTTATGCTTGGAGCATGGCGGTGGCCAATTTCAGCAATTTATGTAATTCTTTTTCTTTCGGTATATTCTTACTTTATTAATTTTGTAAACAACAAAAATAAATTTGTAATTTTGTAAACAACAAAAATAAATTTGTATTTGTCTATTTATTTTATTACTCATTAGCTTGGCATATCATGCCATAATATGAATTTGACAAAATTTTAACCTAGATTTGGTTAGATATATCGTCCCCATATCATTGTGATCTAAACCAAGCCCTACGTTTTTTAATCCAAGCCCTCTTTGATGCAAATAATTTTTGCTTGCACAGTATTTAAAAATATTATTTTAATCATTGCTTTCTTTTAAATTTTATCCTAGTATCATACATACCTACTTATGTTTCAATATAGGTAGTCAACAACTATAAAAAAAAAATGGCGATTTATGTTATAATGATTGTACGGGGAAGTTTAAAGCATCCTGATTGAGCATTCAACAACCAAATTTTTCCACGACGTATAGATTTTCAGTTAAAGAATATATTAGTTATATTTATTTTATACAAACATTTCTATATAATATTTATACACAAGTTCATACCAAGAAAAAAAAACAAGATATTTTAAGGATAACAGGATTTAATTACAAAAATACATATGAAAATACAATAATTATAGTCTTTTGTACATAACTTTTTTGCAAAGTCTAACTTTCGTTTGTATTTTTTATAGCTTTCTCTTATAAGAAACCAGTTACCCCAATCGTTGTGAGATCTCATCTGCCTTATAGCGTTATAACAAATTTTCTGGGAAAAAATTTAGAGAGGAGTAAAGGAAGTGTATGGTAGGAGATATTTATGCGGCAGCCCATTTGCCCATGCTTAAAGCTAAGAATTCCTTAAATTTAGATTAAGTACCGATTTCGTTTGCACCAATATTGATTCCACACTTAAGAAGACTTATGGAAGCTCTAACTTAGGGACCCAATTTTCTTCACCGAAATTGTCACCTACGAAGGAAGTTTTCAAATTTGTCAAAAATTATTGTAAATTCTTACCAACAACATTCAAAATCGAGTAAACGTAAAAATCAATTATAATTATTATATTTTTGAGAATGGAAATGTATAATGATGATCTAGATGTACTGGAAATTGTATAAAATGGCTTTCCAATTGAAGTATACTATAGAGTAAACTCATACTTCGATAAGATTGATAATATAATGTTTTTTAAAAAAGCAAGCAATTTTGAAAATTTGCTGATATCAATATTATTTTTAATGATAATTAATTGTGGATTTTAACATTGACTAGGTGAACCATAAAAGCTTTGTTTTATGAAGATCCTACGACTCCATAAAAATTTCATGCTGTTTTAGATAGATTGTCTGGGATTTTTTTGGTTATCATCTTATTGCTTTTTACTATTTTTATTATTTAGGTACTGATTATTGATTTTAATTATTAGAATTCTGACAATGACAGAAACGGAAATAAACTACCTAGCAACGCGCCATCTAGTTTTATTTTTATAGGCAAAATAAAATAACTTGAAAAGATCATGAAGTATGTTATTCAAGTATTCGGTACCTCGTCTTTCTTTGGACTGTCAGTTCCATTTCACACTTATTAATTTTTCTTAAATTTTAATTCTACTTAACAATGTCCAGACCGAAGATTTTCAATTACTATTATTATTAGGTACTCATAATCAAGGATGTCTCCATAATATGTAAAAAATAAAAAAACTTTTTAATTTTCTACACTTAAATACTCTTCCCTCCTCAACTTAAGTTGCTAAATCACTATTATGTGACTATTCAGCTACTCCTCAATTTTTAATTAAAATAATTTTTACGACTTCAACTATTCCTATTTCAAATATTCCTCTCTACTCACACTTACGTCACTGGTTCACCAAAATGTGACTTTTCAGTTACTCCTTATCTCATTATAAAATTTTTTACAACATTTACCACTCCAATTTTGAATTTTTTTCTCTCCTCACTCTTTGCGATGGTGCGATGTCACTAATTTAACACTTAGCTTATTGCTATGTTAGCTAAATCTTGGTTTTTGCCAATTTTCCACGAATGACCTCTTGCTAGGTATACTATTACGGTGGACGTTTTTCCAATTACTTTATTTGTCTTTTCCATAATCTTTTAGCTCCGTTTGGACTATTTGCATCTGTTGTATTTCTTATTCTCCTTATTCTATTCTCCTGATGATGAATGTATATACATTCGAAACATGTAGAGAATTTACCCTTAATTAAACTTAATATTTTCTTAATATACCAGTGGAGGAAGACCTAAAGTGTCTTATTTTTTTTCGTTTTAAAATTACATTTGGTTAAGAATGAAATTCTCTTTCAAACGAGCCCAAATTTATTAAAATTGCCTAAAACATGTGGAAGATACAGCACTTTTAATAATAACTTATTTACCGGTATCCCCAATCCTTGTGATTGGAAATACGAAAAAATCTTCAAACTATCATAAGAATGAATAGGCTTTATATTCTCAATCGCAAAACAGAACCTTAATGGGGTTATTTTAAAAAAACTTGAATTTTGTATTTTGTCAGTGACGCCCTCTAGCGGCAATCCTACAACTTTAAAAATAATTTCCAGTGTTTTCTTTTCGCCGACTTACCTATAAAAATTTCTTTCCCGAAAATGTGTGACCAATACTTTCCGAGATACAGCGTCTGGCCGACCTTAGCCGAACACCCGGTAGCATTTTTGCATCGAGCACCCAGTACACCGCATTCGGGTAATTTCGCATTAACCGGGGTCTGTCTAAAAACGAGCGGCCGATATTCCGATTGATTGTCAAGCTACCATACGCTTGATATCAGTTCTGCGAAATTTTCCGAAAAAATGGTTTGCTATCAGTTGTGTACTTTTTTACTTTGTTAATGTGAATTATGGAGTGGCCAGACAAACACTAAACAAGAAGTTGAGGTGATTGAATAAGAACAAAGTTATTTTTATCTACATAACCTAACCAAATGAAAGTCATGTTAAGCTTGCAGTGACGTATTTTTCGCGGTACAATTTTTTTTTATTTGATCTGCAAACGTCTTGTTTATACAGCTACAAATGAATTTAGGAGTTTTTTTTGCAGCATCGGCGAAACCGTAGCTCATAATATGAAAGTAATAGTATAGCGCTCTTTGATTGTAGGTTCACAAAAAATTTCAAGGAAAGGAAAAAAAATTGCAGTTCAGCCGACATCTGTGTCTCGGAGAAAGGTGAAAATGACAGGTAGAAGATCAATGCAGGCAGGAAGAAAAGTGGGAAGCTTTTAAGTAAAAAAGTCTAAAGCTCCCCATTCTCTTAATACTTGTGTGAATAATAATATTGGACTCGGTGAGAACCTATGTCCGATTTTTCGTTTAAGCCACTTTTAATATTTATATTTTAAGTTTTTGATATAAATGTTTTTAGTTTAACAACAAAATGCGTAGGTAGTGTTTTTTTTTCAGTTAAACATTTAATTACTGTTGTTTTATTTAGCAATAATTCCACAAGTCATTATTTGTAAGGTGCTGGCTGTATGGACCAAGATTTCAGCCTAATCGAGCGTACGGTAGTCCGACTGTTGTCGTAGTACCGAGCGCTCGATACGTGCCGAGGTCGAGCATCACGAATGCGGTTTACTAGACCCTCGATGCAAAACAGCCACCCGGTATAGGTATTTATCATTACATTATATGTATACTTGTTAGTGTCTAAAACAGTATCAGTAAATAATCCCGTCAATCACTGTGAAGTGTCTTATTATCCCAAAATCAGCCTCTAAGCGCGACAGGATCCAATAAAACAATCTTCCTAGTGGCTTAGGGCGCAAAGCCTGCACTCGGCTGCAGCAATTCCCCGACTGGCATGGCAATAAGCTGTTTCACCGTTTCGGGGGAATTTATTTCGCGCCCGAAATACGGCTCGCAGATATAAATCTCGGTGTTTTATCTCCGTCGGAGGTTTCAATTACATGAAAATCGTTTAATTGAAACCTCGGATCGAAAAGTGAATTGGAGAGAAGGGAGGGCAGTTGGAGTGGAGCGGCCAGAATTTGTTGCTATTAAATCGTGATCCGAAGCTCTGTCTTGTCTTATTTCTTTCAATTCCTTTAATTGGAAAGTTTTTTTCTGGTAAAATATCGCCTGGTGGTGGTGTTATATGTTTTTAGATTTAATAGGTAGGGTAAGTGCGGGAGAGATGCCGCGGTTGGAGAGATGCCGCACCTTTTGTAATTTGGCCACCCTGTAACAGATGACCCCATAAAAAAATTGATAAAGAGTGCTGTTTACTTACGTGTTATTCTGTACCATGTGCTTTTAAAAAAACGGTTTGTGATTTATCAAACATTGTTCAAGCGTAAGTACTTAATTTAATTTTCGGTTGTTCTAGACCCTTTTAAATGTCTTTTCCACATACCCCGTATGTTTTGACTTACTTTCATTTTAATATCTTCACAAGTGTAATTTTAACGTCACAACTTTTAATGCCATAAAAGCTCCATTAAGGTTTTACGCCTACCACTTATCATTTTCTCTTTTGCTACAACCATCAGCAACATATCTTTTCTGTCTCCTGATGATGAACGTTTCTACTTCGAAACATGTAGAGACCTTTGAACTATGAATTTTTTATTCTATTAAATTTTGTGGAGGAAGATTTTGTGTTTTCTTTCCTTTTCTTAGCTAAAAAAGTTTACTGCCTAGTTTCGATTATGGAATTACTAGGGGCTCCTTAAAACTATTGCATGTTAGCGGGTTTAGATGTTGTTTGGCGTCTTTCTTGAAGATATTGTGCAACTATTAGGTTAACAGTATTAGGTAACAGTGCTGAGAATAATGACATGCGGCGTCTCTCCTCACAAAAAGGGTAGACGCCGCTCTAGAAATCGGCATAGATGCCGCATAAGGAATTACTTTATTTTTCAGATAAATAATAAATATCAGAGATCCTCAACTGCTTTTAAAAGGTCCACTTGGACAGAAGAACAACTCTGTGAAGCTGTTCAAAAAGTTAGGGATGAAGTGATCTGCAAAAGAGAGGCGCATAGACAATACATATAACATTCCACCTCGGACATTAAGCCGTCGAATAGAATCAGGGAATATGACTAAAGGAAATCTTGGACCCGAAGGCAAGTTTTTTTTGCAAGAAGTTTCACCAATTCCTGTCATACCAGCTTCCTTTAGCTAAAGGCTAAAACAAGGGGCGATAGTTCTGAATTATCCACAAAACATTGAAGAAAAGAAAGAAAAACGTATAGAAAAACAAAGAAGCAAACAAAAAACAAACTATAAAAATAAAAACCAAAAACGTAAGGTAGAAATTAAGCATCGAAAATTAGACAAAAACCAGGGTAAAACGAAAATGTCAACGATATCACAAAAATACATCTGGAGTAACAGTGACGAAGAACCTTTATTAAAAAAGCGTTGGTAATGATGATTGTGTTTGTGTCGAGTGTTATGAGTAACATTCGAAGACCAAAAAAGTTGATTGGCTACAGTGTATAAAATACCAACAATGGCTACATGTAACATGTACAATGTGCGACGACATTTGTTACATCTGTTCAAGAGAAGCGCTGCGCAGAAAAAATATAAAAACTTGATTGTTAGATGTGCGGCATCTCCCCTTTTGTGTGGCATGTCTTCTTTTTAAATGAGGCGTCTCACCCAAGGGTAAGGGAGAGATGCCCTTTGTACATGTTTTTTGTTTATATTATTTAATTGGTTTGTATAAAAGTTTAAATGTTTATTCTTGCATATTTTAAAAGAATAATGTTAATGGTAAATTAGGACCAAAGTTGGAATTATTATATGTTTTTAAACAAATATTGTACAATTTTTTTGAAATGTGCGGCAACTCTCCCGCACTTACCCTACTTTTCTTTTGCTTCTTTTAAATAGCATAGAAAAGTTAAAAGATTTGCTTAGCTAAGTTGTTGAAGGAGCGTTTAGCGAACAACGTCGTATGGTCGTATGAGAGATATAAAGTGACTTACTTAACAGCGGCAAGGGGGAGGACAAAAACGTTGCTGCGCTGAGTTAAATTTTTAAAAAGAACGCCTAACTTATCCGTTGACATTGCTATGCTACTTAAAAGTAAGTAGTAGGAACAAAGCCAATGTTTTGTTACATTCTTAGGATTTCAAGATGCTATACAGGCAACAGTTGAAAAAGTGTCGCCCAAACAAGTGTTACTATTAGGTATTCGCCAAACTACAATTTTATTTAGACACATTGCACAAATAGATTTTATAAAAAGGTGCAAAGATGCAATTTCGTCAGAAAATAAATATACCGGGTGTAACAGGATTATGGTACACAACCCGTATCTCCGTTAGTTTTAAAGGTAATTGATTGAAATTTGGGATATCCCATGTACATAATAAGCGGCACTTTTTGACCTACAAATAATTTTTTTTTTCACTTCCGGTTTCGCCGGAACTTTCGATTTTTAAATGGAACACCCTGTATATTATTACATTTTTAAATTCTGCATAATTTTCTGAATCCAATGATACCACAAAAGTGACATTTCAAGCGTCAGAAATATTTATTATTTAATTTTTAATTTTCCATTTAAGTGTGCCATGACGGTTCCGATTTATTCCAATTGATCCATCTAATGCTAGAAAAATCGAAGTCCCGTCAAAAATACTAAATGGCGTTTTTAATAAACAAATAAAATTCATCGTAATCGTTTTTGGGGTAAAACTCAATTTTTCCAAATGGAACCATATTGGTACCGTGGTACCATTTCTTAGTACTATTATTAAGGAATTTATTTATACCTGGTAATAACATGTGCAATAAATACAATCAAAATTATAGCTAAAAGAAAATACAATTATTTTGTTCTAATTTAATGCTAAGAAGTTACTAAGGTGAACAAAAATAACAACAAATGTAAAGAATTTTCCAATACACAATAAAAATACCGATACACCACCGAATACTTATTTGACAATCTAAATAATTTCATTGTTTTCAAAGCCACCTTATTAACTTCTTAGCATTAAATTAGAACAAAATAATTATTGTATTTTCTTTTAGCTATAATTTTAAATGTATTTATCGCACAGGTTATTAGCAGGTATGAATAAATTCCTTATTAAAAGTACTAAGAAATGGTACCACGGTACCAATATGGTTCCATTTGGAAAAATTGAGTTTTACCCCAAAAACGATTACGATGAATTTTATTTGCTTATAAAAAACGCAATTTATTATTTTTGACGGGACTTCGATTTTTCTAGTATTAGACGGATCAATTGGAATAAATCGGAACCATCATGGCACACTTAAACGGAAAAATAAAAATTAAATAATAAATATTACTTACGCTTAAAATGTCACTTTTGTTGTATCATTGGATTCAGAAAATTATGCAGAATTCAAAAATGTAATAATATACAGGATGTTCCATTTAAAAATCCAAAGTTGGTGTCACTTCCGGCGAAACCAGAAGTGAAAAAAAAATCATTTGTAGGTCAAAAAGTGCCGCTTATTATGTACATGGGATATCCCAAATTTCAATCAATTACCTTTAAAACTAACGGAGATACGGGGGGTGTACCATGATCCTGTTACACCCGGTATAGATCAAGAAATACAATTTGAAAATAATACAGCCCATAATTATAAATGAAGATAGGGATGACCAAATTTACCCTTCTAAAAAAAATATGTCGATGAGATTATCACTGCGGTACCAAGGAATAATGTAAACAATATATTGCATACCTTTAACAACCACAACGACATAATTTAAACTATAGAAACTGAAAAATAAAGTAATGTTCCCTTTTTGGATACCAAAGCAATTAGGACAGATAATAACACGGTTAAAAAAAAGTCTGTTTAATGACCGTTGACCGTTACGTCACTACTATTGCTTATATTTTTAATATTCGTGAACTAGGTGAGATAATAAATTTTCGTCAATAATGAATGTCGCATAATTATACCAGTCAAAAAAGTTTTATTGTCATTTTTGACCGTGATATTTTAAAATTATTTGATTATTTTCAAAAAGACAGTGATGCCTGAAAGACTCTTTCACCCTACAAGATAAGATAAGTAGATATAATAAAGTAGAGCAGCTATACTCTAAGTGTGTTCCGCGGAACCCTAGGGTTCCGCGATACCTCTGTAGGAGTTCCTCAAGAATTTAGAAAAAAAATTAAAACACCTCTCTCTGGTCGAACGTTTGGACTCCGCAGCCGCGCGTAGGTGTATTTATTTATTTATTTGTATTTGTATAAACATGTGTTACAATAGCTGGTACAATATCTCATAAGTTTGGTATCAACATGTATACTTGTATACTTGTGAGCGCGCAGTCCCTTTGATAAAAGCCGCCTCTGAATTGTTTACAACGCAATTTTTATATTTCTCTTTTTATTTTTGCTTTTTGTTTATCAAAGGCGCCGACTCGAGTATTTTCGAGAATATTCGAGATCGAGTCTAGGACTAAGTATAAAAGCGGCGATCGCGCGTCGCGCCTCGTCAGTCAGTTGACGATTAGCGTTCGGAGCGATAAGTTCCTACCTACCTACTTACAAGCTCGCCAGCGAGAAACTAGTGTTCATTGTTCTACTGCCTGCTGTATTCTGTTGTCTCAGTTTTATACATTTCTTCATTGTACTAAACTTAGTCTCTTATACGCAGTAACGATTGTGTATTATTTAGACCCCACAATCCTGACGTGTAACATTATAAATAAAGAAGAATGGAACGTTGGCTTAAAGGTGTTAAACGTGTTGCAACAACATCTTCTAATGACGCTGAATGTTCAAAAGCAGTACGCCCGGAGAATATAGCAATCACCGATCCAGACGATGATGCCACGACGTCAAGCTCGACGGTTTCAAAGACGAAAAAAAGAAAGTATGATGAATCATATATCAGTTTTGGATTTGTTGATTCCAACGGCTCACCTCTCTGCATGCTATGTAGTAAACTGCTTCCTTATAGTTCCATGGCATCTGCCAAATTGCGCCGACATTTACAAACTGTACACCCCGAGTCTAAAGACAAGAATAAAGAATTTTTTGTTCGTAAAAAAGATCAGTTATTGGAAAGTCAAAAAAATATGATGCACGTAACAAAAACTATCAACGAAAAGGCCACGGAGGCATCATATTTAGTTGGCTATCGCATTGCACAAGCAGGTGAAGCGCACACTATCGCTGAGAATTTAATAAAGCCATGTGTATTAGACATAACAAAATGTATGCTCGATGAAAAATCTGCAAAGCATCTTTCTACTGTGCCGCTATCAAACGATACTGTTTCACGGCGAATCCATGATCTGGCAAGCTACGTCAAACAAGAACTAGTTACACGTCTACAAAAAACACGATTCGGCTTGCAAATGGACGCCTTGCAACTGATGTCGCTGGTTTGGCTATCTTGCTGGTTATCGTGAGATATCCATATGAAAGTTCTTTTGAAGAAGACATGCTTATGTGTTCACCGCTGCTCACAAACACTACCGGGGAAGAAATTTTTAATAAAATAAATATATTTTTTGAAGAAAATAATCTCAGTTGGAACAATTGCATTGACATTTGTACAGATGGGGCCAAGGCGATGACCGGTAAAATAGCAGGAGCAGTGTCACGAATAAAAAATAAAGCGCCTAATTGTAGTTCCAGCCATTGTATTCTGCATAGACAAGCACTTGCGATGAAGCAAATGCCGTCAAATCTAAAATTAGTTATGGATGAAGCGGTAAAAATAATTAATTTTATCAAATCACGACCACTACAATCCCGATTGTTCTCATTATTGTGTGAAGATTATGGCAGCAAACATAAAACACTGCTGCTCCATACAGAAGTGCGATGGCTGTCTCGGGGTAAAACTTTAACAAGGGTATTTGAACTTAGAGCCGAGTTACAAATGTTTCTTTCAGCAGATACTTCTTTTAATTTGAAGGACCGTTTGTATGATAAAACTTGGTTGTTCCGATTGTCTTTTATGGCGGATATCTTTTAAAAACTGAACGAATTGAATTTATCATTGCAAGGTAAACAGACAACAGTGTTTCAGGCCTTCAAAAGAAAATTAGATTTTTGGATTATTATTGCGTTGGTAAGAAAGAAATAGAAAGCTTTACGTCACTTAGTGAGTTTGTTAGCGATAACGACTCAGAAATGTTTCAAGATGATGTGAAAAATTGGTCCAATATCTCAGTTCGATTTGAAAAGTATTTTCCCGAAGAACAGAATACAAAAATGAAACTGAAATCATGGATTCATAATCCTTTTTTACCCAACTTGGAAAAGCCCGAAAGTATGTCAAACGAGATATATGAATCTCTTTTAGAAATGTCATCAGACACAAGTATGGAGTCACTGTTCAAAACGACGCCTCTCAACGATTTTTGGTGCAGAATCCGTGATGAATATCCAATGCTTGGCAAAATGGCTCTGAATATTCTTCTCCCGTTCCCAACAACATATTTGTGCGAAACAGGATTCTCAACCTATGCAGCCACGAAAACAAAATATCGCAATAGACTGGACGTCGAACCTGATATGAGACTTCAACTGTCTTCTATCAAACCTGATATCAACCAATTGATGAAAAATAAAAAACAGTTTCATACCTCCCATTAGTGAGATTTTTTCTTTTTTAATATTTTCTATTATTGTACTTGCCATGTGGTAAAGTAAGTAATAATTAGTAACTGTTACATTGTACTTTTATTATGCTTATTAATAAAGAATACACTTTTAAAAACTATTGTTTTATTGTAGGGTTCCATCAAGTATTTTGCTTCCCAAAAGGGTTCCGTCACCAAAAAAGTTTGAGAACCGCTGAAGTAGAGATTCTGAAAACATAAATAATAAACATGAAAAATATATGGCAATGTTTTTATAAATACCTATCGGGTTCAGAGAGTTTCTGGTGCTTTGGGAGTTTCGTGTTCAACAATCCAACGAATTAAAGGGCACTAATCACAATATTAATTTTACTGACCTCTAAATACCTAATATTAAAAAAAATATACAACAAAAGAACTTTCCTAGAAAGGGTAGAGATTGCCCTAGATCAAAATTGTATCAACAAAAGAAAGCATATTGATCTTTTAGGTGTGATATCTACTATCGTCGTTCAATATAAAACGCTCAGACACCGATAATTGCATTTTGTATTTATAGGATTATGGTAATAATATGTCAAACTCAATAAGAACTCAACACAATAATTGAAAAATGTCTGACATTTCAATTTGTGAGCATTGTTACAAATTCAATAAAATGGAGCGTTGTAATCCCCACTTTATAACGGTAGTAGTGTATCACAAAAAATAACAAAAAACTTTACCAAAGAATTTGTTGCACTGATTAGCCTTGCAGATATGCCATAAAAGCAACTATGTTTTAAATTTTAAAAAATGTAAAAATTAATTTACAGTAACACCACTTAAAAATGTTATGTAATGTTACTTGCAAATAAATAATGATTTCTATTAATCTTACACTAATCATTTCCAGCGTAACACTCAATTTGCACTTAAGTAAATTGAATTTAAACCCATATTTTATAACAAAGTATTTCTTGTTATAATACAATAACTTTATATTTTCTATTATTATTTTTATGGTGCCTGGTTGTTTTCTTGGTTGAAAGGTCTTTGTGTCTTTTAAGATATTTTTGAAAGTTTTTTTTTTTTTAAATAAGGAAACATTTTGTTAGGCTTAATATCTTATTTAGAATAGATCTTTGACCCGCTGTCTCTTTATTGATACCTTAAGAAAGGAAAAAATAAATTTCCGAAAGCTCGGCGTTTGTAAAAAAGGAGTTTTACTTTAGCACTAGAAAGCTTCCATAAGAAATTAAGAATCCGTTTTTTTTTAACTAGTCGGTCGAGACTACCCTTCCCATATGAGTATTTAAATGTATAGTGAAAAAAGTATTATAATAAAGGTAAGATAATAATATAATAAATTATTATATAAGTATGGTGAACGAAGATAAAGAACCCAATCATACAACCAAAATTGTATTTTATCACCAACTATGATGCAGTGACCGGCAGAAAGTGCGCAGCATGGGAAAGTTTTTTTATCTTTAAGTTTAGAAAATTAATTTTATTTTAGATAGGTTCTGCATGTTCTCAAACTAAAATAACACCCATTAAATCCGGTAAAAGTCTTATGGTATACGAGGTAGGATCAAAAATTTGAAATTCCGCTTAGAGTTAAGTACATCTATCTTTCATTTTAGAATATTTTTTTACTAAGAATTATTGTTTTAATTTCAAAGTTATACCCAAATTCCAAATTTCGCTTATTTTGAACAAAAAAAATGGATTTAATCGTGTTTTCTGAATAACCCTGTATAAAAAATAAATGGCAACCGAACAGTACGAAAATAAGATTTTCTGCAGACTTTGTTAGAGATAACCGTTGATCATAAGTCCGATTAGTTTGTTTTCATAATATTATGGCTTTTTAAATTAAAAACAAAGAAATATTAAATATTTTTGCTGCACACCGTAGTTTATTTTTTGAGGGAACAAGTTAATTTCATCTAACTGATATTTTTGATTTACATTGACTTAAAGCATCTCCTAAATAGTTTTTTATACATTGAAGTTTGCATAGAAAGTTTCCTTTTGATTTATAAAAAAAACAATTTAAATTAAAAATATATTTTGAACGGATTTTATTCGTCACGCAAAATAAGGATCAATATAGGTTATTTTCATTTATTACATACACTTTTAGGATAATCCAACTAATAGGTTATATATTTTTTAACCCAAGAATAGGAAACAAAAAATGCTAATTAAGACTATTTACATTAACAATAATTATTATAACTTTATATTTCTACATGTCCTCCTCCATTTTCTATACATTTTATAGTTCTTTTGTTAAATTCTTTGGCTACGTTCCTTAAAAAAGCCGGATTGATTTTAGCGATGCACGGTCTTATAACATTTTCCAGATGATCCAAATTTCTAAAAGGCCGATACTTATACACCTGTTTTTTTACGTAACCCTAGAGAAAGAAGTCTAGATATTTTTAATTTAATTTTTTTTCTTTATAAATTAAATGGAAACTTTCTATGCATACTTCAATGTATAAAAAACTATTTAGGAGATGCTTTAAGTCAATGTAAATCAAAAAATATCAGTTAGATGAAATTAACTTGTTCCCTCAGAAAATAAAATACGGTGGGCAGCAAAAATATTTAATATTTTTATGTTTTTATTTTAAAAAGCCATAATATTATGAAAACAAACTAATCGGACTTATGATCGACGGTTATCTCCAACAAAGTCTGCAGAAAATCTTATTTTCGTACTGGTCGCTTGCCATTTATTTTTTATACGGGGTTATTCAGAAAACACGATTAAATCCTTTTTTTTGTTCAAAATAAGCGAAATTTGGAATTTGGGTATAACTTTGAATTAAAACAATAATTCTTAGTAGAAAAAAATATGTTCTAAAATGAAAGATGGAGGTACATTGAGGAAAATCACTCAATACAAGTATTTTTTTGAATATATGTGTATTACCACAAGAAAAAGTCCATTTATCCCTAAAATATTTCGTTTAGTCGCAATCAAGGACGTTTTTTTGACAACAATATTGTTACGTGTGCTCAATGCTTTTTTATGGTAACAGAATGTCATATAACCATAACAATATGTATGCAATAAAGTGTTTTTAAAAAGTATTTTTTTAATTCCTATAAGGTTCTCTTATTACCACAAAAATAAAAATAAAAACTAACCAATCTTTTATACCTATCTAAAATATACCTTTTAGGAACTAAACAGTTGCTTTTTTAAAACAAGGTGAAATCGTTTTGGTTCATTTTAATGCCATTTGCAGTGTTGTTAGTTTGTTTAGTGGTTGGTGGATTATAGTTTATAGTGGATGTTTGATGGCCATTGATTTGATAAATTTTTTATATTTTAATAATTTCATATAGGGTGGTGTACTTTTAGTGGAACGTTATATAATAGGTGTTGTGGCGGTGTGTCCCCAAATTCAGGTAGGTACAATTATTTTACCAAATTTATTACTTAATAAGTAACTCATGTTTATCACATTACTCTACTTAGGTACCTACAAAAAATCGTTGACTTAGGTGAGTCTTTAAATTTTGTTAGGCGAGAAATTAGTTTTTTCAGAAATACAATACAAATTTAGGGGATAGAATCGGAAAACAATCTGAGTTTTTGAGATATTTCTTCCCCGATTTAAACTTTGCAATGCAAAATCGCATTTGTTAGGTTTTCTGATACCTATTAATTAAAAAAATGGCTAAAAAGGGTCATGTTCCTAGCAGATTGATACTTTCAGATCAGTCAGATCCCGCCGTTATTAAACAAAGTTTAACATACAATTTTTATCAAAAATACTGCCCTAATAAGTGCAGAACGGAAACTTAATGGCGGCCATGATCGGAATGAATTAAAAAATATAAGTAATAAATATAATTATTGGTAAAATAATTGTACCTACCTACCTGAATTTGGAGACACACCGCCACAACACTTATTGTATAACGTTGCACTAAAAGTACACCACCCTACCCCCCGCTGTATTCCCGGTTTGACGTACCGGTGGGGCTTGCGAGCTTCATTGACTCAGGGAGCTATGTCGGCGGTAGGCAACTACCAGAAGGGTCTCCCATGCCGAACAGGTCTCTGTGGGTAGAAGCCAGACAAAGAGGAATACAAACGCACAGTGGTGCCCACACACACGCACACGTACACGCATCATTACATCTACACACATAATACACTGTCTCACAGGCTTAACCCCAAGGTGTTATGCGAACCGTGCTGAGGGGGTGGATGGTGTTGAGCCTGAACCAATCAACATCTTTTACGGAGCCTTCGAGATACCAGGCGACCTCTCGAAGTAACTTGCCCTGCACCTGTACAGGAGGCACTGCAGGTGTTGACCTTTACTTCCTCCATACTCGTGGGAACTATATGGATAAAACACCAACAAAAGACGACCAACTGGTAAGCAGGGAACTTGAAGACGCCCTACTTAACAGTCCTGCATCAATTGACGTGGATGACAACAACACGACGTTGATAGCAGATCCGCAGGGAGATTCAGTTAAGGCCAACGAACCTGACCTGAATATCGACCTGAAAAAACTCAGCCTGAAGCGAATGTCTGGAGCACAGCGACGGAAATTGGCAATTCAGGCTGCGAAAGAAAGAGGCGAGCCGATTCGTTACAAGAACAAAAGATCGGCTCGTAAACAACCGGACTCTTCCCGTAGAGAGGGCTCTTACGCCCACTCCGAATCCAAAGAATCCGCCAGTACCTCACGTGAAAGGAGCCCACACGCTCCCTCCAAAGGTATTTCAAATAAAAGAACACGGTCTGACGGCAGCACCCCCGATGCTCAACAGACCGCAAAGAAAAGAAGGGATGACAAAAGCACGATAGCTTTTAGAGACGCCCTAACAGCCATAAAGCTAGCCGTTGTTCCTCAGGACTTCCCTGAGACACGCCTGACAGAGGAACAAGCGGATCAAGTGCAAATGGCACTATTGGATGCGATCGAACCCGGACCGCAAGGATCTGGGCCCGCATTCAATAGCTGCTACTTTGACAAAGGAGCAGTCATCCTATCATGCATAGGCGAAGGGACTAAAACCTGGGTGCAAACCGAGGCCCCTAAGCTGAAGCTATGGGAGGGCGCAAGCTTAAAGGTAGGGATGGCTAAAGACCTACTACACACGTCTAAAGTCATCATGATGGCCCCAAAAAACCTACGGATGAAAACGCCGAAGGAAATCCTGCAACTGGTGAAAACCCAAAATGCAGGACTTAACACCGATGACTGGTATGTCTTGAACCATACCAAGGACGAAAACGGGGTCACGTTGGTTATGAACATCGACGAACCATCTCTGAAGAGCCTAACAAAGTCCAACATGAAGGCGTGTCTCGGACTTTGGAAGGCCTCGTTCAGAGTACTTACTGCAGCAAAGGGAAAGAAAGATGGCTCCAACACCGTCCGTCAACCTGAATCTGCTGCAGGTCAATCTACAACACAGTAGAGCTGGGTCTGCGGCTTTATGCCGCAGACTCATAAACGAGTCCACAGCGGTGGCACTGATCCAGGAGCCCTGGATCGTTGGAGGTCACGTTAGAGGACTCGGTCAAGCAGGTGGTAAGCTAATATATAATTTGTCATCTGGTAATGTGAGAGCTTGCATCTACGTCAGGAATGATGTAGACTGTGTGCCTCTGTTAAATTTCTGTTTTAGGGACCTAGCGACCGCAAAACTGAGGTACAAGGAGGATGGGAACGTGAAAGAGCTAATAATCTCCTCTGCCTACTTTCCTTACGACTCGGTCGGACCACCACCACCAGCAGAGTTCAAAACACTCGTGGAACACTGTGAGGCCAACCGCCTTCAGCTACTGGTAGGCTGCGATGCAAACTCGCATAACACTGCATGGGGGAGCACCAATGACAACCCACGCGGCAACAGCCTATTAGAATTCCTGGTAAGTAACAATTTATCTTTACTAAATCAGGGAAACGAACCGACTTTCGTAACCGCGAGGCGGAGAGAAGTAATCGACATAACCTTGGTCACAACGCGTTTATTAGACGCGGTTAAAGGCTGGCGAGTATCGAACGAACCGTCTGCGTCCGATCACAGACACATTGAGTTTGCACTTCAGAATTGCAGCGGGGAAATAACGCCCTACCGCAATCCGCGTAATACCGAATGGGAATCATACAGGGGTCAACTGAAACAGGGTCTGACTTCTGTTAAAACCAATCTGCAAAGTACCGTAGATATAGACTTATCTGTGGATCAACTTCAGGACGCCATTACAACAGCGTATGAAGAAAACTGCCCTCTAAAAGTACGGGGGAGAAAAAGGGAAGTACCATGGTGGAATCAACACCTGCAAGACCTGAGAAAAGAAACCAGGAAACTTTTCAACAAAGCTAAAATCACAGGCGACTGGGACAAATACGCCCGGTCTCTCACTGAGTACAACAAAGCCCTAAGAAAAGCCAAACGAGATTCATGGAGGAAATTCTGCGGGGAGGTGGAAACAACCTCCCAAACGGCCCGCATCCATCGAATTCTCGCTAAAGACACGTCAAACTCAGTTGGCACAATAATGAAACCAACAGGCGAATATACCACAAGCGGTAAAGACACCCTTGAAACTCTTCTCCAAGTGCACTTTCCGGGGTCGAAAGTTATACAACCGGAAACTCAACATCATGAAACGAACCTTGTGCACAGAGCCAAGAAAGCAGACTGGAAAACTGCAGTTACAACAGTCAGCTATGAAAGAATCAAATGGGCCATAGAGACATTCGAACCCTATAAGTCTCCAGGGCCGGATGGAATCTATCCCATTCTTCTGCAAGAAGGACTCGAATACTTACTACCACACCTAAGCAGAATCTACCGAGCTTGCATAGCCATGGGCTATGTTCCAGAGGCATGGAGAACAGCAAATGTCACCTTCATCCCTAAGCCCGGACGTGCAACATACACCGAAGCCAAGGCATATCGACCCATAAGTCTCTCCTCATTTTTACTAAAAGCGCTGGAGAAACTTATAGACAGACATATTAGAGACGGGGCGCTCATGAAGGAACCCCTTCACGAACATCAACATGCTTATCAACCAGGCAAATCTTGTGAAACTGCCTTACACAACCTAATAACAAGGGTCGAAACAGCGCTATATCACAAAGAAATTGCCCTAGGCGTTTTCATTGACATACAGGGGGCTTTCGACAACGCCTCCTGTTTCGCAATGATGTCTGCCGCAAAAAGACATGGAGTCGACGATACCACACGAAGATGGATCCACAACATGCTTCAATACCGGCAAATCAAAACTAGCCTACATGGGGATACTCTAAAGGCCGATGTAACGCAAGGTTGTCCGCAGGGAGGGGTATTGTCACCTCTTCTATGGAACTTGGTGGTAGATGAGTTACTAGCATGTCTTAATGCAGAGGGCTTCTACGCCCAAGGCTATGCAGACGATGTGGTAATACTCATCATCGGTACACATGCCACTATATTAGCAGAGCTTATGCAAAGAGCACTAAACATCGTGCAACGCTGGTGTGAGAAGGTAAACCTCAAAGTCAACGCTGCTAAGACTGCAACATTGCCATTCACCAAACGAAGACAGGCAGGGAACTATAACAACCTAAAAATCTTTGGTGAACAGATAAAAACAGTCAGCGAAGTCAAATATCTAGGACTAACCCTGGATGCGAAACTGACATGGAACCGACATATCAACAATAACCTAAACAAGGCAAAAATGTGTCTAATGAGATGCAGAAGACTGTTTGGGAAAACCTGGGGACTCAAACCGCAGATGGTGCTGTGGTTATACGTCACAGTCATCAGACCCCTGATGACATATGGGTCTGTAGTTTGGTGGACAAAAACACAGCAAATCACGACAGCCACAAAACTTAACAGTGTACAGAGGCTGGCCTGCTTGTGTATCACCGGTGCAATGAGAAGCACCCCCACCGCAGCAATGGAAGTTATACTAGGACTAACACCACTAGATATACACATCAAAATGGAGGCCAACTGCAGCGCTTCTAGGATGAAAGCAAATGGGGAATGGAAACAACGCCCCGAGAAAATAGGGCACACAAGAGCCACGGACCTTATCAACGACGAGCTCTTGGAGATGCAAACCGATCGCATGAAAGCGAGATATAACTTTACAAAACCATTTAATGTCAGGTGCGACCCTGATATGTGGTCCAAAGGAAGATCTCCGTCACTAGACAATGGCCTAGTTTGGTACACTGATGGATCGAAAACGGCCAACGGAGTAGGCGCAGGTGTATTTGGGGAAAGACCCAGAATGGAAATCAGCATCCCTCTGGGAAACTACGCCACAGTATACCAAGCTGAAGTTCATGCGATACAAGCATGCGTACAAAAGAATATCGAAAAGGGCTACCACGACCAAAAGATACATATCCTGTCGGACAGCCAAGCTGCCCTAAAGGCTCTGAACTCCTTCCGATTTACATCAAAAATCACAATGGAGTGCCTGAACGACCTAAAAGACCTGGCAGCCAGAAACAACAGGGTTGAACTCCTATGGGTTCCTGGCCATTCAGGGATAAAAGGCAACGAAAAAGCAGATGAACTGGCAAGAACCGGATCTGCTCAAAATTTCAGGGGCCCAGAACCCGCCCTTGGAATATCAAAAAAGGCAACCAAAACAACATTAGACAGATGGGCACAAAAACAACATCTATCTCGATGGAATGGTACACCTGGCCAGGCACACGCACGGGCCGTCATCGACAGGCCCTCGAAGAAGCTATCAGCTGGAATGCTGCTCTTGACGCGTACCCAGCTAAAGCAAGTGACAGGCCTACTAACAGGCCATTGTCACTTAAGAAAGCACCTTCAACGAATGGGAGTCTATAATGGACCCATTGAATGTAGACTTTGCGGCGAAGAGGATGAAACCGCCTCCCATATCATATACAGCTGCGAAGCGCTAAACCGAAAAAGATTTAAAATCTTCGGAAACATTCGACGTGGCGATAACCTCCCGCACGACAAACTTGGAAGAAAACTACTGGACCTCATAGAAGGAACAAATCTTTTCTAACAAGACTGGGGCGCACAATAAGCCAGAAGGCTGCAGTGTAAGAAGCTTGGGCCATACGTCGAACCCGACCCCCGCCTTTAACCAACCAACCAACCAACACCACCCTATATAGAATTATTAAAATATAAAAATGTTATCAAATCAATAGCCAAAAACATCCACTATAAACTAATCCACCAACCACAGCCATTTTGACGAAGGAGCTAAAAAAAGGAATTTAGTAGTAGCTAGGTGGACTAACTACAATAAAAATAAAATTATTTTATAGATGGCTGATTATTTTTAGGAGTAAAAACCGATACTTTTCTAACTACACGACCTCAATTAATCACAAAATCATTTTTGTTTACCACTGCATTATATATTTTTTATGGCAATAGAGTTGTCTTTTAACAGCAAAAGAATAATATTTAAAAAACGACCATGTTGAGGTTAAAAAGTCATTTCAAAAAAAATAACCTTGTAGCGACAACAGAGTTGTTTTTTCGGCGCCTATTTAATGCAGATTTCTTGCTACTGCGAATGGATTTCAAGCTACGGCTAATAGAGTTTTCTCTCAGTGTACTTTACTCTTAGCGGAATTTCAAATTTTTGATCCTACCTCGTATACCATAATACTTTTACCGGATATAATAGGTGTTATTTTGGTTTGAGAACATGCAGAACCTATCTAAAATAAAATTAATTTTCTAAACTTAAAGATAAAAAAAACTTTCCCATATGCTGCGCACTTTCTGCCGGTCACTGTATATTATTATTTTCTTTTAAGTTTTTAAATCAATTTGCTAGATAACCAGCAAAACCCGTATTTTTTTTGCTAATTTCAAGGATTTAAAAAAATTAAACCGAAATGTTGCCAATAAAATAAATTTTTGTTTGCATGACCGGGTCTTTATTCCCGCTATCCCTGGTAATATAAATTTATTTATATCTACATGTAACCCAAGACGAAACATTTTATTTTTTACCATTTTAAGGCAACTCGTTTTATCTCTTATTGACTTAAAGTTTTATTTTAAACGTCCTTAAGCATTTCGTTTATAGCTAGTATTATATTTTTCCAGTTACAAAGCGTTCGCCGTATTTTTCAGCTCGACTTTTCTAATAAAACCGATCATATTATGTTCGGTACGAAAGTTCCATCGTTTTATTGACTACAATAACTTATTTTATGGCTACGGAACACGTGACGCTCTTGTGAGAGTTCACCAACAAAGTATACGGGAGTCGGGACCGGTGATACTAATGTGCTTTTGGGGAACTGATAAAAATGATTTAAAGTTTTTCTTTAATAGTTATAGTGTTAACAATTGAATATTTTATTTATTTATTAACGCCAACAGGGATACAAGCAGGTAACGAGATAAACCCACTGGAGTATCCACATAATATAATTATAAACTATAATAAAACAGTCTAATCATGCCTATAAATAGTAAAATAAGGTAAATACATTCACTAACATTTCACATTAGATTATTCATTATTTTGAATCCGAGAAAAAAAAAATACAATAATACCAATCATCAAAATAATTAGTTTTTCAACATTTTTTAGTATGCCTTTCACTGTTCGCATGGACATTGAGAAAAAATGAGTTTTATCAAACACATTACTATTTCTTATAATTCTACACAATGGGGAGTTTTGAGCCGAACAAGTGTGTCTAAATGGCAAAAAAAAATTATTCAGTTTTCCTTAGAGACCTCTTGGGGACATTAATATAAACTTGTTCAAGAATATCTAGACTTTGTACTTAATTATTAAATAACTTGTATAAGAAGAGTACATCAGTAGATCTTCTCCGACTAGTCAGGGACGCTAAATGAAAATGATTTTGGGCCAGAGAAATATCGTTGTTCGGTATAATAATATTCTGTTTTACCGAAAGGTATTTGATAAATTTATTCTGAATATTTTCCAACCTATCAACATAGCTTTTTTGTTTGGGGCTCCAAACAAGACTAGCAAAATTTAGTTTACTTAGAACAAAGGAATTAAATAGGCAAATTATTGGTTTAGTATTATAAAATGGTTTACATTTTCTTATAATGTAACCTAGCATTTTCGAAGCAGCGTTGACGACAGATTCAACGTGTTCGTCAAAGAGTCGTTTAGAATCAAATATAACACCCAAATCCTTTATTTTACTGTTTTTTTTAGGGGTGTGTTATTTATAAGATAAGTTGTAGTTAGCTTATTAAGATTTCGAGAGAACGTTGTTGAGACACACTTGGACAAATTAAGGAAAAGGCCGTTTTCATCGCAGTACCTTTCCAGGCGGTATAAGTCGCTTTGTAGCTTCTAACGATCGTACGGGGGTTGATAACCGATAAATACATTTTTAAATCATCGTCATAAAGGAGAAAATTGCAGTAATGAAAACACAAACAAATTTTATTTATATTAATAATAAAAATAACGGTCCCAAATGGGACCCTTGAGGTACACCCGAAGTAGTAACAAATGATTTAGAGCAAAAACCTTGAACTGAAACATATTGTGAGCGATTCTAAATGTACGATTCGACCCATCTGAGCAGACTCCCGCCCACGCCGACTTCGGCCAATCGACTCAGCAAGATGTTATGACTAATCTTATCGAAAGCTTTACTAAAGTCGCTATAGACGGCATCCACTTAAGTACGTATGTCCATTTGTTGATGTAAGTATTCATAAAACGTCAGCCATGTAAACTTGTTTCCGCAAAAAAAAAATTAAATTTGCAGTTGCAAGCTAATTCACTCTGTCAACTCTGTGTTTTACTACCTATAAAGGTATACTGAGGTGACTGGGTTATGGAAAAGTTTGTAAAGTTATTAAGAGTGCACTATCACTTTTACCCGCGATACGCATTTGTTTGATTTACTCGAAACCCTCTAAGCATATTAAATTTATTTCAAGATATATTTTTTTATTTTGAAACAGTAACATAATTTTTGTAAATTTGATTTCTACCGTGCGAGCAAAAATTATTTGCATCAAAGAGGACTTGGATTAAAAAACGTAGGGCTTGGTTTAGATCACAATGATATCGGGCCGATATATCTTTTTTTTTTTTTTTTTTTATGATCGAGCACAAGCACTATAGGAAAATCCTTTAAGGCGCTCTGGGAGCGGTGCGTGTGCGAAGAAAGCGATTCACGTTTTTCTTGAATCGTTGGAGGTTATATTCGGTTGGAAACACGGTCTCAGAAAGGCCGTTCCACAAAGATGACGTCTTCCAAATGAAAGAGTTCTGAAACAATGATGTTCGGGGTGTACTAAGTTGAACCACATAGGGATGGGCGGCAGTGGTTCGTCGTGTGTTTCTGCTATGCATTACTCTAGGTGGAATCGAGCGGGCAATATCTGTCGAACACTTGTCATGAAAATATCTGTAGAAGAGAGCCAAATCACCAACCTGTCTTCGATGTTCTAAGCTGTCGAGGTTCTTAGTCAGCTCGTGGTCGCCGATTAGACGAACGGCTCTCCTTTGGATGGAATCCAACAACCGAAGGGTATGCTTCGGCGCAGAACTCCAGATATGAGAGCAGTATTCCAGTGATGGTCGAATCTGGGCTTTATAGAGTGTCAAAAGTTGTTGAGGTGTATACAACTTTTTGGTACGGAAAAGTATACCGAGCTTCTGAGAAGCTGCCCTGGCGATTGCCACTACGTGATTATGCCAAGACATATTTCCTCCCAGGTTGACACCCAGCAAATTAATAGACGAAGTCAGTGGAATTGCGTGTCCTGCCATAACGATATCGGGTTCTGCAATGTTGACCTTCTTAGAGAAAAAAAAAAACCAAATATAGGTTAAAATTTTGTCAAATTCATATTATGACATGATATGCCAAACTAATGAGTAATAAAATAAGTAGACAAATACAAATTTCTTTTGGTGTTTACAATAAGAATATACAGAAAGAAAAAGAAAAATAACTACATAAATTGCTGAAATTGGCCACCGCCCTGCTCCAAGCATAAATTTACACGTCTCTTCATATTTTCGAAAGTGTTGACCAGCATCTCTGGAGAAATGTTACCACATTCTTGGATAATCCTTTCTTGTAATTGTTTTAAATTTGCAACTGGTGTTTTAAAAAGAGTGTTCTTCAAATGAGGAAAAACGAAGTAAGCCATAACCGTTAAACAAGGTGATCTAGGTGGGAATTCGTAAGTAGTTAATAGTTTCGACGGCTGTATGGGTGGTTGCACCGTCCTGTTCAAAATATCCAAAACATAGTTCATCGTCGAGTAATTGCTCCACAAATGGATTTAAATTATTGTCTCTACACCGCTGTGCTGTAACTGTGTCATGGAAAAAAATAGGACAAACAATTCTTCTTTGGGAAACAGTTAACCAGACACTAATTTTTTGGGGGTGCAATGTGGACTCTACAAAAAAATGGGGATTTTACTACTCCACATGCGTGTATTCTGAGAATTCACATAACCGGAGAGGTGTAACCAGGCTTCTTCCGAAAAAAATGTCAGGTCTAATGAATTATTTCTTTCCAATAAATTTTGGGTAAACCATTGAGAGTAATTCCTGCGTCTTTCAAAATCTGCGGCATGTATTTCTTGGAATACTTGCACTTTATAGGAAAATAAATGTAGCTGCTTCTTAAGAATAGTCCTGCATGTTCCATAAGATCTTCCCACTTCTTGGGGCAGGCGTCTTATACAATTTGTTGCCGTATTTTGCATTATTTTACGAACGTTTGCAACAAGTTCTTCTGTTCTTACAGATGGTCTTCCTGCTCCTTTTTTCTGTTGAATAGAACCTGTTTCCCGAAACACAGCCACGATTCTTTTCAGGCAATGATAAAAATCTCCAGCAATAAAAGCAACGACGTTAGGAAAATGTTCGTGAAAATCGTCCATGTACAAACCCGGATTGTATTGCCACTCACCATTTACTCTAACCCCGTTTCGAAAATACGCTTTAACCATGAATGTTTTGTGCTGTTCCGTAAAGCCCAATTGTGTGAATTCAAGAAATTGGAAAAATTAGCGATGAATCAAATTACTTGTATACAGTGATGTCAAAGATGACGGAATAACTGATTGATTGTTAATTCAGGTAGTTACTGACATCCAACAGGTATTAAGCTCTACGGCTAAGCATTACGTCCTTAGATGCAAGGACCTCTTTAATGCAAATAATTTTTGCTAGCACAGTAGATTATTCATTATTATTCACAATGTCATGAAATACCGCCAATAAAATTTAATCAAACAGGTATAAATTTGGTATCACTGGATAGCGTTGTTTGCCTTGTAATACATTTTTAATTTAAGCCTTTCTTAGGGAGAAAATAATTGTTGAAGTTAGCCTATTTGTACTATCGTATATTATATTATTACATTTCTTTAACAAAGTAAAATAACTGCACTACAATTAGAGTTATCGAAAAAAAGGTTTTACAAAAGTTGTGAAGTTCAATAAAATAATATGTTATTAAATTATTTTTAAATGTACAGGGTGGTAGAAATGTAGGTAGGACTATATATTGTTTAATGAAACACTCCATATATTTAGCATTTTTGGTTTCCACATGATATTGCCCATACGACGCTATAGCTGGTTTTTTTATTTTTTTGCAACGTTGCCAAACAAAATGGAAGATCCTTAAAGTTTTGGAAAAAACATGATTGTTTAAAATTATCTGTATTTCTCAATAAGAAAATCAAAAATCGAAAATTTTCCATAAATTCTTAAGTATAGGGATAGGAAAATAGTTTCTAAAGTAGTTAACATTTTGTACAGTATTCTGTTAACATTGAAATATGTAAAATTTTAAAATAAAATAACTCGCTTTTTCAGAGGAAAAGTCATCCCTATACCTAAATTCACTAGTTTTGCCAATATTTCGATTTAAATTGAAATATTCGTAAAAAAACTATAATTTTTATTTTTAGCTATGACAAAACAATTATAATTGAAATATTTAATATTCAATTAAAATAAATTATTAACTAACATATATTTATTTATAATTATTGATTATTTATAATGATTGATTATATTATTAAAATAACCCAAATAACAATTATTAATCCTATCAATAAATTACAAAGCAGAATAAAAAATTACCAGTTCTTCCCACAGCATGAACATGAACTACGAAGAAAGTTGTTGACTTTTTTATAGAGGAGAAACTACTTTTATTTTTCATTTTAGTGCAAAATGAAAACAATCAAAGTCAGTTTTTTTTTAAATGAAACACCATAATAATATATTTTATTAGACTTGTCCTATAAATATCTTAATTCCCTTTTATTTTTGTTAAGTCATCCCTATAAATAATAAACTCTCTAGTTTTGCCAATATTTGGATGTTTTTTTAATTTTCGTAAAAACACTGTGATATTTATTTTTCTAGTTATCCATGGCCAGCAAAATCAAAAGAAATGTAAAAGACATTTTTATTGTCAAATTGGACATAAAATGTTTTTTCCAAAACTACTTCTATAGTGGGTATTTCAGATTCTGCCGTTAATTTTAACATTTAAAATTTTTTTTTTTAATACTGAAATGATTTATATTATTTACATTCTTAGAGCAGATGAGAATCAATATCCAGGCAGAGCAAAAAGTGTGGCTAATAATAATAAAAATACTTCAAAAATGTTAATAGAATTTAAAATATTTTTTGTTTTTATCATTTTGCACTAAAATTAAAAAATAAAAAGTAGTTAGCTCTTGACACGATTTAATATTTTTGTATATAGAGCACCCTGTATAAAAAAGTCAAAAACTTTTTTAGACCATGTTCCTTGGTTCAGGCTGTGGAAAGGACTATAAGTAATGGTAATTTTTTATTCTGCTTTGTAATTTATTTATAGGATTTATTGTTATTTGGGTTATTTCAAGTTACAAATAAATAAATATTAGGTAATATTTTATTTTAATTAAATATTAACTATTTCAATTACATTTGTTTTGCCATGACTAACTAGATAAATATAAATCATAGTTTTTATATAGAATATTTAAATAAAAATCGAAATATTGGCAAAACTAGTGAATTTAAGTATAGGGATGACTTTTTCATTTGAAAAAACCGAATTATTTTATTTTAAAATTTTATATACATAATTCAATGTAAATGTCAATGTAATGTACAAAATGTAAACTACTTTATAATTTGAAACTATTTTCCTATTCCCATACTTAAGAATTTATAGGATGTTTTCGATTTAAGATTTTCTTATTGAGAAATACAGGAAATTTTATACTATCATGTTTTTTTCAAAAAATTTAAGAATTTTCCATATTGTTTAGCACCATTGCAAAAACAATAGAAAACCAAAGATGGCGTCATATGGATAATTTCAAGGGGAAACCAAAAATGCATAAATATATGGGTATTCCGTTGAAAAAAAAATATATTATTATTGTCCCACTTTTCTAGTCCTCCCTGTATACTTAAGGATAATTTAAGAACATACACTTTATTAAACCTTACAACTTTTGAGGAAACTTTTTTTGGATAACTCTAATAGTAGAGCTGGAATATTACTTTGTCAAACAAATGGGCCACCCTGTATGATGTATATGTCGTAGGCTGATTGTGAAATCCGTCATTTCATGAAAAGCCTAGTCATATCATGTAGCGTGGCTAAAAGGTATATTGCAACTGGTTTGTTCGTTGTTCCCCAGAGCATTTTTTTCAATTTTTTCAACTAATATTATTTTATAAAAATAAAATTTAAATTAAATTTAAAAAATATGCTCTGGGGAACAACGAACAAACCAGTCGCCAATATACCTTTTAGCATGCAGCATGATATGACTAGGCTTTTCATGAAATAACGGATTTCACTATCAGCCTACGACATATATAATAATTATAGTATATAGAAACAAAGTTAGGACTTCCAATATTTTTAAATTAAAGTAAATCATATGTGCGGTCTCGGGGAAATTTAGGGACAGCGGAAGGCAAAAATTGGGTTTATTTTACATGCGGCTATTAACTCATAAGGAATGGCCTATCGTGCTCTAGCACGTTATGTTCTTTTGTATAATAAAGTGTAAATCATATTCTATCGTATTGTGTTCGTTAGGAAAGTTACAAAAAATTTTAAATTCTTTCCCAAGATGGTGTTAAGGCGTTTTTCATTTCAATAATAAATTAAAATTCACTCGGCCTTAAAGTGTCAATTGCGGCAACAGTGTCAACAGTCGAGAAGCCGGCACAACAATAGTAAAAAAGGACCATGGCCGTGACAACAAAAAAATTACAGGACAGGTCAGGTAGAAATTATCCAAAATTATAAATTTTCGTTATTCGTGTACGGTAGTTTTTATTAGTTAGTTTTGTCCCCCATACCTTGAATATGGCTGTAAGGTGCGTGTTGTTATCATTATACGAAGTTATTAAATAACAGTCGTTTCCCTTTCGTTTATACAGTCCACTAAACTATCATTTTAATGAACATTTACACAAAGTCTGTCAAGTGCTATGTAGGCACCTCTGAACCAGAAAAGTGGGTTAATGAAAGCGGGCAGATCAGCAGCGTTTCTCATTAACAGATGGTATCCAAGTTACGTGACACTCTGTCAATTCTGGTATATTTCTTTTTTTGGGTTGGCAGGAATTCCAGGACCGGACATGAAATTTATTCATTTGTTTTTTGAAAACTTTGTTTTGAAATATTATAGTTTTTAGGAATATAATAAACATGAGTTTTTACATTGTTTTAAAATAAAGTGTGAAAATAGAGTTAAAAACTGTTTATTCCATCATTTACCCAAATTTCGAAAGTACTAATTAAATGAAGCGCAATTCTAAATAGTCTGTCTTTCATATTTACAGCAGAAAAAAAGGTTTTTTTTTTTTATTTTATTTATTCAGGTTATACAAGGAGTCCCATAACTAAAGGGCCATACAGCAACAGGAGATAGTATACTTGAAAGTAGGTCATTTATGCCTCATGCGTATGATAAAACATCCTCTTTATTTTTTTGTTAATTTGACATAGGTATTATGTAACGTACGTAGACCCAAGAAAGGTAGCTAGGTAGGATAGGATTTGGTCGCTATGTAGTTTCTATGGGTATGGTTACCTTATTAAACTAGAACATAGGTTAACATCATGTTAGATCCTTTAAATCAAGAAGTAATTTAATTTTAATGTTAAAGAAATGCCTATTTTATCAATTTTTTGCTTATACGACCCAAAATCAAAAAAATTAATTTCCAACTTTGGATCACACTCACAAACACTAGTGTTCTGTTGTAGCCCACGGTTGTCTACACGTCGAAAAAGTTCAAATGTCAAAAATCGATTAAAATAATTTTTACTACCTGCATCGCGGTACATCGAAAAACCGATATTTTTTGACTTTGACGTTTAATAACTTTTTTCCGGTCCAACCATAGACAATTTACCTTTAGATACCTACAGCTTATCTCCTGCGCAAACAAAAGTTACGTTTTATGGGTGAAAAAATACGTCCGAGCGCATGACTCGTCGGTGAGCTGTCTTCATTCGGGGAACCTTCGTGCATGCGCACAAACCTCGTGTTATCGGCCGTCCTACTTTATCGACAATAATCGACGCGCTCAAGAATACTCTCCAGAACCGGCTCGGCCGCCATTTTTGTTGTTGCATTTTAAGGTTTCTTTTCTCTGCGGATTCCTTGTAGTTTTCTAAAGTTTTCAGCTATCGGATCGGCTATCGTGGATTGTGGGACTGGTGTTTATTATTTATGGATTTCTGGTTTTTGTGTAGTTTAGTTAGTGAATTGTGTTTGTGCTTTTAGTGACTCGGATTGTAATATAAACAATGACTAGTACTAGTTGCAGCCGTTGTATAATTGTATTATGCCCAAATAGGGGTAAAATAAACCCTCTACGGTGGCATACGAGCAAGAATTTAAATTTTAAAGCCCGGACCTGTCTATTTTCCCATTCGTCAAACGATAATGTTGCAGTGCGCATGTCTAATAGTTCCCAGTTTTGTTTACATGCGCGAGGCCATAAAACTGCCACATTCGTGATTATTGTTTGTTTATCTAAAGGTAAATTGTCTATGGGTCCAACCTGTATCATGTAAATACAAAAGTTGTAGCATCTGATAGTGTTCAGTGTTCACATTTCAAAAATAATTTCAAATACACAGGGTATCTTAAACATGCAGGGTGAACCACACATGGATTTTTTAAAAATAAGATGCAATATATTTTTTATGGTATTAAAGCACCTATGGGTACTTCATGTAATTTCAAAAATTTTCTGCCAACAAATGCGACATTGCTAAGATATGATCTTTTAAAATATTTTTTAGGGAAAAAGAGGTTCATATTAAAAGGTCTAGATTGTTACTAATATTTAAAGCTTTTTTACAAAAATTCGGGTAAAGTATATCCTTGCATGTAGAGTCAGTAAAATTTTAATAAAATTAACATAAGTTATACAGGGTGTCTAAAATTTGGATCGAAACTGAGATATTTTCTGTCAGTTTTCGTAAATTTTTTGAACAGAACACCCTGTATTTGATGATTTGTTAAAAATAGCTTTAAATTTTCTTTAATTTGATTTTATTATGTAGTGTTTTATTTCAAGCTGTTTCTAATTTAATTAAGATTTTCTAAAAATTTATTTAAAAAAATAAAGATATTAATAAAAACATAATGCATAGGTATATTTTAATAGAGGATCGATTAATTCTATTAAATTCAACTATTTTGCAAATAATGTTAAACATTATCAGTATAAATGTTTGACAAAGATACGCGCCATTCTGTTGAAATATCTTTAAGGGAGCCAAAAGATCAATTTAGGAGAACGGGCGTACAAAAAAATAACTAAAACTAAAGCAGTCTTAAATCTAGATAACCAGTTAGCCATTGTATTAACGGTAGTGGAATAGCCCATAATAAAAGTTAAAAAAATAAGTACAAATTTGGGAATAACAAAATTTTTAATTTAAAATATTTTCATTTAAATAAAATGAAAAATAAATCCTTTTACGACAAAACGTAAACAATCAATAATAAACGTTAAAGACAAAATACTATATAATATTATGGCCAGAGTACATAATTATGTTGACGTATTCTACAGTGTTATGGCCTTGGTCATGGCCCTACACAACTTCAAATCAATTTATAAAAATATCGGTAACGGCGTATGGCATGTGCCGCTTCTTTGATGAATGCCGACAAACGGAAGACGACAGAATAAGAATTTAACAAGAACTTTTTTTTAAACGGGCATTTACAGGCTTTGAATTTTTTTTGTTTTTTGGTTTGTTACGTCTTTAAGTAGTAAAGAGGTGTCAGGCCAAGAAGGCCCTTCGCCTATCAGGAAACTTTTGAGCATATAGATGTCGTCATAACACAATTTGTATCACTTTCTTTAATTGTAAAACTAGACCTTGAAATAAAAACATATTTTTCCCCAAAAATTATTTTAAAAGATCTATCTTGGCAACATCGCATTTGTCGGCAATTTTTTTGGGAACTATATAAAGTAACTAAAGACGCTTTAATACCATAACAAAATATATGGCATTCCGTTTAAATATATCCATGCTTGGTTTACCCTGCATGTTTGAGACACCAGGTTTATTTTAAATTATTTTTATAAGGTGCACGCCATCAGACGCTATAACTTTTGTAATTACAGTTTTGGTTTTAACGAGATATCGTCCACCGGCACACTAAATGGACACCGGGAATAATAAGAACAACAACACTAAAAAGATACTGAACTGGGTACATCACTAGAAAAATAGACGGCTAATGGACCAAGAAGTTAGAAATAAAGAACGTCCACCTATACGACGATAACAGACGAACGACTTAAAGTCTATACGAAGTCAGTTGAGACAAACAAAAAAAATTAAATTTGGCTAAAATCGGCATCTCCTTTGGGAAACATGGGCGGCGATAGAAATTTAAAAATGTTTTACTAATATATATTGTATTTTTAAAGAAATTTATCACAATTTTAATCAATTCCAACTATAAACTATCTGATGTATTTATAAACTGAATATAAGATGACGGTTAATTTTTTTGATTTTTATGGTTTTCTTTATAATTTATGTCATTATAAATTCATCCCAGCAAACATGCCATGCAGGCAAAACGCTTTTAAAGCATTGGCATTGCCCTCCTTGTTCATTGGCACAGTATTGGCAGCCATTACCGCAAATGTATCTTTTTGACCCGCTGGCCGTCAGTAGGCCGCCAGGCACTTTGCCTTGCTGGGCAAATCACGGCAAATTATTATTTAGCCTTTACATGTTAAATGGTAAAAATAAAGCACCAGCGTTTCTGTACATAATATGTATTCAAAAATATTTACATATGCAATACCTGTTAAATTACTTCTTTTATGTGTAGGTAAAATAGTGATATTCAATGTATAAAGGAATAAAATGGCGGCTTATTATTTCTTCCCGATCAATTTATTAGCAAGGCAAAGTCGTGTCCATTTAACTTGGTCATAACCCTCCTAGTTGTGTCTGTGGAATCTTCGCCGTCCTGAAGTTTCAGAACATTTACCTAAAAAAAAAATCGTAGAATTATTATTTTAAGCTTCACGGCCATACAATTTTTTTGTGGATTTACTGGTAGTTTTAAACATATGTTTTGTGTATTATTATAAAGGTACCTATATCATATTATAACTGTTTCCAATAAGTATAAAAAAATACTTACTTTGGCGATTTATTATTCCACTCTCACGTATCCGTCATTCTTCTGCAGAAAAAAAGGCAGTAAGCAACTAAAGCACAAAACGGGCTGAATAATCCCCCGTCGAGAAATGGCGTCTGCGTTTTAACGTTGTTTTAACCATAGGTAAAGCTTCAACTGCCTGTGTTGGTAAAGGACTTCATGATAATATTAATATTGTATCTGGTTTAAATTCAAAGTTCGCTTTTTATTTATTGTATAGGTATACTTAGGTTGCAGGAAATCGGAGAGAAAAACTTATAATAATACCTATAATGATTAGAAAATTTACCGTGAAATCGGTCGAACCTGAAAACAAGAGTACTACAAACAAACTAAAGATATTTCTAACCCCATTCCCATAATCACGCTTCGCGACCAATCATCTACCAATGCAGATTAACGTGAGACCAATGATATCATCATGTCACACAGTTAAAGCGCGGGATTTATAAATTAAGAAAAAGATTAACATTTTTAGGCCATATTTAGGCTAACAAAATGCATTTACTCATTCTTTGTCGCGATATCGGAAATGGGCATTTACTGGTTGCCTGCTATAAGAAATTCATAGGCGGAAATGCACAATATAAATACATTTTTTAAGACGTTAGAAATAATTTATCATTTAATTTTTAATCGTAGAGTAGTTAAACGCATTCACACATGCATTATCAAAGAAAATGTAATGGGACATTACCGGGCTGCCTGATGTTAAATAATAATGGCATTTCTGTAAAAAAAATGTAGTTTAAATTCATTGGCAAGTTAAAAAAGTTATGATTACCTTTTTTGGAATGATGGACCAATGCATATTTTTTATTGAGGATTTATGCATGTTTGCCATTGTTGCAAATTTAAGAATAATGTATTGGCAACATTTTGCCATCATGAAGCCAACATTGCCAATACCAAATCTTTACCTTGCCTAATAACACTGTTTGCTGGGCATATATAAATAGGAAAATAGGTAGGTATTTAGGGTTTATACACAGTGTTTATGCAATAAGTAAAGTGTTTCTCAGGTCAATTTAATGACATAAAAATGTATGAAACTCCTAATAGGCGCCCCAAACAAATAATTAAAATGCAGGGTATTGTTTTAATTTGTTAATAGGATAATAATATTATAAATAAAGCAACTTTAACGTAACACGTTTTAAACAAACATTATTGATTTAAAATGCAGTGACAATTTAATTGTTTTTTTTGTCGATGAGAATCTTCAAAAGACTGACCCCCTGTGGTGATACTAACAGAGAAGTGTCAGATTCAACCCCCTGTGGTGGGGCCGCCTACCGACTAAACTCACCGTGTTCCTGCGGTTTCCGCATTATGGGCGTATAAACCTTCAGACCACTAGGTTTGGTGTTTCGGCTCTGCACAGGCGTGCTTTTTTTGCGGCTAACGAGGAAAATCTGCTTACAGACACATGTGTACTCCACTTTCCGGGTACAACCAGAGCAAAGGGCCCCCACCGGAGGAAGCACAGACGTAGTGTCGGGTTGACATTTATCCTGAGGGGGCAACTGCCGACCGACTAAACTCCCCGCGTTCAGTGATATGTGGTTTCGGGCTGGATAGCCTATTAACACATTATTGGTTTTAAACGCTCGTATGGCTCGAGTCCATACTCAGTTGATTTTAAAACCCTCCCATATTTTCGCATACAAATATGGAGGTTGACTGAAAAATGTAAAAACAATTTTGAAATTTTGTACGGAATCCGTATGTGAGAAGACTGGCATAATTTTTGTGATGCACCTAATAGGTATTCCGTGCGTATGCAAAATAAAAATTAAAAATACCCAAATTGTCCGTTTCGTTATCACTAGTATCAAAAGGCCGCCAAAATGCCATTATAATTGTCTAATTAAAACTCGATACTAAAATACACTACAACACACACACACAAAATTATCACTAATCACTAATGCAAATTTAAGAAAACATCAACAACAATTTTCCCCATTCGACACAGCACTGTATTAAAAATCATACGACACACATTCCATCAAAATGATCTAAATATCGAACTAAAGTATTTCTAACCAACCAAATTCGCAACTGACAAATCAAATTTGCGGAATATAACTCCGCCCACAATTTTTAATGACAGACTCGTCAAGTCCACGTTGACTATCTTCGAGCATCTGTACAGGGAGCGATCAATACAAATTTGGTTATATTTGTATTGTAGTTTCAATGTGTGATGCAGTAAATTGATCGTACCCCCAATATTTATGTTGTCTCAACTGACTTCGTATAGACTTTACCAACTTGTTAAACCTAATTGGATGCAAACGGCGCCGGCGCAGAGTAGAAACATGCACCAGCTACGAGAGGCATATGTCCAGCAGTGGACGCAACTAGACTGACTGATGCTTATATTTCAAATGTTAAATTATTATTATATTATCAAATATCACATTTGTGTTAATCAGGTTAAAAAAATCAGCCTATTTATTAACCTTTAAATTCCCTAGAGAATGATAATAAATGCAATAGTTTAATTATACGTTATAAGCTCGGTTATTAGGGATTCAGAATAGCCTAGCTGTTATTTTTTATAAAACCAGCAGTAATATTATCCTATAAAAGTTAATACATTATTTGTCAATGTACTGTCAGTTGAAACAAAACAAAGTTTCGCATTTCCTTTTCAATCATTGCGAGCTAAAATTTTCTTTTAAAAGAAATAACGGGAAAAGGCAGAAACACGATTATTCCATTTAGATTTTTTAATATTATTGTGTATATAGCTGTCATGTTTGACAGGTTAGATTTTCTTTTCGCTTTTAAATTCCCGGAAAAAAAATTGTAATTAATTTAGTCGGGTGACAATCAGTATAAAAACTGAATATGCTTTTGTATCGAGATAATGCGCGATTTGGATAATTTTATTTAATGGAGTTTTTTTTTAACTTGAAATATAATCATAAAATTTAAAACGCTTATTCTCTATACCGGGTGGCTTACCCTCAACATAGAATTCCATAGTATCTAAACTAATCAACTTTTTATTATTTCTCAAAAATAGAGTTATAGAAAGGTATTAGGTCTGCAGTTTTAAATTATTTTGAATTATAACAAGGGTCAGTACCTAGGTAAGATAAATGTACCAGTAACTGACACTATTGTGCGGAAAATTTTGTAATTTAAATCATAACGGCCACAATTATAAACTTACATTTCAATTCCATCATTTCCCAATTAACTGATAGTTTAAGGGTCAGTATGGCATAAGGGATTTGTTAAAAAAACTATACAAATTTTTTAAGTATAATTAAAAAAAAAATTGCAGACAGTTATTGACAGTCGATTTTTTGAGTGTTCTACCGTGCGAGCAAAAAGTATTTGCATCAAAGCGGGCTTGGATTAAAACACGTGGGGCTTGGTTTAGATCACAATGATATCGGGACGATATATCTAACCAAATCTAGGGTAAAATTTTGTCAAATTCATATTATGACATGATATGCCAAACTAATGAGTAATAAAGTAGACAAATACAAATTTATTTTTGTTGTTTACAAAATTAACAAAGTAAGAATATACAGAAAGAAAAAGAAAAATAATTACATAAATTGCTGAAATTGGCCACCGCCATGCTCCAAGCATAAATTCACACGTCTCCCCATATTTTCGAAAGTGTTGACCAGCATCTCTGGAGAAATGTCACCACATTCTTGGATAATCCTTTTTTGTAATTATTCTAAATTTGCAACTGGTGTTTTAAAAATAGTGTCCTTTAAATGAGGAAAAATGAAGTAATCCATAACCGTTAAACAAGGTGATCTAGGTGGGAATTCAATGTCTGATAAAAAACTGATCAATATGTCGTCGAAAAAATTGCGTAAGTATATAGTTAATAGTTTCGGCGGCTGTATGGGCGGTTGCACCGTTTTGTTGAAAATATCCAAAACGTAGTTCGTCTTCAAGTAATTGCTCCACAAATGTATTCAAATTATTGTCTCTAGACCGCTGTGCTGTAACTGTGTCATGGCAAAAATAGGACCAACAATTCTTCTTCGGGAAACAGCTAACCAGACACCAATTTTTGAGGGTGCAATGTGGATTCTACAAAATATGGGGATTTTTACTACTCCACATGCGTGTATTCTAAAAATTCACATAACCGAAGAGGTGGAACCAGGCTTCATCCGAAAAAAATGTCAGATCTAATAAATCATTTATTTCCAATAAATTTGGGGTAAACCATTGAGAGTAATTCCTGCGTCTTTCAAAATCTGCGGCTTGTATTTCTTGGAATAATTGCACTTAATAAGGAAATAAATTTAGCTGCTTCTTAAGAGTAGTCCTGCATGTTCCATAAGATCTTCCCACTTCTTGGGACAGGCGTCTTATACAATTTGTTGGCGTATTTTGCATTATTTCACGAACGTTTGCAATAAGTTCTTCTGTTCTTACAGATGGTCTTCCTGCTTCTTTTTTGTGTTGTATAGAACCTGTTTCCCTGAACACAGCCACGGTTCTTTTCAGGCAATGATAAAAATCTCCGGCAATAAAAGCAACGTTAGGAAAATGTTCGTGAAAATCGTCCATGCACAAACCCGGATTGTATTGCCACTCACCATTTACTCTAACCCCGTTTCTAAAATACGCTTCAACCATGAATGTTTTGTGCTGTTCCGTAAAGCCCATTGTGTGAATTGTTCAAGAAATTGGAAAAATTAGCGATTAATCAAATTACTTGTAACGACTGTCAAAGATAACGGAATAACTGATTGATTGTTAATTCAGGTAGTTACTGACACCCAACAGGTATTAAGCTGTACGGCTAAGCATTACGTCCTTAGATGCAAGGCCCTCTTTGATGCAAATAATTTTTGCTCACACGGTAGTAATTAACACACGAATAATTGACAGCCAAATGGGTTTTTATTTAAGTATGTTATTGTTAAAAAATAAAAATACCAATTGTGTAGTTTTAAAAACGTCAATTTCTTTGAAGAATACATATTTTGTTCTGTTGCCAATACTTTTTAATTATAGGATGTTCCAGAATTTCCAAGTACAACATCAAATTTTATGATTGAAATGTCATTCTCAATTAATTAAGAATACGATTTTCCATCTATTTATTTCAGAATGCCAATTCTACTTTTCTTTCTCTCTTTCTTAATCTCTTTTTTTTCTCTTATGGATACATTTTTAAACGTCACATCTACATTAATTAAATACGTGTCTTCTAGGTTTATGGTCACAGATGTGAGCTACCACCTAGGGAAGACAGCCAGACTAAACCAGATGGGGCTGTTGTTGACCCTTAGTAGCAGTGAAGTCTTGCAGTGTCAGCAATCGGCCCTTTTCAGCTGTAACGTTACGAGGCCTTTATAGTTCAAATCGTAATCGAAAAGTTTTGTGGTGGGTATTTGTTGTAGAAAAGGTAAAATATTTTTGATTGGAAAAAATAATATAAAAAATCAACCTTTAGTTATTAGAAACTAACGGAGTATAATGATCGTGATCCGGGTTTTGTTTGTAATGTTGTATGGTTCCATACGATGAACTGTTCATTAGCTGTTCATTAGTCGTTTATAGCCGTTATAGAACATCTATAATGAACGGCTTTGAACAGCTTTGAACGACTAATAAACAGCTTTGAACCTGCTCATTACTGGCGCATGCGCAAAAGGGACCTGCGCAATCTGGCGTTGAACTGTCTATCTATAACTACTATCTAGGTATATACTTTATCTGAGATAATATAAGAGGTCTATTAGAACAAAATTTTAAAAAATATTATTAATTAAAATAGGCTTACCATAAAGAATTTTGGACTTCCGTCCTCTGCTCGTTTACTTAATTTAGCAACTAAGTAAGTACTAAGCGAATATGTTTACACATTTATTATATTTAACATTATTGTCCATGCATGAACACTGGAATTGTGAATGCCTATTTTACCCTATGAATATACAAGCTAACTTCGTTTTTGTCTGGAATAAATTTCAAATCCAATTTTTGCTAATATGCCCAACCTTTGATTCTGTCCCAAAACATGACTATAATACTGACATAAAGGACAATTTTGTTCTTTTCTTTCTCTGAGGCAAGAATCAGTTGCCTCATGAACTTTTCTGTGCGTATTAAAATGTCTGTCAGCTTTAAAAATTTTCCCACATACGCAATTAAACTTGTAATTGTGGGAATTTTTCTATTTAGCCCTAAGTTGTCCATTTTTAACCTCCTGAAAACAAATAGAAGTCAAAATAAAATATGTGTGTTCTCTTTGGTTTAAATGAAAAATCTTAGGGATTTTCCTCTATTTGACGGTTAAACGAAAAAAATAAGTCCAAATTTTGAGTGTTTAGGTACTGTGTGATCGCGTATAATAAACCTTTAACTTCTTTGTTTCGCAATTAAGAAAAAACCATTAAATACAAAAGTTGTAGGATTTAATGTAAAATTCGTGCAAAATATATCTTTGTAGATACATATCAACTTTATCACTCCTTGTAAAACTATTACTTTCCATGTTTTTTAAACAACAAACTAATTTACTTTGGCAAAAGTTGTTGACATTTCAATTTTCTTCAAGGCATGATTTTGTTTTATCTGTTTTGCTGGTCACAATTTATTTTTAGCACATAACATTGGACTAAAAATAGTAAAATTGTATTTTTCCCAATATTAAAGAACTCAAATAAGTGATTTTACGTTTGATAACACAATAAATTTGAAAAAAAAAAATATTTTCTTGGTGACAAAAAGTCACAAGTGACAGATCGTTGTATTTAGTTTAGTTTAGTTAGTAAAAAGTAAAAATATACCAGATGTCCCATTTAAAAATCGAAAGTTTATGTCACTTCTGGTTAAACCGGAAGTTCCATAATGTTGAGTCACCTGTCAAAAAATGCAGTTTTATGTCGTATACAAATCTGCCGAACTTTATTTTATTATCTTGAAAAACAAAAAAGTTGGAGGGGCGAGCCACCTTTCGTGGACGCCCGGTATACAGTAATGTTTAAACAATAATAAGTCTAAAACGGTTCAATTTAGATATATATAAATTATGTTTAGAATTGTGCGTTGAATCCAATAATGCAACAATATACAGGGTATTCCCTTTAAAAATATATAACTCTTATCTGTCACGCGTTTATGAAACACCCTGTATCTACAAAGGTATATTTTGCAAGAAGTTTACATTAAATCCTACAACTTTTGTATTTAACAGTTTTTTCTTAATTGCGAAATAAAGAAGTTAAAGGGGGGTAACATTATACGCGATCACCCTGTACATACCTTTTTATAAAAAATAAATTATTGTTTCTTTATCTTTTAATTTCTAACCAAAGTTTTAGCAGTCAACGAAGTTGCAATATTTAAAAAAAAAAACTAGCAACTGTTAAATGTAAACTGCGAAATACATAAATGGCAACGCCGAATCTCAATTGCGAAGCGCTGCAGCCAAGGTATTGTCCAAAGCTCTACCTGTGTTTACAAATAGTATTATTAACAAATAAAATACCCTTTAATTTTAATTATTCTTTTACATATTTCTTGCGAAAATAGCCTTAAGGCGGCAGTATCAACATGCTTGCCAACCTATAACCTATTTCGCGTAGATTTATTTATGTTTTCTAGCTTTTATACAAAATTTAAAGAAAATCAGTATCGACTTGATATTCTGTAGGTAATAATTGACATATTTAATAAATATCAAGGAATTTTATAACTTATTTTAGGAGAATTGTATAGCGAAAAATATCGGGTAAGATTTTTTTTAACATTATTATGTCATTGTCACTCATTGTTCTTTCAACCTTAAGTTGGAATTATCAACGTCATTCAATTTATTGCCAACCTATAACCTATTTCGCCTTGTTTTTCTTAGTTTACTATTTTATTGACTAAGATTTAAATAAAATCAATATCGTCTGCACATTATTTAGGTAATATCTGATATATTACAAAAGTACCAATTTATTTCATTGCTTATTTTGGGAGAATTGTATAGTGAAAGAACAATGACATAATAATGTTAAAAAAAATCTTAACCGATATTTTTCGATATTATTCTCTTTAAATAACTTATGAAATTCCTTGATATTTATTTAACATGTTAATCATTACCTATAGAATATAAAGACGATATGGATTTTATTTAAATTTTGTGTAAAAGCTAGAAAAACTAAATAAATCTACGCGAAATAGGTTATAGGTTGGCAAGCATGTTGATACTCCCACCTTAAGATCACAGATCTTGTATATATTCAGGGTAACATTACATTAATTCCATTTTGTTGTTTTCCCTGCTCGGTATGAATGCAGCGGTTTTATCCTCAGCTCCGTATATCCTATAAGAATTATCGCCTCCCGCTTTCCCGCCGGCCCTGTCCTTCATATAGAATCTGAACAATAAAATCCCCAATATCTGTGATTTTACTGATTCTGATCCTATAACGTATACTACTCGCAAATAATCCTAAAGCTCCCGAAGCATCAGATAATATTATTTTCCTGTGTCCGAATATACCAGTATATAAAATGCCCTTTCAGCACTTCTTTAGATTGGACCTTTTCGATTCTCGGGGTGTAATATAACATGTGAGCGGAATAAAAACTAATCATTGAACCGTTGGGTTGGTAAGTTTTTCTTTAATCCGGTGGACTGGAAAATAGCGATACAAAAACCGAATATATTTTTCCTTAAGTTTTTTTTTGTTTATGCTAGCTTAAACCGTCCAAATGCTATGCTTAACTTTGACAGCATAAAAATTTTAGCACAGAGTACATTTATCGAATATAATACCATGAAATAGGTATTCATTACGAATGCTAATAATTAGAAACCGAAACTTTAAAATTTTATTGTATTACTGAAATTTAATTAAAAAAAAAGTCGACAGAGAAAAAATCTATTATTTATACAGGGTGTTTCTTAATGACGTGCTAATATTTTAGGGTGTGATTCGTCAAGTCATTTTATGAAGAAAAGTTCATATAAACCTATGTCCTAAACGGCTTAAATTTTTTGCTACAGGGTGTTGAATTTTTTTTTTTTTAATGCGTTTCTTGTAATAATCTCCGAAAGTACTTTAGATCATATATATTCAATTTTGGCATGTGCTAATAGGGCATAAAACCATATGTTTTAGTTATAAAAGTTTTTTTTTGTCCTACCAGTGGAGCCCTGCTAACATGTCCTCTGATATTTAAAAAAAAAAGTGGTACGCCAGTGACATTTTTCCATGTGGATATTATTTCTCATTAGCCTGATCAATTCTACATAAAAATGATGTCCTGTGTTTTTCTCCTCAGGCACACTGTTCTTAATTAAAATAATTAAATTAAATTAGCTTTATTTTGCAGTATTGACGAATAATTTTTGATCACATAAACCTAGTTATCCTGGAACAGTGACGTTCTTAAAAACATAATTAACGCGTTAACGGCAGTCTTATCTGTATTTCCTCTAAGAAGAACTACCTGTGTTACGTATAGATGTACCAAATGCGCTCAGGAATCAAATGTGGTACATGCATGATGGAGCTCCTGCTCTTTTCAGTGTAATCGTTTAGATGCAGTTTATCCGAATCGTTGGATAGGTCGCGGAGGAGCTTAATAATGACCAGCAAGCAAGATTCCCTGATCTCAATAGTTTGGATTTTTTCTTGTCGGTCATCTTAAAACTCTAGTGTATAAAACTCCCAATAACACTTTAGAAAATTTAAGGGAGCGAATAATTGCCTTCTGTGAAACAATACGGAATTCGCCTGGAATATTTGAACGAGTGCGCTATTCGATGCAAAGACGGGCAAAAGCATGCCTATTAAGTGAAGATGGTAATTTCCAACAATTTTTATAAAACAAAATTTTGCATTATAAATATTAATAATAATAAATAGTAGAGCTAATTTAATTTAATTATTTTAATTAAGAACGGTGTGCCTGAGGAGAAAAACTCAAGAGACCATTTTTATGTAAAATTGACCAGGCTAATCAAAAATAATATCCACATGAAAAAATGTCAGTGGTGCACCACTTTTTTCTAAAAAATATCAGAGGACATGTTTGCAGGGACGCCACTGGTGGGACAAAAAAATAACTTTTATAACTTAAACATGTCAATATTGAGAATATCGATGACGAAAAAGTATACATGTTAACAAAATATAAACCTCCAAAAGAATCCTCTAAAAGAAAACTTTAAAGGAAAGACGTTTAGACGTTAGACATTTTACGTTCACTGCTAAAGTTAAAAAAATGTTTAAATAAGAGAAAATAATTAATTACTTGGCAACTTCACAATCAAATTTAAAAAAGTAAATATGACTGTAGAGCTTTTTGTTAGCGGAATTAAAAGGAGAAAAATATATAGAGTGTTTCATTTAAAATTTTTTTTTATGTGGTTCCAATTTTTTGAGCCATCCTGTCATAAGATATTTTGACGGTATGCTCCATTGTAAACCCTATAACTTTTATATAATACTTTGCTATACATATCTTTTAGTTTAGGCGCTATCGAAGGCGAACACCTTGTTGACACACCCTGTATATTGAAAAAATGTCCAATTTTAAAATGTTTAGAACTAAAATTTATTATTGAAAAAAGCTTATTACACCAAAAATAAATATTGTAATGATAGTTTGACGTTATTATTTACATTTCTTATTGTATTTTAAATTTTACCATAATATTTTATTGTTAATTATGACTTGTCGATAAAGATATTTATTTTTGTCATTAAAGCATACCTTGACTTTTAATGTTTTTTTCTAGTTTATCGGTAGAATTCATAGAATGTGGCTACCACTACTAATTAGACTAAAGACTTTTTAATAAACATATTTTCAAGAATAACTACACGTTAAATTTTAATTTTGTTGTTTTCCACGGTAGAGTCATATTTCTTTTTCAAGAGCCAAGACTGTTATTTGTAGACCTAATTATCGTTGCAGCTTAATAATTTTTTATATTTTTAAGTTACTTAAAAAAATAATACAATTTTTTGGATAGGTATAGAATTTTTGATCTTAAAAGGTTGGAGTCATAATTTTAAAATAGATTACGTTTCTGCTAACACAAATAGTGCACTAGGAATAAATTTACTTCGAGTTAAAATGTATTATACAGGGTTGTTCAAAAGTCGGGAGTAAAATAAATATTTTTTAGAACAACGCTGGAATTCTGTAACATTTTTAGCCCCCTCCCTGTAACATAACGAAATGAGCAAACCCCTCCTTTTACCTACCTTTACCTATTTTTCACACTGACAGATATACATTACATTTTAATCTCCTCGTTAAGAGAAGCCACCACACCCAAAAACTTTAGGACACCTATTCTTCAACTACCTACTTAAATAATTTTTCTTTTCACATTTTAATTTTTAAGTTTTAATGTTTATTCTAGGCTATTGGATTGTAGTATTATATCTCCCCAACCTTAATAATTGAGCTTTCCCTCTCTAAACAATCTTACTAATTTACTTAATTTAAATCTACCGCCATACGATCGGTTTTTAATACTGTGATCTGTCAATTTTTCATCTTTCATTCACTCTCCGCTATACGTGGACGTGAACATATATATAAAAAATTTTACCTAATTTTCTAAAATGTGCTATTATATTACTAATTTCAGCATATTATCTAAATTAACCTCTCGTGGGGTTATTGGGCCTTAACCCTCAGTACCCCAAAAACCATTTTTCAACTATTCTGAGTACTTTCTTTTTAACCAAAAAATTTTTGTAAAAAAAGATATACCCAACGAAATAAGAATACAAAGGAAGTAGGATTTTGCATAAACCGCCTAACAAACCGACCGACGGAAGTCGGCCATTTTGAGACACCACAATATGACTCCATGTTTGTTTTGGTGTTTGACCGTGGTTGACAGGTCGAGCTGTGATTTCTGCTTTCTTGGCCGTTTTTGAGTTATTTTTCATTTTAATTAGTTAACAACCATATTTAACGAATACTACTAAACTTATAATTACTTTTAGCGCTGGACAGCGATTAAAACATTTTAATTAGTTGTTATTCTGGGTTAATTAATAAGCTTTAAATATGGTTAGTTGTGCTGCTTGTGGGTGCTCCCAAACGCTATGAAGTAAAAAACTGGGCATTACATTTCATCGGTAAGTTTATGTTTAGATATATAAACTTTTTTAATCTGTATAGAAAAAAAAATTATTTTAATTTAATGTCAAAATACACATAACCTCCGAACCTCGCATGTCATTCATGGGCGTTCGTCTTATAAAACCAGAAAAATATTATTTATTTATTAATCGACTGGGTTACCCCATTTCTACAAAAAAGCAAATTAAAAATACTTATTGGTTTTTAGTTTTCCAAATAATTACCTAAGAAAAAAGGCGTGGTTGAAAATTGTAAACCGAAGTGATTGGGATCCTACACGAAATACAGTTCTTTGCTAGAAGCATTTTCCTGAAGATTGCTTTGACAGAACTTTAAGATTGAAAGTTAGATTGGTCCCAACTGCAGTAGTGCCTACTTTTGAAGTAGCCAGGTTAAAAAATGTAAGTTTTGAAACTATTGTATCGGGTCATTACATAATATATTGGAAAATATGTAGGTAGGTAGGTACCTACTTAATAATATGAATACAAATAATTCTGCATTATTTATGCTTCTGAGGAAGCTGCTTTGTCACTTTTTCATAAATTATGTATCGATAAAAGTTTTTAGATGTTTTATTGGTTTAATCTACTTTTAAAATTTTAAACCCATGGATAAAGAATGTAATAAAATATGGGAGTGTAGGTACGATAAACAAAGAAATTCATATTTAAAGACTGAAGACAATGATGTTTCTAGACTGATAGAAACGTTTTCTCAATATTCACCTGAGGACGACTGGAGATACCATTGATTAAAAAAATAAATTCAAAGCAAGTCCCAAACCTTCTATCATTCAAAGAAATTCATATCAAAATATAAAAAAAAAAATTTTACAAAGAGAGTTAGTATCACGTTATAGTTACTTTTGTGTCATTTGGTAAAGGTGCCAAACAAATAATTAAAAAACTTATATTTTTTTGGCAGGTATGTTCCTATGCAATATCTTATAAGACACCCTGTCAAAACCTGCCTGAAGATAATTATCCTACTGTGAGTCTAACTGGAACACCTTCTGGTTACAACATATATTGGACATGGCTCTTCCAGGATATGGCTCTTCCAGGACATGGCTCTTCCAGGACATTTTTCTATCCAACAACATACCTAAGATTTTAGTATATTCCTTTAATCTTATATGACAATCATTAATGGTTACTGTTTCCGGATTCTCCAAAGTGTGTGGGTTAGTCTTAAACAAGGTGATAACGGTCTTTTATTTATTTAATATCAGTTTATCTTTAGAAAACCAATAATTATTTACTTCAATCATAAATTGTTAAATATGTTGCTCGAGAAGCTCATGGTCTTTATATGCTAGGATTTATTATAAGAACTTGTAAATACTTTAAAAATGTTAACGCCATAATAACTTTATATAAATCCCTGGTAGCTACAAAACTTTAGTATGCATGCACTATTTGGGATCCTCAGTATGCCAATAAGATTGCTCTTTCAAAATCTGTTCAGCGTAAATTTTTAAAATTTTTGTACTACAAGTCATTTTCAGTTTATCCGCCAAGAGGTACATATCAAGGGCTTTTGTATAATTTGTTTAATATCCCTTCTTTAAGACTATTGTTTATAGAAGCAAGAATTATTTTCTTATATAAAATAATTAGAGACAAAATAGATAATAAAGAGTTCTTAGGACTGCTTCCGTTTAGAATAGGCTTAGTCAATACTAAATCCGCACATGTATTTTATATTCCTACACCGAGGACAAATCTTTACAAAAACTCACCACTTATAAGACTGTGCTCTATTTTAATAAATATTGTGGAGACATTGACATAATATATAATTTAAACTATGAAAAATTAAAATTAAGGAATGAACTGCTTGGGCAAATGCTAATTGAATATTTATTATAGCTTAGAATAGCTTTTAGAAATGGGGTTTATGTATCTATAATTAACTTGTTAAGTTGTTGATACTACAAATAAATAAAATGTTTGTATTATCTGCATAGTTTGTCATTTGACAAATTTCTTGTATACTAGAAATCTCATTAATATTATTTAGGTACATATTATAATAAACAGGACTATATTATATTATATTTTATTATTTTCTTGTGATTTGGTTCATGAAGAAAAAGTAAGGTTTTTTTAAAATTTTATTTTTTAACGTAGACGTATTGGCAATAATTTTGCCGATTATCTGAAACAATTTGTTTTCTGCAAATTTTTTTAATGTATAATAACAGGTGTTTTTTAGTTATTTAACCAGATATTTACATTAAGGACCCTTTAACCTCCGTTACCTTCTTTAAATAAATAATTAAAAGAAATAGTTGTATTGTTTTATTACACCAACCTTAACGTATCTTATAGCAGTATAGCAATATATGAATCTAAATATTTTTAAAATTTTTTTCGTCCAAATAAAATTTCATTAATCATTTTGTTATTACCATTTTAATGATACGCCACAGGTAAACCGGAAACGCGGGTGCGTCAAATGTTGCCGCCATCAGACCCCATCCCGGACAACTGTCGATCTACCGTACCCTACTTCCTTTGTATTCTTATTTCGTTGGATATACCCAAATATTATTTTTTCAATTTTGTTTTTAATTTAAAATTTTTATTTTTACAGATTGTGACTTCCACAGACGATTCTTATCTTTATACTGTCTTACAGACATTCCAATGATTTTACAAAAAAAATTATATAAATGATTTAAAAAATCCTCGATGACTTCTCTTTGGAAGGCCCTTTTTTTCCTCGTTTAGTTTGTCTGTTTAGACTTTCGTTACTAATTTTCTTCACATGCTCAGCATGTTTTAACTCTCCTCAACTTTTTTATATACGTCAATTCTACATTTTAGTTTGTCAATGCCATGAAAGCTCCATTAATGTTTTATACCATTTTTTCTTCTGCTAAGACCATCAGCATAATATAAAAAAAATCTGTCTCCTGAAGATAAACGTTTCTATACTTTCGCAACATGTAGAGACCCCTAAAGAATTTCTATATTCTATTAAATTTTGTGGAGGAAGACTTATAGTTTTTTCTTTCTTTTCTAAATTTTAAAACAGTTTTAGCCAAATAATTGGTAGCCCGAGACGTACTTTAACGTTTACCCAACCAGAATATTTACGACTTGCAGTTATATAATTACATTTACTGAGGTTAAACTAGAAACGTAGACAGGCATTTTGGATTTTTGGATTTTTTGTTGATGTTGTAAATAATGTAATCGAACGAAACAAGCAACCTAATAAAATTTAATACATTTATCATTAAATTTGAAATTTGAACGGGATCATATATTTTCTCGTATTCCGACGACGAGACCCTTGACCGATTTTTATCCCTTAGATCTTAACAAAAAGGCTACCACGCGATCATCTGGAAACATTCAGAGACTTAGATAAGCGTTGTTTGAAATGAATACCGACTATTTTAATTCAAACTTTTTATTTCACTCTATCAAACACTATTTTCCCAATCTTGTTTATAGTTATATTATTACTAAAAGGGCCAAATTTGCAAACTTGGAAAGACAGATGCTCGTGCAGTATCCTACGCTTTGTCGGACTTCGTTAGGAAAGATACGCTTTTACATCAAAGCATTCGGTCGCGACCCTTCCGAGAAGATCATTCATGAGGAGAGTTTTGTGCATCAGAGAGCAGCAGGAACAGTGACGCATCAGGCAGGGTAAAAATTTGAATGAGTCAAAAATCAAAATAAAATGCCGTAAATTTATGCTTTTTAACATTTTTTTTTGGTATTTGTATTAGTGCCTTTCAGTAGGTATATAAATATAATTATTATATATTATTACAGGACTGTTGATCACAAACGGTGAAGTATTATTGATACACGAGAAAGAGTAACTAAAACAATGACATTTAATTGTAAAATAATTAGAATCGTAGCGATATTAATTTTTCTTTATTCCTGAGCTAATGAAAGTTAATTTGACTTTACTATTTTTTTTTATCAACCTCTCATACGTATTTGAGAATAAAAAAAATCATAGCTTAATCACTAGAAGAAATTTATCATATTTATAATATTATTTTATCATTTGTCGTTCTAAACAACTAAAATTATCAAAAAATTATGAATTTCTTTTTTATGAAACGTTATTGACAGATATTGAGGCTAGACATACTGACGCGCGCAGTGCCCACTCACACTTCTATCGACTGCTGACTGAAGTGGTTCTATCGCAGAGGAGTCTGACTGTATTTTTTTTAACTTTATAGTTGTTATTATTATTTAAAAAAGTTTAAACCTTCAGAAAACACTTTTGGTCAGGACATTTTTTTGACACGTATGGAGTAGCGCTGACTCTATGTGTCCCCATGTTCCGCTGTCTGACTTTTAGATTCCTGTTTTATATTATATTTGCTCGTTTTGTACAAATTTTGAGCCTTTAGAAAACAGTTTGGAGATACTAATTGAAATTACACATTTGCGCGCGTCCCGCCGTCAGATGTCCCGGAACTGTAACTGCTGACTGTACACTAGCTTTTAATCACTAAAGTTGAACCAGTCTTGAAAATATTAGCCTTCAGAAAACTCTTGCATATTTTTTGCGCTAGCTCCTGGACTATTAGATTTAATTACGTTTTCAAAATATTTTGTGGTTATGGTGCCTTTTATTTTTACTTTCATTGAATTTTAATTACTTTTGTGTGGCCGGTGAGTACCTACCTACAATTACTCTTTATTTGACCAAAAATTTACAGGTATAAATTTTTTAATTCTTTTTTATTAGGGATCATAATTATTAATGTTTGTCTTGCTCGTTAGTTGATTTCATCGATAAGTAATAAGTTTCATTTCATCTGAACGCTGTTTTTGTCGAAAAGTTAGTTTGTGAAATTTTTGATCTTAAAATGTTTGCTCGTAAAGGTTAGGTTTCTAATGTATAAATTTTGCATTTTGCATTATCTAGGTATCCTTCTCTGTTTCAAGAAAAATAAGTAGAAATTATTTCTCTGACTTAGGTAGGTAGGGGGGAGTTGGACAAATTCGGGTAGGTTGATAAAACCTGGTACCGCATAGTTCTGCCAAAATAGCTTTCCATTTACTAACCTTTAAAAATCAGCTATTTGATTTCGAAGGAATTATTTTTATTATTGTTATTATTATTATTATTATTAAGGTACCTAAGCCATATATTGCCATGTTCCTAATATTGCCACCCAAGCTAAAATCCTGACGTCAGAAAAGTGCCCAGTCTGCGTAAAGCATCGGAACCGTAGATACTGCTTTTTGTTTGCGCTCGTTATAAAAAAATTGTCATTTGTTTGACGTTGTATCGGCTTTCCAATTAAAATAAAAAGTGCAAGAAATTAGACAAGGAAAGTCCTTAGGTACACGTTTTGTTGTTGTAGTATTGTTATGTTTAATATAAAGGTGTTTCTTGAAATCCTTAGTTTTGTCCAGTGGATTCACGGGTACCTTATATTGCCATCCTTAGGTAGACCAAATATTGCCATGGCAATATTTGGCATATATGTATACTTTTTGGCTTATGTAATTTAATTTATAATTAATATGTGGCAAACAAATAATTTGTTGACCACAAATTAATAATAATATATTATTTTTCAAAAAAAAAATGTGCTGATTACCCAAGGATGATAACTAACGATTATTGCCAGATTCAGAAGCTTCCCTTCGTGATGCATCCTACACAAATTTGAATACATCGTTCAATGACATGGGTTTTTTGGTTACTCCTGAAATAAAAGTTTCGTCATCACAAAGGAAGCCTGCTATTAATTCAAGGGCCCAAACACTAACGAGAGATTTATTCTCTCCTAAGCGAAAAGTCGTACACACGAAATCTGCTCCAAAAAAAAGTCGTACAAGAAAATCGTCGCTTGTGGTTGAGTCTTATTGGTTCTGTTTCCTATGCAAAATAGAAAGGCAAATCGATATGACGTTGTGTTCTCTATGTAACAGATATGTCCACGAAGAATGTGTTGGCCTAACTTAGACTGGCAAAGGAATCTTTATTTGTCCAGTGAGACAATGTTTTTTTTTTAAGAATGTTATATTTTATTTTGTTTTTTTATAAGAAAGTTCCTTTTTATTTTGTAGCTGGGTAGCATTTACGATATTATGAAGTGTACCTACCTAAATATAAATAAAGTTCTGTTTGTCATTTTGCTTATTTCAGTGTTTTTAGTGGTATTCCTAATATTGCCACTACATGGCAATATTTGGGTTACATGTTCCAAATATTGTCATTTTGCAATGTTTTTTAAAAATGATAAAATAAAAAAAATAATTGAAATTACAAATATATGGTGTGCTTTCCAAATAAGAGGACATGCTGTAGAATGCTTTTCATTACGAACAGGTCGATCTAGTTGAAAATCTTGAAATGAAAAATAAAAATTCCTTAGGGTGGCAATAATTGGCTTAGGTACCTTATTATTATTGTTTGGCAATACTAAGGTTGAAATAAACTATTTAACATTATGTTAGCCTATATAGTAGTTGTAAAAGGTAACCATATTAATATGTAATGGGATAACGAACAAATATATAATTATATTTTCTGGATTTACGTACCTTACATAATATGTAAAATTATTATTACCATTATTATACACTTCTCGTCAAAATTAGCGAATACTCTAAAATCTAGCAAAAGTTTGTTCTTAACTATCTTATGAACCGCTCATCCGATTTCGACCAACTAATTTTTTCAGTGTAACCAAAGGTGTTACAAACCTTTTTAAGTTCCTAACGTTAATCTGTAAAACGGTTTTACTGATATACAGGGTGTTATTAGTAGAGGCGATTTTGTGCCGTAAATTTGAAACATTCTGTAGAGTAAACTGATAAAGTTAGAAATTCCCGGTATGTGCAGTTAGTAAGATGACATCAATATCTCCAGACCTTTTGCCAGTTTTTTGATAAGTGTCTTTTGGCAATAGATACACTATTAAACAAAAAATGTGTCAAATTTTGGTAGGAAAATCTTTACAATGCTGTATCTTGGCAATGGTTGAACAGATTTCGACCAATATTCAAGATTTTGAAAGCTCTTTTCCTATAGATTTTCCGTGATATTATAGTGATTTTTAAAGATGGCCATTTTCTTATTATACAGGGGTCGAGAAAATCATAAATATAAAATTGCTAAAATTATGGTAACTGGGTTTATTAAAGCTATGCCAACCGGGCTATATATATATATATATATATATTGTTTTGTTTCAAAATTAGTCATTTGACACTTTGGGTTAATATTTCGGGACGTTTTTTTCCTATTTGATTAAGATCTATTTGGCAAAAAATACACTATAAAACAAAAAATGTGCCAATTCTTCGGGGAAATCTCTAAGAAGCTGTACCTTGACATCGGTGCAATAGATTTCGACCAGTATTATAGATTTTAAAATTTTAATAATAATAGTAATAATTAAATTTAATGTATATAGGTATACTCTGGTATACTTACATGTTTTAGAGGGACAAGAAAAAATTAAAACGTCATGTTTAGAGCCAAATTTTATTAAATAAAAACACAAAAATAACCTTCTAATAATTAGTAACGGGTGTTTCCTCCTCTTGCTGCAATAACAGCATAACAATGTCGTGGCATGCTCAAAATTAGCCGTTGAATCTCCCCTTGATCGATTTGATGCCAAATTCCATTTAAACTCACTGCTAGCTCATTTTTTGTTTAATAGTGTATCTTTTGCCAAATAGCTCTTAATGAAATGGAAAAAAAAACGTCCCGAAATATTGATCCAAAGTGTCAAATGACTAATTTTGATTCAAAACAAAAGCATATAGCCCGGTTGGTATAGCTTTAATAAACCCAGTTACCATAATTTTAGCAATTTTATATTTCTGATTTTCTCGACCCCTGTATAATAAGAAAATGGCCATCTTTAAAAATTACTATTATATCACGGAAAATCTATAGAAAAAGAGCTTTCAAAATCTTGAATACTGGTCGAAATCTGTTCAACCATTGCCAAGATACAGCATCGTAAAGATTTTCCTACCAAAATTTGACACATTTTTTGTTTAATAGTGTATCTATTGCCAAAAGACACTTATCAAAAAATTGGCAAAAAGGTCTGGAGATATTGATGTCATCTTACTAACGACACATACCAGAAATTTCTAACTTTACCAGTTTACTCTACAGAATGTTTCAAATTTACGGCACAAAATCGCCTCTACTAATAACACCCTGTATATTATTAAAATCGTTTTACAAATTAACGTTAGGAACTTAAAAAGGTTTGTAACACCCTAGGTTACACTGAAAAAATTAGTTGGTCAAAATCGGATGAGCGGTTCATAAGATAGTTAAGAACAAACTTTTGCTAGATTTTAGAGTATTCGCTAATTTTGACGAGAAGTGTATATTGTTTGTATGAAAATAAAATAATTTTTTTAACATTAAGTTAGCCTACATATAAGTTTAGAAATGTAACCGTATCAATAAATTGCATTTTAACGAACACATTCCATAAAAACCACTTTTGGGTTTACGCACATTATGTAAGTCAAAAACTGTTAAATTAGGGTTTCCATTGACAGAAAAATCAAATGCCTGGCTATATTGAAGCTTTTAACTTTATGTTAGCCCACATACAAGGTTAGAAATATGACCGTATCATAGCCAACAAATTCTATAAAAACCATATTTGGTTCTTCTTAAAATTACCTTACGTAAGTCATATAATATGGGAATTTCCTTGATAGTAAATGTAATATCTGGCTGAATTCAATTGGTTCATGTTGAACTGTAGGTATCTATTGTATTTTACCTACCTATAGGTATAATCTGAATAAATAAAACAAAAAAGATTCTAGTGACTGTTTGAAGGTTGGAGACAATGATGTTTCTTGAATGGTGAAAGAGTTTTGGACTTTCATTGTGTTTATTAGTTTTAAATCACAACGTTTCTACTGGTAAGTATCTCCAGTCGTCTTCAGGTTGAAGTTGGTCAAAGTTGTAAATTTGAGTGACAGCATCCTATTTATAGTTGCGTTTCAGTTAATTTAGTATTTTCAAGGTTTGGATAATTATAATATTAGAGGAAAGTCTGCTAATATGGGGTACTTTTTTTTAAAACACTATAATAAAAAACGAATTGAATTTTAGAAACTATTTCTAAATTTTACGTTTCCTTGGACGCTTTAAAAAAAAAATGTTGACGAAATATGCTGCATTGAAAAAAAGTTTACCTACCCCATATTAGGGGCATATGGTATCCTAATATGGGGATTACAAATTTAATATGTAAAATTTTAAAATATGTATCTAAAACTCTTTTAGGTTTGTATAAAAACTATTTATTTTTTAAGTGAGAATATAAAAACTAAATCTTACAAAAAACGACATTCTAACCTAACCAAAAAATGTAAGGTATTCTAACCTAACCAAAAAAATTACTTATCTAAGAAGCACAAAACAAATCTATTTACTAGCACAAAAGTCTCAACAGCGAACAGCTAAAATTGCGGAAATAATTTCTACCCTACTCCAAACTTTTCGTTTTTTAGGCATCTAAAAGATAATATTTTGGTATTACACAAAAACAAAAAACAAAAATTTTAATTAAAATTATAAGAAATCCTAATATCGGGTACCCCAAATTAGGAATTGATTGGTACCCCTTATTAGGAGCGAATTAAATTATTGAGAGGGGTGACTTTTTGCAAAAAATGTAATGTGTTTTAAAAAAACACCTTTTCATAAACTACGCATAATTTTGTATAGAATTATATTAGTAAACCTTTTAAAACTTACCTTTAAGTCTCCTTACTTGGGCAAAATCTATACCACTGAAAAAACTTTTAACACAGGACAAAATTATTATAACCTCAAACGTCAAAACCGAACATATGTTGGCGTCAAAAAACTAATGGTCGCTTTCTGGCAAGTCGTGCTTTAGTACGAAATGCACACAATAGATGTCGGAACTAGTACTGGCTCAAAAGTGAACTACCCCATATTAGGCACTACCCCCCTAATACGAGACTTTCCTCTATATAGTTTATAAATTTATTTCGACACTTTATCTTTAAACCATACTTTACAAAAACTCATGTTTATTATTCCCTACCTTAGATTATACTTAATATTTTTAAAACAAAACTTTCAAAAAAAAAATATTATTATTATTATTTGGCAATATTAAAGCGGTAGAACCGATAAGATTATTGCATCAGTATCTAATTGTTTTAGAAGGTATCACATGTATAATTTTCAAGTTCAGTCCTGGAATTCATGCCAACTTATAAAAATTTAATAGACCAAAATTGACAAAGTGTCATGTGACTTTGCCTCCATCTTGCGAGGGTATTCAAAATTTTTACTATACATACACGAGTTTTGCCGCCCAAATATTGTAGCTACGAGCCAATCAAGCGGCAGGCTGCGCATGTTTCGCGTTCAATACTGCATTGACATATTATAATTTATATTCGCGGCGTAGTACAAGGCCGCCAAAATTCCATGTGTTTTTAAACACAAACAGCTGGACTGCTTCTCAATGAGCACAAGGTTTTGCCACCTATTGTACCGTAATTAAAGTAGAAAAACTAAAAATATTAAAATTATAATAGCAAATGACGACAAATGAAATGTTTGTTATTGAAAATATAAGAATGAATTAACCTATACTGGTTTATTCTACTCAACGTTCAACTTAAATAATAAACACCAACAAAATTTTGTCTGTGAAACCTGATGCGAGAGCTTGTTACGGCCCACTACTGAACTGGGAACTTTTAGGAAGAAATCAGTAACAGCTGTTAATGTCACATGTGGGTGTCAACTGTCGAAATGCTTTGTTTTTAGAAAAAGTTAACTCTATCATCGGCAAGCATTTTTGCCACAAAACATTGAACCTATTGAAAAGACACCCCAATAATACAAATCTTCCTAGATGGTCACAAATCGTTCCTAGAGACAATTAAAAAGACGCCGCGCGCGAAAGCAAACAGTTTGAAACCATTCGATCAAAACCTTATTACGTCATCCCATTATCGGCGCAATTATTTTATTCATCAGCCCCGACGGATTATATTGCTATCTTTGTTTTAATAAACTAAATAGACAAGAATAGCATAAAAATAAAAAAAAACCGCTCGATATTCACGTAGATGCGGCGTTCGACCTTCAGCTGAATAACTCGGACCCATGGGTCGTAGCAGATGTGACGTCAGTGAGTTTATCCCATGTTTTTATTAAAACTGTATCTTGTTCATTTATTTTCTCAATAAATAATTGAAAATTTTAAAACCTGAAACCGTAAAAAAATGTATTCTTTCTCCATGCAATAAGATTAAAATAAAAATTTAGAGATTTATTTATTTTTATTTAGCGTATGGATTCTTTACAATACGGTAAGAGAGAAAGAGGAAGCTAAAAGTAAAAATCAAATGTATACAAAAACTTTACAAAGGTATATCACATATCATAACATAGGTCCTCTTGGCAAACTATATATTAATGTCCAGATTGCACAGCCATTCGATTGCGCCTTGGGAACACTCTGCGAAGTCCTGCAGGTTTCCGCCATAAGCACGGTTTGGGCAGTTTGAGACGATATGGTGGATCGTTTGTATCGGTGAACCACAGTCGCACTGCGGGCTGTCGGCAAGGCCCCATCGGTAAAGGGAGTCGGCACATTTACCCTGTCCTGTCCTTATTCGATTCAGCTTTAACCAAGTGGAACGTGGCAGGTTTGAGCCATTGAAGCCGAGTTCAGGGTTGGCTATATGGCTATGATCAGATATTGTTGTAGGCAGCCATCTCGCTGTCCATTGTTCTTTCATGCTGTATTCTTCAGTCATCATGGAGGCGGTTCTGATAGGAGGATGTCTAGATTTGAGCCGTTGGCGTTCCTGAGTGATGAGTGGGACCTCCTCATGGATGGGTAGGCGTTTAATTTAGAGATAAAACCCACTAAACGTTGCATGCAGGAACTTAGACGACGAATAATACCAAAAAATTCGACAACTAACTTTATAAATGGTATATAATAAATTCTAGTAAAGTTAGACGCTAAGCTAAACTAAAGTCTAGACGCAATAAAACAAATGTTTAGATACAACATTTTTTAAATTATTTCTCGCTTTTTAGGTAACAAAATAAGGTAAAAGTGTTATATTCCATTTTGTAAGTCCTTTCCCCAATACCTACAAATGCATTTGAAAAAAGTGATGTTACTTGCCATCCTTGCATGAAAGGTAAAATTCAAGGAAATGGAAAAGAACTGTTAAATCAAAAGAGAAGGTTGGTACTCACCCAACAAACATTTAGAGCCCTGGCGACCTTTAATTTGAAGAAAATTACCTATTGTAAAAAATAGTATATTTTTTACCTCCAAATCGACTTTTTGGACGAAACGGCCAACGAGACTAACTGTTTGGTCAAAACAAAGTGATTCGAACTTATTAATACGTGTTCAAAGTAGAAAAATATAAAAGGCCCAAGACATGGTCCAAAAGAGTAGATATTTACCTTGTAAATCGACTTGATAGTTAGGTCTAAGGAAAGTCAATAATAAACGCCTAACCAGGGTATTTTTAACCTTCCTTAAAGCCCAAAAATCTCAAAAATCTTTTAGGCCCATAAATGAAGAATAAATTACTTCGTTTTGTCTTTAATATATCTTCATGGTCAGGTTATAATGTGAACATTTTCTGAGGAGATGTATACCCTATAATTAGTCTTACATTTTGTACTTAAAGCCAAAAAGGCTTTAAAGTATAAAATAGGTTATAGTAATGGCTGAAATAATTTCTTTATAGCCAAACAGTCCTCTTATTTTGTCCTCAAAGTGATTTTAACCGGATATAAAGCCGTATCTTTCAAAAATTAGGTCTTTAAAGACATTCTGGCTAAGACATATTTATTGATGATTGTAATCGTTTATTGCAATCTTCCCACTTGTGGGAAACAAAACTCCTTCTCGTTTTTAAAACTGCCACTATTTTAAAATAGCTATACCAAACGCCGGAACAACGAAAAAACGTTATACGTTTATATTCGAATTCGGCCAAAAAGTTAGGTTAGTTAGATTATAGTGGCTATTATTCCGTTGCAAGACATTTCAGCGACTACAATAGGAAGATTTTATGGAGTAATAGGCCGTACATAGGCTCCGCAGCATTCTTTAAAATCCCAAATTAAGTTTCATATACACTACTTATTATAAATTTATGCCATATAAACGAATATTTCTCCTAATTTAGACCTATCAAGACAGAAGGTCCAAAATAGAAAATTTTCTTCCAATTTTTTTAAGGCCCAAACCACAGGAAATCATGACCTGTAGGAAAAATATTTTACTGACGCCATATTTTTCTAACATGGTGTATTATTTTCAATTAATTTTGTTCAATTACTTGTAACACTAAAACAATAACAAATATATTACAAAAACCTAGCACATAAACGAGCTAACTTATTCGTCCAAGCACAAAATATTGGCCATATTTTAAATTTCTTGTTTTTTAATTTTAATTTAGCTTGTTTTTTTTTTAAATTAAATGCTTTTTTTTCTGGGGCGCGGTTAGTTCTTCAAGGTAAAATGGAAATCTATAGGAAAATTTTTTACGCGCACCTAATTTTTTACTTAACATCGATGAAATAATGATTTTATATTAGGTATACCTATCTATATTAATACTACCACTCCATTTTAAAAATCAATAGCGGCTGACATGACAATGTTCTGATTAAAGAACACTCCTGCCTCCTGTGCTTTGATAAAAATAAAAACAACGTACTTTTCTCATCTTTTTCTAAAATTGTTGTTATGGTTTTCGATAAACTTCATAGTCCATAACAGGCCCAACATGGGCCCATAAAGGTTAAACACAGGTAAAAACACCTCTTTATTACCATGAAGAAGACTACTTGGTCTTGTCTATGAAGCCCAATAATTATCCTAATGACAGGTGTTTTTTACCAGTTTATTACCTTGGTTTTATTCCCCACTAGGTGATAAAGTGGTAGAAATTACTAACTTCTGACTATGTAAAGCGGCCTGTCTGGCTTTATAGGTAAAAGTCACCTTTTTTAGACTATAATTATTGTTTGTTGGGCAGGTTTTGGATTTTTTAAGCGATGGATGGATTCTTTGTTTCTGAATTTATTTCTTTTAAAGATTGGCCCTGTATATTGGTGTATATATTTGAAGTAGAACGTTTAGGGCATTTTTAGTATTAACGTGTTTCCCGTACACGCCCATGAACATATTTAAACGGATAAAAATATAAAAAGTTTCTTAAAACGAACAAATATGACGGGTCGACACGGTCTTTTTTCTGGATTTTTATAGCAAAACTTATAAAAGGTCTAAAAGCAATAAAACATTTTCCGGTGTGTGTAAATAAGGTCCGGAAGAGGCCTGGACTGCCCTCTGCTGGTCTCAGGTATAAATTATGGCCCCCGCCGGGAGGCCACGACTACTCCGGGCATCGACGACACGTGAAATAAATGTCCTGGAAACGTTTGTCTTTCGCCTGCAGCCAATTGCCGAATTGAATATCCTTCCTGAATTTTTATTTGCTTGTTCATGGATTTTATACGATTTTGTTTTCGGACAAAGATGACGGAATAAATAATGTCTTAAATAAGTAAATTTATTTTAAAAATAAAAATTTAAACGGGTTAATTTGGGAGTATTTTTGGATTGGAGGAAAGATATATTGTTATAAATATGTATATTTAGAAGTTCTCTTAACTAACTAACTAAAGACAATCATCCTGATATCTTTACCATTTTATCAAATGTTTGGGAATTACAGCCTTATTAAGCGCAACTAAAAAGAATATTTGTCTAATTTGGCATATCTATTACCTACTTATTAGTTATTGTAAATTATAGTATATTACCTAACAAGAGTGGTAAGAAGCGAGTATCGTAATTCGAAAGAGTGTGTAATAGGCTTACCACTCGAGTTGTGTACTATACTTTTTCTACGACTTCATATTATATTTTTTTATAAATCAGAGCAAGTGTTACCTATATAAACCTTAGAGAAAAAATACAATTAATAGGCTTTGTTTTGAAAAAAAAACAAACGAACAAACTTTATTGAAAATGTTATAATTTACAATGTAGGTACAGATGGAAAATAAAAACTATTTATTATTAAAATTAATGGTAAAATTTTGACAATTTTTTATTATACTTGGAGCAACTGATTTTTCCATTAGATTGGTGTTCATTGTCATAATTTTTGTTGGAATAAATTCTGTAGTTTCTTCCTGGTCTGGCAACTTATTAAAAGTGAATGTAGATGCTAAATGATTTAAGACGGAGTGCAAGATTCTGTTTGAAATTATAGTTTTTTAGACAGTAATTTTTATATTCTTTAGCTCTTGTTTTCTGCAAGCTCCAGAAATTCCAAAAATTAAAACTACTTTCATAAATAAAAAATCTTGATCCGGCGCTTCATTTAGGAATTTATTTACATCGATTTCGGTGAGTATCTTGGATTTTTTACTCTTATAGCCATCTGATTTTCTTTTTAAATAGGCTCGTAATTTATGATAATTTTCAATATTAATATTATGCTTTATGCTTAAATTAGTGCGTAGCATCGAATAAATCGCCCAAAGTGAAGAGGGTTTAAAGGTTTTTGTTAAATTAGCGAATGTAATACCACAAGATGTTTCGGGATTACCGAATAATACTTTTACCTGACACGAAACGTGTTACCCAACAACACCACGACTCCGAAGGAGGAGTGGTGTTGCTGATGGTAACTCGTTGAGTGCCAGGTAAAAGAATTAGGTAATCCCAAAACATCGAGTGGTATTCAAAAGATTATATAACGAATCATAATTCCAAACATACTTCTCCGATTTTTCTGTATTTTTTGGCTTAAAAGTTTTTATAATTTCATCCACTTCGGACAACGAAACACTTCCAAATCTCGTTCGGTTTGACATTTTTTTTTTAAATTATGTCACAATTAAATATTTGATTATGTGTTACCATGACAGTAACAATCGTTCCACCAAAAGCGATAATACCAAAGGCTTATCACTTATTAAGCCTCTCGAGCTATACAGGGTGTTCCGATGATCATGTTACAAAATTCTAGGGTAGATAAAACACACGAAAATAAGAAAAAAAGTTCATGTGAACATGGGTCCGGAAACGCTTCTTCAGGGAGCTAGGGCCCTTCGAAGTTGACCTTCAAAAACTACTTTTCGTTTTATAGCTTCGGTACTACTGCAGCTATCGCAACCAATTTTGGGACATGAAATCTAGTTCGTAGGTTCATCAATTTGAGCCTTCCGGATTTTGTCACCTTTAACCAGGGGCGTACAAACCAAGGGGGTATTTGAGTAAATTTGACCCTACTCCTCTTAGGCTTTAATTTCTTACCATTTTTATATCTGATTATGATTCTCCAATGCCTTTTACATAAAAAAGGTACTCTTAGTAAAAATCGCTATCTGTCACAGTTTCCTCCGAAAATGGCTAAATCCAATCAATAATAAATGATTGGTCTTAAACCAATTATTACGTTGAAATATGAAAATGAGGTTCAGTACAGATAGTTGTCAAAAATCTGTCAATAAAATATTGTGTCGCCAGTGAATCATGGATTATACTTTCGCCGAATATGCCGATATGCTATTAATTTATGGCGAAGTTCATTGCAATGGAAGAGCCGCTTCAAGATTGTATCAGGAGCGGTTTCCTGAGAGGCGTGTACCTGCTCACACGCTATTCGAGAGGGTAAATCAGCGCATAAGGTAAACTGGCTCCGTGAAAATAACGAGGCCAGATAATGGCGCTCAAAGAACTGTACGAACTCCAGAATTTGAGGAAGAGGTACTCCGACAATTCGAGGAAAATCCTAGTGTTAGTACCCGAGCTGTTGCAGAATCCATGAATGTAAGTCATGTACGTGTATGGGAGATTGTTAACGAACAACTTCTTCATCCTTACCATCGCCAAAAAGTACAGGAATTGAGACCAAATGATTATGCACCCCGCGTAGAGTTTTGCGAGTGGTTTCTTCAACAGTGTACACAAGAACCCCAATTTCCGAAATTTGTGCTTTTCTCTGATGAGGCTGTTTTTACGAGAGAAGGTATTTTTAATTCACGGAATAGCCATGTGTGGGCGGAGGAAAACCCTCATGCTCTTCAAATAAGAGGGTACCAACATCGATTCTCGGTGAACATGTGGGCTGGAATTGTTGGAGAACGTCTAATTGAACCAATCATGTTGCCTCCTCGACTAACTGGGACGGTGTACCTCAATTTTTTAAGATACACCTTACCTGAGTTATTGGATGAGCTGTCCCTCGACATACGTCGGAATCTATGGTTCCAGCATGATGGAGCACCCGCTCATTTTGCACATGTCGTACGTGAGCACCTCGATGATCGTTTTAGAGGACGTTGGATTGGACGTGGAAGCGATGTCAACTGGCCAGCCCGGTCCCCAGATTTAACTCCTATGGATTTCTTTCTTTGGGGACATATGAAAAGCCTTGTATATGAAACTCCAGTTCAGTCGGAGGAAGATTTGGTGGCTAGGATTTCTGTTGCGGCTGAAATGATCCAAACCATGCCTGATGTTTTTACTGACGTCAATTTAAATATGCTACGTAGGTGTAATACATGTATTGAACGTGGTGGCAGGCATTTTCAACAATTGTTATTTTGAATTTATTTTGGTACGTACAGGGTCAGTCAACGACAGCGTTAGTAAATTCATCTTCAAGACAAAAATTTACTCTGCCTTATCCTTGACTCACTCGTTAAACCTGTTTAATTGTTTTTTTTTTGAAATATTTTGTATACGTTCCCTTTTACTTTTTATACCCCCAATTTCGAAAAGGCAATAAATCTCTCTAATCTAATTTATTTTCATTAAAGAAAAAGATTTGACTAACTTATAATGCTCACTATCTGTACTGAACCTCATTTTCATATTTCAACGTAATAATTGGTTTAAGACCAATAATTTATTATTGATTGGATTTAGCCATTTTCGGAGGAAACTGTGACAGATAGCGATTTTTACTAAGAGTACCTTTTTTATGTAAAAGGCATTGGAGAATCATAATCAGATATAAAAATGGTAAGAAATTAAAGCCTAAGAGGAGTAGGGTCAAATTTACTCAAATACCCCCTTGGTTTGTACGCCCCTGGTTAAAGGTGACAAAATCCGGAAGGCTCAAATTGATGAACCTACGAACTAGATTTCATGTCCCAAAATTGGTTGCGATAGCTGCAGTAGTACCGAAGCTATAAAACGAAAAGTAGTTTTTGAAGGTCATCTTCGAAGGGCCCTAGCTCCCTGAAGAAGCGTTTCCGGACCCATGTTCACATGAACTTTTTTTCTTATTTTCGTGTGTTTTATCTACCCTAGAATTTTGTAACATGATCATCGGAACACCCTGTATAGGAATTATGTACATTGAGTTGTATAATCGAAATATGCCAGTAAAACATTTTCTGAGTAGGTGAGACTCACATGGTTATCAGTACACCAGTCAATAAATTTTTTATATACTTTTTCGTACCTCTCCCTGGATTTTTCGGGTAATAAATTATTTGCCGCGGCAGCAGCTTGTAATGCAATTTCTGGTGGCGTTTCCCCAATCTCAATATTGGAGTCGCTCATACTACTAACTGCTAACCACTAACTATGTTCTAACCAAAAATAATATACAAATTCAAAAATTTTACGTTTAAAATTGCCTCTGTTAATACAGACATTGATGTTGTCAAGGCGACGCATAAAAAATGTATTGAAAATTTACTACTGGTGTAAAGTTGGCAGAAAAAAATTAGCAGCCAAAATGAAGAACATTTCCGAATGGGCAGTGGCGTCGGATTACTCAAATGGAGAATATTATACATATACTCACAAATCATAAGTATGGCAATGGATAAATATTAGGATTACTTAAAATTATATTCAGTAGCTTTCACTTGCAAACTGTCGCAAACATTAGTTCCATTTTTGTTTGCTAATTTTTCTTAACTTCTGGGAAACTAAACATAGCAACAGATTCATATTTACAGGGTAAGTAGGGGACTACTAGAGCTACAGTTTGCCATTAGTGGCATTTCTCGCAATGCCGTTTCAGTTTTTTCCATTTTCGGCTGCTAACTTATTTTACGTATTTTCTTGAAAACTAAACATAGCAACAGATTCATATTTACAGGGTAAGTAGGGGACTACTAGAGCTACAGTTTGCCGTTAGTGGCATTTCTCGCAATGCCGTTTCAGTTTTTTCCATTTTCGGCTGCTAACTTATTTTACGTATTTTTCAGAAACTAAACATAGCAACAGATTCATATTTACAGGGTAAGTAGGGGACTACTAGAGTTACAGTTTGCCATTAGTGGCATTACTTGCAATGCCGTTTCAGTTTTTTTCATTTTCGGCTGCTAACTTATTTTACGTATTTTCTCGAAAACTAAACATAGCAACAGATTCATATTTACAGGGTAAGTAGGGGACTACTAGAGTTACAGTTTGCCATTAGTGGCATTTCTCGCAATGCCGTTTCAGTTTTTCCATTTTCGGCTGCTAACTTATTTTACGTATTTTCTCAAAAACTAAACATAGCAACAGATTCATATTTACAGGGTAAGTAGGGACATAGCAACAGATTCATAGTTACAGGATAAGTAGGGACATAGCAACAGATTCATAGTTACAGGGTAAGTAGGGGACTACTAGAGTTACAGTTTGTTATTAATGGCATTACTTGCAATGCCGTTTCAGTTTTTTTCATTTTCGGCTGCTAACTTATTTTACGTATTTTCCCGAAAACTGAACATAGAAACAGATTCATATTTACAGGGTAAGTAGGGGACTACTAGAGCTACAGTTTGCCATTAGTGGCATTTCTCGTAATGCCGTTTCAGTTTTTTCCATTTTCGGCTGCTAACTTATTTTACGTATTTTCTCGAAAACTAAACATAGCAACAGATTCATATGTACAGGGTAAGTAGAAGACTACTAGAGTTACAGTTTGCCGTTAGTGGCATTTCTCGCAATGCCGTCTCAGTTTTTTCCATTTTCAGCTGCTAACTTTTTACGTGTTTTTTCGAAAACTAAACATAGCAACAGATTCATATTTACAGGGTAAGTAGGGGACTACTAGAGTTACAGTTTGCCATTAGTGGCATTTCTTGCAATGCCGTTTCAGTTTTTTCCATTTTCGGCTGCTAACTTATTTTACGTATTTTTTCGGAAACTAAACATAGCAACAGATTCATAGTTAAAGGGTAAGTAGGGGACTACTAGGGTTACAGTTTGCCATTAGTGGCATTTTTCGCAATGCCGTCCCAGTTTTTTCCATTTTCAGCTGCTAACTTTTTACGTGTTTTTTCGGAAACTAAACATAGCAACAGATTCCTAGTTACAGGGTAAGTAGGGGACTACTAGAGTTACAGTTTGCCATTAGTGGCATTACTTGCCATGCCGTTTCAGTTTTTTCCATTTTCGGCTGCTAACTTATTTTTCGTATTTTTTCGGAAACTAAACATAGCAACAGATTCATAGTTAAGGGGTAAGTAGGGGACTACTAGGGTTATAGTTTGCCATTAGTGGCATTTTTCGCAATGCCGTCCCAGTTTTTTTCCATTTTCAGCTGCTAACTTTTTACGTGTTTTTTCGGAAACTAAACATAGCAACAGATTCATATTTACAGGGTAAGTAGGGAACTACTAGAGTTACAGTTTGCCATTAGTGGCATTTCTTGCAATGCCGTTTCAGTTTTTTCCATTTTCGGCTGCTAACTTATTTTACGTATTTTTTCGGAAACTAAACATAGCAACAGATTCATAGTTAAAGGGTAAGTAGGGGACTACTAGGGTTACAGTTTGCCATTAGTGGCATTTTTCGCAATGCCGTCCCAGTTTTTTCCATTTTCAGCTGCTAACTTTTTACGTGTTTTTTCGGAAACTAAACATAGCAACAGATTCCTAGTTACAGGGTAAGTAGGGGACTACTAGAGTTACAGTTTGCCATTAGTGGCATTACTTGCCATGCCGTTTCAGTTTTTTCCATTTTCGGCTGCTAACTTATTTTACGTATTTTTTCGGAAACTAAACATAGCAACAGATTCATATGTACAGGGTAAGTAGAAGACTACTAGAGTTACAGTTTGCCGTTAGTGGCATTTCTCGCAATGCCGTCTCAGTTTTTTCCATTTTCAGCTGCTAACTTTTTACGTGTTTTTTCGAAAACTAAACATAGCAACAGATTCATATTTACAGGGTAAGTAGGGGACTACTAGAGTTACAGTTTGCCATTAGTGGCATTTCTTGCAATGCCGTTTCAGTTTTTTCCATTTTCGGCTGCTAACTTATTTTACGTATTTTTTCGGAAACTAAACATAGCAACAGATTCATAGTTAAAGAGTAAGTAGGGGACTACTAGGGTTACAGTTTGCCATTAGTGGCATTTTTCGCAATGCCGTCCCAGTTTTTTCCATTTTCAGCTGCTAACTTTTTACGTATTTTCCCGAAAACTGAACATAGAAACAGATTCATATTTACAGGGTAAGTAGGGGACTACTAGAGCTACAGTTTGCCATTAGTGGCATTTCTCGTAATGCCGTTTCAGTTTTTTCCATTTTCGGCTGCTAACTTATTTTACGTATTTTTTCGGAAACTAAACATAGCAACAGATTCATAGTTAAAGGGTAAGTAGGGGACTACTAGGGTTACAGTTTGCCATTAGTGGCATTTTTCGCAATGCCGTCCCAGTTTTTTCCATTTTCAGCTGCTAACTTTTTACGTGTTTTTTCGGAAACTAAACATAGCAACAGATTCCTAGTTACAGGGTAAGTAGGGGACTACTAGAGTTACAGTTTGCCATTAGTGGCATTACTTGCCATGCCGTTTCAGTTTTTTCCATTTTCGGCTGCTAACTTATTTTACGTATTTTTTCGGAAACTAAACATAGCAACAGATTCATAGTTAAAGGGTAAGTAGGGGACTACTAGAGTTACAGTTTGCCATTAGTGGCATTTCTCGCAATGCCGTTTCAGTTTTTCCATTTTCGGCTGCTAACTTATTTTACGTATTTTCTCAAAAACTAAACATAGCAACAGATTCATATTTACAGGGTAAGTAGGGACATAGCAACAGATTCATAGTTACAGGATAAGTAGGGACATAGCAACAGATTCATAGTTACAGGGTAAGTAGGGGACTACTAGAGTTACAGTTTGTCATTAATGGCATTATTTGCAATGCCGTTTCAGTTTTTTTCATTTTCGGCTGCTAACTTATTTTACGTATTTTCTCGAAAACTGAACATAGAAACAGATTCATATTTACAGGGTAAGTAGGGGACTACTAGAGCTACAGTTTGCCATTAGTGGCGTTTCTCGTAATGCCGTTTCAGTTTTTTCCATTTTCGGCTGCTAACTTATTTTACGTATTTTCTCGAAAACTAAACATAGCAACAGATTCATATTTACAGGGTAAGTAGGGGACTACTAGAGTTACAGTTTGCCATTAGTGGCATTTCTTGCAATGCCGTTTCAGTTTTTTCCATTTTCGGCTGCTAACTTATTTTACGTATTTTTTCGGAAACTAAACATAGCAACAGGTTCATAGTTAAAGGGTAAGTAGGGGACTACTAGGGTTACAGTTTGCCATTAGTGGCATTTTTCGCAATGCCGTCCCAGTTTTTTCCATTTTCAGCTGCTAACTTTTTACGTGTTTTTTCGGAAACTAAACATAGCAACAGATTCCTAGTTACAGGGTAAGTAGGGGACTACTAGAGTTACCGTTTGCCATTAGTGGCATTACTTGCCATGCCGTTTCAGTTTTTTTCATTTTCGGCTGCTAACTTATTTTACGTATTTTCTCGAAAACTAAACATAGCAACAGATTCATATTTACAGGGTAAGTAGAAGACTACTAGAGTTACAGTTTGCCGTTAGTGGCATTTCTCGCAATGCCGTCTCAGTTTTTTTCATTTTCAGCTGCTAACTTTTTAGTGTTTTTTCGAAAACTAAACATAGCAACAGATTCATAGTTACAGGGTAAGTAGGGGACTACTAGAGTTACAGTTTGCCATTAGTGGCATTACTTGCAATGCAGTTTCAGTTTTTTCCATTTTCGTCTGCTAACTTATTTTACGTATTTTTTCGGAAACTAAACATAGCAACAGATTCATAGTTACAGGGTAAGTAGGGGACCACTAGAGTTACAGTTTGCCATTAGTGGCATTTCTCGCAATGCCGTCTCAGTTTTTTCCATTTTCAGCTGCTAACTTTTTACGTGTTTTTTCGGAAACTAAACATAGCAATAGATTCATAGTTACAGGGTAAGTTGGGGACTACTAGGGTTACAGTTTGCCATTAGTGGCATTACTTGCAATGCCGTTTCAGTTTTTTTCATTTTCGGCTGCTAACTTATTTTACGTATTTTCTCGAAAACTGAACATAGCAACAGATTCATATTTAAAGGGTAAGTAGGGGACTACTAGAGCTACAGTTTGCCATTAGTGGCTTTTTTCGCAATGCCGTTTCAGTTTTTTCATTTTCGGCTGCTAACTTATTTTACGTATTTTCTCGAAAACTAAACAGCAACAGATTCATATTTTCAGGGTAAGTAGGGCACTACAAGAGCTACAGTTTGCCATTAGTGGCATTTTTCGCAATGCCGTTCCAGTTTTTTCCATTATCGGCTGCTAACTTATTTTACGTATTTTTTCGGAAACTAAACATAGCAACACAGATTCATAGTTACAGAGTTAGTAGGGGACTACTAGAGCTACAGTTTGCCATTAGTGGCATTTCTCGCAATGTTGTTTCAGTTTTTTCCATTTTCGGCTGCTAACTTTTTACGTATTTTTTCGGAAACTAAACATAGCAACAGATTTATAGTTACAGGGTAAGTAGGGGACTACTAGAGTTACAGTTTGTCATTAGTGGCATTACTTGCAATGCCGTTTCAGTTTTTTTCATTTTTGACTGCTAACTTATTTTACGTATTTGCTCGAACACTAAACATAGCAACAGATTCATATTTACAGGGTAAGTAGGAGACTACTAGAGCTACAGTTTGCCATAAGTGGCATTTCTCGCAATGCCGTTTCAGTTTTTTCCATTTTCGGCTTCTAACTTATTTTACGTATCTTTTCGAAAACTAAACATAGCAACAGATTCATATTTACAGAATAAGTAGGGGACTACTAGAGTTACAGTTTGCCATTAGTGGCATTACTTGCAATGCCGTTTCAGTTTTTTTTCATTTTCGGCTGCTAACTTATTTTACTTATTTTCTCGAAAACTAAACATAGCAACAGATTCATATTTACAGGGTAAGTAGGGGACTACTAGAGTTACAGTTTGCCATTAGTGGCATTACTTGCAATGCCGTTTCAGTTTTTTTCATTTTTGGCTGCTAACTTATTTTACGTATTTTCTCGAAAACTAAACATAGCAACAGATTCATATTTACGGGGTAATCAGGGGACTATTAGAGCTACAGTTTGCCATTAGTGGCATTTCTCGCAAGGCCGTTTCAGTTTTTTCCATTTTCGGCTGCTAACTTATTTTACGTATTTTTTCGGAAACTAAACATAGCAACAGATTCATATTTACAGGATAACTACGGGACTACTAGAGCTACAGTTTGCCAGTAGTGGAATTTCTCGCAATGCCGTTTCAAGTTTTCCATTTTCGGCTGCTAACTTTTATAAATATGTATTTATAAAAGTTAGCAGTTTACCCTGTAAATATGAATCTGTTGCTATGTTTAGTTTCCGAGAAAATACGTAAAATAAGTTAGCAGCCGAAAATGGAAAAAACTGAAACGGCATTGCAAGAAATGCCACTAATGGCAAACTGTAACTCTAGTAGTCCCCTACTTACCCTGTAACTATGAATCTGTTGCTATGTTTAGTTTCCGAAAAAATACGTAAAATAAGTTAGCTGCCGATAATGGAAAAAACTGAAACGGCATTGCGAGAAATGCCACTAATGGCAAACTGTAGCTCTTGCAGTGCCCTACTTACCCTGTAAATATGAATCTGTTGCTATGTTTAGTTTCCGAGAAAATACATAAAATAAGTTAGCAGCCGAAAATGGAAAAAACTGAAACGGCATTGCAAGAAATGCCACTAATGGCAAACTGTAACTCTAGTAGTCCCCTACTTACCCTGTAACTATGAATCTGTTGCTATGTTTAGTTTCCGAAAAAATACGTAAAATAAGTTAGCAGCCGATAATGGAAAAAACTGAAACGGCATTGCGAGAAATGCCTCTAATGGCAAACTGTAGCTCTTGCAGTGCCCTACTTACCCTGTAAATATGAATCTGTTGCTATGTTCAGTTTCCCAGAAGTTAAGAAAAATTAGCAAACAAAAATGGAACAAATGTTTGCGACAGTTTGCAAGTGAAAGCTACTGATTATAATTTTAAGTAATCCTAATACTTATCCATTGCCATACTTATGATTTGTGAGTATATGTATAATATTCTCCATTTGAGAAATCCGACGCCACTGCCCATTCGGAAATATTCGGCATTTTGGCTGCTAACTTTTTTCTGCCAACTTCACACCAGTTGAAAATTTTCAATATTTTGACGGCTCATGGCCAATGTGATGGCGCAACTGTTACGTAATATACAGGGTGTCCATTTAGTGTGCCGGTGGACGATATATCGTAAACGGTCGACTTAAGGAATAAAACTTTTATACAAAAGTTGTACATGTTGATGTCGCACACCCTTTAAAAATAATTTTAAATATACAGGTTTGACCAAAAATCAAGGGTGGGCCAGACATATCTTTTTTCAAATGGAACACCCTGTATATTTTTACATTTTTAAATTCCACAAAAAATTACAATTATTTTTTATCAAATGCATTATTAGTCTACACTTCATAGTTTCCGAGATATTGACTCTCGAAAAGTAACATTTTTGAACTTTGACAGCTTCTAACTTTCTAACAGTACGTCTTAGAGCAAAACGGCTTACATGTCCCTATCTTCAATTTTTATTATCTTCCCAAAAAAATCAACTTCCAGTTAAACCGGAACAACTATATTTCCTGCTTTCGAGTTACCTACATCCGGTTTAACCGTTGAAGATAGGGACATGTAAGCCGTTTTGCTCTAAGACTGTCAAAAAGTTAGAAGCTGTCAAAGTTCAAAAATGTCACTTTTCGAGAGTCAATATCTCGAAAACTATGAAGTGTAGACTAATAATGCATTTTATAAAAAATAATTATAATTTTATGTGGAATTTAAAAATGTAAAAATATACAGGGTGTTCCATTTAAAAAAAGATTTTTCTGGCCCACCCTCGATTTTTGGTCCAACCAGTATATTTAAAATTATTTTTAAAAGGTGCGCGACATTAACATGTACAACTTTTGTATAAAAGTATTTCTTAAGTCGACAGTTTACGATATATCGTCCACCGGCACACTAAATGGATATATACATAAAGGTTGGGAATAAATTAAACAGTGAATTGCTTAATCAAAAATAATAGAAATTTTTCATATAAGGATATGCTCTACGGGATTTTGTTTCCAAGTTACAGGGTGTTGAATTTTTCTTAAAAATTTAGTTTTTGTTTAATATCTTTTGAACGCTGGCAGATAACAAAACGAAATTTTAGCAGTAACTTCAATTAATAATGCCCTAGGAGAAGTAAAAAAAATTATCTTCCTGGGATACTCAGTGGCGTGCATACGGATATTGCCGTAGGGTTTTTTAATGAAAAATGTGGTACGCCACTGGTAGAATTATTCTTTTGTTAAAATTTATGAATTTTCCTTTTATTCAAAACAAAATTCCACTCTTGCGTTTTCTTTGTATCTCTTGCCATTTTCCCGTAATTAAACATTTTGCAAATATCAGTTTTCAGCAATTTCAGTACCTAACAGTAATAAAATCGAGTACCTACGTTGTAATCCAGTGTTTACAAAATGGCAGAAACGACATTGAAACTTTTAGATTTCTGAAACACCATACTAATATGTAATTTACAAAAATTAAAATACTGAAAACTTAGAAATTGAAAACAATTATTTTAATAGTATGTAAACCAACACAACAAATAAAATTACAAAAGGTGCTGAAAATGTTGCCGCTCAACTTCAATACATTTTTCAATGCGTTTTCTCGTGGATTGTCTTACTCGTCCAAAAATTCCAGGCATCTCTCGAATTTGCTGACAACCCATTTCAACTCTTTGACGAAAAATCTGTACGTTAGAAATGGGAACGGAATAAACCATGTTTTTTAAGTGCCCCCATAGATAATAATCCAATGGATTAAGGTCGGGTGAACGAGGAGGCCACGCTCTTGGCCCTCCACGACCTATCCATTTATTGTGGTACGTTTCGTTGAGGTATTCTCTAACTTCTCGCCCAAAGTGAGCTGGAGTGCCGTCATGCATAAACCACATTTGCTGTCGCATTTTAATTGGAACTTCTTCTAATAAAGGTGGTAATCCATTTTGAAGGAAATCCAGATATGACATTAGACACGTAAAGTGATCACCGTTAACGTAGACGTAAACGCGCGAATTTACACGTTTACGAGTCTTCATACAGCCTTGCAATGCATAGTTGAAGTACATCTTTCCGTCCGTCCGTAAAATATCAAATGTCAGGTCTTAAAATTCTAACTTCTAACCTAACATTCTAAAGCCGAATCGTATCAGCTTTCTTGTGCTATTCCTCAATAATTATGTATTTTTTATTTTGCCTCAGTTTTGATGTGAAACTTGGTTGATAAAATAAAAGTAAAACCGACCTTTTTAATTTTAGGTTAGAAATAGAACAACAAAAGCCAAACAGATGATGGGCAGTCGAGAATCGGATAGATTCGGCAGCGAATCGGTTCCCTTCGGGTAACGTTAGACGGACCGTGAAAGAACGCAAGTCTACGTAATCCGTAGAGCGCTAACGGAAAAAATATTTTACTGCGGTTGCGCAGATGTCAATTTACACGTTTACGTTGATGGCATCACTTCAAGTGTCTATTATCAGAAAATATCGTGGTCCAAGGCATGCTCGATTTTGTTCCTATTACCCTCAGTTTCCTATGTAACCTGTGGAAAAACTGATATTTGCAAAATGTTTAATTACGGGAAAATGGCAAGAGATACAAAGAAAACGCTAGAAGGGAATTTTGTTTAGAATAAAAGGAAAATTAATAAATTTTAACAAAAAAAATAATTCTACCAGTGGCGTACCACATTTTTCATTAAAAAACCCTACGGCAATATCCGTATGCACGCCACTGAGTATCCCAGGAAGACAATTATTTTACTTCTCCTAGGGCATTATCAACTGAAGTTACTGCTAAAATTTCGTTTTGTTATCTGCCAGCGTTCAAAAGATATTAAACAAAAACTAAATTTTTAAGAAAAATTCAACACCCTGTAACTTGGAAACGAAATCCCGTAGAGCATATCGTTATATGAAAAATTTCTATTATTTTTGACTAAGGAATCCACCGTTTAATTTATTCCCAACCTTTATGTTACACCCTTTATACAGGGTGTCCGGAAAATACGTGTACAACGTTTGACGACAGACTCCTGACGTCAAAATAGGTCGATCTAAGCCGACTTAGTTATATCCAAAATTGTCTCGTTTAGCCGGTAGAGGGCGTCAAAAATTTGTAAAAATATTGGTTTTTCCTAAATTACGTGAAAACCTGCTAATCGATTTTAATGATTTTTAGTATGTAGACTAATACTATAAAATGACGTTTTCTAGTAGTATAGTCACCGGTTGTAAATAAGTGGAAGTGTTATAAAAGTGATATAATACGTCAACATTTCTCCTCATTTTTTATATGAACGGCGTTATGACAACCCAGATATTTTTGTAGAGTGACTGAATGTATTTGGAAGCTATTTTACCTCTTTAATATTTTTCGTTGAATGAGCTGTTTTGCCAGAAAAAAATATTTACAATTACCTGCATACATCAATTATTAACAATAAAAATAAAACAAAGTACAACAAATTGAAAGTATGTATTGTTAGAAACTAAGTAAAACAAAAACATTACTTAAGCGAATGTGTAAAATGACCGCCATCTTGCTGAATAGACTTAACTTTTCTTTTGGCCGTGAATTGTGAACAGTTGCAAAAAAAACTTGGTACAAAACGAAAATGTACCATCCATATAAAATGTATCCATAGTTAACATTAAATCAATGTTTGTTTTACAAGTAAAAACAATTATGTGACTATCTGGATCGTTTATAAAAATGAAGTTTTCTTGCCTGCTGGTTGTTGGAGCATAAAGCTTTATCACATTATGTACTTCATCGATGTTTTTTGGAAGGACACTTGGAAAACTTTTTCTTCTGGCATGATACATACTTTTTCGAATGAGGCCCACGTCGTCTGAGGAAATATTCTTGGGTAGATCAACACTTTCCGGATAATTTTGGATGGTTGCTCTGACAAATCTTCTTGTGCTTTCCTTTTGCATGAATTTGAGATATTTTTTCGGATGACTTTGTTTTCGTCTGAATCATGATTATGATTGAGTTCGCTCCGAGAAACTGTCAACTCTTCACCTACAGTGAATAGTTTGGCACTGCACTTCGAATTCCGCTTACAACATCTCCAAAATGTTTCACCACTTTTTAATATTTTTTGTTTAGAAAACGTAAAGTTTTCTAAAACAAGAACTTCTCCGCCACGAATACTTTCAGTAAGATAAGGTTTCATATTATATAATTTACTTTCTTTCTTAACAGCACAAGAAGGACTGACCAAAAATAGCAATTACTATTATACCTACTAACTAATAAACTAATACTAACTGTTAAATAAGCAAAAATTATCATTAATGAATAGGGACAGGTACCTAAGCCAAAAGTTTACCTTTATTTTATTGTTACCTACCTAATTACTTTTGTTTATTAGAATATCGATTTTAATATTCATGGTGTCGAGAAAGCCTATCGGCTTAAAGGGCCCTTTCTACAGAGTTAGGTACAAGACAAATTTGGTGTCGAGAAGTGACCCGCCGAAATGATATTGGACCCTATCTAATGTCTCGGGGTTATTAAAATGGTTGCCTGCATTTAAAATCCTCTGCAATAAATCATCGCGTAAGTTTACCGGAGTCTTGTAAACTTCTGTTTTAATAGCGCCCCACAAAAAGAAGTCACACATATTTAACTCAGGATAACGTGGTGGCCATTTTACTGGTGCATCATTGCCCCTTCCAATCCATCGGTTGGAATATTGATGATGTAAGTATTGCCGAACGGCAACGGAAAAATGGGGCAGGGCACCATCATGCATATACCACATTTCCCTTCGAAGTAAAAGGGGCAAATTGTCCAGAAGAATTTTTAATGTGCCTTGCAAAAAATTTTAATAAATATTTCCATCTAACCTGTATGGAATAACAATGGGACCAATAAGGTAGCGATCAATAATACCTGACCAAATATTTAATTTAAATTGATGCTGATGATGTGCAACTTTAATGGCATGTGGATTTTCATTGGAATAAATATGTTCGTTGTGCAGATTGGTTAATCCAGATCTAGTAAAGCACGCCTCGTCAGTAAACATAATTGTTCTACAAAAATTTGGATCACGGATTCTTTTGTTTCTAATAATTTGACAAAATGTAAGCCGCATGGGGGGATCAGTCGGTAAAAGTTCCTGGACTTTTTGCACGTGATAAGGATGTAACAACTGTTCTTTTAAAACCTCATTGACAATCGTTTTAGGAACATGTAACTCACGTTCTAAGCGACGGGTTCTGGTACTTGGTTCTTCTTCAACTCTTTCCAGAATCATCTCTTCTGTTTCCACAGTTCGAGTTATTCGCATACGACCCCTGCCTTCAAAGTTTTTCTTAATGCTGCCCGTTTCCCGAAGATGACGCTCGATATTGGCAAATATTTGGTGGTTTGGTATTCGACGGTTAGGAAACCTCTCCATGTAAACCCTAACACTCTAACGCCCATTTCCTTGACAAAACCCGTATACCAGGAGCATGTCAACCTCCTCAGAGTTCGTATAATTTTCCATTTTTAATGGTTAAATGAACTTGTAATTCAAGAATGTTGATCGTATACTTGAGTAAATTTCATAGACTGGTGACAATTTGTCAATAATTGTCAAATTATTAAATGCCATAGCAACAAGGTCACTTAAAAAAATATTGTTACAGGTAATTCGATTTTATTATTATTTATTTATTTATTTTTATTTATTTAATATTACCACATTCTACAGAATCAAATATCCAATTATTGAATGGGATATAAAAAAAAAGTTTTAACATAATACAAAGCATTATAAAAAAGAAACAACATAGATATAGTAAGAATAATTAAACAATGATATATAATATGTAAATAATTACAGAGTCAGGCGTTTAATGGAGGCCACAGTGCAGGCATGTATATCTAACTGGTTTTGAATTTTATTATATTTTTCACATATTTGATGTAATGGAGAAAACTTTAGTGTATTTGTCCTTGGAGTTGGTAGAGTAAAAGTCAGGTAATTACGCGAGGTTGGCCTTGGCACCTGAAAGTGCAGGGACTGTAAAATATTCCCAGCATCAATTTTTCCGAAAAGTACGTTATGTAGAAAGATAATTTGAGATTTTGTTCGCCGTGTTTCGAGGCTTTCCATTGAAAATCTTGCCAAGAGACGATCATGCGGGAACCCTATTTCAGGGTAGATTCCATCTAGCTTAAAACTGGTGTACTTTAAAAAGCGTCTTTGAATTTTTTCCAGACTACTAAAGTGGGTTTGATAGAAAGGGCACCAAATAACCAAGGAGTACTCAAGGCGTGACCTAACAAAGCTATTAAATAACAACCTAAGTGTGTCCCAACTCGTGAAATCTCCAGCGTTTCTTATAATAAAGCCCAGCAATTTTAAACTTTCTCCAACAATTTTAGAATAATGATCACGAAAAGAGAGCTTTGAGTCCAGCACAACACCAAGATCACACACAGACTCACACCGTTTTAACATATCCCCATTTATACTATACTCAAATACAATCGGATGCACTTTTTTAGTAAAGGTAATAATACTGCACTTAGACACATTTAATAGTAATTTATTTTTCTCACACCACCTATTCATTTTCTCAAAGTTATCTTGCAATTTCATGCAGTCCCTCTCGTCTCTAATTCTAAGATATAACTTGACATCGTCGGCATAAATTAAATGATCGACATCTAGGATAAAAATAAGGTCATTAAGAAATATAATGAAAAGTAGGGGTCCCAAATGTGACCCCTGGGGGACACCTGAGGTGGTAGCAAAATCTCTGGAATTTTGACCATGGCATTGAACATATTGTAGGCGGTTAGTCAATTATGACTCAAAGAATGCAATAAGTCTTTGTGATAGACCAAACGTAGCCAATTTATCGAGAAGAATACCATGATCAAGCCGATCAAAGGCTTTGGAGCAATCAGTGTAAATGACGTCAGTTTGTTCACCCGCATCAAGAGATTCCGTTTATTACTAATAATACTAAATATTGTAAATATTTTCTTCTGGCAAAACAGCTCATTCAACGAAAAATATTAAAGAGGTAAAATAGCTTCCAAATACATCCATTCACTCTACAAAAATATCTGGGTTGTCATAACGCCGTTCATATAAAAAATGAGGAGAAATGTTGACGTATTATATCACTTTTATAACACTTCCACTTATTTACAACCGGTGACTATACTACTAGAAAACGTCATTTTATAGTATTAGTCTACATACTAAAAATCATTAAAATCGATTAGCACGTTTTCACGTAATTTAGGAAAAACCAATATTTTTACAAATTTTTGACGCCCTCTACCGGCGAAACGAGACAATTTTGGATATAACTAAGTCGGCTTAGATCGACCTGTTTTGACGTCAGGAGTCTGTCGTTAAACGTTGTACACGTATTTTCCGGACACCCTGTATATTACGTTAATGTCCTTACGCACAGCTTGGCTTATAACAATATAGTGTGTGCTATAAGAGTTTTACTGATACAGTAGTAACAGTAAGTAGGTTCTTACTAGTATAGGAGTAGAAAAATAAATGTATTCATTTAAATACAGAAATATCCTATTAGCGTTATGTAACAATTTAATTAGATGCGATATGATTAACCGAATAATTTTAGTTAAAAATACGACCACGGTATTTTCATTTAGTATTGCTTTAACTAAGAAACAAAAAATTTAACTGCAACATTTTTTTATAGAAAAACAGCAAAATAAAAAGCAACATTATGTAAGGGTAAATAAAAAACTGGTTATTTCGTAATGGGTATTTATTTTTAAAACAATTTTTGTATTATTTTTTATTTGCCTTCTTCTCGACGGTTAAATTTTCTTTAAAATAACTGAAAAAACAAACATGTTTAAAAAATAGTTAACTCCCAAATTGACTTTAGTGACATCAAACGATGGTTGCGGCAAATAACACAGCGTATTGGTAAGTTTAGTGCATATTAAAATGTCTATGTTTTACAAATAAATAACGCCATAACTCAGAAACGGAATCATCTGTCACCTTCTTCAGCACCGGCTCACTATCACGCAAACTGTGCAGGCGTACATGCATGTTTTGTAAACTATTCAGATCCTAAGCAAGAATATTCCGTTTTCTCTAAAAAAGTCGCTTCTGCTTTTTTCTTACCAAAAGAAAAATACTAACTTTGACTTTTAAACTCAGGAATACAAAATAGTCCGATTGAAAGACCCGAGTGTGCCAAATTTTCCAAGTCTTGTTATCCACTGCCAATGGCGTCAAACATTATTTGAATTCACGCATAACTTTTCGACACAAGGGAATTTCCCTAAAGATATAAAGTAATGCCGACAAAGGGCTGATATCAGCCTCTATCTCTCGCCTCCCTGGAGATACGAATATTCACGCCATTTTGGTGATTTGCGCTTTATTGGCTTTATCGACGGCTATTTGACGATGGAAATGAAATCTGTAAATCTAGGCCGGATTTGGACAGCAGATTCTTATTTAACAAGTCGGAAACAACTCCTTGCACTAACTGCCTGTTTAAAAGAACCTACTTAATGTTTTTTTCTTTTAAAAATATTATTATAAAAATATTAAGTCGACTAAAGACGGTCTAAAAAATATTTATTACCTTCAGGATAGTATAAAAGATTCTTAATACATTAATAATAATAATAATTTGTTTTTTCTTTTTGGCTTGAGCTGTGCAGCTATTCAGCCAGTCGCATATAGATATATTCTTCAACCAAACAATTTCCAAAGCAAATTAAGTATAGCTCCTAACCCAACAACAAAAATTTTGAAAACGAAGTGAATTAGACAGGGTTACACTCTTCTCGTTCTGGGCCCATCAGAACATTGTATAACAAACAGGTAGGCCAATGGGGTTTTAAAGCATTAGGATCACAATAGGAACTCAATCTAACTAGACCCTTTTTAGGGTAAACCTATAGTGGATTGTTAGCCGAAAGAAGGCATGTTACAACTTAATATTATTCTTATGTAAATAACTCATAATCATGAATATAGCTTCTTTACCTTGTGTAGTTAGTACGTACAATAAATTTATCGGTGCCTCGATTTTGTCCAAGTTCTGAAGAGTCGTGTAGAGACAGTTGGTGTATTTTCTACATTTAAAGAAAATGTGATCTAAATTGGCAACTTCATTGCAATGTTCACACAAGGCGGTTGGTAAAACCTTGATTTTTTGAAGATGAGAGGGATAACAAGCATGACCAAATCTTAATCTAGATATTGTTGTTATACATTTTCTTGAAACATTAAAGCTGTCGTGCCATAGCACTGTAGGGAATTTGAAGGCTTATCTAAAACAATCTGATGTTGGTCGCTTGACCATAATTGAGCCAACGCTGTTGCCATTTTTGCCTTTTTATTTTTATGTTTAGTGATATTAAAAGTGTGTATTATTGGTATGGGATAGTTTACGTTGCTGCTTAATAATGTAGCTTGTTTTGCCAATTTATCCACATGTAAATGATTCTCAGTTGCATCTTTCGTGTAATGTTTTTAATTTCATAATAATAATAATAATAATAATAATAATAATAATAATAATAATAATAATAATAATAATAATAATAATAATAATAATAATAATAATAATAATAATAATAATAATAATAATAATAATAATAATAATAATAATAATAATAATAATAATAATAATAATAATAATAATAATAATAATAATAATAATAATAATAATAATAATAATAATAATAATAATAATAATAATAATAATAATAATAATAATAATAATAATAATAATAATAATAATAATAATAATAATAATAATAATAATAATAATAATAATAATAATAATAATAATAATAATAATAATAATAATAATAATAATAAGAGATAAGAGCAAATACGAATAAAATCATCATACAAATAAACAACATAATAAAGAACAGAATAAAAAACGAAGACAATCTCACCAACATACACAACCTGGCCTACATAGGAGCGGCAACAGTCTTAAAAATCATTGCACCAAAAAAACCCCAAAACAAACAAACCCAAGAAACAAATATGCCACCACCATGGGAACGACGAATCAACAAAAAGATAGATGAACTACGAACAGAAATAGGAAGACTAACAAAGGCAAAAGAACCAAACGCAAGTCAAAAGCTAAAGAACAAAGCTCAACAAATAATAGCAATACATAAAAACGCAGAAAATAACAACATAAATGAAATAACAGACCTACTCAAACAGAAACTTGCTGCCAAATCCAAAAGACTAAGGAGACTTAAAGAAAGTGACCAACGTAGAAAACACAACAAATAATTTAAAGAAGATGAAAGACAATTTTACAGAGAACTAAACCAAAAAACAAACAACGATCAAAAAAATGAAAACCCAGATAAAGAAAAAACTAAAACCTATTGGAGCAGTATATGGTCACATGAGAAGAAACACAAACAAACATCAAGATGGATCAGAGATGAAAAAACAAGAATGCACAACAAAAAACAAATGAACAATCATAACATAACAATAGACGATGTACAAAAAGCCATAAAGAAAACACACAGTTGGAAATCACCAGGACAAGACGGGCTGCATAACTTTTGGTGGAAACGATTTACAAGCACACACGATAAAATAGCACAACTATTCTCTGAGATTATAAAAGGACAAGCAGAAATGCCCGATTTCATGACTGAAGGACTAACATACTTGCTCCCAAAAACAACACCGACCAGCAGTTACCCAGATAAATACAGACCGATTACATGTCTCCCAACCATTTATAAGATATTAACATCAATTATCACAGACAAAATATATACACATCTAACCGAAAACAACCTATTAGCAATAGAGCAAAAAGGATGCAGAAGAAAAACCAAAGGCTGCAAGGAACAACTGATTGTTGACACCATTATAACACAACACAAAAAGAAAGAAAGGAAACCACTGTACACTGCATACGTCGACTACGAAAAGGCTTTCGACAGTGTCCCACACTCGTGGCTACTAGAAGTGCTAAAAATTTATAAAATTGATCCGTTTATTCAGAGCGTCCTGAAACAAACAATGACTAAATGGAAAACAACACTAAACGTAAACAACAACAAAAACAAATTCACAATAGACAACATAGAAATAAAACGCGGAATTTTCCAGGGCGACGCGCTTAGTGCACTTTGGTTTTGCATGGCAGTGAACCCTCTCTCACACATGCTAAACAAAACAAACAAAGGTACAACCATAGAAAACAACACAATAAGCCACCTCCTCTATATGGATGATCTAAAATTATATGCAAACAACAAAGAAAACATCGAAAAACTAATACAAATCACAAAAACATTCAGCGACGACATACACATGGAATTTGGACTGGACAAATGTCGAATCAATGCAATGGAAGGGGGAAAGTGGAGACAATATGAAGGGTATGACATGGGAGCAGATAAAGGACAAATAGAAGGCATGGAAAATGAAGAACTGTACAAATATCTAGGATACCAACAAGCGAGAGGAATAGATCAAAAACACAGCAAAGAAACACTAAAAAACAAATTCAAGGAAAGAATAAGGAAAATATTAAAAACAAAACTAAATTCCAAAAACATGACAAAAGCAATAAACACATATGCCATATCTATTCTAACCTACAGCTTTGGCGTAATCTCCTGGACAGACACAGAACTCGAAGAGCTCAATCGTGACATCCGTACAATGAGCACCAAATTCCGCAAACACCACCCACGCAGCTCAATAGAAAGAGTAAACATCCCACGAGAAAAAGGAGGACATCCACATACCAAGACATAACCAAAAACAAGTAATGACGCTCAGAAAATACTTTAATGATGAAGCCACTAATAACCAGTTATATAAAATCATAAAAACACTAGACAAAAAATCAACACCGCTAAATCTAGCACAAGAAAATAACGGCGAACCAGAGGAAGATAATCTCGAGGATAAGTGGAAAAGAAAGGAATTACATGGCAGATATCCAGCATTGCTGGCACAACCACACATCAACAAGGAAGCATCCCTCATGTGGTTAAAACTTGGATATCTATTTCCCGAAACCGAAGCATTCATTATTGCAATACAAGACCAAGTCATTGCGACACGCAATTATAAAAAAATTATAATGAAAGAACGTATCCCAACAGATAGATGCAGAATGTGCAAAGAACAAACCGAATCCATCGATCACATCATAAGCGAATGCCAAACACTAGCCCCAAAAGAATATACCAAAAGACACGACAATGTTGGCAAAGTAATTCACCAAGAGCTCTTAAAAATCCACGAACCGACAATCACCGAAACAATCCCATACTACAAATATAACCCAGAAAGCATCCATGAAACAGAAAACTATAAGATATACTGGAACAGAGAAATAATAACGGATCTTCCCTTACAACACAATAGACCAGACATGGTGTTCACTGACAAAATAAACAAACATACTTACCTGATCGACTTCTCTATCCCGCTTGCCGCAAACCTACAAAAAAAACACAGAGAAAAAATTAGTAAATACTTACCTCTTGCCAACGAAATAAAAGAAATGTGGAACCAAGAAAAAGTGATGGTAGTACCAATCATCATAGGTGCAACTGGAGAAATACCACACACACTCTTCGAAAACCTAAAAAAACTAAACATTAAAGAACAAATATACTACCAGCTACAAAAAGTTGTTCTTATAGAAACCAGCGGAATTGTCAGACGTGTACTAAATGACGCCGACAACTGAAACTTGAACGTTTCCGAACTTACCAATCTACCTGCTTTCTTGCAACTAATGCCGAAACAGGATAGAAGCCATATCCAGATACAAAATCTGTGGAACCTGAGAATAATAATAATAATAATAATAATAATAATAATAATAATAATAATAATAATAATAATAATAATAATAATTATAATTATAATAATAATAAAAATAAGACTTTGGAAGCAAGAAAAAGTCACTATTATCCCTCTTATTATGTCAGTGACAGGCCTCACACCAGGAACATTCAAATAACACCTGAAACAACTAGGAATCAACACAAACATACATCGAAACTTTCAGAAATCAGTCATTCTAAAAACATGCCATATTGTTAGATCATTCCTCAATTCAGAATAGTAATGATAGAATATGCACTGACTTGGCATAGCCCGTCAGTCCAAAATAAAACCACAATTATGTGAGAAAAAGGAAGATAATAATAATAATAATAATAATAATAATAATAATAATAATAATAATCAACTTTTAATTGATAAAACATATTGATACAACATCTATAATTAGGAAGGACAAGGCAAAGTTTAGCAGAGACCAGGAGAATTTACTATTCTTACACTTAACCTTTAAAAAATAAATAATAGTACGTTACAAATTTTTATAAAAACTATAGAAGTATAAACACTCACCGCAATGGCCAACCCAACTATTAGAAGATAACATAATACAGTGTGTCTGCTTAAGTTCGCACCATATGGAAAACTTTATTTTTAATATTAAGTAATATTTAGTGAAAATTGAGTATAACTTTTTTCTATCATTAGTTGCCTCTTTGTATATTTCTTGTATTTAGGTTATCTATTAGCCAGTCGGAAGGGACTGAGATTTAGTACATTTGAGCATAATTTTAATAGCCATTATTTATTTAAATTATCATTCATATGGGCTTGATTTCATAATTAATTATGTTTCAACTGAATAAATTTCAAATTTAGTTTAATTTTTCATTAATGCTGTATTCACACTACAAATTTAATTATTTCATATTACAAAGTTTTCTTGTTAATTTCTAATTCTATCATTTCTCTTTCTTAAACCATTGTTGTGGTGAATCCAACAATTTATATTATTATTTTATGAGGTATCATGTAGTATCGTCAATTTGTTATTTACAAATTTATTTTGAATATTTAAAATAAATAAGCATAAATTCTGAAAGTAATCTTTTAGTTCTTGCGGCTTCATAAAGCAGGGTATTTTTTTTTATCTTCTAAAACTACATTTACTTTTCTTCCTCTTTCTGATCCCACCTAAGGATCTGGCGCCCCTTAGAATATCTCTTATCTAAAACCCACCCCTTAATGCCACCGCAAAAATAATATCTGAGCAGATGTAAGCCAACCCATTGTAACAGGTCCGGATTTCTTATTTTCATTTTACTTGTGAGATTTTTAGTTATCCTATAAATTAAGTTAAATTAATTTTTTGAAAAAGAAGCCAGGATTAATATTATAAATTATACCGTGCGGGCAAAAATTATTTGCCTCAAAGAGGGCTTGGATTAAAAAAAGTAGGGCTTGGTTTAGATCACAATGATATGGGGACGATATAATATCTAACCAACTCTAGGTTAAAATTTTGTCAAATTCATATGACATGATATGCCAAACTAATGAGTAATAAAATAAGTAGATAAATACAAATATATTTTTGTTGTTTACAAAATTAACAAAGTAAGAATATACAGAAAGAAAAAGAAAAATAATTACATTAATTGCTGAAATTGGCCAACGCCATGCTCCAAGCATAAATTCACACGTCTCTTCATATTTTCGAAAGTGTTGACCAGCATCTCTGGAGAAATGTTACCACATTCTTGGATAATCCTTTCTTGTAATTGTTCTAAATTTGCAACTGGTGTTTTAAAAATAGTGTTTTTTAAATGAGGAAAAACGAAGTAATCCATAACCGTTAAACAAGGTGATCTAGGAATTCAATGTCTGATCGAAAATTGATCCATCTGTCGTCGAAAAAATTGCGTAAGTAGTTAATAGTTTCGGCGGCTGTATGGGCTGTTGCACCGTCCTGTTGAAAATATCCGAAACGTAGTTCGTCGTCTAGTAATTGCTCCACAAATGGATTCAAAATCATATACGGCTGTGCTGTAACTGCGTCATGGAAAAAAATAGGACCAACAATTCTTCTTCCGGAAACAGCTAACCAGACATCAATTTTTTGGGGGTGCAATTAGTGTGCAAAAAATGGGGATTTTCACTACTCCACATGCGTGTATTCTGAGAATCCACATAACAGGAGAGGTGGAACCAGGCTTCATCCGAAAAAAATGTCAGGTCCAAAAAATCATTTCTTTCCAATAAATTTTGGGTAAATCATTGAGAGTAATTTCTGCGCCTTTCAAAATCTGCGGCTTGTATTTCTTGGAATACTTGCACTTTATAAGGAAATAAATTTAGCTGCTTCTTAAGAATAGTCCTGCATGTTGTTGGCGTATTTTGCATTATTTCACGAACGTTTTCAACAAGTTCTTCTCTTCTTACAGATGGTCTTCCTACTCCTTTTTTGTGTTGAATAGAACCTGTTTCCCTAAACACAGCCACGGTTCTTTTCAGGCAATGATAAAAATCCCCAGCAATAAAACCAACGTTAGGAAAATGTTCGTGAAAATCGTCCATGCACAAACCCAGATTGTATTGCCATTCACCATTTACTCTAACCCCGTTTCGAAAATACGCTTTAACCATGAATGTTTTGTGCTGTTCCGTAAAGCCCATTGTGTGAATTGTTCAAGAAATTGGAAAAATTAGCGATAAATAAATTTATTTGTAACGACTGTCAAAGAGAGGAATAACTGATTGACTGTTAATTCAGGTAGTTACTGACACACAACAGGTACTAAGCTCTACGGATAAGCATTACGTCTTTAGATGCAAGACCTTCTTTGATGCAAATAATTTTTGCTCGCACGGTATTAATAATAAAAATACAATATACAGGGTCGCTTTTATGTATGAAAACGGTCAATTATTTGCTAAAGTAAGATAGCTAGCGAAGAATGTTAAACACAAAACTTTTAGGGTTTTTAGAAATCTATTACACGGCATATAAACTAAGTATTCAGGACCAGTCAAAAAGCCATGGAAGAACAAAGTTACTTTATTTTAAATGGAACTGTATATTATTCAATATTTCGATTATTTACAAGATTTAAAAAAAAAATGTTAAGTACATCACATACCCAATCTTAGCCGTTTTCGAAATATTGAGTTTAGTCCGGTATGAATAATCTTATGACACGCACGATGACTCGTCGTAGCCGCTCTGTTGAAAAACGTACAGAGTGTTCTATTACGATACAGTCAGCACTATATTCATACTGAACAAATATAGGAATATTAAAAAGGGCATATTAAACAGTCCCGATAAATGTTTTTAGTAATCTGAACGAATTTCTTTCACCGTCCTCGTTTCGCAAAAGAAAATAAACTGAAAGCTCAATCGCCGACTTCTCAAGGAGGTTATATTTACCTTCCAGATTTATTTTTCATAACTCTGAGAGGTTTATTTAAGCAGAAGAAAATCAATGGCATGGAGTTATATGTAGTTTTATTGCAAGTTTATTTACACAAAAATATCTCCGGGTATGCAGTCAAGCATTGAAGGGATCCTTTGGGAAATTCGAGACTGTTTCGAAATCAAAGGGATATATAATGTTCGATGTTAGTCGAGTTTGTATTTAAAAGTAACTAAGAATAAATGTCGAAATACAAAAATAAGTGGTGTGATCGCAATTAAAATTTTTATTTATACGAGGTGAACAACCTCCAGGAACAAAAAGAGTTTTCACCAAAATACGACAACGACACCAACAAAATCTTAATTGTATTGTATGTAGTGCTTAGAAAACTTAAGTCCTCCGACGCGGGAGAAGAACTGCTTAATGGTATTTTCCATCAAAATGTCAGATCATTAGAAAACTGCCTTCTTGCTCTCGAGGCATGTGTAGAAAATGTAAAATGTCCCTTTGTCTGTCTAACAGAGAATTGGCAGAGCTATGAGAATCTACAACACTAATGTCAATTAAAGAGTATAACCTGGAGAGTATACTCCTGTGAACTGGGAATGCATCGTGGAGAGGCTGTTTAAGTTTCATCTGTGATAGCCAGGGAACCATGGAATGAGATTAACTCATAGACAGAGGAACGCCGCTCCGAATGCACTGGTGCTTTTTGAAATTTTTAAGAATTTTAAATGTGTCGTGGTTTACGTATACCGTTCGCCATTTAGTGACGCGGAAGTACCGTGCGAGCAAAAATTATTTGCATCCAAGAGGGCTTGGATTAAAAAACGTAGGGCTTGGTTTAGATCACAATGATATGGAGACGATATAGTATCTAACCAAATCTAGGTTAAAATTTTGTCAAATTCATATTATGACATGATATTCCAAACTAATGAGTAATAAAATAAGTAGACAAATACAAATTTATTTTTGTTGTTTTATACTTATTATACTTGCACTTTATAAGGAAATAAATTTATCTGCTTCTTAAGAATAGTCCTGCATGTTCCATAAGATCACTTCTTGGGACAGGCGTCTTATAAAATTTGTTGGCGTATTTCGCATTATTTCACGAACGTTTGCAGCAAGTTCTTCTGTTCTTACAGATGGTGTTCCTGCATGTTTTTCTGTTGTATAGAACCTGTTTTCCTAAACAGAGCCACGGCTCTTTTCAGGCAATGATAAAAATCCCCAGCAATAAAAGCAACGTTAGGAAAATGTTCATGAAAATCGTCCATGCACAAACCCGGGTTGTATTTTCACTCACCATTTACTCTAACCCCGTTTCGAAAATACGCTTCAACCATGAATGTTTTGTGCTATTTCGTAAAGCCCATTGTGTGAATCGTTCAAGAAATTGGAAAAATTACCGATGAATCCAATTACTTGTAACGACTGTCAAAGATGACGGAATAACTGATTGATTGTTAATTCAGGTAGCTACTACGGCTAAGCATTACGTCCTTAGATGCAAGACCCTCTTTGATGCAAATAATATTTGCTCGCACGGTAGTTTAAATAAAAATTTCCAAATGCATTTTATTGTTACGTTACATTATACTTTAAACAGATAACGTTTTTTTAACAACTCCCTTAGAACTGTTCTCCCGGTTAAGCTCCCGAACAAACCCAAACTCATTCTTTAACAAGTTCCTTTTTGGAATAATAATCTGAATAAGTATTAAAAATAACTAGTCATGCAATGAATGAAGCTAGAAACACAGAATTTTCAATAGTTTCGGAATCCTAGTCTGGCTTATGACTGTTTCGAAAAGGAAATTACCTGACGTTCGGGTTGGCACACAATTTACTGCATATTACGTTTCCACCTTACATTAATGCTCCTGCTGTACCGCTTCCCGTCTTTTCAATTCATCCTAACTACCCATTCAAATTACAAAGTTGATACTATGTGCATAGCATTACCGCCCCACTGCCGTCGTTTAGTTTTCCAATTGAATAACAAGAAACTATTCAGTTTCGGTCTTTTATCAGACTCTGGCCCGAAATATAGTGGCTTTTCGCTTACTTTAACGCAGTGCCGTGACTGGGGCTGGGCAGCAGCGTACTGGCTCAGGGGCGCAGAGCTAAAAAGATACACTTTGCTGATGAAAGGTAGCGCTATTTACTATTCTATAACGAGCTAGTTAGCAATATTACTTTGGGAAACAAATTAAAATTTTGCCTTTTGTGCAAGTAAATACCTATTCGAATGACACTGATTTCCAGATCCGTGGTCAGTGGAAGTATTTGTTAGGTATGTCGCATCACATCACTGTATCGTCTTGAAGATACTAAACGCCCCCGGAAAAAGAAAGGCCACCCTAAAATTTTTGCAAAATTTGTTTCTTTGTAACTTTGATTTTTATGATTTTTCTACAGATTTGTAGATAATATTGTTAACCCTATTTTCGTTTGGTGTTTCTTTGACAGCGGTTTGGAATTTTCGTCAGATTATTGGTTTTGTGTAATAATTGCTGCGTTTTTATTGTTTTGTGATCTTTTTTAGAACTAACTAAAATCAGTCGCGAGTATCAAGTATGCGAGAATTCGGAAAATAGTAATTTTGCAGTTACTTTTCATAGGTGTATAAATAGAAAGTTCGGTTTTTTATAGGTTAGGTTTAAACTAAAGTAGTAAGGTCCACATTCAAAGGTACCGTAATCCCTACTCCCTGCCCCACCCAGCTGTTTACCGCCTCTCTCCTACAAACGATGTTGTCAACACATTTTATTTTAATAGCGTTTATGAATAATCTGTGCCATCTATAGATACTAGATCATTGGGAATATAGACTCTTGAATCAAAAATTCGTTAGTGTTTTTAGCCTTTGGGTCTATCGGGTTTGGATTAGCTTTTAAAAAGTATTAGAAGGCTCTCAAACCCTCGGCATTTTTAATCAAATTGCGAATAAACACTATACAATGACTCGCGATCTATGACAGCAAAAGAATAGTAGATTCTGTAACGAGGTTGGAATGAAAATCCGATCCGAGTGGAAGATTCCGAACGCGAGCGTGAGGAGCCACGAGTATTGAATTTTCATTCTAACCAAGTAGCAGACTATATTTTCTCCACGACCATCCAGTTCCATATCTGATTCATCCGATTTTTCACTCATTTTTTGACTTGCACTAAAATTTGTCTGAAAATAATTATTACAACGCGGCCATTTTTATCTGACACTGACAGTTTCGAAATTCATGGCAACCTATGTCGTTTATATCAATTACAGAATATTCTTTCCGTATCTTGTTATGGAATGAAAATACACGCAAAACGCATAAGAAGCAAGTGTTTCAGAATAAATATCCCAACTCAAGAACGAGCATTTTTACATTCTATTATCAAAAATGATTTTGGAATTATTGCATTCAGTAATGGTCGTGGGAAAAAAAGCTTATAGTTTGCGTTTGCTTGTCCCGTTTCTATTCTCAGTTTTTCTACGAGGGGGTTTTATGGAATGTCACGTAGTGCGAAATCGGTTTAACAGCCACATAGAGAGTCGGGGGGTGTCCTTTCGTCCCAAAAATTTTGATAAAGTGACGCCCTGTTAATCACCGCGTGTGTTTACGAGCTTAAATATAGCGCTGATGTAAATCCCAATCTTGGATGTGGAGTGGGAAAAGGTCCAATTTGCCAAAATGAATATTGCTTGTAAATGTGGTAAGAAGTAGTAAGAAGAACGTTTTGGTTGAGTGGAAAGATACAGAGTTTGAGTGGTACAAGTACTTTCTAGATGCCGTTTTGCACAAAAAATAGTTTTTTAGGTGATGGGCACAATATATTTTATATACAGGGTTAGTTGAAATAACCGGAACGGCTAATTTTCTTCAAAAATACCAAGGCTTCGATTTAGATTAATTTTGGTACAGGTGAATAACTTAGAAAATTGAATTAAAAATGGACAATTGCAACGTTGCCCGATTTTTAGTTTTTTTTGTAACTTAATGAATGTTTTTTTTTCAAGGTAACAACTCTTTTTTTATTGAGTTCGATTCCTCCCATCAACATTACCTTTTCCTGATAGTATCAAATTTTTATCTCAAATAGTTATATGGGAAAAAAGTTAATTAGTTACAACTCTAACCATAAAAAAATCCAATCTATTTCCATTTAAAAACGTTTCAAATAAAATTAAAAGGAAGGTTGGTAAACATAATGTACCTAATAGTATCGATAACGATTAAATCAATTAACTACTATAGTAAAAATCAAGTAAAGTTTTAACGCGTTTAGGTTAGGTTCTGTCATATTTGACATAAATTGTGTGCAATATATGTCAAATATGACAGAACCTAACATAAACGCGTTAAAACTTTACTATAACAATATCATAGCTAGTAAAAATTACTTTCATATTATAGGTTTTTTTTCACTCAAAATTGTATTATGTACTAACTTTTGACCTATACAGTTGAATTAAAAAGTTAGTTTATATTTGTATTTTAACTCCCTAAATAGTAAGTTATAATTATTATTAATCATTAACTACTCAATAACTCAAAAGGGAGAGTGCCAGGGCTGCAGATTTGTTTGACATAATTTTAAATTTTACTAGCTATGTTATTGTTAGTTGTTTGTTAGACGGGTGACACACTGGAGAAATAAGTTTCATAAAACTTGTGGCTGAAGCAAATTACGTCAAACTTTTTTTTATGTCGATGCACACTCGAGAAACTTGCTTCTATAACATTATCCTTTAACATGTCATCGGATGAAGACGTCATTTTGTTGTGGTGGGTAAACCGCCGAAAGAAGTTATGAGCGACGAGAAAAAGACGATTTTGGGTACATCCTGCTAACATCGTTAACCTCAAATATAGTGCTAGTGTTGTTGGTAAAGAACTCTGGCAACATCCTGATCAGTTTAAGGTGTCAGTGTGTGTACTATTTGGTACATTATGTCTACCAACCTTTCTTTTCACATTATTTGAAACGTTTTTAAATGGAAATAGATTGGATTTTTTTAGAGTTAGAGTCGCAACTAATTAACTTTTTTCCCATAGAATTGTTTGAGATAAAAATTTTATGCTATCAGAAAAAGGTAATGTTGATGGGAGGAATCGAATTGAATAAAAAAAAGAGAAATGTTACATTTGAAAAAAAAACATTCCTTGAGTTACAGATCTGGCAACGTCGCCATTGTCAATTTTTAATTCAATTTTTACGTTATCCACCTGTACCAAAATTCATTGATTTAGCCTTCGTATTTTTAAAGAAAATTAACCTTTCCGGTTATTTCAACTAACCATGTATGTTATATTCTCTAATTAAAATAGAAGAGCTTTATCAATATAACTTTATTATTTCTACTTTACATCAAAAACTGACAATGACAACACCTTCAGGTAAACCGGTAGATCAGATCTCTCACATCTCCCCCTCATAATTCCTTCCTTCTTCTCCTTTCGGAACTGCTTTTCGAAGAATTCGCTTATTTCTTATATATACTCTTCTACTTGGTGCTTTAACAGTATATTTTCGATTGTTTCCAACTTCTATAACGTCGCCAATTTTATCCCATCGTTTTGTTACTTTGTCTTGTATCCATACCTTGCTTCCTAATGGAATTGGGGTTAGGTCCTTAGAAGTCCGATTGTAAAAATACTTCATCTTCATTTGTTCTTAAACTTTTCGATCTCGAATATTCGCTACTTCTTTCCACTCTTTGGTAAATAATTTTAAATGAGCCGGTACTAACGACCTTAAAGAATGTCCATATAAAATTTGAGCAGGTGAACTACCATCTATTTTAGGTGTGTTTCTCCACTCTAATAAACCAGCATGGTATTTATTTTCATCTAACTGTCCGTTATATGTACATTTAGTGATCAAATTTTTCATAGCTTTTACAGCAGCTTCCGCGTGACCGTTGCTGTGTGGGTAATATGGAGTGGACGGAGAAAATGTAACGTTCCATGTCTTTAAAAAAATTTTTAACTCAAAGGAGGTAAATTGGGGCCCATTTTCTGACCTAAATCTTATGGGAACTCCTGTATCAGAAAATATTTTCCTTAAACTATTTATAATATGACTGCTACTTGGATCCCTGCTTCCAAATTGACAAACGACGGGCCATCCGGAAAGTCTATCGACATACACCATGAAGTGTTTTCCATTGCAAGAAAAAAGATCTGCAGATACATCTTGAAACGGGTATGTCGGTAAAGAATCGCATATAATTGTTTCCTTAGGCAAAGACGGTTTACATTTTTGACACAATTAGCAAGCTTCCACTGTGTTTTTTTTAAGACCTCTTGGATCTCGACATATTGATTATGATGTAGATTTTTAAACTGCCGACGGCGCCATGTTACATTATTTAATTAAAATAGAAGAGCTTTATCAATATAACTTTATTATTTCTACTTTACATCAAAAACTGACAATGACAACACCTTCAGGTAAACCGGTAGATCAGATCTCTCACACCTATATTATGTATTTAAAATTTAAAGTAGAAAAATTAGCAATGAACTAGACACTTTAACAAGGACTTTTAAGACCAATATGAATGGCAATTTGTCTATCAAACATTGGTAATACTATTTTGTTGCTATTTTTTGAATGCGACAAAACATGCAAACTTTAATGTCAAAATATCAATAAGATTGTATTATATACTTATGTTATTGCACAGACAAAAATAATACTTATTACGAATGCTCTGCACAAATAAAATAAAAGTCTATGTTGTCTAGTCTTTAGGAAGGGATACTTTTGCAACTGATTAAGTATAAACTGCCACGATAGTTTTGGCAAATTCGGGGCATTTAATTATTTAATTTGGAGCCAAAATATACTTCGATATTTCGAATCACTAAAAATAAGGATGAGTCACAAATCTCTATTCCAATAATTTGTACAAAATTTCTAAGCTTATACCCGATATTCATTTAAATCGCCGTGTAGCTCCTTGTAAAACGATTTTATACCGTATCAGTATTACTTTAAAAGCAACGTCAAATATTATTTTTTACCGTACATAAGAAGTGTGAATCATATTAATATAAAGTGTCACTAGTAAAGTCCGCATCATATGGGATTTTTTTTTATTAATAGCTTTATTCAAAATTTGACTTTGGCATTAAGTTCTGCTTCAATTGAGATGAAAATTAAGCAAAAAAATAGTAGTCACGTGGTTCGCATTATCTGTCAAATTTTAATTTTTTTTCAAAATATAATTCAAAATTTCTGAAAATATCGTAAAAAGTTATTAAAAAAAGTTTTTTTAAATGCAGTTTCTAGCCCACTTGCAAAATGTCAGCTGCATAAGATAATTCTAATTTTTTACCTATATTTTGTAAATTGCACCACTTTTGCAAAATAAGACTCAACGCAACCTACATAAAACTTCTCAGTTTTGACAAGGCTTTATTTCAGATACATTTTCTTTAAAGTAGCGCCATATTAAATGTGTGTTTTCCTACAAAATCAAAATTGGGCTATTAAAATTTGGTCGCATGTGATGCTTGATGTGGGCTAGAAACTGCATTTAAAAAACTTTTTCTAATAATAGTCCGGTCAATCTAGACAATGGAAGGTACATAAATTAACAACAAGCTGAAAATCAGTATAATTGTTCAAAATATAATTAAAAATATAATTTATCAGTTCCCCATCATTCCCGTGTTTGGAAAAAATTTTACTCAAGGTCAAAAGTCAAAAAAATGAGTTTTTCGCGATTTTCAGCAAAACGTTAAGTTTTATCATAAAAATACTTCTAACAAAAATTGTAGAGCATAAAATTATCTAAAAAAAATGTATCAATATACTTTTTTTCCTACGAGCCACCGGTTCAGAGATATAACGATTCAAAAAGTTTAAAAACTTGTTATCGTCAAAATGGAAAAATGCGTCTTTACCCGGTTGGAATGGTATTATTGAACGTTTAACAAATAACCATATTATTATGAATTATTCTAAATCTCAAATTTCATTTTTACCATTTATTCACCAACCAGCCAGTAACTATAATACTGTCTATACGACTTTACTTTGTGCATTAGATAATGCAAAACGGTATGACCACACTGTATGCATCGTGACTTTCGACCAGCCCCTGTATGCTAAAGCTCGAGAAATGGTATCAGCATCAGCCACATCTGAGGGCTCTGAAGTATCAAAAATTATCATCAGACTCGCAGGATTTTATCTACTGATGTCTTTTCTGGGAGCAATTGGTCATATTATGCAAGGAAGCGGTACGACAGAAGTACTCGCAGAGATCTATGCGGTAAAATCATTAGAAAAAATAACGTTTGCATATTATGACGATAACAACTTTTACAACTTTTTGAATCGTTATATCTCAGAACCGGTGGCTCGTAGGAAAAAAAGTATTGATCTATATTTTATAGATAATTTTATGGTTTACAATTTTTGTCTAAGCTATTTTTATGATAAAACGTACCATTTTGCTGAAAATCGCAAAAAACTAATTTTTTCGACTTTTGACCTTGAGTAAATTTTTTTCCAAATACGGGAATTATGGGGAACTTATAAATTTTATTTATATTTATATTTTGAACAAATTTACTGATTTTCAGCTTGTTGTTAATTTATGTACCTTCAGTATGATTTTTTGGTCTAGATTGACCGGACTATAACTTTTTCCGGTACTTTCAGAAATAACCCCACTTTTGAATTATTTTTTGGAAAAAATTAAAATTTGACAGATGATGCGAATCACGTGACTACTATTTTTTTGCTTAATTTGTATCTCGATCGATGCAGAACTTGATGCCAAAGTCAAATTTTGAATAAAGCTATTAATAAAAAAAAAATCCCATATGATGCGGACTTTACTGGTGACACTGTACGTCTGAATTTCTTGACCCAATTCTTTATGTTTCTTTACTAAAATATTCATGATCCAATTGCACAATAATTACAGTTATTTAAAATCTATATAATACCTTTATTTAACCGCGCTGCGCTTTTCCTCTAGTGTAAGACTATGCTTGCTGCTGATAACAATTTTTGTAGTACCTATAAGTAATCTATTTTCATAAACATATTATGCCTTATTCAGGTAAGTGCTGGACTGGCTCATCGGGAATTTCCCGGGTGGGCATGTGTTTCGAAAAGTCCTACGCGACAATTATTGTATTATTTAAAGTAGAAAAAGTAGGTATAACCAGCGGCTGTTCAACTCGACTACAGCTGACGACCAACGACTAGAGACTAAGTATTAAAGAAATAAAACGTCGCGGCCAGTCTCTCAGACCTATTTGGTCTGAGGCCAGTTTCCATCAACCCTTTATGTCTTTGATATTGTGAGCGAGTACTCGGAGAATACCCATGATACTTTACGCATTTGGACGGAGTCATAGACTTCTCATAGAATAGACTAAAGGCAAAAACACATTACTATCATGTCATGTGAGTTCACGTGAAGACACAAGGGCAGTAAATGCGATGAGACCCGTTTTTCCATAGGTACAGATTAACAAGAGACACACTATTGTCATACGGTGTGTTTACGTGTAAGCACATACATTTGCAGGTCTGATTTTCTGTTTAAACAGCAATTTCACGAATCATGACTTTAGAAAAATGGAAGAAGTTTTAATGATAGTACATCTTAAAACGATCTTCATCACCTTGCAATAACTTTTGGAATAAAATGTGAAATTCACTTTTCTCCCTTATTTTTAAATTATTAATGTCATGTATCCATTGCCTAAGGTGGCAGCCTAGCGCAGCGATAGCGTTCTTGCATCGCCTGCCTAAGGTACCTGGTTCGATCCCAGGCAGGTTTGGAGGACTTATTTAGTTTGCTTGACCAGGCCACCGTATTTCGTAGAGTTGGATTGTACAACACACACTAACATTCTCAATGGCAAAAATTAACATTGCAGTAAAAGGCGACCTCGATACGATACAGCTGTGGCGCTCTCGGGCTACCTCCGGTATCGTTAGGGTGTTCCTTCGGCATGTTGTCGAGAAGTGAGCTACTCCTGAACCAAGTAACAGATCTAGTGACCCACAAATGGAGCGCATGTCTGTTACCGATCCAGACGGATTGGGGGACGCCCAGAATCAGAGGATTTGGTAATACGAACGGTGTACGGTGTGTCCCGTGGAGTTATACTGGATCCCGATGGATTAGGGGACTCTGCGGCAACATCCTTCAAGTCGCACCATGGAGACGTAATAGGCTGCTCCCGTCGAGGTATGTGGTGGACAAGAGGTGTTACAATAGGACCGTAAAAACTGTGCCTAGAATAACATCTGCCGGTAAAATTGTGGTTCGGAACCCACGTAAAACTGTAGTTCCCTTCTGGCTGACATTACTTCGACGTAAAATGGGGTTGGCAAAAAGGGTCGCACTGGCCTACTTTCTTGGCGCCAAGCCTTCCCTTTACTACAACTACTACTACTATCCATTGCCTAGTTTTAAATTTTTCAGTCGCTATGACTGGACACGCTCTTTCTAAATTTTCTTTAAACTCTAAAGATGAAGGTGAACTATTATTTAGTTTCCACATTTTCTGGTTACGTTTAGCGAAGCACCCCACAGCTTGTTTTTATAAAATTAATGATTTAACTTTATACGTGAAATAATAATAATGTGATTCTGCTTGAAATTTATGTATTTTATTTCTGGCGTAATATGATGTGAACTCACGTGAGGTGATAGTAATAATATGTTTTCACCTTTAGCCATTCATTCACAAACAGCCTGTTTTTATGTATCAAACATTCGTACGTATGAAACAAATGCTTCACTATTACTTAAATTGTTGAAAGGAGTATTGTTTGTTGACATTCCAGGATATAAATAGAAGTATTATTTTTTTTCTGATTTTGTGAGGTAGCCCTAGGTATTTTATTTTATACTTGAATGTTTCAAATTCCATAAAAAATTAGTGAACTATATCTACTAATTTTTGTAATTTTAATTAATTAATTTTGTAGGTAACTTAATTTAAGAAAAAAAGGAATCAAATATTTTTCGGTGTGAACATTTTTACCTACACCTATTTTACGGGCATTGGGCGGTAACAAAAGTTTAGAAACAAACTGTCACCCGTGGCTGATAATATTTTATTCTTGATAAAGGATTGTACAGGGTGTTTCATTAAGGGTGGCCACCGGCTATATCTCGGAAACTACTAAGCATTGAAACTTAGGGAAACAATTTTATGACTAAAGTGGTCATAAGAAAAGTCTGGAAATTATTTTTAAGTTCCGCATTTCGCCACAAGGGGGCACAATTAAAAATTAATTTTTAAAATTTCAAATTTTTCCGAAAGTTCCCGTATTATGGTATACCTCTGGTTAAATCATTAGAAATACTAGACAATTCTGCATCATTTTGGTTTAAGGCTCATTGGCGTACCGAACTTGATAAGAGTGGGGGAAGCTATTGAAAGTGTAATCATTTAAATCGCTGTAACTTCTAAACGACTCATCCGATTTTACTAAGTTTAAACTTGTTTGGAAGAGAAAGGTAGGTACTTTTAATTGTCGTATCCAACGGTACACGATGGTTATTAATAAAATTGCTAGAGGGCGCAATTTGTAATAATAACAGTTTTCTCGATTTTATCCCAAAAATTCAAATTATACCGTATAACTATGACATGATAATCAGAAAGTAGACTAAATTTTCAAGAAAAGTGTGAAGACCGCAGTTCGATATCTTTGTTCGTTTCAGAGTTATTGCGAAAATAATAATTTTTAACACTTCAATCGAAGAATTTATTGTTTTTATAGTTCCATAGGTGTGAAGGTACAAGATTAGTAAAATATATTTTATAAACGACAAAATTTGAAGCGTGTATAAAGGCCACCGGGCAATAACAACATCATGAAAATAATCATGGAAAACTTTTTAACGAAACAATCGAAATACTTTATAAATGTTAAAAATTACTTACATTTGCAAAATGCAACTATTAATTCTTCTTCTAGAACTAGAAATAGCTACTAGGTGGCCGTGGAAATAAACTTCTTCTTCCAATCCAGCGATTCGGGTACCTATCTAACATGTAACAGTTTGTGAAAAGTGTGCTGGGCATCCATCATGTTGATACCACATGGATGTTCTTAGGTAAATAAGAACATCTTGTAAAAGGATAGGCAAATCATGACTTTTAAGGTTAACAACATGGCGGACGTGAGTACGCCCGATTGCGATCGCTCCGCAAAAAAGTTAAAAAAAGTGTGTTTTCACTGCAAGAAAAAAGTGGAAAGTGAAGTAAAGTGCCTAAAATGTGGACTTGACTTTCATCCTGCATGTTTAAGGCAAGCTGCTGGCCAGAAAAACGCTATATGTGTGCATAAACACGAGGAGGACCAGCAACAAATATCAAACAATGAAACTAACGAGCATCAGATTCTGAAGGTATTGGTTCACGAACTACAGAGCAAAAACAGAATTCTGGAAGAAAACAGTGACCTTCTAAGAGGAAAAGTTAAATTTCTTGAAGAAAAGCTGAAAAACTTTGAAGAAATGATAAAAAAACAAGATCAGCTGATGAAAAAAAATCCGGGACAAATGTCAAAGGTGGCAACACTGAAAAAGATGGATGACACTACGAAAATAGTGAACATCCACAGAAATACCACCACTGATACGGTTTCCAACAGCCAAATACCAAATACTAAAAACCCAGAGGTGAAACGGAACAAACAGTTGCAGATTGGGGGGACGACACATGACAGAACCGACAAAGACAGCCATTTATTTATTTATTATTATTATTTATTATTACATTTGGGATGCAGACAGAACTAGAAGTTCCAAAGAAGCATCCACTATATACAACAAACAGTTTATGCGGAAAACATTTTACTGATTAACATAGCAATAGGTACTTAACCTAACTAACTCTACCTACGGCTATCCAAACACTTGCTGTATAAAATGTCCTTTTAAAAGTCTTTTAAAACTCTGCAAGGTTGCACTGAAAATGTCAAATTCATGGCAGTATGAATTAAAAGTTTTTTGCAGTCTATCCAATGGTATATTTAAACCCAAGTTAGTTCGTCTGTAAGGTAAATTAAATAAGGTTGTCGATGTGAACAGTGATGACAAGGAAAAGGAGATTTGTGACGACGATGTCCAAAACAAAAACGAATGGAAAACTATTTCAAACAAAAGAAATAGAAACAAACGACTCATGGAGGAAAGCCGCCCCGAACCATTAAAGGGACTAAACGACAACACCACGTCGCTTAAAGTAGCGCAAAAAATGTCCTTTCTGTTCCTATCTGGCCTCGACCAAGAAGTAACAAATGAAAATGTGTCCGAGTATCTAGCAGGTAAAAATCTAAGAGTCTTAAACTGCCAAAAAATGAAGACTAAGAAAGAAAAATATCGCAGCTCATTTAAATTAACTGTGCCATATGAACACCGGGAGCAATACTTATCGGGAGATCTATGGCCTAAAGGTGTCATCGTAAACCATTTTCTAAATCTACAGCGCCCAACAAGGGTGAATCATCAGAAAGCACCTCATCCAAGGACAGAGAATCAATCACACCAAAACAAATAAGGGTCTTAAACATTAATGCAAGGTCGCTAAGGAACAAGGAGTAGACTAAGGAAGGGGTGTTTTAGGACCAATTTTTCCTTTTTTACATGTAAATCTCCATAAGAAAATGTTACCTTCCATTTTGCAAAAGTGGTGCCATTTTAAGGGCCCCGCCTTACCATCGCGCGGTACCATATACCACCGCCACCTAGCGGATAGTTGGTATAACTCTTGAGACCTAGGGGTCAATGCCCCCCCCCCCCTTACTAGAGTACTAGTCTAGCGGCTGAAGCGTTAGAGGGCGCTTGGTAAATCTGGCTACATCATTGTATCCTAATAATTTTTAATTTCTATTAGAAAAAAAGTTTAAACACTAGGCGGGATTCGATCTGCTAACCATAGGATTACTAATTATCCACTCTTACCACTGAGCTATATGAACCTTTACCTGGCTTTTTTTATTAGAGGTAGGCATGCATCATCGTTTCATAGAAAGGTTTGAACTATATAAGGAACTAATGCACAAGCTAGAAAAGGATGGTTCTAATTAAATTCCATTTCAATTAATAAACAGAATAGTTACTCATAGTTAGAAGGACATAATGTAATATTAACGATTGAAATTAATTTCGGTAGGATACCATACATACATGAGTATGTATTTCTCTATACTTGTATACCAAAAACCTATTTTACCCCAAGGGTAGGTTCAATCCTTGTACTATTACTGATTGCGATCAAATTAACAATAAAAATTTAAATAATTTAGATATATATATATATATATATATATTAGTTTTCTAGCCGTACAATTATTTAGGTTCCTTAAATTGATCAAATTTACAGTTTAAAACTAGTTTCTACATTTATTGATAGAAATGCTGCATTAGGTAATCACCGGTAGTCTGCTATAGGTACACACCTTTAAGATTCATGGTCACACCTGATACTTAACTTGTATAGGAGAAGTCGGGGTAATAATGATATTAAAATGTAGGGGAAATATTTGACCAAAATTTCTCTGAATTGTTCTTGAACGGTATAGAAATATACAGGAAACATCTAAAAGTACTTAAAAACAACCCTTAAACATATGATAACGCCTATTTATCAGCTCTTGAACTGATAAAAACGATTATAATTATGGTTTAATGTTAGAAAACCGGTTAAAATGTTACCCATTAAGCATTTATTTCAAGCTTTTTAACATACCGATAGACCTTATTGCAAACAAACAATTAAATCCTCTAACGAGCAGGAACTAGTGTAACGATATAAGATAGATAAAAAATATCCATAATTAGATTCCAATATCATTAGTTGACTATCAAAACTTATTATGATAACTTAATGATTATACCCCAATTTCGGTAGTCTATCATACATTAGTAATTTGCAGCTCCCGTACACTAATAAAAATAGACTAGGTTATTAACATTCCATGCATATTTGGCTACTAATTAAAAAGAATAACATGGGTACAATGATTATTTTTCTAAACTAACAATCATTTAAACTCCCTAAGTTAGTCAAATTTACGATCTAATAAGCGTGCAATATATGATATAAAACTACCCTAAGGACCCGAACGGGCAGAGGCTCATTAAATTTTACGACAGTAAAATTTTAGGAGGGGCCCGTGTAGGGGCACTAAATACCAATAAGCAATAAGGATTAAAAATTGACATGCCATATAGGTAGTAACTATTTTTAATATAGCCAACAATAGGATTATATATTTAGTTAGAGTACCTAGTTGACTCTTAAACCCCCTAAAATAAAAAAAAAATGTCATTTATAAATCATTTGAAAACTCGATCTAAGGATATAAAACAGGTACCTAGTATATGTAAGTGTAGAAATATTCGTATTAGAGGAACGCTGTATAAAAAAAGTAATTGCCAGTTATTATTTACGAAACCGTTTAATATGCGTGAGATATTTTCTAACAAAATATGGAAATAGAAAAAGGTGCGTAAAGATAAAAAAAATAAAACCCATTATGAATAATACATTTTATTGTCAACTAAACAAGTGTTATAAGTTAATTAATTCTACAATTAGTAGCTAAGGTATGTATCAGATTTGCAATCAAACATAAAAAGCAAAAACGCCACTTAAAATATTGTTGTAGGAAATTAAAAATTGATGTTTATTTAGATCTATTTAAAACATGTAAAAACATTGGTATACTTAAAAATACAAGCAAATATTTTTGTTTTAATTGTTTCCTAAAAAAGGAATTGACATCGAAATATAATCATACCTAATACAGGATAGTATTAAGGAGGTAATAAAAATAAATGGAAAGTTTGAAAAGTTCCTTAGAATGGCATAAGCAATAAAGGATTAAAATAGATAAATAATGATATTGTGCATGAACTAAAAAAAACATTCACAGAACAAAAGTTGCCTTATTTAAACCTTAATAACGCCATTAAAAATCAGGAGATGTATTAAGGAACATTATTAACATTTTATATAGAAAAATTATTAACTCTAAAAGTGATCAAAGTAAATAAATTACAAAAAAGAATCCAACCTTAAATCTCTAAAATTAGGATAGGTACAATAATGATGTAATCAATAAAGGTTAAAAAAGGACAAATACGGACCACGGATAGGGTTAACAATGCATTCGTAGGTTCAAATTTACCCTATTTAAGTCCTTATAATACAAGCAAAAATCAATAATGTATTAGGGAACATTTAATAACATTTTATATAGAAAAATTATTAACTCTAAAAGTGTTCAAAAATTACAAAAAAGAATGATGGGGAGATAAAAAATTAGAAATCAAAGAAGAATATGTTGAAATGAAAAACACAAAAATACTCTTCTGTGATCTCTAACCTCAAATCTCTAAAATTAGGATAGGCACGATAATGACGTTATCAATAAAGGTTAAAAAAGGGGCAAATAAGGCCCACGGATAGGGTTAAAAATACATTCGTAGGCTCAAATTTATCCTATTTAAACCCTTATAATACAGGCAAAAATCAATAATGTATTAGAAAAAATTTTATAACATTTTAAACATAAAAAATGATTAACCCTAAAAGTGTTTTAAAGAGTACTAAAAGGAATGATGTAAGATAAAAATTAGAAATCAAAGAAGAATATGTTGTAATGAAAAACACAATACTTTTCTGTGATCTCTAACCTCAAATCTCTAAAATTAGGATAGGCACGATAATGACGTTATCAATAAAGGTTAAAAAAGGGGCAAATAAAGCCCACGGATAGGGTTAAAAATACATTCGTAGGCTCAAATTTATCCTATTTAAACCCTTATAATACAGGCAAAAATCAATAATGTATTAGAAAAAATTTTATAACATTTTAAACATAAAAAATGATTAACCCTAAAAGTGTTTTAAAGAGTACTAAAAGGAATGATGTAAGATAAAAATTAGAAATCAAAGAAGAATATGTTGTAATGAAAAACACAATACTTTTCTGTGATCTCTAACCTCAAATCTCTAAAATTAGGATAGGCACGATAATGACGTTATCAATAAAGGTTAAAAAAGGGGCAAATAAAGCCCACGGATAGGGTTAAAAATACATTCGTAGGCTCAAATTTATCCTATTTAAACCCTTATAATACAGGCAAAAATCAATAATGTATTAGAAAAAATTTTATAACATTTTAAACATAAAAAATTATTAACCCTAAAAGTGTTTTAAAGAGTACTAAAAGGAATGATGTAAGATAAAAATTAGAAATCAAAGAAGAATATGTTGTAATGAAAAACACAATACTTTTCTGTGATCTCTAACTCCAAATCTATAAAATTAGGATAGGCACAATAATGACGTAATCAATAAAGGTTAAAAAAGGGGCAAATAAAGCCCACGGATAGGGTTAAAAATACATTCGTAGGCTCAAATTTATCCTATTTAAACCCTTATAATACAGGCAAAAATCAATAATGTATTAGAAAAAATTTTATAACATTTTAAACATAAAAAATGATTAACCCTAAAAGTGTTTTAAAGAGTACTAAAAGGAATGATGTAAGATAAAAATTAGAAATCAAAGAAGAATATGTTGTAATGAAAAACACAATACTTTTCTGTGATCTCTAACCTCAAATCTCTAAAATTAGGATAGGCACGATAATGACGTTATCAATAAAGGTTAAAAAAGGGGCAAATAAAGCCCACGGATAGGGTTAAAAATACATTCGTAGGCTCAAATTTATCCTATTTAAACCCTTATAATACAGGCAAAAATCAATAATGTATTAGAAAAAATTTTATAACATTTTAAACATAAAAAATTATTAACCCTAAAAGTGTTTTAAAGAGTACTAAAAGGAATGATGTAAGATAAAAATTAGAAATCAAAGAAGAATATGTTGTAATGAAAAACACAATACTTTTCTGTGATCTCTAACTCCAAATCTATAAAATTAGGATAGGCACAATAATGACGTAATCAATAAAGGTTAAAAAAAAGGCAAATAAGGACTACGGATAGGGTTAACAATACATTCATAGGTTCAAAGTTACCCTATTTAAGCCCTTATAATACAGTCAAAAATCAATAATGTATTAGAAAAAAATTTTATAACATTTTAAGCATAAAAAACATGATTAACCCTAAAACTGTTTTTAAAAAAGTACTAAAAGAAATGATGTAAGATAAAAAAAAGTAGAAATCAGCGAAGACTATTTTGAAATGAAAAAAAAAACACAAAATACCCTACTATGATCTCTAACTCCAAATCTATAAAATTAGGATAGGCACAATAATGACGTAATCAATAAAGGTTAAAAAAGGGACAAATAAGGACCACGGATAGGGTTCAAAATACATTCGTAGGCTCAAATTTACCCTATTTAGGCCCTTAATAATGGGGGGCAAATCAATAGATGTATTAGAAAAATTTTTAAGCTTAAAAAATAATTACCCCAAAAGTGTTTCAAAAAAGTACTAAAAGGAATGATGGGGAGATAAAAAAAAATTAGAAACCAGAGAATAATAGTTTGAAATTAAAAAAAAAGGACAAAATACTCTTCAAGGATCTCTAAACCCAAATCTCCAAAAATTAGGATACAACATTCTGTACAGTTAGGGCATAGATCCTGACCTGATCAATTTTGAATGGATTAAGGATGCTGGGATAAAAAATCTTCTCATGAAGCGGTCAAATCAGCCTGTTAAGATGAGTTTAGATTAGTAAAAATATTTTTAATCAAACGTAATATGTTTAGAGTGGCACAATATTTTGCATAGTACAAGTTACATTTTCCATCAAACTATTAAGGTACGTTTCTATAGAAAATTACTTATTGGTTGGTTCCAGCACATCTAATAACTTAAAAATAATAAAGCTTAATGACTAGAAACATACCCGTAAAAACTAAAATTATTAGGAACTAGTATACCTGAGGTAGAAAATTAGAAGCAGGATCTGGAGATATTTGATGAAAAAATTATGCAATATTACATCAAACACTACGAATTTATTTCCTCTGTTTTACACAGAATTAAAAAATTAAGATTATTTAATAAAATATTGCATTGAGGAGGGCGAAATTCCAAAGCGAAAACCATGTGTGTTACCCTTTTTCCTACAAATGAACTATTTTAATGTTATGCAATAGTTAGTAAGTTATATGGTTGTATAGATATTCTTTAGTGTACAGCAGATTATTTTTCTTTATAAATGAAATGAATTTTAAAATTACTTATAAAGCTGATAAAAACAACGAATGAATAGCTATCTAATCCTCATCAATAAACCAATTTTACGTCACATCACACCAAGAACTTAAAACAGTACAACAAGCAAAGGTGCAATTAAATTAACTGGAATAGAAATATAATGAAGACAGACAGACATAATAGCCTAAACGAATACCTAGCCTATAGCCTATATCATACAGTACTATTTAAATATATATAATCAGCTGCTAAAAACTTCTCTGAAAAGGGTGAAGTACTCAAAAATGACCTTTGAACCCATAAAACGTTAGCAGTTCTTAAATAGGGCAAAAAAAAAAAAAAAAACATATAATAAACATGGTCAGGCATAAATGATGCTCGGTATAACACCTTAAGTCGTTAGAAATAGATGTTTCAGTAAAATTAAGAGGAGGGCAAGGGTTATCATATACGCAGAATATATAAAGTTTAATATAGTGAACTATACCAAACTCAAGATTATGTGCTAAGGAATGATAAAAAAATAATAGCCTACTAGGGAACATATAGTTCTAAGTGATCGTATACAAAACATAGAGGTTGGACTCGCAACACCACATGAAAATAAATCTAAAATCGGTTATACATGGATGCCTATGTAACAATCAATAGCAAAAAAAAATACTTAGTCCTATACTAAATTAGGGGTTATAATTCCTAAAAGCAATTTTGTAGATCCCGGAATTATGCGTATTGTTGTGGGGTATGCTTATTAAAGATCCTATATACACCAAGAGTATATAAACTAAACCAATAAAGGTAGCAAATGGATAAGTGCTAGGCACGAGAATAAATAATATAAAAACAGTATGCATAGGCTCTAGGTAAAAAAATTTCCATTAATCTGATCTCGGAGCCATTAACGAAGAAGTATGGGTAAGTTATATGTTGAGTACTAAAATTTAACTGTTAAGATCAAAAGCACACACGCTATATAAAATTATTACGTAATACATTATTATAGTGTCCGTCAAATTACTAAAAATGTAATTAGAACAAGCTACGATTATATAGAGCTGATAGAAAAGAGGTAGATAGACTTTGTTCACTATTACGATTATAAAGTGGAGAAATTAATAACTAACATATGAATCAGTTACATACAATCACCTATGATTGTCTCTTGTATGAAAAAGAAAATTATCTGATTCAACAGTAAAAAAAAAAACCTTAAGATATGAAAAAATTAATAGCTAAAGGACTCGATGAAACAATAAAAAATTAGAGTCACCAGCATTTAATTTGCAAATAAGCAAGAAATAATAGGTATTTAATTTAAATATGCTTAAATCGAAAAACACATTACAGCGAACAAATAGATGTTGGTTAGGTTCTTAACCATCAAAAATACCCCTCAGACATGCCTAAAAAATAAGAATAGGAAGGAAAAATACATAGAAATTAAGGTAATATATGGAACCTGTACATTCAAAAAAGTATATATTATGTATGATCAACCTATAATATTAGGTATTTCCAAAGGATAACACTATACATAATAGGACCCAAATTGAAGTTAAAAAAAATAAAGGCATATAAAGTATTTAAATTACAGAATGATCATCCAAATATAATTTAAATAGCCTTAAATAGAAAAAAAAAAAACATTACAGGTATCAAATAGCGGTTGGATAGGTCCTTAGCCATCAAAAATACCCCTCGTGATGCTTAAAAAATTAGATTAGACAGGAAAAATACCTAAAATGTAGGGTAATATTGCTTTAAAGACCAGCTAAAGCCAAAAAAAGAAAAAGGTTTAAGTACGATCAAAAAGTACTTATGTACGATACGTCTCTAATATTATCGGATATAGTGAAAGATAATACTATACAATTACTTACAGGTGTCAAATTGAAGTTAAAAAATAGGGCCATAATAATTTAAAGTATTTAAATTACCGAATGATCATCTAAATATAATTTAAATAGCCTTAAATCGAAAAAACATTACAGATAACAAATAGCGGTTGGATAGGTCCTAATCTGACAAAAAATACACAGCGATACTGAAAAATAAGAAAAAACCTTGAAATTTAGGTAAAGTTAACTCCTATAAGAGTATTTATATAACACGAATGCTAGACAAACCTAACCTAACTTCTTGGGTACGGTTATCTTATATAAAGACCAGATAACACCAAAAAAGGGGTCATGTACATTCAAAAAAGTATATATTATGTACGAGCAACCACTAATATTAGGTATACCTAAGGGTAATACTATATAACCACTTATAGGAATCAAAATAAAACTTAAAAAATTAACGGAATATAAAGTATTTTAATAACCAAATGATTATCCGAATAAAATTCTCGTTTCAAATGTTATATTAGTTACATGAGTTGAGATTAATTATTCTATAAATATGTGGACTTCCGAGTGATCATACTCATCTAATCGAATGAAAAATAAAGTAATTAATTAGATAAATTACTTCTTAACGGAGCTTCAATATTAGTGGTTAGATATTATCTAAACTATAAAAATAATTGTAAAAGAGTTGTAAAAATTATTTACCAAGACATAAATTTTAAAACAGACGAGAGAGGTGGGAAGGGGAAGGGATATAGTAAACGGGTACAGGTTTAAAAGCTTCATCAACTAGCAAAAAATATTTAAAAACATAATCCATAAATGTATTAGATTGTACAAACCATTAAAGTCTTAATGGCAGGGATAGTAAATATTTTTGCAATAGGAAGATATTGAAAAAATACCTTTGGAAACGATTTAAACCATTAAAATAATACAGGCAATAACAATGGGAGGTACATAAAATACAGTTTTATACGGGAAATTCGATTATATACATATAGAAACTAATGTGTTAAGCATCAAAAACTAACTAAACTGTTTATATAATACAATATTGTCAATATGAATATGTTTAAGATCTTCAAAACGAGGAAAGGAGGTAAAATTATATCAAAAATACGCATAAATAGAGCAAATAAGGCAAAAAAATAATAAACTAGGAATCTAACTGAACATAAAAAGTGTTAAAAAAATTAAAATATATAGCAATTTTATTAAGTATTAAAAATATACCCTAATAATATTTATTTATACAGCTAAGTAGAAAACTATTAAAACATTAAGGAAAAAGGAGTGATGACTGAGGTATAAAATTTAACAACTATTGGTATTGGTATTGATAACTATTGGCTTGTGAAAAATTAGACAATAAGCCATAGTACTTGTAGCCACAATCAATCGATAACTATGAATAGAGAGGCAGTTTGAGAAACTTTTATAGGATTTAGACTAGATTCAACATAGTGTTCAAAATAGTAGGATTATAGCATCTGGACCTGTTTCATCATATTTAGTTATTTATTATATTATTATTATACACAACATCAAACCACCTTCAAACCATCATCAAACCATTAATAAACCACCATCAAACCATAAATAAACCACTAACACGCCATTAAGCAACCCTAAACCCTCCAAGAACCCTCCAGGCACCCTTCAGATACCAAACTTTCGGGGTTACTCGGGTTTATTAGGATTCTAGGAATTTATTTTGTTGGACGTAATATTTAAAAAATTATTAAAGCCCCGGAGGCCTTCTCCCAAAATTTGCTACAAATTTCGTGAGCCTTTGGCCGCCGGGGCTTTAATAATTTTTTAAATATTACGTCCAACAAAATAAATTCCTAGAATCCTAATAAACCCGAGTAACCCCGAAAGTTTGGTATCTGAAGGGTGCCTGGAGGGTTCTTGGAGGGTTTAGGGTTGCTTAATGGCGTGTTAGTGGTTTATTTATGGTTTGATGGTGGTTTATTAATGGTTTGATGATGGTTTGAAGGTGGTTTGATGTTGTGTATAATAATAATATAATAAATAACTAAATATGATGAAACAGGTCCAGATGCTATAATCCTACTATTTTGAACACTATGTTGAATCTAGTCTAAATCCTATAAAAGTTTCTCAAACTGCCTCTCTATTCATAGTTATCGATTGATTGTGGCTACAAGTACTATGGCTTATTGTCTAATTTTTCACAAGCCAATAGTTATCAATACCAATACCAATAGTTGTTAAATTTTATACCTATAGTCATCACTCCTTTTTCCTTAATGTTTTAATAGTTTTCTACTTAGCTGTATAAATAAATATTATTAGGGTATATTTTTAATACTTAATAAAATTGCTATATATTTTAATTTTTTTAACACTTTTTATGTTCAGTTAGATTCCTAGTTTATTATTTTTTTGCCTTATTTGCTCTATTTATGCGTATTTTTGATATAATTTTACCTCCTTTCCTCGTTTTGAAGATCTTAAACATATTTATATTGACAATATTGTATTATATAAACAGTTTAGTTAGTTTTTGATGCTTAACACATTAGTTTCTATATGTATATAATCGAATTTCCCGTATAAAACTGTATTTTATGTACCTCCCATTGTTATTGCCTGTATTATTTTAATGGCTTAAATCGTTTCCAAAGGTATTTTTTCAATATCTTCCTATTGCAAAAATATTTACTATCCCTGCCATTAAGACTTTAATGGTTTGTACAATCTAATACATTTATGGCTTAATGTTTTTAAATATTTTTTGCTAGTTGATGGAGCTTTTAAACCTGTACCCGTTTACTATATCCCTTCCCCTTCCCACCTCTCTCGTCTGTTTTAAAATTTATGTCTTGGTAAATAATTTTTACAACTCTTTTACAATTATTTTTATAGTTTAGATAATATCTAACCACTAATATTGAAGCTCCGTTAAGAAGTAATTTATCTAATTAATTACTTTATTTTTCATTCGATTAGATGAGTATGATCACTCGGAAGTCCACATATTTATAGAATAATTAATCTCAACTCATGTAACTAATATAACATTTGAAACGAGAATTTTATTCGGATAATCATTTGGTTATTAAAATACTTTATATTCCGTTAATTTTTTAAGTTTTATTTTGATTCCTATAAGTGGTTATATAGTATTACCCTTAGGTATACCTAATATTAGTGGTTGCTCGTACATAATATATACTTTTTTGAATGTACATGACCCCTTTTTTGGTGTTATCTGGTCTTTATATAAGATAACCGTACCCAAGAAATTAGGTTAGGTTTGTCTAGCATTCGTGTTATATAAATACTCTTATAGGAGTTAACTTTACCTAAATTTCAAGGTTTTTTCTTATTTTTCAGTATCGCTGTGTATTTTTTGTCAGATTAGGACCTATCCAACCGCTATTTGTTATCTGTAATGTTTTTTCGATTTAAGGCTATTTAAATTATATTTAGATGATCATTCGGTAATTTAAATACTTTAAATTATTATGGCCCTATTTTTTAACTTCAATTTGACACCTGTAAGTAATTGTATAGTATTATCTTTCACTATATCCGATAATATTAGAGACGTATCGTACATAAGTACTTTTTGATCGTACTTAAACCTTTTTCTTTTTTTGGCTTTAGCTGGTCTTTAAAGCAATATTACCCTACATTTTAGGTATTTTTCCTGTCTAATCTAATTTTTTAAGCATCACGAGGGGTATTTTTGATGGCTAAGGACCTATCCAACCGCTATTTGATACCTGTAATGTTTTTTTTTTTCTATTTAAGGCTATTTAAATTATATTTGGATGATCATTCTGTAATTTAAATACTTTATATGCCTTTATTTTTTTTAACTTCAATTTGGGTCCTATTATGTATAGTGTTATCCTTTGGAAATACCTAATATTATAGGTTGATCATACATAATATATACTTTTTTGAATGTACAGGTTCCATATATTACCTTAATTTCTATGTATTTTTCCTTCCTATTCTTATTTTTTAGGCATGTCTGAGGGGTATTTTTGATGGTTAAGAACCTAACCAACATCTATTTGTTCGCTGTAATGTGTTTTTCGATTTAAGCATATTTAAATTAAATACCTATTATTTCTTGCTTATTTGCAAATTAAATGCTGGTGACTCTAATTTTTTATTGTTTCATCGAGTCCTTTAGCTATTAATTTTTTCATATCTTAAGGTTTTTTTTTTTACTGTTGAATCAGATAATTTTCTTTTTCATACAAGAGACAATCATAGGTGATTGTATGTAACTGATTCATATGTTAGTTATTAATTTCTCCACTTTATAATCGTAATAGTGAACAAAGTCTATCTACCTCTTTTCTATCAGCTCTATATAATCGTAGCTTGTTCTAATTACATTTTTAGTAATTTGACGGACACTATAATAATGTATTACGTAATAATTTTATATAGCGTGTGTGCTTTTGATCTTAACAGTTAAATTTTAGTACTCAACATATAACTTACCCATACTTCTTCGTTAATGGCTCCGAGATCAGATTAATGGAAATTTTTTTACCTAGAGCCTATGCATACTGTTTTTATATTATTTATTCTCGTGCCTAGCACTTATCCATTTGCTACCTTTATTGGTTTAGTTTATATACTCTTGGTGTATATAGGATCTTTAATAAGCATACCCCACAACAATACGCATAATTCCGGGATCTACAAAATTGCTTTTAGGAATTATAACCCCTAATTTAGTATAGGACTAAGTATTTTTTTTTGCTATTGATTGTTACATAGGCATCCATGTATAACCGATTTTAGATTTATTTTCATGTGGTGTTGCGAGTCCAACCTCTATGTTTTGTATACGATCACTTAGAACTATATGTTCCCTAGTAGGCTATTATTTTTTTATCATTCCTTAGCACATAATCTTGAGTTTGGTATAGTTCACTATATTAAACTTTATATATTCTGCGTATATGATAACCCTTGCCCTCCTCTTAATTTTACTGAAACATCTATTTCTAACGACTTAAGGTGTTATACCGAGCATCATTTATGCCTGACCATGTTTATTATATGTTTTTTTTTTTTTTTGCCCTATTTAAGAACTGCTAACGTTTTATGGGTTCAAAGGTCATTTTTGAGTACTTCACCCTTTTCAGAGAAGTTTTTAGCAGCTGATTATATATATTTAAATAGTACTGTATGATATAGGCTATAGGCTAGGTATTCGTTTAGGCTATTATGTCTGTCTGTCTTCATTATATTTCTATTCCAGTTAATTTAATTGCACCTTTGCTTGTTGTACTGTTTTAAGTTCTTGGTGTGATGTGACGTAAAATTGGTTTATTGATGAGGATTAGATAGCTATTCATTCGTTGTTTTTATCAGCTTTATAAGTAATTTTAAAATTCATTTCATTTATAAAGAAAAATAATCTGCTGTACACTAAAGAATATCTATACAACCATATAACTTACTAACTATTGCATAACATTAAAATAGTTCATTTGTAGGAAAAAGGGTAACACACATGGTTTTCGCTTTGGAATTTCGCCCTCCTCAATGCAATATTTTATTAAATAATCTTAATTTTTTAATTCTGTGTAAAACAGAGGAAATAAATTCGTAGTGTTTGATGTAATATTGCATAATTTTTTCATCAAATATCTCCAGATCCTGCTTCTAATTTTCTACCTCAGGTATACTAGTTCCTAATAATTTTAGTTTTTACGGGTATGTTTCTAGTCATTAAGCTTTATTATTTTTAAGTTATTAGATGTGCTGGAACCAACCAATAAGTAATTTTCTATAGAAACGTACCTTAATAGTTTGATGGAAAATGTAACTTGTACTATGCAAAATATTGTGCCACTCTAAACATATTACGTTTGATTAAAAATATTTTTACTAATCTAAACTCATCTTAACAGGCTGATTTGACCGCTTCATGAGAAGATTTTTTATCCCAGCATCCTTAATCCATTCAAAATTGATCAGGTCAGGATCTATGCCCTAACTGTACAGAATGTTGTATCCTAATTTTTGGAGATTTGGGTTTAGAGATCCTTGAAGAGTATTTTGTCCTTTTTTTTTAATTTCAAACTATTATTCTCTGGTTTCTAATTTTTTTTTATCTCCCCATCATTCCTTTTAGTACTTTTTTGAAACACTTTTGGGGTAATTATTTTTTAAGCTTAAAAATTTTTCTAATACATCTATTGATTTGCCCCCCATTATTAAGGGCCTAAATAGGGTAAATTTGAGCCTACGAATGTATTTTGAACCCTATCCGTGGTCCTTATTTGTCCCTTTTTTAACCTTTATTGATTACGTCATTATTGTGCCTATCCTAATTTTATAGATTTGGAGTTAGAGATCATAGTAGGGTATTTTGTGTTTTTTTTTTCATTTCAAAATAGTCTTCGCTGATTTCTACTTTTTTTTATCTTACATCATTTCTTTTAGTACTTTTTTAAAACAGTTTTAGGGTTAATCATGTTTTTTATGCTTAAAATGTTATAAAATTTTTTTCTAATACATTATTGATTTTTGACTGTATTATAAGGGCTTAAATAGGGTAACTTTGAACCTATGAATGTATTGTTAACCCTATCCGTAGTCCTTATTTGCCTTTTTTTTAACCTTTATTGATTACGTCATTATTGTGCCTATCCTAATTTTAGAGATTTGAGGTTAGAGATCACAGAAAAGTATTGTGTTTTTCATTACAACATATTCTTCTTTGATTTCTAATTTTTATCTTACATCATTCCTTTTAGTACTCTTTAAAACACTTTTAGGGTTAATCATTTTTTATGTTTAAAATGTTATAAAATTTTTTCTAATACATTATTGATTTTTGCCTGTATTATAAGGGTTTAAATAGGATAAATTTGAGCCTACGAATGTATTTTTAACCCTATCCGTGGGCCTTATTTGCCCCTTTTTTAACCTTTATTGATAACGTCATTATCGTGCCTATCCTAATTTTAGAGATTTGAGGTTAGAGATCACAGAAGAGTATTTTTGTGTTTTTCATTTCAACATATTCTTCTTTGATTTCTAATTTTTTATCTCCCCATCATTCTTTTTTGTAATTTTTGAACACTTTTAGAGTTAATAATTTTTCTATATAAAATGTTATTAAATGTTCCCTAATACATTATTGATTTTTGCTTGTATTATAAGGACTTAAATAGGGTAAATTTGAAACTACGAATGTATTGTTAACCCTATCCGTGGTCCGTATTTGTCCTTTTTTAACCTTTATTGATTACATCATTATTGTACCTATCCTAATTTTAGAGATTTAAGGTTGGATTCTTTTTTGTAATTTATTTACTTTGATCACTTTTAGAGTTAATAATTTTTCTATATAAAATGTTAATAATGTTCCTTAATACATCTCCTGATTTTTAATGGCGTTATTAAGGTTTAAATAAGGCAACTTTTGTTCTGTGAATGTTTTTTTTAGTTCATGCACAATATCATTATTTATCTATTTTAATCCTTTATTGCTTATGCCATTCTAAGGAACTTTTCAAACTTTCCATTTATTTTTATTACCTCCTTAATACTATCCTGTATTAGGTATGATTATATTTCGATGTCAATTCCTTTTTTAGGAAACAATTAAAACAAAAATATTTGCTTGTATTTTTAAGTATACCAATGTTTTTACATGTTTTAAATAGATCTAAATAAACATCAATTTTTAATTTCCTACAACAATATTTTAAGTGGCGTTTTTGCTTTTTATGTTTGATTGCAAATCTGATACATACCTTAGCTACTAATTGTAGAATTAATTAACTTATAACACTTGTTTAGTTGACAATAAAATGTATTATTCATAATGGGTTTTATTTTTTTTATCTTTACGCACCTTTTTCTATTTCCATATTTTGTTAGAAAATATCTCACGCATATTAAACGGTTTCGTAAATAATAACTGGCAATTACTTTTTTTATACAGCGTTCCTCTAATACGAATATTTCTACACTTACATATACTAGGTACCTGTTTTATATCCTTAGATCGAGTTTTCAAATGATTTATAAATGACATTTTTTTTTTTATTTTAGGGGGTTTAAGAGTCAACTAGGTACTCTAACTAAATATATAATCCTATTGTTGGCTATATTAAAAATAGTTACTACCTATATGGCATGTCAATTTTTAATCCTTATTGCTTATTGGTATTTAGTGCCCCTACACGGGCCCCTCCTAAAATTTTACTGTCGTAAAATTTAATGAGCCTCTGCCCGTTCGGGTCCTTAGGGTAGTTTTATATCATATATTGCACGCTTATTAGATCGTAAATTTGACTAACTTAGGGAGTTTAAATGATTGTTAGTTTAGAAAAATAATCATTGTACCCATGTTATTCTTTTTAATTAGTAGCCAAATATGCATGGAATGTTAATAACCTAGTCTATTTTTATTAGTGTACGGGAGCTGCAAATTACTAATGTATGATAGACTACCGAAATTGGGGTATAATCATTAAGTTATCATAATAAGTTTTGATAGTCAACTAATGATATTGGAATCTAATTATGGATATTTTTTATCTATCTTATATCGTTACACTAGTTCCTGCTCGTTAGAGGATTTAATTGTTTGTTTGCAATAAGGTCTATCGGTATGTTAAAAAGCTTGAAATAAATGCTTAATGGGTAACATTTTAACCGGTTTTCTAACATTAAACCATAATTATAATCGTTTTTATCAGTTCAAGAGCTGATAAATAGGCGTTATCATATGTTTAAGGGTTGTTTTTAAGTACTTTTAGATGTTTCCTGTATATTTCTATACCGTTCAAGAACAATTCAGAGAAATTTTGGTCAAATATTTCCCCTACATTTTAATATCATTATTACCCCGACTTCTCCTATACAAGTTAAGTATCAGGTGTGACCATGAATCTTAAAGGTGTGTACCTATAGCAGACTACCGGTGATTACCTAATGCAGCATTTCTATCAATAAATGTAGAAACTAGTTTTAAACTGTAAATTTGATCAATTTAAGGAACCTAAATAATTGTACGGCTAGAAAACTAATATATATATATATATATATATCTAAATTATTTAAATTTTTATTGTTAATTTGATCGCAATCAGTAATAGTACAAGGATTGAACCTACCCTTGGGGTAAAATAGGTTTTTGGTATACAAGTATAGAGAAATACATACTCATGTATGTATGGTATCCTACCGAAATTAATTTCAATCGTTAATATTACATTATGTCCTTCTAACTATGAGTAACTATTCTGTTTATTAATTGAAATGGAATTTAATTAGAACCATCCTTTTCTAGCTTGTGCATTAGTTCCTTATATAGTTCAAACCTTTCTATGAAACGATGATGCATGCCTACCTCTAATAAAAAAAGCCAGGTAAAGGTTCATATAGCTCAGTGGTAAGAGTGGATAATTAGTAATCCTATGGTTAGCAGATCGAATCCCGCCTAGTGTTTAAACTTTTTTTCTAATAGAAATTAAAAATTATTAGGATACAATGATGTAGCCAGATTTACCAAGCGCCCTCTAACGCTTCAGCCGCTAGACTAGTACTCTAGTAAGGGGGGGGGGGGCATTGACCCCTAGGTCTCAAGAGTTATACGCTAGGTGGCGGTGGTATATGGTACCGCGCGATGGTAAGGCGGGGCCCTTAAAATGGCACCACTTTTGCAAAATGGAAGGTAACATTTTCTTATGGAGATTTACATGTAAAAAAGGAAAAATTGGTCCTAAAACACCCCTTCCTTAGTCTACTACAAGGCACTTCAGTTGGAGTCATTCATTGCTGACAAAAATATAGACGTTGTCTGTGTGACGGAACACTGGATGACCGAGACAGAAATTGGTGCACTCTATATCGATGGCTATAATACTTTGGGATTTTCTGCAAGAAAAGAATCCACTGGTGGTGGTACTGTGATCTTCGTCCGTGATGAGTTAAAAGCAAGTGTAAAACATTTTAGGGTAGACTATAATATGGAAAAGTGTATAGAATACTCGTGTGTCTTTGTAAATGATTTTAATATCTATGTTTTGGCAATGAACAGGTCCCCAACGGGTCATTTTGATACCTTCTTGTCAAGTCTGGATCTTCTGCTCAGTGGTCTTGGAACCAATAAGAGAGTTATCTTGGCCGGTGACTTTAATGTGCAGTTCGGCACAAATGAAGAAACTGCACTACAGTTGTGTAACACAATGGCGGAATTTGGCATGCAGCAAACAATAAATGTTGCAACTAGACAAAAAAATTGCCTGGATAATGTTTTTGTGAGTACTGGTTTGAATGTTGACGAGTCTGAGGTGACTGACCCTGATATGTCTGATTATTTGGGCCAAATTGTGAGTGTGTCTGGTTTTTCGCACGGCGAAAGTCTTTTCCAAACAAAAAGGACATTCAGGCCGGTTACTCGGAGGGGATTATTCATGTTCTATGAAGCCCTTTCTGAGAGATCCTGGGGTTTTGTTGAGTGTGAGGGAGTAGATGCTGATAGCAAGTTTGAAAGATTTATGAGTGTTCTGAGTGAGGGATATACTAAATGTTTTCCAGAAAAGCAATATATAATGCAGTCGAAAAATGGCTTTGGTTGGTTCAACCAGGGGCTACGAACTATGAGGGAACATCTAAGATTGTTGGGCGATATCAGCAAACAGTACAACACCTATGCAAATAGACAGTACTATATGCAATATAAAAGAAAGTACAAAAAAGAGATCCGTAAAGCCAAAATCGCGGCGAACGATAATCGTATTAATTCTGCTAGTAATCCCATAAAAAGCATGTGGCAGATCATAAACAAAAACATAGGAAAGGAGAAAAAAGCCATTGAATCTGATAACCTTACTTCCGATGATTTTAATAACTATTTTTTAAATATTGCAAATAAACTTATTCAAGCCATACCGGAGTCAGACATAGATCCCTTGGATGTTTTGGGGCGTGTTGAGGTTCAGAGTGCTTTTGCTTTCAATGAGGTAAGTTTTAATGAAGTCCGTGACATTATAGACCAGCTTAAAAACAAAAACAGCCGTGATATATACGGTCTCAATGTACAAATTTTGAAGTCAATAAAGAATCTGATTCTGGTACCCCTCACAAAATTAATCAACTCGTGTATCAGAGAAAGAACATTTCCGGAATGCATGAAAGGGGCGCTTGTAATTCATCTCTTTAAGAAGGGTAGTATGAAGGAAACGGAGAACTATAGGCCAATATCACTTCTTCCTATAATATCCAAGATCTTTGAAAAATGCATGTCTAAACAAAATATAAATTTTTTTGAGGAAAATAACCTTTTTAACAATAATCAGTTCGGCTTTAGGAAAAGTAAAAATACAACTTTGGGAATCCTAAACCTCATGTCTGATATTATGGACGCTTTTAATGGACAGTGTTATGACACTGTTTTGTTTTGTGATCTCAGCAAGGCTTTCGACTGCGTGGACCATGGAATCCTCCTGCGCAAGCTAGAAGCTTACAAATTTTCAAATGATAGTCTTCAACTTTTAAAATCCTATCTTACAGGAAGGTGCCAGGCTGTACAGTATGGTGGTGTGACTTCGGCAAGGAGGGAGATAACCATTGGTGTGCCTCAGGGATCTATTCTGGGGCCAATACTCTTTCTTATATACGTAAATGATCTGCCTTTAATAGATCAAAAATCTGGTTATACCCTTTTTGCTGATGACACAACCATTTCTGTTGTGGCAGAATTTTATTTTATTTTTTGTTACCATATTTTATTGACATGTAAAAGTACAATGTACAAATTACCAAAAACGAATAAATTTAAATTGAAATTGAAAATTGAAATGTTGTAAAAGGTTCAAGTAGGATTCGCCATTTAGATGGTCTTTAAAAATAAATGGTATGATAATTCTGTGTCTCCACAAAATTACACTTCATCTGTTGTGGTGACCCGCTTCTCGCATCCAGTGAAGATTTGTTTATGTCCAATAGTGTATATTATCTAAATTAACTCTGCCGCTGCTAATAAAAGTGGCTCCATCAATCCATAAAATCAAGGAAAGAAATTGAGGATTTTCATTACACATCTCTCTTAGCCAATAGCAATAGTCGAGCCGCTTATCGAAATCAGTTTTCGATAGAGCCTGGTGTAAATCTACATGATAGGAATGCAGCTTGAAATCCGTTTTAATTCGGAACACTAAAATAACACTTATACCGAGGTCTATGAAAATTTCTCCTGAACTTAAATGGGGATTCGCTTCCAGGTACGCAAGAACGTGTATAATATAGGGAGCGCGGTCATGGAGGAAAAAATGACAAATAAAGACTCTGTTGCAAAAAAATACAACTTAATACAGAAATTTAAAGGATTAGCAAGCGGGGCAGTTTTAAGTTTTTGCCCCGCTTCGCAAAAAATTCAAAATCCGAGGTAGGGTTTACTTGAGACCCAATAGTGCACATTGCGTCTGTTAGGTTAAGGCTACCAATATCGCACCGGCTTCAAAATAGCACCGCTCTTGATTTACAGAAAACTGTTTAGTAAACTGGTCAACAAAAAGATCGTACCATTCAATTTTTAGACCTATTTTCAAATTGCTGTAACTTTTTTAAAAATTGACATTTTTGAATGTAGTTTCCAAATTTGGAAAGCGCGATTTTTCTACTTTAAACTGTATTTCATTTATTTTTGGTAGAAATAATATTATTATGATACACAGGGCGATCAACAGAGCGCTGCAAAAAATCACAAAATTTTAGTGTGTGCCATTTCAGTGGTGATTTTTTTTGGTCATTACAATATGGGGTTTTACCAAGGTAGGATCAATATCTCTAGACGTTTTTGCCAGTTTTTGGATTAAGGACCTCTGGCTTTAGATATGCCAATAAACGTCAAATTTTGGTAATCATTGCTTTAAAACGCTATAACTGGAAAACGGATTGATGGATTTTAACGAGTTTTTCACATTCAAAAGGCCAATTTCATGGAGATGTTCTATGACATACGTATTTTACGAAAGGTGAAAATTTTATTAATATACGGGGTAATCAACAAAGTCATTAAAAAAATTAAATGTTTATTTGCTCGCCATTTGGCCAGCAAAGTGTTTCACTTATAAACAATATTAACAACATTTAAAACAAATAAAATTGATTAAATTTTAACAAAAATAAATAATAACAAATAAAATTAATAGTGAGTAGGTCCACCGTGAACCCTTAGAACTTTCATTACTCTTCTTGGCATGCTACTCACCAAGTTTGCAAGGAAGTACTGGGGAATGGCGTTCCATTCCTCTCTTATTGCATTTGCCAATTCGTTCAAGTTGTTAAAATTATGCTCTCCGTCATTCAATCATAGTTGCATCCAACTCCATACATGTTCTATCCAAATGGCGCGCAAATAAACATTTAATTTTTTTTAATTACTTTGTTGATTACCCCGTATATTAATAAAATTCTCACGTTTCGTAAAATACGTAGATCATAGAACATCTTCATGAAATGGGCTTTTTGAATGTGAAAAGCTCGTTGAAATCCATCAATCCGTTTTCCAGTTATAGCGTTTTAAAGCAATTATTACCAAAATTTGACGTTTATTGGCCTATCTAAAGCCAGAGGTCCTCAATCCAAAAACTGGCAAAAACGTCTAGAGATATTGATCCTACCTTGCTAAAAACCCATATTGTAACGACCAAAAAAAATCACCACTGAAATGGCACACACTAAAATTTTGTGTTTTTTTGCAGCGCTCTATTGATCGCCCTGTGTATCATAATAATATTGATTCTACCAAAAATAAATAAAATACAGGTTAAAGCAGAAAAATCGCGCTTTCCAAATTTGGAAACTACATTTAAAAATGTAAATTTTTAAAAAAGTTACAGCAATTTGAAAATAGGTCTAAAAATTGAATGGTACGATCTTTTTGTTGACCAGTTTATATTTGGCCTCTTCCCAGGCAACCAAATTACGTTACAGAAACGTAAGAAAAAGTCATCAGTTGCCTATAATCACGTTTCCAAATGACGTTTTATTGCCGTCAAAATCCCGTCAATAATTCCCACCACAATCACGTGATATTGATGACGTCGATAAAACGTCAGCAGCTGACGTCACTGCTGACGTATTTTCGACGCAGATGTAACGTTTATTTGACCGGGTGACCTAAATCATCCTATACAGCGTTTTTGCGTGTATTGTAACCAATAATAATATACGGATAATTTTCCATTTTTTAAATTAAAAAAAAATTAAATACATTTTCGTTTTTTACAACGTTTATTAAAAGCATTTTACATTTTTAGCCTCCAGACATAAAATATAATTCATTCACTTTTAAAACTTACTTACTTTCTTCTGTTAGTTCCTCTTATAAAAGACGTAAATCATCTAAACATTTTGCAGCAAAGTTGGTATTCAATTTGGGTGCAGATATGATTTTTTCTCTAGTTTGCTGCTTAAGTGCGGTCAATATTTGTCCATTTTGTTCCTCAATTTTAACTATTTTATGTAAAAGTGTAGTTACAACTTCGTGACATCCTACAATGTTAATAAAAATATATAAAAAAATCATATTTTACCATTACTTAATATTCTTACCGCAATTTCCTGCAGACAAAGTACTTGAGGTTCTCAAATGACCCGTGATAGAAGAACTAGGTCCTAAAAAGAATTAAAAAGATTATATGAAATTTCTGGTTTTAAGGTTTTCTTTAAAACTAGTATTTGAATTGAAAAATATTGAATAGCGCCTACCCAAACTATTTACTCAAAACTTGAGGTTTTTATATTTTTACAAGTTCGAAAATTTAAAATAGACAATTTAACATTACCACAGACATTACAATATATTATCTATGTTTCTTTTAATAAAACAACAAAACATATCCAACACACATTTAAAGAAACCAATGCCTAGTATTTATTTTAATTATTAGTTATGTTCCAAAAAGACATAATTTAATAACCACGATTTATCTACTACATTATGTAGGTACATAAAAATGTAGGCAAATAAACATGTTTTGATTATGTACCTATACCTACTGAAGAATTGCCACAACAAAACCGTACATGAAACGAACTATAAACCCTTTTTTCTGTGCATTAAACTACATGATTTTTCAAATAAAACTTCTAGTTACTTACTTGTTTTCCACATACACTTTCAAAAATTATTGTCTGGCGTCCTAAAATGGCTACCCTGAAGTTACAAGATTTACAACACAATCACCAGTCACGTACCACAGTCGAGTCGGGCGAGCTTTGCGCGATCGCGGTACCTGAAGGGGCTAATGGCACGTGATCAATATTCTGGTATTTCTATTGGCTCGAGAGGGGTTAGGTTAAGCAAAATTTATGCCTGTCGTAGACAACGCTTTATTGGCGCCTTAATTCAAAATTTTAAGTATACAAATCATCCAAATATCCTTATAGGCACGATCAGCTTAATTCTAATAAATATTTTGAAAAAATTATAATGTGAGAAACGAATAACAAAATTCTAGTTGAGACAAAAGAAAAATGGAAAAAAGTGTTTTTAATATTTTTTAAATGTTTGGTAAAACTTTTGCAATTTTAAGTCACTTTGCTGACGTTTTTTTGACGTGTTAAACACGGTTCACGAGTGACGTTTCTTTTTGGGCACCATATGACGTTTCTTTTAGGTCATATTTCGGTGACCTTGCGATCTAACCCATATTTTGACGTCTTTATCACGTCGCTCGTAGAAGAATCTTGACAGCTCTCTCAAACCAGCCACTGCTGTTAATAAACTTAGTACGTCGACCCAGATGAAGGCTGCTCACTTACTCCAGATCATTAAAAAATGGTTCGCCCAGTGCATTGAACCTTCTTCTCGCGAGGCCGGGGCATTCATACAAGAAATGTTAAATACTTTCTTCCTCTTCTTCATCTCTGCAACTTCGACAGAAGTCGTTAGTTGGTATTTGCATACGTTCAGCGTGTCTACCGAACAGGCAATGTCCGGTGACTACGGCAGTGATGTTTCTTAGGTCCTTCCGACTGTGCTGTGTGCAGAGATTGTTGCGACAGCGCCTTACTATTTATTTATTTATTTTATTTATCGTATGGCAACACATGTGTCTTAAATATACTGAATTATATCAAACAACAGGAAAAAAAGGATACCAATTCTAAATCTTAATGTCTAAGTATTCGATCCAGGTGGCAGCCGATGGAGTGGCCCTCAGGAAATCTCTGGTTAAGCATTGACTTTGCTGGTTTATACATTCATAGGCTATGTGGTGGATGGTTTGTTGTTCGCCACAGTTGCAAGTGTTGCTTTGGGTTTTTCCCCATTTGTATAAAGAGTCTGCACATATGCCGCATTCAGTACGGATGCGGTTTAGATAGTGCCATGTTTTCCTAGGAAGTGAGGATCCAGGAGCGGGTTCGTTTACATGAAGATTGTTATGCATATCTGGGGGCACACTATTTTGCCAGGATTGTGTCCACTCTTCCTCTAGTTTAAAGTTGCTTGCGGTAAGAGCTGCAGCTGTTTGGATTGGGGGTTTTCTGGAACGCAGCCTGTGGCCAAGTTGATCAATATCTTCATGGATTTGTAGTTGAGGGTTCCTTAAGATCTTTCTATATTTTCTGCAGAGAGCGTCTGAGCGTCGTAGAAGCTGGAGGTATATTGCACAGAGTTGGTAGCCAGTATGTAGGTGTAGGTTTAATAGTGCCGCTAATGGTTCGTAGGGTGTTGTTGAGTTGGACATCTATCAGTCTTAAATGTGGGCTAATTAGCAAGACAGGTGCACAGTACTCGGCTGTGGAGAACACAAGGCCCAGAGAAGAACAGCGGTGCGTTTCAGCTGAGGTACCCCAGCTCGTGTCGCTTAATTTGGAGAGAGAGCGCCTTACTAATTTTGACTTAGTACTACTGGAACACATTGCCTTTATGGCTGCTTGACTGTCTATTTAGATAGCTATAGACCCAGATCCTCTCAAGCCAGGATGATCCCGCAGGGTCGCACTACGAGTAAGTTAAGTGTTGAATGAAATTTCATACACAAAAATGATTTAAGGACTTATTAAATTTAATAAAAAATTTTATACAGTGTAGGTATCAGTGACATATCTACTGACAGTAAATTATTATTGTTATTGTAGATTTAAACAATTAAAAAGAGGCAATATCGTAAATGTAGCCCCCAAGACATGTGTTTGTATTTATTTTTAATAGCTTGTTAACAAACTACTTATGTTGGGTTGCACAAAGGTTTTTCATAATAATTAACTAACCAACAACTTTGATTGTGACATAAGTGACATTAGCAGGCATTTTTCACTCACAATCAAAGCGCTCCGGTTAGCGTAATTTTTAACTTGGTAATCCATTCCATTGTATGTCTTTTGTTCTGTATAACTATCTAGTACATTTACAATTTTTTAAGGGTTGTAGGTAAACGTGTCAGTCTGTTTCAACCTATACATCGATCAGGGGACACACTGTATATATCCTACTCTAAAATCTGACAATGTCAGAATTAGTTTACCTTATACAGGGTGTTTTATTAAGGGTGGCCACCGGCCATATCTCGGAAACTACTAAGCGTTGAAACTTAGGGAAAAAATTTTATTATTAAAGTGGTAATAAGAAAATTCTGGAAATTATTTTTCATTTTACCACAAGGGGGCACAATTGAAAATTAATTTTTAAAATTCTAAATTTCTCCGAAAATTCCTATATTATGGTATACCTCTGGTTAGATCATTAGAAATACTAGACAATTCTGCATCATTTTGGTTTAAGGCTCATTGGCTTACCTATCTTGATAAGAGTGGGGGAAGCTATTAAAAGTGTAATCATAAAAATCGCTGTAACTTCTTAATTACTTATCCGATTTTACTAAATTTAAGCTTGTTTGGAAGAGAAAGGTAAGTACTTTTAATTATCGTATCCAACAGTACGCGATAGTTTCCGCCAGAGGGCGCAATTTGTAATCATAACAGTTTTTTCGATTTTATTCCGAAAATTCAAATCATACCGTATAACTATGACATCATAATCGGAAAGTAGACTAAATTTGTAAAAAAAATGTAAAGACTGCAGTTCGTAATCTTTCTTGGTTTCAAAGTTATTGCCAAAACAATATTTTTTAACACTTTTATCGAAGAAATTATTGTTTTTATAGCTTCGTGACCACGACAAAAAAATATTTTTAAATTTTATGATCCTTTTATGTGTAGGTTTGTTACTTATTATTCCAATGGCAGCAAAACTACTTCAGAATTAATGACATAATCATGGAAAACTTTTAATTTAGGCGAATATGATGTTTTAAAAAATAAATCTACATAGCCGTGAAACAAAATCGGCAGATTTAATTTTAATAGATCTTGACAAAAGTTTCTCCTTGATTCTTTTTGAATTACTTCTTACCTAATCAAAACTATAGGCTTGCCGTATATTTTGAATGTTTTCAATGTGCCCCTATTGCGAAACGAGAATATGCTGCCGTATATCCAGTGGCGTAGCGACAAATTATGGGCCCCCAACGCGAACATTGTGTTAGGGTACCTTCGCCCAGGACTTCGGCCCCTTCGGGACCATAGCAATAGGCTCTTTCGGGCATCGGAGCCTTCGGGCCCCCCCTGCAACTGCGGGGGGTTCGCGGTAGTAGCGCTACGCCACTGCGTATATCCTGAACGAATGCACCATACCAGAAGAGTATTTCGACCCTGGCAATACGTTTAAGGCAAGCGGGAAGTGTACGACCTATTTAAGTTGGTATCCGAAGACATGCAATGAAAAATTAAGACAACATCCCAGTCCGCAGAAGCACGTCAAGATGACGTCAATATCTGGTGACTACTGGTCAATAGACGTCAGTCGACCAAAAATCGACGACATTTTGACGTTAGTTAATTGTCGAATTTCTGACGTCATTTAATTAACGTCATATTGTCGACTTTAATTGGTGATATCTGGTATGATATATTTTTCATTATTTCTACCCAAAAAACTATAATAACTTACATGACAAACCCGAACAAACCTTTTTTTTGTGGGTTCCGCAAAAATAGAATCGCCTCATAATCGTGCATTGGCTGCGCGCGCAGCTCCTCCTGCCATATGCAACGAGAGTAAACAGGGTTGCCAGTTTATTAGGAACTCCCTAAACGCCTATCCACGCCATGACGTAATGTTTAATAATTTTTCTTTTTATTGATAAATTAATATTTAGTCGCCCAGATAACACACTTGGTTTTAATCTGCCGATATTGCGTTGGCCGGCAGTCATAAAAGGATTACTCACTTTGTGGTGCGGAAAAAGCAATAATTATTCGTTGGTTTATTTCAGCTTTAACGAACAACCGCTTAAAATATAACGGCCGGCATTTATAAAATTAGCACCTGTGTAACCGTATGCCAGAAGTGCATATCTTGTGCATGTTGTGCAAGCACTTAAAAGTAATACGCTTTAAAAGCGCGTAAGACGTTGACAGTTCAGTCACACCGAGTAAGGTTATATAGTTTCGTCGTGTTTTTGGTCTTCGGTCTTCGACTTTCGTCACTTCGTCCATTTTTAATTGGTTTTTTGTTTGGTACACTTGTTTAGTGAAATTATATAGCAAGAAACTTCAAGAAAATGAGGTATGTATATTATAATTTACACATTTTAGTAACTGCAAATTACTTAATTAAGCAAGGAACTATGTAATAGCGGGCTATAACGGCAAGAGCTGTTGAGTTTTCCATTTTATTCGGCTTCAGGATAGAAACCACAGAAAAAAAAAGATAGAAACGACCCGCGGCCATATTGGTCGCTTTTGGCATTATATGAAATTTATATAAATAAATTAACTTTAAATTCTTATACCTACTATGAATTTTACAGTTGATAATGACTATAAGACTATAAATGCATTTCTAAAAGAATATTTACCCTTCCCCTCTGCAGCGAAATGGGGGTTATGACTAAAGAATATACGAGATTTAGTATTTAGTGATATTTTTGTAGCTTCGTGCAAAATACTGATAATTAAAAGTAAAAATAAATCATTTATTACTAAATATTAAATAACTTTTACCTAAAAATGCGCAGGTATATAATTAACAAATAAATATTTTGCAAATAACGTGAATGTACATTAAATTTTACTATAACCTTTTAGGTCAGAGAGGATTTTGAAGTTGTAGGTGGACGACTCCATTGACACAACTCGAATAATAATAAGTGCAAATTATTAAGAACACTTTCGCAGAAGGAACTAAACTGGACAAGACGTAATAATAAGATTACTTTTTCTCAATTGACTGAAGTTTGAAAATTAATTTTAGGTAAGGATGTAAAAGACAATATTATAAGTATATTTTCATTACTAACCGTATATATTTAAATATCCAAGCTCAGCTAGATGGTTATAGACACTTCATATCTGTGTGTGTCAATAAACTATATAGGTAGTCAATTTTTAAAACTACATTTTTTTGTGAATTTGTTTAAAACAATAATTATTGACATTTTTTTTAGTTTAATTAATAGTAGTTCATGATGTTATAGTGTTAAAAGTTCCAATTAATTTAGTAGAAAGGAACAAGATAAAACCACTTTTAAGGGATACTTACATCATACATTATTTTTACAAAAACTGTTGAACTTGGCACTAAAATAGACGATAATATTTTAAAAACTTCTTCAAAATTAAAATTAACCATTACGCATGGTGTTACAACTTCTAACACCTTACTTAGTAAGGACTAATGGTGTTAAAGTAAAACTATTTTTTTTACACTGGTGTTTAAAGTAAGACTTAAAATTGTCATCTTAAAATTAATCATTTTTGACATTGAAAATTAAAATTTAAAAAGCCTATTTTTAATAGTGTTAAAGTTTGTAGATAAAAGTGCTTTAAATATAAAAGTTTGCTTTTTATTTTGTAGTACGTTGCTGTAAGAAAAAAAATGTTTTTCAAGAAATGCCACCGAAAAAGATGTAGAAGTACAATTAAATTATATCTAAGGAACAGAGAAGGAGGAAGGGGAAAAAGAACTGCATAATTATTAGTTTTACTTCTGTCCAATCTATAATTTCCAGGATACCAAGCTGATTTAAAAGAAACAAAATTGTATGTATACTATATATATTATCTTTAAAATGTCTTCCGTATTTTTATGTCTTTGTGTTACCAAGTTGTATGTGTGGCACATATTATATACCACTTTGCAATTGCTAAAATGATTTTTGTCTCCATGTGCAACTATGTATTTATATGTATATATTTACGTACTTATACAGCTGGTTACAAAACTAACTAATCTTTTAAATACAGCACTTTTATACAGTTTCGAAGATCCAGGCATTAAATCTATAAATATAAAACTGTTTATTGCTGGGTCTAATCTTATTTTTATAAACAGTGTCTTTAACTGTCTGAGGTTGGAGACAATGCATGATCTTGATTGATCAAAGAATTTTGGACTTTCATTGTCTTTATTTGGTTTAAATCACAAAGTTTCAACTGGTATGTGTCTCCAGTCGTCTTCAGGTGAATACTAAATAAGAAAAGTAACTACAGGTCTATACTAGCTAGGTGCACTGAAGCCTCGACTGAAGCATGCCTGAAATATGTGTGCAGTTATGATAAGATTACATCTACTTAACAAAGGTTTCAATATATTTCTTTTGTCTACTAATATTTACTGAAGCAACCTAGGTTTTGATGAATAGCCACAGCTTCCTTGAACATCATTGGACATAGGAAATATATGGAAACCTTTGTTAAGATATGTAATCTTAGAATAAGACCTCGAATTAAATGCATGACTGCACATATTTCAGTGCACCTATTTAGCTAGTATAAATAGACCTGTAGTTACTTTACTTTACTAATTTAGTATTCACCTGAATACGATTGGAGATACTTACCAGTTGAAACTTGACAATGCAAGTCCAAAATGCTTGTATTAATCAATGTCATAACTAATATGCTACTTTTAGTTTATCGATGTATTAATTATAAATGTTTCTGACGAGGTAAAAAAATTAAATATTAAAATTATTTTGCATTTAAAAGTCTTATTTAATTTTCTCCCCTACTCCCTTAAGTTTTAGAATACTGGAGAAAATTAATGCTTGCGAAAGGAAAAGGTCTAGGTTTTGGTACATTCATTTTTGGTGCGACCAAATAAAATAATTACGTTACAGCGATACATAAAAAAATCTTAAAAATTACACAAAATATAATAATTAAAATGTGCACTTTATATGGACACCATATACAGGGTTAGGAAAAATTACCAGAACGGTCGATTATTTCAAAATATACAGGGGGTTATCAAAAAACGTCTTATTTAAAAAATGTAGGGCTGGTAAAAATCTACATATTGGTGATAAATTGAAATATACAGGGTCGCCCACAAAGTTGTGGAGAATGATAGTTATATTTTTTAAATTGAACACCCTGTATATTTTTACATTTTTAAATTCCACATAAAATTATAATTATTTTTTATTAAATGCACTATTAGTCTATACTACATAGTTTCCGAGATATTGACTCTCGAAAAGTGACATTTTTGAACTTTGACAGCTTATAACTTTCTAACAGTACGTCTTAGAGCAAAACGGCTTACATGTCCCTATCTTCAATTTTTGTTATCTTCCCAAAAAAATCAACTTCCAGTTAAACCGGAACAACTATATTTCCTTCTTTCGAACTACATCCGGTTTAACCAGAAGTTGATTTTTTTGGAAAGATAATAAAATTTGAAGATAGGGACATGTAAGCCGTTTTGCTCTAAGACGTACTGTTAAAAAGTTATAAGCTGTCAAAGTTCAAAAATGTCACTTTTCGAGAGTCAATATCTCGGAAACTATGAAGTATAGACTAATAGTGCATTAAAAAAAAATAATTATAATTTTATGTGGAATTTAAAAATGTAAAAATATACAGGGTGTTCCATTTAAAAAAATATAACTATCATTCTCCACAACTTTGTGGGCGACCCTGTATATTTTAATTTATCACCGATATGTAGATTTTTAACAGCCCTACATTTTTTATAAAAGACGTTTTTTGATAACCCCTGTATATTTTAAAATAATCGACCGTTCTGGTAATTTTTCCTAACCCTGTACCTTTTAGACGGAATTTATTCCTTTAGTTATATCGCCTCCTTCTGTATGTGCCTTAACTAAGACCTGGAGCATTGAAATTCCGTCACTTGAAAGCAGTGCATTTAAAGCGCGTAGAATACTTATTCAGAGGTAGCGCTTTTAAAGTGCTTCTTTAGCAATCGTTATAGCGAGCCCGGCGGCCATATTTGCTGAAAAAGTACCGCGTGGATTTAGCCGGCCGTCCGGACGCCGGGGCGCTTTGCAAGTTAAATATGAAAGCGCTTCTCCGATTCTACAGTAACAGATAACAAGTACTTTTTAAGGGAACATTATCCACGTGCTTTTCACCACACATCATGTGATCACAGACGTCATCACAAAATACTTTTATAAAACTTAATAAGACAGCGCCACCGTTCCGATTTGCAATATATTTTTACTTGCCTAAAATATTGAATGGAGTTGTAAAAGATAGTAAAATTCTATGATCTCATTTAAGGCTACTTCTGCAATAATAGCATTGCTGTGTGATTTTCCTTACAAAGCTAGGATGTTGCCAAACCTTGCGCTTATTATGAATTTAATCAGCGGTTTGTAATACATGGCGCTGTACTGAGCCGCGAACGTAATTTATAATGGCAACATAGCGCTTTTTATGAACACCATGCAACAGCTAGTTGACAAATTATTCTTTACTCGCCGATGGTCACTTTTTAATATACTGTAATTTACTGGTCTATTGGAATCGCAGACAGTTCAAGATTTCGAAGAATTATACTCTTAAAATAGAATGCCAATTTTAAAATAATTTTTGATGGACTTTTATTTTATAGGTATTTTGCTCTTTTTCTGTCTCCAAAAGCAGTGCAATGTTGCCGTTTTAAATAAATATTCTCATATTTGCGTAATAACAAACGTTTCAACTTTCAACTGGTAAGTATCTCCAGTTGAAACGTTGTGATATGAAAAACTAAAGGCAATGGAAGTCCAAAACACATCTATTACTCAAGATACATCATTGTCTACAACCTTCAAACAAACAATAATACCACTGTTTTAAAATCTCTGAAATTGCCTGCAATTATTTATTGTTGTAATTAATTAAATACTATTTTTTTGATTTGATTCCCCATTCACTTACCTAAAGCGTACTTGTATTTTTTGTAAATATACAATTTATGTAGGTAACTGACTAAATGATAAAATAATAAGTCCTGAATATTGTTTTAAATAAGGATTTTTGCATCCATACTTGCGAAATTAGGTACTTATTAACCAAATTTTAAAAAATAATCGCAAAAATAAACCCTGAAAGTATAAACTGCCACTGCAGAACATTCTGGAAACATTGCACTTTTGCCGCTAGTAGACGCCCTACGTTTACCGTCCCCATCATGTATGACTTAATATAACTCCTACGTCGTTATTTGTAAAAATTGAACGTCTTTACTAAGCAAAGAGACCTATCTTCGTTCGAGCTATATATGTCTCTCTTTATATGTAGCGAAGGTAATTTAATGCAGACGGAGACAAATATAGGCAACGAAGGGCCCGAGCATTATTTTGCATTGTTCAGGGTCTTCTTGGATTGGACTCGGCCACAATGCCACAAAAATGGAATCGCCCCCCAACCTCGCCCTAAGTGATAATGGCTGACAGAGTTTGTTTATCTTTTCTACTAATATTGTTTATGAACACGAGCCTTTTTACATTTTGTTCTGCTAAAGGTAAGTTTGTTAAATTTGATTAATTATTTTTATGATTATACAAGTCATCCCATACTTATAACTCATTATTAACCAAAATGTGCCAACACTTGTTTGATTATTTTTTCCTAAGTTTTGGTAAATGTATAAATACCTACGCATATTTTAATTACTAAACCCTACGATACTAATTTAAATCTTGCTGATTCTTGCTTACTATGTATATTATATATACGATCTATTTTTTTGATCTTTTAAACCTTGTCGATTCTCTGCTAAACTCAAGTGGAAATAATTTTATTTTAACCCAATCTGAAGTGTTTTTTGCATTGTGGTATTTTTGTTTTAGATCAGCTGTTCGTTATGTGATGTGAAAGAATGAATTTTGAAGACAAGATTTTGTTGTCACCTTTAGGTTAGCTATTTTACCCAGACCTTTCCACTTTTCCAGGCTGACAATGGAAGTAGATATTTTTATTGAAAATACACACATTGCTGAGAAAGCTTCAAGTAGAGAATGAATGAAAAACCAGTAAACGAGGCACTCGATCAGCAGATTACGAGGAATTCTAAGACAGACTCAAATGGTAATATTTTAATGAAAATGTCATTTGCATGTCCGAGTTTTATTTTTCATTTTCTTCGAGGCTAGACAAACAATAATATAGAGTATTTTATTTTAACGTGATATTTAGTCGAAAAGGTTATTCAGAGTCCTGCTATTTATTTTTTACTACATATAAAATCAACTAACGGGATTTTGAATAGTTTTTTTGGCTTAAATAGGTATTACCTATTTGAGGAATTTTTCAGTGCTTGTGCCTGTAAAATTTACACCAATTATCTGAAAATGGTGATGATTTACTTTGCTCTCGAGGAGGTATCCAGTGAATAAAAAAGTCTTAAAGTACTTTATAATTCTGTTCCACGTCCTGTACAGCATAGGTATTTCTTGTAAATTTATACATATTTTGTCAAGAATTAATGACTTGGTTGACACATGAATCAATGTTTTATACATTTTGTTTTACTTATTCTCAAGAAACTATTAAAATATTAAAGGGCAGCAATGTGTGATTGGCTATACCTATTTTTAACCTATATTTAAAACATGCCTATATTTTTCTAGGATCAGTTACAGAAACACATATCTACATGCTGATGGTTTAAAAACTCATACGACTGACAAAGGCAAAACAAAATGGATGAGAGAATAATAATTAAAGAAGTATGAAGATAACATAACAAAAAATATATCTAGTGTAATTATTATCGTAAAATAAAATATTAAAGGACACTTTTACTCTATAGTTTTAATTTTTTTATTTAAAAAAAATAAATTAGCTTATTTTCACATAACTAAAACCGAGCTAACAAGCTTAGTGGTAAATGCATAGTATGTTGTAAATGCATGTTCTACCATCGTTTTACCAATTAAAAGCGACAATAACGCCATAACTTTTAAATTATCGTAAGTTCATTTCTATGTTCCAGTTACATCGATTTGGGTCAATATAGAAAATTGCGTTATTATGGTGTAAAGCCGACATAACGGATTTTTATGAATGAAATAATCGAATCGGACATTCGCGGTGCCGACACCTAGCGGAGACCCCTCAAACCGATTAAATGGTAGGTTTCTGTAGATTTTGTATTGGTGAAAACCAAATATCCCTAAAAGTTACTAACAGCTGACTGCCTAAAAGTAAACCAGGTTCTGAGCAAGTTTTTTTTTTATATCTATCGAAATTGTGCGAACATTTAACAAAAAAATAGGTTTTTAGGGGAACAGAAAGTTGTAGTGAATATTAAGAAGTATATTGAACTTGTGTTTTTTATTTGGACTTCTGTATATAAGTGATTTTCTTGTCGAGGTCATGAAAAGCAAAAACATGATTTTTCAAGTGAAATTTCTTTATTATTTATACCTTTTTTCGAAAAGCGATTTACTTCATGATAATCCACCAACCTTCTGTGACACCTCACCAAAATTTTAGGTATGTAAAACTCATAGTTTAAGAGAAATATTGACCAGCAAGTACCCCTGTTTTGCATGCTATTTTATACCCATTTTCAATAGGGGCGGGGCCTGTTCTCTGGCCTTAAGCGCTTTTGGATACAGTTTTGGTTATCTAGGCGGTATAGGTAAAAGCAAAAACAAATATAACTTTACACTGTGCTGACTATATTATTAGTGTAGGTATATAGTAAAAACTGAATATGCTATTTTATGTTTGCCAGGAATACATAAAAGTTTTGCCAATAATTTTGTATTAACCTGTTGGCAACCTTGCGGACGAACGTTTGCTTGAGCACGGGCGGTTAGCTGACGCAATTTTTTCACTGTGTCATTTCAAATAGGTATTTATTTAATAGTGTTTTGTTTGTACATTTATTAGTGTTGGTGTCGTTTGTTGTTTACATACTTCAACCAACGAAACCAAAGCAAAGGTAAGTAGGTACTGTTATTGGGTTGCTGTGGTTGGTGTTCGTTGGTAAATAGTACCTGCTATTTGCAGGTTATTGCTGCTGCATGACAGGATTTATTGATTTCTATGATCATTTTACTTAGGTTAGTGAAGTTTTAAAGACGAGTCCCCAAAGATATATACTTCTTTAACTTTTGTGAGAGTGCCAAATTTATTGTTAATTTTTGTTACAGGTGCGGTACAGAATAAATCCCCTGCTGCTACTCAAAGTGATATTGAACATGGAATAAAAATTTTGCTAAAACACGCGAATGCAGAAGCAGAAGACGCCTGTCGAACATGGTAATTATTAAAGTGGTGGTGGTGACATGGTTTAGTAGTACCTATGTACCTACTTACCCATAATAAATGCTAACACAATGTATTAAGCAGTTTTAGTTTAAATTGGATTACTGGTGAATACAAAATATTTTAAGACGTGAATTTCACGTCATGAAATGACGCGAAAGTCACGTCATTTCCAGACGTAAAAATGACGTCAGATATTGACGTCATCGGTCTGTGACATTAGGAGGTCATTTTCACGTCATATTGTCGTCATATAGTCACGTCATATATGGTAATAGTGTCACCAGAATATGACGTCATTTTGACGTGCTCCTGCAGACGGGGTTTTTTCAACTCATAATAAAGATTCCACTATTTAGTTCCATTTTATGTGTTTTATTTAGAATTAAAAAAAAAGGTCTAAATGAATCACCCGTTACTCTCGAGAAAACTGATATAAACGAGTTTCAATCCGACTTAATGTTTTCAAGTCAAGCCTAAAAATAATTGGGGTTGCCTTTATTCAAGTGGTTTTAAAACACGATATAAACGGTTCAAGCCGCTTCAGGTTACTATGTCATCGTCATATGATTTTGACATTTAGGCCCGTTGGCTTAAAACTTAAAGGTTAGTTTGGTTTTACTGTGTTTTATTATCAAAAACTATGAATTATATAAAAAGGCAACAAGCAATTATATCAATAACTTCGCTATATTTACGACACATTACACAAATGGTTTAATTTCGGCAATTGGTTCTACTAAAATTTCTTTACTTACAAATTTAAACACATCTAAATTTTTATATTTGTTACCATCTAAAATGGTTAAAATCTGTTTTTCCTTTAAAATATTTAAAAACACTTTCACTTCTTTATTTGGCCATACATTTATTCCATCCATGGCAAGTTTTTACTTTAAGCCAATTAAAAAAAGACAAACCAGAAGGGAGGTTATCAACGGCAACGGTATTTTATTTAAACTGAAATTAGCTTCAAAATCAGCGCATGCGTATTGTTGTTGTTATAAAATTGAGCTTGATTGAGCAATTCAAATTGAAGTAGCTGAAATAAACGTGTGAGCCTAACCTTGAACTCTAAGCCGATTTAATTTTAAAGCGGCTTGAGGCCATCGATATAAACTTGGTAATTATAGACAAAACTGTATATTTTTGGAAACAGGAAAGAAAGGCCATTCATAAAAATAAAAAATATATAGAGTGTTCCATTGAAAAACAACAACTTTACGCCAAAGTTCCTTTGTTTTACGTCAAGTCGTTTTTTAAAAGGCAGTTTTAGATTCTACGGTAAAACATACCTACTATAACTTGCAATCTTTAATTATTTATTCATTAATTCGTATTCGGTTTACCACCTATATTAAAGAAGTCCTGGTTTAGAAATAAGAATATAAATAAACGCAGTAATAACACTACACTCTTCCCCATAGTGTATAAACACTATTATAATCTTTAATTTTAATTTAAGTGTTCCACTTTGCAATGTTATTTTCATGAATACAGTAATTACAGGTTAGCAAGGACGGTTTTAACGTTATGCCACAAAATATATAGCTACGCAAATATTATGTGGTTATTCCAAGGAGAGGATAGACGAAAGAAAATTTATGTCATGGAGGAGCCAGATTTAGTAGGTTATTTTAAGTTTGTAAGGGGGTAAGTAGAGATGTTAAGTTCGTTTTAATGAACAAATATAGGGTGATTCACGGTGGATGGCACGTTAGACGTGTATGATGAACTAGGGCTAGGAATTTTTAAAATATAAGTATTCGAATAGTCGTTTGGTATGTTAATCGAATAGTCGAATAGATACTTGAATAGTCGAATAGTAAAATATTCGAATTTCGAATAGTCGAATATTTAAATAGTCGAATATTTAAATAGTCGAATATTCGAATAGTCGTCTATTTAAATATCGAAATACAGTCGTTTAATCACGGTAGAAGTGGTTTAACTGCTTAAACATAATAATGGAACATTTTTAAGTATTAGTCATTTTTAATAACTAAATTATCGAATAATAATAATGTGCATTTTGTCGAATAAAGTAAGATGACAAATATATAATTCTGTTAAATTATTTCAAGATATAAGAACCTAAGAATTCTGTAATAAATAAAAAACTCTTAAACAAAATTATATATTGAACACAAGAAATCAAACATTTTACACAACGAAAATAAAATTATAAAAATAAACTCGAATAGTCAAATATTCGAATTTCGAATAGTCGAATATTTGAATAGTCGAATATTTAAATAGTCGAATATTCGAATATTCGAATTATTCGAATACAATTCCGAGCCCTATGATGAACCATGTAACGAATCGTTTTAAAAATGTGGTCAATTACATAAACGGACAAGTTATACTTATCAAAATATTTCTGACGATACAGGGTTGCCACTTCTACCAAAAAATAGTAGCAACTCTATTACTATTTTAAATGAAACATCCTCTATTTTTTATATTTTTAAACTCCCTATTAATTTCCTAACAACTTTAACATTATCTTATACCTATCTCTTACCGTTTCTAAAATGGTAGTTAAAATTCCAAATATTTTGACGGAAAAGGTTAACTTAAAAAATACTGGTATTTTTTAACTCGGAAATATTAAGACCCTGAAATTTGCTGAACAGTTAAATAATACCAAGGGGCTTTCAACCCTTGTAACGGTATAATTTAGCAGTAAAGTAACTGTTTTAAATTGTACCTTTATCGTAGTATTGATTTAGCTTTCAGACTAAAATTTCTAGTTATTTTCATTAATTCAAAATAATTTAGTTTCAATGCAAAAAGTTGTAAATTCACCATTCTGTCAAGAATTCACATAATAACTTTGCCTTATAGTAATTTCGGTTTTATTGCTATGTAATATTTGTTTTTCTTGTAATAAAATAAGTAATACCGTTTTACAGACCAGTTGTAGCTCACTTGTAACAAAATTTCCTTCTTCTGTCAATTTGAGGTTTGATTCTCATTATTCGCTCTACTTTGAACGCCCTGTGTGTTGTAGCGTCCCTTGAACTCTTGAGAGCTGAATTTATCCAGGAATAGGGTTAGATACTGACGTATCACCTAAAATAAAAATGCTTGAGTTGTGTCCTGCACGTTTAAATTGAGTTTTCGTATAGCTTTCTGTCAAACTGCTCGAATATTTAATTCAGGCCGTTAGTGAAACCTGCTTTTGCTTTATCAACGATATAGCTCTGTAATAACTCTTTGGCTTACCTTATTCCTTGGCTGTTTTTGTATCTCTCGTTTTTATGGGGCTAAAACTTGGTTCTGCCCTCGATAACAGTTGTTTCTTCTTAGCTTAAATCCCAAGTAAGTTAGCATTCCCAGGTGCAGCGATAGGATAGATTGGCTACCTCCTGATGCCTAGTACCTAGTTTTCTTATGGCTTCCCTTTATTAAACTTCAGTTTTACTTCCAGAAAGGGGGTTTTCTATCTACAAGAACGAAAGTTTGCCTCTTATAATAATACCTTGAAATCCCGCTTATTTACCCATTAAAGCTGGGTAATGCATTATTTAGGTCACATTACTTACTTGAAAGACTGTCTCCTTTGTTTTCCAAGTAGAAATGTCTTATTTTAGGCTTACAAAATATTATTCCAGCTTTGAATTGTTTACTTTCAATCTGACGTCTTGTACGTCATAACTGACATTTATGTATCGATTTTTCTAATTTGATTCAGCTATAGTCAAAATCACGTAAAGTTTTAACGCGTTTAGGTTAGGTTCTGTCATATTTGACATATATTGCACACAATTTATGTCAAATATGACAGAACCTAACCTAAACGCGTTAAAACTTTTCGTGATTTTGACAAGCTGGGTTCGGGATTGTTTACGGAGCTGGAGTAGAGTTAGAGTGGCGTTTTAATCACGTGACCTTAGAGTTTTAGTTGTATGAATGGTCTGTCCCGAACGCTCGAGAGTTTTTAGAGTTAATCACCATGCATAACCTTAATCTCTTGTTTCGTCTTTGTGCTTCATCATTTGTGGTGTATTATTTTATATTATGTAAATATTTTGTGTTTTTTGTACCTTTATTATTTAATTTACAATATGGATTTATTTCGTCATCTGGTGCCAATACTTAATTTTGTCAGAGAAATATTTTTTTGAAGATTTTTCTGATGAAGATGTTAAAGTAGTTGAGAATTTTGCAGAGATTACACAGTACCTCTCATGTCCAATAAACAATTTAAACTTCATTTCCGGAAGACAAATAAGTTAAACTCATAACCTATGAATATGTAAAATACTAAAAACACGATCACTGCGCATGCCCGCTCCGGAGTTCTTCTTTCGCGAGGTGTAACTTTTGGAGTGAGCTCCTTTAACTCCGTGTCGCAATACCCGACCGCACTTCGAGTCACTCCTTTTACTCGAAAGGACAATACCCGAACGAATCGGGAGCGTTTTGTGTACATAGAGTTAAAAGAGTGAGCATCCCGAACCCACCTACTATATCAGAATCAGATATCCTCAGTCAAGTGGGTAAAGAGATGTTCTATTTTGCCTGTTTCCGAAGTCGAATATAATTAATTTCTTTTATTTAGTTGGTTTTAAAGTAATTACGTTTAATGGGTGCTCAATGATGTCTCATCACTGGCTGAAGTATCAATTTTCTTTTCGCGCGTTATTTTTGACAGGATTGACGGACTGTCCGCCATTTTTAGCGTTCCCTTCCTGCTTTGGGAGAATTCTAGAATCACTTTTCCACATGGCGCGGTAGTGTTCGCACTTAATTTGGTTTTGCCCTATAGTTTAACACTAAGGTGGATTTTGGGCCCCAAATTTAACTAAGAAGGTCTTCGTTTTTATTGGCTCTGGAGCCGTTGTAGTATGAAGATTTTCTAACAAAGGCTCATGCCGTTTTTTAAGTGCTCCGTATCGCCACGTTTTAGACCCTAACCATCTTAAGGGTCAGCCTGTTTAAATCTTGATAACTTGAGTTTTATTTTTGCATCGACAAACTATAATCGTTTTTCTAGCTTGTTTTATCAAATTTAATTAAATTTTTATCACCAATATTACCTTCTAACGATTGCCGTTTGCTTGTTACATAATAATATATATTTTTTACTGCAATGCTAAGACCCAAGGCAGTGTCTACCTCACCAAAGCAGGTTTTCAGATGAAGAGGATTAAATCTTGAATTCCTCACTGATGGCAGTGCGAAATTAAATATTTGTCCATATTCTGTTCATATTCAAATTAATTTATAGTTTCATCTTCAAACCAAGAAGACCTCGACAATTTATAGCCAGTGGTATGAGATAACTTCTGGAATGGTTTCGAAAATTCATTATATCTTAATAGTTCAAAAACCAATAATAGATTTCATATCGGCCATATTAGGAATCTTGATATTGACCTCGATTTAAAAGTTGATAATAAAGATATTAACCAATCGGATTTCCCAAAATTTTTAGATCGAACCATTGCGCATTGACCAGAAGCTTAACTGTAAGGAACATTGTTCTTCGTTGTGTTTACCAGCCCGAATATACCTTCTAACAAGGATTCCCGTTTGCACTTTGTTGCTAAAATGTAAGGTACTTTTTAAAATTGATAACTTTTTTTCTAAAAAGAAATTTAATAATATTGGGTATAGAATACATGGTAGCATTTTGAATACAAATGTTTGCTGATCATACTTTATTATATATAAAAAAATATTCTTGATTGTTAGAAATTTTAAATTTTGAATTAAAATCTATTTCAAACTGGTTAAAGATAAATAAACTAAAATTAAATGTTTCTAAAAAAATTTAGGTATGGTTATTGGAAATTGCGTGAATAAAATAGATATTTATGTATAAATATTTTTGTTTATGATGAAAAATTAGAAATTATACACTCTTTTAAATATTTGGGAGTAATTTTAGATTCTAAATTAAAATTTAAATTACATTTTGAAAATCTTGTATCTAATAATGGGAAAAAAATTAATTATTTAAAAAGAAGTAAGTAGTCAAAATTTTAAGGTTATTTTTCCAAAAAAAAATTTATAACGCAATAATTTTACCTAATTTTTTAGTTTGTTTAACTATTTCATACAGAGCAAATAAAGGGGTATTTAATAGACTCCAAGTTTTGCAAAATAAAGCGATGCGTATAATTTTAAATGTGGGTATATACAGTGTGTCCCAGATAAGAATGCACTCTACAGAGATGGTTAAATTAGAGAAAAGTTGCGTATTACTGAATCCTGTAAAGTCATGTTTTCAAATTTTAAAAATTCTGAATGATTCCGAAGATATTTGGATAAAACCAAATTTTAACGATTTCGTATTAATTGATTAATAATTCTATTTGAAGAGACATGTCAAAATAAATTTTACATTCTTATTGCCACTTTTTCTCCCCTACACAATGGTTTAATTACATTCTTGATCCGACGTTTCGTTTAGTCACAACCATCATCAACTTTGTTATTTTAAATAGTCGGAAAATATTATTTTATTCTTAATAAATTCTACTTTTTATTCTAAATCTAACGGTGTATAACACTTATTATTTATTAGACGTTTCAATATAGAAAAACACATCATCAATTAAAATATGCACATTATCGAAAATATTTTTGTTTTTATTGTTGTACTTCAACACTAGTAGGATTTTAAAACATTATCCATTATCTTTTAAATTTGTAACTAGACTCTTAAAAATTGATCGATTTGGTTGACGCCGTTCGGGATATTTTTGAAAATATTGCATCTCTGCTTGCGCACAATTCTTATGACTCTCGATGTAACAGCAAATCATGTCAAATTTGTCTTCGTTAGAATAATGTTCCAATATTTTAAATTTTACTGCACATTGCAACAGTTAAAAATTTTAAAAAACATAATAATAATTACCAAATTTAAAACTAACAGGTCTCTGTAACTAAGTGACAACAGATCTAAAGAAACTATTTAAACAATAATTGCGATCGTCAATCAATTTCTTAGCCACCCATATGATGCCGAATTTAAATGGTACGTTATGTTTGAATATTATCATGCATTTTTAAAAAATAAAAATAATTGTATTTAATAATTAAAATTAATTATTACTTGTTGCATTTTTCATCTAAGTTTTATTAGATATTATGTTTTGTTATAAGTTTCTTAAAAAAAAAAATGTTTTAAAATCCAACTAGTGTTTAAATACAATAATAAAAACAAAAATATTTTGGATAATGTGCCTATTTTCATTGATGATGTGTTTTTCTATATCGAAACGTCTAATAAATAATAAGCGTGATACACCGTTAGATTTAGAATAAAACGTAGAATTTATTAAGCAGAAAATAATATTTTCCGACTATTTAAAATAACAAAGTTGATTATGGTTGTGACTAAACGAAACGTCGGATCAAGAATGTAATTAAACTATCTTGTAGGGGAGAAAAATTGGCAATAAGAATGTAAAATTTATTTTGACATGTCTCTTTAAATAGAATCATAAATCAATTGAAACGAAATCGCGAAAATTCGGTTTTATCCAAATATCTTCGGAAGCATTCGGAATTTTTTTAATTTGAAAACATGACGTTGCAGGATTCAGTTATGCGCAACTTTTCTCTAATTTAACCATCTCTGTATGATTTACGAGATCCCTGTAGAGTGCATTCTTATCTGGGACACCCTGTCACAGAATATATAGTTGCGTAGCTATATATTCTGTGACCCTGTATACGAAAATAAATTTAATGTTGGAGAAACTTCAGTTGTTAAATATTAAAAATTTAATATTCTTTATATTCTTTTGATTTCTACTATTATTTTTTAAATACAACATAACTTACTACCTACATTTAAAAGAGTTTATAACTTAAAATTTTTAAAATCAAAACTATTCAACTAGGAATAACAAAGAATTTTGGCTAGGTAGGGTATCAAAACGTTTAAAATATAAATCGGTGTTCTTCAAAGGATTAGGTGAATATAACAACTTGGATATTTCAATTAAATCTCAGAGTCCTTTAAAAAAATTTAAAAATTATTTATTTAAAAAACAAAGTAATGACTGTTAAATTTGTTTTAATATTACATAAAACTTGTTCAATTGTAGCATATTGTAAATAAATTTTGGTACATATCATTCCTTATACCTTATGGAAGCAAAATTGACTCGTCAAAAAATCGTATCATACAGGGGGTGGTCGTGGGTAAATTTCCAAAAATTACCAATTTTTTTTAGCTTTTTTACATAAAATATATGATACCTGGTCATCAATCTGCTTGAATCATATTTCAAATTCTTAATTAGAAATATATTTTTTTCAATTTTAAAACATCGCGCGCCACGCTTTTATATGGAGCGCTTTAATAAATAACCGCTCGCCCTGAAAACCCATACTTGTGATAATTTGTAAAGTGCGAAATAACTTGAGAATCCTTTGTCCAATGAAAAAAATACTTGCCATGAACGTGGTAGATAAGACATCAGCGATCACAATGCTTTTTTAAAATTATAAATGTCAAACCATGTTACCGCAAGCGCGGCCGACCGTGGGGATGCGATGAAGGCTCACATTGACTTGGCAGAGCCATGAAAAACGAACGCATAAGTTCGATATTCGTTTAATATCGCATTTTTAATACGATAAATCCGCCCATACGCGCTCGAGCATGTTGGGTGAGCAAGAGTTGGAAGTAGGCTCAGACCAACATGCTTGATCGTGTATGTGTTGTAGGTACAAGCCTAGTTGGCGGTTGGAATGCTCGGCTCGGAGCTTGGCTCGATGGCACCGACCAACACGGGCTCGGCACAAACATGTTCGTACGTATATGGTAGTCGCCGAGCATGTTGGCCAATTCCAGCATTTCCGTGGGAGCCCAACGAATACTTACACTAGGTGCGAGCCGCTAGATGAGATAGACGGTGGCTCTTGATTTAGCGTAATTTTGTCGTGACCCTGTATACGAAAATAAATTTAATGTTAGAGAAACTTCAGTTGTTAAATGTTAAAAATTTAATACTCTTTATATTCTTTTGATTTGTACTATTATTTTTTAAATACAACATAACTTACTACCTACATTTAAAAGAGTTTATAACTTAAAATTTTAAAAATCAAAACTATTCAACTAGCAATAACAAAGAATTTTGGCTAAGTAGGGTATCAAAACGTTTAAAATATAAATCGGTGTTCTTCAAAGGATTAGGTGAATATAACAACTTGGATATTTCAATTAAATCTCAGAGTCCTTTAGAAAAATTTAAAAATTATTTATTTAAAAAACAAAGTAATGACTGTTAAATTTGTTTTAATATTACATAAAACTTGTTCAATTGTAGCATATTGTAAATAAATTTTGGTACATATCATTCCTTATACCTTATGGAAGCAAAATTGACTCGTCAAAAAATCGTATCATACAGGGGGTGGTCGTGGGTAAATTTCCAAAAATTACCAATTTTTTTTAGCTTTTTTACATAAAATATATGATACCTGGTCATCAATCTGCTTGAATCATATTTCAAATTCTTAATTAGAAATATATTTTTTTCAATTTTAAAACATCGCGCGCCACGCTTTTATATGGAGCGCTTTAATAAATAACCGCTCGCCCTGAAAACCCATACTTGTGATAATTTGTAAAGTGCGAAATAACTTTAGAATCCTTTGTCCAATGAAAAAAATACTTGCCATGAACGTGGTAGATAAGACATCAGCGATCACAATGCTTTTTTAAAATTATAAATGTCAAACCATGTCACCGCAAGCGCGGCCGACCGTGGGGATGCGATGAAGGCTCACATTGACTTGGCAGAGCCATGAAAAACGAACGCATAAGTTCGATATTCGTTTAATATCGCATTTTTAATACGATAAATCCGCCCATACGCGCTCGAGCATGTTGGGTGAGCAAGAGTTGGAAGTAGGCTCAGACCAACATGCTTGATCGTGTATGTGTTGTAGGTACAAGCCTAGTTGGCGGTTGGAATGCTCGGCTCGGAGCTTGGCTCGATGGCACCGACCAACACGCGCTCGGCACAAACATGTTCGTACGTATATGGTAGTCGCCGAGCATGTTGGCCAATTCCAGCATTTCCGTGGGAGCCCAACGAATACTTACACTAGGTGCGAGCCGCTAGATGAGATAGACGGTGGCTCTCGATTTAGCGTAATTTTGTCGTGATGTCGTTCAGCGACAATAAAAAGTTTTGGACGGAATTCATAAATTTATACAGAGAACAAAGGACCCTTTGGGACGTAAGAAGCAAAGAGTACAGCAACAAACGTATGAAGAGGGACAGTTACGGTATACTTGTAGAAAAGTGTAAAGAAATTACCCCTGATGCTAATGAAAAATTTGTAAAGTCAAAAATTGAAAGTCTAAGAGCTTTAATTCGGAGGGAGTTAAAAAAAGTATTGAAGTCAAAGAATAAAACAGGAAGCTCGCAAGATGATTCTGCTAGGGACTAGTTGCAGCAGCTCTTTAAAAGACGTTTTGCTCATTCGCAAATAGTTTTTAAAATCTTGTGGCTCGTTAGCAGCCAATTCTTTTAAAAGTGCCATATATGACTAAACTTATTCCGTTCTTGAAGCCATTGTTTTATCCAAACACGTCTGGGTTTTCTCCTTCGCTGGTCTAAACATATAAAGCCACCCACAATCGCTGTCGTAGTAATAAGATCCATATTATATTATTAAATGGGTGATGCTCACTAAATAATAACAGTCGATGATCAACTGATGTTGGGTTGGGAAAATGGTTGGAACGTTGGTTCGGACGTGTATGAAATCAAACAAACATGCTCGGTATGAAGTTGGGCTCGTGACGAGCCAAGCATGCTCGAGCGTGTATAGCCCCCCGTACACCAGCGGATAACTTAACGAATTTGATATGGCACGAGCCAAATACGCCGATAAAACTTTACGTGTATGTGGCGAGCAGAGATTCATCGGGCCGTGTAATATCTGCCACGGATAATATCAGCCGGTTTTAACCCTCAGTAGATTTGCTGGGTTAATTTGTCATCATCATAAAAAGTCATCCAACTTGGTTTGAGGTTAAATTAAAATAATAATATTAACAAATAATGTCTACCGATTCACGTTACTTATCAAAAGAGTTTATAACGGAATTTATTAAAATTTACCAAAGTTATCAATGTTTGTGGCAAGTAAAATGCAAAAATTACATGAACAAAAATTTGAAAAATAAGGCATATAACCATACTTAACAAAAGTCTAAAAGTAATTTTTTAAAGTCGACGAGCCAAATTCAAACAAACCCGAACAAACCCAAAAAAGACGAGAGTTTTGGTACGTGCCGAGCCTAGTTCGGAGACCAAATCCGAAAGGATCAAATCGGTCCAACTTATATGTTGGTAAATGGGGGGTTTAAGTGTAGTACGCCGCGTCGAACCGCCGTTAAATTTAAAGCGAGGCCAGCAAATATTGATTGGATTGTCTATTTACATTTTCTATTTTATGGTAGTAATATACTGCCACTGAAAAGAAGAACCCTTTTCAAAAAGGAAAATAATTTTTGACTGCTTATCCAATATCTCTAGCACCTATTGGAATAATATCCCTACAAATGTTTATTGGGAAACCTCATTGAAAAGTTCGCCACTAGTTGTAAAGATTGTTGAAGGTGGTAGAGATTATAGTATTATCAAAAAATTACATTGTCGGACTTCCATTGTCTTTATTTTGTTACTTAACACAACGTTTCGGTTAGTTAGTATTTCTAACCGTCTTCAAGAGTAAACTGTTACTTCAACCTATAGACAACGTAATATTATAAAACTTGAGGTTAGACGCAAAATTCACTTAAGTTGTTTTATTCATAAAATAATATCTACTAAAAAACCAGTTTCTTTATATGAAAAAATTAATTTTAGAATTAACCACAACATGAACATCATAAAGAAAAATATAAAATTTCTTTCAAATATAATACTTCAATAATATATACCGGGTGTCCACGAAAGGTGGCTCGCCTCGCCAAGATAATGAAATAAGATTCGGGAGATTTGTATACGACATAAAACTGCAATTTTTGACAGGTGACTCAACATTATGGAACTTTCGGTTTAACCGGAAGTGACATAAACTTTCGATTTTTAAATGGTATATTTTTACTTTTTTTGACGCCATATGACATTCTATATACAACGATGTATCACTTGTCACTTTTTTTCACCAAGAAAATATTTTTTTTCCAATTTTATTGTTTTACCTATGAATACCTTAAAATCACTTATTTCAAATCTTTAATCTTGGGAAAAATACAATTGTACTATTTTTGATCCAATGCTATGTGCTATGTAAAATGTAATCTTTAAAGTTGTATAACTCATTTTTTTTAAATGGCAACAAGGTGGCTCGTCGGGTTAAGAAAAAGGAGTATTTTATTATGATTATTTTGATACTACTATAAGATTTTAGAAAAGCTGCCATTAAAAAACTGTAAAAAGTTAACATGTAACTTTCCTAAAATGAAGCATCTTTTGAGAATAAATTTCGATTAAGATGCTTCATTTTAGGAAAGTTCTAAGTTAACTTTTTAAAGTTTTTTAATGGCAGCTTTTCTAAAACCTAATAGTGTATGGTATCAAAATAATCGTAATAAAATCCTCTTTTTTCTTAACCCGACGAGCCACCATGTTGCCATTTAAAAAAAAATGAGTTATACAACTTTAAAGATTACATTTTACATAGCACATAGCATTGGACCAAAAATAGTAAAATTGTATTTTTTCCAAGATTAAAGAACTAAAATAAGTGATTTTAAGGTATTCATAGCCCTCTAGATAAAACAATAAATTTGAAAAAAAATATTTTCTTGGTGACAAAAAGTTACAAGTGACACATCGTTGTATTTAGAATGTCATATGGAGTCAAAAATATACCAGGTATCACATTTAAAAATCGAAAGTTTATGTCACTTCTGGTTAAACCGGAAGTTCCATAATGTTGAGTCACCTGTCAAAAAATGCAGTTTTATGTCGTATACAAATCCCCCGAATTTTATTTCATGATCTTGAAAAACAAAAAAGTTAGAGGGACGAGCCACCTTCCGTGGACACCCGGTATACCAATAATATTATAGAATCTGATCTGAAACTAATCTGTTCGGCTTTTGAAAGTAATTTAAAAAAACATTATCATTGGGTCGGATTGGAAGACTGATTAATTATATTAATCAAAATCCTACCTTTTTGTGCCAACTAGTATGTTACTGTCACCAATAGTTAATTTTAGTTGTTATAATTCATATTTTTTTAAAATTATTTTATATTTGGGAGATTATTCTCTATCTGTACTGAGCAACCATGAACTTAACACCTAGAAAACACTAGTATATTCTAGAATCTAGAACTTCTAAAGCCTGTTTTCTGTTTTTCTTGATAAATACCAATTTTTTTACTAAAAAAACAATTCGTTTTGTAACAAGTTATTAATACCGTGCGAGCAAAAATTATTTGCATCAAAGAGGGCCTTGCATCTAAGAACGTAATGCTTAGCCGCAGAGCTTAATACCTGTTGGGTGTCAGTAACTACCTGAATTAAAAATCAATCAGTTATTCCGTCATATTTGACAGTCGTTACAAGTAATTTTATTAATCGCTAATTTATCGCAAAACATTCATGGTTGAAGCGTATTTTCAATAGGGGGTTAGAGTAAATGATGAGTGGCAATACTATCCGGGTTTGTGCATAGACAATTTTCACAAACATTTTCCTAACGTTGCTTTTATTGCTGGGGATTTTTATTATTGCCTGAAAAGAACCGTGGCTGTGTTTGGGGAAACAGGTTATATACAACACAAAAAAGGAGCGGAAGACCATCTGTAAGAACAGAAGAACTTGTTGCAAATGCAAAATATGAAGAGACGTGTGAATTTATGCTTGGAGCATGGCGGTGGCCAATTTTAGCAATTTATGTAATTATTTTTCTTTTTCTTTCTGTATATTCTTACTTGTTAATTTTGTAAACAACAAAAATAAATTTCTATTTGTCTACTTATTTTATTACGCATTAGTTTGGCATAATATCATGTCATAATATGAATTTGACAAAATTTTAATCTAGATTTGGTTAGATATATTGTCCCCATATCATTGTGATCTCAACCAATCCCTACGTTTTTTAATCCAAATAATTTTTGCTCGCACAGTATTAATATTGAAAAAATTCAGAGAAACTTTAATTAATTTCAAATTAAATTATTCAAAACAACTTACAGAATAATATAATCCCTCAACTTTATACAATGAACTAACTTATAAAGTAATAATAGCATTCTAATCACACCAAAAGCTTCGGAAAACCGAACTTACGCGCACGGTGAAACATACGGTCGTTTTTCATGGCTTTGCTATTGCAATGTGAGCCTTCATCTCATCCCCACGGTCGGCTGTGCTTGCTGTGACATGGATTGACATTTTGTAATTTGTTGACGAAACTGTTCATCTGACTGATAATTTGTAAAAAATATTGTTGTTTTATCTAGGACGTTTATGGCAAGTGTTTTTTTAATTAGCCTAAGGATTAATTTTAGTTATTGCGAGTTACAAATTATCACTTATAATCTCCCTAGCAGCAGAATTATCGGGAATTAATTCTGCTGCGTAGGAGATTCGGTAAGAAAATTTCATAAATTATGTATTTTGATTTTATTCTGAGTGATTTTTACCTATAGATATAAAGCACTTCATTTTTGACAGAAAAATTATCACTTATTAATTTTGTTGGGTTAATTGGCTATAGGCTATCGCGATAGTCTCCCGTCGCTATAAGCAAAAAAAAAAACGGAGCCTTCTAATTGGTTGAAAATAAATTTATGAAATTTTCACAATTATTATGGGTTTTCAGGGCGAGTGGTTATTCATTAAAGCAATCCATATAAAAGCACATCCCTCGATGTTTTTAAACATTAAATAAATATTTCTAATTAAGTTTTTGAAATAAGATTTAAGCAGAATGATTACCAGGTATCATAGATGTAAAAAAAATTTAAAAAATATTGGTAATTTTTGGAATACCACCCTCGACTATAAAGGGTCTTATTTTTTAGCAAACAAGTACAAATAACAGTATACCTCCATTATGTTCTAAGCTTAACAGTCAAATCAGAAATTTAAAAATCGTTCTTCCTATATTGGGGAGCCTTTTTCTGTTTATAATGATTATGTAGGATCTCGTCTGCATTATAGTACTTGTTTCCTCCACGTCAAGAAAGGTGCTTATAAAACAGAAAAGAGTGTTAAGGTGCATTCTTGGCATTCCACCTGGTATGACCTGCAGGTCGCAATTTGCTGGGTTAGGAATCCTTAATCTTACACACGTTTCTATTTAGTTAAGTAAATTTATTTTTCTGAATAAATTAACATTTTTGCAAAGCCGTGATCACCAATACGTTACTCGGGGCTGACATAATTTACATACGACAGTTAGTACATTTAATTTTAGTTAAAGTTCGCAAAATAATTTAGGGTCAGTTGTGTTAACAACCTTCCACAGAGCATTAAGGACGCCAAACAAATTAGTTCGTTTAAAAACAACTTAAATATTTTTTAGTAGATTGTAAGTTCTGCAATATAAAAAAATATTGGACACATACATGGTAAAGTATTATTTATACCTAAAGTACACAATCGTTGGCACCCCCATAGTCATTGGCATAATTATTTAAATGCATTTTTAATGATTCTGATATTTAAAAATCCCGCATAATTCTTTTGATATTGACTTTTTACAGTATTCTATATATCGACATGAAATACTACAGTCGTTGGCAGTGCTTATAATTTCTCACGTGCCGGTTAAAGTTATCCTTGTAAAAGCAGTCGATTTTTAGCATATTGTGTGAAAAATTGACAATCATCGCCTTGGCTAAGTGCAGATATTGAGGCAGTATATACAGGTAAGTTTGTTTTTTATATTATTTTGATGAAATTAGCCTTTATTTCTTAAGGATTTGTGATAATTTAAAGCAAAGTTTAACCTAACCTTAAAATTTCTAAGGTGCCAACTACTGTATTCCAAATAAGGAGAAATTTAGTGCTTGGCACTGGTGCCAAGGACTAAATCCAATGCATTTTAATTATTTATACAATAATTGGCACCAATACATTTTTTTAAGAAGTATTGATATATTTTTTATATCATGACACACATAATTTTTGTACAAGTATAGTATAATAGTACTAGCACTATTCTTATAGAACCATGAACGAGGAGCAAGAACGTGGAGAACAGAATTTTGACGGGGAGGATAATGAAGATAAGTGGGATAGGGCAACCAGGCTTAAAAAGGCATTAGAGGCGGTAAAAAATGGAATGCCTAAGAAAACTGCTGCAAAGAAAATTGCTTTGGCTAGGTCGACCATCCAGTACCGTTTGAGTGACAAATTTAAATCTCCTGGATTTGGGCCTGAAGCATATCTTTCTGAAGAAGAGGAGGCAACATTAGTAAGGTAAAAATTTCAATATTAATTAAAATACCCAGTTACCCCTTAGCTATTTCTTTTTTCAGATGGATTGTAAAGTGCCACAGAAATGGTTTCCCCCGAAGGGTAGAAGATATTAAAGAGGCTGTACAAAAAAATCGTTCTCTCTGATAAAAGAGAAACTTCTTTTAAGAACGGTTATCCAGGGAAGGGTTGGTATGCACTATTTTTGGGATATGTTATTTGTGTACAATGAATATAAGTAAGAATAAAAATGGCATAAAATGTTCTGTATGTATTCGTACCTTTCATTTTAAGTGTGTTAAAAAAACAATTTTTCGAAGTTTACCTGTACTACATGTAGAAAATAATAATTATTACTTAATGGCTAAAATAATAATAAACTAATAGGTATTTAGATATTTTATTTTTTTATTTTTTAGCTTTAGTTCGTAAAAATAAACTAGTGCATAATTCTCAAATATTTATACCTTACTATGCCAACCACTGTATACTTTACCCTATTAAGTTCTAATTTTTGTTGTCTGTTTATCGATTATGTTATTTACACTTCATGTATGTACTTTTTTAACGGCTTCCATACATTACATATCACTTTGAAAATAAAAGTTTTTATTATTATTAAATTTATTTAAAATATTACCTAATATAAATAAAACCATTGTTAATTGCCTCATAGCATTTGTTTAAATAATTGTATTTTACATTAAAATAACTTAACAGATTTAGATGTTTTAAATATTTGGGCATCATATTTGCTAGGACGGTGCCGTAAATAAATTTGTTGCAAAATAAGACAAACCTACCCCCAAAAATAACCTTTATAGCCGAGGCAATATTATCATCCATTACAAGAGCATACATAGTAATTATTTACGAGAAATCAATAATCGAAAGCATTCAACAGCTAGCGTGGCAATACCACTCAGAACTAAATACTGTATTGATATTTATTAGTAGATATATTCTCACAACACCCTACTAGGTACCTGTTTGTATGTATTATAGTAGTCCCCATAACAATAATTATTATTTAAATGTAGGCTGGCGAGAATTAAAGGTCGCAAAAAGAGGGTTTAACCATTTCTAATGGTATATATTAGGGGGTGGTCCATCTGTTTCAACTTTTAAATTTTATGTGTCTCACCATCTGAGACTGTTCCACTTCATGAAATTTTAGTACCTGCCAAATTTTTGATCAATCCTAAATGGACACACCATGACCATAAAATGTGATAAAAATAGAGTTTTCGGTAAATTCCTATTATACACTGAAAAAAAAGTCTGTTTCATCCCAAATAAATGATGTATTTGCTTTATTTTTGTTAGTCACAAATAATCTTTATTTAGCTCAAACAAATATTGTTTGCAACAAATAAATTGAATTATTTGACTTTTATTTCATATTTGTTTGGTTTTTGTTTATTTATGTGAAATAAAACTTATTCGCGCCAAACAAAAAATTGTTTGCTACTCCTCTGCCTTTAAACGTCTACATTTCAAACAAAATATTATTTGCTGCAAATAACTTTTTATTTCGCCACTGCTTTTTGAGATCTAGGCAGGTACCAGGTAGAGACTGGAGAGTTTAGTCGTTTAGTGAGCGTCTTTCGACAAGGTGATATATAATTTTGTGTGGCAATGGACGTTCGCGATTGGCTAGTTGGCCATAACATGGGACATCTGTGGCCCTCCTTCGAAGGTAAGATTTTAATTTTATTGTTTATTACTTAAAAAAGACAGATAAAACATATTATACAAAATAATAATTACTAAATCATGCATGCCATGGAGAAATGCCCATTTAAAAACGTTTCAATTATTTTTGTATATAATAGAAAAAGTTAACAAATTTGTCTTTGCCATATTATTATATTATTTTATAAACATGCATATCGTTATTGTTTTGATTTCTGTTTTCAATATAATTATTAATATTCATGTTGTATACTATCAAGATGGCCGCGAAAGCGTCTCTTGCAGCCCCTTTGTGTAAAATTATTCATTTGCCTTAAATATTTATTTGCGTGAAATAAATAAAATTTAAAGCAAATAAATATTTATTTGCTTTAAATAATTTAAATATTTCGGGGAAACAATTATTTATTTATAACTATTTTTGATTGTTTGTGATAAATTTAATTTATTTCCCTCAAATAAGATGTTATTTTACAGGAACATTTAGTTATTGCAGTAAATATGGATGTTTAAGGAGAATAAGGCTCTCGTAGGCGCAGACCGAGTTTAATAACTGTCATATTAATTACAGTTTTGTTTTACAATAATGGAGTTCGCCGAAACAAATATTTGTTCCCTATGGCCTGAACAAATAATTATTTGAAATTTTGTCCAAAATTATTTGATTTTTAAGAGGGAAATATATGATATTCAAATAAATATTATTTAAATAAAATAATTCCGTTATTTAGCACGAAGCAATATAGGTAACCAACAAATATGTATTTATTTCCATTAAATAAATATTTATTCTGTTCAAATAATCATTTATTTAAATCGGCAACACATTTATTTAATTCAAATCACGAATTGTTTATTATACTTTATATTTATTTCTATTAAATAAATATTTATTCTGTTCAAATAATTTCGAAATTAGGATGTGTGCTTTTTGGCATTTAATTTAAATAACTTATTGTTTCCTATAAATAAATAATTATTTACTATTGAACATAATAATATATAATATAATTATTATTAAATATTTTTTGGTAAAAACTATATTTGTAATAAACAATAAGGTATTTAAATTAAATAATTAAAATGAGGTATAATCTCCCAAACTATTTAGAAGAGGAGCTGAAAAAAGAAATAAATCATACCACAGTTTTTATATATTATTATATTCTGTTTATTGTTACGAAAAATAACATAACTATATAAGAAAAGAAAACAAAACTGTAATTAACATGACAGTTATTAAACTCAGTCTGCGCCTACGAGAGCCTTATTTTCCTTAAACATCCATATTTACTGCAATAACTAAATGTTTCTGTAAAATAACATATTGTTTGAAGAAAATAAATTAATTTATCACAAACAATCAAAAATGGTTATAAATAAATAATTGTTTCCCCGAAATATTTATTTATTTAAAGCAAATAAATATTTATTTGCTTTTTTTATTATTAGCAAATAAATATTTAAGGAAAATGAATAATTTTACACAAAGGGACTGCAAGAGACGCTTTCGCGGCCATCTTGATAGTATACAACATGAATATTAATAATTATATTGAAAACAGAAATCAAAACAATAACGATATGCATGTTTATAAAATAATATAACAATATGGCAAAGACAAATTTGTTAACTTTTTCTATTATATACAAAAATAATTGAAACGTTTTTAAATGATCATTTCTCCATGGCATGCATGATTTAGTAATTATTATTGTGTATAATATGTTCTATCTGTCTTTTTTAAGTAATAAACATTAAAATTAAAATCTTACCTTCGAAGGAGGGCCACAGATGTCCCATGTTATGGCCAACTAGCCAATCGCGAACATCCATTGCCACACAAAATTATATATCACCTTGTCGAAAGACGCTCATTAAACGACTAAACTCTCCAGTCTCTACCTGCCTAGATCTCGACGCCAACCCTTCCCTTTGTCTTGTTCGCTTCGCGGAATCCGATTAAAAAGGAGTGGCGAAATAAAAAGTTATTTGCAGCAAATAATATTTTGTTTGAAATGTAGACGTTTAAAGGCAGAGGTGTAGCAAACAATTTTTTGTTTGGCGCGAATAAGTTTTATTTCACATAAATAAACAAAAACCAAACAAATATGAAATAAAAGTCAAATAATTCAATTTATTTGATGCAGACAATATTTGTTTGAGCTAAATAAAGATTATTAGTGGCTTACAAAAATAAAGCAAATACATCATTTATTTGGGATGAAACAGACTTTTTTTTCAGTGATAGTGTTGATTTTTTGGCGTCGGGATAACACTAGCGATAGTCTCTAACACCTTTCAATAAAATATTGTTTTTGTTTCTCGTCTTGTGTTAAAATACTGCTATATATATTCGTTTATCAACTTAATTTTTCGCTCAGCTGTATCATTAACAACTTTGAGGTTATTAGCAATTTCGAAAGCTTTGATTTATCTATTATCAGATTTCCAAGTCTTGGGATCATTGTTCAAAAAATCTTAATCTATAAAAAAAAGATTTTGTGTCAAAAGACATAAAATCAAATTTAGGTTTATTTAAAAAAGCTTATAAATAACTATGTCTTATGTAAAGCACGCTTTTTCCTGATGTCGTCTTCTGGCATTTTAATATCTGTTAATGCTTTGGCCATACATATTTTGATGTTATTTAATAAATTATCATTAAAAAAAGCGTAGGCAATATTTTCGGTATTCAAGCACCATAAGTGATTTACCATTTTGTGTACTGAAGTGTCAGGGTATAACGGGATTAACATTTTTTTAATTAATTAACTCTTTGAGAAACTCCAAATCGTGATAGTAAACGGTGCTGTAAACCATGCCTTAAGTTTTACTATAAAAATACATTACATCATCACATATGTCGATAATTAGATGGTAAATGACACAGACATGTAATATAAATAAACAAAAAATTCCATTCGTCGAAAACCATTTGTCCACAATAAGACATACTTGCAAAGTTTCATATAAGCTAGTAGGAGATTTCTTGCGAAATTGATCAGAAACACAGCTCACCAACACTGTAACGTTAGATTATAAATGAATATCAAAAACTCTGCGTCACTTGTAGTAACAATGTCCTTATAGCGTTGGCGTTGTGATTTCCCTTAAGCATTATAATTTAATATTATTAGAAAACTACCCAAGCAACAATACGACGTTGTTACAACGTTGCTTTAATCGACCCGACGTTGGAGCGCGACGTCAAATCGTCTTCGCCACGACCCACATTTGCACCAAATCGGTCACACAAGTTTGGGTCGTTACGACGTCGGGTCCGACTATATATAGTCCGATTAAATTAACCAACCTTGGAGTCGTGACAATGTTGGTATTACCGACTATGATTCACCTAGTTGCGGCAAACATGGTAGGATAGGCGCCAATTATTTACACTAAACTTTCTTGTTGTAGATAGTTTGGTGAAAATAAAATACCTGTTATTGGAGTACCTCTGTACTGTGGAATTAAGCCTTTAAACAGATATAATAAATATGGCTTAAAAGAATGGCGCAAACTTTCATAACTATAGATATTTCGAAATTAGTTTATGGGCCATCTCTGGGTCTAAATACTAAACACAATCCAGTTTTTTGATAAACATGCATATGAGAGCTTTAAAAATAAAAGGGGCCACAAAAAGAATAAGCTAATAAAAAAATATTAGTTTTTATTCACCTTACCAAGTTTTTTAATTATTAATATATTTTGTCGTAAAAATACGAAACATATATATATATACTTGTTTTAAAAAATTATTGTAGGGTATTTTATTGTGTTTTTGCGAAAAAAAAAACAAGTAAATTTGTAACGAAAAAGGAATTGCAACAAAATGGATGCCGTCAGGGCCCTATATTGTAAACAGCTAAAAATGGAGACGTCGGGAAAATGACTAAAACACTTTTTTGCCGTAAAATGGCAACTAGTTTAACTAAATGTACTACTTCTGTCCATACCTTACAAAAATTTTACCAATATTTTACTCTTTTCAACTTCGGTTGGAGATACTACGTATATTTATACCATCGCCGACCGGTTGTCGAAAAGAATGCACTGTTTTTATACGCTGTCATTTTTCGACAGCTTCGCGAGTTGTCTCTTACATGTCATTTATTTATTTTTGTCATCAACATTCGGTTCGTTTGCAAACGTTGCAACGCGTCATTTTCAGAGTTCTTTTCTGTTAGCTACATTCACTATCGGTGAATCGGTGTTGTAATCATCAGATGGGGTGTGCTGACGTATTGTATGATAATGTGCTGTTACAGGTACTGCTTTTAAACTTTTTATTTTTGTGTCTTTGTATTTTCAGTCTTCTATAAAAAGTAGGTACCTAGCTGAATATTTAAAGGGCCGACAAGGCGAAAGCTGTTTTTCATATCAAATTTACAAATAGGAAAACATAAGACTCCCTAACCTTACTTTCAGGTAATACCTTTACGATCTTCTACTGACATCTGTCAAAGTATAGAGTAGTAAAAAAATACCAATACCAACGTCATACCAACGTTGTGTTTTAGGACTATAGGCAACTTTTAGATAGTAGTTGTGCATGCACCCAATATCAAACTTGTTGCACTCGATAAGTTGTGAAATCGTCGATCAGCCTCCAGATTTCTGGTAACAGCTAAACAACGTTGAAACGACGTTGGTTTGACTCCTGTTTACATCCTGTACAAATACTGACTACTATATGGACACATTGCGACGTCGGGGTTGATAAAAAATTAGTTGAAAGTCAGAAAAATGCTGCTTGAGTATAGTAATTTGACTAGTAGAAAATTTAAAAAACACTTATATATTAAGTATTTTATCTTTACTTAGTAGGTACACATCACAAACGTATCTGATATAATTAATATACCATTCGTTTTCAAATATAGGCGATAGATCTAGGGCAATCAGCAGAAATTTGACTTCATTGATTTCTGTTAAAACCGGTTTCTGATCGGATCCAAATTTAAACAACTTGGTCTACTTGTCTTGAATTTTTAAAATATAAATAAATTTTGAATACTATATCACGACGTATATCAACATGTGACTTTGAGCTAGTCTCAACTACACTTTCATTATACCATTTAAATCCATACAAAGTTGGTGCTAATTTAAGTTTCTCAACTCTTTCTTCAAAAATATCTTTGCGTTGCAAAAGTTTAAAGCACCTTGCATAATTACGTCGCGTCTTTCTCGGGAAATATAAAGGAAATTTTCGTATGAGGCAAAATTTAATTTTCCAGAAGAAACAAGTTGAATTTAGTACTTGCCAAGATTAAAGAAAACTCATCACGCTGAGAAATATCCTAATGCCCGTTTTATATATCTGCGGATTATGCGGCCGCCTTAAGTATAACATAAACCGTCGTTATGGCTCGGGGTAATTGTCTTAGCCTTAAATATGTGTTGTTTTAAATGGCCGACTTGGGTTTACGGACCGCCAGGATAAGAAATTTTCTTTTTATTTTAGTTGCTGACTCGGCTTTTTATGTAAATAGGTTTGCGTATTTAAGAGGTTCTCCTAAATTACACAGAAGGCTACAGTTAGGCATTAAAATCTAGCGCCACTAAAGTACGATGCTTTTAAAAGTATAATGTGACACTATTTCTTAAAAGTAATCTACTGCTTGAACATATCAATGTCAAAAATGTTTCTATCTTCTAGAAAACATGCATCATTGTTTGAGCGTTTTACGATTCCGTACCCCTATATAGCCTGCCGGAAAAAACCTCGTTAAGTCTCATAGATTATGCTTTATTTTATTTTATGAGAGTCTATAAAGTTTAATAAATTTGATAAGGTTGCAAATTAAAATCGCATACGGTTTTCCCAATAAGAAAATTAATTTTATGTGGATTTTTCCTGAGGTTCAGTGAAAATATATAATTTATTTGTATACAGGGTGATTCACGGTGGATGGAACGTTAGACGTTTCTGATGAACCAGTAAAGGAATCGTTCTGAAAATTTGGTCGCGTACATAAACGGACATGCTCTACCAACCTAAAATATTTTTAGCAATACAGCGTTGCCGCTTTCACACAAAAATTATAGTAACTTCGATTTTTTAAATGCAACACCATATATTTTATTTTATTTTCGAACCCCCCATTACTTTCCTTACAATTTTTATTAACTCTACTCTATACTTATCTCTTACCGTTTCTAAGATATAAATTAATTTCCGTTTTTTTTTGTTCAAAAACGTCACTTTTAAAAATGCTGATAATTTTGAACTCTAAAACACTCTAAAATTTGGTAAATAGTTAACTAATATCATACGGCTCTTTGCTCTAGTCCCATATCTTAGTTGCAATATACAGGGTGGTTGAAAAATACACTTATTCTGGTAACTTGAAAAAGTTAAATACTACTACTACTACTACTACTAATTTTGATAAATATTTGAAATATTATAAGACTGTATATTAACTTTAGTTTTATGAGTACAGTACAGTAACTCGTTGTGTTAAAAACTATGCAGAAAAGTAACACAGACCGTGTAAAAATCTTAACTCAATCTTTATTAATTTTTTGGTTAACTATGTATAACAATTATTGTATTAACATACGGTCGTATGGTAAAATCAGATTTTACTGATTAGACTCTTACCATCCAATGAAACCCAATATAAAAATTGATCCATAATATATTTCATACAAATTTAGGGCAAAATATAACGCATAGTATAAAATAAAAAGTAATATGTACTTACATTCAGTTTTATTTCGTACGATTTACAGTTATAAAATCTTATGGACATATCATAGTTAAATCAAACATATACCCTCATGAATTTTTCAATCATAAAACATCGCTAAAACTCCTATAAAAATAAATATAGTTTAAAAAACTCAAAAACACGCTTTACTAATTAATCAAACTAAAAAGCGGAAAATAAATATAGTTTAAAATAATTCTTGAAATTCTTAATATAGGCAGAAAATAATAATGAACGATAAACAGTATTATTGTGAAAAAAGCGAGGGGTGCTCGATATACGAAAAATATAGCACAAAGCGCCCCACGCTTTTTTTTCACTCTAATACTAATGTTTATCGTTCATTATTATTTTCTGCCTATATTAAGAATTTCAAGAATTATTTTAAACTATATTTATTTTCCGCTTTTTAGTTTAATTAATTAGTAAAGCGTGTTTTTTAGTTTTTTTAAACTTAAATTATTTTTCATTTTTTAGTTTGAGTTATTGTTAAAAAAAAAATTTTTTTGAGTAGATTGAGCTAGATCAGTAGTATTGTCAGCGGTTCTTGATAAGTCTACAAAATTTAAATTAAATCTGACCGTTTAAAGTGGGTCAAAATCGGGTTCAAAGAAGTCGGTTACAAACAAACATACATACAAACCCGACGAACCCGAACAGACGATAAAAATTTTCAAAATTTTTAAAAAAAAATTGTCAAAATTTTATTTTGACGGGTAGATTTTTTTAAAAATTTTCTCTATTCTTAGTGACAATATCTATACGACCCCACGTATGTTTCATTACTATCGGTTATTGTAATAATTCTGACATATTGACAGGTGTCAAATTTTGACAAGAGAATTTTTTGCGTATTTTTTTCAACTTTCCACCGTCAATATACGATGAGCCAAACATTTCCAACAATAACTTATGGTACCAGCAAGAGCACCAGCCCATTACACACGCCCGGTGCGTGAGTACTTGGAATTGGATACGGCCTTTCCTGACAAGTGGATTGGTCGACGGGGTCCAATAGACTCGTACATACGACCTTACAGTTTTTTCATTAATATAATTTTTTTTTAAACATACACATATTGACAGCGGTCAAATTTTGACAGGATAATTTTTCCCGAAGTCTCCGCATCGAATACTATACGATTCCATAATTTGTTTGGTCAAAATCGCTTCTTCGTTTTATACATGACAGCTGTCAAAATTTGACAGGAGAATTTGTTGCGTGTAGATTATTGTATTGTCAGCGGATCTTGATAAGTCTACAAAATTTAAATTAAATCTGACCGTTTAAAGTGGGTCAAAATCGGGTTCAAAGAAGTCGGTTATAAACATGCCCACATACAATCAAACATACAGGTGAAGCTAATGAAAGCGTGTTAAAAACATTCATATAAACCATAAAACCTTATACCTAAATTCCTAAATCTTAAACCATCATACAAACTTATAATCTTCTAAATACCGCACACAACCTTACAATCTGTGAAACCCCGTAGAAATGCTTTAAGAATACAGGTAGGTATCGATCATAAAACATCATAGGATAATAAAATATTATAAAATAGGAAAATTTCTAAACTACAGCTGTTTCCCGATGCCACTTAAATTCAAACTTTATAATGTACGGGATTAATGTGCGTTACCAGGGTAAGTAAATAATATATTAATTAAAAACATTTAAAATATATTCATTAATAAAATATAACATATGATATGGGTATGATACGACTAAATAGTCCATAAAATATATAAATATAGTTTAAAAAAACTAAAAAAACACGCTTTAAAATTTATCAAACTAAAAAGCGGAAAATAAATATAGTTTAAAATAATTCTTGAAATTCTTAATATAGGCAGAAAATAATAATGAAAGATAAACATTAGTATTATTGTGAAAAAAGCGTGGGGTGCTTGATATACGAAAAATATAGCGGTTCTGAATAGGTCTACAAAATTTTAATTAAATCTGACCGTTTAAAGTGGGTCAAAATCGGGTTCAAAGAAGTCGGTTAAAAACAAACATACATACAAACCCGAACAAACTCTAACAAACGACAAAAATTTTCAAAATAAAAAAAAAAATTGTCAAAATTTTATTTTGACGGGTAGGGGAAGGAGGGGCACAGTATTACACGGGGTACAGTGTTATATTCGGAATTATAAACTTACGGAATAATTGCCACTTCCAGTTAAGACTATTAACTTCAATTATTCGAACTCGTGGTGAAATGTGAATTGTTTATACCACCCAAGTAGGTAAGTTTTTTATATTTTTTTTAGTCAAAAAGTAAATTGTTTATACAGTTTTACAATTGTCTTGTGTTTCTTGACAATAATATATCGTAAACTTTATGGTATCATGTTTAAGGAACATGTTTGTAGATTAGCATGCCATATAAAACATAACCTAAAAAAATTTTGTTTCCTAAAAACTAGCATATTTTTGGTAAAAATGCGATTGGGGCACAGAGTTACACACTATACTGGGGGAACAGTGTTACATGTAAAACAATAATAGAAGATCAGAAATGTTAATTTTTTCTATTGATTTGCACATACAAAAGAATGGAATATCTCAAATATCTCCTTAATCAATGCATTGTCATAAAAACGCTCGGACACGTTGATTTTATTTTTATTTTTTACACATTTCAAAAATATTTGTTTTTATACAGATTGTCCCACAAAAGCTTGGGACACGACAACTTCGTTTTTTCAAATGAAACACCACAATTTTTTTTAACATTTTTGTGTTTTACGGGAAATTCTACACAGATTCCATGTAACATAGTATGATGGCAAATATAATACAAGGTGTAAAAAATTACTTTAAACAAAATTGAAGATACGTCGTGTTTTTAGGTTAATTCCACGCTAAAAGTTACACCTGTTCAAGTGCCAGTAAATCAAGATGAGTTTTAATTATTTCTATTTTCGTGTCTCACGCTTGTCAATCAATTGACATAAGTTTGAATTGTAATATTTACAAAAAGTAGTGATATTACTGCACACTATGGGTTATTTAACCGATAATGAGCGAACCGAAATATTAATATTGAGGGGCAGCGGCGACGGAAAACGAAGTAAACAAGAAGTTTGTTATTTGTTTAATGAAAAATATTCGAACCGGCAGATTACTCAGTCGACGGTAAGCAAAATTGTACAAACATTTTCAACATATGGAAATGTTAAGAATCTACCAAAATCCGGGCGAAGAAATTCCTTAACTGATGATAAAAAAACTAGATTTGTCTTTATCCATCTATGAAAATCCTCACTCCTCACTTAATTTATTATCAAGAAACAATGAATCGCATAGAAGTTCAATCCGCAGATTTTTTAAAAGAGAAAAATTTCACCCGTATAAAGGGAATTACGTGCAAAAGCTTTTCGATAACGATCCAGTGCGGCGCCTGAATTTTTGTGAGCACATGATGGAATTGTGTGATTACAATCCAAATCTCTTAGAAGGCATCCTATTTACCGATGAAGCAACTTTTTGTCTTAATGGAAACGTTAATAAGCAAAATTATCGTTATTGGGCTCAGACTAATCCATATTGGATCTTAGAAAACAACACACAATATCGGCAGAAAGTAAATGTTTGGATGGGGATCATTAACAACAGGATGCTGGGACCTTATTTTCTTCAACAAACACTAACGCCCGAGAGATATATGTGGATTTTCTAACATTTGAATTAATTCCTTCTGGCAGTTATTTTCTCCAATGATCACGATCCAGATATTCCTGGATAACAGATATGGCTACAGCAAGACGGTGCCCGCCTCATTATGGGCATGCAGTTCGGGAATATCTGAACACAATCTTTCCAAACAGGTGGATTGGAAGGAGCGGGCGGTGGAGTGGCCGCCTAGGTCACCCGACCTTACCCCACTAGACTATTTTGCTTGGGGATACTTAAAAGAAAGGTTATATCAACACCAACCACAGAATATCGACGATCTGAGGAACATATCGCCAGAAATCGTACAACATACCGTACAACATGTCTATGAGAGATTCGGATATTGCCAAATAGTCCACGGGGGCCATTTTGAACATCTGCTGAAGCCGAATGCTTTGTTTCACTAGTTTAAATATAATTTTCAAACTTATTTTTTGAATTTTGTTTAAAGTAATTTTTTACACCTTATATTATATTTGCCATCATACTATGTTACATGGAATCTGTGTAAAATTTCCCGTCAAACACAAAAAAGTTTAAAAAATTGTGGTGTTTCATTTGAAAAAACGAAGTTATCGTGTCCCAAGCTTTTGTGGGACAACCTGTATAGAAACAAATATTTTTGAAATGTGTAAAAAATAAAAATAAAATCGACGTGTCCGAGCGTTTTTATGACAATGCATTGATTAAGGAGATATTTGCGATATTCCATTCTTTTGAGATACCCAGTATACTATAATGAATTAAAATAGGGTTTAATGTGTACACTTCTTTGTTATTTGATACTAATTTAAATATTCTAAATTGAAACATTTGAGTTTTAATTTTTTAAATCATTACATTTTGAGATTCCGTCTGAGTTTTGACTTGTTTTTTGTTGTTTAGACTGATGTTTATTTTTTTACCTGTTTTTTTTTGTATTTGTAAATGTTCTGAATCAAAAGAGCACTATTAGTAAAGGTAATCTAAATTTATTTGAAACGTTAACATTGTTCCCCCCCTTGTGTAACAGAGTGCCCCGCTAGTGGGGTACAGTGTTACATTCGACACGTGTAGAGATAATATTTTTTTTATAAAAAACCTATATATTTAGTTCAACAGACGTGCCGAAAATCAGTTGCTAAACATCACCAAACCTAAGCAAAATTAAATTGTTATTTTAATTTGACAAATAAAAAAATTATTAAACAAAATGTTTTTTGTTAACACTGTGCCCCACCTTCCCCTACAATTTTTTTTAAATTTTTCTCTATTTTTAGCGACAATCTATATGACCCCACGTTTGTTTTATTAATATCGGTTATTGTAATAATTCTGACATATTGACATGTTGTGTCAAATTTTAACAAGATAATTTTTGGCGTATTTTTTTCAGCTTTCCACCGTCAATATACATACGACCTTCTAGTTTTTTTCATTAATATCATTTTTTAACGATTTGACATATTGACAGCTGTCAAATTCTGACAGGAGAATTTTTGCTTATTTTTCCCGAAGTCTCCGCATCGAATATTATACGACCCCATAATTTGTTTCGTCAAAATCGCTTCTTCGTTTTATACCTGACAGCTGTCAAAATTTGACAGGAGAATTTTTTGCGTGCAGATTATTGTATTGTTAGCGGTTCTTGATAAGCCTACAAAATTTAAATTAAATCTGACCGTTTAAAGTGGGTCAAAATCGTGTTCAAAGAAGTCGGTTACGGACAAACAAACAAACATACAGGTGAAGCTGATAAAAGCGTGTTAAAAAAGATCTGCTAATTCATAATAAACATTTATAACAATCCCTTAGAAGTAAATCAAAAAAATATATTATAGGAAATGTATATGTTTTACAGTCATTAAAGAGGTTTTCCTAATTAGTAAGTATGACTTCACGTAGAAAAAAAGGACCTAAGACTCATAAAATATTATGATTTACTTTGTTATTTTTATCCTGACTTTGTATAGGTACGTAAATTATAGTAACTTTTCCCTGGGTTTTGGGTCAATTGTTAATAGAAATTATTTTTATTTCTACCATGCTACCATATTAAAGATTCATGGGATTTCTACAATTTTATTAAGGATAAGAAAATACCTAAAAACCACATCCTTGTCTCTTTTGATGCCGTTTCACTTTACACAAATATTCCTATTGAACTCGGTATTAAAAGTTTAAATGAAAAATGGAATATAATTAAAAATTTTACCGCCATTCCAAAAAATTTATTCATTGAAGCCACCAAACTTTGTTTAAATTCAACCTTTTTTCAATTTAATAACCGATTTTATTCACAAATATAGGACGTGGCTATGGGATCACCAATTTCTGCTGCTATTGCTAATTTGGTAATGAAGCACTTAGAAACAAACATTATAAAAACTTTAGATTACAAACCATATATTTTTAAAAGGTTTGTTGATGATTGCATACTGTGCATTCCTAAAAACAAACTACAATATACCCTAAATAAATTCAACTCATATCATGAAAAATTAAAATTCACACATGAAGTAGAAAATAACAAATCCATAAACTTTTTAGATATTAATATTACTTATAATCTTAAAGGCATCATCAAAACAAAATGGTACACAAAACCTGTATGGTCTGGTCGGTATCTGAATTTTAATTCTTATACTCCCAATGTCCCAATAAATATAAAGAAGTGTTGTTAATTCATTGGTTGATAGAGCTACTGTACTAACAAATCCAGATTATAGACCACAAAGCATAAAAAAATTAGAACAGTTCTCCAAAATAATAATTATTCAAAAAAATTCTACGAACCAATTATTAGATACAGAATAAATAAATATTTATAATTAACCAATCTTAATACTGAAGAAAATAGGAAGTTTATCTCTTTACCATATATCCCAGAATTAAATCAAAAAAGTGTTTAAACCACATACAATTTGTATCGCAGAAAAACCTGGGAATAATTCTAAAACCCTATTCACAAAATTGAAATATGAAACAACTTTAATAAATCAAGCAAACCTCATATACAAAATTAATTGTTCAGACTGTCCAAAAACATATATTGGGCAAACTAAGCAATATCTTAAAAACAGAATAAAAGAACATAAAAATATAATTAAAAATGCACATCAACCTATCACCGCTCTTTCAAAATATGCAATTGACAAAACTCATAATTTACGAAATTAATTACAAAAAAGGAAATATAAAAGAAATGATTCACATTAAAAAAACCAAAAATACCCTTAATTTTGGAACCGATACAGACAATCTTTGCAATGTTTATAACAACTAAATAACACAATAAAATGCAAAATTTTTACACCCAACCCTAAATAATAGTGAAGGGATTTTCCAATCAATCATTTCTTGTACGTAATTTCGAAGGTAGAAATAAAAATTAAGATAATTTTAGTATTACCTATTTCCTTCTCCTAGAAAGATGTTTAGTTTTAAGAGTATAAATAGTGTAGTGATACTGAACAATTGACAAGTATGTTTTGTTTTTTGTTAAAAATAAGTTCTGATAATTGTTTTTATAATCTAAATAACTGATATTAGCTTTCCTTGTAGTTCTAAAGATAGTTGTAAAATAAACCGAAACGTACAAAAATAAAACGAATTTCTATTAACAATTGACCTAAAACCCTAAGTTACTATATATTAATATACTTTTTAATTTAGAGAGTAAACTCCGTTTGGCAAACACTTAACTGGCTGTTTTATTTGATAATCTACCTATTTGGCTAGGTAGGTTAATATTTTAATTTTTTTTTGTTTTATATTTTTAATCCTCCTATAAACTCATCCGTATCGCGTCTTTCGCTTCAATTTTCTTCCCGAGCACAAAGTATTTGTATCAAAGAGTGCTTGGATTAAAAAACGTAGGGCTTGGTTTAGATCACAATGATATGGGGACGATATACCTAACTAAATCTAGGTTAAAATTTTGTGAAATTCATGTTATGACATGATATGCCAAACTAATGAGTAATAAAATAAGTAGACAAATACAAATTTATTTTTGTTGTTTACAAAATTAACAAAGTAAGAATATACAGGAAGAAAAAGGAAAATAATAACATAAATTGCTGAAATTAGCCACCGCCATGCTCCAAGCATAAATTCACACGTCTCTTCATATTTTCGAAAGTGTTGACCAGCATCTCTGGAGAAATGTGACCACATTCTTGAATAATCCTTTCTTTTTCCTTCTTAAGAATAATCCTGTATGTTCCATAAGATCTTCCCACTTCTTGGGACAGGCGACTTATACAATTTGTTGGCGTATTTTGCATTATTTCACGAACGTTTGCAACAAGTTCTTTTGTTCTTACAGATGGTCTTCCTGCTTCCTTTTTGTGTTGTATAGAACCTGTTTCCCTAAACACAGCCACCGTTCTTTTCAGGCAATGATAAAAATCCCCAGCAATAAAAGCAACGTTAGAAAAATGTTCGTAAAAATCGTCCATGCACAAACCCGAATTATTATTTTTCACTCGAGTTATCCCATCACGATATAGGCTCTTCCATAAGGCCATTTGGTCAATGACGTCCCTCAATGATTCTCTTCTTATGCAACTTAATCTTTATTAAGTTTAAATTGAGTTTAACATTCATCCTACCAGCCAAACTTCGTTTGTTTCGGTATTATTACTATTACCTCGTAGTTTACGAGAATTTCATGATCACACCACGCTCTGACCAGTGTACTACACGTAATGGTACTTATCGTACATCCCCGCAGTACATTAGGTCCAAGCGAGCCCGGACCACGGCTCTGCTGTTTCCTTTACTACACAAATTTTGATGCGTGCAAGAAAGAAATAACCGCATTCTTCGACTAAAAGGAAAGACAAAGAAAAAGTCTTAAGCCAAAATTCATATAATTATTATAGATATGGTATAATGCTTAGTTTGTAAAATAAGTACTATGAATTTACTTTTTTTCTTTAGATTTTTTAGATCAAATTTTTTTTTATTGAATAATTTTCAACAAACTTTGATATATTTTGAAGAAAAAGTCCATACTCAAAGTGGAGTTAAATGTATAGAAATAAGAAAAGCACAAAGTCTTTCTCCACAATTTTTTATTAGAATAACTGGGCGAACCTAGATTAATTCATAATAATTCAATTCGACATGCTGCGAGTGTAGAAACTCATCATCAGGAACACAAAGTAAATAGTACAATGCTGATGTCATTAGCAATAGAGAAAATAATAAGTGGGATTGAGCCGTAATGGAGCCCTCAATGGTGTACACGAGATGTAAAAATTGAATAGTAAGATGACCGACAAGACTTCAGAATACTGGAAAGTCAAGGGTTAGTGCAAAGGCCCTGTCTTGGGCAGATAAAAGAAAAATTAGGGAGTTTTAACATCATTTATAATTAGTGAAAAATCTTAAGTTTTATTCAACTTTGTCAGATATATGTAAAAGTATTGAAATAAGAGGGAAAGAAAAAATAGTTTTTCGTAAAATTCAATGCATCTGTAAAAGATTAAAAAAGGGGTAATGTAGCAAATGAAATTTAGTAAAATGAGGTAGAATGGTTTACCATTTAGCTTGAAGTAAAATGCTGTTAGGGTACCAGGCTTGTTACGGCCCAGTTACCCCGACAGGAGTCAAAACATACACATTGTGTTCAAAATTAATAGATTTTAGATTTTTAGATTAATAGATTATATAGATTTATAGATTAATTAGAAAAGTTTTTCTAAGATGTTCTAGTAACACAAATTTTTTAAAAAAAACCTTTTAATCAATTAATTTTGCACACAATGTGTATGTTTTGACTCCTGCCGGGGTAACTGGGCCGTAACAAGCCTGGTACCCCAACAGCATTTTACTTCAAGCTAAATGGTAAGCCAATCTACCTCATTTTATTAAATTTCATTTGCTACACCCCCCCTTTTTTATCTTTTACAGATGCTTTGAATTTTACGAAAAACAGTTTTTTTCTTTTTTCTTTCCCTCTTATTTCAATACTTTTACATGTCTCAAAGTTGAATGAAACCTAAGATTTTTCACTACTTATAAATGATTTTCACAAAGTCTGGTAAAAATCCCTAATTTTTCTTTTGTTCTCTTCATTTTTCGGCCCAAGATAGGGCCTTTGCACTAACCCTTGACTTTCCAGTATGCTGAAGTCTTGTCGGTCTTCTGACTATTAATTTTTTACACCTCGTGTACACCATTGAAAACTCCATGATGGCTCAATCCCACTATTTATTCATCAGCATTGTACCATTTACTTTGTTTTCCTGATGATGAGTGTTTCTACACTTTACAACTTTAATAAATCAAGCAAACCTCATATACAAAATTAATTGTTCAGACTGTCCAAAAACATATATTGGGCAAACTAAGCAATATCTTAAAAACAGAATAAAAGAACATAAAAATATAATTAAAAATGCACATCAACCTATCACCGCTCTTTCAAAATATGCAATTGACAAAACTCATAATTTACGAAATTAATTACAAAAAAGGAAATATAAAAGAAATGATTCACATTAAAAAAACCAAAAATACCCTTAATTTTGGAACCGATACAGACAATCTTAGCAATGTTTATAACAACTAAATAACACAATAAAATGCAAAATTTTTACACCCAACCCTAAATAATAGTGAAGGGATTTTCCAATCAATCATTTCTTGTACGTAATTTCGAAGGTAGAAATAAAAATTAAGATAATTTTAGTATTACCTATTTCCTTCTCCTAGAAAGATGTTTAGTTTTAAGAGTATAAATAGTGTAGTGATACTGAACAATTGACAAGTATGTTTTGTTTTTTGTTAAAAATAAGTTCTGATAATTGTTTTTATAATCTAAATAACTGATATTAGCTTTCCTTGTAGTTCTAAAGATAGTTGTAAAATAAACCGAAACGTACAAAAATAAAACGAATTTCTATTAACAATTGACCTAAAACCCTAAGTTACTATATATTAATATACTTTTTAATTTAGAGAGTAAACTCCGTTTGGCAAACACTTAACTGGCTGTTTTATTTGATAATCTACCTATTTGGCTAGGTAGGTTAATATTTTAATTTTTTTTTGTTTTATATTTTTAATCCTCCTATAAACTCATCCGTATCGCGTCTTTCGCTTCAATTTTCTTCCCGAGCACAAAGTATTTGTATCAAAGAGTGCTTGGATTAAAAAACGTAGGGCTTGGTTTAGATCACAATGATATGGGGACGATATACCTAACTAAATCTAGGTTAAAATTTTGTGAAATTCATGTTATGACATGATATGCCAAACTAATGAGTAATAAAATAAGTAGACAAATACAAATTTATTTTTGTTGTTTACAAAATTAACAAAGTAAGAATATACAGGAAGAAAAAGAAAAATAATAACATAAATTGCTGAAATTAGCCACCGCCATGCTCCAAGCATAAATTCACACGTCTCTTCATATTTTCGAAAGTGTTGACCAGCATCTCTGGAGAAATGTGACCACATTCTTGAATAATCCTTTCTTTTTCCTTCTTAAGAATAATCCTGTATGTTCCATAAGATCTTCCCACTTCTTGGGACAGGCGACTTATACAATTTGTTGGCGTATTTTGCATTATTTCACGAACGTTTGCAACAAGTTCTTTTGTTCTTACAGATGGTCTTCCTGCTTCCTTTTTGTGTTGTATAGAACCTGTTTCCCTAAACACAGCCACCGTTCTTTTCAGGCAATGATAAAAATCCCCAGCAATAAAAGCAACGTTAGAAAAATGTTCGTAAAAATCGTCCATGCACAAACCCGAATTATATTTCCAGTCACCATTTACTCTAACCGCGTTTCGAAAATACGCTTCAACCATGAATGTTTTGTGCTGTTCCGTAAAGCCCATTGTGTGAATTGTTCAAGAAATTGGAAAAATTAGCGATGAATCAAATTACTTGTTGTAACGACTGTCAAAGATAACGGAATAACTGATTGATTGTTAATTCAGGTAGTTACTGACACCCAACAGGAATTAAGCTCTACGGCTAATCATTACGTCCTTAGATGCATGACCCTCTTTGATGCAAATAATGTTTGCTCGCACGGTACTATCAGTCTTTCTTTGATTTATAATAAACAACTCATTTTGATGCCTGATGATGTATAACACAATGTACATAACGATTTTCAATGGAAACGTTTAGTTAGTGAGATATTTTTTCTTTAAGTACCTACTAATTTTTAATGGGTTATGTCACCACCACAGAATTTTTCAATTTCTTCTCCTATTCTTTTTTATGTTACAAAATGTTATTTAAACGTCTTCCAAGTTGAAATTTCAATAAATAGGGAACATTTTATTAGTTATTCAAGTAAAATATTTATTTTAAAAACCGTATTAAATTAATTTCTTTATAATATTTCGGCATTTATAGGAGGACGTGTATTCATTTGTATAATTTGTAATATTTTATTAGCAAAGTGGATGCAGCGCATGGCGACATCTAAAGTCGATTTTAGACACCTTTAACGCATAATAGCCCCCAGTATCGGCTCTTCTAGTGATGGGAAAAATCGAGTTATTTCAATAATCGATTACCGAGTATTCGAGTGATTTAAAAAACCGAATGATAATCGATTGTTCACTCAAATGCTATATGAGGGGCAATTTAAAAAAAATTCATTTTTTTTAATCACCTAAATTATCAACCACATATATTTTTAGAAAAGGTCGCCAGTTCCTTTTTTTAACTCGAGTGATCCCATCACTATCAAAAATCATTATGTTCATCACTCATTTCGTCACTTGAATGATTTCCGAAGATAATCGAATAATTCGAGTGATTGAAAAAACTGAGTGATCGGTTATTTTTCACTCGAGTTATCCCATCACGATATAGGCTCTTCCATAAGGCCATTTGGTCAATGACGTCCCTCAATGATTCTCTTCTTATGCAACTTAATCTTTATTAAGTTTAAATTGAGTTTAACATTCATCCTACCAGCCAAACTTCGTTTGTTTCGGTATTATTACTATAACCTCGTAGTTTACGAGAATTTCATGATCACACCACGCTCTGACCAGTGTACTACACGTAATGGTACTTATCGTACATCCCCGCAGTACATTAGGTCCAAGCGAGCCCGGACCACGGCTCTGCTGTTTCCTTTACTACACAAATTTTGATGCGTGCAAGAAAGAAATAACCGCATTCTTCGACTAAAAGGAAAGACAAAGAAAAAGTCTTAAGCCAAAATTCATATAATTATTATAGATATGGTATAATGCTTAGTTTGTAAAATAAGTACTATGAATTTACTTTTTTTCTTTAGATTTTTTAGATCAATTTTTTTTTTATTGAATAATTTTCAACAAACTTTGATATATTTTGAACAAAAAGTCCATACTCAAAGTGGAGTTAAATGTATAGAAATAAGAAAAGCACAAAGTCTTTCTCCACAATTTTTTATTAGAATAACTGGGCGAACCTAGATTAATTCATAATAATTCAATTCGACATGCTGCGAGTGTAGAAACTCATCATCCGGAACACAAAGTAAATAGTACAATGCTGATGTCATTAGCAATAGAGAAAATAATAAGTGGGATTGAGCCGTAATGGAGCCCTCAATGGTGTACACGAGATGTAAAAATTGAATAGTTAGATGACCGACAAGACTTCAGAATACTGGAAAGTCAAGGGTTAGTGCAAAGGCCCTGTCTTGGGCAGATAAAAGAAAAATTAGGGAGTTTTAACATCATTTATAATTAGTGAAAAATCTTAAGTTTTATTCAACTTTGTCAGATATATGTAAAAGTATTGAAATAAGAGGGAAAGAAAAAATAGTTTTTCGTAAAATTCAATGCATCTGTAAAAGATTAAAAAAGGGGTAATGTAGCAAATGAAATTTAGTAAAATGAGGTAGAATGGTTTACCATTTAGCTTGAAGTAAAATGCTGTTAGGGTACCAGGCTTGTTACGGCCCAGTTACCCCGACAGGAGTCAAAACATACACATTGTGTTCAAAATTAATAGATTTTAGATTTTTAGATTAATAGATTATATAGATTTATAGATTAATTAGAAAAGTTTTTCTAAGATGTTCTAGTAACACAAATTTTTTTAAAAAAACCTTTTAATCTATTAATTTTGCACACAATGTGTATGTTTTGACTCCTGCCGGGGTAACTGGGCCGTAACAAGCCTGGTACCCCAACAGCATTTTACTTCAAGCTAAATGGTAAGCCAATCTACCTCATTTTATTAAATTTCATTTGCTACACCCCCCCTTTTTTATCTTTTACAGATGCTTTGAATTTTACGAAAAACAGTTTTTTTCTTTTTTCTTTCCCTCTTATTTCAATACTTTTACATGTCTCAAAGTTGAATGAAACCTAAGATTTTTCACTACTTATAAATGATTTTCACAAAGTCTGGCAAAAATCCCTAATTTTTCTTTTGTTCTCTTCATTTTTCGGCCCAAGATAGGGCCTTTGCACTAACCCTTGACTTTCCAGTATGCTGAAGTCTTGTCGGTCTTCTGCCTATTAATTTTTTACACCTCGTGTACACCATTGAAAACTCCATGATGGCTCAATCCCACTATTTATTCATCAGCATTGTACCATTTACTTTGTTTTCCTGATGATGAGTGTTTCTACACTCGAAACATATCGAATTGAATTATTATGAATTATTCTAGGTTTGCCTAGTTATTCTAATAAAAAATGGAATAGAAAGACTTTGTGCTTTTCTTTTTCTTTGATATAGTTGTTTGTAAATTAAAGCAAATTTGGTACACGTATTACTTTCGTACAAAATTATTTGTTATGAAGTATGTAAAAATGGGAGAAATAGTACATTTCAACATCCTACATTTTAAAAATTAAATATTTATCAGATACCGACATAATAATAAGGTGAAACTCGACAATTTATTTCTAGGTGAATAAATGTATCTAAAAGTAACTTCTGTTTTAAATTTTGCACATAATTATCTTTATTAAAACGTTTTGAGCACATATATGTGAAAAGTACATTAAATTTATCATTCCATTTACATAGGCGTTTTTTTTTGTAATTGTGAAAAGAGCTTTCACCTTGTCACTTTAAACGTATTATGAATAACCAAAAATATATTTTAAAAGGTAATAACATGGAAATCCACTTAACTATTTTAAGTCGAAGAACATAACTGAAAAGGCAATTCACAACATTATTGAAGTTTATGTTTACCTTTGAGGATAAGGTTTTTTTCCTATTTCCAGGAAGGTTTTAGATAAGCACGTCCACTGCTCTCGTGCTCGTAACTGATTCTATCCCTAATGCATCGACAAGAAGGAACTGACAGCTTTAGTAGCTTTGAACTTTTCCAAGGCTTTTGACATGATCAAAACTAATTTCTTGTAAGCTAAATTAAAGTATTACGGTTTCTCTAATACTGCTGCTAATTTCATAAAATCGTCTCTCAACGGCCAGAAGCAAAGAGTTCATATTGGCGATCTTGTCTCATCTCCCCGGGATGCGTCCTCTGGCGTCCCGCAGGGATCAATCCTGGGGCCTTTATTATTTATATTATATACGAATGAATTATTTGACTCCGTCAAAGATTACCTTATCCAATCTTATGCAGATGACATGCAAATATACTTCAGTTTTAGATTGGATGAACTTTAAGATGTAATATAAAATAAACTCCGATCTAGATAAAATAAGCAAATTCTCGACTGCATTCAACTTGAAACTAAACCCTAACAAATCATACCTATCATACCTAATGGTTTTTGGAAATAATATTTTGAGACAACACCTCTTCGGAAATCTTAATATTAAAATAGATAACAAAAATTAGATATTGAGGACTCTATAAAAAATCTCGGAATATTTTTTTACCCCAATTTGAAATTCAATTTGCATGTCAACCACTTAGTACAACGCTCATTTTCTGTTCTTAAAACGTTGTATTCCCTTAGACATGTTCTATATTACACTTAAGAAACCACTTACTGATTCTATCTTCTTCAATTATTGTTCCTCGGTATATGGAGCTTTTCTAGATAAATTTCAGCAAAATCGAATACAGAAAATTTAAAATTATTGCGCGCGTTTTTCCTTCGACTTTCGGAAGTACGATCATATAACTGCCAAAATATCTGAGTTAAACTGGCTCACTATGGAACACAGAGGACGCGTTCATTTTTGTTGCTTTGTTCATAACATTATTAAAACCAAAAAGCCCACAAATTTATATAATAGGCTAAACCATCACGGCTCCTTCCATACTTCTCAAATTAGAACAGTACATGCATATCCCGCGTCACACCTCGGCATTTTTTCAAAAAACTTTTTTCTATCATGCTCCCAAATATTTTAGTACTTTGTTAAGCTTATCTCAAGCTAATTTTAAACATAAAATGAAATGTTATATATATATATATTTCTAAAATAATAGTAGGTACATAACGTTAGTTTTCTGATAGACTTATGATATTGGTTTGTAAACTATATTTATTTGGTAATTTAAAGTAAAGTTAGTTACACTTTAATTTGTATATGAATTAAATCTCTATTATATTCAATCAAACCCTTATGAAAAATAGGCTAATGTTTTAGACAATCCATCGACAAAAAATTCTGATTAGTTCTTATTTTATAATAATTCTGATGGTCATGATTAAATGAACAAATTTTTTTTAAACAATCAGGAAATAAATTATTTTTATATTATTATTATATTTACCCAATAAAAATTAGGTTTCAAGTAGACAGTAAATAACTTACAGTTGCTGTAGTTCTATTGTCCCAAGTAGCCAAAATGACAAAAATTACGTCTAAATGGTTTTGGTTATATACGTCTGTTGACCATAATATGACGTTGTTTTGACGTAGTGTTTCAGATGTGTTTTTGACGTCAGTGGTAAAACGTCGTATTGACATAATTTTAAAGTCTTAAAAATTTTGATTTAAAGCAACAACATCAATTAACTTCGGAAATCTTTTTAAAATTGTTATTTACTACTTACACCCACCTCTATAAGTATAAAAATCCCATAACAAAAATAAATAGTTAGTTATTTAAATGCTAAAATGAGTCATGTCACCATCGCGAGGTGGTCCATATTATTTCTTTTACATTTTGTTATTGTTGACATGCTTGCACACGCTGATAACGCCTCGTAGTTTAACGTTGCACATGTTTTATTATAGTGTTGATATCTAACTAGTATCATTAATAACTATAATTTAACCTGCAAATAATTTTATAATATGACAGATAGAAACATAAAGCTCTTGGAAGCCGTCCGTTCCAATAAAAAATATTCTGTATAATAATTATACTATAATAATAAGACATTTTTAAAACATTTTTAAGTTGTTATTTAAGTTATTATTTTGTTAGAAAAAACTTAGCTTTTGTTCATTTTTTGCATAAAATAAGTTCTGTTTTAGTTTTAAAAAAAAAACGTCCTTTTTTATTCGTGTCAGTCGTTCCTTTTTTAAATTTGTGTCCTGCGATTTCCAGACTTAAACCTGGCAACCCTAATTAAAATGAATAATGCAGTTTTTATATGTTTAATAAAAAACGTAAACCGTACAAGTACCTACTGGCCGATTCAATACTAACTATTAACTACTGTTCTGTTTTTTCTCTCCCGGCCATATCTTAATATCAACAAATATAATAATAAATGCCGAAACCCAAAACAAAACAATATTAACACTGCAGATGATGTCATCGATCCTGTGCGCTCGGATGTTTAGACTTCACCGCCATGTTATTTATGTGCATGTCGCATGTCGGTTCATTTTTCATGAAATAGACCCGTATATATGCACCCAGTAGTATTTTCAATACTAAAAGAGGTGATTTAGCTGCCATACAAGACGCCAAACAAAAAATGCAGATGAACGGTGGAAATTGTATGGTGTTGGCCTCGTATTTTACTGTGTGGTAAAATCAACTGTGGTTGAAAGTGTTTTAAACCATAGTTTTTATGAAGAATGTTCTATAGTTTTAATAGTTTTCTGGTGCCAAAACTTTCACAAATTCGCTTGTTTGCTTTCGATAAAAATTCAAGTAAATATTGAATATATTATTATGTCACTGTTACCATTAAAATAAGCACTACAAATCTAAATACAAATAAATTTTATGTTGTGTTATTATTATCGTTTTTTCTTTCTCAAAATGGGTCTTACATCACTGAAATTGACGTCATCATTTCGATGTGCTACCTGGAGTTTTGATTTCTTTTATGTTCAATTAGTAGAAACTAAGAATATATTTTTAAATATGCCAGCAATTTGATAATTCAGCCATGAACATGAAACCACTTCGGGGTATGTATTATGCAGTTTTGGTTAATGTTAAAAATTGCGTCACCACTTTATATGGGTATGAGCCCACTAGTGACGAATTAACATCACTCTAAGAAATATACAAGTTTAAATAATAATAAGTGAATACTACTAAATGACAAAATTTCAGTACTGTAGGTAGAGACGATTTGTCACTCGTTATATTAAAATTATTTTAATAAAATTAATATTCTCGACATGATATAATAAACAATGAATTAACAAGATTACACAAGATATGGTTTTAAATTTAATATATATAATTGATTTTAACTGTAGATATGAACGTCACCTCCTCAAGTGGTATTTCTAATACATAATACTTAAAGATAGAAAAATGAAGTGCATATTTAGACATTGTACCTACATAATATTTTCAAACCTTTTATTTTTATGAACGATATAAAAAATATAATATTAATTTTTATAAATTTTATTTTGTGCCACAAGAAAAAAAAAGTATTTCGTCCCGACGATATATTTGTTGCCTATAGTACTTATTATTCTCTCAAAACAAAGTGTAACGAGGTAATGACTTCTCCGCCCTTCCCCTAATAACTTAAAACTTAATAAAACATTACCCATTAAAAAAGTTATACTCATACTCATAACTTTTATTTTACCATTTTTTGCAAATTCATACAATTTGTAGCAGGTTCGTCACTTGAAACACTATCTCAACCGAATTTGGAATGAGGTAGGTAAGTTTAAATTTTCCAAATATCTAGAAAATGCTATCAATATGTAGGAAAGCATCTGAAATTTTTATATTTTGAACCCTGAAACGAGTTATAGTTTTAAAAATCATGCAATATATTTATTCAAAAAAGTTATCATAATTTTTAACAGGGCCCCCGCAACTATGAGCGCAATGCGTGCGTTGCACGCCGGCGCCACTCCAAAGGGGCGCCAAATCAATGGTTTAAAAAAATATTAACAAAAAAAAAATATTTAATTTTCCACCGGAACTTCAATTTTTAGAGAATTTAAATGTTTACTTTTTCAACCATTTGCAACAAGTAACGTACTATAGTCTATTTCAGAAAGGTGTAGAGTAATAAAATTGGAAATTCCGTCCAGTTCGGCCCAATTTCGGTGTCGGCCATAGGCGTAGGTAAACTTTGTGCATTTAATTATTTATGATAACTAACCAAAAGTATTATTTGTAAAATTGAAATTTCAAGTAATTGCGTAAGAGGATTAGAAAAGGTATATTTTCTGGCCTGAAGTGTCAAAATCGAAATATTGTATTGTCTTTTATCTTGATGAGACGTGGATTAATGAAGGCTATATAGTTCCAAAATTGTGGTAAGACAAACATATAACTAGTGCTCGCCAAGCTTTCATGGAAGGCCTGTCAACGGGTATTAAGGTGCCTTCAGGTAAAGGCAAGAGACTTATAATCGTCCATATTGGAAGCGAAGAGAGATTTTTAAAAGATGGTTTGCTAACCTTTCAGTCGATCAATACAGGGGATTATCACGAGAACATGAATTCGAATGTTTTTGAGGACTATTTTGGTGAAATGATAACATATCTTCCAGCTGATTCAGAAGTAGTTATGGATAACGCAACATATCATTCACGACGCACAGAGAAGACTCCAACTTCATCTTAGAGAAAACAACAAATTATCGACTGGTTAACCATCAAAAGTATTGAGTTTGAAGATAATTTGATAAAGAAAGAACTGTTAGCTATAGCAAATTTACACAGACATCGTTTTATGAAATATGCCGTGGAAGATATAGCAGAAAAACATGGTGTAACTGTGCTGCGCATACCGCCATATTATTGCGAACTAAATCCTATAGAACTTATATGGGCGCAAGTAAAAGGATTTGTAGCACGACACAACACGACATTCAAAATGAAAGACGTTTAGCTACTATTTGAGCAAGCCATTAAGGAAGTGACACCAGAGAACTGGCGAAAAGCAGTCCATCATGTCATTAAAAAAGAGGAGAAAATGTGGGATCTTGACCACCTGATCGATCGGACCGTCGACCCGTTAATTATAACGTCAAGAGAAGATGACCTTCCTCAGATGACGAAGAATATTATGATTTTTTATAATTTAATTTCTGTATAATGTATTTTTTGTATTTTGTATTTTTTTTATAATGTTTAATAAAAAATAATTGTAGCTAATACTATGTACATAATGATTGATTTTTATTCTGTTAAAATAAAATTATTTCCTTTTTACGAATATCCTACCTGCACGCCTTTGCCACACCATTTTCAGTGTTTGTGAATGGACAACAATAGGCAAAACCCATAAATTGACCCAAACCCGGGTGGTACTACCTGCACTTGATGAAAAGAAAGAATTTTGCAATGAAATCAATGCCAAATTATGAAAGTGGCTTAAATATTCGTTGGGTCACTCTGTAGTCCCTTTGCATACCTAATGAGCTTTTATTACTCTACACCTTTCTGAAATAGACTATATAACGAAATCAATTTAATTTTTTTTAACTGATTCTCAACTCACAATGTCCAATATCCGTAACCCTCCACGCACACACAGTGTGTCAAAACTATTTAAAGAATCTACTTGATCATTTTCAGAATTAGAGAGATGATAAAGTTTTCGAGAGGAAATACTTGCTCAAGCTGGAAAACTAGCCGCTGAACTTTAGATAGACCAAGTTTTCCTGCGTTAAATACTGTTATACGAAAGTATAAACCAAAATTGTTCGATTATGAACAGAGGGATTAGACACCTCAAGTCCAAAAATCGCTTATAAAATAAATTTATTTTTTAAAATAATTGATCAAGCGCTAAGTTCTTTAACTAGTAGGTTTGATATGTTGTCTGATTATGATAACGTTTTTGGTTTTTTTAGTGATATTTTAAATTTAAATGACGACGATCTTTTAAAAAATTGTCATGCTCCACAACAAAAGCTAACAGATCAGGAAAAGAAGCAGGTTGACGTGGAAGCTAATGACTTATTTAATGAGATCAAAGCTCTAAGATTATTTTCATTACCTGAAGCGTCGAATCCTCGCGACATTTTACAGTATATATTTGAAAATAATCTAACTTCCTCTCTGCCAAATATAGCATATCATTAAGAATCCTCCAATTTTACCCGTGTCTGTTGCTTCTGGTGAGAGATCCATCTCAAAAGTAAAAATAATTAAAAATTATCTGAGGTCGACTATGCTGCAAGAAAGGTTATCTGGTTTAGCAACCTTAGCGATAGAGCAAGATATCCTTCATAAAATTGATTTTTGTAATATTATTAATGAATTTGCCTCAGCCAAATCTAGAAAAATATCTATATAATTTTAGAACTTACTCTTAGATTTATTCAAATCAAATCATTTATTTTCATGTGAACATGCTAATGCATTTACATACGCCATTTAAATATAATATATAATTTTAGATAAAACCATTTAACACTATTTTGTTTTTAAAAAAGACCAAAACACAAAAAACATGTTAAAATTCACAATTAAAAAAAAAAAAAAAATCAACAATTTCTTTATTTTCGCTTTAAATTCCTTTAATGGTAGGTTTCTTAGATTATGTGGACGACAATTTAAAAATTTTATTACAAGGTATCCAGGGCCACTCTGACATCTCTTTAATCGGCATTGTTTGTGATTTTTCTTCCCCCTTGTCGCGGTCAAGGATGCCATTCTCTATTTCTCATACGAACTATACGAAGTTGTTCGCGAAGTTTCTTTAACAACGTAGCTGAGCAAAGATATTTACTTTGCTTAGCTGTTTAAAAGGAGCAAATGGAAAGTATTTATTGACTTGCAATGATTGACTATGGGTATGGCCCGAAAATGGTATTGATAACAGAAAAAAAGGTCATTTTCGGACCACGCCGCGGTTTTCTGAAATGTAAATGTGATCATTCAAGTGTCAAAATGCTCATTGGCATTAGAAGCCTGATTACTGGTTTCCCTGTCACTTGTCATTATGAACTTTTTTTTTGTTATAAAATTGTTTTCAAAATCCAAAATGTTTGCCTGGTAATTTATTATTTTTATGCAGAAAAACAATCTTAAAATAATGGTAAGTAAGTGTATTAGCATTCCTGTAAATAATCAATCTATTAAAAATTAGAAGTTATGTTTTCAACTAACACGGTGACTTGTTAAAAATGTTGGTCTAATATTAAAAGCTACAAAATTAATATTTACACACTACCATTACGGTTACATATTCCTATAAAAGTAACGCATCGAAATAAAACGAGCCTATAAAATAATAATAATAATCGTATATATCTTTATTTTCAAGTAACTAAGTATAGTTTATTACAGGAATTAACTTATATATCCAAGTAAAGGATTTGCAGGAATGCTTATAATAAAAATATATTTCATAGATTATTTTACACATGCAGAAAAGAGACATGGCCATGGAGAGAATTTGGAAATTGAAATTGTTTATGATAAATTGTTTAAAAATTAAGTTGCGAAAAATGTTTGCATGCATTCAATAATTTTTTACATTTATACGTTAAATATTATAATTTTATGCCAAAAATGTAAAGTACCTATTAATTATTTTTGCCACCTACCTACGCCTATGAATATATAAAAATCCTAACCGACAAATAACCCAACTTTTTATGTACTCACCTATGAAAAGTAACTGCAGAATTATTATATTACGCATTCTTGAACAATTCACACCTGTGACCCATCTTAATTAGTCTTCAAAAAAATATCACAAAACACTAAAGACACAGCAATTATTACACAATACCGATAAACCGAAACAAATTTCAAACAAACTTTCTAAGAACGACCAAATTAAACCCTTTATTTCTCTGTGGACCAAACGTCGATGAAATTATGAATGAAAAACGTCTGACGAATAGGAACGCGGCCTCTTTTACGTTGCCAAACTGCATAATTTTTAAGGGAAATGTCTATAGGTTTTAGACAAAGATTTAAATTTACCACATAACGTCATATTTTTCTCTTCTGCAAAAAGGTAAAACCTATAGATTTATGGCTTTAGGGATGAATATGTTTATGGGTGTTATGAAATATTATTTCTATTTTTGAAATTGTAGATTATTTGTTCTCAATAAAAGACGTTTAGTATTATTACTATCATTATTGTATTAATACCTACTTTTAAGAGCATACGTTTGGCAAAAAAAGTGGAGAGGCGCAATTGGGAGCAGGAGTTACATCAGAATGGGATACGATTTTGTCAATAGATTCATTTGTTATTGCTTCATCTATAGCTAGCAGATCATTGGTAAAAACCATGTGATTTGAATTAAAAACAACCTAAAAATTGATTCTCCTAAACTGGTACAAGTATGTTTTTCCTTTCCCTTCCCAAACTAGTTAATAATTTTGAAATACTTTTATCAATTTAAGACATGAATTAAAATATTTTCCAAAAATAAAGATATCGTCAAGGTAAATAATGATTCTGAAATCTCTATCTTAGGTAACTAGCTACTGGTTTTACAACTTTGTAAAGAGTAAGAGAGCTGTACTTAAATCAAATGGTAAGCAATTAAGCTAATATAATTTTTTTAGAAGGGTCAGGCATAGCAAGGTCAAGTCTTTTTGAAGTTTTAATCTCTAGCTTTTTCATCTCCTAGCTAGACTTTCCCTTGGAACAAAAATGTATCTATTGAATTTGTTGTTACATTATTTCAGTTGAAAGCTCCTATTCCCGCCGATTTTTTTTTTTTGAAATTATGGTTCCCAGAGCCGACATGTCGGCTCCTATTTGAGACTGGATGGTTTATAGGAAACGAGAATTGTTCATTGATTGCGAGGAAGAAGTAGATTTTATTTCCTTATTTTTTCGATACTAGGAATTTCCTTCCTTCCTTCCTTCCTTCCTTCCTTCCTTCCTTCCTTCCTTCCTTCCTTCCTTCCTTCCTTCCTTCCTTCCTTCCTTCCTTCCTTCCTTCCTTCCTTCCTTCCTTCCTTCCTTCCTTCCTTCCTTCCTTCCTTCCTTCCTTCCTTCCTTCCTTCCTTCCTTCCTTCCTTCCTTCCTTCCTTCCTTCCTTCCTTCCTTCCTTCCTTCCTTCCTTCCTTCCTTCCTTCCTTCCTTCCTTCCTTCCTTCCTTCCTTCCTTCCTTCCTTCCTTCCTTCCTTCCTTCCTTCCTTCCTTCCTTCCTTCCTTCCTTCCTTCCTTCCTTCCTTCCTTCCGCAGGCACTCCATTAACAACTTAGCTTAGCAAAGATTTTTACTTTGCTATGCCGTTTAAATGAAACCAAAGGAAATAACCTAATAGCAATAAGTACAATAAATCCACGGAGACAATGTAAGTAACAACAAAAATGGCGCCGAGCCGGTTCCGGAGTATATTAATATGTTGTCGATAAAGAAGGAAAACCTTATAACAAGAGGATTGCGTGCATGCCCATCCCTTTTGGGCGCCAAAGTATGTGACCGTCAAGCCGTGCGTACAAACGTTTTTTTTCACCCATAAAACTTTTATTTGCGCACGGGATCAGGTGAACGGGTCTAAAGGTATATAAATACCGTGCGAGCAAAAATTATTTGCATCAAAGAGGGCTTGGATTAAAAAACGTAGGGCTTGGTTTAGATCACAATGATATAGGGACAGTGGCGCAGCGAGGGGGGGGGGGGTTAGGGGTTAAACCCCCCCCACACGCCCAGACTAAGATTAAGATGGTTTTTTACGGTGTAGACCAGGGCTGAAGCCTTTGAAAATGGTAAAAAGTGAAAAAAAATAATAGTAAGATGAAACCCATAGGAAAAGAAAGAGAATATAACAAAAATGAAAGGAAAAATAATTTACGGGCGATCCGAGGTCGGGAAGTGGAAGGGGGTGAGTTTTTAAGGGTAGAAAACGATTTATCTCGATTTCCGGCAAAACTATAAGTCCTATGGAAAAACGTTAAATGGCAAAGTTGTAGGTAATAAAAAGCAAGAAAGAACTTTTGTATTTACACATAACCAAGTTTTTGGATTTTTATTTTTATCTTTTACAAGAAAATTTTTTTTTTACGAAATTTGGTGAAAACTTACCTTTTTATGTCCCAAACACATTTTAATTTTTTTGATTTCAAATATTTATTTTTTCACCTTATTTTGACTTAATATCGAAAAAGCACCCTAATTTTCAATCGAAAATTCTCACGTCAAAATATCTGCTTTTTTAAAAAAGTCGGTGGGCTTTTTGTTCGTTGAAATCCCTACTTTCTAATGGTGTAAAAAAAATATACATTACTATGGTAAATGTGATAAAATCTCCTTTAAATATTTTCAATCGAAAATTCTCACGTCAAAATATCTGCTTTTTTAAAAAAGTCGGTGGGCTTTTTGTTCGTTGAAATCCCTACTTTCTAATGGTGTAAAAAAAATATACATTACTATGGTAAATGTGATAAAATCTCCTTTAAATCCTACCTTTAATAATTATATTTAGAACAACTATTTTCGCATATTTTTTGCGATCTTTATGTTTTATGGATTTGTAATTTTTTTGTTTATCAATGTAACATGGAATCTTACATTTTTCGAGTAATTAAAGTATAAATTTTAATAAAGAGCTCAAAATTGTACATAATAATTAAAAAAAAAAATCGGATTCGAGTTTTTTTCGTTTCATTGCATTTTTTGAGAACATTTACCATAGTAATGTATATTTTTTTTTCACCATCAGAAAGCAAAGATTTCAACAAACAAAAAGCCCACCGACTTTTTTAAAAAAGCAGATATTTTGACGTGAGAATTTTCGATTGAAAATCAGGGTGTTTTTTCGATATTAAGTCAAAATAAGGTGAAACAATAAATATTTTAAATCAAAAAAATTACAGTGTGTTTGGGACATAAAAAGGTAAATTTTCAACAAATTTACTTTTCTTGTAAAAGATAAAAATAAAAAACCAAAAACTTGGTTATTTGAATTTTTCACATAAATTTTGAGGTTATGTGAAAAAAGTGTAAATACAAAAGTTGTAAATCTTTTTATTACCTACAACTTTGCCTTTTAACGTTTTTCCATAGGACTTGTAGTTTTGCCGGAAATCGAGATAAATCGTTTTCAACCCTTAAAAACTCACCCCTTTCCACTTCCCGACCTCGAATCGCCCGTAAATTATTTTTCCTTTTATTTTTGTTATATTCTCTTTCTTTTCCGATGGGTTTCATCCTACTATTATTTTTTTGGTTTCAAAAATTATCGAGCCTGGTTTAATTTTAGTTTTTAAAATTTTGAAATCCTGTTCTTTTTTTTGAAAACCCCCCCTAATACAAAATTATGGCTGCGCCACTGTATAGGGACGATATATCTAACCAAATCTAGGTTAAAATTTTGTCAAATTCATATTATGACATGATATGCCAAGCTAATGAGTAATAAAATACAAATTGATTTTTGTTGTTTACAAAATTAACAAAGTAAGAATATACAGAAAGAAAAAGAAAAACAATTACATAAATTGCTTAAATTGGCCACCGCCATGATCAAAGCATACATTCACACCTCTCAAGTTCTTCTGTTCTTACAGATGGTCTTCCTGCTCCTTTTTTGTGTTGTATGGATCCTGTTTCTCTAAATACAGCCACGGTTCTTTTCAGGCAATGATAAAAATCCCCAGCAATAAAAGCAACGTTAGGAAAATGTTCGTGAAAATCGTCCATGCACAAACCCGGATTGTATTGCTACTCACCATTTACTCTAACCCCGTTTCGAAAATACGCTTCAACCATGAATGTTTTGTTCTGTTCCGTAATGCCCTTTGTGTGAATTGTTCAAGAAATTGGAAAAATTAGCGATAAATCAAATTACTTGTAACGACTGTCAAAGATGACGGAATGGTTGATTGTTAATTCAGATAGTTACTGACACCCAACATGTATTAAGCTCTACGGCTAAACATTGCGTCCTTAGATGCATGGCCCTCTTTGAAGCAAATAATTTTTGCTCGCACGGTATTAGCCGTACCACCCCTCACAGCATCGTTTCCATAATGGGCTTTAAATAACTCAATATAGACAAAAAACAAGAAGTAGTAATGAAATCACAAAGACTGTAGATAGTGAAACAGAATTAGGTTGAGATTAAACAAATTTATTAAGTATGTATTGTTTTACTTGTTAGTGTTGTAAAGTTAGTTAGGACAGATTTTATTAGCATATTTGTAAGACTATGTGAATTAAATTAGAGTTAATTTTTTTTTAATCCATCACTGATTTCTTCTCCTAAAATACCTGTTGTAAATAATGCATTCTGGCTAGAAATTTGCATTTTGTTAATTAATGTCAAAAGGGTAAGACTATATACTCTACTATTAGGTACTACTTGCATCGGTGTCCCCGTGGTTAACGCGGCAGACACTAAAAACTCTAGGACGGGAGTTTGTGGGTTCGTATCCGACGACCGGAAAACTGGTTCGAGCCCGGTGGATTTAAGTGGTATAAGTGTTGATGTGGTTCCAGCCACCCAGGGTCGAGCAAGATTTGAGAGTGGAAAATATATCATCCCCCCATCCCTCCCCGTTTACGACGGTAACCGGGCCATATTAGATCGGATATCTCGTGGGGTGCGGGGGAAGAAACACACTTCCCAATCGGTAGGTTATGGAAGCGCGAAACCAAGTGTTGATAGCCAGAGGCGGATCCAGGGGGGGGGGGGGGGTAATGGGGCCCGGGCCCCATAAATAAAGCTCAGATTTTCTGAGAAACATAAAATTATAGCAGTGTTATGGAATGTGGTTCCAATGTATCTTCCAAAGATTAATGACGAAAAATTCTTTAGTGCCATTAAATTTTAGAAAGAAGATATACCAGGAGAAAAACAATTAAAACTTGAAGGCGAATTAAAACTATGGAAACTTTATAGTAGGGAAGCAAGTTTGGTTACGCAGATGATTGGGTCTTAGCGACACAACATAAGAGTTTTGAGGTAATGGAAGCAACCTTGTCATCTGATCTGGTATCCATGGATACTTACTTTCGCAAATGGAGACTACAATCGAACCCCATAAAAACAGAGGTCACATGCTTTCATCTCTGCAATAAATCAGGGAACAGACAACTCGACGTTCACTTCGAGGGAAATCGTCTCAAACACAACGCGTGCCCAAAGTATCTCGGAGTGACCCTGGATCGAACACTCACCTATAAACGACACCTGGAGAATACTGCAGCCAAGCTAAAAACAAGGGATAATATTCTCCACAAGCTGTGCGGCACTACATGGGGCTCTTTGGCTGACACGCTACGCACCTCAGCCCTTGGGCTGGTCTACTCATCTGCAGAATACTGCGCTCCGGTGTGGATGAATAGTACTCACACGAAGAAAATTGATGTGCAGCTAAACAACACGATGCGAATTATCAGTGGGACTATAAGATCGACCCCAACATATTGGCTCCCTATTCTGAGCTACATACCACCTACTGGCCTGCGAAGAAGGAGTGCCTTTGGGAATATAGGAAGATGTCCAATAACCCCCAGCTCCCTATCCATCGCGACGTGCCTGATTTGGAAACAAACAGACTCAGATCCAGACATCCGACAATAGCAACAGCCCAGGAACTACACAGAACAGAATTCAACCTCACACAGTCCTGGAAGGAGAAATGGCAGGAGGCGTGCCCTGGACACTGTCAAGACCTCCCATGCATCACCGAGAGACCACCTGGATACGGACTGCCCCGCAAAATATGGTCATCCCTAAATAGAATACGCACTAACCACGGAAGATGCGCAGACTCTATTCATAAATGGGGTAAAATACCAACTCCCAGCTGTGACTGCGGAGCCGGCAGACAAACTATTCGTCACATAGTGGAAGCATGCGAGACAAGGGCTTATGATGGGAGTTTCTCGGATTTCCTGATGGCGACAGACGCCGCAAAAGACTACATACATAACCTCGACATCTGTCTATGACTGTATAATTCTGTTTGTCTCGCTTTGTGTTATGTTTGTTATATACAGGGTGTCCCGAAATTAGCTGACAATATTTTAAGGAGATAAAGTACTTCCAAAAATAAGACTAATACCTTCTATTAATATACATTCAAAAACGCTTCGTTATGGGGCTAGAGCCCCCCGAATCGGAACCATGATAAGCAGTTTTTTCACAATATCTCAAAAACCGATTAGGGTATCGAAACAAAATTTGATACATGTTTTACCCATGACAAGACGCAATAAACGATTCAATTAGCTTAACTTTATTTCTTCCAGTGGCGTCCCGCTGGGTAGGTAGTTGGGAGAATATTGCTCGAAGTTTTTTATTTTTAGGAATTTTTAACTTTAAGTGCAATTTTTGGAAGCTTGAAGTCTTTTGTTGAAAAAAGGTACTCTTATTTCATTGCGGTAGGATTCACCATTTTCCAGTAAAATCGATTTTAAAATTTTCGGTTATTTGAAATCCGGTGAAAAGGCTAAGGTTTTTTTGCATATCTCAGCAAACACTTAATATTAAAACATAAAATTTATTAGAACTTCTACTAGCGACAAGGCATATGTATTAAAGGATGTTACTTTAAAATATTTTCCAGTGACGTCGCACGGGGTGGAGCCTTAAGTAAATATTACTATTATTTTTTTTTAATTTCATAGTTTTAATGTATTTTTTTTTTAATTTTAAATTTTTTGTTAATAAAACCTTCCATTATTGTAATTTGACACAATGTAACGTTTTTAAATTAAACATATTTTTAGATTCCTTTGTTTTTTAAATATTTATTTTCATGAAGATTTTAAGAGAGTTTTAAAATAAAACAAAAAATAATAACAAATTGCAAATCAAATTTGATTGTGAACCACACGGGAAACTAATTCTTAAGCAAGTACCAGTTATGTGTCCCCAAAAATAATAATCAAGGGGATTTAAATCAAGTGATCTTTGTGGCCAAGCTATGGCTACCAATCCACCTGGTAATTTTCTTCAAGCCAATTCCTCACTTGACGTCCGTAGTGAGCTGGTACCCCATCATGTTGAAAGAAGTGCCCTAAACGTAAATCCAGTGGCACATTATCTAATAAATCCCCAAGTTGATCATGTATTATTATTATTTGTCGCTAGTAGAACTTCTAATAAATTTCATGTTTTAATATTAAGTCTTTGCTGAGATATGCAAAAAAACCTTGGCCTTTTCACCGGATTTCAAAAAACCGAAAATTTTAAAATCGATTTTACTGGAAAATGGTGAATCCTAGCGCAATGAAAATAGAGTACCTTTTTTCAACAAAGGACTTCAAGGCTTCTAAAAATTTCACCTAAAGTTAAAAAATCCTACAAATAAAAAACTTAGGGCAATATTCTGCCAACTACCTACCCAGTGGGACGCCACTGGAAGAAATATAGTTAAGCTAATGAAACCATTTATTGCGTCTAGCTATGGGTAAAACATGTATCAAAATTTGTTTTGATACCCTAATCGGTTTCTGAGATATTGTAAAAAATCTGCTTGTCATAGCTCCAGTTCGGGGGGCTCTAGCCCCATAACGAAGCGTTTTTGAAGGTATATTAATATAGGATTTTAGTCTTATTTTTGAATGTACTTTATCCCCTTAAAATATTGTCAGCTAATTTCGGGACACCCTGTATAAGTAATTTCACTCACATAATTCTGTCCATGTATTTTGTAAGTTTCTTTTTATCCTGTAGGAATGTGCTTTGCCATACGATAAATAAAAATAAAGTAGGGAAGCCCAACAGGGGATTTTGGGATTTACTCAAGCGCGACAGATTAACATATGGGGGATACCTTGTACCCTGTTGAGTACCTCTGCCATGTCTAAGCCCTCTATATAGTGCCGCGCGTGTACGGCAGCTAATCAGAATAGTAAAAAAAAATCCATAGCTGGATTTACTCGAGCGCGTCAGATTAAGGTGTGGTGGGTTAATTACATGCTAATGAGTCTGCATTTCAATAATCTGACGATTTGAGCGTGACGTAAGAGAGTGGGAGGGTAACAAACTTGCAAAAAAAAACGGCACATGGACATTCTCGAGCGCGGTCAATTTTTTTTTTATTCTGAAGGAAATAATTCAAGGATGACGGGAAAAATATAATCTGCCGATTACCACAAGCCGAAATAACAGAAATCGTCAATAAAGTTTATTAGCGCGTGCAGCTGCAGTGGAGCACTCCGCGCCTCAATGTCTCTTTCTTTATCACTCACTCTCTCGCACCGTCCCCACACTACTTTCCGTCAGCCATCACGCCATCACAGGCTGATCACAGCATTCGTGGGATTATATGTACAGGGTTATTATTTTACATTTTAGTTTGTCCCACTTTTAAAAGCCTGTAACTTTTTTATTTTTTGAGTTAGCGCGTTCACTCAAAAAGTAGGATGTAGAACTTTTGGCCAAGTATTTATGGATTTTGTCAAAAATGACAGTAGGTGTCACATGACACATTTAAAACCAAAAATTTAATTTTTTTAAATGAGACACTTTGTATATTAGAAACGCATTAGATGGTTCCTTTTCTTCCGATTTCAAAAATATAACACACTTATGCATTCTTCTCTTAACTCCATCAAAAATATGTAAAAATAATATTATTAAAAAGCATTAAGATAGTTATGAAACCGTTTTGTTGCTATGGATTTTGTCTTTATTTATATCGCAGTATGTCACTCTTATTGTTATTACTCGTTCCGAATTTTGTACCGAAATATTTTTGTAAGTTCCCTTAAAATAATCGTCAGATTATGAATCAGAACGACCAGGACACCAAGCTGAACCGTCTGTATGAAAATCTGACGCGCTCGAGTATGTCAAAATAGCGTTTTTTTTTGCATTTTCGAGAAGTCGCCACGAGCTTGCGTCACATCCGAATCATCAGTCTATTGAATGGGAGCTTCCTTAGGGATCCCTTAACATCCCCTCTGAATATCTGACACGCTCGAGTAATTTTTTTTTTCCCCATTTTTAACCCTTCCGTACCGCCGCCCCCACCATCAAAACCGGCAGATTAATGTACCTCCGTCATGAGAGTTACGTGGATCATATACACTATTAATATATGACGCGCTTGAGTATATCCATGTGACTGTTTTTTTTTACATTTTTGAAAGCCTGTAGTAACTCCCCCCACCGGTGAAAGGGTACACATGATATGACATTTTTTCCTTTCTACCATCCAATCTTCAAGATCCAATAGGTCCCCACGACGCTCGAGTAAATCCTCATTTAGCATCGTGGGCTCCCCTACTATTACTGGAGTTCAAAAACCGATAAGCCTACAACAATAATTCAAGCTATGACGGAATCAAAAACTTTCTTTCCGCAAATTCACACATTGTTACATTTACTTGCAACGATACCTGTAACGAGTTGTACTGTAGAAAGGTATTTTTCGTCTTTAAGGATATTTAAAAGCTACCTACAATCCACAATGGCCGAGTATAGGTTAAATGGCTTAGCTTTACTGAATATTCACATTTACTTGCAACGATACCTGTAACGAGTTGTACTGTAGAAAGGTATTTTTCGTCTTTAAGGATATTTAAAAGCTACCTACAATCCACAATGGCCGAGTATAGGTTAAATGGCTTAGCTTTACTGAATATTCACAAAAGGCAAAAATTTGTAACTCCTGAGGAAGTTTTGGACGAATTTGCCAAAAAAAAATAAGAGTAAACTGCAGCTGTCCAATTTTCTAACGTCAGACTAATTATTTTTTTTTTTTTAATTTTAAACCGAAAATAAATGATTATTTTAAGTTCCTTTTAAACCAAGTATTTTTAGTTGAATAGAATACATGTTACAAAATTTGTTTTACGTTTTTCACAATATAAAATATAAATATACTGATTTATTTTGATTTTTTGCATACAGGCCCCCCCTTAGGAGTATTTCTGGATCCGCCAGTGTTGATAGCCCCTTGGGGGTGCTTCAAATAACTGAGGATCGTGGGTCGAAGCCCACGTTAAACTGTAGGGGAGAGCCCTCTAGTACCGGACATCTCCCAATACCGGACATAGTCAGTTTCTTCAATTTGCCGATAGGTGGCGCCCAAACATGTATAGAGTTATAGTCGCGTCTGTTACTAATGTTACCTCTCCGAAGCTTTTAATCTATGGTCAGTTTGACAAAAGTTATCGAAGAAATAGTTAATTTATGGTGTTGTTCTTTGTGCAGTGATTTTGGGTAAGCATAACGAATTTCTTGTTACCCTTTTTGTTAAGCTATTTTATATGTATTTTACATGCATACCGATTGGTTAAAGTTAAAGTGTTTGTTATAAATATTTTGTTCATTTCAAACTGTCCGTTGCCCAAAATCGGACACTAATGAGTTTCCCAGTATCGGACAATAAATTATAATTGTAAAGAAAGTTTTTTTTGGGAAAAATAAGGTTCTATGAGTTTATTTGTATGTGGGGGTGTGTGTGTGTGTGCGTGTTAAATTATATTTAAAAGGTTTTTACTCAAATTGTTTTTTAAAATGGCGGGTAAAAAAAATGATCAGAAAATGATATGAAAAATGCAGTAAAACGAGTTATCGAGCATGGTATGTCCATAAGGAAAGCCGCATTACACTTTTCTGTACCGAAAAGCACATTAGCAGACAGAATAAATCTGTTAAAGTCTGGCGTTGAGGTGACCTTACCTGCTAAAATGGGGAGATTTAAGTAGACATTTTCAGAAGAACTAGAATCTGTTAGTTTTTCTTTGCGTCCGGTACTGGGTGGCCATTTTTCGAATCATCGAAATGTAACCGTTTTTTATTTTATTTTTTTAATTAAAAATACCTTAAATATTTAAAAAAATGTAGTACGTACTTAAAATGGTGTACGTTTACGAGTAACAGAGTGTTTCTTTTATTTTAATTTTTTACATTTTTTAAGTGGCCAGCTTCAAAAAAGCTAAGGTGACCGGTACTAGGGGACTCTCCCCTAAGTCCCTCGGTAATGGCCTTGGCAGCGGACGAAAAGGAAAAAATTCGATATAAGCAAGCTGCGACATGATGAAATAATTTTAAAAATCTCACTTTTAATGGAAGTTATGTAGCATGCTAGTGCACAAATATTTAAAATCCATTAATTAGAAAATACATTAATTCTGTACTCAAATGCAAACAAATTTGGCTTATCATCTATGACAATTCATCTGTTATACGTTAGGTGGGCACAAATATACACACAATTATAATATATTTAAAAACTATCAAAAGCCACTATCGTCATTAGTTCAATTTAGTTTAAACATGATTCGCCATTATGACCGAATAACACTAACAGCCAGCTCTTGGCTTTACGAAGGCAATTGTGCCGTTTGTCAAATGTCCTCGTCGCCACTCTAAACAAAACTAGTCTTAATGAGATGCACTTATATTCAAGGGGTGCTTAGCGAACACAGTTTGTCTCTAAATGTTCTTTTCATCGTCATCGGGTCTTAGTTTTAGTTATTCGGGATGATTTACGTTAAGAAATGGTTTCGGTTGTGTCTCTTAATGAGCTTTTTTAATTATTTCTTATTTTTACTTTACCGCAAAGAGAAAAAAAAATTAATTTTCAAGATTTCAGTTTTTAAATTTTCAAATTATTTACAGAGTAAAAACACACGAAAACACTGACCCACGTAATAGCCTCTTCGACCATTCGAAGGCGTTCTGTCCGACGCGATTCTATCTTAAAGGTAATAGGATTTTGTTTTCTTTATCCAATTTTTTGTTTTTTATTTATGTTATGGGATGATGTATCTTATCGGCCTGAAGGCCATCGGCTGCTGTCGATTCGTTGGTTTACGATGATATCTGTATTAGGTGTTCTCATAGACTTTTCATAAAATATACTACATAGGTTAGGTTAGGTTAGAGTGGCAGACCTCTTACATTGTCCAAACAGTCACACGTAGTCCTATAACTCTTTCAGGGGCAGACAATTATGCTGAATAAAAATCCTAGTGGGGCAAAGAAAAATATTTTATTTTTGTAGCTTTTTTTTATATAAACTCGTTCGTAGGCTTAAAGTGAATATAAAAATTTAAAATAAAATTAAAAAAAAAAAAATTTCAAAAAATACAGGGTGGTTCATTTTAAGTACCACTACATTTTATTGGGAAGTGTGGAAATCTGCGATGGAATAACCTGGAATATCCTTAACATCAGCATCACATCATAGGCAACTTATATTACACCGGTACACGAATTAAACCGCCGCCCATTACGGTAAAAAACATTGTATTAGTGGTATACTTTGTGTACCAACGCCCCACTACACGTCCTCTTTTCTGGATACATTTTACGTACCACTGCCCTTCAAAGAGATAAGGACTGTTGTGGTACCACACGTGTTCCGCGGAACCTATTTGCATTAGCTTCCTGATGGTTAACGCGACGTGACGTGGATCGTAGAAGAATCTTGGCAGTTCATTCAATCCAGCCACTGCTGTTAATAAACTTAGTGAGTCGACCCAGTTGCAGGCTGCTCACTTTCTCCAGAGCATTGAAGAATGGTTCGCCCAGGGCATTGAAGCTTCTTCTAGCGAGGCCGGGGCATTCACACAAGAAATGCTGCATACTTTCCTCCTTTTCTTCATCTCTGCAACTTCTACAGAAGTCGTTAGTTGGTATTTGCATACGTTCAGCGTGTCTACCGAACAGATAATGTCCGGTGACTACGGCAGTGATGTTTCTTAGGTCCTTCCGACCGTGTTGTAATAGCACTGCGGTTTTCCTGCCGTCAAGTAGGGGCCACAATGGCCTGGAGATGCTACCAGTTTCCAGCTCTGTCCATCTGCTTTGTACAAGTTGTTTAGCTATCCGATCTATATCCTCTTTGACCTTTGACTGATCCCAGTGGTCTAGCCACAGTATTTTCTGCTAGTTCGGCAGACATGCTTGCGCCCCCCCTGGCGAGCGCATCAGCAGTCTCGTTGCCATGTATTTTGCTGTGTCCAGGAACCCAACACAAGGTAATTCGATGTTAAGCACCAAGTGTGCAGAGATTGTTGCGACAGCGCCTTACTAGAATATTTACATTGTTTACGTTTAAAAAAAATCAAAGATTCCAGCGTTCACAATTATTTGTCTGATCCCCATATGGTCCACTACACTTAACACGTGCATGAAAAAAGCGCTTTTATCAAACCCTCTCTTAACTCACATATTATTTAATTCAGTAAATTCTTAAAATACGCGTTTTACAAGTTTATTTTAAATAAATAACAAATGTTAATAAGATACTATAGTAAGAATAAGTTTTTATTTTGTTGATTTAAATAAAATAAATATGAGGTATTTCAGGTCTTTGTGTTTAGAACCTACTTATTTTAGTTCCATGGTGACAAAATCTAGAATGATAGCGGCAACCTCGCATTCCTTTTTAACGCGTTGGCCATTCACACACATTTAGTAATCTAGTAATCGAACAAACCCTTCTTCTTTTCTGTGAGTAATCGTAGTATTTGTTTTTGCGATGCCATGGTTAGTTATCGGAATACTCCAATTGTACATGTTTTGTGTTTTTTTTTTTTAGTTTTTGTAAAGGATTTTTCATTTTATTGTTATAAGTACTTACCAAAATGGTGTAGTGTAACGTGTGGAAAATTAATTTTTTTTAATCCGGAATTATCTTTTTACAGGTAAGGTTGAAAATTAGGCCCAAATTATTAATAGGTTTTTGTTAACATTTTTATCTGTGAGATACCATTATTGGAACAATTATTGTTGTCATGGTAGTTAGGTATCGTTATGTGGATTCAAGCAGGACATTAATAATAAATCAAGCTTACGTACATATTAAAACTACAGAAACTAGTAGGTAAATTTCACTTATGTTTTATGGAATTTGAAATATTCAAGTAAAAAATAACATGTACCTAGTCCCTAATATAATAAAAGCAAGAAGCAAAAAATGATGGTTCTATTTATATCCTGGCATGTCAACAAAAAATATTGCTTTTTTAACAATTAAAGTACTTTTCCCTATTAGTGCAATACAGCATACCAAAGTATGTACAAATATCCTCTTAAAAATAAAATATTTCTTATTACCTTTAGCCTAAAATTTCAATAATTTTATTTATTAATAATAACACTATACATTCACAGCTTTTTTCAAAGGCATCTTTTAATCTTCACTAAAGTAAAAAAAATGTAATACTTTACTTTTTTAATTATTACTTATTTTGTATTAATAATACTTGTCACACTCTACGCCGCTGGTATTGACTAATTGCTTCGAATCCTAATAATGGCACCCATTCACGTTCAGTAGGCCGGCCGTATTTTGCCGGAGAGATAATGGCCGGGCTGCCGGTACTTACTACACACACGCAGTTAAATGACGAGTCGCGTTCTGCCGGCGGCCTGTCGTCTGTTAAAACTTAACGTGTGTAGTAGTTTACCGGCCGGTATTGGACTGCAGGCCATGTCATGTCATGTCATGTCATGTAGACATCCATTTTACCTTGTCTTTTTAGAACTGTTAGCTCCAGTTCACATTTAAAACTTTTTAAACTTTAATTTCTAATTAAGTAATGTCGAGAGCCAAGATTTTAAACTATTCTTACTTCTAATCTTAAACAAAGGATGTCTAGATGACACAAACATTTTTTATAACATCTTCTGCTTTTCAAATTTTATATACAATTTTCTCTCTTTACACTTACGGTGCTATTTCACTAATATGTGAAGTCACACAAAATTATTAGTCCCTTTAATTAGTCAACTGAATCGAGCCTTCATTTTACTCTATTTTTTCTGTTCCCCCGTCACACCAATCAGCTTGGTTTCTGCTTTTACTTTACGAATAGCCTCTCGTTAGGTCTATCATTATGTTTGAAGTTTCTCCAAATACCTAACTCTACCTTTCCATCATCTTGTAGCTCCGTTTGGAGTGTTCGCACCTATTGTATTTCTTATATTCCTTATTCCATTCTCCTGATAATGAATGTATACACATTCGAAACATGTAGATAATTTACCATTCATTAAAACTTTATTTTAATATACCAGTAGAGGAAGACTTTAAGTGTCTTATTTCTCTCCTTTCTAAAATTTTATAGTTTTTATTCAGTAACGCCGAACAAAATGGCAAACCAACCTAACTTTATCAAGAATTTTATTGAGTTGTACCGCAAACATAAATATTTGTGGAAAATAAAAGACTCTTCATATGCTAATAGGGCTTTGCGAATTAAAGCATAATATGAAGAATTACTTTTACTATATAAAGCAGTAGATGTCGAAGCTACTTTAGACTCGGTGAAACATAAGATAAATAATATGAAAAGTGCGTTCAGAAAAGAACTGTAAAAGGCATTACGGTGTCCTTTCTTGTGATATACGGTTTTAATAAATACTCGAAGCGATGATCATTCATCCTAATAAAGTTTTTTAAATCACTTGCACTCGATTGCCTCAGTTCTCCTACAAGCTTCATGTGGGAGAAAGTGCAATGTCTTTTTAGCCAGTCTTTCATCCAAATTGTTTTTCTTTTCCTTTTTCTTTGTTCGTGTGTCGTCAACAATTGCCGCTGCGCACTGTTCTTGCGACATGTTTGACCTGTCGAAATAACTGCGCGTGTATAGCGAAATAACAAAAACTGAAGGGCGCTATCGAATCCGGCAGAAATCCTCCGGCCGTAATCGGTGAATAAAACTGTACGTGTAGTTTGACTTTCGATAACGGCCGGCCGGCTAGGACGGACAGTCCACGGACTGACGGCCGACTGAACGTGAATAGGTACCTTTTTACGCCACCTTAAACCATTACAATTCCAAGCGCAGTTAAAACTTTAACGCGCTCTCTCTCTCTTCCGTCTTTGTTTCACACGTACGAATGTTTGATGCAAACAACCAGGCTATTCATAATTCCCTGTGCAGTCCTGTACCTTTCTCAGTTTTATCTCTTTCTACGTTAGATCTATTATATATTATTCTATTATTTTTTATTGTTTCATCCTCGAGTATTTGATATAAAAAAAAATATTAAATTCTAAGGTTTTGAATACCACCATGTTTATGTATCTTTGCACATACAGATGTTTAGTCATCTAGGTGCATGTTGTAACAAGTTTTTAGAACACTAGTTCAAATCTTACTTCTACATATTTGTCTCTGTATATTATTTATTTTTATTTTTTTGCTTTGGCAGGTCTGCCATTCAGCCAGGTATATTATTTAAAGTTGCTAATAAATGATTGATTGACTGATTGATTGATTCATGAATCAATGGCTTCGTCTATTCTATGAGAAGTCTATGGGTTTTCCCTTGTTTTTTTCAGGAAGCTTACTTTATTTAATTATTTTTTTATTAAGTGATGATGATTTTAGAAACTGAAACAGTACAAAATTATTTCTTGCGTTATGCGGTAAGGTTAAAATTAAAATTTAGTGAAAAAGCTCATAATAATAACTTTAAAAGAAAATATAGGCCTTCGGCTTTTACCATCTGTGAGAAGCTATCTCTCTTCTGGAAGGCCGATTTCAGGTTTTTAAAAAGGTGATTTTTAATACCTATACGTTTAGATTTTAGTTTCATAAAAATGTTTAGTTCAATCGCATTGGGGTGTTTTGATAAATTTAGTAGACATAAATTATAAAATTTCATAAAATCAACATTTATTTGGATTTATTTTGAAATTAATAAATTTCTTCTAAATTTCCGTGTTTTTAAAAAACAATTATTATTAATAATTTGCATGCATTCAAATTATTTTAATTTATTATCCCAGTCATTTCCAATGACTGATATGAACTTAATATAGTAATTACGTATTAATCACATTTAGCTTTTAATTTTAAGAAACTTAAAAGTTTTGTAGTAGTGTAGTATTGATACTTATTATCGGGGGTAATAGGACAAGTGCAATGAAATTACCCGAAAACGTGTTTTCTCAAAACTGCATGAGTTTATTTTCATATTTTCGATTATTATTCTATGTTCAGGATGACGGTCTTTTAATGGGTTAATTGCTCTCTTCAGTGGTCGTCGACCTGTACATGGAATTGTTTGAGTAAAATTCTAATGATACTGCCATGATTAAACCTAAACTTTGACTTTATAAAGGTTGATGATACGTTTATTATCTGGACTATTCTGGACAGATAACAAAAAGGAGCTGATACTGCTTTTAAAATATGTTAATAGTATAAGGCAATCCATAAGATTCGCCATGGAAACAGAACAACATTCTACTCTGCCTTTTCTCCATATTTTCATCAAATAAAGTGCTAAAAAAAAACTTCGTACAGGAAACACACTCACAGCGGCAATACCTTAACTACGGATCGAATCATCCGAAACTCCATAAAACAGGGCGTAATTCAAACTCTTTTTCACAGAGCATCTAACATTTACAACAATCCGGAGAACTTAATATTGAAATTTCAAACATCAAAAAAGATTTAAAACGGAATGGTTACCCTGAAACCTTTGTAACTTATACCATCTCAAATGTTAAAAATCGCAAAGTGAAAACTAGTACAGAAAGTAAAGATTACATTACCTTATGTTAAATGGATTTCTGAAAAGATTAGGAGGATCACCAGAAACACTAATATCAAACAGCCTTCAAATCCAGAAATACGCTTAGAAGCTTTCTTACGAACCCCCCCCCCCCCCGTCAGCGGCGCACCCAGGATTTTATGTTAGGGGGGGGGGGGCGCCAATCAGTGCCGGAAGCAAATTTTTTAATAAACTTTTAAGTTACGCATTTTTCTAGAACTTTGTAGCCTTTTAACAGGTATTCTCAGAAGATCGCAATAGCCTCGTTCAATTCAAGTTCAAGTTTCAAGTAAATACCTAAAAAAATTGACTTTTTAAAATATCCACTTTAATAATTATTCCGGACAAAACATACCACCCTTTTTACCAAATAAAATATAGGTAATAGTAATGACGACATATCCATAACACAAATATATTTATTTAAAAATATAAATTAGTACAAAGCACAACAATAAACAATATTTTATAAATAATAGAAACCCAAACTTTTTTATAACACCTTTGCATTTGTTAAACATGTCAATCTAATTTTTATCGACCCTTAGAAAGTTTATTTAAAATTTCTTCACAAGAAACAGGAACATTCTTATGAATAAATAAATTTGCCAAACCATTAAGTCTTACTTGCCCGGTGGAATTTCTTAAGTACGATTTTAAGTACTTTAATGTGGAAAATGACCTTTCAGAGGTACTAGCGGTGACGGGAAGGGTAACAAAAATTTGCAAAAGTTTTTATATTGGGAAATATCATACCATTACATTGAATATATAGCTTAAACATATCGGAGGGTATTTCTTTGCTATCTGTAAACTTGTCGTTCCATAATTTAAATTCGCATATTAGAATGCCTTCATTATAAAAATTTTCAAAAAATAAATAATTTGCATAAGAAGAATGAAGGCTGAGAAAGCTTTGCAAATTTTCTACTTATAATACTGAACAAAAGTAATAAAAATTATATCGTTCTTTGTATCGCGCCTGGAAATTAAAGTTTTTTTAGTGGGTTAGTGGGTATAGTAAGTTGAAGTCAATTTTATTGGGGGTTTTGGGGGGGGGCCAAGGCCCCCTTGGCCCCCCTGGGTACGCCACTGCCCCCCGTAATGAAAACAAAACAAAAAATTGCATCTATGAAAGCCCTTGCGAGTAGTTGCGAGTGTGGCAAATCGTACATTGGAAAAACAAAAGGATCTCTTCCCGTACGAGTTAAAGAACATCTGAAACATACCCAAAGAGGTGAAACTTTGAGATCAGATATAGCGAAACGGTACTGGCGAAAACGAAAATTCGAAGAAGCAGCTTTTGTGAATCAAAATAGGAATATATTAAGTAAACCAAATATATATATCCCCAATATCTGAAAGCTATTACAAAACAGACAGCTAAAACTTCACACTCCAATAAGCACGTAGGCGGAGTCATAATGCTTTATTGCACGTGGATAGTATTTAAGACAGTAGTCTTAGAATTATAATTTAGTTTGCACTTGAAAATGGTTAGATATAGTAACTAACCGAAACGATGTGTTTAGTAGCAAAAAAATTACAATGGAAGTCCGACAAGGTAATTTTTTTGATAAAGGTAACATTATGATTGCATAACTTTGTTGATTTCTTGTCTCATTTAATTTATCACGTTCTAATCATGATATGTATGTGCCAATTTACTCATCATTAAGGGAAAACATACACGTATTCTCATTAAATCCCCCTTTATCTCCCCACACAATAAACCAAATTTAACTAAACCATTTCACGACGCTAATGATGTTCTCAGGAAAGAGATATCGTCCTGTAAGAGACAGATAGTGTCGCGGGTGAGTCGTTAGGGAAATTGAATGTCGCACGCACTGCTTCGAGTATTATCGTCTAGGGTATGGCTGTCCCAAATTTTACTCTTATGTTACGTTGCCAGGCTGGATGTAGATTATACATTAAATTAAATTTAATATATATGTCAATAGTTGCTTCATTTCTTAACGATGTTATGTGATCTTCCTTGGCTTTTGTAATTTGGATGAAGATGGTGAGACCTAGCTTGTTAATTTACTAGAAAGGGTACCGGTAAAACATCAAATAAATTTGCGTTTTTACTCTTTTATGTTGCTGACCAAAACATCTCTTTATTTATTTAATAGATTCTGCCTTTACTAGGTGGAACTCCATAATCTAATAAGTATAATTATATTGTTTATTTTATCAGTTTTTTTAAAAGAGATATATTTAAAATCAAAATCGTGTCAATAGATCATTTTCAAGTCATTTCATTTAGTTTATCTAAGTATCAGTAAATAAAAAGAAACAAACATCACAATGGATAAACCTTTAATTTTCAAATTAAAATCACATCTTTAACAAAATTAGGATCGACACTTAATTATTTTGTTGATAATGTGGCATTTGCCACTTTCTTGATTAATAAAAATCAATACAGATTTATGAACGGATCCAGCACTGAAACGGCTATATATGAATTAACTAGTCAGGTAACACACAAATTAGACAATAACAAGAAATGCCTTGCCGTATTCCTTGACTTAGCAAAAGCGTTCCATACAGTGCCGCATCATTTACTACTAGATACGTTGCGCAATTATGGAGTAAGAGGCATCGTATTGAATGTCTTAGAGAGCTACCTAAAAGATCGACAACAAGTAGTAAAAATAGCTGATACCCAGAGTGATCCTCTAGGCATTAATATTGAAATACCGCAAGGAACCGTACTTTTTATAACATTCATAAATTCCTTAACAAAAATACATATCAATAATGGTAATGACATATCTTACGCAGATGACACAGCGGTCATTTTTGAAGGTGAAACATCGGAGGAGGTTACAAATAATGCTATACAAGGAATTAGTACCTACAATAAAACAATAGCTAGATCATTTTAAGTTAACACTGAATACATCAAAAACCCACTATATAGCTTTTTCTCTTATAGTTAAATTCACATAAAGTTTTAATGCCAAATGTCAAGACTTGCCATTGTCTAGTTACGTTAGATTTCACCAACTTACTAAATTTCTTATACAGCTGAGATTGGTCAGTGTTTTTTCTTTTTCTTTTCTGGAATTGTTCGGCCAACTTTTTTATTTCTATCTCTTTTTAATCGTATGAAATAATACAAGATAGACATACTTTGTGTGCAGTACAATTATACTAATTAAATTTTGTCATTAGAAATTTATATTTTATGAGTTGCTGCAGTATTTGACAAGTATGACAGAACTGAAATGTCACGGCGTTAAAAGTTTATGTGAATTCAACTATACCTTATATAATCATCCAAGTTTTAATAAAATAAAAATTATTAGCTTAGATGATGCTATTCATGAAGTAGAAACCACAAAATACTTGGGCATCACTATTGATAAACACCTTAAGTGGAAACCTAACGAATAATATAAGGAAATTAATCTACAAATTTTACACCCTAAGAGAAATTCTTGGAAAAAAATTGATACAGAAAAAAAAAAGAAAAATAATTACATAAATTGCTGAAATTGGCCACCGCTATGCTCCAAGCCGAAATTCACACGTCTCTTCATATTTTCGAAAGTGTTGACAAGCATTTCTGGAGAAATGTTACCACATTCTGTGATATTCGTTTCTTGTAATTGTTCTAAATTTGCAACAAGTTCTTCTGTTCTTACAGAGGTTCTTCCTGCTCCTTTTTTGTGTTGTATAGAACCTGTTTCCCTAAACACAGCCAGGCAATAATAAAAATCCCCAGCAATAAAAGGAACGTTAGGAAAATGTTCGTGAAAATCGTCCATGCACAAACCCGAATTGTATTGCCACTCACCATTTACTCTAACCCCGTTTCGAAAATACGCTTCAACCATGAATGTTTTGTGCTGTTCCGTAAAGCCCATTGTGTGAATTGTTCAAGAAATTGGAAATATTAGCTATGAATCAAATTACTTGCAACGACTGTCAAAGATGACTGAATAACTGATTGGTTGTTAATTCAGGTAGTTACTGACACCCAACAGGTATTAAGCTCTACGGCTAAGCATTACGTCCTCAGATGCAAGGCCCTCTTTGATGCAAATCATTTTTGCTCGCAGGGAATTTTTTCTTTTCTTTCATAGGTAACTCGACATCCAATTATTTACGTATTTTTGCTCTGTTAACTTGATATTTAATAAGCTATATGGTAATATTATTTAATAAAGTTTCGAAAAAAAATACGTTTTTAATACAAAACCTAAAGTTTCTAGAACAATTTTTTCAGAGCCTCTTTTCCGATAGTCTCTTAATAATTTCCAATAATTTTTGTAGTTTTAGAGTAAGCCATTTAATTTTGCAACAGCCCCAAAAGCAATGATCACAAATATTTCTTGTTACTTTGCTTCCCCTGTACATAGTGATTGGATATTTGTTCTACAATTAGGGAAAGGCCCCTTTAATATTTTCACAAAATACCATTATAATCCGACAAATATAGCAAAAGTTATTCAGAGTGAAATTGTGTTCCAAATAAATTTGGCCCACAGTGTATAATAGCGTTTGATAAATCGAGAGTGGATGCCATCAAATCCCGATGTAATTTTTTATATAGTTGATCGGTTTTATATTAATTTCATATTAATGAATTGGTTTTAGAAACATTAAAAAAATAGCTTGATGTCGTCATTGAGTTGTTTGGATTTTTTTAAAAATTAATGCCAACTTTTACAAAATAGTTATTACAATAGTTTGCCATATATTTATTATTAGAAAAGGTTTTATCATTATCATTTATTTGCAATTTTGTTTCTACAATCTTTATTTTTTTATTCGTCATTGGGATTAAATTTTGTTTCGTAATCACTACGTTCTATTGATAGAACAATAACTAATGTTCTCAAGGGGTTTATTTTTTAATTTCTTTATACAGGATGAGTTTTTTAAAGTGTTACAAGGCGATATCTTGAAAACGGTTTAAAATATTTTTTTGAAATTTCAGTAAGGGAATGGGGGGACATATTTAAACATATTTTTGATGTCTACCCCCTTTACCCATTTTGAGGGGTGGGGGGTAACTTTGGAATTTGAAATGAGACAAAGTACTTTTTTTTGGTAAATACGAACCTACGTAAAAACTACGTACGCATACAAAAAAATCTTTTGATTTGCTCCCCTGGTTACGAAATTATGATTTATTAGGTTATAAAACACGAAAAATACTTTACTATTTAATTTCAACTTATTTATCGTCTGTCACGCTTCAGAAGATGTTCAAAATGTCTCCCTTCAACTTCCAAACACTTTGCCACTTTTTTTCAGAATAAATATCGTACCCGTTGTAACATTTTAAGTCTCACTAATAAGCATGCAACGCGGATTCGGTATTTTATATCATCTAAAGTTGTAGGTGTAGCCGCCATCACTTTTATAAAATAAAAAATAAATAACGGAGAAAGTCAAAGGGGATCAAATCCGGGGACCTAGCAGGCCGTTTACCGAACCAGCTCGACTTATCCACCTGTTTTCAAACAATTCGTTCAACTCGTTACGGGCCTGTATCACATAATGCGGTGGAGCTTCGTCCTATTATTGAAACCACATGTCAGAACTTATGTTTTGGTTTATTAATTAGGGTAATTGGTTTTTAAAAGAATTTCGTAACTAGGGGAGCAAATCAAAACATTTTTTGTTTACGTACGTAGTTTTTTACGTAGGTTCGTATTTACAAAAAAAAAGTACATTGTCTCATTTAAAATTCCAAAGTTACCCCCCCCAATCTAACTAACCAACTAACGATTTCTGTAGAAGTTGCAGAGATGAAGAAGAGGAGGAAAGTATTCAGCATTTCTTGTGTGAATATCCCGGCCTCGCTAGAAGAAGGTTCAATGCCCTGGGCGAACCATTCTTTAACGATCTAGAGGAAGTGAGCAGCCTGCAACTGGGTCGACTTACGAAGTTTATTAACAGCAGTGGCTGGTTTGAATGAGCTATCAAGATTCTTCTACGATCTACGTCACGTCGCGTTAACCATCAGGAGGCTGATGCGGATAGGTTCCGCGGAACACGTGTGGTACCACAACGGTCCTACAGAACTACGTGCGACTATGTGGTCAATTGCCAGAGGTCTGCCACTCTAACCTAACCTAACCTACCCCCCACCCCTCAAAATAAGGAAGTGGGGTTGACGTCAAAAATATGTTTAAATATGTCCCCCCATCTCCCTATTCTCCCACTAAAATTTTAAGAAAATATTTTAAACCGTTTTCGAGATATCGCCTTGTAACACTTTAAAAAAACTCACTCTGTATATTACAATTTTTTCTTTTCGGAATGTTATATGATTATATTACTGTTGAAAAATTATTCGTCGCAGTTTCTACGTCAGTGTTGGATTCTACACATACCTAGCCCTAGTTAAGTTTAAAAAACAGAGAAAACTATTTTTAAAAAACAATTTTATTTTACTTCGGAAAATACAGCGTCTGACTTTAACGAGCTCAAGTCAAAGAATACTTTATTTAAAAAATTACATTAACATTATTGTAAAAAGTAGCATCATCAAGAGATAAGGCTTCTCGGAAAGGTTGGCCTGGGAATCGTCTAGTTCATCGTTTTCTTAGTATGTAACTCCTCCCTAAGCTGAGAAGATACTGGAGGTATTCTGCGAGGTATTGGTATTTTCGGTTCTGGCATCGATTTCTTGCAATTTGGTATTGATTTTGGTTTTGGAACAAATTTTGGAAAATAGTCTAAGTTGCTTTTTATATTTCCATAGTAGGTACACTGTCAACAGGACGGCTAGGCTTCCTATTAAGTAGGACATAATGTTTGATAATTGTTCTTTTTCTTCGATTGGGGTGATTGGCGATAATTGGTTGGCCATATCCTTCAATCGATAGATATCTTCGAAGTTCAGTTTTGTTAAATTGGGTGTCTTAAATGTGGTTGATAGGGTGGAATTTCCTATTTCGACATCGGGTAAGATAAGCGGTTTTCCTTGTTTTATTCTTACGTCGTTGACCAATTTCTTCGCTCCGATTTGAATTTGGCAATTTTTCGGAATTTTTACTAGCGTCGGCATATTAATTTGGAGATATTGGTCGGTAGTGCATTTAGAAAAAAGTCTTTCTGTTTTACTGGGAAGGATGAGTATTTCTTCCTGTGTAACTTGTTCGGTTATTATTTCTTGTATTTTGACTTCAAGAACAGGGCAGTTTCCTAGCGGAGAGCCTTTCAGTAGTTGAAGAATGGTCTTGGGGGTGGAGATTTTCAGTGCAGTAGTATTCTTCTTCCAGTTGGGGGCAACTAGTTTCTTCAAATTGGACCTTTTCTTCTGCTTGTGCCAAATAAGGGTATTTTGGAACGAATATTTTATGGTGTTGGGTAATAGGATAAAGGTGGTAGAAGGTAAACCTTTCTGGTCTAACCACAGGGACATGAATCGCAAATATCACTTTAGCTTTTGAAAAAGTAACTTGAGTCCCTAAATATTGGTAATACGACAATATGTTCTTAAAATTTGGTATTGCTTCATTATTATAGATTGTTCTTAAATAATCTAGCATTTGTAATAATTCTGAACTTGGCACTATGGCGTTATGCAGTGCGTTTAACTTGGCAAACATAATAGCGTCCTCTAGGTTGTCAATAAAGGTGATTACATTTTGACAATCTAAATTTATTTGATAAATTAGTCCTTGAGAGCTTATATAATCATTTAGATCGTTAATTGTTCGTTCGATGACATCTTTAAATACTCTTAGACCATTTTGTAATTGTTTTTGATTTGCATCGAGAATCGATATTGTTTTATTATAGTTATTAATTAAGTTTTTTGATAAGGAAACTTGTAAATTTAGTTTGTTTATGATGTTTTTCTGATTCGTTTCGAGAATTTTAATGGTTTTATCGTATCTTTTTCCGTCGTCCGCGTCTAATGTGCCGAATAACCATTTATTTGCTTTACCTACGATATTAACTAGACCTCTCTTGTTCCTTACGTGTGGGTGGAGATTCTCGAGTTTACTTTGTGTTGTTTGAATGAGGTATTCCGTTCTAAGTATTGCACTTTCTGATAACCCGTGATAAGAAATTTGATTTGTCGCGTTTTCGTGCTTTAAGTGGTTTTAAATTGTAAAGAAATATTTTTTTATATTTACAAGTTGTATTAAAATAGGTTCTAAGTCTACGTAATGCAAAAATGTATGTTTGTAATATATATAAGTTTTGAGTTTCCTAATTCTATCGGGAGAATAGGATTTTTAAGGGTTGTCAGGTGTATGTCATTAGGGTTGCAGTATATTTGAAGTACTTGGAGTGTCGTGGTTAAAATCAGGATTGTCCTTTTTATTGTTTACCTGAAAATTCGATAGTCGTTTAATTCGGGGTTTTCTAGCGCTGTTTTTATGGTACGAGCCTTTTTGTGTAATGACTTTTTTATCGGTTTGACTTTTAATCGCAAATTTTTAAAATTTCGGCAGGTCTTTTAATATTTCAAATGGGGTATGTTTGGTTATACTATGGATTGAGTTATTGTATGCAATTATTACGCGTTTCATAAGTTGCGTGGGTGTAAAATTTCTATTTTCCTCTTTTAGGCATGTTTCGCAGTTGTTTATGTAATTTTCGATGTCTTCTGACATTTTTGGCCAATAATATTTTCGCGAAATGGCTAATTTGGTTTCGTTAATTCCTCTATGACACGTTTTAGTTGTGTGATACATCTCGAGCTTTTCTTTTTGGTCTTTAAGTATTTCGACGTCTTCCAAAAATTTTGAACATTGAATTAGTTTGTACGATGAATTTCGATAAAAGTTTTTAACTGTAGTAATGAATATTTTGGCTATTCCTGGGTCCCAACAATATATAGCAAACGTTTGTTTGGGGTTAAAAAATTCTTTTAAAATTTTTATTATATGTTCGCGTGGGTCTCGTTTTGATATTGTGACGTATAGGCGTGTGTTTTCAAAGATTTTATTTAATTTACATTGTATTTTGTCTATATCACCAGCAGTGATAACGATTTGATTTTTATAAACATTTAAACATCGTTCGGATATAGGTATATTTATTATCGGGTGTTCTAGTGACGTATGCACCGTTTTGTTATCGTCTTCTTTGTTTTTTTCAGGGGGTCGAATTTGCAAGTCGGATATTATATTGATTTTTGGTGTGTTCGTATCTGTTTGTCTTTCGTCGTATGTCTCAAAAATTTCATTTATACTCGATTCGTCTAATTGCGGGATATCACCTTGGTATTGTAGGTATTCGCTTATCATGTTGTCTATGTTACCGGGGTCACTATCTGTCGACATTATCTCTAAGGCGTTAAGGTCATTGTCTGTGGGATATCTAGACAAGGCGTATGCGTTTTTTGCATGGTTTGATATTTGTGGTAGAAAGAGTGTGTCGATTTTACTGGGTTTTGTCAAACTGTCTTTTTCTAGTACGTTGACAGGAACATTTTTTACTATTTTTTCATTTGGATTTACCGAAAATGAAAAACATGAGTCGTGTGTTTGGTATGTATGGTATATTAAGTTTGGGTCCAATCAGTCTCTTATTACATAGGTCAATATTGAGTTGCATATCATATTAATTAGGTCAGTTAGGTCTAATATTCCGTCGAAGTAGTCGTCGAAGTCGAAAAGAATGAAATTTATTTTATAATTTGTACCGAATTCTGCGAGAGCCGGTATTGATGCCTCGAATTGTGTTGATTGACTTCCTAAGGCCGTTTTTATCGTATTGTTAGAGTGATAGATACAATTGGCATAAAATTGTTCCGCAACCGATGGCTTTAAAATAGACCGTAGGCTACCGGTGTCGATTAAAAGCTTTAAGTTTGGTTTTTTGATTTTAACATATGGGAGTGAGCCGTTACAGAATATACTATTGATTTCGGTCATATATGTTCTTTTGTTGGCCCCGTTTTGTGAAAATTTTGGTTATGCAATTCGTTATTTTTCTCCGAAATTTCATTTTGGGCAGATGGTCTTTCGTGTTTAATATTTTGTTCATTTTCGTGAATGGGGTATTGGTTGTACCTTGCGTATGGGGTGTCGTCGTAACTTTGGTCAGGTAATGTTTGTTCAGGGGTGGTTTGATAGTCTTGGTAGTTAGCAGCATAACTACCATACATGTCGAGATTGTTATCGTATGTATTTTCACCCTGTATATAGTCATTTCCTTCTTCACTAAAATAAAGTTCTTGAAAGGTAAAGTTTGGTTTTTAATTTGGGTATTGATCTCTAAAATAATTCTGTTGATTATTGTATGAATTTTGGCGATTTGTATTTACCGTGGGATTTCTAGAGGTTGTTGACATTGGTTCTGGGCGAGGCAAATTTTTGGGTGGAATTTGGTTAGGTCGAAAAACATTTTGTGGTTTCCCAAAAACTTGGCTATTAGTGGGGTAATTTCGCGGGGGTAAATACCGGGGTTGTATATTTATGAGTTGACTCGGGAAATAAGGTCTCTGAAATTGGTTTTGCGCATTCATATTCGGTGTGTTATTCGGTAATGCGGGGAAATTATTATACATTTGATTTTGATTCTGAAAATTTTGAAACTGTCTTGGTTTTTGCATCGGCCAATTGTTAGTTTTTTGCATTTTTTGCATTTTGCCGAAACTATCATATAGTTTTTTAAAAATTTTCAAATTCATTTACATAAGCCATAGCATCTTCAAGGGTTGCTGGTTTTTTTATGTGCATGTTATTTTTTAATATGCCGGTGCACCCTGCAATAAATGTATTTAAAGCTGTGCTTTTATGATATTTAATATGACACAATTTTTCGGGTTCACCTAACTGGTTATTATTGCTTATTCTTTGAATAACGTTACTACGTAGTAGTTGTAGTCTATTGCCAAAATTTAGAATATGTTCTCCCTTAAGGGGTTTAGTACGGGTTAGTTCCTGAACTAAGCAATCTAAATCTCTCCTATCAGAAAAAGCCTGGGTTAACGCTGCGCGTAACTTTTCCCAGTCGTCTAATTCCATTCGATTTGCAATCATGTTTTCCGCTCTACCTGTCAGTTTTTCATTTATGCACTCAAGTACATGAGCATTTAAATCATCATCGTTAAACGGTTTATATTTGGCGACTAGGTCGTCGCATCTTTTTAAAAACTTATTTAAATGATTACTATTGCCATCAAACGGTTTTATATTTTCGATTTTTGATTTAAAAAGGTCCCAATTTACAGCTAGTGGGCCTTGTGCCGTTTGTACCGCGGGTGTCACTTGTGACTTACTCATTTTGTTTAGAAAAATGAATTTCAAAAGCTAAATTGAATAAACAATCTATAATTCTATTTTGCCAGTAATAGGCCTACAAAAATAATGTGTTTGCTGCTTAAAATTACTTTTTGTCTCCAATAGACTGCCTAAATTTATTTTGTCTCCAATAGACTGCCTAAAATTATTTTGTCTCCAATAGACTGCTTAAAATTACTTTTTGTCTCCAATAGACTGCCTAAACGCTAAGTGATATGCGCGATGCACAGAAACTATGATTATCCCTAAAATACCTTAAACAGAGGATAAAAGGGGCGAAAAGGAAAATGGCACTTACGTAGTGTCTTCCTCTCCCGATTCTTGATTGGCTGTGGTTGCTTGATTGTCTGCTTGGTGGCTGACTGTCTGACGTGGCTTCTCCGGGGTGGTTCTTTTGGATAGCACTTAAGGGTTGAAACCGCAATCGACGCGTACGATCGATATCCGTTCGATTAAACGCGTTGACGCACTATCCTACCGACTGCGCCAGTTAAGTTTAAAAAACAGAGAAAACTATTTTTAAAAAACGATTTTATTTTACTTCGGAAAATACAGCGTCTGACTTTAACGAGCTCAAGTCAAAGAATACTTTATTTAAAAAATTACATTAACATTATTGTAAAAAGTAGCATCATCAAGAGATAAGGCTTCTCGGAAAGGTTGGCCTGGGAATCGTCTAGTTCATCGTTTTCTTAGTATGTAACTCCCTGTTCAAATAACAAACGGTGTACAAATATGTGTCAATTTTGGTCGCCGTTTTTGTAACGAACATGGCAGTGTCCAGTAAAAAACTTGTTACTTTATAAAAATCTACCATAATTGGGAAATGGTCAGTAAAGCTAGAATTAAGGATACAAAGGTCATATTTAAGTGTGGAATTAGGTTCCTTTTTATAAATATGTGATCCAGGCATGATTTGGATATTTGTGTTACCCGTATTAGGCCATTTATAAGTTAAAACTGTGATGATTGTCTTTCTTTTGTATAAATAAAACGATGTTTTTCCAAAATATCATATGGTTTATTTACTGGGTACGAATGACAATAATTCGACTAATCGCGATACTATTTGTATACGGACCATGACTATTTAAAGATATATCTATCTAATTCCTAAGCTATAAGAGGTAATTAACAGTGGTAAATTATTTGTATGAACGCCAGTTTTAGATTCTAAATTAATATTTTCATCACATAGAACATAATTTTAAAGATTGGTGGATAGGTATTTCTCTAAATTCTCAAGAAAAGAAGGAATAACCCTGGATAGTGGTCTAGATATACAAGTAATATTATGTTTGTTTAAAGGTTATATAGTATTATCAAAATAATTACTTTGTCAGACTTCCATTGTCTTTATTTTGTTATTTAACACAACGTTTCGGTTGGTTAGTATATCTAACCGTTTTTAAGTCTAAACTAAATTATAAATCTATCGCTACTTTCTTAAATACTATCCCTCTGCAATGAAGTTCGATAATATTACCTATGTGCTTATTGGAGTGTGAAGTTTGAGCTGTTTATTTTGGGCAAGGAAATGCTTTCAGATGTTGGGGGTTTCTGTACTTGGTTTAATAAATATACGAGCGTTTTTGTTTATAAAAGCTGCTTCTTTGAATTTGCATTTTCGCCAGTGATGTTCCTTGTCCAAAACCATAGCATCTGACCAGTGCTTATGATGTTGGTTGGTCCAAACACGTTTCGCTATACCTGATCTTAAAGTTTCACCTCTTTGAATATGTTTCAGATAGTCTTTAACTCGTACGGGAAGGAGTATTTTTGTTTCTCCAAAGTACAATTCGCCACAATTGCAAGTGATTCGATAGATGCCATGTTTTTGTGTTTTCATAGCTGCGGGTGTTTACTTTTGTAAGAAAGCTTCTAAGGGTATTTCCTTATTTGAAGCTTGTTTTGATGATAATTTTTGGCTAACCTAATCTTTTCAGAAATCCCCTTACTATAAGGTATTATAATGCCTGCTCCTTGTTAATTTCTGTAATAGTTTTGACTTAGCGATTTTGAAGTTTTGAGATGGTATGAGTTACAAAAGGTTCGGGTAACCATTCTGTTTTAAATCTTTTTTGATATTTATTATAATATGTAGTTCTTGTAATAGCTCTGGGAGATGTTGGGTTAAAACGTGAAGGTAAGTTTGACCACTTACAGATCCATAAAAAGAAATGGACCCACCACTCGACTTACAAGTATTCCTCCTCAAACATGTAACTACCAACGATTTTGGTAATTAATTTGCCTCATCGCTAAATAAAATATTTTCTACAAAATTATTATTTCGTGCAATACGTTCAGGTGGCATATCATTTCCTACTTTCTAAACCTATATTATGAGATTCAAATAATAATAAACCTTTTAAAAAAGGTATTTTTTTTTAAACTGCGGGTGTTCTACTATTCGTAAGCTATAAGGAAATATTACTATAGCATTTTTTTTTAAATTGTTGCACCTTGCAATTTTATTAGTTTGCCCAATAGCTTTACTTTATGAATAACAAGATCAGCGAAAATAATAGGTTATTTTTAGTAATCTAAATATAAAGAATACGATAATACATTTTTATATAAATATTATCGTGTAACGCTGTTCATCACAATATTTTAAACACAACGTGGCAACGTGCATAATTATGACTGTCTCGACGTAGACGCTGGTGCTCCGAATGGGCCGTAATTTTCGAGTCAATTTTCTCATTCGCAATTTGTTTTCCTCGTGAACGGTCGTTGATTCGCACTTAAGGCTCTTTGAGGAAATCAGACACAGGTATCGCGAAATGTTTTTGGAGCTGTCGAGATTGGGAGGAAGAAGTTGAAAAATAAAACGAGAGGTTAAACAATTTTTTAAGACTAAAAAGGCAAGAGATACGAGGAAGTTTAAGTTAAGGCAAAGTTACATACAATTTTTTGGGATGAAATTAATAATCTTACATAAAAGTATATAATCAAATCTTATTTATGACAGTACCGTATAAATATATTCTGTGATAGTATGGAATAAAGCGATCTTTATTAAGCTGACCTGACCGGCCAGTCCATATATTTCAGTTAAATATTCATATGTGTAGTGTGTTACAATGCATGTTTTATTTAGCAAAAAGATATAATTAAATATTTTTGTTCTTAATACATTTTATTTTACAAATTTTTATAAATTTTATTTTAAATTTTAAAACGCAACCTTCTTTAAACAAAAATTGACCGAAAAATTAAATAATTTGTAAATTGTATTAAATATTACGTATCATTTTGTTTATTAATTAAATGTAATTTTAAAGTTTTTTTAAATGTTTTATTGATTTTTGAGATTTTATTGAATTTTAAAAATTTTAATATTTTATCAAACCTTTACGAAAAATAGATTCACAGGTTAATGTTTTAGATACTCTATCCACATTAAAAAATTAATTAGTTCTAGTTTTATAATGATGGTCATAAATTGAAAGAACAAAAAAATTAAACAGGAACCCTTATTTTTGATATAAGAACAGGTCCTTTTAAAAGTACTTTAGCTAGATGAACGACCATTACCATTAAAATAAAAACAAGTAATAAATTTAAAGATGGTTTATTTATGGCATTGGAACATTCCTAACCTAATAAGAACTAAGACTTCAGGTGATAAAAATAAAAACATTATTTTGGATGAAGTCCAACATTACATTTACTACAAATGAAATTTACTTTTTTTGTGCAAAACTGGAATTTTACTCGCTTTTCATTATAAATTAAAAGGTGATCTATACGATCAAAACGAGAAGATTGATGCAAATCTTTACTATCCCTGTTTGATAAGGGTATTGATATGTATGTTCCTAAAAAGCGAATTGCGAGTGAAAAATATCCAAGATGGTTTGATCATCAACTGCGTAAGCTGATTGTTCAGAAGAACAAATTTTACAGAAAATTCAAGAGATCGGGTTTACAAGAAGACTACAACAACTATTCCTACGTTCGCCGAGAGGTCAAGATCCGTACTGACCCATGCTACCTCATGTATGTAACTCAAACCGAACATTTAATACCAGAGAACGTCAAACACTTCTGGTCATTTATTAACAATCTAAAAAGGAGTTCAGGCCTGCCGAACCTCATGAAATATAATAATCAAGAATTCTCTGATCCTGAAAGCATCGCTAATGCTTTCGCTCTGCACTTTAAATCTAGCTACTCTGATCACTCTGATGCTGATTTGAGTGGCAGATGTCCAGCTGAATTTGCCAGTGTTCTAGCTTCACATCACTTTACTGAAGAAGAGATTACCAAAAAAATCTCTAATCTGGATATTTCTAAGAAACCTTTGCCCGATGGAATCCCACCCTCTTTTTTGAAAAATTGTCTATCACTGGTGGGTCCCCTATGTTCGCTATTCCAAAAATCTTTTGATAGTGGATCTTTCCCCGAGGCCTGGAAATTCTCCAACCTTGTTCCCATTTTCAAGTCAGGTGACCGAAGCGACATTGTGAATTATCGTGGAATATCTTTAATCTCCACCATTCCTAAGCTCTTCGAATCCATTATCACCGATGAAATCTTCTCAACTTACAAAAATTATATAATCAGCCAACAGCACCAGTGGTCGCTCAACTGCGACAAACCTGGCTGTTTATCAAGACTTCTTGGTTTCTTTTGTTGAGGCCGGTCATCAGGTAGACGTCATTTATCAAGTCTTCGTACAAGGTACAAAGGCGTTTCACAGTGTTTGCCATGCATTGCTTCTGAAGAAGCTGTCTGATATCGGTATTGGCGGAACTTATCTTAAGTGGATCAGCTCTTACCTTACTCATCGTCGACAATGCGTTACCGTTTGCGGATCAGTCTCCAAGGAGTTTCCGGTCACTTCTGGCGTTCCTCAATTCTCACATATTGGCCCTATATTGTTTTTACTATTTATAAACGATGTCACATCTTGTTTTAAAGGATCAAAGTTCCTTGTATACGCTGATGACTTGAAATTTTATTCCAGAGTTTTTGACGAAAATCATTTGCAATCCGATCTGGACAGATTGGCTGCTTGGTGCAGAGCCAATTTTTTATATCAAAATGTGAGCAAGTGTAAGGTCCTTCGCTTTTACAAAGACAATTATCCGATAAATCATGCCTATGTGGTGGAGCATGCCAGATTGGATGTTGTATCACACTTTAACGATCTTGGCGTCATCTTCTACAAAGATCTTACATTCAACCTGCATATGGACAACGTCATCCTGAAAAGTTTTAGAATGCTTGGCTTTATAAAGCGTAACACAGGACACAAAGGCACTTTTGGCTCTCTATAATGGACTAGTCCGATCGCTGCTGGAGTATTGTTCCGTCATATGGAGTCCCAGTTATCAACGCCACATTAAAAGAATCGAACGTGTCCAGAACAAATTGAAAAATATCTCCTATTCAAACTAAGGTTTCCGTATCAAACAGTCTCCCACAAAACGAGACTTCTTCTCTGTGGTATGCAGAGCCTGGAGTGCAGACGCAAAAAACCTTTGTTGTTGTTTTTAATGGGACAATCTGCTGTGATGCTTTACTCGAGTCTGTTCTGTTTCTGGTTCCCATTAGACGCACGAGGCAGGAGCTACTGTTCTTTGAAAGAACACATAGAACTAACTATGGCCAAAACGCATTTATCACCAGCTTGTTACATAATTATAACTGTTATTTTTCTAACTGCGATATATTTAGGTTAAGCATTAATTCCGTAAAAAATCTCTAATACAAAATGTTCGCCTTCCGTTTTTTACATATTTTAATCTGTCACTCTGTTTTTTATTTTTTTTGTAGTATTTATTTAGTACCTACTGTCCTATTGTTAATTTTTAACTTTTTTATTTTTATTTTATATTTTATATTTTGTATTATACATACCATTTGGAAAATTTTTCTGTAGTGTATTGTCGTTAAATAAATAAACAAACAAACAAACAAACAAACAAACAAACAAACAAACAAACAAACAAACAAACAAACAAACAAACAAACAAACAAACAAACAAACAAACAAACAAACAAACAAACAAACAAACAAACAAACAAACAAACAAACAAACAAACAAACAAACAAACAAACAAACAAACAAACAAACAAACAAACAAACAAACAAACAAACAAACAAACAAACAAACAAACAAACAAACAAACAAACAAACAAACAAACAAACAAACAAACAAACAAACAAACAAACAAACAAACAAACAAACAAACAAACAAACAAACAAACAAACAAACAAACAAACAAACAAACAAACAAACAAACAAACAAACAAACAAACAAACAAACAAACAAACAAACAAACAAACAAACAAACAAACAAACAAACAAACAAACAAACAAACAAACAAACAAACAAACAAACAAACAAACAAACAAACAAACAAACAAACAAACAAACAAACAAACAAACAAACAAACAAAGAAAGAAAGAAATAAATAAATAAATAAATAAATAAATAAATAAATAAATAAATAAATAAATAAATAAATAAATAAATAAATAAATAAATAAATAAATAAATAAATAAATAAATAAATAAATAAATAAATAAATAAATAAATAAATAAATAAATAAATAAATAAATAAATAAATAAATAAATAAATAAATAAATAAATAAATAAATAAATAAATAAATAAATAAATAAATAAATAAATAAATAAATAAATAAATAAATAAATAAATAAATAAATAAATAAATAAATAAATAAATAAATAAATAAATAAATAAATAAATAAATAAATAAATAAATAAATAAATAAATAAATAAATAAATAAATAAATAAATAAATAAATAAATAAATAAATAAATAAATAAATAAATAAATAAATAAATAAATAAATAAATAAATAAATAAATAAATAAATAAATAAATAAATAAATAAATAAATAAATAAATAAATAAATAAATAAATAAATAAATAAATAAATAAATAAATAAATAAATAAATAAATAAATAAATAAATAAATAAATAAATAAATAAATAAATAAATAAATAAATAAATAAATAAATAAATAAATAAATAAATAAATAAATAAATAAATAAATAAATAAATAAATAAATAAATAAATAAATAAATAAATAAATAAATAAATAAATAAATAAATAAATAAATAAATAAATAAATAAATAAATAAATAAATAAATAAATAAATAAATAAATAAATAAATAAATAAATAAATAAATAAATAAATAAATAAATAAATAAATAAATAAATAAATAAATAAATAAATAAATAAATAAATAAATAAATAAATAAATAAATAAATAAATAAATAAATAAATAAATAAATAAATAAATAAATAAATAAATAAATAAATAAATAAATAAATAAATAAATAAATAAATAAATAAATAAATAAATAAATAAATAAATAAATAAATAAATAAATAAATAAATAAATAAATAAATAAATAAATAAATAAATAAATAAATAAATAAATAAATAAATAAATAAATAAATAAATAAATAAATAAATAAATAAATAAATAAATAAATAAATAAATAAATAAATAAATAAATAAATAAATAAATAAATAAATAAATAAATAAATAAATAAATAAATAAATAAATAAATAAATAAATAAATAAATAAATAAATAAATAAATAAATAAATAAATAAATAAATAAATAAATAAATAAATAAATAAATAAATAAATAAATAAATAAATAAATAAATAAATAAATAAATAAATAAATAAATAAATAAATAAATAAATAAATAAATAAATAAATAAATAAATAAATAAATAAATAAATAAATAAATAAATAAATAAATAAATAAATAAATAAATAAATAAATAAATAAATAAATAAATAAATAAATAAATAAATAAATAAATAAATAAATAAATAAATAAATAAATAAATAAATAAATAAATAAATAAATAAATAAATAAATAAATAAATAAATAAATAAATAAATAAATAAATAAATAAATAAATAAATAAATAAATAAATAAATAAATAAATAAATAAATAAATAAATAAATAAATAAATAAATAAATAAATAAATAAATAAATAAATAAATAAATAAATAAATAAATAAATAAATAAATAAATAAATAAATAAATAAATAAATAAATAAATAAATAAATAAATAAATAAATAAATAAATAAATAAATAAATAAATAAATAAATAAATAAATAAATAAATAAATAAATAAATAAATAAATAAATAAATAAATAAATAAATAAATAAATAAATAAATAAATAAATAAATAAATAAATAAATAAATAAATAAATAAATAAATAAATAAATAAATAAATAAATAAATAAATAAATAAATAAATAAATAAATAAATAAATAAATAAATAAATAAATAAATAAATAAATAAATAAATAAATAAATAAATAAATAAATAAATAAATAAATAAATAAATAAATAAATAAATAAATAAATAAATAAATAAATAAATAAATAAATAAATAAATAAATAAATAAATAAATAAATAAATAAATAAATAAATAAATAAATAAATAAATAAATAAATAAATAAATAAATAAATAAATAAATAAATAAATAAATAAATAAATAAATAAATAAATAAATAAATAAATAAATAAATAAATAAATAAATAAATAAATAAATAAATAAATAAATAAATAAATAAATAAATAAATAAATAAATAAATAAATAAATAAATAAATAAATAAATAAATAAATAAATAAATAAATAAATAAATAAATAAATAAATAAATAAATAAATAAATAAATAAATAAATAAATAAATAAATAAATAAATAAATAAATAAATAAATAAATAAATAAATAAATAAATAAATAAATAAATAAATAAATAAATAAATAAATAAATAAATAAATAAATAAATAAATAAATAAATAAATAAATAAATAAATAAATAAATAAATAAATAAATAAATAAATAAATAAATAAATAAATAAATAAATAAATAAATAAATAAATAAATAAATAAATAAATAAATAAATAAATAAATAAATAAATAAATAAATAAATAAATAAATAAATAAATAAATAAATAAATAAATAAATAAATAAATAAATAAATAAATAAAACACTTACAGGCCTCATCTCCTGCCATCTTTTAGTGTTTTTTACGTTTGGCACTGGTGTAATGTAATTCATCAGGCATATTTCCATATTATAAACAAGAATTTATAATAGTTTATTGCTGTTTTTTATATTCTTCCCAATCATCATTGATTTCACGATTTTTTTTTTCATTTAAAATATTTATGTTGAACCACGGTGTCGGATTATTTTGAATCTTGGTAGATTTTGTATCCACTACTTTATTTATGCATTGCTCCAGATTATTGAGAATTTGCGTAAAAAGTAAATTTATATCCAAAATGTTATAATTCCAAAAACCTGAAAGAAGTTCCAAATGTAATTTGTTATTATAGTCAATAAACGTCACAGTTTTAGTTTCTTTTGACTGATTTAGACAACAAAAAAAAATTAGTAGCTGTATTTGTGGATCTTAAAAAGGCGTTTGATGTAGTTAGTATAAAGGTTTTATTGACAAAAATTAAGAGAAATGGCCTTTAGGTCTGTAATCTACAATCTTATTGACCAGTATCTGACAAATAGACAATAATATGTAAAATTGGATTGTTGCAGTGATAACTGAGAGACAAGTGAATGCGAAGTGCCACAGAGTTCAGTTCTCGGTTATGGATGGCGGCCAGCCATATATTAATACCGCTGACCCTAAAGCTTTGAGAATACCATTTTTTTAGTAAAAGTGGCCATAAAAAGTGCTTGTGTATTATTTTAAACTAAAGGCGTAATTATTGTGGTATTGCATGAATATAAACGTTTTTCTGAAAAACCCATACTTAAGGTAAGTTTTTATTAGGTGCTGCAAAAACTTTAAAAAATTGTCTAGAAAATTTGTTTGAAATCTAACTTTTATCTGTTCGACCAAAAGGGGAGAAAAAAGGGGGGACATTTCAAAACTTTTAAATGATCATAACTTTAGGTTACCTATACCCAATTGAGTAAACTATGGCCAATTGGAAAGGTTGTTTAAACATTGTTTAAATCTGTACAAACTTGTTCAAGTGCATAGAAACGTAAACAAAATTGTATAAACTTGTAAAAACGTGTATAAAAATATACGAAAGCTTACTTGTGAATAAATTATGTTTGTCAATGTCATTGTTGTCACAGACATAGTTGCCGGTTCGTTAATTATTGTTAAAAACTTTTGTATAATCCAATATAAATGTCTAGAAAACTTTCTAGAAAACTTCAGCTTTCTGGGCTTTACCGTTTTTAAAATATAGCTTTCTACTATTGACATTAAATTATGGAAAGCGAGCCCCCTGAGGGAAAGGGGCGGCCGTCAATCTATGCATGCATGCACTTTATAGCAAGTACCATAATTGCCTGAAAATATTAGTTTTGTATCTGCTGGTTAAACCAAATAGCCCCTATCGTTGGTGGTAATGAAATGTTTGAAACAAAGATTTTGGCGAACTTGTAGTTTAAGAATAACTTTTTAACAGGTTTTTGAGATTACCATAGAGTCGGAAGGTGCTAATTTGTCAAAAATATTATATAAAGAACCAATTTTTTAAAATTGTAAAAAATATTTTCAGATTTTTAATTAAATTTTGATCATTTTGACTTTATAAATCGATTTGTATATAAAATGTTAAACTACATTTCTGTTTCAGTTGCGTTTTATCCGGTTAAAAACAAATTGATATTAAATTTTCTTGCGTGAATAAAATGATTTCTAAAATAATAAAATTAGTGTGGCTCCCAGTAAACTCATGTACCTACGTTAAAATGACGTTTAAAAAGGGGAAACACCAAATCATTGCAGCGTATTTTCATTACATACATTCAACTTTAAAACACACGTTTTAAGTAACGTGCTGTACAAACGTTTAGAATCAATACACATAAAGCATATTAACTGATTAAAAAATGCGTTCTTTTTACATGTAGTTATATAATCTTATTTATGTTAGATTTATTTTAGTAAATTACTTGGTGGCAGCCTAGCGCAGCGATAGCGTTCACGCATCACCTGCCGAAGGTACCTGGTTCGATCCCAGGCAAGTTTGGCGGACTTAATTAGTTTGCTTAACCAGGCCACCGTACGTCGTAGTGTTGCATTGTACAACACACACTGGCATTCTCAATGGCAAAATAAACACTGCAGTCGTGAAAGGCGACCTCGATACGATAAAGCTGTGGAGCTCTAGGGCTCCTCCGGTGTCATTCGGGTCTTCCTTCGGCATGTTGTCGAGAAGTGAGCTACTCCTGAACCTAGTGACGGATTCGGTGCGGATCAAGTGACCCACAAAAGGGACGCATGTCTGATACCGATCCAGACGGATTGGGGGACGCCCCGAATCAGAGGATTTGGTAATACGGACGGTGTGTCCCGTGGAGTGACACTGCTGATACTGGATCCCGATGGATTAGGGGGCTCTGCGGCAATATCCTTCAAGTCGCACCACGGAGACGTAATAGATTGCCCCGTCGAGGTCTGTGGTGGACAAGAGGTGTTACAACAGGACCGTAAAAACTGTGGCAAAAATAACATCTGCCGGTAAAATTGTGGTTCGGAACCCACGTAAAACTGTGGGTCCCGTCTGGCTGACATTACCCAGACGTAAAATGGGGTTGGCAAAAAGGGTCGCACTGGCCTACTTGCTTGGCGCTAAGCCTTCCCTCAACTACTGCTACTACTAGTAAATTACTTCGATTAGAAACTATGAATTACAACAATTAAACACCAAAATATCTCTTAAAACGCGGCATAACTGATTATTACACAACTCAAAAATTGAATCCTTAACAAAATCTTAATATGCAGCTGCCAACCATATTTTTTGTGATGGGTATCGCTATCGTGGAGACAGTGGCGGAGAACCACATGAGATAACATTTATGTTTTTCATAACGGTACAAAACAACGTTTCAAACTATTAAAAAATAAATGTTTAAATATAATTAAATTTTAAGGTATGTTTTTCGTTATAGTATTAGATATTAATCACGTTTAAATAGGGTTTACAAATAAACTAGGAACTATTTCATAATTATTCTTCGAGTGACACATCACACATCCACTCCTGAGCCTTTCAGTGCAGCCAAAAAAATTTTAAGTATAAAATTGAAATTAAATTTAAAAAGGTTTTCGCTATTTTCTTGAATATGAAATCTCTTGTAATAGAGTAAAATTTTAATATCAATTAGGTTCTGATAATCCTTTGAAAAATCGGAATAATTTAAAATTTCTCCCCTACACAGCTACATTATTTCGTCAAACAACCGAATAGACCTGTCATAGTAATATAAAATATTATAAAATAACATTAGTACTTACATTTAACTTTTACTTCTTATTAAATAGCCCGGAGCAAGAACTAACATGGTATAACTTAGAATCTCATAAACATATTACTATTTTGTGTTAATTAATGGCTAATGTATCTTCAAAACCTATTAAAATATTTTAAGATACGCGTCCAATAAACGTTTAATATAAATGTTATGTGAAAACAATTAAGTTAAGTCAATAATTAGGTACGTTAATTGTTGACCGAGGAAAAGAAAAAGATATCGTACCGCCAATGGCATTGAGCAAACGGCACAAAGTACATTAGCCTGTTTAAAACCGATCGCGGACAGAAAGACAAAACAATTATAGTCGGAAAAACTAAAACGTTTTTGACTATAACTATTTTGCACTTTCTGTGTGCGGCAAAAAAAAAGTTTTTATAGCCACAAGAAATATTTTCGTTTTTCCAGAAAAATAAAATGTTTATTTCAATCAGCTTTATTTAAAATGTTGGTTGACAAAGGTGACTAAAAAAAGAATTACTGAAAGAACTATTCAGTTTTTTTCAAGAAATAATGAATGAACTGATTCATTAGCCGTTCATAAGCCGTTTATAGTATTTACGGAGAGATTATAAACGACTTAAAACGGTTTAAAAACATCAAACGACGATAAACCTGGGATCCTCGATATCTTTATGCTGGGCGTCGGTGACCTTGCTTGAACCTAAAATAATTTTCTTATGGAGATTTACATGTAAAAAAGGCTTTCTTGATTGTCGTATACCCATTGCTTATTTACTCAAAGTGCAAAATATTTTTCTGCTATTTATTTTCATATTATGATTTGCTGGTTTAAATATAAAATAAGCCATTTCTATAACTCCTTGTATACTATTGTAGTATTGGTATCGACTATTAATATCCTACAACTCAACGATAAAACATGTCGCTTTCCCAATATATCTAGTTTTAACAAAAGTCTATTGCGAAAGCCGGGCAAAGGTTCATTTTTCATCTTTATGAATAATAAATAATAAATTCTATAGAAAAATAAAAATAACTTTTACCTATCTCGGACATGTAGGTTTGTTACTTATCGGTTCATCCACTTCATTTTTAAAAGAAATTTCAAGTAATCACTGATAAAATTATATTTCCAAAGCACTATATAAACTATTGCAAATTAATATTTTAGGTCAGTGTAGCAAATCCCTCACAATGTATTTGGCCACCACTTGCGGTTGTGAGACGTCTTGGGTTGCTCCGTCCCCTTCCATTGCTGATACTTGTTCCGGGAGTCAGTATGTTGCTTTTATGACTCTTGTGGATCTGATTATTAGGTATGAACAAACAGATTTTTTTATGTTTTACCTTTGATAGGATGATAATATATTCTCAAACATAGGACAGTATTCACAGTGAACCCTATATTTCTTGGAACGCTTACACCATGTTATGTGTGTTCATGTGATACAGGAACGTCATAATTTCTTCGAATTAGCAGTGGAACACTTTTACCCCAAATGTAACATATTGTATTAAGACACGGTCTGGATTCGGTACCACGATCTACATGTTTTAATTATTATTGTTTCTACAGAGTGTCTCTAAAAGGTGAAGAAAAAATGCTACCACAAACTCCTGAGGTTTAAATATGACGATGTAACCCAATTTACCTCAGTCAAAAAGTGGATTATTTCGGAGACTGCCAAAGATTCAATTTGGTTTTAGTTTTTCAGAAATATTTATTTAGTAATTGGTGTATTGTGACAATATTCTTTACAACAGTCTTTTACCTTAAAAAGGTATAAGTGGTTAGAGTTGATTTAAGTAGCCTTTCTTGAGATATCTGGATTTAAAAAAATCACTTAAAAAAATTATTTGTTTTAAATATGTGCAAGGTACCACAGATGGCATCCTCTAAATTTTACAATAAAAATATGAGCAGATTACAAAATTTTTAACCCACAGCCGAATATTGTGACATTACACCAATTATTAATAAAAAAATTATTTATGAGAAACTAAAACCAAATTAAACTTTTGACACTCTGTATCTCCGAAATTAACCATTTTTGGACTGAGGTACGTTGGGTTAGATCGTCATATTTAAGCCTCAGAAATTTGTGGTAGTATTTTTTCTCACCTTTTAGACGCACCCTATACATTGTGAATATATTTTCTCTCAACCGTGTCATAGCATTCATTTAAGATATTTTTATTTTAACCGAATATCATTTCTACAACAACAATATTTATTTTTTGTTTATGCTGCAGCTAAGTTGCTGCTACTGCAATTATTTGAACTAAAATTTAGTTTACTGCGTATTGGAATATCTCCAAAACTTCTTATCTTTTCTAAACTTTGATAATTGAAATAGTTAACTTTTTAAAATGTGTTACTACCTCATATCGGTTAATACTGGATATTAAGGTAAACTGCTATTTTAATTAAAATATGACATAATCTTAGGTAAAATTCAAATATTGTAATAATAAAAAATAAAATTCGGCCTTCCCTAAAGCGACATAAACATAACAAAATTAAAGCATATTTCTAAAATGGTTTATAGTTAATGACGCCTATTTTCATAGCTTTAATAAGATATTTCTAGTATACAGGGTGTTACAAATTCGAAGTAATAGCATTGCTAGTATACAGGGTGTTACAAATTCGAAGTAATAGCATTGCTATCTCAGTAACTATAAGAGATAGAGAATTGGTTGAATTAAGGCAAAGTTGCGCATTTTTGTGCTGAATAATAAGCTAAAAACAAAATGTTGAAATTCCGATTACTTCCGGAGATATCCGAAATAAACTAAAAAAATAATTTTTGGTTTTTATTTATTTGCGGCCTTATTACTAGTGATTTCAAAAAACCAAAAGCACTTTTTCATTGCACTTTTTTATGCTCTTCAAGAAACTAATTTTATTTTTTAGATACGACCTTTCGTTTTTTAGATACCAACATCAACACTAATTTTTTAAATACGGACCTGCACTTTTTATTGCATTTTTTAGTAGGTTTTGACGTTCCGAAACCAATAATGCATCGCACTTGTCAGTAAGTTATTTGTTTGTTTGAAGGTTGTAGACAATGATGTATCTTGAGTATAATAGATGTGTTTTGGACTTCCATTGCCTTTAGTTTTTCATATCACAACGTTTCAACTGGTAAGTATCGCTGGTAGCTTTGTAACTTATTTAGTATTCACCTGAAGATGACTGGAGATACTTACCAGTTGAAACGTTGTGATATAAAACACTAAAGGCAATGGAAGTCCAAAACACATCTATTACTCAGTAACTTATTTGCTGTAAGAGTTGTTTGAAGTTTTTTAAAAATTAAAGAGTAGGCATTGACATTGAAACATCAGTAACAAGTGTGCCTTGACTTTGACAACAGATTTTCATAAAAGTCACCTTTCTGTAACAACTTAGAATTTTTATTTAAAAAATTAAGACTGACAAAAATATTTCGTAACTAGTCAACAATGTCTAATTTCCTAGATGTTCAAAAAGATTGCCGTTGACGTGAATACACTTGTTGATTTTCCTTGATATTTTATTTATTGTCCTGTATAAAGTACGCCTTGTTATGATGCGAAAAGCAATTCTAATGCGATATTTTAGCTGTTCTAGGGTATTTATTTCGGTTTCGTAAATTAAATTTTTTAATGCGCACAAACCCGAACAAACCTAAGCAACACTGTTGTCTGTTGTCAAAGTCAAGGCACACTACTGATGTTTCAATGTCAATGCCTACTCTTTAATTTTTAAAAAACTTCAAATAACTCCTACAGCAAATAAGTTACTGACAAGTGCGATACATTATTGGTTTCGGAACGTCAAAGATGCAATAAAAAGTGCAGGTCCGTATTTAAAAAATTAATATTGATGTTGGTATCTAAAAAACGAAACGTCATATCTAAAAAATAAAATTAGTTTCTTGAAGAGCATAAAAAGTGCAATAAAAAAGTGCTTTTGGTTTTTTGGAATCACTAGTAATAAGGCCGCAAATAAATAAAAACCAAAAATGATTTTTTCAGTTTATTTCGGATATCTCCGGAAGTAATCGGAATTTTAATATTTTGTTTTTAGCTTAGTGGTCAGCACAAAAATGCGCAACTTTGCCTTAATTTAACCAATTCTCTATCACTTATAGTTACCGAGATAGCAATGCTATTACTTCGAATATGTAACACCCTGTATAGTAGGTATACAAGATCTTTTAATAAGCCGCTTACCATAAATCGCCCTGTATATGATCTTTGTCGTACTGGATCGCCTTGCAAAACAATATTATGTAAAAAAATTAATAAACACATGTGCCAAAGTAGGTTTTAATGTTAAAATAATGCGAATGTTTATCTTACAACATGATCCATCCCCGGAATGCACGGATGATATAGGATCTAAATTTATCATACAGCTTGTCTGTTCTGACACCTAACGTCGGCGACGGGCAGTTAGCCGTATCTGGGAAACGAACTTATTTAAAAATTTGAAAATTTCCATGTTGCGATTTGTGAATATGATCTTTTCAACTAAAACATTTGCAACCAAGTATACTACTTCTCTATTTTAAACAGAACGCCCTATAATAACGTTTCTGGATTCCACGAAAAATTCTAATCCTAAAATGTGTGGCTTACTTTATACCTAACTACAACCGTTTTCAAAATATAGCAACTCCTTTCGATTTTGTGTTATATCCAGAGCTGGCTTTAAACCGCTACACCGAAAAACCCTAAGGCCTCTTTCACACTGTTAGGTTTAGCTGGTCCAGTTTCAAACCTGAAGCAAACCGGACAAGTAATGGACCATTGCATTCGTATAAAAAGAGCTCTTCACACTATCAGGCTCAGGTTCGGCGACCGGTTGCAGCCGGGTGGGTCGACTGGAGCATCAGGTTCCCCGACGCCGGACGAAGTGATGGTGGGGTATTGCAGCTTATGTGCGCGTTCACACTTGTCCGGTTACGGTCTTTAGGTTTAGTCTGTGGTAGTTTATTATTTGTTTTAACTCTGGCGAGGAAGGTGCGAATGCTTACCTGATAGTTACGCTAAGCATTTCTTTCGGACTGATGCAGTTCCTCATTTTTGTATTTTGACTCTGTAAAACTGGCTGTAATTTAGTATGTAGTTCTTCAAAAGACGAAACAGACATTCTAAAGTAATTAAAAAAAAATTTTTTGTAACTTCTTAATTCCTCATACAAAATTTGAAAAGCACCAATCTCGTCACGTGTTTGAAGTAGAGGGTGTACCCAAAGTCCCTTTTAACCATTTCTATGCTTTTTACGCTTTCTTTACAAATACCACAAAGCTAAACAGCATTACGATCCATCATCGAAACGTGGACTAAAGTTTATTAATAAGGACAATGCCGGACCTGATGAAAACCTGATCGGGTCCGGATATTTTCATTTTTACTTCAGGATTATGTCCGGTTTAACCAATGATCTGCTAGCTATAGATGAAGCAATAACAAACGAACCTATTGCCAAAATCGTATACCATTCTGAAGTAACTTTTGTCGCAAATTGCGCCCCTCCACTTTGTTTGCCAAACGTACCTCTTAAAAGTAGGTATTAACACTCTTAGAGTACCAATATATAAATTACGGCTATAACAATATTTTAAAAGTAATAATAACAACACTTATTTAATAATTTTACATATTATTCATCCCTAAAGCCATAAATCTACAGGTTTTACCTTCCAGAAGAGAAAAAAATATGACGTTATGTGGTAAATTTAAATCTTTGTCTAAAAACCCATAGACATTTCCCTTAAAAATTATGCAGTTTGGCAAACACAGAAGACGTTGCGTTCCTATTGGTCAGAAGAGAGCCTGCCTTTTTTCATTCATAATTTCTTTGACGTGTGGTCCACAGAGAAATTAAGGGTTTAGTTTGGTCGTTCTTCGTTCGAAAGTTGTTTGAAATTTGTTTCGGTTTATCGGTTTTGTGTATTAATTGCTGTGTTGTTAGTGTTTTGTGATATTTTTTTTAAGACTAATTAATATGGGTCACAGGTTTGAAGCGTGCATGACTGCGAAATATAATAATAATAATTCTGCAGTTACTATTCATAGGTGAGTACATAAAAAGTTGGGTTATTTGTAGGTTAGGTTTAACTATTCATAGGCGTGGGTAGGTGGGGAAAAATAATTAAAACTTTACATTTTTATTTTATTTTTTTTTTTTTATGATCGAGCACAAGCACTATAGGAAAATCCTTTAAGGCGCTCTGGGAGCGGTGCGTGTGCGAAGAAAGCGATTCATGTTTTTCTTGAATCGTTGGAGGTTATATTCGGTTGGAAACACGGTCTCAGAAAGGCCGTTCCACAAAGATGACGTCCTCCAAATGAAAGAGTTCTGAAACAATGATGTTCGGGGTGTACTAAGTTGAACCACATAGGGATGGGCGGCAGTGGTTCGTCGTGTGTTTCTGCTATGCATTACTCTAGGTGGAATCGAGCGGGCAATATCTGTCGAAGACTTGCCATGAAAATATCTGTAGAAGAGAGTCAAATCACCAACCTGTCTTCGATGTTCTAAGCTGTCGAGGTTCTTAGTCAGCTCGTGGTCGCCGATTAGACGAACTGCTCTCCTTTGGATGGAATCCAACAACCGAAGAGTATGCTTCGGTGCAGAACTCCAGATATGAGAGCAGTATTCCAGTGATGGTCGAACGTATTATTTATTTAAGGAACATTATGGATAGACTGTATAGGTATAACTTTTGCAAATGGTTTGGCTTATTGAATTCTTTAAACAACTCCGATACACTCTTAGTCTAAAATAAACAAGGAAGCCACTATTTGATCACCTTTAACCATAAACGTCATTTATGACGTTCGTGGGTTCGTGCCTTTAACTCTTCAATTTTGCATGGGATTTCATAATATGTTGTAGGTACCAGACAAAATACTTGTGTAAGTTTTCCATATGCGGCCAAATTTTAGCCGGCCACTATATTATTATTTTTAGCCCATTATTCAAAAGCATGTGGCAACAAATATCGTATTTTGGAAAAATAATGATTTTGTTTCATGGAATAGGACATTAATATAATAATTTACAGTCAGAGTCTCACGAATATTTATTTTCCAAACAGGTTACCTACATGTTTCGCTCATACCTGAGCATCATCAGACCAATGTTAGGCTTATTTTGTTCTGATGCTCAGGTACCTACGAGCGAAACATGTACCTAACCTGTTTGGAAAATAAATATTCGTGTGAGACTATGACTTTGTGAAATTTATTAGTTGTACTCAAATCAGGTCTCTTAAAGAAAACTTTTTTGAATTAGATATTTATGTAGGTATCTAGTACCTAGATAATGTTTGTTTTAATAAGTTGTTAATTCTTGAACCTACTTATTATTTGTTAAAAATACTTTACTTGGATATGTAAGTTAATTCCTGTAATAAACTATAGTTACTTGAGAATAAAGATATATACCTACCTAGGTACCTATGATTATTATTATATGCTGGTTTTATTTCTAAATTTTTTAACATTAAGTTAGCCGACATACAAGTTTAGAAATATAACCGTATCAATAAATTGCATTTTAAAGAACAATTTCCATAAAAACCACTTTTGGGTATACGTACCTTATACGTAATAAGTCAAAAACTGTTAAAGTAGAGTTTTCACTGACAGAAAAATTAATCCCTGGCTAAATTGAAGCTTTTAACTTTATGTTAGCCCACATAAAAGTTTAGAAATGTAACTGTATCATAACCAACAAATTCTATAAAAACCGTATTTGGGTCTTCGTACCTTACGTAAGTCAAAAACTGTTAAATTGGGGTTTCCATTGAGAGAAAAATTAAATCCCTGGCTAAATTGAAGCTTTTAACTTTACGTTAGCCACATACAAATTTAAAAATGTAACTGTATCATAACCATCAACTTTCATAAAAACCACTTTTGGGTCTACGTACCTTATGTAAGTCATATATGGGGATTTCCTCGACAGTAAAAATGTAATATCTGACTGAATTCAATTAGTTTATGTTGAACTGTAGGTATTGTATTTTACCTATAAATAGGTATTACCACAGAATATTAGTTGGCTCTGAGTTCTCTGGGTATAATATGAAGAAATAAAACAAAAAAAATTCTGTTGTAAATATGAGTGACAGAATCCTATTTAAAGTTGCGTTTCAGTTAATTTAGTATTTTCAAGGTTTGAATAGAGGTAATTGTAATATAATATAGTTTTTAAATCTATTTTGACACTTTATCTTTAAACCATATAAAAACTCATGTTTATTATTAGGTAAAGTCGATTCAGCCAGTAAACCTGCAAGATGGCCGGCATGTCATTTGACAAAAGTCATATTCCAGCTAAATTAAATGGATTTTTGCATTTTCAATTACTTTTGTCATATGACAGGTCGGCCATCTTGCAGGTTTACTGGCTGAATCGACTTTACCTACCTTAAACTATAATATTTATAGAACAAAACTTTCAAAATAAATTATTATTATTATTTGGCAATATTAAAGCGGTAAAACCGATGAGACTATTGCATCAATTGTTTTAGAAGGTATCACATGTTAAATTTTCAAGTCCAGTCCTGGAATTCATGCCAACTTATAAAAGTTTAATAGAGCAAAATTGAAAGAGTGTCACTTGACTTTACCTCCATCTTGCGAGAGTATTCAAAATTTTGACTTTACTTTCCATTTGCTGCTTTTAAACAGCTAAGCAAAGTAAATATCTTTGCTTAGCTATGTTAAAGGAACTTTGCGAACAACTTCGTATAGTTCGTAGGCATGATGGGAAATAAAAAGAGGCATCCTGCTTGAGCGCGGCTAGGGGGAAGAAAAAAATATTGTTGTGCTTTTTCGATATTAAAAAGTACCTAACGTAAATGGAACTTTGCTTTCCTTTTAAATTTCAATAAAACCGTAAAAACCGTGTTTTAAGTATACATAGTGTAATTATTTTTAGGTCAGCTCAGTTCACCAAATGTTATAATTATAGCTATCCAAAGTTTCTCTTATAATAATTATTACAATAAATAGTTATTAACTTACATTAAATTTTACTGCTCCGCGGACCATTTTTTCTATCATACATTAAACTTTACTGTTCTACAAACCCTTTTTTTCACAAACGTTAAAAAATATTTGATTTCAGATTGGATAATTATATTTTATTGTGAACCCTGACACGAGACGCCGCTGTGACCATATGATAGCGCATAGTAACGAGGTAAAATTCTAATGGCGGCAACGTAATCCCCACTTCCGGCCGGGGGGAAGTACTTCACCTCCTCTCTCCTACAAACGATTTTGGCAGCAGATTTAAATAGCGTTTATGAATGGCGTGCGGCATCTATAGGTAGCAGATCATTGGGTTTAACTAATAATATATGTGGTAGTTCGGGAGGTTTAGGAGAGGGGTGCGGCAGGGATGTGTACTGTCTCCGCTCTTATTTAATTTGTACTCGGAAGCAATTTTTTAAGAAGCTTTGGAAGACGTGGAAATGGGAATAAAGGTTAATGGAACATGGATTAACAATATCCGTTATGCTGATGATGCGGTCTTAATTGCCGATAATATACACGACCTACAAGAACTGATCAATATGGTAGGTGAAAAGAGTAAATCGATGGGCTTAAATATCAACACCAAAAAGACGAAATTCATGATTATCTCCAGAAACCTGAATACATTTCAAAACTCCAGCATGACTTTTAACGGAATGCTAATAGAAAGAGTGGAGAAGGTTAGGTACCTCGGCACCTGGCTCTTCGAAGACTGGACATCGGACAACGAAATAAAATGTCGCATCGAACAAGCTCGACAGGCATTCTTAAGGTTTCGAAGGGTACTTACCTGCTCCGAATTTGACCTTGACTTGAGGTTGAGGTTTATAAAGTGCTACGTTTGGTCAGTGCTTCTTTATGGTATGGAAGGTTGGACACTGAAAGCGAATACCATTAACAAATTAGAAGCTTTCGAGATGTGGCTATATCGCAGAACCCTAAAAATATCTTGGACGGCAAAATTGACAAATGAGGAATTCTTAGACATGTCAACAAAGAACGTGAACTGTTTGAGGCAATTAAGAAGAGGAAAACGGCATACCTGGGACATATCATGCGTAGTGAAAGATACCAATTCTTGCAGCTGATGATTGAGGGCCAGATTGAGGGCACACGAGGAATCGGAAGGAAGAAGATGTCTTGGCTGCGAAACATCAGGCAATGGACAGGAATAAAAGATGTTCAGTCGCTGATACACACCGCGAGAAATAGAGAAGCGATGGAAAATGTTATCGCGAACATCCATTAGTGGATACGCACCAGAAGAAGAAGAACTAATAATATGTTTAACCATTTTTTTTAAATATCATACAGGGTAATGGCAATATTAGATTTATTATAAAGATTTTAAAAGCTAAAAGACGTTTATATTTTAAATGGAACAACCTGTATATTATTAAAATTTTAAATATTTCGGAAAATACCAGTTCTATTTTTTGTAATGTATATTGTTCCTAAATTAGGCGATTTTTGAAATATTTACGTTTTTTCTTGCATATATTCTTGTTAAAAGAGCATATTCACTAGCCGCAACATGCAATGCATACAGTTTATGTACTAGGCGGTTCCCCCGTCACTTCGCTGCCGGCCTCCCGTTGGCCGTCGAGGTCCAATTTTGAGAAGAACTATATTTATTACTTCAATAACTTGTCTCATTGTTAAAAAATTTGAGATTTGAGTTTTTTTCCTACATATTTGATCTAGTTTAATTGATAATTTGTAATTTCCACCTTATCTGGAAGTCAGTTTTCCTTTCCGGACAAACACGGTTTTTCTTGTAACATTCAGCTTAATATAATGTAGATAAATAGGTTACGTAGATACATGTGAAATAAAATTTGTTTGTGAAATTACATAAGGATGAGACAAATAGGTATTTAAAAACAAGTACCTACTTATCTTAAAATAAGTAATTAAAAAAATATATACCGAAAATACTTGGCAGTGTTAAGCACCATTATTTTTTAATGTGACGAATTAGATAATTAAGATTTAATTATTAATCATTTATTTGATATTATATATTATTTTTGGAATTATTGAGATTTAGTAGTTCGTCACAATTAATTAAATTGCAATTAAATTTCCGTAGTTTGCAACTAGCAATGTATTCCATATACAGGGTTCCCCATTTAAAACGAAACAGGCTAAATATCTGGTTCCACGTTAATTTAAAAAAAAAATGCTCGGACCCGTCGATTTTTATTTCGAGGGGGACATCTTTTGCGTATATTGTCAATCTTGTTACTTCAAGCCCCTAGGAGGGAGGGGGGGTAAGATCTAAATCTTAAATGGATACCCCTATTTTATATAATTGTTTTGGATTCTGCATAAAATTCTGAACATTTTTTAATAAAAGCATTATTAATCTATACTAGTTTCCGAAATATTGACTCTTGAAAAATTACATTTTTGAACTTTAACAGCGTCTAGCTTTCTAACTGTACCTACGTCTTAGAGCAAAACGGCTTACATGTCCCTATCTTCGATTTTTATTATCTTTTCAATGGTGTCAACTTCCGGTTAAACCGGTTGTAAGAAATATAGTACTTCTGGTTTAACCGGAAGTTGGCACTATTGAAAAGATAATAAAAATCGAAGATAGGGACATGTAAGCCGTTTTACTCTAAGACGTACAGTTAGAAAGCTAGACGCTGTTAAATTTCAAAAATCTCATTTTTCAAGAGTCAATATCTCGGAAACCGTTTAGTATAGACTAATAATACTTTTATTAAAAAATGTTCAGAATTTTATGCAAAATCCAAAAAAATTATATAAAATAGGGGCATCCATTTAAGATTTAGATCTTACCCCCCTCCCTCCTAGGGGCTTGAAGTAACAAGATTGACAATATACGCAAAAGATGTCCCCCTCAAAATAAAAATCGACGGGTCCGAGCGTTTTTTTTTTTTTAATTAACGTGGAACCAGATAGTTAGCCTGTTTCGTTTTAAATGGGGAACCCTGTACAGGATAATTCACCGTTGAGTGGCCTATTAGAGAGCTCGAGAACGAGTAAATTTATTATTTTTAAAATTTGATAGCAGCATAATCAAACTTTTAAAATATTAAATTTCACGTTCGAATCACTTTCGGTCATACCGAAAGTTATGGTGAACTTTGGTATTGTTAATAGAATATCCTGTAGATCTTTGCTTTTTTGGATAACTTATTAAAACCTAAGTAACTTTTGTTTATCATAATCTATAACTATCTCTAACAGTTTTTGAGATATGAATTCTGGAATTATTTTATTTTATAAACACATACAGAGAAGAACATTCAGTGACTTTCAAGCTAATAAAGATTTAAAATGTTGATAGCTTTTAACTAAAACATAGATCTTCACATTCCATAACTTAGGTTTTACGTTTTTCATACAGGTTTTTTTTTATTTTGCCAATCTAGCCATTTGGATAAATTAATGTGCATGAGTCAATTTTCGGAGGTAAGTGCACAAGTGCATCAAAATTACCGATAATTTTTGAATGAAATGTGTTTTTTTATAATTGCAAGAGTTTGTTTTCATATTTTCGCGAAAAAGCCCGACTCCGCAGGAGGAGATTGCAATTTGTAAAAAAAACACATTGAATAAAAAAATTATCTGGTTATTTTGATGCACGAGTGTAATTTATTTGAATATTTCCCAAATTAATTAAGAACTCGAATCAAGTAAATTTAAATATTTTATTTAACAGAAAATACTAAGAATAAAATTAAAATGCTTAAAAATTAATTGTCAGAATATTACATTTTTTGACGTTTGTTAACAATAAAATCCCGCTTTGACGTTTTGTCAACAATATAAACTTGCGATGCAATTTTCGATTTCTGGCAGTGCTGTTTTCGCTGTAATTTTGCGAAAATTGAATTTCTCTTATGGGAACTTTAACATATGAGGGAAATATTCGTAAATAATCACTTGGTATACATATTTTTAGTAATTTTGGAATTATATGCACTTAAAAAAATCTGTGTTAGGGTGCGAAATTATTTTTGTAAAGACAACGACTAAAAATGGAAAAAGTGACATATTAGACATTTAGATAAGAAATTTGATTCTCTTCACGTTAGTAAGATAAAAACAAATTTACGAAAATTTACTTTACACGTTTATCTAAAGCTAGATTGGCACAATTAAAAAAAAACCCTGTATAAAAAATGTAAAACCTAAGTTATGGAATGTAAAGATTTATGTTTTAGTTAAAAGCCATCAAAATTATAAATGTTGAGCTTTATCAGTTTCAATGTTACCTACTAAACGTTCTTCTCGGTATGATTTTACAAAAAAATTAATTATATAATTCATATATCACATACGGTTAGAGATAGGTAGGTATAAATTATTATTAACACAAGTTACTCAGGTATCCAAGAAGCTTAAATTACGGGTATTTTATTTGAAATACCAAAGTTGGCCAAAACTTCCGGTATAACCGGAAGTGATTCAAACGTGAAAATATAACATTTTAAAAATTAAAAGATAATTAACCCGCTGTCAAATTTAAAAAATAATAACTTGACTCGTTTTCGAGATCTTCAAATAGGACACTCGACGTATAATGACTATTTTACACATTTTTTGCAATAAAACAATGAACATTTTTAAATTAACGGTAAGTTGACACTTCAAACTTATTTAAAATGATCCTAATTAATGAACCAAAACAACTATAGTTCATTCTGATATTTAATAATGACTGTCAGGGCCGGTAGCTAGGATATGGGCCCCGTGCCCAAGGTGTAGATTTGTTTTAATATTTTGAGACATAATACGGAAGTTAATAAAACAAAAATATTTAACCAAAATCATAGTTAGAAAATATTATACCCGCGAAAAATTCACGCGATCAGCATAACATGTTGCACTGGTATCTATCTGTACATATAATACAGGGTTGGGCAAATGTTCCGGAACGGCTTAATTATATGGCGAACGAAAAGGTATATCGGATCCAAGTTTTTGGCACTCGATAGGACTAAAATTTCCATTTACAAAAAAAAATAACGGCAACACTTGACAGTTGGTGAAATTAGTAGTAGTAGTAAAAAGATTTATTTACCACGTGGCTACATAATACATTTTAACATGTTTATACACATTTTTTATTTATTTTTTTTAATTAAATGACCTTGTGAAACTTTATCTATCTTGATGGGTTAATAAGAAAGATTTTAAACTTTTTTGATTTTTAGTTGACTTGTTTAATTTATTAAATTCAATAAGACCCTTATGAAAAACTGATTTTTGCTATAATTTTTAAAAAATTATTAAGAAAAAAATTATTGTTATTTCGTGTTAAATAATTGTGTTGATCACTATTTAGAACAGTCAATTGATTTATATGTGGCGGTAACAAATTATTTTGAATTTTAAAAATAAATATTAGAACAAAAAATAATATTAAATTTTTTACATTTAACCATTGTAGTTTTTTTAACATTACATTAATTTTTGTATATTTATCCAGATTAAGTAAACTTCGCATTGCTTTATTTTGCAAAGTTTGTAATCTATTTATTACACCTTCATCCGCCATAAACAAAATTGTAGAGCAATAAAGAAAATGTGGTAAAATTAAAGTATTGTATACAATTTTTTTTTAATACAATTTTAAATTTAACCTTATTCTTTTAAAATAACTAATTTTTCCCGCAATTTTGTAAATTAAATTTTCGAATTGGCTATTAAATTTTAATTTTGAATCAATCAATATACCTAAATATTTAAAAGAATTGACTATTTCTATTTTATCACCATCAATTAAAATATTTATATTTGTATAATTATTTAAATTCACACCCATAACCATACATTTTGTTTTAGAAACATTTAATTTTAATTTGTTAACTTTTAACCAGTTTGACAATAGAATCAGTTCTGAATTTAAAATTTCCAAAATTTCCAAAAGATTTTTACCGCTTATATAAATAAGAGTATCATCAGCAAACATTTGTATTTTAAGAAATTTTAGAACTAATAAATGGCATGTCATTAATATATAAAATAAAAAGTCCCCAAAATACTTCTTTGAGGTACTCCTATGTTATTAAATTTTTTTGTTGAAAATAAATTACCAAATTTAGTTTTCTGTGATCTATTATTTAAACAATTTTGAAACCATTGATAAACTTTACCATATTCAAATAATTTTTCTAATAATATATTTCTATTAATCGTTTCAAAAGCTCTTTTAAAATCAAGAAATACTGCTATTACATATTCTTCTCGTTCCAAGGCTCTTTTCTAATTTTCTACTACATATTGTATGGCAGTTTCACTAGAATATCCTTTTCGAAACCCAGCTTGAGAATAAATAAAAATTTTATTTTTATCCAAAAAATCAATAACTATATTAATTAATTATTATTATTTATACTATTTATTATATTAACCATATTACTGACATAATATGGTATAATATTCAAATAGTAAAGTTTTAGTCCTGTAGATTGCCCCAAACCCGGATCCGATATCACTTTTCGTTCGCCTGTAACTAAGCCGTTCCGGAACATTTGGCCAACCCAGTATAAATCTAAATATAACTATGTTTGTCCACAGACAAGAAATTTTCCACATATTATCTAAATATTTCCTTTAATACGTGGGAAATAATTTTAAATTTTTAACCCTAAAACAAATTATAGAATAGGGTAAAATTTTATATTTTTTCATATTTAATGGGTAACTAATGTATACATAGAAAAAAATTTGCCTTAATCCAAAAACTTTTAAAAATATTCAAGATTGAAATTTATTAACATTTTAAATATTCAAAAAAGATTCTGATTGATTTACGTCACTAATTAGTAAAACGTTGCCAAATATATAAATTGTACATCAGTTTCCGCGTTGCCAAACCTAGAGGAGAAAGAAATATTATTTGGAAGTCGATAAATTGATTTGGCAACAACGTAAGTAGAATTTAAAACCGGGATTTCAGCATCTGCGACCACAGAAAATAAATTGGTCCGACGGCATTCAACATATCGACATTTTAAAAACCCGTTGCCCACTTTTAATAAATCATGTGTTAATAAAGGATAATTTAACAAAAAATTAAAAATAAAACAATATGGCCAATATTAACCTTATTAATAAATAAGTTTAATTTTAAAAGATAATTATTCAACATAATCACATTTAAGGATGAACAGATTGCTTCTTCACGATCGGTGTAACCTGTTGGTTGTTTAAAGCCAAGTTTTTTTAAATAGCAATTTTAGATTCTACGATAAAACATAAACCAAATAAGTTTTAATAGAAATACAGGGAAACTCAAAAAATAGGCCCCTGTTTAGTCCTGGCTGGATGACCCTGTACATTTGACTTGTATACTGTTTACGATAGCTTAGATAAATATTTCAAAAATAGTTGCAAGTGTTCGGCTGTCACCAAATATCACTAGTTAAATTTAATTAAACAGTAATAAAGAACTCCGCACTTCTCTCATGGAAAATGGCCCTCGGATAAATTTCCTAAATTTTTAGTATGTTGTAGAGAATGTCATTCTGATCAAAAATATTCATGGTCACAACAAAACCTACCGACCAGTTTTTGAGATACAAAATAGCTGCCATAATATACAGAAAAATGAAGGGTATAGGGTTAGAAATGTTAAGTCTTTGTTAAACAACCGCAACAAAATGGAGAGAGAAAGAAGAGGAAGCGAAACTTGAACGGTGATTTTAGAACTTTTGGTGAAACACTATAACCATAGTTCAACATAAACTAATTGAATTTAGTTAGATATTAAATATACTCTTAAGGATATGACTTACGTAAGGTACGGTATCCCAAAAAATGGGATTATAAATTTGTTCGCTATCCTATTATACAGTGTCACCAGTAAAGTCCGCATCATATGGGATTTTTTTTTATTAATAGCTTTATTCAAAATTTGACTTTGGCATCAAGTTCTGCTTCGATCGAGATGAAAATTAAGCAAAAAAATAGTAGTGACGTGATTCGCATTATCTGTCAAATTTAAATTTTTTTCAAAAAATAATTCAAAAGTGGGGTTATTACTGAAAATATCGAAAAAAGTTATTAGAAAAAGTTTTATTAAATGCAGTTTCTAGCCCACATGCAAAATTTCAGCTACATAGGATAATTTTGATTTTTTACCTATATTTTGTAAATTGCACCACTCTTGCAAAATAAGACTCAACGCAACCTACATAAAACTTCTTAGTTTTGACGATGCTTTATTTCAGATACATTTTCTTTAAATTATCGTCATATTAAATGTGTGATTTTCTACAAAATCAAAATTGGGCTATTAAAATTTGGTCGCATGTGATGCAAAGTTCATTTGTTTTTGACCATGTATAAGGTAACTTCATAAAATACGTATTTTTGAAAACGTAGATTGTGTCTGAAAGTAAAAAATTAAAAAAAAATAAAGGGGTTTTTAATTAAATCGTTGAAAATAGATAAACTTTACGTCAAGTTAAGCTAAAATTTATTTTCCACTTTAAACTTTGCATCACATGCGACCAAATTTTAATAGCCCAATTTTGATTTTGTAGAAAAACACACATTTAATATGACGCTAATTTAAAGAAAATGTATCTGAAATAAAGCATCGTCAAAACTAAGAAGTTTTATGTAGGTTGCGTTGAGTCTTATTTTGCAACAGTGGTGCAATTTAGAAAATATAAGTAAAAAATCAAAATAATCGTATGCAGCTGAAATTTTGCATGTGGGCTAGAAACTGCATTTAATAAAACTTTTTCTAATAACTTTTTTCGATGTTTTCAGAAATAACCCCACTTTTGAATAATTTTTTGGAAAAAATTAAAATTTGACACATAATGCGAATCACGTGACTACTATTTTTTTGCTTAATTTCCATCTCGATCGAAGCAGAACTTGATGCCAAAGTCAAATTTCGAATAAAGATATTAATAAAAAAAAATCCCATATGATGCGGACTTTACTGGTGACACTGTATATTAATACAGTTACCTTTTTTAACTAGTATTTAAACTAACATGTTATTAAATACTTTATTGCAACTGGTACTTTAATTATAATGATAAAGAAGAAAAAGGTTGCTATGAATCCTATTACTCATACACAAAAATAATGCATGCAAGGTTTTAACAGTACGTTTTAGAGCAAAACGGCTTACATGTCCCTATCTTCAATTTTTATTATCTTCCCAAAAAAATCAACTTCCGGTTAAACCGGATGTAACTCAAAAGCAGGAAATATAGTTGTTCCGGTTTAACTGGAAGTTGATTTTTTTGGGAACATAATAAAAATTGAAGATAGGGACATGTAAGCCGTTTTGCTGTAAGAGGTACTGTTAGAAGGTTATAAGCTGTCAAAGTTCAAAAATGTCACTTTTCGAGAGTCAATATCTCGGAAACTATGAAGTATAGACTAATAATGCATTTAATAAAAAATAATTATAATTTTATGTGGAATTTAAAAATGTAAAAATATACAGGGTGTTCCATTTAAAAAAATATTCCAAAAGCGGACCCAGCTGTCATCTTGACATTTAAAGCTGTCATTGGTATGTAAAAAAGTGCAAGACTTGCTCAAATATTATCGTTCAAAATTTCATTAAAATATACCGAACGGTTTAGAAGTTAGAGGGGGAGACGGACTTTAGGTCCTCACTGTATACTTACGTATGTTAGTTTTATGCATTTTAAGTAAACAAACCGAGGTTTGATATATTAACGAAATAAATCGGCAGGAAACAGAATAAGTTTTAACCAATGATCTTCTACCTATAGATGCCGCACGCCATTCATAAACGCTATTTAAATCTGCTGACAAAATCGTTTGTAGGAGAGAGGAGGTGAAGGCCCGAGGGGCCGGGAGTGGGGATAACGTCGGTCCAGTTAGAATTCTACCTCGTTACTATGCGCTATCATATGGTCACAGCGGCGTCTCGTTTCAGGGTACACAATAAAATATAATTAATATAATTATCCAATCTGAAATCAAATTTTTTTTACTTTTGTGAAAAAAAGGGTTTGTAGAACAGTAAAGTTTAATGTATGATTGAAAAAAGGGTCCGCAGAGCAATAAAATTCAATGTAAGTTAATTACTGTTTGTAATTATTATTATAAGAGAAACTTTGGATAGCTATAAATTTAACATTATTTGGTGAACTAAACTCACCTAAAAATAGTTACACTAGGTACTAGGTAGTTACCTACTTAAAACACGGTTCTTAAGGTTTTATTGAAATTTAAAAGAAATAAGTTTACAAAAGGCAAGTTCTTTTTAAGCTACTTTTAAATAGCGAAGCAAAGCACAAAAAAGATTTTTCTTCCCCCTTGCCGCGGTCAAGGATGCCCCTCTCTATTTCCCATACGAACTATACGAAGTTGTTCGCGAAGTTCCTTTAACAACTTAGCGCAGCAAAGATATTTACTTTGCGTAGCTTTTTAAAAGGAGCAAATGGAAAGTATTTATTGACTTGCAATGATTGACTATGGGTATGGCCCGAAAATGGTATTGATAACTGAAAAAAGGTCATTTTCGGACCACGCCGCGGTTTTCTGAAATGTTAATGTGATCATTCAAGTGTCAAAATGCTCATTGGCATTAGAAGCCTGTTTACTGGTTTCCCTTTCACTTGTCATTATGAACTTTTTTTTGTTATATGAATGAATATAAAAAAAAAATTTGAGAAATTATTAATGTTTTTTTTAATTTTTATTTTAGGAGGTCACGTTTTTGAATCTATGCATACCTTTTAATTCTAAACAACTTTTCTTTATAACATTTTGCTAAGTTTTTTGAAATAGGGGTACTTTATTCTTGTACAAGTTTTATATTTTTTGGCCTACCCTGTACGCCGTTTGACTTGTTTTGAATCACTCTATCTATTAAAAAAAACCGCTTCAAAATCCGTTGCGTAGTTTTAAAGATTTAAGCACATATATAGGGAGAGACGGGCGACAGCGACTTTGTTTTATACTATGTTAAGATGTAAAGTACATATTAATTATTTTTGCCACCTACCTACGCCTATAAAGAGTTAATCCCAACCGACAAATAACCCAACTTTTTATGTACTCACCTATGAAAAATAACTGCAGAATTATTATATTACGCATTCTTGAACAATTCACACCTGCGACCCATCTTAATTAGTCTTCAAAAAAATATCACAAAACACTAAAGACATAGCAATTATTACACAATAGGGTATGTGCACGTGACGTCATTAGTCAAATTTGACAGACGCCCTGAGGAAAAGCAAAACCAGTAGTGGAACCACAGACAATCGTAATCAACAATTTCCCCTTACGTCTTTCCCCGTTTCGCCTTGGCTCAAGGTCAATCTACATAATAGCCACCACAGACAATCGCTTTATCCAACTTAACGATTTTATCGAATCGAAAGAAGTCGACTGACAAGTGGACGCCGCTAAAGCTTGTCGACGAACAACCTAACCTCAGAAATCGTGTTTGTTTACTTTGTTTTGAGGTTTTATGCACAGGTTTTATGGCTTTTCGCATTTGGTTTAATAATAATAAATCTTTAAAATACTAATATTATTATATATCTTTATTCTCAACCAACTTAAAAAGTTAATTACAGAGGATATATATAACTCCACGAATTATTTAAAAAATATAATATATAAAATAACCATTTACAAAAAAATAATAATAATAAATATAATAATACCTACGTTAAAGATAGTTTAGTATTAAAAAATATTTTTTTAGTTTTTGTTTAAAAATCCTTAATTTCGATATTTCTTTAATTTTTTTGGGCAAACTGTTATAAATTGTTATTCCTTTATATAATACTGATCTTTCGCAACTTTGGCTAAAAGGTTAATAATATGAAAAGTTGTTTTTATTTTTTAAGACAATGGCGTAGTACCAATACTGTCTATTTTTCCTGCAACAGAAAATGATTAGGTACATACATAATGTCAAAAGTATACATTAGAAACCTAACCTTTGCGACAAGAATGCCGTTCAGATAAATTGAAACTCATTACTTATCGATAAAATCAACTAACGTGCAAGGCACACGATATTAATTATTAGGGGAAGGTTGCCTATATTGAACCGCTACCTAAATTGGACCACAGTACATTTATCCGAAACTAAACAAGTGCCATATCATCTGGCAACACTGTAACATACTTTCACCTAGAACCTTTGATCGGCAACAAATTCTAGTTGGCCGTTAGTGCTTGGCGTGTACAGAGCAAAACGTAATTTACACAATTTTAATGTAATATTTTTAGGATTTTCCTAAGAATTTACCTTAGAACCATAAAACTCTAAGCAAAATCTTTTTTATGGAAGTTTTCAGGTAAGTTTTTCTCTTTCTATTTCTCCTATTACCATGCCATATTTGTTTTTTCTTGTTTCTTTCCTGGGTGGTTTTGTAAAACACGTGGTAGTTGCTTAAATTGAACCACTGGGTGATTGCCAAAATTAAACCGGTACAATTTAGGCAATTTTTCCGAATTATGCAAAAATAATTTTTCTCTTTACCTAAATAAGTTAATGTCATTTCAATATTGCTAAAATATTTTTTCTTTGAGTTGAAAAATGAAACTATGTCTGGTCCAATATAGGAAACTAATAGGTATTTTTTTTTGCATTAGAATGTCTTCTACCGACATTTTGATTGTAAATTTTTTTTTTTTTTTGAAATATAAGTATAAAACTTCCTATACCAACAATTTAATTTTTTATTTATTTATTTAACACCTAAGCTTCCGATTTAAATCATGTGGTCCAATTTTGGAACCCCCAGGTGCAATTTAGGCAACCGGTTTCCTATATGGAACTACTTGCAGGGGTTTTTTATAGCCTGGTATATCATAGATACTTTGAAATGAAATAAAATTCTGCAAAAAATCCTGCAGTTGAACAACGTACTAAAGTATACTAGGTATAGCTCCAAGATCGATTTTGCGTTATTATCAGGATCTATGATAAGAAATCTGGAAATTGGTCCAATATGGGCAACCTACCCCTATGATACCTAATAATTTAACATCTAAAAAAAAATTTTAAAAATGTAACCTGTAAATTTTTGGTCAAATGAATAACAATCGGTGGCCGTAAATCTAGGTGTACTTACTGTCCACACAACAGTAATTAAAAGTTAATCAAAGTAAAAAGAAAATGCATCATAACCACTAAACATTACGAAAACGTAACCAAATATAACAAAAAGCTTAAAAACGCAATTAACATAACTCGGTGTTTGGGTTTGTTCGGGTTTGTTCCAATATCAGCTCATCGATGACAAATTTCTGTTGTCATCTGTCGGAAAACGAGAGAACTCGTGGCGTTTTGTTTATTTATAGATCTTAGCTCTCTGCATAGTATACTTTTTAAATTCGATGCCTCCATTGGTAATGACGACAACAAACCTGAACAAACCTTTTATTTTTTTGTGATGACTATATTGACGGTATTACCGCTACGGTAAAAAGAGCTGAATTCTCTCAAGGGGTTTTCGGTGCTCGGTAACCAGAAATAAGAATTTAAAATTCTTCCTTTTACAAGCTTTCTCTTATCGTTTCAGATATGCTTGTAAAATTGCGGATCCGTGCAACAGGGTGATACCAAAAGTAACACCAAGGACTGAATATGACTTCATAGTTATTGGCAGTGGCAGTGGTGGTTCCACTATAGCCGGAAGACTGGCGGAAGTGACCGAATGGAATACACTCTTGCTTGAAGCTGGTATTGATGAACCCGCAGCAACTCAAGTAAGTTTAGTTTTGTCACAGTCTGTGCGGTACCTGACTTTTATTGATTTAGCAGTTGCAGATATATTCTTTAAAATGGACGTCCAAAATTTGCTAATGGATTATTATTATTAAGTGATAACAACTAGGTAAGAAAATATGCCGCTATTTGTCGAAAATTATTATTAATTTCTTTATCTTCTATACACATACAGGGTGTTATAAAAATTACTTTTTATATTTATAGACCTCCTAATATCAACTATAAATATTTTTCAATTTTAGAGGAAAAAATTCCACAAATACATCTTTCTACTGATAAAATAATTATAACTGGTGAGTTTACTGTTGACCTTAACAATAAGGATGCAGATGGTCTTTATTTAGAAAATATATTATCATCATTTGTAATTAAAACTCAAAATATCATTAATTCAAACAAAATTTCTTTAACTGATCACTCTTTACATATTTTGCAACATTTTAATAGGTAAGTAATAAATCAAGTAAACTTAAATATTTTAGAAATTTCAAGAATATAAATCCTGCTTGTTTAATAATGATTTGTCAAATATTGATTGGAATATTATAGCATCTACTAATAACTTTGAAAGACAAGTTGAACTTTTAATAATAATATTATAAATTTATTTAAAAAACATACTCCATTACAACTAATTAGGAGAGTAAAAAATCACATTCCTGGATTACTCCTACAATAAAAGAAATGTCTAAATTAAAAAAGAAAGCATTAAAAAAGATCAAAAAAACAAATAATAAATTGTAAGTATTGGGATTACCATGTAAATTGAAAAAAATATATTTCCAAAACAAATAAAAAAATAAACATGCCTTTATAAAATATAATATAAATTCAGACGATCCAAAATAATTTTCGTCAGTTATTATTTATAATTTATACATATGATTTTTATTCATCCATGGTAATCTATTAGCCTTGGCTGATGATAAACAAATATATCACAAAATTGAATTTCATTTATAAATAAGGATCTTTCAAATGTTTTCAAAGAAATAAAGGATCATGGCTTGAAACTGAATAAAAACAAAACAAGTTTACTTTTAATCGGTCCAAAATCTATTCATTCAAAAATAATAATCAACACTGATTTCAAAATTATTATTAATAATTATGCGAAACCGTTGATAACATCCACTAGAAATTTTGGTATCATTTTTAAATATTTAACCTTTGAAGTTCATATAAAATTCATAATATAAAATGCTTATTATAAACTTAAAATTTTATATAATTTTAAACGGTACTTGAACACTGATATAAAATGATGACTTGTAAATTCTATTATTTTAAGTGGTGTAGATTATAGTGATTTTAAATATCATAAAAATATAAATCATAAAAACAAACAAAAATTACAAATATTACAAAATAATTGTATAAAATTTTCGACTAGCCTTCAAAAATAAGACCACGTTACTCCAACATATAGACAACGTAATATTATAAAACTTGAGTTTAGACGTAAAATTTATTTTTTCTAATTTTGTATCGTAACAAATCTATTACGATACGCATTTGCGTATCGCAATGAAGATATTTGGATACGCGTTTTTTCTTTATTTGATGTTGGTTACATTTAAAAATTGACTTCAACTTACTATACCCACTAACCCACTAAAAAAAACTTTAATTTCCAGGCGCGATACACAGAACGATATAATTTTTATAAACTTTTGTTCAGTATTATAAGTAGAAAATTTGCAAAGCTTTCTCAGCCTTCATTCTTCTTATGCAAATTATTAATTTTTTGAAAATTTTTATAATGAAAGCATTCTAATATGCGAATTTAACCCTTAACCGCCGTAGTGCTGAAAGTGTAACGTCAACACCGTAGTGCGGTCTGAGTGACCGCAAATCTTGAAGAACCCTTATTTTTTTAAATAAACTTTTTTTTTCGCTGTAACCACTTTTATAGAATAAAGTATACCCTAAACTAAAGCTCATATTATAAATTTTATTAAAGTTTAGTTTTAAAAAATATAAACTGACAAAAATACAGTAAATAGCATATTTTATTCAACTTTTTACATTAACGCAAAAAAAAAATATTTTTTTTTTCAGAACACAATAATTTATGGAAAAGTATTGTTAAATTCTTAAAGTAAACAAACTACTCTTCAAAAAAAAACAAAATAATTTGAGTTATACCCTCAAAAAGTAAAAAACTACAAGTGACAAAATAATCAGATATTGTGACTACAATTTTTGCAAATTTTAGATGCGCATTCCAAGCAAGTAGGCTTGCGGCACATTTTAAACAAATAAAATGTCTTTCTTTTAAGTCTTGATGGGCAAGTCTTACAAGTTTTTCGTTTTTCCAGCTTTTCCTCTAAAATTTCCGCTTCGTTGGAGGGGGATCTCCCGCCTCCTATTCTTCCTACTGTAGCAAATGACTTTTAAAGTCTGGATCACCAAACCGATCTCTTTTGGAGGTGCTAGGATTCTGACTCATGGTTAAACGTCAATAAAAACACAAATAAGTCAGAAAATCGCAAAAAAATAAATAGTCATGTAAAGAGCACTACCCAATTATTACTAACACAGACACCGTAGTGCGGTCCCTGTGACCGCTCGTAATTTTATCCTTATTTTTATTAAATGCCAATGCACCTGTCACCACCAAAACTCTGAGACAAACTGGCGATGCAGCCACTTTAAGATACTGAAAATATGAATCCGTTCTAATAAAGTTGGGATAAGATATAAAGGAATGAAAATCCGCTGCGGTCTTGGTGACCGCACTACGGTGGTTAAGGGTTAAATTATTTAACGACAAGTTTACAGATAGCAAAGAAATACCATCCGATATGTTTAAGCTATATATTCAATGTAATGGTATGATATTTCCCAATATAAAAACTTTTGCAAATTATTGTTACCCTTCCCGTCACCGCCAGTACCTCTGAAAGGTCATTTTCCACATTAAAGTACTTAAAATCGTACTTAAGAAATTCCACCGGGCAAGTAAGACCTAATGGTTTGGCAAATTTATTTATTCATAAGAATGTTCCTGTTTTTTGTGAAGAAATTTTAAATAAACTTTCTAAGGGTCGATAAAAATTAGATTGACATATTTAACAAATGCAAAGGTGTTATAAAAAAGTTTTGGTTTCTATTATTTATAAAATATTGTTTATTGTTGTGCTTTATACTAATTTATATTTTTAAATAAATATATTTGTGTTATGGATATGTCGTCATTACTATTACCTATATTTTATTTGGTAAAAAGAGTGGTATGTTTTGTCCGGAATAATTATTAAAGTGGATATTTTAAAAAGTCAATTTTTTTAGATATTTACTTGAAACTTGAATTGAACTAGGCTATTGCGATCTTCTGAGAATACCTGTTAAAAAGCTACAAAGTTCTAGAAAAATGCGTAACTTAAAAGTTTATTAAAAAATTTGCTTCCGGCACTGATTGGCGGGCCCCCCCTAACATAAAATCCTGGGTGCGCCGCTGTGTGTGGATAACAGTCATGTATGCTGGTTGCATAAATCTATAAATCAATCTTTTGTAGATGCTTCAAGCTATAATGTTCTGCCAACTCCTATCCAAAATTCAATCTACTAACCTTCTAATGTCGATTTTAACTTCAACTTTATTTGAATTTTGCATCTTCCCTATACTAAATTGCAATGCCGTGACGTAAAACCACGTCTTTTGAAATTCGAAAAAAAGTAGCAAAATCGCCCGAATTTCCGAACGCTCTGTATATGTACCGAATGTACAAGGATCACACAACGTATTTCGTCCAATTTCAAATCTCATATCGCTAAAATAACTTTAGAATCTCGTGGTGAAAATGGGTCAATAAATCAAAAAATTACAGTTCGCAAAATAATTTTTGTTGTCCAGAGGCTACTATGATAAAAAATAATATTACGAACGTAAAATTTAGACATAAAAATTTACAAAATTTGAAGGATTTATTTTCTTTTTAAATATGTGTTTTTTATTGAAAAAACTACAAATTAGAAAAAATAGTATAACGTACGTGTTATATAAGGCAGTTTTAAGCACTTGTCCCGTTATAAAACTAAGCGGCTCGTTTTTTAACATGGACGCGTGCTATAAAATGATGCTTTATGAAAGTGTACGTTAATATACTATAAATTGTTTTATTCATAAAATAATTTGCACTAAAAAAACAGATTATTTATAAGAAAAAATCCAATTCAAAATAACCCACAACATGAACACTGCAAATCACAATAATTTGGATATACCAATACATCATCAAGAAAAATATAACTTTTAAATAGAATAGTTAAACAATATACAGGGTGTTCGAAAAGTAATGGGACACAGAACAACAGCAGACTCCTTAAGGCGAAATAATGCGATTTATTTAAACTTGTCTTATCCCAAAATTGATAACAACCAAGATACAGGGTGTCAAAGTTTTAATTTTGTTTTCGTTTTTTTGCGATTATTTCTTAACGAAACGACATAGCAGCACAAAATTGAGGGTTTTGTGGTTTTTTTTTGAGGTGAGGAATTCAAAATTATCCAGAGTTTTTGTGTAACCAGTAAAGGGCGCTGCCTACGGCATTGCCCACTCCTTTTAGCTGGCATAACTTTGTTTAGGCTTCTTATATCGATCCGACTATTAAAAAAATAAGTTACTTTACTTCTTTTACATTAAAAACGTATAACTTATTGAAGTCGCTAGGAGCAACCATTTTCGAGATAATCGCATTTCATATGTCCAATGCAACTAAGTACGTGGTCCAAAATAAACGGAAAACCGAACAACGGTGAATTTCTGACTGATAATTATTGTAAATCAGCTATATATATTACAAGTGTCAAAGTTTATGTAGATACTTAAGGTTTACTATTTTTTTTTCTAATAAAAATGCTTTTTCGTATACGGAATTACTAATTTTATTCTAATCGAAAATGTTATTTAATGTTTAATAACATTTAAAAGTAACAAAATAGTTGAAAATAAAAATGGTAACGTCGTGATAGCAATTGTTCAAAATGGCCACCATTGACCTTAATACATTTCGCTATACTTACGTTTTACAAAAGACTGTCGGACTTTAAACAAGAGTTCTTCATCATTTCTGAGCAGATTAGGAGAATTTATAATTTTTTGATTTAACTCATTATAACTTGTTATAAACATTGGTTTTCAAATAACCCTAAATGCAGAAAATAATTGGATTAAAATCCGGACTTCGCGCCGGCCAAGGCAAGGGGCCACCACGGCCTATCCAACGTTCAGGGAACTGATGTTCATTCAGATAATTTCGCACATTTCCGCATTGGAAAATAAATTATGTCGAGGCATTACTAAAAAATTTATAATATCTACGTATTGTACGTAAAAAATTAATAACTTTGACAGATGATACTTTGTGTAACATGTTGTTGCCTTAGAAACGTCGTTGTTTTTAATCAAGGACAGCTGAGATAAATACTAATACGAACACACAATTATTTTAAATATTTTATCATTCTTGCTCTAAAAATATCGAATGCGATTATCTCGAAAATGGTTGCTCCTAGCGACTTAAATAAGTTATATGTTTTTGATGTAAAAGAAGTAAAGTAACTTATTTTTTTAATAGTTGGATCGATATAAGAAGCCTAAACAAAGTTATGCCAGCTAAAAGGAGGGGGCCATATCGTAGGCAGCGCCGTCTACTGGTTACACAAAAACTATAAATAATTTTTAATTCCTCATATCAAACAATCCCAAAATCCTTAATTTTGTGCTGCTATGTCGTTTCCTTAAGAAATAATCGCAAAGAAACGAAAACAAAATTAAAACTTTGACACCCTGTATCTTGGTTGTCATCAATTTTGGGATAAGGCAAGTTTTAATTAATAATTATTTTATTAAAAATTTAACCATACCTTTGATTATTTGGGTATTATTCATAATCCATTTAATTAGATATTTTTTTGTGGTTTGAAATTTTTTGTTTTTAAATTGCACTGGTAATACATTTAAGATTTTCGGAGCCACATGGGAAATTGATATTTGCGTGGCGTTAAATTGTGTGTTGGGTAGAATCAAAAACATTAGCTCTAGTCATGATGTTATGCGTTATGTAGTTGTGAAATTTATTTCTAGTGAGAGAAAATCTAAGCAAATTCATAATATAAAACTGAGTAATTGAAAAGACGCCAGACTGTTCAAACAAAAGATCAGACGAAAAACGTCTTGACTTAAATAGAATAATTTTTAAAATATATTTTTATGAAACAACAATATTGTTTAATACACTTTTATTAGCAGATCCCCAACAGATAATTCCATAATTAAGACATTATTCTGCTAGTGACCTATAAACATTAATTAGAACATTTTTGACTAAGATATTAGGTAATTCGTAAAATTTGTATATCAGTTTCCTTCATTTATTCTTTACATATTCACAATGTACTGACCATTTTAAAATATAGTAGAATGTGGCCTTAGAGAGATCCAAGAAAATTGCAAGTAGTTGGTAATTATTGTTAAAGCATATAATGATAAAATCAGTGACCTCATAGAAGGCCGCATTAGTACCCATTTTTTCCCTGAACCCATACTGCGAATCAGACATTAATTTATTATTGTTTAAGAAATTACACAATGTCTTTTTTAAACATTTCTCAATAATTTTACAAATAGGACTAGTGATAGCTATTGGACGATAATTATTAATATCTGTCTTATCACCCTTTATGCAGAGGTAAAATTAAAGCTTTCTTAAAAACATCGGGAAAAACTCCAACTTCAAATATTCTATTCACAATATGGTTCAGAGGACCAACTAAGTATTTCTAATTTGATTTTACAATTAAATTGGTTATATGAAAATCATCAGTAGATGAGGAATTTTTAAGTGAATTTATAGAGTTAATAATTTCCTCGTCAGTAATAGGGTATAAATATATTGAACCTGGAAATTGATTTTCATTTATCGAAAAATCAGGTGCGTTTGCCGGTCTCCTTATTTTACTAGCCAGCCAATAGAACTAAAGAAACTACACAGTTCGTCAGTCACCCAGTTTTCTCGCTCCAGGGATCCTTTGTTGGTAGTCTATGCTCCTAACCTCCTTACTTACTTTTCCATTTGTGATGCACGCTGTTCTATAATTCAAGTCAATATTAAACAATAGGAGTCTATGATCCGAAATTATTTTATAAAGAAACACGGAGAGTGCAAGGTTCGTCTCTGAAACATGTTCAACCATTTCAATTCACTCAGCTTATGCGAAACTTTTCCTCTACGTCGTATACCACATGTGAACCTTATACCATTCTGCATTTTTGTATATGTCTCACATCGACAGCTTCCAAAAATGATCCATAAATAGGATCACAATAGTTGAAATGAAAGAGTCACATAACAACTTTTTAGTTGGGTACATTTATGCGATATGTCTCTCATCAACCATTAAACATGTATTTTTCAGCAACCTTAACTGAAGATAATGCCAAATCAACATTCAAAATTCCTTCATTCCCCGTGGTGTAGTTTTTGACCTCAGACAGAGTGATAGACTGGCAGAAATAAGAAACATGTTTTTTATGATCTAGTACATGTTTTATGAGTTTGAATTGACTCCGTATTAAATTGGACAAAAATGCATTATCAACTTATTTCAATATATTATTTCTAGAAGATTTGGGATTGATCGTTTTCTCTTCTTTTTCTAGATACCCGCCGTAGACGCTCTCTCTAATACAGTAATCGACTGGAATTTAACAACTCAACCTGAGGAAGTGGCATGCCTTGCCAATGGCGGTATCTGCACGTGGCCTAGGGGAAAAGTCCTTGGAGGTACCAGCGTATTCAACGGCATGATGTACATTAGGGGAACCCCTGCAGATTATCAAAGATGGGTGAGAATTTAAAACGTTATAGTTATATAGTTTTTAGTAAGAATCTGTCTATATAAATATGACTCGTTATGCTAATTTTATCAAAATGTTAATTTACAAATTATGCGTACAAACTAGAGATAAAACTATTAAACTTTTGGAAGATATAAAATACATTCCTAATTAGGTATTTTTAATTTTAACGATAACATTTATTTTGTTAATGGTTGATTGTACACTGTAAAAAGCTCAAAAACTCTCATTTTGCGAAGCAAATTTTTAAGAATGGTGAGTTATTTAATTCTTATTGATTATTTAAAAGGTGAATAAAAATTATACCAAAAATTTTTGTTAATTTAGTTTAAGTTTAAATATGACTATCTAACCTAACTTACCTCAGTCCAAAAGTGATGATTTCGGAGATACAGAGTATCAAAAGTTTAATTTGGTTTTAGTTTTTCATAAATATATGTTTTAATTCGAATAAGTATAGCGGGAATGAGGGCAGGCAATGAAATGACACAATTGTATTTATTATTAGGGATAAATACAATAGGGACCTTGCACATTTTCTTTTTAAATTTAACTCATAGGCTCATATTACGCCCCCTATTTTTTTTTTTTCATAAAAATCAAAATATTAGCAGATATCGTCAAATAAAATTCCTCTTTTTTAAACACGCGCCAAAACGTTTCCTTCTTATACGTGACGTCAATAATCAGTAATTAGCAATGTTGCCAAATACGCCGATGGTACAATTTCATTTCGCTGTACAATACAATTTTAAATAAAATAAATGTACCGGAGTGATTCATAACCATAATTTTTATTGTTTATTTTCTCTATTACATTTAAAATTCTGTGTAAAACGTAAAACTACTTTATCCTGGTCTTTCTATCGGAAAACTTAGCTTTCTATAGAGGGTATATTTTGTGCTCGACGCTCATTTCGCTTTTCCACCCGGTAATGTGCTGTGTGATTGAGATAGAAAATATGGTTTGACGGTAGCCACGGCGGGGTATTTGTGTGTATTTAAATTGTAGCCAAATAATTTATAGCTGTCAGTATTTAGTATTTTTTGGTCAGTATTGTAATTGAGCTAAAACAAAGACGATTAGTTATCTGACTATTATTATTAACTATATTCCTGTAGCGCGATTTTTTGAATTTTTCTTAAAATTTTCTTTAGTTATGCAGCCGCAGCATGATATTATTCTTTCTTTACTTGAAACTCCGTTTTCACAACGCACTCAGAATGAAAAGAATGATAATTTTGCAAATAACAGACCAACTGCAAAAGTTACAATTCTTCAAAACTCGAAAAAGCTTGCTAAACAAAATCTCATCTTCTTCTGACTTTTATGATAGTATTATACAAACTTTATTGTCAAAGTCTAATAGAAGAATTGATTTAGGTAATATATATATATATATTATTATAACCTTTAACTCATCTAAACGTCAAATCGCTCAAAATTTAATCGATTTTTATTAAAAAGGAAAGCAAGAAAAATTATTTGAAGTAAAGAAAACAATAATACAATAGTCCTAATCCAATAAGAAGAAAAGATTTAGTAAGATAAATACCTTGAAAGCCATTTTTGGAGTTTTAATATTAAAAATTGACGTGTAATTATTTCAAAAGTCATTGTCAGTCAAAACATCAAAGTATACCAGGAAAATGGGAAGAAAACCAACTAAATCTCAAAATAATAAATCAGACGATGAGGAATCTTCATATCTTCCATGTAAATACCCTCAAGCTAGCCAACGATGCCAAAAAAAATTACAAGAATTTATTATTTCATCACAAGATAAAAAGGAAGCTGGTCAATCTAATGTAGTACAAAATGAACAACGTAAACAAGTTTGTCGTATATGTAATAAAAATATGACGAAGAAACAAAATACTATTTTGTGCACTGGACCTTGTAGCCAATGGTTTCATAAAAACTGCAGTGGATTAAATGACGAAGAGTATATTAAGTTTGGAAAAAATAAAAATTTAAAATGGATTTGCAGATCCTGTGATTATTCAGAGATAGAAAATAATAACGATAAAGAAAATAAATTAATAAAAAATGTTGTAATTAAAAAAAGGAATATAGTAAGTTCTATAAATGAAGATGCTATTTTAGCTAAATCGAACCCAACAAAAATATTAGAAGTTCAAGATAAGCAAAATTTAAAAGGTTTCGAAAATAAAAATAAAATTGAATCAGAAGAAAATATGGCGAAAATAGTAATTGAATTGCAGAAATCTGTTATTTTTTTATCAGAAAAATTTGACGAGATGGAAGGAAAAAATAAAGAAATATTTAAATTATTAAAAAATATAAAAAAGGAAAAAGAAGAAATGAAATTAGAAAACGATTCACTAAAACAAGAAGTTATAAAATTTAAAAAGGAAATTAATTTTTTAACCACAAACGTTGATATTCAACAACAAAATAAAATTATAAATAATATTGAAATTAAAGGAATTCAAAATCAAGAATTTAAAAATGATGGGAATATAACAAAACAAATTTTAAACAAAATTGGAGTCGACATTAAAAAAGAAGATATATTAATGATACAACGAAAAAAAATTAAAAAAGGAGTCAACGATACATTTCAAATTAATTTTAAAAATCAAGAAACAAAAGAAGAAGTTATTAAAAAAACAAAAGAATATTTCAAGAAAAATGGAAAAATCACTAGTTTAAATCTTAATCTACCAGGACCAGAAACAAATATTTATATAAATGAACATTTAACAATGAGAAACAAATTTTTACTTGGAAAAGCTAAAGAATTAAGAAAATTTAACTATAAATTTATATGGTGCAAAAATGGAAAAATATTTGTCAGGAAAAATGAAGAAGAAAAAATAATTCAAATTACAAATGAAGAAGAAATAAAAAAACTTAAAAACAGGGGGTACATCTTATAATTAAAATATTATTATTTTCTATTGATTTTTAAATTTTATTTATTTTTCTGTACTATAAGTAAGTACATATATATTTTCATTGATTTTCTATATACTTAACTTATTAATATTTCTAATTAAAGATAGATAAATATATTTCAAATTTTAAAATTACAAACGTTGAAACACAGCTTGTTGAAGATCAAAATTATTTTAATAATAGTGTTGATGAATCAAATAATAATTTTTCATTATATCACAATAATATTAGAAGCATTTCTAAAAACTTTGACGAAACTAAATTATTTTTATATCAACTCGATCAGAATTTTGATGTTATCGTATTAACAGAAACTTGGAAAATTTTAAATATCGATTTATTTAAATTAAATAATTATAATATAATTTATAATAATGGAAATTTCAATAAAAGTGACGGTATTGTAATGTATGTTAAAAATGAACATAATTACTTTTTTGATATTATATCTATGGGAGAAATAAAAATAATCTTTTTGAAACTATCAATCGGAAAAGAAAAAATTAATATTATAAGTATCTATAAACCTCCTCCACTAGATGTTTTCGAATTTACAATGAATTTAAAAAAATTTTTTGATAATATTAAATATACTTGTAAAAATGAAACAGTAGTTCTAGTAGGTGATATAAATATTGATATTTCCTCAAACTCTAAAAACAGTAACGAATATTTAAACTTATTAAGTGAATATAATTTTGTATCATTTATAAATAAAAACACAAGAGAAATAAAAGATCATAACTCTTGTATTGACCATATCTTTGTAAAAACAAAAGAAAATTTAGATAATTTCCAATCAATAATCATTAAATATCAAATAACGGATCATTACCCAACCATTTTACAAAAAAGACTTATTGATAAAACTAATAATGAACCTTTACCAATGTATAAAAATTTTATTAATTATTACAAATTAAAAGAAAAAATTACAAAAATAGATTGGACAAATTTTTACTCTTATTCTGAAACGAATGACTTATCCAATAATTTAATAAAAGAAATCCAAAATAATGTACAACAATGTACAAATAAAATAAAAATAAAAATAAAAAAGAGAAAAGAATGGATTACGAACGGCTTACTTAATTCTATTAAAACAAAAAAATAACTTTATAAAAAATTAAAAAAAGATAATGACCGATTTTTATTATATAAATATAAAATTTATAAAAACAAACTGACTAAACTAATTAAAGAAACAAAAACCGATTTTTATAAACGTGAAATTAATAAATGTAAAAACTCTAATCAAGATATGTGGAAAACTATTAAAAAAATATGTAATACAAATCAAAAACATAAAAATATAAAAGAAATCATAATTGAAAATGAATCACTTACTGATAAGAAAAGTATAGCTAATTGCTTTATTGACTATTTTTCTGAAGTGGGAGAAAAACTAGCGAATAAAATCAATAAAGGTAATAACACATTTTCAAATAAAAAAATAAACAATATAAATTCATTTTATTTAGAAGAAACTAATCATATAGAAGTTGAAAATATTATTGATAGTTTAAAATTAAAGAAATCTCCTGGTGCCGACGGAATAACAACAGAAATATTAAAAACTATTAAAACTTCTATTTCTAGACCACTAACATTTCTTATAAATAATATTTTTAAAACCAGTATATATCCAGAAGCTTTCAAAATTGGTATAATAAAACCTATTTTTAAAAATGGAGATTCTAGTAAAACTAGTAATTATAGACCAATAACATTAATATCTTCGATAGCAAAAATATTCGAGAAAGTTTTAAAATTAAGAATCGAAAATTATTTGGAAAAAATAAATTTCATTTCTAATAAACAGTTTGGGTTTCAAAAAAATAAATCAACACAAAATGCTATTTGCTATCTAACAGAACAAATATATGATGCACTAGATAATAAAAAACCTTGTATTAGTATTTTTCTAGATTTAGCAAAAGCCTTTGATACAGTTAGCCATAATTTACTGTTAAAAAAGTTTGAAAATATTGGATTCAGAGGAAAGCAATTAGAATTAATTAAAAATTATCTGAATAATAGACCAACTTATGTTCAAATAGATAAAGAAAAAAGCTATTCAAAGGTATTTAAATATGGTGTTCCACAAGGAACAATTTTAGGACCATTATTTTTTAATATTTATATTAACGACTTATTTAGTATAAATTGCGATGGACAAATTCATAGTTTTGCAGATGATACTACAATTTTTTATACCGATACAAATTGGGAAAACTTAAATAATAAAATTAAAGAAGATTTTAAAATTATAAAAAATTGGTTTGATAAGAATTTGTTAACAATAAATTTTAATAAAACAAATTATATTCCTTTTACTTTAAACCTAAATAACCTACCACAAAATATGAATAGTATTCAAATAAATAAAGACATTCAAATTTTTAAAGTTAATAAAATAAAATATTTAGGAATTATTTTTGACAGTAAATTAAATTGGAATTTTCACATAGAATACTTAATTAAAAAATTAAGAAGTTTACTACCGATTTTTAGAAACATTAAAAATTTTTTAAATGTAAGACATATGGAAATATTATATTACGCGTTAGTTAAAACTCATTTAAATTACGGAATTTTAGGTTGGGGAGGAATAAATAGAACTTTAGTTAAAAAATTAGAAATATTACAAAAAAGGTTTCTAAAAATTATATACAATAAAGATTATCTTTATCCTTCAAAAGAATTATATTCAGAAACAAAAAAGTTGAACATAAGACAACTTTATATTTATAACATCTTAATATATATATTTAAAAATAAAAACCTTATACAATTTAAAAACCATAATCATAATACACGTCATAAAAATGAAATAACCATAAAACCTAAAATAAATAAGTCCATAGGACAAAAAAATTTCAAATATTTATGTTTTTATTTAAACGATTATTTACCAACAAAAATTAAAAAATTGATTTCATTAAAAAAATTTAAAGTCGAAATAAAAACATGGATATTAAAAACAGACAATTTAAAAATATTTTTAGAAATGCTTTAATTAATTAATATTGTTCTGAATAACTTATATAAGTAATATTTTTTACTTAAAAATTAGAAATTAATGATTTTATTATAGGTAATATATTTCTTTAAAAAAGCTGCGTTTATGCTATAAATTAACATTTTTTACTTTAAAAAACTTTATTTTTACTGCATATTAATAATTTATGATTTTACATACTAAAACAAAAAATAAGATTTGCCCCTAACAAGCTCAGCTTCAGGGGATTAAAAAATAAGTTTATTGAAGACAACATAAATATATTTATTATATTATTAATTTTTAAATAAACTTATTATTATTATTATTATTATATAAAACATAAAATAATATTTTCAATTTTGTTTATTTTTATAATTTTTTTATTTTATAAGAACGTTAAGTTTATTTTATAATAATATTACGTCTGATTGTATAAAACTGCGAAAAAATTTAACCTATGCAAATAAAAAAAAATATTTCTTGGGTGAATTTTATTTTTTATTTAAGTCTAAAAAACAACGAATTTTGGGCGTGGCTCGAAATTTTTTTCGCCTGCGGTGCATTGCCTGCAGTACTTTATTCTCAGTTACTGGCCTCACCTATTTCATTACCCACGGATCGCCACTGGACTGAGGTAAGTTAAGGTAGCATTTTTTCAGCACCTATTAAAAATTCAGAATCAATATGATGTGTAAAATGTAAAATTAATTTTGTTACATCTCTGCAAACGAAACTAGAAAAAAAACTGAAAACAAGAATTTTGGTTTTTCCCGAATATTTTCGGAAGTAATCGGGATTTTCCAAATTTTTTAACGAAATGTTAGTAGGTTTAAAATTTTTACAATTTAACTTCGCTGTATCTCTTACCGTTTACGACAACCAGTGGTGAGCGTCGAAAAACGCCTTGTATGTTGGTACATTTGTATGATTTGTATGTTTGTTGATTGATATGAATGTCGGAAAATAATTGCTAATTATTTGATTAGGTAGATGCTGGTAACCCCCAATGGAGCTACGACAACCTTTTGCCCACATTCAAGGCGTCTGAAGACAATAGGCAAATAGGTTCCCTGGTCTCTAGCGACTACCACGGTGAAGGAGGGCCTTTTACCATTCAACAATTCAACGATCATCCTAAACTTGCTGAAGATATTTTAGTTGCAGCTGAACAGGTGGGATGGCCCGTTTCCGATGATTTAAATGGACAACAATACATTGGGTTTGCAATTGCGCAGACGAATAATCGGTAAGCTATAATTTAGTATTTTTTTTAAAGCAAGGCTAATGGGGGCGGTTATTATTGTTCTTGACCAGTTTTTCTATACAGACTGTTATTATCAGTTATTAACTTAATTAGAGAAACAATCCATACTTATTTTTAATCAACCGTTGAAAAAGTCGGTAACGAACCAATGGCTCTTCCATAAGATCGTTCGGCCAATAAACTCCCTAAGTATTTATCTTCTCATGTAACTTAATCTTTATATAGTTAAGTTTAAAATACATCCTATTAGCCAAACTTTGTTTGTTTGGTGTATTATTATTACTATTGCCTCTATATCGTATTTTACGCGAATTTTATGAGTACAACCACGAGTCAGTAAAACTTAATGGTATAATCTATCCAAACTCAGTTTGAGAACATTCCAATCATTCCATACGGCGGTAAACAGTCTCAAAGAGACCGACCTCACAACCAGGGTTGTCAGATCTTTCTTCTTCAATTCTTTAAGTTGTTTTCTTTATTAAAGATGTTTTATTTATATCAGTGTTCAATTGTTAGTCAGTAACTTTCTTTGAAAGCTAGTTTGCAAATATACTTTAAACCGAGGAGTTTTGAGTGTGACAGAAAAAAATAACAAGCCATTCATTGTTATAATAATACATTCTTTAGTCCTTAAGAAACAATATAACTGAAATCAAGACAAAAAGTGTTTTCAGTGTTTAAAAACAACTAATTAACAAACCCTTGTTTCTCGTATACTTATGCATAATATATTAACAAACCAGAAAATTTGGTAGAACTGGCAACCATTCACAATTTATGCACGTTGTCAGGGGTGATAAGCGCCAGTTAAAGCGGCTGGTATAAGCTGAAGCGGTTTCCAGTCGGTTCAACGATCGATTCTGTCAGACAGATAGGCCAGTGACCGCCGATGGCGTGGAAGAGACGAAGATAAAATATACGTGATTTGGAACTTATGTACGGGCCGGGGAATGGTCCCAGAATGGAGTTCTGGTAAAAAAATTAAAGCATTTACTGAGCAGTGTCGTGCCGTGTCAGGTTTATTCTCCTTGTTTTAGTTTTGTGTATAGAATCTTTGAGTTACCTTATAATTATTATTTTAATATAATATTATTATATATACAGTGCGTTTATAAAGTGTAGTATGTACAAACACCTAATGTTAAACAAAGTGTGTATACGCATTTTAATTATTTGTTTGGGACGCCTATGGTTAGGAGTTTCATACTGTTTTATGTCATTAAATTGACCTAAGAAACACTATACTTCTTGTACGTCCCCTGCATTTTGGGTGCAAGTGAGCTCGGACTTTGACTCACATTTATTTTTCAAATTATTGTGAATTATAATTCCGAGAGAAACAAACGCTGCTACCACTTGAACAAAAGAAAAATAATCTATTCTGGTTAGAAATTAAACTGATCTGATTGACATTTGAACGTGTTGTTTTGTTGAAACGTATGGGAAGGAAATTCTTGTGGACAGGTTGTTTCGTCCCCGGCGGGTAGTTTAATTTTTTTTTTAAATTTGTGAGGTAATCTAACCGGTCGTTTTGTCACCAACCCTTTTATGTAACTGCGTTTAAGTACTTTAATTAGGGGTTAATTATTACTAGTACCTTGAATATAAAGATGGATTTAGGGACATGAAACCATAATAATATTTTAATTTGTAACGGGTCCGTATCAAACATGGATGTCAAAATAATTACCAGCAAACGCGGCAAAGCAATGTTAGTTGTGAATAATTTCAAATTTAATTTTCATAAGGAATTAAAAATAAGTGGTGAGTAAGTGTATTAATCGAAAATGTAAATCTTCGCTTTACACTCTTGGTCCTTTGGACAGCAACATAATAGTTAGCAAACAGAATGTGAAACACTGTCATGAACCAAATATTTTTTTATTTATTAAATAATTCCCAACGAACTTTATAAGTCCATTACAGGGAAAATATTACACTAACTTAAAAATAAACAAATATAAACAAAATTTTTTTACAAAAATATAGAATTACAATACAGAATACAATACAAATAAAATTAATAAAATAGTCAAATTTAAATCAATTTTAAAACTAATTTCCAAATAAAATTAGAGTGCTTTTATTTCTTTAAAAAATACAATTTAGTTTTCTTTTTAAAGAGTGTTAATTTTTTTATATTTTTATACATATTTGGTAGGGTATTATAAATTATAACCCCATTGTATAATAATGATCTTTTACCAATATTGCTTTTAATATTTACTGCTAAAATACTTTCATTTTGCCTTGTGTCATGATTATGTACGGTATTTAATTTTTGGAATGTGATTTTTGATTTTTTTTGCTGAGTGGATATTGAATGAATAATTACACATATTTTTAATTTATACAAATTTTCTAAGTTTAAATATCCTAGTGGTTTGTATAAATTTATTGTTGGTTTTTAAAAAGGAAGCTTGTAAATACATTTAATAAGTTTATTTTGTAATTTTTTTAAAGGGTTTATTATTGTAGAGGTAGCAGATCCCCAGACGGATATTAAATATTGAAATTTAAAATAAATTAGAGAATAATAAATATTTTTTAAAAGCTTAATTGGTAAATAATATCTTATTTTATAAAAAATTCCAATCAATGGGGTAATATTTTTCCTGAGATAATCGATATGTGTTTTCCAACTTAAATTTTCATCTATATGCAGTCCTAGAAATTTTATAGAATCAGCATATTTTATGATTTTATTATCAAATAAAATTTATTTTTTTGATAACAAGCTGTTTATTTTTGTTTTAGTAATATATATAAAAGAAGATTTTTTAAAATTTATTGATAATTTATATGACTGAAGCCAAGAAAAAATGATTTGTAAATCATTTTTTATTTGATTTTGAATGTCAAAGTAATTATCGCCAAAATAAATAATAGTTGTATCATCAACAAATAATTGTATCTTACCATTTAGGTTTAATTTAGATATACTATTAATATATATAAGAAATTATATTGGTCCTAAAATTGATCCTTGCGGAACACCACATTTAATAGTTTTTTGAGTACTTTTACTGTTATTAATTTCAACATATTGTGATCTATTGCTTAAATAACTTTCAAACCAATTGTAAATATTTCCCCTTATTCCAATGTTATGAATTATTTGTAATAAAAAATTATGGTTAACTGTGTCTAACGCTTTACAAAGGTCTAAAGATAATAAACAGCATTTTTGATTTTGATCTATTTTTAATTGAATGTCTGTTATTACATCCATAACAGCAATTTCAGTATCTCTATATTTTCTAAAACCATATTGACTCTCTGAAATTAAATTTTGATTATCTAAGAAATCTGTTAATTTGTTGTTCATAATTTTTTCTAAAATTTTTGAAAAAACTGGCAAAACAGATATTGGCCGATAATTACTTGGATCATTTTTTGAATTTGCTTTAAAAATTGGTGATACTTTAGCTAATTTCATTTTTGATGGAAAAATACCCTTTTTAACAGATAATTCAAATAGTTTAAGTAAAATTGGTAATATTTCTATTTTGACTTTTTTAATAATTTTTACTGATATTTCATCAAAACCGCTTGCTTTTTTTATATTAACCCATTAGGTCACTATTTTTTTTTGAAAACCTTTAATTTTTTAATCAAATGTAGCTTAAAATGATTAGATTTATCCCAAAAAAATGTCAAAAAAATTTATTTTTTCTTACAGTAGCTAGAATTCGCTGTACTTTTAAAAGGCCGGTAGGACAATATAGGGTTTTTATGTTTAAAAATAAATTTTATCTGAAAATATAACAAACACTAAACTATATGATATTATTATAATAATTGAAAAAAACAATTTTTGGGATAAAGAGTGACCTGGCACTTATCACAAATTAAATTAGATCTTTTGTGGCAATGTGCGCATCTACGTTGGTTCTCGCAATAAAATACTAAATGGTTTCTGCCATCGTAACGGGAATACTCATGCTGAGTTTTAGGTGCTTTTGACGGTCCCCTCTTTGTGGTACGTTTGTATGTTTCTAATACCTCCAGGGCAATGGACTTTCTAAATGATAACTGGTCCTGAAAACCTCCATTCAGTTTTTGTAAATGCCATGCATTGAACTTGTAGCCCCAACGGATTGGCGTCCCCCAGATAAACTACTTACAACCATGACGCCCAAAATAGGGTATCATGGCCTCATCAACACTATGATGTCCTTGTATGGGGGCATATTCAATAATGTTTTTATTTAGTGTACCAAACAATGGTCTCATTTTTGAAAACTTATCATTTTTATTTAGTTGACTATTATCATTGAAGTGAATATTATTCATTATAAACTGAAACCTATCTCTGGATATTGCTGCAGAAACAAGTTTGTTATGGGTGTCATCCGAATTCTGCCAGTACATTTTTCTTCTCGAGACAGATGAGTAGCCAGTAGCCACTAAGAAGCATTACACCAATAAAGCAGTAGAGTTCATCCCTCGTAAACTCGCCAGGAAGATTTTTTTGTTGAGCATATAAGTTTGTTTAATAAAGAATCTGATATATAACATCAGTATCCGGTGGGAAAATGGTTATATTATTAGGGACGTCTACTGCATCGTCGTTTTCTAACTCCTCAATGAGTTCTGCTAACGTAGGGGCCTTTTGCCATAGAAAGAAGAAAATAAATAAAAACACTTAATAATATTGCTTTGTCCTACCGGCCTTTTAAAATGACGCTCAATTTTCGTGTATATTTGTTAAATATGAAATAAAAACTTCTAATAAATTATCAGCAATATCTTAACTTATAGTCTTTAGAAAGTGATCAATATCTCAATATAAACTTACGAAAAAAATATTGAAATCTTACCTCCAATAGTCCATTGTAAAATGTCATTTAACAATCGATTTACAAAAGCTAACCAACACACTAAAACCGCGAGCGGGATTAATAAAACACCTGTTTTCCAATAAACACAAACATATTCTTTGAGTGTCTACTAGCGAAATCTCAAATTGAGTAGCGCAACTATTTATTTTAATTAAGTATATTTCCTGGCCTTTATAAAGTACAGTAGGACTAAATGGGTTAAGATCATCTATTATCTCTTCAATTTCACTCATAGTTATCTTTTCTAGGTTCAAAAACATCGAGTTAGGGTTTGCATTTTCAGTATATCTTCTTATAAATGGAATTTGATTTAATAAATTTTCGCCAACATTTATAAAATATGTGTTCATTTCTTCGCATATGGTGTGTTCGTCTTTAATTTCAATACTATTGGATATAATACTATCAATGTTGGTTTTGTTTTTCTTTGACTTGTTTGTCAATAATAAATTTAAATTTTCCCAAATACCTTTTTGGTCACTGTTCAAAAATATGTTTTTAAAATATTTTTGTTTTGTTGTTCTTATTGTTTGTTTTACAAGTTTATTTAATTTATTAAAAGTCTGCTCATATTCTTCAATCATTGGATATTTCTTCTTTTTTTCATATATCTTGTCTCTTGTTTTAATCATTTTTGCTAAATCTTTCGAAAACCATGGTTTCGAATTTTCATTCATTTTTATTGTATTTGTATATGATGAGGATTCAAATATTTCTAATATCTCATCATATAGTTTATCTGGTTCGTTAATTAAATGTTGCCTATTTTGTAATTTGATTAGGTCATGTTTCAATTTATCTATAAAATATTCTCTAATTTTAATATTTTTGAAACTTCTATTATTTTTGGTATTTTGTTTAGGTATATTTAAAATTTGTATTTTATGATCACTTAATGGACTTACTATAAACTTTATCTCTAGCTTATTTTGCATATTTGTTAGAGTATGGTCTATCAAGCTTTTGTAGTTTGTAGTTTCTCTTGTTGAAATAGTAGTATTGCAAAGTGTAAAATTATTTGACGAATATATTTCTAAAAGTCTTTTTGAATCACTAGTATTTTGATGTAAGTTAATGTTCATATCACCAACCATTAAACATTTGATTTTGTAATTGTTTAAATTTTCAAGTTTTTCTTCAATAATATTTAAAAAACTATTACTTTTTACGGATGGTGGCCTATAAATACCACAAATAATAAATTCTGGAGATTTTATTTTAAGTGCTATATATGATAATTCACCTTAAATTTTTTCTAAAATTTCATAGTCAAATGTCTTTTTCACAAAAATGCCCAATCCACCTCCTCTCTTTTTTCTGCATGCATATATTGAATTAAATTTTTTGAAATTATAATATTTTTCTTCTTCTTTGTAAACCCATGTCTCACTAATTACTATAATATGAATATTTTCATCATCTGCTAAAATTTCAATTTCATCCATTTTATTCTTAATTGATCTGGAGTTTATATATAAAACTTTAAGATTTTGTATAATATTTATATTATATTTTGCCATTATTAATTATAGTTTATTTTTTCTTTGCTCTGTTTAATTTTCCATTGATGCAATATACAATCATTTTTATTTGCTTCATGATTATAATCATTGTTTTTATTATATAACTTATTGTAAATAATGCAGTTAGAACACTTTGGAAATTCTTGTTTACAGTCCCAATATTCGTGTTTACCTGTACAAAAAGAGCAGATCTTATCTTTTTTTTTACAATCTTCTTTCTTATGTCCATATCCACAGCATTTAAAACATATCATTATATTTAAGTCTTCTCTCACTTTACATTTATTCCACCCTAATGATATATCTTTGTCGACTCATTTTCTAAAAGTATCTCCTTTTGTCTCGAAGTAAATAATATATTGATTTGAATATTTTGATTTTCTTGTATATTTAATGTCTAGTGAATCATTTTCATCTAAATAGTTTAAAGCTCGCATTTCTTCTAGAAGTTCTATATTATTGTACATTTTTTTTGGTCCTATTAACACTAATCTTGGTAATTTTAACTTTGAAATGTAAATTGAATATTTTTCATTTAATTTTTCTTCTGATAATATTTTAATTTTTTCTACGTCCTCTTTTGATTTTCCCTTAATAATAATTCCGCCATTTCTTATTTCCTTTATGCCATTTACTGATGCCTTAACAGCCATTGGATTAATTTTGTTTTGTATTTCATTTTTAGTCTGCTGGTATGTTTGATTCTTCTTTGGTTTAATAATCAATACTAGAATATTTTGATTATTAACAATTTTTTTATTGGATTTTAAAATATCTGAATATAGTTCATTTTTTTCTTGTATAATATTTTTTTTTTCATCTAAGTTTTTTAAAATTTGATTAATATTTAAATCAATTTTGTTTAATTTTGAAGCTATATTTATTTTTTCCAGAATTTCCACTTTGGATTTTACTTCATTCGTATTTTGAGTCAATTTTTCAAGTTTTTCGTTTATTTGATAAATAATGTCTTTAAATAGTTTATTTTCTTCTTCTAGTCTCTTGATTCTATTATTAAGTTCAGATGAACTTTCATTTTCTATGCAATTTATGCATGTCCATTTAATACTTTTCTATTTTATTTCAGTTGTTTCTTTTTTTGATAGTTTTGTACATGATAAACAAAACCATTCTTCACAGTTAATACACATTAATGAATAAGTATTATTTGTGAATTTATAACTACAATTTATACATTTTTCATTATTCGCCTTTTCTCTATTAATTTTCATTTTATTTGAAAGACGTGTTGATTTTCCTGCCTCCATTTTATCTTGTGTATTTATGTAAAAGTTTTTGACAAAATTTTCGTATTTATGATCGTTTGGGTACTTTTCTAGTAAATAGGTATTTTTATTGTCACTACTATCTTCGAGGTTACATTGTAAATTTGGGTTATTTGTCACTGTCACTTTTTTTTGTGTCAAATCCTTTTTGCGTTTTTTATCCATTTTATTACATTAGGAACTTTTTGATTACAAATTGATATTTCACTGATTTCTGGTTAACATTTTCAACATTTTTTAATAATTTTTTTTGAGTAAAAACTACTTTAAAACTTTTTGAGAATATGACATCATAAGAATGACACTACCTAGGTAAAATTTACATCAAGTGGAGAACTTTCATGTTTTGATAAATTATAGTATGCTATGCTATGTTATAAAGTAGTTAAGGTTGTTTTATTAAAATTACTGCGGCATTTTTGTAGATTTAAGTGATTTCGAATATAAAATAAACTGACAAATTTACAAATTGTACTACCTAAATTATATTTATTTTGTATGAATGAACCAACGACATATCACTAGTTTCTGAGTTTTTATAAATAAAACGGCCAAATAATTAGTGCTGCTTGTAAAAGAAAGGCAGTTGACGAGCTGAAAAACCATCGAAGATTATTCGTAAAGTTTTACAAAGTGATTTACCAGAAACAATGTCTATCAAAGATGTTGAATATATTAGGAAACATATTTATACCACCCGCAGAAAACATTTACCCACTTTGCCCAAGGATACTAAGGAAGTTCATTCAATATTAAAGCAGATACATTTTAGAACTAATAAGAACGAACCTTTTGTCCTGATCAACATTGAGTGCGATAATATCACAGTATTTTCTTGTCAAAAAAATATTACAGCTTTTGGTCAAACGCAACGTATGTATCTAGACGGAACTTTTGATTATTGTACAAAATTTTTTTGTCAGTTATTAACGATGCATGTTTTTTTTTAATGGTCATTACATACCCCTTTTTTTTTGTTTACTTCTAAATAAAAGAGAATCGACTTACAATAAATTGTTTCAACTAATTTTGACCGAATGTTCATTGTACAATGTTGAAATTAGTTTGAATGAAGTTATTGTAGACTTTGAAAAGGCAATACATAACGCGATTGAAACACATGCCAAAAGACACAAGAGTGCATAATTATGCGGACTATTTAACAGATATACGTATATTTCTGATGCATTGTTTCCTGCGTTTTTGTTTAGTATTTCTTAGAGCTTTGCATTAGCGTTGCTTAACAAAAACGAAGTATGCCATATTTACTAGTGTAAAATATACTGCTCTTTCCAGTAGAACACCATGAGCCGCAATGTGCTTTGCTTCTAAGAAAAAACGCAGCATTTAATGGGCATCAGTAAAATGCTGCGTTCTTGACTAGAAAAATCAGATGCTGCGATTTTCTTTAAAAAAGCATTACGTTTTGCAGAAACTGCATATTTATTAGGCGTTTTTTTGTCTTAATTTTTTATTTTTTTTCAACAATAATTTTTCAACAATAATTTTTTTAAAGATAGAGAATTGTATTCTACACAATAATATGTAAAAATCTCAAAATCGAAATTTTGGAAGTTACTGCGTTCTCCAATAGAAGGGGAGTACAGCTTATGTTATTTTCTTTTGCAAGTTGCCGAACTGGAGTAATAGGCTTTTCTTGAAAAGCAAGTAATTTTTTACGAAAAAAGTATGTTAAACTAAAAATAAACGCATCCGTAGTTCCGTATTTTTTCAGCAAATAAAGAGGCTTTCTAATACTGAATTTATTCCAGTTAATAATTCCCCCTTGTATAAAAATTAGCTCCGTAAGAATAAACTGACATTTTATTACGGTAATTGTAGGCAAGAAGATTCAAATATCATTCCATTATATCTTTTACAAAGTCATAATCATAATAATAACAGTTTTTTAAATCACTGTTCTGTAAATTGCCTTTATTTACAACAAAAATAATGAGGAGGGTAAATTTCATGAAGACACAAAAAGTATGCCAAACTAGAAACAATCGCAGCCGTAGTACTGTATTTTTTCAGCAAATAAAGAGGATTTCTAATACTGAATTTATTCCAGTTAAAAATTCCACCCTGTATGAAGTTCTCCATATTATCTCCGGTTTAAACACAACATATTGACTTGTGGTTTTCACAGGAATTTTTTACTCATTTGATTTTCTTTTTGCCTATATTAAACAATGTGAAATTAGGTTAGATGTCCACCCCTCACCCTTTGGATCCCGCTGTTGGACACCTCTATGCCAGAGAGTGAATGAATAAAAAGTCCATATTTTGTGGAGGCCTATACAATATGCCACTGGTACTTGCTATATCAAAAGCTAACACTTTGGCAAGACATCGATACCTATTCTTTCTTTCATTTATGGAGAAATTTAATTTAGAATTTGGGGCTTTCTTAAGATCATTATATAATCTTGTCTGGTATATTTAATCCTTTTATCCTTAAGAATTCTTCAAGAATTTTGCTAGACTGCGAGATCCTACGTTCTTACTTTTTTGTAGAGAAGGTGCTCGTCTGAGTACAGCTAAAGCTTTTGTCCGTCCACACAAAAACGACGATAACTTCGATCTCATGATAAACTCCACTGTTACTAAGATTTTGATCAGCGGCGAAGGTACTGGTAAAAGAGCCACGGGTATTCAATTCATCTACAATGGCGTCACTTACACTGTCAATGCCACAAAAGAAGTCATATTGGCCGCAGGTAAGACAGTAAATTAAGTAATCCGGTAAATCTATAGGCCTTTTATATATTTTTTAATTAATCAGTACTTTTATTGCATTCCACCGGCCTGGCCCGAAATATGACAATGGAATCCGGTTATAGTGATTAGGATAAAATCTTTTATCGGCAACAATATTTATTTTGTAGGCTCTATATTTGCTTTTATAGCAAACAAGTGATTTATTACTAGTTTAAGTATGTAAGGCATTTTCAAGTTTGATAAGAAAGGTGTAATTTTCTTAAATCTTAAAAACGAATGAAATAACCTCCCGAAATGACTTTCGGATAAGTTTTCTGAATTTTTAGTATTTTGTACATATTGACGGCCTGGGAAAAAGTGTCCATGGCCGTAATCCAATACAATGACTAGTTATCGCTTTTTAAAATTAGCAATTTCTTACTTTGAGATTTTCTACATTGCCTGGAGTTTTTCACTTGTTTCTTAATTAATTATTTTTTCTTCTTTATTGGTGGAAAATTAGGTCTTAAGTTTTCTTTCACTTATTAAGAAATAAAATATTTACAATATGTTAAATAATTTATAGGCGGATCAAATTATTAATAATATTTAAAAATTATGAAAATCTAAAAAAAACAAATTACAAACTTTTTGTATTTTGAAAAAAAAAGGCTAGCTTTATTTCATATTTTAATATCTTGTGGTACCAAGGTATAGAGGAAGAAAATGGGTCTGGGTTGATGTAGAGTAAATTGTTTGGTATTTTATTTATCAAAACACAAATTAAAATCCTTATAAAAAGGTATAATGACCACTTTAATTTCTATGTTTTAATTATTATTCAATCTGTAACATTTTTTTAGCCAATAATTATTTTTTAACATATTCTAATTTAAAATATACAGGGTGATCGACTTACTACGCAAGGAACATTTTTTGAAAATATTAAAATTGAAACATCGTCATTACGTTTTCTGGTGATTTTTAATTTGACAAATAAAATACCAGGCAATATTCTCTATATCTTTATACATATTTCCACTTTTTTCCTCTATACCTTTATACTACAAGACCTAAAAACTTCGATATTTATTAATATCTCAAAAAAAAATTTTTTTTGCTATCACATTACTATCGTCTGGAAAGAAAGTAGAAAAAATACCATTTTCAGCACGAGTACTTACCCATATATAGGTCATAAAACTTTTTAAGAGCAAATGTCAATATAAAGTCATCCTCAAAACGTTGTCCTTGTAATAAACATGGTATTTGCTGAATTTATAGGTGCTGTTTTGACTCCCCAGCTTCTTATGGTATCTGGAATCGGCGACAAGGAACAGCTTGATGCTGTTGGAATTGAACAAGTTCACAATCTGACTGGTGTTGGCAAAGGTAAAAAACTAAAAATTTAATAAAATTATCTCATTCTAATCTTACTTGTATAGTCACTACATAGTTTAAAACAAAGTCGCTATCGCTGTCTGTCCGTCCCTATGTATGCTTAAATCTTTAAAACTACGCAACGGATTTTGAAGCGTTTTTTTTTTAATAGATAGAGTGCTTCAAGAGGAAGGTTTATATGTATAAGACATGCATAATATTGTAGAGAAACACTGATAAATTTAGAGGTTTCTAATGTGATGTCGTAAATAAACACATTTTAGACCCGCGTGCGAAGCCGGGGCGAGTCGCTAGTTACCTTTATAATGAAGAATAGTAATAAGTCACATCTCTTGATTCTTCTTTCAATAAAAGAAATATTTAAATTACAAAAAAAATTAATTAAAGAAATATCAAAAACAAAAAATATATTCTTCTTGGGGTTACTATGTGAGTTTAAGAAATCATATTAGTTCCAAAACAATTAAAAGAAAAAGCTATTATAAAATATAATATAAATTCAGTCGATCCAAAATTATTTTGGTCAAATCTAAATAAATTTAATATTAAATTAAAAGAATCAAAATCAGTAAGTGGCTATCCTAGTGCACAAGATTTAAGTACTTACATCATAAATTCAGGAAGTGATATTTTACCTAGTCAAAATTTTGATTTTATTATTCTACTAATAAATCACCTATAATAATTGATGCTGTGTTTTTAAATTTAAAACATATCTGAAAGTATGATATAAAAATTATAACTAATATTAAAACAGATTTTTGTGGAATCGATGATGTAACCTTAAAAATGATAGAAGACTGTTTGAACAAAAATGGTTTAAATTCTCTAAAACATATATATTTAATCATTCAATTTCAATTAATATTTATTCAGTTATTTGGAAAGCTGGTCTTAATATCCCAATACCTAAAGTAAATAATACATAAAATGGTAAAGATTTTTGGCCAATAGCTTTACTACTTTTAGTATCTAAAATTCTCGAAAGAATATTTTTTAATAAAGTTATGTCCTATTTAGATATATAAAATTATACCTAGCAATCACGACACTATTACTTAAACTTAAAGATGATATTTTAGAAAATTGGGATTCAAATTTTGAAACTAGTGTCGTTTTTCTAGATTTGACCAAGCCTTTTGATTCTCTAAAGCATGAATTACTACTTGCAAAAGTTAAATATATAGGATTTAGTAAACACACTTGTAAATGTTTGGCAAATTATTTATCAAATAGATTTGAAACTACAAGAAATAAAAACTAATTTCTTTATGATGTTTCAAATGAATCGAATGTATTAAAAGGAGTTCCTCAAGGATATGTACTGGGTTCTTTAATATTTGTAATTTATACATATGATTTTTATTTGTTCATGAAATACTCAAAAGAATGGAATATCGCAAATATCTCCTTAATCAATGCATTGTCATAAAAACGCTCGGACACGTCGATTTTATTTTTATTTTTTACATATTTCAAAAATATTTGTTTCTATACAGGTTGTCCCACAAAAGCTTGGGACACGACAACTTCGTTTTTTTAAATAAAACACCACATTTTTTGTATTTTACGGGAAATTCTACACACATTCCATGTAACATAGTATGATGGCAAATATAATACAAGGTGTAAAAAATTACTTTAAACACAATTCAAAAAAAAAGTTTGAAAATTATACTTAAACTAGTGAAACAAAGCATTCGGCTTTAGCAGATGTTCGAAATGGCCCCCGTGGACTATTTGGCAATATCCTAATCTCTCATAGAAATGTTGTAGGGTATGTTGTACGATTTCTGGCGATATGTTCCTCATTACTTGGCGAATTCGTTCTATCAAATCGTCGATATTCTGCGGATGGTGTTGATATACCCTTTCTTTTAAGTATCCCCAAGCAAAATAGTCTAGTGGGGTAAGGTCGGGTAACCTAGGCGACCACTTCACCGCCCCGCTCCTTTCAATCCACCTGTTTGGAAAGATTGTGTTCAGATATTCCCGAACTGTATGCCCATAATGAGGCGGTTGTCCAGGAATATCTGGATCGTGATGATTTGGGAAAATAACTGCCAGAGAAGGAATTAATTCAAACGTTAGAAAATCCAAATATCTCTCGGCCGGCGTTTGTTGAAAAAAACAAGGTCCTGAGAGGACCGAGATCCTGTTGTTAATGATCCCCATCCAAACATTTACTTTCTGCCGATATTGTGTATTGTTTTCTAAAATCCAATGTGGATTAGTCTGAGCCCAATAATGATAATTTTGCTTATTAACGTTCCCATTAAGGCAAAAAGTTGCTTCATCGGTAAATAGGATGCCTTCTAAGAGATTTGGAGTTTGATCACACAATTCCATCATGTGCTCACAAAAATTCAGGCGCCGCACTGGATTATTATCGAAAAGCTTTTGCACGTAATTCACTTTATACGGGTGAAATTTTTCTCTATTAAAAAATCTGTGGATTGAACTTCTATGCGATTCATTGTTTCTTGATAATAAATTAAGTGAGTAGTGAGGATTTTCATAGATGGATAAAGACAAATCTAGTTTTTTATCATCAGTTAAGGAATTTCTTCGCCCGGATTTTGGTAGATTAACATTTCCATAATGTTGAAAATTTTTGTACCGTGCGTTCAATTTATCTTGATAACATTTTGATTCACTGTAACTTTTTTGTTTTTAAAGATATGAAAGTAAACAAAAAAACAAAATGTAGGGTTGGTTGCCAAGTTTTTTCCTAAGTTAGATATAAAACAAAACATTATCAATTTTCTGACATATAAGTCTACCTTATGTTTTTTTAAATGGAACACACTGTATATTTTTACATTTTTAAATTCCACATAAAATTATAATTATTTTTTATTAAATGCATTATTAGTCTATAGCCATAGTTTCCGCGATATTGACTCTCGAAAAGTGACATTTTTGAATTTTGACAGCTTCTAACTTTCTAACAGTACGTCTTAGAGCAAAACGGCTTACATGTCCCTATCTTCAATTTTTATTTGCAACCAACCCTACATTTTGTTTTTTTGTTTGCCTTCATATCTTTAAAAACAAAAAAGTTATAGTGAATCAAAATGTTATCAAGATAAATTGAACGCACGGTACAATTTTGCTTTTCGTCGACTAAGTAATCTGCCGGTTCGGATATTTTTCATTAAACAAATAACAAACTTCTTGTTGACTTCGTTTTCGGTCGCCGCTGCCCCTCAATATTAATATTTCGGTTCGCTTATTATCGGCTAAATAACCCATAATGTGCAGTAATATCACTACTTTTTGTAAATATTACAATTCAAACTGATGTCAATTGATTGACAAGCGTGAGACACGAAAATAGAAATAATTAAAACTCATCTTGATTTACTGGTACTTGAACAGGTGTAACGTTAAGCGAGGAATTAGACTAAAAACACGTATCTTCAATTTTGTTTAAAGTAATTTTTTACACCTTGTATTATATTTGCCATCATACTATGTTACATGGAATCTGTGTAGAATTTCCCGTAAAACACAAAAATGTTAAAAAAATTGTGGTGTTTCATTTGAAAAAACGAAGTTGTCGTGTCCCAAGCTTTTGTGGGACAACCTGTATAGAAACAAATATTTTTGAAATGTGTAGAAAATAAAAATAAAATCGACGAGTCCGAGCGTTTTTATGACAATGCAGGAGATATTTGCGATATTCCATTCTTTTGAGACACCCTGTATGGTAATCTAATATAGCTTTTGCTGTATCACAAAATAAAAAATGATAAACTTCTGCATTGGATTTTATTTATAAATGAGGATATTTCTAATGTTGCCAAAGTCATAAAATATCATGGCTTAAAACTTAATGAATACAAAACAAGTTTACTTTTAATCGGTCCAAAATCTATATATTCATTCAAAAATAAGGATCAATACTGATTTCAAAAATATTATTAATAATTATGCGATACCGTTGGTAACATCCACTAGAAATCTTGGTATAATTTTTTTATCAATATTTGACCTTTGAAGCTCATATAAAATACATAATAAAAAATGCTTTTATACTTTTTATTATTTTATATAATTTTAAATTGTACTTAAACACTGATACAAATTTAAGGATTGTAAATTCTATATAAATTATAAAAACAGAAACCAGATTATTTATATGAAAAAAATCGATTTAGAATTACCTCATGAACACTAGAAATAAAATAAATTTGGAAATACAAGGATATTAAGAAAAATATAAAATTTCTTTTCAATATAAAAATAATAATTCAATAATATATAAAATATAAAATCTCATATAAAAAACTAAATTATTCGGCTTTTAAAAGTCATTTAAAAAAACATTATCACGGGGTCGGATTGGAAGACTGATTAATTTTCAATCAAAATCCTACGTTTTTGTGCCAACTAGTATGTTACTGTCACCAATAGTTATTTTTAGTTGTTATATTTTATAATTTTTATATTTTGGCACAAAGAATATCTTTATTATTATTATTATTATTATACAGGGAGTGACTCCAAGTACAGATAAAAAAGTTAGAGCATATCTAATGAATATCTAATTATAGAAAAAAAGATCTTAAAACGGGGCCTGCTATTCATTTTTCCAATATTATGTGGAACTCTTACTATTAATATTTTGTGGAAGGCGTCATTTTAAGACTAAAACTAAAATACAAAAAAAAATAACGGGTATTATTGTAAACAGTGAAGAATGGGAACAAGAAAAATAGTTAAAAAATTATAATCACCTTTCATGTTATTATTGCAGAGTCAAAATAATCAAGGAACCTTCTTTCAAATAGATTATTTTCATTACTAACCATGGTCAATAATTATAAAAAGAAAACGATAAGTAGTAGTAGTGGAAATAGAAAATGTTTTACTGTTTTCCAGGTATCAAGAACCATGTCTCATTTCAAATCGTTGGAACAATTAACGAAACTGACGTAGTTGACTTAAACGTTGAAACTTTGGATCAATATCTTGATAACCAAGATGGACCCCTCAGTGGAACCGGCATGTCACAGGTAATATGTGTACACTGTTAAAATTGAAACAAAACATTTTTTCCATTTACAGGTAAAACATTTGTTGGCTGACTTTAACCTAGTTTTAAACGAGAAGAGTTAAAAAATAAAAAGTATCGCAAAGTAATACCAAATGGGTATATTTCCCCACTATATCGCATGTCTTATCATCGTTCTTACTGGTATCAAACCTATTTGATTAAAACTTCTCTAAATAAAAATAAATATTCGGCATGAGCAGACATTTCAAACTGTTTACTTCTCTGAAAAAACGATTGGTTGATTATATAGATCAAAAAATTGAAATGATATAGGAAATGTTCAAGAAGTAGTCCATTCTCTTAGTGGTTAAATTTTTTAATGGAAAATTGAAAGTCTGTCTAAACCACAAATATATTTAATAAAATTTGGAAAAGTCTTTACATTAAAGTAAAAATCAAAAAATATTAGGACATGTTTCGACTTTAGAGAAGGTCATCATCAGCAATTGGAAACGTAATAAGTAGATCGGGGTTAAGCTTTACGACATAGTAATAAATAGTTTGAGGTACAAGTATGAGAACTAGTCTCAGAGGAGAAGCCATTCGTAGATGAAAAATGAGAGTTAAGAAAAGGAGTAAATTAGATGACAAAAAATTACGATAGAACATCAATAAAATTTATACGATATACAGTAAAAGAAAATTAAGGTTTGTCATAACGCAGTGGAATAACCACAGGACAATTTGACAGTTTTGAACGTTTAGTCGTTGTATAAGACCTTATTTCTCCTCTTATTCCATTAAACGAAAAATACTTAAAATAATTGCATGGTTAACAGTTTTGAGAATAAATACACGTAGTGAAAAAACATAGGACCTTTATATAATATTCAAAGGACATCAAACATTGTTTGTGGATTAATTAATTTTGTGTGATACAAAATTGAAAATATTTTTAAAGAATTTTTAAATATTTTTTTTATAGAATTAGGTAAGTAGAGATGCATGAAAATTCTTCAATCATGTCGGAGTTAGCTAGTAAGTTTTTATTATGTTGATCTAAAAAAGTTTTTAACCAAGGCAATGCTACTTTCAAATTTGTTAATCGAAAACTTTCAAAAAGAGAATCTACGATTTTAATTCCCGACAATAAAGCACACATCAGTAAAAATTCCGTGATTACTCGAGAGAGAAACTTCAATTAAGTAAGAAAATATGCTTTGTTAAGACTTAAATATACTCCTCACGAAAGATTTTGGAAAACCCAATTTTCCGCACTCGTTAGGAAAATATATATATACAGGGTGATTTTTTTAAAGTGTTACAAGGCGATATCTCAAAAACGGTTCAAAATATTTTCTTGAAATTTTGGTGAGTGAATGGGGAGACGGGGGGACATATTTAAACATATTTTTGACGTCTACTCCCCTTCCTCATTTTGAGGGGTGGGTGCTAACTTTGGAATTTAAATGAGACAATGTGCTTTTTTTTGGTAAATACGAACCTATGTAAAAAACTACATACGTATACAAAAAATGTTTTGATTTGCTCCCCTGGTTACGAAATTCTTTTAAAAACCGATTACCCCAATTATTAAACCAAAACATAAGTTCTGACATGTGGTTTCAATAGGACGAAGCTCCACCGCATTATGTGATACAGGCCCGTAATGAGTTGAACGAATTGTTTGAAAACAGGTGGATAAATCAAGCTGGTTCGGTAAACGGCCTGCTAGGTCCCCGGATTTGACCACCTTGACTTTTTTCTTTATTTATTTTTTATTTTATAAAAGATAAAGTGATGGCGGTTACACCTACAACTTTAGATGATATGAAATACCGAATCCGCGTTGCATGCTTATTAGTGAGACTTAAAATGTTACCACGGGTACGATATTTATTCTGAAAAAAAGTGACAAAGTATTTGGAAGTTGAAGGGAGATATTTTAAACATCTTCTGAAGCGTGACAGACGATAAATAAGTTGAAATTAAATAGTAACGTATTTTTGTGTTTTATAACCTAATAATTCATAAATTCGTAACCAGAGGAGCAAATCAAAACATTTTTTGTATGCGTACGTAGTTTTTTACGCAGATTTGAATTTAACAAAAAAAGTACATTGTCTCATTTAAAATTCCAAAGTTATCCCCACCCCTCAAAATGTGGAAGGGGGTAGACGTCAAAAATATGTTTAAATATGTCCCCCCATCTCCCCATTCCCTAACTAAAATTTCAAGAAAATATTTTGAACCGTTTTCGAGATATCGCCTTGTAACACTTTACTCTCCCTGTATAATTTAATAATAATAATATATTATAACAGGGTGAGTTTTTTCAAGTGTTACAAGGCGATTTCTGGAAAACGGTATCAAATATTTTCTTGAAATTTTAGTGAGATAATAGGGAAATGGGGAACATATTTTTCCCCATTTTGGGGGTTAGGGGTAACTTTGGAATTTTAAATGAGATAATGTACTTTTTTTGGTAAATTCGAATCTGCGTAAAAAACTACGTACGCATACAAAAAATGTTTTGATTTGCTCTTCTGCTTACGAATTTATAAATTATTAGGTTATAAAATACAAAAAATACCTTTACTATTTAATTTCAACTTATTTATCGTCTGTCATGCTTCAGAAGATTGTTCGAAATGTCTCCCTTCAACTTCCAAACACTTTGTCACTCTTTTTCTGAATGAATATCGTACCCGTCGTGGCATTTCAGGTCTCACTAATAAGCATGCAACATGGATTCGGTCTTTCATATTATCTTAAGTTGTAGGTGTAGCCGCCATCACTTTGTCTTTTATAAAACCCCATAGAAAAAGTTAAGGGGGGTCAACTTCGGGGACCTAGCAGGCCAGTTTACCGAACCAGCTCGACCAATCCACCTTACTTTTACTTTAAAGACCACCTGTTTTCAAACAATTCGTTCAACTCATTACAGGCCTGTATCGCATAATGCGGTAGAGCGCCGTACTATTGAACCAACATTTATCAAGAGTTATGTTTTGGTTTAAAAATTGGGGTAATTGGTTCTTTGAAAAAACTATATACATTTCTCCATTTAAGTGGCCTTCGAAGAAAGACGGGGCCAATAACTCCCCTATCCCCGATTATACCACACCATACATTAATTGACCAAGGATGTTGATTTGGCAGAGTTCTCATCCAATGGGGATTTTCCGACGCCCACTAGTGCATAATGTATCTATTTACCTTTAAAAAAAACAAACAACAATAAAAAAATAAATTTTATTTCTACTGACAAGGGATAACTTAAAATCATACCTGGCCACAATTACAGCAAGTAGCTTCCTTCGTCAGAAAAAACAACATTCTTAAGAAACCTGTTACTTCCTTGCATTTGTCTCGTAACCCAATTGCTCGATTTTCAAAGTCTTGCCCATGCATATACCTAGCTCTTGGTGGAGTGAAATTTGTACAAGTGCAATATGGTTATAGATAACTGATTTCTGATTGCATAAAGACTAATAGTATAATAATTCTCTAGACCCTTTATAAAGTAATTATTTTGGTACCATGGGTACAAGCGTAAAAATGCACATTTTTCGCCCACTATTAACGGTAGTTCTTAACTTAGAGTTAACAATGTGACCAAAAAGTTATGTACTTATTAAGATTTTAAAAAGTCTAACTTAGATATCAAATCATATATTTTTAGATGACTGCCCGACTTGCAAGCCAATATACCCAGCCTGACGACCCAGATGTTCAACTCTTCTTCAGTGGAATGAAGAATATGTGCGCCTACGATGGTGAACCCGATTTACCACCAGATCCAGAGCAGCCCGCAGCACTGAGAACTCTTGGAATTTCCTGCGTAAACTTACATCCCAAGAGCAGCGGGTAAATAAAAAGAGAGTTCACAGACAGTCGGGAATAATATTAAGCTCGATTACGTTATTTATCCAAAGCGGAACTCTCAATAGGGAACTTTCCATTTTTTTTTTCAATAATATGATTTAGTTAGGCCTAAAAAAACTATTCCTCAATTATTACTCCTTTAAAATCAGTAACAACTTGTAAAAAGTCTTTAAAGTTTCGCGCGTGTCGAGGGCATTTTAAACGACCTCTTAAGCGCGCTAAGCCCGATGACGTCAGGAAGTATGACTTTCCGTCATCCGTCATACTGACCGGTGGCCGAGCTACCTAGTTTGCATTTGGATTGCCGTGTGTTCTTGTTATTGTATTGTTGTTTTAAGGTGGAATTCTCAACGTCGGTCGTTCAATTTATTGCCAACCTATTTCGTGGATGTCGCAAACGAATTATACTTCTTGACGTCACGACTAATAGCAGCGCGTTTTTACCCGCTTGGGATAATTTGAATTTTGGGGCATTCAATATATTATACTTATGATTTATAGAATTTTTTCCCCATTTAAAATTTTTGTCAACTTTCCTATTAGGCCGGTCGTTCACTGGGAGCGAAAACAAGCGGTTACATGTTTACGCGACACAAGTGACAACAAGCGGCTATACGCGGCAGATCCCAAGTAGCAGTTTTCACATTTAACCTCGTCCACTGAAAGCGAGCGAGTAAGCACAAAACATACTAGGGGTATGAATGATGAAAGAGTTTTGGACCTCCATTGTCGTTATTTGTTATACTGTATACGGTATTCACCTGAAGACGACTGGAGATACTTACCAGTTGAAACGTTGTGATTTAAAACAAATAAAGACAATGGAGGTCCAAAACTCTTTCATCATTCAAGAAACATCATTGTCTCCAACCTTCAAACATACTAGAGGTATGTTTTGTGCGAGTGACTTTGTGCGAGCTGTTACACGTATATAAACGCGCGCGGCTCTGATCCCATTCTATTGGGATCTGCACGGGCCGGATTTTTACTGCCCGACCCGATCCGACCCGACCCGTCAACCAAGACATTGACGCGGCTCGAATAAATTATTAACTACGAGCAAAAAGCCCGGACAGCCTGAAAGGCTGAAAAACGTCACAAGTTTTTCACTGACGTTTAATCTATTGTTTATCTGGTAAAGTGAGGTTGGGCGATGTAAAGCCGGTTGTAGTAAATTAGGAACATAAAACACTATTTATTAATATGGGTATATAGGTTTCTTTGGAACGTCGCGTGTGCCACAAACACTCTCCTTTTCAAAATTCTCAAAAGTTCACCACACCAAAAAACTACAAGTGTTGTGTATATAATAAACAATTCAATAGAAGATAAACAGTTTCAATGTTGTTACGTAACGAGAATTGTTTAATAAAAATACTATAAAAAAAAACCGAAAATTGTCATACGTTCCTTTTTTTGTTTTTTTTTTTAATTATTTTGAATTTTGCAATAATATTTCTCAATAAAAAAAAAATCAAAACCTGTAAAAGTAGTAAGTACATTGTTAACGTAGTAACAGGTTTAGTCAAACAAATAGTCACACTCGGGAAGGTTGTAACATTACTAGACTAAACCGTTCTCAAAAATATACAATTTTTTCCAATCTAAACTATCCTCTTCAGAAAAACCTCAGCCTTAGGAAATATTTCCATATTTACTATTTTTCGTCTGCGAAAATTAATGTAATTCGTTTAGTTTATTATTTTATTTCATTAATTTATTCGCCTCAATTTAATAGGAAATAATACAATGATTCTATATTTATTTTTAAGTTTCCTGTGCTTTATTGCGAACGTTGATTGGGCGGTTGAAAAGTCCACAGCCAGACTCTAGACCCTTGTCTCATAGTCTCTTATTGTGTGTGATCTCCGTCCTAGATATATTTAGTTTGTTGTAACAATCTTTTTATACGCATCTATTCTCTGCCATAGACGAGGACACGGATACAGGACAGGATCAGAGGCGATACATTTATATTTCCCTCTGTGTGTTATGAAAGACAAAAGGTACCATTCCAGAATGGGTCAACCCAACCCAAGGATAGTATTTTTTTGTATTATCCGACGCCTCAACATTTGAGGATGTTCTAAGAAATAAACAGCCCCAGTAGGCATTTTAAATTTTTTAAAAAATAATTATCTGTACCGCCTATTCCACAGTTAGCTGCTAGTTGGAGTCCGAATAGGCCCACAGTGGACGACCCCTGCCGCTTGTCTGATAGCCTCTTATTGTCGCTCATGTCGCTCATGTCGCATAAGCGTGTAATCGCTTTTAAATGCTCCCAGTGAGTTAAGGATATTTATCTACTCCTATTAAATTATATATTAATTATTCAACTGCTTTTGAGCAATTAATAGTATCTATAAACAAACAACGTGAGTTATAATAACTCACTACTATAACTCACTATAATAATAAATCAGAAAATATTATTGGAATGATTTACGAACCATCAAGGTGGCTATGTACCTACTTCTGTAAGCCGATTGGCCGAAAGGGAAGAGTCCATTATTCTTATTGAGAGTACTGTCACTTGAATAATTTTGACGTTTTCAAATAAAGTTAATACCTAATTATTGTAAACTTTGTGCTGAAAAAGATGAATTCAGATAGTGGAGCAACTAGTAAGTACCTACACCTCCAGAAATAAGACAATTAGCTAATGTAACCATACAGAATTTATTGCCTGAAAAATCCAAAAACAAATATAAGTATACAAAAATTTTCAAGATTGGTGTAGCAGTAAGACCATTAAGTCATCGTTTACAAAAAATGTATACTCTTGGCATATTTTAACGAACTTAAGACTAAATATAAAGCGTCTCTATGGACTTTCTACTCCATGCTAAGAAGCACGCACTCAACATAAATAATGGAATCAATAAGTATAGAGAATTATTTAAAATATTGTACGTTTCTTAAACGTCAATCAGTAATGTCGCTAAAAAGGCAAAAACGTTTATGCCAGAACAACTTAATAATTTCATAAACGAAGCTCCTGATGAGAAATATCTGGCGACAGTGATGACAAAGGTAGTAGATCTCACAATAATTCAATCGTTTTTATCATCTAGTCAATAAGTCAATTACATAATGTGAATAAAGTTCTTTCTCTGTACTTCTATCTTCATATTTATTGTTATAGTAGTAGATAAAGTATAGTACTCAACTTGCGGTAATGGTCATAACTCACTTGATGAATTACAGCACTCGCCTGCGGCTCATGCTGCTAACTTTATCTGCGTAAGTTATGACCTACATTACCGCTTGTTAAATAATATACTATTATCATTGTGACGATGTTTCAGATCTAATATTAAAAATTAACCACCATTAACTATCTATCTCTATGGTTACGAATTATCCGTTTAAGTAAATAAGATGCTTTTTAAAACTCACAGTATGGGAATAAAATAAATTTATTGCTTTGACAAAATAGGTTTTTCTTATCCCTTAATTTACTAATCGGGCAACTTTAATTGTAAATAAGTTAGTGCCTGCCAATGTCATTTATGTCACAGTCAAACGCGCCTGGTTAGTTAATTATTGCTTGAAAACTTTGTGCAACCCAACATTAAAGTTAAGCCAGAAAAAGAAAAAAAAAATACTTTGCTTACACACTATTAATATTGAGTAGTTTTGCTAATAATAGACTAAAATTTTTTTTAGATATATCGGTCTTAGATCCAGTGACCCTCTGGACCAACCAATAATTGTCGCAAACTACCTGACCAATCCAGACGATGTTAAGGTCGTCATCGACGCTATCAGAATGGCCAAGAACTTGACTGAAGCCCCTATCTTGAAAGAGAAATATAACTTTACTTTAATCAAATACAGTTACGGAAATTGTTCCAATCTTTACGAGTAAGTAGTTCGAAATAATAAAACATTTTTTTTTTCAATTGCACAATGGATATACCCTAGATAAGGAACGTCAGTAGCTAATAACTAAATTTTTAAAACTTTTATAGGTAATTAAAGTGAAGTCATGTATAAAACTAAAAAAATATCGCTTTTAATTTTTACCAGAGGTTGAAGGAATTAAGTATTAAGTCCTTTAACTATACCACTTTTTCTTCTAACAGATTTGAAAAATCATTTATTAAAATATTTTTAAACAAACCATTCTTTTCCACCGCTTTTTCTTTTAGTCAAAATTTTAATGTCGTAGTTCTATTTTACGGATCACCTTTGCTTTTGTCGCTGTATAATCAATAATAAGAATTAAGTATTAGAGAAATTATAATATTTATAAGCGCAAGATAATATAAGAGCTAACTTGGTTTCTGAATGGAACTGGGAAAGTTTCTACTTACGTGTGTAAACGTGGTCAATTGTATACGCTTCTGTAATGCGCGTTTTCTGTGGACCTTCTTATTAAGAAAATGGTGCGTAAATTTGACCATGAAAGGTTCCCGGTCGCATACAGTAACAGCACGCGGGCTAGAAAATCTGACTTCCTCAAGTGGTGGCTGGTAACGACACTCGCGCTAGCAGCAGTTACAGTAATAGCACGCGAGGTATAAAAAGGTATATCGGCCATCGGTTTGTTCGTTGTTAGCAGAGCATTTTTTTAAAATTTAATTAATATTTTATGAAATATTTTGAAATGAATTGGATTTTTAAAAAATGCTCTGCTAACAACGAACAAACCGATTGCCGATATACCTTTTTATACCTCGCGTGCTATTACTGTAACTGCTGCTAGCGCGAGTGTCGTTACTAGCCAGGACTTCGGAAAGTCGGATTTTCTAGCCCGCGTGCTGTTACTGTATATGCTTCCCGGCCAGTCGATAATCAAACAGAACATTATAACATATTTATCTGAAGTTTTGGGATTTTTTTTTTAATTGTGGGTTAAATCAAGGCAATAATCTACACATTAGTTTCAAAAGCCTTTTTATCATGTCATACAAACTTGAAATTCGTAATAAGTATTTACAAGCTTGTTGGACAGATTTCCAAACAAGAAATTGTGAGAATTTTTGAGAATGAAAATATTTCCAAAAGAACTTTATATTGGACGATAGATGAATGCGAACAAGCCATACCTTGTTTAAACTTACCTTAAGGTAGCAGACCTAAAAATTTTTACGAAGCACGTGACAATAGAGTGGTGCAAAGTGCAAAGCATCAAGTGAATACATCTTATCGAAAGCTTGGGAGGAGATTTCGGGTATGTCATTCAACCATACAAAGAATCCTTTAAAGAACAATTTAAAATTTTGCTAGGTTGTTAAAGGCTAGTTCTGTCGATTGCTCATGTTATTTACTATTAGTTGCTCCCCCAATAAGTAATTAAAAAGTGACTCACCTCTGGGATTGATGTCCGTGCTTCCCCATGCTATGTGGTGCGCGTTCGCATCACACCCAATGATAAGGTGCCTTTTGTTACTCTTGCAGTAGGCGATTAGTTCACGCACTACTGTTGGAGGTGGTTCTTCTGCATCTCTGTCTCTAGGAAAGTATGCTGAACAGACGATTATTTCCGTCGTGCTACCTCCCTCCTGGTATGTGGCACGGATTATTACCACATCTTGAGAGCAGAAACCTGAATGTACAAAGTAATTAATGGTATTTCTGATTAGGATACAAGCTCTGGGTTTTACTCCAGAGTTGACTGCTATTACCTTTCCAGATGTATTAGTCGTGTTGGAGGTCCATGGCTCCTGTATAAGGGCTATGTCTATAAGCTATTTAGTAAATCTTTTGCTAAGCACATACGTAGATGCCTTAGCATGCTGCAAATTTGCCTGCAGCATTTTAATCTGACTAGTCAGTATGTTTTGGTCCGGAGGAGTGTGTTGTTGGTTAATTAGAAGCAGGACCGGTAGACGGTCCTGCTTTGTCTGGTCCTCCGGAGGGCGGTTTTTCGTCCTTGTTCGTTGGTTTGCGTCCGCCCTTTTTGACCAGTGCCGGCCTGTTGGGAATGGATTTGCCCTTTCCCTTCACATCGGCAGTGGTTTGTCGAGCTACATCTTTTGAAGTGGGTTTTCCTTCTCCTTTGGATGCAGCTTTATTGGGTTTTGTTTTTGGAAGCGGTTTTATTCCGCTAACTCCATGTAGGGGGGGGGGGCTTCCGAACCTCTGTAGCCTTTGGTTGTTCTCGTCCTGGTTCTTTTCCAGTACGAGATTTTGGGCGGAATTGCACCTGCCCAATACCAAAGTAGGGTCTGAAGTTCACCCTCTGCAGTGCTGTCATGGACATTTCGTCGATTGAAAATGTCCATGTTTGTCCAGGACCTGAATTTTCCCGATGAAGGACTGTCCATTCTCGGGTGTTCAGGCCATGGTTCATTTTTCTCAATCTGGTTAGTACCTCCTCGGACGTAAGCCGTTCATCGGCTTCGTCGTCGGGAAGGTATGATATGCAGGTATGAGGTTTGGGCAGATCTTTGCCTTGATGTTAGTTCCCTCAAATGGTTGCAGATCTTTCGTTAAGTCCTGCAACAATTGTCTGCTGGCTTCGTCAGCACATATAATCTGAAGCCATCCAGGCCGATGTGAGCAGCTCTGGAATCGTACCTGTGGCCCTCCATCAGGTATTTTGTTAACAGCTTTAAGCACTGCTTGCTGTACCTTCTTCAGCTGTTCATTTGTGAGGGCAGTTGCGGGGTAGTCAGGATGGATTAGTCCTGTCCTGATTCCTGCAATTGCTGCCCCATAAGTGGGTTTGGGTTGCCCCTCTTCCTCCCTATATTTTTTCGCCGGTTGTTCTGGCGTGCTGGTGTCGGATCGCGATCGCTTGCTTCCCCCAGCGGCATTGAAGTGAGATTGTACTCTCTCTTGCTGTGGATTTGGCTCGCTTTCGTCCTCCAACACCTTTTTAAGTGCTGTAGCATATGGCATACCACTTTTCAGGAGACGACTAAGACGTTTCCTTTTGGAGGTGGTAAGCCGTTGGCGCTTCAGCTTGAGGTTTGCAAGCGCATTGACTGCTTCTTCCTCGTTAGGTTTGGGGGACTTAAGTAGTTCCTTTTCCTGAGCCGATTCGTTTCCTTCCACTGTCAATGGTGACGGATTGATCCGATTCACCGGAGTCAGAGTCGGGTTAGAGTCGGCTCCTGTTGATGAAGATGGATTGGTCGCATATTCATTGTTGTTTGGAGTTTGATTATCAAACTCCATTGGTTCCACAGTTGCCTGTGGATTAAGGGCCCTGCCTCCCTCATTAGGCTTATTATTGTTTACTTGCTTGTCTTCCATTCAGTTCCCACGAGTAGCCAGGGAAAGGGTGGTCCACCCCGGTAGAGCCCCGCATAACGTGGCAAGGCTAGATACTCTAGTAGGGCGCCCGGCCTCCTAGAGGCTCCGTTCAAAACACATGTTTAAGGCACACATGTTATTCATCGGCACAGTTCGAATAACACCTTGAATTAAGCCTTGTGAGTAGGTATGGGGGGGCCCCAGCCAGACAGACATAGAAATCTGTCTGAAGCACCCCCATTGCCAGAAACCTGAATAACTTATACAGACCTGAAGAACACTGAATTAACCAGACCAGAGGTCACTGACCCTAGCTCTAGAATGCAGGAGTTACGTCATGCTGAACTATTTAATTTAATTCTCATTAAAAAAGTTCCTACCTCTCCCTGCATTCGAACCTCCGACCTGCGGTTTACATTTCCAGCACCTTACACACAGCACCAGCAGAGCATATTAGAAAATCTCGACAATAATTTGATCCGATTGATCGCAAACTGGTTTAAATACCCCAAATACAAGAGACCTGAATAACTTGTACAAACCTGAAAGAGATCCGAACACCTGCAATTCCGCTGCTATTTTTACTTGTAGTCAAAGCGTAAATGTTTAAAAAGGCTAAAACAGAACCCTGGTGAGGAAGAAGGGGTGAGGGGGGAGATGAGAGGGGGAGAGGAGAGGGGGAGAGGAGAGGGGGAGAGGAGAGGGGGAGAGGAGAGGGGGAAAGGAGAGGGGGAGAGGGAGAGAGGGGTAGAGAGAAAACATATTTATTACAAGCAAAAACAAGGTAAAACAGATTTATTGTAAAAGGCAAGAAAAATTATTAACTTATACAGACCTGAAAGCATAATAATTGTTCAAAGTGAAAATAGGTGCAAGGAGAGGAGAGGGAGAGAGAAGGGGGTAAGAGGAGAGGAAAGAGAGAAACATATTTATTACAAGCAAAAAAACAAGGTAAAAACAAATTTATTGTAAAATGCAAAAAAAAATTTCAACTTATACAGACGTGATTGCATAATTGTTTAAAAGTTAAAATAGGTGCAAGGAGAGGAGAGGGAGAGAGGAGGGGTAAGAGGAGAGGGAGAGAGAGAAGACATATTTATTACACGCAAAAACGAGGTAAAAACAAATTTATTGCAAAAATTTAACTTGTGCAGACCTAAAGGAGGCTGAGTCAAAAGCGAAAATATGTTTAAATTATGAAACAAAATACACTTGTTTTACGATTTTCATATAATCCCTCATATACTGTTAGAAGCAAGAGCTGTTTGACAGAACACAGGTAGACAGACCTCTGTACATGCAGACCGGTATACAAATAAATAGGTAGAACGAGAGATACATATATATACATAGCAGTGAGTAAAAACCATCACTATCATTAAAAGGAAGAAATAACGGTAAAAGAAAAAATAATGAAAAAAGAAAAATATCTATATTTTTGAATGTAGACACACATACTATAGTTTTACTCACTTATTATATCATATTATGGTTTTGTAAAAAAAACTGGTTTTAATTCAAAAGGAAGATTGTTTCTTGAAGGAGAGTGGTGAGGGGAAAAAAGAGGAGGAGAGGGAGAGAGGGGTAGAGAGAAAACATATTTATTACAAGCAAAAACAAGGTAAAACAGATTTATTGTAAAAGGCAAGAAAAATTAATAATCTATACAGACCTGAAAGCATAATAATTGTTCAAAGTGAAAATAGGTGCAAGGAGAGGAGAGGGAGAGAGGAGGGGGTGAGAGGAGAGGAAAGAGAGAAACATATTTATTACAAGCAAAAACAAGGTAAAACAGATTTATTGTAAAAGGCAAGAAAAATTATTCACTTATACAGACGTGATTGCATAATTGTTTGAAAGTAAAAATAGGTGCAAGGAGAGGAGAGGGAGAGAGGAGAGGGAAAGAGGAGAGGGAGAGAGGAGAGGGAGAGAGGAGAGGGAGAGAGGGAGAGAGGGAGAGAGGGAGAGAGGGAGAGAGGGAGAGAGGGAGAGAGGGAGAGAGGGAGAGAGGGAGAGAGGGAGAGAGGGAGAGAGGGAGAGAGGGAGAGAGGGAGAGAGGGAGAGAGGGAGAGAGGGAGAGAGGGAGAGAGGGAGAGAGGGAGAGAGGGAGAGAGGGAGAGAGGGAGAGAGGGAGAGAGGGAGAGAGGGAGAGAGAAAACATTTTTATTACACGCAGATACGCGGTAAAGCAAATTTATTGCAAAAAGAACAAAATTTAACTTATGCAGACCTAAAGGAGGCTGAGTCAAAAGCGAAAATATGTTTAAATTATGAAACAAAATACACTTGTTTTACGATTTTCATATAATCCCTCATATACTGTTAGAAGCAAGAGCTGTTTGACAGAACACAGGTAGACAGACCTCTGTACATGCAGACCGGCATACAAATAAATAGGTAGAACGAGAGATACATATATATACATAGCAGTTAGTAAAAACCATCACTATCATTAAAAAGAAGAAATAACGGTAAAAGAAAAAATAATGAAAAAAGAAAAATATCTATATTTTTGAATGTAGACACACATACTATAGTTTTACTCACTTATTATATCATATTATGGTTTTGTAAAAAAAACTGGTTTTAATTCAAAAGGAAGATTGTTTCTTGAAGGAGAGTGGTGAGGGGAAAAAAGAGGAGGAGAGGGAGAGAGGGGTAGAGAGAAAACATATTTATTACAAGCAAAAACAAGGTAAAACAGATTTATTGTAAAAGGCAAGAAAAATTAATAATCTATACAGACCTGAAAGCATAATTGTTTAAAAGTAAAAATAGGTGCAAGGAGAGGAGAGGGAGAGAGGAGGGGTGAGAGGAGAGGGAGAGAGAGAAGACATATTTATTACAAGCAAAAAACAAGGTAAAAACAGATTTATTCTAAAAGGCAAGAAAAATTATTAACTTATACAGACGTGATTGCATAATTGTTTAAAAGTAAAAATAGGTGCAAGGAGAGGAGAGGGAGAGAGGGAGAGGGAGAGAGGGAGAGAGAGGACATTTTTTATTACACGCAGATACGTGGTAAAGACAAGTTTATTGTAAAAACAAAAAAATTTAACTTGTACAAAAAACTGAAGGCGTAAATGTTTAAAAGGGCGTAAACAGAACCATGATGAGGAGAGGGGAGACAGAGAGAAGAAGGGAGAGAGAGGAGAGAGAGAGAGAGAGAGAGAGAGAGAGAACATGTTTTATTACACGCAAATACGTGGTAGAAGCAAGTTTATTGTAAAAAGACAAAAATATTTAGCTACTACAGACCTGAAGGCGTAAATGTTCAAAAGAGCGAAAATAGAACCATGGAGAGGGGAGAGTGAAGAGGAGAAGAGGTTGGAAGAGAGGGAGAAAACATATCTTTTTACACGCAAAACGAGGTAAAACAAATTTATTGCAAAAATAACAAAATTTAACTTATACAGACCTGAAAGCATAATTGTTCAAAAAAGTGAAAATAGGTTCAAGGAAAACATATTTATTACAAGCAAAAACAAGGTAAAAACAAATTTTATTGTAAAAACAAAAAAATTTAACTTATACAGACCTGAAAGCATAATTGCTCAAAAAAGTGAAAATAGGTGCAAGGAGATTGGAGAGGGGGAGAGGAGAAGGGGGAGAGGAGAGGGAGAGAGGAAAGAGAGAAAACATAATTATTACAGGCAAAAACAAGGTTAAACAAATTTATTGTAAAAGACAAAAAATTTTCAACTTATACAGACCTGAAAGCATAATAATTGTTCAAAAAGTGAAAATAGGTGCAAGGAGAGGAGAGGGTAAGGGGTGGAGAGGGTGAGGGAGAGGAGAGGGACAGAGGAGAGAGAAAACATATTTTATTACACACAAATACGTGGTAAAGACAAGTTTATTGTAAAAACAAAAAAATTTAACTTGTACAAAAAACTGAAGGCGTAAATGTTTAAAAGGGCAAAAACAGAACCATGATGAGGAGAGGGGAGAGAGAGAAGGAGGGAGAAAGAGGAGAGAGAGAGAGTATATTTTATTACACGCAAATACGTGGTAGAAGCAAGTTTATTGTAAAAAGACAAAAATATTTAGCTACTACAGACCTGAAGGCGTAAATGTTCAAAAGGGCGAAAATAGAACCATGGAGAGGGGAGGGGGGAGAGGGAAGAGGAGGAGAGGTTGGAAGAGAGGGAGAAAACATATCTTATTACACGCAAAAACAAGGTAAAACAAATTTATTGCAAAAATAACAAAATTTAACTTATACAGACCTGAAAGCATAATTGTTCAAAAAAGTGAAAATAGGTGCAAGGAAAACATATTTATTACAAGCAAAAACAAGGTAAAAACAAATTTATTGTAAAAACTAAAAAATGTAACTTGTACAAACCTGAAAGCGTAAATGTTCAAAAAGGCGAAAATAGAACCATGGAGAGGAGAGGGGGAGGGGAGGAGAGGGAGGCAGAGGGGAGAGAGAGAGAGAACATATTTATTACACGCAAATACTAGGTAAAAACAAGTTTATTGTAAAAGACAAAAAAAAAATTTTAACTTGTATAAACCTGAAAGGATAAATGTTCAAAAAGGCAAAAATAGAACCATGGAGCGGAGAGGGGGAGGTGGAGGAGGAGGGGGAGGTAGAAAGGGAGAGAGAAAACATATTTTATTACACGCAAAACGAGGTAAAAGCAAATTTATTGCAAAAAGAAAAAATAAATGTTAACTTGTGCAGACCTAAAGGAGGCTGAGTAAAAAGAAAACGAAAATATGTATTTAGAGAAAAAAGTACGTTTAAACTATGAAACAAAATACACTTGTATTATGATTTTCATATAATGCCTCATATACCGTCAGAAGCAAGCGCATTTTGACCGAGCACAGGTAGACATATATCTGTACATACAGTTAGGCATACAGATAAATAGGTAGAACAAGAGATATACTTACATAGCAAGGGTGAAATATGAGTAAAAAACCATCAAAAAATCATTAAAAGGAAGAAATACCGGTAAAATATTATGGCTATTATGTAAAGTGAGATAAAATTATATATAAATACTCAAAGGATATTATATTTACAGACTTTGCGTGTCTCAGATTAAATAACAGTATAGTACAGTACCTGGGACAAAGTAGTAGATGGGGTATCGGTGGAAATGGTAGAACGGGAAATTTAATTTACCACCAATACTGGTTAGTATGTTTTTAAATATCCACTTATTACCTTTTTAACAAATAATTTGATAAATGTGACTAATAATTACATTCTAATAAGTTTTAGATAAATCAGCAGATTCTCCTCCTCAGCTAACAGTAAAAAGTAGTGAGGGTAGAAAATAAGAGTACATGTTTTTTTAAATATCCTCCATATATATATTGTATAATGACGAGTGAATTCAAAATATCTTTGATTATGCTTGGAAGACACCTAAAATATTTTTAAAAAATTAGAATTTTATATATTATACCAATAATCAAAAATGTTACCGACGTTTATAATTTTAACATTACCCCTAAATAAAAAAAATGTGATTATTTTATTCGAAATTTTAAATATTACAATTATTTAAGCCTAATAATCCTTAAAGTTGGATAACGTACTAATATGACGTAGGAGTGCTTCTTACAACTACACTCCACTATCTTACTAACCTCAAACCTAGAGAGGATATTAGCAGTAATAGTATTATTCCATACATTTGTAGAAGTATAATCGTTAAACATAGGGTAAACATGAAAGATCTGTTTCCTGTCATATGTTTAGAATAATGTATAAGGCTCATAAGAAAACATTAAATTGTAAATTTAAAATGAATTATGCAACTATGTTTAAATAATTTTGATAATGAACCAATAACCCTTATTCAAGTGACCTGTATAACAGAATAAAAAGATTTTCCTAAGACGGCATAAGATTGATTCTTAGCTAAGTACCCTGCTTTGGACACTGGTCTTACAACTTCGCTCGCGAGAGAGAATGTCAGTAGGGTTTAATATATATTATTCTTTTACACAATTTTAACAACGAAATCCCAACCAAACCAATGAAAGGGAAAAATCAATAAATAAACTTCCCTTTAACATTATAGCAATAATATGTAATAATTCAACAGAAATTTAAGGAGGGGCAATTTAATAAAAGAGAAAATATATTTACTTTAAAGACTACCCCTTAGGAGCCACACCTGTTTAATACATATATAATTAAACTTCATTTGTTATCGCAACACATGAAGAATGGCCGATAGACAGTTTTTAATAGTCAACAGACAACAATTTTCCCAGATCATGTCTTTGGGACATATGGAAAACACTGTATATACCAGCTCTTTTATGGTGACAACCTCCTTTGTAGAGAGGGATTAAAGAACACCAGAGCCAATACGTATCCCCTCGTAAGGGTACCTGTCGTGTTTCTATGCGGAAAAAAGTCAACTATCCCCTTTATACCAATAGGAGCCATTCATGTTCAATACATATATGTTTAAACTTCATTGTTATCACACCCCCATGAAGGATGGCCGATAGATGGTTTCTTTAATAGCCAGCAGGCAACAATTTTCCCTGATCATATCTATAAGACATATGGAAAACACTGTATATACCTAACTCTTTAAGGGTGTCAACCTCCGTTGTAGAGAGCGATTATCAATCACCAGAGTCAGTACGTCTCCCCTCGTAAGGGTACCTGTCGTGTTTCCATGCGGAAAAAAGTCGACCATCCCTTTATACCAATAGGAGCCACCACTGATAAATTATATTTTTACAAAAATATTTAGTACTTGTAAATCACATTTATATATTAAAAAATCATACAATATTCTTTTACGACTCCATACCCGGTCATCAAATATTTTTAAAGCACATATATTTTTTTTTCACATTGCCTATTATAACCCTTTTTAAAAATGCCCGATAAATGGTTTCTTTAATAGTCAACAATCAACAATTTTACCAGATCATGTCTCTAAGGCATATGGAAAACACCGTATATACATATCTCTTTAAAGGTGTTAACCTTCTATGTAGAGACATATTACCAATTACCAGAGTAAATATTTATTGTTTCATAAGGAAACCCATTATGTTTTCATGTGGAAAAAATTCAGTCATCCTATTTTATTAATAGAGCCACATATTTGATATTTATCGGTTACTTTTATAATATAACTAAGTATTATAAAAGTTTTACCTAAAACGATGCCTTTAACAACCCAAGCATTCAGAAGAGCACTCTTATAAAAATAATTTGCTTGAAATGCTAATCAGTTATTTTATTATAAATTGTTATTCTGCTACAAATGTCCATTTTTAATTTACTCTATCGATTATTGCAATTATTATTCCCCAAAATTAGAGAAAAAAAGCTTACATCTTTAAAAACGGGGGTGCTTTGTTAAACAAAACTAATCGCAAAAATATCCCTAACTTCGCCCTAGTTCACCAATTTTGAACACTATGAAAAAATTTCAACCACCTGACACCAATATTTCAATCCCTTAATCAACAAAAATACTTTTTACACAAATATGAGAAAAACTCAAATACCCCAGAAACGGGGTGTTTTATCAAAAAACAAATCGCAAAAATACCCCCAGCTCACACTATGAACAAATTTCAACCCCTACTACCAATATTTTAACCCCTTAATCAACAAAAATATTTTTTCCACAAATATGAGAAAAACTTAAATATCTAGAAAACGGTGTTTTATCAAAAACGAAACACAAAAATACCCCTCAGCACCCCTGTCCATTTCAACAATGTTTAACATCATGAAAAAAGTTCAACCCGCTACCACCAAAATTTTTTAAAAAAATATTAGAAAAAGGATGGATTTTTAACAAAAATTAAAGAAAACAGCTTTTTACCATGCCTCATAGAAAATATATGCTTCTCAACGCCCCTCATTCATTTATAATTTTTTATCATCAAATACAAAATAAAAATAATAACACAGGTTTACCAAAACTTACCTCGATACGATTAAACAGTTGTTACTTCTCGATACCACATGCAACACTCAAGGACTGAAGAATATACATACTCCCTCATTTCTTTTATACCCATCAGAAACTTTTAAGAGTGGGGGGAGTCGAAATCTTGGTTTGCGTCTCGACCTCGATTCTTTGCATACAAATGCCAGAAAGTAAATGCATTTTTGCTAGCGCTTTTGTGTGATCGAACTATGGTTTATTTTAGGATCAAATATAAGTGGAGATATTCATCTCAAATCCATATTGTGGGGTTATATTATGATTAGATTTTAATAAATTATATATGAATTTGCATCAAAATTTAATGAGGAATATTAATGTCATAAAAGTTAGGTAAAACACTACTAAAATTTTTATAAGTAAAATTTTTATAAGTACCTATAAAAATTAAAAAAAACAACTTATTTTTTAAAAACCTTTTTCGTCCACAGAATAAAGAAGCCAATTTTATTTATCCCCCCAAAAAATATGTAGGTAAATTCTAACCACAGTGTCCATATCTGACTAATGTGATAATTTTAGGCATAATTTCGGCTAAGTCAATAAGAGTCGATTTTACGAAAAATCCAATAAATTTAATAACAATCTTATTTTTAAAGCTATTTTTATGCGGGTTTCGAGTAAATAAGTTTCAACTCAGACGGAGAGTGTTAAGGAAATTTTCGACTTTCAAAAAAATTTTTTTTCGAAAAAATTTTCGTTTTTCAAAATTTTTTTGTTTGGAATTTTAAATTAAAAAAGAAAACAAAATTCCAAAACAAAAAAATTTTGAAAAACGAAAATTTTTTCGAAAAAAAATTTTTTTGAAAGTCGAAAATTTCCTTAACACTCTCCGTCTGAGTTGAAACTTATTTACTCGAAACCCGCATAAAAATAGCTTTAAAAATAAGATTGTTATTAAATTTATTGGATTTTTCGTAAAATCGACTCTTATTGACTTAGCCGAAATTATGCCTAAAATTATCACATTAGTCAGATATGGACACTGTGGTTAGAATTTACCTACATATTTTTTGGGGGGATAAATAAAATTGGCTTCTTTATTCTGTGGACGAAAAAGGTTTTTAAAAAATAAGTTGTTTTTTTTAATTTTTATAGGTACTTATAAAAATTTTACTTATAAAAATTTTAGTAGTGTTTTACCTAACTTTTATGACATTAATATTCCTCATTAAATTTTGATGCAAATTCATATATAATTTATTAAAATCTAATCATAATATAACCCCACAATATGGATTTGAGATGAATATCTCCACTTATATTTGATCCTAAAATAAACCATAGTTCGATCACACAAAAGCGCTCGCAAAAATGCATTTACTTTCTGGCATTTGTATGCAAAGAATCGAGGTCGAGACGCAAACCAAGATTTGGGGTAGACACACGGCAGTTATTCGACTCCCCCCACTCTTAAAAGTTTCTGATGGGTATAAAAGAAATGAGGGAGTATGTATATTCTTCAGTCCTTGAGTGTTGCATGTGGTATCGAGAAGTAACAACTGTTTAATCGTATCGAGGTAAGTTTTGGTAAACCTGTGTTATTATTTTTATTTTGTATTTGATGATAAAAAATTATAAATGAATGAGGGGCGTTGAGAAGCATATATTTTCTATGAGGCATGGTAAAAAGCTGTTTTCTTTAATTTTTGTTAAAAATCCATCCTTTTTCTAATATTTTTTTAAAAAATTTTGGTGGTAGCGGGTTGAACTTTTTTCATGATGTTAAAAATTGTTGAAATGGACAGGGGTGCTGAGGGGTATTTTTGTGTTTCGTTTTTGATAAAACACCGTTTTCTAGATATTTAAGTTTTTCTCATATTTGTGGAAAAAATATTTTTGTTGATTAAGGGGTTAAAATATTGGTAGTAGGGGTTGAAATTTGTTCATAGTGTGAGCTGGGGGTATTTTTGCGATTTGTTTTTTGATAAAACACCCCGTTTCTGGGGTATTTGAGTTTTTCTCATATTTGTGTAAAAAGTATTTTTGTTGATTAAGGGATTGAAATATTGGTGTCAGGTGGTTAAAATTTTTTCATAGTGTTCAAAATTGGTGAACTAGGGCGAAGTTAGGGATATTTTTGCGATTAGTTTTGTTTAACAAAGCACCCCCGTTTTTAAAGATGTAAGCTTTTTTTCTCTAATTTTGGGGAATAATAATTGCAATAATCGATAGAGTAAATTAAAAATGGACATTTGTAGCAGAATAACAATTTATAATAAAATAACTGATTAGCATTTCAAGCAAATTATTTTTATAAGAGTGCTCTTCTGAATGCTTGGGTTGTTAAAGGCATCGTTTTAGGTAAAACTTTTATAATACTTAGTTATATTATAAAAGTAACCGATAAATATCAAATATGTGGCTCTATTAATAAAATAGGATGACTGAATTTTTTCCACATGAAAACATAATGGGTTTCCTTATGAAACAATAAATATTTACTCTGGTAATTGGTAATATGTCTCTACATAGAAGGTTAACACCTTTAAAGAGATATGTATATACGGTGTTTTCCATATGCCTTAGAGACATGATCTGGTAAAATTTTTGATTGTTGACTATTAAAGAAACCATTTATCGGGCATTTTTAAAAAGGGTTATAATAGGCAATGTGAAAAAAAAAATATATGTGCTTTAAAAAGATTTGATGACCGGGTATGGAGTCGTAAAAGAATATTGTATGATTTTTTAATATATAAATGTGATTTACAAGTACTAAATATTTTTGTAAAAATATAATTTATCAGTGGTGGCTCCTATTGGTATAAAGGGATGGTCGACTTTTTTCCGCATGGAAACACGACAGGTACCCTTACGAGGGGAGACGTACTGACTCTGGTGATTGATAATCCCTCTCTACAACGGAGGTTGACACCCTTAAAGAGTTAGGTATATACAGTGTTTTCCATATGTCTTATAGATATGATCAGGGAAAATTGTTGCCTGCTGGCTATTAAAGAAACCATCTATCGGCCATCCTTCATGGGGGTGTGATAACAATGAAGTTTAAACATATATGTATTGAACATGAATGGCTCCTATTGGTATAAAGGGGATAGTTGACTTTTTTCCGCATAGAAACACGACAAGTACCCTTACGAGGGGATACGTATTGGCTCTGGTGTTCTTTAATCCCTCTCTACAAAGGAGGTTGTCACCATAAAAGAGCTGGTATATACAGTGTTTTCCATATGTCCCAAAGACATGATCTGGGAAAATTGTTGTCTGTTGACTATTAAAAACTGTCTATCGGCCATTCTTCATGTGTTGCGATAACAAATGAAGTTTAATTATATATGTATTAAACAGGTGTGGCTCCTAAGGGGTAGTCTTTAAAGTAAATATATTTTCTCTTTTATTAAATTGCCCCTCCTTAAATTTCTGTTGAATTATTACATATTATTGCTATAATGTTAAAGGGAAGTTTATTTATTGATTTTTCCCTTTCATTGGTTTGGTTGGGATTTCGTTGTTAAAATTGTGTAAAAGAATAATATATATTAAACCCTACTGACATTCTCTCTCGCGAGCGAAGTTGTAAGACCAGTGTCCAAAGCAGGGTACTTAGCTAAGAATCAATCTTATGCCGTCTTAGGAAAATCTTTTTATTCTGTTATACAGGTCACTTGAATAAGGGTTATTGGTTCATTATCAAAATTATTTAAACATAGTTGCATAATTCATTTTAAATTTACAATTTAATGTTTTCTTATGAGCCTTATACATTATTCTAAACATATGACAGGAAACAGATCTTTCATGTTTACCCTATGTTTAACGATTATACTTCTACAAATGTATGGAATAATACTATTACTGCTAATATCCTCTCTAGGTTTGAGGTTAGTAAGATAGTGGAGTGTAGTTGTAAGAAGCACTCCTACGTCATATTAGTACGTTATCCAACTTTAAGGATTATTAGGCTTAAATAATTGTAATATTTAAAATTTCGAATAAAATAATCACATTTTTTTTATTTAGGGGTAATGTTAATATTATAAACGTCGGTAACATTTTTGATTATTGGTATAATATATAAAATTCTAATTTTTTAAAAATATTTTAGGTGTCTTCCAAGCATAATCAAAGATATTTTGAATTCACTCGTCATTATACAATATATATATGGAGGATATTTAAAAAAACATGTACTCTTATTTTCTACCCTCACTACTTTTTACTGTTAGCTGAGGAGGAGAATCTGCTGATTTATCTAAAACTTATTAGAATGTAATTATTAGTCACATTTATCAAATTATTTGTTAAAAAGGTAATAAGTGGATATTTAAAAACATACTAACCAGTATTGGTGGTAAATTAAATTTCCCGTTCTACCATTTCCACCGATACCCCATCTACTACTTTGTCCCAGGTACTGTACTATACTGTTATTTAATCTGAGACACGCAAAGTCTGTAAATATAATATCCTTTGAGTATTTATATATAATTTTATCTCACTTTACATAATAGCCATAATATTTTACCGGTATTTCTTCCTTTTAATGATTTTTTGATGGTTTTTTACTCATATTTCACCCTTGCTATGTAAGTATATCTCTTGTTCTACCTATTTATCTGTATGCCTAACTGTATGTACAGATATATGTCTACCTGTGCTCGGTCAAAATGCGCTTGCTTCTGACGGTATATGAGGCATTATATGAAAATCATAATACAAGTGTATTTTGTTTCATAGTTTAAACGTACTTTTTTCTCTAAATACATATTTTCGTTTTCTTTTTACTCAGCCTCCTTTAGGTCTGCACAAGTTAACATTTATTTTTTCTTTTTGCAATAAATTTGCTTTTACCTCGTTTTGCGTGTAATAAAATATGTTTTCTCTCTCCCTTTCTACCTCCCCCTCCTCCTCCACCTCCCCCTCTCCGCTCCATGGTTCTATTTTTGCCTTTTTGAACATTTATCCTTTCAGGTTTATACAAGTTAAAATTTTTTTTTTGTCTTTTACAATAAATTTGTTTTTACCTAGTATTTGCGTGTAATAAATATGTTCTCTCTCTCTCTCCCCTCTGCCTCCCTCTCCTCCCCTCCCCCTCTCCTCTCCATGGTTCTATTTTCGCCTTTTTGAACATTTACGCTTTCAGGTTTGTACAAGTTAAATTTTTTAGTTTTTACAATAAATTTGTTTTTACCTTGTTTTTGCTTGTAATAAATATGTTTTCCTTGCACCTATTTTCACTTTTTTGAACAATTATGCTTTCAGGTCTGTATAAGTTAAATTTTGTTATTTTTGCAATAAATTTGTTTTACCTTGTTTTTGCGTGTAATAAGATATGTTTTCTCCCTCTCTTCCAACCTCTCCTCCTCTTCCCTCTCCCCCCTCCCCTCTCCATGGTTCTATTTTCGCCCTTTTGAACATTTACGCCTTCAGGTCTGTAGTAGCTAAATATTTTTGTCTTTTTACAATAAACTTGCTTCTACCACGTATTTGCATGTAATAAAATATACTCTCTCTCTCTCTCCTCTTTCTCCCTCCTTCTCTCTCTCCCCTCTCCTCATCATGGTTCTGTTTTTGCCCTTTTAAACATTTACGCCTTCAGTTTTTTGTACAAGTTAAATTTTTTTGTTTTTACAATAAACTTGTCTTTACCACGTATTTGTGTGTAATAAAATATGTTTTCTCTCTCCTCTGTCCCTCTCCTCTCCCTCACCCTCTCCACCCCTTACCCTCTCCTCTCCTTGCACCTATTTTCACTTTTTGAACAATTATTATGCTTTCAGGTCTGTATAAGTTGAAAATTTTTTGTCTTTTACAATAAATTTGTTTAACCTTGTTTTTGCCTGTAATAATTATGTTTTCTCTCTTTCCTCTCTCCCTCTCCTCTCCCCCTTCTCCTCTCCCCCTCTCCAATCTCCTTGCACCTATTTTCACTTTTTTGAGCAATTATGCTTTCAGGTCTGTATAAGTTAAATTTTTTTGTTTTTACAATAAAATTTGTTTTTACCTTGTTTTTGCTTGTAATAAATATGTTTTCCTTGAACCTATTTTCACTTTTTTGAACAATTATGCTTTCAGGTCTGTATAAGTTAAATTTTGTTATTTTTGCAATAAATTTGTTTTACCTCGTTTTGCGTGTAAAAAGATATGTTTTCTCCCTCTCTTCCAACCTCTTCTCCTCTTCACTCTCCCCTCTCCATGGTTCTATTTTCGCCCTTTTGAACATTTACGCCTTCAGGTCTGTAGTAGCTAAATATTTTTGTCTTTTTACAATAAACTTGCTTCTACCACGTATTTGCGTGTAATAAAACATGTTCTCTCTCTCTCTCTCTCTCTCCTCTCTCTCCCTCCTTCTCTCTCTCTCCCCTCTCCTCATCATGGTTCTGTTTACGCCCTTTTAAACATTTACGCCTTCAGTTTTTTGTACAAGTTTTTACAATAAACTTGTCTTTACCACGTATCTGCGTGTAATAAAAAATGTTCTCTCTCTCCCTCTCTCCCTCTCCCTCTCTCCCTCTCTCCCTCTCCTCTCCTTGCACCTATTTTTACTTTTAAACAATTATGCAATCACGTCTGTATAAGTTAATAATTTTTCTTGCCTTTTAGAATAAATCTGTTTTTACCTTGTTTTTTGCTTGTAATAAATATGTCTTCTCTCTCTCCCTCTCCTCTCACCCCTCCTCTCTCCCTCTCCTCTCCTTGCACCTATTTTTACTTTTAAACAATTATGCTTTCAGGTCTGTATAGATTATTAATTTTTCTTGCCTTTTACAATAAATCTGTTTTACCTTGTTTTTGCTTGTAATAAATATGTTTTCTCTCTACCCCTCTCTCCCTCTCCTCCTCTTTTTTCCCCTCACCACTCTCCTTCAAGAAACAATCTTCCTTTTGAATTAAAACCAGTTTTTTTTACAAAACCATAATATGATATAATAAGTGAGTAAAACTATAGTATGTGTGTCTACATTCAAAAATATAGATATTTTTCTTTTTTCATTATTTTTTCTTTTACCGTTATTTGTTCTTTTTAATGATAGTGATGGTTTTTACTCACTGCTATGTATATATATGTATCTCTCGTTCTACCTATTTATTTGTATGCCGGTCTGCATGTACAGAGGTCTGTCTACCTGTGTTCTGTCAAACAGCTCTTGCTTCTAACAGTATATGAGGGATTATATGAAAATCGTAAAACAAGTGTATTTTGTTTCATAATTTAAACATATTTTCGCTTTTGACTCAGCCTCCTTTAGGTCTGCATAAGTTAAATTTTGTTCTTTTTGCAATAAATTTGCTTTACCGCGTATCTGCGTGTAATAAAAATGTTTTCTCTCTCCCTCTCTCCCTCTCTCCCTCTCTCCCTCTCTCCCTCTCTCCCTCTCTCCCTCTCTCCTCTCTCCCTCTCTCCCTCTCTCCCTCTCTCCATCTCTCCCTCTCTCCCTCTCTCCCTCTCTCCCTCTCTCCCTCTCTCCCTCTCTCCCTCTCTCCCTCTCTCCCTCTCTCCCTCTCTCCCTCTCTCCCTCTCTCCCTCTCTCCCTCTCTCCCTCTCTCCCTCTCTCCCTCTCTCCCTCTCTCCCTCTCTCCCTCTCTCCCTCTCTCCCTCTCTCCCTCTCTCCCTATCTCCCTCTCTCCCTCTCTCCCTCTCTCCCTCTCTTCCTCTCTCCCTCTCTCCCTCTCTCCCTCTCTCCCTCTCTCCCTCTCTCCCTCTCTCCCTCTCTCCCTCTCTCCCTCTCTCCCTCTCTCCCTCTCTCCCTCTCTCCCTCTCCTCTCTCCCTCTCCTCTCTCCATCTCCTCTCTCCCTCTCCTCTCTTCCTCTCCTCTCTCCCTCTCCTCTCTCCCTCTCCCTCTCTCCCTCTCCTCTCTCCCTCTCCTCTCCTTGCACCTATTTTTACTTTCAAACAATTATGCAATCACGTCTGTATAAGTGAATAATTTTTCTTGCCTTCTACAATAAATCTGTTTTACCTTGTTTTTGCTTGTAATAAATATGTTTCTCTCTTTCCTCTCCTCTCACCCCCTCCTCTCTCCCTCTCCTCTCCTTGCACCTATTTTCACTTTGAACAATTATTATGCTTTCAGGTCTGTATAGATTATTAATTTTTCTTGCCTTTTACAATAAATCTGTTTTACCTTGTTTTTGCTTGTAATAAATATGTTTTCTCTCTACCCCTCTCTCCCTCTCCTCCTCTTTTTTCCCCTCACCACTCTCCTTCAAGAAACAATCTTTCTTTTGAATTAAAACCAGTTTTTTTTACAAAACCATAATATGATATAATAAGTGAGTAAAACTATAGTATGTGTGTCTACATTCAAAAATATAGATATTTTTCTTTTTTCATTATTGTTTCTTTTACCGTTATTTCTTCCTTTTAATGATAGTGATGGTTTTTACTCACTGCTATGTATATATATGTATCTCTCGTTCTACCTATTTATTTGTATACCGGTCTGCATGTACAGAGGTCTGTCTACCTGTGTTCTGTCAAACAGCTCTTGCTTCTAACAGTATATGAGGGATTATATGAAAATCGTAAAACAAGTGTATTTTGTTTCATAATTTAAACATATTTTCGCTTTTGACTCAGCCTCCTTTAGGTCTGCACAAGTTAAATTTTTGCAATAAATTTGTTTTTACCTCGTTTTTGCGTGTAATAAATATGTCTTCTCTCTCTCCCTCTCCTCTTACCCCTCCTCTCTCCCTCTCCTCTCCTTGCACCTATTTTAACTTTTAAACAATTATGCAATCACGTCTGTATAAGTTGAAATTTTTTTTTGCATTTTACAATAAATTCGTTTTTACCTTGTTTTTTTTGCTTGTAATAAATATGTTTCTCTCTTTCCTCTCCTCTTACCCCCTTCTCTCTCCCTCTCCTCTCCTTGCACCTATTTTCACTTTGAACAATTATTATGCTTTCAGGTCTGTATAAGTTAATAATTTTTCTTGCCTTTTACAATAAATCTGTTTTACCTTGTTTTTGCTTGTAATAAATATGTTTTCTCTCTACCCCTCTGTCCCTCTCCCCCTCTCCCCCTCTCCTCTCCCCCTCTCCTCTCCCTCTCTCCTCTCCCCCTCTCCTCTCCCCCTCTCCTCTCCCCCTCTCCTCTCCCCCTCTCCTCTCCCCCTCTCCTCTCCCCCTCTCCTCTCCCCCTCTCATCTCCCCCCTCACCCCTTCTTCCTCACCAGGGTTCTGTTTTAGCCTTTTTAAACATTTACGCTTTGACTACAAGTAAAAATAGCAGCGGAATTGCAGGTGTTCGGATCTCTTTCAGGTTTGTACAAGTTATTCAGGTCTCTTGTATTTGGGGTATTTAAACCAGTTTGCGATCAATCGGATCAAATTATTGTCGAGATTTTCTAATATGCTCTGCTGGTGCTGTGTGTAAGGTGCTGGAAATGTAAACCGCAGGTCGGAGGTTCGAATGCAGGGAGAGGTAGGAACTTTTTTAATGAGAATTAAATTAAATAGTTCAGCATGACGTAACTCCTGCATTCTAGAGCTAGGGTCAGTGACCTCTGGTCTGGATAATTCAGTGTTCTTCAGGTCTGTATAAGTTATTCAGGTTTCTGGCAATGGGGGTGCTTCAGACAGATTTCTATGTCTGTCTGGCTGGGGCCCCCCCATACCTACTCTTGTGTCCCTCTTAGTTTCAGCTCCCTGGCGTCCCCGTAGAGCTAACGCTAAACAAGGACGCCAGGGAGTACCTACTCGGCCCAACCACGACGACGACGTGGGGACACATGGTGGGATGTCTAACTATCAATGTTATCTTGCTAGCTAACTTATTTTTAAAATTATTTCTGCAATCAGACGATTAACAATAATTTACAACAATGACCGGTAAACAGGTGGCCATTATATGGAAACATGTTTCAATTTCTCAAAAAATAAATTAAAAATTAATTTTTTTTTAACAAAGCTAGCAGAAAATACAAAAATTAAACCGTGCCAAATTTTTAAAATCTAAGGTTATAAAAATTTAAATTATTAGTTTATTTATGTGAGGTATATAGTGTGTGCATCTAGGTAAACAACATAAACCTGGTCGTAAAAAAATATAGTGTTTTTTTACTTTTACTTATAAAAAATAGTTTCTAAAGCTGAAGAATATAACCCAAACAGTAAATTATTGATCTGCTTGCAAATATGTTTTTTACAAATGTCGCAAAAATGATCAAATTCAGTGAAGCAAGCAAACAATTTGGGGTACCTACACTATTTATGGAAAAAAGTAAAAATTAAAGTTTCATTGGCTTTTCACCACTTTTTAATTTTAACAGGATAAGCAAAATACAACTTACTGGGGCTTTAAGCAAATTTAACTTATCCAATAACCCAAGGTCTCCTCATTTCCACTTTTAAAAATATGCAGGTGTATAGTAAAAACAAACAGTAATTTTTTTAATACCTTTTATAAACATACACAACATAACCACTTTTCTTCAAAGTAAAAATTAATAAGTTACACTTTTTATTGAAACATTTCCAATGTAAAAATATCTAAAGACTACAGTCTTATATGCAAATGAACATAGCTTACATTAACAATCAAATATGCAAGAAAAGTAATGTTCTAGCCACCTGAAAATTCCTTATGCTATAAGGCTATAATAATATGTCGTCGAACACTTCAGATTGCATGGTACTAGCAAGAATAGAAATTAGTAGGATGTTAACACCTATCCTCAATATATTTAAAACTAAACCGTTAAAACAATTATTTCTGAAAGTACAACTGCATATACATACAAAGTTCACAAAACAACACTAACGAAAGGTTTTGAAAGTCGCAATGTTTCTTGCATTACACTTCACTGTCAGGTGACCTTAGCTGCCAGGGCTATTGAGCCAAGTATTGTTGCTTTTGGTAGGTCCAGCTTATCTATGCTGCTACTATAAGGAAAATATTGTTTGGTATCAAACCAGATTAGGAATTGTTTGTTGTTTGAGTTATTATTGCAGATGAATGAAAGATGCGTGTAAAATAATGTTCCTTTTTCTCCACAGCTACAAAGGTTTTATTGTTGGATGATTGTGAGATCTTTGTGTTTATGATATGCTTTTTTTATTGAAATCATATTGTTTTCCTATATATATATCGATCACCAAGAATTTCTTTTACCTGCCAAAAAAGTATTCCTGAATTTTGTGCAAAAACACTCTATAATCTGCTTTTGGCAGTTCGGATGGCTTTTTCAGTCTTCTCTCCTTGGCCAATTTGTCTGCATCTTCGTTTTCTCTGAGGTTTTTATGGCTGGGTATCAAGGCCAGAACGCTTATTAGGTCTCTCAAGTAATTTATTTTTCGTTAGGATTACCATTTCTATGTTCCTTGCTGTAATATAATTCCGATAACCCTTATTCTTCTAATGTACTCTGAATCAGAGAAAATTACTACTTTTGGTATTTCTTTTTTTTCATTATGGTTTATTTATCACATGTGTTTATGCCCAGTAGATTCCGTACACTCTGGCAAAAAAAAATTGTGCGGAAGTATGGCATTATTTTGCTTAATCTCAGGTTTAACATCATCGAGGATATTATGTGCTCCTGTTTGTTTTTGCTTGGTTCAACACTTTTGTCCATTGACCCAGACTTTAAAAAAAAAATTTAAGAACTCCCCATTATTATCTACTTCACTCAAATTAGGGTTCTGTTTTTTAACAAACTTTAATAAATTATTGTCAAATTAAATTAAATATGACATGTTTAGTTTCTCTACACTCCATTTGAAACACAATGTTATCAACCATTCAAAAATAGTAGAAAATACACTGTTGCCAAAAGTCCTCTGCACGCCAAATGGTGAGGAGCATACAGCGGACATTTTTGGATTGACAACTCCATTTGCTTCATCAGCCTAATTTCTTTTAGGACGTGTATGAGTAAAACATCTACTTTGTCTGAGTAGAATTTAATAGAAATATTGCAAATTCCACTAGAAGATTTGGTGACCAGATTTTCCATTAGGACTAAATAGTAGAAACTATTTAGCAAGAAACTTTTTTAGTAATCAATATGCTATTTAGTTAAATTAAATAAAATGATGCTAAACCTTAATTGATTTCTATAGCAAAATAATTTTAGTTATTACAAAAACACTGATAGGCTAAAGTGGTACGTTTTTTTGGTACTTTAACTAAATAATTGGCCATTCCAGCACAGAACTAATTTTCTCGGTGTTAGTATATTAAAAATAATTTTTAAGAGTGGCCCGCCCGGTATACAGTTACTCAGTGACGTATTAAGAATGACATTCTAGATTGCTTGATATTTAACTTCTTCGTTTTATTTTTAGATGGGACACAGATGAATTCTGGGAGTGCGCCATCAGATATGACACTTACCCAGAAAACCACCAATGTGCCTCCTGCAAAATGGGACTACCATCTGACCCAGAGTCCTGCGTTGATGAAAATTTACAAGTTCACGGAATTGCTAACCTCAGAATTACTGATGCTTCTGTAATTGTAGCTCCACCCTCTGGAAATACTCAAGCTACCATTGTAGCTATAGCTGAACGGGCTAATTATTTGATCAGAAACCAATATCTATAGAGATATATAGAGATGCTAACTTCAGCATCTTTACCCGATATACTTTTTGTATAAAGAAATTAAAATTTTAATAAAAAAATTATCTACGCACATTAATGTTTATTTAATTATTGCATATAAAAAACACATGATATACGGCGTTCTGATAAAGAAACGGATCAGCCTTTTATACAGGGTGTCCCAAAAGTAATGGGACACAGATCAACAGCAGACTCCTTAAGTCGAAATAATGCGATTTATTTAAACTTGCCTTATCCCCAAATTGATAACAACCAAGACACAGGGTGTTAAAGTTTTAATTTTGTTTTCGTTTTTTTTGCTGCGATTATTTCTTAACGAAACGACAAAGCAGCACAAAATTAAGGGTTTTGGGGTTTTTTGAAGTGAGGAATTCAAAATTATCCATAACTATTGTGTAACCAGTAGAGGGCGCTGCCTATTGCATGGCCCACTCCTTTTAGCTGGCATTACTTTATTTAGGCTTCTTATATCGATCTGACTATTAAAAAAATAAGTTACTTTACTTCTTTTACATCAAAAACGTATAACTTATTGAAGTCGCTAGGAACAACCATTTTCGAGATAATCGCATTTCATATATGTCCAATGCAACTAAGTACGTGGTCCAGAAGCAACGAAAAATCGAGCAACGGTGAATTTCTGACTGAAAATTATTGTAAATCAGCTACATTACAAGTATCAAAGTTAATGGAGATACTTAAGGTTTACTATTTTTTTTCTAATAAAAATGCTTTTTCATATACGGAATTACTAATTTTATTCTAATCGAAAATGTTATTTAATACTTAGTTTAATAACATTTTAAAGTAACAAAATAGTTGGAAGTAAAAATGGTAATGCCGTGATACCTGTAACAATAATTTTTTAAGTGACCTTGTTGCTATGGCATTTAATAATTTGACAATTATTGACAAATTGTCACCAGTCTATGAAATTTACTCAAGGATAGGATTAACATTCTTGAATTACAAGTTAATTTTACCATTAAAAATGGAAAATTATACGAACTCTGAGAAGGTTGACATGCTCCTGGTATACGGGTTTTGTCAAGGAAATGGGCGTCAGAGTGTTAGGGTTTACATGGAGAGGTTTCCTAACCGTCGAATACCAAACCACCAAACATTTGCCAATATCGAGCGTCATCTTCGTGAGACGGGCAGCTTTGAGAAAAACTTTGAAGGCAGGGGTCGTATGCGAACAACTCGAACTGTGGAAACAGAAGAGATGATTCTGGAAAGAGTTGAAGAAAAACCAAGTACCATTACCCGTCGCTTAGAACGTGAGTTACATGTTCCTAAAACGATTGTCAATGAGGTTTTAAAAGAACAGTTGTTACATCCTTATCACGTGCAAAAAGTCCAGGAACTTTTACCGGCTGATCCCCCATGCGGCTTACATTTTATCAAATTATTGGAAACAAAAGAATCTGCGATCCAAATTTTTGTAGAACAATTATGTTTACTGACGAGGCGTGCTTTACAAGATCTGGAGTAACCAATCTGCACAACGAACATATTTGTTCCGATGAAAATCCACATGCCATTAAAGTTGCACATTATCAGCATCAATTTAAATTAAATATTTGGGCAGGTATTATTGATCGCTACCTTATTGGTTCCATTGTTATTCCAGACCAGACAGGTTAGATGGAAATATTTATTTAAATTTTTTGCAAGACACATTACCAATTCTTCTGGACAATTTGTCCCTTTTACTTCGGAGGGAAATGTGGTATATGCATGATGGTGCCCCACCCCATTTTTCCGTTGCCGTTCGGCAATACTTAGATCATCAATATCCCAATCGATGGATTGGAAGGGGCAATGATGCCCCAGTAAAATGGCCACCACGTTCTCCTGAGTTAAATATGTGTGACCTCTTTTTGTGGGGCGCTATTAAAACAGAAGTTTACAAGACTCCGGTAAACACACGCGATGATGTATTGAAGCGGATTTTAAATGCAGGCAACCATTTTAATAACCCCGAGACATTAGATAGGGTCCAATATCATTTTTTAAGGAGTGTTAATAAGTCTATTCAGCAAGATAGTGGCCATTTTACACATTTGCTTAAGTAATGTTTTTGTTTTACTTAGTTTCTTACAATACATACTTTCAACTTTGTTGTACTTTGTTTTATTTTTATTGTTAATAATTGATGTATGCAGGTAATTATAAATATTTTCTTCTGGCAAAACAGCTCATTCAACGAAAAATATTAAAGAGGTAAAATAGCTTCCAAATACATCCAGTCACTCTACAAAAATATCTAGGTTGTCATAACGCCGTTCATATAAAAAATGAGGAGAAATGGTGACGTATTATATCACTTTTATAACACTTTCACTTATTTACAGCCGGTGACTATACTACTAGAAAACGTAATTTTATAGTATTAGTCTACATACTAAAAATCATTAAAATCGATTAGCAGGTTTTTACGGAAGCGTAGAAGGGCCACCAACTAATTTTTTATATTTTTCCGACTTCTAAGTCGATTTTATCGAGTTGCAAGTCGAAATTATATTTTTCTGACTTACAAGTCGGTTTTATCGACTTAGAAGTCGATTTTATCGAGTTACAAGTAGAAATTATATTTTTCCGACTTACAAGTCGGTTTTATCGACTTAGAAGTCGATTTTATCGAGTTACAAGTCGAAATTATATTTTATATATCTGCATGAATGTAAAATTGGTGGAATTGTGGGCTGCAGATTTTAAAAGTACCATCTTCAAAGAAATCTGAATAGTCCATCATAGTTTGTTGGGCATTGGGGGAGGCGAATACCAAAATTTTGTCCATGCGGCCGTCGTCTATAAGCAAAAATGCTTTCGATAGCTGTTCAGGAATAGAAACATCCTCCCGTTTTTTGAATGTTATAGCACCCATTGCATTATTTCTTGCAGTATATAGCAAAGATTTAACACTGGAAAATGCAGGAAGGCTACTAACAAACTCCAATCCAGCATCCATAAGGGGGGCCATTTCTTGCTCGAAAATTTGTGTAACTGGCGCTACTTCTTCTCTTGATCTCTTTTTAGCATTATATAAACAAACACTTATATCATTGTCGGCAACATTAGAGACACACTGATTAATAGTTCGTCGCACAATTTCGTTTTTTGATGAAGTAGTTACACTACCAGAACAGGTTTTTTTATTCTTGCAGATTCAAAAAACCGTCGAATTTTTGTTCTCCCTTTTAAAGTAGTATTGGTAACCAGATTCCAATAAAATATTACCACCTTTTGTACTTTCAATGGGTTGATACTCCATGGCAAAAGCGAAAATAGTAAAACCAATCACTAGTAAAATGAACTGGAACTAATGTTACCAAAAAATTTCGGCATGCATTTTATACTATAAGTTTGGTTCCCTAATTACCAGTTTCCCTGAAATGTATAGTAATTAAAGTCATTTTGCATGCATAATAAGGTTTTAATACACATACACTCTAAGAAAACGGATTAAAATAATTATTACGAATTATAAGTAATATAGGTAAAAAGGGGTCAAGTAAGAAATCGAAGGGTTCATAGAAAGGTATGAAAATAATTGTGGGGCGAAATAAGAATAGTTTTAAGTTTAGCAGGTAGAGTCTCGAAGTAAGAAGTCCCCAACTAAGATGACACCATGAAATCGACTTATAAGTCGATAAAACCGAGCTCTAAGTTAGAAAAAGATAATTTTGACTTGTAACTCGATAAAATCGACTTAGAAGTCGATAAAACCGACTTCTAAGTCAGAAAAAGATAATTTTGACTTGTAACTCGATAAATCGACTTAGAAGTCGATAAAACCGACTTAGAAGTCGATAAAACCGACTTGTAAGTCAGAAAAATATAATTTCGACTTGTAACTCGATAAAATCGACTTAGAAGTCGATAAAACCGACTTGTAAGTCAGAAAAATATAATTTCGACTTGTAACTCGATAAAATCGACTTAGAAGTCGGAAAAATCAAAAAAATTAGTTGTTGGCCCTTCTACGCTTCCGTAGGTTTTCACGTAATTTAGGAAAAACCAATATTTTTACAAATTTTTGACGCCCTCTACCGGCTAAACGAGACAATTTTGGATATAACTAAGTCGGCTTAGATCGACCTATTTTGACGTCGGGAGTCTGTCGTGAAACGTTGTACACGTATTTTCCGGACACCCTGTATATTTATATTTGCTGTTTATTAAAAATATTACGAATATTTAATAGAATTTATTTATCTCACGAATTTTATTGTGTTTTATTTAGGTACTTTATGTGCAGTTAATATCGATCTCATTCAGAATTCTGCTTCTTTCGCTTTAGTTCTCTTTATCGAGATCTTCTCTTGATTGGCGCCTAATATAAATATCTGGAAAATAAAAAAAAAATAAGAACTTCACGGCCTTTGTCTCTCTAAAGGACCTTAACTGAGTTCCTGGAGCACCCAAGTGACTTTAGAACAACTTGAATATATAATATAATATATTAAAAAATGTTACAATTTATATTAAATGTTAAACTATCTTGCTGTTTGAGTTGCGTTTTATCCGGTTAAAAAAATTGTTATTAAATTTTCTTGTTAAATAAAATGATTTCTAAAATAAAAAAATTAGTGTGGTTCCCATTAAACTCACGTACGTTAAAATGACGTTTAGAAAAAAAAATCATATCGTTGCAGCGTATTTTCATTACGCACATTCAACTTTAAAATGTACACATATAAAGCATATTAACTGATTGAAAAATACGTACCTTTTACGTGTAGATATATAATTTTATTTATGTTAGATTTTTTAGTAAATGACTTTAAACACGTTTATTATGTCGACCATACATAGGACTGACTATAACTGATTATTATACAACTCAAAAATTGCAACCTTAACAAAATCTTAATCTGCTGCTGCCAACCATATTTTTTTGTCATGAGTATCGCTATCGTGGAGACAGTGGCGAAGAACCACATGAGATAACATTTATAACGGTACAAAACAACGTTACAAATAATTAAAAAATAAACGTATGGAAAAGAAAGAAAAATCTAAAAGTCTTCCTCCACAAAATTTAATATAATAAAAATTCTTTAAGGGTGTCCACATGTTTCGAACGTAAAAACGTTTATAATCAGGAAACAGAAAATTTATTTAATGCTGATAGTTTTAGCAGAAGAGAAAATGGTAAAAAACCTTAATAAAGCTTTTATGGAATTAAAAAATTGAAGTGTAGAAGTGACATAATAAAAAGAAAATTGAAAAGGTTAAAACATACCGAGTATGTGAAAAAGTCAGTAAAGAAGGTCTAAACCAACTAAATAGACTGGGGAAGAAGATAAAACCTTTCTAAAAAGAAGGTGTGTTCTTGTTTAAAATTTTTTGTAAAATTTTTAAAACATGTCTGTAAGACAATATAAAGGTAAAATTAGTCGAAGAAAGGTATGAAAATATCATAATAAAGATATTGTAGAAAATGGTTTGTGGGGTACTAAAAGTTAAAGCTTAGTAACCCCACAATCAGGTAATTTAAAAATAATGAAATTAAGTATAACATCACACATTTTTAGAAATCAAATTGTTGTTCACGTGTTGAGACCATCAGCATTAAGTAAATTTTCTGTCTCCTGATGATGAACGTTTCTACGTTCGAAACATGTAGAGACCTCTAAAGGATGTTTATTTTATTAAATTTTGTGGAGAAAGAGTTTTACTTTTTTCTTTCTTTCCCCTACTTTCAACTCCACTTTAAGCATGGACTATTTCTTCAAATTAAAAAATAAACGTTTAAATATAATTAAATTTTAAGGTCTATTTTTCGTTATAGTATTAGATATTAATGACGTTTAAATAGGGTTTACAAATAAATAGGTTAAATTTTATAACTATTCTTCGAATGACACCTTCACCTCCTGAGCCTTTTAAAGCAGCCAACCTACGTACCTGAAAAAAAATAATTATAAGTATAAAATTGAAATTAAATTTAAAAAGGTTTTCGCTATTTTCCCGAATATAAAATGTATTGTAATAGAGTAAAATTTTAATATCAATTAGGTTCTGATAATCTCTTGAAAAATCGGAATAATTTTAAATTTCTCCGCTACACAGCTACATTATTTCGTCAAACAACTGAACAGAGGTGTCATAGTAATATAAAATAGTATAAAATAACATTACTACTTACATTTAACTTTTACTTCTTATTAAATAACCTGGAGCAAGAACTAACATGTTATAACTTAGAATCTCATAAACATATTACTATAAATAAACAATCCACACAAAGAAACACAAATGTTACACGTGATCTTCATCCACCAATACGATTTCCCGGGTTTAAGCTTGTTGAGTTGAAATTTAAAAAACGCGTAAAAACGGTTTTTTTGATCGTTTTACTGTGTGTCAAAAGTTACTTAGTGGAAACTACCGGAAGTCTGGTATAAAAATTATAATATCGTTTTATGGTAACTAATTGTCTACGTATCTGCAATGCAAAATATTTTAAGATACGCATTTAATATAAATGTTTTTTTCATATACGTATTTAAATTAATTTTGGTTACACGTAACTATAAACATGGTTTGAAATTTTGGTTTAAAAATTATATACTAATAACGTTAGAGTGGGAAGAAAAGCATGATGGAAGCTCCAGGACCAAAATACTCCGGAGGTAAACTCGCCCCCCGATCGGATCTCCGGGTGGGGGCTGATCCTGTGGCCTTATCAAGCGATATTAACTGAACATCCACTGTCTCCGACAATATACTGGGCTCCCCTAACAACACTCAACGGAGAAATAGTGTGGCACCTACAGTTGCTGACACACCCAAACACAGCAGCTTCAAAATTGATTTCTGCAATATCAGAGGGCTTAATACCAACATCAATTCAGTCCACCAGTACTTACAATCATCCAAGCCCCATGTGCTCGCACTGACCGAGACAAAGGTCAGATCGTCAACGAACACCGTCAGCTATTTATATCCTGGATACGATTTTCATTTCCGATTTAGACGCAACTTTGGGGTCTGTCTCTTTATCCGAGATGATCTTTGCTGCCAACGAGAGGACACACTTGAACCAGCAGAGTTTGATGTAATGAGGTTTAAAATATCAACGCAGAAAATCACCAAGTTTATCTGCTGCCTATACCGTCCTCCAAGTAACACCCATTACAGAGCACTCTACTCATCACTAGCAAACACAATTGACTTCTTGCAAACCAACCATCCTAATGTCGAAGTCGGTATGTTTGGTGACTTTAACGTCCACAATATCAACTGGCTCAAATACTCAAATACCAACAATGAACAGGGTCGTGAGGCGGAATCTTTTGCCATCAGTTCTGGTCTAACTCAACTCGTGGAAGAACCAACGCGAATTCCAGACGGAGATGGAGATTTTTCTAGTCTTTTAGATCTCTTTTTGACATCCAACCCTAACCTATATACAGTCACCGTTCATCCTCCATTAGGATCTTCCGATCACAAACTTATTTCAACTCTAAGCGAGCTGCCAATTTGTTCTGAACAACCTCCTAGACCTCGTAAAATTTGACACTACACATCAGCTAGTTGGGAAGACCTAAGGGACCATTTTCGCACTATTCCTTGGCTGGAAGTATGCTTCTCTTCAGATGATCCATCCGCTTGTGCTCAAGAGGTCTCTGATGTAATTCTTACTGGCATGGAAGCCTTTATTCCTTTCTCCAAAAAGCGCCTTTCTAATGGCAAGCCCTGGTTTTGCAAGAACTGCGAGCGTGCTGTCAGAGCTAAAAATCTAGCTTACCGACAATGGCGTAAAAATCCTACCGATGTGAATCGCACCATCTTTGTTACCGCTCGAAACCAGTGTAAGCAAACGATAGATCAAAACAAAGAGGCTCATAACATGAGGATCAAAAATAAACTTCTCGCCAGTCCTAACGGATCTAGGTCCTTTTGGTCAGTCGCTAAGGCCGTTAGTCAAAATTTTTCCAAATCAAATATTCCACCGCTAACACGTTCTGATGGCACAATAGCAACCACGGCTGAAGATAAAGCGAACTTACTCGCAGAACTAGTTGCTTCACACTCCACGGTGGACTTTCAGGAAAAAACACCCCCGAACATTCCAGCAGTTCGATCGAAAATGACTGATATCGTATTCCGTCAGCGTCCTGTCAAACGAACTCTGAAGGGGCTCGATGCCAAAAAAGCTTTTGGTCCAGATGAAATTCCTATTATAGTGCTCAAGAAATGCGCCGATGAACTCACACCAGTATTTTGTAGATTTTTTAACCTATCCTACAAAAAAGGAATATTTCCATCTTGCCGGAAAAAGGCGCGAGTCCAGCCTATACCAAAGAAAGGCAAGAAAACACTGCCAAACAACTATCGGCCAGTCGCATTGCTTTTAGTTATGTCAAAGGTGATGGAGAGAGCTATTAACCAACAACTTCTAAAATACCTAGAAGGCCTTAAAATTATCAGCGACCATCAGTATGGTTTTCGTAAGTCCAGATCAACAGGAGACCTTCTCTCATCATGTCACTCATCTTTGGAGCAACGCAATCGAACATCATGGGAAGTTCCGGGCTATTGCACTGGACATCTCTAAAACCTTTGACCGTGTCTGGCACGAGGGGATCCTAAGTAAACTGCATTCTTATGGTATGCCCGGTCGATTTTGTTCATGGTTGTCTAGCTTCCTCAAGGACCGTTCTCTGCAAGTGGCGATTGACGGGTTTCTCTCAGACACCTTCACCATCAATGCTGGGGTCCATATTATCCCCCACTCTCTTCTTACTGTACATTAACGACCTTCTAGCGAAAACAGAAAATCCAATATATAGCTTTGCTGACGACAGCACACTTATCTCATTTTTTACTTTAAAATCTCAAACATCGGCTGCTGACACACATCTTCGCAGACAGCATGAGGTATCACGCCTCAATAAAGACCTAGAAGAAATTTTATCTTGGGGTGACAGTAACCAAGTCGAATTTAACGCTAAAAATACTCAGGCAGCAGTTTTCTCTAAGAAGGTTAACATTGCAGAACCCGATATCGTTATGGCAGGACACGCAATTCCACTGACTTCGTCTATTAATGTGCTGGGTGTCAACCTGGGAGGAAATATGTCTTGGCATAATCACGTTGTGGCAATCGCCAGGGCAGCTTCTCAGAAGCTCGGTATACTTTTCCGTACCAAAAAGTTGCATACACCTCAACAACTTTTGACACTCTATAAAGCCCAGATTCGACCATCACTGGAATACTGCTCTCATATCTGGAGTTCTGCACCGAAGCATACCCTTCGGTTGTTGAATTCCATCCAAAGAAGAGCCGTTCGTCTAATCGGCGACCACGAGCTGACTAAGAACCTCGACAGCTTAGAACATCGAAGACAGGTTGGTGATTTGACCCTCTTCTACAGATATTTCCATGGCAAGTGTTCGACAGATATTGCCCGCTCGATTCCACCTAGAGTAATAGCAGAAACACACGACGAACCACTGCCGCCCATCCCTATGTGGTTCAACTTAGTACACCCCGAACGTCATTGTTTCAGAACTCTTTCATTTGGAGGACGTAATGTTTGAGACCGTGTTTCCAACCGAATATAACCTCCAACGATTCAAGAAAAACGTGAATCGCTTTCTTCGCACACGCACCGCTCCCAGAGCGCCTTAAAGGATTTTTCCTATAGTGCTTGTGCTCGATCATAAAAAAAAAAAAAAAAAAAATGTATCTGCAAAACCTATCAAAATATTTTAAGATACGCGTCCAATAATCGTTTAATATAAATGTTATATTAAACATTTAAACTTACGTTGGTTACACGTTACTATAAGCATAGTTTAAAATGTTGGTGTAAACATTATACATTATAAACTTTATATTTTAATTACGTATTTATATGTCTGCAAAACCTCATAGAAACATTTTATTCTGTTTCATATTTTATTATTCCAAGTTGACCCGAGATATTCGACAGGTAAACACGGTTTGCTTATCGCGTTAAGGTCAAAAAAAAGGTATATACAAGTGAAAAAGTGAGCAATGGGAATTAAACGAATCAATACAATCTCGCTGGATTTTAAGAGAGTAAAAAAAAAACCGTCACCATTAACACTACATATATGGATGAAAGAAAAGTTTAAATTAACAGAGGATCAAATTGTAGGCATTCAATATGATCATCTGAAATCCAAAGTATTTCTAAAACTAATAAGTGACCATTTGTTAAAACAGATAATTAATGATAATGATGAAATTATAATTTTTAAAGATGAAGAGGGCCAAGAACATGAAGTATATATACAGGAACACGCAGAGGAAACAATGGTGAAAATCTTTGATTTTCCATTTGAACTGGAAAACTCAAAAATAAAAAGAAAGCTGGAAGAGTACGGAACAGTAAGAACAATTAAAAATGAATATTATAAAGGAGTAGGATTACTTAAAGTAGATACCGGGATAAGAACGGCAATAATGACAATTAAAAAAAACATACCTTCCTATATAGCAATAGAGGGAGAAACGTCATTAATAACATATTATAACCAGACGAGAACGTGTATGGTGTGTGAAAGTACTGGACATGAACGCCGAGAGTGTCCAAAGGTATCATTTAATAGAACAAAACGAATTCAGAGACCTAATGCTCCGATTGCACCCGCTCTGGCGGGGGAAACCGCACTTGACGGAAACAACCCATCATATGCTAGTGTAAGTATAGGGGCAGTACAAATAAATGAGAATAGGGAAGAAACCCCAAACCAAGGTAACTTGTACCCAGAAATAATAGTCAACTATCCAGAGCAGGAACAGGATACCCACCCCTCCCCTCCTGATTCCTCACCCGATATAATAGAGGAAACCCAAGAAATATTAGAATATACCACAAATAACAGTAAAAGAAAATTTAAGGAGGTACAAAACACAAGCTCAGAAGAAGAAAAGAAAATACATAAAATTAAAATAAAATGTACAGGAAATACAGCTGAAATAGTTAACCCGTCTACAGATGAGAGCAGCATTAATAAAAACAAGAACAAAAATGCTAGAAATATGGATATTAATAAAAAAGACTTTGAGGATGATGATATAGAAGACGCCAATACGGGCAGTGACGTTGACGAATAGTGTTATTTAAAAAAATCTCTAAAGGTATTTTATAATGGCCAATTACTTATGTACTGTGATTTCTATTAATGTTAACTGTCTAAAGAAAAAGAATAAGGTTGCTTTGTTATTTGACCTTATAAGAAAATACGATGTTGATGTCTGTTTTTTGCAAGAAGTTAATATAGAGTTCTTAAAATGTGACCCAAATTATCTCTATATGACAAATGTAGGCGAGAATAATAGAGGTACTGCTATAATATACAGGAATAACCTAACCTTAAATGATACATTATGTAATAATGATGGTAGGGTAATATCAGCAACAATTAATAATTATCGTTTTATAAATATATATGCCCCTTCAGGGTCACAAAATTACAAAGAAAGAAACGACTTTTTTAGAAATGACTTGATTAACCATTTTAAATTCAACATACCAGTTGTATTGCTTGGAGATTTTAATTGCATTATCAAAAAAAAAGACTCAAGAAATAATACTAACTTATGTCAAAGCCTAAAAAATGTAATACAAAATCTTAAATTAATAGATTCGTGGGAATATATTAATGGGAATGCAACTGGATTCACCTACGTAAGACAAAATTGTGAGTCAAGAATTGATAGGGCTTATATTACCCAAGAGCATATTAGTCTGGTGCACAGTATTAACAATGTACCGGTGGCATTTTCTGATCATAATTCATTAGTGTTGCTTTTAAAAACAAATAGGGTGCAAGTCAGCACACACGGTTGGGGATATTGGAAAGCTAAACAATCTTTAATAAAAAATGATAATATTACTAATAATTTTATAGACATCCTAAAAACAAAGAAAACCTGTGCTAAATATAAAACCAACCTAGCAGACTGGTGGTTTAGCACTTTTAAACCATCGTTTAAAAAATTCTATAGGCAAACAGAAATTAACAGAGCTATTGAAAGAAAAAACACACTGAATCATTATAACGAAGTTCTATTTGAACTATATCAAAAGGAAAAAAAACAACCTGAGGTAATCCAGTTAATAAAAGAAACTAAATTTAAAATTTTGCAAATAAAAGAACAAACTCTAGATGAAGACTATGAAGATAAAATTAAGGACAATATTACAGGTAAGTATTCATTATATGATCTTATCAAACAGCGTAAAAATAACAATAATATGCGCATAGAGAAAATTCTTGACGAAAAAAAAAACGAGATAGCAGGTAACAAGAATATTTTAGAATACACAAATAAATACTTTGCAAACAAATTTGAAAATAAAAATATTGAAAAAAAAGAAACACGTTGCCTATTAGCCCATGTAAAAAATAAACTAAGTAAAACAGACGGTGACTCTTTAATCAAGGACATATCCAAACAAGAGGTATACAATACTTTAAAAGAATGTCAAAAGAAAAAAACCCCAGGTAGCGATGGAATACCATATGAAGCTTATCTAAGGTTATGGGAGGAAATTGGCACCGAAATAACGAATATCCTAAATTTAGCGATAAAAAAACCTGACTCTTTTTCAGAAAGCTTCTCAGAGGGAGTGATAATATTAATTCCCAAAGACAAAAATCCACGCGAATTAAATCAATTTCGGCCTATAACACTACTTAACACTGATTATAAAATATTAACTAAAATACTTGCAAATAGAATTAAAAATCTTGACAGGAATATAATCGGGAAAGAGCAAAATTGTGGGAGTAATGGGTCAATTTTTAACGCAATCATGCTTAACAGAGATTTAATTATAAAATATGAAAAAAACAAACATAATATGGGGGCACTCTTGAGTTTGGATTTTAAGAATGCATTTGATAGGATATCACATGAATATTTGTGGCAGGTCATGAATAAAATGAATTTTCCTAAAGAAATAAGTGTTGCTATTCAAAGTCTATATAGAAAAGCGTCCTCCAAAATCCAAATTAATGGATATTTGTCCAGTGGCTTTAAAATAAACTCATCGGTGAGACAGGGTTGTCCGCTATCAATGATACTTTTTGCTATAACGATAGAACCTTTTTTACGGTTAATAGATCATACATTAAGCGGTATAAAAGTTAATGAAAAAAAATACAAAGTTTCAGCATATGCTGATGACGTAGTAGTCTATCTCTATGATAACAATGATCTACTAAACTTTATTAAAATACTTGAAATTTATCAAAAAGGTTCTGGCTCACTTATAAACCAAAAAAAAACATACATGCTTCATTTAGGGGCATGGGAAAAACAAAAAAATGTAGATAAAACTTTTCAAAGCAATACTAAGATAAAAATATTAGGTATTTATTTCTGTACTTCAATTAAAGAAACCTTAAAGGACAACTGGCAAAACATAATTAAAAATATTAATATAATGATATTTAAAGACCTAACAAAAAATTTAGACATAACTAGAAAAATATGGTATATTAATATGTACCTTCTCTCCAAAGTATGGTATACTGCACAGGTCTTACCGATGCCGGAGATGTATGCGCAAAAAATAGTACAAATTGTAGGGAAATTTCTGTGGACGGGACATTTATTTAGGGTAAGTAGACCACAACTATATTTAGCACATAACCAGGGAGGTTTAGGGTTACAAAGTGTCGGAATAAAATCAAAAGCTCTGTTAATTAAAACGCAGTTTAAATCGTGGACAAAAGACAAACATTTTTCCTATAATTCCACTATAAATAGTATTTTTGAAATAAATGCCAAAACTAATGTCAGCGGTGCTTTTAATAAAATTGTCGAAATAGTTAATAGTCTAAAAATAACAAAAACTGATAAGGTGACAACCAGACAAATATACTCACAAGTATTAAAACCAACACTTTTAAAACCCAAAATTGAAGAAAAACATGTAAATATAAATTGGGAAAACGTATGGAGTGTGTTTTCAATCCGCATTATACCCACAGAGTGGAAATCGGCTGTCTATAGAGCAGTAAACGATGTGTACTCTACAGGAAAAAAGCTAGAAAACCATGGACTAACCGACAGTTCGCTTTGTAAGAAGTGTAATGTGGATGAAGACACACTAATCCATAGAATTAAGAATTGTATTAAAGTAAAGGAATGTTGGAAGTGGATACAAAATATCATAGTTAAAAAATTTAAAGTAAACTTGGGTGGATGCGACAGCATCTATGATCTATTGACAAATAAGATACCGAATAAAAGTGACTCTGATATTATCAAATGGTTCGTGTCGGCAGTGATTTTTTACAACCTGGAATATAAAAACAATAGTCTGAATGAATTTAAGAATATTTTAATAATAAACAGATATAAGCTTTTAGGGGAGAATAAGAATTTGAACAAAAACATTTTCTGCTTTTGACGTAAAATTTTTCTAAACAAACAAATTAGTATTCTCTCTTGAAACTGTTTATTTAGAATTAAGAGCACCAAAAATCAGTAATTGAAATTTAATTTCTTTATTTTATATTTTTATTGTTTTGTTTGAATTAGTTAAATGTCATTGTTTAAAAAAAAATGTGATATTTGATTAATAAAGATTTTATTAAAAAAAAAAAATTTCGTTAAAGTTAACATTTTTATAACGTTGGCTATTCTTTTTGAATAAATAATTTAAATACAGTTAATATAACGTTGCAAAACTTTCTAAATACATACTTGTGTGTAAAAATTACATATTTTTTACGTTATCAATAACATGTATTTTTAAAACAAATAATTAATGGTTATAATATATCTAACGTACACGTTTTATCAACAACTGATACGTTGTTATTAAGTTGAAAAAACGTATGTGTGTTCTTTTTGCTGTCAATTACTAACATGCAAAAACATATTTTAAAACTTGCGCATTCAATACTGAAATTGACCGACCCCTAGTGTGTTCATCATCTACAGAAATCCGTCACTCTAGCTGTAATCGTCAAATCTTGTGGTACGACCCTGTCTATGTTATGTTTATATTTAGGTTATTTTAAAGTTTGGTACAACGGTAAAAGTTTGTCAGGTTTTAAGTTTTTTTAGCTTTAATCTTATTCTGACGGTTTCCCTATGATGCGGTATATTCCGCTGTCAGTAAATGAAAATTAATGAGTTTTTTTTTAAACAATTAATCTATTATAAAAGCATTTTGACCATATAAAATTTATGAACTATTCAATCAGATATACCATAAATAGTGTAAAGAATAAAAGGCCTAATTATTACATTTCATAATACTTATTGTAAGATGGCCTGTCTCCATAATTTAGCCCGTTTGCACCAACACCTACGACAATAATAAGCAAAGTTTTTACCTTTTGCGCGACTATAATAGTGACACTTTACCTCCTAAAAATACCCCTTTTTTATGATTACCTTTGGGTTGCGCCCACACTCTGTTTTAATTGGTTCCCTCTTACTCTGCAATTTATTTTGTTACATATCGCCCTTTTTCGTGTACGTATGATTATGAAAATTACTTATAATTTCAGTTACAGAGTATTTTTTATAGATTTACGTACACGTTTGGTATAAAGGTACTACTTAGTTTGGTGAAAGGCCGAGCGACAACGGTCTTCAGTAATGGACAGTCAAGTCATTCCTACTGTCGGACATTTAATTTTAAAAGTGCAATAAAAGTTAGGAGCTCGCCCACTTTCCGCATGTGTCACTTTTCTTCTCAAGTGGGCGTTCTTTTTCATATTGTCGCTTTTAAGAATACCAATCCATATCCGACAATATTACCAGAAAACCGAACGACAACTATCTCAGCAGTAGACACTCAAAAGTCATTCCTGCTGTCGGACATTCTTTTTAGAAAAACCCCATCACACCGTTTTATGTACACAAATTATAAATTAACGTTCTACAGTCAACATCATACCAAATAATTATAACCCTTCTGATAACTTTACTTGTATATTGTCAATAAAATCTTGCCCTTAACCCTCCTCCATTTCTTTACCTAGTATTGCAGATTATTATTTACTTTTATACCATGGCATTATTATTGTATAATAATGTCCACCCTTTGTTCTCAAGTACCACAAAATAAAAATAACCCAGGCAGACAAAACAACATCTGTTTACCTACTGTAAACTACCCTATTACCTAAACAAAAAGGTCTGTGTCAACGAACTTGACCCTATTTTACGACCCTTAGAAAGTAAAAGTGTATTGATTTTGTTACAGTTACGAATAGTACCGTTTACCGTACCTTTTTATTTTAAAACAATTAAAAAAAAACAAATTTGTCTTACCGACTTGTTGTCTGAACTTTATTTGTACTTTAGATTTATTTATGTCTTGATAATTTTCTGATTAGAATTTTTGATAGAAATATTTGTAAGCATGAAACTGAAGTAAAAGAATATTGAGATTTTTTTTATATGTTGCGGTCTTTAAATAATTATGAATTTAAGATTATTGCTGTCGTTGTTTATTAACTGCAATCGTCGGTTTTTTTTACTGCGTTTTGGCGACACAAAAGCGCACCACGAGCTATGCCCGGATTAGTGAACCGTAAAAGTAGCTCGGCGCCGAGGTTGTCTGATCAATTTGCAGTTGTACATTGTACCCAACAAACTGTTGTTAATACTCCAATTCAGCGTTTGGATTTAATTCCGTTCTCAAAGATTTCTAGTGCACCGGGTGTCGACTTCGGATTGGTGAACTTTGCAATCGATCGGCGCTGGAAGATATCTAGGATAAGTAGAAAAAAATCCAATTATTTGTAATAAAGAATAGATTACCGGCACCAAAGAAAAAACTGGCGCCGTAACTCCTTAACTTGTGATTGGGAAAATATCGAGTTCCTTCAAGCATCGTTTTGTCTGCTTTTATATGCTCGCCCCCGGTTTTGGCTTAGTACTTATTTTTATTAAGCGTATGGCTACATCACAGGTAAGTATATAACAAATATAACACTAAGATTACAAATATATAAAGCTCACAAACAAATATTAAGATTACAAATATATTCTATTGACTCTCTTGTCGCAATCAGGAAATCGGATGGGTTGCCACTGTATGAACTAATTGGACAGTCCTCTACCAGGTGTTTAATAGTCTGTCTTTCAGCGCCGCAGTTACAATTTGGGGAAGGTACACACAAAAAGATCTAGTATTCAGTTGAACCTAAAAGTTTTAAACTGAAACTATCATAGACATAAATAGGAGCAATGCTAAAGTAAAATTAAATAGAAAATACCTTAGCATCAAAATATAGTTTTAAATTAATACTTACTACATTCTTTTAACTTGCCTCTCCTTTAGTTTTAGGGTAATAAAAATAAATGATCAACCTATCAATAATTGTAGTTGCAGATATAGTATACGTTAATATTGGTTTGATTCTAAGTATTCTTAGAATGCATATTCGTTATTTTCGTTTTGAGTATGAGTTATTATTAAGTTGAATACCTTTACGAAGTTGCATTTGAGCACACATATTTTATTTGTATCTTCAATTTGTGACTATCCTACATTCTCAGCGAAACTAGACAAATCAATTTATTATAATCTCAAAACTAGTTTATTATTAGATAGAGTAAAATTTAAAATCATGTAGTTTTTAAACAGATAGATCTGAAAGGACTATATTATTAAGTTCAGATAGGATAAGCTCACCGCAGTCAATAGAATTGTACATGTCAAGTTAAAATGTCTTTGTGACATAGGTATCAAATACTATTGTGATATTACCTTAGGTATCTGATCTGAATATAGCCCTAATAGATAATTGATAAATAAAACAACTTTTTATTGCTTTTGGTTTTATTAAAAAAAAAAAACAGGTAACCAAATAGGTAACAAAAACCCATAACTATAACGAATATAATATTTTTAGTTCATGTGTATGTAAGATTCACTTTGCACCCTATAAACCATCATTGGAAATGGAACAGATAGTTTTCTTATATTAACGGAAATTAAATTGCTATTGCCAGTTTAGTTACTAATTTGTAAAGGATTGCCCAAAAAGTGTACATTCCTGTCATCATTTTTATTGATAAGAATATTATGTTTAATTTGGCATATTTTCGGTACCTTATCTGTAGTGTATTCATGTATTAGAACATAACATTTGGTATATTTAATTCCGTTGATCTCATACCAAGGAGTTAGGAAGAAATTATTTTCCAGAGTCTGAATAATTCCTCCATCACACTATATTACACAAAACGCGCAAAATAAAACACATACTACCAGCATCGGTGAGCATCGACGCGCGACGTCTGCGTGGATGTTAAATAACGACTAAACCAAAGAAAATTTATAGGGTTAGAAATGTTAACTCCTTGTTAAAAAATCGCAACACAGTAGAGGGAGAAAGAAGAGAGAGAGGGGTGTTAGTGTGCCCGCCGGCCATCAGAGGCGCAATGGCGGGAAATTTGAACAGCGGTTTCAGGACTTTTCAATTTAATTATTAACTTTTGAACGAGTTTTTATTGATTTAATTTGTGATTAAATATAAATATTATTAAATCACAAATTAAATCAATAAAAAGACGCACAAAAGTTCTTTTTTATGGAATAGATAATGCACATTTTTATATTAACCAAGATTTAGAAAATAATGATGGAAGCACTTCATCGTAAATAATGTTTTCTACGTTTATTGATAAATAAAAACTGCATTGACAACCATAACAAAAAATAACTGTTTAGAATAAACGAATGTCCTTAGGTTACGTCTCACAGGTCTCACTCATCTGGAATTGTCTCAATTCATATTATATTATCACAAATAATACTGTATAAACACAAGCACTAGGATGCATTGAGACACGTACTACAAGATCCATAAACTATCAGGTGATTCTTACAGCGTTCTCTGAAACAAAAGAAACAGTATCGGGTAGACATTAATTTTCTCTGTAAAATATGGCCGATGGCCAAGTATCTACTTATCGAGTTAGCTCAAACCATTATCTTTGTGCCATTATGTTATAATTTTTAATCCACTCAGTAAAACAAAAATGTTAAAATTATCATTTCAAGAGACTAAACTTATCTGTTCGTAACTGATAGATTGTTAGGTATTACCTCGGGCACAATGTGTTGCAGTTATCTGCAGGTTGCCCAGTGATATTTTGTTAAGATTGGCTTGTTAACCAACACTTATTATGTATGTGAAACATTTCATGTTAATTTATTTCTTGTAAACTTACATTTCCTATATTCCTATATAAAAAATAGGTAAGGAAGTGGAAAATCAATTTGATAAACAATAAAAAATAATTACCTGCATAGTAGGCTGGAATAATAACTGAAAGATTACACACATCGGCGAAGTTTTCTAGAATAGAAACTAATAGAATTGTATATTAAAATGATAATAAAAAATTAATTAATTTCCTCCGAAAAAAACGTGGACAAGAAAAATTGACAGTTGTGACATGGATGGATGGCGGGCTGGCGGCTGGCTGGTTTGTTCCAATTAGCACCTGGCGCAGTTTGGGAAGCGTTATAGTAGGTTAGAATATAACTGTCCTTCTCTTCTATACGTCAAAAATATGCGACAGAACCCGGTTACACGGCCAGCTGGCGACAACAGCGCTAATTTGCCCTGATGGCCGGCGGGCACACTAACACCCCTCTCTCTCTCTTCTTTCTCTTTCTACTGTGTTGCGAAATCGTCCATTTAAGCTTCACCGGGGTGGACTAAACGTATTTCGGTCGTTTCCTCGCAGAACAAGAGGTCACGTGACGCAAATAGCATCAAAGGAATAATAAGGGTTTAGATTTTACTTAAGTTGAGTATAGAGACTGTCTTTGTGCTTGCTGTAAGAATACAAATTTATTTTTATTTTTAAACCCATCATAGTATATTTCACTTTGACCACAATACTTATTTTTAAAACAAGTATAAGATTATCTTGTTATGATGATGATGTGAACATAATTTTGATTAACTTGATGAAAAAATTTAAAACCAGTAGTAGTTTAAAAATGAATATATTTTAGGCACAAAATAAAGCAAGTTAGTTTCAAAATAAGGCTATTTGTTTGAGCATTACTATAAGCTTGTTTTGAGAGTATTTTTTTTGTGTGTGTATCTTTCCCCACCTGAAAAGTGAGTCGGAGTACATGCCGCAGTTTGTCCTTATTCTATTAAGTATTGTCCAGATTCGTCTATGGATGATCAAAGCCCTCTGGCTTGCTTGTAACGCATGGCATATCCCGGTTAGCAGGTGAGGCCTTCTTCTCCCAGTCTTCTTTCCATCGCTCAATTATGTTGAAGTTTTCTTCGATAAGAGTTTCTGCCGTTTTCAGATGGGGTTTTCATGAGCGTAGCCTGTGTATGGTACTGCCGGTTATTCCAACGTGGGAGCAGAGCACAGGGTCGGCGTTAATTTTTTCATACTCCCTGACCAGATCATGTTCTCGTCGGGTACACTAAAGCCAGTGCTGTCGATCTAAGTGTGGGCGCTGTGGAACCCCATGTGGTGCCGCATAGCTTTTGCAGGATATTATTTCGGGTTCTGAGTTTTGCAGCTGTCTTCATAAGGTGTTCTTTGAAGCTTAGCGTTCTGTCGAGTATGACACCCAAGTATTTCGGGCGCATATTGTGGCTGAGAAGTCTGCCTTTAAAGTTAATTTTAAGTTGGTATTTGGCCATCTTGTTGTTTAGGTGGAAGCACGAAACTTCCGTCTTTGCGGCACTGGGCTGCAATCTTCAGTCGCGAAAGTATTTCCCAAGGGTAGCCAAGTCATTTGTTTGAACTTGCTCAGTTATCCCAAACTCCTTATGGCTTGTAGCGAGCGCCCAGTCGTCTGCGTAGCCGAACTTCTTTGATGTAGTTCCGGGCATGTCTGCTATGTAGAGGCTAAAGAGCAAGGGAGCAAGCACCGATCCTTGAGGAAGGCCATTATTCAGTTTCATGCTCACGCGTTTACGCGTTCAACCTTGATTGCGCGTTATGCCCCCACCGCGTTTACGCGTTCACATCTTATTTAGTCTAATCGGCCAGGATTTATCCTTTACAATTCACAAAAAAACGCGTAAACGCGGTGGTGGCACTGGCTAAATAATCTGTTGCCCAATGCAACTGACACGTTTACGCGTTCAGTCAAAATCCGCAAAAAAAAACAAAAAAAGTTAATTGAAGTAATTATTTCTAATACTATGTTGGTTCTCAGCGAAGTTTTTAAGTCGAAAAGAGGCACGGAACGTGTTAAAACGAGGGTTCCTCTGCCCATATTACCGAACCTAAAAATATGAGTTATTTTATTTTACCCTTAAGAAATTTTGTGGCAATTTTTACGCGAAACACAGCCCCGAGTCTGGGGCGTTTCAATACCCTTTTACCCCTTTGTAGTGACTTAAACGTCATGAAGAAAAATAAACTTAACTGTTTAAAAAATTAGCTTTCCCAAAAGTGCATGCTGCTGTAGACGTGTTTAAAACACACAAAAACAACAGATTTTTATATTGGCTCTTATCCAGTTAACTACAAAACTTAAGGACGTGCTTATACAGGTTCGAACTGACAAAAAGATAAGGATAAGAATTAAAAATAGCAATTTGAAGTGAAAACAATTAAGTTAGGTCAATAATTACGTTAATTGTTGACCGATTAAAAGGAAAATATACTGTACAGCCAATGGCATTGAGCAAACGGCACAAAATACATTAGTCTGTTTAAAACCGATCGCGGACAGAAAGACAAAACAATTTTAGTCAGAAAAACTAAAACGTTTTTGACTATAACTATTTGGCACTTTCTGTGTGCGGCAAAACAAGAAACATTTTCGTTTTTCCAGAGAAATAAAATGTTTATTTCAATCAGTTTTATTTAAAATGTTGGTTGACAAAGATAACTCGTTGAATATTGTAATAATTTTTTAACAGTTGTCACTCCAGGATTATTATACAGCATACAATAGGCAATGGTGGGTGCATCTTTAAAAAAATAATTACTGAAAGAACTATTCAGTTTTTTACAAGAAATAATGGCAAAATTGATATTAACTGGTTCATTGACCGTTCATAAGCCGTTTATAGCATTTACGGAGAGGCTATAAACGGCTATAAACGACTTAAAACAGTTTTAAAACATCAAACCACGCCAAATCTGGGATCCTCGATATCTTTATGCTGGGCGTCGGTGACCTTGCTTGAACCTAAAATTTTCTTATGGAGATTTACATGTAAAAAAGACTTTCTTGATTGTCGTATACCCATTGCTTATCTACTCAAAGTGCAAAATATTTTTCTGCTGTTTATTTTCATATTAGGATTTGCTGGTTTATAAGCCATTTCTATAACTCCTTGTATACTATCGTAGTTTTGGTATCGATTATCAGTATCCTACAACACAACGATAAAACATGATAGAATACAAATCGCTTTCCCAATATAGCTAGTTTTTATAATGGTCAATTGCGAAAGCCAGGCAAAGGTTCTTTTTCCATCGTTATGAATAATAAATAATAAATTCTATAGAAAAATAAAAATAACTTTTACCTATCTCGGACATGTAGGCACTTCACTTATCGGTTTATGCACTTCATTTTTAAAAGAAATTTCGAGTTATCACTCCAAAGCCACTATATAAACTAATGCAAATTAAAATTTAAGGTCAGTGTAGAAAATCCCTCACAATGTATTTGGCCACCACTTGCGGTTGTGAGACGTCTTGGGTTGCTCCTTCCCTCTCCATTGCTGATACTTGTTCCGGGAGTCAGTATGTTGCTTTTATGACCCTTGTGGATCTGATTATTAGGTATGAACAAAAAGATTTTTTATAGGATGATAATATATTCTCAAACATAGGGTAGTTGCAGTATTCACAGTGAACCCTATATTTCTTCGACAGTTTACACCATGTTATGTGTGATCATGTAATATAGGAACGTCACAATTTCTTCAAATTAGCAGTGGACCACTTTTACCCCAAATGTAACATATTGTATTAAGACACGGTCTGGAGTCTGTACCACGATTTACATGTTTTGATTATATTGTGTTTCTACAAGATGTCTCTAAAAGGTGAAGAAAAAAGGCTACCACAAATTCCTGAGGTTTAAATATGACGATGTAACCCAATTTACCTCAGACAAAAAGTGGATTATTTCGGAGAGTGCCAAACGTTCAATTTGGTTTTAGTTTTTCATAAATAATTTTAGTAATTGGTGTATTGTCGCAATATTCGACTAGGGGGGTTTTTGTGATGTGAAAAATTAAAATCAGCTATTTTTACTGTCAAATATATAACTTTTTTGAGCCACTCTGTATTGAACTTTTAAATAAACATTTTTATTCTCTAACGTCTTTAACCTTAAAAAGTTATTAAGTCGTTATAGTTGATTTAAGTAGCCTTTCTTGAGATATCTCCATTTAAAAAATTTACTCAAAAATTATTTGTGTTAAATATGTGCAAGGTACCGAAGAGAAAATCTAAAACCAAATTAAACTTTTGAGACTCTTTATCTCCGAAATCATTCACTTTTGAACTGAGATAAGTTGGGTTAGATAGTCAGTCAGTCTTAGAAATTTGTGGTAGTATTTTTTCCTCGCCTTTTAGACACATATATGGTGAATATATTTTCTCTCAACCGCGTTATAGCATTTATTTAAGATATTTTTATTTTAATCAAATATCATTTCTACCAACAAACATTGTTTAGTTTTTGTTTAAGCTGCAGCTAAGTTGTTGCTACTGCAATTATTTTAACGGGAATTTAGTTTACTGCGAATTGGAATATCTCCAAAACTTCTTATCTTTTCTAAACTTTGACAATTGAAATAGTTTACTTTTTAAAATGTGTTACTACCTGATATCCGTTAATACTGGAAATTAGGGTAAACTTTGCTATTTTAATTAAAATATGACATAATCTTAAGTAAAATTAAAATATTGTAATAATAAAAAATAAAATTCGGTGACATAACCATAACAAAATTAAAACCTATTTCTAAAATAGTTCATAGTGACGCCTATTGTCAAAGCTCCAATAAGATATTTCTAGTATATAGTTTACAAGGTCTTTTAATAAGCCGCTTACCATAAATCGCCGTGTATATGATCCTTGTCGTACTGGATCGCCTTGCAAAAGAATATTATGTAAAAAAATTAATAAACAGATGTGCCAAAGTAAGTTTTAATGTTAAAATAATGCGAATGTTTATCTTATCCCCGGAATGCATGGATGAAATCGGATATAAATGTATCATACAGACAGGGTCTGTCCTGACCCGTAACGACGGCGATGGGCAGTAAAAATTTGAAAATGTTGCGATTTGTGAATATGCTCTTTTCAACTAAAACACTTGCAACCTCGTGCAACTTCCGGTATAACCGGAAGTTGTATACTACTTCTCTAAACAGAACACCCTATATATTATTACGTTTCTGGATTCCACGAAAAATTCCAATCCTAAAATGTGTGGCTTACTTTATACCTAATTTCAACCGTTTTTAAAATATAGTAACATCTTTCGATTTTTTGTTACATCCAGAGCTGGCTTTAAACCACTACACCGAAAAACCCTAAAGAAAATGGAAATCCGTTATGACTTATTTTAATTAACCAAGTACAATTCTATAATTACGATCCTTAACCATTTTCTTAAAATATCATATCATATACCGGGTGTCCACGGAAGGTGGCTCGCCCCACTAACTTTTTTGTTTTTCAAGATAATGAAATAAAATTCGGGGGATTTATATACGACATAAAACTGCATTTTTTGACAGGTGACTTAACATTATGGAACTTCCGGTTTAACCGGAAGTGACATAAACTTTCGATTTTTAAATGGGACACCTGGTATATTTTTTCTATTTTTTACTCCATATGACATTCTAAATATAACGATGTGTCACTTGTCACTTTTTGTCACCAAAAAAATATTTTCTTACAATTTGACCATTTTTGGTCCAATGCTATGTGCTATGTAAAAGTTAATCTTTAAAGGTTATATCTCATTTTTTTTAAATGGCAACATGGAGGCTCGTCGGGTTAAGAAAAAAGAGGATTTTATTACGATTATTTTGATACTATACACTATTAGGTTTTAGAAAAGCTGCCATTAAAAAACTTTAACAAGTTAACTTAGAACTTTTCTAAAGTAAAGCATCTTTTGAGAATAAATTTAGATTTAAATGCATCAAGTAGCCTGTGATCAGCAAAACTAATAAAACAAAATCACGCCTTAAAGAAAATTGACATGCCGATAGCTTTTGCCAAGGTAAATTAGGTTGTTGTTTAAAAAGCATGGAAAATAATAGTTTTACAAGGAGTGAAAAAGTTTATACAGGGTGGTCCCTAAGTACATCAAGAAAATCTAGGATATGATTCCTGGCATCAATTTAAGTTGAAAAGTTTATATGGACTTATGCCCTGAAATGCTTACCCTCTAAGATACAGGGTGTTAAAATATTTTTAAAAAATAATGGTTTTTTTAAAATTTCGAAACTCCTTGAAGATACGGTATTGAAAATTGATGTCGATTGATTTCGTATTAAACTGCACTTTTTGGTTGAAAAAGCGTTTGCCTACTTCCACCAGTGGCGTGCATGAAGATACCATCAATATTTTTTTGTGAAAATATGTGATACGCCACTGTTTTTTTTAAACTCTGATGCATTTTTATGCATAACTAATATAAGCGGAACAAAAGTTGTCTCTACTATGTTTTTGAAAAAAATGTTAGTTTTAAAGGAAAATGGAAAATATTTTAACACCCTGTATCTTAGAGGGTAAGCATTTTAGGGCATAAGTCCATATGAACTTTTCAACTTAAATTGATGCCAGGAATCATATCCTAGATTTTCTTGATGTACTTAAGGACCACCCTGTATATTATTAGTGCTTGGAGAATGTAGAAATAATTCAACCGATGCTGCACAAAGATATTTTAATCGGCGTCATCCAACCCGGCACTATTAGGTACCCAAAACTGGTTCCGAAAATGCGAAATTAGCCTGACAATAATAACATTTCAACTTTTTCACTCCTTGTAAAACTAGTATTTTCCATGTTTTTTAAACAACATACTAATTTACTTTGGCAGAAGCTATTGGCATGTCAATTTTCTTCAAGGCATGTTTTTGTTTTATCGGTTTTGCTCACAGGCTACTTGATGCCTTTAGATCTAAATTTATTTTTAAAGGATGCTTCATTTTAGGAAAGTTCTTAAGTTAACTTTTTAAAGTTTTTTAAAGGCTGCTTTTCTAAAACCTAATAGTGTATGGTATCAAAATAATCGTAATAAAATCCCCTTTTTTCTTAACCCGACGAGCCACCATGTTGCCATTTAAAAAAAAATGAGTTATACTACTTTAAAGATTAAATTTTACATAGCACATAGCATTGGACCAAAAATAATAAAATTGTATTTTTCCCAAGATTAACGAACTGAAATAAGTGATTCTAAGGTATTCATAGCCCTCTAGATCAAACAATAAATTTGAAAAAAAAATTCTTGGTGACAAAAAGTGACAACTGATACATCGTTGTATTTATAATGTCATATGGAGACAAAAAAAGTAAAAATATACCAGGTGTCCCATTTAAAAATCGAAAGTTTATGTCACTTCCGGTTAAACCGGAAGTTCCATAGTGTTGAGTCACCTGTCAAAAAATGCAGTTTTATGTCGTATACAAATCCCCTGAATTTTATTTCATTATCTTGAAAAACAAAAAAGTTAGAGGGGCGAGCCACCTTCCGTGGACACCCGGTATATATCATGTTGGCAATATTAGATTTATTATAAAGATTTTAAAAGCTAAAAAACGTTTATTTTTTATATGGAATAACCTGTATATTATTAAAATTTTAAATATTTCGGAAAATACCTGTTTTATTTTTTGTAATGTTTATTGTTCCTAAATCCAGCGGTTTTTCAAATATTTACGTTTCTTCTTGCATTTATATTCTAGTTTAAAAGAGCATAATATTCCTAGCCGCAACATGCAATGCATACAGTTTAGGTACTAGGCGGTTCCCCCGTCGCTTCGATGCCGGCCTCCCGTTGGCCTTCGAGGTACCATTTTGTTAAGAACAATATTTATTACTTCTATAACTTGGCTCTATGTTAAAAAATTTGTGATTTCAGATTTTTAATTTGTAATTTTCACCTTATCTGGAAGTCAGTTTTCTTTTCCGGACAAACGCGGTTTTTCTTGTAACATTTAGCTTAATATAATGTAGGTAAATAAATAGGTTACGTAGATACATATGAAGTAATATTTGTTTGTAAAATTGCATAAGGATGAGACAAATAAGTATTTAAAAACAAGTACCTACTTATCTTAAAATTAATAATTAAAAAAATATATACCACACTTGACAGTGTTAAGCACCGATTATTTTTTTATATTAGATTAGATTAGATAATTAAGGATTTAATTACTAACCATTTATTTGATATAATATATTATTTTTGGAATTATTGAGATTTAGTAGTTCGTCATAATTAATTAAATGGCAATTAAATTTCCGTAGTTTGCAATTAGCAATGTATTTCATAATATACAGGATAATTCACCGTTGAGTGGCCTATTAGAGAGCTCAAGAACGAGTACAGTTATTATTTTTAAAATTTGATAGCAGCATAATCAAACTTTCAAAACATTAAATTTCACGTTAGAATCACTTCCGGTTATACTGGAAGTTATAGTGAACTTTGGTGGTTTTAATAGAATACCCTGTATATTTTTGCTTTTTTGGATACCTTATTAAAACCTAAGTAACGTTTGTTTATCATAATCTATATCTCTAACAGTTTTTGAGATATGAATTATAGAATTATTTTATTTTATAAAAACATACAAAGAAGAACATTCAGTGACTTTGACACTAATAAAGCTAAACAATTAAAATGTTGATAGCTTTTAACTAAAACATAGATCTTCACATTCCATAACTTAGGTTTTACGTTTTTCATACAGTTTTTTTTTAAATTTTGCCAATCTAGCCATTTAGATAAATATGCATAAGTTTCGTAAATGGCCACTATACATATTTTTAGTCATTTTGGAATTATAAGAGCCTTAAAAAAATCTGTGTTAAGGTACGAAATTATTTTTGTAAAGTAAGCTTTGACTGAAATAATAATAATAATAATAATAAATGTATTTTTATTATTCTTACAAAATTTCATACAAAGTATAAAGAAAAATGGCGGCGAGATCTAGCCAGGCTATATTATTATATACCAATAAATATAAGCAGTATTATAGTAAACAGTAGATATCAAAAAAATTAAAATTAATAATTATAAAGCAATCTATAAGTAGAAAAAAAACGATAATTATGTCAAAATTATTAGTCTTATAATTTTGTAACAAAATAAAAACCAAAAATTAAAACGAAATAAACATAATTAATCGATGAAAGAGTTTTGGACTTCCATTGTCTTTATTTGTTTTAAATCACAACGTTTCAACTGGTAAGTATCTCCAGTCGTCTTCAGGTGAATACTAAATAAGTAAAGTAACTACAAGACTATTTATACTAGCTAGGTGCACCGAAGCACAACTGAGGTGGGTGCAGTCATGCGTTCAGTTGGCACGCGATCTTATCCTACATCTATTTAACAAAGGTTTCCAGATATTTCTTAAGTCTAATGATGGTTTACTAAAGCAGCCTGGATTCTGGTGAATAGCAGCAGCTTCCTTAAACTTTCTTTTCCTCCAGTGTGGTTCCTTATGTAGGATTTCAGCTTCTGACCACATGATATGGTGGCCATGTTTCCAGGCATGGTCAACTGCACCTGATTTTTCGGTCTCTCCTTTTAACGTATTATTTTTGTGTTCTTTAATCCTTATCTCGAGTGGTCTTTATGTCTCACCTATATAAGATTGGCCGCACTCGCAGGGGATCTGGTAGACGCAGTTTTTCCTATCTTTTTGACTTATAGGTTTTGTCTTCGTCAGGTGGCTTCTTAGGGTGTCTCTCGAGTTAAATACGGTGTTGATGTTATATCGTTGTCCTAGTCTTCTTATTTTCTCAGATACTCCCTTGACATACGGAATATTGAGTGTTGGTTGTGCCTCTCTTTCTGCTTCTTGCGCGTTGGATCGATTCTTACGATTTTCCAATATTTTGTTAACTAATTTTGTGGGGTAGCCATTTTTGTTGAGGTCGGTCTTGATGTGGTCATCTTCCTTTTTAAGTGCTTCTTCCGAGTTACAGATTGTAATTGCTTTATCCACGAGGGTTTTAACTATGCCATGTTTCGTGCTGTTTGAGTGATTTGATGTAAAATTGAGATACTGACCTGTATGCTTAGGTTTTCTGTATACTGAAGTTTGGATGCTGTTGCCATTTTTCTTCACGTTGACATCTAGAAACGGTAATTGGTTGTTTTCTTCTTTCTCCATGGTGAATTTGATTCTTGGTGTTAAGCTATTGAGGTGATCTAGAAAATCTCTTAGTTCGTCATCGGTTCCATTCCAAATAATGAAGGTGTCATCCACATATCTCAGCCACATTTTTGGTTTCTTCTTTGCCTGTTCCATTGCTTTGGATTCAAACCATTCCATGTAAATGTTGGCGATTATTGGCGAGAGAGATGAGCCCCTCGGTAGTCCGTCTACTTGGTTGAAGAATCTATCCTTTTCTTGAAAGTAGGAATTGTTGAGGCAGCATTCTAATAGTTCCAAGATGGCAATAATAGGGAGCGTTGTTCTTTCCTGTAGAGTATGGTCTTCCTCAAGTCTGTTTTTGATAACCTTTAGGGCGTCTTTTACGGGAACGTTGGTGTAAAGACTTTCGACGTCAATGCTCACCAGCTGATCTCCTGGCTGTACTTCATTTCCTCCTATTATTTGAACGAAGTGTTGTGAGTTCTTAACAAATGATGTGCTGTTTCCTTGGAGAGGGGTTTGAGTAGAGGGAGTAGAAATCTAGCTAGCTCGTATGTTGAAGAATTGCGAGAGCTCGTAATGGGTCTTAGAGGCATGTTTTGTTTGTGTATCTTTGGCAGGCCATAGAGATGTGGAGGCTTACTGTGGTGTGGTGTCAGGCGTGTCCGTGTCTTTTCTGGTATATATCGTTCATATTTCTTAAGTGTTCGGTAGATTTTTCTCTCGATGGTAGAGGTCGGATCTTTGGCAGTAAGAGAGTATTTTCCTTTCTGCAAGACTTCTTCGATTTTCTGATCGTAGGTCTGAACATCCATAATGACGGTCGATTTTCCCTTGTCGGCTGGTAGAATCTTGATAGTGGAGTCTTTGCGAAGGCTTGCAAGGGAGATTTTTTCATCCTTACTGATATTTTGTTTTGGAGGCTTTGATTTCTCTAGAATTTCCCTAACTTTCCATCTAAATTCCTCCCCTTGTGTCTCTCCTATGGTTGTTGAGTTGACGGCGCTAATAATGTCCAGTATTGGTATCTCTTTTGGAGCAATAGTAAAGTTTAAACCCTTTGCCAATAAGTTTTCTTCATTGCGTGTTGATTCTTTACATGAAATATTAATAATTGTCCTTTGATTCTGCGTTATTGGTGTTTCTTGACTAACATGTTTTCCCAATTTCTTCTTATGATTATTTTGTTGAGTTGTTCTTACTTTGTCACAGGTGGCGTCAATCTTCCGAAAAATAGGTCCATGATCCTCTTCTAATGTGTATTCTTTGATTTCCTCGAATCTCTGTTGGATATCCGTGAGTAGAGCAGCTTTCTTGAAACGGTGGTAGTTGATCTGGGAGCGTATGAGGGCTTTGCTGGCATTATTTAGAATCTTGATGGCTTGATGTCCTGGGATTGGTGACTTGATCTTAACTTGATCTTAAACATAATTAATTTACCCACCATCAGTATTTACCCACGCTCAACTATTGATAACACAGGCCTGCATGAAATTTGTGATGACGTGATTTTTGTTTGTTGATCTCAGTTTTTATATAGAAATAACTAATTAAAATACAATTGGTCTCTATCACCCACAGAAAAAAGAAAAAATATAAAAAAAACTTATATAGGCGTTTTAATACATTTTATAATGAATATAGTACTTCAATTTCTAAATGATTGATGAATAAAAAATGATTTTCTGTGGTGCTACACATCTTCCGACTAGAGACCTTTTATCGACTTCAAAAAGGAGCTTTAAAGATGTTCTTTTACATAATGACAATGTTTTTGCTTCTGTTTCGGTCGGCCATACAGTTAAGTTAAAGGAAAACTATGAAAATTTAGAGGAATTACTTTTAAGAATACAATATGAAAATGACAACTGGGAAGTGTGTGAAGATCTAAACATTTTAAGTCTTCTCTTAGGTCAGCAGTCTGGATTTACTAAATTTCCATGTTTCCTGTGCGAGTGGTCTAGCTAGCGAGAACAGCATTGGATAAAAAGAGACTGGTCACAAAGAGAGACTTTAACACCTGGAAACAAAAATGTAATTCGCGAAAGTCTTATTGACCCTCAAAAAGTTTTACTTCCACCACTTCACATAAAACTTGGACGTATGAAACAATTTTTTAAGGCATTAAACAAAGAAGGAAATTGTTTTAAATATTTGTGTAAAACATTTCCGGCTCTGTCAGAAGGAGGGAATCTTTGTAGGGCCGCAGATTAGCAGCTTGATGAAAGATACAGAATTTGAAAAGGTAATGGAAGATAAGGAAAACATGCATGGAATGCTTTTAAAGAAGTTGAACATAAATTACTACTATGTTGAGATCGTTGAAAATATGCTGGAAAATTTCAGGAATTTCAGAATATGAGCATAAAAATTAACTTTTTACATTCCCATTTGGACTAATTCCCGGAAAATCTTGGGGACGTGGGTGAAGAGCAAGGTGAAAGATTTCATCAATATATTAAAGAGATGGAAAAAAGATACCAGGGGCGCTGGGACACAAAAATGATGGCCGATTTCTGTTGGTCATTAAGAAGAGATCTTCCTTTAGCTGAAACAGAAAAACAACCAGAAGAAGCTTTTCTGAAAAAAGAAAACTTTTTTGAAGAAGCGTAAAGAATAAATAACCATTTATGTGTATATTTTGTATATTTTTGTATTTTTTTCCTAAATACATTAAAAAACTAGCTTATAAATGAAATAAATCGTATTTTTTTCTATATTTTTGGATTTTACCGGTTTGAAAAATAACCTTACGTGATATAAAAAAACTGAAAGCAGATCTGAAATCAGCGCTACCCAATTACTAGAAAACAGTTAAAATTTTAAAATCAACTTTCAAAGTGTTAAAAAATGCAGGCCAGTGTAATTAATAATAAAATGTTAACAGCTTTTTTAAAAGCTGGTATTTTATGAATAGCTTTACATTGTACAGGTAGTCTATTGACACATACCTTAGTCATGTCCTGTTGTCATATTCTGGTTAAACTAGTTATTTAAAATTACTTTCATTATTTGTCACAAAATCGCAGGCTAAGCCTATTTTACAAAAATATTGTGTTAAGATGGATTTTAAGATTTTTTTAAATTACTCATAAATCCAAAACGACTAAAAATAGAAATAGTGACATATTAGATATTGGGATAGGAAATTTGATTCTCTTTACGTTAGTAAGATAAAACCGAATTTACGAAAATTGACTTTGCACGTTTATCTAGATGGCTAGATTAGCTCAAATTTAAGTACCCCCTGTATGAAAAACGTAGAACCTTAGGTATGGAATGTAAAGATTTATGTTTTAGTATCATAGGCGTATTGAAAATATCTACCACATACAGTGGCGAGAAGTAACCCATTATGTCACAGATTACTCATATCTGTGAGTATGTAAAGTGTTGACACAATGGAGCCGCTATCACGCGTTATTATGACGGCATGGATGCTCCGATTTCGTTTGAAATAATAATTAAATTATTATACTTAGAAATGTGTAAATTTGACTGTTTTGTTAAAATAAAAAATATAGAATAATCTGTATATTAGGTAGTACATATTGAAGAGAGCTCAAAACCACCTTTCCAAAAATAGCGACAAAATTATTTCTTTAGCTATACACAGCCATTTACCTGTTGGTCCTTGTACTCTTTGTTCATGAAATGTCTAAACCTTAAGTCGGCTATGTAATGTTTTGGATTGGTATATCGATTCTCCCAGACTTTCTGTGTAATAGCCAAGACCGCCGCATTATTTTTCTTAGATCCGGGGATATCCACTTTTGACCACCGGTCTAAGTGACCCTTATGTCTAACTGACCTGTCAGTGTTACCTTTCATTACCGCTAATCACAATAAATTATGTATCTCAGGATTTACATAATATCATGTGATACAATCTTGACTAATTATTCTTAATTGATTTATTGGTTTATTTTTTTTTTATTCCTACAATTTGTCAGAGCTCCCGATGAATAAGAATTACTCAAGCCGGTTTAACGTTTGGCATATTGTAAATAAGGGATGAGAATTAAAATGAATAATTCAGTTTTCATATGTTTAATAAAAAACGTAAACCGTACAAGTACTGGCCGATTCAATACTAACTACTAACTGTTCTCTCTCCCGGCCATATTATCTTAATATCAACAAATATAATAATAAATGCCGAAACCCAAAACAAAACAATATTAACACTCAACGGATGATGTCATCGATCCTATGCGGCTCGGGTGTTTAGACTTCACCGCCGTGTTATTTAAGTGCATGTCGCATGTCGTTCATTTTTCATGAAATATACCCGTATATACGCACCCAGTAGTATTTTCAATACTAAAATAATTTTATAAGTCATAATCATATATCAAATACGATTAGAGATAGGTAGTATAAATTATTAATTATTACTAACTCAAATTATTGAGTTGGCCATAACTTCCGGTATAACGGGAAGTAATTCAAACGTGAAAATATAATATTTTATCAGTTCAAAGTCAATTATACCCGCTGTAAAATTTAAAAAATTATAACTTGACTAGTTATCAAGATCTTCAAATAGGACACTCAACGTGAAACACCCTGTATAATGACTATTTTAATAAAACAATGAACATTTTTAAATTAACGGTAAGTTGACACTTTAAACTTATTTAATATGGTACTAATATATGAACCAAAACAACTATAGTTCATTCTGGTATTTAATATTAACTGTCAGGGCCGGTAGCGAGGATATGGGCCCCGTGCTAAAGGTGTAGGATTGGAAACACTTGTATTAATATTTTGCGACATTCAATTAGGACTGAACAGAGTGGCCTATTTTTTGAGTTCCTTTGTACTTTTATTAACACCAATATAGTCATCTTGTTTATGTGTTACCGTAGAATTCTAAAATTGTCATTTAAAAAGCAGATTGGCTTAAATCAAAGGAACTATGGCGTAAAGTTGTTATATATTTTGTATAATATATCAAAGACTATAGTTTTTATGAACTGCAGTTAAATTTGTAGTAGAATTATTTATTATTATTGTTATACACATATTATAAAAACTGTAGACTTTGACATATTATTATTATTATTATTTACATGATTTTGTTTTTCAATGCATTCTAGACATAGCGACACTTTACCTCCGTGACGTTATTTGAATGTGTCGCCATGACAGAGCTTTTCTTTTCCAAAAATAATTTTTAGAATTCAATTTTACAATTAATATTAATAATTATTATTATTTAGATGCTTTAGATTAATTAGATGCAAAAGAAATTTTTAAAATTTTGCTTTTATAAAACATAATCATAATGCCGAGTTCCTTTTACCTTACTTTTAAATAGCAAAGCAAAGCACAACAAAGATTTTTTCCTCCCCCCTTGCCGCGGTTAAGTATACCCCTCTGTATTTCCCAAAAGAACTACCTATACGAAGTTATTCGCGAAGCGTTCTTTTACCTTGCTTAGCTGTTTAAAAGAAGGAAGTGGAAAGTATCTATTATTATTTCCCAATATCAGATGATCGATGACAAATTCCTGGTGTCATTTGTCAGAAAACGAGAGTAGTCGTGGCGTTTTGTTTATTAAAGCTAAGCTCTATATAGCTTTCTACATAGTGTACTTTTTAAATTCGATGCCTCCATTGGTAATGACGACATTGACGGTATTATCGCCACGGTAAAAAGAGCTGAACTCTCTTTAGGGTTTTCGGTGCTCGGCGATCAGAGATAGAAATTATTAAATTCTTCCTTTTACAAACTTTCTCTTATCATTTCAGATATGCTTGTAAAATTGCGGATCCGTGCAACAGGGTGATACCAAAAGCAACACCAAGGACTGAATACGACTTCATCGTTATTGGTAGTGGCAGTGGTGGTTCCACTATAGCCGGAAGACTGGCGGAAGTGACCGAATGGAATACACTCTTGCTTGAAGCTGGTATTGATGAACCCGCAGCAACTCAAGTAAGTTTAGTTTTGTCACAGTCTGCGCGGTACCTGACTTTAATTGATTTAGCAGTTGCAGATATATTCTTTAAAATGGACGTCCAAAATTTGCTATAAGTGATAACAATTAGGTAAGAAAATATGCAGCTGTTTGTCGAAAATTATTATTAATTTCTTTATTTTCTTTATGTAGTGTGTGTATAGAAGTATACACATACAATTATAAAGATGACTTATTATATTTATAAACCTCCTAATATCAACTATAAATATTTTTTAATTTTAGAGGAAATAATTTCCAAATATACCTTTCTACTGATAAAATAATTATAACTGGTGAGTTTACTGTTGATCTTAACAATAAGGATGCAGATGGTCTATATTTAGAAAATATATTATCTTCATTTGGCTTAAAACAAACTATATCTGAACCAACGCGAATCAGTTCATCCGCTAAAATTATTCATCATTTATACAGGGTGTCCTGAAAATACGTGTACAACGTTTGACGACAGACTCCTGACGTCAAAATAGGTCGATCTAAGCCGACTTAGTTATATCCAGAATTCTCTCGTTTAGTCGGTAGAGGGCGTCAAAAATTTGTAAAAATATTGGTTTTTCCTAAATTACGTGAAAACCTGCTAATCGATTTTAATGATTTTTAGTATGTAGACTAATACTATAAAATTACGTTTTCTAGTAGTATAATCACCGGCTGTAAATAAGTGAAAGTGTTATAAAAGTGATATAATACGTCACCATTTCTCCTCATTTTTTATATGAACGGCGTTATGACAACCCAGATATTTTTGTAGAGTGACTGGATGTATTTGGAAGCTATTTTACCTCTTTAATATTTTTCGTTGAATAAGCTGTTTTGCCAGAAGAAAATATTTACAATTTTAAAAATTATTGTTACAGGTAATTTGATTTTATTATTGATGATTGATGATTTATGATTAAAATAGCTTCCAAATACATACATACATATTATATCACTTTTATAACGTTTTCACTTATTTACAGCCAATTACTATACTACTAGAAAACTTCATTTTATAGTATTAGTCTACATACTAAAAATCATTAAAATGGATTAGCAGGTTTTCACGTAATTTAGGAAAAACCAATATTTTTACAAATTTTTGACGCCCTCTACCGGCTAAACGAGACAATTTTGGATATAACTAAGTCGGCTTAGATCGACCTATTTTGACGTCAGGAGTCTGTCGTCAAACGTTGTACACGTATTTTCCGGACACCCTGTATACTGATGAGAATTTAATTTTTAGCAATGCTGGTATAAAAAACTCAAAATATCATTAATTCGAACAACATTTCATAACTGGTCATTCTTTAATATTTTGCAACGTTTTAATAAATAATAAATCACCAAAAACATTTAAATATTTTAGAAATTTCAAGATTATAAATCCTGACTTGTTTAATGAACTACTAATAGCATTGAAAGACAAGTTGATATTTTTAATAATAATATTATAAATTTATTTGAAAAACATGCTCCATTAGAACTAATTCGGAAAGTAAAAAGTCACATCCCTGGATTACACCAACACAATAAAAAAAAATTTAAATTTAAAAAGAAAGCATTAAAAAAATATCAAAAAACAAAGCATAAATTGTATTGGGATTACAATGTAAATTTTAGAAATAATTTTTCCAAAATAAATAAAAAGAAAAACAACCCTTTATAAAATATAATATAAATTTAGACGATCCAAAATAGTTTAGGTCAAATCTAAAGAAATTTAATATAAAATTAAAAGAATCAAAATCAGTAAGTGACTATATAAGTGCACACGATTTGAATACTTACTTCATAAATTCAGCAAGCGATATTTTACCTAGTGAAAATTTGATTTCCTAAACAAAAAAAAAGGTATGACGCCATTTACCTGCCAAACGAAGCAATTCCGAATACTAACTGAGTCGGCTTAAATCGGCCTAATTTGACATTATAATAATAATAATTTACTTATTAATCCAATACAAGCAAGTTTGTAACCCTTAAAAACTTAGCGGCTGGCTGAATGGCAGATCTGCCAAAGCCAAAAAAAAAAGTTACAAAATATTACTTATACAGAGATGGTTAAATTAGAGAAAAGTTGCGCATTACTGAATCCTGTAACGTCATGTTCTCAAATTTAAAAAATTCCTAATGCTTCCGAAGATATTTGGATAAAACCGAATTTTCGCGATTTCGTTTTAATTGATTTATGATTCTATTTGAAGAGACATGTCAAAAATAATTTAACATTCTCATTGCTACTTTTTCTCCCCTACAAGATTGTTTAATTATATTTTTGATCCGACATTTCGTTTAGTCACAACCATCATCAACTTTGTTATTTTAAATAGTCGGAAAATTTTATTTTATGCTTAATAAATTTTACGTTTTATTCTAAATCTAACGGTGTATCACACTTATTATTTATTAGACGTTTCGATATAGAAAAACACATCATCAATGAAAATAGGCACATTATCGAAAATATTTTTCTTTTTATTGTTGTATTTAAACACTAGTTGGATTTTAAAACATTTTTTTTTAAAGAAACTTATAATATGTTATTTCCAGTCAATTACAAACATTTTTAGCGGACACTTTCGGTGAAACGGTATTATCTACCGGTGGCACCGTGCGCTGGCCTACTAGGTCCCCGGACCTTACCCCATTAGAATTTTATTTATGGGGATTTATCAAAAATGAGGTATACGAATTGAACCTCCCTGAATCCCGCCAAGTTCTTGAACAAGGAACTCGGGATATTTTTAGTCATATCAACCGTAATAGCATTCATAATGTATCTAGATCTGTCGAAAATAAATGTCAGCGATGTATTGAAAAAATGGTCGACATTTTAAACCTTAGAATTAGTTTGTTATTAATTATAACGTTTTCACCTTAATTGTATAAATAGATATTGTTATTAGTTATTATAGGATTATCCGATATGTCGGCGTTGCCAAATATGTTCGAATTTTCCCTAAAATGTTATTTTTAGTTATTTTGAGGTTATAAATTTTTAATTTATAATAGTGTTTAGTATTAAACTATAGGAAAAATTAAGTAGGTACTTTCCGATAAATAAAAATCCAATATAGCGGCTATAAGAAAAAAGAAAATTGATGATGGTTTTAGAAAACCAAAACGTTGTAACTAAAATATTACCTAGTGGGCATGTTCTATGTAAAAAGTCGCCACGAAAATACCATAGTTACAACCGATCTAAGGAATCATCATCATTTTAGTTTTTTCAAAATATCTAAAAGCCAAAAGAACCGGAATCGATCCTCAAGCATCAATAAATTTTCCCATTTGATCGTCTTTCTATTTCTTATAGTTCCCAGGATCGCAATACTGTCAGCATCAATTTCGGGCATCCTGTATACAGCAAAAAAAAAAGAATGAAAACGATATGTGAAAAATATATGTGGTGAGAGAGGAAAAAAAGAGATAAGGGCGTTTGTCCACACACCGATAATTATCGGATGTCGGAGTCGGACACTTTCAAATTACATTGTCTTATATCAGTAGCTTGCACACGAATGTCCGATATTATCGGATCCGACAAAAAGGCTCTCCGACATTTTGCATTGTCGGACGGTCTGCTAAATACAGTTGCTTGGCGCCAAAGTCAAAGTTGTCGAAAAGCAAGTGTGTGTAGTCCTCATCTTCTCGTAGTTTGTTAAACATTGTATAAAACGTTCCTTCCACATATCGTTCGGTTATAATTATTACTGGATGAATCCAAAAGCGTCTGTTATTTCTACACTTTTGCAAGTATATTCGCTAAACTAGCTGATAAAATTGTTTGATACAACTGTCACTTTACAAACGAAAATGGCGTAACATCCGATAAAAATCATATGCAGTGTACAAGAGACCCCCGATACTCCGATAATTACTATTCCGACATCCGATAAATATCGGTTTGTGTACAAGCGCATTAAGGAAAGACAAAAAGTAGGAGAAAGATAAAACGTAATTAGCTCTACATCGCAAGCTGGCCACCTAATCCTGTAGTAGTTTAGATCTGGTTTTCTTTCTGAATGTATTTAGAGACCTAGAGAAGTTTATTATTTCATCTGTTAGTCATTGAAGCAATTATGATATATGAACATTCTTTTAAAAAATTCTTAACTGTAAGAGGGGATGGTCAGAATATGCCTTCTACTGATATTTAAGGTGGATTTAATTATTTTATAAAGAAACCCAGAGAGTGCAAGGTTCGTCTCTGAAACATGTTCAAACATTTCACTTTACTCAGCTTATGCGAAACTCTCTCTCTACGTCGTACGCCATATGTGAACTTTATACAGGCAATCGGCATTCGCTTCCGAGAGGAATAAACTCATGCTCACAGCGTCCTAAAATGGGCCATAAATAGGATCACAATAGTTGAAATGAGAGAGAATCAAAGAATCACTTAACAACTTTTTAGTTTTTTGACTCAGATAGTGCCTATGGGAGTGCAAACCTTTGAGTACCGTTATGCGTTATGAGTCTCTCATCAACCATTATACCTGTATTTTCAAGACACCCTTTTTTTCATGATCTTTTTCATGTTTTATGAGTTTGCATTGACTCTGTATTAAAATTGGACAAAAGTGAATTATCACTTTTTTTCAATATATTATTTCTAGAAGATTTGGGGTTGATCGTTTTCTCTTCTTTTTTCAGATACCCGCCATAGGCGCATTCTATAATTCAGTACTTGACTGGAATTTAACAACTCAACCTGAGGAAGTGGCATGCCTTGCCAATAGCGGAGTCTGCACGTGGCCTACGGGAAAAGTCCTTGGAGGTACTAGCGTCTTCAACGGCATGATGTACATGAGGGGAACCCCTGCAGATTATCAAAAATGGGTGAGAATTTAAAACGTTATAATATATATAGTTTAAATACTCGTTTACCCAGGGTTGCAAACTCAGAAGTAATTAAATGAAAGATTTGTCCAATTTCCACTTTATTTAAGAAACTGCCTTTATATGACTCGTTTTGACAATTTTATCAAAATGTTAAACTATTAAACTTTTGGTAGATATAAAATACATTCCTAATTATTATTACAATAACATTTATTTTGCTGATGGTTGATTGTACCCTCAAATGAACCCTCATTCTGCGAAGCAACTTTTTAAGAATGGTGGGTTATTTAATTCTTATTGATTATTTGAGGAGCTTGCGTTCAAAAGCGGCCATATCCCTTTTTTTGCTGATATGTTTTTTTGCAATTTTCTGTAAAGTTCCACAAGCTCTATCAACTGGTACGATCATTTGCGTTCAAAACGGGCTATTTGTATGTTAAAATCGCATGTAAACTCAAAAACTCAAAACTGGCTATATCCTCTTTTTGCGATAAAAGTGGTCAAATTCAACTGTATATATATATATATATATACTGTTTAGATGAAGAAGCTGCTCTTCATATATAAATATTTTATGTTTCTCTTGTTTTTTTTTTGTTATATGTATGTTGAGTTTTCATAATAAAAATATGTTTTGTGTTCGAGTCTTATACTAAAAATATGTTTTAATTATTTTTTGTTGAGATTATTTAATGCTTTGCTATCAAAACCATCTATATCCAGATTAATTTTAATTTTTTCTTAAGAACTATTGAGATTTGAAAAAAAATTTCAAATTGCATCAATCTACTTTCCTGAAACACTATAAATAAACTTTTTTTGCTATCTCTATATATTAAGGCGAACCGATGAGAAGTTTTTGTCGATTCTTGAACATTTTTCCTAAATGGATATAGCCGCTTTTGAACGCAAGCTCCTCATTTATTAATATCCAGGGTGTCTCTAAAAGGTGCAGAAAAGTGCTACCACAAGTACTTGAGGTATATAATATGACTATCTAACCTAACTTACCTCAGTCCAAAAGTGAATGATTTCGGAGTTACAGAGTATCAAAAGTTTAATTTGATTTTAGTTTTTCCTAAATATTTTTTTTAATTATTGGTGTAATGTCACAATGTTCCGGTAGGGCAGGTTTTGTGGGGTGAAAAATTAAAATCTGCTCTCATTTTTATTACAAAATTTAGAAGAAGCCACCTATGGTACCTTGCATTTAGAACGACATAACTTTTTTCAGTTACTCGGTATTGAACTTTTAAATAAATATTCTTATTCTCCAAAGTATTTTTTTTAAAAAAGGTATACTTGGTGAGAGTTGATTTGAGCAGCCGTTTTTGAGATATCTGAATTAAAAAAATTCACTTCGTGTTTGGCCAGGTCTACATTATGGTAATAACTAAACACAATTTAAAGCAAAGGCGTTAAGTTAAAATAACTGTATCTATTAAATAAAAAAAATAATTGCATTAATGCAGCGGTTTTCAACCTGTGGTACATGTACCACTGGTGGTACATTTAATTATTTGCGGTGGTTCGCAAAAACAGCCCTAAAACGCAAAAGCCAGACCTAAAATCAGCACCAGATAACAAAAATTAAAAAAAAATAAAAGAAATAAATATAAAAAACTAAAATATGGGAGCATTGGCAACCCTGTGTGAAATCTTTTAGAACTGCCCGCCGTGCCGGCAACACCGATTGGGCAATCGCGTAGCGGCGTATTCGCTTTTGCTTCAGTGTTTGTTTTACTTGATGAGTGACTTCACATGAGCCGCGCGCGCCTTGTCATTTTTATAGTAAAGTAATGGATAAATGGTTAAAGAGACCTGTAGAAGAGTGTTCTCTTCCAGGAACAAGTGATTTGCCATGTACTTCAAGCAATGTAACAAACGTGGATTTAAACTTAAATCGTAAAAAACAAAAAGTTACCAGACGATATGATTCAAATTATTTAAAAATGGGATTTTCATTTGTTGATGTTAACGAAGAACCACGCCCGCAATGTGTAATATGTTTTGAGATCTTTTCAAATCATTCGATGAAGCCGTCCTTGCTACAGCGCCATTTTAATTTGAAGCACAAAAATCTATCAGAAAAACCGCTAGATTTTTTTAAAAGGAAAGAAGTTGAACTTAAAGGTGGACAGAAGAAAATAGCTGCGTTTTCTACAAGCAACGAAAATGCTGTTAAGGCTGGTTTTTTGGCCAGTTTAAGAATAGCTAAGTGTGGAAAGCCCCATACAATTGGGGAAACGCTTATTTTACCAGCTGCCAAAGACATCGTAAATTGTGTTTTGGGGGAAAAGGCAGCCAAGCAATTGGATTTTGTTTCACTTTCTGATAATACAGTTAGTCGTAGAATACTTGTAATGGCCAATGATGTTAAAGAAACCGTCATAGAACAAATAAAGTCCAGTATCTTTTTCGCTTTACAAATGGACGAAAGTACCGATGTAGCAAATTTTGCCCAGTTGATGGTTTATTGCCGGTTTTTGCACGGAAATGAAATAAAAGAAGAATTTTTATTTTGCGAATCCCTTCCTTCTACAACAACATCGGTCGAAATATTTAATAAAGTGAATGATTTTATTACCAAACATGGTTTGGATTGGCTGAAGTGCGTGGGTATATGTTCAGATGGTGCACGTGCAATGACAGGAAAACATGGGGGTGTTGTAACAAGAATTAAAGCAATAGCACCGGAATGTGTTTTTATTCACTGTAGCATACACAGACAAGCTTTAGCAGCTAAGGAAATGCCAGATGAATTAAGACAGATCTTGTACGACGCTATTAAAGTAGTTAATTTTATTAAGTCAAGAGCTTTGAATTCAAGACTCTTTCGGCTCTTGTGTTCCGAAATGGGAAGTAATCACGACAGTTTGCTTCTACATACAGAGGTTAGGTGGCTATCAAGAGGAAAAGTATTATCCCGATTATTTGAGCTTCGTTCCGAAGTTCAAATATTTCTAGCTAAACAAAATCATGAGCTGAAAGACAAGTTTACTGACGAAGTTTGGTTATGCCAACTAGCATATCTTAGTGATATATTTAGCAGACTTAACGATTTGAATCTAGGTTTGCAAGGCAAACATACAACTCGCTTTGTTATTATTGATAAAGTCAAATCGTTCATAAAGAAGCTTGAACTTGTGAAATCAAGTCTTGAAAATAGATCTGTCCAACATTTTACAGCACTTGAAAGCTTCGTCATAGATAATGAAATTAATATCAGTTCTAAGGTACTGTTAAATTTCAAGATTCACTATGATAAATTAATCAAGCAGTTTAATGGGTACTTTACAGAAGATTATTCTGAATTTGAATGGATACGCAATCCCTTTTTTGTTGAGTCGCCGGTTCAGGGTTTATGTGCAACCGAACAAGAAAAACTGATTGATTTGTCGTGTGATGGTGAACTAAAATTAGAGTTTAAGCAGTGCGACCTCGGTGAATTTTGGGCAAGAAGGAATTCTGATTACCCTTCTCTTGCAAAACACGCTTTAAAATACTTAATACCCTTTTCAACGACATACATGTGTGAGAATGGATTTTCCGCGATGCTGTATATTAAGAATGTATACAGAAACAAACTTAATGTAGAACCTGATCTTCGGCAATATCTGAGTAACACAGAACCAGATATTAATAAATTATGTAAAAAAAGCCAAGCACAACCTTCTCACTAATGTTTGTCATTTTAAGTAAGTACCTCTAAGTATGAAACCTAAAAATGTAATAAAAAATATTTTTACTATTGTTCAATTTTATTTTATCCTTTGGTTAAAATTTCAGCATGGGAATTACAATTAATTAAATTACCTAGCTAGAAAGGTAGTATTTTAGTTAGGTGGTACCTAAAATTACAAAAAGTATTTTATGGTACATCACTCAAAAAGGTTGAAAACCGCTGCATTAATGTATTGTTAAGCCGAATATTGTAACAATAATATTAAAACCAAATTGAACTCTTGACGCTCATCCACTTTTCGACTGAGGTAAGTTGGGTTGGATCGTTATATTTAAGCCTCAGGAATTTGTGGTAGCACATTTGCCGCACCTTTTAGAGATATAAATTGTTACCTTAAGTAAAGTGGAAATTTGGACAATACCTTTTTTTAAAACCGACCAGAAAATATACACTTTCTGAATTCTGGAAAATTTTTCGTCCAGAAAATAACGCCTTGTCGATCAAGACCGGAAAATTGACGTTAGAGACCGGAAAAGATTTTTCCGGTCCCTGTTTTTTGTTTTTCCAATCGCTCTTTGATAATACAAGCGACCTTGATTTCGTTACTTGACAACAACATTTCGATGTATTGTCGGGTGACAGTTCGTTGATTTTTAATTGGTTGTTTATGTCAAACTTGTTTCGCGAGTGCGCAAATTTAACAATATGAATTCAGATTTTGAATTATCCGACACGGAAAATGAGATTTCAGAAGACATTTTGGAAGCAGCAAGGAAAGCGACTTACGATATATTGCCAGTAAAATTAAAAGCCTATTACGAGAAGTCACACGACGCATTTAAAAATAATATAAAATAAAATAATTTAATGTAAGTATATCGAACTGTCGGTCCTAAAAAAAATATTGTACGTCACGCAACCGAAAATTATTAGTGTTGTGCACGTCTCTCCAAGCTTCCAGGACTCCCCTACGGCTCGCCCTGGAAATGCTTGTCTCGACCTAAAAAACACTACTTTTCGGTCTTGTAACGTAAATTACTATAGGGTAAACCCGGTAGAGATGGCGCACGTTTTTTCAAAGTCGCATAAAAAATCAGATTTACAATTTTTAGGTAGGAATTATTTTTTATATGATTATACTGAGTAAAATAAAAGTAGAGGATACAAAAAACAAAACTTAATTTAATTTTCATGACCATAAAATGTATTTAAAAAAAAAACAGAAAAAAACCATCTCACCCCATGGGTATGCGTGAGATGGCGTAAACACATAATGTAAAAAAAAATATTTTTTTGGGAAAAATAAAAGTAGAGGATACGAAAAAAATTAATTTAATTCAACTGAATAAGACATGGTTCTCTTTTTTTTCAAAATAAGAGAAAAGTCCATCTCGAGGTGAGATGGCGCTCACACAAAATATAAAAAAAAATAACTAAATATTCAAATTTTGTCTCGTGCCACATAGTGGGCATCTATAAAAAATAAAAAGTTAATCTGATAAGCTTCAAGCTAATTATTTTAGCAGTTTAATCTGATAGATTGTGTGAGATGGCGTACCAACATAGGGTGATATGGCGCGCGCCATCTAACCCAATTTGCATTTGGTGAGATGGCTCGGTAACGTGCTCGGGAACAAATAACAATGTAAATGATTTTAAGGTTAGAAAACAAACTATATGCTCATTTCAAAGCGAAAATGTTAGAACTAGTAAAAACTTTGGCTAGTTTGACACCCAAATAATTAGATTACTTATTATCTAGACTATTTAACTAGAGTGTTTTACACTGGCAAAATGTCATAGCAACGGCCGGTCTTCTACTGGCAAAATTACTACCTGCACCTACCTGGACAAAATTCACATGTGATTTTTGCCGCGGCAAAATTTTGTCTTTTTTCTAGTTAAATAGTCATGTCGAATACCACTCGAGAAAAAATTGTGTAAGCAAAATTGTTCTCAAGGATTTATTTAAGTTTGTTGCTTTTAAGCAATTTCGCTCATGACATTTTCGACAAAATCACTCGCCTGACGGCTCGTGATTTTGTCAAAAATGTCATTCGCGAAATTGCCAAGCAACAAACTTTCATACCTTTCGAAAATTTTGCCGACAAAATTTTATCTCTTGTGATATTATATATGAAAAAAAAGGACATGCTGAAATATATAAAGGATAATTAAAATACCTTAACTCCAAATGATGGGCGCTAGGTGAACGGCATAGACGTTTACTTGCAAATGAAGGTCTGTAGCGATGGCCACGTTGCCGGATATTATTTTGTTTAGGGATATATTGGCACTGCGCCATCTAACCCGCTGCGCCATCTCTACCGGGTTTACCCTATCTTTCATTATGGATAAGATAAAGTTCCATCAAGTAAATACCTCTACCAATAAAAAATATATCATCGATATTTTCCGGTCTTTCTCGAGTACACAATAATTATTATGCCTAATACACCAGCAAATGTCACCTCCGAAAGGATCATCTGTCGGACCTGTATACAGGGTGTTGAAAAATTGACCCTCACCACTATAAATAATAGTATAGGATAAAGCGAAGTGTGGGGATGACCAAATGGTCGAAAAATTTGGCAAATTTCACTTCCGAAGATATTCGGGAAAAACCAAAAATTCTATAAATATATTTTTTTAGCTTTAATTACATCAGAGATGGCGAAAAATTAATTATACATTCTTATTGTCACAATTTACTTTTTACAACGTGTTTTTATGAGATATTGAGTCTCACTTTTCGTCTTTCGGGTTTGCTCAAGGTACCTTCATTGAAAATACTTTTAAAATAATATCTGTCTGTTTTTAATACTGTTTCGTAAGACAATAGACGGTAACGTCAGAATCAATCTGACGTGTAAAATGTAAAATTAATTTTGTTACATCTCTGCAAATGAAACTAGAAACAAAACCGGAAACAAGAATCTGGGTTTTTTCCCAATAATTTCGGAAGTACTCGGTATTTTCCAAATTTTTTGACGACATGTTAGTATATAGGTTTCAAATTTTTACACTTTAACTTCGCTCTCTAACCGTTAACGAGATCCAGTGGTGAGTGTCGAAAAACACCTTGTATGTTGGTTTTGTATGTTTGTTGATTGATATGAATGTCAGAAAATCATTGCTAATTATATGATTAGGTAGATGCTGGTAACCCCCAATGGAGCTACGACAACCTTTTGCCCACATTCAAGGCGTCTGAAGACAATAGGCAAATAGGTTCCCTGGTCTCTAGCGACTACCACGGTGAAGGAGGGCCTTTTACTATTCAACAATTCAACGATCATCCTAAACTTGCTGAAGACATTTTAGTTGCAGCTGAACAGGTGGGATGGCCCGTTTCCGATGATTTAAATGGAGAACAATACGTTGGGTTTGCAATTACGCAGACAAATAATCGGTAAGCTATAATTTAGTATTTTTTGAAGCAAGGCTAATGGGGGTGGTTATTATTGTTCTTGACCAATTTTTCTATACAGACTGTTATTATCAGTTATTAACTGAATTGGAGAAACAATCCATATCTACTTATTTTTAATCAACCGTTCAAAAAGTCGGGTAAGAAACCAAAGGCTCTTCCATAAGGTCGTTCAGCCAATGAACTCCCTCAGTATTTCTCTTCTCATGTAGTTTAATCATTATATAGTTAAGTAAATTCATCCTAATAGTCAAACTTCGTTCGTTCGGGTTTGTATTATTATTACTAAAGCATCTATATCGTATTTTACCCGAATCTTGCACAACCACGAGTCAGTAAAATGTAATGGTACTTGAATGATGAAATAGTTTTGGACTTCCATTGTCTTTATTTGTTTTAAATCACAACGTTTTAACTGGTGAGTTGTAGTAAGTATCTCCAGTCGTCTTCAACTTCTGAAACTTTACTATCGCTCCAAAAAAGATACCAATACTGGACATTATTAGCGCCGTCGATTCAACAACCATAGGAGAGACACAAGGAGAGGAATTTAGATGGAAAGTTAGGGAAGTTCTAGAAAAATCGAAGCCTCCAAAACAAAATATCAGGAAGGAAGAAAAAATCTCCCTTGCAAACCTACGCAAAGACTCCACTATCAAGATTCTACCAGCCGACAAGGGAAAATCGACCGTCATTATGGATGTTCAGACCTACGATCAGAAAATCGAAGAAGTCCTGCAGAAAGGAAACTACTCTCTTACTGCCAAGGATCCGACCTCTACCATCGAGAGAAGAATCTACCGAACACTCAAGAAATATGAACGATATATACCAGAAAAGACACGGACACGCCTGACACCACACCACAGTAAGCCTCCACATCTCTATGGCCTGCCAATGATACACAAACACAACATGCCTCTAAGACCCATTACGAGCTCCCGTAATTCTCCAACATACGAGCTAGCTAGATTTCTACTCCCTCCACTTAAACCTCTGCAAGGAAATAGCACATCACTTGTTAAGAACTCACAACACTTCGTACAGATAATAGGAGGAAAGGAAGTACAGCCAGGAGATCAGCTGGTAAGCTTTGACGTCGAAAGTCTTTACACCAACGTACCCGTAAAATACGCCCTAAAAGTTATCAAAAACAAACTTGAGGAAGACCATACTCTACAGGAAAGAACAACGCTCCCCATTAATGCCATCTTGGAACTATTAGAATGCTGCCTCAACAATTCCTACTTTCAAGAAAAGGATAGATTCTTCAAACAAGTAGACGGACTACCGATGGGCTCATCTCTCTCGCCAATAATCGCCAACATTTACATGGAATGGTTTGAATCCAAAGCAATGGAACAGGCAAAGAAGAAACCAAAAATGTGGCTGAGATATGTAGATGACACCTTCATATCTGGAATGGAACCGATGAGGAACTAAGAGATTTTCTAAATCACCTTAATAGCTTAACACCAACAATTAAATTCACCATGGAGAAAGAAGAAAATAACCAATTACCGTTCCTAGATGTCAACGTGAAGAAAAATGGCAACAGCATCCAAACGTCAGTATACAGAAAACCCACACATACAGGTCAGTATCTCAATTTTAGATCAAATCACTCAAACAGTACGAAACATGGCATAGTTAAAACCCTCGTAGATAGAGCAATTACAATCTGTAACTCGGAAGAAGCACTTAAAAAAGAAACTGACCACATCAAGACCGATCTCAACAAAAATGGCTACCCCACAAGATTAGTCGACACAATATTGGAAAATCGTAAGAATCGACCCAACGCGCAAGAAGCAAACAGAGAGGCACAACCAACACTCAATATTCCGTATGTCAAAGGAGTATCTGAGAAAATAAGAAGACTAGGACAACGATATAACATCAATACCGTATTCAACTCGAGGGACACCCTAAGAAGCCACCTGATGAAGACAAAGCCCACAAGTCAAAAAAATAGGAAAAACTGCGTCTACCAGATCCCCTGCGAATGCGGCCAATCCTATATAGGTGAGACATTAAGACCATTAGACACAAGAATTTAAGAACACAAAAGCAATACGTTAAAAGGAGAGACCGAGAAGTCAGGGGCAGCTTACCATGCCTGGAAACATGGTCACCATATCATGTGGTCAGAAGCTGAAATCCTACATAAGGAACCACACTGGAGGAAAAGAAAGTTCAAGGAAGCTGCTGCTATTCACCAGAACCCAGGCTGCTTTAGTAAACCATCCTTAGACATAAGAAATATCTGGAAACCTTTGTTAGATAGATGTAATCTTAGGATAAGATCGCATGCCAACTGAACGCATGACTGCACCCACATCAGTTATGCTTTAGTGCACCTAGCTAGTATAAATAGTCCTGTAGTTACTTTACTTATTTAGTAATCACCTGAAGACGACTGGAGATACTTACCAGTTAAAACATTGTGATTTAAAACAAATAAAGACAATGGAAGTCCAAAACTCTTTCAGCATTCAAGAAACATCATTGTCTCCAACCTTCAAACAGTAATGGTACTTCTTGTATATTGTATATCCCCTGCATTTTGGGTCCAAGTGAGCTCGGACTTCGGCTCACATTTATTTTTTAATTTAATGCGAATAATAATTCCGAGAGGAAGAGGAGGTAGCATGAGTTTATGCTACCACTTGAACAAAAGAAAAATAATCTATTCTGGTTAGAAATTAAACTGATCCGATTGACATTCGAACGTGTTGTTTTGTTGAAACGTACGGGAAGGAAATTTAAAAAAAAACCCAAAAACAACACCTGACGGAATTAACCTTATGATAATCGTCCAAGAGCACCTGCTCGAAAGAAACTTCAAACATAAATACGGGCCAACATCTGCTACGGTACAGGCTTTATTTACTTGTAGTTTCTTATTATGTGATTAAGTAGACGCTGGCAATCCCCCAATGGAGTTACGACAACCTTTTGCATGTCCACATTTAAGACGTTTGAACACAATAGGCAAATAGGTTCGATGTTTTCTAAGGACTACCAGCGTAAAAGAAGGCACTATTCAACAATTCAACGACTATCCTAAACTTACTAAGGATATTTTAGCTGCTGAACAGGTTTTTATTAGACTTATGCCTTCGTTTAGAGAAACTGAAATGTGAATAAAAAGAAAGGTAGTGGGAGACCTAAAGTGTATACTGCATAAAAAGTAGAAGAAGTGAGGCAACTTATTATTAATCATCAACAAACTTCTATACGGCGTTTAAGCTAGCAACTAAATGTGTCCCGTGGATCCCGCAATATAATCCTGTAACATGATCTTGATCTTCATAAGTGCATATGCAATGCAATCATTATAGGGGTTTACGCTGAACTTGCATAAAAAACGCCTTTTACCTCTCTGGTTATGGTTATATAAACTCTTAACAAATATGAAGCCTCTACCTCTGCATGCCCAGAATGTTGACATAATATGTGAGCGACCAAATCGCAAAGAAGGTTAATTGGACCGATTTTTTTGATACAACTCTCCATCCGGGGATAATACCGGAATAAAATTTTGGAAAGTTTTGTGAACTCATTAGATGATGAAGAGATGCGAGAAAGCTAGTTTTAGTACAATAGCACAGTGCCGTAGGCGACTCTCAAATTCACGTAACTTTTATCATTTATATTTTTTGAAGCCTCCTTTGAAGACCGAGCCCTTAGTCGAAATAAGCCAGTTAGGTGGCCACCACGTTCCTGCGACTTTTTTATGACCAGCGAAATATTAAAAACCATTTACGTCACGTTAGAATTACTAATAAATTTTTAAAAATTAACAATTCCCTAAAGTCCCCACGTATGTTTTCGATTCCATAAAAGAAGGCAATACTTTAGTTAACTGGCACTTGCCATTTTAAAGTTACAATTATCAATTTAGCACGGTAATAAATGTATACCCCTTTAGTGAATACGGCTGTTAAACTTAAGTTCTATTTTTCATTTACCTATCATTAAGTTAAAATCAAATAAATTGTCCATAATCCTTGAAGTAAGATTTTACTTAAAAAAAAACGCATGCTATTCTAGCATAGGTAAGATACACTTCCACCCCGTCAGACGCGCCGCCTACCAACTTTCTCATATTTCGGCCGCGGCATCGTTTGCCTGACCCTGATTTGCAGTTTGTTGAAGTAAGTAACCAAGCGACGGTTGAGAAAAATTAGTGGCGGAAAAAAATATTACGAAAATCTTATTTTATTTTTTAGCAATGACAAACTTTATAATTTAAAAAGGTATAATACTGGTACTTACAAAAGAAATTCTCGATATTCTTCACAGCAAGTATTCAAAAAAAGGTGTATAATAATACCGTGATGATTGTTAACTTTAAAGATTGATGATTGATGATGAAAAAATTAATATATATTAAAATTTAAAACACCTATTTTATAAAATTAATAATATAAATAGGACATAAATATGAGCGTACCATTGGCTCCCAGTTTTCAGCTATCGAATTTTTTGCGCGTAGTATTTAGCGTCTGGTGATGTTGGGTTGCACTTTTTTCTTTCAGAATCATCTTACAAAGATTTTGATCCACTTCCATTTGAAAATATCCATGTTTCGTCTAAAAAAACTACTTTTTTAAATTTTGATTTGTAATTTTCCGTATATTTTTTTAAAAACTAAACACGCTGACTCACTATCTGTGGCTGCTCACATAAAAATCTCCGATTACGGTTTTTTTTATAGCGAAAACCCAACTTTTCTATTAATTTGATAACGATTCAAGTCCGATTTCCAAAATACCTCGAGTTTTCAAATTTTCTTTTAAAATTGGAAGAGTTACTATGGTTTTTGATATGTATAAATCATAAATCACGTTCCGAACAAACCCGAACTCCCATTTTAATATTTTCTCTCAAATCTTCAGTCTTTGGCTTTCTTCGTTTACATTTTTTAGTATTCTACGGTATTATAAGTATAATGCTTTCTTTTATGCACAGTCCTTAAACTAATTTCCATTAAATTGCTGGAAATGTTGCTAATTTTTTTCTTGACAAACCCCTAATCTGAAGTAAAATTTATTCTTGACATTATGTACCTTAGTGCCATTTCACAAAGGACCGATGATCAGTGCTGATGATCGGTCGGGCTCATTTAAAACGGTTAAAACGGTCATATGTGCAAGACACGGTTTAAACAATGGGCCCGGCCGGACCGATTATCAGCACTGATCATCGGTCCTGTGTGAAACGGCACTTATTCGGGGTTATTTTGCGAATTTCGTAAATACGTCGTTGCCTAAGTTCCTCTAAATTTTCTGGTTTTGTTACGTAAACTTTGGTTTTCAGATGACCCCAAAGGAAATAATCTAAAGAAATAAAGTCCGGCGATCGTAGCAGCCATTCAAGAATACCTCTTCTTCCTATCCAACGGTTTGTTTCTTCACTTATATATTGTCGAACATTTCTGGCGTATTGAGGCAGAGCACTATCCTGCTGTAACCATATTCGTTCATCTTGAAGCTATGCGTCTGCACGGTGAGGAAATAAAGCAGTCAAGGCTGAAATAAGTTCTCCTTGCAAAAAATCCAGATATATATAGCCATTTAAGAGACCTCTATGCCTCCCCAAACATTACATTTTTGGAAAAGTTGGATGTATGTTTCTAGCATCCAGTGAGGATTTTCTGCGGACCAATATCGACAGTTCTATTTATTGACTTTATCATTTAGTACAAAAGTGCACCCATCCGTAAAAAGAATCCAGTCCAAATCTACTAAATGCTGATCAAATGCATTCACCATCACTTCATAAAACTGAAGACAGCAGTCCGGATCATCTTCCTGTAACTCTGGTACTATTAACATTTTATAAGAACGCATTTGACATGATTTTACTAACTTGAATGCAGACGTATGGCTTATGTTATTTTCTTTTGCAAGTTGCCGAACTGTGGTAATAGGCTTTTCTTGAAAAGCAAGTATTTTTTTACGAAAAAGTATGTTAAACTAAAAATAAACGCATCCGTTGTTCTGTATTTTTGCAGCAAATAAAGAGGATTTCTAATACTGAGTAAATTGCCTTTATTTACAACAAAAATAATGAGGAGGGGTAAATACACAAAAAAGTATGCCAAACTAAAAACAATGGCAGCCGTAATACTGTATTTTTTTAGCAAAACAAGAGGATTTCTAATACTGAATTTATTTCAGTTAAAAATTCCACCCTGTATGAAGCTTTCCATATCTCCGGTTTAAACACAATATATTGACTTGTGGTTTTACAGGTATTCTTTACTCATTTGGTTTTATTTTTGCCTATATTAAACAATGTGAAATTAGGTTAGACAATGTGCCCACCCCCTCTCCCTTTGGATCCCGCTGTTGGAAGCCTCTATTGCAGAGAGTGAATGAGTAAAAAGTCCATATTTTGTAGGGGCCTATACGATATGCCACTGGTACTTGCTATATCTAAAGCTAACACTTTGGCAAGACATCGATACCTGTTATTGCTTTCATTTATGGAGATATTTAATTTTGAACTTAGGGCTTTCTTAAGATCATTATATAATCTTGTCTGGCATATTTAATCCTTTTATCCTTAAGAATTTTGCTAGATTGCGAGATCCTACGTTCTTACTTTTTTGTAGAGATGGTGCTCGTCTGAGTACAGCTAAAGCTTTTGTCCGTCCACACAAAGACGACGATAACTTTGATCTCATGATAAACTCCACTGTTACTAAGATTTTGATCAGCGGCGAAGGTACTGGTAAAAGAGCCACGGGTGTTCAATTCCTCTACAATGGCGTCACATACACTGTCAATGCCACAAAAGAAGTCATATTGGCCGCAGGTAAGACAGTAAATTAAGTAATCCAGTAAATTTATAGGCCTTTTATATTTTTTTTAATAGACCAGAATCATTACTTTTATTGCATTTCACCGGCCTGGCCCGAAATATGACAATGGAATCCGGTTATAGTGATTAGGATAAAACCTTTTATTGGCTACAGTATTTATTTTGTAGGCTCTATATTTGCTTTTATAGCAACCAAGTGATTTATTACTAGTTTAAGTATGTAAGGCATTTTCAAGTTTGATAAGAAAGGTGTAATTTTCTTAAATCTTAAAAACCAATGAAATAACCTCCCGAAATGACTTTCGGATAAGTTTTCTGAATTTTTAGTATTTTGTAGATATTGACGTCCTGAGTAAAAGTGTCCATGGCCGTTATTCAATCATATGACTAGTTATTGCTTTTAAAAATTTGCAATTTCTTACTTTGAGATTTTCTACATTGCCTGGAGTTTTTCACTGGTTTCTTAAAATTACATTTTTTTCTTTATTGGTGGAAAATTAGGTCTTTAGTTTTCTTTCACTTATAAAGAAATAAAATATGTACAGGATGTTGAATAATTTATAGGCGGATCAAATTATTAATACTATTTAAAAATTATGAAAGTCTAAAAAAAACAAATTACCAACTTTTTATATTTTGAAAAAAAAAACGGCTAAATTTTGTTCCTATTTTAATATCTTGTAGTACCAAAGTATAGAGGAAGAAAATGGGTCTAGGTTGATATAGAGTATATTACCTTGTATTTTATTTGTCAAGACCCAAAAACGTCGATATTTAAGAAGATATTTTTTTTTCGCTGTTACAATACTATCGTCGATAAAAAAGAAAAAATATTATTTTCAGCACGAGTACCTACCCATATATAGGTCACTCACTTTTTAGAGCAAATGTAAATATAAAGTCATCCTTAAAACGTTGTCCTTGTAATAAACATGTTATTTGCTGAATTTATAGGTGCTATTGGGACTCCCAAGCTTCTTATGGTATCTGGAATCGGCGACAAGGAACAGCTCGATGCTGTTGGAATTGAACAAGTTCACAATCTGACTGGTGTTGGCAAAGGTAAAAAACTAAAAATTTAATAAAATGATCTCATTCTAATCTTACTTGTATAGTTACCTATATAATGAAGAATAGTAAAAAGTCCCATCCCTTGGTTACTCCTTCGATAAAAGAAATGTTTAAATTAAAAAAAAAGCATTAAAGAAATATCAAAAAACAAAAGATATATTGTCTTGGGATTACTATGTAAGTTTAAGAAATCATATTTCCAAAACAATCAGAACAGATAAACAAGCTTTTATAAAATATAATATAAATTCTGTCGATCCAAAATAATTTTGGTCAAATCTAAGAAATTTAATATAAAATTAAAAATAATTAAAATCAGTAAGTGACTATCATAGTGCGCAAGATTTGAGTACTTATATCATAAATTCAGGAAGCGATATTTTAAAATTATTAAAAGTCACATCCCTTGGTTACTCCTGCAATAAGAGAAATGTTTAAATTAAAAAAGAAAGCATTAAAGAGGTATCAAAAAACAAAAGATAGATTGTCTTGGGATTACTATGTAAGTTTAAGAAATCATGTTTCCAAAACAATCAAAAGAGATAAACAAGCTTTTATAAAATATAATATAAATTCTGTCGATCCAAAATAATTTTGGTCAAATCTAAGAAATTTAATATAAAATTAAAAATAATTAAAATCAGTAAGTGACTATCATAGTGTGCAAGATTTGAGTACTTATATCATAAATTCAGGAAGCGATATTTTAAAATTATTAAAAGTCACATCCCTTGATTACTCCTTCAATAAGAGAAATGTTTAAATTAAAAAAGAAAGCATTAAAGAAATATCAAAAAACAAAAGATAGATTGTCTTGGGATTACTATGTAAGTTTAAGAAATCATATTTCCAAAACAATCAAAAGAGATAAACAAGCTTTTATAAAATATAATATAAATTCTGTCGATCCAAAATAATTTTGGTCAAATCTAAGAAATTTAATATAAAGTTAAAAATAATTAAAATCAGTAAGTGACTATCATAGTGTGCAAGATTTGAGTACTAATATCATAAATTCAGGAAGCGATATTTTAAAATTATTAAAAGTCACATCCCTTGATTACTCCTTCAATAAGAGAAATGTTTAAATTAAAAAGAAAGCATTAAAGAAATATCAAAAAACAAAAGATAGATTGTCTTGGGATTACTATGTAAGTTTAAGAAATTATATTTCCAAAACAATCAAAAGAGATAAACAAGCTTTTATAAAATATAATATAAATTCTGTCGATCCAAAATAATTTTGGTCAAATCTAAGAAATTTAATATAAAATTAAAAATAATTAAAATCAGTAAGTGACTATCATAGTGCGCAAGATTTGAGTACTTATATCATAAATTCAGGAAGCAATATTTTACCTAGTCAAAATTTGATTTTTTTTATTTTACTAATTAATCACCTATATTAAGTGATGATGTATTCTTATATTTAAAACATCTCAAAGTATGATATCATAAAAATTATAACTAATATCAAAACAGATTTTTGTGGAATCGATGGTGTAACCTTGAAAATGTTAGAGCTTTATGAACAATAATTATTGTTTAAATTATCTTAAACATATATTTAATAATTCAATTTCAATTATTATTTATTTAGTTATTTGGAAAGCTGATCTTATTATCCCAATACCAAACGTAAATAATGCACAAAATATTAAAGATTTTCTACCAATGGCTTTACTATTTTTAGTATCTAAAATTCTCGAAAGAATAATTTTTAATCAAGATATGTCCTATTTGGAAAGATAGTATTTTACCTAGCAATCAATCTGGTTCCCGAGCAAATTTTAGCACGCCACTATTACTTAAACTTAAAGATGCTATTTTAGAAAATTGGAATTCAAATTTTGTTAATATAGTCAAATTTCTCTAAGAACACGCCACACCGTGGCTAATGTCTAACAGAAATAGCCACAGCCACCAAAATTAGAAGAAAATAATATGATGCAAACTGATGTGTGAGCTTACTACGGCCCACTTCCGAACTAGGAACTTGTAGAAAGAAACCAGTATTAGCTGTTCATGTCACATGTGGCTGTCAAGTGTCGAAACACTTTGTTTTAAGACAAAGTTGACTATAGTATCGTTTTTCTAGATTTGGCCAAGGCTTTTGATTCTTTAAATCATGAATTACTACTTGCAAGACTTAAATATTATATAGGATTTAGTAAACACACTTGTGAATGGTTGGCAAATTATTTATCAAATAGATCTGAAATTACAAGAATTTCAAACTCATATCTTTATGATGTTTCAAATTCATCGAATGTATTAAAAGGAGTTCCTCAAGGATCTGTACTGGGTCCTTTATTATTTATTATTTATACATATGATTTTTATTTATTCATGAAGTATGGTAAAGCTTTTGCTGTATCACAAAAAAAAATTATAAACTTCTGCATTGGATTTTATTTATAAATGAGAATATTTCTAATGTTGCCAAAGTAATAAAAGATCATGGTTTAAAAGTTAATGAAAACAAAACAAGTTTACTTTTAATCGGTCCAAAATATATTCGTTCAAAAATAGTTATCAATACTGATTTCAAAATTATTATTAATAATTATGCGATACCGTTGGTAACATCCACTAGAAATCTTGGTATCATTTTTTATCAATATTTTACCTTTGAAACTCATATAAAAACATAATAAAAAATGCTTATTATAAACTTAAAATTTCATATAATTTTAAATTGTACCTCTGATACAAAATGATGGCTTGTAAATTATATTATTTGAAGTTAGATTAAGATTTGGTGCTGTTATGTATCATAAAAATATAAATTATTTTCGACTAGCCTTCAAAAATATGACCATGTTACTCCAATCTATAGAGAATGTAATATTATAAAACTTGAGTTTAGATGTAAAATTAATGTATTCATAAAATAATTTCTCCTAAAAAAACCAAATTATTAATATGAAAAAATTCAATTTAGAATTACCCATAACATGAACACTAGAAATGAAAATAAGTTGGAAATACCAATACATCATAAAGAAAAATATAAAAAAAATTTAAATATAATAATTCAATAGTACCTATATAAAAATATCTGATATAAAAAAACTAAATCATTCGGTTTTTAAAAGTCATTTTAAAAAAACATTTTCTTAGGGTCGGATTGGAAGACTGATTAAGTGTTAGGTAACCAAATTCCTACCTTTTTGTGCCAACTAGTACGCTACTGTCACCAATAGTTATTTTTAGTTGTTATATTTTATAATTTTTATATTTTAGCACAAAAAATATCTTTATTATTATTATGATTACACAGGGGATGACTCCAAGTACAGATAAAAAAGTTAGAGCATATCTAATGATGATCTAGTTTTTAGAAAAAAATTATCTAAAAACGGGGCCTGGTATTTATTTTTCCAATATATGTGGAACTCTTACTATTAATATTTTGTTGAAGGCGCCATTTTATTGTAAATAGTGGAGAATAGTAAAAAAATAGTAATTATTCCTAACCTTTCATGTTATTGTTGCAGAATCAAAAAAATCAAGGAACCTTCTTTTAACCCTAGAGTAGTCGCGCTTGATTTACTACCTTGATTGATCGCGCTGGTCTCCTAGACCAGGTAGCCATTTTGACAAGATAAACAATTTTGAAAACTCAAGTTGTTGTGAAATATAAGAAAACCAGTACATTTTTATTATTTATAATTTGTATTTATTGAAAACAGAGGTATTTTAGGTGAAAAAAAAATCGCTTTAAAAATAAAATAAAATATAGTCTTACAAGCATACAAACAAAACTCCTATACTTTAAAATACATTAGTCGCACTGGTGTGATGGACCGTTTTACGATCTCTGGCGCAAGATCACTTCCGTACCACGACACAATTAATACTGCCAAATGCTTGACCTATTTCAAGCAGACTTACGGCACCACAGCCGCGGCACCCCGCTACGTTGAAAAATATTTCTAATTTCGCGCCACCCGGTCTCAGAGACCATGGCGCGACTATTCTAGGGTTAAATAGATTGTTTTGATTATTAACCATGGTTAATAACTATAAAAATAAACCGATAGTAGTAGTGGAAAAAGAAAATGTTATACTCTTTTCTAGGTATCAAGAACCATGTCTCATTTCAAATCGTTGGAACAATTAACGAAACTAACGTAGTTGATTTAAACCTTGAAACTTTGGATCAATATCTTGATAACCAAGATGGACCCCTCAGTGGAACCGGCATGTCACAGGTAATGTGTTTACACCGTTAAAATTTAAGCGAAAATAGTATTTTACGTTACAAGGCCGGTAGGTGACTTATTATAGTACGAGTTGGTTTACGGACGAGGCGACGTAGGAGCCGAGTCTGGAATATAAACCAGTGCTGTAATAACACCTAACGGACGCGTATCGTATGATATTTTATTTCATTTTGTCATTATAATCCTTTTTAAAAAGATTTAATCAAAATGTTTATTACAAATTTTAAAACAGATATTATTGGCAATATTAATTGGTATCACTGGATATAGTTTAAATAAAATAAAAACTACTATTTTTAGTTAAGCAAAATATTTAAAAAATTGTAACAGAGACTCTATTCTGTAGTTGCGTAATAATTTTTATTTAATAAAGTTGGTAGAAAAAATACTTTTACAAGTTAAAGCATCTACACAAAGTTATTTGGTATCGATACATATATATTCAAAACAAAATAAAAATTACTAACTTTAGTTAAGCAAACTATTTAAAATATTGTAAAAGAGAGCTTATTCTGTAGTTGCGTAATATTTTTCATTTACTAAAGTTGGTAGAAAAAAGTATATTATTTATAGTAACACATGCTGCCAAAATAGCGATTTTCCAATAAATCGGGGCGTGGAACGCTTTTTTATAGTCGGCCATGATTGCCTTTATTTTGTTTTGAATTATGACAGTTACTGTTATTATAAGTTTTAAAAACTTATATAGGTATTATTATATTCCAAGTTTAATTTAGTTTAATGTATACAGTATCCGCAAGAAAGTTCGCATCAAATGGGATTTTTTTTTATTATTAGATATAGGTAAAAATTGAAAAAGCAGTTAGTTTTTGCTTACCTAAAAACCAAAAATGACGTATACTGAAACAGCTGCACTACTTACGTTACCTGTCAAATTTGACATTTTTAATAAAATAGGTTCAAAAATGCCATTATTTATCAAAATATCGAAAAACTTTATTCGAGAAAGTTGTTTATTTAGGCATTTTTAGCCGAAATTTTGACAGTCTAATACAATTTTAATTTTTTGCCAGATTCTTGAAAATTTTGATCAACTTTTATACATCGGTGTAAAATCATTTGCCTTTACTTCATTTGTAATCTTAATGCAATTTTGTTTAAAATTTTTGTTTCCAAATATTTATTTTGCTTTAAACACTGAAATTGTTATTGATCAGTATGTAATGTTTGATGCAAAGTTTATCTAATTACATCATTTTTCTTAAGTTAGCAAACAGATGAACAAAAAGAAAATATTAGGAAGCTTTCGTTGAAATTTTACTTGATTAATATTAAATTAAATTAATTATATTAAACTATATTTTTGTTGAATAAAATGTTTCGAGCGATTAATTTATTCTTTTTGATCCAATATTAATTAAGTAAAATTTCAACGAAATCTTCCTAATATTTTCTTTTTGTATACTGTTTACTAACTTAAGAAAAATGAGAAACGTCGGTTTTGGCAAAACTGATGTAATTAAATAAACTTTGCATCAAACATTACATACTAATCAATAACAATTTCAGTTTTTGAAGCAAAATAAATAATTGGAAACAAAAATTTTACACAAAATTGCATTAAGATTACAAATGAAGTAAAGGCAAATGGTTTTACATCGATGTATAAAAGTTAATCTACGAGGGTTGATCAAAATTTTCCAGAACCTGGCAAAAAATAAAAATTGTATTAGACTGTCAAAACTTTGTACAGAGGCTAAAAATGTATAAATAAACAACTTTCTCGAATAAAGGTTTTCGATATTTTGATAAATAAGGGCATTTTTGAACCCATTTAAAAAAAGGTCAAATTTTACAGGTAAAGCAAGTCGTGCAGCTGCTTCAGTATACGTCATTTTTGGTTTTTAGGTAAGCAAAAACTAACTGCTTTTTCAATTTTTACCTATACCTAATAATAAAAAAAAATGCCATTTGATGCGGACTTTCTTGCGCACACTGTATATGATGAATTAAATAATTAATGCTCAATATGTGTACTTGAACATTTTATTTCCTATAATTTTAAATGACAACTTGTCAAAAATCCAAAGTAAAAAGTCATTATTTCTAAAAACAAAAGATGGTTGCTAGGCAATACATTACAGTACCTGATACTGTAATGTTTCACTTACCGGCCACAAATGAGTACATGGTAAGTTGATTTACCGGACAAAATGAAATAAAAATTAATAATTTTTCCATTTACTGGTAAAACATTTGTTTAGTGACCCTGGTTTTAAATTGGAAGAGTTAAAAAATATAAGTATCGCAACGTGAAACCAAATGGGTATATTTCCCTACCACATCGCATATCTCCTCATCGTTCTCACTGGTATCAACCTTATTTGATTAATACTTCACTAAATAAAAATAAATATTCGGCATGATCAGACATTTCAAGCTGTTTACTTTTCTGAAAAAAAAAATGGTTGGTTATACTTAGATCAAAAAATCCAAATGATATAGAAAATGTTTAAGAAGTAGTCCATTCTCTAAGTGGTTAAATTTTTTATAAAAGTCTGTCCAAACCACAAATATAGAGTGTGTCCAAAAAAGTATGCAACATATGGGAAAGTTTTTATCACCGATTTCTCAGAAAATTTTATTCTTTATAAAAGTTGGTGAATTCCTTAAAACTATAAATGCATATTTTATATTTCACCTGCGGCTTATAGTAGGGGAGCAAACGCCATTTTTTCGAAGTTGCTTTAAGAGTAAAGTACCTTAATTATTAGAAATACAGCAAAATTTTATATGGACATGTTTTTGCAAATTGAAAACTTAGTCCAAATACGAAATTTAAGTTAGGTATGTCAATTTTTAATTTTTTTTATATGCATTACTATAAAATAGGTTTTTGGACTTCAGCGTACTGGGTGAATATGACAAATAAATTATTTATTATTTCCAGTAATATGAATAGAGTTGGATTCTATCATAATTTTGTTTAGAACATAAGTTGTATAAAATGTGTTTAAGTATGCGTGCAACACGCTAATATCTGAACCAACTCGTAACATTGAAAAGTTTTAAAAAGTTTGCAACTACTTAATCCATTTTTATTATAAACCCACGTTTAAGTTATTTAATAAATATATTAAAATTTCGTTAACAAAAAATGGACCAGAGGTGTACCGTGTAGGGGAAAATAGAGATTAACCAAAAAAAATTAAAAATTGTGACACCTAACTCAAGTTTCGTATTTGGAGTAACTTGCTAATTTGCAAGAACATATCCACATAAAATTTTGTTGTATTTCTAATAATTAAGGTACTTTACTCTTAAGGCAATTTCGAAAAACTGGCATTTACTCCCTTACTATTAGCCGCAGGTGAAATATGAAATATGCATTTATAGTTTTAAGGCATGCACCAACTTTTATAAAGAATAAAATTTTCTGAGAAATCGGTGATAAAAAACTTTTCCATATTTTATGTTGCATACTTTCTTGGACACACACTGTATGTTAATAAAATTTGGAAAAGTCTTTACATTAAAGTAAAAATCAAAAAATATTAGGACATGTTTCGACCTTATAGAAGGTCATCATCAGCGATTTGGGAAATAATAAGTAGTTCAGGGTTAAGCTTTACGACATAATAAAACATAGTTCGATGTACAAGTATGAGAACTAGTATCAAAGGAGAAGCCATTTATAGATCAAAAAAGAGAGTCAAGAAAGGAAGTAAGTTAGGTGACATAAAATAACGATAGACCATCAGTTAAAATTCATAACGCAGTGGAATAACCACAGGACAATTTGACAGTTTTGAAAGATTAGTCGTTGTATAAGACCTTATTTCACCTATTATTTCATTAAATTAAAGATACCAAAAATAATGGCATGGTTAACAGTTTTGAGAATACAAAAAAAGTAGTGAAAAAACATAATACATTTATATATTATTCAAACGAACAACATTGTTTGTGGATTAATTAATTTTGTGTGATACAAAATTGAAAATATTTTTTTTTAATTTTAAATCTTTTTTTATAGGATTAGGTAAGTAGAGATGCATGAAAATTCTTTAATCATGTCGGAGTTAGAAAAAAGTGTTTAACCAATGCAATGCTACTTTCAAATTTAATCGAAAAATGCTTTGTTATGACTTAACTTATACTCATCACGAAAGATTTTGGAAAACCCAATTTTCCGCACCAAATAGCTATTGTGTACAGTGGCCAGTTTTCAAAATACAATATATATAATAATATATAATGTACAGGCTGTCCGAAATTGGTGCTGACAGTATTGCGATCTTGGAAACTATAAGAGATAGAAGGTCTGTTAAATCGGAAAAGTTTTAGGCAATTATGTTAGCAGTATTAGAATAGTATAAACAGATATTGTTATTAAGTTAACTATACTCTTAAGTAAAAGGATCATCCGATATGTTGGTGTTGACAAATATGTTCGATTTTTCCCTAAAAATGTTACTTTAAGTTATTTTAAGGTTATAAATTTTTAATTTATAATAGTATTTAGTATCATACTATTGGAAAAATTAAGTACTTTTTGATAAATGAAAACTCCAATATGGCGGTAATAAGAGAAAAGAAAAATTGATTATGGTTTCGGGAAACCGAAACGTTGTTACTAAAATGTTACCAAGTAGGCCATGTTCTATGTAAAAAGTTGATATGAAAATATGTTTACAGATTTAAAAAATATTCGAAAATAACATGATTACAACCGATCTAAAAAAATGCAACATTTAAGTTTATTCAAAATATCTCAAAACTCAAAAAAACCAGAATAGATCCGCGAGCAACAATAAACATAATTACCTAAAACTTTTCCCATTTAACCGCCTTTCTATCTCTTATAGGTTCTGAGATCGCAATACTGTCAGCACCAATTTCGGACATCCTGTATATAATAACAATAACAGCTCAACAGATGTAAATCCAATCCCCTTAACAATGAAACATTTCTATAAGGTTCTGGTTTATTGCATAAAGACAAAAAATAGTATAATAATTCTCCAAACCCTTTATAAAGTAATTATTTTGGTACCATATGTATGAGCGTAAAAATACACATTTTTCGCCTGCTATTAACAGTTGTTCTTAACTTAGGTTTACAATTTGACAAAAAAGTAATGTACTTAAAATCATATATTTTTAGATGACTGCCCGAATTCCAAGCAAATATACCCAGCCTGACGACCCAGACGTTCAACTCTTCTTCAGTGGAATGAAGAATATGTGCGCCTACGATGGTGAACCCGATTTACCATCAGATCCAGAGCAGCCCGCAGCACTGAGATCTGTTGGAATTTCATGTGTAAACTTGCATCCCAAGAGCAGCGGGTAAGTAAAAAAAGGGTTCACACGACATTCGGCAATAATATTAAACTCGAATAAGTTATTTATCCAAAGCGGAACACTCAATTATAGGCTGGTCGTCCACTGGGAGCGAAAACAAGCAGTTACATGTTTATGCGACACGAGCAACAACAAGCGGCTATACGCGGCATATCCAAAGTACTAGTTTTCACATTTAACGTTGTCCACTGCAACTGACCGAGTTAGTTTGTGTGCGCGGCTCTCATCCCATTCTGTTGAAATCTGCCGCTCATAAAGTAAAGATTTTGAATTTTCTCGCAAGATGGAGGCAAAGTCACGTGACACTCTGTCAATTTTGGTGTATTTAATTTTGATAGGTTGGCAAGAATTCCAGGACCGGATTTGAAAATTTTTGTATATATTTTGAAAATTTTATCATTGTGACGATGTTTCAGATGTAATATTAAAAATTAACCACCATCAACTATCTATCTCTATGGTTACGAATTATCCGTCTAAGTAGATATTATGATGCTTTTCAACACCCAAAGTATGGGAATGTAATAAATTTGTCGGTTTGAAAAAATAGGTTTTTCTTATTACTTAAGATGGACGACCAGTAACAACCATAGGCGTAGTTGGACTGTCTACACTGGGGGTTCTGAAGTCCAGTGGCGGCTCGTGACATGTTAACGTGGGGGTACACAAAAAGCCCGCCACAGGCGAAATGCGCCGCAGGCGAAAGTCTTTTTAAGACCACGCCCAAATTTGGTCAATAATTTTTAGTAAATATTTTAATGTGATGTTAATAGCAGGTTTAGGTCTTTCAATGTTCTTGACAATCACTTTCTGCTCCAACGGTAACTTGCTAAAAGATTTTTTCAAAAATTCCACGGTGTATTTTATATCCGACGACGCACTCATTGTTTTTTCGTGTTTATTTAACTTTAAACTTTAACTGAATTCAATAAAACCATATTAAACCTTAATAAACAAAAAAATAGTCAAAATACCGACTAAAAATTTCCGCGAATTTGAACGACTACGACTGGTTAAATTTGAATTATCAAATTAATGCAGAATTGCAGAACATGACATACACAAGCTATTATGCCGCTTTCGTATTTTACGAGATTTTTATGATCATAGACCCGCTCTGACAAGTAAACTGGGCGTGAACTACCCGGTACACGGAGAGAAATTTTCAACAGAATCCGCAACTATCTAAATATACTTGAATTTGTACCAGAATTCGAATGCTTGAAATATTAATATGAAAAATTCATTACGTATAATGTATATTATAACAATAGGTTAGTTCTAAAATTAGCCTATACTAATATCGTAAATTTTTTTTGAGGGTGCTAATTTAGATTTCGGGGGTGCTTAGTACCTCAAGTACCCCCCTAACTACGCCTATGGTAACAACAAAGAATTTTAGGACAGAAATATAGTTTACTTACATTTTTATCACAGTTCTAGCAGATACAAGCGGCTTCGCTTATACAATTTAATTGTTATAAACTGCTATCAAAATAAAGCAGCAGGTAATATACATGCTTCCTAATAGAACCTTTGATAGGTACCTGTATTATTTTTGAAAAGAAATTTTCTTTGTTGCTTTATTAAACTGTTGCTTTCTCCCGCCCAACAAAATAATCGATAAGTACAGGGTTTTTCCGTATATTTTGGAGCACCCCTGGAGATTTTATTTGAGGACCTAGAAAAAACTTTAAATTACCAAAGTTGCATGATTTATCCTGAACTGCCAGAATTTGTTAGCGGACAAAACAAATGAACATCGTAAATTTGTATAATAATGCCAATGTCGAATTTTTAAAATGGAACACCCTGTATATTAATTTTTTTAACTCCTCACTCTTTTCTGATTCCAAATATGTATATATGTTATATGTTTACTTTAGTCGTTTAGGCAAAATTTCATTTCAAAATATTGCGGATTAGAAAATCTATATTGGTGAGAGGAAAACATGCTAGAACATGCTTATTCAGTAACAATAATTAATATAAATAATGATAATAATTTATGAAACAAACATATAACATATATACATATTTGGAATCAGAAAAGAGTGAGGAGTTAAAAAAAAATTAATATACAGGGTGTTCCATTTAAAAAAATCGACATTGGCATTATTAAACAAATTTACGATGTTCATTTGTTTTGTCCGATAACAAATTCTCGCAGCTCAGGAGAAATCATGCAACTTTGGTAATTTAAAGTTTTTTCTAGGTCTTCAAATAAAAGCTTCAGGGGTGCTCCAAAATATACGGAAAAACCCTGTATATTTTCATGAGTTGTATTCTAGAGTACTTCCGATACATTTCAAGAACATAAGGCAAAACATATATTTCCAACGGGAACTTTAATGCCCTCTTATTAACTCTTTAAGGCCGACTTTCAAAAAAATAAGATATAGTTGTTTCATTATTTGTGTTAAAAATATCCGACAACCTTTTAAGTAATATTTTTCATGATTTGTATATTCAGTGGGGGATTTACAAATTTGCCGCTAGTAGGCTATTCTATTTTTGCCGCCCCTATACCAGTGACGGCTCGTGAGTTGTGAAACAGGTGAAGTGTTCGGGAAGAAAAATTTTTAAGACCACGCCCAAATTTGGTCAATAATTTTTAGTAAATATTTTAAAAATTTATGATTACCGACTTATTTTATTGAAAATGAAATTTCTTTCTGCAAAGTCAGTAAAGTTCCAACTACCTTTTTTTTCCCCATTAACAGACACGGCCAACAATAAAGGTTATTTAAAAAAATACTACCCGTCGACCATGAATAAAGATTGAACCATTTATTTCTGTAGGATAAAAAAAAAATTTGGGCCAAATTTGCCGCCCCCTAAAATCTGCCGCCCTAGGCTCCAGCCTACTCAGCCTAATGGTAAATCCAGCACTTTGTATATTAGAGTATTTCTGCTAAGTTTCAGGAAAATGAGACAAAATATATATATTCCTTAGGGACATATAACTTTTATAATCCCCTTTTTTAACCCTTTAGAGGCAAACTCATTTAGGTGGTGTACCGAATTTGAATAATATTTCTCACAACAATAATTAACCAATCCGGTAACTTTATTAAAAATTATATTTATAGAAATATTTTTTGACAATCAAATCAATGGCCTGATTAGATTAATTCTTAATTTACTAAACGGGCAACTTTAATTGTGAATAAGTTAGTGCCTGCCAATGGCATTTATGTCACAGTCAAACGTTCCTGATTAGTTAATCATTACTTGAAATCTTTGTGCAACTCAACATTAAAGTTAAGCAAGAAAAAGAAAAAAATGACTTTGCCTACACACTATTAGTATTGAGTCGTTTTGCTAATAATAGACTAATAATTTTTTTTAGATATATCGGTCTTAGATCCAGTGACCCTCTGGACCAACCAATAATTGTCGCAAACTACCTGACCCATCCAGACGATGTTAAGGTCGTCATCGACGGTGTCAGAATGGCCAAGAACTTGACTGAAGCCCCGATTTTAAAAGAGAAATATAACTTTACTTTAGTCAAATACAGTTACGGAAATTGTTCCAATCTTTACGAGTAAGTACTTCGAAATTATATAACATTTTTTTTTTGCAATTGCACAATGTATTGAAGTGAAGTCATTTATAAAACTAAAAAATTCACAGATCTTGCATCTTACGCGAGTATCATAGGCGAATTGAAAATACCTACCACATACAGTGGCGAGAAAGAAACCATTATGTCACAGCACAGATTACTCCTATCTGTGAGTATGTAACGTGCCTCTATCACGCGTTATTATGACGGCATGGATGCTCCGATTCAGTTTGAAATAATAATTAAATTATTATACTTAGAAATGTGTAAATTATACTTAGAAATGTGTAAATTTGACTGTTTTGTTAAAATAAAAAATATAGGATAATCTGTATATTAGTACATATTGAAGAGAGCTCAAAACCGCCTTTTCAAAAATAGCGACAAATTTATTTCTTTAGCTATACACAGCCATTTACCTGCTGGTCCTTGTACTCTTTGTTCATGAAATGTCTAAATCTTAAGTCGGCTATAAAATGTTTTGGATTGGTATATCCATTCTCCCCCGACTTTCTGTGTAACACGCCTGACTCGGCTGACGCCTTGTGGTTTAACGTTGCACACGTTTCATTATAGTGTTCATCGAACTAGTATCATTAATAACTATCTACTAACTGTTCCCAGACTTCTACTGTTCTCTCTCCCGGCCACATTATCTTAATATTAACAAATATAATAATAATTGCCGAAACCCAAAACAAAACAATATTAATACTCAGCAGATGATGTCATCGATCCTGTGCTGCTCGGATGTTTGTTTAGACTTCACCGCCGTGTTATTTATGTGCATGTCGCATGTCGCATTCATTTTTCATGAAATATACCCGTATATACGCACCCAGTAATATTTTCAATACTAAAATTATCGCATTTAATTTTTACCAGAGGTTGAAGGAATTGAGTATTAAGAACTGTAACTACAGCACTTTTTCACAGATTTAAAAAATTATTTATTAAAATTCAAATTCAAATTCAAATATATTACTAAAATTTGTTACATTAGAAATCTTTAAACTACTGTTACATATTATAACGTTGATTAACACTAGAGATATAGCAATAGTTGATAAAGAGGAGCACCTAAATTTAAATAAATAAGTTTGTGTTGTGCTCCATCGAAATAGTTTTTAATGACAAATTCATAATGTTGCGATGCAGTTGGACAGAGTAATAAGTAGATTGTCAAAGATATTCTGAAGAAGATACACTGTACCTATATGGTTAGGCTGAGAGGCCGAAGCTGACACGCGTAGATAACTTTATTATATTTTAGGAAAGCAGTGGGGGAAGGGGGATCAGTGGGAGAGTTACCTTGTATAGATATAAAGAGTGAGTTTAGAAGAATATATCCTGAATGCAAGTAATGAAGTCCTTGACTGCTATTTTCAATTTGTTAGGTTTATCTGTCTGTCATGCGTATTTTAACAGGTAATTTATTAAAAAATTTGGGACCATTAAAAGATACAAATTTTTGTCCAAATGTTGTAGGAACAAAGTTTTGTGACATTTCCTTGTTATATTTTTTCCTAGTGCTATAACGGTGAACTACCAAGTTTTGATCAGGATTAAGGTGCGAGTAGACCAACATAACACTACACCAAACATATAGAAGCTTGAAATTTAATAAGCCGGACTCCTTGTATAATATTTTTAAACATACCCTTCTTTTCCACCAGCATGTTCCAAGTCATGTTTAGTAGTATGCCGTACTTCTATTTCACGGATCACCTTTGCATTTGTCACAGTATAATCAATAATAAGAGTCAAGTATTAGAGAAATTATAGTATTTATAAGCGCAAGATAATGTGAGAGCTAACTTGGTTTCTAAATGGAACTAGGAAGTTTTCTGAAGAAACTCACGTGTGTAAACGTGATCAATTGTATACGCATCTGTAATGCGCGTTTTCTGTAAACCCTCTCATCAGGAAAATGGTGCGTAAATTTGACCATGAAAGGTTACTGTTTGCCAGTCGGTAATCAAACAGAACATTAAGTATAGCATATTTATCTGAAGTTTTGGGATTTTTTTCAACATCAATTTCTTCTTTAATTGTGAGTTAAATCAAGGCAATAATATACACATTAGTTTCAAAAACCTTTTTATAATGTCATACAAACTTGAAATTCGTAAAAGTATTTACAAGCTTGTTGGACAGATTTCCAAACAAGAGATTGTGAGAATTTTTGAGAATGAAAATATTTCCAAAAGAACTATATTATATTGGACGATAGCTGAATGCGAACAAGCCATAGCTTGTTTAAACTTACTTGAAATAGAGTGGTGCAAAGTGCAAAGCATAAAGTGGACACATCTTATCGGAAACTCGGGAGGAGATTTCGGGTATGTCATTCAACCATACAAAGAACCCTTTAAAGAACCAATTTAAAATTTCGCCAAAGACGAAAATGTCCAAGATATACTGAAAATCAGTTGCAAAGCATTGTGACGAAATCATTTCGCCAATAGGAGAGTCATAATAATGAATGATAAGAAATACCTCACTTCTTCGCATTCAGAAATGAAGGGTAATAATACCTTTTATACCGATAACGGGTCCATAACGTTTAAGAGACACACAATTTTGGCACTTTTTTTAATAAACATAAACTACATCCTATTAGTATTTTTTTTTAAACAAAAATTAGGCCGGTCAGCCGTATTTTAAATTTGACATGACAATCCTGTAATTTATAAACAGGCTGATAATGTTTGCCATATGTCAATGTTGTCGCTGTCACTGTGTATGCATATAAGAATGTCTTTTGGAAATATCCGATTTATGATAAAATATCAAACTAGGTTTTGTGAGTTTCCCAACCTCACCCAATTAAAACTTCTTTATTAAGCAGAAAGGCCTATGACAGTGGTTAGGAAGACACTGACGAATATTTGCGACGGCAAATCTATCAAAAAATTCGAGAAAGTGTCCGAAGGCAGCTTCGCGAGATTAAAGATCACGAACCTTTGGCAGTTCGTTAGGACGGGATTTACTTTTTTATTGTAGTACGTTTCTAATTTAAATCTGAAAAGTTGTTGAAAAACAATTTGTTTTTTAATTAAAAAATTAAATAAATTTTTTTCCAAAACTTTAGATCCTTACGTCAATAACTACCAAACGTAAAACTGATTTTTAGTTACCGAACTAGGCTCAAAAAATTGTGAAGAGCACTGTATTGCAGTGGCAGATATTGCTATTAAGGCGTTATTGAGCCATTTGCCATCAGACAGCGAAAAATAAACTAAAGTCAACATGTTTCTAAATTCCTTATTCTATTCTCCTGATGATGAACGCTTATGCATTCGAAACATGTAGAGAGAGAATTTATCCTTTTAAGCATACTTTTTTTAAAATGAAACACCCTGTATGTTTTAATATTTTTGCATTGCTTGATCAATTTTAAAAATATTTTGTAAAACATAGTATGCTTAAAGTAAATAATAGTTTTTGAGTTATTAACGATTTTTTAAACATGCACCTGCCGGTGCCGGTACATGAAATTTATGTTATGGCTGATTGTTAAGAGGCGACTAAAACATATTTTAAAAAATTAAATAATTAATCGGATGATTTTTTATAATATATTACATTAACATAAACAAAGTAATTTAAAAATAAACTACCAGGTTGAATTATGAGAATATTATTTCTGTCAATGTAACTGATTAATAGATGTGTTTTGGACTTCCATTGCCTTTAGTTTTTCATATCACAACGTTTCAACTGGTAAGTATCTCCAGTCGTCTTCAGGTGAATACTAAACAAGTTACAAAGCTACGAGCCTATTTATACTACCTAGGGGGGGGGGGGGGGGGGCGGAGCTAGTGACGAATTCGGGTGCAGTCGTGAGTCATCTGCTTACGTCACCATGATTATTCATCTGCTGACGTCATCCGCTTACGTCATCACGTTTGCATCACTACTCAATCTGAGCCTACACCTATTTAACAAGGGCTTCCAAATGTTTCTTATATCTGCAGAAGGCTTACTGAAACAGTCAGGGTTCTGGATTATGACAGCTGCTTCTTTGAATTTTCTCTTCCGCCAATGCTCTTCTTTAAGTATAATTTTTGCGTTTTCCCATTGTAAATGATGGCCGTGGGTCCAAGCGTGATCTGCTGCACCGGATCTGTTTGTTTCTCCTTTCAGTGTGTGGTTTCGATGTTCTTTGATCCTTGTTTGGAGAGGTCGTAGAGTTTCACCAACATAGGATTGTCCGCATTCGCAAGGTATTCTGTATACACAATTCTTCGTGTCCTTTTGATTTGTTGGTTTTGTCTTCGTCAGGTGGCTTCTTAAGGAATCTTTGGAGCTGAAGACTGTTCGGATGTTGTACTATTGACCTATCCTTCGAATTTTTTCGGAGATTCCCTTGACATAAGGTACATTCATGGTGGGACCAGATTCATTATCTTTGTTCGTTCTAGTTTTGTGATTTTGACGCTTTTTGATGGCCTGATCGACTAGTTTCGTAGGGTAATCATCCATGCCAAGGTCTTGCTTGATGTTGTTAAGTTCTTTCGTCAAAGTCCCCTGCGAGTTGCAAAGTGTGAATGCTCTATCGACGAGTGTTTTGACTATTCCATGTTTGGTGCTGTTTGAATGGTTTGAGGCGTAGTTAAGATATTGACCTGTGTGGGTTTGTTTTCTATATACCGATGTTTGGATGGTGCTCCCGATTTTCTGTACTACGACGTCTAAGAACGGTAATCTGTCGTTATCCTCCTTCTCCATGGTAAACTTAATTGTAGGTGCCAGGTTGTTCATATGTTGTAGAAAGGTTTGAAGTTCGTCATCGCTTCCATTCCAAATGATGAATGTGTCATCTACGTAACGAAGCCATAGCTTTGGTTTGATATTCGCCTTGTCTATCGCCTGATCCTCGAACCATTCCATGTAAATGTTGGCTATTACTGGTGATAGGGATGAGCCCATTGGTAGTCCGGCGATAGACAAGGCGAATATCAAACCAAAGCTATGGCTTCGTTACGTAGATGACACATTCATCATTTGGAATGGAAGCGATGACGAACTTCAAACCTTTCTACAACATATGAACAACCTGGCACCTACAATTAAGTTTACCATGGAGAAGGAGGATAACGACAGATTACCGTTCTTAGACGTCGTAGTACAGAAAATCGGGAGCACCATCCAAACATCGGTATATAGAAAAGAAACCCACACAGGTCAATATCTTAACTACGCCTCAAACCATTCAAACAGCACCAAACATGGAATAGTCAAAACACTCGTCGATAGAGCATTCACACTTTGCAACTCGCAGGGGACTTTGACGAAAGAACTTAACAACATCAAGCAAGACCTTGGCATGGATGATTACCCTACGAAACTAGTCGATCAGGCCATCAAAAAGCGTCAAAATCACAAAACTAGAACGAACAAAGATAATGAATCTGGTCCCACCATGAATGTACCTTATGTCAAGGGAATCTCCGAAAAAATTCGAAGGATAGGTCAATAGTACAACATCCGAACAGTCTTCAGCTCCAAAGATTCCTTAAGAAGCCACCTGACGAAGACAAAACCAACAAATCAAAAGGACACGAAGAATTGTGTATACAGAATACCTTGCGAATGCGGACAATCCTATGTTGGTGAAACTCTACGACCTCTCCAAACAAGGATCAAAGAACATCGAAACCACACACTGAAAGGAGAAACAAACAGATCCGGTGCAGCAGATCACGCTTGGACCCACGGCCATCATTTACAATGGGAAAACGCAAAAATTATACTTAAAGAAGAGCATTGGCGGAAGAGAAAATTCAAAGAAGCAGCTGTCATAATCCAGAACCCTGACTGTTTCAGTAAGCCTTCTGCAGATATAAGAAACATTTGGAAGCCCTTGTTAAATAGGTGTAGGCTCAGATTAAGTAGTGATGCAAACGTGATGACGTAAGCGGATGACGTCAGCAGATGAATAATCATGGTGACGTAAGCAGATGACTCACGACTGCACCCGAATTCGTCACTAGCTCCGCCCCCCCCCCCCCCCCCTAGGTAGTATAAATAGGCTCGTAGCTTTGTAACTTGTTTAGTATTCACCTGAAGACGACTGGAGATACTTACCAGTTGAAACGTTGTGATATGAAAAACTAAAGGCAATGGAAGTCCAAAACACATCTATTACTCAAGATACATCATTGTCTACAACCTTCAAACAAACAATGTAACTGATGTCTAACAATCAATGTTATCTTGTTAGTTAACTTATTTTTGAAATTATTTCTGCAAGCAGACGATTAACAATAATTTACAATAGTGACCGGTAAACAGGTAGCCATTATATGGAAATATTTTTATCGATTTCTCAAAAAATACAAAAATTAATTAGAAATTTTTTTTTTTTTTCTATAAAACATAGCTAGCAGAAAACATAAAAATTGAATTGTGCAAAATTTTAAAAATCTGGGAGTATAAAAATTTAAATTTTCAGTTTTATTTATGTGAAGTATAGGTAAACAACATGAACCTAGTCGTAGAAAAATATAGTGATTGTTTTACTTTTACTTAAAAAAAATAGTTTTTAAAGCTAAAGAACATAAATCAAACAGTAAATTATTGATCTGCTTGCAAACATGTTTTGTCATTCGTATTTGTTTGGTGCACCACCGGGAAGGTTTTTTAAATTTTGGTATCTTTTAATATTTATACAAATACAATGTCGCGAAAATAATCGAATTCAGTGAAAAATAAGCATAGGCAAGCAAATCAATCAAACACTTTTGGGTACATTTATGGAAAAAATCATTGTATAAATTAAAGTTTCATTGGCCTTTCACCACTCTTAAATTTTAACAGGATAAAGCAAAATACAACTTACTGAAGCTTTAAACGAATTGAACTCATCAAATAACTCCAGGTTTCCTAATTTCCGCTTTCAAAAATATGCAAATGTATAGTAAAAACAAATAGTAATTTTTCTAATACCTTTAATAAAAATATTATCATGAATTATTATCACCATACACACTTTCCTTAAAAGTAAAAATTAATAAGTTATACTTTTAATTGAAACATTTACAATGTGAAATATCTAAAGACTACTGCCCGATATGCAAATGAACTTACATTGACAATCAAATATGCAAGAACAGTAATGTTCTAGCCACCTGAAAATTCGTTATGCTATAAGGCTATATTTCGTCTAACACTTCAGATTGCATGGTATTACCAAGAAGAGGAATTAGTAGGATATCCTCGTTATATTTAAAACTATGCCGTTACAACAATAACTTTGTTTCTGAAAACACAGCTGCATATACATACAAAGTTCACAAAACAACACTAGCCAAAAGGTTTGAAAGTCGAAATGTTCCTTGCATTTCACTTCACTGTCAGGTGACCTTAGCTGCCATGGCTATTTAGCCAAGTATTGTTGCTTTTGGGTAGGTCTAGCTTATCTAGGCTGCTACTATAAGGAAAATATTCTTTGGTAACAAACCAGATTAGGAATTGTTTGTTGTTTGCGATATTATTGTAGATGAATGAATGAAAGATGCGTGTAAAATAATGTTCCTTTTTGTATTTGTATTTGTATTTGTTTATTTCATGTCATTACAAAAAAATTTGTTTACATACGTCATAGTATAAAATAAAACTTAAGGTAGATACACCAATACATCTAGTTTAAAGTTATAGCAAAAATAATGAATAATACAACTGACAACACATTATTACAATCACAATTAAAATTACATTTAACAGTTTAAAATTGCAAATTCTGGCGTTCCTCCAAGTAAGCGTCGTAGCTATAATACGCTCTACCAACAAGAAAGTCGGTTACTCTTTTCTTAAAAGCTTTAATTTCCAGATCTCTGACCTCCTGCGGTATTTTGTTAAAGAACTTCACAGCTAAGAAGTCTGGGCCATTGTGGCATCTACGTAGTCCGCGGTAAGGTGCCGAGAGATTCCCGCTGCCCCGAGTGTCCCTGCCGTGTATCTCACCATTGGTGGGATAATTATATTTATCTTTATTCCGGTAGATATGGAGTACGTTTTGCAGTATATATACGCATGGGAGGGTTAGAATGCGAGATTTAATAAATGACTCCCTACAGTCATCCTTGTAACCAATGCCCGCCAGAACACGCACGGCCCTGCGTTGCAGCGAGAACACCCGACGCCACCCCGCAGAGTGCCCCCAAGCAATCGCCGCATACGACATCACCGAATGAAACAATGCAAAATATACGGTTCTTAAAGTTTGTGGTGAGACTTTTAAAGAGAGATTGCGCAGCAAAAAGACGCTTCCACTCAATTTATGAGAAATAGACTCTGTATGTGGACCCCAGTTGAGTTCAGAGTCCAAATAGACTCCCAAAAATTTGGTCTTGTTTACAGTTTGGAAGGGCGTTTCGCTGACTTTGCGATGAAAAGATAACGTTATTTGTTTTATCCTGATTAAGAATAAGACCATTTGCCTGAAACCACTAATCTATCTTCGATTGTACCTGGCATGCCCCGCCGATAACGTCCTCAAAGGTGTCGCTAGCCATAGAGGCGGTCGTGTCATCAGCGAATATAACGTAGTGCCCCATATGGTTGTGCAAGGGTAAATCATTTACATAAATGAGAAAAAGCAATGGTCCCAATATAGACCCTTGTGGCACACCCACCGTCAATTGGCCCGCTGATGACACTATCCCTCCCACGGTCACCATCTGAGAGCGATTCTCTAGATAGGATTGGACAAGAGTTTTAATTTTATTGCTAAAGTTGTAAGCCGAAAGCTTTTGGATTAGCAACTCATGCGATACACAATCGAAGGCTTTGCTCAGATCGCAAAACATGGTGTTTACATACCTTCCAGCATGAAAAGCTTCAGAGATGTAAGAGACAAGATCCATAATACCCGAAGCTGTGCCCAGCCCTGATCTAAAGCCAAACTGACGATCCGTTAGGAGCATGTTTGATTCAAAATATTTTGAGATTCTCTCAGCAATGCACTTCTCCAGAATCTTGGATAGAACAGGCAATAAATTTATTGGGCGATAATTGGACATGTCACCTTCATCCCCTTTATTAAATATAGGCATGACCAGCGCCGTCTTCCAAGAATCAGGAAAAGTGGATTCCCGGAGGCATCTGTTTATGAGTTTAGTAATTGGCACAATCAACAGTTCACGAACCAGTTTTAGAAGTTTAACTGATAAACCATAGTAGTCTTTACTGTTTTTGTTCTTGAGTTTATTAAAAATGTCCCTAATTTCAATAAAAGAAAACTCCTGTATGTCAAAGCTTTCGCTCGGAGTATTTTTTTTTAAATGGTATGTGTTTAATATTTATGTTATTGTTTAAGATTAAGTTGGGTGCTACATTAATAAAGAATTCATTAAAGTCATCCGCCGAGATATTACTTGGTACAGAGTGGACCTTTTTACCTGAGTTTCGCTCTCTGTTGACTATGTTCCATGTACAATTGGGTTTGTTGGTCGAGTTTTGAATAAGATTGTCATAGTATGTACGTTTGGCCTGTACTATGGCTTTTTTGTAAGTTTTTTTGAATTCCTTTTTTAAATGCACATTTGCTGGTGTTGGAAATTTTCTGGCCACGTCAGAGAGGAGTACCAAGTGATCACGCATGTTCGACAGTTCTCTATTATTTTCTCCACAGCTGCAAAGGTTTTATTGTTGGATGTTTGTGAGATCTTTGTATTATTTATGATATGCCTTTTTCATTGAAATCATATTGTTTTCCTATATTCATATCGATCTCTAAGAATTTCTTCTACCTGCCAAAAAAGTATTCCTGAATTTTGTGCAAAAACACCCTGTAGTCTGCTGTTGGCAGTTCGGATGGCTCTTTCAATATCCTCTCCATAGCCAATTTGTCTGCATCTTCCTTTTCTCTAAGGTTTTTATGGCTGGGTATCAAGGCCAGAACACTTATTAGGTCTCTCAAGTAATTTATTTTTCGTTAGGATTACCATTTCTATGTTCCTTGCTGTAATATAATTCCGGTAACCGTTTATTCTTTTAGTGCACTCTGAATTAGAGCAAATTACTACTTGTGGTATTCCTTTTTTTCTCATTAAGGTTTATTTATCACATGTGTTTATGCACAGTAGATTGCCTACACTTCAGTCAAAAAAACTGTGTGGAAGTCTGGCATTCTTTTGCTTAATCTCAGATTTAAAAGCATCGACGATATTATGTACTCCTATTTGTTTCTTGCTTGGTTCAACATTTTTGTCCATTGACCCAGACTTTAAAAAAAAATAGGATTTCCCCATTATTATCTACTTTACTGAAATTAGGGTTTTGTTTTTTTAAACAAAATTTAATAAATTGTTATCAAATAAAATTAAAATAAATGTGACATGTTTAGTTTCTTGAGACTTGATTTGAAACACAATATTACGAACCACTCAAAAATAGTAGAAAATTAACTGTGGCCAAAAGTCTTTGCACACCAAATGGTACGGAGCATATTATAGCGGACACACTTTTGATTTGATAGATCCATTTGCTTCATCAGTATAATTCCTTTTACGACGTGTACGAGTAAAACATACTACTTTGAGTAGAATTTAATAGAAATATTGCTAATTCTACTAGAAGATTTGGTGACCAAATTTTCTTTGGACTAAATATTGACTCCAGTTGTATCTAATAGATGGATAGTAGAAACTATTATTTGCAAGAATTTTTTTTAGTAATCAATATGCTATTTAGTTAAATTAAATAAAATTATACTATACCTTAATTGAATTCTATAACAAAATGATTTTATTTTTGAAAAAGTAGTCCATACTCAAAGTGGAGCTAAATGATACAGAAAAAGAAAAGCACGAAGTCTCTCCACAATATTTATTATTCGAAAAACTATGCGAACCAAGGATCACATCGACATGTTTCGAGTGTAGAAACACTCATCATCAGGAAAACAAAGTAAAAAGTAATTTTAATGGTGTACAAGAGGTGTAAAATTGAATAGTCAGAAGGTCGACAATCAAGACTCCAGCATACTGAAGAGTCGAGGGTTAAGTGCAGAAGCACACTGTGCCGTGCAGAAAATTAAGGTAGTAAAAATTAGGGAGTTTTGAAAAACTTATCTTTAAAAATCATTATTAAATTACTGAAACATCTTAAGTTTTATTAAGCCTAGTTGGAAACATGTGAAAAAAATAGAAAGGGGAATGTAGTAAATGAAATTTAAGAAATGTGGTAGATTAGTTTTTTCTTTTTCTTTGCATCTCACTCCAATACTTTCACATGTTTCTAACTAGGCTTAGTAAAACTTAAGATGTTTCAGTAATTTAATAATGATTTTTACAGATAAGTTTTTCAAAACTTCCTAATTTTTACTACCCTAATTTTCTGCACGACACAGTGTGCATCTGCACTTAACTTTCGACTCTTCAGTATGCTGGAGTCTTGATTGTCGACCTTCTGACTATTCAATTTCACACCTCTTGTACACCATTAAAAGCTCCATTACGGCTTAATCTCACCATTATTTTCTCTTTTGCTAAAAACATCAGCATTTTACTTTTCACTTTGTTTTCCTTATAATGAGTGTTTCTACACTCGAAACATGTCGATGTGATTCTAGGTTCGCCTTGTTTTTCGAATAATAAATATTGTGGAGAAAGACTTCGTGCTTTTCTTTTTCTATAAAATGATTTTAGATATTACGAAAACACTAATAAGCTAAAGTTGTACGTTTTTTTGCTATTTTAACAAAATAATTGGCCATTCCAGCAAAGAAATTTAGTAAACTAATTTTCTCGGTGGTGTAAGATACCCTGTAGAATTAAAAATAATTTTTGAGAGTGGCCCACCCGATACATAGTTACTCAGTGACTTATTGAGAATGACATTCTAGATTGCCTGATATTTAACTTCTTCGTTTTATTTTTAGATGGGACACAGATGAATTCTGGGAGTGCGCCATCAGATATGACACTTACCCAGAAAATCACCAATGTGCCTCCTGCAAAATGGGACTACCATCGGATCCAGAGTCCTGCGTTAATGAAGATTTACAAGTTCACGGAATTGCTAACCTCAGAATTACTGATGCTTCTGTTTTTGTAGCTCCACCCTCTGGAAATACTCAAGCTACCATCGTAGCTATTGCTGAACGGGCTAGTTATTTAATCAGAAACCAATATCGTAATCAGTCCTAACTTTAGTATCTTTACCAGATCTACTTTTTGTAAAGAAAAATTAAAATTTTAATAAAAAATTATCTATGTACATTAATGTTTATTTAATTATTGGATATTTATGTTACAACACAACACATAGTTATACGACGTTATGATAAAGAAACGGATCAGCCTTTTATATGGAATCAAATCAAATCAACTATCAACATAGATTTAGAATTAACGTTAAGATTAAGAAGCACAAACATTAACATTGTTTCAAGTGGTGGAAAAAAGATGAAAGGAATAACATTTACAATGTATTAAAGTCGAAAATAAAATATTCGTCGAATCAATAGAAACCTTTAGATACTAAAAAACCCTTAAATTTTTGCGCGAAAATCCTCAAAGGTAACTTCCTGACGTGCCATGGTAAGGTATTATAAAACTTAATGGCCCAGTACCCCGGGTCATCCTGACATCTTCGCAGACGCCAATACACAAGAATCAAATTCTTGTCTTGCCCGGGTATTATAGTCGTAAATATCCTGGTGAGACCAATACAGTCCCACACTCCGCTTGACATACATGAGACATTCATACATATATACAGACAATAAGGCATAGTCAGTACCCTGAGATTGATAAACACATCTCTACAATCGTCCCTGTATCCCAAACCAGAGATTATTCTAACTGCTTTTCTTTGGAGAGCAACTCATCTATGTACTGCCGTCGAGTGTCCCCAGACAAGAGTTGCGTACGCTATATGCGACTGAAGTATCGCAAAGTAGGCGGTTCGCAGCACATCAAAAGACATGCATTAAGAAATACCTCGGAAAACGTAGAGGCTCTTATTCAGTTTTTTGCCAAGGCATCTACATGTTTGTCCCACTGCAATCTTGGGTCAAGGAGCACCCCCAAAAATCGGACCTCAGAATCGTTGGGAACATCTATTTCTCCCATGGATAAAATTACCCTTTTAGTTTTATTAGCATTTAACAGGAGTCGGTTGGAGCAGAACCAGGTTTCAGCCCTGTCCTGTGCCGCTATAGTTCCCTCATTGATTATTCTAAAGAGTCGGCTGCAAATGATACGGTCGTGTCATCCGCAAAGATGGTATGTTGTTTAGGGTCAGGGGAAATGGGGAGATCGTTTATATAAATTAAAAATAGTATTGACCCCAGAACCGAGCCCTGGGGAACCCCAACACTGACCTCACTCCTCGCCGAAGCCATCCCAGCACAAACCACAGTCTGACATCTATGAGTCAAATATGACTCGAGCAAGTTGTTACTATTCTGAGTGAAATTATAGTATTTTAGTTTCTGCAGAAGGATATGATGGTCAACACAGTCAAAAGCCTTGCTCAAGTCGCAGAATAAGATAGAGTGGTATTACATTTTATGGAAGGAATCTAATATACCCGAGACAAGGTCCAGGATACCGAGAACAGTACTTCGGACCTTCCTGAATCCAAACTGGTTCTCCGAAAAAAGATTATTTCTCTCAAAAAACTCCACTATTCTAGCCGCCTTACACTTCTCAAATATATTTGAGATAATGGGCAAGAGTGGAATGGGCCTGTATCACTGATACCCTTTTTGAAAATAGGAATGACAGAATACAGCCCAGTTATTCTAGAGACCGGTCAAAATTATTTTTTGAAATTAATTTTTTAGAAATAACATATTATATAGGGCTGACCATAAAAACACTACTTGTATCAACTTTATTTTTTTAATGAAACATATTCTATATTTCTACATTCTACAATCAATTCTTCATCCCATTTTTCATAAATCATGCCCTATACCTATATTTAACCGTTTACGAAATAGTAACTTCTAAATCAAAATAGACAAACGACAAATTAGGAAAAAAACTATTTTTTAAGATGTTGAAAATATCCTCCACCAACTAATCTAAAAATTCCTGTATTACTTGTGGAGATATTTCTCGTATAACTCGTCGAAAAAGGACTCACTAACCGTGTCTATGGAGTGGCGTTTAGATTTATAAAATAAATATTTGACTTAACCCATCAAAAAAAGGTCCAATGGGTTACGATCGCGCGATCTGGGTGGCCATTTTATTGACCCCCGTCTGCCTATATAGCGCCTTAGAAAAAAATGAACTTAAGTACTCCCTTACATGAGCATCATCATGCGAAGATGCAATTAAAACCATATTGGCAAATCAAGACCTTTTATAGAATAGACCAAGCCATTCATTCACTGAATAACCTGTTTGTTGGCATCAAACATTCGTATGTGTGAAACAAAGATAGAAGAGAGAGAAAGCGTTAAATTTCCGAATATGCGCGAAATTGTAGGCTCAAGGATTCGGAGCGATTGGTCAACACCAGCAGCGTAGAAGGTGTAGCAAAGAGTTATAGTACAATAAATAAGTAATAATTGAAAAAGTTGTCATTAAAGTACTTAAGTGAAGATTAAAGGACTTATGAAAAAAGCCCAGGCTGTAATTATATAGTGTTTAGTGTTGTTACACACAAAATATTTTATTTTTTTGTATTGATTCAGGATCTATAACCACATAGAGAATATAATTATGTATATACTGTGGTATGCTGTGTGCTGATGCAGTGCAGTAATAGGCAAAACTACTTGTTGAAACAGAAATTATGCAAATATTTGCATTTTATAATTGAGTCCTTTGATGTGCGTTAATTTACCGACTCAATGCGCCAAATATTCGTTAACGCACACAAATTATTTAATCACATATTATGTGGTTCTAAACAATTGTACAAAAATATTTGTAAACGAATAATGCAAGTGTGGGGCCAGGGTTAGAAATTATATCATAATCAATGTTAACCAGATATCTATTAATATTTTGTGCCTTAGTAATTTTCAATTATACTCTTTTACTGATTACTACGCAACTGAATGGGCAAACAATTGATATTTTAACCTTACCTATTAAAAGATAATTCCTGTTTAAGCAAATCTAATTTTTCACAAATCTGACACTGACGCACCATTTTATTTATTTATTTATTTATTTATTTATTTGCAAATAAACGGGCATTGCCCAATAAAATACAATCTATAAAATTAAAGTTATATACAATTTGTATATGCAAAATAACATACATTAATGGCAATTACTTACGTAACTTACAAAGTACAATTATATATAATATTCATTGATATCATTTTAAATATTTCTTTTTAGGTAACCCTTCAATCTGGCTAGAGACGTATTAACCAAATCAGTATTGGCATTATTGCAGTTATTCATCATTCTGTTCACCCCACTGTTTTGACCATATCGAGTTCGATGATGTTGAGGTTCAAAAATCTTACTTTCTCGAAGAGATCTAGGTGGAACATAAAAACTGAACTTCGATAGTAATTCGGGACAGTTACATAGACCGTTAATCAATTTAAAAACAAATATAATGTCCATGTTATTTCGCCTGCTTTCTAAAGAGCCTATATTAAGATCCTTTTCCAATTCAGAGTAGTTAATGTTATCTACTAATATCTATGTCTTTTATAAGCTACCTATTTAAGATTTCCTCTGAACACCGTTCAACATATCTTGATAAATATTATAATACGGGGACCACACACTGTATCCATTTTCTAGATGTGGTCGCACCAGTGAGGTATACAGTAATGTTATTGCCTTGACGTCAGAGAAATCCCTGGTGTTTCTTTTTATAAATCCTAGCATTTTCATAGCCTTATTTCTACAAATCTCAATGTGATGATTGAAACTTAACTTATGATCAAAAATCACTCCAAGATCCCTAATAACTTTCACGTTTTCTAATATGTTATTATTAAAATGATAGCTATTTACAACACTATTCAAAGATTTACTAAATTGTATATATTTACACTTTGATATATTTAAAAACAGTTTATTCCTACAACACCAAGTGTAAAATCGGTCAAGGTCGCTCTGTAGTTTAAACATTGAAAAAACATTAAGTAACGGTAAAAAGATCTTTATGTCGTCAGCATACAAGAGAAAATAGCAAAAATGAAAACAACCAGCAACGTCATTTATAAAAATGTTAAAAAGAATGGGCGCTAAATGGGCGCCTTGCGGAACACCCGATTGGACCTTGATTGAGTTAGACACATAGTTGTTTATCCTTACAATTTGAGTTCTGTCAAGTAAGTATGATTTCAGCCAACGCAAAACGTTTCCTTGGATACCATAAGCATAAAGTTTGTTTAAAAGGATATAAATATTTAGCTTGTCGAAGGCTTTAGCAAAGTCTGTGTAAATAGAGTCAACACTATAGCCACTCTCCAAGGCTTCCACTATCTGCTCGTGATATACTAGAAGGTTGGAGGCAGTTGAACGACCCTGAGAGAAACCATGTTGATTTGAAATTATAATATATTTAAAAGTTTGCTTGAAAAAGTCTGCAACAATAGATTCAAAAATCTTAGGAATAAGTGACATTAATGAGATAGGTCGGTAGCTTTCAATGTTTTCTCTACTTCCACTGTTTTTAAAGATCGGTACTATATAAGAAGTTTTCCAGGTTTCTGGAAATAATCCATTAGAAAGAGATTTATTAAATAATAGCCATAACGGCCTGGACAATGGAAATGCACAATTTTTGAGAAAATAAGCAGATATTCCATCAGGGCTCGGACCTTTAGATACATCCAGGGATTCTAACTTATTGAAAATATCACTTATTGGAATATAAAATGAAGAGATATTTAAGTCAGGTCCTAAAACCTCGTTATTAAACAATTTGTCATTGATATTATCAGAAACATTATTTGAACTCACATAGACACTTGCAAAATGCTCAGCAAAGGCATTGGCAATGTCATTTCCATTATCATAGTTTACATTTTTATATTTCATTATTGAAGGAATATCATTTGTTTTATTTTTTGAATGAATAAATTTCCAAAATGAGTTTATATCTTGTTTTAGGTTATTTTCAATATTCCTTATATAATGATGCATGGTTAATTCTGGCGGGAGCGTATATTGCAAAACAATAAGTAATCATCCATTGATCTGCTTACTTTATACTGCATGTGAGCTGCTTTTTTCTCAAAAGTTAAATCTTTGAGTTCTTGACTAAACCAGATTGGAAACTTAAAGTCATTTTTAATAATTTTTTAGGAACAAAATTTTCAATACAGTTAAAAAGTATATCGTAGAATACATTTACATCTACAACAACATCATTAATCCACAATATATCCCAGTTAAAATTCATTAGAAAATTATTAATATCATAGTAATTTGCATTTTTAAAATCGTAAATGTATTCTACAGTTTGAAGCGGTAAAAATGTATTACAACTAGGTACATTCACAGTTAAGGCAGGATGATGCCTATCACAGGCCAGAAGACTATCGACAGCACAGTTTACAGTTGTATCACAGTTATTGGTAAATACCAAATCTAATACTACATTGTTAACATTTTTTATGGAATTCACTTGAGTAAAGTTTAAAAATAGCATTGAGCTTATAACTAGATTATTAATAGCACTATTTCTGACTGTTAAGTTCTCAGTTATGTTCATCAAAAAGTTTTAAGTTTGGCAGATTGTAATCTCCAATTACATAGACTAACTTGTTATCACACATTATTTTGTTAAGTTTAACATTAAAATCCTTTACAAAAAACACAATACTTCACAAAATACCTACATATACGAATATTCCGATGACTAACCACAACGTCTTAAAAACAAATACCTACTACAATTACTCACACAAAAAAAGGAGGGTTTGTTTAATTGCCAGAGCGGTTTTTGTTACTACATTTGAATGGCCGACGCGGTGTAATAGAACGCAAAGATCTATGTTTTTATTTTAAGTTATTTTTATTTAAAGTGCGTTCTCAGGCAAAACAATATGTTTCCTATTTTAAAATTCAAAGAAGGGCTCTAAAAGCTTTTATTCCAAGCATAAATATGATAATAAAACCCAAATGTAGTATAACCATTTTAAACAAATATCAACGGTTTTTCTTAAACAAATAACCATTGCCCAAATTATTCTAAAAAAACGTTATGTCATAAAGTTTATTTTTCTATACCCTAAAAGCAGGCTGTTTGCTAAAATCTAACCCCAGATGGGAATAATAAATAAAGGGACTTTCGTGGGTGGTCCATTATGATGAGATAAAAATGAACCATATTATTGAGAAAAAAATGGAAAATATAGGAAGAACCTGGAATTTGTATTTTGACCATTCTATGTATGTAAAAGTCGGATCAGATTTATTCTTTTATTTTCCCTGGAACAGCTTAAAAGGGTTTTTTTTAAGTAAATCTGATTGCTGTACTTTAAATTTAAGGTTAATTTAGGAATGTTATTTGTAAGACCGTTTATACGGTTATTTTATAAGTATGGAATGTATTGTTGAGCTATAGATATGATTTTTAAGGTAAAATGTCCATAAAGAGAGAAAAAGTTCTAATTAAATATCAAGATTGTATAACTAGAGTCACCTAGCGGTAATGTCTACAATCATATATTGGGACGACCCTGTTTTATGATCTAAGGCAGAGTTTCAGAGAGAAATTACTTCTGATTGGTTGGATAGAATAAACTATCACTTGGTACCGAGGGATGATATTGATTTTAGTACTTTCTATAGGATGGAATATCTAAATATTTGAATCAGCATAATTGAGGGGTGTCTTTAGAAGTTAGATGCTTAATCGGGGAATTTCACAATTCAGTTCCTAAGTTTCTATTGTCGTGTTCGGTTTACTAAGTTCCTAAAGTTCTCTTAACGGTTTCGGTTTAGAAGTTCCTAAAGTTCTATTGTCGTGTTCGGTTTACTAAGTTCCTAAAGTTCTCTTAACGGTTTCGGTTTAGAAGTTCCTAAGTTTCTATTGTCGTGTTCGGTTTACTAAGTTCCTAAAGTTCTTTTAACGGTTTCGGTTTACTAAGTTCCGAAGTTCTGTTATCGGGTTCGGTTTGACCAAATACCAAAGTTGCTATTTTTCGGGTGTAATTAGGCGGGTTTTTAAGAGTACATATTTTCGAACTCATTTCTCTCTTTGATATACCTCTTGTGTAGTGAATCCTTTGTTTCTTAAAAGTGTAAAGTTAAATTGTGGGTTTTAAGTATAATTGTTGTTTTACCTATAAGTTTCAGGGTTTTAGTGTTTAGACTTTTCAGTTTTCGGGGATTATCATAAATTAATCTTTGGGTGATTAAATTACAGGGTTGTATTGGTTTAAAAATAGTAATTTTATCTGTTCGCAGGGTTTTAAACATTGGGTAATGTTCGGATTCGTACAGTAAACGCATTTAAATAGAACAATCTCTCTTTATTAGTTAGCATAATACATATTTTGTATTAGTTTTACAGTCTTTCTTTTTCTTGTTCAGTAACTTTTCTTTCTACCTTTCTTTATAATTGTTGTTAATAGATTTATAAGTTGTTGTTTAAACTGGGTGTTGTTTTATTGTAACAATCAATATAAAGGGTTTTATTAACAAAGGTTGAACGGTTCGCTCTCGCGCCCTAAAGACGCGTCGCTGCGAGATTATTGTTAACATCATCACCTGGATATTGCTGTTTGGTCGACATTGGTAAGTCGTTTGGTATTAACAGTAGATACAACTAACAGAACGAGACGACGTTGACGTTATCATGAAGAACTCCATCATCTCCAAGAGTGCTCTTGCTATATATTTGTATTAGTTATTTATACTAGTAATTCTACCCTTATGTGAAAGGACCAGGTCTGGTATTCTCGGTCAGAAACGCTACCATTGATAATTAATAATGTTTATTATAGTCAGAACGCTACCGCGTAATTAACTAGTAATTAGTGATATACCAGATCAATCCTGTCACAGCGGACAAAAGGGAAAGCGACATCAAAAACAATGTTCGAAACTCAACTAAAACAATAACTCTTACAAACCCATATTTTATTTTTGTCTAGCACGTTTCATTAAATTCACGACGTACTACGAATCCCGAAGACTGCTAAAAATGTCCATGTCGATTCAATTAATAGTACGGCAAAATAAACAAAAAAAAAACGAATTAATTTCATAAACCTAATAAAAACTATGTGATATAAATGTGTGATATGGTGTGAGGGTGTGTGTAAAGGTGTGGGAATTGACGGCCTCCATCTTGCACTTTTCCTGGGTAAAAATACCAGAGCGGCAGATATAGTAAAGTCAAATTTCTCTAATAACACGCCGCATCGTGGCTAAGTCACCTGTCATTTATGGCACCTGTTAAAGTCTCATTTATGTTAAGATGTTAGCGACAGTGGCTGGACTGGGCTAAGTAATGGCGTAGATATGAGGGGAGCGGGGGAGGGGAAAAAGGGTAATTACCCCCATCACAGGACCATACCAATAAAAATAAAACTCAAAAAGTATGCGTGACACCTTTCTGCCTAAATATTCTTTTGTGATATTAATAAAACTTTAAAAAATGTTTATTTTTTGCTTTACCCCCCCCCCCCCTTCCATAAAAAAAATATATTCGCCCGTTTACAATCGCATTTACCATATTTTAAACTTATACGGGAGTCATAATGGTTTATTCGTAAGGGCTTGCGAAAATAATGCGTTACTTTTATATCTCATTGAAACATCGAACTCAACATGCGATAGAATAAAAGTTATGGCATATTAATAAAATATAGAAATACATTTGACATGCACTAAACTTACCAATGAAAAACGCTTCGAACAACCCTGACAGCATGCTAGAGTTTCCCCACCCAAATATTGTAGCAAGGAGCCAATCAAGTGGCAAGCGGTGCGCGTGCGCATGATTTAAGTTCATCGCTGCGTTGCTATATTGTAATTTAAATTCGTGGCGTAGTACAAAGCCGCCAAAATGCTTTTAGTTGCAGTTTTTAAATACAAATAGCTGGATTAAGCGCAAGGTTTGGTAACCTGTTGTACCGTAATTAAAATAGATGAACTAATAATATTCAATTTGTAATTTAAAAAAAAGCCCAAATAAGACAAGTGGCTTTAACAATGCGGGCTTACCACCCCCTGAGAGTAAATATGATGAATTGGACAATTTGGTTCTGGCTACAATGGATTCCCTCACAGTGGAGGGACATTGTAATAAATTTGATTCAGATCATTTTTGCCCAGTTTTTATATTTTCGCAAGTCAAAAAACTTGACACAATTATTTTCTTTAAAATGTTTTGAGGTTAAAGGACAATCGATGTTTAAGGGAAATAATTTGACCAGTTAGTTAATGCTGCTTTAAGAGTATCTTAAAGTTGGTGCAACACATAAATATCGCTAGTGGTACTTTAAGGCACAGTTAGAAGGATTTTAGAAATGAGTCTTGCCTACTTAAGGTGGGAGTATCAACATGCTTGCCAACCTATAACCTATTTCGCGTGTATTTATTTATTTTTTCTAGCTTTTATGCAAAATTTAAATAAAATCAGCATCGACTTGATATTCTATAGGGAATAATTGACATATTTAATAAATATCACGGAATTTCATTACTTATTTTAGGAGAATAATTGTATAGCGAAGAACATCGGGTAAGATTTTTTTTTTAACATTATTATGTCATTGTTCTTTCACGATACAATTCTCTCAAAATTAGCAATGAAACAAATTGATGTTTCTGTAGTATGTCAGATATAACCTAAAGAATGTGCCGACGATATTGATTTTATTTAAATGTTAGTCAATAAAATAATAAACTAAAAGATACAAGGCGAAATAGGTTATAGGTTGGCAATAGATCGAATGACGTTGAGAATTCCACCTTAACGTTTCTGTCACTTCCGTTATACCGAAATTTAGGATATTTTTTAAAAAATTAGAAAGTTATACAGTGTCCACGGAGTTTTTTGATCTTTTTTTTTCCAATTCCTTGATTTATTAAACGAATTTTGCTAGTGTTGAAACTGCAATTTCAACTATTAGATTTGCGATTACTATACGGGGTTCGTCACAACAACATTTTTAGTATTTGGGATATTTTATTTATTTAATTCCTTGATTTATTAAATGAATTTTACTAGTGTTGAATACAATTTCGAATATCACATTCGCGATTACTATACAGTGTTCGTCAGAAACAACATTTTTAGTTTTTTTGGATTTCGTTTAAAACCCTTTGGGGCTTAGTGGTTTCGCACAAGTACCACCTTTTTAATATCGGTTCTGCAGCGTCTTAGTGGTCCCGCAGAGATGCCACCGTTGTATTTGTGTTTCTCCAAGCGACATCTCATGGTTCCTTACTAAACGAAAGCGCCGATTTCAGTAAAAACCGCCATAAATAGATGGTTTGTTGGTCTGCCCGTAGTGCACGTTACTGCTAGTTGTTTACAAAGCGATTTTTTTATTATTATTAAGAAAAAATTGCTGGAAAGGGCTTTAAATTAGTTATAAGTTAGTAATTAACGATTGAAGAATAATTGTTTTGAATAATTTATATGTTTTGTGCCCAAAAATGTATAATAAAACTGGTGGTTACAGTCTGAAACCACTAGGCCGCTGTTGTTAGACAGCGTGTATTCGGAAGTTCTTACCAAATGGGAAACTTTTTTATTATTAATTTTACGAACAAAAAATGTTCTTTATAAAAAGCTCTGCATGGTCTAAAACCTAAAATGCAACCATCAAATATCGAAATTTTCCAGTCATATACGAGGTTTGTCAAAAAATGTGAATTTTTCCCAAGAATGTGAATTATTCCCAAGAGTAAAGTACCTTTATTTTTGACATTATCAAAAATTGTTATTAAAAAAGGTTGATGAGAACTAAAAACTACGGCTAAATGTGCAATTATACGCATTTTTGTTAAAAAATTATTTTATTGATTTATTATTAATTATTTAATTTTTTACTTATTTAATTAATTTAATGCGTGTTATTGCATATTTAGACGTGGTTTTTAGTTCTGATCAACTTTTTTTAATAACAATTTTTGATAATGTCAAAAATAAAGGTACTTTACTCTTGAGAAAAATTCACATTTTTTGACAAACCTCGTATATGACTGGAAAATTTTGATATTTGATGGTTGCATTTTAGGTTTTTGACCATGAAAAGCTTCTTATAAAGAATAATTCTTTTTCGTAAAATTAATAATAAAAAAGTTTCCCATTTGGTAAGAACTTTCGAATACACGCTGTATACGTAACAGATTTTCGCGCACGATATTTCTAATATAACATTAGATTTTTAGCTGCAAGATCGGGCTATGTTTGAAATCCACAAAACATCGCTTTTTGTTATTTCACCAAAAATAAAAATGTCATAGAGTAGGTAAATAAAAAATATTATATTCGGTATTGTGTAAATTTTATTTCCTAGCTTACGTTTACGCAGGCCCAGTGGTATTACTAGATAACCACATCTTCGGGAATCCCCGAATATCCGACCCTAATATATTTCAATATTTTTTAATTTCTTGAAACATATTTAGTCCGTTAAAAAGAAAAAAAAAAGAAATATTTCATTTAAAAAAATTTGGGCCTCAAAGGGTTAAAATAAATTTACATAAAAACAAACAACTATTGTTGCTTTCTTACTTCGAATACGATTTTATATCTGGCCGAGTTACGATTTTGTTGTCAGAAAACCATTTTTATTCGCCTACTTTTGAAGTATTTTTATTATTACATTTCATATTTATTTTCTTCAATTCATTCAATCATAAATTATAAAACTGGTATTCAAACGTGGTACCACCGAGTTAGCGCATAGTTCAACTCGCCATCTGAATTCCCGATAACATTTTCTAACTTGCTATATTGGGATATTTGCAATAACTACTCTTATTTTTTCTTTCAAGAGATCTAAGATATTATTGAAATTGGTTTTATACAGATATCCCTATAAATGAAAGTCGATAATTGTGATATCAAGACTCCTACGTGTCAACTGATTTGGACCATAGGTACCTTACAATCCATTTGTTCCCAAAGTGATGATTTAGCCAATCATCAAAAGATAATTAGAATTGAAAAAAAAATCCAAAAACACAAAAAATGGTGTTTCTGACGAGCCCTGTATAGTAATCGCAAATCTAATAGTTGAAATTGTAGTTTCAATACTAGCAAAATTAATTTAATAAATCAAGGAATTGAAAAAAAAATCCAAAAAACTAAAAATGTTGTTTGTGACGAACCCTGCATGTATAGTAATCGCAAATCTGATATTTGAAATTGTAGTTTCAGCACAAGCGGACGTTTTTCTAGAGAATTGAGTTTCCAAACTCTATCCGTGGACACACTGTATATTTTGTTAAGTATAATTTTCTACTGAAATGAATATGGATTTTAAAATACAACGATTTGAAAACTGACATTTATTGAATGAGGTTGTGTTATCCTAATGCTGCATTTTCCAGTAAAACGATTTCACTTTATTTGCTTGGTTTTTTATTTTTCACCAATATTTAACTAAAAATCATACTTTATTTCTTGATAAATTGGTCCTAACGTTAACGAGCAGTTAACCTTTTCAAATTGCAATAAATGTAACTTTTTAAAAAATATTCGCTTCATATTATTTATTCATTTTACAACACAGTGTTCGATATCATGAGTAACATACAAGAACGTAGTAAAAAGTGTCCCATTTCAATTAATACGAAATGAACTTTAACTTCCGATATGACCAGAAGTTAGTTTAAAAGGCATTTTTTAAATTTTATAATAAATTATTTACAATGTAAAAGTTTTAATAAGATAAGAACTTTTTGAGATATTCTAATATCCACAAGGCCACTTACCGTAAATCACCTTGTGGAGATATATTTTTGATAAAAGGTTCAGATAGTCGCGAGGTAATAATGTGTAATCAAACTACCTTTTAAGCATAAAGAGAATAATACAAATTCAATACATCGTCTAGGGTGAAAAGTTTGACATGGAATTTTATTACTTTGGAAATATCGCTCTTTTCTCCAGCTTGAGTGTTACTACCTAATTTATGTCATTCATTCTCACTCTAGTTTCTCCTTAAATGTCGATTTGTGCAAATCAGAAGTTTTGTGATAGTTACTGTAATATTTTTGCCATAGCTATTCTCTTCGCATAGTCGTTTACAATATCATATAAATAAACTTGATTCACTTTTTTTGGTAAGATACCTAATATTTTATTGTAATAATATCTTCTTGTGCAAGCGTTTGCATCGTGATCCTGATTCCACCTCTGTTTCAGGACTCATGTGTGGTTAAAAACTGATCACTAGCCATTATAATCTTTCCTCCTGTATTTGACAAGTGATCTGACCTATTTACGAATTGTTTAATGTTAATGACGCAAGGCAGCATAATTAATAAAAAATACATGAATGCACTAAAAGAGGAAGAAAGGGCCCATCTGAACTTTGACCAAAATTTTTACAATAATTTTAAAAAGCTTTCTTTTTATGATTCATTTTTATTTTTTGCAAATAGCTAAAAAAAATAAACGAAATATTAGCCTACATGAATATTACCGGGCCCAGGCGTAAGTGAATCCCAAGTTTTTAGAAATATACAGACAGAAGAGAAATATTTTATAAACTAAAAAAAAATGCGGAGAAAATGCTACCACAAATTCCTGAGGCGATCTAACCCAACTTATCCAGTCCAGAAGTGGATGATTTTGGAGATACAGAGTGTCAAACGTTCAATTTGGTTTAAAATTTTTTATAAATAGTTTTTTTATTAATTGGTGTATTGTCACAATATTGGGCTAGGGTGGCTTTTGTGGAGTGAAATATTAAAATCTGCTCTAATTTTTATTGTAAAATTTAGAGGGCGCCACCTGCGGTAACTTGCACACATTTAAAACGAATTAACTTTTTTGAGCCGCTCTGTATTAAACAATTAAATAAACATTATTATTTTCCACTGTCTTTTATTTAAAAAAGATATACCTGGTAAGAGTTAATTGGAATAGTCGTTTTTGAGATATCTGAGTTTAAAAACTGCACTTCGTGAATGGCCAGGTCTAAATTATTGTAATAATTGAACAGAATTTGAAGCGAAAGCGTTAAATTAAAATAACTCTCACTAAAAACTGACTGTGATAAATCGAACCTAAAAAACAATTCAAGCATACATTTGGATGGTCAAACAATTTTCACGTTTCTTTTCGTCATGGCCGTACAGTATACTAACGAACAAATGACCGATATGGTATTGGTTTTTGGATATTGCAGAGGAAATGGTTTAGAATATTGCAGAGTTTACAGTGAAAGATTTCCGAATCGTCGCTTACCAAACCGTAAAACATTCACGGCAGTTGAAAGACGTTTTCGTAAAACAGGTAGGCTTGCCCCTGTTTAACTAAAGAAACTAAAAGAAGCCGAGATGATAGGACTGCAAATGATTTGATATTTGCGTTATATTCAAAAACTGTAAATTTATTTTTCCCTAAAAGACAAGCTATTACAAGAATGAAAATAGCTAAAAAGATTACGGAGCCAGAATTACAACATATTGAAGAAATGGAGTCCATGTCAAGACCTTCTTCATCTAGTGTTAGCTATTTTGTTCGTCTATCAGTTACCATACTGTCACCATATTATTCGCCTGCATCACCTAATATCGATCATACATCTGAAGAATCAAGAAACAAGAACTCAATTTCATCCGGAAAATTTAATTATACACCATTGGGTTAATATATATATATATATATATATATATACCACCTGAACAACCGAATTACGCATCATCATCCAGCCAAACATGCGCATCCTCTCAGCAATTCAGATTGTCAATAAAATCATTTATTACGGGTTTTGATCCCACAATATAAGAAAGTTAATTCTAGATTAGTGACTTCTTTTGATATTAACTTAAATAAATCATATATTAAAAATCACATCCACCATAAACTTTTATCTACCGTGCGAGCAAAAATTATTTGCATCAAAGGGGGCCTTGCATCTAAGGACGTAATGCTTAGTCGTAGAGTTTAATAGCTGTTGGGTGTCAGTAACTACCTGAATTAACAATCAATCAGTTATTCATCGCTAATTTTTTCAATTTCTTGAACAATTCACACAATGGGCTTTACGGAACAGCACAAAACATCCATGGTTGAAGCGTATTTTCGAATCGGGGTTAGAGTAAATGGTGAGTGGCAATACATTCCGGGTTTCTGCATGGACGATTTTCACGAACTTTTTCCTAACGTTGCTTGTATTGCTGGGGATTTTTATCATTGCCTGAAAAGAACCGTGGCTGTTTTTAGGGAAACAGGTTCTATACAACAAAAAAAAAAGGAGCAGGAAGACCATCTGTAAGAACAGAAGAACTTGTTGCAAACGTTCGTGAAATAATGCAAAATACAACAAATTGTATAAGACGCCTCATCCAAGAACTGGGAAGATCTTATGGAACATGCAGGACTATTATTCTTAAGAAGCATCCAAATTGATTTCCTTATAAAGTGCAAGTATTCCAAGAAATACAAGCCGCAGATTTTGAAAGACGCAGGAATTGCTCTCAGCGGTTTGCCCAAAATTTTTTGGAAAGAAATGATTTATTAGACCTGACATTTTTTTCGGATGAAGCCTGGTTCCACCTCTCCGGTTATGTAAATTCTCAGAATACCCGCATGTGGAGTAGTGAAAATCCCCATTTTTTGTAGAGTTCACATTGCACCCTCAAAAAATTGGTGTCTGAGTTTTTAAAGAACACTATTTTTAAAACAAATTTAGAACAATTACAAGAAAGAATTATCCAAGAATGTGGTAACATTTCTCCAGAGATGCTGGTCAACACTTTCAAAAATAAGAAGAGGCGTGTAAATTTATGCTTGGAGCATGGCGGTGGCCAATTTCAGCAATTTATGTAATTATTTTTCTTTTTCTTTCTGTATATTCGTACTTAGTTAATTTTGTAAACAACAAAAATAAATTTGTATTTGTCTACTTATTTTATTACTCATTAGTTTGGCATAGCATGTCATAATATGAATTTGACCAAATTTTATCCTAGATTTCGTTAGATACAGTGTGGCGTATTTAGGGGGGGGGGGGGGGTCCGAGGGGTCTGGACCCCCCCCCCCCCGTGGGCTCAACATTAAAAAAAACTCAGAACAGATCAGATGCCTTGTTGCATTTAATTTCTAATTTAAGTGAGTAAAATAATATATACATGGTGATTGATAATTCGATTAATTCCTCGCAGGAGGTAATTTGTGATTTTTTCTTAAATATGACCTATTCCGAAAATGCTTGGTTTTCGAGTTATTTCAATTTTTTTTTTTGTTTTTTACCTGCGTGTCTAATTTATTTAATTTAAAAAAATGAAATAATGTTCACTTAGTTTTGTAATTTTTATGCAAACTAGAACTATTAGCAATACTTTGTTTTTACAAATAATTAAGTAACTGTGTCACAGATAACAAAACAACATGGCCAAACTTGGCAAAAAAAAATGGCAAAAATAACTTGAAAACCAATCATTTTCGGAATCGGTCATATTATGTAGAAATATATATTTTTAAACATAAATATTTAAAAAAATATATATTCCCATTATTGCGTTTATATTTAAAAATTTCTTAATTTCTTCCTTTTTTGGGTTCAGCTATCAAAACATAGAAATTATAAATTTTGATAGTTCAAAATAGGGCGTGGCACCGAAACAATTTTCGCCTGCGGCGCTTTTTTAAAGAAAGAAAGGAAGAAAGAAAGATAAAACGAAAGGTAGCACGGACCCCCCCCCCCCCCCCCCGTGGCAATATTCTAAATACGCCATTGGTTAGATATATCGTCCCCATATCATTGTGATCTAAATCAAGCCCCACGTTTTTTAATCCAAGCCCTCCTTGATGCAAATAATTTTTGCTCGCACGGTATAAACAAACATATTTAATTATTATAGAAAAGTAAATTTATAAAATTGTCTTATCTTAAGGCAATCGCTAAACGTTCCTCTGGACAAATCGCTTCTCAATAATCAGTGTCTTGCTTATAAATTTTGTCTTTAATTAACTCCAATCTCTCATCTCTTTATATAGAAGATTTAAATAGATACTTATATAAATGCTTAATTGCCGAAAAGCGAGTCAGAATTTGGTCATAAATTAAACCACAGCACATTTTTTTTAATTTATTAATTACTACCAATTAAATCTGATCGTCTATTCTGCAATCAGGTAATAGAAATAAAATACGCACCCTTTGACTTGTTCATCAGCTCTTGCACTCCTGCGTTCGTTTGAGTAGACCTTAAGCCAACCAAATATTCCACCAAGGAAAATAAATGTAAACAGTAAACATTTTCCGATATACAGGGTCCTGCACCTCACCTCCCGTCTTTTATAGCTCACTTAGTAATTAAGTTAGAATTTTCATATTTTGCAGACCTTATCTGTATCTTGGGGCGCATTTCAGGAAAATATTTTTTTTCATACAGGGTGTTCCAAAAAAGTGTGACGTCATAAGGGTGTATTTTTTTAAATTACATGCCATATATTTTCTTACATTTTTGGGTGCCACCTAGAGTTACCTACATACTCCTAAAATTTTATTAAAATTGATTCAGTATTATAGACGAAAAAAAATAAAAACTAAAAAATATCAGTCTTGCGCCACTGGTATTAAAAATAAAGAAAAAATAAAAATAATGCCTCGTTAATAAATTTATACAAAGGTACCTATTAAATAAGGTATAACAATTTCGTTAACCAAGTTTGGTTAACACGAATTGTACAGGGTGTCCAAAGTTTAGTGTCAAACTTTGCAAACTTTAAAGCAATTTATTTTTCTTATTTCAAATAGGAACCCCCGTATATTTTTATGTCATTCGATGCAGAATTAAAAATCAAATTTTTTTCCTAATTGCAACCCTATCGAAATTTCTAACGCACCAAGAGTTATTTGCAGAAAACTAATTTTATCAACTATTCCAACAGTCATTATTATGAATAAATATCGTGGCTTTGAAAAACAATTTATTGGTATTAAAGTTTATTAAAGTGACCAGATACCATTTTGACTTTAGTAATCTAAAAGTAGGTAGAAAATTCATATTATTAACATATTGCAATATTATTTTATGTATGTATGTATACGATCCAAATTTAAGTATCAGGTAGCAGTGGCGGCTCGTGGGGTAGAGCCACAGTGCCATGACACTACCTGCCCTCCTGTCTAGCGTCCTGCCCTTTACAAATTACCAAAACCTATTAAAATTAATATTCTCGTTTTTAAAGCAATTAGCAAAATAATTTAAAAATGGAACACAGTCGTGTGCAAATTTCCATCTAAAAGGAAGCGATTATGCGTAAAACGGTAACGTAGCTTCCGCGCCAAGCGCGACGAGGCACACGAGAGGTGACGAAACGCCATCACCTCAATAAAAAAACGTTGGAAATGACCCTGAATGCAAGCAGGCAAAAATCTCGACGGGTAGCCAGGCTTTCTTCGTTTGACCGTTTGATGTTAGACGTTTCAAACAGCTGATGTTCGCGTCGCGTCCCGATTTGTTTTCGTTCGGCCGGCGGCTGATTTAATGTAGGGTTAACGAACTTTTTATTTTAGAAATACATAAGTAATGAATACTATTAGATTTTTAAAGGAAACTTTATGTTTACTTGGGTGTGCGGTTGTGATGAATCTAATAGACTATTTTGTTTTATGTGTGTTTTATTTGGTGGGAAGCAAACTTGGTCCCAAAAAGGTACAGATGATTTGGTCCATTTCTGGGACAAAATGAAGATACATGAAAAATCGAAGGTGCATTTAAACAATATATTATTATTTAATTTCAGTATGCTTGGTAAAATTAACATTAAAACTCAATTAAATTCTACATATCACAATGAAATAATGAAGAAAAACGAACAAATTGATAAAAACAGATACATATTAAACCAAATTTTAAAATGCGTTCGGTTTTGTGGTGCATTTGAGTTGGCTTTGAGAGGTCATGACGAAAAAGGGACGTCGGAAAATAGGGGCATATTTCGTGAATTAATAAATTTCAGCTTAGAATTAGACAAAACTCTTAAAGATCATATTGAAAAATTGAAAGTATTTAAAGGAACATCAAAACCCCTACAAAATGAACTTCTGGACTGTATGTTAGATGTGTATCATGATGAAGTCATAAAAGAAATAAAGGACTCTCCGTTTATCGCAGATGAAACCACTGACATTGCTTGTGTGTTTCAACTTGTTATCGTGTTTAGGTATATTCAAGATATGATTGTAAATTCATAAATTAAATTAGGTGCCTTTTTGCTTATTTTTCCTACTTTAAAAGCAAGAACTATTAACAAAAAAGGGCGTGGCGCCCAAAATTTTTTTGCCTGCGGCGCTAAGGGTTTACCTGGCCCTACTTCACTAAAATGGCACGAGCCGCCACTGTCAGGTAGGGGGCAAGCGCGGATCCAGGGGGGGTCATGGGAGGAGTCATGCTCCCCCCCCCCCCAAATTTATAGGTATGTTATGAAATTGAATAATTTATGATACACGTGTTCACTGCAAATATTAGAAAATAGTAGACAAAAACGAAATTTGGGCGTGGCCCCCAAAAATTTTCGCCCTTCTCAAGCGATGCTGCTTCACCTATTCATAATGTCACGAGCCGCCACTGGATACTAGTGACTTCTTTTAATTATTCTTTAAAGAAATATCACAAAACAATAAAAACACAGCATTTATTACACAAAACCGAAAATCCGAAATCGCTATCAAAGAAACACTGGATTAAACAACGTCATGGCCTCAAACCAAGAACGTGCCTTAAAAACAGCTCTTACTGCTGCATTGCCGGTTTAAAAAATTGTACAGTAGTTTTTGAAATATTTACAATATTCTAGACTTCTTCGACACCATGTATACTGTATTTATTAGGCACACAAATCCAATTTTTGAATAAAAGGAACAAGTAAATACACGTTAATATGTGCGCGAATGCGCTAAGTTAGGTTAGGTAAGGTCATAGTGGCAGACTTCCAGAACTGTTCAAACAGTCTCACGTAGTCCTATGAAGATCTATCCGCATCAGCTTTCTGATGGTTCTCTGCAACTTCTGAAGTCGTTGGTTGGTAGTTGCATACTTTCGGCATGTCTACTGAAAAGGCAATCTCGGTTGACTAAGGCAGTGCTATTTCTTTTCGATTGTGCTGTAATAACGCTGCTGTTACTCTGTTATCAATTAGGGGTCACAGTTGCTTGGAGATACTACAGGTTGTTAGTTCTGTCCATCTGCTTTGGGCCACTTGTTTAGCTATCTCATCTATCTCCTCTTTGACTGATCCCAGTGGTCTAGTATATACCGGGTGTCCACGGAAGGTGGCTCGCCCCTCTAACTTTTTTGTTTTTCAAGATAATGAAATAAAATTCGGGGGATTTGTATACGACATAAAACTGCATTTTTTGACATGTGACTCAACATTATGGAACTTTGGGTTTAACCGGAAGTGACATAAACTTTCGATTTTTAAATGGGTCACCTGGTATATTTTTACTTTTTTTGACCCCATATGACATTCTAAATACAACGATGTGTCACTTGTCACTTTTTGCCGCCAAGAAAATATTTTTTTTTTCAAATTTACTGTTTTATCTAGAGGGCTATGAATACCTTAAAATCACTTATTTCAGTTCTTTAATCTTGGGAACTATACAATTTTACTATTTTTGGTCCAATGCTATGTGCTATGTAAAATTTAATCCTTAAAGTTGTATAACTCATTTTTTTTTAAATGACAACATGGTGGCTTGTCGGGTTAAGAAAAATGAGGATTTTATTACGATTATTTTGATACCATACACTATTAGGTTTTAAAAAAGCTGATATTAAAAAACTTTAAAAAGTTAACTTAGAACTTTGCTAAAATGAAGCATCTTTTGCGAATAAATTTAGATTTAAATGCATCAAGTAGCCTGTGACCAGCAAAACTGATAAAACAAAATCATGCCTTTAAGAAAATTGAAATGCCAACAGCTTCTGCCAAAGTAAATTAGTTTGTTGTTTAAAAAACATGGAAAATAATAGTTTTACCAGGAGTGAAAAAGTTGATATGTTATTATTGTCAGGCTCATTTCGCATTTTCGGAACCAGTTTTGGGTACCTATAATAGTGCCGGGTTGAATGACGCCGATTAAAATATCGTTGTGCGTAAAGTCGTGCAGCATCGGCATCGGTTGAATTATTTCTACATTCTCCAAACACTAATAACATATCAACTTTTTCACTCCTTGTAAAACTAATATTTTCCATGCTTTTTAAACAACAAACTAATTTACTTTGGCAGAAGCTGTTGGCATTTCAATTTTCTTCAATGCTTGAGTTCGTTTTATCAGTTTTGCTGGTCACAGGCAACTTGATACATTTAAATCTAAATTTATTCTCAAAAGATGCTTCATTTTAGAAAAGTTCTAAGTTAACTTTTTAAATTTTTTTTATGGCAGCTTTTCTAAAACCTAATAGTGCATGGTATCAAAATAATCGTAATAAAATCCTCTTTTTTCTTAACCCGACGAGCCACCATGTTGCCATTTAAAAAAAATTAATTATACAACTTTAAAGATTAAATTTTACATAGCACATAGCATTGGACCAAAAATAGTGAAATTGTATTTTTCCCAAGATTAAAGAACTGAAATAAGTGATTTTAAGGTATTCATAGCCCTCTAGATAAAACAATAAATTTGGAAAAAAAATATTTTCTTGGTGACAAAAAGTGACAGGTGTCCCATTTAAAAATCGAAAGTTTATGTCAGTTCCGGTTAAACCGGAAGTTCCATAATGTTGAGTCAACTGTGAAATAATGCAGTTTTATGTCGTATACCAATCCTTCGAATTTTATTTCATTATCTTGAAAAACAAAAAAGTTAGAGGGGCGAGCCACCTTCCGTGGACACCCGGTATAGTTGGATTTATTACTGCTGGAACAAATGGCTTTTATCGCTACTTCACTGTCTTTATAAATAGCTATAGACTCAGCTTCTCAGGCCAGGATGATCCTGCAGGATATGGACTGCTTTACCTACTGCCAAAATTTCTACTTGAAAGATACTGCAGTAGTCTGGGAGTCTATACGACCTCTGTATTTACATACTCTCAGAGAAGATACCAGGTCCCGTTCTGACGTCCATTTTTGAACCGTTTGGAAAGATCGAGTGATCTGACTTCATTGTTACTTGATTACCTTCTCATTTTTCCCTTCCCGGAATGAGCATAGAAAAGCCCCTTCCGAAGTCTGGTAGCGAAACAGTGTAATAGGTCGGCTCTCGTAAATTTTGGCCTGTATAATATATCCTTAGTATACTGCTGTGTCCGTAGTTGGTACCGGTTCAGTATTTCGACTCTTTCAGTCGCAGAGTACTTTTTGCAGCCACACTTTTTCCATAAATATCCAAGGTAGAAGATGTAGCATCACTTTCAGTGCGAATGCGCTTACACTTTACTAAAAGTTAACAAAAAAATTTTACGAAAAACTCTTTATTTGTTGACGGCAGTTTTGAATCACAACCATGTTTTTTGGTGGCAGACAAAATGTTTAATAATGATGATTATATTTTTATTGCAATATCACTCAAGAGTATTGCTGAGTCAGCATGAAAAGTATATAATGTTATTCACACCTTTAACAAATTATGATGTTTAATGAAAAAAGCTTATCACAAACAAAGCGTTTATCATATAAATTATTATCTCCGTATTTTATTTTGAAATTTATATTGTGAGTACATCCGTGTATTAAATGTTGCAGCTTAATATCTCAACATTAAATTATTTCTTATAATATGAGGAATTGGGTGTAGTGTAGTAATAGACATAGCGGAATGCTTTAGAAAAGAATGCATTATTTACAGGACTGCGAACTCCGAGAAAAGGAAATAATATTCTTTATACTAGCCTTCAACAATCTCCATTTTCCCTATCACTACATGTGGGTAGCACCTGTTCTTCTTAACCCTTTCAGGAACATAAAAGAAAAACTTATTAAACAAAATTTATTTTATCTTAAATGACCAGTTTACATCCTAATAAGACTATTACTTAACATTTTTAACCCACATATAATATAAGAAGTCCTTCAGGACATGGTTTCCCGTGGTAACCACTACGACATAAGATAAAAATATTTTTTTTGAATTCCACCTTCTTCCATTTATCAAGATTCAACTGATTTGCCAAAACAGCAAGGGGTAGGTCATTTTCATCGCTAAACTCATCCATACCAAAGTTTGCATCATTTACAGTCTCTTCAGGTTCAGAATCACTGTGAGAGGACTCCTCGGAAGTATCTATATCTAATATAATTTGTTCCTCCAAATCCTCGTCCTCTATTTGAAAAAGCTCTGGAATCTCGACCCGACCCGACTCATCCCCAGAAGAAATTTCATCTAGTAAATCGTAAAATTGAGACGAAGTAATTTTGTCTAAAAAAAGTCGTTCCATATCTAGAAAAAAAAATTAAAATTAAGTAATAGCTCGGGTCGGTGTGTCACACTGGTCTTGTCGTAAAACCATGAAAACATTTTTTGTTTCTTTTTTCACACTGGTTATACAGTGAAACCACCATAAAAAAATATTCTCAATAAGCTTTGCCCCAACTTTTCAAAAATCCTACCATTGTACAATTCTTTATAATTTTAAAAATGAAAAAAGCCCCAAATTAGTTTTCAAAAAGCAATTTAGTGTATAGGTAGGCTAGGACAATGTATATGAGTGGTAACCGTTACTTCATACCGGTTTCGCAACGAAACCATAACAAAAAAACGTTACTATCATCACCAGTTTAGCAAAAATACCACACACTTACCTTCTAAAATAATTATAACAATGTAAGGTACCGTAAAAGCGCCCATCTTGCAACACTTTTGGACTAAGTGTCGTTTCTGAGAAGCCTTTTGAAGACAGTTTAAAACAAAAAATTAGATTTTGTTGGTCGATATGAGATTGAACGTATAACAAAAACTTTTTCAATTTGGTGAAACAAGTAAACTTATGCTAATATATCAAATATATAAACTTATCTAGAAATAAAATCTAGACACAAAAAAAATAATAATTCTAGTTAAAAAATAAGGAAATAAACCTAAATAGGAAAAAAACATACAAATAATAAGTAGTAAGGCACAAAATACTGATTGGTTTTTAAACTAAGGTTTCTTAAAGTATAGAAAATCAACATATAAAAAATAAAAATATAGGTAACTGTTGAACACAAAAAAGGAACAAATAGGTAGGTAACTGTTGAACACAAAAAAGGAATAAATAGGTAGGTACATGTAGATATTTAAATCACATTTATTTTAGTTGCGACCACCTCTCTTCAAGATTAAAAGTGTAGTGACCTCTAAATTTGAAACTAACTTCTAATTTTGTTAGAACCATATAGAATTTTCAAGAATTGACAGGTCATCAACTGGGGAAATATAAATAAATGTATTTTCGGGGTGCTTTCGATCAATAAATTTTGTCATGAATTTGCAGTAAATCAAGTTTTCTTTGGCGGAAAGTATTTCAGTGATTTCTCCAACATAGTGCGTTGAGGTTTTAGATTTGAATTCGACAATTATAAAATCTGCAATGGAATAATTAGATGCCACAGAGTCAGGACTGTCAGGAGTAAGATATGTTAAAATATCCTTCATTGTTTCGTAATCAGATGAGGAGTCTCGAACGGAGAAACTATTGAAATCACTTGTGTCAGACCTCCCCCCTCCCCCCTTCTACGAGCTGCTGTTCTTCTTGGTCGGAAAGTACCTTCGGAGCCCCATGTTTATTACTAAACAAACGCCGCCTTTTTCGAGACAGTGTGGAAGGTGTAATGCCAAAGATTTTCGGTACTGCTCTCAATGACTTGCCAGTGTCAAGCATCGCCAAGGCATTTTGCAAAGTTTCGTCGCTATATTTTTATATGTACGTGCACCAAGAACCCTTCTTGCATTTCTGGGCATGTTGCAAGTTAGCGACTAAGCGTTGCAAGTTAGCTGCAAAATGTTCTTTTCTAGAAAAAAAAAATTTAATCAGACCATATTAAGATCTTGAAAATTTTAGGTGATGGTTCGGAACGTTTGCCCAATGCAAATATCGTTATTACACTTCTCTACTAATTTTAGTTTATTCTACGCATCCGAAGTTTTTTTTATCAACAAAACATCACTAAAATTGTATATAATTCAGCTAAAATTATCCATGTTATAAGTTACCCAAGTAGCATTTTTAGACACATTTTGGTAAATGTATCGAAACCTATGTTTCTGTTTCCAACACAAAAAGGAAACTGTTGGCAACTAATTTGGAAACATTTTCGAAACGTACACATTTTAAATGGCGCTATTGCACGTGTTTCCGAGTGGTTGGTACTAGCTGTGACTTTCGCTGTTTCGACGCGTAATCGAAATTTTTATCGACAATGTGTCGAAAATGTTTCGAAAATGTTATATGAAATGTGTTTATTCTCAATCTCAGAGGGCGCTATTTGATTATGTCAAAATGGACACAATAAGGAAATAAATAATTTGAATTACCTGCAGGTTACGGAACAGAAGGAAAACCATATGAAGACGAAATAATTTCGCCATGATGTATTTGTGAGAAGTGAAATTTGAATGTCATGAATAATTATTTCCATTAGTTATTGAAAAAGAGAAACATAAAGCATTGACGAAATAAATTTTATCATGTAATTTAGTCATTTAGCTTTATATTTTTGACGCGCTCTCAATTTATCTGCATTTAAAGAAAAAATAATTTTTTGCAAAAAAATAAAATTAAAAATATTTTTAAAATTTCACTTACTTATTTCTTTTTTAAATCAAATTGGCTAGTAAGATGGAAATAATGTAACAACTTTTCGGCTTTTCAAAAGATGCAGAAATTTAATTAAAACCAATTTTAACAAGATAAAAGTTCATTTGTCAAAATGGCCTCCAGAACGCAAGTTATTAGCCTAGTTCAAAATGGAGTCGAGACACAATTTCTAGTATTGAGTTTCCATAATGTTTCGAATATTATGTACGTATAATTAACAGATACATTATGGAAACAGAAACACTGTTTCGATAATGTATTGAACAAACATAGCTAAATTAAAATTGACTTAAGTACACGGTACCGGCACTTTATAAACTCCATTTCTTTTGTTATAACCTGTCATGTTGCCGAAAGTTTCGAAAATTTTTGTCTTCATATGTTTCGTAAATGATTGGATACCATTGTTTGGTAAATATTTCGAAGCAGAAAAATACCAATGTGTTTCGATTCACTTAAATCGAAAATATATCGCTACAATTTGGAAACGCATGTGTCATTCATAACTTCACCATTTTATCTAAAAATGTTTCGAAAAATATTTACTCCCCCGTGTATTAAATGTGTCGACACTAAGGTTTGTAAAATGTTTCGAAACAAATAGTTCAAGAATGTTTCTAGTAACAGAATTCGAAAATGTGTCGAAAAAGTTTCGGAACACATGCGTCGCGACACAATTTTTTTCTTCGTATCGAAAATGTTTCGAAACGTTTCTCAGCAAAGAATTTGTGTCCAATTTGTGTCTAAAAATGCTACTTGGGTACACTTACCGCCAAATTTTCTTGCACACCACGATCTGCGACCGCCGAACAATGAATAGGTCGATTGAGCGCAGTGCGATCTCTTATAGTTTGGGAGATACAGGGCCGTAATTAAAGACATGCATTTTGTTGCAAGTAACCTCCCAGTTGCAAGTTGGGCGCTTTTACGGTAACAAATAAATATGGTACTTACCTATTATTTAAAAAAAAAACAATAATATTAATTAAAATAACAGACTTGATCGACCGACATAGAAAACAAAGCCATATGCAATAACTACACGCCAATTACAGGACATTCGCCGAAAATAGCCTCATAATGAAGATTTAATATGGCTATCCGTCAACAGATGGCGTTATAAGATTGGCTGGTTTAGGCTTAAAACCACTGTTAGATAAAATACTAACTTTTGATGCGATGGTTTGCTACTAAAACCACTGTGCCTGAAAGGGTTAAGCTACGATCGACCCTTTCAAAAGTTCTTCGGTGCGGTAAACGCCGATGGGGAAATGTATCAGAATAAATTCTTCTTACGTCCACACAATTACCGAATGCTTGTCCATAAGTTAGATGCAGAGATTAGATTAGATTGTGAGCATTAATGAGATGTAATAATTTATTTAATTATTTTAATGCGTTGTATTAATCGTAAAGTTATTTGATTAGTTCGTCGGTCTTATGGCATAAGGCCCTATCTCGTTTTGTGCAAGTTTTCAGGAGAGCAATTTAAAGAAAACTAATATCTTTACGCCAACAGAATACAGAGAACTATACCGAATTTCGCTATCTTTTTTTGGAATTATGAAGAACAAACCATGTAGGGGAAGGTCGCCAATGATGGCACCTTTTTTTTACCACCTTATATATTTTTTAGTTCAAAGGTTTTAACCCATTTAACCATGTTAAAATATTTGTTACTACTTAATTATTCATTATAAAACTTTTAAAATACACAAAAACTAATTTTTTGGTAAAAAGAATAGAAAAGAAAAAACCACCAAGTACCTATGCAATCATAGGCAACGCAGTTGCCTATGATGGCATACTCCAGTAAAATGCAAAAATCTGAAGGACGCATACATGTAAAAGAAATATTTTTGTTAGGTACAGTTTGCACATTTTTATTGTTAAAAAATTCAAGCACATAAAACTGTTTAAAAACACAAAATAATATGTTTGAAGGTTGGAGACAATGATGTTTCTTGATCGATGAAAGAGTTTTGGGCTTCCATTGTCTTTATTTGTTTTAAATCACAACGTTTCAACTGGTAAGTATCTCCAGTCGTCTTCAGGTGAGTACTAAATAAGTAAAGTAACTACAAGACTATTTATACTAGCTAGGTGCACCTAAGCACAACTGAGGTGGGTGCAGTCATGCGTTCCCAAGCAGCAAGGGGTAGTTGAATCGACGTTGATTAAAGGTTGATTGGTGTCGTAGGCGTTGATATACCAAAAATCAACGTTGAATAAACATTATAAAAGCAACGTAATCATCAACGTAGTTTAAGTGACGTTTATTCAACGTTAAATATAGGTTGTAAGAGACCTTCAAGCTATTTTGTAAAAATAATTCTACTCATTGGCATATATTTTTCAAATATATACTAGGTATAGCAACTTTCAATAGTTTTAACACAGATTTAAAAAAAAAATTTTAAGTCGACTAAAGACGTTGAATAAACTTAGCATCATCTGAAATAAATACTGTATTAATAAAATTTAAGATATCAAAAAAAACCGGCTATTGCCGTTTATATCTTATTGGATGTACGTGTAATGTAGCAACATGATTACAAAGCCGACTCTATGTCAGTTACTTAAAAGTGGACAACGTTGTACTTCCATTCAAATTAATTTAAATTTCCCGCCAGAAGCGGGAGGATTGAGACATCACATGCAAAAACGCAACGCAACGCCGAGCGTCGGACAACTTGGTCTTTCCTTACAAGAAAGACAAAGATAAAGGCGATCTTTGACATTTGACAAATCCGAATTTTCCACGCGACCGCGTCCCTCCAAGTGACATGTGACCGTGTCCTTGTTGTTTGTTTGTAGGTGAGAACTGAGAAGAGAAAAGTGTTCAAATTAATAATTGCATTATTGCTGGTGTTATTATGGTACATTTATAAATGTTTCCACTATTTCCAGCCTGGATTTAACATTGATTGGTAAGTGAAATGTATAACATTTACATAAATAGAATTATATATAATGTTAACAAAATTTCGTATTACGGATGGCGTCTCTTTTTCGATTTTATATTATTACACAAAAAGTAAAAAACGGGTTTACTTTAGTTAGTTACTGGAATACAAGAATTCCTTCAAATATTAGTCACAAGTCTTCTGTGCGGAATTTTTTTTTTTTTTAATTTTTCAAGAAAAAAATAAGATACCTAACCTCTAACCAAAATTCACAAGGTCACGGGACCTGTGAAGCAAGCTGGGGCGCTGTTTTTCTACAAAATAGTAATAATTCTTCCTAGGCTCCTATTATAATGCCACCTTATAATTATATTATTCTGTTGTCCATAAGTAGCTATTAGTCTAATAAAAGGTAAGGTACCTAAATAAGTTAAATTTTTAATCAATTATTAGTACAGTAGTAAAATTGGTTGGTTGGTCTTTTTCTACATAAATATTCATAAAAAAGTGGTTTAATGTTAAGTTTATGTGTTGACATTTTTCAATGGAATTTTTAATAGTAGGTATGTGGAAAATTTCGTAAATATAGGTACTCGCTGCTAATTTTAATGCGAATGATCATTCATTACATTACGAGCATGGAAAGTGAGACATGACACTTTATATCATTTTTTTAACCTATGTTTTTACAGTAAGGCTATTCTGGTATGGGTGATTTGCTTAAATATTTGATTATTGTTTGAATATTCTAATTTGTGTAGAATATTTTAAAGTGCAAGTACAGGATGAATATCTTAAATTTGTCACCCCTTCTTTACTTTGTTATTTTTGAAAATAAAAAAACTTTTAAAAAACAAAAACAATAAATGATTTTTTTTCAACAATCCATCAATTAATCAAATCAGAACTCCGCAAATGATATAATAAAAAAATTTTGTAGGGGAATGTAATGTCTGATGTTTGGTAAGCAGAAATAAATAAATTTGGATTATGACTGAGAATGTGCCTTTTAGATGAATACGAGAAAGCTAAAGAAAAGAGAAGTGAAGCCCAATTTACATCTGATATTAAATCAGACAGTGAAATAGACTTAAATAATAGGACAAAAAGACAACGTAAACCTCCATATGTATACAGCGACTCTAGCGATAGTGACAGTCAAATTCAAAGCAAATTAGTCAACAAGAAAAAAAAGCTTCCAAGACCTCCCCCTATTGAAAATGAAAGTGATGGTAAAAACTTTTCAGTACTTTGCTTTTTTGTTTTTTAAAATTTAAATTGAAAAAGTATTTTTTAATTTTGTTTGTGCATTTATTTTAAAAAAGTTTTATGTATATAATGCCTTATGTCTCAAATAAAGTAATCGCAAACATCTTGGTGATTTTATTTTATTTGAAAACTGCTTTAAAATAGCTATATTATTTTAAAACACTATCTTTAAAGGTAGCAATTTTTTGCTGCCAGCGGGATATAAGGATGGACATTTAAAATAGTATATTACTAAACTAGTTTTGTAAGACATGTTTACACTCGATCAAAATAGCACTCGTATACAAGTTCTAAAGAACAAGTGTTGTCAAATCTTATGGAGCAGTTCTCTTCAATATTTTTTCTACTTTTAGTATTTTTATGCCTTACTTTTAAAAAATATGTCATAAACATGTAAAGCAATGTTATCTTAACTTTCAAATGAAATGGACATTTTGGATTTCATTATATTGGCTACTCATTATAAAACCTAAATTGTTATTACACCGAAATGAAGCAATAAAGTAGAAAAATTATTTTAAATAGGTAGATTATCTGACGTCTTAAAGACATCTGGTCAACGTAAAATACGACGTAAATCGAGACGTTGATTCAACGGTCACATTCAACGTTGTATCAATTATGACATTGTGCCGTCCTGTCAACGTAGATTCAACTGTTGTTACAACGTAATGCAACGTTGGGAAGTATCGTACATTCAACGTTGTATCGACCAATCCTTGCTGCTTGGGTTCAGTTGGCACGCGATCCTATCCTAAGATTACATCTATTTAACAAAGGTTTCCAGATATTTCTTAAGTCTAATGATGGTTTACTAAAGCAGCCTGGACTCTGGTGCATAGCAGCAGCATCCTTAAACTTTCTTTTTCTCCAGTGTGGTTCCTTATGTAGGATTTCAGCTTCTGACCACATGATATGGTGGCCATGTTTCCAGGCATGGTCAACTGCACCTGATTTTTCGGTCTCTCCTTTTAACGTATTATTTTTGTGTTCTTTAATCCTTGTCTCGAGTGGTCTTAATGTCTCACCTATATAATCGCCAATATTTACATGGAATAGTTTGAATCCAAAGCAATGGAACAGGAAAAGAAGAAACCAAAAATGTGGCTGAGATATGTGGATGACACCTTCATTATTTGGAATGGAACCGATGACGAACTAAGAGATTTTCTAGATCACCTTAATAGCTTAACACCAACAATCAAATTCACCATGGAGAAAGAAGAAAACAACCAATTACCGTTTCTAGATTTCAACGTGAAGAAAAATGGCAACAGCATCCAAACTTCAGTATACAGAAAACCTACGCATACAGGTCAGTATCTCAATTTTACATCAAATCACTCAAACAGCACGAAACATGGCATAGTTAAAACCCTCGTGGATAGAGCAATTACAATCTGTAACTCGGAAGAAGCACTTAAAAAGGAAGCTCACCATATCAAGACCGACCTCAACAAAAATGGCTACCCCACAAAATTAGTTGACAAAATATTGGAAAATTGTAATAATCGACCCAACGCGCAAGAAGCAGAAAGAGAGGCACAACCAACACTCAATATTCCGTATGTCAAGGGAGTATCTGAGAAAATAAGAAGACTAGGACAACGATATAACATCAACACCGTATTCAACTCGAGAGACACCCTAAGAAGCCACCTGACGAACACAAAACCTATAAGTCAAAAAGATAGGAAAAACTGCGTGTACCAGATCCCCTGCGAGTGCGGCCAATCTTATATAGGTAAGACATTAAGACCACTCGAGACAAGGATTAAAGACCACAAAAATAATACGTTAAAAGGAGAGACCGAAAAATCAGATGCAGCTGACTATGCCTGGAAACATGGCCACCATATCATGTGGTCAGAAGCTGAAATTCTACATAAGGAACCACACTGGGGGAAAAGAAAGTTTAAGGAAGCTGCTGCTATTCACAAGAATCCAGGCTGCTTTAGTAAACCATCATTAGACTTAAGAAATATCTGGAAACCTTTGTTAAATAGATGTAATCTTAGGATAAGATCGCGTGCCAACTGAACGCATGACTGCACCCACCTCAGTTGTGCTTCGGTGCACCTAGCTAGTATAAATAGTCTTGTAGTTACTTTACTTATTTAGTATTCACCTGAAGACGACTGGAGATATTTACCAGTTGAAACGTTGTGATTTAAAACAAATAAAGACAATGGAAGTCCAAAACTCTTTCATCGATCACAAAATAATATATTACATTCTAGGGAACATGTTTAAAACTTAAAAAAAAAATTAAAACATTATCAGGAAAGTGCAATCTAAAGATATATTCAAAAACTTTACAAAGCATATAAGTAGTGTTTAGGGACATAGACACAAAGAAACGTAAAAGTAGCGCCGTTTTGAATATGACGCATATGATGGCATACCTATTTATATGTATTTATAGGTATGCCATCATAGGAAACCAATGGATATGCCATCTTAGGAATATGTCACACTTCTAGTATATAAATTATAAAAAATTAAAACCACAACTTAGATTTAAAATAATCATAGCAAAGTAACATCTATATCCTATAGTTATCGGAAAAAAATCGTGCATTCTAATTTAATGCACCTAACATAATAAATTTTTGGTTTAAAAACTGGCTAATCGCCACTTAGCAATTTTTGTTCTATTAAATAACTTTACATAAAAACGTCCTTCACGACTGAAATTCGACTCACAACTGAACGGTCAATACGCGCACCCGTCTAACTATGCGGCATGACGCAAACCCGGTGAATTCCAGAGATACCTGTGGTATGCCATCATGGGAAGTATGCCATCAATGGCGACCTTCCCCTAAGTTTTTTGGGAAATACCACATTTTAAAATAGAAATTAACATTTGGTTGTAATAATGGTTTATGTGAGATAGGGCCTTTTGTAAAGACACTAAAAATGTTATTGGTATATTTTGGTCGAGATAGGCCCTTCGAAGTAGAAATAAAATGACCGAGATTACGCCTGTTTTTTATAATAAGTAAAACACAAAACAGTAAAAAATAACAAAAATAAAGAAAAACTAAATTTCATATTAAAGAAGCATGATTAAAAATATTATTTTAAAACGAAAACAGAATAAACTCGGGAACAAATCGAATTTATAGTCATTATTTTAACATAAAAAACGAAAAATGTATCTCTACAAAATTGAAATCTTTATTATTACAGCCTAATACTATAAACAGTAAAAAAATACGACAAAAAACTTTTATTTTATTTTTGAGTATGTGGGAATGAGCGGTAAAATAATTTATCTTCAGGCGAAGAAAGAGCCAGAACAAAGGGACATTAGATTTTCATACTTTAACATAGATATAGGCCTTTGCTCTTTATTTAATTTTTTGACCATTAAACAATGTAGCATTTGCCTTTTTAAAGACATTGAACGGTATTGCCTGTCTACGTGGCTAGTTTTAAAAAATATTTTATTAGAATCTTCCTTTTTTACAAAAAACTTAAATACATCCGACCATTTAAATTCATTTCAGGTGTCATCCGTTTTTATAGATTTGATTATTAGATCTTCGCTTAACTTTTTATAATCTAAAAAGTCATCATAATTTAGATGGTAAACTTTATAAGGCTTGTTTTGCTTTGCCAAGCGAAACACTGGAACCAACTGTTACGGGCCTAAGCCAAGATTCTATCGAAAATTGTCACGATAAAAAGCCCTATCTCAAGATTCGCCTTATGCTGTAATAAAACTGTTCATATTTCGAGATAGGGTCAACTGTTTTGTCGCTTTTATAAAGAATTAAAATGATTTCAAGTTAGGACCCTTGGCTAAAAACAAATATACAATAAAACAACATATTCTATGACCTTAACGCATTTTGGCCCTATCTTGAGCTAGGGCCTTATGTCAAAAGACCGACGAGTTATTGTGTTCAAATAGCGTATGTTAACAAACTTGATTATTAAATAAATTTTAAATCAATGCTTAAACGTGATATACGAAAACCATATTTTTCTCGAAAACCGCTAATTCCATCGAGAAAAATGTAGAGTACCCTTTTTTAAATAAAAATAACTATAGTTAAATCAATAGAATTCCCGTTGCACGTCATCAATCAGCTGATAATTGAAAATCGGTCAGGAAACATAAGAAAATTAAATTTGGGCAAAAAATATATAAATTTCATGCGATATTGAATGTTAAAGAAACTTAATGTATTCTTCTTTGATGCTAAGCCGCTTAAAGGAGATGTTTTTTAAATTTAACCTTTTAAAAATTATTATCTCTTGAATTTTTTGGGCTGACAGTTGGCAATAGAAGTATCAACGCATCGGTGATGCCAGTTTATTTCTTGGCGAATTTTGATTGACGTTTATTGTTTTCATTTCGTGTTTTCGTGAGTCGTTTTTAACTAAAACTGCAAATCCTTTTATAAATAGGATTAAAAACTGATCTTTTAAGAACAACAAAGGGATTCATACACATTTCTATTGATTACGTTGTTTACCTTTATTGAAAAATGCCGAAGCATTTCCTTACTGGGGTATTTTGATTACAAACTGGCAACACTGCTGATACTCGAAGGTATGACGTGCAACGGAAATTCTTTTGATTTAACTTTATACTCAAAACCCAATATTATATGCAGTGACGTAGCAGTCGAAACCATGGAAATCAAGGCAAACCGCCAATGATAACACAGTATTTTGGCAGTTTTCATGGTTTCGACTGCTACGTCACTCAGTCAAATCAGTTTTTAGCTTTGTAAAATGACACCTGTCAAACATTTGGCCCAACGAGTGTGGTGGCAAGTCCGTTCATGACTTCCCTGACGATGTAAAACATCTAATGTGGTACGGTTTCACGAGTCTCTATGGCGTACACAAAATACTAATATTTCATTAAATTATACGTGTCGGTTAAAAAGTTGGAGCCGACAAGATAAGTCGCTGGGTACCTCTTTGGAACCCTGTACCTTCGTTCAGCGCTACACCTTCGGGTCCCGTTATCGCGATACATATCACTCTACGACGTTAACCATTTTATCAGAAAATTTTTACATATTTGTAACACTCGTCTCATGGTTAAGAATTTGAAAATTTCAAATTTTTCCCTACATATAGATATTATGTGAAAAATTTTGCACTCTTAATTTCAACCAATCAGAAGCTTGATTTTTCTTCGGTTACCATAGAAACCTAAAGAATAACCGGAATTTTTTTACGTTTGTGGTAAAATTAATAAATGCAAATTTTCCTGAAACGTCCTTTATTCAATATAAGAATATATGATATTTCACCTGGATTAGCAGATTACAGTTAATAAAAAAACAAAATATAAGATGTCTTTAGGTTATTTATCAAAGACTTATACAACTTAAGCTGTAAAATATCATTTCATTTCACTAACAAATTTCACATTTTATTGATTACCTAAGTAAACCTTAAAATAAAATTAACAAAAAATGATGTTCCACCAAGTTTAGTTGAATAGAGCTAACAAAATATGAAAATATAAAATGTTTTTAAGTTACTTATCAATGGTTCATATAACTAAAGCTGGAAAATTATATTTTGTTTCACCAACAAATTTCTTATTTTGTGGCGAATCTGGCCATATTAAAGTAGATACATGCTTCAAAAATATTAATAAAAAATGATGTTCCACCACACTCGTTGGGCCAAAATTTTGACAGGTGTCATTTTACAAAGCTAAAAACTGATTTTTTAAATACTTTATACTTAAAACCCAATATTATATGCAGTGAAGTAGCAGTCGAAACCATGGAAACTGCCAAAATACTGTGTTATCATTGGCGGTTTGCCTTGATTTCCATGGTTTCGACTGCTACGTCACTGCATATAATATTGGGGTTTGAGTATAGTTATTTTTATTTAAAAAAGGGTACTTTACATTTGTCTCGATGGAATTAGCGGTTTTTGTATATCACGCTTAAGCATTAATTTGAAATTTATTTAATAATCAAGTTTGTTAACATACGCTATTTGAACACAATAACTCGTCGGTCTTATGACATAAGGCCCTATCTCAAGATAGAGCCAAAATGCGTTAAGGTCATAGAATATGTTGTTTTATTGTATACTTGTTTTTAGCTAAGGGTCCTAACTTGAAATAATTTTAATTCTTTATAAAAGCGACAAAACAGTTGGCCCTATCTCGAAATATGAACAGTTTTATTACAGCATAAAGGCGAATCTAGAGATAGGGCTTTTTATCGTGACAATTTTCGATAGAATCTTGACTTAGGCCCGTCACAGTTGGTTCCAGTGTTTTGCTTGGCAAGGCAAAACAAGCCTTATAAAGTTTACCATCTAAATTATGATGACTTTTTAGATTATAAAAAGTTAAGCGAAGATCTAAGAATCAAATCTATAAAAACGGAAGACACCAGAAATGAATTTAAATGGTCGGATGTATTTGAGTTTTTAGTAAAAAAGGAAGATCCTAATAAAATTTTCTTACCGAATATCCCACGTGTTTCAATTAATAACTGGTAATTTTTTCTCGATCAGGATTATTCTTAGAAAATTATCCCTCGCCTTCGGCTCGAGATAATTTTCAAAATATTCATGACCTCAGAAAATTTTTCGGTAATAATTTAATCACTTGAGATATTATAAGTAAAAATTTTATACTCTTAATTTCAAGCAATCAGAAGTTTGATTTTTCTTCGGTTACCATATAAACCTAAAGAATAACCGGAAATTTTTGACGTTTGTGGTAAAATTAATAAATTAAATTTTTTCTGAAACGTTATTTCAAAGACATTTCAAGAATGTCAAAATCATAACGCACGAATTAGAATGGAGTCAAATTTGTTTGGCAATACAATAAGGATAAGTAAACAGATTTGTATGTATTTGTAGATTTGTAGATACATGCTTCAAAAATATTAACAAAAAATGATGTTCCACCAAGTTTAGTTGAATAAAGGTAATAAAAAATAAAAATATAAAATATAAAAGTTACTTATCAATGATTCATATAACTAAAGCTGAAAAATTATATTTTATTTCACCAACAAATTTCTTATTTTGTGGAGAATCTGGCAATATTAAAGTAGATAGATGGCTTCAAAACTATAAACAAAAAATGATGTTCCATCAAATTTAGTTGAATGAAGTTAATAAAAAATTAAAATATAAAATGTTTTTAAGTTACTTACCAATGATTCATATAACTAAAGCTGAAAAACAGTGGCGGAACTACCGGTGTTCTATGTGTGCAAAGCACACGGGCCCGGGCTAGAAAGAGGCCCGGGAGCGGAGTCACAAAAACATAAAAATGCAAAAGAAAATGTTCTCATAGCAAAAAAAAAATGCAATACTCCGGAAACGTATCCGCAAAACTACTTTACTCAATACTTTTATAGATACCTAGTAACTGAAATAATCACATAAAACGGCCCTAATTTTTTTTATTATTGTTTTTATTAAACCGCAATTCGCAATATCGGCATTTAGTTTAAAGGACGGTGTTTGTGTCAAAATAACTTTAAAAAATTGACACCCACTCGATGGTCATCGAGACACGATGCATTAGAAGCTCTTCGTTTTAGATGAATGGATATTTTTAAAAACACTGGCAAAAATAATTTTAACCTCTACAAATAAAGCGGAAGTTAATGAAGCATAGTCTTTAAGAAAACACTTGGAAATATTTAAAACCATTTTGCTTATTGTTTTTCAAAATAAAATTTTAAAGAAAGTTGTCAAAACTTTTACAAAAAAAAAGAGCAAAATATTGAAGCTGCATCTAAAATGTTTACCACAGCCACTGAAATCGTAAATCAAATGAGAAATAATTTTGATGTAATTAAAACGGACTCTGTTATTTTGGCTAGGCAATGGGGCACTACTCCTGAATTCGAAAACAAAAGGATATCAAGACCAAAAATAATTTTTGATGATGTTAATAACCATTATCAAGTTCCCCAACGTTTCACGAGATCATTCTCTTTCTGATAAGGATATTTACGATATGAGTCAAAGCCATGCATCTTCAATATCTATAGAAGATATCGCTGATAAAATTTCATCGCAAGTGCTTTCATTTAGAGAATGTTTTAGTTAGATAATTTAACTTCTATTTTTGATTTATTACATTTTATATTGGAATAAAATTATTATTAATCTTCCAGTTTTAGTGAAATTGTAACTGTCTGCATTTTTTTTTGACCATCCCTATTTCGGTTGCATCAGCTGAACGGTCTTTTTCCAAGTTAAAGTTATTTAAAACTTATTTGAGAAATTGCATGACCGATAACAAACTATCGGCTTTAGCAATTATTTCTATAGAAAATGAGGAGGCTCAAAAAATAGACATTTCTAATCTGATTTCAAACATTGCGCAATTGCGCATGCAAAAGCAAGAAAAAAAGATTTTTCTCTGCAATCATCCACAAACTGGCATCTTTCTGGCGTGATTTGACGCCACAAAGTTCATTATTCCAGTATTGTTAACCGTTGCTACGCAATGAGTCATATGACGATACAGGAATATATTATTCCCGGCCTAGGCCGAGAATATAATATTCTCGTATCGATATATTATGGCCCATTGCTTCGCAACGCTTAACAATACTGGAATAATGACTTTTAATTAATTTTTTAGTATGCACAATCATTTTATTTTTGTATTTATAATAATAAAGCAGCAAGCACACAACATTCTAAACATAAAATACATAATGGCTAAGTTCCTTTTAGTCACTTTTAAACAGCAAAGCAAAGCTAACGGCTTGAGAGTTGAGGGTTATTTTTGTATTTATTTTATTTTCTTTTCGATTGCAGAAAAAATAGTATGTGCACATAACAATAATTGCTTTTTTGTGTACCTACTCAAAATGCATAAATTAATATGGTTATCACTAATAATACTCCGTATAGGTATCATAATGGGGGGCCGGCAAAGTTTTCGCACACGGGCCCGTGACTACGTTGTTCCGCCACTGCTGAAAAATTATAATTTATTTCACCCACAAATTTCTTATTTTGTGGAGAATCTGGTCATATTAAACAGGATACATATATGGCTTCAAAAATATTAACAAAAAATGATGTTCCACCAAGTTTAGTTAAATGAAGTTAATAAAAAATGAACATATAAAATGTTTTGTTATTCCATGGCTTATTATGATATTAGTTTCAGTAATAGTAATATTATGTAATTTCTAATAAAAAAATTAATTTTTACGTAGGTTTTTTAATAAATAGTGTAAAATTTTCTTACCGAATATCCCACGTGGTTCAATTGATAACCGGTAATTTTTTCTCGATCATGAATATTTTTTGAAAATTTCCGGTAATAATTTAATCACCAAGGATATTATAAGTGAAAATTTAAACTTCCTACCTTGTCTGGAAGTCCGTTTCTTTCCAGAAAAACATCGTTATATTCAGCTTATTTATTATTTATATTAACTTATAGCACCCACCCCGTATTAGTCCGTTGAACATACTTATTTTCCGCCTTTTTCACTATGGTTGGTTGACTTTGCTATCTACCGGAGTGGCGACTACAAAGCTTTCCTCTGTTGTGGGTTCGGAGAGAATCTGTGTGCGTAGCAGTCCGCCTGTGTATTCCAGGGTCGTCGAGAGCCAGGTCAGGCCCGGGGGCTGTGCGGTATCCCGGGCCCGGGCCCACTCCAAGGGTTGTCAGATTTAAAATATTAATAAGCGGGAGGTAGGGTCCTAGCCAGTGGCGGCTTGTGACTTATTAACTTGGGGGTGCACTAAAAGCCCGCTGCAGGCATTTTAAAAATTTATGATTACCTACTTATTTTATTAAAAATGAAATAGATAAAAAAAATAAAAAGGCCAATTTATTTTTCATTAGTGGGTACATTGTTTAAAAGTAAAGTTCATTCTTCTGTTTTTATTTGCAGCAAACTTATCAATAACAATAAAGTCCCTAGATTTACACTTAGTGGTCTGTGTCCAGTTAATTTTGAGTTTAGGTCTTCCCTCAATTTTAATTTTAATTTTTTGCTCAATACTTAGGTAATGAGCTAAAATTGTTTCTCAAATATTCCACATTCATAGTCGTTTTGGCATTAAAACTGTTCATTTTTATTAAAATAAGTCTTTACGACCCCAAAATAATAACAAAAATATAATTTTTAAATAAGAAACCCATTGTTAGTCAATTCTAAAATGTACAAAATTTTCAGGTAGGTCCTCCAAAAGAGATGAAAGTTTTATAAATTCTTCGAATAATACGTCCCTGTTTTCACGAAGTGGCGTATATCGCATTTTTTTTAAACTCGCTTTATTGCATAAAATGTACCATTATACGTAATCTACTAGGACACAAAGTGGCGTATATGTCCGACCACTGGTTCAAAAAGTACACCAAAAAGTATGTTGGACGTATAAGCAAAACCAGCAAATGCGAATACCACAAGCAGGCATATATGATACACGCCTATTCGTGGCATTACATTTCCACCTCGTTAAACAGGCGTTTATGATATACGCCTGTGTTACTCCGTCAATGTTTCTTTATTTCTTGTCGAGAAGTGAAAATATTGAACTAATAACTCAGTACTTCTTTGAAACAAATCATGGACAAAGTGAGGGAGATTCGGCCCACAGTGCTATTTCGGCTTGTATAAAAAAAACGGAAGATATTTTTCTTCCTACCCAGCTGGTACCTGTTTTCAAGTTGGCTATATAGAAAAGGGCATCCTTATATAGTAAAAGAAATGCAATATAAAAACTTTTGGGATTTTAAGACACTATCCGAAGATCTCAGAGTGTTATCAATAAGAAAGGACAATCAAGGAGAAGATTTTAAGTGGTCCGAAGTTCGAGTGGTTAAAGTTAAAAAACGAAACCTAGATACAATTTTTTTTAAAACAGGTCGACTTCAGGATTCATTTAGACATATTTCTCTCTCCAGAAAAGTTAATGCAGGCAATATTGAACTTAAAAGTTTAAATAAAAGCTAACTGAAAATTCCTGAGAAGAAATACGAATCATTACGGTCTCTCTGCGAAGGAAAAAATCCGGTAATTAGACAAGAGGCCTACAAAGACTATTATTTAAATTTAATCCATTAATGTATGTACCTAATGTTTGTATTTTTAATGTTAATGTAAATGACTGTAGTTTTTGATAAATAGAGATGGTTATTTTAATTGTAACAATTATTTTAATTTGTTTTGCGGAGACGTATATCGCTGCTCCGAGTTAGAAAAAAATGTACAAAGAGGCGTATATACTTTTTTTTTCGTTTTGTTACTATACTAATACATAATTTTTTAAAAACATAAGTTAGTATTGTAGTGTTGGCCCATATAAATATCATATTAACAAAACAGACAGAAATGTTAAATATTGTTTTAGTTGGACATAGAGACAATTATAAAAAATGTTTAAACAGCTCTCCTGCAGAATTTAAAAAATCGATATACGCCACTTCGTGAAAACAGGGACGAATAAATCGATGTTAATACAAATATTGGGCCGGACAGGCGAGAACAAAATGTTTCGATATTTGATACTTAGAACATTAATTATTCGCCAAGTCGCCTAACAATTTACATACCTATGTAATGTTTACAAAGTAATTTTTTGTCAACAGAGATTTTATATTTTTTTTATAATTTATCATATTTTTTTGACTGCGCAGCCCGAGCACGGGCCCTTAAAAGAGACGTGGGCCAGGGAAATTTGCTCCCCCCCTCTTGTCAGCCCTGTGTATTACCTACTTGTGAACCCTAAATATTGTGAAGCAGTTTAGTTATGAAGTTACTTTCTGTTATTTAGGTGTATTTCCTTTCTGTGGTAAACTTTTTTTGAAGTAGGTATTGCAGTAAAAATATAATCACTTAAACGATGAGTTTATTCTGGAAAACTCGAATAGAGAGCAAACGTTACAATGCTTCACAATATTCTTTATAATTTCAATAGCCCCCCATACACCAGCGGATAACTTAACGAATTTGATATGGCACGAGCCAAATACGCCGATAAAAGTTTAGGTGTATGTGGCGAGCCGAGCTTCATCGGACCGTGTAATATCTGCCACGGATGATATCAGCCGGTTTTAACCCATCAGTAGATTCGCTAGGTTAATTTGGAACGCGTATCAAGTCGTCCAACTTGGTTTGAGGTTAAATTAAAATAATAATAACAAATAATGTCTCTCGATTCACGTTACTTGTCAAGCGAATTTATTTTCAAATGTACTTCCATCATACTTAACAAATACCTGAAAGTATCATTATACATCCTTAAATTATTACGGAAATCATTTGGCTCGTCTTGTTGAAGTTCTTTCAAGAGTAAAATATGACTCAGTTCATCTCTACGAGAAATCCAGTTTTTTACTCACTTGCTCCGTTTTTTTGATTTTTGTTTATTGGCAATAAATAAATACGCTATGGCACAAGCTATAGCGCGTCTTCGCTTGGTACTCATTTTTAAAACTCACCGAGTATATAAATAAATCCGAGTCGATCTAAAACCACTGGTTAAATCTTTCAGGAATTCCAAAAGATCGCGAGACAAGCCAAAACTGTTATAAAACGTGGAGTTTTGTCCCATTAACGAGAAGATTTTTAATCTGTCGAACCTAATCGGGTTATTAAGTCGGCGAGCCAAATTCGGCTGCCCAAAAATGACGAGAGTTTTGGTACGTGCCGAGCCTAGCTCGCAGATCAAATCCGAACGGATCAAATCGGTCCAACTTATATTATGTTGGTGTATGGGGGTCTATTGGCTTATTGATTACTTTGGCTCACAACAACCTATCGATTTCTGGATAGGAGCGCGAAATTTAATAACATAGGAGTACCTCAAGGAAGTATTTTGGGGCCTTTACTTTTTATTTTATATATTAATGACATGCCATTAGTCCTAAAATTTCTTAAAATACAAATGTTTGCTGATGATACTCTTATCTATATAAGCGGTAAAAATCTTTTGGAAATTTTGGAAATTTTAAATTCAGAACTGATTCTATTGTCAAACTGGTTAAAAGTTAACAAATTAAAATTAAATGTTTCTAAAACAAAATGTATGGTTATGGGTGTAAATTTAAATAATTATAAAAATATAAATATTTTAATTGATGGTGATAAACTAGAAATAGTCAATTCTTTTAAATATTTAGGTATATTGATTGATTCAAAATTAAAATTTAATAACCAATTCGAAAATTTAATTTACAAAATTGCGGGAAAAATTAGTTATTTTAAAAGAATAAGTTTAAATTTAAAATTTTATTCGAAAAAAATTGTATACAATACTTTAATTTTACCACATTTTCTTTATTGTTCTACAAATTTGTTTATTGCGGATGAAAGTGTAATAAATAGATTACAAATTTTACAAAATAAAGCAATGCGAATTTTACTTAATATGGATAGATATACAAAAATTAATGTGATGTTAAAAAAATTAGAATGGTTAAATGTAAAAAATTTAGTATTGTTTTTGGTTCTAATATTTATTTTTAAAATTCAAAATGATTTGTTACCGCCACATTTAAAGCAATTGACTGTTCTAAATAGTGATCAACATAATTATTTAACACGAAATAACAATAATTTTTTTCTTAATAATTTTTCAAAAAATATTGCATATAAATCAGTTTTTCATAAGGGTCTTATTGAATTTAATAAATTAAACAAGTCAATTAAAAATCAAAAAAGTTTAAAATCTTTTAAAAAAAGTTTAAAATCTTTCTTATTAACTCAACAGGACAAACAAAGTTTCAAAAGGTCATTTAATTCAAAAAATAAATAAAAAAAAGGGTATAAACTTGTTAAAATGTATAACTATATTGACCGTCGCGCTTTAAGACTTCGAGATACTGGTAGGAGCGAGACTTTCCGCGCGTTTTTCGCGCCCGAAATTTGTATCTTCGACTAACTGATTGAACTAAACTATTCTAACTTAACTGATTTCCTTTTGGTGTTATTTTGGCGTTAACTGATCTTTTATATCGTCGGTTTAAAGGTAAAATTCACTAAGTGCGAAAAATGTTATTCCTGACTACAGATATTTTTCAGTTGTCGAATAAAGACAACTGTTAAAGAAACCCATTACTTTCGATTACATGAAAGAAATTTGATAATAACGGCTTTTCTTTTTTTTTATTGCAACTTTTGTATAAAATCACTGTTATCTTCTAAACCAGTGGTTCTTAACCTTTTAGTGATGAGGGACCATTTGAGTAAATTTTTGTCTTGTTATGGACCACAAACGGTCTGGCGGTAATACAAGTTATTCCAACATCACATAGAAATGTCTTGATGGTTATTTTTAATTATTAAAAGCGCCAAGAATCCCTGCCACATAAGTATATGGTTGAAAATAAAGTTAGGTAACGTAAAGCAGTTTCTCGAATTTTAGGGAATTGTTTTTTGGGCCCAAAAATCTTTAAGTTTAATTCCTGCTTCGAATGTATTCTTGCAGGTACTATCGTGTTGTATTTCAATTATTTCTTCTTGAATTGCATCAGGCACCTCAGAAATATTGACAATGAAATGATTGCGGATCAGTTCTCGAATACCTTTGTCCTCGCAGTCAGGAAAATAGCAATTAAATTCATTTTTTAAGTTTTACAAATGGAGTGTAATGTGCTTTTTCATTTCTCCTGTGATCTCAACTCATTAATAATTGGATTCAGCGTATCAAACGCTGAAGAGTTCTCTCTTTCGACTTTGCTGATCCATAGGTCGATTTTAGCGGTAAACGCACTGATTTTATCTTCAAATGCAAATATATTGCTCGTGCATTCCAACTTCATATTTCCTGACCTTTGCAGCTGAATGTTCAATTTATATAGTTGTGCAAAAAAATACACTAAATAAGCGAAATGTATTTGAAATTTGTACTGACAGAACTGATCCAGAAACTCTTTGTTCTCCTTATTAGTTAAGAATAATTTTACTTCCTCTCTCAGTTCATACAACCTTGACAGCATGTTTCCTTTGGAAAGCAGCGTTTCGTGTTCAGAGTTCATATCAAAGTCTAATTTTTTGAAGAGACGTGTATACAGTGCACTCCTTTTTATAAAGTTGACTACTTTTATAGCTGACGTTATGTATAGTGGGAATCGTGGTTAATATGGTCGTCGTTTTAATAATTTTAGAATGACTTTGCGGACCACTTCAGATACTTTCAGGGACCACCAGTGGTCCACGGACCACCGGTTAAGAACCACTGTTCTAAACGATATGCTTATTCGCGCAGCTTCTTTGGAAATGTTGCACGCACCCTTATCTAAACTTTATTGATTCATTGCTTAACGTTAATTACGTCACTACCTTTAAAGATGTTAGTAAGAAAATACGAGATAAAGTTTAATTTTGGTTGAAATTTACTTCTAGCTACTGGTCTGAAGCCTTACCATCTTTTATAACCAAAAAGAACATCTAAAGGTTCTAACTAGATATTAACGCGCAGTCGCCATCTTTGATAACGCAACGCTTTCGGGATTGGACCTTAGGATATTAAGGAGGGAAATGCAAAAATTACATTTCTACGAATTCGTGTAGAGTCCCGGGCATAGCTAAGGTGACTCATATACTTTTTCCAAGAATGGTTTGAAGCTTGGTGCCTGGGGATAATGACACTAACATAGGTGGCAGATCTTCTGCAGCTTGTTTTAAGAATTCTTAACTAAACCTGACATCGAGCCGCGGGTAAATTTTAGCTTTAGTTTTTGTCTGGGGTCAGCGGTATTCAGTTGTTTAATTTAAGACAGAATAAAATAACTTGAATTATTTCGTACAGTGGCGCATGATATCCTATAGACAGACAATATTGGAAATTTTTGGTTTAGTTTTTAATGTTTTATACACTCATTATCGAACATAAATAAAAGTGTGTTTTAATATGTTAGTTTATGTTTAATAATAAATATTTTTCCGAGTTCATACCTCTTCAAATTTAATTTATAAATTTTGATGCACTTTTTTCTGCGATCCCCCTTTGAAATGAAAAGTTTTTATTTATTTATTTTTTATTTTATTTTATTAAGAGCCTTAATTTTTTCTTAAGACTTCTCCACTAGTAAAAATTATTATTTAAAATTTTTCAATTATTAAAAATTTTAATTTTTTAGTGAGGGCATAAGAAATTTTCTACTGCATTTTTTTAAACAGTTTTTTAAACTAAAGCGGTCTTTACACCTGTGAAGTTCTTCGTGAATATCTTCTTGAATTTCTTCGTGAAGTCGGTAGCATTTACACTGTGCATCAGCCTGATTATTTTTCATGTTAAATTTTCGTGAAGTTATTCACGAAGAAATTCACGAATTTATTTGACGTCCAAGTTGGCCATTTACATTATCGAAGTTAGCCCTGAAGTGACTTCATGAATAAATTCACGAAGAACTTTACAGGTGCAAAGACCGCTTAAGAAAAATAAATACTATATTTTTTTCTGTATTATTTTAACAATTATTTTTTGTTTTTAAAAGAAAATGCTTTAGTAATTCTCAACATCCCACTTGTGCATATTTTTCCCATTTTTTTAATTATTCTTGTTTGTAAGCAAGTCTCGCGCCCTCTACAAATTTATAGTGATTTAATAGATTAATAATTTCAGGTAAAGCTTGGTTTGACCATTTCTCGCTATCATATCACTTTTATCGCGTATCGCCAATTCGAACGCATCACATTATTTTAAGTTATAACAGCCCATCACCTTCTTTTTTTTATTTCTGCAATAATTTGTGAAAATTGACGTTACGGTATTTTGAAGTTGAAAGACTTTTAATTTCTTTTTAAATGATTCGTATTGTTTATTTTAAGAAAATTTCTCGATAACGAGCAATCTAAGTTATTTATACTGCACATATTTTTTAATAGCATCGGATAACTAGATCAGTTAGAATTTTATTTGTTTTTAAAATCCTCCAAATTTATATTTCTTTAAAACTAAAAATAATTAGAAACTTTTAAGATATTTTACCTAGCGGTAAATCAGATAAGCGAGGGTCGAATTTGCATCCTGTTACATAAACAATAATTGATATAAAATTGTAGAATAATACTATCTAGAATAGAATATAACACTTATCGGCACATGTACTTAAATACTTTTTTTTTTGAAATTCAACAAGGCACTCAGTAATAAAGCGAATATTTCACTCATGTATAAATTTTCCCATAAGAAACGTTAAAAATAAAAAAATATCAGCGGACATACAACGTTGCCTAGACAACGTTGTATATCCAACACACAACAATCGAACCTATTTGACGAGACAGTTTTTTTTTTACCTTTTTACTGCGAACGTGATCGTTATTGTTATGAGTTCCCTTCGGGAAATTCATTGCTTTTGAAAAACAAACCCTCTCAACAGATAACGACAAAGATATAATTATGGCATAAATGAAAAAATATAAATATTATTTACCTAAAAAAAAAAACCCCAACCCGGGTTTGAACCCGGGTCGTCCGGGGTCGTCCTGGCGAAACGCAACTCCTTAACACTTGAGCCATCAAAGGCTTTACATATTATTCGTCAATTATTCAAGAAGAGTTGTCTTAGGTGCAGCATTGTAAAGCAGTTTGACAACAGTCAGGTTTGGTCGGGCGAAATACTGTATCCTAGATACCTGTTTGTTTGTATTGTTATTATTAAAAAAGTCAAAATGAACCGATTTGGTCATGCACTTAATGAACAAATAGACAAAGAAATTATAAAAACGACCCCAAAAAATACAATCAAATCAAATAAGAGTGTTTGGAAGCAGTTCATGAAATTTTGCACCGAAAAAAAATATACTTTTGGCCGTGATACTTCGGCATCCGAGCTCGCGTCAATTTTAAAATGTTGGGCTTTTAATATGAGGAAAAGAAACGGCGAAGAATATAAAGAACATACAGTAAAACTCCTTTGGAATGTTACAGCGAAATTACTAATGGAAAAGTACTTTAATGAGTACAATATTAAAATAAATCCCTTCCATCAAATTGAATTTAAAGTGGCCCGAGACGCAAGAGATACAAAAAGAAAATAATTACAGGGTATGGATGGTAAGCGTAAGGAATCAGCAAATTTCTTGACCTATAATGAGTTTGAAAAACTTATCCAAACTTGCGATGAACAAACCCCAGAAGGTATCCAAAAAAAAGTATTTTTTTTGTTGTCTTACGAACTTGCTTGGAGAGGTGGAGAGGGCGCAAGAGCCGATACAACATTTTTTAAAGAAGAAACCGACAATAGTGGAGAGAAAACAGGTAGGATCGAATATAACCCTGTATTTTCAAAAACTACGCAAGGGGGTAGCCGAAAACTAGCCGATTCAAAGTGGCTGGTGAAAAATGACACAGATCCTAAAATTTGCCCCGTCAGAATGTTTTTAAAGCTCCAAGAAAAAAGAAAAAATGTCACCAACACCCGACTATTTTTAACTCCAAATCCATATTGGAAAACATCCGGAAATTGGTTTAAAAATAGCCCCGTAGGGGTTAATGAGATATCGGCTTGGACAAAGAGGCAAGCAAAAAAAACAGGGCTTGACATTACCAAAAAAATTACAAATCATTCACTTAGGGCTACTGCTGTATCAAAACTGGCCAAAAGCGGAGTTTCAGAACAAAACTTGATACAAATCACGGGTCATTCCAATGCAAAATCCATATCCAGCTATTTACAAATGGATGAAGACCACCACAGAACTATCATCGAGAAAATGAGGAAACGCGGAACGGAACTTCAGCAGACTCCTCAGACTCCAACTTCTTCTATGACGAGCAGCAGCAGCAGTTCCATGTCATCACAAAATCAAAGTGTAATTAACAATTACAATAATTGCAATTTTTATTATTCAATCAATAATTAGTTAATAATTTTCAATTGTTTGTTGCTATTTGTTAAGTTTTTTTATAAAATAAAAAAAAAATTGTTATTGGATTTCAGTTACAGTTTTAATTATGTTATATGAAATTGAAAATTGTATGACAAAAAAAAATTTTTATATATATTTCATTCTAGAAATATTCTCCCTAAATACCGCTCGTGCATAAAAATTAACCAGATAATTTTCATTCAAGCTTGTTATACTAATTCCACTCGTTCTTCGAACTCGTGGAATTATAAATAACAAGCTTTCATGAAAATTATCGGTAATTTTTAAGCACTCGTGGTATTACCCCCGATAATTAGATAAAAACTGAAATCCTGAAACCCAAGTTTAGCTATATAAACCACATTTAACAATATTGTTACCCAGTTCAAAAAATTGTTCGCAATGCATTTGTCCACCACCTGCGGTTGTGAGACGTCTTGGGTGCCCCCTGCCCCTTCGATCGCTGATACTTGTTCCGGCAGTCAGTATGTCGCTTTCATGACTCTAGTGGATTTGTTTATCAGGTATGAGAAAAAGGTTTCTTTGAAGTTTAGTTTTATTTAGTTTTCAAACTGGGTTAAGTACAAATTTTTCCCGGCGCATAGTCTACCTGGTAAGTCAACGATGGCGCAGAATAGCTGTATGCAAGTTTGATTTTTAAATGGGACACCCTATATTTGAGTGGATTTTTGAAATCTAAGTTTTATTTCGTAATTATTTCAGTATTTTGAAGAAATAGTCCATACTTAAAGTGGAGTTGAAAGTATTAAAAGGAAAGAAAAACACAAAGTCTTCCTCCACAAAGTTTAATAGAATAAAATTCTTAGTTCAAGGGTCTCTACATGTTTCGAACGTAGAAACGTACATCCTCAGGAGACAGAATTTTTTTTATTTTATGCTGATGTTGTTAGCAAAAGAGAAAATTGAAAATTAGAACCTTAATGGAGCTTTTATGGACTTAACAATTAAAGTGTAGAAGAAACATGATACGAAGAAAATTGATAATGGTTAAACCATACTGAGTATTTTAAAACCTTATTTAAAGAGGGTGCAAACCAGCCAAATAAAATGGGGAAGAAGAAAAACTTTCTAAAAAGGAGTCGAAGATTATTCAAAAATTTCTTAAAAAATTATCGAACATATGTCTTTAAGACATTATGAGGGTAATTGTAGTATCACAATAATATTATTACGTAAAAAAATATATGTTTAAATACTTAGTATGGTTTAATCATTATCAATTTTCTTCGTATCATGTTTCTTCTACACTTTAATTGTTAAGTCCATAAAAGCTCCATTAAGGTTCTAATTTTCAATTTTCTCTTTTGCTAACAACATCAGCATAAATTAAAAAATTTTCTGTCTCCTGAGGATGAACATTTCTACGTTCGAAACATGCAGAGACCCTTGAAATAATTATTTTATTTTATTAAATTTTGTGGAGGAAGACTTTGTGTTTTTCTTTCCTTTTAATATTTCAGTATTAGTTTAATTTACGAATAGTTTTCAAGATAATTCAACTTTTAATAAAAATTTTGCATTTGCAAGCTTCTCTTTGTTTGAACAATAGAAAATATATTCAGTATAAAATATTTAACAACTCATTTGTTTTCTTTTTACGCCCAATGTATCAAAACTTCTTATTGAAAAATTGCACTTTTTTCTAATTGGTAAAAGTGACATTTTTCAAAATGTCGAGGATTAAGCATCCTCTAGTCATTTTGACGTGACATTACTAATTAAACTGTGTCTCTTTAGTCTCATTGAGTATGGTATGTTATGTCACATTTCACTATATTATTATGTTGTACCGTGAGAGCAAAAATTATTTGCATCAAAGAGGGCCTTGCATCTAAGGACGTAATGCTTAGCCGTAGAGCTAAATACCTGTTGGGTGTCAGTAACTACCTGAATTAACAATCAATCAGTTATTTCGTCATATTTGACAGTTGTTACAAGTAATTTGATTAATCGCTAATTTTTCCAATTTCTTAAACAATTCACACAATGTGCTTTACGGAACAGCACAAAACATTCATGGTTGAAGTGTATTTTCGAAACAGGGCTAAAGTAAATGGTGAGTGGTAATACAATCCGGGTTTGTGCATGGACATTTTTCACGAACATTTTCCTAATGTTACTTTTATTGCTGGGGATTTTTATCATTGCCTGAAAAGAACCGTGGCTGTGTTTAGGGAAACAGGTTCTATACAACACAAAAAAGGAGCAGGAAGACCATCTGTAAGAACAGAAGAACTTGTTGCAAACGTTCGTGAAATAATGCAAAATACGCCAACAAATTATATAGGACGCCTGTCCCAAGAAGTGGGAAGATCTTATAGAACATGCAGAACTATTCTTAACACGTTAATAATAATAATAATAATAATAATAATAATAATATTTTATTATTAGACCTGACTTTTGATCATAAAAAGTCACTTTAACAAAAGTTCTAAAAAAAAAGTTGGTCCCACAGGACATATTGGCAAAATTACCGCGGCGCTCAACGTGTTAACACGTTAATATTAATAATAATAATAATAACACAATCAGCTAAATTTATTGCCTTATAAAGTGCAAGTATTCCAAGAAATACAAGCTGCAGAGTTTGAAAGACGCAGGAATTGCTCTCAATGGTTTACCCAAAATTTATTGGAAAGAAATGATTTATTAGACCTGACATTTTTTTCGGATAAAGCCTGGTCCACATTGCACCCTCAAAAAATTGGTGTCTTGCAGCATGGCGGTGGTCAATTTCAGCAATTTATGTAATTCTTTTTCTTTTTCTTTCTGTATATTCTTACTTTGTTAATTTTGTAAACAACAAAAATGAATTTGTATTTGTCTACTTTTATTACTCATTAGTTTGACATATCATGTCATAATACGAATTTGACAAAATTTTAACCTAGATTTGGTTAGATAATAATTATATCGTCCCCATATCATTGTGATCTAAACCAAGCCCCACGTTTTTTATCCAAACCCTCTTTGATGCAAATTATTTTTGCTCGCACGGTAATATGTTATATTAATTTACACAAAAAGTTTTTGGGTACATATTTAAACTACTGTGTATATTATATATTTTATGTATGTACAGGGTTATCCAACCAAGACTAGACAAGGCGATTTTTTGACTTTTCCTGTACTTTTATAAAAAAAACTGAAATAGCCATCTTAAGTCATTTTCTCCCGCGAATTCGAATATCTTCAGCAAAAAACAATTGAACATCAAACAAAAGTAATAGGGGTCACTTTGATATTTTTTTAAATGGAACACCCTGTATATTTTTACATTTTTAAATTCCACATAAAATTATAATTATTTTTTATTAAATGCACTATTAGTCTATACTTCATAGTTTCCGAGATATTGACTCTCGAAAAGTGACATTTTTGAACTTTGACAGCTTATAACTTTCTAACAGTACGTCTTAGAGCAAAACGGCTTACATGTCCCTATCTTCAATTTTTATTATCTTTCCAAAAAAAATCAACTTCCAGTTAAACCGGAACAACTATATTTCCTTCTTTCGAGTTACATCCGGTTTAACCGGAAGTTTTTGGGAAGATAATAAAATTTAAAGATAGGGACATGTCGTAAGCTGTTTTGCTCTAAGACGTACTGTTAGAAAGTTATAAGCTGTCAAAGTTCAAAAATGTCACTTTTCGAGAGTCAATATCTCGGAAACTATGAAGTATAGACTAATAGTGCATTTAATAAAAAATAATTATAATTTTATGTGGAATTTAAAAATGTAAAAATATACAGGGTGTTCCATTTAAAAAAATATCAAAGTGACCCCTAGTACTTTTGTTTGATGTTCAATTGTTTTTTGCTGAAGATATTCGAATTCGCGGGAGAAAATGACTTAAGATGGCTATTTCAGTTTTTTTATAAAAGTACAGGAAAACTCAAAAAATCGCCTTGTCTAGTCTTGGTTGGATAACCCTGTACAATACGACAAAGTCAGGTTTTTAAGTAAACCTAATGATAAAAAAAATCTGGAAACTCTCCTGTTTTTGTTGCATGCTGCATATTCTGAATTGAAATTTATTATTTTATATTTTTGTATATTATGTAATAAAGGCATTCATTCATGTCATAAAGAAACGAATCAGCCTTTTATATCGAATACCATCCACTTAATCAAGGATCGCTCGGACCAGTCAAATTAATTCTTTTTAAATGCATATTTTTTAGGAAAAATATATTATTCATGGTGGATCATAAAAACGCTACGTGTATCAACTTTAATTATTTAATCTATTTTTAATTCATTTAATTTATATCTATAATCGATTCTAGACATTTTTTATAAACCATGCACCTTTTTCCGTTATTTCGAAAATATTTATAACAGTACAACAAGCTTTAATCAGTGGCGTAGCGTGGTTAAAGGGGCGGAGGGGGCGAAAGCTTCAAAGGTAAGGGTGCATATTTTTTTTACGGGTTAAAAGAGGGGAAAAAATAGCGCCGCAGGCAAAAATTTTTTGGGTGCCACGCCCTTTTTTCACTGATGTTACCTGATTTTCAAGTAGGAAAAATATAAAATACACAAGATCCTCATGAAATCCAAAAAAAAATTGATCAAGTAAAAAAAAAGTGCTTCGTTTTCATGGCTCATTATGGGTCCTGGGGGGGGGGGGGGGGGGGGTAATCACCCCCTTATCTACGCCCTTGTTCAAAGGGCGCCTCACTGCTAATGTATAATTTCGTTTATTTAGGAAATTTTGGCCTAAGAAATAAAGTTTTTGTTTCGTCATGTCTAAAATGGTCACATGAAAACATAATATGACACTGCAAGGGCAATTTTGTTAAAACTCTATCAAATATTTTATGCATATTACATAATAATAGGAACATATATTCTCATGGGCGGGAATTATTTGTTAAAATGGAATTTTTGTTTTTCTGACGAAGAGCGAAGAGACGACCGTAATATTGACTGTAATATTGACTGGCAATATAAACTTTCAGTCGGATAAGATGAGGGTTTTGTTATATAATTATTATTTATATTCATACATAGTAAATTTTCTCTTGCTGCGATAGTAGCGATAGGTAAACAATATTATCAATTATCATGTGAAGTGAAATTGAACTGGGAACTACTGGGAGAATGGAAAGGGGGCGCCGTTTGGGAAAGGACTCAAAGGGCGGGGGGGGGCGGTCGCCCCCCCTGGCCCCCTGCACGCTACGCCACTGGCTTTAATCTACAATAATTGCACTTGCACCACTTAAAAGATATTACATTTTTATCTGCAATAATTATTATAACAAAATTATCATATAAATATTGATTTTCTATACCAATAAAAAATGTTTTGTTGACTCTGTGTGAAACTTGTACTGCTATTTAAAATCAACAAGGAATAAAGCTATAGCACAGAATATAATATAGTTACGTAGGCTATATATTCTGTGACTATGGCTTCCTAAGAGAATATATTTACTGAAAGTGGAAACATTTTATTTTGCCAAATATTTTTTTTTGTTTGTTGACTCACCCGTAGTCCGGATGACGCGGAGTAAATATAATATGCTTGGAACATAGAAAGAGTAACTTTTTTCTAATTGATAAAGTGTTGTTTTTCAAAATTTCGAGGATCAAGCATCCTCTGGTATTTTTCTATTAACTTAGCTAATGAAAAGAAAATGAAATCAAAACAATTCAAGCCAATGTAAAAAACAGGGGATACAGATGGTCGAAGACAATCCGAGAAAACTAATTTTAAAGAGAAGGGCAGGTTATACTCGGGTCTAGGACAACTCAGCGCGGCCAATTCGGCGCGGCCAATTCGGCGCGAGACGACAATTCGGCGCGACCTATTCGGCGCGATGACATTCTTCGTGTAGGTTAAAATCTTATTACAAAAATATATTTTACCTTCGTAAAAAAATTTAATTATTAAACGTAAGTATAAAAATAATATCATCCAAGCACGTGTATATAGAAGACTCGACGAGAGAATAAGCGATACACAATTTGGTTTCTGCAAAGGACTCGGCACTCGAGAGGCCTTGTTCTCCATACAGGTCCTGATCCAACGAGCAAGAGACGTCAACGCAGACGTCTTTGCATGCTTCATAGATTTCGAAAAGGCCTTTGATAAAGTCCAACACGGTAAACTCATCTCAATCCTACGTGAATCAGGAATCGACGACAGAGACACAGATATAATATCAAAGCTATACCTACAACAAAAAGCCATTGTACAGGTCGAAAACGAAACATTGGAAGAGTTTAATATAAGGAGAGGAGTGCGCCAAGGTTGTATACTGTCGCCTCTTCTATTCAACGTATACTCGGAACATCTATTTAAAGAGGCATTGGAGAACATGGAGGATGGAGTTGTAATAAACGGGGAAATAATAAACAACATAAGATATGCTGATGATACCGTCCTTATAGCAGACACGGCTGAAGGACTTCAGAGACTTATAGACCGTGTAGAGACCGCATGCAAGAGATATGGTATGAACATAAACTGTAAGAAAACACACATACTAATTGTCAGTAAAGATACCATTGGAAATTTACAGTTTACCGCCAACAATGTAGCTCTCACAGTAGCCGAGACAATTACATACCTGGGCTGTACCTTGAATAAGGACTGGGATCACTCTCGAGAAATAAGATGCCGAATCGAAAAAGCAAGAGGTACATTCAACAAGATACGTAACATACTATGCAGCCTATCTCTCAACATCCATACCAGAATAAGAATTCTAAAATGCTATGTACTCTCAACCCTCCTATACGAGGCAGAAGCGTGGACCCTTACTGATGCCTCATCTAAACGCATAGATGCGTTTGAGATGTGGTGCTATCGCCGCATGCTAAGAATCCCATGGATACACCACGTAACAAACGACACAGTATTGCAACGCATCGGTGGACAACTAGAATTCCTATCAAATGTCAAACGCAGAAAACTGGAATACTTTGGGCATATCATGCGAGGTGAAAAATACCGTCTTCTTCAACTTATCCTACAGGGAAAAATAGAGGGTCGAAGGTCAGCAGGACGCAGACGAATATCATGGCTGAGAAATCTGCGAACATGGACCGGAATGACGTCAACAGCACTATTCAGAGCGGCGGTGAATAGAGTGATTTGGACCAATGTGATAGCCAACATCCACAGAGGATAGGCACTTCAAGAAGAAGATAAAAATAAAACGTATATTTACATGACAAATATAAAAGTACATAATTAATTATGTAACATTTTAAAGTTTTGAGCAAGCCCCCTCAAAAAGTCTAAAATATTACGATTTTCAAAATCATTCACCAACCTCAATATTCTTTATATATTATAATAACCTTTTTGAAAAAGGATTAAAGCAAAACCAAACTACCCTTAATAAAAGTATTAATATAATTATAAGTTTCTATCATGAATTAAAATAAAATGTTAAGAACATATAGAATTAAATAATGTAAGACAAACATGTTCCTTTGTTATTTTTTTTATATAAAATTTATTAACAATTGATCAAATCGGCCGCGGCGAGTCGCGGCGCCGAATTGCCTTCGCGCCGAATTGCCTTCGCGCCGAATTGCCTTCGCGCCGAATTGCCTTCGCGCCGAATTGCCTTCGCGCCGAATTGACTTCGCGCCGAATTGGCTTCGCGCCGAATTGGCTTCGCGCCGAATTGACGTCGCGCCGACTAGTACCTTTCCCTTATACTCCTGTCTCTTTCAAATAGGGGGTATTTACGGAAAAATTTAAGAAAATCAAAAGAACCACCTTTTGTTTCTCCCATCACTAACTAAGGAATCGTAAAGGGTTTTGGCTATTAAATTTTATTACAAAAAGCACTTATCGAGATCTCGGTCCGCGCTTTCCTGATTGACCGGCAATCAAGCACATGTGGCTTATTTCCGTTAATTCTTGACAACTATTGGCAGAGTACTTTTCATCTATTGACCACATCACAAAATACAAAAATGAATATTGTATGAATATTCTTGTTTATAAAAGAGCAAATTTTGCTTTAAACAAAAAGGAGGTACATAATTAAAGTTTTTAACTTTTTAAACAATGAACATCGTAAAGGGGAAACCAACTTATTGGCTTTCAACAATGTAATAAATGGGGTGTTCTTATAAGGAAGCTATGGCCGTCCAAAGGTGACCTCTAAAGATTAGTTTCTATTTTATATCTATGCAACCGCTTAAGGTACCGGTGTGCTTTTTGGCACACAAACTAATATTAACAATTGCTAATTTATGATATTGAGAGTTATTATGAGATTTAATCAGGGACGTTCTTATGGGGGGGGGGGGGGCTTAGTTTATTTATTCCTTATATTGGACCAATGATTTAGGAGAAAAATCTATTTATTTAAATCATTGCATAAACTATTATCGAATTGTGTTTAAACTAAAACATCAAAGTAGTCTTATGGCAAATACAAATTTGAAGTAAAAAAACATCAAGACGCCCATGGTTAGCGTTAAAATAAATTGACAATGACGTTTTTGTGATTTATTGTAGTGATCATTGATCAAGTGCAAAGTGTTTTTAATTAATTAAGGTGCAAATTTTAAAAAATGGCAGGTTATTAATTTGCTGAGTTAGCTGATATGCATTTTATGTATGGCAAAGCTAATGGTTGTGCTCGAGAAGTTCGCAGGTTGTATCAAGAATATTTTCCAAACCGTCAAATTCCTTGTGAGAAATTATTCATTAATTTACATCAACGATTAAGAGAAACTGGAACTTTTATGCCAAATATGAATGAAAATGGGAGAAGCCGTACTACTAGGACTCCACAAGCAGAAGAAAGAGTGCTCGAATGCGTTGCAGCCAATCCGGGTATAAGCACAAGAAGAATTGCCTTACAAGAGGGTATCCCTAAGAGTACCTACAACATGGGAAATTTTGCATGAACAACTTCTTTATCCATACCATATACAAAGAGTTCAGGCGCTTAAGCCTCAAGACCTACTTCCTCGTGCAGAGTGTTGTCAGTGGATGCAGAGAAAATGTCATCAAGACCGTTTTTTTCTACATAAAGTCTTGTTTACTGACAAAGCAGGGTTTACTCGTGAAGGCATCGTAAATTTTCATAATAACCATGTATGGGCAGAAAAAATCACCATGCAATTTTCAAAAGTCGATTTCAAAATAAATTTTCAATTAATGTTTGGGCAGGTATATTGGGCGATCGATTAATAGGACCATACATTATGCCTCAACGTTTAGATGGGCCCGCATATTTAGATTTTTTACAAAAACTGTTTGCCTGTTCTACTTGAAGATGTACCGTACCAGCAAAGACTTACAAACTATTTTATGCACGATGGGGCTCCACCTCATTTTAGTAGATTGGTTCGAGATCATTTAAATCAAACATATCCAGACCGATGGATAGGCCGAGGTGGGCCCATTGCCTGGCCTTCCCATTCACCTGATCTCAATCCATTGGATTACTTTCTTTGGGGATATCTGAAGTCTCTGGTATATTCAGTACCTGTTAAAAATGTACAACAATTGGAACAACGTGTTATTTATTGTTGCGAGGAAATTCGTAATAAGGAAGGAGTTTTCGCAAGAGTACGAACATCAATGAGAATTCGTTTAGTTGGTTGTATTGATATGAATGGAAACCATTTTCAACATTTGTTATAACTTTTCTACTTTTTTTAGATTATTCTTGTTAAACCAACAACTCTTATACATTTTTGTGTGTAGAAAAATCACTGGAATTATAATTTTTGGGTAAAATTTGTTAAATGTGTCGTGTAAAAAAATTATCAATAAATAAACTAAGCCACTAAGAACGTCCCTGACTAAATTTTATAATAACTCTCAATATCATAAATTAGCAATTGTTAATATTAGTTTGTGTGCCAAAAAGCACACCGGTACCTTAAGCGGTTGCATAGATATAAAATATAAACTAATCTTTAGAGGTCACCTTTGGACGGCCATAGCTTCCTTATAAGTCATTTAAGGACCTACATTCATATGAACTTTTTTTCATATTTTTATATGTAGAATATCCCCTTAAAGTATACGAACGAAGTTTCCGGACACCCTGTATAAAGGGCAAGAATATATAAATATAAAAAACAGGAGCACACAAAAAAAAAACGAATTAGATCCCCGTGCAATGAAAAATGCCGCTTTAAATGTCACTCTACGCTCTCAAATGAGGAAAGAGTGAATGTTTTTAAATCCTATTGGGACATTGGAGATAATGCAAGACAACGTCAATATATATTCCTTTTAGCATGGAAATCGTAAACAATAATTATAGATACCCGAAAGAAAAGAAAAAGAGGTCACTTAATCACGCATACTTTTTAGTAGGACAAAGAAAAAGTTCGAGTGTGCAAAACGTCTTCTATGGCAATACTTGACATTGGTGATACCATGATCCGCAATGTTGCAAAAAATCGGGACAACAGTTTTATCATAGAATCAGATATGCGGGGAAAGCCCAAAAACAAAAAAAAAATAGATCCGTCTCTTAAGCAAGCCGTGAAACACCATATTAATGTAATGCCTAGAGTAGAATCGCACTACCTACGAAACCAAACCAAACGATAATACTTTGAAGGTTCCCTGAATATTTCTATTCTCTATAGTCTGTACCGAGAAAAGTGCTTAAAAGAAAGCTCCAATTATGTTAAGAAAGCAGCGTATGCAAACATTTTTAATACGGAATTTACCATAGGTTTTCACAAACCTAAAAAAGATCAGTGTATACCACCTGTGAAACATTAAAAAATTCAAATGAAGAAGATAAGAACAGTCGTATACTAAGCATTTAAGATACAAGAATCTTTCAAGAGAAGAGAAAGCAAAATATGTTGAAGAAGCAAGAACAGCAAATAATAAAATGGTTGCAGTTTATGACCTACAAGCCGTCCTACCTGCCCCTTGTGACGTGTCTGACTTTTACTACAAAAGCAAACTAGCTACTTAAAACTTTACAATTTATAATATTGCACCAAAACAAGGTTATTGCTTTGTGTGGAGTGAAAATATTGCTAAACGTGGTGCCAATGAGATTGGAATTTGCGTTCTTAAGTGTCTCCAACAAAATGCGATAGGCAAAAGCATTGTATTTTACTCTGATAACAGTGCAGGCCAAAACAAGAATAGATTTGTAGCTGCTATGTATTTATATGCAGTTTCCAGACTTAATATCTTGGACATAACTCACACCCAAAACGATGGAGATAGCATACGCTCCTGCATTGAAAAGGAAAAAAAACAGTTTTAAGAAGTGGCCCTCTCTATGTTCCGTCACAGTGGATACCAGTGATACGACTAGCCAAGAAAAATGGAAACCTGTATAATGTTGAAGAACTAAGCACATCTGATTTTTACGATATTAAACAGCTTTCCCAAAACATAGGTAATAACTATAGTGTAAACCTAAAAAATAAAAAGGTTTTATGGACCAAGATATCTGTACTAAATGTCAGCAAAAATAACCCATTTCTTTTACAATATAAATATAATTACGACCATATAGAATATCAAGCCATTGATATTAGAGGTCGTACAAGTACAAGATCTACTGCTAGAAGTGCTACAACAACCGAAAATACACTTAAGTGCGCTTACAAAGACCCACCAGCAATCTCAACGCAAAAAAAATGGACTTCGAAAACTGTGCAAAAAAAAATTATTAAAGAGCAATAACAGAAACCTGCCTACCTTTATTTATGATTATTAGTAAAAAATACTACCGTGATTATTATAATAATATTATCTTTCAAATCTTCTACTTTTTTTATTAATCAACGAATGTTTAAGTTATACAATATAATTGTTTTTTAACACCCACCACATTTAAATTATATTATAAACATATTTTTTTTCTCTTCGAAAAACATTACTAACCTATATTATTATAACAAAATTGGCAATATGAATTCTTAAAATGATAATAAAGTCGCACCAACACATCTCAAAATAATAAAAAACTTTGTATCCAAAATGAACAAAAAGTCTCTGCAATACCAACATAAGTCAAAATGTAATGCAAAATGGCAATAATTAAATAGTTTTAAATTATTGTTTTTTTTTAAATAAACTTATTTTTCAATTAATTATACTGCAGAGTTTAACTAGTCCAAATATCACACCAAAACACAAAGTTAATAATTTTTTCTTGGCTAAACTATACACTAAACTGTATTTTGCTTCTTACGTTACTACCATTAAAATTTGTCCCACCTATAATAAAGCTCACGGACCGTGCCTGAAAGCTTTACTTGACAGATCACAGCGGTATATCTTTTAAAATATCCGTTGGCAAAAGGATTTTTCTGCTCCGGTATGGAAGCGTTCATATGCTTCAAAGTAAAGTGCCTTTATGAGCTTATTTGGAATGTTTGCTTATTAGACTGACAGTCTTACACTGGATGTCCGATCTCTCTCCTATAGGTATTTACTGATCAAACTTACACTTTCTTCTAAAACTAAATTTCCGCGATCTACGCCTGTTAATCAAGTTTTGTGAGAACTTTAAAGGTAATTTCCCGCTAGAGCAACAATCAAGCCTTTGAGAGTTTTATATTAAAAATCCTACTAGAGCAACCTGTCAACTAATAAATTATGAATATTGCATAAGCAAAAACAACATTAATTTTCTGTATGTTAGTGCAAATGAATTTAATGGTATTTTATTAACATAACAGCTAAATTATTAAATATTCTGTCACGAAGAGATATTGATAAGTACATCTCAAATATACAAAATATTTTTTTTTTAATTCCATCTGAATCCTATAACGTCTTCCAAAGTGGCCAATGCCATTAATTCAGTTAAACAATCTTGTGCAACCTGACTTTTATTAAATACTGCTGTATTATTCCGTTGCTAACTTAATAAGCCAGCCACTGTCAGAAATGTTTTACAGGTGTATAAAAGGCGGAGTTTTTCCGACTGCTTCAATTTCTTAAAGGTTTATCCTGTTCAAGTCTGGTGAAGTCCAGGTTCATGATAATTACCGCCTATCTCGACCGTACTATGCGTTGCAAAAAATTTTGAACTAGTATAGCATTTAGTATTGCTTTTGCTGGACCGCAGTCAGTTTGGTTTTTGAAGGGAATAGTGGAGTGCCTCGATAGGAACGATCTGTCTGCGGGAACACTTTGCGATCTAACCAAGGCATTCGACTATGTCAATAATTACTTTCTGTGGCAAAAAATGGAGGTTTATGATGTCCGAGGTTTACCTCTGTCTCCTTTGGCCTTATATTTGGAGAAGAGAAGGCAATTGGGTTAAACTTACCCTGTAGTCCTTAACGTATTGACTATCATGGGAAACAGTACTGTATACTATAGGGATCCTGTTGTTCATAATATATTGATTTTTCATCACATTCATCCCTTTAAATGTTCACCATATTATACAGATTAGTCCAAAATTCTTGTTACCTGTCTAAATGCCTCTAGTCTAGAAAATAGTAAGCAGAATGATATAATGACAATGAACCGGTAGTTTGCATTAAATATTTTAAAATGTAATCCATAAAAAGTCCTGACATTAACATTTTAGGTTGTCTAATCGGCCGGTAAGAATGCTTGACAACATGCTGGATGCTTCTCTATCCTGTATAAATCACATTAATATGATCTGTGGACGACTGTCCGGTGTGGTGTTTCTTTTAAAAAGGTTGAGAAGCAGATTTCCCAACAATGCTCTCAAACGTGCCGATTCCACTTTCGCCTTGCATATACGGTGTGACTTTGTGGGGATGCTCTTCTGGGCCAGAAAGAGTTTTTTGACTTTAGAAGCGATTAGTTAAAATTGTCTACGGTGTCGGTCCAATTGAGCTCAGTAGATCTATTTTTAGACCTACATAAATTTTGACTTTTCCCCATTTATGTATAATACATTTTACCCGGTAGTTCATCCAGTTAATCCATGGAAATATATATTTTGAACTCATGATGAAAACTATAGTTATCAGACTGGTTCTGTCAATCTCATAATTGTTGCACCCAATTTGAGGCTTATAAAATTTAGAAGAAATTCAGAGATTCGGTACTGGTACTTAATTGAATTAATCCCAATGTTATGACCAGTTGTTTACTAGTTGTTAATAAAGCTTTAAAAATCCTATAGCTTCTACTGGTATTTTATAAATAACGGATTTAAATAAATATTTTTTTAGATACGCATGTAATATTGCAGACCCATGTAACAGGGTGATACCAAAAGTAACACCGAGGACCGAATACGACTTTATCGTTATTGGTAGTGGCAGTGGTGGATCCACTGTTGCTGGTAGACTAGCGGAAGTGGCAGAATGGAATACATTGTTACTTGAAGCTGGCATGGATGAACCCGCAGCAAGTCAAGTAAGCTCTTCTGTCATAGTCTCTGCGCCAACTCAGGTGGTAGATAAACATACATAAATATACTGAGCAAATAAATGTTGACTTTTAGAAAAGAAAACAATTGGAACTTAGAAAAATCTGACTCTGTTAATTATTTAGGAATATTATTTGATAATCATTTCAAATGGAACCATCATATAGAGCAACTTACGAAGAAACTCCAATCGCTATTTTATCCGTTCAAACATATCAAAAAAATATATCATACAAGTTGTATGCGAATAGTGTATTTTGTTGAAGTTTAGTCTCTGTTAGGCTACGAAATAACCTTAAACTTTTGGAAATTGCTCAAAAAATAATTATTAAAACTATTTATGGCCAAACTATGAGATTCCCCACTGATCAGCTGTTTGGATTTACAAATCTTTTAAGCTTTAGAAATATTTATTACAGAAATTCTCTACTACTTATATTTAATTATAACTAATTATTTTGATTTCCCACGTACACCAAGCTATCAAACTAGGTTTTACGTTAATAACAATAAAAAAATGCGTAAAATGTCCACATCGTCGTTGGGACAAAGAAGTTTTTTATATGTGGGAACCAGGTTATTTAACATTATTCCACAAAATTTTAAAAGAATAATTCGCCAAGTAAGATTTAAAACTTGTTTAATGAAATGGCTTAGTGCTAATCCTCTAATAATCCATTAGAAAACAATTATTTTTGCTCGTGTCCTACAATACTAATTCTGCTTGTTTGCTTACTTTGCAATTTTTATATTTTTTTTAAATTAACTAACTTAACAAAATAACATACCTACAGAAAGTAAGTCCCCTCTCACAATTAATAGTACTAGTAAATAACTTTATTGTATTAAATTCTATTGTGTTTAAACTTATAATTATACATTTTTTGATAAATTATACTCAAAATCATATGTAGTAGATTTGAAGTAGGCGCTTTAGATTAACACAAACACACCTAGGGTAGAGCGAAAAATTGATTTTTTTTGTTTTTTCAAAATTTTGATATTGGCTAGGAGCCAAAATGTTCTATCTATAAACACTATTTCCTGCGCAAAATTTTAACTTCCTACTAATTTGTTTTGAGGGGTCACACAATCCTCAAAGTTATAGCAATTTAGGTATATTATTTTCTTTTTGATATCGGTTAAATTATGTCGGACTTTCGCTAGTTCATGGTATATTTTAAAAGAAATATGCAATGAACTACCCAGAACTCACCACGTGGAGGTATCTGACCTGGAGTCCCTCCCCCCTCCTTCCCTTATATTCGCAAATCAGTTTAATTCTCTCGGAGGTCGGATACCTCCATGTGGTGAGTTCTGGGTAGTTCATTGCATTTTTTTCTTTTAAAATATACCATGAACTAGCGAAAGTCCGACATAATTTAACCGATATCAAAAAAAAAATAATATACCTAAATTGCTATAACTTTGAGGATTGTGTGACCCCTCAAAATAAATGAGTAGGAAGTTAAAATTTTGCGCAGAAAATAGTGTTTATAGATAGAACATTTTGGCTCCTAGCCAATATCAAAATTTTGCGCGCAGGTTAGCAGTCAAGCATTATGCTACAGAATATATAGTTGCGTAGCTAGATATACTGTGATTATGCTTTGCAAATCTGCTGTATGGTCTTACTTTTACTAATTTTTTTATTGATGATCACAACTTTCAATATATTTGTTTATGTTATTTACTTATTTTAATTTTTTTATGAACATAAATATATTTTTAAATTTCAATTTGACTACCTAGCTTGTGAAAATATTTTAATTTAAAACTGTGTATGAATAAGTCACGTGTCTAGTTATCAAGCAATTGTTTGCATTCGGGCTGTGGTTTCGATCTAGATTGTAGAATCTACAATATTTTCTTTTAAAAATAACTGGGACAAAGTAAATCAATTGTTGCTGGCAAATTAAAAGTAATTAACATCTAGTATTTCCAAATCTAATTCAAATACAAAAAGAAGAAACAATTTTGTACTAGATTAAGATAATCAAGTAAATATTTTGGCATTATACAGGGTGTTCTCAAAGTTGAGTCATTTATTTTACCAGGTAGTAGAACTCGTAAAAATAAGTAATTGTACCCAAAATCATTTGTATAAAAGTTGCAGAATAAAGAAGTCATTAACAATTGAAAAAATGTCCAAAAATCAAAAATATCACGCACTTTAGAGAATTTTTTACCATTGGTCAAAACGAAATTCGCACTAAAACCCGTAAAATAAATGAATGATAAGTAATTTGTATTCTACAAAAAAATAAGTCATACCCAGTATCGCCAGTAAACAAAACACTGATAACGCAGTGGTCGAGAATATCAAAAAATCAGGTCTTACAGTTTTTAAATTTTACATTTTTTCAATTGTTAATAACTTCTTTATTCTGCAACTTTTATATAAAAGATTTTTGGTACAATTACTTATTTTTACGAGTTCTACAACCTGGTAAAATAATTGACTCAACTTTGAGAACACCCTGTATTTCTGTATGGCATCGTTATCTAATAACTCCTTAACAAATTTATAATTTTGGCAACAGTGTTGAAGCATATTTTGTGTAGTTAGACCTACGAATAAAACCAAAAACCTATAGAATGACATCCACAGCGAATGAATATATTCAGCATCATACAGGGTGTCCATTTTTGGGCACTTTTGCAAGGTATCTCGCTTATATTTAAAGATAGAGTATTACGGGGTTCTCCACTGTGCTACCTTTTTGTGAAACTAAACATGCCATAAACAAAATTTTCATAGCCCTCTTGGTTTTTGAGATAAATAAAAATTATAACTTTTGGGACACTTTTGTTTTTTTTTTATTTCAGTTGCCTTTTAATTTATCAGAGAGTGAGAAAGTTTTTGTGTAGAACTTTTTTCGTAGAATCCAGTGGTGTAGTTTGTTTTTTTCTTGCGTCATTCGTTTTTCAATTAAGAAGCAAACATATATGTTTTTGAACGGGACACCCTTTATACAGGGTGTTTGGGGAGGAAAGGACAATATTATGAGAATGTGTTCAGAGGGTCAAAATAAGAGAAATAAACCCATATGTTTTAGTTCGATTCTCAACCATTTCTGAAATAATAGGTTCTAAAATTTTTGTAAGTTAATTTTTATTTGAAAAGCGAATAATTGCAGGTAGGTACTGCAGTACAAACTAACTTAAAGAATATTTTCAAAATCCCCTCCACCAACTTTAATACATTTTTCGGCACGTTTGTTAATCGCTCGGGTAGCACGTTGGGTTGGGTAGGATTGAGGTTTGTTGGGGGATTGTTTTTTATTAAAGCTGCAGCATTGAAAATTCGATCGCGAAGTGCTTCTCTCGTTTTCACTCGTGTTTCATATACTACCGATTTTATCCATCCCCAAAGGCAATAATCAAACGGGTTTAAGTCTGGTGACCTCGGTGGCCAACCTTGCGGACCACCTCTGCCAATCCAGCGATTAGGAAAACGATAATTCAAGAAATTTCGCACACGGAGACTAAAAGAAGGTGGGGCTCTATCATGTTGGAAGTACATTCGTTGTCGAACATTAACGAAACATCATCCAAAATGTGTATCAAATGGTCTTCCAAAAACCGTAAATATCCTTCTCCAATACGACGCCCATCCATTTCAAATGGACCAAACAACTGGTCGTTGAGCATTTCACACCAGACATTAATACTGAATCGATGTTGAAAGTTTCGTTCAAATGTAGCACGAGGGTTTTTATCTGACCACCGATGTTCATTGTGGCAATTATTAATTCCAACACGAGTCAACTGAGCTTCATCGCTAAATAAAATGTATTTGTGCAGACTTCGATTTTGATGACCATCTAGAAGATGTTGAAAGGTTTTGAACCGTTTTTTCTTATCGACTCCCATACGGCTAGATGTGATGGTATATGAAGTTTATTTGCAACCCGTCTCATACTTGAGTTCTCTGCGACAATATCCAGAACATTTTCTTCATTTTACACATCTAGACTCTGCACTGTTTCAGAAATAATTCTTACGCTTGGAAACATTCTAGTTTCCTGAGCACTTGCAAATACCTTTTAAAAAACTCTTCTATTAGGAACTCTTTGATTTGGAAAACGAAAACACGAATATCATGTCGGCATACTCCCTGACTGAATGTGTGGGGCATTGTAAGTATGAAAATATTGATTCAAGTCGATACGCTCAATATGAAGCTAACTGACAACTACTATGCATGTCAAAACTATCAATCAAAATGTATCGGACGTTTAAAATTATTTCAATATAAAAAAAAATTCAGAACCGATAATTTCAGAAATGGTTGAGAATCGAACTAAATTATTCTTCGCGTCTTCGTCCTTCTATAATAGTGTTGGTAGGTACATTTTATCTACCTATGACGCACAGAGGTTCGAAGAATGAAAACAAAAAACTGTTTTTATTTATGTAGATAAGCCCAGGCGCTCATGTGGCCCATAACCGATAATCAGTTCATTTTATTGTGCCGAAACGTGCAGAGTGTTAAAATTTCGTGTACTTTTAAAAATGCCAAATTTTTCGAAAAGAAAGGCCTTTGGGGAGTTACGTGATTTAAAAAGGAAGTTTGCCCGGTTTGAAATAAAAGGTTAGTACCATATAAATAAGATAAAATAACATTTTGTTTTTAGTTTTTGGAAGAAGAGGGGTGTAGTTGTTTTGACTGCAATACCCGCACACTCTTGTGTATGAAAAAATACAGGGTGTGGTTGTTTTGACTGCAATACCCGCACACTTTTATGTGTCATATTATACAGGGTGTAGTTGTTTTAACTGCAATACCCGCACACTCTTGTGTATAAAAAAATACAGGGTGTGGTTGTTTTGACTGCAATACCCGCACACTTTTATGTGTCATATTATACAGGGTGTAGTTGTTTTAACTGCAATACCCGCACACTCTTGTGTATGAAAAAATACAGGATGTGGTTGTTTTGACTGCAATACCCGCACACTTTTATGTGTCATATTATACAGGGTGTAGTTGTTTTAACTGCAATACCCGCACACTCTTGTGTGTCATATTATACAGGGTGAAGTTGTTTTGACTGCAATACCCGCACACTCTTGTGTATCAAAAAATACAGGGTGTGGTTGTTTTGACTGCAATACCCGCACACTTTTATGTGTCATATTAAACAGGGTGTAGTTGTTTTGACTGCAATACCCGCACACTCTTGTGTGTCAAAAAATACAAAGTGTAGTTGTTTTAACGGCAATATCCGCACACTCTGGTCTGTCATATTATACAGGGTGTAGTTGTATTATACAAGGGGTAGATGTTTTGACGGCAATACCTTCAAATCCCTTTCGTTATTGTAAGGCACTATACTATAACTATCGCTTTATACAACTGCGTGTATACGTGCCTCTTGAAAAGCTTATCTATATGATTATATAGTATAATGTTAAGAAAATACTTAGGTACATTAAGTTTCTTTTTTTTAATTTACAAAGGGGACAACAGATAAATAATAACCTAAGTTTTTTGGGCATATATCCTGATTCGGCCAACAAAACTGGACCGGATATACATAAGGAACTTACATCAAGGTGGTCAAAATTTTTAAAGGAAGGCTTACCGCTGGAAACTAGGAAGGCTCTGGTTGAAAAGTTTCCTATTCCATCAACTTGTATAGCCTTAAGACCCCCGAAAATGAATGACGAAATTCAGTAAATATTGACTACCCAAGTTACAAAAAATGATCAGTTTTTAATAAGCTTGCAAGAACAGATTGGTACCGGTTTAAGCGCACTTGGCAAAATTTTAAATATAAAAATAGTCGAACCCGATTCCCAGATTATCTTAGAAGGGAAAAAATTACAAAAGTTGGCAGATTCAGCGCTGTTACTTGCAAACTCCTTTTATGCCATATCTATTAAACGGCGGTTTGGAGTCTAGAATTTATTAACAAAGAAGTAGGATGGCTTTAAGTAAAGTAGTATTGACTATCTGATATTTGGACCCACCTGTTTCGACCAAATTAAGTCATATCAGACTATTCGAAAAGCGGCTAATCAATTAAAGAAAACAAAAAGTTTTCCACGAGCCGACCTTCCAGGCCCTTCCACTAGGAATTCGCCTTATTTAAACTTCAAGATAGATAGATAGATAGAGTTTATTCATAATAAATAATACACAGTATTTCTTATACGTCAATACAAGGGCAGAATAAAGAAGAGGGATCAATCTCCACCTGCAAAAAGCTGCAGATCCCCAGAAAGAAGGGACATCAGGAAGGACGGGACTACCAGCAAACCAAGTACAGGAACTTAAAATACCGCAAATAGAGGTAAATGTTATCCTTGCTGGCAGATGAATTTTTTTTATAATGCCTGGAAAGACCATATACTCATGGTGTATTAAAATGGATAAAAGGGTAAAAATGACCTTTTTCACAAAATCCACATCAAATGTGGCATCAAAGTAAAATATCTGTGCCAAAAATCAAAAATTCAAAACTCCACACACTCTTTGTGTACTATGGAGATAAATAAATTAGTTGATAGAGGAGCTCTGATAACAGTTACTGATTTGTTCTTAATCTGAAAAAGCGGAATAAATTTATTCCAGACATTTTAAACTAGAAGATAGTAGATTTGCTTTTAGGCTCATAGCTAAATATTGGTTTATGGCAAAGCAAAACATAGAAGGTGCTTATTTTCTGCTACCCTGCAAAAAATATCTAAGATTTAAATTTAAAAACACAATATACGAATTTAATTGCTTACATTTTGGGCTAAATTTAGCACCATTTGTTTTTAATAAATGGCTACGACCACTTGTTAAATACTTAAGAAAGTTGGGCGTTACACTAGTCATCTATTTGGATGATACCTTGATAACTAAGATTACCAAGAATGTATAAATTTGACTAATAAAACAACTACCCTTTTACAATCCTTGGGGTTTGTAATCAACCTTAAAAAGAGTGTTTTAGTTCCTACAAGAGAAATTACATTTTGGGTTTTTTTATTAAATTCTCATTCATTAGAAATAAAAATTTAAAGTGACAAGGTCCTATTATTAAAACGTTAACAATTAAATATCACATATTATAGAAAATTGGACAATTAGAACATTTTCTTCTCTTGTGGTTAAATTGGTTTCCATTTATCCAGCCTTTAAATATGGATGGCTACATACCAAACCAATTGAACAAAAAAAAAATGAATTTTAACAAGAACATGAAAATTCCGTTAAACATAAAAACAAAATTTGATTGGTGGTCGGGAAATTTATCTAATTCTGGAAAATCCGTTTCTAAAAATCATATATTATGGAACTATCCCCAGATTCATCTAAAAGTGGTTGGAAAGCACACAATGAATTATCAGAGAATAAGGGGTTTTGAAGTGAACATAAACGTTCTAGAACTCCTAGCGGTAGCAAGAACCTATAATAATTGTTATACCTATATTGCTGCTCCATAGTGACAATGTAACTGCAGTAATGTGCATAAAAAAAAAATGGGTAGTATAAGACAAAATAAACTTAACAAATTGGCAACACATATTTGGCATGGTGCGGATTGAGAAATATTTATGTGTTAGCTTCTTATATAAATACTTTAAATAATAAAAAATCATATTCTTTGTCAAAATTAAAATTTTTAAATACAGAATTTAAATGAAATTACCAAATATTTCAAAATATAACTCACAAATTCGGAAACCCTTCCATTGATCTTTTTGCTAGTAAAAACGATACAAAATGCAACACATAATATGTAAGTTGGTATCCAGATCCAAATTCGATCGCAGTAGACGCTTTTACTATAGATTGGCGAAATCATTACTTCTTTGCAGTTGCACCATTTTCTTTAATGTTGGGTACTACAAAAAAACAAACAAAAAGACGAAAAAGCCACTGGAATAATTGTTGTAGTACCTAATTGGCTATCCCAGTCTTGGTACCCGATGGTTTGTAACCTTTTGTTGGAAACACCGTTAGTCCTGGAACCGAATAGAAATTTACTAAATTCCCCTTTTAGGAAGCCTCGCCCCCTGGTGGCAGCCAGCCATGCCAAGCCATGAAATAGATAAATCTTCCAGAATCAGTAATACCAGTGATGCTGTAATTTGTTTGGAAAAATTCTTTAAAACAATATATAGTTATTTATAAAAATTGATATGGGAGTATTGTGATAAGCAAGCGATTAGCTTGATAATATTTTAAACTTTTTGTTGGAGGAGCACAACAAAAATCTCTCGTACTCCATTAAACACGTCTAGATCAGCTCTAGCTTTAATTTTTAACTTTAATTCACAACATGAAAAAATTACTAAACGTTTCTTAAAAGGAACCTATATAATAAGAAACCATCCGAACCTAAATATTCAAATACCTGGAATCCATCTCTAGTTCTACATATTGGAAGCTGTTTGCTTTAGAATCTCTATTATTAAAAGATATATCGCAGAAATTAATAATTTTATTAGCTTTGACATCTGCTCATTACTGCATACACTGTAACATTAGCAAAATTATTAAGACATTGGAAAAATCGAAGACTGTCTGTTTAATTTTGTCATATTTTAAAGAAAACCCAAAGCTATGTGTTGCATCATGGGCAAATTATTTTTTTTTTTCCACAAAATTTAGACATGAAGACATTCTAATTTGCACTTATCAAAAACTTTATCATACGGCATCTAGACAAACTCTAAGTAGATGGGTAAAAGAAATATTGTTAAAAGCGGTAGACACTAAAATTTTTGGTAGTCATTCTGGTAGACACGCGTCAACTTCTAAAGCTTTTTGTTCGGGCCTAAACATTGAATTAATACTAACCACTGCAGGTTGGACAAGAAATCAACTGTTTTTAATACCTTTTATAATAAACCTACCATTGATAATAGAACAGAATTTGCCAAATGCATTTTAAATGGCATCTGAGTAATTAGCGAAAAACATGTATATAAATTTATATACTATATCAGATAGGCCTGTTTAATTATTATTATTATTATAACTTACTTATTACTATTAAAAATTTAAAATGTTAGGACTAGGGTTACATTAGTAAATCTGATGTGTAACGTTGTAACCGTTTGTTTTGAACCCTGTGTAATACCTGTTCATGTAAAAAATTCTATATTATTTATATAATTAAAATTTTTTTTTTGGATAAATACATAATATAAATATTGGGGTCTTATTAATCCCAATAACGAGTGTTATGTTTGCAATACCTACATATACAGAGTATAATTATTGATAGTTCAGGTTTAACACTCTACGACACAATCGCTTGATTACTTAAAACATCTACCAACACTATTATAGAAGGACGAAGACGCGAAGAATAATTATTGTAAGATTAATCGACTTACCATAAGGATGATTAATCTAAATTATTCGAGCGTCGTAGTCCTTCTATAATAGGACCCTCCCACCCTGGTTTACCCCTAGGCGATTGTACTTACCATAAAATGAACTGATTATCGGTTATGGCCTACATGAGCGCCTGGGCTTATCTACATAAATAAAAACAGTTTTTTGTTCTCATTCTTCGAACCTCTGTGCGTCATAGGTAGATAAAATGTACCTACCAACACTATTATAGAAGGACTACGACGCTCGAATAATTTAGATTAATCATCCTTAAGGTAAGTCGATTAATCTTACAATTATATGGGTTTATTTCTCTTATTTTCACCCTCTGAACACATTCATTATACAAATTTTTTGGTGGGGTTATTTAAAAACCAAAGTTTATGCCATGCGTCATCGCAACGCACATGAACTTCGTGAAGCCATTACCCTCGCATTTTAAAATATACAAAGACGTTCGATAGTTACTCTAAATGCTCTAGAACGAATAAACTGTGCGAATTGTATATTAGAGAAAATGTTAATCATTTTTAGCAATTTCTGTAGTAATAAAATTCGATTCAAAAATCGCTTTAAAACATTTTAAAAATAATATGCATATATTTTTTTTGTTTCATCAGCGTTATAACCCACTCTTAAATAACGTAATAATTTAGAGAAAACTGTAGATTATTCAGCTATTTTTAAAAATAAATATAAGACATTATCTCATTTTGAAAAGCCCAGAAAATGATTAATTTAATTAGTTAAAAATATATAGGATGTCCCATTTAAAAACATATCTACTTGCTTCATAACTAAAAAGGGATGACGTAAGAAAAGCAAACTACACCACTCGATTCTACGTAAAAAGTTCTATCAGAAAACCTTTTTATCACTTTAATAAGTTAAAAGACAACTGAGATAGGGGGGTGTCCCAAAAATTGTAATTTTCATTTTCATCCTGTAACTCCATGACAATTTTGTTAACAGCACGTTTAGTTTCACAAAAAAGTAGTAAAGTTGTGGCGAAATTCTCTATCTTTAAATATAAACTAGATATCCTGCAAAAAGGCCCAAAAATGGACACCCTGTATAAAACACGTATCAACTTGACCACTTTTTTCTAGATACCCGCTGTGCCTGCCTTTCAAAATTCAATTATTGACTGGAACTTAACGACGCAACCTGAGGAAGTAGCATGTCTTGCCAATGGCGGAATTTGTTCCTGGCCTAGAGGAAAAGTCCTTGGAGGAACCAGCGTATTTAATGGTATGATGTACATTAGAGGAACCCAAGCCGATTACCAAAGATGGGTAAGGCTGAAACTTCATAGAAACAAAAAAATAATAAAATGTAATAAAGAATGTAAGTTTAGTACATAAATACGCCACAGTGGTTCTTTTCCCGTGCGTCATCACTTTCACGTCATCAAAATCGTATGAATCAAATCAAAATTACGAGACGGAAAAAGTCAAAACTAAGTCTAAGTTCATAAAATGGACGTGCCTGCCTACCGTTTGACGTACCTACCTACATATTATCCCGAAAAATTATTATTTATTTAAAGTTTGGCCCGGCATTCTCTATTATTATCTAAAAGAAATTGACAAACAAATGTTAATACATTTAATACTATTTGTAAAGCTTAAAATCTAGAAAAGTTTGGTGTTTTATTGACTATTAAAATCGCAAAAGTAAAATTTTTGACATCCTTTTATTTAAGGGAATTTAGCCACTGCCGTAAACTTTTCAAAGAACTTTCACGGTTAGAATATTTAAAACAAATAAATTGGGTATTATAAAAATCCATAAATACTTACCGCCAAAATAGATGGTGGGTATAATTAGCTCAAAAAAGAACTATTTTTAGAAAAAGGAACAGTTTTAAGGCACACAAATTTACAAAATACGAATTAGATTGGCAGATCAAAATAAGGTTGACAATGACGTTCTAAAATACAACGGTAGTCAACTAAACAAATAAAAAAAGTAATTAATTGACGTTTATAGTTTTATTCTTGTCTAGCACGTTATATTATTGCGGAATCTTGGAGACGTTCTTTTATGCTTTTATTTAAACTTGTTACTGTAATAAATAAGGATGCAGAGTTATTAACCACGTTGAGTCCTGATCGTTGATTGATGACGCGCGGGAAAAGATCCACTGTGGCGACTTTACATGGGTCGTGCAACAATGCTTTAGGCATCTAAAGCTCATATACGAATTAAGTAGGATTTTCGCTCATATAATGACTTATCACAAGGTGTATTTCAGAAAAATAGATGAATATTATATCAATGTGTTTAGGTAGACGCTGGCAATCCCCAATGGAGCTACGACCACCTTTTGTCCACATTCAAGGAGTCGGAAGACAACAGGCAAATCGGTTCTTTGGTGTCTAAAGACTATCACCGTGAAGGAGGGCCTTTTACAATTCAACAATTCAACGATCATCCCAAGTTGGCTGAAGATATTTTGGTCGCAGCTGAGCAAACTGGATGGCCCGTCTCCGACGATTTAAATGGAGAACAATACACTGGATTTGCGATTACTCAAACAAACAACCGGTAATAACATACTTCTTTTAAACTTTAAATCGGCCTTTACTTGATGGAAATTTATTATTACTCAATGAAAGACAATTTATTTTGTCAGATTTCCACTTTTATTGAAAAATATTTTTCTTTACACGACGCGTTTCGCTACATTGTAGCTTCTTCGGGTGTATGGTGCTAACTAATTTTATTTCAGTACAATAATACAATGGTCTAGATACTTAATTACTCAATTCGGGTATGCACTTTACAACCTTAATTATTTAATTATAAATGTTCTTAACATTGTTTAGGTATTGTAAACTTAAATATTATAGTCGGTATAATATATCTCAATCTTATGGGAAATCCAAAGAACCCTATTTAGATTATTGACACAGATTTGGCAAAGAGGAACTATTTAGTTCTAATTGGACGTTTAATAATGTCCGGAATTTTTCAATCGATTTATTTCTAAACTTTCCAAAAGATTAAGTTTTTGACCCCTGTTTTCAATATGTAAAATTTTAAATTTGTTATCAAAATTATGTTGTTCCTGTAAAAGATGATTAGAATAAGTTGAATCGGTTTTTTGACAGAAAACTTTCTCTATGTTCCAAAATTCTCGTTTTAAATGATTGACCCGTTTGGCCTATATAAGTTTTGGGACAAGGGCCACAATTTAATTGGAAACGATTTATTATCCTTGTTGCTTTTTTATTTATAGTTTTTTAAAAAATTTCCCAAAGAATTGTAAGCGACGCTGATATTCCTTTGATTAAGGTGTTTTTAAATTTTATCCGATGGGTTTCCAAAATAAGTGATATTTTTAAAGAGGCCTGGGTTTTCCTTTATAAGAGGGTAGGTTTCAGAAATAGCCTTTTTCTTTAGTTTTTTCGATATTATGGTATCATAGATGATGAATAGCCGTTATTAATTGCCGTTTCTTTAATTAAATTTAATTCGTGGTTAACGTTGTTAGCTGATAAAGGAACACTAGTCAATCTATGAATCATGCTGTGATATGCAGATAGCTTGTGCTGTATTGGGTGAGAGGAGCTTTTGTGAATTGTTGTATCAGTTTGTGATGGTTTGTGGTAAATGGAAAAATTATTTTTATTTGAGACTTTGGTAATTGTTAAATCTAAAAAGTTCAAAGAGCTATTTTCTTTCATTTCCATTGTGAATTTAATATTCTTATGAATGGAGTTTAAATATTCCAAAAAACTATCAAGCTGTCTACTTGTACCTACAAAACAAGCAAAAATATCATCAACATATCGATACCAGTACATAAATTTGTTTGCCATTTTACTATTGTGTATTATTTGTTCTATGTTGTTCATGAAAATTTCTGCCAAACGAGGGCTTAGTGGACTGCTCATAATTAAACATTCTTTGCTATTGTAAAATACATTGTTAAAAAAAAAGTAATTTTGATTTAGACAAGTTTTTAATAAATTAAGTATATCTGTTTTGATAACCGGGTTAACTTTATTTTTAACTAGCATTGTTTCTATCAAACTTAACATCAAAAGATATAAATAGGATATTAACCAGCTGAAAAAGGCTCATTAATCAGGTGGTACAGCAATCCCATCAGCAACAGCTCCCCTGCAGGTTTCTTTATTGTCCTTATCATTATACTCCTTACTTTTTCGGGTATCGTAGGATACAGAGCTATACTAATAGATATTTGGCTGTAAAACAATTTTCTCAAAATTAGGTTTTGGGCATTGAAGAGATAAAAATAAGTATTATTAAAAATGTCACAAATGTCTTGAGGATTTTCAACCTTCTCATTGTTTTGTATAATTTTTTTTATTTTTCACGTATGATTATTATTATTACGAGATTCATTAATTATTTTGGAACTTTTCCTCATAATATTAATTAATTAATTTGCTATCCGCTCATCATTAAAATTACTTTGACGTTTTTTATTTTTTGCTCATAGAAAACTTTTAGCCTGACATATCTAGGACAAGTTTTAACAAGCTTATGAATTTCACATAGCATTTGATGTAGGTCCCTTAACTCTCTTGTACACCATTTAAACTTTTTGTTCCCAAACTTACTTTCTTTAAATGTAATTGTGCCGTTATAATAAGATAAAAAGGTTTCATAAAATAAGGAGAACTTACTACTAAAACTGGTTGATACCGCAGAAGCTACTTATTATTGCAGAACTCTCGAGGTTCACATTATTTAGGTTATCATCACTGAGCCAGTGCTCACACAAACAGAAAATACAAGGATTACACAATCTCAGTAAAACATTCATATTATCTTTGTGCTGATCAGCCCCTGTATGTTAAAATTTAAAACGTTTATGCAATAATTGCCAGACTTATTAAATCTACATCTACATCTAAAGAGTTTTTATTTAACATGTCTATATGACTACAGAATGACTGGCAGATGTGAAAATTTTTAACACCCTCCTGCTGAGTGCTCAATGGAGTCTGTCATCTTGAAGTGCGCCGATTTATTGTTCACTTCTTTAAAAATTCTATTGGTTTCCGAGTGAGCACCAGAGCTGTCACCAATCTGTCGTGAGTCAATGATCACAGAATTAATGGATTAAGAAACACGAAGTTTCTGGTTTTAAATTTATGTTTTGCAAAATATTAAACGCGATTGTTTAAAATTATCTGTAGAAGAAAATGGATATAAAAATGCATCAAATGTCACCTTATGAACCCCATAAAGAAAAGAAATTAAGGATGAACGTGTCCTTGCACAGCTTGGTTAAAATGGAATTCCTGATCAATGATAAACTGACAATATTTTACTTATTATTTCAGAGATGGTGTTCGTCTTAGTACGGCAAAAGCTTTTGTCAGGCCACACAAAAACGACAAGAACTTTGACCTTATGGTAAATTCCACAGTAACTAAAATTTTAATTAGCAACAATGGGACTAGTAAAATAGCTACTGGAGTTGAATTCATCTACAACGGAACTACTTATACTGTCAATGCTACAAAGGAAGTTATATTGGCTGCAGGTATTTTATTAACTAATTAGTATATTGTTCGGGAACAAGCCCTCCCTGGGGTAAATTAAACTTAATTTACAAATTAAACCCTTTTTTTATATTTATTATTGCTATGCAAAAACTCCCCATTCTCTCTACTCGTGTTGATTCCAAACAAATCTTTTCACGTCTTAACACGCCGTTTCTAAGAACGCTTATTGCTTAAATCCCTTGCTAATTTCTAACGGCTATTTTGCTCCTCAGCTTAGCTAAAATGTAAATATCGTTCCGCTTCTAACCTACAGCTTTCTCAGAATTACAAATATCCTGCGCCAAATCGGCACAGCCGCTGTATGTCGGTACAGCCACTGTAGCTACGGCCACAAGCGCGATTTCCCTTTGTCTGGTATCGCCGCCAAACGCCGAAAGCATTCCTAAGCTCCTCGGCCTCTTTGAAATGCAAATTCAACGCTCGAAATCCATTAACTCAAGTTTAACGGTTTTTCGTTCCCGCCATCCCTACCATAAAATGACTTCTTAATATGCTTCTAAAAGTTGCCACGAAAGCAGCACTTGCTGGCACATGACTTTCTTAAACACTCTTCATTGGCTAAAGCCGCACCGGCGCGTCCCCATGGAAGGCGTAACTTAAAGGTTCCATGTTTTGTAAAACACGGTTCTGAGCCATCGATTGGCTAACAGTCCCTCTGTCGGGCAAAGGGTGAAACTATTGCCTTTTACGCGTCATAGAAAAAATCTATCTCGTCACTTCGGTCATAGCCCTCAACAGGCAAGCATTGTTTTTGTCGCGTTAAGCCACCTGTGCTTTCGCAATTCTCCTTTACATTGCCGTGTTTCAGTGAAACTTCGGTCTGACCCATAAAAAGGGTTATTACGCGGCTTCTTGCTCCGCATTCTTCAGTTCCCGCTAAAATTCAAATCAATCCTGCATCGACGTTGTAATAAGGCGCGAGAGTAATGCCTTTTTACAATTTCCCAAGTTAATTGTTCGTGATGTTTCTACAATTCCTACTAAATAAATAAAATTTAGTAAGTACTCTAATGTTACCAGTGCCGTACTTATACGTAAATCCTACCAATAATCACTTAGTGCTCACGTAAACAAATAATCTAATTGTTGTGATACCGTTATGTGAAAACAACAAACCAAGCAGCCTACGACGTTTTCCTGCACCATGGTTACAAGGCTAACCTTACCAAATGAAGGTAATACGTATCATTCATCCTCACCTTAATCACACCACTGTGATTACAACCTAAAGAAAGTTTTCTCCACAATGCTATAAATGAATTCTAAAAACAATCTTGGCTGATGCCACTTAACTCAAATTTACCTCTACAAAACAAAAACAATCCATATTTTTACTCTTCCGATGACCCGGACTGTTGTTTTTGTTAAAGACTTAAATTTTCCATATTTTCAGTTGCGATTTGTTAGACTATATTTATTTATCTCTCTATAAATGAACAAAGTGACTTTCAATGCGTTGTTCAGCAACATCAATGTTTAGTATAAAGATGACATGTGAACTGTACTGTTTTTGTAGTGTATTTAGATCGTTACATTTTATTGATTACTGCATTATTGAAACTTGTTTATGTCATTGTGAAATCACCATTCTGGCAACAATTTGAACTGTCAGCATTATATTTATAAACACATATTTCTTTTATAATTTTTGACACATTGAAGTCCTACCTTACGGTGATGCGCATCATTTGATATAAATGTTTACAAAGCACAAATGATTGCCACATAAATAGTTATACCTAGTATCTTAGTATTGTTTTGGTTTAAAATGCATATAAATCATACATTTACCCTTTAGCAATAGTATTGTTGTTTGAAATGCATATGACCCGTACATTTATTTGTTAGTAATAACATTGTTTTGACATGCATTTGCCTTCTACATTCTCGTTCATTTAATATCAATAAAGACTAGACTGAGTAAAATATTAACCTATATTTGTTTTAATAACCCCATGAACCACTCCCGTGGTAATACAGTAATCTTTCTACCCTAATTGATTTTTGGCCATGCGATAACTTTGTGTGACCAACTCTTTTTGAATTATTGAAAAAACCAAACAGTTTCTTTACATATTCAAAATGGTTCTTCGACGAGCCGAATAGGTTAAATTTTTGCTCAGTCAAAGTGCCTACCTAGTCAAAATTGCCGTTCTCAAAAAATAAAATTCTGAAAAAATTATTTTTTACTGTATAGCACTAAAATCAGTGCTCTTCGATCTTTATAGTACAGCGCAAAATCGCGTTGCTCACATAAAACATGCAAATTATTGCAAAAATGACTCTCCCAAAAACTCTCTATTATTGTTAGGTTTTTTATGAAAAAAAACTGTCACGAACCAAGCGTTCAATATTTATTAATCTCTCTATTTTTATTAGCGCAAACTCGCGGTACTTGCATAACACATGCAAAAACTACTGTAAAATGATTCTTCAAAAAACTCTCCATTAAGAAATTCATGTGTTTTTTAACGCCTGTGTTTTGACGTTTTAAACGTCATCCGCAAACAGCTGTACTCGCACCAAACATAGGTGTACAACATTAAGGTATTATGGTAAACGGTTTTTATTACGAAAAATAGTGCTTTATTTTTTATGTTGGTGAATTGCATAACAAAATTTAAGTTGCTCATATATACTAAGCTTGCAAGCTAAATGGTAAAAATTCTTTATTTAAGGAAATTAATTCGCACCAGATGTACTGCAATCTTGCTTGCTATAATCATTTACAAAACGCACCCCGCGTTGTTGTATCAAATATTCTTTAAAGTCTAAAACACTGTAGCTTTGTTACAATGGTGTGTACATTTTTTATTTAAGGAATTTACACCACTAAGGTTTTTTATAGGTTTTTATTTATTTATTTAGGTAACTTAAGCACAACCCGACATTATTCGCGAGATGTCAGCTGCACAAACTGTTTGAAAGTTCTTAACAAATTGATTAGCACTGAAAAACAGTGTCTTAATCTTAAACTATTGTTTATTTCAGCGTAGGTTGAGTCTCTTTCAACAGGATTGCGTCGCCTTTTTGTTCGTTGTTTCACATACGGATTCACGTTACACGAAAAAACTAACACTGAAATCACTGAAATTGTTTTGTTAAAAAACAACATTCTATTGTAAAACTTTAATCGGGAATCTAATTGTTATAGACATTTTAACGTGTCTCTTGGTAACAAAAAATTGTTACACTGCAAAAGATCTACAGTTTCTCAAATCATTTTTTATTTTTAAAATAAAAATGGTACTTCGCACTTCGTTGTGAAAAAATTCTCAATACACTGATAAAAAGTATTAATAATTTTCAAAAATTTTCTTTTGTTTATAACTTAGAATTTGTACTCTAGGTACATTCTAAACCCTTTTTCTGTTGAACATAAATCGTTCTACACGAAGAAAAATACTTACAATCCTTTCTAAAATTTTTATTTAAAAATAAAAATTTATTTCGCACTTCATTGTGAAAAATCATACTACACTGCAAAAAATATTTCATAATTTTCAAAAATTTTCTTTTGCTTATAACTTGGAATTTGTACTCTAAGTACATTCTAAACTCTCCTTTTGTAAATTATACCTACATCACTCTACACAAAGAAAAAATACTTACATTTTCTTTGAATTTGTACTGTAGGTACATTCAATCATACTTTCTTGACATTTTTATTTGAAAATAAAAATTTATCTCGCACTAGAAGTGCTCTCTTCCCTTTGCTGTAGCATCGAGCGTGTTACACGAGGAAAAATACTTACATTTTTTTTGAATTTGTACTCTAGGTACATTCAATCATACTTTCGTGACATTTTTATTTAAAAATAAAAATTTATCTCGCACTAGAAGTGCTCTCTTCCCTTTGCTGTAGCATCGAGCGTGTTACACGAGGAAAAATACTTACATTTTCTTTGAATTTGTACTCTAGGTACATTCAATCATACTTTCTTGACATTTTTATTTAAAAATAAAAATTTATCTCGCACTAGAAGTGCTCTCTTCCCTTTGCTGTAGCATCGAGCGTGTTACACGAGGAAAAATACTTACAGTTTCTTTGAATTTGTACTCTAGATACATTCAATCATACTTTCGTGACATTTTTATTTAAAAATAAAAATTTATCTCGCACTAGAAGTGCTCTCTTCCCTTTGCTGTAGCATCGAGCGTGTTACACGAGGAAAAATACTTACAGTTTCTTTGAATTTGTACTCTAGGTACATTCAATCATACTTTCGTGACATTTTTATTTAAAAATAAAAATTTATCTCGCACTATAGGTGCTCCCTCTCCTTTGCTGTAGCATCGAGCGTGTTACACGAGGAAAAATACATACATTTTCTTTGAATTTGTACTCTAGGTACATTCAATCATACTTTCTTGACATTTTTATTTGAAAATAAAAATTTATCTCGCACTAGAAGTGCTCTCTTCCCTTTGCTGTAGCATCGAGCGTGTTACACGAGGAAAAATACTTACATTTTCTTTGAATTTGTACTCTAGGTACATTCAATCATACTTTCTTGACATTTTTATTTGAAAATAAAAATTTATCTCGCACTAGGAGTGCTCTCTTCCCTTTGCTGTAGCATCGAGCGTGTTACACGAGGAAAAATACTTACATTTTCTTTGAATTTGTACTCTAGGTACATTCAATCATACTTTCTTGACATTTTTATTTAAAAATAAAAATTTAACTCGCACTATAGGTGCTCCCTCTCCTTTGCTGTAGCATCGAGCGTGTTACACGAGGAAAAATACTTACATTTTTATTTAAAAATAAAAAATTATCTCGCACTTCTCTGTAAAAAAAAAATATTTCTCATTGAATTTGTATCTTGCACTAAAAATAGTGCACTCTTGTTTCTCACTTATCGTGATATTCTTCTTAGTGTAAAGTTAACGGCTACATAATGACGGCTAAAGAAGAATTATGTAAAAAACGTGGTGGTCATAAAGGTTTGATCACTCGCGTATCTAATTGGTATGATGCAAATTGCGACACTGAAGAAAACCATCTTCAGTACAAAATTCGTTTAGAAACTATTAGTAAGGCGTTTTCGAAATACTCGGAAATTCAGGATGCTATTGAAGAATTAGATCCTGATGACATTGATCGTTGTATAATTGAAGATACGTTCTTTGATCTTCACGCGAAACTTGAAAGCAAATTGGAATTTTTTATAAAAATTCAACAAGCTCTAAATACTCCTCCTTTAGCTACTATAGCTCAACCCTTGATTCCGCAAATGGTACCGCAAGTTCGGTTACCCGAAATTCACATAAATATTTTTAAAGGTGACATTTCACAATGGACTTCCTTCTATCAGTTGTTTACAGCATTAATCAATGATAATCCTTCCCTGTCTAACGTACAGAAATTTATGTATTTGAAATCTTTATTAAAAGATGAACCCCTTAAATTGATTGACACCCTAGCTGTCACTAATCAAAATTATGATTCTGCCATCGACATACTAAAAAATAGATATGAAAATAAAACTTCTATTATAAATAACCATTTAATAAATTTATTGGATATCCCCTCAATTACAAAAGGTAGCTCACAAAGCTTACGAGAATTTGTTACAGATTGTAAGCGTAATATTGAATCGTTAAAAAATCTAAATTTGTCCTTTGAGGAATTATGGAATCTAATTATTGTTCATCTACTCGAAAGAAAACTCGATTTTATCTCAAAAAAGGCCTTTGAAGTGGACAAAGGAATAAATAAACTCCCTGAACTTGACAAATTCTTCACTTTCCTAGACCAGCGTTGTACTGTGTTGGAAAATCTAGCGAGCCTAGAAGGCCATACATCAAAAAAGAATACCAATCTCTCTCTACATATCAATTCTTCCCACGTTAATACTGAAAAATGTCTATTCTGTAATGAAATGCACAAAATATATTCTTGCCCCAAACTTAAGGGATTACAAGTGTCCGAACGACACCAATTTATCAAGTCAAAACAATATTGCTTCAATTGTTTGGGCAATAATCATCGCACAATGCAATGTACATCCTCGAGATCATGCTTCATCTGTTCTCAAAGGCATCACACCCTATTACACTTTGTAAATTCACAGTTTTTGACAAATACAACTCACCAAAATGGTGCTCCCCCCTCGTATCAGACTACTACTGCTCAAAATTCTCAACACGTCACTCCCGAACGAAATCAAAATAAATATTTACGTAATAATCAAATTGTTGGTTCTTCCAACAATCGCGCAAGCGCATCTCCACAAACTACTCAAGGTTATAATTATTCTCAAAATTCTTCTCGTCAAGCACAGAGAAATACTCCTCCATCAACGATAACTAATTCGTCCTTAAAAAATAATCGGCAAGGTAGCCAGCTCCCTTCCTCCAATGGTTCTAGCCACGAACCTGGTGTCTCTCAGGCTTTATCAGCAATAGCGACACAAACCTCTCATGTGTTGTTAGCCACTGCCTCTGTTGATATCTACAACGCAAATGGCGTTAGTACTTCTGTAAGATGTTTGTTAGACAACGGTTCTCAAACTTCATTCATTACGCAAAAAACAATTGATAAACTTCAACTTCAAACTTATGATAAAAAATTGAGCATTACTGGAATATCCCAGACAAATTCTACTTCCAATAAAATGGTTGATTTGACTTTACATTCTAAAGCATATCATAATAAAACCTTTAAGTTATCTTGTGCTATACTTCAAAATATTTCATGTGAATTACCTCAAGTTGACATTAATGTTTCTCGACTACGCATTCCGAGCAATGTAACTTTGGCTGACCCTGATTTTGGCATCAGTCAAGAAATTGACATTTTAATCGGCGCTGATCTTTATTATGACTTATTACTACAGGGAATCATCCAACTTGGCAAAAATCTCCCTGTCCTCCAAGAAACCTCACTAGGCTGGATAATAGCGGGAAAGATTCCCCAGACCTTCTTTTCTACGCATAACGCAGTATACTACAACTCTTCCTATTTATCGTCACAACGTTATGACTCTTCAAGGGTATCGTTATTCCTTCAAACTACTGAAAGGTTTGAAACCTTAAGCAATCTCATTGAAAAATTTTGGACTATCGAGGAACTTCCTCAAAAAACAATTCTCTCTCCCTCTGAGGAAATGGCTGAAACCAGCTTCCTCAACACTACCAAGATTTTGCCAGATGGTAGATATCAAGTTGATCTTCCGTTAAAGGCTATTGATGAATCTCAAGAATTAGGCAATTCATTCTACATAGCAAGAAAAAGATTTCTTAACCTTGAACAAAAATTAGACAAAAATCCTTCACTAAACACAGATTACTCTAAATTTATTGACGACTACGTTGATTTAGGTCACGCGAAATATGTTCCTCTTACTCTTGAAAAGGTAGATGACAACAATAAAATTATAAATAAATACTTTATTCCTCATCACGCAGTATTCCGTGAAAACAGTTTGACATCGAAAATTCGAGTAGTCTTCGATGGTAGCTGTAAAACAAGCAACAATCTTTCTTTAAATGACGTAACATTAAAGGGATATCAGGTGCAGCCTGACCTTTATGATATTTTAAGTCGATTTCGATCCTTCAATTTTGTTCTCACTGCGGACATCGAAAAAATGTACCGCCAAATTTATATAAATCCAAATCAACGATATTTACTTAATATACTTTGGAGACCTACCTCAAATGACGACCTTAAATGCATAGAATTATCCACAGTTACTTATGGCACTAACTGTGCTCCCTATTTAGCAACTCGTGTTTTAAATGATATTGCGACTAAAAATAGTCAAACTTTTCCTTTAGCTTCGGATGCAATCTTAAACCATACGTATGTGGACGACATTATTTATGGTTGTGAATCTGAACAAAAGTTAACTGAAATCCATTCTGAACTTACTTCTATGTTACAAGCACATGGTTTTACACTACATAAATGGTTCTCAAACGTTCCAAATTTCGTTGAGAATCTTTCTATTGATCAACCCCCTGAATATGATTTAACCTTTAATGACTCCTCAAGTTCAATATTAGGTCTTAAATGGAACCCGTCTTCGGACTTTTTTACTTTTTCTCCTCCTACTACTCTAACTTTGATTAAATTGACAAAGCGTGCAATTCTATCTGCAATTGCCCAAATGTATGACCCCCTTGGTTTAGTTTCATGCGTAATCGTCCTTGGAAAACTAATCATGCAAAAATTATGGCTCCTAAAATTGATTGGGATACTGAAATAACAGATTCTCATGTGTTGTCACTATGGAATGCCTTTACGCAAAATATTGTAAATCTTTCCCAAATAAAAATACCTCGAAAATTATTCTTTTGTAAAAAAATACTTAAAATCCAATTACATGGTTTCGCTGATGCGAGTATGTCTGCTTATGCCGCATGTGCATATTTTCGAACATTATACGATGATGGTACTGTTTCGTCAAATTTGATTACCTCAAAATCTCGTGTTGCTCCACTTAAAACTATGTCTCTTCCTAGATTGGAACTATGTGCAATGCTTCTCCTTGCAAAATTACTATTTAATGTACGAAACATTTATAGTAAAAATCATTTCATTGACTCCACGCATTTATGGACTGACTCCATGATTGCCCTCTGTTGGATACAATCCCATGCATCCCGCTGGTCAGTGTTTGTGTCTAATCGAGTGTCACAAATCCAAGACTTAACGTCTAAGTATATTTGGAGACACATAGACTCAAAAAATAATCCAGCTGATTTACCTTCCCGTGGTTGTTTACCACAACAGTTACTTAATTGCCCTCTTTGGTTTAATGGACCAAAATTATTGTCAAACTCAGATGATTTTGACTTACTCAACCTTGAAAGCAGCATGAATGTCTGCAACCCTCCTCAAAGACTTAACACAACAATCCTTGCTGAAGAAAGAAAATTATTGCCAATTTCGTTACATTCCGCAACTCCCACTTCGGATTTCTGGACACTTCTTTTTTCAAAGTTTTCAACATTCCCCAAACTACGAGTAGTTGCATGTTGTCTTCGATTCGCAAACAATGCGAAGCCCGACTCAACAAAATTCACTGGAACCTTGTCCAAACATGAATTAACTAATGCCCTTGCTCTTATTGTTAAGATCATTCAGAATCAAAACTTCCCTAAAGAAATTGCCGAGTTAAAGGCTGGCAAATTTTTATCTAACAAAAATCTTTTACAGTTCAAACCCTTTGTTTGCGAAATCAATGGCCTCCTCCGAGTAGGCGGTCGTTTGGAAAATGCAGAAATTCCGTTTGAACATAAACACCCTATATTACTTCCAGCTCACAATGACGTTGTAACAATGATGTTATCTCATGAACATAAAAGATTGGGACATGCAGGTGCTCAAACTGTATTGTCAAATTTTCGTTTAAGATTTTGGCCACTAAATGGTTTAAAGGAAATTAAAAAATTAATCCGCAAATGTATTACATGTTATCGTTTTCGCGCTGAACCTGCTCAGCAAATAATGGCAGATCTTCCTAAAGATCGTGTTCAAGTATGTCGACCTTTTCAAAAGGTTGGAGTTGATTTTGGTGGACCCTTTTTTATTAAGTCTTCACGTCTTCGAAAAGCTCCAATCATCAAATGTTATATTTCTCTCTTCGTGTGTATGACTACCAAGGCAGTCCACATTGAATTGGTGTCTAATCTTTCAACCGAAGCATTTATAGCATGTCTTAAACGCTTCGTAGCTCGACGAGGAAACCCCTCCGTGATCTACTCCGACAATGGCACAAACTTTCAAGGTGCAAAAAATCAATTATACGAATTATATCAGTTGTTAAAAAATCCTCAAGTCTCTAAATCTATTGCTGAATTCCTTTCTCAAAATGAAACTGAATGGAAATTTATTCCCCCTAAATCTCCTCATTGGGGTGGTATATGGGAAGCCGCCATTAAAAGTGCAAAATTTCACATACTTCGATTAGTAGGAAATTCTCATTTAACTTACGAAGAATTAAACACAGTGTTGATACAAATAGAATCAATCCTTAATTCGCGCCCGTTATGCGCTCTCTCAAATGATCCCACGGACTTACAGAGTTTAACTCCAGGACATTTTTTAATTGGAACTAGCCTCATGGCATATCCTGAAAAAGATATTTCAGATCTCCCTGAAAATAGACTTTCCTTTTGGAATAGGTGCACTCAAATTCAACAATTATTCTGGAAACGTTGGTCAATTGAATACTTAAATCAGTTGCAACACAGACCCAAATGGCTACGACCTTTGGAAAATCTTAAAATTAATGATATCGTCCTTCTAAAGGAAAATAATACGTCCCATCCCCTACGATGGCCTTTAGCAAGAGTCATCAACACTATCCCTGGACCTGATGGGAAGGTCAGAATGGTAACTGTCAAAACCGCGGATGGAGTCTACAACAGATCCATCGCTAAGCTTTGTCCATTACCGATGGAGTCGGGTGCTAGTGCATAAAGACCGGCGACATCTTGTCCTTCCTATTTTGTTTATTTTTGTTTCTTTCTCTTCTCTTAACTGCCACTATGGCTCTGCGCCCCACACTGCTTGCACCGCGGTGTATAAATAACAGGTGTCTTGTCTTCCGTTGATAGCGCATCAACCCTTCTGCTCTTTGTATTATATTTCTTAGTTCAAAGAGTGGTTTTCGTCGCCGAGTTCTTTCACTGGATAGCCGACTCCAAAGGGCTCTCGAGATTCGATAGAACATCGAATAATGGACAAAGCTTAAATTCCCTCATTTTATTTTCTTTCTTTTCCCCGTTCTCTTTGTGTGGTTTTGAAGCTACGACGCTTCAACGCCGGGCAGTATGTTCGGGAACAAGCCCTCCCTGGGGTAAATTAAACTTAATTTACAAATTAAACCCTTTTTTTATATTTATTATTGCTATGCAAAAACTCCCCATTCTCTCTACTCGTGTTGATTCCAAACAAATCTTTTCACGTCTTAACACGCCGTTTCTAAGAAACAACATGTTTCCCGCCAAATATGTAAATTAGAATTATTTATGAAACAAAAATGGTTTCCCTTTGTCTCTCAACGAGATCAAAGGCCCGCCGACATTCCAATGTCTCGGCATCCGTACAATATTGCTTATTGCTTAAATCCCTTGCTAATTTCTAACGGCTATTTTGCTCCTCAGCTTAGCTAAAATGTAAATATCGTTCCGCTTCTAACCTACAGCTTTCTCAGAATTACAAATATCCTGCGCCAAATCGGCACAGCCGCTGTATGTCGGTACAGCCACTGTAGCTACAGCCACAAGCGCGATTTCCCTTTGTCTGGTATCGCCGCCAAACGCCGAAAGCATTCCTAAGCTCCTCGGCCTCTTTGAAATGCAAATTCAACGCTCGAAATCCATTAACTCAAGTTTAACGGTTTTTCGTTCCCGCCATCCCTACCATAAAATGACTTCTTAATATGCTTCTAAAAGTTGCCACGAAAGCAGCACTTGCTGGCACATGACTTTCTTAAACACTCTTCATTGGCTAAAGCCGCACCGGCGCGTCCCCATGGAAGGCGTAACTTAAAGGTTCCATGTTTTGTAAAACACGGTTCTGAGCCATCGATTGGCTAACAGTCCCTCTGTCGGGCAAAGGGTGAAACTATTGCCTTTTACGCGTCATAGAAAAAATCTATCTCGTCACTTCGGTCATAGCCCTCAACAGGCAAGCATTGTTTTTGTCGCGTTAAGCCACCTGTGCTTTCGCAATTCTCCTTTACATTGCCGTGTTTCAGTGAAACTTCGGTCTGACCCATAAAAAGGGTTATTACGCGGCTTCTTGCTCCGCATTCTTCAGTTCCCGCTAAAATTCAAATCAATCCTGCATCGACGTTGTAATAAGGCGCGAGAGTAATGCCTTTTTACAATTTCCCAAGTTAATTGTTCGTGATGTTTCTACAATTCCTACTAAATAAATAAAATTTAGTAAGTACTCTAATGTTACCAGTGCCGTACTTATACGTAAATCCTACCAATAATCACTTAGTGCTCACGTAAACAAATAATCTAATTGTTGTGATACCGTTATGTGAAAACAACAAACCAAGCAGCCTACGACGTTTTCCTGCACCATGGTTACAAGGCTAACCTTACCAAATGAAGGTAATACGTATCATTCATCCTCACCTTAATCACACCACTGTGATTACAACCTAAAGAAAGTTTTCTCCACAATGCTATAAATGAATTCTAAAAACAATCTTGGCTGATGCCACTTAACTCAACTTTACCTCTACAAAACAAAAACAATCCATATTTTTACTCTTCCGATGACCCGGACTGTTGTTTTTGTTAAAGACTTAAATTTTCCATATTTTCAGTTGCGATTTGTTAGACTATATTTATTTATCTCTCTATAAATGAACAAAGTGACTTTCAATGCGTTGTTCAGCAACATCAATGTTTAGTATAAAGATGACATGTGAACTGTACTGTTTTTGTAGTGTATTTAGATCGTTACATTTTATTGATTACTGCATTATTGAAACTTGTTTATGTCATTGTGAAATCACCATTCTGGCAACAATTTGAACTGTCAGCATTATATTTATAAACACATATTTCTTTTATAATTTTTGACACATTGAAGTCCTACCTTACGGTGATGCGCATCATTTGATATAAATGTTTACAAAGCACAAATGATTGCCACATAAATAGTTATACCTAGTATCTTAGTATTGTTTTGGTTTAAAATGCATATAAATCATACATTTACCCTTTAGCAATAGTATTGTTGTTTGAAATGCATATGACCCGTACATTTATTTGTTAGTAATAACATTGTTTTGACATGCATTTGCCTTCTACATTCTCGTTCATTTAATATCAATAAAGACTAGACTGAGTAAAATATTAACCTATATTTGTTTTAATAACCCCATGAACCACTCCCGTGGTAATACAGTAATCTTTCTACCCTAATTGATTTTTGGCCATGCGATAACTTTGTGTGACCAACTCTTTTTGAATTATTGAAAAAACCAAACAGTTTCTTTACATATATTATATCCTTACCACTACTTGCATATAATATTTTATCTACAAAAAATGCAAAAATATGTATGAAAACTGTATTATTAATAGTATATTATTTAACGAGCGTATAATGTAGGCTATATTACACGAGATTTTAAAACACGAGCCCAAGGCTAGTGTTTTAAGAATCCGAGTGTAATATAGCCATTATACACGAGTCAAATACTATACTTTATCTACGACTATTCAGTATTCAAAAAATTATAAAATGCATTAGAGCAACAAATTTTATTACAATAGGATATTTTTACATAACAAGGTAATATTATTAATGGTATTTCTTAACTAAAAAATACAATTCAACAATGTTAACAATAATTAACAAAATACAATTACTTATTTCTAATTTTTCATGAAATTGATTGTAATATAAGAGCAATTATGAAAATGAATGGGAGCAAGAATATTACTTATATTCATATCGTTTTTATTAGTAATGGAAAAAGTTTCGGAGCTAACATTATTTACAGTGGTAGATGTAGATGGGCATAAATTTAAGTTTATTTGTTTTAAAATTTTATTAGCAGCGTTTATTTTGGTTTTTTTTGAATCAGCAATATAACCTTCATTGTTGGGACCCTGGATTATAAAATCTCATAATCCATGTATCACAAATGATGGTTATGTCAAACTATTAATTATTTTATATTTAGTTATATGCGCTTTTCTAGTTTTTAAGTTGGGCCTATATTTTGTTTCCGTTAACATGTAGATATGTAAAACACAAAATATATTTATATCAAAGCCCTGTCTTTCCTGAATACATATGCACTTTAATAGTTTTAAAAATAAATAAACAACTCCCGAAATACTTATTACCTACTCTCTAGAAAAATCTACCTCAATAAATACAAGAAGTTTGATTTGCTTGTTTAAAACTCCAAGTTAAAGTTTCGAAAAGAAAATGGGGTTCCGTCAAAAAGACACGAGCATAGTAAAGGGTTCCTTGAATGGAAAAATCTGGAAAAACCACTGCTCTAGATCATAAAAAAAAGCTGGTTTCTCTTTGTCTGTCTGTTTGCTGCCCTATCTGTTGTCCAGTCTGTTGTGGCCCAAGCTCAATAACTACTTGGCTGAATGGACGAAGTCTTGTATGTGGATTTGTAATGAGTTCACCCTGTCCAAAGCCTGTTGTACTATTAGTTCACTATTTGTATATATTTTTCAATCTTACAGTTGCATTGTTGTAACTACAGAAGAACAATAGTTAGTAATGGTTAAAAAAAAAGTTAAAAGATTATTTAATGCAGATTGAACCACCACGCAAAATTTATAGGCGGGGAAAATGCCGAGAAGAACAACTATTTGGTGATTTTTAAATGTGTATGAAGCAGAAATTTAGATACAAAATTATAATTATTATTACAACAAATAAATCCCCACAAAAGTGATTGCTTCACTATTAAAAAGCAGTTGCTAAATTTTAAATGATAATAGAGATTGTATAATATGTTATCATTTTGCAGGTGCTATTTTGACACCACAACTTCTTTTGGTATCTGGAATTGGTGACAAGGAACAGCTAGATGCCGTTGGAATTGAACAAGTTCACAATCTAACGGGTGTTGGCAAAGGTATAAATGCTGAATTTCTTTTGTCAAGACTTAGACTGTGAATTCCAGAAATGAACATGTACCGGGTGTACAACAAAAAGGGAGACCGGTTGTATCGTGGAAACCGTTTACCGTAAGATTTGCGGAAAAAAATATTTATTACAAAAGTGACCACGAAAAAATACTGGAAATTATTTTTAAGTTTTTAGGTTGGCCGCTAGGGGTCGTATCTATAGTGACCAAACAAGAAGCGGGATTTTCTTAAAAATCTTCATGGTAAACATATTATACCCTTTTGTTTAGGGGGTAGGAGAGGATAAATATTGCTAACAAAAATATTTACAACTTTGGTTTGCTTTATTGGAATTTGACAAATTTGAACTCGCTAAAATGGGATTCTTTTATTTTAGCAATTTCATAACGGACGAAGTCGTTTTGAATGCCGTAGCGAAAGCTAGAGGCCGCTATTTAACAGAATTATCAATTTCTTCATTATTGTTCTGAAAATTAACATTTACAACACAAATAATAGAGCATGGTTGCAATAATGAAACAAATAGCAGTAAAATTTTAAGTGGGCTGTGATACAAAAAAAAATGCAACAACACCGAGAAAAAAATTTAGTTAAAATAACTCGATATTTAGTTAACCGAACTAAAATCTGTAGTAGAATAGGCCCCAGGTGAGATGACTTGCTGATTTTACTAAATCTACTTTGCTAGAATTATCTAGTGGTTGCAACTAAAAATACTTGCTGTTTTCTGCATAGTTGGAGCTACTATAAACTTTAGTTGCGCTGGCTAAAAGTATTTAGTAGTTTTAAACATATTACCTATTAAAAATAGGAAGGCATTTAGTAGTTGGAACTAAATGTATTAGCTGTATTTGGTATAATTACCATGCTATTTAAACTTATTCTTTTGCTGTGTTACATACTTTTATTTGTAACAATAAATCGATGATCTTACTTAAACTAGATTAATGTATTTGCAAAAGCTACTATTTCTTATAGCTAACCTTAAAAGTTTATCTTGCTAAAAGTGCGATTTAAAGATCTTTTTTTTTTGTTACAATGCCCTTGCCATTTAATTTTTTGTGTTTTAACGGGTAAAATAAAAATAGGTGTAAATTTGTATTTTTATTCCAATAGCATTTTAAATTTTTTCTTAAACAATAACAAGATCAATCACAAATCTAGTACCCACATATAGATTAAAGAAATAATTTATAGTAGGTACATACCTACCATTTGCTTAAATATTTTTTGGGTTTAGAACTTCAGCTAAAAAATATAACTGAAAAATTGTTAGTGTCGTGAAGACACAGTTTTCAAAATTAAAAAGTTTTATGCATCCGCTTAGATTTAATCCCAGAACCCCTTGAATACCAGTCGAACGTTCTATCAATTGCATCACTACAGACAGTTGCAATGTCTCATTGAAATCAAATAGTTTTTGTTGCTATTCTTTCTTCTAGAATTCTAGGGCATCAAAGGTCTAAAAAAATTGTTTGTTTAATGTATACCTACCTAGTAAAAGATTATTAGTAGTTTTTGTTAGAGGTCATTAAAATAATAAAGCCAAAGTCCCATGCATTCGGCGTCCTGTGCAAAATTAAAAAAAATTAGACTTATAAAATCTTTAAAATTTTTATATTTTTTTTAAAATTTTGTCAGTAGTATTTGTTTTGTGCAACCTCTTAACCGAGAAGATTTTTTAAATTGACAGACAACAGATTTTCTGTAATTAGACACAGTGACGGGCGAAAAATACATTTTTAGGTATTTTTGTGTGAGAACAGAATGGGCCTTGAAACGTTAGAGTTGTATATTATAATACGTTTTGTATAGATTAAGGTTTTGCAAAAACAAATAAATATAAAACACTATAGATATGGGTTAGAGACCAAATATTATTATTTAATAAAGTCACTGACAATAACGTCTACAGAATTTTTCTTCCATTTACTTCCATTAATTAAAAAAAAATTATTTCCCTTTACTGTGCTGTAATATTCAAAAACTGTATTTTAAATTTGAATTCTTTGAAAATCCACATTTGTATAGAATTTATAAAAGCTACCAAACCAAAAAAACACCCTCGTAATCACATCTAAAAATTAATGGCACTTACCTATTATTAATATTGTTTTAATTTCTGAATGACATCAAGCGTTCGTGGGACTATGAAAATAGTTGTTTTGCCAAAATTTTTACATTGCTCCAAGCTCCAAAATACACATAACAATATGGCGTCGGCTCTATCGTTTGGATTAAATTCCATTTTGATACTGAAATAAAGGAATAATTGGTTATGAAATATCCCATCAGGACCAAATAGAATGCAGGGGCCACCCGGCAGGGTGCCTTATATCCACTGTAGGTACTTGCTGTTAACTTTCAACTTACCCAAATACTAAATATGAAATAATCATGACACAAACACAAAAGAAGAAATTCAGGTTCTATTTGGTGATTTGGCAACGTTGTGTCTACTTTGTTATATTTCTACACTCCCGTTAAAATCAAGTTTTGTCGGTGAATCAGTTACTTTTGTTTTTCAAAATTGTGTTACTCTGAAGTCAAAAAAAGCAGTAATCCCAAGACACATAGCAATTACTGTTTAATTACGCACATTTACGTCTTATTCCTAAAAATATCACAACAACGCCGATCCATCCGATCGATTTTTACCGCACGTCAGCCGAATGGTTTGCTTGGGCAATAGCGACAGTGTTGCCTAGATTGCAGCAATGGCGCCATCCTCGGGCGCTTCGGATGAGGATTGTGATTCAAACACGGAAACAGAAAATACTACGTGTAAAAAGTGTAACAAAATTGTGGATGATGATGATTTGTCCATTTTCTGTGAAGGAAAATGTCGAAGCTGGTTTCATTCAAGCTGCATCAGTATTACAAAAAAACAAATAAACCACATAGAAGCGATCAAAGATATTATAACATGGATGTGTGTGGAATGTAAAAAAAGTTTAAATAACACATGGAAAAAACAGGAGAAACATGATAAAATTTTCCAAAAACTAGAAAACATCGAAGCTACGATTGCCCACTTGAATCGGGTGAACATGCAGAACCCCGTGAATGTGAATACATATGCCAGTGTTGTTGCACCTAGCACAAGGAAACATGATAATAAAGAATATGTCTCACACGAAAAAACCCTAATTATAAAACCAAAGAAGAAACAGTCACGTGAGCAAAGTACTAAAGATGTTAAACAGAAAATAAACCCCGCGGCTGTTGGAGCTCCAATAAAATATTTTAGCACAACTACAAGCGGTTGTGTGATTATAAAGAGTGACAACACAAGCAACCTAGGAAAACTACTGGATCATGCCAAGCTTAAGTTGGAACATGAATAAGATATTGAAGTTAAGGGTCAGCACAAGCCAGCTTTAAAAGTAACTGGACTACTCAAAGACTATAGTGATGAAAAAGATCTTTTACAAGATTTAAAAATGCTTAATAGCCAGACTATAGATGATACAGATCAAATAAAAATTGTCCACTCCAGACAAGCCAAAATAAGCAAAAAATGGACGATATATTTGATTACCACTGGCAAACCGTTTCAAAAACTAGTTAATAAAAAATTGGACATGGGATGGAGTTATTGTTATGTACACGAAGACTTAAAGATTCTAAAATGTTTTAACTGTGGAATGTTCGGTCACAAATCTACAGATTGTAAAACCCAGAAAAGTTGTACATTCCGCACAGGCCCACATGACAGAGCACAGTGTAACAAGCTAGAAAAAAAATGTGTTAACTGTCTATACATCAACAAGAAGTTCAATAGCTCACTTAAATGGGAACATGATAGTGAAGATGAGGTTGAATGCTCTATTTATGCAAAAAAATGTAGACTTGCTCGTGAGAAAATCAATTACAACACTACTCAGGTATAAATAGTTTGTTAGTAGAACTTAAATTTTTTTTTTTATTTTTTACTTCATTGTATATAAACAATGAATCCATTTATTGGTGATATGGTGGAGGAGCTACTGCTCGGAGGTATTCATCCTGTGATAGTGAATGTTGACAATCATGATAGTGTCATTGATGTACAAAAAAAAATATTTAATATATTGCATCTTAATATTAGAAGTATAAACCAAAATTTTGATAATTTTTTGACTTTTTTAGAAACATATAATTGTAATTACTGTGATATTATTGTCCTGAGCGAATGTTGGCATGTTGAAAGTACTGCAAACTTTGACATACCTGGCTATATCAGTTACTACAACTGTGCTAATTTCAATAAATGTGACGGTATATTTGTGTATGTTAGGGCAGGGATAGGTACAATTTTTGATGATTTTAAATTTGAATATTCAGGAATAACAATGACGAGAATCTCTTTTGTAATCAATAATGAATCTTATTCGGTCAATGCCTTATATAGACCACCGTCAACTGACGCAAATCTTTTCTTGCACGATTTAACTGGCTATTTGTCTAACAACCTACATGCTCAAACAGAAATTTATATAGGAGATATAAACATAAACATAGATGATAACTCTAATGTTGCTACTGAATACATTGCCCTTTTAAACCAATATGGTTTTTGCTCATACATCAATCAAGCAACCAGGATAAATAACAACACACGGAGCTGTATTGATCACATATTTTTAAGAAGAAAATTAAAGACACATTCTTTGGACTATCGATCGTACATAATACAGTCATCACTCACTGATCACTTTCCCATTATGCTAAATATAAGCAGTGTTAATGCGAGCCATACAAGAACAGATGGTGAATCTGACAAAAAAAACCTGTCAACTGTTGACCATAGAAAACTTGAGTCTTACCTGGAATCTGAAAACTGGGAGGGGGTGATAGCGAGTGACAGTTCGGACTCCGCTACCCAAAATTTCATTAGCATTTTTCAGAATTACATCGCCTTGTCAACAAGTAAAAGAACCATTAATGTTACTTATAGAAAATTAAAACCCTGGATCACCCTGGGTATCATTAACTCAATTAAGCATAGGGACAAATTAAAAAAGAACCTAATGAAAAATTTTAGCTTAGATCAAGAACAAAGGTATAAAGACTACAGGAATATTTTAAAAAAATTGATAAATAACACAAAAAGTGAGTATTATAGGGCACAAATTAGTAAATGCCAAAACAACACTAAAAAAATATACCAAATAATAAAAAATGCTACAAATGAAAATACAGGTAAGGACAGTAAAAATATCGAAGTACTAAATGACAATGGCGTACCATTTGCGGATAACAAGGTTATGGCGGACTTCTGCAATGGTTTTTTTGCTACAATAGGTTTAAAAATGTCAGAAAAAATAAAAAAAACCAAGACAACCAAATACAATGAAATTCAATCACCTAAAGTCAATGTATCTTAAGCCTGTTAACGAAAACGAAATTATTAAACACATTCATTCTTTGAAGAATGGTAGCGCACCGGGTGATGATGGTATTTCAGCGCAGTTAATTAAAAACTCGCATCTACATTTATTAAAACCCTTAGTACATATAATCAATCTAATCTTTAAGACTGGCATAATTCCCAAGTACTTTAAGACCTCGATTGTGACCCCCATCTTTAAGTCAGGTGATAGAAAACACATCACAAATTATCGACCGATAAGTGTTATAAATAACTTTGGTAAAGTTCTGGAAAAAGCTCTAAAAGAAAGACTAATAAATTTTTTTGAAACTAGTAATATTTTGTCTAGTAAACAGTTTGGATTTATAAAAAACATGAGCACCAGTGATGCAATGTACCAGGTTATATCTGAAATTACCTGCAATATGAATGATGGTAAAAAAGCTCTGGCCATTTTCCTTGACCTTGCAAAGGCATTTGACACGGTCCCACATGATGACTTATTAAGAGTCCTTGCCAATTATGGTGTCCGTGGTCCTGTGTATGATGTTTTTGAGTCTTATCTGAACGATAGACGACAAGTCGTTAGAGTAAATAACGTCATAAGTGATACCCAAACTGTTACTATGGGAATACCGCAAGGGACGGTCCTAGGACCTATACTGTTCATTACTTATATAAACCCGTTGCTTACTGAGGTAGATATGGGTGGTACAATGTTGTCTTACGCGGATGACACGGTTTTGATATTCAGTGGGGATTCCTGGGATGGGGTTAAAAATACTGCTGAGAGGGGTCTGAGACGTGTGAAAGATTGGTTGGACTCTTTCCAGCTCTCACTTAATCTAAAAAAAACTAATTTTATTGCCTTCTCACCAACAGAAAAAAATAGACCAAATTTTAACGAATTACATGTTAATGAGAGCTCGATACAGAACACCACACATACAAAATATCTCGGAATCTCTATTGACTGCCATCTAAAGTGGAACAATCATATTGATAAAATCATAACGAGTTTGAAGAGACTATTGCATAAATTCTACTTGCTTCGAGAATTTTTGAATGAGAAACTATTAGTTTGCATTTATAAGTCCCTTGTCGAGTCTTTACTTAGATACGGCATACTTGTTTGGGGTGGTTTGTACAAGACCACGTTACAACCCCTACAAATTCTTCAAAACTATATCCTTAAAATAATATTCAAAAAACCCAAACTCTACCACACCTCTTTACTGTATTCTGAAGATATGCTAAATGTTAGATGCCTCTATATTTTGACTGTTGGTAAATTTATGTTAAGGGTCAATAATTTAAACATTGCTCACAAACTTAATACTAGGAATAGATTGAGAGGAAACTTATCCCTGCCACGAAACAAAACGACCCTAAACTTGAGATCAATTACCTATTTAGGCCCGAAGGTATACAACTCTTTGCCCGTAAACATACGCCAAATAAAAGTGGGTAAGAAATTTAATAAAGTATCTTCTCGGTACATCTTTGCTAATTTCGAAAATGTGTTTGCAGAATTATTTTAGCTTTCGACATGTCAGTTTAGTCGTAACATTTCCGCCCTTTGGTGATATAATTGTGATTTTATTTTTAGTAGGCTACAACTTGCCTCATATTTTTTTTTTTTTCTTCTTTTCTTTTTACAGATTGTTGTGTAGTTAAGTTTATATATTGTTATGTACTTAAGTAAACACATACGGGTATTTTAATACCTAGGTGTTTTTTTTTATCACATTTATATTTGTGTTCCTTATATTATACTTATTATATTATTTAAGGTATCCATAATCTGAGAAAAGCTAAATGTTAATGCCGCCATGTCGGAGCCAACGTGTAATAGTGGCTATTCGAGTACGCGAAGAGACTCCAACTCGTCACGAACGATTACCTTGCCTGGTAATGTATTAAAACATACTACTTCGTCGGAGTAGAATTTAATGGAGATATTGCTAAATCCACTAAAAAAAGTTGGTGACCAGTAAGACTAAATATTATTTAGAGTTATATCTAATAGATCGATAGTAGAAGCTATTTAGCAAGAAGCTTTTTTAGTTATCAATATGCTATTTAGTTAAATTAAATAAAATAATACTAAACCTTAATAGATTTCTATAGCAAAATGATTTTAGTTGTTACAAAAACCCTAATAAGCTAAAGTTGCACGTTTTTTTGGTACTTTACCTAAATAATTTACCATTCTTACTAATTTCGTCTCAGCAAAGAAATTTAGTAAACTAATTTTCTCGGTGAAGGCTTTGACTTAAAGTATGAAATAGTACTTCTTGTCAAGTTTAAATAGATGAAATTTTAATTTATTTCCTTAAAATTTTAAGCAAGTCAAACGCCTCTTCGTTTGATGTCACGATTTTGACGCAGCACAAATTTTAAGAAAATAAATCAAAGTTTAACCCATTTAAACTTGACAATTAGGTTCTATTTCATATTTTAAATCGATGCCTTTCCGTCACAGCCCACTTCAAATTTTAAAGCAATTTGTTTCATTAATGCAACCATACTCTATTATTTCTGTTGTAAAAATTTTAATTTACAGAACAATAAACTTAAGAAGTCTTGTGTTGATTATAGCTTTGTAGAAGACCAAGTGGTACAGTACTTGTACCTTCATCACTACAAATATCGTATTAAAACGTCAGCTTATTCTTAAGGAGCTCATTTTTATATTATATTATTTATATCATATCTCCGGTGGAAAAAAAGATATTGGCTTGCTGTTTTCAAGATATTATTTTTATTTATTTCTCATTTTGCTTAAGTTACAAATGAGGGAATTGATGATTCTGCTAAATAGCACCCTCTAGCTGTCGCAACGGAATTAAAAACGACGTTGTTCTTTATTAAATTGCTAAAACAAAAGAATTCCTATTTAGCGAGTTCAAATTTGTCAAATTCCGATAAGCCAAACCAAAGTTGTAAATATTTTGACAAATTGTGTCAAGTAAATCGGGCAGTGTGTTTTAAAGAAATAGTAAAAACGAATGACCAGTCAAAATTCCTAATAAAATTACTATTATGTGAAGAAGATTAGCATAATTAAGTTCTTTAGTAGGGCAATAAAATAATTTTATTTAACTGGTTTAGTACTACAGGTTTTTATCTGTACGCCACTGTATTTACATTATTTTTAGCTTTAGGTGTTGTCACCGATTGCAAAGTTTACTTAATTATATTTTGCATCCATGGTAATGCTACAATGGCTGACTTCATTTAGCATTTCAAAATTATGACATTACCGTAAGTCACATTGGAATTAGTTAAGGACCCATACTTTTCAAATTATTTTCAAAACGCATCATTTTATCGAAATTATATAAAAGTCAACAAATAATCAAAAATAAATGATTACCTAAAAAATGTAGGTCGGAAGTCAGTGGCGCACGTACTAAGAAATAGGGGGGTCAGCGGTTACTCAACCCCCCCTGTTTTGAATATTTGACAACTGTTTTTTATTTTGCTTTTCTCAAAATATGTTACTTTTTATTTTGAAGCAATGTATTATTTATCCAATCTCAGTTTAAGGACATTCCAATCATTCCATACGGCGGTAAACAGTCTCAAAGAGACCGACCGCACAACCAGGGTTGTCAGATCTTTCTTCTTCAATTCTTTAAGTTTTTTTATTAAAGATATTTCATTTATATCAGTATTCAATTGTTAGTCAGTAACTTTCTTTGAAAGCTAGTTTGCAAATATACTTTAAACCGAGGAGTTTTGAGTGTGACAGAAAAAAATAACAAGCCATTCATTGTTATAATAATACATTCTTTAGTCCTTAAGAAACAATATAACTGAAATCAAGACAAAAAGTGTTTTCAGTGTTTAAAAACAACTAATTAACAAACCCTTGTTTCTCGCATACTTATACATAATATATTAACAAACCAGAAAATTTGGTAGAACTGGCAACCGTTCACAATTTATGCACGTTGTCAGGGGTGATAAGCGCCAGTTAAAGCGCCAGGATATAAGCTGAACCGGTACCCGGCCCGTCTGACGATCGATTCTGCCAGACAGAGATAGGCCAGTGACCGCCGATGACATGGAAGAGACGGAGATAAAAAATACGTGGTTATGCCTTGATGAACGGGCCGGAGTCTGGTTGACGAGAATGAAGTTCTGGTAAAAAAATTAAAGCATTTTCTGAGCAGTGTCGTGCCGTGTCAGGTTTATTTTTCTGATTTTAGTTTAGTATATAGAATTTTTGAGTTACCTTATATTTATTATTTTAATATAGTATTATTATATATACAGTGGGTTTATAAAGTGTAGTATGTACAAACACCTAATGTAAAACAAACTTATAAGTGTGTATACTCATATTAATTATTTGTGTGGAACGCCTATGGTTAGGAAATTCCCACAGTTTAATGTCATTAAATTGACCTAAGAAACAATATACCAAATTTGAAATCAATATCTTAATAAATACTAGAATTATTAAAAAAAAATCATTTTTGGAAACTTTGAAGCCCTGTATATCGAACATGAGGGTCAAAAATAAAAAATGGCATTATAAAAGTTAATTAATTTTGCGTAACGAATACATGGTTGACCTCCTTTTTTGGTCACCCTGTATATATATATATATATATATGGTTTGTGGAGGAAGACTTAAACTGTCTTATTTTATTTCCCTTCAAATTTGCACTCCACTTGTAGTATGGACAAGTTCTTCAAGATATATCAACTAATTTACCTGTAGTTATAGGTAATACCTTTTAAGTAGACCATTTAAAAACCGAACTTTTGATTTAGGTTACCTTTTGGCATAGTAATAATAAATAATGTACCGTGCGAGCAAAAATTGTTTGCATTAAAGAGGGCTTGGATTAAAAAACGTAGGGCTTGGTTTAGATCACAATGATATGGGGACGATATATCTAAACAAATCTAGATTAAAATTTTGTCAAATACATATTATGACATGATATGCCAAACTAATGAGTAATAAAATAAGAAGACAAATACAAATTTATTTTTGTTGTTTACAAAATTAACAATTCTGCCTCTTTCAAAATCTGCGGCTTGGATGTCTTGGAATACTTACACTTTATAAGGAAATAAATTTAGCTGGTTCTTAAGAATACTCCTGTATGTTCCATAAGATCTTCCCACTTCTTGGGACAGGCGTCTTATACAATTTGTTGGCGTATTTTGCATTATTTCACGAACGTTTGCCACAAGTTCTTCTGTTCTTACAGATGGTCTTCCTGCTCCTTTTTTGTGTTGTATAGAACCTGCTCCCTAAACACAGCCACGGTTCCTTTCAGGCAATGATAAAAATCCCCGGCAATAAAAACAATGTTAGGAAAATATTCATGAAAATCGTCCATGCACAAATCCGGATTGTATTGCCACTCACAATTTACTCTAACCCCGTTTCGAAAATACGCTTCAACCATAAATGTTTTGTGCTGTTCCGTAAAGCCCATTTTGTGAATTGTTCAAGAAATTGGAAAAATTAGCGATGAATCAAATTACTTGTAACGACTGTCAAAGATGACGGAATAACTGATTGATTGGTAATTCAGGTAGTTACTGACACCCAACAGGTATTAAGCTCTACAACTAAGCATTACGTCCTTAGATGCAAGGCCCTCTTTGATGCAAATAAGTTTTGCTCGCACGGTATATACTACAACATTGCCACAAAGTAAAATGATGTTTATTCAAGTGGCACATTAGCTAATGAATAATAATATTAAAATGAAATTATTTTTATGTGTAAATTTTGCGCGCACACACACAGGCATGCTCTTCGACTAGTATATATTATTATGTAAGACTCTATTAAGTTTTAATTTATTTTTTTAGGTATTAAGAACCATGTTTCATTCGGAATCTCTGGAACAATTAACGAAACTGATGTAGTAGACCTAAACATTGAAACTTTGGACCAATATCTTGAAACACAAGGTGGACCGCTCAGTGGGACCGGCATGTCTCAGGTAATAAACAAAGCTATACACCAATATACCTAAGTAAACAAGTTCCCCCTAGACCTTTCAGAATGAACCAAAATATTTATTTATGAAACATTCTTTTAATTTGGCAAATAAATTTTCACTTATAATCTCCCTAGCAGCAGAATTATTACTGATAATTTTTTTAAGGTCACGAATGGTTTCGTTGATAGAAAATCATCCCGAGTTGAAGACGAGGGAAATTTTCTATAACCAAGAACATGAGTGAAACCAAGAAAAAGATTATCGGGAATTAACTCTGCTGCGTGGGAGATTCGGTAAGAAAATTTCATAAATTGGAATTTCTTTTAATGTTCCTGAAATTTTAGTAATAAACCTTAGTTACTAACAAGTAAAATCAACTTCTATTGTAAAAATACAGTGCGTCATATTAAAGTAAACTCATCGGAAATATGTTTTTTAAAGTTATATTTGAATTTAAAACTATAAAGACATTGGATTTCAGATAATAAATTTGTAATTTAATGCTTCACACATTTTAGTAATAAAAATGAGTTACTAACTGCTCAATTTCTTTAGCAATCGAACTTGCTGATTCATTATCAAAACGAATCATTTTTTACACAATATTATTGTAACAATAAATATCACAGGTGCGACTAAAAAAATGATTGTTACTTGCTGCTTTGTCTCACCTGTCACTTCGAAATGACTTGACATTTGGATTAAAATTAAGTCGTAGTAGTATACCTAAGAAAAATTATCACTTATTACTTTCATTAGGTTCATAGGCTATAGACTATCGCGATAGTCTCCCGTTGCTATAAGAAACGTAAACAAAAAGGAGCCTTCTAATTGGTTGAAAATAAATTTATGAAATTTTCATAGAAATAAAAGACCTATTATAGAATAGACCAAACCATCCATTCTTAAATAGCCTGTTTGTTTGCATCAATCATTCGTACGGGTCAAACAAAGACAGAAGAGAGAGGGAGAGCGTTAAAATTCTGAGTTCACGTGGTATTGCGATGGCAAGGATTCCTAGCGATCAGTCATCACTAGAGGTGTAGGGTGTGTAAGGATTTTAATACAATAAATAAGTATTAATTGAAAAAGTTTTCATTAAAGTATTAATACATTTTTGCTTAAGTGAAGATTAAATGAAGCATTTGAAAAAGCCTAGGATGTTAAATTTATTTTTAGTATATTATATTGATTAATAAAATAGGATTTTCATGAATGAATGAAATTAGTGAAGTTTTATGCGGGGGACAATGGAAAATATTATATCTTTTTATTTAATCATAATCTGTATAACTACGTAGAGGATATATGTATATACTCTGGAATTCTGTGCGCTGTAGTGCAGTAATAGGTAAAACTACGTCAATTGTTAAAAAATAATTATTTTTTGTTGATATGTCAGGAGAGAAAACGCTTTATAAATAGAAGTACCAGTTTTTTGCTTCCTGCTTTCAGGAGGGAGCCATGAGCGAAATCTACTAGTTTCTGTAGGTTAGGTGTATAAATAATTTTTGTAGGTAAGTTTTAAGAATAATGAAAAATCAAACAATTTTCGGTGTAAAAGTAGAATTTATCGACCTGCATTGGGTGGTAAAAAAAATTGGAAAAAAGTTTGAATAAGAAAATTGATGCATATAAGGCCAAAATCATTATCTAATGTCCTCTTATTACTTACAACCACATGACAACATCTGTTGTTTCAATAATGGTATCCTTAGACGTTATATCACAGTTATTGTTAACAAGATACCTATTAATAATTAGGGCCTTGTTAATTTTCAATTACTTTTATTTACACTTTTTTACTGCTTACTACGCCACTAAATTGTCAAAAAATAAAAATTATAACCTTGCTGGTGAAAAGATAATTCCGATCTAATGCACCCTTTTCTTACGTGTACCAATAATATCCTTTACAAAAAACTGGACAAAAAACCACAAAACACCTGCAAATAACAAAGTTCGAGTATTCCGACCACTAACCATACTGTCGTAACAGCAAATAATATGGTTAGTACAGCGGTTTCAGTTGCTACCTAAGAATGGCTGACTTGTGGAAAAGGGAAGCGAGGTTGCCACTTTCAATTTAAATTTTGTCATTATCGACCTAAAGTAAGTACCTAGGTATTAAATACAAAGACCTGTTACTGAATTCCACATATTTATTTTATGTCAACAACACAAAAACTTGTTTTACCTAATATTGTATCATATTACCTTTTGTAGCTTATATGCAATTACACTTGTAAAACATGTATTTTATTAATTTCATAAATTCAAGAATATGTGACTTAGCAGTAAGTTTGGCAACAGCTTTTCTTTTTATGCATGTATTAAATACACAGTGTGTAAAAAGTCCCGGAACAGTAAATTATTTCAAAAATGGTGCACAATATAAAAAAACTTACTGTATAAAAGTTGTTGGTCTTAAAGAAATGTATTAAACTAAGACCCATGTAATTATACAGGGTTGCCCAAAAAGTCGTGGTAACCGAAACTTCATTTTTTTTAAATGGAATGACCCTTTTTGATCGCAGTTTCTGATTCCTCTAAACATTCTAAAAAACAATTATGAAACATGTCATATGGCTAAACTTATTAGTTTCAGAAATAATTTGAGTTGAATCACATAAATCCCATGGGTACGATATTACCTACATTTTGCATTGTTTCAAGTCTACTCAAAATGTTTTACGTTAAAATTAAAAAAAAAACATTAAACTCTGGTTAAATGTACCTCACTCAAGTAGTGTCAAAATTTTAATAACAACTAAATTATTAAATACAAGCAGTAAAATTAACAATAACTTGAAAAGAACAAAAATAAAATTAATTGTAAGTCGTTATTTAATTAAATGCTAAAAATGTCCTACTCCCACAGTTTGACAATGGGCTATAGGTTATGATAAAAATTTGTCGATGACGTTTTGTAACATTTCTTGGTTAATAGATGCACATTCTTCAATAATTCTTCCTCTTAATTCATTCAGATGTGCAGGTTTTGTCACAAACACTTTATTTTTTAGGTGTCCCCAAAGAAAATAATCAAGTGGCGTTAAGTCTGGCGACCTAGCAGGCCATTCAATAAGGCCTCTTCGTCCTATCCAGCGGTTAGGAAAAGTGTTGCTTAAATAATTTCTAACAGCTAGCCCAAAATGAGGAGGAGCTCCATCCTGCTGAAACCACGTATTGCGTAATAGTGGTCCTACTTTATTGTTTATTGCTGGCACAATTTCATTTTGGCAGCATGTGGAGATACATTTCGACATTCAAATTCCCCTCCATAAAGAAAGGCCCCACTAATTTATTGCCAATAATTCCAGCCCACACATTTACTTTCTGGGGGTGTTGAGTATGTGTTTCTCTCATCCAATGTGGATTCTGATCAGCCCAGTAACGACAATTATGTCGATTGAGAAACCCGTTCAACATGAATGTTGCCTCATCCGTAAAAACTATTTGATTCAAAAAATTGTTATTTTCTTCACGTTTTTGCATCATTACTTCGCAAAATTCCAATCTACGATCAAAATCGTCTTCTGATAATTCCTGGACAAGAGTTATTTTATAGGGATGAAAATTACTGGTTTTTAAAATATTCTCAATTGATTTAAAACAAACATCAACTTGGGTAGCAGCCTTTCTGAGTGACAAATATGGATTCTGAACAAAATGAAGTAATGTCTCTAATTTTTTTTCATCACTAGTTGCCGACTTTGGTCTTCCGGAACGAATCTTATCTCTGCAACACCCGATTTCCTCGAACTTTTGAACTGTTCTCACAACTGTTAATTTTGATATAGGCTCTCGGTTTGGAAAAGTTGTATTAAATAATTCCTTTTTAAAAAATGAAGTTTCGGTTACCACGACGTTTTGGGCAACCCTGTATAATTACAAGGGTCTTAGTTTAATAAATTTCTTTAAGACCAACAACTTTTACACAGAAAGTTTTTTTATATTGTGCACCATTTTTGAAATAATTGACTTTTTCGGGACTTTTTACACACTGTGTATAGTGGACCATACAGCTAACCAGACAAATTGTGAACCCTGGAATCTTTGTTTGCTTTAAAATGTAAACAATTTGGGATATGTATACGTATTTGATAGAAAATAAACTAAAAAAAACGATCGCAAACAAAACTATGTTGCCACTATTAGTAATTTTTTAAGGAATCAAATTTTTCGTTTGTTATATTTTACTCGAGATAACAAAAATGTATCCCATGTCTACGATGTACGTAAAGACAAGGATAAAATTCTTAGGCCATGGCAAGGGGTCTTAAGCGGAATGTTTGGTGGGATAAAAAAGGCCCGGTGTTTGTTCATCAAAGTCAAATTGAGAAAATATCGGTCTGTTTATTAATTAATTATTATTTGTCGTCGTTTTAGGAAAGGAAGCATTTAGATTTAAATTTTAAAAAATTTTTAAGCTTTTAACTAGGTATTTGATATGTTTTTTAAAAGTAAACAAAATGTTGTCAGTTTCACAAGCAAACCTCGGCCGTCACTATAAAAAAATTATATTAATTGGGGCTGACGGACAAATAAACGAAAATCCTGTCATAAATAAATTCACCTATGTTAGGAAACCACGTATGTCCGCCTCAGTGAACTCATCAAATAATTTTTGCTAACCAAAATAGGCATTTGCACTCATAGACATTTGCCTTTAGATGAGCAAACAACAACTACGAGAGTGGCAAATTTATGGCCCCCCGTATGTAAACAAAGCTACACCGTGTTAGGCATGCGCACTGCAACATTTTCATTTGACGAATGGGAAAATGGACAGATCTGTGCTATAAAATTTAAGCTCATAGTCAAAAAGTTGTAAAAGTTGAAATCAATTTATTTTTACGTGTACTCAGCTAAAATTTGCCCAAGATTCTTGCCAAAAAATTGGATTTTATTCTCAATTTTTGATCAAGTTGGGAGAAAGGTAGTGATTTCTGGTATTTTTAGTAGTTTGTTTGTGCACGAGATAAGATGTACGGATCTAAAGGTAAATGTTTATGGTTGTAATATATTAGGTAATCGTCATTACTACTTGCCGTAATATTTTAGGTTAATTCTAAATTAAGCAGTTGTGCATAATAAATTTTTATTGCATTTTCTTGTACGAATTGTTATACAAGGAGGGGGTCGAGTGATACGTTATTTTTAAGGTCTTTCAATTCCCTTTATAATGATGTAAAATTCATGTCCTTCAGTTTAGTAGTTTTGGAGATTTATGGATGTAAAGCTTAAATTAAACTTTAATAGATCATCATTAGTGGAGATCAATAAATTTGGCAGCAGCAGTAGTTTAAAAATTAAGAATGAACTGACACGTCAGCCAAGTAAATGTTGGGAATGACCACCATGACTCTCCATGCAGTAATAAAAATTTTGCTCAAAACGTTGCAGCAAATTTTTGCAATATTTGAGGAGGAATTTGCAGGTACTCATTCACAATTCTTTGTCGCAAATCTTCTAACGATGTTGGCTGAGCAGCATAGATTTTGCTTTTTAAGTGACCCCACAGAAAGAAATCCAAAGGTGATAAATCTGGCGATCTTGGGGGCCATTCAATGGCACGACCTGGAAACGGCTGATCTAAATATTGTCCAACACGTAATGCGTAATGTGGTGGGGCACCATCTTGGAACATCAACCTATTCGCAATGTAACGCCGATCATTCTGATTTTCAATTATGGCTATTAATGCAGGATCTATGGCGTCTTGCAGTAATTCCAAATACATTTCACCCGCCAAATTTCCAGGTAAGAAAAAAGGACCAACTAAATGATCGCCAAAAATACCAGCCCTGTGTGGCTGCTGTGTGTGTACCTCATGATAAATTCTGGTATTGGAATCGGACCAATATCGGCAGTTATGACGATTTACTACGCCATTTAAGAAAAAGGAACATTCGTCGGAAAAGCAAGTGTTAAATAGAAAATGTTCATCGTTTATAATTCGTTCACTCATATCTTCACAAAATTATAATCGCCGATCAAAATCGTCTTCATTAAGTTCTTGTACAAGGTGAATTTTATACGGATGAAAACTATGGGCCTTTAGAATCCGTTGGATACTACATCGACTAACACCACACACAGTATCCAATTTACGGGTACTTAACGTAGGATCTACATAAACTTGCCCTAAAATCCCCACTTCTATTGCTTCGTTCCTTATGGGATTTCCCGAAATTTAGCTACAAGTTCGAGAACATATTTTCGATGCACGTTACTGTTATCATGTCGCTCATTAAATATTTGTGCTGTTCTATTAGCGCACTGATTATTTTCCAAAAATATTTCGATAATTTCAACCCTTTTTGCCGTTGAATATACCATGGTTATTTTATGTATAAAGCGTTAAAAGGTATTTTAACAACAAAGTTTGGTCGAATCAATCGCAAACTATGTACTAAATTCCTATTTAAAATAAGTACCTACGAGACATTCCCTTCTTATCGTTCTTCAAGAAATAATTTTTTTGCCACAAAAAACGCTCCAATCGCTATCTTTAACACCAAAATGATAAACAAACCATGGGCGTAGTGAAGAAAAGCATTTACTTATTGAGTAAATGATTTTACTCAAATTTCTTCTGAAAGTAGTACAAACTAATCTGATGTACCTATTAAAGTCTACTTTAAGCTTTAAATCAATAAATCTCCAAAACTACTGAACTGAAGTACATGAATTTTACATCTTTATAAAGGGACTTGAAAGACCTTTAAAATAAGGTATCACTGGACCATCCTTTCCATTTACGATCGTAGGGGTGGTGCCACCCCCGCCCAGGGGGCTGCACGTGTTAACGTGACTTATTACCAATTTTGTGTCCCCCTCGAAAACAAAATCGACGGGTCTGAGCGTTTTTTCAAAAAAGAACTGAGCTGCCAGTCAATGCCTCTGTTTCGTTTTCGAAGCGCCACCCTGTATGTAAAGTATTATGGCTGTTGCTTGGTGTAAGAGGCCAAAGGGCGTATATTATCTGGGTGCTAATAGTACTTGCCTTAAAGTCATATTTTGCAATATTTGTAATTTGTTGAAATGACAGTCCGCAATGCTACAACAAACTGATCCTGCGTATGTTAGTATCGGTCTGATGCATTGTTTGTATATTTTTAGCTTGTTGGTGATAGTGAAAATCTATAGTACCTATACCTACTATACAGGATGTTATTTAAGTATGTGGCCAAATTCCAAAGGTCGCTTCTTTAAGTGATTTTAAGAAGAAAAGTGCATATTTTAAACATGGGTGCGAAAATGCATAGTTTTTACGATACAGGGTGTCAAACTTTAAAAAAAAATCGGATGTTCATAAATATCTCAATACTCTTCTATTAGATTTTGTTGAAATTTGGCAATTCTGTTTGTATTAACAAGAGGATAATTATGCTTCAATTAAATTAAAATGATTAAGTCCAGTGGCGTCCCGGAAGACAGTCTAACTAATATTTTTGATAAAAAAATTGCGCGCGTCTGACTTTTTTTAAAATTATGTATTTTTTTCGAATTAAGCAACTACAAATACAACGATTTTATTTCCTGAGTGTTTTTCATATCTTGTTTTGTTTTCGAGAAAAAAAATAAAAACCACTTTATTACATGTCCCCCGGACAATAAGAGTAAAAAATTTAAACTACCTACTTAAAAACTATTAAGCAATTATAATTACACGAAAGTCCTCTTTTGAATTTTTTCGTACGGATTAAAACTATTTTCGATAAAAGAAATTAACATAAAATAATCGCATAACGTAATAAGTTATTACTGCAATGTTTTAAAAGTAGGTAACAACTACAGGGTGTTTCATTAAGGTCGAAGAGCGGCCATATCTCGGAAACTATTGGGCATAGAAATTCAGGAAAAAAAATTAGTAACTAAAGTGGCTATGAGAAAATCCTGGAAATAATTTTTAAGTTCCGCATTTTGCCGCAAGGGGGCGCAATTGAAAAGTAAATTTTAACATTTTAGATATCTCCGAAAATTGCACGTTAAGGTATATTTTTAATAACACCATTAAAAAGCTTGGACAATTTTGCATAATTTTGGTCCCGTGCTTGTTGGCGTACTGGCTTTAGTAAGAGTGGGGGAAGCTGTTGAAAGTGTAATCATTTAAATCGCTGTAACTTATAAACCACTTATCCGATTTTAGCAAACTAAAACTTGTTTGGAAGAGAAATGTAAGTACTTTTAACTGTCGTCTTGAGTGATCCATGATACTTCTCAATAAAAATACTAGAGGGCGCAATTTGCAATAATAACACATTTCTTAACTTTATTCATTTATACGGTATAATTATGATACCATAATCGAAAAGTAGATGAAATTTGCTACAAAAAATATCAAAACCGCAGTTCGATATCTCCATCCGTTTCAGAGTTATTGCCAATAGAATAATTTTTAAAACTTTAAATGAAGAAGCGGTTGTTTTCATATAGTTTTATGATCAAGCACTCCATGACAAAAAATATTTTTAAACTTTATGGTTAGGTAGGTTTGTTTCTCATTATTCCAATGTCAAACTCTGTGCCTTCCTTCACACTTTATCTAGGCTTAGGACTAGTCCAAATCATGTAAAATACAAAATTTGGAGCGTGTTTCAAGGCCAACGGGCCATAAAACAGTATTGAAATAATTATCGAAAACTATTAAAGGAAACAATATTCATGGAAAGCTTCTTAGAAAAACTATTGAAAGACTTTATAAATGTTCAAAATGACCTCCGTTGTGCAAAATACAACGATTAATTCTTCTTCTAGAACTAGAGACAGCTGTTTCAATTTCAGCTTGTGAAATCGAATTTAGTGCATTTACAATTCGCTCAATCATGTTTTCTCGTGTGGTTGGTCGCGTTTTATAAACAATGTCTTTTATGTTGGTCGCGTTTTATAAACAATGTCTTTTATTCGCCCCCACAAGTAAAAATCTAACACAGTTAAATCCGGGGATCTAGGTGGCCAAGCAAACAAACTACCCCTTCCAATCCAGCGATTTGGGTATCCAATATCTAAAAAAATCACGGACCATATGCGAAAAGTGTGCCGGGCATCCATCATGTTGATACCACATGGATGTTCTTAGGCCAATAGGAACATCTTCTAAAAGGATAGGCAAGTAATTTTGTAAAAAGTTTAAATAAGATTCACCATTTAGATAATCATTAAAAATAAACGGTCCGATAATTCTGTGTCCTTATACTGCGCACCACACGTTAACACTCCATCTGTTTTGGTGATCCACTTCGCGCATCCAGTGAGGATTTTTCTGTGACCAATAGTGCATATTGTGTAAATTAACTCTGCCACAGCTACTGAAAGTGGCTTCATCAGTCCATAATACGTGGGAGAGGAATTGAGGATTCTCGTTACACATCTCTCTTAGCCAATAGCAATAGTCGAGCCGTCTGTCATAATCACTTTCTGATAGCGCCTGATGTAAAACTATACATATGATAGGGATGCAGCTTAAAATCCCTTAGAATTCGGAACACTGCAGTACAACTTATACCTAGGTCTAAAGAAAGTTCTCTTATGCTTAAATGCGGATCGGCCTCTACGTACGCAAGAACGTTTGTAATGTTGACTTCATTTCTTACTGGACGTCTTCTAAAAGGAACTGAAATGCGTCGTACACTTCCCGTTTGCCTTACGCATATTGCCAGTCGCTGAAATACTGCTCTGCCATAGTGCCTTCGTTCAGGATATCTGACAGCATATTCGCGTTCCGCTATAGGCGCATTTTGAAAACATTCAAAATAAACGGCCAGCATATCGTATAAGCTTCGGCATTGGTATAAGCCATTTTTGAAGGGTACGTATCACAATTTTCTATCAAGAAGTTTAAAACTTTTGTCAACACCTTTCAAAATGAAACTATTTACATTATTTGTCTTATTTCCATAGAAACTTTCAGATTTTATTTCACAGCTATCTAGATTTATTTTTTAAAACACATCATATTGTTAGAGTTACGCCTAAATGACACGTTTTCCATGATTGCCATTAATTCTAGAGTGGTTTCTGGACCATTGGAATATTGAGAAACAAACCTACCTAACCATAAAGTTTAAAAATATTTTTTGTCATGGAGTGCTTGATCACAAAACTATGAAAACAACCGCTTCTTCATTTAAAGTTTTAAAAATTATTCTATTGGCAATAACTCTGAAACGGATGGAGATATCGAACTGCGGTTTTGACATTTTTTGTAGCAAATTTCATCTACTTTTCGATTATGGTATCATAATTATACCGTATGATTTGAAATAAATGAATAAAGTTAAGAAATGTGTTATTATTGCAAATTGCGCCCTCTAGTATTTTTATTGAGAAGCATCATAGACCACTCAAGACGACAGTTAAAAGTACTTACATTTCTCTTCCAAACAAGTTTTAGTTTGCTAAAATCGGATAAGTGGTTTATAAGTTACAGCGATTTAAATGATTACACTTTCAACAGCTTCCCCCACTCTTACTAAAGTCGGTACGCCAACAAGCACGGGACCAAAATTATGCAAAATTGTCCAAGCTTTTTAATGGTGTTATTAGAAATATACCTTAACGTGCAATTTTCGGAAATATCTAAAATGTTAAAATTTACTTTTTAATTGCGCCCCCTTGCGGCCAAATGCGGAACTTAAAAATTATTTTCAGGATTTTCTCATGGCCACTTTAGTTCTTAATTTTTTTTTCCTGAATTTCTATGCCCAATAGTTTCCGAGATATGGCCGCTCTTCGACCTTAATGAAACACCCTGTATAACTCCTATTGTCCCGTGGACATGCAATAAAGTGGTTTTTATTTTTTTTCTCGAAAACAAAGCAAGATATGAAAAAAACTCAAAAGATAAAATAGTTGTATTTGTAGTTGCTTAATTCGAAAAAAATACATAATTTAAAAAAAGTCAGTGGCGCGCAATATATTTTTGTCAAAAATATTAGTTGGACTGTCTTCCGGGACGCCACTGGACTTAGTAACTTTAATCTAATTGAGGCTAAATTATCCTCTTGTTATTACAAACAGAATTGCCAAATTTCAACGAAATCGAATAAAAGAGTACTGAGATATTTATGAACATCCGATTTTTTTTTTAAAGTTTGACACCCTGTATCGTAAAAACTATGCATTTTCGGACCCATGGTTATATGAACTTTTCTTCTTAGAATCACTAAAAGAAGCATCCCTTGGAGTTTGGCCACATACTTAAATAACACCCTGTATTTAGAGCGTGCTTTAAGCTTTAAGGTGGAATTCTCAACGTCATTCCATCTATTGCCAACCTATAACCTATTTCGCGTTGCTTTTTTTAGTTTATTATTTGATTAACTAACAATTAAATAAAATCAATATCGTCGGTACAATATTTAAGGAATATCTGACATATTACAAAAATATCAATTTATTTCATTGCTAATTTTAGGAGAATTGTATAGTGAAAGAAGAATTACATAATAATGTTAAAAAAATCTTTATTATTTTTCGCTATAGAATTCTCGTAAAATATTTAATGAAATTCCTTGATATTTATTTAATATGTCAATTTATTACCTCTAAAATATGAAGACGATAATGATTTTATTTAAATTTTGTGTAAAAGCTAGAAAAATTAAATAAATATAGGCGAAATAGATTATAGGTTGGCAAGCACCACCTTAAGGTGGGAGTATCAACATGCTTGCCAGGTGGGAGTATCAACATGCTTGCCAGGTGGGAGTATCAACATGCTTGCCAACCTATAACCTATTACGTAGATTTATTTATGTTTTTTTCTTATTTATGTTTTCTAGCTTTTTCACAAAATTTAAAGAAAATCAGTATCGACTTGATATTCTATAGGTAATAATTGACATATTTAATAAATATCAAGGAATTTCATAACTTATTTTAGAAGAATTGTGTAGCGAAAAATATCGGGTAAGATTTTTTTTAACATTATTATGTCATTTTCACTCATTGTTCTTTCACTATACAATTCTAACAAAATTAGCAATGAAATAAATTGATATTTTTGTAATATATCAGATACTACCTAAATAATGTACCGACGATATTGATTTTCTTTAAATGTTAGTTATTAAAATAATAAACTCAAAAAAATCAACGCGAAATAGGTTATAGGTTGGCAATAGATTGAATGACGTTGAGAATTCAACCTTAAGTTACATACATGGTCAACTTTTCTTATAAAATTGTTTTTTACCTTTCGTTTTAAAATAATTTATCACAATTAGGTGTAAGCAATTTACTAATCAAAAACGTTAGGTCACTGCTAGGCTTGCAACCAAATACAGCACACCTGATGATCCAGACATACAACTCTTCTTTAATGGAATGAAAAATATGTGCGCCTACGATGGCGAATCCAATTTACCCACGGATCCAGATGAGCCAACCGCGCTAAGGACACTTGAAGTTTTTGCCGCCTACTTGCATCCTAAGAGCAGCGGGTAAGTCAGTGTTGCCGTTTCAGTACATTTGTACTGAATCTAGTACATTTTAGACAGCAAAGTACAAAAGTACATTTTACCATAAATTACCTGAATTCTAGTAGGTACATTTTCCCATTTTCGAAGAGGAACAAAATAATTAAAAATAAAATAATTGCATCTCATTAAAATGTTGATATATTATTTAATACCAACCAACAATTCATTTTTAAGACGATGATTTTATAAATATCATATCGTCCAACACTATCGTCTATATTCACTCCTCTGAAAGCGTCTATTTGCGGATAAACTCTGTCTTTTGTGATTGTATAAAAATGTTTCTACCTCTGGCAGCAGCCCTGGTTTTGTCGTCACAAAATGTGATTCCCCGGTTTAGTGTAGGTTAATGCGATTTATTATGTTTAGTTAGTTTAGTCTCGTTGGTGTCTTGTGAATCACATGATAGACTTAGAATTTTAGCCAGTAATTTGGCTGACATGGACAAGTAAGTTTTTTTTGTAGATTATTTAGTTATTAGGATATGAATATTATATTGGTAATTTTTCACTTTACGTGACAGGCCAATTTATTGATTTTTTCCAAGATAACACACAAATTGATTGTTTTTACATCGTTATTTTTAAACTTTGGAGGAATAAACCTTATAATTATCAACTGTCTTACGGGACAGTGGAGTAAATAGGGATGCTGGGTGGGCAAAAAATACCTAAAAACAGTATAACAAAATAAAAAAATATCGATTTTTAAAAACATATTTTTTTTTAAATGTGCGTTATTTTTTTTTGGAATTCCAGTAACGATGTTAGGAAAAAGGGGGTGTTTACTGATTTTACCTGAAATTTTAGTACATTCTAGTACATTTTCCAGCTGCTTGTCAGTACATTTTAAAATCTGGTTGCAGCAACACTGGGGTAAGTATTTCATGTCGATTATACAGTATGACCAGTAAAGTCCGCATCATATGGGATTTTTTCTTTAATAATAGCTTTATTCGAAATTTGACTTTGGCATCAAGTTCTGCTTCGATCGAGATGTAAATTAAGCAAAAAAATAGTAGTCACGTGATTCGCATTATCTGTCGAACTTTAATTTGTTCCAAAAAATAATTCAAAAGTGGGCTTATTTCTGAAAATATTAAAAAAAGGTATTAGAAAAAGTTTTTTTTAATGCATTTTTTAGCTTATATGCAAAATTTCAGCTGCATAAAATAATTTTGATTTTTTACCCACCACTAAAATTTATTTTCCACTTTAAACATTTTACTGATCATACTGTGTTCTTTTTTGTCTTAATATTAAGGTGTATTACTTTCAGACACAAACTACGTTTTTAAAAATACTTATTTTATGAAGTTACCTTATACAGGGTCAAAAACAAATAAACGTTGCCTCACATGCGACCAAATTTTAATAGGCCAATTTTTATTTTGTGGAAAAACACACATTTAATATGGCGCTACTGTAAAAAAAAATATATCTAAAATAAAGCATTGTCAAAACTAAGAAGTTTCATGTAGGTTGCGTTGAGTCTTATTTTGCAAAAGTGGTGCAATTTACAAAATATGGGTAAAAAATAAAAATTATCTTATGCAGCTAAAATTTTGCATGTGGGCTAGAAACTGCATTTAAACAACCTTTTTCTAATAACTTTTTTCGACACTTTCAGAAATAACCTTACTTTTGAATTATTTTTTGTGAATAATAAAATAGAAAACGATTTATCTTGATTTCCGGCAAAACTACAAGTCCTATGGAAAAACGTTAAATTGCAAAATTGTAGGTAATAAAAGGGCTACAACTTTTGTATTTACACTTTTTTTACATAACCTCAAAATGTATGTGAAAAATTGAAATAACCAAGGTTTTGGTTTTTTATTTTTATCTTTTACAAAAAAAAATTTTATACACGAAATTTGGTGAAAACGTACCTTTTTATGTCCCGAACACACTGTAATTTTTTTGATTTAAAATATTTATTTTTTAACCTTATTTTGACTTAAAATCGAAAAAGCACCTTAATTTTCAATCGAAAATTCTCACGTCAAAATATCTGCTTTTTTAAAAAAGTCGGTGGGCTTTTTGTTCCTTGAAATCTCTCTTTTTGATGGTGTAAAAAAAATATACATTACTATGGTAAATGTTCTCAAAAAATGCAAAGGAACGAACGTCTTATTAAACATATATAGTATATTTCGACTTGCAATTTTTTGTTTATCAATGTAAAATAGAATCTTACGTTTTTCGAGTAATTAAAGTATAAATTTTAATAAACAGCTCAAAATTGTACATAATGATTTAAAAATAAAATTTCGGATTCGAGTTTTTTTCGTTTCTTTGCATTTTTTGAGAACATTTACCATAGTAATGTATATTTTTCATCAGAAGTAGAGATTTTAAGGAACAAAAAGCCCACCGACTTTTTTAAAAAAGCAGATATTTTGACATAAGAATTTTCGATTGAAAATTAGGGTGCTTTTTCGATATTAAGTCAAAATAAGGTTAAAAAATAAATATTTTAAATCAAAAAAATTACAGTGTATTTGGGACATAAAAAGGTAAGTTTTCACCAAATTTTGTGTATAAAAAAAAATTTTTGTAAAAGATAAAATTAAAAAACCAAAAACTTGGTTATTTTAATTTTTCGCATAAATTTTGAGGTTATGTGAAAAAAGTGTAAAAACAAAAGTTGTAGATCTTTTTATTACCTACAACTTTGCAATTTAATGTTTTTCTTGAACTTGAAGTTTTGCCGGAAATCGAGATAAATCGTTTTCTACCCTTAAAAACTCACCCCACTTCCCGAACTCGGATTGCCCGTAATTTATTTTTCCTTTTATTTCTGTTATATTCTCTTCCGTTTTCAATGGGTTTCATCCTACTATTATTTTTTTTCACTTTTTACCATTTTCAAAGGCCCTGGTCTATAATACAATTAGGCAATAAAAAACTATTGGATTGTAATATAAAAAAAATACCGATATCATTATATCTCTAATTTAGGACACACTGTATCAACATTTCTTGATAAAAAATACCACAACTTAAAGTGTTAATACCCGTGCTCAAGCATTTTTCCAAAAAAAAACTTTACCGGATTTATTCCAAGGTACATTCTCACACTGTATATTTTTAGATATATTGGCTTGAGATCCAGTGATCCTCTAGACAAACCCATTATCGTCGCAAACTATCTCACCCATCCAGATGATATAAAAGTCCTTATTGAAGCTGTTAGAATAGCCATAAATCTGACTGAAGCTCCAATCTTAAAAGAAAAATATAATTTCACATTAAGTAAATATAGCTATGGAAATTGTTCCAACCTTTATGAGTAAGTATTTCAATTTCATTTACCTGAAAAATAAAAACAGCGAAATATCTGTTCTTTAACATTTTAATTCCTTAAAAAGGTACAAATATTTTAAACTTATAATTATATATATATATATATCATAATAAATAAATAATAATAATAAATAACAAACCCGAACAAACCTTATTAATCTCCTAAGAAATAATTCCATCGAAAAAATTTTAGCCCTTTTTTGAAAATACTTTTTGGACGTCCAAGCTTTACTACTATTTTTAAGGTGGGGCACCGATGAATTCTGGGAGTGCGCCATCAGATACGATACCTATCCGGAACACCATCAGTGCTCTTCCTGTAAAATGGGACTTGAAACCGATCCAGAAACCTGCGTCAATCAACACCTTCAAGTTCACGGAATTTCTAACCTTAGAATCACCGACGCCTCCGTATTCGTAGCTCCACCTTCTGGAAATACTCAAGCTACCATTGTAGCTATAGGTGAACGAGCTAGCAATTTGATTAAGAATAAATACTTTAATAAATTGTAATTGTAACTAATTTACAAAGGTTTCATATAATGTAAAATGATAATAAATGTAATTGTTATAGAAACCACTTTTATTTTCTTGCTTATTTTTGTCATAAAAAGTATTGAATATCATATGAGAATCATAGATTCAGTAACAATTTCAGATTCCACCTTCTCAGGTAGCGGGCAGTCGTCATTTTTTAGGCACCATCTACGTCACACTGACCAACTGGATAATGCGTTAAAAAGGCACACCTAAGTCATAGACAGCATGCTGTCATAGACCGTCATAGTACGACGTCAATTTTATGACGGGTATGTACAGTTACCATCACAAAAATCAGGGCACTAATCTGACAGCTAAGGTTTTTTTTCTGAATTTTGGTTATTCATGCTTTTACCTTTACTACCATAGATTGGAATGTAAAAATAGTAATAAAGAGATTTTGGTCAAGTAAACTAGACAATAATAACTTGTTATTTAATACAGAAATAGCTTAAAAGAAAGTAAAGTAATTCTACTACTACAAAACTATGGCAATATAAATAAACTGAGGAGGAAATAAAACCAATAGTATTTAATATGTTATTGCCCTTCCATTACTTTGAATAACTGAAGTTAATCTTTTAGGCATTAAAGCCACCAAACCAATACAGTATTCTTGCGTTAGTCTCTTGTATTTTGACACACAATTATTCTCTATTTTATGGACGAAAATCATTATATTTGTTAATTCTCTTGATCACTGTAACCCCAAACATTTTCCATCGAATTTAAATCTGGACTCCTAGAAGGCCAAGGTAATACTTGAATGTCCCTTTGTTGCATCTAATCAGATAATGCGTAGGCATTATGAACCGGGCAGTTATCATGTTGGTAACTGTAATTAGAATTGGGAAACATATCACTAACTGATGGCAACATCACGTTCTCCAATATTTGTATGTAATTTTGTGCGTTAAATCTACCTTCTATGCGCCTACAAATTCCTATACCGTGTGCACTCATCCACCCCCAAGAGTGTAGCGTTAATCAAACCGGGTATTTGGTGGTCTATATACCCTTACTTTCCCGCTGTAACATGATTGGAAAATATTTTCGTCTGTGAAAATTACATTTTACGTAATTTTGCAATGCATAACCCACTCTTTGCTCTTTGTTGGTTACCGTTAGGAAAGGCTTTTTAGCTGCAGGGTGATTGCGAAGATTTGAACCATCTCTTATTCTTCGTTGTGCGGTTCTAACGGAACCCGGAAAATCAGTCACACTGTGATCTAAAACAACCGTTTTAAAAGGATTTTCATGTTCTTCTACCGATGCCCTTTAAGGCCTGTTCCTTTTATTTTTTCCAGCGAATGTGTTGCCGTCCATTTTATTTTGATATCATGAACTGTACTTTTTGGCGTTTGAAATCATTAAGCCACCCGTCTCTCTGACTATCCTTCTAGCAGTTTCACAATTTTGTCCTTTTCCGCAGCATTTAAATGACGGGGCATATTTGTAAATTTATTTCACTTGCCGTAAATAAATTTCAGTTGGCAATTTTTGTCAATGTCATTAACGACCAAAAATTGACGTTTACATGCCGACTATTTATTAACGTCAATAGTACGGCATAATAATTACGTCAAATTTACGTACTTAATTAGTCGGATGACGTCCAATGACCAAATATCCCCTAAAAATAACGTCGTTCGTACGGCAGATTGCCACCTGGGTTCTGGAAATACCAACCTGCAATTTGAGCGTTCACTGAATGCGCTATTAAAATAAACCCACACTTAATAAACCAGGCACCATTCTCTAAATACTAATTGGATTGTGGTATTTTTTGTAAAAAAAATATTGATACAGTGTTTCCTAAACTAGAGTTATATCGACATCAATAGTTGAGTGCATATTAAGTTATAGGGGAGATCCGGGCAGCCCCGCCCACTTAAGCAAATATGGATGTTTTAAAAGATGTAATAACTGTCTCGATATACTGAAAAATGTTCTAAATACGTTCGCCTATTGTCTTTATTATTATTTACTTAATTTTGTGTAAAATTTTTTTTTAAATAAAAAAACTAATATTTTTGGAAAGCTTACAATGGGCGGGGATATCCGCCATAGAGGATAACCCCACCCACTATGTCAGTTAATGCAGCCCATATATTATTAATTTTTTTCAGGGGAATGTATGTGAGTATAAATTAAAATCGATCATTAGCCTTATCTGATATTTATTTTAGAATGGGTTGACAACAAATTTACATACAAAAATCGCAAATATAGGACTTAAAACCACTTTGACCAGTGCAGTCTTTGTGTGCCCATTTGTTACACACACCAGATTTGAACCATGTTTCAGTTTTCCCAAATTCATGGCAGATAATGCAAAGTTTCTGTTCCCTGCAATCTTCCATGTCGTCGGAACGTTCGTCGTTGTATATTACTGCGACTGATTCATCACTGCTAGCGCCCGGAGCGTTAGCGGGCGGCGCTACCCGAACTAGGCTTTCTTTACAAAGTAGACTGTCTACAAAAATACAAACTAGTTATCAAAAGACCAATACTGTTCAATAAACTAGGATTATTTGGACCCTTTAGTTTCATATATAAATTATATTGTTTAATGATAATTTACTCTACTTACCGTAAATTTAAAGCTGACTAGACATACACACAACCTCAAAAAACTATTGTCGGCCGAATAAACGTTTAAAATGTAGTTTTTAACCTGTTTCTTGTATTGGGCCATATATTGGTTAGTTATGCACCCGACCATGCAATAGATGACACAACATCGCATCGTTTCAGTAATATTGCGATGAGCGGTGTTCCCCGCTGGGCGGGGCTACCCGGATCTCCCCTACATAAGTACCAAATTTCAAATTTTTATTCCTTTTCAAAATATATTGAGGAGATGAAAGCACTAATAAGACATAAGTGTAGGTTAATTTCTCCCGAAGTAATTAAAATTGTTGCAAACGAGTTTTATTCACTTTTAGGATATTGCCAAATAGTGAATGGACAACATTTTGAGCATTTATTGACGAAAAAGTATTAAAGAGGAATAGAAGGTTTTTTAGTTTTCCAATAAATTAATTTTGGTTTGTAGTAAAATATTTTTTATTTAACACACAATGTCATACCTAAAACTAACCTAAGGTAACATAAAAATTGAGGCAGGGCGAGTTGCAACACGATATATACCAGAAACACATAATCACAATAAATATCAATAGATAAAATCATATTTTATAAAAAAAATTCAAATTTTTATATAATAGAATATTGGCACAATGAGAAAGTAACAAGAAACAACGTAGCAAAACTTATCAAATGTTATCTCTACGAACTACCTTAGAGCAAAATAGGGTAGCTCTCAAAATAGGTCTAAAATTACCATAATAAGCAACGAAAGCAACTATGCCAAACTTTTTGGTCGTAATATATCATATTATATAATATTGATATGTTTCTTTTTAATCAATGGAGGAGTCGTCTAGTAAGTTTAAAGATGTCCTGATAACCCAGCGAGTGTGGGTCCCCATAGGCCGTTAGCTTTAATAGTACCAGAAGGTCCAATGATAGCGGCAGGGGCGGTGGGGGGTCCGTTGACGATGGCTCCGTGACCGCTGACGCCAATGGTACCACCTCCATTAGTAACAACTCCTGCAAAAAAATGTCGGGAATTTTTATTTCAGGAGAATTCTTTACACTGCGATCGATAAAAAATACAAACAAATAAAATTAAATAACTAGAACAATATAAATCGATAATAAAAATAAGAATATTATTTTGGCCATACAAACAACTTAAAATTAACTTACCAGCACTAAGAGCAGGAGCAATCAAAGCAGGGCCGGCTATAATACCGGGAGATGCAAGTCCTACAGCGAGACCTCCAAGGCTACTGGGGCCCACAGCAATACCTCCAAGACTACTAGGACCCACAGCAATACCTCCTAGACTACTTGGACCCACAGCAATACCTCCAAGACTGTCGAGACCTACAGCGATGCCTCCAAGACTGCTGGGTCCCACAGCGATGGCTCCTGGGCTGCTAAGACCTACAGCGATAGCGCCAGGGCTGCTAGGACCAACAGCGATGAGTCCAGGACTGCTAGGTCCGGTTGCAATAGCTCCAGCGCTGCTTGGACCTACAGCTATAGATCCAGCGGATTGGGGACCGACACCAATGGCACCTGAATAAAGGGTAGATATTGAAACTAGAATCAATTTGTAATTTAGTTAGATATTTTCGACATAGAGATGTTGGTACTTTATAAATGTTGGCAGTTCTAGAACAAATTGTTGCATACTACTAGATGATAATTATTACTGCTTGTAAACCTTACCAGCAGATGCGCCTGAAGTTACAATGGAGCCAGTTGATGCTGCGGGGGCAATAATAGCACCAGTAGATACACCAGGAGCAAGGACGGCACCAGTAGATATACCAGAGGAAAGTACAGCGCCAGTTGCTATACCACTCCTAAGAATAGCTCCACTTGCTATGCCAGGGGAAAGAACGGCCCCGCTGGTAATGCCAGGGGCTGCGAGAATAGCTCCATTGCCCCATCCCAATCCTAAGCCTAGACCGCCAGGATGGGCTGAAGCTACTGCCAAAGTGCAAAGGGTGACAAAAATCTGTAATACAAAGTTGTACTGTAAAATGTAGTTTTAAGGATGTTCTATTATTTCCGGGTAATAAAGTTTAGTTATTTGACGATATTTCTATTTATTTTGTTTAAAAAGTGTTAACGTAGAGTAGCTGAGGCTTATCAGCTAGACTTCGCCCTTTAAGAATTGTAATTTATAATTTCTATTCTTAATAAAGAGTATTATTATTATTACTATTATTATTATTAAATATGGGTTTTCCTAATTATTTTACCACAAATTGTGTTAGCCCTTTTTAAAGTCCTTGTATGATGGGCTCGCATACCAAATGTTATTATTTTCTAATATGCCAATTAAAAGTTATTTACAAAAAATACCGAAAAACTGAAAAATTACAACAAAATTTGAAAAGTTACATCAACTTCTGGAAAAAAACTATTGCTTTTGAACATGCATGCATGTTTTTCTCAAATTTTGAGCAGATTTAAATATCTTTTTAAAGATAAAAGTGTGATACTCCGGTTGTGGAATCATGGTGCTTCATAATAAATTGTCCGAAAATGTAATTTTAGATACAAGGAAGTGGAAAAGTAACAATTTTTGTTCTTTAAAAAACATTTTTTTATATTCGATACTACGTTGCTGGTTTATTCAATGGATAGGTAAGAACATTTCTTATCTGTCCACATAAGGTATCCAAATACAACTAGAGTACTTTCAAGTTATTTACGGGTTTTTGCAAAATCCATGCCATGACAAATAATTTAATACATGCACCTGACAATGACACGCATCTGTAGATACATATAATTACTCTTCTTGCCAAAAATGAATAAGACTGCTTAACATTTGGAGGATTTTGCGAAAAAGGGTAAATAAGTTTAAAACTAATCTAGTTAGGTATAGGGATATATGGACAGACAGGAAATGTATTCGCCTATCCATTTAATGAACCAGCATCGTATTTTTTTTTTAAATAAGTTTTGAAATTTTTTTGATCAAAAATTGTTACTTTTCTACCTCCCTATATCTAAAATTCCATTTTCCGACAATTTACTATCAAGCACCATAATATGTTATTCCACAACCGGAGTTTTGAGTTTCAATCTTTTATTGGTAAAAATATATTCAACTTTAGGTGACACACTGTTTAAGGTCAAAATTTTAGAAAAACATTTTTGTTTGCTCAGAAACAGATAAGGTAAGATACAAAGAAATTTAACAGAGTGATTGAAAATTATGTGTTCCATTTAAAATAAACAAGTTTGAGACAACTTTCGGTATAACCGGAAGTCGCATATGGTCGCTGTTATTTCACTTGAAAAAAGCATCTACGAAAACACCGTTATTCAAATTTGCAGGTATCCAAGTCGCATTATTTTCGGAAATATTCAAATGGACTGTCACTGTGAGCCACCCTGTAGAGTAATACTCTTTTTTGTGAGGAAAGTAAATATTTCAGAAAGTATTTGTTTTATCGTTGCGTTCCTGTGCCCGTTAACCATATATTCCTTGAACAAAACTAATATAACTTTTATAACGCCATTTTTCGGTTTTGACCCTCATGTTTAATATACAGGGCTTAAAAATTTGAAATTAAAAACTGAGTTTTTTTAATAATTCGAGATATTAATTTTAAATAAAGTTACATCTTTTGAGAATAAAAAAACAAAAAACAATTGTCAAATATTCAAAATAGGGGAGGTCCAGTACCCGCTGATCCAATTATTTTTAGTACGTGTGTCAGTGACTTCAGAACTATATTTTTTCAGGTACCTAACCATTTGTTTTTGATTATTTTTTGTCTGCTATAAAATTTTGATGAAATGATGCATTTTGAAGATAATTGGATAGTATGTAGAAATAGTAAAAACTAATAACCAATCAAACTTTCTAGTAAAATTACTGTTATGTGAAAAAATAAGAAAGGCAATAAAATAATTTCATTTAACTGTTTTGGTACTGGTTGGTATTGCAGATTTTTATCTGTACGCCACTGTCCTTACATTATTTTTGGCTAGTCCTTTGCTTTCGGTATTGTCACATGTCACCTATTGCAAAGTTTTACTTATCTACCTATATCTTGTATCCATGGTAATGCCACAACGACTGAATTGATTTAGCATTTGATAATTAGGAGATTACCGTAAGCCGCGTTAGCATTAGTTAACGACCCGTACTTTCAAATTGTCTTCAAAATGCATTATTTTATTGAAATTTTATAGTAGACAAAAAATAATCAGAAACAAATGGTTACCTGAAAAAATATAGTTCGGAGGTCACTGGCTCATGTACCAAAAAATAGGGGGTCAGCGGGTACTGGACCTCTCCTATTTTAGATATTTGGCAATAATTGTTTTTTTAGTTTTGTTTTCCTCAAAAGATGTAACTCTCTTTGTTAAAGCAATGTAGCGAATTTGAAATTAGTAACTTATTAAATACTAGAATTATTAAAAAAAAAACAGTTTTTAATTTATAACTTTGACGCCCTGAATATCGCACATAAAGGTCAAAAATAAAAAATGGCATTACAAAAGTCATATTATTTTTGATAAAATAATATATAGTAAACAGATTTACCTGCTTTTTCCGGCCATCCTGTATAAGAAAATAAAAACCAGAGAAATTATCAAGTTAAAATCGAAAAAAAAAACATATCAACGAATACACTGATCACGTACGCTAAAAGGATAACTTACCAAGCCGTTCATGGTGTCCACTGGTTACAAACAAACAATATGTTTATCATTTCCCACCCTGGTTTATATAAGAATTATGGTACCGATTTAGTTCTTATTGACCTTCAGTCTCCTTGAATGATCATTGCACGAGTTTATTGATATTACCATTTATCAAAGACATGGAACACGCGTGATAACGAGAAGAAGGAAGGAATGTGTGAAATTTAACAATTAATTTTATTTCAAAGTTCCTCACCGAAAAAATGTAAAATAAATTAATTTTCGTAGCTAGCTTTGAATTTTAGGTTTATGTAAAAAACGTTGCGTTTTTCAAATTCTGATAAGCGAAACCAAAGTTGTGAATATTTTTTATAACAACAATTGCCAACCACCCCCCTTCCCCTAAACTGAACTAAATAAAAAGATAGAGCAAAAATTTAAATACAAAATTTTGAAGAAGTAGTCCATACTCAAAGTGGAGTTAAATGATACAGAAAAAGAAAAGCACGAAGTCTTTCTCCACAATCTTTATTAATCAAAACTAGGTTCGCCTAGTTTTGATTAATAAAGATTGTGGAGAAAGACTTCGTGCTTTTCTTTTTCTGTTAAATACAAAAGTTATTCAGAATTTTCATTATATTGAAAAAATCCTATTTTTGATATAGGTACCTTTACAATGAGAATTTTTTTAAAAATCTTCAGCAATTTCCCTTAGTCACTTTTGTAATAATTATTTTTCCTGCAAGCCATAGGGTCAACGGTTCCCGAGATATTGCCAACCCCGGTTACATATGATTTCTGTGCCATTAACAACCTAAACATAAATTTGAAGAAATAGTTCATGCTTAAAGTGGATTTGAAAGTATGGGAAACAAAGAAAAAACCTAAAGTCTTTCTTCACAAAATTTAATAGAATAAAAATTCTCTAAGGGTATCTACATGTTTCGAACGTAGAAACGTTCATCATCAGGAGACAGAAAATGTATTTAGTGCTGATGGTTTTAGCAGAAGAGAAAATCGTGTAGAACTTTAATGGAGCTTTTATGGAATTAAAAAAATGATGTGTAGAAAAGACATAATATAAATAATATAAAATATAATAATAATAATATAAAGGAAATTGATAAAGGTTAAACCATACGAGTATGTGAAAAAATTATTAAAGGGGGTCTAAACCAACCAAATAAACTGGGAAAGAAGAAAAACCTTCCTACAAAGAAGGTGTCGAAGATTATTTAAAAATGTTTATAAAACTTTTCAAGTTATGTCAGTAAGACATTATAAGGATAAAATTGTCATAATTATGAAAATATCACAATAAAATTACATTGCAAAAAGTGTTTTGTGGGGAACTGAGGATTAAAGCTTAGTAACTCCGCAAGCGGTTAATGTAAAGCCAATAAAATTAATAAATACGTTGCACATTTTTAAAAATTAGATGTCCGTTCACCATTTTGTCGAAATCACATAATACTATTTATTGTTTTGTAAATACCTTTTATATCTCAGAACCATTTTGCTTTCGAAGTATATACAGGGTGTCCGCTAATTAATGGTAGGTACATAGAAAAACCAGAAACTCCCTACTTAAAAATATTAGGATTTAATCGTACTTACCTATATCCGAAAGTTGATATTAACTGAGATACAGGGTGTTAAAGTTAAAAGTTCATTTTGGTTTTTTTCTAATAACTTTGAGAAAAACCAACCTTTTTTCACAAAATTTGGCAGTTGGGTTGTTTTTAGGATGAGAAATTTATTTTTTTGTGAAATTTTAATGTGCAAAGTAGAGGGCGCTGTCTGCAGTTTTTTCGCATATTTATTAGGTCATAACTTTTTTCTGCCTCAGTGTATTTAAGTTTTTAATGAAAATAATAATTTTTAGATATTAATTACATAAAAAAGATATACTAAGTTTAGGTCGCCCAGAGTTGCCGTTTTGGAGATATTTGCATTTAAGTTATTCAGTGCACCCTGCCCAATTATTATAATTATTTGCAAACTATTTTTTTTTCAAAGTAAGCTATGAGAAAACAAATGAAATTATGCAGTTGCTATGAAACCTCTATGTTATTTGTTTGTTGATTATTGTAAGATGTTGTAACGATTTTAAAATGAAATATTATTTTTTAATTTTTCAAGTTATTTTAATAAAGTAAGTTAAAGAACAATCCAATTTTTGTATGTATTATTCCCAATTACCAGTACTAGAACATTATTTATCATGTAAAAATGAATTGGTAAGAAGTAACAAAACATTATTTGCTTGCCTGGGCTAGCGCGCTGAATAATTTAAATGCAAATATCTCCGAAACGGCAACTCTGGGCAACCTAAACTTAGTACATCTTTTTTTATGAAATAGATATCGAAAAATTATTATTTTCATTAAAAACTTAAATACACCGAGGCAGAAAAAGTTATGACCTAATAAATATGCGAAAAAACCGCAGACAGTGCCCTCTACTTTGCACATTAAAGTTTCACAAAAAAATTCATTTCTCATCCTAAAAAAAACCCAACTGCAAAATTTTGTGAAAAAATGTTGGTTTTTCTCAAAGTTATCAGAGAAAAAGGAAAATGAAGTTTTAACTTTAACACCCCGTATCTCAGTTAATATCAACTTTCAGATATAGGTAAGTACGATTAAATCCTAATATTTTTACGTAGGGAGTCTGTGGTTTTTCTATGTACCATTAATTAGCGGACACACTGTATATATTGTAAAATTATATTGCAAATTATATCAAATAAATATTAAAAATATTGTAAAATTATACTTAAGTTGGTCGAAATTTGCTTCTTTGCAAAGTAGTGTTAAATAATACTTTACCTGAAGAAATTTACATAATATATGTCTTGTAGCATGAAGCCTTAGGGCTCAAACATGGAGTTTGCAGGCCAAACCGGGAGAGGTAGCCACGATAAGAGTATTATATAATTCCAAAGATTACAAAGAATACTAACGTGGAACGACAAATGCAACAATAAATTCACAATCTTAACAGGACCTCTTGTTTCTGACTTTCTTGAGTTATTGTCGTTAACCAATAATAATACAACGATTTAATACAAAAAGATATATTTATTATATTATCTAATAAGAAAAATAACTAGATTAGTCCTACGGTCCTTTATAAAGTATGGTTTTATTTAATAAACTCCTTACTCTATTTTGCCTAGAATATTCCAAATTTTTAGTCTATAGTTATGCCCTTTCCAACTACCTCAAAAAGAGTGGTAAATTTCATGAAGACATGATAAATGTATGCCAAGCTAAGAATAAACAGCCGTAGTTCTGCATTTTTTTAGCAAATAAAGAGGCTTTCTAATACTGAATTTCTTCCTGTTAAAAATTCTACACTGTATGTACGAAAATTGCTGTAGACTCTCTCAAATCTCCATAAACATGGTGATATTTATTGTTTATTAATACACACAATATGTTTTATATACAGGGTAATTCCCGACGAGTGGCCTATTAGAAGATGTCAGAAACGAGTAAAATCATGTTCTTTTTAAAAATTTAAATATGATTTACCCGAGGATTTACCGAATATTAGTGTCAACTTTAGTATTTCAAACAGAACAACATGTATATTTTACCATTTTTGGATTCCATATAATTTCATATATATTTACCGTTTTTGAGATACAAATTATAAAATTAATTCTATTGTGTAAAAATGTATCCAAAAGAAAGGTTATTAAATTTAAAACCTTTATAATTTTCTGACCAATAGATTGATATTTTATTGGCATAAGTAATGTTTTGCGTTTTTATACGATATACAAATTATAATATACAAAAAACATACAAATTGTCCCAATCTAGTAATGTAAATAATTGGGCGTCAGTCAATTTTCGCAAATTGTGTTTTTATTTCACTATAAGTACTTGTAGAGAAACACATTTAAACACCGCCTTTTTTTGCAACTGTTCACACAAATTTACATCTTACATCTTTATGAAATATTGATATATGTACAGGGTGGCCAACTAAGCGAGGTAAGCGGCTGTATCTCAGGAACCGTTAATCGTACAGCTTTCGGAAAAAAAATATATAAATAAAGCGATCATGAGAAAATTCTGGAAATTACTTTCAAGTTCCTCATTTCGCCGCAAGGGGGCACATTTGAAAATTATTTTTTTAAATTTTTAATTTCTCCGAAAATTTCCATATTAAGGTATAACTCTGATTACATCATTGGAAAGCTTGGACAATTCTGCATCATTTTGATTTAAGGCTCGTTGGCGTACCGACCTTGATAAGAGTGGGGGAAGCTATTGAATGTGTAAACATTCAAATCGCTGTAACTTCTAAACGACTTATCTGATTTTACTAAATTTAAGCTCGTTTGATAGGGAAAGGTTAGTACCTTTAATCGTCGTATCCAATGGTATACGATAGTTTCCAATAAAATTGCTAGAGGGCGCAATTTGTAATAATAACAGTTTTTTTGATTTTATTCCGAAAATTCAAATCATACGGTATAACTATGACATCATATTCGAAAAGTAGATTAAATTTGCAAGAAAAAATGTAAAGACCGCAGTTTGATATTGTTGTTCGTTTCATAATTATTGCCAAAACAATAATTTTTAATTCAAATTGCGCCCTCTAGCAATTTTATTAGAAACTATTGTGTACCATTGGATATGACAATTAAAGGTACTTACCTTTCTCTTCCAAACAACCTTAAGTTTAGTAAAATCGGATAAGTCGTTTAGAAGCTACAGAGATTTTAATGTTTACACTTTCAATAGCTTCTCCCACTCTTATCAAGTGAAAGTGTAAACATTAAAATCGCTGTAACTTCTAAACGACTTATCCAATTTTACTAAATTTAAGGTCGTTTGGAAGAGAAAGATAAGTACCTTTTACTGTCATATCCAATGGTACACGATAGTTTCTAATAAAATTGCTAGATGGCGCAATTTGAATTAAAAATTATTGTTTTGGCAATAACTCTGGAACGAACAACAATATCGAACTGCGGTTTTTACATTTTTTCTTGCAAATTCAATCTACTTTCCGAATATGATGTCATAGTTATACCGTATGATTTGAATTTTCGGGATAAAATCAAAAAAACTGTTATTATTACAAATTGCGCCCTCTAGCAATTTTATTAGAAACTATCGTGTACCATTGGATACGATGATTGAAAGTACTTACCTTTCCCTTCCAAACAAGCTTAAATTTAGTAAAATCGCATAAGGCGTTTAGAAGTTACAGCGATTTTAATGTTTACACATTCAATAGCTTCCCCCACTCTTATCAAGGTCGGTACACCAACGAGTCTTAAACCAAAATGATGCAGAATTGTCTAAGCTTTCCAATGATGTAATCAGAGTTATACCTTAATATGGAAATTTTCGGAGAAATTTAAAATTTTAAGAAATAATTTTCAATTGTGCCCCCTTGCGGCGAAATGAGGAACTTGAATGTAATTTCCAGAATTTTCTCATGATCGCTTTACTTATATAATTTTTTTTTCCGAAAGCTGTACGATTAACGGTTCCTGAGATACAGCCGCTTACCTCGCTTAGTTGGCCACCCTGTACAATCGTAGGTTAGGTAGGTGTAATACATTATGGGCGTATGCAGCAACCTTCAACCTATTTTCTTTTATAAATGTCCACATAAATATCTTTGAATAATAAAAAAAGAGAGCTGCATTTTACATGCTTGTGAAATTGTTAATCTAACGCAAAGACTAGTATTATTAAATCATTTTATATTTTTTTAACTGAATGTTATTAACAAATAGATCTTATGATTCAAAACAAATAAAAAAAAACAAAGATCAAGTGCGTGTCGTATCAGCGTGATAAATAGAATAGATCAGGGCTAGTTAGTTCTCGCACGGGTTAGGTAGCACAAAGACAGATAAAGAACCTCCTACGAGGGTGGTAGACCAGGGTCGATAATTTTTTAAACCAAAAAAAAAAAATAATAGTAGGATGAAACCCATTGGAAAAGGAAGAGAATATAACAAAAATGAAAGGAAAAATAAATTACGGGTGATCCGAGGTCGGGAAGTGGGGGGCGGTGAGTGTTTAAGGTTAGAAAACGATTTATCTCGATTTTCGGCAAAACTACAAGTCCTATGGAAAAACATTAAATAGCAAAGTTGTAGGTAATAAAAAGATCTACAACTTTTGTTTTTACTTTTTTTTGACATAACCTCAAAATTTATGTGAAAAATTCAAATAACCAAGTTTTTGGTTTTTTATTTTTATCTTTTACAAAAAAATTTTTTTATACACGAATTTTGGTGAAAACTTATGTTCTTTATGTCTCAAACACACTGTAATTTTTTTTGATTTAAAATATTTATTTTTTAACCTTAGTTTTACTTAATATCGAAAAAGCACCCTAATTTTCAATTGAAAATTCTCACGTCAAAATATCTGCTTTTTTAAAAAAGTCGGTGGGCTTTTTGTTCGTTGAAATCTCTACTTTCTGATGGTGTAAAAAAATATACATTACTATGGTAAATATTCTCAAAAAATACAAAGAAACCAAAAAAAAATCGATTTTTTTTAATCATTATGTACAATTTTGAGCTATTTATTAAAATTTATACTTTAATTACTCGAAAAACGTAAAATTTCATGTTACATTGATAAAAAAAAATTACAAATCCATAAAACATAAAGATCGCAAAAAGTATGCGAAAATAGTTGTTCTAAATATAATTAAAGGAAGGATTTCAAGGGGATTTCATCACATTTACCATAGTAATGTATATATTTTTTTACACCATCAGAAAGTAGAGATTTCAACGAACAAAAAGCCCACCGACTTTTTTAAAAAAGCAGATATTTTGACGTGAGAATTTTCGATTGAAAATTAGGGTGCTTTTTCGATATTAAGTCAAAATAAGGTGAAAAAATAAATATTTTAAATCAAAAAAATTACAGTGTGTTTGGGACATAAAAAGGTAAGTTTTCACCAAATTTTCTTGTAAAAGGTAAAAATAAAAAACCAAAAACTTGGTTATTTGAATTTTTCACATAAATTTCGAGGTTATGTGAAAAAAGTGCAAAAGCAAAAGTTGTAGATCTTTTTATTACCTACAACTTGGCTATTTAACGTTTTTCCACAGGACTTGTAGTTTTGCCGGAAATCGAGATATAATCGTTTTCTAACCTTAAAAACTCACCGCCCCCCACTTCCCGACCTCGGATAGCCCGTAATTTATTTTTCCTTTCATTTTTGTTATATTCTCTTCCTTTTCCAATGGGTTTCATTCTACTATTTTTTTTTTTTCACTTTTTACCATTTGCAAAGGCTTCAGCCCTGGTCTATGGATGCATAGCCCTAATGAAAATTAGTGTACTTCTATTACTAATTATGTTAAATAAATGGTAAAAAAATAAAAAAAATATTTAATTTTACACTTTCCACAGATTTTTATTATGACTCGACATGTTTCGCAACACAGTTGCTTCTTTAAATGAGTACTTACTTAAAAATGGTATTTTAAAAGTTATAACTTAGGTGTAACAATAAAATTGCAGGTAATTTTTAGGTTGTCTAAAATTGTTGGAAAACCCAATAATAATGTTTACAGACTAATTAAAGAGATTCAAAAGAGGTGATCCGTTTAAATCCAATTGATCATTAAGAATAGTATTGTTATTTTTAAGCCAATTTATTTCTAAGAATTCAAGCGAATTTAATTTGCATGCATGATATCTTGCATATTGAAAACAAAAGTACAAAATTAAATTTGCTTGAATCCTTAGAAATAAATAGGCTTAAAAATAACCATACTCTTCTTAATGATCAATTGGATTTAAACGGATCACCTCTTTTGAAGCTCTTTAATTAGTCTGTAAACATTATTATTGGTTTTTCCAACAATTTTAAACAACCTGGAAATTACCTGCAATTTTATTGTAACTTACACCCAAGTTGTAACTTTTAAGATACCATTTTTAAGTACTCCTTTGAAGAAGCAAGTGTGTTGCGAAACATGTCGAGTCATAATAAAAATCTGTGGAAAGTGTAAAATTATTATTTTTTAAATTTTTTTACCATTTATTTAACACAATTAAGAATTGATTTCCACCAAGTAAAAGTCGAATCAATTCTATACTTCTATTACTTTAAGGCTATGACATGGCTACTTCTCAGACTATCACCTGTAAAATTTTAGAAAGCTGATGATACACAATAGTTTAATTTCGAGACTTGTTTATTTCACAGCCTGTCATAGTTTTTAACGAGAAAGTGTATAATTTATCCAAACTCAGTTTAATGACATTCCAATCATTCCATACGGCAGTAAACAGTCTCAAAGAGACCGACTTCACACCCAGGGTTGTCAGATCTTTCTTCTTCAATTCTTTAAGTTTTTTTATTAAAGATGTTTCATTTATATCAGTATTCAATTGTTAGTCAGTTACTTTCTTTAAAAGCTAGTTTGCAAATATACTATAAACCGAGGAGTTTTGAGTGTGACAGAAAAAAATAACAAGCCATTCATTGTTATAATAATACATTCTTTAGTCCTTAAGAAACAATATAACTGAAATCAAGACAAAAAGTGTTTTCAGTGTTTAAAAACAACTAATTAACAAACCCTTGTTTCTCGTAGGTATACTTATACATAATATATTAACAAACCAGAAAATTTGGTAGAACTGGCAACCGTTCACAATTTATGCACGTTGTCAGGGGTGATAAGCGCCAGTAAAAGCGGCTGGAATAAGCTAAAGCGGTCTGCAGCCCGTTTAACGATCGATTCTGTCAGACAGAGATAGGCCAGTGGCCGCCGATGGCGTGGAAGAGACGAAGATAAAATATACGTGATTCGGAACTTATGGACGGGCCGGGGAATATTCCCAAAATGGAGTTCTGGTAAAAAAATTAAAGCATTTTCTAAGCAGTGTCGTGCCGTGTCAGGTTTATTTTTCTGGTTTTAGTTTTGTGTATAGAATCTTTGAGTTACCTTATATTTATTATTTTAATATAATATTATTATATATATACAGTGGGTTTATAAAGTGTAGTATGTACAAACACCTAATGCTAAACAAACTAATAAGTGTGTATACGCATTTTAATTATTTGTTTGGGACGCCTATTGTTAGGAGTTTCATACTGTTTTATGTAATTAAATTGACCTAAGAAACACTATAATTCTTGAAAGAGTTTTCAGTAATCGACATTATTTATATTATGACTGGCAGGTTCCCACCCGCTTCGCCGCGCCGCGCCACAACTTCGCGTCAGGTGTAAGGTACATCTCAAAATATATCGTCTTGGCTTTATAGTATTATGGGATACAGTAAAACAAAGTTGAACTTGTAAATTTCCACTATATTAACTAGAAAAATGACATGTTTTGCTAGCACTGTAGCTTCGTCAGATGACAATGATTTAATAAAGATGAAAATTAAAAATTGGGGTGCAATAAAATTAAATTATTGAAGATATTAATAAAACAGTGGAAGGGTTACAAAAGCGGGAAAATCCTACAGAGGGTTTAAAAATTAAATTAAATTAGGTTCAATATACAAAATCTTAAGTACCTATATGGTTAACTGAATAAATTTAACAAAGGTGAATTATTTAAATCTAATTGATCATTAAGTAACAGGTCCATATTTTTAAGTTTATTTATTTTCATAGATTCTAACAAATTTAGTTTTAAGCCTTTGTTTTCTGTATGTATGATTTTAGAGGAAGTAAATGGTTAGCATAGTTTGAGTCTATTTTATTTTTTAGAAAACTGTTATAATGTTCCCGTATTCTCTGGTCAAAATGTCTACCCGTTTGGCCAATGTATGTTTTAGGACAATATTTGCATTTTAATTTAAAGACGCCTGATTTTTTTGTTTTTATCGCTTTTAGTTTTATTGTTTTTGATAAATTTACTTAAAGAGTTATTAGTTTTGTAACACACATTTATATCAAGTTTGTTAAGAAAATTGCCAATTACTTTGCTAGGTTGTCCAAAGAAAGTGACAAGTTTAAATTGGTTAGAGTTTTTGCTTCTAGGAAAAACTAAGTCAATAGCTTTTTTGTAACTTTTTTTTTTGGCTTTGGCAGATCTGCCATTCAGCCAGCCGCGAAGTTTTTAAGGGTTACAGATAATACGTCAAATCATAAGAAAAAGAAAAAAAAAGAAAAGGAATAAACCTAAAAGGAAAGAGACAGGGTTACTCGCTTCTCGCTCTGGGCAGATCAGAGCATTTTATAAACAAACAGTTTTCAAGTTTTCTTTTTTAGGATTTGGTCAAATAGATTTGAATTATATCCGTTATTAACTGCAATTTGTTTAATGATATCTAGTTCTTTTTGAAAATTGATTTTATTTATAGGGACAGTTACCCACTAAGCAAGAAACATACTTAGTACGTTTTGTAACGTTTTTAAAAAGAAACCTAGAAAATGTTTTCTATTAAACGTTCTAGTGTCATACTCGTTACTCCTTTTTCAAACGTTATGAAAATCACGTTGCAGTGCCGGCAATTTCATGTATCTGGGTTGTTACGTTAATAGATTTACGTTTCGAAAACATTATTTGGTGTACGGTTTTGATACGTTCTATGATAAACGCTGCAGATTTAAAACTAAGCCGTTCAATCAAATAACGTTTAACTCGTCCCCTAAATGTACCGACTCTGAACAACAGACATATTACATTTAATAAATGACTTGCACGTTACTCCAAAAAACGTAAATGCGAGTGCGTATCTGGTTCGTTTTCCTGAAAGTACGTTGGTCGAATTAGTTACGTTTCCTTTTTACCATATAGCATGTCTCTGTCAATTATAATATGTCATTATTGTCATTCACCCGTCGTCCGTCGTGTCGAATATACCGCCTTTGCTTTTTGTTCTCGGAGTTTTGAAAAGAAATTTTCATTTTCAACTGTGATTAATAATTCCAGTGCAGTATTGGAGTATTGGAGTTCCAGCCCTGCTACCGGTTCCAGCAGTAAAAATAACTAGGATCACAAAGTAAGTACTAAATTTACTTATTCATTTGTTGTATAAAACGTGTTTCCCATTTTTCAGTTCTTGCTTATCAGTGATGAGCAAAAAGATGATCGTATTGTTTAAGTTTTAACATACTGCAAATTATTTATTTAAAGTAACCACCACTCATGAAACTTTACCACATTTAATAAAAGAATGCTACTGCTTGGACACACATTATTATGAGATATTTTTTTTTAGGTGCAAGCAGACAAAACAACCCAATAAGAATTCCTACAGTTTTATATCTATATATGTATAATAAATAACTGTATAGGAGTGAATTAGTTTTTTCTTTGACTTAATGATCGATATGTGAACAAACTCACAATACCCTTTACATTTTGTACACTTTGACAGGCTATTTCTGGTACATCTTGGAGAAAAATCGCTGGCATATTCTTGAAACCAGTTTATTTGCACCGAAGTTAGCATTTTTGAATAAAGATTAAAACACTTATTTATGGTTACTGTTAAAGTGGTTTATTCAAATTGTGCTTTTAAAGGATTGCCAGTTAAAGTGTGGAAAATGCCACAAACAGCTACTTTTCATGGATTAATCCCTAGAATTCAAAAATGCTATAAAATTCATGGTGGCATATTGAAAAAAAGTAATGTAGTTTTCGTACCACATGAAATAACATAAATATTACAGCACTGTATTTACTAAACAAAACCATTTATTTAATGCTCCGTAACATCATCTTTTTTACGTTGACTACATAACGAAAATAGTACGTTCGTAAAAACCATTTATCTAATGCTCCATAAGATCCTCTTTTTTACGTTGACTACATAACGAAAATAGTACGTTCGTAATAATGCAAACTAAACTAATGCAAAATACGTAAGAGAGCTGTTTAAGTTTCATGGCCAAAACGTTATCTTTTTAACGTAACAACGATTTTGTTGTGTTGAAGGGCATATAACGGGTATAGGATGTAGCTGGCGCTGTTATTGACTCAAAATAAAAAACGTAACAATGAAACAAGAAAACATAAATGTTCCATACTTAAGATGTTTTTTTGCTTAGTGGGTACCAGTCTATGGATCATACTGTGAGAAGAAGCTAATTTGTGTTGTATAGGGTGGCACGAAGAGTTGTGTATGACAGTATCTGGACAATCTAGCAAAGTAATTGGCAATTTTCTTAACAAACTTGATATAAATATGTGTTACAAAACTAATAACTCTTTAAGTAAGTTAATCAAAAACAATAAAACTAAAAGCGATAAACACAAAAAATCAGGCGTCTATAAATTAAAATGCAAAGATTGTCCTAAAACATACATTGGCCAAACGGGTAGACATTTTGACAAAAGAATACAGGAACTTATAATAGTTTTCTAAAAAATAAAATAGACTCAAACTATGCTAACAATTTACTTGATTATCAATATAATTTCGATCCTTCCTTTAAAATCTTACATACAGAAAGCAAAGGCTTAAAACTAAATTTGTTAGAATCTATGGAAATAAATAAACTTAAAAATACGGATCTGTTACTTAATGATTAACTAGATTTAAATAATTCACCTTTGTTAAATTTATTCTGTTGACCATATAGGTACCTACTTAAGATTTTATAAATAACTCATATTGTACCTAATTTAATATAATTTTTAAACCCTCTGTTGGATTTCCCCGCTATTGTAACCCTTCCACTGTTTTATTTACATCTTCAATAATTTAATTTTATTGCACCCTAGTTTTTAATTTTCACCTTAATTAAATCATTGTCATCTGACGAAGCTACAGTGTTAGCGAAACATGTCATTTTTCAAGTTAATATAGTGGAAATTTACAAGTTCAACTTTGTTTTACTGTATCCCATTATACTATAATAATTATGGATTTCCACCTAGTATCGGCTGAATCAATTAATTCGTCTTGGCTTTTGCTACCTGTAATTTATTTCAATAAAACCTTATTGTTGTATACCTCAAAAGCCTACAGGGTGACATATTCACAATTTTAATAATGTGACACCATTATTTTGCATAGAAATATTGTCCTTGTTATATCAAGAGCAGGTTCGTGCAGCGAGCAAAAACCGTAAACGCAAGCGCATGTGTTTAAAAGCATTCGCACACGATAAATCCCAAACCACTGCCAGAAAATTTGACGTTCGGAGAAGCCAAATTGTTGGTTGTCGATCGGTTTCTAACTGTCAGAATAATTCACTGCTTAGAAGCAAATTTTTAGATGCAATTTGCATTTTTAAAATTGTCATGTTATGGCGTTTAGAAAAGAAAAACAAAATACTGTTGAAAACTTGGACAATAGACAGAGTTTTTTATAAAGGTCTACTAAAATAAGTGTGTTTGCTCTGCTCCAAGAAAAGATCTTATTATTATGAATAGTTTAATATTATACAGTGTCACCAGTAAAGACCGCATGAACAGGGGATTGTTTTTTTATTAATAGCTTTATTCAAAATTTGTCTTTGGCATCAAGTTCTGCTTCGATCGAGATGAAAATTAAGCAAAAAAATAGTAGTCACGTGATTCGCATTATCTGTCAAATTAAAATTTTTTCCAAAAAATAATTCAAAAGTGGGGTTTATTTATGAAAATATGGAAAAAAGTTATTAGAAAAAGTTTTTTTTAAATGCAGTTTCTAGCCCACGTGCAAAATTTCAGCTGCATAGGATAATTTTGATTTTTTACCCATATTTTGTAAATTGCACCACTTTTGCAAAATAAGACTCAACGCAACCTACATAAAACGTCTTAGTTTTGACAATGCTTTATTTCAGGTACATTTTCTTTAAAGTAGCGCCATATTAAATGTGTGTTTTTCCACAAAATCAAAATTGGGCTATTAAAATTTGGTCGCAAGTGATGCAAAGTAGTGATGGGATCACTCGAGTGAAAAATAACCTATCATTCGGTTTTTTCAATTACTTGAATTATTCGATTATCTTCGGAAATAATTCGAGTGACGAAATGAGTGACGAACATATGGTTTTTATTTTCCAACGCGTCTCCAAAGTTGTTGCCCGCCTGTCAATCACTCACTGCGGCCAGAGCCATCTCCTAGCGAGCGGCTACACCGAGTGGTTTCGGTTATTATTGACGATATAATTCAAATTAAATACTGCATTACGAGTTACCTGTGTAAGATAATATGATTTATTATTTAGATTTAAATACTGCATTACGGGTTGCCTGCGTAGGATAATAGGATTTATTGTTTTATTTAGATTTAAATCGTCGGCGTCTACTGAAAACTTAATGGTTAGTGGTGAGTATTCAGTATTCATAAATATCATGAGTTATGCAATATCGTGACATCTCAATGTCAAGTACTCAAGTTGTTAAATTAAATTGTAAGATCTGGTTAACAGTGGGAACTGGGAACCATGCCAAAAAATCCACAAATATCTCCGCCACATTTAATAATCCGCAAAAATTCAATCGATTAACAGTAACACCGAGTCAGTTATTCCCAATACAAATGCTATATATCAACATGAACGATGAACCGCCAATATTAATAATTAATATTAGAATTTGAGTAAAAACAAAATCGATTATCATTCGGTTTTTTAAATCACTCGAATACTCGGTAGTCGATTACTAAAATAAATCGATTTTTTCCAACACGAATGCAAAGTATTTTTTTTTACCTTGTATAAGGTAACTTCATAAAATAAGTATTTTTGAAAACGTAGTTTGTGCCTGAAAGTAAAAAAATAAAAAATAAAGTGAAGGTGTTTTAAATTAAATCGTTGAAAATAGATTAACTTTAAGTTAAGTTAAACTAAAATTGATTTTCCACTTAAAAAACAATTAACTGAAGACACTGTTCTTTTGTGTCTTAATATTAAGGTGTATTATAAATTGTGTGAGTGTAAAATTGGGAGGAACTAAAGATTGCAATTTAAGGAATATGCAATCGAATCTCTGCGTATCAACTTAATAATGTAAAAACTAAAAATCATTAAGTTTCCATTGTAATTAAGTAATTTGTTGTCTTAATGAGTATTATTTTAAAAAGTGTTATTTTTCCACTTGTCTCCAAATGTTGAAATAAATAAAGTGCTCATTATTTCGTTTCAAGTACTTGCATTTATCAAGTTAGTACAATTATTATTTTTCTTGAATGCTGTAAAATATATCGAAACTAATAAAAAATATAACGTCTAGTAGCATTTAATATTATCATGCTTTATTGGTGGTTTCATTGAGGTATGTATCAAAGCCCTATTTAATTTTTAAGAATTTTATATAATATATACAGGGTGTCCCATAACTTATGGGCCGTAGAGTAACTGGAGATACTAGACATTAAACTAAGCCGATTTAGTCATATAAGTTTTTTCGGATTGTTACTCGTTCTAGAGATATGTAAAAGTTTATTCTCGAAAATAGGCCATAATTTTAAAACCGTTAAATGAATCGAATTAAAAGTTGGCAGTATTATGTTTTTATGAGCAAGAAATAATAATTTGTAGAAATTTTTAAGTTTCACACAAGAGGGCGCTAGTTGCATACACTGGGCTTCATAAATCTATGATTTTTTTTCTTACCTGTAATATTAGGTGTTTTTTAATTCAAGTTTCTTAAAGAAGGGCATTTTCTGAGTCAAAAAGGTGTACTTGATTGATCTTAATATCTTTAACGGTTTTCGAGATATTTCCCTTTAAACATCCCAAAGCATAAAAAAACATAGTTACATAATTAAATTAATATTTTAATTATCACAACGCAATAAATTCGAAACAGAGGAACAAAAACAAGAAGCTCACTTTAGTAACTGTTGAAAGTGAGCACCGTTGACCTCAATACACTTTTTTCCATGTGGATATTATTTCTGATTAGCCTAGTCAATTCTACATAAAAATGGTCTCTTGAGTTTTTCTCCTCAGGCACACCATTCTTAATTAAAATAATTTAATTTAATTTTTTTGGGAAGATAATAAAAATTGAAGATAGGGACATGTAATCCGTTTTGCTCTAAGACGTACTGTTAGAAGGTTATAAGCTGTCAAAGTTCAAAAATGTCACTTTTCGAGAGTCAATATCTCGGAAACTATGAAGTATAGACTAATAAGGCATTTAATAAAGAATAATAATAATTTTATGTGGAATTTAAAAATGTAAAAATATACAAATGCTGTTCCATTTAAAAAAATATTCCAAAAGCGGACCCAGCTGCCATCTTGACATTTAAAGCTGTCATTGGTATGTCAAAAAGTGCAAGACTTGCTCAAATATTATCGCTCAAAATGTCATTAAAATATACCGAACGGTTTAGAAGTTAGACGGGGGGGGGGGGGACGGACTTGAGGTCCTCACTGTATAGACAGTCTACTTGTCAGGTAGTGGTAAAATAAATATTATGCGAGAAAATATTTTTCTAATTTCTTAGTAGTACTTTGCAATCTGAATCTGCATTTTAATATCTGACTGTGTTAGATGAAATGCAACCTTATTGTATACGGATTTTTCAGGGGGTTAGAAAAATATTTTCTCTCATAATACCACTACCTGACAAGTAGACTGTCTATATATACAGGGTGGCGCATCGAAAACGAAACACACATTTACTGGCACCACAGTTCTTTTTTGAAAAAACGCTCAGACCCGTCGATTTTGTTTTCGAGGGGGACACAAAATTGGCAAAAAATCACGTTAACACGTGCAGCTCCCTGGGCTGGAAAGGGGGGTCGAGTGATACCTTATTTTAAAGGTCTTTCAATTTCCTTTATAATGATGTAAAATTCATGTACTTCAGTTCAGTCGTTTTGGACATTTAATGATTTAAAGCTTAAATAAAGCTTTAATACATCATCATTAGTGGAGATCAATACATTGGGCAGCAAAGTTTTTTAAAAATTACGAATGAACTGACCCATCAGCCAAGTAAATGTTGGAAATGACCACCATGACTCTCCATGCAGCAATGAAGATTTTGCTCAAAACGTTGCCGCACATTTTGCAATATTTGAGGAGTAATTTGAAGGCACTCATTCACAATTATTGGTCGCAAATCTTCTAATGATGTTTTCTGAGTAGCATAGATTTTGCTTTTTAAGTGACCCCACAGAAAGAAATCCAAAGGTGATAAATCTGACGATCTTGAGGGCCATTCAATGGCACCTCTTCTATCAATCCATCGACCTGGAAACGTCTGATCTAAATATTGTCGCACACGTAATGCGTAATGGGGTGGGGCACCATCCTGTTGAAACATCAACCTATTCGCAATGTACCGCCGATCATTCTGATTTTCAATTATGGCTGTTAATGCAGGATCTATGGCGTCTTGCTGTAATTCCAAATACATTTCACCCGTCAAATTTCCAGGTAAGAAAAAAGGACCAACTAAGTGATCACCAAAAATACCAGCCCAAACATTGAATTTTTGTGGCTGCTGTGTGTGTACCTCATGATAAATTCTGGTATTAGAATCGGACCAATATCGGCAGTTATGACGATTTACTACGCCATTTAAGAAAAAGGAACATTCGTCGGAAAAGCAAGTAGTTTTGAATAGAAAATGTTCATCGTTTATAATTCGTTCACTCATATCTTCACAAAATTGTAATCGCCGATCAAAATCGTCTTCATTAAGTTCTTGTACAAGGTGAATTTTATGCGGATGAAAACTATGGGCCATTAGACTCCGTTGGATACTACGTCGACTAACACCACATGCACACAGTATCCAATTTGCGTGTACTTAATGTAGGATCTACATAATCTTGCCCTAAAACCCCACAATGTTGCGTTTTTTATTGGCGACTGATCCAGTTTCCCGAAATTTAGCTACAAGTTATAGAACATATTTTCGATGCACGTTACTGTTCTCGCGTCGCTCATTAAATATTTGTGCTGTTCTATTAGCGCACTGATTATTTCCGAAAAATATTTTGATAACTCCAACTCTTTCTGCCGTGGAATATACCATGGTTAATTTATTGTATAAAGCGTTAAAAGATATTTTAACAACAAAGTTTGTTCGGGTTTGTTCATCAACATCATCACATTCCAATATAAAAAATAGTTACACACTTCTCCGATATGCCACAATATTTTCTTTCTTTAATTATTTTCGCGGACAATATACCATCTTCTAAACATTTTTATGGCTTAAAACTCAAGCGGATTGCGCGCATTCTGGTGGGTGCCAGCGTTGATCTGTTTTCTGGTCTGCAAAATGGCAGATGTTTTCGGTGAAAACGCAAATAGCGTTCCGTATACTGGATTGTGATGCACTTCGTAGTTTATTTAGTTGTCTACCTTTAGTTATTACCAGTGTAACTATCTTTTATATTGGAGTTGGTTCCGTGGGATGGCGCTAAGGTGTATTGAGGGCCGCCTTGATTCTAAAGGGAGGCTTTTAGTACATTTTTCCGTCGTTCTTGGAATTGCTTGGGTTATGGCTGCCCGTCGAGTCCTAACAAGGACGAAACGGCCGTCGTGGTCTACCCGCCCCAGGGTATCCATTGAACTTGGATCTCTGTGTATTCCAATATAAAAAATAGTTACACACTTGTCCGATTTGCCACAATATTTTCTTTCTTTAATTCACTTTTTAAAGTTTTTTAATGGCAGCTTTTCTAAAACCTAATAGTGTATGGTATCAAAACAATCGTAATAAAATCCTCTTTTTTCTTAACCCGACGAGACACCATATGTTGCCATTTAAAAAAAATTAGTTATACAACTTTAAAGATTAAATTTTACATAGCACATTAGCACATAGCATTGGACCAAAAATAGTATAATCGTATTTTTCCCAAGATTAAAGAATTGAAATAAGTGATTTTAAGGTATCTCTCTAGACAAAACAAAAAATTTGGAAAAAAAATATTTTCTTGGTGACAAAAAGTGACAAGTGACACATCGTTGTAAAAAAAGGAAAAATATACCAGGAGTCCCATTTAAAAATCGAAAGTTTTGTGTCACTTCCGGTTAAACCGGAAGTTCTATAATGTTGAGTCACCTGTCAAAAAATGCAGTTTTATGTCGTGTACAAATCCCCCGAATTTTATTTCATTATCTTGAAAAACAAAAAAGTTAGAGGGGCAAGCCACCTTCCGTGGACACCCGGTAGGTACAGTGTCACCAGTAAAGTCCGCATCGTATGGGACTTTTTTTTATTAATAGCTTTATTCAAAATTTGACTTTGGCATCAAGTTCTGCTTCGATCGAGATGAAAATTAAGCAAAAAAATAGTAGTCACGTGATTCGAATTATCTGTCAAATTTTAATTTTTTCCAAAATATAATTCAAAAGTTGGGTTAATTCTGAAAATATCAAAAAAAGTTATTAGAAAAAGTTTTTTAAAATGCAGTTTCTAGCCCACATACAACGTTTCAGCTGCATAAGATAATTTTGATTTTTTACCTATATTTTGTAAATTGTACCACTTTTGCAAAAGAAGACTCAACTCAACCTACATAAAACTTTTCAGTTTTGACAAGGCTTTATTTCAGATACATTTTCTTTAAAGTTGTGCCATAATAAATGTGTGTTTTTCTACAAAATCAAAATCGGGCTATTAAAATTTGGTCTCATGTGATGCAAAGTTTATATGTTTTTGACCCTGTATAAGGTAACTTCATAAAATAGGTATTTTTGAAGACGCAGTTTGTGTCTGAAAGTTATACACCTTAATATTAAGACAAAAAAGAACACATCAGTGTCTTCAGTAAAGTGTTTTATAAGTGGAAATAAATTTTATTTTAAAAACGTAATGTTCATCTATTTTCAACGATTTAATTAAAAACCCCTATATTATAATTTATTATTTTCTTTTTAATTATAATTTTAAGTTAAATTTAAAACCATATTCTTTGTCAATGAGAGTATATTCTTATGAGAATTTCATTCACCGTATTTTAACAATCAAATATCATAATTTTATTGTGTATTACCATGGTTATTCTATTGTTGCAAAAAATTATCCCGATAATTTTTTGACAGAAAAAAATTATCATGATAATTTTTTGACATATTTTTTTTTGTCAGTCATAACGATACACAAACAAAACATTCATTCATTGCATACTAATGTTAACAAAAACAACAGGCATGTTATCTTATATTTATATTTTATTATAGAAGAAAAAAACAATATTAACAATTGTATAATAATATGAATAAAAAAATTTTCTGTAAACCTTCGGGTGTATTTTTATCCCAAATTTGTACCATTTGCAAATACTGCTTATGATTAAATGCAACTGCACTTGCTGTCCTTTTTTCTGGGTTTTTTTGTAACATTTTTCTTGCAGCATCGCTAGCATCTTTTGCTGGTTTGAAAGAAATGTCAGTAAAAGGATCTATCTTCCTGTTATATTCGTTGTAGTACTTTTCTTTAGAAGTTTTGCAGTGACGTTCCACATTGTTTTGACGACTGCTTCCTTGTACTCACTACCATTTTTCTTGCGCATATTGGCTCCCCAATCTTTCAATAAAGTCACCAAACCTTCTTCAGCGGTGTCTGGACCTAATATATAACTTTTTTCCTCGCAGAATAGTTGAAACTGAGACCATATGGACTGCTTTGATCGTTTAGTATGTATGGGCCTTAGATTCTCAATATTTTCATTTATAGTTTCCATTGACTGGATTCCAAATCGCGTCATTTTTTTGACAGATGCATTGAAATGTTATTTGGTTACCCTAACAATGTTATACCAGCTATATTTCTGTGAGAATGACATAAAACGTTCAGTTCAACTATACGTAGTAAAGCAAAATCCGTTCATGAAATTCTCCTACGAATATAACGCGGGCATTGATAATTATTGGTAATTTTAGGCAAATATGCCTTCATGCAATTTGGAGCAAGCAAAAGCATTCGTGCACTACGTGCACTCATGCTTTTTCTGGCTCCAAATTGCATTCAAGCATATTTTTCTAAAATTACCGATAATTATATCCATGCACTTGATATATTATATATGATAATAAAGCTGTATTTGACTTTGACTTATTAAGCTATGTCATAATAACGTTAGCGTGTATTACTTTCAGGCACAAACTACGTTTTCAAAAATACTTATTTTATGAAGTTACCTTATACAGGGTCAAAAACAAATATACTTTGCATCACATGCGACCAAATTTTAATAGCCCAATTTTGATTTTGTAGAAAAACACACATTTATTATGGTGCAACTTTAAAGAAAATGTATCTGAAATAAAGCCTTGTCAAAACTGAGAAGTTTTATGTAGGTTGAGTTGAATCTTCTTTTGCAAAAGTGGTACAATTTACAAAATATAGGTAAAAAATCAAAATTATCTTATGCAGCTGAAACTTTACATGTGGGCTAGAAACTGCATTTAAAAAAAACTTTTTCTAATAACTGTTTTCGATATTTTCAGAAATAACCCCACGTTTGAATTATTTTTTGGAAAAAATTAAACTTTGACAGATAATGCGAATCACGTGACTCCTATTTTTTTGTTAAATTTCATCTCGATCGAAGCAGAACTTGATGCCAAAGTCAAATTTCGAATAAAGCTATTAATAAAAAAAAATCCCATATGATGCGGACTTTACTGGTGACACTGTAGGATGTCCCGTAACTAAGGGGCTATACAGCAATAGGAGATAGTGCACTTGAAAATATGTCATTTAATTATATTTCTTTTACGGTTAAAGGGATACAGGGTGATCAACCTAAATATTTACTTTATAAAATTGGCGATGATTTGATGTGAAGCGGATATAAATCAAATTTATGATTTTGAGAGCAAGAAGGAGGAATCCACAATAAGTTTAAGATATCCCCCGGAGAACGCTGGCTACACAATATGAGTTTGATAATTTCTCACAAATATTTTTGTCTCTCACATTTCTGACCGCTTTACCTCAAATTATGAAAGAGGGATTTTTTATACATAAAAAAATATATCTCATTAATCTCGCTATTTCAATTAGTTTTTGAGATAATTGCGTTTAAATGTTAGATGGCAAGAAACATTCAAATAAACACATTTCTTAACGAAACATATTTATTCAAAACTAACCGTACGCTCTTAAGCATAAATTTTCAAGTCTACTATCTCCTGTTGCTGTATTTGCCCATTAGTTATGAGACATCCTGTATATAACGACAAGTAAATGGTTTAACTAGGCACTTTATTGATTTGATAATAGATGAGTTAACCAAAATGGTATTTGTACTCACTATTAAACTGAAATAATAAACACCAAGAAACTATGTCTCTGAAATTTATATGTATATACAGGGTCCTGCACCTTACCTCCCGTCTTCTATAGCTCACTTAGTAATTAAGTTTGAATTTTCATATGTTGCAGAAATTATCTGTATCTTGGGGCGCATTTTAGGAAAATATTTTTTTCATACAGGGTGTTCCAAAAAAGTGTGACGTCATAAGGATGTATTTTTTTAAATTACATGCCCTATATTTTCTTACTTTTTTGGATACCTCCTATAGTTACCTACACACCCCTAAAGTTTAATTAAAATCGATTCAGTATTATAGACGAAAAAAAATAAAAACTAAAAATTATCAGTTTTGCACCACTGGTATTAAAAATAAATAAAAAATGAAAACAATGCCTCGTTAATAAAATTATACAAAGGTACTTATTAAATAAGGTATAATAGTTTCGTTTACCAAGTTTGGTTAATACGAATTGTACAGGGTGTCCAAAGTTTAGTGTCAAACTTTGCAAACTTTAAAGCAATTTAATTTTCTTATTTCAAATAGGAACCCCTGTATATTTTTATATCATTCGATGCAGAATTAAAAATCAAACATTTTTCCTAATTGCAATTCTATCGCAATTTCTAACGCATCAAGACTTATTTGCAGAAAACTCATTTTATCAAATATTCCAACAGTCATTATTATGAATAAATATCGAAGGTGGCTTTGAAAAACAATTTATTGGTATTAAAGTTTATTAAAGTGACGAGACTATTTTGACTTTTGTAATCTAAAAGTTTCAAATATTGTTCAATTGTTAGTAATTATTGACTGGAAATGATAATCGTGGATATGGTTATCCTTGAAAATTCGTTGAACTATTCTTTCGATTACATCTACGGCATCAGCGACTGCTTGTTGAGTAACTGAAGGATTTTCTATAACAGATAATAGCACAGTCAGTTGATTTTGTTCAGTTCGGACCGGTTTATTTCTCACTGGTTTTGGGTAGTTTACATTTTCCGTTTGTTCAAACCTCTCTAATATGTTTTGCAGGCTCCTTTTGTCTGGATGTCGTCGTTCCGGATAACGCTGTGCGTAAACTTGGCTTGCCAAAAAAGAGTTCTTTTCGCATGCTCCTAATATAAAAATTATATCTACGAGCTCTTCTTGGGTTGTAGTACATAAAAAAAAACATATAAAGTAATTATAACAGCTTAAATAATTACTAACAATTTAACAATATTTGAAACTTTTAGATTACTAAAGTCAAATGGTCTCTGGTCAATTTAATAAACTTTAATACCAATAAATTGTTTTTCAAAGCCACCTTCGATATTATAATGACTGTTGGAATAGTTAAAATTAGTTTTCTGCAAATAAGTCATAATGCGTTAGAAATTGCGATAGGGTTGCAATTAGGAAAAATGTTTCATTTTTAATTCTGCATGGAATGACATAAAAATATACAGGGGTTCCTATTTGAAATAAGAAAAATAAATTGCTTTAAAGTTTGCTAAGTTTTACACTAAACTTTGGACACCCTGTACAATTCGTATCAACCAAACTTGATTAACAAAACTGTTATACCTTATTTAATAAGTACCTTTTTGTAATTTTATTAACGAGGCATTATTTTTATTTTTTATTTATTTTTAATACCAGTGGTGCAAAACTAATATTTTTTAGTTTTTATTTTTTTTCGTCTATAATACTAAATCGATTTTAATAAAATTTTTGGGGTATGAAGGTAACTATAGGAGGCACCCAAAAAGGTAAGAAAATATATAGCATGTAATTTAAAAAAATACACCCTTATAACGTCACACTTTTTTGGAACACCCTGTATGAAAAAAAAATATTTTCCTGAAATGCGCCCCAAGATACAGATAAGGTCTGCTAAATATGAAAATTCAGACTTAATTACTATGTGAGCTATAGAAGACGGGAGGTGAGGTGCAGGACCCTGTATGTTACGGGTAAAGTTAGATAAGCGAGTAAACCGAGGTTTACCCGGGTAAAGGTATATCGGCAACCGGTTTGTTCGTTGTTACCCAGAGCATTTTTTTGGAATTTACCCGGGTAAACTTAGGTTTACTCGCTTATCTAACTTTATCCGTAACATCTATATTGTTATGATGACGGTATATGAAAATATAAGTACAACTATGTTTACTATCAATTACATATTTTCTTCGATTATATAAAAATAATTGTATAAAGTAAATAAAGAATTTCCTCAATAATGACAGGGAGTGGTCCTACAGTCATTATTGCATTTTGCATTATTATTAGATAAAGATTTGGATGTGACACGCGCTGGTACCGCAATGAAGAACACGTTTCTTTTCCCGTTGCACCTTATAAAAAACGACCTTAGCATTGAAGCGGGATACTGCATTTACGCAATCGTGTAATAAATAAGAAAACAAAGAAATTTTATTGAATAATAATTGTAGTAATACTTTTATTAAATTTTAATACCGATCTTAAAATTAAACCATTTATAAAAGTGATAGTATTGTCTATGGGCAACAAACAAGTAGGTGTACGTGAACCGCTATAAACGACCTTTATTAACATGCATGCGAAGAATCTTTTTTTAGCAAGGATTTAGCAAGAATTGTTGATCTCCAAGTAGCAACCTGCCGCAAAAAAAAAACGTTATTTTTTAGGGGATATTTGGTAATTTTACGTCAAGCGACTAATTAAGTACGTAATTTTCGTTAATAACTAATAAAAATACGAATGGATTCTTTAGCTAATTCATGTCAGAGAAATCTGCCAATTTAGTGTCGCCTTGTTGTTCTGGAGTTTTGATATTTTTTATAGAACTTTTTTAAAACTATTTGAATCTAAACAATAATAGTTTTAGTATAAAAACCGGTTAAAAGCTAAGTAAATATTAAATAAAGTAATAAACTACCGTGCGAGCAATAATTATTTGCATCAAAGAGGGCCTTGCATCTAAGGACGTAATGCTTAGCCGTAGAGCTTAATACCTGTTGGGTTGTGGGGACATCTGAATTAACAATCAATCAGTTATTCCGTCATCTTTGACAGTCGTTACAAGTAATTTGATTCATCCCTAATTTTTCCAATTTCTGGAACAATTCACAAAATGGGCTTTACGGAACAGCACAAAACATTCATGGTTAAAGTGAATTTTCAAAACGGGATTAGAGTAAATTGTTGAGTGGCAATACAATCCGGGTTTGTGCATGGACGATTTTCATTAACATTTTCCTAACGTTGCTTTTGTTGCTGAGGATTTTGATCATTGCCTGAAAAGAACCGTGACTGTGTTTAGGGAAACAGGTTCTATACAACACAAAAAAGGAGCAGAAAGACCATCTGTAAGAACAGAAGAACGTGTTGCAAACGTTCGTGAAATAATGCAAAATACGCCAACACGCCTGTCATAAGAAGTGGGAAGATCTTATGAAACATACAGGACTATTCTTAAGAAGCAGCTAAATTTATTTCCTTATACAGTGCAAGTATTCCAAGAAATACAAGGATTATCCAAGAATGTGGTAACATTTCTCCAGAGATGCTGGTCAACACTTTCGAAAATATGAAGAGACGTGTGAATTTATGCTTGGAGCATGGCGGTCGCCAATTTCAGCAATTTATGTAATTATTTTTCTTTTTCTTTCTGTATATGTATTATTACTTTGTTAATATTGCAAACAACAAAAATAAATTTGTATTTGACTAATTATTTTATTACATATTAGTTTGGCATATCATGTCGCAATATGAATTTGATAAAATTTTAACCTAGATTTGGTTCGTACCCATATCATTGTGGTCTAAACCAAGCCTTACGTTTTTTAATCCAAGCCCTCTTTGATGCAAATAATTTTTGCTCGCACGGTATTAACTTCGTTATTTATAATTTTTTTTATCAGTAGTAATATACTTTTTCCGCAATGGGATATAACTTGCTTTTTCGTAGTAGTTTGTGATAAACCGGTATAAAATGCATGGCGCAAGTGGACAAAACACCTAAGCGTTGGCAGACCCTTTAGAAAACTGGCATGCGAATATGACAAATGTAGGTACGTAATGTACATAAAAAAAGACTACTTATTTCATATTTATTTTTTATTTAAAAAACTGTCATACACATAATATAAAATAATATGATCATTTATTACAGATCTAAACCAACTATATTGCACAGCCAGTACCTGCTATCAAATCGTCAACTGTGGCTGTAAGAATCCTGAAATTTATTTCAGTAAGATTGGGCGTTGAATACAGGAAAAATGGTAATCTAGTGGTGAGAACCCATAGGTTCCTGTTTGTGTCAATCTAAAAAAAAAATGTGATTGTAATTCTCTAGGTTACACCACTTTTTTCAACCCCTAAGTAAATTTTGACGAATATGTTTTAATAAACATGTTCGTCAAAATTGTTATATAAAATATTTTAGTAAAGATTTGTATATAACAATTTTTAAACCTACACCGGTTTTAGTTTCTGGAATACAGAAATCCCTAAAAATGTCAATAACCCTTTTTACCCCCTTGGAGGTTGTGCAGATTGTGCAGGCCTAAAGGCGACTAATCCTAGGAGTGGCCGCAGACCTTCGGAAGAAACAGTAAAATATTTATATTCAAACAGTAGGTACAGTCTAAATATAAAAATATACAAAACTAAATTTTGTACTTAAGGCATTTTACAAGAGCTACTCATCTTCATAAACGAAATGCTATTCGATCAAAGCTTTTAGACATTTAATTACCAATTTTAACTACTTTACCTAAAGAAATTGACGTAGAGTATGTTTTTCCTCAAGTTAGTATTAGGCAAAAAAAACTCAATTCAGTTATGAAACTTCCGACTATGTGTTTCCAAACAAAAAGAAGATATTTATTTAAAATACATTTTCATTTCATTGTAATAGATTAAGCTCGTAGAAATATCAGTAGAAGAAAGGTTTCAATGTTTATCGCATTGTAACAAGTTTTCAACCTTTTAAATGACCCGACGATTTAAAATAAAAATGCGTGGAGCTTAAATTGGCGAATCCAAGAATATGGTTATAAAACAGCTTAAATAAAATTATTTACAATCAAATGATGTTTTAAACTTTTAGATTATTAAAGCTAAAATAAGCTCCTGTAAGTTTATTAAAGTCTAATAGCAATAAATTGTTTTTTAAAACCGCCTTCAATATTTATTCATAATAATGACTGTTAAAAAAGTTGATAAAATGACTATTCTGCATATAAGTCTTCATGCGTTAGAAAATTGCTTACAGGGTTATGAGAAAAATGTTTCATTTTTAATTCTGCCTCGAATGATATAAATATATAGAGGGAATACAATTTAAAATAAGAAAAATATATTACTTCAAAGATTGCAAAGATTGACACTAAACTTTGGACGCCCTGTACCATTTGTATTAATCAAACTTAATTAACGAGACTCAGACTCTATTTAATAAATATCTTGTATAATTTTTTTAACGGGGCATAATTATTATTTTTATTAATTTTTAAAACGAGTGGTGCAAAATTGATTTTTTTTTAGTTTTTATGTTTATTTGCCTATATTACTGAACCGCTTTCAATAAAACTTAAGGGTTGTAACTATTAAACGCATCCAATTAAGTAAGAAAATGTAATCTAAAACAAATAGATATCATCATAACGTTACACTTTTTGGGACAACCTTTAAAAACAAAAACATTTTTCTGAAACGCGCCCTAGGATACAGGTGAAGTCTATAAAATGTCAAAATTCTAACTTGATTAATAAGTGACCTATTAAGGACGGGAGGTGAGATGCAGGAACCTGTATACGACATCACAAAGGAATAACTAGAGTTGGCAAGGACTCTGGACTCTACAGTAGGTATTTACTATTTGTTTGGTTTTTAAATATTTTATTAGTCCGTAATCTATCCAAAAATCGACCAAATACCGATCTTTGAGGTTCCTTCTATTTAAAAATTGATAAAAGAAATATTAGCAAATTGTACATAATTTTTCTTCTTTGTTTGTATAGGTACTAGCTAAATAATGTTTTTACTCGAAACGAAAGATATTTGGCCACTTTTTTAATGACAAGAAAATGATAATCTATTACCTAATAGCTGACCTTATTGAATGTTGAATGACCCCATTTTTAATATTAAGTTGACTTTCTAAGCCTACAACTTACCTTAATATCGCAAGGGAACGCAATAGTTTCGTGATTCTGGGCTACCAAATGGTAGGTATCAGGTTCCAGGTTCACTTTGGGATTCCAACAAGCGATTCCGTCTAGTTCGACTGGAGCATGTATCAAGGTATTGGTTTGTTCGTCGAACGCAGAGCTCTGAGAACCTGTAAGATCACCTTTATATCCTTCATGCTAAAAAAGGATACGTTAGTTAATTATTTACTCCTAGCACTCTACTTGAAAAAAAGGTGTTTTATAATAGCGCGAAAAATTTTGAAATCTAATTTTATGAAAAAAAGTTTTAAAAACAAGAAGTTTAAAGGACTTTGTTTTAAATAAACGGTGCTTTTGAATTTTTAAATTATAGCTACATATTAAAATAGTTACATTGTATAATATGTATTTATTTATTTTAGAATAAGTGCTAAGAATACAAAATTGATGCAACCAAGTTATGACTTATGATTTTTTTATCCAAACCTTCCGATATTAAGTAGTCAAAATAAAGCTTATATTGCAAAAATGACACAAAGGCTCGACCTCAAATTAGAACTATTTCTGTCTGTTTATTTAGTTTGGTAACATGTTTCGCCTTAAACTGGCATCATCAGACCTAAACGAGTAAAACAAAAAATATAAATTGCTCTAAAAACTAAAAATAGAAACTAGATGAAGTGTATCGCCTTGCCGTTTTGACATCGTTTAAGAAAATGCAATTTTCTAGCCAAAACTTATTATTTACAATTGGCTAACAGGTATTTAAGAAGAAATCAGGGATGGACAGTCTAAACTTGTATATTAACTAATTTTACAACACTAACAAATAAATAATACATAGTTAATAAATGTGTTTAATCTAAACCTAAACCTAATTCTGTTTTACTATCAGAGGCGTCCTTTAGGTTAATAAGAATGGACAAGTTGTCATATACGTATGGTTTTTTTTTAATGTTAAGTGTATTAATGACTTCTAAAACTTGTTCTTATTTGTAACTAAATTCAAAATAAATATTATTTTCTAATAAATATTCTTATATTTCAGTTTTACTACTTGATCTGTTGGCGCTCTATACATTTAATTTAATAATTTAAGGGTGTTCCTTAATGACGTGCTAATATTTTAGGGTGTGATTTCTCAAGTCATTTTATGAAGAAAAGTTCATATAAACATATGTCTTAAACGGCTTAAATTTTTTGCTACAGGGTGTTGAATTTTTTTCATTTTTAATGAGTTTTTGTAATATCTCCGAAAGTAGTTTAGATAATATTTTTAATTTTGGCATGTGCTAATAGGACATAAAACCACATGTTTTAGATATAAAAGTTATTTTTTTGTCCAACCAGTGGCGTCCCTGCAAACATGTCCTGTGATATTTTTTAGAAAAATAGTGGTACGCCACTGTCATTTTTTTATGTGGATATTATTTCTGATTAGCCTAATCAATTCTACATAAAAATGGTCTCTTGCGTTTTTCTCCTCAGGAACGCCGTTCTTAATTAAAATAATTAAATTAAATTAGCTCTACTATTTATTATTATTATCATTGATAATGCAAAATTTTATTTTATAAAAATTGTTGGAAATGACCACCTTCACTTAATAGGCATGCTTCCGCCCGTCTTCGCATCGAATAGCGCACTCGTTCAAATATTCCAGGCAAATTCCGTATTGTTTCACAGGAGGCAATTATTCGCTCCCTTAAATTTTGTAAAGTGTTAATGGGAGTTTTATACACTAGAGTTTTGAGATGACCCCACAAGAAAAAATCCAAACTATTGAGATCAGGGATCTTGCTGGTCATTGTTGAGCTCCTCCGCGACCTATCCAACGATTCGGATAAACTGCATCTAAATGGTCGCGAACGATTACACTGAAATGAGCAGGAGCTCCATCATGCATGTACCACATTTGATTCCTTAGCGCACATGGTACATCTTCAAGTAACACAGGTAGTTCTTCTTGGAGAAAATGCAGATAAGACGGCCCGTTAAGACGTCCTGGCAGAAAAAATGGGCCTATAAGATTATTATTAAGAATTCCTGCCCATACGTTAACCGAAAATTGCTCTTGAAAACGGGTTTCGGTTATGGCATGGGGGTTTTCGTCCGCCCACACATGATTATTGTGGAAATTTTGAATACCATTCCTAGAAAAATTTGCCTCGTCTGTGAACATAATTTGTGATTGAAACTGCTGATTTAGTGTAACGTTTTGAAGGTACCACTGACAAAAGTTCACACGCTGTGGAAAATCCCTGGGAAGTAATGCCTGTACTCTTAAAATATGGTACGGATATAACAAATTATCAAACAAAATTCGCCAAATAATTTGATGACAAATATTTAGAGTGCTTGCGATCTTTTTCGTACTTGTCTCAGGATGTTCGTCAACTTCTCGTAGCACCGCTTCCTCAATTTCGGGTGTTCTGACAGTTTGAGGTCTACCCTCCGGTTTACCCTTATGAAAACTACCAGTTTCACTAAGGCGGCGATGAATATTTGAAAAGGTTCGGCTATCTGGTAAGGCACGGTTAGGATATATTTCTTGATAAATACGTCTCGCTTCTGTTGCATTACTGTCTGCAAGACCATAAACGTAATGCATTACCGCCATTTCTGCATTCTTATAGTTCACCATATTTAATGAAATACTTGAATAAAAACAGCGAAAAAATTAAATGGATTCAATTAAACACTAAAAATCGAAGAAATAATACAATGGGATGGTTATAACCATCAACAAAACTTACTTTATGTCAATAATCATTTTATGAAAATTATGTTTTTAAGAGCGTCACCGTTCCAGGATAACTAGATTTATGTGATCAAAAATTATTCGTCAATACTGCAAAATGAAGCTAATTTAATTTAATTATTTTAATTAAGAACAGTGTGCATAAGGAGAAAAACGCAAGAAACCATTTTTATGTAGAATTGGTCAGGCTAATCAGAAATAATATCCACATGGAAAAATGTCAGTGGCGTACCACTTTTTTTCTAAAAAATATCAAAGGACATGTTTGCAGGGACGCCACTGGTGGAACAAAAAAGTAACTTTTATAACTAAAACATGTGGTTTTATGTCCTATTAGCACATGCCAAAATTGAAATTATTATCTAAAGTACTTTCGGAGATATTACAAAAAACTCATTAAAAAAGAAAAAATTCAACACCCTGTAGCAAAAAATGTAAGCTATTTACGACATATGTTTATATGAACTTTTCTTCATAAAATTACTTGAGGAATCATACCTTAAAATATTAGCACGTCATTAAGGAACACCCTGTATAGCAAACGACTGCTATATCTTGTGTTATCCATTATAATCACTCTATTGTTGAGTATATTTTTTAAAAGGTAATTTTCAAACCAGTTTTCAAAAAGTTCCGCACTTGTGTCTTCATGGAAATCCAAGCTCGAATACTTAATATTCTTGGCAGACAACAGCAAGCAGTTTGGAACTCGAGCTGGTGGAGTCATGATTCGGGTTTAAAGGTCATCGTCGGTTGGAATTGCTTCCTGGAGGAAGCTGCTGAGGAAGCAAATCCAATCGACGACGACCTTTAGACCCGAATCATGACTACACCAGTTAATCGACTGGCCGCGAAAGCCTAAACCAGTTTGTCAGTTTGTAACTCATCCATCTTCCGATCCAGCGTGAATTATTGTAATTATTTTTCCTTTATTTAAGGTATTTTCGTCTGACACTTTGAACTGGATTCGTCCCACCCTTTGGACACTGTGTCGTGTGCGTCAAAACATGTTTCATCCAGGTAAAATATAAACCTGTTTTCTGATCTATATTTTTATCAATTTGCTGTGGAAACGACTTTGTGGGTGACACAGCTATCCAAATATGGAATAACATGTTCTTCATAGAGGGAATATGTCTTTTTATGATTTTTTGTTAACATTCTTCCAAACGATGATGTTGAAAATCATTGCGTTTCTTCCTGTTTGTCGTTCCTGTGCGGCTTATGATATCTTTTATAGACGACATTGGCGTTTTTGTAAGTAAGCAGGTTTTCTTCAAAGCATCTTGCTTGATGAACATATGGGGCCGAGACTTTATGTCATTTTATCAATATAATTTAATTAGTAAAATGTGTAAATACTTAGACAACGTCACAATTACAGGAGGACTCCTGGTACCGCTACGGCAGCGCTAAGCCCGTAGGATATAGGGACCGAAAACCAATAAAATCAGGATAATTGTTCTCTTCGTTTCGACAAATCCATCCGAAACGCATTTAGCCATATTATGGGTGATCAGTGAGACTAAGATTCGGCGAAAGAAAGGAAACTCAAAGTTCTACTTGAACCAGTATACGGGGACACCGTCAAGAGGATGAAGCGCGAAACTCCGTCTAGTGTTGATGTGAAACACTTTTAAAGCATACCAGCACCCTTAACAAACTTATGAAAATGTTTAGAGGAAATCACATGTAAAGGTATAGACAATGTCCCAATTACAGGAGTCCCGCTAGGCAACACTAAGCCCGTAGACTATCGGTCATCCTCTTGACAGTGTCCCTGTATACTGGTTCGAGTAGAACTTTGAGTTTACTTTCTTTCGCCGAATCCTAGCCTCACTGATGAGCCATGATATACCGCGTTTTGGGATGGATCCCATGAAATGATAATTAAAATAGGTATATTTGAAAAAAATAGACCAAAACTTACCTTCCAGAAGTAGTAGTTGTTGTTGGACACAAAGGTTGAATTCTGTAAAACTTTAGTATTGACTGAAAATTCGTTATGGCTGACATAGGGATGAAAATAAAGGGTTCGATATCTGCAAGCAACAAACGTGTATGTTAAGAAATGCAAAGAGAATTATAATGGTTTCCATGAACGCCAAATGTTTCGTTTTACTTATTCTGTGAGCTGTGTAGGACCTTTTTCTGCTGACAGGACTTAGGAAAATTTACTTTATTTATAAAGCTAACCGTCCGGGCTGCCAATTTAATTCTTGATATGATATGCTAAGGAACGCGGCCCAAATTTGTCCTATTGTAAACTCTATCTGCGGATCTATTGTTTAGAAAAATTGCGACCACAATCCCTCAATACTTCGATTTTAAAAAATAAATCTTTGTTAACATGAAACAATCGATTTTATATTTGAAAAATCAGTTTTTTCTTGAGATTTAGAGCACTCTATATTTCTATTATCAAACCAGTTAATAAATATAATTTGTAGGTGAGAAATATATTTAGGCTCTTCATCCATTATCCTATAATATAATATGTTATAATACCATGGTTTTATAAATACTTCTCATAAAAAAAAATACAAAATAATATAAACAAAACATATTTTTAGAATTTACAAAAGACAGCTTGTATCACCAAATTATTTTTTACTTTATGGCATTTACTCTCATATTTATTCGAATAATGTGTCATTGTTTTATTGTTAGAGCAGTTATACAACCATTATAGAGTAAGAGTGAGGTAACATAACAACTGCATCTGACGTCTGCAGCGGCAAGTAGTAGTTTGCAGGTGCTTATGACAAAATTAGAATTCCAGAAAACATTTGCAGAAGGTCCTGCAGACTTGCAGAATGTATAAAATTTGTTAAAAACTAACCTATATTTTAGGGATTTGACGGACGATTGTATTATTGGTGGTTATTTACAATTTGTATCTGATTTTTATGTAAAAAAACAAGGGAAAGTTCATTAATTCATTATTGCCATGGATTTGGGCATATGGACTGTGACTGTGATGGGGTTGTGTTTATTTATAGCATCGATAGTTTACAGCGAGTAGTCCACATTCCACAAGAGGTCTTCATTTGATTGTATCTAAGGATCGTATATATTACGTACCGTAGAATGGGGTGAATCGCAACTGCTGTACCATACGCAACGATTTTCAGGAAAATAATATTTTATTTTTTTTACCAATCTGTTTACTTTTCAGAAACTTAAAACTTTTTTAGTAAGCTCCTGGGACCTTTCCCTAATACTTAAAGGACAAAAACGAAATTTCTGAGAAAAAAGGGCTTGTTTGAGGTTATAATATTTAAAAGGAATATTTTTTATTAAGTTTTTGTTCCTGAAAAAACTTTATCTGATAAACCTACTTAACATTTAAATTTAAAGTAAAGCGCGATAACACAGGTCCTTAGTACCATCATACTAATAATTTTTACATTTGGCAACATCGCAACTTAAACGTAACGATTCTATGAATTTTTAAATATGATTGGTCAGAAATTAGTAAAAAGTGGGGTGAATCGCAACACGTGGAAACGCGACAGGTGGCGAGCTGTTAGTTAACATATCGCAATTTTGCGATATGTTATACTTCCTGCACATGTCCAGTTTCGACCCCGGTTCGCCTCTGGAAAATTTTCGTCTATACAACGTGTCTTCGGAAGTTTTTACCAAATGGAAAACTTTTTTATGATTTATTTTACGAAAAAATATTATTCTTTATAAAAAGCTCTGCATAGTCTAAAACCTAAAATGCAACCATCAAATATCGAAATTTTCCAGTCATATACGAGGTTTGTCAAAAAATGTGAATTTTTCCCAAGAGTAAAGTACCTTTATTTTTGACATTATCAAAAATTGTTATTAAAAAAAGTTGATCAGAACTAAAAACTACGGCTAAATGTGCAATTATACGCATTTATGTTGAAAAATTATTTTATTGATTTATTATTAATTATTTAATTTTTTTAATTATTTAATTAATTTAATGCGTGTTATTGCATATTTAGACGTGGTTTTTAGTTCTGATCAACTTTTTTTAATAACAATTTTTGATAATGTCAAAAATAAAGGAACTGTACTCTTGGGAAAAATTCACATTTTTTGACAAACCTCGTATATGACTGGAAAATTTCGATATTTGATGGTTGCATTTTAGGTTTTAGACCATGCAGAGCTTTTTATAAAGAATAATTTTTTTTCGTAAAATTAATAATAAAAAAGTTTCCCATTTGGTAAGAACTTCCGAATACACGCTGTATAAGCTGCTACATTTAAAATATGTATGTACATTGTCGTCGTTGTCGTCAGTTTCGACATTTTCACATTTGCGATTTTTTTTTCGGAAACGGTTAGAGCAACAGATAATTTGTAGCCTAAAAAGTTTTTTAAAAACATAAAATCTGTTGCTTTTCACCTTGTAGACAATGTGAAAGCCATCTGATGTGAAATTAAACGGGTGTGTTATTCACATCGGTTGTAAGGTGAATCGCAACACACCATATATATATTATTTTTAAGGTTATTTTTAAAGAAAAAAAAAATACATAAAGGAATCCTTACAGAGGACACCGAGATCTATTATTGGCATATTAAATATTTATTTTACGCATAATACTACTTATTATTGCGGTATAGATGCATTAATGCTTAAAAGTGTTGCTATTCACCCCGTTTTACGGTATAAACGTAAATATAATATATAAATGTGTTGTCCGAAGGTTTATGCAGTGTAATATATATGGTACCTATAATATATTTTTACTGCTATTCAAGTTAATAATGTCCAAATATTCTTAACGTTTATACAAATTTATAGTAGATTGTAGAAGACATTACTCTGCATATGATATGCATGGGGTAAATAACACTGCTGAGAGGGGGTCTGAAACCTGTAAAGAATTGGATCGACTGCTTCCAGCTCTCGGGTAATCTAGAGAGAACAACCAGATATCTGTGTACCACATTAACTATCGACATGAAAGAGTTCTAACTTAATCCGCATGTCCGCAGTTTAAAGGGGGTCTGCACCTAGAGGCTTGTGGCAATAGAGACCACTACAAATAGCTTCAATCACTCAAAAATAACTAGAACGTCTTCATCCTTGTTCGGCTAAGTCGTTTAATCATTGTCAGATAGCAAGCATACGCACGTGACAAGCAAAAGTATGTTTTGTCGCTCATATACAGGGTGGAATTTTTAACTGTGATAAATTCAGTATTAGAAAGCCTCTTTATTTGCTGAAAAAATAGTGAAATACGGCTGCAAAATTTTTTAATTTGGCATATTTTTCCGTGTCTTCATAAAATTTACCCCTATTTTGGTGGTAAAAACCGCCCCCAAATGTTTTTCAAATGTTAAAAAAGGGAAACGACTTACTATTTACTTTTGTATTTCGGTAATGTAGACGCAATATTTCTTATTGTAAAAAATTGTTGGAAATGTTGCCCATTTTTTTCTTGACAAATATCTAATCTAAAGTAAAATTCATTCTTGACATTATGTACCATATCTTGGGTTATTTGGCGAATTTCGTGTATTAGGCGTTGCCCAAGTTCCTCTAAATTTTCTGGATTCGTTACGTAAATTTTGGTTTTTAGGTGACCCCCAAAGGAAATAATCTAGAGGATTAAGGTCCGTCGATCGTGGCGGCCATTCAATGGTACCACTTGGTTTGTAAAAACGTAACTTAAATATTTTAGCACATGTATGGCATAATAAGGTGGAGCACCATCCTGCTATGACCATATTCGATTATTATGAAGATCTGCTTCTGTATTGTAAGGAAATTAAGCAGCCAAAGCTGGAATAAGTTCGAGATATGTATGGCCATTTAAGTTACCATCAAGGAATATTGGTCCAATAACGCAGTCGCCTATTATACCTGCCCAAATACTAGGTTCTTGCAGAAGCTGTGTGTTATTCGCATCCAGTAAAGATTTTTTGTAAACCAATATCGACAGTTCTGTTTATTGACTTCACCATTTCGTATAAAAGTACACTAATCTGTAAAAATAATCCGTGCCAAATCTACTAAATGCTGATTAAGTACATTCATCATCAAATCACAAAGCTGAATTCGGCGATCCGGAGCATCTTCCAGTAACTCGTGAACCATTACCATGTTATAAGAACGTATTTGGCATGATTTCACTAACTGGATTGCTGACGTATGGCTTATGTTATTTTCTCTTGCCAGTTGCCGAACTGGAGTAATAGGATTTTCTTAAAGAGCAAGTAAAACGTTTAATTGCGTGTCTTCATCCATTACTTCTTCTGCTGCCTTATTATTGGTATGTCCCTGACGTGGCCCACTATACCACAATATTGTTCAATTTGGCTTATGGTGCCTTGGGAAATTGTTGGTAAATTAAAATTTCTATTTGTGTGATTTAGTTAAATAAGCTATTTTAGTATACCAAAAATACTTTTTACTATAAAGAATCGGTTTAAACAGCACAAAATACAACAACAGATAAGTATTTCCTTTTTCAAATCCAAAAATTATGTCATCATTGGAATGAGGCATCAAGTTAACAAACAACCTTATCAATAACAAGTTTCCTTTTTTTTTAAACAGTCCGCGCTGACAAAACCCAAATTGTAGTGTCAATTGTTGCTAAAATGGCTAGTTTTTTCTGGCTTTTTAGGTTACCGAAATGCAAAAGTAAATAGCGGGATATTCCCTTTTACTCTTTTCAACACAATACATATCTTTACATTTGAAATAAAAAGTTGGGGACGGTTTCTACCCCAAAAAGAGGGGTAAATTACACGAAGACACGAAAAAAGTATGCCAAACTAAAAAAAAACGCAGCCGTAGTTCTGTATTTTCTCAGCAAATAAAGAGGTTTCCTAATAGTTAATTTATTCCAGTTAAAAATTGCACCCTGAATAAATTTAACTTATATTGTTATGGGAAAGAAAGAAAAAACTAAAAGTATTCCTCCATAAAATTTTAAATTTTAAATTTTGTGGAGGAAGACTTTTAGTTTTTCTTTCTTTCCCATACTTTCAACTCCACTTTAAGCATGGACTACTTCTTCAAATTATATTGTTATGTATGTATTGTGAGTAAGTTTAAGGTTCTAGGTATAAAAAGGCAAAAGGAAAAATAGGCATTTTTATTTCAAGACCTGTAAAATGGTAGATTTTTGGGAGCCACCTAGACTCCAATTACCTAATTAGGCAGTATATTAAAAACATGTCTGTAACTTGAGTAAGTCGTCATCCAAACACCCCTTTAGCTGTATGTCTATACGACTAATGGTAGTAACCTGTATATTATATTCCTGCTAAATACATACCCATCTGCTTGTCTGGGTCCAAGTGCAGCGCCAAACATACCATCATTCAATTGGTAGTTGAGACCTTGGAACCAGGTGTTGCCATGAAGAGGTTCCAAATGAAAGAAATTGTGTTTGAATGTCCAGGAGTCATTTTGTGCAAAGGAGTAAACAATAAGAGCGCTGTTGCCACGGTCAGTTATGTATGCGTATGCGTCATCACAGTTGCCGTCTTTTATATCAATAACCTAAAAATTATAAAGTTTTGCATCGTGGCCACATTAAAAGAAAGTGTTTGGTAAGTTTGGACTTTCAAAATAGCACTTCGTTTATTTTTTATAAATGACCTAATATACTTACAATTTGTGCAAAAAAAGTATCGTCTGATTGATCTGTAGGTTTTAGTTGGTAACTACGGATTATTTCGTCAGTTTCAAGGTCAATGACAATGATTTTGGCGGGACCGATTTTAACAGGAACTTTAAAGACATTCGTCACACCAACATCCATGGTCCAAAGACGTCCGCAGGAATCTATGCTCGTTCTAGAAATAGAATAAAACCTATCTTAAGACTTAAACTTTCACATTAGAAAAATGATTGCTTTGAATTCGAGGCGTCAGAATTTATTGATTGTACCGTGCGAGCAAAAATTATTTGCATCAAAGAGGGCTTGGATTAAAAAACGTATAGCTTGGTTTCGATCACAATGATATGGGGACGATATATCTAACCAAATCTAGGTTAAAATTTTGTCAAATTCATATTATGACATGATATGCCAAACTAATGAATAATAAAATAAGTAGACAAATACAAATTTATTTTTGTTCTTTACAAAATTAACAAAGTAAGAATATACAGAAAGAAAGAAAAAATTAAATAAATTGCTGAAATTGGCCACCGCCATGCTCCAAGCATAAATTCACACGTCTCTTCATATTTTCGAAAGTGTTTACCAGCTTCTCTGGAGAAATGTTACCACATTCTTGGATAATCCTTTCTTGTAATTGTTCTAAATTTGCAACTGGTGTTTTAAAAATAGTGTTCTTTAAATGAGCAAAAACGAAGTAATCCATAACCGTTAAATAAGGTGATCTAGGTGGGAATTCAATGTCTGATCGAAAACTGATCAATCTGTCGTTGAAGAAATTGTATGGGCGGTTGCACCGTCCTGTTGAAAATATCCAAAACGTAGGTCGTCGTCAAGTTATTGCTCCACAAATGAATTCAAAATATTGGCTCTATACCGCTGTGCTGTAACTGTGTCATGGAAAAAAATAGGACCAACAATTCTTCTTCGGGAAACAGCTAACCAGACACCAATTTTTTGAGGGTGTCCACATGCGTGTATTCTAAGAATTCACATAACCGGAGAGGTCGAACCAGGCTTCATCCGAAAAAAATGTCAGAGCTAATAAATCGTTCCTTTCCAATAAATTTTGAGTAAACCATTGAGAGTAATTCCTGCGTCTTTAAAAATCTGCGGCTTGCATTTCTTGGAATACTTACACTTTATAAGGAAATAAATTTAACTACTTCTTAAGAATAGTCCTGCATGTTCCATAAGATCTTCTCACTTCCTGGGACAGGCGTCTTATACAATTTATTGGCGTATTTTGCACTATTTCACGAACGTTTGCAACAAGTTCTTCTGTTCTAATAGATGGTCCTTCTGCTCCTTTTTCGTGTTATATAGAACCTGTTTCCCTAAACACAGCCACGGTTCTTTTCAGGGAATGATAAAAATCCCCAGCAATAAAAGCAACGTTAGGAAAATGTTCGTGAAAATCGTCCATGCACAAACCCGGATTGTATTGCCTTTCACCATTTACTCTAACCCCGTTTCGAAAATACGCTTCAACCATAAATGTTTTGTGCTGTTCCGTAAAGCCGAAATAAGGATTGAGCTATTGTCTGAATTTTATTCGAAGATGACACAGAGAAAGCTAAAAGAAAGCATAGGCTAGTGTGGTGTTAAACTGCGTAAGAGAAACAAAATTTGTAAACATAGACTCACCTCGGTAGTGAATCTTCTACAGAAACGACAACCTTTACAAAGAAATTGATGCCATAATCAACACCGATTCTAATGTTAAAGAAGATTACATTCCTAGAGAAAGACCATCACCACGCCTAAGGAATATGTAGCATATGCTAAAATTGGTGAAAGAATAAAAGATGTAGATGTAGAACGACTAACTAGATTCCTTATGAGTAATAACATCTTATCACCAAATCAATTTGCTTTTACAGACGGTGCTTGCACCAATGATGCAATATATAACATGGTGGATGAGGTAACAGGGAACATGAATAGTAATAAGAAAACCTTAGCTATATACTTAGACCTTGCCAAGGCATTTGACACGGTCCCCCACCCTGCCTTACTGGAGGTTCTATCAGGGTATGGGGTAAGGGGGCCTATGTTGGGCCTTTTTGAATCATATCTCAGCCATCGTAGTCAAATTGTAAAAATCAACAATGTTTTGAGTGATCCAATGACGATAAAAATGGGCATACCACAGGGCACAGTCCTGGGCCCAATTTTGTTTATAATCTACATAAACTCGCTCCTTAAAGAGACTGCTACAGGTGGAACAGTTTTGTCATATGCGGATGACACCGTAGTCATTTTCACGGCTGAAGACTGGGATACACTACAAGGCATTGCTGAAAGTGGCTTGAGAATAATTAAAAAATGGCTTGATTCATTTCAACTTTCTCTAAATATAAAAAAAACTAATTACATTGCTTTTTCGCCAACAACTAAAAATCGGCCCCACTTTAACAGACTAACCTTAGATGATAATAACACCATTAATGAAGTAGAAGAGACTAAGTACTTGGGAATTATAATAGACCGGCATTTAAAGTGGGACAAACAAATAAAGAAAATTGTAAAAAGTGTTAGAAATTTGATCCATAAATTTTACTTATTGAGAGAATTCATGAGTGAAAGATTGTTGATTATGATTTACAGGTCATTAGTGGAGTCTATCATATCCTATGGAATCGTAGTTTGGGGGGCATTATATAAGGCAACATTAAAACCACTAAACACTGTTCAAAACTGTATACTAAAAGTAATTTATAGAAAATCTAGACTATATCACACCGCTTTTCTTTACTCATCTGAAGTGTTAAATGTAAGATGTCTTTATGTTTTAAATGTATGTAAGTTTATGAAAAGACAAAGAAATGTGGATAGAATATCTCACAAATATCAAACCAGAGCTAAAGTGCAAGAAAATCTCAAGTGTTCAAAAAATAACAAAACCTTGAATTTGAAATCAGTTGTCTATATGGGACCCAAACTGTTTAACCTCTTACCGGTTGAAATACGTCATATTAAAGTAACTAAAGTTTTTGATAAAGAATGTGCTCGATACATATTTAACAATTTCCATTTGATATTTGGGAGATTGTTTTGAGTGTTTGGATTGGAGAGTTTTCGGTCTTTGGGACTCTTGTGCTATGTTGCAGATTAGTCTTCTGTTGTTATTAAATGGGCCTTACTCTGTTTGTGCAAATGTATTGGGTAGTGAATAAAAGTTAAGAATTAGGAACCTACAATATCCGCTACAATACTTCTGAATAACATCACAGAAACACATACAGATATTATATATCTAGGTGTTTTTGTTAGTAATAAGTGTACTTTTGTCTTTATGGAGTTTATTAATTTGTAATTTATAAATTGTAAAATTTTGTTAGTAATAAGTTTACTTTTGTTTTGAATGACTTTATAAAGTTTGTTGAATTGTAATTTATGAATTGTAATAATAATAAATAATAAATAATAAATAATAAATAATAAATAATAAATAATAAATAATAAATAATAAATAATAAATAATAAATAATAAATAATAAATAATAAATAATAAATAATAAATAATAAATAATAAATAATAAATAATAAATAATAAATAATAAATAATAAATAATAAATAATAAATAATAAATAATAAATAATAAATAATAAATAATAAATAATAAATAATAAATAATAAATAATAAATAATAAATAATAAATAATAAATAATAAATAATAAATAATAAATAATAAATAATAAATAATAAATAATAAATAATAAATAATAAATAATAAATAATAAATAATAAATAATAAATAATAAATAATAAATAATAAATAATAAATAATAAATAATAAATAATAAATAATAAATAATAAATAATAAATAATAAATAATAAATAATAAATAATAAATAATAAACAATAAATAATAAATAATAAATAATAAATAATAAATAATAATAAATAATAATAAAAAGATGAAAAACATTTTAAAGCAACACTAAAAATATCATCTTGAGCGAAATGAAAAGATTTGTAAAAAACGATAAGCTACTTATTGCAGTTTCCAGTGCCGAAGAAGAAAACATTCATTCAGAGAAACTCTGTGTCTGCAGACTCTGGTCATAAAACTTCAATCTATACGAGAGTTAACATTGGTTAACAGACTTCACAGAAGAAAGTTAGCTGAGTTAGCTGTGTTTGATATAATTTTTTACCAACGAATGACATTCTCTGATAATGGTAAGTACCAGAGCTTTTGCGACTTGCGAGTCTACTTTCTCTGTGTCGTCAAAGATTAACCGTCCACAGCGACTCTTTACGTGCCACATGCCAATGTATGATTTGACCCTTCTTGCATTTGAAACAAACTGTTGCTCTAGACCAGTGGTTCTCAACCGCCGTTCCGCGAACCTCTACCAGGTGTTTCGCGAAATAATTTAGTAATATCAACTAATCTGAATCATGAGATAGTATTTGATAAACTGATTACTTCACCGCAAATATGTTGACAAAGGTGGTGTTCCGCCATTTTCCTATTGCTACCAAAAGTGTTCCGCCACCATAAAAAGGTTGATAACCACTGCTCTAGACTCTAGACTTTCACTTAGTTTTGAGAAAATTTAATTAGCAAAAGAACCGAATATTAAAAATTTTCTATTTTTTTTCCCATATAATACAATTATCACTAAGTATGTGAATAAATGGCTTTCTTTTTAATATGTCATGAACAAATTAACGAAAGTATTGGGAAAGAATGGTCTGTGGATAGATATTAGGCTGGGCCGTTTTATATGTAAAAAAAAATTGGCCGATTTCCTTTGGGCTCATCGCGAAAAGAGTGCCTCATGATAACTTTAGAGCACACGTAAAATATGGTTGAAGTCGGATTTCTACTTATGCCTCCGGATTGGCTTTGAAAATAGCGAATTTAATAAAAAAAGTAGAATTTTTTTAAAACATAACAGCAAGGCAACCACGGACAAACAATATATATTTATAAAATAAAACACAATTTTATTAGTTTTCTTTGTGTACTAGAAAAATAAAAAAGACAAAACATAATTTCAGAATTTATAAACGTTAGGTGGTTTAGTGGTTTAGTGGGTACGCAAAAATTTCGAAACTTTGCCTACAATCCGGAGGCAGAAGGACTTATCAGAATGGAATACTATTTTGCACACGTTAGTTTTAAATCGTTTTGCACCTTTTTCGCGATAAGCCTCCCGGAAAAATAAAAAATAATAAAAACAGCCCAACCTAATGTGTATATATGTTACTGCTTATAGTGCAAGGTGCAAGACAGTAGGTCCCTCGTCCTGTCCCTGTTTTAATAATTTTGGGAATTTTGTTTTTCTACGTACCAAATGCAAAATGCCTATAACGAAAGAAAAAAAAAAGCGATTGTACTAAAGGGTTCATGAAATCATCCTTCTTAATTAAAAACGATCACCGAACTAGCGATTTGACTATTTTAAAAATTAAAAACTGATTGCAGAGAATTGGATTAGTTGGCAACGAAATTGCTTGGAACGGCGCCTTATGAATGCTCCTGAGCAATCAGGTACCGTGCGACCAAAAATTATTTGCATCAAAGAGGGCCTTGCATCTAAGGATGTAATGCTTAGCCGTAGAGCTTAATACCTGTTGGGTGTCAGTAACTACCTGAATTATTCCGTCATCTTTAACAGTCGTTTGATTCATCGCTAATTTTTCGAATTTCTTAAACAATTCACACAATGGGCTTTACGGAATAGCACAAAACATTCATGGTTGAAGCGTATTTTCGAAACGGGGTTATAGTAAATGGTGAGTGGCAATACAATCCGGGTTTGTGCATGGACGATTTTCAACGTTGCTTTTATTGCTGGGGATTTTTATCATTGCCTGAAAAGAACCGTGGCTGTATTTAGGGAAACAGGTTTTATTCAACACAAAAACGGAGCAGGAAGACCATCTGTTAGAATAGAAGAACTTGTTGCAAACGTACGTGAAATAATGCAAAATACGCCAACAAATTGTATAAGACGCCTGTCCCAAGAAGTGGGAAGATCTTATGAAACATGCAGGACTATTCTAAAGAAGCAGCTAAATTTATTTCCCTATATAGTGCAAGTATTCCAAGAAATACAAGCCGCAGATTTTGAAAGACGCAAGAATTACTCTCAATGGTTTACCCAAAATTTATTGGAAAGAAATGATTTATTAGACCTGCTGACATATTTTTCGAATGAAGCCTGGCCCCTCCGGTTATGTGAATTCTCAGAATACACGCATGTGGAGTAGTGAAAATCCCCATTTTTTTGTAGAGTCCACATTGCACCCTCAAAAAATTGGTGTTTGTTTAGCTGTTTCCCGAAGAAGAATTATTGTTGGTCATATTTTTTTCCATGACACAGTTACAGCACAGCGGTATAGAAACAACATTTTGAATCCATTTGTGGAGCAAATACTTGACGGCGAACTACGTTTTGAATATTTTCAACAGGACGTTGCAACCGCCCATACAGCCGCCGAAACTATTAACTACTTACGTAATTTTTTCGATGACAGATTAATCAGTTTTCGATCAGACATTGAATTCCTACCTAGATCACCTTGTTTAACGGTTATGGATTACTTGGTTTTTCCTCATCAGAACACTATTTTTAAAACACCAGTTGCAAATTTAGAACAATTACAAGAAAGGATTGTCCAAGAATGTGGTAACATTTCTCCAGAGATGCTGGTCAACACTTTCAAAAATATGAAGAGACGTGTGAATTTATGCTTGGAGCATGGCGGTGGCCAATTTCAGCAATTTATGTAATTATTTTTGTGTTTATTCTTACTTTGTTAATTTTGTAAACAACAAAAATAAATTTGTATTGGTCTACTTATTTTATGACTCATTAGTTTGGCATATCATATCATAATATGAATTTGACAAAATTTTAACCTAGATTTGGTTAGATATATCGTCCTCATATTATTGTGATCTAAACCAAGCCCTACGTTTTTTAATCCAAGCCCTCTTTGATGCAAATAATTTTTGCTCGCACGGTATTTGTAGTCAATTTGATCGGATGACTTGGTTGCTCGGTAATCGCCCATTGAATGGGCCCCTTACGAGGCACTCAATCCCATTAAAAGTTGTTTGTTTTTGTGGAATTGTCACAAGTACATAAGTCACACTCAAGGTGTCGATATTAACAATATAATTGATTGGCATGCATACCTTATAATTATGTATATTTTTATTTAATAATTGCCCATCCTCTTACCACTTACCTTGGAGTACTAACAATGGTATCTGATGAATAATGGTCGATGTCATGGTTGTCCCAGCTGGGATAGGGAATGAGGACCGGTGATTCTTCTGTTGTGTTGAGATCGAAGTAGGCGAGAGTGGCAGCGATACCATCAAACCACCTAAAATAATAGTTACCTAATGATTTTATAATTGAACAAGTTTTTCGTACGAAACAAATTTTGAGTAGGTAGTTTATGAGTCAACAAACTTCTGATATAACCGTTAAAAAACGATATTTTTCCACACTTAGAAGATAACGAATATAATATTAGTCTGTGAAGAGCTCCACTCAACAAGTAATTGAACGAAAGACTATGAAGTCATGCTGACCTTTTATTAATTAAGAAATAAAATCTTTTTACCGAACATTTTTTAATGGTATATTTTAACTGGGGGACTTTGAAGATGGTTATTTTAAAGTATTTTCCAAACCACCCAAGTCCAACGAACTAAGTCTTAATCGATCTATTTTCTTAAAAATTACGGCATTTAAAAATAGCGGCCAAAGAAGGGGAGTGAAGTAAAAACAGACCCAACTTATCTTATTATTAAACAAGTATACGGCATTAATAACATTAAACCTACTTTTGTTTTGATCGATACATTAAAAGGTATTCTGCATCTGGGGGACGATGAGATTCAAACGAATAATTTACTGACATTAACAAGTGAACGAGCTTACAGAGCTCCAATTCTTAATCTGTTCCATCAAGGTTCCGTCATGCATTTAACAGAACTCTGTATAACGCTTAGAAGACTTCGTCGTCAAGAAATTTTAGTTATTTTTGAAAACGTTATGGATCATCCAGGTACTATGACTTCTAAGGTGTAATTTTTATTTATAACGTTTAAACTATTTTCCTTAGTTTCGTGCTCAATTTCTTTTGACGTTGTTTATGCTCGATAAAGGGTGGTTGAAAAAATTAAAAAATCTTTTTAGTACTGAGAACTCGTTGCTGAGACACATTAATTCAATTAATAGCATTTTTGGTACAACGGCAATGAAGGATCGAAGGAAAATTCCTCTAGCATCTAGATTGTTCAGGATAGCTTTAGAGCAGGGGTGTCAAAGATACGGCCCGCGGGCCATGACCGGCCTTCAATACATTCGGATCCGGCCCTCGCGATTCAACGAAATATTGAAGCCGAAGCGATGTCAAGTATCTGAGTCATCGAAATAGTTACTATTCCTAATCCTAATTGCTATACATAAAGCTATATCATAATTATAACTTTTTATATTTTATAGATTTCCTTTAATAAAGATTTCTGTATTGATATAAAAACAAACTTTTGTAGAAGCCGGCCCCCAAACATGCCTCGAAAAAAAAATGGCACTCAAACAAATTGAGTTTGATACCCCTGCTTTAGAGGTTGAAGACCCGGTGACCCATTGACTTTTAAACTTTTTCACGTTAAGCTATGGAAATTTATTGCATTTTACGAAAATTATATTCTTGTTTAGAGACGAAGTTTCGTTTTCGAGTAAAAACGATTTAAAAATAACCTTGCATCAGAAGAAAAGGAAAAGATAATAAGTAAAAACAAAGTTTGATAGTTTATTTAAAATCCAATTTTTTAAAGGCAAATCCTTTTTATTTATTGAAATGTGTGGTTGTCTTTTTAAAGAAATGTATAAGTTGTATATTGACAGATTATTATAAAAACTATAACATCGCACTCACGATGATTAAACTGTACTCAATTTGATAAATATTAACAGCGTAGGGTTAAGTTTATTTATTCCTTTTATGGGCCTATTTGTGTTGTGTAGTATAGGTACTTTCTATAGTTGCACATACAGGTGATTATCACCTAGGTGCATAATAAATATTGTAAGAACATGAAACAATGACATGTATTGATATTAATGTGTTTGCTTATTTCTTTTTTCAATAAATAAATAAATAAATAAATAAATAAATAAATAAATAAATAAATAAATAAATAAATAAATAAAAATAAAAAACTAAAAAATTGGTAAATCAAATTAAATTAAATTATTATATAATATGCCTTTTAAAATTAAACGAAATAAAGGCAATAAATGTTGATACAACATACCTACAATTTAAAAACAAAATCTATTCATTTATTCTAGCAAATGGAAAAAAAATAGATGCAGTAAGTAAAGTTTATAGATGAAAAAATAATCAAATGAAGGGCAATTTTAATATGGGTACTTTGCAAAGCTACCTGCTACACATTTTCATAATTTTTAATTGCATTAGGCATCCCCTTGCACTTTAAAAAGCATGCCTGATAATTCCTTATTGATGAGCAGTGGAAAAAAATACTATCTAATAATTCATTTCTATTTAACACGGAGTGAAATATGCAGGTAGATTGAAGATTTTTAAGGTATCCCCATAAAAAAAAAGTCCAGAGGATTTAGGTAGCCAAAAGCATGGATCACTCCTGGGTTCACATCTGCATACTCAGCAAAACTTAAATAAAAATTTTACAATAAACCATTTTCCAGCACAAAAATTTGCAATAATACCGAATAGCAAAAAAAATCGTTTTAAGAAGCCAGATTAGTAGGAACTTACTAGTTAATGAAATTTGTGCAAATAAAATAAATTAGTGGTATTTCTTTAAATTATGTGTTTCTTTTCTTTTGATCTTTAAATTGATTTATCTCGAAAACGGAACTTTAAATCGTATATACCTAAGAATGCCTGTTTTTTGTAAAATGTATTACATTTTCAAAGCATAACATAAAAAGATACAAAACTCCATATTATAAAATAATGTCCATTTTTACTCCACTCCCATTCCTTTTGACGCTTTTGTAAATGTCGACATTTTTAAGGAAATAGATCGACAACGTACAAAGTTTATCAAATTTCCAAATTTTGTATTTTTAACTTTGAAGGTTTCAAAAATATTTAGAAAAAAAAAGTTTTTATTCAGGGGCCCTAGCTTGGTAATGTGGGGCAAAATTTACAAATTTTATAAAGTTCTAACCTTATTTCGGCTCACTCTACCTAATGCCTCAGACCATACCATTGAGCAAATACATAATATATCATTAAAAAATGGAGGTATATAGGTATTAAGTTCATTTATACCTCTCTGTGTTACATAATTACTTTGAGAAGGTATTTTAATTTTTTACATTTACCACTTATCACAAAAAAGTAGGTACTATACTGGGTGTCCCGCATGAATGCACTCTCAAGGATCTCTTAAACCATAGATGATACAGAAATGGTTAAATTAGAATAAAATATAGTTTAAAGAAAACTAAAAAACACGCTTTAAATTAATCAAACTAAAAAGCGGAAAATAAATATAGTTTAAAATAATTCTTGAAATTCTTTATATAGGGAGAAAATAATAATGAACGATAAACATTAGTATTATTGTGAAAAAAGCGTGGGGTGCTCGATATACGAAAAATATAGCACAAAGCGCCCCCACGCTTTTTTTTCACTATAATACTAATGTTTATCGTTCATTATTATTTTCTGCCTATATTAAGAATTTCAAGAATTATTTTAAACTATATTTATTTTCCGCTTTATTGTATTGTCAGCGGTTCTTGATAAGTCTACAAAATTTTAATTAAATCTGACCGTTTAAAGTGGGTCAAAATCAGGTTAAAAGAAGTCGGCTACAAACATACATACAAACCCGAGCGAACGAAAAAAAAATTCAAAATTAAAAAAAAAAAAATTGTCAAAATTTGTATTTGACGGGTAGAATTTTTTTTTAATTTTTCTCTGTTCTTAGCGACAATATCTATACGACCCCACGTTTGTTTCATTACTATCGGCTATTGTAATAATTCTGACATATTGACAGGTGTCAAATTTTGACGAGAGAATTTTTTGCGTATTTTTTTCAACTTTCCACCGTCAATATACAGTGTGTGTATAAAGTCTGGAAACGGCTTAATAACATCACAATTTACTGGCCGATTTAAACCAAATTTGGTACAGTTGTGTAAGAGGATCTAACGCACCGAATGACGATATTGGCATTGTTGCCAGCTTTTTAGTTTGTCTGGAATTCGAACGAATTTTATATTTTTAAATATAACACCCAGTATATTTTTACATTTTTAAATTCCACATAAAATTATAATTATTTTTTATTAAATGCATTATTAGTCTATACTTCATAGTTTCCGAGATATTGACTCTCGAAAAGTGACATTTTTGAACTTTAACAGCTTATAACTTTCTAACAGTACGTCTTAGAGCAAAACGGCTTACATGTCCCTATCTTCAATTTTTATTATCTTCCCAAAAAAATCAACTTCCAGTTAAACCGGAACAACTATATTTCCTGCTTTCGAGTTACATCCGGTTTAACCGGAAGTTGATTTTTTTGGGAAGATAATAAAAATTGAATGAATTGAATGATTTGAAGAAATAGTTCATGCTTAAAGTGGAGTTAAAAGTATGAAAAGGGAAAGAAAAACACAAAGTCTTCCTCCACAAGTGTGGAAAAAAATTCCAAGTTTTAAGGGTCTCTACATGTTTCGAACGTAGAAACGTTCATCCTCAGGAGACAAAAAGTTTTAAATATATGCTGATGGTGTTAGCAAAAGAGAAACTGAAATTTAGAACCTTTATGGATTAAATTGAAGTGTAGAAGAAACATGAAATATTTGATAATGGCAAAACCACAGAGCGATTAAAACATAATGAAGGGTTGTAAAACAACCAAATAAAGTGGGGAAGAAGAAAACCTGTCTAGGTGTCGAGGCTTATTTAAAAAAAATTTAATTTTTTTTTATATTAAAGGAACTAAAATTGTAGACATTATGAAGGTGTACACCTTGTGTTGTCGTATAATATTGTTGTAAAAACAGAAATTTTTGGGGTCCTGATATATACACGCTATAAGTTAACTTCATAAAATAAGTATTTTTGAAAACGTAGTTTGTGTCTGAAAGTAATAAACCTTAATATTAAGACAAAAAGAAGACAGTGTCTTCAGTAAAGTGTTTTTTAAGTGGAAAATAAATTTTAGTTTAACAACGTAAAGTTTATCTATTTTCAACGATTTAATTTAAAACCCATATATAATAATTTATTAATAAGCTATGTCATAATAACGTGAACGTGTAGGTACTTATTACTTTCAGACACAAAATACGTTTTGAAAAATACTTATTTTATGAAGTTACCTTATACAGGGTCAAAAACAAATAAGCTTTGCATCACATGCGACCAAATTTTAATAGCCCAATTTTGATTTAGTAGAAAAACACACATTTAATATGGCGCTACTTTAAAGAAAATGTATCTGAAATAAAGCCTTGTCAAAACTGAGAAGTTTTATGTAGGTTGCGTTGAGTCTTATTTTGCAGAAGTGGTGCAATTTACAAAATATATATTTAAAAAATAAAAATTATCTTATGCAGCTGAAATTTTGCATGAGGCCTAGAAACTGCATTTAAAAAAACTTTTTCCAATAACGTTTTTTGATATTTTCAGAAACTTTTGAATTATTTTTTGGAAAAAATTAAAATTTTACAAATAATGCGAATCACGTGACTGCTATTTTTTGCTTAATTTTCATCTCGATCGAAGCAGAACTTGATGCCAAAGTCAAATTTTGAATAACGCTGTGCCAATTTTTAAAATAAAAAAAATATATATAGTTAAAAATGGCCGATTGCTCTCCATCCTAAGAGACCATTCGGTCATCATAAGGGGAGGATTCAGTCAAATAACGTATTATCTAATAAGGTAAGTAACTGTTTAAACAAAAAAAAATGAAAAATAAAAATTTCTAACAAAATGAACAAAATCGTTTTTTTTATTTTAAGGACAAAATCTTCCTTACTTCAATATTTTCAAGATCATCACTAACATCAAAATTATCATGGAGTGATACATTATCTTCACTGGAAGAGGAATCGGAGTAATTTTGTTGTAGTTTAAGTTTATATCACCTTGATAAACGCTAATAATTTAAATAGATTTTAAAATAACGTAGGTGACGGCTCCCTGTGGCCGAATGTTTCCCTGTCTCCCCTACCAGATATTATTTAGAGCACAAACACAATTCACTTTAGTTGCTTAAGCAAACGGCTGAGTTCAGCGTTCCTTTTAAAAATTTAACTCAGCTCAGCAAGAAATGTTACTTAGCTATGCTGTTTAAAAGAAGGAAAAGGAAAGTACCTGATAGCAAGGAATACAAAAAATCCACAGCGAAAACAACAACAAAAATGGCGCCGAGCCGCTTCTGGAGTGTACGATTAAGGTTGCAATTATGTATGTTATACATACAGCATACAGGCGAATAAAAAATAAACATATAATACTATTACCACAGAATATATAGCTACGTGCTATATATTCTGCGCCATTACATACCTGGGTATAGTCAGGAAAACCTTGTTTTTCCACACCTCCACCCCGAGCGGGGCATTATTTTCCACAATGAAATTTCCGTTATTAATAGACTCATTTTTAAAAGTTTCATTTGGCCAAGCAAACGATAGTTCCTTCCATTGAAATAAGGGATCGTTGAAATTAGCCGCAGCTTGGCCACCGATAACAAATAACGAAAGCAAAATAAAATATTTCATATTGAATATGTTTATAATTATTTTTTTTATCACTTAATACTTTTACAGGGAGACCGTGATTTTTTGAAATGTCTGTCTATATTTATATACCCTACAATCTTTTGTTTTGAAGTGTGTATTGATTGAAGTGGATATCGATATCAAATATCAAATACTTACTTAATATCTTAATAGAAATGGATTATACTTCAAACGTTGCAAGTCATGCGTCAGTAGCGCAGCCAGAAGATTCGCCTGGGGGGGGGCTAAGAAAAATCCGTTTTTGAGTGAATAAATATTTAACGGGGATTGAGGGGAAAACAACACAGCAAGCAAAAAATTTGGGAAAATTTAATTTAGCAGTTGTTAAAACTATTAAGCTATTATGAGAATAAAAGCGCTCAGGCAACATTTTTGATAATAATAATTGATGAAAATTAAATAGAGGGTTTTCCGGATAAGAATGCACTCTACCGGGATCTCGTAAATCGTAGGAGATACAGAGACGGTTAAATTAGAAAAAAGTTGCCTCCTAGTAAATTCTGCAACGTTTTGTTTCCAAATTTAAATAGTTTCGAATACTTCGGAAGATATTTAGGCAAAACGGAATTCTTGCGATTTGGTATTTATTTTTTTCTGACTCTACAGTGTGACCCATAAAGTCCGCATCATATGGAATTTTTTTTTATTAACAGCTTTATTCGAAATTTTACTTTGGCATTAAGTTCTGCTTCGATCGAGATGAAAATTAAGCAAAAAAATAGTATGAAAAGGAAAGAAAAACACAAAGTCTTCCTCCACAAAATTTAATAGAATAAAATTCTAGTTCGAAAGGTCTCTACATGTTTCGAACGTAGAAACGTTCATTATCAGGAGACAGAAATCTATTTTATGCTGATGTTGTTAGCAAAAGGGAAAATTAGAACCTTAATGGAGCTTTTATGGACGTAAAATTTTTAAATGTAGAAGAAACATGGCTTGAAAAATTGACAATGGATGAATACTGAGCATTCAAAAACGTTGTTAAAGTAGGCTTAAACCAACCAAACTAAATGGAGAAGAAGAGAAAAGAAAAAAACCCGGGAGAAAAAAAACTTTCTAAAAAAGTGTAGGAAATTATTTAGATTTCATTCTTAAAATTTATATCCAGCATAAGTGACACATTATGAGGATAGAAGTGCAGTAGCACAATAATGTTGTTATGTAAATGTAAAGTTTTTTGGGGTACTGAGGATTAAACCTCAGTAACCCCGCGAACGGTTAATTTAAAACCAAAAATTAAAAAATTGAACATTTTTTAAATTCAAAAGTCAAAAGGTTCTTCACCTCCACGTGCTGGAGAAACGTGACGTGAATGTGAAGAACGCACGTGGAGGTGAAGAACCTTTTGACTTTTGAATTTAAAAAATGTTCAATTTTTTAATTTTTGGTTTTAAATTAACCGTTCGCGGGGTTACTGAGGTTTAATCCTCAGTACCCCAAAAAACTTTACATTTACATAACAACATTATTGTGCTACTGCACTTCTATCCTCATAATGTGTCACTTATGCTGGATATAAATTTTAAGAATGAAATCTAAATAATTTAATACACTTTTTTAGAAAGTTTTTTTCTCCCGGGTTTTTTTCTTTTCTCTTCTTCTCCATTTAGTTTGGTTGGTTTAAGCCTACTTTAACAACGTTTTTGAATGCTCAGTATTCATCCATTGTCAATTTTTCAAGCCATGTTTCTTCTACATTTAAAAATTTTACGTCCATAAAAGCTCCATTAAGGTTCTAATTTTCTCTTTTGCTAACAACATCAGCATAAAATAGATTTCTGTCTCCTGATGATGAACGTTTCTACGTTCGAAACATGTAGAAACCTTTCGAACTAGAATTTTATTCTATTAAATTTTGTGGAGGAAGACTTTGTGTTTTTCTTTCCTTTTCATACTTTCAACTCCACTTTAAGTATGGACTATTTCTTCAAATTAAAAAAATAGTAGTCAAGTGATTCGCATTATCTGTCAAATTTAAATTTTTCCAAAAAATAATTCAAAAGTGAGGTTATTTCTAAAAGTTTCGAAAAAAGTTATTAGAAAAAGTTTTTTAAAATGCAGTTTATAAGCAGTGTATAAGGTAACTTCATAAAATAAGTATTTTTAAAAACGTAGTTTGTGTCTGAAAGTAATAGGTACACCTTAATATTAATACAAAAAAAAAACACAGTGCCATCAGTAAAGTGTTCATTAAGTAAAAAATAAATTTTAGTGGTGGGTAAAAAATCAAAATTATCTTATGCAGCTGAAATTTTGCATGTGGGCTAGAAATTACATAAAAAAAAACTTTTCTTATAACTTTTTTCGATATTTTCAGAAATAACCCCACTTTTAAATTAGTTTTTAAAAAAAATTAAAATTTGACAGATAATGCGCATCACGTGACTACTATTTTTTTGCTTAATTTTTATCTCGATATCGAAGCAGAACTTGATGCCAAAGTCAAATTTCGAATAAAGCTATGAATAAAAAAAATCCCATATGATGCGGACCTTACTGGTCACACTGTATATGAAGTAATATGTCAAAATAAAGGTTATATTGTCATTGTCAGTTTTTTCTTCTTTAAAAGTTGGTGTTATTAGATTTTCAATTCGACGTTTCGTTTTCTCACAACCACCATCAACTTTATTTTTTTAAATAGTCGGAAAATTTTATTTTATTATTTTTTAATTCCCCTCCTCATTTCAAATTCAACGACGTATCACACCTAATAATAATAGAACGTTTCACACTTAAAAACTCATCATCAAATTGATGTTATTTAAAACTATGATATTTTCAGTGTCCGTTACCTGAGCTAAATTTCAGCTGTCTCAACAGCTGTGATAGTAGGCTGTGTCAGGCACTTGTTTAAACAAATTATAAATACTTGCTAAATGACAGATTAGGTTAATGTAATCGTTTAGATTTTAGATTAAGTGCAAATAACCTTTTATCTAATTTCTTTGAAGTAAAAGTTTTGTGTTTTTGATGAGTTGTCTATTGTTGTCATTTTATGTAAAAATTACGGAACATTATTCAAGAGAAGAAAAGTTTAATTTGTTTTTAAGTGCGAAACGTGTTACTAATACTAGGTGTGATACGTCGTTGAATTTGGAATAAGGAGGGGAATTTCAAAATAATAAAATATAATTTTCCGACTATTTAAAAAAACAAAGTTAATGGTAGTTGTGCGAAAACAAGACGTGGGAATGAAACTTGAATTACACCAGCCTGTAAGGAAGAAAAAATAGCCATAAAACGTATCCTTTATTTTGACATATCTCTTCAAATATAGTCAGGAAAAAATAAAAACGAAAAAAATTCTGTTTTGCCCAAATATCTTCAGAAGGATTCAGATTTTTAAATTTAAAAACACGGCCATATCTCGGAAACTACTAAGCATTGAAACGTGGGGAATTTTTTATAATAGTGGTCATGAGAAAATTCTGGTCGTGGCCACGACAAAAAAATATTTTAAAACTTTATCATTTGTTTATGTGTAGGTTTGTTAGTCACTATTCCAATGGCTCCAAAACTACTTTAGAATTAATGTCATAATCATGAAAAACTCCTAATTTAGGCATAATTTGATGTTTTAAAAAATAAATCTAGATAACCGTGAAACAGAATCGGCAGATTTATATTTGATAGATGTTGACAAAAGTTTCTCCTTGATTATTTTTGAATTACCTCTAACCTAATCAAAACTATAGGCTTCCTCACTGCACGTCTTCTAATACCAACTAAAAGAATAGGTCGTGCACTTTTGCCTTAAACGTAATGCCAGTCGTCGAAATGCATACTCTTCTAGTATGGTGTATTCGTTCAGGATATATGGCAGCATATTCTCGTTCCGCAATAGGGGCACATTGAAAACATTCAAAATATACGGCAAGCCTATAGTTTTGATTAGGTAAGAAGTAATTCAAAAATAATCCAGGAGAAACTTTTTTCAACACCTATCAAAATTAAATCTGCCGATTTTGTTTCACGGCTATATAGATTTATTTTTTAAAACATCATATTATGCCTAAATTAGAAGTTTTCTGTGATTATGTCATTAATTCTAAAGTAGTTTTTGGGCCATTGAAATAAGGAGTAACAAACCTACACATAAAAGAATCATAAAGTTTAAAAATATTTTTTTGTCGTGGCTACGAAGCTATAAAAACAATAATTTCTTCCATGAAAGTGTTAAAAATTATTGTTTTGGCAATAACTCTGAAACCAACAAAGAGTTGCTGCAGTCTTCACATTTTTTTTTGTAAATTTAATCTACTTTCCGATTATGGTGTCATAGTTATACCATATGATTTGAATTTTCGGGATAAAATCGAAAAAAATGTTATTATTACAAATTGCGCCCTCTAGGAATTTTATTAGAAACTATCATGTATCGTTGTATACGGCAGTTAAAAGTACTTACCTTTCTCTTCCAAACAAGCTTAAATTTAGTAAAATGGTATAAGTCATTTAGAAGTTATAGCGATTTTAATGATTACACTTTCAATAGCTTCCCGCATTCTTATCAAGGTCGGTACGCCAATGATCCTCAAACCAAAACAATGCAGAATTATCTATTCTTTCTAATGATGTAACCAGAGGTATACTATAATATAGGAATTTTCGGAGAAATTTAGAATTTAAAAAATTATTTTCAATTGTGGCAAAATGCGGATCTTAAAAATATTTTCCAGAATTTTCTCATGACCACTTTAATTATAAAAAAATTTCCCCCAAGTTAGTAGTTTTCGAGATATGGCCGGTGGCCACCTTTAATGAAACACCCTGTATACACAATAACAGCACAACAGGCATAATCTGAAACATTACTAGTATCGCTTGGGGCCCCTGTCCCTCCCTACTAGCTGCGCTCTGCTATTAAATTCTTAATATAGAAATGGATTATACTTCAAATATCCATGTCATGCATAGGGAAATTATTAAAGTGGTATAATAGGTATTTTAAGTATCTAGCATTGTCTTTTAAGTTTATTAGGTATATTTTTTAAAAACGATTGCACAATTACTTGCAATTCAAATTAAACCTTACTGACCCACCCCCGCAGGACCCACGCTGTGGAGCGATTCCATAATATAAGGGGCCTTCCAGGGACCATCTACTTCCCTTACATTCTAAATACGAAGAAGCTCTGCTTCACAATTTTTTTAGATGCTTATACGTATATTTGTACTGTTTTTCGTTTAAAAATATTTGATATACAGGCATTTAACCGCGTTAGGCCATTGATATTAGGAAAAATAGGAGAAAAAAATTATAAACTGTTGCCACTTTGGAATTAAACTTGTCAAGGGATGTACTTTAAAAATCAAAAAAGTTCCCAAGCCCTAAGGGCGAGCTTCATCCCCTAAACCCATCCCTAACGTGCAATTTGTCAGTTTTTTCCGTTTTTCTCGAATACCGTTCATTCCACACAAAAAAATTTACTTACGAAACATGTTCCCCATAAAATTCTGCATAAAAAAGGTTTTATAATCTAAATTGTTTAAACCAGAGGTTTTCGAGAAATCAGTCATTAAATTTAGGGGTTGTTTAACATGAACCAACGAACACGGTATAATCACGTATTTTACTTTTGATTTCGAAACTATGTGATTTCATGAAGGTTGAATTACAGTGGATTTCTAAAAAAAGTTTTACGACTAATACAAGAGCACTCGTTTCCACACCACCATTGAGGTAGAGTTATCGGCGCATGAAAAAATGACCGAAGAAGAATATAAAAAATTTACCAAACAAGGATTTTTCACAATTCGTCGCTCCAAAAAACATTGGTCCGGAGTTTGGTCAGACATGACCATTAAGCAAACGCTCATGAGAGGCATAAAGACTCTTGGTGGCTTAACCCACGGAAGGGGCATTTCAGAAAGCGTCCTTAATAAAAGGATTCTTGGACTACCAGCTACACACCATGTATGCGAAGCTGTTGAAATGTATTGTGCCATTACATTAAGCACCACGGATCAGCATGTAGAAATGAGAGATGCGAGGATAAAGACGACGAACAAGAAAGTCGAAAATTTCAACAGTGGCTTAGAGAACACAGTCCATTTATTTGTTGATACGGTACTTCGGTGCCATTGACTTTATTTGATAATGCTGGGTTGATGAGAAAAACAAAAAAATCGTCGCTCTACGATATTTTTAACAAAGTCGCTGAGCAAGAAGTAAGCACAGCAGGTTACCATTTCGTTCTTGATGGTGGTTGCCTTCTTCATCGCATGGTTTGACCAAAAGAAGGTACCTTTGGAGATGTCTATTTTGCATATACCAATTTTATTCATAAATGCTATGGCAACAAAGTTCCTGTTGTATTTGACGGTTACTCCCAAAAATAGTGTCAGCACAAAAAGTGTTGAACGTCAAAGAAGAATGTTAAAACGCTCTGCGCCTGATATTATTTTTAACAAAAACACGGTATTAGTTGAAACGCAAAGTAAATTTTTAACTAATCTTAACAATAAGGAACGACTTATTTCACAGCTTGCTGAACATCTGGACAACCAAAATGTAGGCAAATGTATTGCAGTAGATGATGCTGATGTCGAAACTGTTACCACTGCTATAAAAAAATCACAGGAAAACGAACAAGTCGTAGTGGTTGGTCAAGACTTCGACCTACTTGTTTTAATAATTGCACTTACCCCAGAGGACACAGATATCATATTCCAAAAGGAGGCTCAAGGTAATGTTAAAAAACGGCTGTATAGTTCGAAGAACTTACCGTCATCTAATACTGTCCGCAATTGTAAAGAATCTATTTTACTCATTTATGCAATTAGTGGTTGCGATACCACGTCAGGATTCTTTGGAAAGGGCAAACAACAATTTGTACAACTATTTAATCAGAAGAAAGACCTCGATAGTATAATTCAGATTTTCAACAACGCTGAGTCAACTCCAGACCAAATTGAGCAAGCTGGGGAAAGATTTATAATGGAGCTTTATAAGGCTAAATTATTAGACGGCAGTCTCAGTGAGCAAAGATTTGCTTATTCTAATAAATTTGTTGCCCAAACGGGCAAAGCCGTGTTTCTTTTGAAATTACCTCCAACGTCGGCAGCACTACAACAGCATTCCCGTCGTAGTTACCTTCAAGTGCAAATATGGCATGAACAACATTTGCAGCCTGAGTTATGGGTGGAAAAAAACTATAATGCACTGTCACCTATCTATACCACTGAGCCACCCGCCCCAGCTTCTATTTTAAAATTAATTACCTGCAGTTGTAAACAAGGTTGTGGAAATAGATGCAGCTGTACTAAGGCAGGCTTACGTTGCACAACGATGTGCACAAATTGCCGTGGCCAGAGCTGTATCAATAGAGATTTTACAGATGATGTGGATACTACAGAAGAAGTATGATTTATTTTTACTTAGTGGATTAGGTCTTCAGGAGAAACCACTTAAAAAAAAACGCGCCGATAACTCTACCTCAATGGTGGTGTGGAAACGAGTGCTCTTGTATTAGTCGTAAAACTTTTTTAAAAATCCCTTCTTCACCCTAATTCAACCTTCATGAAATCACATAGTTTCGAAATTAAAAGTAAATTATGTGATTATACCGTGTTCGTTGGTCCATGTTAAACAACCCCTAAATTTAATGACTAATTTCTCGAAAACCTCTGGTTTAAACAATTTAGATTATAGAACCTCTTTTATGCAGAATTTTATGGGGAACATGTTTGGTGAGTAAATTTTTTTTCGTGGGATGAACGGTATTTGAGAAAAACGGAAAAAACTGACAAATTGCACGTTAGGGGTGGGTTTAGGGGATGAAGCTCGCCCTTAGGGCTTGGGAACTTTTTTGATTTTTAAAGTACATCTCTTGACAGGTTTAATTCCAAAGTGGCAACAGTTTATAATTTTTTTCTTCTATTTGGCTATTTTAATACTAATATCAATGGCCTACGTATGTACATAGAATATTCGTGTTTGTTAACGAATATTCGGAGATTGAGTTCAGCAACACCAAAAAATAACATAATATACAAAATATCAGGTCATAAATATCATTCCTTAATTTTTTTATAAATAATTAACATATCGCTTTCCGCGATATGTTATACATCTCTTCAGCGCGGAATCTCGACAATGACAACCCCTGATCGCCTCTTGAAAATTTTCGTCTTATATAGCTGCTTCGTAAATATAATGTGCGTATGTTGTCGGCGTCGTCAGTTTCGACATTTCACATTTGCGATTTTTTTTTCGGAAACGGTTAGAGTGGGACGAATAAAACTTTTTGGTTTTAGAGAGGGGGGTACGTTGTGTGAAAATTTCGCATCGGAAAAAAGTTATATAGGTCGCAAAAATTACTTTTATCGATTTAAACTTTTTCAACGTGTAGACGACCGTGGGCTACAGAAGCCTATTGTTTGAGAGCGGTTGGAAATAATTTTTTTGATTTTTTCAAAGTCGAAAATGGGCCGAAACAGGTACCTATTAGATCGTTAATAAGTCGAATTGGGTGCATCCGACCGACATATACTACCTTTTTCCAATATATCGTTCTATACCTAATTGGAATGGAAATTGACGAAAATTGTAAGAAAATGAAAACTATGATGACACGATTTTTTCACGGTTTTTATTTTTTTTCTTGCGAAAAACGACTTTCGATCGAAATGTTGTATACTTTAGCGGATAGAGCTCGTCAAATTGTATTAAAGATATTTTTTTAGTTTCTTTATCTTTAATACGAAAAAAACGGCAAGCTTTTGAATTTTTATTTAATGACTGGCTTTTTACTTCGCACTGGTTCGCTTTAACAGATCTGCAAGTGTCTATATATAACTTTTTAATTTTTTTCTTGATCCACTATATCAACGGATAAACAAGTTTTAGTTTGCATAGTAAGCGCGCTCCGGGAAAACATATTTTGTAGCTCAAAAAAATTAATTTATGTTTTTCAAGAGATATTTTCATCTGATGTTTTACTATATCGACTGTAGCTTATTCAATTTTTAACAAAACCGTTTTATTTAATATCAAGTTTTTGAGTGCGGAAACAAGCAAAATTTACAAATTTTGACTAGTGTGCTTTGGTTTTCATGTAATTTAATTATAAAAATCCGGCTGTCAGACATGGTTGAAAAATGGGATTTTAAACTTTATTTTCTAGAGTATTAAGAACATTTCGAGACTATTTATTGCATGGAATACCTACCTTGAACCTTCTTCTAATTTTATTGACCAAAATTTTTGCCCAAAATGTTTCAGAAATAGTTGTTCGATATTCGCAATTTTTTTTTTCGGAAACGGTTAGTACACAACGATTAAAATTTTCTGGATGTAGAGAGGAATGAAAAAACTTCCAATATACAGGGTGCGTCGGAAAAAAGTTATTAAACGCCATAGTCGAAAATATTGTTTTTTTGTTGTTGCGCAATACAGGTGGCAAAATCGATTTAAACTTCTTCGACGTGTAGACGACGTTGGGCTACAAAACACAGTTGTTTGCGAACGCGATCGAAAGTTGGGAAGTCAATTTTTTTGATTTTTTTAAAAATAAATGTAGGGTCATGTTGGATCGTTAATAAATCGAATGTGGTGCGCCCGACACACTTTTGGTTTGGATATTCGTTTAAGTCAGCTCAAATACTACTTTTTTCAAATATATTGTTCTATACCTAATGGTAGTAGAAATGGTCAAAAATTGTAAAGAAATGAAATAAACTAATTTAGACCTGATTTTTTTGCGGTGTTTTTTTTCGTATGGAAAACAACTTTTGATTGAAATGTTATATACCTTAGCGGAAAAGGCTGGTTAAACTACAATAGAAAGTATATTTTTCGTTTCTTCATCCCTAATACGAAAAAATCGGGAAGCTTTTGAATTTTGATCTGACATTTTTGTTGCTCCGCATTGGTTCACTAAAACACGTCTTTAAATGTCTGTATTGAACTTTCTGAATTTTTTTTTAGCCGACTATATTAAGGGATAAACAAGCTTTAATTTGCATTGAATGATGAAAGAGTTTTGGACTTCCATTGTCTTATTTGTCTTAAATCACAACGTTTCAACTGGTAAGTATCTCCAGTCGTCTTCAGGTGAATACTGTATTCCAGTCCATGGGGACTGCAAAATTCATTGTAACGTATTTCCTCATTAAATTTAAAGGAAAGGTATTTTTTAATGCATAAAAAATGTTTAAGAGCGAATATTTTCTAGACGGCTAGAGATGGGTATAGGCAATTTCATATAAAGTTACCTTAATTTTTTGTGAACAATCGAAATCGGCAATGATATACAGGGTGTTTCATTTCAAATTATCGACTTAAAGATAATTTTATATATCCCGATCGGATAAATTTCTAACATCACCCTGTATAATTTGTAGCCAAAGTAAACAAGCAGAATCATATATTGTGATATTGTCTTTAATATAAAAATGGCAGTTTCACCAAATATGATATACTTATATTTTTTCCTACTACCTTAAATAAATACGTTTTTACCAAAAAAATAAATAAAACGGCTATTAAATCCTAAACCACGAGAGTTAGCTATATAATATCTTATTAAAAGTCACCCTTATTTTTTATGAGGAATCCATATCCAAAATAATATACAGGGTGTCCCATTTAATTTTTAAGAGTTGATTCCTGACCATGAAAAACTGAGCACCCTGTATACTTGAAAGGTATATAATATAAAAGTTCCCTTAAAATAATAACACTTTGTATCTAACTTTTTTTTCAAAAATCGAATATCTTTCGAGATAAGGGGATAGAGGATCTTATGTGGGACACCCGTACTTTTTTGTAGGGTGACATTATTGCAATTACCACGTGGAATTGAATAATATACCATGTGTCAGAAGTTGGGGAAAAATGGGTGTTTTGAACTTGGATTTCTAGAGTAATAAGAACATTTCGAGACTATAGTCTGTATGAAATACCTACCTTGAACCTTTATCTTTTCCGTTTGACCAAAAATAATGGAAAATATATCGCATTTATATCCATACTTTTGATAATAAAAATGGCTTGCAGGAGGTATTTTAACTTCAATTTCTATAGTTATAATAACTTTATAGGACTATATTATAATGTATGGAATACCGGTTTTGGACCTTTTTCTTTCCTGTCTGACCAAAAACAATGAAAAAAATACATTATTTATGTGAGTATTTTCGATACTCCACATTTCCATTTCGGCATTAATATTATAATTTATTTTTAAAGTGGTCGGAGGCCTAGTGGTATAATAGGTTAAGACTTGTGGTCACGATGACCCCGGGTTCAATTCCAGGCGCGTCTTTTTATTTTTTTAATATTTCGTTATGTAGGTACTGAAAGTTTTTTAAATTTCGGATTCTTACAGCGACAATCCTCGGTACTAAAAAAACGACCTTGGGTTGTGAAGAAACTAAATTTATTTTTTATCGCGAATTGAAATGCTTTACAATTAGAGGTTGCTAACAAATGGTTTTGTCAAAAGTATAAAATGAAATGAACGAACTCGAACATCGCCGTGCCCGAAGGCCTCGGCACAATAACATTTTCACCAATTTATCAGCTATCAATAGTACGTTGCAATTGAAATCGTCGTTAGGTATGTCTATTTGAAGTATTTTTTAAGTCATCCTGTAGACCAATGTGACGTAACTGGTGCCTAGAAAACGATGTCAAAACGACTATCGTCTGCTACCTAGGTCTTTCCGTAGCCATGTTGATTTGCAGATATTACATTGAAATCATTAAAAATTTTACTAGACGATCAAGGAAACAATATTCAAAAATTTTGGAAAAAACTGAAGTAATCGTAATTGATCGATAGTTTTCAATATTAATTACGCTGGCCTGCGCTGGATAACGATGCTTTCTCTATAATATCCCTAGTTAAGAGGTATTAAAAATGTTTGTGTAGTAATCTTGACATATTTATAAGCAACTTTGGTTCGGCACTTTTAGCTCTCGCTTCTCAAATAAAGAGGTGGGGGAAAGACAAAAATTTTTTGAAAAAAATTTAGCAATTTTGATTAGAGACAACGAAAAATTTCAAACTTGATCTCTTTTGAAAGAGATTTAATGGTTTTATAATTTACAGTGGAATATATGTGTTTTTGGTTTTTACAGTGATCGCTAGAGCAAAGTTTACCGGTTTTAATAATAATAATATTAATAATAAACGTCTTTTATTAGTATGAACAAAGAAAACAATTACAAAAACTAACAATAATAGCCACAAAGGCTACTCTACTGAACCCCACACTGCTTGCTAAAATAATAATAAAAAATATATACCTATAAATAAAGAATTATGAATTTACAAATATTATATAAATATCGTAGAAAGAAGAACTAAGAGAAAAAAAATATTGGTTTATATAGATAACATTCTAGAAAAAAGAAAAGTAGGTACGCTACATTCTGACCTGATGGAGAAGACGACAAAACATAATTTGAAGAATGACCTGCAAAACATTGATAAAAATAATAATTTAACAAGAATAATTAACGAAGTTGTTCATTTTAAATACTAAGTAGATATTTTTTATATTGCAATTTAAATTTGTTACTGTTAACGGAAACCATTTCATTAGGTAAAGAGTTGTATAATTTAACAGAGTTGTAGGTAAATGATCTCTGAAACATGGCACTCTGATGTTGAGGCACCGTCAACCTATTAGGAAATCTCATGTCACGGGAATGTATATTTTCACGAAATACAAACCTAGTTTTTTAAGAAAGAGGCAGAGCCGGATTATTTAAAGTTTAACCAAAAAATTCCCCAAATGTACCTAAAGTTCTACGGTTGTTCATTACTAGCCACTTAAGATTTCTAAACGTATGAGAAGTATGATCAAATTTTTGAAGTCCAAAAATAAGGCGGGAGCATGTATTCTGTACCCTTTGTATCCTATTCCTATCTGCTACATCAAGGCATGGTCCATAAATGAACTCACAGTAGTTAAAGCTGGATAAAACGACACTCTCACAGACCATTTTACGCAATTTAAAATTTAGGACATGACGGTTATTGTATAATACTCTTAAAGACATATTACGGTTTTTGAGTTAGCTTTTTGACATACTCCCTAAACCTTAGTTCAGTATCCAGGATTATACCCAGATTTTTAGCTGTTTTAACTACGTGGAGCCTAACACCATCGATAACTATATTGATATTATCATTCAAAAAAACAATTTTGTTCTTATTTCCAAAAAGCATCAAGGATGACTTTAATGGATTTAACCTTAGATTATGATCCAGAGAAAGTTGATTTAGCATGCTTAAATCTTCGTTAAGCAAATTCGATGCATTTATAATATAGTCTTGGCAGTCGAATTGAAGGTAAATTTGTGTATCATCTGCATATGCCTGAACCTTACGTTGTTTTACATATTTTAAAATATCTGAGGTATATATAATAAATAGGAGAGGTCCTTGGATAGATCCTTGAGGTACACCAGACAAAATTTGAATTTGTTCTGAACAATTATTTTATTGAAAATTTTTTGGCACCTGTTGCTGAAGGTTGATCTAATAAGATTTAAGGATGATTTTTCAAAGCCATAATATTTTAATTTTGCCAGCAAAAGTGAATTATTAAGGGTATCAAAGGCTTTCGAAAAATCTAGAAGAACTAACGCGCTATTTAATTTTTTATCAATTGCTGCCATTATATCATCTGTAATCTTAACAAGTGCGACAGCCGTATTGAAGTCTCTAAAGCCACATTGACTATCCGGAATTATTTTGTTAATGACACAGTATTGAAATAATTGACCATACAAGACTTTTTCAAACATTTTGGAAAGTAGCGGCAATATACTTATGATTCAAAGATCATTAAAAGTTAAAGGATTATTCATTTTGGGCAATGGTTTACCAACAGAAATTTTCCATTGATCTTTAAAATAGTTAGCTTCTAGACAACAGTTGATAATATGTGTGACATACTGATCTACATGGGGACTGCAATATTTTAAGATTGTTAGATATACCTTCTGGACCAGATGCATTGGAAGAGATGGAGTGAATTATTAATATACTGGTATTTCAGCCATTCAAAAAGAGAAAGTTAGTTAATTAATAAATATTCTACTATTGTAAAAATTTTATTTAGGGCTGCAGTCCGAAGCAGTTTTCAAATACCTACCAAAAAATTTGCTTATATCATTAGGATCGGATAAGTTATCCTTAAGGAGTCCCACGTTTTTTGGAATTATTTTCTGCGCAAATAGAATTAAGGTACTGCCTTTTTTCCCTTCTCACCACAGAAATAGTAAAGTTTCTTAGGCGTTTATATTCTTCCCAATCATGAACGTCCCGGGTCTTCTTACATTTCTGTAATGCGCGATCCCGGTTTTTCATGAAAACTCTACGGTTAGGCGTAATCCATGGTGCTTAAACAGTTTAAAAGAAACCTTTTGTCGGATTTTACATAATTAACAGGACAACTAAAATTGAAAAAAGTCAGTAAAATCCGCAAGCTAATAGAATAGAATAATATCTCTTTTCTAGCTATAGATATTATCAAAAAATTCTGAAAAAAATAATTTAATACCACTTGAAGTTATTTAAATTATTATTGAAACACCGAAAACCTCTAATGTACTGAAGTATTTTAATCTGTTCTACAAATAAAAGTATTAACAAGTTAAATCAGGTAACAGCGAATAATAAACTCGTCACACATTATTTGCATCGTTTAAATTTAAAATATGTTTAATGTTATTTAGGTATAGTGGAATCTATAAAAAAAGTGTTAATTTTTTTCAGCCACAATTAATGGCCATTCCATAGTTTGTTTACCTTTATTCAAGTACTAAGCATTATTATTGATAAACTTTTTTGATTCTTTTCTGGGGTCCCACAGGGATCTATCCTTGGTCCCTTGCTTTTCCTAATATATATATCAATGATCTGGCAACCCTGAATATATCAGGTCTTTTTACTCTTTTTGCGGATGACGCGACTATTCTGTGGCATTCCGGAGACGCTGGCCAGATGGAGATTGTTATCAGTAACGACTTGGTTCGAGTGAAGGATTGGTGTGATGCTAATCTACTTACCATCAATTTATCTAAGACCAAGATTATTAACTTCAGATGTCAAGTGGATTCGCAAGCTCTGGGTAGAGTAAATTATAATAAATTTCTGGGTTTGTTTGTGGATGATAGGTTGAAGTTTGAGCCACATGTTTTACAACTAACCACTAAGGTTTCTAGAGGTTGCTATGCCTTAAGGGTTATTTCCCGGGAAATGGATATAGTAACTGCGAGGGCTGCCTACTTCGCTTTAATTGATACACACTAGCGGTATGGTGTGTGTTTTTGGGGTGCTTGTTCCGGTTATTTATTTAACACTGTTTTTATTCTCCAGAAAAGAGCTCTGGGATTTATGTTAGGCTTAAAACGAAGGGAATCATGTAGCCCATTGTTTAATAGTAACAAAATCTTAACATTACCATGCATTTTTATATTAGAAACCGTATGTCTTGTGCATAAAAAGTTTAGCCAGGAAATTCTCTCTGCTTCCTCTTATTTTTTCCGTAATACTCACACCGCAGCTCTTCCGATACCGGGTTCCTCCCTAATTAAGAATTCTTTTGTATACAGGGGCAAAAAAATGTTTAATCATCTGCCTAGGCAGGTTAGAGAGATTTTGTGCATTAAAAAATTTAAGAGGGAGGTCAAGAAGATTTTTTTGAATAAGACAATCATATTACTCTGTCTCCGAATTTTTAGAGGATACATTTTAATTCTAGTATTTTTTTTGGTTTGTAAACATTTTACTATTTGATTTTTAATATAGCTATGTTTAAGTCGGGGTTTGAGTATACGTATAGAAAAGTTGTCTGTTCCTCTTTGTTTTATGTAACTTGTTTTTATATTTTTTTATATGACTTATTTAGCCTAGTATAGGTACTTTTACGACATTAACTTGTACTTAGTTTTAATTAATGGCTTTGTTAATGAAAAATTAAATTTTTTTTATAACAATAAAGCGTTTTTGATTTGATTTGATTTGATTTGATTTGATTTGATTTGATTTGATTTGATTTGATTTGATTTGATTTGATTTGATTTGATTTGATTTGATTTGATTTGATTTGATTTGATTTGATTTGATTTGATTTGATTTGATTTGATTTGATTTGATTTGATTTGATTTGATTTGATTTGATTTGATTTGATTTGATTTGATTTGATTTGATTTGATTTGATTTGATTTGATTTGATTTGATTTGATTTGATTTGATTTGATTTGATTTGATTTGATTTGATTTGATTTGATTTGATTTGATTTGATTTGATTTGATTTGATTTGATTTGATTTGATTTGATTTGATTTGATTTGATTTGATTTGATTTGATTTGATTTGATTTGATTTGATTTGATTTGATTTGATTTGATTTGATTTGATTTGATTTGATTTGATTTGATTTGATTTGATTTGATTTGATTTGATTTGATTTGATTTGATTTGATTTGATTTGATTTGATTTGATTTGATTTGATTTGATTTGATTTGATTTGATTTGATTTGATTTGATTTGATTTGATTTGATTTGATTTGATTTGATTTGATTTGATTTGATTTGATTTGATTTGATTTGATTTGATTTGATTTGATTTGATTTGATTTGATTTGATTTGATTTGATTTGATTTGATTTGATTTGATTTGATTTGATTTGATTTGATTTGATTTGATTTGATTTATTATTTTGATCGTTTACAATAATCCAAACGGAATTGGTTGGGTTTTTACAATAATTATAAAAATCCTATTTTGAAATAATATTCTTTTAGTATAACTTACGAGTCTTCTGTGCCCTTGTTTCGCTCGACAATAGAACACTTTAAGTTGTGAGTATTTTTAAATAACACAATTTCTTAAGGTGGAATTATCAACGTTATTCAATCTATTGCCAACCTATAACCTATTTCGCGTTGATTTTTTGAGTTTATTATTTTAATAACTACCATTAGAAAATCAATATCGTCGGTACATTATTTGGGTAGTATCTCTGTGGTTAGATGGCAAAACCAGATATGTCGATATTTCTCGTTTGTTAGGAAAGCAGTTTAAAGTTTTGGAACGTCACTTTACGTCACACCAAGCATTATTAAAAAGCTTTAAGCTTTTTTTTTAAATAAATATGTTGGAACAAAGACTTATTTTAGTAATATAAATTTTGATGCAAATTTTTTTACTGCTTTCATTAAAAATTTTAAAATTTTGTAAACATATCTGTTTTTGCCACCCTAAGATATCTGGCATTTATTTAATTATCATATTCATTTGTATTATTTTACAAAAAAATAGTAAATAAAACGCCGATTAAAATGTTTTTTTTTATTATTAAACGTTTCTTTTTTATATTATAAAAATATTGAGTCTTTATCTATAAGATCTAGCATAGATAAGAGATATTTTTTCTTTTTTGGATTAATACCCAGAGGACCAGCGTATGAGAGAGGAACTGTGATGTCAAAAAAATTATTATCCATTGATGATTTTCTCCCAGATCTGGTTTTTCCTTTGCGTATTATGTCTAATGTTTTAAATGGCACTTTCTCATTAAGCGTGTACTTAAACTTAACTATTCCGAATCCTTAACCATTTAATTTTTAGCCAAGAAACTTTTCTCCATTGGTGTCCGTCGTTCTCTTAACATATAGATAAACATCATAGATGGCAAAATCAAATATGTCAACATAAAAATTAATATTTAATCTAGTTACTAGCAATTAAATGATGACAAAATCATATATGTTTACATATCTGCATTTGTCATCTTAATAAATTAATAGCATTTCCCTTATCTGAAAGTGTAAACAACATTTATATTATTAAGACACAATATGCGTCACTGCAACATATTATATAATTTTGCCAAAGTATATATTCTCCAAATACAACATATTCAAAGTACACCGTAAAATAATCAACTTACACAGTGCTTAGACATATATGATTCTGCCATCTTGTAGATCTTGTTATTACAAATACATAGGTATAAAAATCTAAAAATGGGAAAAAATCGACATATCTGGATTTGCCATCTTACCACAGATCTGATATATTACAAAAATATCAATTTATTTCATTGCTAATTTTGGGAGAATTGTATATTGAAACAACAATGACATAATAATGTTAAAAAAAAATCTTACCCGATATTCTTTTCTCTACAATTCTCCTAAAATAATTTATAAAATTCCTTAATATTTATTTAATATGTCAATTATTACCCATAGAATATGCAGTCGATATTGATTTTATTTAAATTTTGTGTAAAAGCTAGAAAAATAAATAATACTACGCCAAATAGGTTATAGGTTGGCAAGCATGTTGATACTCCCATCTTAAGTGAATCGCTGGAAGTATTAAACCTTGTTATTCATCCATCTTTTTATCAGTATTAACATACTTTTTTCGCAGTGGTATACAGGGTGTTTCATTAAGGGTGGCCACCGGCCATATCTCGGAAACTGCTAGGCATTGAAACTTGAAAAAAAAAATATGATTAAAGCGGTCATGAGAAAATCTTGGAAATTACTTGCACAATTGAAATTTTTTTTTGTTTTTAATTCTAAATTTCTCCGAAAATTGCCATATTAAGGTATAACTCTGATTACATCATCGAAAAGCTTAGACAATTCTGCATCATTATGGTTTAAGGGTCATAGGCGTACCGACCTTGATAAGAGTGGGGGAAGCTATTGAATGTGTAAACATTAAAATCGCTGTAACTTCTAAACGACTTATCCGATTTTATTAAATTAAGGCTTGTTTGGAAGAGAAAGTTAAGTATATGTAATCGCCGTATCCAACAGTACACGATAGTGTTTAATAAAATTGCTAGAGGGTGCAATTTGTAATAAAAATAGTTTTTTCGATTTTATCCCGAAAATTCAAATCATACGGTATAACTATGACATCATAATTGAAAAGTAGATGAAATTTGCAAGAAAAGATGTGAACACCGCTGTTCGATATATTTTTTCGTTTCAGAGTCATGGCCAAAACAATAATTTTTAATACAAATTGCGCCCTCTAGCAATTTTATTAGAAACTATCGTGTACCATTAGATATGACAATTGAAGGTTCTTTCAAACAAGCTCAAATTTAGTAAAATCGGATAAGTCGTTTAAAAGTTACAGCGATTTTAATGTTTACACTTTCAATAGCTTCTCCCACTCTTATCAAGTGAAAAAGTAAACATTAAAATTGCTGTAACTTCTAAACGACTTAACCGATCTTACTAAATTTAAGCTTCTTTGGAAGAGAAAGGTAAGTACCTTCAAACTGTCGTATCCAATGGTACAAGGTAGTTTCTAATAAAATAAAATTGCTAGAGGGCGCAATTTGTATTAAAAATTATTGTTTTGGTAATAACTCTGAAACGAACAAAGATATCGAACTGCGATCTTCACATCTTTTCTTGCAAATTTAATTTTCTTTTCGATTACGATGTCATAGCTATACCGTATGATTTGAATTTTCGGGATAAAATCGAAAAAACTGTTATTATTACAAATTGCGCCCTATAGCAATTTTACTAAACAATATCGTGTACTGTTGGATACGACGATTAAAGATACTGACTTACCTTTCCCTTCCAAAAAAGCTTAAATTTAGTAAAATCGGATAAGTCGTTTAGAATTTACAGCGATTTTAATGATTGTACATTCAATAGAATGTGAAATGAATAGATAAAGAAAATGTATCTGAAATAAAGCCTTGTCAAAACTAAGAAGTTTTATGTAGGTTGAGTTGAGTCTTATTTTGCAAAAGTGGTGCAATTTACAAACTATAGGTAAAAAACAAAATTATCTTATGCAGCTGAAATTTTGCATGTGGGCTAGAAACTGCATTTAAAAATACTTTTTCTAATATCTTTTTTCGATATTTTCAGAAATAACCCCACTTTTGAATTATTTTTTGGAAAATATTAAAATTTGACAGATAATGCGAATCACGTGACTACTATTTTTGGTCTTTATTTTCATCTCGATCAAGGCAGAACTTGTAGCCAAAGTCAAATTTCGAATAAAGCTATTAATTAAAAAAAATCCCATATGATGCGGACTTTACTGGTGACACTGTTTTTTTTTTCAAATTTCTATGCCTAGTAGTTTCCGAGATATGGCCGGTTGCCACCCTTAATGAAACACCCTGTATAACTTGCTTTTTCATAGTAGTTTGTGATGAACCGGTATAAAATGCAGGGCGCAAGTGGAAAAAATACCTTTTGGAAGGCCCTTTAGAACACTGGCATGCGAATATGACAAATGTAGGTACGTAACATAAAAAAGACTATTTCATATTTATTTTTTTATTTAAAAAACTCTCATACACATAATATTGTCATTTAATACAGATATAAACTAACTATATTGCACAGCGAGTGCCTGCTATCAAATCGTCAACTGTGGCTGTAAGAATCCTGAAATTTAGTTCTGTAAGATTGGGCGTTGAAAATAGGAAAAATGGTAATCTGGTGGTGAGAACCCACAGGTTCCTGTTTGGGTCAATCTAAAAAAAGTATTGATTGTAAATCTCTAGGCTACACCACTTTTGACGAACACGTTTTAATAAACATGTTCGTCAAAATTGTTATATAAAATATTTTAATAAAGATTTTATATAACAATTTTTAAACCTCCACCGGTTTTAGTTTCTGAAATACAGAAATCCCTAAAAATTTCAACCCTCCGTTTTTAACCCCTTAGAGGTTGTGCAGATTGTGCAGGCCTAAAGGCGGCTAATCCTCAAAGTGGTCGCAGACCGTCGGAAGAACCAGTAAAATATTTATATTCAAATAGTACAGTCTAAATATAAAAATATACAAAACTAAATTTTGTACTTAAGGCATTTTACAGAAGCTATACTCATCTTCGTAAACGAAATGCTATCCGACCAAAGCTTTTACATTTAATTACCAATTTAAACTACTTTAGCTAAAGAAATTGCCGTAGAGTCCGTTTTGCCTCACGTTCCTATAAGACAAAAAAACTTAATGTAGTTATGAAACTTCTGGCTATTTGTTACCAAACGAAAAGAAGATATTTATTTAAAATAATTATTTATTACATTGTAATAGATAGAACGCGTAGGTAGAAGAAGGGTTTCAATGTTTATCGCATTGTAATAAGTTTTCAACCTTTTAATACGGCTTTATGACATGACACCCGAGGATTTAAAACAAAAATTCGTTGAGCTTGAATTGGCGAATCAAAAGATATAGTTGGCCAGAAACCGTATTACATGACAAAAAATAATATAAAGTAAAACAGCTTAAATAAAACTATTAACAATCTAATAATGTTTTTAACTTTTAGATTACTAAAGTCAAAATAGGCTCCTGTTACTCTATTAAACTTCGTTTTTCAAAAACACCTTCGATATTTATTCGCAATGACTGTTGGAAAAGTTGATAAAATGACTTTTCTGCAAATAAGTCTTGATGCGTTAGAAATTGATATACAGTGTGACCAGTAAACTCCGCATCATATGCGATTTTTTTTATTAATAGCTTTATTCGAAATTTGACTTTGGCATCAAGTTCTGCTTGGATCGAGATGAAAATTAAGCAAAAAAATAGTAGTCAAGTGATTCGCATTAGGTATACTTCATACGAAGTCAGTTGAGACAACGTAAATATTGGGGGTACGATCAATTTACTGCATCACACACTGAAAATACAATACAAATATAACAAAATTTGTACTGATCGCTCTCTATACAGATGTTCGAAGAAAGTCCACGTGGACGTGACAATTCCGTCATCAAATTTTTTTTAGTTTTTTTGTCTGTCTCAGCTAAGATCGTATACACTTTAGGTATCCGTCAAATTTTAATTTTTTTCAAAAAATAATTCAAAAGTGGGGTTATTTCTGAAAATATCGAAAAAAGTTATTTGAACAGGTTTTTTAAATGCAGTTTCTAGCCCACATGCAAAATTTCAGCTGCAAAAAAAACTTTGATTTTTTACCCATATTTTGTAATTTGCAATTATTGCAAAATAAGACTCACCGCGATTTCAGATACATTTTCTTTAAAGTAGCGCCATTATAAATGTGTGTTTTTCTACAAAATCAAAATTGGGCTATTAAAATTTGGTCGCATGTGATGTAAAGTTAATTTGTTTTTAACCCTGTATAAGGTAACTTCATAAAATAAGTGTTTTCGAAAACGTAGTTTGTGTCTGAAAGGAATACACCTTAATATTAAGACAAAAAGAACACAGTATCATCAGTAAAGTGTTCATTAAGTGGAAAATAAATTTTGGTGGTCGGTAAAAAATCAAAATTATCTTATGCAGCTGAAATTTGGCATGTGGGCTAGAAACTGCATTTAAAAGAACTTTTTTTAATAACTTTTTTCGATGTTTTCAGAAATAACCCCACTTGAATAATTTTTTGAAAAATTTTAAATTTGACAGATAAAATGCGAATCACGTGACTACTATTTTTTTTGCTTAATTTTCATCTCGATCGAAGCAGAACTTGATGCCAAAGTCAAATTTCGAATAATAAAAAAAAATCCCATGTGATGCGGACTTTACTGGTCACACTGTAGGTTTTAATAAGAAACAATGTTTGTTGATTTTTAATTCTGCGAACGACATAAAAAATGCAGGGGTTACAATTTAAAATAAGAAAAATAAATTACTTTAAAGATTGCAAACTTTTACACTAAACTTTGGATACCCTGTACCATTCGTATTAATTAAAATTAATTAACGAGGCTGTTAGACCCATTTAATAAGTGCCTTGTATACTTTTATTAACGGGGCATAATTATTATTTTTTATTCATTTTTAAAACGAATGGTGCAAAATTGATTTTATTTTTATGTTTTTTCGCCTACTGAACCGCTTTCAATAAAATGTTAGGGGTAACCATAAGAGGCATTTAATTAAGTAAGAAAATATATGGCATCTAATCTAAAAAAATATATCGTCATGACGTAACACTTTTTGGGACAACCTATAAAAAACAAAAATATTTTCCTGAAACGCGCACTAGGATAGAGGGAAAGTCTATAAAATATCAAAATTCTAACTTGATTAATAAGTGACCTATTGAGGACGGGAGGTGAGATGCAGGAACCTGTATACATACGATATCACAAAGGAATAACTAGAGTAAGCAAGGAACCTGGACTCTGGATAATTTACCATTTGGTTGGTTTTTAAATATATCATTAGTCTGTGTTCTATCCAAAAATTGACCAAATACCAATCGTTGAGGTTATTTTTATTTAAAAATTGATTTGATTTTAAATGACAATAAAATCATTGAAGCTATTACCTAATAACTTTAATAACTGACTTTCTTGAATGACCCCACTTTTAATATTAAGTTGACTTTCTAAGCGTACAACTTACCTTAATATCGCAAGGGAATGCAATAGTTTCGTGATTCTGAGCTACCAAATGGTAGGTATCTGGATTCAAGTTCACTTTTGGATTCCAGCAAGCGATGCCGTCTAGTTCGGTTGGAGCATGTATCAAGGTATTGGTTTGTTCGTCGAACGCAGAGCTCTGAGAACCTGTATGATCACCTTTATATCCTTCGTGCTAAAAAATAATACATTAGTTAACTATTTACTTCTTGCACTTTGTACTATACCTACTACTAAGAATACAAAATTAATGCCACCAAATTATAACTTATAATATTTTTTTTTATCCAAACCTTCCGATATAAAGTAGGAAGATAAAGCTTTTATTGCAAAAATAACACAAAAGCTCGGTCTCAGATTAGAACTATTTTTGTCTGTTTATTTAATTTGATGACATGTTCGCCTTAAACTGGCATCATTAGACCTAAACAAGTAAAACAAATACAAATTGCTCTAAAAACTAAAAATAGAAACTAGGTAAAGTATATCGTCTTGCCTTTTTGACATCAATTAACAAAATGCAAATTTCTAGCCAGAATTTATTATTTACAAAAGGTATTACAGGTATTTTAGGAGAAAAAATCAGTGATGGATTAAATTTTTTTTTACTCTTACTAATCCACACAGGTTTAAAAATATACTAATAACTTCTATACTAACTAATTTTATAACACTAACAAATCATATAAATAATAGATAACACAGGCCTGCATGAAATTTGTGATGACGTGATTTTTGATTTTTGAGTCCAGTTTTTATATAGAAATAACTAATTAAAATACAATTGGTCTCTATCACCCACAGATTTTTTTTTGCAAAAAAAAAGAAAAAATTAAAAAAAAACTTATAATAGGCGTTTTAATACATTTTAAAATGAATGTAGTACTTCAAATTCTAAATGATTGATGAATAAAAAATGATTTTCTGTGGTGCTACATACCTTCCGACTGGAGACTTTTTATCGACTTCAAAAATGAGCTTTAAAGCTGTTCTTTTACATAATGACAATGTTTTTGCTTCTGTTTCGGTCGGCCATACAGTTAAGTTAAAGGAAAACTATAAAAATTTAGAGGAATTACTTTTAAGAATACAATATAAAAATCACAACTGGGAAGTGTGTGAAGATCTAAAAATTTTAGGTCTTCTCTTAGGTCAGCAGTCTGGATTTACTAAATTTCCATGTTTCCTGTGCGAGTGGGCTAGCAGGAATCGAGAACAGCATTGGATAAAAAGAGATTGGTCACAAAGAGAGACTTTAACACGTGGAAACAAAAATGTAATACCTTTTCTCGATGTTCTCGTCAAACGAAGTGCTGATAACATAAAAACTTCAGTATACAGGAAACCCACTCACACCGGGCAATACCTTAATCACGGATCGAATCATTCAAACTCCATAAAACAGGGCATAATTCAAACTCTTTATCACAGAGCATCTAACGTTTGCAACAATCCGGAAGACCTAAATATTGAAATTTCAAACATCAAAAGAGATTTAAAACAAAATGGTTACCCTGAAACTTTTGTAACTAATACCATCTTAAAACTTAAAAATCGCGAAGTAAAAACTAATACAGAAGCTAGAGAGGAGCAAACATTTCTTACAATACCTTATGTCAAGGGGATTTCTGAAAAGATTAGAAGAATAACCAAAAACTATAATATCAAAACAGCCTTTAAATCCGGAAATACGCTTAGAAGCTTTCTTACAAAAGTAAAACCCCCCAGTAATAAAAACACAAAAAATTGTATCTATCAAATCCCTTGCGAGTGTGGCGAATCGTACATTGGAGAAACAAAAAGACCTCTTCCCGTACGAGTTAAAGAACAGCTGAAACATACTCGATATCAGGTATAGCAGAACATGTATGGACTAATTAACATAATATACAGTGGTCAGAAGCCAAGGTTTGGACACGGAACAGCACTGGAAAAAACGAAAATTTAAGGAAGCAGCTTTCATGAATCAAAATACACATATATTCAGTAAACCAAGTATAGATATCCCCAATATCTGGAAGCCTCTTCTTGTCCAAAACCAACAGCTCAAACTTCACACTCCAATAAGCACGTAGGCGGAGTCATCACGCTTCATTGCACATGGATAGTATTTAAGACAGCAGCCTTAGAATTATAATTTAGTTTACACTTGAAAACGGTTAGAGATACTAACTAACCGAAACGTTGAGTTAAGTAACAAAATAAAGACAATGGAAGTCCGACAAGGTATTTTTTTTGATTACTTTATTGTCTACCACCTTCAAACAAGTTTCAAAGTGTTAAAAAATGCAGGCCTGTGAAATTAGTAAGTGTATTTAGTCTAAACCTAATTCTCTTTTACTATGAGAGGCGTCATTTAGGTTAATAACAACGGGTAGTATATTAGTTTGCATAAATATATGAATATGCTTTACTTAATTTTTTCAGCTGCTGGCTGGTAGGTTGTTTCTAACATTTTTAATTAGCTTTATGACACTCGCACTTAGGGTAGGGGAAAAATTTTTGCTTTCCCCTTTGGTTGTTGATACATATACTCTATAGGGTTAAATGATACAGTGGAAGACGTAAGACAGTATCATTTATAAAACATAATGAAACGCCCCAGACCCGGAGCTGTTTTTCGCGTAAAAATATCCATAAAATTTCTTAAGGGTAAAATAAAATAACTAATATTTTTGGGATTAATAATATGTGCAGAGGAACCCTCGTTTTAATGAAAGCTTAAAAGCAACAAAATGTTTAAAATTTTACCCTCTTATCGACAAACGGATGCTAACAGGTTAAATTCTTTGAGTTTAGAAGAACAGATGGCCCTGAAAGCGGGGGAGAGTTTATAAAAGGGAGAAAAACCGACGCGCAAAAGGAGACTCGGCATTTTCCCAATCACAAGTTAAGGTCGTTTCACTGCCAGGTTCTGCCGTGTGTGTTCGGGTTTGTTCGGTTTATTCGAGCTATATAAAAATCTAAATATTTTTACTTTAATTTCATTCTTACAAATATTTCTATCAAAAGTGCTAATCAGAAAATTATCAAGTCATAAATAAATGGGGAGTCAAAATAGCAAATAAAGTCGGCCAAGTCTGCAAGACAAAATTGGCTATTAATTATTTTAAAATAAAAAGGGAGCCAAAGCTTAACGGCACTATTTGTAACTGTAACGAAAATCAACATACTTTTGATTTCTGAGGGTCATAAAATATGGGTCAAAGTCGCAGACACGTACCTTTTTTGTTTAGGTAACTTGTAAGATATGTTGTTTGTCTCCCAAGGTGTTTTATTTTGTGGTACTTAAGAACAAAGATTGGACATTATTAATAATGTGCAATAATAATGCCATCGTATAAAAGCAAATAATAATCTGCAATGCTAGGTAAAGAAATGGGGAAGGATTAAGGGAAATATTTTAATTGACAATATACAAGTAAAGTTATCAGAAAGGGATATAATTATTTGGTATGATGTTGCCTGTAGAACCTTAATTTCTAATAGATGTGTACATAAAACGGTGTGATGGGTTTTTTCTAAAAAGAATGTCCGACAGCAGGAATGTCTTGAGTGACCACTGCTGTAGACCGTTGTCGTTCGGCTTTCTAATAATATTGTCGGATACGGATTGGTATCCTTAAAAGTGACAATATAAAAAACAACGGCCACTTGAGAAGAAAAGTGACACATGCGGAAAGTGGGCGAGCTCCTAACTTTTATTGCACTTTTATAAATTATATGTTTGAAATGTCCGAAAAGACCGTTGTCGCTCGCCTTTCACCAAACTACGTAGTACCTTTATACCGAACGTGTATGTAAATCTATAAAAATACTCTGTAACTGAAATGATAAATAATTTTAATAATCATACGTACACGAAAATGGGGCGATATGTAAGAAAATAAATTGCAGATTAACAGGGAACCAATTAAAACAGAGTATGGTCGCAGACAAAAGGTAATCGTAAAAAAGGGGTATTTTGGGAGATAAAGTGTCACCATTACAGTCGCAGACGTAATTGGTAACAAACGGTAAAACATTACTTATTATTGTCGCAGGCATAAGAGGTAATATCTGAGATAGTGTCACCATTCTGTTGCAGACAGATGTTGGTGCAAATGGGCTACATGATGGGAGACAGACCATCTTAGACTAAGTTTAATGAACCTCCTTAATTTTCATTTACTGGAAGCGGAATATACCGCAACATAGGGAAACAGAATAAGATTAAAGCTAAAAAATCTTAAAACCTGACAAACTTTTGCCGTTGTACCAAACTTTAAAAGAACCTAAATATAAACACAACGTAGACAGGGTCGAACCACAAGATTTGACGATTACAGCTAGAGTGACGGATTTTTTCTGCAGGTAATGAACACACCGGGGGTCGGTCAGTTTCAATACGTATTGTTTTTTTAATGTTAAGTGTATTTAAGGCTTCTAAAAGTTGTTTTTATTTGTAACTTAATTCAAAATAAATATCATTTTCTAATAAATATTCTTGTATTTCAATTTACTATTTGATCTGTTTGGCGCTCTGTATAGCAAACGACTGCGATAACTAGCGTTATCAATTATAATTATTTTATTGTTGGGTATATTTTTAAAAGCAGTGGCGTAGCGTGCAGGGGGCCAGGGGGGGCGACCGCCCCCCCCCCCCCCCCCCGCCGCTTGAGCCCTTTTCCAAACGGCGCCCCCTTTCCACTCTCCCAGTAGTTTCCAGTTCCAGGTTTTAATAAGGTTATTATTTGTTTATAACTTTAAGAGTAAAGAAACATAAAATAAACCTGCTACCTATTTCGAGATTCTATTTTATTTTTACTACTTGATTTAATTTATAATAAAAATATTTTGCCACGACCAATAATTTGTATTATTTCAGTTATTTTGCTGTAACAATTAAAACATTTTTGAAATCTCTAATTTACTAAAGACTAAATTTTATCTTTTTAAAAGTGTGTTATTGTCGCCAATGAGAATACCTATATGCTCATATTATTATGTAATATGCATAAAATATTTTATAGAGTTTTAACAAAATTCCCCTTGCCGTGTTCATGTGACCATTTTAGACATGACGAAACAAAAACTTTTTACAAAATTTACTAAACAAACGAAATTATGCATTATCAGTAAGGCGCCCTTTCAACAAGGGCGTAGATAAGGGGGTAATTACCCCCCCCCCCCCCCAGAACCCATAATGAGCCATGAAAACGAAGCACTTTTTTTTTACTTGATTAATTTTCTGGATCTTGTGTATTTTATATTTTTCCTACTTGAAAATCAGGCAACTTCATTAAAAAAAAGCGTGACACCCAAAAATTTTTTGCCTGCAGCGCGTTTTTTTTTCTTCCCCATAAAAGATACTACGCCCTTACTTTTGAAGTTTCCGCCCCCTCCGCCCCTTCAACCACGCTACGCCACTGTTTAAAAGGTAGTTTTCAAACCAATTTTTTAAAAGTTCGGCAGTTGTGTCTTTATGGTAATCCAAGCTCGAATCCTTAAGATTGTTGACAGACAACAGCAACCAGTTTAGAACCCATCAATCTTCCGATCCAGCGTGAATTATTGTAATTATTTTTCCTTTATTTGAAAGTATTTTCGTCTGACACTTTGAACCAGAATCGGCCCATCCTTTGGACACTGTGCCATGTTTCACCCAGGTAAAATATAGACCTGTTTTCTGATCTATATTTCTTAACTTACTGTGAAAACGACTCTGTGAAGAGTGGCACGGCTAATATTTAAGTCAGTTTATCCAAAGTAGGAACAACCTGTTCTTTATAAAGGGAATATATCTTTCTTCTTAACGTGTTACGATATCTTTTATAGACGACATTGGCGCTTTTGTAAATTAACAGGTTTCCTTCAAAGCATCTTGTTTGATGAATCCTCTATTTATTAATGATTCATACACATTCTTAACAATTTATTTGCAATTATTGCAAAAATACTTTAGTCCACATAATATTTATTTTATAACCCGACGCGTTTTGCTACAATGTAGCTTTATCAAGAGATTTTTTCAATTGAGTTACACTCAAATGAGTAATTTGTTGAAACGATGTGATAAAATTAATGGAAAAATTCTTCTGATAATTAAATTTGGTATCTTTGAGAAAAATGGACCAAAACTTACCTTCCAGAAGTAGTAGTTGTTGTTGGACACAAAGGTTGAATTCTGTAAAACTTTAGTGTTGACTGAAAATTCGTTATGGCTGATATAGGGATGGAAATAAAGAGTTCGATATCTGAAAGCAACAAACGTGTCTGTTAAGAAATGCAAAGAGAATTATAATGGTTTCTATAAACACAAAATTTTTCGTTTTATTTATCCTGTGAGTTGTGTAGAACCTTTTTCTGCTGACAGAACTTAAGAAAATTTAATTTATTCATAAAGCCAACCGTCCGGACTGCCAATTTAATTCTTGATATGCTAAGTAACGCAACCCAAATTTGTCATGTTGTAAACTCTATCCCCGGATCTATTGCGACCACGATCCCTTATAACTACGATTTAAAAAAATAAATCGTTAATAACTTGAAACAATCTATTTTATATTTTAAAAATCAGCTCTTTTCTTGAGATTTAGAACACTCTATATTTCTATTATCGAACCAATTAATAAATATAATTTGTAGGTAAGAAATATATTTAGGCTCTTCATCCATTATACTATAATATAATTAGGTAATATGTATTACATAATTGCGTCAAAATATTTCGTAAGTATATAAAATAAAATACAATAAAGTAAAAATATGTTATACCATGGTATTATAAATATTTCTCATAAAAAAAATAACAAAATAATATAAATAAAATATATTTTTAGAAGTTACAAAATACACCTTATATCCAGGGGCGGCTCGTGGTATTTGAAAGTGGTGAGGCACAGTTGAAAAATTTTTTTTTAGCAAGGTTAGATTTTAAAGTTTAGACAAGTTTTTTAAATCATTGTAACCAGATTTTGACCAAACTTTGTCGCTATTATTTGTTGCAAACAGAATACACGGCCAGCAAAATAATTTGTTTAACGTTACACTACCAGTAAGCCAGTCGTACTTTTCGTACCAAGTGTTTTGAAAGCTCCGATTTGATTTCCCCACCCCACCGATAGTAACAAGACGTTTACTCAAATCTGGAACAGGTCGCTTTACTTCTTTTACTATGTACAATTTATCTTTATAGGAATTAGTTGAAAAATTCTGCTCATTTACTAAGAAATTAACAAGATCACATGTAGGATTGCGAATGGGTAGGATTGGGGAAGTTGTGACGCTGTGCTAGGTCCCGCTGAATCCATTTTTCGCTAATAAGCACAAAACAAATAAACTAATAAGTAATAAAAGTAATGTAATAGTAATATTTTAGAAAAATCACTGCCCACTGTCCCAAAAATCAGTACGGAAAACCACAAAAGTATTTACCGAAAACTATAATAAAACGGAAAAACAACCTGTTAATCTAATAATAGCATTTCTCCAAATTCATCTAATATATTAGATTAGTCCCCTCGCGTTCGCATTAAATTTACGTAGAGAGTTGAGGCTGGCCTCAAAAGAATGTTTTTATGCTCTATTTAAAGCTAGATTCGACTGGACTATTACGGTATCATACAAGACATTAGTTATGTTCACTAATACGCCAGACAAGGAAGCGGGAGGCCGGGCCTCTAACCATATACGACCGCATGCAGAAATGAGATGGATGATATAATAACAAAACACGCAACGGATCAGGAAAGACAAGGAAGCGCGAGACCGGCTTCTACCATATACGACCGCATGCAGAAATAAGATGGATGATAGATGATATTTCTAGCGAAGCGCGTTCAGATTGATGGCATTAATTCTAATGGATATATTATGCAATTATGTAAATAGTAAAATATTATAAATTTGTAATTTATTTAATTTGCAAAATTATTGGTGAGGCACTGCCTCACCTGCCTCATAGGAGAAGCCGCCACTGCTTATATCACCTAATTGTTTTTTTACTTTATGACATTACCTCGCACAATAACGTGTTAATGGTTTATTGTAAAAGAAGTAATAGCTTATACAACCATTATAGAGTAAGGGTGAGATTACAGAAGCTCTGCATCTGACGTCTGCAGCTGCAAGTAGCAGTTTGCAGATGCAAATGACAAAATTAGAATTCCAGAAAACATTTGCAGAAGGTTAGAAGGTCCTGCAGACTTGCAGAATGTATAAAATTTGTTAAAAACTAACGTATATTTTGGGGATTTGCAATTTGTATCAGATTTCTAAGTAAAAAAAAACAAGGGAAAGTTAAGAGTTAAGATCATTAATTCATTATTGCCATGGATTTGGGCATATTCCACGTAGTATTTGGCCGTCGATATCAATAAACCAGAAGTAGTAAAGCGGTTTAAGTATTGTAACTGTAAGTGAAACAACCCATTTTAGTATAGCACAAATACTTTTTACTATAAAGTACCTGTTTAAACAGCACAAGATAAGTATTCTTCTCTTCTAAACCGAAAATAAAGTGACAACTGGAATGCGGCATCAAGTTAACAAACAATAACAATAACATGTTTTCTTTTTTTTACAGTCCGCGCTGGCAAAAGCCAAATTATGGTATCAATTGATGCTAAAATGGCCAGTTTTTTTCTGGCTTTCTAGAATACCAAAATACAAAAGTAAATAATGGGATATCCCTTTTCAACACAATGACATATCTTTACATTTTAAAAATAGTTGGGGGCGGTTTCTACCACCTGATAAAAATACCAAACTAAAAATACACGCATCCGTAGTTCTGTATTTTTTCAGCACATAAAGAGGTTAATTTAACTTATATTGAAAAGAATTGGACTACTTCTTCAAAATTAACTTATATTGTTATCTATGTATATAGTTTTGGGTAAGTTTAAGGTTCTAGGTAAAAAATGATAGTATGTTTTATTCAAGACCTGTAAAATGGTGGATTTTTGGGAGCCACCTAGGCTCAGATTACCTAACTAATTAGGCAGTATATTGAAAAATGTCCGTAACTTGAGTAGGTCGTAACTGTATGTCTATACGACTAGTGGTAGTAAGCTCTATATTATATTCCTGCTAAATACATACCCATCTGCTTGTCTGGGTCCAAGGGCAACGCCAAACAAAGCATCATTCAATTGAAAGTTGAGACCTTGGAACCAGGAGTTGCCATGAAGAGGTTCCATATTAAAGAAATTGTGTTTGAATGTCCAAGAGTCATTTTGTCCAAAGGAGTAAATAATAAGGGCGTTGTTACCATGGTCAGTTATGTATGCGTATGCATCATCACAGTTGCCGTCTTTTATATCAATAACCTAAAAATAATATATTTTTGCATTGCATGGTCATATTAAAAGAAAGTGTTTGGTAAGTTAGGACTTTTAAAATACCACTTCATTTATTTCTTACAAATGACCTAATATACTTACAATTTGTGCAAAGAAAGTACCGTCTGATTGATCTGTAGGTTTTAACGGGTAATTACGGATTATTTCGTCAGTTTCAAGGTCAATAACAATGATTTTGGCGGGACCGATTTTAACAGGATCATTAAAAAAATTCGTTTTACCGACATCCATGGTCCAAAGACGGCTGCAGGAATCTACGCTCGCTCTAGAAATAGAATAAAACCTACCTTAAGATTTAAATTTTCACATTAGAAAAATTATCGCATCCCATGCGAGCATGAAAAATATTTTAAATCGACACTAAATATTATCTTAAGCGAAATGAAAAATTCGTAGAAAATGATAAGCTCTTTATTGCAGTTTCCAGTGCCGAAGAAGAAAACATTGATTCAGAGAAACTGAATCGTTTGCAAACTTTGGTCATATAACTTAAACTCCATGAGAGATTACACTCGGTAAAGCAGTTTTTACAGTCGGCAATACTTCCTGCAAGTTGCAATTCTCTTGCTTGTAAGCTTGCGCAGTTACTATCCAGCTGATCAGATTTGGCAGATATGATCAGCTGGCTCATAACTGCGCATGCTTACAAGCAAGAGAATTGCAACTTGCAGGAAGTATTGCCGACTGTAAAAACTGCTTAACAGACTTATAAAAACACTGGAGAAAGTTAGCTGAGTTAGCTGTGTTCGATATAATTTTTCAGCAACGAATGACATTCTCTGATACATGTCAGTTACTGGTGAGTACTAGGGCGTTTGTCTGTAGCACAGCGACTTGTGAGTCTATACTATAACAATAATAATACCTTTAGAGTTTAAGGGTGAGTTCCAAGTTAGGTAAGTATTTATGTACAGGGTTTTTCCGTATATTTTGGAGCACCCCTGGAGCTTTTATTTAAAGGCCTAGAAAAAACTTTAAATTACCAAAGTTGCATGATTTCTCCTGAACTGCCAGAATTTGTTTTTGGACAAAACAAATGAACATCGTAAATTTGTTTAATAATGCCAATGTCGATTTTTTTGAAAGGAACACGTGTATATTAATTTTTTTTAACTCCTCACTCTTTTCTGATCCCAAATATGTATATGTCGTAGGCTCATAGTGAAATCCGTCATTTCATGAAAAGCCTAGTCATATCATGCTGCACGCTAAAAGGTATATTTGCAACTGGTTTGTTCGTTGTTACCCAGAGCATTTTTTTCAATTTTTTTTTAATTTAATTTAAATTTTATTTTTATAAAATAATATTAGTTAAAAAAATTGAAAAAAAAAATGCTCTGGGGAACAACGAACAAACCAGTTGCAATATACCTTTTACCCACGCTTCATGATATGACTAGGCGTTTCATGAAATGACGGATTTCACTATCAGCCTACGACATATATATGTTATATGTTTACTTTAGTCGTTTAGGCAAAATTTCATTTCAAAATATTGCCGATTGGAAAATCTATATTGGTGTGAGGAAAACATGCTAGAACATAATGCTTATTCAGTAACAATAATTAATATAATAATGATAATAATTTATGAAACAATATTATGGTTCTATATATCCACCACGACTGTCATAGCATTTTTGAATATTATCTTGCCATTTCCGTAAAGCGTTTGTTACAAAAACCAAATTTTCCCTTTTAAGTAGTAAAACTTCTTGTTCTATTTTTTGACGAAGAATATTTGTGTTTTCTGGCCTATCATAATAAATCTTATTTTTCAAATAGCCCCATAAAAATAGATCTAGAGGTGTTAGGTCTGGGCTATTTGCGGGCCACCTAATCGGACCATTTCTACCAATCCAGAGATTATAATCATTATTTAAATATGCAACCACAGATTGAATGTTGTGTGGAGGTGCCCCATCTTGTTGCCAAATTAGTTCTTGCCGATTTGGGATGTTTTGCAATTCATGCTCAATTTCATGTTCTAAAAAGTTTCTATATCGATCCCCATTAAGAGTTCCTTGAAATGTAATAGGCCCCAAGATCTTGCCTCTCAATATTCCGCACCAAACATTTAATGACTGTCTGCCTTGTACCTTAACAACTTGATATTGGTGAGTATTTTTTGTTGACCAATACCGCTTAATCTTCCTATTAAACATGCCAGATGTTGTAAAAGAAGCCTCATCTGTAAATATGATTTTATTTGTCAAACCTGCATCCTCTCTCATAAGACGTAAAATTTAGGCACAAAATTGAAATCTTTGACGAATGTGGTCTTCCGTGAGACCTTGCACTGGCGTAACTCTATATGGAAAATACTTATGCTTTATTAACACACTGTAAATTTTTTTCCAGGATTTTTGAAAATGCGTTGCTGCTTTTGGTATGGAACGAAATGGATTTTCTAAAAATAAAATGGGAAATTTATAAACTTTTGCAAACAATTAAAAACTCTAATATAACTTACCTACAAAATATAACAATATGTCTAAATCATCTTCGCTTTCTGGCACAGTTCGTTTGTGAGAACTAATTTTGTAACATTTAATAGGTTTGGAAAACTAAATATTTAAAGTGACACAAATTAAGGGGGGTTGAACCAGGTTAGCTGATGAATCATGGGAAAATTACAATTCAGTTCCTAAGTTTATCTGTATCGGTACGGTCTAAATTTAATTGGGTAAACTCTTGTGTAGTGAATTTCCTATTTCCTTCTCTCACTATGGTAAAAGTGAAATTATTTTGGTTTAAGCTGTAATAGTTCTTGATAAATACTAACTTACTACTAAAACTTAAGATGTTTATTAAAAATGATATTTTTGTCATATCAATATGACAACTAACAATTTTATTTTTTAACAACTGGTACCTAACTAAACAACTAGAAATAGAGAAATAGTGTGGCACCTACAGTTGCTGACACACCCAAAAACAGCAGCTTCAAAATTGATTTCTGCAATATCAGAGGGCTTAATACCAACATCAATTCAGTCCACCAGCACTTACAAACATCCAAGCCCCATGTGCTCGCACTGACCGAGACAAAGGTCAGATCGTCAACGAACACCGTCAGCTATTTATATCCTGGATACGATTTTTCTTTCCGATTTAGACGCAACTTTGGGGTCTGTCTCTTTATCCGAGATGATCTTTGCTGCCAACGAGAGGACACACTTGAAACAGCAGAGTTTGATGTAATGTGGTTTAAAATATCAACGCAGAAAATCACCAAGTTTATCTGCTGCCTTTACCGTCCTCCAAGTGACACCCATTACAGAGCACTCTTCTCGTCACTAGCAAACACAATTGACTTCTTGCAAACCAACCATCCTAATGCCGAAGTCGCTATCTTTGGTGACTTTAACGTCCACAATATCAACTGGCTCAAATACTCAAATACCAACGATGAACAGGGTCGTGAGGCGGAATCTTTTGCGATCAGTTCTGGTCTAACTCAACTCGTGGAAGAACCAACGCGAATTCCAGACCGAGATGGAGATTTTGCTAGTCTTTTAGATCTCTTTTTGACATCCAACCCTGACCTATACACAGTCACCGTTCATCCTCCATTAGGATCTTCCGATCACAAACTTATTTCAACTCTAAGCGAGCTGCCAATTTGTTCTGAACAACCTCCTAAACCTCGTAAAATTTGGCACTACACATCAGCTAGTTGGGAAGACCTAAGGGACCATTTTCGCACTTTTCCTTGGCTGGAAGTATGCTTCTCTTCAGATGATCCATCCGCTTGTGCTCAAGAGGTCTCCGATGTCATTCTTACTGGCATGGAAGCCTTTATTCCTTTCTCCAAGAAGCGCCCTTCGAATGGCAAGCCCTGGTTTAGCAAGAACTGCGAGCGTGCTGTCAGAGCTAAAAATCTAGCTTACCGACAATGGCGTAAAAATCCTACCGATGTGAATCGCACCATCTTTGTTACCGCTCGAAACCAGTGCAAGCAAACGATAGATCAAAACAAAGAGGCTCACAACATGAGGATCAAAAATAAACTTCTCGCCAGTCCTAACGGATCTAGGTCCTTTTGGTCAGTCGCTAAGGCCGTCAGTCAAAATTTTACCAAATCAAATATTCCACCGCTAACACGTTCTGACGGCACAATAGCAACCACGGCTGAAGATAAAGCGAACTTACTTGCAGAACTCTTTGCTTCACACTCTACGGTAGACTTTCAGGGAAAAACACCCCCGAACATTCCAGCAGTTCGATCGGAAATGACTGATATCGTATTCCGTCAGCGTTCTGTCAAACGAATTTTGGGGCTCGATGCCAAAAAAGCTTCTGGTCCAGATGAAATTCCTATTATAGTGCTCAAGAAATGCGCCGATGAACTCACACCAGTATTTTGTAGACTTTTTAACTTATCCTACAAAAAAGGAATATTTCCATCTTGCTGGAAAAAGGCGCGAGTCCAGCCTATACTAAAGAAAGGCAAGAAAACCCTGCCAAACAACTATCGACCAGTCGCATTGCTTTCAGTTATATCAAAGGTGATGGAGAAAGCTATTAATCAACAACTTATAAAATACCTGGAAGGCCTTAAAATTATCAGCGACCATCAGTATGGTTTTCGTAAGTCCAGATCAACAGGAGACCTGCTAGCCTATGTCACTCATCTTTGGAGCAACGCAATCGAACATCATGGGGAGTCCCGGGCTATTGCACTGGACATCTCTAAAGCCTTTGACCGTGTCTGGCACGAGGGGCTCCTAAGCAAACTGCGTTCTTATGGTATGCCCGGTCGATTTTGTTCATGGTTGTCTAGCTTCCTCAAGGACCGCTCTCTGCAAGTGGCGATTGACGGGTTTCTCTCAGACACCTTCACCATCAATGCTGGTGTTCCTCAAGGGTCCATATTATCTCCCACTCTCTTCTTACTGTACATTAACGACCTTCTAGCGAAAACAGAAAATCCATTATATTGCTTTGCTGACGACAGCACACTTATCTCATCTTTTACTTTGAAACCTCAAACATCGGCTACTGACGCACATCTTCGCAGACAACATGAGGTATCACGCCTCAATAAAGACCTGGAAGAAATTTTGTCTTGGGGTGACAGTAACCAAGTCGAATTTAACGCTCAAAAAACCCAGGCTGCAGTTTTCTCTAAGAAGGTCAACATTGCAGAACCCGATATCGTTATGGCAGGACACGCAATTCCACTGACTTCGTCTATTAATTTGCTGGGTGTCAACCTGGGAGGAAATATGTCTTGGCATAATCACGTAGTGGCAATCGCCAGGGCAGCTTCTCAGAAGCTCGGTATACTTTTCCGTACCAAAAAGTTGTATACACCTCAACAACTTTTGACACTCTATAAAGCCCAGATTCGACCATCACTGGAATACTGCTCTCATATCTGGAGTTCTGCACCGAAGCATACCCTTCGGTTGTTGGATTCCATCCAAAGGAGAGCCGTTCGTCTAATCGGCGACCACGAGCTGACTAAGAACCTCGACAGCTTAGAACATCGAAGACAGGTTGGTGATTTGACTCTCTTCTACAGATATTTTCATGGCAAGTGTTCGACAGATATTGCCCGCTCGATTCCACCTAGAGTAATGCATAGCAGAAACACACGACGAACCACTGCCGCCCATCCCTATGTGGTTCAACTTAGTACACCCCGAACATCATTGTTTCAGAACTCTTTCATTTGGAGGACGTCATCTTTGTGGAACGGCCTTTCTGAGACCGTGTTTCCAACCGAATATAACCTCCAACGATTCAAGAAAAACGTGAATCGCTTTCTTCGCACACGCACCGCTCCCAGAGCGCCTTAAAGGATTTTCCTATAGTGCTTGTGCTCGATCATAAAAAAAAAAAAAAAAAAAAAAAAAAAAAAAAACTAATCCTAGCTTATATACTATTTAAATATATAATACATCTTTCCTTTCCCTAATAAATAATTGGAAGCTGAAAGTTCTAACACTAGAAACACTTAATCAAAACAAATAACAAATAAATAAATAATTCATAAATCATAAATCACTTGGTAAAACTTGGAGAACCTTTTATGTCTGGTCTATTTCGCCTAAATATTTGTCCTGACAAATCTTTGACAAGGTAAAACCTAGGTGCTTCCAGTACTGGGTGCTTCATGGATATTAACACTTTTTGCTGAGTCCCAAGATTTAGTTCTGTGGTTATATATGACAACAGTGTCTCCTGGCTTCAATGGAATTAAATTTAATAACGGTTTCAGTGTTTAGTAAATGGTAAATGGTTGGTAAATTAATAAAGTGTAACAATCAAGGTAGGATATAACCTTACTTTTTATAGTTATAATTATGTCATACGGCAGGAGTTTCAAAATGAGGAAACCTCCGCATATTGGGCAAAAGGAGTCGGGTAAAAGGAACCGTATGGTTTCTTTTGCCCCGTCCAGCATTTTTTTAGATATCTAAACGATAACTACATTTTTCAGATGGTGTATCTCTACAAGAGAAAAACTGAACATGGCCGCTCTTGGGCTGAAGAGGATACGGCCGCTGCCATCGATAGTGTAAGGCAGAAAGATCTTTCAATTCACAAAGCTGCCCTTAAGTTTAATATAAAGTACCTAATAAGCTTCAAAAACATACATGTAAAGAAAAACACTTCCAAAAAATGTCTAGGCAAGTATAATAAAGCGGTCTTTTCAGAACACGAAGAAAATGAATTTGTCGATCATATAAAAAAGTTAGATGGGCACCTGACAGTTCAATGCCTTCTGGTTTAATAGAAGTAAACTTACCATCTGCCTCACAAAACAATGTGCTATCTAATGTCGATGAAAGCAAGGAGCCTTTCGACTTAAAATCTGCTACTCCTCCTATCTCCAATTGACTTATTTTAACACGAATTTTTCAATTACCTTGAAATTAACTCCCCGTTTCGATGTAACACCTAAACCTTTAGTTGCTTTTAATAAGCCCATGAGCAGTAATAAAATTAAAATAACTGATATTCAGGTGATTCCCAAATGCACTCAACGTGTTCAAAAAACAACACGAAATAAGTGTCAAAAATCCGAAATTTGGACTTCAACTCCCGTTAAAGAAGAACTAAGAAATAAGGTCTCAAATGCCAAGAAGCAAACAGTTAAACATAAAATAGGTGAGACATTTAAGGTGTTTCCTACGTTAAAGATTCCAAAACATACATTAGAAAAAATTCCCAGATCTTGCATCTTACGCAAGCATCCTATGTATTGAAAATACCTGACACAGCTTTAAAATTTTAATGTCCTATGTGATGTAATTAAAGCCCATATTCTAATTTGTGTTTTATAAAAGTTTAAAAAATGTTCTTTAATTCTACAGGGTCCGCCCAAATTTGGTTAACAAATGGGATAATTTTTTATTATTGATTTCTCAGAAAATTTTATTTTACATAAAAGTTTTGCGTCAGTGACTCAAAAAAATTTAAAAACTGAAACAGCCATATTAACAGTTAATATGTAAAGTTAATATGAAAAGTGTAAAAACTCAATAAGGGCAAAAATTTTATTTTTAACTTTACTTTTCTGAAAACTATTAGCACTAGAAAAAAACTTTATTTAACTTTTTATCTTGGATTTATTAGTTCTTTAATATGGCTGTTTCAGTTTTTAAATTTTTAAAAAATTTTAAGTCACTGACGTCATATTTTTCTATTTTATATTTACCCTGTATATGCCACAGAAGATTTGAATACGTCCAAATGATTTACTCAAGATGCAAAACTTTTATGTACAATAACATTTTCTGATAAATCAATAATAAAAAAATTATCCCACTCTCTTTTCTCCATGCTGTTTGACTTTGGCATTATAATAATATTGGCATTATAATATTAGGCATTATAATAAATATAATTATAGTTTCATGAGATTATTTTCTGTTGTTTTCATTATTTTTCAGAAACACCTATTTCTTTTTTGGTAGGTCTTGCACCGCCACTGTAATTGAGATAAATAATTTGTTTAGTTTTATCAAGTACTAAAAATTGTGTTTTCTTTTTTTCAGACCACATTTACCACCTATACAATTTTCTTAGAACTTCCCTGCACACCACCCATAAGAGAGGCTTATTTTAAATAGAGAAAATAATTAAAGCCCACATTCTAATTTAAATTTGTATTTTGTAAAAGTTTAAAAAATGTTCTTTAATTCTATAGGGTCCGCCCAAATTTGATTAACAAATGGGACAATTTTTTATTGATTTCTCAGAAAATTTTATTCTACATAAAAGTTTTGCATCTTGAGTAAATCATTTTGGCGTATTCAAATCTTCTGTGGCATATACAGGGTGAATATAAAATAGAAAAATATTACGTCAGTGACTCAAAAATTTTAAAAATTTAAAAAGTGAAACAGCCATATTAACAGTTAATATGAAAAGTGTAAAAATTCAATAAGAGCAAAAATTTGATTTTTAACATGACTTTTCTTGAAAACTATTAGCACTAGAAAAAAACTTTATTTAAATTTTTGAGTCACTGACGTCATATTTTTCTATTTTATATTCACCCTGTATATGCCACAGTAGATTTGAATACGTCAAAATGATTTACTCAAGATGCAAAACCTTTATGTACAATTACATTTTCTGAGAAATCAATAATAAAAAAATTATCCCATTTGTTAACCAAATTTGGGCGGACCCTGTATATGCAATTATTGTGCTCCCACTTTTTGCCTCCCACTCTTTTTTTTTCGATATAATATTCCGATTTAAATAACGTGAACTTACCTTATTTAACAAAATTTTTATGGCAGTCTTCAAAACACAAATATATACATAATTATATAACTTATCTCAATAAAACACTTTTTAACAAAATTATTATGGCATTCTTTAAAACACAAACTAAAACTTAACATTATTTACTTGCCGAGTCATATTTGTCTATTTTATATTCACCCTGTATATGCCACAGAAGATTTGAATACGTCAAAATGATTTACTCAAGATGCAAAACTTTTATGTACAATAACATTTTCTGAGAAATCAATAATAAAAAAATTATCCCATTTGTTAACCAAATTTGGGCGGACCCTGTATATGCAATTATTGTGCTCCCACTTTTTGCCTCCCACTCTTTTTTTTCGATATAATATTCCGATTTTAATAACGTGAACTTACCTTATTTAACAAAATTATTATGGCAGTCTTCACAACACAAGTATACATAATTATATACCTTATCTCAATAAAACACTTTTTAACAAAACTATTACGGCATTCTTTAAGACACAAACTAAAACTAAACATTATTTTATTTACTTGCCGACTTTACGCTGTTATTCATATTTATATTTACCAATACAAGTACTATCAGAGTATTATGTTACAAACAAGACCGCTCGAGATATTGCGGTGTTGGGTCGCGACACCGCGACACCAATGCAAAGTTTGCCTAAAAACGATCCCAGTAGTATTTTCAATACTAAAACTATTGGTATATTTACAAAAATTATTCTGAATTAAGTAGTCCTGGCTGCCCGGGTCGCGTAGGAAGCGTATTTCGAAAAGCGTCCCCATTTGGTCTCCGGCACAGTGCCGAAATCGGGACGTATTAATCGACTCAAAATGTACGTGAAAAACGTACTTGAATTATCTACTCGGGGCGACGTATTAGAGACGCATTTCTTGCAAGATTTGCAGTAAATTCGCTAGGAAATCCGTGTCGTTTTAGTCCCTGCTATTTACACGCCATTTAATTAGAAAATATAACGCGAACCAATTTCTTCGGGCAATAGCAGTCGGCTGTACTTTTATTTTGCGGGCTAGCCGTTTTTGCATTGTTTTATCCGAATTGAACGTCATAATATGTGCAGGTGTTTGCAGATTGTTCAAAACTTTGACAAACTTGGAAATGTTGTTCCTAGTATCCCCATTTATGTCCTTTTTAAGAACTGTAGTTTTTATGCGTTGAAACTGTTCATTGATTTTATTCACGTTGTCAATATACCAGTCCATTCTTACTTTTCGATCGATACTTTTAGTAAAAAATGAAGGCTGGGAATTTCCAATAGGAATATCTGGATTATAACCTTCCCCGAGTTCTTCATTGAGGCCCGAAGAAATTTCATTTGAAATACTGCTTTGCTCGGACATTTCACTGAAAAATTGAAGGTGGAATATCCTTTCCTAGGGCCAGCTGCGCTAGTTCTTTGTGATCGAACTCACTTATGCAAAAACGGCGCGCTTGGACAAGAACACGTTGCGTCTATACAATCGATAGTATAGTATTCATGTCCTTTTTCACTTTTGACATGGAAAACATCATCACTGATTTTCAAAATTTCTTGAATTTTTTTGATTTTTTCACAAAATTTCTTGTAAGCTAGAGTAAGCCTCCTTGATCTTGAATTAGCAAAATGAATTAACCTTTTTTTGTGGTAAAGTTCAAATGTTTTTGTTACAAAGTCCACTAATGCACACAAATTAAATGCTTTACAACGCTGAATGCACAAAATATAAAAATAGCGCGGACGATTGACGAAATCGAGACGGATTTCCTAGCGCATTTACTACAAATCTTGCATGAAATGTGTCTCTAATACGTATCCTCGAGTTGATGATTCAAGTACGTTTTTCACGCACATTTTGAGTTGATTAATGCATCCCGATTTCGGCACTGTGTCGAAGACCAAATGAGGACGCTTTTCGAAATACGCGCCCGGGTCTCCCCTACTTTCTATTTACATTTTTGTATTAGTTTTAGTTTTCCTTTTCTTTTGTAACCTTTGGACCTTTCTTTTCTCTTCAATATTGAAATAGATTTAAGTGTTTTAAGAATCTGGGGTTTTATTTTAAAAATCGATAAGGAAGATTCCGTATCCAGGGTTGGCGGGTTTGCCAGTTGAGTGTCGCTGCTCTTTGGTTTCCCAACTCATTGCCTAGGCCTTGCTGTTGGGATATCCACAACATATTGGCTAATTGGTTTACATTGGTAAGTCATTGAAATTTAACACAAACTCAACTAACAATCCATAATGACGCCGAGACTATCCAGAACTACTCCCAATTGTCTGCAAGAGTGCTCTTGCTATAATATCGCCTTAGTTCTTTTTTTCTCCCAAATCTACCCTTATGTGAAGGGACAGATCTAGTATTTTCGGTTAGAAACGCAACCAGTGATAATGAATTGAATAATAATGAGTATTCACCTGAAGACGACTGGAGATACTACCAGTTGAAACGTTGTGATATGAAAAACTAAAGGCAAGTCCAAAACACATCTATTACTCATAACGAATTAGGTTTATTATAGTCAGGACGCTACCATTTGCTTTTGTAATAAGTTTTCAGTAATATACTAGATCAATTCCGTCACATAATGAATAGGCAGTTCCCGAGCAATCGGACGACTTGGTTGCTCGTTAAAGGTGGTTTGTTTTGTTTTGCTGGAATTGTTAAAGACGAATAAGTCAGACTGAAGGTGTCGATATTAACAATATAATTGATTAACATGCATACCTTATAATTATGTTTATTTTTATTTAATAATTGCCCACCCTCTCACCACTTACCTTGGAGTATTAACAATGGTGTCTGATGAATAATGGTCGATGTCATGGTTGTCCCAGCTGGGATAGGGATTGAGAACGGGTGATTTTTCTGTTGTGTTGAGATCAAAGTAGGCGAGGGTGGCAGCGATACCATTAAACCACCTAAAATAATAGTTACTTAATGATTTTATAATTGAACCAGTTTTTCGATTGAAATGAACTTTGAGTAGGTAGTTTAAACTGTACGATTTTATGAGTCAACAAACTTATAATATAACTGTTAAAAAACGATATTTTTCCACACTTAGAAGACAACGAATACGATGTCTGCGAAGAGCTCCACTCAAGCAACAAATTTAATTAAAGACTAAGAAGTGATGCTGACATTTTCTTAATTAAAAAATAAAAAATGTTTACCGATCATTTTTTATTGGTCTATTTTAACTGGGTCACACTCAAATTTTGTCCTGTGTCTCCCCATAACTGAGCTACAGCCTCCTAAGGGGGGACTCTGAAGATGGTTATTTTAAAATATTTTCGAAACCCTCCAAGTCCAACAAATCAAGTCTTAGTCGATCTATTTTTTTTTAATCAAGGCATTTAAAAAGTAGTGTTTGTATTTGTAACATTGACTTTTGAACTTTTTTACGTTAAGCTATGGAAATTTATAGCACTTTACGAAAAAGGAAAAGATAATAATAAAAAACAAATTTTAATAGTTTATAAAAATCCAATTTTGTAAAGGCAATTATTTTTTATTTATTGAAATTTGTGGTTGTCTTTTTAAAGAAAGGTATTTTAATTATTAGTACACCTAAAAAAAATAAACGAATTAAAGGTAATAAATTTTGATCAACATACCCACAATTTAACAACAAAATTATCTATTCACTTATTTTAATAAATTTAAAAAAGATGCAGTAAGTAACGTTTATAGATGGAAAAATAATCAAAGAAAGGGCAATTTTAATTATAGAATGGGCTTAAATTGGGCACCTTGCCCAGCTACCCGCTACACCTTTTCATAATTGTTTAAGGCAAACTCTTTGCACTTTAAAAAGCATGCCTGATAATTCCTTATTGATGAGCAGTGGACAATAACTCTATCTAATTTTTTTTTTCTATTTAACATGGGGTAAAATATGCAGGTAGATAGAAGATTTTTATGGTATATCCCCGTAAAAAAAAGTCAAAAGGATTTAGGTAGCCAAAAGCATCGATCACTCCTGGATTCATGTCTGCATACTCAGCGAAAATTTGAAAATAGTTTATTGCAAAATTTTTATTTAAAGCAAAACTTAAATAAAAATTTTGCAATAAACCATTTTCTATCACAAAAATTTACAATAATACGAAATAGAGAAAAAATCGTGTTATTAAGCAAAATTAGTAGGAACCTACTAGTTAATGAAATTTGAGCAAATAAATTGAACTATTGGTATTTTTTTAAATTGTGTAGGTATTTCTTTTCTTCGGATGGAAGGTTTTTTTTTTAATTGATTTATCTCTAAAACAGAACTTTAAATCGTATCTATCTACGAATGCTTGTTTTATGTAAAATATATATTAAATTTTCAAAACTTAACATAAAAAGATACAAAACTCCATGTTACAAAGAATGTCCATATTTACTCCACTCCCCCTCTGACATTATTCTTTTCTGATTTTATTTGAAGAGATATGTCAAAATAAAGGTTACATTCTGGTTACACATGGTGTGACTAGATTTTTTTTCCGAGGTTTCAGTGTACAGTACATAACTGCTTAAGCTTAAGGTTGCAAGCATGTATGTTATACATACCGCATACAAACGAATAAAAAGCAAATATATAATACTATTACATACCTGGGTATAGAGAGGAAAACCTTGTTTTGCCACACCTCCACCCCGAGCGGGACATTATTTTCCACAATGAAATTTCCGTTATCAATAGACTCATTTTTAAAAGTTTCATTTGGCCAAGAAAACGATAGTTCCTTCCATTCAAATAAGGGAACGCTGAAATTAGCCGCAGCTTGGGCACCGATAACAAATAACGGAAGCAAAATAAAATATTTCATATTGAATATATTTATAATTATTTTTTCTCTTATCAGAACACTTTTACTGGGAGACCCTGACTTTTTGAAATTTCTGTCTCTATTTATATACCCTACAATCTTTTGTTTTGAAGTGGATATCAATATCAAATACTGACTTAATATCTTAATAAAAATGGATTACACTTCAAACTGTGCATGTAATGCATCAGTAGCGCAGCCAGAAGATTCGCCTGGGGGGATCAAGTAAAATCCGTTTTTGTGTGAATAAATATTTAACGGGGATCGAGAGGAAAACAACACAGCAAGCAAAAAATTTGGGAAAATTTAATTTAGGACAGTCATTAAAAACTATTAAGCCATTATGAGAATAGAGCGCCTCAGGCAAATTTTTTAATAATAATTAATGAAAATGAAATACAAGGTTTCCCGAATAAGAATGCACTCTACAGGGATCTAGTAAACAGTAGAAGATACAGATCAGTTTAAACTTTAATGTAAAATTAAATTCTAAAATTATTTATTTGATATATTTTTTTCTAAATTTCATAATTAAACTAGTTTTTTTAACTCTACTCTAACTTCTACTATCAAAAATTTTAGTTCAAAATTAGCTTTAAACAAAAAATATCAATACTGAACCATGGAAAAATATTTTCTACACAGCACCCAGTATGCTGTATTCATCCATTTTTTCGGTTGATTTATATTATTTTTGTGGCAAAAATTTAAGAGTATAAAGTATTTCTTGGCTCAATGAAGTATCTGGTCATTCACTTTTTTTACATTCAATTTTCGAATTATCCACATTAGGTATATTGTATAATAAAAAACAATAATATTTTTTTATCCTATACCTATGCAGTTCGGCAAGCCTAAACTTAAATGAATACAAAATTAACTGAATTTTTCATGTAAGCGTACGGTGAAATATCTGCTGGTGTTTCGAAATGGTTTATTCGCAAGAGAAAGTAGGACTTTTGGATTCTTGTATCCCAACCAACCTATCCCAACACCCAAAATTATCCTAAATATTAACCTTTTGACCTCTAATTTTTTTTAAATATGCAACTTATTAATTAATTTTATTGGTTTTAAATTAACCGCTTACTGTGCTTTAATCCTCAGTACCCCACAAAACACTTTTTGCAATGTAATTTTATTGTGGTATCTTCATAATTATGACAATTCTATCCTTATAATGTCTTACAGACCTTACACTTAAAAAGTTTTTCAAAAAATTTTAGATAATCTTCGACACCTTTTTAGGAAGGTTTTTGTTCTTCCCCAGTTTATTTGGTTGGTTTAGAACCCCTTTAATAACTTTTTTAACATACTCAGTATGGTTTAACCTTTATCAATTTTCTTTATATTATGTCTCTTCTACACATCAATTTTTTTATTCCATAAAAGCTCCATTATGGTTCTACACAATTTTCTCTTCTGCTAACACCATCAGCACTAAATACATTTTCTGTCTCCTGATGATAAACGTTTCTACGTTTGAAACATGTAGAGACCCCCTAGCCCTAGAGAATTTTTATTCTATATATTAAATTTTACGAAGGCGTAGATACGAAGGCGTAGAAGGGCCACAATTTATAAAAAAAAATATACACCCAAATTCCGAGTTGTATCTCGAAATTTCGAGTTGCATCTCGGAATTCTGAGTTGTAACTCGGAATTCCGAGTTGTATCTCGAAATTCCGAGTTGCATCTCGGAATTCTGAGTTGTAACTCGGAATTCTGAGTTGTATCTCGGAATTCCGAGTTGCATCTCGGAATTCTGAGTTGTAACTCGGAATTCCGAGTTGTATCTCGAAATTCCGAGTTGCATCTCGGAATTCTGAGTTGTATCTCGAAATTCCGAGTTGCATCTCGGAATTCTGAGTTGTAACTCGGAATTCTGAGTTGTATTTCGGAATTCCGAGTTGCATCTCGGAATTCCAAGTTGTCGGTATGTTTGCAGTGTTGCCATTTGGGGCGGCAAATCGCCAAAATGACGACTTTTTGTCTCTATGAAAGTGTGGCGGCGATTTTCAATAAAAAGCTTATTTTTGGCGACTTTTTACAGGTGAAAAAATTGAATATGTTGTATATATACAAGAAAGAAATAACGTCACAACAATAATCATTATTGCACCGAAGGATTTCTCAAAGAGAATACCTGAACGCGCCACGAATTGTACGTCAAATTTTGGGGAATCCCCTAAAGCCTACTTGTCGGTCGGTCGATTGTCGAATATCCATATCAAAGCCAGTGCCATTAGGAGGCGATAACTAGACGAACAAATTCCGTCTAAAAGGTATATTGGCAACCGGTTTGTTCGTTGTTACCCAGAGCATTTTTTTTATTTCAATTTTTTCAACTAATATTATTTTATAAAAATAAAATTTAAATTAAATTTAAAAAAATGCTCTGGGTAACAACGAACAAACCAGTTGCCAATATACCTTTTAGAAGGAATTTGTTCCTCTAGTTATCGCCTCCTAATGGCACTGGCCTTGATATGGACATTCGACAATCGACCGACCGACAAGTAGGCCATCGGGGAATCCCCAAAATTTGACGTACAATTCGTGGCGCCTTCAGATATTCTCTTTGAGAAATCCTTCGGTGCAATAATGAATATTATTGTGACGTTTCTTTCTACGTATTGTATACAACTATATTCAAATTTTTCACCTGTAAAAAGTCGCCAAAAATAAGCTTTTTATTGAAAATCGCCGCCACATAGAGACAAAAAGTCGTCATTTTGGCGACTTGCCGCCCCAAATGGCAACACTGAAAACATACCGACAACTTGGAATTCCGAGATACAACTCAGAATTCCGAGTTACAACTCAGAATTCCGAGATGCAACTCGGAATTCCGAGTTACAACTCGGAATTCCGAGTTACAACTCAGAATTCCGAGGTGCAACTCGGAATTTGGGTGTAAATTTTTTTTTATAAATTGTGGCCCTTCTACGCCTTCGTACGTAGAAGGGCCACAATTTATAAAAAAAAATATACATGCACCCAAATTCCGAGTTGCATCTCGGAATTCTGAGTTGTAACTCGGAATTCCGAGTTGTATCTCGAAATTCCGAGTTGCATCTCGGAATTCTGAGTTGTAACTCGGAATTCTGAGTTGTATCTCGGAATTCCGAGTTGCATCTCGGAATTCCAAGTTGTCGGTATGTTTGCAGTGTTGCCATTTGGGGCGGCAAATCGCCAAAATGACGACTTTTTGTCTCTATGAAAGTGTGGCCGCGATTTTCAATAAAAAGCTTATTTTTGGCGACTTTTTACAGGTAAAAAAATTGAATATGTTGTATACAATACGTAGAAAGAAACAACGTCACAATAATAATCATTATTGCACCGAAGGATTTCTCAAAGAGAATATCTGAACGCGCCACGAATTGTACGTCAAATTTTGGGGAATCCCCGAAAGCCTACTTGTCGGTCGGTCGATTGTCGAATATCCATATCAAAGCCAGTGCCATTAGGAGGCGATAACTAGACGAACAAATTCCGTCTAAAAGGTATATTGGCAACCGGTTTGTTCGTTGTTACCCAGAGCATTTTTTTTATTTCAATTTTTTCAACTAATATTATTTTATAAAAATAAAATTTAAATTAAATTTAAAAAAATGCTCTGGGTAACAACGAACAAACCAGTTGCCAATATACCTTTTAGAAGGAATTTGTTCCTCTAGTTATCGCCTCCTAATGGCACTGGCTTTGATATAGACATTCGATAGGCTATCGGGGAATCCCCAAAATTTGACGTACAATTCGTGGCGCATTCAGATATTCTCTTTGAGAAATCCTTCGGTGCAATAATGATTATTATTGTGACGTTGTTTCTTTCTACGTATTGTATACAACATATTTAATTTTTTCACCTGTAAAAAGTCGCCAAAAATAAGCTTTTTATTGAAAATCGCCGCCACACTCTCATAGAGACAAAAAGTCGTCATTTTGGCGATTTGCCGCCCCAAATGGCAACACTGCAAACATACCGACAACTTGGAATTCCGAGATGCAACTCGGAATTCCGAGATACAACTCAGAATTCCGAGTTACAACTCAGAATTCCGAGATGCAACTCGGAATTTCGAGGTACAACTCGGAATTCCGAGTTACAACTCAGAATTCCGAGATGCAACTCGGAATTCCGAGATACAACTCAGAATTCCTAGTTACAACTTAGAATTCCTAGGTGCAACTCGGAATTTCGAGATACAACTCGGAATTCCGAGATGCAACTCGGAATTTCGAGATACAACTCGGAATTCTGAGTTGTAACTCGGAATTTCGAGATACAACTCGGAATTCCGAGTTACAACTCAGAATTCCGAGATGCAACTCGAAATTCCGAGATGCAACTCGGAATTTGGGTGTAAATTTTTTTTTTATAAATTGTGGCCCTTCTACGCCTTCGTAAAATTTTGTGGAGGAGAACTTTAGGTTTTTTCCTTCTTTCCCATACTTTCAACTCCACTTTAAGCATGGACTATTTCTTCAAATTAAATAGGTATTTAAGATAGATTAAAGAAGCCTACGTACTAGAATTTTATTTTTATCACATACTAATAAAAACAGAATTTAAAATAATTATTGCGTTTTTAAATGCAAAAGTAGGTAAAATAATTCGAGAGTAAATAAATGCTCGATACAACCCAAACAACGTTCTAAATATTACTGAATACCTTAATTTCTGTCATATGACGAATCGAAATGATTTTGGCAAACGTGGCCAGCACAGCACAACTGACCCCCTATCTTCAACCGAGGCATCGGCTTGCCATGCTTTGGTCACATCGGCACCACTAATTATTAATCCGTTGTCCTTAGGTAGCAAGTGGGGTCCGCAAGGGTCCATATTAGGTCCTTTGCTCTTTCTTATATATATTAACGATTTGTTTGATTTTTTTAAACCATTTGACTGTGTTTGTTATTGCGATGATACGACTTATTGCTGTGGTGATGACGATCGTATAGGCTTATCAGAGAAAAGGGAGTCATTAAACCAGACTGCAATTACTTGGTTTTCTCGTAGTAACTTAAAGCTTAATCAAGATAAAACACAAGAAATTTTGCTCTCCACAAAACCTGAACTTAAAAATGATAAAACGGTTAAACTGTTAGAAGTAACCCTGGATTGAGGATTACATTGGGGGCCTCATATTGACTCCATTTCTGCAAAATTAGCCTTTGCATGTTTTACACTTAGAAAATTAAGATCAATTCTTGATAAATCTAGCCTTTTAACGGTATACTATTCTCTTTTTAACTCTTATTTGGGGTAATTCGCCAAGGTCGGTCAAAGTATTTAGGTTACAAAAAAAAGCATTAAGAACTATTAATTGTGCAAGCGCATTATAGAGAGCAATGTAGACCAATTCTTAAAGAATTAAAAATACTAACACTGCCGTGTGTTTACATTTTAAATCAACTTTTAGAGATTCATGCAAAAAAATATATTTTCAGATTAATTCAAAATTTCATGACTATTGCACAAGATCGGCTGAGTTAATTAGGCCGTTCAAATTTAGACTTGAACTTAAAAAAAAAATTCACTGGACGTTGAATTATATAATGTTTTACTTAATAGTATTAAATTATTAAATAGTAAGTATTTTAAAATTAAAATAAAGTCATTTTTAGTCAAACACGCATTTTATACAGTAGATATGAATACAGATCATTTTTAAAACTAAAAAACGACGCCATATCTTAACTGTTTATGTATATATGTGTAGTTATTTACGTTGTTTTTTTGTGTTATGTAGTATTTTTACATTTTGTATTATTTTTTTATGTTAAATTTTCTTTTTTGTATTTTACATATAATTATATGATTTATCATTTTGACCTGCTACAATTGTAATTTAACTAAAAGTAGTAAAATAAAATGTTATTTCTTTCTTTCCTTATTGCGGACATCATAGGTATAGTCAGTTTGTAAAAATATACACAATAACAACACAACAGGCATAAATCTGACACATATTGCTCCGATCCTTTTAACATTGTCGCTTGGGGCCAGGGCCGTTCCTGGCGAGCGTGCAGGGCGTGCATGCACGCAGGCGCAAAATTTTAGGGGCGCAAAATCGACGGTCATTCAGTATTCTTTATTACAAATTTTAAAAAAAATTCATATATTTTATCATTTTAATATGTCTAAAAATGTTACGAAACGTTTGCCTTTTAAATTGATTTGTTCGATTTTAATCTGGCATGATATTTTAGAAAAAATTAATATAGTAAGTAAATTACTACAAGATCCGAATAGAAATTTAAATGACTGCCATAAAGAAATTAAAAATCTTAATATTTATTTTAACGAAAAACGTTTAGACAAAAATTTTGATTTGCTTATTAATAAAGCTAAAGAAGAAGCAGCAAAAAACGATGTAGAGCAGGTATTCCCAATAGTACGGCAACGAAAATGTAAGCAACAATTTTCATATGAAAGTAAGGATGAATCTGTAGTAAATCCAAAGCAAAAATTTTAAATCGATTTTTATTTTCTAATTTTAGATACAACCATTCAGTCTTTACAAAGGCCGTTTGAGGGTATAAACAAATTTCAAAATTTATTTGGGTTCGTATGTAATTTTGAAAATTTAGAATCTGACTTAATTAAAGAATCATGTGTAAATTTAGAGACCGTATTGCAAGTTGAGATTGATAGAGTAATATCTAAAGACATTGACGGCTTAGATTTACATAATGAAATTTTAACATAATATAAAATTCTTAATCCTAAAAATACTGCTGATTCATCCTTTCCCATAGACATTTTAAATTATATAAGTAAAAAAAATCTATATAAAGTATCTTTTTCCAAATTTATTTATAGTCTTACGGATATACCTTACATTACCCATTTCAGTAGCTTCAGGTGAAAGAAGTTTTTCTAAGTTAAAACTAATAAAGAATTATTTAAGGACATCTATGAGTCAAGAACGCCTATCAGATTTGGCCATTATTTCGATCGAAAATGATATTTCTGAGGCTCTTGATCATAATCAGATGATCAACGAGCTTGCATCCCTGAAAGCCAGAAGTGTATTATTTTAGGTATATCGTTCCTTTTTGTTTTGTTTTAGGTATATCGTTCCTTTTTTGTTTTGTTTAATACAAAAATAGTATTTTTTCATTTTTGAAGCGTTTATTTTTTTATCATTCAAATATTGCTGTTAGGTACCTACCATATAAGTACCTACTAGGTATAATATTGTTTTATGTTTTTGTTGTTTATTTTATTTACCTTAACCCTTTGGGGCCCAGTGGTTTCGCCAAAATACCACCTTTTAATTATCGGTTATACAGCGTCTTAGTGGTCGCGAAGAGATGCCACAGTTAATATTTGTGTTGCTCAAAGCGACATCTGATGATTCCTCGCTAAATGAAAGCGACGATTTCAGTAAAAACCGCCATAAACAGGTGGTTTATTCTGCTGCCCAGAGTGCACGTTGATGCTAGGTTTGTTTACGTAGTGAATATTTGATTATTTTAACAAAAAATGGCGGGTAAGTGCTTTAAATTAGTTATAAGTTAATAATTAACGATTTTAGAATAATTGTTTTAAATAATTTCTCCATTTTGGGCTCAAAAAGTTATAATAAAATTGGTGGTTACAGTCTGATACCACTAGGCCGTTATATACGGAACAGATTTTCTCGCACGATATTTCTAATATAACATTAGATTTTTTTATTGACTGATGTGCGTTACACCCTGGGAGGGTTAAATAATGTAATTTGGTTTGTTTATTGTAGGTAGGAAGAAATGGAATTATTTTGACTTAGAAGCCCTTGGCGACGACGAAATAAATGGAATTATGGACGAAATTCCGTCAGATAGAAATTCGGCAAGCAGCGAAGAATCTGACGACAACGATGAAAACGCAGAGCAACGCTTGTGCTCACCATTGTTTGATATCGAAAACATGGATATCATTTTTGAACAAGATACATTGCCTCCTGGTGAACCAGACAGTGTTGAAGTGCCTAACACAACACAGGAGTATGAGTGGGAAAGTGAAGATGAAATGCCACTATCGGACATCAGAAAAGGATTATTGAAGGACATTTATACTTGGGGCCAAAATATTGACAATTTTCGACCAAAACAGTCATTTACAGAACAGTTTGGGCCATGTATTTCCGAAGAGATGGAGTCCCCTTTGGACATTTTTTCTCAGTTCTTTACTCTCGATCTTTTACAGCATATTGTATTTCAGACCAACTTGTTTGCTACCCAGAGCCATGGTGGCAATGCAAACGCGTTTATTTCAACAAATTTAGAGGAAATACAAATATTTCTTGGTATTAATCTTTTGATGGGCATTACAAAAAAGCCAAGTTACAAAGATTTTTGGTCGTCAAGACCTGAGTTACGGGACGAATATATCAGTAATGCAATGTCTAGAAATAGATTTGGGTGGCTTTTAAACCACATTCACTTTAATGACAATGAGTTGCAACCCAAACGTGGAGAACCTGGTTTCGATAAATTATACAAAATTAGTCCAGTTCTAGATGTACTGAAGAAGCGGTATTTGGAATGCTATAAACCTGGAAAATATCAGTCAATTGACGAGTCCATGGTAAAGTTTAAAGGGCGGAGCTCTCTCAAGCAATATATGCCACAAAAGCCAATAAAACGGGGATATAAAATATGGGTTAGGGCTGACGAATCCGGTTATGTAGCTCAATTTCAGATTTATACTGGAAAAATTTCTGATGTGGCTGAGAAACTGTTAGGGCCAAGAGTGGTAAAAGACTTGACACAAACATTACCCGGTAAATATCATGAAGTATATTTTGATAACTTTTTTAGTACTGTCAAGCTGCATAGAGAACTGCTAGAAAATGGAATATACGCATGCAGCACAATAAGAAAAGACAGACGAAATTTACCTGTAGACTTAGTTCCAACAAAAACTTTAAAGAGGGGTGATTTTGATTGGCGGCGTACAGAAGATGGGTTATTTTTTGTCAAGTGGATGGATAAAAAACCCGTTAACCTTATAAGTAACTTTCATACTGCAACTGAAGTGGGGACAGTAAGAAGGAAACAAAAAGATGGAACAGTACAGGAAGTTCCGTGTTCTAAAATCGTTATTGACTACAATAAACATATGGGTTATGTGGATAAAGCGGATATGATGAAATCCCTCTATGAGATAGATAGAAAATCGAGGAAATGGTACCACAGAATATTTTGGCATTTTTTAGATATCTCTGTGCTGAACTCATACGTTATTTTTTCCAAGAGAGGTTCGGCAGAAGCATGTGCCACGATAAATCTAAAGACATTTCGACTAAATCTTGCATCCGGGCTGATAGGTGCTAAACCAAATAAAAACCAAAGGGGGCGGAAAAGCTTGGAAAAACCGCACAATACTTACAAAATTGCGATTCCACAAGAAATAAGATATAGCAAAAATGCTCACTTGCCTGTTTATGCCAGCTCACTGCGTTGTAACTTATGCTGCACAAAACAGTCTGTACACCGCACAAGATGGCAATGTTCAACCTGCAAGGTCGGGTTATGTTTAAATTCCACGAAAAATTGCTTTTTGTTATTTCATAAAAAATAAAAATGTCCTAGAGTAGGTAAATAAAATAGTTAATCTGATATTGTGTAAATTCTATTTCCTAGTTTACGTTTACGCAGGCCCAGTGGTATTACTAGATAACCACGTGTTGGGGAATCCCCGAATGTAACATCCTAACATATTTCAATATTTTTCAATTTTTTCAAACACGTTTAGTCGGTTTAAAAAAAAAAAACGGTAATTTTTCATTAAAAAAAAATTTGGGCCCCAAAGGGTTAATTTTATTCTCCTTTAATTTGCTTGTGAATTACCAAATAGTTTTTGTGATTTTGTTTGTTTTGGTAATTTAATAAATATTATTCTAATTATTTTTTTATCAGTTTTCTAACATTTCAAAACATTTTAATAATAATAATAATAATAATAGCTTTATTGCCCAACAAGTATCCATTTACAGAGCAATATACCTAGAGAAAAAAAAATTATAACAAAAATTCATAAATATCAATTTGTATAAAAATATTACCTATATAATATAAAAAGAACGTATAAAAAAAAGCAACAATAATAATAACAAAAGCAGATGTTGCCATCACCGTACTACATTAGCACAGAAAAAGAACCCACAAAATAAAAAATAAAAAATACTCTAAAAAGTTTTAGATATTTTTTGCCACAGCTTTTAATTCACGCAAGTTGCAAGTAAAAATATCACAATTATTGCATATTTTATTAAAGTTAGAGCACATAAAATTAATTGGCGATTTAAGCATTACATTTGTCCTGGCCCTTTCGCATAAGAATGTTACACTTTGTCTACTGTTGATTCTTGGAATTGCAAAGTTAATTTGATATAGCAGATCCGGACAGTCAACACCACCGTGCAGCAATTTAAATAAAAAAAACCAGAGAGGTAAATACCCGTCTCTTCGCTAAACTGTCAAAGTTGTATCTCTCTAATAACATGTTATAATCAACACCCCGCTCCGGATAGACACCCTCTATCTTAAAAGTTACATACTTTAAAAAACGTTTTTGAATTCTTTCAATGCTATCTATGTGACATAAATAATAGGGGTTCCATATAATTGAAGCATACTCCAACTTTGCTCGTACAAAAGAAAAAAATAAGGTGTTGAAAACTTTAGGATCATTAAAATTCTTACAATTGCGCACGATGAAGCCAAGGGTCCGTCCCGCATTCAAAACAACCTTATTAATGTGATCAATAAATGTCAACTTAGCATCAAAAATCACTCCCAGATCTTTTAACACACATGGGCGTTCCAAAACCTCTCCAAGTATGGAGTAGGGATAGAACAATGGTTGTTGTTTACGCGTATAGGTCATTATTTTACACTTGGTTGCATTTAAGTGGAGTTTGTTTTTTTCACACCATCCCTAAATGACTTCTAACTGTTCTTGTAGCAGTGTGCAATCATTTACAGATTCAATGGATAAAAATATCTTTAAATCATCAGCAAAAAATAATTTTCCACAAATTATAATTTTACTCAAATCGTTTATAAAAATTAAAAACAAGAGAGGTCCTAAATTAGAACCTTGTGGAACGCCGGATGTTGCGATATATTCATTTGACTTAAATCCATTATAAAATACAAACTGCTTTCTTTCTTTTAGATATGATCTTAAAAAAGCCAAGGATGATGCTTCAAAACCGAACCCCTTAAGCTTTCTCAATAACACCGTATGACTTATCCTATCAAAAGCCTTGGAAAAATCCATATAGGCCACATCCACTTGACCTTGATTATCAAGAACACGAGAAATAAACTGAGTTGCGCATGCTAAGTTAGACACAGTTGACCTGTTGCTCACAAAACCATGCTGTTCAAGCGCAATATTTGCTTGCAAGAATCTTCGAAAAATTGCAAAGAATGGAAACTGGACGATAATTATTAAATTGATTTCTCGCTCCACTTTTAAAAATGGGACATACTTTTGCCCGCTTCCATAACTTAGGAACTGTCGATGTTGCAATGCTTAGGTTATAAATATATTTCAGTGGTTTAATAAGCGCACCTACACAATCCTTCACAATAAAAGAGGGGACAAGATCTGGACCAGATGTCATTTTATTTTTTAGTCGTTTAGAGCCACTAATAATGTCCTGTTCAGTTATAGGCTGAAGAACAGAAATATTTTCATTAAAAATATTACCCATGTTATTATGGTGATCTTCGTCCTCATCTGAGTATATACATTACTAAAATAATCACCAAAAGCATTAACAATATCCTGTGGCTCATCAAAACATCTATCATCGAGGCACATACATCCTGGGATCCTGGAGGATCTATTTTTTGAGTTAATATAGCGCCAGAACCTTTGTGAGTCGTTGACAATCGAGGCCTGTATGTTCGTAATGTATTGATTGTAAGCTATTTTGGGTTTTTCCTTTGTTAATGATCTTAAACGTCTAAATTCTGTAGCCCAGCAATTATTCTTGGTTTTTTTATATTTAGTATGCATTTTCGCTTTTAATTTAATGTCTCTTATAATGTCTGCCGTATACCAACATGGAAATCTGCGTTTAAAATTCTTATATACTGGAACATATGTGTCAAAAATGTTATATAGTTTATTATAAAAACTTTCAAGAGCTAAATCCGCTTCCGTAGATTCCTCCAAAAAATCCCAGTCTATGTATGCAAAATAGCATTATATAAAGAAGGAAAGTCGGCCTTTCGAAAATTATAAGTTTTTTCCAAATTATTTAGCAAAATACTTCGTTCCCTAACACCTATATTGTTAAAAGTAATTACTAGGGCAGGATGATAAGCATCTTCCGGTACCAACGGCTCTGTATCCCTAGCAACAAATAGGACCATTTTTTTTAACTAGGGCGCACCAAAGAAACCTGCAGGTAGGCGAAAACACCCCAGGAACGGGCCTGCTTTGGGCCCCTGTCCCTCCCCTCTAGCTGCACCTCTGCTATCAAATTCTTAATATAGAAATGCATTATATTTCAAACGTGCATGTCATGCACATTTGCCTTCTTACTATGGTATAGCACAACACAAGTGTTTAATCACTTAGGTGCTACTATTATGCATTTAAATTGAACTAATAATTAAGATAACTATTTGACTTATAAATTTAATGTATCCAATCGTGTAATGTATTTATAAGTAAATAAATGATTAAACAAAAATATATTAAGTGTTTTAGGTATCAAGCAATTTTATTTTAAGTTTATTAGGTAGGTATATTTTTTTAAAACAATTGGGCAATTACTTGCAATTCAAATAAAACCTATATAAACCGGAAGTACTATATTTCTTACAACCGGTTTAACCGGAAGTTGACACTATTGGAAAGATAATAAAAATCGAAGATGTGTGTGACATGTAAACCGTTTTACTCTAAGACGTACAGTTAGAAAGCTAGACGCTGTCAAAATTCAAAAATCTCATTTTTCAAGAGTCATTATCTCGGAAACTGTTTAGTATAGACTAATAATGATTTTATTAAAAAATGTTCAGAATTTTATGCAGAATCCAAAAAAATTATATAAAATAGGGGTATCCATTTAAGATTTAGATCTTACCCCCCCCCCCTCCCTCCTAGGGGCTTGAAGTAACAAGATTGACAATATACGCAAAAGATGTCCCCCTCGAAATAAAAATCGGCGAGTTCGAGCGTTTTTTTTTTAAATTAACGTGGAACCAGATATTTAGCCTGTTTTTCTTTTTAAATGGGGAACCCTGTATTAATTTTTGTATTGTTTTTCGGTTACAAATATTTCATAAAGGTACAGGCATTTAACCGCATCTATATAGAGAAAATTCGTGTTCATTAACGAATATTTAGAGATTGAGTCGAACATGACTGTTTCTGTTTTGCCCTCTTGAGTCGGTAAATTAACACACATTAAAGGATCTAACTAATAAATGCATACTTATATTCTGTTCCAAAAGTGTAATATGTGAAACGAACATTCGTACAAGTTTGTTTAGTAGTAGTAGTAGTAGTAACATGTTTTATTTAGCAAAAAGCTACAATTAAATATTTTTTTAATACATTTTTTTAACAAATTTTTTGAACACATTTTTATAAATTTATTTTTAAATTTTAAAACGCAACCTTCTTTTAACAAAAACAGACAGAAAAGTTAAACATTTTGTAAATTGTATCAAATATTACGTATCATTTTGTTTTTTAATTAAATGTAATTTTAAAGTATTTTTAAACAGTTTTAATGATTTTTGAGATTTAATAGAATTTTCAAAATTATTATATTCTATCAACCCTTTATAAAAAATAGATGTATAAGCTAATGTTTTAAACACTCTTTCCACATAAAAATTTAGATTAGTTCTTGTTTTATAATTATGATGGTCATAATTAAAAGAACAAAAATTTTTAAACAATCAGGCAATAAATTATTTTTAATTTTATGTAAAAGATACATACTAAATAAAAATTAAATTTCTGATATTCAACCAATCTAAATTTTTTAACATAAAATTATTTTTTATATTTGTCACAATTTAAAATATTCCGCATTGCCTTATTTTGTAAAATTTGTAATTTATCAAATATTTTCTCAGTAGCACAATATAAAATGGAAGAACAATAAAGAAAATGTGGTAATATAATAGTATTAAATACACTTTTTTTTAGAAAACAAACTTAAATTAGCACTGATTCTTTTAAAATAACCTACTTCTTCGGCAATCTTCGATATGATACTTTCAAAATAATTTTAAAATTTTAATTTTGAATCAATGATTATCCTTAAATATTCAAAACAATTTACTAATTCCAATTTTTCACCATCAATTACAACATTTATATTTTGACAATTTAAATTATTACCAATAACCATACATTTAGTTTTTGAAATATTTAATTTTAATTTTAGCCAATTTAATAATATATTTATCTCAGAATTTAGAGTATTTAGACCATCAAAAATATTTATAACATTAATGTAAATTAAGGTATCATCAGCAAACATTTGTAACTTAACTAATTTTTAAAACTAAAGGCATATCGTTGATGTATAAAATAAATAATATTGGACCTAGTATACTTCCTTGAGAAACTCCTATATTATTTATTTTTTTATTTGAATATGTTTTTGATATTTTTGTTTTTTGTGACCTGTTACTTAAATAATTTTTAAACCATTTATAAACGTTTCCGCGAATTCCATACTGATACAATTTACTCAATAATCTAGCCCTATCAATTGTTTCGAATGCCCGCTTAAAATCCAAAAATACAGCTATAACATTTTCTCCTTGATCAATGGTTCTCTTCCACGTCTCAATCACACATTAAATGGCTGTCTCTGTCGAGTATCCTTTTTGGAAACCAGCTTGAACGGAAACTAAAATTTTGTTGGCATCAATAAATTCTAATAACTGTTTATATACGACTTCTTCCAATAATTTCTCAATATCCCATAAAACTTTTACTGGCCTCATCTCATTCCATCTTTTAGTGTTTTTTACTTTTGGCACTGGTGGTAATTCATTAAAGCCTGTTTACATTAGGTGCAGTCAATGCAATTGCAATAAAAAATTGCCTCAAGGCATGCGCTTTGGTGACGTTCTGATCAGCTGATGCAATTTTATTTGCATCGCACGAAATTAGGAAATGTTCTAATTTGATTGCAAATAGCACGCAATTTTAGTGATTTTTCTAGTATTATTTTCAATACCAACCTGATAACAAAAGTAAATATAACCTCTACAAAAGTATTTTTTTTGTATTTTAAAGCGTTGGGTGTACGTTTTTGTGATTTTCTTTTATATAATATATTTTTGAAAGTACAATATGTTTTAATTAACAAAAATCACAACCAAAAATTACAGAAACACTTACAGGAAAATCAACATAACACATAACCTCTCATCAGCTGATGTTTGGGTTGGTAATATCTATTGTCAAGATACTTGCTTGAAATTAATTGCTTCATAATGTAAATGTGATGTAAACGGTCATGCAATGCAATTATTTGCCTCGCTATAAACTGCATGCAGCGATTGCACCTAATGTAAACAGGCTTTTAGGCATATTTCCATATTTTAACAAGAATTTATTAAATTTAATAATGGGTAACCAATGTTGCCAAATATTCGTTTTAACACCTTTTTATTCAATATTTCTCCATAGTTGTTATTTGAATTTAATTTTGAAATTGCTAGTTTTAATTTATTTAATGATATTTCATTGAATTCTTCAAAAAAATTATTACTTCTATTTATTCTTCAATGCTACGAATATAATAAGAATTTAGTTTTTCAGCAATAATAAATGGTTCCGTTTCTTTTTTATCTTCAAAAATTATTTCTTTAATGTTATTTCTAACTGTAGGTTTAACTAAATTTTTTAAAGTTTTCCACATTTTTTACCATCTCCCTTGTTATTATCATTTGTTTATCATAATATAAAGTATTTTCTCTTCTTAAAACTGATACACATTTATTTCTTAGTTTTTTCTATTCTTCCCAATCTTCATTGATTTTAGTTATTGAAAAATTTTTGTTACATATTGTCACGGTCTTTTTTTGCATTTAAAATTTTTCTGTTGAACCACGGCGTCGGATTATTTTGAATTTTGATAAATTTATTTATGCATTGTCTACGTTATTGTGAATTTGCGTAAAAAGTAAATTTTTATCCAAAATGTTATAATTCCAAAAACATGAAATAAGTTCCAAACGTAATTTGTTATAGTCAATAAAGGTCACATTTCTAGTTTCTTTGTAATCTTCACATAAATTTTCTATTTCAACGAAGATCCAATTATTATGATCACTAATTTTAGGGTTACTTTCAACTCCGACTTTTAAAGAAAATTCATTTGTTATTACCGTATCTATAACAAAAAAATGTATCTATAACAGTTTTTTGATTTCTCCGTAACTCTTGTATATTCTGATATTAATTGCTTCATTGTTTAAATTTCCTTACATAGCAGTCATCATTGATAAAATTTATGTTAAAATCACCCATATGTTTATATTATTTTGATTTAGGGAAAAAGAAAATCTTGAGCTTTTTGGACTAGCTTTTTATTACTAATGTAATTTAATTATATTATATATATTATTTATTTTTATCCCATAACATTTCACATTTTTTTTCAAAAAAATCTAGAAATTTTACAATGTTTCCACTTGGTGATCTATGATAGAAACAAATATCGTAAACTTGTTTTGTCATTTTAAACTTAACATGTAAATACCAGTACTCATAATCCACAGATATTTCATTAAAATAAGACACCGGTATTTTATCATAAATCCATACTAAAAGCCCTCCAGTGTGTTTTGAGTTTGATGTACATTTAAACAAATTATAATTCTTTATCTTCATTTCACTATTGCTTATATCTTGGCTTGGGTAACATGTGTTTCCGATAAACACTTCACGAAGGCCTAAGTTGGATGTTCGAGTACTTTGACAGAAAGTTGCAAGAAAACCTAGTTTAAACGGGCGGAAAACAACTTAAAGCTTTTATTTTAGATGATACGTCCGTATTTAACTCTATTCCTGGTCAAAGACAACTCTACAGGGTTCCAGGAAGGCCAAAACATACAGAGTGTGTAAAGAAAGGTAAACAGTGGGAATGGAACCTCAAATTGACAGTAGAATGTGGTAAGAAAGCTAGAACTGGTCGGTAAGACTGCATTACCCAGTTTATTACAAGAAAACGATAGTTATATAGCGATAAAAGGTAATGTTTTATAAACACATTCTTTTAAGTGAATTCTTGACAGAATGGTGAATTTCAACTTTATGTTATGAGAACCAATAAAAATATTAGTATGAAAGCTAGATCAATATTATAGTAGAGGTAAAAATGAAATAGTTACTTAACGACAATATTTGGTTGTTACACATCTGTTGAGCTAAAATAACCTTGTACATTCAAATGGTAAATTTTGTTTCTATAAAGATCCTGATTTTTGACGTTGTTTTTCAGTATCTGTTTCTCTAATTGCTATTCCTTTTGTTTATAATAAATTTTTGATTTTGCTTTTTGAAGTTGTTGGATGTATGTTTTACAATTTAAATCAAATGGGCAATGATTTATAAAATACCCCAAATTAATTTTTTTATTTACTTCATTGCAATTTCGGCAAATTACCGTATTGTAGTATTGTACACTGTTGCGTTGTGACCTTCGTTTCCACATTTCATGCAAACTTGATTTTTCGTACAATTTTTTGCTGTATGATTGTACCCTGTACACTTAAATCATCTTAATAAATCTACGTGCTCAAATACTGGACATATTGAAAAGTCAACAAAAAGAATACCTTGTTTCATTATCGCATCAAAATTAATAGGATCAACTTCTAAAATTGCCATATACTTTGTCTTTATTTTTTTTTAATCACAACAATTTTAATTTGAGGATTTTTTAAAAAATCAGTTTTTTCTATTATGTTTTTCTTTAGTTGTTCTTCATCCATTTGGTCTTCTACTCCAATTATTTTTATTCTTGGTACTTTTTTTTCTCCATATTTACTGCATAATTTTTACCAATTTTATTTACAACTTCACACTTTAATTTTTCTATTTCTTCTTTATTTTTACAATATATTTTAACAGCACCATTTTTAAGATTATCAACTCCTTTGATGTTAACATTTAGTTTTGTCGGATTTATGTGTATCCCAAGTTCCTATCTCGTGACTTTATTTTCTTGGATGGTATGTGGTTTTATTATTAAACTACTTCCTTCAACCATCGATTCTTTGGTTTTTGGTATTGGACTTGGTGTAATCGGTTGAAAATTATTTGCGCAGACCCAAGCAGCAAGGGGTAGTTGAATCGACGTTGATTAAAGGTTGATTGGTGTCGTAGGCGTTGATATACCAAAAATCAACGTTGAATAAACATTATAAAAGCAACGTAATCATCAACGTAGTTTAAGTGACGTTTATTCAACGTTAAATATAGGTTGTAAGAGACCTTCAAGCTATTTTGTAAAAAAAATTCTACTCATTGGCACCAGTATTTTTCAAATATATACTAGGTATAGCAACTTTAAATAGTTTTAACACAGGTTTTTAAAATTTTTTTTTTAAGTCGACTAAAGACGTTGAATAAACGTAGCATCATCTGAAATAAATACTGTATTAATAAAATTTAAGATATCAAAAAAAACCGGCTATTGCGGTTTATATCTTATTGGATGCACGTGTAATGTAGCAACATGATTATATATCAGTTACAAAGCCGACTCTATGTCAGTTACTTAAAAGTGGATAACGTTGTACTTCCATGCAAATTAATTCAAATTTTCCGCCAGAAGCGGGAGGATTCAGACATCACATGCAAAAACGCAACGCAACGCCGAGCGTCGGACAACTTGGTCTTTCCTTACAAGAAAGACAAAGATAAAGGCGATCCTTGACATTTGACAAATCCGAATTTTACACGCGACCGCGTCCCTCCAAGTGACATGTGACCGTGTCCTTGTTGTTTGTTTGTAGGTGAGAACTGAGGAGAGAAAAGTGTTCAAATTAATAATTGCATTATTGCTGGTGTTATTATGGTACATTTATTAATGTTTCCACTATTTCCAGCCTGGATTTAACATTGATTGGTAAGTGAAATGTATAACATTTGCATAAATAGAAGTATATAATGTTAACAAAATTTCGTATTACGGATGGCGTCTCTTTTTCAATTTTATATTATTACACAAAAAGTAAAAAACGGGTTTACTTTAGTTAGTTACTGGAATACAAGAATTCCTTCAAATATTAGTCACAAGTCTTCTGTGCGGAATTTTATTTTTTTTTAATTTTTTAAGAAAAAATAAGATACCTAACCTCTAACCAAAATCCACAAGGTCACGGGACCTGTGAAGCAAGCAGGGGCGCTGTTTTTCTACAAAATAGTAATAATTCTTCCTAGGCTCCTATAATAATGCCACCTTATATATTATTCTGTTGTCCATAAGTAGCTATTACTCTAATAAAAGGTAAGGTACCTAAATAAGTTAAATTTTTAATCAAGTATTAGTACAGTAGTAAAATTGGTAGTTCTTTTTCCACATAAATATTCATAAAAAAGTGGTTTAATGTTAAGTTTATGTGTTGACATTTTTCAATGGAATTTTTAAGAGTAGGTAATGTGGAAAATTTCGTTTATATAGGTACTCGCTGCTAATTTTAATGCGAATGATCATTCATTACATTACGAGCATGGAAAGTGAGACATGACACTTTATATCATTTTTTTAACCTATGTTTTTACAGTAAGGCTATTCTGGTATGGGTAATTTGCTTAAATATTTGATTATTGTATGAATATTCTAATTTGTGTAGAATATTTTAAAGTGCAAGTACAGGGTGAATATCTTAAATTTGTCACCCCTTCTTTACTTTGTTATTTTTGAAAATAGAAAAACTTTTAAAAAACAAAAACAATAAATGATTTTTTCAACAATCAATCGATTAATCAAATCAGAACTCCGCAAATGATATAATAAAAAAATTTTGTAGAGGAATGTAATGTCTGATGTTTGGTAACCAGAAATAAATAAATTTGGATTATGATTGAGAATGTTGCCTTTTAGATGAATACGAGAAAGCTAAAGAAAAGAGAAGTGAAGCCCAATTTACATCTGATATTAAATCAGACAGTGAAATAGACTTAAATAATAGGACAAAAAGACAACGTAAACCTCCATATGTATACAGCGACTCTAGCGATAGTGACAGTCAAATTCAAAGCAAATTAGTCAACAAGAAAAAAAAAGCTTCCAAGACCTCCCCCTATTGAAAATGAAAGTGATGGTAAAAACTTTTCAGTACTTTGCTTTTTTGTTTTTTAAAATTTAAATTGAAAAAGTATTTTTTAATTTTGTTTGTGCATTTATTTTTAAAAAGTTTTATGTATAATGCCTTATGCCTCAAATAAAGTAATCGCAAACATCTTGGTGATTTTATTTTATTTGAAAACTGCTTTAAAATAGCTACATTATTTTAAAACACTATCTTTAAAGGTAGTAATTTTTTGCTGCCAGCGGGATATAAGGATGGACAATTAAAATAGTATATTACTAAACTAGTTTTGTAAGACATGTTTACACTCGATCAAAATAGCACTTGTATACAAGTTCTAAAGAACAAGTGTTGTCAAGTCTTATGGAGCAGTTCTCTTCAATATTTTTTCTACTTTTAGTATTTTTATGCCTTACTTTTAAAAAATATGTCATAAACATGTAAAGCAATTTTTCAAATGAAATGGACATTTTGGATTTCATTATATTGGCTACTCATTATAAAACCTAAATTGTTATTACACCGAAATGAAGCAATAAAGTAGAAAAATTATTTTAAATAGGTAGATTATCTGACGTCTTAAAGACATCTGGTCAACGTAAAATACGACGTAAATCGAGACGTTGATTCAACGGTCACATTCAACGTTGTATCAATTATGACATTGTGCCGTCCTGTCAACGTAGATTTAACTGTTGTTACAACGTAATGCAACGTTGGGAAGTATCGTACATTCAACGTTGTATCGACCAATCCTTGCTGCTTGGGGAATTGCCGAACATTTGTATAGGTAAAGTATATCTCAACGTATATCGTCTTGACTGTGGTAAAGTATATCCCAAAGTATATTGTCTTGGCTTTTGGTAAAGCACCTATATCTCAAAATATATCGTCTTGGCTTTTTGACATCAGGTAACAAAATGCAACTTTCTTGCCAACATTTATTATTGACAACAGGCTAACAGGTATTTTGGGATAAGAAATCAGTGACAGACTACAAAATTGTCAACTCTAATTTTAATTCACACCGTCTTAAAAATATACTACCTATTGACATTTGTGTCCCAACTAATTTTACATCTCTAAGAAATGAAATAATACATAATTAATTAAAACATGCCATAAAAATATTTATCTCACAAAAAGAATAATTAGATGCTTGCTGGGTCTGCATCCCAGGACGTCTTGTAGAGATCACTTTCGAGAACTGGACATAATGACTGTTCCTTCTCTTTATTTCTTGGCTTTAGTATTGTTGGTGAGGAAAACCCATGATACAAAGAAAGAAAGATATGATCGATCGTATTCCCAATTCGGTCCGGTCCACGCAATGACGTCATGTGGTGCTAACGAGACTTAAAATTACATAGGATTAGCCGTTAAGAATAGAAATTTTACTGCATATTTTACAATTTTTGATTTGGAAGATTTAAGTGCATATTATTTTAAGTACTTTAAGGATAGAGGTTCATAAATCAGAACGTATTTCATGATGTTCTTGGGTTAAATGTTAAAATTGAGCATATATTTGGTATCAATGAAAATAATTTTCTTTTTATGCTGACATACATTTTATCTTTTAAATGATTACAATTACTTATTTATTTTTACAAAATCATAAAAAAATAACCTATATTTTTTGGTCCTTCCACCTTAAGCAATAAATTTTTTGAAAAAAAAATAGGTACAAATGTGCATTTTTAAACATTTTTAGAACAGTTTCGAGCCTTAAATGACCAAAATCAATTAATTTGCTTATTAAGATTTTTTTTATGCAATAGGTAACGATAATATTTTTGGAGGTGTCTGTTTATAAATTTATATTGTTAACATTTGACCAGGGGTGGACTGGAATCATTTGGCCCCGGTGGCTACATAGCCTCAATGGCCCCAACATTTTTTGAAAAAAAAATTGTTGTTTAAATGTTTGGTCCAATTGGCCCCCAAAGGCCTTCTGACCCCGGTGGCGATGGCCACCCGGCCACCCGCTCCAGTCCGCCACTGCATTTGACTATAATTTGACCAAGGATAAGGATGTAAAAAACTCATTCAGACATTTAAAAAAATATACTAGGACTGGTAATTATCATAATAGTAATTAGAGGGACATTAACAATTATTAAAAAATAAGGCACACATATAACAGTTTATTATTTTAAACCAATTTCGTCAAATTAAACTTTTGTATCTCACCTATGAGGAAGAGAACAATTTTTTTAAGCTAAAATTTGAAATATTTTACATTGATTTGTATCATCAACGTTCATCCAAATTTTTTGAAGATTTGGGTCAGTTGGAAAACAAAAAAACATAATGTCTTTTGCAGAATTTTTTGTCATATTGTCACTTATGCATAACGCCACTGCACAACGCATATTAACAACTAATAGTCACTAACAAACAACAATAATAATCCAAGAAAACACTAAAAACCTCTTTCTGTATAACAAATAATAACAATAGTACATAAAACCAAACGTAGGTTATACGAAGCCCGCCAGAAAATTATCACCGCATGACGTAAGCGGCTGTCGATTTGGCTCCGCCCACATGCGCAATGTCATATCTCTTCTTTCTTTGTATCATGAGGAAAACCCCTGATTGTTTTGCATTGAACCGCGAACTGTATGCTCCGGGCCTTGACATGGTGACCCGAGGCGGTAACGATTTAAGAACACCAGCTCATAGTTCTACTTTTTTCCAAAATAGCCCATCATATATGGCTATTCGTGCTTACCACCAGCTACCGGATGCTGTTAAGGACATTGGGAATATTAAGACTTTCAGAAAAGCAGTCATAAGGTTTGTGAAAGAAAAATGCTATTATAGTTTTAATTTTGAGGTTGCATAGACTATGGAGTACAGAGTCTAAATAAGATTTTAAATTGTTTTAGTCTGTTGTGAATGTACGTACTGAACTATTTTAAAATTATTTTAATGTACTTATGATAATGTGTAATGTACCAGTTGATACTTTGTTAATTTTGGTTAAATTTTTGGTTACATATATACATATAAATAAATATAGAACATTCTTGGAATTGAATATACAACGGGACCCAGTCCCATTTTGACGTTGCTTTGTTTACACCTGTAACTTTGCTGGCAATAAAGGATTCTTATTATTATTATATTATTAATAAATATATTATTTAATCTAAGCCTATAATTCTGTTTCACTGTCAGAGCCGTCATTTAAGTTAGTAAGTTTGTATAATAATATAAATGTACGAATCTTCTACTTTTAAAATATGCTTTACTGAATTTTTCCAGTTTTCGGCCAGTAAGTATATATTGTTTATAACATTTTCATAAATTTTATGCCCCTCGCACTTAGGGTAGGGAAAACATTATTTGCTCTCACCTTTGCTCTTACTTGGCGCCACAAATGCTCTATGGGGTTAAATACTAAAACACCCCTGACCCGGGGCTGTTTTTCGCGTAAGAATTTTCCATAAAGTTTCATAAGGGTAATATAAAATAACTAATATTTTTAGGATCAGTATAATATGTGCAGAGAAACCCTCGTTTTAAAAGAGCTTAAATAAAAGCCACAAAAAGTGTAAAATTTTACCCTCTTATCAGCCAAACTGTGCGTGCAGGTAAAATTCTTTAGTCTTAGAAAAACACATGGCCACGCGACGCATCCCTTCAACTTCAATATTAGAAATATTTCACTCAAAAGTTCTAATTAGAAAATTATCAAGTCATAAAGACATGGGGGGTTTAAATTGCAAATCAAGCCCAGCCAAAACGTCTCCAAGACAAAATTGGCTCTTAATTGTTTTAAAATAAAAAGTCACCAGATCATAACGGTAATATTTTTTGTAACTGTAACTAAATCAATACACTTTTGCTTTCTAATAAGGGTCATAAAATATGGGTCAAGTGCATCGACACAGAACTTTTGCTTAGGTAACTTGTAACAGATGTTGTTTCGTCTCCCTGGGGTATTTTTATTTTGTGGTACCTACTTGAAAACAAAGATTGGACGTTATTACGCATCAGTGCCATCGTATACAGTAAATAATAATCTGCAATGATAGATAATGGGGGAGGGTTAATAAAGGGCAGTATTTTATTTCACAATATACAAGTAAAGTTATCAGAAATTGAATGTTTCAAAATTTGCAAATGTGTGTAATTCATTTATTCTTCTGGCCAGGGTCCGTTCTAGCAATAACGCCGTCCTGGGCAAAACAAAAAATAGCCGCCTTTTTCCAATGGTGGTTCGTGAATTGTTAACTTGCACTAAAAGCCCGCTGCAGGCGAAATGCGCCGCAGGCGAAATTTTTTTTAACTCCGCACAAAATTTGGTCAATAATTTTTAGTAAATATTTTTAAAATTTATGATTAGGTACCTACTTATTTTATTGAAAATGAAATAAGATAAAAAAATAAAAAAGGCCAATTTATTTTTCATTAGGTAGTGGGTACATTGTTTAAAAGTTAAGTCCAATCTTCTGTTTTTATTTGCAGCAAACTTATCGATAACAATAAAGTCCCTAAATCTACACTTTGTGATCTGTGTCAAGTTAATTTCGGGTTTAGGTCATCCCTCAATTTTAATTTAAATTTTTTGCTCAATACTTAATAAGCTAAAATTGTTTTTCAAATATTCCACATTCATATAGTCGTTTTGGCATTAAAACTGATCATTTTTATTAAAATAAGTCTTTACTGTCCCAAAATAATAACAAAAATATAAAGGAAAACTCCAAATAATAAATTAATACAGCAATTAACACGCAATGAACTCAACGGCGCACATTTAAATTGTGCGAGTTTTCCTATTAGAATCGCGTTTTCCCCTCACCACACCTACTAAAGTACAAGATGCATAGAGAGATAGCAGAAACCCCGCCTATTTTAACGCACGTGCGACTTGAATTCCTACGCGCTACAATCGTTGACAAAATATTAAACAGAAAAGGGATCTGTTGAAATTGTCACTGTTTAGAAAATAAGACGGCAAAACAAAGGAAATTACTTTTGCTAACTAGGAGTTGGAATGGTTCAAACTTCAAATGTACATAGGAACGACTTAGGCAAAACGGGGATTTATTTCCCCTGTGGTTTTTAGATTTTTCATGCCGCTCTCCCAACTTGCCGCCCTGGGCAGGGGCCCAGGTTGCCCCCCCCCTAGAGCGGGCCCTGCTTCTGGCTATCCAGTGTTTAGCTCCTCCGCCTAAATGAGTCCTGGCAGTCTCCAATGTAAATGACTCGGGCCATTTATGTAAAAATTGCATTGCTTTTAGGTTATTTATCCATTCGCTAGCTTCTATTTTTGCATTTGCCATTAAAATACTTTATATTTTTGGTCAAATCGGGCATAATTTGGTTAATTTGGTAACTGTCTCTCTTTGGTTCGGAAACTACAGGAGTAACCCGGTCAACTAAACTTTCAAGTACGGTGTCTCGTCTTCTGTTGTCGTCGATCATCATCGTTTGTATTATAGTAAGGTTAAATGGATTTTCCCTCCTTGACTGTCCTAATTCAGAGCTAAAATACTACATGAAAACCGTCTTCGTTGTCGTTTTTGCCCATTATTATTTTTAATTAGCTAAACCCGACTAAATTCTTGACACACTAAAGTGTTTACTTTAATGAACTTCTTACAGATGGCAGCACAGTAAAATTGCAGGTTTGTATAACGTCTACTTTAAGAAACTCTTCACAGATTATAACGTCTACTTGAAGCAACGAGGTAGGATGAAGGAAGAAACTCTTCACTATGGAGGACTTGAGGTAGGAGGCCGATCGCAATGCATTGGATTCGGTCCCAAATTAGCATCGGTAATTCAGCTTTACGAGTTGCCATAAGATGGCGCTCGTGTTCGAAGTGGGCTATCAAATTAATGGTTTTTTATGGACGCGATAACTATTTTTATTTCAATTAGTTCTTTAAGGAACAAATAAGGACTTTTATATGAATTTCCACTTACTTTGTTATACTTATTAGTAAACTCGGCCTGTATAAAGTTCCAACGATACTTCGTTTTTAAAATACAGGAACATTCTAGCTAGAGGGTTTTACCTTTGGAGCTAGAAAGAGACTTATTTGGCTGCGTTTCATCTCTGAAGAAGATCCTGTCTTACCACCCCGACACAAAGCAAACTCTACTTTTATAAATTGTACCATTATTCATTATAAATATGGAAATTAATTACAATACAACGTTATTTGTCTTGTCTTGCCTTCAAACGTTATTTGTTATTTCGAAAAATAAAATGTCAATTGTCAAAAGTAAAAGCACAGAAAAATAAATGGTTTAAGTAAAAGTTAAAAACTATGGAGGATCTAGTTTTCCATATTAAAAACGAAGAAGAAGAAGACATCAGCCCACTTCGGACGCGAGAGCCATCTATCGGCCAATAGCGAACTAACCAAAAAACCGGGACAGAATTTCAAAATGCTGCCATTGTCGATCGGCCTCCTACCCTATAGTTCTCCATACTCTTCACAAATGGCGGCATAACGTTTACTTCAGGAAACTCTTCACAGATGGCGGCACAGTATAATATACAGGTTTATGTAAGGTTTACTTAAAGGAACTTTTCACAGATGGCGCTAGATAGCACATACAGTTATTGCAGGTGGTCTGGCAACGGGGGCAACCAACGACTTCTTATATATTTGAAGCAGGCTAGGATAACTTAAATGGTGAAGGTCGTCCCCTGTTCGTTTAATTTAGCCCCCGGTCGCTAGTGGCGCTATTGTAGGAATTTTGTTTTATAAGGTTGTTCATCTAACGTTGGTAGGAACAGAATATTCATTTAGAATGAGCATGGCCAACATTCTGTACCTCTCTCTCTCTCTCTGTATTAAACTGTATCAGCATATGTGCGAGAAAGATAAAAATATGGTTTGTTGTGACAGATCCTGAAGTCTTACCTCTGGTAAAAGATTGCCATTGTCATTTTATGATTGATTTGAAAATATATCAAAAATAAAGTTATTATTAAATAATTATTCATATATAATTTATAAACTTAACATGGCGCAGTCGGTAGTTTGAGAATCGTAAATAGGTATATATTTAATATGTCGCGACTATGAAGGGCTTTAGGAAGGAGTCCGATCGAAAATGGCCGTTCTTTAAATTTACGTCCCTGTTTAGTAGTTAGTTCGCTGGTTTCCCGGTCGCGGCGCAGTGATCGTCAAGTGTTTGACTTTTTACAGGTTTTGATAGACGTCTGCGGTATTTTTGTCCAATAATTAATAAAATAAGCTTTATTATAATTTTTTGGCCTTATTAGTATAAACAAAGAGTGGCGTAAGAAGATATAGAAGTAGCGTTTGCTTCGTACCGGGTTGTAAAAGTAGATATTCTTCATTCTTCTGATAAAAATCTCAGGAAAAATCGTGGTGAGAAGAACCCTGGTATTTTTCAAGCTCCTAAGGTGGGTAAAAATCACAAAGAAAGGTTCACAATATTGTTTATTATGAATTCAAATAAAAAATATATATATAGCAACGTGCAGCATTGTGTAATTATTTGCTTTCCAAACAAAAAGTTGTTTGTGTGTCTAGAAAGACCGGTATTTGAAAAACAAAGCATCTTTGTAATAATGATACATTGTCTTAGAATGAACTACACACGAGGATTATGTATCAAGGAAGTATCCCGAAACTATCTCTTATACATATCTCAGCCTGTAGAGGGTTTTAGTTAACTAAATTCAATAAAACAGTTAATCATCCCATAAGAACCCATGCATTTTACAGATTTAAAGGAACACATGCGCCCCTCGCGGCAATTTTTAAAGCTGCTTTACCGATCCAAAACTTGGCCCGAAACCAATGTATTGCGATCGAACTCCTAACCTAAAGTCCTCCATAGTCGCGACCAAAGAAATCGGGAAGAAAAACCAAGGCAATTAACAAAAGCGTGGAACCTCCTGAAGACTTCATTAATGTCGCCCAATGATTGGAAAGTACAGAGAAAGCTATTAGGGTTAAATTCTTAACGTCATTCAATCTATTGCCAACCTATAACCTATTTCGCGTTGATTTTTTGAGTTTATTATTTTAATAACTAACATTTAAAGAAAATCAATATCGTCGGTACATTATTTAGGTAGTATCTGATATATTACAAAAATATCGATTTATTTCATTGCTAATTTTGTGTATAGTGAAAGAACAATGAGTGACAATGACATAATAATGTTAAAAAAAATCTTACCCGATATTTTTCGCTATACAATTCTCCTAAAATAAGTTATGAAATTCCTTGATATTTATTAAATATGTAAATTATTACCTATAGAATATCAAGTCGATACTGATTTTCTTTAATTTTTTTATAAAAGCTAGAAAACATAAATAAATCTACGCGAAATAGGTTATAGGTTGGCACGCATGTTGATACTCCCACCTTAAAGATATAGAAAGAAACTTTACTTCACAACTTAATGAACTACAAGGTACAATAACTAGTTTATTAAATAAAATCTTTGAAAATAACACGGAATTGTTAGAAAAATCTACAGAAAATAATAATATAAGCTGTTTTTTTTATTTAAAACCTATTTATGTAAATATCTAATATTAATAAATCTTGTCGCCATATCAGAAACGTTGTTATAATTTCCTTTCGTTCTCCCAAATTATTTTAACTTGAATCAGATGTTTCGCGCTTCAAACTTTTCCGTTAAGTTAGAAGCGCGAAAATTTAAATTCAAAGTAATAATAAAATTTAAATTTTTATGCTTGGCGCCTACCCCCACCACGACTATATTTCGTTTCGCCCCCGGTTGCATGTGGCGCTATCAGGGAACCAATTTAGTATGTTAAGTTGCCTATCTATCCTTGAGAGCGCGCAACTCGCTTGTCTATGATTAGAAGTCTTTGGGGGCAACAAGAAACAAGAACAAAATATGGCGGATGGCGGTGCTAGAATAATCAACACTATATATTATGGTGGTTTGTTCATAAAAATGTCAATGAAATTGTTCACTTCTCGAAACAAAGGATACAAAAGTATTTTCAAGTCACAGTTTGTTGTAACGATAGACATAACTCACACAAGTTTTAATTCCACCAATATTCTTAGTCGTTTACAGCAGTTTATTGAACACAATGGCCACTCCGTTAACCACGCTTGGTTTCTTTGTTGTGTACTTACGTCACATGAGTCACATCCACTTTCTCAATTGTCATTTAACTTAGTTCTCTGGGCACTTTGGATAAATAAAACTTTAAAACTTAACCAGTGTTTATTTCCTCTCTGATGGTAATTTGCGTCTCTAATGGTCGCCTCTCTACTCCACAGAACTCCAATAAAGAGAAACGTTATCCGTGCTGTTTGGTCGATGCCGCCGTGACTTTGAAATGACATCAGATGCGAATGCAACGCCCTCAAGTGTAGTGCATTTAAACTAATCAGGGCGGAAGAGGGGTAGAGGGAAGCGATCATGTTTTTATTTTTTAAACGTCAAATTAGTACCTATTTTGAAATTCAAAATTTGTTGTAGGTAAGTAATTTTATAAAAAGATACGTTTTTATTACCAATAAATACATTAGCACTGCACGATTAGTAGTAAAAACATATTTTTATTAAAAATTATTTATAACAAAGTTTTAAATGCCAAAATATTAAATTACCTTGAAATCGAAATTATTGAGTCTTATTTGTAGTAAAACAAACTTTAGTGTAACTTTTTTAATGCACAGAATCATTAACATATTATGTAGGTACGTAATATAATAATATTATATATAAAATAAAAAAATAATATTACAGTTTTTTTATTCATATAAATCAACACTTGAAATGAAAAAGAATGAAGAGTTGTGTATTTAGGTAATCAATAAAGAAATAAGTTTCATACCGTCACAGCTAGAAAGATGTTAAAGGAAAATTAGCTAACCACGCAACTTAATATTAACAAAATCACTTCTATGAATGTTATTATATTAGTCATAGAATGTTCAGGTAGTCAATCAAGCTAACCGAATAACTTTACCCAGTAAACCAAAGCTGGCGGTAAAAGTTCGGCCGCCTTCCGGCACTGACGGGAAATCGACGGCTCTTGTTGCCGATTACTGGCCGCTTCTGGCTATCGCGTTACCTTCCATGCGTCGAACTACCACGGCTAATAGTCCGCCACCCGATGGTGGTAGTAGCGCAGCACATGAGAAACGGACCTTATCTTTCGAATCGGACACGGTTAGACGATATCTCGCCGGTTGTGACAAAAGAGTCGACGTTCCGTGTACCACCCGCGCGCGGGTAGCTCACTACTACGTTCCTCGTTTTATTTGTTTGGCCACGGCTAATCGCAAGCCAGCCGCGTATTTTTGAAATTCGCGCCGTTGTGCTTCTGCGAAAGAACTGACACTTGACAGGTGAATGACGGTAGACAGAACATTAAAATTATTTTTCAACGAGCACGAGGCGTTCCTTCATGATTATAAAAGCTACATTTCTCAAGAAGATTCAGTGCCTGTAGGCAGAATACAGGATTCATCATTAGACGAACTTTTACTGATTTCCAAGATAAAAAGACACCCCTCAGACAGATGATTCAGTACCAGAGAACAAAACTATAAGTGAGTTTAAGTTTCATACCTATATAATTTTATTGTAATTTTTTTTATACCTCTGTTACTCTCATAATATGTAAAGTTGAAAGTGTTAAAACAAAAAAAATAGTGCATGCTTGGCTATTCTTTGTATGCAGTATTTTATAGTATATAAACTTAACCAAACCAAATGGTTTTTAGGTGCTGTACGAAGAAATCCAATAACGTACAATGCAACAAATTCAGATATTGTTCTGACCATTAGAAACTGGATAAAAATGCTTCCGACAGGGAAGTCGCAAAAAAATAAAATAAAAAGTTATGTGTAAATGAATCAGAATAACATCTTATATTTGCAGGGTTTGTTAAACAATAAAACTGTTGTTTTCTACTTTACGGTGAGTTTTAATGGTAAGACTTCCCTCTAACCATGCGCGGTCCCTCGTTGGTATTTAAATGAATTGCCAGCGAACCGTCCGCGGTCTCGTCGAGATGCCGCGCGCTAACCAAATCTGTTCAGCCCGCGGCTCAGTGGTAAAAAGTAGTGTCTGTACCGCACAAATAGGTCCGTTATGTAGCTATTAAGCCGCCCGGCGGCCGAGCGGTCATGCCCTACCTCCACGCCGTCGATATTGTAGCTGGCGGCCCGACACCGACGTTTCGGCAATGCGCCTTCTGTCCACCTCCGGAGCTTCCATGTCGTGTTTACTGGGTAGTTGTAAAAAAGTAAATCCGATCACCATATTGTCTTAATATTCTTACTTAATTACTCTTAACCATATCTAATTAAACTTATTGGCCGGATTGGCCCCATACCTTCGCACCGATTCTCATGTCCAATCTAAAATTTCAAAAAACCATTGGTAAAAAGTAAAAGTATATATACAATGCCCTAAAAAGTATTTTTAAATATAATCTTTGAAGATCCTATGTGATATAATATTAGGTTTGAAAAGTTTGAGTCTTCTCTATACGGACTTGCCAAAAGTTATCGATACAAACTCATGAAATGATATGCGACATATGTATTATATATGGAGGACTTGAGGTAGGAGGCCGATCGCAATGCATTGGATTCGGTCCCAAATTAGCATCAGTAATTCAGCTTTACGAGTCGCCTTAAGATGGCGCTCGTGTTCGAAGTGGGCTATCAAATAAATGGTTTCTTATGGACGCGATAACTATTTTTATTTAAATTAGTTCTTTAAGGAACAAATAAGGATTTTTATATGAATTTACACTTACTTTGTTATACTTATTAGTAAACTCAGCCTGTATAAAGTTCCAACGATGCTTGGTTTTTAAAATACAGGATATTACACATTCTAGCTATACCTTTGGAGCTGGAAAGAGACTTATTTGGCTGCGTTTCCTCTCTGAAAAATATTCCTGTCTTACACCTCGACACAAAGCAAACTCTACTTTTATAAATTGTACCATATTATTCATTATAAATATGGAAATCAATTGCAATATAACCTTATTTGTCTCGTCTTGTCTTCAAAAGTCCTCCATACTTCAAACGTTATTTGTTATTTCGAAAATAAAATGTCAATTTGTCAAAAGTAAAAGTAAAAAACGAAGAAGAAGAAGAAGACGACACCAGCCCACTTGCGACGCGAGAGCATCTATCGGCCAATTGCGAACTAACCAAAAAACCGGGACAGAATTTGAAAATGCTGCTATTGTCGATCGGCCTCCTACCCTATAGTTCTCCATAGTATTATAATAGCATTATTTAAATTAATCAGTGAATAACTAAAAAACAAATTCTTTTAAGGTGGAATTATCAACGTCATTCAATCTATTGCCAACCTATAAACTATTTCGCGTTACTTTTTCAAGTTTATTATTTTATTGACTAACATTTAAATAAAATCAGTATCGTCGGCACATTACTTAGGTAATATCTGATATATTACAAAAATATCAATTTATTTCATTGCTAATTTTGGGAGAATTATATAGTAAAAGACCAATGACATAAAAATATTTTAAAAAATGTTGCCCGATATTTTTCGCTATACAAAATAATTTATGAAATTCCTTGATATTTATTAAATATGTCAATTATTACCTATAAAATATCATGTCCATGCATGCTGATTTTATTTAAATTTTGTGTAAAAGCTAGAAAGCATAAATAAATCTACGCGAAATAGGTTACATGTTGGCAAGCATGTTGATACTCTCACCTTAAAATAAAAATTTAGTCATCGACCTTTACCTGATGAGAAATTGGAACCCAATTATTTTCAGATCCTTAAAAATAGGTATTTGTAAAATATATTAATCCAGAACTTACCCAGACTTGTAATTACATTTTCTTTTTCATTCTCAGCAAGATCTTGAAAACTACCGAGAAAATTTAAAAAAAAATCATCGGCACCGCCACGATACTCCATAAAAAAGACTGCAAGGACGAACACAAACCAACACAAACAGGTTGGTTAAGAAATGAAGCAATGTGATTGGTTGCCATTGACATAATATCATGTATTTTATTTTGAGTCACAACCTTTTTTATTTTCTTGAAAGAGACGCTATAAAAATATGTAATGCCATGACAACTGACTTTAATGACAAGTGACAGCTGCGACTTTTTTTATTTCGATTTCATACCCTGAGGCGTGTTCGATTGGCACAGAGATTTGGATCGATCTGATTTTAAAAATCAGTTCAGATCACTTTGACCGTGCGATCATTTATCAATCGAATACAAATCAGATCAGTTGGAATCAGTTAGATCGATCCGGATCGATCTGAACCTGCGAATCGATCACGCTTCAGCTCTACTCCCTAATACAAAAATTACAGTTCGATTGTTCTCGAGAAGTAAAGGTTAATTTATACAATAGCTATTTATGATATAAGTGTGAAAATAACTCGTTTAAGGTACGCATATGAACATTTTGCAGAACGAGCGAAGCGAGTTTCGCAATTCATATGGGTGCCTTAAACGAGATATTTTTTTACGGGTATATTATACAAGATTTTTTCTACGAGCGTGTGAAAAGTACAAGATTTTTCTATGAGCGTGTGAAAAGTTAGACTTTTCACCCGGCGTAAAGTAATTTACTTTTCACACTAGTGCGTTAAAGTAAAACTTTTCACACTGAAATGGGTGTGGAAAGTCTAACTTTTCACACGCTCGTAGAAAAAATAGTTAAAACAACTAAAGGTAAATATGCGTCAACGATAAAAATAGTAAAATAAGTTATTATATTATGTTTATAAGGACGGAACCTAATAGGTGGAAATATTTTATTTCTTTCGCTCAAAGTGAGTTTTTAAATTAGTGATTTAAGTTTAAAATTTTCTTATACCTACCTTATTTTAATTCTTTTTGGGATTGTTTTACTGAACTTGATAAAGTCGTTTATATTTTAAACTATTTTTTAAAAAGAAAATCTTTAGTTTCAAATTATTTTTAAATTACGGCTTGCGAAACAAAATTAATTTTTTAGAACCTCAAAAGAATTTTAGAAAAAATTAATTTATTTTAAATTTTTGTGTTTTAAGTATTAAAATTAATTTTATTTTCTCTTTTTCCGAAATAAAACATATTGTCGGATAAGGATTGGTATCCTTAAGGATGGATTAGTCATCTCATACTTCGCTGTGGTGTTAAGACTCTTAATAGGTGATGAGCTTGATAAGAAGAGGTGTAGTGGAAAGATAGTGTACAGAACAAGGACAAAGACACTTCTAGTTCGTAGGAGGAGTCAGTAGACGAATGATGATAAGAAATAATTGCTTGTAATTGGTTGGAATAAAGGGTTCCATTTTTAATAGTTCATTCAGGGAAATCCCCTCTTTTATTACCTATTATGCAAAATTATTGCTGACATAGCAAAACGGAACCCCTTCTTCCAGTTGATAAGAGTCGCAAAACTCTGTATAAAAGCTCGAAAGAACATTTACTCAGAGAGTTGTACCAATTATTCAAGTGTAAGGGTAACCTCTGCCCGTTTGTCTAGTCAAGTTGAAATTCAAGATTAAATTTAATAATGTTTGAAGTCATGAAGAGTTCTGCACCAGAACCAGTCTACTTTGCTGCAATTGCGTAATTGTTCTTTGAGTAACTTACCTAATTGTTTATGGTATAAAATTTGTATAGTCCTCGTTTTTGCCAGAGTTATCTATTAAGTGAAAATTGTTTCTTTAAACTTACTGGAATAACACCCTCCTAAAGTGAGATAAATGGGGCAATCTCTCTTCTTATTAGAAAACTATTTAATTTGTATTTTGTTCGCAACACCTATTATAATCTTTTATTATTGCCATTGCTTTATTGCAGTTCATCAAATAAAACTCTTAAAAAATCCTTAGTGTTTCAGTGATTAAATAGCGTACCATAAGGGCCCAGTAAATAATAAGCATAAATCAAAACCATCTAAGCTACACAACCCAGTCGCATACCATTTTGATACGCGACATATTTTCTTTTAAAAATAAAAATGCTGGTCATTACATCGCAGCTGCAGTGGAACATAAGGCTGCCGAACTATTTTACAACCTGTGTGGCGGAAGTATAGGTACGTAATTTATTTAGCAATCATATGGTTAAATGAAAATAACATCACCCGTGCTGTCATTTTACCAGATTCCTTAAACTGCACAAGATTTGTAGAAGGGGTGTAGCAGCAAAGGGTAAAGAAAAAAACTGATTGTTGGTACCTTGCACCGGTTATTTTCTCTTCTTTGACTAAATAAAACTAGAACTTTTACTAAAAATGGACTGTATATTATTCTAGGATTTCTAACCTAACACCATGGCCGACGGTTCGTCGTAAAGTCAAAAGTCTTCCTCCCCTATCATGATGACATTATTGCCACAACGAGCCACAACCACTAGAGATAAAAAAAATAAAAGTTCCTTAAAACCAAACATACCGCCGGCCTTGAAAGCCACTGCTTTCTAAACTTAAACCTAACCAAACTTAAATCGTAATCGTTAAAACAATATTCCGCATTAGGCATATACAAAAGCCTAAACGAAATAACAAATTCTTAACACATACACAGGTATACTTATTAATTGTAAATGAACAATTTTGCATGCATATAAAACCAACATTAACTACTTCCGGTCGCATTAAAGTCTGACCAACAGGGTATATATTACCCTCTTACTACCTCCCTTTTTATAAAGGAACACTACATTTATTGTTTAATGCCTTCGCTAGACGCTTCGGTGGGAAGCACGCATAATTTTTGCACCGCGCGTTTTATCACCCCACTAGCGGTACGAACACTTGCAACCCGAACGACTCCATCAGTCCCAGGGTGCACAGCCACAACTCTGCCAAGGCGCCAATTAAGAGGCATAATGCTTTCCTCTTTTAGAACTACTAAAGTTCCGACATCAATGTTTTTAACAGAACCTTGCCACTTGCTTCTTTGTTGTAAAGTGGTCAAATACTCCGAACTCCAGCGTTTCCATAGGTGTTGAACAACATGCTGGAGAAGATGGAACTGCTTTAAACGGTTACATGGGCTACTAGTAACATCTTCTTGTAGCAAGGCATTGAGAGGTTCCCCAATTAGGAAATGGCCAGGGGTCAAAACTTGAAGATCATTAGGATCAGAGGACAGAGGTGTTAATGGCCGCGAATTCAACACCGCCCCTACTTGCGAAAATACAGTCGATAAATCTTCAAAGGTGAAAGATCTATCGCCAACCACCCTTATAATGTGATATTTTGCCGATTTTATTGCGGCTTCCCAAAGTCCGCCTTGATGGGGAGATTTGGGTGGGATAAAATGCCACTCGATTTTATTCTCTAAACTATAATTTTTAATGGCATTATCCCTTTGAACCTTATCTAGAGTTTCCCTTAACACCTTTAATTTATTATTAGCTCCCACGAAGTTGGTTGCATTGTCTGAATAGATGCGTTTACATAAACCTCGCCGCGAAACGAATCGCTTTAAACAGTTAAGGAAGGCATCAGAGCTTAAATCTCCTACTAATTCTATATGAACAGCTTTAGTGACGAAACATACGAACAAACACATATATCCCTTTACTATAGCCCTATTTCGTAGTTTACCGTCTTTAATATTAAATGGTCCTGCGTAGTCAACACCACAAACAGAAAATGGACGCTGTGGTACGGTCCGGTCTCTGGGTAAATTTCCCATTTTCTGATTTAAGGTGGTAGGATTTACTCGAAAACATACGCGACATTTTGATAGAACACTTCGAACTTCTCGTCTCCCGTTAATAATCCAGAATCGTTCCCTTAATGATGCCAAAATGGCTTGCGCCCCTGCATGAAGTTGTTTCTGATGTTGATCAGAAATTATTAATCTAGTAAGAGGGTGCCCCTTTGGCAGAACCATGGGATGTTTTACATAATATAACTCACTTGATTTTTCTAGACGACCGCCAACTAAAATTAAATTATTTTGATAGAACGGATCGAGAGACTTTAATTTACTGTTTTTTGCTACACAACCATTTTCCTGTAACGAACGTATATCTGACGCAAATTCTTGTGTTTGAGCTAATTTTATCAAGAGAATTAAGGCATCATCTAACTCGGATACGGTTAAAGTTTTGTTATATTGTCTATTCCCTGATTTACATTTTAGGTTTTTATAAAACCTTAAACACCAACCTAGTAATTTTGTGAGTTGAAATAGTGAGTTTTTCAAAAGAAAAATCGATTTGTCCACGACCGTGGTTGACAGTATTACCTTTTTATTTCGTTCCTCAGGCAAAATGCTGGGATTTTCTATTTGACATTTAGGCCAATATTTTTGCTGCTGAGCCAACCATATCGGACCATGCCACCATAAGTCCAAGTGCTTGAGTTGACTTGGATTTACGCCACGAGATATTATATCCGCGGGGTTATCCCCTGACATTACGTGATTCCACTGTTCATATTTACTTAAAGTTTGAATTTCGGCAACGCGATTAGCCACATAAATCTTCCATGAGGAAGGTTCATTAGCCAGCCATGATAAAACTATAGTGGAATCCGTCCAGAGAAAAGTTTTTTGCACCGTTATATCTAATGTTTCTAAAACCTTATGCACAAGTCGAGCCAACAAAAGAGCTCCGTTTAGCTCAAGTCGCGGAATTGTCGTGACCTTAATTGGTGCTACTCTAGACTTTGCGCAGAGAAGTCTAATCATAACATTTCCTTGCGCATCTACTGACCTAAGATATACGCATGCGCCATAAGCATTTTCACTTGCGTCGCAGAATCCGTGAATTTCTGTATAAAGTACACCGACGATGATGCACTGTCTTGCTACCTTTATAGATGCCAACATATCTAAGTGAGTATAAAAGTTATTCCAAAGCGTAATTAAATCTAATGGTATAGACACGTCCCAACCTAGTTGCAACTGCCATAATTTTTGCAAAATAATTTTTGCTACTATTGTAACTGGTCCTACTAGCCCAAGCGGATCAAAAATTTGTGAGATCGTGGACAATATCATACGCTTTGTTATGGAACAACTATAAGATGAATTAGTTTTTATAGTGTATTCTATTGTATCATGATTAGCCCCCCAAAATAAGCCCAATGTTTTTATTGTGTCGTTATCAGTGATAACATAATTAGAACTATTATTTTTTTTGCTTGCTAAGGCTTGCAAGACTTCAGGCTTGTTTGAACACCACTTTCGTAGGGGAAAGCCGTATTCAGCTAAAGTTTGCGCTAGTGCCTTCCCTATCTTGATTGCCTCGTTAATAGAAGGTATGCTAAAAATTAAATCGTCTACATAAAAACATTTTGAGATAATTTTGCTTAACTCAGGAGATTCCTCCTGTATATTATTTGCGACTTCCTTTAAGCATCTTGTCGCTACAAAGGACGCGGACGCCGTTCCGTAGGTAACCGTATTGAGTCTAAAATGCTCTATTTCTAACGTCGGCTCTTTTCGCCAAATAATTCTTTGTAAGTCGCGTTGTTGTGGTTCTACATTAACCTGTCGGTACATTTTTGCGATATCAGCTGTAACAACAACTTCGTGCTGTCGAAATCTGACTAAAATTTCAAAAAGTTCGTCTTGTATAGTAGGGCCAATTTTAAGAACATCATTTAACGATACCCCACTAGTCGACTTTGCGCTCGCATCAAACACGACCCTTAACTTAGTAGTTGTACTAGCATTATTGAAAACTGCGTGATGAGGTAAATAAAATACGTTGTTTTCAGTATCGATTTCCGTATCGGGAATTTTGCTCATATGACCCAAACTGCTGTACTCTTCTATAAATTCGCTATAGTTTTGTTTTAAGACCGGATTCTTAACAAATTTCTTTTCTAGTGAATACAAACGATTTTTTGCCTGTTCGAGAGAATCCCCTAAAGTACTAACAGCTGGTTTTAGTGGCAAATCAACACAAAATCGACCAGTTTTATCCCTTTCTACGGTTTCCACGAAATGTTTTTCGCACTCTAACTCTTCTCGCAAATAAATTTTCTTTATAGGAAACTCTTCAACTGCCCAAAACTTTTCTAACTGGTCCTGTAATGCTTGAGAAGTGAAATGACAGTAAGACTTATTGCTAGATTGATTATTGTTTGTTGTATACAATGGTCCAGAAATCACCCAACCTAATACCGTTTTTTGCAAAACCGGATTTTGTCTACCTAGTCTAATCTGGCCAGCGCACAACAAATCGTAAAAAATGCCAGCTCCTATTAAAATGTCAATTCGGGCTGATTTATCAAAATGAGGATCGGCTAACTTCAAATTCGATGGAATATTCAAATCCGAGCCGTCGAATGAACATGATGGTATATTCGAGGTTACATTTTCTAATATCAAAAACGAAGCATGAGCTGTATAATTATTATGAACTGATTTTATTATACTATTAATTTGAGAGTCTATTTTAGTTATCAGTTCATTTATTCCGGAAATAGGTATGTTTATTTTTTCAATCTTTAAGTCTAAGAGTTTTGCTAAATCTCGCGTTATCAAATTAACCTGCGACCCGCTGTCTAATAGCGCTCTACATTTAACATATTCATTTTTTGAGTTTTTAATTTCTATTACTGCTGTAGAGAGAATTATTTGACCGGGACGTGAAAGACCCCTACATGACGTTGCTACAATGGCATTATCGTCCACCGCTTCCGTATCGTTAACTGATAGATTAGCACTAGTAAGTGCTACATTATTCGATTGCTCACCCGATTCCGCTTTATATTCTGGATGTAGCACGGTGTTATGTTTACCATGACACTTGCGGCAGCCGATTGACTTACAATCTTTGACTTGGTGACTTGACCTAAGACAGTTGTAGCATAATCGCATTTTTCTAACCTGCTCTGAGCGTTGCCCAATCGGCAACGCCAATAATTTCTCGCAGAAATAAACAAAATGAGCACCTTTGCAGAACTCACACTTGACTCTTGTAGAGTTTCTATCTTCTACCGCGGCATAGGCACTCCTACGTACCTCACTTCCTCTAGCTGTGCCTTTAAAACCTTTACTATTATAATCTACTGTGCTTAATACGCGGGCTTTATTCTCTAAAAATTCCGTGAATTTAGTTAAACTTGGGTTTCCGCCAAATTCTGTTAGCGACTTTTCTTCCCATTCCCTTTTTGTTTCAAAGTCCAATTTCTTACTTATAAAGAAGATTATAAGTCTATCCCATTTTTCTACTGGTTCACCTAATGTCTTTAGTGCCCTAATATGTTTTTCAATACTATCGACTAGCCCCTGTAATAGTTGATGCGATTCTCTATTTAACACGGGAATGTCAAACAGGGATTTTAGATGTGTTTGAATAATTACAGGTATATTGTAAAATCGTTTTTTCAGCAATTCCAACGCTACTAAATAATTGTCATTTGTTACTTCTAAGCAGTCTAAAACCCTTTTTGCTTCCCCTTCCAAAGAATCTATTAAATAATAAAATCTTTGTATGTTATCTAAACTATTATTTTTATGCACAAGCGTTTGGAATGTCTCAAAAAACTGTGGAAATTGACTATAATCTCCTCCGAATTTAATCAAATTTAAACTAGGTAGCTTTACCGCAATTGACTGTTGTTGCGAACTGAGTTGCGTACTCGTATTTACGATAGGGATCCGATCATTTTCGTCGACCTTTTCTATATATTCTCTACCCGCTGCAATACATTTATAATAAAGCTGTTCAAGTTCGTCACTATCCCTAATATCAATTTTTGACTCCTCTAATAATTCTATCTCAATTAGAATTTCCTCAACGTCACTCAAAAGAGGTTCTATTCTTTGCAATCGCACTTTTAATTCAACCAACTGCGTGGTGCCCTCAAGCTTGGATAAGAAAGTGGCAAATTTATTAAGTTGTTGCTTAATTTGATCATACTTTTTTACAAGTCGGTTTGCTTGTTCCTCTTTTTCAGCTACAGCCGTTTTCTTACCCATCTTGGTCTTATATTACTAACTAAACTATATAAAAAATATTGTTTACTACAGTGTAACACTAAACACGGTACACTCTAACCCTATAAACTCGTTGGCTTCCTAGACCGCCCTATGCAGCCACACTCTATGAGAAGATTGTTCTAGCTAGCCTCGTACTAAGGCGCCACCTATGACGTAATCAATGTCGACCGATCTACCTTTTTATAATCTATAAGCTCTACTACTACCTCTTAAAACAAACCCGTGTGGCAAATTATTCCCAAATCACCCATCAGTATCGTATGATTTTTCGTTCTACTCTAAACTATCTAAATAACTGAATATTACAATTTACTAGTCATCAACACCTCGGTTAAGGCTAGGAAAATGGATAAGGGATGGGGACTTACGTGTGCCTTGGTACCGCCGGCCTTGGCTCTCTAATTTTCAACAAAACACTGCTGAAAAACCTACAAATTCCATCCGGCTCGAAGGACCAACTTTTGTTGGTACCTTGCACCGGTTATTTTCTCTTCTTTGACTAAATAAAACTAGAACTTTTACTAAAAATGGACTGTATATTATTCTAGGATTTCTAACCTAACACCATGGCCGACGGTTCGTCGTAAAGTCAAAAGTCTTCCTCCCCTATCATGATGACATTATTGCCACAACGAGCCACAACCACTAGAGATAAAAAAAATAAAAGTTCCTTAAAACCAAACACTGATCGACCTACAGAGTTTGTATTCCTATAGCCGCACAGGTATAATATGGTAACAAACAGCCTTAGAAGGGTGCTGCCATTGAGCCAACAGCTAAGGGCTGCTTTTATAGCTTTTACCCCGAAATTCCAAAAAGTTATTCAAGAAAAGTGGAAAATGAAACCAACGCTTTGCAGCCCTGCGAAGAGGAAAAGCCAGAGGGTATTTATACTCTCATTGCAAACTCCGATCAGGAAACCATGGTTCAAGGAAATCACTGACAAGAGGACAAATACCCACCATGAACCAATTACGATCAGGACATTGCCTAACCCTAGTTCACCAGCAGCGTATTAATCATATCGCAGGACAACCTCGATCTGCTTATGTGGGGAGATTAGTACCTTGCATGCACCATCTATTTTTTGCCTGCGCAAACAACCAGTATAATATAGAACAATTTGATTCTAAGCTTAGAGGCCAATAGAGGTGGCAGCCTAACGCAGCGATAGCATTCATGGATCGCATGCCAATGGCACCTGGTTCGATCCCAAGCAGGTTTGGCGGGCTTATTTAGTTTGCTTGACCAGGCAAGCGTACTTCGTAGTGTTGCATTGTACATTGTACCACACACTGGCATTCTAATGGCAAAATAAACTTTGTCGAGAAGTCAGCTCTACCAGCTCTACCAGCTCTACTCCTGAACCAACTGACGGATTCGGTGCGGATGCATATATAGTAACCCACGAAAAGGACGCATATCTGATGCCGATCCGGATATGGATTGGGGGACGCCCTGAATCAGAGGATTTGGTAATGCACACATAAAACAGTAAAGTTCTGAAACCAAATTGATAAAAGTCCAAATAAACGTCAAAACTACCAATATTTAAATTGCATCGGTGTCGCACGAATTTCAGGAGCAGATGCGTAACTAATATTGCACTTGGGGCAAATTTCCCAATGGAATTTAAAAACCTACACTCAAATTACCAATGATTGACAAATATTGCATTCGTGCCGCATCAGTTCTGCCAATGAAAATTACTTTTGGTACTTTCCATTTGCATCTTTTAAACAGCAAAACAAAGTAAACATCTTTAAAGGAACGCTTGGCGAACAACTTCGTATAGTTCTTATAGGAAATACTAAACCCAAGTGCCCCCTCTGCACGGCGCAGGCGGAATGGTTTACTCGGACGACGAGAAGGCTCAAGCCTTCGCCGAGTCACTTGAAAGCCAATTTCGCTTGAACACTTCAGTTGATGACGACATCGACTGGGAAAACCGTGTAGAGAGACTTGCCTCAGAAATCCCGAGAATTTTTCCCCAACCGCCCCCCCCCCCCCGAAATACGCCCCACAAATTCTGAGGAAGTAAAAACACAAATTCACATCACTAAACCCAAAAAAGCCCCGGGTAAGGATGCAGTCAGTAACACAGCGCTGAAAAACCTGCCGGATAACGTCATTGATAACATCGCAATGATCATAAACTTCATGTTTAAAAACCACGTATATCCAGACACGTGGAAAACAGCGATTGTAATACTGATTGCAAAACCCAATCAAAATCGCACTTTCCCCGAAAATTGGAGACCCATAAGCCTCAACTCGTCCATAGCAAAAATCTCAGAAAAAAATTTTCTATCCAGACTATGGGACATTCTTAACGAACTCCACATCATTCAAGATGAGCAGTTTGGCTTTCGCCACGGTCATTCGACCGAAGACCAACTTGCTAGACTAATCGACACAGCCACAGATGGTCTGCAGCACCAGGCCTCCACAGGCATGGTAGCTCTAGACATCTCCAAAGCTTTCGACAAAGTTTGGCACGACGGCCTCGCATACAAACTCCATTATGTTTATAATATAAACATAAATTTCACAAAATTTATTATTTCATACCTCAAAGATAGAAAATTCCAAACCCGTGTAAACGGCGTTTTGTCAGACGTACGCGATATTGAAGCGAGCGTTCCCCAAGGTTCCCCAATTGCCCCAGTTTCATACATTGTGTATACTGCGGACATGCCAAAAACGCCTTTCGTCGAGCAATACATCTTTGCTGACGATACGGCCATGACGTGCACCCATAAAAACCTTGCACACATTCAAAGATGTTTACAAAATCAGATTAACACGCTTATTGACTATTTTCAAAAATGGAAAATAAAAGTTAACGCTGAAAAAACTCAAGCCATTCTCATTTCCAACAAGAGAATAAACAACATCAATATCCAAAATCTTGAACTAGACAATACTGAAATACCTTGGAGCAACACCCTAAAATACCTCGGTGTCACTCTTGACAAAAAGCTCTCATGGGCCCCCCATTTTGACAATAAAATCAAAAGCGGAAAGCAAGCATTTGGCCGCCTATATCCTCTCCTGGGTCGCAAAAGCAAACTGTCACTTAAAAATAAGACGCTACTATACAAACAAGTAGTGCGCCCCTCCATACTATACGGAAGCATAGCATGGTGTCAAGTACCTAAAACACGAAGAAAACGTCTTCAAACACTTCAAAATAAAATTCTTAGGGCCATCACAAACGCGCCCTACTACATTAGGGGAGCGGCGATCCACCGCGACCTTAAAGTAGAAACAATTCAAGAATTCCTAAACAAAAGACATACTGAGTTTTTTAGGAAAAAACAGTTTCACCCAAATCAATTAATTCAAAATTCATTTCCCATAAATCCCGCCCCAAATCTGCTCAAAATCCGCAAGAGGAGCATAAATGCTCCTATTATACAATAACATAAAAAACACAAAAACAACATCCTAATCGTCAAGCCATGCTTGATTGTATGACAACAAAAATTGATCAAACCCAAAAAATTTGATCAATTAAAAAGTAAAAAAAAAAAATTTTTTTGAAAATAAAAAATTCCAAAAAATTACACTACAGAAACACTAACGTCCCCCCCAAAGGACAATTTGTCCTTTAATTTTCAGAAAACCCAAAGTGTGTAAAAGTGCTCAACGGCACTAACACGTTAAAACCCAAGAAAGAAGAAGTATATGGGAAATACTAAGGAGCATTCTTTACCGCGGCCAGGGTTTCTAGAGGAACCACGATAAACCCTACTCTAGAAACATCGAATCTTTTATATGTAAGGTAAGTTTTTAAAAGGAACGCACAACATAGTCGAATTCCTTTGAAGTTACTTTTAAATAGCAAAGAACAACAAAGATTTTTTTCATTGCCCTTGCCGCGGTTAAGTATGCCCTAGAGACCTTGAAGTATGCCCCTCTCTATTACCTAAACGAACACGGGCAATAAGAAGTTATTCGTGAAGCGTTCTTTTAACAACTTAGCTGTGCAAAGATTATTACTTTGCTTTGCTGTTTAAAAGAAACAAATGGAACGTACCTATTATTTCAAGAATCGTCTCAAGCACAGAGGAATGATAGGTTAATTCTGGTAGGGAAGGTCCTTGGCCAATTTTTCTCCTATTTTTACCTAAACGGACACGGGCAATAAGAAGTTGTTCGTGAAGCGTTCTTTTAACAACTTAGCTATGCAAAGAGAATTACTTTGCTTTGCTGTTTAAAAGAAACAAATGGAAAGTACCTATTATTTCAAGAATCGTCTCAAGCACAGAGGAATGATAGGTCAATTCTGGTAGGGTAGGTCCTTGGCCAATTTTTCTCCTATTTTGGTTTGCAAGAGTACCAACTGTTGCGAAATCGCCTCATAATACGCACAAAGAAAACTCTGACGCGCTCAAGCCTAAAATCTCCTAAACTTGTCCTAAACAGCCCGCTTAAATGAATCACGCGCAAGCCAACAGAAGACGATGCTAACGCCGTGAATATGTATAAGTAGACTGATTTCTCATTCCATTTGTTTTGTTTATGTCAAAAAGAAATTGAAAAGTTGGTGGCGGTGTGGTTATTTTATTGGCTTAAATTTTTATTTATTAAAAGTATTTTCAGTGAATTTTTGAATAAAAATATTGATTAATTAATTTATGTAGAAAATGAAACCACAATTTAAAATTTTGGACACTGTTCTGAAGGTAATGTTTAAAATATACCTACTTACTAATGTTATAATTTTTCTTTAACATATGCTTTTCAGAGGTTGAAAAGTCTAAACGAGCCAAATTTTGGAAAAGTCTACGGCATTTTTGTCAAAAATACTCTTTTGGTATTGGGGCTGCAATTGGAGAATGAAAATGGAATAAATTTAAACTATTCGTTTCCTGCAGAAATAGATTTTTGTGGCAAGTAAAATATGGACAAACAAGAAGTCTTATTTTTAAACACAGTACTAAATTTTATTGTATCCATGTTATCAATAATAGAAAACCTCGTAGAAAACCCTTCTCCACCAAAGAAACCCACACACATACACTAACATTTCTTATCATCCAATACCACATAAATTAGCAGCTCTTCACCATATGATACATAATATTATTATGTTGGGTTGCACAATAGTTTTTTTCTACTGACGTTTTATAATAACCTCTTTTCGATTGTCATTATGGTTTTTTAATAATCTCCTTTTAAGCGCAGCGTGCTTAAAAAACTTTTAAGCACGTTACCAGGAGCAACGTGCTTAAAAGTAACGCAGGTAATTATTTACAATTAAAACGTAACCACAGACTAGCTATAATTTAATATTTTTTGGCAAGTGTCAATGAAACATAGGTAATAAAATGTTAGTAAAATTAAGTTTTTTATTATAAAACCTCAGTAGAAAAAATATTGTATACAATTCGTTACGAAACAATGTCTTTTAGTCGCTTTGACGTGTTGTCCAACTCGGCTTTGCCTCGTTGGACAATTTCACGTCGCGTGCCTAAAAGACACTCATTTCGCAACTTATTGTATAAATAGCTATTAATAATATCTAACTAACCAGCAACTTTGACGGTGACATAAGTGACAGTGGCAGGCATAATTTACTCACAATCAAAGCGCCCCTGTTAGTGTAATTTTTGACTTGCTAATCAGGTGCTTTGATTATGAGTAAATAATGCCTGCCTATCCCTGTCAAAGTTGCTGGTTAGTTAATTATTATTAAAAATCTTTGTGCAACCCAACAATATACTTATACCAGTTAGTAGGTACCTAATAATAATTTTCAAAAAGGATTGCATGTTATTATCAAATGGCTATCAAGCTAGCTAGCTTACATCAGTCAAACAATAGATAAGATTTTTTTAAATATTAAATAATGTCTAGATACCCTTCTGTCAAGGAACAAAAAATGTATAGATCAATCCATGAATTAATCACGTATATTTGTACAGCAAGTCAAAATACTTATATCTAATTTCTTACAATATTACTGTCTCTTTTAAAGCAAATCTAAAACAAAAAAAAAGAAAATAAAAATGTTTATGAATTCAGATTGTCCGAAAACATGCATAGGCTAATCTGGTAGAGCCTTTTCAAAAAGAAGTAAAGAATATTTAGTCCGCAACTAAAACTGATTGCATTGTGTAGTTACATTGGGGAAACCAACTCACTTTATGCGAATCATTTGAATCTTCTCATAATTTTAATCACAACTTCCAAATCCTTTATACAGAAAATAAAATATTAAACTTAATTATTTTCAATTTTAATTATCGTTGTAGAACCCAATATATTATCGTTTGGTTTTTCTTATTAAGGTACCTACCTATACAGGGTGCTACAAATTCGTGTGCGTACTTGGAGATCTCAACAACAGAAGGAGATAGGAAGATTGTTAAATTGAGGCAAAGTTGTGTATTTTGTGGCTTAATAATTTGGTGAAAGAAAATTAATAATATTTCGAATACCTTTGGAGATATCCTAAAAGAAGTGAAAAAAAGTAGAAAAAAAAACACTTTTGGCAATTTTTTATAATATTCTACAAGATTACGTTGGTCATTTTAAAATTCGTCGTTTCGTTCTTCAGATACCACTGTTAAGTCAAATTTTTTAAATATGTACCTTGAATTTAAAACATGGTTTTATGAACTACTAAGCTTTAGAAATTCAATGCAATTTTAAAGTTTTTTCATCAAATAACATCATCAGTATTTCAAATATTATTCTTTCTTTACCTATTATGGCCCTAGCAATTTTACTGGATTTAATTTTATTATAATTACCTATCTAAATTAATGTTTTGACTTTGAACCTTAGAATTTATATTTAATTTGTACCTACACTTTTTTCACTTGGGAGTAATGTCACTTTTTTCTGTTTTACAATATTTCGAGGTCTAGAGTCAAAACCGTAGGAGTTTAGGTACCTAATTGGTATAATGATGAAATAATTAAAATATCAATAAAAACAAGAATTATTACTTCCCATGCCAAAGATTGTAAATCCTAGGGTAAATATGTCATTCAAGTCACACTATTAGTGTTTTTCTTTATACCATGTTGATCTTATGTTTTACAGTATCTATAGTATACTATGGAGTTCCCCATAGTAAAGGCAGAATCATTCAATTAGAAAAACCTTTATTTATTAAACAGATTGGTAACTTTAAGTTTTGTTTGCGTAACACAATTGAAGGGGCAAGTGGATGAAAGAGTTATGTTACAAAAAGTAGTTTCTGAATAAACTTTTTTAAAAAACAATATTTTGAATTGAAACCAGCCAAGCAAGAAAAAGAATTAATATGCTATTTTAATATGCATAAACATTCTGGTTTTTGTAATTTATTTTGGTAAAATTTGATGTTTAAATGTTATGTACCCAAGCCTCAGACGTCAGTGCTTGGTCTGAGACCCAAACAAACCCCTTCTTCCAAATTATCCTTAGGCGGTATTAATTAAAATGTGGGTCATGTACTTTATTGGAATTAATTCATGTAAAAAAATACAAATAATAATAATTATTTGGTACGACGACGTGCCTTTTTTTGTTTGGGACCTTCTGGTTCAATACCAATAATGTTTTCACAAAACCTCTATGTTATGGGTACATATACCCTTCTTTTACAGTAACGTATCTCATTATTTGAAGTGGATGAAGAGGTTATGGGTACCTACATAGTCCTTTCTTCCACAATACCGTTATTTATAAAACGTGGAGATTTTAGGCAAATGCGGGGCTTATGGGTGCATACCTCCTTCTTCCACAACAGAATTTAATAACTTTTGTAACATAACCCCTTCTTACTACTTCATATGTGCTTAACAAAGGCAAGTAGAGTTAAATGGAATTGGGTATAAGTTGCATACGTACATAACTCCTTCATCCACAACAATATCGTCATTATTCAAAAAATGTCACTTAACCCCTTCATCCACTTGCCCCTTCAATTCTAAATGGAAGGAAAATACATTTTAAATATTTTGTAGGAGTTTTTGAGGCTTACTCAGATAGGCCAGACACCCAAAAAGTTATTTCAAACTGCAGCAATGTAGATGTTACTGACAACCCAATTTTTGTGTCAGTAAGGTTGACAATAAAAAACGAAATACTCTGCAATGTGGTTGCTAATAATCATATAAGCTGTGTTAACTACACAACAATAACAAAACAAGAAGTATATTCTCAGTTTGTGCATGTACGATTACAGGGAGATTTTTCAATAAAATCGGAGAAAAACGAACAGATATTAACTAATAGTTTTACCACATTAAGAAAGACTGTAGCTTCAGGTATGTAAGATATGTTGTCTTTGAACTTGTCCTTATTATAAAATGTAAACTGATTTACCTATATGTGCAACTATTTATCTAAAGGTTAAAAGAAATCCCTATTAGATTAGCAACAGGATAACATTGAGTAAATTTGCAGAAATTCTGATTTAAAAACATCACATTTTGGCTTTATTAAACGAAAACTATGTAATATGTATTATTTTAACTACAAATAAAAGCCTTCTCTAGTCTTAATAGAATAGAAGAACAATAATTAAGATGAAAAAATAACTATAACATTCCTGTTTTATTGACTAAATTTGGGGATCTGTATGGTATAAATCGGTATTATGTGTTTAAACATTGAACCAAAAGTTGTGTTTTTGGCAAGTTGGTTGCCTTGAGGTTGTCAAACCTTTAGTACAGGCTAAGAAGCGGCAATCAATTATATTCTGTTATAAATATTAAAAACTAGTGTCACATACTTATCGTCGCTCCAGTATGGGTTTGTTCTACTTGACATTTGAATATTTAGCAATATTAACTTTTTCAAATAAAACGAGATACAATACACCAATATTTTAACTTGATATTTATCCTGATAAGTGATAGGGTAGTCGTTGCTCACTAGTTAGGAAAGAAACTAGGGAAATATTGGGTTTAGCAGCAAATGAAAGAGTACTCTTTAAAGTTGGTCCAAGCTTTCGGAAATGTTGATTTCCATCCTCAGGGATACTACAATTAAGAAAAATTCTATGCACCATGTGCTAATGTTATGTTTTAAAATTACTTACACTTAAGTGAGATTGTTCATGCGGTTCTTAATTGATGAGGAAGACATTAAGCAGGTGGCTTGGAGATCAAACCAGTTTAAAATAATATAGGGACTAAACAGACTACATATTAAAATTGTATTTATCCTGATATATATCAATGTTTTTTTTTCTAAAATTCTATTCATCAGTATAAAAATATGGCCCCGTTGCCGCTGAGCCGGCAACAGCGTATTATGTTGCTTACGATGCGGTGATTCCCCATCTTTCCGAGACGTTGATCACCTGTTGTTCTTTGCCGCGTAGCAAATGTATTTAGTTCCGATTTCTGATTGAACGGAGCAATATTTTGCTGTTTGTTATATGAAATAAAAATTATACAATGCCAAAAATTAAAAATCCAGTTTGGGTTCATTTAGATTTAATTAACAAGCCCAGTAATTCTGCGTTTTAAGTTGAACCATAGTTTCAAGCAAAAATATATGATGTGTTCATATTCATAAACTTGTATTTTTATCTACATTTTCATTCCTAACATAGGGGTACTAAAAAAACTTGTTATTGTGATAGCAACTATCATTGAATTAAAATACAAATTTACAGGTTTAAAACATGTTTATATTAAATTAATTGATTTTGAATTTTTAAAATATATTAAAAATATCAATAAATATCCAAATTTGGATATAGCGATATATATTTATATAAATATCATGATATTTGCCAACCCTGAAGGAGATACACCATTTGTAATTCGATTAATGTTAGAAATTATACTTATCTTAATGGAAATAACTTTAATAATAACAACCTCAATATGCGAAAAAAAGTCAATAGAGCAAACCAATACTGGATCGACGTATGTTTCACCCTTTTAGTTAATCTCAAAATTTTAATAAATCTCTTCTATTAGGTATTATGGCATTTACACTATCCAAACTAAATGTCATACTAGTCACAAGCGACAGTGAAAGTGGGATAATTGGTCTTACCGGGGACCCGGTTTTTGGTGAAATATGTCAAGAAGCAAGCGGAGCCAATGAGGGTACGCAAAAAAGGAAAAAGTACGATGATAGTTTTGAATTGGAAGTTGTGGGTATGGAGATTATTAAAAAAGTTACGAAAGATGTGTCCGGTGGAGAATTGAAAAGTCATTCACCTGTAGTTGTATTGGATAAAAGTAAGTTTTATTTAATATCAGTCCTTTATTCTTGATTCAGATCTTACTGATCATTGCCCAATCATGTTAAATGTTGGACACGCCAACAAAAACACTAATATTAATCAAAGGATAGAAATTGACGTCGGGAAGTTTGATTACAGCAGGCTTTTGAAATTAGCTGCGGTGCTGCGGATCAGAGTTGGCAAACTCTAATGGACTGCAACCATCCTAAGGACGCGACTAATAAATTGTATACTTTATTTCAAAATATCTGCCAAGGGGCAAAATCTATCAAAACTATCCAAATCAACAAGTTTAAAAAGCTTAAACCATGGATAATATCTGGAATTGTAAAATCTATAAAATGTAGGGACAAACTTAAAAAAACAGTGCTTCAATCACGTGACGAAAACCTACTAAACCAATACAAGACATATAGGAACACTTTAAATAAATTGATCAATAAATGCAAAAATGATTACTATAAGTTTAAAATTACTGAAAGTAATAAGAACATTAAACAGATATATAAAATAATTAGTGAGGCAACAAATGAGCATAAATCTAAATCTAATAATAACATGAACATAGTTGATTAAAATAATAAGGAATTTCAAACTGACAGAGATATGGCCGACTACTGTAACCGATATTTTATATCTGCTGGTAAGAAAATGTCTGAAAAAATTGAGGAAGTTGAGGATCCTAATTTTGTCTATGTTAATAACTATTTTCCCGTTTCATCTATGTATCTTAAGCCTGTTAATGATAATGATTTAATTAGGAGCATCAGCTCTCTCAAGAACAACTCTGCACCGGGGTTGGATAACATACCGGTCAAAGTGATAAAGCACATACACTTACATATTCTGAAACCATTAAAATATTATTAACTTAATTTTTAAGACAGGTATTGTTCCATCTCAATTTAAGGTATCAGTGGTAACTCCAATACATAAATCCGGTGATAAGAATAAGATAAATAATTTTCGACCAATAAGTGTAATTAATAATTTTGGTAAAATATTTGAAAAATGCCTTAAGGTTGAATTCTCAACGTCGTTCAATTTATTGCCAACCTATAACCTATTTCGCTTTTTTTTTTCAAGTTTATATTTTATTGACTAACATTTAAATAAAATCAGTATCGTCGGCACATTACTTAGGTAATATCTGATATATTACAAAAATATCAATTTATTTCATTGCTAATTTTGGGAGAATTGTATAGTGAAAGAACAATGAGTGACAATGACATAATAATGTTAAAAAAAATCTTACCCGATATTTTCGCTATACAATTATCCTAAAATAAGTTATGAAATTCCTTGATATTTATTAAATATGTCAATTATTACCTATAGAATATCAAGTCGATACTGATTTTTTTAAAATTTTGTATAAAAGCTAGAAAACATAAATAAATCTACGCGAAATAGGTTATAGGTTGGCAAGCATGTTGATACTCCCACCTTAAGGACAGACTTATAAAATTTTTTAATGATAATGATATACTAGCCAGAAATCAGTTTGGGTTTGTTGGTGGAGTCAGTACATGTGACGCTATGTATGAACTTGTTAGGAATGCAACCGCGAGCCTTGATGGCGGTAAGAGCTATGTGGCTGTGTTTCTGGACCTGGCGAAGGCCTTTGACACGGTGCCTCATAATATGCTTCTGAACATACTGGAGAGGAATGGTATCAGGGGTACTGTGTTGGAGGTTTTTAGGTCGTACCTCTCTGACAGAAGGCAGATGGTAAGGATTAGAGAAACACTAAGCGATCCACTAAATATCATAATGGGTGTTCCTCAGGGAACTGTGTTGGGTCCTATTCTGTTTATTACTTATATCAATCTACTCCTTAAATTAGAGCTTGATGGTACCATAATTTCCTATGCAGATGACACTGTTCTGTTCTACTCTGGAGAAAACTGGGATACTGTTAAAGGAAAGACTTTGCTGGGGGTTGCATTGGTGAGGAGATGGTTGGATTATCATAAACTTTCACTAAACTTAGAAAAAACTAATTACATCGCTTTCTCCTTAACTTCTGCTAAGCGACCTGACTTTTCACATATTGTTATTGACAATATGAACATGGCTATTAAGGAGGTGTCCTACACAAAGTACCTGGGCATAGTTGTTGACAAACATCTAAAATGGGAGTATCATGTTATGAAACTCAAGAATAATTTAAGAAAATTGATACATACATTTTATTTATTACGTGATATTTTGTCTAATCATCTTTTAGAAATTATATACAAGACTCTTGTTGAGTCCCTGATTAGGTATGGAATAATAATATGGGATGGATTGTATAATACAGCACTAAAACAACTTAATGTAATCCAAAATTTTATTCTTAAAATAATAAATAAGAAGGAAAAACGCTAACCTACACAATCATTGTACAATGTAAATATATTCAATGTCAGATCTTTATATATTCTGTCAGTATGTTCATATGTACACAAGATACAAAATTTTTAAAAATATCTAACTCATAACATAACCATGCAACAAGAGGTAAGAGTCTTTTCATGCTCCAAATTCCCATGAGTAATAGGAATATTATTCAACGATTCATAAACTATCTTGGTCCAACACTGTATAATATGCTACCTGTTGATATCAGAGAGATACAAAAAAATAAATCTTTTAGTGTGGCTTGCAGAAAGTATATTTGACAATAATATTCAATTTACGGGTAAGTTCTGAAGTTAACACGTTATCTTGCTAAACTCTGATGATCAATAATAATTTTTATCCCATTTTAATCATAGTCGTATATATGTTGTGTGTTATTTTATATAGTCATATTTTATGTTTTTTTTTTTTTAATTTTTGTTAATAATTGTAAGGTTTGTTTGGATATAAGGCCTTGTTTTTTTTTAATCATGATATGTGTTCTGATGTACTATATCTACTAACTTTCATTAGCACATACAACTGTTCATTCAGTTAGGTGCTACATAATATCTTGGTTGTAATTAAAAAAAAAATTCTTTTTTACCGCATATTATTGTAATACTACAAACAGATCTGTAATATATTTGAATTTGAATTTGATTTTGAAGTAAAACCCATTTGTTCACTTAAAGAAATTAAGGCTGCTTGTTATCAGTGGTTGCTCGCGACTTTTTATTTGGGGACACAAATACCAATTAATAAATAATACCTACTTAAGAGTTAAAAGTCTAAAGGACGTTCAATATAAACGCAAAATTATCGCATCCTTTATGTTTTGGAGAACGAAAAAATATCGCAAAAATTTGATGTAAAAAACATAATAGAGAAGCCGAAAATGGCACTTGCAAATATTGCACAGGTGTGTATTCAGTATATTCATTATTAATTGAAAAGAGTTTTGTCTGTTTCCTTCTTCTAAACCCATCCCCAGACGCGTTTCGCCGTTATTACGGCTCATCAGCTGAACAGACAAAACTCTTTTCAATTAATATGTGGTCCGGCACTTTACCGGTTTTGAGAGCGCTCTTGCAAAATTTTCTGTTTTTACAGAATAAGCCCTTTACGACTGACCTTTTCTAAGGTACCGTACTGGGACGCAAGATGTCGCACCGGGTTCTATAATTCCCGTCGATATTCATTATTAGTTTATTTGCCATAAAATGTTAAAAACAAATATAGTTTGATAGTTTGCAATTCTCTGGTAAGGGATTGATGTTTTCTTGGACAAAATTCGAGATGTCTGCTTTTCACTAGTGGTGGGCAAGACGGATCTATTTTGGGATTCGGGTCACCAAATCCGAATCAGCACAAAGATCCGACTCAATGAGCCGGATCCCGGGTCTTGTCCCAAAAAGAAAATCTTATCGGTTCTCGGCTCTGTTATTCTGAGTCACGATCCGTGTCATTGATCATTATTTCAAACGATCTTACGCGGTAGGGCCATTTAACATTATTCAAAAAATAAGAACCCCCCAGTGATCCCAGAAATGGACAAACATTTAAATGAACCGCTTATTAAAAGATACGAAGATTCTTTAATATGGTGGTTTCATAGAAAAAACTTATATTCCAGACTCTATGAAATCATCAAGAAATAAGTGACGCAACCCACAATACAATAAACACAACAGTAATAAATCGCCACGCTTCGTTTTCTTTTCCAACGCTGCGACCCGCATGTCAGGCATCGGAACGACTTTAAAAAATCTTTTAACGGATCCGAGAGCCACGAGCCACTCTCCATCGCATCGCAGCTCGTAGCGCCGCGCGCCGTAGCAGTGAATTCTACCCCTACGCCGAACGTGAACCTAGCGGTCGACAATCAAATCAAATAGATCCGTCAGATCCGTGATCCGTCTATTTTATTTTGAGAGTCGGATCAGTGTGAATCTTTCTTAAGATCCGACTCACCGATCCGGCTCAGATCCGATCCGCCCATCGCTACTTTTCACTATTATTTATTAGGAACTTTTTAAAACGGCTTGGAGCATGTAATATATTAATATACCTATACTAAGTGACATAGAAACCCGAACACCCGTTAAAAATTATTTAACTTCAATAATATTTTACATAAACATCCGGAGGGTAATAGTAAGGAAATGATTAAAATTTCAATCCATCTTTAAAGACAGACTAAGTTTATTCGGTTTGTTCGAGTTTGTTCTAAAAATTTAATCATACCTTCCTTTTGTGATGATAAACTTGTATACAAAATATTATTAAAATTAAATCATTTTTACTGGGTGTTCGGGTTTCTATGTCACTTAGTATATAATAATTATAACAGACTGTCCGCGGATAGGGTTTACAATAGCACAAATGAATGAAAAAATTCATTTTTCGGGAAAGTCATTCTTGATAAAAAGTTTTGCTTGTAAAAAAAATGCAATTCACGAAGAGAATTGATTTTTTATACGTGGTTCGCAAAAACTTCAAAAACATGATTTTTCTCCAAGAGTAATAAACTACCTTTATTTTTCATTTTTGACCAAGATGCCAATTAGAAAACTTATTTACAATAACGTTTGTAATTTAAATCCGAGATTTAAAATAAATATTCGATTTCTTTAGTTTTATTAATTTTTAGAGGTAAAAGAATTTTTTTTTGGATAGCAGCATTAGCGGTCGAAACACATTATCAATGACAGAGGGGTATCAAAAAGTTTCAAAAACTGATTTTTGGTATTACCAGAAATATGTATTTTTAATTTCACAAATGAAATGACCCCGTCCCGTAAGTAACACAAAAAAATCTTAAAATAACAACAAATAATAATTTCATAATTTGCTATTCAAACACTCCCCCTCCATATTCAACACATTTTTCCAGCTGTAAACGAATGTGGTCAAAAGTTCTTCGAATTTCTTCAATGGAAATTCTTTGAACAGCTTCAACAATTCTCTGTTTTAGAAGCTGTATGTCGTTCTCAATTGGACGGGAGTACACCAATTGTTTAAGGCGCTCCCAAAGATAGGCATCTGAAATAGTTAAATCGGGACTTCTTGGGGGCCACTGAACCGGACCATTCCGACCAATCCATCTGTGGCCAAATGTATTAAGCCATTCCCTCACTTCAATTGCGAAATGCGCAGGGCATCCGTCTTGTTGAAAGTACATTTCGTTCCTGAATTGGAGAGGCAATTCGTCTAGGTTGTCAGAAAGGAATGTTTCCAACATTTCAAGGTAACTCCTACGGTTACACGTGTTTTCGAAAAAGTATGGGCCAATAATGCCATGATAAGAAATCGCACACCAGATATTTATTTTTTTGTAGTATTGTCTTCTTGCAGGAATTCTAAAACCGGGTTATTTTCGCTCCAGTATCTAATATGCGCAGAAGACACTTTCCCGTTTGTTGAAAATGTGGACTCATCGGAGAACATGATAAATTTATGAAAATTCCTGTTTTCACTTACAATTTTGTTTCCGACCCAAAGACAAAAATCCAAACGTTTGGCTTCGTCTCCTTCTTCCAACGTTTGATTAAAAGTTGGCTTAAATGGAAATATTTTGTTTGCCTTTAAAATATACTGAATATGAGTTTTTTTTACTACATCAAGTTCTTGAGCTCGGTTTCTTAATGAAAGGGTAGGGTTGTCAGCAACAGACTGCAATACGATTAGGGAAGCTGGATCATTCTGATCATAGTTTTTTTTTAATTGGAAAAAACCAGTTCGCTGAAATTTTCTTAATAATTTATGAAGTCCCATTTTTGAAACGTAATCTATCACAAAGTTGTAAGAACTTTCGCCCGCACCGTAACACTGAACTAAATAAACCATTTGTTCTAAGGTCAACATTTTTAAAACACATCAAATTTTATTTGACAACTTTAAATTTGCCCCATACGTAAAGCCATAAAGTAATAAAAAGGTAAAAAAATTCCTTGTTTTTACAGAGGATGGTAGGAATGCATTTAAAATTTTAAAATAAGATACACACCACCCATTATGAAAATAGAGTCTAATAAAATTTTATATTACTTAATATTTTTATTGAGCAGCAAAATTTCCATTTACTTAAGTACCTCTAAAAATTAAAACAACTAAAAAAAATCGAAGATTTATTTTTAATCTCGCATTTAAATTACAAACGTTATTCTAAATAAGTTTTCTAATTGGCATTTTGGTCAAAAATGAAGAATAAAGGTAGTTTACGTTTGGAGAAAAATCATGTTTTTGAAGTTTTTGCGAACCCTGTATAAAAAATCAAAATTTTCTCTTCGTGAATTGCATTTTTTTTACAAGCAAAACTTTTTAACAAACACCTGTCTATAAAGTGAAAATGTCGCCTTAACAATGTTATACCTACTTATTTTTTCTGATTGCGTTAGCAAATTCAAAATTTCAGTGTTTTGAATATTAAAAAGTGTCCTTGACAATTTTTTTAAACAATATTATAAGACCCCAAATTCCACAATATCGCCACATTATAACCGACACCGACGCTGTTTTTCTTAGAGGCTCCAATATCCCAATGCAAAACGTCTAGAGGTAACTTTTTAAATTTAAGAAACTTGTTAGAACGCCGCCAATAATTTTCAATACTTGACAAAACTACACTTGTTAATTGTCTTTAATAATTATTTTTTTAGAACAAATGGAACTGCTAAATGTACCAATAAAAGTAGACTTCTTGGCAATGATACACAAAGATACAAAACTCTCAAAAGTATATGATATTTTACTAGAGAGCGCTATTAAAAATTTCAAATTGTATGAAAATGCTCTACAGAAATATTTGAAGAAGAATGAGGTGCAAAAGACCATTGATGTGCCCGACATATTGCATTTTTTTCCTCGCGAATGTGGACATTTTTTAACCACCATAGTGTTTAATGAATCAGAAGACCATTTAAGTAAGTGAATGTTACCCCCTGAAATACGTGCTTCATGACGAAATATTTTTTTACATATCCCCACCTTTAAATTATCACTAACGCTATGGCAATTGTGAATTGTGTATATCTGCTTATATTTCTTAGTGGGACCAAAATGCAAACTTTTTACTAAGGTTTCACTGGGCATATTATGGTATTACCTGATATCCGTCCAGTTTTACCTGGTACATGGCCACCACTAACCCCCATAATGTTACTTTTAGGAAAGGATAGAGAACTATTACATGAAGCATTGTTATTAAGTAAAAGTACACCAGTGTTTAGAAAATCAAACCAATTCCAATTCGCTGATAGTAATAGAAATAATGGTCCCTTATTGAATGTTCATGAAGGAGTGAAGCCAACAAATAATGGTAGGAGGTAAACCCATTTTTTTTAAACAATAGGTTAAATAAATATAGTTTAAAAAAACTAAAAAACACGCTTTAATAATTAATCAAACTAAAAAGCGGAAAATAAATGTAGTTTAAAATTATTCTTGAAATTCTTAATATAGGCAGAAAATAATAATGAACGATAAACATCAGTATTATTAAGAAAAAAGCGTGGGGTGCTAGATATACGAAAAATATAGCACACATTTTTTAGTTTAAGTTATTGTTAAGAAAAAAAAATTTTTTGAGTAGATTGAGCTAGATTAGTAGATTATTGTATTGTCAGCGGTTCTTGAAAATTCTACAAAATTTAAATTAAATCTGACGGTTTAAAGTGGGTCAAAATCGGGTTCAAAGAAGTCGGTTACAAACAAACATAGATACAAACCCGAACAAACGACAAAAATTTTTTAAAAAATTTGTAAAATTTTTATTTTGACGGGTAGAATTTTTTTTAAATTTTTCTCCATTCTTAGCGACAATATCTATACGACCCCACGTTTGTTTCATTACTATCGGTTATTGTAATAATTCTGACATATTGACAGGTGTTAAATTTTGACAAGAGAATTTTTTGCGTATTTTTTTCAACTTTCCACCGTCAATATACATACAACCTCGAGTACAACCTTATAGTTTTTTCATTAATATGATTTTTTTAAAACGATTTGACATTGACAGCTGTCAAATTTTGACAGGAGAATTTTTTGCTTATTTTTCCCGAAGTCTTTGCATCGAATACTATACGACCCCATCATTTTTTTCGTCAAAATCGCTTCTTCGTTTTATACCTGACAGCTATCAAAATTTGACAGGAGAATTTTTTGCGTGTAGATTATTGTTATGGAGAACTATAGGGTAGGAGGCCGATCGACAATGGCAGCATTTTCAAATTCTGTCCCGGTTTTTTGGTTAGTTCGCTATTGGCCGATAGATGACTCTCGCGTCCGAAGTGGGCTGATGTTGTCTTCTTCTTCGTTTTTAATATGGAAAACTAGATCCTCCATAGTTTTTAACTTTTACTTAAACCCTTTATTTTTCTGTGCTTTTACTTTTGACAATTGACATTTTATTTTTCGAAATAACAAATAATGTTTGAAGGCAAGACAAGACAAATAACGTTGTATTGTAATTAATTTCCATATTTATAATGAATAATGGTACAATTTATAAAAGTAGAGTTTGCTTTGTGTCGGGGTGTAAGACAGGATCTTTTTCAGAGAGGAAACGCAGCCAAATAAGTATCTTTCTAGCTCCAAAGGTATAGCTAGAATGTTTAATACCCTGTATTTTAAAAACCAAGCATCGTTGGAACTTTATACAGGCCGAGTTTACTAATAAGTATAACAAAGTAAGTGTAAATTCATATAAAAGTCCTTATTTGTTCCTTAAAGAACTAATTTAAATAAAAATAGTTATTGCGTCCATAAGAAACCATTATTTGATAGCCCACTTCGAACACGCGCGCCATCTTACAGCGACTCGTAAAGCTGAATTACCGATGCTAATTTGGGACCGAATCCAATGCATTGCGATCGGCCTCCTACCTCAAGTCCTCCATAATTATTGTATTGTCAGCGGTTCTTGATAAGTCTACAAAATTTAAATTAAATCTGGCCGTTTAAAGTGGGTCAAAATCGGGTTCAAAGAAGTCGGTTACAAACATACATACAAACATACAGGTGAAACTAATAAAAGCGTGTTAAAAAGGACGCCTTAGATGTCTAATACTCATTGAAATTAAATCTTTTAGTCAACCAGTTTTTGCAGGTTTGCGCTTGCGTTATTGATCAATCGATGTTCCTGGTCTCTTGAGATTATTGGAAGGCAGGAACAGTTATAAGGTGGGTGACACACTGGAGAAATAAATTTCATAAAACTTGTTGCTGAAACAAGTTATGTCAAACTTTTTTTTATGTCAATGTGAAATTTTTATGCGAAGCAATTTCGGGTCGCCTGTTTCACAAACACCAGTGGGTTCCGTCTCATTTAAATATATGGGTTGTGTGGTACTGAAACAAGTTTCCTGTTTCTTGCAACAAATTTCACGAAACTTATTTCTCCAGTGTGTCACCCGCCTTAGGGTTTCTATGTGTACAATAGAGATAGTGTAAATGACACAAAATATTCATTTAATTCCCATAAAATAACTAAGAAATATTTGAAATGTTGGTCTTCGCCATTGTGTTGGTCATAGAAATATGAACGGTGCTTCTGATATTTTTTTACTTTAAATTTTATTTTTAAAGTTAAATTACAATATGTTTCTAGGTAATTGACCTAGTTGACTTACAGTTCATTTAAATATTTTTTATGGTTCTTTCATTCACTGTCAGATATTTTTGATATTGACCAATCAAAATAATTTTAGATGGGAAAATATGTTTAGTTAAAGGCAATTATGAATATTATCATTATTGTCAAAACAAGATGGACGATAATGGTTGGGGATGTGCTTATAGGTCACTGCAAACACTAGCATCATGGTTCAAATTACAGGTATGGGCAAGAATTAAAACCAATTAAAATACATTTTTGTAAGGACTTGTTCTTTTAGTAATTTTCTATTCGCCAAGTTATGAAAACAATTTTTTAGGGATATACAGATAGAGACGTTCCAACATTTAAAGATATTCAGAAATGCTTAGTGGACATTGGCGACAAACCGAGTAGCTTTATCGATTCTCGGCAGTGGATAGGCTCGACTGAAGTTAACTTTGTTTTAAATTCGTTATTAGGTAAGTGAGGAATTTTTTTTTCACACGCTATTCCAACGGTATAAGAACAATGTTTGTTTTTGTAAGGCAATGCTTATTCGAAGAATCTTTGTTCATTTCTTCTTCTAATCCAATTAAATAGCTTATATCTACTTACTAAGGTTCTAGTAATAATTTTCCTTGGACACTGCATTCTCGGCCTTTAATAGCCTGTTTACATTAGGTGCAGTCAATGCAATTGCAACAAAAATTTGCCACAAGGCATGCGCTTTGGTGACTTCCTGATCAGCTGATGCAATTTTATTTGCATGGCACGAAATTAGGAAATGTTGTAATTTGATTGCAAACAGCATGCAATTTTAGTGATTTTTTTAGTCAAATTTTTTAAATTCAATGAACAAACCTGGCGTTTACAATAATGCCAGGAACGATATACGGGCTTATTTAAACAACAAATCTGATGATAGCACCCACGTCTGACTTAAAATCTCGGTATGCCAACTAATAGGAAATTAAATTGTAATGAAAATGTAATACTTGGTATAGAGGAGATGTGCCAAATATGGAATACCGTTTTGTTTTTGCCTTGTAATTGTTTTGTTTTTGAAAAGAAGTTTTTGGTGTTTTATTTATCAGGTTTTAATATTAGAAATGGGAAAATTTGTAAACCGGGATCCTTAAAAAATAATCTTTAAAAAAGAGGAATTTTGTACCTAATGTGGAATATGTACCTAATATGGTATAGGGTAATGCGGATATATGTAGTCAAATAATGAGGTTAAAAATGAAGTAGTAAACATGGAAAATGGGTGTGGTAATTTATTTAGGATAACCAGCTGATAAGCCATCCTTCTAACATCACTTCGTGTTAATCCGTAAAACTTTTTTTCCATCAAAAGTAGATAATCTACCAATTGATCTTCTAGCTTCTGTGGTAAAATCGCTGATCTTTCCAATTTTGTTTTAACAGCTTGGGCTGGTGTTGCATTTGACTTAGTTAATAGGCGAAATAATGTAGTGCGTGGAACATTAAATGTATCTGCCGCTTTCTTGTACCCCATCTCGTGACTTCAAACTGCATCAATTGCACGAACCTTATCTTGTTTTCTCCATTTTTTACGATCCATTGTATTTTTCTGTAAAATAAGGTTAATAATTAATTTTAAGAATATTTTAACAAACATTTTTATTTCATGAAATTGAAAAAAAAATGGAGTGTATCTACTTAATATGCAATATTCCAAAATAGGAGCAACTTGCTATTCCATATTAGGTACGCAGGTACGCTGCCATCTTTCTTTTCGTTGACCAAACTCACGTGTTTACAAAAAGTTAATCTTAGATTTCAATATCAGGAACTTTAACCTAAGTTATACAGGCATACAAGACGGACATTCCTATTTTCATTCTAACTAGGTGTATTAAAATTTCGAATACATACCTTAAATAATTCACGATGTCGTGTAAAAACAAATCACACTCCGAAATAACCAACCTTAAACGGTTTATAAACGAGTGCCCGCAAAAAATCTAGGCGTGACAACTTATTGGTGATGTTTTTGCGGTGTTGCCGCTTTTGGTATGTTTAATTTTAGGTTATTCCATATAAGGAACATATTCCATATTTGGCGCATCTCCTTTACGTAATATTTGTAAATAACGACATAAAATAAACACTACGACAATTTTCGGTCTTTAACGAATATCTTCAGAAGTACTAGGAGTTTTCCAAATTTTTCGATGATCCCAATGGCGAGCATCTGATTTGTAACACCCTGTATAAAAGAAATCCAATACAGGTCGAATTAGTTAATAACCTCTTAATTTTTTAAAAGTTTAAAAAAAAAATAGTCTCGACTTATGCAGAATAAATAAATTCATCATAATGATTTTTATTTTTAACAATAGGCCAAATGTACAGGGTCATCCAACCAGGACTGAACAGGGGCCTATTTTTTGAGTTTCCCTGTATTTTTATTTAAACCAATATAGCCATTTAGTTTATGCTTTGCCGTAGAATCTAAAATTACCATTTAAAAAGCGATCTGACTTAAAACAAAGGAACTGTGGCGTAAAGTTGTTGTTTTTTCAATGGAACACCCTGTATATTATTTATTTTTATGAAACGCCCTTCTTTCCTGATTCCATAAATATATAGTTTGTCCATATTAGCTCAAACCGTTTTTAAGATATGAGCAATCAAACATTTAAAAAGCTGTATTCATTTGACGTCTAGAATGCCTTGAGAAACAAAACCATGTATAACCAATAACAATTATTATGTAAAAGTCTAGATTTTTTATAATATGTATATAATAATGATAAATAAATATTACAATAATAATTTATAACTGCAGTTTATAAAATTAGTAATAATTAATAATTTAAATGTTCAATGTGGCCCCCATTATTTTCAAAGCAGGCTCGGTAGCCCCTTTTCAGTCGGTCGAGACTTACTGTTGACATGTGATTTTCAACATTAATTCTATTAATTTCATTGGCAATTTTAATATTTTGGCTTCTATGGCGGTAAACAACGTTTTTTAAATGTCCCCATAAAAATGTGTCCATTATTGTCATATCAGGGCTATTTGGTGGCCACCTTATAGTGTCATTACGACCAATCTACTCGTTGTATCGCTGATTCAAAAAATTCACATCACGAATTGCATGAGGTGGTGCTTCATCTTGTTGCCAAATAATATTTTGGGATACCATTAGAGGTAATTCGTCAATGAGATCTTCAACTTCATTTTGAAGAAACTGGAGATATCGTTGACCAGTTAATGACCCATTAAAAAAAATTGGCCCAATTATTTTATTGTTAATTATACCACACCATACATTACCAGACGTTCTACCTTGATATTTAATAGTTTGGTATTTTCTTGGATTTACTTGAGACCAATAGTGCACGTTGCGTCGATTATACATTCCTGATGATGAGAATGTTGCTTCGTCTGTCCACAGGACCTTTTCAAATAGGTCAGGATCCCTGTCTTGTTCTCTAATAATCATTTGTGCAACATATTGAAACCGAAGTTCCTTTTGATTTGCCGTCAGGTGTTGCATAGGGTGAATTCGAAACGGAATTAATTTGTGCCGATTTAAAGTTCTTTGAACGGTGCCAAAACTCACTCTGTTTCTTCTTAGACCATGCAAGATATCCCTTACTGCTTCCTCTATGGAATTCATTGGATTAATACTAAAATAATTTAGTATTACACGTTCTCGGATCACGCTTCTTCCATCTCTTCGCTTGCGGTCGTGTAATGATTTTGTCTCCTCAAATAAATGTTTTAAATTCAAAATTGTATTAACTGATATGATTCTATTAACTTCAGCGAAATATCTCCGCTGAGTTTCTCTTGCATTTTCCCCGTTTTTATAAAAAAGTGTGATAATCTGAAATCGTTCTTCCAGGGAATATTTCATTTTAACTGATAAAAACTTGACAAATCATTATTATTTGCATGGCTTTGTTTCTCAATGCATTCTAGACATATCAAAACTTTATTTTCCAATACTTCCTATGATGTTATTTTAATGCATCGCCACTACGGGGATTTTCTTTTCCAAGGCATTCTAGACGTATTAAGCTCAAATGAATAAATAAAATAAATAAATAAATAAGGTCTTTATTTCCATTTTAATTTATAATACAACCTAAAAGTAAAGTACACCTAATGGAAAATGCCGAAGGTCAGATGGGAGTGTAAAAACCTGAAGGCAAGACACTCCCCCTGTTCTTTACCTTAAGCATGCACAGCAGATAGGCTATAGCAAGGAAAAAAACAAAACTATGATTTAAGTGAAAAAAGTTACTCTTTTAGGAGCAAATAACCGTGGGGCGTGGATAAAATTAATATTATATTATTGAAATAAAGATATATTATAAGGAATGGACCATTAAAGTTTATATAAATTAATATTTTTTCCAATAGTGGCAAAATTTATAAAATTTATTGGACTTAAAACTTTCGGGAATTTCGTTATAAATTTTGGCTATTTGGTAAGAAAATGATTTTTTGAATTGTTCGGTTCTATGGGCGGGAGGTGTTAAACGATCCCTAAATCTGATATTCAGGGAATGAACATCTGACCTAAATTTAATTTTTTCGCTTAAATAAGAAGGTGATTTAGTTAAAACTATTCGATGAAACAGACAAGCTGCATGAAGTAAACGCCTATTGCCCATGTTCAACCAGCTAAGATTTTTCAGTTTATGCAAAATATGATTTCTACGGCGAGTACCAAATATTAGACGAAGACATGAATTTTGTAATACCTGAATGCGGCGTTTATCCGACGAGTCTATCGAAAAACCATAAACACTGTCGCAGAAATTAAATCTGGACAAAACCAATGCCTCACACAAGATAACCCTTAGCTTTTGATTCAAGTAGTTTCTACAATTGAAAATCATTTTTAAATTAAAATAAGCTGCTCTAATACAGTTGCTCACGTGAGCTCTATATTTTAGGTTGGAGTCTATTGTAAGACCTAGGTTTCTACAACTGTCAAGTATGGGCAATTCATCATTATTAATTTTTACTTTAATCGATGGTAAAAGAACCTCTCGTATCCTTGCGGGACCAAAGAGCATGACAGAGCTTTTTTTTGAGTTAATGGATAGTGAGTGATCAGAAGCTTCCGAGACTAACCTGGATAGATCATCATTTATCTCCTGCAGAGATGCGTCTGTATCACAAGGATCGAAGATAAGGTAAACCTGCGTGTCATCGGCATATAGATGTACCTTACAATGTCTTACCTGATTTATAAGTTGTGAGGTATATATAGAGAATAAGAGGGGTCCCAGGATCGGGCCCTGGGGAACACCACAAGAGATGGGAAGTGACCCCGATTGAACACCAGCAACAAGAACAGACTGACTCCTTGCGTTCAAAAAACTTTGCAGTAATTTTAAACCTTCCTCACCGATACCAATAAATTTCAATATGGAACAAAGGAGCTGATGGCTTATGGTGTCAAAGGCTTTAGAAAAGTCAATCAAAGTCAGCACGGCAAGATGCCCCTGATCTACACCCCTTAATATATCGTCGGTGACCTTCAAGAGGGCAGTTTCACACTATGTCCCGGTCTGAAGCCCGATTGGAATTCAGGCAAAATCGAAAACCTCTCTACGTGGTCACGCAACTGTGACTCCATAACCCTTTCCAGAATTTTGGATAGTGTTGGAAGTACACTAACTGGTCTCAAATCCTTGAATTCTTTAGGATTTGGAATTTTTGGCAATGGTGTAACAATTGCATGCTTCCAACAGTCTGGAAACTCGCCCCTTTCCAAACAACAATTAACTATATGAGTTATATAAGGTATTATATATGGAGCTGCCAACAACAACAGACTAATATTTAACCCATCATCCCCCGTGGCCTTAGATTTTATGGAATTAAGTATTTTTTCAATCTCCTCGCAATTTACCAATTGAAATCTAAATATATCTACCCCAGGTTTCAGATTATTCTCATACCAAGCTATCTTGACTGGATTGGCATTTAGTTTAATAGTTCCATTTATGTAATAATTATTGATTTGATCAGGATTTGCGAGAAGAGGAGGAATATCAATATTTTTTTTCTTAATATTAAGTAATTTAAGGTCATTCCAAATTTTGTTTACACCAACAGTGTTTATTCTTTGCAAGAAATATGCCTTTTTTTCCTTACGACAAGCCAGGGTGGTGTAGTTTCTGAGCGATTTGTAATAGTCATAATGAGCAGTGTTTTTTGTTTTGCGCCATTTTGAAAAAGCCCTATTCTTTAAAGACATAAGAAAACGTATATTATCGGTTAACCATGGGGCATATTTTTTGGTAATACGAATTTCTCTCAAGGGAGCGTAAACATCAAACAGGTGTAAAAGGGTGTTGTTTAAGATCTCTATTTTTTCTGTTATATGTTCAAGCTGAAAGATGTTATCAAGGGAGGCGGCACGAAGGTTTGCAGTAAAAGCATCGACATCAAAGTTTCTCAAATCCCTAATAGTCTTAAAATTTGGCAATTTCTGCGAATGAGTTAGTTTTAACGTGCATTTAGTTAAGTCATGGTCGGACAAATTGTGCACAGGCAGGACCTGAACATCATCAATAATTTCAGAATCACTAGTTAAAATCAAATCAATTAATGTTGTACTTGTAAGTGTAATACGTGTTGGAGCGGTCACAATTTGGGACATATTTAATGATTCGATTGTGTTGATAAACTGCGATGCATACGATTGTTTAGGTTTCAGTAAATCAATGTTAAAGTCTCCCAAGCACAAGCAAGCATCACATGATGCCAATATGGCAGAAATATCAGCTTCAAAAATATCCAAAAAGTTTTTTATATTGAAATCAGGAGGACGATACACCGCGCCAACAGAGAATATTTCATTGTTTATTTTAAGTTTTATCCATAGTTGTTCGATATTTTTGCTAACAGGAATTATGTTATAAGTAAATGAGTTTTTTATATAAATGACAACTCCACCTCCTCGCCCAACAACCCGATCTTTTCTGATAAGATTATATCCTTGAATAATTAAGTTTTGGTCTAGAATATTAGAATTAAGCCATGTCTCGGAAATACAAAATATATCAAAATTTTCTGACAGCAGGAGGTCCCTAATATCAATAAATTTCGGAAAAAGTGAACGTACATTTAAATGCGCCACGGTAATTGCTCTATCACCAGTCATACTATACTAGAAAAAAAAAATGAAAGATATCAAAACAATAACCTACAAACTAAAAGAAAAAAAAAAAAAAATATCCTATATCTAATCTTTAGATTGCGGTATAAAACGCAATTAATTGATTATTATCTGTAAATTTAAACAAGATACCAACCAGTGTTCCCTCAATGTAATTGACAAAATATAATTTGAACAGTAGGGATATACAAAGTGCAGGTACAATAGTAACTTATTATCAGCAAAAACAAATAACTTAGTTGATGTTATATAATAATACAAATTACATAGCAGAGAGGTCCAGATTATTATGTTCTAATTCAAAACAAAGTAAAATTTTATTTGCTAAACTAACACTAAACAAAAAATATAAATAAAAAATGCAAGGCCTGACCCACGGTCAAAAAATTTTTTTTTTCTTTTATTAATTGCCATATTTTTTGAAATTATTATTTTACTACAACCTCATATTTTAAATCCTTAAAATCACTCATATGCCAACGTCACCGGCTAAAAAAAAATGATCACAACCAAAAAAAATATTAGATATTATGAAAATACACAGTGGAAACCCGGTAAAAGAAAGAACAATAACTTACATTTATGTATGCATATACAGGAAAAAATATCCTTTTGTCCATATTTAGGAGAGATTGTTTAATTCCGTTACGTCACTGACGCGATGCACTTGATTATCTTTAAGTTTTACATAAATGTTTCCACGCAAACACCAAGCATTAGCCGAGGAAAATTTAGTCATCGCTGCCTGAAGCAGGGAAATTCTGTTTTTTGTTAAATCTTCCTTTATTGAAATTTTTAAAGGTTTCGAGAGTTTGCGTTGCTTGAATACATCCGAACGAATTTTATTATTGGTAAACTGCACTAAAACAGCCGCCGGTTTATCGGGTACTGGATTCTTCGATGCTACGCGGTAAATTTTTTTAATATCGGTCGCATTTATGTTTACCTTCATCGGATTTTTAAGTAGGTCGAGAATGGTTAATTTTAGTGATTCGGGATTTTCGCCATTTTTCTTTGGTATGCCGTATATGCGCACGCTTTGTCTACGGGCATATTGTTCTTGATCGTCTAGCGACTTCTTAAGTTGAATATTTTCTTGATGAAGCAATTTTAGGTCAGATTCCATTGCATTTAGTTTTGTTTCCATTGTTTTAAACCTTTCCTCAAACTTCTCATCGATTTTTGTGCAAATAGAAGCAATTATATTCTTCGCAAAGTCACCTTTTGACATTTCTGTAGCAAACGGGCTTCGAATGTCGTCCAGATCGTTGCGCGTTAGCACCATTTTTAAAGAGAAAGACTGAGAAAGCACAATAGATTTTTGCTAAATAACTGCTTTATGGTACTATGTATAACTTCACAAACTTACAAAATTAACACAAACTTATTTCCACCAAAAAACAAAGATATTAGGGAGAGAAACACTGCAGGCTGGTTCCCGCTAGAGCGCCATCTGCACACAATTTGTTGAATACAGCTTTTTAAATGTTTGATTGCTCATATCTTAAAAACGGTTTGAGCTAATATAGACAAACTATATATTTATGGAATCAGGAAAGAAGGGCGTTTCATAAAAATAAATAATATTCAGGGTGTTCCATTAAAAAAACAACAACTTTACGCTACAGTTCCTTTGTTTTAAGTCAGATCGCTTTTTAAATGGTAATTTTAGATTCTACGGCAAAGCATAAACTAAATGGCTTTATTGGTTTAAATAAAAATACAGGGAAACTCAAAAAATAGGCCCCTGTTCAGTCCTGGTTGGATGACCCAATTATTTTAAAACTTTAGTATGCGGAAAAATCGCATGGTCGACTTTTTTTTTATATAAAAATAGCATTATAAACGTAATCATGCAAAAAAAACATGGTAACCTTGGACAAAGCCGCCGGTACTAACCCTCAAACTATTATTTTACACACCTACTTAATATGTATATCAAATTTGTTTCTTAACTAGATTAAGTATTTTTCAAGTTATTTTATGGACAAAACAATTTTGTCAGGGCCAAACACGGATACAAGCATTGGTAAAAGTATTTGTCCCGAAGATAATATTCATAAAAGGTTGAATCTAGATTGCCCACAAATTGTAGCTACTTCCATTTTAAACATACATAAGCCGATTGCGGATTTTGCGGACTCCTTAATACTTTTAACCAAGAAAGGACTAATAATCACTATCCTAGTCGATTTCGATATAGGGGAAATGGGTATTTCTTTAATATTGAATCATTGTTCAATACAATAAGTGTCTTTAAAGTCCTAGAACTAATAAGAAAGCTAACTCAAACCCACTAACTAAAACTATTTAATCGTACTAACTATTTACCATTACAATACGCCGGCGCGATTACTCCCACCAAATGTACTTTCGAGCGATTGCGAGATTGTGCGAATGATTGCGATATGACTTGGGATTGCTGATAGGATTGCCGGATTGTGATAAGATTTCCGTGGGATGCTCAAAATTTCAGGGGCCCAGAACCCGCCCTTGGAATATCAAAAAAGGTAACCAAAACAACATTAGACAGATGGGCGCAAAAACAACATCTATCTCGATGGAATGGTACACCTGGCCAGGCACACGCACTGGCCGTCATCGATAGGCCCTCGAAGAAGCTATCAGCTGGAATGCTGCTCTTGACGCGTACCCAGCTAAAGCAAGTGACCGGCCTACTAACAGGCCATTGTCACTTAAGAAAACACATTCAACGAATGGGAGTCTATAATGGACCCATTGAATGTAGACTTTGCGGCGAAGAGGATGAAACCGCCTCCCATATCATATACAGCTGCGAAGCGCTAAACTGTAAAATATTCAAAATCTTCGGAAACATTCGACGTGGCGATAACCTCCCGCACGACAAACTTGGAAGGAAACTACTGGACCTCGTAGAAGGAACAAATATTTTCTAACAAGACTGGGGCGCACAATAAGCCAGAAGGCTGCAGTGTAAGAAGCTTGGGCCACACGTCGAACCCGACCCCCGCCTTTAACCAGCCAACCAACCAACATACATAAGCCGATTGCGGATTTTGCGGACTCCTTAATACTTTTAACCATGATATTTGAAAGGACTAATAATCATTATCCTAGTCGATATCGATATAGGAGAAATGGGTATTTCTTCAATAATGAATCATTGTTCAATACATTAAGTGTCTTTAAAGTCCTAGAACTAATAAGAAAGCTAACTCAAACCCACTAACTAAAACTATTTAATCGTACTAACTATTTACCATTACAATACGCCGGCGCGATTACTCCCACCACATGTAATTTCGAGCGATCGCGAGATTGTTGGAATGATTGCGATATGACTTTGGATTGCGGATAGGATTGCCGGATTGTGATAAGATTTCCGTGGGATTGCGCATGATTTCAGACGAGATGTACATTATTGCGAAGAGTGCCCAAGTAGCAATTATAGACACAAATTGGACACAAATTTTTTGCTGAGAAACGTTTCGAAACATTTTCGATTAAAATTATTTAGATTGTGTGGAGACACATGTGTTTCGAAACTTTTGCGACACATTTTCAAATTTAGTTACTAGAAACGATTAAGAACTGTTAGTTTCGAAATACTTTCCAAACTACAGTGTCGATACATTTTGGGAAACGTACAAAAGAAAATTTATCGAAACATTTTTATATAATATTATGAAATTGTGTTTAGACACATGTGCTCCCAAATTGTAGCGACACATTTTCGAATTAAGTGATTCAAAACAAATTAGTATTCTTCTGCTTTGAAATATTTACCAAACAGTGATATCCATTTAATTACGAAACTTGCGCAGAAAATAATTTTCGAAATTGCCAGAAACCTTTACACTACCGCACCCGGACAATTATTATAACCTCGATTATAACGATTATAACCTATAAATTGCACATTTTTGTTATGTTACCAACCTACTTTTTTCCTTTGTCTCGACAATTGAGTACATGTTTTAGATTATTCCTTAGGAATAAGTTATAAGTAAGTTTTATTAAACGTTTAACAAAGTACAAACCAATTTTGTAGGTTATATGTCACAGAAAGTGTAAAGTGGTAGTGTATACCGTGACGGTATACAGAAGTTTTATGCTTCTAAGCTTAACCTTCCTCTTGACGGGACTGTGCATTTTTTACTTTAGCGACGTTTGTTTCGCATGGTTTCGGTACAATATCGAAACATTCTTCATGTTTCGACACATTTTCTATGAATTATAGCTACATGATTATAGAAACATTATAGAAACCAAATACTAGAAATTGTGTGTCGACTCCATTTTAGACCAGAAGAATTCTCGCTTTCTGGCGGCCATTTTGACAAATTCATTTTTATATTATTAAAATGGACTTTAATTAACTTCCTGCGTCATTTGAAATGTAAAAAAGTAGTTACATTAGTTCCATTTTGCTAGCTTATTCAATTGAAAGAAGAATTAAGTAAAATTTTAAAAATATTTAAGATTTTATTTTTTCACAAAGTATTTATTTTGTGTGTAAATGTCAATATACCGGGAGAGTCTTAAGAATATAAAGCTAAATTACTAAATTGCACGATAAAATTTATTTCGTCAACGATTTTTGGATCTCCTCTGCAATAAACCATACAAAAAAAATGTATCACTTATAGAAAATACTCTGGTGACAAATTCATTATGGCGAAATTATGCTGTCATCATATTGTTTACTTTCTTTTCTTTTACAACCTGCAGAGAGATAGATATTATATATCTAATTATTTGTTTCAATAATGTTTCCATTTTGACAATTTACAATTCCAACACTCAGCGCCCTCTTTGTAAAATGAACTCTCACTCGACACATTTATGGAAACATGTTCCAAACATTTTTGAAAAATTTTCGAAACATTTTCGATAAAAGTTTCGATTTTGCATCGAAACAGCGAAAGTCACAGCCCGTACCAACCACTTGGGCGCACGTGCTAATGCGCCATTTAAAATGTATACGTTTCGAAAATATTTCCATACATGTTGCCAACAATTTCCAATTTGTGTCGGAAACAGAAACAATAGTTTAGACACATTTACCGTAATGTGTCTAAAAATGCTACTTGGGTGGTCTCAACCCGCCCTCCCCCCCCCCCTCTTTCACATTACAAGGGTTAAGATTTTTTTAATAATCCCGCCATAGTCTTGGACGTTTTAACAATATAACAATTAATAAAAACTTTATTTGTAGGTGTCACGTCAAAAATTTTGTACGTTAGTTCAGGTGAAGAAATGGCGTCCAAAGGACCAGAACTAGTGAATCATTTCGAAACCCAGGGATCGCCAGTTATGATTGGTAATAATTTTTGAAAATTTTATCATTTCATTGACTCATTTTTACAATCCATATTAATAGCTTATATACCTCTTCACGATGCAACTTGTCAATCACTAAACAATGTATGTACTAAACTGATGTAAAAATGGGAATTAACAGCATTATTCCATCATCAGTATTGTCATTAGGGAGGCTTGGCCATAAAACACACACACACGCACATTATTTTTGAAATGAAATATTTAAATTTGTGATTTCTTGTGCCATCCTAGAAAAACACTTCACACTTATTTTACATCGGGTATCTAAAAAGTTTGGAAAGAACCCCTAAAATTAGACCAAATACGCCGAATACGTTAATGGGAAAATAATATCGATTCGTATATTAAAATTGTGCAACGTTGCCAGTCTGCATCCACTGTGCATTTTTCTGCTTTAAAACAATGTTGGTATTATTTTATTGAGTTACATTGACAACATCGCCAGGTCAAGCACTTCTGGACAAGCAAGTTTACTTGACATTTTGCACATGCGGCGTTTTTTTACAAATCTAGCAGCCATAAATGTGAAAGGTAAACGTTGAATTTTTTGCTTATTTCAGCAAAGCGATATTTAAATAGGAATTTACGTTACAAGACCGGAAAGTAGTGTTTTTCAGGTCGAGACAAGCATTTACAGGGCGAGCCGTAAGCGAGTCCCGGAAGCTTGGAGAGACTTGCAAAACACTAATTTTCGGTTGCGTGACGTACAATATTTTTTTTAAGACCGACACTTCGATATACATTTAATCCTTTATTTTATATAACAAAGTAATTAACAATACTAAAACCAGATAAAATAATAAAGCCCCATAATGTTGAAGAAGCCAGTTTTTGGGACTTTTCAGCAAAATATGCCAAAAGGACTTCTTCTTTTACATTTTTCACTTTTTTTTCTCGACATCAATTTTTAAGTGCGTCGTATGACTTCTCGTAACGGGCTTTTGATTTGACTGGCAATATATCGTAAGTCGCTTTCCTTGCTGCTTCCAAAATTTCTTCTGAAATCTCATTTTCCGTGTCGGATAATTCAAAATCTGAATTCATATTTTTAAATTTGCGCACTCGCGAAACAAGTTTGACATAAACAATAAATTAAAAATCAACGAACTGTCACTCGACAATACATCGAAATGTTATCATAGTAACGAAATCAAGGTAGATTGTATTATCAAAGAGCGATTGGAAAAATGAAAAAAACAGAGACCGGAAATAGTATTTTACGTTACAGGCCGTTTATATTCGTATAACCATCTCGTACTGTAATAACACCTAACGGACGTGTATCGTATGATATTTTATTTCATTTTGTCATAATCCTTTTTAAAAGGATTTAATAAAAATGTTTATTACAAATTTTAAAATATTATTGGCAATATTAATTGGTATCACTGGATATAGTTTAAATAAAATAAAAGTTACTAACTTTAGTTAAGCAAAATATTTTAAAAATTTTAAAAGAGAGTATATTCTGTAGTTGCGTAATATTTTTCATTTACTAAAGTTGGTAGAAAAAATACTTTTACAAGTTAAAGCATCTACACAAAGTTATTTGGTATCGATAGATATATATTCAAAACAAAATAAAAATTACTAACTTTAGTTAAGCAAACTATTTAAAAAATTGTAAAAGAGAGCCTATTCTGTAGTTGCGTAACATTTTTCATTTACTAAAGTTGGTAGAAAAAAGTATATCATTTATAATAAGACATGCTGCCAAAATAGCGATTTTCCAATAAATACTAGTCGGGGCGTGGAACGCATTTTTATAGTCGGCCATGATTGCCTTTATTTTGTCTTGAATTATGACAGTTACTGTTATTATAAGTTTTAGAAACTTATATAGGTATTTTATTCCCAGTTTAATTTAGTTTAATGTATATATGATGAATTAAATAATTAACGCTCAATATGTGTACTTGAACATTTTGTTTCCTATAATTTTAAGTGACAACTTGTCAAAAATCCAAAGTAAAAAGTCATTATTTCTAAAAATAAAAGATGGTTGCTAGGCAATACATTACAGTACCTGATACTGTAATGTTCCACTTACCGGCCGCAAATGAGTACATGGTAAGTTGATTTACCGGACAAAATGAAATTAAATCTTTTGCCGGTCCCTCACGTCCATTTTCCGGTCTTGATCGACAAAAAGTTATTTTCTGTATTTTAAGAAATAGTTTACTGTTTTATTAGGAGGAAAAGCTATTCTTTCATGACAATTCTGCAGGTTTGCCGGACGAACGAAATGAGTATTCCTTGATTTATTAAGTTTCTTTTTAAATTTAAAATGATTGGAATAAACAAATGTTTTATTTTACTGATATACTGTGTAAGTGTGTAACCAATAGGACGGAATCGTCGTTAACAGTGTAATATTCAAACGTAAAAATTTGCCGATATTTTTACGTCGTTTCATTCATTAACTCATGAGAAACCTGGTGGACGGTTGAATTTAGGACTTGTCGGCTTTTTGTGATAAAGACAATCAGTTGTCGTCTATCTTCCTCGGCCGTCTTAAGCCTTTCTGGCTAGATACACAAGTTACTATTGTAGTCTATTGTATTTGCATAATCTGTACACGGTGATCATTTATAATGTCCCCCCGTCTTAGCTTTTTTGTTTTTTGCATTAGATAAAAATGTTAAATATAAAAGTTGTACAGAATCATGTAAGCTATTTGCAGAATAATATAAATATATATGCAGATATGAGTCATAGGTTAAAAAAATAAATTCAAATGGTACACCCTATATATTTTTAGCTTTTTAGAATCTCCTAAAGCTTCTAAATATTTTTCTTATAACATGTTCTATACCTAAATATAATAGTTTTCGAAATAATCGCATTTTACCTAAGCGGCTACATTCAAATATAAATATTCTAGATTTCAGTAAAGTTCTTAGGTGGCCGTGAATTAGGCGGTCGCGGAGAAACCAAAACTATGTTTATTAGTGACAGTTACTGACATATTAAGTAAATATGACATTTTTTTAATAAATATGCCTTATTCAGAAAGGAGAAAACAAGTAATTTTGCAAACATGTTTTAAAGCAAACAATAGCGTTAAATTGGCTCAACGGGAACTGCGTAGATTCAATCCCCGGATGCACGTTCTAGACCAAAAAACATTCCATCGAATCTATGAAAAGTTTTAACAAACATCTAGCCTAGCGAGAAAAAAGAGAACAATGAAAATAGACGAAAATAGTGATTTAAATATACTACTAAAAGTTGAAGAAACTCCAAACATTTCTTTAAGAACAGCATCGAAATGTTTAAAGGAAGAGCTTGATGATTTAAAAAATACCTCTTATGGAAGGGTTCAAAACACTCTTAAAAAATATGGATATAAAGCTTTCAAAATTAGGCCTGTAACAAAATTAATGCAGAGACAGCGAGAAAAAAGGGTTGAATTTTGCCAAACTATGCTGGAAAAAATTAATGTAAATCCCAGTTATTTCGAAAATGTATTTTGGACCGACGAGTCATCATTTTCAACTAGTGGCATGATAAACAAAAAAAAATAGCAGTCAATGGGCCACAGTAAATCCCCACTGCTACAGGGAATTTAAATTTCAAGGACGTCAAACTATTAATGTGTGGTGTGCTATTTTAAACAACAAAATAATAGGTCCCCATTTTTTTAACGGAACTTTAAATGGAAAAGGTTATTTGAATTTTCTCCAACACGAGCTAGAGGACTATTTTGATGTGCTTCCGTTGGAACAAGAGCGAAACATCGTCTTCCAACAAGATGGCGCTCCACCTCACAGTGTAGTAGCTGTTACAAATTACCTTAATCAAAGGTTCAATGAATGGATTGGACGGAATGCACCAATACAATGGCCACCTAACAGCCCTGACTTGACGCCGATGGATGCATTTTTATGGGGAACACTAAAGGATCGAGTGAATGCAAATAACATTGAAAGCATTGAACATTTAAAAGAACTTATTAGAGCAGAAATTCGAATTCTGAATGAAGATTATTCTCAATCTATCACCGCCGCATTACGAAGGTTACGAAAAACGTATATCAAATGTATTCAAGAAAACGGTGGCCCAGTTGAGCAATTTGATTTGTTATTACCAAAAGTTCTTCTTTATTGTTAAGACATTAAATTTAAAAATTATTTTTAATTTTGTATTTCATATACTTACTTTTAGTAGTATATTTAAATCACTATTTTCGTCTCTTTTCATTGTTCTCTTTATTCTCGCTAGGCTAGATGTTTTTTGAAACTTTTCACAGATTTGATGGAATGTTTTTTTGTCTGAAACGTGGACCCGGCGAATAATTCTATGCAGTTCCCATTCAGCCAATTTACCGCTATTGTTTGCTTTAATAAATGTTTGCAAAATTACTTGTTTTTCACTTTCTGAATAAGGCATCTTTATAAAAAAAAAATGTTATATTTACTTAATATGTCAGTAACTGTCACTAATAAGCATAGTTTTTGTTTCTCCGCGACCGCCTAATTCACGGCAACCTAAGAACTTTACTGAAATCTAGAATTTATATTTGAATGTAGCCGCTTAGGTAAAATGCGATTATTTCGAAAACTATTACATTTAGGTATAGGACATGTTATAAAAAAAATATTTAGAAGTTTTAGGAGATTCTAAAAAGCTAAAAATATATAGGGTGTACCATTTAAAAAAAAAATATTAACCTGTGACTCATTTCTGCAATACCCTGCATATATTTATATTATTCTGCAAATAGCTTACATGATTCTGTACAACTTTTATATTTGACATTTTTATCTAATGCAAAAAACAGAAAAGTTAAGAGGGGGGGGGGACATTATAAATGATCACCGTGTACGTTGATACCTTATTAAAAAAGAGTAACATTTTAGGTGGCGGAGTTTTAGCTCACACAATCCTAGGCGTAGATTACAATCAGCAAACAGGCAGCTTAAAATTCCTTATCTTAGACCCGCATTATACGGGGGGCGAAGATTTAAACCTTATTCAAAATAAAAGCTGGTGTGGATGGAAGGGCGTGGACTTTTGGGATAAAACGGCGTATTACAACATGTGTCTGCCGCAAGTTCCAAGAGAAGTTTAACGAAGCAATTTTCAATGAATGTTACATAAAGAAAGGCTCAACAAGAATGATGCAAGGTTTAGACTTCTTACTATCGAGTCTATTAAGAGTTGGGGCTAGTGACGCATTGGCCATTTGTTTTTTGATCAATATTTCGTTTTCCAAAAATCGGTATAAATAATTAGGATAATGAAAATTTTACCAATGTTCGTTTTTTTCGGGAAAAATTAATAATTCATCAAAAAATTTAATGGCGAATGCGTTCTACTCCTAGCTTTTAACATATGTAGGTGTAATAAACATACGGGGTGTCTAAAATTTTCGATCCACTAAAAAGTTTTATTTCTTTTGAATCTTGAATTCTTAAACAGGTATGGAAATCATAGATATTTACCTTTAGGTCAGCAACCAGTAATCACGGAAGTGGCAAATTTATGGCCTTGCGCATGCTAACTACAAAATTCTCATTTGACAAATGATAGATAAAGTCGCCACAGTGGATCTTTTCCCGTGCGTCATCACTTTCGCGTCATCAAAATCGTATGAATCAAATCAAAATTACGAGACGAAAAAAGTCAAAAGTAAGTCTAAGTTCATAAAATGGACGTGCCTGTCTACCGTTTGACGTACCTACATAATATCCCGAAAAATTATTTATAATTCCGAGTTTTTTTCGGGGTTTATTCATACTCTAACGAAAATGAAGAAATTGACAATTTTTTTTAAGCTTAAAATCTAGAAAAGTTTGGTGTTTTATTGACTATTAAAATCGCAAAAGTCAAATTTTTGACATCCTTTCATTTAAGGGAATTTAGCCACTGTCGTAAACTTTTCAAGGTACTTTCACGGTTAGAATATTTAAAATAAATAAATTATTATAAAAATGCATAAATACTTACCGCCAAAACAGATGGTGGGTATAATTAGCTGTAAAAAGAAATATTTTTAGAAAAAGGAACAGTTTTAAGGCACACAAATTTACAAAATACGAATTAGATTGGCAGATCAAAACAAGGTTGACAATGACGTTCTAAAATACAACGGTAGTCAACTAAACAAATAAAAAAAGTAATTAATTGACCTTTATAGTTTTATTCTTGTCTAGCACGTTATATTATTGCGGAATCTTGGAGACGTTCTTTTATGCTTTTATTCAAACTTGTTACTGTAATAAATAAGGATGCAGAGTTATTAACCACGTTGAGTCCTGATCGTTGATTGATGACGCACGGGAAAAGATCCACTGTGGCGACTTTAGACAGATCTGGGTTTTAAATTGTCTTACATGTCTACTAGTTCTTGGTCAAGAATTTGTAATAGTTGAACTTGAATTTGAGTTAACCTGAATGTATTTTCACGTGTTAACAGCTAAAATGTTTCCCAAGGTATTGCCACAATTTAATGACAAGAAATTAGAATTGGTTCTAATTTTTTGACCAATTGGGGGAAAGGTAGTGATGTTGTTTTCTGGTGTTTTCGCGACTGCCAATACAGGGTGTTATTTAAGTATTTGGCCAAACTCCAAGGGGTGCTTCTTTAAGTGATTTTAAGAAGAAAAGTTCATATAAACATGGGTCCGAAAATGCATAGTTTTTACGATACAGGGTGTCAAACTTAAAAAAAAAATCGAATGTTCGTAAATATCTCAATACTCTTTTATTCGATTTTGTTGAAATTTGGCAATTCTGTTTGTAATAACAAGAGGATAATTTAGCCTTAATTAGATTAAAATTATTAAGTCCAATGGCGTCCCGGAAGACAGTCCAACTAATATTTTTGACAAAAAAATTGCGCGCCACTGACTTTGTAAAATTATGTATTTTTTTCGAATTAAGCAAATATAAATTTTTTATCTCCTGAGTTTTTTTCATATCTTGTTTTGTTTTCGAGAAAAAAATAAAAACCACTTTATTGCATGTCCCCGGGACAATAAGAGTAAAAAATGTAAACTACTTACCAAACTATTAAGCAATTAAAATTACACGAGAATACTCTTTTGAATTTTTTCGCACAGATTAAAACTGTTTTCGATAAAAGAAATTAACATAAAATAATCGCTTAACGTAATAATTTATAACTTCAATGTTTTAAAAGTAAAAACTATAACTGTTATTGTCTCGGGACATGCCATAAAGTGGTTTTCTATTATTTTTCTCGAAAAGTCAGGTTATAAAATAGTTGTATTTTAGTTGCTTAATTCGAAAAAAATACATAATTTTAAAAAAAGTCAGTGGCGCGCAATTTTTTTGTCAAAAATATTAGTTGGACTGTCTTCCGGGACGCCACTGGACTTAATAATTTTAATCTAATTGAGGCTACATTATCCTCTTGTTATTACAAACAGAATTGCCAAATTTCAACAAAATCGAATAAAAGAGTATTGAGATATTTACGAACATCCGATTTTTTTTTAAAGTTTGACACACCCTGTATCGTATAAACTATGCATTTTCGGACCCATGTTTATATGAACTTTTTTTCTTAAAATCGCGTAAAGAATCACCCCTTGGAGTTGGGCCACATACTTAAATAACACCCTGTATATAAGATTTTTTAGGTTAGAAAATCGTTTTTATTGTTTTGTTTCTAAAATTTGTTTAAAAATGATTTGTCGTCGTATTTTTAGTTTGAAAGGCTAGAGAACAAGTCAATTAAACTGTCCTTATCAAATCGAAAATAAAAAACGAACAAACTAACAATTTTCTATGTTATCGCGTACCTAACCACAAGCCGATTATTAGCTGGTAACATTTACCAATTTGCCAAAAACTTGGTTACGTGTAAACAATATTTTCAAACAATTTCGTGATTAAGAATTTCAAAAAATTTTCAGTAAAGTATTTTTCACCCTAAATGGTATCGACTTATTGACTGCAATAAAACTACCAGTTTAATCCCATTGTTATACACAATCAACAAGCAAATACACTACAGGGTAGGACTTTAGATATTTAATTCGTTATTAATAATACATTATTTAATGACATGAAATATCCAAGCACAAGATAGTTAAATATTACCTGCTATAATTACAAATTATAATCCTACCCTGACCGACAGTTTATTTGCATTTTTATGACCGAGCTCTTGCAAAACGTCCCAGGCAGTTAAACGGAGTCAACCATTTATTGTGAAAAATACTTTACCAGTCATTGTTTATAGCACAGACACAATTCAGTTAAATACACAAGTACACAAAAACTTGAAATCCGAAATATTAAACACCCACAATTCACAATAACCTAGTTCCTTTTAGTAACATTTAAATAGCAAAGCCAACGACTAAGTTGAGCGTTCCTTTTAAAAATTTAACTCAGCTTCCTCCTCCCTTGCCGCCGTTAAGTATGCCTATCTATATTTCTCATGCGATTATACGATTTGTTCGCAAAGCGTTCCTTTAACAACTTAGCTAAGCAAAAATGTTTACTATGCTATGCTGTTTAAAAGAAGCAAAAGGAAACTATCTAATAGCAAAGAATACAAGAAATCCACAGACAAAACTTAACAACAAAAATAGCGGAGAGTCGGTTCTGGAGTGTATTTATATGATGTCAATAAAGAAGGTAAACCTAATAACAAGATAGTTCGGCGCTAAGGGATCTGACCGGCGAGCTGTGCGTATAAACGTATTTTTCCACTGAATCTAAAGGTAAATATCCATGATGGAAATGTGTTGTCCGCCCATATTCGAGTAATAAGTTGGAAGAGTAAAAATATTAAGTATCGCAAAGCCAACAGAAATAGGTATATTATGGTTACCCCACTCCATTCTCTAGCACTTCGCTGATCGTCCTCCTGGTTTCATGCCTCCTACTCGGCAATTATAAATTTTATTGCTATTTACGCTGTCGAAGGGAGACGTACTGTGTTGGACACAGGTGCCTGTATAAAAAAATGTACTGATAAAGTAAAAATAAAAACAGCCTTTGAGAACGTAATTGTATATAACAATTGTGTATAACAATTACGTACTCAAATGCTGTTTTTATTTTTACTTTATCAGGTAATTTTTTTATCATCTGAAATAAATAAAACTTATATTATGCTGGAGATGATGCGTTACGATGGAGTGGAAGAAACATGATCTACCTATTTCTGTTTGCTTTGCGTTACTGAATATTTTTACTCTTATTACTACGATATGAGAGGACAACGCATTTCCCTACCTAAAGAAGCTAGAAAAAAGTAGTATCCTTGACCTGAAACCAGTTTTTGAGATACTGATATTTATTAAAGTGATTTTTCCAACACTTTAACATCATCCTTATGGCACAACGTAAACAAAAACCACTTGCACATGATCACCTACATATGCGAGAATGCTAATTTAAACTATTTAAACGGTTTTATGGGATTAACAGTTAAATTTAAGATTAAATTTTTATTTCTTATAACTTGTTTCTTATTTTGGGGTTAAGTGCAACATTTTAAAAAACTGAATATTTATGCGCTAAAGGCTTGCAAGTGATAGGAGTTGATATTATCTCATAGTTGCCTATTTATTTAGGCCCAATTGTATAGGTTCGGTTTAACTAGAACGCTGGGTTTAAACTAGAGTTTATTCAAAAAACCGTTTGTATAGGTTACGGTGATGATCAAACTACAGTTTAAACTATCAACTGGTGGAGGAGGCACCAGTTAAACTTTAACTGATGGTTAAATGCATGCAAAATATCAATTTAACTGAAACCGACATACCTAACCACAAAAAATCCGAAATTCAAAATAACTATCGAGGTTGGGATTGTAGAATTGTGTAGAGAAAATGGATATTTTTGATTTATTTGAGGATTTGTTGTCAGATGATGATGAGGACTTAAATAATATTATTAACATTATTGAAAATCCAAGGCGGCCCCGAATATTCAGACCGCGAATAACCAATATGGATCGGTGGAGAGATAAAGAATTTATCCAACGTTTTAGAATATTAAAACGATCTGTCGAGACTATACTTCCACAAATCGAAGCAAGATTACAAAGAAACACGGAGCAGTAGATGATTGTTGTGCAGGTGCTTTATATTATAGAGGGGAACTACCCCCCCAGAAATGTAGGTATAGGTACCTACTTATTCATGGTTATATCTCTTTAGTTTTATATCATTAATTGTCTGTAATTAAACTAGTGCCACTCAAAGTTTTTTTAACACTTGTAAGTTTTTTTGTCAAATATTTAAGTGTTAAATATGTAGGTATATGCATCGCACTTCTTTGATTCTATCACCATTTTATATTTTTTGACAAGCTCAATGAGCAATTTAATTTCTTCTGTTTTAAAGTTCACAGAACGCTTGTTCTCTATTATAGCCTCCATTTATTATGGTGATAGGCTGGCTGATACTATACTATTTCAAAATTTTAACAATAATACAACAAATCAAACTAATGAACATTTGAAAATTAAGTAAGGTTAACTTTTTTGTTTACAAAATATACAAACCTAGGTTTGGCACACGTTTAGCATTTCTCTTTCTCTGGACTCCTAGACAAGAGAGATGGGAATACAGACTGGAGATTCTGAACTACTTTTTAATTAATTTCCCTTATAATAATAAAGAAATAAGTATTGACTTTTCAACTCGCCAGAAGTTAGCTGTAGATATAAATAACCAAAAGGTATACAATCGGTATTTTAATGATGTTTGGTTTAAACTTGCTGTTAAACCTAAAGTTAAACTAAAGGTTAAACCTAAGTTTTACCGACACCTATACAATTGGGCCTTGAGAGATCCGCATACCGCTGGTGGGTTGATCGGTGAGTATAAGGCCCGTTACACATTTACGCGGCCTATACGCGTGCATATGGCTTTCCGTGTCTGTTGTTTTCACAGTTGTGAGTTCGCTAGCGCGGATGAGGGTTGAGGCCCCGTTCAGTTTACATCATTCGTCGAACGCAAGTACATAATGTGCTCGATGTAAGTAAATGTTGCCGTTACCTATTATATTTACAAAAAAATAAATTACACGCGCCAGAAAATATTTTTGGCTCACCCCATTGTTGAACAACAATGAATAAAGAGGGCGCTCGTCCCACTGTACTCCGTAATGAAGAAGGCAAGTTTTTTAATTACTTTCGTATGTCAACCTACTAAAGTCTGAAACTAGAAGCGAATACCCGCCTCTTCGACAGAATGAGTAGCAGTAAGCTTAAGTAAGTAAGTAAACAATTAAAATCTTAAAACAATTTACATTGATTTGAAGAAGTAGTCCATGCTTAAAGTGGAGTTGAAAGTATAGGAAAGAAAGAAAAAACTAAAAGTCTTCCTCCACAAAATTTAATAGAACATAGAAGGCGGTTAACCCCAGTACCCCAAAACTCCAGGTTTCCTCTTTCTTTGACATTACGAATTCCACAAATGTCAACTCTTATCTTTACTCTATCTTAAAGACATATTGCTAATTTTTTAAAAAGTTTTTATACAAAAGTAATTAAAATACTTTCGATACCTTCTTGTTAGAAGGTCTTTTCCTCTTCCTCATTTTGGTTTGGTTGTGTAGACATCCTTTACCACATGCTTAGCATGTTTTAACTTTTCTCAAGTTTTTTAAACATGTCACTTCTACTTTACAATTTTTCAATGCCATAAAAGCTCCATTAAGGTTCTATACCATTTTCTCGTCTGCTAATACCATCAGCACTAAAATAACTTCTATGTTCTATTAAATTTTGTGGAGGAAGACTTTTAGTTTTTTCTTTCTTTCCTAATTTACATTGAGATGTGGAATACTTAATTATTTAAAGCTTTCCTTATAAACTATTTGTGCCTTAAGTTTGTCAGAAAATAATTTCTACATATAAATGTAATATATAAATATCTCTTAACTAACAAGACACCATAGTTATTAGTGTTACAATATTTCCTAAGATGTCGATGGTATTGACACTATTGACGGAGCTGGTGCGGGAAAACGGGGTGACCTGAAGTTTTCCTGATTACCACGTGTTAGCGACATGAGTACTTGAAGCGTCTGACTACGGAAAATAATCTTTTAATCTTGGTTTAACGTTTTTTTAGGGTAGCAGGGATGCTAGGAAAGCTCGGTTATCATCTGCTTCTTTTTCCATGCTATCTTTTAATAAAGTGAGCAGGCTTTTTTCAAATGACTATTTTCGTTGTTTAGGTTATTATCAAAAACTGATTCTAATCCGCACGCGGTGTTGGCAGGGCCGTGTCATCAGCATCAACTATGGATATTATTGTAGCGGAGGGGCCGTATCGTGGAAAAGGGCTGGGCGGAACTGAAAACTCCCGTAAGGTGCGAATCCACAATGAGAATATCTCATGATATTTTTGTCTCGTGAAATAACAATCTTAGGAAAACCTTAATTTCATTGTAGAAACAGGTCTGAGACACGTGATATAGGTACTAGTGATAATCTCGTAAAACAAAGTGCCATGAGAGTTTCATTTCTTGAACAAGTTTCAACGTGGAAACACGATTTATTGCGAATCTTGCATGATACATTTATTTCATGCACTGCACGTGAATTTCGCTGTTGTGTCGTGAAACAAATATTTTTTTTTTCCAAAAATGAGTTATTCAAGTGAAAAAGCGGTTTGAAAAGAAAATACTGTTCTTTTAACTGAACAAGAAGCATGATACTGCAATTAATCGAAGTATATGAATCCTATCCTAATTTGTGAGACTGCTCGTCCGAAAACTATAAAAACCTAAATTTTCGGAAATCAAATATAATAATAATAATAATAATAATAATAATAATAATAATAATAATAATAATAATAATAATAATAATAATAATTAAAGTTTATTCAAATATTTTTTTTTTACATTTAATGCTAATATATATTTTTTTGGATAAACTATCAATTCCTAACTCAGAAGTAAAATACTTGTATTGAGTTGAATATATAAAATTTAAAATATAAATAATATATATATTATATATAAATAATATATATATTATATATAAATAATAAATATAAAAATATATAAGTAAGTTAAATATAAATTTAAAGTTAAATAATAATATAATATTTATTGTAAAGAATATATTTCATAATTCAGGCACAACTAGATTATAATATAAAACGAATATGACAATATTTTATTGGTATATTTTACATCACTATAATATACGAAGATACAATAGGTTATGTATATAATATATATATATATTTATTTATTTTATTCATTATTTATTAATGACGTTCTTGAATATATCTCTTGGATTAGATAATATCCAATTTTTAATTTTATTTTTATAATTATTTAACGATTTAATTATTTTAATTGACTGTGGTATGGACGAAATTTCCAACAGTTTGGAGTTCCGGCTCAAGAAGTAAAGGATAAAATACCTTCGTTTCCAGTTCCAGAGCATCAACAGAAAACGAAAATCAGCAGCGGACATTCGAAGAAAGTTCTTGTAACATTTCTGATCTTCCCGTTCTAGTTGTTTTAATAATATTTCCATTATATTAATAAACTAATAATAATAATAAAATGTCTTTTTATTCACAAATGTAAATAGATAACATTTGCCCATAGGGCGAAGATTAATTAGCTAGAGCTACTCTTTAACTCTTAACCCTATATTACAAAGAGATATACTTATAAAAATGCTTATAGTTAATACAATATCACAATTAACTTAAAGTTAATGCAAATTAAAAATAAATACAAATTTAAAAAAATAATTAAATAAAGAATTTAGATAATAAGGCATAAAGATACCTACTACATTAAGAATAAAATCTACCCAAGTAATTGCTCCTCCAAAAATAGCTGTTTATACCTTTTTCGAATCTGATGAAGTGAATAATGTAAACTAGGTCTAAACTGATTATATAAGGATACAACATTAAATGTATAGCTTCGAGTAAATAGAGCTGTTGAGTGGTGCGGCATAGTCAAAGTATTATGTCTTATATTTTTATTATGTACCTGATTCCTAGGTATGATTTTCTCTAACAAATATTTTGGTGCTTGATTTTTGAACAGGCGATACAAAAAAGATAGCAGTAGAAACTTAAATAGAAACGAAACCTTTAACCATTTTAACTCATATATATGAATAGAGACGTACGTGATCAAATTTTCTTAAACCACAAACAAATCGACAACATGCATTCTGTATACGTTGTAATCTCTGTTGAGACCTCTGGTCTAGATAAGGGTAATAAACTATAAGACAATAATTAATTATCGATAGTACCAGAGAATCTGCTGATTTCTTCCTTATTTTAAAATTTAATACGTGTTTGTTAGCATAGAGAAAGCGCAAGCGAAGATAAGATTTTTGCAAAATCACCCCTATGTGTTCCCGAAATCTCAAAGATGGATCGAGATTTAAGCCCAGAATTTTGACATTATCAGAAAAAGAAAGATGGTCCCCATAATTATCTCAATATTGATATTATTCTCGACATCGGGTCGATGGTTTATAGAACTAAACAGTAGTACTTTAGTTTTGTTAGAGTTAATAATAAGATTATGTTCAGTAGAATACCTCATAATTGAACTTAGATCACCATTAATACTCTCAGAAGCCGCTTCAACATAATCAGGATCAAAGTAGCAAATCATTTGGGTGTCATCGGCGAACTGATAGACTTATTCTTTTACGTTGGAAGAAAGGTCACATGTATATAAAAGAAACAAAAGTGACCCCAAAATGGATCCCTGGGGAACACCAGAAATTATATTCTTTGGGTCAGAATAGCTGCACTTTATACGCACTCGCTGAGTACGTTTCCAAAGGTATGATTTAAAAAATGAAAGAGCTATGTCATCACAACCATAAAATTTTAACTTTGCCACCAATAAATCATGATCAATGACGTCGAATGCCTTAGAATAATCTAAAGCTATCAGTATTGCTGCAAGCTTTTTATCAAGAGCTCTGGCAATGTTGTCAGTAATATTGAGAGGGGCTGTCGTTGTACTGTGCCCCTCTCTAAAGCCAGATTGGTGAACTGGTAGTATATTATTTTTAATGAAATAGTTGGATAGCTGCACATGCACAACCTTCTCTAATATTTTTGATATAACGGGTAATAAACTAATTGGCCGCAGATCCTGTATAGCTTTGGGATTATAGTTACCTTCAGAATAGGACAAATAATCGACTCACGCCAAGGCTGAGGAAAATATCCTACCTCCAAGCATGAATTAACAATATTTGTAATGTGATCAAGAATCTGGGGCAAACAATATTGCAGCATCTGCAGTGTAATGCCGTCTCAGCCCGGTGCGTTTGACCGAATGCCATAAATTATTTTTTTGATGGTTAATTGATCAACTAAGGAAAATTTAAATTTCTCATTAGAAAATAGATTGTTCGAATAATATTCAATTTTGCCCGCGCAGTTTTGAGATTTATTAAAAACACTAGCAAAATAATCACTAATTGCACTAGGATCGCACAATGTTGGAGGGAGCTCGGCATTATTGTTTGATGGCATTTTAATATTAAGATGACGCAAGCCTTGCCAAAGTTTCTTAGAGACTTTATCTCTTTCCTTTTCTTCTTGTTTTCTCTCCTTTTAATCCAATTTCTCACCCAATATCTGTGGCGCGGATCCGACCTCTACCATCGAGAGAAGAATCTACCGAACACTTATGAAATATGAACGATATATACCAGAAAAGACACGGACATGCCTAACACCACAGTAAGCCCCCACATCTCTATGGTCTGCCAAAGATACACAAACACAACCTGCCTCTAAGACCCATTACGAGCTCCCGTAATTCTCCAACATACGAGCTAGCTAGATTTCTACTCCCTCTACTCAAACCGCTCCAAGGAAATAGCACATCATTTGTTAAGAACTCACAACACTTCGTACAAATAATAGGAGGAAAGGAAGTACAGCCAGAAGATCAGCTGATGAGCGTTGACGTCGAAAGCCTTTACATCAACGTTCCCGTAAAAGACGCCCTAAAGGTTATCAAAAACAAACTTGAGGAAGACCATACTCTACAGGAAAGAACAACGCTCCCCATTAATGCCATCTTGGAACTATTAAAATGCTGCCTCAACAATTCCTACTTTCAAGAAAAGGATAGATTATTCAACCAAGTAGACGGACTACCGATGGGCTCATCTCTCTCGCCAATAATCGCCAACATTTACATGGACAGGCAAAGAAGAAACCAAAAATGTGGCTGAGATATGTGGATGACACCTTCATTATTTGGAATGGAACCGATGAGGAACGAGATTTTCTAAATCACCTCAATAGCTTAACGCCAACAATCAAATTCACCATGGAGAAAGAAGAAAACAACCAATTACCGTTCCTAGATGTCAACGTGAAGAAAAATGGCAACAGCATCCAAACTTCAGTATACAAAAAACCTACGCATACAGGTCAGTATATCAATTTTACATCAAATCACTCAAACAGTACGAAACATGGCATAGTTAAAACCCTCGTGGATAGAGCAATTACAATCTGTAACTCGAAAGAAGCACTTAAAAAAGAAACTCACCACATCTAGACCGACCTCAACAAAAATGGCTACCCCACAAGCTTAGTCGACACAATATTGGAAAATCGTAAGAATCGACCCAACGCGCAAGAAGCAAACAGAGGCACAACCAACACTCAATATTCCGTATGTCAAAGGAGTATCTGAGAAAATAAGAAGACTAGGACAACGATATAACATCAACACCGTATTCAACTCGAGGGACACCCTAAAGAAGTCACCTGACGAAGACAAAGCCCACAAGTCAAAAAGATAGGAAAAACTGCGTCTACCAGATCCCTTGCGAATGCGGCCAATCTTATACAGGGTGTCCCGAAATTAGCTGACAATATTTTAAAGGGATAAAGTACATTCAAAAATAAGACTAAAATCTTCTATTAATATACCTTCAAAAACGCTTCGCTATGGGGCTAGAGCCCCCCGAATTGGAGCTATGACAAGCAGTTTTTTTACAATATCTCAGAAACCAATTAGGGTATCAAAACAAAATTTGACACATGTTTTACCCATAGCTAGACGCAATAAATGGTTTACTTAGCTTAACTGTATTTCTTCCAGTGGCGTCCCACTGGGTAGGTAGTTGGGAGAATATTACCCTAAGTTTTTTATTTGTAGGATTTTTAACTTTAGGTGCAATTTTTAGAAGCCTTGAAGTCTTTTGGTGAAAAAAGGTACTATTGTTTCATTGCGGTAGAATTCACCATTTTCCAGTAAAATCGATTTTAAAATTTTCCGTTTTTTGAAATCCGGTGAAAAGGCTAAGGTTTTTTTTTGCATATCTCAGCAAACACTTAATATTAAAACATGAAATTTTTTAGAAGTTCTACTAGCGACAAGTAATAATAATACATAATCAACTTGGGGCTTATTAGATAATGTGCCACTGGATTTACGTTTGGGGCACTTCTTTCAACATGATGGGGCACCAGCTCACTACGGACGCCAAGTAAGGAATTGGCTTAAAGAAAATTACCAGGTGGATTGGTAGCCATAGTCTGGCCACCAAGATCACTTGATTTAAATCCCCTTGATTAATAATTTTGGGGACACATGACTGGTACTTGCTTAAGAATTAATTTCCCGTGCCAATCAAATTTGATTTGCAATTTGTTATTTTTTTTTGTTTTATTTTAAAACTCTCTTAAAATCTCCATGAAAATAAATATTTAAAAAACAAAGGAATCTAAAAATATGTTTAATTTAAAAAAGTTACATTCTGTCAAATTACAATAGAAGGTTTTATTAACAAAAAATTTAAAATTAAAAAAAAATTACATTAAAACTATGAAATTAAAAAAAATAATAGTAATATTTACTTAAGGCTCCACCCCGTGCGACGTCACTGGAAAAATATTTTAAAGTAACATCCTTAAATACATATGCCTTGTCGCTAGTAGAACTTCTAATAAATTTTATGTTTTAATATTAAGTGTTTGCTGAGATATGCAAAAAAAAACCTTAGCCTTTTCACCGGATTTCAAAAAACGAAAATTTTAAAATCGATTTTACTGGAAAATGGTGAATTCTACCTCAATGAAACAAGAGTACCTTTTTTCAACAAAATACTTCAAAGCTTCTAAAAATTGCACCTGAAGTTAAAAAATCCTAAAAATAAAAAACTTAGGGCAATATTCTCCCAACTACCTACCCAGTGGGACGCCACTGGAAGAAATAAAGTTAAGCTAATTAAATCGTTTATTGCGTCTTATCATGGGTAAAACATGTATCAAATTTTGTTTCGATATTAATCGGTTTTTGAGATATTGTGAAAAAACTGCTTATCATGGCTCCAATTCGGAGGGCTCTAGCCCCATAACGAAGCGTTTTTGAAGGTATATGAATAGAGGGTAATAGTCTTATTTTTGGATGTACTTTATCTCCTTAAAATATTGTCAGCTAATTTCGGGACACCCTGTATAGGTGACACATTAAGACCATTAGAAACAAGGATTAAAGAACACAAAAACAATACGTTAAAAGGAGAGACCGAAAAGTCAGGTGCAGCTGACCATGCCTGGAAACATGGTCACCATATCATGTGGTCAGAAGCTGAAATCCTACATAAGGAACCACACTGGAGGCAAAGCAAGGAAGCTGCTGCTATTCACCAGAACCCAGGCTGCTTTAGTAAACCATCCTTAGACATAAGAAATTTCTGGAAACCTTTGTTAGATAGATGTAATCTTAGGATAAGATCGCGTGCCAACTGAACGCATGACTGCACCCACCTCAGTTATGCTTCAGTGCACCTAGCTAGTATAAATAGTCCTGGATGTCGATTCTCCAATTTAAGAGAAGCGAATGCTCTCTCGCGGGAAGGGACAATTCACATCATATGCTCACATCGTCTGGAAATGAATAGTCATTTTAAGTTTCAAGAATACAGTTTAATCATTCTTAAGAGAAAAACTAATCACTTCTCTTGAAATGATCATTCGCCTATTTCGAGAATAGACGTCCTGTAGTTACTTAGTATTCACCTGAAGACTGGAGATACTTACCAGTTGAAACGTTGTGATTTAAAACAAATAAAGACAATGCGGAAGTCCAAAACTCTCATCATTTAATTGGATTTAGTTAAAATGCGCACTAGAAATTTAATTTGTGCAATTTTTCTATTGTGCTCGTAGTATGAATATTTTCGCAACCTGGAGATCGATTCTTGAAACCACCTAATTCAAAAATTACACGTTTAGACTTCACAATCGCATACGTGTACTTAATTTAAGCCAAAATCGATGATAACGTTTTAAGCCAAAAATTAGAATGTTTTATTAAAGCGTTTGAAAAAGCCGGCCAAGTTATTAATGTACTTTTAAAAAGGTACAATTTTTGAATTAGGAGATTTGTTCGACCGAGCATTGTCTGATTAATTAGCAGTTGTACCCAACAAATTGTTTTCAATTCGCCAATTCAGCGTTTGTGTCGACTTCGGACTGGTGAACGGTACGGTCGATCAGCGCTGGAAGAGATCTAGGATAAGTAGAAAAAAATTCAATAATTTGTAATAAAGAATAGATTGCCGACACCAAAGAACAAACTGGCAGCGTAACGACCTTAACTTGTGATTGGGAAAAATCAAGTCTCTTTTGGAGCGTCGTTTTGATCGCTTTTATATGTACAGGGTCTTCCAACAAGGACTGAACAGGGGCTCATTTTTGAGCTTCCTTGTATTTAAAGAAAAATCCAAAGTAGCCAATCGATGTACTTTTTCCTGCAGAATTCAAAAATGAAACCAAAAATTTATTTGAACCAGAAACAAAAGAGTTACGATATGGATAAGGTGTTTTTTAAATGGAACATAGCTTTTTTTATACGATTTTCGGAACGAGTGATTTTTTTTGTCCGTTCTGATTAAAATATTTAATATTGTGACAGCTATTTTTATTAAATTTTAACAATATTAAATATTTTAATCAGAACGGACAAAAAAAAATCACTCGTTCCAAAAATCGTATAAAAAAAGCTATGTTCCATTTAAAAAACACCTTATCCATATCGTAACTCTTTTGTTTCTGGTTCAAATAAATTTTTTGTTTCATTTTTGAATTCTGCAGGAAAAAGTACATCGATTAGCTATTTTGGATTTTTCTTTAAATACAAGGAAGCTCAAAAATGAGCCCCTGTTCTGTCCTTGTTGGAAGACCCTGTACATATAAAAGCGATCAAAACGACGCTCCAAAAGAGACTTGATTTTTCCCAATCACAAGTTAAGGTCGTTACGCTGCCAGTTTGTTCTTTGGTGTCGGCAATCTATTCTTTATTACAAATTATTGAATTTTTTTCTACTTATCCTAGATCTCTTCCAGCGCTGATCGACCGTACCGTTCACCAGTCCGAAGTCGACACAAACGCTGAATTGGCGTATTGAAAACAATTTGTTGGGTACAACTGCTAATTAATCAGACAATGCTCGGTCGAACAAATCTCCTAATTCAAAAATTGTACCTTTTTAAAAGTACATTAATAACTTGGCCGGCTTTTTCAAACGCTTTAATAAAACATTCTAGTTTTTGGCTTAAAACGTTATCATCGATTTTGGCTTAAATTAAGTACACGTATGCGATTGTGAAGTCTAAACGTGTAATTTTTGAATTAGGTGGTTTCAAGAATCGATCTCCAGGTTGCGAAAATATTCATACTACGAGCACAATAGAAAAATTGCACAAATTAAATTTCTAGTGCGCATTTTAACTAAATCCAATTAAATGATGAGAGTTTTGGACTTCCGCATTGTCTTTATTTGTTTTAAATCACAACGTTTCAACTGGTAAGTATCTCCAGTCTTCAGGTGAATACTAAGTAACTACAGGACGTCTATTCTCGAAATAGGCGAATGATCATTTCAAGAGAAGTGATTAGTTTTTCTCTTAAGAATGATTAAACTGTATTCTTGAAACTTAAAATGACTATTCATTTCCAGACGATGTGAGCATATGATGTGAATTGTCCCTTCCCGCGAGAGAGCATTCGCTTCTCTTAAATTGGAGAATCGACATCCAGGACTATTTATACTAGCTAGGTGCACTGAAGCATAACTGAGGTGGGTGCAGTCATGCGTTCAGTTGGCACGCGATCTTATCCTAAGATTACATCTATCTAACAAAGGTTTCCAGAAATTTCTTATGTCTAAGGATGGTTTACTAAAGCAGCCTGGGTTCTGGTGAATAGCAGCAGCTTCCTTGCTTTGCCTCCAGTGTGGTTCCTTATGTAGGATTTCAGCTTCTGACCACATGATATGGTGACCATGTTTCCAGGCATGGTCAGCTGCACCTGACTTTTCGGTCTCTCCTTTTAACGTATTGTTTTTGTGTTCTTTAATCCTTGTTTCTAATGGTCTTAATGTGTCACCTATACAGGGTGTCCCGAAATTAGCTGACAATATTTTAAGGAGATAAAGTACATCCAAAAATAAGACTATTACCCTCTATTCATATACCTTCAAAAACGCTTCGTTATGGGGCTAGAGCCCTCCGAATTGGAGCCATGATAAGCAGTTTTTTCACAATATCTCAAAAACCGATTAATATCGAAACAAAATTTGATACATGTTTTACCCATGATAAGACGCAATAAACGATTTAATTAGCTTAACTTTATTTCTTCCAGTGGCGTCCCACTGGGTAGGTAGTTGGGAGAATATTGCCCTAAGTTTTTTATTTTTAGGATTTTTTAACTTCAGGTGCAATTTTTAGAAGCTTTGAAGTATTTTGTTGAAAAAAGGTACTCTTGTTTCATTGAGGTAGAATTCACCATTTTCCAGTAAAATCGATTTTAAAATTTTCGTTTTTTGAAATCCGGTGAAAAGGCTAAGGTTTTTTTTTGCATATCTCAGCAAACACTTAATATTAAAACATAAAATTTATTAGAAGTTCTACTAGCGACAAGGCATATGTATTTAAGGATGTTACTTTAAAATATTTTTCCAGTGACGTCGCACGGGGTGGAGCCTTAAGTAAATATTACTATTATTTTTTTTAATTTCATAGTTTTAATGTAATTTTTTTTTAATTTTAAATTTTTTGTTAATAAAACCTTCTATTGTAATTTGACAGAATGTAACTTTTTTAAATTAAACATATTTTTAGATTCCTTTGTTTTTTAAATATTTATTTTCATGGAGATTTTAAGAGAGTTTTAAAATAAAACAAAAAAAAATAACAAATTGCAAATCAAATTTGATTGGCACGGGAAATTAATTCTTAAGCAAGTACCAGTCATGTGTCCCCAAAATTAATAATCAAGGGGATTTAAATCAAGTGATCTTGGTGGCCAGGCTATGGCTACCAATCCACCTGGTAATTTTCTTTAAACCAATTCCTCACTTGGCGTCCGTAGTGAGCTGGTGCCCCATCATGTTGAAAGAAGTGCCCCAAACGTAAATCCAGTGGCACATTATCTAATAAGCCCCAAGTTGATTATGTATTATTATTACTTGTCGCTAGTAGAACTTCTAAAAAATTTCATGTTTTAATATTAAGTGTTTGCTGAGATATGCAAAAAAAAACCTTAGCCTTTTCACCGGATTTCAAAAAACGGAAAATTTTAAAATCGATTTTACTGGAAAATGGTGAATTCTACCGCAATGAAACAATAGTACCTTTTTTCACCAAAAGACTTCAAGGCTTCTAAAAATTGCACCTAAAGATGTAATCTTAGGATAAGATCGCGTGCCAACTGAACGCATGACTGCACCCACCTCAGTTATGCTTCAGTGCACCTAGCTAGTATAAATAGTCCTGGATGTCGATTCTCCAATTTAAGAGAAGCGAATGCTCTCTCGCGGGAAGGGACAATTCACATCATATGCTCATATCGTCTGGAAATGAATAGTCATTTTAAGTTTCAAGAATACAGTTTAATCATTCTTAAGAGAAAAACTAATCACTTCTCTTGAAATGATCATTCGCCTATTTCGAGAATAGACGTCCTGTAGTTACTTAGTATTCACCTGAAGACTGGAGATACTTACCAGTTGAAACGTTGTGATTTAAAACAAATAAAGACAATGCGGAAGTCCAAAACTCTCATCATTTAATTGGATTTAGTTAAAATGCGCACTAGAAATTTAATTTGTGCAATTTTTCTATCGTGCTCGTAGTATGAATATTTTCGCAACCTGGAGATCGATTCTTGAAACCACCTAATTCAAAAATTACACGTTTAGACTTCACAATCGCATACGTGTACTTAATTTAAGCCAAAATCGATGATAACGTTTTAAGCCAAAAACTAGAATGTTTTATTAAAGCGTTTGAAAAAGCCGGCCAAGTTATTAATGTACTTTTAAAAAGGTACAATTTTTGAATTAGGAGATTTGTTCGACCGACCATTGTCTGATCAATTAGCAGTTGTACCCAACAAATTGTTTTCAATACGCCAATTCAGCGTTTGTGTCGACTTCGGACTGGTGAACGGTACGGTCGATCAGCGCTGGAAGAGATCTAGGATAAGTAGAAAAAAATTCAATAATTTGTAATAAATAGATTGCCGACACCAAAGAACAAACTGGCAGCGTAACGACCTTAACTTGTGGTTGGGAAAAATCAAGTCTCTTTTGGAGCGTCGTTTTGATCGCTTTTATATGTACAGGGTCTTCCAACAAGGACTGAACAGGGGCTCATTTTTGAGCTTCCTTGTATTTAAAGAAAAATCCAAAATAGCCAATCGATGTACTTTTTCCTGCAGAATTCAAAAATGAAACAAAAAATTTATTTGAACCAGAAACAAAAGAGTTACGATATGGATAAGGTGTTTTTTAAATGGAACATAGCTTTTTTTATACGATTTTTGGAACGAGTGATTTTTTTTTGTCCGTTCTGATTAAAATATTTAATATTGTTAAAATTTAATAAAAATAGCTGTCACAATATTAAATATTTTAATCAGAACGGACAAAAAAAATCACTCGTTCCGAAAATCGTATAAAAAAAGCTATGTTCCATTTAAAAAACACCTTATCCATATCGTAACTCTTTTGTTTCTGGTTCAAATAAATTTTTGGTTTCATTTTTGAATTCTGCAGGAAAAAGTACATCGATTGGCTACTTTGGGTTTTTCTTTAAATACAAGGAAGCTCAAAAATGAGCCCCTGTTCAGTCCTCGTTGGAAGACCCTGTACACCCCTGCCTTCAGGACTGGGGACGCGTCGCGATGCCATGTGATTTTCTAAAACTAAAGAAATTGACCTGCTCGCACAGTTTTGCTGATAAGAGGGTTAAATTTACACCCTTTGTGGCTTTTAAGCTCTTTTAAAATGTGGGTTCCTCTGCACATATTATTGAACCTAAAAATATTAGTTATTTTATTTTACCCTTAAGAAATTTTGTGGAAATTTTTTACGCGAAAAATAGGTCTGGGGGTATAAACAAAAACACCACTTAAATTTGTTAAACAAATTTATTGAGCTTGGATAAAAATGAGATTAATTATAAATACAATAATAATTATTCTACGTTTTTGTTCATAAATGATTAAAATCTCCACAAACTAAATAAAAATTATTGAATATTACACTACCTATGTCGCATAAAACAAATAAATATCTATACATTTAAAATTTCGCCAAAAAAAAATCATACATTAACTGGATACATGGGCTGGCGCGACCAATGATCTGATACCTATAGATGGCACATGTCATTTATAAACGCTATTAAAATGTGTTGACAAGATCGTAGGAGAGGCAGTGAAGAGCTTGGTTCACCAAACTTTCCACCGTAGGGATTACGGTAGATTTACCTTTGAATGTGACCTTGCTAGTATAGTTTAAACCTAACCTACAAATAACCCAACTTTCTATATACTTACCTATGAAAAGTAATTACAGAATTATTTTCCGAATTTTCGCATACTTGACACTTGCGACTCAATTAGTTTCCAAAAAATATCACAACAACAATCATTACACAAAGCTGATAAACTAAAGAACATTTCAAAAAGCTGTCGAGGAAACACCAAGCGAAAATAGGGATGTTCGAAAGACACTGACGACAATCAAAAACATCATTTTTTCAATGCGGATACATCGTTTGTAAGCGATGCATCGAGGCCATTTGATATTTGTCGATGCATCGATGTATTAGGCCTTAATTTTATTCGTAAAATCATTATTTTGCTGTTGCCTCTCGATCTTGATTATACCTTTTGGTTTCAGTTGAGGAGTGAGATTAGAATAATCAGATTTGTGATTTGTTTTGTAATCTTAATTCTATTAAAATGTTTTTTTCGATGCAACACAAACATCGATGTTTTTCCGCGATTCATTTTCTGTGAACATCCCTAAACGGAAATGAATGAAACAACGTCATCATGTCCTCATCTTTGGGGGCGGATCTCTTACTGCTGCGTTGCCCGAGGGGGAAATCACTAAAAAAAATTGAAATTGCCCTTTCAGAAAAAATTCCCCGATATTACCCAAAATTTTTTAAAATTCCCCGAAATACCCTAAATTTTAATACCTTGGAAATTCCTTTAATTTTTCTGCAATTCCCCAAAAGTTCTCCGAAATTCCCCGCAATTTCCCGAAATTCCCTGCAATTCCCCAAAGCGCTCTTGAAATTCCCAGCAAAATTCGGCCGATTACATTTACAACAACGTTGCCAAATTGTAGAAGAAATTATTAAATATTATGAAAAATACGTTTGTGCCTCGAAATACATTGAAATTCGCCCGAAATACCTTGAAATTCGACGAAATACCTCTAAATTCCCCGAAATACCTCGAAATGCCCCTGCAATTTCTTACTTTGTACACTAAAATACCCCAGTGATTTCCCCCTCCGCGTTGCCATACTGAAGACTTTTTATAAGTTTGAAGAAGTAGTCCATGCTTAAAGTGGAGAAAGTATGGGAAAGAAAGGAAAGAACTAAAAGTCTTTCTCCACAAAATTTGATCTATATACAGTGTGGTTTTTTAAGTGTGCTACATATGGGAATTTTTTTTATTAACGATTTCTCAGAAAATTTTATTCTTGATAATAGTTGGTGCATGTTCGATAATCATATAAGGTGCACTTGGAATGGTTGCAAGTCAAACGGCGTACAGGGTAAGCCAAAAAATAGAAAACTAGTACAAGAATAAAGTACCCCTATTTAAAAAAATTCAGCAAAATGTTATTAAAAAAAGTTGTTTAGAATTAAAAGTTATGCATAGATTCAAAAACGTGACCTCCTAAAATAAAAAAATATATTTTTTTTAAAAACATTAATTTCCCAATTTTTTTTTTTTTTTAATATTCACCATAAAGACCTTCATAAATTAATCAAAATCAAATCAATTTCACATATTTTTCTTCAAGTTCAAGCATATTTGCAAAAGTTACTTGAATTTTTAATTTATTAAGGAATCACAAACTTCATGTTTGTTGCAACGATATTAAACACAACTTTAAAATATCCTAAAAATTATTTTTAACAAAATAAAGTATTAGTAATGATAATATGCTAATTAAAAAACCATCATTTAAAGTGCAAAATTTTTATTTTAAATGTTTATTAAAAAAATTTATTCTTGTAAAAGTTTTATATTTTTTGGCCTACCTGTACGCAGTTTGACTTGCAACCATTTCAAGTGCACTTAATATGATTTTCGAACATGCACCAACTTTTATCAAGAATAAAATTTTCTGAGAAATCGTTAATAAAAAAAATTCCCATATGTTGCACACTTAAACAACCACACTGTATATAAAAATGAATGTTTGTCTGTCTGTATGTCCGGTATGCGTTCCTATACCATTTATCCGATTACGATGAAAATTTGGTGAGTTGTTGTGTGCAGGCCGAGGAAAATTATGGCATAAAAAGTGGCGCAACGCATGCCGGGAATTGGTGCGTTGTTGTGTGCAGGCCGAGGAAGGTTTCGGCACAAAAAAAGTGGCGCAACGGATGCTGGGATGCCGGATATTTGTGTAATGTCTTTCTTTCAAATTTATTTTAGTAAGTAGCGTAGCAACGCGCGCGGGGTATAGCTAGTAGAATATAATTCTTATGGGTCTCTACATGTTTCGAACGTAGAAACGTTCATCATTAGGAGACAGAAAATGTATTTAAATAATGCTGATGGTTTTAGCAGAAGAGAAAATGGTGAAGGACCTTAATGGAGCTTTTATAGAATGAAAAAATGATGTGTAAAAGAGCCATAATATGGAGAAATTAATAAAAGTTAAAACATACTCAGTATGTGAGAAGTTTTTTTCTTCTTCCCCAGTTTTTTAGTTGGTTTAGACCCCATTTACTGACTTCTTACATACTGAGTACCTATGTTTTAACTTTTATTAATTTCTCCATATTATGGCTCTTTTACACATCATTAATTATATTCTATTAAATTTTGTGGAGGAAGACTTTTAGTTCTTTTCTTTCTTTCCCATACTTTTTATAAGGCTTAAGACAAAGATTTAAATTTCCCACGTCATGTTAATACTTTTAACAACGTAAGTTTGCCAAACAAAGTGGAGGGGCGAAATTTGTATGTTGATTTATCTATAGGTACCAGATCATTGGGCGCAACACATAGAAAATGGCATGCAAAATTTAAGGATGTCAAATAAATATCCCTTGTTTATTTAATACCGATATAATTTATTTTTATTTATTAAAGAGAATAATTTGACGAACTGCGAAATTTTGAATTATTTAGAAAAATGTTAATCTAAAATTAGCAAAATTAAAAAATATGATTCTGAAGCTTTATGAAAAACCACCAGTAAACGTCAATAACTGACACAGGATTTTTATGACATCACATAACCAAGTTCTTTGAGGATTTAACGAGTGAGTGAAACAGAATACAGACCTGTTCATCAAAAAAAGCAGGTGAAATTTTGACGTTTAACTTGTGGAGCAAAAATACAAACCAAACTTTATAGTCGAGAAGAAAACCAAAATGGCAGTTGATTTTTTGATATTATGACGTCATGATTTGACTAACAAACTAACCCGAAAATAAACCGATGACAGCGTCCTGTCATGATTTCAACAGCGCCCTTAAGATTGAGAATAAATACATTTTTAATTATAACAGTTTCGAAGCATTTTCCATAAGTTTCAATTATGCGTCGACAGTGTCATTGCGAAGTGGCTAGTGTGAGTGAGACACATCTCACTTACTCCTTAAAAATCGAGAAGGACATAACAGTTAAAAATTGGTCACATTGCTTTTGAAGTTCACACCGACATAATTATTAAAGTATTTGGTATATACAGTATGTCTCCGTAAGTTTGCACCATATGGAAAACGTTTTTATTGTTCATTTTACGAAAAAAATTACCTTTATTTTTGATAATGTCAAAAATAAAGGTACTTTACTCTTGGGAAAAATTCACATGTTTTGACAAACCTCGTATATGACTGGAAAATTTCGATATTTGATGGTTGAATTTTAGGTTTTAGACTATGCAGAGCTTTTTATGAAGAATAACTGTTTTTCGTAAAATGAATAATAAAAAAGTTTTTCATATGGTGCAAACTTACGGAGACATACTGTATATAAGTTCATGAGTTTATTTTTAAATTACTGTTTTTCACACCTGAAAAAAAAAATCAATACCTCGCAAGTCAATTTCAGATAATAATCCAATAACTCGTTACTCAATATTCAAAGAAAACACGACTCTAGAGCAATATAGATCACCTATAACCAAAGTTTTGATACGAAAAAATAATTATAAACTACTTATTTCTCTTTTAAAAACATCCAAACACAAAATTAATTGCAAATTCTAGCTATAATCAACTTGAACGCAACACACACCAAATTCACAACTCTGAAGTATTGAAATACGCTGACTTACGAGGTAAAGGAGTCGAAATCAAAAAATGATGAATTCGGGACTTACGAGGTATTGATTTGAGGCCATCGATATGGTATCTTCGTTAAAATAAATTCATACCCGTACAATTGATAATATTTGTTAAATAACTTTGGATACACCTTATGAACATTATATTATTAAACTTTTGCAAGTGAGTTTGGCCTTTTGAATTCTTTAAACCTTAGACACACTTGTCACTAGTAGTCTAAAATAAACAAGGGAGCCAATATTTGACCACCTTCAATTTCGCATCGTATTTCCTGTAATGCGCCAGCCGAAGCACCACCACATACAAACACAACAATCAGGAGTTTAAAGCGTTTTTGTGTATTATTTATAACGTAACAGCAAAAAAGGTAATTAACAGTTTAAACGAAAGTTTCATACTTAATAAGCATTTAGCCTGTGTCCTACGCAACCTTGCAGGGAAGCTAGTTTTTTCATTTCTTCTGTAGATTAAATACTAAGATGGCTATAAAATATCTGCTTGCGGCATCTTTAGGTTCTCAAAAAAGGAGCAGTGTCTCAAAAATCGCATCCCTTTATCTTCACTAATAAGGTAAATATCGAAAATTGGACACTTCGTACAGACCAATTTAAAAATATTAGCAAAATTTACGGTAAAAACCCAACTCTTAAAGTATACAACAGTCGAATTTTGTATTCTGTTACCCAAACGAAAAAAGTTGTTACATAAGTATATTTACACAAGTTGTAAAATATTTTTTCCACACCAACTAATTATGTTACAGGGTCATCGTTATCTTCTGTTTTGTGGTAGGGTTTGTTTATTGTTTTATACAGTTTAATTTGCATTTATAGCATATAATTTCGGCCATAACAAACGAGTGTATTATGGTTCAAGATACGCAAATCAAATACTATGCTTCATCCATCCCCTTAAAAAAACACTAAACCTTAAAAAAAAATTTAAATTCTGACTAAGAAAAGGCCCATTTTTGCTTTATTTAGACATTTTATAGTTTTAATATCAGCTGACCCTTTTATTTGTTGTCAAAATTGCTCTTCAAAAAAACGTAATTTTCGCGAAATCAATACCGGTACAAAAATGCAGACAATATTTAAAATTAAAAACACAAATATAAATTACGTACATTTTCCCTTATTTCTGGTCAAACTAAAATGTAGAGATCCCAAATAATCCATGTCGTTAAGGAGGTTTATTAACTTTAGAAACTGAAGTCGAAATAGTCCATAGAAACCTTGTTTTGATAGCGAAACTTTTAATAATTTCAAATTAGATTGTCTCATTCGATGCTGACCTACTTCAAACGGAATCATTGTATTTATGGATCTTGATGTTGACCCTTCTCGTTTCCCTAGTAACGGCCATGTCAACGCAATGACATTAGTCCGGGAGGCGAAAAATATATAAATCACAATCGCTATGGCGAGTTTAGTAATTAAAATATAGTTATGGCTCTCGGATTAATACCAATTCATAATAGGTGTTTTATCAAGTTATAATTATCCGAGATTTATTATGCGTTCTCTTACTATCACAAGAAAAAGGACGACGCGCACTGAATCGACTCGGACCGGTTGAAATATCAACATCAGCCGCGCATTGAATTCGCTTTGCCGGCAGTCGTCCGCTAGTAGTCGAGTATAGAGGAGCAGGAGAAGATAAAAATGACAAATTCTTCAGATTCTGATTATGTTAATGTGGTAGTATCGGCTCTGGGGATCAGACAATATTTTGTATTCTCGAACACATTCAATTAAAACTTCCGTCTGACATCGCCATATCAACGAAAATCAACAGTACTCACAGTACAAATGAACCGAAACGTCCCAAACGCTACGCTACACTAAATTTTATACAAAAATCGTCCTTCACCGTGAGAGCATTCCGCAGTTTTTGCCCCTCCAAGCAATCTAAGTTGTCGCCGGGTCGAGTCAAGTCGATGAGTCCGACGCAGTGCGCGGAGTCTAATTTAATTTCATGAATATCAAAAACTGCCGACTGCTCTTTTCCGAGTCGACCGGTCAAAGTCGATTCAGTGCGCGTCCTCCTTTATACGCCTATTATTAACCGGTTGTAAAATTATGTAGATAATTAAAGAGACGAAATTTGCAAAAAAAAAACTCGCGATGCACGGCAAAACTTGACGAATTATTGCTACCACTTTTTTAAGGACTTGCATCCCAAACACTGTTTTCGGTGGTAAAACGATGCTATTACTGGAAACTAGAATACCCATAACAACTTTTTTCGCCTGAACATTTTTAACCACTATAAGTAGTACATAGAATAATTCTTCAACACACAATTCGTTTCATCATTTTTAAGACAAAATTATGAAACGCTCAACATCAAACTAACGAACTAACAACACTACTGAAGACCCTGTCGCGCAATCCTTGTTAATAACATTAGCAATAAACCTAGATTAATAAAAAGCAAAAATTAAATAAGATTTATGGCAAAACGAATCTGGGATGAACATTTCCATGCCAAGAAGTAAACACGTAATTAATTATTTATAAATTAATTATTTTGGAGAGTAAATTTTGCTATGTGTTAATTTATCTGCTACTTTGTCGCCCTGTATAAACGGCAACATTGATGTTTTCCGTATTGGTGTACATTAAAAGTTACGCTTACGTAGTTGTGCACACGCAAATGCTCATTCAACCTGTTTTGCCATGCGTATTAATCTATGTATACTAATATATAACTTTGTTTAATAAACGTTAAATAAATACTATCAAAAACTTTTAAAATAATTTTGAGAATACGCAGCAGAATAAGAGAAAAATAATGTGGACTTTATTGAACGGGGTGTGTACAACTAAAAAGGGATCTTTGAAACCGTTTACCCCCGCGACTTGCTGGAAAAAAATATTTATTAAAAAAGTGACTAAGAGATTGCTGGAAATTATTTTTAGCTTCTCGGTTGGCCGCTAGAGGGCGTAACCATAGTAACCAATTAAAAAGCACGATTTTCTCAAAAATGCTCATAGTAAGGTAGCATTTTTTTGATCTAAGAAAATTCTGGATAACTTTTGTTTTTAAGTTTTTGTTATACCTTTTTGTTTGTAATTTGTAATATAAAAATGAGCATCCCTTTTTAGTTGTACACCCGGTACACAATACTTTAAGGTGATATAAAAATAGTATAACTTATCATCAGGATCGTTATTCCTGTAGATGTAACATCGGCTTCACGTCGTCAGCATTCCCGAAAACGGGGATAAAGGGGTAAACGTTAAAACTACGAAGAGGAGTAAAATCATTATTTCACCCCCTGGAAGGGAAAAATCAACCCCCAAAGTGTTGACCCAAACCCCCCTAGCCAACACGCTCTTATTATGATTTCGCTTGTATTAAATCGCGAGCCATATCCCTCAAAACAAGTATTGATAAATGGGATCGTGTGAAAGAGATGGTTTTTGGCCGTTGAAAAGGGAAGGGAGGAAAGTATTGGGGGTACAATCAACCACCGACGGTAGTCACGGTCATGTCCTTCGTATTGAATCACTGTCAAATGACGAGCGTCCGAGTAAAGTATTTTTCACAATAAATGGTCGACTTCGTTTAACTACCTGGAACGTTTTGCAAGAGCTTGGCCATAAAAATGCAAATAAACTGTCGGTCAGGGTCGGATTACAATTTGTAATTATAGCAGGTAATATTTAACTATCTGCTATCTGTCTAAATAATATATTATTAATAACGAATTAAATATCTAAAGTCCTACCCTGTAGTGAATTTGCTTGTTGATTGTGTATAACAATGGGATTAAACCGGTAGTTTTATTGCAGTCAATAGGTCGATACCATTTAGGGTGAAAAACACTTTACTAAAACCGATTTAAAAAGGGGTGGTTTCATTATTATTGCTTCAAGGCTGGTTCTCACCGTTCATTCGTGCTGAATCATTTTAACTGCTTTAGCGAAAACAAACGTGTGTTCAATGACGATGAACACTCACCGATTAGTCAATTTTCTTTCAGTGAAAGCTACTTCTACTTTTGTTGAGTGCAGCTGAACATTTATGTCAAATTATTTTAATTTTAGGGTTATTTTTAAAAAGGTTCGTCAAAACAATAATAATGTAGTTTAAAAATGGGATTAATTTGCTAATTTAACACAAACTTCATAAAGAGCAGACCGCGGTGCCATTGTTTTAGCACAACAACAAAATGGATTTTGTTTGACTTACATATAAAGTGAAACATGAAAACTCGAGTGGCTTTCATTTCATGTTTAGTGAATTAGTCAAAATGAGTCGTGAGAATCCGCCTTTTGATAACCATATTGGGTGCGTTTAAGACTTACTATTTTCAATGAACCCATCTATACAGAGTGGTAATTAAGTGCAGCTAATAAGGCAAAGGACAATAGCTGTGTTGATATTAAAAGTACGCTGAAAATGGTAGTACAGTGGAATAACACAAAATGGCCTATAAATTATTATTTTTTGATTCTACAGGGGTGGCTCTACAAGTTCTTCTCTATTCTGCTTATAAAAATCAGTCGAAAAAAAAATTATTGGACCAACACATCACCTGATCCTAACAATTGGAAACAAAATTTGTTCATGGTTTCTGGTTGTATTGTAAAGTGTTTACGCCTTCAAAAAATAGTAAATATGAAAACTTTTTGTTCCAATCTTCAGCATCTGACAGAAAGAGGAAGAAATTAATATTCTAAAATAAAAAAAATCATTACCTTTGTCAATATATGTATGTTTTATGCTCTAATGTATAACAATTTTAAAATATCCATAGAACAGAAATATGGTAAAAAATAGTTATTTTTGTATTCAGTGTGCATAATAGGTGTTTTTTTAATGGCACATGAGTTTGTCAATTTTTACCGAGGCCGTTAAGGTCGAGGTTAAAAATTCAATCAAATGTGCCATAAAAACACTTTTGCGCGCGAAATACAAACAACAGTTTTTGTGCAACTGTTTGTTTTTAATTATTTTATTAATTATATGGATATTAGACTATTTTCATTAACTATTTATCGTGTTTAAAATAGAAATTAAAAATTTTAATTCATAGCTTTTAAGGGATTTATTCTTACACCTGTTCTGTTTACCATGAAAATCTGCAATTGTTTAAAATTTATTGATTGTCAAATCTACTCAAGTTTGTCGAGTACCATAATGCTTGATAGCAATAGTGGGACACCTTAGTTTAGTGAATGGTGTAACATAAAGAAGGTAAAAACCGCATCAGAAAATGTTTTGCTGTGTTATTTGGAGAAAAATCGAAAATACTATTTTGATTTAGGTACTTTAATTATAAAAATGTTAATAAAAAATGTTTTGAATTTATACGAAAACATCAATACATTTTTCTAGCCGTGAAAATGATTTGTTTTCACAGTGAAAAAATTTACGGTGAAAAAAGAGGCGTTTTGTGCATCCATAGCAACAAAAAAGTCAGTTTTTTTTACAGTTGTATAAAAACTTAATATTTCAATTAGATGTAGATAATATAGGTAATTTTTTCCTTTTAAAATACCGAAGTCGACGTCAATTTGGAACCTGTTCCTGATTCTGGCAGATTCTGAAGATTCAGGCAATTCTGAAGATTCAGGCAAAACCATGAAATCTTAGTGTGATATATCTCACCGTTGAAGATACAGAGTGTCCGAAAAATATATATATATGTAGACGCCCGATGTCAAAATAGGTCGATTAAAGTCAACTTAGCTGATAGAGGGCGTCAAAAATTAAGAAAATTTCTGAGTTTTCCCAAATTTCTTTAAAAACGTGCCAATTGATTTTAAGGATTTCTGGGTATGGAATAGTATGGGGCAAACTCTCGGAAGCGTGTAGCGAACGTTAAAATAAGTCTAGTGTTTGATATAATTTTTGTTTCTATAGTGCCCCTGAATGAGTTATCGGACCCCAAATGAGAACCAGGCGATTTACCATTTTCGTATTAATTTTTAAACCACCTCGTATAATTTGATACAATTTTGGTATATTGTACTGGGAATAAGTACCTGAAAAAAGCAACTACCCAGTAGCATTTAATGTCTCAGGAAAGTTAGAAACGGACTAGCCCCTATACACACAAGTCAAAATTTTTTTACAGGTGTCATGGTATTGAATCAAAAATATCATTTTTGGATACTATAATAGTATATTATTTGATGAGCATGTAAAAGTAGCTATAACTCACGAGGATGACCTTTGCGACACGAGCCGAAGGCGAGGGTCGTAATCATCTGAGTGAGTTATAGTTGTTACATGCGAGTAAAATACTATGCTTTTTCTATGACCAATATACACTTTGTGAAACTTTGGCCTTTTTCGTAATGTAACCTTCTGATCTTCGCTTCAAAAATGCCCGCAATTTGCCATACTTGCTAATATCAACATTATTGTTAATTACCAGAGTAGTTTTTAGCATAGAATATTGTGTCCATAGTGTTGAAGCTTTATACTTGTTCGCCAGCTCTAAAAAAAAAACGAGTAAAACGTTTTCGGAGAAAGACTTTACATTTTTTTCGCTTCGCCATCCCATAAACTTATTATACATTATTTCATACTTTTTTCGGGATATTTCTGGTATCATAACTCTTGAGATGTAGTTTTAGCTGCTTGCAGAAATTTGGTGGTGTGCAAATAATGTCCTCTTCGTCACTTAAACTCATTTTTTTATAAGAATAAACTGACTAATATGTAATAAATAATTACTGTCACAAAAATATTCCTTGACAATTTACCTTTTGACAGAACATTGGTGTTCCATGGCAGCCGCGACATTTTGTTTAAATACGCTATTTGCTTAAAACTGTTTGGATATGAATCAATTTAATATTCGACATTATGATTTGTCGAAGACCGACAAGACTGTTGGGTTATGAGCTCATATCACAACTGCTATAACCCACTCTGTGGATTATGACTAACATAACTTTATCAAAATTGCATATGTTATACCTGTATTGTTCAATGGTCGTAGAAAAACATTTTAATTTAAAGAAAGGTACCCTTCAGTTGTTTCCCAAAAATGAACCGTTTTCGAAATAAATTAGTTTTAGTTAGTAATTTAGTTCCTTTTTCCAGGTACCTATACCCCTACCCCTATACAAAATACCAAAATTGCAAACGAGATGGTTTAAAAGTTAAAACGAAAAAGGTAAACGCTTGGCCTCCTTTGGGCCCGACAACTAGGTCAGGGGGCACTATTAAAAAAATTATATTAAAGCCTAGACTTATTTTAACGTTCTCTACATGCTCCCGAGAGTGTGCCCCATATACAGTGTGTCCGAAATTCAAGTCTCTATATGGGTATATCGCTTAATAGATGAGATAGAAAGTTGGTTAAATGGGGAATATTTTAGAGAATTTAAAGCCGATCTCGAATCCATTTTCAAAATTATTAAAAGTTTTGTAGTTTTTCACTTATTAAACAAAAACTAAAAATGGCGCATTTCGTGTTTTTTAAATAGGGGCTTACCGGTTAATTTGACATATCCCAAAGTGTTACATTCTTAAGACACTTTTTAGGGAAGAACATTTCTGTACAAAAAGAAAATGCAGATTGTCTTTTGTTTGTGAGTTACCCACAGTAACTTTGTTATTTCTTATGGCGGCCATCTTGGATTTATACATCAAATTATTTCTCTTTGAATTACCTTTTAAACGATGTGCCACATGCTACCAACATTTTGGAGAAATACTCTTAAATTATTAAAAAAACAGTTTTATCGTTAACTTGGCAACAGCGCATGCATCTAACATAGCAGATAGTAATTAAACCATTTAAAGCACCTCTTAAACCTTTATTTTTTTAGAATACAGTTTCTTACAAGATCCTTAAATTCTGAACCTGACCTAACCTAACCAAAACCAAGTAGGATAACTTAAAATAAAAAACATTTATCAACAGCCTGCAACTTATTTAGTTATTAAAAAATGGCAAGATAAGATACATTCATATACGATCCAAGATGATAAGAACATTGTCAGAATTGTCACAGTGTTAATGGCCCACATTTTAACCATTTAAATTAATAGATTCGAAAAACGAATTTTTAAATTCTTATATCGTTTATGAATGTATCTTATCTTGCCATTTTTTAATAACTAAATTAGTTGCAGGCTATTGATAAATAATGTTTTTTGTTTTAAGTTATCCTACTTGGTTTTGGTTAGATTAGGTCAGGTGCAGAATTTAAGGATCTTGTAAGAAACTGTATTCTAAAAAAATAAAGGTTTAAGAGGTGCTTTAAATGGTTTAATTACTATCTGCTATGTAAGATGCATGCGCTGTTGCCAAGTTAACGATAAAACGGGTTTTTTAATAATTTTAGAGTATCTCTCCAAAATTTTGGTAGCATGTGGTACATCGTTTAAAAGGTAATTCAAAGAGAAATAATTTTATGTACAAATCCAAGATGGCCGCCATAAAAAATAACAAAGTTACTGTGGGTAACTCACAAACAAAAGACAATCTGCATTTTCTTTTTGTACAGAAATGTTCTTCCCTAAAAAGTGTCTTAAGAATGTAACACTTTGGGATATGTCAAAATAACCGGTAAGCCCCTATTTAAAAAAAAACGAAACGCGCCATTTTTAGTTTTTGTTTAATAAGTGAAAAACTACAAAAATTTCAATAATTTTGAAAAAGGATTCGAGATCGGCATTAAATTCTCTAAAATATTCCCCATTTAACCAACTTTCTATATCATCTATTAAGCGAGATACCCATATAGAGACTGGAATTTCGGACACACTGTATACTGAACACCCTACCCTGTATAATAATAAAAGTGTTATAATCACGTCGCATGTAAACATTCCTTTTCATTTGATGGCTTATTTCATCAAAGTCATGACAACCCAGATATATTTGTTGGATGAGATCTCGTTATCACTAGATAACGTAATTTTATAATGTTAGACTAAACAACAAATGTCAATTGATAAGTTTCAAGAAATTTTGGTAAACCAAAAGAAATTTAATATTTGCCGGCTAAACGAGGCATCGAATATAACTAAGTTTGCTTTTTGACGTCAGGAATATGTCATCAAACGTTTTGCACGTATTTTTTGGACATCCTGTATAACCAGAAACTCATCGTCGGTGATACAGCAATATGTCGTATGTCAAAATTAATACCTTTTCAGGAGAGCAAAACAACCCAGCTACCTAATATTCTAAAACCATAGAAACATACGACTTTTTAAAATAACCACCATAGCAATCTATTGACACACGACCTATTGAAATAACCACCACCGCGATCTAGTGACATACGACGAATTTCTATATTAGAAAACTAGCTTTCTGATTGGTCTTTTACATAAAACCTGTTGCTAGGTCACAGAGGCAGTTTAATGGGCATTTTGTGACATACGACGTATGAGCGACGTCATGCCTTAAAAATGTATATTATTTAAGTTTTCCGGATCAATCAAAGAGTGTCAACTAAACAGTATTTTTATCACTCTTCTTAAAAAAATCAGTCAAAGACAAATATTATGTACTATTCCCTATAAAAATTACATAAATATACAAAATACAATCGGTTTATACTATATTTTATAATATACATTATAATTACTATATTTTCGCGGCTAATTTTTAGTTGATTATATTACATTAGATCTATTTTATCTTGTAGGTATACCTACTCAGTATCACTTCTTACAGGTTCGTAATCAATTTGAAATGACGACCGTCTTAAATTTAATTAATTTGAAATAAATATGATTTATAAATCTGAAATATACAACTTTCTTAAACTTAAACCCTTTATTATTAAATTGATTAAAAACCTGTATTTAAACACACAATTTTAACACTAAAAATAGTGTACTACTACACTCAACACGGAAAGGTCCATTTTGACATAACATTTAATGTTCAGTGTTATTTTGATTAACCTTATTATTATTTGCATTGTGATTTAATTGTGAATACGCGGCTTATATGTGACTGTGTTCTAAACAAGGTGATTCACGGCGAGTGGCCTTTTAGAAAACTGTCAAAAATGAATTGAATTATTTCATTGATATTATGACACTGGTTATACCGAAAGTTACATGGTGGGAACATCAACATGCTTGCCAACCTATAACCTATTTCGCGTATATTTATTTAATTTTTCTAGCTTTTACACAAAATTTAAATAAAATCATTATCGTCTTCATATTTTATAGGTAATACTTGACATATTAAATATATATCAAGAAATTTCATTAAATATTTTAAGAGAATTGTATAGCGAAAAATATAGGGTAAAATTTTTTTTAACATTATTATGTCAATGTTCTTTCACTATACAATTATCCCAAAATTAGCAAATAGAATGAATAGATATTTTTGTTATATGTCAGATATTACCTAAATATTGTACCGACGATATTGATTTTATTTAAATGTTAGTTAATCTAATAATAAACTAAAAAAAAGCAACGCGAAATAGGTTATAGGTTGGCAATAGATGGAATGACGTTGAGAATGCCACCTTAAGGACAACTTTTCCGGTAATTATGATTTTTTTAACATATAAGTACAACAAGGTCTTCTAAGATTTAAGGAGGACTAAGTAAAACAGAACACAGGCCTGTTTATTAAAAAAATGTATTTTGACATTTAATTCGTGGAGCAAAGATACAAACCAACCTATATAGTGAAAACCAAAATGGCAGTTGCATTTTGATATTTTTGTCAAAGAAAAAAAAATTGTTTACTTTTGCCAAGTCATGTTAAAAATAATTAAGGTGTTTTATTCCAAAGTAACGAAAAGACGTGTGCCTCTTCATGGGCAATATTTTTTTATCGATGTCAGTACTTTTTCAACTTAAAGCAATGGTGATAAAGGGGCTCATATCCGAATTATCCAGTAGATGTTTTTGTTGATAGGCCTAATCCGGGAATAAGCTAATGTAGAAATATACTGATTGCTACAAGCCTTTTATTTTGGATGATGCAGTAATATAGGTACTATAATGTGTGTTAATATAGCTTTATTAAAATTACACCCCAGAACAGAAAATTTACAAAGAATCCTATAGAGTATTTTTTAAACCTTTTGTATGGTTTTTAATTAGGGCTTAACCTTTCTTAAAAGGACCCTTTAGGCCCGGTTGTATAGGTTGCGGTTAATCGTCATTTCGTTTTTATAGGTTGTGATAATCAACAGTTCCTTTGATTAACCGGTAAAAATTATGAAATGCGAAATTATAGGTTATGATGAGGTCCAAACCAGCACTTTAACCAAGAATGAACTTAACCGCCCAAAGACCAGCGGTTAACATCCACCGGTCATGATTAAAATGTTAAAAAATAGTTTGTTTTTTTTAAATAGCATTAAATGTACAATATAACCTTATAATAACTTTCCATTCAAAATGATTAATGAAATTGAAGAATTATAATTATACTATTATGATGACGATGAAGACATCATAAATATTGTGGAAGCTCTTAGGGCACCTCGTGTCTCGTGTGTTTAGGCCTAGACCAAATCATCTAGAAATCTGAAACGATCAGGAATTTGTATAGTATTATTGAAACTTATTGCATTATGTGTATCAAAAGGTATTTACATATACTTATTTATGGTTTGTGCGACTTATTTTTGCTGTTTTAGTTTGAAATTAAATATAGGTATTACTTTATAATTAAAACAATACAATAATTATTTATTGACCATCAACACCTTTTAAAAACCAAAAAATAGGTTCTTAATTGAAGATAGGCGCACAAGGCGTTTTCGATTGGTTTAATTACATAACCTGCATGTATAAAACTGAGAATCAAAAATTATCCTAACATTAAAATTGTGATTATTCTCTTGTTTAATATTCTGATTAATTGACACCTATACAACTGGGCCTTACCCATATAATTTATGTATTTACGGACATCCCAATTATTTCGTAGAACATCTGCCTACTTTTCTGTAAGGTATAAAAGTATTTGCTTGTTTTTTTTTGAAAGTTAACACAGAAATATTTTGACCGGGATTTGTATAGGTGGGCTTGCATCCAGAAACGCAACGACAATATGGCATTTTTACTATAAAACTTGAAAAACTAAACCCGGAATTTATTATTCAATAAAATAGACTAGAGAAAGCACTTATTATTTAATATGCCAAAAAGAAAATACGTGCAAATGCAAAATCAACATCGAATAAATCCAGCTGATTTCATAAGGTCACGCGTTACTGAATTCATGGAGACGAGACTGGACCAACGGCAGTGCTGTGATAAAATATTGATATTTCAGTCGCTTGAAAATATTGTCACGGGGGGTAGTTTTTGGCGTGTCCAAGTGGTTGACGCCTGGGTTCCCCCGCTTAACCCAATGGCCGGGCCAGAGTGGGAAACCCAGCACGTCGACCGGCGTGTGAGCGAGCAGGGTGATCGTCAATCATCTCGCAGCCAAGCAGACACGTCGCCCAGCGCCCTGAGCCGCCCATAAAGATCGCGGCGACACTTTTCCTCCCAAGAAAGGTAGAAGCCTTGTACGTAAAAAGGTAGGAATAAGTAATACATATATTTTAGTGTGATCAATGTAACGTTATGAATAAATAGTTAAATTAATTATGATGACCGCCTTTTAATCGAGGAACCCGGTGCCCTCGTGACAATATACTGGGACTAGCGTTGATTATTCTGGGTAACTTTCGTGAATTTGGCAATTATTTTCAATGTCCCTTCATGAGATTTCATAAAAGACTACTTACAACTTAATAGTATATTAAAGTACACGTTTCATAAGAAGCGGTTTAGCGCACGCGTCTATTTTAAAAAACGAGCCACAAAGTGGCGAGTTTTTTTATTGACACGTGCGCTAAAACGCCTTATGAAACATGTGCTTTATACATTTTTTTCTATTTCACCTTTTATAATCAAGAAAAATACATTTTATAAAGAAAATAAATCCTTCAAATTTTGTAAATTTTTATGTCTAAATTTTATGTTGGTAATACTATTTTTTATCATAGTAGCCTCTGGACAACAAAAATTATTTTGCAAACTGTCATTTTTTGATTTATTGACCAATTTCACCACGAGATTCTAAAGTTATTTTAGCGATATGAGATTTGAAATTGGACGGAATACGTTGTGTGATCCTTGTACATTCGGTACATAATATACAGAGCGTTCGGAAATTCGGGAGATTTTGCTACTTTTTTTCGAATTTCAAAAGACGTAATTTTACGTCACGGCATTGCAATTTAGTATAGGGAAGATGGAAAATTCAAATAAAGTTGAAGTTAAAATCGACATTGGAAGGTTAGTAGATTGAATTTTGGATAGGATTTGGCAGAAAATGATAACTTGAAGCATCTACAAAAGATTGATTTATAGATTTATGCAACCAACATACATGACTGTTATCCACACAGATTAAAAAAGTAAGTTATCAGGCTATTTTTCCTCTGCGAAAAATGGGTTTTCTCGTAACTCACAAAGGCCGCGCAAGTCAATGAAATAAAACATTTAAATGTTACCAACATCAAATAAAGAAAAAACGCTTATCGAAATAGCTTCATTACGATACGCAAATGCGTATCGTACTATGAACGTAAAATAGAAAAACATATATACAAAATAATAAGTTCGGTAGACGTTTAAATATTTATTAAAGCAAAAACAAACCAATGTCAACGTGTTGTCATGATTTGACAAGCAAAACTAACCAAACGTCAAATTATTTAGTGAACTCCGTGCCGCTGACTTTAAAACGCCACCTGCGGTGGATCGCACCGCTCGGAGATGCCTCCCTCCGCCCTGGATCCGTCAGTGCTGTTGCCAAACACAGTTTAAGGATGCACCTTTCAATATATTTAAACTGAAATGTTAAGAAATTTAGTGACAGAGTGGTGATAAACTCTTTTAAGTCAACTACAGAAAAGTTGCCTTTCATTTCGTAAGATCCATTTTTGGGCGGGGTACGCCGTATCATGGCTCATCAGTAACCAGTATTCGACAAGAGAAAGGAAAATGTATTATTATATGCGGTAAAAAGCGTAAATAGATGACTGGAGGTCCCCTACGGGTTTGTTCCATACGATAAACATTTTAATTTCCGAGATGTTCCAATTACTATTATATCACTTACCGCGAATCACCTAGCTAACTGCATTACGTAGGGTAATTTTTTTTAATTTTTACCCTGGTCAATAATACAATGTAAAAGTTAATTTAATTTAATGTACACAGGGTGTCCCAAAATTCTAGGACTATATCCTGAATTTTGAGACACCCTGTAATTAAAATACGCAAACTACCATCTATAACAAAATAAAAACTGAACATTTACATGTTTTTTATAAAATGGACTTAAATAACTCACAAACTCAGTAAAAACTCAAAACACACAAAACTCATAAAGTAAGGGGCTTTTTAAACGTTTGTTTCAAAATCCATTATATTAATAATTAATCTTTTGTTATTTAGAATGTTCATCACTTACATGACCTGTGTTATAAAAATTAATTTTTAACACCTTGTTTTACTCAAAATTGTATAATTAAACTTACAATGTTTTTTTTAGAATTTTAGAAATAAAGGTTATCTGTTTTAAGCAAAATAAAGAACAAGTGGCCTCATATGTATATTTGTGGTTATGGCGACTTTGTTTAAATATTGGAAAAATTGTGTACTTTGTACAACGCTACTAGGTTATAAAATGTAGCTTCTATATTTACTTGTGACGAACATGTGTTAAAACTGGCATTTGTTAAACAAAAAAATTAAAAAGTGATGCATTTTTTAAAGTTGCAAATGTAACATGTCAAACGTCACTTCAACTTTCACTGTGTAAATGCTGGGTATTCGTGTAAAAAACTAATTTTCATGTATCACGAGTTTTTAAGATTTAAAAAACTACCCTTACCTAAATCATCAATATTCAAAAGTATGACAAAAATACGTTATTTTTTTAATAGGACAGTTATGTTACACAATAGGTTTTTGATATATTACTATGTATATTATGAGAGGATAGGTTAAGGCACAGAACTGGTATTAGTATTTCTAAGAGTATTTGTCAGTAATTCAGATTTCTCGAGGACGACGGCCTGAAAATAATTAACAACTATTAGAGTGGAGACCGTAGGTTAGAAATTAGGGATGATGATTAGAGTCGAAAATTTCATAGAGTTTAACAGAACAGTACTAAGGTTTCTATATTATATTTAAATAAATGCTGGGAGCTATGGGACTTTTATAATTTTAGTATTTGTTCATATTGGTTTGTAATCTTATACATACTTTTAAAATACACTGATTCTGCCCACCGAGGAACAGTATATCTTCTAAAAATTTGTTCCCATGAAAATTTGAAAATTAAATTGTTCCACGCAAGCAAATAGGCTATAATATATATGTCACGCGTCACTCGCTGCGGAGCGGAGACATCACGCACCCGTGTATATTTAGATTTAAATGTTAATGAGGTTAAAACAATGGCAATATATTTTCTTGTAAAAAATAATGGTTTAGGAAAAAAAAACGATTTATTATAATCATTACTTAAGCTATTATCGAAATATATATAGCTTGTAACAGCTATAAAGCTTACCTACCGTGCGAGCAAAAAGTATTTGCATCAAAGAGGGCCTTGCATCTAAAGGACGTAATGCTTAGCCGTAGAGCTTAATACCTGTTGGGTGTCAGTAACTACCTGAATTAAGAATCAATCAGTCATTCCGTCATCTTTGACAGTCGTTACAAGTAATTTGATGCATCGCTAATTTGTTCATACAAATTGTATAAGACGCCTGTCCCAAGAAGTGGGAAATCTCATGGAACATGCAGGACTATTCTTAAGAAGCAGCTAAATTTATTTCCTTATAAAGTGAAGTATTCCAAGAAATACAAGCCGCAGATTTTGAAGGACGCAGGAATTACTCTCATTGGTTTACACAAAATTTATTGGAAAGAAATGATTCATCAGACCTGACAATTTTGTTTTCGGATGAAGCCTGGTTCCACCTCTCCGGTTATGTGAATTCTCAGAATACACGCATGTGGAGTAGTGAAAATCCCCATTTTTTCGTAGAGTCCACATTGCACCCTCAAAAAATTGGTGTCTGGTTAGCTGTTTTTTTTTCCATGACACAGTTACAGCACAGCGGTATAGAGACAATATTTTGAATCCATTTGTGGAGCAATTACTTGACGACGAACTATGTTTTGGATATTTTCAACAGGACGGTGCAACCGCCCATACAGCCGCCGAAACTATTAACTACTTACGCAATTTTTTCGACGACAGATTGATCAGTTATCGATCAGACATTGAATTCCCACCTAGATCACTTTGTTTAACGGTTATGGATTTTCCTCATTTAAAGAACACTATTATTAAAACACCAGTTGCAAATTTAGAACTATTACAAGAAAGGATTATCCAAGAATGTGGTAACATTTCTCCAGAGACGCCGGTCAACACTTTCGAAAATATGAAGAGACGTGTGAATTTATGCTTGGAGCATGGCGGTGACCAATTTCAGCAATTTATGTAATTATTTTTCTTTCTCGTATATTCTTACTTTGTTAATTTTGTAAACAACAAAAATAAATTGGTATTTGTCTACTTATTTTATTACTCATTAGTTTGGCATATCATGTCATAAAATGAATTTGACAAAATTTTAGCCCAGATTTGGTTAGATATATCGTCCCCATATCATTGTGATCTAAACCAAGCCCTAGGCTTTTTAATCCTAATTTTTGCTCGCACGGTATAAGACATTTATGACCGTATGAACTTTTTTATGTATATATTTACTCAGTATAAATCTATAGGGTATATTATTTAAACCTGAGTGCGACTCTGTTGCGAGCCACGCTTTCTCGACTTTATGATGATGAAAAAATTGATTTATTTTTTATTATTTTAACTTACTATGTCAAAAAACATTTTTGTCTTTGCTCATGTAAAATATGGTTGAAAGTTAAAAAGAAAATATTTAAAACGAAAATATTTATTTAAATTTTAATAAGTTTGTGTCGGGTGGCCAAATTAAAAAGGACACCGGCCATATCTCAGGAACGTCACAATGTTTTGAAATAAAAAAATTTATTGCAAAATCGACCAAGAGAAATTATTGGAAATTATTTCAAAGTTCCCAAATTTACTGTAAGTTCAAGTTCAACCTATGACTAAGAAGATTATAGGGTTTGTATCGATACTATGCCAAATAAAGTTATTTAAAAAATTATGTGTTTTATTTTTTGAAATAAACTTTGATTTAATACATTTTGCTCTAACTCACAAAATAGACTGAGGGGAGGAGGCGAAACCCCTTTTAAAAAAAGTTCCCCCTCCACCCGTCAGCCCATTTTGCGAGTTTGAGCAAAATGTATTAGATCAAAATTATACCTCAATATTTCAATGAATAAGAGACTTAATTTTCGATATAACTTTATATGGCATATTATGGATAAAAAATCAATGATCTTTTAAGTCATAGGTTGAACGCTCTCTAACAGTAAATTTAGGAACTTCAAAATAAACCTTTTTTTTGGTCGATTTTGTAATATCTAATTTTTTCTAATTTTAGAACTTTGAGATAAACGGTTCCTGAGATATGGCCGGTGTCCATTCTTATTTGGTCACCCGGTACATAATAAAGATATAAATATTTACATATTATTATCTTTTTAGTTCACTAAATTTTTTGGTAGATCTTTATTTACAACAACGCTTTGATCTGTGAAAAATACATCTTCGCATCATCATCCCTACTAAATATCACTTAAATGTTAGTGTAATAATAAACACTGCCATTTTAAGCGTTAGAAAGAAAGCAAGAATACTATGCAAAGCTACTAATTTATAATTATTATACCATGCATGGTGGTGGTCATCATTAAAATTTAATATTATTATAGTCAGATCTGGTCTTAACGTGCGGGTCCAAAGGTCACTGATCATATGCGTCAAATCAGACAACACAGAGGCTATCAAAATGTTGTGAGATTATTTACAAATATACCGAAGGAAGGAAAAATAGTTTCATTATTTTAGCTATCGCGAAGATAGCCACATATACCTAATATTATTAGTTTTGTAAAAATTATGTACAGGGGAGTTGAAAAAGTTACAAAAAAATTATATAATCGTTAATTATATACCTACTGTACCCTTTAATTAAAAACGACAATAATAAACAGTGCAATTTATTTTAACAATTTTACTACTAAAACCTAAAAATATAATGGCATTTAGTCTGATAAATTATTTCGATAATGAAAGAAAAAGTGGAAATTCGCAAACCAATATGCAGGAAACCGTAATGAAAACACTGGGAATTAGTTTAAGGACTATGCAGAATAATGTGCATGAAAAAAAAGCATAATATAATACCCAAGAATACTAAAAAATGTAAACGAAAAACACCGTTTATAATTATAGCCTAAAAACTCTCATCGTCACTTATAAAATCTGAAAAGTCCTCGTCGTCTGAGTCGTCTTCGAATGGAGCAATTATCATTGGCGCTACTTCGACATCTAGTACTTGTTCTCGATCCCACCAATCCCTTATTAATATTACTGTATGTTCCACCGATTTCTTCCAGTACTCTTGTGTAATATGATCTAACGAATCTTGCCAAACTATTTGTACTTGGTCGGATTTAAGACCATCACCTACATGTTTTTCATAATAAGACTTTGCACCAGCCCATATTAATTCTATTGCGTTAAACTGGCAATGATATGGCGGCAGTCGTAGAACCTCATGACCATATCCACGCAGTATTTCATCTACCGCGTATATTTTGGGTTTTTTAAGAGACTTTGCTATTGATAGGAGTTCCGATTTACGCATATTTGGTAAAGGATTTTGGTTGTGTTTTTCCAGCCACTCATAAATATCACTTTTACGCCAAGATGAACTAGGTTGTTTAGAAATCTTCAGCCTTTGGCTTTCTTCGTTTACATTTTTTAGTATTCTTCGGTGTTATATCATGCTTTCTTTTATGCACAATTTTCTGCACAGTCCTTAAACTAATTCCCAGTGCTTTTGCTACGGTTTCCTGCATATTGGTTGGCGAATTTTCACTTTTTCTTTCATTCTCGAAATAGTTTAACAAGTTAAACACCATTTTTTTTTGCTTGGGGATGCAAAAAAATAGAAAATTGCTTTGTATCGTTCATATTGTCACATTAAATTAATTGTCAAAGTCACAAAGTGACATCTTAAAAAGCAAGACGAAGGTGGCAGGTACAAACTTTTGTGATTCGCTGAAAATAAAATACATATCCTTTTCTTTCATGTCAAAATTGCATAAGTCTGTTTCATTTATCTTACGTATTTTATTTAGAGGGTAAAATTAAACACAAGTAAAGAAAACAAAAACTGAGAGTATGTCTTTCTTGAATCGTATGACCCGCACGATAAGACCAGATCCGACTTTAGTTAATCCATTTTATTTACGGTCCAATAGTTTGCGAAACCTTGCGCTCACTGAGAACTAATCCAGCTGTTTGTATTTAAAAAAAATGTGACTTTTTTTTATCTCAACGATATTAAAACGTTATTTCGTTTAACCATAGAGAAATAAAATCAAAAGAACCCATTAAATATAAACATTTTACCGCTCAAAATTGTGTACGACGTACAACTCTGTAATGAGTTACGTCAAACGTTGCCTGTGATATACATTGAGCGAACGCAAATATCCGTCTAGAGCACTTCGCTTCTCGACATTTACATCGCGATCTTGCGCCTCGCTTTCGCCCCGTTAGGTGGGATGTCTAGGTTTACTTAGTTTATGGTTCAACTCAATAGTATCATCATGTGATTTCGTTTATCTCTAAACAATACAAATGACTTAAAATTAGCTTATTATACAGGGTGATTCACGGTGGATGGAACGTTAGACGTTTCTGACGAACCAGTAAAGGAATCGTTCTGAAAATTTGGTCGCGTACATAAACGGACATGCTCTACCAACCTAAAATATTTTTAACAATACAGTGTTGCCGCTTCCACACAAAAATAATACTGACTTCGATTTTTTAAATGCAACACCATATATTTTATTTTATTTTCGAATCCCCCATTACTTTCCTTACAATTTTTATTAACTCTACTCTATACTTATCTCTTACCGTTTCTAAGATATAAATTAATTTCCGTTTTTTTTTGTCCGAAAACGTCACTTTTAAAAATGCTGATAATTTTGAACTCTAAAACAGTGAAATCCTGAAATTTGGTAAATTGTTACCATATACCATAGGGCTCTTTACCATAGTCCCAAATCTTAGTTGCAATATACAGGGTGGTTGAAAAATACACTTATTCTGGTAACTTGAAAAAGTGACCATAAGTCCTTTTTTTCAAATGTAACACCCTATATATTATTACGGATTTGAAAAGCTGCTAAAATTTCACTTCATTCTTGTATATCATACCTGTACCTAACTAACTAGTTTAACCATCTTTTTGACGTATTAAGCATGATTTGTAAAATTTTCTATACAATTCAATTTTTATTCGGTTATTAGTAAGTTAGCCATGACAAAAACTAATGTTTACGTATGTTACTATGGTTATCGTTTTGACATTTCATTAAGTTTAGATACAAGATAGAAATACAGTTTAAGGTCATGGAAGAAAACTATACAAATGCAGTTTTTATGAATTTATGTATTTTATTTGGACAATGTGATAGAATTATCGCCAGGACATGTATAAAGTTTAACGAAATTTACTCCAATTTACCGCCAATGAACCTTAGAAAATTCATAAGGATCCAGAACAATTTTATTAAATGTTAACTAGGTAGTCAAATAATAAAAGACTACTAAAATTATAACTAATAAAATTCTATTTTAACAGATGTTCAAAACGCTGGCCGTTTACATCCAAACACTTTAATATGCGGGTGTTGACTGCATGGATTTCAAGAAAAATTTAGTTTTAATGTTTTTTGCATGTTAATGCAAGCACACATTGTCCAAATAAAATAAATAAATTCATAAGAACTGCATTTGTATTTGTATAGTTTTCTTCCATGCCTTTAAAGTGTATTTCTATCTTGTATCTAAACTTAATGAAATGTCAAAACGATAACCATAGTAACATACGTAAACATCAATTTTTGTTATGGCTAACTTACTAATAACCGAATAAAAATTGAATTGTATAGAAAATTTAACAAATTATGCTTAATACGTCAAAAAAATGGTTAGACCAGTTAGTTAGGTACATGTATGATATACAAGAATGAAGTGAAATTTTAGCAGCTTTTCAAATCCGTAATAATATACAGGGTGTTACATTTGAAAAAAAGGACTTATTGTCACTTTTTCAAGTTACCAGAATAAGTGTATTTTTCAACCACCCTGTATATTGCAACTAAGATTTGGGACTAGGGCAAAGAGCCCTATGGTATTAGTTAACTATTTACCAAATTTCAGGGTTTCAGTATTTTAGAGTTCAAAATTATCAGCATTTTTAAAAGTGACGTTTTCGGACAAAAAAAACGGAAATTAATTTATATCTTAGAAACGGTAAGAGATAAGTATAGAGTAGAGTTAATAAAAACTGTAAGGAAAGTAATAGGGGATTCGAAAATAAAATAAAATATATGGTGTTGCATTTAAAAAATCAAAGTTACTATTATTTTTGTGTGGAAGCGGCAACACCGTATTGTTAAAAATATTTTAGGTTGGTAGAGCATGTCCGTTTATGTACGGGACCAAATTTTCAGAACGATTCCTTTACTGGTTCGTCAGAAACGTCTAACGTTCCATCCACCGTGAATCACCCTGTATATTAAAACAATTAAAAAGGTAAGAAAATTAATTCGTGTATTCTAAGATCAACGCCCGAAAAGATAATTGTTTTAAACGCCATTAGATATTTACACTGGGAGAAATATCAACAATGTAAATATAATAATTTCCGCGCGCCGCACTGAGCGGATTTGTGGCAGTCACTGTGACGTGCTTAAGGTGCTTTAGTAACGTAAACGTATTTTCTTCGTCGGATTTCAAGGACGTTCGAAACAATTTTCCTTTCGACCGTCTTTTGTAGCAAAAGCAATAATAGTGCTTACATTTTTATGTCATATCGAGCACTAACAAAGCGTGTTTTCAGGCCACACACAGCTGTTGTTACCTGATGTTACTACTTCTCGGACCGGGAATTCGAGAAGCAGGCCTGGGAATCCCCGTGGGTCGCGGTAGGCCGCTGCTCCGGACATTTTGGGGCTTTGCGGAGGTACTTTCGGCTGGGGCGGAGACTACCTTTTCTTTGGGCGCCGGTGGCACCTAAAAACAGTTATTTTTCGTAAAAGTTAATAATAGGTGCATAATACTTGTGATACTAAGAGCATTATGCTACGCATAATACACCTAGGACCATTATATATTTTAATAACCAAAATCGCCATAGCGGATTCTGATTTATATAATTAAAATGAAGATGATATCTTCATATCTACGGCTGTCTGATATATTATATCAGACAGCCGTAGTCCAACCTACGGCTGGTGTTCCAGCTTCATTTTAACATAAAACTCCACATTATAACATAAAATTAATCTCATCATAACTAAAAATAAGCTACGGCAAAATATCTGTGTTAAGACGTAATAATGGATTTTGAAAATAGCGACAAAGAAATACAATGGAAGATTGTAGATAAAGCAACAAGCGTCTAGATACAGACCCCCTTTAAGGTGCGGATATGAGCATTAGGTTAAAACTTTTTCGAAAATTCGATACAAATATAAACACAGATTTGACTATCTGAATTTTAGTTCGTTATTCACTGTTAATTTTACTAATTTTTCCGAAACGACACATACAGTGTGTGTATAAAGTCTGGAAACGGCTTAATAACATCACAATTTACTGGCCGATTTAAACCAAATTTGGTACAGTTGTGTAAGATGATCTAACGCACCGAATGACGATATTGGCGTTGTTGCCAGCTTTTTAGTTTGTCTGGAATTCGAACGAATTTTATATTTTTAAATATAACACCCAGTATATTTTTACATTTTTAAATTCCACATAAAATTATAATTATTTTTTATTAAATGCATTATTAGTCTATACTTCATAGTTTCCGAGATATTGACTCTCGAAAAGTGACATTTTTGAACTTTGACAGCTTATAACTTTCTAACAGTACGTCTTAGAGCAAAACGGCTTACATGTCCCTATCTTCAATTTTTATTATCTTCCCAAAAAAATCAACTTCCAGTTAAACCGGAACAACAACTGCTTTCGAGTTACATCCGGTTTAACCGGAAGTTGATTTTTTTTGGGAAGATAATAAAAATTGAAGATAGGGATATGTGAGCCGTTTTGCTCTAAGACGTACTGTTAAAAAATTATAAGCTGTCAAAGCTCAAAAAAGTCACTTTTCGAGAGTCAATATCTCGGAAACTATGAAGTATAGACTAATAATGCATTTAATAAAAAATAATTATAATTTTATGTGGAATTTAAAAATGTAAAAATATACTGGGTGTTATATTTAAAAATATAAAATTCGTTCGAATTCCAGACAAACTAAAAAGCTGGCAACAACGCCAATATCGTCATTCGGTGCGTTAGATCCTCTTACACAACTGTACCAAATTTGGTTTAAATCGGCCAGTAAATTGTGATGTTATTAAGCCGTTTCCAGACTTTATACACACACTGTATATAAGTTAATAATGTTAAAATATTTTTATGTTTATAAAAATGTATAGTAGATTCTAGAAAAGCATTACGTACTTTACGTATGCAATTAGGAGCATTTAGAATTACTGATAGGCAGTTGAAGTGCGGTCACGAACGTTAACGTATACGTACAAATTGACAGCTACGCATGCGCAGTAATCACATTTTGACGTACGTGTTTCAAGCAGTTCAACGGGCATACGTTCCATTGTTTTACGGACCTGAAAAATGAACGTTCCGTTACCCGAAGGACCTCCGAATATAACCGATTATTTCCGAAATGCCGTTTTTTGACAAAAAGTTCCTAAATTTTTTCTGTGGTTGTAAATGAATAACTTTTTCTAACCACAAAAGGGAATATGGTATTTTTTAAACTTAAAAGACATCTTCGCTTCAATAGGTGCTATTTCATCCAGGTTAAATTGTGCGTAAAGCTCACCTCTGTTACCCAGGTTATCATTTAAAATTTGTAGCACCATTCCATCATCTATATATTATCACCATCTTCATTAAACTCTCCAAGAATAGCAATATCCAAAATATCTTCCATACTATCATTTTTGCTTTCCTTTCTTCTTCGTGCAATTTTTTAAAATTTTTAAAAAATCACAGAAAAAGGTAAAAATAAAGATAATAATATGACAAATGTGAAATTGCATTTTTTGCAGGTTACGTTAACGGACACAGAAGACAGAAGATAAGCACTTCAGCTAAAATTCTTGCCACCGGTTTGTCACATTAACTCCTTAACTAACGTGCGTAAATATCTGTTGTACTTCAACTGCCTATTATCATTTATTACTCTGCATACCTATGCACGCATACTATCTGGGGTAAATAATCAGCATACTGCTGGTCTGGTTGTAAAAATATTGGTTTTTCCTAAATTACGTAAAAACCTGCTAATCGATTTTAATGATTTTTAGTATGTAGACTAATACTATAAAATGGCGTTTTCTAGTAGTATAGTCACCGGCTGTAAATAAGTGGAAGTGTTATAAAAGTGATATAATACGTCAACATTTCTCCTCATTTTTTATATGAACGGCGTTATGACAACCCAGATATTTTTGTAGAGTGACTGGATGTATTTGGAAGCTATTTTACCTCTTTTAATATTTTTCGTTAAATGATCTGTTTTGCCAGAAGAAAATATTTACAATATTTAGTATTATTAGTAATAATATTAAAATCAAATTACCTGTAACAATAATTTTTTAAGTGCCCTTGTTGCTATGGCATTTAATAATTTGACAATTATTGACAAATTGACACCAGTCTATGAAATTTACTCAAGTATACGATCAACATTCTTGAATTTTACCTTTAAAAATGGAAAATTATACGAACTCTGAGAAAGTTGACATGCTCCTGGTATACGGGTTTTGTCAAGGAAATGGGCGTCAGAGTGTTAGGGTTTACATGGAGAGGTTTCCTAACCGTCGAATACCAAACCATCAAACATTTGCCAATATCGAGCGTCATCTTCGGGAAACGGGCAGCTTTGAGAAAAACTTTAAAGGCAGGGGTCGTATGCGAACAACTCGAACTGTGGAAACAGGAGAGATGATTCTGGAAAGAGTTGAAGAAGAACCAAGTACCAGTACCCGTCGCTTAGAACGTGAGTTACATGTTCCTAAAACGATTGACAATGAGGTTTTAAAAGAACAGTTGTTACATCCTTATCACGTGCAAAAAGTCCAGGAACTTTTACCGACTGATCCCCCCATGCGGCTTACATTTTCTCAAATTATTAGAAACAAAAGAATCCGTGATCCAAATTTTTGTAGAACTATTATGTTTACTGACGAGGCGTGCTTTACAAGATCTGGAGTAACCAATCTGCACAACGAACATATTTATTCCGATGAAAATCCACATGCCATTAAAGTTGCACATCATCAGAATCAATTGAAATTAAATATTTGGGCAGGTATTATTGATCGCTACCTTATTGGTCCCATTGTTATTCCAGATAGGTTAGATGGAAATATTTATTTAAATTTGTTGCAAGACACATTACCAATTCTTCTGGACAATTTGCCCCTTTTACTTCGGAGGGAAATGTGGTAAATGCATGATGGTGCCCCGCCCCATTTTTCCGTTGCCGTTCGGCAATACTTACATCATCAATATCCCAACCGATGGATTGGAAGGGGCAATGATGCACCAGTAAAATGGCCACCACGTTCTCCTGAGTTAAATATGTGTGACTTATTTTTGTGGGGCGCTATTAAAACAGAAGTTTACAAGACTCCGGTAAACACACGCGATGATTTATTGCAGCGGATTTTAAATGCAGGCAACCATTTTAATAACCCCGAGACATTAGATAGGGTCCAATATCACTTTCTAAGGAGTGTTAATAAGTGTATTCAGCAAGATGGCGGTCATTTTACACATTTGCTTAAGTAATGTTTTTGTTTTACTTAGTTTCTTACAATACATAGGTACTTTCAACTTTGTTGTACTTTGTTTTATTTTTATTGTTAAGAATTGATGTATGCAGGTAATTGTAAATATTTTATTCTGGCAAAACAGCTCATTCAACGAAAAATATTAAAGAGGTAAAATAGCTTCCAAATACATACATACATATTATATCACTTTTATAACAATTCCACTTATTTACAGCCAATGACTATACTACTAGAAAACGTCATTTTATAGTATTAGTCTACATACTAAAAATCATTAAAATCGATTAGCAGGTTTTCATGTAATTTAGGAAAAACCAATATTTTTACAAATTTTTGACGCCCTCTACCGGCTAAACGAGACAATTTTGGATATAACTAAGTCGGCTTAGATCGACCTATTTTGACGTCAGGAGTCTGTAGTCAAACGTTGCACACGTATTTTCCGGACACCCTGTATATTGAATCTTAGATGTCTTTATATTTTGATATGTCCTTTATAAGGGTTAGTTGAAATAACCGGAACGACGGCTAATTTTCTTCAAAACTACCAAGGCTAAATCAATGAATTTTGGTACAGGTGGATAACTTAAAAAATTGAATTGAAAATTGACAATTGCGACGTTGCCAGATTTTTAGTTTTTTCTGTAACTCAAGGAACGTTTTTTTTGCAAATGTAACACTACTCTTTTTTTATTGAATTCGATTCCTCCCATCAGCATTACCATTTCCTGATAGTATCAATTTTTTATCTCAAATAGTTCTATGGGAAAAAAAGTTAATTAGTTACAACTCTAACTTTAAAAAATCTCATCTATTTCCATTTAAAAACGTTTCAAATAATGTGAAAAGGAAGGTTGGTAGACATAATGTACCTAATAGTATCGATAACGAGAATAATAAACTACTAACAATAACATAGCTAGTAAAAATCACTTACATATTATCAGTTTAATAAATTAATGTAGTGAACTATAATATGTAAGTAATTTTTACTAGCTATGTTATTGTTAGTAGTTGTTTGTTGTTATTATCGTTATCGATACTATTAGGTACCTACATTATGTCTACCAACCTTCCTTTTCAAATTATTTGAAACGTTTTTAAATGGAAATAGATTGGATTTTTTTTAGAGTTAGAGTTGTAGGTACTAACTAACTTTTTTCCCATAGAACTATCTGAGATAAAAACTTGATACTACTAGGAAATGGTAATGTTGATGGAGGGAATCGAATTCAATAAAAAAAGAGTAGTGTTACATTTGAAAAAAAACATTCCTTGAGTTACAGAAAATACTAAAAATCTGGCAACGCCGCAATTGTCAATTTTCAATTCAATTTTTTAAGTTATCAACCTGTACCAAAATTCCTTGGCCTTGGTAGTTTTGAAGAAAATTAGCCGTTCCGGTAATTTCAACTAACCCTGTATATAAGTTCTATAAAATATACAACTCTGTCTGCGAACAGTTTTCAAATAATTGAAACTTTAACAAAATATGTTCTAGGTAGCTATATTTTATATAATACGAAGGTATATTATAGGTTTTAGCTGATCACACAATTTTATTATAGGAAATATTCCTATCGATGGACTTAGGGTGCCAGATTTGTAATTGTAACTGTTGAGGATTCGCATTTGTTTCTTACATTTTTGTGTTTTTTTTTCTTATCTCGCAGAGGAAAAGAATAATGAGAACATATAAAATTTATTACTTTTCCTGTTCACATACTATTTGAAATAACTGCAACGAATACGTCAAAATGCATTTGTGATACGAATATTGTCAACACGTCGTGCAAAATCAAAACTGTGGTTATGTTTGTACCGACTTTCGAAAACTCGGCGGGAATACAAAATATGTAACCGCGTCGTCCATACCAGAGGTCTGTGTACCACATCAACCATCGATATGAGAAGGTTATAATCTAATGCACATGTCCGCAGCTTAAAGGGGTACCTACCTAGATGCTTGTGATAAGGCATAGCATTTGAAACGCGTATAATAAGCCATAATACAATCGGATGATTATAGAGGGTGATCCACGAAGGGTGGCGAGCGGCTGCACCTCTAAAACCATACTGTTGTTGTCATGGACTTTGGGGTAAAAAAATTATTATAAAATATGACAAAAAAAAAATCACTGGAAAGAATTGTTTAGTTCCCAATTCTACCGCTTAGGGGCGTAGTCGCTATGCTATGATACAAAGTCCTTAAATTCCACAAATAACTTCAATACAATGTAGATCAGAAATTAAGTTTTTATATGCTCTGTAATATCCCCTATAAATTTTTTAATAACAATTTTTTTGTAGTTACCATGGTAACAGTGTGGGGAAAGGTAACAATTAAAAGTATTTAAAATGCTGTAACTTCGGTTTGCGTTAACCGAATTTAACCAACTATGGCTTATTTTAAAGAACGTTTTATCCAAAATATTTCTTGAAATTAATACTTGCGGTTAATAAAAGAGGGCACTTTTAAGAAAATATATTTCAACAAAAGAATAAACTTATTGTCGTTTTGCCTATAATAATATGTGACACTGTGTTACTTTCGTGATCATTAAGTCTATTTTTAAGAAATAAGTAATATTTTTTAACACACAATTTTAGAGTTTGGTTAAAAAATATAAATTTTAGAGGAGTCCGTTAAAATGTGTGTTCAGAAATATGGCAACGGCACATTTTGAGTTACTTGAATTACTGTCGCCGAAATTTGACATTATTATGACACGTTTATGGTGGAATTTTACGATTTAGTTCATTGATTTTAAAACGTCTCGCGCTCCGAGGACTACAAAATGTCAGAAAGAGTTTATTGTGCTTCTCCTCTTCTGTGCCAACTTTTATCAGGCATATTTTCAATATCATTGAAAGCACCGTCATCATCTAAATCTAAAATTTCTTCTGGAAGATCATCTTTGTAAAACCGTGATAATATATATTGTACCACAACAATAAATCATTTTCCCTGCCTTAATAAGCATCAAAATCTTGATTTTAGTGTTCCATTCAACTTTTCAATTATGTTTCTACTTCTTACAAAGTGATAATTATAATTACTTTCGGGCGTATTTACCGCAGTGTTCTCAAAGGAGGTTAGTAAAAACTGTTGTAAAGGGTACTCAGAGTCTCCGATAAGAAAATAATTAGCATCATGAATATAGAGATCTTGCATGATAGTTTTAATATTGGAAGCTTGCCAAATAGTCGCATCGTGGGTTGATCCAGAAAAACGAGCATTCATATTTAATATAGGTATTGTAGTCACTGTCGACAATTATTTGGCAATTAATACTATAATATCCTTTTCTACAATAGTAAGGAAGTGCTGGGTAGTCTTCTTTGAGTACAGTCTACAGTTCCGAAACATTGTGGAAAATTACTTATTTCTGAAACCATTGATAACTGTCTTTCTCACGTTTTCGTTATTGGGAAATATTATCCAATTCGGCATTAAGTTATAATAGATTATTTCAGTAACTTCATGAATGCAACGACTCAAGCTGGGTTGACTTAAAGCAAAATTGTATCATTGTCCAGTGGATAATAGCTACCAGTACCATAAAAGTTTAAGGTTGCAAGAATTTTTAGTTCTCTAGGAATTGCTGAAGTTCTTTGTCCTTCTTGCATATGCGGGCTAATTAAATCGATTATGATTCTTGCTACGTCCTTATTGAATCGAAATATTTTCTTGAACGTGGTATTAGGTAGCTGGAAAGGATCGCTGTTATCTCGGAGTACCCTTTAATGGAATCTGAATTCAGCACTACAAAAATTAACAGCTCAAAAAAAGATGTAGAAAGTATTTGCCAGAAGATATGAATCCTGGTCAAATGAGTGTTTCAGACATTTATGCTTTCGGTAATTTTAAATTGTGTGAAAACACTGAATAAAAAAATATATTCACCTTTCATGGTTGTCAATTAATTCCTCCATCAAGGCCTCGCCATAAACATCATAAAATGCCATTGTTTAAAGGAATAAATACTATCTTCATCAATAATCCCAAATTACTAATAAAGTGTCAAATCAAAAATATAATATTAAAAGCTAACCTAAGAAAACTAGTTTTAACGGACTGCTAAAAATCAAAGGAGATTTTTAATAGCCCTCTAAAAATTATTGCTTTAGCCGGTAATTTTAGAAGAATAGGTTATGATTTTGACATATTAGAAAGATACAGAATATAAACAAATTTATGACGACCTCTAAAATTTAACGGAAGTGCTACAGAATACACCCCTTAGCCATTTATTTTCCATGTACAAACGCAGTTTTGGCTTCAAAACAATACGCTATGCGTTATCCTCATAGAGTTCACCTTTTCAGAAAAGTTGATCTCCAAAGATTAAAAGCCAATAACCACTGCAAGGCAAAACATTTATGACGTAACAAAGCGCACTTGGAACATTCCAACTGGCAAACTGAAAACGTTATTAAATCCAACGGTTCTTAAAGGTTATCTAATATTTTGGATTAAAATTGACCCAAGAAAGTTGAAATAGTTTGAAATTTTAGAATCCCTCCAACGTTACTTTTGTGTTATCTCGGTGTCCAATAATTCAGCAAGTCTACCAAAATTCCTCAAACTAAGTTTTAAATATTTACCTCCATTCTTGTAGGATCCCCTGTCACCCTATTAACATTCACAGCACTGCGCCTAGTTATAGTTTGCAAACTGTTTATCGTAGACCCTATAGGTGGCACCACCGGCAAATTGGCACTGATAGGCCTTAAGCTGGTATAGGACCCTTTCAGCCTGGTACCCATGGATTTTAGGTTGCTTGTAGATGGAGGACGTATCATGTTGCTGCTTGGTCTGAAGAGATTCGAATGGGAACCACCTGAAAAACATATCCTAGAAAATTGTTCGCATGTAAGTGATAAAAAAAATCGTGTATATTTTATAATTGAGCCTTTTTATTTCTATCCGCCGATCCATATACCGGGTGTCCACGGACTGTGGTTCGCCCCTCTAACTTTTTTGTTTTTCAAGATAATGGAATAAAATTTGGGGGATTTGTATACGACATAAAACTGGATTTTTTGACAGGTGACTCAACATTATGGGAGTTCCGGTTTAAGCGGAAGTGACATAAACTTTCGATTTTTAAATGGGATACCTGGTATATTTTTCTTTTTTTTACTCCATATGATATTCTAAATACAACGATGTGTCATTTGTCACGTTTTGTCACCAAGAAAATATTTTTTTTCCAAATTTATTGTTTTATCTAGAGGGCTATGAATACCTTAAAATCACTTATTTCAGTTCTTTAATCTTGGGAAAAACACAATTTTACTATTTTTGGTCCAATGCTATGTGCTATGTAAAATTTAATCTTTAAAGTTGCATAACTCATTTTTTTTTAAACGGCACCATGGTGGCTCGTCGAGTTAAGAAAAAAGATGGTTTTTATTACGATTATTTTGATACCATACACTATTAGGTTTTAGAAAAGCTGCCATTAAAAAACTTTAAAAAGTTAACTTGGAACTTTCTTAAAATTACGCATCTTTTGAGAATAAACTTAGATTTAAATGCAGCAAGTATAGCCTGTGACCAGCAAAACTGATAAAATAAAATCATGCCTTGAAGAAAATGGACGTATGCCAACAGCTTCTGCCAAAGTTAATTAGTTTGTTGTTTAAAAAACATGGAAAATACTAGTTTTACAAGGAGTGAAAAAGTTGATGTTATTATTGTCAGGCTTATTTCGCATTTTCGGAACCAGTTTTGGGTTTGTGTGTTGGGTGCCGGGTTGGATGACGCCGATTACAATATCTTTGTGCGTAAAGTCGTGCAGCATCGGTTGAATTCTTTCTACATTCTCCAAACACTAATAACATATCAACTTTTTCACTCCTTGTAAAACTATTATTTTCCATGTTTATTAAACAACAAACTAATTTATTTTGGCAGAAGCTGTTGGCATGTAAATTTTCTTAAAGGCATGATTTTGTTTTATCAGTTTTGCTGGTCTCAGGCTACTTGATACATTTAAATCTAAATTTATACTTAAAGGATGCTTTATTTTAGGAAAGTTCCAAGTTAACTTTTTAAAGTTTTTTTAATGGCGCTTTTCTAAAACCTAATAGTGTATGGTATCAAAATAATCGTTATAAAATCCTCTTTTTTCTTAACCCGACGAGCCACCATGTTGCCGTTTTAAAAAAATTATACAACTTTAAAGATTAAATTTTACATAGCACATAGCATTGGACCGAAAATAGTAAAATTGTATTTTTCCCAAGATTAAAGAACTGAAATAAGTGATTTTTAGGTATTCATAGCCCTCTAGATAAAACAATATATTTGGAAAAAAAATATTTTCTTGGTGACAAAAAGTGACAAGTGACACATCGTTGTATTTAGAATATCATATGGAGTCAAAAAAAGGAAAAATATACCAGGTGTCCCATTTAAAAATCGAATGTTTATGTCACTTTCGGTTAAACCGGAAGTTCCATAATGTTGACTCACCAACCTGTCAAAAGATGCAGTTTCATGTCGTATACAAATCCCCCGAATTTTATCTCATTATCTTGAAAAACAAAAAAGTACGAGGGGCGAACCACCTTCCGTGGACACCCGGTATAATAAAATAATTTTACTCATAGACTTCTTATAGCATAGACTAAGCCATTCATTCATAAATAGCCTGTTTGTTTGCATCAAACATTCGTACGTGTGAAACTAAGACAGAAGAGAGAAATCCGCACGGAATTGTAATGGCTCAAGGATTCGGAGCGATTAGTTAACACCAGCGGCGTAGGGTGTGGCAAAACATTTTAATACAATAAATAAGTAATAATTAAAAAATTTCATTAAAGTATTAATAAATTTTTACTGAAGCGAAGAATAAAAGAAGCCTAGAAAAAAGCCTAGGCTGTGAATGTACAGTGCCATTATTAATAAATGTACATACTCTGATACGCTGCATTGCAGTAATAGGTAAAAATAATTGTTGAAAGAGAAATATTTTTTGTTGAAACGCCAGGATATAGAAGATAGAAGCACAAGAATAAATTGTTATTTATTCTTGTGATAGAAGTATCAGAATTTTTTTTTGCTTCCTGCTTTTGTGAGAGAGCCCTAGGTATGTTATTTTACACTTCAATATTTCAAATTTCATAGAAAATGAGTAAAATATATGCATAAGGTCCAAATTAATAATGTCCTGCTTGAACCCACATAACTATACCTAACTACTATGACAAAAATAATTGTTCCAATAATGGTATCCTTAGAAGTTACTCCACACTTCAAAATGTTAACAAGAATTATTTTTATTTACTCTTTTCCTGATTACTACCCCACTGAATGGGCAAATAATACAAATTATAACCTTATCTGTTAAAATATAATTCCGGATTAAAAGAATCTAATTTTCTACAAATTTGACACTGACGTCAGACGTGATCATTTTGTTAAGTAAAGTTGCCACAGTGGATCTTTGCCCGTGCGTCATCAATCAACGATCAGGACTCAACGTGGTTAATAACTCTGCATCCTTGTTTATTACAGTAACAAGTTTGAATAAAAGCATAAAAGAACTTCTCCAAGATTCCGCAATAATATAATGTGCTAGACAAGAATAAAACTATAAACGTCAGTTAATTCCTTTTTTTATTTGTTTAGTTGACAACCGTTGTATTTTAGAACGTCATTGTCAACCTTATTTTGATCTGCCAATCTAATTCGTATTTTGTAAATATGTGTGCCTTAAAACTGTTCCTGTTTCTAAAAATAGTTCTTTTTAGAGGTAATTATACCCACCATCTGTTTTGGCGGTAAGTATTTATGGATTTTTATAATAACTAATTTATTTATTTTAAATATTCTAACCGTGAAAGTTCTTTGAAACGTTTACGGCAGTGGCTAAATTCCCTTAAATGAAAGGATGTTAAAAATTTGACTTTTGCGATTTTAATAGTCAATAAAACACCAAACTTTTCTAGATTTTAAGCTTTAAAAATAGTATTAAATGTATTAACATTTGTTTGTCAATTTCTTTTAGATAATAGAGAATGCCGGGCAAAACTTAAAATAAATAATAATTTTTCGGGACATTATGTAGGTACGTCAAACGGTAGGCAGGCACGTCCATTTTATGAACTTAACTTAGTCTTGACTTTTTTCGTCTCGTAATTTTGATTTGATTCATACGATTTTGATGACGTAAAAGTGATGACTCACGGGAAAAGAACCACTGTGGCGACTTTACTTTTATATTAACAATAAAATAAAAAATCCATTACAAAAAACTCAAAACACGTCCAAATACGAGTATTCCGACGACTAACTAATGACTAAACTATGATTTAACTAAAGTTTTATTAATTTTTTACTCGTATTCGATTGTGTTTATGTTTTATTAGATAAATACTTGCCTATAGTGGCAGAAGTGGTCTTCAACGTACTAATATTACTGTAGGAACCCCGCATTTTATTTGGAAGGGCATGTAATGGCCTCTGACCTCCTGTCGTAAGCGCACTTTTCTGATTAGTTTTGAGCCTAAGGTCGTTGTTGGCAGCGAGATAACCTAGGCTTTTAGCTGTAGGTTTCTTCCAGGTTTCAAGCGATACCTATAAATTTCAACAAAATTTCGAAAACTGTTAAGCCAACAATAAGGCCATAATTAATATTCAATAATTACACCACAAGCGGTAAATATATGTTTGTTTTATTTTAGTATGTAGACACCAAGCGATAAGCAAAATAGCTATAAAAATCGTTTAAGAAAATTAACAACAGCTTCTTGTGCCATAATATTAACTTTAAACATCCGCGATGAAAAAGTTTTTTGAAATAATCAAAATTTTTGCCAATATTTACAAAACAGCAACAATATAAACATGCAGCAAGTAGTAATGCTGTAGGGAAGTCGCCAAAGAAATTGACAAGACAGCGAAATAACTCCAAAAATTTATTAAATTTTTTCTACAAATCATAATATCGTTTTTTTGTCTAGTTTTATGTACACATACGGAAAAACAGCAAAACAAAAATAAACAACTCTGACCGATTTGTCACTATTTGAAATGTACTCGTCACACAGCGTATAAAATGGGCTTTTGTTATCTTTTTCAAGTTAAAATTACCTGACCATAGAATAGGAGAGTGCTTACTTTTTTTTAAAATGATTTAACTTACCTTCGATGACATCTGCGACTTGACACTCTTATAATCCTCTGACAATTCCGAATCTGATAGCCGATCTTTGGCATCTGCAATAATCGGAGATATGAAGTTGTTCTCCCACAGTTTTTTCGGACCCCTGTGAGGTTTCGGTGTCGACATAACCTGGGACAAACCTATAAAAGAACAGAAAAAGTTGTTTATGGTGCTGATAAAATCGCCAATAATTTACCGTTTTAAGGGATGATTCGGGAATGAGTCGGGATAAGATTGGATGCCATGTTTTGAGGTAGGTCATGGAGTGATTATTCTGTGGCTTCTTTCGTTACAGAATCAAAAGCAGCGCTGTACAATCTTGAAAAAAGCTCTTCGAAAAAATCTAAATGATATTTACAAACAAAATCAATTTGATGTATAGTATTTTTTTACTTTACTTATTATATTATATTATATTACGACCTCTGCCTGTGCCAAATTTCTAAACTCTATGTTGATCGAGGCTGTAACAAGGGTAAAGAATAGAGAAATAACTTCTCCAGTTTCCTTTTCTCTAATGACCCAAAAGTTGTCGCGCTCAGGGCTGCGTCTGAACCCAAGAGTACCCGCATGTATAAAAGATTTTTGCGCCTCATTTTAAAAAATAAAGAAGAAAAACTAAAACGTATTTTTCAGTTTTTTAATGGTTTAAATCGTTAAAGATTGAAAAAATGGAATAAACAATGTGTTCTAAATTGATACTACTTTTTTAACTGTGTCCAAGCCATTAAAATAAACTAAAATTTTTCAGAAAACTCAAAAATAAGAAACTTACATTTTGTTACAAATTTTTTTCAATACGATCCTGGCTTACTTAAATATTGTGTTCACCATAACTTCAACGCAGCAGTCACACTTTGACGACACCGTAAATAAGCTTCATATTTGCTAGTTTTATGTGTTCATAATGTGCCATATTTTACATTTTAACAATTTGAAAGTAACAAAATACTAACAGGGATTTTTACATAAATTCAAGTTAAAAGTTAGGTTACTGCGTCAATCTGACAGTTCCAATCCCAGTACAAATCGGCTGCGTTTTCATAAACTTTAGATCCGGATACGATCCCAAAAATTACCAAATCGATCTTGAAATTCAAATCGAACTCAACACCCTTTTTCATGCAATTTTTAATTCGCAAAACGTGGAAAATATTACTATTATTGAAATTCCTTGATGCAGAGATAATTTACAAACCTAATGTTGGTCGTATATTTTATGTGTTTATATAAAATAATACAGGGTGGCGCACCGAAAACTTTTCACCCAGGTTTATTTTCTTGTTAATAAATAAATCAAAATTCGCTCGAACACGGGAACCTTAGTTCTCAGGGGGACATATTTTTTTGTTATTTTCATCCCCCCTGCTGGAACCCCCACGACGGGGTGGCTTCCACCCTTAAAATCCGAAATGAAAAGGGGGGGTCGAGTGATACCTTATTTTAAAGGGAATTGAATTATCTTTCAAACGCGACCTTGCTCGTTTAAATCGAGTGAATAGTTACTGAGAAATAGGGCTAAAAAAAAATTAAAAGTAATAAAATTTGTTACCGCTTGTATCAATCAAGTAAATGTTGAAAATGTCCTACAACCTACAACCTCCATGCAATTGTAAAGGCACTGTCCAAAATGTTCGCGAACATTATGGAGCATATGGGGTGACTTTCACCCTTAAGATGTTAAATGAAAAGGAAGGTCGAGCTATAGCTTATTTCAAAAGGAATTTAATTGGCTCAAAACCACTGGCTACGGCCCTGAATTTGGTTGAGTACCTTTCGAGAAATTAAATGGTAAAAAAATTTGTGCTTCATTCATTTTGCCTTACATATCAGTGTGTTCAATAATTGATTAAAATGACGTATACTCTTCAAGACAGGGTTGAAATTATTTCACTTTTCTTTAGAAGTAACGATTGTGCTCGAGCTGCCTTCTAATGCATTGCATCTAAATGCACACTTGTCTCATACTTACGTGCTACCAGTGGCGTAGCTAGGATTTTGTCTTGGGGGGGGCATATAGTTGTATAGAGGTGTAAAGCTCGCCACGGCCGAAAGCGCCGCAGGCGAAAATTTTTTGGACCACGCCCAAATTTAGCGAAATTTGACAGTATTAGCAGTGTTGCTGTTTTTATACACTGGCAAACAATGGTAAAAACTAGCGACATAAGAACAGTGAGAGAAAATATACAATATAATATAAAAATTAAATTTAACTACCTATTAAAAGTTTTTAAATTATTGTTGATAATTCCTTTTTTCATGGCTCTTGGGGGGGGGGGCAAATGCCCCGATGCCCCCCCCCTAGCTACGCCGGTGCGTGCTACAATTGGTGGCAAAATTCCGTGAAACAGGATCAGTGATGAACAAAAAAAGGATTGTTGAAAATCCTGTAAGAAATGAAGCTGTATAAGTTGCAGTTTCGGGTCATATTGCCATCGATCCCACACTTAGCACGCGGAAACTCTCAGATGTATCGGGTGTTTCGCGTAGAACGGTTCAGCGTACTTTAATAACGCATAAGTTTCATCCCTATAAAATAAAACTGGTTCATGAACTTAATGAAGATGATGACGATCGCCGTTTGCAATTTTGCGAATTAATTAGTGAAATGATCATTCGCAATCCACAATTTATTTTCAACATTTGTTTCTCCGATGAATGCACTTTTGTTCTTCACGGTACTGTCAATCGACAAAATTGCAGATATTGGTCGGATTCCAACCCTAGAATTTTTAGAGAAGTGCATACTCAACATCCCGAAAAATTAAATGTGTGGGCTGGAATTTTTGGGGACCGTATTATTGGGCCGTATTTTATACCTGGAAATTTAACAGGTGAAATTTACCTAAACCTGTTAGAAACCACTATTAACCCTGCTTTAACGAATGCCATAGAAGAAAATGACCGTTATCGGCCCGAAAATATTTACTTTCAGCAAGACGGAGCACCCCCGGATTATGCGTTCGATGTTCGACAGTTTCTGGATGAAAATTTTTCTGGAAAATGGATTGGAAGAAGAGGTCCTATTGAATGGCCTGCAAGATCGCCTGACATTTAAAGTATAAAATTTATGCAACCCAACCGAATTCTTTGGAAGACTTGCGACAACGAATAGTGTACGAGTGCCGACAAATAACTCCCGCAATGCTCCATAATGTTCGCGAACATTTTGAACAGTGCCTTTACAATTGCATGGAGGTTGGAGGTGAACATTTTCAACATTTACTTGATTGATACAAGCGGTAACAAATTTTATTACTTTTAATTTTTTTTTTAGCCCTATTTCTCAGTAACTATTCACTCGATTTAAACGAGCAAGGTCGCGTTTGAAAGGCAATTCAATTCCCTTTAAAATAAGGTGTCACTCGACCCCCTTTCCATTTAAGATTTTAAGGGTTTAAGCCACCTTGTCGTGGGGGTTCCAGCAGGGGGGATGAAAATAGCAAAAAAATATGTCCCCCTGAGAATTAAGATTTCTGTGTTCGAGCGAATTTTGATTTATTTATTAACAAGAAAATAAACCTGGGTGGAAAGTTTTCGGTGCGCCACCCTGTATATTATGACTAGTATACAGGGTTAGTTGAAATAATCGGAACGGCTAATTTTCTTCAAAACTACCAAGGCTAAATCAATGAATTTTGGTACAGGTGGATAACTTAAAAAAGTGAATTGAAAATTGACAATTGCGACGTTGCCCGATTTTCAGTTTTTTCTGTAAGTCAAGGAATGTTTTTTTTTCAAATGTAACACTACTCTTTTTTATTGAATTCGATTCCTCCCATAAACATTACCATTTCCTGATAGTATCAAATTTTTATCTCAAATAGTTCTATGGGAAAAAAGTTAATTAGTTACAACTCTAACTCTAAAAAAATCCAATCCATTTCCATTTTAAAACGTTTCACATAGTGTGAAAAGGAAGGTTGGTAGACATAATGTACCTAATAGTATCGATAACGATAATAACAACTACTAACAATAACATAGCTAGTAAAAATTACGAAAAAGTTATAGAACCGCGCTAAGTAGTAAATTTGTAAAAAGCATAATCTGTTATCAGTTCGTCAGTCATACTAAACATTTTAAGGATTGGGTTTAGTAAACAGTTCCTTAAAAATCTCACCGCCCCCGACGGTGGCCAATGACCTACTGAGTAACTGACCTACTAATTGGTCTCCGTCTTTAATCCGATCCTAATATAAAATTTATATACTTACTACTTATTAAAGAATTAAGCAAATTAAACGGAGCTTCTTTCAAGGATAATACGTGGGAATTTGGATTCAACGACCTTTCATTAAAACTAATTTTTCACAGGTAAAAACAGGCTCCGCCCAACTGTTACATTTTAATTGTGATCGAGTTTTAATATGCATATTAATGCACAATGCCGTAGAAAGTAGAGATGGGAATAGTTGTTACTTATGTGGAGCGCTCCAATCGCTCTCGCTGCAATAAAATACAGCTCCAAATAACGTTACATTCGAACAGTGTTGTTTGTTCTAGTATATTTTTACTTATTACTTGATGGTGGAACGTTACACGAGTATGAGCAAACGCAAAAAAAAAACGCTCCAAAATACAGTTACAAAAGTAACGATCCATCTCTAGTAGAAAGTAGGCAGTAACGAAAGAGCGCTGTTGTTATTGAAAAATTGATCAAGTTCACAAAATCCGATTACTGGGATTATGTTCGGTTTCTGCGCCCACTTATTTAATCTCAATTAGAAATAGCAAAAGTTAGATATACGAGTAATGTGTTCTCAGTGGCGGATCTAGGGGGAGGGGGTGGGTGTTGGCCCCCTCATGGCCTAATAATAAATAAAAATAATGATAAATTCCCCTTATGAGGTGTTTTCTGAAATAATAAAAAATATTAACAGCTCAAATTTTTCAAATTAATTTTTAGCTACTGAAGCCTAAGAAAATGTAAAATTTTCAGCACCTTCTTAGTTTTCTAGCTATCGGCTGTAGTCAAGGGAGAGGTAATGGGGGTCCTGTCCCCCTCCCCTCCCCGAAATCCAGAAATATTAACAATTATCTTTTTAAAAATTGAAAACTTTTTTGCTGGTTTAATTCTATATAATTTTGCCTCCCCTTGACTTTATCCCAGATCCGTCACTGCGTGTTCTTATGACAAATTGAGGTAATATCACAACAATGATAATATAAAGAATCGGCAACTAATTATATTATAAATTTTAATCAGAAAGTTGCCGGCAAATTTTTTTGGGACTAATGTTCTGGGCGTGTGGGGTGTAACTAGCGCCCTCTACCAATTATTTAAGAAATAGAATTAGATTAATGTTACTCGCCCTTAAAAACCCCAATTCCAAATTCCTAACAAGCTCAGCTTCAGGGGATTGAAGAATAAGTTTATAAAAGACAACATAAACATATTTATTATATTATTACATTTTTAAATAAAATTATTATTATTAAATGTTCATGTTTATATCTCAAAAACAGCTTGAGCTATGAAAAAAATATTAATTTAGAAATAAAATTTTAACACCCTGTATCTCATTAACGAGCAATATTTTACTAAGGCATGTTTAGCTCAAACCTATTATTTTCATGTTTAGAATCGGTGGTTACTTTATGGCGTATTAATTACAGACCCCCCTGTATTGTAATCTTATTTTTAGTATTATTACTTATTTATTTTTCAAGTTAAGTTCCTTTTCTTTGATCCACTACAATTTATTATTTATACATAATAATTAAGGTGGAATTATCAACGTCATTCAATTTATTGCCAACATATAACCTATTTCGCCTTGTTTTTCTTAGTTTATTATTTTATTGACTAAGATTTAAATAAAATCAATATCGTCTGCACATTATTTAGGTAATATCTGATATATTACAAAAATATCAATTTATTTCATTGCTTATTTTGAGAGAATTGTATAGTGAAAGAATAATGACATAACTAGACTGGGTACATATCGCTAATCGTCAGCCGAGAGTGCATCTAATATTAGTACTAAAAAGATTTACAAAAATTTACAATAAAAAAATACTTTTCTTATCTTTTTTTCTATTTACTATTGCTTTTTTTGCCTCACCTTCCTGCGGAACGTGAAGGGAAAACATATCGCCAAATTGTCATTATAACAACTGACCAAAACTACACAATGGTGCAAAATTTCCGTTTTCTCGTATATATAGGTAGTTTTCTGAGACGGCGCCGTATAGGTGCTCTTTAAACTCGCACACCTTTGTGCAATGTGGGATATACTTTCCATATTTGCTCTATAAAAATATGTAAGTATTCAATCGATTAAAACATAAGCAAAAAATTATTCTTACATGGAAGCTATCAATTATCAGCTAATAAATTTGTAGAAATATTATTGTGCCGAGCCCTTCGGGCACAGCACTGTTCTAGTTCGTTCGTTTAATTATACGAGAGCTGTCACTTTGACAGGTAAGTGTCATTTTTTTAAGCTTTTTTGTAGCGAGGGTTAAAGCTGTAAGAACTCGAAATTAAAAAATTTTCAGGTACCTAAATAAGAATGTTTTATACGATAGCTGTCAAATTTTGACAGGTAGGAGTCAGTTTTTTTTATCCTTTTCGTAGCGAGGGTTATCGCTGTAAAAATCCTAAAGTGAAAAATTTTTCAGATCCTAAATAACAAAGTTCTATACGACAGCTGTCATTTTGACAGGTAAATGTCAATTTTTTTAAAGCTTTTCTTGTATCTAGGATTAAAGCTGTAAGAATCCAAAATTTAAAAAAAATTCAGTAGTTGAATAACAAAGTTCTATATGACAGCTGTCAAATTTTGACAGGTAAGTTAAAAATTTTTTTTAGATTTTTCGTAGCGAGATTTATAGCTGTAAGAATCCTAAATGAAAAATTTTTCAGTTCCTAAATAACAAAGTTATATACGACAGCTGTCATTTTGACAGGTAAATTGCAAGTTTTTTTAAGCTTTTCTTGTATCTAGGATTATAGCTGTAAGAATTAGAAATTTTAAAAAAATTCAGTACCTAAATAACAAAGTTCTATACGACAGCTGTCAAATTTTGACAGGTAAGTTTAAATTTTTTTTTTAGATTTTTCGTAGCGAGATTTATAGCTGTAAGAATCCTAAATGAAAAATTTTTCAGTTCCTAAATAACAAAGTTATATACGACAGCTGTCATTTTGACAGGTAAATTGCAAGTCTTTTTTAAGCTTTTCTTGTATCTAGGATTATAGCTGTAAGAATTAGAAATTTAAAAAAAATTCAGTACCTAAATAACAAAGTTCTATACGACAGCTGTCAGATTTTGACAGGTAAGTTAACATTTTTTTTTTAGATTTTTCGTAGCGAGATTTATAGCTGTAAGAATCCTAAATGAAAAATTTTTCAGTTCCTAAATAACAAAGTTATATACGACAGCTGTCATTTTGCCAGGTAAATTGCAAGTTTTTTTTAAGCTTTTCTTGTATCTAGGATTATAGCTGTAAGAATTCGAAATTTAAAAAAAATTCAGTACCTAAATAACAAAGTTCTATACGACGGCTGTCAGATTTTGACAGGTAAGTGTCAATTTTTTTTTAGCTTTTTCGTAGCGACGGTTATAGCTGTAAGAATCCCAAATTTAAAAAAAAATTCAGTACCTAGATAACAGAGTTTTATACGATACCTGTCAGATTTTGAGAGGTAAGTGTCAATTTATTTTAACTTTTTTCGTAGCGAGGGTTAAAGCTGTAATAAAACTAAATTAAAAAATTTTTCAGTACCAAAATAACAAAGTTCTATACGACAGCTGTCAAATTACATATACTTAAATAGTAATTCTTATTTTTTATAATTTGCTACCATTTCTATGCTGTTTAGGTATAGAACAATATATTTGAAAAAAATAGTATTTGAGATGACCTAAACGAATATCCAAACCAAAAGTATATCGGACGCACCCAATTCGATTTATTAACGATCCAATATGACCCTACATTGATTTTAAAAAAATCAAAAAAATTACTTCCCAACTTTCGATCGCGTTCGCAAACAACAGTGTTTTGTAGCCCAACGTCATCTACATGTCGAAAAAGTTTAAATCGATTAAAATGATTTTTGCCACCTGTATCGCCCTACAACGAAAAAAAACATATTTTTTAACTTTGACTTTAATAACTTTTTTCCGGTACACCCTGTATATTTGAAATTATTCCCAGAACGTGCCCCGACTATTCCTCTCTACGTCCAGAAAGTTTGAATCGTTTTGCTCTAACCGTTTCCGAAAAAAAAATTCGCGAATATCGAAATGTCGAATAACCTTCTACCACGTGGCGACGGATTATCAATGTCGAAACGCCATCTTTAAAATCGAGATTACAACCATTTCTGAAACATTTTGGGCAAATATTTTGGTCAGTAAAATTAGAAGAAGGTTCAAGGTAGATATTCCACCCGATTTAAAATCTGGAAATGTTCTTATTATTCTAGCAAGTCACGCTGAAAACACCCATTTTTCGCCATTTTTGACAGCCGGATTTTTAGAATTAATAATTAATTTAGATACATCAATATCAAGGCACTCTTAGTCAAAAGTGAATGGTGTTAGAATTTGTAAATTTTGCCTGTTTCCGCACCCAAAAAAGCGACTTTTCTCAATTTTGCGAATATATTTTAATGATTTTGAATATGTAGAGGTGTTGCGAAGTAATCAGCGCATTTTTTGAGAAAAAAATAAAACGGTTTTGTTGAAAATTAAATAAGCTACAGTCGATATAGTAAAAAAAAAGCTGCCGTTTTTTCCGTATTAAAGATAAAGAAAGGAAAAAATATCTCTTAAATACAATCTGACGAGCTCTATCCGCTAACGTTTACAACGTTTCGATCAAAAGTCGTTTTCAGTACGAAAAAAAATAAAAACCGTGAAAAAATCAGGCCTAACTTTATAATTTCCACTTTCTTACAATTTTCGGCAATTTCCATTCCAGTTAGGTATAGAACGATATATTGGAAAAAGGTAGATTTTGAGATGGCCTAACCGATTATCCAAACCGAATGTCGATTGGATGCACCCAATTCGACTTATTAGCGATCCAAGAGGTACCATTTTCGACCAAATTTTGACTTTGAAAAAATCAAAAAAATTACTTCCAAACTTTCGATCGCGCTCACAAACAATAGGGTTCTGTAGCCCACGGTCGTCTACGCGTCGAAAAAGTTTAAATCGAAAAAAATAATTTTTGTTGCCTGTATCGAATGCCAACGAGATCCCGATATTTCTCGACTTTAAAAATTAATAACTTTTTTCCGGCACACCCTGTATATTTGAAATTTTCACACAACGTACCCCCACTATTCCTTTGTAAACCCAAAAAGTTTCAATTGTCCCACATTAACCGTTTCCGAGAAAAAAAATCGCAAATGTGAAAATGTCGAAACTGACGACGCCGCCGCCGACGCCGCCGCCGACGCCGCCGACACGGACAACATACGCACATATTTCAAATGAAGCAGACGATATAGTGCAAAATTTTCGGGAAGCAGTCGGGGTTGCCGTGATTCCGCGTGAAGGCGACGAATAACATATCGCGTGTTCGCGCGATATGTAATAATGTTAAAAAAAATCTTAACCGATATTTTCGATATAAAAAATTTAAATAACTTATGAAATTCCTTGATATTTATTTAACATGTTAATTATTACCTATAGAATATGAAGACGATATTGATTTTATTTAAATTTTGTGTAAAAGTTAGAAAAAATGAATAAATCTACGCGAAACCGGTTATAGGTTGGCAAGCATGTTGATACTCCCACCTTAAATACATGTTTTTTAAATACAATAGTAGCTTACGTTTTTGTTCAGTAAAATATTCAAATCAAGTAATACATAGTAAATCAAGAAATTAAGGTAATAATTGGGCCAGTCTGATTCTCAGAATATTATTTCTGTCAATGTCACAATCCAAGTTACTGGTTAGTTAACTATTGTTTAGAATTTTTGTGCAACCCGATAACTCTCTTATTAAAAAGTCTAGAAAGTTGTGGCATATACAGTGACCGGCAGAAAGTGCGCAGCATATGGGAAAGTTTTTTATCTTTAAGTTTAGAAAATTAATTTTATTTTAGATAGGTTCTGCATGTTCTCAAACCAAAATAACACCTATTAAATCCGGTAAAAGTCTTATGGTATACGAGGTAGGATCAAAAATTTAAAATTCCGCTAAGAGTAAAGTACCTCCATCTTTTATTTTAGAATATTTTTTTACCAAGAATTATTGTTTTAATTTCAAAGTTATACCTAAATTCCAAATTTCGCTTATCTTGAACAAAAAAATGGATTTAATCGTATTTTCTGAATAACCCTGTATAAAAAATAAATGGCAACTGAATAGTACGAAAATAAGATTTTCTGCAGACTTTGTTAGAGATAACCGTCGATCGTAAGTCCGATTAGTTTGTTTTCATAATAATATGGCTTTTAAAAATAAAAACATAAAAATATTAAATATTTTTGCTGCACACCGTATTTTACTTTCTGAGGGAACAAGTTAATTTCATCTAACTGATATTTTTTGATTTACATTGACTTAAAGCGTCTCCTAAATAGTTTTTTTTTACATTGAAGTATGCTTAGAAAGTTTCCTTTTGATTTATAAAGAAAGAAATTTAAATTAAAAATACATTTTGAACGGATTTTATTCGTCACGCAAAATAAGGAGGAAAATATATTTTTAATTTAAATTTTTTTCTTTATAAATTAAAAGGAAACTTTCTATGCATACTTCAATGTATAAAAAACTATTTAGGAGATGCTTTAAGTCATTGTAAATCAAAAAATATCAGTTAGATGAAATTAACTTGTTCCCTCAGAAAATAAAATACGGTGTGCAGCAAAAATATTTAATATTGTTATGTTTTTATTTTAAAAAGCCATAATATTATGAAAACAAACTAATCGGACTTATGATCGACCGTAATCTCTAACAAAGTCTGCAGAAAATCTTATTTTCGTACTGTTCGGTTGCCATTTATTTTTTATACAGGGTTATTCAGAAAATACGATTAAATCCATTTTTTTGTTCAAAATAAGCGAAATTTGGAATTTGGGTATAACTTTAAAATTAAAACAATAATTCTTAGTAAAAAAATATTCTAAAATGAACTTTACTCTTAGCGGAATTTTACATTTTTTATCCTCCCTCGTATACCATAAGACTTTTACCGGATTTAATGGGTGTTATTTTGGTTTGAGAACATGCAGAACCTATCTAAAATAAAGTTAATTTTCTAAACTTAAAGACAAAAAACTTTCCCATATGCTGCGCACTTTCTGCCGGTCACTGTACATTAGATATGCAATAAAAAAGTAGGTTTGGCATCTTCGTTCTTTCTGTACCTCAATGGCATACTTTAATGCTGTCATAAGATTTATTAAGATTGATCAAAATGTAGTTCCGGGCACCAAATATCGCGCGTTTTAAAATCGACAACTCCTCTGATTAACATAATCTGACTAATTTTGTAGATATTTTTATAAGAATCGAAAGTATATGATTTACATTTCTGCTATTTAGCACACAGCAAAAATCATTATAGCCATTATTTAAATTAATAATAATTCATTCGAATGTATTCGTTTGGGTAGATTAACTTTACAACAATATCTAATGTTAAATTTGTTAACATCTTAATAAGCTTATACAAAAATCTGTGCCTTGTAAAAATAATAAAAATATAAATGCACAGCGTAAACGTAGAATATCATTCCTCTTTTATAATTCTTTCACGATTTTAACAATATAGTTACCGTGCGAGCAAAAATTATTTGTATCAAAGAGGGCCTTGCATCTAAGGACGTAATGCTTTGCGTAGAGCTTATTACCTGTTGGGTGTCAGTAACTACCTGAATTAACAATCAATCAGTTATTCCGTCATCTTTGACAGTCGTTACAAGTAATTTGATTCATCGCTAATTTTTCCAATTTCTTGAACAATTCACACAATGGGCTTTACGGAACAGCACAAAACATTCATAGTTGAAGCGTATTTTCGAAACGGGGTTAGAATAAATGGTGAGTGTCAATAAAATCCGGGTTTGTACATGGACGATTTTCACGAACATTTTCCTAACGTTGCTTTTGTTGCTGGGGATTTTTATCATTGCCTGAAACGAACCGTGGATGTGTTTAGGGAAACAGGTTCTATACAACACAAAAAAGGAGCAGGAAGACTATCTGTAAGAACAGAAGAAGTTGTTGCAAACGTTCGTGAAATAATGCAAAATACGCCAACAAATTGTATAATACGCCTGTTCCAAGAAGTGGGAAGATCCTATGGAACATGCAGGACTATTCTTAAGAAGCAGCTAAATTTATTTCCTTATAAAGTGCAAGTATTCCAAGAAATACAAGCCGCATATTTTGAAAGACACAGGAATTACTCTCAATGGTTTACCCAAAATTTATTGGAAAGAAATGATTTATTAGACCTGACATTTTTTTTCGGATGAAGCCTGGTTTTACCTCTCCGGTTATGTGAATTCTCAGAATACACGCATGTGGAGTAGTGAAAATCCCCATTTTTTTGTAGAGTCCACATTGCACCCTAAAAAAATTGGTGTCTGGTTAGCTGTTTCCCGAAGAAGAATTGTTGGTCCTATTTTTTTCCATGGCACAGTTACAGCACAGTGGTATAGAGACAATATTTAAAATCCATTTGTGGAGCAATTACTTGACGACGAACTACGTTTTGGATATTTTCAACAGGACGGTGCAACCGCCCATACAGCCGCCGAAACTATTAACTACTTACGCAATTTTTTCGACGACTGATTGATCAGTTTTCGATCAGACATTGAATTCCCGCCTAAATCACCTTGTTTAACGGTTATGGATTACTTCGTTTTTCCTCATTTAAAGAACACTATTTTTAAAACACCAGTTGCAAATTTAGAACAATTACAAGAAAGGATTATCCAAGAATGTAGTAACATTTCTCCAGAGATGCTGGTCAACACTTTCGAAAATATGAAGAGACGTGTGAATTTATGCTTGGAGCATGGCGGTGCCCAATTTCAGCAGTTTATGTAATTTTTTTTTCTTCTTTCTGTATATTCTTACTTTGTTAATTTTGTAAACAACAAAAATAAATTTGTATTTGTCTACTTTTTTTGTATTTGACAAAATTTTAACCTAGATTTGGTTAGATATATCGTCCCCATGTCATTGTGATCTAAACCAAGCCCTACGTTTTTTAATCCAAGCCCTCTTTGATGCAAATAATTTGTGCTCGCACTGTAGAAACTAGACACCAGACAACTTAGATGTCATCAATGACATTGGCAGAAACGATTTATTCACAACTCATAATCAAAGTTACATGGTTAGTAAATCAAGTATGGGGTTAACCGTACTACTTTAATTGTGATCCAATCATTTTTGCCAATGACATCGATGTCACAAAGTTGTCTGGTTGGTTAACTATTATTTAAAATACTTATGAAACGGTCGCTACTCTACTATGAAGCAGGCTAATGAGGTTCAAGGTAATGAAATATTTTAAAGCAATATTTATCACACGGCTGGGATACGCTGCCGTGGTTCACTGATTTAGTATTATTTTTAAAATAATATGTTAAGCATTTTATTATAATTTCAAATATACAGTTATAAAAAAAAACATCGCTTCATATTATACAATGCCAATTAAACGTAATTTTTCGAGTAATAACGGTCTTAATATATACAGTGTTGCTGAAGAACATTAACTCCTATAAAACTAAATGGAAAAAACTTTAATACAAAAGCAAACAATGTATGAACAAAAGTTCTAGACCAATTAACGCCAAATAAATTGAAAGATTATCCAAAAATTTTAATTTTCAAATAAAGTTATTTTTTCTTTAAATAGTCTGGTCAACAGACAAAACTACAGATACTGGGTACTTGAAAATCCTTATTGATTGGAAGAACATAACACATAGGATGATGAAAAGGTTAAACGTGTGAGCGGGAATTGCTGAAAACAGAGAAATCGGATCAATTTTCTCTGATAAAAGCTCCACCTAATTTCTCTCCTCCATTCAAGTTGTCTTTAAAATAATCTGACGCTTGGAGTCTATCTGACGAGTCATGAAAGAAATTTATCCACAAGTGGTATATAATGTACAAGAGAAATATTTCGACCGATTAGTATATTACAGATTAGTTAGTGTATGACATTTTCAACATTTTATAGAATATTATTTATACTTTTTGTTTTCTTCTGTTATAAAGTTTTTAATTGTTTTATTTTTAAATTGTTAGTATTTTGGAAACAGATAAAGATACGAATAGGACATGTTAGATGAGAAATGTCTAGAATTCGAACTTCTAGCATTTCTCTGATTAACCTTGTATTATTTTTATACAGTGACCGGCAGAAAGTGCGCAGCATATGGGAAAGATTTTTATCTTTAAGTTTAGAAAATTAATTTTATTTTAGATAGGTTCTGCATGTTCTCAAACCAAAATAACACCCATTAAATCCGGTAAAAGTATTATAGTATACGAGGTAGGATCAAAAATTTGAAATTCCGCTAAGAGTAAAGTACCTCCATCTTTCATTTTAGAATATTTTTTGACTAAGAATTATTGTTTTAATTTCAAAGTTATACCCAAATTCCAAATTTCGCTTATTTTGGACAAAAAAAATTGATTTAATCGTGTTTTCTGAATAACACTGATAAAAAATAAATTGCAACCGAACAGTACGAAAATAAGATTTTTTGCAGACTTTGTTAGAGATAACCGTCGATCATAAGTCCGATTAGTTTGTTTTGATAATATTATGGCTTTTTAAAATAAAAACATAAAAATAATAAATATTTTTGCTGCACACCGTATTTTATTTTCTGATGGAACAAGTTAATTTCATCTAACTGATATTTTTTTATTTTCATTGACTTAAAGCATCTCCTAAATAGTTTTTTATACATTGAAGTATGCATATAAAGTTTCCTTATTTTGCGTGACGAATAAAATCCGTTCAAAATATATTTTTAATTTAAATTTTTTTCTTTATAAATCAAAAGGAAACTTTCTATGCATACTTCAACGTATAAAAAACTATTTAGGATATGCTTTAAGTGAGAGTAAATCAAAAAATATCAGTTAGATGAAATTAACTTGTTCCCTTAGAAAATAAAATACGGTGTGCAGCAAAAATATTTAATATTTTTATATTTTTATTTTAAAAAGCCATAATATTATCAAAACAAACTAATCGGACTTATGATCGACGGTTATCCCTAACAAAGTCTGCAGCAAATCTTATTTTTGTACGGTTCGGTTGCCATTTATTTTTCATACAGGGTTATTCAGAAAACACGATTAAATCCATTTTTTTGTCCAACATAAGCGAAATTTCGGTATAACTTTAAAATTAAAACAATAATTCTTAGTAAAAAAATATTCTAAAATGAAAGATGGAGGTACTTTACTCTTAGCGAAATTTCAAATTTTTGATCCTACCTCGTATACCAGACTTTTACCGGATTTAATGGGTGTTATTTTGGTTTGAGAACATGCAGAACCTATCTAAAATAAAGTTAATTTTCTAAACTTAAAGATAAAAAACTGCCCCATATGCTGCGCACTTTCTGCCGGTCTGTATATAGTTTTGTTAACCCACAGTTAACGTTTGTCTGTAAAGGTCAACTAATCTCTTGAGGTTATTAAAAATCAGATGGGACTCGCAATTAAAAACATCGTTTACGCAGGTAGGTTGCTATTTTTTGCCTTAGTAATTTCATTTTTTCAAGCAATCACATTGTACAGTCAAATTCAAATTCAAATTTATTAATAATATATAATACATAATATGTACATTGATGTAATAGTGTGACAACTCAAAAAGTATTAGTTTGTTTATTTGCTGACTTAACCTTTAATAATTGACAACGTTGGGCTAACAAAATTGAATATGCGACCAAATGTTTTGGTATGAGTCTAGTTTTGTTGGCCGTGATGAGCTTGCGTTTAAGAATTTTTGAACTGTTTATCAGGTAGCCAGTTTTATTTATATTTTTTCGTGTAATTTATAATTGTGTCGCTTGTTATGTAACCAAACGAACATAAACGGACAAAGACATTTATCTGAGACCAAGACTTTATGCCGTTTTTACACCATAATTAAATATCAGGTATCTTTAAAACCCATTCGGGACGGTTGACGTACCGGTACGGTTTCCAAAGAGGACATTGAGAGCCGAATGCCGTACATGTAATACTTTCTGTGCAATAGCTTTAGACGCCTGCCGTACATGATTTAGGACTTTTGTATTTTTGCATTTGCTTAAATTGTATTATAACTTTATTAAAACGAAACAGCAAAACGAAACGAATAAGGAACCTAAAAATATTTTGATTCTTAACAAATAAGAAAAAAACAGTACGGCGACCGTCCCACGCCGTTGGATTCACGGCGCCGTCCTGCGCAGGAGCGCGCGACTCGTCGGTCCGTCCCGAATGGGTTAAGAAAAAAAGACGATTTCTTCTCGCCCTTTATAACGGCGATAGATTTTTATCACAACCCTGTATTATATTTATAAATTCTTATTTATTGGTTTTTAATTTTTTTTTATGTAAGTAATTATTTTCATGAGCTTTTAAGCTGCTAAAAACTATGTTTCGACTTAAAAGAAATGTTACGCCTAATTTAATGCCCATCAAGTTAAAACAACCGTATCGTATAAGTGGATTAAAGAACTATGTAAATACGTATATAATTTTTCTTATAAAATACTACGATTAAAACTTGGCAAATTAGTAATCTGTCAATTAAATTAAATCGTTCCCAAAGTAAAGTAGCCTACAGACTTGTCCAGCGGCTCGACAAACAAAATGACTAACGAGAGACAATATATTTGAGTGGTGGGGGTGGCATTAGCCTTAAAAACAAACAAGAAAATGACAAAGTGGGCGAAGGAATGGTTTTTGAAGAAACACCATTATTCCCATAATCTGTTAAATCAGCTGAAACTGGACCCGAGAGATTTAATTTTCCATAAATACGGAAGACGGCGATACGCTTCTACCGTGCGAGCAAAAATTATTTGCATCAAAGAGGGCCTTGCATCTAAGGAAGTAATGCTTAGCCGTAGAGCTTAATACCTGTTGGGTGTCAGTAACTACCTGAATTAACAATCAATCAGTTATTCCGTCATCTTTGACAGTCGTTACAAGTAATTTGATTCATCGCTAATTTTTCCAATTTCTTGAACAATTCACACAATGGGCTTTACGGAACAGCACAAAACATTCATGGTTGAAGCGTATTTTCGAAACGGGGTTAGAGTAAATGGTGAGTGGCAAAACAATCCGGGGTTTTGCATGGACGATTTTCACGAACATTTTCCTAACGTTGCTTTTATTGCTGGGGATTATTATCATTGCCTAAAAAGAACCGTGGCTGTGTTTAGAGAAACAGGTTCTATACAACACAAAAAAGGAGCAGGAAGACCATTTGTAAGAACAGAATAACGTGTTGCAAACGTTCGTGAAATAATGCAAAATACGCAAACAAATTGTATAAGACGCCTGTCCCAAGAAGTGGAAAGATCTTATGGAACATGCAGCTAAATGTAGTTCCTTATAAAGTGCAAGTATTCCAAGAAATATAAGCCGCAGGTTTTGAAAGACGCAGGAATTACTCTCTGGTCAACACTTCCGAAAATATGAAGAGACGTGTGAATTTATGCTTGGAGCCAATATCAGCAATTTATATAATTATTCTTCTTTCTGTATATTCTTACTTTGTTAATTTTGTAAACAACAAAAATAAATTTGTATTTATTTGTCTACGTATTTTATTACTCATTAGTTGGGCATATCATGTCATAATATGAATTTGACAAATTTTAACCTAGATTTGGTTAGATATATCGTCCCTATATCATTGTGATCTAAACCACGCCCTACGTTTTTTAATCCAAGCCCTCTTTGATGCAAATAATTTTTGCTCGAACGGTATATAGGACTTTAAGGACAATTGTCTATTATCTCACGTTATCGTGAAGGAAGAACTGTGTTGTAATATGAAAATCCGATAAATCAGAAACACTGTTAATATCCTTAAACTGATATAAATCGTAGGTCCCAAATTAAAGGGTTTATTCGAAATGCGGTAAAAAAATGTCTATAATAATTATTATAGTTTTGGGTAAAACTTTTTTAAATCACGTATTTCTAGCGACTTACTTCTTTCTTGCATTTCCACAATGGCTTCCACGTCCTCCATGCTGAGCACTTTATTCGACCCTTTACTGCTGCTAGATAAACTGCTCATCCGATCTAAACTATCGGCTGATCCAAGTGATGACCTAAGCAAATAATAGTATTAAATTATATGTACAGGGTCTTTCAATGAGGACTGAACAGGGGCTCATTTTTGAGCTTTCTTGTATTTAAAGAAAAATCCAAAATAGCCAATCGATGTACTTTTTCCTGCAGAATTCAAAAATGAAACCAAAAATTTATTTGAACCAGAAACAAAAGAGTTACGCTATGGATAAGGTGTTTTTTTAAATGGAACATAGCTTTTTTTTGGAACGAGTGATTTTTTTTTGTCCGTTCTGATTAAAATATTTAATATTGTGACAGCTATTTTTATTAAATTTTAATGTTTTATCCAGTATAATTTAACTTTAACCTGTTTGAAACATACACTAGGTAATAAAGGTATAATCACCTTTGAATCCTTCAAAGTCATTTCGGCAATATTATAGTAAATTTGTCAAATTTTTTGACTTTGAAGGATTCAAAGGTGATTATACCTTTATTACCTAGTGTATGTTTCAAACAGGTTAAAGTTAAATTCTACTGGATAAAACATTAAAATTTAATAAAAATAGCTGTCACAATATTAAATATTTTAATCAGAACGGACAAAAAAAAATCACTCGTTTCAAAAATCGTATAAGAAAAGCTATGTTCCATTTAAAAAACACCTTATCCATAGCGTAACTCTTTTGTTTCTGGTTCAAATAAATTTTTGGTTTCATTTTTGAATTCTGCAGGAAAAAGTACATTGATTGGCTATTCTGGATTTTTCTTTAAATACAAGGAAGCTCAAAAATGAGCCCCTGTTCAGTCCTCGTTGGAAGACCCTGTACCTACATACTATGTACCGGGTGAGTCAACGATTGCGCGGAGTAATTTTAGGCCTTGAAGATAAGATTTGTCGATAATGAGCTTTTGTATTGGATATCTGGCACATTTAAAAAATATTTTGAATTATACAGGGTGCGCCCAAAAAGTAGGGTGTCATAAAGTTAAATTTTTTTAAATGGGACACCCTATATTTGAATACATTTATTAATTCTACGTGTTATTTCACACATTTTTATTAATGGTTTAATATACGAAAAAGTTGTAGTTTTTAAGATAATTCGACTTATAATGAAAATTTTGCATTTGCAACCATCTCATTGTTGTGAAAATGCTACTTAAATTTTGCAACTAAGCGATTCATAATTTTACTTAACTAACCTACTAATGCCTGTATGCTCCGTTTTAACGTTAAGTTCAGCTTTATAAAGTCATACTTAAAGTTAAGATAATCTTTTTTATGCATCGCATCTAGATTAAGTTGTCTTTGTAAAGGAAACAATACATTTGGCAACGTTGAAAAATTTAGTGATTTTCTTTATTTTACTGTTTTCTACACTGATATGTCACGAATATTTTCTGTGCTTATACCCTTTATTTTTCTGTGGCTTATCCTATTCCTAACAACCTAACCTCATATTTACCGCGCCCTTGCGATTTGAACCGGCGAGTTTGATTAAAATCAAAAGTTTATTCTTGTTATTACTTTTTATTTCAACAAAATGGGTGAAAATGACAAAAAAAAACGCAAACTTATTAGCCATTTAAGATATTTTTATTTAAAAGTATGCCTAAAGAATTATCGCTGTACTTACAAATCATTATTAAATTCTTATAAATGTTCAATTTCTTGTAAAATTGCACTTGTAAAACCGTGTTCTTTCGTAAGCGAAATCGACGGAAAAACGATAAATTGTCCAGAGTAACAAAATACTCTTCTCTATCGTATTGTCTGCGTGGGAAAGCCATTTCAATTATATCGATAACATCAAAATCGTCTTCCAAGAAGATAGCGTCTTCCACTTTCATATATTTTTTTTAAAGTTGAAGCAAAACAGTTTAGTATTTTTATTCAAGCACAATCTTTTGCAGAAATAAAAAAAATCTTAAATGTTAATGTTATTTCTTGTCAGATAATGACAGTAATAACCTAAGTCATACAATAAGAATAACTTAATTTCTTAAGTCCAGGATTTTAATAACTTAAAATTAAGAACGACTTTTGCTTGTTTTGTTGTTCGTGCATAAGCATTTTGTGACTTAAGTCGAAAAGGTCCACTAAGTAAGAAATTATGCTTACGGTGCATACGGCTATAAGTACTTAAAGTCAAAAATACATATTCACTATGAAATATTTGACGTCTCATTTACAGGGTGTTTACTTTCTAGGACCAAGGTAAGAAAAGTTTTAATTGAAAAATATCACTTTTATTAAATGGAACACACTATATATTTTTTTGTCATCTTATAATATAGCTCGTCATAAACTCTTCAACTTTTGTAAAGAACGTCCTATCCCTATCTCTAATAGTTTTTGAAATATTTTGATATTTCGAGATTTAATGTACTCGTTATAGCATTTTTTGTCAATGGATCACGCCTGTTGAATCAAACATTTTCATTAAATTTTGAAAACTTCGAGGACTGGGTGTTCGCCGCTCGGGATATTTCATTCCGTATAGTTGTTCAGCAAAAAGACACTTTTTATCCGCCTCGCCCAAAACATAAATCATGGATTTATTCAATTTTTGAAAAATTCATTTTGACTACCAACTAAACTTTGCAGTAAAAAGGCTTAATTTTTACATTTATCTGATTCTTACTGTGTCATCCACTTCCATTATTTTCATTTATTTTCCATGGTTATTGTGATCCATTGACAAAAAATGCTATAACGAGGACATTAAATCTCGAAACATCGAAATATTTCAAAAACTATTAGAGATAGGGATAGGACGTTCTTCACGAAAGTTGACGAGTTTATGACGAGCTATATTATAAGATGACAGAAAAATATATAGGGTGTTCCATTTAATAAAAGTGATATTTTTCAATTAGAAGTTTTCTGACTTTGGTCCTAGAAAGTAAACACCCTGTAAATGGGACGTCAAATATTTCATAGTAAATATGTATTTTTGACTTTACTTAGTAAGTATGTTAGCTTTCAAGACCACGCCACTGACGGTGTCGAACAATATCGCCTTTGCCTTGAAGGATTCAACGATAAGCTTTTGATGATGTCAGCAGAATATAGTTTTAAGCCAGAACGCAGGACAGTCTTGAATACGAGATCAAACATAATTAACGCTAATTTCGTTTGTTAATTATTCTTGAGCAATAAATCAAGAGTTTTTCGTTAATTGTTTCTCATTTCATCTAAAAGCTATCATCAGAAGTGGGATACCTCCTTTTTTCGCTTTAAATAAAGGGGGAAGAACCAAAGAGAAGAAAATCTAACACAAAACTTTACGCGATCAGTGTTAAAATGGCGGACTATAATAGAAGCCTCGTTAGTAATTACAGTGATAGTGACAGTACAGACAGTGAACCTGATCAAGAGAAATCGAAGTGCAAAAATAGTAGTGACAAGAAAATTATGGAAATGTGGGAATTGCAGCATAAAAGTAACCTGCAGCTGCAAAAACAAATGATACAGGTTTTAACAACAATGGCGACCCAACACAGTCCTGTTGAAGCCGCCTCGCCCAGTTCTTCACATTTCGCGCATGCGCAAATCCATGAAAATGCTACTGCCGCCGCGTCGCAGATTAGACTTTCTAGTTTTGATCCCGATGATACTCCGTTCAATATGACCGAATGGATAGATGATGTCACCCGTATTCAGCAGGAAATTGGCATGTCAGATACTCTGATAGTGTTAAAAGCTGGTGACGCGTTACGTGGGCGAGCAGCGCGATTTTATAAACATTGGAAGCCAGTTGTGCGGGATTGGGTTTCATTTCGGCGCGATTTCGAAGTTGCTTTTCCGGAACAGGGTACTCCTGCTACAAGAGTGCGCGCATGTTTAGCCATTAAGAGCTCCAACTTTGCCTCGTTGGTTGAATATGGAAACGCGAAACTTGCTGCAATAAAACGCTTTTATTCTAAATTTCCATGGGATATTATTCTAAGCCTTTTGGAATACGATGTGCAGGATTCTGAAGTTAAAAATAGAATTTGTCTTCAGACACCATCATGTGAAGCTGACCTGCTAAGACTACTTGCGGCATGTGATGCTCGAAATATTACAGAAAAAAAGACGTCAGCTGAAAACTATGTTGAGTATCAAGAGCGATCCAGAAAAAGACGTCATGACTCCTCTAATAATTCGCGCGCGAAAGTTTTTCCCGGAAGATGTCGAAAATGCAATCGATACGGACATAAACAAACAGACTGTAGAAGCGTACTTAATCAAAATAAAGCTGGACCTTCTGAAGTGAAAGCAAGTGTCCCATATCTAGACGGGAATCCCAAAATTCGTGTGTGCAATTTTTGTAAAAAAACAGGGCATACAGAAGACGTATGCTATCGTAAACAAGGTGCTTCTAAACGTGTGATGTTAACTCAGAAGACACGTTTCACAAGATCGTTCCCCATGGGTACAATAACCCACAATAAGAATATGCTGTCAATTTCGTATTTAGTCGATACTGCTGCGGATGTATCGATACTTCACGAGAAGATTGCTAAACGTCTACATTTAGAAATTGCACCAAACGACTCGCCGATTTTAACAGGAATGGGAAACAGCATTACTCGCTCTATTGGAAAATGCAATACAATTATGGTGACCTCAACAATAACCTTGGAAATTGATTTTATTGTGGTCCCAGATGGATCTATCCCTGGTAATGATATCGATGCTCTTATTGGACTGGATGTATTGCAGAGGCCAGGAATCAAAGTGGAAGTTAATGCAGAGGGTGTCGATATAGTTCACGATTTACTGTATTTTAATCGTATTCTGAGTTTGCGTACTTTGGATATTCAAGATGTAAATGTGTCAGGATTGGACGAGCAAGTAGCTATCACAGTAAAAGACATAGTGAAAACTGCATGGATGCAAACTCCACCTGCCGTGACAACTGGAAAATTACAAATTACTCTACGGGATCCTCAACCAATTGCATACCGTCCGCGCCATTTGTCTTACGCCGAACGTCTACAAGTGAAGCGCATAATAGATGAACAGTTAAAAGATGGAATAATTCGTGAAAGTGATTCCGCTTACGCTAGTCCAATTGTATTGGTAAAAAAACTTAATGGTGACGTCAGATTATGCGTGGATTATCGTAGCGTTAATAAACGTGTTCTGCGCATGAATTTCCCTCTTCCAAGAATTCAGGACCAAATTGACGCCCTTTCAAAGGCAGTTTATTTTTGCAAACTTGACATGAAAGCAGGTTTTCATCAAGTAGAGATAGAGGAAGACTCGAAACATATAACTGCTTTTGTTACACCTGATGGCTTATACGAGTATAACCGCTTACCTTTTGGTTTTGTAAATTCTCCGACTTGTTACCAAAAAGCAATCAATAAAGCATTGGGACCCTTAAGAGACAGCATTGCTTTTGTTTACATTGACGATGTGTTGTGTCCATCAAAAACTGTTGACGAAGGTATAAATAATCTGCGAGAAGTGATAAACATTTTATCCAAGTCTGGGTTTGTGTTAAATTTATCTAAGTGTAAATTTTTTCAAAGGTCGATTGAATATCTGGGCGTATTAATCGAGAGCGGTAATGTGCGTCCTAATCCCCGAAAAGTCGATGCGCTCGCTCAGACTATTGCACCAAGTGACGTAAAAGGTGTGCGACAATTTTTGGGTTTAGCCGGATATTTTCGGCGATTCATAAGAAACTTTGCTTGTTTGACAGCTCCGATCGCTGCGTTATTGCGTAAAGATGAACTTTTCGTGTGGACTGCAGAATGCGAACAAGTGCGTTTGGAATTAGTACAAAAATTAACAGCACAACCAGTTTTAAGCATTTTTGATTCCGCCTTGACAACCGAATTACATACTGATGCTAGTGCGCTAGGCATTGGAGCAATGTTGATCCAAAAGGGACATGATAAACTACCACATCCTGTGGCCTATTTTAGTCGACGTACCACCCAGTGTGAAGCAAAATATCACTCTTACGATTTAGAGACATTAGCAGTTGTGGAAGCAACGAACTATTTCCGAGTCTATCTATATGGCATACATTTCACTATTTTTACAGACTGTAATTCTGTACGTGCTACTGCCCTAAAAAAAGAACTTCATCCCCGTGTAGCCAGATGGTGGATCAAGCTACAGGATTTTAATTTCAATATTGAATACAGACCTGGTTCAAAAATGTGTCATGTGGATTATCTTAGTCGAAATGTTCCTCCAAAAAAAATAATGATTACACGTGCCGCTCTCCCCACTACACGAAAATCGATTGGCGAATATCAAGCTGAAGATCCATTTTGTCAGAGTGTGCTAGCTAAAACATGTACTGAACCCGAATTCTCCATCAAAAATAACATGGTTTATTGGAAAAGTACAAACGATGGAATAAGTCGTTGTTTTGTACCAGTAGCTGCCCGAATGCAGGTTCTACAATTATATCATGACGAATCGTCACACATTGGTGTCGATAAAATGCTAGCCAAACTTCGTGAAGAATTATCGTGGCCGCATATGGGAAAAACAGTAAAAAAAATATGTAGCAAATTGTCGCTCTTGCATTCTAGGAAAATCTCCAAGTGGCAAGAAAAAGGGACTCTATCAACAAGACCTGAAACCAACAGCAAAATTGGAAACTTGGCACATTGATCATGCGGGGCCGCTTATTAAATCAAATAAATGCACGCAAATTTTAGTAATTATTGATGCGTTTACTAAATATGTACGATTTTGTCCCATTAAACAGAAAACAGCTGATTGCAGCATCAAAGCTTTAAACGCTGTGTTTGCAGATCTAGGCACGCCCACTCGAATAATAGCCGACCGAGGAACTGCTTTTCAGTCCAATAAATTTAAACAATTCCTTGCTGATAAGTCGATTGAGCTACATCTCATTGCTACAGGAGTTCCTAGAGGAAATGGACAGGTAGAACGAGTAATGAGATCATTATTTAATGCCATGCGTGCAATATTAAACGACAAAGATGAGAAAAAATGGTTTAAATTCCTTCCCACCATCGAAGACGATTTTAATGTGACAATCAGCAAATCCACTGGTTTATCGCCCCATGAACTTATGTTTGGGTCAACATGTCGTTTAAATGCCGCCGATCAGCTGTTAGCCGAACTGCCAATTCAGCGCAAGGTCGTCGATAGTAATATAATACAGGACCAGGTGATTAAACGTCTGGAAAACCTACGACAGAAGACGATGACTGATTTTAATTCGAAGCGTACAGAGGCAGTGCCGTACTCAGTAGGTGACAAAGTAGCAGTGCAAGATAGTCAACTTGCTTCAGGGGGTAAATTAAAACCCAGATTTCAGGGACCATTTGAGGTGACTCATTGTTTACCCAATGAAAGGTATGCCTTAAGACGGTTAAATGGACGTCGATGGACAACCGTCGCCGCACATGAGCAATTACGAAATTGGCCCCAATAAGGTCTGTTATAAATTTTTTATGTTTTTTTTTTTTTGTTCTTTTTTGTGGAATATAAGCAACGGCTAGTACCTTCAGTACGTAACCGGTAGCTATGGATAATATAAGCAACGGCTAGTACCTTCAGTACGGAACCGGTAGCTATGGATAATATAAGCAACGGCCAGTACCTTCAGTACGTAACCGGTAGCTATGGATCATATAAGCAACGGCTAGTACCTTCAGTACGGAACCGGTAGCTATGGATAATATAAGCAACGGCTAGTACCTTCAGTACGGAACCGGTAGCTAATGACAGATAGTTTGGAATCGAAAGCTTAACACTTTACGGTATATACAACATTGTAATGTAGCTTTTTGCTATGTTTTTAAATGACTTAGAAAAGAATCAATTAATAGACTACTAGGTTAGATCTTCTATATGCAGCTGAATGAGAAGCTTATCTCATTTTATTATTTTCTTGAAATGATATGTTTTTACTTTTCAAGTTTTTTTTTCTCCACAGTTTCGCTGGGTGATGGTGCGAGGACGCTCCAGTGTCAGGAAGGCCGTGTTAGCTTTCAAGACCACGCCACTGACGGTGTCGAACAATATCGCCTTTGCCTTGAAGGATTCAACGATAAGCTTTTGATGATGTCAGCAGAATATAGTTTTAAGCCAGAACGCAGGACAGTCTTGAATACGAGATCAAACATAATTAACGCTAATTTCGTTTGTTAATTATTCTTGAGCAATAAATCAAGAGTTTTTCGTTAATTGTTTCTCATTTCATCTAAAAGCTATCAAGTATAAAAATTATGAATCGCTTGGTGTCAAAATTTAAGTAGCATTTTCACAACAACAAGATGCTTGCAAATGCAAAATTTTCATTATAAGTCGAATTATCTTAAAAACTACAACTTTTTCGTATATAATAAAAATGTATGAAATAACACGTAGAATTAATAAAAGTATTCAAATATAGGGTGTCCCATTTAAAAAAATGTAACTTTATGACATCCTACTTTTTGGGCGCACCCTGTATAATTCAAAATAATTCAAACCCGAAATCTTATGATAAATACTTTTTCGATGCCATTGCGATGGTTTTTAGCTGAATCTTTTTTGTAATGGAAACGGAACGTAACCTACAAACCATAATATAATACAAGTATACAAGACCTATTGAGAACCTCTTTTTTTTTAACCTTACTAGCTCGTAGTTAGGTTCATAGCCTATCCAAACCACGTGATTTTTAACGGCGGCTGTAGGCAAACAACGCTAAATGCCACCAGGAATATCATTTTTATGGTCACATAAACCAACAAAGCAGTATTTACCCACAGTTGCCATTTTTGACACATCGTTAGAATGCTTAATTTGTACGAAAATCTATAATCTAAAACTTCTTAAATCTTATAGTCTTACCGTTTAATTTCAACAGTCCTATTCATTTCGCTTCCAACCTTATCCTCCTTGTAGGTAGCATTAATCTGATTATCCTGCTTCTCCATACAGTAGCTTAGCCGATTCAAATCCATATTTAAATCGGACGACGAAAATCTCTTCTTTAGGTTCTCTATACTGTCACTCCTCAAAATCACCGTCCTGGTACTCGATTTCGAATCCTCCGTACTGTCCTTGTTACTGTTGTTCATATCATTCTCGATACTCTTAGATACATCTCTATCTAAAACGTTAATACCTTTTGACAATGACATTTCGTAGGTTAAATTAAGACTCAGTCTATTGTTTTTGAGGTCGGACTTTCTGAAGGTCCCGTTAGGTTTCGGCGATCGCCGGTAGGTGCCGTTGTGGTTCCCTACTGACGATTGGTTCGATTTTGTGCTGTGTGTGTCCTCTGCGTTGAAAGGTTGGGGAGTTGTGTCGATTTGATATGTACCGTTTTTCTTGTCCGTGTTTGAACCTGCTGTAACATTTATTAAAATGTAGATATTTTACACAGGTTTTGTTTCATACAGGAATGAGAAAAAATTATTGAAAAACCCGGAAAGTGATTGACAATTTACATTAAATGCAATTTAGGAAAAATATTTCAAATAAATGATTTTTAGAATTGAAGGTCACATCTAAAGTACAAAGTTTAAATATCAACAATGCAATTGCAATATTTTCGCAGCAAGCTGTTTTTTTAAAGTTGAATTATATTAAATATAACAAATATATTAAATATAGCAAATTTTGCTTGTAGATGACATATGAAAAACTTTTTAATACGCCTTGGCGAAGCCATTGTGAAAGGAAAGTTTAGAAAAAAATTAAGTTTTTCATAAATAACCCCCATTTTATAATTCATCTAAAACTTAACAGAAAATGCCACAATATAAGTTAACCTTATACACGTATTCTAATTTATAAAACAGCTAGAAGTTTAAGTTCTAATAAAGAAAATTCTTACATGTTCGAAATCGGTAAAACATAAATAAAATTTTGCGAGATAGAATACGGTTTTTAACATGCTTTTATTAGCTTCTGTATGTATGTATGTTTGTTTGCTTGTAACCGACTTCTTTGAACACGATTTTGACCCACTTTAAACGGTCAGATTTAATTTAAATGTTGTAGACTTATCAAGAACCGCTTACAATACAATAATCTACACGCAAAAAAAATTCCTGTCAAATTTTGACAGCTGTCAAGTATAAAACGAAGAAGCGATTTTGACGAAACAAATTATAGGGTCGTATAGTATTCGATGCGGAGACTTCGGGAAAAGCAAAAATTCTCCTGTCAAAATTTGACAGCTGTCAATATGTCAAATCGTTTAAAAAAATGATATGAATGAAAAAACTATAACGTCGTACGTATATCGACGGTAGAAAGTTGAAAAAAATACGAAAAAAATTCTCTTGTCAAAATTTGACACCTGTCAATATGTCAGAATTTTCAAAAATTTGCAAATATCGTTCTTTTCTTATAATTCGGCATAAACGATCGGGTTTGTTCGGGTTTGTATGTAACCGACTTCTTTGAACCCGATTTTGACCCACTTTAAACGGTCAGATTTAATTTAAATTTTGTAGACTTATCAAGAACCGCTGACAATACAATAATCTACTAATCTAGCTCAATCCACTCAAAAAAAAATTTTTCTTAACAATAACTCAAACTAAAAAATGAAAAATAAATATAGTTTAAAAAAAAAACAAAAAAACACGCTTTAAATTAATCAGACTAAAAAGCAGAAAATAAATACAGTTTAAAATAATTCTTAAAATTCTTAATATAGGCAGAAAATAATAATGAACGATAAACATTAGTATTATTGTGAAAAAAGCGAGGGGTGCTCGATATACGAAAAATATAGCACAAAGCCCCCCACGCTTTTTTCACAATAATACTAATGTTTATCGCTCATTATTATTTTCTGCCTATATTAAAAATTTCAAGAATTATTTTAAACTGTATTTAGTTTCTGCTTTTTAGTCTGATTAATTTAAAGCGTGTTTTTTTGTTTTTTTTTAATTATATTTATTTATTTCCTCCTTTTCAAAAATATTGCTAACTCACTTAATGGGAACCCTTCACAATCTATAAAAAGTTTTTATTTATTTCGTCGCTTATTTTAGTGATCTAATTTATATCCGTTTGAATTAATCTGCGAAGCTAGGTACCAACAAATATTCGGTATATCTAATAATACGTAGGGCAGTTACCTTCGTATTAATTTATGTCCACTGTGTTGAAACTGTAATTTGATAAAGAGAATATTTAAAAACAGAGGGTGACTCAGAATGAAGAGGATATCGTTTTATGGTCCTATGAACACAATTGACTAAATTTCATGATGATTTAAAGGGGCCACTTTAATTTTTATTATTGGTTTAGACAGCCTAATGGCATAATTAAAACACTCCTTGGATGACGATTCTTTAAAAAAGGGTCAAGATTAAAATTTGTGTCTGTTGTGAACTCAAGCATATTGAAATAAATATTCATGTATTTTCGAGTGTATTTTATTGTTTTTAAGCTATATAGTTTCACCCCCTTAATTACTCCTAAAAAACAACATTTTTTTCCATCGTCAACGTCCCAATCATTAAGCTAATGTCGTTCACTTTTGAAAAGTTTAATAGTCAAAAATAAAATTTATTTGGAAAAATAACCGTTTATTCTCGAGTAAGTATCTTTGTTTTCCTTATAGTATGACAACCTGGGCGAAATTGTTATGCCTACTTATTTTAACTTTTCGAATTTCCCAAGGGCAAGGGTGGAGGAAAAGATTTGCTGTGCTAAGTTACATTTTTAAAAGAAACGATCAACTTAGCCGTTGGCCAATGTTGCCAGGTCTGGTGAAGCCCATCTGGTGAAAACTTTTTTTTAAAAGTCTAATATGCATTTGGTAATTTTTCGACACTGAAGTATTTATACTTTTATATCTTAAAAAAGTGGGAGAAACATGCAGACTTTCAAAAATGGATGCAGCATATAAAATATGCAATAAAGACAATATAAATGGTATACATAAAGCTCCTGTTTTGTTAATATACCGGGTTAGTATAAAGTACCGAAACACTTTAATATCTTCAAACCCGCTAAAGCTATGCTTAAAATATTCGGTATTTGGAGGTTTCTGGGTATGAGGAATTGAACAATGATATCGGCACCGTTGCCAGATTTCCTAGTTTTGCGCTACACATAGTCGTTTCGTTATCTTAAATGAAATGCCCCCATTTATAATTACTGCAGTTAATTGATCGTCTCAAACTTAGTAAGATCCTAAATTTTCAAAATTTTATTCCTACTAGTTGCTGGGATATGACAACACCACATTTTCAGTAAAAAGTACCGGAACGCTTAAATATCTTCAAAACTGCTAAAGTTGCGCTTAAAAAAATTGGCATTTGGAGGTGTCTGGGTATGGCGAATTGAACAATGATATCGACACTGTTGCCAGATTTCTCAATTTTGCGCTACACATAGTCGTTTTGTTATCTTAAATGGAATGCCCCATTTATTTTTACTGCAATGAATTTAGCGTCTCAAACTTAGTAAGATCCTAAATTTTCAAAATTCTGTTTGCACTTGAAGATACTAGTCAGAAAGTTTCTGGGACTTATTTTAGAATGAGCATTAAATTTATCGGCAACGCCCGAAAATTAAATACCTTATGAACAAGTAGGATCTTACTAAGTTTGAGAAGCTAAATTTATTGCAGTAAAAATAAATGGGGCCATTCCATTTAAGATAACAAAACGACTATGTGTAGCGCAAAATTGGGAAATCTGGCAACAGTGTCGATATCATTGTTCAATTCGCCATACATAGACACCTCCAAATGCCAATTTTTTAAAGCGCAGCTTAAGCGGTTCTGAAGATATTTTAGCGTTCCGGTACTTTTTACTTAAAATGCGGTGTTGTCATATCCCAGCAACTAGTAGGAATAAAATTTTGAAAATTTAGGATCATACTAAGTTTGAGACGATCAATTAACTGCAGAATAAATCGGGCATTTCAATTAAGATAACGAAACGACTATGTATAGCGCAAAACTAGGAACTCTGGCAACAGTGCCGATATCATTGTTCAGTTCCCCATACCTAGAACCCTCCAAATCAGAGAACTCAAAGCAAACGAGAAGCGACAGCTCGGCGTTTTGCGTGTTCTGTTTTGGTACGCGCATGTGGCAAATAAGTTGTGTATCGCTAAAAGCCATGTGCTCGTCTAAGTTGTGTTGAGTCCGCGAGCTGACGTTGCGCCTAGCTAATTGTGATATTATTTTGTTTTCATTCTGTTACATTTGCACCTGTACTAAAAAGTAAGGTCGCTCAGTGTAGAAAATAAGCAAGTTTTCTCGGAGTATTAAGTTGTGGATCGACCGTTATCGTTGTGTGAAGGTCACTGAAAAACGACCAGTCGATATCAAAGGTACCGACAGGTATTGTCGCTTCTGGTTTGCTGTACTGTTCTGTGCTCCAAATACCGAATATTTTAGGCATATCTTTAGCGGTTTTGAAGATATTAAAATATAACCGCATAGCAGCGCAAGTGTCGAAGGATTTGGAAATGAATAAAACAAAATTGTGGAATCTAGGTTCCAAAATATTAAGTGGCATTTTGCACAGTAAAAAAAAATAATTTCGTCAAATAATGAAAATTGTTTTAACTTTTCAGTTACAGCTGATACTATCAAAAAACATAATAATAGTATGTAGGTATAAGTAACCATTCAATCAGTCTGTTATTTAACCTGCCTATTTGTTACAATAATGTGTCTTATTATATCAAGAATTTTGTTTTAGTCTGTAATAAAATGTGTTTCAAAGCAATATATTTTATTTTACATATTATGTGTTGTATGTAAATATGCGAAAAATTAAAAATCTAGTGATATTTATTTTTTTAACCTGACAACATTGCCGCTGGCTCATGGGCGTACGCAAAGAGGGGCAGGGGGGCATTTGCCCCCCCCCCCCCCCCCAATAATGTTGAAAATAATTTAATAATTTCCTTATTTCTAAACCAAAGATAAAAAGAATCAATTTCTCTGTGCCTGATAGCAAAGTATTCTGCGCTGTTGGAACCTGTGGCCAATATCTTGCAATCTAAAAAAGTTTAGATTTATTGCAATGTTCAAATCATATCAAAAGAGTATTAGATGTAATTAAACATCATCGCGAATCTGCAGAAGAAGTCGTGCTTAGCTGAAGCCAGCACACATGCCGAAAACCTCGGAATAGAGTTACAGGTGCCAAGGATAGTAGGGCGACAGCAAAATCGTACGAACATTCCAGCTAGCAACCCGCCAGAATACTGGAGAAGATCTTTGTTAATACCTTATTTGGACTCTCTGATAATATCTTTGGAGCAACGCTTTTCCGATGGAAACCTACCAGCTTTCGAACTATTGTCACTGCATGCATCCGTTCGTTATGCTCAACTTGCCATTGAGTAAATTTAAGATGCGTATTAAACAATTTTCAGAATTCTATAATTTAAACGGGCTTGACGATGAAGCCGAATTATGGTACAACTTATGGAAAGAAAAAAAAATTAATAAAGAGGAGTTAAAAAGTTTGGAAGTAGCAGAAGTGGTAAAAGAAGCAGATTTTTTTTTCCATTAACAAAAACTGCTCTACATATTTTGTTAGCACTGCCATGTACAACAAGTACCGTAGAAGGCTCTTTTAGTACTCTACGCAGAGTTAAAACTTGGTTAAGGTCCACAATGGCAGGCAATCGATTAAGCGGTTTGTGTATGCTGAGTGTACACCAAAAATTAGTTTCACAAAAAAATAAACACATAGAAGAAGAGGTTTTGAGCAGATTTGCAGAAGATCCCAGACGTTTCGTTTTGCTATAATACCTAGATTAAGATAAAAAATAATGAGTATGTATAAAGTTATAGTTTTCTGGTTTTCGTTTTTTTTTGTTTATTTTAAAAAACACCTTTTTTATTTCTAACTTTTACTTTTTACATTTGCCCCCCCTAAATTTGATGCTGCGTACGCCCTTGCGGTGCTGGCTTTGCTTTGCTATTCTAAAGAAGCTTAAAGGAACTCCATTAATATATTTTTAACACAATATGGAAATGAATCATTCAGGACTTGTTTACAAACATTTTTACTCAAATGCCCTACCTTCTCAAGTAAACAATAAAAATCATCCATAAATCCTGTAATACAATAATACATCTGTCTGTTTTTAATGATTTTAATAAGATAATTTATAGAACTGATAATTGATACATCGATAACCTTAAAAACTTAAAAATATGTATTATTGATTTCGATTTAATAGCAATGATGTCATGAGTCATAAATTAAACAAATCAATTAATTGTCTAAATAAATATAAACACTACCCAATACTGGTTAATTGAAGTATTTTTAGTGGAAATAAAAAAAAATTATGAAAGTTTATACAGCTAAAACGGTATAGCCTACATATGAAACGGCGGTTAGTTGTTTAATTTTCTCGCTGAGAAAGTATTGTAATCAGAATCACGAAAAAAAAATGTTTAAGATATTTATCAGATGTCGACGTTTTGGGGCCCCTAGTTTACGAAAAAGATTTTTTTCACTTTTCCGTCAGTCCGTCTGTTGGCTCAAAAGCTTAAAAACTACTTGACGGGGAATGACAAAATTTTGTATTATAAATCGGGTATTAACCCGGCTCGAAGCCGGGTTTAGTTTCGGTTTGCTATGTACAGGGTGAGTATCGGAAAAAATTAAGTTCTATTAGTTTTCGTTAAATTTCATAATCATTATGCAGGGTGTCTCACGGTAAACGTCCATTAGAATATTCCCGAAGGTAATCCTATTTGAACTGTGATGTGAGAGGAGAATATTCTCGAGAGCATATTCTCGAGAACGGGAATATTCTCGAGAATATTCTCTGTAAGAAAATTCTCCCGAGAATATTCTCTAGACAAGTTTTTCTACATAACACCGCCTCGATTTACACTGAAAAATTTTGCAATGATTTTTAAAATTTTGAGTTTCTCTAACCTTTTCTATAACTCTGGCAACAGTGACTCAGGGAAATCCTCTAGAAGCGCGAACGTATAATCGTATTTTTTAATAGTTAAATGTGATCTTTCTCTATTTGACTGTTTTTTTTGTTTAGTTTTTAGTTATTCTTGGGAAGATATGTTATGTTTTTTAAATAAAAATTTTATTTCTTTACGTTTGGTTTGATTAACGCCGTTCGCCGTTTGACATTTGCCGAAAATAAGCAGAATAGGTAATTTTTAATTTCTTTTTATTGCCATTTCTAGCGGTTTTCTTACCATTCTCAGAAAATTCTCTAACTTGAGAATATTCTCGAGAATATTCTCCAAAAGATAATTACCGAGAATTTTACATCACTACATTTGAATCCTACAAATTTGGACAATGGGTGTTCGGAGACGCTCATTTCAAGTTAAATTACAGCGACCATAGGCGACTTCCGGTTATACCGGAAGTTGTCCAAAACTTGTTTATTTTAAATGGCGGATTCTATATTTTTGTGCTCCTTTCTTTATTTCCAATATATTTTATTTAGTTCTTTATCCTACCTACTCTATCAGTTTCTAAAAAAAAAATGTTATTGTAATAGTAGCTATACCGGGTGTTTCTCAAAAGACGTTCACCCCTATAACTTTTTTATATTTATAGATATTAAAATAAAATTTTGATATGCATAAGAGATGAGTCTGCATTTATTGGCATACTTTCCAATTTGTTAGCACTTCCGGTTTGACCAGAAGTGACCTTGACTTTGATATTTTAAATGGGACATCTTGTATATTTTTACTTTTTTGGGTTCAGCATAACATTATGAGTGAAATGACACCTTACTTGTCATTTTTTGACGTGTTATAACATTTTTATGTTTATTTTCTATTTTCAATCCAGAGTGCTACTAATTAATTAAATCTGTTAATTTATAGTCAAGTAGTATATGAAAATTAAAATTATGTCATAATAATTGACTTTCTAAGTTTCACAAGTGTTTAAAAAATGAAATTTTGTTTTCTTGATGTTCACTCCATTTTTCCAAATGGAACGATGGTGGTTAACTAGAATATTTAAAACGAGCATTTTTTTCCAACAGTTTGATATATAGGTACTGAAAAATTTGCCTTAAATCCCAATCGCAAATTTAACATAATTTTAATTTTCATACAGTACTTGACTATAAGTTAACAGATTTAATTAATTTGTAGCACTCTAGATTGAAAATAAAAAATAAACATAAAAATGTTATAACACGTCAAAAACTGACAAGTGAGGTGTCATTTTACTCAGAATGTTATGCTGGATCCCAATAAGTAAAAATGTACAATATGTCCCATTTAAAATACCAAAGTCAAGGTCACTTCCGTGCTAACAAATTAAAAATTATGCCAATAAATGCAGACTCATCTCTTATGCATAATCTCAAAATTTCATTTTAATATCTATAAATACAGAAAAGTTATAGGGGTGAACGTCTTTTGAGAAACACCCGGTAGACGCGTGTCATTGTCAGTTAAAATTAATACATACTTTGCTTATCATGGCTTTCTTGCCAAAAATCAATAAGACTGTTTGATATTTGGGGAATGTTGGGAAAACGGTAAATGAGTTTAAAACTATTCTAGTTAGGTATAAGGATACCTTAAGCGGACATAGGAAATGTTCTCGCCTATCCATTAAGTAAAGTAGCAACGTAGCATCACATTTAAAAAATTAAGTAATTTTCATTTCCGATAGTTCATTATCGAGCACAATAATATCTAATTCCACAACCGGAATTTCGAGATTCCCTCGTTTATCTTTGAAAATATTTTAAGCGATAAAAGGTCAAAATTTGAGAAAAGACGGTTAAAGTAAGATACAAAAACTTTTAATAAAAGTTATTCGAAATGAAGAAAGGAACGCAAATAAAATATATCATACAGGGTGTTTCGTTTAAAATAAGCAAGGCTGAGACAACTTCCGCTGTTATTTCGTTTGAAGAGGGCGTCTCTGAAAATCCCTTTTTTTATGCAAATTTGCAGGATTAAAATCGCATTACTTTCCAAAATATTCTAATGAACTGTACCGTATATGTAAACTCAGGTCTTGGTATTAGCAGGGTGGTTGGGGGTATAAGAGACGCCCGGGGTTCGTTAATCAAAGTCAAATTGACAAGACCTTGACATGAGTTTGTTTATTAATAAATTGACGTTTTGTATATTATGTTATTTAGAGTTTTATTTATAAGTTTTGTCTTGTCTACTAAATGTTGTCTATGTTATTAATGTCAGGCTCATTTCGCATTTTCGGAACCAAATTTGGGTACCTAATAGTGCCGGGTTGGATGTCGCCGATTACAATATCTTTGTGCGTAACGTCGTGCAGCATCGGTTGAATTCGTTCTACATTCTCCAAACACTAATAACATATCAACTTTTTCACGCCTTGTAAAACTAATATTTTCCATGTTTTTTAAACAACAAACTAATTTACTTTGGCAGAAGTTGTCGGAATGTCAATTTTCTTCAAGGCATGATTTTGTTTTATCAGTTTTGCTGGTCACAGGCTACTTGATACATTTAAATCTAAATTTATTCTCAAAGGATGCTTTATTTTAGGAAAGTTCCAAGTTAACTTTTTAAAGATTTTTAATGGCAGCTTTTCTAAAACCTAATAGTGTATGGTATCAAAATAATCCTAATAAAATCATCTTTTTTCTTAAACCGACATGTTGCCGTTTAAAAAAAATGAGTTACTTATACAACTTTAAAGATTAAATTTAACAGCACATAGTAGGTATTGGACCAAAAATAGTAAAATTGTATTTTAAGGTATTCAAGCCCTCTAGATAAAACAATAAATTTGAAAAAAAATATTGTCTTGGTGACAAAAAGTGACAAGTGACTCGTTGTATTTAGAATGTTATATGGAGTCAAAAAAAGGAAAAATATACCAGGTGTGCCGTTCGACGTTCGACACTCCTTGTCGAAGCGCTTTACAAGACGTATCCCCTCCATTTCGTCCGGATCTCCGCGCGCCCCGATTGTTCGCCCCTTATAGTGGTGGGGGACTTACTTGTATCGCTGTTGCATCGCAATGTGACTTGAAATTTGTCAACACAACAACCCCTCTTTCATGAATGGCAATGAGTGGCATGCTTTGTCTATAGTGCTTGGTCTGAGGTTTTTTCCAAGATCAAAGAACTGAAATAAGTGATTTTAAGGTATTCATAGCCCTCTAGATAAAACAATAAATTTGAAAAAAAAAATATTTTCTTGGTGACAAAAAGTGACAAGTGACTCGTTGTATTAAGAATGTTATATGGAGTCAAAAAAAGGAAAAATATACCAGGTGTCCCATTTAAAAATCGAAAGTTTATGTCACTTCCGGTTAAATCGGAAGTTTCATAATGTTGAGTCACCTGTCAAAAAATGCAGTTTTATGTCGTATCGAATTTTATTCCATTATCTTGAAAAACAAAAAAGTTAGAGGGGCGAACCACCTTCCGTGAACACCCATTAATAGGGGTTTCGAAAATAAAATAAAATACAGGGTGTTCCATTTAAAATATCGAAGTTGCTACTAATTTTTGGTAGAAATGGCAACACTGTATCATCAAAAATATTTTATATAATTAGAGCATGGCCGTTTATGTAAATGACCTATGATGAATTACCTACCCTGTATATTCTGATCAGTGTGGCCATTGTTTATGGCTTAAATGAAAAATTGGCAGTTTTTCCACACCTTTTAAGCCCGCTAGCCGAGATCATTTTCGGTTTTGGATAATGACACGGACGCGATTCCTCTACATTTATATTATGTTCTGTACGTAAATGTAAGTACTTTAAAGACGAGTATTTGACCGCTTTCTGAATAAAATCAAAGAATCAGCGAGCACGTCACTATTCTAAATACTTAACTTAATTTTTAGAAAACTACACTTACCACTTAAATTCTGAACCTCAAAGGTGGCATTATTCACCACACTAGTCCCAGTACTATTATCCGAACTGCTCTCTTGTATAATCGTACTATTATTATCTGAAACATTTCTCCTTACAGTACCATTAAACGCCACTTTTTTCAAAAAACTTTCCGGCGTGTCCGAATTTAAACTGCTACAGCTCTCGGTAATACTCTGAAACATCGGCGCTTCGGTGTCTTGAAGTAAAGCAGTCTCCGTAAAGTCCTTATCTCGAATTTCTCGAAGCACAGGGTCATTTCTGATGAAACTACTATCCATGAGGTTGGCAAAGGTCGAGGAACATAACGAATTGACTAGACTTGGAGGTGACATATTCTGAAATGAGTCAACATCGGCAGAATTGACCATAAAGCTATCAAAATTGTGCAAACTTGTGGGCTGTGACAAGTCAAAGTGCAACGGCTGTGAAGCTATACTCTCCTGCTCTTCCTTGACCGTCTGAGGCCTCTTTGGACTGGGAGACATCTCAGAAGAGGAGTTCATATCGGTTCCATCACTTCCGCTCAGGTAAAGCTGTTGGTAATCGTTAATACTGGGGCGGATGAACTTCTTTTTAGGCCGAGTGAATGTGCGTGTATCGATGGATTTTGAGGACTTTAATTTTGGGATGATAAAACCGGGAGGGAGGTCTAAATTTGAAGGTAAATCACATTTTCCATAGAGCCAGTCTTGAGTGTTAATGTCCGATGTATTTTGTGCTTTGTACAACCTGAAAGAAGAACAATAGTGGTCATTCTTTAATTCTATTGGGGTCTAGATGCAAATCCCTCCAGGTCCAATTTCAATAAAAAATGAATTTCTCACAATAATTTTTTTTTTAGGGGCACAGGCATAAAGTATAATTTATTTAAAGATCAATTTCCACTTACAACCATTGAAGTAGAACTTTCCTTTTAAAGGGCAGAACATTAAGCCCACTCTTGACAACGTCTTATAATGTATAAAAACAGCTCTTTTTTACAATGGATGGATTTGATCATTTATATCACAGCCTGGTTAGTTAATTATTATTTAAAAGCTTTGCCCAACATTAATTTATAAATTAAAACTATTTCCACTTAAAACTGTTGTAATTATGGTCCAAAGAGGAGATTTTTGGATAAAACGAAAAAGTACCGAAATATTTCTCACGACATTTTATTAGAAAAACTAAGCCCGGTCGTAGCTCAGTGGTAGAGATACCGCTTACGGCTGTGGCGATCCGGGTTCGATTCCCGGAGTGGGCATACGCATAATAAAAAAAGTATGACCGAATTTTAGTTGGTTGGTGTAAGATCGTCTTTCGGAGGAGACGTAAAGCTGTCGGTCCCGGCCAACTCTGGTCGTTAAGTCACGCTAGAGGCGCTTGCGCGACCTGAAAACTCTAGCACCAGACTTGAGCACCACAAGTTACACGAACTTTACTTTACTTTATTAGAAAAACTGGGTGCCTATAGGGTGGCTGGAGACAGCATCCGACTTCTGGAGAACTACTTAGTGCCGCAGGCAACTGACCGCCTTCCGGGGGAAGTCGTCCGGTGAGGCGGGGCTATCGTACGGGGTACCTCAGGACTCGGTGTTGGGTCCGCTCTTTTTCCTCATTTATATTAATGACATAAATCACGCCGTACCCAACTTAAAATTGATATTGTTCGCGGACGATACCTCTGGAGTGGATGCTGATATAAGTATGGAGAGACTGGATGAACGAATGGATGCCTGTATGAGAGAGATTGAGTTGTGGTTTAGGACCAATAGGTTGGCTCTTAATGATAGTAAGACAGAAAATATTAAATTCGGACTCAGGGACATCGAGGGTGAAAATGCTGGAGAGGTCAGATTTCTGGGAGTGTACTTGGACCGTCTTTTAAAGTTTGATAGACATGTTGAACATGTAGCAGAACGTCTTGCAAAAAACATATTCTTACTAAAAAATCTAAAGAGGATACTCCCACACTCCTGTCTCCTCTTTCAGTCGTTAGCTTGCTACACTATCTTGGTTTGGGATCACTCTACACATTCGGCACGTATATTTAAATTACAAAGGAAAGCTGTAAGGATCGTTGCCGGACTCGACTACAGACAGAACGCCAGAGAGGCTTTTAAACAACTAAGCATCATGACTATTCCTTGCCGTTCCCTGTACGAGTGTCTACTTTATTGCCATAAAACCAAGCAACAGTTTAATCTGAACAGGTCCCGTCACAACTACCCAACTAGACAGGGAAACGAAATAAGAATAGACTATCATCGTCTGGAACGAACTAGAATGTCTTCCAACTATTACGGTCCTAAATATTACAACTGCCTCCCCATGCATATAAAAGAATTGCCTGAAATACGTTTTAAGAATGCAATTAGAAAACTATTATTGCACAACGCTTTCTATAGTGCTCAAGAGTTTCTGGATTTTAATATAATTTAAGCCAAATGCCTATGCTTCTCTGCTGGTACAGTGTAATGTGAATTTTAAATGTATTGTAATACTTTTTTATAAGCATGAATTTTAATAGGTATGTTGTAATGTACCTACTATATTGTATTGTATTTTAGTGTTAAAAACATAGCTCTAAGATTATTTTTTTTTACTTTGTGACGTCGGTGAAATATTATATTATTAACCGTAATATATTTGAATTTGGATTGTTTGTAACAGTCCTACATAGATATGACTTGGCGGACCTTGCATCTACACCCCTTAAATTAAATGATGAGGACTTCTTAGGAGTCCATACTTAGTTATAAGCTAGCCTTTCAAGATAATCTACTATAGTACCTACTTTTAACAAATAAAAATAAAAGTTAGGATTCCTAGAGTTGGGGATGGTCAATGGACCACTAGCTATTTGACTGGTCAAATTTGGTCAAAATCTGGTAGCATTTTATTTTGGTTTTAACAATTTGCTATCAACATTATTTATAAATTTGTGATCACTCCAGTTGACCTGCACCCTATCCCCATCTCAAAATCTAAAAAAATTTACGATCGTGTAATATCGGCATCGGTTATGGCACGACAGGCGGCAGATCGTTTATTTGGTTGTTCCCCGATCTTCCACGGCGACATCGCAGCGCTTAGTAGTTCTAATCATATTATTATTGTGATTATTTGTTGGCGTTTTCACAAATAATACCTAGTACAACTAATTTATAATAACTTGTTTTATTTTATTTTCAAATTTATTTTGGTCAATTGACCAGTCAATCAAAAATAATTGGACCGGTCAATTCCACAACCCTAATGGATTCCTCATAGGATTTATAAAATGTAAGGTGAGAATTATGTATAGGGTAGGGTGTTCAGTTTTTTGTTTTTATATTTTCCCTTATTAGTGAAGAGAAACAGATTCGCGGTTTTTTTAATACCTACCATGCTACTATTTTGAAAAAAGAGTGAGATACAGACTTTTTATAGAAGCTAGGGAAAATGTACTTTTGTAAAGATTCTATATTACTTATATTAAAAAAACTACTAAGTGCCTACTTATTTCAGAGAGCTATGTTTAAAACAATTTTTACCCTAATAAATGTAATGATGACCCTCGATTTTATTATTTTTGACTTAAATTAGGTAAAAATAAAAGTATGGTAACTTGGACCCAAGAATTAGTGAATATTAGGAATGGTTAAAAAGTGTATTTTTTCCGACATTTTTTTATCAAGTACCAAGTTGTGTTTGAAAATTCAACCCATTACTGCCTACTCTGTAATATCAATAAATTATTATAAAAGGCCTAAAGTAACTCCTATACTTATTTAATTCAAATTCAAATTAATTTTATTCTACTAAGGAACTACCGATCATACATTATGATTTGAGGTTCGTCATATAAAACTATAAAATTAACTAACTGAAGAGGCTTTTTACGTTATATATATTTCAGACAACTAACATTAAATGTAGGAGAAAAATCGACAAGATCAAAACCTTTTACGCAAATATGACATCGTTTAGGCGTTCAAAAAGTCTTTTAGCGTGTAAAAAGCATTTTTTATAAGAAAGTCCTTTAGTTTTCTTCCAAATATACCTGTTATTCCTCGTTATGGATTGTTTGAATTATACTGGTAGTTTATTAAAAATTTTGATGCAGGCATAGTGGGGAGATTTTTCATATTGTGTTGAAGTGTGTCTAGGGACTATAAGGCCATTTGCCTTTCTTGTAAGATAGTTGTGATTGTTTCTGTTTCCTTGAAATTCGTTCTTGTTCTTGTATACATATGTGGAGCACTTAAGGATGTATAATATTGAAGTGACTGTGGGGATTTTGTGTTTTTTATTTCTCTGCATGTTTGTGTTGGTTAACCCAAAGATGAGCTATTAGACGTTTCTGTGCTTGAAATACTCGGTTTATGTTTATTGCTTGTCCCCACAGTAAAATATTATAGCTAAGATGAGGATAGGCTAATGAGTAAGAAGTTATTTGAGTAGGGACATGCACTGTTGATCTTAACTTTAGTATAGGATAGTAAGCTTGTTCAATAGATTTTATTTTTATTAAAAATACCTATCATCAAAATAATTAAATGAATAGTAAATGTCTATATAAAAACAAAACACACCTGGTGGAAAAAAGTAGAAGATTTAATTTTCTATGGTAAAAAAAAATTTAAATTATTGTTCTATATATTTGCATGATTTATTGCAATTAGCATTAATTAATCATACATTAGGTAGGTAGTAAGGTCAAATTTTAATTTCATGCCTTTCCATGCAAAAAACAACCATTAACATTTAAAGTCGAATTTAAGGTTATAAGTAGACAATATTACACTTTAAAAACCAGATTTCCCAAATATAGTATACCAAACCTAAAGTCAATATCATAGGTCAGAGCCTTGACTTTAAACCAAGCTTTAAAATGGACCCTGGATCCTGGACTCCTTAGAAGGGGGGAGAATTCCCCTAGGGTTATTTCTAGATTTATCAAAAGCATACGATACACTAGATTATAATATATTATTCAGAAAATTGGATTCTTACGGAGTAAGAGGAAAAGCCCTAGACCTAATTAAATCATACTTATCAAAAAGAAAGCAACGAGTATTAATAAGACACGACAATCAAAAAATTCTATCAGATGAAGTTCTAATAAACATAGGTGTACCCCAGGGTAGTGTATTAGGACCAATTTTGTTTATTATTTATTTAAATAACATTACAGAAATATCGAAAAGTTACGAAAGTTGGTGCAAACTAACAAATTACGCTGATGACACAAACATCTTGATTAGTGATAAAAATTTGTTGCAAATTCAGGTAAAAACCAAAAATATCATGATGAATGCAGGTGATTGGTTTGCAAAAAATAAATTAATCTTAAATAGTAACAAAACTAATACGATAATATTTAAAACAAATAGGTCTAGAATCGATGAACCTCAAACAATAGAAATTAACAGTAACTCGTTAAGTATAATACAGAAGGCAAAATTCCTGGGGGTTGTTCTGGATAATGTTCTATCATGGGAACATCACGTTGATTATATTGTAAAAAAATTAAATGCAGTTTGCTACAGTCTCCGAGTCTTATCTAAATACACGGATTTCCAAACTAAAAAAGTTATTTATCATTCAAATTTTGAGGTTCACCTTCGATATTGCATAATCTTGTATGGAAGTTGCATGGACATTGATAAACTATTTATTTGTCAAAAAAGAGTCTTAAGAATTATGTTAGAACTAAATTTTAGGGAATCATGTAGAGGTAAATTTAGGGAAAATAAATTGTTAACACTAACTGCTATTTATATTCAGGAGTGTCTTATATTTTTCTATAAGAACAAACATATGTTTAGTGATAGCTTTCCTCAGAATACATACCCCTCTAGACAAATAAACTATAATTATCCCAAACACAGATTAACGGTCACTGAAAGAGGAGCATATTATAACTGCATAAAGTTTTTTAATCATTTGCCTGCAAATATAAAAGCTATCAATAGTATTAAAAAGTTGAAAAAGGAAGTATTTAGTTTGTTAGTAATCATAGAACCGTACAATGTTAGTGAGTATTTTCAATTTGTTAGAAATTTATAAGTATTTGTTGTTCTTCCTTTTATTGACGTTATTTCAGTTTATGTTGTAACAAATTGTTGTAGCATACCTTTGAAATAAAGAATATTTATTATTTATTATTATTAAACTGTGTTTATTAAAAATGTTATTTCATTTTAAAGGGGATCCCTGGAGTAAGCTGGAACACCTATGGTGTGAATGTGACAATCACAAACAGTGTATTCCAAGGTATATTCATATCCAAGTTAGCTAGAGAAAGAAAACCCCCCAGAAAACCCAAACCCCAGTTAGGCAATAATAAATCAGCATTAAATAAAAAATGTTGACCAATGGCATATTATATTGAACTAAAAATTATATTAGGTGTAGAAACCCTTTATTAGTTTCAAACTGTGTTAAATTCTTACTTACAAATTCTATTACAAATGGATCCAAAAATCGTTTGTTACATAAATTACCTACTTAGGTATTTACCATAAAAGGTAGTACCTAGGTACTTACTTAAGATAATTAAAATTGTATGTCAATGTTAAATACTCATCACTATTGAACAATTTAATCATTTTTAAAAATTAAACAATAAAGTTATGTTTGCTTATGTTCCTAATAGGTACCTACCAGACACCTATTAAAACAATTTTAAAAGAAAAGTGAAAAACAATTATTCTAAAAAAAATAATATTCCTACCTACAAACAGATGAACAACATTGTAGTTAATAAGCTATGTTTTAGAATGTTTATCATATTATAATTAATTCAATAAATACATTATTCTGCTTTGTTTACCACACTACTTAGGTTAACTATTATATGGTGAATTCTGAGGTGAATTCTTATTTACTAGGAAATTATCTATAAGATAAGTAATAAAACAGTGGATCCTCTGGTGAATACAAGGTGTTATGACTGTGACCTATTATATTTAAACTCATAAATAATTCCTTATATAAAAACTAAAATGTCGCTTTGCTATTGAAATGAAATAAAATGATTTTATTAGCAACTTGTGCTATAAATAACAATTTACAAACTATGTACACTTAGTAGAAATATACTTAATTCCTCTGATCAATAGTTTTCTTTCACAAATCCTATCACTGGTCTCCTAAACTCTCTTAAATTACTAGCTGCCCTAATATACAATGGAACAGTATTACACTCAACCAACCCTTCAAAAAACAAAGTGTGTTCCGCTCTTTTTAAGCAATGGAATGTATTTGTTTAAGGACGCTCTTGTATTATATGTTATTTATATGTATGTATGTCATTCGCAAATTTAAGCTTTTTACTCATATAATTGGGCAACATACCATGAATTATCTTATAAATAAACAACAAATTTAAAGTTACCAGTCTCTGGTGAATTCGAGGGGTAAACCACCCCTGGAAATCAGTGTACAAATTAAAGGAAATCCATGGAAATATCTGGGAATACTTGGAAATACAAGGGAATATTTGTCAAAACATGGAAATATATGGGAGTGCTTGGAAATATATGGGAATACTTGGAAATATATGGGAATACTTGGGTAGGGTATACATGAGGAAATAATTGGAAATACATATGGGAATACGAAGAAACGACGCGAAAAAGTGGTCTTAAAAAAAATTGAAAAAATTATAGGCGTATTCCTTCTAGGGCGGAGATTTCGGGAAAAATAAGCAAAAAATTCCGCTGTCAAAATTTTACACCTTTCAATGTCAAATTTTTATCAAAAATTTTTTTCCGAGAAACGTCATATGGCCTATCAGCGTTTTCTCGAAAAGATAAATGAGAAAAAAAAGTTTCATGAAAATCGTATGTACCGTTGGATCGTTCGTTCACTTTCGCAATAGGATTTGTCAAAATTTTCTTTTCGCTCTAGCTTCCTTATAGTTTATCCGATTTTGACGGAATTTGGTATGGTGTCTACGGTAGTGGTATATAACGAAACGTATATCTCAGATCTGTCAAAATGTTATTGACAAGCGGTACCTATATAGAAAACCTGTCAAAATGTCAAATTTGGGAATTTTCGATATCTGTCAAAAAAAAATAGCGGGTCGAATAGACAGTGACCCAAGGAATTTGGGAAAAAAACGCAAAAAATTCTGTCAAATTTTGACAGCTGTCAAGTATAAAACAAAAAAGCGATATTGACGAAACAAAATATGGAGTCGTATAGTATTCGATGCGGAGACCTTGGGAAAAATAAGCAAAAAATTATCCTGTCAAATTTTGACAGCTGTCAAGTATAAAAAAAAGTGCGATATTGACGAAACAAAATATATGGTCGTATAGTATTATACGCGGAGACTTCCGGAAAAATACGGAAAAAATTGTCCTGTCAAAATTTTACACCTGTCAATATGACAAATTGATTTAAAAAAAAATTATATTAATGAAAAAAACCTCGAAAAAAACCATATGGTCGTATGTATCTTGACGGTAGAAAGTTGAAAAAAATACGCAAAAAATTCTCCTGTCCAAATTTGACAGCTGTTAATATGTCAGAATTATTAGAATAAACGAATATAATGAAATAAACATTAGGTCGTATACTTAGATATTATCGTTAAGATTTGTGCAAAAATATAAAAAAAATTCTACCTGTCAAATTAACATTTTGACAGTTTTTTTTTTTAATTATTAAAATTAAGAAAAATTTTGGTCGTTTTCTCATTTTTTGCGAATAACTCCATTATTGTAAATTTGAGAGAAAAATGTTATATAACTATATAATTGCAGTGTAGTCAACATTATAGGTATGTACTCATAATAAGTGCGAAAATTTACCTACCATTTGTATTTTGACATTTAAGTAAGTATGGCCCGAAACAAGGCCCGAAACTACTATTTTAAGAATATTTTCTCGTCGGCCGTAGCCATATTCTTCCCAGAGGTCACTTGCGGCGCGTGTAGCCTGAGTTTAGGTCTTAAGGTACATAAGCCCTCCAATGACCTCATATCTTCAATACCTTCATTATGGTATATTTTTTTTAAATAAAATCTTTATTTTTTAATCCATAAATTTTTTGTACAGGGTCTTCCAACGAGGACTGAACAGGGGCTCATTTTTGAGCTTCCTTGTATTTCAAGAAAAATCCAAAATAGCCAATCGATGTACTTTTTCCTGCAGAATTCAAAAATGAAACCAAAAATTTATTTGAACCAGAAACAAAAGAGTTACGATATGGATAAGGTGTTTTTTAAATGGAACATAGCTTTTTTTATACGGTTTTTGGAACGAGTTATTTTTTTTTTTTGTCCATTCTGATTAAAATATTTAATATTGTGACAGCTATTTTTATTAAATTTTAATGTTTTATCCAGTATAATTTAACTTTAACCTGTTTGAAACATACACTAGGTAATAAAGGTATAATCACCTTTGAATCCTTCAAAGTCATTTCGGCAATATTATAGTAAATTTGTCAAATTTTTTGACTTTGAAGGATTCAAAGGTGATTATACCTTTATTACCTAGTGTATGTTTCAAACAGGTTAAAGTTAAATTATACTGGATAAAATATTAAAATTTAATAAAAATAGCTGTCACAATATTAAATATTTTATATATATGTTCCATTTAAAAAACACCTTATCCAAAGCGTAACTCTTTTGTTTCTGGTTCAAATAAATTTTTGGTTTCATTTTTGAATTCTGCAGGAAAAAGTACATCGATTGGCTATTTTGGATTTTTCTTTAAATACAAGGAAGCTCAAAAATGAGCCCCTGTTCAGTCCTCGTTGGAAGACCCTGTACATACCTAGTAAAATTTTCTCTAATCAGTGCCTGATAGCCCTGGCCTCAAGAACAATTCATATTACACAAACAATGTTGGACCTATTCTTAACTAAATCCTAAATATAATTTAACATGTTTCACAAATTGATAATATTTCCTAAGATTCCTAATATTTTCAGGTACCTATTTTATTATATGTATTTGATGACTGTATAATTGGGTTATTTAAACCTATATTGGTTCTATTAACTAGTTATACAATAAATAGGTATTATTTTGAAATCTGGTTTTGTGACTGTGTATGTTATTGGACATTTGGATCTTTATATTACATCTTTGATTAGTATTTAAAACTTTATACATTAATTTTGCTTGCTCCAATTCCAGTAGTATCTCCAATTTTGGTATATTCAATTCTCTATATAATATTTCTGAGCTAGTAAACCAATTATAATTAAAGAGAATTTTTAATACTTTGTTTTGGAGTACTTGGACCGGGACTTGGACCCTCTTAAAATTAGTTTTTCCACATGTTCCCCATATTGGCATTTGATATCTAAAGTGTGACAAGAAGTTAAAATCCACCCCGAAGAAAATTGTTTTCTATTGCTTTTAGTGTATAGGTAACTTGGTATGTACCTACCGGGGTACCCTACACTGTATCTACAAAACACTGTTGTTAGATACTGTGTAAAAATACTATATTTTCCTATCCTCGGTATTTTCTAAATACCTACCTAACTACCTAGCCAAATTTCTCTCCTCAAGTAACAAGCTAAGTACTTTTTACATTTTGGCAACTACAATTTAGCGCAAAGCACTTAAGTAAAGCTTGACAAAATAGAAAATGCAGATAGAATACAAGAGTCCGAAAATTCCTTAGTCTTAAAATAACAGAATAACCTTTTGGTGTCAGATAAAATTAAATACTCACCAAGTTTCTTCGTTATCTAAATTGAGACTGCTGAGGTCCAGAATATCAGAGAAATCATACATGCTGGAGAGGTCTTCTTTGCTTGAATTATTTTGGAACTTATTATATTTATGTAATATTTCAATGTCAGTTGACAAATCCATTTTTGCAGTAAAAATAGTGCAGTTGCTAAACAATTTTTATGACATTTGTTTAAAATGGTTAGAATATGTGTGGGCTCACTACAGTAAAACGATTTACACTTGCACCAGACGATTTCACAAAACGTAAAGTATATTTAACGGTAAAACAATAACAATTAAAAGAACCAAGACATGAAAATTATTTCATTTTCGAAAAATATCACACAGAGAATTTTCCCCAGTCCATTGCACTTTCTTCGACTAAACACGTTCGCCAATCTACGAATAAATAACAAAAATAACTGTTATCGCTGTCTCTCCCTTCCACGACCTCTAATTGCATTTCCCATCCTTTTCTAAATAATTTTGAATTTTTGTGCCGGAAGGTTGCCGTGACGTCAGGGTTATTTTTTACAGACGTCAAAAATTTGACAAGATGACAAGTCAACAGTCAACATTAAAAATAAGGGTATGGTCCGAATATCACCACCAGTAACCACGGTTAACCTCGACAAATGACAGATCAACCATAAAAATCCGGTTATATTCGGGACGAAAAATCACCATGTTCGTTAAAATCATAACCTTTAATTTTGAAAAGTTCACGACAGACTGATAATTTACAGAAATGCTAAATACACTTACTTATAATTTCATTGAGATTCATTCTCTTAATAAATTACCAACCATCGGCCAAATATTTTGAAATTAAATTCATAACAATATTTTATAATGACAAGTGACAGGAGAAACCACTTGTAACCGGCGTTTAAAGCCGGTGAGCATTTTGACATTTGGGTGACGTCGTATCCGAAAACCGTGTTCCAAAATAAACCTATTTTTTGGTTACCGCTATCATTTGGTTAAATACGGAACGCTAAACCACGACATTAGTTACTTTCGGACCATACCCTAAAATAATATAAACATAACCACGCACCACACATTTTTTATTTTTATAATTTTGTGGTAAATTTATATTAATTCCAATAATAAAATACATATTAAGCCTTTATTTGAAATTAAGTTATGCTGAAGAAAGTAAAAAATGGATAATGATAATTATGTTTTCGTAGAATATTTAAGTAATGTGAATAATGTTTTACAGCAAACTTTTCGGTCTATGCAGCGTATTAAAGTAAGTTTAAAAGTACAATACCAGATATTTAAATTTATCTTCTTTCTACATACGACGGCAGTCTCTAGAAATACCTCAAAAATACCCTCACTTCAAGCGTATGTTTTTTCCAGAGGTAATATTGAATAGCAATACAACATACAACTGACATAGTGTAGAAGGGTTACTAACATTATAACTTTTTAATGCCACATACAACTCCATAGGAAACATAACTGGCTACTTGAAGTGAAGTAAAATCAATGTGAAATCATTGGTATAAACCTTGGTATGAAATAAGTACTTACCTCCAAACTAACTCTCGTAGATTCCGTTTAGAGTCAGAAACTTCTGAATAATTACATTCAAATGCCATTAAAGGATGAGCCAGCTTAATACTTTAATGGGAAAGCAATCCTGCCACTAATTTCATTCTAAGAAATTTTATGCATACTTAATTTATTTTAGCTCATATGTATTGATTCATCTGTAAATTTTCTCATATTTGGAGCCACCAGTGGAGGAGTTTATATTTTTAAAAGGGATCCTTGTGAATTCTTAAAACTCATTCCTAGTAAGGTAAAAATTTTGATATTTTTTATTTGCCTGATGTGTGGGTAAGTACCTACTGTGTGCCAAATTAAATTTTTTATGTCTTGGACCAAAAACTGTTAGGTACCTACCTGCTTAGTTTAGTTTCTTAGTAGGTACCTGCATTAAAACATTTTTATTTCTACAGAATTAACAAGAATACAACTCCAAGGTAACCAGGCATATTTAAAAAAAGTAAAGCACATTTAGCTAGGGAGTAATTAGGAAGATTGATCTGGAAGTTATTATTTTTTGATAAACATTTAATTTAAAAATTGTTCTAAAAAAGCGTTAAAAAATGTATCTAAAAGGCTTGGTATACCTACCTACCCATAGAATAGGTACCTACCAATTTGCTTTAGGTATGCCGTTTTGAGCATAAAGGGTAAGTAGTGTTCTATAAGATATTAAGTACCTACTTAAGGTATAGTTCCTCAAGGCATGTGAGTATAAAAAAAACGATTTGTTATTGATGCATCCATAAACTGTACATTTTTTTGTAACAAAAGAATTTGGCCGTATACTTACTAACACAGAAAGCCTCTGTACTGTATCAAACAGGCGTTTTTTAATAGAGCAACCCCATATAACCCAAAAACGAGTAGGATTTTTAAGAGAATTTAAGAATAATGGCAACTCTGAATTTCCCTTAAAACCTGTTTTTTTGAATGAAACCTGGATATACAGTAAAAGGGCTTTTAGGCGAAGTTGGCAAGATAATAGTCTTCATACGTTAAATAAAAATCGTCAGAGGGTGTACGGTATATTATTCTAAGTGCTGGTTCAGAAAATGGATTTGTGACTAATGCAGGTTTGATATTCAAGTCCTGAATTGGTAATTATCATGATTCGATGAATAGTAAAAACCGAGGTAAAAACTTTGAGAAATGGTTTATAGAAAAATTGTTACCAAACTTGGAAGATAATTTATTTTATTCATTAAAAAACTATATTTTGTTGAGTTATCATTTTTATTATATTTTGTTCTTTGTGATTTTATAAACAAGATGAAAATATTTTAAACAAAATATATAGACTGATGCACTAGAGATGCACTAGACAAAAAAATATATGATTCAATTTTAATTTTTATGAATGAGTTTATTTTTCAGTAATTTTAAATTAATTAAAAATTTCATACTGATTTTCCAAAACAAAATGTTTCATCCCATGATACCTACCTTTTACCCTAAATAAACTACTTATTTCTGACTTTATTAACAGTACCACAGAATATATAGCTACTATATATTCTGTGACAGTACCTATAAAAATAACAATTAAAGATTTGAAAAAACGCGTATGTTTTACTTGGTCACATGCATCCGTCTTTATGTAGATCAAGCCTAAGAAAAATCATAACATTTACCACCAGTAAGTCAAGCTAACTAAATTAATTTACGACGTACCGCAAATATGGAGAATATGACGTAACGGTCAGCAGTCATTGAACAGACTATAACATTTATGTATAAACTAGAATTTATCAACAAAGTTCTATGTCAAAAATAATGCAAAATTAAACACAATGCAAATAAAATCAATACAATAAAACATGCAATAAAAATAATTAATTAAAAAATTAAGTGAAAAGTATTGTTTGGGGTTTCAATAATAATATCAAATAATATATCCATCATGAAATTAGTTTATCGTGATTTTACCTATATTTATAAATATACCTAGCAGAATATTTCATATAACTTAATTATATTTATTTATTAAAGGTTGATATTTTTCATAATTACAAATATACGAAATATAAGATAATTTACCGGGTGTCCATGGAAGGTGGCTCGCCCCTCTAACTTTTCTGTTTTTTAAGATAATGAAATAAAATTTGGAGGATTTGTATACGACATAAAACTGCATTTTTTGACAGGTGACTCAACATTATGGAACTTCCGGTTTAACCGGAAGTTACATAAACTTTCGATTTTTAAATGGGACACCTGGTATATTTTTACTTTTTTTGACTCCATATGACATTCTAAATACAACGATATGTCACTTGACACTTTTTGTCACCAAGAAAATATTTTTTTTCCAAATTTATTGTTTTATCTAGAGGGCTATGAATACCTTAAAATCACTTATTTCAGTTCTTTAATCTTGGGAAAAATACAATTTTACTATTTTTGGTCCAATGCTATGTGCTATGTAAAATTTACTCTTTAAAGTTGTATAACTCATTTTTTTTAAATGGCAACATGGTGGCTCGTCGGGTTAAGAAAAAAGAGGATTTTATTACGATTATTTTGATACCATGCACTATTAGGTTTTAGAAAAGCTGCCATTAAAAAGTTAACTTGGAACTTTCCTAAAATGAAGCATCTCTTGAGAATAAATTTAGATTTAAATGCATCAAGTAGCCTGTGACCAGCAAAAATGATCGTAATCAAATCCTCTTTTTTCTTAACCCGACGAGCCACCATGTTGCCATTAAAAAAAATGATTTATACAACTTTAAAGAGTAAATTTTACATAGCACATAGCATTGGACCAAAAATAGTAAAATTGTATTTTTCCCAAGATTAAAGAACAAAAATACGTGATTTTAACGTATTCATAGCCCTCTAGATAAAACAATAAATTTGGAAAAAAAATATTTTCTTGGTGACAAAAAGTGACAAGTCACACATCGTTGTATTTAGAATGTCATATGGAGTCAAAAAAGTAAAAATATACCAGGTGTCCCATTTAAAAATCGAAAGTTTATATTACTTCTGGTTAAACCGGAAGTTCCATAATGTTGAGTCACCTGTCAAAAAATGCAGTTTTATGTCGTATACAAATCCCCCGAATTTTATTTCATTATCTTGAAAAACCAAAAAGTTAGAGGGGCGAGCCACCTTCCGTGGACACCCGGTATAAACGAAATAAAACTTGGAAACTTGATGATTTACAGTTATATTTAAAATATTGTCCCTACTTTCCTTGTTATTACTACATTTTGCATATTTTCACTCACTGCAGCACTTGAACCCTTGATGAAAACAAGTACTAAGCATTTTTTATTTGTCAGAACATGGAATCGCCAGTTTTATTCATAAGTATACCATGGGACACAGGTTCCTGAGAAGGAAAGGTTGCGTTCCAGATATTTTGTATAAATGGTCAACCGAATTGACTTGGATCCTGGGAATGGTCAAGAAAAATAATATTATCTTTACACATTATCTAAAAGCATCAGTAGGAGGCAGCTCAGAAACTGGTCAATTTGTTTCTGTTGTTAGGTACAATCACAGTTGAGTCGGAGATTGAATATTTTTGTTTTTATTCGTATATGTAGAAAACATATATTTTACGCTTACTTCAAATAAAATAAATATCCAGTGTCACCAGTAAAGTCCGCATCATATGGGATTTTTTTTATTAATAGCTTTATTCAAAATTTGACTTTGGCATCAAGTTCTGCTTCGATCGAGATGAAAATTAAACAAAAAAATAGTAGTCACGTGATTCTCATTATCTGTCAAATTTTAATTTTTTCCAAAAAATAATTCAAAAGTGGGGTTTTTTCTGAAAATATCGAAAAAAGTTATTAGAAGACGTTTTTTTTTAATGCAGTTTCTAGCCCACATGCAAAATTTCAGCTGCATAAGATAATTTTGATTTTTTACCCACCACTAAAATTTATTTTCCATTTAATGAACGGTTTACTGATGACACTGTGTTCTTTTTTGTCTTAATATTAAGGTGTATTACTTTCAGACACAAACTACGTTTTCAAAAATACTTATTTTATGAAGTTACCTTATACTTACAGGGTCAAAAACAAATAAACTTTGCATCACATGCGACCAAATTTTAATAGCCCAATTTTGATTTTGTAGAAAAACACACATTTAATATGGCGCTACTTTAAAGAAAATGTATTTGAAATAAAGCCTTGTCAAAACTGAGAAGTTTTATGTAGGTTGCGTTGAGTGTTATTTTGCAAAAGTGGTGCAATTTACAAAATATGGGTAAAAAATCAAAATTATCTTATGCATATGAAATTTAGCCTGTGGGCTAGAAACTGCATTTAAACAAACTTCTTTTAATAACTTTTTTTCGATATTTTCAGAAATAACCCCACTTTTGAATTATTTTTTGGAAAAAATTAAAATTTGACAGATAATGCGAATCACGTGACTACTATTTTTTTGCTTAATTTTCATCTCGATCGAAGCAGAACTTGATGCCAAAGTCAAATTTTAAATAAAGCTATTAATAAAAAAAAATCCCATATGATGCGGACCTTACTGGCGACACTGTATAAATAAAGTTTTATTTGCAGAGCTGAAATTTATAAATACATAATACCGAGCATAATACAGCCTGAGAAACAAGTTTAATGCAAAAATATAAGATTTTTTTTAAATGTTAAAAGAGCTTTATAGGTACCTACCTCTTATATTTAAAAAACAAATTAAAATGTTAACTAAACAAACAAAACTAGGAAGAATGCACTTGGTATTCGAATTATGAAAATATTCATTTAAGGAATATAGCTCAAAATTGTAAAGGTACTCGCTTAGAGACTTCAAGAACAGACGTGTCGCTCCTCACCCCTTAATTCCCTAAGTTGTACCGGAAGACGGTTGAACTAGAGCCCAGCACGGGCGCGGCCCGGCCCGACTCTCGGGTTTGAGTCGAGTCGGGCCGGTCACTAAAGGTTCGGGCCGTCGGGCCCTAATAAATATTTTCGGGCCGACCGGGTTTCTCGGGCCGACCGGGCTTTTCGGACCGACCGGGCTTTTCGGACCGACCGGGCTTTTTGGACCGACCGGGATTTTCGGGCCGACCGTACGTTTTATACGTAGGTAATACGCAACAGCTGATAGTCCGAAGACAATACATCATAGATTCTGATAGTCTAGGCTTCATGTTTCATGTTATGGCATATTACTTTACCAGTTAAATAATAAATTAAATGTCACTTAAAAAACTTGTGACGTTTAGTTTATTGATTAGATGTCATAAAGGGCAAGGTAAATTTGTTCAATTACCTTTCCAGCCGGCTGTGTTTTTCGGGCCGACCGGGCTTAAATTCCGGCGCCTGCAGGGCTCTAGGCTTCATACCCCTATACAAAGAACCCCTCTCAGATGTGGTATTTTTGTGAATAGGATAGTCGAAATGGCCCTTAAACCTAGTATCATATCCATGCTCCCTCTCATGATAAAGTCTTGTGAACAACCCTATATTTCGATGCCAATAAAAATGTAGTTCCTTATTTTTGTTCTTACTTGTTTGTGTAATTAATAAATCGGGTTGTTGACGACCACTTGTTTTTAGTCTTTAATCTTTTGCCCAACCGACATTTTACACAAGCAACTATTTAACATAACACTCTTAGTACCTACCTACTGTAAATAATTTAAAAAAAAACCTAAAAAATATTAAGCCCGGCATTCACTCGTAAAATAAAACTAGTTTTACTTGAATAGGCGATGGAAAAGCGCGATCGAGCGACAAATAGGACCCATCTTGTTTAAAATCGATGGAAACACTTACCTTTATTTAACGATATTTTGAAAATTGTCCATCGAAGAGTACTGCGGTTTTTATTAAACTTCGTCAATGTTTTGGCTTTCTTTCGTACGTAGAGAGTATGGCCAAATTCTTTAAAACAAAAAAGAGCTGCACGAAAAGTACATTGTGTTAAAGTTTCACTTAGTTTTACAAAAAACTAGACATTTCAAAAAAACAGGTAGTACCTATATATATGTAAAAATTAAATTGGTCATTTCCGATAGCCCAGAACCTAGCCAATCATTCTGTAAAGTTTAAAAAAGGTTAAAAAAATATTTAAGAAACTGAAACCTTTTTCTCGTGTTTCTCTATAATTATATTGTTTTAGGAAGGCTCTGCAAACATTGTAGCCATTTCCTCAGATGAACGTCATCTAGGAGTAGCAACCTCCAAAGGTCTGATTTTAATTTTTGAAAATTTTATTGAAGATCAAAGTCTTCAATACCAAGTTTTCAGTGAACACGAAGGGAGATCTATAACGTGTATAAAATGGCATAAGAATGAGATGTATGTCGGTGATGACTGTGGAAAGGTGTCTGTTGTATCTGTAATGACAGCAGCATTGGTAAAGTATACCTACATGTACAGGGTGGCCAACTAAGCGAGGTAAGCGGCTGTATCTCAGGAACCGTTAATCGTACAGCTTTCGGAAAAAAAATTATATTAGTAAAGCGATCATGAGAAAATTCTGGAAATTACTTTTAAGTTCCTTATTTCGCCGCAAGGGGGCTCAATTGAAAATTATTTTTTTTTAATTTTAAATTTCTCCGAAAATTCCCATATTAAGGTATAACTCTGATTACATTATTGGAAAGCTTAGATAATTCTGCATCATTTTGGTTTAAGGCTCGTTGGCGTACCGACCTTGATAAGAGTGGGGGAAGCTATTGAATGTGTAAACATTAAAATCGTTCTAACTTCTAAACGACTTATACGATTTTACTAAATTTAAGCTTTTTTGGAAGGCAAAGGTTAGTACCTTCAATCGTCGTATCCAATGGTATACGATAGTTTCTAATAAAATTGCTAGAAGGCGCAATTCGTAATAATAACAGTTTTTTTGATTTTATCCCGAAAATTCAAATCATAACGGTATACCTATGACATCATATTCGGAAAGTAGATTAAATTTTCAAGAAAAAATGTAAAGACCGCAGTTCGATATTGTTGTTCGTTTCAGAATTATTGCCAAAACATTAATTTTTAATTCAAATTGCGCCCTCTAGCAATTTTATTAGAAACTATTGTGTACTATTGGATATGACAATTAAAGGTACTTACCTTTCTCTTCCAAACGACCTTAAATTTAGTAAAATCGGATAAGTCGTTTAGAAGCTACAGCGATTTTAATGTTTACACTTTCAATAGCTTCTTCCACTCTTATCAAGTGAAAGTGTAAACATTAAAATCGCTGTAACTTCTAAACGACTTATCCAATTTTACTAAATTTAAGGTCGTTTGGAAGAGAAAGGTAAGAACCTTTAATTGTCATATCCAATGGTACACAATAGTTTCTAATAAAATTGCTAGAGGGCGCAATTTGAATTAAAAATTATTGTTTTGGCAATAATTCTGAAACGAACAACAATATCGAACTGCGGTCTTTACATTTTTTCTTGAAAATTTAATCTACTTTCCGAATATGATGTCATAGGTATACCGTATGATTTGAATTTTCGGGATAAAATCAAAAAAACTGTTATTATTACAAATTGCGCCCTCTAGCAATTTTATTAGAAACTGTCGTGTACCATTGGATACGATGATTGAAAGTACTTACCTTTCCCTTCCAAACAAGCTTAAATTTAGTAAAATCGCATAAGGCGTTTAGAAGTCACAGCGATTTTAATGTTTACACATTCAATAGCTTCCCCCACTCTTATCAAGGTCGGTACGCCAACGAGCCTTAAAGAAAAATGATGCAGAATTGTCTAAGCTTTCCAATGATGTAATCAGAGTTATACCTTAATATGGGAATTTTAAGAGAAATTTAAAATTTTAAAAAATAATTTTTAATTGTGCCCCCATGCGGCGAAATGAGGAACTTGACAGTAATTTCCAGAATTTTCTCATGATCGCTTTACTTATATAATTTTTTTTCCGAGAGCTGTACAATTAACGGTTCCTGAGATACAGCCGCTTACCTCGCTTAGTTGGCCACCCTGTACATAAATAATAAGTACCCGTAGTACCTACATTTGAATATTTCCTGTTAACATGTTAGCTTCTGCATGGGGATCTGCTTGTTTATCAAACTTAATACCAATACAAAAATTGCAAAATAAAGTTATTAAATGCATACACAAATTACCGCATTTAGAACCAACTGTTAATCTATATAGACCGAAGGGGTATTTACACGTTCAAGACATTTATAAATTAAAAATTTGTATTCTAATTCATTCTATTATTTTAAAAGAAAAAAAATCAAACATCACACTTCAGGAGAATAAGACATTGACATGATCATAACACCAGACATTGTATAAATTATCAAACTATACCAGTAAAAAGTAATTTCGGAAAAAAATCGCTTTTATATGACGGAATAATAAAATATAACAATCTTCTGAAAAATATCAGAAAAATTAAAAAATTGGCAAGTTTTAAAAAACATTTAAAGAGATTTTTACTAAATTAAATTATTTATACTATTTTTTTTTAATTGATAATGAATTAAATTGGATTAACTTCCATTTTTTTTTATTGTTATTTTTTTTATGGTTATTATTTTCTATATTATGCTGTCATTTTCCCTGTAATGAAGTGTAAAAGTTAGTTTGGAATAAAGACATTTTGAAAGTTAACTTTAAAGTGATCAAATCTGGGCTCTTCTTATTTTAAACTTAAAGTATAAAAAAATTCAAAATAAGTAAGTAATTTTTTTCTAGTTTGTGCAGTGCCTTGCTCTACCGCTAAGACCGGGTCCACACAGGCGTAAATTTGACAGCGTAATCGTGAGACCTTGTATATTATATTCCCTTAAATTGATTAATTTCGATAAAAAAAAAACGTTCCCCTACGGGGCTATGTTAGTAACAACTTTATATGATTAGTTAAGGTTGAATTCTCAACGTCGTTCAATTTATTGCCAACCTATAACCTATTTCGCTTTGTTTTTTCAAGTTTATTATTTTTTAAACTAAATTTAAATAAAATCAGTATCGTCGGCACATTACTTAGGTAATATCTGATATATTACAAAATTATCAATTTATTTTATTGCTTATTTTGGGAGAATTGTATGGTGAAAGAACAATGAGTGACAATAACTTAATAATGTTTAAAAAAATCTTACCCGATATTTTTCGCTATACAATTCTCCTAAAATAAGTTATAAAATTCCTTGATATTTATTAAATATGTCAATTATTACCTATAGAATATCAAGTCGATACTGATTTTCTTTAAATTTTGTATAAAAGCTAGAAAACAAATAAATCTACGCGAAATAGGTTATAGGTTGGCAAGCATGTTGATACTCCCACCTTAAACATTGTTTTAGTTTCAAACCAAATCAATATTCCAAATACCCTCGGCAGCTTTAATGACACTGGATTCTTGCATCGTCCAAATAGACGCTTATCAATGTTATCTTCTTGTCTCCACCAAAACTAGAACTTATTTATGCAATACTGAAAAGGAACACTTTATACAGATCGGTAAAAAACTCAGAGATGGTTATTACGGTGCTTGTTTTTGTAACACCTCAAATGATTTAGGTAAATGCTTCTAGTATTGATTTATTTGTTTTGTAGTCCATACTTTAAGTGGAGTGCAAATTTAAAGGGAAAAAAAGAGACAGTTTAAGTCTTCCTCCACTGGTATATTAAAAAATCTATAAAAGTTTACAGATGGTTAATTCTCTACATGTTTCGACTGTAAAGACAGTACTCTTCAGGAGAATAAAATATATGTAGAAATTAATATACAGGGTGACGCGGATCTAAATGAACATACTTCAACACAAGACAAAGAATACCTTGGGGGTTCTTAATCACCCATCTTTGATAGTTCAATTGTCGATAGTTAATAAGATACAGGGTCTTTTATGAACTTCAGCAATTTTTTGTTCTTGTCATATTTTTTAATGCACTCCGTATAAAATTTTCATATTGGGTCAACATCTGTAACCTATCTGTCGCTTAAAATTGCAGTATCAGAAAATTTTAAATTCCAGGCCCGTATTAAAAAAAGTTGACATTTTCAATTTTTACATTTTTACCACCCTGTAGATCAATTTTTTCAAAATATTATTTTTTTATTGGAAAGAGCATAAAGAATTGACCCTAACGGCATAATTTTCAAAGTTCCCGCACCCATCACTTGATTAGAATAAATGGTTATTTTGTAAAAAATTTCAAAATGGTTCATATTTGGAAATTAGAAATTAAGAAAATAACAATAAAAAAGCAAAAACTGCTTCCAAAGTAAAAAAATAAATGTACTAAACGTTTAATAGTTTTAACGAGACTAAATTTTAGGGAACAACACAACAACAAATAACAAAGTAATAATAATAATAACAAAACTGCAAGATAATGATTGCTTTTTAGACATCGACAAAAAATCGTAAATTACAGTCAGAAATTTCAAACTTTGTAAAGTAGGCTTTGCCTCATTTAAAAACAAACCAAAGACTATCGAGTTACTGTTCCATAGCAACAATTCAAGTCACTATCAGATATGTGACAGTTGTCTGACCTTTGTTAGTATTCGGTTAACAATTATTGCAATTTTCTGTTGAAGATGCCTTACCAATTTTCAAATGCCGAATATGCCGACATTATTTTTGTATACGGTTTTTGTAACGGTAATGGAAGAGCTGCTGTTCGGGAATATCGTAGGCGATTTCCGGGTAGAAGATGTCCATATCACAAAACATTTGCAAATGTATTTTTATTTGCTGGAGAACATGGACATTTTCCCACTGACAATAATATTGATCAACCAATACGACATCCAGTTCAGGAGGAAGAAGATATCTTAAATCTTGTTGAAGATAATCCCAAAACATCTACTCGAAAAATTGCGACACGTCTAGGAATCCCGCAAAAAAGAGTTAATGTAACCCTGAAAAGGAAGGCTTGCATCCGTTTCATGTTCAAGAAGTTCAAAGATTGGAACCTGGCGAATATGCAAACCGGTTACTCTTTTGCCAGTGGCTCAGTAGACACCAAAGGAGTCTTTATCGAATCCTCTGGACCGATGAAGCACAATTTACCAGAGATGGTGTAAATAATTCAAGGAATTCCCATGTATGGTCGTTAGAAAATCCACATGCCATCAGACAATCGCATTCGCAGCACAAATTTTCCATAAACGTTTGGGCGGGTATAATAAATAATAAATTAATTGGGCCGCACTTTTTTGCTGAAAGATTAGATGGAAATCAATATTTAAATTTTTTACAAAACATTTTGCCAGGACTTATGCAGAATGAAAATGCTAACGTGAGAGGGCTCTTTTTTCAACATGATGGGGCCCCACCACATTTTGCAAGGGATGTATCTGAATTTTTAAATATTACGTTTCCTAACAGATGGATAGGCCGTGGAGGGCCCCATTTATGGCCAGCCAGGTCGCCGGACTTTAATCCTTTGGATTTTTTTTTCTGGGGGAATATGAAAAATTTGGTTTATTTAGAAGAAATCAACACGCGGGAGCAGCTTTTGCAACGAATTATTAATGCTTTTCAGGAAATAAAAAATAACCCAGACGCAATTAGAAAAGCAGTGTCAAATTTAAACATCAGAAGACGAAGATGTGAACAAGCCAATGGAGGGCATTTTGAACAGCTTCTTAAATAACAGTGTTCTGCTAAAGTGCTCTTAAAATTAATTCTTGCTAAAACTTTTTCTATGTATTAGATTTTAAGCAGTCGATTTTAACTTGCAGTTTTGTTATTATTATTATTATTACTTTGTTATTTGTTGTTGTGTTGTTCCCTAAAATTTAGTCTCGTTAAAACTATTAAACGTTTAGTACATTTATTTTTTTACTTCGGAAGCAGTTTTTGCTTTTTTATTGTTATTTTCTTAATTTCTAATTTCCAAATATGCACCATTTTGAAATTTTTTACAAAACAACCATTTATTCTAATCAAGTGATGGGTGCGGGAACTTTGAAAATTATGCCGTTAGGGTCAATTCTTTATGCTCTTTCCAATAAAAAAATAATATTTTAAAAAAATTGATCTACAGGGTGTTAAAAATGTAAAAATTGAAAATGTCAACTTTTTTTAATACGGGCCTGGAATTTAAAATTTTCTGATACTGCAATTTTAAGCGACAGATAGGTTACAGATGTTGACCCAATATGAAAATTTTATACGGATTGCATTAAAAAATATGACAAGAACAAAAAATTGCTGAAGTTCATAAAATACCCTGTATCTTATTAACTATCGACAATTGAACTATCAAAGATGGGTGATTAAGAACCCCCAAGGTATTCTTTGTCTTCTGTTGAAGTATGTTCATTTAGATCCGCGTCACCCTGTATAAGAAGTCTAAAGATTAAGCACCCAACATGTAGGAAATTAACCATCTCTTAACTTTTATTGATTTTTTAATATACCAGTAGGAATACTTAAAGTGTCTCTTTTTTTTTCCTTTATTTGTTTTAGTAAACTTGATTCCCAAGAAGCTGTACAGGGTGTCCTCAATTCGATGCCCACCATTGGGATCTCTTGGAAACTATAAAAGATACAACAGGCAAAGTTGGATAATTTGGAGCTTAAGTTAATGCCGGTGGGAAATAAAGAAAATTCCTACTACTTCCAGAGATATCGGAAAAAAACCTAAAACTTCATTTCCCGTTTTTGTTTTTTTTGTGACGTTATTTATAAACATATTGAAAAACGGAAAGAACTTTCTGTATGCACTTTTTTACGACGCATTTAATGATATTTTCTAATTTATAAACGGGCTTTTCGGTTTTCAGATATCACCATTAGATCAACATTTTTAAATACAGACCTGAAACCTAAATATTACTATTTGAAGTATTTTGTTCCCCCAAAACATAAATCAGTGTTAACTCAAAAGTTATTTTGCAATACGATCCTGATAGTTATTATGTTTAAAAAATATGCTACTTTAACCAAAAATAAAGACATTTAATAAGTTAAATTTTAGTAATGAAGAAATTTTACAGTAAGCATTATAATTAAGATAAGAAATAATGTAAAAAACGACCAAAGAAATTTCTGTTTAAAAAATAATATGGGTACGTACCTATTCTTCTCCGTTGGTAAGTATTATGCATATTATTGTACGCTCAATAAAGTACCTGTATAGACAGTACTTTCTATTTTTCAATATGTTTATAAATAATGCCACAAAAAAATAAAAACGGGAAATGAAGTTTTAGGTTTTTTTCCGAAGTAGTACGAATTTTCTTAATTTCTGACGCATTAATTCACGCTCCAAACTATCCAATTTTGCCCCAATTTAACTTTTGCTGTATCTTTTATAGTTTCCGAGATCCCAGTGGTGAGCATCGAATTTGGGACACCCTGTACAGTTAAAATGTCATCAAAATAAGGTAAAATAACTTAGTCCGATTCTGTTTCTGTAGCCAACCGCTTAACGTAAAATATACCAGACTTCAACAGGGTGCCATTAATGACAGGTGTTTATGTCTTAAAGTGGAATGGCATTTTCATAATGAAATAAATGTATATTGAATATAACAGTTAACAAATAAAGCCAGAATATTTTTTTATTGGCATTTTCGTCTTTTTTCAGAATTTCTTTTAAAAAAAGAATGGACTTATGTTGGATGGGCCAGTTGCCTAAAAAATGTTGTGTGCATCTCGGCCGAATGATCTTTTTTGGCCTCACCTGAAATTTGCTTAGCCTCAGTTGCGCCTCGGGCGCAAATTTCCGATTCGTCCGAAAAGGATCAACTTTACGGCCTTGATACACAAATAACTATTTTAATTCAACGTCATGACTATGGAGGACTTGAGGTAGGAGGCCGATCGCAATGCATTGGATTCGGTCCCAAATTAGCATCGGTAATTCAGCTTTACGAGTTGCCATAAGATGGCGCTCGTGTTCGAAGTGGGCTATCAAATAAATGGTTTCTTATGGACGCGATAACTATTTTTATTTAAATAAGTTCTTTAAGGAACAAATAAGGACTTTTATATGAATTTACACTTACTTTGTTATACTTATTAGTAAACTCGGCCTGTATAAAGTTCCAACTATGCTTGGTTTTTAAAATACAGGGTATTAAACATTCTAGCTATAACTATGGAGCTAGAAAGAGACTTATTTGGCTGCGTTTCCTCTCTGAAAAAGATCCTGTCTTACACCCCGACACAAAGCAAACTCTACTTTTATAAACTGTACCATTATTCATTATAAATATGGAAATCAAGTTATTTGTCTCGTCTTGTGTTCAAACGTTATTTATTATTTCGAAAATAAAATGTCAATTTGTCAAAAGTAAAACTTAAAAACGAAGAAGAAGAAGACGACACCAGCCCACTTGCGACGCGAGAGCATCTATCGGCCAATAGCGAACTAACCAAAAAACCGGGACAGAATTTGAAAATGCTGCCAATGTCGATCGGTCTCCTACCCTCTAGTTCTCCATAGTCATGACACCTGTCAAAAATGTTAACTTGCGTGTATTCGGGTGGATCTATTTCTGGCTTTCCTGAGACATTAAATGTTACTAGGCAGCCGATTTTTTCAAGTAGCTATTCACTGTACAAAATAGGTAAATCGCTTTTGGTCCCTCTTTGGGGCCCGATAACTCGATCAGAAGGCCCTATAGAAAAATAATTATATGAAAAACTAGACCTTTTTTAACATTCCCTACACGCTCCCGAGAGTTTACCCCATATTTACCGGACACCCTGTATAGCAAACCCATGCTACCTACACCCGGTTTTGAGCAGTGTTAATACTAAATTAATATACCTACAAACTTTTATCATTTGCCGTCAAGTAGTTTTTGAACCAGCAGATAGACATACCGACGATAATGGGAAAGTAAAAATGAGTTCATAATTATTATTACCTATTACAAAGTATTTTTTCTACGAGCGTGTGAAAAGTTAAACTTTTCACACCCATTTCAGTGTGAAAAGTTTTACTTTAACGCACTAGTGTGAAAAGTAAATTACTTTTCACACGCTCGTAGAAAAAATCTTGTATGATATATGTAGGTACGTAAGAAAATATCTCGTTTAACGCACTCATATGAATTGCTCGCTGCGCTCGTTCCACAACTTCTCATATGCGTGCCTTAAACGAGTTATTTTCACACTTACATCATACATAGCTATTATCTTCATTTCCATTTTTAGATACAATCGATACTAAACAAAATACCAGAAGTGCTTTTAGAACGATAAGCGAGAACGAATTGATAAACACAGGGGACCACGTTAGTAACACAAAAATGTACTGCTCCAGACCAGGGGCTAGACTTTGGGAAGTAGGGTTCGATGCAAAAGTTTTAGTAACTTATCAGTTTAGGAGTTCGTTGAAAGAACCACCTAAGGAATTACTTATAATTGGCTGTGACGAAGACGCAATACTAGAAAAAAAACTTTTCGTAGAAAATGAAAAAGTACCTGATAATTTTAGTTTTCAAAAATTGTTCCCTGTTTGTGATAGATTTGTTTTAACGTGTGATACCAATGGACTTTATATTTTTGACCCTGTCAGGAGCAAACTCGTGTTTTGGACGAGTTTTTCCAGTAGCATTAACGACATTGCCTTTGTAAATAACACTTTCTACATTTGGAAGAATAACTTAGAAGTAAATATTTTTTCTGTTGTGGATTTGGAACATTTGATATTATCCACGTTATACAAGAAACAGTATTACCTTTGCGCAGAGTTGTGTGTGGAATTTACTCCAAACGTTTTAAAGATTTTAGAGGAATCAAAAAAATTGTACCTTATATCTGTACTTAGAAAAAAAATGTCTAGCAATGAGTTGTTGAAGAAACTAACTCCCATTTTGGAAAAAGTTAAAGAAATCAATGAGAAATTACTAACAAGACAATCAAAGAATAATATAGTGGTAGTGGAAAATTTATACCTAAAAGAGGAACAGATGAGTAATCCTTTAGTGAAAGAGGTTGTGGAAGAAAATAAGGATTTAAAGCTATTGTTGAAACAGTATAAGCTTAATAAAACTCATAGGTAAGTGACAGGGATATTAAACAAATATATTTGTCGATTTGTGGAAGTTTAAAATTGCAGGAGATTCCAAACTGTAGACCACGACGGCCGTTTCGTCCTTGTTAGAACTCTACGGGCAGCCATAACCCAAGCAATTCCAAGAACGACGGTAAAATGTACTAAAAGCCTCTTTGCAAAATCACAGCGGCCATCAATACACCGTAGCGCCATCCCAGCGGAATTAACTCCAATATAAAGGCAGTCACACTGTGACTGTGACCATGAGTCACCAGTCCCATACCCGCCCCATCCATTAAACTTTAATCACTGTGTAGTCCAATATAAAAATTAGTTACACACTTGTCCGATATGCCACAATATTCTCTTTTAATTATTTTCGCGGACGCTATATTATCTTCTAAAATTGTTTTTAACAAAAAAAGAGAAAGTAGAGTAATCGTTTTCGTTGATATTGTTTTTAACGTTTAGGGTTTGGTCAAGCATGGCATGACAAACAAAAATTATTTTTGAACTTTATGAACATGGAGATTTATTGAATTAATATATTAATTCGGTTCGGAAAAATAATATGAATTGTACATAGGGTATAACCTTAATTATACTTCAAGTTTTACTTCAAAAATATTTGTTTTTTAGGACTGTTGAAATACCTGAAGTAATGCAATTTCTACACATATTAAATGCCGAAGAGATGTTTTTATTATTTAAACAGTTCACAGATTACGTACTTAATGAACAAGACGAGAATTCAACTCACTGGTGTCAAGAAGAGTACCTTAAACAAATATCCAAGAGAAACATACCCGTAAGAGATTTAAAAGAAGAAAGTTTCGATTTTTTAACCGAGGCTCTTATACAAGCCAATGAAACGGTGAAATTTTCATGTCCTTGTGGATACCCATTGCCCAAATGTCACCGATATCCCCCCAATTATTATAAGACGGCCTTTGATATGTTTAATGTTAAAAGAAACTGTAACAGACTGATGGTATACATTCCTTATTTGTGGAGGTACCGGGCCAAGTCGGAAATACAAGGTTTAAATATAACAGTGCTCATTCAGTTCAGCGATTTAAGTTTATTTAAGGAGTATATGATGGAGTTGAAGTATGATAACTGGCATGACGTTTTAGGTTTGTATAGTTTACAAAGTTAAATTAATATATAAATATATATACTACCTTTATACCGTGCGAGCAAAAATTATTTGCATCAAAGAGGGCTTGGATTAAAAAACGCGGGGCTTGGTTTAGATCATAATGATATCGGGACGATATATCTAACCAAATCTAGGTTAAAATTTTGTCAAATTCATATTATGACATGATATGCCAAACTAATGAGTAATAAAATAAGTAGACAAATACAAATTTATTTTTGTTGTTTACAAAATTAACAAAGTAAGAATATACAGAAAGAAAAATAATTACATAAATTGCTGAAATTGGCCACCGCCATGCTCCAAGCATAAATTCACACGTCTCTTCATATTTTCGAAAGTGTTGACCAGCATCTCTGGAGTAATGTTACCACATTCTTGGATAATCCTTTCTTGTAATTGTTCGAAATTGGCAACTGCTGTTTTAAAAATAGTGTTCTTTAAATGAGGAAAAAGGAAGTAATCCATAACCGTTAAACAAGGTGATTTAGGTGGGAACTCAATGTCTGATCGAAAACTGATCAATCTGTCGTCGAAAAAATTGGGTAAGTAGTTAATAGTTTCGGCGGCTGTATGGGGGGTTGCACCGTTCTGTTGAAAATATCCAAAACGTAGTTCGTCGTCAAGTAACTGCTCCACAAATGGATTCAAAATATTGTCTCTATACCGCTGTGCTGTAACTGTGTCATGGAAAAAAATAGGACCAACAATTCTTCGCGAAACAGCTAACCAGACACCAATTTTTTAAGGGTGCAATGTGGACTCTACAAAAAAATGGGGATTTTCACTACTCCACATGCGTGTATTCTGAGAATTCACATAATCGGAGAGGTGGAACCAGGCTTCATCCGAAAAAAATGTCAGGTCTAATAAATTATTTCTTTCCAATAAATTTTGGGTAAACCATTAATTGAGAGTAATTTCTGCGTCTTTCAAAATCTGCGGCTTGTATTTCTTGGAATACTTGCACTTTATAAGTAAATAAATTTAGCTGCTTCTTAAGAATAGTCCTGCATGTTCCATAAGATCTTCCCACTTCTTGGGACAGCCGTCTTATACAATTTGTTGGCGTATTTTGCATTCTTTCACGAACGTTTGCAAAAAGTTCTTCTGTTCTTACAGATGGTATTCCTGCTCCTTTTTTGTGTTGTATAGAACTTGTTTTCCTAAACACAGCAGATAAAAATCCCCAGCAATAAAAGCAACGTTAGAAAAATGTTCGTGAAAATCGTCCATGCACAAACCAGGATTGTATTGCCACTCACCATTTACTCTAACCCTGTTTCGAAAATACGCTTCAACCATGAATGTTTTGTGCTGTTCCGTAAAGTCCATTGTGTGAATTGTTCAAGAAATTGGAAAAATTAGCGATGAATCAGATTACTTATTGTAACGATTGTCAAAGATGACGGAATAACTGATTGATTGTTATTTCAGGTAGTTACTGACACCCAACAGGTATTAAGCTCTAAGACTAAGCATTACGTCCTTAGATGCAAGGCCCTCTTTGATGAAAATAATTTTTGCTCGCACGGTATAAACCCACCAATTTTTTTTTGTAATTTAAACCATAAAAGTTATATGAGTGAGCCGTCCTCCTGGCACACCCGGTAGATGACACTAGTATTAATGTAATATTTATCGTGTAAAGGACCCTAAAGAAACGTTACCATACAAGTAATTTTGTAGGATACTTTGTGAAGATAAACAGAGGGTTGTGCTTAAATTGTGACCATAATATTGACATAGAAGGCCTTCTATCGTGGACAGAAATAGCCAAGGTAATTGCGCAATCCATGGGAGCCAGTAACACGTTAAAAATTTTAGAGAAGTATGAAAAAGTTATTCCAAAAGGTGCACTGGATCCGACTTTTTATCAGTCCTGTATATTTAGTCACAGTCTTAATGACAACAGTGAGACAATAGTGAAATCGGAGGCGCCATTCAAATTTATCGAAGAGATGGATAGAACAACTTATAATCAAGTAAGATTTTCTGGTTTGGTTTTCGACACGGTATTATTTTAAACAGCATTTACGAAAGAGGTTTACATGGAGCCCTTTAACTTATTTTGATTTTATTGGTCTCCCAGTTCTGTTTTTACTTGTTATTTTAAACCTAAATCGGTCGATTTAGCATAGTTTTAAATTAAAAACCCTTTAGTGAATATTACTGTAAACGTTCGATTGCACAAAGATTTTAAATTTTAATAATATTCGCTTAACCACGCGACCAGCCACTTTGACTGTGACTTCAATGACATTGGCCGAAATGTAATAATAATAATCTTTATTTAGCACTTGGCTAGTTATTGCTAAGAAAAAAAAAATTACAAAATAGTATTTACATAATATGTTAGTTACAAAAATATAAAACCTAATCTACGTGTCCTTTAAATAATGAAATACCTTTCTTGTAAAAACCCCCAAACTATTCGTATTCTTAATACTCTCCGGGAGGTCATTAAAAAGGCGAACTCCCTCAAAAAACAACGAGTTTTGTAAAGATGTAGTCTTAACCGTCTCAATGTCGTAGTGGTGCCCAGAGCGAATGTTATAATGGTGAAAATTTGATCTTTTCTTAAAAAAAGCATTAAAATATCTCGGTAACTGCCCATGTTCTATTTTATATATTAGAACTAAATTCGCCCTTCTGATGCTTTGTTCGACAGACGGCCAATTCAAGCTATGTAACATGCTTCTTACTGGGGTATACCTATTGCATTTGAGAATAATTCGCATAATCCTATTTTGCTGAATCTGCAGTCTACATATATTTTCCTGAGTACAAGATATTAATAAGGAACAACAGTAATTAAAGTGGGGCAAAATAATTGTGTTATAAACAAGTGTTCTGGTCCACTGGGATAAATAATTTGAAATGCGACCGAAGAAACCAATCTTTTTTCCTAATTTTTTACAAAGATAATCCACCTGATTAGCAAAAGTAAGCTGAGGATCTAAAAAAACTCCCAAATATTTTATTTCCGACACAAAGGTAATTTCAGATTCATTTATGTTAAAGGCTAATCCTGATTCAGCATATTTCTTACAATTTACTTTTGAACCTATTACCATACATTTTGTCTTTGATGTGTTCAGTTTTAATTTATTTTGACAAAGCCAGTCATACAATATTTGAAGTTCCCTGTTCAAAATATCAGTTATTTCCCTAAAATTATTCCCTGATACACAAATAAGGGTATCATCAGCAAATAAATCAAACGAATTTTTTAGGGCTATATGGATATCATTAACAGAAATAACAAACAGTAAGGGACCCAGCACACTTCCCTGTGGAACACCCCATTTATTTTCCCTTTTACTAGATAGTTTATCGTCCACTCTAGTCATTTGATACCTGTCACTTAAATAATCTTTAATCCAATCTAATGCCTTGCCATTTACACCATATCGTCGTAACTTTTTTATTAGAATTCCACGATCGATTGTTTCAAACGCACGCTGCAAGTCTACAAATACACCAAGCACCACTTTTCCTTCATTTAGTTCTTTTCGCCACGTTGCACATACGTATTGCAGTGCTGACTCGCAAGAATGGCCACTCCTAAATCCAGACTGTCCCACAAACAATAACTGATTCCTTTCAAAATAGTTCCTTAGTTGTCGACAGGCAATTGTTTCAATGATCTTATCTACCACGGGCAGTAAGTAAGTTGTAGTTAAAGTTGTCTGGTTAATTAGTGTTTACAACAAGGTCAAAGTCAAAATATGCTTTATTGTCTGAAAGAATTATCTAATTTTAATCAACAATAAAATATAATGTAATAAAATTTGAAATATTAAAATAAAAAATGCAAATAATTATGACAGATTATCATCAAAATATTCATTTATGGTATGGTGAGCTTTTGATAATAAATGTTTAACAGTTTTTTTAAATATTGTAAAATTCACGTTTTAATATAAACTAGAAGATAAAAAAAAGTTTTGATAATTTGGTTTACAAGAATCTCTAGATCTAGCTTTACATAAGTAGGTACCTTATATGTTCATAAGAAGAAAAATGTAGTAATGTAGAAAAATGAGTAATGTAGTATGGTTGGGGCACATTGATGCAATTTTATTTGGGAGGAAAAGAAAGGTCTTATCCAGTGGAAGAAAGTAAAAGTAATATATTAGATTTAAAAACTTGTGATTTTATTCCTATATATTGATTAAATATTTGCTCTATCTTAATAATAATAGATGCCACGCGAGATCATTTATGAAGTGGGATTTCAATCAATGTGCCCCAGGAGGAGGGTAGATTAATACAGGCATGAGGCACATTGATGCACATCCTTCAACACATAACACAAATTACGGACGTTAGTTGAAAAAAAAAATTTACACAATATATTTGAATATTTATTAATACTATGGGGATGAAATAATCTTAAAATACATAGAAGAGTAACTAAATTATAAAACCTTATATCGACAAATTGTAAAAGAAAAGTTTAATTTTAAAATTAAAAAGATACTCTGTTTTGTTGGTACCATTGGTAATGGTTGGCATTGGCAGCTGTAGTATTATATCAGATATGTTAACTGAGGCTTCATCCTTCACATCTGGAAAGACAACGCTACCTAACGGTTTTTTCCTCAGATACGAAACTTGGTATTCGCTGTTATCATATTTTAAAAGAATTTTACCAACATAGTGTTTAATGCCTTTCTTATTTTCGAACTTAATAAGGATAAAATCTCCTTCTTTTAAATTTTCTGGCTTTATTTCAATAGGCGTCAGTTGATTGTCAGACCCTTCGTCCTCAGATGGGCAAAAGTTTGAGTCTGATGAAAAATCTTTAACTTCAAAATCACTGGTACAACTTGAGGAACTACTGCTTACTTCAGACAGTTTTCTCTTTTTTATTTTGTTTGCTCGAACATCACATTCTGGACACAAACCTAGTAACTTTTTCTTGCTGTTTTAAGTTCTTTTGCGCGTTGCATCTGTTCTTTTTTATTCCTTTTTAATTCTTATATTTTTGCCAATTCCTCAAGCCTCTCTTTCTCTGGTGTATCAGGGTAGATTATTGATTTTCCCTTTTCTCTTCCCTTCCTCTTTAGAACTGTTTTAATCATTTTTGGCAGTGGCCTAACAGATTCAGGTGTTATAGCGCTTGATGTTGAGGGTATTGGTTCAGGTTTCACCAACCTTTTAAAATCAATATCAATTAGGGGAGGTATAGAGTGCCTCGGAGTCAGGGTTGATGTTAAGTGTGATTCTGGCTCGATGTTATTGCTAGTTGAGATCTGAGATTCAGGATCTACATCTGGCGTACTATCCTGAGACTCTTTGTTAATGTACACATCGCAAGGTGCGAAGTCGTTATCTGAGAAGGCTAATTTATTGAAAGGCCATATACCCGGCTTTGTGAAGGCACTTGTAAGATTTTTAACAGTAAATGACTCAAAGTATGCTAATTTAGCTAATGGCTATTTGCCTTATTTTTTTCTACTCTATGCTGTAAGGTGGGTGCTTTTACATTATACTTTCCAGCGGCTACTCGTATTGACATTCTTCCTTCAATTACATCTGCTATTGCACAATTCATAGCCCTTTCATCTATTTCAGCCCTTGTAGTCTTTTTCTTGTACACTCGAACCATTTTCACTAAAAAAACACTTTTATTATTAAACTATACACCTCATGGGGTACATTGATACGTATCAATGTGTCCCATATCCAATGTATCAATGTGCCCCAAGACGCCATATTGAATAAAACACACTGTCATCCCCAAAACAAAACAATCTAAAGTAAAATTCGATATGGTTTAGTGAAATATAAACAATGTCTTACCTATGATATTAATTCAGGTAGCCTAAGTATTTAAAACATCCCAAAAATTACACTTCAAAGTCAAATCAACAAATTTACTTAAGATAATGCAGAACACGTGCGAAGCGATCGACAATGAGGCGGTCACTGATAGAGTGCCAAAAATGTATGGTCGTTTTGGACGAGTGAATAGACAAACGTCTCAGATAATTCCTATTTACAGTTGGAGGGGAGGTATCAATGTCCCCCAACGCCCCCCTAAGTTTCTTAAATTTTTATAAATATTAGGTTATTAATTATTAGATTGTCAAAAATAATATTATTAAGTAAACATTTAAAAGTTAATATGCTGGTTTTAGTTATATTAAAAAGTAAAGTAGGTCTTTATTAATTGATTTAATTAAGTCATTACAATATTTACTATCCTATAGTATTGTTGTATCATGAGCAAAATGTTTTAACTTTACCAGTTATAAATACTGACGCAAGGTCATTTATACAGATTAAAAATAGTAGGGCCGATAACTGAACCTCGAAGTACTCCACAATTCAGTTTACTATTTTCTGATTTCTTGCCTTTTAATAATACTATTTGAGATCTACCAAGAATGACATACTTTTGATTCGGCCTCTGCTAGACTTTTTTATGAACTAAGAGTTAAATTTCCATTTTTTAGTTTCAAGAGATTTTGAAAAACTACTTCAAACGAAAATACGACCCATGCAGAAATTCTCCCTATATTTTTCCACTTGGCAGCGCTGGGATATGTCTCCTGTGCAATCTACCTTTAAAAAATGATATTTTATTCGAATACCAAAGTGCAAAAGGTTGTGGTCATAGGTTTCATAGGTTTTGTTTTATTAGAAATAATAATGAGTGTAATGTTTGTAATTGAAAGGGGACGTGTGTAGCTTAAGTTGAATTTTATTTTTTAAAGCATTTTTGTTGTGAAATATATTTAATAAAATTTTGATACTTTTACAAACATTTTGGTTTAATTTAAACATGAGTAGGAACATCAGCGGGCGAAGTTAAGTGCATAGTTCCAGTTGATTCTGAATGAAACTTGTAAGGGTTATTCTGAGTAAATGATAGAAGAGTTTTAGATTTGCATTGTCTTCATTTGATTTAAATCAAGTTTTAACTGGTACGTATCTACAGTTTACAGTTGTCTTCAGGTGAATACTGTATTCATTTTAGATAAATAAACCATGTCCGTTTATGTAAATGTCAGTTGTGTGGCTCCTTGAAGGGAGGCTAAGCCTCCTTAGCATTTCTTGCCCTCCTAGATAATTTCTTGGTGTATTACTTAAATAAGAACTTTTAATTTACAGCAAGCAATCGTATTTTTAATATTATCCCCTGATTTGGTACGATTTAATATTTTCTTTACAATCTGACAACAGCGCATGAGGCTTTCAGCTATTATGTCACCATAGTTTCTCCTAAAAGCAACATGTTACGCAACGGATTGTTCTAGACGTAATAGGGAAATAACAGTTCTAAATTATATTCGGTACAATTGGCAACATCTACTGGCAAGCAGCCTCTGACCAATAACAAGTCAAAGTCAAATCTGCTTTATTGTCCAAGACAGAATCTTATTGACAAAGCTGAAAACAACTTACAGAAAAATAAAAAACAAATAATAATAATAATAAAAGCAGGTAATCCAAAATTGGAAACCCAAAAAGGAGGAACATTAAAGTAATCGCTAAAACAGATGCGAGTAGGTACGCACAGTTCTGTATATAAAAAGAAAACGACAAATAATGTAAAATTGAAAATGCGAACAAGACAAAATACAATTCTATAATTCATCATTATAAAAGTCTCCCAACTCGTAGTAAGCTCTCTCCACCAAAAGCTGTTTCAAAGGGCTCTTAAACAAAACTAGCGTAGGACGAGCCCTGATAGACATAGGAAGGTGGTTATAAATCTTTCTACTTTCATAAATGATCGACCTCCTTATCAAAGCTGAAGAAGGTTTCGGCAGATGAAGATCCCGCGACTGCCTAGTACCATAAGAATGTCCAGGCTCTCGTAAAGTGTCTTTGCGCTTGTAAATTGTGCATGCCGTTTCCAGAATGAACAGAGATGTTAAGGTTAAAAAAATTTTGGATTTAAACCACGGTCAGCATGACTCCCTACTATGTATATTGCAAATATATAGTGGATTTCACCTTAGTTTTTAATGCTTTGACGTCTCTCTTGTCAAACATATTAGCCAACACGTGATTTAAAAATCCCTAATTCTATAAACGGCTTTCAGGCACGGGCATTGGCTAGATTAACAAGAGATGGATATATAACTGACCGTATAGTTACATGTACATGACGAAGATGCACACTACACAGTTCAATGCGTTGCCCTTTAATGAGCTCAAACTCGTCAAAAGCACAGCATCGCTCGTATATGCCGTTAGTATGTGCATCTTTGTCTTACGCATTTGCTCTCGCATATCTCTTTTCGTACTTCATTAATTCGATTGTCTCGTCGCGTTCTTTAAATATCACAGAGCCGCATTGGGACACACCGCGCACCGCGTGCAGTCTGCTGTTAATTCTTGATCGTTTGTGTTATTGTTTTTGGTATTTTTCAGACAGCATTTTGCTTATATTTTGTGCGTATTAGCCTTTTTGGTTTTAAACTGCCGGACTGTGTGTATCTGTGACGTGTTTCTTTTTATGCAAAAGTAAGTAAATAATTATTAATGTCTCGGACGGTGACGACGACATCGACAGCTTGTCAGATGAAGACCAAAAATAATAGGGAACTTGTAACAAAATTAAATTTGAAAACCACAGTGAACCCTTATGCTAAAATAAGTTTTACATACTGTTGTATTGAAGAGTGCTTGAGGTATCTGTTCTGCAAACGCATGGACAAAAATATTTTTTTGTAGTATCTACTTACATTATTTTTTCTTTATTCTTTAAAAAAAATACCTAATTCGATAACATTACAAACTTTTGTTGTTTTATTATAAACCAACGAAAAGTTAGACCTATTGTAAACTTTAAACTCTTTAGAACCTAGTCTAAAGAAAAAAATATCTACCCGTGAATAAGAAAATAAAAAAGTAAACAATAAGCTATTAAATATAATATATAGATTTTTTCAACTTAACACTGCATGGTCTAAAATCAAATTAAAAAACAAAATAATTCTTTAATAAAAAACGTATTTTATTATTGATGATACTAGATTCACGACTGCCCCTTGTATATTTTTTATTGTACTAAATTAAGAGTGTGTTTTTACCAAAATAACAGCACTTTATTGTATTATGAATAAAAATTAAATGAAATTGTTTTCCTCATATTCTATCCTATTTCCATTCCCCTTCCGTGTTTTTTTTTAAATATCTTTAAAATTGCTTAGGTAATTCTCGTTTCCATCCATAATTACAACTACCAATAAATTGACCCATGTTCACACATAATTTTTAACTCCGGCCCTGGCCAATCCTTAAGTTCTGTAAAAAGAAATGTTATAAATGACATGTGTCAGCGGCGGCCATTAAAAACTAAGGTGAAATCCACTATATCTAACAGCTCGTTTCTGTTAAACAAATAAAGAATTCAGCAGGTGTTTCGAATGTTTTCTCCCACGTGCGACCGCCTCCCGCAGATTTCTGTTTTTTAACGCCAGCCCAGCAGCCAACGCCTACTCGTCTCGCAATCTTAACAAAATTATTCGATTTTATTTGCGAATTATTGAGCAATTTTGGGCGTGGCCCTGAAAATTTTTCGGCTGCGGGGTTTTCCTAAGATGACTGCTTCCGACCTTGCTTCCCTATTCAAATCAGCCACGAGACGCCAATGGTAAATAACCAAATTTTCAGATCCATTCGGTACCTGATTCGACATATACCTACGTATAACGTACCATGTATAATTTTTGACAATATTTTTAATACGATCACAACACGCATAAATGAAAAAACGTAACGGATGTTTGTTTACAGTTAAAGTAGTACTACTCGAGGGGAGGCTTAGCTGTAAGCAAGTAGACCAGTGCAACCCCATTTTACGCCTGAGTAATGTTAGCCAGACGGGACCTATATAGTTCTACTTGGATTCCGAACACACAATTTACTGGCAGATGTTATTCTCGGCACAGTTTCATGGTCTTGTCGCAACATCTGTGACATCGACGGGGGCAGCCTGTGTCTATGTAGTGCGACTTGAAGGATGTTGCCGCAGAGCCCCCAATCCATCGGGGTGAATATCAGAAATGTCACTCTAAGGCACACCATCCGTATTACCGAATCCTCTGATTTAGAGCGTGCCCCTAACCCATCCCGATCGGCACTACGCATGCGTCCCTTTCGTGGATACTGTCCGCACTGACTGAATCCTTCACCTGGTTTCGATGTAGCTAGCTGACTTCTCAGCAACATAACGAACGAATACCGGAGCAGCCCGAGGGCTCCACAGTTGTATCGTATCGAGGTTGCCTTTTAAATTCAGTGTTTTTGCAATTGAGAATGCCAGTGAATCAAACAAAATAAGTCCGCCAAATATGTCCGGGATCGAATCACGTGCCTTCCGCTTGCGATGCGTGAACGCTACCGCTGCGCTAGGCTGCCCTCTATGAAAGTAAAATGAACAAAAAATCAGTTGTAAATTACAATCATTTATTTTCTTTCAGGTATCAACAAAATTTACAAATAAAACCTTTGCCTTTGGTCATAAAACAATAAATTAACGAAATGTACACCTTACATTATATTCTAAATGTAAATTAATATAGCCAAATATAAATCAGGAATAGGAACTCATAAAGAAAACCGACAGTAAAGGCTTTTTCACTTAATAATACTTACAAAATAATCAATGTGGTTAACGGGGCAAGAAGCAGATGCTTTTTACCTCTTGTATTTTATAGCTCAAAAATTAAATTGGTATTTTGAATTTTCGGAAAATATAAATCCCTATTTATTTTATATAAATACATCTTTATTTGGGCGTAGTTAGTATTGTGGAAAAAGGTAGCATCGGTTTGAATTAAATGTCCTCATGAATAAATTAATAAAGTAAATGAATAGTAAATATATATTTTTTAAAGTGTAAAACCCATAGACAATTAAATAAAGACGAAGCTATTTACAATACGAGGACATACTGCTGTCAAAGCATAAGTTACTTCAATAGGGCACTTTCCATTATTTTTTCAATAATATGATTTAGTTAGGCCTAAAAAATATTCCCCAATTATTACTCCTTAATAGTAATAACTTGGTAAAAATTCTTTAAAGTTTCGCGCGTGTCAAAAGCATTTCAAACGACCTTTTAAGCGCGCCAATCCCGATGACGTCAGGAAGTATGACTTATCCGTCATCCTGACCGGTGGCCGAGCTACCGAGTTTGCATTTGGATTGCCGTGTGTTATTGTATTGTTGTTTTAAGGTGGAATTCTCAACGTCGTTCAATTTATTGCCAACCTATAACCTATTTCGTGGATGTCACACACAAATTATACTTCTTGACGTCACGACCCGTTTTTACCCGCTTGGGATAATTTGAATTTTGGGGCATTTTTAAATCTTGCTAGCGGTCTTTTGGGACGAAATATGTTGTTTTTTTTTGCTGTCATATGTTTTATGACAATATATACTTATGATTTATAGAATTTTTCCCCATTTAAAATTTTTGTCAAGTTTCCTATTATCCCCTCCATTTCTTACGAACCACCACACTTCGCTCCGTTATGATTCCCCTCAATGGTGGGAGATTTACTTTACAAACTAAAGGCCGCTTTATAACCTTTCATCTCTTACTTTTTTGCTAAAAGGTAAAACCATCAAATTCTTGCCACCTTTAAAACCTTACTCCCTTACTGGGATAATTATTAACCCAAATAAAAACACAGTTAGGCACATGAAAACTTCCTACCAAAAATTGAGTACGTCTGAGCCAATGTTTTTCTCTTTGTCCTGATTTTTGTACTAAAAGCGGTATTTGCTATGAAACTACATAACCGAGGTTGGGTGAGTTATAAATAACGCATCTTTTATGGGGGTTAAACAAATCTCTCGTACAAAGGTAAAGTAAACTTTACAACATACAATAATACATCATAGGGCATGAAATATTTAGCAACGTTTCCAAATTAAAACATGTGATTGCAACTTACAAAATTAAATGATTATTTTAAAAATTCCGTATGTTTCTTTATTTCTTGCAATTTAAATTAAGTATACAGGGTGCCCGAAATTGGTGCTGACAGTATTGCGATCTCGTAAACTATAATAGATAGAAAAAAAGTGTTAGGCAATTATGTTAGCAGTTTATTGGTTCTTGTGGATCGATTTTGGTTCTATTGGTTTTTGAGATATTTTAAATAAACTACAAAACACAAACATTTTCTTAGATCGGTTGTAACTATGTTATTTACCAATATTTTTTAAATCTGTAAACACATTTTGGTTGCGACTTCTTACGTAGAATATGCCTACTTGGTAATATATTAGTTACAACGTTTTGGTTTCCTGGAACCATCATCAATTTTATTTTTTCCTATGATCGCCATATTGGATTTTTTATTTATCAAAAAGTACTTAATTTTTCCTATAATATGATACTTTACACTTATAAATATAATATACAGTGTCACCAGTAAAGTCCGCATCATATGGGATTTTTTTTATTAATAGCCTTATTCGAAATTTGACTTTGGCATCAAGTTCTGTTTCGATCGAGATGAAAATTAAGCAAAAAAATAGTAGTCACGTGATTCGCATTATCTGTAAAATTTTAATTTTTTCTCAAAAAATAATTCAAAAGTGGGGTTATTTCTGAAAATATCGAAAAAAGTTATTAGAAAAAGTTTTATTAAATGCAATTTCTAGCCCACATGCAAAATTTCAGCTGCATAAGATAATTTTGATTTTTTACCTATATTTTGTAAATTGCACCACTGTTGCAAAATAAGACTCAACGCAACCTACATAAAACTTCTTAGTTTTGACAATGCTTTATTTCAGATACATTTTCTTTAAAGTAGCGTCATATTAAATGTGTGTTTTTCTACAAAATCAAAATTGGGCTATTAAAATTTGGTCGCATGTGATGCAAAGTTCATTTGTTTTTGACCCTGTATAAGGTAACTTCATAAAATAAGTATTTTTGAAAACGTAGTTTGTGTCTGAAAGTAATACACCTTAATAGTAAGACAAAAAAGAACACAGTGTCATCAGTAAAGTATTTATTAAGTGGAAAATAAATTTTAGTTTAACTTAACGTAAAGTTTATCTATTTTCAACAATTTAATTTAAAACCCCTTTATTGTATGTGTAAATGTATCTGAAATAAAGCATTGTCAAAACTAAGAAGTTTTATGTAGGTTGCGTTGAGTCTTATTTTGCAAAAGTGGTGCATTTTACAAAATATAGGTAAAAAATTAAAATTATCTTATCCAGCTGAACTTTTGCATGTGGGCTAGAAATTGCATTAAAAAAACTTTTTCAAATAACTTTTTTCGATATTTTCAGAAATAACCCCACTTTTGAATTATTTTTTGAAAAAAATTAAAATTTGACAGATAATACGAATCACGTGAATACTATTTTTTTGCTTAATTTTCATCTCGATCAATGCAGAACTTGATGCCAAAGTCAAATTTTGAATAAAGCTATTAATAAAAAAAAATCCCATATGATGCGGACTTTACTGGTGACACTGTATAAAGTAAAAATTTATAACCTCAAAATAACATTCATATCCATGTTGGGTATTGGCAACAATGCCAAGCAACGCACATGCGTTGTATAGTGTAGGGATCGGTTGTACAGTGTCACAAGGCGGACAGTCGGTACTCGGGGTCGAGATAGATAGTTAGCATAGTTAGGTTATTAATTTGATATTCCACGACTGCGTCCCTTTTTAATAAGCTGTGATATTACGCCCGAAGCATAATAAATTATCAAACCGATCCAACGTGTATTAATCTTACCACCCGGATATATAGCAATCCAGATCTGTAAAAAAAAAATGTGAGGGGTGTATTGAAAAAATGGTCGACATTTTGAACCTTGCTTAGTCATAACGTTTTCACCTTAATTAAGAATACCTAGTATAACGATATTGTTATTAACTTAACTTCATTCTTAGTACGGGTCTACACTATGCGTATTCAGCAGATGCGTATTTCGGCTGCGTATTTTCGGCAAGATTACAACACATTGTTTTAAATTGGAACGTTCACATATATGCGTAGAATACACAACTACGCAGCATACTGCCGAAAATACGTACCTACGCATGCTGGCCCCGAGCTCAATTAACCATACCGTGTAAGTTTCCGCACATAGACGCCGAAAATCTGCACAATGTGTACGCAACAACTCTCTTGCCGAAAATACGCAGCCGAAATACGCATAGTGTAGACCCGCACTGAAGTAAAAGGATCATCTGATATATCACTATCGCCAAATATGTTCGAATTTTCCCTAAATGTTATTTTTAGTTATTTTGAGGTTATAAATTTTTACCTTATAATAGTGTTTAGTATCATATTATAGAGAAAGTACTTTTCGATAAATAAAAAATGCAATATGCCAGTCATAAGAAAAAAGAAAATTGATGATGATACCAAAACGGCGTAACCAAAATATTCCCAAGTAGGCATATTCTATGTAAATAGTTGCTATGAAAATGTATTTAGATTTAAAAAAAATATTCGGAAATAACATAGTTGCAACCGATCCAAGGAAATGCAACATTTTAGATTATTCAAAATATCTCAAAAACCAAAAGAACCAAAATCGATCCACAAGAACCAATAAACTGCTAACATAATTGCCTAAAACTTTTCTTATTTAACCGTCTTTCTATCTCTTATAGTTCCCGGGATTGCAATACTGTCAGCACAAACTTCGGGCAGCCTGTATACAGCTGCATTTGTAAAAGTGTTGTACAGCGATATTTCAGTCATGTACAGGGTGTCCAGTTTTCGTGTGTTTTCATATACCAGCTCCCTTATTATAAAAGATAGAAAGATGGGGTTTGCGGCTTACTGTTCTATTTTTTTATGAAACTTTTATTGCCGTAAACAAAATTTTCATAGCCTTCTCAGTTTCTGACATACAGGGACATTTTCAAATTTTGTCATTTTTGACGCTCCCCTGTATCTCGATTATTTGATAACTTATCAATAAGGTAAAATTGGATTGTTATATAGTTTTTTATGTTGAATTCAGTGGCGCAGTTAGTTTTTTTCTAAAAAGTTTTGTTTATGAGTTATGACCCAAACTTATATTTTTTTTAATGGGACACCCTATATATTATTTATTTTTCTTGTTCCTCTTTTTAAGAGCTTTTTAAAAATATATAATAGTCCATATTTTTTTCTTTTAAAAAGGGACAATTTTAACTTTTTTTGTAAAATTAATCATTTTTCATCTAGAATCCAGAAGGCCATGATCAATCATGAATAGACATGACAGAAAACAAAGGTTTGTAAATGTGCCATTACGGATTATTGTCAAATATTAAAGGTATTTGTTTGATTTTGTTAGTTTATTTGATATTTCTGTGAAAAATCATTTAATTATTTAACATGGCAAAAAATAATAGATATTATAAAAAACACGATATGTATGTTTGTTTTATCCGAGCTAATGAAGACGCGAACGCAGCCTCGGAACTGTATTTTAATAGGTAAGTTTCAAAACCATTTGTTATTTAGATAACATTAATGTTTATAATAAAAATAAAAAAGTTTTAATCATAAATATTTTTATCTATTATTAGCTTTTTGATACATATTTAAATTTTTCGTAGATATCCAGTTTTTTTTTTTTTTTATTTGCGGGCATAGCCCTCTATTCGAAAAATGATTAATTTTACAAAAAAAATTAAAATTGTCCCTTTTTAAAAGAAAAAAATATGGACTATTATATATTTCTGAAAAGCTCTTAAAAAGAGGAACAAGAAAAATAAATAATATATAGGGTGTCCCATTAAAGAAAATATAAGTTTGGGTCATAACTCATAAACAAAACTTTTTAGAAGAAAACTAACTACGCCACTGAATTCAACATAAAAAACTATATAACAATCCATGTTTACCTTATTGATAAGTTTTCAAATAATCGAGATACAGGGGAGCGTCAAAAATGACAAAATTTGAAAATGTCCCTGTATGTCAGAAACTGAGAGGGCTATGAAAATTTTGTTTACGGCAATGAAAGTTTCATAAAAAAATAGAACAGTAAGCCGCAAACCCCATCTTTCTATCTTTTATAATAAGGGAGCTGGTATATGAAAACACACGAAAACTGGACACCCTGTACATTAATTTTAAATAAACATTTCTGTCGTGTTAAGGTTAGTTATCAGTCAATTTCGTAGGAAATTACCATTTCCTCTACCAATTTTTTGAAATTTTGGGGAAGATAGGCAGATTACACTAGATAAATGTCATACAACACTTGCACGCTCGTGCGTTTGATGCTTCCTATTTTTTTTTAGAAAAAGTTAAACGACTATTATATAAGCTAGAGCGAGACAACAATAAGATTTCTCTGGCATGGATGTGAGGTTATATTAAACACTGCTTCGTTGCGTTACCACAGCGCATATAAAAAAGTATGTTTACGCACTGTGAAAAGTCGTACCTTATCTCGTTCTAGCTTGTACAATTAATGATACTATTTATCTGTCTATTAACAGTTCAGATCAGGCTCCTCGACAGAAGAAAAGGTCGATCAAAATAAACGCAGGTACTGTCACAACTATTTTTGAGAAAATGAGCTAGTAATATGATGGGGATGGTCTAAAGGAATATTAGAACCAAATTGCAACTAAATTTTGTAACATGAAAATTAAGTGTAATGGCGCATATGTATAGGAATTAACGTTAAATTACCTTAATAATGTACAGGATAAAGAAACTTATTCTTATACCCATATGAGCATACCAGTCATTGTAGAGGTTTATTATAATAATACCTAGCCCACTGACTACTTTGACAAGTTATCCACTGAAAACCTCTGGATGCAGACAAACGATCGTTATTTTGTTCTTGTATTAGGGACCCTCTAAAGCGATTTCAAGGGAACACTAAGTTGTCCTTCCTAGCATACGATTAATTTTTGTTTTTTCGGTAGCCGAGAACGATTTTTTGTGCAACCCGCTGTAAAAGTCTCCTGGTTAGTTAAACCTTAATTAAAATCTTACGGACTTATAGGATTTTTTAACTGTAATATTATGTCAATGTCAGGATGGAAATACACAATAATAGCAACGTTTAACAACCTGATAAGAGGAAAATAGGGTAAGTAAAGCCAAAAAATGTAAAACTATTTAAATAACGGCCCGTTATTTACAAATGCGCTTCCGTAGTTAAAATAATTGAAATATCTAGTTTTTCCACGAAGAATGACTTTTCCTCCAGGCAATAGAGCCCACATAAAATTTCAACAATAACCCTATAAGTTATAAAATTACTGATTTGTCTGTGTATGGAACTAATTTGCACGGAATTTATATTTTTCAAAAAGGCGGCCTCATTGCCAAATTTTGTACTTTGCATAATATATATATATATATATAATTTAAGCCATTTAATAAACAAAATTGCAGAGTAACGTATGTCAATATCTTAGAATCATGAAGTAGGTATATGTGCAACTTTGTTTAATTTGATCCATAGGAATTATAAAAACGATCAATAATACAGGGTATTCCATTTTACGAAGAATTAACGATGATCTTTAACCATGAACATAGGTTTTTATTTTGTTAAAAAATGTGAATGACAAAACTCGCTAATATTGTTGAAAGCATCATTTTTTTAAATTTGTCGGTAACATTTTTAGTGACCCCATCAGAAATTTAGGGTTAGTTCATCAGTTCCTGCCATAATCCGATATCCAACAGTCAAAAATATTAATATACCTGTTTCTTATGTTTAGCACAAGAATTAAGGAATGCATATAATTATTGCATGGTTTTTTGGGAGTAGAATATAAAAATGTCAATGAAGAGTCTGTAGAATAAATATTTTTTGTAACACTTACTATTGCCAATTGGACATCACTTAAAAAGCCCTATAGGGCTATTCTGTGCTCATAGCGACTAGTTATAGAAAGAACTAAGTTGTTAGGGATTGTACTAGGATTGGGCAGGCATCCAATACTGGAAATGATTAGTATTAAAGGAACTTTTCAAGCACAAATCGAAATATGAGTAATACGGACTACAATGATATGGAATATACGATTATATCATCTAGCTACACTAGCCATTTTTCATTCTGGTTTCCTCGCAGAGATAACATAACTCTCTGGAACGAAGCCGGAGCGTTCATTAGGCCAAAAGGCATTTATTTACATTCATAGTACGATTTTCCGCCCTAAATTCCTTCTTCTTGTTATCCTTTTTAAGTATGATCATCTATTTAGACCCACTTGCCAAATACAGGATTGTAAACTACTGACATTTTTCCAATTTATCAGGTCAGTTATATTTGAAAGCAGATACCGGTCGTCCAGGGTTGTAGAAGTTAAACCCCAAAATATGGTAATACCCTCTATTTCTGTCATTCCTAAAGCGTCCTTTTTTTGGAACCACCTAAATTGGAGAGCTCCAAGGTGAGCTACTTGGTTGAATGATTTTTTGATCCAACATTTTTAAATTTGTTACTCTACCTCTTATGGATCTGATAAGATTTTAAGTAGATTCGTATTTCGTCGGTAGTTCATATACTGTGCTCGATTTTCTTATACATTTGTATTGTATTAGCCAATCCAAATCACGTAACTTTAAATGGCATTGAGCCACCCGTTAAGTTCTACCAACAGTGTCGTTAATTGAGTCCAATCATTAGTAATATTTACCCACAGCCGCCATTTTTGACTGACCTAATTATTTTGTATACATTGTCTTTTGTGTTAGTGGGTTCCTGTAGTGTACTGATAGCTTTTTTAATAGAAATGTTGGATGATAAATGGAGGGACCTAATCGAAAATGGGGTTCCTCGATGATTTTGTTCCGGGAGCAGTGCTTTTCACGATATAGACAATAAAAAAAATTTAAAGGTCCAAGCTACGAAATGTAAAGGAACTTCCTGCAGAAAATTATAAGACGTATCCAAATTACCTAATCAAAACAGAAAATATACCCGACATATGCGTGGCCAAATATTGCAATAAAGTACAGCAAACGCTCAGTCGTGGTTAGATACCAAAAAGACATATCTACGACACAGATATATTTATTTAATGGGACACAGTGTTTTACGGCATTTCTAAACAAACTGCCAAATGAAATTTATAAATATCCTCAAAGTGCATGATTTAAGTTTGGGGGTTTTATGATATAAACACGTTTAACTTTGATTGAATTTTGAACAAGACCCAGTATATAGTGAGTGTTTAAAAATAGTATTTAAAAAAAGTGTTTTGGGACGCCCTAAATGAAGCTACATATATTTTGAACCGAGGCCCCAGTGATCAGTATAATTGTATTTAAACTGTTTTTCTATCATTTATGATATTTTATGGTATGGTATATCCTTTTCACCTTTTCTATATTTTTATTGAATTAGCCGTTGTGCCGTTTTTTTTAATTACCTGCAGACACCAGTAAAGACAAAGAATTAACAATAATTTTCAAAATATTGTTTATCTCATTTGACTAAAGTTGACTAACTTCTTTGACAGTAGTGGCGCGCTTGATATAGTAACTCGAAAAACTATTGTTAGATTTTTTATTATAGTTACAAGGTAGGTGTAGGTAAGCAGGTAATCGAAAAAAACTTCAAGCAAAACCGCTCATCCAACAAAAATACATTTAGAGGTCCAAACACATCCATTTAGGTACCCAACAAAAATACCTGGGTTGACATAACTTTGATGACGTAAAAAATCAGAAGGAAAGTTTACATGTGATATGACTTATAACACTCGCTTATTTATAACTGGTAACTTTACTACTAGAAAACGTAATTTTATAGTGTTAGATTGTACACCAAAAATCATTAAAATTATTTGGCACGTTTTCAATAAATTTGGGAAAACCCAAAAAAAAATCTTTGGTGAGGCTAAACGAGTCAAATATAACTAAGTTGGCTTCATTCGAACTATTTTGAAGTTAGGAGTCTGTCATCAAACGTTGTACATGCACACTTTGTATACAGGGTGTTCATTTGAAAACTTCCCACCACGGAATTATCGAAAACCACTGATTAAAAGAAAAAACGCCGAGACACGTCAAAAGATTTGCCAAAGGGGACAACTTTTTAACCAAAAACTACTTCACCCCCTTTTACCCTCTGCCCCCCGGGGTCATCCCTTTAAAAATTTTAAATGACAAGGGGTATCAAGTAATAGCTTGTTTGAAAGGTCTTTCAAAGTGCTTTATTTTGACGTTGATTTTTTAAAATCGGTCGATTCGTTTTCGAGAAAATTAGAAAAATCTTTATTTATCTTAATTTGTTCAGATAGAAAAAAAAACACACGAAAATATCACTTTTTATTTCAATAAGTGTTCAAAAACCAACATAAACAGCAATTCGGAAGATTAGACGTGGCAGCAACCAAATAACAACTAGAATTTTTGTCCGCCTTCTTTTTATCAACACAGATAACATGTATTTATTCTTATACCTGTTTAGTTTTTTATAGTTGCTAAGGAAAAGAAAGATTTTAATTTGCTGTCAATTGTGACAATCTTGGGATAGTGAAAATTAATTTATTGATTCAGATTTTACTTCCAAAATGGTTTACACACTAGCCGAAAGAGTGGAAATGATTCTAATTTATGGTGCCCAAAATCAATGTGCTCGGCAAACTGCCGTCACATTTAACGCCAGACATCCGGAAAAGATAACTTCGCATAGGTATGTTTTGGACCTTGTTACTAAATTTACTCAAACTGGATCTGTTGCAAAGAAAAAACGTAATCATCGTAGAGCTTTGGATGAAGCCGCTCAAGTTGAAGTGTTGGGTAATTTTGGCATAAATCCTAATACTTCATTACGCAAAATTGTTGATGCGACTGGTATTTCATTAGGCTCTGTACACACAGTTACTAAATTGCATCCATTCAAAATGAAAATATTGCAAGAGTTAACCGAAGATGATTTTGATAGCCGAGTTGAGTTTTGTGAACAAATGACTGCAGCGATTAATGATAATACCATTCATGTCAAGAATATCTGCTTCAGTGATGAATGCACATTTTATCTAAATGGATTTGTTAATAAGCATAACTGCAGGTATTGGAGCAATGAAAATCCTCATGCTTTTGTAGAAGGGCATACTCAGTACCCCCAAAAAATTAATGTATGGACAGGCATTTTAGGAAACAAAGTTATTGGGCCATTGTTTATTAATGGGAATTTAAATGGAGGCATTTATTTAGATATGTTGGAAAATACCATCAATCCGCTTATCACTGAAACCATTGAAAACCAAATCGAAGACGATGGAAACCCTATACTTGATGAGGCTGAAATATATTTCCAGCAAGACGGCGCTCCTCCTCACTATGTTCTTCCGGTTCGGCAATGGCTAGACGACGAGTTTCCAGATAAATGGATAGGGCGAAGAGGGCCTATAGAATGGCCTGCTAGATCTCCTGACTTGACACCATTAGACTTTTTTCTATGGGGCCATTTGAAGTCTATTGTGTTCACTCCCCAACCTGAAAGTTTGGAAGAACTTCGTCAACGCATCATCGAAAGCTGCCATGATCTCCCACAACATGTTTTTGAAAATGTCCGTCAGGAATTTGAACATCGCCTAAATCATTGTTTGGCCAATAACGGGCAACATTTCGAACACTTATTGAAATAAAAAGTGATATTTTCGTGTTTTTTTTTTCTATCTGAACAAATTAAGATAAATAAAGATTTTTCTAATTTCCTCGAAAACGAATCGACCAATTTTAAAAAATCAAACGTCAAAATAAAGCACTTTGAAAGACCTTTCAAACAAGCTATTACTTGATACCCTTTGTCATTTACAATTTTTAAGGGGATGACCCCGGGGGGCAGAGGGTAAAAGGGGGTGAAGTAGTTTTTGGTTAAAAAGTTGTCCCCTTTGGCAAATCTTTTGACGTGTATCGGCGTTTTTTCTTTTAATCAGTGGTTTTCGATAAATCCGTGGTGGGACGTTTTCAAATGAACACCCTGTATATAGTCGTTTTCTGTTCGTTTCTTCAAACTTACCTCTTTAGTTACAAAACAAACCCCCTGAACTTTAATAGGGGAATTGCGTGGTTGTCAATAAATTCATCCGCATTTGTTGGAGTAACAAATTTATTTTGACAATTCGACTCCTTTTTGACGTTATGAAAATTAAATTTATATTTTTAACGAGAATATCACTCACAGTACATATTTATAACGGCATTTCCTAACGACTGGTAATTATGAGTACAGAATAGCCCGGTTATGTATTTTTTATATATAAAAAAATAATAGTATATGCATAATACACAACCACAATTCACATATTACCCCGAATTACTAAAACAGTATGAAGTATATAGTACATCTTTTTTATTTCACCTTTACTCCAGACCGAGCAAATAATTTATTCCTTGAACTATGAATATGACTAGCGGTTGCCAGGCAACCAACCATCTTATCCAGTCTAAGAGCTGACCGTAGAGAACGTGAGGTTTTTCCCAGGGATTGGAAAATATTTTCTTAAGGTCTACTTTTTCTTTACAGTATGGGCAAGTTTGTTTCTTTCCCACTATGCACCAGCCTCTTATGCAAAACTCGTGAAAGCTAAAATAAAATATAGCTAATGTTATATCATGCAATAAAAACCAACATTATTCTTCTTTGTGTTTTCGGACTTAAATATGTGTAATAAATTATATTACATAAAAGTTACATGTTGTCCCCCATTATATCCGATGATGACAGAAAGGGCGAACCACGTGTAACTTTTATACAGGATGTCAAAAAATACTATTGCAAATATTTCAAAAACTGTTGGATATGATTTTTTTGAAAATTGTCACATCCATTATCGTATTACAAATTCGATGCATTAGCATTGCTATCTCGGTAACCATCAGAGATAGAGAGTTGCTTAAATCAAGGCAAAGGTGCACATTGTAATGCTAAGATATTAAAAAAAAACTGTTTTGTTTTTAATTTTTTACAATTATTGCAATAATTGATCGATCCAAGGTGCTAAGTTTTTAAAAAGGATCACATTTGTATCAAAATTTCTCAAAAATAATACAAAACGCTTCCATTTTTTACCCATTATTTCGCTCTGCAACGGCAGACAAACCATTTCCTATTCTGTCGTACACAACCTCAAAAAATCTATTATTTATTATTAACTGACAGCTTTGTCACTTTTTGAAATTAACTTCTAACCTTACTTTTTCTAATGTAATAAAACGACTTGTAAAATGTGCCAGGGTGTAAAATGGGTTTCTATCATCTTTCTTAAGATAAAATGGACATGGCATAGTAGTTCCTTTTCTCTCTCTCTCTAACGAGTTTCAGTCGTCAAGGCAAACTATACTGATCTTTTTACTTTTCTATTGATTCAGTAATAATTTAACACTGTCCCTTATCCAGTTAGAAAGGCTATGTCTAAACATTATTTTATCTGTAATAAATTGCAATATACGTAAAACATTACAGAACATAACATATTTAGCAAAAGAAATCACGAAAGTTTTAAACAAAAATAAAATCCTAAAATTAAATATGCGATATTTTTGTCCGTGAGTGTACTTATAAGCAGTTGTTATAATCAGAATATTCTCGTACGTCCATACCTAACAAGCCGAAGATTACCTACTGTCAGGGTGTCTGTTCCGTTCGACCGCTCGTGTTCGTCCCGGCCTTCACCGAGAACCAATGAGGATGACATGCGTAATGGCGAACGAGTTGCCACCTCTTTCACTAAGCAGTTTGATAGCTTGGAATTGTAACCGTTGCGATCAAATAATATAAGATAGAAATATAACGTTATATCAAAAAAATACCGTCCTCAAAGTTATCTTTGCAACATCTTAAGCATGTCATAAATTACCACTAATTAACCTAATTTCTGTCATAAAATAATAACTATCACTGAATACGAAGTAAATTAAGACATGGAAGAACTTTTTTTAACTTGGGTTAAGTACGTTTTTTTTTCTTAGGTACTGTCTATGTACGAGTATCTATTATCGAGGGTTTCCTGCCAGAAGGGCGTATCCACAAAATTGCGATTTTGGGCTTGTAACCTAAATGTGATGCTTATGGTCATATATTTGTTATGCCAAAAGGTTGTATTCATCAGACTGATGGTTACGTAGCTAATTGCTTATTTCTTTAGACGTATCAACAGTTATCGCCAAGTTAAACTTGCCAGAAAGTTGTATGTACATACGTCCTATTAAAACGACAAACGTATATTATTTGTAAGGTCGTATGAACATCCGATGGCCAATGGCCAAGAAACGGGGATTGCCGTATAAAGTAAATCGCTTGACATACAATGAGTTTCTGGATTTGAAAAGTTCTAAAACTTCACAAATGCCTAATGTTTACAAGGCTACTGATTCAACCATTTTAAATTGGAAAAGTGTTAGATGTTTATATACTCTTTAGCAAAGATTTTCCGAATTCACTGTTTGTCAAGCGCGAATACTGGAATCAATATAAAGAAATCCATACCAATTAAAAAAAAAGGGAGACGTTTCTTAATTATTTTGCAACCACCAAAAGCCTATGTACAAAAAATCTCGATATCTAAAAAAAAGTATGAAGATTTAATGGCATTATGCAAAGACAATACCATTATAGCAGAATACCACAATTTTTATAAAAATCTCTCAGTCGTTCATAATACAAGTACCAATGACAATAATACAGATGACGAAGACGAGATGAGTCTACAAGCAATGAGGGAGAAGATTTTGTCAATGCGGCGAAAATAAAGTGCCAATATTGAAACGTTTTCGGTTCATCGATACTAAATTTTTGGGTCGGCAACTTTGTAATTGTATTGTGGCTTAGTTTTTCTTACACGATAGTTTGTTTTTCTTTTTTTTTTAATAAATTTGTTCTTAGTTTTGCCTATAAGCCTTTGATTGTTCCTCTATGCGCTAATAAATTAACGAACCAGAAGGTTGTATAACCAAATTTTGATTTTTACGGTTTGTTTTCACCAAATTCGACAAGTAAATAGTAATATCCAAAACATATGCTTAATAACATTTATTAATGAAGGTAAACAATATGTAAAGATTTTCCGCCGATTTTTAAAATGTTTTTAGTGAATCCTCTAAAAACCATGATTTGGAGATCTTTTGGCAGGAAACCCTCGATATGATGTTTATTTTTTTTTATATTACGGCCTTAAGGAAAATATTAATCCAGCTTATTGACGTTTCAATTTCATTTCAACTTAAGTAGCACCTGTATTGACCACATTTTTATGAAATGCAAAAAATATGTTGATAATAATCTTGTAATTTTGAACAGCACTATCTCGGATCATAAACCTTTACTATTCAATGTTGATTTAGGTCCAAGTAGGGGGGTAACTTTAAATAAGCAAATAAATAAAAATGTTCGGAAAATAGACTATCAGCACTTAAAGGAGAGACTGAATAATGAAAATTGGCATATTGTTTTAAGTAATGATGACCCTAACATTGCGTCTGACTTTTTTTTAAGTGTTTTACAAGGTCACATTAATGCTGCTAGTACTTCTTAAACCGTGGATTACTCCTGGTCTACTTATTTCAATACGAAATAGAGATCGACTGCATAAAATGTGTGTCACTAACCGTAATGACTCTATCGCATTGGTAAATTATAAAAAATATCGGGATCAATTAAGCAGAATAATTAAGCGAACTAAATCAACATATTTTAAACAGAAATTGGTTGCCGTTAATCATGATCCCAGAAAGACTTGGAACATAATTAAACAGGTGACTAACGATATCCAGACTAAAACTAGCATTACTGCCCTGAGTGATATCAATAACAAGGAGTTGTGTGATCAACCATCTATTGCCAATGAACTTTGTAATTTTTTTAGTACTATAGGAGCAAGATTAGCTAATAAAATAAGTAGGCCAACTAATGTGCCGAATTTCTTGTTGAATGAAACCCAGTTTCCCGGCTCCATGTTTTTGTATCCTATTATCGATGAAGAAATTGTCGGATCAATTAACTCTTTAAAACATTCTTCATCTTTTGATGGTTTTGGCATATCTAATACAATCATAAAATCTAACTATAAATATCTAGTTAAGCCCCTGGTTCATATTGTAAATATAATTTTTGAAACTGGTATTTTTCCTGACATTTTTAAAAATGCCGTAATCATACCATTATATAAGGGAGGAGAGAAAACAGATATCAATAACTATAGACCTATTGCCCTTACTAGTCCTATTTGTAAAATTATTGAGAAATGCATAAAAAAGAGACTATGTAACTTTCTTAATTCAAATAAGCTAATGTCAGATTCGCAATTCGGATTTAGAGAGGGAATGGGTTCCGATTCTGCTTTATATGAAGTCACTAATTATATTATAAATTGTTTTAATAATAACTATAAACCTCTGGCCATTTTCCTGGACCTATCTAAGGCCTTTGACACGGTTGATCATCGCATATTACTGCACAAATTGGAATTAATAATTGGAATAAGGGGTAAAGTTCTTCAGCTGTTTAATTCTTATTTAATTAATAGAACACAAAAAGTTAAACTAAATACAGTATGTAGCTCTTCTAAAGGTGTAGAGTTTGGTGTTCCGCAAGGTACAGTGCTTGGCCCGATTCTATTCTCTATATATATTAACAGTCTAGCAAATGCAATGCCTAATGTAAAAACTGTTTGCTTTGCTGACGATACAGTTCTTCTGATCAAGGGGTTAACATGGCACAATGTATTTGAAAGGGCAGAGAGGGCTTCAACCTATGTAAAGGTTTGAATGGACTATAATCTTTTAACTCTTAATGTAAACAAAACAAATTTTATGTGTTTTTCAATGAATAAGAGTGGGTTACCTAATGAAAATGAAATTGTAGTTCACTCAAATGTTTGTGACTTCTCTGAGAAATGTTCATGTAGTGGTATATTTAGATCTGTGGAATGTACAAAATATTTGGGTGTGTATTTTGACCAGTTTTTAAAATGGTCTGCTCATACAGAATATGTAAAAAATAAATTAAAAAAGCTCATTTATAAATTCTACGAATTGCGTAACATCCTAAACAGAGTGGTTATAATTAATATCTATAAATCTTTGGTTGAATCCTGTCTCAGTTATGGAATAATATGTTGGGGCTCTGCTCATAAAAATGTATTGAGCAACATTACTATTGCCCAAAAATATATTTTAAAAATAGTTTTGTTTAAGTCCAGATATTTTTCCTCTGAACTTTTATTTCAACAGGCTGGTGTCTTCTCAATTATTCAATTATATATAAAAAATGTGCTTAGATTTTCTTTAACTAGAAATATTTTTCATAATTACATTGGTCATGAAATCTTGACTAGAGCGATTATAAATCGTAACTTAACGGTTCCTATTATACATTTTTATGCTGCACAACGATTCATTTCTTATGTGGCTCCTAAAATTTTAAACTTGTTACCAGAGCATTTTAAAACAAAAAAATTTCAACACATAAAAAAGGATCTTAATACATGGATTATAAATAACACTGAACGAATTAAAAATGTTATTAGATTTTTGTAAATTATTGTAAAAATGGGTTTACTATTAGATATTAAGTATACTTACGATTATTATAGACTTTATATAAATATTAAGTACCTATCTGTCTAAGTTAACAGTGTAAGTGAACGTGTGCACACACAGACTTTAAGTCCATAGTGTACACATAGTACTTAATTTTTTTTTTGTTACCTCATGGTTGGTACCATGTAGTATTGTAATATTTTAATGTAATCTAATCTAAATAAATAAATAAATTTTGACATAACGAATGTTATCGTTTTTCGCCAGGCGGTCCCCTCTCTCTGTATGTTACTTACACATGATCACAGGATAATTTATAAGTATTTTCTATAATTCCTTCTTCATCAGTCGAAACTAGCAGCTTATTTCCACATATTGCACACACATTTGGATCTAAACTTTTCGTTGGCATTCCTTGGGGAGTATAGTACTAAAAACCATAAACTTTTTTTTAGTTTTATAATTGACAAATGTATGTGACTTATTCTTACATTTGACGTTTTAAGCCCTCAACTGCCAAATAAGGCCCGTTAAAAATTTAACATTTTTAAATGAATATAGATTTAAATGTCCAACAAATTTCTTTTATCAAACACCCGCCTCGCCGCCCCTTTGGCCGTTCCGTCTAGAACTAAATTGCATAACTCGTCTTCTCGTTAAAAGTTATTGACAACCTATGCAAGAAACTCGCCATCCGTCCAGCAGCTAAACGAACAGAGGGAAAAGAAAGTTCTCACTATCGTATCAAGAAATATTCTACAGAATTATTTATTTATCCTATAACACTCGTCTCAGAGTCGAACATTTGCCAATTTCGAGTTTTCCCTATTTTATGGCTTGTTTGGGTTTTAACCCTCTAACGTTGAGTTGCCTAAAGGTTTTTAACAATAAATTAATTACCCAGGCAAATTTGACATAAGATACGTAGAAGTATGACTACTCTATTGACCAGAACATATCGTTACGAGTTGACAGTGTTCGTGACCTGGGCATCTTGTTGGACTCTAGGCTGACTTATAGCGGTCATAAAAAAAATTGTGTCAGAAGCTACTCAAATGTTAGGATTTGTATTAAGAAATTGTAAGCCATTTACTAATATCGATGTATTTAAAACCTTGTCTTTAACGCTAGTGAGAAACGAATTGGAATATGAACCTCTACCAGAACTAGCACTTGTTTTTACCTACCAGCTGCCAAAAACAAAGATAATGTTGACCGCTCTGGTCTATAACATGTGTTCCAGGTATAATGGAGTAGCAATTTTTTATTTTACTTATGATTAATAACAAAATGTAAGTTCAGTAAGTACCTAAATGTGTATTTCAAACTCATTAGTATAGTAATAGATTTTATTATACTATAATTATATCGGACCTATTAATAAATTTCTGTTGGGCCTATACACTAAATACTCACCCCCAAATGTGAAGCCATCCTTTCCGCGCATATTTCCGATATATCTCTTCCAAGTACACCATAATACAGTCCATAAAAAATAAATAACAAAGCGGTGTCCATCCATACATCGGCCTTTGAATTAAAGACTAGATTTAGGCCGAAAAATGTTGCCATCATAATTAAATAGCCTACAATTCCTAATATGTAACTAAGCTTATATAGAAGAAGAAACCATTTATACACTAGCCTAAAAAAATATATATTGGTAATGTGAAGCCGACCCTGATGTCTTATAATATTACAATAATATTTGCCCATGCAATAAATAAATTATTATATTATTAGTACTTGGGGCAAAAGAGATAAAAGTATAATTTGCCGCACGGTTCATAGCATCTGAAAAGATGCAGATTTAAAACATTCAATGCTTGCAATGCTTTCTTATTTGAGTGATCATTAATACAGTGTGAGTTTATAACTTCAATAAATTCAGTAAATCCAGTAGTTTTTTTTTGGAAAATGTTTGGGCACTGGTATTAACATTTTAAGTTGTGGTATTTTTTATAAAAATAATATTGATACAGTGTGTCCCAAATTAGAGATATGACGAAATCGATAATGTTTTTACTATGAAGTACCATTGTGCCCAAAAAAACTGGGACAACAAAATTTTCCTTATATTCTAGCTCTTGGACTATAATAATTAAAACTTAAACACATATTACCGCTGCCGTGGAAATTAATATATTCGTGTTAAATTTATTATTGTGAGAATTTCACCTTGATAATTAAATAGGTGATTTATAAATTGCGGTAGGTATTGGAATAGTATATTAAAGTATAAGTGGATATTAAGGTCTTTAAAACACGCGCGATTTTGCAAGCACGACGGCGCAGCCGGAGTGCTTGAAATAGAGCAAGTGTTTTAAAGACCTTAATATCCACGAATACTTTACATTATTTTTTTTATTGGTACACTTATTGGTATTTATATTACAAAAAATGGAAATAATAACTTAGTAAGTTAAGTGAAATGGTCGAATTCGTGATGTGATATACCTGTCGTTGTCATGAAAATGAGGAGAACAAAAAATAACTTCCAATCTGTCACACAAGATTGATTGTTATCACCGTTGACATTGGTTGTGTATTGCTTAAAAAAATATTTTATCTACAACCATTTAATAATAGCTGCATAATACTTCTGATCATTATGCTATCCATAATACAACAAGTGTAATTATCATAAAACAACAAGTGTAATTATTATATTTCCCATATGAGCTCAACTTTTTTTCAGGCACTGTATAAATGGATGGTTTTAGATAAAGTATAGTATTTGACTCGCGTCTAATGAACCATAATACACTCGTATGATTTACAACACTCGCCTTTGGCTCGTGCCGTAAACTTCATTCTCGTTTTATTATGGCCTACATTATACGCTCGTTAAATAATATACAATTAAAAAATATATTTTTTTATTTTAGGAGGTCACGTTTTTGAATCTATGCATCTTTTAATTCTAAACAACTTTTCTTAGTAACATTTTGCTGAATTTTCTGAAATGGGGGCACTTTATTCTTGTACTACAAGTTTTATATTTTTTGGCCTACCCTGTACGCCGTTTGACTTGCAACCATTCCAATCCAAGTGCACCTAATATGATTATCGAACATACACCAACTTTTATCAAGAATAACATTTTCTGAGAAATCGGTAATTAAAAAAATGCCCATATGTTGCACACTTAAACAACCACACTGTATAAGTGTATAATCCTCAGATATCAGACCCCATGATTCTCTTATTTTTTCTAGTAGTTCCTGTTGATTTCTGGGTCTGAAGGCATGTTTATATATATATATATATATTTGGTCATTTCACCCCAAACATTTTCTATGGGGTTAAGATCGGGACTCTTAGATGGCCAAGGTAAAACTTTTATTTCATTGTCTTGCAGATATTGCTGGACTAGTCGAGATGTATGAATTGGGGAAATGTCATGCTTAAATATAAAATTTTCTCCGTATACTGCCGTAACTGTTGGTAAAGCATGTTTCACGAAAAATGGATACGACTTAATGACTGCAGTAAAAGTACCTGGGGCGATCCCATTATTTATGACCGTTTGGTACAATTATTTGAAAGGACCGGATTGTCGACACAATGGGACCGACCCAGGTAGTTTTACTGCAGTCATTAAGTCGTATCCATTTTTCGTAAAACATGCTTTAACATGGTGTGTCTTAATATGTTGCAGTATACAGGGGCATTGAACCTTTCTTGCACTATTTCGCAAACTCCTAGAACTCTGCTACTGATCCATGCCCAAATGTTTACAGAGGACCGACCACTCATCTTTGTTTTATGGGTATACTGCTCATCATACCTCGCTCCTGTGAGTCTGTATACACGAATTTTTCCGTTGTTACAAAACTGAAATGCTTTTTCAACGGAAAAACTTACTGTTTCCCATATATTATTTTTATTGACATAGTTTTGTGCAAAATCTAGCCTTCTGTCTTTATTTACCTCTGTTAAGGAAATTTTGCACGGTTAGCTTGAAACAAAAGCACGGTATTTTTACTTATATGTAATTCTTCAGCAATATCTCTTATAGGAACATGCTCTCTCACTCGCGTAATAGCTTTTTGTTCCACACTTAACGAAGGCATGTTTAACACTTTATAATATTTATTTAGTATTACCCCTTTGACAACAAATAAAAAATTTTGATATACCTATTGCCAAAATGACATTTAAATATCAAAGCTGAAAATTTGTAGTAGGCTGGGAGAAATAAAATTGCGTGTCCCAGTTTTTTTTTGGGCGCAATGGTATAATTTATCCAATGTCAGTGTGATGACATTCCAATTATTCCATACAGCGGTAAACGTCGGTCTCTTTGAGACTGTTTACCGCCGTATGGAATGTCATCACAATGACTTTGGAATAACAATACTTGATTTTTTTTTATTTGAAGCGAATAAAATTAATTTTTGTATAATATCCTATAAATGACAAGAAATAAAAATTTAAAATTTGGTACTTATGTATAACTTAAAATGCACTTTTAAATTAGTCAATAAAAAACTAAGGTTCCCGTAAAAAAAAATTATCGATGTCGTCACGTCCCTAATTTGGGACATACATTATAATTATTTAAAAAAAAGGCTCACAACTTACAATGTTAATACACGCGCCCAAGCATTTTTTCAAAAACAAAACTACTGGATTTACTGAATTTATTCGAAGCTACAAACTCACACTGTAAAATAGAACATATGATTCTATAACTTATGTTTTACATTTTTAGATAATGTTTTTTTTTAATTGTGTCAATCTAGCTATGTATAATAATTCTCCATAAGACAATTGCTAATGGAACATCCGTGGTTTTATTTTACTAACGTGTAGAACACAAATTTTCTATTTAAAAGTCCTATATACCGTGCGAGCAAAAATTATTTGTATCAAAGAGGGCTTGGATTAAAAAACGTAGGGCTTGGTTTAGATCACAATGATATGGGGACGATATTATATCTAACCAAATCTAGGTTAACATTTTGTCAAATTCATATTATGACATGATATGCCAAACTAATGAGTAATAAAATAAGTAGACAAATACAAATTTATTTTTGTTGTTTACAAAATTAACAAAGTAAGAATATACAGAAAGAAAACGAAAAATAATTACATGTATTCTGAGAATTCACATAATCGGAGAGGTGGAACCAGGCTTCATCCGAAAAAATGTCAGGTCTAATAAATCATTTCTTTCCAATAAATTTTGGGTAAACCATTAAGAGTAATTCCTGCGTCTTTCAAAATCTGCGGCCTGTATTTCTTGGAATACTTGCACTTAATAAAGAAATAAATTTAGCTGCTTCTTAAGAATAGTCCTGCATGTTCCATAAGATCTTCCCACTTCTTGGGACAGGCGTCTTATAAAATTTGTTGGCGTATTTTGCATTATTTCACGAACGTTTGCAACAAGTTCTTCTGTTCTTACAGATGGTCTTCCTGCTCCTTTTTTGTGTTGTATAGAACTTGTCTCCCTAAACACAGCCACGGTTCTTTTCAGGTAATGATAAAAATTCCCAGCAATAAAAGCAACGTTAGGAAAATGTTCGTGAAAATCGTCCATGCACAAACCCGGATTGTATTGCCACTCACCATTTACTCTAACCCCGTTTCGAAAATACGCTTCAACCATGAATATTTTGTGCTGTTCCGTAAAGCTCATTGTGTGAATTGTTCAAGAAATTGGAAAAATGAGCGATGAATCAAATTACTTGTAACGACTCCATGTAAATAACCTACTTCAAAAGTCCTATTTTAAACTTAAACTGTTATACATGCATAAGGATATTCTTACTACTGATATCAAGCTAACAATATGTGACTCTTTAATTCTTTCATTTGTCTCTTATTGCGATGTTGTTTTCTGGCCTGCGTTACGTCAGCACGATCGGCATTCCTTACAAAAATTACAAAATTCCTGTGTTCGATTATCTTACAATTTACGTAAATTTGATCACATCTCGGACTGTTTTAGGAATTCCCACTGGCTAAACCTGGATGAACGGTTTAAAGTACATATGGCCTGTTTAGTTTATAAACTTAATAATACTAAAACTCCTCCTTACCTATATCAAAAACTCTTCAAAGGAACTGACATGCATAACCGTCTAACAAGATCATCATCCCTTTATAGCATTCCCAGGCATTACACCTCCTTGTTTCAGCGATCATTTTCTTACAATGCGGCAAAAAATTTTAACAATATCCCGGAAGTCATTAGGAGTTCCCCACGTTTTCAAGTTTTTAAAGGTAAGGCGGGTAAGTTTGTGCTGGAAGAGCGTGTGTGATTTTGTAACTATGTCACTGTGTAACTTGCTATGGCGATTCATTTATTTCTGATTTTCTAATTGTTTAGGTACTTCATTACTTAGTATATATCTTAGGTTAGCAATTATTGAATTAATATTTTATTTTATACCTGATGGTTGCGTGGAAGAGCATTAATTTGAACGTCGCCATCACTTTTCATTAAGTTTTTATTTTATAATTTTCTTTGAAATTAAATAAAGACATTTTGTATTGTATTGTATTGACTGTCAAAGATGACGGAATAACTGATTGATTGTTAATTCAGGTAGTTACTGGTAGCCAACAGCTATTAAGCTCTACTGCTAAGCATTACGTCCTTACGCGATTTACCGCGTTCGTGTTATCCTTGCACACATGCACGGTTTTCGTCAGTTTGATTCTATAGTGGTTCGAGTATGGATCATAGACGCTTCGGCGGCGGCGATTTTAATGTCTTATACAGGCGTATCAAAAAACGAAGAAAGGCACGAAACGAATTTTGTGGGTTCATGCCATCAATATGGGAAGGAAACAATTCGGTGCATTATTTGTACTATTTGGTCAGTTGAGGGAAGACGAAAAAAAGTTTTGCAATTATTTTAGAATGTCAATATCGAGGTCAATATACAGCTTTGATGACCTACACGAAGGATTAAAAAATTCGCCTCAACGTCAAGATACATTTATGAGAGAGTGCATACAGCCTATAGAAATGTTGGCTGTTACATTCAAAATCAGGATTGACCTCCAAACCTATTTCATTCCAGGCACTTCTTGTGCAGTTTCTGTCCTTATATATAAAGAACTTGTTTTGTCCCAAATACCCGGCCTTGCATCCAGCAAAGATATAAGCATATCCATATCTATATCTACTACCATTGCGAAAAATATGATTATGATAAAATATACTAAATAAAATATTGTTCCCGCCAATGAACCAGGAAAATGTCATAAGCGCGGTACATGTGCAAGAAGCATCAATTAAATCTTAAACTCTATTGGGCATGTCTCTCCGTCAACACAGTAACGGTCGCCGTGAATTGTAGTGGGGGCTCACGGTGACATCGCGGTGGAACGGAACCGTGTACACGGTGCCGGTGCGTGTGCAATGTCACATAATATGCTGCCTAATCCCTTAACCGTATAAACGGTGCTGTTAGAACGGTCGCCGTAAAAGTGTGCAAAAGGCCAAACTCTTCATTTACACAGACCTATAATTTTCTATAATTCCAAAGCGTTTAACTTTCAAAATGTCTTTATTCCAAACTAACTTTTACAGTTCATTACATGGAAAGTGACAACATAATAGAGAAAATAATGAGCATTAAAAAAAAATAACAATAAAAAAAATGGAAGTTAATCCAATTTAATTCATTAATAAAATCAATTTAAAAAAAATAGTAGGTATAAATAATTTAATTTAGTAAATATCTCTTTAATTGTTTTTTAAAAGTTGCCAATTTTTTAATTTTTCCAATATTTTTTGGAAGATGGTTATATTATAATATATAAAAGCGATTTTTTTTCCGAAATTACTTTTTACTGGTATAGTTTGATAATTTATACAACGTCTGGTATTATGATCATGTGATGTCTTATTCTCCTGAAGTGTTGTTTGATTTTTTTCTTTTAAAATAATAGAGTGAATTAGAATAAAAAATTTTAATTTATAAATGTTTTGAATGTGTAAATACCCTTTCGGTCTATACAGATTAACAGTTGGTTCTAAATGTGGTAATTTGTGTATGCATTTAATAACTTTATTTTGCAATTTTTGTAATGGTTTTAAGTTTGATAAACACGCATAAAGATAGGGATAGTGAGATACAATACTTTTAGATTAAAAACTACATATTCTGTTTATTCAAATTCATTATTACAAATATTACTATCAAAAATTCTAATAGGGAAATTATCAAGGGATAAATCATTGGGGATTGGCCGTAGGTCGATAATTTGTAAGTAGAGATCCGCTAAAATGTCTACAAGACAAAATTGGCTATTGGCTATTAATTGTTTTTAAATAAAAGAGTGACCAAACCATAACAGTCCTTTCAGTAACTATAACAAAATAATACAGTTTTGCTTTATAAAAAAGGGTGGTAAAATATAAACCAATTTCGTTGACCGCTCGGTCACGGCCCTCTTTCTCCCAGGGCTGTATGTAACAAATGTTAGTTTATCTCCCTCAGTGTATTTTTGTTATAAGGTACTTGAGACATTAGGCAGTAAATAATACTACCTTGTTAATTTAATAATATGCAATTTTAGGTAAAGAAATGGGAGACGGTCAAATAACGGCAATAAACAACGTTTTTCCCACAAAGGGTAAAAAAAGAATATTCCAGGTCTTGCCTAGGCTTGACCCTGTATGAGATTACTCTTCAATACTACCTCAAATATGTATCAACTGTCCCTCTCACTCCGCATAGTCTATCCTTGTTCCACGTCTCAGCATGGCGCCCTTCCATCCGATTCCTCCGCCAGACGGAGCGCGCCATGTATTATCAGTACCTTCTTGAGTAAAAAGAGAAGTCGTCAAGAAATTACTGGGTCAAGCCTAGACAAGACCTGATATATTCGTTTTTTACCCTTTGTGGGAAAAACATTGTTTATTTCAGGGTCTGTGCCGTCGGCTTGACCCTGAATGAGAAGTGTTTGGTATCTGACGACGTGGAAAGCGTACTGTGCAGTGGCGGCTCGTGGGGTAGAGCCACAGTGCCATGGCACTACCTGCCCTCCTGTCTAGCGTCCTGCCCTTTACAAATTACCAAAACCTATTAAAATTAATATTCTCGTTTTTAAAGCAATTAGCAAAATTATTTAAAAATGGAACGCAGTCGGGTGCAAATTTCCATCTAAAAGGAAGCGATTATGCGTAAAACGGTAACGTAGCTTCCGCGCCAAGCGCGACGAGGCACACGGGAGGTGACGAAACGCCATCACCTCAATAAAAAAACATTGGAAAATGACCTTGAATGCAAGCAGGCAAAAATCTCGGCGACGGTAGCCAGGCTCTCTTCGTTTGACCGTTTGATGTTAGACGTTTCAAACAGCTGATGTTCGCGTCGCGTCCCGATTTGTTTTCGTTTGGCCAGCTGATTTAATGTAGGGTTAACGAACTTTTTTTTTTAGAAATACACAAGTAATGAATACTATTAGATTTTTAAAGGAAACTCCATTTTCTACCATTTCCTTAGAACAGAAATTGGAAATTAAGGAATTAGGACGACCGTTACCAGATTTAAATATAGAAAAAACTCAGGGCGGACAGAAAGTGCGTTTGCGTTAATTTAATAGAAATATTTATGGAAAAAATACTTGGGTGTGCGGTTGTGATGAATCTAATAGACTATTTTGTTTAATGTGTGTTTTATTTGGTGGGGAGCAAACTTGGTCCCAAAAAGGTACAGATGATTTGGTCCATATCTGGGACAAAATGAAGACACATGAAAAATCGAAGGTACATTTAAACAATATATTTAATTTCAGTATGCTTGGTAAAATTAACATTAAAACTCAATTAAATTCTGCATATCACAATGAAATAATGAAGAAAAACGAACAAATTGATAAAAACAGATACAACCAAATTATAAACTGCGTTCGGTTTTGTGGTGCATTTGAGTTGGCTTTGAGAGGTCATGACGAAAAAGAGACGTCGGAAAATAGGGGCATATTTCGTGAATTAATAAATTTCAGCTCAGAATTAGACAAAACTCTTAAAGATTATATTGAAAAATCAAAAGTATTTAAAGGAACATCAAAAACCACACAAAATGAACTTCTGGACTGTATGTTAGATGTGTATCATGACTATCATGATGAAGTCATAAAAGAAATAAAGGACTCTCCGTTTATCGCTGTTATCGCAGATGAAACCACTGACATTGCTTGTGTGTTTCAACTTGTTATCGTGTTTAGCTATACCTATTCAAGATATGATTGTAAATTCATAAATTAAATTAGGTGCCTTTTTGCTTATTTTTCCTACTTCAAACGCAAGAACTATTAACAAAAAAGGGCGTGGCACCTAAAAAAAATTTCCTGCGGCGCTAAGGGTTTACCTGGCCCTACTTCACTAAAATGGCACGAGCCGCCACTGGTACTGTGATAGAGAAAAATACTTTAAACTTCTATTTATTTAATTATCAAAAAAAATAACACCAATTTAAATTATTAGAATATTATAACCATAAAAGCATGGGTATAATTAAAAAACCCAAAAGAAAAAGGAAATCCACAAAAGAAAAACTAAAATAAGAGCAACCACACTACTTTTCAATACAAAAAGAAAAACTGGTAAGCCTGTATGAAAGGCACACTATTTCATAAGTTTTGTAAATACTATATGCAGAAAGAACAGTTCTGTCATATCGTGATTAGACGGGTTCAAAGGCACCTTCGGTTAATTCACAAGATTTATTACTAGGATTAGGCTTAATATCTTTATAGTAAAATTTAAAAAAGTGTACAGCTCCCTTTCAATTTCATGCCTTAAGAATTTCATCTAACGGAACTCTATTCTCAAACCGTGATGAAGCTACTGCAGACCTAATGCTGCCCGGAGAACTTCTTTACTCGGTGAAGATAACTTAGATATTGGGCCACATCTTCAGGGCTTGGGTTATTGGGTACAAGGTCTTTTAATTTTGCATAAGTCAGCCAACTTTCCAAGGAGCCCTATAAGCTCTTAAGGAAGACTTACGCCACGATAGCTCTAAAAGTTTTCTGTCTTCTAGTGCCCAGTTGCGTGTGAAGTGTGTCCACCCCGTATCTTCCAAACGTCCAAACATAAATTCGGCGCCTGTGGTAGAGGCTTCTGTGTTGAGGCATCCAACAGATGATGGGTGAGGTTGCGAATTTGAAACGGGGCAGCTAGTGCTCGCCGTCTTAGATCTGCTCTCCAAAAAACTTTCTTCCACCGTGGAGCCACCAAGAGGAATGTTCCCTTTGCGGAATTCAGGTGCCTTAGAACTCGTGGTATCAGGGATGGAGGAGGAAACAGCCAAGCAAGTCTGAATTCCCTGCTGAAGGCGTCCACAAAGGCCGCTTGTTGATCTTTCGAACTTCTTGTTGCGTATTGTGGAACTACTTTTGATAGATTTGTCGCAAACAAGTCTATTTCTGGCCTCCCCCATTTCTGAAATATTTTCTGCGTTACTTTGCTTGATAGGTGCCAATCTAATTTATTTATTTATTTATTTATTTATTTACGCATTCACATTTACAAGATATCAAATCAATTTACAAAAAATTTCTTAACCTAAAATTACCCTCTTGGCAGAAGTTTTAAACCTATCTTTAGTTACACTAAAGAAATCAAGTTGACTACAATATTTGTTGACATTTCGGTTAATTCTGTTGACTGGATTAAACATAAAATAATAAGTACGACACTGAGGGACATGTAACAGTGGAGCATTACGAGTTATGTAACCTGGAACATAAAACTTCAAGGCAGAGAGACATTCAGAACTACATACAAAGTTATTAATAATATTAAAAGCAAAACACACATCATAATACTCCCTTCTGTTCCTCAGAAAACTTAATTGCATTATATGTATTTTCAACTGAGAGAAAAATGCCATTTCTATCAAGTTTATAACGCGCAAATTTTATAAACTTACGCTGAACATTCTCAAGCCGATCTATGTAAATATTAAAAAATGGCGACCATATGATATTAGAAAACTCAAGAATCGACCTAGCAAAACTTACAAATAGAATTTTCAATGCGTTTACATTCGTAAAATCATGGCAAGATCTCTTTATAAATCCTAACATTCTATTGGCACGGCCTATGATTTTTTCATAGTGCTCAGAGAATGTCAGTTTTGAATCAAGAAATACACCGAGATCTCTCACAACAGATACCTCTTTCAATAGTTAGTTCGTTACCCAACATATAAGTTATAGGGAAATTGTTTTTAAGTCTACTAAATCTCACAACTTGACATTTTTTAGTGTTCAATGTCATACCATTCAGAGTACACCACCTATCTATTTCATTTAAATTATTTTGGATTTGGAATTGGTCCTGCCGTGACTCAATCCCGGAATACATCTTCAAGTAATCAGCAAACAATAAATGATCAATATCCAAACAAGAACAAATGTCATTTATAAAGATATTAAACAAAAGAGGTCCCAAATGTGACCCTTGGGGGACCCCCGATATTACGAAGAAAGTATTGGACAGGTAGCCCTCAACCTTTACTTGCTGAGACCGATCTGATAAATAAGACTTTATCCATTTCCATAACGGACCAGTGATGCCATATTTACTTAACTTTGACATCAAAACATCATGGTTAACTCTATCAAAAGCTTTACTGAAGTTCATGTAAATAGCATGGACCTCGACACCTTTCACCATTGCAGAAGAAATAAAATTAGTGTATAGGAAAAGATTAGTGTCAACAGAACGACCAGAGGTGAAACCATGTTGCCGTGATGTTGTAATTTTCTCAAAAAAGCTCTTAAGTTTTATCTCAACACAATGTTCAAACAATTTAGGAAGAGCCGAAAGGATACTAACAGGTCGATAATTACTTACATTCCCTTTGTCCCCCGATTTAAAGATCGGTACAACAAATGATTTTTTCCAGAAAGCAGGAAACTCACCCAACCTTAATGATTTATTAAATATTATGTTAAGTGGTAAATATAGAGACTGGGCGCAATATCTCAAAACAGATGGAGGAACCCCATCTGGGCCCACAGGCTTTGAAACATCCAGCCCACTCAATACTTTTTCTATTTCAGTTGCACTGAGATACATATCAGAAAATTCCTGATCAAATTCAGGAATTGAATCAGAATTATATAAGTTTTGTGAATGAGAAGTATAAACCGAAGCAAAATAATTCGCAAAAAGGTTGGAAATGTCATTTCCATCCTCTGCAACCCTGTCACCAAACTTCATAATCCTAGGACAGTCACTTTTACCTTTTTTAGTTTTAATGAAATTCCACAAATGTTTAGGGTTAATCGAGTTTTCAGATTTTTCAACAAATTTGTTATAATCAATTTCAGTTAAAGTTTGGCACTGTTGTCTTATATAAGAAAAAATTCTGTAATCTTCCTGCCTTTTGGTCAGTTTGAACTCTTTATGAGCTTTTTTTTTGCTAAAAATAAGATTTTTTAACTCTTTTGAGAACCAGGCAGGAAAAGTAGTGCTAAAGTGCTAAGGACACTCTATATAAGTCTAGTTCGTTCAAATCTTGAGTATGCAAGTGTTGTTTGGTCTCCCTACTATCAGGCATATACTGACATTATCGAACGAGTTCAAAATAAGTTTTTGCGGCTGCAGCCTTTAAGATGGGGGTTAATTTTCTGAACTACCATAGGGCTGATATAATGCAGCGTATCAATTTGGTTACACTGGAACAAAGAAGAACGTTTTTGGCTGTGTGTTTTGTGTTTAAAGTGTTAACTGGCTTGTGTGACTGTGATGGTTTGCTTTCGAGAATTGGTTTGAATGTTCCTGATCGAAACCTAAGAAATTATACACTTTTCCATTTGGGTTTTCATAGAACTAACTATGGCTTAAATACACCTTTGGATAGAACTCTGCGTACTCTTAACGCTATGAGCGGGCATATGGATTTTTTTAATCTGTCGCTGGAAGCTTTTAAACGTAAAAGTATGATATTTGTCAAGGGACTGTAAAACTGCATTTGCGGATGCTGTGATCAACTAGGGCTGTGCTAAGTATTATTTATTGAAATTATTATATTTTTTCTTTTTAAATTAAGTAGTATATGTTTATTAGAAATACAAAAATTGTAAAATGGGGTATCCCGTATGTTTAATAAATAAATAAATAAATAAAAGTACTTACAGTTTTATATTTAACAGGTATATATTTGTCAAAAGCTTCAAAAATAATGTAATAAAACCTTTCAACTAAACTATCCATTTCTCCAACCAAGAGAGAATACCAGTCAATCGATGAAAAATATCGATTTAATCTGTAATAATCTGCAATTTTAAAATCATAGGTCCAACAACCTTCAGGCTTTAAGCCTTCTCTAAGATCAGTTGAAATACAGATTTCCAGTGGGGGATGATGAACATCCGGTTTAACCAATCCTAAACCTTTACCAAGCGACTGAACTTCCAAATCAGAAAAACAAAGATCTAAAATTCTACCGTTAACATTTGTTACATCATTATACTGAGCAAGACCATAATATGCCATATTATCACACACTATTGATTCAGAACTACTACTAACATTTCCCGGAAGTAATCCAACATAATCCTCAGATGCGCACCACTCTAACTTAGGTAGGCTGTAGTCTCCTACAACCAAAATGTTATTAAACTGATTACGAGCCCTTTCCACAGATTCAATATGGTTACCATAAACAGATGAGTCCATACCGGGAGGAATGTACACTGTGCCAATGCAATAATATGACTTACCCACCAGCACAGCTACCCACACCTCTTCCACTCCAGGGTTATTTATTGCAACTATTTTAGATTTAAACTCACGTCGCACGGCAGTGAGAACTCCGCCTCTCGTTTTCTTCGAACTATTGTCGCAATTTCGATCAGTACGGTACACTAAGTAATCACCAGGAAATAGTTCCGTATCATTTACATTAGGATCCAACCCCGTTTCAGTTATAGTAATCACACTGTAAGACTCAGATATCACTGAACAGAGAAATTCTTTTAGTTTGGTTTTTAAACCACCGACATTCTGATAAAATAAAGTAAAGCCGTCCGTTAACTCTGTACTATTTGATTGGATTGACGAAAATTTGACCTCATAGGTTGCCTTCTTGGGAAAAATTCCTTGACTGCAGTTCCCTTTGGCCACAAATTCGGATCCAACAGCCCTTTTACAACACTTTCTTTTACTCCAATCTTAAAAGAACAAACATCTTCGTTTTTATCCAAAACAAAGCATTTGACATCTGTTATCTCCAAACTATCTGCCATATAATCAGTAATATCCCTTTCAGTGGTGGTCGGGTTACATCGCCCAATATAAATCCATTGTCTCCGCTCAGCAGCAAAAAATGAAGCAGCATTGAAGGCAGTACCCACAATTATTGTGTTTTGAGCAGTGGTAGAGGCTGAAGATGTAGATTTTCCTATCTCATTTCCGTTGGTTTTATTGTTATTGGCACTCTGTATATGTTGGTCTAGTTGAGGTGTTTGTTTATGTGAATGCGCAACCTCAGACATAAACTTTTTTGATGTGTTTGCTTTTCTAAGAATTCTAATCTCATCCTCCAATGTAGTAACCTTCCTAAGCATGTTGTTATTTTCTTTCTCAAGTAAATTCAACCTAGCTATAATATCTTGGATATCAGCTCCATCAGAGTTAGCATGGAAATGTATAGGTTTTAGTTCCCTTGTTAAACCCATCTTCAAGGCCTCACATTCCTGAGATACTTTGTTCAGAATGTCTGCCTTCATATTTGCAAGAAAATCCTTCATAGCATCATTGGGCACAGTTTCAGAGTCACTACCAGCTTTGTTCTTGTTCACATTTAGCACCAAATCAATGCAATTGCAGCAAGCAAAAATCATTGTTCTAGCTTTCATTTGAGTGACCTGACCTTCCGAAATAGTGAAATTTGAACAGTCAAGACAGTAACTGCACTTACAAAAATCACAAATTATCTTGTACTTTACCTCCTTATCATTTAAAGGATTTTCACATTTAGAACAAGACATGATTTAAATTGACTGGACTAAAATCCGTTCAATGTCTAAAAACTTTTAAATTAACTGCACTATACTATTTCTGACTGCTCTCAATAAACCTTATCTATCAGTTCCTTTTTTTGTGGCACTCTTTATCCCAGGTAAACAACTTTAATATTCAATATAAATTATCAAAAGCATGTAATTACTAGGAAAACAGATACGCGATTCAAAAACTAATAGGCACAAGTTCAAAATCACAATCCGTTTTAGGTACTCACAAAGATTCAACTTTTTCAATATTCACCTTAAAACAAAGCAAATAGCAGAGCAAATTTAATAAGCAGTTAACGCGACAACGTCGAACGTGCTACTGGCTTGTTTCGAGATAGGCTGTCTGCAAGAGCATTGCATTGTCCCGGAATGTACTGAGCCTGCAGAGTTATCCCCAGGCTGTCTGTCAGGGTCAAAAGACGATAAGCTAAGTCCAACAAAAATTTTGACTTGGTTCCTCCCTGATTTTATATATACGCAACCACTGACCTGTTGTCTGAGTGAACGAGAACCGTCCTTCCTCGTAAACATTGAGAAAATCTTTGAATTGTGATCAGGACTGCATAAAATTCCTTCCTGTTCAGGACTGCATAAAATTCCTTCCTGTTTATGTGCCAGCTCTTTTGTTGCGGTGTCCAGACCCCGCTGATTGACTTCCCACTCACGTGTGCTCCCCATCCTATGTCCGATGCATCTGTTGTAACAGACATTTCTGGATCTTTCGGAAATAATGGGCTTGAATTTCGTATGTTTTTTTAGCCACCACTGACATTTCTTTAAAACTGAGATGGGCACTGGATATGGTTTTCTTGGGAGTGATTCGGGAAGTACCAGACTTGACTTTTGAATTTTCCTTGAGTGAAGCGAATGGAACGACAAATGACGCAAAATTTAGCTTTCCCAAGAGACGCCTTGGCATTTCTCAACACCATTTTCGATCTTTGACTATTGTTGTTAGGTCCCTGGTGAGATAAATCACCTTTTTTGTTGGAAGAGCTTTGGTATTCCTTTTTGTATTTCACTTTATTCCCAAAAACTGTATTTCGGTCTGTGATTTTTCTAAAGATTTTTCTGCATTGATCAACCAGCCCAGACCTTTTAACATATCTCTTGCATATTTGTAATGAATTCGGAGAATAGCGGGGTCTTGGTCCGCAAGTAAGAAATCGTCTAAATACACAATGACTCTGATACCCTGATCTCTTAGCTGGCTTGCCAACCAATTGGTTATTCTGGCAAAGGCCAAGGGGGCGCTGGAAAGTCCAAACGGGATACAAGTCATTTGATAAATACTCCCGTTGTGAACCATTGAGAGAAATCCTCGGTGGGATTGTTTTATTGGAACATGACAGTAAGCATGTGCTAGGTCTATTTTGATCATATAATCCCTTTCCTGTAAAAAATTTGGTACTTTCTGATGATGCATCAGGCGAAATCTCTTGGGTTGCAGAAATTTATTTAATTCCTTTAAATTGAAAATTGGCCTTAGACTACCGTCCTGCTTTGGCACAGGAAACATTTTCGACAGAAACCCGGACGGGGCTACCGATGGTTCTAGAATACGCTGAGATAGCATCTTGAGAACTTGTTCGTCCATTAAACTTGTAGCAAATCGTACCAGGTTCTTCTTTGAAAATTGAACTAGAGGTGGCTTTCTTACAAATGGATGGAATGGCGTAGCCTTATATTGTATGCACTATGCTTCTGGGAGCACGTAGTCTCTCCCACTCTTGTGCATATGCTGCCAGACGCCCCCCCCCCCCCCCCTTATGCAAGCTACCAAATTGTCATTGCTTTTTGGGACGATGGTGGTATGGTTGGTTTTTGTAAGAAGAAGTTCTTGTTGACACCGCGCCTTTTTGAGAAAATTTGCTGTTACTGGAAAATCTTCTGGCGCCTCTACTTAAGCTTGCTCTATTCCTTGGGAGTGACTGCTTGAGATCTGAATTGGCAATCCGAAATTGTCGATTACTTTGCCAACTTGACTCCTTGGAGGAGAAAGAACTGCGAAAGGAGTATGTTGCTTATAGAGTTCTGAAAACTTATTTTCTTCAAAAAGATGGGATGACGAAGGGGGAATTTTTTCTAACAGACTAGCGACATACCAATTCCGTGGTCTCAGGCTCCTTCTTCGCTGTTCAATAACTTCAGATCTGCGACCACATGTATATTGCAGCAAATCATTCGTCGTTATTTTAAACTTCGACGTAGGTCCCCACAAATGGTCATGAATATCCGATTTCAATTGCGGATGTTTTGAAGTAAGAGCTTTTATACCTTCCGAAAATGCTTCTCTTTGCAGAAGAAGGCCATGAGCCAGAGAACCATCCGATTTGGACAGATGATCAATAGACTGACCTGAATATCTAATTTTGTTGTAAGTCTGCTTGCCTAGCCTTTGGCACTCAATTCCCTGAGATTCATTATGAGGGGAAGCGACGGGGACTGCTGGCTCTTGTTCTTTAGTTCTTGGTTCGAAGTCCATATCCTTCGCCGAGTTTTCGCCTGGTTCGAAGAAATTCGGCGGCTGCCAAATTTCTAAACCTTCCCTATCGTTTACTGAATCCGAATCCTCTTCATCCTGATCCGATAAATTATGATCCGAAGTTGCCTCTGAACCATGCCTATTATTTAGTAAGGTTTCAAGCATATGACGCATTTCACCCTGACACTTTTCCAACTTGTCTAAACGAGTCGCTTTCTTCTTTGGCCAGGAAGTTTAAATCATACTTCCATCCGAACTGTTTAAGGAGTCATCATCCACAACCTTCTGAGAAAGTTGGAGCGAAGCGACCTTCCGAGAAATAAACAAGGGTCTTACTTTATCTAGAGCTGCTATGACCAACTCGTTTTGAATAGCTAGGAGGCCCTATAATTAGACCCACGCAAAAAGGCCATGACAACATCCTTACTTTATAGTCCCTATAAACCTTCTCTGGCAAACCCGTAGCAGTAGGATTACAGGCCCTAGCAATACCAACTGTTGGTAGGCCGAAACGAATTTTATTGAGAGATTGAGGCTCCAAACTATTTCCAAAGAGGTATTCCCTGTTAAAAATAGCAATTTTCCACTTCTTCCAACCTTCGGGTAAACATTGAGTCGCTAATGACTTAAGACGATCAAATATGATTTGATCCTCTTAATTTTCAGCAGGGATTTCAGCTAACTCACACAGCGAAGTAGATTCAATGCGTGAAGAATCAGTCTCTTGTGACATCTGTAACAAGATGAAAATAAACTTAGAAATGTAAACGTTAATTGGCTGCTGAAATTTGAGCCCACTTGACACTAGCAGGCATCGCTCAAAAAGGAGCCTTACGGCTGAGCAAAACGAGGCGCACGGCTGGTCCATATGAGCCGCAAGGCTGGTCAAAAAGAGCCGTACGGCTGAGCAAAACGAGCCGCACGGCTGGCCAATATGAGCTGCACGGCTGGTCAAAATGAGCCGCACGGCTGATCAATATGAGCCGTACGGCTGGGCAATACGAGCCGCACGGCTGTTCAAAAAGGGGGTCGCAAGACTGTTGACAACGAGTCATGCGTCCACCCAACGTGTGAGTATCATAATTAAGCCTACTGAGTCGGAAGACGCCAACAGGAAAAGGTAAAACATGGAAGAAATACTGTAAGAAAGAAAATAACTATTAATATTTACTTACGGTTAAATATTAACACCACTTTTCACAATTAAAACGATTAATTATTTCTTATTGAAGACAACAATCTCGAACGCAACTTCGACGTTTTTAACACCTTTAGAGGGATCAGCGACACATACACTTAGAAGATTTGAAGCGTACTGATAATACATGGCGCGCTCCGTCTGGCGGTGGAAGCGGATGGAATGGCGCCATGCTGAGACGTGGAACAAGGATATACTATGCGGAGTGAGAGGGACAGTTGATACATATAAGAGGTAGTATTGAAGAGTAATCTCATACAGGGTCAAGCCGACGGCACAGACCCTGAAATATCTTTTTTGACAATATGACTACAAGTAAAGTTATCAGAAAGGGTTATGATTATTTGCTATGATGTGCTTTTCTTTCGATTTGTTTTTTATTTTCCTTTACTCCCAACCAACTTTACAAGTTCATTACAGGGATAAGTATATAAAAATAACTATAACTCTAACTTAATAGGTATATATATAAAAAAAGACAGTTAAAAAAAGAAATTTAAATAAGGGTAGTTGTTTTAATATTTTCGGGAAAAATATTATATAATATTAATCAATTATATAACAATGACCGTTTTCCAAAGTTACTGTTTATTTTAATAGTTTGTAAAAAATTAGTTTGTCTAGTATCATGTCTATAAATATCATGACCTTTTGTAAACGTTATGTTAGAAATTTTTTGTTTTAAAAGTAAAGAATGAATTAATATGCAAATTTTTAAATTGTATAAATTATTTATATCTAGGTATTTATTCGGTTTATATAAATTTGTTGTTGGTTCTAAGTGCGGAAATCTATGAATACATTTAATAATTTTATTTTGTAATTTCTTTAAAAGTTTTAGTACTATTGAATTGGCTGAACCCCAAATAGAAATAAGATACTGAATTTTTGAATGTACTAATGCATGATAAATATTTTTTAAATAATTTAAAATGACGAATTTTAAAGAATAGAGAAATGTAAGTTCGAATATGTTCTTAGGAATGAATGTTCGACGGTGGGGGAGACCTAAGCTTGCTGAATAGTTGTCGCTCGGCTGTTCATAATGTACTACGTAGTACCATTATAACAAAGGTGTACGTAAATCTATAGACATATTTTGTAACTAAAATGACAAACATTTTAATAATACTACTTACACGAAAATGGGGCGATATATAACAAAATAAATTGCAGATTAACAGGTCTAGGTAGGTCAATTATTGTTACCAAAGATATAAGGAGACAATAATTCCATTTATAAAAAAACCATTTGTTTACAATCAGACATATTTTTAAAGTTTCAGAAAAGTTAGAAGATGGCTTTAAAAAATGGCACACTGTAAGGTGGCTGTTATTATTTTTTTAGAATCAAAAACAATCCATATATTTGCAACATTTAAATAAAATACAGAACTATCTACAGCACTGCTTTTAAGCTAAAAAAACATAACCTGAATATCCTCACATACACACCACGCACTGGCGAACCATTGTAAACAATAATAAATAACACTACCTAAATTGTTCTATTTCGAAAAAATACGAAAAATTAATCGAAAAACGCATTTGATCACAAACACAGCTCACCAACACTGTAACGTTAAATAATGAATGGATATTACAAAGTCAGCTTCACGCGTAGTAAAAACGTCCGTACAGCGTTTCTATAGTGATTTCCCTAAAACATAATTTGATATCATTAGGAAATTTGACTAGTAGAAAATTTAAAAAACACACACATATTTAGTATTATATTATTTTTTACCTAAAAGGTACACATCACAATCTAATGTAATTAATAGAACCTTCGTTTTCAAACACAGTCGGTAGATCTAGGGCAATCAGCAGAAATTTGTCATCGTTGATTTATGTTAAAAACGATTTCTGATGTCAACAATTTGGTCTCCTTATATTACATGTCTGTGATTGTTACTATTATTGTCGCAGACGTAATTAGTTACAAAAGGTAAAACAGCATTAATTATTAGTGTCGCAGATATAGAGGTAACATCTGGGAAGAACTACTCATATATTCTGTCGTAGACAGGTCTTGGTGCAAACGGGCTAAATTATGGAAGACAGGCTATCTATACTAGGTTTGATAAAATATAATCATTATTTAGGGTATATAATGTAAAGTATTTTTCACCCTAAATGGTATCGACTTATTGACTGCAATAAAACTGCCGGTTTAATCCCATTGTTATACACAATCAACAAGCAAATACACTACAGGGTAGGACTTTGGATATTTAATTCGATATTAATAATATATTATACACAAGATAGTTAAATATTACCTGCTATATTTACAAATTATAATCCGACCCTGACCGATAATTTATTTGCATTTTTATGGCCGAGCTCTTGCAAAACGTCCAAGGTAGTTAAACGGAGTCAACCATTTATTGTGAAAAATACTTTACATCTGATTACAATGTTAACAACTTGTATATGGCCAAAACACTACTTTTATTTAAGATAACTGTTTTAATAAACTTCTGTGATTTTCATTTTCTGACAGCGCAGTATCAAATCATAAGTAGGGAAAATGTTATAAAATAACTTTAAAGTAAATACAACGTAGACAGGTTCGTACCACAATATTTGATGATTACAGCAAGAGTGGCAGATTTCATCATGTGATTAACACACGTGAGATTGCTCAGTTTCACCGTCGTAAAAACACTTACCTTGGGGTGGTCCCTTCTAATGGTTTCTGGACAGCCTTTCTAAAAATGAGACCAGTTACGCAGGAGAAGAGGAGCCATATAAAAATAAACCTCCACCAGTGGTGCTTAAGAGATATTGCTACTGGCACTAACCACATTCCTAATAAACTAATTATCTGAAAAAAATAGATTCGATTAGCTAACAGTGTATAAGTTATGTTATTTACACTACCAGGAACATATGAAAAGTATACTCCTAACAATGAAACTAAAGATATTTTTAACATAATATTATTCAAATATATAAAATTAGATTTGACTTGAGATGTCCACTAATGGCACTATTTTATTATTATCAATAGATACCTAGGTACAGGGCCATTTTTTAAAGTGTCTCACCCGAATAGCGATTTTTCTACTGACTTCAATAAAAAAATAATTACATACTCCCTAATAGTTTTTTGCCAACAAGCTAAATATAATGTCAAAAATTATATAGGATCACAAATTTAACAGAAGACGCCATATTGGATTTTCTTAAATATCAACCCTACCTTATTATAAGCCCAGTGCATTCCATTTGTTATTTAAACTTAAACAAAAACATATATAGTTGTAAATATTTATTTTCAGTCGCTCCGGAGATACGAGGCTTCGAAGTTTTTGATTATGTTTTGAAATTCTTACCCCTTTAAAAATAGATCTTTTTAGATTGAAAATCCAAGTTTTGTTATAGTTACATTATGTTTTGTGGACGAGCTAACTACGCTATTGTCAAATACGTCAAATGTCAAAGAATGGCAGATTAGACGCCATTTTGCTTTTTTTAAACGGAAACCATTATCCATAACTGAAACAATACATGGCATTTCGCAAAATCGAACGATGCCTTTTAAGAAGTCCCGTATCTCCGGAACAGTTACAAATAGATATCAACAACTATATATTTTTGATATCGGACCGCGAAATGTCGTTTATTGGCTTAGTTATGGATGATGGTTGTCATTTAAAAAAAGCAAAATGGCGGCTTATTTGTAATTTTTTGACATCTGACGTATTTGACAAAAGCTTAGTTAGGTCGGCCACAAAAAATAATATACCTATAAAAAACTTGGTTTTTCAATTTCAGTAGATCTATTTTTTTAAGGGGTAAGACACTTAAATTGCAAAATCGTATCTACGGAACAGTTGAAAATAGATATCAGCAACCATATATTTTTGATATCGAACCGTGGCTTGACATTTATTGGTTTAGTTATGGATGATAGTTGCCTTTAAAAAAACAAAATGATGTCTTATCTGTCATTTTTGACATCTGACATATTTGACAATAGCGTAGTAGCTCGGCCATAAAAAATATTGTAACTGTAAAAAAAATTGGATTCTCAATCTTAAAAGATGTATTTTTAAGAACCAAATTTAAAACTTTGAAGCATTGTAACTCCGGGATGACCGAAAATAAATATTTACAACTGTATATTTTTGAAGTTTAAATTTTAAAAAATGGAATGCACTGGCCTTATAATAAAGCAAGTCTGTCAAATTTGTGAACCTATAAAATTTTTGACATCAAATTTGTCGTCTTCGCAAAAAACCATTAGTATGTTTTTTTTTTATTGTAGTCAGTAGAAAAATCCATCTTGAAAAAATGTACATAACAATATTTTTCTATTTCACGTTCATAATAAGCTCAGTACGATACGCGTTTTTTCTTTATTTGATGTTGGTAACACTTAAATGTTTTATTTCATTGACTTGCGCGGCCTTTGTGATTTACGAGAAACCCCATTTTTCGCAGAGGAAAAATAGCTTGATAACTTACTTTTTTTATTCTGTGTGGACAACAGTCATGTATGTTGGTTGCATAAATCTATAAATCAGTTTTTTGTAGATTCTTCAAGCTATCATTTTCTGCCAAATCCTGTACAAAATTCAATCTACTAACCTTCCAATTTTTTTTTTTTATTTATTTATTTATTTTACGTCGGCCTTTTTCCGCAACGAGGCCAATCACCGACGCCAGGGAATTTGTCACACACTATCTGGTAATTTTGCCGAATCCCTCTTTGTCGAGGGTAGGGTTCTTTAACGTGCCAACATCCATGACACGGGGCCCACAGTTTAACGTCTCTTCCGAAAGACGGCGCCACCTCTTAAACCAAATTCCAAATTTAAAATCGACGTTGCCGGCACCGGGAATGGAACTCGGGCCTACGATCTGTGAGGCTGCTGCGCTAACCACTAGACCACAACATCGACCTAAACCTTCCAATGTCGATTTTAACTTCAACTTTATTTGAATTTTCCATCTTCCCTATACTAAATTGCAATGCCGTGACGTAAAATCACGTCTTTTGAAATTCGAAAAAAAGTAGCAAAATTTCCCGAATTTCCGAATATGCACCGAATGTACAAGGATCACACAACGTATTCCGTCCAATTTCAAATCTCATATCGCTAAAATAACTTTAGAATCTCGTGGTGAAAATGGGTCAATAAATCAAAAAACTACAGTTTGCAAAATAATTTTTGTTGTCCAGAGGCTACTATGATAAAAAATAGTATTACCAACATAAAATTTAGACATAAAAATTTACAAAATTTGAAGGATTTATTTTCTTTTTAAAATGTATTTTTCTTGATTATAAAAGGTGAAATAGAAAAAAATGTATAAAGCACATGTTTCATAAGGCGTTTTAGCGCACGTGTCAATAAAAAAAAAATCGCCACTTTGTGGCTCGTTTTTTAAAATAGACGCGTGCGCTAAAACCGCTTCCTATGAAACGTGTACTTTAATATACTATTAAAGTACGCCGGTCGGGTATACAGCTACAACGCCGGAAGAGGTAGGACGATAAAAATGCAGTTTTAACTAAACGGTAAAGAAGGTGGTATAGTTAAATTCACATAAAGTTTTAATGCCAAATGTCAAGACTTGTCATTGTCTAGTTACTTTAGATTTCACCAACTTACTAAATTTCTTATACAGCTGAGATTGGTCAGTGTTTTTTCTTTTTCTTTTCTGGAATTGTTCAGCCAACTCTTTTTATTTCTATCTTTTTTTTTCGTTTTTAATCGTATGAAATAATACAAGATAGACATACTTTGTGTGCAGTACAATTATACTAATTAAATTTAGCCATTAGAAATTTATATTTTATGAGTTGCTGCAGTATTTGACAAGTATGACAGAACTGAAATGTCACGGCGTTAAAAGTTTATGTGAATTCAACTATATAGGCATCATGCCCAATAATGGTTAGGAAGTTCATTAGAAGTGATTACGTAAATAGGAAAGCATTAATACACCGATGTATGTTGCAAATCTGCATTATTTCGGTAGCTGCTGACCTGATATTTTTAAACAAATAAGATATAAAACATAGTCAACATTGGACTATGAATCTAACATAGTTTATGGCATTCCATGTAAGCAGTGTAACAATACTTTTTAGTTGGCCAAACTAAACAACTGTTAAAAGACAGACTTAGACAACACAAGTATGATTGTAGTAGGGTAGACAAATCAGACTCAACAGCACTAAGTCTCCATCACTATCTAACGGGCCATGACTTTGATTTTTCCCACCCACGAGTATTCGACAGAGAAAGTAATTACATAAAGTAAAATATTAGTGAAATGATTTATATTAACTTAACTAATTCAATTAATTTTAGAACTGACACAAATAATTTGAGTGCTTTCTACTCTGGGATTTTAAATAAATATAAAAATGTGTTTAATGAGAACGGGAGACATTAGTACCTCCAATCTTGTGGTGAGGGAAGAATCCACTTCACAGTCGGTTGTCTCGTTTTGTAATAATTGTCGATTTTTCAAAACATACCATTATTATAACGGAGCTCGTTATTGACTTGACCGATGAGCGATGAGTCCATTTGCAATAACTATATATAATTTACATCTAACTTCATCTTTAAACTTTACTCTTTACGTTTTACTGCTAGTTCGGATATACACTAAGACTTATATCCAATGTGTTTTCTTCTGGGAAATGTGTTGTTATATTTCGCATCATGAATATACAGGCTTAAAGACCTGTTTATTGGTACGTACCTAATGTGTATTTGTTATTAAATCATATTTTTCATGTATATTTTATTTAAACAACAACTATTTATTTCATGGCCAAAGTTGTGATGTATTTATATTTGATTAGGGACCTACTGCCTCATTTTAATTTTTGCTATGACTGTATTGGTAATTTGAATTTTATTCGCATTAATTTATTGTAATTGTCTTCTCTTTTCAGACCCTTGAAAAAGTTTTTATTAAAAACGAAACGTTGGGATAAATACAATTATTGTGTCATTTCATTGCCTGCCCTCATTTCCGTTATACTTAGTCGAAGTAATAGTCAACGTTCATAAATACATATTTTGGTAAGTACTAAGGTACAAAATCATTACTGGAAAATCATTTATTTGAAATAAAATACTCACTGAATAACTTTTATAATGCCTCTTCTTCCATTCAATCAGTGCAAATTGAGCTACCACTAAACACACAATGAGAATTGCCACCATTTCGGCATGCATTTTTTCATGACCTTTGTGTTTCTCATGCATTCTTTGGTGTTCATACCTAGAAAAATACATAGACGGTACAGACTAGACAGCAAAAATTACTGCACCAAATTACTATGAAAGAATTATTCTATCTTTATTTGTTCACACGTTTTATTTTATATGTATATCAAAACAAAAGAATCAATTATTGTATACCGGGTGTCCACGGCAGGTGGTTCGCCCCTCTAAGTTTTTTGTTTTTCAAGATAATGGAATAAAATTTGGCGGATTTGTATACAACATAAAACTGCATTTTTTGACAGGTGACTCAACATAAACTTTCGATTTTTAAATGGGACACCTGGTATATTTTTCCTTTTTTTGACTCCATATGACATTCTAAATACAACGATGTGTCACTTGTTACTTTTTGTCACCAAGAAAATATTTTTTTTTTCAAATTTATTGTTTTATCTAGAGGGCTATGAATACCAAAATAAGGCCATCCTTTGAGAATAAATTTAGATTTAAATGTATCAAGTAGCCTGTGACCAGCAAAACTGATAAAACAAAATCATGCCTTGAAGAAAATTGACATGCGAACAGCTTCTGCCAAAGTAAATTAGTTTGTTGTTTAAAAAACATGAAAAATACTAGTTTTACAAGGCGTGAAAAAGTTGATATGTTATTAGTGTTTGGAGAATGTAAAAAGAATTCCACCGATGCTGCACGACTTTACGCACAAAGATATTGTAATCGGCGTCATCCAACTCGGCACTATTAGGTACCCAAAACTGGTTCCGAAAATGCGAAATGAGCCTGACAATAATAACATATCAACTTTTTCACTCCTTGTAAAACTAGTATTTTCCATGTTTTTTAAACAACAAACTAATTTACTTTGGCAGAAGCTGTTGGCATGTCAATTTTCTTCAAGGCATGATTTTGTTATATCAGTTTTGCTGGTCACAGGCTACTTGATTCATTTAAATCTAAATTTATACTCAAAAGATGCTTCATTTTAAGAAAGTTCCAAGTTAACTTTTTAAAGTTTTTTAATGGCAGCTTTTCTAAAACCTAATAGTGTATGGTATCAAAATAATCGTAATAAAATCCTCTTTTTTCTTACCCCGACGAGCCACCATGTTGCCGTTTAAAAAAAATTAATTATACAAATTTAAAGATTAAATTTTACATAGCACATAGCATTGGACCAAAAATAGTAAAATTGTATTTTTCCCAAGATTAAAGAACTGAAATAAGTGATTTTAAGTAGTTTTGGGAAAAATCGACTTATTTTAATAATCGACTACCGAGTATTCGAGTGATTTAAAAAACCGAATGATAATCGATTTTTCACTTAAATGCTAATATTAATAATATTGACATTGGCGGTTCATCGTTCATGTTGATATACAGCATTTGTATTGGGAATATGATTCGATGTTAATCGATTGATTTTTTGCGGATTATTAAATGTGGCGGAGATATTTGTGGATTTTATGGCATGGTTCCCAGTTCCTAGATCTTACTACTTGACCTTGAGATGTCACGATATTGCATAACTTATGATATTTATGAATACTGAACACTCACCACTAAACATTAAGTTTCCAGTAGACGCAGACGATTTAAATCTAAAAAAAATAATAAATCCTATTATCCTACGCGGGCAACCCGTAATGCAGTATTTAATTTGAATTATATCGCCAATAACCGAAACCACTCGGTGTAGCCGCTCGCTAGGAAATGGCTGCCGCAGTGAGTGATTAACATGCGGGCAGCAACTTTGGAGACGCGTTGGAATAGTAGATTCTGTAACGAGGATGGAATGAAAATTCGATCCGAGTGGAAGATTCCGAACGCGAGCGTAGCGAGCGTGAGGAACTACGAGTATCGAATTTTCATTCTAACCGAGTAGCAGACTATATTTTCTCCACGACCATCCAGTTCCATATCTGATTCATCCGATTTTTCACTCATTTTTTGACTTGCACTAAAATTTGTCTGAAAATATTTATTACAACGCGGCCATTTTTATCTGACACTGACAGTTTCGAAATTCATGGCAACCTATGTCGTTATATCAATTACAGAATATTCATTCCGTATCTTGTTATGGAATGAAAATACACGCAAAACGCATAAGAAGCAAGTGTTTCAGAATAAATATTCCAACTCAAGAGCGAGAATTTTTACATTCTATTATCAAAAATGATTTTGGAATTATTGCATTCAGTAATGGTCGTGGAGAAAATAAAAACCATATTATGTTCGTAACTCGAATTATTTCCGAAGATAATCGAATAATTCAAGTGATTGAAAAACCGAATTATAGGTTATTTTTCACTCGAGTGATCTCGACACTAATTTTAAGGTGTTCATAATAATAGATAAATAGATAGATAAAACAATAAATTTGGAAAAAAATATTTTCTTGGTGACAAAAAGTGACAAGTGACACATCGTTGTATTTAGAATGTCATATGGAGTCAAAAAAGGAAAAATATACCAGGTGTCCCATTTAAAAATCGAAAGTTTATGTTGAGTCACCTGTCAAAATAATGCAGTTTGACGTCGTATACAAATCCCCCAAATTTGATTTCATTATCTTAAAAAACAAAAAAGTTAGAGGGGCGAAACACCTTCCGTGAACACCCGGTATTGTTGTGTTGAAAAAATGATTCCAAAAATGGTACTGCGGTCCGCTGTTAATGAAGTTTATTGACCGACTGCCTGATTCATGAACGCCCAGCCTAAACCCCTAATTATAGAATCATAAAATTCTAAGGATGTCTTCTCCTTATAACGAAGCATCCACTAAAAAGGGATTTTTCGAAAATCAACCTCTAAGGGGGTTGAAATTTTTATAGGAAACTAAAATTGATGGAGGTCTAAAAATTGGTATATTATAAGTTTCTTAGATAAAATAATAACAGGTTCTCCGTAATTTTTTTTTAATTCACTTAGGGGTTGAAGAATGGGGTGTTACCTATTTTGAGGAGGCACCTGTAACTGTCTATAATTTTAAGCTATATTGCGGAAAATTGTTACTATGCTCTGCTAAAATAAGCAAGTAGGTACGCGTTGTAGGTTTTGGGAAATTTTGCCCATAGGTCCACCCCCTAGGGATGTAAGTTTCCAAATATAAACTTTTATACCCTTTTTCCACCCCCTAGGGGCAAAATTTCCCAAAACACGTATACAGGATGTTTCAATAAAAACTCCCAGGCCAATTATTTCGAAAACTAAAAGTGACATGTAAATTCTGTAAACGCCAGTTTTCAGACTGTATGATTGGTTTCACAATTGTGTAAAAAATATGTTTGAATAATACAAGATGTAGGTGGCGCCACGGTGCAAAGAAATTTTTCGAAGACAGAAACTTTTAAATATTGTCGTTCTTAAAGATATAATTAATCTTTGGTCAAATTATGTCCCATAAAAAATTTTGGTAAATCCCACATGAAAAGAGATATTTGGGGTTACGTTTTTTGTTTTAATAATTTTAACGAGTATTTTAATTATAAATATTTTTAATATCCTTTCGCAGATTTTAATTTAATTTTGGTAATGATAATTTTAGTAATAAAACGCTCGTGTAGCGCTAAATTATTACGTCCAGTGACGTCTCAGGGGGCGCCTTAACAAATAATATTGGCAAAAAATAAGACGCCACTGAGTTTTTGGTAATTTTTATATTTTTTTCGGATTAAGCAACTAAAAATATCCTTTTCTTGTCTGTTAAATTGTTTTCATATTTTGCTTCCTTTTCGAGAAATTCACAGTTCACATTCATATTCTCCACGTCACATGACGCGGTTCTCGCCGTCGTAGACTCCGCCTACATGCGCAATGTCATATCTTGTTTTCTTTGTATCATGCCAAATAGCCGTCTTTGGGTAGCAATTACCTACAGTTTTAACTTAAAAATTAATTGGTAAATTAATAACGGCATAAAACGAAAGAACTCCGCACTTCTCTTATGGAAAATGGCCCTCGGTTAAATTTCCTGAATTTTTAGTATGTTGTAGAGAATGCCATTCTGATCAAAAGTATCCATGGCCACAACAAAATCTGCCGACCACTTTTTGAGATACAGGGTGTCCAAATTGCAAAATATGAATTTTCACAACCTTATATTTTTGTAGTTTATAATATTAATGGGTTTTGTTTTTCTAGATTTTTGTTGACCCTGTCGCAGATTATTTACCGGGTTTATATACCGGGTAAGTGACGAAAATTATTTAATATTATTTGTTAAATCCTTGTATTTTCGGCATTAAATTAAATGTTGACAAAGTAGTACTCTAGAGATGACATTAGCTTGGAGCAAGCTATCAGAATTTATATTTTTTATAATATAACCTTGATAATTATATACAAGGTGTCCCGAAATTACCTGACAATATTTTAAGGAGATAAAGTACATCCAAGAATAAGACTTATACCCTCTATTAATATACCTTCAAAAACGCTTCGTTATGGGGCTAGAGCCCCCCGAATTGGAGCTATGATAAGCAGTTTTTTCACAATATCTCAAAAACCGATTAGTGTATCGAAACAAAATTAAATACATGTTTTACCCATGATAATACGCAATAAACGATTTAATTAGCTTAACTTTATTTCTTCCAGTGGCGTCCCACTGGGAAGGTAGTTGGGAGAATATTGCCCTAAGTTTTTTATTTTTAGGATTTTTTAACTTCAGGTGCAATTTTTAGAAGTCTTGAAGTCTTTTGTTGAAAAAAGGTACTCTTGTTTCATTGAGGTAGGATTCACCATTTTCCAGTAAAATCGATTTTAAAATTTTCGGTTTTTTGAAATCCGGTGAAAAAGCTAAGGTTTTTTTTGCATATCTCAGCAAACACTTAATATTAAAACATGAAATTTATTAGAAGTTCTATTAGCGACAAGGCATATTATTATGTATTAAAGAATGTTACTTTAAAATATTTTTCCAGTGACGTCGCACGGGGTGGAGCCTTAAGTAAATATTACTATTATTTTTTTTTAATTTCATAGTTTTAATGTATTTTTTTTTTTAATTTTAAATTTTTTGTTAATAAAACCTTCTATTATTGTAATTTGACAGAATGTAACGTTTTTAAATTAAACATATTTTTAAATTCCTTTGTTTTTTAAATATTTATTTTCATGGAGATTTTAAGAGAGTTTTAAAATAAAACAAAAAATAATAACAAATTGCAAATCAAATTTGATTGTGAACCACACGGGAAACTAATTCCTAAGCAAGTACCAGTCATGTGTCCCCAAAAATAATAATCAAGGGGATTTAAATCAGGTGATCTTGGTGGCCAGGCTATGGCTACCAATCCACCTGGTAATTTAGTACGTAGTGAGCTGGCGCCCCATCATGTTGAAAGAAGTACCCTAAACGTAAATCCAGTGGCACATTATCTAATAAATCCCCAAGTTGATTATGTATTATTATTATTTGTCGCTAGTAGAACTTCTAATAAATTTCATGTTTTAATATTAAGTGTTTGCTGAGATATGCAAAAAAAAACCTTAGCCTTTTCACCGGATTTCAAAAAGCCGAGAACTTTAAAATCGATTTTACTGGAAAATGGTGAATCCTACCGCAATGAAACAAAAGTACATTTTTTCAACAACAGACTTCATGGCTTCTAAAAATTTCACCTAAAGTTAAAAAATCCTACAAATAAAAAAACTTAGGGCAATATTCGCCCAACTACCTACCCAGTGGGACGCCACTGGAAGAAATACAGTTAAGCTAATTAAACCATTTATTGCGTCTAGCTATGGGTAAAACATGTATCAAATTTTGTTTTGATACCCTAATCGGTTTCTGAGATATTGTAAAAAAACTGCTTGTCATAACTCCAACTCGGGGGGCTCTAGCCCCATAGCGAAGCGTTTTTGAAAGTATATTAATAGGGGATTTTAGTCTTATTTTTGAATGTACTTTATCCCCTTAAAATATTGTCAGCTAATTTCGGGACACCCTGTATATTTGGAACCATACGATAAGCGACAAGTAGTACCTAAAGAAATATCTACAAAATTTCTTTAAAAACTAAAAAAAAATATTTGAGTTACCCTGTATAAATAACTTGTGAATTTTCCCACAAAAAATTTGCCAGCACATATGGCTCAGCTTATCACAATAAATCTTATCAAACATTTAATCGAAAAATTGAAATGAAAACCCAAAATGGTGATGCAAACAATATTATATTATTTTGATTATATTAAATTTTACAACAAACTTGAAATGTAGATTTAACTACATGTATGTAAAATAACCATATTTTTGTCATTTAAATTTGCCCTTATTATCCCATATTTCTTCTTAACTGTTTTAACATAAACAAAGATTCGTTTTTTCAGTATTAATATAGGCATACCTACACAATTTGTTATTTTTTAATTTAATTATTTTCCTATACCTAGTAATCTTTATTTTATTGCATTGTTTGTATAACAATGGCTGATAGAAGTAATTAATTTTGTACCTAAAGTTAAATTACCATAAGATTTCTAATTTAATTGCAAAATAAAATATTAAAAAGTACTTATACTTTTACTCCAGTTTTATATTTTAAAAAATATATTTTGTCTGGTTTTCACATAATATGTAGTTAAATCCGCCACGAGATGTAGAAGGATAATTTAATAAATTTATGAGATACGATTAACAAAAATAAAACAAATTCTTCAAAATTTAAATCTGATGGTAACAGCAATTTAAAATTGGCGCCTTGGAAGCCACGCCACATGATTCTGGTTGGTCGGCATAGGGTTACAAAGACATATAAATGGCAACCCCGCATCTAACTTGTGACTAGCTGCCGCCAAGCTCTTGTGTGTTTGAGAGAAAAGAGACACATATTTATATAGACTAGACTACACAAACGTATTTAAGTTAAATACAGGGTGTTTCAATAAAAACTCCCAGGCCAATTATTTCGAAAACTAATAGCGATATGTAAATTCTGTAAACGCCAGTTTTTAGCCTCCATGATTGGCTTCACAACTGTGGAAAAAATTTGTTTGACTAATACAAGATGTAGGTATCGCCACGGTGCAAAGAATTTTTTCGATGACAGGAACTTTTAAATGTTATCGTTCTTAAAGATAATTAATTTTTTATCAAATTATGTCCCATAAAAAATTTTTCATAAATCCAACATGAAAGGAGATATTTGGGGTTAAGTTTTTTTTTTAAATAAGTTTAACGAGTATTTTAATTATAAATATATTTAATATCCTTTAGCAGATTTTAATTTAATTTTGGTGATGATAATTTTAGTGTTAAAACGCTCGTGTAAGGCTAAATTATTACGTCCAGTGACGTCTCAGGGGGCGCCTTAACAAATAATATTGGCAAAAAATAAGACGCCACATTGAGTTTTTGGTAATTTTTATATTTATTTCGGATTAAGCAACTAAAAATACCCTTTTCTTGTCTGTTAAATTGTTTTCTTATAATTGGTTTTCGAGAAATAAAAATAAAAACAATTTTATTGCATACAAAAATCATTAATAAATTAATACGTTTTTGCTATTAATCGATATACACTATTAAGAGTTTGCAGAACGGAATTATTATATCGATTTGCTATAATATATTGTGTATATGAAAACGGCAATAATTTTGAACACCCCATTCGACCCCATTAAATAGTTTTTGGTATTGTTCTAATGTTCATTAATAATTTTGTATATAATTTCTCATCAGCTCTTTCATAAAATTTAAAACCTATTTTATTTTATAATGCTTTAATGTTTTAATGCTTTTAAACAACAAAAAATACAAAGTATTAATTATTTAATGATTTTTGTTGTCTATTTCTCGAAAACGAAGCAAGATATGAAAACAATTTAACAGACAAAAAAAGGATATTTTTAATTGCTTAATCCGAAAAAATATAAAAATCACCAAAAATCCAGTGGCGTCTTATTTTTTTGTCAATATTATTTGTTAAGGCGTCCCCTGAGACTACACTGGACGTAATAATTTTGCGCTACACGAGCGTTTCATCACTAAAATTACCATAACCAAAATTAAATTAAAATCTTTTGAATCAGGGTGGGAAGTCAGGGCGGGAAGTAGAGGTAGGCAATGTGACACTTCCCAACCTTCAATAAAGTCAGTAATGTCAACATTACATGTATGGTTGTAAATAAAAAATGTTTCTCTATTCTTAGCGACAATATCTATAAGAGCCCACGTTTGTTTCATTACTATCGGTTATTGTAATAATTCTGACATATTGACAGGTGGTGTCAAATTTTGACAAGATAATTTTTTGCGTATTTTTCTCAACTTTTCACAGTCAATATACATACGACCTTATAGTTTTTTCATAAATATAATTTTTTTAAACGATTTGACATATTGACAGCTGTCAAATCTTGACGGGTAGATTTTTTTTCTATTTTCCTCTATTCTTAGCGACAATATCTATACTACCCCACGTTGGTTTCATTACTATCGGTTAGTGTAATAATTCTGACATATTGACAGGTGTCAAATTTTGACAAGAGAATTTTTTGCGTATTTTTTTCAACTTTCCACCGTCAATATACATACGACATTATAGGTTTTTTCATAAATATAATTTTTTTAACGATTTGACATATTGACAGCTGTCAAATTTTGACAGGAGAATTTTTTGCTTATTTTTTCCGAAGTCTCCGCATCGAATACTATACGACTCCATAATTTCCTTCCTTCCTTCCTTCCTCCTCAGGATATGGCCTAAGCTGCCGGGGCTATTCTGGCCAAGTACCGTTTTAACTCCATAATTTGTTTCATCAAAATCGCTTCTTCGTCTTATACCTGACAGCTGTCAAAATTTGACAGGAGATTTTTTTGCGTATTTTTTTCAACTTTCCACCCTCAATATACATAGGACCTTATAGTTTTTCCATTAATTCCATTTTTTTTAAACGATTTGACATTTTGACTAGAGAATTTTTTGCTTATTTTTCCCGAAGTCTCCGCATCGAATACTGTACGACCCCATAATTTGTTTCATTAAAATCGCTTCCTTGTTTTATACCTGACAGCTGTCAAAATTTGGCAGGAGAATTTTTTGCGTGTAGATTATTGTATTGTCAGCGGTTCTTGATAATTCTACAAAATTTAAATTAAATCTGACCGTTTAAAGTGGGTCAAAATCGGGTTCAAAGAAGTCGATTATGGACAAACAAAAATACAGGTGAAGCTTATAAAAGCGTGTTAAAAATGATCAAGCAAAGCAAACAGCTCCATACCATTCTTCTTGCAATGCACTGTCTGTCCAAGTCGAACTGTAGCTTTAAACAGTCATCAAGGGAGGACATTTGTATGTACAATTTTGAATCATCAGCAAACAGCAAAGGAACTGACTGAAATACTACTTGAAATGCGACCCTAGGTTGTTAGTAAACAAATTAAATAAAATGGGGCCCAAATGTGACCCTTGGGGAACTCCAGATGGAACTTTTATAGTTATGGATTGGAAATTGTTAAATCAGACTATCTGGGAGCGCCTGGTCAAGTAACTTCTTATCTAGGACAGCACCCAGACCCTTCAGCTTAGACAGAAGAATTGCAGGGCTAACCCTATTGAACGCATTGGAGAGGTCAGTGCAGCGATGGAGTGTACCTGAGAGTCCTTCTCCAAGGCGTCTAACATGAAGTCAATGTAGGCCAGCAAGTTGGAAGCACAACTGTTTAGAAACAATACAGTGTGACCAGTAAAGTCCGCATCATATGGTATTTTGTTTATTAATAGCTTTATTCGAAATTTGACTTTGGCATCAAATTCTGCTTCGATCGAGATGAAAATTAAGCGAAAAATAGTAGTCACGTGATTCGCATTATCTGTCAAATTTTAATTTTTTGCAAAAAATAATTTAAAAGTGGGATTATTTCGGAAAATATCGAAAAAAGTTATAAGAAACAGTTTTTTTAAATGCAGTTTTAAGCCCACATGCAAAATTTCAGCTGCATAAGATAATTTTGATTTTTTACCGATATTTTGTAAATTGCACCACTTTTGCAAAATAAGACTCGACGCAACCTACATAAAACTTCCTCGTTTTGACAATGCTTTATTTCAGATACATTTTCTTTAAAGTAGCGCCATATTAAATGTGTGCTTTTCTACAAAATCAAAATTGGGCTATTAAAATTTGGTTGCATGTGATGCAAAGTTTATTTGCTTTTGACCCTGTATAAGGTAACTTCATAAAATAAGTATTTTTGAACACGTAGTTTGTGTCTGAAAGTAATACACCTTAATATTAAAACAAAAAAGAACACAGTGTCATCAGTAAAGTGTTCATTAACTGAAAAATAAATTTTAGTGGTGGGTAAAAAATAAAAATTATCTTATGCAGCTGAAATTTTGCATGTGGGCTAGAAACTGTATTTAAAAAAACTTTTTCTAATAAATTTTTTCGATATTTTCAGAAATAACCCCACTTTTGAATTATTTTTTGAAAAAAATTAAAATTGGACAGATAATGCGATTCACGTGACTACTATTTTTTTGCTTAATTTTCATCTCGATCGAAGCAGAACTTGATGCCAAAGTAAAATTTCCAATAAAGCTATTAATAAAAAAATCCCATATGATGCGGACTTTACTGGTTACATTGTATATGCGCTCAATAAAGGGGGCAAATAGATAACTTTTCAAAATTCCTGAAAAAGTCCTGTAGTCAAAAATAGATTACAAATAATATGGAAAGGATGGGCCAGAATAAAGCTGGTTTAAGAAATGGGAGTATATCAGCTCAGGGCCAGGACCCTTGTTTATATCTGAAAAATTTAAATGTGAGTATACATCTGATATGTAAATATTGTACTCAAAAAGTGGTTGTTGGGTAATCGGGATGGGGTTCATTCCTTTAAACTTGAGAAAAATGGTGGGAAAACAAACATATTGACAGTTTTTACTCCAGAAGCAATGCAGTTTCCATTGTAATGAAACTCACTGGGGTGATGGCTACTTCATTTTACTGAAATATCGTAGTTACAAAATAATTGTTAAGAAAAGAGGATTAGTAGTTAAGAGTTTTCTGTACAAGCCACAAAAGTTTTATTAGATTCAAACAATAATTTTTTACAAATTGAGTGTAATCTAGAGAATTCGCGGTAATCGCTCTAAGTCCAAACTTTTTGTAACGTTTATACCCTCTCTTTTTTTCAATTACCTACATAATAGTACCTATAATACCCTCTATACAGATTGGAAAAGACCAATGTCTTAATATGACTTGCAGGGTACCACAAGGCTCCGTATTGGGACCCACTCTATGGAATCTGTATTATGGAGTACTCAGAGTAGCCGTACCGGAAGATACGACGATTGTCGGATACGCTGATGATCTCGCACTTGTAGTACGAGGAAAGAATAGAGAAGAAATTGAATGGAAAATAGCATGGATCATAAATAACATCGAATGTTGGACGATCGAAAGAGGACTTCAATTGGCTTCTCAAAAAACAGAGGCAGTAATCCTGGCAGGCAGAAGAACATTAAAAACTGTCACATTTACAGCCGGCAATACTGAAATCACCTCTCACAGAGTAGTAAAGTACCTGGGAATTCATATAGGTCATAATATGAATATGGGAATGCACATACAGAGTGTAACAAAAAAGGCTGCAAAATTGACAGCTGCACTAGGAAGACTAATGCCGAATACTGATGGGCCAAAATTTGGAAGAAGAAAATTACTGTGCAGTGTTGTAAACTCAATAATCCTTTATGGTGCCCCGGTGTGGAAAGAGTGGAAAATAAAACCAAAGTATAAAAAAATAGTAGAAGGTATACAAAGAAAGGCTGCAATCAAAATTGCCAGCGCATACAGAACAGTAGCAACAAAATCAGTACAAGTTATTGCAGGGACAATACCAATACACTTACTGATAAACGAACGCCCTTACAGCCAAGGAGAGAACAAAACAGAACAAAGAAAAAGAGCCCGGGAATACACAATGGCGAAATGGCAAGAGGAGTGGAGCCTAGAAACAAGAACATCGCAATGGACTAATAGTAGGGGAGCCCACGATGCTAAATGGGGATTTACTCGAGCGTCGTGGGGACCTATTGGATCTTGAAGATTGGATGGTAGAAAGGAAAAAATGTCATATCATGTGTACCCTTTCACCGGTGGGGGGAGTTACTACAGGCTTTCAAAAATGTAAAAAAAAACAGTCACATGGATATACTCGAGCGCGTCAGATAATAATAGTGTATATGCCCCACGTGACTCTCATGACGGAGATACATTAATCTGCCGGTTTTTATGGTGGGGGCGGCGGTACGGAAGGGTTAAAAATGGGGGGGAAAAAATTTACTCGAGCGTGTCAGATATTCAGAGGGGATGTTAAGGGATCCCTAAGGAAGCTCCCATTCAATAGACTGACGATTCGGATGTGACGCAAGCTCGTGGCGACTTCTCGAAAATGCAAAAAAAAAACCTATTTTGACATAATCGAGCGCGTCAGAATTTCATACAGACGGTTCAGCTTGGTGTCCTGGTCGTACTGATTCATAATCTGACGATTATTTTGAGGGATTTTGTTAATCTGACCGTTTAAAAAAATAATTTCATGATTTTTTTTTAAATTTAATTTATTTACAAAAATATTTCGGTACAAAATTCGGAACGAGTAATAACTCGAGTAATAACAATAAGAGTGACAGACTACGATATAAATAAAGACAAAATCCATAGCAACAAAACGGTTTCATAACTATCTTGATACTTTTAAATAATATTATTTTTGCATGGAATTAAGAGAAGAATGCATAAGTGTATTTTTGAAATCGGAAGAAAAGGAACCATGTAATGCGCTTCTAATATATAGCGTCTCTCATTTTAAAAAAATTAAATGTTTGGTTTTAAATGTGACATGTGACACTTACTGTCATTTTTGACAAAACCCATAAACACTTGGCCAAAAGTTCTACATCCTACTTTGTGAGTGAACGCGCTAACTCAAAAAACAAAAAAGTTACAGGCTTTTAAAAGTGGTACAAACTAATATGTAAAATAATAACCCTGTACATATAATCCCACGAATGGCGTGGCGTGATGGCTGACGGAAAGTAGTGTGGGGACGGTGCGAGAGAGTAAGTGATAAAGAAAGAGACATTGAGGCGCGGAGTGCTTCACTGCAGCTGCACGCGCTAATAAACTTTATTGACGATTTTTGTTACTTCGGCTTGTGGTAATCGGCAGATTATATTTTGCCCGTTATCCTTGAATTATTTCCTTCAAAATAAAAATAAAAAATTGACCGCGCTCGAGAATGTCCATGTGACGTTTTTTTTTGCAAGTTTGTGACCCACTCCCTTACGTGACGCTCAAATCGTCAGATCATTAAAATGCAGACTCTTTAGCATGTAATTAACCCACCACACCTTAATCTGACGCGCTCGAGTAAATCCAGCTATCGATTTTTTTTTTACTATTCTGATCAGCTGCCGTACACGCGCGGCACTATATAGAGGGCTTAGACATGGGAGAGGTACTCAACAGGGTGCAAGGTATCCCCCATATGTTAATCTGCCGCGCTTGAGTAAATTCCAAAATTCCCTGTTGGGCTCCCCTACTATAAAAGATTAATACCAGTGATAGAACCATGGGTAATGCGAAAACACGGAGAGGTTGGATACTACATGACACAATTTTTATCGGGACACGGACGTTTTAAATCATACCTACATCGAATGAGGCTCATGGACCACGAAATATGTGACTATTGTGGCGAAGAAGATACAGCAGAACACACGATTATGATATGTACAAGATGGAACGATATACGAAATCGGATGGCTAATGAAGCAGGAGAACAACTGACAGCGGACAATATAATAAGACTTATGCAGGAAAACGAAAACAAATGGAAATTGATCGAAAAGGGAATCATACAGATATTAAAAGAGGAAGAAGAACGAAGAAGATAAGATAAAAAAGGGACAGGGAACAGTGAAGTAATACAAAGGTGATTCCGCTGCACTTCTAGAGATCCAGTGGAGGAAATTTTTTAGTCGGTGGAAATCCGACACCCCCGGCCACATAAGATATCTCGGCCGGTCGTCTTTGAGAGATTTTTTCACCTCATGGAAAAAAAAACCCTCTATATAGAAATTATTTGGGAAATTTAGCTGTGGAAAAACGTTTAAGGGGTACTTACATAATAATATATTTCAATTGCTAAATAAATAGCCTCGTAAATAGCATTATAAAATATATTTACCATGTCATTCAGACTAGATTTATCAAAATATTATAACCCTGTAATTCATGTAATTTTTGGTATCATATTAAAATAGACGCATGTACCTACTTAATTAATAAAGAATTTTACGTTTTTTCAACAAAAAGGGGCTGTAGTAAGTATGTTTTATAAAATACAACAAATAATTCCTTGGTTATGGTTAAGTAGGGTAAGTGATACCACTAAAACACATAGGTACATCAATTTTAATATATTGCAATTAAATGAGGAATTTTACTACCAATAATCTTTGCTTGCTGTGACCAAACCTGATGCCAGTTCACAAAACGCATATGCGTCCCGGCAATCAGTTTAGGCGTGGTATAACTAAATTTATTGAAGAGAGAATAAAGATGGCGGACGTGTGTATGTGTCCTTATTGTGATAGAGAAATTAAAAGTAATCAAACATCTATAGAATGCTCGTCTTGTTGTTCGTGGATTCATAAAGGCTGTGCGGGCCTGAGTAAAGTGGAGTACGATAAAATTTGTGCACAATTCAAGAAAACGAAATCGCATTCCTGGACATGCAAAGCATGCACAAAAAATGTAAACAAACGTCTATCCTTTGGAAATGGCGGTGGCTCAAGTACCGTTGGAGATGCGGAGTCTAGAATAATTAAAAACACGGCGGTCCGTGACCAACGTGAACTTCGCAACAAACCTGTCATTCCCGATAATTCAACGGGCCCTGAGATTTGTGAGGTAGGTGAAAGAATGGAAATTAATTCGTCAGCTGCATTTCAAGTGTTCAGAATTGGCAAGAAGAGCACCAGAATAAGACCTTTAAAGGTTACCTTCGAGGACAATGGAATGGTTAGCCAATGCTTGCGCAAAAAGAAAAAACTTGCAGACACAGATATAGGACTAAATTTAGACTTGACAGTTATGCAGCGTGGGCAAATTAAAGCACTCCATGAACAACTAAAGCAACGAAAAGAAAATGGAGAAAACGATTTAGTTATTAAATACACTCATGGAATTCCACAGATTGAAAAAGTCAGGAACGTTACACAAACCTCTGTCCGAACAAACCAGGGGTCAAAAAACTAAACAAGCTTACATGTTATTGTCAAAATGTCGGAGGTATGCGCACAAAAATCAAAGAAGTTAAAGAAGCAATTGCCCTTTGCAATTATGATATTATTATACTGGTGGAAACATGGCTGACTGAGGAATTTTCTCAAGCAGAGGTGTCTTTTCCTGGCTATAGTGTGTTTCGTGAAGATAGAAATTTAAGAACTAGTGCAAGAAATAGAGGAGGAGGGGTGCTTATTGCCTGCTCAAACAAGCTTAAAGCTACATTACTCAGAGTTAATGATACTACTGTGGAACAACTATTTGTGCAAGTCAGAGTGGGGCGAGACACTATTATTGTTGGTGGAGTTTATCTTCCCCCAAATTCCCATATGGACAATTACGAGGCACACTGTAGTGTGGTTGAAGATGTTCGTGAACGGTATCCTTTATCAAACGTAGCAATTTTTGGTGACTATAATCTTCCAGATGCGCAATGGTATAATGAAGTAAATGGTGTAAGTGTTCAGTGTACAGATTCCTCTCCAGCGAGGGTGGTTGCAGATACTTTTGGTTTTCATAATTTGTATCAGAATATTTGTCATCCAAATAATAGAAATGTTTACTTAGACCTTCTTTTTACGAGTTTTAGCGATTGTGAGTCTTTCCCAGCGATTGATTTGTTAACAAACAATTCTTTACATCATATTGCATATAATTTTGTAGTGAGGACCTCACCTCTCAATTATTTGGAGTACGAGGAGTTCTATTATGATTTTAAGAACGCGGATTATGTGTCAATTAACGATTTTTTTGCGAATATTGATTGGAATTGTCTTAACGAGATAGGATGTGTAAATGCAGCTACTGAGCTGTTTTATAATATAATTGAACAGTGTATTGAGCTATTTATCCCTAGGAAAAAAATCAAAACCTCCAACTTTCCGAAATGGTTTAGCCCAGATCTTAAAAATTTAGTTATAAGAAAAAAGAGGGCTCATAAAAACTATTTAACCTACAAAACTACAGAATCCTATAATGAATTTTCCAGGTTGAGAACAGAATGTAAGAACTTATCTTCTGAATGTTATGCGCGGTATATTGAGAGAGTGAATCTGAACTTAAGGGAAAACCCAAGAATGTTCTGGAAATTTGTGAATGAGAGGAGAAAAAGTAATAACATACCTAAATCCGTTTATTTGGGGAATACTACTGCAAGCAGTGGTCAAGGCATAGTTGAACTATTTTCACAGCACTTTTCAGGTGTATATGAAAAAACGGATTGTTACATTCCGGACTTTAAGACTAAAAGGAATGGCGATATCTCTATGGGTAATGTGTCTCTGTCTAATGTTTTTGAAAAGATCTGTCAATTTCCTAATAAACCATCGGCAGGTCCAGATCTGTTACCTATCTTATTTTTTAAGAAATGCATATTCACTCTCACCAAACCTTTGCATACCCTGTTTAATGCTTCTATCGATCAGGGCATATTTCCTACTGCCTGGAAAAGTAGCTTTCTTGTACCAATCTTGAAATCGGGTGACCCTGAGAATGTTAAAAATTACAGAGGCGTCTGTAATCAAAATATAATGGCGAAAATCTTGGATAGTCTTATTTATGACCAAATTAGCTGGGCATGCAAGGGTATTGTTGATCCGAGTCAGCATGGCTTTTGCTCAGGCCGCTCAACGGTGACAAACCTTGTGGAGTATGAGACTGATCTGTTGGAAGCCTTGGAGGATGGAAATCAAGTAGACTCGGTGTACACTGACTTCTCCAAGGCTTTTGACAGGGTCAACTTTGGCCTTCTTCTGGCAAAGCTTCGGGCAACGGGCTTTGATGAGAGGACTGTTTGCTGGTTTGCGAGTTTTCTTGAGGGACGCACACAGCGTGTTAAAATCAATAATTTCGTGTCAGATCCATTTTTGGTTTATTCTGGGGTTCCGCAGGGTTCCCACTGTTCACCCCTTTTGTTTAACATTTTTATTAATGATATACCTAATTTTGTTGTGCATTCCAAAGGAAGTTCTTATGCCGATGACCTCAAATTATATAAGACAATACATTGCATTCAGGATAGTATGGACTTACAAAGGGATATTAATTCCCTCTGGGAGTGGTCTCAAATAAACCATATTAGCATTAATATCGACAAATGTTGTTACATTAGCTTTTATAGAAAGGTCGCAAGAATTCCAACATCTTACCATATTAATAATGTTGAACTCGAATATAAGAATACAGTAAAAGATTTGGGTGTTTACTTTGATGAACGAGTAAGTTTTAATGACCATGTGGTGAGAGTCTCTCAGAGTAGTCTGAAAATATTGGGTTTCGTTTGTAGAAGCTGTCAGGATCTATCATTGGAAGTGCTAAGGACACTCTATATGAGTCTAGTTCGTTCAAATCTTGAGTATGCAAGTGTTGTTTGGTCTCCCTACTATCAGGCATATACTGACATTATCGAACGAGTTCAAAATAAGTTTTTGCGGGCTGCAGCCTTTAAGATGGGGGTTAATTTTCTGAACTACCATAGGGCTGATATAATGCAGCGTATCAATTTGGTTACATTGGAACAAAGAAGAACGTTTTTGGATGTATGTTTTGTGTTTAAAGTGTTAACTGGCTTGTGTGACTGTGATGGTTTGCTTTCGAGAATTGGTTTGAATGTTCCTGATCGAAACCTAAGAAATTATACACTTTTCCATTTGGGTTTTCATAGAACTAACTATGGCTTAAATACACCTTTGGATAGAACTCTGCGTACTCTTAACGCTATGAGCGGGCATATGGATTTTTTTAATCTGTCGCTGGAAGCTTTTAAACGTAAAAGTATGATATTTGTCAAGGGACTGTAAAACTGCATTTGCGGATGCTGTGATCAACTAGGGCTGTGCTAAGTATTATTTATTGAAATTATTATATTTTTTCTTTTTAAATTAAGTAGTATATGTTTATTGAAAATACAAAAATTGTAAAATGGGGTATCCCGTATGTTTAATAAATAAAATTTAATAAATTTATAAAAATTACAGAATAGCATAAAACTGAAAAGAAACAATGGAGCTCTCTACGGTTAAGCAGTGCACCTTTTGTATATGCCTCCAGCAACGTGATACCACTTGCCCTGGATCTAATATGTTATCTGGGATAAGTGGCATTTTGCTAACTGGCCAAAAGGAGGCATAGGTAACTAGCAAAAAATAAAACAATAGCAACCTACACATAAAATATCCCCTCTAAGCTTAATACTGTCTAACTAGGTACATAATATTAGTATGCACGCAATGTACTAAATTTATTTATTACAAACTTTACGGATTTACATCCAATTATAAAGTAGAAAAATTAACCTAAGTTATAGTTAAGTAATTTTGTAGAGTAATTTCTTAAAATTAGTTGCACTTATATTAAATATATCACAATTGTCGCGGATTTTGTTATATAATTTGCACATAACAATAATTGGAGAATTACTATAATAGTTAGTACGGGCTCTTTGAACATATAAGGTTACAGGGTTCCTTGTCCTATGTGGTGGTACATTGAGATTTATTAGTCCTAGTAGGTGAGGGTCATCGATCTGATTATGCAGTAATCTGTGCAGAAACATTAATGATGTTATAACTCTGCGACATTCCAAACTCTTAAGGCCATGGGTAGTCATAATCTCGGTTTTTGGTATATCAAATTGACAGATTCCAGTTTCTTTGTAGTACATGTATCTTAGGAATTTGTTTTGTATTTTTTCTATTTGGTATGTGTGGTTTTTATAATATGGATTCCAGATTATGGTGGCATATTCCAGGATACTTCTTACGTGAGAAACATACAGTGCTCTGATACAGTCTTTATTTGTAAACAAGGTACAGTTTCTGACGATGAAACCGTACATCCTTGAGGCCCTCCCTGTCACTGCTGCTATATGAGGCCTAAATGTAAGATGGGAGTCAAAAATGACTCCAAGGTCTTTCATTTCTGTCACTCGAGTTAGGGGTAATCCATTAATTTTGTAATCGTAATCGACAGTAACCTTCTTTCTGCAGTAGCTGAGCACAAAGCACTTGGATACATTAAAGTGCAACCTGTTATTTTTGGACCATTCATATATTTTATTTAGATTTTCCTGGATAATAGAGCAGTCGATAATTTTGCATATTTTTAAATATAGTTTTAGGTCGTCAGCAAATATCAATGCTTCACAGCCATTTATCAGTAGTGCTAGGCTGTTGATAAATAGAAGAAATAGTAGTGGTCCCAAACAGGAGCCCTGTGGTATACCTGATGTGGCCAAGAAAGGCTCAGAACAATATCCCCTTACAACCACTTTTTGATATCTGTTACGCAAATAGGACTGAAGGAAATGTACCATATCATCATGAAATCCAAACTCAGAGCTTAGTTTTTCGATTAGGATAGAATGTGACACCTTGTCAAAGGCCTTGGCAAAGTCCGTATATATAACATCTACTTGAAATTTATTGTCTAGACTTTCAGATATATACTGGGTAATATTACATAAATTGGTGGTTGTGGATCTTTTTTTAATAAAGCCATGCTGGAGTCCCGATAATTTGTTTGAGACATATTTATAAATGAATTTATGGATAATCGATTCAAATATTTTGGCTGGGCAAGATAACAATGCTATTGGTCTATAATTTTGAATGTCAGTGCTGTCACCTTTCTTGAATACAGGGCATATTTTAACGTCTTTCCATACCTGCGGGAAGATGTTTGTTTTTAGGGATAGATTGAAAAGTATTTTAAGTGGTTCGGCGAGAAAGCCTATCATTCCTTTAAGAATAAATGCTGGGATATTATCAGGACCTACTGCTCTATTAATTTTAAGATCCTTAACTGCATCACAGACATCCTCATAGAATACCTCCCTCAAACAAAAAACCTCAAATATTTCACATTTCTTAAAATGATTCTTAGGGTGATCTGTGTTATACACCGATTTAAAAAAAGTTGCAAATGCATTGACTACAGCCTTGCCTTCTGTGTATTCCATATCATCCAGGTGCATCTTATTGGGTATCCCACTCACATTCTGTTTGTTCTTAATGTATTGCCAGAAAGATCTTGAATCTTCATTTATATCGAGCTGTATTTTATTTAGATATTGCTTATGAGCGATTTTAATATCCTGTTTTATTTTAGTTCTAAATTCTATAAATTTATTGTGTGTTTCTTGATTTCCGGTTTTCTTACTTTTTAGTCTAAGCTTATCCTTGATTTTTATGTTTTTAATGATATTTTTGTCAAACCAAACAGGGTATGTACGACTTATGTTGGGGTTACTTTTTGGTACACAAATTTCAAAGATATTATTTATTTTTTCGTAGAATCTTTTTACCGCGTTATTAACATCAAGAAATAGCTCCAGTTCATGCCAGGATGTATCCTGTAGTATCTGATACATGACGTCAAAGTTGGCTTTTCTAAAGTTATAGTTCATGACTTGGTTATTATGATTTAAACATTTTTGTTTTGGTTCTTTAAGTTTAATTTCTATTGTTAACGGGGGATGATGTGGATCGACTTCGACAAAGCTAAATGTACTTTCATAGACTTCACAAGGAAGTCGGCTTATAACGACATCTAACAAGTGATTATTGGTATTCAGAACTCGATTAAATTGTTGACAATCATAGAATTGCATGAAGTTTAACAGCCTCTCTACGTAATGATCTCTATAATTTCTTGAATAAAAGTCATTTAGTCGAGATATGTTAGTATCACCAACAACAACAAAATTACCCTGATAGAGATAATTCAGTCCTTCTATGAATGAGTAGAGCTCATCTCTAGATAGAACAGAACAACTAGGCGCAATGTACACATTTAATATATATAAGTAGCTGTTATCATTGTAATATACTTTGACTACTAAAAGGTCAATATCCGCCACATTCCAGTCCAGATTTATCAAAGTACCTACGTTTTTTAAATTGCAAGAAGAACCCCTCCTCCGCGCATGCTATCATGTCTGTTGCGATTTCTAAAAACCATGAAGTTATTAGGAAAAAGTTCACTAGTATATACACTATTGGGTAACCAAGTTTCACTTATGGCCACCACATCATATTCGTTGTCAGTCAAACATACTGAGTTATAAAAGTCCGCAGTTTTACTGTTGAGTCCGCGCACATTTTGATAGACTATATGAAGGGTCAATTCTTCCTGTACTTGTGGTGGTTTTGATTCGTTTACTGTTGGTGTTGGGAGACAAGTATACTTAGTAGTTGTACTTAGGTCAGAGATAAAAAATGTTCTTCAGTGACATAGTTTGTATACTGTTGTATTCTACTGATCCTTTGCTTGTAAACAGGACAGTTTGCACTTCGAGCTGTATGACTTGTATCGGTTGCTGATTTCGACCTTTTACAGTTGGGGCATTCATAGTTGGTTGTATCACATTGTCTACCATCGTGAGCACCTCCGCATTTATAACAGCACGCGTTCATGGAGGTACAGTATTTCGCAACATGGCCAAAATAGCAGCATTTAAAGCATAATGCTACATTTGTATATTCCTGAAGATATGCTGGGCAAAGGTCAAATGTGAGTCTCGCCCTCATTAACCACTTAAATAAATTTGGAGATGTTTGAAAGATCCAGTTCTCTTTGGAATTGTTTTTGCATTCCCTTTTTGTAATAAATTTGAACTGGGTTGTAGCTTCTTGGCCAAATTTATCTGTAATGTCCGGATTTTCATTAATAAATTCATTTAAAAAGTCTTCAGGAGTAAATCCTTTGAGTATGCCAGTTATCATAATCATAGGATCCGTATTTTGTATTTCCTTGATTACAAGCTCCTTATTTATTAAACTATCCTTTAATTTTTTTTGCTGTGCAACACTATGACACTCAATAATAACACTACCGCTCTGCAGAGGCCTTACGTTTTTAAAACTTTCTACGGCGTTGGCTATTTTTAGGTTTTTCTTGACTTCATGTAAGACAACTCTAGCATCATTTTGATTTTTCATTTTTATTACTGTTTCTAATTTGGTCTTTTGCGGTGGTGTTTTCCACTCAGGGGCTGTTGTTGTGTGGTTGCTTTTTGGAAAACTAGCTTTAACCATATCGCTATATCCAGTGTTACAGCTAGTTAAAGGTTGCGGGGTGTCTTTTATTAACGTATGATCCTGTCCAGTTGGAAAGTTAATATTTGTAAGCTTTATTTTCAGTTCTTTGATCTTGTTATTCAGTTCTGTATTGTTTCTGTCCGTTTGGCCAATCTTGAATGCGAGGGCTGTAACATGTTTGTGAACAGTGAATAAAGCAGAATGAATAAGTCTGGCATTGCTTTCAGGAATATCCTCCGTGGTTTTTTGTATTTTCTCCAGCGCATCAAGAACTTCATTTAGTTGTCTCTCTGTGGACTGCGAGACATCAGTTTTTGCTATAGTTGGACTAGTATTTAGACTGGTATTACTGGGGTTGGCTTTTTTTGTCTTACGCTCTAAGGATCCTGGGCTGGAATTGGATCTGGGCCGTTTTTGGGAAAGCGTTGGATAATAATCATTGGACTCATCATTAAACACTATGTCAATATCGTTATCTGTATATCCGAAACTTGACTGCATTACAGTGGGTGTACTTACAGGACTGAGTATGAAAGAATTACGCGGTTTAAAAATCTGGTCCGAATTAAAATTAGCGTAATTCTTGCTAAAACTCTCAGTATTCACGTTATCGTTGCGTATATCCGTTTTGGAATGCCCTGGTATTTGACTAATTGACCTGCTATCAGCCAAATCTTTTTTGGTTATTTCACATTTTTTTTGCCCAGTAGGTGGAATATTTATGTTCTTGACTCCGATTATTGAATTGATTTCGTCTTGGCTTAGATTCATTGATCCTAAGGAATTGCATCTTTTTGTAGCTTGTGAGAGTTTACGTTTACTTTCCACGGTTTTTTTGTTTCCATCACTGTTTTCACTCATTGTCTGATGTTTCTTTAATTTTTATCGGGTTGATTACACCTGACTTTACTAGCTAAAAGACGGAGCGATATAAAATAAACATAACGTTTTGCTAATGTTAGGTAGGTACATCTAATACAAAACTTTACTGAAATTCAGATTCAGGAATACACACCAGAAGAAATTGAAGACTACATAAAAAAGCAGAATAACCTAATGGGTGAAGTTAAAGTAACTTATATACGTAAAAACAGAAATGGGACTAAAACAGTATTTTGCCAATGTGAACCTAAAAGTTTTCACCAAATTTTAAATCTAAAAAAAATATGTATAGGCTGGGAAAGATACATGGTGTATGAAGATCTAACAATCCCAAAATGTTTTAATTGCCAAGGCTACTTCCACAAAAAGGACGAATGTAGAAACAAAAAGGTATGCCCGATGTGCTCTGAGGAACACGAAGAAAGTAGATGCCCTAAAGAAAGAAAATGTTGTAACAATTGTCATGTTGCAAATGAAAAATATAACACAAGACACGCCACTGACCATGACACTGGCGATCAAGAATGCCCAACTCTAAAGTTCCATATCGACGTACTAAGGAACAAAACAAACTATATTGATTAAAAAAGAAACCCCCACTGTCTACTTTTTGTGTTTAATTGCATTTTGTTCAATGGATACCGCAGAGTTAAACGTGCTGAATGAACTGGAGTACGAAGAGAATGAAATTTTAAATAATATTAACCAAAGGTACGATGTGCATCAATATGGAAAAATCTGTGATGACATGAAAAACAAGACGGGAGTGCTAAAGATCCTACATATTAACATACGCAGTGCCCAAAAAAATTTTGATGTATTTTTAACTTTCCTGGAAACTTTTAAGATTGGGGATTTAGATATAATAATATTCGGTGAAACCAGGCGTATAAGAAATGTAAATAATTTCACAATTCCTGGATTTCAAACGCATTTTAACGATAGCATGAATAATCAAAATGATGGGGTTCTTATCTTTGTTAGGAATGATATTACCTATAATATTAACCATGAAGTTTTACCGTTAACCAATGTTACAATCAGCAACATTTCTTTTAAACTGAATAATGTGGAATTTTTGATAATGCCTTGTTATAAATCGCCTACTGTCAATGACAGCTTGTTTCTCGTTGATCTGCAATCTTATTTAAGTAATTTGGGTGGTGACAATAAAATTGAAGTATTTGTGGGGGACATAAACTTTGATATTCTTAACCCTTCCAAGGGATCAACTAATGAATATCTATCACTATTATCGTATTTGGGTTTCAGGTCTTTTATAAACTCGTATACTAGGGTGACTCACGAAAGTAATACTTGCCTGGATCATGTCTTTGTAAGGAAAAAAACTGACAATTTTTTACTTAAAGCATTTGTTATAGATACAGACATCACTGATCATTTTCCTATTTGTTTAAGTGTTAGCCTTGATAGAGATGATAATTTTACTCAAACTAATGAAAAAAAAAACCCTGTCCTTAAATTTGATAGGGATAAATTTGGGAGTGTGATCTCTACAATACACTGGGATGATGTTATTAGTCAGAATGACCCTGAGTTGGCATGTAAAAAATTTAACGATATTTTTGTAAATATAATTAATGAGTGTACTACGGCCAGGACAGTATCATTTGGAAACTATAAGAAAATAAAACCGTGGATTACCAACGGTCTGATACAGTCAATTAAACATAGAGATAAACTAAAAAAATTACTTATCAAAAACAAAAACAATGTTCACTTACTTCGGGAATACAGAGACTATAGAAATCAATTAAACAAATTAATTCTAAATACTAAGAATAATTACTACACTAATCAGATTAACGAAAATACAAATAACCTAAAAAAAATCTATCAAATAGTCGCAGAAGCATCAAATGAAAAAAATGTTAAATCAGCTAGTAATTTAAATGTTTTAGATAGTAATAATAAGCAATTTTTAAATGATACTGAAATGGCAAATTACTGTAACAAATATTATATAAACATAGGATCGGACATGGCATCAAAAATTATTGAACCTATAACACCTCTTACTATACTATATCCCAATTTAAGAAACTCTATGGCCCTGAATCCTGTTACAAATAATGAAATCATCGGACATATAAGCACTCTAAAAAATAATACTTCTCCTGGAATGGACCGTATATCTTCAACTTTAATTAAAGAGTATCACAATTATATTATAGATCCGTTAGTTCATATCATTAATCTTATATTTCTGACTGGCAGAGTCCCTTCATTATTTAAGATATCAGTAGTTACTCCAATATTTAAAAAGGGCTCTAAAAACAATATTACAAACTACCGACCAATCAGTCTAATTTCGACATTTACCAAAATTTTTGAAAAATGCTTGAAGTGCAGATTATATAGTTATCTCACTTCCACTAAAATACTGAACGACAAACAGTTTGGATTCTTGAGGGACGTTAGCACTAATGATGCCATGTTTGAGCTCATGAATAATATAAAAGGTAGTCTGGATAATGGGGAAAAGGGTATTGCGGTCTTTCTTGATCTGGCAAAGGCTTTCGACACTGTACCCCATGGGATGCTCATTAGCGTTCTGGAGCAGTATGGTATTCGTGGTATAGTGCTTGATGTCTTTAAAGATTATTTGACAGAGAGAAGGCAAGTCGTGAAAATAAGAGGTGTCTATAGTGATCCATTGGAGGTGAGGATGGGTATCCCACAGGGTACAGTGCTGGGACCCCTCCTCTTTATTATATACATTAATTCCTTACTAAATCTGAGCATAGAAGGGGTTACTGTGTCGTATGCCGATGACACGGTTCTATTCTTTAGAGGCAATTCATGGGAACATGTTAAGGAGAAGGTGATTAAGGGATTAGAAAAAGTGAAACATTGGCTAGATCAAAATAAATTAACTTTAAATACTGACAAAACATTCTATATTGCTTTTTCGATGACGGATGCAAATAGGCCGGCTTTTAATCACATTACAATAACTGAATCTGATCTCTGTATAAAAGAAACGGACACAATAAAGTATCTAGGCATTACCATAGACAAAAATTTAAAATGGACTAATCATATTGAAAACCTTACAAATAAAGTAAGGAGATTACTATATAAGTTTTACTTAGTACGAAGAATACTTCCTAAAAAACTACTGATTCAAATATATAAATCGCTAATAGAATCAATTCTTAGATACGGCATTATAGTTTGGGGCGGGCTATATGAGAATGCATTAAAGCCTTTAAAGATTGTTCAAAACTTTATTTTGAAAATTATTTTTTATAGGGACAAACTGTATTCTAGTGATCTTCTCTACAATGAGGATATTTTAAGTGTCCGATGCATATATTATCTAAGCAACTGTATCCACTGTTTTAAATCTAAAAACAAAATATTTGTAAATCATTGTTACCAAACTAGACACGGTACAGGTGGAATGATGGTTGTACCCTTTAGAAGATATGATGCAGGTCAAAGATATGCATCAATTTTGGCACCAAAAATTTATAATTTATTGCCCCATGACATACGAACAACAACAAAATATAAATCTTTCATAAGTAAATGTAAAAGCTTCATTTATAGGAATAAGTTGTATATTGACAGACTATTATAAAAACTATAACATGGCACTCACGATGATTAAAGTGTACTCAATTTAATAAATATTAACAGCGTAGGGTTAAGCTTATTTATTCCTTTTATGGGCTTATTTGTGTTGTGTAGTATAGGTATAGGTACTTTCTAGTTGCACATACAGGTGATTATCACCTAGGTGCATAATAAATATTGTAAGAACATGAAACAATGACATGTATTGATATGAATGTGTTTGCTTATTTCTTTTTCAATAAATAAATAAATAAATAAAAATAAAAATTTGAAACCAGCAACACTTTAATCCACTCTTACCCAACTTAACCCTATCTATTTAATATAACAAAAAAGTATGTAAAATTTTCTGTAAGTTCTTAGGTAAAGATGTATTCACTAAAAAATACCATAAAATGAAATAGAAGCCATTTTTACAGATAGTTTATATGGTTTTTAATCAAACAGACTACAAATTCATTATAATATTATACAGATTTATTTCTGTGTGTAATTATTAAAGCTAGTCTACTTACCGCAACTTTTCCTCAGACGTCAGTTCATCTAGGCTCTAAAATAATTAAGAAAACATGAAAATGCAAAAAGTTATCACAATATTTATTAAAGGGATTAAATTCGTGCCTACCCTGTCACCCATCACTACGGGTTGGTGCAAATCCATTTTGCTGGTGGTTATTTTAACCTAAACACAACTCATTGAATAAATTACCATTAAAAAAATATACATGATAAACGATTTAAAGAAACATTGACAAACTTTTATCCAAATTTTTTTTAAACACGTCATATCAAAAGTCAACAAGAATTTAAGGTTAGGAACTTATCTTTAAAGTGCATTCCGAATTTAGTTCGAGTCACAGAGAATTGGTTGCTCGGTAGAGACAGCGAGGACCCGTTCATCAAAAATGCCAAAGACTTGAAATGTCAAACCAATAACACCTTTTGTGTTAGGTTATGAAAAAACCTTTAGGAGGGGTAGTGGTTTATAGTCATATAAGTAGGCAAAGCCATAAAATTCGTAATATATTCATTCCAGCCTGCAATTTTCGCCGGTATAGAAATACGCCGAGAAGGTTCCTGCGCGAGCAGAATTTCACCGTACACTTACCTGAAATATTCGGTCAAGATACAAAACATTGCACATCGCGGTGGGTGCTTCTCTACCGGAACATATTTGCTGCTATAGAATGGGAATGCAGCGAGATTAAAATGATAATAAATCGCGCTAGAACAGAAACACATTTTTCCTACCTACCCCCACTACTAACTTTTTAATTAAAACACCAATATACAGGGGAATGGAGCTAGTTAACAATACCTGTGGTAACATTGACATTCACGAGCTGTCTACTATCCAACTCAACAAAGTACTAAAACACAAGTTCTTGCTACAATAAATAATACGTACTCAATTGCTGTAACTTTTATTCCTACTTTGTCACTACTTACTATTGTAAATATTATAAATTGTCTTTTAAATGGACGTCATGTATCTGTTAGACAATAAAGATTATTATTATTATTATTATTATTATTATTATTATTATTATTATTATTATTATTATTATTATTATTATTATTATTATTATTAAGAAGACTCAATGTTGCCATCTTCTGTTCTAGCGCGATTCATTCCCATTTTAATCTAGCTGCATTTCCCCTCTTTAGCAGCAAATATGTTCCGGTAGAGAAGCACCCACCGCGATGTGTAATGTTTTCTATCTTGACTGAATATTTCAGGTAAGTGTACGGTGAAATTCTGCTGGTATTCTAATATGGTTTATTGGTTGGTTTGTTGGCTAAAGGCAGTGGTCGGGTTCGACGTGTGACCCAAAGCTTCTTACATTGCAGCCTTCTAGCTTATTGTGCGCCCCAGTCTTGTTAGAAAAGGTTTGTTCCTTCTATAATGTCCAGTAGTTTTCTTCCAAGTTTGTCATGCGGGAGGTTTCCACCGCCGCCACCGCGTCGAATATTTCTGGAGATTTTGAATCTTTTACGGTTTAGCGCTTCGCAGATGTAGGTATATATGATATGAGAGGCGGTTTCGTCCTCTTCACCGCAAAGTCTACATTTAATGGTTCGATTATAGACTCCCATACGTTGAACATGTTTCCTGTGACAATGGCCTGTTAGTAGGCCGGTCACTTGTTTTAGCGGGGTGTGCGTCAAGAGCAGCATTCCCGCTGATAGCTTCTTCGAGGGCCTATCGATAACGGCCCGTGCGTGTGCCTGGCCAGGTGTACCGTTCCATCGAGATAGATGTTGTTTTTGCGCCCATCTGTCTAATGTTGTTTTGGTAGCCTTTTTTGATATTCCAAGGGCGGGTTCTGGCCCGGGCCCCTGAAATTTTAAGCAGATCCGGTTCTTGCCAGTTCATCTGCTTTTTCGTTGTCTTTAATCCCTGAATGGCCAGGAACCCATAGGAGTTCAACCTTGTTGTTTCTGGCTGCCAGGTCTTTTAGGTCGTTAAGGCACTCCATTGTGATTTTTAATGTAAATCGGAAGGAGTTCAAAGCCTTAAGGGCAGCTTGGCTGTCGGATCGGATATGTATCTTTTTGTCGTGGTAGCCCTTTTCAAGATTATTTTGTGGTTTATTCGCAAGAACAAAAAATTAAAATTAGTTTATAGTATGCGAACGCTAAAAGTGAATATTAAGGAAGTAGTTGGGTGTTTTGCATTTTTGTATCCCGGCCAACCTGTCTCAACATTCAAAACTATCTAAGATATATTATGTTTGATAGATACAATATACAAAAATTTTATTTTTCACCATCAGCTAATAAAAACAAACCATTTAAAATAATTGAGGCATTTCTATGCAATAATTAATTATTTAACGACATAAAATGAAAAATACCTACGTAAAACAATTTGAAAAATAAAACACAACCCCGATTATATATATTTACAGTAAGATACCACGAAGGAAGAGCTTATTGGACATGGTATCTTCGCGACCGATATCCCTTTTTTATTAATTTAAATTATGTCGGGTGAAGTGCGACGACCGTTGCGCGCTACATCTTGCAATCCCCGTTCTGTCCTGTTTTGGGTTCCGTCAAACGGTCATGAAGGTTTTACCCCTATTTGCGCCGTTTTATATTTACGTCGTAATAATATTTGACATTGACAAGTTTCATAATCTTACCTTTCACAATAAAGAAAAACCCGCACTAACAATCTCCACCTCAATTTACCTTTAGATTTCTTTAATATTTTCGTAAAAAGTGGCGGCCCTTGCTTTGAAAATGGTTGGCAACACTGTCTTATCACCTCCCCACACGAAACATATCGTCTGCGTTCGATAATACCAAATTTTACTAACTTTTGTTCATAGGAGAACTGCCGCGGAAGGGAATGCTCCTTTGCGTGATGTGATCGTTCACGTTTTCTTACGCTCGAGAATTAGGACCCAGGAGAAATGTGGGCGGAGTTCTCACGCAACTCATGAAACGGTATTCTTGATCACATGGGACCATTCACATTACCGATTTACGGGAGAACTCGCTTCTCCTATTTTTGGTGGGAACGACCGATCCCATGCATTCTAACCCCAGTATTATATTAATGTCGTTAAATTTTTAAACTTCAAAGTCAAAGTGTTTTTATTTTAGTAAGTATCTATTTTTTAATATAAAATATATATATATATATATATAGCATGAATTCTGCCAACATGTCTTTTTGCTGCTGGATGATGGGGCCCACACGTTTCTTTTCATTTTCAGCCATCGATGAAAAATATTTGACGAATGAATAATATTTGACATTGACAAGTTTCATAATCTTACCTTTCACAATTAAGAAAAACCCGCACTAATATTTTCCACCTTAATTTACCTTTAGATTTCTTTAAAATTTTTGTAAAAAGTGGTGGCCCTTGCCTTGAAAATGGTTGGCAACACTGTCTTATCACCTCCCTGCACGGAACATATCGTCTGCGTTCGAGAATTCCAAATTTTACTAACTTATGATCATAGGAGAACTGCCGCGGAAGGGAATGCTCCTTTGCGTGATGTGATCGTTCACGTTCTCTTACGCTCGAGAATTAGGACCCAGGTGTACAGTTTTTGTTTTATAATGATGCGAGGTTGGCGACGTTTCCAACATATTCGCGGGAGTTTTAAATTTACGTTTAGAGTCTGAACGAACTATCTATATCTCTCCAATACGTAAATATGTTTGAAAACTGCATGGCCACTTTTAAAACAAAACAGTACTCATGTTTAAAAATAGACTCCCAGCAGAATCACCAACAATAGGGAACTTGACAAAAATTTTAAATGGGGAAAAAATTCTATAAATCATAAGTATATATTCCCATAAAACATATGGCAGCGAAAAAAACAACATATTTCGTCTCAAAAGATCGCTAGCAAGATTTAAAAATGCCCCAAAATTCAAATTATCCCAAGCGGGTAAAAACGGGTCGTGACGTCACGAAGTATAATTCGTGTGTGACATCCACGAAATAGGTTGGCAATAAATTGAACGACGTTGATAATTCCACCTTAAAACAATACAATAACAAGAACACACGGCAATCTAAATGCAAACTCGGTAGCTCGGCCACCGGTCAGGATGACGGATGACGGATGACGGAAAAGTCATACTTCGTGACGTCATCGGGCTTAAAAGGTCGTTTGAAATGCTTTTGACACGCGCGAAACTTTAAACAATTTTTACCAAGTTATTACTGATTTTTAAGGAGTAATAATTGGGGAATATTTTTTTTAGGCCTAACTAAATCATATTATTGGAAAAAAAACTGGAAAGTTCACTATTATTGGGTCAAACAAGATATTTTAACTGATCATTAAACTCTGTATATTTATCATCATAGCACACATGGTAAAATTAAAGTGAGTAGTGACAGTCGTCATGTCAAATAATTATAGCTATGTCAGTCATGACAATTATTTTGTGCATTTTAAAATTTTTTGTGTTAATCTCGGTGCTAGACTTTCGTTTCTAAAATATTATAAGAATGGTGTAAATGAAAAATGGATAGCAACCATGGAAAACATTCGGGCTAAAAGTTTATCATCCTTGAGGGTCAAAAGTGAAATGGGCAACTACTTCATCTCTGGAAAACTTCTTCCAGTGAGTACCATACCTTTATTAGAAGATTGTGGATTGGTAAGTAAATAGGCTATTTAAATTATAATTTTATGGCGTATTTATTTACTCCGACACACAACAACAACTCAATACCTAACATGCGTCGTTGCATAATATTGATCTTTAACAAAATCAAATCAAAAAGAAAATGTATTGTAATGACTAACGATAATGATCATGGAATATAAAATGTCATTCGAAAAAGACGATATTCCGTTCACTTTCCCTGCAACAAAGTTAAAGTGCCTAGCTATTCTTAAATCTAAGTAATCTCTAATACGTTTAAGGAAAAAATGTGTAAAAATAGTTGTTTTCTAAGGGAATAATTTAAAATTTGTCGAAAAATGATATACCCAATATAAAAAATACATTTTAAATAACATTATATATAAAAGAAAAGTGTTAAATCTGTCGTCTGGATGACGTACTATCACGCATAATTGAGATCATCTTATTCGCCCGTCGATAGTCCAAAGGTGCGGCAACCTAGCCTCTCTAATAACCTTGACATGATAATCGACAGCCCACAAGCGTCATCCAGTAGCGTAACTTCAAATTTATTATTAACAAAAAATATGTTCCAAATATCAACTGCTTTGATTAGGGGCCCGGGCCGGGTCCTTAACACGATGCCAAATATATACTGAATAGCAAATCAGTATTACTGATGTCAATTTGGAATTTATCAACCTAAATGAGTTCGGCGTATCTATCAATATAAAAAATACATTTTAGTCGTATTTGAGTAAAGACGCGGAGTCGTACAAATACCCAATAACGGTGATAGACCATTAAAATTAGCAGATACTTAATAAATAACTAAAACACTGAATCAACCACGCCTAAAATTCCATATTTGGTAAATGAAAGGTTATGTTACGTTGAATTCCCAGATTGAAAGGGTCATTCCATTAATACTGACCATAGCTGTCTCGATGGTCCTGTCACAACCACCTTAAAAAGAAGCCATGAAGTTACATCGGGCAACGCCGCATCAGCTGGGAGTTGCGGATCTACAAGCTATTATTATGACGCGCGGCAACGGGCGAGTTTTTTATTCTTTCAAAGGGTAAAACCCAATTCAAATCATTGTAAACCAATTCATTGCCTTTTAAACAAACCTTTACCTTCATATCAATGTCCACTGAAACCTGATTAACAATATTTATACAGTCATTGGTCAAAACTAGACTATAAAAATATATTTTTGAGTCACTTACAATTTTTACTTCCCAAAATTCAGAAGTATTAATTTTTTGCGAATAATTACTACTGAGATCGTCAAAACTTTTTATAAAATCTTATTGCTCGCAAGCTTGGTTAAGTTTAGAGGTACGCTCTTGTTGTTCCTCGTTTCTCTCCGCTGGACTTTCTCTAGGAATGAGAACAGTTTTTGACAAGTAAGCAGGCAAATTGGGATAAAACTCGGGATAAAAGCACGGAAGAGCTGTTAAATTTAGTCTCACTTTAGTTGGAGTTTTTTTTGTGGTGCCATCGGGCAATATATCACTGGGGACAAAATGCTTAGCACAAACCACAGAATACTGTGTTAGCTCTTAGAATGGCTTTTAGCCATAGAATTTCATCTTTTGGGAAGTGAAAAACTGATACAATCTCTTTACCTGCTTTTAAAACACTTTCTAGTTAGAGTTACACCAACTTACACCCAGGAATACAGCAAGGGCTTGGCATGTTGATAAATAAACAAACTAAAAGAAAAAAAATAGTACTTAGCTACCTAAGCACCTACGTATCTAGAGGTATCTAGAGGTATCCTACCTACGTACGAACTATCTCTACTAGTGATATTTTTAAACTAATTCACATACACCCTTAAGCTAAATAAACATTTCAATATTTAATAAATTAACTGTAGCCACAAAACAGTAAAGAGCTAACTAGAATACAAAAACACAACTTTTAAATTAAAACAAATAAAATTCTGTCACTATTATAAAGACCCGTAAACAAACCGCCGGCCGGCCATGCTGTTCGATTTCTCACTTTATTAATGCTATTAAAGCAAACCCCAATGATCTGCTATTTATAGCTGAAACCATAACAAATGAACCTAATGCCAAAATCGTATTCCATTCTAAAGTTACTCCTGTTGCAAATCGCGCCCCTCCACTTGGTTTGCCAAACGTCTGCTCTTAAAAGTAGGTATTAACACTAGATCATTGGCAAACCCGCACCAAAAATGTTCACTAGTATTTTGTAGAGGTTCTTAGCAATCATGCCATTTAAATTTTCTATTCTTCTTCGCGCGTAAATTACATACTAAAGCATGGATAACCTCAAAAAAGTCACGTGGGATCTTCAAGCAGTGTTGTGTGTGCAGTGGCGGCTTGTGCATAAGAGCACATGAGCACGTGCCCCCCTAGTTAAAATTTAAATTGTTAAAATTCAAAATAAAAAAAATCTATAGGTACTAGTTACCGTTTTGTGAATTATCATCACCCTATCTTTTACGTAACGTTAAATTGCGATATCTTTACTTTCCCTATTGTTAGATGTTGCGTCGAACAAAAAATTTCGCTTAAACCGCGGTGACTCATGCGCTTGAACGGCATAACGACCGGCAGAATACGGTGCCGCCGCATGATACAATAAATTCTTTCTTTGTATCATTGTGCCGCCGGTGCCAGAAGTTTTTAATGTTCAGAACGGCCGCAATGTTTTCACGAGTCGAGGAGCACGATAGCTCTATCTTTGTTTTATAGCTAGTTTTATTTTCGATCTCATTCTATCTTTATGGCACAAATTTCTGGTGATCATGAGGTTTAGGCACGTTATGATTAGTCAACTTTAAGCGAAAGTGCTCGTTTGTTCTGAATTATGTTTTCTAATTCGATTTTTACTCTGCTGTTGTGCTGCGCCAGCTGGCTGAGCCTTTTAGTGATTTATGTAATAGTATGTCCGCGGTTTTATTTTACGGCTTCTTTAAAAAATAATAAATAATATAAAAATGACGGCAACGGTCTCGGTGCAATATTTAAATAATTGCAAAAATACAGTGAGTTTTTAAAAAAAGTCATTCTCAGGGTTAAGTTTCGATGATAAGATTATTGTAAAGAATGCGGGAAAACCAGTGCCTAACCTCCAAATAACGCAACTAAATAAAGGTCAAAAACGGGACTTTAAAAGAGTTTTTAAGACTTTAGGAGTGCATTGTATGAAAAACATGAGTGGCTGTGCGGATGTGAAAAGCAGAATAGTCTATTTTGTTTCCCGTCTTTGTTATTTGCCGGCGAAAAGGCAGAACCGTGTTGGGTTAAAAGTGGTGTTAATCGTATTGGTAAGCTATTTATTTATTTTATTGGAATCTTTTTAAGGAAGGGTTGTTAAAAATATCGGCCAGGACACAAATGCACAATATTTTGATGTTTAATAAAAAAATTACACATACATGTCAGTACCTAAGTACCTATATTATAGGTAGGTACCTAATTAGGCTCATTTAAGTTCATATTAAGCGATCTTTACATCTGTGAAGTTCTTCGTGAATTTATTCATGAAGTCACTTTAGGGCTAACTTTGATAATGTAAATGGTCAACTTGGACGTCAAATAAATTCGTGAATTTTTTCGTAAAATTATTCACGAAAATTTAACATGCAAAATAATCAGCTGATGCACAGTGTACTAAATGCTACCGACTTCACGGAGAAATTCACGAATAAATTCATGAATAAATTCTCGAAGAACTTCATAGGTGTAAAGACTGCTTTACAAAACAACATGACCTTGAACTTCCAAAAAAAAATCCGTACCCCCTGCCGCGTTTCCCGTATTTGTGAACCCCCAGACATTCATGTCACGAGCCGCCACTGTGTGTGTGGATGTTTCTGTTTCACGACTTCTTTCAAGGTCGTTGTGGTCCTTTTACCGCTTTATTTGTTCACTTCATAAATATGAGCATGTTTCAGGTTCACTTATTGAGCCTAAATTGCTCAATACGGATAATAAAAGAGAACTTCAATTCTTTCTAAAGCCCCACAATGAGTGATCGGTTATTTTTTAACTCGAGTGATCCCATCACTATCAAAAACCATTATGTTCATCACTCATTTCGTCACTCGAATGATTTCCGAAGATAATCGAATAATTCGAGTGATTGAAAAAACCGAGTGATCGGTCATTTTTCACTCGAGTTATCCCATCACTATTCAGAGGGACACTCGCTTTAAATCTCTTTTCAGCAACCCGAAGCATCGAACCGGTTTGTTTAGGAGATGCTTCAGCAATCAGGCCGCTCACTTGTATAATAGACGGTGATGTACTCAAACAAAACATTATCACCAGGTGCTTTTAAAAGCCGTTATAAAGTCATATTTGTTGCTGGCTTCGCAGTAGGCCTTGTCGTCCTTGGCCTTACTTTACTATTTTTTAAATTCTGTTTTTATTTTTTTTTTCTGTAAGTACCTACCTATTCCTCTTTCTTTATGAAGTTATTTGTAACATTAATAGCTGTCGAACTTTATGGTGTTACTAGTGTTAATTAAAACTTAGGTTCTCTGTTCTCTGGGCACTTTCTAATAATAAAAGATCACTTTCAACTTAACAAGTAGTATTTATTTCCTCTCAGATTATAACCTCTACTCTAATCGTCGCCTTCTCGCAGTGCTGCCACGCTCTTGCTAACCAATATCGGTAGCTGTCAAAAAATAAATCGGTAGATTGCTGTCTAAAATCGGTAGCTAGCGGATTGCGCCATAGGCGCCATAAAAACTAATATCGGAATCGGTAAATATACTTTTACTCCTAACCTTCAACGCACGTTTAATACCTAATAGCGGAATAGCGCCCAGTACAAGCGTTCAAACGTGTTTTACAGAAACACAGAAAAGGGGAATACCCGAAGATGCATCGAGGAATTACAAAAATTGTATTGACGATATTTATTATATGATTTGGGTGGGCACCCCTAGATGTCGCTAAATATATAGGATTGTTTTTAGAGATGTTCTTAAACAAACTAGGGAGGCGCAATTGAGAATTTACTATGAGCTCATGGCTCAGAGGATAAATCGTATAATAATTTAAATAATATATCAGTATTTTTAAAAACTTCGATAAATCGGGAGATTTCACACTAGAATCGGTAGATCGGTAGATCTATTCAAAAATCGGTAGATCTACCGATAAATAGCGATGGGCGGATCGGATCTGAGCCGGATCGGTGAGTCAGATCTTAAGAAAGATTCATACTGATCCGACTCTCAAAATAAAATAGACGGATCACGGATCTGACGGATCTATTTGATTTGATTGTCGACCGCTAGGTTCACGTTCGGCGTATGGGTAGAATTCACTGCTACGGCGCACGGCGCCGGCGCCACGAGCTGCGATGCGATGGAGAGCGGCTCGTGGCTCTCGGATCCGTTAAAAGATTTTTTAAAGTCGTTCCGATGCCTGACATGCGGGTCGCAGCGTTGGAAAAGAAAACGAAGCGTGGCGATTTATTACTGTTGTGTTTATTGTATTGTGGGTTGCGTCACTTATTTCTTGATGATTTCATAGAGTCTGGAATATAAGTTTTTTCTATGAAACCACCATATTAAAGAATCTTCGTATCTTTTAATAAGCGGTTCATTTAAATGTTTGTCCATCTCTGTAATCACTGGGGGTTCTTATTTTTTGAATAATGTTAAATGGCGCTACCGCGTAAGATCGTTTAAAATAATGATCAATAACATGGATCGTGACTCAGAATAACCGAGCCGAGAACCGATAAGATTTTCTTTATGATTTTTGGGACAAGACCCGGGATCCGGCTCATTGAGCCGGATCTTTGTGCTGATTCGGATTTGGTGACCCGAATCCCAAAATTGATCCGTCTTGCCCACCACTACCGATAAATCGGTAGACGTGGCAGCACTGCCTTCTCGTCTCTCTCTACCCATCATCCATCACAATCTCAGTTTGACATCAAGTAAAGATTAATTTATACAAGGTAGTTAAAATATTTAAAGGTAAGTATGCATCTATGATAAATATAATATAAAATAAGTTATTATAGGTAAGTATGGAACTTAACACTAGTTTTAATATTTTTTTGGCTCTAATTTTTTTTCTTATTTATTTACATGGCAGATAATGGTTAGATGCAAGAGTAGTTGATTCAGCTAAATATCGCGCCAATATCGCCATTCACCGGCTATTCCTAAATGGCACCTATTATAGAAAATTTGTAATATTGATATTGATAACATCCCTGAATAAAAACGATTTAATATTATTATTATTCTAACTAAAGAAGTTATTGAGACAACATAAATTATATACTTACTAGCTTCTTCGCAAAGGCATTTTGACGGATTCAGGTGGGAGGGCGTTTCCGAGGAGCGAGGTGCACCCCAGACATTATCATCAAATAAATAATTTAAGGTTAGTTTTGCTTGCCATATTATGACGTATCAAGGTTTATTGGAGTTCTGTGTATCAAGGCGTTGACATCGGATTGTTTGATGGGAGTATCAACATGCTTGCCAACCTATAACCTATTTCGCGTAGATTTATTTATGTTTTCTAGCTTTTATACAAAATTTTAAGAAAATCAGTATCGACTTGATATTCTATACGTAATAATTGACATATTTAATAAATATCAAGGAATTTCATAACTTATTTTAGGAGAATTGTATATCGAAAAATACCGGGTAAGATTTTTTTTAACATTATTATGTCATTGTCACTCATTGTTCTTTCACTATACAATTCTCCCAAAATTAGCAATGAAATAAATTGATATTTTTGTAATATATCAGATACTACCTAAATAATGTACCGACGATATTGATTTTCTATAAATGTTAGTTATTAAAATATTAAACTCAAAAAATCAACGCGAAATAGGTTATAGGTTGGCAATAGATTGAATTGAATGACGTTGAGAATTCAACCTTAATCCCAGACAGTCGGAGGACTTTATCCTCCATAATCCTGACTCGCAAATTATCGAAGCAGTTCCTGATTGGTTAGAAGTGAGGTGCACCCACATACATGTATGTATGTAATGTATGTATAATATTTGGTTCTAATATTATGTGGGTGTACCGAATCCAATATGTGGAGCTTGCGGACATGCCAAAAACGCCTTTCGTCGAGCAATACATCTTTGCTGACGATACGGCCATGACGTGCACCCATAAAAACCTTGCACACATTCGAAGATGTTTACAAAATCAGATTAACACGCTTATTGACTATTTTCAAAAATGGAAAATAAAAGTTAACGCTGAAAAAACTCAAGCCATTTTCATTTCCAACAAGAGAATAAACAACATCAATAGCCAAAATCTTGAACTAGACAACACGGAAATACCTTTGAGCAACACCCTAAAATACCTCGGTGTCACTCTTGACAAAAAGCTCTCATGGGCCCCCCCATTTTGACAATAAAATCAAAAGCGGAAAGCAAGCATTTGGCCGCCTATATCCTCTCCTGGGTCGCAAAAGCAAACTGTCACTTAAAAACAAGACGCTACTATACAAACAAGTAGTGCGCCCCTCCATACTATACGGAAGTATAGCATGGTGTCAAGCACCTAAAACACGAAGAAAACGTCTTCAAACACTTCAAAATAAAATTCTTAGGGCCATCACAAACGCGCCCTACTACATTAGGGGAGCGGCGATCCACCGCGACCTTAAAGTAGAAACAATTCAAGAATTCCTAAACAAAAGACATACTGAGTTTTTTAGAAAAAAACAGTTTCACCCAAATCAATTAATTCAAAATTCATTTCCCATAAATCCCGCCCCAAATCTGCTCAAAATCCGCAATAGGAGCATAAATGCTCCTATTATACAATAACATAAAAACACAAAAACAACATCCTAATCGTCAAGCCATGCTTGATTGTATGACAACAAAAATTGATCAAACCCGAAAAATTTGATCAATTTTCAAAAAGTAAAAATAAAAATAATTCTTTCTTCGAAAAAAAAATTATTTTAAAAAAATTACACTCTACCGAAACACTATCGTCCCCCCCAAAGGACAATTGTCTTTTAATTTCAGAAAACCCAAAGTGTGTAAAAGTGCTCAACGGCACTAACACGTTAAGGTGGGAGTATCAACATGCTTGCCAACCTATAACCTATTTCGCGTAGATTTATTTATGTTTTCTAGCTTTTATACAAAATTTAAAGAAAATCAGTATCGACTTGATATTCTATAGGTAATAATTGAAATATTTAATAAATATCAAGGAATTTCATAACTTATTTTAGGAGAATTGTATAGCGAAAAATACCGGGTAAGATTTTTTTTAACATTATTATGTCATTGTCACTCATTGTTCTTTCACTATACAATTCTCCCAAAATTAGCAATGAAATAATTTGATATTTTTGTAATATATCAGATACTACCTAAATAATGTACCGACGATATTGATTTTCTTTAAATGTTAGTTATTAAAATAATACACTCAAAAAATCAACGCGAAATAGGTTATAGGTTGGCAATAGATTGAATGACGTTGAGAATTCAACCTTAAAACCCAAGAAAGAAGAAGTAATATGTGGAGCCTCTATTAGTTCTCTGTGACATGAGACTGATAACTTGTTTTACAGCTAACTTAACGCAAATTTTTGTTATCAATTTTGTCAAAAACAGCTGTCCGTTTCGTCAACGTTGTGACAAGACCACGGAAAGTGCGTGTATAAATTTTTTTTAAAATTATGTGAGAAATCGATATAAAATTCTTCCGGTACGCGTAATAAGTTCTCGGCAACGATGAAAAAAGCATATTCCAACGCCAAATACCAAAAGTTGCCGCTCTATTCATACAAAGATGTGCCTCATCTCACCATACATCGGAAATCGGTATGAGATTATTTTTTTTTTCTGGGGTTGTTTGGCTAAATAAAATTTCATGTTGTTTAGTTTTTATATTAGGCCTTAAATGGAATTAAATTGTATGGCATCGGTTCTTTTAATAATTAATTGATGTAAATTGCCCTTTAAAACTCAATTAAAGGATGTGATCAATAATTTATTTAGCATTGCATGACTGTTTATTTTGGTTACTGCTGCTTCTCAAATATCAATAAACCTTCGACAGAAAACGTTTAATTTAAATTTAAACATGTTTGTACTGAGTGAAATATTATTTGACCTACTTTTTGTAGTACAGATATTAGCAACTCCTCTAAGAATATACATACTCACCCATACATATATGGAAATGGGTATTAAGAGCATATAGATTGGCAAAAATTACTTTTTTTGTTATCCTGTGGTCAATGCCACTCTAAATAAAGCATATGTACTTACATATTTATGTTCAGTCTATGATTTATAGAAAATTTAGATGATATATGAAAAAAAAAATCCATAAGTAGGTACCTACCTACACTATTATTATTATAAAGTTTAGTGTTAGGTACTAATATGTGATAAAATTCCTACCTACTAATTAGACAACTCAATTGTGTTGTCATACCTTGCACCTCGCCTTGCACCTTGCTATTTTGTTATTTCATTTATCACTGTAGAAATAAATGTCACCTAATAAGCTACATATATGTTTTAATTACTATTTATCCCAGGCGATATCTCAGAAAACTAAATAAGAAATGTGAAAAATATTGGTGTGCCCGAATGGGGAGTAATGTCCCCTTTGCTTTTCGCACTTTTCATAAATGATCTGAAAAGTTATCTGATGTTAAATGGTACCTATATTTGCCAAACTTATTTTATATGTGTATGATGCAACTGTACTTAAATACTTAGTTATCTGTTTGTACATTAGATGTAGGTACTGATTGAAGTAGCTAAGCATATTATTTTTAAATTTTCTTTTAGGTGTAACAAAAATCACTTAATTATCAACATACACAAAACTCACTAATATAGTATTCTATAAAAAGCAGCAGGTTGTTGTTTTAAATATAAAACTTAGGTAATGAAAATCCTATTCAGAGAGTTGAGCAAAGAAAATTTCTTGACCTTCATGTAGACTTAGGTACAGTTAAATTTGATGTTAAATTGGAGTTTCAGTGGACTATTTAGCTAGTAAACTGAACTTGGTATACTTTGCTGTAGTCAACTTAGAAAGTCTTATGGATATCAATCAATCAATCAATCAGTCAATATAGGTACTTTATTGTTCAAAGAAAATTACATTCTTATTGACAAAGTGTGTCCTTACATTAACAATAAATAAATATAAACATGAACAAATAAATTACAAAATACATACACTTAAACATATCTACCAAAAAACAAATATATAGGTAATAACAATAATAATCAGTAAAAAAGAAATATACATTATTACAACAAAGTCAGTAGGTACCTACTAATATTTACAGTGATAAAACTTAATCAAGACATACAAATATTTTAAAAACGATCGTCAAGAAATTCGGTCACTGTATACCTAGTATGCTTTTTCCAGCAAAAACGCCTTCACAGCCGATTTAAACTTTTTAAGGGTTCCCAGCGATCTAATACCAGCTGGTAAGTGGTTGAACACCTTTCTACCATTATAAAAGATAGAATTCTTTACCAGAGCAGTATGAGGTATGGGCAAGGGCAGAACTTCGACTTGTCTAGTTTTGTAGTAATGTACCCTTACATCATCTTGGCTCTTAAGTTTTTTATACATTAAGCAGACCGTCTCTAAAATATAAATACATGTAAGCGTCAATAATTTGTTTTCTCTAAATAATGGTCTACATGATTCCCTTGCTCTTGCCCCTACACACATACCTCACCGCTTGCTTTTGAATTACAAAAACTGAATTCAAGAAATACTGACTGGAGTTCCCCCAGAAGCAGACACCATACCTCAAATAAAACTTAATAAGAGCTGAATATACCAATCGGACTGTACTTGTATTTAACTCCCTTGATATCACCCTCAAAGCAAAACACCCTGAAGATATTTTATTGCACACATTTGCAATATGAGGCTTAAACGTCAAACTACTATCTATATATAAACCGAGAAACTTCACATCCGTACAGCTAGACACCAAGTTATCATTCAGATAGACGTCACCAACAACACAGTTAAAATTAATTATATTGGTTTTTGAAACGTTAAAAGTGAGAGAGTTAGCATCACACCAGCACTTAACTCGCTCAACATCTTCAGATATTATGGACGTAAGTTCTTCTGAGTTCTTGGCATGCCACAGTATAGTGGTATCGTCTGCAAAAACAGTAAATTTACCCCCAATTCTCAAAGACACCATGTCATTGATGTAAATCAGAAACAAGATGGGACCCAGCACTGAACCCTGCGGCACACCAGCGCCTATTCCACATCTATCCGATCTCATCCCCCCCCCCCCACATCAACAACCTGGTTCCTTCCAGAGAGATAGGATCGAAACGACCTCAGAGAGTTACCCCTAAATCCATACCTCTCGAGCTTCCGCAACAACACTCCGTGATCCACACGGTCGAAGGCTTTTGAAAGATCACAAAGCACGGCCGCGGCCGCCTCGCCCTCGTTAAGGTGCAGGTACAAGTCGTCCAATAGTGCAAAAACGGCATCGCCAGTACCCTTGTCGGCTTGAAAGCCAAACTGGTTAACACTTAATAGGTTATATTTCCTATAGCAAACTAAATATAAATATATGATCATTCACCTAGGCTATTTAATGGTTTACTGGGGCCATTTAACAGAACTACATTCATTATTTGTCTTGCAAAAAAGGTTAATTTGTAACATTTACTCCTTGAGCTCACTTGAATCTTGCAAAGAAACATTTCGGCGGTATAAAATTCTTACGCTACCCAGTCATGTTAGTAAAAAGACACTCTTTTCTTCTTTGTCGCTCTCACAATGTCAGCACCATCCATCTTAAGAACATAGTCAGGAATACACGTCGCTCATAAAAGACTCTTTTGCTTTCGTTAACTATCAACTTATTCACAGAACACCAGTATTTAAACTTATCCAGAATTTGATTTGCGCATTGTTTAAGAATATCAAGCCGCAACACAGATATCACTATGGAACTGTTATCGGTGTAAATAAGTACTTCAGAGTTCTTACGTAAAAAGTTTACCAGGTCGGTAATAAAAATGACAAGAAGAGCAATGGTCAATGGACGCTACCTTGAAGAACTCCATAGTTTTTTGATTTAAAATTGGAAATTACTGTGCCTATTTTTACGCGAATTTTTCTACTAGTTAAAAATTATTCCAAATCTTCTTAAATTTCCTCTAAAGCCCAGCAAACAGTTTTTTAATTAATATTTTACTATTGATACAGTCGAATGCGCTTATTAAGTCAAAAAGAAAGGCTATTTCTATATTGATTTATAAATAAATTGAATAAAAGCGACAGCTGCTGTTAGTTTAGATTTATTACTCGTAAATCCATGCTCACTTTTAGTTAACAAATTGTTTCGTTTTAAAAACGACTGAGAACGTAAGGTAAGACTGGTCCGGGGAGCATTTTTGTATCGAGCGTCCATTACCCCGCATTCGGGTAATTTCGCATAAATTTGTCTGTCTAAAAACGAGCGGCCGATATTCCGATCGATTGTCAAGCTACCATACGACAGCTGTCAAATTTTGACTGGTAAGCGTCAATTTTTTTTAGCTTTTTTCTTATAGAGGATTATAGCTGTAAGAATCCTTAATTTTTACGCGAAAAAGCGTCCAGTAAGCAGCATTCGTGATTCTCGACCTCGGCACGTATCGAGCGCTCGGTACTACGACAACAGTCGGACTACCGTACGCTCGACTAGGCTGAAATCTTGGTCCATACAGCACCTTACAAATAATTACTTGTGGAATTATTGGTATACTATAATATATACAGGGTATTCATTTAAAAACTTCCCACTTCTAAGTATGTTCCTTAGTGATGCCGCCGAGACGAGAAATTCTCGTGTCTCGTCTCGTCTCGGCGAGACGAGAGTGAAATTTTTTTCTCGGGAGAAGTCACGAGACGAGACGAGAGAAGACCTTTTCTCGTCGAGAAATTTCTCGTTTTTTCTCGAATTTTCTCGTTTGTTAGAACACTGAATTTTAGGTATCTTTTAATATATAGACAGAAAAATAATGTGTTTAACGTTCTCTCTATCGTATTGTGAAGGCTTTACCTTAAAACAGATATTTAAGAGAACATAATCAAATTGTCTAGCCTCTTTCTTCTGTCTACGGTTAGTAGTTGACATTTTTAAATAATTAACCAAATCTGAAAGAAAGCATTTTCGATTGAAAACACAATATCGAAAAGGACTCCAGTCAAATTTCATTCACAAGGCGAAAGACGATAGATTTTGACTAAATTTAACAGTTGTGTATCAAAAATTCGAAATTCGCCAAAAACTTCTCACACAAAAAGCATTAATAAAAGTGTGAATTTCATTTCATATCTCTTTTACCAGTTTTAATATTTGACATTACTTTCATAACACCCTGTATATCAACCGAAACTTTATTAGGAAATCACAGATAAAGACAACGGAGGGCCATGAAACTAGTGTTATAACAATAGCATTAAGTTAATAGTCTCAATATGACATTAGTAAATAAATTAAAAATAAAATAGTATATTAAAGTACACGTTTTATAAAGCATCATTTTATAGCACGCGTCCATGTTAAAAAACGAGCCGCTTGCGGCGAGTTTTATAACGGGACAAGTGCTTAAAACTGCTTTATATAACACGTACTTTATACTATTTTTTCTAATTTATAGTTTTTTCAATAAAAAATACATATGTAAAAAGAAAATAAATCCTTCAAATTTTGTAAATTTTTATGTCTAAATGTTATGTTGGTAATACTATTTTTTATCATAGTAGCCTATGGACAATAAAAATTATTTTGCGAACTGTCATTTTTTGATTTATTCACCCATTTTCACCACGAGATTCTAAAGTTATTTTAGCAATATGAGATTTGAAATTGGACGGAATACGTTGTGTGATCCTTGTACATTCGGTACACATACAGAGCGTTCGGAAATTCGGGCGATTTTGTTACTTTTTTTCGAATTTCAAAAGACGTGATTTTACGTCACGGCATTGCAATTTAGTATAGGGAAGATGGAAAATTCAAATAAAGTTGTAGTTAAAATCGACATTGGAAGGTTAGTAGATTGAATTTTGGATAGGATTTGGCAGAAAATGATAGCTTGAAGCATCTACAAAAGCAAAATAGTTCTCCGTCAATAAAGTTATTATTTAATATGTGTTTTTAAATTAACTAAAACAATACATACAAATTTGTAGATCTAGGCAACCAAACATACATACGTGGGTTCGTGTAGTATTTTGCATATTTGGACTAAAAAATATTAGTTATCTAGAATGCTATGCTAAACGGTGAAAAAAAACATGTCATGTAGGGCCAACCTTTAAATAATAAAATTCGGAGTTCGAAATAGATCTATAATTATATAATAATTCAAGTGTATGCCTTATTTTGCCTCATTTTATTACACAGGTCTCAGACATAAATTTGGGTATTGAAAATAATTATTAAGTGCGGTAAATGATACTTTTCCGCACGAGGTGGCAGTTGCACGAACGGCTCGAAGCAAGTCCGGGCATGCCACTAAGTGAGTGTGGAAACGGAACTTTTTCGCACATGTTACTTACAATATTTTTCCTAATTGCGTAAAATTAAGCTTGTTCGTAATAAATTTTTGTATTTTTTGGGTAAAAGGAGCAAAAAATAAAGTTAATTTTTAAATTTTGATATGTCAAATAGAGCATTTTCGGAAATACTTCTTTAAGTTCTTTCTCTTGCACTTTCTATTAATGTAATAAAAAAATTAAGGTTTTTCCCCGGATGACATTCTGGGCTGATCCCTTTATTTAGTCGAATATTTTCCAAACTATTGCAGTTAATTATGCCCCGAATTATGCCAAAAAATAAATAATAAAAGAAGGGTAGTTCCATTATGAATCAATTAATAATATTATAAATCGTTCTCTATTCTGTATCTTTTACCACCCCGTATATTTTGGACTGAAAATACCTTGGTGCCAAGCCTATTACATTACGTGAATTATGTCTTATGGCCGCTTGCAATATTTTGTTGATCTAAGAAAAATAGTTTCCGAGTCACATGACTAACAAACCGACTTATATTAAACCCTTCTGCGATAGGACCAGATACTTTTAAATGTATACCCCCTTTAAGATTCGTATAAAAAAATATTTTTTATGATTCCCTACTCACGAGAAAAAACGAGACGAGACGAGACAATGGCACTCTCGAGCGAGAAAAACGCTTTTCTCGTCGAGACGAGATAAAAAAAAATTCTCGCCTCACGAGGCGAGACGAGAATGGGCCAATTCTCGTCTCGTCTCGTCTCGCGGCATCACTAATGTTCCTGCTTTAAATTGAAAATGTAGAAAATCGCTCGGACCCGTCGATTTTTATTTCGAGGGGGACATCTTTTGCGTATATTGTCAATCTTGTTACTTCAAGCCCCTAGGAGGGAGGGGGGTAAGATCTAATTCTTAAATGGATACCCCTATTTTATATAATTTTTTTGGATTCTGAATAAAATTCTGAACATTTTTTAATTAAAGCATTATTAGTCTATACTTAACAGTTTTCGAGATATTTACTCTTGAAAAATTACATTTTTGAACTTTGACTGCGTCTAGCTTTCTAACTGTTCGTCTTAGAGCAAAATGGCTTTACATGTCCCTATCTTCGATTTTTATTATCTTTCCTATAGTGTGAACTTTCGGTTAAACCGGATGTACTTTGAAACTATTGGAAAAATAATTAAAATCGAAGATAGGAACATGTAAGCCGTTTTGCTCTAAGACGTACAGTTAGAAAGCTAGACGCTGTCAAAGTTCAAAAATATCATTTTTCAAGAGTCAATATCTCGAAACTGTTAAGTATAGACTAATAATGCTTTTATTAAAAAATGTTCAGAATTTTATGCAGAATCCAAAAAAATTATATAAAATAGGGGTATCCATTTAAGATTTAGATATTACCTCCCCCTCCCCCCCCGCCCTCCTAGGGGCTTGAAGTAACAAGATTGACAATACACGCAAAAGATGTCCCCCTCGAAATAAAAATCGACGAGTCCGAGCGATTTTCCACATTTTCATTTTAAAGCAGGAAAATCGAGGTGGGAAGTTTTCAAATTAACACCCTGTATATAATACTCATAGAAAACTTCGCAGAACGGGTATCACATCACATCACATACGATAATATTTTCAATTAAGGATTCTTACAGCTATAATCCAGGAGGCAATAACTAGAGGAACAAATTCCGTTTAAAAGGTATATTAGCAACCGGTTTGTTCGTTGTTACCCAGAGCATTTTTTTAAAATTTAATTTAAAATTTTTATAAAATAATATTAGTTGAAAAAATTGAATTAAAAATAATGCTCTGGGTTATGCTTGCTTTATACCTCTCATTTAAGATTTAATTTATCATTTAAACTAAGCTAAGAAATAATTTTGTTAATTTATACCTCGAAAACGTGCCACTAAATTAAATTAAATGAAGTGCAAAAAAAAGAAGATTTGTCCAGCTGTTGTTACAACAATTAAAGCAAGTAGTAAAAAACAAATCGTAGTCTTCCATTACAAATCACAAGAATTTAGATCGGTCAAAATAAATAGAGAAAAACCACTTTATTTGTTGATAAAAATAAAAATTCCAACAATAATTTTAGGTTATTGTCACCGATCAAAATATTCATCTTTCTTCCTGGCCAATCACGGACAGTTGTGGAGAACGATTTAACGCGATTTAGCACGATCTTTTACCTTAAGTTGAAAGTTGGTCAACTCTTAAATTAAATTAAATGATAAATTAGTTTAAATGAGAGGTATAAACGCATGCATGAGAAAATTAACTTTCAACTTTTAAATTCTTAGTTTAGTTTAAATCTTAAATTAAATTAAATGTTAAATGGGAGGTATAAAGCAGGCATAACAACGAACAAACCGGTTGCCAATATACCTTTTAGACGTAATTTGTTCCTCTAGTTATCGCCTTCTTATAATCCTCTACTTATAAGAAAAAGCTAAAAAAAATTGACGCTTATCAGTCAAAAGTTGACAGTTGTCGTATGGTAGCTTGACAATCGACGACAGACAGACCTCGGTTAATGCGAAATTACCCGAATGCGGTGTACTGGACGCTCGATACAAAAATGCGTCCGGGGACTAGTCATTTGACGATAGTTCTCAAATAGTTGCACATCCCCTTTTTTATGAAATGATGAAATTGAAAAGATAACACAATGGATATTTTGGAAAATCCCAAATATATATAATAACAAAGAGGGGAAAGTCCTCGTTGTTACAGTATGCCTTTTTATTTTTTATTAATTTCAGAGGTTTGTAAATCTCCTCTATGCCGAGTGCGGGCATATACTCACATAGAGTAAACACATTCTATAAAGATTGAGGGATCGTGTTGTGTACCTAAAAATATTTGAAGTTCCAAAGAGATAGTATTTGTAGTTAACCAAAATAGGTTTTGAAGTTCTTCACTTTCCTTTAAGACATCAGGATTTATTATAGACTCATGAAGTCTATGGGATTTATCCACTTGCCAGAGTTTAGTTCAGTTTTGGAAATAGGGCAAGTAAGGTCAAGTAAATACACCAAACTATCATAAAAGGAACTCCATGCTATATTCGCGCATCCTCGATGGTGTAGAGATCCGAGAAGTCATTTGTGGCAAGAGAATGTCTTAAATTAAACAAGTTGTCATCATGGAAATGATGCCTGTAAACAACTTTGTTTCGTCATCTTTAAACATGGAATCGACCAGATAGTTAACATTCAAGTCTCCACACACAATTATATTTTCATACTTTTTGTTTAGGAAGCTAAGAATATCATTAAAAAATTGTTATAGTCTAATAGAATTATATGTACAAAAACAAAACCTGTATAGTGTAATAAGTGCTACTTCTTATCATATATTTTAAATTCAATGGCAGCATGCTCTAAGTAAAATCCTTTTGTAAAGTTATGGACAGTGCCGGTTTAAGGTACGTTTGCGCCCGGTGCTAATAATTGTAAGCATCGCCCTTCGCATTCCTAGGTTATACCAAAGAATATTATTAATTATTCTATGGTTTATACAATTTGAAATTATTGTATTTTTATATTAGGTATGTTTAAAGAAAAGGTTCGAAAATCCGAAATAACATAATTCATTATAAATAACTTTACAGAATACCTACATTAGTGACAAATAAAATAATCAGAAACAGCCAAAAACGAATACGAACATAAATACATACAAACAAAAAGCGGATTACAAGAATAAGGTTAGAAGAACGAAATTACAACACAACACCATTCTGAAACATTTTGCTATTTCTGTTTTGCTACAGTCTACATTATCTTAGTCCTATCACTAATACATTTAGGAACTGAGTGAAAATAGAATAAAAAAAAACACAAAAATAAATATTTTACGCTTAAAATCAATAAAAAAAACACAAACGCAACAATATATTTTCTCATACTATGTTCTCAAAATCAACAAGGTCCAAATAAATATATTTTATCAAAAAAACAATACTGCTACATACCTACCTAATGCACAATATTGCAAAAAATTGACATTTTTCACTACTAATATTAATAATAATATTATTAGAAACTTTAGAAATTACACACACACATGTAACATGTGAGTTTTGAAATTCAGAAGAGGAGTTTCATTCGGTTTTACTTACAAGAGTGTCTTTCTTGCTTTTAAATATGAAAAAAAAATTATTAGCTGGTTAGTGTCAACGGTTTTTAAAATGTCTGAATTTATTGATAATATGGCTAAGGAATTCAGTTTTTTTTCAGCAATTGAATTTCTAAGATAGAAGATACGAAGGCATACAATGATGTGGGAACGATATATCTAACCAAATCTAGGTTAAAATTTTGTCAAATTCATATTATAACATAATATGCCAAACTAATCTTAACATAGTATAAAACAAAGTCGCTGTCTGTCCGTCCCTACCTATATATGTTTAAATCTTTAAAACTACGCAACGGATTTTGAAGCGTTTTTTTTTTAATAGATAGATTGATTCAAGGGGAAGGTTTTTATGTATAACTAGCGACGGCTTCGCACGGGTACAATTTCAGAAAAAGGCATTCCGGGTACTAATATATCGGGTTTGTTCGGGTTTGTATTTATACCAGCGGGTTGCAACGCATGCCGGTTACACGCTAGTGAGCAATAAAATAAGTAGACAAATACAAATTTATTTTTGTTGTTTACAAAATTAACAAAGTAAGAATAATATTCTTATAATAATATACAGAAAGAAAAAGAAAAATAATTACATAAATTGCTGAAATTGGCTCCAAGCATAAATTCACACGTCTCTTCATATTTTCGAAAGTGTTGACCAGCATCTCTGGAGAAATGTTACCCCATTCTTGGATAATCCTTTCTTATAATTGTTCTAAATTTGCAACTGGTGTTTTAAAAATAGTGTTCCTTAAATGAGGAAAAAACGAAGTAATCCACAACCGTTAAACAAGGTGATCTAGGTGGGAATTCAATGTATGACCGAAAACTGATCAATCGGTATTCAAAAAAATTGCGTAATTAGTTAATAGTTTCGGCGGCTGTATGGGCGGTTGCACCGTCCTATTGAAAGTATCCAAAATGTAGTTTGTCGTCAAGTAATTTCTCCACAAATGGATTCAAAATATTGTCTCTATACCGCTGTGCTGTAGCTGTGTCATGGAAAAAAATAGGACCAACAATTCTTCTTCGGGAAACAGCTAACCAGACACCAATTTTTTGAGAGTGCAATGTGGACTCTACAAAAACATGGGGATTTTTACTACTCCACATGCGTGTATTTTGAGAATTCACATAACCGGAGAGGTGAAACCAAGCTTCATCCGAAAAAAATGTCAGGTCTAATAAATCATTTATTTCCAATAAATTTTGGGTAAACCATTGAGGGTAATTCCTACGTCTTTCAAAATCTGCGGCTTGTATTTCTTGGAATACTTGCACTTTATAGGGAAATAAATTTAGCTGCTTTTTAAGAATAGTCCTGCATGTTCCATAAGATCTTCCCACTTCTTGGGACAGGCGTCTTATACAATTTGTTGGCGTATTTTGCATTATTTCACGAACGTTTGCAACAACTTCTTCTGTTCTTACAGATAGTCTTCCTGCTCCTTTTTTGTGTTGTATAGAACCTGCTTTCCTAAACACAGCCACGGTTCTTTCAGGCAATGATAAAAATCCCCAGCAATAAAGCAACGTTAGGAAAATGTTCGTGAAAATCGTCCATGCACAAACCCGGATTGTATTGCCACTCACCATTTACTCAAACCCCGTTCCGAAAATACGCTTCAACCATGAATGTTTTGTGCTGTTCCGTAAAGCCCATTGTGTGAATTGTTCAACAAATTGGAAAAATTACCGATGAATCAAATTACTTGTAACGACTGTCAAAGATGACGGAATAACTGATGGATTGTTAATTCAGGTAGTTTCTGACACCCAACGGCTAAGCATTACGTCCTTAGATGCAAGGCCCTCTTTGATGCAAATGATTTTTGCTCGTACGGTAGTATTGGTGCTAATATTTTGGTTGACAAATCTTTTATTGATTTTTTTATTTTCTTAATTGTTTGAACCAATGCAAGCTTTTCATTTCTCATAGTGTTTAGATGTCTATTTGTTAACTATTTCTTCAGCATGCTCGTTCTTAGCTACTAAGTTATTTAGTTCATCAAAACTTTTATCAAATTGCCTCATTATGGAGTTTCTAAAACCGTGCAACATATTATTGGTATTCGTTACTGCAGGTTTTGATTGAAGACAGTCTTTGCAGTGATATGTAATGCTTGACGATTTCTTTTTTACTGTAACTTTCTTATGCTCAGAAGCATGAGGTTGGAACAAGTTATGCATAAAATTTCTTCACAATTGTCGCATTTTGCATAAAAATAAGTGTTTTTAGCACTTTTGCATTTAAAGCGCAGTGCCATTTATTAAAAGTAAGCCAAGTTTCAATACCAGCACTATGCACAACGTTTTTTTTTTATCAAAACTTTGCTTTGGTTATACATTTTTTATTAAGATGTATTAGCGTGTGTCAAATCGATATTTAAGGTTATTTTAATATAATACGATGATATAATATAATCCGATTGGTTCTTATTGTAGATTTGACTATTAGCTTTTTATTCACCAAAAAATTCAGATTTCACCTCCCAAACGATGGTTTGTATAAATTAAAGAATATTGTACAACAAAAGCTACATTTTGCAAATAACGTATAAAAAACACTCTTTATCCTACCACAATGTTGGTATATAAATATCAAGCAAGGCTATAGTCGATTCAGCCAGTAAACCTGCAAGATGGCCGACATGTCATACGACAAAAGTCATATTCCAGCTATTTAATTTTTAGTAAGAATAATATTGGCAGCAATGGGTATAATTATATCTCTGTCTAACACGTTATATTCCGTTCAAGACGTATTGCGTGTTACTACTCCTGGAAACCCCGGAAACGGTCTCTCCGTTGCGCTTTACAAAAGCGATGCCTGGCCTGCCCTGTGATCATATAACGGTTCGTGTTGGTTAGCACCGGTATGTGTCTCTCTCTATCATGCATTTAACTCGATACGAAGAAACAAGAAAGATATATGATTTAGGGACTTAATAATAGTTGCTTTTACTTATGTTTGGAATTGAATTTTAATAATTTCTGGTGTGAAATCCTAGTAACTTTTTGCCTTAATTTATTAGTGATTGGAGAGCACTGACATGGATTATCCGCCGCCATCCGCTGCGTAAACTCGGCTTGCCAAAAAAGAGTTCTTTTCGCATGCTCCTAATATAAAAATCATATCTACGAGCTCTTCTTGGTTGTAGTCGATCACAAAAAACCATATAAAGTAATTATAACAGCTTAAATAATTACTAACAATTTACCAATATTTGAAACTTTTAGATTACTAAAGTCAAAATGGTCTCTGGTCACTTTAATAAACTTTAATACCTATAAATTGTTTTTCAAAGCCACCTTCGATATTTATTCATAATAATGACTGTTGAAATAGTTGATAAAATGAGTTTTCTGCAAATAAGTCTTGATGCGTTAGAAATTGCGATAGGGTTGCAATTAGGAAAAATGTTTATTTTTAATTCTGCATCGGATGACATAAAAAGATACAGGGGTTCCTATTTAAAATAAGAAAAATAAATTGCTTTACAGTTTGCAAAGTTTGACACTAAACTTTGGACACCCTGTACAATTCGTATTGATCAAACTTGGTTGACGAGACTGATATACCTTGTTTAATAAGTACCTTTGTATAATTTTATGAACGAGGCATTATTTTTATTTTTTATTTATTTTTAAAACCAGTGGTGCAAAACTGATATTTTTTAGTTTAAATTTTTTTTCGTCTATAATACTAAATCGATTTCAATAAAATTTTAGGGGTATGTAGGTAACTATAGGAGGCACCCAAATAAGTAAGAAAATATATGGCATGTAATCTAAAAAAAATACATCCTTATGACGTCACATTTTTTGGAACACCCTGTATAAAAAAAATAATTTTCTGAAATGCGCCCCAAGATATAGATAAGGTCTGCAAAATATGAAAATTCTACCTTAATTACTAAGTGAGCTATAGAAGACGGGAGGTGAGGTGCAGGACCCTGTATGCAGGAATTTTATTGTCGAAAATTTTGAATACTTCGAAAGGATGTTTTGATTTCTCTCTTTCTTTGCTTTCTAATTTGACTGTTGTATTGATGCTTTACCTACATAGTTTACTGCGGTATTTTGCTTTTTGATGAACTGTTTGTTTTGAACTATTTAAACGTATCTACGAGCATTATAATATGGCACATTAAGCTATTTGATTAGCTAGGCATCGTCCATTAAAGCTATTTTGAAAATTAGCTTTATCAATGTTTGTCGGTGGTTGGTTTTATTACAGGTTGTTATATATTGGTATTATCCCAGTTTGCAGCTATCAGAGGTGGAGTAGAAATTGACACACTCTCAAAAATGATTCATCTTAGTAATTTGCAAACGGACGACAGTGCTGCATAGTTCTAAAATATTTTAAAAAAGATTAAAACTACGAAATTAAGAATAACCCATCTGACAATATTATGCTTTAAACTAAGAATAAGAATATTTCTATCAAAAGCCAAAAATCAACTAAAAGATTAACTACTTATTTTGGCTGTTTCTCTTAACAAAAATGTCAACTACATTTTGTTATCTGTTTATATTGGAATTAATACAGATTTCCACCAAGGTATCATAAATGATTTCATAAGTATGTATATGTTTGCTCATATTTTTAAAATAGAAGGTCCTGACGTTTGATTTTTTTGAGCTGATAATGGTGTTCCCCAATGTGTTTCTTTGTTGTACTCTTTCAAGCCACGTCCATATATGGAAAGTATCTTTACAAGAACGGCGACTCATGTATATTCAAATAGACTAATAAATATTTCTTTTACAGAGTTTGCAGAAAACACCTATACAGTGTTTGATGAGAGATTCCGGACGTTAAAATACATAAATCTATACAATACTAACAATATTTTTAATAATAATGTTTATCTTACTCTGGTTAAGTTATTTGACAGTAATGGCAATATGTCAATAGTCAAATTATTAACTGCCATAGTAACAAAGTCACAAATATTAATGTTAAATTATTTTATTAAAGAGTCAGTGGACTTGTGTTGCGGTCCAAACATGTATTTAGGAAATGATGAAGTCGATGTTAAGACCATCACAAATGGCAAAAATTCGATGTTTATGCTGGCAAATAAATGCCTAAGCTTCTTCTTTCTGTTTGTTGTTTAATCGTTGCCCAAGACATCTATGGTCCAACATATTGACTGCAAGATGAGCGCCTCCTAATGCCATACTTCTGCGCTTGAGAAAATGCTTTTTGACTTCTAGTTGTTGATCTTTCAGATCTATTTCTAATTTATTCCATATTTCAACTTCCACGACAACACCTGTTGTTGCCGTTCTTTGCATTCGATCAAGAGCCACTGCAATTTGTGTTAATTGGGCTAAAAGATCATCAGCGTCTGTAGACTCCTCGGTATTGCTGTCTTTATTTACTACAACTTTGTACATGTTTTTTTCATTTCAGATGGTGTACCTTGAATTTCTTTCTTACGCACTTTGTACCTTGCCCAGTTACCAATATTTTTGGATATAATACAGTCAAGTTTCGTCCGTACTAAATGTATATTCTTTGACTTTTTTTTTTTATTATTATTTCTGCTATATTGACAGAAACGCAACAAAATTACTATTTCCCGGCGATTAAGTTACTAAACAAAGCGGAATCCCCGAAAATGCTTCAATCGATCAGCCGTCAGCCAAATGATCGGGGAACCCCCGTTTTCAGTTATTGCCTCGTGACTTGTGGCATTTTTCAGCTGTTTTATAAATATCCGGAGGTTGCCATTGAGCGCCAATGGGGTGGGTTAAACGGGGATTTTAGTCGATTCCGACATTTTCAGTATCAGCCGTTATCTAAAATATATATTGTTTTCAAACCAGCCCTTTTATGTCGAAAAGATATCAATAACTGTATACCAGGAGCGCATTAAGTCAACAAAAACAAAACCAGAACACGGTCAATTTCACATCCTATATAGGTAAAGAAATTAGGAATTTTCCGAAAAATATTTTTGAGTATACTCGTCTGAGTATCGATACTTTTGAGTACATACTGCATAATATAGAACGTTTAATAAAAGCTATCATCAATGGTCCCCGAATTATTACACAAACAGAAATACTATTTATAACAGTACCTACAATCATTGACATTATTTGTTATTTTTAAATATAAAATCTATTTAGTTTTATTTTTGTTCGGGTTTGTTCTCATAACCTTTTCAATGCATTTGTGTGCATCCAAATCGCTGGTCGATATTCATTATTATTGAGCGAACAAATCAAAACATTTTGTTTTAAGCGCTAACGTTAAAAGTAACGGTCTTTACGCTACACGTGGAGCGACTGTTTCGTGTATAGTGTTTCTTAGGTCAATTTAATGAATGACATAAAACAGTATGAAACTCCTAACCATAGGCGTCCCAAACAAATAATTAAAATGCGTATACACACTTATAAGTTTGTTTAACATTAGGTGTTTGTACATACTACACTTTATAAACCCACTGTATATATAATAATATTATATTAAAATAATAAATATAAGGTAACTCAAAGATTCTAAACACAAAACTAAAACCAGAAAAATAAACCTGACACGGCACGACACTGCTCAGAAAATGCTTTAATTTTTTTACCAGAACTCCATTCTGGGACCATTCCCCGGCCCGTATATAAGTTCCAAATCACGTATATTTTATCTTCGTCTCTTCCACGCCATCGGCGGTCACTGGCCTATCTCTGTCTGACAGAATCGATCGTTGAACGGGCTGGAAACCGCTTCAGCTTATACCAGCCGCTTTAACTGGCGCTTATAAGTGCATAAATTGTGAACGGTTGCCAGTTCTACCAAATTTTCTGGTTTGTTAATATATTATGTATAAGTATACGAGAAACAAGGGTTTGTTAATTAGTTGTTTTTAAACACTGAAAACACTTTTTGTCTTGATTTCAGTTATATTGTTTCTTAAGGACTAAAGAATGTATTATTATAACAATGAATGGCTTGTTATTTTTTTCTGTCACCCTCAAAACTCCTCTGTTTAAAGTATATTTGCAAACTAGCTTTCAAAGAAAGTTACTGACTAACAATTGAATATTGATATAAATGAAACATCTTTAATAAAAAAAAAACTTAAAGAATTGAAGAAGAAAGATCTGACAACCCTGGTTGTGAAGTCGGTCTCTTTGAGACTGTTTACCGCCGTATGGAATGATTGGAATGTCCTCAAACTGAGTTTGGATAAATTATACGCGCTTGTACATTTCAAACGTTCACGTTCTTTAACAACACGCTTCCGGTCAGTCGACGCTGGTGCAAATACGCTGACAGCGAATTTCGCAGCGGCTTGTAGCTCCATTTCGATGCCTGGTAGATTTAAACGCGAACATTTATTTTGGTCGCTTGTCGCTGACCTTAAAAACCGTGTTTTAAGTAGTGTAATTATTTTTTAGGTCAGTTCAGTTCACCAAATAATGTTAAATTTATAGCTATCCAAAGTTTCCCTTATAATAATTATTACAAACAGTAATTAACTTACATTGAATTTTACTGCTCCGTGGACCCTTTCTTCAATCATTCATTAAACTTTACTGTTCTACAAACCCTTTTTTTTCACAAAAGTTAAAAAATATTTGATTGTAGATTGGATAATTATATTTTATTGTGAACCCTGAAACGAGGCGCCGCTGTGACCATGTGATAGCGCATTAACGAGGTAAAATTCTAACGGGACCAACGTAATCCCCACTCCCGGCCCCTCTAAGCTCTTCACCTCCTCGCTTGCAGCTTAAGGCGAATCCGCCTACAGCGGGGGGCGATTCGAAATTCGTCACAACGGTCAGGTAGACCTGACCTTTGAGTACGATATTCGTCACATAAGCATTTAATGGCCCTGTTTTGGCACTACGAAATTCGTCACAATGGTTATTATTCCTATAATAATAACAATATGATTAGGGTTTGTTCAATACGATTAGGAATATAAATATAACGAACAAGTCGTTAGATAATTATTTCAATTCATTTATTCACAATTCGTGGCTCTGGCATTAAGTGCGTTTTGCGTATTAATTCTAGTAGCGTAGAACTAAATTTCACCAACATTACTTTTGTATTAAGTAAATTCTATTTACTCTACCTAAATGTAATTCTTTTTTATGACCTTCCACTGAATCTATTTCCGGTCAACCCAAACAAACCCGGTATAGGTACTATAAACCAAAAATCATTAAACTCACTTAGAACGTTTTCTAGAAATTTGGGAAAAACAAAAATATCTTTAACTCCCTCTACCGGCTAAACGAGGTAATTTCCAATGATTTGGTACCTATAGAGGAAACAACAAACGAACCTATTGACAAAATCGTATTCCATTCTGAAGTAAATCAACATACAAATTTTACCCCTCCACTTTGTTTTCCAAACTTGCGCTGTTAAAAGTATTAACATGATGTGGGAAAGAAGATGATATAATGTCCGCGAAACTAATTAAAAGAAAAAGATTAAAAGAAAATATTGTGGCATATCGGACAACTGTGTAACTAAGCCTCCTTACAAAATCAAGGCGGCCATCAATACACCGTAGCGCCATCCCGGCGGAATTAACTCCACTATAAAAGACAGTTACACTGGTAATAGTCGAAAGATAGACAACTAAATAAACCACGAAAAGCATCACAATCTAGTATAGGGAACGCTATTCACCGAAAACATCTCCCATTTTGCAGACCAGAAAACAGATCAACGCTGGCACCCACCAGAATGCGCGCAATCCGTCTGAGTTTTGAGCCATAAAAATGTTTAGAAGATGATTTTGCAAGGAGGCTTTTAGTACATTTTTCCGTCTTTCTTGGAATTGCTTGGGTTATGGCTGCCCATAGGGTCCTAACAAGGACGAAACGGCCGTCGTGGTCTACCCGCCCCAGGGTATCCATTAAACTTGGATCCCTGTGTATTCCAATATAAAAAATAGTTACACACTTGTCCGATATGCCACAATATCTTCTTTTAATGATGTGGGAAATTTAAATCTTTCTCTAAAACGTTATAACCACAAAATATGTACCGCGAAAAAACATCCATGTTTACGATGCATCGAAATTTTTTTTTTTATTGATACCCTATTTCGCTTATTTAAAGTACGCCTCAGCGTGTTTAAATCCCACTTTCAAAAACGCGCGTGTTTTAAAGTTACCATGGCAACATCAACAACCCGTGAAACGTGAAGTCTAAATGTGTCAACTTTTTAATTATTGATTTGACAGAATTACCTTTTAACGTCAAATAAAATATTCTTTTAAGCAATACACAACCAATGTCAACGGTGACAACAATGAATCTTATGTGACAGATTGGAAGTTATTTTTTGATCTCCTCGTTTTCATGACAACGACAGGTATATCACATCACGAATTCGACCATTTCACTGAACTTACTAAGTTATTATTTCCATTTTCTGTAATATAAATACCAATAAGTGTACCAATAAAAAAAAATAATGTAAAGTATTCGTGGATAACTGGTCTTTAAAACACTTGCTCTATTTCAAGCACTCCGGCTGCGCCGTCGTTGTTGCAAAATCGCGCGTGTTTTAAAGACCCTAATATCCACTTATACTTTAATATACTATAATATAATTATAATTACAAAACAAATCACAAATCTAATAATAATTGTAAGCTCACACCTTAACCAAAACCAAAGGTAAAAGGTATAATCAAGATCGATAGGCAAGGGCAAAATAATTATTTTACGAATAACATTAAGGCCAACCTACCTAATATATCGATTAAAATACATCGATGCATCGCCAGATATCAAATGGCCCCTATGCATTAGAAATATGGATATTTTTCATGCGTCGATATACAGCGTCACCAGTAAAGTCCGCATCATATGGGATTTTGTTTATTAATAACTTTATTCGAAATTTTACTTTGGCATCAAGTTCTGCTTCGATCGAGATGAAAATTAAGCAAAAAATAATTCAAAAGTGGGATTATTTCTGAAAATATCGATAAAAGTTTTAAGAAACAGTTATTTTAAATGCAGTTTTAAGGTGGGAGTATCAACATGCTTGCCAACCTATAACCTATTTCGCGTAGATTTATTTATGGTTTCTAGCTTTTATACAAAATTTAAAGAAATTCAGTATCGACTTGATATTCTATAGGTAATAATTGACATATTTAATAAATATCAAGTAATTTCATAACTTATTTTAGGAGAATTGTATAGCGAAAAATATCGGGTAAGATTTTTTTTAACATTATTATGTCATTGTCACCCATTGTTCTTTCACTATACAATTCTCCCAAAATTAGCAATGAAATAAATTGATATTTTTGTAATATATTAGATACTACCTAAATAATGTACCGACGATATTGATTTTCTTTAAATGTTAGTTATTAAAATAATAAACTCAAAAAATCAACGCGAAATAGGTTATAGGTTGGCAATAGATTGAATGAAGTTGAGAATTCAACCGTAAGCCCACATGCAAAGTTTCAGCTGCATAAAATAATTTTGATTTTTTATCCATATTTTGTAAATTGCACCACTTTTGCAAAATAAGACTCAACGCAACCTACATAAAACTTCTCAGTTTTGACTTCAGATGCATTTTCTTTAAAGTAGCGCCATATTAAATGTGTGTTTTTCTACAAAATCAAAATGGGGCTATTAAAATTTGGTCGCATGTGATGCAAAGTTTATTTGTTTTTGACCCTGTATAGGATAACTTCATAAAATAAGTATTTTTGACAACGTAGTTTGTGTCTGAAAGTAAAAAAATAAAAATTAAATTAAATCGTTGAAAATAGAATGATAAACTTTACGTTAAGGTGGGAGTATCAACATGCTTGCCAACCTATAACCTATTTCGCGTAGACTTATTCTATAGGTAATAATTGACATATTTAATAAATATCAAGGAATTTCATAACTTATTTTAGGAGAATTGTATAGCGAAAAATATCGGGTAAGATTTTTTTTTACATTATTATGTCATTGTCACTTATTGTTCTTTCACTATACAATTCTCCCAAAATTAGCATTATTTAATGTACCGACGATATTGATTTTCTTTAAATGTTAGTTATTAAAATAATAAACTCAAAAAATCAACGCGAAATAGGTTATAGGTTGGCAATAGAGTGAATCACGTTGAGAATTCAACCTTAAGTTAAACTAAAATGTATTTTCCACTTAATGAACACTTTACTAATGATACTCTGTTCTTTTTTGTCTTAATATTAAAGTGTATTACTTTCAGACACAAACTACGTTTTCAAAAATAATTATTTTATGAAGTTACCTCATACAGGGTCAAAAACAAATTAACTTTACATCACATGCGACCAAATTTTAATATGCCAATTTTGATTTTGTAGAAAAACACACATTTAATATGGCGCTACTTTAAAGAAAATTTATCTGAAATAAAGCATTGTCAAAACTAAAAAGTTTTATTTAGGCTGCGTTGAGTCTTATTTTGCAAAAGTAGTGCAATTTACAAAATATAGGTAAAAAATCAAAATTATCTTATGCAGCTGAAATTTTGCATGTATGCTAGAAACTGCATTTAAAAAAACTTTTTCTAATAACTTTTTTCGATATTTTCAGAAATAACCTCACTTTTGAATTGTTTTTTGGAAAAAATTAAAATTTGACAGATAATGCTAATCACGTGACTACTATTTTTTTGCTTAATTTTCATCTCGATCGAAGCAGAACTTGATGCCAAAGTCAAATTTTAAATAAAGCTATTAATAAAAAAAAATCCCATATTATGCGGACTTTACTGGTGACACTGTATGTCGAACATCCCTATTTTCGTTTGGTGTTTCTTTTTATTTGAAATTTTCTTTATTTTATTGATTTTGTGTAATAATTGATGTGTTTTCAGTGTTTTGTAATATTTTTTTTGGAGACTAATTAAGATTAGTCCCAAGTGTGAAGTATGCGAGAATTCGGAAAATAATAATTCTGTAGTTACTTTTCATGGGTGAGTAAATAGAAAGTTGGGTTATTTGTAAGTTAGGTTTAAACTATAGTAGTAAGGTCACATTCAAATGTGAATGCACCGTAATCCCTACTCCCTGCCCCACCCAGCTCTTCACCGCCTCTCTTCTACAAACGATTTTGTCAGCACATTTTAATATCGTTTATGAATGACATGTGCCATCTATAGATACCAGATCATTGGTAATTTCTTACATAACTATTTTGATGTCAGTAGCCTGTTATCTATTGTTGTGTAAACTTATTTTCCGAACAGTCTATATACTTTTTACCCTTACCTACTAGATAAAAAAAAACGAACATGTTTAAAGGCTGCTTTACAGTAGACAATTCCCAACTAATTTTTTTTATAGTACCTGAGACCAATTATAAATAATTAGCTGTTTTAGCATACTTCGTTTATGCCGTAATTATGCACCGACTTTTCTTGCCAATTAGCCGGTATAAATTAGAAAAAAAGATTTATTCAACGGGATATTTCTATTTGTTTTTCATTATTTATCTACTTGTGTGTATGTCAATATCTAGTAAAATCGATAAAAATCAATTATTTCCAGAATCGAAAATCAATAAAAATGCTTAATTTTCAATTGATCGCAGTAATCATTAAAAAATAATAACATATAATCTGTATAATCGCAGATAATACTGTCAAAATTATCATAAGAATGTTATAGATAGCTTAAATTGTAAAATTACAAGTAAACTAGCACAGACATTCCAAGTAATCCATTTAATTTTTTTAATAAACGCAAAATAAATTTCACATCTTTTTCCTAAAACGTCTAATAGATATTTTTCCTCAAAAAGACATCATTCCTACCTAATATTTTCGAAAAAATAAACAATCACTTTCGAACCATGATACAAAGAAATCAAGATATGGTTGATCACAGTCACAATGTCGTATGCCTGGCGCATTACGTCACATGGCGAGAAGGATTTGAATTTGAACTGGATTCATCAACCTAAACCCCTAAATAGAATTATGAAATTTCGAGGATTTCTTCTCCTTATAACGTAGGCATCAACTAAGAAGGGAGTTGAAAGTTTTATAAGAATTTCTGTATCTCAGAGACTACAACTGGTGGAGGTTTAAAAATTGGTATATAATAAAATAATAATACTTAATAATAATAATAATATACCAAGGGGTTGAAAAACGGGGTGTGGTCTATTTTGAGGGGGGACATACAACTTTCTATAATTTTAAGCTGCCGTGCGAGCAAAAATTATTTGCATCAAAGAGGGCCTTGCATCTAAAGACGTAATGCTTAGCCGTAGAGCTTAATACCTGTTGGGTGTCAGTAACTGACTGATGATTTTCACGAACATTTTCCTAACGTTGCTTTTATTGCTGGGGATTTTTATCATTCCCTGAAAAGAACCATGGCTGTGTTTAGGGAAACAGGTTCTATACGACACAAAAAAGGAGCAGGAAGACCATCTGTAAGCACAGAAGAACTTGTTGCAAACGTTCGTGAAATAATGCAAAATACGCCAACAAATTGTATAAGACGCCTGTCCCAAGAAGTGGGAAGGTCTTATTGAACATGTAGGACTATTCTTAAGAAGCAGCTAAATTTATTTCCTTATAAAGTGCAAGTATTCCAAGAAATACAAGCCGCAGATTTTGAAAGACGCAGGAATTACTCTCAATGGTTTACCCAAAATTTATTGGAAAAAAATGATTTATTAGACCTGACATTTTTTTCGGATGAAGCCTGGTTCCACCTCTCCGGTTATGTGAATTCCCATATACATCTCTCAGAATACACCTATGTAGAGTAGTGAAAATCCCCATTTTTTTGTAGAGTATTGCACCCTCAAAAAATTGGTGTCTGGTTAGCTGTTTCCCGAGGAAGAATTGTTGGTCCTATTTTTTTCCATGACACAGTTATAGCACAGCGGTATAGAGACAATATTTTGAATCCATTTGTGGAGCAATTACTTGACGACGAACTACGTTTTAGATATTTTCAACACGAGATGGTGCAACCGCCCATACAGCCGCCGAAACTATTAACTAGTTATGGATTACTTCGTTTTTCTTCATTTAAAGAACACTATTTTTAAAACACCAGTTGCAAATTTAGAATAATTACAAGAAAGGATTATCCAAGCATGTGGTAACATTTCTCCAGAGATGCTGGTCAACACTTTCGAAAATATGAAGAGACGTGTGAATTTATGCTTGGACGTCGGTGGCCAATTTCAGCAATTTATGTAATTATTTTTCTTTTTCTTTCTGTATATTCTTACTTTGTTAATTTTGTAAACAACAAAAATAAATTTGTATTTGTCTACTTATTTTATTACTCATTAGTTTGGCATATCATGTCATAATATGAATTTGACAAAATGTTAACTTAGGTTTGGTTAGATATATCGTCCCTATATCATTGTGATCTAAACCAAGCCCTACGTTTTTTAATCCAAGCCCTCTTTGATGCAAATAATTTTTGCTCGCACGGTTTAAGGATAGAATATGTTTTTTAATTAGGATAAATAATGATATAATAAAAAATCCATAAACAATTTTATAGGGGAAATAAAATAGCAATATATTTAACGAAACAGTGTATGCACTGACGATTTTAATGGCTACTAATAAAAGAAACAATACAATGCAAAAAAAAGTAACCTTAAACACAGATTAAAGACCATCGTTAATTAAGGTGGAAGTATTAACATGCTTGCCAACCTATAACCTATTTCGCGTAGATTTATTTGTGTTTTCTAGCTTTTATACAAAATTTAAAGAAAATCAGTATTGACTTGATATTCTATAGGTAATAATTGACATATTTAATAAATATCAAGGAATTTCATAACTTATTTTAGCAGAATTGTATAGCGAAAAATATCGGGTAAGATTTTTTTAACATTATTATGTCATTGTCACTCATTGTTTTTTCACTATACAATTCTCCCAAAATTAGCAATGAAATAAATTGATATTTTTGTAATATATCAGATACTACATAAATAATGTACCGACGATATTGATTTTCTTTAAATGTTAGTTATTAAAATAATAAACTCAAAAAATCAACGCGAAATAGGTTATAGGTTGGCAATAAATTGAATTACGTTGAGAATTCAACCTTAAGTCAAGTGACTCGACCCAAAACTGCTGCCTAGTTGTCGACGATTTCGGGAAAGGTCTGCCATAATGTATAGTTTTCTTATTTACTAATACTTCTATGACGATACTTTTCGTTTTAATGTATTCTTTGTAGTTATCAAGTCGCCTTCTAGTGATAAAAGTATGATCTTCCAAGTTTTCCTTTTATCTACTTAAGTAAAGTTATTTACACTCTATTGTCGTAAATAAGAAGGTGGTGAATATCTTCTAATATTTCGGCCACTGCAGCATTGGTCAACCGAAATCTTCGAAAAAACTCCAAGTCAGACATCTTTTCGTTAAAATTTGTAGGAAACCCATCTTGCACAATACTATCTAATACATTTAGGTCGTCGTCATACAAGCCCAGCTTTTTTATGTCCATAACAGTATTGGAAATGCAAATATTCAGCAAAAAATCAAAATACCATAAAAAAAAAATTGGACGTTAAACAAAATGACGTTTTTTGACGTTTTCTAATCGCAGTTAAGTAACTAATCCACATTTGGCCGAATACAGTTATTTGGTGATCATGTAAAAGAGTTGATTGGTGGTTACCAATTTAACCAGTTTAGCTTTATTCAAAATTTGACTTTGGCATCAAGTTCTGCTTCGATCGAGATGAAAATTAAGCAAAAAAATAGTAGTCACGTGATTCGCATTATCTGTCAAATTTTAATTTTTTCCAAAAAATAATTCAAAAGTGGGGTTATTTCTGAAAATATCGAAAAAAGTTATTAGAAAAGGTTTTTTTAAATGCCGTTTCTAGCCGAATATATGCAACTTGCGTACGTGCAACTTGCGTATAAGGATTATTTCTTCCAACTTGCGTACACGGGTAGGTAGGTCCCGGTAAAACTGCAAGAGTACATTATTCCAACTTGCGTACATACACAAATATTAGAAGCTTATAAACTAGACTGGGGTACATATCGCTAATCGTCAGCCGAGAGTGCATCTAATATTAGTACTAAAAAAATAATTTTCTTTTCCTTTTCTCTATTTACTATTGCTTTTTATACCTCACCTTCCTGCGGAACGTGAAGGAGAAACATATCGCCAAATTGTCATTATAACAACTGACAAAAACTAAAAAATAAAAAAATGGGTGCAAAATTTCCGGTTTCTCGTATAGATAGGTAGTTTTTGGAGACATCATCGTATAGTGGTCGACGTCCTATTTCCAATGCCGTCTCGCTCGATTCGCTACGACTTTTCGTTACTATATGATATTAACTATTCTTACATAGATAGCTGATAAATTGGTGAAAATTTTATTGTGCCGAGCCCTTTGGGCACGGCACTGTTGGAGTTCGTTGGTTTCATTTTATACTTTTGACAAAACCATTTGTTAGCAACCTCTAATTTTGAAACATTTCAATTCGTGATAAAAAATAAATTTAGTTTCTTCACAAACCTAGTTAATTTTTTTCGTACCGAGGATTGTCGCTGTAAGAATCCAAAATTTAAAAGACTTTCAGTACCTACCTACCTAAATAACGAAATATTAAAAAAATAAAAAGACGCGCCTGGAATTGAACCCGGGATCATCGTGACCAAAAGTCGTAATCTAATATATACCACTAGGCCACCGACCACTTTAAAAACAATATAGAATATTATTGCCTTATTAAAGATAAAGAAACCAAAAAATACTTTTTATTGTAGTTTTTTTTATGATCCAAAGTAGTATTTGAGATGACCTAAACGAATCTCCAAATCAAAAATATGTGGGACGCACCCAATTCGATGTATTAACGATCCAACAGTCCCTACATTGATTTAAAAAAAATCAAAAAATTGACTTCCCAACATCCGATTACGTTGGTAAACAATAGGCTTCTGTAGCCGACGGTCGTCTACGCGTCGAAAAAATTTAAATCGAGAAAACTTATTTTTACGACCTGTATCGAATTTCAATGAGAATCCGATATTTTTTGACTTTGGGGTTTAACAACTTTTTTTCGGCACACCCTGTATATTCGAAATTTTCACACAACGTACCCCCACTATTCCTCTCTAAACCCAAAAAGTTTCAATCGTCCCACTCTAACCGTTTCCGAGAAAAAAAATCGCAAATGTGAAAATGTCTTACATAGACGAAATTGTTCAAGAGCCGATCGGGGTTTTCGAGATTCCGCGCGGAAGAGACGTATATAATACTAGACTGGGTACATATCGCTAATCGTCAGCCGAGAGTGCATCTAATATTAGTACCAAAAAGATTTACAAAAATTTACAATAAGAAAATACTTTTCTTTTTTTCTATTTACTATTGCTTTTTTTACCTCACCTTCCTGCGGAACGTGAAGGGAAAACATATCGCCAAATTGTCATTATAACAACTGACCAAAACTACACAATGGTGCAAAATTTCCGTTTTCTCGTATAGATAGGTAGTTTTCTGAGACGGCGCCGTATAGGTGCTCTTTAAACTCGCACACCTTTGTGCAATGTGGGATATACTTTCCATATTTGCTCTATAAAAATATGTAAGTATTCAATCGATTAAAACATAAGGAAAAAATTATTCTTACATGGAAGCTATCAATTATCAGCTAATAAATTTATAGAAATATTATTGTGCCGAGCCCTTCGGGCACGGCACTGTTCTAGTTCGTTCGTTTAATTATACGAGAGCTGTCACTTTGACAGGTAAGTGTCATTTTTTTTAGCTTTTTCGTAGCGAGGGTTATAGCTGTAAGAATTCGAAATTAAAAAATTTTCAGGTACCTAAATAAAAAAGTTTTTTACGACAGCTGTCAAATTTTGACAGGTAAGTGTAATTTTTTTTAGCTTTTTCGTAGCGAGAGTTATAGCTGTAAGAATCTGAAATTAAAAAAAAATCAATACCTACCTAAATAACAAAGTTCTATACTACAGCTGTCAAATTATGACAGGCGGGTGTAAATTTTTTTAAGCTTTTTTCATATAGAGGATTGTAGCTATACGAATCCGAAATTAAAAATTTTTTAGTACCTAAATAACAAACTTTTATACGACAGCTGTCAAATTTTGACAGGTAAGTGTCAATTTATTTAAACTTTTTTCGTAGCGAGGGTTAAAGCTGTAATAATCCTAAATTAAAAAATTTTTCAGTACCCAAATAACAAAGTTCTATACGACAGCTGTCAAATTATGACAGGCGGGTGTAAATTTTTTTAATCTTTTTTCATATAGAGGATTATAGCTGTACAAATCCGAAATTTAAAAATTTTTCAGTGATTAAATAACAAAGTTCCATACGACAGCTGTCAAATTTTGACAGGTAAGTGTCAATTTTTTAAAAGTTTTTTCGTAACGAGGATTATAGCTGTAAGAATCCCAAATTGAAAAAATTTTCAGTACCTAAATAACAAAGTTCTATACGATAGCTGTCAAATTTTGACAGTTAAGTGTCAATTTTTTTTTAGCTTTTTCGTAGCGAGAGTTATAGCTGTAAGAGTCCGAAATTATAAAATTATCAGGTCCCTAAATAACAAAGTTCTATACGATAGCTGTCAAATTTTGACAGGTAAGTGTCAATTTTTTTTTAGATTATTTGTAACGAGGGTTATAGCTGTAAGAATCCTAAATTTAAAAATTTGTCAGTACCTAAATGACACAGTTTTATACGATAGCTGTCAAATTTTGACAGGTAAGTGTCAATTTTTTTTTTAGATTTTTTGTAACGAGGGTTATAGCTGTAAGAATACTAAATTAAAAAATTTCTCAGTTCCTAAATAACAAAGTTCTATACGACAGCTGTCATTTTGACAGGTAAATATCAAGTTTTTTTTAAGGTTTTCTTGTATCTAGGATTATAGCTGTAAGAATCCGAAATTTAAAAAAATTTCAGTACCTAAATAACAAAGTTCTTTACTACAGCTGTCAGATTTTGACAGGTAAGTGTAATTTTTTTTTAGCTTTTTCGTATAGATTATTATAGCTGTAAGAATCCAAAATTTAAAAAATTTTCCGTACCTAAATAACGACATTAAAAAAAAAATTTAAAAAAAAAGAAAAAAAAAGCACTGGGGTTTGAACCCACGACCTTCGTCTCCAAAATCAACAGCCTCTACTACTACGCTACCGAAGCTTAGAGAGTGATTTGTGGTAAATAGGATATTAATGACGTATTCGATATTACATAGAACGTTGAGTATTAAAGATACACACAAATAATACACTTTTTTCAATTATTTTTGGTCAACCACAAAGAAAAAGGTGCAAGACAGGTGTTTCATACATTAAATTCTCTCCAAATATTATAAAAACTATAAAAATTGAAGGTAATATGCCTCCTGCAAGCCATTTTTATTATTACAAGTACGGGATAAATGCGATATTTTCCCCCTTATTTTTGGTCAAACGAAAAAGATAAAGGTTCAAGGTAGGTATTTCCCATAAAAGACGTAGTCTAAATGGTCTAATTCCTCAAAAAAATCAATTTGGAAATCGCATTTTTCATCTATTTTTGACAGATGGTATAAAAGTTAAAGTTCAGGAAAACGCACGTGGTTAAAACCATGGCCAACTTTTTCTAAATCGAATGGTGTTAGAATTTGAAAATTGTGCCTGTTTCCGCACCCAAAAAAGCTACTTTGCTCAAATTTGCGAATATATTTTGATAAGTTTGGACATGCAGGAATATTGAGAAGTAATCAGCGCATATTTTGAGAAAAAAATAAAACGGTTTTGTTAAAAATTGAATAAGCTACAGTCGATATAGTAAAACCTCTGGTGAAGGAACCTATAAAAAAATCATAAACTAATTTTTTTGAGCCACAAAATATGTTTTCCCAAAGATCGCTTATAATACAAATTAAAGCTTCTTTATCCGTTGATATAGTGTACCAAGAAAAAATTCAAAATGTTATATATTATAGACACTTGCAGAATTATTTAAGCAAACCAGTGCAACGCCAACAGAAATTACGGGAAAAAGTTTATAAGCTGCCGTTTTTTCCGTATTAAAGATAAAAAAACGAAAAAATATCTCTTAAATACAATTTGACGGCTCTATCCGCTAAAGTATACAACGTTTCAATCAAAAGTCGTTTTCCGTACGAAAAAAAATAAACGGAATAAAAACGGAGAAAAAAATCACGCCTTACACTGTGGTTTCCAGTTTCTTACCATTTTCGGCAATTTCCATTCCAGTTAGGTATAGAACGATATATTGGAAAAAGGTAGATTTTGAGATGGCCTAACCGATTATCCAAACCGCATGACGATTGGATGCACCCAATTCGACTTATTAGCGATCCAAGAGGTACCATTTTCGACCAAATTTTGACTTTGAAAAAATCAAAAAAATTACTTCCAAACTTTCGATCGCGCTCACAAACAATAGGGTTCTGTAGCCCACGGTCGTCTACGCGTCGAAAAAGTTTAAATCGAAAAAACTAATTTTTGTGGCCTGTATTGAATGCCAACGAGATCCCGATATTTCTCGACTTTAAAAATTAATAACTTTTTTCCGGCACACCCTGTATATTCGAAATTTTTACACAACGTACCCCCACTATTCCTTTGTAAACCCAAAAAGTTTCAATTGTCCCACATTAACCGTTTCCGAGAAAAAAAATCGCAAATGTGAAAATGTCGAAACTGACGACGCCGCCGACGCCGACGCCGCCGACACGGACAACATACGCACATATTTCAAATGAAGCAGACGATATAGTGCAAAATTTTCGGGAAGCAGTCGGGGTTGCCGTGATTCCGCGTGAAGGCGACGAATAACATATCGCGGAAAGCGATATGTTAACTAGACTGGGTACATATCGCTAATCGTCAGCCGAGAGTGCATCTAATATTAGTACTAAAAAAATTATTTTCTTTTCCTTTTCTCTATTTACTATTGCTTTTTTTACCTCACCTTCCTGCGGAACGTGAAGGGGAAACATATCGCCAAATTGTCATTATAACAACTAACAAAAAATAAAAAATAAAAAAACGGATGCAAAATTTCCGGTTTCTCGTATAGATAGGTAGTTTTTGAAGACGGCATCGTATATTGCTCGACGTCCTATTTCCATTGCCGTCTCGCTCGATTCGCTACGACTTTTCATTACTGAAATATATGTTATTTAATATTATGATATTGATATGGACATTTTTTATAGGTGCTTTTAAACTCGCACACCTTTGTGCAATGTGGGATATACTTTTCATATTTCATTATCACATTATCAGCTAATAAATTTGTGGAAATATTATTGTGCCGAGCCCTTCGGGCACGGCACTGCTCGAGTTCGTTCATTTAATTTTATACTTTTGACAAAACCATTTGTTAGCAAGCCCTAACTGTTAAGCACTTCGATTCGTGTTCAATAAAATATGTGTAATTTCTTCACAACTCATGTCGCAATAAAAATATAAGTATGTGTAATTTTTTACTGCTCAAGTTCGTTTGTTTCGTACTGATGATTGACGCTGTAAGAATCTGAAATTCAATCATATTTATGATTATTTTGGTAAATAAGAAAGTTTTATACGACAGCTACCATTTTGACAGGTAAAAGTCAAGTTTTTTAAAGCTTTTTTTTGTATCTGAGAGTATAGCTGTAAGAGTCCAAAATTTAAAAAAATTTCAGAGGTAACAAAGTTCTACACAACAGCTGTCAAATTTTGACAGGTAAGCGTCAATTTTTTTTTAACCTTTTTCATAGCGAGGGCTATAGCTGTAAGAATCCTAAGTTGAAAAAATTTTCAGTTAATAAATAACAAAGTTTTATACGACAGCTGTAAGATTTTGACAGTTAAGTGTCAATTTTTTTTTAGCTTTTTCGTAACGAGGATTATAGCTGTAAGAATCCTAAATTGAAAATTTTCTCAGTTCCCAAATAACAAAGTTCTATACGACAGCTGTTATTTTGACAGTTAATTTTCAATTTAGGATTAAAACGGTATAATTCTACAAATACTATAATATATAACATTTCGATCAAAAGTTGTTTTTCGTACGAAAAACAATGATAACCGTAAAAGAATCGTTTCTTAAATAGTAATTCTTACTTTTTTATAATTTGCACCCTTTTTATTACCGGTAGGTATAGAAAAATATATTTGAAAAAAAGTAGTATTTAAGATGACCTAAGCTAATCTCCAAACCAAAAGTGTGTTAGACGCACCCAATTCGATTTATTAACGATCCAACATGACTCTACATTGATTTTTAAAAAAATCAAAAAATTGACTTTCCAACTTTCGATCGCGTTCGCAAACAACAGTGTTTTGTAGCCCAACATCGTCTACATGCCAAAAAAGTTTAAATCGATTAAAATGATTTTTGCCACCTGTATCGCGCTACAACGAAAAAAAAACATATTTTTCAACTTTGACTTAAATAACTTTTTTCCGGTACACCCTGTATATTGGAAATTGTTCCCAGAACGTGCCCCTACTATTCCTCTCTACGTCCAGAAATTTTTTATCGTTTTGCTCTAACCGTTTCCGAGAAAAAAATTCGCGAATATCGAAATATCGAACAGCCTCCCACCACGTGGCGATGCATTTTCAATGTCGGAACGTCATCTTTAAAATCGAGATTACAACTATTTCTGAAACATTTTGGCAAATATTTTGGTCAATAAAATTAGAAGAAGGTTCAAGGTAGATATTCCATCCGATTTAAAATCTGGAAATCTTCTTATTAGTCTAGCAAGTCAAGCTCAAAACACCAATTTTTCGCCATTTTTGACAGCCGGTTTTTTAGAATTAATTTACTTACATTAACCAAAGCAGTCAAAGCACTCTAGTCAAAATTGAATGGTATTAGAATTTGCAAATTTTGCTTGTTTCCGCACTCAAAAACTCGATTTTTCTTAAACTTACGAATATATTTTAATAAGTTTGGATATGTAGAGGTGTTGAGAATAAATCAGCGCGTCTTTTGGGAAAAAATAAAACGGTTTTGTTAAAAATTGAATAAGCTAGTCGATATAGTAAAACGTCGGATAAAAATATCTCTTGATAAAAAAAAAAATAAATTATAAATTAATTTTTTTGAGCCACAAATGATGTTTTTTCAGAGCGCGTTTACTATGCAAACTTAAGCTTGTTTATCGGTTGATATGGTGGATCAAGAAAAAATTCAAAAAGTTATATTTATAGACACTTGCAGAAGTATTTAACAAACCAGTGCGACGCCAACAGAAATTACTGGAAAAAATTCATAGGCTGTCGTTTTTTCCGTATTAAAGATAAAGAAACGAAAAATATCTTTAAAATACAATTTGAAGAGCTCTATCCGCTAAAGTATACAACGTTTCGATCAAAAGTCGTTTTCCGTACGAAAAAAAATAAAAACTGCGAAAAAATCACGCTTTCCAGTTTCTTACAATTTTTGATCATTTGCATTCCAGTTAGGTATAGAACGATATATTGGAAAAAGGTAGTTTTTGAGATAGCCTAAACGATTATCAAAACCGAATGTTGATCGGATGCACCCAATTCGACTTATTAGCGATCCAAGAGGTACCATTTTTGATCAATTTTCAACTTTAGAAAAATCAAAAAAATTACTTCCAAACTTTCGATCGCGCTCACAAACAATAGGGTTCTGTAGCTCACGGTCGTCTACGCGTCGAAAAAGTTTAAATCAAAAAAACTCATTTTTACGAACTGTATCGAATCCCAACGAGAATCCGATAATTATCGACTTTAAAAATTAATAACTTTTTTCCGGCACACCCTGTATATTCGAAATTTTCACACAACGTACCTCCACTATTCCTCTCTAAACTGAAAAAGTTTCAATCGTCCCACTCTTACCGTTTCCGAGAAAAGAAATCGCAAATGTGAAAATGTCGAAACTGACGACGACAATTTATTTAAAATGTAGCCGCCGTATATAATACTAGACTGGGTACATATCGCTAATCGTCAGCCGAGAGTGCATCTAATATTAGTACTAAAAAAAAATTTACAATAAAAAAATACTTTTCTTTTCTTTCTCTCTATTTACTATTGCTTTTTTTGCCTCACCTTCCTGCGGAACGTGAAGGGGAAACATATCGCCAAATTGTCATTATAACAACTGACCAAAACTAGACAATGGTGCAAAATTTCCATTTTCTCGTATAGATAGGTAGTTTTCGGAGGCGGTGCCTCAACGTCCCGTTTCCAATGCCGCCTCGCTCGTCTGTCGGCCATATTGCAATCTCTTTGTCCACCTATATGTATAGTTTTATTTGTGGGGTCATACCGCCTAACGGCGGTATAAAGTACATTTTCATGTTACGTTATATGTTTTACGACGTACTTAGTTATTTCACACAATATTATCATTATTACTACAGAGATTATGCATAGTTTTTTAACAATCAAAGATTATGCATAGTTTTTTCACAACCAAAGATCGGTGAAGATTATGGCATAGTCTTATGACAAACAAAGATTATGGCATATTTTTTATGACAAACAAATTTTAAGGCATAGTCTTATGACAAACAAAGATTACGGCATAGTCTTATGACAAACAAATATTATGGCATAGTCTTATGACAAACAAAGATTATGGCATAGTCTTATGACAAACAAAGTTTAAGGCATAGATAGTCTTATGACAAACAAAGATTTTGGTATAGTCTTATGACAAACAAACATTAGTGCATAGTCTTATGACAAACAAAGATTACGGCATAGTCTTATGACAAACAAAGTTTAAGGCATAGTCTTCTGACAAACAAAGATTATGGCATAGTCTTATGACATTCAAAGATTTTGGCATAGTCTTATGACAAACAAATATTATGGCATAGTTTTATAACAACCAAAGATTATGTATATTTTTATGACAAACAAATTTTAAGGCATAGTCTTATGACAAACAAAGTTTAAGGCATAGTCTTATGACAAACAAAGATTTTGGCATAGTCTTATGACAAACAAATATTATGGCATAGTTTTTTCACAACCAAAGATTGGGCATAGTTTTTTCACAACCAAAGTTTAGGCATCGTTTTTTCACAACCAAAGATTAGGCATAGTTTTATAACAAACAAAGATTAGGCATAGTTTTTTCACAACCAAAGTTTAGGCACAGTTTTTTCACAACCAAAGATTAGGCATAGTTTTTTCACAACCAAGGATGGTCTTATCAATTACGTATAATTTTTGATTTTCTTTAAAAAATTCATAAAAACGTTATTTTGTATATTTTCTTTGCTATTTGTGAGTTTTACGTTATTTTCCTTGAAGATTTATAGAAAAGTTATATATTTTCGAATTTTAAATTTTTGAAATTTTTTCATGTATAGTCATGAAAATTTGATGAAATCAATAAGGTAACATTTTCCTCGGAAAGTATAAGAGATATGGCAACAATGTATATAACTATTAAGTAGCATCCTTACGAGATCTTCACTTTAAGTTCTTAGTAATTTTTTGTAGGTCTTATAGTTTTTGAGATATGGAATTAAAAGTGGTTTTCATATATTTGGCAATATCTCGGAACTGATAAAACTTAGATAAAAACTTTTTAAATAAAAAAGTAGCCTTTTTCTATTCTCCATATAAAAAGTTATATTAATTTCTATTCTAAAAGCGATAGTAAGGGACGTATTGAGGAAAATGTAAAAACTGGCAGAAATATTAGATTTTTGGTATTTTTTTAAAAATTCATAAAATCGTACTGGGTACATATCGCTAATCGTCAGCCGAGAGTGCATCTATTATTAGTACTAAAAATTTGTATTTAAAAAGAATTTTTCTTAGTTTCTTTTTTCTATGTTTTCTATTGCTTTTTTTGCCTCACCTTCCTGCGGAACGTGAAGGGAAAACATATCGCCAAATCGTCATTATAACAACTGACCAAAACTACACAATGATGCAAAATTTCCGTTTTCTCGTATAGATAGGTAGTTTTCTGAGACGGCGCCATATAGGTGCTCTTTAAAAGTTTTATACGACAGCTGTCATTTTGACAGGTAACTGTAATTTTTTTTTAAAGCTTTTCTTGTATCTTGCATTATAGATGTAAGAATCCGAAATTTAAAAAAATTTCAGTATCTAAATAACAAAGTTTTATACGACAGCTGTCAGATTTTGACAGGTAAGTTTCAATTTTTTTTTAGCTTTTTCGTAGCGAGAGTTACTACTGTAAGAATCCTAAATTGAAAATTTTTTCAGTTTCTAAATAACAAAGTTTTATACCATAGCTGTCAAATTTTGACAGGTAAGTGTCAATTAGAACAATATATTTGAAAAAAGTAGTATTTGAGATGACCTAAGCGAATCTCCAAACCAAAAATATGTGGGGCGCACGCAATTCGATTTATTATCGATCCAACATGCCCCTACATTGATTTAAAAAAAATCAGAAAATTGACTTCCCAACTTCCGATCGCCTTGGCAAACAATAGGCTTCTGTAGCCGACGGTCGTCTATGCGCCGAAAAAGTTTAAATCAAAAAAACTCATTTTTACGACCTGTGTCGAATGCCAACGAGATCCCGATATTTCTCCACTTTAAAAATTAATAACTTTTTTTCGGCACACCCTGTATATTCGAAATTTTTACACAATGTACCCCCACTATTCCTATCTAAACCCTAAAAGTTTCAATCGTCCCACTCTAACCGTTTCCGAGAAAAAAAAATCGCAACTGTGAAAATGTCTTACATAGACGAAATTGTTCAAGAGCTGATCGGGGTTTTCGAGATTCCGCGCGGAAGAGACGTATATAATACTAGACTGGGTACATATCGCTAATCGTCAGCCGAGAGTGCATCTAATATTAGTACTAAAAAAATAATTTTCTTTTTCTTTTCTCTATTTACTATTGCTTTTTATACCTCACCTTCCTGCGGAACGTGAAGGAGAAACATATCGCCAAATTGTCATTATAACAACTGACAAAAACTAAAATATAAAAAAACGGTTGCAAAATTTCCGGTTTCTCGTATAGATAGGTAGTTTTTGGAGACGGCATCGTATAGTGGTCGACGTCCTATTTCCAATGCCGTCTCGCTCGATTCGCTACGACTTTTCGTTACTAAAATATATGATATTAACTATTCGTACATAGATAGCTGATAAATTGTTGAAAATTTTATTGTGCCGAGCCCTTTGGGCACGGCACTGTTGGAGTTCGTTCGTTTCATTTTATACTTTTGACAAAACCATTTGTTAGCAACCTCTAATTTTGAAACATTTCAATTCGTGATAAAAAATAAATTTAGTTTCTTCACAAACCTAGTTGATTTTTTTTGTACCGAGGATTGTCGCTGTAAGAATCCAAAATTTAAAAGACTTTCAGTACCTACCTACCTAAATAACGAAATATTAAAAAAATAAAAAGACGCGCCTGGAATTGAACCCGGGATCATCGTGACCAAAAGTCGTAATCTAATATATACCACTAGGCCACCGACCACTTTAAAAACAATATAGAATATTATTGCCTTATTAAAGATAAAGAAACAATAAAAATACTTTTTATTGTAGTTTTTTTTTATGATCCAAAGTAGTATTTGAGATGACCTAAACGAATCTCCAAATCAAAAATATGTGGGACGCACCTAATTCGAATTATTAACGATCCAACATGTCCCTACATTGATTTTAAAAAAATCAAAAAATTGACTTCCCAACATCCGATCACGTTGGTAAACAATAGGCTTCTGTAGCCGACGGTCGTCTACGCGTCGAAAAAATTTAAATCGAGAAAACCTATTTTTACGACCTGTATCGAATTTCAACGAGAAACCGATATTTTTTGACTTTGGGGTTTAACAACTTTTTTTCGGCACACCCTGTATATTCGAAATTTTCACACAATGTACCCCCACTATTCCTCTCTAAACCCAAAAAGTTTCAATCGTCCCACTCTAACCGTTTCCGAGAAAAAAAATCGCAAATGTGAAAATGTCTTACATAGACGAAATTGTTCAAGAGCCGATCGGGGTTTTCGAGATTCCGCGCGGAAGAGACGTATATAATACTAGACTGGGTACATATCGCTAATCGTCAGCCGAGAGTGCATCTATTATTAGTACTAAAAAAATAATTTTCTTTTTCTTTTCTCTATTTACTATTGCTTTTTATACCTCACCTTCCTGCGGAACGTGAAGGAGAAACATATCGCCAAATTGTCATTATAACAACTGACAAAAACTAAAAAATAAAAAAACGGGTGCAAAATTTCCGGTTTCTCGTATAGATAGGTAGTTTTTGGAGACGGCATCGTATAGTGGTCGACGTCCTATTTCCAGTGCCGTCTCGCTCGATTCGCTACGACTTTTCGTTACTGAAATATATGATATTAACTATTCTTACATAGATAGCTGATAAATTGGTGAACATTTTATTGTGCCGAGCCCTTTGGGCACGGCACTGTTGGAGATCGTTCGTTTCATTTTATACTTTTGACAAAACCATTTGTTAGCAACCTCTAATTTTGAAACATTTCAATTCGTGATAAAAAATAAATTTAGTATCTTCACAAACCTAGTTGATTTTTTTCGTACCGAGGATTGTCGCTGTAAGAATCCAAAATTTAAAAGACTTTCAGTACCTACCTACCTAAATAACGAAATATAAAAAAAATAAAAAAGACGCGCCTGGAATTGAACCCGGGATCATCGTGACCAAAAGTCGTAATCTAATATATACCACTAGGCCACCGACCACTTTAAAAACAATATAGAATATTATTGCCTTATTAAAGATAAAGAAACAAAAAAAATACTTTTTATTGTAGTTTTTTTTTATGATCCAAAGTAGAATTTGAGATGACCTAAACGAATCTCCAAATCAAAAATATGTGGGACGCACCCAATTCGATTTTTTAACGATCCAACATGTCCCTACATTGATTTTAAAAAAATCAAAAAATTGACTTCCCAACATCCGATTACGTTGGTAAACAATAGGCTTCTGTAGCCGACGGTCGTCTACGCGTCGAAAAAATTTAAATCGAGAAAACTTATTTTTACGACCTGTATCGAATTTCAACGAGAAACCGATATTTTTTGACTTTGGGGTTTAACAACTTTTTTTCGGCACACCCTGTATATTCGAAATTTTCACACAACGTACCCCCACTATTCCTCTCTAAACCCAAAAAGTTTCAATCGTCCCACTCTAACCGCTTCCGAGAAAAAAAATCGCAAATGTGAAAATGTCTTACATAGACGAAATTGTTCAAGAGCCGATCGGGGTTTTCGAGATTCCGCGCGGAAGAGACGTATATAATACTAGACTGGGTACATATCGCTAATCGTCAGCCGAGAGTGCATCTAATATTAGTACTAAAAAATAATTTTCTTTTCCTTTTCTCTATTTACCATTGCTTTTTTTACCTCACCTTCCTGCGGAACGTGAAGGGGAAACATATCGCCAAATTGTCATTATAACAACTAACAAAAACTAAAAAATAAAAAAACCCATGAAAAATTTCCGGTTTCTCGTATAGATAGGTACTTTTTGAAGACGGCATCGTATATTGCTCGACGTCCTATTTCCATTGTCGTCTCGCTCGATTGGCTACGACTTTTCATTATAAAAAATATATATGTTATTTAATATTATGATATTGATATGGACATTTATCGGTGCTTTTAAACTCGCACACCTTTGTGCAATGTGGGATATACTTTTCATATTTCATTATCATTATCACATTATCAGCTAATAAATTTGTGGAAATATTATTGTGCCGAGCCCTTCGGGCACGGCACTGCTCGAGATCGTTCATTTAATTTTATACTTTTGACAAAACCATTTGTTAGCAAGCCCTAACTGTTAAGCACTTCGATTCGTGTTCAATAAAATATGTGTAGTTTCTTCACAACCCAGGTCGCAATAAAAATATAACTATGTGTAATTTTTTACTGCTCAAGTTCGTTTTTTTCGTACTGATGATTGACGCTGTAAGAATCTGAAATTCAATCATTTTTATGATTATTTTGGTAAATAAGAGAGTTTTATACGACAGCTACCATTTTGACAGGTAAATGTCAAGTTTTTTAAAGCTTTTCTTGAATCTGAGAGTATAGCTGTAAGAGTCCAAAATTTAAAAAAAATTTCAGAGGTAACAAAGTTCTACACAATAGCTGTCAAATTTTGACAGGTAAGCGTCAATTTTTTTTAACCTTTTTCGTAGCGAGGGCTATAGCTGTAAGAATCCTAAGTTGAAAAAATGTTCAGTTCAAGAATGCACTCTACAGGGATCTCGTTAACCATGCAAGATACAGACATGGTTAAATTAGAGAAAAGTTGCGCATTACTGAATCCTGTAACGTCATGTTTTCAAATTTAAAAAATTCCGAATGCTCCCGAAGATATTTGGATAAAACCGAATTTTCGCGATTTCGTTTGATTTATGATTTTATTTGGGGAGACTTGTCAAAATTATATAATAAATTTAACATTCTCATTGCCACTTTTTCTCTCCTACAAGATGGTTTAATTACATTTTTGATCCGACGTTTCGTTTAGTCACAACCATCATCAACTTTGTTATTTTAAATAGTAGGAAAATTTTATTTTATGCTAAATAAATTCTACGCCTTATTCTTAATCTAACTGTGTATCACATTTATTATTTATTAAACGTTTCGATATTTAAAAACACATCATCAATGAAAATAGACACATTATCGAAAATATTTTTGTTTTTATTGTTGTATTTAAACACTAGTTGGATTTTAAAACATTTTTTTAAAAGAAACTTAGAACCTAACAGGTCTCTGTAACTAAGTGGCAGATCTAAAGAAACTATTTAAACAATAATTGCGAACTTCAATGTCGTCAATAAATTTTATAGCCACACATATGATGCCGAATTTAAATGGTACGTTATGTAACATAACTTATGTTTGAATAATATCATGCATTTTTTAAAAATAAAAAATATGTATTTGTATTTAATAATTAAAATTAATTATTACTTGTTGCATTTTCAGATAAGTTTTATTAGATATTACGTTTTGTTATAAGTTTCTTTTAAAAAAATGTTTTAAAATCCAACTATTTTAAATACAACAATAAAAACAAAAATATTTTCGATAATGTGCCTATTTTCATTGATGATGTGTTTTTAAATATTGAAACGTCTAATAAATAATAAGTGTGATACACCGTTAGACTAAGAATAAAGCGTAGAATTTATTAACCATAAAATAAAATTTTCCTACCTTTTAAAATAACAAAGTTGATGATGGCTGTGACCAAACGAAACGTCGGATCAAAAATGTAATTAAACAATCTTGTAGGGGAGAAAAAGTGGCAATATGAATGTGAAATTTATTTTGACATGTCTCCTCAAATAAAATCATAAATCAATTAAAATGAAATCGCGAAAATTCGGTTTTATCCAAATATCTTCAGAAGCATTCGGAATTTTTTAAATTTAAAAACATGATGTTACAGGATTCAGTAATGCACAACTTTTCTTTAATTTAACCATCTCTGTATCTTCTATGGTTTATGAGATCCCTGTAGAGTGCATTCTTATCTGGGACACCCTGTATATAACATTTCGTTCAAAAGTTGTTTTTCGTACGAAAAAAAATAAAAACCGAAGAATCGTATGCGTAATAGGTACATGGCGGGCAAGAATCGTGTCTTAAATAGTAATTCTTACTTTTTATAATTTGCACCATTTATATTACCGATAGGTATAGAACAATATATTTGAAAAAAGTAGTATTTGAGATGACCTAAACGAATCTCCAAACCAAAAGTGTGTCAGACGCATCCAATTCGATTTATTAACGATCCAACATGACCCTACATTGATTTTAAAAAAATCAAAAAATTGACTGCCCAACTTTCGATCGCGTTCGCAAACAATAGTGTTTTGTAGCCGAACGTCGTCTACATGCCAAAAAAGTTTAAATCGATTAAAATGATTTTTGCCACCTGTATCGCGCTATAACAAAAAAAAACATACTTTTCAACTTCGACCTTAATAACTTTTTTCCGGTTCACCCTGTATATTGGAAATTGTTTCCAGAACGTGCCCCTACTATTCCTCTCTACGTCCAGAAAATTTTTATCGTTTTGCTCTAACCGTTTCCGAGAAAAAAATTCGCGAATATCGAAATATCGAACAGACTCCCACCACGTGGCGACGCATTTTCAATGTCGAAACGTCATTTTTAAAATCGAGATTACAACTATTTCTGAAACATTTTGGGCAAATATTTTGGTCAATAAAATTAGAAGAAGGTTCAAGGTAGATATTCCATCCGATTTAAAATCTGGAAATATTCTTATTACTTAAGCAAGTCAAGCTCAAAACACCAATTTTTCGCCATTTTTGACAGCTGGTTTTTTAGAATTAATTTACTTACATTAACCAAAGCAGTCAAAGCACTCTAGTCAAAATTGAATAGTATTAGAATTTGCAAATGTTGCTTGTTTCCGCACTCAAAAACTTAATTTTTCTTAAACTTACGAATATATTTTAATAATTTTGGATATGTAGAGGTGTTCAGAAGAAATCAGCGCATGTTTAGGCAGAAAAATAAAAACGGTTTTGTTAAAAGTTAAATAAGCTACTGTCGATATAGTAAAACATCAGGTAAAAGTATCTCTTGATAAATCATAAATTAATTTTTTTGAGCCACCAATGATGTTTTCATAGAGCATGCTTACAATACAAATTAAAGCTTGTTTATCCGTTGATATACTGTACCAAGAATAAACTCGAAAAGTTATATATAGCTACTTGCAAACGTGTTTAAGCGAACCAGTGCGATGCACCACCCCAATTCCGATGTGAATTTTCAGAAGCTTGCCGTTTTTTCCGTATTAAAGATAAAGAAACGAAAAATATCTCTAAAATACAATTTAAAGAGCTCTATCCGCTAAAGTATACAACGTTTCGATCAAAAGTCGTTTTCCGTACGAAAAAAAAAAATAAAAACTGCGAAAATAATAAAAACTGCGAAAAAATCACGCCTTACTCTGTGGTTTCCAGTTTCTTACAATTTTTTATCATTTCCATTCCAGTTAGGTATAGAACGATATATTGAAAAAAGGTAGTTTTTGAGATGGCCTAAACGATTATCAAAACCGAATGTTGATCGGATGCACCCAATTCGACTTATTAGCGATCCAAGAGGTACCATTTTTGACCAATTTTCAACTTTAAAAAAATCAAAAAAATTACTTCCAAACTTTCGCTCGCGCTCACAAACAATAGGGTTCTGTAGCCCACGGTCGTCTACGCGTCAAAAAAGTTTAAATCAAAAAAACTCATTTTTACGAACTGTATCGAATCCCAACGAGAATCCGATAATTATCGACTTTAAAAATTAATAACTCTTTTTCGGCACACCCTGTATATTCGAAATTTTTACACAACGTACCCCCACTATTCCTCTCTAAACTCAAAAAGTTTCAGTCGTCCCACTCTAACCGTTTCCGAGAAAAAAAATCGCAAATGTGAAAATGTCTTATATAGACGAAAATTTTGAAGAGGCGAGCGGGGTTGTCGAGATTCCACGCGGAAGAGACGTATATAATACTAGACTGGGTACATATCGCTAATCGTCAGCCGAGAGTGCATCTAATATTAGTACTAAAAAGATTTACAAAAATTTACAATAAAAAAATACTTTTCTTTTCTTTTTTTCTATTTACTATTGCTTTTTTTGCCTCACCTTCCTGCGGAACGTGAAGGGAAAACATATCGCCAAATTGTCATTATAACAACTGACCAAAACTACACAATGGTGCAAAATTTCCGTTTTCTCGTATAGATAGGTAGTTTTCTGAGACGGCGCCGTATAGGTGCTCTTTAAACTCGCACACCTTTGTGCAATGTGGGATATACTTTCCATATTTGCTCTATAAAAATATGTAAGTATTCAATCGATTAAAACATAAGCAAAAAATTATTCTTACATGGAAGCCATCAATTATCAGCTAATAAATTTGTAGAAATATAATTGTGCCGAGCCCTTCGGGCACGGCACTGTTCTAGTTCGTTCGTTTAATTATACGAGAGCTGTCACTTTGACAGGTAAGTGTAATTTTTTTGAGCTTTTTCGTAGCGAGGGTTATAGCTGTAAGAATTCGAAATTAAAAAATTTTCAGGTACCTAAAGAAGAATGTTTTATACGATAGCTGTCAAATTTTGACAGGTAAGAGTCAATTCTTTTTAGCTTTTTCGTAGCGACGATTATAGCTGTAAAAATCCTAAATTAAAAACTTTTTCAGTACCTAAATAACAAAGTTTTTTACGATAGCTGTCAGATTTTGACAGATAAGTTTCAATTTTTTTTTATCATTTTCGTAGCGAGAGTTATAGCTGTAAGAATCTTAAATTGAAAAATTTTTCAGTTCCTAAATAACAAAGTTCTATACGACAGCTGTCATTTTGATAGGTAATTTTTAATTTCGGATTAAAACGGTATAATTCTACAAATGCTATACTTATATAACATTTCGATGAAAAGTTGTTTTTCGTACGAAAAACAATGAAACCCGTAAAAGAATCGTGCCTTAAATAGTAATTCGTACTTTTTTATAATTTGCACCCTTTATATTACCGGTAGGTATAGAACAATATATTTGAAAAAAGTAGTATTTGAGATGACCTAAACGAATCTCCAAACCAAAAGTGTGTCAGATGCACCCAATTCGATTTATTAACGATCCAACATGACCCTACATTGATTTTAAAAAAATCAAAAAATTGACTTCCCAACTTTCGATCGCGTTCGAAAACAATAGTGTTTTGTAGCCGAACGTCGTTTACATGCCAAAAAAGTTTAAATCGATTAAAATGATTTTTGCCACCTGTATCGCGCTATAACGAAAAAAAACATATTTTTCAACTTTGACTTTAATAACTTTTTTCCGGTACACCCTGTATATTGGAAATTGTTCCCAGAACGTGCCCCGACTATTACTCTCTACGTCCAGAAAGTTTGAATCGTTTTGCTCTAACCGTTTCCGAAGAAAAAATTCGCGAATATCGAAATGTCGAACAACCTCCTACCACGTGGCGACGGATTATCAATGTCGGAACGCCATCTTTAAAATCGAGATTATAACTATCTCTAAAACATTTTGGGCAAATATTTTGGTCAATAAAATTAGAAGAAGGTTCAAGGTAGATATTCCATCCAATTTAAAATCAGGAAATGTTCTTATAAGACTAGCAAGTCAAGCTCAAAACACCCATTTTTTGCCATTTTTGACAGCCGGATTTTTAGAATTATAATTTACATCAATATCAAGGCACTCTCGTTAAAAGAGAATGGTGTTAGAATTTGTAAATTGTGCCTGTTTCCGCACCCAAAAAAGCGACTTTTCTCAAATTTACGAATATATTTTGATAAGTTTGGATATGTAGAGTTATTAAGAAGAAATCAACGCGTGTTTTTAGAGAAAAATAAAACGTTTTTGTTAAAAATTAAATTAGTTACAGTCGATATAGTAAAACGTCTGGTGAAGAAACCTATAAAAACATTATAAATTAATTTTTTTGAGCCACAAAATATGATTTTCCAGGGTGCGCTTACTATGCAAACTAAAGCTTGTTTATCCGTCGATATGGTGGATCAAGAAAAAATTCAAAATGTTATATATTATAGACACTTGCAGAATTATTTAAGCAAGCCAGTGCAACGCCAACAGAAATTACGGGAAAAAGTTCATAAGCTGCCGTTTTTTCCGTATTAAAGATAAAGAAACGAAAAAATATCTCTTAAATACAATTTGACGGCTCTATCCGCTAAAGTATACAACGTTTCGATTAAAAAACGTTTTCCGTAGGAAACGAAAGGAAGAAAAATAAAAACGGCGAAAAAATCACGCCTTACTCTGTGGTTTCCAGTTTCTTACAATTTTTGATAATTTCCATTCCAGTTAGGTATAGAACAATATATTGGAAAAAGGTAGTTTTTGAGATGGCCTAACCGATTATCCATACCGAATGTCGATCGGATGCACCCAATTCGACTTATTAGCGATCCAAGAGGTACCATTTTGGACCAAATTTTGACTTTAAAAAAATAAAAAAAATTATTTCCAAACTTTCGATCGCGCTCACAAACAATAGGCTTCTGCAGCCGACGGTCGTCTACGCGTCGAAAAAGTTTAAATCGAAAAAACTAATTTTTGTAGCCTGTATCGAATGCCAACGAAATCCCGATATTTCTCGACTTTAAAAATTAATAATTTTTTTCCGGCACACCCTGTATATTCGAAATTTTTACACAACGTACCCCCACTATTCCTCTCTAAACCCAAAAAGTTTCAAGCGTCCCACTCTAACCGTTTCCGAGAAAAAAAATCGCAAATGTGAAAATATCTTACATAGACGAAATTGTTCAAGAGCCGATCGGGGTTTTCGAGATTCCGCGCGGAAGAGACGTATATAATACTAGACTGGGTACATATCGCTAATCGTCAGCCGAGAGTGCATCTAATATTAGTACTAAAAAAATTATTTTCTTTTCCTTTTCTCTATTTACTATTGCTTTTTTTACCTCACCTTCCTGCGGAACGTGAAGGGGAAACATATCGCCAAATTGTCATTATAACAACTAACAAAAAATAAAAAATAAAAAAACGGATGCAAAATTTCCGGTTTCTCGTATAGATAGGTAGTTTTTGAAGACGGCATCGTATATTGCTCGACGTCCTATTTCCATTGCCGTCTCGCTCGATTCGCTACGACTTTTCATTACTGAAATATATGTTATTTAATATTATGATATTGATATGGACATTTTTTATAGGTGCTTTTAAACTCGCACACCTTTGTGCAATGTGGGATATACTTTTCATATTTCATTATCACATTATCAGCTAATAAATTTGTGGAAATATTATTGTGCCGAGCCCTTCGGGCACGGCACTGCTCGAGTTCGTTCATTTAATTTTATACTTTTGACAAAACCATTTGTTAGCAAGCCCTAACTGTTAAGCACTTCGATTCGTGTTCAATAAAATATGTGTAATTTCTTCACAACTCATGTCGCAATAAAAATATAAGTATGTGTAATTTTTTACTGCTCAAGTTCGTTTGTTTCGTACTGATGATTGACGCTGTAAGAATCTGAAATTCAATCATATTTATGATTATTTTGGTAAATAAGAAAGTTTTATACGACAGCTACCATTTTGACAGGTAAAAGTCAAGTTTTTTAAAGCTTTTTTTTGTATCTGAGAGTATAGCTGTAAGAGTCCAAAATTTAAAAAAATTTCAGAGGTAACAAAGTTCTACACAACAGCTGTCAAATTTTGACAGGTAAGCGTCAATTTTTTTTTAACCTTTTTCATAGCGAGGGCTATAGCTGTAAGAATCCTAAGTTGAAAAAATTTTCAGTTAATAAATAACAAAGTTTTATACGACAGCTGTAAGATTTTGACAGTTAAGTGTCAATTTTTTTTTAGCTTTTTCGTAACGAGGATTATAGCTGTAAGAATCCTAAATTGAAAATTTTCTCAGTTCCCAAATAACAAAGTTCTATACGACAGCTGTTATTTTGACAGTTAATTTTCAATTTAGGATTAAAACGGTATAATTCTACAAATACTATAATATATAACATTTCGATCAAAAGTTGTTTTTCGTACGAAAAACAATGATAACCGTAAAAGAATCGTTTCTTAAATAGTAATTCTTACTTTTTTATAATTTGCACCCTTTTTATTACCGGTAGGTATAGAAAAATATATTTGAAAAAAAGTAGTATTTAAGATGACCTAAGCTAATCTCCAAACCAAAAGTGTGTTAGACGCACCCAATTCGATTTATTAACGATCCAACATGACTCTACATTGATTTTTAAAAAAATCAAAAAATTGACTTTCCAACTTTCGATCGCGTTCGCAAACAACAGTGTTTTGTAGCCCAACATCGTCTACATGCCAAAAAAGTTTAAATCGATTAAAATGATTTTTGCCACCTGTATCGCGCTACAACGAAAAAAAAACATATTTTTCAACTTTGACTTAAATAACTTTTTTCCGGTACACCCTGTATATTGGAAATTGTTCCCAGAACGTGCCCCTACTATTCCTCTCTACGTCCAGAAATTTTTTATCGTTTTGCTCTAACCGTTTCCGAGAAAAAAATTCGCGAATATCGAAATATCGAACAGCCTCCCACCACGTGGCGATGCATTTTCAATGTCGGAACGTCATCTTTAAAATCGAGATTACAACTATTTCTGAAACATTTTGGCAAATATTTTGGTCAATAAAATTAGAAGAAGGTTCAAGGTAGATATTCCATCCGATTTAAAATCTGGAAATCTTCTTATTAGTCTAGCAAGTCAAGCTCAAAACACCAATTTTTCGCCATTTTTGACAGCCGGTTTTTTAGAATTAATTTACTTACATTAACCAAAGCAGTCAAAGCACTCTAGTCAAAATTGAATGGTATTAGAATTTGCAAATTTTGCTTGTTTCCGCACTCAAAAACTCGATTTTTCTTAAACTTACGAATATATTTTAATAAGTTTGGATATGTAGAGGTGTTGAGAATAAATCAGCGCGTCTTTTGGGAAAAAATAAAACGGTTTTGTTAAAAATTGAATAAGCTAGTCGATATAGTAAAACGTCGGATAAAAATATCTCTTGATAAAAAAAAAAATAAATTATAAATTAATTTTTTTGAGCCACAAATGATGTTTTTTCAGAGCGCGTTTACTATGCAAACTTAAGCTTGTTTATCGGTTGATATGGTGGATCAAGAAAAAATTCAAAAAGTTATATTTATAGACACTTGCAGAAGTATTTAACAAACCAGTGCGACGCCAACAGAAATTACTGGAAAAAATTCATAGGCTGTCGTTTTTTCCGTATTAAAGATAAAGAAACGAAAAATATCTTTAAAATACAATTTGAAGAGCTCTATCCGCTAAAGTATACAACGTTTCGATCAAAAGTCGTTTTCCGTACGAAAAAAAATAAAAACTGCGAAAAAATCACGCTTTCCAGTTTCTTACAATTTTTGATCATTTGCATTCCAGTTAGGTATAGAACGATATATTGGAAAAAGGTAGTTTTTGAGATAGCCTAAACGATTATCAAAACCGAATGTTGATCGGATGCACCCAATTCGACTTATTAGCGATCCAAGAGGTACCATTTTTGATCAATTTTCAACTTTAGAAAAATCAAAAAAATTACTTCCAAACTTTCGATCGCGCTCACAAACAATAGGGTTCTGTAGCTCACGGTCGTCTACGCGTCGAAAAAGTTTAAATCAAAAAAACTCATTTTTACGAACTGTATCGAATCCCAACGAGAATCCGATAATTATCGACTTTAAAAATTAATAACTTTTTTCCGGCACACCCTGTATATTCGAAATTTTCACACAACGTACCTCCACTATTCCTCTCTAAACTGAAAAAGTTTCAATCGTCCCACTCTTACCGTTTCCGAGAAAAGAAATCGCAAATGTGAAAATGTCGAAACTGACGACGACAATTTATTTAAAATGTAGCCGCCGTATATAATACTAGACTGGGTACATATCGCTAATCGTCAGCCGAGAGTGCATCTAATATTAGTACTAAAAAAAAATTTACAATAAAAAAATACTTTTCTTTTCTTTCTCTCTATTTACTATTGCTTTTTTTGCCTCACCTTCCTGCGGAACGTGAAGGGGAAACATATCGCCAAATTGTCATTATAACAACTGACCAAAACTAGACAATGGTGCAAAATTTCCATTTTCTCGTATAGATAGGTAGTTTTCGGAGGCGGTGCCTCAACGTCCCGTTTCCAATGCCGCCTCGCTCGTCTGTCGGCCATATTGCAATCTCTTTGTCCACCTATATGTATAGTTTTATTTGTGGGGTCATACCGCCTAACGGCGGTATAAAGTACATTTTCATGTTACGTTATATGTTTTACGACGTACTTAGTTATTTCACACAATATTATCATTATTACTACAGAGATTATGCATAGTTTTTTAACAATCAAAGATTATGCATAGTTTTTTCACAACCAAAGATCGGTGAAGATTATGGCATAGTCTTATGACAAACAAAGATTATGGCATATTTTTTATGACAAACAAATTTTAAGGCATAGTCTTATGACAAACAAAGATTACGGCATAGTCTTATGACAAACAAATATTATGGCATAGTCTTATGACAAACAAAGATTATGGCATAGTCTTATGACAAACAAAGTTTAAGGCATAGATAGTCTTATGACAAACAAAGATTTTGGTATAGTCTTATGACAAACAAACATTAGTGCATAGTCTTATGACAAACAAAGATTACGGCATAGTCTTATGACAAACAAAGTTTAAGGCATAGTCTTCTGACAAACAAAGATTATGGCATAGTCTTATGACATTCAAAGATTTTGGCATAGTCTTATGACAAACAAATATTATGGCATAGTTTTATAACAACCAAAGATTATGTATATTTTTATGACAAACAAATTTTAAGGCATAGTCTTATGACAAACAAAGTTTAAGGCATAGTCTTATGACAAACAAAGATTTTGGCATAGTCTTATGACAAACAAATATTATGGCATAGTTTTTTCACAACCAAAGATTGGGCATAGTTTTTTCACAACCAAAGTTTAGGCATCGTTTTTTCACAACCAAAGATTAGGCATAGTTTTATAACAAACAAAGATTAGGCATAGTTTTTTCACAACCAAAGTTTAGGCACAGTTTTTTCACAACCAAAGATTAGGCATAGTTTTTTCACAACCAAGGATGGTCTTATCAATTACGTATAATTTTTGATTTTCTTTAAAAAATTCATAAAAACGTTATTTTGTATATTTTCTTTGCTATTTGTGAGTTTTACGTTATTTTCCTTGAAGATTTATAGAAAAGTTATATATTTTCGAATTTTAAATTTTTGAAATTTTTTCATGTATAGTCATGAAAATTTGATGAAATCAATAAGGTAACATTTTCCTCGGAAAGTATAAGAGATATGGCAACAATGTATATAACTATTAAGTAGCATCCTTACGAGATCTTCACTTTAAGTTCTTAGTAATTTTTTGTAGGTCTTATAGTTTTTGAGATATGGAATTAAAAGTGGTTTTCATATATTTGGCAATATCTCGGAACTGATAAAACTTAGATAAAAACTTTTTAAATAAAAAAGTAGCCTTTTTCTATTCTCCATATAAAAAGTTATATTAATTTCTATTCTAAAAGCGATAGTAAGGGACGTATTGAGGAAAATGTAAAAACTGGCAGAAATATTAGATTTTTGGTATTTTTTTAAAAATTCATAAAATCGTACTGGGTACATATCGCTAATCGTCAGCCGAGAGTGCATCTATTATTAGTACTAAAAATTTGTATTTAAAAAGAATTTTTCTTAGTTTCTTTTTTCTATGTTTTCTATTGCTTTTTTTGCCTCACCTTCCTGCGGAACGTGAAGGGAAAACATATCGCCAAATCGTCATTATAACAACTGACCAAAACTACACAATGATGCAAAATTTCCGTTTTCTCGTATAGATAGGTAGTTTTCTGAGACGGCGCCATATAGGTGCTCTTTAAAAGTTTTATACGACAGCTGTCATTTTGACAGGTAACTGTAATTTTTTTTTAAAGCTTTTCTTGTATCTTGCATTATAGATGTAAGAATCCGAAATTTAAAAAAATTTCAGTATCTAAATAACAAAGTTTTATACGACAGCTGTCAGATTTTGACAGGTAAGTTTCAATTTTTTTTTAGCTTTTTCGTAGCGAGAGTTACTACTGTAAGAATCCTAAATTGAAAATTTTTTCAGTTTCTAAATAACAAAGTTTTATACCATAGCTGTCAAATTTTGACAGGTAAGTGTCAATTAGAACAATATATTTGAAAAAAGTAGTATTTGAGATGACCTAAGCGAATCTCCAAACCAAAAATATGTGGGGCGCACGCAATTCGATTTATTATCGATCCAACATGCCCCTACATTGATTTAAAAAAAATCAGAAAATTGACTTCCCAACTTCCGATCGCCTTGGCAAACAATAGGCTTCTGTAGCCGACGGTCGTCTATGCGCCGAAAAAGTTTAAATCAAAAAAACTCATTTTTACGACCTGTGTCGAATGCCAACGAGATCCCGATATTTCTCCACTTTAAAAATTAATAACTTTTTTTCGGCACACCCTGTATATTCGAAATTTTTACACAATGTACCCCCACTATTCCTATCTAAACCCTAAAAGTTTCAATCGTCCCACTCTAACCGTTTCCGAGAAAAAAAAATCGCAACTGTGAAAATGTCTTACATAGACGAAATTGTTCAAGAGCTGATCGGGGTTTTCGAGATTCCGCGCGGAAGAGACGTATATAATACTAGACTGGGTACATATCGCTAATCGTCAGCCGAGAGTGCATCTAATATTAGTACTAAAAAAATAATTTTCTTTTTCTTTTCTCTATTTACTATTGCTTTTTATACCTCACCTTCCTGCGGAACGTGAAGGAGAAACATATCGCCAAATTGTCATTATAACAACTGACAAAAACTAAAATATAAAAAAACGGTTGCAAAATTTCCGGTTTCTCGTATAGATAGGTAGTTTTTGGAGACGGCATCGTATAGTGGTCGACGTCCTATTTCCAATGCCGTCTCGCTCGATTCGCTACGACTTTTCGTTACTAAAATATATGATATTAACTATTCGTACATAGATAGCTGATAAATTGTTGAAAATTTTATTGTGCCGAGCCCTTTGGGCACGGCACTGTTGGAGTTCGTTCGTTTCATTTTATACTTTTGACAAAACCATTTGTTAGCAACCTCTAATTTTGAAACATTTCAATTCGTGATAAAAAATAAATTTAGTTTCTTCACAAACCTAGTTGATTTTTTTTGTACCGAGGATTGTCGCTGTAAGAATCCAAAATTTAAAAGACTTTCAGTACCTACCTACCTAAATAACGAAATATTAAAAAAATAAAAAGACGCGCCTGGAATTGAACCCGGGATCATCGTGACCAAAAGTCGTAATCTAATATATACCACTAGGCCACCGACCACTTTAAAAACAATATAGAATATTATTGCCTTATTAAAGATAAAGAAACAATAAAAATACTTTTTATTGTAGTTTTTTTTTATGATCCAAAGTAGTATTTGAGATGACCTAAACGAATCTCCAAATCAAAAATATGTGGGACGCACCTAATTCGAATTATTAACGATCCAACATGTCCCTACATTGATTTTAAAAAAATCAAAAAATTGACTTCCCAACATCCGATCACGTTGGTAAACAATAGGCTTCTGTAGCCGACGGTCGTCTACGCGTCGAAAAAATTTAAATCGAGAAAACCTATTTTTACGACCTGTATCGAATTTCAACGAGAAACCGATATTTTTTGACTTTGGGGTTTAACAACTTTTTTTCGGCACACCCTGTATATTCGAAATTTTCACACAATGTACCCCCACTATTCCTCTCTAAACCCAAAAAGTTTCAATCGTCCCACTCTAACCGTTTCCGAGAAAAAAAATCGCAAATGTGAAAATGTCTTACATAGACGAAATTGTTCAAGAGCCGATCGGGGTTTTCGAGATTCCGCGCGGAAGAGACGTATATAATACTAGACTGGGTACATATCGCTAATCGTCAGCCGAGAGTGCATCTATTATTAGTACTAAAAAAATAATTTTCTTTTTCTTTTCTCTATTTACTATTGCTTTTTATACCTCACCTTCCTGCGGAACGTGAAGGAGAAACATATCGCCAAATTGTCATTATAACAACTGACAAAAACTAAAAAATAAAAAAACGGGTGCAAAATTTCCGGTTTCTCGTATAGATAGGTAGTTTTTGGAGACGGCATCGTATAGTGGTCGACGTCCTATTTCCAGTGCCGTCTCGCTCGATTCGCTACGACTTTTCGTTACTGAAATATATGATATTAACTATTCTTACATAGATAGCTGATAAATTGGTGAACATTTTATTGTGCCGAGCCCTTTGGGCACGGCACTGTTGGAGATCGTTCGTTTCATTTTATACTTTTGACAAAACCATTTGTTAGCAACCTCTAATTTTGAAACATTTCAATTCGTGATAAAAAATAAATTTAGTATCTTCACAAACCTAGTTGATTTTTTTCGTACCGAGGATTGTCGCTGTAAGAATCCAAAATTTAAAAGACTTTCAGTACCTACCTACCTAAATAACGAAATATAAAAAAAATAAAAAAGACGCGCCTGGAATTGAACCCGGGATCATCGTGACCAAAAGTCGTAATCTAATATATACCACTAGGCCACCGACCACTTTAAAAACAATATAGAATATTATTGCCTTATTAAAGATAAAGAAACAAAAAAAATACTTTTTATTGTAGTTTTTTTTTATGATCCAAAGTAGAATTTGAGATGACCTAAACGAATCTCCAAATCAAAAATATGTGGGACGCACCCAATTCGATTTTTTAACGATCCAACATGTCCCTACATTGATTTTAAAAAAATCAAAAAATTGACTTCCCAACATCCGATTACGTTGGTAAACAATAGGCTTCTGTAGCCGACGGTCGTCTACGCGTCGAAAAAATTTAAATCGAGAAAACTTATTTTTACGACCTGTATCGAATTTCAACGAGAAACCGATATTTTTTGACTTTGGGGTTTAACAACTTTTTTTCGGCACACCCTGTATATTCGAAATTTTCACACAACGTACCCCCACTATTCCTCTCTAAACCCAAAAAGTTTCAATCGTCCCACTCTAACCGCTTCCGAGAAAAAAAATCGCAAATGTGAAAATGTCTTACATAGACGAAATTGTTCAAGAGCCGATCGGGGTTTTCGAGATTCCGCGCGGAAGAGACGTATATAATACTAGACTGGGTACATATCGCTAATCGTCAGCCGAGAGTGCATCTAATATTAGTACTAAAAAATAATTTTCTTTTCCTTTTCTCTATTTACCATTGCTTTTTTTACCTCACCTTCCTGCGGAACGTGAAGGGGAAACATATCGCCAAATTGTCATTATAACAACTAACAAAAACTAAAAAATAAAAAAACCCATGAAAAATTTCCGGTTTCTCGTATAGATAGGTACTTTTTGAAGACGGCATCGTATATTGCTCGACGTCCTATTTCCATTGTCGTCTCGCTCGATTGGCTACGACTTTTCATTATAAAAAATATATATGTTATTTAATATTATGATATTGATATGGACATTTATCGGTGCTTTTAAACTCGCACACCTTTGTGCAATGTGGGATATACTTTTCATATTTCATTATCATTATCACATTATCAGCTAATAAATTTGTGGAAATATTATTGTGCCGAGCCCTTCGGGCACGGCACTGCTCGAGATCGTTCATTTAATTTTATACTTTTGACAAAACCATTTGTTAGCAAGCCCTAACTGTTAAGCACTTCGATTCGTGTTCAATAAAATATGTGTAGTTTCTTCACAACCCAGGTCGCAATAAAAATATAACTATGTGTAATTTTTTACTGCTCAAGTTCGTTTTTTTCGTACTGATGATTGACGCTGTAAGAATCTGAAATTCAATCATTTTTATGATTATTTTGGTAAATAAGAGAGTTTTATACGACAGCTACCATTTTGACAGGTAAATGTCAAGTTTTTTAAAGCTTTTCTTGAATCTGAGAGTATAGCTGTAAGAGTCCAAAATTTAAAAAAAATTTCAGAGGTAACAAAGTTCTACACAATAGCTGTCAAATTTTGACAGGTAAGCGTCAATTTTTTTTAACCTTTTTCGTAGCGAGGGCTATAGCTGTAAGAATCCTAAGTTGAAAAAATGTTCAGTTCAAGAATGCACTCTACAGGGATCTCGTTAACCATGCAAGATACAGACATGGTTAAATTAGAGAAAAGTTGCGCATTACTGAATCCTGTAACGTCATGTTTTCAAATTTAAAAAATTCCGAATGCTCCCGAAGATATTTGGATAAAACCGAATTTTCGCGATTTCGTTTGATTTATGATTTTATTTGGGGAGACTTGTCAAAATTATATAATAAATTTAACATTCTCATTGCCACTTTTTCTCTCCTACAAGATGGTTTAATTACATTTTTGATCCGACGTTTCGTTTAGTCACAACCATCATCAACTTTGTTATTTTAAATAGTAGGAAAATTTTATTTTATGCTAAATAAATTCTACGCCTTATTCTTAATCTAACTGTGTATCACATTTATTATTTATTAAACGTTTCGATATTTAAAAACACATCATCAATGAAAATAGACACATTATCGAAAATATTTTTGTTTTTATTGTTGTATTTAAACACTAGTTGGATTTTAAAACATTTTTTTAAAAGAAACTTAGAACCTAACAGGTCTCTGTAACTAAGTGGCAGATCTAAAGAAACTATTTAAACAATAATTGCGAACTTCAATGTCGTCAATAAATTTTATAGCCACACATATGATGCCGAATTTAAATGGTACGTTATGTAACATAACTTATGTTTGAATAATATCATGCATTTTTTAAAAATAAAAAATATGTATTTGTATTTAATAATTAAAATTAATTATTACTTGTTGCATTTTCAGATAAGTTTTATTAGATATTACGTTTTGTTATAAGTTTCTTTTAAAAAAATGTTTTAAAATCCAACTATTTTAAATACAACAATAAAAACAAAAATATTTTCGATAATGTGCCTATTTTCATTGATGATGTGTTTTTAAATATTGAAACGTCTAATAAATAATAAGTGTGATACACCGTTAGACTAAGAATAAAGCGTAGAATTTATTAACCATAAAATAAAATTTTCCTACCTTTTAAAATAACAAAGTTGATGATGGCTGTGACCAAACGAAACGTCGGATCAAAAATGTAATTAAACAATCTTGTAGGGGAGAAAAAGTGGCAATATGAATGTGAAATTTATTTTGACATGTCTCCTCAAATAAAATCATAAATCAATTAAAATGAAATCGCGAAAATTCGGTTTTATCCAAATATCTTCAGAAGCATTCGGAATTTTTTAAATTTAAAAACATGATGTTACAGGATTCAGTAATGCACAACTTTTCTTTAATTTAACCATCTCTGTATCTTCTATGGTTTATGAGATCCCTGTAGAGTGCATTCTTATCTGGGACACCCTGTATATAACATTTCGTTCAAAAGTTGTTTTTCGTACGAAAAAAAATAAAAACCGAAGAATCGTATGCGTAATAGGTACATGGCGGGCAAGAATCGTGTCTTAAATAGTAATTCTTACTTTTTATAATTTGCACCATTTATATTACCGATAGGTATAGAACAATATATTTGAAAAAAGTAGTATTTGAGATGACCTAAACGAATCTCCAAACCAAAAGTGTGTCAGACGCATCCAATTCGATTTATTAACGATCCAACATGACCCTACATTGATTTTAAAAAAATCAAAAAATTGACTGCCCAACTTTCGATCGCGTTCGCAAACAATAGTGTTTTGTAGCCGAACGTCGTCTACATGCCAAAAAAGTTTAAATCGATTAAAATGATTTTTGCCACCTGTATCGCGCTATAACAAAAAAAAACATACTTTTCAACTTCGACCTTAATAACTTTTTTCCGGTTCACCCTGTATATTGGAAATTGTTTCCAGAACGTGCCCCTACTATTCCTCTCTACGTCCAGAAAATTTTTATCGTTTTGCTCTAACCGTTTCCGAGAAAAAAATTCGCGAATATCGAAATATCGAACAGACTCCCACCACGTGGCGACGCATTTTCAATGTCGAAACGTCATTTTTAAAATCGAGATTACAACTATTTCTGAAACATTTTGGGCAAATATTTTGGTCAATAAAATTAGAAGAAGGTTCAAGGTAGATATTCCATCCGATTTAAAATCTGGAAATATTCTTATTACTTAAGCAAGTCAAGCTCAAAACACCAATTTTTCGCCATTTTTGACAGCTGGTTTTTTAGAATTAATTTACTTACATTAACCAAAGCAGTCAAAGCACTCTAGTCAAAATTGAATAGTATTAGAATTTGCAAATGTTGCTTGTTTCCGCACTCAAAAACTTAATTTTTCTTAAACTTACGAATATATTTTAATAATTTTGGATATGTAGAGGTGTTCAGAAGAAATCAGCGCATGTTTAGGCAGAAAAATAAAAACGGTTTTGTTAAAAGTTAAATAAGCTACTGTCGATATAGTAAAACATCAGGTAAAAGTATCTCTTGATAAATCATAAATTAATTTTTTTGAGCCACCAATGATGTTTTCATAGAGCATGCTTACAATACAAATTAAAGCTTGTTTATCCGTTGATATACTGTACCAAGAATAAACTCGAAAAGTTATATATAGCTACTTGCAAACGTGTTTAAGCGAACCAGTGCGATGCACCACCCCAATTCCGATGTGAATTTTCAGAAGCTTGCCGTTTTTTCCGTATTAAAGATAAAGAAACGAAAAATATCTCTAAAATACAATTTAAAGAGCTCTATCCGCTAAAGTATACAACGTTTCGATCAAAAGTCGTTTTCCGTACGAAAAAAAAAAATAAAAACTGCGAAAATAATAAAAACTGCGAAAAAATCACGCCTTACTCTGTGGTTTCCAGTTTCTTACAATTTTTTATCATTTCCATTCCAGTTAGGTATAGAACGATATATTGAAAAAAGGTAGTTTTTGAGATGGCCTAAACGATTATCAAAACCGAATGTTGATCGGATGCACCCAATTCGACTTATTAGCGATCCAAGAGGTACCATTTTTGACCAATTTTCAACTTTAAAAAAATCAAAAAAATTACTTCCAAACTTTCGCTCGCGCTCACAAACAATAGGGTTCTGTAGCCCACGGTCGTCTACGCGTCAAAAAAGTTTAAATCAAAAAAACTCATTTTTACGAACTGTATCGAATCCCAACGAGAATCCGATAATTATCGACTTTAAAAATTAATAACTCTTTTTCGGCACACCCTGTATATTCGAAATTTTTACACAACGTACCCCCACTATTCCTCTCTAAACTCAAAAAGTTTCAGTCGTCCCACTCTAACCGTTTCCGAGAAAAAAAATCGCAAATGTGAAAATGTCTTATATAGACGAAAATTTTGAAGAGGCGAGCGGGGTTGTCGAGATTCCACGCGGAAGAGACGTATATAATACTAGACTGGGTACATATCGCTAATCGTCAGCCGAGAGTGCATCTAATATTAGTACTAAAAAGATTTACAAAAATTTACAATAAAAAAATACTTTTCTTTTCTTTTTTTCTATTTACTATTGCTTTTTTTGCCTCACCTTCCTGCGGAACGTGAAGGGAAAACATATCGCCAAATTGTCATTATAACAACTGACCAAAACTACACAATGGTGCAAAATTTCCGTTTTCTCGTATAGATAGGTAGTTTTCTGAGACGGCGCCGTATAGGTGCTCTTTAAACTCGCACACCTTTGTGCAATGTGGGATATACTTTCCATATTTGCTCTATAAAAATATGTAAGTATTCAATCGATTAAAACATAAGCAAAAAATTATTCTTACATGGAAGCCATCAATTATCAGCTAATAAATTTGTAGAAATATAATTGTGCCGAGCCCTTCGGGCACGGCACTGTTCTAGTTCGTTCGTTTAATTATACGAGAGCTGTCACTTTGACAGGTAAGTGTAATTTTTTTGAGCTTTTTCGTAGCGAGGGTTATAGCTGTAAGAATTCGAAATTAAAAAATTTTCAGGTACCTAAAGAAGAATGTTTTATACGATAGCTGTCAAATTTTGACAGGTAAGAGTCAATTCTTTTTAGCTTTTTCGTAGCGACGATTATAGCTGTAAAAATCCTAAATTAAAAACTTTTTCAGTACCTAAATAACAAAGTTTTTTACGATAGCTGTCAGATTTTGACAGATAAGTTTCAATTTTTTTTTATCATTTTCGTAGCGAGAGTTATAGCTGTAAGAATCTTAAATTGAAAAATTTTTCAGTTCCTAAATAACAAAGTTCTATACGACAGCTGTCATTTTGATAGGTAATTTTTAATTTCGGATTAAAACGGTATAATTCTACAAATGCTATACTTATATAACATTTCGATGAAAAGTTGTTTTTCGTACGAAAAACAATGAAACCCGTAAAAGAATCGTGCCTTAAATAGTAATTCGTACTTTTTTATAATTTGCACCCTTTATATTACCGGTAGGTATAGAACAATATATTTGAAAAAAGTAGTATTTGAGATGACCTAAACGAATCTCCAAACCAAAAGTGTGTCAGATGCACCCAATTCGATTTATTAACGATCCAACATGACCCTACATTGATTTTAAAAAAATCAAAAAATTGACTTCCCAACTTTCGATCGCGTTCGAAAACAATAGTGTTTTGTAGCCGAACGTCGTTTACATGCCAAAAAAGTTTAAATCGATTAAAATGATTTTTGCCACCTGTATCGCGCTATAACGAAAAAAAACATATTTTTCAACTTTGACTTTAATAACTTTTTTCCGGTACACCCTGTATATTGGAAATTGTTCCCAGAACGTGCCCCGACTATTACTCTCTACGTCCAGAAAGTTTGAATCGTTTTGCTCTAACCGTTTCCGAAGAAAAAATTCGCGAATATCGAAATGTCGAACAACCTCCTACCACGTGGCGACGGATTATCAATGTCGGAACGCCATCTTTAAAATCGAGATTATAACTATCTCTAAAACATTTTGGGCAAATATTTTGGTCAATAAAATTAGAAGAAGGTTCAAGGTAGATATTCCATCCAATTTAAAATCAGGAAATGTTCTTATAAGACTAGCAAGTCAAGCTCAAAACACCCATTTTTTGCCATTTTTGACAGCCGGATTTTTAGAATTATAATTTACATCAATATCAAGGCACTCTCGTTAAAAGAGAATGGTGTTAGAATTTGTAAATTGTGCCTGTTTCCGCACCCAAAAAAGCGACTTTTCTCAAATTTACGAATATATTTTGATAAGTTTGGATATGTAGAGTTATTAAGAAGAAATCAACGCGTGTTTTTAGAGAAAAATAAAACGTTTTTGTTAAAAATTAAATTAGTTACAGTCGATATAGTAAAACGTCTGGTGAAGAAACCTATAAAAACATTATAAATTAATTTTTTTGAGCCACAAAATATGATTTTCCAGGGTGCGCTTACTATGCAAACTAAAGCTTGTTTATCCGTCGATATGGTGGATCAAGAAAAAATTCAAAATGTTATATATTATAGACACTTGCAGAATTATTTAAGCAAGCCAGTGCAACGCCAACAGAAATTACGGGAAAAAGTTCATAAGCTGCCGTTTTTTCCGTATTAAAGATAAAGAAACGAAAAAATATCTCTTAAATACAATTTGACGGCTCTATCCGCTAAAGTATACAACGTTTCGATTAAAAAACGTTTTCCGTAGGAAACGAAAGGAAGAAAAATAAAAACGGCGAAAAAATCACGCCTTACTCTGTGGTTTCCAGTTTCTTACAATTTTTGATAATTTCCATTCCAGTTAGGTATAGAACAATATATTGGAAAAAGGTAGTTTTTGAGATGGCCTAACCGATTATCCATACCGAATGTCGATCGGATGCACCCAATTCGACTTATTAGCGATCCAAGAGGTACCATTTTGGACCAAATTTTGACTTTAAAAAAATAAAAAAAATTATTTCCAAACTTTCGATCGCGCTCACAAACAATAGGCTTCTGCAGCCGACGGTCGTCTACGCGTCGAAAAAGTTTAAATCGAAAAAACTAATTTTTGTAGCCTGTATCGAATGCCAACGAAATCCCGATATTTCTCGACTTTAAAAATTAATAATTTTTTTCCGGCACACCCTGTATATTCGAAATTTTTACACAACGTACCCCCACTATTCCTCTCTAAACCCAAAAAGTTTCAAGCGTCCCACTCTAACCGTTTCCGAGAAAAAAAATCGCAAATGTGAAAATATCTTACATAGACGAAATTGTTCAAGAGCCGATCGGGGTTTTCGAGATTCCGCGCGGAAGAGACGTATATAATACTAGACTGGGTACATATCGCTAATCGTCAGCCGAGAGTACATCTAATATTAGTACTAAAAAAAATTTACAAAAATTTACAATAAAAAAATACTTTTCTTTTCTTTTTTTCTATTTACTATTGCTTTTTTTGCCTCACCTTCCTGCGGAACGTGAAGGGAAAACATATCGCCAAATTGTCATTATAACAACTGACCAAAACTACACAATGGTGCAAAATTTCCGTTTTCTCTTATAGATAGGTAGTTTTCTGAGACGGCGCCGTATAGGTGCTCTTTAAACTCGCACACCTTTGTGCAATGTGGGATATACTTTCCATATTTGCTCTATAAAAATATGTAAGTATTCAATCGATTAAAACATAAGCAAAAAATTATTCTTACATGGAAGCTATCAATTATCAGCTAATAAATTTGTAGAAATATTATTGTGCCGAGCCCTTCGGGCACGGCACTGTTCTAGTTCGTTCGTTTAATTATACGAGAGCTGTCACTTTGACAGGTAAGTGTCATTTTTTGAGCTTTTTTGTAGCGAGGGTTATAGCTGTAAGAATTCGAAATTAAAAAATTTTCAGGTACCTAAATAAGAATGTTTTATACGATAGCTGTCAAATTTTGACAGGTAAGAGTCAATTCTTTTTTAGCTTTTTCGTAGCGACGATTATAGCTGTAAAAATCCTAAATTAAAAACTTTTTCAGTACCTAAATAACAAAGTTTTTTACGATATAGCTGTCAGATTTTGACAGATAAGTTTCAATTTTTTTTTATCATTTTCGTAGCGAGAGTTATAGCTGTAAGAATCCTAAATTGAACAATTTTTCAGTTCATAAATAACAAAGTTCTATACGACAGCTGTAATTTTGATAGGTAATTTTTAATTTCGGATTAAAAAGGTATAATTCTACAAATGCTATACTTATATAACATTTCGATGAAAAGTTGTTTTTCGTACGAAAAACAATGAAAACCGTAAAAGAATCGTGCCTTAAATAGTAATTCTTACTTTTTTATAATTTGCACCCTTTATATTACCGGTAGGTATAGAACAATATATTTGAAAAAAGTAGTATTTAAGATGACCTAAACGAATCTCCAAACCAAAAGTGTGTCAGATGCACCCAATTCGATTTATTAACGATCCAACATGACCCTACATTGATTTTAAAAAAATCAAAAAATTGACTTCCCAACTTTCGATCGCGTTCGAAAACAATAGTGTTTTGTAGCCGAACGTCGTTTACATGCCAAAAAAGTTTAAATCGATTAAAATGATTTTTGCCACCTGTATCGCGCTATAACGAAAAAAAACATATTTTTCAACTTTGACTTTAATAACTTTTTTCCGGTACACCCTGTATATTGGAAATTGTTCCCAGAACGTGCCCCGACTATTCCTCTCTACGTCCAGAAAGTTTGAATCGTTTTGCTCTAACCGTTTCCGAAGAAAAAATTCGCGAATATCGAAATGTCGAACAACCTCCTACCACGTGGCGACGGATTATCAATGTCGGAACGCCATCTTTAAAATCGAGATTATAACTATTTCTAAAACATTTTGGGCAAATATTTTGGTCAATAAAATTAGAAGAAGGTTCAAGGTAGCTATTCCATGCAATTTAAAATCAGGAAATGTTCTTATAAGACTAGCAAGTCAAGCTCAAAACACCCATTTTTTGCCATTTTTGACAGCCGGATTTTTAGAATTATAATTTACATCAATATCAAGGCACTCTTGTTAAAAGAGAATGGTGTTAGAATTTGTAAATTGTGCCTGTTTCCGCACCAAAAAAAGCGACTTTTCTCAAATTTGCGAATATATTTTGATAAGTTTGGATATGTAGAGTTATTAAGAAGAAATCAACGCGTGTTTTTAGAGAAAAATAAAACGTTTTTGTTAAAAATTAAATTAGTTACAGTCGATATAGTAAAACGTCCGGTGAAGAAACCTATAAAAACATTATAAATTAATTTTTTTGAGCCACAAAATATGATTTTCCAGGGTGCGCTTACTATGCAAACTAAAGCTTGTTTATCTGTCGATATGGTGGATCAAGAAAAAATTCAAAATGTTATATATTATAGACACTTGCAGAATTATTTAAGCAAGCCAGTGCAACGCCAACAGAAATTACGGGAAAAAGTTCATAAGCTGCCGTTTTTTCCGTATTAAATATAAAGAAACAAAAAAATATCTCTTAAATACAATTTGATGGCTCTATCCGCTAAAGTATACAACGTTTCGATTAAAAAACGTTTTCCGTAGGAAACGAAAGGAAGAAAAATAAAAACGGCGAAAAAATCACGCCTTACTCTGTGGTTTCCAGTTTCTTACAATTTTTGATAATTTCCATTCCAGTTAAGTATAGAACAATATATTGGAAAAAGGTAGTTTTTGAGATGGCCTAACCGATTATCCATACCAAATGTCGATCGGATGCACCCAATTCGACTTATTAGCGATCCAAAAGGTACCATTTTGGACCAAATTTTGACTTTTAAAAAATAAAAAAAATTATTTCCAAACTTTCGATGGCGCTCACAAACAATAGGCTTCTGTAGCCGACGGTCGTCTACGCGTCGAAAAAGTTTAAATCGAAAAAACTCATTTTTGTGGCCTGTATCGAATGCCAACGAGATCCCGATATTTCTCGACTTTAAAAATTAATAATTTTTTTCCGGCACACCCTGTATATTCGAAATTTTTACACAACGTACCCCCACTATTCCTCTCTAAACCCAAAAAGTTTCAAGCGTCCCACTCTAACCGTTTCCGAGAAAAAAAATCGCAAATGTGAAAATATCTTACATAGACGAAATTGTTCAAGAGCCGATCGGGGTTTTCGAGATTCCGCGCGGAAGAGACGTATATAATACTAGACTGGGTACATATCGCTAATCGTCAGCCGAGAGTGCATCTATTATTAGTACTAAAAATTTGTATTTAAAAAGTATTTTTCTTAGTTTCTTTTTTCTATGTTTTCTATTGCTTTTTTTACCTCACCTTCCTGCGGAACGTGAAGGGGAAACATATCGCCAAATTGTCATTATAACAACTGACAAAAACTAAAAAATAAAAATAACAGGAGCAAAATTTCCGTTTTCTTGTATAGATAGGTAGTTTTTGAAGACGGCATCGTATAGTGCTCGATGTTCCGTTTCCAATGCCGTCTCGCTCGATTCGCTACGACTTTTCGTTACGGAAATATATGATATTTAATATTATAATATTGACATTGAACCTGTCAGCACCGATTCTTTAAAATCGCACAGCAAAGGGTGTAATGTGAGATATATTTTCCAAGTTTGTCCTTTAAAAATATTTATTCAATCAATTTAAACATAAGGAAAAGAAACTATTCTTACATTGATAGCTGATAAATTAGTGAAAATGTTATTGTGCCGAACCCTTCGGGCACGGCACTGTTCGAGTTGGTTTATTTAATTTCATACTTTTGACAAAACCATTTGTTAGCAACCTTTAATTGTTATTGGTAAAGCATTTCAATTCGCGATAAAAAATAAATTTAGTTTCTTCACAATCCCAGTTCGTTTATTTCGTACCGAGGATTGTCACTGTAAAAATCCTAAATTTAAAAAACTTTTAATAGGTACCTAAATAACGAAATATTAAAAAAATAAAAAGACGGGCCTGGAATTGAACCCGGTATCATCGCGACCACAAGTCGTAACCTATTATATACCTACCTTCCACTAGGCCCGACCACTTTGAAAATAAATTATAATATAGAATATTTATATTGCCGTATTAAAAATGAAAAAAATACGATTTATTTAAGCTTGACGAGCTCTTTCCGCTAAGGTACATTACATTTCAATCAAAAGTTGTTTTCCGTACGAAAAACAATGAAAACCGTAAAAGAATTAAATAGTAATTCTTACTTTTTTATAATTTGCACCCTTTACATTACAGGTAGGTATAGAACAATATATTTGAAAAAAGTAGTATTTGAGATGACCTAAACGAATCTCCAAACCAAAAGTGTGTCAAACGCACCCAATTCGATTTATTAACGATCCAACATAACCCTACATTGATTTTAAAAAAATTAAAAAATTGACTTCTCAACTTCCGATCATGTTTGCAAACAACAGTGTTTTGTAGCCCAACGTCGTCTACACGCCAATAAAGTTTAACTCCATTAAAATGCTTTTTGGCACCTGTATCGCTCCACAACGAAATAAAAACATATTTTTCAACTTTCACTTTAATAACTTTTTTCCGGTACACCCTGTATATTGGAAATTGTTCCCAGAACGTGCCCCTACTATTCCTCTCTAGGTGCAGAAAATTTTAATCGTTTTGCTCTAACCGTTTCCGAGAAAAAAATTCGCGAATATCTAAATGTGGAACAGCCTCCCACCACGTGGCGACGGATTATCAATGTCGGGACGCCATCTTTAAAATCGAGATTACAACTATTTCTGAAACATTTTGGGCAAATATTTTGGTCAATAAAATTAGAAGAAGGTTCAAGGTAGATATTCCACCCGATTTAAAATCTGGAAATGTTCTTATTATTCTAGCAAGTCACGCTAAAAACAACCATTTTTCGCCATTTTTGACAGCCGGATTTTTAGAATTAATAATTAATTTAGATATATCAATATCAAGGCACTCTTAGTCAAAAGTGAATGGTGTTAGAATTCGTAAAGATTGCCTGTTTCCGCACCCAAAAAGCGACTTTTCTCAAGTTTGCGAATATATTTTAATAATTTTGGATATGTAGAGGTGTTGAGAAGTAATCAGCGCATTTTTTGAGAAAAAAATAAAACGGGTTTGTTAAAAATTGAATAAGCTACAGTCGATATAGTAAAAAAAAACCTGCCGTTTTTTCCGTATTAAAGATAAATAAACGAAAAAATATATTTTAAATACAATTTGACAAGCTCTATCCGCTATAGTTTACAACGTTTCGATCAAAAGTCGTTTTCAGTACGAAAAAAAATAAAAACCGTGAAAAAATCAGGCCTAACTTTATGATTTCCACTTTCTTACAATTTTCGGCAATTTCCATTCCAGTTAGGTATAGAACAATATATTGGAAAAAGGTAGATTTTGAGATGGCCTAACCGATTATCCAAACCGAATGTCGATTGGATGCACCCAATTCGACTTATTAGCGATCCAAGAGGTACCATTTTCGACCAAATTTTGACTTTGAAAAAATCAAAAAAATTACTTCCAAACTTTCGATCGCGCTCACAAACAATAGGGTTCTGTAGCCCACGGTCGTCTACGCGTCGAAAAAGTTTAAATCGAAAAAACTTATTTTTGTGGCCTGTATTGAATGCCAACGAGATCCCGATATTTCTCGACTTTGACGTTTAATAACTTTTTTCCGGCACACCCTGTATATTCGAAATTTTCACACAACGTACCCCCACTATCCCTCTCTAAACCCAAAAAGTTTCAATCGTCCCACTCTAACCGTTTCCGAGAAAAAAAATCGCAAATATGAAAATGTCGAAAGAGACCACGGCGACAACATACATACATTTTTTTCACCGAAGCGCCGTATAACATATCGCGATGCAGCGCGATATGTAACTAGACTGGGTACATATCGCTAATCGTCAGCCGAGAGTACATCTAATATTAGTACTAAAAAAAATTTACAAAAATTTACAATAAAAAAATACTTTTCTTTTCTTTTTTTCTATTTACTATTGCTTTTTTTGCCTCACCTTCCTGCGGAACGTGAAGGGAAAACATATCGCCAAATTGTCATTATAACAACTGACCAAAACTACACAATGGTGCAAAATTTCCGTTTTCTCTTATAGATAGGTAGTTTTCTGAGACGGCGCCGTATAGGTGCTCTTTAAACTCGCACACCTTTGTGCAATGTGGGATATACTTTCCATATTTGCTCTATAAAAATATGTAAGTATTCAATCGATTAAAACATAAGCAAAAAATTATTCTTACATGGAAGCTATCAATTATCAGCTAATAAATTTGTAGAAATATTATTGTGCCGAGCCCTTCGGGCACGGCACTGTTCTAGTTCGTTCGTTTAATTATACGAGAGCTGTCACTTTGACAGGTAAGTGTCATTTTTTGAGCTTTTTTGTAGCGAGGGTTATAGCTGTAAGAATTCGAAATTAAAAAATTTTCAGGTACCTAAATAAGAATGTTTTATACGATAGCTGTCAAATTTTGACAGGTAAGAGTCAATTCTTTTTTAGCTTTTTCGTAGCGACGATTATAGCTGTAAAAATCCTAAATTAAAAACTTTTTCAGTACCTAAATAACAAAGTTTTTTACGATATAGCTGTCAGATTTTGACAGATAAGTTTCAATTTTTTTTTATCATTTTCGTAGCGAGAGTTATAGCTGTAAGAATCCTAAATTGAACAATTTTTCAGTTCATAAATAACAAAGTTCTATACGACAGCTGTAATTTTGATAGGTAATTTTTAATTTCGGATTAAAAAGGTATAATTCTACAAATGCTATACTTATATAACATTTCGATGAAAAGTTGTTTTTCGTACGAAAAACAATGAAAACCGTAAAAGAATCGTGCCTTAAATAGTAATTCTTACTTTTTTATAATTTGCACCCTTTATATTACCGGTAGGTATAGAACAATATATTTGAAAAAAGTAGTATTTAAGATGACCTAAACGAATCTCCAAACCAAAAGTGTGTCAGATGCACCCAATTCGATTTATTAACGATCCAACATGACCCTACATTGATTTTAAAAAAATCAAAAAATTGACTTCCCAACTTTCGATCGCGTTCGAAAACAATAGTGTTTTGTAGCCGAACGTCGTTTACATGCCAAAAAAGTTTAAATCGATTAAAATGATTTTTGCCACCTGTATCGCGCTATAACGAAAAAAAACATATTTTTCAACTTTGACTTTAATAACTTTTTTCCGGTACACCCTGTATATTGGAAATTGTTCCCAGAACGTGCCCCGACTATTCCTCTCTACGTCCAGAAAGTTTGAATCGTTTTGCTCTAACCGTTTCCGAAGAAAAAATTCGCGAATATCGAAATGTCGAACAACCTCCTACCACGTGGCGACGGATTATCAATGTCGGAACGCCATCTTTAAAATCGAGATTATAACTATTTCTAAAACATTTTGGGCAAATATTTTGGTCAATAAAATTAGAAGAAGGTTCAAGGTAGCTATTCCATGCAATTTAAAATCAGGAAATGTTCTTATAAGACTAGCAAGTCAAGCTCAAAACACCCATTTTTTGCCATTTTTGACAGCCGGATTTTTAGAATTATAATTTACATCAATATCAAGGCACTCTTGTTAAAAGAGAATGGTGTTAGAATTTGTAAATTGTGCCTGTTTCCGCACCAAAAAAAGCGACTTTTCTCAAATTTGCGAATATATTTTGATAAGTTTGGATATGTAGAGTTATTAAGAAGAAATCAACGCGTGTTTTTAGAGAAAAATAAAACGTTTTTGTTAAAAATTAAATTAGTTACAGTCGATATAGTAAAACGTCCGGTGAAGAAACCTATAAAAACATTATAAATTAATTTTTTTGAGCCACAAAATATGATTTTCCAGGGTGCGCTTACTATGCAAACTAAAGCTTGTTTATCTGTCGATATGGTGGATCAAGAAAAAATTCAAAATGTTATATATTATAGACACTTGCAGAATTATTTAAGCAAGCCAGTGCAACGCCAACAGAAATTACGGGAAAAAGTTCATAAGCTGCCGTTTTTTCCGTATTAAATATAAAGAAACAAAAAAATATCTCTTAAATACAATTTGATGGCTCTATCCGCTAAAGTATACAACGTTTCGATTAAAAAACGTTTTCCGTAGGAAACGAAAGGAAGAAAAATAAAAACGGCGAAAAAATCACGCCTTACTCTGTGGTTTCCAGTTTCTTACAATTTTTGATAATTTCCATTCCAGTTAAGTATAGAACAATATATTGGAAAAAGGTAGTTTTTGAGATGGCCTAACCGATTATCCATACCAAATGTCGATCGGATGCACCCAATTCGACTTATTAGCGATCCAAAAGGTACCATTTTGGACCAAATTTTGACTTTTAAAAAATAAAAAAAATTATTTCCAAACTTTCGATGGCGCTCACAAACAATAGGCTTCTGTAGCCGACGGTCGTCTACGCGTCGAAAAAGTTTAAATCGAAAAAACTCATTTTTGTGGCCTGTATCGAATGCCAACGAGATCCCGATATTTCTCGACTTTAAAAATTAATAATTTTTTTCCGGCACACCCTGTATATTCGAAATTTTTACACAACGTACCCCCACTATTCCTCTCTAAACCCAAAAAGTTTCAAGCGTCCCACTCTAACCGTTTCCGAGAAAAAAAATCGCAAATGTGAAAATATCTTACATAGACGAAATTGTTCAAGAGCCGATCGGGGTTTTCGAGATTCCGCGCGGAAGAGACGTATATAATACTAGACTGGGTACATATCGCTAATCGTCAGCCGAGAGTGCATCTATTATTAGTACTAAAAATTTGTATTTAAAAAGTATTTTTCTTAGTTTCTTTTTTCTATGTTTTCTATTGCTTTTTTTACCTCACCTTCCTGCGGAACGTGAAGGGGAAACATATCGCCAAATTGTCATTATAACAACTGACAAAAACTAAAAAATAAAAATAACAGGAGCAAAATTTCCGTTTTCTTGTATAGATAGGTAGTTTTTGAAGACGGCATCGTATAGTGCTCGATGTTCCGTTTCCAATGCCGTCTCGCTCGATTCGCTACGACTTTTCGTTACGGAAATATATGATATTTAATATTATAATATTGACATTGAACCTGTCAGCACCGATTCTTTAAAATCGCACAGCAAAGGGTGTAATGTGAGATATATTTTCCAAGTTTGTCCTTTAAAAATATTTATTCAATCAATTTAAACATAAGGAAAAGAAACTATTCTTACATTGATAGCTGATAAATTAGTGAAAATGTTATTGTGCCGAACCCTTCGGGCACGGCACTGTTCGAGTTGGTTTATTTAATTTCATACTTTTGACAAAACCATTTGTTAGCAACCTTTAATTGTTATTGGTAAAGCATTTCAATTCGCGATAAAAAATAAATTTAGTTTCTTCACAATCCCAGTTCGTTTATTTCGTACCGAGGATTGTCACTGTAAAAATCCTAAATTTAAAAAACTTTTAATAGGTACCTAAATAACGAAATATTAAAAAAATAAAAAGACGGGCCTGGAATTGAACCCGGTATCATCGCGACCACAAGTCGTAACCTATTATATACCTACCTTCCACTAGGCCCGACCACTTTGAAAATAAATTATAATATAGAATATTTATATTGCCGTATTAAAAATGAAAAAAATACGATTTATTTAAGCTTGACGAGCTCTTTCCGCTAAGGTACATTACATTTCAATCAAAAGTTGTTTTCCGTACGAAAAACAATGAAAACCGTAAAAGAATTAAATAGTAATTCTTACTTTTTTATAATTTGCACCCTTTACATTACAGGTAGGTATAGAACAATATATTTGAAAAAAGTAGTATTTGAGATGACCTAAACGAATCTCCAAACCAAAAGTGTGTCAAACGCACCCAATTCGATTTATTAACGATCCAACATAACCCTACATTGATTTTAAAAAAATTAAAAAATTGACTTCTCAACTTCCGATCATGTTTGCAAACAACAGTGTTTTGTAGCCCAACGTCGTCTACACGCCAATAAAGTTTAACTCCATTAAAATGCTTTTTGGCACCTGTATCGCTCCACAACGAAATAAAAACATATTTTTCAACTTTCACTTTAATAACTTTTTTCCGGTACACCCTGTATATTGGAAATTGTTCCCAGAACGTGCCCCTACTATTCCTCTCTAGGTGCAGAAAATTTTAATCGTTTTGCTCTAACCGTTTCCGAGAAAAAAATTCGCGAATATCTAAATGTGGAACAGCCTCCCACCACGTGGCGACGGATTATCAATGTCGGGACGCCATCTTTAAAATCGAGATTACAACTATTTCTGAAACATTTTGGGCAAATATTTTGGTCAATAAAATTAGAAGAAGGTTCAAGGTAGATATTCCACCCGATTTAAAATCTGGAAATGTTCTTATTATTCTAGCAAGTCACGCTAAAAACAACCATTTTTCGCCATTTTTGACAGCCGGATTTTTAGAATTAATAATTAATTTAGATATATCAATATCAAGGCACTCTTAGTCAAAAGTGAATGGTGTTAGAATTCGTAAAGATTGCCTGTTTCCGCACCCAAAAAGCGACTTTTCTCAAGTTTGCGAATATATTTTAATAATTTTGGATATGTAGAGGTGTTGAGAAGTAATCAGCGCATTTTTTGAGAAAAAAATAAAACGGGTTTGTTAAAAATTGAATAAGCTACAGTCGATATAGTAAAAAAAAACCTGCCGTTTTTTCCGTATTAAAGATAAATAAACGAAAAAATATATTTTAAATACAATTTGACAAGCTCTATCCGCTATAGTTTACAACGTTTCGATCAAAAGTCGTTTTCAGTACGAAAAAAAATAAAAACCGTGAAAAAATCAGGCCTAACTTTATGATTTCCACTTTCTTACAATTTTCGGCAATTTCCATTCCAGTTAGGTATAGAACAATATATTGGAAAAAGGTAGATTTTGAGATGGCCTAACCGATTATCCAAACCGAATGTCGATTGGATGCACCCAATTCGACTTATTAGCGATCCAAGAGGTACCATTTTCGACCAAATTTTGACTTTGAAAAAATCAAAAAAATTACTTCCAAACTTTCGATCGCGCTCACAAACAATAGGGTTCTGTAGCCCACGGTCGTCTACGCGTCGAAAAAGTTTAAATCGAAAAAACTTATTTTTGTGGCCTGTATTGAATGCCAACGAGATCCCGATATTTCTCGACTTTGACGTTTAATAACTTTTTTCCGGCACACCCTGTATATTCGAAATTTTCACACAACGTACCCCCACTATCCCTCTCTAAACCCAAAAAGTTTCAATCGTCCCACTCTAACCGTTTCCGAGAAAAAAAATCGCAAATATGAAAATGTCGAAAGAGACCACGGCGACAACATACATACATTTTTTTCACCGAAGCGCCGTATAACATATCGCGATGCAGCGCGATATGTAACAAACTAAGGACATAAAAAAATGCTCTGATAACAACGAACAAACCGGTTACCAATACACCTTTTAGAACCGATTGGAGAGGGCGTATTATTACGGTCCGTTTAAAACTCTGTGTATGTGAAGACATAAAAAAATGCTCTGATAACAACGAACAAACCGGTTGCCAATACACCTTTTAGAACCGATTGGAGAGGGCGTATTATTACGGTCCGTTTAAAACTCTGTGTATGTGAAGACATAAAAAAATGCTCTGATAACAACGAACAAACCGGTTGCCAATACACCTTTTAGAACCGATTGGAGAGGGCGTATTATTACGGTCCGTTTAAAACTCTGTGTATGTGAAGACATAAAAAAATGCTCTGATAACAACGAACAAACCGGTTGCCAATACACCTTTTAGAACCGATTGGAGAGGGCGTATTATTACGGTCCGTTTAAAACCCTGTGTATGTGAAGACATAAAAAAATGCTCTGATAACAACGAACAAACCGGTTGCCAATACACCTTTTAGAACCGATTGGAGAGGGCGTATTATTACGGTCCGTTAAAAACCCTGTGTATGTGAAGACATAAAAAAATGCTCTGGGGAACAACGAACAAACCGGTTGCCGATACACCTTTTAGAACAGATTGGAAAGGGCGTATTATTACGGTCCGTTTAAAACCCTGTGTATGTACGCAAGTTGGAATAATATACTCTTGCAGTTTTACCTGGTTCGCGCATGTACGCAAGTTGGAAGAAATAATCCTTGTACGCAAATTGGACGTACGCAAGTTGGAGGATATCTTTCTAGCCCACATGCAAAATTTCAGCTGCATAAGATAATTTTGATTTTTTACCTATATTTTGTAAATTGCACCCCTTTTGCAAAATAAGACTCAACGCAACCTACATAAAACTTCTCAGTTTTGACAAGGCTTTATTTCAGATGCATTTTCTTTAAAGTAGCGCCATATTAAATGTATATTTTTCTACAAAATCAAAATTGGGCTATTAAAATTTGGTCGCATGTGATGCAAAGTTTATTTGTTTTTGACCCTGTATAAGGTAACTTCGTAAAATAAGTATTTTTGAAAACGTAGTTTGTGTCTGAAAGTAATACACCTTAATATTAAGACAAAAAAACACATTGTCAGTACAGTGTTTTTTAAGTGGAAAATAAATTTTAGTTTAACAACGTAAAGTTTATCTATTTTCAACGATTTAATGAACACTTTACTGATGACACTGTGTTCTTTTTTGTCTTAATATTAAGGTATATTACTTTCAGACACAAACTACTTTTTCAAAAATACTTATTTTATGAAGTTACCTTATACAGGTTCAAAAACAAATAAACTTTGCATCACATGCGACCAAATGTTAATAGCCCAATTTTGATTTTGTAGAAAGACACACATTTATTATGGCGCTACTTTAAAGAAAATGTATCTGAAATAAAGCCTTGTCAAAACTGAGAAGTTTTATGTAGGTTGCGTTGAGTCTTATTTTGCAAAAGTGGTGCAATTTACAAAATATAGGTAAAAATCAAAATTATCTTATGCAGCTAAAATTTCGCATGTAGACCAGAAACTGCATTTAAAAAAACTTTTTCTAATAACTTTTTTTCGATATTTTCAGAAATAACCACACTTTTGAATTTTTTTTGGAAAAAATTAAAATTTGACAGATAATGCGAATCACGTGACTACTATTTCTTTGCTTAATTTTCATCTCGATCGAAGCAGAACTTGATGCCAAAGTCAAATTTTGAATAAAGCTATTAATAAAAAAAAATCCCATATGATGCGGACTTTACTGGTGACACTGTATATGTTAAGTTGGTACGGACATAAGAGTTTTTGACATGCTCTAACAAGCCATTCCGTAAATTACCCTATAGAATATAACCCTGTTTTATACTCCCAATACCTCCTACAGCGGTATGATAAAGAAACGGTGTGTACACCTATTATTGTCAACCACATACCTCGACGGGGTCAGCCTATTATATTACTTCTCCGTAATGCGACTTGAAGAATGTTGTCACAGAGCTCCCTAATCCACCGGAATCCAGTATCAGAAGTGTCACTCCACAGGATACCATCCGTATACCGAATTCAGGGCGTCCCCCAATCCGTGCGGATCGGTACCAAACATGCGTCCTTTTCGTGGGTCACTATCCGCACTGAATCCATTACTGTAGACTCCCGATTATCCGAAATGATGTGGACCGGACCAAATTCGGATAATCGAAATTTCGGATATTGCGGAGATTGAGGAAAATCATTAACTATAGGAAAAGTAACCATATCTATGTACTTTTATAGATGTATGTACATACGTACATAATAAATTCTAATACTTATGTATGTACATTAGTATGTATTCATATTCGTAAATTCAAGAAAGAGGTAATTGGTACTTGTTTTAATTTTAAAGTCTGTCGATTTTTGGCTGCAACAACAAAACCAACAAAACATTTTTTAGAAATTTCGGATAATGCGGAGGAATAGCAAGAATCATTTCGGATAATCCGGTTCATGGGTCGTTTCGGATAATGCGGAGTTCGCATAATCGGGTTTCGGATAATCGGGAGTCTACTGTACTTGGTTCAGGACTTTCACCTGCAGTGTTTTTTTGCCATTGAGAATACCAGTGTTCGTTGCATAATGCAACACTATGAAGTACGGTGGCCTGGTCAAGCGAACCTAATAAATTCACCAAACCTGATCTACTGCAGAACAGTTGGTTGAAGACATTTTCAACCAATATTTTCTTTTCATACTTTCTCGTTAGTCTATTTGTTTTAAAAGTTAATATTTCGTAAACGGTTGAAGGTAGGTACATACCTGTATGGCATGATTTATGAAAAATGTCTAGAATTGAATATGTAATATAAAAATATTCAATATTTTTCATTAAAAAAAATTAATTTGATGTGTCCAAGCGATTCTTGATTATAATAGGCTGATTCGTTTCTTCATCATAACCCTGTATGTAATCGTGCGTGAATAGTGGACCATCCCGTATATAAACAATTGATAACCCACTATTTGTATAAATATTCACTTTTGTTGGTGCTCATCGAAGCAAAAATTGTAACTATATTCTCGTAGAAAACGGTAATTATTATTAAATACTCCGATACAATAACACTAATTATTTTACAAACATTAATTAACCAATTTTTTGTATTAAGATTTTACCTCGAATTAGTAATTTAAAAAATAGTTTATGTTTATTTAGCTTATGATAAAAAATTATTGATTGTTAATTTATTTTTTCATGGTTCACGGGTAACTTAGGACAAAGGACAGGTAGAACAATTTACTAATAAGGAAAATATTAAAAACCCTGAAAAAATTCAAAAAAAATGTACTTTGATAATTAAAAAAACTGAGGAAATTTAATATCTACGCATAAACAATAATTCGGAAATAGAGAAATTATATAAAAAAATTATTAGTGAATGCTTAGTGCTTATAGAATAAACTGAGCGTCGTTTGTCCTCCACTGTTACCGAATTTCTTGAAATTGGATTGGATTGCAACGTATTTCTAGATTTAACTTTTATTTTTGAATTATACAGTAATTAATGCTAGTTCAACTCACCAACCATCTGTAGGAATTATTTTCTCCAAATTAAAGTATATTACATGACAAACTACGTTTGAACTAGGGAATCCAATCCCGCAGATGCTAGATCCCGCGGTGATTTCGCGGAATTGACATTGCGGGATTAAACGCGCGGGATTTGCGGGACTCGATGTGGGTGTTATATGTTAATAAAAAGTTGTTTTATGCAATTAAAAACAGTATAGAGTAGCAGGAAAATATTTATTGTATATAGGTACATTACAATAGTACGACTAGTTTAACGGTTACATTGATTTTGGAAGTATTTTCGGAGAAAAGATAACATGTTTAATGTTTCATCTTTTAGATTTGATCTTATGTTATATTGCACTTGTATCATGTTCAGCTTTGACATTTGTCGGCGGAATAAATATTACACAGCTATATGCAGCTTGCAAGTACATTCCTCTATTCCCTCCGCATTTAAAAAGTGTCATCTCATGTTTTAGTAACTGGTCAAGTGATGCTCGGGCGGGCACAGATACATTTGTGGCCCTATGATTCGAATAGTTGGCGCATATCGATCGATGTGATAAACTTTCCAAAGGGTATACTATCTTTAGCTTCCATTCGAGACACTCTTTCCTTCATCAAAACTTTTTTCTCAGATAAAAAAAAATCTGTAATTTTCATTTTCTTAGGTAGCACAGAAGAACTAGTAACATCTGAGCGCTTATCAATAGAACTAAACGAACTACTCGAGCTGCTGGTACTAGCTTTCATTTCCTGTGTCATTTTATCAATATCAACATTACCGCTGCTGCTACAGAGCTTTCAAGTTAATATTATGCTTTGTTTGTAAGTGGGTGTGAAGACCTTTGGTGGAACGAGCAGAGATTTTGATAATGATAGGGCATAACTTACCTATATTTAGCTGTAAGACCATCTTCAGACTTTAAAAAATAATTCCAAACTAAACTGGAACCTTTATTCTCTTTGTAAACTACACTGACACTCATTTTTGTGATTGGTGTTTAAATTCCATCTATTATATTCAACCACTTGATAAATGTTACTAGATACTAGTTGAATAACGCTCTTACTTTCGCACGTTCGCAAGAAAACTGTTCTGTTTAATGTATTTTCAATAGCCCAGCAGGGCGGGGAATCCCCGACGCGTCGACCAAAAATACTGCAGTTCATTGTTTGTTATCCCGCGGATCCGCGGGATCGATGGGCTCAATCTCGCAAGTTTGCGGGATTAAAGTTTGGGTGCGGGATTGGATTCCCTAGTTTAAACTTTGGCTATCTGGTGAGACCATAATTTATACTTGTTTAATTAAATTTTTCTGGAAGTGTTTTGTGACGCCTGCAACCATTTTGAAATTTTAATCTTTTCATTCGTTAATAGCACAAAAGTATGTACAATGTATAAACATTCCCTACATTAGTATTCAATAAAAAAAAATCGATAGCTTTAACCCAAAAACAGTACAAACACACGTTGAGCAGCCGACTAGTAGAACTTGGTAACGAGTAAAGTTGTCTTTTTAAAAATTGTAAACAACTACAGGCATAACTATTAGCTTTGAGCTTTTAAATTACTATTTTTTCATTTCTATCGCTTCCGGTTTTACCGGATGTTAGTGTCAACTTTATGTACAGGGTGTCTCAAATTCGATGCTCACCATTGGGATCTCAGAAACTATACAAGATACAGCAAATGTTACATAGGGGCAAAGTTGGATAATTCGAAGCTTAAGTTAATGCTGGGCAGGAATCAAGAAAATTTCGACTTCTTTCGTAGATATCTGAAAAAACCGAATTATATACAGTGTGACCAGTAAAGGCCGCATCATATGGGATTTTTTTTTATTAATAACTATTCGAAATTTGACTTTGGCATCAAGTTCTGCTTCGATCGAGATGAAAATTAAGCAAAAAAATAGTAGTCACGCGATTGGCATTATCTGTTAATTTTTTTCAAAAAATAATTCAAAAGTGGGGTTATTTCTGCAAGTATCGAAAAAGGTTATTAGAAAAGGTTTTTTAAAATGTACTTTCTAGCCCAAATGCAAAATTTCAACTGCATAGGATAATTTTGATTTTTTTACCCACCACTAAAATTTATTTTCCACTTAATGAACACTTTACTGATGAGACTGTGCACTTTTTTGTCTTAATATTAAGGTGTATTGCTTTCAGACACAAACTACGTTTTCAAAAATACTTATTTTATGAAGTTGCCTTATACAGGGTCAAAAACAAATAAACTTTACCAAATTTTAATAGCCCAAGCATTGTTAAAACTAAGAAGTTTTATGTAGGTTGCGTTGAGTCTTATTTTGCAAAAGTGGTGCAATTTACAAAATATGGATAAAAAATCAAAATTATTTTATGCAGCTGAAATTTTGCATGTGGGCTAAAAACTGCATTTAAAAAATCTTTTTCTAATAATTACTTTTCTCGATACTTTCAGAAATAACCCAAAAAAAATTAACAGAGACGGATAATACGAATCACGCGACTACTATTTTTTTGCTTAATTTTCATCTCGATCGAAGCAGAACTTGATGCCAAAGTCAAATTTCGAATAAAGCTATTAATAAAAAAAAATCCCATATTATTATGATGCGGACTTTACTGGTCACACTGTACCTATACGGAAAAAAACTGAAAACTTCATTTTCCTCTTTTATTTTTTTTTGATATTAAGTATTTATAAACATATTGAAAAACTGAAAGAACTTTTATCACTTTTTACGACGCATTTAAAGATAGTTTCTAATTAATAAACGGGCGTTTCGGTTTTCAGATATCTTTTCCACATCAAAAACTTTAAATACGGACCTGAAATTTAAATATTACTTTCTGTAGTATTTTGTTCCCCCAAAACATAAACCAATAACATGTTGCCCAAATTTCATTGTTTTGAACCGAAAATCCATCATATTATGTACTTAGAGTTTTTTTGCAATACAATTCTGATATAATTGTGAGCTAGCAAAACGAAAACTCTATCTAATAATAAGGAATTATTATTTTTACCTAGTATTACTGAATGAATATGTAGTTTAAGTGACGATTTACATTCTCGTTTTTATTATGTTACAAAAACAGTTGTAAAAGTTGTTTTAAATTTATAATAGACTAGCCGGTACCTGCAGCTTCGCTCGCACATTCAATTGTTATAAATTGGTTATCGAAACAAACCAGCGGGTACCAAACATACCACCCAATAGAGAAGAATAGGTGCCCATATTATCTTTTAAACATAAATTTATTTGGTGCTTTCTTACATTATTTCTTATTTTAATTATAATGCTTACTGTAAAATTCATTTGTCGCCAAAATATTACTAAGTATCTTTCCTTTTTTGTTAGAGTAGCATATTTTTCAGTGGCGTATTTAGGGGGGGGGGTCCGAGGGGTCTAGACCCCCCCCCCCCCGTGGGCTCAACATTAAAAAAAAACCCAGAACAGATCAGATGCCATGTTGCATTTAAGGTGGGAGTATCAACATGCTTGCCAACCTATAACCTATTTCACGTAGATTAATTTATGGTTTCTAGCTTTTATACAAAATTTAAAGAAAATCAGTATCGACTTGATATTCTATAGGTAATAATTGACATATTTAGTAAATATTAAGGAATTTCATATATCGTATAGTGAAAAATATCGTATAAGATTTTTTTTAACATTATTATGTCATTGTCACTCATTGTTCTTTCACTATACAATTCTCCCAAAATTAGCAATGAAATAAATTGATATTTTTGTAATATATCAGATACTACCTAAATAATGTACCGACGATATTGATTTTCTTTAAATGTTAGTTATTAAAATAATAAACTCAAAAAATCAACGTGAAATAGGTTATAGGTTGGCAATAGATTGAATGACGTTGAGAATTCAACCTTAATGTAGACAGGGTGAACTGAACCTCGCAAAAAATATTACAGACTACAAAAGATAGTATGTGGCATTTTTAAGTTTTAATTCTGGGCAGTGGCGTATATAATGTGTTTGGGGATTCCCGCAGTCTTATTTAAATTGTAAAATTTTATTGTTTGGCGCCCGTGTTTTCTAATTTAAGTGAGTAAAATAATATATACATGGTGATTGATAATTCGATTAATTCTTCGCAGGAGGTAATTTGTGATTTTTTCTTAAATATGACCTATTCCGAAAATGCTTGGTTTTCGAGTTATTTCAATTTTTTTCTTGTTTTTTACCTGCGTGTCTAATTTATTTAATTTAAAAAAATTGAAATGATGTTCACTTAGTTTTGTAATTTTTTTGCAAACTAGAACTATTAGCAATACTTTGTTTTTACAAATAATTAAGTATTTGTGTCACAGATAACAAAACAACATGGCCAAACTTGGCAAAAATAACTTGAAAACCAATCATTTTCGGAATCGGCCATATTATGTAGAAATATATATTTTTAAACATAAATATTTAAAAATATATATATTCCCATTATTGCGTTTATATTTAAAAATTTCTTAATTTCTTCCTTTTTTGGGTTCAGCTATCAAAACATAGAAATTATAAATTTTGATAGTTCAAAATAGGGCGTGGCACCGAAAAACTTTTCGCCTGCGGCGCTTTTTTAAAGAAAGAGAGAAAGAAAAAAAGAAAGATAAAACGAAAGGTATAGACCACACCCCCCCCGTGGCAATATTCTAAATACGCCACTGATATTTTTTAAACATAATTATCAGGACCGTATTACAAAATAACTTTAAGTCACTGACGATGGAATTTTGGTTCCAAACGGTAAAATGCTGCCAAAATATTAATATAGGTCCGTATTTAAAAATTTCAAGGTGATATCTGCAGTGGCGGCTGGTTAATGAAGGGCTCTGGGGCGCCGCCCTCCCTGCAATTATTTCAAACAGAATCCAAAAATATTTTACTTAAAAAACCAATAACGCAATGTATGTAAGCAATCAATTAAAATAATTTAAACCAAACGTAGCCCTATTCTAACGGGCAGGCTATACTCATAGACAAGCGAGTTGCGCTCTCAAGGTTGTACTAAGCGCGGGCGGCGGCGGGCGACCGATTATCCGTCCCGATTCAACGCGCCTTCTCGATGGGTTGTCATGACGACGGAGGCCTGACGTCACCTACACATCGCACAACGAGCGGCCACGGAGAGCTCCAATTTTCCGCGCCCACTGTTCGCGAATCGCGATACGACCTGTCGTCTGTCGATGCCGCTGACTCGCTGACGTTTTGTTTATTTGTTTTGAGTTATTTATTAGTTGTTATAAAGTTGGAAAATTTCGTCTAATATGAAGGTCAGTGATTTACAGAAGGTTGTGTTTAGTTCTCTGAGCTTAAGTGAAAAACTTGATTTAAAAAATGCAGGGCGGCCACTACCAATATTGAACATTGTACAAGTGCAATCAAAATGTAAAAGTAAAGAACAGTTTACGCGTAAGTTTGACAAAGAAATATATAATAAAATATTCTGGATATTATGTGGTTGTGAGGAAAAAATTTTTTTTTTTTTGTATCGTGTGTCTTCTTTTTGGCGAGGATGATAATTGGACTAAAAGTGGGGTGCAGGACTTAAAACATCTTTCAGAGAAAATAAAAAACATGAAAATAGTGCAAAACATCGTTATAATGTGGTAAGTTTTGAGATGTTACGACAAACTAATATTTTAACTTGTTTAAAGTGCTTATGCTGATGAAATTAAAATTCACACGAGAAAGTTAGAAAAACAGACACGTACTTTCGAAAATAAGAGACATTTTTTTTTTTATTTAAAGCCAGCGCCCCCCTGACTCACTAGTCACGAGCCGCCACTGGATATCTGAAAACCGAAACTTCGTTTTTTAAATTAGAAACTATTTTTAAAGGCATCGTATAAAGGTGCCAATAGAAAGTTCCGTTTTCCAATATGTTTTTAAATAACGTCACAAAAAAAACAAAAACGAAAAATGCAAGAACCCCGCACTTATCTTATGGTCCTTGGTTAAATTTCCTAAATTTTTAGTATCTTGTAGAAAATGCCATTCTGATCAAAAGTATCCATGGCCACAACAAAATCTGCCTACCAGTTTTTGAGATACAGGGTGTTCAAGTTGCAAAATATAAATTTTCACTACATTATATTTTCGAAGTTTATAATATTAATTTGTTTTGTTTTTCTGGATATTTGTTGACCCTGTCGTAGATAGGATAGAATATCATAAAAATAGTCTAAAATTTCTTATTATATACCGGGTGAGTGACGAAAATTATTTAATAATTTTTGTTAAATCGTATTCTCGGAATTAAATTAATTGTTAACAAGTGATACTGTATATAACATTAGCTTGGAGCAAGCTATCAGAATTTATATTTTTTATAATTATACAGGGTAAATCAAAAAAGTTATAATTTTTTAAATTAGTTTTTAAAGAAATTTTGTAAATATTTCTTTATCTCCTACTTGTCGCTTATCGTATGGTTCCAAATATATATATGGTGTTTCCGATGATAAGCGATAGAAATAACATAAAAATGCTTGTATTTATAAATCACCCGGTATATTAAAAATGGATTGGTTAACAAATTTCTTTAACAAACTAATAAAAAAAAATATTAACTTTTTTAAGTTACCTTGTATAAGTATAAAAATATAAATTATGATAGCTTGCTTTGAGGTAATGTCATCTAAAGTATTACTTTGTTAACATTTAATTTAATACCGAAAATACAATGATTTAACAAAAAATGTTAAATAATTTTCGTCACTCGCCCAGTATATAAGAAGATAATTAGACTATTTTTATAGTATTCTATTCTATCTACGACAGAGTCAATAAAAATCTAGAAAAACAAAATGAATTAATATTTTAAACTACGAAAATATAATGTAGTGTAAATTAATATTTTGCAACTTAGACACCCTGTATCGCAAAAACTTGTGGGCAGATTTTGTTGTGGCCATGGATACTTCTGATCCGAATGGCATTCTCTATAACATACTAAAAATTTAGGAAATTTAACCAAGGGCCATTTTCCATAAGAGAAGTGCGGGGTTGTTTCCGGTTTTTTGCAGATATCTCCGGAAGTAGACAGAATTTTCTTGATTTCTCAGCAGCATTAACTTGGGTAAGCTCCAAATTATACAACTTTGCCCCAATTTAACATTTGCTTTATCTTTTTTAATTTTCGAGATCCCAATGGTCGGCATGGAATTTGGGACACCTTGTACCTATATATTGACATTTTTGGATGCTATATAAAAATCAAATTAAGCTATACGTGTCCCTAACCATTTTTGAAATAAAAATGATAAAATTCTGTTCTTATGTATAAAAACGTAACGAAAAGAAACTGAAAAATTAACTCAGAAACTATTAACTTTAAGCATATGATGGGTTATACAAAATGTTCCTAAAATTGATGAATAAATTCAAAAATATAATATACAGGGTGTTTCATTTAAATAGATATATGTTTGTTATTCTCTGGCTAGTTGGGACACCCTGTATAATTCGAAATAATTTTAAATTGTAGACCTAATGCCTCCCTATAATTCTGTTTTTGAAAAATATTAAACAGTTGAGTAATTTAGATGCTATGGAATCCTGCATTAAGAGTGGGCCACCCGGTATATGTGGATATGCCAATTTTCAAATAATTATTATAAGTACTTTTTGAAATATTTGCATCAAAATTTTTACACCCTGTAGACTTAGTTAGTTTTATTATTAGTACAGCTTATAGCTAATAATCTTTTAATAACAAATACGTTTCGTACACTCAGCGATCATATAATTTCCACACGATACTTCCAAGCCGTGCTCAAAATTGACAGACTTAACGCGATATTTTACCAAAAATATTCTAAACCTCAAAAAAAAGGGTAATTTGAATTTTATTGTATTATTCTATTATTGTTTAAACATTATAATCAAATCGGCGAGATCGGCACGTATATTTGTAATAATACATGTATTATAAATGTAACTATAAACGGAATGAAATATACTAAAATTGGAACAACGTGGTAAACTTACGGTTAGAGTTAAGGGTCCAACATTGGTGTTGAGTAAGATATTTTTATAGGTTAGTTGGCGAAGCTTATACAGGGTGTCCGGAAACTTCGTTCGTATACTTTAAGGGGATATTCTACATATGAAAATATGAAAAAAAGTTCATATGAATGTAGGTCCTTAAATGACTTATAAGGAAGCTATGGCCGTCCAAAGGTGACCTCTAAAGATTAGTTTCTATTTTATATCAATGCAACCGCTTAAGGTACCGGTGTGCTTTTTGGCACACAAACTAATATTAACAATTGCTAATTTATGATATTAAGAGTTATTATGAAATTTAGTCAGGGACGTTCTTACGGGGGTTGGCTTAGTTTATTTATTCCTAATTTTTTTACACGACTCATTTAAAAAAATTTACCCAAAAATTATAATTCCAGTGATTTTTCTAATCAGACAACTATTTTACCTTGATCACAAGCCTTGTAAAGATCATCAGAAACCTTCAGTAAAGCGGTAGAAGTACTATGAAGCGGACGGAAACCTGATCGGGTAGGGGAGAGAACTTCATACGAATTTAAAAATTCGGTAAGCTGCATAGCCACAATTTTTTCCAATATTTTCGAAAAGTTCGGAAGAATACTTATTGGACGAAAGTTATTGACACTCTTGGGGTATCTACTTTTGGAACCGGGACAACATTGGCTTATTTCCATTCTGTTGGAAATGTAGCTGAGGACAGACAGCTATTTATAATAAAAGTTATATGACTAAGAAGATAAGGGGTTATTAAATTGATCATTTAAAGATCAATTCCATCCGTTCCTTTGGCGTTTGATTTAAAATTAGAAATTATACTTTGAATGTCCTTCCGTTACTAGCGAAAACTGAAACTGACTTTGAATATTTTCATATTGCTGACCTTCGTATTTATCTGTAATTAGGTTATTATTATCTATGTTAGATGACGGTACACTTTCAATAAAGAAACGATTGTATGAGTCTGGGGTGCCAAACTCCGCAGGGTTTGGTCTCGATTGCGAATTTATGTTAAGAAATTATAATGTTTTCCAGAACCCTGCCGAGTCAACCCTGAATTTATGTTGCAGATACGCTGGCTTTTCATTCCGGATAGCAACGGTAATAAAATTTCTTAAATCCTTGTACTCATTCCAGGCCGCATCAGTTTTTAATTTTTTATATCTTAAGAGGGCTTTTTTGCGTAACCCAATCATCAATTTAATGTTGTCAGTTATCCAAGGCAAAGGTGGTTTTGTAAATCTTGAAGTTTTAGTTGGAGCATGCACATTGAAAACGTTTAATAAATTTACATTAAAAAATTCAACCATATTGTCTACATTGTTTAGAGCAGCTATACTCTAAGTGTGTTCCGCGGAACCCTAGGGTTCCGCGATACCTCTGTACGGGTTCCTCAAGAATTTAGAAAAAAAATCAAAACACCTCTCTCTGGTCGAACGTTTTGACTCCGCGGCCGCGCGTAGGTATATTTATTTATTTATTTGTATTTGTATAAACATGTGTTACAATAGCTGGTACAATATCTCATTAGTTATGGATGAAGCGGTAAAAATAATTAATTTTATCAAATCACGACCACTACAATCCCGATTGTTCTCATTATTGTGTGAAGAATATGGCAGCAAACATAAAACACTGCTGCTCCATACAGAAGTGCGATGGCTGTCTCGGGGTAAAACTTTAACAAGGCTATTTGAACTTAGAGCCGAGTTACAAATGTTTCTTTCAGCAGATACTTCTTTTAATTTGAAGGACCGTTTGTATGATAAAACTGGGTTGTTCCGATTGTCTTTTATGGCGGATATCTTTCAAAAACTGAACGAATTGAATTTATCATTGCAAGGTAAACAGACAACAGTGTTTCAGGCCTATAACAAAATAACTGCCTTCACAAGAAAATTAAATTTTTGGATTATTTGCGTTGGTAAGAAAGAAATAGAAAGCTTTACGTCACTCAGTGAGTTTGTTAGCGATAATGACTCAGAAATGTTTCAAGATGATGTGTTTGAAGAATTGGTCCAATATCTCAGTTCGATGCGCGCATCTTTTGAAAAGTATTTTCCCGAAGAACAGAATACAAAAATGAAACTGAATTCATGGATTTATAATCCTTTTTTACCCAACTTGGAAAAGCCCGAAAGTATGTCAAACGAGATATATGAATCTCTTTTAGAAATGTCATCAGACACAAGTATGGAGTCACTGTTCAAAACGACGCCTCTCAACGATTTTTGGTGCAGAATCCGTGATGAATATCCAATGCTTGGCAAAATGGCTCTGAATATTCTTCTCCCGTTCCCAACAACATATTTGTGCGAAACAGGATTCTCAACCTATGCAGCCACGAAAACAAAATATCGCAATAGACTGGACGCCGAACCTGATATGAGACTTCAACTGTCTTCTATCAAACCTGATATCAACCAATTGATGAAAAATAAAAAACAGTTTCATACCTCCCATTAGTTAGATTTTTCTTTTTTAATATCTTCTATTATTGTACTTGCCATGTGGTAAAGTAAGTAATAATTAGTAACTGTTACATTGTACTTTTATTATGCTTATTAATAAAGAATACACTTTTAAAAACTATTGTTTTATTGTAGGGTTCCATCAAGTATTTTGCTTCCCAAAAGGGTTCCGTCACCAAAAAAGTTTGAGAACCGCTGGTTTAGAGAGTAGATGTGGTTCCAATCGATGTTAAACAGATCATTCAAAAAGTTATTGAAATCAAAATTAGAGTAATCTCGGTAAGTTCGAAAGCAGATGTTAGGTCGAGTTTTCATTATCTTTAAACTACAGTTTACCAGCCGATGGTCAGATATATTTTCCATTCTGAGAACGTCTTGGCCCTCTACCATATCCCGGTTTGAAATTACAAGTATATCCAGCAAAGAACTAGAGTTGTTTGTAATTCTAGTGGCAGAACTAATTAGTTGATGTAAACCGTAATTAGTTAAAAAACGAGATAGAATGTTATATCCATTACTCAAAGCATCTTCACAACTTTTTGCGCGAACCTGTATATTCCAATTTATGACAGATATATGTAGATTTTTAAAAGCCTTACAACTTTTATACGTGACTTTTTTTGCCAACTCCTGTATCTTTTGAAATAATCGACCGTTCTGGTAATTTCACCTAACCCTGTAAAAGAACGTAGCCGGGAATATTGGATCTGGTAGGTAGACCTATGGAGGGCTTTAGGTTAGGAGTCCGATCGCAATACATTGGTTTCGGGCAAAGTTTTGGATCGGTAAAGCAGCTTTAAAAATTGCCGTCAGGGGCGCCTGTGTTCCTTTAAATCTGTAAAATGCATGGGTTCTTATGGGATAATCAACTGTTTTATTGAATTTAGTTAACTAAAACCCTCTACAGGCTGAGATATGTATATATTATATCTAATAAAGCTTATTTTATTGATTATTGGATAAAAATACCGCTGACGTCTATCAAAACCTGTAAAAAGTCAAACACTTGACAATCACTGCGCCGCGACCGGGAAACAGCGAACTAACTACTAAACAGGGACGTAAATTTAAAGAACAGCCATTTTCGATCGGACTCCTTCCTAAAGCCCTCCATAGGTAGACCATAGACAATTTACCTTTAGATACGTACAGCTTATCTCCTGCGCAAACAAAAGTTACGTTTTATGGGTGAAAAAATACGTCCGAGCGCATGACTCGCCGGTTAGCTGCCTTCCTTCTGGACACCTTCGTACATGCGCACAAACCTCGTGTTATCGGCCTGTCCTACTTTATCGACATGCTCACGATACTTTATTTCTCTGTGAAGATACTCTCCAGAACCGGCTCGGCCGCCATTTTTGTTGTTGTGTTTTAAGATGTCTCTGTGGATTCTTTGTAGTTTTCTTAGCTATTGTGGATTGTGGGTGTTTAATATTTACGGATTTCTAGTTTTTGTGTAGTTAAAGTGAATTGTGTTTGTGCTTTTAGTGACTCGGATAGGAATATTAACAATTACTAGTACTAGTAGCAGCCGTTGTATAGTTTTATTATGCCCAAATAGGGGTATTTCGTATTTTCGGTAAGTTTGAGAAGAGTAAAATTGAGAAGAAATTCCAATTTTTTGGCAAGAATTTAAATTTTAAAGCCCGGACCAGTCTATTTTCCCATTCGTCAAACGATAATGTTGCAGTGCGCATGACTAATAGTGTCTAGCTTTGTTTACATGCGCGAGGCCATAACACTGCCACTTTCGTGATTATTGTTTGCTTATCTAACGGTAAATTGTCTATGAGGTAGACTCTAAGATATCTGCAAAAATTAAAATTGTATCTTACGAACACTCGCAGTGCTTTCTTGTCAGGTGCCAATATAAATAATATGCAAGAAATAATTTTCTAACCACCTCACCTGCATCTAATTATTTTATAGAACAAGGAGTAAACAAAAAATAAGAACACACTCCCCATACTGATTGTTTTTCAAAAAATTTCAAAATTTTAGGGATAGATCGGATACTTTTTAACGATACAACTAGGCATTATATTCGGGAACTTTGCCATAATTCCACCCATGATCACATTCGAATTTGGGACACCGCGTATAATAGGGTTTGAGGAAAAACGATCCTAACAGAATTTAACATTGAGATATCAATTACTTTTTGGGTACACCATAATATGTTTATATAATGGAATTATCCCACGTAGGCAAACAGTCAACAAACATGGCCAATGGCCATTTATTATTTAATTGAGAAAATTGTAGCATAATTAATTGACGGACCGCAATTTTGCACTTTGAGTATACTTCTGCCACCAATGTATAGTATTGTATAGATCTGATATTCTTACTTTTTCTAGTCTTATCATTTTTAATTATTAAATGTATTTATCATGCAAAGCTCGATTAGCGCTGTGCATTAGCGCACCGAGAATGTTTCTTTGAAAGGGGTTCACTCAATGCCCTGATCGAGGCCCTGATACATACACTCACAATTCCAGATCTCAAATAAAACCCTTTGTACAGAAGTTTAATTTAAGAAACTCAATTTTGAGAATTTTCAGTCGTACTAAATTTATGTTAATTTAATACCGGGTGTCCAAAGTAAAATAGTTTGTTGTTTAAAAAACATGAAAAATAATAGTTTTACAAGGAGTGAAAAAGTTGATATGTTATTAGTGTTTGGAGAATGTAGAAAGAATTCAACCAATGCTGCACGACTTTACGCACAAATATGATATCCTGTGTGATGGCGTTATCCAACCCGGCACTATTACCCAAAACTGGTTCAGATACTGCGAAATAAGCCTGACAATAATGAAAACCATGCCTTTCTTGTAAGTGAAGAAAAATAAATAGATGTTTTGTATTCTGGCATACATACACGTAAATATCAATGCGTCACTCAGAGAGATCGCGCTAGAATGTGACATTTGTAAGTCTTCGGCAGGTAACATTTTAAATAAACATAAATACCACTCATATAAATATCAATTAGGTACACCAGTACCTGTATCCAAACGATAATGAAAGGGGACTTAAGTATTGTAATTGGTTCTTAGGAAAATATTTGGAAGATAACAAATTTCCGTATAAAATTATTTATTCTGACGAAAGCCGTTATACTAATTTGGGCTGTCGGCATGTCAATTTTCTTCAAGGCATGATTTTGTTTTATCAGTTTTGCTGGTCACCGGCTTCTTGATGCATTTAAATCTAAATTTATTCTCAAAAGATGCTTCATTTCAGGAAAGTTCCAAGTTCACTTTTAAAAGTTTTTTAATGCCACCTTTTCTAAAACCTAATTGTGTGTGGTATCAAAATAATCGTAATAAAATCCTCTTTTTTCTTAACCGGACGAGCCACCATGTTGCCGTTTAAAAAAAATGAGTTATACAATTTTAAAGATTAAATTTTACACAGCACATTGCATTGGATCGAAAATAGTAAAATTGTATTTTCCCCAAGATTAAAGAACTGAAATAAGTGATTTTAGGATAGTCATAGCCATCTAGATAAAACAATAAATTTGGGGAAAAAAATTTTTCTTAGTTACAAAAAATGATAAGTGACACATGGTTATATTTAGAATGTCATATGGAGTCAAAAAAAGGAAAAATATTCCAGGTGTCCCATTTAAAAATCGAAAGTTTATGTCACTTCCGGTTAAACCGAAAGTTCCATAATGTTAACTCACCTGTCAAAAAATGCTGTTTTATGTCGTATACAAATCCCCCAAATTTTATTCCATTATTTTGACAAACAAAAAAGTTAGATTGGCGAACCACCTTCCGTATAGTGTGAGTTTGTAACTTTGTGTAAGTTTTTTTTTTTTAAAAATGCTTGGGCACAAGTATTAACATTCTGTATTAACAAGAGTGGTATTTTTTATAAAAAAAATATTGATACAGTGTGTCCCAAATTAGAGATATAACGATATCGATAATATTTTTTAATGTCAACCCTAGTTTTTTATTGACTATTTTTAAAGTGCATATTAAGTTATACATTACGTACCAAATTTTTATTCCTTATCAAATGTTGAGGAGTTGAAGGCACGAATAAGACGTGAGTGTAGGTTAATTTCTACCGAAGTAATAATTCGAAATAATAATAATAATAATAATAATAATAATAATAATAATAATAATAATAATAATAATAATAATAATAATAATAATAAACGACTTTTGTTCATAAAATTAGATGAATACAATTAGGCGATATTTAGCCAGTAGGGCTATTCTTGCATATAACCTAAATAAATAAATGACCTATATATTCCAACTATATTTGATAAATTACCTCTATAACTAAAACTGACTTAATTATTCTATTAAGTGTCCTAAAATGTTTCCTAATATAACCTACCCACAGATAATACATTTGGCAAGCCATAATACAAAAAAGCAAGGAAATTAAATATTATTTATAAACTTTGAATAAAATAAATTAAACCAATAATACAATAAATAAAAAAAAAACTAGTTCGCTAAAAATGCCAACATATAAAGTCTTTTAACTTTAGACTTAAATGACAGGATGGAATCGCGCTTAAATTCAGTGTCAATGCTATTGTACAGTTTAACCGAAACGTACGAGAAACAACGCTGAAATATAGCAGTTCTAACTTTAGGGATTGACAATATACCTCGAGTTCTAACTGAGACATCATGCAAATTGGACCTATAACAAAGTTTTCTTCGCGGGTATAAGGGTTTATTTGTGAACAAAAGACGGTGTGTGAAGGAAAGCAAAAGAATTTCCCATATTTTGACCATTGGCAGCCATTCCAAGATTTTTAAATTTGCGGATATTGTGTCATATTTACGAAGGCCAAAAACGAATCTACCACAATTTCTTTGGACTTGTTGTATTCGATACCTGGCAACAGCATCTAAACAAGGCCCATAAATCACATTACCATAATAAAATATTGGGAAACAGTATATTCATATAACATTTTTCTTAGTTTAAAATTAAGAAAATGCCTGTTGACGTATAATGTTCTAAGCGTACAATAAGAACGCCGTAAAAGTACTGAAACATGTTCTGTGAAACGTAGGTTAGAGTCAAATATTAAACCCAAATTTCGAGCAGATTCCGTATGTGGAATTTTTTCGTTATTTACCACTGGATTAAAACCCGTATCTAGTATATAGCTACGCTTTTTGGCATTTCCAAATAAAAGAAAAAGGGACTTTTTGGCATTTAGAGTTAGATTATGAGACTTGGAATATTCATAAATAATGTCCAGATCACGATTTATACTATTATTGGCCTCAATAGCTGTTTCAGCAAAAAAACTTAATAATACTTGTATATCATCTGCATAACCGTGACGAGCAAGTAGCAAGTTTACTAAACAGATCAAATGTATATATTAGAAACAATAACGGGCCAAGAACAGATCCCTGTGGTACTCCAGTTTTAACATTTAGACTTTCTGAATACTTAACCATCAATCAGTACCCTTTGATGCCTACCCGACAAATAGCATTTAAAAAAGTTAAGGGGAATATGATCAAAACCAATATACTTTAATTTAGCACTCAACACACCATGATCAACAGTGTCAAAGGCCTTAGAAAAGTCCAACAGAATAAGTGCAGTGTTCTTTCCGGCATCCGTTGCCTGTAGAATATCGTCACTAACATTTAGAAGTGCTGAAACTGTGCTGTGGGCCTTTCTAAAACCAGACTGCAGTTCAGGCAAGATGTTATGTTGCGTAAGAAAGTCAGTAACCTGATTATGTTCACAACGAGTTTTACTTGCGTTAAGGATATTTCCAAATAGTGAATGAAAAATATTTTGGCCATTTATGGACGACAGTATTAAAGATGGATAGAAGTTTTTCGTATTTTTCAAATAAATTAATTTTTGTTTGTTTAATATCAAGGAATAAAAATTTGAAACTTGTTACTTACGTAAGTATAACTTATATGCACTTTAAAAATAATCAATATGAAAGTAGGCTTGCCATGTAAAAAAATTATCGTTATCGTCATATTATCTCTAATTTGGGCACACTGTATCAATATTTTTTTTATAAAAAATAATACAACGTAAAATGTTAATACCCGTGGGGGTTACTGACTTTATTCCAAGTTACAAACTTACACTGTACATGCACCTTCATATTTTTTCTACGAGGCCCTAGGAGGGGTTCTAACTACCACCGTTCCCCCCTCGGTACGTCAGTGCGCCACTGTCGCTGTATCATCACTTTTGTCGCGTGCCGCTACCGCGACATCGGATAACTATATCAGTTACAATTCCTTTTCGAAAATCCTCCAAATTTCTTATATTTTTTTAATAGTAAGGATATAATAATAATTATAACTGACAATATTTGTTCTGATACTTTTTTGATAGTTTCAAAAAACAGAGCGTATGTAGTCTCAATGCATATACTATGGCTGGGCAAACTCTATGTATTTTATTAGTATACGGTAGTGGCGGATCCAGAATCTAGATCCAAAAATCACATTTTACCATCACGGTATACAAATATTTTACATGCCTAGTGAAGTGGATCTTCTTAGTATTAAAAACATAATTGGTAGTAACTTTAAATCAGTAAACTTTAAGCGCAAAAATAAAGTTATTACTTTAGCGATCGCTAACAGCTAGTATAAAAATTAATGACACCATATCTTGAATACGCGCTTGCTCCTATCCCTATCTGTATTTTCGGAGATAGAAATGCTTAAAGGCACTAAATATTTTTTTTTATTAACTCACCAGAGTTTCTCATAACAGTGAAGGTAGTAATAGCATACATGTTGTGGATAGTGGTTATCTTCTTCATCGGGTCGTTTAGAGTAAAAATCATTTGCATCAATCTGCTTCAATTATGTCCAGTGTATACAGAAGAATACATAACGCAAATTACATCGTTGTCTTCGATGGTTATCCCAGTAAAACACCGGATAAGATAGTACCAAGAGTACAGAAAGGGCTCTTCGATCAAGAATTTATTTTTAAAGAAATAAACTTTGTTGAGACAATGAAATCTAATGTTACTCAAGATAATTTTTTAGCTAAGGAAAAAAATAGAATTCGCCGGATTGCCATGTTCCGAAACAAGTTTCAGGAATAACATAGCAATGATGCAAGCCGTCAAAGATGCTGATTTTTTAATAATTAAAACAGCAGTTCTAGTGTATCCATTGCAAGAGTCAATTATCGTTGTAGGTGAAGATATAAATCTGCTTGTCCTTTTAACTGCGGTCTGCGGTGGCAAGAGATCTTCAAAATGTATACTTTCGAAAACCGGGCAAAGGGAAAATCGCTGAGAAACTTACTCTTCTTGTAGTTACGTCGTGTACGTAAACAAAAATTGGACATTTATCCGGATATTTGCCTACCTGAATACTGGGTATTTTCGGGGATAATACCATAAGTGCATAAAAATTTCCGAAAATTTTGGAAAATTAAATGTTTTTTGATAACTGCATGAGTTTATTTTCATCGTTGTTTCAAACTATAAATTGCCCGACTCCGAAGGAGGAGGGCTATTTTTGGAAACAACGATGAAAATAAACGAATGCGGTTTCCAAAAAACATTTCATTTTTCAGAATTTTCTGGAAATTTTTATGCACGAATGGTATTCGGTAGAAAATTTACAGAATAAATAGCTAACACGTTAACATTTTATCTTAGTTTTTTATTTATTAAAAGTAATATTACAATTATTGTAATTTATTATATATTGTGTGGTCTTATTTTATACATAGGTTCTCTTGAGTGCTTAATGGATTTTGTTGTGCTATCTGTTCTCATTTTTTCTACAATGGCTTCATGATGTTCTTGATCCATTTGAAGGTAGCTGGCAATTGATTTGGAACTAGCATGGCCAGTCATTTTTATAAGTTCCTGTTCTGCAATACCGCTTTTTGCAAGTTTTGAGACGGCTGTAGCCCTAAGTGAGTGATTAGTAATTTTTGTTTTTTTAACGTCTAGTCCCACTGTTTTTGCTTGAGTAGTAGTCCATTTTGCTATTTCATTTCGCCCAACAGGACTGTTTTTATACCATCGACTTCGAGTTTTCCAAAATGGATTGACCGTTAAAAATAAACGATCATTTTCAATACCTTCTCGTTTTGATTTTAACAAGTTAAACAATCTGATTGGACAAAGATCGGGATTTTTCTTATTAGCGACTAGTCCTTTAGATGGAGCGCACGGTTTGGAGCCACCTTGTGTCGTTTTGCTTAATATGGGATTGTATTCTATTCTACCTGTTGTTTGCCATTGTCAAATTCTTTTCTAAAAAATTCCAATAAGGTTTTGCTGCCTTCTCCCCCTCTCCATGCCAATTCATAGGAGAATATAAAAAACAACTTTTTTGCAGACCTTCTGGGGTACATTCGTTGCAATTGTCAATTAACATTTTCATTTCATTATAATTTTAGGGCAATTGAACTGACCTTTCTTTTATCCTTGTGCTTTTGCAATTCCTTTCTTTTAGCATTTTTTGCATCCCTGGCAGCTTTAAACTCTTGATCTTCAAATGGGTCTATTTTAATACCATATTTTTCAAAGTATTCCTCCATCACCATTTTTGCAGTTAAATTCCACATTACTTTTATTGTGCTTTCTTTATATTCATCGCCATTATTTTTTCGCATGTTGTAGCCCCAATCTTTAAGTACTTTAGCAATCTCATGCACTGATGTTTCCCGCTCTAGTTTATAGTTTCTAACAACACAAAACTCCATAAATTGTTTCCATACGAACGATCGGCTTTTCTTTGTATTGGGTGGGATAGTTTTTTCTATATTTACATCAATCGCATCATCACTAAATTCACCAAAACGATCCATTTTTCAAACGATCGGCTTTCAAATAATTATTAATAAAGAAGAAACGTCAAAGTTGACTTCTTTATTATTTGTTGCTATGGTTTTGGGGCGTTTTTATTTAAACATACAAATAATTATTATTAAAATAGAAACGTCAATGTTGACTTCTTTATTACTTGTTGCTATGGTTGCTACAGTGCAATTTCCAGTGGAAATTGCAAACCTCTTATGGCATTTTTTATACATGAGGGAAATTTTCACTTATTTTTTTTCAAAATGCGAAAACGAATGCCATTCAAGGCAACTTATACAATATGTCGTTCATCGTGAAATCAACGCACTGCAAAGAAAATTGTCAGCACTTTGCAGAAAAAAAAGTTTGCTGTTGGGAACATTCACTTGGTTGCTAATTTAGTAAATCCAGCTTGTCAAGGATCTAACTTAAAGCTAGAGAAAATTATGAATGCTGTAGAAGTCGTTTGTAAAGCGACAGCAAATATGAATTATGGGTTAAAATGGGTGAGATCTTAAATAGCAAATTACAGAGAGTTTGGTCGAAAACATTCCTGTGGCAAGGGGATCAGTGGCGGAACTTCAAAATTTGGGCCCCCCGCAAAATTCAATTAAAGGCCCCTTGTAAATAAAAAATTAAACACCAAATTTTTTTAAAACGTATGTGTTTATTAGGTAGGTACAGGGTCTTCCAACGAGGACTGAACAGGGGCTCATTTTTGAGCTTCCTTGAATTTAAAGAAAAATCCAAAATAGCCAATCGATGTACTTTTTCCTGCAGAATTCAAAAATGAAACCAAAATTTATTTGAACCAGAAACAAAAGAGTTACGCTATGGATAAGGTGTTTTTTAAATGGAACATAGCTTTTTTTATACGATTTTTGGAACGAGTGATTTTTTTTTGTCCGTTCTGATTAAAATATTTAATATTGTGACAGCTATTTTTATTAAATTTTAATGTTTAATCCAGTATAATTTAACTTTAACCTGTTTGAAACATACACTAGGTAATAAGGGTATAATCACCTTTGAATCCTTCAAAGTCAAAAAAGTTGACAAATTTTCTATAATATTGCCGAAATGACTTTGAAGGATTCAAAGGTGATTATACCTTTATTACCTAGTGTATGTTTCAAACAGGTTAAAGTTAAATTATACTGGATAAAACATTAAAATTTAATAAAAATAGCTGTCACAATATTAAATATTTTAATCAGAACGGACAAAAAAAAAATCACTCGTTCAAAAATCGTATAAAAAATACCATGTTCCATTTAAAAAACATCTTATCCATATCGTAACTCTTTTGTTTCTGGTTCAAATAAATTTTTGGTTTTATTTTTGAATTCTGCAGGAAAAAGTACATCGATTGGCTATTTTGGATTTTTCTTTAAATACAAGGAAGCTCAAAAATGAGCCCCTATTCAGTCCTCGTTGGAAGCCCCTGTACCTACTTAACACTAACAACTAATAACAATAACTGACTTTAAAATTCTTTACCGCGACTTTAAGCATTTGCAAAGTTTCTAATGACCTCTTTTAAATTTAATTTTGAGGCCTCATCAGCTTCAATAGCCAAAATTGCAAGACCGCTCAATCTTTCTTCTATTGTTGTTGTGCGCATATAATTTTTAATCAGTTTAGTTTGCTAAATGATCTTTCCGCAGTTGTTGTAGTAACAGGAATTGTTAAATATAATAGTAGCGAACTAATTACGCTAATGAAACTGGACCTTAATGCGCTATATTTAATAATTAATAGTTCTGCTAGTTCTTTTACCGATTTAAGTTCAGAAAGTTCATCTTTAAGAATTGACACTAAGTTCATTATTTGAATAGGAAATTCTTCTGAAATATCATCTTTGTAATGGGTTATTAAATTTTCTCCGCATTTAAAAAGTTGATCTTGTGGGAGTGTAACTAATGTTTTTGGATTAAAAAATTCGAATATTTCACAAACACGATTCAAGCCAATAAATCTATTGTTTAGTTCTCCACAAACTACGTCAAACACTTTCAGATATACATTGATTCGGAAAACATCTGCGTCGCTATCAAAACAATGGTCCAGAGCAAGTTCATCATAAAGGCGCTTAGCGACCGGTCTTCTTTTTTCCTAAATTCACTACTAACGCTCTATTTTATAGCCATTTCTACAGCGTCATCCCTTAGAGTGTTATAGTCATTTCTTAATTTGCTTAAATCAACATGAACCCTTTTAAATGCATCTACAGCTCTTGAAATGTCCATATCTTGAGCTTGCAGTAATTTTGACGCAAAGTTTACGTTACGCGTAGTTTTAAATTACTTGCATTTACACAGTTTTAGTTTATTAGTTTGCTGAAAAGCCCTACAAATGCTGAACGCATGTCGGAATTTAGATTAAGTGTAAATAAAGAAAAAATAATTTTTCGTTATTGTTAGAGAATAAAAATGCTGCAGTTTTTCAAAAAAAAGGGCAGGATGCCCCCAGGCTCAGCCCCCCCCCCCCCCCCCCCAAGCTCCAGGGCCCCCCGCACTGCTACCTTTTGCTGTATGGTAGTTCCGCCACTGAAGGGGATAGTGTCAGCCCTTTGGTATGGTGACGAAGTTTGAGTGGTACAAAATTACTAGCTGACATATCAATCAAAATTGTATTTGCCCCAATAACATCCGCAGCCACCGCACGATGCATTACGGTATTTAATATTACTCATTTTACAAAAAGAAATAGGCATTTATTAAAAAAATCAAAAACAAAACCAGCAAATAAACCAATCTTCGAAGTTATCGCGTACCTAACCTTAAGTCAAAAATATTAGTTGGTATATAATTTGTATTGATTTTTACAATTTGGCAAAATGGGTACGTTTTCACAATTCACAATTTATTGTTCAAGGATTTGAAAAAGTTTTCGCCCGAGAATTTGACCCGTGGAATATTTTCACCCTTGGATTAAAATAAACAGACCTAGGTATTTACTTTTCTTTTATATAATAAAAGTATAGAGAAAAGTGTGTTTTAAACTTTTTTGAAGCAATATATTGCCCGAAAAATAGGCGTGCCTAGAGGTCGCCAAGTTCTTGAAACTTTCTTGAAATCAAGACAAGATCAAGACAAGAAGTAATTTTAGATTTCAAGACAGGACAAGAAATTTTATGTCAATACCAAGATTTCTTGTTGTTGGCGTTCCGAGAAAATCCTTGGCCATTTTCGATAACTCGCACTAGTCGTAGTCGCGTTAGTCTTTTATATTTACTAAAACCGTAACGCTTACGTTTCTGTCTATTGCTTGTTGGTAAATATTCTAAGCCAGAATCGGAACCAAATGGCTCAGCAAACGAACTGCTGACTGAAGAGTTACTGTCAGTCATAGTAAAATACAAGATAATATTAATATAATGTACTTTTTACCATCACCATTCACAAACTGGCATAAAAAATATAACAAAACAGGGTACAGACTATCACTTTTTTGTAATAATAACCTTACTTAACTAAACGTGCTATAGCGTGCAACTGGGCGACGTCCGACTTCATTTGCGTTCGTCAGAAAACAAATAAAGGGGGGGAATCACCGGTTTATCAAGAAATTTCAAGATCTTGAAATTTCTTGAGTCAAGACAAGATATAAGATGTCAAGAAAACGTCAAGACAACATTTTTTTAAATTTCTTGATTTTTTCTCAAGACAAGACAAGAAGTTGTTATCAAGACAAGAATTCTTGTCTTGTCGACCTCTAGCCTAATTAGATTGCAGGGCTGCAAATGAAATAAACCTAAACATGCATAATCTGTCCTGGTGTGTGTTTCTCTTTATTTTCATTCCTTCTTTGTGTAGCCTAGGCCTAGTTAAATGTGTTTAGAAGTTTTCTGAAAAAGTTACAAAAATCCCCATCAAAACTTGTTAATTTTAATAGCTTGCCTAACTAAATAATAATGCGAAATATTAACTTTCCTATAGGCATTCTAAGATTTAAGAAGAAATGATGGAAACCTAATACAGTCGTAATAAAAGAAAAGTGGAATTTTCACTTTTAACTCTCGGCCACAGCATTCTACTACTCTGCTAGTAAATATACAAACTATGGAGGACTTGAGGTAGGAAGCCGATCGCAATGCATTGGATTCGGTCCCAAATTAGCATCGGTAATTCAGCTTTACGAGTCGCTGTAAGATGGCGCGCGTGTTCGAAGTGGGCTATCAAATAATGATTTCTTATGGACGCAATAACTATTTTTATTTAAATTAGTTCTTTAAGGAACAAATAAGGACTTTTATATGAATTTACACTTACTTTGTTATACTTATTAGTACACTTGGCCTGTATAAAGTTCCAACGATGCTTGGTTTTTAAAATACAGTGTATTAAACATTCTAGCTATACCTTTGGAGCTGGAAAGAGACTTATTTGGCTGCGTTTCCTCTCTGAAAAATATTTCTGTCTTACACCCCGACACAAAGGAAACTCTACTTTTATAAATTGTACCATTATTCATTATAAATATGGAAATTAATTCAAATACAACGTTATTTGTCTTGTCTTGCCTTCAAACTTTATTTGTTATTTCGAAAAATAAAATGTCAATTGTCAAAAGTAAAAGCACAGAAAAATAAAGGGTTTAAGTAAAAGCTAAAAACTATGGAGGATCTAGTTTTCCATATTAAAAACGAAGAAGAAGAAGACAACATCAGCCCACTTCGGACGCGAGAGCCATCTATCGGCCAATAGCGAACTAACCAAAAAACCGGGACAGAATTTGAAAATGCTGCCATTGTCGATCGGCCTCCTACCCTATAGTTCTCCATAATACAAACCAACTGTGTAGCCGAGAAGCAAACCAAAATGGTAGTTAATTTTTGTATATTCTGACGTCTTATTGTCGTAATTTGACAATATACAAATAAACAGAATTAACCTGACTATTTAACTAGAGTGTTTTACACTGGCAAAATGTCATAGCAACGGCCGGTCTTCTACTGGCAAAATTACTACCTGCACCTACCTGGACAAAATTCACATGTGATTTTTGCCGCGGCAAAATTTTGTCTTTTTTCTAGTTAAATAGTCATGTCGAATACCACTCGAGAAAAAATTGTGTAAGCAAAATTGTTCTCAAGGATTTATTTAAGTTTGTTGCTTTTAAGCAATTTCGCTCATGACATTTTCGACAAAATCACTCGCCTGACGGCTCGTGATTTTGTCAAAAATGTCATTCGCGAAATTGCCAAGCAACAAACTTTCATACCTTTCGAAAATTTTGCCGACAAAATTTTATCTCTTGTGATATTATATATGAAAATATACCGATGTCAACGTGCTGTCACAAAACTATCCTCAACCATTGAATATCAAACTATAAGAAGGCCATATGAGCCGATTTCCTAAATCTGCTACGTCAAATTCATAGATGGCACAATGAGTTCACCAACAAGAAAGCGACTAACCTTTTCACTGCTAAATTAAAACATTGTTGCCGCCTGTCTGTTTGACTTGCTGCATTAGTTTTTTAAATTTATTTTTATAGCTTATCGTAAAACTTGATTTCACATAAGTACCTACACCTATCCACGTCTAGACCTAAAAATGTACCTATTTTTAATTGCTTTGTAGCATATAATATTTTCAACCTTTTGACGTCCCAACGTTAATTACATGAAAACATGTTGACCGCCATGTATTCTATTTCTAACAGAACTAAATGACGACTCTTACTATTCAATACCTACCTAGGCTACAACGTATATGTTGGGTAAAATATGAATGATGTGCGGTTTGTATAACTTGGTTTTTATTTGCAATTATTACTACTTTTCAATATGGTTAAAATAAGTAGGTTTTACTTTCTTACTTAAGAAACATTCAGTTTGTTTGTATCAGTGTATTACGTATTTTGCCATTTTTCGACGAAATAAAACCTATTTTAGTTATACTTGCTGTCGCTTTTTATCTACTTTTATTTGTTTAACATTTAACACCTAATGCAACGGTAAAATCATTATGAAAGTCGGTCCAATTACCCCGGAGTAATCAGCGTACATATTATTATCAAAAACATACATTCGGCTGGAATTGAGAACCTCCTATTTTATTGTCTGTTAAAAATGCTTGAATTCTTAAAAATTCCAATAAAATACGATATGCGGCAACAACACGATATCACATCAGTGAATTTGAGACATATGTTGCCGAGGCGCTGCATTATAACGACAGACAGGCGACAGATTTAAGGTTAGAGTTACGATCAGCTCCACAATGGCGGCCAAACCAGCTCCAATACGTCAAAAAATGGGTTTTCAACTTTTCTCGGACATCCGTCATTCTTATATAGTTTGATATTCAATGCCTCAACTAAACAAACCAATGTCTTGTCATGATTCTACAAGCAAAACTAACCTCAAATCATTTAGGTAAACCCCTTGCTGCCGACATGAAGGTCACCGCTTGACCGGGCTGACCCCTTGGAGATACCCTCTCACCTGGATCCGTCAAAGTCCTGAAATAGTGTGTCTAGGAATGTTGTCTCGCTTACTTCTTTAAAATCGAGAAGGCTATGATGGTGGTGCAAAAAAGTGCACTTCTTTGCTTAATTTCTAACACATCCGCCAACTTGTCAAGAAACAAATAAATTTGCAATGAACTGCTGCAACCGCAGCCCAACTGGATAAAAACCCAATTTGTAATATATGGAATTTGATAAATTTCATTCTCTAACCACAACTTCCTAAATAATTGGCAACATCCACCTGTATTCTTCTAAAAATAGCTGCAGCTATATCGTTGCAGCAGTATACTTCACCACCCCCACCAAAAAAAACAATTTTTAGTCACAGCATCACGGCAGGTATAAGCTTTTGTTTAATTAGTTAAATCTAGCGCAAACATTTTAGTTGCAAGAGATCACTATACTGAGAAGATAATTTAAATATAAATACATTGCGCGAAAATGTTTTTTCGGTAGTTAATTTTTGTCATCTACTTGCCTCCGTACCGACCGGATTTCAACCTACATACTTTTAAAATTTAATGCGATAGTTTTCGGTGGTTAAAAAACGTTTTTGAAAAAGGATGAGTGGCTGCTAAACTAATTTGATTGATTTGTTATTGACCACAATAACTAGTTGCGAAATGTGTGGGAAAATGTGTTGGCCCTTTTCTAAAAAGGAAAAGGTAAGGCAGTTTTTATTTATCAATTGCGCATGCGAAATTTCTATAAGACGTCCATAAATTATGCGTTTGTACACAATGTATTAGTACCACCATTATTATAGGTATAAATATCGAATTGCAATAAATATTGGGATGCTACAAAGTTAATAAATAAATAATAAATATAAATAAATTAAAGGGTTGGAAGTGACGGGGTGTACTTACAACAAATCACCCTGTATATTCTTCGATGTTGGTTAAACGATTTTCATGAAACTATTTTTTTTTCATATTATGTTTATCTTATTTTCCGCTAATTATGTAGAACGTTCAGTTGCCACATTTTTACTTTGTTATCTAGGTGGGATATATTTGTTTTTTTTTTCTCTTGTGACTTGTTATTAAATAATATTGCAATTTAATATCGTATGAAGGATTTTTTACAAATACAGATTGCTCGTGCTAGGTGCTAGTAATATAATTTGTACTTTAATTAAAACGGTTACTTTATTGGTGAATTGAAATTGTTAATCTTTGAAATCATTTACAATTCTCATATTTAAATAGAACCTTTAGTTTTACAATTTACGAAAGTTGGGATATATATATATTTAAAAATAAATATAGTTTCAAAAAACTAAAAAACACGCTTTAATAATTAATTAAACTAAAAGGCGGAAAATAAATATAGTTTAAAATAATTCTTGAAATTCTTAATATAGGCAGAAAATAATAATGAACGATAAACATTAGTATTATTGTGAAAAAAGCGTGGGGTGCTCGATATACGAAAAATATAGCACAAAGCGCCCCACGCTTTTTTTTCACTATAATACTAATGTTTATCGTTCATTATTATTTTCTGCCGCTTTTTAGTTTAATTAACTATTAAAGCGTGTTTTTTAGTTTTTTTAAACTATATTTATTTTTCATTTTTTAGTTTGAGTTATTGTTAAGAAAAATTTTTTTTTGAGTAGATTGAGCTAGATTAGTAGATTATTGTATTGTCAGCGGTTCTTGATAAGTCTACAAAATTTAAATTAAATCTGACCATTTAAAGTGGGTCAAAATCGGGTTCAAAGAAGTCGGTTACAAATAAACATACATACAAACCCGAACAAACGACAAAAAATTTAAAAAAAAATTTGTCAAAAATTTATTTTGACGGGTAGAATTTTTTAAAAATGTTTCTCTATTAGCGATAATATCTATACGACCCCACGTTTGTTTCATTTCCATCGGTTATTGTAATAATTCTGACCCCATAATTTGTTTCGTCAAAATCGCTTCTTCGTTTTATACCTGACAGCTGTCAAAATTTGACAGGAGAATTTTTTGCGTGTAGATTATTGTATTGTCAGCGGTTCTTGATAAGTCTACAAAATTTAAATTAAATCTGACCGTTTAAAGTGGGTCAAAATCGGGTTCAAAGAAGTCGGGTTCAAACATACATACAAACAAACATACAGGTGAAGCTAATAAAAGCGTGTTAAAAAAATATTTTCTGTCAATTACTCTTTTTTCCTTACTTTATCTATTCACTAACATTTTAGTTACCAGAGATCACTTCAACACGAATATAAGTAGTAGGTTATTTAAATAATAAATACTGGGTGTTCGTAAATTCCGTACCCACTTATATTTCAAGGGGAGATTGTGCATTAAAATACATTCAAGGGCCTACATTCATAATAATTATGAACTTTTGTCATGTTTTTATAATGTAGAAGCTGCCCTTGAAATATTGTGCAGAGTTTCCAGACAGTCGCCCTGTTTATTTCATCAATCGCAAGTTTAGAAGCCGAAAAACGCCGGGGTGGTGGGATAACAAACGGGAAATTTTCTGTTTTCAAAAATTACATTTGACGTATAATTTTAATTAGTGTTGGGAAAAATCGACTTATTTTAATAATCGACTACCGAGAATTCGAGTGATTTAAAAAATCGAATGATAATCGATTTTTTTTCACTCAAATGCTAATATTAATTATTAATATTGGCGGTTCATCGTTCATGTTGATATACAGCATTTGTATTGGGAATAACTGACTCGGTGTTGTTAATCGATTGATTTTTTGCGGATTATTAAATGTGGCGGAGATATTTGTGGATTTTTTGGCACGGTTCCCAGATCTTACAACTTACAATTTAATTTAACTAACCACTTGACTACTTGACCTTGAGATGTCACGATATTGCATAACTCATGATATTTATGAATACTCACCACTATAATAAATCCTACTATCCTACGCAGGCAACCCGTAATGCAGTATTTAAATCTAAATAAATCATATTTATTATCTTACGCAGGCAACCCGTAATGCAGTATTTAATATGAATAATATCGCCAATAATAACCGAAAACCACTCGATGTAGCCGCTCGCTACGAGATGGCTCTGGCCGCAGTGAGTGATTGACAGGCGGGTAGCAACTTTGGAGACGCGTTGAAAAATAAAAACCATATGTTCGTCACTCATTTCGTCACTCGAGTTATTTCCGAAGATAATCGAATTATTCAAGTAATTGAAAAAATCGAGTGATCGGTTATTTTTCATTCGAGTGATCCCATCACTAATTTTAATGCTAGTTTCCTTTACTTTTGATAACTCTGATAAGTCTTTAGTAGATGTTACGCATTATTATGTTTCGTAATTAACTTGCTCATTGTGCTATTGCGAATACGCATATGTCGTAAACTATATATTTTGTAAACATTTTCCTAAAGGCATCGTTTTTCACCCTTTCTTCCCCTCTTGCACTATGTTGCTTTCCTGTTTTTTGGCTCCCCCTTAACAATTTCTTGTTGTAGATTTAATAAATTTTACAAAAATTTTGGCTTTCCGCCAAAGGTGGGCATAGCTAGAGTGCTTTGTGCTTGCAAAAATGCTTAAAGCACTTTGAAGGCTTGAAAGTCCTGCACTTGAAACTCATTGTATTTAATGTTTAAGTCAGTTACTTTATAAAAATGCTTTGAAATTTGTAATTGAAAAAATTGGACAATTCCTTTGTCCGACATTTTCTTCGTTAAGAGGACTCCTGACACCTTTAAAGCGAGATTACTTTGCACGGATTTATTATTCGATTATAAAATGTTGTACTTATATAAAAGTTTATAGAAATTAAACAAAGAATATTGGAAAGTATTTTTTTTGTCATAACATACATAATTTATGCTCAAATTAAACCCATAATTCGTGAACATAAAACGGTGTGATGGGTTTTTCTTAAAATTAATGTCGGACAGCAGAAATGCCTTGAGTGTCTACTGCTGAGAAGACCGTTATCGCTCGGCTTTCTAGTAATATGAAAAACAACACCCGCTTGAGAAGAAAAGTGACACATGCGGAAAGCGGGGGAGCTCCTAACTTTTATTGCACTTTTATAAGTTATATGTTGGAATGTCCGACAGTAGGAATGACTTGAGTATTCACTCCTGAAGACCGTTGTCGCTCGGCTTTTCACCAAACTACGTAGTACCTTTATGCCAAACGTGTACGTAAATCTGTAAAAATACTCTGTAATTAAAATGACATGCTCGGCTTTTCACCAAACTACGTAGTACCTTTATGCGAAACGTGTACGTAAATCTGTAAAAATACTCTGTAACTAAAATGACATGATATTAATAATAATACGTACACGAAAATGGGGCGATATGTAACAAAATTTCCAAAACATGATTTATGCTTGAGTTAAATTCCTTTTGATAGTAATTGGTAATTGCAACCTCTCTTCATTAACAGAAGGAACTTGTGCTTGCACTTTGTACTCTTCTCCAAGCCTTTTCAATTAGTGCTTTGCCCAGCTCCGCGTTCCGCGCTGTTTTTCACCCCTTATAATATTGGAACCCTATTTTTACAATTTGGAAAAATATTATATCATGAGCACGCAGAAAGAAGTTCTTAAAAATGGTAAATAATATATTTATTTATTGTTTTAATATTGCTTTTATTGCCAAACATAGCCAGGCAAAAAATATATTAAATTGTTAAGGGCAAAGTTGTGCACTCAGCTGTAAAACCAATATCTTACTGAATCTTATACACATCGTTAGCATAAATGGAAGAAAGCTTCTTTTGATTTTTTTACATGTTTTGCCCGACTGAAGAATTTACTCCCATGGATCTCGCACATGACTTGTCATGACATAATGTTTGTTATTGTACACAGTTTAATCAGCGTAAGAGACAGGATATTGGGTAAATATGAGCATAGAAAAAACAATTACATATTCTATTGTTTCTTTTATTTGCTTCGTTTCGCCGAATTTGTAATTATTATTTTAATTGTTACGCTTTAATATATTTAATTGTTATCCTTATTTGCCATTCGGGCAATTCTTTTCATTACGTATGTTACCATGTCAATTTAAGCGGAGGTCGCCTGGCAATATGTATGGCGAATTGGGTAAACCGCACAGAAGTCCTATTTTTATGCTGAATTCGATTTTCTAATTAAATATTACTTTTTATGAGGACACTTCTTGTCAAAACTCCTTCTATAGGAAAGCTTAACCCAATGAAAATGAACGTTTTTATTAACACCAAATATTCCACGTGTCTAAGGTGTCTAACTTGGTTTCAGGCCGAGAGGTTAGCACATGCGCAATCTCAAGGATTTAGCCCTAGGCCTTGGGGCGGCCAATTTTCAAAAAACAGACAATTGATATTATAATAACACAGGCCTGCATGAAATTTGTGATGACGTGATTTTTGTTTGTTGAGCTTAGTTTTTATATAGAAATAACTAATTAAAATAGAATTGGTCTCTATCACCCACAAAAGAAAAAATATAAAAAAAACTTATAATAGGCGTTTTAATACATTTTAAAATGAATGGTAGTACTTCAAATTCTAAATGATTGATGAATAAAAAATGATTTTCTGTGGTGCTACACACCTTCCGACTGGAGACTTTTTATCGACTTCAAAAAGGAGCTTTAAACCTGTTCTTTTACATAATGACAATGTTTTTGCTTCTGTTTCGGTCGGCCATACAGTTAAGTTAAAGGAAAACTATGAAAATTTAGAGGAATTACTTTTAAGAATACAATATGAAAATCACAACTGGGAAGTGTGTGAAGATCTAAACATTTTAAGTCTTCTCTTAGGTCAGCAGTCTGGATTTACTAAATTTCCATGTTTCCTGTGCGAGTGGTCTAGCTAGCGAGAACAGCATTGGATAAAAAGAGACTGGTCACAAAGAAATACTTTAACATCTGGAAACAAAGAATGTAATTCGCGAAAGTCTTATTGACCCTCAAAATGTTTTACTTCCACCACTTCACATAAAACTTGGACGTATGAAACAATTTGTTAAGGCATTAAACAAAGAAGGATATTGTTTTAAATATTTGTGTAAAACATTTCCGGCTCTGTCAGAGGCAAAATTAAAGGAGGGAATCTTTGTAGGGCCGCAGATTAGCAGCTTCATGAAAGATACAGAATTTGAAAAGGTATAATTACACCAGTCAAACTGGAAAATGTTAGGAAAAAATTGATATCCAAAATTTTATTGCTGGAAACTGTTTATGGGGTAAGTATAAACGTAAAAAACCAAAAATAGACAACTGGATCGGTCATCCCTTCCCGTGGGGGGTCGAAAGGGGGTGAAAAATGGTGTTTCGTGATTTATGGTAAAAGGAGACGTCCTAGAAAAAAATGTTTTATACAAAACTTGTAGATCATGTAAAAATCTACTACTTTTGTGAAAAGCACTTTTTCACATAACCTCAAATTTTTTTAGATAAGTGCGAAAAACCGGTTTTTGTGTTTTTTAATTTTCATTTGAAAACGTGTCAACTAATATTAATGAAATTTTAGGGAGAAATAGCTTTTCTTATGACAAATAAGGAAACATTTTTTTGTTTTTATTTAATGGGCTGTTTTAAAGATATTTGCTTTTTTTTTTGTATTTTTTTCAAATAAAATTTGTCCTTCGAAAAATCAATTTAAAAACTTTTGGTTGTGCTCATTTTTTTCGTTTTTAGTTGCACTTTAACATGAAAAAAAAAAATAAGTCAGGGCGCAAAAACATCCTTTAAAATGCACAAGAAGCCAAAAGTGAGTTATACGAAAACGAATATTTCAGTATAAGTTCATAATTCGTTTAAAATTACGAACATTTTTTAAAATCAAGTACTTATTTGTATTCTATGGGAAAAAATACTAAAAAAATTATTAAGAAATTTAGGTTAATTAAAATTTAAATTAGCAAGAATTTTAAAATACGAATTTTTGTAATTGATCGAAAAAAGTATAATTGCGTAAGCGAGTCACAAAAAAAATAATTTTAGGTAATTTTGAAGTACTCTGGTTCTTTTTAACTAATAAAAATAAACTTAAACTAGATTCAAATAACAAGTATATATTTTAACGAAATATAAATTATTAATTCAAAAAATTTCTTTATGTTAACATAAAGCATGGTAATGATGGTAACATTGAAAAAAAGTGGTATACAAAACCTGTTTGGTCTAGTAGATACTTAACCTATAACTCACGAAAAACCCAACCTTTTTATAAAGAAAATGTAGACCCCACGATCATTTCTGCTAACGGCTGTACTTTAATAAAATCAATTTACAAATGTGAAAAATCCAAAGAATCACTTGATGAATTGAGGTTCAGCCAGTATAAAAAACTATCGACTAGAAAAGGTTTCAAATTAGAAAAAATACCACCAACTGTTGGGGCAGCTACGCAACACTATTACAGATGCTATTTCCAGGTTCAAAAGTGGCTTGGAAACAATACTTTACTTGCTACTAAATGGGGCTGGAATAAAATAACAGCTAATAAGAAAGACGTGCTGTTACCTCATTTCACAGACGATCCAGTTATTCCGGACACATTACTTAAATCAATTTCTTGTAGCTGTGAAAAAGGCTGTAGTACTAAGTGCGGATGCCAAAAGCATGGTCTGCAATGCACTGACTTATGTGCAAAATGTCAGAGTGCTGGTAATTGTACTAATTTTAAAGAGCGAGAAAATTTGGATGGCTTTATTGATGTGGAAGATATTTTAGCTGCAAACGAAGAACCAACCCTTTGCTTAAATGCTGAAAAACATATATTTGAAGATATTTTTCACATTAGTAGTGAGGATGAAGACGGCAATGAAGTTGAAGAAAACGTTTTAGCGGAAAAAATAAATTCTAAATCAGAATCTTATAATTTAAATGATGAAAGTGTACCAAAAAAACGTAGATTGGTTTAGTACTTATATTAAATATTTATTTAAAATATATTAATGTAATAATTTTGCAATTCTTGGGTTTTTTCGTGAGTTATAGGGTAAGTATCTACTAGACCAAACAGGTTTTGTATACCACTTTTTTTCAATGTTACCATCATTACCATGCTTTATGTTAACATGAAGAAATTTTTTGAATCAATAATTTATATTTCGTTAAAATATATACTTGTTATTTGAATCTAGTTCAACTTTATTTTTATTAGTTAAAAAGAACCAGAGTACTTTAAAATTACCTAAAATTATTTTTTTTGTGACTCGCTTACGCAATTATACTTTTTTCGATCAATTACAAAAATTCGTATTTTAAAATTCTTGCTAATTTAAATTTTAATTAACCTAAATTTCTTAATAATTTTTTTAGTATTTTTTCTCATAGAATACAAATAAGTACTTGATTTTAAAAAATGTTCGTAATTTTAAACGAATTATGAACTTATACTGAAATATTCGTTTTCGTAAAACTCACTTTTGGCTTCTTGTGCATTTTAAAGGATGTTTTTGCGCCCTGACTTATTTTTTTTTTTCATGTTAAAGTGCAACTAAAAACGAAAAAAATGAGCACAACCAAAAGTTTTTAAATTGATTTTTCGAAGGACAAATTTTATTTGAAAAAAATACAAAAAAAAAAAAGCAAATATCTTTAAAACAGCCCATGAAATAAAAACAAAAAAATGTTTCCTTATTTGTCATAAGAAAAGCTATTTCTCCCTAAAATTTCATAAATATTAGTTGACACGTTTTCAAATAAAAATTAAAAAACACAAAAACCGGTTTTTCGCACTTATCTAAAAAAATTTGAGGTTATGTGAAAAAGTGCTTTTCACAAAAGTAGTAGATTTTTACATGATCTACAAGTTTTGTATGAAACATTTTTTTCTAGGACGTCTCCTTTTACCATAAATCACGAAACACCATTTTTCACCCCCTTTCGACCCCCCACGGGGAGGGATGACCGATCCAGTTGTCTATTTTTGGTTTTTTACGTTTATACTTACCCCATAAACAGTTTCCAGCAATAAAACTTTGGATATCAATTTTTTCCATTTTGCACTAAAATTTTGATAACTTGACTGGTGTAAATGGAAGATAAGGAAAAACATGCATGGAATGCTTTTAAAGAAGTTGAACATAAATTACTACTATGTTGAGATCGTTAAAAATATGCTGGAAAATTTCAGGAATTTCAGAATATGAGCATAAAAATTCACTTTTTACATTCCCATTTGGACTAATTCCCGGAAAATCTTGGGGACGTGGGTGAAGAACAAGGTGAAAGATTTCGTCAATATATTAAAGAAAAAAGATACCAGGGGCGCTGGGACACAAAAATGATGGCCGATTTCTGTTGGAACAGAAAAACAATCAAAAGAAGCTTTTCTGAAAAAAGAAAACATTTTTTGAAGAAGCTTAACGAATAAATAACCATTTATAATAGTTTATATGTGTATATTTTGTATATTTTGTATTTTTTTCCTTAATATATTAAAAAACTAGCTTATAAATGAAATAAATCGTGTTTTTTCTATATTTTTGGATTTTACCGGTTTGAAAAATAACCTTACGTGATATAAAAAAAACTGAAAGCAGATTTGAAATCAGCGCTACCCAATTACTAGGAAACAGTTAAAAAATTTAAATCAACTTTCAAAGTGTTAAAAAATGCAGGCCTGTGTAATTGCAGTTAATTCTTAAAATTTTTAAATTAATCTGAAAAAGACGGCAAAATTTTTTGTAGAGACCGATCGAAGGTTCGGCTAACTTTGGGTGGGTTCGTAGGTAGTGTTGTCTATATAATTAGACTTTTTTTTAGCGGAAAAAGTTCAATCCGTTCCCAAGATCGATCTCGTCCTATATAAAATAAATTAAATTTCAGTATACAATAAAATGTTTACCATGTATAGATAAGTTTCGGTTTCGGCCGAAACTGAACATCTTGTTTCGGTCGGACACTAATTTTTTGGGCTTGGGGCGGCGCTTACCCTAAATCCGGCTCTGCCTTGAGACTAACGTGTTGCTGCATTTAGTAGCTTTAAAATTCCGCGTTGGCTCATTGGTAGCTGGTAAAGACAGACTACTGGGGAAAATCTAATTTGTTTACACCATCGAATCAAAAATACCGTTTCTGTAAAAATTAAAAAAAATTTAATATTAAATGAATTGTTTAAATTATATAGGTATACACTATACACACAATTTGGGGTCAGATAGATAAAAATAGAAAAAATGGATATGAAATTAAATTATTATAAGCGTGCAGAAAATTACATTTTAATAACATAATATAAGTACCAAGGTACCTACATTTCCTAAACAAAAATAAATTATGGGTGATTTTGCAATGTCGGTGTTATCACTCAACGTTAATAAAATCGATTAGTTTAAAGGATTATTGTAAATAAAAATTAGATGTTTATGAGATACCTACACACGATCAGTATTACTGTTCTCAATACTAATATTACGTATTATACTCTTGTCTTACGTATTTTTGAAAAAGTTTGGATTTTGCATAGCAACATAAAAAAACACCGCCATAATGGGCTTTTTCACTAAATTTTGATTTTACTTACTTACTTTTATTTATTATTATCAACCAACTTTAAAAAGATTATGACAGAGAATATAACTCCAAATATACAATATATAAATTCACAAATAATAAAACCATGTTTAGTAACTATTAATAACCCCATCAAAATTATTCAAAAAAAATATATATACAGGGTGTCCCAAAAGTAATGGGACACAGAGCAACAGCAGACTCCTTAAGGCAAAATAATGCGATTTACTTAAACTTGCCTTATCCCAAAATTGATAACAACCAAAGTTTTAATTTTGTTTTCGTTTTTTTGCGATTATTTCTTAACGAAACGACATAGCAGCACAAAATTAAGGATTTTGGGGTTTTTTGAGGTGAGGAATTCAAAATTATCCATAGTTTTTGTGTAACCAGTAGAGGTCGCTATCTACGGCATGACCCACTCCTTTTATCTGGAATTACTTTGTTTAGGATTCTTTTACATCAAAAACGTATAACTTATTAAAGTCGCTAGGAGCAACCATTTTCGAGATAATCGCATTTCATATGTCCTATGCAACTAAGTACGTGGTCCAAAAGCAGCGGAAAATCAAGCAACGATGAATTTCTAACTTAAAATTATTGTAAATCAGTTACATTTGTTTAAGGTTGACTATTTTTTTCTAATAAAAACGCCTTTTCGTATACCTACGGAATTACTAATTTTACTCCAATCAAAAATTTTATTTAATACTTAGTTTAATAACATTTAAAAGTAACAAAATAGAAAAAAAAAGGGTAACGCCGTGATAGCAATAATTGTTCAAAACGGCCAACATTGACTTCCAAACATTAACCTGCGCCCTGCACTCCGACCGTTAAAATTTTCTTGTGCATAAATACAAAGCATATCACGCATTTCCGCATTGGAAAATAAATTATGTCGAGGCATCCCTAAAAAACTTATAATATCTACGTAGGTATTGTACGAAGAAAATTAATAACTTTGACAGATGATACTTTATGTAACATGTTGTTGCCTTAGAAACGTCGTTGTTTTTAATCAAGGCTAGCTGTGATAAATAATACTAATACGAATACACAATTATTTTAAATATTTTAGGATTCTTGCATTAAAAATATCGAATGCGATTATCTCGAAAATGGTTGCTCCTAGCGACTTTAATAAGTTATACGTTTTTGATGTAAAAGAAGCAAAGTAACTTATTTTTTTAATAGTCGGATCGATATAAGAATCCTAAACAAAGTTAAGCCAGATAAAAGGAGTGGGCCATGCCGTAGGCAGCGCCCTCTACTGGTTACACAAAAACTATGGATAATTTTGAATTCCTCACCTCAAAAAAACACAAAATCCTTAATTTTGTGCTGCTATGTCGTTTCGTTAAGAAATAATCGCAAAAAAACGAAACAAAATTAAAACTTTGACACCCTGTATCTTGGTTGTGATCAATTTTGGGATAAGGCAAGTTTAAACAAATCGCATTATTTCGTCTTAAGGAGTCTGTTTTTGCTCTGTGTCCCATTACTTTTGGGACACCCTGTATACAGTGTGTCCGCGGATGGGATCCCCAAGAGGGAAGAAATCTTTATTATTCATTTTACGACCAAAAGTCATTCTTGATAAAAAGTTCTGCTTGTTGAGAAAATGAATTTACGATAAAAAAAATGTTAGATCAGATGTAAATTCGAATTCTAATTTTTGTTTTTTATTTTTTTACAACAGAATTTATGAACATTCAAAATGAAAACCTTAGAGTGCTGACCTATTTATTTAATTTATCTCTAATTTGGAGAAATGTGTGCAGGTTGGAGGAGAATATGTAGAATAATAACTTTTCCACAATTCTGCATTTTGAATGTTAAATTCTATTGTAAAAATAAAAAACAAAAATTAGAATTCAGATTTCAAATTTTATATTTAGGATTTATTTTGGATTATAAACAACTTTGTTTCATAAGCATTTTGTCTAAAATAAGAAATAATGGTACTTCTCTCTTGAAGCATTTTCATATTTTCCTAATTTATTAACACCCTGTACATCTGATCTAACATTTTTTTTATCGTGCATTAATTTTCTCAACAAGCAGAACTTTGTATAAAGAATGACTTTTGGTCGTAAAATGAATAATAAAGATTTTTTCCCTCTTGAGGACCCCATCCGCGGACACAGTGTATAATAACCATTTACAAAAAAAATATTAATATATATTACGTTAAAGCTTTAAAAAATATTTTTTTAGTGTTTTTTTTTAAGTCCATAATTTTGATATTTCTTTAATTTTTTTCGGCAAACTGTTGTAAATTGTTATTCCTTTATATAATATTAATTTTTAGCCAAAAGTACTCTTTACCATTGGTGTTTTAAAAATATGATGATTTTGTCTCGTGAAAAAATCGTAAATAATGTTGGTCAAAGGAAATATTATATTCGATTGTGTTTCTTTAATAATAATAGAGTGTATTAGAATGCATAGTTTTAGTTTATTAAGCTTTTCTAAATTTAAATATCCATTTGGTTTATACAAATTTATAGTTGATTCTAAAAAAGGAAGTTTATGTATGCATTTAATTATTTTGTTTTGTATTTTTTTTAATGGCTGGATTGTCGTTAAATTCGCTGATCCCCAAATTGAAACCATATACTGTAATTTTAAATAAAACAAAGAATAATATATATTTTTTAAATTATTTTAAATATATAATTTTTAGCTTTAAATAGAATGCCAATTATTGGTGAGATGTAACTTCTTAAATATTCAATATGTTATTTTCAACTTAAATTTTCATCAATACAGGGTGTTCCGATGATCATGTTACAAAATTCTAGGGTAGATAAAACACACGAAAATAAGAAAAAAAGTTCATGTGAACATGGGTCCGGAAACGCTTCTTCAGGGAGCTAGGGCCCTTCGAAGATGACCTTCAAAAACTACTTTTCGTTGTATAGCTTCGGTACTACTGCAGCTATCGCAACCAATTTTGGGACATGAAATCTAGTTCGTAGGTTCATCAATTTGAGCCTTCCGGATTTTGTCACCTTTAACCAGGGGCGTACAAACCAAGGGGGTATTTGAGTAAATTTGACCCTACTCCTCTTAGGCTTTAATTTCTTACCATTTTTATATCTGATTATGATTCTCCAATGCCTTTTACATAAAAAAGGTACTCTTAGTAAAAATCGCTATCTGTCACAGTTTCCTCCGAAAATGGCTAAATCCAATCAATAATAAATTATTGGTCTTAAACCAATTATTACGTTGAAATATGAAAATGAGGTTCAGTACAGATAGTTGTCAAAAATCTGTCAATAAAATATTGTGTCGCCAGTGAATCATGGATTATACTTTCGCCGAATATGCCGATATGCTATTAATTTATGGCGAAGTTCATTGCAATGGAAGAGCCGCTTCAAGATTGTATCAGGAGCGGTTTCCTGAGAGGCGTGTACCTGCTCACACGCTATTCGAGAGGGTAAATCAGCGCATAAGGGAAACTGGCTCCGTGAAAATAACGAGGCCAGATAATGGCGCTCAAAGAACTGTACGAACTCCAGAATTTGAGGAAGAGGTACTCCGACAATTCGAGGAAAATCCTAGTGTTAGTACCCGAGCTGTTGCAGAATCCATGAATGTAAGTCATGTACGTGTATGGGAGATTGTTAACGAACAACTTCTTCATCCTTACCATCGCCAAAAAGTACAGGAATTGAGACCAAATGATTATGCACCCCGCGTAGAGTTTTGCGAGTGGTTTCTTCAACAGTGTACACAAGAACCCCAATTTCCGAAATTTGTGCTTTTCTCTGATGAGGCTGTTTTTACGAGAGAAGGTATTTTTAATTCACGGAATAGCCATGTGTGGGCGGAGGAAAACCCTCATGCTCTTCAAATAAGAGGGTACCAACATCGATTCTCGGTGAACATGTGGGCTGGAATTGTTGGAGAACGTCTAATTGGACCAATCATGTTGCCTCCTCGACTAACTGGGACGGTGTACCTCAATTTTTTAAGATACACCTTACTTGAGTTATTGGATGAGCTGTCCCTCGACATACGTCGGAATCTATGGTTCCAGCATGATGGAGCACCCGCTCATTTTGCACATGTCGTACGTGAGCACCTCGATGATCGTTTTAGAGGACGTTGGATTGGACGTGGAAGCGATGTCAACTGGCCAGCCCGGTCCCCAGATTTAACTCCTATGGATTTCTTTCTTTGGGGACATATGAAAAGCCTTGTATATGAAACTCCAGTTCAGTCGGAGGAAGATTTGGTGGCTAGGATTTCTGTTGCGGCTGAAATGATCCAAACCATGCCTGATGTTTTTACTGACGTCAATTTAAATATGCTACGTAGGTGTAATACATGTATTGAACGTGGTGGCAGGCATTTTCAACAATTGTTATTTTGAATTTATTTTGGTACGTACAGGGTCAGTCAACGACAGCGTTAGTAAATTCATCTTCAAGACAAAAATTTACTCTGCCTTATCCTTGACTCACTCGTTAAACCTGTTTAATTGTTTTTTTTTTGAAATATTTTGTATACGTTCCCTTTTACTTTTTATACCCCCAATTTCGAAAAGGCAATAAATCTCTCTAATCTAATTTATTTTCATTAAAGAAAAAGATTTGACTAACTTATAATGCTCACTATCTGTACTGAACCTCATTTTCATATTTCAACGTAATAATTGGTTTAAGACCAATAATTTATTATTGATTGGATTTAGCCATTTTCGGAGGAAACTGTGACAGATAGCGATTTTTACTAAGAGTACCTTTTTTATGTAAAAGGCATTGGAGAATCATAATCAGATATAAAAATGGTAAGAAATTAAAGCCTAAGAGGACTAGGGTCAAATTTACTCAAATACCCCCTTGGTTTGTACGCCCCTGGTTAAAGGTGACAAAATCCGGAAGGCTCAAATTGATGAACCTACGAACTAGATTTCATGTCCCAAAATTGGTTGCGATAGCTGCAGTAGTACCGAAGCTATAAAACGAAAAGTAGTTTTTGAAGGTCATCTTCGAAGGGCCCTAGCTCCCTGAAGAAGCGTTTCCGGACCCATGTTCACATGAACTTTTTTTCTTATTTTCGTGTGTTTTATCTACCCTAGAATTTTGTAACATGATCATCGGAACACCCTGTATATAAACCTAAAAATTTAATTGTATTAGTATATTTAATTAAATGATTATTGAAAGACAGCGAAGAAATATTACTTTTTAATTTTAATTTACTTATAAACATAAAAGATGATTTATTAAAATGTAATGATAATTTATTAATTTCAAGCCATTTACATATTATATTTAGGTCGTGGTTAATGTTAATTATTATGAATTTGAGCCTAGTCTTCATGAAAATATATACAATAGTAGTATCATTGGCAAACAATTTTATTTTACCTTTTAAATTTAATTTTGATTTTTTCACCAGCGATTTAAACTTCTTTTTATTGAAATTTTTCATTTGTCAATATTGTAGCTACGATCCTAGACAAGAAAAAAAGTAAAAAAAAATTTTACGTTCACCTGTCAAAATTTGACAGCTGTGTTTTAATTTTTTTAAATTAAAATTTTTTACCTAGCATTCTTACAGCTACGATCCTCGACAAGAAAAAAATGGAAAAAAAATTTGACGTTTACCTGTCAAAAGTTGACAGCTTAAGTATAAATTGTTTTTTTCATATTTTTCACTCACTGGTCACACTGTAGGTAGCAAACGAAAATATTTTCTCCACTGAAGCTGATGAAGCGAGAGAGTTTTGTGTGTAATTGTTTAATGATTGAATAACCTTCTAATATAGTCATGTACTGCCTTTTATCTTCCAAAAACTCTCTAATATTCTAATTCAATTTTATTTAAAAAAAAATTCACGGGATGCAACACAATGACTATAGACAAGTTCTGAAATAGCTTAAGTAGCTTTTTGAGTAACTAGTTACTTTTTAAAGTAGCTTTATGAATACACAAAAAAATAATGTAAAAGCTACAGCTACAAAGCTACTTGCTTTAAAAGTAGCTTGAATAAGGCTATTAGCTTCAAAAAAAAAAATAGCTGGCTGGTAGCTTAACTACTTAGTAGTTACTACCCAGTTCTTAATACTGTCTAAGAAAAAGGGATGACCCAATACTAAAAAGATAATGACATTATTATTGTAATATGCCTATAGTGTTACTTTAGCAATTTTAGTATTGACATCAGTCAGTAATACTTATATTCTATGGTCCCCATAAAAACAGCCTTGGTAACAAAACATAATTTTTTTTTGTAGAAGTGATTGAATCCATTATTTCTATTTTCGCTACAAAATATGAAACTCATTATCGCACGTATTTTGATACCAAAAGCGTACGCCCAATAACGGTTAAATATTTAAAAGTATGTAATTTAAATATTGTAGTTATTGATAAGCTACCACATAAAATTAAGGATACCTAAAATTATACACAGTGAAATGGTAGAATAATATGTATTTGGATGAGCTTACCCCTTTTAAAAACTGGTTAAGGCATAGAGGGTGTGGAAATTATTTATTAAATTTAACTGGACACCTAACACCGCTTATGAGAAATGGCTTTCGGGTCATTTTTTTGAATTTTTAGTATTTTGTAGATCTTGACGTCCCAAGTAAAAGTGTCCATGGTCCAATTCTATGGTTAGTTTTAGAGTTATGGTCTTTCAAAGATGGCAATATCTTATTTTGAGATTTTCTGCATTGCCTGGAGTTTTTACTTGTTTTTTAAAAACTAGTAACTATTTTTTTGCGAATTTTGGTGGAAAATTAGGCCTTAAGTATTCTTCTACTTATAAAGAAATAAAATATTTACAGAATGTTGAATAATTTAAAGGCCATCAAATAAATATTATTCGAAAACTATGAAAATCCAAAAAAAAAATTACCCATTTTTGTATTTTGAAAACAAACACTAGATTTTGTTTATATTTTAATATCTTGTACTGCCAAGGTTTCGAAGAAAAAAAGTGGGTATAGGTTGACGTAGAGCATGGTATTTTAATATACAGTGAGGACGTAAAGTCTGGAATAAATTCATTATTTAGGGAACGCTGAATGTTTCTAAAAATCGCTCGGACACGTCGATTTTGTTTTTTTAATACGCATTTTTTTCAATATTTTTTATTATACAGGGTGTCTTCGAAAGCACTCTGCTTGGACCAACTTTAATTTTTTAAATGGGAACCCACATTTTTTTTTTAATTTTAGGATTCTGTGCATAATTGTGAACATTTTTTATCTAACATGTCATTATGATTTATTGACAGTTAAAGTTCGAAAATAAATACAACAATTAATTATTTATCATTTTAATAAATGTTGAAAATGTTGCCCAAAGGTTAATTGGCAGTAACCTAGACGATCGAAAAATTCTTTCTGCACATTTCTGACAACTTCCGGACTGATTGTCCGTATTTCTTAAACAATTCGATTCTTTAAGTCCTCCATGTCCATTGGCTTAGTTTGAAAAACTTTACCTTTAAGGTAAACCCACAGAAAAAAGTCAAGGGGGGTTAAGTCGGGAGACCTCCGCGGCCATCCAATAGCTCCCCTCCTTGCAATCTATCTTTTTTCAAAAATAGTATTAAGATAAGCGCGAACTTTTGAAAATAGATGGATTGGAAGAAGGGGGGCTATTGAATGGCCGCCGAGGTCTCCCGACTTAACCCCCCTTGACTTTTTTCTGTGGGGTTACCTTAAAGGTAAAGTTTTCCAAACTAAGCCAATGGACATGGAGGACTTAAAGAATCAAATTGTTTAAGAAATACGGTCAATCAGTCCGGAAGTTGTCAGAAATGTGCAGAAAGAATTTTTCGATCGTCTAGGTTACTGCCAATTAACCTTTGGGCAACATTTTCAACATTTATTAAAATGATAAATAATTAATTGTTTTATTTATTTTCGAACTTTAACTGTCGATATTCACAGTATGAAAACTTCAACATAATTTTAATTTAATGCGTAAAATCAAATTGTCCTTTCATTTTTTCCTTTCACCTAAAATTTTCCTATTTTTAAAAGTTTTTACTTGTGTAAAGCATTGTAACTGGATCACCCTGTATAGAATGTGTTAAAAAATTATTATTATTTTCCAAAAAAATATGTTACAGTTTGGAAAATAATTACCTAAATGTATTATAACACAAAATTAAAATCGTTCATTACATTTTAAGCTGAATTTTAATGCTTTTTTGATAACAAAAAAAATACCATGCAATGTACTTTACGTCAACCTAGGCCCACTTTTTTCCTTTATACCTTGGTACTACAAGATATTAAAATAGTTACTAAATCTAGCCGTTTGTTTTCGAAATGCAAAAAATGGGCTTTTTTTTGAATTTTCATTATGTTAAGATAATATTATTTATTTGATCCGCCTTTAAATTATTCAACTTCCTGTATGTATTTTATTTCTTTATAAGTGTATGAAAATTTAAGGTATAATTTAAGAAGTAAAAAATTTAATAGGTTTTAAGAAACAAGTGAACACTCCAGGCAATGCAGAAAATCTCAAAGTAAGAAATTTCCGCCAACTTTAAAAGGCCATAACTGAAAAACTAGTTATAGGATTAAATTATTCAAGACGTCAAGATCGCAAAAATACTAAAAATTCGGAAAAATTAGCCGAAAGCCCTAAATAAATACATACTCAACAGGAGACCTGCTAGCCTATGTCACTCATCTTTGGAGCAACGCAATCGAACATCATGGGGAGTCCCGGGCTATTGCACTGGACATCTCTAAAGCCTTTGACCGTGTCTGGCACGAGGGGCTCCTAAGCAAACTGCGTTCTTATGGTATGCCCGGTCGATTTTGTTCATGGTTGTCTAGCTTCCTCAAGGACCGCTCTCTGCAAGTGGCGATTGACGGGTTTCTCTCAGACACCTTCACCATCAATGCTGGTGTTCCTCAAGGGTCCATATTATCTCCCACTCTCTTCTTACTGTACATTAACGACCTTCTAGCGAAAACAGAAAATCCATTATATTGCTTTGCTGACGACAGCACACTTATCTCATCTTTTACTTTGAAACCTCAAACATCGGCTACTGACGCACATCTTCGCAGACAACATGAGGTATCACGCCTCAATAAAGACCTGGAAGAAATTTTGTCTTGGGGTGACAGTAACCAAGTCGAATTTAACGCTCAAAAAACCCAGGCTGCAGTTTTCTCTAAGAAGGTCAACATTGCAGAACCCGATATCGTTATGGCAGGACACGCAATTCCACTGACTTCGTCTATTAATTTGCTGGGTGTCAACCTGGGAGGAAATATGTCTTGGCATAATCACGTAGTGGCAATCGCCAGGGCAGCTTCTCAGAAGCTCGGTATACTTTTCCGTACCAAAAAGTTGTATACACCTCAACAACTTTTGACACTTTATAAAGCCCAGATTCGACCATCACTGGAATACTGCTCTCATATCTGGAGTTCTGCACCGAAGCATACCCTTCGGTTGTTGGATTCCATCCAAAGGAGAGCCGTTCGTCTAATCGGCGACCACGAGCTGACTAAGAACCTCGACAGCTTAGAACATCGAAGACAGGTTGGTGATTTGACTCTCTTCTACAGATATTTTCATGGCAAGTGTTCGACAGATATTGCCCGCTCGATTCCACCTAGAGTAATGCATAGCAGAAACACACGACGAACCACTGCCGCCCATCCCTATGTGGTTCAACTTAGTACACCCCGAACATCATTGTTTCAGAACTCTTTCATTTGGAGGACGTCATCTTTGTGGAACGGCCTTTCTGAGACCGTGTTTCCAACCGAATATAACCTCCAACGATTCAAGAAAAACGTGAATCGCTTTCTTCGCACACGCACCGCTCCCAGAGCGCCTTAAAGGATTTTCCTATAGTGCTTGTGCTCGATCATAAAAAAAAAAAAAAAAAAAAAAAAAAAAAAAAAAAAATACTCGGAAAGCCGAAAATATGCGGTATAAATATGCGATAATACGAATACGGACTTTATACAGGGTGTTTTTTTAAGGTCGACGAGCGGCCATATCTCGGAAACTACTGGGCATAGAAACTTAGGAAAAGAAAAATGATAATTAAAGTGGCCATGAGAAAATTCTGGAAATAATTTTTAAGTTCCGCATTTTGCCGCAAGAGGGCGTAATTAAAAAGTAAATTTTAAAATTTTAGATAACTCCGAAAATTCCACATTAAGGTATATATTTGATAACACCATTTTAAAGCTTGGACAATTATGCATCATTTTGGTCTTATGCTCATTGACTTTAATAAGAGTGGGGGAATCTGTTGAAAGTGTAATCATTTAAATCGCTGTAACTTATAAACGACTTATCCGAGTTTAGCAAACTAAAGACTGTTTGGAAGAGAAATGTATGCACTTTTACCAATCGTATTTAGTTGTCCATAATAGTTCTCAAAAAAAAATGCTAGAGGGCGCAATTTGCAATAACAATACATTTTTTGGTTTTACTCCGAAAAAATAAATCATACGGTATAATTATGATACCATAATCGAAAAGTAGATAAAATTTGCAAGAAAAGATGTGAAGACCGCAGTTCGATATCTTTGTTCGTTTCAGAGTTATTGCCAAAACAATAATTTTTGATACAAATTGCGCCCTCTAGCAATTTTATTAGAAACTATCGTGTACCATTAGATACGACAATTGAAGGTACTTCCAAACAAGCATAAATTCAGTAAAATCGGATAAATCGTTTAGAAGTTACAGCGATTTTAATGTTTACACTTTCAACAGCTTCTCCCACTCTTATCAAGTGAAAGTGTGAACATTAAAATCGCTGTAACTTCTAAACCACTTAACCGATTGTACTAAATTTAAGCTTGTTTGGAAGAAGAAAGTAAGTACCTTCAATTGTCGTATCCAATGGTACAATATAGTTTCTAATAAAATTGCTAGAGGGCGCAATTTGTATTAAAAATTATTGTTTTGGCAATAACTCTGAAACGAACAAAGATATCGAACTAAGGTCTTCACATCTTTTCTTGCAAATTTCATCTACTTTTCGATTATGGTATCATAATTATACCGTATGATTTATTTTTTCGGAGTAAAATCAAAAAATGTATTGTTATTGCAAATTGCGCCCTCCAGCATTTTTTTTGAGAACTATTATGGACAACTAAATACGATTGGTGAAAGTGCATACATTTCTCTTCCAAACAGTCTTGAGTTTGCTAAAATCGGATAAGTCGTTCATAAGTTACAGCGATTTAAATGATTACACTTTCAACAGCTTCCCCCACTCTTACTAAAGTCGGTACGCCAATGAGCATAAGACCAAAATGATGCATAATTGTCCAAGCTTTAAAATGGTGTTATCAAACATATACCTTAATGTGGAATTTTCGGAGTTATGTAAAATTTTAAAATTTACTTTTCAGTTACGCCCTCTTGTGGCAAAATGCAGAACTTAAAAATTATTTCCAGAATTTTCTCATGGCCACTTTAATTATCATTTTTCTTTTCCTGAGTTTCTATGCCCAGTAGTTTCCGAGATATGGCCGCTCGTCGACCTTAAAAAAACACCCTGTATAAGCATTGAGACTTTTAGTCCATAGTGCATAAATAATATGTAAATGATTTGTACCATGTACAGTAGAGCTTCGCTAATCCGAACTCCACTAATCCGAATTCTCCAGTAATCCGGACAAAATTTAAATATTACTTATTTACATTATGTATTCTATAATCCGGATTTCTTATGTATTTTATGTATTCCATAGTCCGGATCGTGTGTTCTTCGATAATTTCATGTAACTTTTATGGTGTTGTCTAGGTGAATCCCCTAATTATTAAAAAGCCGCAAAAGACGAGTCGAGATTTTTTAGAGGTTAAAAAGCATCATGGCACCAAAGAGAGCACACAAAACTTTAACACTAGCGGAAAAACATGATATTTTACAAAAATTAAAAATGTTTAAATTTTTTGTGTTAATAAATGCTACAACAATGTGTATTTGGTGCATTTTTATAGCTTTTAAAAATATTCCAATAATCGGGATGTTTCACTAATCCGGATTGCCTCGGTTTTTATTAATCCGGATTAGCGAAGCTCTACTGTATTGTAATAGATTATAAACAAATAGAAAATAAATCCGTTTGAAAAATAATAAAAAGTTTGGTTAATATCTCAAAAACTAAACTTAAAAAAACTTACTACACTACTGAACTCGATTTTTACATTTTTGGTAAGTAAGCGTTTAACAGAAATACCAGGGATGTCCAAAAAGCAAATATTCAAAATCATCCTATAGAATAAAACACAAAAGAGCCATGCCAAATTTGACACCGGAATGTTTCGTTTCGTTAAACAGTACAACACTTAACTAAAGTAAAAATACCACACTCTATCTTTGGTAATGACTCCAATCTCGAAAATGTTGAACTTATATGTAAAATTAAATTATTTATTAAAAAAATTTTTTAGTTTATAGTTTTTTTTATAGAAATTGAAATTACCTTTTATTATAGTGTGATATAAATCATATTTTGTATACAGGGTGATTCATTAAGGGTGGCGACCGGCCATATCTCGGAAACTACTAGGCATAGAAACTTGGAGAAAAAAAAAATTATGATTAAAGCGGTCATGAGAAAATTCTGGAAATTACTTTTAAGTTCCTCATTTCGCCGCAAGGGGGCACAAATAAATTTTTTTTTTTTAATTCTAAATTTCTCCGAAATTTCTCATATTAAGGTATAACTCTGATTACATCATCGAAAAGCTTAGACAATTCTGCATCATTTTGGTTTAAGGCTCATTGGCGTACCGACCTTGATAAGAGTGGGGGAAGCTATTGAATGTGCAAATATTAAAATCGCTGTGACTTGTAAACGACTTATCCGATTTTACTAAATTTAAGCTTGTTTGGAAGGGAAAGGTAAGTATCTTCAATCTCCGTATCCAATAGTACACGATAGTGTTTAATAAAATTGCTAGTGGGCGCAATTTGTAATAATAACAGTTTTTTCGATTTTATCCCGGAAATTCAAATCATACGGTATAACTATGACATCATAATCGAAAAGTAGATGAAATTTGCAAGAAAATATGTGAAGACCGCAGTTCGATATCTTTGTTCGTTTCAGAGTTATTGCCAAAACAATAATTTTTAATACAAATTGCGCCCTCTAGCAATTTTATTAGAAATTATCTTGTACCATTGGATACGACAATTGAAGGTACTTACCTTTCTCTTCCAAACAAGCTTAAATTTAGTAAAATCGGTTAAGTCGTTTAGAAGTTACAGCAATTTTAATGTTTACAGTTTCACTTGATAAGAGTGGGAGAAGCTATTGAAAGTATAAACATTAAAATCGCTGTAACTTCTAAACGACTTATCCGATTTTACTAAATTTAAACTTGTTTGAAAGAACATTCAATTGTCGTATCTAATGGTACAAGATAGTTTCTAATAAAATTGCTAGAGGGCGCAATTTGTATTAAAAATTATTGTTTTGGCAATAACTCTGAAACGAACAAAGATATCGAACTACGGTCTTCACATCTTTTCTTGCAAATTTCATCTACTTTTCGATTATGATGTCATAGTTATACCGTATGATTTGAATTTCTCCGATAAAATTGAAAAAACCGTTATTATTACAAATTGCGCCCTCTAGCAATTTTATTAAACACTATCGTGTACTGTTGGATACGGCGATTGAAGGTACTTACCTTTCCCTTCAAACAAGCTTAAATTTAGGAAAATCGGATAAGTCGTTTAGAAGTTACAGCGATTTTAATGTTTGCACATTTAATAGCTTCCCCCACTCCTATCAAGGTCGGTACGCCAATAAGTGTTAAACCAAAATGATGCAGAATTGTCTAAGCTTTTCGATGATCTAATCAGAGTTATACCTTAATATGAGAAATTTCGGAAAAATTTAGAATTTAAAAAAAATTTTTAATTGTGCCCCCTTGCGGCGAAATGAGGAACTTAAAAGTAATTTCCAGAATTTTCTCATGACCGCTTTAATCATAATTTTCTTTCTCCAAGTTTCTATGCCTGGTAGTTTCCGAGATATGGCCGGTCGCCACCCTTAATGAATCACCCTGTATAATATCCTGATTAATATACAAAGTTAGTCTAAATTATTTACTTCTTACGACTACATTAGGTTATCATCGTAACATAACTATTTTTTTCATTTACCTTATAAATTTATTGCCCGCTTAAATAAATGACGTGCTTTATCAAATATATAGCTATGAACCATAATATTACCTATACATATGTTTCTATAATAAAATAATAATATATTTCTCTAGAATGCACAGAAACAAATATTTTCCCTGGTTGTGTCATTTTTCTCAAAATAATAAAATGAAGGTAAGTCTGTTAATAAATTGTATTTACAACAATTTAATAATATGCGGATACTAGGGATACTACTTATGATAGCAATCATCATTATTATTTAGCAGCTTGTCTCGTCCACTGCTTAACATAAGCCTCTCTTAGACCATTTTGTTCGGTCTCGGGTATCTTGGATCCAGTTTGGAGATATCCTCCATTAAAGGTTCTATTGGGCAGTATGTATGGTACCCGTCACAGATCTGTAATATACAGGGTGGTCCTTAAGTAATGGGACACAGAGCAGCAGTAAATTATTCACTTCAAAACATAACGATTTAGCGCAATTTTTATAATCCGAAAATTTATATTAAGACAGATACAGGGTGTCAAAGTTAAAAAAATTATTTCGAGTTTTTTAGATATTTTCAAAAGTTTTCGGAGCATTGGGTTAAAATTTTGTGTAGGGGGGTTTTTTGGGGCGGGAAATAACAATCTGGGCTCATTTTTCTTCTACCGGATAGAGGGCGCTACGAGCAGCACTTTTACTTTTGAACTGCAATAACTTGTTGTCACTAGGTATAATAAGACTTATATTAATTGAAATATACCTGTTGGTTTAATAATTATGTGTCAAAAACTTAATTCCATGGGAGCTCTTTGGGAGCCCATACCTCCGAAGAGGATGCCGATACGAAAGAAGTTTATATGAACTTGTAGTATTCTTTTCACGTGTTTTTTTATTATTATTGGGCTTACAATAATATAAAAGGCTCTTTTTGTGATATTTTGTTGTGGGATAAGTCTTGCAATTTTTGGTTAAAATATTTTTTTTACCTAAATAATTCTTATCGCATAATATGTTATGTTGTATATTAATGCTGTTAATTTTTATATGTGTATCTAATTGAATGATGAGGACTATAAAATGATTGATTAAATTAATAATGAAAGGCACTTGTTGTTCTACTTAAAGAAGACGAGTGTTTTGCCCAAATAAAGGGAGGAAAAGTATAATCTTGACTTATATAGTTATCATATCAATCAAATAATCGCAAAACTTATCCAGTGCATAATGTTTCGGTTTAAATTCAAAAAATATGTATTGCAAAACAGTCAGCGACATCTTCTGGTTTTAAAAATATTTTATAGACCAAAAACATAATGCATAAATTTACCTACTTCAGTTTCCTCTTCATTCACTCGACATACCCAACTTTTGGATTTTTCTGTATCAGGACTGTGCTAAGTGAAAATGACTTTCTACAATATTGGTTTCTGGAAATGCTTCCCATTTTGCTTTTTCAATAGCAATTTCACATTGAATAACTGTTGACATTCTTTGTTTATATACTTAAAAGTAGTAAAATACGTTTTCTATGTAAAGTTTATTTGGCAACAAACAAAAGACTAAATGAATATAATGTTTTTAAAACCATGGATGGTAAATACAGTGTGTCCCCGGATGGCGTTGACAAGAGGAAAAAGATCTTTATTATTGATTTTACGACGAAAAGTTATTCTTTATGAAAAATTCTGCTTCTCGAGAAAATTAATTTACCATTTAGTTCAGTTTAGTTAGTTTAGTTGATAAATTAAGAAAACATGAAAATGCTCTAAGAGAGAAGTACTATTATTTATTATTTTAGACAAAGTGTCTATGAAAAAAAGTTGTTTATAATCCAAAATAAAGCCTAAATACAAAATTTGAAATCTGAAATCTAATTTTTGTTTTTTATTTTTTACAATAGAATTTATTAGACATTATGACATTATGAACATTCAAAATGTACAATTGTGGAAAAATGTATCATTCTGCCTATCCTCCTCCAACCTGCACACATTTCTCGAAATTAGAAATAAATTAAATAAATAAGTCAGTACCTACTCTAAGGTTTTCATTTTGAATGTTCATAAATTCTATTGTAAAAAATAAAAAACAAGAATTAGAATTCAGATTTCAAATTATGTATTTAGGCTTTACTCTGGATTATACACAACTTTGTTTCATAAATATTTTGTCTAAAATAATAAATAATGGTATCTTAAAGCATTTTCATGTTTTCTTAATTTATCAACATGTGATCTACAATTTTTATATGGTAAATTAATTTTCTCGACAAGCAGAATTTTTTATAAAGAATAACTTTTCGTCGGAAAATTAATAATAAAGATTGATATACATTTTTTTCTCGTTCTTAAAACATCCGTGGTCGTAACTAATTCAATTAGACCGTTCGATTTTATCACATCTCTAATCACTTATAGGTTTTTCCGATAAATTGCTACTTTTTTGCGGAATTACTTAGTAACTCCCTGGTTATTCCCTGTTGTGAATCTGGTTCGTGATTGTGTTCTAACACTGATTCTATTATCACAGTATTTTTATCACTGTCACTTTTTAAATAATGCTTTACAGTTTCTTTTTGTACACTTCCACCGTTTACTATTTACTAAACTTTAATGAAAAGTAAATTTATAACCGCCGGAAACTAACATCGGTTTCCCTTTTTGGCTTATCATTTCAAACACCTCCATTTTGAAAACACTATTATAAGGTTTTTTCAGAAGGAGTAAGGTGTTATTATACAATTGCTAATATATTTATATTTTGTATAATGTTTCTTTTTAATTATAATAATTAGGACCCCAGCAGGTAAATCATGTTAAGTGTCTTTCATGATAGTTGATTGAGACTCCAAACTTCAAGGTTCAAGATTCATTTTATTAGAAACAAAAATAGAGCTGCAACATTGTTCTAATATTTAAAATTGGATGTTATATAACGATTTTTTTTAATATGGCCAAAACCATTTTTTATACTCTAATTTTTTTAAGTTTAGATATTAATATTTTTGTTATTTGCCTTACTTAGCAAAGGTGCGAGGATAGAAATTCGGGAATAAAATCAACAACTTTTTGTAAAATAAGGTCTCAAAACGCTATTTTGCTCAAAAAGGTCGATAATTTTGTCCATTCCGCACCTTAAAAACCAAGGCAATTTTTTATGCTAAAAAGTAAGAATAAATTATGCATTATATATTAACAAAACTTAAATTACAACAGGACGTCTATTCTCGAAATAGGCGAATGATCATTTCAAGAGAAGTGATTACTTTTTCTCTTAAAAATGTTTAAACCGTATTCTTGAAACTTAAAATTACTATTCATTTCCATACGATGTGAGCATATGATGTGAATTGTCCCTTCTCGCGAGAGAGCGTTCACTTCTCTTAAATTGAAGAATAGACGTCCAGATCTTCAAAAAATATATCTTGTGTGAATAAAATACTATCTTGAAAAAAACTAAGAGGAAAATTTATTGACCCAAATATAAAAATAATATTTTGGGATATATTTTTCATCGGTAAATGCCCCTAGAATATTTTAAGGAAATTAAAATTAAAGAACGTTTCGAGTCTTTATAAAAAATAGACTAAAAATATTAATTTGGGTGCTTCAGTTTTTTTTAAACCGTTTTTACAAAAGGTGCGGACTTGACACTTAAGGTGCGGATTGGACATCGTATATGATTAAATTCGATTAAATCAATATAAAAATAAGGTAAAGAACTATTTATTTAAAACCAAAATGTAAATTTCAAATAAGTACTAAGAAAAGACAACATTACCATTAACCAACACCGATAAATACTTATTTATGTCAAATCCGCACCTAACTGTCCAATCCGCACCAACGTAAAACAGGCACGGAACGGACGGTGCCGAATGGACATTTTTTGACTTTTTAATTTATTCACAAAATCTGGCAACGCTGATTCGAATTATTCTTAGGTTATGTTTTGCCGACCTAAAAATGCACCATACCATAATCTATTTTTCTAAAAGAAATACGTAACGTAAACGCAAACTGCGGTGCAGAGAGGACACGCAAGAAAGTGAGAATTTTTTACTTTCTTTTTTAATTAACTGTTTTGCCAATATATATCAAAAAACGGGTACTTACCAATATCTTTAAGCGGCGCACAACACTATAACAAAACCAGAAATGATAAAAACGCACTGATGCCAAACTGACGCTGTCTTAATGTGTGGATTTCGTAGGTGCGGAATGGACATTTTTCCGAGGTGACAGTCCTAGAAAGCTAATAGTGCAAAGACTATTGCGGGTTATCTCGGTTATGTCATTGAATATTTTAGTAGAAAGAATAACCAAATCTATGATATATTGTTTTTATTATAATTGTATTTTGATCAAACAATTAAATTGTATCCAATTTAGCAGTTGCTACGTAGGACAGGTGCGGAAGTGCTCTTTTTTTGAGAAAATTATCGGGTTATTTCTTTTATTTTGTACTCTAAGTGTCCTTTTTATTGAAAACTAAATTAGTTTATTTATATAAATAATAGCTTGGGCTTTTATATGAATTCTCGACTTTTTGAACAAGGAAGGACAGTTGTATTTCCGTTTTGGCCATATTAAAAAAAAATCGTCATATATTCGTAACGCCATTTTCTTAAACGGGCGGATTCCATCAGTACTAGTCCTTTAAGAATTTTACGATATCTGAAGCCTATTTCAGACAAAATTCTCCAAAGACTAGTGATGCTACCGTTTATTTGGGTTTCGTCATTAGTGAGCCGCTGTTTTGGACTCTTTAATGTAGGGACACATTGCTCTTCGTACATGGTGTAGATTTTTCGTCTTATTAGGTCCTTATCCTTAAACCGGTATCTATACGCTTCTTTCTTGATTTGACGGGATTTACTGCAATTCGTCTTACTGTAGTAAGAGGCACCTTAGTCATTTCACTTGTTACACTTGCGGCAACACTCGCCCCAAGTCCTTGGTATACATTTTTACAATGTTTTTTAACATCAAGAGATAAGTGGTTTTTCTTCAACAGAACACTAGAAAAACCACTATTAATATTTACCCACGGACGCCACATAATATCTGTTTTTATACGTATAAATTTTTGGTAAATAATTTAAAATTATTGTATTGGAACCGTAGCACAACTTAAACACTTCCTAAGAAACACAAGGACTGAAAGATGTTATCGCAAGCACAAGATAGTTAAATATTACCTGCTATAATTACAAATTATAATCCGACCCTGACCGACAGTTTATTTGCATTTTTATGGCCGAGCTCTTGCAAAACGTCCTAGGTAGTTAAACGGAGTCAACCATTTATTGTGAAAATTACTTTTACCTATATTTTGAAATATATGGAATCAATAATGGGAACCCTAGTGGGAGCCATATCGTACCCTTGAAAATGTACCTGAACAAACGGGAGCCATCTCGACTTTCCCCAATAACGCACCCTCTATAGTGCCCCCCGCATACCTTATCGTTTCTTTCTGGTTTTGGTGAACCCCAATATAACTTTTCTTTAAAAAAAACATAAAGTATTAACAAAGTATTCCAATAAACAATAAAATTAACATAATATGCGAATATGTTGAAAACAATTTCAACTATCTAGTGTTGTTTAATTCTGGCGCATTTATCGAAGTTTTGAATAATGCATTTTTAGTCAAGTCACGTTTTTATCTGCAGTTTGCGCTAAGACAAGATAGTATTGTAAAAATAGTCGCTTTTTATAGCCTGAATATACATAGAGGCCTGTTTCCGGTGGTAAAATGTGGAAAAAGTGTATTGGCATCTGCCTCAAGAAGGTATAAATTAATTCTGTTTCGAAAAGTGCTTCATACAGTGACAACCAAAAAGTGTGCACCCCGTCATACCATATGGCTTATTTTTGTAAAGGAACGTTTCGCCTATACTACAACTAACATTATGGTAGAGACATGAGGTAGATTTTTCCCTATTTTTTTAGACTGGCCCAACCATAAGAAAATTATGGATTCAATATACGATTTTAGTGTTTTTTCTTACAAAAAGTAAATGCTATTTTAATGCCGGGTCCACACCAAACCAACAAAACAAAAACAAAACAGCAACTCAATGTTTCCCAACAATTTTCAAACAAAATCAAAACATTCAGGCAACTATTTTGTTTTGTTGGTGTTTTCAACAACTTTTTATTTCCCGGCGGCTGGTGGTAAAGATCAAAGTGTTGATGTTTTGTCTGCGTTTCTAGCAACTCGGTTGGTCTAGTCACTAGTATGTACGCGCTCGACGACAAGAAGAAAACAAATCAAATCAAAATTTGTATTTTTCTTCTGTATCGAGGGTACAATAATTTGTATTAGATTTTTAAGATCAGCACTGGTCATTCTTAAAACGTCTTTAAAGCTAGACCGCATTTCTCCACTAATACCGACATTATATTTTTGTAAATCTTTCAGTAATTCCTCAACATAGTTTTTTTGCCGGTTCTTTAAACTCGGTCTAACCCAAAAACGTTGTTTCTTATTTTGGTTTAAGAATACAAAACCAGCTGCCATAATAAATAAGTCATGGTTCCTTTGTATTGCGAAATTTCGAGCACGCCACATTTGAATTAAAACAGATTCGATCACAAAGTTGAAAGATTAATAATTATTGTTTTCGTATACAGTGAGGACCTAAAGTCCGTCCCCCCCCTCTAACTTCTAAACCGTTCGGTATATTTTAATGAAATTTTGAACGATAATATTTGAGCAAGTCTTGCACTTTTTGACATACCAATGACAGACAGCTTTAAATGTCAAGATGACAGCTGGGTCCGCTTTTGGAATATTTTTTTAAATGGAACACCCTGTATATTTTTACATTTTTAAATTCCACATAAAATTATAATTATTTTTTATTAAATGCATTATTAGTTTATACTTCATAGTTTCCGAGATATTGACTCTCGAAAAGTGACATTTTTGAACTTTGACAGCTTATAACCTTTTAACAGTACGTCTTAGAGCAAAACGGCTTACATGTCCCTATCTTCAATTTTTATTATCTTCCAAAAAAAAATCAACTTCCGGTTAAACCGGATGTAACTCGAAAGCAGGAAATATAGTTGTTCCGGTTTAACTAAGAGGGGGGGGGGGGACGGACTTTAGGTCCTCACTGTATGTGGACAGCACTTGACAATTTGTTTCTGTTTTCGAGAACTTGCAGTTTTGTTGCGTTGCTGTTTTGTTGCCAGTTTTGTTTTGTTGGTTTGGTGTGGACCCGGCATAAGAGAATACGTTTTTTCTTCTAAATTGGGCTTTGTACTTCTCTTCATAATGATTAAACACATCATACAGGTTGTCTGTTAACTGGTGTTAACATGTACACGGTAGTACACCACTATCTTTACACTATTTTTGGCTAGTCCCTTGCTTTCGGTATTGTAATCCATTGCAAAGTTTTACTTAATTATATGTTGTATCCATGAAAATGCCACAACGGCCGACTTGATTTAGCAATTGAAAATTATGGGATTACCATAAGCCGCGTTGACATCAGTTAAGGCCCATATTTTTCAAATTATTTCAAAAACATCATTTTATCGACATTTTTTAAGAAACAAAAATAATCAAAAACAAATGATTACCTACAAAATATAATTCGAAAGTTACTGGCGCTCGCACTAAAAAATAGGGGGGATCAGCGGGTACTGGACCCAGCTTATTTTGAATATTTGACAATTGTTTTTTTGTTTTGTTTTCTCAAAGGATGTAACTCTTTATGCTGAAGGAATGATTTGAACTTATTATTTTATTAAATACTCGAATTATTCAAAAAAATCAGTTTTTAAATTCCAATTTTAACGTCATTTATATCGAACATAAGGGTCAAAAATGAAAAATGGCATTATAAAAGCGGATTGACCTGCTTTTTTCGGACACCCTGTATATGATAAGGCAAAATATACTAAATTTACACCATTGCGAATTGGATTGCCTTTTAGGTATTTTTTTTCCATTCATTTGACACCTCGGCTAATTAAATACGATTTGTTTGTTTTTTAATTTACTTGTGCCTTTAACATACTTTTTTTTAATCATGGATTTGTCGTTAGTAGTATCACGAGTTACATTTAGACCAGTAGCACGTGCATAATCGCCTTAGTAAACCGGTCAATCTTACCGCAAAACTTCCAGAGGTTCTTGCATAGGTTAGTAAATCATCGGTACTTGACATCCATAAGAATCCGAGGAACTTAAGATACATTTCTCCTAAAGTTGGCTTTCGTCGGCCAGTTGTAAACCCTCATATATCACCCACAATACTGGTTTTATCTGTATTACAAACAACCTAATTAGATGCACAATTTTGAACAATATTTGGTCCATTCTTCAATATGAATAATATGCATTTGTCGGTAAAACAAACATTGCGTTATAATTGCCTATCTATCGTTATTTACCCGTTCCATAACTTTAAAACAAAAGCTTGCTCTTCGTATTTTATCACCTTCCCTCAACTCCTGATGTTTTTGATATTTATACGGATGATATTTATACTTATGTAATTTGCACAGTACTGTGGAGTAAGGCTTTCCAACAGTTTTACCATGTGGGTTGGAGCCTTCTTCTACATGGAGTAAAAGTTCTAAATTTGCATTATTTTTTTATGCCCTACCATCGAGTACATTATTATTTGTTCGCTTCTTCATTTTTATATTATATTTTCCATCTCCGGTCAAATTTGTCATATTCCGATAAGCCAAACCTATTTTTGCAATATTTGTCAGTTGTAATATCAAATTTTTGAAATTTTATTTTTGGAAATAACGCAAATTTTGAAATTTGGATGTTGTCGTTGTTAATTTAGACTTACTGATAAAAAAAAGTCAAAATCAAATAGTTTGTCCATAATACTGGATGTAACATTTTGCTGAAAGCGCTGATACGCCCTCTACCGGCGCAAAACAACTAAGGATGCGGCGGCAAAAATATTAACAAGTCGGTGGGCGGAGCGCCGATAGACCCAATGTATCTTACCTCTGCTAGAATGGGCGTTTTCACACTAGCCGACACGATACCGACACGACAACGACACCGGTGGACGCGTAATCTCATGTAAGTAAAGGGAATGCTTTCACACGCCGATATATCGTTATCGTGTCGTTACAGGCGCCGACAGGTCGGCGAGCAGCAAGCGCTCCACTCGTGTCGTTGGCAGTTTTTCCTTTTCCTAGTTGTTTCTGTTCTGGTTTTTTGATTTCGTCAATTAACTTGCTCAGCACATAGTTAAATGTTTCATGACTCATTCGAAAGTAGTCGAAAAATTTGTCAGAATCCTTAGTCAATGGGCGTTTTCACACTAGCCGGCACGATACCGACACGACAACGACAACGACACCGGTGGACGCGTAATCTCATGTAAGTAAAGGGAATGCTTTCACACTTGCCGATATATCGTTATCGTGTCGCTACAGACACCGACAGGTCGGCGAGCAGCAAGCGCTCCACTCGTGTCGTTGGCGGTTTTTCCTTTTTCTAGTTGTTTCTGTTCTGGTTTTTTGATTTCGTCAATTAACTTGCTCAGCACATAGTTATATGTTTCATGACTCATTCGAAAGTAGTCGAAAAATTTGTCAGAATCCTTAGTCAATGTCTCAAAAAGAGTGTAATAGGTGCCGTGTAAGTAGCGCACCTTTATTATTGGATGTATCAAAAATGTTCTTTGCGGTCTTTGCCTTTTGAGTCTTAAATGCAATAAATGTAGCAAATACAATTTATTTGCAGGAGCCATGTCTGCGATTACCGGCACGACACTACGACACGACAGAGATGGCTGTCGGCAAATGTGAAAATACTCGCCGATTTATCGTGTCGGTGTCGCTACCGTGTCGTGATCGTGCCGGTATCGTGTCGGCTAGTGTGAAAACGCCCAATGTCTCAAAAAGAGTGTAATAGGTGCCGTGTAAGTAGCGCACCTTTATTATTGGATGTATCAAAAATGTTCTTTGCGGTCTTTGCTTTTTGAGTCTTAAATGCAATAAATGTAGCAAATACAATTTATTTGCAGGAGCCATGTCTGCGATTACCGGCACAACACTACGACACGACAGAGATGGCTGTCGGCAAATGTGAAAATACTCGCCGATTTATCGTGTCGGTGTCGCTACCGTGTCGTGATCGTGTCGGCTAGTGTGAAAACGCCCAATAAGACCCAAACCAAGCCCTATTAAAGAATGTTTTATTTGGATGGTTTTGCAGATATTAAGTTTAAATCTACGCCTACGAATGATGTCATATATGTCATTTACCACCATATCTTAACATATTGATTCTTCAGCAGTACTCGTATCTTTTAAATTGGACACTATGTATAAAATTTCGTTTTACATTGTCGATAAAAAAAAAATTTTTGGGAAGTAACATATATTTTACTGTATAGCCCGGTAATTATTGCCACATGACGAAAAACAACGAATGCGGAATTCCTTATTAGGTATAATAGCATTTTTTTATCCTGCCCTGTAATTCTGTCTCGACACAATGATTTTTATTGCATTTAACAAGAAAACAATATTATGGCTATTAGGGATAATAATACTGCTTATTAGTCCTCTTTATGTTCGCAGGAAGCTAGCTTTAAAATTTATGTAACTTTGTTTGATATATTCAATTTATTTTAATTTAATTTTATGAGCTATGTTGCCGATTTTTACAAGAAAGGCAAACATCCCGTGCGCACTCTACATTATACATACTTAGGCAAAGAGTAGTTTGTAGTACCAGATATTTAAAAAAAATATTTCTCATTACAGTTAATACATTGTGACTATGGAGGACTTGAGGTAGGAGGCCGATCGCAATGCATTGGATTCCGTCCCAAATTAGCATCGGTAATTCAGCTTTACGAGTTGCCATAAGATGGCGCTCGTGTTCGAAGTGGGCTATCAAATAAATGGTTTCTTATGGACGCGATAACTATTTTTATTTAAATTAGTTCTTTAAGGAACAAATAAGGACTTTTATATGAATTTACACTTACTTTGTTATACTTATTAGTAAACTCGGCCTGTATAAAGTTCCAACGATGCTTCGTGTTTAAAATACAGGAACATTCTAGCTAGAGGGTTTTACCTTTGGAGCTAGAAAGAGACTTATTTGGCTGCGTTTCATCTCTGAAGAAGATCCTGTCTTACACCCCGACACAAAGCAAACTCTACTTTTATAAATTGTACCATTATTCATTATAAATATGGAAATTAATTACAATACAACGTTATTTGTCTTGTCTTGCCTTCAAACGTTATTTGTTATTTCGAAAAATAAAATGTCAATTGTCAAAAGTAAAATTTAAAAACTATGGAGGATCTAGTTTTCCATATTAAAAACGAAGAAGAAGAAGAAGACAACATCAGCCCACTTCGGACGCGAGAGCCATCTATCGGCCAATAGTGAACTAACCAAATAACCGGGACAGAGTTTGAAAATGCTGCCTTTGTCGATCGGCCTCCTACCCTCTAGTTCTCCATAATTGTGACCAGTAAAGTCCGCATCATATGGGATTTTTTTTTTATTAATAACTTTATTCAAAATTTGACTTTGGCATCAAGTTCTGCTTCGATTGAGATGAAAATTAAGCAAAAAAATAGTAGTCACGTGATTCGCATTATCGGTCAAATTTTAATTTTTTCCAAAAAATAATTCAAAAGTGGGGTTATTTCTGAAAATATCGAAAAAAGTTATTAGATAAAGTTTTTTTAAATGCAGTTTCTAGCCCATATGGAAAATTTTAGCTGCATAAGATAATTTTGATTTTTTTACCTACCACAAAAATGTATTTTCCACTTACTAAACACTTTACTGATGACACGGTGTTCTTTTTTGTCCTAATATTAAGGTGTATTACTTTCAGACACAAACTACGTTTTCAAAAATATTTATTTTATGAAGTTACCTTATACAGGGTCAAAAACAAATAAACTTTGCATCACATGCGACCAAATTTTAATAGCCCAATTTTGATTTTGTAGAAAAACACACATTTAATATGGCGCTGCTTTAAGGAAAATGTATCTGAAATAAGGCATTGTCAAAACAAAGAAGTTTTTTCTACGATCGTTCAAAAAATGTCATTTTGTGTATAAATTTCTAACGACAAAAGTAGGTCTTTATTGCATACTATGCAATAAAGTACTTTTTGCCCTAGTGCAATAAAGTAAATTACCTAGGAATCGAACAATTTGTTTATAGTATGTGTATTGTGTGTTGCACACCGTCGATACCCTATCGAAATAGAATTCATTTGACAGGTCGCCATAATTTTATTATGTTGAAGTCAATGATCCATTGTCAAATTTGAATTACAACTTTTGCACACAAAGGAGAGGTAATACAGAGCGATTTTAAACTTTTTTGTTAAATAAAAAAACGATCGTAGAAAAAATATTGTATGTAACATGTGCAAAAAGTGTGTTTATTGCACATGGCATATTATTCACCTCGACTACGTCTCGGTTAATAACTTCTATGTCGTGTGCAATAAACATACACTTTTTGCACTAGTTGCATAAATAACTATTATGTAGGTTGCGTTGAGTCTTATTTTGCAAAAGTGATGCAATTTACAAAATATGGGTAAAAAATCAAAATTATCTTATGCAGCTGAAATTTTGCATGTGGGCTAGAAACTGTACTTAAAAACCGTTTTCCAATAACTTTTTTCGATATTTTCAGAAATAACCCTACTTTTGAATAATTTTTTGGAAAAAATTAAAATTTGACAGATAATGCGAATCGCGTGACTACTTTTTTTTCTTAATTTTCACCTCGATCGAAGCAGAACTTAATGCCAAAGTCAAATTTCGAATAAAGCTATTAATAAAAAGAAAATCCCATATGATGCGGACTTTACTGGTCACACTGTATATGAACAAACCAAGCTTGAAAAATGCTCTTCCGTTTGGGTTTGTTAGATGTCCGCGATAAGAACAACAGATCAATCAGTGTTGCCGACGTGACTAACGCATGGCGAGTCGATCCTTCGGTTAAAGAGAGGGGATCATTTGTAATGGCGAAATCAGCTCGACAGAAATGCACGCAATATTCAGTAATATTTGGAACTTCGTTTTGGTTGTGCCGCGCACTTCATTAAGCTTCGGTTTCCTACAAAGCGGCACTGCAAAAGAGCGGCCGTAATTTGGCAGCCGATTTTGCCCAAGGTTCTTTGGATTTTGCCAGTACGGTCGCTTTGGACGGTGAATATTATTGGAAAGTAACATTACATATGATTCGATAAAATACTAGCGCACCGTCAAAAATCGTGCTTGCGCTATCTCCCAACGTACAGAGCGGCCGCTTTAGAAAATACGGTGCCGTATTTTTTTCGCTGAACGCTCTGAAGGATCATACTTTGATTTGCAAGTACAGTACGGCCGCTTTTTTGCGGTGCCGCTTTGTAGGAAACCGAAGCTTTACGCTCGATTTATTTTACATATTTTCCATTTTATGTGGTTAGGTAACTAATTATAGGTATATTGCATTTAATAATGCAACAATTATTTTTAATTGTTTTTTTTTAATTAGCCTACTGTGAAAACTAAAACTGGTATGTACCCTTACTTTTTTAAAATCTATCAAAAATATTTAAGATAGTTTTGGGTGTTGGAACAGGTTGGTCGGGATACAAAAATGCAAAACGCCTACCTACTTCCAAACTGCACTTCCAGCCTTCACATAACATAAAATAATTTTAATTTTTCGTTTTTGCGAATAAACCATTTCAAAACGCCAGCAGATACCGTGCGAGCAAAAATTATTTGCATCAAAGAGGGCTTGGATTAAAAAACGTTGGGCTTGGTTCAGATCACAATGATATAGGGATGATATATCTAACCAAATCTAGGTTAAAATTTTGTCAAATTCATATTATGACATGATATGCCAAACTAATGAGTAATAAAATAAGTAGACAAATACAAATTTATTTCTGTTGTTTACAAAATTAACAAAGTAAGAATATACAGAAAGAAAAAGAAAAATTATTACATAAATTGCTGAAATTAGCCACCGCCATGCTCCAAGCATAAATTCACACGTCTCTTTATATTTTCGAAAGTGCTGACCAGCATCTCTGGAGAAATGTTACCACATTCTTGGATAATCCTTTTTTGTAATTGTTCTAAATTTGCAACTGGTGTTTTAAAAATAGTGTTCTTTAAATGAGGAAAAACGAAGTAATTCATAACCGTTAAACAAGGTGATCTAGGTGGGAATTCAATGTCTGATCGAAAACTGATCAATCTGTCGTCGAAAAAATTGCGTAAGTAGTTAATAGTTCGTCGTCAAGTAATTGCTCCACAAATGGATTCAAAATATTACCTCTATACCGCTGTGCTGTAACTGTGTCATGGAAAAAAATAGGACCAACAATTCTTCTTCGGGAAACAGCTAACCAGACACCAATTTTTTAAGGGTACAAAAAAATGAGGATTTTCACTACTCCACATGCGTGTATTCTGAGAATTCACATAACCGGAGAGGTGGAACCAGGCTTCATCCGAAAAAAAGTCAGGTCTAATAAATCATTTCTTTCCAATAAATTTTTTTGGGTAAACCATTGAGAGTAATTCCTGAGTCTTTCAAAATCTGCGGCTTATATTTCTTGGAATACTTGCACTTTATAAGGAAATAAATTTAGCTGCTTCTTAAGAATAGTCCTGCATGTTCCATAAGATCTGCCCACTTCTTGGGACAGGCGTCTTATACAATTTGTTGGCGTATTTTGCATTATTTCACGAACGTTTGCAACAAGTTCTTCTGTTCTTACAGATGGTCTTCCTGCTCCTTTTTTGTGTTGTATAGAACCTGTTTCCCTAAACACAGATACGGTTCTTTTCAGGCAAGAATAAAAATCCCCAGCAATAAAAGCAACGTTAGGAAAATGTTCATGAAAATCGTCCATGCACAAACCCGGATTGTATTGCCATTCACTATTTACTCTAACCCCGTTTCGAAAATACGCTTCAACCATGAATGTTTTGTGCTGTTCTGTAAAGCCTATTGTGTGAATTGTTCAAGAAATTGGAAAAATTAGCGATAAATCAAATTACTTGTAACGACTGTCAAAGTTGACGGAATAACTGATTGATTGTTAATTCAGGTAGTTACTGACACCCAACAGGTATTAAGCTCTACGGCTAAGCATTACGTCCTTAGATGCAAATAATTTTTGCTCGCACGGTATTTCAGCGTACGCTTACCTGAAAATTTCAGTCCGAAAGTGTGTGCAAGACTGCTGATAAATCGACAATACGCACACAGGATAATCAAGATATTCTCTGACAGTCAAGCCGCTCTAAAAGCCCTTGAATCGAAATGGTGTACTTCAAAGACGGTATGGTGCTATCGCAAAGTCCGGGACACATGGGTCTGGAGGGCAACGAGGCCGTTACAAGCTCGCTAAAGTGGCCCACACACCATGAGACCTGCCTCGCGGCATGCCTCGAGGCCACCATCTCTGATACCAAATCTCACGGTCTGTGTTGTTGTATCGACTAGTTTTTGTATCGTGTGAGACCGTCTCAACGAGTCCGCCACGGGCGGGATACTGATACTTGCCGCGAGACGAAACACGACCGGTCTCAACGTGTGTGTGCTAGTCGCTAGGTCTCGTGAGATTCGTAGTAGGTTTTCGGTGTTATAAATAGTATATTAATTGTGTATCTAGCAGGAAAAATAACATATTCTCAGACGAGGGTAAAAATTAGTGGACGAATATTTTTCTTTTCAATATATGGTTTAATAAAATTTAAAATTAAACGAAAATTTTCTTCGTCCATACGCAAATAGTTCAAATAATCTTTGGATTCATTTTGCTGCAATTCTTTTAAGAGAGAGAGTGAGAGAACTTTTTTCTTTCAAGAAACCAATTCTTCGACCATTTTCTTTTTTTCAGTTTATCTTCAAAAACTACTAAACTTACGGCGATACCAACTGCAATTTTTTTTTCCTTCGAAAGATTGTGGAATGACATTTTATTATACAACCTCCACAAACGCGCGTATGCCTGATACTGATACTGTTTCAAGGTGTAGAGTCTCTTGAGACGCATGATACAAAGAAATAAAGATATGATCGATCGTATTCCCAATTCGGTCCGGTCCGCGCAATGACGTCATATGGTGCTAACGAGACTTAAAATTACATAGGATTAGCCGTTAAAAATAGAAATTTTACTTCATATTTTGCAATTTTTGATTTGGAAGATTTAAGTGCATATTATTTTAAGTACTTTAAGGATAAAGGTTTATAAATCAGAACGTATTTCATGATGTTCTTGGGTTAAATGTTAAAATTGAGCATATATTTGGTATCAATGAAAATAATTTTCTTTTTATGCTGACATACATTTTATCTTTTAAATGATTACAATTACTTATTTATTTTTACAAAATCATAAAAAAATAACCTATATTTTTTGGTCCTTCCACCTTAAGCAATAAATTATTTGAAAAAAAATAGGTACCAATGTGCAGTCTTAAACATTTTTATAGAACAGTTTCGAGCCTTAAATGACCAAAATCAATTAATTTGCTTATTAATATTTTTTTTATGCAATAGGTAATGATAATATTTTTGGAGGTGTCTGTTTATAAATTTATATTGTTAACATTTGACCAGGGGCGGACTGGAATCATTTGGCCCCGGTGGCTACATGGCCTCAATATTTTTTGAAAAAAAAATTGTTGTTTAAATGTTTGGACCAATTGGCCCCCAAAGGCCTTCTGACCCCGGTGGCGATGGCCACAAGGACACCCGCTCCAGTCCGCCACTGCATTTGACTATAATTTGACCAAGTATAAGGATGTAAAAAACTCATTCAGACATTTAAAAAAATATACTAGGACTGGTAATTATCATAATAGTAATTAGAGGGACATTAACAATTATTAAAAAATAAGGCACACATATAACAGTTTATTATTTTAAACCAATTTCGGCAAATTAAACTTTTGTATCTCACCAATGAGGAAGAGTACAATTTTTTTAAGCTAAAATTTGAAATATTTTACATTGATTTGTATCATCAACGTTCATCCAAATTTTTTGAAGATTTTGGTCAGTTGGAAAACGAAAAAACATAATGTCTTTTGCAGAATTTTTTGTCATATTGTCACTTATGCATAACGCCACTGCACAACGCATATTAGCAACTAATTGTCCCTAACAAACAACAATAATAATCCAAGAAAACACTAAAAACCTCTTTCTGTATAACAAATAATAACAATAGTACATAAAACCAAACGTAGGTTATACGAAGCCCGCCAGAAAATTATCACCACATGACGTAAGCGGCTGTCGATTTGGCTCCGCCCACATGCGCAATGTCATATCTCTTCTTTCTTTGTATCATGCTTGAGACGTGATACGGTTTCGTGCGAGTCCTCGCCTCGCAACGTGCCTCGAGTCAGGTCTCATAGTGTGTGGGGCGCTTAAGAGGTGAGCAGCAACGGAATTCACTGACCCCGAACCGGCAATAAGTTTATCCCACGCTACGGCCAAGGAATCGATTTTGGTCGAAGCAACAGATAAGTGAAGAAGGCACTGGTTGAACTAGGCCTAAGACACTTACAGGCACTAACTGACAAACTACTAGAGCTCCATAGGATGCACCTTAAAGCCTGGTGGGATTGTATACCGGCCACTGCAGATTGCGACACCATATGCACAGAAATTGATCAGCGCAAGATGAAGAATGCCGGCTGTGCATGGAAGATCTAGAAACAGCGGTAAACATATTGTGCGCCTCCCCCGCAGCAGTAAGAATCAGATTCACCCTATTTGGCGAAGTGACACTGCTGCCGGAAGACATATCATGTCTCCCCCAATACAAGAATAAGCTTCATTAAGAAGCTACATCTATTGGAAGAAATATAAACATGGTGTGAGCCAAAATAGATCAGACGGTCGCAGTGGAGGGTTAAATGTAACCCACTCACTTTCAACCTAACCTAACTTAACTGTATATCATTTCAGGTGGCCGATACTTGAAATTTCCCACCAAAAGTATACAATAGTGCACTTTGTGAATTAGGAGCTTTCCGGTATCGACTCCCAGGTACTACAAATAAAATTTTACTAAATGTTAATAAGTTCCTCAAGAGGATAAAGTACATTAGTATATACAAAATGGTACGACATGTTTCGACCTTAGGGAATGTCATCATCTCGGTAACACTATATGTCAGGAAGAAAAATAAAGACCCAAATGGGGCTAGTGAGACGAAGCTCATAAACAAATTAATACAATGGGTTAAGTTAAAACTCGTACATAACACTAACTATCCAAAAGATGCAACTTAGGGGATTTGACAGTAACAGTTGTGGTCAATAATAAATTATGGAATTTAAGTCGAAGAAATTAAAATATTATAGTAGTGGGAATACCTTTTCAGGGTTAGTACAAATATAGGTATGAAATAGTCACAATTTTATTCGTGCTTGGCTGGTAATAAATACTATTTTCTTTAAAGCGGAAGTCATGTCAATTTATTGTAAATTTCAATGTTAAAATCGCATTTTCCGGAGTTCCCACAATTGAGAAAAAATATTCTAATTATGCTGCACATGAGCTTGTTCCGCACAAATGTACTTTTAAATGTGCTGTATATAAATATTTATATTTTTAATCGTTATGCAAATAAGGCTAAGTATCTTCATAAACAAAGTAGAAATAAAAATAAACTGATAAATCCTTTTTATCGGTGGCTTAGTGCAAAAAGTAGTGTGCAAAAGTTTATTTACGCAATTCTGTCTTGCGTGGTTATTTGTTACCTGTATTAGTAATTCTATACCGGATGATGCACCAGCAGACTGACCATGGGAAATCCCATGTTAATTTTGCTACCTTCAAGTATTGGCTCCCCCACTAATTTTACATCAAAATTGTATGAGACGTTTTGAATGTCTTTGTATGATAGACTCGCACACCATATTTTATTATTTTCGTATAACCCAAGTAAAAGTTATTTAGAAAAACTCTTTGTAAAATTCTTCAATATTGAAAGCGGCTCTGAGACGTGAAACTTTCAGTATTAATTATTACCGTGCGAGCAAAAATTATTTGCATCAAAGAGGGCTTGGATTAAAAAACGTAGGGCTTGCTTGGTTTAGATCACAATGATATGGGGACGATATATCTAACCAAATCTAGGTTAAAATTTTATCAAATTATTTAAATAATAAATAAATTGCTGAAATTGACCACCGCCATGCTCCAAGCATAAATTCACACGTCTCTTCATATTTTCGAATGTGTTGACCAGCATCTCTGCATAAATGTCACCACATTCTTGGATAATCCTTTCTTGCAATTATTGTTCTAAATTTGCAACTGGTGTTTTAAAAATAGTGTTCTTTAAATGAGGAAAAAACAAGGTGATCTAGATGGGAATTCAATGTCTGATTTGAAAACTGATCTGAGTTAATAGTGTCGGCAGCTGTATGGGCGGTTGCGCCGTCCTGTTGAAAACATCCTAAACGTAGTTCGTCGTCAAGTAATTGCTCCACAAATGGATTCAAAATAATGTCTCTATACCGCTGTGCTGTAACTGTGTCATGGAAAAAAATAGGACCAACAATTCTTCTTCGGGAAACAGCTAACCAGACACCAATTTTTTGAGGGTGCAATGTGGACTCTACAAAAAAATGGGGATGTTCACTACTCCACATGCGTGTATTTTGAGAATTCACATAACCTGGAATCAGGCTTCATCCGAAAAAAATGTCAGGTCTAATAAATAATTTATTTCCAATAAATTTTGGGTAAGGTAAACCATTCAGAGAAATTCCTGCGTCTTTTAAAATCTGCGGCTTATGTTTCTTGGAATACTTGCAGTTTATAAGGAAATAAATTTAGCTGCTTCTTAAAAATAGTCCTGCATGTTCCATAAGATCTTCCCACTTCTTGGGACAGGCGTCTTATACAATTTGTCGTACAAGTTCTTCTATTCTTACAGATGGTCTTCCTGCTCCTTTTTTGTGTTGTATAGAACCTGTTTCCCTAAACACAGCCACGGTTCTTTTCAGGCAATGATAAAAATCCCCAGCAATAAAAGCAACGTTAGGAAAATGTTCGTGAAAATCGTCCATGCACAAACCCGGATTGTATTGCCACTCACCATTTACTCTAACCCCGTTTCGAAAATACGCTTCAACCATGAATGTTTTGTGCTGTTCCGTAAAGCCCATTGTGTGAATTGTTCATATGTATCATTTGAAAACGGTTAGAGATACTAACTAACCGAAACGTTGTGTTAAGTAACAAAATAAAGACAATGCAAGCCCGACAAGGTAATTTTTTTGATAATATAGCTGGAATGTACGATGTTTGTGCAGAAAAGAAAACTTACTTCCAGAAGAGGTAGGAAGTTGAAATTTTCCACATAATTGTAGATAATACTGCCAACGGGTCAGGGAAAAATCTGAAACTCTGGTACCAAAATAATTGGCAGTGACTCATTTTTACCGGGGTGTGTAAGACGTAAGGGGAACGCCAATTCCAGAGGCGTGTCATTTTAAACAATAATAAATCAAAAAATATATGAATTTCTTGTTTATTATTATAATACATTTACATTATATAATAATTTACATTTACTAGGTATATCTAATAAATTAAACTGAAAAATAAATGAAGCTTTTACATTTGGCGATATAATGCAGTAATAATTAGAGAAACTAAATTACGCAGGTATAAAATCCAAGACGAATAATAAAGCAACGGTATAAGCTATTTTGATAAATTATTTTATTGTACTACATAATAATAGAAAGATGTTATAGTGGATTAAGGGCAAAACCTAATTATTGCTACTTAATGAACACTACTTGGTAATACTTTGACAAATTATATTCCACCCCGACATTAAAAAGTGTTATGATGACATAATATTATATACGTTACAATTTTAAATGCATTATTACCATTACAGCGATTATTCACTATCTGATGATGAAAACATTTCATTACTGTCGCTACTGCTGCCATCCATAGGATTTATAATAATAGGTTCCACCATGACTTCAACGCGTACATCTAAGTCCCACATTTTTTTTTACGCCCTCGACATATAATACGCACTTATGCCAATCCGCTGCTTGTACATTCGCTATTGCCGTTTTTAACAGTTCTTTAACATCTTTTAATTTAAATGTTCTATTTTCACGCGCCACTTCGCCTTTTATCTGTGCCCATATAAGCTCGATTGGATTTAGTTCACAATGGTAAGGCGGTAAACGTAATATTGTAACAGGTCGTTCACGAGCCATTTCATCCACTACATATTTCGTATAATTTTTTTTTGTGAAGTCTTGCAAGATCGAGCAACTGGACTTTTAGCATTTTTTCGCCAAATGAAATATTTTTTTCTTCGAGCCAGTTATTAATCTTTCCTTTTCGCCACGCAGAAATTGGCAAAGCTTCCACCCGACGGCTGTGGTATGGTGCATTGTCCATCACGATTACCGACCCACATTCAATACGCGGTAAGATGGATTTAAACCAATCTTCAAACACTTTCGAGTTCATATCCTCATGATAATCACCGGTTTTACGAGATTCAAACACGTTTAACCCACCTTCAAGAAAACCAGAATCACTCCCGATGTGGGTTATAATTAACCGACGACCTTTTCCTGAAGGAGCTTTCAATCCAGTGGACAGTCCATTGATAAAGGCGTTACGTGCATCTTTAATGTTGAGATCTTGCCAAATGTAATTCACAGTATGTCCTTCCGTAAAGTAAATTAGTTTCCCTGCACAGCGATATTGTTGCATTTCTTCTAGATACTTTCTACGCCACAATACGATTTCTTCCTTTTCCACCAAAATACTTTTGCGATTTCGTTTTAAGAATCGAAAATTCAATTCTCGTAGTGTACGCATTAGAACTCTTCGTGAAATTTTTGGCATATTTTCATCCTTTTCAATTTCGGCAGATTTTTTTTTTAAATTCGGAGGGTCATTTCGAAAAAAAAAAATGCATGCACTTTTCGGCGAATGGCTAACTTTGTTTGCTGATCAATAAAAATATTTTTCCGTCCTCTTGTCTCCTTCTGATCGAGCACTTTAGTATTCCTGTTTTCCTTGATAGTTCTATAAACAGTACGGCAAGATGTCTTAGTCAATGTGGCACAAAGTTCTGCTGCATCAGTAAATGATATTCCACTGTGTGTACTTAGAACTCCCTCATACACATTTTTTAACATTGCACGCTCCCTATCGCTATTTTTAACAGGTGACGAGTTATAGAATTAATAATTATTATGCAAATATTTTTTGACAGAATAATGAATGTCTACAACGGACTTCTTATTTCGCTATCCAAATCTAATGATTAATTTTATTCAATTACAATAATGACAATTACTTATTTTTTCAGGATGACACTGTACCATCGCCTATGTGGTTGACGGCCAGCGAGGCAAGCAGTTTATCATATGAAGAAGTTGCAGAACGATTAGAAATTGACGTACGAAAAGGGCTGACGTGGCAGGAAGCGACACAAAGAAGACAATTATCTGGGTAAGACCAAGGAACTCTTATCGTTTAACTGCACATAGTGTTCAATTCAAAAGACATTCGTAAACGTACTAAGTAATCCTTCTTGTTTATTTTTATGACTTCATTGTAACAATATGGTATATATTGTCAGGCAACATAGAGTTATTAGTTAACACCTGAAAAAGCCACAATGTTGGCAAAACGTTTATCATAAATAATTTACAAGTGCTAGGTAAAAGAACTTACAATACAAGTCCCCCCTAAAAATAACTGCAAGTTCTCAATTAAAAGATCTGAAACTCTTTGATACATTTGGTAAGGCTTGTAAGATATATGTTTAAGTACAAATTACCAAGATAATTCAATTACATATCCTTAATCAAATTTAAAAAGGGTTATGAACAAGGGCTTAGAAGTCCTTAAGTTTAGCTCGGTTATACTTATTCTAAGTTAATATCATCTGTCTACAGTATTATTTTTTTATCATGGTAAATATAGTAAACCATCTCTGTTACTATCTCGCAAGGTCGTGACCAAATCACATGACAATAATGGCATGCCTGTGTCCTTCTGGTCGATGACCCATGACATGGTAGTACGACATGACGTCATCATCTTTTAAAAACTAGTTGGCAGATTTTGTTGTGTTCATGAACACTTTTTAAAAACTTTAAAAAACTTGCAGTTTATGCACTTTTGTGGTAAAATTCATAGTAATTTTTTTGTTTTTTTTTTTAGTTACAATGAATTCTCAGTAACAGTCGAGGACCCTCCATGGAAAAAATACCTAGAACAATTCAAGAATCCCCTCATCTTATTGCTCTTGGCGTCCGCCGTGGTATCGGGAGCGATGAAACAAATTGACGACGCCGTCAGTATTACCGTAGCTATAATTATAGTAGTAACAGTAGCCTTCGTTCAAGAGTACCGGTCGGAGAAGAGCTTACAAGAACTGACTAAGCTGGTGCCACCATCTTGCCATTGGTAATGTACTTCATAAACTGTTTAGGCTAATAAACCTAACTGAATATCATAAATAAAAGGTGGAAAACATTAGTAACAACCTGATCTCAGCTTAGATAATAATCTTCTATTTAACCCGCAAAATTGGATTTTTTTAAGTATCTTTCTCCGTTCGCGCTGGTAACAGAACCATAGCTGATGTTTGGTGTGTTTTATAATTTCTCAGCTTTCAATATTCTTTTTGTATAAAATTTGGATGATATTTGTAATCAATTATTAAATTATTATATGTCGTAATTCCCTTCTTCAATGATGTCCTTATCCTCTTTCTCTAAGAAACAAAAGGCTGTGCAACTGATTCAATGATACTTGCCACACCAAAAAACATTTAAGCCACAATTTCCTACAGTTTTTGGTGCGTGGGCCTTCTTTGCAGTTACAAAACAATTTCCAAAGATCAGGGGGCACTTCACCATGTAACACTGATATCAGGTTGTCCTGCTCATTATACTCCCAATCTATTCTTGAATCTTAAAAAAATATAACATAATTATTTTTATAAATTCGTTTACTTTTACCCATTAACTGAAAGTATGCCCTGAGTTGATGTTACTGTGCGGAGCAATAAAGGCTCTTGGATAATCTAGCAAAGTAAAAATTCGTCACATGTTGTAGAAAAAGTCTTTAAATCCGAAAACCCCTCCCCCCCAGGCCAAAATTTTTAAATACGCCACTGAGTAAAATACAGCGTTAGTCATTTATGGGAAATTATACATGGTAATAGTTTGTTTTATTTATTGAAGTTATTTTTCAGTTTACGTGAAGGTACACCGGACACATTCCTTGCACGGGAACTCGTGCCAGGGGACATAGTTATATTACATGTAGGAGACCGAGTGCCCGCCGATTTGAGATTATGCGAGACTATAGATTTACTAATCGATGAAAGTAGTTTTACTGGAGAAACGGAGCCCTCAAGGTAGATTATAAGTGTATTCTAACGAACAATTGGTAATAGTTATATTTTTCGTACATATTAAGTGCAAGAAATCTGCTACAGGAATAAAAATGAAATCTCACGTAACTAGTTTTGGAAATAAGGGGAAATCTGATGGAGCTTAATCTGGTGTATAGGGAGGGATGAGAAACTTAATTTTGGTTTCGAAAAATTCGAATTGGGTCCGGACTAGGGCTGGGCGATATTGAAATTCCAATATCGAATATCGATATTAAAAAAAATATCGATATAGTCGATATATCGATGATATCGATAAATATCGATAGTATCGATATGTCGATATTTTATTTTTTAAATATCGTTATTCGATATATCAATAATCTATAATATCATAAAAATATTATACAGTGCGTCCATAAAGTCTTGCACAAATTTATTTAACATTCAATGATTTACTATTTTTTAAAACGCTCGGACACGTCAATTAGGGGTTTTATTTGCGCATTTTGTAAGGTAAAATGTTTTTATACAGGATGTCCCACGTAGGAGGTATGACGTCATCGATGATTTTTTTAAATAGAACACCCTGTATATTATATCAATTTTGAATTCTATGATGAAAACTTAAAACTTTTTATATAACCAACCATACTTCTGGAAATCACGGTTTCTGAAATATTGACGTTTGAAAATTTATTTTAAAAACGTTTATTGAAACAATGCTTATTTTCAATATTTTACAATAGTGGTAGAAAAATATAAATTTGTAAATTTAGAATTTAACTTTAGTATCATATATACTCTTGAAAACGCTCCAGAAAGGCAAAACATATGTAGAGCACCAAAAAAATTACCTTGTCGGACTTCCATTGTCTTTATTCCGACAAGGTTTTTTTTTTTGATATTATTTCATTGTCTACCACCTTCAAACAAATATGTAGAGCAATTCTATAATAAATACTAATGAAACATTAAAAAGCTATAAGTGTTTTACTATAAAATATATATATTAAAAATGTTTCACAAGGAACCAACTGCTGAATCAGTACAGTGTATATTTAAATAACATTAGAATACAGGAAAAACTAGAATAAACATAGAAACTTAACACGACAAATTTATTTTATTTTATTTTATATTAAGATCAATTAATTAGATGCTGAAATTGCCCGCCATTGACTTGCTGACAATATCCTAAACGATAATAAAACTCTTCTTTAACATTTTGAAGCATATCCCCGGTTATATTAGACATTTCCAGCGAAATTCTTTCTTTCAGGATATTAAAATTTTCAGGTCTATTTACATACACCTTTGACTTTAAATATCCCCATAAAAAATTATCCAAAGGGGTCACGTCCGGCGACATAGCTGGCCATTCGATCGCTCCTCTTCTCCCAATCCATTTATTTGGAAAAACGGCATCTAAATAATTTCTTACCGCTCTATGATAATGCGGCGGTGCCCCATCCTGTTGAAACCATAGTAAATTATTAAACTGATTTCTATTATTACCTTCCGGAAATAAGTTAATTAGGTCGGGAATTAGCTGATTTTGTAAAAACTCTTAATACAATTGCCCAGTTAAATTTTGGTCGAAAAAATATGGCCCAACTAATCGATTTTGAACTATTCCCAACCAGACGTTTAATTTTTAAGGGTGTTGTGTATGGCAAATTTGTATCCAATGTGGGTTTGTGTCCGACCAATATCGAACATTTTGTCGATTAACATGGCCAGAAAGAAAGAAGGTGGCTTCATCTGAAAAAAATATATTTTTGGAGAAGTCCGGATTTTCAACGCACTTTGCCATCATGATCTCACAAAATTCAGTTCTGCGGTCGAAGTCATCTTCAGCTAACGCATGGACTAATCTGACTTTATATGGGTGATATTTGGCAGCATTAAAAATATTGGAAATACTCGATTACAACGTTATATTGATCACCTGTACTTCTTACATGTATATGCGGATTTTCTATGGCCGAAAGTAACACATTTGTCTTAGTTTATCCGTCAATTGTTGGCCTTTCAGTTCTCAGTTTATCTTTAACAAATCCAGTTTCTCTAAACTTTTTATCAATGCGACTTTTACAGTCAATCTAGATATCTGATGTTCTGGATGAGTAGCATTAAATAAATTACGTACCTCTTCATGCGTACGAACTCGATCTCCGTATCCAATCATCATTAAAATGGTAATTCGATCTTTTTCACTAAGATAATGTGCCATTGCTATCTAATTGATAATCGTTAACTATTTCACAGATCAACTTTGACGTTTTAAAAATACAGAAACAATGACACCTGATTATAGCATCTTGGCCGTCTATAGCCTACTTACTTATTTTCAATCAGTTATAACAAAATGAGTATGGTTGATAATAATTATTGTTGTTATACTTTTAACCGTCAATATTTCAGAAACCGTGATTTCCAGAGGTATGGTTGGTTATATAAAAAGTTTTAAGTTTTCATCATAGAATTCAAAATTGATATAATATACAGGGTGTTCCATTTAAAAAAAATCATCGATTACGTCATACCTACTACGTGGGACATCCTGTATAAAAACATTTTACCTAAAAAAATGCGCAAATAAAAACACTAATTGACGTGTCCGAGCGTTTTGGAAAATAGTAAATCCCTGAATTTTAAATTAATTTGTGCAAGACTTTATGGACGCACTGTATTATTAATATATCTATATTTTCTTATGTGCCCTGTAAAACTCCGTACCTTCATTTTAAGGGGAGACTCTAATAGGGAACTTGACAAAAATTTTAAATGGGGAAAAAATTCTATAAATCATAAGTACATATTGTCATAAAACATAGGCAGAAAAAAAAAACATATTTCGTCCCAAAAGACCGCTAGAAAGATTTAAAAATGCCCCAAAATCAAATTATTCCAAGCGGGTAAAAACGCGCTGCTAGTAGTCGTGACGTCAAGGGGTATCATTTGTCAGATTTGTGTGTGACATCCACGAAATAGGTTATAGGTTTTCAATAAATTTGGTGATTTGTCAGATTTGACATCCACGCGTCAAGCGACACGACCTTAAAACAACAATACAATAACACACGGCAATCCAAATTGGGTCGCTCGGCACCTGTCAGGAGTGTCAGGATGACGGATGACCAAAAGTCATACCCCCTGACGTCATCGGGCTTCGCGCGCTTTAGAGACCGTTTGAAATGCTTTCGACACGCGCGAAACTTTAAAGAATTTTTACCAAGTTATTTTTGATTTTTAAGAAGGAATAATTGGGGAATACTTTTTTCAGGCCTAACTAAATCATATTATAGAAAAAAAAAATTGGAAAGTTCCCTATTATGAAAACATGAAGAAAAAATATTCGATTAAATATTGGTCCTTAAATGTGTTATAAGTAGGGCTGGGCGATATTGAAATTCCAATATCGATATAGTCTATACTCGTATATCGATATTTTATTTTTTAAATATCGTTATTCGATATATCGAATTTTTGCCCAGCCCTAGTCTTGACTATAAAGCCGGCGCCACACATGCATATACGAATGTTCGGCAATTCTGAGAATATTTGATATCACATAATCGTGTACGATTCTTCGCTTTGGAGACCATCCACACATTACACTTTGGAAACAGAATATTTGTATTTATTATGCGGGTGCTTTGATGTGTGTTAATAATTTACCGACTCAAGACGGAAAACATTCGTGTTCGGCTAAATCTCTGAATATTCGTTATCGAACACGAATTCTTTATCCACATATGCTGCAAAATGCTGGAATATCAAATGTTTGTATACGAATCACGCAAGTGTGGCGCCGGGGAGGAAAAACAATTTGTCACTATTTTGAAGAAGTAGTCCATACTCAAAGTGGAGTTAAATGTATAGAAAAAAGAAAAGCGCAAAGTTTTTCTCCACAAGTTTATTAGAATAACTAGGCGAACCTAGAATAATTTATAATAATTCGACATGTTTCGAGTGTAGAGACACTCATCATCAGGAAAACAAAGTAAATAGTACAATGCTGATGTTGTTAGCAATAGAGAAAATAATAAGTGGGATTAAGCCGTATTGGAGCTTTCAATGGTGTACACGAGGTGTAAAAAAAATGAATAGTCAGAAGACCGACAAGACTTCAGCATACTAGAGAGTCAAGGGCTAGTGCAAATGCCCTGTTTTAGGCAGAAAAATGAAGAGAGCAAAAGAAAAATTAGAGAGTTTTAACAGACTTTGTGAAAATCATTTAGGTATATGTAGTGAAAAATCTTAAGTTTCATTAAACTTTGTCGGAGACATGTAAAAGTAGTGAAATGAGTGGGAAAGAAAAAAGAAAAAAATTTGGTTTTCGAAAAAGTCAAAGCATCATTTAGCTTAAGGTAAAATGCTGTTGGGGTACGAGAGGCTTGTTACTGCCCAGTTACCCAGTAACTGGGCCGTAACTTAATGAAACTTAAGATTTTTCACTACTTATACCCAAATGATTTTCACAAAGTCTGTTAAAACTCTCTAATTTTTCTTTTGCTCTCTTCATTTTTCTGCTCAAGACAGGGCCTTTGCACTAGCCCTTGACTTTCCAGAATGCTAAAGTCTTGTCGGTCTTCTGACTATTTATTTTTTTACACCTCGTGTGCGCCATTGAAAGCTCCATTGCGACTCAATCCCACTTATTATTTTCTCTATTGCTAACAACATCAGCATTGTACTATTTACTTTGTTTTCCTGATGTCTACACTCGAAACATGTCGAATTATTCTAGGTTCGCTTAGTTATTCTAATAAACTTGTGGAAAAAGACTTTGTGCTTTTCTTTTTTCTATAATTTGTCACTTGTTTTTTCAAATTACTTTTAATAAGTAAGTGCCCTAAATATGGACTATCGTGAGGTATTTTTCAAAAATCATTATTCCTAATTCTATAAAGGCGGTGTTGTGTTGTAATTTGAAAAAAGCAGTATTTCAAGCCAATATTACTATTCTGAAAACAAAGGAAATAAATTTAATAAATTATACCTGGTTTTTGTTCAACCTCACCTTATGAAGAAACTATTTGAAAATATGAATTTAAATATTAAAGAAATGATTTTTCAGTAAACTTTTTCGTTTATGATGTTTATTAGTTCCGATAACTATTTTTTTATTATAACCTTCTAAAACTTTTCGAAAATTAAAATGATTACAAAATGGCCGGCAGACCTATGCTCTCTATGCTTGCTGGCACGCTAGCGCTATGCGGCATGCGCGTAAAGTACAATAAGAAATGTGTCAACACTTCATTTAGATGGTTGCATACTTACCATTCCCAGGACTAATCCATAATTAGAGACCTTACTTTAATTAATTAAAGACAATGTCTCCATATATTTTAAGGGTACTGATTGCCAAATATTATAGGTTAGAGTTTAGTTAAGATTAATCGCCATGGTGATAGAAAACCGTAACGTTTAATGTAGCCTTTGTTTTATTTCAGAAAAAATACAGACTCGGTTTTAAGGCCGAACGGAGCTCATTCTTCAAATACGAACATTGCCTTTATGGGAACTTTGGTCAGAGCTGGAAATGGAAAGGTAAGGAACCTCTTATCGTGTGCGTTGTCGACAAGAGATACAGTCTGAAATCTCCTGCGATTTGAAACGGGGAGGGTTTATTAAAGAGAAAGAACCAACACACTTTGTTTAATAATTTTTTTGTCAACACTCCGAAAGTTCTAAATATAAAATTGTCGAAAATAAGTTTTCACTTTTTCTTAGGCCCTTGAATAATACGAATATTCTTCGCATTATTAACTCTAAACTAAAAAACAAGTGGTCTGCAGGCAATGAAGATGTTCCGGTTTGTCTGTTGAAGAAAATTGGTCCGGCGATAGTCGAGCCACTTGTTCATTTAATAAACTTAAGTTTTTTTTATCTGGTAGGTTTCCTAGTGATCTAAAGATAGGCAAAGTTGTCCCAATTTTTAAAAAGGGGGCTCCTCAATTAATGGAGAATTATAGGCCAGTGTGTATATCCTCGTTTTCGAAGATTTTCGAGTACGCTTTTTTGGAGAGCATTTTGCCTTTCTTGTCAAGAAACGGTATTATTTCAGATAAGCAACATGGCTTTTTGTGCGGAAGATCTACAAGTTCTGCCGTTAACTCCTTTTATGAGAAAGTTGTGGAGAGGATTGATGTTGGCGAGTGTCCTGTTGGAATCTTTCTTGATCTGAGTAGGGCATTCGACTGCGTCAACCATTCAAAATTATGTAAGAAACTTTACAAGTACGGCATCAGAGGCTCTACTTTGTCATGGATCGAGCCATTTAAAAAAAATCGTAGGCAGTATGTCAATATCAAGCATAAAACAGGTGGCAATTGTAACGAGTTTGATTCAGATACCCGTAGTGTGGATACTGGAATACCACAGGGCTCCATATTAGGTCCAATACTTTTTATACTATATGTCAACGACATAGTCACTGTTGATCCAGATATTGATTTAACCATTTATGCGGACGATACATCCATGGTTTTATCCGAGAAATCCTTGGATGTTTTACAGGCAAGTTGTAAGAGTAGTTTGGTGGCTTTGCATGAATGGTTTAGTGCAGGGGTCTTCAATCGGCGGCCCGCGGGCCGCTTGCGGCCCGCCCTTAACTTTTTTGTGGCCCGCATACAAATTTATTAATAAAATTAAACATTAACTATACATGTGTTTGTATTAATATTGTCTTGAGTTTACTATATTTCAGCTATATTAAACTTCTAACTTTCTATTTGTTCTGGCCCGGCAATCGATTGGTAGCCTAAATATGGCCCTTCTATGAAAAAAGGTTGAAGACCCCTGGTTTTGTGGCATCGACCTTTATGTTAATGCCGACAAGACTCAGGCATAGCTCTTCCAGTCCCGTCAAAGACCTGCGCAAACGCCCCCAGTTTTAAAGATTGGTGAAAGTCCGATCTTATTTACCGAAAGTGTAAATTTTTTGGGTTTAAACATGGATAGGTTTATTTCGTGGAAACCACACTGCAAGGCTATTTGTGCAAACTGAATTTAATATCATACCAGTTTAAAATGTTACACACGGTACTTACTACACAACAACTGTTGACACTCTATCATGCTCAAGGGTAGCAGACTTTCTTATGGCGTCTGTTTCTGGGGTAGGTCACCTATGGTTTCTGATGTTCTTTTGTGTCAGAAAAAAATCTTAAGAAATATTATAAATGTTCATTCTACGCATTCATGTAGAACCCTTTTTAGAATTTATAATATATTGAAATGTGTGTTTATGTATTTTTAAATAGGTCTAAGTTCAAAAAAAATTGTATGTTACATAATTTTAACACGAGACATAAGTCAGACTTTTATATAAAGCATTGTAATCTAAACATTGCTAGAGACTCTCCAAATGTTCCAGGACCTAAGTTATTTAATATGCTTCCTGAACATTTGAAGAATTCTACTAATTTATTAAGTTTTAAAAGGTGCCTAAGAAAGTATTTAGTCAGTAAGTCTATTTATAGCTTGGACGAATTTTTAAATATCTGATTTTTTAATCGTTTAATCGTTTTTATTTTTTGTGTCATTTTAAACGCAACTCAACTGACGAAACCTATACATTGTAAAAAATGTCTTTAGAAATATATACATTTATTATTATTATTAAAATATCGACGACGCAATTGATTGAAAGATAAAAGTAGATCTTACTGATCAGGTAGGCTCTCGAGCAAATAGATCGATGGAAATGAGAACATAATTTTTGTGATTTGAAGAAATAGTCCATACTTAAAGTGGAGTTGAAAGTATGAAAAGGAAAGAAAAACACAAAGTCTTCCTCCACAAAATTTAATAGAATAAAATTCTAGTTCGAAAGGTCTCTACATGTTTCGAACGTAGAAACGTTCATCATCAGGAGACAGAAATCTATTTTATGCTGATGTTGTTAGCAAAAGAGAAAATTAGAACCTTAATGGAGCTTTTATGGACGTAAAATTTTTAAATGTAGAAGAAACATGGCGTGAAAAATTGACAATGGATGAATACTGAGCATTCAAAAACGTTGTTAAAGTAGGCTTAAATTAACCAAACTAAATGGAGAAGAAGAGAAAAGAAAAAAACCCGGGAGAAAAAAAAAACTTTCTAAAAAGGTGTAGGAAATTATTTAGATTTCATTCTTAATATTTATATCCAGCATAAGTGACACATTATGAGGATAGAAGTGCAGTAGCACAATAATGTTGTTATGTAAAAGTAAAGTTTTTTGGGGTACTGAGGATTAAACCTCAGTAACCCCGCGAACGGTTAATTTAAAACCAAAAATTAAAAAATTGAACATTTTTTAAATTCAAAAGTCAAAAGGTTCTTCACCTCCACGTGCTGGAGAAACGTCACGTTAGCCAAACGTCACGTTAGCCAAACGTCACGTTTCTCCAGCACGTGGAGGTGAAGAACCTTTTGACTTTTGAATTTAAAAAATGTTCAATTTTTTAATTTTTGGTTTTAAATTAACCGTTCGCGGGGTTACTGAGGTTTAATCCTCAGTACCCCAAAAAACTTTACTTTTACATAACAACATTATTGTGCTACTGCACTTCTATCCTCATAATGTGTCACTTATGCTGGATATAAATATTAAGAATGAAATCTAAATAATTTCCTACACCTTTTTAGAAAGTTTTTTTTTTCTCCCGGGTTTTTTTCTTTTCTCTTCTTCTCCATTTAGTTTGGTTGGTTTAAGCCTACTTTAACAACGTTTTTGAATGCTCAGTATTCATCCATTGTCAATTTTTCACGCCATGTTTCTTCTACATTTAAAAATTTTACGTCCATAAAAGCTCCATTAAGGTTCTAATTTTCTCTTTTGCTAACAACATCAGCATAAAATAGATTTCTGTCTCCTGATGATGAAAGTTTCTACGTTCGAAACATGTAGAGACCTTTCGAACTAGACTTTTATTCTATTAAATTTTGTGGAGGAAGACTTTGTGTTTTTCTTTCCTTTTCATAATTTTTGTGATTTAGGAACCGCAAAACTTCGACATCTGATAATAGCTCAAAAAATGTTTTTCCATGCTATGTTGTACCTATATTAGACCAGGGCTGAAGCCTTTGCAAATGGTAAAAAGTGAAAAAAAATAATAGTAGAATAAAGCCCATTGGAAAAGGAAGAGAATATAACAAAAATGAAAGGAAAAATAAATTACGGGCGATCCGAGGTCGGGAAGTGGGGGGCGGTGAGTTTTTAAGGTTAGAAAACGATTTATCTCGATTTTCGGCCAAACTACAAGTCCTATGGAAAAACGTTAAATGGCAAAGTTGTAGGTAATAAAAAGATCTACAACTTTTGTATTTGTACTTTTTTCACATAACCTCAAATTTTATATGAAAAATTCAAATAACCAAGTTTTTGGTTTTTTATTTTTATCTTTTACAAAAAAAAAATTTATACACGAAATTTGGTGAAAACTTACCTTTTTATGTCCCAAACACACTGTAATTTTTTTGATTTAAAATATTTATTTTTTAACCTTATTTTGACTTAATATCGAAAAAGCACCCTAATTTTCAATCGAAAATTCTCACGTCAAAATATCTGCTTTTTTAAAAAAGTTGGTGGGCTTTTTGTTTGTTGAAATCTCTACTTTCTGATGGTGTAAAAAAATATACATTACTATGGTAAATGTGATGAAATCCCTTTTAAATCCTACCTTTAATTATATTTAGAACAACTATTTTCGCATATTTTTTGCGATCTTTATGTTTTATGGATTTGTAATTTTTTTGTTTATCAATGTAACATGGAATCTTACGTATTTCGAGTAATTAAAGTATAAATTTTAATAAATAACTGAAAATTGTACATAATGATTAAAAAAAAAAAATTCGGATTCGATTTTTGTCCCGTTTCTTTGCATTTTTTGAGAATATTTACCATAGTAATGTATATTTATTTTTACACCATCAGAAAGTAGAGATTTCAACGAACAAAAGGCCAACCGACTTTTTTAAAAAAGCAGAAATTTTGACGTGAGAATTTTCGATTGAAAATTAGGGTGCTTTTTCGATATTAAGTCAAAATAAGGTTAAAAAATAAATATTTTAAATCAAAAAAATTAGAGTGTGTTTGGGACATAAAAAGGTAAGTTTTCACCAAATTTCGTGTATAAAATTTTTTTTTTGTAAAAGATAAAAATAAAAAACCAAAAACTTGATTATCACATAAATTTTGAGGTTATGTGAAAAAAGTGCAAATACAAAAGTTGTAGATCTTTTTATTACCTACAACTTTGCCATTTAACGTTTTTCCATAGGACTTGTAGTTTTGCCGAAAATCGAGATAAATCGTTTTCTAACCTTAAAAACTCACCGCCCCCAACTTCCCGACCTCGGATCGCCCGTAATTTATTTTTCCTTTTATTTTTGTTATATTCTCTTCCTTTTCCAATGGGTTTCATCCTACTATTATTTTTTTTGGTTTCAAAAATTATCGACCCTGGTCTATATGGGTCATTGTTAATCTAAACCTGATCGAACACAATTCGATATTTTATTTTCAGGGTATCGTAGTTAGCACAGGAACCAATAGCGAATTTGGATCCGTTTTTAAAATGATGATGGAAGAAAAAGCCCCCAAGACTCCCCTACAAAAATCCATGGACGCCCTCGGGACACAACTGTCCCTTTACTCGTTCGCCATAATCGGCGTTATAATGCTGATTGGTTGGTGGCAAGGAAAAGTCATACTGGAAATGTTCCAGATTGGTGTCAGTTTGGCGGTCGCAGCTATCCCAGAAGGTACGTAGGAATTACCCCTAATATAATTTTGGTCCCTGTTAGGATAGAATGTGAAATGTGTGTGCTTTGTATTAGGATATATACTTCACTATCGATTTATAGGTTAACGTAATGTATGCTATAATATACGGGTCCGCCAACGAACCGAGGACGGAAGAATAAATCCTTACAGAGATAGATATTTCATTCCTTTGAAATACTTTAAAAATATATATTTTTCATTAATATATTCGAAATTATAATACTTAGCTTCTGCATGGGGATCTGCTTGTTTATCAAACTTAAAACCATTACAAAAATTGCAAAATAAAGTTATTAAATGTATACACAAATTACCACATTTAGAACCAACTGTTAATCTGTATAAACCGAAAGGGTATTTACACATTCAAAACATTTATAAATTAAAAATTTGTATTCTAATTCACTCTATTATTTTAAAAGAAAAAAATCAAACAACACTTCAGGAGAATAAGACATTACATGATCATAACACCAGACGTTGTATAAATTATCAAACTATACCAGTAAAAAGTAATTTCGGAAAAAAATCGCTTTTATAATATGACGGAATAATAAAATATAACAATCTTCCAAAAAATATCAGAAAAATTTAAAAATTGGCAAAAAGCTATTAAAGAGATATTTACTAAATTAAATTATTTATACTTTTTTTTTTAAATTGATTTTATTAATGAATCAAATTGGATTATCTTCAATTATTTTTATGGTTATTTTTTTTAATGGTTATTATTATCTACATTATGTTGTCACTTTCCATGTAATGAACTGTAAAAGTTAGTTTGAAAGACATTTTGAAAGTTATCGAGGAACTCATATCAAAAATACTAAAACAGCATGAGGTATGGACTTAAAAGCGGCATATTTTAAAATATTTGACATTATACAGGGTGGCTCAAAAAAGTGTGGCGGACAACATATATACCGTGCGAGCAAAAATTATTTGCATCAATGAGAGCCTTGCATCTAAGGACGTAATGCTTAGCCGTAGAGCTTAATACCTGTTGGGTGTCAGTAACTACCTGAATTAACAATCAATCAGTTATTCCGTCATCTTAGACAGTCGTTACAAGTAATTTGATTCATCGCTAATTTTTTAAATTTCTTGAACAATTCACACAATTGGCTTTACGGAACAGCACAAAACATTTATGGTTGAAGCGTATTTTTGAAATGGGGTTAGAATAAATGGTGAGTGGCAATGCAATCCGGGTTTGTGCATGGACGATTTTCACGAACATTTTCCTAACGTTGCTTTTATTGCTGGGAATTTTTATCATTGCCTGAAAAAAACCGGGGCTGTGTTTAGGGAAACAGGTTCCATACAACACAAAAAATTAGCAGGAAGACCAATTGTAAGAACAGAAGAACTTGTTGCAAACGTTCGTGAAATAATGCAAAATACGCCAACAAATTGTATAAGACGCCTGTCCCAAGAAGTGGGAAGATCTTATGGAACATGCAGGACTATTCTTAAGAAGCAGCTACATTTATTTCCTTATAAAGTGCAAGTATTCCGAGAAATACAAGCCGCAGATTTTGAAAAAAAGACGCAGGAATTACTCTCAATGGTTTACCCAAAATTTATAGGAAAGAAATGACTTATTAGACCTGACATTTTTTTCAGATGAAGCCTGATTCCACCTCTCTGGTTATGTGAATTCTCAGAATACACGCATGTGGAGTAGTGAAAATCCCCATTTTTTTGTAGAGTCCACATTGCACCCTCAAAAAATTTGGGTCTGGTTAGCTGTTTCCCGAAGAAGAATTGTTGGTCCTTATTTTTTCCATGACACAGTTACAGCACAGCGGTATAGAGACATTATTTTGAATCCATTTGTAGAGCAATTACTTGACGACGAACTACGTTTTGGATATTTTCAACAGGACGGTGCAACCGCCCATACAGCCGCCGAAACTATTACCTACTTACGCATTTTTTTCGACGACAGATTGATCAGTTTTCGATCAGACATTGAATTCCCACCTAGATCACCTTGTTTAACGGTTATGGATTACTTCGTTTTTCCTCATTTAAAGAACACTATTTTTAAAACACCAGTGGCAAATTTAGAACAATTTTACAAGAAAGGATTATCCAAGAATGTAGTAACATTTTTCCAGAGATGCTGGTCAACACTTTCGAAAATATGAAGAGACGTGTGAATTTATGCTTGGCGCATGGCGGTGGCCATTTCAGCAATTTATATAATTATTTTTCTTTTTCTTTCTGTATATTCTTACTTTGTTAATTTTGTAAACAACAAAAATAAATTTGTATTTGTCTACTTATTTTATTACTCATTAGTTTGCCATATCATGTCATAATATGAATTTGTCAAAATTTTAACCTAGATTTGGTTAGATATATCCTCCCCATATCATTGTGATCTAAACCAAGCCCCACGTTTTTTAATCCAAGCCCTCTTTGATGCAAATAATTTTTGCTCGCACGGTATGTTACATACAAAGACAATTTTTTAGGTAAATTTATAACAGATTTAATAATAAAATCAAAATAGATAAAAATTTAAAAATCTGGCGTCTATAAATTTACTTGTAAAGACATACATAGAACAAACTGATAGATTTTTCTACAAAAGGATACAAAAACATTACAATAGTTTTTTAGTTTACAATAATTATGCTAATATCAAAAAAATTACCTTGTCGGACTTCCATTGTCTTTATTTTGTTACTTAACACAACGTTTTACACTTGAAAACGGTTAGAGATACTAACTAACCGAAACGTTGTGTTAAGTAACAAAATAAAGACAATGGAAGTCCGACAAGGTAATTTTTTTGATATTACTTCATTGTCTACCACCTTCAAACAAATTATGCTAATCACTCGTTAACCATAATGTTGCACAGTGAAAATTTAATTTGCTAATCTATGGGAATAAAGAGTGAAAAAAAAATCCTAATGATTAAATAGATATTATAAATTTGTTAAGGTTCCTTAATTCATAATTATTATTGTATCTTAAGTGCTGGAAAAACATAATATATATTTAATACAGACAAGAAAATTACATGAATTTGTAATATATTTTAATGTATCTTAATTTTATTTTATTACAACAAAAAAACCACTGTTATAGAATATCTATCTGCAATAATCAGCCTACTATTATTTTCTCCTGACGAAGCAACTGTGATAGACGTGTGCAGTTCTTTAATATGGTGGAAAGTTTCTAAGTTCAATTTTGCGTGTTTTTTTATTCAAAGTATTAGCTGCTTTTATTAGTTAACATTTTAACATTATTAGTTTCAAAAAAATAAATCAACACAAAATGCTATTTGCTATCTAACAGAACAAATATATGATGCACTCTAGTGCATCTATAATAAAAAACCGTGTATTAGTATTTTTCTAGATTTAGCAAAAGCCTTTGGTACAGGTAGCCATAATTTACTGTTAAAAAAGTTTGAAAATATTGGATTCAGAGGAAAGCAATTAGAATTAATTAAAAATTATCTGAAAAATAGAACAACTTATGTTCAAATAGATAAAGAAAAAAGCTATCCAAAGGTATTTAAGTATGGTGTTCCTCAAGGAACAATTTTAGGACCATTATTTTTTAATATTTATATTAATGACTTATTTAGTATAAATTGCGATGGACAAATTCATAGTTTTGCAGATGATACTACAATTTTTTATACCGATACAAATTGGGAAAACTTAAATAATAAAATTAAAAAGGATTTTAAAATTATAAAAAATTGGTTTGATAACAATTTGTTAACAATTAATTTTAATAAAATTTAGTAAAACAAATTATATTCCTTTTACTTTAAACCTAAATAACCTACCACAAAATATGAATAGTATTCAAATAAATGACGACATTCAAATTTTTAAAGTTAATAAAATAAAATATTTGGGAATTATTTTTGACAGTAAATTAAATTGGAATTTTCACATGGAATACTTAATTAAAAAATTAAGAAGTTTACTACCGATTTTTAAAAACTTTAAAATTTTTTTAAATGTAAGACATGGAAATATTATATTACGCGTTAGTTAAAACTCATTTAAATTACGGAATTTTACGTTGGGGAGGAATAAATAGAACTTTAGTTAAAAAATTAGAAATATTACAAAAAAGGTTTCTAAAAATTATATACAATAAAGATTATCTTTATCCTTCAAAAGAATTATATTCAGAAACAAAAAAGTTGAACATAAGACAACTTTACATTTATCTTAATCTATATATTTAAAAATAAAACCCTATACAATTTAAAAACCATAATCATAATACACGTCATAAAAATGAAATAACCATAAAACCTAAAATAAATAAGTCCATAGGACAAAAAATTTCAAATATTTATGTTTTTATTTAAACGATTATTTACCAACAAAAATTAAATTGATTTCATTAAAAAATTTTTAAGTCGAAATAAAAACATGGATATTAAAAACAGACAATTTGAAAATATTTTTAGAGATACTAATATTGTTCTGAATAATTTATATAAGTAATATTTTTTACTTAAAAATTATAAATTAATAATTTTATTATAGGTAATATATTTCTTCAAAAAAGCTGCGTTTATACTATAAATTAACATTTTTACTTTAAAAAACTTGATTTTTAGTACATATTTATGATTTATGATTTTACATACTAAAACAAAAAATAAGATTTGCCCCTAACAAGCTCAGCTTCAGGGGATTGAAGAATAAGTTTATAGAAGACAGCATAAACATATTTATTATATTATTAAATTTTAAATAAACTTATTATTGTTATTATTATATATAATTAACATTACACAGTTAAAAACAAATGTTATTGTGGAAAATGTTAATCCTGGCTTATTATTATTAAACGCGATATTATATAAATATTCATAAAAATAATATTAACTATCTTAGAAAAAATACTTGTTTGTGCAACCCGTTTTCAAACTTTGGTTAACCTGGCTTATGCACATACTTTATCTCAGTGATTCTGTTTATCAGTAAAAGTGCTACGCTTATACGTTTTTCTAGATGGACTTTAGTCATTTCTAGTGAAAACAGTAACCTAACAGATTTACAATAATTATCGTAACGAAAGTAAACATTATCTAGAACATACAATTAAATACAGGTTGTTATTGTTTAAAAAATTATTTAATTAAAATTAAATTTTTAGAGTTTTTTATAAAACAAGAAATAACTTTTTGTCATTTTTCATCCAGTTAAAAAGTCCACTCTGTATAAAAGATAATATTTGTTAAATAACTTTGGATTGACTGCATGAAAATTATTAAGCTTTTGCGAGTGAATTTGGCTTATTGAGTTTTTTAAAAGAACTTACATACACTCTTAGGTCTAAGATAAACAAGGGAGCCCATATTTTACCACCTGAAATTTTGCAAGGGATTTCCTATGTTCCACCAGCCGAAGTGTATACATGCAGTGTCACCAGTAAAGTCCGCATCATATGGGATTTTTTTTTTATTAATAGCTTTATTCAAAATTTGACTTTGGCATCAAGTTATCTGCTTCGATCGAGATGAAAATTAAGCAAAAAAAAAATAGTAGTCACGTGATCCGCATTATCTGTCAAATATTAATTTTTTCCAAAAAATAATTCAAAAGTGGGGTTATTTCTGAAATTCTGAAAATATCGAAAAAAGTTATTAGAAAAAGTTTTTTTAAATGCAGTTTCTAGCCCGCATGCAAAATTTTAGCTGCATAAGATAATTTTGATTTTTTACCTATATTTTGTAAATTGCACCACTTTTGCAAAAAAAGACTTAAGGCAACCTACATAAAACTTCTAAGTTTTGACAAGGCTTTATTTCAGATAAATTTTCTTTAAAGTAGCGATATATTAAATGTGTGTTTTTCTACAAAATCAAAATTGGGCTATTAAAATTTGGTCGCATGTGATGCAAAGTTTATTTGTTTTTGACCCTATATAAGGTAACTTCATAAAATAAGTATTTTTAAAAACGTAGTTTGTGTCTGAAAGTAATACACGTTAACGTTATTATGACATAGCTTAATAATAAATTATAATATAGGGGTTTTTAATTAAATCGTTGAAAATAGATAAACTTTACTTTGTTAAACTAAAATTTATTTTCCAATTAAAAAACACTTTACACTGTGTTCTTTGTTGTCTTAATATTATGGTGTATTACTTTTAGACACAAACTACGTTTTCAAAAATACTTATTTTATGAAGTTACCTTATACACCTTATCACATGCGACCGAATTTTAATAGCCCAATTTTGATTTTGTGGAAAAACACATATTTAATATGGCGCTACTTTAAAGAAATTGTATCTGAAATAAAGCATTGCCAAAACGAAGAAGTTTTATGTAGGTTGCGTTGAGTCTTATTTTGCAAAAGTGGTGCAATTTACAAAATATAGGTAAAAAATCAAAATTATCTTATGCAGCTGATATTTTGCATGTGGGCTAGAAACTGCACTTTTTCGAATAACTTCTTTCGATATTTTTAGAAATAACCCCACTTTTGAATTATTTTTTGAAAAAAATTAAAATTTGACAGATAATGCGAATCGCGTAACTACTATTTTTTTGCTTACTTTTCATCTTGATCGAAGCAGAACTTGATACCAATATCAAATTTCGAATAAAGTTATTAATAAAAAAAAATCCCATATGATGCGGACTTTACTGGTGACACTGTAGATAATATAGTAGGTATGACGAAGGTCGATGATGCTTAAATAGACATCACAATCTTTTTTTTTTAATGTTTTATCATCTTCCTATGACCTATAGTGTGATATGCATTTCTATGAATTTTATTCTTCATTCAGGCATGAAATCTAACCCAGCTCCTTTTTAAATAGTTATATATAATAGTTAGCGGAAACGGGCAATAGGAGCAAAGAGGAATATAACCTCAGACCAAGCACTATAGACAAAGCATGCCATTCATGAAAGAGGGGTTGTTGTGTTGACAAATTTCAAGTCACATTGCGATGCAACAGCGATACAAGTAAGTCCCCCACCACTATAAGGGGCGATCAATCGGGGCGCGCGGAGAACCGGACGAAATGGAGGGGATACGTCTTGTAAAGCGCTTCGACAAGGAGTGTCGAACGGCGATCACAGCCGTATTGCTACTACAGTGCGTAAATTCTTATACTGTGAACATAAAACTGTTTTTATGGCCAAATGTAAATAGCTTTGTCTATAGTGCTTGGTCTGAGAATATAACCCACGATTTACTTTTGAATTGTCTATTGTCTATATATTGTGACTTTTAAAATTATTTTCTGCGTGTAATAAGGCAATAATGCACGCGGCTTGACAGCTGTATCGTCATACTGATATTGTCAATATTATTGATCGTATAAGCTTGACTTGTACCCATACGTTTCTTTCAAATGCCTTATTTAACTGAATCCCACAAAATTAACATATTTATGACGATAGAATATGGCGATAAATTGCGAAAGCAGAATTAATGTACCACCAATTGCGCAAGACACCACCATTACTAAAATTTAGGGACGCTATCGTGAACTTGGGCCATGTGAAGGATGTACCAAACCAACACAACGATATCCTCGTGTAATGGAGAACGATACACAATTAAATATCTTGCTTAGTCTCCAGACAAAGAAACATTTCGGCGCTTTAGAGTTCTTAGGCTGCCCAAAATTTTAATTCTTAGAGCAATCATGATTGTAAAAAAAACAATTCTAAATTCCCTAATACCTCAATAATTCACGATCAAATCACTAGAAATTCCAGTAAAATTTATATTTCATGCTATAAAACATCATCTAATCGAAAGAGTTTTGCTCTTGCAGCTCTCTTTATAATACACTTAACTTTAAAATGTCTTTATTCCAAACTAACTTCTACAGTTCACTACATGGAAAGTGACAATATAATATAGAAAATAATAACCATAAAAAAAAATAACAATAAAAAAAATGGAAGTTAATCCAATTTATTTCATTATTAAAATCAATTTAAAAAAAAAATAGTATAAATAATTTAATTTAGTAAATATCTCTTTAATTGTTTTTTAAAAATTGCCAATTTTTTAATTTTTCTGATATTTTTTGGAAGATTGTTATATTTTATTATTCCGTCATATAAAAGCGATTTTTTCCCAAAATTACTTTTTACTGGTATAGTTTGATAATTTATACAATGTCTTGTGTTATGATCATGTAATGTTTTATTTTCCTGAAAATAATAGAGTGAATTAGAATACAAATTTTTAATTTATAAATGTTTTGAACGTGTAAATACCCTTTCGGTCTATATAGATTAACAGTTGGTTCTAAATGTGGTAATTTGTGTATACATTTAATTACTTTATTTTGCAATTTTTGTAATGGTTTTAAGATTGATAAACAAGCAGATCCCCATGCAGAAGCTAAGTATTGTAATTTTGAATATATTAATGAAAAATATATATTTTTTAAATATTTCAAAGGAATAAAATATCTAACTCTGTACAAAACAGATACCAAAGGAGATATCGAGTTGATAATATACTGGATATGGCATTTCCAATTTAAATTTTCGTCTAAAACTAATCCTAAAAATTGTCGTTTTTGAATATTGAATATTTTCATTATTAAATGTTAAGGGGTTAATGATGGAATTTATTTTATTTTTAGTTATAAACATAAAAGAAGATTTTTTAAAATTTAACTTAAGTTTATTTGATTGAAGCCAAGAAAGAAGTATTTTTAAATCATTATTAATATCAAAATACATTTCTGCAAGAGTTTCAGCAAAATAAATAATTGTCGTATCATCTGCAAATAGCTTTATATTGCCCTTTAAGTTCAATTTGGAAACGGAATTAATGTAAATTAAGAATAATAACGGACCTAATATTGATCCTTGTGGAACTCCACATATTATTTCTTTTTCCGAACTTTTTCTTTCCCCAATTTGGACAAATTGTTTACGATAGCTTAAATAACTTTGAAGTAGTTTGTGTGTATTTCCCCTTATCCCAATACTGTATAATTTTCTTAATAAAATATTGTGGTTTACGGTGTCAAAAGCCTTACACAGATCTAAGGATAGTAAACAGCATTTTTTACTGCTGTCAACATTAGCTTGAATATTTGTTATATCATCTGCATTAATTTATGTTAAGTGCGCCCATATAGAATGCTAATGACACGAGAGTTAATGGAAGTTGACCCATATCGATTTTATAAAATTATAAGAAATTTCGAATGAATGGTGTATTTTTGTATTAAATAGTCTTGCGAATAAGCAAAACTGCAAAATGGTACTGGTCCGAGGAAAATCCTCACTGAAATCAAGAAACACTTATCGCCCACAAGAGCTTTGTGTGTGGGTAGACATAAGTGATTACTAAACCATTAATTGGGCCAATATTTTCTTAAGTCAATCTAAATCGATCGTTATATCTCTTTTTTTTTTGCGAGAGGATCTTATTCCAGCTTTGGCTGCTTTATTTCCTCATGCAAATATTCATGATGATCCAATACGGTTTAAGCAGGATGATACACCGCACAGTCGTTCCTCACCGGTGGATAAGGAGAAGCTAAGTAGCCACCAAGATCGCCAGATCTTAGCTCCCTTAATTATTTTCTTTGGGGCCACATTAAAAAAAGTAAAGTTGACGTGACAAAACCTGAAAATTTAGAGGAACTTACGAAACAAATACACACAACAACTCCAGACATGGTACAGAATGTTATGTGTTTTTGGATTTTTTCAAGGAATGGATGAATTCTTTGTTACCGAATTTATTCCAGTAAAAAGATTCACCCTGTATAAATATTTGACCGATCTTTTTAACCTAATAAACTGATTGATAAACTATAAATTAACAAAGGCACAAAATGCACTAAAGATCAAATCATGTAAAACTATTTTTTATTTATCTTTTAGGTTTACCAATAGTAGTCACAGTCACTTTGGCTTTGGGAGTCATAAGGATGGCAAAAAGGAAAGCTATAGTTAAAAAACTACCCACCGTAGAAACTCTTGGTAAGACTTTTATCTGAGAGAGTTAAGATTTTTTGCTCTCGCCGAAAAAAAATTTGGTAAAATAATTACAAGTGGTTCGTCGTCAAAAAGATTATAAATTTTATTAAGTCAAAAAGACGATACAGTAACGAATCGTCAAGTTCGTTAAATTACTGTCACAGTTAGGTTAAGCAAATGTCAAAACCCCAGGCCGTAATGTGATTATTGTAAATAATTCTGAAGCAAATTTTTATATACCAACAAACCGAAGTAAATAGACAATATAAATTAAGAAATTGTGCGAAATGGCCGCCATTTAAATTTATAATAAGCAGTCCACCACAATCACAGATTTGTTAATATTTTAAACAACACTCGACAAAAACTTTTTTTTCTAATTTGGTATCATAACAAGTCTATTACGATACGCATTTGCGTATCGTAATGAAGCTATTTCGATACGCGTTTTTTCTTTATTTGATAATGGTAACATTTAAATGTTTTATTTCATTGACTTGCGCGGCCTTTGTGATTTACGAGAAACCCCATTTTTCGCATAGGAAAAATAGCTTGATAACCTACTTTTTTATTCTGCGTGGATAACAGTCATGTATGTTGGCTGCATAAATCTATAAATCAATCTTTTGTAGATGGTTCAAGCTATCATATTCTCTGCCAAATCCTATCCAAAATTCAATCTACTAACCTTCCAATGTCGATTTTAACTTCAACTTTATTTGAATTTTCCATCTTCCCTATACTAAATTGCAATGCTGTGACGTAAAATCACGTCTTTTGAAATTCGAAAAAAAGTAGCAAAATCGTCCGAATTTCCCAACACTTTGTATATGTACCGAATGTACAAGGATCACACAACGTAGTCCGTCCAATTTCAAATCTCATATCGCTAAAATAACTTTAGAATCTCGTGGTGAAAATGGGTCAATAAATCAAAAAATGACAGTTCGCAAAATAATTTTTGTTGTCCAGAGGCTACTATGATAAAAAATAGTATTACCAACATAAAATTTAGACATAAAAATTTACAAAATTTGAAGGATTTATTTTCTTTGTAAATATGTGTTTTTTATTGAAAAAACTACAAATTAGAAAAAATAGTATAACGTACGTGTTATATAAAGCAGTTTTAAGCACTTGTCCCGTTATAAAACTTGCCGCAAGCGGTTCGTTTTTTAACATGGACGCGTGCTATAAAATGATGCTTTATAAAACGTGTACGTTAATATACTATTCTATGTTCTAATGTAATAAATTTGTTCCTTAACACAACGTCACGGTCAGTATACACCAATAAGACAATCCATTAGATTTACCATGGAAACAGAACAATGTTCTACTCTACCTTGTCTCGATGTTCTCGTCAAACGAAGCGCTGATAACAAAAACTAAGAAATACGAACTAACCGAAACGTTATATTAAGTTACAAAATAAAGATAATGAAAGTACGACAAGGTAATTTTTTTTATAAGCACACAATACTTATGATAGTAAGCGCATTATGCTATGCATAATACAACACCAAAAAAGTCTAGCGCAATTATAATTACCCATAAAATAACAAGTGTAATTATTATGATTTCGGAAAAATCCGAGATCTCTCAATTGAAATTATTATTTTTTGTGCTGTCAAAAAAGGGCATGGAGTATTGCGACTTTAGGTTCTAAACTTATACAAACCTTTCGAACAAAACTGTTATAGTTGAATTCACATGAACTTTTAAAGCCGTGACATTTCAGTTCTGTCATACTTGTCAAATACTGCAGCAACTCATAAAATATAAATTTCTAATGGTAAAATTTAATCAGTATAATTGTACTGCACACAAAGTATGTCTATCTTGTATTATTTCATACGATTAAAAAGAGATAGAAATAAAAAGAGTTGACCGAACAACTCCAGAAAAGAAAAAGAAAAAACACTGACCAATCTCAGCTGTATAAGAAATTTAGTAAGTTGGTGAAATCTAAAGTAACTAGACAATGACAAGTCTTGACATTTGGCATTAAAACTTTATGTAAATTTAACTATAGACGAACACATCCCAACGTTACCGGGTTCGAGGCTACAAGATCCTACGGTTTTTTTTATTTTTTAAGCTATATTTGGAAGGCAATAACTTTTATACCTCTTTAAATCTACGGCTTTGCTCCTGAAAAAATCAAGACTATTTATATGCTTACTATAAGCTTTTATTAAATAAATATTAATACGGGAACAAGATAAACTAAAACTCGCGGGCCCTTTGAGGTGGCCGGCCTGGTTCCACTAAACCCACGGAACCATAACAGCTGATTTAGGATCTCTACACTTTACTTTGACCAAAAATAAGGAGAAATATATACATGGTGTCCCAAAGGTAATGAGACACAGAGCAACAGCAGACTCCTTAAGGCGAAATAATGGGATTTATTTAAACTTGCCTTATCCCAAAATTGGTAACAACCAAGATACAGGGTGTCAAAGTTTTAATTTTGTTTTCATTTCTTTGCGATTATTTCTTAACGAGACGACATAGCAGCACAAAATTAAGGATTTTGGGGTTTTTTGAGGTGAGGAATTCAAAATTATTTATAGTTTTTGTGTAACCAGTAGAGGGCCCTGCCTACGGCATTTCCCACTCTTTTTGGCTGGCATAACTTTGTTTTAGGCTTCATATATCAGACTATTAAAAAAATAAGTTACTTTACTTTTATTTTAAAAACGTATAACTTATTGAAGTCGCTAGAAGCAACCATTTTCGAGATAATCGCATTCGATATTTTTAATGCCAGAATGCTAAAATTTTTAAAATAATTGTGTATTCGTATTAGTATTATTTATCACAGCTGGCCTTGATTAAAAACAACGACGTTTCTAAGGCAACAACACGTTACACAAAGTATCATCTGTCAAAGTCAAATTAATTTTCTACGTACAATACGTAGATATTATAACTGTTTTAGTAATGCCTTGACATAATTTATTTTCCAATGCGGAAATGTGCGAAATTATCTAAATGAACAGTTCCTTGAACGCTGGATAGGCCGTGGTGGCCCATTGTCTTGGCCGGCGCGAAGTCCGGATTTTAATCTAATGAACTTCTGCATTTAGGGTTATTTGAAAACCAATGTTTATAATGAGTTATAATAAGTTAAATCAAAAAATTATAAATTCTCTTAATCTGCTCAGAAATGATGAAAATCTCTTGTTTAAAGTCCAACAGTATTTTTTAAAACGGATAACGAAATGTATTGAGGTCAATGGTGGCCATTTTGAACAATTGCTATCACGACGTTACCATTTTTATTTCTAACTATTTTGTTACTTTTAAATGTTATTAAACTAAGTATTAAATAAAATTTTTGATTAGAATAAAATTAGTAATTCCGTATACGAAAAAGCGTTTTTATTAGAAAAAAATAGTCAACCTTAAGTATCTACCTTTACCTTTGACACTTAGCAAATGTAGCTGATTTATAATAATTTTAAGTCAGAAATTCACCGTTGCTCGATTTTCCGTTGCTTTTGGACCACGTACTTAGTTGCATTGGACATATGAAATGCGATTATCTCGGAAATGGTTGCTTCTAGCGACAATAAGTTATACGTTTTTGATGTAAAAGAAGTAATGTAACTTATTTTTTTATTAGTCTGATTGATATATGAAGCCTAAACAAAGTTATGCCAGCTCAAAAGGAGTGGGAAATGCCGTAGGCAGGGCCCTCTACTGGTTACACAAAAACTATAAGTAATTTTGAATTCCTCACCTCAAAAAACCCCAAAATCCTTAATTTTGTGCTGCTATGTCGTTTCGTTAAGAAATAATCGCAAAAAAACGAAAACAAAATTAAAACTTTGACACCCTGTATCTTGGTTGTTATCAACTTTGGTATAAGGCAAGTTTAAATAAATCGCATTATTTCGCCTTAAGGTTGAATTCTCAACGTCATTCAATCTATTGCCAACCTATAACCTATTTCGCGTTGATTTTTTGAGTTTATTATTTTAATAACTAACATTTAAAGATAATCAATATCGTCGGTACATTATTTAAGTAGTATCTGATATATTACAAAAATATCAATTTATTTCATTGCTAATTTTGGAAAAATTGTATAGTGAAAGAACAATGAGTGACAATGACATAATAATGTTAAAAAAAATCTTACCCGATATTTTTCGCTATACAATTCTCCTAAAATAATTTATGAAATTCCTTGATATTTATAAAATATGTCAATTATTACCTATAGAATATCAAGTCGATACTGATTTTATTTAAATTTTGTATAAAAGCTAGAAAACATAAATAAATCTACGCGAAATAGGTTATAGGTTGGCAAGCATGTTGATACTCCCACCTTAAGGAGTCTGATGTTGCACTGTGTCCCATTACTTTTGGGACACCCTGTATAAAATAAGGCAAAAATTGATGTTTTGTCAAAATTCAAAATTCGTGGCACTATTTAAGGTGGAACGTCATTCATTCTATTGCCAACCTATAACCTATTTCGTGTTTTTTTTAGTTTATTATTTTATTAACTAGCATTTAAATAAAGTCAATATTGTCGGCACATTATTTAGATAATATCTGACCAATTACCAAAATATCAATTTATTCCATTGCTAATTTTGGTAAAATTGTATAGTAAAATAATGACTTAATAATGTTTTTGCTATACAATTATTGATTTTATTTAAATTTTATGTAAGAAGAAATATAAACATCTACGCGAAATAGGTAATAGGTTGGCAAGCATGTTCATACTTCCACCTTAAGTGGATGGTTGCAGATAGAGCATAGTATATGACGTGCGTATAATGAACCACCCATACTGATGATTATGGCCTACATTATATGCTCATCAAATATTATACTATAACACGTTGCAAAACGTTTACTTTATTGTAATCCTAAATAATAATCCCCATTTTAAAGTCTGCAGTCTTTCAAAACTTACCTTGAACTCGTCCGATAATGTCAGTATAAGCTTAGTGTCGTTTTACACAGACGTAATTTTAACACAAAATTTATGATAAATTTTATTAGTAAAAATTTATAACAAAAATATGTACAAAATTACATGGAATTTTAATGTGTATGACACAGTAACAAAGTTGGATGCAATTTTTGCAAGAAATATGCCATTTTTGCAAGAAATCATGGGCACTAAAGACCAGTGACGCATTGTTATATGTCAATGTAAAATTATATCTAACCCAGCTTTTCGGTAAATAAAAATAAAGTAATTTAGGAAATAGCAAATATAACCTCCGAATGCCAATTTCAATCAAACGTAGCCTTTCTTTTTCGGCTTTTCTTAAAAGATTTTGACAAGTGTGTCTTACACGTTAAAATTTAGTTGTAAACAAATTTCTGCTTAAATTTATCGTCAAATTTGCTACTGTGTAAAACGATACTTAGTAGTAGAAAGACCAAACAACAATAATTATATTACGGCTTAGTTTCGACTTTTTGATGTAAGTAGCGAAACGCATTGTCTTTTTGATCAGAATACGGCTCAATGAAATGAACGAGAAAAAAATCCCCAAAATAATATCATCCTATTATGTAATTTTAGGTTGTGTAAATGTGATTTGCAGTGATAAGACTGGTACAATTACCAGGAATGAAATGACAGCTACGGTATTGGTGACATCTGACGGGTACATCGCGGAACTGACGGGAGCCGGCTACAACGACCATGGACAGGTGTTGTTGCATAAGTGCGAGAATCCTGAAAAAGCTAGAGATAGTGTTGCGCAATTATTAGAGGTATGTATAAAGTCGCCACAGTGGATCTTTTTCCGTGCGTCATCAATCAACGATCAGGACTCAACGTGGTTAATAACTCTGCATCCTTATTTATTACAGTAACAAGTTTGAATAAAAGCATAAAAGAACGTCTCCAAGATTCCGCAGTAATATAACGTGCTAGACAAGAATAAAACATTACCGTCAATTAATTACTTTTTTTATTTGTTTAGTTGACTACCGTTGTATTTTATAACGTCATTGTCAACCTTGTTTTGATCTGCCAATCTAATTCGTGTTTTGTAAATTTGTGTGCCTTAAAACTGTTCCTTTTTCTAAAAATAGTTCTTTTTAGAGCTAATAATAATTATTCCCACCATCTGTTTTGGCGGTAAGTATTTATGGATTTTTATAATAATTTATTTATTTTAAATATTCTAACCGTGAAAGTTCTTTGAAAAGTTTACGGCAGTGGCTAAATTCCCTTAAATGAAAGGATGTCAAAAATTTGACTTTTGCGATTTTAATAGTCAATAAAACACCAAACTTTTCTAGATTTTAAGCTTTAAAAATAGTATTAAATGTATTAACATTTGTTTGTCAATTTCTTTTAGATAATAGAGAATGCCGGGCAAAACTCAGAATTATAAATAATTTTTCGGGATATTATGTAGGTAGGTCAAACGGTAGGCAGGCACGTCTATTTTATGAACTTAGACTTAGTTTTAACTTTTTTCGTCTCGTAATTTTGATTTGATTCATACGATTTTGATGACGCACGGGAAAAGATCCACTGTGGCGACTGTACGTATAGTTTTCGTCAATGCTCACAATCTAAGTGTCATTACCGATTACATTAAAAACTAGGGTACGTGTGAATGTGTATACAGTTTTTTTCGAAATTCTACGGTTCAAACCATCGTCAAACGTATTTAATACTTTGATCTTATTTAAATTACTAAAAGTTAGTATGGTTGTGGCTAATGAACGAGGGAAATGTTTACTCAAGGTAAAAGCTGATTTATATATTATTTCATTTATTTCTTTCATAAGGATAGGTGAAATTAATAGCTATGCGTTTACTTTTTATATTCAGTTGTTTTAAAACTCGATAAATGGAGAAACAAATAAATTCGACAATTTTTCAGGTGGGAGCTGTTGCGAATAATGCTGTTATTTCTGACGAAAATTTGATGGGACAACCGACAGAGGGCGCTTTACTAGCAGCAGCAATGAAACATGGAATGTATAACGTCAGTGATCGATATATAAGGTAATATAGTTGGGTATCTTATACCTTATATTAAAAATTACATAAAATAAAATTGTTAATAATCCAATAGACTTTTATGTAGGTGGTTTAATGGGTCTAAGGATCTTAGGGAGCAAATAAAACCAACTGACAGTTGGTTTCTCGCCTTGCACAGGTTGTATTGCAAAATTTTAAAAAAATACTAATTGTTTACGGTGCCGTTTGTTACAAGTCCCTTTTACCGTTATATGTCCTAATTTTATCTTTTTTTATTTGTTTTTTACCATTATGACTCGTGGAGCCCACTTTAACTAGCCCTGAGGAAGGAAATATATTTTCCGAAACGTCGGCAAATTAAAATTTGAGTTTTATTTGCTCCCCAAGATTCTTAAACCCATAAAACCACCTACATAAAATTAAAAATAACATAGAAGTATTTTAACTGTACTTTAAAATATGTAATACATTTATATGTATTATTGATATCAATCTAAAACTCATCTAAAAGTCAAATCGCCTAAAATTAAATCGATTTTCATTAAAAAGAAAAGTAAGAAAAATTATTTGAACTAAAGAAAATAATAATATAATACTCCTAATCCAATAAGAGAAAGCATTTACTAACATAATTACCTGTAAAGCCATTTTTTGGAGTTTTTATATTTAAATTAACATTCAAAGTCATTGTCATACCATCCATACCATCAACAAATACTAGGAAAATGGGAAGAAACTAGTTAACTCTCAAAATATTAAATCGGACAATAAGGAAACGTCATATATTCCCTTAAGATACCCTCAAGTGAACCAACGATGTGATGAAAATTACAGGAATTTATTATTTCATCCCAAGATAAAAAAAATAATCTTGTTTTGTATAATGTTTATCACTTTTGTAATAAAAATACGACAAAGAAACAACATACTATTTTATGCACTGGACCCTGTGGCCAGTGGTTTAACACAAACTGCACTGGATTAAGGGAAAAAAATTAGAATGGATTTGCAGATCCCGTGATCATTCAGAGATAGAAAACGATATAATAAAAGAAAATGAATTAATAAAAATATTGTACTTAAAAAATACTGTAAGTTCTATAAATATGGATGATATTTTAGCTAAGTCGGACCCAACAATAAAACAACTAAATATTGGTTTTAAATTAAAAAAAATCTGGAAACGGAAGAATCAATGAACCTTCAAAAAACCATTTATTTAAAAACTGAAGAAAGAAAATGATTTAATGAAAAACATAACAAAACAACTACAAAGGGATGTTTTGGACTTACAACTAAAAAGTCCAACTGAAAGGTTTGAAAATAAATCCAAAAATGTAGTAATATTTGGGACAAATAATAACAACAACAGTAACCAAGAAATAGAAAAGGTACTAAGAGCATTAGATATTTAATTTAAAGATAATGATTTTACAAGTAAATCGCTATCTAAAAATAATCCAGTTAAATCAGTATTGGTTCCCTTTAGAACTAATTAAATGAGAAATACTGTAATTGAAAAAAGAAAACAAAGAAAAATAATACGAACAACTGAATGTGGAATTGACAAACATGCAAGAACTATATTAACGAAGATATTTCAAAGGAAATAAGATATTTGTTTAATAGAGCAAGAAAATTTAAAGAGAACAACTTCAAATATGTGTGGATTGAAAATAGACAAACTTATTGCCGAAAAACAGATATAAGTAAGGCAATTAAAATTGTAAGTTCTATGCAAGTAGAACGACAAAAAATGTTGATATCTGAATAATTTGCATTATTTTTTCTGACAATGGAATTCAACGTTGATTGCTTTGATAATATTAAAATATATAATGCTCATCAAAACAAAGATGATACAAGTATGTATTTATGCCAGATCATTAAAAAATAAAATAAGTGATGTCGAAATGTTTATTGCTTCTATTCAACATTTAATTCACATAATTATATGTAGTTACGGAGACATGGATACCTACTAGAAAATAAAATAAAATATTATATATACTTAACTATTCCACTGTGTACGCTTGCAGAGCCAAAATAGGAGGTAGAAGTGCAATATTTATTGCAGATAATATTAACTTTAAAACTATTAAAATTAAAAGTGAAAATAATATTACATATGTAATGATTGACATCCAATACATAAAAAAAACTTTTGACAACGATTTTTTAAAGAATAGAAAAGGATGGTCGTAATTTACATTTAAATTCCAAATACATTTTTTATCTAAATGCCAACATGGCTACAGCTGTTGATTTAATTTCAGAAATACAAATGGCTTATGCTAGAGGCCAAATATGTTCATTTGTTTCTTTCGATCTTTGCAAAGTCTTTAATACAGTAATTTTTTCTATTTTTTTAAGGAAACTTGATATGATGGGTATTTCGGGTGTAGTTTTTGACTTGTTTAGAAACTATTTCAATCAGCAAAAAGTTTCGTATCAAAAATAAATATAGCAAATTTCTTAACGTTAATTGCGGTGTTTCGCCAGGCTCGATTTTGGCCCCTTTATTTTTCCTTATTTACATTAATTCTATATTTAATTTAAAATTGAAAGGAAAAATTAGGTTGTTTGCTGATGATACAACTATTTTATACATTACCGATTCATATGAAATTATACAAAGTTGTATAAATCATTACATAAAACTGATTGAATTATGTATGTGTAGTCATAAATTAACATTAAATATAGAAAATACTTTTTATGTATACTATTTTTATGTTTATACAGAAGTGATTTAAAATTAAAAGTTGGGAATTTAAAACAATCAAATAAAATTAAATTTATGGGGTTGATAATTGATGAAGCTATTAATTGCTGCTGCTAGGGAGATTATAAGTGAAACTGCACATTTTTTTTAAATATTTTTTTTCTTCTAATATTTCGACCCTACTTAATTCGACCCCTTTAATTTTTAACGTGTAATAATTTACATACTTTACCCTCTTTTCTTGTAATATATTTCCGGTTTAGTACTTTGTGTCAGTTCCATTTTAAAAATGATATTTATAAAAACTCTTTCATGCATTTCAGATCAAAGGAGTACCCGTTTTCTTCTGAACAAAAAATGATGTCGGTTCAGTGCGTTTCTAAATATGACTCTGACAAAAAGGAAGTATTCTTCACAAAAGGAGCTTTAGAGAAAATACTACCCAAATGTACGGGTTACATGGCAAATGGTAAGAACATAATATAGAATCATATTTGCAAATCCCTAACTAATGTAACTTTTTGTTGTCTGTTTAAGTAAGAAAAATGTTTAGGGCGCTCAATTTTTTTTTGGTTTGCCAGTTCCGTCATTCAGCAAGCCGCAAAAAATGACTTCGGGGAAGTGGAACCCAGAACCTTTCTCTTGCGAGAGACCGCGCTAAGCAAGGTGTCATGTCGGATTCCTGCACATGTCTCTATATAGGGTGTCCGGAAATTCCATACGTATATTTTAAGGGGAGATTTAACACGAAAAAAGTGCATATGAATGTACGTCCTTAAATCTCTTATAAGAAGTTCAAGTTCATTTCCCGTCTGACACGTGCTGGTTGCAGTGGAACTTCTTTGAAAGATGTTCTAGTAAAACAAAACCTTTTTTTTTTATTTTTTTAAATTTCTTAAAACTTATTTTGGCACACAATGTGTAAGTTTTAACTCCTGCTGGGGTAACTGGGCCGTAACAAGCCTGGTACCCCAACAGTATTGGCTACAATCGATATAATGGACTGTATAATAATAATAAATTTAAACTTTAGTACTTTTGATAGATTAATTTAATTTTTCATTTCGTTGACATATTATCTTAATTCATTTTTTTTTATTTTTACATTGGCATTTTCGTCCTGGTCTGCTGGTATCCAAAAAAGGTAGCTATTCTCAAAGTTAATTGTCCAAGTATTTTATTTCAAGCTAAATCAAAGCATCTACATGACTTTTACGAAAAACATTTTTTTCTTTTTTCTTTCCTTCTTATTTTACCACTTTCACATGTCTCTTACATAGTTGAATTAAACTAAAGATTTTTCATTACTTACACTTAAAAATGATTTTTACAAAGTCTTTTTAAAACTACCTAACTTTTCTTTTTTCTCTTCAACTTCGAACAAACCCAAGACGGTGGCTTTGCACTGGTCCTTGACTTTTCAGTATACTGAAATATTTTCTGTCTTTTGACTATTCAAATTTTTTCACTCCTCGTATGTACCATTGAAAGCTCCATTACGGCTTAGTCTCACTTGTTATTTTCTCTACTGCTAACAACATCAGCATTGTACCATTTACTTCGTTTTCCTGATGATGAGTGTTTCTACACTCGAAACATGTCGATTAAATGTATTATGAATTATTCTAGGTTCGCCTAGTTATTCGAATAAAAATTGTGGAGAAAGACTTTGTGCTTTTCTTTTTTCTATCTTATAAGAAAGCTGTGGCCGTGCAAAGGTGACCTCCAAAGACTTGTTTTTATTTTATTTCTTTGCAACCGCTTGAGGTAGCGGTGTTAGTCAATGAATGCTAATTTTTGATATTTAATGTTAACGTAAAATCTAGCCAGAGACGTTTCTAAGGGGAGAGTCTTAGTTTATTTATTCCTAATTTTTTTACGTGACACATTTTTAAAATTTTACCCAAAAATGATGATTCCAAGGACTTTTTTACACAATATATATATTTGTATGTATTTTTGTAAATAAATATTGGGCTAATAGATTAGGAGACCAAATGATTTATTTAAATCATTACATAAATTTGATCGAGTTGTTCATAGCTTTCTTTGCCTTATGAGACATTTAATGATCTACATTTATATGAACTTTTTTCATGTTTTTATATGTAGACTCTCCCCGTGAATTATACGTACGAAATTTCCGGATACCCAGTCCCAGTATGTCCGCGACGCATCTTGATGAGAAATAAAATGGATTTTTATGATGAATAGACACGAATATTAATTATTTTTTTGTACAACTGTAAAAAAAATGCTTTTTTTGTTGCTATGGAAGCACAAAACGCATCTTTTTTCATATATTATATCACAAGACCTATAAATTTAATCGATTAAACTATGCAACATGTTTTGATCATGATTTTACTTGGAAAATAGTTAAATGCTCAATAATTTAATAAAAACTGGAGACTGCGAAGCGGTCGAGGGTTTTTATTTTCATAATTTTTAATATTTTATTATAATATTTTTATTATTATTTAATTTTATAACATATTTATATCGCCAAAATATTTGTATAAAAATTCTATCGAAAATGGCGTATTTACTGATAAAAAACCAATATTAGGTTATTCAGACGACTAAGAAATTAAGTTTTCTTTATAAACTGTTGCCGAGAATTGTAAGAATTAGTGATAAACGATAAAACAAAAACCAATATGGAGGACGAAAGTTTAACCGCGGTTAAACAGGTCTTGGGAATTAATCAGTTATCTAAACAAAATTTATTCGAAAAATGATGGTGTCTGATTGGTCTATTTGATAATGAGGGAAATAATCACCGTAAAATACTAATTTTTCACTATTAAAAAATATTAGTATGGCTAGAAAAATGTCAAATGTCAATCAAAGGAAATCAAATTAATATTTTCGATTTTTCCTCCAAATAACACAGCAAACCATTTTCTGATACGGTTTTTTTCTTTCTTTATGTTACACCATTCACGAAACTGGGTGTGCACTTTCTCTTATTGTATTTTTGGTTTAGCGGGCAAAAGATTTTATAACAATCTTCGCCGCATCCGTTATTTCTTAATGTGTCTCAGTATCACTATCAGACATTATGGTACTGGACAAACTTGAGCAAAATATTATAAATTTTTTGACACGATATACGATTTGACAATCAATAAATTTTAAACAATGCATGTTTTCATGGTAATCAGAACAAGTGTAAGAAAAAATAACTTAAAAGCTATGAATTTTAATTTTAAATTTTTGTTCTAAACACGATAAATAGTTAATGAGAGTGGTCTAGTATCCATATAATTAATTAAATAGTTAATTACAAACAGTTGTACAAAAAATGTTGTTTTTATTTCGCGCGCAAAAGTGTTTGTATGGCACATTTAACACACCCTTTTTTGCGCACTGAATACAAAAATAACTTTTTTCTTCCGATACCAATAGCAACCGCCTTCTGACAAAAAAGCAGCACTTTAACGTCAAAAAAATAGAAAAAGGTCAGGTTTATTGATGTTTAAAGAAAAAAATTATTAGGATTTGAAAATAAGATTCAAGCAATTTGACGGTGACAGATGTTATAGATGTAAAAAAGGCAAAAAATAATGTTTTTGGAATTTTTGGAAAACAACCCCTTGCAGAGTACGATTTTTAGACAAGTCAATTTTGCTTCTTAAAGCCATAAGGAATGATATAAAGTGGGTACTTCATTTTGCAAACGAGAGCACCTATTAAACTCCACTAATACGGTTCAGAAAAATCAGTCTCTGTGAGACAATTCGTCTGACAAACGAGATTATCTGTTTAATTGGCTTTTTCACTAAACTTTGATTTTTCTCTTATCGCACAGAGGAAAAAAAAGGAAAATTTTCTATGCACGGTTTTAGTTTTTAAAATTTTTAACTATTTACTGAGAAAATAATTAAACAAAACACGCTCAATTATAAATACTTGCGAAACCGAGGATCTACGTCACGTTAAATTGACCAGTGCAGGGATTCGTTGACGGTCGACCCGCCGGCATCTACCTGAATAATCTGTCCAGTCAGGTCTTCTGTTTTTTTCTATTTAAGTTGTCGAAACAAAGAAAACATTATAATCGAGCCACTGCTAGTAGTTTCAACTTTAACGTTAATTTTAACAACTTTGCCACACTGCTAAACATTTTGCCAACTAAAAATATCCCTTTTGTTTTTTTCCGGTAAAAAAGAACAAAAAATGTATTTAATATTCTATTTGTTTTAGGAACGGTGCAACCAATGACAGAACAGAAAAAAACGGATTTTCAAGCGGAATGTCATGAAATAGGAAAGAAAGGCTTACGAGTAATAGCGTTAGCAAAAGGTAAATTATTGCGTCGATAAGCCGGCAAGATTTAAAAGTAATAAAACTGTATAGGCCTAGTTGTATACGTTCGTATAAATCCCAAAGTAAGAGTACCTAGAACATAGTATACAGAAGCAACTATAGAAATGTATTTATTTTACACACTACGGCCCAACGGAAATGTAATTAATGGGGCCGACATACTTATAATTTACAGAATTCAATAAAATTTATAATTTTTTTTTAAAAGAAAAAACATCAGCCTGAAAACATGTCCCATTCAAAAACATACAAATTGTATAATAAATTAAGGTGGGAGTATCAACATGCTTGCCAACCTATAACCTATTTCGCGTAGATTTATTTATGTTTTCTAGCTTTTACACAAAATTTAAATAAAATCAGTATCGACTTGATATTCTATAGGTAATAATTGACATAATATTTAATAAATATCAAGGAATTTCATAACTTATTTTGGGAGAATTGTATAGCGAAAAATTTCGGGTAAGATTTTTTTAACATTATTAACATTGTTCTGTCACTATACAATTCTCTCAAAATTAGCACGGAAATAAATAGATATTTTTGTAATATATCAGATATTACCTAAGTAATGTGTCGACAATACTGATTTTATTTAAATGTTAGTCAATAAAATAATAAACTTGAAAAAATAACGCGAAATAGGTTATTTGTTGGTAATGGATTAAATGACGTTGAGAATGCCACCTTAATGAAGAAATAAATTAGGTTAGACAAACAGGAATACTATAAAGAAAAATTTAAAAGTAGTGATGCCAAACAAACATGGGAAAACATAAACTTTTTAATCAAGTCGAATAAAAAAAAACTTGGAAATTAAAACCAACAGATGATTTGTGAAGAACTAAATACCCATTTTACAAGTATAGGTCAAAAATTAGCTGATAAGATTTAAAAGAAAGAATGGAAGACAAATCCACGTTTTTAGATCGAAACGATATTGACGAGGAAGAAATTAAAGATACAATTGAAAATTTAAATGTACATAAAGCTTCTGGTTATGGTAATATTTCAGTAAAAATAGTAACAGTTAAAATTGAATTAATTCATATTTTAAAATATCTGGTAAATTTATCTTTAGAAAAATCAGCATTTCCGGGAAAAATTTAATTTGTTTAAGTGATACTAGTTTTTAAAAGCGATAAAACTAATAATCCTAATAATTACCGTTCAATATCCGTTGTGCCTGTTCTGTCAAAAATTTTGGAAAAAATTATAAATATGAAATTAACGAATTTTTTTAGAAAGACAAAATTTACTTTTGGATAATTATTATATTATTTAACTTTCAAAATGTCTTTATTCCAAACTAACTTTTACAGTTCATTACATGGAAAGTGACAACATAATGTAGAAAATAATAACCATAAAAAAAAATAACAATAAAAATAATTGAAGTTAATCCAATTTGATTCATTAATAAAATCAATAAAAAAAAATTGTATAAATAATTTAATTTAGTAAATATCTCTTTTATTGTTTTTTAAAAGTTGCCAATTTTTTAATTTTTCTGATATTTTTTGGAAGATTGTTATATTTTATTATTCCGTCATATAAAAGCGATTTTTTCCGAAATTACTTTTTACTGGTATAGTTTGATAATTTATACAATGTCTGGTGTTATGATCATGTAATGTCTTATTCTTCTGAAGTGTTATGTTTGATTTTTTTTTCCTTTAAAATAATAGAGTGAATTAGAATACACATTCAAAAACATACAAATTGTATAATAAATTAAGGTGGGAGTATCAACATGCTTGCCAACCTATAACCTATTTCGCGTAGATTTATTTATGTTTTCTAGCTTTTACACAAAATTTAAATAAAATCAGTATCGACTTGATATTCTATAGGTAATAATTGACATAATATTTAATAAATATCAAGGAATTTCATAACTTATTTTGGGAGAATTGTATAGCGAAAAATTTCGGGTAAGATTTTTTTAACATTATTAACATTGTTCTGTCACTATACAATTCTCTCAAAATTAGCACGGAAATAAATAGATATTTTTGTAATATATCAGATATTACCTAAGTAATGTGTCGACAATACTGATTTTATTTAAATGTTAGTCAATAAAATAATAAACTTGAAAAAATAACGCGAAATAGGTTATTTGTTGGTAATGGATTAAATGACGTTGAGAATGCCACCTTAATGAAGAAATAAATTAGGTTAGACAAACAGGAATACTATAAAGAAAAATTTAAAAGTAGTGATGCCAAACAAACATGGGAAAACATAAACTTTTTAATCAAGTCGAATAAAAAAAAACTTGGAAATTAAAACCAACAGATGATTTGTGAAGAACTAAATACCCATTTTACAAGTATAGGTCAAAAATTAGCTGATAAGATTTAAAAGAAAGAATGGAAGACAAATCCACGTTTTTAGATCGAAACGATATTGACGAGGAAGAAATTAAAGATACAATTGAAAATTTAAATGTACATAAAGCTTCTGGTTATGGTAATATTTCAGTAAAAATAGTAACAGTTAAAATTGAATTAATTCATATTTTAAAATATCTGGTAAATTTATCTTTAGAAAAATCAGCATTTCCGGGAAAAATTTAATTTGTTTAAGTGATACTAGTTTTTAAAAGCGATAAAACTAATAATCCTAATAATTACCGTTCAATATCCGTTGTGCCTGTTCTGTCAAAAATTTTGGAAAAAATTATAAATATGAAATTAACGAATTTTTTTAGAAAGACAAAATTTACTTTTGGATAATTATTATATTATTTAACTTTCAAAATGTCTTTATTCCAAACTAACTTTTACAGTTCATTACATGGAAAGTGACAACATAATGTAGAAAATAATAACCATAAAAAAAAATAACAATAAAAATAATTGAAGTTAATCCAATTTGATTCATTAATAAAATCAATAAAAAAAAATTGTATAAATAATTTAATTTAGTAAATATCTCTTTTATTGTTTTTTAAAAGTTGCCAATTTTTTAATTTTTCTGATATTTTTTGGAAGATTGTTATATTTTATTATTCCGTCATATAAAAGCGATTTTTTCCGAAATTACTTTTTACTGGTATAGTTTGATAATTTATACAATGTCTGGTGTTATGATCATGTAATGTCTTATTCTTCTGAAGTGTTATGTTTGATTTTTTTTTCCTTTAAAATAATAGAGTGAATTAGAATACACATTTTTAATTTATAAATGTTTTGAACATGTAAATACCCTTTCGGTCTATATAGATTAACAGTTGGTTCTAAATGTGGTAATTTGTGTATACATTTAATAACATTATTTTGCAATTTTTGTAATGGTTTTAAGTTTGATAAACAAGCAGATCCCCATGCAGAAGCTAAGTATTGTATGTTTGAATATATTAATGAAAAATATATATTTTTTAAGTATCTCAAAGGAATGAAATATCTAGCTCTGTACAAAACAGATACCAAAGGAGATATCGAGTTGATAATATACTGGATATGGCATTTCCAATTTAAATTTTCGTCTAAAACTAATCCTAAACATTTTGTCGTTTTTGAATATTGAATATTTTCATTATTAAATTTTAAGGGGTTAATGATGGAATTTATTTTATTTTTAGTTATAAACATAAAAGAAGATTTTGTAAAATTTAACGTAAGTTTATTTGATTGAAGCCAAGAAAAAAGTATTTTTAAATCATTATTAATATCAAAATACATTTCTGCAAGAGTTTCAGCAAAATAAATAATTGTTGTATCATCTGCAAATAGCTTTATATTGCCCTTTAAGTTCAATTTGGAAACGGAATTAATGTAAATTAAGAATAATAAAGGACCTAATATTGATCCTTGTGGAACTCCACATATTATTTCTTTTTCCGAACTTTTTCTTTCCCCAATTTGAACAAATTGTTTACGATAGCTTAAATAACTTTGAAGTAGTTTGTGTGTATTTCCCCTTATCCCAATACTGTATAATTTTCTTAATAAAATATCATGGTTTACGGTGTCAAAAGCCTTACACAGATCGTAGGATAGTAAACAGCATTTTTTACTGCTGTCGACATTAGCTTGAATATTTGTTATATTATATTTGATATAGGCATAAGAGGAAAAGTTTATCGTTGGTTTGAAAGTTATATTAAAAATAGGAAACAGTGCGTTAGAATGAAAAATAATGTTATTTCCTATGAAACAATTACTTATGTAGTACCACAGGGTTCCATTCTAGGACCAACATTGATTCTTATTTTCATCAATTAAAATTACATGGACAAATTAACCTTTTGTCCGATGACACAACAATTATTTATTCTATGTAAAATGAAACGAAAAGTCTACTTTGTTATTTGTCACTAATTTTTATTTAAAAATTTTGGCGTTACGGCCGTTTCGTAGGACAAATACATCTTCAAAACGCTAATCTAAAATTATTATTGTATGTTTTTTTTTTCGTTTCTAGGTAGTAGTTTAACTACTTTAACATATGTGGGAATAATTGGTATCTGTGATCCTCCGAGACCCATGGTAAGAGAAGCTATCAACCTGCTGACAGAATCTGGGGTTCAAGTCAAAATGGTTACTGGAGACGCTATGGACACGGCAGTGGCCATAGGTAGTAAAATAAATGTTGATATTTATACAGGGTAACTAGAAAGAAAGAAGCATGTTTTGTCCTTCGCGTTAAGCCCTTTTTACAGTCGGCAATACTATTTGCAACTCAATTGCTGCAATGCATTGCAGGCGCAAGACATTGCCTGAAATTTGTCTTGCAGGATGTTTTACAGCTGGCAATTCTATTTTCATTGAAAAGGATCGCCAACATTACAAAAATAAATACGTCTGTTGTTAATCTGTCAATGCGAAAACAACCGAATAACAATAAACACAAAACAAACCGAATAAGCGCAAAGAAACAGTGAACTCACAACAAAAGAGAAACAACCCAAACTGTGACAAAAGTCAAACTCAGCTTGAGCGCGTCCTCTCTAGGAACTTTCGTTTTTGTTGGTCACAATGAAAATGCATATAAATCCACCAGAATTGCAAACGCACTTGCAACAAAAATCGATCACGACCGATTTTTCGCAATAGCAAGAGAATTGCCAAATCCGATCAGCTGGTTCTCTACTGCGCATGCTTATAAGCAAGACAATTGCAACTTGCAAATAGTATTGCCGACTGTAAAAAGGCCTTTAGGAAAATGCATCTTTCTGCGAAGTTCAATATGTCCTTCCAGAGAGTAAATATGATTTTGTTGTATACAGAGTGTTATTTATGGGAATGACTTATATTTAAACCAGCAAATCCTGATAAAAAAAAAAAAAAAGAATGCAGAAAATTCACCATTTCTAGTTTTACATGACACGCGCTGCACTGCTAGATTTGATTTGTTAATAAAGGGGAATAATATGAAATATAGGTCAAATGTCAGCCGACACAGAGCTACGTGAGCCGTGAATTACAACGATGTTGTCAATTTTACCCATGATGTTTCCCATAAGAAACTTAATAAAAATAATAAACCTATAATCCAAGGTTAGCACAAAATGAACAACCAATCGTTAGTCTAATATAAAATTCAAACTTTTCCCATATTTCACCGTTTAAATCGACATTTGACGATATTTTAAACACGGATTATTAAAACGCTTGATGCAACTCGACATTAAATATTCTGTGAAAATATGATGTTGCGTAATTATTAATTGTATCAAAATTTATAAAAAATATATATAATAACCATTAACAATAAACAAACAATATAAAATACGTTAAAAGTAGCTAGGTATACAGGGTGTTTTTTTAAGGTCGACGAGCGGCCATATCTCGGAAACTACTGGGCATAGAAACTCAGGAAAAGAAAAATGATAATTAAAGTGGCCATGAGAAAATTCTGGAAATAATTTTTAAGTTCCGCATTTTGCCGCAAGAGGGCGTAATTTAAAAGTAAATTTTAAAATTTTACATAACTCCGAAAATTCCGCATTAAGGTATATGTTTGATAACACCATTTTAAAGCTTGGACAATTATGCATCATTTTGGTCTTATGCTCATTGGCGTCTCGACTTTAATAAGAGTGGGGGAAGCTGTTGAAAGTGTAATCATTTAAATCGCTGTAACTTATAAACGACTTATCCGATTTTAGCAAACTAAAGACTGTTTGAAAGAGAAATGTATGCACTTTCACCAATCGTATTTAGTTGTCCATAACAGTTCTCAAAAAAAATGCTACAGGGCGCAATTTGCAATAACAATACATTTTTTGATTTTACTCCGAAAAAATAAATCATACGGTATAATTATGATACCATAATCGAAAAGTAGATGAAATTTGCAAGAAAAGATGCGAAGACCGCAGTTCGATATCTTTGTTCGTTTTAGAGTTATTGCCAAAAAAATAATTTTTACAAATTGCGCCCTCTAGCAATTTTATTAGAAATTATCTTGTACCATTGGATACGACAATTGAAGGTACTTCCAAACAAGCTTAAATTTAGTAAAATCGGATAAGTCGTTTAGAAGTTACAGCGATTTTAATGTTTACACTTTCAATAGCTTCTCCCACTCTTATCAAGTGAAAGTGTAAACATTAAAATCGCTGTAACTTCTAAACGACTTAACCGATTTTACTAAATTTAAGCTTGTTAACCGTATGATTTATTTTTTCGGAGTAAAATCAAAAAATGTATTGTTATTGCAAATTACGCCCTCTAGCATTTTTTTTTGAGAACTATTATGGACAACTAAATACGATTGGTGAAAGTGCATACATTTCTCTTCCAAACAGTCTTTAGTTTGCTAAAATCGGATAAGTCGTTAATAAGTTACAGCGATTTAAATGATTACACTTTCAACAGCTTCCCCCACTCTTATTAAAGTCGGGACGCCAATGAGCATAATTCCAAAATGATGCATAATTGTCCAAGCTTTAAAATGGTGTTATCAAACATATACCTTAATGTGGAATTTTCGGAGTTATGTAAAATTTTAAAATTTACTTTTCAATTACGGCGGCAAAATGCGGAACTTAAAAATTATTTCCAGAATTTTCTCATGGCCACTTTAATTATCATTTTTCTTTTTCTGAATTTCTATGCCCAGTAGTTTCCGAAATATGGCCGCTCGTCGACCTTAAAAAAACACCCTGTATAAAAAAGATTAATAAACCAACATTTAATTTTTCGAAAAATCTTTTTAGTGCGCTGTTATAGTCCATAATTTTGATTTTTCTTTAATTTTTTTTGCAAAGTGTTGTAAACTGCTATCCCCTTATTATAATATTAATATTTGGTAAAAATTACTCTTCATTTACTCTTATAGGTGTTCGGATGTGATGGTTTTGTCTCGTGTTGTGAATAATGTTGCTCGGATGAAATTTTGAGTTTGATTATTTGATGGTTTTTTTTTCTTTAATAATATTAGAGGGTATTAAAATACATAATTTTAATTTATTATGTTTTCCTTAATTTAAATATCCGTTTGGTTTATACAAGTTTACTGTTGGTTCTAAAAAAGGACGTTTATGTATGCATCCAATTATTTTGTTTTGTAATTGTTTTTAAATGTAGTTAAATTCGCTGATTCCCAAATTGAAATCATGTATTGTAATTTTGAATGAAACATTGATTAGTTTTGCGTTGACGCTGACACTTTTTTGAGTTTAACCGACATTTCCTCGGCGTTTTTACCTGTTAATATATCTGCAATAAATCTCGGCACAAATAAATGACAGGTTAGCGCTGGTTTCTGTTATTGTTTTGAAATAGATTTGATTCAAAATTCCAAAACTAATTTATTTTGTGTTCTGTGTAACCTGATTGCCAGTCACTGTGAAGAGGAGTTTCGATATTTTAAAGAGAACAAAATAGAGGGCACTCTTATAGGTTTAGACGCTTGAAGATTTTAATTAACAATTAACTAACCAAACAGTTGTGACCGTGACAAGTGATATTGACAAAAATGATTTTCTTATTTCCCTAGTAGCTCAGTTTTACTGACCAGACAACATTGATATTGATTGTGATAACATCATTTCTACCCAATGATCTGGGTCCTATAAATAAAACAATGATAAATGAACTTATTGACAACATCGTATTCCCCTTTGGTTGCTAAACTTACTATGTTAAAAGTATGAACATGATGTGAGAAATTTAAATCATTGTCTAAAACCTTATAGAAAGTCTGCAGTATAGCAACGCAGCAACAAGAGATCAGCTCCCAAAAATGTGACCGCCATGACATTGGTCTGAGGCCATGATGACGTTGTTTCATTCATTTCCGTTTAGGGATGTCCACAGAAAATGTATCGAGGAAAAACATCGATGTTTGCGATGTATAGAAAACATTTTTTAATAGAATTACAAATTAGAGTTACAAAACAAATCACAAATCTAATATTTCCAAGCTCATATCTTAACTGAAACAAAGGTAAAACGTATCAAGATCGAGAGGTAACGGCAAAATAATTATTTTATGAATAAAAATAAGGCCTAATACATCGATTAAAATACATCGATGCATCGACAAATATCAAATGATGCATCGCTTAAAAACGATGTATTGCATTGATAATATCGATGTTTTCGATGCGACGATGTATATCGAACATCCCTATTTCCGTATGGTGTTTCTTTGACAGATGTTTGAAATTTTCTTCAGTTTATCGGTTTTGTGTACTAATTATTGCTGTATTTTTAGTTTTTTTTTAATATTTTTTGGAGACCCAAGTAGCACAAATATACTTCAGACAGTTCTATACATTGCTATATAACAATTTGTAATATAACTATGATATTTTAAAAGTCCTCTGTAAACCATAATATGACTCTTAGAAACACGGAAAAGGCCCAGATTATAAAACAGTTTCATTTATTAGAAGTTTTGTTAGGCTCACATAAAATAATTACAATACACTTTTGGGTATTTTATGTAACGTTTATATAATCCATTTTATAAGAAATAATTAAATATTTTATAACTATAGCAAATAACCTCTTATAGATACTAATAAGATATTAATAAAATTGTTTTATAACAGGCTTAAAAATATTTTAACAATAACCATTTTGGGCCGATTAAAATATTTTTATTATATTGTGTTTATATTTTAGTCGTGTAGTTATTACGAATAAAATTTCAATATATTTACCTAATATGTCAACTTATACAAGAGATAGCATAGACTTGAAACATGGCGACAATAAAAACTTACAGCAGTTTGCACGAAAAAGATTTTCAAGTCGAACGCTTTCCCACGGCCAAATTTCTCTGCCAGGCTGATTTTACTGACATAACATATCCATATTTTTAAGTGAATTTTTACGGGCTTTCATTTAATTAAACATTTTGTTATTGAAGATATTTTAAAAATATTTTTAAAAGTTAAATAATAATTTATAAAGTTGAAAATCGACATCTTTTTTACTTGCAATGTTATTGGCCAAACGTTTTTCTTATTAAAATGACTACTTTAAGAGATATTTAAATATTTTATTTGATTAATATTATTTCGCCAACATGGCCGATTAAAACATGGCGTCAACTCTAACAAATCACTTTATCGTTCCAGGCACACTTATAAAACAAATATATTATATAAATTGTTATATTATGCCTTTTTACATGACAAAATTGTTTTATTATTTAAAACGGCGCAGCATCACGTGGTAAAATTATTGTGGTTCTCGCAATGTTGCCATGTTTTTGCAGAATATTGATTTTTTGTAGCTATAGGTATACTGGTTCGCCTGTGTTGAATGTTTTTGTAAAATCCATTCTTTATTTTTATTATTATCATGATTAGAATTATTATTATTATCATTTTGGGTACCTTTTTGCTATAATTAAAATATTTCCTTATAATTTTTGCGTGTAACCTTAAAGAACCATTGCTTACTTTTATTAAAATAATTGTGCCTTGAAAAATAAAAGTGATTTGGTGAAGCATTCTAGTCCTTTCTATTTAATGTTCCTATTTTAATATATTTGCTTCAAGAAATTAAGAATACTTTTGAGTAGACTTGCAGATTTTATTTTTATTCCGACAATGCTGTATGGCCGGCCAGTCATTCTCGGCCGTGGTGTTAGTAAGTGGCGCAAGGTAGCGTGACAGTAGATTAATTTCAAATAATAGCGACACTAATAAATTGATAATATGATAGTTTTGTTGTATAAGGCTCACTTTAGGCATCTTATTCGATACTATTATCGTATGCGCTATTATGGTAACCGGTTCTATATAATCTTTTCATTAAGAAATTAAATCTAGTAGCCCATACTTTCATTTTTTTATTAGCTTCAATATTTTTGTTGATCTCAGTTAACTCTAAAGAATTTTCTTCATCGTGGCTCGATTCTACGGTATAATAATCAGAGTCTAAACATTGATTGTATTCTTTACTATGGGCTCATATTCTTGCTCGGATGAAGAATCGTAAAGCATTTTACCCAAATCAACCCTGTCTGTTATCTGTGCTGTTGTGTTTACACGTTGTACATTTGCATTTAAAATTCTTTGATAGTTATCTCTAATCTTTTTCTTAAAGTTTCCACTTTGTCCCTTTTTTTTCCAGTGGGAAATTGGCCGACTGCTTAAGCTTGACATTGTTTACAAATTATAAATAGATACACTGACTGATCATATCAACTGATGTGGACGTAAAAAGTTAGGTTAGTACGGGAAGTGCTATAAATATTATATACGGTTCACTAAATAATGATTTTGCATTTACAAAAGCATTTTTATATTTTAAATGCTTTTTAACTATTTCATTACGTTTTATTAAATAACCATTATAAAATAGTCGTTTAAGAGTAGCCGTAGTTGCTTAATTGTCGTCAAGATCAAATTGTTTTATAAATAAGTTTCCGCTACTGCTATATAATCTAACAATAAAGCTTCTATAAAATTAAAGTGAATGTTTTTATAGTTGCTTTATAAACTGTTTAAAATTACCCTTACAAAATAAGTATAAAATGTATATATCTTAAGCGAAAAGAGTTGTATAAGTTTTGTTACATACATGTTTTTAAGCAATCTGGTTTCTGTACTTTTAAAACTGTTTTAACAATTAACGTTATAAACACCTATATTACAAACTTATAAAGTAATTTTGGTTATACAGCAAGTTAGTGTTGATGGCAAGTGTTAAATAATAATTCAGTGTATTTAAAAGCTCTAATAAATCCGATATAAAACATTTTAGTCAAATAGTAAGATTATTGTGCTACTTGGGGACTAATTAAGATGACTCGTAAATGTCAAGTATGCGAGAATTCGGAAACTAATAATTCTGTAGTTACTTTTCATAGGTGAGTAAATGTAAAGTTGGGTTATTTGTATGTTAGGTTTCTTCTATAGTAGCCACATACTCACATTCAAAGGTAAATCCACCGTACTCCCTACTTCCTGCTGCCCCACCCAGCTCTTCACCGCCTCTCTTCTACAAACGATGTTGTCAACACATGTTAAACATTTTAACCCAGATAAGGCGAACAAAAAAAAATGTTGCAAACAGAATTTAGTTCTTTTGTGTTTTCATTTTAAGGTTCAGAGACAACCAGAAAAATATTTAAAAAATCAGGAACCCTTATTTTTGATATAAGAACAGGCCTTTTAAAAGTACTTTAGCTAGATGAACGACCATTAACGTTAAAATGAAAAAACAAGTAATACATTTAAAGACGGTTTATTTATGACATTGGATTATTCCTAACCTAATAAGAACTAAGATTGCAGGTGATAAAAATAAAAACATTCTTTTGGATAAAACTCAACATTACATTTACTACAAATGAAATTTTTTTTTTTTTTGTGCAAAACTTGCATTTTACTTGCTTTTCATTATAAATTAAAAGGTGATCTAGACGATCAAAACGAGAAGATTGATGCAAATGTTTACTATGTTTCCCTGTCTATATAAGTTGTTGGTTTCTTGTGTGTTTCTAATATGCCCTGAGCAATTGTTTTCTGAAAGATAATTGGTCGATTTTCCCCCCACCTTTACGATGTTATTGCCAAGCAGTTTAAACACACATGTCTACTAAACGGCTAACTAATGGAAAATACCATTTTTTACCCCTTGTTGCCACGCGGTATAAATTAATATTTTGGTCCGCTCTATCCACCCCACCCATATTTTCATTGTATTTTTTTATTATGTTTCTTTTTTGGTTGGTTAACCAAAATATGTTTTTTATCTTTCTGTGGCAATCTTTTTGCTTTAGAAATTGGCTCAACGGCGGAACTATTGGAGGCTAGGGTTACTAAATTATTGTCGTTCCACCTACATACAATAATTTGGTTATCAACATCCAGCAAATACTCGTAACCCCTATTTTTTTTTCTTATGTTCACTAGACGAACTTATAGTTCCTGTTCCTTTTAAATGTCTTTGCCCAAGAAGAAAAAGTAATGTAATAGACGTAAACAAATTGTCAAAGTAGAGATGAAAGGGTATATTGGGAAAGTTTTTTGTCAGCTTATCAGTAAACTTCAACACGACACTAGAACCTAATCCCAAGTTTTTATATTTATTTGGGATCATGCAGGAGGATCCTTGGTATGGATCAAACCATTCAATATATCCAAGTCGCGTTGTAGGTTGTAGCCATCCAAAATGTGTACCCCCACCTTATCGGCTTTCCCCTAATGAGATGCTTGCTCCCATGTCGGCCGTAATATGGGATCATGTATTCATTTATACTGTGCGCTTCTTCAACGGGAGCAAATTCCAAAAACTTTTTATTTAGTACCTCTATAAACGGCCTGATATTGGCGAATTTATCATCAGCATTAAAATTGTTATTGTCAGAACAATGTTTTGTACAAGTTCGTTTTTAGTGTTAGGTGAGTTCTCCCAGTACATAGGTTTTCAAGGTAACGGAATGAACCCACTTAGAATAAGAACGCGGCGTCGATTTCTAAAAAATCATTTTATCGTAGTAGTCGTACATAGAGCTAAAGACCTTTTAAAAGGACGGCGCCATTTTCGGAAAAACCATCCTTCAGTAAATTAAATTGGTGACGTTTAATGTAAATAATGATTCAAAAACTCATAAATAACAAAATTGATCAGTATTTTACCAATATTTATTTTAAATGTTCATTTTACTTACCGTCAATTAGCCATCTTAGATTTTTTAACGATATTTAGCGAATAAATAAGCACAAAGTTGCAGTCGAGCATGAATACTAACAATAAATCAATACACTTCGTTAGAAATGTCATTCCAACTTAGAAATCACTGCCGCTATCTATACATAGGAAGTAAAAATTATGCTGTTAATATAATAATAAGGTCTCTACCTAAATACTTTTAAAAGGTCTTTAGCATTATTTGGGTTAATAGCGTTTATGAATTACATGTACCATCTATAGGTCCCAGATCATTGATATCTACCCATGTCATTGATGTCACAATCACAAATTGCCTGGTTGATTATTGTGTAAAGGTTTGCGCAACATAAACCTTAATTTTTTTATTATTTTCAGCTCAATCCATTGGTTTAGCGACCCAACCTCAAAATATATTATCTGGAGAACAATTAGATGCATTTTCAGAAACTGAACTTGATGCAGCCGTTCCAATTGCCACAGTGTTATACAGGGTGTCTCCGAAAAACAAACTATCAATCGTTAAATCATTGCAGAGGTAAGCTGGCTTTTCTTATTCTCCTGTTTTCATGAATGTTTATTGCGACATTTATTAAGAAATTTTTCGGATTAAATTCAATAGTTCAACTATCGAAAATGTTATTTGATGTAAATGAATATCATCTCCTAGAAAAACCATCCCATTACTGATCTTGAAAATAAGACGGAGTCTTGTCCTCATATCATGCATTTATTTGTTCGTGTATATTTTTAAGACTAGTCATAAGCCGATATGAAAAAAATTGATGGGCATATAATTATAATTACCTCCAACAGGCCATTCACCCCGAAATTACAAAAAAAATAAAAATTTTGCTGTAATAAGTCGTATTGAATAACGTTAATAACACTATACGGGGTGGAATTTTTAACAGGAATAAATTCAGTGTTATAAAGAAATTATTACGCATTTGACATGACATAATACATACCTTTACATTTAAAAAAAGGTGGGGGCGGTTTCTACCCCCAAAAGAGGAATAAATTTCATGAATACACGAAAAAATAATGCCAAACTAAAAATAAACACAGCCTTAGTTGTGCATTTTTTCAGCAAATAAAAAGGCTTCCTAATACTGAATTTATTGCAGTTAAAAATTTCACCCTGTATAATAATTACTTCCACATTAAAAAAGAATTAACAGTGGCTCGCACCTGACCACCTTTTATGTTATTTTAGGTCAGGTTTTATTGTTGGTATGACTGGAGACGGTGTAAACGATGGGGTAGCACTAAAAAAGGCAGACATTGGTATAGCAATGGGAAAGAACGGGACAGATGTGTGCAAGGAAGCGGCAGATATGATTTTGGTAGATGATGATTTTTATACTATCATGTAAGTAAAGTTTGTCACACTAGTTTGCGGCTACGAAATGAAAGCTTAAAGGGATCGGGGATGAAAATTTTTGGAAACTGATGTTTAAAAAGTTATTTCAGTTTTCAGAAAAAAACTATTAACTTTAAAAAAATGTTTCAAATAAACAATTTGTAGAATTGGAAAACGTGTAAAAATGTTTTTAAAATTTTGCTTTTATAAATATGTTACGTTATATTTTTAGTAAATAGTAAAAATGCAATAAATGAAACTAATAAATATATATTTTTAATTGGTCAGGTAAGTATAGCGCGCTTACTAGTAGATTCAAATAAGTATATGGGGCAGGCAATGAAATAACACAATTGTATTTCTCCCAACGTTTCGTTTTATATTAAAACTTTATCAAGGGTCTGAAAAGAGAGAGAGAGAAGATAATTACTCGTCAAATCAAGTGGCCTCGTTTCAAATTATGCGCAATTTGACAACTAAACTAACGCATTTTCCGAACACCCTGTATATTATATACATAACGTATTGTATCTTCGTATATTATAGTGATATAAAATATACCTATAAAATATTGTCATATTCGTTTTATATTATAATCTAGTTGTGCCTGAATTATGAAATACAGGGTGTTCTCAAAGTTGAGTCATTTATTTTACCAGGTTGTAGAACTCGTAAAAATAAGTAATTGTACGAAAAATCATTTATATAAAAGTTGCAGAATAAAGAAGTCATTAACAATTGAAAAAATGTAAAATTTAAAAACTTAAGACCTGCTCTTTGGTATTCTCGACCACTAAAACCCGTAAATAAATGAATGATAAGTAATTTGTATCCTACAAAAAAATAAGCCATACCCAGTATCGCCAGTAAACAAAACATTGATAACGCAGTGGTCGAGAATATCAAAAAATCAGGTCTTACAGTTTTTAAATTTTACATTTTTTCCATTGTTAATAACTTCTTTATTCTGCAACTTTTATATAAATGATTTTTGGTACAATTACTTATTTTTACGAGTTCTACAACCTGGTAAAATAAATGACTCAACTTTGAGAACACCCTGTATATTCTTTACAATAAATATTATATTATTATTTAACTTTAAATTTATATTTAACTTATTATTATATTTAACTCAATACAAATATTTTACTTCTGAGTTCGGAATTGATAGTTTATCCAAAAAAATATACATATATTAGCATTAAATGTTTAGAAGATGATATAATGTCCGCGAAAATAATTAAAGAAAGAAAATATTGTGGCATATCGGACAAGTGTGTAACTATTTTTTATATTGGAATACACAGGGATCCAAGTTGAATGGATACCCTGGGGCGGGTAGACCACGACGGCCGTTTCGTCCTTGTTAGGACTCGACAGGCAGCCATAACCCAAGCAATTTCAAGAACGACGGAAAAATGTACTAAAAGCCTCCTTGTAGAATCAAGGCGGCCATCAATACACCGTAGCGCCATCCCACGGAATCAACTCTAATATAAAAGATAGTTACACTGGTAATAACGAAAGGTAGACAACTAAATAAACTACGAAGTGCATCACAGTCCAGTATAGGGAACGCTATTTGCGTTTTCACCGAAAACATCTGCCATTTTGCAGACCAGAAAACAGATCAACGCTGGCACCCACCAGAATGCGAGCAATCGGTTTGCGTTTTGAGCCATAAAAAATGTTTAGAAGATGATATAATGTCCGCGAACATTATATCATCTTCTAAACATTTTTTAGATTAGACATAGATAGATTAGAGACTTCGATTTTTCTTCGAAATATGTGAGAAATATATTTTATCGTTTATTCGAGAAATGCTTTTTAACTCGCACCACTGGCACTGGTATTGTTCGACGATGACTGATTAAACTCCTAGTCAGGTACTGTATTTATACCTTTTCTAATACCAGGATATGATTTAATCACATGGTGCATTTACATAAGCAATTTCGTACTGATCCGTGGACTTTTTTGGCAACAACTTAAACTTCTGAAACTACTAGCTGCTTCATTTATTTTACATTTGGATCGCTTTCTTCAGATTATATATCGAAAACCGAAACCGCACAAATTCAAAAAATAACGCTTTTTACAAGTTATTGACGCCGACTTAAGTCACTTGATTTAGGATTTTTATGGCTTTAATTTTGAATTTGGTAGAATAGGTATTAATATTTTGTTCATTTTAGTCGCTGGTTTATTAGTTTTGGTCGGGTTCGAAGTGTTGAATTACTGGCTATGCTCATAATCCAATTCTTCTTCTCACAAAATAAAATGACACTTTTAATACTTACATCATAAAACTATTTCGAATTTTTTAAAGTTTTTATTTTTTTTTTTCTAAAAATGGGAATAACTTTAAACTTCCTTGTAATTTTCTAATTTTTCCAACAAACTATTTAAATCATCTTGTGATATGAAACACAATTTTTATTAACTATTTTTGAAAATTTTCATAATAAAACCACAACATGCTGATAACTTTTAAAATCGATTAATGCCCAATATTTATTACTTCATACTATACTATAATAATATACTTCAACGATAGCAGAAAAAAAAACACTGTTTAATTCTTTTAGTGCTGCAATTGAAGAAGGCAAAAGCATATTCCACAATATAAGAAATTTCGTCGGATTCCAGCTTTCCACCTCGATAGCAGCGCTGGCACTTGTAGCTTTAGCTACCATAATGGATATTCCAAATCCTTTAAATGCAATGCAAGTAAGTAGTACATAATTTATTAATATTATTATGTAAATAACATTGTATTCTATTCAAATTAATCAAATATTTACAAAATTATAATTATTATTAAATTATTTAGTGTAGATAGTTTTATGGGTTTAAGGATTACTTATAAATGTTTTTAAGAACATTTTATTCTTGCGACGCCTTTCACAATACTATTAATTTTGTTTTAATTTAACATAAACTAAAGAATCCTCTTGAAATAGACAAATGCAAACTTTTACCATGACATCCACAATATTATTAGTGTGCATGCAGTGTCACCATTAAAGTCCGCACCATATGGAACTTTTTTTTATTAATGAGGTTAGTTAAAATTACCTATCAGCAATCGTTTTTGCTTCAAATTAGACTTAAAAATTTTATATTCAATTGTCACCATCTGTCATTCGGTATCTGTCAAAAATTACATTTTTGTTAAAAAATGCTGAAAAATGGCATTGTTTTACCGAATTTCAAAAAATGTTATTAGAAAAAGTTGTTTCTAGTACAATTTTAGGCCTAAATACAAAGTTTCAGATGTCTAGCGCAAAGTTGAATTTTTTGCCATTTTTTCATAGTAACTTTTTTTTATATAATGGAAGTTGGCTTAATGGATTTTAAACTATTTGTTTATATCATACTTAATATTTTATTTAGTTTGTATGCTTATTTTTTCATTAGAATACCATTTTTTTTTTCGAAAAATAAAATTAGAGGCAAAAAGAATTTACACGGGTGGTGCAAAGTTATCATAATTTAAAAATTTTAACAGATAGACGTCATATGTTCTATTTTTTTGATAGAATATACACGTAAAAAGTTTAAAAAACTTATAATTAAATTTTCAGATATCAGATTAGTTCACAAATTTCAAATGACAAATTATATTATTTAATATTTCATAAAAATGTTATTTTATACTAAATATAATTTGTCATTTGAAATTTGGGAACTAATCTGATATCTGGAAATGCGTGATGTAATTATAAGTTTTTTAAAGTTTTTACGTATATGTACTATAAAAAAATAGAACATATGACGTCTATCTTATAAAATTTTTAAATTATGATAACTTTGCACCACCCGTGTAAATTTTTTTTGCCTCTAATTTTATATTTCGAAAAAAAATGGTATTATAGTGAAAAAATAAGCTTACAAACTAAATAAAATATTAAGTATGGTATAAACAAATAGTTTAAAATCCATTAAGGTTGAATTCTCAATGTCATTCAATCTATTGCCAACCTATAACCTATTTCGCTTTGTTTTTTCAAGTTTATTATTTTTTAAACTAACATTTAAAAAAAATCAGTATCGTCGGCACATTACTTAGGTAATATCTGATATATTACAAAAATATCAATTAATTTCATTGCTAATTTTGGGAGAATTGTATAGTGAAAGAACAATGAGTGACAATGACATAATAATGTTAAAAAAATCTTACCCGATATTTTTCGCTATACAATTCTCCTAAAATAAGTTATGAAATTCCTTGATATTTATTAAATATGTCAATTATTACCTATAGAATATCAAGTCGATACTGATTTTCTTTAAATTTTGTATAAAAGCTAGAAAACATAAATAAATCTACGCGAAATAGGTTATAGGTTGGTAAGCATGTTGATACTCCCACCTTAAGCCAACTTACATTATATTAAAAAATAGTTACTTTAAAAAAATGGCAAAAAATTCAACTTTGCGCTAGACATCTGAAACTTTGTAATAAGGCCTAAAATTGTACTAGAAACAACTTTTTCTAATAACATTTTTTAAAATTCGGTAAAACAATGCCTTAAGCCAACTTACATTATATTAAAAAATAGTTACTTTAAAAAAATGGCAAAAAATTCAACTTTGCGCTAGACATCTGAAACTTTGTAATAAGGCCTAAAATTGTACTAGAAACAACTTTTTCTAATAACATTTTTTAAAATTCGGTAAAACAATGCCTTTTTTCAGCATTTTTTGACAAAAATGTAATTTTTGACAGATACCGAATGACAGATGTTGACAATTGAATATATAATTTTTAGTCTAATTTAAGGCAAAAACGATTGCTGATATTTAATTTTAACTAACCTCATTAATAAAAAAAAGTTCCATATGGTGCGGACTTTAATGGTGACACTGTATATATTGTAAATTATAATAAACAATTTATGCCTCAGAAAACTTAAACTTACGACCTTGGTATCAATTTATCAAGTCAAAACTGCTTTCTTTTAACCACAAGATGTCGAAACGGTTTTCGACAGCTTATCGGTCATATTAAAGAAGCAACGTTGTCAAATGTATTCTCAATTTATACATTAAAAGGGACTTAACATAGATGTATTGACAACCGATTTGTTTGTTGTTACCACAGTTTTTTTCATTTAATCCTTTTTCTTTATGAATTTTCTATCAATTTATATTTTATACCAGTCTTCCTTTTTTTTAAGAGAGAATGAGTGTCGTTCATAAATTTTTTGCCTTTAATGTGTCCTATATAAACAGGTCGTCTTTCCATTGCACTTTAAAAAATTGTGAAATTCCGAGTGTCCTAAAGTGCACCAGACCCCGTGTTTTATATATCGGTATAGTGTGGGCTATTTTGAGAATAAAAAAAAATTTAGTTAGTTTAAATCGGTTTAAATAAAAAATTAGGCACGGGTATTTAACTAAAATATTTTTTATATAGATTTTATGGATAAACATTATAATGGACGGACCGCCAGCTCAAAGTTTAGGAGTGGAACCGGTTAGTGAAGATGTAGTGAAGCAGAGGTCGCGAGACACCAAAGAACCAATGATCACGAGGAAGCTTATTGTGAACGTGCTGTTGTCTGCCATATTTATATTGGCGGGAACATTATGGGTATTTAATAAAGAGGTAAACGGGTCTTTATTTATTGCGCAAAATTAGTTTTTCTAACCTCAATAACTCGGAATACGACTTAACACTTAATACTTTCAAAAATAACTTTACTTTAGCTTCTTGCACCCTCAAAACAAACAACATTTTTTATAAAGGTAACGTTTTTGATAGTAAGAATCAATTTATCGTTTTTTCCCTTCTTTTCCTCGTTCAATTTTAGATATACAAGGTGCGCCAATGAAAACGAAACAGGTCTGATTCCTCCTATTTATTGTTCCGTAGAAAAAATTGCTTGTTCCCGTCGATTTTTATTTCGAGTGGACATCTTTTGCGAATATTTTCAGTTTCGTCACTTCATGTGAATGTCATTCGGAAAAAATTATATATTTAATTTTTTCAATTATAATTTATTATGACCTGTAATATTATTTTGTTATGTTTCTACCACATTTTTATACAGGGTGTACAGAAAAGTAGGTAAAAATTTAGTTTTTATCCGATCGATTTGCAACTTGGGTGACATGGAGAGAATAAAAATAGATCAAATTTTTTTAAGACATTTTTATACAAGGTGAACCATAAAGAAGTTAGTGTAAAACGCATAAATTTCAAAATTTTTCAAATCCTAGTTCGCAGACAGATAGAAATTTTGAAGACCTTTAAAATGAGGTATCGCTTGACTCCTAGTCCCATTTAAGTTTTAAGGGTTGGGCCACCCTGTATGTTTTACAAGAATTGTTTCGCATTTTGGTAATTACAGCCCTGTCGATATTATTCTTGGATGGGTTTCATCAATGGCGACTTTTAAGAAAGAGCCATGTGCCATGACCCTACCTGTCCTACCACCCATCAATTTATATTGTTATTTTTAAGGCAGTTAGCAAATAGTATATTACATAACAAGTGTTGAAAGTGGCAATTTTCAAACGAGGAGATATTTAGCACGAGGCGTCAGCCGAGTGCGGAAATTCTCCGAGTGTGAGAAAATCACTTTCACACGAGTAATGTACACAATTTTTCCTACGACCATACAAAATAATCAAAAAGAACAAACGCAATAAATGCAAAACAAATTTCAAGGCGGATTCCAACAGAAGCGTCTATATTAAAACAAAATAAAAACAATGCCTACTTACAAATTTTAACTTACCTAGATTTAAATAAAAATAATAACTTTTTCTCCTATTTGCTTACGCACATCATACCTAGTATCTATGTACAGGGTGTCCAGTTTTCGACACTTTTGACGGGTATCTCAGTTATTAGTACAGATAGAATGATGCGGTTTTCGCAAACCTGTGTCACTTTTCTGTAAAACAAACGATGCCCTTAACGGATTTATCATGGCCATCTTGGTTTTTGAGATACAGGGCAAAATTGAAAACGGTGCATTTTCAGACACCCCTTGTATTTTAGTTATCTTATACCTTATCGAAAATATAAGAACGGGGTGTTATACAATTTTTTACGTAGAATCCAGTGGCGTAGTTAGTATTTTTCCAGGTGTTCCCATTTTTGAGAAATATACCAAACTTATGTTTTTTTAAATGGAACGCCCTGTATATTTTTTCATATTTGCATTCTGCTTACTAAGAGCTTTCCAAAAATATATAATAGTTGGCACTTTGTTTTAACAGGAAGGTTAAAATTCATATTTTTTAAATCACAAGCTTTAAGTTGACAGTAGGCCGTGTATTTTATTTTAATAAAAATAAATTTGACGAGACACTACACCATCAATATTACTTTATAGTTTAATTTCAAACTTTTAAGTTTTTTTAATACTTACAATAGTAAAAAGTAATTTTCTCTTATTGTTACGTACCTAGGTATATTATCGGAATAAACAAAAACATCTAGTAGACCTTGACTTATCCAGGCTATAAAACAAAATTTTTATAATGGCGTTTAGCTCTTGTCAGAATTGTATTTAGGTATTTAAGGTTTTAAAGTTACTCATAATTTATTTATGATATTGTTCAATTTCAACGATGGCCCAAAAGTATGAAAATTATGAAAAATACGATATTATGCTGGTATATGCTTTAGGGCGCGTTTGATTTGGTGTTTCTTGCTTCATATTAGGTAATCAAATAACTTACCGTATTTATGAGGGAGGCCTTACGGCAAATAGATATCTGGAAATCTTGGAAGAGGTTATACCCAAGTTATTAGAAATCGTTCCTCTTGCCCAGCTAAATGCTATACATTTCCAGCAAGACGGTGCGCCTAGTCATAACTCTCACGTAGTAAGGCATTTTCTAGAAAATAATTTTCAACAAAAATGGATTGGCACAAATGGAGCTGTAACATGGTCACCGCGATCGCCCGATCTATCGGTGTTGGACTTCTTTCTTTGGGGGTTTTTGCAGAGCAGGATATACAATACCAGGCACAGAACTGCAGAGGAACTTCAAAAGGCTACCCATTTAGCATTTCAATTTCTACAGAACCACCCTATAATAATTTTAAACGCCTTGAGAGAAATGTGTCAGCGTTGTATTAGGGAGAATGAAAACCATTTTCAACAATATTTATAAATAAAAAGTATGCATTTTAATCCACAATTTAATTGTTCTAGTGAAACAAAATCCAAGGCCTGCTCCCAATTTTTTAAAAAATATGCATTTTAACCTTCCTGTTAAAACAAAGTGCCAACTATTATATATTTTTGGAAAGCCCTCAGTAAGCAGAATGCAAATATGAAAAAATATACAGGGCATTCCATTTAAAAAAACATAACTTTGGTATATTTCTCAAAAATGGGGACACCTGGAAAAATACTAACTACGCCACTGGATTCTACGTAAAAAATTGTATAACACCTCGTTCTTATATTTTCGATAAGGTATAAGATAACTAAAATACAAGGGGTGTCTGAAAATGCACCGTTTTCAATTTCGCCCTGTATCTCAAAAACCAAGATGGCCATGATAAATCCGTTAAGGGCATCGTTTGTTTCACAAAAAAGTGACACAGGTTTGCGAAAACCGCATCATTCTAACTGTACTAATAACTGAGATACCCGTCAAAAGTGTCGAAAACTGGACACCCTGTACAGTGAATAAATTTCGTTTCTGATTTTTTAGCTTGCATTCTTTCAATAAAACAATAATATACCTAAATATACATACAAAAACAAAACACAAAACATAACCTCAACATTGTCTTGTTCTTAATGGCTCTGCTCCCTGGGGGCAATTTGCCAGCACATTAGGGGTGATCGTGATGTTGTCTGGTCTGTACCATATCACGACCACTGACTTTTCTTCTTTGCGTACAATGCGGTTTGGACTGCTTAATATGAGTCTCTGGATTTGTGTATTTGACCTTTTCTTAGCTGCTATTTTAAGGGTCAAGGGTTTAGTATTGACAATTACAACATAGGATAGGAGTGACATTTACTAAAAAGAAGGGATTTAGGGGTTAGTAGACAGTACAATCATTTACTGAGTAGAACCTAACTAGACACTTCACTAACTTATTTATTTATTTATTTTTTTTATTATAGTTTTATTTTATGATAATTAATGTACCGCATTATTAAACCTCAACATTATTGAAAGATAGAGATGGAGTTAAATATCGATAGCTTGCTAATTATAAGGTTCTGTCTATATTCGATTTGTTTTGAATATTGCTAAAATAAATTTACTTACATAAAGCACTTTCACTTACACCAATATAATTAAACATCCGAGATAATGGCAAAATTATAAATCGGTATTTCCTAGGGTATTCTATTTCTGCTCTATAGCTGCCCCTTTTTTTCTGTGGTTCAACTCAGTGGACATAAACCCTTTATTTTTCTGTGATTATAAAAATTGGCTGGAGGCTGAAAAGCTAGAGGCCATCGCAATCCTCGAACAGAACAGAACAGAACTTTTCTGTGAGTTGACATGTAAACATGAAACATGACAGTTGGTGGGTTGCCTGACATATTGTTATTTCCCCTTTTTGATAATATTATTTTTATCATAAATAAGTACTCTTCGGTTCCCAAAAATAACGAAAAATTTGCAGTAATGCCCTAGTGTACTTTACCCCACCCAGCACCCCAATTCACTCCACGTGTCCCGTAAGTTTGTTATGTTTAATAAATAGTTTTGTCGTTAAATTGACACCTGTTTAAATTTAATATCTTAGTGTGCTTGGTATTTCCACACTCGTGTTGAAATATTTTTTTACAACACGCGTGTGATATTTGGCACTTTCTAGCCAAGTTAACCGTGTTGTTATTGTCATTTTCGTAGGTGGTCGTAGGAAAATATATTTAAAACTGGAACGTAGTTGGTCGTGCTTTACCTTACCGAAGCGATTATGTTTAAATCGGTAACATAGTTTTCGCTGGCTCAGCCCAGTATAACCTGTATCTATCCCGTTTTTTTTCCAATCACGCAACAACACTAAAAATCATTCACAACGATCTTGAAGAATAGGGAAGTACCTAACTTTTTATGGGAAAAGGCGGCAAAGGACCCAACTAGGGAATCCCAAACTTTAATCCCGCAAACCTGCGGGATTAAGCCCATCGATCCCACGGATCCGCGGGATAGTAAACAATAGCACCAGCATTCATTCCCGACGTTTTTTCCTTCCACGTTTTTTCCTTTTAATATTATCGATCGTTAGTGGAGTAAGAGATGACGGCCTTACGCTTCATTTATGTATAGAAAAAGTTTTGTTTCATTTCAATTTCTTGAAAGGAAAGAATGTGGAAGGAAAGAATGACGGGAAAGAATGCTGGTGTATGGGCAGCTATTGAACTGTATAGTATTTTTGGTCGACGCGTCGGGGATTCCCCGCCCTACTGGGCTATTGAAAATACGTTAAACAGAACAGTTTTCTTGCGTACGTGCGAAAGTAAGAGCGTTATTCAACTAGTATCTAGTGACATTTATCAAGTGGTTGAATATAATACATGAAATTTAAACAGCAATCACGAAAATGAGTGTCAGTGTAGTTTACAAAGAGAATAAAGGTTCAAGTTTAGTTTGGAATTGGTTTTTAAAGTCTGAAGATGGTCTTACAGCTAAATATAAGTTATGCCCTAGCATTATCAAAATCTCTGCTCGTTCCACCAAAGGTCTTCAAACCCACTTACAAACAAAGCATAATATTAACTTGAAAGTCCAGAGCAGCAGCAGTGATGTTGATATTGATAAAATAACACAGGAAATGAGAGCTAGTACCAACAGCTCGAGTAGTTCGTTTAGTTCTATTGCTAAGCGCTCAGATGTTAGTGGTTCTTCTGTGCTACCTAAGAAAATGAAAATTACAGATTTTTTTTCATCTGAAAAAAAGTTTCGATGGCGGAAAGAGTGTCTCGAATGGTAGCTAAAGATGGTATACCCTTTGGAAAGTTTATCACATCATCGATATGCGCCAACTATTCGAATCATAGGGCCACAAATGTATCTGTGCCCGCCCGAGCATCACTTGACCAGTTACTGAAACATGTGATGACACTTTTTAAATGCGGAGGGAATAGAGGAATGTACTTGCAAGCTGCATATAGCTGTGTAATATTTATTCCGCCGACAAATGTCAAAGCTGAACATGATACATGTGCAATATAACATAAGATCAAATCTAAAAGATGAAACATTAAACATGTTATCTTTTCTCCGAAAATACTTCCAAAATCAATGTCACATGTAACCGTTAAACTAGTCGTACTATTGTATTGTACCTATATGCAATAAATATTTTCCTGCTACTCTACTCTGTTTTTAATTGCATAAAACAACTTTTTATTAACATATATAGCACCCACATCGAGTCCCGCAAATCTCGCGAATCCCGCACGTGACGCAGATTAGTTGTTTGTTCGCTCTCGTAAAATAGTTTCCTTTTTCTTTCTAACTTTTTATAATTTAAAAGTTATGAATACGATTGGTTTTTTAATAGACAAATTATTTTCGATAATACCTTTAGAACAAAAATTGAAAATTATGGAGCGTTACCCCCGTTACCTGATTTAAAAGGAGAAAAAAACTCATCGACATAAATTACAGATGACAGAAGGCGGCGTGACAGCCCGGGACACCACAATGACGTTTACATGCTTCGTTTTCTTCGACATGTGGAATGCCCTCTCCTACCGATCTCAGACGAAGAGCGTGTTCCAGATCGGCCTGTTCTCGAACACCTTTTTCCTGGTGGCCGTAGGGCTGTCCGTTCTGGGGCAGATGTTGGTGGTCTACGTACCTCCGCTGCAGACGGTGTTTCAGACGGAGGCACTTACGGGATGGGGTGAGTAATGATACCAGAGGTGACACAAATTTGCAAATAGTAGTTTTTACAACAAGAGTGGATATGATGTCCATATCGCACGATGACGTAAGTTGCTCAATCGTTTGAGTGCGATATGGATATTCCACTCGAGTTGTATAGTGTATTTTTTCTACGACTAAAGAAATTTTACACTTTAAATAAAAATATAATTTACAATAAACACACGAGATTTATTTAACAATAATTAACCTATTAGATCTAAGTATCTATATAATATAAGATTACTATTTATTTTCTACAATAAATGTGCAATTGTTGAATGTACAGTTGTTATATGCAATAGTTTGTTTTTTTTAATTGCAATTTGCAACGTTATTCTCTGTAACACTATTATACGAGGTGGATGCTAAAATATTTGGAGCAACATTTTCTTTAGAGGTTGATGTAATATTCTCTATTTGCGTATTGCGAACTGATTTTACAATAGTATTACCAATCTTCTTTTTTCTTACTTAAATAATTTTCGATGTAAGTTTCCATCACTGGAGTTGATTTCCAGCCACCGTAGTTCTTGATGATCAAGGTGTTGCCACCTGCATCTGCTAGGAGAGCGGCCCCCGAGCGACGGAAACAGTGTCCTGTATATAATTCTGAGTTTGGTAAATTTAAAAATTCAGCAATTATTTTCGGCTGATTACCAATTTTGTTGATGCCAACTACTTGCTTGGAACATTTACCCTTTTGGTAATTTATAAAAAATTGCTCCATGTTTGGTGGTCCGTGTATTTTTTTGAAACCTTGTAAAACAGGCCAGGGATTACAAATAAATGATCTGTTTTTGTTTTGGTGTCGATTAATCTAACTTGAAATTCATTTCCCAAGTCTCGAATATGATCCAGTTTTAAATTTTTTAATTCTTTTCTACGGCATCCGCCAGAAATACCAAAAATCAATACCACCTAAAATTTAATTAGAAATATCAAATTTTGTGACTACAAAGCAAGTAGATATCAAATAAAAAAAAGTATTTTCCCTCAATGGGGTTCGAACCAAGAAGCCTTTCTTGACCGCCACGAGCTCTACCATGCGACTGATTTGACACTTGCTTAAAATAATGTCTAGCGCATATTATAAGAAGTCTTATTTAAGTATTCTATAGGATTTCGTGCAAGATGAGATTTTTTTTGATATGATATAATATTAATATAAAAGGTACTTTACTGAAGCTTACCTTTGTACACAAATATTCTTGATCTGGTGCTTCCAGAAGGAACGTTTTAATTTGTTCCGATGTCAACATTTTTGCCTTTTTTGGTTTATAGCCACTACTCTGTAACTTCAAAAAAGACCGCAATTTACAATATGTAGAAATATCAACGTTGTTTTTATATTTAACATTGTTCTTAACATATAATACGTTGTCCATAGAGTCGACGGTCTTAGGTCTTTGGATAAATATTTCACACAGGGTTAGGAAAAATTACCTGAACGATTATTTCAAAATATACAGGGGTTATCAAAAAACGTCTTATATAAAAAATGTAGGGCTGTTAAAAATCTACATATCGGTGATAAATTGAAATATACAGGGTCGCCCACAAAGTTGTGGAGAATGATAGTTATATTTTTTTAAATGGAACACCCTGTATATTTTTACATTTTTCAGTTCCACATATAATTATAATTATTTTTTATTAAATGCATTATTAGTCTATACTTCATAGTTTCCGAGATATTGACTCTCGAAAAGTGACATTTTTGAACTTGACAGCTTATAACTTTCTAACAGTACGTCTTAGAGCAAAAAGGCATACATGTCCCTATCTTCAATTTTTAATATCTTCCCAAAAAAATCAACTTCCGGTTAAACCGGATGTAACACGAAAGCAGGAAATATAGTTGTTCCGGTTTAACTTAAAGTTGATTTTTTGGGGAAGATAATAAAAATTGAAGATAGGGACATGAAAGCCGTTTTGCTCTAAGACGTACTGTTAAAAAGTTATAAGCTGTCAAAGTTCAAAAATGTCACTTTTCGAGAGTCAATATCTCGGAAACTATGAAGTATAGACTAATAATGCATTTAATAAAAAATAATTATAATTTTATGTGGAACTGAAAAATGTGAAAATATACAGGGTAATCCATTTAAAAAAATATAACTATCATTCTCCACAACTTTGTGGGCGATCCTGTATATTTCAATTTATCACCGATATGTAGATTTTTAACAGCCCTACATTTTTTATATAAGACGTTTTTTGATAACCCCTGTATATTTTGAAATAATCGACCGTTCTGGTAATTTTTCCTAACCCTGTATATGCAGTTAAAACATTTTCTGATATATTTTTGACTTCATATTCCAGCATCCAGTCCATAAACTTTTTGTAAGTTAATTCGTATTTACTTTTGGATTTTTCTGGTAATAGAGTTTCGTAGGTTTGGTTGGCTTCTAAACGAATATTTGGCGGCGTGCAGTTTACCGTTTCTTCATAGGAATCGCTAATATTTTTATAACTTGCAATAATTTTATTTACGATCTGACAATTACACTATATAATTGACATAATATTTTAAAATCGAATAGTTACCTGGGTAACCTGATGCTAACTGTGATTGGTCGATTTCATATCCTAACTAGGATGGATATGAAATTATATCCGTTTAGTAAACTGGAATTGCCTATACTTATCCAGTCTGTAGATTGTGCAAGAAATAGCTAATATGCAGATGGGAGTAGAAAAAGATTATTTTTAATGCCGGTTTATTTGAAAAACTGCTTAATATCATTCCACTATTTTTTCACCAAAAAGGTTTCAATTTACTTCCAACCGCCGTTTTCTTTACAGCAAGTTCGGTAAATACAGGGTATTCCCTACTCGATGGTACATTAGAAGTATCTGGAGAACGAAAAGAAAAATAATTTTGAAATTTTCACTACGGCCATAGGAGACTGCGCTCTAGCTTTTAAAAATAATTTCGCGGTTGCAGTGTTGCCAGATCTATCGATTACTGACATCAACTTTGGAATTTTAAATGAGACACCCTGTATATTTTTACATTTTTAAATTCCACATAAAATTATAATTATTTTTTATTAAATGCATTATTAGTCTATACTTCATAGTTTCCGAGATATTGACTCTCGAAAAGTGACATTTTTGAACTTTGACAGCTTCTAACTTTCTAACAGTACGTCCTAGAGCAAAACGGCTTACATGCCTCTATCTTCAATTTTTATTATCTGCCCAAAAAAAACAACTTCCGGTTTAACCGGAACAACTATATTTCCTGCTTTCGAGTTATATCCGGTTTAACCGGAAGTTTTTTTTTTGGGAAGATAATAAAAATTGAAGATAGGGACATGTAAGCCGTTTTGCTCTAGGACGTACTGTTAGAAAGTTAGAAGCTGTCAAAGTTCAAAAATGTCACTTTTCGAGAGTCAATATCTCGGAAACTATGAAGTATAGACTAATAATGCATTTAATAAAAAATAATTATAATTTTATGTGGAATTTAAAAATGTAAAAATATACAGGGTGTCTCATTTAAAATTACAAAGTTGATGTCAGTAATCAATAGATCTGGCAACACTGCAACCGCGAAATTATTTTTAAAAGCTAGAGCGTAGTCTCCTATAGCCGTAGTGAAAATTTCAAAGTTTATTTTCTTTTCGTTCTCCAGATACTTCTAATGTACCATCGAGTAGGGAATACCCTGTATAAGACAGTTTAAATTGTGAACAATGTACCATATTAGCCGAAAAGATCTAGGATGGTGTAAAGTAAAGGATAAAAGTTTTTGCTAGCAACCGAAATGTTGTAGGTGCGAATCAAGGCCGGTCAGTTTACTTTTTTTTTGGTTGGATTGGTTTTTTAATTTTTAAAATTTAGCTACAGATGTATTTATTTGGTGTTCTTACGCGTGTCGAAGGTATTTTTGTTTTTTTACCCAATCGTAACCGTCCAATCGCTGGATGCCTATACAAAAAAATAAATAATGCATTACATTGATGTGATCATTGCCGTCTACAACGAACGTGAAGACAGAGACATAATTATCAAACCGTGGCAAAGGGTATTAGCTGACCCTTTGACACTATATTATCTTCTAAACATTATAACTTTATTATTAATTGTTATTTTTTTAGATATCGCCTTCCTGACTGCCTTATCCTCATCTGTATGGATATTTTCGGAATTTAAAAAGCTTTTCGAAAGGCTACTCGAGCAAAAATGTAAGGGAAAGAAATCACCACTAGAATACGTATGACAGTGTAAGAGGCCAAAAAAAGGCGCTAAACCCAGGTATTATTGTTAAGTTCAAATTGATTAAATAGCCCACCGGGTCGTCGAAAAAACTTGCAGCACATGAACACCTTATTAATGATTTTTATCAAAACAAAATATTTATTTTAGGTATATTCTTGATAAAAGTGGGTGCAAAAAGAAAAATTACCTACATTATTTCATACAAGGAGTGCAAAAGATTTCAATTTTGCAAAATAAGTGAAAACGAAACTTTTGGAAGGAGATATTTAAAGATTGTAGACTACATAAAATAAAAAAATATTTTGCGTTTCTTGTAACGTATACTTAGTTTTCAAAAAATAATTAATTAAGAAAAAAGAAACAAAAAAAAATTAACTACAGTTCATATCCAAAAATGTATTTTAGAGTTCTTTGAACACCTTCTTTTAAAAAAGTAAAATTGAAATTCTGCAAATAATTTTTTGAGGAATCGCTGAAAAGGTTTTTCATTGGTTGCAAACTCGTTTCACAACCTAGTACTATACTTTCTCTACCGCTATTTAGAATTTATTCTTCTAGCTGAGAATACACATTTACTGTCATTGCCAAAAAAATATTCATGAATAAATTCGATCTAAATACAACAGGTCTAAATTTATTGTTACCTGAAGATATCGGAACATATCAATTATTACAAAAGTTGCTGGGATTTTTTTATTTAGACAGAATGTCCGCCATATAAGTGTACAACGCTTGATAACAGACCACTGACGTCCAAATATGCGGAATCAAGCCAACTTAGTTATATTCAATATTGCCTAGTTTAGTCGACAGTAGGCGTTAAAGATTACTTTTTTTGGTTTTTCCAAAATTTCTTGAAAACGTGCCAATTGATTTTCCCTTCTTTTGCCCTTTGATTATAGTACAACACTATGAAATGACGTTTTCTAGTAGCGTAGCTACCAGAAGTGTCACGGCACTGGTAAACATTCCTACTGATTTTTATGTCATCAAAGTTATGACAACCCAGGTATTTTTGTTGGGTAAAAGGATGTTGTGTAAAAAGGAAGCTTTTGAATGAAACAACGTCATCATGACCTCAGGCCAATGTTGTGGAGGTCACATGTTTGAGGGCGGATTTCTTACAGTTGCGTTGCCCTACTGCAGACTTTTGATAGGGTTTTAGAAAAATATTTCAATTTCCCACATCATGTTCATACTTTTAACAGCGTAACTTGAGCAAACAAAGTGGAGGGGCGTTTGTAAGTTGATTCACTTTAGTTTGTTTGTTATTGTTTTACCTATAGATGATGGGACCCAAATTTGAGACACTTTTTTTGTAAATTTAAAATAATATTCATCATTGAACAAATTTTTGTTATTATTGTACAAAATCGCTTGCTTGGTGTATTAACCAAACAACGCAACAAAGAATCTACATTTAGGGCCGGTATTTTCATCCTCGGTTATTTTTATTGCTTAGTTAAACTTGTTTTGTGACACATAAAGCATATGTTATAAACATCAAATGTCAAGTTTAACCGAGGAATTAAAATAACCGAGCTTTAACCGAAGATGAAAATACCGGCCCTAAAATAGCTATCTAGAGAAGTTATTGAACTTAAAGTTTGTTTTTGTCAATTTTCCCATAAAATAAAAGGTTGCCTAATTTAATACACTACACCAAAAACTTTTGAGGCTTTTAGATATCCCATCTCTTTATTACGCACAGCTTTCACCATAGCGTGAGGGGTCCCATTTCTTGTGTTTTTTAGGCATCTGTAATAAAATATCAAAATATTGTATTGGGTGCCTAATTTGAGATACCTAGTCTTAAATACAGCACCATTTAGTATCTCAAATTAGGAATTCTCGTTATAAAAATTGACAACAATATTTTAGGTTAGTTATGAAAGAATACAGCCAAATTTTAATAAGACATCATTAGGCAACACCTAAACTAACTACTTTGACACATAAAATATTTTATTTCCACTTACGTTGACTGCAAATGCCGGTTTATTTACACTATGTAAAAAACTTTACTACTCAAATCGGAAGAAAAACGTACCTGCGCAGAAATAAACGAACTGATGCGCTCAACGAACTCTTTACCACTGCAGTCTAGTTTATTTGAGTAAGTTTACGCCACTTTTGTTAGATGGCGTTACATATACGTTAATATGCTAATATAATTTCTCAAATTAGACGCCTATCTCAAAATTGGGTCTCTTCTTCTAGGTACCAGATCATTGGGAATAATAATAGATGGAAGCGTTTAAAATTTTTGAGAAATTTTGGTACAAATGTGATTCTTTTTAAAAACTCACCACCTTGTATGTTTCAATCGAAATTGTTATTAATGAAAATCAAAAGTTCTTTTTTATTGTTGTAACTGATTTTTTTGGCGTCACTGTCACAAAGGCAGACAACCAAAAATACACTTGCATTAACAAAATATTAACTTGCTTAGGTTTTAAAAACAATAGTGTTTATTTTTTGCCAATAAATATATTGGGGATCGGTCGACTATCCGGATACACGATTTTGACGGAAAAAATTTTTTTTGTCTTAAAATAGACACTTTCAATAGTAGTTTACAATAAAAAAAATTGCAGAATATGCAGTTAGAAAAATAAATTATTAAAAAACGTATACAGGGTGTAACAAATTCGTTTATCACTACAGGGATCTCGTAAACCGTAAGAGATACGAAGATGGTTAAATGGGGGCAAAGTTGCACAATTTGATGCCTAATCATAATCCAAAAAGAAATTATTTAGATTCCGAGTACTTCCGGAGATATTCGAAAGAAACCGAAAAAGTGTCAATAAGATTTTTTGTTTTGTGCCCTTAATGTAGGAGATAAAAGAAAACCAATCACCCCTTTTCAGGGCCACTTTTAATCCTTTCTTAGAATATGTAATTAGTTTTGCCATACAACGTTTCATTTTCCTGAAACCATCATTAATTTCACTATTTTAAATACGGACCTGGATTTTTTCCATTTTTCAATAAAAGACCTAGGACATCTTTATTCAAAGCCTAGGCTAAATATTAATTTTAAAAAAGAATTAACGCTCTAATGTAGATTTTATTAAGATTTTTCTAATCCGACCCTGTGTTACACAATACCATTTCGTTTTAATAACGACATGAAAATGTATCGCTGTCCAGGGAAACATTTTTGAACACACATTAATAATTAATTTTTATATGGCAACTTCTTTCATTCAGGAGTATTTTTTTTTATTTTGCTAACATTGCTTATAATGTTTTTGGTAAAGCTTTAATTCATTTTATTAATATTATAAAATATTGTTAATTAAATAAAATCTAATATCATTAGCAAGAATTTGTATTACGATTATTGTCAATTTTACGAATTTTATAGTATTCTTTTAAGGAGCTACCTAGTTTAAATTGTTACACAAAAGATGACGTGGGTAATAAAACGAATGGGTATTGTGTAACACAGGGTCGGATTAGAAAAATCTTAATAAAATCTACATTAGAGCGTTAATTCTTTTTTAAAATTAATATTTAGCCTAGGCTTTGAATAAAGATTTCCTAGGTCTTTTATTGAAAATTGGAAAAAATCCAGGTCCGTATTTAAAATAGTGAAATTAATGATGGATTCAGGAAAATGAAACGTTGTATGGCAAAACTAATAACATATTCTAAGAAAGGAATAAAAGTGGCCCTGAAAAGTTGTGATTGTTTTTCTTTTATCTCCTACATTAAGGGCGCAACACAAAAAAATCTTATTGACAGTTTTTCGGTTTCTTTCGAATATCTCCGGAAGTACTCGGAATCTAAATAATTTCTTTTTGGATTATGATTAGGCATCAAATTGTGCAACTTTGCCCCCATTTAACCATCTTCGTATCTCTTACGGTTTACGAGATCCCTGTAGTGATAAACGAATTTGTTACACCCTGTATAGACAGTGGTTCTAACCCAATTTTGTTCTTTTAAATCGACATGTTTGCTGTCATAGACAAGGTACGTTTGCAATGTTGCCACGTCTAAATATATGAGAATAGAAAGAAATTGTTAATTGAAAAGTAATTTAAAAAAAAACAATGACAGCGTGCTTAGTGGTAAAATAAGACACATCATTATCTATAAACAGAAACTTTAATAGTAACACCTTTATGCGGTAATGGCATCATACATTAGCGTTTCGGGCTTCGCCCGCCCTGCAACTATTATAAACATCCTTGGGCTACGCAATAGAACGCCGGCTACGCGACGGCCGCTACTGCGGCCTAAGTTACATCTTTATGCGATAATGGCATAAAATTTATTTTCATTTTTAATGTATTACTCTACTACACTCGAAAACATCAACAAATAACTTGGCAACATGGGCAAAGAAAATAAAATAGCAACAGATATCGGCGAATCCGCGCTTGTCCGCTCAAATTATAAGAATAATATATTCGATTAAACAAACACGGGTAATATCGTCATATTGCTATCTTCTTCTAACCCTCTCAATGACAATGACAACACTACTAGCGGGCACAGCTTTGTCGGTGCATCGATATAATGAGTGTTTACATAAAACTGTTTTTATGGTTTTTTTATTACAAAAAGTGATATTTTTTTAAGCTATCCGTACCTAAATATATTTTTAAATTGCCAAATTATCGTTTACCATAAGAATCGCCACTGCAAAACATCTTGTTTTTGTATTCGGATAGTCGACCGAATGTTCTTTATCGGTCAAATGAACTATGCCGAATGTGACAAGGATTGAGTTAAATCTAATTCCTTTAGTATGTCCTGTAAGTAAAAGAAATGGCAAATGCCCCAAATATGTCGCTGTGTAATTTGGCCCGTGGATTGACCAAAGTGGTGAATTGTTTAATTGTTTTTTTCTGCCATCTTTCTCTTGCAATATCGCATATAACTAAGTTGGCTTGATTCGACCTATTTTGACGTGAGGGGTCTCTCATAAGGCAACTTTCCGGACACCATGTATAGTTGAGTTTATAAGAAAAATATACAATGGACATTAAATAAATAACTAAAAATAGTAAGACAGAGAAACATATTTACTTTACTTAAAATTAATGGTACGCCAGCTATTTTATTACATTCTTGTATTGTACGCAAAATTCTAGGGTAATTTGATATAGCATATCTACCTTGTACCTAATTTCAATCGTTTTTGAAATGTTAACATTTGAAAAGTTATATTTAGCGCACTGGTATGCATGATTGATTAGATTAATATATAGATAAGCTCCATCAAATTGACCTAAAGTTTTATTTATAATGCAAATAAAAAATACAAGATGTTCCATTTAAGATAAGAAAAATTCTAATGATTTTTTTACGTTTCTAGTATATTTAATATAGTTTACTTATCCTGAAACGCGACATATATTTCTAATAGTGTTGTAGAGAAAATAAGTATGAACATTGTTTAAGATTACTAAATGATTTTCGAATTTGAAAAAGATAATCAGTTATTTTTCTATTTATTTATTAAATATATAAAAAAATGTTTTTACTTTTAAATATATAGTTTTCTTTGTTGATCTGAACTTATATTTTCTTTTATTTGTATGCTACTGCCATTCGAAATATTTCCAAAATATTTTAGTAAATACTATTGAGCCAGCTTTTATGGGCGACCTAATGGGCAGGGTAGAACCTGTAACAATTAGGTTTTAAATTCCGGACGAGACAAGATGATTATTATAACCTCTTTCTCGATATAAATAAAGGAAAATATGACGTATTTACCTTAGAATTTCTATTTAAAACAGATTTCCGTTTCTTAATTACGGCTTTTTATTTAAATAACATGTACGTATGGCAAAATTTTCATTCATGGCATTTATACTAAATAAATTATATATATTTTTGCCCTACAGTTGTAGTGATTTGGATAATACAGGAGGTCTAAAAAATCGAAAAACTAAAATTTAATTCTTGCACGAGATATACTGTTAACTATATTACAATTATTATTTGTTCGCTTTTTTAGATACACTCCATATGCACAAACATTATAGTTAATATGCACTCCTTTGCAAACTATTTAAACATGTTCTTCGTTAATCGTAGGAACAACCAACATGACTAGTCAAAGTTTAAAGGTTCAAATAATTAATATCGTTCAGGAAGCACAGACAGGAAAAATATATATACATTTTAAGGACTATCTTTATTTTTCCCACGTTTTCAGTAATTTATATACTTGATATAACTTTTCACACATGCAATTTTAACACTTTTTCAACAGTTGTTTTTTTTTATTATAAAGTCAATCATACGTAAAATGTTTACTGCATTCTATGAAAAAAAAATCTTGCCACTGAGATTATATTAATAATTTTTTATTATTTATTTTTCCGGAATTTCGAAAATAAGCCGCCCGTTTAATTCAATCGGCATTGGTAAAATAATTTACTTTTTACGGATAGGACGCTCTTTCCACTTGAAAACTTGAGGTTGGTAACATTGTTTTATTCATAAATTAATGTACTTTTGTGCATCGCCTACAACTTACTTTTTATAGAGGACCTTCTAGACCAGGGTCGATAATTTTTAAAACCAAAAAAAAAATAATAGTAGGATGAAACCCATTGGAAAAGGAAGAGAATATAACAAAAATGAAAAGAAAAATAAATTACGGGTGATCCGAGGTAGGGAAGTGGGAGGCGGTGAGTTTTTAAGGTTAGAAAACGATTTATCTCGATTTTCGGCAAAACTACAAGTCCTATGGAAAAACGTTAAATGGCAAAGTTGTAGGTAATAAAAAGATCTACAACTTTTGTATTTGCACTTTTTTCACATAGCCTCAAAATTTATGTGAAAAATATAAATAACCAAGTTTTTGGTTTTTTATTTTTATCTTTTACAAAAAAATTTTTTTATACACGAAATTTGGTGAAAACTTACCTTTTTATGTCCCAAATGCACTGTAATTTTTTTGATTTAAAATATTTATTTTTTAACCTTATTTTGACTTAATATCGAAAAAGCACCCTAATTTTCAATCGAAAATTCTCACGTCAAAATGTCTGCTTTTTTAAAAAAGTCGGTGGGCTTTTTGTTCGTTGAAATCTCTACTTTCTGATGGTGTAAAAAAAATATACATTACTATGGTAAATATTCTCAAAAATGCAAAGAAACAAAAAAAAATCAAATCAGAAATTTTTTAATCATTATGTACAGGGTCATTCCCTATATATTGACCCATATGCTAGCCGCTTTATTAATAGAGATATCGAAAAACTAAAATAAGGAAAGTTGTAGATCTTGATCTTAACTTTTTTTAACAATTATTAGAAAAAACAAAAGACTGTTGTAACTTTAAAATTTTAGCACAAATTTTGTTTTTTTAATGGGACACCCTGTATATTATTACATTTTTAAATTCCACATAAAATTATAATTATTTTTTATTAAATGCATTATTAGTCTATACTTCATAGTTTCCGAGATATTGGCTCTCGAAAAGTGACATTTTTGAACTTTGACAGTTTATAACCTTCTAACAGTACGTCTTAGAGCAAAACGGCTTACATGTCCCTATCTTCAATTTTTATTATCTTCCCAAAAAATCAACTTCCGGTTAAACCGGATGTAACTCGAAAGCAGGAAATATAGTTGTTCCGGTTTAACCGGAAGTTGATTTTTTTGGGAAGATAATAAAAATTGAAGATAGGGACATATAAGCCGTTTTGCTCTAAGACGTACTGTTAGAAGGTTATAAGCTGTCAAAGTTCAAAAATGTCACTTTTCGAGATTCAATATCTCGGAAACTATGAAGTATAGACTAATAATGCATTTAATAAAAAATAATTATAATTTTATGTGGAATTTTAAAATGTAATAATATACAGCGTGTCCCATTTAAAAAACAAAATTTGTGCTAAAATTTTAAAGTTCCAACAGTCTTTTGTTTTTTCTAATAATTGTTAAAAAAAGTTAAGATCAAGATCTACAACTTTCCTCATTTTAGTTTTTTGATATCTCTATTAATAAAGCGGCTAGCATATGGGTCAATATATAGGGAATGACCCTGTACAATTTTGAGCTATTTATTTTTTTTTTATTTTATTTTTTTTTTTATTTATTTATTTTACGTCGGCCTTTTTCCGCAACGAGGCCAATCACCGACGCCAGGGAATTTGTCACACACTATCTGGTAATTTTGCCGAATCCCTCTTTGTCGAGGGTAGGGTTCTTTAACGTGCCAACATCCATGACACGGGGCCCACAGTTTAACGTCTCTTTTTAAAGACGGCGCACCTCTTAAACCAAATTCCAAATTTAACATCGACGTTGCCGGCACCGGGAATGGAACCCGGGCCTACGATCTGTGAGGCCGCTGCGCTGACCACTAGACCACAACGTCGACGAGCTATTTATTAAAATTTATACTTTAATTACTCGAAAAACGTAAGATTTCATGTTACATTGATAAACAAAAAAATTACAAATCCATAAAACATAAAGATCGCAAAAAATATGCGAAAATAGTTGTTCTAAATATAATTAAAGGTAGGATTTAAAGGGGATTTCATCACATTTACCATAGTAATGTATATTTTTTTTACATTATCAAAAAGTAGAGATTTCAACGAACAAAAAGCCCACCAACTCTTCTAAAAAAGCAGATATTTTGACGTGAGAATTTTCGATTGAAAATTAGGGTGCTTTTTCGATATTAAGTCAAAATAAGGTTGAAAAACAAATATTTTAAATCAAAAAAATTACAGTATGTTTGGGACATAAAAAGGTAAGTTTTCACCAAATTTCGTGTATAAAAAAATTTTTTTGGTAAAGATAAAAATAAAAAACCAAAAACTTGGTTATTTGAATTTTCCACATAAATTTTGAGGTTATGTGAAAAAAGTGTATATACAAAAGTTGTAGATCTTTTTATTACCCACAACTTTGCCATTTAACGTTTTTCCATAGGACTTGTAGTTTTGCCGAAAATCGAGATAAATCGTTTTCTAACCTTAAAAATTCACCGCCCACCACTTCCCGACCTCGGATCGCCCGTAATTTATTTTTCCTTTCATTTTTGTTATATTCTCTTTCTTTTTCAATGGGTTTCATTCTACTATTATTTTTTTTCACTTTTTACCATTTGCAAAGGCTTCAGCCCTGGCCCAGCAACCTACCATACAGTGTCACCAGTAAAGTCCGCATCATATGGGATTTTTTTTTTATTAATAGCTTTATTCAAAATTTGACTTTGGCATCAAGTTCTGCTTCGATCGAGATGAAAATTAGGCAAAAAAATAGTAGTCACGTGATTCGCATTATCTGTAAAATTTTAATTTTTTCCCAAAAATAATTCAAAAGTGGGGTTATTTCTGAAAATATCGAAAAAAGTTATTAGAAAAAGTTTTTTTAAGTGCAGTTAATTTATTTTCCACTTAAAAAACACTTTACTTACTGAAGACACTGTGTTCTATTTTGTCTTAATATTTAGGTGTATTACTTTCAGACACAAACTACGTTTTCAAAAATACTTATTTTATGAAGTTACCTTATACAGGGTCAAAAACAAATAAACTTTGCATCATAAAATATATGTGACCAAATTTTAATAGCCCAATTTTGATTTTGTTGAAAAACACACATTAATATTGCGCTACTTTAAAGAAAATGTATCTGAAATAAAGCCTTGTCAAAACTAAGAAGTTTTGTGTAGGTTGCTTTGAGTCTTATTTTGCAAAAGTGGTGCAATTTACAAAATATAGGTAAAAATCAAAATTATCTTATGCAGCTGAAATTTTGCATGTGGGCTAGAAACTGCATTAAAAAAAAATTTTTCTAATAACTTTTTTCGATATTTTCAGAAATAACCCCACTTTTGAATTATTTTTTGGAAAAAATTAAAATTTGACAGATAATGCGAATCACTTGACTACTACTTTTTTTTGCTTAATTTTCATCTCGATCAAAGCAGAACTTGATGCCAAAGTCAAATTTTAAATAAACCTACTAATAAAAAAAAATCCCATATGATGCGGACTTTACTGGTGACACTGTAGGTAGAGGGACGAATACGTTCATTCATAAAAATGACTTCGCCTCTGGGCTACATTAATATGGGCGAGGGGACTACGGGGTTCAGTGGTTCACAGTGTTATTTATACTGCTTGCTTATACTGTATGAGCGGTTACTATTCCTAAACTACGACACTAGACTAGTGGCAGATGTATATACATTTAATCTTTATTAGTTTTGACAAAATGACTGATTTATTTTGTAATTAAATTGTATATTTATTGTTGATTCAAAGTTATTGCAATAAACAAATGCTTTATTTTATTATTATTTCTGACTTAAAATCAAAACAACATTCATAAACTCGCAAGGAACGTAGTTGACGTTCGCATTTTAGGTCTTATCGTCTTATATGATCAAGATGTCTATTCTATCTTGCTTGGTCGTTCTTGGGTTACACGCAGTGTTTCTAACGCTAGATTTCTGTTTTTTGTACAAGGTAGATCAATTTACCTGCGCCAATTGAACAGGTCTGTTGTAGGCATTAACCTAACAAACTCAAATAGAGGTATTGTGGAAAACATAAACCCGAGTTGTCTATGCGACCCATTTGCACTATACAAATGAATTGGCAAGGCGACCTCTAGTGTCAGTGTTACAAACTCTATTATCTGTCAGTCAATGAGAGTCTCTCTCCCTTTATGGTATTAGTAGTTTGAGGTTAGAAAATGTGGTCGACTTTTTCTATTAAACTAATAGGACAGCAAGATTTAACAGCCGATGGCCATCAGCTATCCTCGGCTAAGACCAGATTTTCTAATGTGCTATTAGGTAAGCAGTCAGTTAAGATGTGACAGGCTGTCAATGTCAAAGTACGACTACTGTAAATTCAAACATATCTTCAATGGCGTGGACGACTTCAATTTGAAGGGGGTGTGACCCAAAATTAAAATTTTAGTCCGAGAAATTCTAAGAAAAAATGTTCAAACCGCACTGGGCTGCGCTAAACCGTTACCGAAACATAGCCATTTGGAGTTTCGCAGGCATTGGCTTTTTTGTTTCATAAATCAAGTAAAAATCAATCGCTCAACAACCCACCATTGCGTACCTAAAATATTTTACCGGTATGACGTCACACGTTGGTATGCTCTATCTTTACCGGGAATTATCTCGATCATTATTTTAAGTAAAGAAGTGGGGTTTTCACTTACGTTTAAAAAAAATCTTGATTTTTTTAATAAAAGGTTTTTTGGGTCGCACTCCCTTTAATGAGATAACGGTCCTATAAACAAGGCATACACAGGTGTGTCAAATTAAGTTTCGCACTGTCAAACTGTGAATGGTTAACGTCACTGAAATTATTTTTGACTTTTTAGTATTGTAACTAGACCTGTGGTTACCACTACCAACACAATTACAACCGCTATAGCTTAATGGATGTTATGTATCCGGATTACAAAACTCAATTTGAATAGATTATTAAAAAGAAAAACACGCTTCTAAAGATGGAATCTGTCATAGTAATAGGTAGCTATATAGTATTATAATTTTTGTAATGTGTACATGGTGTGTATAAATTGATATTTTTTAATTTATAGTACATATTTTATGTAATGTATATTTTTGTATGTTGTAGTCAATGATTTTTGTAGTACTTACTGAAGAACCTATACGAATCACTTGTGTACTATGTAGAGTATGTATGGGTCGGATGAACTAAAAAAAATTGCTTAATGAAAGTTAACGTTTTCTTGGGAACTAAAGTGGGTTAATAAACGACATCATTCAAAATGTATTGAAATGACTGTCATTTACACCCGAACTTGTTTTAATAGCAAAATAATTGGAGATTAAAAAGTTTTTTCTTTTGAATCTTTATCTCACCCGACCAATATCATATATATATAATATTATAGAAACTTGTTATCCTTTATAATAGGCGGAAAACTGGCGACATTTTTTTGCTTACGCCCGAGCAAGCAGCTTCATATTTGGTTGCAATCTTCTAATTAACAAGTCGATAACAAAAGTGACGTGTAGCTACCTTACGTCGGCGCACCTAGACAAAGGGACAGAAAAAAATTGGTAGCTTCATATCATTTTAACACGGCTGGTATTTTGATATATTATGCAAAGTAAACATTTATATATTTTTTTTAAATTGCCAGATACTTTGAGCGGTATTAAGGATGTGCCAGATCGCCATAAAGGTGAATAAATAGCCAAGATGATGCAGCGCACGGCGACATCTAGCGTCGATTTTAGACACCTTTAAATTAACTTAATAATACAGGGCGTTTCATTAAGGGTGGCCACTGGCCATATCTCGGAAACTACTAAGCATTGAAACTTAAGGAAACAATTTTTATGATTAAAGTGGTCATGAGAAAATTCCGGAAATTATTTTTAAGTTCCGCATTTTGCCACAAGGGGGCACAATTGAAAATTAATTTTTAAAATTCTAAATTTCTCCGAAAATTCCTATATTATGGTATACCTCTGGTTACATCATTAGAAAGAATAGATAATTCTGCATCATTTTGCTTTAAGGCTCATTGGCGTACCGACCTTAATAAGAGTGGGGGAAGCTATTGAAAGTGTAATCATTAAAATCGCTATAACTTCTAAATGACCGATTTTACTAAATTTAAGCTTGTTTGGAAGAGAAAGGTAAGTACTTTTAATTGCCGTATCCGACGATACACCATAGTTTCTAATAAAATTGCTAGAGGGCGCAATTTGTAATAATAACAGTTTTTTGATTTTATACCGAAAATTCAAATCATACGGTATAACTATGACATCATAATAGGAAAGTAGATTAAATTTGCAAGAAAAAATGTGAAGACTGCAGTTCGATATCTTTGTTGGTTTCAGAGATATTGCCAAAACAATAATTTTTAACACTTTTATCGAAGAAGTTATTGTTTTTATAGCTTCCAATGGAATAATGAGTAACAAACCTACACATAAAAGAATCATAAAGTTTAAAAATATTTTTTTTGTCCTAGCAATTTTATTAGAAACCATCATGTACCGTTGGACAATTAAAAGTACTTACCTTTCTCTTCCAAACAACCTTAAATTTAGTAAAATCGGATAAGTCGTTTAGAAGTTACAGCGATTTTAATGATTACACTTTCAATAGCTTCCCCCACTCTTATCAAGTTCGGTACGCCAATGAGCCTTAAACCAAAATGATGCAGAATTGTCTAGTCTTTCTAATGATGTAACCAGAGGTATACCATAATAAAGGAATTTTCGGAGAAATTTAGAATTTTAAAAATTAATTTTGTGTGGCGAAATGCGGAACTTAAAAATAATTTCCAGGATTTTCTCATGACCATTTTAATCATACAAAAAATTTCCTCAAGTTTCAATGCTTAGTAGTTTTCGAGATATGGCCGGTGGCCACCCTTAATGAAACACCCTGTTACAAGTACCAAAAGTCCCCCAGAAACTCCCTTGTAAAGACTAAGTCGCGATTACAAGAGCCAGGCCAGGCAGCGCTAAGACCTGCAGGCCATTGGTTATTTTTTCCTTTCGCCAGATCCTCAGATGAGTCAGGATATGAGGAAACGCGTCTAAGAATGAATCTGATGAAATGAAAAATCTTAATCTAACAGGTAATTAACGTCATAGTAGCAATGCTGTATTGTAGTAACATGTTTTATTTAGCAAAAAGCTACAATTAAATATTTTTTAATTCATTTTTTAACACATTTTTTTTATATATTTATAAAATATTTAACTTTTTTTTATATATAAATAGTTGGCTTGCAGAAACGACGTAAAATTACCCCTTTTTCTGCCACTTTGTAGGGTACGGGCTCCTAAGGAGACTGCGCTAGGTAGGCAGATATCCCTTCAAGTTAGATATCAACAAAATATCAAGCTTACTGAAATGCCGTAACTAAAAATGTCGCCAATAATGGCTATTTGTGTAAAATAGCTCAAAGTCATTTTTCGCGTTGAGTGCGACAAAAACTTTGAATTTAGCACATGGTTATTGTCTACAATCGTTAACGCAAATATAAAATGAATGCTTAAAAGCGATAACATTGAATTATTTTGTGATTGTAAGATTGTTGGGTTAACTAAATAAGTAATGCAAATACCAGTCTTTTTATTCAATGCCCCAGCTGAGCGAGAACTTATTATAAGTAAAATTAGAACTCCCTAGAAAAGAGCAATCTTGTGCTTTATTTTGCAAAAGCAGAAACGATACATAAAGATTGCAGAGAAAGTTTTTTCTCAACCTGGTATAATTATTAGTAGTGATTGCATTGAATGCGATTATGTCACAGGTGTTTTTGATTGTTAAAATGAAAGCAGGAATGTGTATTATGGATTATTTACAACTTCTCGTTTAATCGCGTTAAAATCACATAAAGTTATCCATTTTTCACTGGTTGGTCCATGAGAAAACTAATCAGAAACATTTGATTGTCATGATCATGTGAAGGTTATCACTTATTTTTTATAAATGTAAAGTTTTTAAAAGTTTTACTAGTTATTTTTATGTTGTAAAAATTTGTTGCTAATGCTCATTTAAGTTATTTAAGAAAAGTTTAGGTTAATAATCATCTAATTCATAAAACTCATGGCTGTAATTTTAATCGTAGGAAAATTATGTTTTATATAAAATTTTGTAAATTTTTTTAACATCTTTTTGACAAAAAGGACGTTCCTTTAGTTGCGGCAAAGTAAAATTTCTATAGTGGTTAAAAGTACAAAAAAACTATATTGTATAAGGTGCATATTTTAAAATTATTCCGTATATTCGGTGAGTGGCCTATTACATCTCGGAAACCGAACTGCTCGTCTCAAAGTTCGATTAATTGTTTTTAACACCTTTATTACAGGTCTATAATTCGGGTTTGTTCGACATCACAGAAAACGGTAAAGCGTTTTGCAGTTTGAAATTTTTTTTCTTGCAGGTGGGAAAAAAATCGTGCAAAAAAGAATGTGACATTTTGTTAGTTATATTTTTTTCATGTTATATTATAACGCTATTTTATAACCTATGTCAATAGCTCGGGACATTTTCGGTATTTTTTGGTTTTATGCCCTATAACAAGAATTATCCTAATTATTTTTGAAAGAACAGCCGTTTTGGACCCCACTGATGACTGTTTGCGCAGTGTGTTTTCTATCTAATGCACTTATTTGATTTATTTCTTAAAAAAGAAAAATAATATATCATGGTCCTATGCTATATGCCGGGTGTCCCAAACTACAAAGTGTACCTATGATAAAATTTTATAACAGGAAAAAGTTGCAGCTTCCGGTTTTATTTCGAAATATTAGATTTTCTCATGATTAAAAATGCTATTTTATTAACTCGTCACTTTTCACAGCCGTCAACTTTATTTTACATTTTTTTTTCGTTTCCGAAACTTCCCCCTGCAGCTGTCATTTTTGAGATGAAATTTTTTTTATTTTTTTTACTTTTTCAGCCAGCCGATCCGATGGCTCAAACCGCGTCGCGATCCAGCCCATAGGGAAGATTTTTATTTTGACAGGTGTCAAATGTCATTTTTTTTTTCAAACGCTTCGCTTTTCGTTTCTCTATAGTCTTGTAGGCGTTTTTCGAGATAATTAAGCTTCTTATTAGAGACTTGTCATATCTTATCGCCTCTTATCATATGAACATTTTTTTTGCCTTGACAGTTCGGGCTAAAATGTTTCTTTACTATCTTTGTTTCGTACCTAGTTAGTATTTCACCAGACTCCTGTCAAAATCGGCCCATAATTAACCGAAAAATTGTTGGCAGCTGTCAGTTTTTGACAGGCGATGGTAACTTTTTTTTCAAATTTTACTTTTACCCGGACATCTTTCGAGTCCCGCATAAATTTTTCTTTTTTTAGGTAAATAAAGTGCTAATTTTTTTCTTATCGAGGTTGTTAGTCACTCTCACTTTCCTAAAAAAATAATTTCTCGATTCGAATTTTTAGTTGACAGCTGTTAAAATTTAACAGAATGACACTTTTTCGATCATATGTTTATATTAAAAAATAAAAAAATGTCACTTACTTTTTTTTTTTTTTTTTTTTTTTTTTTTTTTTTTTTTTGCACGAATCTCCCATTCTGTATAGTATCGAAGCGCGTTGGTTACTTCATAGGCGTACTATTAATTTGCCAGAAATAATATTTCAAACTCTGCAAACTACTTTAAAATTTGTGCTATAATTTATCGAACTTTGTAATGAGCAGTTCCCAGGTAGCAAGGTGACGTATTTAAGACGTCGATTATTGGTCATCAGCGACGTCATAAATTACGTAAATAAAACGTTAAAAAGACGTGCTTAAGTCACAGACCAATGACGTCTTTTTTTGACGTAAAAAATACGTCATCTTAGGACGTCTTTTTAGGTGTAGAAAACGTCAATAAACGTCATAATTTACGAAAAACGAACATTTACTAAAAACTTCCTAAAATAATACATAATAGGGGTAAAAAATACATATAAATATTTTATGTAAAAAATCCTTTTAATGATAATAAATTAACTATTACAACTTTCATGTGTATGCAGAATTGGAAAAATGCTAAGGAATCCTTTAATGGCGGCTAAAATACTTCTTTTTTTCGGGGCGTCACCCAGTTTGAGTGCACAACGGCTACTCCCCCGCCGTCAATTACCTCGAACTCGATAACCTGGTACATTTATATTCGTTTATAACACAAAATATATAGAAACCATGATAGAAACTAAATCAAAATCACCATAAACTTTCCACTTTCACTTTTGCCGAACTGTCGACTGCCTGACTGCTAGCGCCAACAACAGAATACCAATGCGTTCTGCGTTCTGTCAGAGAAGTCAGACTGCCAATGTCATAAAACGGAGCGCGGGTAATTTAAATTTGATATTCGCAGACTTTTAATGACAAAATATTCGCTTTTGCAAATTTTACATACATGAATGGTTAATTTGAAATGGTAATATTTTAAAAGTTTTATGATACGTACGTGCCTTTAACTATAAGAAAAAGCTATTCTCAGGCATTTTACTTATTTAAAAGTCTGTCCCACTATATTTTCAAAAAACTTGGTCATTTAGATACTTTTTAATGATACGTATAATTCAATAAAATGACTAAAAATGGACGTTTTTATTACGTAAAATTATGACGTATAATACACGTGTTAAAAACTACGTTATTTTGACGTCATCTTGCGACCAAAAGACGTCAAGTGACTAAAAATCCCCAATATTCGACGTCATAAAGACGTCATCCTGCTACCTGGGTTAAGTAGACTAATCTTATTAAAATTTTAATATTAAACTTAAAAAATATTTAAAAAAAAATTGTAAAGTTCCTGCCACTTTCAGCTATACCGGAAAGACTGATCGTCAAGGCATGTATTAGGCCGGTCGTCCAATGGGAGTGTAACAAAGCGGCTACATGCTTAGGTCGGTCGTCTACTGGGAGCGTAAACAAGCGGCTACATGCTTAGGCCGGTCGTCCACTGGGAGCATTAACAAGCGGATACATACGTTGCAGATCCCAAGTACCAGTTTTCACAGTTCACCTCGTCCACTGCAAGCGAGTTAGTTTTAGCGCGCGCGGCGCTCATCGTATCTGTTGGGATCTGCCGCTCATAACCGCTTATTTTGTTTGATCTCTGTCCTGGTCATATTCAGTTTTTGTACACAGATTGTCGTATTATCCGATGCCTCATCATTTGAGGATTTTCTAAGAAATAAACATCCTCACCATCCATTTTAAATTTAAAAAAAAAAACACAATTCCTATCTGTACTGACTACTTCGCAGTTCGCTACTAACTGCAGTCCGAATAGGCTTATAGTGGACAACCCCTGTCGCTCAAAGCCGTTGGTCTCATAGCCTCTTATTGTTGCTCTTGTTGCATAAGCATGTAGCCACTTGTTTACGCTCCCAGTGGACGACCGGCCTTACACTTTGACTTGGTTTTGATATGGTAACTTCATTTGGAAAGTTAAGATTATTTTCCGAAAACGAAAAATAAACGGCTCATAATGCCATGTTTCAGTCACATAACGACACAATTTCTTTTTGTATATTTACCAACGATTAGTTTATTTTGCTTGGCGTACTATTGGCACGTCCTGTATTTTCTTTTACTTGAAATTGGTCAACAAGAAAATTGTAAAAAAATTAACTATTGTTCCAAGGGAGATGCAGGGTTGTTTACGATTGATTGTATCTATGGAAGCGGCAAAATATCTCTGAAACTGCTAATGTGATTGTTTTGTGGTGGTATTTCGATTTTAGGTTACAACAACTTACTGTGTTTTTTTTTTGTTGACACCCTCACTTATAGTGTTTTTTGTTTTTCCTAAGTGATTACAATGAATAAAACATTTTACATTTCTTTCTTTTTTCTTTTTTTCTGTAAATACAAACTCATATCAGCTTTTTTAAATAAAAATATGTCTAAGATTGATCCAGTCGGTATAATAGCTTTGTAAAAATTGTTACCGTATATTTTCTTCGCTTATGTACAGTTGCGACAATATGTAAGCTTTCAACACCCTAAGATAAATATTATTTATCCGCAAAATGCAAATTTAATAGTCTATAATACAAATATTCTCATAAATATAGCTATTATAATAAAGATATACCGAGTGCCCACGGAAGGTGGTTCGCCCCTCTAACTTTTTTGTTTTTCAAGATAATGGAATTACATTTAGGGGATTTATATACGACATAAAACTGCATTTTTTGACAGGTGACTCAACATTATGGAACTTCCGGTTTAACCGGACGTGACATAAACTTTAGATTTTTTAATAGGACACCTGGTATATTTTTCCTTTTTTTGACTCCATATGACATTCTAAATATAACGATGTGTTACTTGTCACTTTTTGTCACCAAGAAAATATTTTTTTTCCAAATTTATTGTTTTATCTAGAGGGCTATGAATACCTTAAAATTACTTATTTCAGTTCTTTAATCTTGGGAAAAATACAATTTTAATATTTTTGGTCCAATGCCATGTGCTGTGTAAAATTTAATTTTTAAAGTTGTATAACTCATTTTTTTTAAACGGCAACATGGTGGCTCGTCGGGTTAAGAAAAAAGAGGATGCAAGCAAGCATGTTGATACCCAAACCGCACCTTAAAACTTTACTTTACATTTTACAGTGTTTTTTTTTCATCTGCTATGCGTATTAAGGTGTATCAAATATTTAAAAAAATTGTGTTTCTTGTGAAGAAAAAATTATTTGGTCTAGAAATATTTATCAGTTTTTATTATAATAGTTGTAATGTTCAAGATGCTCTTTCGCTAGCGTGTTCTTTTGTCGCGGCTGGTGATCGCGATCGAGAAATTGCGCTGGTTTGTGCCTCATATATATCTGTTATTAAAAGATGCATAACAAACACAAAACCAAAGCGCATCGCGCGGTTTTAAAACCGTCTCGGCGCAGCGTCTAAGACATCCGCTGCTAACACTTTTCTTGGTTTTAGAATAACTGTGGTCTTTCTGTGGTTTTAGAATAACTGGAATTATATGCGACTGGTGAGACACGACTTTACGATACGTGTTTAAGACCCAAAGCAAATTATTTTATTTAATTAACGAACTGCGTTAAAAATAGATCTAGGTTAGGTTAGAGTGGCAGACCTCTGGCCTCTGGCATTGTCCAAACAGTCACACGTAGTCCTATGAGGACCGTTATGGTACCACACATGTTCCGCGGAACCTATTTCCATCAGCTACTTGATGGTTAACGCGATCGTAAAATAATCTTGACAGCTCAATCAAACCAGCCACTGCTGTTAATAAACTGAGTAAGTCGACCCAGTTGCAGGCTGCTCACTTCCTCCAGATCATTAAAATGGTTCGCCCAGTGCATTGAACCTTTTTCTCGCGAGGCCGGGGCATTCACACAGGAAATGCTGAATACTTTCCTCCTCTTCTTCATCTCTGCAACTTCTACAGAAGTCGTTAGTTGGTATTTGCATACGTTCAGCGTGTCTACCGCACAGGCAATGTCCGGTGATTACGGCAGTGATGTTTCTTAGGTCCTTCCGACTGTGCTGTAACAGCGCTGCGGTTTTTCTGTTATCAAGTAAGGGCCACGATTGCCTGGAGATGCTACAAATTGTAAGCCCTGTCCATCTGCTTTGCTCAAGTTGTTTAGCTATTCGATCTATCTCTTCTTTGACTGATCCCAGTGGTCTAGCCACAGTATTCTCTGCTAGTTCGGCAGGCATGCTTGCGAGCGCATCAGCAGTCTCGTTGCCAGAAAATAGATCTAGATGTTTTGAAAGTGCCGCCGCCTCGACGGGAATCGCGCAAAAGCCGCTATTAAAACGCCGTGTATGTCATTGCCCTAAATGTAATGGGACGGCGGACGCTGTCGTTAGAAAGGGTATCTTTACAGAGAATGGTTGAAAGAGTGTTTGTGTTATAAACTTTTTGCATTTTGTATAAAAATTAAATTTATATTAGGGAGTCAAAAGTATCTATACTTTTGTTCTCGACTGTAAACATTGGCATTGAGTATTTTTTTAATGCACCTACTGCTCAAAAAATTCATATTTAAAATTATTCTTTGATGTATTATGGTCTGTTGGATTTTGACCTTGGCATATTATGATCAAAAAGTATAATAATAATATCTAATATTAAGGGTTATACCAAGTCATTCACACTTCAATGCTAAACTAAATTAGTCACAGCAGATTAAGGTATAAAGTAAAATGATAATTAGGTAATGTTACAGTGAAACTATTTTTCTTAATAAACTTCAAAACTTGTACATACCTTCTGCTTTAAAATTAACCAATACCTAATTAGGACTCTATTGTAACTAATAAAAACAGAACAATATGAAAATTTCTTCCATTTTATTCACAAAATTTTTTTATTAAAAATACAAGAAGTATCAAAAGTCAGAGAGAGCCCAATTTTTTTTCAATTGAATTTATTTCTTATTTTGGAATTCAGCCCAAAATTCTACCAAATTTTATGCAGATCCGGTAAGCGATCGCTTAAGTAGGCATAAAATTAAAGTGGAATGGTACAAGACAAGGCGCTGTAGGACTTCGTAATACGTTCCGGAGCCCTGCGTAAAGAGCATAGAAAAGAGGTACGGTACTTTCCATTTGTTTTAAACAGCAAAGCAAAGTAAAAATCTTTGCTTAGCTAAGTTGTTAAAGGAACGTTTCGCGAACAACTTCCTATAGCTCGTATGGGAAATAGAGAAGGGCATACTTATCTGCGGCAAGGGGGAAAGAAAAAATCTTTGCTGTGCTAAGTTTAATTTTTAAAAGGAACGGTCAACTTAGCCGTGGACTTGCTTTGCATTTTAAAAAAAGCTTAAAGGAACTCTGTCTGATATGCACCTTTAGATAAGCAAATAATAATCAAGATGTTGGTTATTAAACCCGTGACATTATAATGGGCGACAGTAAAAATATGAAATTTTTATCTGCAACGCTAGACTTAATTTAACGTTTCCTAGACGCTCCTGAGAGTTTGGCCCATACTTACCGTAAATCCTGTATAAACCTGTAGAATTTAATCAACTTAATTTATTGACTCCTATAGTAAGTGCAAATTGGATTTATTAATAAAATTAATTGATTCACGGTGAGCGGTCTATCGGAAAATCTCAGAAAGTAGACGTATTTTATTAAATCTTTGACAATTAACACTTAACTCTACTAAAAAACATGTTTTTGTGACTTCCGATTTTGCTCAAAGTAAGGGCTTTGTTTGTTTTTTTACTGGCCTTATTTCTCTTTTCAATTTTAATTCTAAAAATATTTTGTATAACATGTCATAATTCTAAACTGAATAGTTATAAAGTCATATATATAGATATTTTAAAAATTACATTTATTGCACTTTGAGAAGCTGTGGTATCTGAGATATAAACTCTACCCAAAGGTATAGTTCGAGTTAAACTCTGGTTTAACAGGAAGTTATAATGAAAGAAACGGGTAAAATCTTGCAAGGCATAAACATACCAAACGTATTCCTATAAGCTGCACCGTTAGAAAAGCTAGAGTTGGTCAACCAGAAAGACCCGCTGCATATTTGCCGGAACTGGGTTTTAAGTACCGGCTACCCGGCCGTGAGATATGTTATATTATATTGATGGAGCTTTCACACTAGTCCGGACTGGGTAACCTGAAGCCACTGCTCACCCTGCGATCAGATTTTAATATAGTGTGGCATTTATTTAAATTGAAAGAGTTCACTAGTGGTGGAAAAAACGGTTCCACGTCTGGAGCGTTCCAATCGCGAACGCTCCAAAAAAATACCGCTCCAAAACAACGGTACTTTGGAGCGACCAAAATTTTCCAACCGCGTGCTACTACAATATTAAACGAACTGTTAAAATCCCAAACAACCCATTGCAATTTTATGTAAGGGTCGCCGTGACGTGTGCAGTATGATGATTTACATGATTCATGATTTTTATTATAGTATTTATATGATAACTTTCATTACGATTCATTTACACAACTAGGTATTATTTATTTAGAAATATAAAAATCGACGTTAAAAAAGTGTTTTTACTGTTTGTTTATTTATTCTTAAACTTATAAAAATGTTGCTATTATATATTTCATTTTTACTATTCTTATTTTATTAAGGTGGGAGTATCAACATGCTTGCCAACCTATAACCTATTTCGCATAGATTTATTTCTGTTTTCTAGCTTTTATGCAAAATTTAAAGAAAATCAATATCGACTTAATATTCTATAGGTAATAATTGACATATTTAATAAATATCAAGGAACTTCATAACTTATTTTAGGAGAATTGTATAGCGAAAAATATCGGATATGATTTTTTTTAACATTATTATGTCATTGTCACTCATTGTTCTTTCACTATACAATTCTCCCAAAATTAGCAATGAAGTAAATTGATATTTTTGTAATATATCTGATACTACCTAAATAATGTACCGACGATATTGATTTTCTTTAAATGTTAGTTATTAAAATAATAAACTCATAAACTCAACGCGAATTAGGTTATAGGTTGGCAATAGATTGAATGACGTTGAGAATTCAACCTTAACAGTAAAATTCGGTAAATCTATAATCTAAAAGTAATTATAATAGCATCAGTCTTCTTTCAAATTCAAACCGCACCGCAAGACATTTTTCATAGTTCCACGTTGCAGCGCGATTCACTATTGTTCGTTCCTGAAGTTGCTCGCTCCAGTTGGAACGTAGGTTCCGACGAGTGCAGCGTCGCTTCGACCGGAGTGACGCTCCAGTCCACTCCAAATCGCCTGATACCTTGTTTTATTATGCGTATTCAAGGGTATACGACCAGTCCTAACGATGTATTTTACGTTACGCTCCAACAGTAGAATATAATTCAATATAGCACGTGGGCTTGCCAGATCTTACGCTCCGCTCCAAACCGTGAAACGTTGCTGCAAAGCGGCATTGAAATGTAACGCAGAATGCAGCCGTCGCGTCCTCGATGAGCGGTCTCGACCGTTCGTTCTGTAAACTGTGGCTGACGTTTCCGTTGCCGGTGTCGCTCCACGGTAACTAGTTACTTAGTCGTTGTGGAGCGCGTTGGAGCGTTATCAAAATATACCGCTCCAAAATCGCGTTATCTAAATAACGACCCACCTCTAGAGTTCACACTTGTTGATTGATGAGCCGGATCGGTCGTAGACGTGTAGTTCCAGCATGTCCAGTAAACCGAATTAAAACTTAATATGAAAGACCTTTCTGGATCTGGCAAGTATGCAGGCTTATACTTCCGGTCTGACCGGAAAAAAAGGTTTTAATGGTCGCCCATTCACTGTACGTGAATCACTCAGTTTACGATTTTTACACATTTACAATTTAAAATTTTATTTGGAAGGGTTTCCCTTCAATTTAATATGCCTAATAAACTGTTTTATGCCTTGATCCTTAATTCACTCGTGTTTTAAAAATTTAGTAAAACAATCTTTACATTGTTTCCTTGAAAGCACTGCGTTCATTATTACTATTTAATATTGAATTTATAATAAAATAATGTTTCTTTTAAACATAAACTGTTTTTTATTGTCAAAATTAATACCTAGCCCATTTTTAGTACAGCTGTGAGCCTATTTTAGGTGGAGAAAAACATAATACTATATTTCAAAAAGTATTTCATACTTTAAAAGGAGTGCAAATTGGAAGGGAACGTCTTCCTCCACTGATATATTTAATTAAATAAAAGTTAATAAATGGTTAATTCTTTACATGTTTGTAAAGACAGTCATCTTCAGAAGAATGAAATATATGTATATCTATACAGGGTGTTTCATTAAGGGTGGCCACCGGCCATATCTCGGAAACTACTAGGCATAGAAACTTGGGAAAAAAAAATTATGATTAAAGCGGTCATGAGAAAATTCTGGAAATAACTTTTAAGTTCCTCATTTCGCCGCAAGAGGGCACAATTAAAATAATTTTTTTAAATTCTAAATTTCTCCGAAAATTCCCATATTAAGGTATAACTCTGATTACATCATTAAAAAGCTTAGACAATTCTGCATCATTTTGGTTTAAGGCTCGTTGGCGTACCGATAAGAGTGGGGGAAGCTATTGAATATGTAAACATTAAAATCGCTGTAACTTCTAAACGACTTATCCGATTTTACTAAATTTAAGCTTGTTTGGAAGGGAAATTTAAGTATTTTCAATCGCCGTATCCAACAGTACACGATAGTGTTCAATAAAATTGCTAGAGGGCGCAATTTGTAATAATAACAGTTTTTCGATTTTATCCCGAAAATTCAAACCATACTGTATAACTATGACATCATAATCGGAAAGTAGATAAAATTTGCAAGAAAAGATGTGAAGACCGCAGTTCGATATCCTTGTTCGTTTCAGAGTTATCGCCAAAATAATAATTTTTAATACAAATTGCGCCCTCTAGCAATTTTATTGGAAACTATCGTGTACCATTGGATACGACAATTGAAGGTACTTACCTTTCTCTTCCAAACAAGCTTAAATATAGTAAAATCGGATAAGTCATTTAGAAGTTACAGCGATTTTAATGTTTACACATTCAATAGCTTCCCCCACTCTTATCGGTACGCCAACGAGCCTTAAACCAGAATGATGCAGAATTGTCTAAGCTTTCCAATGATGTAATCAGAGTTATACCCTAATGTGGGAATTTTCGGAGAAATTTAAAATTTTAAAAAATAATTTTCAATAGGGAAGTTGCATTTTTTTATTGGGTAAATATATTCAGTTATATAAAAAAACACTATATCCAAAATTTGGCGTCTTAAATGTCATTAATTAATTTGTTATAAATTATTAAAGTTTCGCGCTCCGTTCGGTCGTTTTACACAAGCCTCAAAGCGCGGGATCACTCGTGACGTCATTTAACGTGTCGCTGCAGATAAGGGATACGGCCAATACCATCTTAATGTTTTTAAGAGGGTATTGATACGGCGCGCCGTGTTGTAAGTGTTATAATAATTAATTTGGTAGTTTTGAGAGTATTTATTGTCGTTTAATTATTGTGAAACTTACTTAATAAAATATGTAGAATTATTGTATGGTACCAAATTGTGAAAATACGACTTTCAAAACACCAAATAAACTATTTTTATTATTACCAAGAAATCAAAGTGGCTAAAGGCAATAAGAAGGAATAAAAGTGACGTATCTAAAATCGGCACTATGCACGTTTGTGAAGATAATTTTAATGTAAGTATATATTTAATTTATATTTAATAACATTAAATTTATTTGTTTGTTTTAAAAAAGTAAAGAATAACGTTGTCATAATTTTTAAATACATAATGATGATAGCATAACGAGGTTTAAGCAGGGCCAGGGGAGGGGGCATATTAATGAGTAAGGCGCACAGTAGGCTTTCCAAAGATTTAAAAAGGTAAGGCAGGTTAGGTTAGGTTAGGTTGATACAATGCTCGCATCAATTAAGGATAAAATAATAAAATTTTCGAATTCCTTGAACATTTTTTATATTTTAATAATTGTTTAGTGATACCACACAAGCGCTATTTTCCATTCAAATGGGGGCGGCTGGGAGGGGGAGGGGGGCATATTATGCCCCATTTCGCCCCCTTGGCTACGCAATCGCGTAGTAATACATATTATTAATTTCGCATTTCTCGGAATATGTTTTATAGTAAGTATTTTGGTTTTCATATAGTATATAAAATTTTCAAAATTAATTTAGTAGACACTAACAGAAAAATATTATAAATAAACGCTTTTTAGCCCTTTTAAATAATATATTTTACTTTTAAGGGCTTTCCATAAAGTATGCGTTACTTATCAATATTCAGGTAATGTCACATTGTCACAACTCCTCTAACAATATTACATCACAATAATAACCACCGGCGGTTCTGGAAGAAAAGTTAGGGGGGGGGGGGGGGGGGGGGGAAATGTCGAAAGCGCTGAAGAAATCGCGCCGAAGGCCCAAAAAAATGGCGCCGCAGAACAAACCCGAAACATTTTTGGGTGCCACGCCCTTTTTTTATTGATAGTGCTTGCTTTTCAAATAGATAGCGCCGCATGCAAAAATTTTTTTGCGTGTCACCCAAAAAAATTTTACACAACAGCCGTCGATGCTCTGAAAGTGCTGCTCTTGTGTATATTCTTATTGTAGCTCTGTTCGCTTCTCCGCACATATTGTCACCATAGAAGCCCTTTTGCTTACACATATATTTTAGGAACAGCCACTAAAAATCACATATGTATATATTTGTATGTATAATAAGTAATGATTTGGGCCATTTAAAATCGAACTTACCACTTTTTACATCGTATTTGAAAACGCGAAGAGAGCAACCATTATTTCAGCTCTTTCTACTTCATTGTTTAGTAATATTAATATTACTTCATATTACTAGGCACTACTAAACTAATTAAAACAAAGCTGCAATGTAATACAATACACTTACTTATTTGCCTTAACGCCGCGAACTTCTGCAAGGGAAAAGCTTTCAGTGGTTTTAATATATGTTGCCACCATAAACATATCCACCGTGGGAAGATTGTCAGATTGACCCTTGAAAAATCCATCTTCAGTCATCATAAACAATTAATGAACAATTCTGTCCTAAACACAATACAACAACCACGGATGATCAATGGGAATACCGATGCGTCTTGCCTAGCAACGACCGCGCCGCGGAAGGAAGACGTGAACTGACGTCACGCCCAATTATAGCGCGTTGTCGCGCACGTGAGAATATTTGAATTTCAGGGCATTTTAATTATTAAGAAAAAAAAAATTTTTATGAAATATATGTTTTGTTACAATGTTATCTTAGGTTTTTCAGGAATATTTTGCTATTTTAAATTTTATGCAACTTCCCTATTGTGCCCCCTTGCGGCGAAATGAGAAACTTAAAAGTAATTTCCAGAATTTTCTCATGACCGCTTTAATCATAATTTTTTTTCCTCAAGTTTCAATGCTTTGTAGTTTCCGAGATATGGCCGGTGGCCACCCTTAATGAAACACCTTGTATAAGAAGTTAAAGAAGAAATTAAAAGGTGCTTATCGACCTAACTTAGCTCTAAAAGATGGAGAAACATGATAAATGCTCACTCATCTTTTTATTACGACTTTGAACTTTGTAGGTGTTTAGCTGGAAGCTTATTGTAAAACTTTATTGCATGATAGCTTGGGCCATCCTGGCACCTTTTTAATCTGAGGTAGGCAGGTATGAGATCGTTCTTATTTCTAATGTCATAGTTGTGGACCTCTACATGTTTCCTGTATTCATCTTTCCGGTTGTTTTATATATAGCAGGTTAGATATATGCTGAAGGCATGAAGCTGCCTAAAAGCATCTCTACAGTCATCCCTGAACCCCAAACCGGCCAAAACTCTGATAGCCCTCCGCTGCAACCCAAACATTCTATCAGTATGTGTGGCATGTTCCCACACTAACAGTGCATATGTCGGATGTGTGCGAGTGCAAAGTAGGCCATCACACGAGTCTCTCGGAACAATATCAGACAGCCTGCGCGGCGCACTACACTACTTCTCAGCTTCTTTGCCAGTTTATCTATATGTTTGTCCCATCTTAATAATGGGTCGATATGGACCCCTAGAAATTGAACGTCCGTGATGTTGTCATTGGCAGTACCCAGCTCCCGCAGGGAGAAAACTACCCTCGTTGTTTTTTCAACGTCGAAAAGCACTCCGTTCGCAGTCCGCAGCAACATCCCGAGTATGGATCAGATCAAAAGCGAGTTCCGACCGAGGGAGAGTGGTGTCATCAGCGAAAATAGTCGCTCGCGCCCCAGTTGTTTGTAGAGGAACGTCATTTATATAAATCAAAGAAAGCAAGGGGCCCAGAATTCATCCTTGTGGAACCCCCACGGAGAAACCCCTTTTCCCAGATAACAGCCCTCCCACCCTCACTCTCTGTGTTCTGTCCCGTATTAAACATACACTACGGTTCGAAAAATTGTAAAACTCGAGCTTTCCTAAGAGCCAGTCATGCAAAACGCAATCAAAGAGTTGACGGAGCAAAACAACATTATACTCTTTACTCTCAAAGTGCAGTATTTCCGATGCCAAATTCAAGAGGTATACCTATAGATGGCACATGTCATTCATAAACGCTATTAAAATGTGTTGACAACATCGTTAGTAGAAGAGAGGCGGTGAAGAGCTGGGTGGGGCTTAGAGTAATAATAAAACAAATATTCTGGGATTTAGATGTTATATGGAGGGTTTGGTGATTGGAGATAATCTTGTAGAGAGTCGTAGTGAAACAAAGTTTCTGGGTTTGATTATAGATAGAGAACTTAGATTCGATTCTCACATTACTGAACTTTCTAAAAGGATAGCTTCTGGCTGTTACGCAATTAGGGTAGTTGTCAATGAGTTGGGTACTGCAATGGGTAGAACAGTTTACTATTCCCTGGTTGAATCACGCTTGAGATATGGCATCGCGTTCTGGGGCATATCATGTTGTTAGCTGATTAACTCGCTGTTTATCTTGCAAAAGCGAGCTGTAAGATATTTGAGTCGAGCAAAACCTAGGGATTCATGCAGACCATTGTTCATAAAAGAAAAAATCTTGACAATTGTGTGGTGTCCGGTGGTTTAAATAAACGATACACCCGCTTAATAATTGTGTTTTATTATACAACATACAAATGTAAGGTACTGGTCAGTTTAACAAAGTACTTAGTAACTACGTGTAGAGAAACGGCGTGTGGTTGCGTAGCGGGACCAGGTACAGACTGCCGGTGGCTGGTCGTGTTCCTCTAGCTATCGACTCGTATGCTTGCGCCTGCGCGTATGCCTGACGCTACACCCTCACCCCAGCTTGGCGATAACTGCTTTAGTGAGAAAACTAAATTAGCATTATGTTATTGCCTTAACACTCTTACATACTTTTCTGTAATAAAATAATATTGTTTTAATATGAACCGTACATTGATCCCAAGAGCCAACAGAAAAATATATAATTTAACTTTTAACATTTGAATATAAAAAATTCAATTCATAAATAAAATAAACTCAATCTATGTTTACTACATAGTCCTTAAATCTTTTAGGTTTGCTTACGCTACGTTTTTCTCTTTGCCTGCCTGGAATATTTTTTTGTTTACTCTCCGTTTCCCTATTGGGGCTTTGGTCCTTACTTCTACTCATGTGGAGATACCGGAGGATGGTGAAGTCAATTCTACTTGAGAGCTAGAAAAAGAAATATTCGGATCATCTACATCTACTCTAGGTTTATGAATATCAATTATCTGGGAAAAATATTGTTTGGCTACCTTATCAAAAACATTTAAAGAAATATTCCCACCACGTTGGTCGGATACACCCGAAGTTTCTGGCTTTTCTCTCTCTCTTGATACGTCTCTGCATATTGTAATCTCACCTTGGTCCTCCACTTCCTTCTCTGCTTCTTCCGTGGTTTTCTTTCCTTCCAGGCTACTATAATACCTATATGGTGGTGCACTAGGTTTATGCACTGCCTTCTCTGAGGTCCTGGTTTCTTGTTCTTGTATCTTTTGGTTCATTTTATGTATTTGGTTTGTGTGTCTTTTCCATTTATTACCTTCTTTGATCTTACAAATATAGGTTGACTTTCCCAGTCTTTTAAGTACACATGCTTGAACCCACTTTCTCTTATTCGGTACTCTATAATCTGCTACCATCACTTCCTCTCCCTCTTCAAAAGCTCTAGCTCTACCTCCATAATCTTTTTGTTGTTTTTCCTGAGCTTTCTTTTGCCTTTGAATGGTCGTTTTATTTTCACTTTGTTGCTTTTCTTCCTCTACTCCTTCCAATCCTTCTCTTAGCACGTCCATTCGGGTCCTTATTTCTCTGCCTAGCATTAGCTTTGCTGGTGTTTCCCCTGTGCTAGAGTGTTTAGTTGCTCTGGAAAAGAATAAAAATTCTGAAATCAACATTGAAATACTCTTACTTTTATTTTCTGGGTCTGAAAGTCTGGTCCTCAAATTATTTTTAAATGTTTTTACAGCGTTCTCTGCTAGTCCATTCGACTGAGGGTTGTAAGGTGGTGAAGTAATGTGTTTTATCGCATTTCGATTGAAAAATTTCTGTACATTTGCTGCTTTAAATTGAGCACCATTATCTGTTACTACTGTCTTTGGTAAACCCCATCGTGCACAAAGGATTTTAATCTTTTCCTCTGTTTCACTCGATGTCATAGATCTCATTACAAAGACTTCTACCCACTTTGAGTAAGCATCTACGGCTACTAAAAAGTTTTTACCTTCTATCGGTCCACAAAAATCTAAATGAACTCTATTCCAGGGCTTGTCTTCCAGTCTCCAGGGTGTCAATTCTGCCCTATGAGGTGCCTGCTTATTTTGGAGACAATACATGCAACTATTGCATTTTTCTTCTATGTCTTTATCTAGATTTGGCCAGTATACATATGATCTCGCTAGACTTTTTGTTTTGACCATACCAAAGTGACTAGCATGAAGCTCGGTTAATATTCTCTTACGCATTGCTGTTGGAACTACTATCCTATGCCCCCACATCAAAATATTTTTCTCAATGGTTAACTCATCTTTTCTATGATAATATGGTAATAAAGATCGTTTTACCTTTGAGGGCCACGTTCCTGCTTCTACGTATCTCTTTACCTCGCTCAGCTCTCCATCCTTTAGCGTATGTCTCTTAATTTCTTCATTATTCATAGGCCAATCGTCCATTGTCTCGGTAAAATGCAGGTATTGACCTCTATCCACCAATTCCCTAGAACTCGAAATATCTTTCAGTGGAAACCTTGACAAATAATCACAAATCTTATTATCTGTTCCCTTAACATATTCTATTTTATATTGAAAACTTGATAAATAAGCTGCCCATCGTTGCAGTCGACTTGCATACATCTGCGGGATCCCCTTATGTTCCCCATATATAGTTAATAAAGGTTTATGATCGGTTCGCAGGCTAAATTTCTTACCATATAGATATTGGTACCATTTACCAACGGCCCAAAATATGGCTAAAGCCTCTAGATGGCAAGTTGGGTACTTTTTCTCCGCTGGGGTCAGCGACCTCGATGCAAAACATATCGGTCTTTCATCTCCATTTTTCATTCTATGTGTCAGTACTCCTGAGATTCCTGTCTGGCTTGCATCACACGTCAATATCAATGGTAAACTTGGGTTGAAATGCACTAAAATCAAATCAGACGCAATAATGTCCTTAATTTGCAAAAATGCCTTCTCACATTCCTTGCTCCAATAAAATCTAACATTATCTTTTAATAAATTATAAATAGGATTTAATATTTGTGCTGAATTTGGGATAAATTTTCCATAATAGTTGATAATCCCCAAGAAAATTCTTACATCTTTAACATTTTGAGGTCTGGGAGCTTCTAAAATTGCTTTAGTTTTATCCTTGGCTTTCATAAGACCCTTAGAGGTAATTTTAAAACCTAAATACTCCACAGATTCTTTAAAAAATTCGCATTTTTTTACCTTTAATTTTAGTCCTGCCTCTTTTAATTTTTTACACACGGTTTTCAAAGTCTCAATATGTTCTGTCTCTGATTCCCCGGTTACTAAAATATCATCCAGAAAACATGAAACATTTTCTACCCCTTTAAATATATTCTCTATATGTCTTTGAAAAATAAAACTAGAAACTGTTAATCCAAAAGGTAATCTATTCATTTGATACAGACCTTTCGGTGTAGTTATGCATGCTATCTTCCTTGATTCTTCATCCAACTTGAATTGGTTATAAGCAAAAGCCAAATCCAATTTAGAAAATGTCTGGCCCTTATGAAGCTTTGTAAAAATTTCCTCTATGCGTGGCAAGGGATAGTTTGAATCTTGAAGAAACCTGTTCACCGTGACAGAGTAATCTCCACACAAACGTAAGCTTCCATCTTCCTTCAAAATAGGTACTAGAGGGGTCGCCCATTCTGATGTTTCTATTGGCGCAATGATTCCGCTTCTTTCCATTTTTTCTAATTCTTCATCCATTAGTTTCTTATATGCAAATGGCACTGGTCTTGGTTTGCAGAAAATGGGAGTGGCATTGTCCTTAAGGTGAAGTTTAATCTCAGCATACTTAAACTCTCCGAGTCCTTCGTCGAAGACTTCCGGAAATTCCTGCACCAGCAAGGAGTCTATCCCCTGGTCGGAAACCTTGTTGACTAGCCCGAATCCAACTTCGAATGCATCCAACCAATCACGGCCTAAAATACATACATCTGCTTTAGAAACGATATAAAATTTTATTTTTTTACTTTTATTTTGATATTTCACCATAACCTCAATAAATCCCAGTGGCTTAAAAATATTATTATCATATGACTTCAAAATAGTATCATCCTTCTTTAATTTATAGTGACTTAATTTGTTTTGAAAAACTTTTTCACTTATAGCAGAAATAGATGCACCCGAGTCAATCTGAAATTTTACATTACTCTTCTCGATAATTAAGTCCACTGTGAATCTCTCCCTGACTTCCTTGCCTCCGGGATCGCCACCTTTCTGACGTGTCCTAAAATCCACATTACAAACATTACTTTTATTTAGCAAAATATCACAGTCATTATAATCTTTTTTTTTCAAAATATTACAAACATAAACATTCTCTTTAAAATTTTCAATGTTGTTTACATTACAATTACAACAAACTTTTTTACAATTACAACATTTATTTGAGTCTGTACCTGTTGCCTTATTTACCAGCCTAAAATCCCTAACTTTTTTTTTATCTTTTTTATAAACCTGTTCCTCATTAGTTTCAAAATAGTCTGAATCCTCATTTACAAAATTAATTCTTTTTTGTTTACAAACTTTGGCTAGATGCCCCTTTTTATTACATTTTGAGCATACATAATTAGAATAAATACACTGACCTGCGTGTTTATTTCCGCAAACGTGACATAAGTTTCCAAAAATTTTATTTTGACCATTTTGACGTCCATTTTTCTCCCATCTGTCATCTGGTTTTGGAAATCGATTGCGGCCTTGGCTTCGTTCTCGGTGACCTGGCTTGAACCTGCGCCTGTCATCCGCTCCGCCAATGAAAGTGCCGGGTGTCGATCTTCCTATTGGTCCAGCCTGACGCTGCGCCCTTGTATGGCGCGCGAAATTGACGTCTTCACATGGCGTTGCCAACTTTTCTTTCCTTTTCGCCAGCTCCAGGACTTTGCTTAGGGTAACTTTTTCATCCTCTTCGCAAATCCGGTCGAAAGTGTTCTCCTCCTTTAGCCCAGTAATAAACTTCTCTCTGATAAACAGCTCTAAATTGGCTCCAAATTTACATTCCACCGCCATCTTGCAAATCCGCGCATGCCATTCGGCTACAGATTCTTGCGCACTTTGGTTTGCCTCATGGAATCTCTTCCTTTCCCGCCAAATAATTGGCTGTTTGGTGAAATGGTTTTTCAGAATTTCATCCAGCTGCTCAAATGTTTTCTCGCTTGGTGCTGTGGGGTTGCAAAGATCTCTCAACAGGATATACGTTCTGGTGCCTATCAGACTGAGGAGGGTTGCCACTTTTTTTTCTTCTTCTAGGCTATTTGCTGCGAAATATGCTTGCAGTCGTTCACGATATATCACCCAATCGTCCACATCAGGCCTAAATTCGTTGAAATGCCCAACAGGATTGGCTGCCATCTTGGAATGCTTTATCACTGCCGCTCGCGCACGTTTCCACGTTTTTACTTTTTACGATTTTTTTTTTTTCTTTTCTCCTCGTCGCCAATTTGTGGTGTCCGGTGGTTTAAATAAACGATACACCCGCTTAATAATTGTGTTTTATTATACAACATACAAATGTAAGGTACTGGTCAGTTTAACAAAGTACTTAGTAACTACGTGTAGAGAAACGGCGTGTGGTTGCGTAGCGGGACCAGGTACAGACTGCCGGTGGCTGGTCGTGTTCCTCTAGCTATCGACTCGTATGCTTGCGCCTGCGCGTATGCCTGACGCTACAAATTGGATAGTGTTAATGTTAATTGAATTAATTAGTTTTAATGCTGATAAACTCTCCACAACAAAATGTGTGTGTTTTTCTGGTAACTATAATTAAAGGAAACGCAAAGCGATCCACTAATGATGCCAAAGATGTAATATTTAATTAGAGAAAAAAAATATGACCTTTTTTCATATGGTTCAATTTTGTAAATTTTTAAGTGTGTTAATTAAAAGGGAACCAATCTTGGTTCCATATTAAAAATACATTTTTGGTAATAATGCATTGTCACACCATCATTTAAAGTTAGATCCAGGCAGTTGGTGCTCTTTAGAAAAACAAATATTAGTGATTTATGAAATTAATAAATATTTTTAGTGGGTCAAGTGTGGTGGTTCCTTCTAAAAAATTTTAAAATCGCCTTGGTGTAATATCAAAAAAGTTTACATTTTTACAGAAACAATTTTATTGAACCTTAAATTATTTAAAAAATCAACATTTTTATAAAAGTAAATATAGGGAACTAGTTGCTGCCACTAAATAGTATTTTAGTCTTCTTGAAATTCGAAGTCTACATCAGCGTTATATCCCTCTATATCGTCTACAACGCCTTCACAACCTGTAAGATTATTATAGAACGGATGATCTGCTTCTGGAATTAGATGCATAACATATTTTATATCATTTAGTTTGGATGCTGATATAGGTTTACCATTAGGATAAAGCAGTGGCAAATCGGAGTTTAATACGTCCAATTGCCTACCCTTTTGTTTTGGGTTTATATCCACCTCGACAAAAGCATCTTCATGATAACTAAATTTAAAAAATATACTGTATGGGTACTTTTTTTCTATTTTAATCTCTCTTACATGAAGCCTATTTATTTTTCTCCATCTGTATCCTTTTTGCGATTTACTATATTTTGTTCCAAATTGGCGCTGGATATGAAATCATTTTTAGACATTACGTTTACTACAAATGGATTCTTCTTTCTGGCCCTATTCATGACATTTACATAGTCTTGTGGTGAATACATTCTTTGTTGATGTTTTAAAGCCTTTTCGATGTCCCCAAAATAGGAATCGTTGGGCAAAAAGCTATGACCTGACACAAGAAATGTCAAGTAAATTGTTTGCAAATTTGGATTTCGATTTAAAATGTATTTCAATATTAAACATAGCTTTATATTGCGATTCTGGCCTCCACAGGAATCTGACCATAAGTGCAACTCAGTTACTGTATTTTCTAAATAAGTGTCGCAGTATTTTTTTATGCAAGATCCAACTTTTTGGGCGCCACGACCAGCTGTGCCCTCCGTCCATACAAAACAGTAGGCTTTTTCGTCTTAGGCACAGTGAATCACCAAATTATAAAGCCACAGTTGGCGTTTCTAAAATATAACATTTGTTGGGATTCTTGGTAGCGGCAAAGTTTTTTCCAGATCAAAAGAGAATGTTTGTATATACGTATTATCTCTTGCTTGCTTAAAATCATTTCTCATTTTTTCTCTCGCAGCCTCAGCATCTTTTAAATGTCTTTCAAGCTCATCTTTAATGTTATTAATTTCATTACCAACGGCACTGGTCATCCGAGCATTTAACGAGTCGCACTTATTGCATGTATCCTTTTTTAATAATTTTCTTGTAATATTAAATTCCGAGTAAAATATTTTTTTATAGGTTGACAGGCTAACTGGGTTATCACCAACTTCATCTTTGTATAGGCTATACATTAATTCTATTGTCATATGAGTTGGTAAATATTCACGATCGGTTTGTGCGCGGCGATAGTGCGATTTATATTTGGGAAGTTGCTTGATATGTTCTACTACTGCTTCCCTTTTATTTTTAGAAATCTTATAGTGTTTACCGTGATTACTACGGTGATCTTTTAGATCAAGTGTTCTAGATTTGGTAAGGGCAGTATTAACACGTTTTGTTGATATATTCAAAGTTCGTACAAACTGGAATACTTTCCAAGTAGTATTTTCTTGTAAAATCGCGGATAACTTGATGGTTTTCCTCTGTTCGCCTTCTTTTTACCCTATTTTCCTTTACCAATGAATATATAAAAGCATTTTGACCGTCGTATGAGCCAACTTGCCAGTATTTATCAAAAACAGTTTTACGGCTTTCTTCACTAATATTTTCGTGACACTTACTTGAGCAGTTACAATGATAGTTTAGAAACTCCCTTTTTACAATATTACTCCCTCTTTTTGAGATATGTGGTAAATTTATATTTTTTAAAGATTTTCGTGTTTTGTCCGTTTGACCAGGATAATTTTGTTTCCTTCCTGTTTTTGGTAGGCCATTCCTTTTTGCCGCATTTATAGGTGCTACTGGGCAAACATCTTCATCGGAAGAATCAGAGGATGAACAGATAAAGTCTGGATCTCTATCATCGTCAACATCTTCTTCAAAATGTTCAAACTCGCTACTAAGAGGTTCTACTGTAGGGTTCTAAAAGAAAATAAGTAAACGATATAAACGGTTTTATGAGTTTTTAAAAAATTAAATATCCCAACTTACGTTTTCCTCAATATTAAAGTCGACAACATGTTGGTATTCTTTTGGTAGACGGTCACTACTTCTTAAGTCACTAATTTTATCATTTTGCTCCTAAAAATAAGAAAAACTTTAAAAAAATATATTTAATTTTTAGCAATATTTAATCTGCCCTTCTCCGGTTTTTCCAAGAATAAACGGAAATAGAGTGTAGCCAAACCAACAATTTTGTTTTTGGTATAGTTTAAAATCTAATGTACATTGGAAAATAGATTGCCAATAACATAAATAAGAAATTTTACACTATTTTTCCTATACTTACGTTTATCCGAATATCAAAACAACTTGCAATGTTTGGTTTCGGTAAGACGGCAATCAGGGGGACAGTTTGAAAGTTTTGGCCCTAGAAATGAAAAACGTGTGATACAAAAATTAAAAAAATTTAAATATTGGATTTTGTAAAAAGAACCAACTAACAATAAATGGAACCAAATGACACATTTCGAGAATTTTCGTTTTTAAATATAGAACCACACAAAACGAATTTTAATCAAATCAAATTTTAAGATTAACCATTACTTACCTCTGTTAAAGATTGTTCTTTCACAAGATTAACTAGTTTTTGGCCCCTAGAACTCATATTTAATAATATTTACTGTTTAAGTTTGCTAAAAAACAATAAAAACACCAGTTACCGGCACAGAAATACGTTAAACTTGGTTCTTTGTTCGAAACTCGAGATTTGACAAATACCATCATAGAAGATGAATTCATTGTCGATAGATGGCGCTAAGTGTATCACAAGACGCTAAAAATTTGTATGAAGTTAGAAATTGTATTTTAACAGCTGTTGGCAAAGTAAACCAGGAATTAATGAAACTTGGTTCCTTGTTCGTTAACGCTATCCAATTTATAGTCTATTTATCCTTGAGACTGTACAGGGTGCTTCATTAAGGTCGAAGAGCGGCCATATCTCGGAAACTACTGGGCATAGAAACTCAGGAAAAGAAAAATGACAATAAAAGTGGCCATGAGAAAATTCTGGAAATAATTTTCAAGTTCCGCATTTTGCCGCAAGAGGGCGTAATTGAAAAGTAAATTTTTAAATTTTACATAACTCCGAAAATTCCACATTAAGGTATATGTTTGATAACACCATTTTAAAGCTTGGACAATTATGCATCATTTTGGTCTTATGCTCATTGGCGTACCGACTTTAATAAGAGTGGGGGAAGCTGTTGAAAGTGTAATAATTTAAATCGCTGCAACTTATAAACGACTTATCCGATTTTAGCAAACTAAAGACTGTTTGGAAGAGAAATGTATGCACTTTGACTAATCGTATTTAGTTGTCCATAATAGTTCTCAAAAAAATGCTAGAGGGCGCAATTTGCAATAACAATACATTTTTTGATTTTCCTCCGAAAAAATAAATCATACGGTATAATTATGATACCATAATCGAGAAGGAGATGAAATTTGCTAGAAAAAATATTAAAACCGCAGCTCGATATCTCCGTTCGTTTCAGAGTTATTGCCAAAACAATAATTTTTAACACAAATTGCGCCCTCTAGCAATTTTATTAGAAACTATCTTGAACCATTAGATACGACAATTGAAGGTTCTTCCAAACAAGCTTAAATTTAGTAAAATCGGATAAGTCGTTTAGAAGTTACAGCGATTTTAATGTTTAAACTTTCAATAGCTTCTCCCACTCTTATCAAGTGAAACTGTATAACTCTGAAACGAACGGAGATATCGAGCTGCGGTTTTAATATTTTTTCTAGTAAATTTCATCTCCTTCTCGATTATGGTATCATAATTATACCGTATGATTTATTTTTTCGGAGGAAAATCAAAAAATGTATTGTTATTGCAAATTGCGCCCTCTAGCATTTTTTTTGAGAACTATTATGGACAACTAAATACGATTGGTCAAAGTGCATAAATTTCTCTTCCAAACAGTCTTTAGTTTGCTAAAATCGGATAAGTCGTTTATAAGTTACAGCGATTTAAATGATTATACTTTCAACAGCTTCCCCCACTCTTATTAAAGTCGGTACGCCAATGAGCATAAGACCAAAATGATGCATATTGTCCAAGCTTTAAAATGGTGTTATCAAACATATACCTTAATGTGGAATTTTCGGAGTTATGTAAAATTTTAAAATTTACTTTATAATTACGCCCTCTTGCGGCAAAATGCGGAACTTGAAAATTATTTCCAGAATTTTCTCATGGCCACTTTTATTATCATTTTTCTTTTCCTGAGTTTTTATGCCCAGTAGTTTCCGAGATATGGCCGCTCTTCGACCTTAATGAAACACCCTGTATGCCTTGTGTACAATAACCGTCACTATTTCATTCCACATAACACATATTACAATACCCGGCAAAATTCTGATTTGCCCTTGCCTATTCCAACTCTAACACTAACAAATAAATCAATAATATATAAAAGCGTTAAGATTAATTTATAATCATCTGCCAAATATCTTAAAACATTTAATTTGATTTAATTTAATTTAATTTGATTATTTTATTTACTGTAACTTTCTTGTTAAGTACAAACATTTTTTTTTACTTGCTTTTATCATATTTTATTTTGGTAATTTTAGTATTATGATGTAAGGACCCTACGTTAGTATAACAATGTAAACACACCTTGTGATCGACTTATATTTCTGTACTTTCGCTCTCTTTTGAATATTTTATGTTCTGACGTTTCGGTTATTTATCTTAGTATTGTAATATCATCTTATGTTATGTTTATATTGCAACTGCTTTGTAAATGAGATCTTGTATTTTTATAGAATAAAGCATACTTTGAGTTTGAGTTTAGAGTAGGGATTACGGTGCAATTACCTTTGAATATGACCTTGTTACTATGAGATAAACCTATCCTTCAAATAACTTTTTGCCCACTCATGAAAATTAACTGCAGAATTATTATTTTCCTAGTTCTCGCATACTTGATACTTGCGACTCATCGTAATTAGCCTCCAAAAATATCACAAAACACTAAAAACAGCAATTATTACACAAAACCAATAAACAGATGAACATTTCAAACCGCTGTCAAAGAAACACCAAACGGAAATAGGGATGTTCGATATACGTCGATGTATTATTCGTAAAATAATTATTTTGCCGTTGCCTCTCGATCTTAATTCTACCTTTGGTTTCAGTTAAGGTGTAATAATAATAATAATAATAATAATAATAATAATAATAATAATAATAATAATAATAATAATAATAATAATAACAATAAAAAGTTTATTCAAATAGTGTAAGCTTAGAATAATTAGATTTGTGATTTGTAATTCTAATTCTATTACGACTTTATTTTCGATGCATCGCAAAAATCGATTTTTGTCTGCGATATACATTTTCAGTGGACATCCCTAAACGGACATGAATGAAACAACGTCATCATAGCCTCAGACCAATGTCGTGGCGATCACGTCTTTGGGGGCGGATCTCTTACTGCGTTGCCATACTGCAGACTTTTTATAAGGTTTTAGATAAAGATTTAATTTTCCCACATCGTGTTAATACTTTTAACAGCGTAACTTTGGCGAACAGAGTGGAGGGGCGCACTTTGCATGTTGATTTACTCAGAATGGAATACGATTTTGTCAATATGTTCAATTGTGCTTGTTTAATCTATAGGTACCAGATCATTGGCATTTATCACATAGGAATGTAACGCCGCTGTCGGGTTTCTAGTAACATTATGTTAACACAACTTGAACTTTGGTTAGTAGGTGCGGACTATCCATTCTCTAATTTTTAAAGACTAATTTTTACATAACTTTTAAAAATGTTTATGATTTACATACGCTATTTCCTACACGACACTAGTCAAAGTTAATTTTTACAATGCAATTTAATATTAATATAATATAAGGATTTTTAGTCCAAAATCAAAAATCACATTCTCTATTACAATCAATCATTTTAAAACACCGTGTCCACTTCATTCTCCATTACCTACCTAACTTTTTCTAAAATAATACACCAATTACCCTGATCATAATAACTTTTCCTTATTTCTACACTGTCTAACTGATTGCACATTGTCTCAAGTTCATGTTCCTCAAAAACATGATAAAACCTTAAAAATGTCGTTTTATTTTCATTTTTTAGTTTCCACGGAACCAAAACGTCCTTAGCTTGAAAGTTGGTTCTGTTTGTATGTACTGGTAATAAAACACTGCCGTCAAGTAGCGAAACTGTGTCAGAATTTGGCGACATAACTTGTTCTGTATTTGATTTTGTTCTGTTCTTCCTGTCCTGCTTAATATAGCTGGATTTTTCATGGTTTTTGACTTGATCGTGAGCCCACACGTAAATCAGTGCTCTACCGCCCTTTTTTAAGACTCTGACAATCTCATTTACTGCTTGAAGTCGTCGTTGCTAAAAAAATCATATTTTATTAATAAACGAGTAGTCAGGTGACAAATGTCAAAATGAAATCCATATTGCAGAGACATCAGCATAAAAAGTTTTTCGATATTCCATCAATAAAAATGTTTCCATGTGTGGCCTACTTATACCAGACACTGTATAATAAAACCAAACCCTAATACAGGCTTGCTTGTCAGGTGGTGATAACACATGAAAAATAACTAAACTTTAAAATGAAAGTGACGGTAAGTTGAATTTCCAAAAAAATGAAAAAAAATTGACATATAAATTTACACAAATATTTTATTTTATTTTATTTTTTTATTTGTATACGGAAAAGCCCCATTTTTACAATAAAGATACAAAAGTACATAAAGTTACATATTACAAGATGACAAAAAGAAAATGAACAAATATAACCTACAAAAAAGAAAAACATATATAAATCGGATTAGACACTATTTAGACAAATTAAAACATGCTCTCTTGTATGATCTCATTGGCATTGACAAATCCAAATCTCTAGCATCAATGTTAAACCTCATTTGGATTCTGGACATGGGATCGTTGATTCCTTTTGGGTATAGACTCAAAATATGACGAGAAGCATAATTTTCTTATAAATTTTTTCGTATCTCTAAAAAAACGACACTTTCGCCAGTTTGGAACTTTTAAACGATATTTGAAAAAGTTTTCCATTTGGTGCAGACTTATCCGCGGACACTGTATATACAGGGTGGCGCATCAAAAACAAAACAGAGACATTTACTGGCAGCTCAGTTCTTTTTTGGAAAAACGCTCAGACCCGTCGATTATGTTTTCGAGGGGGACACAAAATTGGCAAAATATCACGTTAACACGTGCAGCCCCCTGGGCGGGGGTAGCACCACCCCTAAAATCTTAAATGGAAAGGGGGGTCAAGTGATACCTTATTTTAAAGGTCTTTCAATTCCCTTCATAATGATGTAAAATTCATGTACATACTTCAGTTCAGTAGTTTTGGAGATTTATTGATTTAAAGCTTAAATAAAACTTTAATACATCATCATTAGTGAAGATCAATACATTTGGCAGCAAAGTAGTTTAAAAATGAAGAATGAACTGACCCGTTAGCCAAGTAAATGTTGGAAATGACCACCATCATGACTCTCCACTCTCCATGCAGTAATAAAGATTTTGCTCAAAACGTTGCCGCACATTTTACAATATTTGAGGAGTAACTTGAAGGCACTCATTCACAATTCTTTGTCGCAAATCTTCTAACGATGGTGCTGAGTAGCATAGAGTTTGCTTTTTAAGTGACCCCACAGAAAAAAATCCAAAGGTGATAAATCTGGCGATCTTGAGGGCCATTCAATGGCACCTCTTCTATCAATCCATCGACCTGGAAACGTCAAAGATGACGGAATAACTGATTGATTGTTAATTCAGGTAGTTACTAACACCCAATATGTATTAAGCTCTACGACTAAGCATTACATACATCCTTAGATGCAAAGGCCCTCTTTGATGCAAATAATTTTTGCTCGCACGGTCATTCAGGCTGCATAGCAGTACCTACCAAAAAAGGGAACATATTCTATTGGTAGGATGTCACCCTGAGAACAGAAGAATACGAAACCGGTATACCGGTTCCATAAAACCTTTTCAATTAAAACACTTAAAAAAAACGTTTTCTCAGTCACTCTTGTAAAGCTCGTCATGCTCTTCGAACTTTGTATCGTTTAAATCCGTTTTTCAGTTATATTAGAATTTTCCGTTATTTCCTAATATCTTTAAAATTACTTGGGAGTTTCCAATTGTAGTTTGTACTGTTTATTATAGATTCTTTAGATACCAATGCGCAATGGTGAGCGTCGAATTTGTAGCGGCCTGTATAAAATTTGGTTGGATCTTTGATCGAAACTAATTTTACTCCGCCCTGTAAATACCTACTTCATTTGCTAGATGATGTATGACAGCAATGCTTATAACACCGTCTACACAGCTATCCATAATTGGTATGTATAAACAATCCGCGATAAAAGCTTCATACCTTCGTTCTCTACAAATATCTACTAGACCGGAACTGCGATCACAGCCAATCTGAAAAAAAAACACCTTTTTTACATTATAAGATAATCATGTGTCCATTGATGGGCGAAAAGAAATCGAAAAGTCAGATAAGGGTTATTTACAGAAGTTATGTTTTCCAAAATATTTTGATATAAATAAATCAACATTTTTGTTTTTCCGTATCTTAATATCGATTATTACACTACGCCCATTAATTATCGCATATCGACGGTAACAATTCAATATGTCGTAACTCAAAATCTCCTACTTTTCAGGAAACGATAAAAACTGTAAAATAAATATGTCGTATATCACAACTTAGTAAGGTGGGTTCAATAATGCCTAACTCAACGTTCATAGCAGACCATGTTTTTATTATAGAAAATTAACTTAATACGTATACCTAATTAACTAAAAACCAAAAATAAATCACTTAGTTATATTTTTATCAATATACAATTATATAAAATACATGCATTAGTTGGTATTACTTACCAAAACTATAATAATATCACACCTGCTGTTAAAACATCATTGACAATCGTGTCTGTACTTAACGACTTACGACAAATTGCAACCCCGTTAGATTTACGACATATTGTTTTTGTCTCTTATTGGCCCATTCAGCTAAACGAAAGCCAATAAGAATTTTCATAGCCACGTATTATGATTATATTAACAGTTTAAGCGGGAAATCTCATTTTGCATGAATTCAGAGTTACGACATATTGAATTGTTACCGTCGATATTCAAAAATGCACGCCCAAATTAATAAGCTGTAATTTCGTTAATAATGAACCCATTTTTGAATTTTTTTTTTAATGATAAATATAAGATTTAGGGCAGAGTAGTTTGCGTCCTGGCACGTCTTATTGTACGGGGTAGCGCATAAACTCTAGACTCTAGATAGTCTAGATGCATGTAAATTTCCTTAAATTTAAAACTGACATAAATATCTTACATAAAAATTGAATTTAATTTATTTTTTAAACGAAAGCAATTAGACATCTATCTGCGCTAGAAACTGGCCAAAAAGTTTCGCCATGCCACTTGAGGCAAAGAAAAAAATACCATTTCTTCGAAATAAATTCTGTTGCCGAAAATATGTTTCGTAAATAATCAATGAGTCATTTTATCACTTTTGGCTTTTGCTAAATTAAGAATAAAAAACATGTCAACAAATAAAGTCTATAATACAGAGTTCTAGGGAAATATCTAACCATTTAATTAAATTGCTTAAAATTAAAAATACAAAAATAATAATACAAATACAAATTCAGCGATACATTTTTAGTATCGGGTATTCCCTCCACGAGCATTAATAACTTCTTGACACCGTCGTGGCATGCTTAAAATTAAATTTCTTATTAATTCGTGGTCAATATTCTGTCATATTCGATGCAGCGCTTGTTTTAATTGTGGAAGAGTATGCGGCGGGTTAACTTCCGCACGGACTTGCCTCTTCATATGGTCCCACACGTGCTCAATGGGGTTTAGGTCGGGACTTCGAGCTGGCCAATTCATTACAGAAATTCCAGTGTCAGCTAAAGACTCCTGGACAATTCTGGCGGTATGAGGACGCGCGTTATCGTGAATAAAAACAAAATGTTCTCCAATTGCAGGAGCAAAAGGTATTACGTGTTCCTCCAGAATTTCTGTAATGTATCGGTCGGCCGTTAAACGTTCTATAAAGGTTAGGTCAATTTTTGCCTCTAGAGATACCCCCCCCCCCCCCCCCAAATCATTACTGAGCCCCCTCCATAACTAATAGTATTTTTAAAATTACACTGTGCAAATCTTTTACCAGGCCTTTGAAACACTTTTTGACGTCTATCATTACTGTACAGGCAAAACCGGGACTCGTCGCTAAATAGATCATTAGCCCACACCTTCACCCCAAGCCACATGTTCCCTAGCATATTCCAAACGTGCACGTTGATGTACTGGTTTTAATTTAGGGCCTAGCGCTGCCTCGTATGGCCTAATTTGAACCTCTTTTAAGCGATTTCGGATGGTTTGCTTGCACACTCGCATAGGACCATACGTATTTGAAAACTGCGTCTGCAACTGAGTGCTGGTGGTGAAACGTTGTCTTGTGCACTATCTTGGTGATGAGTGGTTTTTCTTGGTCGACCTTGTCCTTGCCTTCTTTGGTTGGAGCCAGTTTCTCGATATCTACTTAAAATTTTGCAAACTACTCTGCCCTAAACCCTAGAATATTATATCTATCATTTAAAAAAAAAATTCAAAATTGGTTCATTATTAACGAAATTACAGCTTATTAATTTTGGCGTGCATTTTTGAATATTCGATAATTAATGGGCGTAGTGTATTTTTTCAAGATTGTTGTTTGTGCCTAAAGTCTAGGTGACAATATATTAAAATCAACATCTGTTAACTAATAAGTATCTCTAGAAATATATGTACCGAGTGTACAACTAAAAAGGGATGCTGGCTGTATCGTGGAAACCGTTTCCCGTACGGCTTGCGGAAAACAATATTTATTACAAAAGTGACAAAGAAAAATTGCTGGAAGTTATTTTCAAGTTTATAGGTTCGTCGCTAGGGGGCGTAACTATAGTGACCAATAAAAAAGCCGGATTTTCTCAAAAATCCTCATAGTAGACATGTATGAAAAGTGACATTCTTTCAATCTTTCTTGAGTTTTTGATCTACTTTTTCGTTTAGGAGGGGACAAATATTACTATGCAAAAATATTCACAACTTTGGTTTGGCTTACCGAAATTTGACAAATTTGAACTAGCTAAATAGGGATTCTTTTGTTTTATCAATTTAATAAAGAACGAAGTCGTTTTGAATTCAGTTGCGACAGCTAGAGGGCGCTATTTAGCAGAAACCGCCGAAACCGACACCGAAACTTATTTATACATGTTAAAATTTTTATTGTATACTGAAATCTAATCTATTTTATATAGGACGAGATCGATCTTGGGAACGGATTGAATTCTTCCCACCTAAAAAAAAAATCGACACAGAAAAATTTTATTTATATAGACAACACTACCTACGAACTTACCCAAAGTTAGCCGAACGGTGCGCGACAACTCACAAACACTGAGTTTCGGCGCGGCCGAAGGGTCGGCCGATTTTTGGCCGAAACCGAACCTGTCACCGAAACTAGATTTTTGGCCGAAGCCGAACCTTCGATCGGTCTTATTGATGAAACAAATTGCAGCAAAATTTCAAGTGGGCTGTGAAACAAAGGAAATGCAAGAAGGCTTTGATTTAAAATAGGAAATAGTGTACGTGTCAATTTTAAATGGGGAAAATTTTGATTTATTTCCTTAAAATTTGCGCTGCGTCAAAATGCCGACATTAAACGAAGAAGCGTTTGAGGTGCTTAAAGTTTTAAGGAAAGAAATTAAAATATTATTCATTTAAACTTGACATCTATTTCGTGTTTTAAAACAAAGACTTCTTGCATTTTTTTTTGTTTCACAGCTCACTTAAAATTTTAGTGCAATTTGTTTCATTAATGCAACGTCTATTATTAGTGTTGTAAATAATTTAAATTTACAGAACAATTTAAAGAAGTGTTGCGTTGATTATAACTTTGTAGAAGACACAATGATATGGTATTTGTACCTTATTGCCTACAAATACCGTATTAAAATGTCAGTTTGATCTTATGGAGCTCATTTTTATATTTTGTTTTCAATATATCCGGTTTAAAAAACAGATAATGGCTTGCGGTTTTCACAGATATTCTTCTTACTTATTCTACTTTTTGTTTAAGTTAAAAAATATATATCATTGCATTTAAAATTTTTAAGAAAAATGAAGAAATTGTTGATTCTGCTAAATAGCGCCCTCTAGCTGTCGCACTGGAATTCAAAAGGACTTCGTTCTTTATTAAATTGATAAAACAAAAGAATCCCTATTTAGCGAGTTTAAATTTGTCAAATTTCGATAAGCCAAACCAAAGTTGTGAATATTTTTGCATAGTAATATTTGTCCCCTCCTAAACGAAAAAGTAGAACGAAAACTCAAAAACGAAAGTTATCCAGAATTTTCATTAGATTGAAAAAATGCCACCTTTGATACTATGAGGATTTTTGAGAAAATCCCGCCTTTTGATTGGCTACTATAGTTACGCCCCTTCGCGGCCAACCTAGCAGCTTAAAAATAATTTCCAGCAATTTCCATTAGTCACTTTTGTAATAAATTAAATATTTTGTTCCGCAAGCCGTACGGTAAACGGGTTTCAAAATACAGCCGGCGCCCCTTTTTATTTGTACACCCAGTACTTACCCTACAGCAGCGCATTTACTTTTCGATTTCTTCCTTTTAGCTCTTTAAAAAAATTAAATTTTGCAAATACAGTTTTTTTCTAGTTTTTGCGCACCCTGTACAACGAAGTTAGTTTTTTTTTCTACTACTGTATAGATAAGTTAACTTTCGGGCCCTAGCAACACGACAGATAACGAAAGTAAACATTCGAGTTACCTGAATATTATACGTTGCTAGCTATGTAAAGTAGCGTTGCTAGCTATATTAAGTATTACTTTCGGTGCCAGGACAAAAAAATCGAACTGACAGACTCTGACAGTACTCAAATAACTAGTTGTCAACAATACTCAAATAACTAGTTGTCATGGATTGTTTTATAGGTGGAAAAAAAAACTTATTTTATCATTTTAATTTGAATAAAATCAAAGTTTATTACTTAATAATATATTGATCAGAGAACAGTAGTAGAAAAAATTTAATACATTACACGATGCCAAAGCCTTTTTTGGTGGTCGGAGGTATTAAATCACCTCGGCTTTGCCTCGGCAATTCAAAAACCTCCTTACACCAAAAAATTAACTTTCGCATCTAGTAGGTAATGTAAATAACTATTAATGTAAATCGTATTTATACGGGACCGACATCAAATTGGCCACATATGGGAAACATTTTATTGATGGAATATTGAAGGATTTTTTTATGCCGACTAACCTAAAAATGTATTTTGACATTTATGACGTGATTACTCGTTTAGCGGGAAAACTGTAAAAATATATTTTGTCATAAAAATTGGTATTAGATGACGAAATATCAAAAAAAGTTATTTGAAAAAGACGTTTAGATTTTAATTTTATGCTTGTTTACAACGTTTGAGGCAAAAATTCAAAAAATAATTTTTTTCCACTTTTTCAAAAAATATCCAATGTTATTTTCATATTCCCATTACTTTAATAAAAATGTGCTAAATGATTGAAAACCAATCAATCTATTAAACTATTACTTAAATATTTTTGTTATTTCTAAACGTTTTTTTTTGGTTAAAATATAGGCCCTGTATCCGACATCCATATTTACCGTGCGAGCAAAAATTATTTGCATCAAAGAGGGCCTTGCATCTAAGGACGTAATGCTTACCTGTTGGGTGTCAGTAACTACCTAAATTACCAATCAATCAGTTATTCCGTCATCTTTGACAGTCGTTACAAGTAATTTGATTCGTCGCTAATTTTTCCAATTTCTTGAACAATTCACACAATGGGCTTTACGGAACAGCACAAAACATTCACGGTTGAAGCGTATTTTCGAAACGGGGTTAGAGTAAATTGTGAGTGGCAATACAATCCGGGTTTGTGCATGGACGATTTTCACGAACATTTTCCTAACGTTGCTTTTATTGCTGGGGATTTTTATCATTGCCTGAAAAGAACCGTGGCTGTATTTAGGGAAACGGGTTCTATACAACACAAAAAAGGAGCAGGAAGACCATCTGTAAGAACAGAAGAACTTGTTGCAAACGTTCGTGAAATAATGCAAAATACGCTAACAAATTGTATAAGACGCCTGTCCCAAGAAGTGGGAAGATCTTATGGAACTTGCAGGACTATTCTTAAGAAGCAGCTAAATTTATTTTCTTATAAAGTGCAAGTATTCCAAAAAATACAAGCCGCAGATTTTGAAAGACGCAGGAAGAGACGTGTGAATTTATGCTTGGAGCATGGCGGTGGCCAATTTCAGCAATTTATGTAGGTAATTATTTTTCTTTTTCTTTCTGTATATTCTTACTTTGTTAATTTTGTAAACAACAAAAATAAATTTGTATTTGTCTATTTATTTTATTAGATACTCATTAGTTTGGCATATCATGTCATAATATGAATTTGACAACATTTTAACCTAGATTTGGTTAGGTATATCGTCCCCATATCATTGTGATCAAAACCAAGCCCTACGTTTTTTAATCCAATCCCTCTTTGATGCAAATAATTTTTGCTCGCACGGTACCATTTAAAGTTATGTTTGGACCAATATGCTTATTATAAAGGATCGTTATTTCTAATTTGAAAAAGATTTCTATAAATGGCCACTCAAACTAATAGATTAATATCCTAAATTCGTGGGAGTATAAAGGTAATATTGGATATTCTTTCAAAAGATATTTAAAAAAATAGTTTTTGAATTTTTGCAGGAAACTTTATAAAGGGGCATAGAAGTAATTTCTTTCAAATGATTTTTCTCGATATCTCGTCATCTAATGCCAATTTTCATGACAAAATATATATTTTACTATTTTCCCGCCAACCGGGTCACCCATTATGCAGAGATAATCGGCATAAATAGGTTTTTCAATATTTCATCAATATTTTTTTTTCATATGTGGACAACAACAAGCAAAAGAAATTATGAAAAATTACTTTTGTCAAAAAACTAAAAATAACAAATTTTACAAGTAAGTACATACTGTATTTGAAAAAAAATATATTTTTGCGTTAAAGTCCTTAATTTCATTTTAAATATTTTTTCGACACTTACATCGTAGATATGCTTAAAATTTCCTAAATATTTTCCATTTCCACATCCTACATCAACCAAAATTGCTCCTGGAGCAAAAGAATCCACAAATTCCAGAACGTTAGGCCACGGTTTATGCCTGGTGTCACTAAAATGCCCAGCTATATTGTTATACACTTCGTGCACGTGTAGCGCTTCCAACTTTGAAGCAACACTATCTTTGATTTGACAGGTCTGACTGTTTTGTACTTGACAGTTCCTTTGAAACGAGTCGCATTTAGATTTGTAAGGACACGAACACTCTCCTTGTAACACTTTTCTAAAGGTAAATGAGACCCGGGTACCTCGTTTTAAAGATGAGAAACCGTCGTTTGATTGGTTCTTTACCACGTCGAATTTTCTTGGGACGATACCGTGAGTCCAGTCGTATCTGCTTCCACCTATTAAAAAATTATTATATTATACTATTTTAGGGAAAAACCTATTAAGTACCTACCTATAGAATTCAATTTTTACAGATTGTTATGAAAATTACTTATTATTTTTAAACCCGTATATACAGTGTGTCTACTTAAGTTGGAACCATACGGAAATATTTTTTATTATGGGTTTTATGGAAAAAAGTTATTCTTCATAAAAAGTTCTGCAGTGCGTTGGCATTTATAAAATACATTAGAAATGGCAGCTTTACTAAGTTGTGAAGAAAAAATAGAAATTGTTTTAAATGTTGGAGACAATTACAAAATACGTAGAGACGCAGCAGATATTTTTAATAATAGACATCCGCATCCTAAATTTTCATGCTAAATAACTGTAATTGCATATTTGAATATAACTTTTAATTCGAAATAACTTTTCTCACAACTTTCATTTGTATTGTCAAAAATAAAGGTACTTTACTCTTGAATAAAATTCGTAATTTCTGATATACCTTGTATATGACAGAAATTTTGATAACTGAAGGTTGCATTTTAAGTTTAAGACCATGCATAACTTTTTATGAAGAATAACTTTGTTCCATAAAACCAATAATAAAAAAGTTTTCCATATGGTTCCAACTTAAGTAGACACACTGTATATACACTGCGTTTTTTTTAACGCGGGCCATAGGGATTTACATGGTAAATCTTTAAGCCTATGTTAGGCACATTTGTATGAAACAAATAATATTAAAACTTGAAAATAGATAAAATATGAGATGGGAGGAAGAAGTTAACATACAATCTGTGCAAAAAATCTCCATGAGATACCCAAAAAAGCTCTTTTTATTTTTTTAAATTACACTTTTTTACCCCCTTGTAATTTATGTAATTGACTACCTTAGATAAAGAAAATTGACACGGCTGTCACTATTTTCCTGACTTTCATGAAATTAGTTTAAATTATTAAACTTTATTGAAATAAAAGTTCTGCTTTAGAATTATTAAGAAAATTAATACATTTTAAACTACTTAAAATAAAACATATTTAATACAAACTAAATAATCATCAACATTGTATAATTTCGGTACAACTTGCCAAATATTATAAAAATGTCACATACCAGTTAATGTCAAATATACCTGGATAAACTTAATATACAGGGCTGGGCAAAACAGCGTGATATTATATCTTAAAATGGTATTTTTCAATATTTTGCGTTAGTAAAGTAATACAAACATGGTCCTAAATTGGATATGAGACCACAAGAAATATTTGTGTAAAATTTCAACTCGTAGTTCTCAATAGAAATGTGCCTAACATAGACTTAAAGATTTACGATGTAAATCCCTATGGCCCGCGTTAAGAAAAACGCACTGTATATATATAAAATATATAAACAACAAACTGATATTTTTTTTTAATATTGCTCCGCTATAAGCGAATATATTCACCATGTGAACTTTGAAATTGATGGCCCGCCGCAACTGTACAGGGTTATCCAACCAAGACTAGACAAGGCGATTTTTTTACTTTTCCTGTACTTTTATAAAAAAACTGAAATAGCCATCTTAAGGTTGAATTCTCAACGTCATTCAATCTATTGCCAACCTATAACCTATTTCGCGTTAATTTTTTGAGTTTATTATTTTAATAACTAACATTTAAAGAAAACCAATATCGTCGGTACATTATTTAGGTAGTATCTGATATATTACAAAAATATCTATTTATTTCATTGCTAATTTTGGGAGAATTGTATAGTGAAAGAACAATGAGTGACAATGACATAATAATGTTTAAAAAAATCTTACCCGATATTTTTCGCTATACAATTCTCCTAAAATAAGTTATAAAATTCCTTGATATTTATTAAAAATGCCAATTATTACCTATAGAATATCAAGTCGATACTGATTTTCTTTAAATTTTGTATAAAAGCTAGAAAACATAAATAAATCTACGCGAAATAGGTTATAGGTTGGCAAGCATGTTGATACTCCCACCTTAAGTCATTTTCTCCCGCGAATTCGAATATCTTCAGCAAAAAACAATTGAACATCAAACAAAAGTACTAGGGGTCACTTTGATATTTTTTTAAATGATATGCCGTATTTTTAATGAGCTTATCCGATTTCTCATATAAATTTTGATCTAAAATGTTGGATTTTTAATTCAAAAACGCCTTTTTTCTTCAGTTTTAAATTCGGAAAATGTTCGTCTACCGTACGATTAATACCTGATAGATGGATACCCGTTTCACCTGTTCACCCTTTAACCTGCTTTAAAGTGTCCGTCAGTTAGACAAAATAATCAAGTGTCAAATTTCTATATATTTTTCACGAATTAATTACAAATAATGAAATATTCTTTAGAAGAACGGCTAAGTGTAATAAAATTATATTACAAAAGTGGAGAGAATGCTCGACAAACACAAAGAACATTTTTTGAGAGTTTCCAGAGACATATTTCAGTGGATACAATTCTCAGAATTAAGACCCTATTTGAAGAAAGTAAGACATTGAAAGATAAGCCAAGAAAGATGAAAAGACGGAATATAAGGGATCGAGCTATTGTTCAATATTTTACTATAAATCCGAAGAGTTCTATTCCGCAAGCGGTACGAGAAGTAAGGTATGGTCCAGGGCTCCGGAGAGTAAGCTATGGAACAGTTCACAGAACTTTAAAAAAATGTGGTCTAAAACCATATTGCATCCTTCCCGTTTAATACTTAACACAGCTTCAAAAAGAACTGCGATTTCGATTTGTTGCTTCAATGCTGATGAGAGAGCAAGACGAAGATTATAATTTATATAATAAAATTCTATGGAGTGACGAAGCGTCATTTACAACATCGGGGGTATACAATCGGAAAAATACAAGATACTGGGCAGCAGTTAACCCTCATAGATATGAAATGATAAAGTTTCAAGGTTGGAGCTCACTTAATGTTTGGTGTGGGATGTTAGAAAATCGAATTATTGGACCACTATTTTATCGTGGCTCTTTAACAGGCCGAAGATACCTCCATTTTCTTCATAACGATATCGAGGATTTCTTGGAAAGGTTGCCATTGCAAGCCTACAACAATATCATTTGGCAGCAGGATGGTGCTCCGCCTCATGCAAATCGAGAAGTGGTAACATACCTAAACGAGCGTTACAATCAGTGGATTGGCCGTAACGGAACAATTCATTGGCCACCAAGTAGCCCCGATATCACGCCAATGGATACATTTTTATGGGGTCATTTAAAAAATGTAGTTTATCAACGACCCAACAGAAGTCTGGAGGACATTCAGCAAAAAATTATAAATGAAATTAATAGACTTAACATAGAACACATAGAACAATTATATTATTGAGATTAAAGTTATTCACTTTAGTTTATAGTTTTTTCTAATATGTCATACTTTTTTTATACGTAAGCAATAATAGATTTGCAAAAACTACTAAATTTGTAATTAATTCGTGAAAAATATATAGAAATTTGACACTTGATTATTTTGTCTAACTGACGGACACTTTAAAGCAGGTTAAAGGGTGAACAGGTGAAACGGGTATCCATCTATCAGGTATTAATCGTACGGTAGACGAACATTTTCCGAATTTAAAACTGAAAAAAAAAGGCGTTTTTGAATTAAAAATCCAACATTTTAGATCAAAATTTATATGAGAAATCGGATAAGCTCATTAAAAATACGGCATCCCATTTAAAAAAATATCAAAGTGACCCCTAGTACTTTTGTTTGATGTTCAATTGTTTTTTGCTGAAGATATTCGAATTCGCGGGAGAAAATGACTTAAGATGGCTATTTCAGTTTTTTTTATAAAAGTACAGGAAGTCAAAAAATCGCCTTGTCTAGTCTTGGTTGGATAACCCTGTACAGGGTGATCATGTATAATGTTATCCCCATTTAACTTCTTTGTTTCGCAATTAAGAAAAAAATGTTAAATACAAAAGTTGTAGGATTTAATGTAAACTTCTTGCAAAATATATCTTCGTAGATACAGGGTTTTGCATAAAAGCGTGACAGATCAAAGTTATATTTTTTGTTGCATTATTGGATTCTACGAAAAAATTCTAAACATAATTTATATATACCAGTGTATATCTAAATTGAACCGTTTTCAACTTATTGATGTTTGAAAATTACTATTATATAAGAAAACAAGGTCATTCAAGTCAAGATGTATTGTTTCCATGGATAACAATATTAACAATGGTAACTTAATAAATTTCGAAAAAAACTCGAAAAACATAAATTGCCAGTTTTAATAAACAGTAAGAATTTCTATTCAAAAGTGCCTTATTCTATTCAAGAAAAGCAGTCGATTTTAATGGTTTATAATAAAAATAATAATAATGTGCAAATGGCACAGCAAGAACTACGAAGAAATAATGCGCGTATGCACGTTCCCTGTAAACAGACAATTAGAAAAATATTTATTAGATTTCCTGTCCCAAGAAGTGGGAAGATCTTATGGAACATGCAGGACTATTCTTAAGAAGCAGCTAAATTTATTTCCTTATAAAGTGCAAATATTCCAAGAAATACAAGCCGCAGATTTTGAAAGACGCAGGAATTACTCTCAATGGTATACCCAAAATTTATTGGAAATAAATGATTTATTAGACCTGACATTTTTTTCGGATGAAGCTTGGTTCCAACTCTCCGGTTATGTGAATTCTCAGAATACACGCATGTGCAGTGAAAATCCCCATTTCCCCCCCAATGTTTTGAATCCATTTGTGGAGCAATTACTTGACGACGAACTACGTTTTGGATATTTTCAACAGTACGGTGCAACCGCCTATACAGCCGCCGAAACTATTAACTACTTACGCAATTTTTTCGACGACAGATTGATCAGTTTTCGATCAGACATTGAATTCCCACCTACATCACCTTGTTTAACGGTTATAGATTACTTCGTTTTTCCTCAAAGAACACTATTTTTAAAACACCAGTTGCAAATTTAGAATAATTACAAGAAGAACTATCCAAGAAAGTGGTAACATTTCTCCAGAGATGCTGGTCAACACTTTCGAAAATATGAAGAGACGTGTGAATTTATTTTGGTGGTGGCCAATTTCAGCAATTTATGTAATTATTTTTCTTTTTCTTTCTGTATATTCTGACTTTGCTAATTTTGTAAACAACAAAAATAAATTTGTATTTGTCTACTAAGGGTATGGTCCGAAAGTAACTAGTGTCGTGGTTTAGCGTTCCGTAATTAACCAAATGTAGCGGTAACCAAAAAATAGGTTTATTTTGGAACACGGTTTTCGGATATCACGTCACCCAAATGTCAAAATGCTCACCGGCTTAAACGCCCGGTTACAAGCGGTTCCTCCTGTCACTTGTCATTATTATGAAATATTTTGTTTGTTATGAATTTAATTTCAAAATGTTTGGCCGTTGGTTGGTAATTTATTAAGTTTTTCAGAGAATCAATCTCAATCAAATTATAAGAAGTAAGTGTATTTAGTATTTCTGTAAATTATCATTCTGTCATGGACTTTTCAAAATTAAAGGTTATGCTTTTAACGAACATGGTGATTTTTCGTCCCGAATATAACCGGATTTTTATGGTTGATCTGTCATTTGTCGCGGTTAACAGTGGTTACTGGTGGTGATATTCGGACCATACCCTTATTTTATTAGGTACTCATTAGTTTGGCATAATATCATGTCATAATATGAATTTTAACCTAGATTTGATTAGATATATCGTCCCCATATTATTGTGATCTAAACCAAGCCCTACGTTTTTTAATTCAAGCCCTCTTTGATGCAAATAATTTTTGCTCGCACGGTAGTATATTTTCAGCTTATCATATAGGATTGTCAAACCGATTTGATGCAAATAATTTTTGCTTTGTCACTTGTCAATTTTATTTTAGGCTAGTAAAATGTGATTTTCTCCCGGCTTAAAAAACATTCTTACCTGACATTACCAGCAAGGACCTTTGAGGTAACAAAACGCAATAATGTTTATCTTCCTTCTTAAATTCCATCACAATGGGCGATCCTAACGATAGACACATAATGGGATCTTCACAAGCACTGTGAGTGTCAACGTGATGCGGTATTCCCTGTCCGGGGGAGTAGTGGTTCACAGTCAGTTGATCTGGTTTAAAATTAGTGAACTGTGGATGTGTTATCGACAGTCTTGTCCATAAAGCGTCGCATTCTGATGGTATTGGTTCATCTAAGGGTTTGTCCTTATCTACATTATTGATGTCATACCTACATACATAAATATAATAAAAATATAGCTTTAATGCCTCAAAAACGGTAGAGTAATTAGTAGATGTAGTGAACAAGTAATAAGCTGATATATTGAAATTGATTCTAGTTAGATATTCAGACAATAATGTCTTCAACAATAATAATTTAAAAAAATGCTTGATTCTAAAAATGTGAACAAAATTTGTTTGGAGTTAAAACATCTTTGCTTGACCCTAGTTTGAGTTTAGTGATCGTATTCTGTATTAAACCTAATCAGGGACTAACCAAAACACCGTGCCGGTCTCTACACACATTCGAGTCATGTATAAGCGACGTCAGCAAAGATAACCGGCCGCGTAGAACATGCGGCAAATGACTGTTATGTCTGAATTCTGATTGTTATTCAAAAGTAATTCCGAAAAAGCTAAAAAAAATTAATATATTAACAATTTGTTTTTAAAATCTGTAGGGAAAAAAATAATTGTAGACAAACGACATATTATATATACCTAACTTAAACTGAAAAATTCAAAATAAAATTAAGAAATGAATACTATAATTGCAGTACCTAAGTACCTACTATTTAAATTATTATTATTGCTTACTTATAAGCTTTTAGAAATAAGGTTTATGTGGGTATCAATAATTAACTTGTTAAGTTGTGGATACTTTAAACAAGTAAATGCCGTGTTAATTTCTTGGCGCGTGCGTATGTAAATAGGGTGGTTGTGCCGAGAACGGTTTTCACGAATTTTTATTTTTACGATAAGGGTTTGTGACTTGAAAAAAACTTGTTCTTAGTAATTTACGTCTAGAAAAAAAGGTCGATGTAAATATAGTTCAGATGCAAAAAATGTACCTTTGTGAAATAAAATTATTAAAAATATCTTTTTATTACAAAAAATCAAAATTTAGCGAAAAAGCTCTCCCAATCTATAGACTTTTCTAAGTTTTTAATTACTAATTAAGAAAATTAGGGAAAGAAGCGCCAAGTTCTGCATAGAAACTTCATCTTGAACATGTATATGTCGTAGGCTGATAGTGAAATCCGTCATTTCATGAAAAGCCTAGTCATATCATGAAGCGTCGCTAAAAGGTATATTGGCAACTCGTTTGTTTGTTGTTCCCAGAGCATTTTTTTTTAAATTTAATTTAAATTTTATTTTTATAAAATAATAGTTCTGTCTGAGCATTCAGACCGTAAACAAGTAAAAATTCACGGCTCCGATAAAATATCTCTTTTTTGTGGTACCTAGTTTATCTTCATTAGGTGAAAAAAAAATGAATAATGAGTTCGGATGATGATAGTGAAAGTGAAAACCGAAAACGAAAACGAGAGAAACTTAGCAAACAACAAATAGATGCTATAATTATTGGTACACCACAGCATCAATATCCTACAAAAAATTCCACTTCCAAACCCAATTATTCTGCAAAAATGCAAGCCATTATAAAAAAAGAATATCTACACCTGTTTTATTTATCTACAACAAAAGAAATGACACGCTTGGAATTTGCTGATATATGGAACCAACAACAATCAGAAAAAAGCGATGTTATTATTAAGACGTCACGGGGATTCCTACTAAAAACAGACAGTGAAAAGAAAAAGATAAAGCAGATTTTAGATACCATGGTTAATAAAAAAGTACTTACTTCTTTTAAAGAAACAAATACAAACACAAAGCCTGCAACGGATAACCATGCAACCTCATACTCATGTGTTATTGCATCGGTTGAAAAGGATATAACAGATGAGGAAATTAGTGAACATCTAAAAAGCAAAGCAATATTACATAGATACTGCAAACGAATAAAATCAAAGGCTACCAACAATGTAACAACTTTAATCCGCATAATAACAGGAGACTTGGGGTCTTTTGAAAAACTTCTGAATAATGGATTTTTATATAAATATAGAGTGTACCCGGTTTTTCCTAGTAAGCCCCCAGAGCCTCTACCGATCCCCTGCGGAAAATGTGCTCAGTTTACGCATACCACGGAACTCTGCCCAAACTCCGTTACTTGTCAAAAATGTAAGGGAAAGCACCACACCAACAGTTGTACCACAAATCTACCTGAAAAATGTGCGGCGTGTAATTCAGAAGACCACCAAGCCTGGTCAACAAAATGTCCGAGACGACCAACAAAACCCATTGAAGGTATACCAAACACTAAAATCAAACCTATGAACAAAAAATCTACAGATATAGACTCAAAAAAAACTAAGAAAAGCCGAATTCATCAACCAATAACTATTCATGACCACATTGTAGAAACCTATATTACCAACCTCAATGACGACATCAAAACGGATCGGCAAGAGCTTATAAACAAACTTAAAAGAAGATTTGTAGACCTCTACAATATTGACACAACACCAGTCTTTAGCGGAAACCGCCTTTATATACTAATGTTTGACATGGAAGAACAACCTAGTAATGGATCACCAACTGAACCCACCGAAGGTCTGAAAATATATCAAAATGTCTAAAATAAAATTTGTCTATGCCAACATCAATAGTTATGCTTCCAAAAAACATCTGATACATTATTTTGCTCAAACTAACAATATAGACTGTATTGCTTGCGTGGAAACAAAGTTGAGGGAGGACACTACTGCACTTAATAACTGGGATATACTACAACAAAAGGGAAACATTGTAAATACTAACATAAGAGGCGGTTCATTAGTTCAAGCAAATCCAAAGATCAAGCTAGGCAAAGCTAATCCACCTGCAATAAATAATAACCTCAACAGCTGTTTACATTTTACCATACCTTTCCAGGAAGACAAGCTGCATATTTTTTTGGTCTATATTCATCCCACATCACCTATAGAAGATACAATTTTCACTAAAGCAGCATTATATAAATATTCTATAATAATTGGGGACCTGAATCCAAATGTTATGAAGAGACAGCAAATTGACTTATTTACCCACAATTCAAACTTGGTTAAAATAAAAACACCCCCAACTTTCATTATGGCTAATAATCCGAGTAGCACACCTGATATGTTTTTATGTACCCGCAATATAGTTAAAAATATTGAAACCAGCTTAACCCCAGACCTCGGCAGCGACCATCTTGCTATTTTGTGGACGTTGGATATTGAACTAGCTCCACAAGAAGAACATATTGGAGAAATCAAATATAATCTGGCAAAGTGCAACATGGAGGTAGTAAATCGTAAAATGTTGGATTTTGTGCAGAAAAGTCCAGGGATGGGTGAAGCGTTTATTGACAAGTTTAATAAGAAGCTAACAGAATTGGTACAGGAGAATTCGCCGAAGTTAAAAAATACATTTTTTAATTATGAACTTCCACCATTTATTGTTACATTAATTAAAAAAAAAAGACAATTATACAGACAAATAAAACAAAATGATAATAATGTGGTGTCAAAAAGACAATTTAATGAATTAAATAAAAACATACATAAACTTATTAACGAGTTTAAACAAAGCAAGTGGGTTAACTGTTGTAATAATATAAATAGACTGCAAGGAAAGAACTACTGGTCTGAAATCAAAAAATTAACAAAATATAAAACGTCTATATCGTCAATACCACCACTGGAGCATTATAATGTGTTATACGACAGTGACCAGGGTAAAGCTAATGCGTTTTCCTTGTATTTTGAGAGCCTATATAAGAAAACCCAAGAAAATAATGCAGATGAACAAACTCAGATAGTAAACAATTGGTTTGAACATTTTTTCCAAATAAAACCACAAAATAATATAGAAATTAAAGAAGATGAATATTTTGAAGTCCTTTCCTCTGGCCAAAACACATCACCTGGGTTTGACAACATCAATAGAGATATTTTAAGAAAACTTAGTAATGAAGTCCATAAAAAAATTAGAGAGATGTACAGTTTTTGTCTGAGCAATAGCATTTTTCCAGAAGCTTGGAAGAGAGGAGTGGTCATCACTATACCAAAACCGCAGCTTGATCACTCAAGAGCCGAGAACTACCGTCCCATTACACTTTTACCAGTAATGGGAAAAAACTTTGAAAAAATTATACGCAATAGAATAATCAAAGAAGTGGGACATAAAATACCTAAACATCAATTTGGATTTAAGTCTGGCCATTCTACAATTCACCCTCTCACTATTTTAACATCAAACATCCAATCTGCAAATATAATGGGACTTAGCAGCGCAGCAGTATTTTTGGATATCAAAAAGGCATTTGACAGCGTCTGGCATAAAGGCATCCTCTTTAAATTATATCAACTTCAGTGTCCGACCTTTTTAATCTGGATTGTCAAGCATTTTTTGGAAAACCGCATAAATGTTGTCAAAGTAAATGGAGTCTCTTCAATACCATTTTCTTATGCGCAGGGAACACCTCAGGGCTCACCACTGTCACCCCTTTTATACAATGTTTTTTGCTTCGACATCTTCCCAGAGATAAATCAAGTTTTGCCAGAAATACCATACTTAGTACAGTTTGCCGATGATACCTCAATGATAGTTCATCATACAAATGCAGCAAAAGCAGTGCAAGCACTACAAATAGCACTTAATGGGGTTGTAGTGTGGTTTCGGAAGTGGAAATTAAAAGTGCACCCAGAGAAAACTCAGTTTATAATTTTCCATCATAAACTTAAAAACTCATCGCCAACTATTAAAGTTCTGAACCACCAAGTAAACCCACAGTCACATATTAAATACTTGGGGATTCATTTTGATCACAAACTGAATTTTAAACATCATCTAACAATTACAAAGAAGAAAATGATAACCAGAAGTAAACATTTTAGAAATCTCACTTATAAAAATGAAGGAATTAACTGTAAAACTGCTTCTCATATATATAAAATGTTGGCACGACCAATGGTGGAGTATGGCCAAATAATTTTCAGCGCTTGTAGAAAACCTGCCGTAAATATTATAGAAACAGCCGAAAGAACAAGTCTTCGCAAGATTACTAGGATGAGACACCCTACCAATCCACTGCATAACCCATCTAATGATTACCTCTATGAAAAAACAAAAGTTGAACCAATTATCCAGCGATTTCACCGACTTACTGAGAAGTTTACAAACAAGGCTACGAATATTAATATAATAGAACCATTTATTATGAACTTTCCCAACCAATACCCTAGAAAAAGACAATTCCCAGAAAGGACAGTTTTTGAGACTCTGACAAACTAGTTTTTTTTTTTTTTTTGTATAAATAGTATCACACTTTCTCCAAAAATTATTTTTGTGATTTACCTTATTTTTTGATGTAAATTAAGGGCTGAAAGACCTTGGTCGATAGCCTTTTAGACTTTTGTCTAATAAATATGTTTTAATAAAATAAAATAATATTAGTTGAAAAAATTGAAAAAAATGCTCTGGGAACAACGAACAAACCAGTTGCCAATATACCTTTTAGCGACGCTTCATGATATGACTAGGCTTTTCATGAAATGCCGGATTTTAATCAAATACCAACAAATATCCCAGAAAAAATTACTTTAACATTTTGCTGAACTCTGGTTTTTTAACATTAAAACACCAAACTTGCCTAAACTCAAATCCAAAATGTTTCACCAGCCTATGCTTCATATTCCCTGATACCCCATTTTTAAAGTTACACAATGCAAGTAGTCCATCCTCTTCCACGGCACTAACAAAATCTTCAACAAGTTGTAAACCAGGGGGTAACAGGCCCCACATCTTCTGATCATTTGAATTTGGTACATTTTCCACGTAAAGTAAGTAAATGGGTTTATTGTCCTGAGCTATATTTAATTTACCATTAAAACTATTGTAGGCACTTAACGCTGATTCTACGTTCAGGTATGATACAAAGCAGCAAGATTTTCCAGGAAGTAATGTTATATTTGTGAGGGTACCGTTTTGGCTGAAGTGTTCGAAAAGTATTTCTTCTGTTAGGCCACAAACCAAACCTGCATTACATATTGCTAAATTCTAAAACGGAAAGTAATGCAGATATTTAAGAAACTTCGGTATACCGAAACTTCTTTTGTTGAAGATAAAGTAATAAAGTATGATGCCTATAAACTTACCTTCGTAGGCAATGTGGAACATATTACCTCGGTTTCTTTTTTAAGAACATGTTGAAATTTTAGCAACTTTCGGTCCAATTTTCTTTGTTTACCGATTGAATTTTTCTCAGGTTCTGCCATATATAAAGCAAAAAACAAATCATAAGAAATTTTTAAATATAAAATTGTAGAATTTAAAAGAAAAATAAAGTTAGGTTAAGTGGTTAAACAGAGGAATGATAGGTCGACCGGGTCGGCGCCATTGAACATATAGGCACTTTCCTTTCGCCTTTTTTAAACAGCATGCTTGGATCGCTTCGCGAACATCTTCGTATAATCATATGAGAAATAGGTAATGAAGATAACTTGCGGCAAAGCTAGTTTCATATAGATGCGAATTTTATTCTCATTGGTCGATTTTAAATTCAATTTTAGTGAATCAGACAATGAGAATAATATATATTTGCAATTCGCGTCTATGTGAAACTAGCTCAAGGGGGGAGGAAGGAGGAAAAATCTTTGCTGGGCTGAGTTAAATTTTTAAAAGGAAAGCTCAACTTTAGCGGTTCACGTTGCTTTGCTATTTAAAAATAACTAAGGGAACCCAGTCGCCGTGCGGTATTCGCACAAGCAAGTCGACCAAAAGCAAATAAACCAAACCCTTTTTTGCGAGAAAGTTTTCTTTTTCGCTATCAGTGTAGGTGGTTTCCATTTGTTTTTTTAAACAGCATAAAAAAGTAAAAATCTTGCCTAAATAAGTTGTCAAAGGAACTCTTCGCGAACAACTTCGTATGATATAATAAATAGAGAGGGGCATACTTAACCGCGGCAAGGGGGGAGGATACAATTTTTACGATGTTAAATTTTTAAAAGGAACTCTCAACATAGCCATTGTCTAAGTGCTATTTAAAAGAAGCATAAAAAGATGTTAAAGGAAAATACCTTGTAATAAGTTAAACTTCGTTATTTTTACTGTGGAAAAAATCAAACGCATTTTTTTCTGTGGTTGATGACAAGCAAATGCCAGATGACAGAAGAAGAAAATAAGTTACGTCTTTTCCACGACCCAAAAATGGCTGTTAGTTTTTCTAATGATATTTGGAAAAATTGGGAAAAGAATGGCAGACAAGAATTGTAAGTTAATTCAATAGTACTATGTAACAAGAATTTTAATTTTCTTTCACCTATTATAGTTCATTTGGCTTTTTCTGGCCTTCTTTAAGGTGACGCCAACTTGTGGCGGTTTGTAAACATAATGCCATGTAGCTATTCTATATTTTCTTTATGTAGTTTAGCATAAAATTTAGGTACTTACTTGTACTTGTTTAAAATGCTTTATTTAAAGTAACAAATTGTCATTAATTAACAATGTTAGGATGACTGTTCCGATTTTGGTATTTTATTACCCAGATTTCAGTGAACATGTGTCTGCCAAATGGTTTTTATGTGGTTTACATTTACAATTTGGTCCCCTCCTTTTGCAGCTTCTTTCATTGGTTGTGAAGGTAAAAGGGCTGTTAAAATTTAAACGAGAAAATATATTCAATTCTTCATCAAACATGATGGAAAAAGTAACAGGTTTAGTATGAAACTCAGTATGAAAATTATACCTACCGATTATAGATTACCATATCTGCTCAGATGTTTAGCGAAATCAGCTATGTCCTTCATCACAATTACCTAAGTTCCACTTGCTTGCAGTGCTGCAAACTCCAAATTTAGGATTGTTTGCAAGGTGTTTGTAAATTACCTGCACCCTCAATATCCATCCATTACTCGCAATTTTACCTGCATAGGTATAAAACAAGGAAATATAGGTTACAAAATTAACAAAACTTATTCATACAAAGTATTATTTAAAAAAAAATCAATTTATGGATGGCTAACAGTACCATCCCCAGGTGGCCCCTATTAGCACTTATGTCATTTAAGTAATACAACTCGAAGATTGACAACAACATTCTAAAATAATTTTTTTTTATTAAAATAATTTGTTTACTTATTTCATGATAATATACTACAGAATAATATTTTAAATGGTATGGCAGCACAGTACAAGGTATATCCCCACTGTTGACAAGTAGATCTGCGACCTCTCGCCGAGAAATTGGCATCGGGCCAAAATACTTAGGGTGCTGGAATCTTATGGAGTAAGAGGTTCTTATCTAGATGTCTTCAGTGACTACTTGAATGACAGAACACAGCCAGTTAAACTTGGACATACAATAAGCAACCCGCTCCAGATTAAAATTGGCATTCCACAGGGGACGGTTTTCTGGCCAATTCTGTTTATATCATTTTTATTAACATATTAACACATAATGGTTCAGTAATATCATGCTGATGACACTGTGGTTGTTTTTCTGTGGGACTCAGTGAAAGACTGTGCAACTGATGGTGGACTGGATGGTTGGACTCATTTAAACTGTCAATAAATGTCTCAATAACCAACTATATCGTCTTTTCACTCACATCTGCAAACCGTCCAGAGTATAACAATTTTTAGATAGATAGCCTTGACAGGCATTTGCCTAAAGTTGATTGCACAAAATATCTGGGAATTAATTGACAAACACCTGAAATATGATCAACAAGTACTTAGATTAACAGAAAACATCAGAATGTTAATATTTAAATTTTATACAATCAGAAAAATTTTAAATAAGCAACTTCTAATCCTGCTATATAAGGAAATTGTTGAGTCACTGCTAGGGTTGTGGATTTGACCGGTCAATTTGTTTTTGGTCAATTGACCAGTCAATTGACTGAAATAAATAAAAATTTAAAAATGCAGTGGATGAACCTAACTATACTTGCCAAATTTCTTATTTTGTATTTTGGAAAAAAATAATTTTTTATAACAAGTTTTGCTTGTTCTGAAAAGTCTATTGCCATACCTAAATTTTATACAGGGTGGTCAAATGGATGATATAGTTAGGTCCATCCAGGTACACATTCTATAAGTGTATATCTCAATAGTTGCTCCACGGTAGATACATTTCCCTTTTACTTTGTTTTCTTCTCTTATTTCGGTAAAACAATTTCAAATTTTGGTTTTGGACTTCCCCAAACTCATCGTAAATGCGACGTCGCGTCGTTAGTTCACAAAAATGCAATGCAAGTGCAAACCTAAACTCTGGCAAATACGAAATGAAAATAAATAGACTGAGAAGGAAATGTCTATAAAAATGGTATAAAAAAGAATAACAATAACTTCTCTATTCCTTTCCTTCATTGTGATTCAATCCGTTCCGGGAACCACTAATAAACGAGGCGGACTATTGGGATCCAGAATCAGGTGTTATTGTTTTCTTAAATAACGACGCTATAACGATACACTAAACATCATCCTGGGTGGTAGGAGGTAATCTGGACAGATCACAAATGCATAAATAATAAAATAAAATTGATATATTTTGACCGAATTTGACCTGTCAAATACGTCATGGTCAATTGACCATGCCCAACTCTAGTCACTGCTTAGGTACTGCATGATTGTTTGGGGTGGACTCTACTACCAGAACACATGTTAGTTTAAATATTGCACAAAATTATATTTTAAGAATAATAATAATAATAATAATAATAATAATAAATTTCTTTATTTCAAGTCATAAACAAAAGAATACAAAATGAAATGACGTCAAAAAAAAGGCGAAAAAACAGTGCACGTTCTTCACAGACAATTCAAACTAGATAGTATCAACAAAGTCACTTAAATTATAGGGTTCTAAATTAATTAACAGTTTTCTGATTTCCCCTTTGAAAAGTTTTTGCGAATTTATTTGTTTGATCTTATTTGGCAAAGCATTAAACAGTTTTAAGCACATATAATGAGGACATTTTTCAGTAAGAGTTAATCGGTGTACTGGGTACGAGACATCCAATGTTCTTGTTCTATATTCATGGTTTACCCTTAGATTAAACATATCTCTGTTTTTAAAGAAAAACATTAAACATTCATAAATATAAATTGCATAAACCGTCAACATTCCTAAATTTTTAAAAACATTTCTGCAACTTTCCCTGTATTCCATCTTCCTTATAACTCTTACTATTCTTTTTTGGGCTATAAAAATGTTCTGGATTGAACTGTGTCTACCCCAAAAAATAATGCCATAACGTATTAGTGATTCAAAATTTGCATAATAGAGTGTCCTGAGAATGTTTTCCTTTACATACTTTCCAACAACCCGTATTCCATAACAAACCGAATTTAATTTTTGCTCCAAATTATCTATATGATATGACCAATCAAAGTGTTCATTAATATGTATACCTAAAAATTTTGCATTTTCTGAAAAATTTAGTTCGTTATTATCTAATTCTACAGTTGGAGGTTTATCTACTGCTGACTGTTTTGTTCTAAATAAGATAATTTTGGTTTTATCCCTATTTAAAATAAGCTTATTTTTTGTGAACCAATCTGTCACCAGTGCAAAAAAGTGTCTTGCCCTAGTGAGCAGATTTTCCAGATCTTCATCCCCAACAATTAGATTCGTATCATCTGCAAATTTAACAATATGTTGATTCGGTTTATCAGTTATGAAATCCAGGTCATTAATAAACAATATAAATAAAATTGGCCCTAAAATACTACCCTGCGCTATTCCTATATCATTAATAAGTAATTCTGACTTACATGTGTTTCCTCTTTTTGTGATTGATACCGTTTGTTTTCTATTTTTTAGATACGATACAAACCAGTTTTTGGCATTTCCCCTGATTCCATATATTTCCAGTTTTTTAATTAATAGTTCCCTGTCTAGACAGTCATATGCCTTTGATAGATCTAAAAACATCCCAAGAGCCATTTCACCTTTTTCGAGGTGGTCAATAAGAAATTGTACAAATTGAAAGATAGCCGTTTGTGTGGATCTTCCTTTTATGAAACCATGTTGATATTCGCTAAATATGTTGCATTCTTTTATGAAACTAACTAATCTACTGCTCATTGCTGATTCAAAAATCTTAGAGAATCCAGGTAGCAGACTTATAGGCCTATAGTTGTCTAAACTTTCGGGATCTCCTTTTTTATATACAGGTTTAATCAATGCAATTTTTAAACTTTCCGGGAAAATGCCAAATTTAAAAGAGTTATTTATTATGTAACATAATACTTCCTGCAATTCACCAGTAGCCAACTTTACAATACTTGTTGGAACATCATCTATACCACTACTATGTTTGTTGTTTATTTTTTTTCCTATTTTACAAATTTCATCTGGCGTTACAGGAGTTAAAAAGATAGACTTGTCATTACACTTCATTTCACACTTATGGGGTTTATTAACTAAATTACTTAATAGGTTCGGAACTACAGAAAGTAAGTGCTGGTTATATTTGTTAGCAATAACTTCGGGGTTACCCTCTAACTGAATTTCTACTAAGTTTCCGTCTTTGCCATTAATTTCTCTACAAATCGACCACATACATTTAGCTTTATTGTCAGAGCTTTTAATTCTGTCCTCATAATTTTTTGCACGTGACCTAATTAAAATTTGGTCATATAACTTTTTTTCGTTATTATACAGCTCTTTATACCTTTGGTCGTGTCTTTTTAAAGACAAAAAAATATCTAATCTACGTTTGCATTCTATGAGGTCAGTGTTTTCTGCTACTGTAAATGTTTGTTTTTTACCCATTAATGTCAAAGGAAAACTCTGATTAAATATTAACATAAAATTATTCATGAAAACACCCCACTGCCCGTTAACGTCACTCTCTATAACATCAAACACCTCCAGCCAATCCTGATCCCTCAAGGAACACAGAAAATTATTTTTATTTTCAATTGAAAATATTCTTTTATATATTAACTCTCTATTGGGGTTGGGTTCACTACTAAAAATAACTTTCTGTGCAGTGTGGTCTGACACAAAGCTTTCAAATGGGAATGCTTCCAGGAAATCAAAGTTTGTAAAAATATTGTCTATGCAACTAGCACTGTGGCTGGATATGCGTGTATTTTCTAAAATGGTTGCAGATAAATTAAAAGAGTTCATTATCGAGAAAAGTTCAGTTCTTGTTTTATTTTGTTTAATCATTTCAATATTAAAATCCCCTGCTATGAAAATGGGCTTATTTTCCTTAAATGTATTTACCAAGAGTTCTTCCATTTTGTCCATAAAATGTTTTAAATCCCCTGAGGGTGGTCTATAAATTGATACGATTATCATTTGTGCTTTATTAATTTCACATTCTGCTGCAGCACATTCAAACACACCACTTACTGAAAGATCGTTTAGTTTTGTCCGAACTTTACTTTTTATCTTTTTTTTTAAATATACCGCCGCACCACCATGTTTCCCCTCGTCCCGACAGAACATTGATGTTAGTTTAAAACCTTTGATTGCCAGATTTTTAAGTTGTGCTTTGGATTTCCAGTGTTCAGTGACGCACAATATCTCACAATCATTGTGATTATATAACATGTTGTTTATTCTGTCAATGGAATTCCCTATCGATTGTATATTTTGGTGTATTATGCTCTTTTTGCTTACATTTTTCATAAAAAAGACGATGAATAGTTAATGTGATTTTGGTATTGTGTAAGTTTTTTCATATATACGGGACACTTTATATCTCGTGCACTGTGATAGTTTAGCTGAGGGTCATATTTGAGCTTTGTACAATTTGGGCACGTAAATATTTCACTTTTACAGTCTTTGCCAAAATGATCACCACTACATTTGTGACAACATAGTTTTTCTTCACAATATTTAGCGACATGACCAAATCCAGAGCATCGGAAACATATAACAATGTTGAAGTGCTCCCTTACGTAGACTTTGATCAGATCGAAATTAATTTTTTCTTTTTTAAGAAACCATTTTGCTACTCGTGGTGTTGCCTGAAGAATCCAGTTTTCTTTGTATGGATTCCTGCATTGTTTTTTGGTAATTACTGTAATCTTACCTTGGATACATCCTAGCTCATCTTCAATTTCACTGTTTAGTCTAACTATTTCATTTAAAAATTCTTCGTTCGATAATTCTTTTTCTATTCCCGCAATCATGAACATTGGATCCGAATCTTGGGCTTCCTTGATTTTAATATGATCCTTGTTATTTAGTGCTAGTTTTAGTTTCTCTTGCTGCTCTTTGTTGTGGCTTTCAAGCACAATGGATCCGCTTTTTAGATGCCGTATACTTTTGAAACCACCGTTTGTTACATTTGAAGATATCTCTTGTTTTAACTTTTCACTCGCTTTCTTGGCATCAGTTACATTTTCTATTGTGATTACCGTTTCAAATTTCTTTGTTGTCTTTGGAGTTACCCATGTTTCTGTCTCTGACGCTGGTCTTTTTGTCTGTTGGTTATTTCCATGGGTTACTGTAGTTATGGAAGCATAAGTCTTGGGCTTTGTTGCCAATACTTCGGTTGTATTTAGTTTGCTACTAAGGTCATTTCTTTCTTGGTAGCGGATAGCAAGATTTTCCTTTTCTAATACTCCAATCTTATGGATTATTAATGTTAAACATTTGTTAATTTTATTACTGGCCCTTCTTAAGCACTCCTTGTTTTCCATTAAAAAAGTTTGCCCCTCTCGCAAATCAGCTTGTTCTTGAATTTTATCAAGGGCTGAAAACATTTCGATGATTATCTTTTCTGTTGAAAATATTTCTGATTCGTTTTGCTCGTTCATTGTTTTCAGTTGATCTTCTTGGTTAGTAACATTCTCTACTTGAATTTTATCTCTATCACAAGGCCTCTTTGTCACTTTATCTGAATCTGGTGAAGTGTCTGATCTATTCCTCTTTAAGTTAGTGATTTCTGCCTCCGTTTTTTTATTTCCTATCGGTGGGGTTCGGTTTACCTTAGGTGTCACTGGTTTAAATGGATCATCATCATGTTCCTTAGTGAACGCTCCTGGTATATCATATTTACCTTTATCATTTGCACCTTTCTTATGTTTATCAACATACGTTTTTACTGGCATGTTTATAAGTTTTTTATTGGGCGCGCCAATAACTTTGTTTATTTCGGATGACGATAACTGATTTACAGAGCCCAATGAGAAACTTCTTGTTTTCATACTTTTCCTGTAGGTTTTCACTTTTTTTTCATGATCATCACCCTCCTCACTCTCGCTGTTTTCATCCATTATAATGTACACTTATATTTTCACTTAAAACACGCTGAAAAAACACTTTTAACTGCAGAGCGATCTTTCGATACGTAATAATTTTCAGAAAAAACAAACACTTATTTTCTACTGCTCTGCTCTACTGAAAAGATATTTTTGATTTTAGTTCACTGTATTTGTCTACCTGCATGTGTGTCCACAAATCTAACAAATTTAAAAGCTTTATAAGCCATAAGTACCAAACTAGATTTAATGTTAATAAAAACCTAGAAACACCTATTGCTTCCACTACAAAAAAATGTAGATCAATTTTTTATCTTGTATCGAAAATGTTCTATTATGACACTTATTATAACCACCACATATCAGGCAATTAAGTAATCCAAAAAAAAATTTAGTATAGAATGTATGGAATACCTCTATGAACATTTAGAAACTTTCAAGAACATCTTTATTTAGATTGTGAGTGTTTTGGTGAGGTTGAGCGGACTGCTGATAATTTATATATAAAGTCATTCTCAGTCCTTTTTTATGAACCTTCTCTCGGTTCCTTATTTATATTTTTGGGCATTGTATTTAAAAATAGTTTTTAGTATCATTTAAACATACTAGCACCGTGCACATACAGGTACATATTCAGTTACCTAGGTGCATTTTTCTACTTATGATTATTACTTTACATCTATATGGGATATGATATTATAATTATAATCCTATAAAAAGTTACAAATAATATTAATGTCAAATTAAAAAGTTAATAGAAAAAAAATTATTAACTTACACAATGTGTTCACCGATACAGTTTGATAGAGGAAAAACTTTTATGAAAACGTCTGCTTGTGCTGAAACTACAATTTCGAATATCAGTTTCATGTATTCCTAACATTTGGTTTTTCAATCAGTACTTACGAATCATCACTTTTTTTAGAAGAGATAGGTATGCATTTTAAAATAAAAATATTTTTTTAGAACTTTTTTTTAAACAAACAAAAACGGTTCAATTTAAAGAAAAAAGAGTAACGCGTATGTCGTCTTCTAGCTGCAAAACAACAGCGCTTTCTGCTGGATGAATGAATAAGATATTCTTCAGAAAATGCTACTTTTAGCTTCTGTAAAATACCGGGTTGCATAGGGCGATGAAATGACGAACAGCTCTTGTCCCAGAAATGTTCATTGTGGTTTAAATTCGGACTACGTGCACGCCATTATAACCGTCGACTACAAACCTCATCTAAATATTCAGTTACCACATATAATAGGCTGGGCCGAAAAAGTGAAAAATTGGAAATTGCAAATGGTATATTTGCCAATATCTGACTATACATCTAAAAGTAATTTGTGGAAAATTTTATTAAAATTCGTAAATGTTTCGCCGCGCCCCTGTGACTTTGAAAATTGGTAAAAAGGCCGATTTTTCAATATTTAATATTTTTTAAATCCAAAATTATAATTTTTTTGTGACTTCTTGTGGATGTGGGAATGTGTATAAAAATAATTTTTTCAATAAAATATTTTTCTGTTGGATGGAAATTACAAATTTTTCTCTGAAAACGTTAAATTACGAGTAAATGAAGATTTTGAGGACAAATTTGTAATTTCCATCCAACAGAAAAATATTTTAATGAAAAAATTATATTTATACACAAGAAGTCACAAAAAAATTATAATTTTGGATTTAAAAAATATTAAATATTAAAAAATCGGCCTTTTTACTAATTTTCAAGGTCACAGGGGCGCGGCGAAACATTTACGGATTTTAGTAAAATTTTTCACAAATTACTTTTAGATGTATAGTTAGATATTGGCAAATATACCATTTGCAATTTCCAAATTTTCACTTTTTCGGCCCAGCCTAACATATAATATGGTGTCCCGCATTATCGTCTTACAGAACAACAGTTGTTCCTTCAGTTACTGACTAATACAAGAGCAATTCATCGAGCAGTAAGTACATAACCCTCTGTACTCAAAATTACCTGTTTATTTTGAATAAAACAGAAAAAGATGTTTCCTTTAAATCAGTAATTGTACAGTTGCTCCAGTCCTCCCCCCAAATGCCCCGCCCACACAGAGAAAAAAAAACCAAGAATTCCGAAATGCAAATATAAATTTGTAAATATGTAGATACTGTTAACTTGTAAATATTGTATATAAAAGCAAATACAGAATAAAAGTGTGTGTGAGTGTGTATACAGGAATGAATGAGTAGAGTATAATGAACGAATGAATGAAAGAAAGCCTGAATGGAAACTCAAACCCAATGGTAGAACAAACATCTGATATTATCGTTTCAAACACAATGTTACTACAACTTGGAGCTGGTTTTCAAGTATATTTTTCCCAGCGGAATATATTTTTCAAATTACCCAGGAACAAGAAAATGCACAAAACTTACGAATGCCTGGCAGAATTAAATCTATGATAATCCTCTGAGAGCATCTGTTCAAAAGAGATATATCCAAACGTACATAACGTGGCTTAACATCAACCCCAGAAGAGGTTCTGCCTGGCTTCGCATCCCCAGCAAGGTACCCCAAACACCTATTATTGGGAGAGCACTATTTATTTATATACAGGGTGTTTTTTTAAGGTCGACGAGCGGCCATATCTCGGAAACTACTGGGCATAGAAACTCAGGAAATAAAAAATCATAATTAAAGTGGCCATGAGAAAATTCTGGAAATAATTTTTAATTGGAAAGTAAATTTTAAAATTAAAAATTTGATAACACCATTTTAAAGCTTGGACAATTATGCATCATTTTGGTCTTATGCTTATTGGCGTACCGACTTTAATAAGAGTGGGGGAAGCTGTTGAAAGTGTAATCATTTAAATCGCTGTAACTTATAAACGACTTATCCAATTTTAGCAAACTAAAGACCGTTTGGAAGAGAAATGTATGCACTTTCACCAATCGTATTTAGTTGTCCATAATAGTTTTAAAAAAAAATGCCAGAGGGCGCAATTTGCAATAACAATACATTTTTTGATTATACTCCGAAAAAATAAATCATACGGTATAATTATGATACCATAATCGAAAAGTAGATGAAATTTGCTAAAAAAAATATTAAAACCGCAGCTCGATATCTCCGTTCGTTTCAGCGTTATCGCCAAAACAATAATTTTTAACACAAATTGCGCCCTCTAGCAATTTCATTAGAAACTATTGTGTACCATTTGATACACCAATTGAAGGTACTTACCTTTCTCTTGCAAAGAAGCTTAAATTTAGTAAAATCGGACAAGTCGTTTAGAAGTAATGTTTACACTTTCACTTGATAAGAGTGGGAGAAGCTATTGAAAGTGTAAACATTAAAATCGCTGTAACTTCTAAACGACTTATCCGATTTTAGTAAATTTAAGCTTGTTTGGAAGAGAAAGGTAAGTACCTTCAATTGGTGTATCCAATGGTACACGATAGTTTCTAATAAAATTGCTAGAGGGCGCAATTTGTATTAAAAATTATTGTTTTGGCGATAACGCTGAAACGAACGGAGATATCCAGCTGCGGTTTTAATATTTTTTCTAGCAAATTTCATCTACTTTTCGATTATGGTATCATAATTATACCGTATGATTTATTTTTTCGGAGTAAAATCAAAAAATGTATTGTTATTGCAAATTGCGCCCTCTAGCATTTTTTTTTTAAAACTATTATGGACAACTAAATACGATTGGTGAAAGTGCATACATTTCTCTTCCAAACAGTTTTTAGTTTGCTAAAATTGGATAAGTCGTTTATAAGTTACAGCGATTTAAATGATTACACTTTCAACAGCTTCCCCCACTCTTATTAAAGTCGGTACGCCAATGAGCATAAGACCAAAATGATGCATAATTGTCCAAGCTTTAAAATGGTGTTATCAAACATATACCTTAATGTGGAATTTTCGGAGTTATGTAAAATTTTAAAATTTACTTTTTAATTACGCCCTCTTGCGGCAAAATGCGGAACTTAAAAATTATTTCCAGAATTTTCTCATGGCCACTTTAATTATCATTTTTCTTTTCCTGAGTTTCTATGCCCAGTAGTTTCCGAGATATGGCCGCTCGTCGACCTTAAAAAGACACCCACATATGAATTATATAACATCTATTTAGAAACATGTAAACACAAATTTATAAATATAAACGTTTTAAATCAATGGTCACTGATTATGTAAGGGGAAGCAAGTGAGCCAACTGCCTCTTGAAGAATACTTCCATTGGTACCTGATGCTTATTTAGTGCTCCTTTTCGCACAGACATTAGTTCAGTTCGCATATAAGTTGACTTAATAATGACTGGTGCCAAAGTATAGTTTTTAGAAACCTGAGGATAATGTAATGATTGAAAAAACGAAATGTTAAAAGTACATGAAACTTTATATCAAAATATTAATATGGTTAATGAGAAACCCGATTTCTCTACAGGGTGTTAACAACTTAGGACAAAAACACATTGATTCACCCCAGTATTATAATATGTCGAACATGACCCATCATTAAAAACGTACAGCACATTCCTAATGAAATTATTTTACAAGATGGTAAAGAACTGTAAAAATCGGAATAACAACAAAAATGCAGGGTTGGCAAATATGATATTTATATAAATATCCAAATATCCGATACTTATATATCGATATATATCCAAATTTGGGTGTTTATTTATATTTTTAAATATTTTTAAATTATTTCATCTGTTTTCTGTAAAGATATATTTTAAAAATTCAAAATCACTTAATTTAATATTATAAACATGTTATAAACCTGTAAATTTGTTTTTCAATTCTATTCAATGCTAGTTGCTATCACAATAACACGTTTTTTTTAGTACTCCTATGTTAGGAATGTAAAATGTAGGTAAAAAATACAAGTTTATGAATATAAACACATCATATATTTTTTGCTTTTAACTATAGTTCAACTTAAAACCCAGAATTACTGGGCTTGTTAATTAAATCAAAATGAACCCAAACTGGATTTTTTATTTTTGGCATTGTAAAATTTTTATTTCATAAAACAAACAGCAAAATATTGCTCCGTTCAATCAGAAATCGGAAATAAATAAAAATGCCACGCGGCAAAGAACAACAGGTGGTCAACGTCTCGGAAAGATGGGGAATCACCGCATCGTAAGCTGCATAATACGCTGTTGCCGGCGCAGCGGGGCCATATTTTTATACTGATGAATAGAATTTTAGAAAAAGAAATATATCAGGATAAATATCGTCGCATAAATATCATGATATTTATCAAGATATACAGTATGTCTCCGTAAGTTTGCACCATATGGAAAACTTTTTTTATTATTCATTTTACGAAAAAAAGTTATTCTTCATAAAAAGCTCTGCATGGTCTAAAACCTAACATGCAACCATCAAATATTGAAATTTTCCAGTCATATACGAGGTTTGTCAAAAAATGTGAATTTTTCCCAAGAGTAAAGTACCTTTATTTTTGACATTACTTACTTACTCACTTACTTAATTTCTTTATTTCAGATTATGTTACATAATTTAATTTAACATTCAATTATAAACACAAAGTGAAATGACGTCAAAAAAACAAAAGAAAGGACAAAAACAAAAATGCTACTTAGATATTTTAACAAAATTTACATATTCAAAAAATCCTCGAGTTTATACGGCTCCAATTCCAATAACATGGTTTTGATTTCTCTTTTAAATCGTTTTTCGCTGTTAATTCTTTTTAATTTCTCGGGCAGTTTGTTATATAGTCTCAAGCACATATAATTCGGTGATCTTTCGGTTAGAGTCAGCCTATGTATGGGATAATTGATATTACAAGTTCTTGTATTATGTTGATGATTAACTAGGACTTCAAAACAGTTTCTATTCTTGAAGAAAAACACTAAACACTCATAGATATATATTGCATATACAGTCAGCAACCCTGTATTTTTAAAGACAGATCTACATGTTTCATTATAACCTAATTTTTTAATTATTCTAACTAATCGCTTTTGAATCACAAAAATATTTTGAATATGACTATCCCTTCCCCAAAAAATGATTCCATACTTCAAGCAGGATTCAAAGTTAGCAAAATACAAAATTTTTAGAGTTTTTTCATTCATGTATTTACCAGTTACACGAATACCGTAACAGATAGCATTTAGCTTTTTTGAAAGGCCTTTGATATGGAAAGCCCAGTCTAAATATTCATTACTTAATTTGTACCCCTAAAAATCTTGAACTTTCGGAAAAAATAATTTTATCACTATCAGTATCATTATTAAAATTGGCTGGCTTCTCCACCCTTGACGCCTTGGTTCTAAAAAGTATTATATTGGTTTTATTTTTATTTAGGATAAGTTTATTTTCTGTGAACCACTGTGTAACTCTGTTAAGAAAAAGTCTGCATTCATTGATAAGTTCATCGATACTTTTGCCCCCTAAAAGTAAGTTAGTGTCGTCGGCATAATTTACAATGTCCTGATTAGCTTGAATTATGTTGTTTAAATCGTTTATAAAGACAATAAATAGAATAGGTCCCAAGACACTTCCCTGGGCTATACCGACATCATTTGATAATATTTTGGACTTATAAGATTTTCCATTTTTCATTATACAGACTTTTTGTTTTCTGTGGGTAAGATATCCTGATATCCACCTATGAGCGTTTCCTCTGATCCCATACATTTCAAGCTTCCTTATAAGTAAATCCCTGTCCAAGCAGTCGTATGCCTTTGATAAATCCAAAAACATACCCACCGCTATGTTACCATCTTCAAGGTGATTCAGAACTGTTTGAATAAACTGAAAAATTGCTGTTTGGGTCGAACGTCCCTTTAAAAAACCATGTTGATTTTACTAAATATATTACTGCTTGTTAGAAAATTTATTAATCTTGAACACATTGCCATTTCAAACAATTTTGAAAAGCCTGTCAATAAACTTATGGGCCTATAATTATCCATTTGTTCTGTATCACCCTTTTTAAAGACTGGTTTTATTAGTGCAACTTTTAAATTTTCAGGGAATATACCATACTTAAAAGAGTTATTCATTATATAACAAATAATGTTCTTACATACACTAATAGAAATTTTTACGATGCTAGTAGGAATTTCATCAAAACCGGAACTATGTTTATTTTTTATTTTCATCGCTATTTCACATATTTCACTTGTTGTTACCGGCTTTAAAAAAATTGATTTATCATTATTGACAATGTTACAGTTAAACGGAATACTTGATACATTTTTCATGAGATCAGGTATAACTGATATTAGATACTCGTTAAAGTTATTTGCTATTACCTCCGGTTCTCCCTCTATCTCTATGTCCGAGCTTTGGTTAGTTTTTCCTATAATTTCATTACAAATCGACCACATACATTTCATTTTATTATCTGTACTGTTTACTCTATTGGCATATTGTTTTGTTCGAGGCTCTTTTAACAATTTATCATATTCTTTTTTCTTTTCCTTATATTGGTCTTTATAATGTTGATGCTGTCTTGATAGTGTCAATAATAAATCTAATTCGCGTTTACAATCAATAATTTCCCTATCCTTAAACATTTTTCAAACTTTTGTTCTCGAACATAGCTTTAGAGGAAAATACTGTTGGAATATATTAATAAAATCATTCATAAATGCACGCCACTGTCCATTAACATCATTTCTTTCAACCTCATAGACATTTAACCAGTCCTGCTCACTCAGACAGTGCAGAAATTCATTTTTGTTTTCATTTCCAATAAAACGTCGGTATATTTGGGCATCTCCGTTATGATATTCCGTTTCAAAAATGGCTTTCTGCGCTGTATGGTCTGATATAAAATTCTCAAACACTAAAGTTTCTATCTGTTCAAAATTTGTAAATATATTATCTATACAACTGGAAGTATTTACTCGTTATTCTATATATTTTCTAAAATTTTTGGTTGAAAGTTAAATGAAGACATTAATGATAAGAAATTTGTTCTAGATTTATTTTCTTTTATAATTTCTATGTTAAAATCACCTAATATAAAAATCAGTCCCGTTTCATTAAAAGTGGTAAATAGAATATTTTCAAGCTTATCTAAGAACAATTTCATGTTCCCATTGGGGGGCCTATAAATAGTTATAACCAAGGCACTTATTTTTCCTAACTGACACTCGACTGCAGCACATTCAAATTCGCCACTGACAGATAGCTTGTTTAATTTGGTTCTTACTTTACACTTTATATTTTGTTTAACATATATTGCGGTTCCACCATGCTGTCCTTCTTCTCGGCAAAACATCGAGCATAGTTTAAAGTTCCTGATTGCCAATTTTGGTAATTGTATTTCTGACTTCCAATGTTCAGTCACACACATTATTTTACACTCGGGGTGGTCTTGTAGCATATCATTCAGCTTATCAATTGAATTTCCAATTGATTGTACATTTTGATGGATTATGCTCATTTTCTGTTTAATGTTTTTGGTTACTTGCTTTTTCACGATGTTATCTTCTTTTACACTTGTAAAAAATCATCCGTGTAATTTACCTGGTTTCTATATCTGTCCAGTTTTCTTTTATATACAGGGCAATTTGTGTCTCGCGCAGAATGTTGACAATCTTTCTCATTATATTTCATTATTCAAATTAGGAATGATAACCTTGAACCATTTTCTAATCGTAAAGAACTATCCAATTATTGCAATGAATACTTTAGTAACATAGGTATCAAAATGCTTAGCAAAATTGACGAACCAAAAAATACATTCAAGCCCCAATTTAGTGCCCTGTCGTCCATGTTTTTAACCCCGGTAAACAATAATGAACTTATACATCACATAGGCTCCCTCAAGAACAATTGTGCTCCGGGCCCAGATCAAATTAATGCAATAATAATTAAGAAATTTCATTTACACTTTATTGAACCACTAAAGCACATTATAAACTTGTCATTTAAAGCCGGATATGTACCTTCTTATTTTAAAACTGCAATAGTCACTCCAATTTTTAAATCTGGCGATCCACATCTTGTCACCAATTACCGCCCCATTAGTTTAATTAATAATTTCTCAAAAATTTTTGAAAAATGCCTTAAATTAAGACTCCAGAACTTTTTCAAAGTAAATAATATACTATCAGATAATCAATTTGGATTCCGTGAAAGACAGAGTACAACGGATGCTTTACTAGAATTTACTAAAGGGGTCACGAAATGCCTGGATAATGGAACCAACTGTTTGGCAGTATTCTTAGATCTTGCTAAGGCGTTCGATACGGTGCCTCATGAAACACTTCTGAATACTCTAAGTTCCTATGGAGTGCGGGGCGTTGCCTTGAGGGTATTTTCTAGTTACCTAAGTGACAGAAAGCAGACAGTCAAGATTGGTGAAACTCTGAGTGATCAAGTTAACGTCCAGATCGGTGTTCCGCAAGGTACAGTTCTGGGACCCTTACTGTTCATTGCCTATATAAACTCCTTAACAGAACTAAAAATAAATAATGGCACTATTATATCATACGCCGATGATACGGTAATACTCTTTAGGGGATCCTCGTGGCATGATGTGAAAACGTGGGCAGAGGAGGGACTCAGAAGGATTGTATGCTGGCTGCAAACCTTCAAGCTGACTTTGAACATTAATAAAACCAACTATATGGCTTTTTCACTAACCTCTGTGAATCGACCACATTTTGCCTCTATGGGGCTTGGGGACGAGTCTATTGGGGAGGTGGAATCCACTAAATATCTGGGTATAACAATTGATAGACATCTTAAGTGGGACAAGCATGTTACACGACTTGCTAACAACATTCGAAGGCTTATTCCTAGATTTTACACTCTTAGACATATTTTAAGCAAGAGAATCTTGTTGTTGGTTTACAAGGCTCTGGTTGAATCTTTGATAAGGTATGGCATTCCTATCTGGGGTGGTCTGTACGATATTTCTCTTAGACAGTTGAAGGTGGTTCAGAATTACATTCTTAAGGTTACTTTTGGAAGGAATAAAAGGTACCCTACAGAACTTTTATACTCTGAAGACATTCCAAATGTAAGAACTTTGTATATATATTCTGTTTGCTTGTTTGTCTATACCAAGCCATCATCTAATGAAACAGTTAATCACTTATATAACACTAGAAGTAACCTCAACAGACACCTTATTATACCAAGTAGTAACTCCAATATTAACTTGAGATTTTTTAATTTCTTAGCCCCTAAGTTCTATAATCTGTTACCTATCGATATTAGAATGATATATAGAAGAAAAATCTTTAAACAAAAATGTCTAAATTTTATATTTGAAAATCTAAATTTGTTTCTGGTATTGCTCTAAAGATTTTGTAAATTAATCACTTACTTATTTATTAAGAAAAACTGATTTTAGTTGCATGTACTTATAGTTTTGGAAAGTATTGTCTCCTAATAGTGATGTTAGCTACACATACAGATATTTATGTCTAGGTGTAGATTAAACCTACTGTCTCGAACTAATAAATTACTCTAGTTTAACATTAGTATATGTGATGTATTGTAATTAATTCAGTAATATATTATTATTATTTATTATTATTATTATATTTTAATACAATTTGGGCATTTAAAATTAGTTCTAGTACAATCCTTGGCGGCATGTTCCTCACTACATTTATGACAGCATTGCTTTTCATTGCAGTACTTAGATACGTGCCCAAAACTACAACAGCGATAGCAAATAGCTAAATTTAAATGTTCCTGAACAAATACTTTTACCATTATCAAAAATTGTTATTAAAAAAAGTTTATCAGAACTTAAAACCACGTCTAAATATGCAATAACACCCATTAAATTAATTAAATAATTAAAAAAATAAATAATTAATAATAAATTAATAAAATAATTTTTCAACATAAATGTCAAAAATAAAGGTAGGTACTTTACTCTTGGGAAAAATTCACATTCTTAGGAAAAATTCACATTTTTTGACAACCCTCGTATATGACTGGAAAATTTCGATATTTGATGGTTGCTTTTTAGGTTTTAGACCATGCAGAGCTTTTTATGAAGAATAACTTTTTTTCGTAAAATGAATAACAAAAAAGTTTTCCATATGGTGCAAACTTACGGAGACATACTGTACATCAGGATATTTATCACATATATATCCTGCCAACCTTGCAAAAAAGTAATAAAACTTAGCTGCGTGGTAGTATTTTTTGCGGAGGAAATTATAATTGGTTTGATACCCTATCTTGGTTTGGGACCATTTTACGCATTCGGCACATATAATAAATTTTTAATTTTTTTTTATTTTCATTCAGTTCACAAAACTACATATTATAGTAATATTTAAGTAATTTACTATTTTACTTTTAATGTGCACCTAGGTGATCAACACCTGTATGTGCAACAATAGAACGTAATTATATTTATAATTTTACTATAAATGATATTCATATCAATACCACATCCAGAGGAGAATAGCGCAACAAGCATAATTCGAGAGATCTACAAAAGACTCTCAATATATAACCTATTTCGGAATAAAAAGCTTTTACATTTGTGGGTGAAAGACTTGTAATTAGTTATGGTTCGTAAGTCCTGAGGTAATACATTATAAATTTTTGGCGCTATAAATTAATTAACAAGAAAGTTGTTAGGATTGTTGCCAGACTTGACTACAGACAGGACGCTAAAGAGGCTTTTAAACAACTAGGTATAATATCATTACCATTCCTTGCAGAATCGATCAAACACGTCAGTTTTTTTTGCAATGCATTTTTTTAGAAAAAAAAAAGTGCAGGGTTAAACAAAAAAATGCTAAGGGTCAACTTAACATTTTTTAATGATATATATTGTATATTTTTACATTTTCAGATCCTGTAATCAATTCTGGACATTTTTTAAAATTTAATATGTGCTATATCTGTAACTGTTCTTAAAATATCAACATTTCAAGTTTTAAAATAAATACCATATAGATCTACCTGCATTTATCGTCATCTGAAATGGTTCTAATTTTGAAGTATTAATCAACCAGTACACGTCATAAAATTGTACTTATTGAATACAATTTTTTCAGGTCGTTGGATAGGTAGACAAGGGGCTATAGAATGGCCACCTAGTTTTGTCGATCTCAACCTGGTTGACTGTTTTTTTGGGGCTGCGTTAAAATTTAATTTACAAATCTAAGCCCGACTCGGTAGATACGCTTAAAGAGTCTATTTGACAGGTAATATGAGATATCTCTCCACCAGTGGTACACCATGTACTACAGGAATTTTTTGATCGTTAATCTACTTCAGGAGGAGGTGAAAGACATTTTTAACATCTTATAAAATAGTTTTTTTTCCATACGTTGTTCGCCTATTTTGTTTTAAAAGTTTGCTAATATTTTAAAACAGTTAAAATGTCCAGAATTGACCGCATAATCTGAAAATGTAAAAATATACAATGCGTTTCTTAAAAAAAAATTACGTTGACGTACTTTTCTATTTCACCCTGTAAAAATAAAATTGACGTCTCAAGTAAGCGGTACTATGTATAAAAGGCTGAACCGTTTCTTTATCGCAACCCTGTATATATAAAAATACTAATTTTTTTTATCTTCCTGAGCCTGAGCTAAAATTTATATACTTTTTCTTTCTAGCATTAAATCGTGTATAAGTTTACTTAAAGATGAAACTAGTAGCCCGATATTCGATAAAACTGGAAAAGTTTCTCTCATTATCAATAACATAAACCTGTTGGTAGATAAAGGCATAAAAGGGCTAATCAAGAGAGAAGCCGTTATTTCAGTCCTGCAAGAATTGGTGGTAAGTGTTGTCTTTTTTAATTTTGTTAAATTGTTTTCAGTTTTTCAGCTACCTTACGTGCGTTGTTTAAGTAGTAACATTTAATTTGATGTCAACTCGTTTATTTTCCAAATTTTCTCAAAAATGATACATAATACGTCAAGTATGCAAATATTTAAGTACAGAAGCTCAAGGGCATGGCTAGCAACATTTTTGTTAATGAAAAAAAAATACGTTTCAGTTTCTCAAATTTTGAATTACCCACTGGAAATTCTTTAAACAAAATTCGCTCCGATAAAAACACACGAAAACAGAATACCGACGTTATCGCAAACCAACGATTCGACTGCCGTCGATGGCGTCCAGCCTACATATTATATTGTATTTTGTCATATTACTAATGAAAGTGTATAATATTATCTATTTATCATATTATAATTTATAATTTAAATTTATAAAACTTTCCGCTAAGGTAGCTTAAAGACAGGTTTTTAAGCAAACCTAATTGGGCTCTCTTGGATAATAAATTCTAGAAACTTCTGTTTTTGTTGCATGCTGCATATGTATTTTCAATTATAATTCAATATTTTACGCATTTATTCATTCATTCAATTATTTCTAGGTTAGACAGAAATTCTGTCGACCTATATGTAAATCAATCGGTTTGACAATCCTATATGATAAGCTGAAAATATACTACCGTGCGAGCAAAAATTATTTGCATCAAAGAGGGCTTATATTAAAAAACGTAGGGCTTGGTTTAGATCACAATGATATGGGGACGATATATCTAACCAAATCTAGGTTAAAATTTTGTCAAATTCATATTATGACATGATATGCCAAACTAAGGAGTAATAAAATAAGTAGACAAATACAAATTTATTTTTGTTGTTTACAAAATTAACAAAGTAAGAATATACAGAAAGCCATGCCATGCTCCAAGCATAAATCATCTTCACCCAAAAAAAATGTCAGGTCTAATAAATCATTTCTTGCCAATAAATTTTGGGTAAACCATTGAGAGTAATTCCTGCGTCTTGTTATTCTGTTCTTGCAGATGGTCTTCCTGCCCCTTTTTTGTGTTGTATAGAACATGTTTCCCTAAACACAGCCACGGTTCTTTTCAGGCAATGATAAAAATCCCCAGCAATAAAAGCAACGGAAAATGTTCGTGAAAATCGTCCATGCACAAACCCGGATTGTATTGCCACTCACCATTTACTCTTACGTTTCGAAAATAGGCTTCACCCATGAATGTTTTGTGCTGTTCCGTAAAGCCCATTGTGTGAATTGTTCAAGAAATTGGAAAAATTAGCGATGAACCAAATTACTTGTAACGACTGTCAAAGATGACGGAATAACTAATTGATTGTTAATTCAGGTAGTTACTGACACCCAACAGGTATTAAGCTCTACGGCTAAGCATTACGTCCTTAGATGCAAGGCCCTCTTTGATGCAAATAATAATAATAATAATAAAAGACTTTATTGTAAACATAAGTTACAAAAGGCGAAGTTGAGGCAGAGCCTAATATTTGCTCGCACGGTATTATCAATAAATTTTGAGATTTCTTCATCTTGGCCTAAAAGGTCCTACTTAGCCTTAGTGACCTGGTAACTCAAACGTCCGTGCGAGGTGCTAAAGTAACAAAGCACATTTTTATAAAAAAAATAATTTCTAATTTTAAAAAACTTTTATTTTTTATTTTTGACTAGATTCATAAATATTTTTTTAGACGACCCATAGTGATGTTGCATCGATTGTTTGTGATGTTCTTAATGTAGCTGATGCAATTACTTCTCAAATTGAGGGTGAAGATTCGAAAGATCGAGTGAATTTTTGCTATATTGTTAAAGAATGTGAAAAGGTAATAATAATTTACTAGCCTTTTAACAGAAAACATACTTTCAACAGATTACGATACTTTGTTCTAACTTATTTGTTTTTAGTTTGTGTCCGACAAACTTCTCAAGGAACGACTAGAAATTGATACATTGCAAGAAGTTGGTATTTTAAAAAACCGAACGTTCTATTCGAAGTTTATCAAGATTAAGACCAAACTTTAGTAAGTATGAAACGGAGCAAAATCGCTTATCAATCGAAAGTTATTTCGAGATAAAACAGCTTCCAGAAACGTCCATTTACCCAACAAAAATACCTGGGTACTGATAACTTTGATGACACAAAAAATCGCATATGCTAACGGAGGGTTGATTTTCCTTATAACCACTAATAAACAGGCATTCCAACTACTACCAATCCATTTCTTCTTATTTTCTAGATAACAAGATTTTTATTTTTAACACAAAATACTTTATTGAAAGTCAGTTTAAAGCACACTGGATGTGTGTATCGTAAAGAGTCATCGACGCTGTTTCAACGCGTGTAGTGTGTGTTTCAACGTAACAGTTAAGATGCATAAAATATGATTTTTTAGAAGTACAAGGTTAAGATAAAAAATACCGTAAATAGTAGGGATGTTTTTCAGTAGTTTGCGTCTTTGCAGACGAATGCGGCAGCTCCACCACTGAGCTGCCATATATCCACTATAAAGTTGTCCAATAAATTCTTGTGTACTGTTAATTTTCTATGCACTTTAGATTTTAAAATGATTTATTAAATTGAAGTAGTAATTTAATAGAATTTTGAAAAAAGTGCTTACATACATTAGCTTTTTAGTTCGCTTCATTTTCTAAGCTGTAAAATGAAGTTTTATGGGAAGCTGACAATTATTTGAGTTTTACTTATTTTTTTAAGGCTTTATAATTATCACTAGTTTTCCCCTATGGCTTTAATTCTTAATCTTTATAGAAATAGACTGAATTCAATGGTTATCGCAATAAGACATAATATACTTTAGCTTATTATGTTATTTAGAAATCTGAAAATATTAATTTATGGTTTGGTATACAGTGTCACCAGTAAAGTCCGCATCATATCGGTTTTTTTTTTATTAATAGCTTTATTCAAAATTTGACTTTGGCATCAAGTTCTGCTTCGATCGAGATGAAAATTAAGCAAAAAAATGGTAGTTACGTGACTCGCATTATCTGTCAAATTTTAATTTTTTCCAGAAAATAATTCAAAAATGGATTATTTCTGAAAATATCGAAAAAAGTTATTAGAAAAAGTTTTTTTTTAATACAGTTTCTAGCCCACATGCAAAATTTCAGGTGCATAAGATAATTTTGATTTTTTACCTATATTTTGTAAACTGCACCACTTTTGCAAAATAAGACTCAACGCAACCTACATAAAACTTCTTAGTTTTGACAATGCTTTATTTCAGAGACATTTTCTTTAAAGTAGAGCCATATTAAATGTGTGTTTTCTACAAAATCAAAATTGGGCTATTAAAATTTGGTCGCATGTGATGCAAGGTTTATTTGTTTTTTACCCTGTATAAGGTAACTTCATAAAATAAGTATTTTTGAAAACGTAGTTTGTGTCTGAAAGTAATACACCTTAATATTAAGACAAAAGAACACAGTGTATTCAGTAAAGTGTTTTTTAAGTGGAAAATAAATTTTAGTTTAACAACGTAAAGTTTATCTATTTTCAACGATTTAATTTAAAACCCCTATATTATAATTTATTATTAAGCTATGTCATAATAACGTTAACGTGTAGTACTTTCAGACACAAACTACGTTTTCAAAAATACTTATTTTATGGTTACCTTATACAGGGTCAAAAACAAATATACTTTGCATCACATGCGACCAAATTTTAATAGCCCAATTTTGATTTTGTAGAAAACACATTTAATATGGCTCTACTTTAAAGAAAATGTATCTGAAATAAAGCATTGTCAAAACTAAGAAGTTTTATGTAGGTTGCGTTGAGTCTTATTTTGCAAAAGTGGTGCAATTTACAAAATATAGGTAAAAAATCAAAATTATCTTATGCAGCTGAAATTTTGCATGTGGGCTAGAAACTGCAATTAAAAAACTTTTTCCGATATTTTCAGAAATAACCCCACTTTTGAATTATTTTTTGGAAAAAATTAAAATTTGACTGATAATGCAAATCACGTGGCTACTATTTTTTTTCTTAATTTTCATCTCGATCGAAGCAGAATTTGATGCCAAAGTCAAATTTTGAATAAAGCTATTAAAAAAAAATCCCATATGATGCGGACTTTACTGGTGACACTGTATACCAAGGACGACCGACCAAAACAGACATCCCATTCTCTTTATCACAACAAGCCGACAAGACCTAAAATGCAAACGTTCACTAAGTTCCTAACTAATCCACGAATAAAATAACGAGAAAATGAATTTTCTAGAATAATGGCTGTTGCCAAAGATTTTCCCCTTATTGGTTTTAGGTTTTTTTAAAAATATAGTCAGAAAAAAATAATAAAATAAAACAATTGTTTAGTGCAATAATTTTAAAACAAAAATAAATATAACAAAACCAAGAAATTAATTTTAAAATAAAATAATTATCTTTTCATAATTTCACGTTTTCTAGCCAATAGTCATTTTAAATAATTAGGCATAGGTATTTATACTGTGTAACCTCTTTTAGAACTGCGTTATTTATTTTGATATTTAGCTTGATTTGCTGTTTTTTTTGTTTTAAAATCATATACACGGTCTTTTCGGTATTAATAATAAGTTTATTTTAACACAGCCATTTATGTTTCCAATTCACAATTTTATTGAAGACCTTGGTGCAAAAACCGGACCAGTCCATATTTTATAAGTTTTGGGAAATTGAAAAAACTCTATTTTTGGATATTTATAATGGCCGTTTTACACCAACAATTTCTTCGCAAATTAATTCATGAATTTATTCATGAACTTCTTTGATGAAGTTTTGCGCTTTACACTGATCAAATAAATTCACGAAGTTTCAGCCTATTTTTACTGTCATTTAACAGTTATACCAACATAACAATTTAAATTGTACTTTTAAGGTTATGTTATTTGTGAAGCTTGAGTTTTTCGTTATTTTGAGCTGTGCTATGCGGTTTTGTTTCTATTTTATATTGAACTATGAATAAAATTAAAAATAGAATTCCATCAATTTTCCATGGCATTTTATTTTTGCTGTTGGCACTACTGAAATTCACGAATAACTTTGACGCAATTAGAACAAGTTTTAATTTCGTGAAGTTCTTCACGAAGACGACCGTGAAGTTATTTGATGTCAAATTTGGGCTTTACATATATCAAATTTCTTCATGAAGTCACTTCGTGAACTTATTTGACAAAGAAATTGTTGGTGTAATACGGCCTTTAGAAACAGATAGCATACATGTTTTTTTTGTAGGTAGGGGTATTTCGGGTAAAAGCACGCACTTAAGAAATAATCCTTAATTTTAAGCGCAAAAACAAAACAAAGCTTAAAACGATGATATATAAGAAAAGATATATATTCTTCCAATATAAAATGGCACAGTAACAAAGAAAACCAAATTGTACTTTTTTTTACAAACAAATTATCCAAAAAATGTAAATGCGCCCTCTTAGACAACCCGTCGTTCAAGAGTGCGTTTATAATGCGGCTAAGAGTACGCACTATTTAATAGGCACATAAATCGCACAAAAAGGGTCCCATCTCCTCATAACTGGAACAGTGTATGTGCCACCAAAAGTTGGGGATTGTGAACACATGACTCAGTCATCTCCATTTTCACCCACGTTACCGCTAGGGCAGACTACATCAACTGAACTGGCTCCTATCTTATTTTCTTTCATATTTTACCGCTTCTCTTGATTTTTAGAATTCTTGTTTTGCGTGGTTTCTACTTTTTTCTTTCTACTGGTATGTTTTGTACGTTCTTCTGTTTCTGTTGACATCACTTGTATGTTTCCAATTCCATTGCTGCTTTCCTTTTTCTTTTTGTTTATATTTTTTTCTTTTACGGCCAAGAGTAGGTACGCGCGCGCTCTTGGCCGTTCGCTTTATGCGCACTCTTAGCAGATAACGTCACAAAACATTGGCAACACTGTTTTGCGTGTTTTAAATCACAAACGTTTACCGAACTCCGATGAACTTTTAACCTATAAATGGTAATTGAAATCCGCAATATCATTATTTGGAATAAAACGACTGTTACCTGATATTTTTATTGGGACATTGGTAAAAATATTTATAAGAAAACAGTTAAAAATGAATTATTACCTGTGTTTTTTTTTGTTTTTCCACCAAACGAGCAGCAAACACAGTAAACAAACGATCACGTCGAACACAATCTCACGTTTTAATAGAATAATTCTATCTCATTCTAATGCGTAGATATTGCCTTTGCGTATTCTTGTCAGATGCGCGCTCTTACCCGTCTTTACCCTATATAGAATAAAATTGTTAGGGAAACATTAAAAATCAATATTATAAAAAAAACATAAGAGCTAGAATTTTTTGAAAATTTGAACTTATCCGATTTTTGCCCAAAAAATAAGTAACAACGTAAATGATAACTTTGAAGAGCTTTATTTCAAAAACTGAAAACTCTCAATAAATCACAGCAGTTACTGAATAAATAAACCTATTGCCAGCGACACCCTGACTGTTCCGCATATTCCCCCACCCAGCCAAGTCCCTATACGCTTTGTGAAGCTGTTGGTGAAAATACCGGACAAGTCCTGGACTTAGCTGTTTCTTGCACCCAAGAATGCAGCGGCCAAGTCCTAAAGATATATATTAACTTTGCATTCCTTTGGACTTGCCTGATTCTTGTACCAATCGATCGGCGATATTTTAATACATAAATTTTAACGGAAATCGTTATTTCGACCAAAAATGGATTTCCGAGGTTATCCGAGGTAAAAATTAGTACAGTGTCATCCGCGAACATAAAATATTTGCAATTCAAACCAAGATATTTTAAATTATGTACATATAGAAGGTATTACAGTGGACCTAGGACGTAGCCTTGGGCTACACCCCCTCTAATTTCCTTTTCATCTCTTGAGATTTTATTTATGATTGTACACCGTCTTCGATTGGTTGAGTACGATTTTAGAGGAGTTTTTGACATCTTCCTCGCAATCTCATCTTATTTCATTTTTCTAATAACAGCGGTATATCGACTGTATCAAATGCCTTTTGAAGATCTATAAAAACCGTGGCCACATGTTTATGACGCGTTTTATGTGTGTGATTATTATAATTAATTTAGTTTTTATTTCTAAAAATATATATTAACATGTTATAAGGAAATAGTTGTCTGATGTCCATTTTTTTACTTTCTTTGTATAGTAAGTCATATGAGAAAGAAGTACCTACCCAAAAGAACGCTTGCTAGACCTGAGTACGCAGTTTAAAAACTAGTGTGATTATAGTTTCTCCCATGATATTTTTTTTTCTCTAACTCTAAACGTTTATTAAAAATAAAATATTTTTTCTTGCAGTTATAAACAAAGAAAGTTTAACTTATTTAGAGAAGAATGTGAAGGTTTTGCTAAATTGCAAACTGAATTAAATAAAGATTTTAATGAACACACTAACTCCGCTGAGCTTATTGATGTTGTGCACTCCCTTATAGGTATGTATAAAATTTGACGAGAAACATTTAAAAAAATTGATCTGCACTTGAAAGCCGCCGTAAAAGTATTAAACAATATTATTTTAAGGATATTGGAGATTCTCAATACTAATGCTCAACTTACTGGTTTCGTATGCTATGATATCAGCTTTTTTTTTAAAGTGACCGTTCTCCTTTAAGGGTATTTTATCATTAACATGCCCTCATTGCTTAAGAATTCAGTCAGCCTTAGAACTATGGTTCTGTTTTGAAACAAAAATTTAACCACTGTCGATCTCTGCAGCTACCAGTTGCTCATCTTATATACAGGGTCCTGCAATAGTGCTTCAAGCTTCCATAGCTCCTATACGAATTAAGTTGGGAACTTCATTCTTATGCTGACTTATACTGTGTCACAAGATGTATTTCAGAAAAATATTTTCTCATGTGGCCCAAAAATGTGTGATACCATAAAGTTGTATTTTTTCAAATGGGACACCCTGTATTTTTTTGTATTTTTAGGTATTAGTGCCCTTTATAATTGTTTGTAATTATATTAAATTTGATTTAGTAGTTTAGGAGTAATAATATACCGTTATAAAGGACACCACTTCAAACCTAAAACATCAAAAAATATAGGGTGTTCCATTTAAAAAAATAAACCTTTTATGTCATCACACTTGTATATGCGAAAATATTATAATATAAGTCAGCATATGAATGAAATTCCTAACTTAATTCGTATAGGAGCTATGGAAACCGGACGCACTTTTGCAGGACCCTGTAGACATAAGAATAATATTGTTTTATACTTCTTTATAGACAACTTTTGAAATCTTTTTAATTTATTTTGTCCATTTATTTTCTGACATATTTAAATATTTAGGTTGCTTTAATCTCGATCCAAACAGAGTGCTAGATATTATATTGGAGAGTTTTGAAAACAAGACGAAAGATGCATACGTCTTCGTTCCCTTAATCAAATCGTACATGAAGGATCCGAACATCATTACTGAAGTTTTATGTACCAAACTTGCATTTTTAAAAAACTTACAAGAGAACATACCGCAGTCTTTTTATATTCTAATTGCGTATCTTTTGCAACATTCGCTCATTAGGTTGGAAGATATCTACTGTAGGGTAAGTACCAATAGATAATTTTTATAATTCGATGTTACATTAAGTTTTGAAAATACTTTTTACTTATAACCTGACATTTTTATAAAATCTAAATTCGCTCTACATTTTAGGGGTGTCGTCTATTTCAAAATTATTTTACTGCATGTTAAAAATTTACAGTCGAAGCAGTCGAGCAGTATTTGGCAGATTTTTGGATTAAATAAGGAAGTAACGAAATATTGATCAAAAAACGAAATGAAAATGCGTCACTAGTGTTTGGTCTTAAAAATATATTTTTTGAGAATAATGAAATGAAAAAATAATCCTACAACTTACATAATGGGATGCTTCATTATTTATATACAGGGTGTTCATTTGAAAACTTCCCACCTCGATTTTCCTGCTTTAAAATGAAAATGTGGAAAATCGCTCGGACCCGTCGATTTTTATTTCGAGGGGGACATCTTTTGCGTATATTGTCAATTTTGTTACTTCAAGCCCTTAGGAGGGAGGGGGGAGGGGGGGGGGGGGGGTAAGATCTAAATCTTAAATGGATACTCCTATTTTATATAATTTTTTTGGATTCTGCATACAATTCTGAATATTTTTTAATAAAAGCGTTATTAGTCTATACTTAACAGTTTCCGAGATATCTACTCTTGAAAAATGACATTTTTGAACTTTGACAGCGTCTAGCTTTCTAACTGTACGTCTTAGAGCAAAACGGCTTACATGTCCCTATCTTCGATTTTTATTATCTTTCCAATAGTGTGAACTTTCGGTTAAACCGGATGTAAGAAATATAGTACTTCCGGTTTGACCGGAAGTTGACACTATGGGAAAGATAATAAAAATCGAAGATAGGGACATGTAAGCCGTTTTGCTCTAAGACGTACAGTGAGAAAGCTAAACGCTGTCAAAGTTCAAAAATGTAATTTTTCAAGAGTCAATATCTCGGAAACTGTTAAGTATAGACTAATAATGCTTTTATTAAAAAATGTTCAGAATTTTATGCAGAATCCAAGAAAAATATATAAAGTAGGGTTATACATTTAAGATTTGGATCTTACCCCCCTCCCTCCTAGGGGCTTGAAGTAACAAGATTGACAATATACGCAAGAGATGTCCCCCTCGAAATAAAGATCGACGGGTCCGAGCGATTTTCCACATTTTCATTTTAAAGCAGGAAAATCGAGGTGGGAAGTTTTCAAATGAACACTCTGTATGTAATTTAACATTATTATGTCATTCTTTTACTATACAAATTTTTACCAACCAAAATTAGCAATGAAACAAATTGATATTTTGGTAATTGATTGATTTTATTTAAATGTTAGTTAATAAAATAATAAATTAAGAAAAACAACTCGAAATAAGTAATAGGTTGGCAATAGATTGAATGACGTTGAGAGTTCCACCTTAAAGGCCGATCCCCACCCTATGCATTTTCACCCTGCATTTTTTGAATCATGGTTGCAACAGCTGATTTTATGATTTTTTAACGCGTATCCATCAAAGTCCTGATATGTCTACATTAATGATTTTTTAAATTTGAAATTTGGTGGCTGGTAATTTTTTGTTTTAATATTGGTGCAATTGTACAGAATTCAAAATCGGTTGATTTTGATACAGTTCTATAAGTACAATGACGGAGTATTTGCTTCAGATAAGCCGTCCCCAAATTTAAACAGCAGCAGAAAAACACGGTTAAAACCACATTTGGTTAAAACTGAAAACTGACCGATGTCTTCGTTTTTTTTCAAATAAGCAAAGTTATGTTTATAAATCAAATCCACCAACAGAAATTTCTAGGGAATTTTGACAAAATCGCATAGGAGTATACAAATAATTAGAACTTACGTTCTTTTTCAAGGGTGAAAAACGCTGCAACTTTCACCGACGCTGAAATGCATAAATATGGATGCCAAATTGCAGAGATAGAGCAAATAACACAAAATATATATAATTAAATTGCTATAAAAAAATATTTGAAATTTTGGGTTTTGCCATTGTGTTGGCAATACTAGTATGATAGACGTCAATAATAATAATAATAATAATAATAATAATAATTATAAGTTTTTGCAATTTTTAAAGAGTTTAGTACTGATAAAGTATTTTTAACAGATTAGCGCCATTTAACTCTATGTTATGAAACAAATGCTAAAAAACCAAAATGTACTTTACCTGTTAAAAAGTTATGATAAAATTAAAAACGCCCTACAATATTTGTATCAAACATCTCATTCTCACTGAGTATAAAAATGGGGGAGAGAGAATAGGAAGATCGATTTTGTTAAGCGTTTCGTGCAGAAAACAATATTACTTATGAGATGAAGACGAATTAAATAATGTAAAAATTAAATGTGAAAGATTTTTTCTAAACATAGTTTTTTTTGAAAATTGGAATAACTTTAAACTTCATTATAATTTTTTTTTAGTACATTTTTCGAATTGACTTTAATGTGGTATACTTACCCTATGGCCAGTTTTCGAAAATATAATTACAGCTTGGCAGCCGTAAATCTAAATAATTGACACATATAACTGATAGTTATTTTTGGTTATTGTTATTATATTTTATAATTTTTGAAAATTTATTTTATATTTTGGCACAATTAAATATCTTTATTATTATTATTATTATTATTATTATTATTATTATTATTATTATTATTATCTAAGATGTAAAATAATTATTAAACGTTTAAAACATTTTTAGCTTACACCTGATGATAAAGGTATTCAAAAAGACTGTGATAAGGCTCTAAAAGAGGCGAGGGAGTATGTTCGTAAATTACAGATTATTTCTATTAATAACAAAGAGAAAGAAGATGAAAAAGAGGAGCCGGAGACCGTTGAAGATAGTTATACAGGAAATCAAAAGTTAGGTTAGTATAATATAAAATTAAGGTTTTGCATTTGAAATGGTATGTAGTTGCTGTAGAAGTGGACTACGAGGTTTAAGAGTGATCTGTCATCTACGTCTGCATGCCCTCGGGTATAAAAATTTTTTTAACGATATTTTTGTCCTAAAAGATAGCGAATGAAACTTCGTTATATACAGGGTTGGGACTTTAACTGGAATAAATTCGATATTATTAAAACCGCTGAAGTTGCGCCTACAAAATTTGGTATGTTTGAGTTTTGGACCATGCGGAATTAAAAAATGATATCGGCGTTGTTGCCAGATTTCCCAGTTTTGCGCTACACGTAGTAATTTTGTTATTTTAAATGGAATGCCCAATTTAGTAAGATCCCAAATTTACAAAATTCTATCTTCACTAGTTGCTGAGCTATGGCAACACTGTATTTCTATTAAAAAGTACCGGGACGTTTATCTTCCTTCAAGTAGCGTTACCTTGGTAACATCTCCATAGTTACTAAGTTATTGACAAGCTTCAAGAAAAGTTCTTGTCATGTCAAAATGACTTATTTAACTGAAACCTTAAAAATAGAAATTCTCATGATGATCGGTTTCGGGGACCACCAACGTAACAGGTGAAAGATATTTGGAATTTTGGCAAGGAAATAATAGGTTGGACGAAAGAATTTTTTTCCAGCAGGATGGGGCGCCTCCGCACTATGCGGCTAACGTGCGGAATTACCTGAATACCGCCTTTCCTGGCAGGTTGATTGGATGACGGGGAGCTATTAAATTGCCAGCAAGGTCGCCTGATTGAACACTATTAGATTTTTATTTATGGGGTGATTTGAAACATAAAGTGTACCTATGTTATAAAACCTACAAATATTGAAGATCTAAAATATCGGATTAGACTAGAAGTCAGATCTATACCACCTCAGGTTTTACGCAGCCTACAAAATGAGTTTTATAACCGATTGGCTTTTTGCCAAGAAGACAATGGAGCGCATTTTGAACAACTTTTGAAATAATAAATCGATAGAACTAGTTTCGTGTTTTAATGATTTTTTTGTCAAATTTATTCCAGTTAAATTACCGCCTGTAGCACACATCTGAGAATTCTGACAACATTGCCGATATCATTGTTAATTTCTGCATGCCTAGAAACCACCAGATAGTCAATTTTGTAAGCGCAACTTTAACGGTTCAAAGGTAGATAAGCGTTCCGGTACTTTTTAATGGAAATACAGTGTTGCCATAGCTCAGCAACTAGTAAAGATAGAATTTTGTAAATTTGGGATTTTACTAAATTTGACACGCCCAATTTACTGCAATAAAAATAAATTGGGCATTCCATTTAAAATAACAAAATTACTACGTGTAGCGCAAAGCTGGGAAATCTGGCAACAGCGCCGATATCATTTTTTAATTCCGCATGGTCCAAACCCCCACATACCCAATTTTGTAGGCGCAACTTCAGCGGTTTTAATAATATCGAATTTATTCCAGTTAAAGTTCCCACCTTGTATATTTTTAAATACTTTTTAAAGGTATGATATGTTTTTTTTATAAAATACCATTTATATGTGAACTATTAGTTCTTAAATGGCCAATGTGATTTTTTCAACTTAAATTTTCATCTAAATACAAATCTAAATAGTTCATGCTTAATTTCATTATGCATATTGGATCAACTGGTTCGTTTATTGCATTTTTTATTGATAAACAACAAATAATTTTATAAAATTTAATGAGTGTTTGATTGAATTTAGCCAATGAATATTTAAATCATATTTTGTTAGGATAAAATTTTAAGTTATACGAGGTGTGACAATTAAGTAATAAGACTGATTCCATAAAAACCGTATATTTAAAAATTATTCTACAACTCTGCCATCCCCTTCAAAGTAGTCCCCTTGGCTATACAACGATTCCAGCGCGTTTTCCACGCTTCGTAACATTTCTGGAACGCTTCGACTGGGATGTCAGCGAGTACCCTTGTCACTGCCGCCTGGATGTCCGTAATCGACTCAAAACGGGTTTCTTTGACCACCGATTTTGTTCTAGGGAACAAAAAAAAGTCACAGGGTGACATATCGGGCGAATAAGGCGGCTATTGCAACACGATCCCTTTTAGAGGCCAAATACTGGGACACGGCGGGTTGTCGTGATGAAGGATCTATACGAGCGATGTCTGGGAGCACACTGTTGACTCGTTTTCGCAATCTTTCGAGTACTTGGCGATAGTACACCATTATTCCAACATTCGAACGGTTAAACGCCGATCTACGGATTAGGGCGCGCACACGCTGTGCATTCGCGTCAGTCCGCACCTCGACTGGTCTCCCGCTCGGCGCCTCGTCTTCCACGCCCCTCCTTAAACTCTTTATGCCATCGAAACCTGGGCACGACTAAGAGTACTATCACTATGCACTTTTACAATTTTAGCGTACGTTTCCGCAGCTGTTTCGCCCAATCTGGCGCAAAATTAAATCGCAAAGCGTTGCTCTTGATTTCATTTCTCCATTTTCGTGACGAGCACCACCAACACACGTCTACTTAACACGACACAGCAGGCGAACTAAACAAGCCAGAGCGATGGTAAATATATCAATGGAGAGGGGAAGGATGCCGGGGAAGGGGAAGGGAATTTCAAGGTCGCAGGTTTACTATAAGAGCGGCAATAAAATCAGTCTTATTACTTAATTGTCACACCTCGTATGATCAAACAATATAAACAAAAAAAGGTGGTATCATCTGCAGAGTTTCACGCTACCTTTGAACCTTAAATTTGAAATGCAGTTTATAAATAAGTTAGCTTATAGTAGATCCTAGTGGAACTTCACATGTGATATATATTTTTCAAAGATCTTAAATTCCCCTTTTATACAAACTAACTATGTTTGGTTACATGAATAATTTAGAAACCACGAATAAATTAAGTTTTCGTTTTTTATACAATATGTCATTTTAACTCCATTTCAGGTCTATGCGAGGCTCTACTCTTGATTGGTGATTGGGAAAATGCCCAAATTTTAATAAAAAGGCTACCAAACCACTACGCCATGAGCTTTGAACCGCTAGCTTTGGCACTGTGTAAATTACTCCACAGTCTAATTGAACCTGTTTATAGCGAGTAAGTAGGCATTTTTTTCCAAGTATTTTCTGTCCAATATTTTTGAATTTGGTTTATTTTTTAATGTTTATATTTAATTATGTACTAATAAAATATAGTCGTGAACAAAAGTATGAAAAGGTTTAACTTCCCAAAATAAATTTAATTTTTCTACTAAATGCAGACAGTTAACACAAATATGTTATTCTCTATAAATATTATAATAAACTTATAAACGTTTATGGAACCGATAATTTTAAAGAAACAGGATGGCAAAACATCCTTTGATCTTGTGCGAAACTTATTGACTAAGCTGTATGGTAGCTCAGGTCGGGTTAGTATACCCAGGAGGTTCAAGAATGCATAATGGCACTGGTGGACTCCAAAACGACCCACTGAGTGGATAAATGTGCCTTTAAGACGGGATAAACTAGTGCATACTCGTGGTTCGGATCCCACGTCGAAGAAAACCCTCTTAGAACATAATATACATTGACTCTATGAACGCAAGACGGCAAGCCGTAATGGCTGCAAAAGGCTAAATATACATAGTATTTATTTTTTCACCTACAATATTTTTTGCTATAATATAAAAATCAAAAAGTTTTTATACTTTTGTTATGTATGTATCTTGTTAAGGTACCGAATATTAAAAAGAGTTACAAGAAACTATTGGTTCGAGAAATGTTTACACGTTTATTATAATAATAGGTTAAATGTTTATAGAGAATAACATAATATTAGTATAAATATAGTTTAAAAAAACTAAAAAACACGCTTTAATAATTAATCAAACTAAAAAGCGGAAAATAAATATAGTTTAAAATAATTCTTGAAATTCTTAATATAGGCAGAAAATAATAATGAACGATAAGCATGAGTATTATTGTGAAAAAAGCGTGGTGTGCTTTGTGCTATATTTAAAAATATATATATATATCCCAACGATTACGAAAAATATAGCACAAAGCGCCCAACGCTTTTTTTTACTATAATACTAATGTTTATCGTTCATTATTATTTTCTGCCTATATTAAGAATTTCAAGAATTATTTTAAACTATATTTATTTTCCGCTTTTTAGTTTCAATAATTATTAAAGCGTGTTTTTTGGTTTTTTTAAACTATATTTATTTTTCATTTTTTAGTTTGAGTTATTGTTAAGAACATTTTTTTGAGTAGATTGAGCTAGATTAGTAGATTATTGTATTGTCAGCGGTTCTTGATAAGTCTACAAAATTTAAATTAAATCGGACCGTTTAAAGTGGGTCAAAATCGGGTTCAAAGAAGTAAGTAATAAATCTATTCAAGTGTAAGGGAGCAAAGTAGGTCGTCTCTGGAGCAGTGGTTTCCATAACTTTAATTTAACTTAAAAAAACTTATTACTTTGAACTGGCAAACGGGCAGAGGTTCCCCTTACACTTGAACTTGAACTTTTTCAACTCTCCGTCGTATGTGTTCTTTCGAGTTTTTATAGTGTTTTGTAACCCCCTACCAATTGGAAGAAGGGCTTCCTTTTTCGCTGTGTCATGTATTATCTTCCCAAACTCTAAAAGAGGGGATTGGAATCCTTTATCCCAACCAATTACAAATAAGTATTTTTTTATAAACCTTCTAATTCTGACTCCTACTACTAAACTCAAATGTCACTGTCTCTCTTCACTACTAACTTCAAATGTCACTGTCTCTCTTCTACACACTAGTTTTTTTTATCACACCTTTTTTGCGATAAGCTCTACCACCTTAAGAGTCTTTACACTGCAGTTAAGTTACAACTATTTCATCTAGCCTTAAGAGTGCCAATCCATATCCGACAATATCATTTTTTTAAACGATTTGACATACTGGCAGCTGTCAAATTTTGACATGAGAATCTTTTGCTTATTTTTCCTGAAGTCTCCGCATCGAATACAGCTACTATATGACCCCATAATTTGTTTCGTCAAAATCGCTTCTTCGTTTTATACCTGACAGCTGTCAAAATTTGACAGGATAATTTTTTGCGTGTAGATTATTGTATTGCCAGCGGTTCTTGATAAGTCTACAAAATTTAAATTAAATCTGACCGTTTAAAGTGGGTCAAAATCGGGTTCAAAAAGAAGAGTCGAGTCGGTTACAAACATACAAACAAAAATTATTTGAGGGACTTAATCGTTCCCATCTTTTTTTTTTCACGATTGTAAGTTAATATTTTACTTTAGTCACGTGTTCTGTTCTTGCTCTGAGTTTATGCTGGACGCCTAAATAGTTAATAAATTATTTGTAAATAAATTAAAATACCCAGGTTTTTTTTTTTTGAAAAAGTCAGATCACAGCTTTTTAGGCAGTCCAGACGTACGAAGATTTAAAAGAAACTATTCCCCTGGCCACGACGGCGCTGGGCAGTCCGTTCTTATTTTTTTTTGTTAAATAGGCACTGTCTTCTCGCGTCCAAAATACAACGCAAACCCATTGCACCGTACGAAAATCCGTTGTCGCCAAGACCGGTTCAAAATTTTGCTGATCTCAGGGACGTTGTAATACCCATGCTGTTGACCTTAGGATCATCTTTACATCACGATCCGGTGTTAATCAGTAAGTAACTAAATAATATATATATTTTTAAATTTCAACTTATGATGAGAAATTTAAGTCACTATATTCTTGTGACCGCTCACTAGTACATTGACAGCATATTCTATCATAATTTTTTGAGGCAGTATCCTATCAAATAGGTGCAGTCTACAAGCTTCGCGCGTCAAGGAACGGACAATATTTTGAGCATTTATTGACGAAAAAGGATTAACGATGGATAGAAGGTTTTTTTTTTCAATTAAATTTACTTTTGTTTGTTTAATATCTTATAAATGACAAGAAACGAAAATTTTGAAATTTGGTACTTATGTATAACTTAATAAGCACTTTAAAAATAGTCAATAAAAAACAAGCTTTGCCATTTAAAAAAATTATCGATATCCTCATATCTCTAATTTGGGACACAGTGCATCAATACATTTTTATTAAAAAATACCATAACTTAAAATGTTAATACCTGTGTCCAAGCATTTTCCCAAAAAAAAACTACTGGATTTACTGCATTTATTGAGTTACAAACTCACCCTGTATATTGTGCCGTTTTTAGAGAGATCATTTAGATCATATAAATATTTTTTACAAACTTTTAAGCGTTGTAAGTAGTAGGTAAACGGTTTGTTCTACATAAGTGGCTCTGGAAACAAAGTTGTAAAGAACCCTTTTTTATCGTATCATCAACGATTTGCGCGATATTTGGTATTGAATGTCTCGTAAAGTTGGCGGCTTTCGCCTTTGAAAATTTAAAAGATTAATGCTATAACATTGTTTTTTTGTACTGTGGGTATTTACCAACGTTGCATATGTAAGTTTTTTTCTCGTCTCAAACTTCGTATTTTTTTTTAGGTAAGGTTGTAAGACTATCAAAGGTTGTCCTTCAAGATTGCGGAGTGGATAACGCGAAATCGTCTCCTACCGGAGAAAATCCCATTTATTACGATATCATTTCAGTGTTGGACTATACGATACTTCCTTCATTGTCCTATTTGGATTGTAATTGTTGTGTAGCAGAAGAAATTTGGTATTTGATAAAGCTGTATCCCTACCAAGTCAGGTAAGACGTTTTGTCTGACGAAAAATATGCAGTTTACAAAGCAAATTATTATAACCATTGGCAGTTTATTTAAATAGCAATTCTCAGTATTTTAATGTCAGTTAGTTATTTGAGGGTGTAGCATTGCGGATGAAACATTTTTTTAATTAAGATTTTTTTAGGTATTGTCTGTACGCAAGATGGAAAAACGAAACATACTCTGTTTACCCTGAGTTAATGAAAAAACGTGGAGATTCCGAAAAACAAATCAAAAATATCATGAAGAGAGTAAGCAAGGAAAACGTCAAACCAGTGGGAAGACTGATAGGGAAACTCACTCACTGTTCGCCGGGGTTTCTGTTCGATTACGTTTTACTGCAGATTCAAGTGTATAACAATCTGATAAACCCGGTAGTGGATTCCCTAAAGTACCTGACTAATTTATCTTATGACGTTTTGGGATATTGTTTGGTGGAAAATTTGGCTAGTGCAGATAAGAAAAGGTAAATTGTTTTTTTTTTACATTTTTTTCTTCAAAAGTACTAATCATTTGCACATACAGAGTATCAATACTATACATATTTTAAAATAATTCCCGAAATCGCAGAGGGGAACATTATGGAAGCACTGAACACCTTAACAACTCCATATGTTTTGAGCACCTTCTAATACTGTGATTTCTATTCTATTATTTCCACATATTTGTTTTTATAATGTTTCTTAATTAAATATAATAATTTATTGTCTCTTTACTACTTTAAATATATATTATTTTTTCATTTTAAATCAGAACTATTAGTAGTAATTGAGGGGAGGTTCCGAAAACCTGGCAAGTAGACCAACAGCGATCCTTTTTGCCTACCCCAGAGTCTTCCCCCAGTCACACTAACCACCTTGGCCCCCGCCAAAGCGTGTCGACCTCTTTATGAAGTTAAGTATGTCGCTCCAGGCTAGGGCCGTGATTTCTTCCTTTTGGAGAGCCGCCGATCCCAGGACCTGGTGCCTGAGTCTTCCCAGGGCCTCACAGGTGCCCAGAAAATGCAGCGGGGTCTCTTCCTCCTCCAGACATCCGGCACAGATTGGGTCGTCTTCGACACCAATCAGTGCTAGGTGCTTTCTCAGCTTGCAGTGTCCTGTCAATATCCCAATCAAGGGATTTAGGACCATCGTCTTCTGTTTAAAATCCATTCTAGCTTAGCCTTGCTGGGCCAAGCTATAAAGTCCTTAGCTTGTCTGCACCCTTGGATCGTCCGCCATTGCTCCTTAGAGCGGCGTTCAGCCCATTCGTTTAGTGCAGATCCTACCTGCTTTTTAGTTATTCCTATAGCCCGCTCTGGTCCTAGCAATGGGGTCTCAGCTCCACGCCTGGCAAGATCATCTGCCATCTCGTTACCCTGAACCCCTTGGTGTCCGGGGACCCAGACCAAGTTTACCTCTTTCCTCCTCGAGAGTCTCTCCAAGGCATCGACGCATTTGCTGACGAGATTGGTTGTGACTCTTGGTTTACAGATGGCTTTTAGGGCAGCTTGGCTGTCGGAGCATACATATATCGCACGCTCCTCGCAGTCCAAATCAGAACTAACAGTAATACCAAGTATATTTGTTCCTCATCCAATTTAAAGACGTTTTATCAAAATTAGGGGTTTGAGATCCTATCAACCTGCAGATCTTTACTAAAGCGTCATGCTCATTTGGCCGCAGTGTTGTTACCAACCTAATTTTATTCCTATAAAAGTGGCAAGGAAAATACCCGATAAATCGCTTACATTCTCGGTTATTTGATAGTTTTTACTTTAAAAACTGAAACCTAACGAGAAGAAATCAATTAAAAAAAAAGTATTTTGTGTTCTCTTAAACTAGCTAATTGGGAAAAAATAAATTGCATATAATATTCTTAATAAATTATTCTTCACTATTTTTTCTTTTAACATTTCTTTCGTGTATTGAGGGAAATACATTTTCCATAATCCCAATAAAGTGAATTATTCTTAGTAGTTTACTAAGTATATAAAATAATATGAAAATTAATTTATTTTTTATTAATTACTCTGAAACCTAAAATGAAAGAAACAATTCTTTAAGACATTTTTTAAAATTTATTCGTTTTGTCGAAAATGTTTAGGAAGTTATTTTTATTTAAAAAAAATGAAACTGTTTCTCTTAATATTTTTGCAGGGTTAAGCATGACAGTACGTCAATATCAACGTGGTTACAAAGTTTGTCCAGCTTTTGTGGAGCGGTGTATAAAAAATATTCTATAGAATTGACTGGGCTTTTGCAATATGTAGCTAATCAACTGAAAGCTCAAAAAAGGTAGGTTCATACGCTAACCATTTTTGGTTTCGACACAAAATCTTAACATTTTTCTAGCTAGAAAAATATTCCCAGGCATTTTTCCTACTTGTGTCACCTGCATGGAAATATCACAAAAGTTAAAAAATTAGCCCCTTTAAATTAATTTTATTAATCAATTAAATTGGATTAAGTTCCTTTTTTAATGTTTTTTTTATGGTTATTATTTTTCATATTATTTTGTCACTTCACATTTCATATAATGAATTGTAAAAATTAGCTTTGAATAAAGGTATTTTAAAATTTTAAAAATGTTATTAATATTTATTATTATTAATATATCTTTATTCTCAACCATCTTAAAAAGTTCATTATAGAGAATATAACATTAAAAATATAGAATATACAGTGACCAGCAGAAAGTGCGCAGCATATGGAAAAGTTTTTATCTTTAGGTTTAGAAAATTAATTTTATTTTAGATAGGTGTAGATGTTCTCAAACCAAAATAACATCCATTAAATACGGTAAAAGTCTTATGGTATACGAGGTAGGATCAAAAATTTCAAATTCCGCTAAGAGTAAAGTAGTACCTCCATCTGTCATTTTGGAATAATTTTTTACTAAGAATTATTGTTTTAATTTCAAAGTTACATATACCCAAATTCCAAACTTCGCTTATTTTGGATAAATATACAATATACAAATTACAATATTGATGCTTACTTTGCGTGACGAATAAAATCCGTATAAAATATATTTTTATTTTAAATTTTTTTCTTTATAAATCATAAGAAAACTTGTAAACAACGTATAATCAGTTAGATGAAATTAACTTGTTCCCTCAGAAAATAAAATGCGGTGTGCACCAAAAATATTTATTGTTTTTATTTTAAAAAGCCATAATATTATGAAAATAAACTAATCGGACTTATGATCGACGGTTATCTATAACAAAGTCTGCAGAAAATCTTATTTTCGTACGGTTTGGTTGGCATTTTTTTTTTGTACAGGGTTATTCAAAGAACACGATTAAATCAATTTTTTTGTCAAAAATAAGCAAAATTTGGGTATAACTTTGAAATTAAAACAATAATGGGCCTTTTCACTATTCTTAAATTTGATACATTTGGCATTCGAATTGTTCAGTCGGTGCTATAGTAAGTGTTTTTCATCAATAAAATTATTGCTAGGTCATAACATTAATTTATTTCAGCACAGTAAAAACCGGGTAAAATTCAACCAATTTGAAAATCTCAAAACAGGCGCGACTCATGACGTAGATATGTTTAAAGCTTGCTAGAGCGCATGCGTTAAACCTCGCACACGCGTAAATGCTGATCTGTCGCACTGCCATGGGCAAATTAAGCCGCTGTTGCCATATGTAGAAAGTTTTATAATCCTAATAATATACTTTCTTCTTAGAACTTTATTTGGATACTTTAAATAAATATAAACATAATACTGGTAAAATAATTCATTCCGCAGCTATTGAATGGAAAACTGGTATATTATAATTACTAATTGCTAGTCAATTACCATTGCACTGGTACTATAATATATGATTTTTGAGAGTATCGGCAACACTGTCAAGCTGCTGATTTTGTGAATTCTTGATATTTTAAGCCAGCGACTCGGCTATTCCTATCATTCCTCTGTGCATCAATCTTCCGGCGCGATGACGTAGGTATGTTTAAGTCCGTGCTTTTATTCAAGGAGTTTTTTTATTTATTTATTTTCTCAGTTACGGCTTAAAAGTATAGAAAAGTAAAAACACAGAAAATTTTTTGTTCCTTTATACACTACTACCAAAATCAAAATTTAGTGAAAAGGCCCATTCTTAGTAAAAAAATATTCTAAAATGAAAGATGAAGGTACTTTACTCTTAGCGGAACTTCAAATTTTCGATCCTACCTCGTATACCATAAGACTTTTACCGGATTTAATGGGTGTTATTTTGGTTTGAGAACATGCAGAACCTATCTAAAATAAAATTAATTTTCTAAACTTAAAGATAAAAAACTTTCCCATATGCTGCGCACTTTCTGTCGGTCACTGTATAAAATCACAAATAATAAAAATTATATTTCGGAAAAATAATTCTGTCGAAATTATTAAAAAATATATATACAGGGTATTCCCTACTCGATGGTACATTAGAAGTATCTGGAGAACGAAAAGAAAAATAATTTTGAAATTTTCACTACGGCCATAGGAGACTGCGCTCTAGCTTTTAAAAATAATTTCGCGGTTGCAGTGTTGCCAGATCTATTGATTACTGACATCAACTTTGGAATTTTAAATGAGACACCCTGTATATTTTTACATTTTTAAATTCCACATAAAATTATAATTATTTTTTATTAAATGCATTATTAGTCTATACTTCATAGTTTCCGAGATATTGACTCTCGAAAAGTGACATTTTTGAACTTTGACAGCTTCTAACTTTCTAACAGTACGTCCTAGAGCAAAACGGCTTACATGTCCCTATCTTCAATTTTTATTATCTTCCCAAAAAAATCAACTTCCGGTTAAACCGGAACAACTATATTCCCTGCTTTCGAGTTACATCCGGTTTGACCGGAAGTTGATTTTTTTGGGAAGATAATAAAAATTTAAGATAGGGACATGTAAGCCGTTTTGCTCTAGGACGTACTGTTAGAAAGTTAGAAGCTGTCAAAGTTCAAAAATGTCACTTTTCGAGAGTCAATATCTCGGAAACTATGAAGTATAGACTAATAATGCATTTAATAAAAAATAATTATAATTTTATGTGGAATTTAAAAATGTAAAAATATACAGGGTGTCTCATTTAAAATTCCAAAGTTGATGTCAGTAATCAATAGATCTGGCAACACTGCAACCGCTAAATTATTTTTAAAAGCTAGAGCGCAGTCCCTATGGCCGTAGTAAAAATTTCAAAATTATTTTTCTTTTCGTTCGCCAGATACTTCTAATGTACCATCGAGTAGGAAATACCCTGTATGTAATAACCATTTCCAAAAAAAAAATATTATAATACCTTAAAGTTAGTTATTATAAAAAATAGTAATAAACTAACATTTAATTTTTTTTTTAATATTTTTTTTTACTGCTTTTTTAAAAGTACTAAATTTTGTTATTTCTTTATACAGGGTGTTCTCAAAGTTGAGTCATTTATTCTACCAGGTTGTAGAACTCGTAAAAATAAGTAATTGTACCAAAAATAATTTATATAAAAGTTGCAGAATAAAGAAGTCATTAACAATTGAAAAAATCAAAAATATCACGCACTTTAGCGAATTATTTACCACTGGTCAAATCGAAATTCGCACTAAAACCCGTAAAATGAATGAATGATAAGTAATTTGTATCCTACAAAAAAATAAGCCATACCCAGTATCGTCAGTAAACAAAACATTGATAACGCAGTGAATATCAAAAAATCAGGTCTTACAGTTTTTAAATTTTACATTTTTTCAATTGTTAACAACTTCTTTATTCTGTAACTTTTATATAAATGATTTTTCGTACAATTACTTATTTTTACGAGTTCTGCAACCTGGTAAAATAAATGACTCAACTTTGAGAACACCCTGTATAATATTGATCTTTGGCCAAAAATACTCTTTACCATAGGTATTTAAATATCTCGGTTTTGTCTGGTGTTTTTTTTTTTTTATTTGAATATCCATTTGGTTCATATAAATTTATTGTGTGTTCTAAAAAAGGATGTTGATGTATCCATTTAATTATTTTGTTTTGTAGTTTCTTTTTGATGGCTAAATTGTAGTTAAATTCGCTGATCCCGAAATCCTTTTATTTCATCAGATCAGGTTGTTTTTTTGTGAACTTTTAACATTTTCCATTTAAACAAGTTGTTTTCTATTGTAAGTAATTTTTCAACAACAAATAAATATTTCCCCGAATTACAATATTTTATAGGCATTAAAGTAAAATGTTGTGATTGATTGTTTGCTTTACATAAATCTAGGGACAGTAGGTAGCATTTTTTATTGCTATAATTTTTTTGAACATCTTTAATAATACTTTATTTAGGTATGTATTTAACTTTCAAAATGTCTATGCCAAACTAACTTTTAACTTTAAAATGTCTTTATTCCAAACTAACTTCTACAGTTCATTACATGGAAAGTGACAATATAATATAGAAAATAATAACCATAAAAAAAATAACAATAAAAAAAAAAATGGAAGTTAATCCAATTTAATTCATTATTAAAAAAAAAAAAAAAAACAGTATAAATAATTTAATTTAGTAAATATCTCTTTAATTGTTTTTTAAAAATTATCATTTTTTTAATTTTTCTGATATTTTTTGGAAGATTATTATATTTTATTATTCCGTCATACAGGGTGGCCCTTTAGTGTGGCAAAGTACAATAGCTCCGTTACTATTTCAAATACATTAAAAATATTAATACAAAAGTTGAAGGGCAGTAAGTGACTTATAACGTAAAATTATTTTTAACTCTATAGGGTGGCTCAAAAAAGCGGAACAAGAAAAAATGTACTTTTTTCAAATGGAACACCCTGTAGTTGATTTTTTTGGGAAGATAATAAAAATTGAAGATAGGGACATGTAAGCCGTTTTGCTCTAAGACGTACTGTTAGAAAGTTAGAAGCTGTCAAAGTTCAAAAATGTCACTTTTCAAGAGTCAATATCTCGGAAACTATAAAGTATAGACTAATAATGTATTTAATAAAAAATAATTATAATTTTATCTAGAATTTAAAAATGAAAAAATATACAGGGTGTTCCATTTAAAAAAAGTACATTTTTTATTGTTCCGCTTTTTTGAGCCACCCTATAGAGTTAAAAATAATTTTACGTTATAAGTCACTTACTGCCCTTCAACTTTTGTATTAATATTTTTAATGTATTTGAAATAGTAACGGAGCTATTGTACTTTGCCACACTAAAAGGCCACCCTGTATAAAAGCGATTTTTTTCCAAAATTACTTTTTACTGGTATAGTTTGATAATTTATACAATGTCTTGTGTTATGATCATGTAATGTTTTATTTTCCTGAAGTGTTATGTTTGATTTTTTTTCTTTTAAAATAATAGAGTGAATTAGAATACAAATTTTTAATTTATAAATGTTTTGAACGTGTAAATACCCTTTCGGTCTATATAGATTACCAGTTGGTTCTAAATGTGGTAATTTGTGTATACATTTAATAACTTTATTTTGCAATTTTTGTAATGGTTTTAAGTTTGATAAACAAGCAGATCCCCATGCAGAAGCTAAGTATTGTAATTTTGAATATATTAATGAAAAATATATATTTTTTAAATATTTCAAAGGAATAAAATATCTAGCTCTGTACAAAACAGATACCAAAGGAGATATCGAGTTGATAATATACTGGATATGGCATTTCCAATTTAAATTTTCATCTAAAACTAATCCCAAAAATTTTGTCGTTTTTGAATATTGAATATTTTCATTATTAAATGTTAAGGGGTTAATGATGGAATTTATTTTATTTTTAGTTATAAACATAAAAGAAGATTTTTTTAAAATTTAACGTAAGTTTATTTGATTGAAGCCAAGAAAGAAGTATTTTTAAATCATTATTAATATCAAAATACATTTCTGCAAGAGTTTCAGCTAAATAAATAATTGTCGTATCATCTGCAAATAGCTTTATATTGCCCTTTAAGTTCAATTTGGAAACGGAATTAATGTAAATTAAGAATAATAACGGACCTAATATTGATCCTTGTGGAACTCCACATATTATTTCTTTTTCCGAACTTTTTCTTTCCCCAATTTGAACAAATTGTTTACGATAGCTTAAATAACTTTGAAGTAGTTTGTGTGTATTTCCCCTTATCCCAATACTGTATAATTTTCTTAATAAAATATTGTGGTTTACGGTGTCAAAAGCCTTACACAGATCTAAGGATAGTAAACAGCATTTTTTACAGTTCATTACATGGAAAGTGACAGCATAATGTAGAAAATAATAACCATTAAAAAAAAATAACAATAAAAATAATTGTATGTGTATTGTATTAATCCAGTTTGATTCATTAATAAAATCAATTTAAAAAAAAAATAGTATAAATAATTTAATTTAGTAAATATCTCTTTAATTGTTTTTTAAAAGTTGCCAATTTTTTAATTTTTCTGATATTTTTTGTATTCGTTTTCAAAATGTAATTTTTTCAGCTTGGACTTGCTGATTTTAAAAGAAATCGTTCAGAAAATGGCTGGCGTCGAACCTAATGAAGATTCTACAATGGATCAGTTAAATGCAATGTCAGGTGGCGAATTACTGAAAGGAGAGGTAATATGTTACTGATACAGGGTCGCTTTTATGTATGGAAACGGTCGATTATTTGCTAAAGTAAGATAGCTAGCGAAGAATGTTAAATACAAAACTTTTAGGATTTTTAGAAATCTATTACACTGCACATAAACTAAGTATACAGAATCAGTCAAAAAGCCATGGAAGAACAAAGTTACTTTATTTTATATGGAATCCCCTGTATATTATTCAATATTTCAATTATTTACAAGATTCTAAAAAAAAATGTTAAGCACACCACATACCCAATCTTAACCGTTTTCGAGATATCGAGTTTCGAATATCGTTTTCAAATAAATTATTACATTCATTAATTTTCTAGTCCATCAAGTTACCTTAGAAAATATTTATCTCCATAACAATGTTGTTTTGTCATCTTGACAACAGATATGCCAAAAATACTTACATTTACAATTTGTGAACAATTTTCGCGTAAAAATGGCACGTTTAAGTGATACCGAGCGCATTGAAATTTTAATGATGATATAGGGTACGGCGATAGAACACGGAGTTTTACCCAAGTGGTGAATATTTTTAATGAATTGCATCCAGATCGGGAACCTATAACTAAATCAACTGTTTCGAAAACATTGCAGCGTTTTCATGAAACTGGAGGTGTGAAAGATTGACCAAAAAGTGGAAGACCGGTAAGCGTTACTAATGAAGAAAATTCTGTCATGTTAGATGTGGTAGAAAATCCAATAAATTCGACGCAACAGCGGGCTTTAAATCATAATATGAGTCGATATTCCATTTAAAAAATTACCAAAAGAAAAATTCGAACCATATAAAATTCATTTGTTACAAGAATTAAGTAAATACGATTTTGATCGCAGAATTCAGTTTTGCGAAATCATTATGGATAAATTGAATCAAAATGTCAACTTTGTCAACCACATTTTATTTTCTGATTAATCAACGTTTTGTTTAAACGGGCACGTAAATCGACACAACTGTAGATATTGGTCAGATCAAAATACATATTGGATGGACAAGTTCATACCCAACGACCACAAAAAACCAAAGAGAATATTGTTCCACAGCTCAGACGATTATTCCCGAACCATAATAATCCCAATTTACCGGCTGAACAAATATGGTTTCAACAAGATGGGGCTCCACCACATTTTGGACGGATGGTGAGGGAATATCTAGAACTAGAGGAAACTTTTCCTGGTAAATGGATTGGTCGCAGAGGTGCAATTGAATGGCCTGCTAGGTCTCCTGATATGACCCTCTTGACTTTTTCCTGTGGGGCCATATCAAAAATTTAGTGTACCGGGTGTCCCACCTAAGGAGGTAATCGGCTATATCTCAGAAAGTAATCACACTAGAACTTTGGGAAAAAAAATATATCGATAAAAGCGGCCAAGAGAAATTGCTGGAAATTATTTTCAAGTTCCAAAAATGACCGCTAGGGGGCGTAAGAGAACTTTCAAAATAGAAATGTCGATTTCCTCTTGATTTTTCTTAATAAAAATATGATAAAAATATAAGCATTGTATTCTTCATAAAATTTTGCAACTTTATGTTAGGAATCGTTTTTTTCTATTTTCAATAATTAAGTGGTGGGAGAAGGTCAAACTTTTTTACTTTCAAACGCTGATATCTCTGCTTTGGATGAACCGATTTTACTCAACTTGGTCTTGAAAAAAAGCCCTTCTTTTACTCTACACGTAGATCTATTACCTATATCATGTTTATTCTGATGGTGGCCACTAGATGGCGTTTTTCCGTAATTTCTCAATGAATAAGGATTTTCTCAAAAAAATCAAATGTTATGATATGACTTTTTCATCATATTATATTTTAGCCTTATAAAGGCTATTAAATAGTGAAATAAAAAATCCAGGTCCGTATTTAAAATAAAAAAGTTGATAATGGTCGCTCGAATCCGAAACGTCGGATTAAAAAACTAACCCCATCAGCTTGTAGAGGAGGAAAAGTTACTATAATAAACTGAAAACCGCAACGTGATATCTTTTGTTAAACTAGAGAAATTAGGGATAATAATAATTAATATGGAAAAATAGGTCATTTTCCAAAACATTAATTAATCAATTAAAACTCTGGTTTAATGACGTCCAAGATGCTCGAACTGTCTCCCATCATTTTTTTTTAATTTTGATTTTTCTTAATAAAAATATTATGTTAAAAATATAAGCATTGTATTCATAAAATTGTGCAAATTTTTGATAGGAATGTTTTTTTTTTCAATATAAGTGGTGGGGGAAGGTCAAACTTTTTTCTTTCAAACGCTGATATCTCTGCCTTGGATAAACCAAAACAAGAATTCATTGAGCGAGTTGCCTTTTATCAAGTAAACTTTGGAAACAAGCAAAACACCAAGATCCAATGAGCATGTAAATTTACCTATATCAAGTTAGCTTTGGAAACAAAACAAATTTCCTAATGTCAAAAGACATTTTATGCCAAAATAATTAATAACCACATTCGCAGTTAGATTATTGATTGGGTTATTGTTATTTTGTGTCAGTAAATTGTTATAGTGTTAGTTAATTATAGTGTTAGTTGTTGTTTAGTTTATAATTTTTGAAAATGCCTTTGTCGCTTCAAGTATCGGTTGATATTATCGCAGTTTATTTTGAGTGTTTTCAAAATGCGACTGTTGCTGCAAGGATATACGCTCTTAGATATCCTGAAAGGCGCCGGTACGGAAGCAGAATGTTCACTTGCCTAGTCAATCGCTTCCGTACTACAGGAAGTGTTCGTCCGTTACGCCGCAGAAGGAGTCGTGCCGCCAGAACTGAGGAAAATATTATCAACGTTTTAGCGTATGTAGAGTTCAATCCTCAGCTAAGCGTTCGGCTAATTTCAGTAGATTTAGATATTACCAAGTCAACAGTATTTCGAATATTGAAGGACCACAGGTAATCATTAGATTCTTGTTATTAGTAGCTACCTAATGTAGGTATAGATATTAAACCATCTATTGATAATCGCAATGCATAAAAAACTTTATGGATGATTGATATTTTTGACATTTGATAGGAATATTAACTACTCATTATTGTTTTTGAAAGAAACAGTTGTTTTTCGCTTAGGTATTATAGCATGCCAGGTTATAATAACGCGTCCGCCTAAATAGTACTAATTAATATTTTCCGTATAGGTTACATCCCTATCATATTGTGTTGCATCAAGCTCTGACCGTCGCAGACTACGATAAAAGGCTAGATTACTGTCATTGGTTGATAAATATGATGGCAGAAAACCGAAATCTCTTATCGCGCATTCTCTGGACGGACGAAGCTACTTTCCGTAGTGACGGTGGAGTTAATACCCATAATATGCATTATTGGGCAGCAAATAATCCACGCTGGATGCAAGAAGTGCAACACCAGGGAAGGTGGAGCGTCAATGTTTGGTGCGGAATTTTGGGCAATAAAATTATAGGCCCTTTTATTTGGAATGAACCGCTTAGAGGAGAAAATTATTTGAATTTTTTACGAAATAATTTACCAGTCCTTCTGGAAGACGTACCATTGGAAACCAGAAGGACCATGTTCCTCCAACATGATGGGTGTCCAGCCCATTTCGCAGTAAACGTGCGTAGGTTTCTGGATCAGGCGTTTCCTGATAGGTGGATCGGGAGAGGTAGCTTATTTCCGTGGCCCCCGAGGTAAAGTTAACATGTTGTTCTTAGGTGGTCACCTACCTACTAATAATCACAAATTTTCCTACCTACGTTTTTGTTGCAGGTCACCGGATCTAACCTGTCTAGATTTCTATTTATGGGGTCGAATTAAGGATCTCGTTTTCACTACAAGACCTATAACAAGGGAGGATATGATTCAACGGATCTTAAACGCTGTTCGAAGCATATCAAGAGCGGAAATAGAAACAGCTGTCTTATCGACGAGGGAACGATTGGAATTATGCATTAAATATGATGGGAGACAGTTCGAGCATCTTGGACGTCATTAAACCAGAGTTTTAATTGATTAATTAATGTTTTGGAAAATGACCTATTTTTCCATATTAATTATTATTATCCCTAATTTCTCTAGTTTAACAAAAGATATCACGTTGCGGTTTTCAGTTTATTATAGTAACTTTTCCTCCTCTACAAGCTGATGGGGTTAGTTTTTTAATCCGACGTTTCGGATTCGAGCGACCATTATCAACTTTTTTATTTTAAATACGGACCTGGATTTTTTATTTCACTATTTAATAGCCTTTATAAGGCTAAAATATAATATGATGAAAAAGTCATATCATAACATTTGATTTTTTTGAGAAAATCCTTATTCATTGAGAAATTACGGAAAAACGCCATCTAGTGGCCACCATCAGAATAAACATGATATAGGTAATAGATCTACGTGTAGAGTAAAAGAAGGGCTTTTTTTCAAGACCAAGTTGAGTAAAATCGGTTCATCCAAAGCAGAGATATCAGCGTTTGAAAGTAAAAAAGTTTGACCTTCTCCCACCACTTAATTATTGAAAATAGAAAAAAACGATTCCTAACATAAAGTTGCAAAATTTTATGAAGAATACAATGCTTATATTTTTATCATATTTTTATTAAGAAAAATCAAGAGGAAATCGACATTTCTATTTTGAAAGTTCTCTTACGCCCCCTAGCGGTCATTTTTGGAACTTGAAAATAATTTCCAGCAATTTCTCTTGGCCGCTTTTATCGATATATTTTTTTTCCCAAAGTTCTAGTGTGATTACTTTCTGAGATATAGCCGATTACCTCCTTAGGTGGGACACCCGGTACAAAAATAGGCCACAAAATATCGAAAATTTGCAACAAAGAATAATGCATGAAATTTTCAGTATTGCTCCCAATATCCTTTTAGATTCGCTACAAAATTTTGTTCACCGAATTCATTACTGCCAGGAGGTAAACGGTGGACACTTTGAGCACTTTATAAAATATGATTTCAAATGGTTGTTTACTAAAACTTAGTTTGTCTTTTTTATTATTGTTATTAGATTTATTTGAAAATGATATTCGAAACTCGTTATCTCGAAAACGGTTAAGATTGGGTATGTGGTGTGCTTAACATTTTTTTTAGAATCTTGTAAATAATTGAAATATTAAATAATATACAGGGGGTTCCATTTAAAATAAAGTAACTTTGTTCTTCCATGGCTTTTTGACTGATCCTGTATACTTAGTTTATGTGCAGTTTAATAGATTTCTAAAAACCCTAAAAGTTTTGTATTTAACATTCTTCGCTAGCTATCTTACTTTAGCAAATAATCGATCGTTTCCATACATAAAAGCGACCCTGTATAATAAAAAAAATACACATTTTTGCACGTGCTCTTGCTAATTAGTTTACTTAACTATGGAAGAATACGGAAATTGAACCTGTCATAAACTGTTATGCGTTTATAACTGTCACAAATAAGGTACCTATTTATAGTAATTTGTATCAAATACAGTCTATTATTTTAGGCCGGGTATTTTAGTCAAATAAGAAATACCAAGAAATCATCTCTACGTCTAAAAGAATCTATGAGCGAAAACGATTTAGCCGTGGCTCTCTGTCTGTTGATGGCCCAGCAGAATTACTGCGTGGTCTATAAGGAAACACAGAAAAGCCATCTGAAGCTGGTTGGAAAGTTGTCCGATCAGTGTCAGGATACGCTGGTGCAGTTTGGTACGTTTTTGGGCTCTACGTTGACAGTAGAAGAGTATATTCAGAAGCTGCCTACTATTCAGAGTATGTTGCTGGACTATCATATTCCTCCTGAAGTGGCGTTCTTTTTAGCTAGGCCCATGTTTAACCATTCAATAAATGTAAGTACCTATACTACATTTCCACATTATTATTGTATTGTTTATTTACTAGCGACTAACATGACGTAAACAGATTTGTACATTTAAGTTTATTTTTTTTATCCTAATTTTGTGGTGGGTTGACAAACTTCCTCCTCTGCTGCTGTCATTTTTTGATTGATGAGAGTTTTGGATTTTTTTTACTTTTTCGAGCCGGGAGATGGCGCAAACCGCGTCGCGATCTAACGCTTTTTATTTTGACAATATGTTGTCAAATGTGTTTTCTTTTTTAAACGTTTCGCCCCTACAAGATAGATTTGTAGGCGTTTTTCGATATAATTCCGTTTCTTATTAGCGACTTTATAGGCACCTGTTACTTATGTCAGCCGATAGAGATCAATTTTTTCATTATTTTTTTTCCGTTCGTTCACCTCTTCACTTTATCGCCTCGTTTTTCGGATACGAAAATTCTTTTTTTTCGCGGTCAAACGTGAACAGATCAAGCTAAAAATTGTATTTTACTTACTTTCGTGTTTAGTTAATATTTTACCCGACTCCCATCATAATCGGGTTATAAATAACCGATATATTGCTGACAGGTGTCAATTTTTATGCCGATGGTAACTTTTTCAAATTTTTTACTTTTACCCGGACATCTCTCGAATGCGGCATACATGTTACATCTTTTTACAAATATAAATAATGTTTCTATTACAGCTGTCAAATTTTGACAGGTAAGGGTCAACTTTTTTTTACCGATCTAAGATTATTATGTTAGTAGATAGGCAATGCCGGGTCTAAAACAAAATCTCATGTTATTTCTTATGGAGATTCTTTCTGCAAAAAATGGCACATTTTGACCGAATAGTAAATGCGTTACCTTTCTGGAAAACCACAATAACTTGTTTTCTGAAAACTTTTCATGGTTTTTGCGATTATTGTGGTTTTAAACTTGAATCGACACATTTTTCCAAATTCCTCTAAAAAGTGACTGTAGGACCTTGGTCAAAGGCCAATTAATTAACCAATAAAGAACTTGTTAATAATATATGTTTATTCTAAAATTTACAGTAAAGCAATTATTTAAAAAGGTCGCCACCTGATGTTTCTACGATTTTGGGTAAAATTAGGTATTGCCTGAAAGACTAAGGAACATTTTGACAATTTTAAATAATACACTTTGTAGGAGTAAAATCCGGGTATTTGGGTATTTCTTTATTGCTTTTAGCTTCACAATAACAGATGTGCTTATAATGCAAAACTTTGACTTTTATAATTATTCTTATTGTATTAATTTTAGCAAAAATATGATCAATTGCGTAAAGCAGATCCCAACTACAAAAAGATGTCGGGTTCGGTCAAAAACCAAAAGTACTACGAAGCAGTGCAAGAAATCATGCAACCAGTACACAGTTCACTGTTGCCGGTACACCCCATTAAGACCTGGGAAGATGTAACTTCGCAATTTTTAGCTACCTTTTGGTCTTTGACCATGTATGATTTGTTTGTACCTGAAGAAATATATCAACAAGTTATTAACAAGGCTAAACAGCAGTCGTTGGCAGCTATGGAAGCTACCACTGGAAATAAAGGTAAGGGATTAAACGACAATAATACTTTCTTTGGGTTATGCTCACTTAGTACAATTGATTGCACGTTTTTGCATTCATCGCATCAGTCAATTCTTTTTTTTCAGATTATTTCAATTTAATGCAATCTAAGAGTTTATGCGAAAAGTTTAATGTTAAATAAATATACCGGGTTTTCTCAAAAGACGTTCACCCCTATAACTTTTTATATTTAGATATAGATAAAATGAAATTCTGAGACTATGCATAGGAGATAAGTCTGCATTTATTAGCATAATTTTCCATTTTTAAGCATTTCTAGTTTGACGGGAACTGACCTTGACTTTGGTATTTTAAATGGGACATCTTGTATATTTTTACTTATTTGGGTTCAGCATAACATTATGAGTGAAATAACACCTCACTTGTCATTTTTTAACGTGTTATAACATTTTTATGTTTATTTTTTATTTTCAATCTATAGAATTTTACTCCATTTTTCCAAATGGAACGATGGTAGTTCACTAGGATATTTAAAACGAGCATTTTTTTTCCAACAATTTGATACCATACACTCCTATGCTATTTTAAAATTGACACTGAAAAATTTGCCTTAAGTCCCAATCGCAAATTTAAAAGCGTTACCTATGCATTATTGCCGCCCTCCCTTTTCTAAAGAAATATAAAGGCGGCTTTGAAAAACAATGGAATGGTTTTGAAAACCAATATATGGTTTTAAATTAAAAATGTAATGTCATTCACGTCAATATCTATAAATACAAAAAAGTTATAGGGGAAACGTCTTTTGAGAAACACCCGGTATCTTAAATCAATAATGCTACAATAAAAGCATTATATATTTTTTTGCATTGTATTAAATTCTCTACAACTTTGCTAATTAATGGTAAATATTAAACCGAAAGGGTGTTATAAGAGAAAATAACTTATTATACGTTCTCGACATATAATGATATCTGCAGGAATATCGGAACAGTTATCACGCCAGTTCGATTCTTACTTGACTGCTTATATTATACCTACTTTTTTTTTTAATCCTCAATTTTTTTTTTGTTGTGGCACTGTTTTATTACAGAGCCTAGCTTTAATTTTAAAATTGTGTGGTAAATAAATTTTTATTTTAAGGTAAAAAGGAGCAGGAAAGATTCCAGTCGCTAATAGAGAAACTCCAAGATGAGAAAAAGAAACAGACTGAACATGTAGATAAAGTAATGTACCGACTGAAACAAGAAAAGGACAACTGGTTTCTTTCAAGAACGGGAAAATCCGCCAAAACAGAATCAATAACGAGATTTTTGCAACTGTGTCTTTTCCCCAGATGTACATTTACTCAAATCGATGCTGTGTATTGCGCGAAGTTTGTCCATACTATTCATATGTTGAAAACTCCTAATTTTTCCACCCTACTGTGTTACGATAGAGTAAGTAACTTTCATTTATAATATTCGTATATAAAAAAATAAATAAAGTTCAGTATGACTGCTGAACACAACCGATTGCACTAATAAAAATAAACAGTGCAAGATTAAAATATACACGTGATACAATAATGTTAAATTGTCTGTATACTTCAGTTGCTGGGTAGTCAAATGTAAACTTTATAATTATTATTTCCTTGTTTTTTCTTAGTTCCTGAATGAATCATTAGCTTTACCTGAGTTAAAACGTAAAATCTGGTCGATATTTAATTCTAGGCTTTTTACTACTTGCCCAGGCCAATAACAACCCCGTCTATATTAAGTTTCAGATCTGCATCAGCTCTTCAAGTAGACTTGACAAAGGTTATAGTAGTTGATTTATTCGGACTTAGTCGTGCATTGTGCGTAGAACAACCTTCCATTTAAAACCAAATTTCTTTGTTTACAGGATCAACTTTTAATGCGGATCCAATTTGATATTGTAAAAGTTCCAAAAAAAATAGTATTATGGTTATGTCAAAGTAACAGTAGAATCTCGGGCACTCGCTCTGTCATAGCTATTGAAGACTTGTGTGTCATCAGCAAGTTGATGAACCAAACAATCATTAATTTATCAGCTTATGTAGATAAAATATAAGTATTTAAAATACAATTCTATAAGCTGGTTTTGAAAAAATGTTTTTCGACTGCCGCGATGGAGTTTCTTTGGAGTCACTCTTAAATATACTAGATCACTTCCATAAGACCTGCTATAAATTCGGCCCCTTATCAATCAAGTACATGTTTACAGTAATAAAAAAATGCTGTTTACTATCCTTAAAGCTGTGCATTCACCGTAAACCATCACATTTTATTTAGGAACATAATATACAGTATTGGGATAATAATACGCAAAATAATTTATTTATTGTTCTTATTATTATTATTATTATTATTATTATTTTAAGCTATCGTAAATAATTTGTTAAAATTGGGGAAAGAAGAAGTTCGAAAAAAGAAATATAAAGTGGAGTTCCATAACTTTCAAAATGTCTTTATTCCAAACTAACTTTTACAGTTCATTACATGGAAAGTGACAACATAATATAGATATATATCCAATTTAATTCATTAATAAAATCAATTTAAAAAAAAAATAGTATAAAAATAATTTAATTTAGTAAATATCTCTTTAATTGTTTTTTAAAAATTGCCAATTTTTTAATTTTTCTGAGTGTTTTTGGAAAATTGTTATATTTTATTATTCCGTCATATAAAAGCGATTTTTTCCCAAAATTACTTTTTACTGGTATAGTTTGATAATTTATACAATGTCTGGTGTTATGATCATGTAATGTCTTATTCTCCTGAAGTATTATGTTTGATTATAACAATCAATATTAGGTCCAGTACTATTCATAATTTATATTACTTCCGTTTCTACATTGAAGTTAAAAGGCAATATAAAGCTTTTTACAGATGATACAACAATTACTTATTTTGCGGAAACTTTCACAGAAATGTATTTTGATATTAATAATAATCTACAAATACTTCGTTTTTGGCTTCAATCAAATAAACTTTTACGTTACATTTTACAAAATCTTTTATGTTTATAACTAAAAATAACAAATTCTATTATTCACCCCTTAAAATGTAATAATGAGAATATTCAGAAACTACCAAGTACTATCACAATTTTTAAGATTAGTTTTAGACGAAAATTTAAATTGGAAAAGCCATATCCAGTATATTATAAACTTTGCTAGATATTACATTCCTTTGAAGTACTTTGCAAATATATTCAAAATTACAATATCTAGTTTCTGCATGGGGTTCTGCTTGTTTATCAAACTTAAAGCCATTACAAAAATTGCAAAAGAAAATTGTTAAAGGCATACACAAATTACCACAACTAAAGCCAACTGTTATTCTATATAGACCTCAGCAGTTTTGATGCATTCAACCCATTTATAAATTTTTTAAATTTGATTTTCTAATTCACTCTTATTATTTTAAAAGTTAATCAAACAACACATCAGGAGAATAAGACATTACATGATCATAACACAAGACAATGTATAAATTATCAAACTATACCAGTAAAAAGTAACTTCGAAAAAAGATTGCTTTTCTATGATGGAATAATAAAATAAAAAATATCCAGAAGAATTAAAGAATCCACAACTTTTAAAAAACAATTGAAAATATTTTTACTAAATTAAATTATGGCATTTTTTTATTTATTTTTATTATTCAATTGAATTCAATTCCTTTTTATTATTTGTTTTTCTTTTTTTTTTTTGATGGGTACTATTTTCTGTATTATTTAGTAATTTTCCATATAATGAACTGTAAAAGTTAGTTTGAAATAAAAGCATTTTAAAATTTAAAAAAATAACATTTTATAGGTGTTGCTAATTATGTGGTTAATTATTGTTTTTAGCTGTTTTGTGATGTTACATATTCAATAATATCATGTACAGAGAACGAAGCATTGCGTTACGGAAGATTTCTGTACGCCATGTTAGAAACTGTCATGAAATGGCACAAATCCAAGGAAATTTTCGAAAAGGAATGTTCAAATTTTCCTGGTTTTATGACTAAATACAGGTGAGTCCAACAGCAATTTTATTTGTAATGAGAAATTATGATCATACTATTTACAGTCATACAAGGTGTCCCAAATCTTTAGAACTAAAATATATACAAATAGGTTCTGTAACAATATTTTCACCGCTTTAAAGTTTCAGCGACGTCGACGCGATGAAATGTCTCACAGAAGCGCACAACAAGCTCACTTATCTTACATTTATGTTTATTGCAAACGTTTTAAATTATTATTAAAAAAATTGATATATTTTTGTTATACAGGGTAAGCAATCATACGGCTGACAGTCTGGACAATGTTGGCTACGAGAACTACAGGCACGTGTGTCACAAATGGCATTACAAACTAGCCAAGGCTGTAGTGACATGCCTGGAATCAAAAGATTACGTTCAAATCAGAAACTCCCTTATAATTCTAATCAAGATCATTCCGTTCTTCCCAGTACTGGTCAAACTAGGTAAGACAAGAACTGGTTATTTCACATTTTAATGTTCAGCAACTTTTAAAACTCACAAACGCTGTGTTCTACAAAAATTGTCCTACAAAAATTGAATCTTTAGAATTTTGTAATAGCGGCAAATATTTACTATATTTTTGGCAAAGTGAGCAGCTTTCGCTTCTGTAAAATAATTTAGTGTACCGTGCGAGCAAAAATTATTTGCATCAAAGAGGGCTTGGATTAAAAAACATAGGGCTGGGTTTAGATCACAATGATATGGGGTTGATATATCTTACCAAATCTAGGGTAAAATTTTGTCAAATTCATATTATGACATGATATTATGCCAAACTAATGAGTAATAAAATAAGTAGACAAATACAAATTTATTTTTGTTGTTTACAAAATTAACAAAGTAAGAATACAAAAAGAAAAAAAATTACATAAATTGCTGAAAAAGGCCACCGCCATGCTCCAAGCATAAATTCACACGTCTCTTCATATTTTCGAAAGTGTTGACCAGCATCTCTGGAGAAATGTTACCATATTCTTGGATAATCCTGTCTTGTAGTAATTGTTCTAAATTTGCAACTGGTGTTTTAAAAATAGTGTTCTTTAAATGAGGAAAAACAAAGTAATCCATAACCGTTAAACAAGGTGATCTAGGTGGGAATTCAATGTCTGATCAATCTGTCGTCAAAAAAATTGCGTAAGTATAGTTAATAGTTTCGGCGGCTGTATGGGCGGTTGCACCGTCCTGTTGAAAATATCCAAAACGTAGTTCGTCGTCAAGTAATTGCTTCACAAATGGATTCAAAATATTGTCTCTATACCGCTGTGTTGTAACTGTGTCATGGAAAAAATAGGACCAACAATTCTTCTTCGGGAAACAGCTAACCAGACACCAATTTTTGAGGGTGCAATGTGGACTCTACAAAAAAATGGGTATTTTCACTACTCCACATGCGTGTATTCTGAAAATTCACATAACCGGAGAGGTGGAACCAGGCTTCATCCAAAAAAAATATCAGGTCTAATTTCTTTCCAATAAATTTTGGGTAAACCATTAAGAGTAATTCCTGCGTCTTTCAAAATCTGCGGCTTGTATTTCTTGGAATACTTGCACTTTATAAGGAAATAAATTTAGCTGCTTCTTAAGAATAGTCCTGCATGTTCCATAAGATCTTCCCACTTCTTGGGACAGGCGTCTAATACAATTTGTTGGCGTATTTTGCATTATTTCACGAACGTTTGCAACAAGTTCTTCTGTTTTTACAGATTAACTTCCTGCTCCTTTTTTGTGTTGTATAGAACCTGTTTCCCTAAACACAGCCACGGTTCTTTACAGGCAATGATAAAAATCCCCAGCAATAAAAGCAACGTTAGGAAAATGTTCGTGAAAATCGTCCATGCACAAACCCGGATTGTATTGCCACTCACCATTTACTCTAACCCCGTTTCGAAAATACGCTTCAACCATGAATGTTTTGTGCTGTTCCGTAAAGCCCATTGTGTGAATTGTTCAAGAAATTGGAAAAATGCAAAAAACAAATTACTTGTAACGACTGTCAAAGATGACGGAATAGCTGATTGATTGTTAATTCAGGTAGTTACTGACACCCAACAGGAATTAAGCTCTACGGCTAAGCATTACGTCCTTAGATGCAAGGCCCTCTTTGATGCAAATAATTTTTGCTCCCACGGTATAATAGAATGTTTCCGGTTTATTGGCCGACAGTCTTCCAATCTTTCGTTTCTTAATTTAAGCCAAATGAGTTTTATTATAAACAATAATGATTTTTTTTCATTTGGTTTTCTCAAGCGTGTGTCAGATTCATTGTGTCTAGAGCATGTGAAAAACTTCTGGATAATAGTTATCACCATCATATCATATTATAATCTGAATGGAGGGGTAGATACTGATAAAGCTCCGAAATACAACAATTAGTGTCCGACCGAAACAAGATTTTCAGCCGAAACCGAAACCGAATCTTCGGCCGTGGTCTCAGTTTCGGCCGAAACCGAAACTTATTTATACATGTTAAAAATTTTATTGTAGGTATACTGAAATCTAATTTATTTTATATAGGACGAGATCGATCTTGGGAACAGATTGAACTCTTCCCACCTTAAAAAAAAGGTCGACAGAAAATTGTTTATATATAGACAACACTGTCACCGAAACTATTTGTATTTTTCTCGAAAATAGGCAGGATTTAAAGCAAATAATAATGACCCTCTTAAAGGACACAAGTTCAATTTATGTTTTATGAACAGTGTACCCCCTTACCTTTTCATGATGGATTCTTCAGGTCGGGCTCTCCTACTAAATGTTTAACGGAAATATCGCCAAATTGAGAACACTAGAATTCCTTCTAGTGATTTCAGGTGTTCAGAGAATGCAACCTATTTTTTTGAACAATTTTATTCAAGTCCAGAATTGCGTAAGAGGATATTTTAAAATTTTCTACTATCAATTAACCCAAAAATTCTTTGGTCGGAGAAACTATCGGTCTTTATGTACTTCTAAGTTACTTTCTGGTTAAAATGTTATGCTAAATATTAAATAAAGATAATTTAAGGCAAATAAAAAAAATCAACACGAATCATTGTTTGTCATTTTCCTTGTAACTGACATTATTCTAAATATTTCTAGCACAATTTCTTGAAAAGAGAATAGAAAATGTAAGAGACGAGGAGAAGAACAGCAGACAGGACTTATTTACACTATCTAGTAGTTATTTGGGACAGTTAAAACAGAGGCTGACTGGAGGCCATATGATGAAAGAAGGAGATTTCCATATACCTGTTGAAAAAGATAAAGTAAGTTGAGTTTTACATTTTTGTCTGGTTGGTCTAGCTTCTTCAAGGAAATGTGGCTAATTTCGTTACAATAATTGCAGGTTTCTCCAATTTTTTTGAAAACGTGCCAATTGATTTTAATAATTTTTAGTGTAATACATTTAACACTAGTAGTAGTAGACTATAGTTACCGGGTATTCTGATTTTTTTATATCATCAAAGAAATTACAACACAGCTATTTTTCTTGGGTGTATATTGTTGATGCATTTGAACGTTTTTTTTATCTCCTAATACATTGTCATTGGATAAGCGGTTTGGTCTGATTTTTTTTTCATTTACCTACATACACCTGTAATTAAAAAAAATGTATCAATAATTTTGTGGAACTATTTTGTCATTTAATAATTTGACTATTGACATTACCAACATTTTTGTGTATTTATTTATTTATTTGCAAAACATACGGACACAGCCTATTATAACAATAATACAACTGAAATTAAAAATTTAAATAACTTAACACAAGTAACTTTACGATGGTATCGTCACAGAAGTAGCGACGATACTAATCATCTATAAACAATTGACAATTTGTTACCTTTGAGTTATACTGTTCTATGTAAGTAAATGTTACTTTTGAGATGGGGCAAAAATAAAACTTTCATGTGTAGCACTAGTCTACGACTGGGAAAAATATTAAAGTGATATCATTGAAATTAACCAACTTGACATTATAATTCCATAAAGAATAACACAAACACTTTTTTAATTCTGTCATCTTGGTTACTAAAAAACAGACATATCACTTTGTTATCTCATCGACTTGCGATATTGAGAAAAATTGGTAACACAAATTACTTTCATTAAATCATTGTCCTCTGACGAAGCTACAGTGTTAGCGAAACATGTCATTTTCTGTCTAATATAGTGGAAATTTACAAGTTCAACTTTGTTTTACTGTATCTCATAATACTACAAATTACTTTCTTTAAACTTAACCAAGTTACCAGATTTGTCTACCCATAACAGAGTTTGTATTTTTAAAGCATTTATCCTGGTTATTTACTAACTTTATTACCCTTATTTCAAACTAACAAAATCGTATAAACTAGTTTTTTACCAAATTGTATGTGGATCACATACCACTTTGCTATTCTTAAAATGATGGTTCGTCTCTATACAACTATGTATTTTTGGCTGCATATAATTTAATATACAAGACACACTTTTGAAACTCGGTAAGATCAAGGTTCATTCCAAATACAACTGTGTGATACAAATAACCTAAAATCGACAAAAATGTTACATACAACAGTATAACTCTATGGTAACGAATTACCTTTCTTCTAAGAGAAGTGTAGGAATTAGAAAATATATCCAACTCATTGTGTTTGTTGATGACTAATATGAAACAATTCAAAATTTCCAAGAGACCTTGACATTCAAATTTAATTTTTTACAGAATTTTGTTGAATTTTTTGCCATTTTTTCAAAGTAACTTTTTTTTTATATAATGTAAGTTGGCTTAATGGATTTTAAAATATTTGTTTATACCATACTTAATATTTTATTTAGTTTGTATGCTTATTTTTTCACTAGAATACCATTTTTTTTTTCAAAATATAAAATTAGAGGCAAAAAAAATTACACGGGTGGTGGAAAGTTATCATAATTTAAAAATTTTAACAGATAGACGTCATATGTTCTATTTTTTTGATAGTACATACACGTAAAAAGTTTAAAAAACTTATAATTAAATTCCCATATATCAGATTAGTTCACAAATTTCAAATAACAAATTATATTATTTAATATTTCATAAAAATGTTATTTTATACTAAATATAATTTGTCATTTGAAATTTGTGAACTAATCTGGTATCTGGGAATTTAAGTATAAGTTTTTTAAATTTTTTACGTGTAGGTATGTCACTACTATCAAAAAAATAGAACATATGACGTCTATCTGTTAAAATTTTTAAATTATGATAACTTTGCACCACCCGTGTAAATTTTTTTTGCCCCTAATTTTATATTTCGAAAAAAAAAATGTGAAATAGTGAAAAAATAAGCATACAAACTAAATAAAATATTAAGTATGGTATAAACAAATAGTTTAAAATCCATTAAGCCAACTTACATTATATAAAAAAAAAGTTACTTTGAAAAAATGGCAAAAAATTCAACTTTGCACTAGACATCTGAAACTTTGTATTTAGGCCTAAAACTGTACTAGAAACAACTTTTTCTTATAAAATTTTTTGAAATTCGGTAAAACTATGCCATTTTTCAGCATTTTTTAACAAAAATGTAATTTTTGACAGATACCGAATGACAGATGGTGACAATTGAATATATAATTTTTAGTCAAATTTAAAGCAAAAACGATTGCTGATATTTAATTTTAACTAACCTCATTAATAAAAAAAAGTTCCATATGGTGCGGACTTTAATGGTGACACTGTATATTTAATTATAATATATAATATTCCTTTAATAAAATAATCAAGTTAATAAGAAAACAAACTCTTTGGCAAAAAAAAGTATACGAGCTGAAACAGAAATGATAATTTAAAATAAGCATTAGTTGCATAAAAAAATTAGTGTTCAATTTTCGCGAAAATTTTCTAATTTAAAAAGGCTTGGGGCACCTCGAAATATAATGTTAGAAACATTATCTTTCGCATAGCACTTAGTTAAGTAGTGAAGCAGGTTTTTGCAGCTATTCCGTTTGGAAAAACTAATATTTTTTTTCATGGTCATCGATTTTTTTTTTTTTAATTGGGGCACCTCAAAACATAATTTTAGAGAAACCATCTTTCGCTTAGCTCTTAGTTAAGTAGTGGAGCATGTTTTTGCCACTCCACCCTATTGTAGGTACCTACTGACCGCACAAAAGTAATTAAATGTCGATGAAAGTCGAGATAAAAGGACCAAAATCACCAGATTTTAAAAAACAGTAATGAAATGTAACGATAAAACGAAATTCATAACTCGGCTTGTGGACTCATTACCGTCCACTACTAATATGGGTAAATTATCATGTCTCAATATCATCTTATCGATGATAAATGCCTGGTGTCATCTGTCGAAAAACAAGCGGATTCGTCGATTTTACTATATTATAATCTGTATGATAAAACATAATAACAAAATTGGTATTTTTTAGATGGGAAAAAACCATCAAGAGCCTGCAACGAATAATAGCAAAGATGGCCACAAGTATAATGGAGACTCTAAAGGTAAGACTTTTCGAAATTTCGTGTACAACTTTATTTCTATTAGCAAACTGTAACTTTAATGTCGGATGGCAGAAACATTTTAAACAATAATTATTAACTAGCCAGGCAACTATATATTATTTACTCACAATCAAAGTAAATCAAGAATTAAGTTAACTTTGATTTTGAGAAAAACTTTCTGCTGTCATTTATGTCACAGTCTAAGTTGCATTTTTTTTTTCATTTAGATAATATGATACTTAAAGATAAATCGGAAAAGAAATCCAATCGCCTTCCTTCAGAGGAAGTTAAACCGGCAAGAAATCAGTCTAGCAGCCGTGAATATACGTAAGTATCCAACTTTTTTTGTAGGGTGTCACAAATCCCGATATTAGGATAATTTAGGATGTTGGAAACTACTGCAAATAAAAAAGCTACCTACAACAAGATTGCAACAATTTAATTTCTACGTCATTAAGGTGGAATTTTCAACGTCATTCAATCTATTGCCAACCTACAACCTATTTCGCGGTGCTTTTTTTAGTTTATTATTAGATTAACTAACATTTAAATAAAATCAATATCGTCGGTACAATATTTAGGTAATATCTGACATATAACAAAAATATCTATTCATTTTATTGCTAATTTTGGGATAATTGTATAGTGAAAGAACAATGACATAATAATGTTAAAAAAAATCTTACCCGATATTTTTCGCTATACAATTCTCCTAAAATATTTAATGAAATTCCTTGATATTTATTTAATGTATCAATTATTACCTATAAAATATGAAGACGGTGATGATTTTATTTAAATTTTGTGTAAAAGCTAGAAAAATTAAATAAATATACGCGAAATAGGTTATAGGTTGGCAAGCATGTTGATACTCCCACCTTAAGTAGGCAAGGGGGCAGTATTGCACTAACTAAAAATCCCGGTCGCCAAACTACCTTATCTACTACCTCCAAAGGTACAATTTTGAGTTGAATGACACTTTCAATACTACAAATTTGAAAAACGCCCCTTTTATGGAAAATAAAATTTTCTATTGATTATTTTATGCAATGTTCGCATTCTAAAAGAAATTATAGCTAGAAAAAGTAAATTTGCGATAAGCGGCTTGTTTATCGACAGAACAGCTATTTTCTCCTCTAAATATTTTTCCATGCCAAAAACGATAAGTTAAAGTGTAAGATCTTGTATTAAGAAGCCTTTAAAAATTAAAAAGTTTATTAATATTTTTAATTTACTTTTTTTTAGGGTTTCAACTAAAGAAAAACGGGAAGAGAAACTAGTTAAAGAGGATACAAAAGAGAAATATAGTAGAAAAGAAGAAAAACGCACCACGGACGAATTCGAGAGGGACAACGACAGAGAAAAGAGACGTGAGAGGAAGGAGGAAAAGGTCACTAGTACTAAGGATGATAGACGAGACAGACCACAAGAATATAGAGTAAGTTAAATAATAAACTGTTAAACTAATTCGAAATGACAACGACAGTTTAAAATTTTTATTAAATTATTGAAATGAATCAACATTGTTATTAAATTTCCATTTAATTAGGATTGATTTAAAGAAATCGTCCACGCTTAAAGTGGAGTTGAAAATATAGAAACAAAAGAAAAACTAAAAGTCTTCCTACACAAGTTTATTAGAATAAAAATATTCAATTAAGGTCTCCACATGTTTCGAACGCAGAAACGTTCATCATCAGGAGACAGGAAAAGCTTTGCCGATAACGTTAGCAGAAGAGACAATGGTAGATGGTACAATCTTAATGGAGCATTTATGGAATTTAAAAAACGTGTTGGTGTATCAAATGAATGGTGAAGAAAAAATTGGTAGAACGTTATATCATACGTTATATATTTTAATTATTTTACTACCTATATTTTTCTACGTACTCTGTACAATATAAATTTCTACCAATTTTTTTTTCACCACTCATTAGAGACACCAACCCATTTTTTATATTCCATAAAGGTGCGATTCCACAATGAGAATATCTCATGAGATTTTTGTCTCATGAAATAAAAATCTCAGGAAAACTTTCATTTCATTGTCGAAACAGGTCAGAGACACGTGATATACTAGTGATAATCTCGTAAAACAGTGTGTCATGAGAGTTTTATTTCTTGAACAAGTTTCAACGTGGAGACACGATTTATTGTGAATCTTGCATGATACATTTATTTCACTCGCTGCACGTGACTTTCGCTATTGTGTCGTGAAACAAATATTTGTTTTTTCCAAAAATGAGTTATTCAAGTAAGAAAAGGGGTGTGAAAAAAAAAATACTGTTCTTTTAACTGGACAAGAAGCATGATACTGCAATTAATCGAAGTATATGAATCCTATCCTATTTGTGGGACTGCTCGTCCGAAAACTATAAAAACCGAAATCTTCGGAAATCTACTTCGTGAGCCGGAATTCCAAGCTTGTTGGAAATTTCGTCCATGGGATAAAAGACATAACCTTCGTTGCCAGTTCCAGAGCCTCAACAGAAAACGAAAATCAGCAGCGGACATTCAAAGAAAGTTCTTGTAACATTCCTGATCTTCCGGTTCTAGTTATTTTAATAATATTTCCATTATATTCTTGTTTTAATCCAATATCTGTGAGACCTTTTCGTTTGTGTACTACGGGACTTAACGGCAAGCCCTGCAGCCCTTCGTCTAGCCCTTTTTGTTGACATCTTTTTATAAAATCACTTCACAACACAAAGTTTTGTTTCTTTCTGCTTGAAATGTAAATAATTGATTGTGGAAACAGCGCATTTAGAGAGACCTTGTCTCATGAGAGAAAAATTCATCAAATCGGGTGTTTCATAGAAATCTCTCATATTCTGTGGAAACACATCTGAGATAAATTTCTCGTGAAACAAAAATCTCTAGAGATTTTAGTCTCCTTGTGGGCCTACCTTAAAAGCTCCATTCGGTTTGTACACCCTCTACCATTTTCTCTTCTACTAACACCATCAGCAAAGCTTTTTCTGTCTCCTGATGATGAACGTTTCTGTGTTCAAAACATGTATATACCTCAATTGAATGTTTTTATTCTGTTGAACTTGAACTTTGGAGGAAGACTTAGTTTTTCTTTTGTTTCTAATTAGGATTACTTTTGTGGTTTAGGAGGAAAGATATATCGAGATAATGAGCCCCAAAGAGGAACACTACCCCAGTGAGAGACAAGACCGTTTCTATGATGAAAGAAGTAGTCACTATTACCGAGATGAAAGAGACAGTGCAGGGACCCAAGCAACCAATCTGGTTACTCGTAGTCAGGAACCGGAACCAGATCGAGGTACGTTTCATTTTTATATTTTTTATGGTGGAACAATTGCTATTGACGTAATAAATTAGTGTGTACCCGCAGCTTCGCTCGCGAAATTCGATCGTTATCAATTTGCTATGCGAACAGAACCGCGGATATCAAACATACTAACCTTTAATACTCATATTATTTTTATAAAGAAATTTCTGTTGTGCTTCTTTACACTTTCACAAAAAAAAATGGCGGCGAATACCGATGAGTCGCGTAGTGTTTCCACGAAAGTTAATTGTTTTTCATGTAAGAAAACTGAAAGCATGGGTGAGATGTGCGGAATGTAAACACCGGCTTCATCCCTCATGTATGGAACAAGCGGCAGCAAATGCTGATTGCAAGCATAAAGTGGAAAAACACGGGCAAGATGATGAACTAACCTTAAAAGAAGTCAACTCGGAGGTTGCATTAAAAAAGAGTCAAATGTATGCTTCATTGTCCAAGACAAAATCTTATTGACAAAGCTGAAAACAATTTACAGAAAAATAAATAATAATAATAATAATAAAAATATTTAAATATAATAAAATAATAAAAAGCAGGTAATTCAAAATTGGAAACCCAAAAAGGAGGAACATTAAAAGTAATCGCGAGTACACACAGTTCTGTATACCGGGTGTAACAGGATCATGGTACACCCCCCGTATCTCCTTCAGTTTTAAAGGTAATTGATTGAAATTTGGGATATCCCATATACATAATAAGCGGCACTTTTTGACCTACAAATGATTTTTTCTTCACTTCCGGTTTCGCCGGAAGTGACACCAACTTTCGATTTTTAAATGGAACACCCTGTATATTATTACATTTTTGAATTCTGCATAATTTTCTGAATCCAATGATACCACAAAAGTGACATTTCAAGCGTAAGAAATATTTATTATTTAATTTTTAATTTTCCATTTAAGTGTGCCATGATGGTTCCGATTTATTCCAATTGATCCGTCTAATGCTAGAAAAATCGAAGTCCCGTCAAAAATACTAAATTGCGTTTTTTATAAGCAAATACAATTCATCGTAATCGTTTTTGGGGTAAAACTCAATTTTTCCAAATGGAACCATATTGGTACCGTGGTACCATTTCTTAGTACTATTAATAAGGAATTTATTCAATAAAATTATAGCTAAAAGAAAATACAATAATTATTTTGTTCTAATTTAATGCTAAGAAGTTAATAAGGTGGCTTTGAAAACAATGAAATTATTTAGATTGTCAAATAAGTATTCGGTGGTGTATCGGTGTTTTTATTGTGTATTGGAAAAGTATTTACATTTTGTTGTTATTTTTGTTCACCTTAGTATAACTTCTTAGCATTAAATTAGAACAAAATAAGTATTTTCTTTTAGCTATAATTTTGATTGTATTTATCGCACATGTTATGACCAGGTATGAATAAATTCCTTATTAATAGTACTAAGAAATGGTACCACGGTACCAATATGGTTCCATTTGGAAAAATTGAGTTTTACCGCAAAAACTATTACGATGAATTTTATTTGCTTATAAAAAACACAATTTAGTATTTTTGACGGGACTTCGATTTTTCTAGCATTAGATGGATCAATTGGAATAAATCGGAACCGTCATGGCACACTTAAATGGAAAATTAAAAATTAAATAATAAATATTTCTTACACTTGAAATGTCACTTTTGTGGTATCATTGGATTCAGAAAATTAGGCAGAATTCAAAAATGTAATCATATACAGGGTGTTCCATTTAAAAATCGAAAGTTGGTGTCAAAAAAATCATTTGTAGGTCAAAAAGTGCCACTTATTATGTATATGGGATATCCCAAATTTCAATCAATTACCTTTAAAACTAACGGAGATACGGGGGGTGTACCATGATCCTGTTACACCCGGTATAAAAAGAAAACGACAAATAATGTAAAATCAAAATGCTAACCACAGACAAAATACAATTCTATAATTCGTCATTATAGAAGTATCCCAACTCGTAGTAAGCTCTCTCCACCAAAAGCTGTTTCAAAGAGCTCTTAAACAAAACGAGCGTAGGACGAGCCCTGATAAACATAGGAAGGTGGTTATAAATATTTCTACTTTCAAAAATGATCGACCCCCTTACCAAAGCTGAAGAAGGTATCGGCAGATGAAGATCCCGCGACTGCCTAGTACCATAAGAATGTTCAGGCACTGGTAAAGTGTATTTGCGCTTGTAAATCATGCATGCCGTTTCCAAAATGAACAGAGATGTATTTTTAGCCCTCTAGGTGCCGATTTCCAATAAACTAAAAAAAAACTGTTTTTTTCCCCCATTAAAAAAGAAATACGTATAACTTTTATTATATTATTTATATTAGTTTTGAGAAACAAATATTTTTAGACACTCATACCTTTTTTACCCCTTTCTAACAAAATAAAATAAAAATACTTGTTTCAAGAAAATCCTACAAAAAGTATTTCCAATGCAAACTTTTATGTTTATTAGACTATTATTTTCTAATTTTTCCAAATTTAGGCAAAGTCAGTTTTAAAGCATTTTCACAACATTTCGTACTTAAACCTCATTAATTTTGGTATCGCTCAGAAGCATTTTGATAAGCTTTCCAGAGAGGGGTGGTGACATTTAAGATTTTAAAGTTGGTAACGGTAGTTCTTCAGGGGATACCTCATTTTTGTTCCCCCGCGTTTTTGTAGTGTAGCCATTGTAAGTTTTCAAAAGGCCACTCTTAATAATCAGATTTAGAAATTAGCTACCAAAGATCTCGTATATTTATTAACACCACACCACAGATTCAAAGAAACAAGTTTAAAAAGATGTTATTATTTGTTACAGATGTCAAAAGACGAAAATTGGAGGTCAGTTCCGCGAAGGTTAGTATCGACGTGAGGTAGCACCACTGCAAGTTTCAGGGTTCCTATTCCCCTACAAGACAACCAACCGTAAACCCTTACGTCATCGGGAGATTGGGCTGAAGTGTCTTTAAATTATATTTTAATTAAATCCTACCTAAAATCAAAGTGATAGTAGTGCGGTGAGAGCTGGACTCAAGGCGATCTTTTTACAAACTTTATTTTTTATGTTCCTAAGAAGTTCAAGCGGAAGCATCCGTTTTTATGTTGGAAGAAAAGCTGTTAATTTCATATTACTAGATTTATTTATTCCTTCCCACCTAAGAAGTTGATGAAAATCTATTTTAGTTAGTTATACTGGAAAGAGATACTTACTTTGCATGGATGTACTATTTATTGGAGCCAGTCAAAAAATAAAAGAAGTATAATAGAATATTTAAGAATGAATTCATTTTAAAGAAGTCTATAAAAAAATCGACATCAACGAAATACGGATATGTTAATCTTAAAGATGTTGATTACCAAAAATTATGAGAGAGAAAAAATAGGATATTTCGCCTGATATACAATGTTAAAATTGTTGAATTAAATGTCAGGAAATAGATTGAAGTCAGAAATAAGTAACCATCAAGACATTATTGTTACAGATTATGAATGAAAAATTGCGTACGATGATATTTTTACCACCTTGTCTATGGAAATAATCACGAAAAGAACAACTTTATAACTAATTAAATACTTTTTTAAGCTACCCTTGAAATGAGTTAAAAATGAAGATTCTAATGGATGGATGGATGTTATGAACAAAAGAAATAAGAATAAAAATAAAACTGCAGATTATGCAATATGTATATATATATATAGTACTAAGGAAACGAATAATAACAATCAGTTACGATTTTTGAGAAAAATAAATTTAATCTAAATTATTACATCTAGAGCAACTTGGAAACCTATGGAAGTACCCCTGGAAAACAACGATAATACTTCATAATTAGTTGAGGAAAATATGAAGCTTTTGAATCAACGTAAGATCATATACCAAAAAAAGCAACTGTATCATCCCAATTACGAAAAGAACATATTATAAGAAGAACAATTTACTTGACATAAAGAAAATGAAAATAAATGTGAGGCTACGTGAAGATTTAAATGTATTGACACTTAAACAGTCCATGCAAAATCGAAACAGATTTTATTAAAGAAATAAAAATGAAAACCATTACCGTGGAAGACTATGGATGGACCAGAAAATGCGATGACGAGTACCTCAAAAATTAAACAACTGAAACAATGTAATGAAAAAATGATGCCACATTAATAATAAGAAAATATTAAACATTCTGACAAGTAAAACGAAGGTAGTTGTACCCTTATGGAAGAAGATGCCGTAAGACCTATGTATGTGTACGAGGAACGTAACATAAGAATGTTGTATGGAGAGAAAAATTCGTTATGAAAATCTACTAAAACGTATTATTATTTTAAATAATTCTAAATATTAAACTCGTTAAAATATTTTCCGGTCCGCTCCAAGTTGCTGGTTGTCCACCACGATGTCCAGATATTTATTTTGTGATGGCTAAAGACTTTTCGTTCAGAACATTTCGAGTGTATTAGAAAGACTGATGATCCCATTGCATTGCGTTTCCGTTGCGCAGCCCAATCTTCCATGTAATGATTGTTGTTGGGAAGGGTCAAAGGGCAAGATACAAAGGTAGGTAATTAGCATAGTGATAACTGGTTTACGGAAGCTTTAAATTACGCGTTTCTTTGATGACTTAATGGATTTTTTATATACAAATGATGAAATCATTAATTTGCAATTGTGCAAATGTGGGCCCTATAATCGTTATAATTTTTTTAATACACAAAATTCTTGACGAGGAATAATAATGGTTGGCGTTTCTTATTTTGCCATAAGATAACGTATATACTTTTATAAGCGATCAGATAAATTTAAAATTCAAGAAGCTCGTTTTTTCAGTGCAAACTAAATGTTCTGTTTTAATGTTATTCTGAGATATCCTTATAATTATTCAGCATAAGGTTTTGAGTTAAATTAGCAAGGAATGAAGAAGCTTTGTTAAAAAAACGTTCGGTACTTTGACCAGCAGCGATCTTTACTTAAATAGCCCCCCATACACCAACTGGACCGATTTGATCCGTTCGGATTTGGTCTGCGAGCTAGGCTCGGCACGTACCAAAACTCGTCATTTTTGGGCAGCCGGATTTGGCTCGCCGACTAAATAACCCGATTAGATTCGCCTGATTAAATCTTCTCGTTAATGGGACAAAACTGCACGTTTTATAACAGTTTTGGCTTGGCTCGCGATCTTTTGGAATTCCTGAAAGATTTAACCAGTGGTTTTAGATCGACTCTGATTTATTTGTACTCGGTGAGTTTTAAAAATGAATACCAATCGTAGAAGACGCGCTATAGCTTGTGCCGTAGCGTATGTATTTATTTCCAATAAACAAAAATAAAAAAAACTGAGCAAGTGAGTAAAAAAATGGATTTCTCGTAGAGATGAACTGAGTCATATGTTACTCTTGAAAGAACTTCAAAAAGACGAGCCAAATGATTTCCGTAACAATTTAAGGATGGATAATGATACTTTAAGATATTTGTTAAGTATGATGGAAGTACATTTGAAAATAAATCCTTTTGACAAGTAACGTGAATCGGCAGGCATTTATTATTATTATTTTAATTTAACCTCAAACCAAGTTGGACGACTTGATACGCGTCCCAAATTAACCTAGCGAATCTACTGACTGGTTAAAACCGGCTGATTTCATCCGTGGCAGTCCGTTACAGGGTCCGATGAAGCTCGGCTCGCCACATAAACGTAAAGTTTTATCGGCGTATTTGGCTCGTGCCATATCAATTCGTTAAGTTATCCGCTGGTGTATGGGGGGCTATTAGATATGTCACAGGTCACTCTTTGAAAGTATAAACTGTGTGTGCCGGAAGTTGTCAAAAAATTGTGCCCAATCGCAAGTTTAAATTTTTTGTACAGACACAAATAGCTCATTTTTATTTACGCTTTGCTATTATAAACGAGAAAATTCACATTTGTCTTGAAATTTATGGCTCACCGCTCCGGTTGGATTATAAACCACAGCAGCATGAGTAGAGACACACTTGGTTGTGTAGAGGCGTATGGCGCCTTTGCGGTCTGATTTTAGGAATGGTCGAATTAAAAACAAAAATATGAACTGTCTGTCCAGAACACCCAAGGAGTGATCAATTTAAATATAATAAATAAAGGTGAAACAACAAAATTATGCCATGTGGTACATATATAATTATTTTTTTGTCATACTATTAAAAATAAACCATTTTTGGTTTTTGTACGAATATCCAAAATCTGGTGCAATGTAAACTTGTTATTTGGTACAATTTTTTTTAGGACTGGCAGTACTGGCCGGGAGTAGAATTTATACCTTTACGAAGTGACCTGTGACGAAGCTATTTAAGTAATGATTGCAGCGGGTCAAAGTGCATAACTTTTATGTTTAAAAGTAGGAATTTTACGCTTTCATTTGAGTTTAAGCACGACAGTCTCAGACACACGTATAGCTAATCACCTCTGAGCGGGGGCTGGGAAGCCGGGAGGCGTCAACCCCCGCGCATCATCTTCGGCCAATGGATTTTTTTCGTGCGGCACGTACACGAGAACTCTATTGTTCATGTCAGAAAATCAACTTTTTTGTGAACAATTTTTGGGCAAAATTAAAAAAATAACGCTTGTAGGGCACACGTTTATTGGATCGGTGAATTTTTCGGATGGGATCTTAGACTATTATTGGAGCGAGATGCCAAAGCCTTGGTATATATAAACCCAGAAATTAGGAGGTTGCAACGTAGAGGGTGTTGCGTTTACGTATAATAATAATAATAATAATAATAATAATAATAATAAAATACTTTATTGTAAACATAAGTTACAAAAGGCGAAGTTGAGGCAGAACCTCCTGGCGTATGTGTTAGAGGAAGTTTTAATGTTAAAGAAGCGTGGAGGAATGCGTTGTCCATTTAGCGCAGAAATTGCAAATAAGCGCTATGCAAAATCCCGCTATCCAGATTAACCCTGACCGTCTTCTAACATATAAGTTAGTATCTCAGACCAAGCACTAGTGCTTGGTCTGAGGTTAGTATTGAAAAACTTATTTCTTATCCATTAACATATCTACTATCCGAAAATATTTTTTTACGCATGAGATACAGGTTTTTTAACGTTTCACTGTAAAAGGCTCGATAATTTATATAATTAGTCTGTCAAAAGTTGTGACAATCATGCGATGTAAGATGTATTTTTCGTTGTCTGATATACAGGGTTGGTTGAAATGAGCGGAACGGCTAATTTTCTTCAAAACTACCAAGGCTAAATCAATGAATTTTGTTAGGTACAGGTGGATAACTTAAAAAATTTAATTGAAAATTGATAATTGCGACGTTGCCAGATTTTTAGTTTTTTCTGTAACTCAAGGAAGGTTTTTTTTTAATGTAACACTGCTCTTTTTTTATTGAATTCGATTCCTCCCATCAACATTACCATTTCCTGATAGTATCAAATTTTTATCTCGAATAGTTCTATGGGAAAAAAAGTTAATTAGTTACAAATCTGACTCTAAAAAAATCCAATCTAACTATTTCCATTTAAAAACGTTTCAAATAATGTGAAAAGGAAGGTTGATAGACATAATGTACCTAATAGTATCGATAACGATAATAACAACAAACAACTATAACATAGCTAGTAAAATTACTTACATATTATAGTACACTAAATTAATTTGATTGTGAAACCGATAATATGTAAGTAATTTTTACTAGCTATGTTATTGTTAGTAGTTGTTAGTTGTTATTATCGTTATCGATACTATTAGGTACATTATGTCTATCAACTTTTTCACATTATTTGAAACGTTTTTAAATGGAAATAGATTGGATTTTTTTATAGAGTTAGAGTTGTGACTAATTAACTTTTTTTCCCTTAGAACTATTTAAGATAAAAATTTGATACAATCAGGAAATGGTAATGTTGATGGGAGGAATCGAATTTAATAAAAAAAAGAGTAGTGTTACATTTGAAAAAAAAAAAAAAATTCCTTAAGTTACAGAAAAAAAACTAAAAATCTGGCAACGTCGCAATTGTCAATTCAATTTTTTAAGTTATCCACCTGTACCAAAATTCATTGATTTAGCCTTGGTAGTTTTGAAGAAAATTAGCCGTTCCGGTTATTTCAACTAACCCTGTATAAGGCCGCGCACTACGAAGTACGTTTTTACATGGTGGAGTTCGGAATTCGGCTAGTATTATTTATGTAAGACTGCTAGAACGAGCGGTAGTTCTTTTTCAACTAAATAGTTGCGCAATTAAAATGGTGCAAGTACGCGAGGGCTCTTATTCCACAAAATTTTGGACGATTCCAGTCGATAGTATTACATAGGCTTAAAAAAAGTAGAGCCCCATTCTGACATTTCTAATTTATTTTCACGTAGTAAAGTGCAAGATGAAGGCAGTCACACCCCAAATTATAAAAATTGAATTCAAAACGTACACGAAACCAACTTTTAATAGGTAGATCTAGAGTTGGGCATGGTCAATTGACCATGACGTATTTGACCGGTCAAATTCGGTCAAAATATATCAATTTTATTTTATTATTTATGCATTTGTGATCTGTCCAGATTACCTTCTACCACCCAGGCTAATGTTTAGTGTAACGTTATAGCGCCGTTATTTAAGAAAACAATAACACCTGATTCTGGGAATCCCAATAGTCGGCCTCGTTTATTAGTGGTTCCCGGAACGGATTCAATCACAATGAAGGAAAGGAATAGAGAAGTTATTGTTATTCTCTTTTTATACCATTTTCATAGACATTTCCTTCTGTCTATTTATTTTTATTTCGTATTTGCCACAGTTAGGGTTTGCACTTGCATTGCATTTTGTGAACTAACGACGCGACGTCACATTTACGATGAGTTTGGGGAAGTCCAAAACCAAAATTTGGAATTGTTTTACCGGAATAAGAGAAGAAAACAAAGTAAAAGGGGAATGTATCTACTGTGGAGCAACTATTGAGATATACACTTGAATGTGTACCTGGATGGACCTAACTATATCATCCATTTGACCACCCTGTATAAAATTTAGGTATGGCAGTAGACTTTTCAGAACAAGCAAAACTTGTTATAAAAAATTAATTTTTTCCAAAATACAAAATAAGAAATTTGGCAAGTATAGTTAGGTTTATCCACTGCATTTTTAAATTTTAATTTATTTCAGTCAATTGACTGGTCATTTGACCAAAAACAAATTGACCGGTCAAATCCACAACCCTAGGTAGATCATATACAGGGTGTATCTTAATAACATGCTAATATTTAAGTAGGTTATTCTTGGTTCTATCGTTCGTGCGGGATTTGCACTGAATCATTTTAAACAGAAAAGTGATACGCCACTGTTTTTTCCTAAAGTAAAAATTATTTTTGAAAATCTCGTTCCTTTTTGCGCAAATCTGATCTCTTCATTTTGTTTCTCTTGATTTACGGTTTTCACATAAAAAAATAAAATTCATTCATTTGCATATCGCTAACCACTTACAAGAAAAACAATTTCTAATCTAAATACATTTTGGAATGCTAACACTAAATTAAATCAGTTGTTGAAAATGTACACCTCCTGCAAATAAGCGTACCTCTGCTCTTTTTCTCATGGACTCACGTACTCTGTGGAAAATACCGGGACTCTTTCTAATAGTTTCGCAAGAAACTATGATGTCATTTCTCAACTGCTGTACAGTATGAATTGGTGTGCTGTAAACCAATATTGTAAGAAGGCGCTACATAAAGTAATCTTAACCTATTGAGGTACGAGGACCTAGGTGGTCATGCCTGTAGTCCTCCGCCACACATCCAGCGATTTTTGTAATTTTAGTTAAAATATTCACGCGCCAAAGCACTGAAGTGCGCTAGGGCCCCGTCGCGTCGTGCATAAACCACAGTAGATTTCTTACTAAAATGGGAACATCTTCCATCAAAACGGGCAATTCTTCGTCGGGAAACTGCCGGTAATTATGCCCATTGAACCTCTCATGAAGAAAATAGGGCCCAATTAAATATGCTGCTCTTGGTGACGGAATTCCAAAATTGCATATCGGTTTTCTTCAGCCCAAAAATAATTATTGTGAAAGTTTTGGGTGGCGTTTCTGGAAAAATTATCTTCATCGGTGAATAAACTTCCAGTCAAATAATGGATTTTCATTTACTTTTTGAAGAAAGTATTGGCAAAAGCTCATCCGTAATGGAAAGTCCCATGGGAGTAGAGCCTGAACCCGTTGGATATGGTAGGGATATATATAAAGTCGTTGAGAATTGTCCAAACAAGAATATGTGACATTCAAATTTTTCCCAATTTTTCATGTACCTACTCAATCCAGGATCTTCCACGACTGAATTCAAAACCACTACCTCAATTTCTGGTGTTCCTACAGTACGTTGAACTCCTTTTAGATGATTGCCTGGTTCAAAACTTCTCTTTTCGCATAACCTTCTATGAATGTTTAAAAATGTTTGTGCATCCGGAATATTTCTATTTAGAAAGCGGTTTTCATACAATCGCCTGGCTTCCAGTGCGTTACCATCATCAAGCTCATACACGTAATACATATCTGCAAACTCAGAATTCGTGAAATGGACCATGATTTTTTAATAATATGGTAAATTTTAATGACTTAAATACGTACCAACTAGACTAGGTAGACATATGTCAAAACTGTTTATATTTACAAAAGAAAATATGTTTTTTACCTACGTTTTTAATCCTTTTTTCCTATTTCATAACAACGTGCAAATGAATGAATTTAATTTTTGTATGCGAAAACCATACGTCAACCGAAACAAAATATAGAAAGATAACAGATTTGCTCAGAATGAAATGAGGATTTCAAAAATATTTTTTACTTTAAGAAAAATCAGTGGCGTATCACTTTTCTCTTTAAAATATTCAGTGCAAATCTTGCACGAACGCCACTGGCAAGAATAACAAATTATGTTCCAAAGTTATCATAATAAATTTTGTTTTCTTAAAACGTTAGCACCATTGTTTTAGTTTCTTACAGCCGCCTGCTATTACATTGCTGCCAATATTGTTCCCACTAAAAATACTAGAATAAGATTTTTGTCATGTGACATGTCTGCCATCTTGCACTTTTACTGGGCGAAAATACAATATCACTATCAATCATCTTAAAGACTTTTACCATCGACTTGATTTGATTGATAAGTATTAATAATATAATTGATAGGGTTAATAGTAGCTCAAAAATGTTTTGCTTTTGGCGTCAAACTGCCACAGCATATCTTATTGCTAGTAGCGATGTAAAACATTTAGTAGCTGTCGGTTTTTTGGCCACTTTAAACTTAAGCGTAAAAGAGTTTGAAAACTAAATTTTATTTATAATAAAATATGCCAAATACCCCCTAAGACAACTTACATTATATTATAGAAATGGCGGCCTTTTTCGGTTTTTCCTAAGTTTCCGCCAAAAAGAAACATTAAAAAGCATAAAACTGCACAAACCAGGTTATAACTACACATTTATATAACCAGTTAATTGCTAATGACATGTTACAAGATTGTGACCCCTATGGAGGACTAAAGCGGGATATGGAGTTTGTGCAGTTCACATCATTTTGTGGATCATGTCAACACTGAACAGGGCCGGCTTAAAATGTATTTAACTATTTTTTGGTGATAAAATTTTAAAACACTAGTTTATTACATAGGATAGCAAATGTAGTCTAGGTAGCTTTACCAGAGATACTAATTAAAAGGTGCTATTATAGTGTATATTATAAACTAGACACCGTTACACTTAAAATCACACAAACACCACAATCGCTTGGTTGCATAGTGCACCATTGGTAATATACTGGTTACATATATGTGGTTTAACCCTTATTTGCTAGAGTGCACAGCTTACTAGATTTTTGAGGGCTTATATTTAGCTTGTATCATAGTTTGTGCTTCATACCAAAAAATCTGTATAGTAAGGTTTTGAAAGACATTTATGATTTGGTTGCACCAACACCATGAGGGATGAGGGAATCATAGTTTAAGAAACTCACCGCCATAGGTATCAAGGCAACATGATTTGATTTTTAGTTAAGCCACTGGTCATAGATAATTGCAGCTGTAGTTTTTGTTAAAAATAACTTAGAAGATGATATACCATCGTCTAAAAAACATTTTTATAGCTCCAAACTTAAACGGATTGCGCGCATTCTAGTGGGTGCCAGCGTTGATCTGTTTTCTAGTCTGCAAAATGGCAGATGTTTTCGGTAAAACCGCAAATAGCGTTCTTTATACTGGATTGTGATGCGCTTCGTGGTTTATTTAGTTGTCTACCTTTCGATTATTACCAGTGTGACCGCCTTTTATATTGGGGTTAATTCCACTGGGATGGCGCTACGGTGTATTGATGGCCGCTTTGATTTTGCAAAGAGGCTTTTAGTACATTTTCCGTCGTTCTTGGAATTGCTTGGGTTCGAGTCCTAACAAGAACGAAACGGTCGTCGTGGCTTACCCGCCCCAGGGTATCCATTAAACTTGGATCCCTGTGTATTCCAATATAAAAAATAGTTACACACTTGTCCGATATGCGACAATATTCTCTTTTAGTTAAAAATAACGTTTTTGGCGTCAAGTTAAAGGTGTACGACACCGCCACCCGCTCAGGGTGGGTAACGATCTTTCCCTTGCAAAGTAAGAAGCATAAATTGTTATACAGTGACCGGCAGAAAGTGCGCAGCATATGGGAAAATTTTTTATCTTAATGTTTAGAAAATTAATTTTATTTTAGATCGGTTCTGCATGTTCTCAACCCAAAATAACACCCATTAAATCCGGTAAAAGTCTTATGGTATACGAGGTAGGATCAAAAATTTGAAATTCCGCTAAGAGTAAAGTACCTCCATCTTTCATTATAGAATATTTTTTTACTAAGAATTATTGTTTTAATTTCAAAGTTATACCCAAATTCCAAATTTCGCTTATTTTGGACTAAAAAATGGATTTAATCGTGTTTTCTGAGTAACCCTGTATAAAAAATAAATGGCAACCGAACAGTACGACAATAAGATTTTCTGCAGACTTTGTTAGAGATAACCGTTCATCATAAGTCCGATTAGTTTGTTTTCATAATATTATGGCTTTTTAAAATAAAAAACATAAAATATTTTTGCTGCACACCGTATTTTTTTTTTCTGAAGGAAGAAGTCAATTTCATCTAACTGATATTTTTTTATTTACATTGACTTAAAGCATCTCCTAAATAGTTTTTATACATTGAAGTATGCATAGAAAGTTTCCATTTGATTTATAAAGAAAAAAAAAATAAATTAAAAACATCTAGACTTCTTTCTTTGGGGTTACGTAAAAAACCAGGTGTATAAGTATCGGCCTTTTAGAAATTTGGACCATCTTGGAAAATGTTATAAGACAGTGTATCGCTAGAATCAATCCGGCTTTTTTAAAAAACGTAGCCAAAGAATTTAACAAAAGAACTATAAAATGTATAGAAAATGGAGGAGGACATGTAGAAAAAAGTTATAATAATTATTGTTAATGTAAATAGTCTTAATTAGTATTTTTGTTTCCTATTCTTGAGTTAAAAATGTATAACCTATTAGATGGATTATCCTAAAAGTGTATTTGATAAATGAAAATAACCTATAGTGATCCTTATTTTGCGTGACGAATAAAATCCGTTCAAAATATATTTTTAATTTAAATTTTTTTCTTTATAAATCAAAAGGAAACTTTCTATGCAAACTTCAATGTATAAAAAACTATTTGGGAGATGCTTTAAGTCAATTTAAATCAAAAAATATCAGTTAGATGAAATTAATTTGTTCCCTCAGAAAATAAAATACGGTGTGCAGCAAAAATATTTAATATTTTTATGTTTTTATTTTAAAAAGCCATAATATTATGAAAAATAAACTAATCGGACTTATGATCGACGGTTATCTCCAATAAAGTCTGCAGAAAATCTTATTTTCGTACTGTTCCTTTGCCATTTATTTTTTATACAGAGTTATTGAGAAAACACGATTAACTCCATTTTTTTGTCCAAAATAAGCGAAATTTGGGTATAACTTTGAAATTAAAACAATAATTCCTAGTATAAAAATATTCTAAAATGAAAGATGGAGGTACTTGACTCTTGGCGGAATTTCAAACTTTTGATCCTACCTCGCATAATATACTATAATATAATATATTATCATAAGACTTTTACCGGATTTAATGGGTGTTATTTTGGTTTGAGAACATGCAGAACCTATCTAAAATAAAATTAATTTTCTAAACTTAAAGATAAAAAACTTTCCCATATGCTGCGCACTTTCTGCCGGTCACTGTATACAGATATTTTTCGGGAGATTTTTACCTTTTTGTAGTCGTCGCATTTCTAATTTTAAATTATTTAATATTTAGTGCGCGAGAAATTGCAAAGAATTTCTGGCCGGCAATAGAGAAAACATGTGAAGTTATAGAAGAGTAAATGCTCGGATTTACATTAAAAACAATCAATTAAAATGAAATGATGGCAATTCTAACGCGTCTAATTAATTTAAATTTTAACAGCACATGTGGCTTTGCTCGACGAACAGTCTGTTGGAACAAAAACGATACCCAGTATTTTATAGTATACCGGGTGTTTCTCAAAAGACGTTCACCCCTATAACTTTTTATATTTATAGATATTAAAATGAAATTTTGAGGTTATGCATAAGAAATAAGTCTGCATTTATTGGCATAATTTTCAATTTGTTTGCAATTCCGGTTTGATCGGAAGTGACCTTGACTTTGATATGTTAAATGTAACATCTTGTATATTTTTACTTATTTGGGTTCAGCATAACATTATGAGTGAAATGACACCTCACTTGTCATTTTTTTACGTGTTATAACATTTTTATGTTTATTTTTTTGACGTGTTATAACATTTTTATGTTTATTTTTAATCTAAAGTGCTACAAATTAATTAAATCTGTTAATTTATAGTCAAGTAGTATATGAAAATTAAAATTATGTCATAATAATTGACTTTCTAAGTTTCACAAGCGTTTAAAAAATGAAATTTTGTTTCTTGATTTTTACTCCATTTTTTTTTTAAATCGAATGATGTTGGTTTAATAGGATATTTGAAGAGTGGTCAAGCGAAGTGATCTATGTGCCAAAATTCAAAAAAATTTTTTTTTCTATTTATATGATCTATGTACCTATGCCAATGTCCTACTAGAAGATCTAAGTGCCAATTTCATCCTATTCGTTATAAAAAGCATTCATAGATGGCGAGAATCTAAATCCCAGATACTGTATCTCGCATACAGAATCCCAGTATAAAAGGAGCCTTAGACCTTTTCTATATTTTTTTGTTCAATTTATGTACAAACGTTTTTTCGATTAACTGATATTAAAATTTTCTCCTACGAATGTTTTTGTGTATGTTTATTAACACAATATCAATAAAAAAATGTACTATTGTATTATTCTTAGCTTTAAAACAGTTTTTTACATTTTCTGGTAGTTTTCGATTATGGCACTTAGATCACTTCGCTTGACCACTCTTCATTTATTTAAAGTGAGCATTTCTTTCCCAACAATTTGATTCCATACACTCCTATACTATTTTAAAATTGACACTGAAAAATTTGCCTTAAATTCCAATTGCAAATTTAAAAGCGTTATGCATTATTGCCGCCCTCTCTTTTCTAAAGAAATATAAAGGCTTTGAAAAACAATGGAATGGTTTTGAAAAGCAATATGGCTTTAATTCAAAGTTGTAATGTCATTAGTATAGACCGACCGAAGATTCGGTTTCGGCCAGTTTCGGCCAAAAAATCTAGTTTCGGTGACAGTTTCGGTTTCGGCCAAAAATCGGCCGAATGTCGCCTTTATATTTCTTAGAAAAGACAGGGCGGCAATAATGCATAACGCTTTTAAATTTGCGATTGGGACTTAAGGCAAATATTTTCGTGTCAATTTTAAAATAGCATAGGAGTGTATAAATAGTATCAAATTGTTGGGAAAATAATGCTCGTTTTAATTATTCTAGTGAACTACCATCGTTCCATTTGGAAAAATTGAGTAAACGCCAAGAAAACAAAATTTCATTTTTTAAACGCATGTGAAATTTAGAAAGTCAATTATTATGACATAATTTTAATTTTTGTATACTACTTGACTATAAATTAACAGATTTAATTAATTTGTAGCACTCTAGATTGAAAATAAAAAATAAACATAAAAATGTTATAACACGCCAAAAAATGACAGTGAGGTGTCATTTTACTCAGAATGTTATGCTGAATCCCAATAAGTGCTAACAAATCGAAAATTATGCCAATAAATGCAACTCATCTCTTATGCATAATCTCAAAATTTCATTTTAATATCTATAAATACAGAAAAGTTATACGGGTGAATGTCTTGAGAAACACCCGGTATAGATAGCAGTAGCGTATTAGCCACATATTGCAGGTTTAAACCTGGTGGCATGCTAATCGGTACGCGAGGGTGCCTCTAATATTAGTAACTACCTAAATAAACTTTTTTTTATTTCTATCTTTTTTGTCGTATTTGTTTGTATCACACTTCTGCGGACTGTGATAGAAAACATATTGCTGGAATTGTCAAAATAACAGCGTCTTTTGTTTGATGATAATTGACTTGTGCCTTTTATCATATTCTGGATAATCTTAAACGATGAACCCAAGATTTATGACCATGATTGGAGGCTAGAGGCAATACCAGAAATAATTGGAATCTTCTGGAAAATTGCATTTTTGATGCTTTTTTTGTGATATTTACATTTAAATCATTATTTATAATGTATGTTTATTGATATTTTCCAGGGTTTGTGATCGTATTTGGTGCCTTTAATTGGTTCTACGAATAAAGCTGGTTTTGAAAATATATAAATTCGTCCGCTTGACCAGAGCCTACTTCGGTCTTCTGACCAATCAGAAAATTTTTGTAAATCACATCAGGAATGGGTATTTTCGTTTTCTTTATTCTACTTTTAAAAAAATAGGTAGCTACTATTTTTGCAACATCTTTTGATGTTGCGCGGATTTTGTGGCTTTAATTTTTTTTATATAACTACTACATAAAAGAACGTTAGAACTTTTTGTCAGAGCCTTGATTTAATGATTAACCAAACTTTTGACCGTAATTTTATTGGTTTGACATTTGATAAAAAAAAAACTTGGAGCTTCGCAGCAGTGCTTACAACAAAAGCATTTTTTTAGTGACTAAATTTTTAAGAAAGTTTTGAAAACGTGACTATCTTGTTGGATTAAGAACATCTGGTGACTCGGTAATCACAGTGCCCAAATACGAATTCAAACTCAGTGTTTAGTAAGGTCACGTTCTGTAAATGTACTCTCAAGTAACACATGTATTAGATATTATGTTTAAGTACAGTAATTAGTAGAAAGTGCGAAGGTGTGCAGCGCCGCCCCCCGCCCCAACTAACCACTTTCTTCCACCCTTGTCGCCTAATGCCCCCCCTTCCCGGTTGTCTGCAGAGTTCTAAACACGACGAGCGGAAAGCCCCCTCCCAGCCGGCAGAATACTATACGGAAAAATTGGACAAGAAAGAACGTACCGCCAAAGCAAAGAGAGAGAAGTTGAGCGAGGAAGAGAAGGAATTGAAGAAAGAGAGAAAGATAACACGGAAAAGGGTAGGTTATGTTATAAAATAATATGCATTGCGATTTTTTTTTAATTCTGAGATTAAATATTTTTAAGAGATAGGCAACGCCCGGTGATTGTGGGAGGAGAGAAGAAAATTCCAGACCGGACGTCGCGTCGGTAGCAACCAAAGAATGGCATTTGGTCATGAAACAGTTTTCGGCATATCGCAATATTTCGGATCGAAAATTTAACCAATCAAAGGTCCTACAAACAACATTTTCTAGTTTGCTGTTACATATAACTATAACTCACATCAAAAAAATCTTTGATGTGAGTTATAGTCAGCAAGTGCCGCGATAATAACAAAGTAAAATGATAATTTATGATTTAGAAAAATAACACGAGTATATAGAATTGAGTCCTAAGGTGTCCCTTTTTAAATTATGACCCATATGGAATACCCTGTATTTTATAACATAAAATGGTATGGTCCAAACAAAGTTAAATAATTGCTAAGGCGTTTACTGTACCTAAAAGTTTTTCACTTTTGAGATATTGTTTCCTGTTTCTAAGCTGTTCTTTTCTATTTAAGTTATCGAAACAAAGAAAGCAATATAATCGGAAGCTCGACTGGCAAAAAAATGTGGGTAATGGGATGAAGTAGGTCTGTACTCTGTTTATGTTCTATCTTTATGCTTTCGGGGCATCTTTAATTGCTTCTAGAATAGAAAAGTTTGTTGACACTCTAGGAAGACTATTACTGTTAGGATGATATATTTTCAATACGTTCGAATTCAGGATGTCATGCTGGATATTATGATAAATTCGGTTATAGCAAAGGCTCATCGTCTAAGAGGTATTTCCTATCGTAGTTGTAAATACTTCTGAAGTTAAGAGACACCCCCAAACTGGAGAATCTGGCATAAAATAGCCTGTAGGTTTTGCAAATTGGTCGCATTGCATAAGCAGTAGCGACATGACCATGAAAATTTAACATGCATTCTATTGAAGTAACAGATGAAAAAATAAACTATACAAAGCTATCCATTTAAATCGGCTTTTTTTTTGTTAACACCGCTCGTTTCTCACTTGCGAAGCAAATAAACCTTGCACTTTAGGGCTGATGGTAGAATAATTCGATCTTGCGAGGAACAGAGGAAAATGTAGGGATACCACATGCGAAATTACGCGATTTCGTTATACTGACCGCCGAGAAACTTTTGCTACTGCGTAGCGTAAATTATTATTTTTTGACCGCAGCATGTCCTTATTGCCAACTTTACATAGCTTTATTTTTCTTTGGTTATTCTCATGTCGTACCTAATGTTTCTGTAACAGATCCAAATTTGTTCAATTGGTAAGACCACGTAGATAAATGGACGAATTTATTTATTCATATATTTTTATTTAAAAATATATACGTATACGCACTAATTAAAATTATTATTTTTTAAGGACCGCATAGAAGAAACCCTTCAACAAGATCTTATCAAACGGCGGCGAGATGAGGAAAAAGGTAAACAAAATTTTATGATGGGTACCAATGGTACTATTTTTCAAGTCACTCTAAGAGCTCGAGCCTGTAAAAATTAGAAATAAATTTATTAAAAGACAATAAGTAAAGGTTTTAAGTACAAGTATTTTAAAAATATTAAAATAACTTTTTTGACAGTTATGGCAATATGTCAATAGTTCAATTATTAAATGCCAAAGCAGCAAAGTCACCCAAAAAATTATTAAGGACAATCCGCATCTATATTCAACGTATATGCATTAAAAGTCCTGGTATGTCAACATTAATGATTTTCTGTATTTGAAATTTGGTAATTTTTTGTTTTAACATTGGTGCAATTTGACATACGGCACTGTTGCTTGTAAAACTTCAATTTGATTAATTTTCCCTTTATTTTTTATAGAGCTGCGCTTCTTTGTGTTTTATTATTGTATTCGGGGTCCGTAACAGAATACAAAATCGGTTGATACAGTTCTATAAGTGCAATGGCGGAGTCGGCTCCAGTTAAATCGTCTTTTTTGCAGGCATAGCAAAATTGACACTGAAAACTGACAGATGTGCTGTTTATTGTTTTGTCAAATGAGCGAGGTTATATTTATAAATTAATTCCACCAACAGAATTTTCTAGGGAATTTTGACAAAATTGCATCTGTGCAAATAATTAGAACTTGTTCTACTTCCAGGGTGAAAAACGCTGCAACTTGCACTCACGCTTAAATGCATTAAGCTGAAATTATAAACTCTGCGTTGCGTTCGCGCTAGAAGTTAAGACGTTGAATTGTAAAGTATTTTTCACAATAAATGGTTGGCTCCGTTTAACTACCTGGGACGTTTTGCAAGAGCTCGGCCATAAAAAGGCAACTAAACTGTCTGTCAGGGTCGGATTATAATTTGTAATTATAGCAGGTAATATTTAACTATCTTGTGCTTGCGATAACATCTTTCAGTCTTTCTGTTTCTTAGGAAGTGTTAAATATCTAAAGTCCTACCCTGTAGTGTATTTTCTTGTTGATTGTGTATAACAATGGGATTAAACCGGTAGTTTTATTGCAGTCAATAAGTCGATACCATTTATAGGGTGAAAAATACTTTAATAGGATGGTTTATAAACTTCGCTGGTGTTGGCGCTGGTAGCCATTCCGACATGAACGAACTTTTTGACGCTGGCGTTCGTAGCAAATCCGTAGCGGTGACGTCAAGCCAATAATATGCTATTATTTGTATCACGTGATAGTTGGCAGCTGTCAACATTATTGTCAAAACTGCGAACCAAGCGAACGCCAAGTTTATAAATTCAGACTACGAACGTCAACGACGAACGCTGACGCCAAAGAGAGTTTATAATTCCAGCTTAAATGTGAATCCCAAATTCCATGCAATTTTAAAGCAGGGTGAAAATGCATAGGTGTGACAGGTCAAATTATTTTTACAGTTAATAGATGTAGCAGGTAATAGAAAAATAGTAATTTTTGTATCTAGGGTGCGAAATACTACTTTGGTGATTGCGAAAAAAAAAATTTGACCAAGCTTAGCTAAGACAAAAAATTGTTCGAGGTGACCAAAGAATCTCGCACACAATTTGCAAACAATATTTTTTCTACAGCGACTTTAATTTGATTAAACTAGAACCATAAAACGATATTTCTAACTATAGTTTTGTTCAATTCTTGTGTATATGTCGTAGTCTTATAGTGAAATCCGTCTTTTCATGAAGAATCTAGTCATATCATGAAGCGTCGGCATATTGTGTAAAAACATGAAGCTACACAATATGCCTAGGCTTTTCAAGAAGAGCCCATCACATTTCGGCGAATTGTGTATACTACAACCTGCCTAACTTTAAATATTGCGGTTTCGTGAAATTTCCACAAAGGCAAGGCATATTGTGTTTAAGTGAACTTTGCGAGCTTGTAATTGAGACATTTGTTTATATAGAGTGTACCAGTTTCAATATAGGGGTAGATATGAGTATCTAGATATTCTAACAAAAAAATTGACTTCAATATGAAGAATAACATCAAACATTTGTTTCTATTTATTAACACAGGGACCACTTTTGTGACATCGAGAATTACACTGCAATTTTGCTTTAAAGCATTGACATAGGAGGCGATAACTAAAGGAACAAATTCCGTCTAAAACGTATATTGGCAACCGGTTTGTTCGTTGTTACCCAGAGCATTTTTTTTAATTCAATTTTTTCAACTAATATTATTTTATAAAAATAAAATTTAAATTAAATTTTAAAAAAATGCTCTGGGTAACAACGAATAAACCAGTTGCCAATATACCTTTTAAACGGAATTTGTTCCTCTAGTTATCGCCTCCTATTGACATCTCGTACTTCACAAAGTGCCGCTCTTTAAATTTAGCCAGGTTATGTTACGACGTTATATGCCAAAGTGCTACGGGCTCTTCTTAAAAAGCCTAGGCAGATTGTGTAGCTTCATGTTTTTACATAATATGCGGACGCTTCATGATATGACTAGATTCTTCATGAAAAGACGGATTTCACTATAAGGCTACGACATATACATTAAAAATAACTATAGTTATTTCTTTCGTCAATAAAATTAGATAAAACGGGCGTTGTACATAATATAATAAGTATTTTTCGGACACTCTGTATAAGTTAAATTTGACCATATTATATTATTATTTTTCAGCGACCAAAATGTTGTCACACCAAAATGGAGAAATGATCGAACCACCTGCTGTACATACCAGAGAAAAGCACCATCGAAGAGAACAGAGAGAACCACGAGACTCTAGGGTAATTTTAAATTTCATTGTCATGTGCATGTGAGGAAAGTGGATTATTCTTAAGGGTTCTCCATTAGTTGCAGTGGCGGCTCGTGACATGAACGTCTGGGGGTTCACAAATACGGGAAACCCTGCAGGGGGTTAGGATTTTTTTTTGAAGTTCAAGGTCATGTTGTTTTATAATATGGACTCCAATAAGCCTTATTAGGTACCTACTGAAATGTATGTGTAATTTTTTTATTAAACATCAAAATATTGTGCATCTGGGCCCCGGGCCGATATTTTTAACAACCCTTTCTTACAAAGATTCCAATAAAATAAATAAATAGCTTACCAATACAATTAACGCCACTTTTAACCCAACACGGTTCAGCCTTTTTACCAGCAAATAACAAACACGGGAAACAAAATAGACTATTCTAATTTTCACATCCGCACAGCCACCTATATTTTTTATACAATTCACTCTTTTGAAAACTCTTTTAAAGTCCCGTTTTTGACCTTTTAGTTATTTGCGTTATTTGGAGGTTAGGCACTTTCCCCGCATTCTTTACAATAATCTTTTCATCAAAACTTAACTCTGAGAATGACTCTTTTAAAAAACTCTGTATTTTTGCAATTATTTAAATATTCCGCCGAGACCGTCGCAGTCATTTTTATATTATTTATTAATTTTTAAAGAAGCCGTAAAACAAAACCACCAAAATACATGAATCACTAAAAGTTCAGCCAGCTGGCGCAGCAGCAGAGTAAAAATCGAATTAGAAAACTTAATTCAGGAGAAACGAGCACTCTCGCTTAAAGTTGACCCATCATAACGTGCCTAAACCTCATTTGTAAATGGTGATCACCAGAAATTTGTGTCATAAAGATAGAATGAGATCGAAAATAAAACCCGCTATAAAACAAAGATAGAGCTATCGTGCTACTCGGCTCGAAATTGCGCCCGTCCTGAACATTAAAAACTTCTGGGCACCGACGACACCGTATTAGTGTGATCCGGTCGTTATGCCGTTCAAGCGCATGAGTCACCGTCATAGACAAGCGAGTTGCGCGCTCTCAAGGATAGATAGGTAACTTAACATACTAAATTGGTTCCCTGATAGCGCCACATGCGACCGGGGGCGAAACTAAATAAAGTCGTGGTGGGGGTAGGCGCCAAGCATACAAATTTTATTATTACTTTGAATTCAAATTTTCGGGCTTCTAACTTAACGGAAAAGTTTGAAGCGCGAAACATCTGATTCAAGTTAAAATAATTTGGGAGAACGAAAGGAAATTATAACGTTTCTGATATGGCGACAAGATTTATTAATAATTATATATTTACATAAATAGGTTTTAAATAAAAAAACAGCTTAAATTATTATATTATTATTTTCTGTAGATTTTTCTAACAATTCCGTGTTATTTTCAAAGTTTTTATTTAATAAACTAGTTATTGTACCTTGTAGTTCATTAAGTTGTGAAGTAAAGTTTCTTTCTATATCTTAAATAGCTTTCTCTGTACTTTCCAATCGTTGGGCGACATTATTGAAGTCTTCAGGAGGTTCCACGCTTTTGTTAATTGCCTTGGTTTTTCTTCCCGATTTCTTTGGTCGCGACATATTAAATATATATGATTCTCAAACTACCGACTGCGCCATGTTAAGTTTATAAATTATATATGAATAATTATTTAATAATAACTTTATTTTTTATATATGTATTTTACAAATGAATCATAAAATGACAATGACAATCTTTCACCAGTCCAGGTAAGACTTCAGGATCTGTCACAATAAGCCATATTTTTATCTTTCTCGCACATATGCTGGTACTGTTTTACAGAGAGGGAGAGGTACAGAATGTTGGACATGCTCATTCTAAATGAATATTCTGTTCCTACCAACGTTTAGGAGATGAACAACCTTATAAAACAAAATTCCTACAATAGCGCCAGTAGCGACCGGGGGCTAAATTAAACGAACAGGGGACGACCTTCACCATTTAAGTTATCCTAGCCTGGTCACCGTGGTTTAAGCTAAGTTTTTTGTTCGACGCAACACCTAACAATAGGGAAAGAATGAAGATATTGCAATTTAACGTTCCGTAAAAGATAGGGTGATGATAATCCACATAACGGTAACTATACCTATAGAGTTTTTTTATTTTAAATTTTAACTAGGGGGGCATGTGCTCATGTGCTCTTATGCACAAGCCGCCACTGATTAGTTGCCGAAAAATAAATTTGAGTTTATGCTTCTGTGTAGCAGGTTGGTTACGATTTTTGTTACTGGCAAAATTATTTTATCTTGTGGCTAGAATAATACTACTCTAATTCCTAGCTGAATTATTTAATACATCTGTTACAAAATAGATTATAATTTATGTGCATGTAACAGGATTGTTATTTTTTAGGAAATTTCACCGCCATACACTAGCAGAGAAAGGTCACACGAAAGAAGTGAATCGAGGGAGAAACAATATCCTTTTTTATTAACAAATTATAGTAGAATCTACTTTTTTCTATTAGTATATTAATAATAGAATATGACCAAACAGTGCTTTTAAAATATTGCGTCATAATCGAGTTACAGGTCTACTAGACAGTTCTTTATGGCTTGCAAGCTTGATTACACTGGGACTAATCATAAGGCTTCAATTTTTTTCATGTTGGATTGATTCCTGCTGTTAAACGATTGCAATTATAAACTTTTAAAAATCGATAAGTAAATTAATACCTTACCAAGATACCATACAAAGGCAATAATATATTGCTGCTAAATTAATAAATAAATTATTTAAATATATATACACTATTGGCAAAATCGAATCTAGGGTGCGAAATATCTAATGCAACCAAGAGAGAAGGCACATATGGGCAGTCTTCAGTTAAAAAGAGACACCTAACCACTCCTTACTCCCACATTCCTACTAAAAGGGGGGGTATGTGTGTGGTGTGGCCGAGCCTTTGCCCGTGCTGTGAACGTAAACGGATTTAAATTTAGTAACAAAGGAGCTTTGATGGAGCGAGTGATGTTTTTGTCGTGCGATATTTTTACGATGTTTTCATTTTTATATAATGTTTTTCGCTGTTGCATTTGACAATACAACAGCGGTATAAAAGGTAATGTTATTTGTTAGCCTTAAACCTAAAAACGAAATAAAAACTTATTCTAAGAAAATAATGATTATCCCAAAAAAATAAATACAATAAATAATACCTTGTTGACCCGGATACGCAAAAGTAAATCACCCAACAACTTCTTGGGTACTCTCAGCTGTTAAATACCACTTGATGATATTAATTTTTTGTTCCCGTGAATACATCATTAATTTAAAATAACAGTTAATGGGTAGTACCATTCTGGGTGCATAAATATGCATTTCAGAACACAGAACTACCGGTTTTTTTTATAATCTCGGTATGTGTCCAATTTGTCATATTTTCTTTATTGCAACTACAAATTGTAATATTTTTTATTTGGCAAATAAAAGTATTTGTATTTGTTAATACTTCGCAGGAGGAAGGCTTGATTTATAGAAAAATATTTATTCGACGTATCGACTGATCCCGTGGCTGCTTCGACCGCGTATTCTAAAGAATGGAAGGTGGGAGGTAGGGGATAGCGTGTTCTCTGTTTAACGTTTTGTGTTACACGCTACTAATAATCTCCGTCTGATGCGTTTATATCGGCACCCTAGATTCGAGATTGCCGATAGTATATATTCATATTTTTATAACAAAGACAAGGACTTTCCCATATTCTTTGTTACATTTCTAAAAACTTTTATACATGGTGTTATTTAAGTATATGGCCAAACTCCAAGGGGTGCTTCTTTAAGTGATTTTAAGAAGAAAAGTTCATATAAACAGGGGTCCGAAAATGCATAGTTTTTACGATACAGGGTGTCAAACTTTAAAAAAAAACATCGGATGTTCATAAATATCTCAATACTCTTTTATTCCATTTTGTTGAAATTGGGCAGTTCTGTTTGTAATAACAAGAGGATAATTTACCCTCAATTAGATTAAAATTATTAAGTCCAGTGGCGTCCTGGAAGACAGTCTTAACTAATATTTTTGACAAAAAAATTGCGCGCCACTGACTTTTAAAATTATTTATTTTTTCGAATTAAGCAACTACAAATACAACTATTTTATCTCCCGAGTTTTTTTTCATATCTTGCTTTGTTTTCGAGAAAAAAAAGAAAAACCACTTTATTGCATGTCCCTGGGACAATAAGAGTATAGTAGATTCTGTAACGAGGTTGGAATGAAAATTCGATCCGAGTGGAAGATTCCGAACGCGAGGTACCACGAGTATCGAATTTTCATTCTAACCGAGTAGCAGACTATATTTTCTCCACGACCATCCAGTTCCATATCTGATTCATCCGATTTTTCACTCATTTTTTGACTTGCACTTAAATTTGTCTGAAAATAATTATTACAACGCGGCCATTTTTATCTGACCCTGACGACAGTTTCGAAATTCATGGCAACCTATGTCGTTTACATCAATTACAGAATATTCATTCCGTATCTTGTTATAGAATGAAAATACACGCAAAACGCATAAGAAGCAAGTGTTTCAGAATAAATATTCCAACTCAAGAGCGAGAATTTTTACATTCTATTATCAAAAATGATTTTGGAATTATTGCATTCAGTAATGGTCGTGGAGAAAAAAATTTAAACTACTTACCAAACTATTACGCAATTAAAATTACACGAAAGTCCTCTTTTGAAATTTTTCGCACAGATTAAACCTGTTTTTAATAAAATAATCGAATAAAATAGTATTCAGATATTTACGAACATCCGATTTTTCTTTTAAAGTTTGACACCATGTATCGTAAAAGCTATGCTTTTTCGGACCCATAAAAACTATGCTTTTTCGGACCCACGTTTATATGAACTTTTCTTCTTAAAATCACTTAAAAAAGCACCCCTTGGAGTTTGGCCACATACTTAAATAACACCCTGTATACAACATGTTTTTCTTAATCGATTAATTAACCCGCCAAAAGAAATCCCGTTTTCAATGTGCTACGGAGTCCACTTTACTCGAAACCCTCTAAACCTATCGAATATTTAGAAATAATCAAGTAATTTTTGTATATTTCACTTCTATACTATTACTATTAACGATCGCCAAGATTCAAAAATAGTTGCAGGCGTTCGGCTGTCACTAAATATCACCAGTAAAATTTAATTAAACAGGTATACATTTGGTATCACTAGATAGATAAAGGTTCAAACGCTGTTTGCCATGTAATATATTTTTAAGGTAGGCCTTTCTTTTAGAGAAAATAATTTTTAAAGTTTGCCTATTTATACTATCTAACACAAATTATACTATATTTTGGAAATGAAAGAGTAGTCGGAAAATCTGCTCCATGAAAAACATAGTTTCTTTCAATATTTTTACGAAGTAAATCTTCTCTGCTGTTTCCGAGAAATTCGGTGACAGCGAAGCGCAAAAATTGGATTTATTTTACATGCGGTGATTTACTCTTTACATATTTTTTTGGAAAAAAAAATCTATTTAATTATACTGCATTATCCTGTAAACTAAAACTATAAATTAGCGTGGGAAGTTCCGGAGTCATTTCCGATTTTTTTGGATACATTTTTTTCGCAATTACAAAATATCTTTTTTGTGGAAAGTAAAAAAAAATAACTTTGCTGTACCTACTATTGGATAAAAATGGTTTAGATAACAGAATATTTTCCTTAATAAAACTTACCAGAAGGAGTTCAGAGAACAAGCGAAGGTAGCTAACGGAGACGTTCAAATTGGCTGGCCGACGGGTCGTAATATCAATTCCAGATTATGTTAAGAAATAATTTCTCATCAAATTGTTATATTTTTATGTGATGTGCGTAATACAAAGTTAGCTTTAGAGTATAAATAATGTGTTTTTTTCTATTCATACCCAAGATATAATCTACTTTTTTACAGCAACCTTTACACAATCTGTAATAATTCCATTATTTGTATCAATGTACCGGGCGTACAACGCATCCTATGAACAAAAGTCAGTGAGAAGTCGTGTTTTGCACTGGGTGATGGTTTTTTTTTTCTCTGGGAATCCCCGTAAATTAAAACATAGATATAATGAAACCTCATAGCAAGCCACTGTGCATTATACGCAATTTGCGCGAACAGAAAGAATATTTTTACCTAAAAAGAAAGAGGCGGAAAACACTAAACGTAAGGGCATTCTTATGTCATTTTTGTGGTGTTTAAATTTGATAAAACGTTTAATATACACCGTCAGTATTAAATGCGTGATTCAATTTAATTTAAAAAAATTGTATAAATTGGTATTCCCAGTTTTTTGTGGGATATCATCCCAACCATTGTACATAATCCCAAATAGAGATTAGACTGCGATATTTGAAGTTTTTAATTTTTTTAGAAAAACGCACTGTTCTTAAAAATAAAAATATGGAACTGTACGATGAATTAATTTTAATTAATTACGACCAGCCCGAGGGTAACAAAAATTTCCGCTAAAATTAAAATAAATCTGCATTTAGAAGATTCTTTGGGTTTGTTCGTGGATAACCTTTTAAAAGAAAAATACTAGAAGCAATGCCATAGAAACAAAACCATAAAATTTGGTTGGAGCAAAATTTAGAATATAGACATAATTTAAGGAAGGGAATTTAAAAAAAAATTCCTATTTAAAAAAATAAAATTGATGGTGGTTGTGAAAAAACAAAACGTCGGATTAAAAATCTAATGACACCAACTTATAAACGAGAAAAAATGGCAATAAGAATGTAACCTTTATTTTGACATATCTTTAAATAGTTTGCCCAAATACCTTCGGAAGGATTAGGATTTTTCTAAATTTGAAAACAACGTTGCCGAATTTAGTAGGGCGCAACCTTTTTCTAATTTAACCATCTCTGCATCTTCTAAGGTTTACGAGATCTCTGCAGAGTGCATTCTTATCCGGGACAACCTATATACAGGGTGCCCGGAAAATACGTGTACAACGTTTGACGACAGACTCCTGACGTCAAAATAGGTCGATCTAAGCCGACTTAGTTATATCCAAAATTGTCTCGTTTAGCCGGTAGAGGGCGTCAAAAATTTGTAAAAATATTGGTTTTTCCTAAATTACGTGAAAACCTGCTAATCGATTTTAATGATTTTTAGTATGTAGACTAATACTATAAAATGACGTTTTCTAGTAGTATAGTCACCGGCTGTAAATAAGTGGAAGTGTTATAAAAGTGATATAATACGTCAACATTTCTCCTCATTTTTTATATGAACGGCATTATGACAACCCAGATATTTTTGTAGAGTGACTGGATGTATTTGGAAGCTATTTTACCTCTTTAATATTTTTCGTTGAATGAGCTGTTTTGCCAGAGAAAATATTTACAATATTTAGTATTATTAGTAATAATATTAAAATCAAATTACCTGTAACAATATTTTTTTAAGTGACCTTGTTGCTATGGCATTTAATAATTTGACAATTATTGACAAATTGTCACCAGTCTAGGAAATTTACTCAAGTATACGATCAGCATTCTTGAATTACAAGTTCATTTTACCGTTAAAAATGGAAAATTATACGAACTCTGAGAAGGTTGACATGCTCCTGGTATACGGGTTTTGTCAAGGAAATGGGCGTCAGAGTGTTAGGGTTTACATGGAGAGGTTTCCTAACCGTCGAATACCAAACATTTGCCAATATCGAGCGTCATCTTCGGGAAACGGCAGCTTTGAGAAAAACTTTGAAGGCAGGGGTCGTATGCGAACAACTCGAACTGTGGAAACATAAGAGATTATTCTGGAAAGAGTTGAAGAAGAACCAAGTACCAGTACCCGTCGCTTAGAACGTGAGTTACATGTTCCTTAAACGATTGTCAATGAGGTTTTAAAAGCACAGTTGTTACATCCTTATCACGTGCAAAAAGTCCAGGAACTTTTACCGACTGATCCCCCCATGCGGCTTACATTTTGTCAAAATTGTGCTTTACAAGATCTGGAGTAACCAATCTGCACAACGAACATATTTATTCCGATGGAAATCCACATGCCATTAAAGTTGCACATCATCAGCATCAATTTAAATTAAATATTTGGGCAGGTATTATTGATCGCTACCTTATTGGTCCCATTGTTATTCCAGACAGGTTAGATGGAAATATTTATTTAAATTTTTTGCAAGACACATTACCAATTCTTCTGGAGAATTTGCCCCTTTTACTTCGTAGGGAAATGTGGTATATGCATGATGGTGCCCCGCCCCATTTTTCCGTTGCCATTCGGCAATACTTACATCATCAATATCCCAACCGATGGATTGGAAGGGGCAATGATGCACCAGTAAAATGGCCACCACGTTCTCCTGAGTTAAATATGTGTGATTCTTTTTGTGGGGCGCTATTAAAACTGAAGTTTAGAAGACTCCAATAAACACACGCGATGATTTATTGCAGCGGATTTTAAATGCAGGCAACCATTTTAATAACCCCGAGACATTAGATAGGGTCCAATATCATTTTTTAAGGAGCGTTAATAAGTGTATTCAGCAAGATGGCAGTCATTTTACACATTTGCTTAAGTAATGTTTTTGTTTTACTTAGTTTCTTACAATACATACTTTCAACTTTGTTGTACTTTGTTTTATTTTTATTGTTAATAATTAATGTATGCAGGTAATTGTAAATATTTTCTTCTGGCAAAACAGCTTATTCAACGAAAAATATTAAAGAGGTAAAATAGCTTCCAAATACATCCAGTCACTCTACAAAAATATCTGGGTTGTCATAACGCCGTTCATATAAAAAATGAGGAGAAATATTGACGTATTATATCACTTTTATAACACTTCCACTTCTTTACAGCCGGTGACTATACTACTAGAAAATGCAATTTTATAGTATTAGTCTACATACTAAAAATCGATTAGCAGGTTTTCACGTAATTTAGGAAAAACCAATATTTTTACAAATTTTTGACGCCCTCTACCGGCTAAACGAGACAATTTTGGATATAACTAAGTCGGCTTAGATCGACCTATTTTGACGTCAGGAGTCTGTCGTCATACGTTGTACACGTATTTTCCGGACACCCTGTATAATATCTAATCAAGGCACTTATAGTAGAAAATTTAAATGAGGAACGAATCAGATAATTATTCATATTAAAAGGATTACCGAATTTTGATTATTTTTTTTTGTCCAGGCCATAGACCTTTAGATCAGCAAACAATAATCACGAAAGTGGCAAATCTATGGCATAAAAACAAAGCCAACCAGACACGCGAACTGCAAAATTCTCATTTAAGTTAGATAGGTCCGGACTTTCAAATTTAAAATGTCTTACTAAACGCTTAATGCTGGGCGCACAGATTTTGAGCCCGTATTTCACTGGTCAGGAAATTGTAAAAGTTGGCCTTCACTTTATTTTTACGTGTAAACTAAGGCTAAAATTGGCCCCAATTTATTGACAAGAAATTGAATTTTTGCCCAAGTTGGGGAAAAGGTAGTGATATCTGCAGTGGCGGATTTACAAATTTGCCGCTAGTAGGCTATTCAATTTTTGCCGCCCCTATACCAGTGACGGCTCGTGAGTTGTGAAACAGGTGAAGTGTTCGAAATTTTTTAAGACCACGCCCAAATTTGGTCAATAATTTTTAGTAAATATTTTAAAAATTTATGATTACCTACTTATTTTATTGAAAATGAAATTTCTTTCTGCAAAGCCAGTTAAGTTTCAACTACCTTTTTTTATCCCCATTACCAGACACAGTCAACAATAAAATTTATTTAAAAAAATACTACCCGTCGACCATGAATAAAGATTGTACCATTTATTTCTGTAAGATAAAAAAAAAAATTTGGCCAAATTTGCCGCCCCTCAAAATCTGCCGCCCTAGGCTCCAGCTTACTCAGCCTAATGGTAAATCCAGCACTGGATATCTGGTGTTTTTAGTGGCGGCAGGCGGCCAATCTAATCAGATTTTGAGGTCAGAAATAGTTTTTAATGTTTTGTTTCTAAAATTCGTTTAAAAATGATTCGCCGTCGCGTTTTTAGTTCGAAAAGCGAGAAAACAAGTCAATTAAACTCACCTTATCAAATCGAAAATAAAAACAACAAAACGGCAATCTTCGATGTTATCGCGTACCCAAACTCAAGTCAAATAATAGTTGGTAACATTTAAGAATTTGCCAAAAACGTGGGTAGGTACGTGTAAAACAACATTTTCAAGTGATCAAGAATTAGAGAACGTTTTCGTTCATTGTTTATATCACAAACACAATTCATAGCCCGGGAGGCAGCGTTACAAATGACACAGTCATTTCAGGTCATCTAATTCTTATCACAAGTAATTCTTATTGCGTAGTCATAAGAATGTACTTTTTTAGATTACAAAGGCACTACTGTATAATTTTATTAATGAAGCATTATTTTTATTTTTTATTAATTTTTAAAACCAGCGGTGATAAAAATAAAAATATAAAATAAAACTGATATTTTTAAGTTTTTATTTTTTTCGCCTATAATACTGAATTGACTTTTATAAAATTTTAGGGGTATGTAGGTAACTATAGGAGGCACCCAAATAAGTAAGAAAATATATGGCATGTAGGTAATCTAAAAAATTGCATCCTTATGAAGTCACACTTTTTTGGAACACCCTGTATGAAAAAAAATATTTTTCTGAAATGCGCCCCAAGATACAGGTAAGGTCTGCAAAATATCAAAATTTCAACTTATTTAATAAGTGAGCTATAGAAGACGGGGGGCGAGGTGCAGGACCCTGATGAATAAGCAGCTGACGCATAATTCCCCATTATCTTTGCAGCTGACTTTTTATTTATTTATAGTCATCATATAAACATTTGCTGTACAACCTTTCAAACGACCTGAAATTTTTAGATTTTTTTTTTTACATAATTGACATTCTCTTACGACTAGGTCCACCACGACTCGGACAGCTGACGTTTCGATTGCTAGCTACATCTAGATTATCGAATACACACAAAATCAGGCGACCTGAAATCACCATCAAAAATGCAACGCTGCCTCCCGGGCTATCACAGAATACTAGAAATCCGAAATATTAAACATCCACAATACGAAGTTGTCCGGGAAGCGGTCCTTTAGCAACGAAGCTAAGCAGAATTTTTTAACTTTGCTGTTTAACACCGACGCCAAAGGGAAGTACCTAATAGCAAAGAATTCGATAAATCAACAGAGAAAACGTATATAACAATAAAAATGGCGCCGAGCTGGTTCTATATATAGTGTATTTATATAAGAAGGAAAACCTAATAACAAGAGGGCTGTGCGTGCGCATGCCCATCCCTGTTGAGCGCCAAGCGATCTGACCGGCGACCGTGCATACAGACTTATTTTTTCACCCATAAAACTTAACTTTTGTTTGCGCACGAGATCTGCTGTACCGATCTAATCTATGGTCCAGGCGTATTTATTTGTATAGTTTTTTACTTATTTAGGTCCTTATTTTTTTATTATAGTTAGTTATAGTAGTTATTTGACTTTTCGTTGTTGAAAGATTGGTACAATTTACTTATACTTTACAACTTCTGCGAGTTTTTACCCATTTAGAATGAAAAATGTAAATATTTTTTTATTGCGTGTGTTTACAATACCGAACTGTAAACTTAATTAGATAATTTTTTTTATAAATCACTTTGATCTTATGCTCTTCCCCGCTTAAAATATGTTAGGATATAAAATAGAGTTAAGTTTAAAAAACAGAGAAAACTATTTTTAAAAACAATTTTATTTTACTTTGGAAAATACAGCGTCTGACTTTAACGAGCTCAAGTCAAAGAATACTTTATTTAAAAAATTACATTAACATTATTGTAAAAAGTAGCATCATCAAGAGATAAGGCTTCTCGGAAAGGTTGGCCTGGGAATCGTCTAGTTCATCGTTTTCTCAGTATGTAACTCCTCCCTCCTTAAGCTGAGAAGATACCGGAGGTATTCTGCGAGGTATTGGTATTTTCGGTTCTGGCATCGATTTCTTGCAATTTGGTATTGATTTTGGTCCTTGTACAAAATTTGGAAAATGGTCGAAGTTGGTTTCTATACTTCCATAGTAGGTACATTCTCAACAGGATGGCTAGACTTCCTATTAAGTAGGACATAATGTTCGATAATTGTTCTTTTTCTTCGATTGGGATGATTGGCGATAATTGGTTGGCCATATCTTTCAATCGATAGATATCTTCAACGTTCAGTTTCGTTAAATTTGTTGTTTTGAAGGTGGTTGATAGGATGGAATTTCCTATTTCGACATCGGGTAAGATTAGCGGTTTTCCTTGTTTAATTCTTACGTCGTTGACAAATTTCTTCGCTCCGATTTGAATTTGGCAATTTTTCGGAATTTTCACTAGCGTCGGCATTTTAATTTGGAGATATTGGTCGGTAGTGCATTTCGAAAAAAGTCTTTCTGTTTTACTGGGAAGGATGAGTATTTCTTCCTGTGTAACTTGTTCAGTTATTATTTCCTGTATTTTGATTTCAAGAACAGGGCAGTTTTCTAGTGGAGAGCCTTTCAGTAGTTGAAGGGTGCAATGGTCTTGGGGGTGGAGATTTTCAGTGCAGTAGTATTCTTCTTCCAGTTGGGGGCAACTAGTTTCTTCAAATTGGACCTTTTCTTCTGCTTGTGCCAAGTAAGGGTATTTTGGAACGAATATTTTATGGTGTTGGGTAATAGGATAAGGGTGGTAGAGGGTAAACCTTTCTGGTCTAACCAAAGGGACATGAATCGCAAATATCACTTTAGCTTTTGAAAAAGTAACCTGAGTTCCTAAAAATTGGTAATACGACAATATATTCTTAAAATTTGGTATTGCTTCTTTATTATAGATTGTTCTTAGATAATCTAGCATTTGTAATAATTCTGAACTTGGCATTATGGCGTTATGTAGTGCGTTTAATTTGGCAAACATAATAGCATCCTCTAGGTTGTCAATAAAGGTGATTAAATTTTGACAGTCTAAATTTATTCGATAAATTAATCCTTGAAAGCTTATAATAATCATTTAGATCATAAATTGTTCGTTCTATGACATCTTTAAATACTCTTAAACCATATTGTAATTGTTTTTGATTTGCACTAAGAATCGATATTGTTCTATCATAGTTATTATTGATGATATGAATAAACCTCTCTTGTTCTTTACGTGTGGGTAGAGATTCTCTGGTATATTTTGTGTAGGTGTAGGTATTCCGTTCTAAGAATTGCGCTTTCTGATAACCCGTGATAAGAAATTGGATTTGTCGCGTTTTCGTGTTTTTGTGTTTTAAGTGGTTTCTAATTGTAAAGAAATATTTTTTTATATTTACAAGTTGTACTAAAATAGATTCTAAGTCTACGTAATGCAAAAATGTATGTTTGTTATATATAAGTTTTGAGTTTCCTAAGTCGGGAGAATAAAATTTTTAAGGGTTGTCAGGTGTATGCCATTGGGGTTGCAGTATATTTGAATTACTTGGAGTGTCGTGGTTAAAATCAGGATTGTCATTTTCATTGTTTACCTGAAAATTCGATAGTCGTTTAATTCGGGGTTTTCTAGCGCTGTTTTTATGGTACGCGACTTTTTGTGTAAGTCATTTTTTATTGGCTTGACTTTTAATCGCAATTTTTTTAAATTTGGGCTGGTCTTTGCCTCTGGCTTTGGTTTGATATAGGCTTCGATTATTTTCGCGAAGTTTGGTGGGTCGGATCGGGTTTCATTTCTTTTAGCAATTATATTTTCTTTTTAGTTTGTGCGTTCTTTTGTTGAATCATGCGATAAAGTTGTGTCGCATTTTCCTTGTGTTGTTGGACGTAATTTGATACTATTACATGGTTATAGATATCGAACGGGTTTGGACTGTTAATGTAGCTTTTTAATATTTCAAATGGGGTATATTTGGTTACACTATGCATTGAGTTATTGTATGCAATTATTACGCGGTTCATAAGTTGCGTGGGTGTAAAATTTTTATTTTCCTCTTTTAGACATCGGTAGTGTTCGATTAATGTTGAATGAAATCGTTCAACTGGGGAGTTCGAATTACTATTTTTTTTTTGGGGGTTGTGAAGTGGAGCTCGATTTTGTAAAATTTGCAAAAATCTTCTACTTCTTTATTTTTGAATTCTGTACCACAATCGGTTGTAATTTTAAGAGGTAAACCGTGGTGCGTAATAAAATTTAGTAGGTTTTCTAGTATTTCTGGTCCTGTTAAACTATTTATGTGATAGGCTTGTCCGTATAGAGAAAATGTATCTATTACCGTTAAAAAGGTTTCGTTCAATATTTTGAATGTGTCCATGTGGACTAACTCGAGGGGTTTGAGCTTTTCGGGGTTAGGTTAAATTTAATTACTGGGGAATTTCTATCGTACTTGTTGGTTAGACATGTTTCGCAGTTGTTTATGTAATTTTCGATGTCTTCTGACATTTTTGGCCAATAATATTTTTGCGAAAAGGCTAATTTGGTTTCGTTAATGCCTCTATGACACGTTTTAGTTGTGTGATACATCTCGAGTTTTTCTTTTTGGTCGTTAAGTGTTTCGACGTCTTCCAAAAATTTTGAACATTGAATTAGTTTGTAAGAAGAATTTCGAAACAAGTTTTGAACTGTAGTAATGAATATTTTGGCTATTCCTGGGTCCCAACAATATATAGCAAACGTTTGTTTGGGATCAACAAATTCCTTTAAAATTTTTATTATATGTTCGCGTGGGTCTCGTTTTGATATTGTGACGTATAGGCGTGTGTTTTCAAATATTTTATTCAATTTACATTGAATTTTGTCTATATCACCGGCAGTGATAACGATTTGATTTTTATAAACATTTAAACATCGTTCGGATATAGGTATATTTATTATCGGGTGTTCTAGTGACGTACGCATCGTTTCGTTATCGTCTTCTTTGTTTTTTTCAGGGGGTTGAATTTGCAAGTCGGATATTATATTGATTTTTGGTGAGTTCGTATCTGTTTGTCTTTCGTCGTATGTCTCAAAAATTTCATTTATACTCGATTCGTCTAATTGCGGGATATCACCTTGGTATTGTAGGTATTCGCTTATCATGTTGTCTATGTTACCGGGGTCACTGTCTGTCGACATTATCTCTAAGGCGTTAAGGTCATTGTCTGTGGGATATCTAGACAAGGCGTATGCGTTTTTTGCATGGTTTGATATTTGTGGTAGAAAGAGTGTGTCGATTTTACTGGGTTTTGTCAAACTGTCTTTTTCTAGTACGTTGACAGGAACATTTTTTACTATTTTTTCATTTGGATTTACCGAAAATGAAAAACATGAGTCGTGTGTTTGGCGATAAAGAAATGGTATATTAAGTTTGGGTCCAATCAGTCTCTTATTACATAGGTCAATATTGAGTTGCATATTAATTAGGTCAGTTAGGCCTAATATTCCGTCGAAGTAGTCGTCGAAGTCGAAAAGAATGAAATTTATTTTATAATTTGTACCGAATTCTGCGAGAGCCGGTATTGATGCCTCGAATTGTGTTGATTGACTTCCTAAGGCCGTTATTTATCGTATTGTTAGAGTGATAGATACAATTGGCATAAAATTGTTCCGCAACCGATGGCTTTAAAATAGACCGTAGGCTACCGGTGTCGATTAAAAGCTTTAAGTTTGGTTTTTTGATTTTAACATATGGGAGTGAGCCGTTACAGAATATACTATTGATTTCGGTCATATATGTTCTTTTGTTGGCCCCGTTTCGTGAAAATTTTGGTAATGCAATTCGTTATTTTTTTCTGAAATTTCATTTTGGACAGATGGTCGTTCGTGTGTAATAGTTTGTTCATTTTCGTAAATGGGGTATTGGTTGTACCCTGTATATGGGGTGTCGTCGTAACTTTGGTCAGGTAATGTTTGTTCAGGGGTGGTTTGATAGTCTTGGTAGTTAGCAGCATAACTACCATACATGTCGAGATTGTTATCGTATGTATTTTCACCCTGTATATAGTCATTTCCTTCTTCACTAAAATAAAGTTCTTGAAAGGTAAAGGTTGGTTTTTGATTTGGGTATTGATTTCTAAAATAATTCTGTTGATTATTGTATGAATTTTGGCGATTTGTATTTACCGTGGGATTTCTAGAGGTTGTTGACATTGGTTCTGGACGAGGTAAATTTTTGGGTGGAATTTGGTTAGGTCGAAAAACATTTTGTGGTTTCCCAAAAACTTGGCTATTAGTGGGGTAATTTCGCGGGGGTAAAAACCGGGGTTGTATATTTATGGGTTGACTCGGGAAATAAGGTCTCTGAAAATGGTTTTGCGCATTCATATTTGGTGTGTTATTCGGTAATGCGGGGAAATTATTATACATTTGATTTTGATTCTGAAAATTTTGAAACTGTCTTGGTTTTTGCATCGGCCAATTGTTAGTTTTTTGCATTTTTTGCATTTCGCCGAAACTATCATATAGTTTTTCAAAATTTTCAAATTCACTTACATAAGCCATAGCATCTTCAAGGGTTGCTGGTTTTTTTATGTGCATGTTATTTTTTAATATGCCGGTGCACCCTGCAATAAATGTATTTAAAGCTGTGCTTTCATGATATTTAATATGACACAATTTTTCGGGTTCACCTAACTGGTTATTATTGCTTATTCTTTGAATAACGTTACTACGTAGTAGTTGTAGTCTATTGCCAAAATTTAGAATATTTCTCCCTTAAGGGGTTTAGTACGGGTTAGTTCCTGAACTAAGCAATCTAAATCTCTCCTATCAGAAAAAGCCTGGGTTATCGCTGCGCGTAACTTTTCCCAGTCATCTAATTCCATTCGATTTGCAATCATGTTTTCCGCTCTACCTGTCAGTTTTTCATTTATGCACTCAAGTACATGAGCATTTAAATCATCATCGTTAAACGGTTTATATTTGGCGACTAGGTCGTCGCATCTTTTTAAAAACTTATTTAAATGATTACTATTGCCATCAAAGGGTTTTATATTTTCGATTTAAAAAGGTCCCAATTTACAGCTAGTGGGCCTTGTGCCGTTTGTACCGCGGGTGTCACTTGTGACTTACTCATTTTGTTTAGAATAATGTATTTCAAAAGCTAGATTGAATAAACAATATATAATTCTATTTTGCCAGTAATAGGCCTACAAAAATAATGTGTTTGCTGCTTAAAATTACTTTTTGTCTTCAATAGACTGCCTAAAATTATTTTGTCTCCAATAGACTGCCTAAAATTATTTTTGTCTCCAATAGACTGCCTAAAAGCTAAGTGATATGCGCGATGCACAGAACTATGATTATCCCTAAAATACCTTAAACAGAGGATAAAAGGGGCGAAAAGGAAATTGGCACTTACGTAGTGTTTTCCTCTCCCGATTCTTGATTGGCCGTGGTTGCTTGGTTGTCTGCTTGGTGGCTGACTGTCTGACGTGGCTTCTCCGGGGTGGTTCTTTTGGATAGCACTTAAGGGTTGAAACCGCAATCGACGCGTACGATCGATATCCGTTCGATTAAACGCGTTGACGCACTATCCTACCGACTGCGCCAGTTAAGTTTAAAAAACAGAGAAAACTATTTTTAAAAACAATTTTATTTTACTTTGGAAAATACAGCGTCTGACTTTAACGAGCTCAAGTCAAAGAATACTTTATTTAAAAAATTACATTAACATTATTGTAAAAAGTAGCATCATCAAGAGATAAGGCTTCTCGGAAAGGTTGGCCTGGGAATCGTCTAGTTCATCGTTTTCTCAGTATGTAACTATAGTACTTTTTTTCGTAATAAAACAATAAAAACTATTTTTGCCAACCAGGGATGGGTTATCGATTTTTGTCCGTTGGTATTTACCATAGATATATACACAATGTTTTAAGAGGCCTGTGGTACTTACATATATTTCCCGGTTACCGTACAGCTTAAATAAATAAGCTATTACACATGACTAATAGAAACGACTGAAAATTGCGTTAAAATATCTACGTTGGCCGCTAGGGACGTAACTAGTAACGAAAATTATCATAGTAAAATTGCGTCTGCATTTATGGTAACTAGGAAACAAACATTGCTATGAAAACATACAGGGTGCCCCAAAAGGTGGATGGCGTATTAGACGTTTATGAAGAACTAAATAACGGATCATTTTGAAAGTTTGGCAACCAGGATAATCGACCATGATCTACAGTTTAAAAATAATTTTGGCCATGCGGTGTTGCCGCTTCTACTCTAAACCGGTGGCAACATCGCTATTTCAAATAGAACACCCTATATATTCTTCAATATTCGATTTCCGCATATAATTATGAACAACTTTTCTTAATATTTTCCTATACCTATCTGTAGCCATTTATCGGGAATAAATTAATTTCACTTTTTTTTGTCGAATAAAGGACTTTCATTAAATATTAATATCTTCCTCCTATAAAACAATTTTGAGCTGAAATTTGCATCATACCTGAACAATGCCTTAAGGCATATGATCTTTTGCTCACATCTTAGTTTAAATATGCAGGGTGGTACAATAATTAATTTTTGTCGGCAACTTACAAAAATGTCAAAAAAATATTTTTTTTAAATGAAACACCCTGTATAATTATACGGTTTTGAAAAGCTGATAAAACTAGCTTTCAGACTTGTATACTTGGCCTAATACTTAACTCTTCAAGATTTCGATTTATTAGCGTTTAAACATAAAACTTCATAAATCGACACACTTTCAACGGTTTTAATAGTAGTGGGCTATGGAAACAATTCTTTTGGTACATAGTCACCATGGCAACTTTTTGTTTTATAGAAATGTCATTCTTTTAATATTTATGATTTGAGTATCTACGATGGCGGATAATAATAATTACTCTACTACAGTTTCAACGAATTTATTAATTTTCCATGGACAATGTGATCAAATAATTAGCAGGACATGCAGAAAATTTAATGAAATGTACCCGAATTTGCCGCAGATAAATAACAAAAAATGTATTCGGCTTCAGAACAACTTTAGACAGTTTGGATCAATTCGGAATGCAACAAATAATAACAAAAATAATAAAAAGTATTACAAATCGAACTAGATAATAAAATGCAATAAAAGTAAAATAAGACTATTAATAAAAATAAATGGACTATTTTTTTTTCTCTTGTGACATGGGGATTTTCATTCGCCCAAAAGTGGCGATTGTGACGATTAAAATCGAATTTGGATTCGTCAGTCCATATAATTTTACTTAAGAAATTTGGATCTTCCTGTATATGCACTAGCATCATTTCGCAAAACTCGACTCTATTTTGACTATCTCCAGGCTTAAGAGCTTGCACCCTAGTAAATTTATAATCATGCATGCTATGTTTCTTTAGAATTCTTTCTACCGATGAATGTGCAATGCCTAGTCTTCTTCGGCGCTACGCACGGAAGCGTGAGGATATGCGATAAAGTATGCCAGAACATTAATTTCATTGTCTTCATTAGAAGTCATGGGGTCTGGGCAAATTTCTTGGTGCTTTTAAAATTGATCCAAACTGTCTAAAATTGTTCTGAAGCCGAATAATTTTTTTGTTATTTATCTGCGGCAAATTCGGGTACATTTCGTTAAATTTTCTGCATGTCCTGCTAATTATTTGATCAAACTGTCCATGGAAAATGAATAAATCCATTAAAACTGTATTAGAGTAATTATTTTTATCCGCCATCGTAAGTACTCAAATCATAAATATTAAAAGAATGACATTTCTATAAAACAAGAAGTCGCCATGGTGACTATGTACCAAAAGAATTGTTTCCATAGCCCACTACTATTAAAACCGTTGAAAGTGTGTCGATTTATGAAGTTTTATGCTTAAACGCTAATAAATCGAAATCTTGAGAGTTAGGTATTAGGCCAAGTATACAAGTCTAAAAGCTAGTTTTATCAGCTTTTCAAATCCGTATAATTATACAGGGTGTTCCATTTAAAAAAAAAAATTTTTACATTCTTGTAAGTTGCCGACAAAAATTAATTTTTGTACCACCCTGTATATTTAAACTAAGATGTGAGCAAAAAATCATATGCCTTAAGGCATTGTTCAGGTATGATGCAAATTTCAGCTCAAAATTGTTTTATAGGAGAAAGATATTAATATTTAATGAAAGTCCTTTATTCGATAAAAAAAAGTGAAATTAATTTATTCCCGATGAATGGCTACAGATAGGTATAGGAAAATATTAAGAAAAGTTGTTCACAATTATATGCGGAAATCGAATATTGAAGAATATACAGGGTGTTCTATTTAAAATAGCGATGTTGCCACCGGTTTAGAGTAGAAGCGGCAACACCGCATGGTCAAAATTATTTTTAAACTGTAGATCATGGTCGTTTATCCTGGTTACCAAACTTTCAAAATGATCCGTTGTTTAATTCTTCATTAACGTCTAATACGCCATCCACCTTGGGGCACTCTGTATTGACAACTTTGGTTTGGCTTACCATGTGCTTTATCAAGTTATTAGGAAAGTACGTTGTTCTGAATTCAGTTTTCTGAGAAAATCTCGCTTTTTGATTGGTCACTGTAATTACGTCCCCTAACGGCCAACCTAGAAAGATAATCTCCAGCAATTTTTTCTCCTAGTCACTTTTGTGATGACTTTTTTTTCCAGAAGCCGTACGGTAAACGATTCCCGGCACCCCTTTTTAGTTGTACGCCAGGTACTTACATTAATTACTTACATTCGCCATAGAGGTAGATTAACTCAATAAACCTCACCATCAGAGTGCCCTATTTCAGAGATCGTTTACCTATAATGCGGTAAGAGCTTATTATAACTCCTTACCTAATAACTTGATTGGTTTGAGTGTTCAACTATTTAAAATAACGTATAAAAAGCATCTTTTAGCTTTACAAACTTGACTATCTCTTTTTTAAAGTTTTTTTTTTGTCTCACTATAAAAAATAAATATATCCTTTGGGAAATAGTTTACCCTATTTTACGTTGATACGATAAAATATGTTGAATTTTCGAGTTTAATTTGTCCGTTGCTTGTTGACAGGCTGTCAGTTATTATAGTTGTTTTATTTTAATAATACTAATTTAAATTTTTTTATATTATTATTGTTCTGCTTCTTTATTAATTTTACATTTGATATTATTTAAATAACTTATTTTATTAGGTTTGCTTGTTGTGGTATGGTTCAGTAGAGTAGCTACTAGAGCTAGACTGCGCCATGCTACCTAAATACATAGAGTTAAATTTCTGTACGTAAAATAAATTGTAATATTTTGTTTTTTCTTGAAATATAAAGGTATTATTTATTTATTTATTTATTACAAGCATCAATCACCTTCATTGCCACGAGTTATTCCATGTTGAATAATTGTTAGTCACCATCGTGGTCAATATCCTCGAAAACGGCGGAGGGGGGAGATAGATCTCGACGCGGATTTTTTAGATACTACATTTTACTCCATTACCAGGGTTATTAATTACAATTTACAATTCATTTGGAAACCGTTTAAAATTAACTATTGGCACAGAGTAATAATACGTCGGCGCTTCGCACTACGTCAGAGGAGAAAGCTACGGGCTCTGATCGATCAGTAATTTTTGGGTATTTTTCCAATGTAGCGGAATTTACACCAGGAATGACCTTTTTTTGTCGACTTGACGATTTATCAAATTAAGAATTTTTTTGGTAAATCAAATTTAATACCTCTATCTCTTACCTCACATTGTGCCTTTCATCATTACGAAGAGGTGTATAAAGGCCGATATTAATAAAAATACACATATTTAACGCATAACGAAAAAATTGCCTCAATTTTGATGTTATATATTTTCCAAATTTGTGGTTCGTTTTTATTGATTTTTTTTTCTAATTGTAGGTTTTTTCCTTAAGCATATCACTGCCTTTGTTGTTTTGTTTAAAAAAGTAACTTTGGTATTATACCGGGTGTTATAAAACTGTTATGTTTTTTTACGGAAATTCAAAACACCCTGTGGGATTTACTAGCCATTGCAAGTTATGGCAATTACAGCCAAATTAAAGTTCCATGTTTCCTTTACATTTTCTTTTTTGATTCATTGGTTTATCTCTGTTTTTTCATGAAATATTCAATTTTTAGTTCAATGTGATTTTCATAAAAAAAATGTTTAGTTAAAAAATACAAAATAAACGAAATGCTTTGATTAATGCAACAGCAAGAAAAAACAAATTATAAAGTAAATAAAGAATCAATATCTGGTATTAATTAATTTTATTGAATCCACAAAACAGGGCAAAAAAATACAGGGAAATAATTGTAATTTCTAAAGGTATGCAAAAAAATTAAATATGAATCATTAGTAGCGAGTATTGCCTCCCCTTGCTCTAATGACTGCTTCGCATCTTCTTGGCATACTTAAAATCAGATTTCATCTTGATTAATCTGATTCCATATTTCCATAAGCCTCAATGACAGATCATTTAAATTTCTAGGAGGAGAAAGCAAGGCTCTAAGATGTCGTCCCATGTTATCCCATAAATGCTCAATAGGATTGATGCCAGGGCTTCTTGCTTGTCAAGGCAAAGTTAAAATTTCTGTTTCTTGGAGATAATTTTGTACCACTCTTGCTACGTGTGGGCGTGCATTATCTTGCATAAATAAAAAATAATCACCAATAAATTGGGCCACATGGGGTTCTAAAATGCCTTATATATATAGGATACCTGTCAAAGGACCTCCCTGAATCACAACTAACTCCGTGCGAGCATCTAAACTAATGCCAGCCCAGACCATAACAGATCCTCCGCCATAGCTTACTGTTCCAACAATGTTGCATTGAGCATATCTCTGGTAGGCAATACTCGCTACTAATTATTCATATTTAATTTTTTTGAATACCTTTAGAAATTACAATTTTTTTCCCTGTATTTTTTTGCCCTGTTTTGTGGATTCAATAAAATTAATTAATATCAGATATTGATTCTTTATTTACTTTATAATTTGTTTTTTCTTGCTGTTGCAATAATCAAAGCATTTCGTTTATTTTGTATTTTTTAACTAAACATTTTTTTATGAAAATCACGTTGACCTAAAAATTGAATATTTCATGAAAAAACAGAGATAAACCAATGAATCAAAAAAGAAAATGTAAAGGAAACATCGGACTTTAATTTGGCTGTAATTGCGATAACTTGCAATGGCTAGTAAATCCGACAGGGTGTTTTGAATTTCCGTAAAAAAACATAACAGTTTTATAGCACCCGGTATAATACCAAAGTTACTTTTTTAAGCAAAACAACAAAGGCAGTGATATGCTTAACCCTTTCGCTGCTTCGGACGAATATATTCGCCACGCCGTATACTGCTCTGGACGAGTATAGTCGTTTTGCGTATAAAAATAGGATCAGGCTGCTCTAGACAAATAATCTCGCTGGCAGAGTTTCCACGTGTTGCTTGCAGGTCGCTCGTTTCAAATTGGCGCGGTGGCGGGCGGGCGGTTGGACCGAGGTAGGGTGGGATCGTGAATGTTTCCCGCGAAATTTCACTGATTTGGTACGTTTAAATATGTAGAGTTCGCGTTTTTGGTTGTTTCGAGAAGTTTTGTTAGAATAACCTAATATGGCTGGGAAATATCTTACAGATAAACAACTTGAAGAGATATTAGCTAGAAGCGACAGCGAATATGAGGAACAAAACGTGAGTTCAGGAACCGGAGAAACCAGCCAAGTGTAAGTCAGAATCGCTCACGAAGGGTTCCGTACAATCTTTACAACATTAGACACTATATAACCTTTTTTTTTAGTTTCACTTGTGTCTGGGAGGTTATAATATAGTTTCTAATGTCATACTGAATAAGTTTACAGTGCTCTTAACGAGTATATTTGCAAGCGGTAAAAAAGGGGCAATTTGGCGTGCGACTTTATTTGAGCACCGCGCAGTGAAAGGGTTAAGGAAAAACCTACAATTAGAAAAAAAATCATTAAAAACGAACCACAAATTTGGAAAATATATAACATCAAAATTGAGGCAATTTTTTCGTTATGCGTTAAATATGCCGCGCAGTGTATTGAAATCGTGAAGAAATCGGCAAGAATGCCCTAATCATTTCACTGTACTTCGTTCATATTCTAAACGCAATAAAAAAAACTTATAATATAAATGTATAAAGATATTATAATGAAAAATTTCACAAAAAAATACTGTTCTACCACTGTCGGTGTTACATTGTATCGTGCCAAGGTCCTAAAATATAGCTGCCATTGTGAAAAGGCACCGACAATTAATATTATTGGATTGGTTGACCCGATTTGAAAACATTAGGGTAGATTTATTTAATAAACTGTACAAGGATAACATTACTAAGCCAAAATGGTAAATTTGGAGTTGATTCAAGAGACTCTCAAGCACAAAATGTTTAATAAGATTACCTGGCCATGCTACGAAAAAAGAAGATAGAGATCGAACTGCCAAACAATAAAATTTGTAACGTCAAAATAAACTCTGAAATAGCAAAATAAACGTCATTACGTTATCGTCCAGGCAAGTAAGATCCTCAATATGAAACGGTTATTTTTCTTTTAATTGGCCGAAGCTCTATTGGCCACCAGAAAATTTTCCTCGGAATATTTTACATTTTACCCTGTCAGACGACTTCATTTTCAACCAGCCTTGTTTTTGACGTTAGCTTAACTTTGACAGTACGTTTCGTTCTCTAGTTTTTATTTTGTTGCACCAGAATTATGGTCCAGGGTAACATTTGCCCAGTTCTTAATAACATTTTTAAGATATGAAAAAATATTTCAGATACACCATGGTTTGATGGGAACAAAAAAAATCTTACCCAAAATACCTGCGAGTTTTTTTGTATAAATATTTGAATTTTATAATACTTTTAAATCTGTTTCGAGCCAGATGGTTTTGATCAGATCATACTTCGGTTACAATGTTAATTCTGGTACATTTAAAACGCTAATATGATGTTATTTAAAAATCGACATAATACTCATAATACTTCATTCAAAATTTATATCAAAGAAAATGTATTTAATTGCCACTTTTGACATGATGTGGTTTTTTAATTTAAACGTTTATTTTTTTGAATCAATTGTATTGTTCAATGTATTCGACCTTATTACATTGTTTAAAATTACTTAAAACATAGCGTTAGTTACATTAAACTTCTTGAAAGTATAATATCCTTTCATAACCCAACTATGCAGGAATGATACATATAAGAGAATATTCATAAAAATCTTACTTTGCTCGGTGACATAATATTACACAATTCTAATAAATAACCATAGTTTTTACAAAAACAACCACCGTGTAAAAAACATATAAAACTTACAACGATAATTTTTTTACATCTAAAAATGCATGTGCAGTTATATTGTTTTATCTTCAATATTCGTAATATGAAGGCAAAAAGTTCGCTACATATGGGAAACAATCTAGAGTACCGAAAACCCTATTCCGTGGAACCTGTTACACGTCCGATAACTTAAAAATCGATTTTGACATGTCACGTGATTAGTGTATAACGTACGTATACAGTGTGGTTGTTTAAGTGTGCAATATATGGGCATTTTTTTTATTACCGATTTCTCAGAAAATTTTATTATTGATAAAAGTTGGTGCATGTTCGATAATCATATTAGGTGCACTCGGTAATAAAAAAAATCCCATATGTTGCACAACCACACTGTATATGGTACGACAAAATAAAAATAATTGTAATTTAAAAATATATGAGGTAAGGAGGTGAGATATCCAAAAATTTTACTTGAAAAAGTCGTTTAGAAATAAATTATAGGCTAGGCTCATAATATGTGAAATTTTAAGATCTTTATTAATAATATTGGAAAACGCAGTTTTTTTTAATTAATTTACATTTTCTTCCCTTAAGGTAGCTTGGCTAATGTAAAGCTCATGTATTTGGATAAAAAAATACATATTTGCCACTAAAAAAAAAAGTTATTTTCTAGGAATTTTAACACAAAACTCTTTATAAAAATTACACTCAAACTATTGCAACAGCGAGTGTCCAAAGAAAACTTATTTTTCGACTGTTAACTATAAACTTTATTATAAAACTGCATTTATTTTGATCCAAATACGTTGGCTTTACATTAGCCAAGCTATCTAAAAGGAAAAACTGGAAATTTGTTAAATGATTATAAATAAATGGCGTTTTCCAATTTTTTTAAATAAAATTTTGAAATTTTGTATATTGTCCTAGAATTTAATTCTAAACAGCCTTTTTAAATACTTTTTGGTATCTCATCACCTAACCTCGCTTTTTGTAAAATTCACAACTGACAATACTTCTTGGACAAAAATATTTACGTAAAAATTCAGACTAACGTATTAGCAGTACCTTCTCGCCATTAAAGCAGGACCGCACCAAATCACTTGAAAACTGTCGACTTACTGTGAAAGTTTGGTGCTATAGGTACGTGTATATATGGGGGCATGGGCTGCGATTTGTAAACCAAATGACTACACAATTATACGCGTCTCCAACCAAAATTAACTGAAAGGTAAAAAAAGCTTCCAAATACATAGTTTTACCCAACGAACACATCATAACTTTGACGACATCATATCGTCTTTGAAGTATTAATACATACCTCGTAAGCCCAAAAATGAAATTTTTCAGGGGAAGCAAAAACATTTTTTTATTTACACGATGAAATCCTAAAAATATTCAGCAAAGTGTGTTATAAAATATATTAGCGACCTTGTAGAATTTGATTTACACTACCCAACGCAACCAAAAGCGTACATTTCATTTTTTGTGGATTACGAGGTATTAGTACTTCACAAACGATAAATATAAGAACAGCTACTAATCATATAAAATTTGACTTTTATTTTAACATTTAGAGCTTTATACATCTGATTAGTAAAGTATCAACGCGTTGAGAAATTGAGTCTAAAAAATTAGAATGAAATGAAATTTTGATTTTAAACTATACAACTCCACATGCACATTTAATATAAAAAAATAAGACACAATATCTTGAAGTTTGGAACAAATTTTTAAATAACTAAATATTATTTAATAATTCTATATTCGATATACTTATTTTATGCGAGGGCCAGTATTTTCTCAGATAATGAAATAAATAGGTATAAATCCAGAAATTTCTTGGGTAATACCGTGTATCGCAAAGGAGACGGGTTAAAGTTATACTGGGAGCAGCTTTTTCTTTGATTAAATAGTATCTATTAAAATTAAGTTATCATTAGCAACCGCTTATATATTTTTCAGCGGATATATACAAGCTGTACAAGTTATTTTGATTAAAAACAGCAGTGGCGGCTCGTGCCCTAAAATTGCGGGGGTTCCACCAATTGGTATAATCATATGCTTCTGAGTGAGTGAGACATAAATGTAACATGTGCACTTTGACTGATCCAGGTGGGAGGTCCACCTAAGACTGCGTTTTTCAGTCAGCGGCACTAAATAATTTGCGGTTAGTTTGACTTGTCAAGACGTTGATATTTTTTTTGAAGTTAGTTGTACCACAGATCGTTGAGATCGGTATATTTTCAGATTATTTTGTTTGTCAAATCAAGACAAGACGGCAAAAAGTCAAACTGCTATTTTGGTTTGCTTCTAGGATATACAGTTGGTTTGTATCTTTACTAACCTAGTAATAAAAGGCTGTGACTATGGAGGATTTGAGTGTATAAGGCCGATCGCAATGCATTGGTTACGGTCTCAAATTTAGTGTTGGGATCACTCGAGTGAAAAATAACCTATTATCCGGTTTTTAATAACCGGTTATTTATAGATAATATTTTTTTTACCGCACCCTTCTCTGGCGCGTTATTGCACTGAACAATTAATCGAACTGGCGACCTTTTTTTTTAGATGATTTAAAAAAAACGGACCGGATAGTAACCGGTTTGTCATTCGAATACTCATAATTGGCGGCTAATAGGTAGGTCTCTCGAATTATAGGTAACCGATTATGAATCCGGTTATTGGAAAAAAAAACTGTTTTTAATAATAACGGAACTGGCGATCTTTTTTTTTAGAAGTCAAAATATTTCTCGGCAGCGTTGTTCTTCCAAAATCTTCCGGAAAGTCATTAATGTTGTAGATGAATCACCGCCCATATTAATACTAGAATTCGAGTGAAAAACCTGTTATAATCCGGTTTTTAAAATCACTTGAATTCTCGGTAGTCGGTTATTAAAATAAGTCGGTTATTCCCATCACTACTCAAATTAGCATTGGTAATTTAGCTTTACGAATTCGCCGAAAGCGGCAAAAGTGTTCAACTGGTATTTCAAATACAGCTTCTCATGATCTCTTATGGGCGCGATAACTATTTTAAATTAAATTAATTCTTTGAGAAACAAATAAGGATTTTTATATTAATTTAAAGTTACTTTGTCATACTTGTTGGAAAACTCTTCCTGTATGAAGTTCCAACGACGCTTCTTAACGGAAAAAAATCCTGTTTTACACCCCGGCAAACCAAACTACTTTTATACACTGTACCGTTACTCATTAGCAATTTTAGGCAACAAATTAATTATAAAGTTATTTCGATAAGTAAAACCACCCACACTTTCTATAAAAAACAAGTGAAACACGGAGTAAACGTCAATGCGCAACAAGTATTATTAAAACATTTTACTTTTTTTTAATAGACATGCTTGTTTGTATTCTGTTTCACTCACTCCTCCTTAAATCGCCTTTAAAGGCTTTGGGTATAGATATTAATAATTTATAAAAATCAGGATTACAATTAAAAAAAAATAAAGTTATTAAAAATTGAGCTTACCAATTATTTCATCGCAACTATTTATTATAGCAGCAAGCTTTATAGTTGGTTGGAGCGCCGCGGCGATGGCGAGTGGAATGAAACAATTTGCCTTGAGTACATAGTATTATATACAGTATAAGTAAAATATTGTTGCGGCAGAAAGGAATTTAAGAAATAATAATTTATATTTCCATATTTTATTTCCTTTGTGTTGTATTTTTTGGGGAGTTGAGCTAACCTAAGCTAACGCCACCACTGAGTTTCATAAGGCTGGATTTTTAATAATAAATAACGTCAAATTATAACAAATTCACCTATATTACCATATACCCAGGTATTTTCGGACCCAATGACGTGCATAATTCGGGTAAAAAGATTTTTTTTAATCTTTATTCACACTATCGTAAAGCAAAATCGAAACTTATTTACAAAAATTTGTTCCAAATTTCACATTTATTAATTAATCAACAACGTCTATTGTTGATGTTGGGGCGGGACCTGTACTACAGGGGGTGCAAGCTTAGATGTAAAGTTTACAATACTTAAAATAATTGTTTTGATGATCTGGGGCATGCTAGGTTTGTTCGCATATTTCTCAAATACCAGTCTCAACTCGTGGAACATGTTTCTTGTGTAGGGATTTCTTCTTGAGGTGTATCTTTGAGACAGGAAATTGTAGTAGATAAAGGGGGTTAACAATCCAGCTTTGCCACTAAAATAGAAAGATAAAAAAACTATTGATGTTTCACATTTTTTTATAGTGACCACCAGAAAGTTCGCAGCATTTTGAAAAAATTGTGGTTAAATTTATTTTATTTCAAAGTCTTCGAAATTGAGTTATAAGAGTAAAGTACCTCCATTTTTCATTGTACAAAAAAAAAGATAAAAGTTTTGATTTTGACGTTTTAATACCCAAATCGAAAATTTCGTTTACTTTGGACAATAAAATAAGAAATTATTCAGTGTAACGAAGTTACTATATTTTTCCGTTGTTTTAATTAATTTTCACCGAATTGTTAATCAAAATCAGAAAATAACTTCCTTATTTTTGATGATATAACGTCCGTTCTTGCCTGTAAATATTCCGTGTGTAATATGCTGTTCAAATATTTAGAATTCTTCGTCGCGAAACATCGGGAAACGCTTTTCATACTTTCCGGCACACCCGTTAGTACTGGTAGTATCGAGTACGGTAACTCCCGTGCTCGATACTACCAGGACCGCCCATGGTCACGTCGCGCTAGTCTATTTAAATTTCGGCACTCCGTATTTTCGGAAGAACCTCACGTTCTCGAACACATACCCGTACCCGTCCACAGCCCAGCCGTGATACACAGACCAGCCGAAGCCGACCGACCACCTTCCGACGGTAAGAACCCACAACACGCATCGACTACAAGCCCGCTGTCTTCATTGTCGTATACTACTGCACGTTCTGATTAAAAGTAACATTCTCACTCTTACACCCACATTTTAGGTACTGTTCCCTTTTCTCTTATAGACATACCGGGTTGTTCTTATGTTTTTTTTTCTCTATATACAGAACAGGACTACGTCAGGAAAATTCCTAGTAGTTCTGGCTCATTCTAGTCACTAACGAAACTCCCCCTTTCTACATGGTATCGAATTACCTCAGGAAAAATCCGCGTAGTTCTATTTTGTATTAATTTCCGTGCACAGTACCTTTGCTATCATAGATACACACAGTACCCAGACCCTCTCGCCATGGAGGGCGCAAGCATGTCTGCCCAACTAGCAGAGAATATTGTGGCTAGACCACTGGGATCAGTCAAAGAGGATATAGATCGGATAGCTAAACAACTTGCACAAAGCAGATGGACAGGGATGGCAACTTGTAGCATCTCCAAGCAATTGTGGCCCCTACTTGACGGAAGGAAAACCGCAGTGCTATTACAACACAGTCGGAAGGACCTAAGAAACATCACTGCCGTAGTCACCGGACATTGCCTGTTCGGTAGACACGTTGAACGTATGCAAATACCAACTAACGACTTCTGTAGAAGTTGCAGAGATGAAGAAGAGGAGGAAAGTATTCAGCATTTCTTGTGTGAATGCCCAGGCCTCGCTAGAAGAACGTTTAATGCCCTGGGCGAACCATTCTTTAATGATCTGGAGGAAGTGAGCAGCCTGCAACTGGGTCGACTAACGAAGTTTATTAACAGCAGTGGCTGGTTTGAATGAGCTGTCAAGATTCTTCTACGATCTACGTCACGTCGCGTTAACCATCAGAAAGCTGATGAGGATAGGTTCCGCGGAACACGTGTAGTACCACAACGGTCCTGCAGGACTACGTGTGACTGTTTGGTCAATGCCAGAGGTCTGCCACTCTAACCTAACCTAACCTACCCAGACCCTCGAACCATTGTCGCTGTTTCTCTCTTTTACATACGTGACCGGACTACGCCAGAAAAAATCCTAGTAGTTGTCTGGTTCTAAAAAAACAAACCGTCCACAACACCGTCCTATCTCTTACTAACATATACGCACGGTACGCTTTCTCCCATACACATTCATATCGCCGTTACTGTCCTACACATACACTAACCCCGTCTTCGTCAAACACGTAAATTGATTACCTTTCTCTCTGTCTTACACACTGTTTTCGTAGGGAAACCGTCGTCCTACCGAACCGCTACTAACGGCTGGTCGTGCTACCGCCTGTTTGGAAATTTGACCGATTCCGTTAACGTGAATTATCCGCGCCCGTAGTCGCAAGTAGTTCACCGCAGATCCTTTAGTCGCAAAAACTGAATGCGTCCGTTTGTTGTTTCTGCAAGCCTGTTACCTAGCTGACCTTACCTTTTCCATATCTTTAATACAGTTGAGACAGTCCTTGCAGATCCGCCACCACGCCTATCCGTTTAACGTTACCGTCAAAAATGTCGGGAGGGTTTAAAAATTTATTACCGCGAGCCTTAGTACCAACACCGATAATGTTAGAATAACTAGGGTTGTGGATTTGACCGGTCAATTTGTTTTTGGTCAATTGAGCAGTCAATTGACTGAAATAAATTAAAATTTAAAAATGCTGTGGATGAACCTAACATTTCTTATTTTGTATTTTGGAAAAAATTAATTTTTTATAACAATTTTTGCTGGTTCTGAAAAGTCTATTGCCATACCTAAATTTTATACAGGGTGGTCAAATTGATGGTATAGTTAGGTTCATACAGGTACACATCCTATAAGTGTATATCTCAATAGTTTATTTTTATATATGTAACCATGAAAACATAAAAACATGAACACTTAAAATAAAATATCAGACTCGGGTAATTAGGTGGCTGAATTATTACGATCAGTAAAGTAACGGCGCTGTAACGATACACTAAACATTATCCTGGGTGGTATAGTCGGCTTCCACTTAACTAGGCGCATTATGAACTTATCATAGAGAAACTTATATAGTGTTGTCTTGCTCAAACCAAGGTTAAAACGGCATTATAAAGATATCCGTAATATAAACGCGATAAACCTATTGGTTATTTATGAATCTGAGAGAGAAGCACATCTAAATTTCAGTAATTATCAAAATGTTTCGAAGAACACTACCGTATTATATAATTTTTTATTTTATTTTATTTATTGACGAATGGGATATCTACAGACCTAATGGTCCAAAATGATATCCACAAATAAACACATGTGTGCGGATATACATAATATAAAATAATAATAAAGTCTATATTTATATTCACTGTAATAAACTAAAGTAATCCTTAATTCCATATAATATATACTTAAGTTAGTATCCAAAACAATTTTTTATTTTAATTTTAATCACATTTAATGAGTAATGAAATATATCAATATCAGCAAATCTAGAATTATATAAGCGTAATATTCTATGAATGGGTGAATTCCTACCCGAATTAGTTCGAAAATATTGCTCAAAAAATAAAGAATTACGTCTTAGGTCTCTCGCTTGGATATTAAAAAGAATATTTGATAAAATTACTGGCGAGTCCAAGTGACCATTAAGTATTTTATATAAAAATAGAATATCACATTGCTCGCGCCGGGCTTCCAGAGAATAAAACTGATATTCCTGCCTAAGTCCAGATGTACTGACGGTATAACTATATGTACCTGTTGACTTGTAGTATAAAAATCTCAAAAAAGTATTTTGTACTCTCTCCAGCCTAACCTTATAAACATCATACTGGGGACACCAAACAGGTGTAGCATAATTTAATCTACTGTAAACGAATGAGTAGAATAAAGCCTTCATTGCAGTTACAGAGTGAAACTGTCTACATTGTCTCAAAATAAATCCTAACATTTTTGTGGCTTTAGTGACAACAAAATTTATGTGTGAAGAAAAAAGCATTTTACAATCAAATATGATACCCAAGTCTCTAATTTCGTCTACTTTCCTCAATACAATTCTGTTTAAATTATAATCGTGTAAGAACTTGTTTATATTTCTAGAAAATGAAATAAAGCAACACTTATCTAAATTAAGAAATAATCTATTTTTTTGACAGTAGTCATGGAGTCTATTTAAGTCACTCTGCATTAATATACAGTCCGTTATACTTTTGATCAATGCGTACAACTTTAAGTCGTCTGCATACAGAGAGAAAGCACAAAAATGAAAACAAGACTTTATGTCGTTTACATAGATTATAAAAAGTAATGGTCCCAAGTGTGAGCCCTGGGGCACACCTGATGTAACAAAGTAAGGAACAGACTTATGACCACTGACAAGGACGGTTTGAGTTCTAAAGTATATGTACGAAGATAACCAACGAAGCAGATCTCCGTGCACCCCGATTTCAGAAAGTTTCGAAATTAGTATATTGTGATCCAATTTGTCGAATGCTTTACTAAAATCGGTGTACACAGAGTCCACCTGTATCTGGGAGTCCATTGCGTTTAAGATAAAGTTGGTATATTGTACAAGATTTGTTTCAATTCCCCTTTTTGGAAAAAATCCATGTTGCTCCTCGATTATTTTAAGTTTGACAGCATTTAACAAACGTTTATGGACTATAGATTCCAATATTTTGCCAAAAATATTTAACTTACTAATTGGTCTATAATTACTTATGTCATTTTTGTTCCCACTTTTAAAAATAGGAACAACAAAGGCATCCTTCCATATGCTGGGAAATAGACCCTCTGCAAATGATCTATTAAATATCAAGGTTAAAGGTACGTGTAAACCTGATGCGCATTTTTTGACAAAAAATGACGGAAGTCCATCAGGACCACCGCCCTTATTTTCATCTAGCTCTGAGAGGAGTTTGAACACCTCTTCCTCGTCAGTTGAAACAGTACTCAGGCAAGCATTCGAATCTGCACCACTAATAGCATAAGGCTGCCTATACGGTTCAAAAACGCTTTTAAAAAATTTTGCAAAAAGTTCACTAACACCGGAACCCCTGCTCCCGACCTCATCACCCAGGCGCATCAGGTTTGGAATACCGCCATGTTTATTTTTCGTAGATACATAATGCCAAAATTTCTTTGTATTTTCAGGGATATTTGTTTGGATAGAGTTTACAAAAGATACATGATCCCTACGGATAAAGGATTTTGATTGACGTCTTAAGTAACAGTAATAATCGTAATCTCTTTGAAGTTTTGTTTGTTTCCAAGTTTTATGAGCTAAATTTTTTTTGTTAATTAGTGAAATTGTGAAATATGAAAAGTAAACGGGATATTTATTAAATATTATTTTTTTAGGAATAAAGACGTCGATCAAAGCATAAATTTTTTTATAAAATATATCTATACAATCGTCGACATTATAAGGACTATTAAAAATATTTTGCCAATTAGTGTTCAGTATTTCCAGATTGATGGCCTCATAATTACCCCTTTTAAAGTTGCTAACAAATAAGTTTTTAAAGTTTAGTGTTTTAAGAGAGGAACAAGTTAAGACAAATTGTACACTTTTATGAAATGAATCTTCGGGGACAAGCGGTTCTGCCCGTTTTATATCTCGTACAAACGATGCGCTACACAGTATCAGATCCAACACCTTATTATTTACATTGGCTACATTATTAAACTGCATTAAACTGTATAAATTAAACATATCATGTAATTCAAAAAATTTTGGATCCGTAATACTGGGCAACAAATAGTTAGAATTTTGTTTAGGGGTCCATGATGTATTAGAAATATTAAAATCTCCGCAAATTAAAATAGTGTCATTTGATATGCGATTAAATAGTTTATACAGATTAGATATAAAACAGGCCAAGGCCCTGTCATCGCCAGGAGGCAAGTACACACAGCACATATGAATTTTACCCTGTTGAGTGTATAGCGTTACCCACATATCCTCTGCGTCACTTTGCCACTCAGGGTGACACGTTACTTGAAGTTCTTGCCGTGAAGCAATTAGAACACCTCCACACACTAATGTCGTGAATAAGCTCCCTAGTTTTGACAAATGTGTCATTATTAAAAATATTGTGACATAAAATGTCGAGTACAAATCGGTTTACAGGTTTTCTGCATCCCCAGGCAAAAGGAATGGTTCTCAATTTAAGAGATTATTTTAAAAATGAAGAAGAAAAAGCTACTGAAACCGGCGCGTTATTAAATCCCAAGTCTATTAAAGAGAAAGTATCGGAAGCACTAAAACTAAGTTTAAGATCAATACAGAGGATTGTTCATGAGAGTAGTAGAAAATATACCAATAAAGAAAACGCAACGACGATCAAGGAAAACGAAGATTGAAACTTTACAGGAAGGTAAAAAAATGGATGTAAGGAATGTTATATACGACTTATATACATCACAAGTCGATATAACGCTTTCAGCTCTGAAAGATGCTTTGAAGGAACGAGGTGTTTTGGAAATAGGTCTCAGGTCATTGTCAGCGCTCATTAAAAGCTTAGGATTTCGTTATAGAAAGAACTGCAACAGAAGATATTTGTGCGAACTACCAAGAATTGCAAGCGAACGAGTAAAGTTTCTGAAAAAATATGTTGAAAATTATGAATCAAAGTTTAGAAAAGCAGTTTTTTTAGATGAAACATGGGTATTTTCCAGGGTTGTGATTTTATCCACTTTTTTTGATTTTGTCCAGGACATGGACAAAATTGGACAAAAACGGACAAAATCGGACAATATTGGACAAAATCAAATTTCATTACATTTTATTAAATTTGTTGATTTAGGCAACTCAAAATACACGTTTGTATTGTGTATTATATAAACAATAAATACCAAATTGAAAATTCCAGAAAATGGCTATTTGTTATTTCATTATGGGGCCTTAAGGTAAATTTTCATGCGTCCGTCATCCGACGGCACGATGATCCGACGGTATCCCGTTATTGTTGTTAAGTTTTGTTTGACACCCTAGTCCTAATATAATAAAGTTTTTTTAATTTTATATGTGTTTAATTGATTTTGTACAATTTTGTCCATTTTGTCCAGAACAATTGATTTTGTCCGGACGGACATAATTGGACAAAATCGTCCAATTATGTCCACTTGGACGAATTCAACCAACCCTGGTATTTTCGAATTGAAGTGGGTCTAAATCATCTTGTGACTTGTCTATAAAAGTCTAAACATAGATATTGTATGTATTGGCACCAATAAGTTATTTGTACCTAATCGCAATAATATATATACATCAGCTTAGTTAAAATAAATGTACAGGGTTATCCAACCAAGACTAGACAAGGCGATTTTTTTACTTTTCCTGTACTTTTATAAAAAAACTGAAATAGCCATCTTAAGTCATTTTCTCCCGCGAATTCGAATATCTTCAGCAAAAAACAATTGAACATCAAACAAAAGTACTAGGGGTCACTTTGATATTTTTTTAAATGGAACACCCTGTATATTTTTACATTTTTAAATTCCACATAAAATTATAATTATTTTTTATTAAATGCACTATTAGTCTATACTTCATAGTTTCCGAGATATTGACTCTCGAAAAGTGACATTTTTGAACTTTGACAGCTTACAACTTTCTAACAGTACGTCTTAGAGCAAAACGGCTTACATGTCCCTATCTTCAATTTTTATTATCTTCCCAAAAAAATCAACTTCCAGTTAAACCGGAACAACTATATTTCCTTCTTTCGAGTTACATCCGGTTTAACCGGAAGTTGATTTTTTTGGGAAGATAATAAAAATTGAAGATAGGGATATGTAAGCCGTTTTGCTCTAAGACGTACTGTTAGAAAGTTATAAGCTGTCAAAGTTCAAAAATGTCACTTTTCGAGAGTCAATATCTCGGAAACTATGAAGTATAGACTAATAGTGCATTTAATAAAAAATAATTATAATTTTATGTGGAATTTAAAAATGTAAAAATATACAGGGTGTTCCATTTAAAAAAATATCAAAGTGACCCCTAGTACTTTTGTTTGATGTTCAATTGTTTTTTGCTGAAGATATTCGAATTCGCGGGAGAAAATGACTTAGGATGGCTATTTCAGTTTTTTTTATAAAAGTACAGGAAAAGTCAAAAAATCGCCTTGTCTAGTCTTGGTTGGATAACCCTGTACACAAAAATATTCAAAATTATATACAATGTAAAATGCAGACAAATTCTGATGTTCTAATTTTTATTTATAAAACAATCACCCCTATTTACGGACCAACATTTGATTCCCAAGGGTGGTCGCTATTCAGAGGTTTTACTGTAGGTATATTGTTTATCTAATTTTCCATATTTTTAGATATTAATTTTTTAAATATAAAACTATTTTGTCAACCGTGTGCAACAACACGAACGCACCCCTGGGAAATTAATTTTGGAACGAGACCCGTCACTGTTATTATGCCATTTTTATTATGACTGATAGTTTCAAATTAATTGTTAACCTATTAACATTTAATTTTATGGAAAATCAGCTGTTCATATGCCGCCATATTGGTTTTTATATTTTGAAACATTTTTGAACCTCTGATTCAACTGATTTGATTCGGAGGTCACGTGCGCCTAGTTAAGTGGAAGCCGACTATAGGAGGTAATCTGGACAGATCACAAATGCATAAATAATAAAATAAAATTGATATATTTTGACCGAATTTGACCGGTCAAATACGTCATGGTCAATTGACCATGCCCAACTCTAAGAATAACCGACGCGACGTATTTTCTGTACCTTTTCTTTAAGCACACAAGGTAACGCAATCATACAGCCATATTTCCCTTATCTCTCTTTAATATCGTATAGAATTATATCTGTCTCATTCACATATATCATCTGAGTTAAAACTACGAATTGTTAGGTCATTGATTTGCGGTCTTTCGCTTGACAATAGAATATGTTTTAGAACCGATTGTTTAATTTTCCTTTCCAAAATTGTTTCTTTCAGGACGCTCAAATGAAAAGGAGCAACAGGTAGTCGCATAGTGCGTAGTTGACCCCTGGTTTAATTTTTTTCCACTGTAACAAGCTCGCGGTGCACTTGACCTCACATTCTTTTTACAAATACACATTTTACCCAGCTCAAAAATCTTAAAAAGTTTATAAGAATCATTTTCGCATTTACATTACAGTAGCAAATTGGCTGTAAATTAGTGTTATTTACGAATGGGTTAAGTCATCAAACAAGACACGCTGTAATTTTGACAATTTGAGAGATATATGTTTCACACATCAGTTCACAGATCACAGTCCACAAGAGTGTAATCCCAAGAAAAACAATAATTTTTTTAAGTTAAAAAAAATCAAATTATTTTTAGGTTTTATCTACTTATATAGTCGGATCTGGTCTTATCGTGCGGGTCATACGATTCAAGAAAGACATACTCTCAGTTTTTGTTTTCTTTACTTGCGTTTAATTTTACCCTCTAAATAAAGTACGTAAGATAAATAAGACAGACTTATTCCATTTTGACATGAAAAAAAAGGATATTATGCATTTACTTTCCAGCGATTCTAAAAAAGCTTATAATAGCACCAGCTACGTTTTATTTTAAATATGCCAGTTTTGTGACTTTGACAGTTGTTTGTGACAAAATGAAACAATTTTCTGGGTTTTTGCATCCCCAATAAAAAAAAATGGTACTTAATCTGATAAACTATTTCGAAAATGAAAGAAAAAGTGGAAATTCGCCAACCAATACTCAGGAAACAGTAGCCAAAGCACTGGGAATTAGTTTAAGGACTGTGCAGAAAATTGTGCATGAAACAAAACATAACATATAATACCCAAGAATACTAAAAAGTGTAAACGAAGACAGCCAAAGACTGAGGATTTAAGCGAAAATATTAAAATGGGAGTTCAAAATGTGATTTACGATTTATACAAATCAAAAACCAATGTAACTCTTCCAGTTTTACAAAAAACATTAAAAATTCGGGGTGTTTTGGAAATTGGACTTGAAGCGTTATCAAAATTAATAAAAAATTTAGGTTTTCGCTATAAAAAAGACTGTAACCGAAGATTTTTATGTGAGCAGCCACAGATAGTGAGTCAGCGTGTTCAGTTTTTAAAAAAATATACGGACAATTGCAAATCGAAATTTAGAAAAGTGGTATTTTTAGACGAAACGTGGATATTTTCGAATGGAAGTGGTTCAAAATCTTGGCAAGATGAGTCTGTAAAAAGTGTTAAAAGGAAAAAGGGGTGCGGTACGGGAAAGCGTTTTATTATTTTGCATGCCGGTTCTGCAACAGGATAATAATATGTTGCAGAGGTGCGAGTTTAATTTTTTCTTCAACATCAAAAAGTGCTGACTATCATGATAATATGAATTGCGAAATGTTTGAAAAATGGTTAAAAGTTCAATTGATACCAAATTTGGATGCTCCGTCTTTAATTGTATTAGATAATGCATCATATCATTTAAGAATTTTAAATAAACAGCCTACTTCATCTTGGAGGAAAAGTAATATTTATGAGTGGCTGGAAAAACACAACCAAAATCCTTTACCAAATATGCTTAAATCGGAATTCCTATCAATAGCAAAGTCTCTTAAAAAACCCAAAATATACGTGGTAGATGAAATACTGTGTGAATATGGTCATGAGGTTCTACGACTGCCGAAGTCTTATTATGAAAAACATGTAGGTGATGGTCTTAAATCCGACCAAGTATAAATAGTTTGGCAAGATTCGTTAGATCATATTACACAAGAGTACTGGAAGAAATCGGTGGAACATACAGAAATATTAATAAGGGATTGGTGGGATCGAGAACAAGTACTAGATGTCGAAGTAGCGCCAATTATAATTGCTCCATTCGAAGACGACTCAGACGACGAGGACTTTTCAGATTTTATAAGTGACGATGAGAGTTTTTAGGCTATAATTATAAACGGTGTTTTTCGTTTACATTTTTTAGTATTCTTGGGTATTATATTATGCTTTTTTTCATGCACATTATTCTGCATAGTCCTTAAACTAATTCCCAGTGTTTTCATTACGGTTTCCTGCATATTGGTTTGCGAATTTCCACTTTTTCTTTCATTATCGAAATAGTTTATCAGACTAAATGCCATTGTATTTTTAGGTTTTAGTAGTAAAATTGTTAAAATAAATTGCACTGTTTATTATTGTCGTTTTTAATTAAAGGGTACAGTAAGGGTAATTAACGATTATATAATTTTTTTGTAACTTTTTCAACTCCCCTGTACATAATTTTTACAAAACTAATAATATTAGGTATATGTGGCTATCTTCGCGATAGCTAAAATAATGAAACTATTTTTCCTTCCTTCGGTATATTTGTAAATAATCTCACATTTTGATAGCCTCTGTGTTGTCTGATTTGACGCATATGATCAGTGACCTTTGGACCCGCACGTTAAGACCAGATCTGACTATACTAAAGTGTGTGCAGTACAAAAGTAAAACTATTTAAACATTAAACTTGATAATGGTTAGATATAATAACCAACGGGAACGTTTTGTTTAGTAACAATATAAAGACAATGGAAGTCCAACAAAATAATTCCTTTAAGAATTGTATTGTATTCTTGGTCAAAATATGGAAATACTTACATAAGAGCACACACAATTGCGTAAGGCATCAGGATAATTTCAGTGAGGGCCACCATTCGTAGAATATTCAAGGACTGAAATTCGACAAGAGAGATAAGCAGCCTACATCCCCACCACGAATTCTGTCCTAGGGTCTGTATAAAAAGAAACAAAAATTTGATTGTTATGACTGTAAATAAAAACGATATGTTCTCAAGTTTGATTCTATTTTTATTAAAAATGCAATAATTTGTCTTTCCTTTATCATATCTTTCTTTACATATAAGCAAATACTGTGACCTTTAAACACTGTATAGGGAAGTATAATAAGAATTGACAACGTGGTAAAAACACCAAAATTAAAAAGCTGATTTATCAAAAACTATTTTTTGAAGTATAATATCTACACTTGGTTGATATCCGTAAAACAACCTAAACATTAAGAATAAAATATAATTTTGGAAACGTGCTAAGGGCCAAAAGGTAAACTTTTTATACAAAGAATGTCTATACTTACATCTAACAATGTTAGTGAATAACTGGCCGCATGAAGTACTGCGAAAAGAATAACAGGTAAAATCACCACTAAAATAATAGTTAAGGAAAATAGGAATTAACTAAAAATAAAAAAAAACTACATATTTAAATATTTCTATTTCTTTTAGGTCGGCCGCCGGGAATTTAAAAATGCCCCGTTTTCATTAGTGTTACGCCCTCTAGCGCCAACCTATACTTGAAAACAAGTGATGTCTTGGTTACTTTTAGTACAAATAGGACTTTTATTTTATGATGTTTGTGTCTAACAATTGCAAGTGTTTGGGTACTTACATGACAACTTCAACTCAGTGCATATACTTTGTTGATACAAACAGCGATTGGCAGACCGCAAGAGGGCGCAACATGCACGGTGCAATAATTAACTATCAAATCTTTATTCGAATTTTTCCGAAATCAATTTACGATTTACTTCAATTTAAAAATATAGAAATACCTATATTTACACTCTGTTTTCTCATGTAGCAGATTTTTTGATTACGTACAAAATATACGATACAAAATATACTATAACTTGTGTTAGTATAAATAGAATAGGCCAACTTTGGAAATTAATTTCCCCAAAAGAAAAACCTAAATTAAAAATGTATTAAAAGACAAACAACGTTTGAACCTTTATCCATCGATGCGATACCAAATTTCCACCTGTTTTATTAAATTTTATTTTTGAAATATATATCTTGGCTATCGTCAATTATATAGAAGTCAAATGTACAAAAATTACTTTATTATTTCAAAATAAACAAATATAACTTGAAATTAATTCGATAGGTTTATAGAGTTTCGAGTAAACGGTATAAATACATGTCGCAAGTAAAAGCCATGGTAGATTCTTAAAATAATTTAATTTGAAATGGAACCGGAACCATAACTTGATAATCAAGCCTAAATTATAAGCCTAATTTAAAGGTTATAAGTTTTCTCTATTCTGAATTAGCCATTATTTGGTACTACTTTCAACTAGAGATCGACCGAAGGTTCGGTTTCGGTTAGTTTCGGCCAAAAAATATAGTTTCGGTGCCAAAAACCGGCCGAACCTTCGGCCATGCCGAAACTCAGTGTTCGTGATTTGTCGCGCACCGTTCGGCTAACTTTGGGTGGATTCGTAGTCAGTGTTGTCTATATAAATATTAGATTTTTTCTCTGTCGACCTTTTTTTTTTGTGGGAAGAGTTCAATCCGTTCCCAAGATCGATCTCGTCCTATATAAAATAAATTAAATTTCATTAATACAATAAAATTAAGTTTCGGTTTCGGCCAAAACTGAGACCAAAGCCGAAGATTCGGTTTCGGCTGAAAATCTTGTTTCTGTCGGACACTACTTTTAACACTACGTTGGTTCTAAAAAAAGGATACAACTTATAGGTGCAACATATATGAAAATCAAAGAGTAAAACAAATAGTGGCAACTGTCTTCAAGTACTAATTCTGACAAGAACTGCCTAGAAAATTGTACTCTTCCCAATCTCTGGTGTAACCTCAGGGCACTGATAGCTGCATTGGCTATGAGGACTTTGTAGTAGGCGCTTTGGGCATTTCTAAAAAAAATCGATACAATTAATAAAGTAACATCTTATAATGCTTAATTTTCTTTTCTTTTTTCTTAGAATGAAATATATAAGTTATTATAATTAATACCCTTAGGTTAGGTCAAGTATAAAAGCAGGGCTTTCTACCAGGCACCTGAGTGCGAACTTTGCCTTTGCCAACTCAATTACTTTTTATGCGTCATAACTGTTTGGCAGTAAAAACAGTAATGAATTCCGGTTTAACCGGAAGTGACATAAACTTTCAATTTTTAAATGGGACACCTGGTATATTTTTACTTTTTTTGACTCCATATGACATTCTAAATACAACGATGTTTCACTTGTCACTTTTTGTCAAAATATTCTTTTTCCAAATTTATTGTTTTATCAAAATATAGAGATGAGATCATTTGCCTCTAATTTTTCAGTTTTTGGTATTTTTATAATCCCAGTGACTACTCGAGTGATGGAGTCGTCTACGCGAGTGATTTTTTCGTTAGATTACGAAAATGAAACCAACCAATATTTTTGTAAAAAGGTTTATTAAGGTAAGTATAGATGTATGATGTATGTAACGCAAAAACTTAACAAAACATTTGGATTGGATTGATTTATTTATTTATACTGTAATAGTGGTAAAATGAAAGAAAGGTAATACAAATTTTAATATTAACATAGATTTGTAATTTTTATTAAGCTTAAGTCAAATATATAGTGCTGTCTTTAATTCACAAATGGTTGTTTTAATACTTTAACAATATCAAAAACATCTACATTGGCAACATCATCTTGTTCGGGAAAGACACATTTTTCTCCTGATTTTCTCATAAATTTAATTAAACAATCATTGTTGGTTTTTGACAAAATAATTCCAACATAGTACCTATTACACTTGCGACCAGCAAATTTAACAATAACATAGTCATTAACTGCTATGTTAGTGTTTTGGAATGCGTAGGAAAGAGGTAGGTTGTCTGAATCTGAATCAGTGTCTGAAGAGGAATAAACATCAGAAACTTTAAGGCGTTGACCAATATCTGTTGGTAATGTTAAGAATAATATATAGGTATTTACAGAAACAAAAACAAATCATACAATTAAAAAGGATACTTTTGGGGACAGTGTTTATCTGAACGACAGGAATTTGACCCAGTTCGTAGTGGACACAAATCTCATTTGGGCTACATTGAAGACAGCTTAGTATTCTGGCATGGAGTGTGGATTTTTCATTTCCTGACCAAGTAATTTGATGAATAGACATTGTACCACTAAATGTGGAAATTTGGTCACTCCTTACAATTTTGTCAATGTGGGCATATAAATCTGAATTCACTGTTTTAATATTTACTCCTTTGCAACTTTTGGACAGCAGCGAAATAAATGTTGCAAAATTTGGAATATCTATTCCTCTGGCGGCAATGGCATCAGCTGTTCTTTTAAGGCAGCCCCCGATACCATCGGGGGCACCTTTGCCATGGCCACTTTCTGTGTAGTGCCAAACAACTGTTTTAACTTCAAATTTTTCAGCTAAATATTTAGCCATTAACTGAAACATTGTTCTGTTGCGGTATTGCGTCGATGGTCCATCACTGAGGAAGTGAATGGTATCTAATCTCGGCACCAATTCTTTAATTGGTTGTATTAGGGGATCAATATGGACACAAATTGCCGCAGGGTCGTGTCGAAGGCTTTCCGATACTGTACAGTAACACGTCGAATTTAATTTATTTTCAGAGACACTGAAATGATAAAATACTGAAGTATGAAGGGTAATCTGAGGTTTGGACCCTCCAAAATGGGAGGACTGAATTTCCTCCCCAAGGACTGAATTTCCTCCCCATATATACAACCATAATTCTCTGAGAAGTCCATATGGAGTAGTCCTTCAGTTTCAGAAAGATGGTTTTTTATTTCCCTAACAGCTTGGAATTGATGAATCATATTGTGCACATGTTTCATGTATGCATGAATTAATTTCGTAAAGATATTTTTAAAGATCTTTTGTAGCTCATGTTTTGAACAGATCACCTCTTCCTTAATTGTCTTAAGGCATATATTTTTTTTCTCTGCAACTGTAATTTCCACTCTTTTTGTTGACCATGTTTCATATTATGATGTAAGCTCCATCTCATTGAAATTATTAAAGTTAACTATTTTAGTATTGCAATCCGCGCAGGACCTCTCTAAGCACTCTTCTTTTAAAGATTTTCCGTCTGCTTGGGGACAACACATAGTTTTCATCACATCATCTGGTACATTAATCACTGGTGTACACATGCGTCACTAGTGTGGATTACTTTGGACCACACCAGTGATGTCTACACGAGTGACGTTTCACATATTTTAAATTTGTATTAAATACGTGGTTATTACAAGGGTAATAAAATTTTGGCAATAATAAGTAGTCCCCTGACTATATGCGAAATTGTAAAATTTTTTTTTAAAGAAGTGATTACTTACCTTTTTAATATGGCCACACAAATGATGGTATCATCAAAACAATAACCTCACATTCACACCTTTCCGTAAAAGGTCTCTAAACAAACTGACCATCACGTTTCTTGTAACGGTTAATTACTTGAATTTCGCGTATCACCTATGTTGAAATATTTATTTTAATTTCAGGGTTGCCACTTTTTGCTTAAAATTGGGTGTTTTAATGTGTCCACACATGTGAGCCGTATATCAATTACACATATAATTATATTTTTAAATCAGTCTATATTTTTTAAAAGTCTAAGATTTTCAAAATTAGTTCATCTTTTTGAGATTTACTAACCTTATGCGTGAACAGTTTGCACTACTGTCATTAATTACTATTTTTTATATTAACCTGAAGTTGTCGATTTGGATAATTACATTCCACACCACGTGATGAATCACGTAGTGTGGACTTGAATTATGCTATAAATAATTAAAATTAAATAAAATTAAACTACAAAAGGGACTCCACATTTGTCATTTTAAATAATATTAAATTTATTGACGAAACTAGTTCACACTTTTTAAGATATAAGTTGATTACAACAAATGTTACGCTTTTTGAAGATTGACCCAGATAAAACAATAAATTTGGAAAAAAAATATTTTCTTGGTGACAAAAAGTGACAAGTGACACATCGTTGTATTAAGAATGTCATATGGAGTCAAAAAAAGTAAAAATATACCAGGTGTCCCATTTGAAAATCGAAAGTTTATGTCACTTCCGGTTAAACCGGAAGTTCCATAATGTTGAGTCACCTGTCAAAAATGCAGTTTTATGTCGTATACAAATCCCCCAAATTTAATTTCATTATCTTGAAAAACAAAAAAGTTAGAGGCGCGAGCCACCTTCCGTGGATACCCGGATACTTGAAAACTGTAATCGCGTGGTTTATAGTAAAGTGCGAGGGGTCAACCACTAGTGGCAGTTGGTGTACAAACAGGTGACAGTACTGGCATTATGTGGCATTATTGGCAGTAGGTGGCATTATTGGCAGTAAGCGGCATTCTTCGGCAGTAATAAGCATTATTCGGCAGTAACGAGCATTATTTGGCAGTAACTAGCAGTATTTGGTATTTATCGCGACATCTATCGGTGGTTTTTACCGTTAAAAAGCATTCATGTTGCCGCCTGTGTTTTTAGCAGTCAAATTATTTAAAAAGCTGTACCAGAATTAGATGAACGATAAGTGGCATCACTGGCAGTTTTAGGCATTATCAGCAATAATTGGCATTACAGGCAGTAAATGGCATTATTGCTAGTAAACGGCATTATCGGCAGTAAACTGTATTATTAGGCAGTATGGCAGTTGGTGAACACATTTTTACTAGGTGGTTGACCCCTCGGTAAAGTGCGTGTTTTTTACATTAAAGGTGATAAGTAAACAATTTTATTTAAATCGGGAATCATCCCAAATTCTAATAAGTAAACAAAATTTTATCAAGTACATTGATTGCATTGATAATATATAAATCACTTCTTTTTTCCGCAAAAAAGCGTTAGTCAACTACTAGATTTAAAATTTATCAATTGTTCAGTAATTGACCGCACTGGTCAACTACTGATTTTATGTTTTATATCTTTTTCACTCTTGCAACATTAATGATTTACTAGGAATCGCGTTTTTCTTACTAAAATTTAAAATAACCTGTTTTCTCGTATTTGACCGCAAAAAAATAGTGGTCAATTACTGGCATCATAAGTTGGTCAACTACTGGTAGTATCGTCAGAGAAGCAGAAATGGGTACCTAAATGGGAAGGTACTGAATCAGCAAAAGAGTTGTTTGAGGTATGGAAAAAATTAAAAGTGAGAAGCAAGAATAGCAACACAGAAAAAGAAATGTATATAGATAAAGGAAAACTAACAACAGTACAAAACAATAATACAGACAAAGATGACAGCATTAATATTGACTCCACTACTGATCAAATCTGTGAAGTAAGGGACAGAAATGAAGAAGTTTATAATAATGATAAAAGTATGAGGGAAGAGGCAACTCAAAATGAGAGTGTCAAAATTCTTAGTAATGTGGTAATAAAAAGGTCAACGACACCAACACCCAGCACCAGCAACCAAGGACGTAATGTTCAAAAAATTAGTACCTACTTCTTTTATAGACCATATTTTTTGGCCAGCAGAGTCTCCAGAAAAAAAATGCAGGAGCAAGTAAAGAAAGATTACCCTATGCTACGACTTCTCAAAGATGGTTAAAATTTACAATATCATGAAGACAAAGAAAAATTAAAAATACAAAAATAATTAAACAAGAAAAAGCTATATTAAGAAAGAGAAAGAGGGAGGAAAAGTTAAAAAAACGTTTTCAACAAAAAAATTAAAGGGACGGAAAAAGGTCACAAAAAATAGTGACCTAATGGATTTTGAAAGTGAAGAATATGAAGAATGGCAAGATAGTGGAAGCAGTATTGATGATGTGGATGATGATTTTGCAAGTGACAGTGAAAGCGAGACCTTCGCTAAAATTGCTGAACAGGAAAAAGTTTGTTTAAAAGGAGATGTTAACTTACGTTATTTTTCCTGAAAAGAAGATGTCTCATAAATATGTTTGTTGCATTCAAAATATTTTTAGTCCAAAAATGAAATAGAGGTCCAAGCATTTTGTGCTGTTGATGGCAACAAATCAACATATAAAATTATAGAAAATGACATTAGTACTGTTAATCGAGACCAACTTGTATACAAACTCGAACAGCCAAAAATTATGTGCTGGAGACCGTTTGAGGTAAAAATTTTCTACAGAAATAATATAAAATTTTATATAACAGAAATTACTTTGGTAGTATTCGATCATTAGTGGTATAACCGTGTTATATGTAACCATTATTAATACACTTTTTTCAAAGAAACTGTTGTTTTATTTAAAAAAAACCTTATTGGTCAGTTACTGGCCAAAATTTGGTCCAACAATGAGATGTTGGTGGTCAACCACTAGAAAAGTATGACATTTTGTATAATTTTTTTTTTCTGTGAAAGAATTTTGAAATCTTGGAATGTTATAGTACCTGAAGTACCTGATGCTATTTTCTATTTTTAATAAAATATAAACTTGAAAAAGTTTTGATTTTTTATTTCTGAAAATTCTCTTAAATGGTCAATTACTAGTGTAGGCACCCTATAAAAATGAATAATACAATGAGTACAATATATAATAATATTGAAAAGAAAAGAAAAACACAAAGTCTTCCTCCACAAAATGTAATAGAATAAAAATTCTTAGTTTAAAGGTCTCTACATGTTTCGAACGTTCATCATCAGGAGACAGAAGGTATGTTGCTGATGGTTGTGGCAAAAGAGAAAACAATAAGTGGTAGGCGTAAAACCTTAATGCCCAGTTGTATAGGTTCTGTTTAATTTGAACGCTAAAGATAAGATTAAGCACCACTTTAATGTTAAGATTAATAAAATATATCAGTTTTATAAGTCCCGGTTAAACCAAATAGTCCCTAACTTCATAGCGAATTGTAAACTAAAAACTAAACTTAACCTATCATATCTTACCGTTTTACAATTTGTTGCCTTGAACGTATAATATGGATTACTTCAACCGTTTCTTGCCATATGACTTTAATATTAACTGTTCACAAGAATCATTCAAACGCAAGATTAGAACAGTCGTTAGTTAATACTTCCACTTTCATTCAGTGTTTATAATTGTTGATTGTTATATGTTTTATTGTTTTTTATATTGTTATACTATTTGGGCATCTGCCTGTTATGTATATGTATATGTAATAAATTAAATATAATAATAAAATCACATCATCATCATATTTTATAATATAAGTATTTTAGGATTTTTAGGTTATATGTTAGAAGTATGTCATTTTTTCCTATTTTAATCCTAAGATTGATTTTCAACGGGTGCTTTTTGGCCTGTTAAATTAACTGTTAGTGAAACCCCAAGTTTGGCGCTAATCGCAACCTATAATTCCAAACCAACGGTTAATCTGAACATTTTTAGATAACCGCAACCTATAACAATGAAATGCCGATTAACCGGAACCTATACAACTGGGCATTATGGAGCTTTTATGGCATTAAAAGTTGTAACTTTAAAATTACAATACATCACACTTACACTAAATCTACAGACACAGAGTACAGGTAAGGATAAATGAAAGAAACAAAAGAGCTTAAAATTGTAATACATACATACTATAAAGTTAGGCAACCAAATAAATATAGCAACAAACATTCAGACTGGTACAATAAAAATAGTTAAAATACATCATTATAAAACTCTGAGATACTGTAATAGGCCCTTTTTATCAAGAACCCCTTCAAACGATTGCTAAAGACATTCAGTGATGCAGTCTCCCTAACATAGCGTGGGAGGTGATTGACTACCTTTATGCCCTATTGTTTTCTCTTTTGCTACAACCATCAGCAACATACCTTCTGTCTCCTGATGATGAACGCTTTTACGTTCGAAACATGTAGAGACCTTTAAACTAAGAATTTTTATTCTATTCAATTTTGTGGAGGAAGACTTTTGTGTTTTTCTTTTCTTTTCATACTTTCAACTCCACTTTAAGAATGGACTATTTCTTCAAATTATAATAATATTGTTAAGGATTGTCACTGTCAAGTCCCCGCCCTCATCTCTGCCATAATTCTTCTTCCTCTTGCCAAATCATCCACAATCTCCATGGAAAACACTGCAGTTGTACTTCCGTACGCGAAAACTGAGAAAGGGGTGGTTTTTGGCCATTCGAGGGTGTGGAAGCAAATTGAAACTTTTTGGACATAATATTCGGGTTCAGTGACCTCGAGAAAACAGGGTGGGAGGTGGGTCTTGAAGGTGCATGAAAAATGTTCATACTTTTCCAACACTTTGACTCCACTATTATAAAAGATGTCTGTTTTGGGGTAGTGCTCACCACAATTGAATATGTGGGTCAGGTTTTGGTCCTTAGTACCACTTAGATACTTAAGAAAAGTTCAAAAAATATTTCAATACAGTACAATATAATATTGTGATTTTTAGGGATGTGATTTCTTAGTATTATTAAAATACCATCTGTGTGCCTAGTTTGAAATTTGACAAAAGTAAATATTTTAATATGCAACATAATGTTATTAGGTATCATTGAGGGTATCATGAAAAGTGCTGTTAATTTTTTGGCTAAGAGTTGGACTGTACTGATGCATACTTAGTAAAAGTAGTTGACTTAACTAGTTAAAACTTTAAAGTGGATGAATTGTGATTTATTCTTTTACACAATAATTTTTTTTTGTTTTACTAACTAGTGCGTGTAGCATATTCAAATAATCAAAATTGACCTGCTTTTTTAGAAATTTTTTTATGGATTTACCTAATAGGTACCACATAATTTTTTATTCTTAATAGTCTATGTATTATAAAAAGGGAAAGATTTTCAGAAAATACTTCCTAACTTTCTTCCCCAAATTTAACTGATATCGAGAAAATGTATCGTTTAAAATACACAAACTTGCACCCAAGGAACAAACCCAATATAATATGGTATAGATTTTTTATTGATACAATCAAACAAAAAATTGTATTTTTACTAAAAAAAAACCTATATTCTGACCTCTTACCCTATAAAAAAAAGAATTGTTCTTTGACCCCAATTAAATGGTCATCCTTGAACAAACCAATTACATCTAAAATTATTGACCAGTTTTCTTAATTTGATGTCGGCTACATAAATTAAAATAATTATTGCCGATATTTTTCAGTTGGAAACATTATTTGTTGAGGTAATAAAATGTAAAACACACGGCGTTACTTACCCAAAAATAGGAATAAAATAACCTATTGAGAATATGATTACTAGCATACGAATGGCCCAAAGACCGCAGTCAATTTTATGAGCAATAACATGGGTCTTTAGAGCCTCAAAATTTAATCCTCTTCCGGGCTGCGGTGGTGCAGTGGCATTATTTTCTGTTGTATCACTCATTTTTTTTAGTCTTGCTAAAGTATTCTATGGATCACAAAAAAATTACGTCGGTGATAGTTTATCAAGGGAATTCACTAAACTTTACGCTGAGTACACTAAAAAAAGTATGTCATCGCTAAATTATTTCTACTTTCTTTCCACCTTGACACTGCAACTTCGAACTTCAGAGTCAGAGAAATTTTTGACGTTTGTTGAACCACGGTTTGAAAAAAATGACACTAATGACAGTGCAAAAAGTTCTGTACCTTTCTTCTTCACTTCTTTATGGCGTCGGCTGCGATAAGCGCCATTCACCAGCACAATTTGGCTGATCGTAAATTGGTCTGCTTTTACAGCATATTACGACCACAAGTTTTCTTCTTATTTATTATTATTCATATTCACTGACTGTTTTTCATGAGAAGTGATTAGTTTTTCTCTTAAGAATGATTAAACTGTATTCTTGAAATTTAAAATAATTATTCATTTCCATGACGATGTGAGCAAATTATACCCAATACTCTTTATTTCATGCTAATTACAAAGTTTACATTCGTCATTCAGTACTTAAGGTAAAACATTATATAAATATAAAGATTAAAATACAATACAATTATTATCTAATTTAAAATGTAAAATTTAAAAATTCCTTAAAAAAATAGAATACATTTATTGTTAAGAGACCTTTCATCTTGTTTAGAATGATTTTTGTGGTAGGTCTTTAATATATTGAGGAAGGGCGTTAAAAAAATTGATTGACCAGTATCCGGGACCGTCCTGACACCTTCTCGTCAGACGCCAGTTAGTAGAGGGGCTCTATGTTATTCTTACCACGGGTATTGTAAGTATGGATGCTTTCACGGGTTTGGAAATGTATATTGTTTCTAACAAACATGAGATTCTGAAGGATGTACAGTAATGGTAATGTAAGTATTCCTAGAGAAGCAAATGCTTCTCTGCAATCATCCCTAAATCTCAGGCCTGCCATAACCCTTACTGCCCTTCTCTCGATTGTAAATAATCTACGAGCCCCAGAGGAGTGTCCCCAGGCAGTGGCGTATTTAGGATTTGTTCTAGGGGGATTTTGAGTTTTTTGGGTGCCACGCCCTTTTTTGAGTAAAAAAAATATCTGAAGTACCTACTTACTTTGTACTAAATTACAAAATCAAGTTTTCTGTCCTTAGAAGGGAAAATATTTTTTGTAACAAAATCATAAATATTTTCTACACAATAAATATTGTAATAAATGTAATGTGCTTATTCAGTACCTAAAAATTGAAAATACATATCTGGGGGGCCCGGGCCCCCTGAGCCCCCCCTCCGTAAATACGCCACTGTCCCCAGGCCAGTATCGCATAAGATGCATGAGAATGGAAAACTGTAAAATAGGCCGTCCCAAGGACTGAAGGTGAAACACATTTCGGGAGATTCCTGATGATGTACACACCACTAGTGAGCTTTTTAGCAACTGCCCAATGTGTGGGTCCCACTGTAACTTTGTATCCAAAATTACACCCAAAAATCTAGCGCTTGTCATACAGTCCTCGCATTCGTTCGTATATCTCGTCGTGAAGATCATTCTATTAGTCTTTTCCCTGTTAAGCAGGAGCCTATTTGAGCAAAATCATTCCTCCGCCTTAGCCTGTGCTGCTATTCCGAATGCGATCCAACCGCAGTGCTACCATCATAAGATATTGTGGTGTCATCGTCAAAAAGAGCGAATCGTGCTGAAGCGTCGCTCATAGGCAGGTCATTAATATATATTAAAAATAGAATAGGACCCAATATCGAGCCTTGTGGGACGCCCATGCCAATCACCCTCTCAACCGACGTAACCCCATTATGTCTAACCATCTGAGATCTATCACTCAAGTATGAAGCCAGTGTCAATACTGCTTTGGCCAAAGTTGTATGCGCTTGTAAGCTTCCATAGAAGAATGTTGTAATCAACACAGTCAAATGCCTTGTTTAAGTCACAAAACAAAACGGTGCTGTACTGTTTGCTATGAAAGGCTTCAATAATTTTAGAGGTAAGATCTAGAATTCCCATTGTGGTACTTTTGCCCTGCCGGAAACCAAATTAACAGTCGGAGAAAAACCCATTATCCGCAAAAAAGCGCACCATCCTGAGAGTCATGATTTCTCAAATATTTTTGATATAATTGGTAATAGAGAAATTGGCCTATAATTCTCGGGGCGGTTGGGATCACCTTTTTTAAAAATTGGGGTAACCAATGCCTTTTTTAAGATTTTAGGGAAGGTATTCCCTCTAAAGTACAGATTTATGATCTTCGTTAAAGGTATTATAATTATATTTTTCACGGCTTTAATCATTCTAACACTCAGTCCGAACAAATCCCGACTACTTTTATTTTTTAGACTATCAATTACCTCTCTCATTTCAATAAAGCTCACTTCTTAGAAAAAAAAGGTTTCAGTCGGCTCAGCAAGCCCGAGACTGTTAATCGGGTCACGATTTACGAGTGGAATATCCCTTGCTAAGTTGTGCGCTACAGTTGAAAAATATTTATTGTTTACAAGTTTTTGGGGTGGCTCTTTGTGAGTTTATTATTTGCCAGATGGTTTTTAACGGATTATCCGAATTAAGTATTAAGTTATTTTTCGTTTGAATTTTTGCTTCCTTAATCTTACTCTCATATGTTTTTTGTAGTCAATGAAATGACGGACATTCGCACCACACCATACTGTCTACTCGCCTCCTTCAAAAACATGAGACGCTCACGCATACCTCTCAACTCATTAAACCACGCAACACCATTCTGGTCAGAACTTAATGTGAATGTTTTCTCTGGAAAAGAGTCCAGATAAGCATTCTCTAAAATAGCCATAAATTTGGAAACTATCTGTTCGATCCTGTGGCCTTTCATACTAATAAAGTTCCAGGGCTCGTTGGCCAACTTATGATGAAATTTAAATAGCCCCCTTTGTGTTATCGGTCTGCATACCTTTTTTTGTCTGTGTGAACCCTTTCATTATCTCAATCCGAAACCGTACCAGCTGGGCCATGTGATCCGATATTCCAGGATCAGTTACTTCAGCCCCATACGTCTCCAGAAAGGAACTTACAATTGTCCAGACAGGCATCCTCCTAATTGGTCAAAGCTATCTAATAAATCGCAAAGTCGAAAGCTTAATATATCAGACGTATTGAAATGTACATTAAAATCACCTGTCAATATTATTTGTTTGTTTGGACCCATTCTAGTAAGTATCCCCTCTAGTGTCTCTAAAAAGGTGGCAAAGCATCCCGTAGGAGACTTGTAAACAGTTAAAACATATACATTTAAAGATTCAACAAATATAGAACAACATTCAATACATTTATCTATGTTAATATTAAAATCAATACTGCACATCATTAAGTAATCTTTGGTAAATATGGCAGTTCCACCTCCCGTGGTTTGATTTCTATAGGAGTAGCCCCCGAGCTGGTACCCCTGCAGTTGGATCACCTTTATTTCTTCCTTGGTCAGCCAGTGCTCAGAGAGCGGACACGTCAAATCCTGTCAAGACCCGCCAATCGTATATATAAATCCCTACTGTAAGTAATGTAAGGAAGGAGACTTCAGTTGGAAGTTGGAAGCACCCCGGTGAAGCTTAAACGGACGATTTCGCAACACAGTAAAAAGAGAATGAAGAGAGAGAGAGGGGTGTTAGTGTGCCCGCCGGCCATCAGGGCAAATTAGCGCTGTTGTCGCCAGCTGGCCGTGTAACCGGGTTCTGTCGCATATTTTTGACGTATAGAAGAGAAGGACAGTTATATTCTAACCTACTATAACGCTTCCCAAACTGCGCCAGGTGCTAATTGGAACACAACTGTCAATTTTTCTTGTCCACGTTTTTTTTCTGAGGAAATTAATTAATTTTTTATTATCATTTTAATATACAATTCTATTAGTTTCTATTCTAGAAAACTTCGCCGATGTGTGTAATCTTTCAGTTATTATTCCAGCCTACTATGCAGGTAGTTATTTTTTATTGTTTATCAAATTGATTTTACACTTCCTTACCTATTTTTTGTATAGGAATATACGAAATGTAAGTTTACAATAAATAAATTAACATGAAATGTTTCACATACATAATAGGTGTTGGTTAACAAGCCAATCTTAACAAAATATCACTGGGCAACCTGTAGATAACTGCAACACATTTGTGCCCGAGGTAATACTGTAGTGCTGCCCTACCCCTAACTAAGTTTACTTACTTATGTTTCGGCCTAAACACTCAGCAGCAGCTACAAGGATTTCTGGCAACTCACAGCTTACTTGACTACACTACTACACTAATAAAAAGAGCACTTCTATCATCTAACTATTACTTGTATTAACTCGCTACCTGTTTTATACGATTATTTCCAAAGATAAGGAAAGAAAGGACTCGCTATAATCTTTAAACTTGTGCTGAAAAATCATTTAAACCCCTGTCATATTATTCATTATATATTAAATAGAATTTTTAAAAATAATTAGATTTTTAAAAATAATTAGATTTTTAAAAATAATTAAATCTTACTTCTGGAAAACCAAAATATTTATAATTTATTTAAAAACAATCTTATTATTCTTCTTTTTGAAAATAAAAATAAATGTATTTCTGTTTAAAGTATGAAAGCTAATATTAAGCCTTTTTTTAAAATGATTAGAAAACCTTTAGCATAGTTCATTGATTATTTACTTTAGTCAGCCACAAGAGTACCCTATTACCTTGCGCAAGAAAATGTTCTCAAAAACTTTTTAACACCATTTATTAGAAAGAAATGTCATAGTTAAAATCCCTTAAAACCCACACAAAGTTCACAAAGTTCCCAAGTTTTTTTATATTATAAATGGTGCGACCTTTAAATGTTTATAAAATATTAAATGTCATGAAATCTTTTAAACACTCAGTATATGGTTCACAATAGTACAGGCACTTACTTCTCATCGTAGCGGATCGTATCTTTCTTGTTGGCCACCAACCAATAAAACTGCTCACTAACACTTTGACTTTGTCTGGTAAGTCTCAAAACTTTTATTCTTAAAGAATTAAATAAAAAAAATAAAAACTTCAAATTTCAAACGGACAGAGTTTCTAGTAGCAACTACTATTTTTGCTAATTAAGTGAATGTTTTGTCCGACCAGAGCTTCTTATTTATAGTAGAAAGACCCCTGGATGGACGTCATTGCAAAATGATATTTCTTTGTCTTCAATAGCGAAGAATATGACGTACTACCTCGTGATTTGGTTTCAATAATAATTGCGCACTTTAACTTTTACATGTTAGATTTGTTTATCCAAATGTAGGAAAATCAGTGTGTCCAACTTGGATTAGTAATTCAATTGACGTCATTTATTCTAGACAAAGGAAATTAGAAAACTGCGAAGTTATCGCTATAAACACAAGAAGTTGTTTTTATTAGATTTTAAGAATATTGATCTTTTTACACAAGACAAAATTTTGTTATTGTTTAATGATTTTCAGAGTAATGTCCACCCTACTTAGCGGGGCACTACAATACCTAACAATCTATCATCAGTTACGAACAGATAAGTTTAGTCTCTTGAAATGAAAATTTTTTGACAGTTCAAACAGCCAATTAAATTTTGTTATTCTTTATCATCTTACATAAATCATCCAATCATATCAACATTTAAGTGAAAACAACACTCCGGGTAGTTTTCAATCACTATGACACCCAGGCATCATTTATTATGACACCAATACTTTGACAGTTTATATTATAACTATATAAATTTCAAAATGTCACGTTTTGGCAATGCAAATTTTCATTGCATTAACGCGCTAGTTAATAAAACAATCCCAAAAAATACCAGAAACAGTCACAAATACACGTGGGGAATATTTATGGACTTTTGCTGTGAACGCAAATACGAGTTAAATAAACATAGAAGCGTAGAAGAGCTGGCAATGATACTGAAAGATTGGGCGGTTAATATGAGAAAAAAATATGGGACTGAATTCAAAGAAGCAACGGTAAAGACTATGTGGAACGTTTCGTGCAAAATTTTACAAGAAAAGTACTATAATGAATATAAGATTATGATTGACCCGTTTAACAGCATAGTATTTAAACCATCCCGAGATGCCCGCGATGCAACAAGAAAGAAATTACAAGCAGATCCATGTAAACGTAAGACCAGTTCAGTTTCGTTAAGTCTATATGAAGTAAACCAAATAATATTGTTCTGAAATGAAAATACCCCTGAAGGTCTTATGCGTAAATTCTACCATATTGCTGCAGTAGAATTAGCGTGGAGAGGAGGCGAAGCAGTTGCATGTCTCCTGGATTTTTTTCAAATCGAAAAAAATAACGATGGTTCTCCAACAAATCGTATTGAATATAATCCAGTGTTCAGTAAAACTTGCCAAGGCGGTTCAAAAAGCTGTACAAGTAGTAAATGGTTGATTGTCAATAGTGAAAGTCAAAGATGCCCTGTGCGCCTGTTTCATAAATTGACATCAAAACGAGGCGTACATATAACCTCACCACGGCTGTTCTTAAAACCAAATCGACACTGGAAAACGGAAACCGATAGTTGGTACGATAATGTCCCTGTTGGAAAAAATACTATTAATGGATGGACAAAATCGTCTGCTGAAGCTATCGGCCTGAATATAAAGGACAAAAAAATAACAAACCATTCAAACAGGTCAACTGCTGTTAGCGAATTGGCAAAAAAAGGTGTGCAAGAACAACAATTGCTGAAAATCACTGGTCATAACAATCCAAATTCTATAAAACCATACTTAAACATTGACCAAGAACACCACAATAAGATTATTAATACTATGCGTGTTAATGTATCTTCTATAGTAGAAAAAAATAGCGAATCAAATGTTACGTTAAATTTTAATAACTGCACCTTTACAAATTGTACTTTTAATAAATAAATAATTGTTTGGTTGCGAGAAATTTTATTTTTTTATCGAATATTTATCAAAAAATTTTCTGACCGAATATCCCTCGGACATTGACCAATGCCTCATAATTTTATCTCAAGCACGTAACCAAGGTAACAACCCTCCGCCTTCAGCGTCGGGTTGTTACCAGGCAACGTGCTTTCGACTGAAATTATCTCGTCCATTATCAATGTCCTAGGGTTATTATAGCTGATAATTTTAACATTTTTGTTTTACTGAGTGGATTAAAAATTATAACATAATGGCACAAAGATAATGGTTTGAGCTAACTGCTAACTCGATAAGTAGATACTTGGCCATCGGCCATATTTTACAGATAAATTTAATGTCTACCCGATACTGTTTCTTTTGTTTCAGAGAACGCTGTAAGAATCACCTGATAGTTTATGGATATTTTAGTTCGTGTCTCAATGCATCCTAGTGCTTGTGTTTTATACAGTATTTGTGATAATATTATATGAATTGAGACAATTCCAGATGAGTGAGACCTGTGAGACGTAACCTAAGGACATTAGTTTATTCTAAACAGTTATTTTTTTGTTATGGTTGTCAATGCAGTTTTTATTTATAAATAAACGTAGAAAACATTATTTACGATAAAGTGCTTTTTATTTTCTAAATCTTGGTTAATATAAAAATGTGCATTATTTATTCCATAAAATAAAAACTTCTGTGCGTCTTTTTATTGATTTAATTTGTGATTTAATAATATTTATATTGAATCACAAATTAAATCAATAAAAACTCGTTCAAAAGTTAATAATTAAATTGAAAAGTCCTAAAACCGCTGTTCAAATTTCCCGCCATTGCGCCTCTGATGGCCAGCGGGTACACTAATACCCCTCTCTCTCTCTCTTCTTTCTTCCTCTACTGTGTTGCGATTTCTAACCCTATAAATTTTCTTTGGTTGGAAGTTCGAAGCAGCCCGGTAAGACAAAGATTGGCGGAATGGAAACATGTGACGTCAGAGTGTGACGTCACATGCCAGACAATTATCAATAAAACCGCCCTACGTTTACCGTCCCCATCCTTGTCGTCTATCCTTGTCTAAGGTCCTCATCATTTATGAGTTAATATAACTCCTACGTCGTTATTTGTTTAAACTGAATGTGTTTACTAAGAAACGCGACCTTTCTTCGTTCGAGCTATACTTGTCTCTCTTTATATATAGCGAATTACAAATTACCCGAGCCATTATATTATTTTTAAACGTGCAGTGTCTTCTTGGACTCGGTCACAAATAATGGAATCGCCCAGCCCAACCTAGCCTTTATAAAATAAAATGATAATGGCCGACAAAGTTTATGAAAGAGTTTGTTTAACTTATTATCTTATTAACTTGATCTTTTCTATTATTATTGTTCATGAACACGAGCCTGTTTACATTTCATTCTGCTAAAGGTAAGTTTGCTAACTTTGATTAACTATTTCTATGATTATACAAATTAAAACCATAACATAAACTGAATATTAACCAAAATGTGCCAACACTTGTTTGATTATTTTCTCCTAAATTTTGGTAAATCTATAAATACGCATATTTTAATTACTAAACCCTACGATACTAATTTAAATCTTGCTGATTCTTGCTTACTATGTATGTATATTATACGATCTATATTTTTTAATCTTTTTTAAACCTTTTGTAGATTCTCTGCCTACTAAAGTGGAAATAATTTTATTTTAACCCACTCGGAAGTGTTTTTTTCCATGATCTGATCATTGGTTTTTTTACATTGTGGTATTTTTGTTTTAGATCAGCTGTTGGTTATTTGAAAGAATGAATTTTGGAGACGAGATTTTGTCGTCACCTTAAGGATAGCTATAAAAAGTTTTTACCCACGCCTTTCCGCTTTTCCAGGAATGAAAATATGTATTCTTATTGAAAATACACACATTGCTGAGAAAGCTTCAAGTAGAGAAAGAATGAAAAACCAGTTAACGAGGAACTCGATCAGCAGATTACGAGGAATTATAAGACAGACTCAAATGGTAATTGTGATTTCCCTTTAAAATTGTAATAAAATTATGTCATGTGCATTTTTGAGTTTTATTTTTTATTTTCTTCGAGGCTAGACCAACAACAATATAGAGTATTTTATATTAAAGTGATATTTAGTCGAAAAGGTTATTCAGAATGCTGGTATTTGATTTTTACTACATATAAAATCAACTAACGGGATTTTGAATATTTTTTTGGCTTAAATATTACATTAAAATATTTCGCCAGAAAAAAATAACAAAACTATGGGCGTTTAAACGTCCCGCCTCTAGTCTCGAGGTTCCAACCAGACGCGATGGTGGCGCTCTTTTTGACAGTTTTGACATTTCCTTAATGACATTTTTGCTTCGACCAATTAACATGCTTGTTTGTCTTCTTCCTGGTGTAAGTATTCGTTGGTTGGAAGTTGGAAGTAAGATAACGTTGTGTCTACTGCTAGTTCTCCGCTCTGCGTTGCAAATTTAGGCCGATTTACGTGATTTATTTTATTATATTCTATTTTTGTGCCAAAATTAATAACAGAACGTAAATAACTATGTCTCTTTTGTGACCAATGAAGAACCAGAGAGTGATTTATTTATATCTGTTTATTATATAACACATATAATGTGTTAACATTTTAATTACATTTCTAAAAAGAAAATAAATAAATAAATACAAAAAGTGCTTTAAATTTTTATTGAAATAAGTACTATACATTGGGTGTCTGCCTTGGCGTATATGGAAATTAATTAAAAAAATTAAGTATGCTCGCCATAGCAGACATATTAGCAGACACAGGTCATATACATTGTCTAATCAAAAAACCAAAATAAGTGGACTGTTCTACAGCGCCAATACAGACACCTCATATGGAAACTTTTATAGAAAAGTGTGTCCGCTGGGCAGCGTCGTTGAATAAATGTAGGGGACACGGGTGTCTGTTGTGGCGTGATAAAATCATAGCATAGCTGATCAGACACCGGTGTCCGGCATGGCAGCGAATGTGTTAATGACGTATACAAAATTGCCAAGTTCCTTTTACGTTACTTTTAATAGCAAAGCAAAGCACAACAAAGATTTTTTCTTCCCCCTTGACGCGGTTAAGTATGCCCCTCTATATTTCTCATGTGATTATACGAAGTTGTTCGCAAAGAGTTCCTTTAATACCTTAGGTCAGGTCAGCAAAGATATTAGGGAATTATTGAAAAAAAAAATTTTACGTCAGCACTAATAAGGGAATGCCCTATTTTAATAAGGTCTTAACCTTATTTCTCTAAAAAATAAAGACCTATTGGAACGCTTTCCTTTTTACGACAGCGTTATTTATAACCTAATGTCTAATGACCTCCCATCCTTCAGGATTTGATAAGAGATTTTGTCCCATAAATTCTCTTATAAGGGCCAAATCGTCATTAGGTAAACCTTAATCTGTTATTTTATATTATAATGCAACCATCTGTTTTTTGAGGTTCGGTTTGCCGAATAAGGGAAATAAGGAAACGTTATTTTACTTACGGTAACTAGTCGTAAATAGGGGAAGGCAGTATTTTATTATGGTTCCCATATTAAATATTTTTTAGTGCGCATGCTTAGCTGTCATTTTAAGAACGACCTTAATAAGGCCTTCACCTTATAGTGTTTCCAATAATTCCCTACTTACTTTGCTTGCATTAGTTGTTTAAAAGAAGCAAATGGAAAGTAATTACTGCATCGCTAGGCACAGAGGAATGGTGGGTCTACTCAGAGAAGTTTTGACTTGGTCGAACTCAAGGCCAAATGCTATTCCTTGAAAAACCCTATTTTTTAACATGACTGGTGGATGTTAACCGCTACTCTTTGGGCGGCTAAGTTATTTCTTGGTTAAAGTGCTGGTTTGGACCACATCATAACCTATAATTTCGAATTTCATAATTTTTACCGGAAATCAAAGGAACTGTTGAATCAAAACCTATACAACTGGGCTGGTTTTGAAGGAGAGTGAAACAAAATACATGCTTGTGTTTGTTTGAAGGTTGTAGACAATGATGTATCTTGAGTGTAGGGTAAAGATAAGGGTTTTCACCCCTATTTTACCTTCACCCTATAATTGTTATATTTAAGATTAGTAATTAATAATTGTTATTCTTATGAACACATATTTCATTGATATAGGATATGAACCCATATTATAATAATAATTATTAAACATTTACTATAACAATGACAAATACCGTTACAGTTCAAGTTTAAGTTCAACTTAGTTTAGTATTTATAAAGACTGATTAGATATAGATAGTGTTAGTAAGCATAATAGCTATAGAGGCTGTATACACCTAAATGTAGTGCTAAAATAAAAACTACCTTTTTTATAAAGTGCCTCTAATCTTCTCTATCACCAATACCCGATAGTTCTACTATATGGCGATCCTGCCAGTCCAGTTCTACTACATGAGTAATAGATGAATCAGTATTCACCTGGAGACGACTGGAGATACTTACCAGTTGAAACGTTGTGATATGAAAAACTAAAGGCAATGGGAGTCCAAAACACATCTATTACTCAAAATACATGCTTGTTATAATTAAAAAAAAAAAAGTAAATTTTGACATTTACCCCGTGGGCGACGTAGGTCACAAGCATGGTTCCAGCGTTTCAGCAGATTTCAGCTAGGAAACTTCTAGGCACCTTGGGTCACAGGCTTCTATTACGAACACTAGCCTGAAACGCTGAAACTAATAGGTGAGTTCTTTTTAGTTACTTATGAACAGCAAAGCAAAGCCAACGGCTAAGTTGAACGTTCTATTTTAATAAAAAGATAAAAATATACCTTACCTCAGCAAAGATTTCTTCCTCTCCTCTTGCTGCGGTTACTTAACCGCTTAATGTGAAATATAGAGTGACATACTTAACCGCGGCAAGGGAGAAGGAAAACTTCTTTGCTGAGCTGATTCATATTTTTAAAAGGTGTCGCTCTTTTTTACCGTCTAATCGACGGTGACCGAAAAGATTTACCCCTGAATTTGTCAAGCAAGGCATATCTGTTGACAAAAAAGTGTTTCCAAAAATTGTCCCCGTAATTTTGGTCTCTATCCCTTATAAAGGTTTCCCCACCATTATTTTGATTGATTTTGAAAGACGCCATCAGCTTACGCCTTAGTGTCACATGCCTGTCATGATCAGTTTGGAGGGAGTTTGCTCCCCCGAATTTTTCAAAATATCTAATGTTTTGAAATCTTCCAAAAATTCATACTCCGACGCTCTACTATGCAGGCTACTCCTACTGCTAACTCTTTCTTTGCTCATTTTGTTTACTTTGTAAAATTTCTAAATTGTCCAGGGATGCCAGGCCGCCGGGAGACGACCGAAAAACAAACTACTTGACGCTACAAGTAGTCTGTCAGTGAATGGTCCCACCACCTTTTACCCCGCTAGCTGGAAATGCTAACAGCCACTCAATGCGTGTAAAGAAAAGGGAGCATTTATTTAAGAATAAAATTTTACGGGAAATTTGCCACTTTCTGAAATGGCACCAGTGCGAAGCCGGGGCGGGTCGCTAGTAATACATAAAAACATTCCCCTTAAATCACTCTATCTATTAAAAAAAAACCGCTTCAAAATCCGTTGCGTAGTTTTAAAGATTTAAGCATATATAGGTAGGGACGGACGGACAGACAGCGACAGCGACTTTGTTTTATACTATGTTAAGATAAGTGGAATCTTATTTTTTGTCAATAAAACCGTTGAAAAATCTTTAAAGTTGGCACGGGCGCGTCCAACAGGAATAAAATATAATGCAAAATATTTTATTCGATATCACGGAGGGCTTAGTCGTTATATTATTTGTCTGTCGATTTTAATTTTAATTTTTTCAGGGTAAGTCTGTCCTTTGTAAGTAAGTTCGCCCTAAATAAGCTACTATTTTATTTACAATAAAAAGGAAAACCCTATATGAACAAAATTAAAATCTTTTAAGATTTTGAAAAATCCTATATACCAAACTAACTAAGATTGCCCGCTAAGATATTTTAGCTATTATTAAAACTGTATCGCTATGTACGCGCGACGAACTTTAAAAGTATAAATCTATGTCACACTATAAGAATAACCTAACTTTTCAAGTGTACTCCGGAGCCTAATTTCTATAGGTCTGCGGTGTCGGCGTGCCTTTTGCAAAGGTCTTAAATTAAATTTTAAAGAGAAAATTTCCTGAAATAAAGAGAAAAAATTCTGTAAAATTTTTATTTAAAGGGTATATAGGCTTCTATACCACTTCGGCCAGGCACCACCTGCAAGGCCAGGATAATGCTGTCTAATTGGTTTTCGAACTGTGACTATTCTGTCTAATACGTTTTACCAAGCCGTTTCCTACGATGAAGGCTTTTTACGTGCGCTAACGTTTAGACTAGTCTGACAACACGGCTGTAGTTCTTTTTTATTTTTACTATTTCGCCAAAAGGCTCTTCTTGCTTCTTTTCTTCACTCTATATAAAAACGCACTTTATATAGATCGCTGAGAATTTAATTAGACCTAGGGGTTATGAGGGATGCCCCAATGGTAAAATTAAACCCTCGTTACTTCTTCAATAAAGAAAGAAAAGCTAACAAGTATAAGGATGATACTTATCAGTTTTCGAAATTCAAAGATAAGCAACGGACGAATCGCGTGGTTCCAGGGTACGCACTGGAAATAATATGACGCTGATTGAAGGTCTGCGGTGCTCCTAATTCTGAAAAGTCAAAAATTGATTAGCTCCTGTTGTAGCGACTTAAAAAAGTCGGTAGAGTAGCGAATTTCTGGTCCTGTAGTACGGTCCTTGGCGAAGCGAATTTACAAATTCGGGCGAATGAACACGTAGAGGGTCTCCAGTTGACTACTTCTTGAATTACGGGATTCATTGTTCTGAATTATTGAGAATTCGGGCGTATGAACGCGTTGAAAGTCTCCAAGCAACTGAAATACTGAATTATGTAGTCCAAATGAGCCTCTCCGAAGATTCCTATCAGCGGCTGCAAGGCACGTCCGTCTGAATGAATGGGAGCGACTGAAAATTTGGCTATGTTGAGCCGTTGAATGACTGTAATCGACTCGCTGTAAATTTTTTGTCAATATCTCTCATCGAACCCTGAAATGATAAAAATCTCCCACGTTGCAAAAACGAAATTTTCGTAGAAGCAATAAACATTGCAATTGTTGGTACCTTGCACCGGTTATTTTCTCTTCTTTGACTAAATAAAACTAGAACTTTTACTAAAAATGGACTGTATATTATTCTAGGATTTCTAACCTAACACCATGGCCGACGGTTCGTCGTAAAGTCAAAAGTCTTCCTCCCCTATCATGATGACATTATTGCCACAACGAGCCACAACCACTAGAGATAAAAAAAATAAAAGTTCCTTAAAACCAAACATACCGCCGGCCTTGAAAGCCACTGCTTTCTAAACTTAAACCTAACCAAACTTAAATCGTAATCGTTAAAACAATATTCCGCATTAAGGCATATACAAAAGCCTAAACGAAATAACAAATTCTTAACACATACACAGGTATACTTATTAATTGTAAATGAACAATTTTGCATGCATATAAACCAACATTAACTACTTCCGGTCGCATTAAAGTCTGACCAACAGGGTATTACCCTCTTACTACCTCCCTTTTTATAAAGGAACACTACATTTATTGTTTAATGCCTTCGCTAGACGCTTCGGTGGGAAGCACGCATAATTTTTGCACCGCGCGTTTTATCACCCCACTAGCGGTACGAACACTTGCAACCCGAACGACTCCATCAGTCCCAGGGTGCACAGCCACAACTCTGCCAAGGCGCCAATTAAGAGGCATAATGCTTTCCTCTTTTAGAACTACTAAAGTTCCGACATCAATGTTTTTAACAGAACCTTGCCACTTGCTTCTTTGTTGTAAAGTGGTCAAATACTCCGAACTCCAGCGTTTCCATAGGTGTTGAACAACATGCTGGAGAAGATGGAACTGCTTTAAACGGTTACATGGGCTACTAGTAACATCTTCTTGTAGCAAGGCATTGAGAGGTTCCCCAATTAGGAAATGGCCAGGGGTCAAAACTTGAAGATCATTAGGATCAGAGGACAGAGGTGTTAATGGCCGCGAATTCAACACCGCCTCTACTTGCGAAAATACAGTCGATAAATCTTCAAAGGTGAAAGATCTATCGCCAACCACCCTTATAATGTGATATTTTGCCGATTTTATTGCGGCTTCCCAAAGTCCGCCTTGATGGGGAGATTTGGGTGGGATAAAATGCCACTCGATTTTATTCTCTAAACTATAATTTTTAATGGCATTATCCCTTTGAACCTTATCTAGAGTTTCCCTTAACACCTTTAATTTATTATTAGCTCCCACGAAGTTGGTTGCATTGTCTGAATAGATGCGTTTACATAAACCTCGCCGCGAAACGAATCGCTTTAAACAGTTAAGAAAGGCATCAGAGCTTAAATCTCCTACTAATTCTATATGAACAGCTTTAGTGACGAAACATACGAACAAACACATATATCCCTTTACTATAGCCCTATTTCGTAGTTTACCGTCTTTAATATTAAATGGTCCTGCGTAGTCAACACCACAAACAGAAAATGGACGCTGTGGTACGGTCCGGTCTCTGGGTAAATTTCCCATTTTCTGATTTAAGGTGGTAGGATTTACTCGAAAACATACGCGACATTTTGATAGAACACTTCGAACTTCTCGTCTCCCGTTAATAATCCAGAATCGTTCCCTTAATGATGCCAAAATGGCTTGCGCCCCTGCATGAAGTTGTTTCTGATGTTGATCAGAAATTATTAATCTAGTAAGAGTGTGCCCCTTTGGCAGAACCATGGGATGTTTTACATAATATAACTCACTTGATTTTTCTAGACGACCGCCAACTAAAATTAAATTATTTTTATAGAACGGATCGAGAGACTTTAATTTACTGTTTTTTGCTACACAACCATTTTCCTGTAACGAACGTATATCTGACGCAAATTCTTGTGTTTGAGCTAATTTTATCAAGAGAATTAAGGCATCATCTAACTCGGATACGGTTAAAGTTTTGTTATATTGTCTATTCCCTGATTTACATTTTAGGTTTTTATAAAACCTTAAACACCAACCTAGTAATTTTGTGAGTTGAAATAGTGAGTTTTTCAAAAGAAAAATCGATTTGTCCACGACCGTGGTTGACAGTATTACCTTTTTATTTCGTTCCTCAGGCAAAATGCTGGGATTTTCTATTTGACATTTAGGCCAATATTTTTGCTGCTGAGCCAACCATATCGGACCATGCCACCATAAGTCCAAGTGCTTGAGTTGACTTGGATTTACGCCACGAGATATTATATCCGCGGGGTTATCCCCTGACATTACGTGATTCCACTGTTCATATTTACTTAAAGTTTGAATTTCGGCAACGCGATTAGCCACATAAATCTTCCATGAGGAAGGTTCATTAGCCAGCCATGATAAAACTATAGTGGAATCCGTCCAGAGAAAAGTTTTTTGCACCGTTATATCTAATGTTTCTAAAACCTTATGCACAAGTCGAGCCAACAAAAGAGCTCCGTTTAGCTCGAGTCGCGGAATTGTCGTGACCTTAATTGGTGCTACTCTAGACTTTGCGCAGAGAAGTCTAATCATAACATTTCCTTGCGCATCTACTGACCTAAGATATACGCATGCGCCATAAGCATTTTCACTTGCGTCGCAGAATCCGTGAATTTCTGTATAAAGTACACCGACGATGATGCACTGTCTTGCTACCTTTATAGATGCCAACATATCTAAGTGAGTATAAAAGTTATTCCAAAGCGTAATTAAATCTAATGGTATAGACTCGTCCCAACCTAGTTGCAACTGCCATAATTTTTGCAAAATAATTTTTGCTACTATTGTAACTGGTCCTACTAGCCCAAGCGGATCAAAAATTTGTGAGATCGTGGACAATATCATACGCTTTGTTATGGAACAACTATAAGATGAATTAGTTTTTATAGTGTATTCTATTGTATCATGATTAGCCCCCCAAAATAAGCCCAATGTTTTTATTGTGTCGTTATCAGTGATAACATAATTAGAACTATTATTTTTTTTGCTTGCTAAGGCTTGCAAGACTTCAGGCTTGTTTGAACACCACTTTCGTAGGGGAAAGCCGTATTCAGCTAAAGTTTGCGCTAGTGCCTTCCCTATCTTGATTGCCTCGTTAATAGAAGGTATGCTAAAAATTAAATCGTCTACATAAAAACATTTTGAGATAATTTTGCTTAACTCAGGAGATTCCTCCTGTATATTATTTGCGACTTCCTTTAAGCATCTTGTCGCTACAAAGGACGCGGACGCCGTTCCGTAGGTAACCGTATTGAGTCTAAAATGCTCTATTTCTAACGTCGGCTCTTTTCGCCAAATAATTCTTTGTAAGTCGCGTTGTTGTGGTTCTACATTAACCTGTCGGTACATTTTTGCGATATCAGCTGTAACAACAACTTCGTGCTGTCGAAATCTGACTAAAATTTCAAAAAGTTCGTCTTGTATAGTAGGGCCAATTTTAAGAACATCATTTAACGATACCCCACTAGTCGACTTTGCGCTCGCATCAAACACGACCCTTAACTTAGTAGTTGTACTAGCATTATTGAAAACTGCGTGATGAGGTAAATAAAATACGTTGTTTTCAGTATCGATTTCCGTATCGGGAATTTTGCTCATATGACCCAAACTGCTGTACTCTTCTATAAATTCGCTATAGTTTTGTTTTAAGATCGGATTCTTAACAAATTTCTTTTCTAGTGAATACAAACGATTTTTTGCCTGTTCGAGAGAATCCCCTAAAGTACTAACAGCTGGTTTTAGTGGCAAATCAACACAAAATCGACCAGTTTTATCCCTTTCTACGGTTTCCACGAAATGTTTTTCGCACTCTAACTCTTCTCGCGAATAAATTTTCTTTATAGGAAACTCTTCAACTGCCCAAAACTTTTCTAACTGGTCCTGTAATGCTTGAGAAGTGAAATGACAGTAAGACTTATTGCTAGATTGATTATTGTTTGTTGTATACAATGGTCCAGAAATCACCCAACCTAATACCGTTTTTTGCAAAACCGGATTTTGTCTACCTAGTCTAATCTGGCCAGCGCACAACAAATCGTAAAAAATGCCAGCTCCTATTAAAATGTCAATTCGGGCTGATTTATCAAAATGAGGATCGGCTAACTTCAAATTCGATGGAATATTCAAATCCGAGCCGTCGAATGAACATGATGGTATATTCGCGGTTACATTTTCTAATATCAAAAACGAAGCATGAGCTGTATAATTATTATGAACTGATTTTATTATACTATTAATTTGAGAGTCTATTTTAGTTATCAGTTCATTTATTCCGGAAATAGGTATGTTTATTTTTTCAATCTTTAAGTCTAAGAGTTTTGCTAAATCTCGCGTTATCAAATTAACCTGCGACCCGCTGTCTAATAGCGCTCTACATTTAACATATTCATTTTTTGAGTTTTTAATTTCTATTACTGCTGTAGAGAGAATTATTTGACCGGGACGTGAAAGACCCCTACATGACGTTGCTACAATGGCATTATCGTCCACCGCTTCCGTATCGTTAACTGATAGATTAGCACTAGTAAGTGCTACATTATTCGATTGCTCACCCGATTCCGCTTTATATTCTGGATGTAGCACGGTGTTATGTTTACCATGACACTTGCGGCAGCCGATTGACTTACAATCTTTGACTTGGTGACTTGACCTAAGACAGTTGTAGCATAATCGCATTTTTCTAACCTGCTCTGAGCGTTGCCCAATCGGCAACGCCAATAATTTCTCGCAGAAATAAACAAAATGAGCACCTTTGCAGAACTCACACTTGACTCTTGTAGAGTTTCTATCTTCTACCGCGGCATAGGCACTCCTACGTACCTCACTTCCTCTAGCTGTGCCTTTAAAACCTTTACTATTATAATCTACTGTGCTTAATACGCGGGCTTTATTCTCTAAAAATTCCGTGAATTTAGTTAAACTTGGGTTTCCGCCAAATTCTGTTAGCGACTTTTCTTCCCATTCCCTTTTTGTTTCAAAGTCCAATTTCTTACTTATAAAGAAGATTATAAGTCTATCCCATTTTTCTACTGGTTCACCTAATGTCTTTAGTGCCCTAATATGTTTTTCAATACTATCGACTAGCCCCTGTAATAGTTGATGCGATTCTCTATTTAACACGGGAATGTCAAACAGGGATTTTAGATGTGTTTGAATAATTACAGGTATATTGTAAAATCGTTTTTTCAGCAATTCCAACGCTACTAAATAATTGTCATTTGTTACTTCTAAGCAGTCTAAAACCCTTTTTGCTTCCCCTTCCAAAGAATCTATTAAATAATAAAATCTTTGTATGTTATCTAAACTATTATTTTTATGCACAAGCGTTTGGAATGTCTCAAAAAACTGTGGAAATTGACTATAATCTCCTCCGAATTTAATCAAATTTAAACTAGGTAGCTTTACCGCAATTGACTGTTGTTGTGAACTGAGTTGCGTACTCGTATTTACGATAGGGATCCGATCATTTTCGTCGACCTTTTCTATATATTCTCTACCCGCTGCAATACATTTATAATAAAGCTGTTCAAGTTCGTCACTATCCCTAATATCAATTTTTGGCTCCTCTAATAACTCTATCTCAATTAGAATTTCCTCAACGTCACTCAAAAGAGGTTCTATTCTTTGCAATCGCACTTTTAATTCAACCAACTGCGTGGTGCCCTCAAGCTTGGATAAGAAAGTGGCAAATTTATTAAGTTGTTGCTTAATTTGATCATACTTTTTTACAAGTCGGTTTGCTTGTTCCTCTTTTTCAGCTACAGCCGTTTTCTTACCCATCTTGGTCTTATATTACTAACTAAACTATATAAAAAATATTGTTTACTACAGTGTAACACTAAACACGGTACACTCTAACCCTATAAACTCGTTGGCTTCCTAGACCGCCCTATGCAGCCACACTCTATGAGAAGATTGTTCTAGCTAGCCTCGTACTAAGGCGCCACCTATGACGTAATCAATGTCGACCGATCTACCTTTTTATAATCTATAAGCTCTACTACTACCTCTTAAAACAAACCCGTGTGGCAAATTATTCCCAAATCACCCATCAGTATCGTATAATTTTTCGTTCTACTCTAAACTATCTAAATAACTGAATATTACAATTTACTAGTCATCAACACCTCGGTTAAGGCTAGGAAAATGGATAAGGGATGGGGACTTACGTGTGCCTTGGTACCGCCGGCCTTGGCTCTCTAATTTTCAACAAAACACTGCTGAAAAACCTACAAATTCCATACGGACGAAGGATCAACTTTTGTTGGTACCTTGCACCGGTTATTTTCTCTTCTTTGACTAAATAAAACTAGAACTTTTACTAAAAATGGACTGTATATAATTCTAGGATTTCTAACCTAACACCAGGCTAGGATAACTTAAATGGTGAAGGTCGTCCCCTGTTCGTTTAATTTAGCCCCCCGGTCGCTAGTGGCGCTATTGTAGGAATTTTGTTTTATAAGGTTGTTCATCTCCTAACGTTGGTAGGAACAGAATATTCATTTAGAATGAGCATGGCCAACATTCTGTACCTCTCTCTCTCTCTGTACCTGCATAATATGTGCGAGAAAGATAAAAATATGGCTTGTTGTGACAGATCCTGAAGTCTTACCTGGACTGGTGAAAGATTGTCATTGTCATTTTATGATTGATTTGTAAAATATATAAAAAATAAAGTTATTATTAAATAATTATTCATATATAATTTATAAACTTAACATGGCGCAGTCGGTAGTTTGAGAATTGTAAATAGGTATATATTTAATATGTCGCGACCAAAGAAATCGGGAAGAAAAACCAAGGCAATTAACAAGAGCGTGGAACCTCCTGAAGACTTCATTAATGTCGCCCAACGATTGGAAAGTACAGCGAAAGCTATTAAAGATATAGAAAGAAACTTTACTTCACAACTTAATGAACTACAAGGTACAATAACTAGTTTATTAAATAAAAACTTTGAAAATAACACGGAATTGTTAGAAAATTCTACAGAAAATAATAATATAATAATGTAAGCTGTTTTTTTATGTAAACCATATTTATGTAAATATCTAATATTAATAAATCTTGTCGCCATATCAAAGAAACGTTGTTATAATTTCCTTTCGTTCTCCCAAATTATTTTAACTTGAATCAGATGTTTCGCGCTTCAAACTTTTCCGTTAAGTTGGAAGCGCGAAAATTTGAATTCAAAGTAATAATAAAATTTAAATTTTTATGCTTGGCGCCTACCCCCACCACGACTATATTTAGTTTTTCCACCGGTCGCATGTGGCGCTATCAGGGAACCAATTTAGTATGTTAAGTTGCCTATCTATCCTTGAGAGCGCGCAACTCGCTTGTCTATGCCTAATGGTAAGGCCACACGGGCGGAAAAGGCGGAGAAGCGGAACCTAAATAAGCTATGCGATTGGCCAGCAGTCGGCCATCTTTAAGAAATTTCAGTTACGCCGATGATCCGCCAAAAGTTGGTTTTGTTTAACTTTTTGCGGAATTGTTAGGTTAGTTTGTTGTTTACAAGTTGTGTTTATTATATAATTTTTGTAATCTTTTATTAAATTATTGCTGACACCATACAACTGTCGTCTTTGATCTTCTGTAAGGATATCCCTAACCCAGCACTTCCTTTGTACTTTTTCTTTTTCGGTTTCTTTAGTCATTAAATACAATTGGGATTGCGAATATCTTTCGCCGAAAAGCATTTCTCGTTATGTTATTGCATTTTTTGTATTTAACTACAAGTGCACCTATAGCTAATAAAAGCGTGTCGCTATTTAAAGAGTTCATAATTAACAGATTGAGAGTTTTATTCTTTTAAATCACATCGAGCTCAACTAGCTAACTAAAAAAAAGTAAAAAGCAAGGTTATAGGTTCTATTTTTTTAGGTTAGTTGTTTACCATACGCCCTAGTTTTTGAATTCGACGTGGAGACGTTCCGCTAAAAACGGCGGATTTGCGCTTCTCCGCGATTTCCGCCCGTGTGGCCTTACCATAACACCATGGCCGACGGTTCGTCGTAAAGTCAAAAGTCTCACAGAAAAATAAAGGGTTTAAGAAATGTCGCGTTAATGCTATTGCGTCGAATCATGAGCCATCTATGAGCCACCTGGCATTACTAATTTTGTCGGTTTCATCGGTACAATGGCAAATGACTTTACCGACTTAGCAGGTGACAGTATCGGTAAAAAAGATAGCGTTTTTATCGAACGATACTGGCGGGAATATTTAAAAAGATTAGTTTGTAATATCATAATTATTGAATTTTGAAAAATATTTCTTTAAGTAATTGTTTCCAAATAATAATTATGGACAAGACTACATATGCGTTATAAAACAAAAAAATTAAATGTTAATCTTCTTTAAAATATGTATAGGCGTGCTCATTTCTTATTTTGAAACAATTACTTAAAGAAATATTTTTCAAAATTCAATAATTATGATATTACAAACAAAACCTATTTTACTTATTATTATGACTATAAATTGCTTAAATATATTTCCAAACATCCTAAACGAAACAAGGATTATTATAGAAAAACATTTATTAAAATTTTAAAAACTACTACTATGTATATTAGAAATTCCATTCCTAAAGTCTAATCTGAGATCAAAAATTAAGTATGCAAAATCATGCAGTTCTGTTGACTGCAACAGCCACCAGACACCAAATGGTCCCAGGGGCCAGCAGCAGCGGCACTCAGGGTAGTGGAAGTATCCTGAAAAAAAGGGAAAACAAAAGCAGTATCTATTCGTATCGAGCTGTAAAAATCAGATGGCAAAAAGTGGTATTCGCAAACATAAAACTTTACACAGTTTACATCATAAATAATTTTACAGATATCTATCCAGGCTTTAGGTACACAGCTGTTTATTTTTTTCAGGAAAAGAAAACAAATTTATAGGAACGTAGTTTTCAATAAACATTGGGCCATAACTTAAATAATTACTCAGACAATTTGGGAATTTGCACGAATACCTGGCTCTACCTACCTTCGCCATAATTTTAAAACTTTTGATTTTAGATTTGTGTGCCTCTTATGCAAAATGTAAGTTAACATAGCCCCAAAGTAAATGCAAAAGTTTGATGAAACCAAAATCAATGCTAATTCAGATTATTTAAGATTCTGCTTAAAAGGTACACAAATATCTTATTCTTATTACTATACAACCTATCCCGCTTCAACCCATGCAAGATCCCCAACCATATCTATAAAGTCAGTGACAAAATGATTATTATAAATGTAACAGTTAATAGTTTAATGAGATCACAGGTGCCATGCTAAAAAATGTACAATGTAACATAAAAATTAAAGAATTTGTAAGTTTTATTACAACGGGGTAAACACATTCAGAATTTAGGAATGGTACAACATAAATTCATAAAATACCTACATAACTTTCATACTTAATGCACCACAACTGACCTGTTCTCAGCTGGAATCTAACATTCAGATCAGAACACTTTGTCAACGACGGGATAGATATAAAAGATCTTGAAATTATAACATATAACATAATAAATATAACTGCCCTCTTTTGCTCGATAAAATAGGGTTGCCTTCAAGAGAAACACATCTCAGGAATACCATTTCGATATTTCCTCATAGAACTAACTATGGCCAAAATAATTTTATATCAAGCTCAGGCAGACTGACTGGTCAGTGAACATCCCAGACTTGATTTATTTTCAAACAGATCCAATGTAATGCAACGGCAACAATGGGGTGCCCCAGACGATACATTGATTATAAAAGATTAATGAAATAAGAAGTTACGGCCCGGATTGTTATAACCATAAAGTACCTTAGTATATATTTTATTTATACTGGTAAACCCAGCAGTTTTGATACTATACGGTCTTCATTTTAATAGCCTTGCCTGACTGGTACCCCCAAATGAATTATAAAAAACACTTATTACAATAATTTCAAATTACTTGTTATTGTGCAAATGAATTGATGTATATGACTTATATGAGTATAAATTGCAATAATAATAACTACTACTATGATGTACCGAGTATACCAGCCATAAATCAGACCTCAGTTTGTCCATGTCTATACTGAAGTTACTATTCTTATGAGAATAATGCTACCCAAGTGTCCCTTCGGTCAAAATTGTATGAATAATTTATAAATTGTGAAGGAAACTTTGTTGAGAAACTGTTAATTAGATTGTGATGATATGGGTGATATTATGTAGTAAAAGAAGGCCGAGGTATACCTGTTATGTATTTTGAAACTTTGACCCACTGACCTTGAAGGTATAAGCAATTTTGTGGAAGGGTAGTGAAGAAAACCCTTAAAAATATTAATAAATACAAGGTATACTTACATTGCATGTCCAAGAAAATATCCAAACTACCAAAAACTAGACCCAGGATGGCGTGGCGTGGCGTAGCGTCTCCCATAAAAATTCCATTTAACATTGACCCACACATTGACCTACAACAGATAAACTTCAATTACCAAAAAGTAATTTTAAAAAAATTGTCACCTTAACTTACGTGTAAACATAACACTTCCTTCCATTTAAAACAGTCTACTTATTCCAACAAAAAAGCGATCAGCGGACATGAACACACCATAAACAAACTAAGAAAATGGCTGAATGGAATTTTGAATTTGAATGGCATTGAAGGCATTGGCAAGGCGATCGATAAAGGCGATGCTAAAAACAGTGTGACCAACCAACACCTTTGTCACTAAGAAGTTGGGATTTTAATAAAATTTACAACAGAAATCTTGTAAATTAGCTAAAAAGAATTAATTATAATTTCTAATAACGTCAATAATAATAATTTTACAAAAAGTTGCATAAACAACGAGGATTATTAATAAAACTAAACTTTTAGTGTAAAAACACAAGTCCCTAGTTGATACGTATGCCCCCCTGCCCCACTGATTCGTCCTGGCCAGGTCTTGTCGTGGCCTCCTATATCAGTGACACCCCCCTGAAAAGTCTTCCTCCCCTATCATGATGACATTATTGCCACAACGAGCCACAACCACTAGAGCATAGACAAGCGAGTTGCGCGCTCTCAAGGATAGATAGGCAACTTAACATACTAAATTGGTTCCCTGATAGCGCCACACGCGACCGGTGGAAAAACTAAATATAGTCGTGGTGGGGGTAGGCGCCAAGCATAAAAATTTAAATTTTATTATTACTTTGAATTCAAATTTTCGCGCTTCCAACTTAACGGAAAAGTTTGAAGCGCGAAACATCTGATTCAAGTTAAAATAATTTGGGAGAACGAAAGGAAATTATAACAACGTTTCTTTGATATGGCGACAAGATTTATTAATATTAGATATTTACATAAATATGGTTTACATAAAAAAACAGCTTACATTATTATATTATTATTTTCTGTAGAATTTTCTAACAATTCCGTGTTATTTTCAAAGTTTTTATTTAATAAACTAGTTATTGTACCTTGTAGTTCATTAAGTTGTGAAGTAAAGTTTCTTTCTATATCTTTAATAGCTTTCGCTGTACTTTCCAATCGTTGGGCGACATTAATGAAGTCTTCAGGAGGTTCCACGCTCTTGTTAATTGCCTTGGTTTTTCTTCCCGATTTCTTTGGTCGCGACATATTAAATATATACCTATTTACGATTCTCAAACTACCGACTGCGCCATGTTAAGTTTATAAATTATATATGAATAATTATTTAATAATAACTTTATTTTTTATATATTTTACAAATCAATCATAAAATGACAATGACAATCTTTCACCAGTCCAGGTAAGACTTCAGGATCTGTCACAACAAGCCATATTTTTATCTTTCTCGCACATATTATGCAGGTACAGAGAGAGAGAGAGGTACAGAATGTTGGCCATGCTCATTCTAAATGAATATTCTGTTCCTACCAACGTTAGGAGATGAACAACCTTATAAAACAAAATTCCTACAATAGCGCCACTAGCGACCGGGGGGCTAAATTAAACGAACAGGGGACGACCTTCATCATTTAAGTTATCCTAGCCTGCACTAGAGATAAAAAAAATAAAAGTTCCTTAAAACCAAACAGCAATCACAAAACACCAACTAAGACAAACGTTATTTGCATGTTAATTGAACGAAACGGGAATGACGTTTAACCGATCGCCATCTTAGGTGGCAGGGGTGAGGAAGGCAGGGGAACGCTGAATTTTAATTGCAGGTTAGTAAATTAATTTTTTAATGTTTGTTTACTTTGCTTCTTAATTTTCTGAGAAAAATTATGTTTATTCTAGACGATTAAAAACAGCAAAGCAAACAACATTAAAAAATTAATTTACTATAAAAAACAATAAGGCTTCTAGAAAAAAAAACGACCATATTTTGTTTATAATTTATTTCAATTTTAGATCACAAAAGATCTTAATGCAGAAGGCATAACTTCCAATGAGTCTAATACAAGACGAATTTCTGATAACTATATGAACTTCTGGTACGAACTAGTTACGGAACATTGTACTATCAAAAATAAAAGTATCCTGAGGGATTAAAGGTGGTATTCAGAGTCGACTAACTTCCTGGGCCTGTATAAAAATATAAGCCAAGGAAGCATCAAAGGTATCCACCAGTGACTCTTATTTCACCCTTCTTAGGTACAAGTTTAGAGTCACAGTGGTGTCGCTCAACGGCTTCCTTGCCTATGCTTTTCAATTTTGCAATATAGGGCTGGTCATTATTAAAAATAGGTCTTCATGTGGGGCAAGTCTTAATACGGTGGAGGTCAACATTGGGCTAGTCTTGTAGGTATGCATTAACATGAAACAAAAAAAAATTGGCAGAATAATCTCATACATTAGTAAAATTTTTGGTAATGTTTTAATACAAGAATTATTTTTAAATAGAAACTGAGAAAATTGTTTAATTGGTTTTAAATCTTTTATTACTGGGGTCATTAACTTTACTTTTATTAAAAATGTTATGGTTTTTATAGTGTCTAGCACTTAAAGTTTGATTTTGATTATTTTTATCTCTTAAATATTTGTAAACTGTTATCGAACATATAATTTAACAATTTCATTACATAATATGTCGTGTTGCTCACAGAAGCTAAATTTTTTAAAGTCATTTCCATAAATATTTAAAAATTTATCTTCTAAGTGAGAAATGCCACTATTATTAAGGAAACGATACAATCTCTCGTGGAATTACATGGAGTAAGCGAACTAGTTTGTCACTGGCATAAGTAGTCTAGTATTTTCATCATATTCTTTAAATGAAACAAATAAATACTGATTAGTTACGTCGCTAGAATACAAATTAGCAAGTTTCACAGTCAGGTACAGACTTTCAATTTCAAAGGTTATAAAAAATCATCCCTCCAAGAAACATTATTTGGAAGTAAATGGAATATTCTCGGCTGCAATATTTTTAGCTTAATAATAATATTACAATATACCTTAGTACTTACTCAGAGAAATACTAAGAACTTCAGTGACATTTTTAACATAAATAATAATGCCGGTGCGATAAAAATCACAAAAAAAAATAAAACATTTCCACAAGGCGGTCTAAAAAAAGAAAGGTTACGAAAACGAAACGTCAACAATGTCAAATTTTAATCGCACGTACGTCTCAATTGCTTTTGCACATACGTTCAATTCATTCATTCGGTTGCTCGTCAATGACGATGATTGACGTGCTGAGTGCCCTGAGCTGCTAGGGCTATACGGCCAGCTGCTGTCCCCTTAGGAAGCCGTGGAACTGCCCCCCAGGGTTAACTTTTCTTTTCTGTAATGAGAAAAACGAAATTCTGTGTTGGTAAGAGTAATTTAGAGAAGAACTACGACCTATATTTTAATTTGGCAAGCGTGCAAGAACTTGGAAAGCGATTTAACCCCAGTCAAATTAATGGAATGAAAGATGATATCATGCATGGTGATAGGTTGATGTTTGATGTCGATTATAAGTTTAGCATAAAATTCTTGGAAATGCGGTGCGTTCAGCATGCAGTCAAAGATGATATGCTGTAGATTTCCAACTTCTCCACATGAGCACAAGTTGTCTTCTCTGATATTGATTTTGTTGAGGTGAACTGGAGAGAGGCAGTGACCTGATCTTAACCGGTTTACTGTAGTAATTTCCCCTCTGGTTAAGTTTTTGTATCCCTTAAACCATGGTACTTTTAAGGGTTCCTCGACGGCGGCACTGTATTCTTTTCCTTTAAGCCGACCTACTTCCTTAAACTTAGTTGTCCATTGATTCCATATTTCCTTGTATATTCCTGGAAGAACATTTTTGAATTCCGGTTTTGGGGTATCCGGTTCCTGATGCATTCTACCCTCATTTGCTAGGTTGTCTGCCCTGTCGTTCCCAAAGATCCCAGTGTGACTTGGAATCCATGCAAGCTCAATGTGTGGGTTTTCTGTTAGTTTTTTCTTCACTAGTAGTACCATTTCTTCGCTTTTTGCTAGTATACCTTGTCTACTTATTTTTTGAAGTGCACTTAAAGAGTCCGAGAAGATGACTGCGTTTCTTATTCCTTTCTCCTCTAAAACTGTCAGTGCGGTGTATATTGCATAGACTTCGGCTGAGCATATTGTATGGAGTCTTGGTAGTCTTTTGGCGATGTTTATGTTTAAGACACTAGAGAATACTCCTATTCCAACTCTGCCCTCCTGATCTAGGGATCCGTCAGTATATACAAAATGATAGTTTTCTGGCCAGTTTTGTCTGGCCTCGGTGAGAAATTTCCTGTTGTTGTCTACTTCTTTGTTGAGTTCGAATTTTGTAAACTCATGGGGTTCCAGTTGTTCCTTCTTTTGGAATAGGAAACACGGAAGGTTAGGCAATGTTCTTGTATGGGGTAGGTGAGTGGCCACCATATCAAAGGCTTCTACTAAAGGTGGATTATTTCTCCAGAAAGTGGTCCTGTTGTTGTAGTCAGCATAAAATCTTATTATCTGTCCTGTAAGGTGATTTTCGTGGGCCATATTTTTTGCGACAAACTTGGTTGCTAGCCAGTGTCTTCTAAGTTGTAGGGGTAATTCTGCAGATTCGCTGAGTAGAATGTTGGTAGGAGTGGATCTCATGAGACCTAGTGCGACCCTTATGGCTTGGAATTGGACTCTATCCAGTTTTATTAGTAGTTGCTTTGAACACCTAGCTAGAAAAATGCTTCCATAATCTAAGTGTGATCTTACCATAGCCTTGTAAATATCATCAGTAGTGAGCTTGGATGCGCTCCCCACCAGGTCCTGCAAAGGCATCTCATTATATTAATTCCTTTTTGGGCTTTCACACACATATGTTCTACCTGGTTTCTCCAATTTAATTTATTGTCGAGATAGATGCCTAAATATTTAGCTGATATTTTCCATTCGATTTGTTGATTGTTGAAAATTAAATTATTCTGTGGAATTAGCCCTTTGGCATTGAAAAAAATTGCTGTTGACTTGATCGGTGAGACTGAAAGCCCGTGTTCTTCCATCCAGATTCTTAGGTTTTCCAGTGTTGCATTTAGGGAATCTATCATGACATCTGTGTTCTCTCCAGTTATTAGTAGTGCTATGTCATCGGCATATTTGATGAGTTTGACATTTCTGACTACAACTCGTTTGGATGAATCTGTATAAACATTAAATAGTGCCGGCGACATTGGTGACCCCTGTGGGAGTCCCCGAAAGGTCTCCCGGGGTCCAACCAGTGTTCCGGTCGCTGGGTCCTTGACATAGATTGTCCTGTTCTTAAGGAATTTCATTATTAAATTGGTTAACTGAGTGGATAGTCCAATTTCTTGGAGTTTGTTATACATCTTGTGTATTATTACATTATCGTAGGCTGCTGTTACATCGAGGAGTACCAGTATTGATTTTCTTTTTCTCGACAAGCCTCCCTCAATTTGAGTATAAATTGTGGCTAGGTTTTCCATCACTCCTTTTCCCTTTCTAAAGCCCATTTGTAGTGGATCGAGAATTTGTCTATTTTCCAGTTGCCATTCTAGTCTGTTTTTAATCATATTCTCTAGTGTCTTGCCTGTACATGAGCCTAGGCTTATGGGTCTCCATCCTGAGACTTCAGCATGATTTTTTCCTGGTTTTGGTATCGGGTGAACAACTTGTGTTTTCCAATCTTCTGGTAGGCCCGAGTTGACATTACTTAGTAGCTCATTGAAGCATGTTAATAGCTTTTGTCTATTGTTTTCAGGGAGATTTTGGAGCATGGGGTATGATATCTTGTCCAGACCAGGTGATGAGTTCCGTTTATTCTGAAGGCTGGTTACTAGTTCCTCCATGGCGAAAGGCTCCTCTACCATATTTGGAAGAATTACATTTTGTGGTTCTTCGGGTCTTATGTTAGGTGTTAGAGACTTAATTAGTCGTTGGCCAATATTCGCATTAAGTACGTTCTTGTTCACTTTCTGTTGTCTGGATTTAGCAAACCTTTTAACAGCTTTCCATACTTCTGAGATCGGAGTATCTACAGAAATGTTTTGGCAGTATTCTTGCCATCCCTGTCTTCTACTTTCCCTAAGGATCCTTCTTGTTTTGGCTTCTTGTCTTCTATATTTTATAAAGTTCTCTGTGGTTTTGGCTCTCATGTATGTCTGCAGCGACTCTTTTTTTTCCCTCATTGCCATGGAGCAACCTTCATTCCACCACTGATGTTGAGCTTTGTAGTTCCTGAAACCGGATTTCTTTTTTGGGATGGTTTCGTCTGCTGCAGCTATAATTATCTTTTTTATTTCCTCATAGCTGTCACCTTCCATACTTTGTGTTTTCTCCTCTATTTGCCGTCGGTACCTTGTCCAGTCTGCTTTTTTAGTATTGTACCTGATTAGTCTATTGTCAACCTTTGTTTCCGTAGACCTGATGTGATTGTCGTATTCAACTAAAACTGGGAAGTGATCACTGTACCCTATGTCATCATCGATCATAAATTCCAGGTGATTGACCAGTTCTGGAGAGCATAGTATGATATCAGGGGCACTTGCCCTGCCTTCTGGGGGTGTAAGTCTGGTTGGTGCTCCGTTGTTAACGAACACCATGCCGCTGTGGTCTAGGAAGTCCATAAGTGTCTCACCGTTTCTGTTGTTGAAGCCCGAGCCCCAAGCCATATGTTGACTATTTAGATCTCCTAAAATTACGATTGGTTTGTGTGCTTGCTGAACTTTATCCACGATTGATTGAAGGGCAGGAAGGTTTAGTCTAATGTCTGGTGGGACGTACATGCTTACTATGCAAATATGTTCGGTTTCAATTGCTACTATTTGCCATCTTGCGTCCACTCTGATTGTCTGCATGTCTATTGTTCTAAAAGCGATATGGTTCCTAATAAATATGGCCACACCCCCGTATCCGTCATCTCTGTCATTTCTGACGACTTGGAATCTTGATATATTGCTAGTGTTGTTAGTTTTTAACCAGGTTTCATTAAGACAGACTATGTCCGACTCATTCTTTCTTATAAGAGAAATCAAATTATCTTTGTTGGTATTATAGCTTCTAATATTCCAGTGTAATAAGTTTAGTTTCATGCTGTTTTTTGTTAATTTTCAACTTTGTGTACTATAACTAAATTAACCTACTATTAATTCTACTTCTACTACTACTACTAGTTCTAACTGTATGTACAAAGGCTTTTATCTAATAATTCTTTTGTGATGGAGCTTCTTTCTCTTCGTTTCGCTTCTCTTCTACTTTCTGACTAGCTACGTTTTTGTTTTTATTTTTCCCTGAATAAAGTTTTGAGTGCTCTGGGATTTGAAAGTCATCTGTTCCGCTAAGGGTGTTGTTAATATTTACTTCCATGCTTTCGTCTGACCATCTAAGCTCCTCCTCTTCATGCTGTGTTCTTTGCGAACTCGTGTATGTATGGAACTGTGGGATTTCTTCTACTCTGACTCTAGCTGATGGTGGAAAAAGACATTCCCTGTGGGCATCCTTATCATATCCCTTGTTATCAGGGCTGGTGGGATAGTTTCTCTTTTTGGAGGGGGATCTGAGAAATTTATTTGGTACATACTGTGTTCTTTGTATGTTCCTTTCTCTGTTTTCTTGACTTATGGCTCCTGTGCTTTTTATGTTTGTTTGTGTTGTATTTCGTTGGCTGAGACTCCTTGTGGCTTGGCTATAAGTTGAATTTATTGAAGGAAAATCGCGGTTCCTGTTAACGAAATTGTTTTGCGTCCTTTTATTTGTATTCGGATCAGGGAAACGTTGAGCTGCTTCGTAAAAAGTTATTCTTTCAATTGCCATTGTTTCATTTATTCTTTTCTGTCTTGCATATTCCGAACATTCTCTATTCGTAGCTTCGTGCTGTCCCGAACAGTTGCAACATTTATATTCTTCGACTCTATTCTTATTGCAAATGTCTCTTGTATGTTCTTCTCCGCATTTACTACATCTTATTTTCCCTCTACAGTATTTTTTGGCATGTCCATATCTCAAGCACTTAAAACATTGTGTAACATTTCTTACATATATATCGACCTTATAGTTCACGCTATACAATCTTATTTCTTCCGGTATCTTTTTGCCTTCGAAGGTAATGATAACAGTTCTTGTTGGTACAAAGTGTGCCTCTGCACCTTTACCTACTCTTCTTGACATTCTTTTGGCCTCTAGTATTTTACATTTAGAGTCACTATCCAACGTTATATCCTCTTCTTGAATTGTAAAGCCCACATCTCTTATCACTCCTTTGCAAAGCAGCATTCTTTGGGGTATGTAGGCTTTAATGTTCTTTGTTCTTAGCTCTTGGTTGTTTAACAATTTGTTCGCTTCTTCATGTGAATCAAAGGTTACTCCCACCTTGTTATAACCTGTTTTCTTGATATCCTTTACTCCCCGAACCCTAATATTGTGTAGTATTTTACTTAAATCAGAATAGTGTAATCCTGCGATATTACGAGCAGTGGATTCTACATTTACTAGAAATGGCCTGCCGTCCTCCTGTCTGTAATCTATTTTTCTTTTTTTGGCGTCTACCATCTTTTTACCCGTGTCTTTTAATCCCTGAATCCATTCTAGTGGCAAAGTTTTGGCCCTGTCGCTTGCAAGAATACCTGCAATTTCTACAATAGCGTTATCTACATTACTAATGTCAAGCGGGGAAAGCGCATGCAAAATGCCTATTGATTGAAGCGTGTCTACACTAAGCAGCGATCGAAAAGTATCCTCATGTCTATTTTGATTAATCTGGGACCCTCCTCCAGGGTCCTCGGTCTCGGCCATGCCGTTAGACCGACCTAACCTCAAAGCATAAATTAGCCAAACGGATGCAAGTGCAAAAAGCAAAGAACGACCAAAAATTAGAAACTTACTCAAATCCAATGAGTTTCCACCCTTCTGATGATTTTCTTACCAACACTTTTAGATTTTCCCTTAGCAGACGGCTTCCGATGTTATCCACCCAGCAGTCAAATTCGGAAAAAAGAGGCACCTTTCTTCCAGTAAAAAGACTTTCGATAATGTTAGTTTTAGATCGGTTAGAAAAGTAATCCACATACGTTCAAATATGGCCAGGTGGCTGACATATCCCAAGGTCTCTAAATAGTATAGAGACCTTGGACATATCTGGTGGCAAGATGTTGCGGGTTGCCCAATCCCACATTCATCCCCGATTGCAATCAGCGAATATTTTGTAACGATATTATTAAATTTGTTTATCTATAAAAGCTCTTCTTCTTGGCCAGAAAGATGGTTTCATGACATTATAAAAGCCCTTCTTCTTGGCCAGAAAGATGGTTTAACGACAAAGGAGCGCTCGCCGTTGCCTGTGCTATGCTATTTAAAAGTCACTTAAAGGAACCATGCTTATTATTTAGGTTAGAAAAATCTGTCAAGTGGCGAATAAAGTGCAAATACTCATTGACTTAATAACACGAATGGACCGGCCCCTCCCCATAAGACGTACGATTTAAAAGTGATTCCAACATTGGAAAGAGAGGTCCGAGAAAGAGATGGAGCTAGTGAGGGCAAAAGCCGGGCGCGAACTTAACAATTCAAATGAAGGACTCCTGCAAGACTGCTGTTTTATAGAGTTTTTTGCTCTGTTTTTCTGAGGAAAATTAAATTAAAAATATAGTATGTTTATTATGTAATAATAAACAAATAGAAACCAAATATTTTCCATATACTGGGGAAAATAACTTATATTTTTCAAATTTATAATGCGGGGGTGTGAGTTATTTGTTTGCAACCTATATTAAACATATACCATTTTTATTATTTATTTTAATCAAATTGGTATTTTTTTTTGCATTGATATACAAATAAATATTAGATGCTTAAATAGTTGATCTGATAAGGAATTTATGAATGTTGTTTATTTTTTGATTGGACCTTTTAAGTTTGTACTAAAATATTAAATAAAACAACCTTTAAAAAATATATATGGGGTCATTTATTAATATGATTATACATGAAGAGAAATACATACATATACATAGAAGGAACTACACCAGCCTGGTATAAAAAGTCAGTATTTTGACGATATTTTTTGTATTAAAGGAAAAATTTTAAACTTGGATATTTCTTTGTAGATAAGAACTTTCTTTTTACAATCTCCTAGAAAAATTTTGGGCAATAAGGAAATTCGGTAAAATATCACTGTGTATAATTGTACCGAAGTTTACATATCCTACATGCCTTGACCCAGTCCAATGAACATGCTCGTGTATATACATTTCATCCATCATCAAACCACCGACAAGGGTTTTTCCTTTTTTCTTTTCTGTTTCTACTTTAATCTTTATAGCTCTAAGTGCTTCAGCACTATAGCCTGGAGTACCATCTATAGTACTGTACCACTTAGCCAGTGTACGTGGATGCGGTAATGAATGTGTGCCATACAATTTTCTTACATAATTATAGGCTGCCGCTGAATAAAAATTTAATGTCAATGCAAAACTTCGCAGTTCTGGGCTGTATTTGACTTTAGTACCCTTTTTTAATTGTCTAAATAGCAATTGCTTTTGTGTTTCAGAAATACTGTCCTAAAAAAGATTAACAAACATTCTACAAAAATCTGACATAGAGTCCGAGTCTAAAGATCTAAAGATAATTTTACCAACTAGCAAGCAAATCTAAAAATAATCTAACTTTACTATAAAAATATATTCTTGTTTAGGTTACCTTTAGCAACACAGTTTGAGTTGAAGTTATTTTCTGCTTTTTCATTAGTTCGTCTAATAAGTTATTCAAACTCTTAATTTTTTGCATTTGCCTTCTACCTTTACACTGGTAATATTTATTTAATTTTTTGTATTTCGTGACTGTCTCCCTGGCGACTGTCCAGAACCTTTTCCTTTTTTGAACATCATTTAAATCAGAGTAAATAAAATCCCCAAAGAAAACAGGTTCCCTTCTAGATGACATTTTGCACCTACGAATAAGTTAAATTAAAATTAGCTTTTCACAATGCATTATTTTGTAATTTCCCACCTTTTAACAGCGCTCTCAGGATTTGGATTTCTTAAAGTTGATGGCCCTGGTTGTGTCATTGAACTATCGGTCAATTCAGAATACTGAGTATTTATAGCAGTAGGCCTACTTTGAGAAATATCTTCCACTACTAAAATACATATTATATTATTTTAAAAAAATAGGTATAAATGTAGAAAAAATACAAATTTTTATTTTTGTGTTTTGTAGACCATTAGGTTTGTTTTTTATTTTAGACATGTTCGCAAATACACCTTTAACAAAATAGAAAAACATTAGGATAACTATAGAGCATGTTACCTGTTTTATTGACATCATCAATACTCCTTTTTAAAGGTCTTCGTTTTTTAATTTCTTGCCCGAGATGAGTGGGAAAGTCAAAGACACTCGGCACAGCATCTTTTTTTAGTGTCTTATTACCATGAACATTTATTAAATAATCTTCAGGGGTAAAATGTTTTCCACAAATAACTGCCGACATAGCTGGATCAAAGTTCACTCTTCTTAAAGCACATAACCATAACTGCCTTAAACGCTTATCCTTTGGGAACCTAAATTAGTTTTCATTAGAATAAAACACATATATTTATAACTACAGAAGTTATTTTACACACCTATGAAATTTTAACTGCTCTTCTTTTCTTCGCCGAGAAGTACAATTTATGGCTGAACACGACTGAACCATTTCAAAATCTAATGTTTAACATTCACAAAAAGTATTTTTAAACCAACTATATTAAAAATCAACACACAAATATAAATAATGTCCAAATTATCACCAAAAAACTAACAGAATATCTTCACACACCATGCAAAAGCAATGGATGACTAATTCTTTTTGCCTGCACTAGCGCAGCTAGCGCTATCTCTTCTTCCCTCTCACTCTGGAATCAATGCTCGCGCAAGACGGCCAGTCCATAATGCAAATACTGCAAATCTGCAAATCAAAATACCTATGTCAAATACTATGTTCCAACACCACTTAACAATAAATATACAAATTGTCCTAGCCAATATCACTCAAAAAGCCATTCTTATTATTAATAAATTCTTGCAATATAACAAAATCAAATTGTAGGAAAAATATTAAATAAGGGCTAAAAATAAAAATAATATAATAATTCATTAATTGTACAAATGTATATATGTAAATATCCCTATTTTTATATTCTAGGTGCTATATATCCGAGGCAACTTTCTGGGTGTGTAATGCTCCTCTGTTGCCCGGGAGAAAGAAGAGTATAAATCCTTTGTTGTGCTATCTAGGGGTGTGGTGTGATTTCACGACCTGTGATTTTGTCACAGCTCCGGGCCTGTCACAGTCGCGACCAGTTCCGCTTCGACTAAAGGAGCTGTGACGACGTGACCGCGCTAGATATGAGGTTCGCGGACCGGCCGGTGCGCGCTGCGGCTTCCGCTTCGACTAAGGCCCGGTTTAATAATGTGCTGATAAGGTCTCTGGTTGTTACCAAGAGAATAAATTTTATCTCTCTGGTAAACCGCCGGAAAACTTCTGATCAGTTTATCAACAAAATTTAAACCAAAGGACAGATAACCGGAGCTATACAATTTGGCAACATGTGGTAGCAAAATCCACCTAATTAAAGAATATATTATAGGGTTATATATCATGGTACGTTATGTTTTAAATGTGTTTTACATTCATTCTATATATTATATACGTTTGAGTTTATTCTATAATAAGTTCAAGAAAATGAATATAAAGAAGGAAAACGAAAAATTAAAAAAAAAGGTTGCAAATTTTTTACACAGACACAGCAGGAATTGTTGCAAGGGGGCTTTTAGAGCACAGTTCCTATAAAATAAAAAAAATGGTCAAATTCAAATATAGTTTATTATAACAATAGTCTGTAGGATAGATAGCAAATCATATTTTCTATTCGATGTAAAAAAAAGCTGTACCGTATCGTTAGACAGTCTAAAACGATTGACAAAATCCCTGTATCATCCTAGTAATTTATGTGATTTGGGGGGTCGTGAAAAATCCTTGGCCTTCTAAATAAAATATTAACATAATCTTCCAAATCATCATCTGAATCCGATTCATTTGAAAACATTTTAACATCAAAAAGCACATTCATTTTTTTACAATTGCTAAAAACAGTGAACTCTACCTAAAGAATGCCAAAAATGATCAAATTTGAGGTTATGGCTTTTGATTTAACCCACTGGTAAACCGTTAACAGCCGAATATTTCGCTGGGTAAATTATCCTGCTGGCAATAATTGTTTATCTTGCTGTTAACGCTACCAGAAGATTGAAAAACAGATTTTTTTCATTAACAGCAGGATAACTATGCCAGAGGCTTTGCCAGCACATTATTAAACCGGCCCTAAAGGACTTGCGACGACGTGACTCACGTGACCGCGCTGGATATGAGGTTCGCGGACCCGACGGTGCGGCATAAAAAAGACCTAACGGTGCGGAAGAAACTGGACTGGAAGTGAGTGAGCGACGCGAGCGTAAAAACAGGTCCTGCCGAAACGCCGGAATTGGAATCGGTCGGAGTACCACACCCTATAATATTATAATAAAATAGAAAATACCAATTTAATAAAAGAAAAATAAACATTTCACGGAACTCGTTCAAAAAGTAATTCGGAAAATTCATTTGAGCGTCGCCGCCGCCGCTTCTATAAAATATAAATCACGCGCTGTGCTGTGTCGAAGCGCAGAAGGAGCTTATTGGCGGAGCGGAATATAAATAAGTGTGAAACCGCTACCGCGCTGGTACGCTGCCGTTCGTTTGTGCTTTCGCAGCCAGCATCCCTGCAAATTGCTAGTCCGGAGCTGTGACAAAGTCACACGTTCCAGTCACAGGTTCAGACATGGAGCTGTCACAGCTTGGAGCTGTGACAGGAAAATCACGCTTTTTCCCACCCCTAGTGCTATCTGTCTAACTAACTCCCAAAAATTTAAGTTAAAATAAAAAACAGTCAGTGAATGTGAATAAATAAATAAATAAGAAGAAAACTTGTGGTCGTAATATGCTGTAAAAGCAGACCAATTTACGATCACCCAAATTGTGCTGGCGAATGGCGCCTACCGCAGCCGACGCCATAAAGAAGTGAAGAAGAAGAAGAAAATACCTATGTCAAATACTCAAATCATGATTTTCAAAGTTTTCAAAATAAAATTGTAAATAAAAATTTTTATATTATTTATTACTCGGTGAATAACTTTTGATGTTAGTTAAAAATGGCAGAGAAAACAATTTACGAGTCGGCACATAAGGGTGATTTTGACAGCGTAATCAAAAAATTAGAGGAAGATCCCTCATTACTAACTTCTAAGGACCCGGCAAGTATAAAATTAAATTGATAATAGTGGTATATATATGAGAAGGTTTAGTTAGTATTTTGATACTTGTTTAGTAATTAAACAGAGCCTTAAAGTGGTACCATTTAGTATGAGTAAACTGCATATTTGTAAGCTTATTCCTATCAGAAAATGGCTTTAACATCAATAGAATAGAAGGTTTGTTTATTATAATTATTCTGCAGTTTGCTCCTTAGCTAATACGTTTAATAACATTTTAGAATCAAAGAATCTTACTTCATTGGGCTTCTGTGGGTGGCAGTTTAAAGCTAGTGATGCATCTAATAGATTTGGATTCCCCAATTGACCCTCTCGATGACACTGAAACTACCCCCCTTATTTTGGCTAGTTCTGCTGGTCATACCAGTGTAGTAGAATTGTTGATAGAACATGGAGCCAAGGTTGACTTACAATCTGCCCTTGGACATTCCTCATTGCAGTATGCTTCTTCTAAGGGTTGGTTACAGGTAATAAACCATAAAATTTTAGGACATTTAATTACATAGACAAGGGATGAACTACCGGGGTAAACCCAGTAATACAAGGTACTTCTAGTTATTAGAAGGTATTATTGTGTACTGCCTATACTGCATATTATAAATTCTTAATGTTTTGGGTTTGATCGGGTTTGTTCTGTTGTGCCATTATACTGTACCCGAACAGGTTATTGTATCCCTTTTGTTTAACATCTGGGTGTCAGCCAGGCATTGTTCTTTCACTATACAATTATCCCAAAACTAGCGATGAAATAAATTGATATTTTGGTAATACCTATGTCAGCTACTACCTAAATAATGTGTTGACTATATTATATTTAAATGTTAGTTAAATAAATAAATAAACTAAAAAAAAAAACAAGGCAAAATAATTATTATAGGTTGGAAATATATTTAATGACGTTGACAATTCCACTCTAATAATATCAGCTGACGATTTTTCTATCATGGCAAACAACAAAAAAACTTGTAATTTTTTTGCAATAAATACCAGAATACGGAAAATGCAGGGCCATCTTTAATATCGAGATTTCAAAATAAACCAACATATAAGTTATACTTATATTTGGTCAAACCAAAAATTAGAGGTTACAAATAATTAATCTATTAGTCCAACATTTCAAAACTTTAAAACTAGGTACTCCATAAACTAAAGTCGAAATATTTCAAATTTATTTTATTTTCGCCTAGTTTTGACATCTCGACTTCTATTAATTTCAAGCGAGAGAATCATTTTTACAGCCCTCTTTTCAGACCATATTATGTAGATCTTGAAATTTTGTTTCGTGTAAAATTTTTCCTGTCCGGTTCTGAACGTTTGATTTTTCTCAAAGAGAAAAAACATATTAATAACTTCAGAATTGTAAAAGTGTATAGAAAAGGTTAGAGCATAATATTATGGTTCAACAAAAAAGTCTAAAAAAATTAGCCACTATACTATAAGTCGGAAATAATAGTCAGTGACGTCAGTCACTAGTTCGGAAATAACACAACAAGAGCGGCTTAAAATAATAAATAAATCTGGTATGAACTGCTCGCAAAATGCCGCTTGTTCTAATGGGGGCACGGCGTGTCGACACAAAACGTGCACCCGCTGCCAAATTTATTGTGGCCCGTATACTGGAGCTTACGCGGAGCATTTCAAGCAGCTCTATTTTAACAGAGGTTCGCGATCGACGGACGTCAGTGTACTGATATTTTACGACTATCAGGTGGATGTTGCAACGTTGCAACAGTAAACGAGCATGGGCCTTGTCGAGGCCTGTTGAATAGGCGCGCTTGCGGGTTTAGGTTATAGTCTTGACCCCCCTGCGAAAAAAGTGAAAAGACATTTAACTGTGGCCGAACATGCGTTGGTAAAAACCGTTTATGAAAGTATTCGCGCTCGAAATCCCGATTTAGGCGCGGAAGATGCAGCAGAATTTTGCGGAAATTTAACACAATTGTCTTCTCGGACAGTTTTCAGATCACTTCACGTTGATAAAAAGAAGGAAAAGAAGGAAAAAAAGGAAACAAGAGGTAGAAAGAAAGTAATTCTAGATGATGACGTAAAATATACAATTCGCCGGAATATGTACAGTTTTTTTTTAGAAACGAAATGCCAACCCTAAATAAAATCAAAGCTGAATTAAATGCTGATGAATCTTTACCAAAAATATCCTTTGGAGTTTTAAAGCGAACATTACGCGATTTAAACTTCCGGTATTTAAAGCGAAATCGTAGCAACCCTGGTTTTTTGGTTGATGGTCTTAACGTTTTCGAATCTAGGAAGACTGGCGACTACCATGAGGATATGAATGCTGAAGTGTTTGAAAAGTGGTTTTCGTCCGTACTGATGCGCGTGGAGCCCGGTTCGGTAATCGTACTGCTTGGCGAAAAGCTGACATAATCGACTGGTTAAAATCAAAAGACAACATACCATTTGGTGAAAATATGCTTAAAGTACAATTGCTTGATATTGTCCGTGTTCATGAAGACAAGTATATTGAATATGTTGTCGATGAAATGGCGCACAAACGTGGTGTTACTCTATTACGAATACCGCCATATCATTGTGAATTAAACCCTATTGAACTTATTATATAGGCCCAGATAAAAGGTGAAGTTGCGAGAAAAAACACAACATTTTAAATTAAATGACGTTAAAGTTTTGTTAAACGAAGCTATTAATAAAGTTACAGCTGATAATTGGCAGAAGTGTATCGGACATGTGATAAAACAAAAACAAAAAATGTGGGATTTGGATACTACGGTCGAAGTTGTAGTTGAACCTCTTATTATCAATCTTGGTTCCGAAAGTAGTGATAGTAACTCGGCATACTTTGCAATAGTAAACTTAAAAAATATTATGGATTGCAAGCAGTTACTAAATATTTACTATGCCTTAGCCTACAGTCATCTAAGCTATCTAGTGATTTACTGGGCTCAATCAACAGAACTACAAAGATTATTTGTTTTGCAGAAAAGGATAATTCGAAAAATTTACTCGTTAGGCCCACTTGAATCCTGCAAAGAAACTTTTCGGCGCTATAAAATTCTTACGCTACCTAGTATTTTAATTCTTAGTGCAGTCATGTTTGTAAAAAAACACAATTCAAAATTTCCTTGCACCTCAGTAATTCACGACCGTGACACTAGAAATTCAAATAAAATTTATATATCCGGCTACAAAACATCATCATATCGTAAGAGTCCATTTTGCTTCTGTAGCTCCCTCTATAATGCACTTCCAGAGACTATTAGAGGCATCTCTAAACTAAAAAAATTCAAGAACAAGGTGAAGTGCTACCTTCTTGAAAATAACTTTTATGATGTTCGTCATTTTTATGACATTATAATTTAAAACCTCAAAACTTCTTTTTTCTTGTGACAATGTCATTGTTTACTTTGTAAATTTATATGGCAATAAATGAATAAATAAATGATTCTGAGTCAAATTCTGATCAAACCTCCGATAACGAGTAATAATTGAACTTAAAATTTTATTGATTTTTGATTTAAACTTTTGTTGCAACATTTAATATGATGTTTTATGATAAGAAAAACCCCTTATCATCCAGGACTATTTTTTTTCCTAGGCTTAATAAATACATAGTATTGTTTTTCCAAAGTCAGTGTGATGACATTCCAATCATTCCATACGGCATACAATGGTCGGTCTCTTTGAGACTGTTTACCGCCGGTTGGAATGTCATCACACTGACTTTGGATACATTATACCTACTATTTGTTTGTATTACAATTTTGTTTCTTATTACTAGAATTAGACATAATTTTGAATATACTTTTTTTGCATATTTTGGACTAAAATCATGCATATTTATGCGCATAAATTTAATTTTTTTAAGTGCATATTTGCCTAATTCTATTACTATTCCATTATATAGTTAATCTAAAAAATTAATTTACAAAGCAATTGATCCGCCACTGAAATTTCCTTCTCTCTTCCCTTACCCCTCTTGGCGCTCCCTAAAGCTGAGAACGAGTCACTGACTATTATTTCCGACTTATAGTATAGGTAAATAAGTTTTCGCGGACCGCGATTAAGTGCAATTTAAGGCTTATCTATCCTTTGAAGTGATGGAACCAAAAAAAAATCAATAAGTTAAATACAATCGATAAGAGCCGCTTTTGAGTGTACCAGCAGCACGCGAAAAAAAAGTGAAAAAATCGAAATTGGAAAAAGTTTTTTCGTATAAAAGATAAAAGAACAAAAATGTGTTTTTCTAATATAGTTTTACGAGCTATTTTCTGTAGAGCATATATCATTTTGATCTAAAGGTGTTTTCCAATGATCTGCTAGCTTTAGATGAAGCAATAACAAATGAATCTATTGAGAAAATCGTATCCCATTCTGAAGTAACTCCTGCTCCAAATTGCGCCCCTCCACTTTGTTTGCCAAACGTATGCTCTTAAAAGCAGGTATTAACACAATAATGATAGTAATAATACTAAACGTCTTTTATTAAGAACAAATAATCTACAATTTCAAAAATAGAAATATTATTTCATAATACCCATAAACATATTCATCCCTAAAGCCATAAATCTATAGGTTTTACCTTTTTGTAGAAGAGAAAAATATAACGTTATGTGGTAAATTTAAATCTTTGTCTAAAACCCATAGACATTTCCCTTAAAAATTATGCAGTTTGGCAACGTAAAAGAGGCCGCGTTCCTATTCGTCAGACGTTTTTTTTTTTTTTTTTATTTATTTATTTTACGTCGGCCTTTTTCCGCAACGAGGCCAATCACCGACGCCAGGGAATTTGTCACACACTATTTTCATTCATAATTTTATTGACGTTTGGTCCACAGAGAAATAAAGGGTTTAGTTTGGTCGTTCTTAGAAAGTTTGTTTCGGTTTATCGGTATTGTGTAATAATTGCTGTGTCTTTAGTGTTTTGTGATATTTTGTTCCTCAGGTGAACAAAAAAATCAATTCGCCGCCTTATACTTACTTGGACAATATCTAAACTTAAAACCACCTTAACCAACTATTTTATGTTAATCTTTTATTTAATTCTGATTATTTTAAAAGCTTTTAGGGTATAAAAATGAGTCTTCTTATAATCCCGAAGTTTGCCACCCTTATTCTTAATTATATTGACAATTGATTTTTCTGCTTAATAATGTTGGTGAGAACTCCCAGTCATTTCCCAAAAGGGAAATATTGTTTCCGTATTTATTATTTATTATTTGAGATATCGTAAACAATTTGTTCAAATTGGGGATCGAAAAAGTTCGGAAAACGAAAGAAGTGTGGAGTTCCACAAGGTTCAATACTATTCTTAATTTATATTAACTCCGTTTCTAAATTCAACTTAAAAGACAATATATAGCTCTTTGCAGATGACACAACAAGTATTTATTTTGCTGTAACTTTCGCAGAAGTGTATTTTGCTAGTAATAATCTACAATCACTTCTTTCTTGGCTTCAATCAAATATATACGTCAAATTTAACAAAACCTTTTAGAGTTTATATCTGAGCATAAAATAAAGATCGAAAAAAGGCAAACATAAAACTTCAAGAGAATAAGACATTACATGATCATATAATATAACACCGGACAATGTATAAATTATTAAAATATACAAGCAAAAAGTAATTTCGGAAAAGCGCTTTTATACAAGGGAATAATGAAATATGTAGGTATACCAATATTCCAAAAAATATGAGAATAATTAAAAAGGTAAAGAGATATTTACTAAACTAAATTATTTATACTACTTTTTAAATTGATTTTGTTACTATACTACCCTAGAATGTTTTTGGATTGGAGTGGGAGTAGATTTTCGTCACGTGACTTCATAGTTTTGGGAGTAAATATTATAAGACGAACGCCAAAAGTGCCAAAACATAACCATAACGCAGACACACTCCTAAAGCACCTCTCAGCGAGGCGGGACTTTTGAAATTAATAGTTTCCACTGTTTTTTCGATACCCGACCGTCAGCGGATTCAGTGCCGGTTTTAACACTACCTGGGCGAGATTTCTACGGCGCCCCCCAACTGCAATTCAAACCCATACAAAAAAAGGGAAAGAATATAATGAAATAACCATTTAATAAAAGAAATAATTATTTATTATAAAAAATAACGGTTTATTAGAAAAAAACTAATAAAATTTTATTTTTCTGGCCTTTCTATCAGCGAACTCTTTTATGAGGTTATCAAAGTCGATGTTTTCAGCAATTTCGTTTTCAATTGACAAAGTTGCTAAGTTTGTCAATCTAGATTGAGATATTGGATATTGTTGATCGAATATAGGTTTTTATCAGCTTCAGCTTTGAAAAACTCCTCTCCCCACTAGCAACCGTTACAGGTATAGTCAATAATATTAGCAATGGCAATGCAATCCATACATTTGGATACAGTTCTTGTAAGTTGCGATCTTTGATGGAATTTAAAACAAAAATAGGAGTAACCACATGTGATTCTGTAATATGAATACGTTTATTTAACATTTTAAAAGAAAAACCCAGCTTAATAATTATTTTTCTTAATGTACAAATGGATTTATAAGAAAAATTGATTTGTCTTAACCGAATTTTTGCCATGATGTCTTCAAGGGTTATTTTTGAAGAGAATTATTATTTTTAATAAATTAAATCAAATAATAGAAATCCTATTTTTACTTACATATCGGACCACTGTACATTTGTAGTTGGTCCGTCACCCGCCTTGGCGTCAGCGGCTTCCTTTTAGTTATCGCAAAAAATAATGTTTGTTACAATATATATTTTAAAATTTTTACAAAGGGATTCCGAATTCGGTCAGCGACGAAAAATCAGACTTTACGTGCACCGATTTTATGAATGAGAATGAGCTGAGTCTGTTTCACTTTGCTAAAAATAACGCTAACTCTTTTTAACTAAAATGTTAAAAAGAGATAGACAATGTGTTTCTCTATGATTGGGGATTCCCGGTAAAATGAACTGCATGCAGTGCTCCGATCGAACAGATTGAATACTGCGTTCCATTCAAGTGTTGCCAACATAAAGATTTTTTCGCTTAATTTAGAGAATTTACGAGTAGGTAGAGCTCGAACCATTAGCGATGGGCTACAAAGGGGCGCACTGGCCGATCGCCCAACCAGGCCCTACCCTAACGCCGCTCCTGAGCGGATTCACTCTTTTTGCACCGAATGTAATACTCGAACGGGCGGAGTGCACTTAAGTATGTTAGCAGTGAAAAGAAAGGTAATCTCAAACGCACCTTAAGTAATACATCGTATTACTGCGGAAATCGAAGTGTATCTTCTAGGCGGGATTTAGTAATTCAGGTGCTTTCCTCCTCGCTTAAACCTGTATCTTATGTTTCCCATATAAAAAGTATTTGTATTGTATTTCTTATGGTTAATACAACGGATACATTTTTTTTAGATCTGCATTAAACTGTTAGATAATGGAGCGAATATCAACATTACAGATAAACGTGGCAGTACCCCATTACACCGAGCAGCTTCGAAAGGAAATCTAGAAATCGTAAAGTTCTTTCTCGAGCACAAAGATGCATTAAAGATCAATCATCGTGACGTATACGGTAACTCACCCCTTCATCTTGCTTGTGAAGAGGACAGACAAGAAGAAGCTGTTTTATTGGTTAAAAATGGCGCTGATACAACTTTAATGAACAAAGACAGACGAACGCCACTGGATTTATGCACGCCAAAGTTATTGAGGCTGTTAAAGGGTGTATTTTAACGTTGTTTTTTATGTTATTTTATGGCCAGATGCGAATTTGGTGTTTTTGTATTAATAAAATTGGTTGTTAATAAGAAAATGGTTTAATTTAGAGACTAGGTTTGAGTTAGATTTGTAACTAGGTAATTGTTTTTTGATATTTGCATGGAATTATTAGCTCTCGTTTCGGATTCGTCATTTCATTTTCCGATCAATATCTTGTTCCGCGGGCCGGCTAGTATAGTTACCGACTACATTATACTAGAAAACGTAATTTTATTGGGTTAGACTATTTATACTTTTTACACAAAAAATCATTAAATTTAATTGGCACTATTTCAAGAACTTTGGGATAAATAAAAAAGGTTAATCTTTGATGCCTTCTACGGGCTAAACGAGGCAATTTATCTATACATATTTACAGGGTGTGGACTGAAACAAATTCGTTAAGGGGGGTGAAACATAACCCAACTTATTTTTTTTACAAAATGATTATCGCTAAACTTGTAGTAGGGGAGAGTGGGGCAAAGTAAAATAGCGGGGCAAAGTGAAATATGTAAATTGTGAACGCACCCCTTTCGACAAACGGGCGCCATCATGTTGAAATGCAGAGTGGGGGAGTTATTATAACGCCAGTATAGTTTGGGTTTGCTACCGAGACTCACGTGGTCCTACAAAAGTGATTTTAAGATTTTCGCGCTTTAAAGTGTAAACTAGTAAGGTAATGTATTAGGAAGTTTTATTTATATAGTTTATTGTTATCTTGTTATTTTTTTTTGTGTTAAAACAACGGATATTGGTTATCTTTTCCGAAATATTAAAATTGAATAGGTTGAATTTAAAAATTTTTATTTGAAAATAAAGAAATTCGTGTCTGATGGGGCAAAGTGTAATGTTGCTTATGGGGCAGTTTGAAATACTATTCCACTTTGCCCCATTATATCTTGGCTCACAAACAATTACATTATGTATTTTTTCCAGATGAGAAATTACAAAAGGAAGTCAAATCAAAATGCGTGGTCAGAAGCGTCTATGAAAGCGGCTATAAATTTAAGTTTGTTAGATCACAAGGATTATCCCAAAACGCCGCTGCCAGACAATTTAACGTACCAGTGGCTACATTAAACCGGCGTATTAAGGCTGGAAAAGACGAGGAAGAAGGAAGTAGAAAAAAGCTAGGCAGGTTCACTACAATTTTTTCAGAAAAGCAAGAAATCGAGTTATCTGATAATCTTTTGGAATTGGAAAAAAGGTCTTTTGGTGTTTCTACATTTGAACTTAGATCCCTTACCTATCAATTTGCTATGCAAAATAAAATTATAAACAATTTTAATGACGAAACCAAATTAGCAGGAACCGACTGGATGTATGGGTTTATAAGGCGCAATCCACGAATTTCTCTCCGTACACCTGAAAATACATCAGCTGCGCGTGCACCTGGTTTTAACAAAGTCACAGTTAAAGCCTTTTTTGATCTATTAGGTTCTCTTATAGATAAATATAAATTTGCACCCAGTCGGATTTATAATTGTGATGAGACAGGAATCACCGTTCCCAATAAACCAACAAAAATATTTTCTCTTAAGGTTGAATTCTCAACGTCATTCAATCTATTGCCAACCTATAACCTATTTTGCGTTGATTTTTTGAGTTTATTATTTTAATAACTAATATTTAAAGAAAATCAATATCGTCGGTACATTATTTAGGTAGTATCTGATATATTACAAAAATATCAATTTATTTCATTGCTAATTTTGGGAGAATTGTATAGTGAAAGAACAATGAGTGACAATGACATAATAATGTTAAAAAAAATCTTACCCGATATTTTTCGCTATACAATTCTCCTAAAATAAGTTATGAAATTCCTTGATATTTATTAAATATGTCAATTATTACCTATAGAATATCAAGTCGATACTGATTTTCTTTAAATTTTTTATTAAAGCTAGAAAACATAAATAAATCTACGCAAAATAGGTTATAGGTTGGCAAGCATGTTGATACTCCTACCTTAAGGGGAACTTTGGTTAGAGCTGAAATTTGTTTTAACGCTACTGGTCACTATGTTCCTCCGCTTTTAGTGATTTCCCATGTAAGAAGAAATCCTATTTATGAAATAGGATTACCGGCTAAGTCAGTGGTAGCTTATCATAACTCCGGATGGATGCAGTCTGATATTTTTAGTGACATTTGGTTTCCTCATTTTATCCATCATACACGATCAAGTGAAGATAGCCCGGTTCTGCTTATTTTAGATGGACATTCCACTCATGTTTAAAATATTAAACTAATCAAAGAAGCTCGAAAAAGTCATGTAATAATATTGTCAATACCGCCGCACACCTCACATCGTCTGCAAGCATTAGACGTGTGTTTTATGTTTCCATTAAGTAATTATGATACGCAAGAATTAAAAATTTGGCAAAGAAATAAACCTAATAAAGTTGGATACAGTGGGACAAATTTTTGCAAAAGCCTATACTAAGGCGGCTTATCAAATGCAGAGAATGGTTTTAGAACTGCTGGTATCTACCCATTGGTTCTGGTGTCATATAAGGTCGGTCGAATTTCTTCCGGTTTTTGGGTTTATTAAAAAGTTAACATTAAATGAAACAATTTGATGCAAAAAAAAAATGCGGATAAATCCATTTTTTTCAAATTAAAGCCATTTTTAATATTTATTTAGTTTAGGGTTTGGGTCGACTATCTGGATACAAAAACAAGCTGTGCCCGCTAGTAGTGTTGTCATTGTCATTAAGAGGGTTAGACGAAGATAGCAATATGACGGGGTGTTTGTTTAATCGAATATATTATAATTGGAGCGGACAAGCGCGGATTCGCCGATATCTGTTGCTATTTTATTCACCAATGTTGCCAAGTTATTTGTTGATATTTTCAGGTAGAGTAGGGGAGGTTGGGGTTAACTGGTCCGCTTTTTTTAATTCGCTTGCTCACAGGACCAGAATAAATTTGTAGTGCTGCTTTGTATAAAAAACCATAGTTTATTAATTAACTTAGCTTATGTATACCAACTAGTCAACGAAAAAGTAACTTTAGGATATTATATTATAGATTTTTAAAAATATGTAAAAGGACCACTTAACCCCAGTATAGTGGGTTAAGTGGTCCATATAATGGGGTTAAGTGGTTCAGTACTATAAACTAAAAAATATGAAAAAAAAAACATTATTTCATAGCAAAACATAAAAAATAAACTATACGAAACTGAAAGATACGATAAATATAGATAAATAAGTCTGCAGAAAAAAACTAGTGAACACTAAAATCAGTCAGATCTATTGAGAACCAGATCATGTTCTCATAGCGAGCTCTCGTACCATGCACCGGAGTTGGTAACATAGCCACGACTTCATTTAAGAGAATAAATGTTTCAGGTTCTTCTGTAGCAGTAAACTTCGTAGTTGATACCACACGTTTATAAAACTGTACTTCATAACCACTGCCATGACGCCTTATCACTTGAGCCACATAATTTCTACAGCTGTTAGCAGTTTTTCCATTAACTTTAGCAACGATAAACTGCCCTTTCTGAATATGTTCAAAGTCGTAGTTTTCTTCTTCAAGAGATTCCAAATCGGTGGAATCGTCATATGTCACACTTTCCGAATCACTGCTACTGTCTTCCAATATTTTACGTTTGACTGCTGCAACACTGCCTTTATTACTTTTCTGCGCACCACTTTTCTTCTCTAATCTTTTCCGAGCTGCATCTTCCAATTCTTCTTTTACTGGTGTATGTGTCAATACCATGGACTTTCCCTTTTTACGCCCTCGAGTGGTTTTTCGTGGACCAGCTTTTGGAAAAGGCCACAGTTGTTCCGGTGTTTTAAGTGGAATTGAAGGACTATCTGAGTTAACCACAGCTATGTTCGAGACACTTGCAATGGGAAATTCCGATGCGTTTGATGCTCTAGCAGGTGTTGTGGGTGAATGTGGGGGTGTGGAAGCTATATTGTTGCATGACTGGACTGGTTCAATAATGGGTCTATCGGTTACAAAAGAAGACAAAAAATCTTGGTCTGAAAAAATGTTAGGGTTAAACGGTTCTATGCCACTAATTTGGAAACCTTTTATTATATTTGCTGGAGTGAAGGCTAAGGGAAATGATTTTCCAACATTTTCGGCAATGTCATAAATGGTAATTCGCGGGACACTGTTTTTCTGACCAGAAAAATTACTCATAAAATCAGAGCAGGCACGATTATATCTAGCTTTAAGCGGGCCGAACACCGTCAAGTCAAGCGGCTGCAGCTTATGGCTGCAGTGAGGTGGAAATGTGATTAGAACAATTCCATTGCTTTTTGCATAATTTAAGGCCTCAATGTTGGCATGGCTTTCATGACCATCTAAAATTATCAGTTTGGGATTTTCTTTACTAGGTCTCTCATGAAGCACAAAATGTTTCAAAACATCAACAAATATTGTTCCGTTCGTCCAGCCTGAATCACTTACACCACCGCTGCTGCCTGGTGGTGAACCTTTTAGGAAATGGTTCTGAAAATTTTTACGGGGAAAAATAAAGTAAGGTGGTACAGACTTTCCAGTCGCTCCTACGATGCAGACAAGAGTCACAAGCTGCCCCCGCTCAGCACTGGTAACTTGGCCGATTTGTTTTCTTCCAGTTTCCGCCAACACCTTTGGGGGTTTGTGCACTGTAGTTAGCCCCGTCTCATCAAGATTATAGATGTCTTGGGGGCCAAACTGGAACTTTCGCTTTACTTCAGCCAAGTTTTTAAAAAACGCATCTACATTAGTTTTATTAAAGCTCGTGGCTCTACTTAATGATGTTTGTTCAGGTGTACGAAGTGAGAGTTTATGGCGTTTTCTAAATTCAACAAGCCAGTCTTCACCTGCCATTTTATTATGCTCCCAACTAGGCAAGACTTTCTTGTTATTGGCTGCTGCAAACTCGTAAGCAAGTCTTCTTGTGGACAGCTTGGTCAAACCATAGTGAATATTTGAAGACATTTTAATGTAATTAACGAGTGAAAGTTCTTCCTCTATATTAAATATTTTTAAGTGCTCGTTAGATGGTCTAAAATTAACCTGCATAGGATCGCCTGCCTGTCTACATTTTTCCAAATATGGTTTCAACGTAGATCTCGGAATTCCGCTGTTTCTTGCTGCTTCTCTAGTAGACATTCCACCTTCAATCACAGCAATAACCGCAGTCTGTAGTTCTTCTTTAGAGTACTGCCGATTATCGGTTGTTCGAGCTCGCTTTCTAGGCATTTTTCTGAAAATAAAAGACATTAAAGTGGTTTTGGGGTTAACTGGTCCTGGTCCTGTTAACCCCGGCCAGTTAACCCCTAGATACACTTTTGTTTTTATTCTAAATTATAACTCATTTTTTTAGGGTTAGATAACGTGTCTCATGCAAAACGAGTACCTAAAATGTTATTGAAGTCACCAGAAAAATAATAAGGGGTAATAAATAGGCCTTAAAATATCTACCTAAAATAAAAATTACCAATTTATTCTTACTTTTCTGTTAAAAATACACGATTTGTTTACTCTCACTCAAACAGATTTGACGCGGGACACCATATTGAATAAAACAGTAGTGCCAACCTTGAGGACCCAGACAGCAGACTGACGTCAATTTGACGTAACTTTTTCGTCATCTTAAACGTCAACTGTACTTATATCCACGTATCGTTCACGACGTACGACGTACCTGTCCATTGTTTAATTTGAATTTTGCGTTTTGTTCGAGTCTACATTCACTTTAATTTTGTAAATTTGCAATGGAGAGTGATAGTGACGGTAGTGAGCCGACTGTGAAAGAAAAAACTGGGAAAGTTACCAGGAAGGCACACAAAACCCGAAGTAATTCCTGTGGTAATTTCGTAGGAAACTTGAAATTATCAGCGACCGAGATAAAAAGAATAATAGGCGCCACAGATAACGATAAGCCAACGATAAACACAGATGCAAAATCCGAAGGTCAACAAACAAGCAAACCGTTATTACCGGGGCAAATCGAAAAGTGCGAAATATTTGAGAGTGGAACCGATGAAAACTCGGTTTTTACACCAAAGCGGTCTGTGCCAAGAACCCCGCCTCCTTCAAAAATGGTAGAGCAAAATAAAAATAAAAGGGCGCGCTCTGAATTGAGTCCAGAAAACAACATGGAATCGTTTCAAAGACAGCTTTGTGAAAAAACCGATAGTAGTAGCCAAACAGAGGATTGCCAGGTAAACATCGAGGACAATGTCATCTCAGAGAAAAAAATTATAGAATTCTACTCCGCATTGGACATTTTTGCTAATGTCATAAAACAAGAAAAAGACGAGGTCTGCCAAACGACTTTGAAAAAGGCCCATGCAGAAATTTGTAAAATTTTTACTCTTTTCGTTTTTAAGCAAGGACAGATAGAAAAGGAAAATATACATCTCCAGAACTTAGCAACAGCACGAGCAGAATCAATAAAGAGCCTGAACGATAATCCTCAGCAACATCTAAAAGAAAATATAACATATGCTAAAATTATCAGCTCCATAGAAAAGCCAAATACCAAGTACCAAGAAGCTGAAACAGAACAAATTGAACAGGAATGGAAGACACCAAAAACTTCGAAAAAATTTCAAACAATAATAAATATTCAAAATGTTAATGACCCAAAGGAAGCGATGAAGAAACTTAAACAGAATATCAATGTTAAGGAAGTAGGAGGAAGTCTGAAAAACATAAAACAAATGAAGAGTGGAGCCATAATTGTAGAAAGCCATAGTAAAGAGCAACAAAACAAATTACAAACAGCAATAAAGAAAATAGACCACATCAAAGCAAAGGAAACCCCAATAAATGACCCTATGTTTATGATCACCGGAATCGAGAAGGGCTTAACAGAAAAGGAGTTCGTGGAGGAGCTAGTAAGGCTCAATGATGAAATCGAAGCAGAGCTACAAACGAGTGTTGCAGACAAAATTACTGTAATAGGAAGAAAACAATGTAGAAACCCGAACAAAGAAAATTGGATTTTGCAAGCTCCACCTGCTGTTTCAAAGTGGTTTTTAAAAAAAGGTACTGTTTATTTTGATTTGGTGTCAGTTTACGTACAAGAACATTTGAACCTTGCAATGTGTTTTAAGTGTTCACGATTTGATCACGTCGCGAAATATTGTACAAGCAAAGAATGCTGCCATAAATGTGGCAAAGAACATAAGGCATCTGAATGTACTGAAAGCATATTTTGTTGCCCAAATTGCTCCAAAATGAAGTTAAACGAGATAAACCACTCTGCCAGAGATGCAAATAATTGCCCAACTTACCAAAAAAGGCTTTTAAGATATAAAAACAATATCAACTACAGTGAGGATTTTCTGTAACACTGCAAGTTGAAATACCGTTACCAAATGGGGATCTTACAACCGAACATTTAAAGAGCGGATTGGTCAACACAATTTTGAAAGATAGTGATATCATATCACCGGCTGCGGCTGGGTATGGAACTATTAAACTCGCCCATCAAAATATCCAATCTTGCAAGAATAAAATAGAGTTGATTGAAGTTTTTCTAGACAATGAAAAGCTAGATATATTATGTCTGACAGAAAGTTGGTGCTCGGACAGTGAAATTGAGTTTCTCAATATTAATGGTTATAAAATAGCAGATTATCGAAACAGAACGATCAATAAACATGGTGGCGTGTTATTTTTAGTTAAAAACTCTCTAGTATTTAATAAAGTAGATGTTCACAATTTTTACATTGAAGTGGTTTTTGAGTGTGTTTGTATTAGTATATATGTGAACAAAATAGAGGTATGTATTTTATGCATATATCGTTCACCATTAGCACCGGCTGATGATTTCCTTCGTCAGCTTGAGCAGTGTCTGTCGTATGTGTGTGGGACGCATCCTCTTTGCAGACTGATTGTGGTTGGTGATTTTAACATTAATCTCCTTCAAAATAATAATGACAAAAACGACCTTTTAGATATTCTCCATTCCTCTAATGTAACTCCCGTTTTTAACGAAGCAACTAGGACTACTACCACATCTCATACAGCCATAGACTATATTTGTACAAATTTTAATAATAGTCTCATTACCTCTACTGTAGCCGAAAACGGACTGTCTGACCATAAATTCCAAGAAATTGAATTTGAATCTGGTAACGATATTTCAGATGAAACTTACTTGGCAAGATCTTTTTCTATAAAAAATAAAGAAACCTTTCTCAACTTACTAAAGGCGGAAAATTGGTCTGAACTCTACAATGGAGGTAATGATATAAATAATGTTTTTTCTATCTTTATAGGGACTTTAAATTATTACTACAATAGAAGCTTTAAGTATATAAAAAAAAGAAAGTCAGATTTCAACTGTAAACAATGGTTAACATTAGGTTTAAGAACATCATCCAAAAACCTAAAAAAACTGCATGCAAAAGTAAAAAGAGGTCTAATCTCATTAGAGTTTTATAAGAAGTACAAAGTAATTTATAGGCGATTGTTAAGAGCGGCCAAAAGAACATTTTATGACAACAAAATTATTTATTCTAATAACAAATCAAAAACGGTCTGGAATTTGATAAATAACACAATAAAAAACAACCAAAAAAATAAAACTAAGTGCATTGTAAAGGACGGTATTAAATATACAAATTCAGAGCACATAGCTGAAGAATTCAATTCATATTTTGCCAACATTCCAAAAAAATTACGTGACAAACAACCAGCTCTTCACAATGTTATTGACCATGAAAGAAGATTAAGCTTTTCTAATGACAAATCAATTTACTTGTATAAGGTGACTGAAAGTGAGATGAATGAAGCAATACACGATTTGAAAAACACTAATTCATGTGGCCATGATGATTTTTCTTCCTCTATCATAAAGTTCTGTAGTAAACAGCTATGTAGTCCTCTAACACACTTGTTAAATTTATGTTTTCTTGGAGGAGTTTTTCCCGATCTTCTCAAAGTTTCGAAAATCATTTGCTTATATAAAAAAGGGGATTCCAGTAACATTGTAAATTATCGCCCGATTTCACTTTTGTCCATATTTTCAAAGATATTTGAGAAAATAATCTTAAAACGTATAGTTAACTTCCTGGAAACCTCTAACATATTATCACCTACGCAGCATGGTTTTCGCAACAAAAAGTCAACAACTACAGCATTATGCTCTATTCTAGATACCATATATAAAAGTCTAGATGCAAATGACAAGGTTATGGCGCTGTTTGTCGACTTAACCAAGGCATTTGATTGTGTAGATCAGGATCTCTTACTAAGAAAGGTATATCAATACGGCATTCGTGGAAACTGTCATGACCTGTTGACAGCATATCTAAAAAACCGCAAACAATTTGTTCTCTTTGAGAAGTCTAATTCTAAGCAGCTGGATGTCAGTTTTGGCGTTCCACAGGGCAGTGTTCTAGGCCCTTTATTGTTTTTGATGTATACAAATGATCTATCTGCGTATTTGACGGCATATCACTGTGAATTTGCGGATGACATAACAGTTCTGTCAACCGAGTCATGTGAAATGGAAATGAAAAATAACTTGCAAAACAATCTTAATCTACTATACCATTATTTCAATTTAAACAGACTTACATTAAATCAAGACAAAACATACACTTTGCAATTTCACCCAATTAATGCAAACTACAAAAAAAGTCACTTAATTCAACTAAATAATAAATCAATTGAACAAGTAACGTCTTTTAAACTGTTGGGTATTCACATTGATATGTCGCTAAATTGGAGAGAGCATGTTGACTATATATGTAAAAGATGCTCAAGCCAATGTTTTGCACTGGGTCGCCTGAAACAAGTTCTAACCAGGAAAGTCGTTAAAATGTTTTACTTTTCATGTTTTGAATCCATAATTAGATATGGCATCATTCTCTGGGGTGGCGCCTCAGCTACTATTAGAGTATTTCGAATGCAAAAACGAGCTGTTAGAGCCATGTTTGGCCTTGGGTATCGCCAATCATGTAAAGATACTTTTAAAAACGAATTAATATTGACTTTGCCCTCGTTATATATTTTTGAAATTCTCAAATTTGTAAAACAAAATATACCGATGTTTAGAACACAAAATTTCCACCATGAATATAATACAAGATTTGGCACTAATCTACAGCATGATCTTCATCGCCTAGAATTGTATAAATTAAACCCTTATTATATGGGTACCATTTTGTTTAATAAAATTCCAAATAACATGAGAGAGCTTAGCAACAACAAATTCTATACCACTTTAAAATGTACATTACTAAATAATGCTTTCTACAGTATTGATGAATTTCTGAACCACACTTTTTAGTCTTAGCAATATTGTTACAACAAATTTCTCTTAGTTTTTAGTAGTTTAGTTATTAGGATCTCTATGACCTGTCCTATATCCTTTATTGTGATCTTTGGATTAATAAATGCATTTCATTTCATTTCATTTCATTTCTTTAAAAATGACGTGATAATGACGGTAGGATGTCGTGATTATGTCACGGACCGATGACGTGACTAGGAAGTCATTTAGTGACGTTATAACGACGTAATTAGTGTCGTTATAACGACGTGATTAGTGCCGACATTTTACGTCATCAAAGCGTTAATTTGCCAGCCATTTAATAGCAAACTTTAGTGACGCCTTCGCCATTTCGTTACTTCTTTGTTTCATCAAAAAATCGTCCAAATACCACTCTTTGGGGTACAATTACCTACAGTTATACGTACCTAATAAAAGTGTGAATTTATAAATTAATAAAAGCAGAAAAAGAAATATGCTCAAATTCGACAAAATTTTGTTTTTTGCCTTTATTAGTTAATCAATTAATTTTTCTTATCCTTAAACTGTAGGTACCCAAGGGAAGGGTACCCAAAGGGGGATATTTAGCCGATTTTTGGATAAAACAACGAAGTAACGAAATATTGACCAAAAAACTAAATGGCGAAGGCGTCACTAGTGTTTGCTCTTAACCTGTAGGGGCTTCGTTAGTAGTTAGGTAACCAAGATAGGGTAGAGGATTAGGCACAAAACATTTAAAACTTTTTTTATACGTTTTCACTGCACTTGATTACTGATGATGATTAGATTATAGTTAAAAAACTGCAGAGGGACCTAGGTTAAAAATATTTTTTCTTCATTTTAACAGCAATAATTATGTGTAATTAAAATATGTAAAAATATAAATTTTACTTAATACTCCAACCAATCATGGTTACACTACCCTGTATATTATATAGTAGAGACACTACTTATACAATTTTTTTAGTAATATGTTGTTTTTTTTTCTTTCTGTACACCTAAACTTAATTTAACTAAGAAAGAGGAAAGATTCAATATTTAATTTAAAACAGTTATATTTCTGAAACATAGTTTCATATGCCTATATATTTAGGGGTCCTTGCAGGAGGGACATATTGAGTTGGTGACCCGTCTAAAAATAAAACAGAAAAAAGACAAATTACCAAGCAATATTATTTATTATATAATTTATTTATATATAACTAGTTATTAAAATTCTTACCATGCAGAAAACCATGGGTTAATTCTATTGTACTTACTTAAATTGGGTGGACGTTCAATAAGTATTTTCATCTTAGTTGTAGGTACATCCTCATCGGAACTACTTAATATTCGCTTTTGTTTTGGTTTCCTTTTTATAATAGGTAGTGTTGGTTTGTCGGTATCCAAGTTGGAGGTATCCTCTGCATCTTTGCATTTTTTATAGCTTTATCTATATCGTCTAAAAACATGTTTTATACAAGTATAAAATTATCAGAAACTATTTGTTTTGACTTAAATTGTTAATTTGTTTTTATTTAATTGTGTATGTGGTTTATGTATGCACAGTACAGGACCTCTAAGTGGAAGACTTTACCTAAATGACTTTTAAATTCTTTTCACGACAAATCCATTTTACAACAAGGTATATTATGTACTAACTTAAATGTAAAATAGCTTAATCAATTTTATTATGACAAAACTTAGTAGGCTTAGTTGAAAATACATTTTACTTAACCTCGACCCATTTCTTGAAAGTCCCTACCTGCCTCAAACATGCATCGCTTGATTTTATACAATTTCCAAGACACATCAATGTGGACTTCTTTCTCTTTAAGTAATTTATTGAAAATCCTTTGATCTTTGTAAAAAAGCCAAAAGGCTTCTCTTTTTAATAGTGTTCACCACATTTTAGACACCACTGAAAGTGCACCATTTTCCCATTCTACAATGACATATATGCCATCTTTTTCTAAAACAAAAAACAAGTTATAGGTTAGGATTAGGTACAGAAAAGTTTAGGGAAATACCACAGAAAAAAACACAAAAAATAAGTAACGGAGAAGCTTAATTGTTATGTTTTTACTTTTTTTTTCATTGCAACGTATTGCTTTAATAAAATCTAGGGTACTCAGTTGGTCCTTCTCAATTTAAAATGGGAACTGCTATCAAAAATATTTTATTAATTATTAATTTAAATCGCTGCATAGCTAAATTTATTTGGCAGTTAGTAGTGGCACTGTAAATGTTTGCAACGGAAGGAGAACTTACAGCATTATAATTAGAAATTATTATTATTATTATACTGTTTTACTTACCCCTTTAACACGCCGCCGTGAAAAACACACACATACACACACAACTGAAAGAACCTCAGACCAAGCACTAGAACAAACCGATGCTATATGGCTATCTTTACTTTATTCTTTACCTACTATTCTTCCAAACAATGATTTCTTTTAGACCAAAATTTACAAGGTTACATTTACAATACGAACAAACACAAAAGGACAAAATTCCGCAAAATGGCGGAGATTCGGAGAGAGGAGAAAGAAACGGAACGGCCGATGCCGAGTCAAAGAGAGAACGTGAGAACGATGGCATGGCGTGCGCGCACATTACGACAGCTGTTTGATAGAAAATGTCCAAAAAACGACGTTATATTGACGTATAACTTATGTCGTCTAATTGACGTAAAAATGATGACGACATTATCACGTGATTTTTTGGTAACATGACGTCGAAGACGTAAAAATCCCAAAAAATGACGTGATTTAGACGACAGTCTGCTGCTTGGGGACCAGCATATGTCACTTGGCGCGCAATTTGAAACTTTTTAGACTCTGATTTTCGACAGGACCAGATAACCCCGTGGACCAGTTAACCCCAACCTCCCCTAATATATTAAAAATGAAAATAAACTTTATGCCATACCTGCCGTTGCGTAGCCGGCGTTCTATGGCGTAGCCCAAGGATATTTATAATAGTTGCGGGGCGGGCGAAGCCCGCAACGCTAATATAAGACGACATAACCGCATAAAGGTGTTACTATTAAAGGTGTAACTTAAAATTAGGCCGCGTAGCCGGCGTTCTATTGCGTAGCCCAAGGATGTTTATAAATAAAATAAAATAATAAATATCCTTATTTTTTTAAATTATATTTTATTATAAATAAACTCAATTAGGTATAAGCTCAGGGTATAAGACTTTTTGAAATACCCAACCAGCGTTAATGACTTCAAATCATGAAAATTGGTCCAACGTGGCAACACAGTAAGTATTATGTCAAATAATGACACTTCTCGCATGGACATTTTCAGTAAAAATGTCAATTTATGAATAGTTTATTATTAATTTTTCGCGTCAAAAGTGTATAATATCCGCAATTTTTTTGCTTTTAACCTGTTCTATACAGCTTAAGCTATATGTTAAAATTTTAAAACCATCAAAATTCGACCGACGTTATATGACACCAGACCCATGCCCATTTGACTCAAATAAATTTTCAGATGATTTATTTGCTCCCTCAGAATTAACCGAACGGGATGTCTGTCAAGAAACACCTATTCATAGACAACCACAAAATCATTCTTTTAAATCCCATCCGGATGGAAATGGCAATTATGACCTATCAGCAAAAAATAACCACAAGGATGTTCGTTTTGGGAACGAGAACAAACCCCAAACCCCACCTTCAAACGTACAAACACCTTCTTTAGAGGATTCGACATCCCTTATGTCGCCCAAAAGCATTATTCCCATTCCTAAGGTAATTCCAAAACAAATGGCAAAAGGCCCTAGAAGACAAGGCAAATCACATCTCTCTATCTTGAAGAGCTAAAGGAAGCAAAACTAAATTCACAAAAACCAGTAAAACCACAACAAAAAAAAAGAATAACTCGAAAATTAGACATGCAACACGAACCTTTAAAAAAAAGAAAAACCAACATAGAATCATCAGATTCTGAAGCCAATAGTGACATTCAAGAGGATAATATCTGCCAAGATGAGTCCGATGATGCAAATTTTTGCATTGAGTCTGATGATGAGAATGTGACAAGCCCATCATCAAAGAAGTTCAAGAGCCAAAAATCGGTAATTTTGTGCTAGTTGGGTTCAAGGCCGTAGCCAGAAAATAATTTCGGGGGGGGGGGTTTGTTCCAGTGGCGGATTTAGGATTTGTTCTAGGGGGGGGGGGGGGGGGAAGGGAACTGCGCCGAAGGCACTCTTCAGCAGAAACATTTTTGGGTGCCACGCCCTTTTTTGGGTAAAATATCCGTAAAGCTCTTCAGCAGAATTTTTTTTGGGTGCCACGCCCCTTTTTGGGTAAAATAACCGTAAAGCTTAATCTGCGGCAATATACCAGACTTTAAAACACTCTTTTAATTTAAAAGAAATTCGAAATTTGAAAGGTCGGTCGACAAAATAAACAATAAACTATTTATTTTACTAATTAACATGTCTCTTATATTAAGTCACAATTATATCTAAGTATAATAATTATACTAATAAATTATATTATGTAATAATAAGATTAAAAACAAAATAAGAATAAAAACAAAAAATAAATAATAAGAACTAAAAAAATATCTGAAGTACCTACTTACTTTGTACTAAATTACAAAATCAAGTTTTCTGTTCTTAGAAGAGAAAATATTTATGATTTTGTTTACATCTACGTTTATATCACGGTGGACATATAGGGAAGCCATACCATATTAAGGCGAGCTGCAGCCATTGTAGCCCGTAAATAAGATTAAATTATGTTGTGTAACAACAAAGTGAGACAGGCGCACTGCATAACTGCAGTCTCATTAATATACTTATTAAAAGTCTAAAATAAATATCTTTTTTTTATTTCGGGGGGGGGGGGGGGGGGGTTAAAAGAGGAAAAAACTAATAACGAATATATAGCCCAAATCACTAAAATTTACCCCGAAAACCAGAAAGACTCTTATAGTGCCAAATTTATGCGAAGCTATAGAGGCCATTTTGATATTTTTGTGTTTCCAGAAATTGAAGATAGAAGCATGATTTTTAAATCGGAGATCAGGGGACTTTTAAATAAATTTACATTTCTTAGTCATGGAAAAATTCAATTTATTTAGATTCAATAATTTGTTTTTTACAAAATATTTCACCAATTTTTGAGTTTCATGTTTATTAATAAACCCTAAATACATTTTTTTACTTTTATTTTACTTTGCCCCATGCACTGGGGCAAAGTGGAATTTTGTCAACGCGGAGATATTTAAAAAAAAAAAAATCCTTAAAAGATAAATTCGAGCAAATGCGAAAAAAACGAGATAATACATACATACACATATATTGTAACAATTGCATTCGCCAGAGTTTACTATAATCTGTGTTAGTGCCATTTTATTATTAGGTATTTCGATGCCCTATACTCCCCTACCTTGTTTGAAAGCCCCTTTATAGAGAAAATTGACTGTGCTGTTGTTTTGGCTTATTGGTCTCTTCTCATCTCAAAAAAAATACTGTGGGTTGTTTCACCCGTTTAAGGGGTTTAGAAAATAAATTTTTGTTATGAGTATGTAGCCCACAAAACATCTTAAACGGCGTGTTTTCCATTTGTCAGAAATATATTTCCTAAACTTCTAGCGCACGTTTCCGAAACTGTGGATCACAAACAGTTTTTAAAAATATGGTTTTCGTTTAGTAAAAACAAGCTCATCAAGCCCCTAATTATCATAAATAAGTAACTTGTTCGTATGATACATAAATAAAAATGTAAGTTTTACAAAAGGCTAAAAAAACGCTATTATTTATACCTACATTTTAATTTGAAAATTTATGTGGATCACAAGAAATTATTCATTTCCGAAGTCGCAGTGGCTCCTCGAAGGAGGCAAGGGAGGCTAGGCTTCCTCAGCTATTCTTGCCCTACTAAATATTTTCTCGGTGTAGTACTTAAATAATATCTTTTAATTTACAGCAAGCAATGGTATTTTTGATAATATCCCCTTTACAATCTCACAACAGCGCTTGAGGCTTTCAGTTGTTATGTCACCATGTTTCTCCTAAAAGCAATATACTACGCAACCAACTTGTACTGGAACGCAAGAGGGAAATAGCACTTTCTTCGGTACAATTGGCAAAATTGACTGGCAAACAGCCTTTGACCAATAACAGGTGTCTTTTGTAACTGTCTTTTGTATTGGAATACACAGTAGCGATGAGTCATTCATGAGCGACCCGTTCACCATGACCGAAGTCGCTTATGAAAGACCGGTGATTTCCCGAATCAATCACGCTCTGTGACCCTATCGTTAATATGACCATGAAGGTAAGGTGCAAGCTGCGATTCGGTCATGGACGGGTCTTGATGAAGGGATCCATTCTAATGAATGATCTGCTGAGACCTGAGGTCGTCATGAAAAAAGTACCGGGTTTTCCCATCCCTAATACACAGTGCATAATGGATATACCCTGGGCGGGTCGACCCCAACGTAACGCCATCCCAGCAGAATCAACTCCAATACAAAAGGCCGTTTCACTGGTAATAAATCGAAAGATAGACAAGTAATTAAAACTACGAAGTGCAACACACTCGAGTATAGGGAGCACATACGCCTTTTCACCAAAAACAGTCAGCCTTTTTGCAAATCAGAACCAGATCACGCCGCGGCACCCACTAGAATGCGCTCAATCCGTCAAAAGCCATGATACAAAAAATGTATCATGGTCAAAAGCCACATTAATAATAAGATATATTTTGTTAACATATATCGCAGAACACTGCGATATGTTATACATCTCTTCCGCACAAAATCTAGAACGCCTGATCGCCTCTTGAAAATTTCCGTCTTATATAGCTGTTTGGTGAAAATTGTTACATCCACTTAGTTTAAAGATGTTTTAAATAAAAGCCACTGATTAAATTAACAACTTTTATTGTTCATGTCATTAATAATTAATGCTGTCATTTTTCCTAGTGCCAACATCAACAACCTAAAAACACTAAGGTTGGCACTATAGATTAGAGACCTATCGTAATTAGGGACTATATGCAACAAAAATAATGTATGTATGTTGTCGTTGTAGTAGTGTCTGTTGTTGTAGTTGTCAGTTTCGACATTTTCACATTTGCGTTTTTTTTCGGAAACGATTAGAGTGGGACGATTAAAACTTTTTGGTTTTAGATAGGACTAGTGGGGGTACGTTGTGTGAAAATTTCTAATATACTGGGTGTACCGGAAAAACATAATTAAACGTCAAAGTCGAAAATTATCGGATTCTCGTTGAAACACGTCGCCAATATTATTTTTATCGATTTAAACTTTTTCTACGTGTAGACGACCGTGGGCTACGGAAGCCTATTGTAATTTTTTTTGATTTTTTCAAAGTCGAAAATTGGTCGAAAAAGGTACCTATTTGATCGCTAATAAGTCCAATTGGGTGCATATCCGATCGACATTTGCTTTGGATAATCGTTTAGGCCATCTTAAATACTACCTTTTTCCAATATATCGATCTATACCTAACTGGAATGGAAATTATCGAAAATAGTGGAAACTACGATTTTAGGCATGATTTTTTAACGGTTTTTTTTTCGTACGGAAAACGACTTTCGATAGAAATTTTGTATACTTTAGCGGAAAGAGCTTGTCAAATTTTATTAAAGAGATATTTTTTCGTTTCTTTATCTTTAATACGGAAAAAACGGCAAGCTTTTGAATTTTCATTTTCAAAGTTCTGTTTCACGTCGCACTGATTCGCTTAAACACGTTAGCCAGTGCCTGTATATAACTTTTTTGTTTTATTTTTTGGTCCACTATATCAACGGATAAACAAGCTTTAATTTGCATGGTAAGCGCGCCCTGCGAAAACATATTTTGTGGCTCAAAAAAATAATTTATGATGCAGGAATGTGAGGCAAAAAAAAAGCAATAGAAAACATAAAAAAAATAAAATAAGAAAAATACTCTTTTAATACAAATTTTTAGTACTAATATTAGATGCACCCTCGGCTGACGATTCGCGATATGTACCCGCAGTCTAGTTATATATTGTTTCCGCGCAAACATATTTCTATGTGTCCCATTATTGTATCTGAACAAGATTTCTATGATCTGAACCCATCCAACCTCTATTTAATTAGAACTAAACTATAACTAAATTTGGTACTTTTATTACCCAATTATCATATTCATACCTATATAACTTCATTTGCAAATTTGTAAGTCCTCCACAGAACAGAATTCAAAAGAAGTTTTAATCATCAGCCCACACCCGCGCCAGTCGCGGCACATAACCAACAAATAATATTTTAGCTTCGCGCTCAGACGATAATGCTTGGTCTGAGGCTTCGCGCAACACCTGTTGTTGATGTCGCCATGCACTATCGGAAGGCGCCAATTTTAAATATATTATTTGATAAATAGCACAATTTCTTTTTCCTAAAGGAAAAACGATTTCTAAATTATTATATGACATATTTTAGTATCATAATGAAGCGAAAAATACAGAATGCCTTCACAGAAACATAAATAATGTTAATTTTATTAAACATTAACCTAATGCAAGATTAAAATTTTAAAAATAAGAATATTTTCTTCGTCCATTTTTCGGCATAGTAAAGGCTGTTTAAAGACGTCTTTGCAAAAACGTCTTAAATATGATATTGTATCGACATCATTAAAATGTCCATATTACGTCCAAAGACGTTCAGGCTAAAAGTGGGCATAAAGTGGACGGTGGACGTCTTTGAGATGTAATGTGATATCTGCATATATATTCACGCCCACATGCCTACCTGCGCGCGTCACATTACTAACCGGTGAAAACAAACTACAGTGTTGGTAAAAACTTATATTACTGTCAATCATCCATTCTAACATCCAAGTGACTCTGATAGGCAGTATACACGCTCAATTTTAGAGTATTGTACAGTCTGATAAATTGGTGACGGTAATTCGGAAAATCAGACTTTAAATTTTCCACAATTCGACACAATTTATTATTTATGTCCTTTTGATAGTAATATTCTCCTTGCTGTTTGTCTTTTTTCGTATACAAAAACGGCTTTCTCTTTGCCACTAAATCGCCAAAAACTTTCAGTTTCTTCTGCATCATCAGGAGCACTTCAAACTTTAACTGTCTGTTGGTCCTTCGTTTCTCTAATTCTTTTTGTAAAGTCAACATGTACCCGTCGTAAAAACCTATTTTATTCTTAATGGTGTCTATATCGTACTCGGTTTGTCGCTTCTCTTTGTATAACTGGTCGATTTTGTCTTGTGTTGTCTTCAGTTCGGCCTCTTCTTGCTTTATTTTGTTTCTCACGTCGTCCATTTTTCTTGTGTAATTGATTCGTGTTTTTTCTTCCGCTTGCTTCGATCTTTTCTGTCTGGCCTCGGCTACTGTGAAAATTGCGTCCCTCCGCGAGACGCAGTGTTCAAGATCTTTGACAAGTTTTTCTTGGGCCTTTTTAAGTTGACTAAAATTTAAATAAAATTTGTTTAAAAAAATCTATTATGCTATTTATAAAATAACTAGTGATGGTACCCACGTCTTCGCTTGCGCAATTCAATTGTTATAAGTTCGCTATCGAAGCAAAGCAGCGGGTACCATACATACCATACTAAATAGAACCTTTAATAGGTACTCAGATTATTTAAAAAAAAACGTAACAACTAAAACAACTTTAGATTATAACGGGATTGGTGGCTCCGTGGTTACCGCGGCAGTCGCTGAGAAGTCTAGGACGAGAGTTTGTGGGTTCGTATCCCATTGCCGGCAAACTGGCTCGAGCCCGGTGGATTTTAGTGGTATAAAAAAAAACGCTCGAGCATGCTTGGCTCGTCACGAGCCCAACTTCAAACCGAGCATGTTCGTTTAATTCCATACACGTCCGAACCAACGTTCCAACCATTTTCCCAACCCAACATCAGTTGATCATCGACTGTTATTATTTAATAATATAATATGGATCTTATTACCACGACAGCGATTGTGGGTGGCTTTATATGTTTAGACCAGCGAAGAAGGAGAAAACCCAGACGTGTTTGGACAAAACAATGGCTTCAAGAACGAAATAAATTTAGTCATATGGCACTTTTAAAAGAATTGGCTGCTAACGAGCCGCAAGATTTTAAAAAATATTTGCCAATGAGCGAATTAAAAAACAAAATACTGTTATGAGAGCGTCTGTAAGTGCAGAAGAGCGTCTGGTGGCCACATTGCAATTTTTGGCGTCAGGAAGGACCTATGAAAATCTTAAATATAGCTGTGCAATATCTCCACAGCTACTAGGACGAATAATTCCAGAAACATGCGCAGCCATTTTTCATTGGCATCAGGGTTCTTTGCACTTTTCTACGAGTATACCGTAACTGTCCCTCTTCATATGTTTGTTGCTGTACTCTTGGCTTTTTACGTCCCAAAGGGCCCTTTGTTCTCTGTATACATTTATGAATTCCGTTCAAAACTTTTTATTGTCGCTGAACGACATCACGACAAACGCTAAATCAAGAGCGCCGAAATATGTCATCCAGCGGCTCGCACGGAAATGCTCGGCGAGCACCATATACGTACGAACATGTTTGCGCCGAGCGCGTGTTGGTCGGTGCTATCGAGCCGAGCATTCCAACCGCCAACTAGGCTTGTATAACACATACACGATCGAGCATGTTGGTCCGAGCCTACTTCCAACTCTTGCTCACCCAACATGCTCGAGCGTGTATGGGGGGTTTTAAGTCTTGACGTGGGTCCAGAGTCGAGCAAAAATTAGGGAAGAGTGAAAAATGTATCATCCCCCATTCACGCTGGTAACCAGGCCGGATGAGATCGGATATCTCGTGGGGTGCGGGGAAAAGAAACACACTCCTCAATCGGTAGGTCATAGAAAGCGCGAAACCAAGGGTTGATAGCCCTTGGGGAGTGCTTTTAATGACTGAAGATCGTGGTTCGAAACCCACGTTAAACCGTTGATTCTCGAAAGACATATATTGCCATTTAATGCATAATATATAATGATAAAAAAATGTATGGAATTTAAATGTAAATTAATACCATTTTTTTTTCAATTTTTAAGAATTTTTGACATTGTTGGCAAAACTGATATCGTCCGCTAATTATTTAGTTGTTGTTTATCGTCTGACTTAAAAATCGATTAAACGTCAGCAATTTTCATTCCCTGAGGCATTTTACCAGTTTTTAGAGCGTAATTGATGAGTTTACACATTACAGGACTTAATGCACATTTACAGTTTTTAATCGTTGCAACATCAATAATCAATATATGACCGATAAGAAATATTGATCAAAACAGTTGTTCATTTTTTCTAAACACAATTATTTGTACTTTGTCAAACATTATTGATGTATTATATTCCAGTATTGAATTCCGATGCATTTCTAACACACACAACTACAAAAACTCGACCACCAAAAGAATGCGCAATTTCATCAAGTTAATCGGCTTGCAGCCACAATAATAATTGCTAATGGCAAGTAGTGGTGATTTGTGAAACCTGTCAATTCACTAGTACAAAATATCCTCTAATAGCAGAAGGAGGAACATATTGGTTTTGTTTGGTCGCCGAAAAGGATAGTATGGTGGTATAGGCGATAACGTAGTCAGTCCTTGTGAATGCCAGTTTTCATTATACGAGTCGGAACAATACGTCTATTAATTATATTTACTTACCTGTAAATAACATTCATTCTTTGTATCTCCTGCCTCATCGAATCCAACTCGCCACATTGGCCCATTGCCCCTCGCAATTGTTTTTTGGTTTCTCTGGCTAATTTTACTTTTTTCTCCCATTCTAGTGCTTCCCTGTTTAATTCTATCAATTCCTTACTAAGAATAATTTTTTCCTCTTCTATTTCGGAAATTTCTGACTGTATTTGAAGACATTCCAATTCTGCATCTTTAAGTTTACCTAAATCGGTAAATAAACACGATAATATAATAAATAATAAGTAAGGGTATTAAATTTTGGCTTGCCTTTAATATGTAATAAATATTTTGTGGCAAAACTGCAATTGATAGTGACTTAAGTTAAGTTTTCTGCTTCTATTTTGAATAAATAGTGGTTTATTTGATTTAATATTGTATGGGTTTCTTGTGTGCAGTGATTTCCGGTATTGTTTTGCCTCTTTAGGATTGAATTGCAGTGCTCTTTTAGTCTTGTTCTAAAATTTCTTCCGTCTAACCAATATAAATTGCACCACAGTTATTACAATTGACTTGATAAACCTCATAAAATAGAGACAAAAGAGATAATAGCGGCAAGTGGGGTTTATCAAATCAATTATAATAACTGTGATGGAATTTTTATTGGTTAAAGAAGCCAAACAACACCGCAATATTTATTCACTGCACCAAACAAAACCATACAACATCAAATAAAACAAAACAACTATTTATTCAAGATAAAAGCAACGGCGTATCCAGCTCATGCGTCTGGGGGGGGGGGGGGTTAATCGATCGGCTAGGATCAGGCACGTAGCCAGGATTTCTTCTGGGGGGGGGGGGGGGGCATCGGGATCGTGTCGAAGGCGTAAAAAAAATGCGCCGCAGGCGAACATTTTTTGGGTGCCACGCCCTTTTTTGAATCATGGTGCTTGGTTTTCAAGTGGGAAAAATAAAAAACACAACACAAAATCCTCAAGAAAAGTACAAAAACAAACCCGGTAATAATTGAGGTGAAGAAAATGTAATAGTGTATATAGGAAATGTTTAATGTGTTGCCTATGTTGCCGAAATCAGAGCTCGAGTTTCGGGGGTGGCCCGGGCCCCCTATACCCCCCCCCAGCTACGTGCCTGGCTAGGATACTAGATAATAGCAACTTTAAGGAGTAAGGACAAAAATTAAACAACGCTTAAGTAATCTTGGGGGGGGGGGGGGGAATAACCCATATTACCCCCCCCCTTGTATACGCAGTTGGATAAAAGCAGAAATCACTATCAATTAGAAAGCAATAAATAAAAATGCAACATTGTCAATCACCACCTGGAAATGCCTTTATATGTAGCCACAATATAAATAAGTATGTGTATCAGCATAACTATAGACAATATTATTTAAATCATCATGCACTAACGGGTAAAGGCGATTCTTACTTTTAAAAAGAGGTATAAATTTGGAGGATTAAAAAAAAATAATTGTGACTGCCCTAGTTATCCGGTGTTATTGAAAAAACATAGGTTGTAGAAATAGAAATAACAAACTTGAAGCTCTCTTCATCCGGGATTTTTTGAAAAAATCTATAGAATTCCTATTAAAAAAAATTAAAGTCGGCCAAAACTCGCCCTACTTCCAAAAATAAGTAATTATACAGGGTGTCCCAAATTTTAGACCTATTTAATGCAACCTTGCTGAATTAGTCCAACACAATTTAAGTTATTAAGTGAACCCCACTTTGGGTGATTTTTGTGTTTTTTTTAAACAATGTTCATAAACAATTATGTATGTGTAATATTATGCAAAACAGTGGACCAAATAAATAACCACTTTCATCCGTAAGGTTGGTTATGTTTTATGTTTTAATTTGTCTGAAATAACTATGCGAGTCTAGGGATGGGCAAAACTATCGATGTTTTCATCTTCAACATCGATGTATTTAACATCGATGCCGCGATGTTTTAGTTCACATGATTTTATGATACCATCGATGTATGTTGTAAACATCGCAACATAGAAATAAATCTGAAATCTTCAAAATGTGTAGTTTGAAGACGAGATATAGTAACCGAGATCGAGTTCCTTTAAGTTACTTTTAAATAAGATTGAAACGTACCGGGTGAACCACTAAGAATGGTCGTCGGCTATATCTCAGAAACTGGAAGTCATAGAGCTTTTAAGTAAAATATGTTTTAGTAAAAGTGCCCAAAAGAAAATGTTGGAAATTATTTTCGAGTTTCAAAATTTTCCATTTTTTGAAGGGTACAACCTGTATGTTTTTAAATTTTCAAATTCCACATAAAATTATAATTATTTTTTATTAAATGCATTATTAGTCTATACTTCATAGTTTCCGAGATATTGACTCTCGAAAAGTGATATTTTTGAACTTTGACAGCTTCTAACTTTTTAACAGTACGTCTTAGAGCAAAACGGCTTACATGACCCTATCTTCAATTTTTATTATCTTCCCAAAAAAATCAACTTCCAGTTAAACCGGAACAACTATATTTCCTGCTTTCGAGTTACATCCGGTTTAACCGGAAGTTGATTTTTTTTGGGAAGATAATAAAAATTGAAGATAGGGACATGTAAGCCGTTTTGCTCTAAGACGTACTGTTAGAAAGTTAGAAGCTGTCAAAGTTTAAAAATGTCACTTTTCGAGAGTCAATATCTCGGAAACTATGAAGTATAGACTAATGATGCATTTAATAAAAAATAATTATAATTTTATGCGAAATTTGAAAATTTAAAAACATACAGGGTGTACCCTTCAAAAAATGGAAAATTTTGGATTTACGCCCTCTAGCGGTGAGTTTGGAAACTCGAAAATAATTTCCAACATTTTCTTTTGGGTACTTTTACTAAAAAATATTTTACTTAAAAGCTCTATGACTTCCAGTTTCTGAGATATAGCCGACGACCATTCTTAGTGGTTCACCCGGTACATGCATTATCTTATAATCACTTTAAGTTAAGTTTGTACCTAGATGCTGTGATGCATCTGTTTGTACAGATAAAAGTAAATGTATATAAGAATTTTTTATATAAAAATATCAATCTAGGCTGCCAGTTGCAAAGTGATATCACAGAGAAAAATACCCTTAAAAAGTAAAAAAAAACAAACAAAATAAACAAAGTCCAAAAAAAAAACCAATCCATAAAAGGACATTAAATTATCACACATTACATTCTAATAACTAAGGTACTCATTGTTTAAAAGATATTCTGAAATTTTGACCAGTTAGAGAAAATATATGTTCTACATTTAAGTTTATATAACTTTACATTAGTAATATTTTTTATCTCAGTTGGTATGATATTAAAAACCTTTGGAGCAAGGTAGTTTGTGCTTCTTAAATTTAGATTTTTGTTACTGTTTGGAATTATCAGATGTTTATTGGCTCTATTTCTAGTTGCATAAAGGTGGTTTACATAATTCCTTACTTTAGGTTTTTTATAAATAAATGTGCACATATCCAATACATATAGAGAGCGAATATTCAGAATTTCTTCAGAGAATAGAAGTTGAGTAGAGAATAGTTTATTCTTTCTAAAGATTACTTTCAGTATATAGTTTTGAACCACATTCAATTGTTTTAAGGTATTTTTATACAAGCCACCCCATACGACAATACCATACCGTAACAGTGACTCTACTAGAGCTTTATAAACGTTAACAAGGAGCCCTTTGGTCAATATATCTCTCAGAATATAAAACTTATGCACTAATTTTCTAACGCTACTGGTAAGCTTAGATACATGTTGCTCCCATTTAAGGTTTTTGTCAATGATGACACCCAAATATTTTATATGTGTTACCTCACTAATACAATCATCAAGGTTATCTATTTCAATTTTATCAAAATTGGGTCGATTGGCCGAAGTAAGGGAAAACGCAATATATTTGGTTTTACTTATATTTAGGGTTAACTTATAAGTATCAAGCCAATTTTTTATTTTACCCATGCCCAATCTTGTCGCTCGTTTAACATCAGACCAGGTGTCACCATAGAACAACACCGCAGTGTCGTCAGCATAGGAAACCACAGAACCATTTGGCACATTAATATCAGTTAAAGAATTTATATATGTTATAAATAAAATAGGGCCTAACACAGTGCCTTGTGGGACACCTATTTTAACCACCAGAGGCTCACTAGTAATGTCCCCAATCCTCAACACCGGAGTTCTCTCATGAAGATAGCTTCTGAAGACCACCAACGCTTGCCATTTTATAGATAATTAGTTAGGAATCTGCTGAACTTTTTTATTTATGGGTCATGTTCGATAGGGCGATATTATACCGAGTGACCCAATGTGTGTTTTTTCGTCCCAAGTTTTAAACACTCTCTGGAGTTATTAAGGATATTATTTTTCATACTGTCAATTTCAGAATAAAGTTACATATGTATTCCTAACATTTCCTTTTTTTTTGGCTCATTACAATATCTCTCTTTTTAAAAGAGATATGATTTTTTAAATGAAACTCTATTTATAAAGCCTTTTTTATTAAAACAATTAATAAAACAACATTAAAGTTTAAACAAAATTAGTAACGTGTGTCCTCCTCTAGCTTCAATAACAGAGCGCATTCTGCTATAGGTAATGACTGAATAAGTGTCACGATTCTTTCTTGAGGGATTACATTGTATTATTGGGAAAGTGCTATCCTCAGCTCCTGTAAAGTACCTCGTTGCATAGGGCGACGACGAACAGCTCTTTTCAACTGATCCCAAAAATGTTCAATTGGGTTCAAATCCGGATTACATGCAGGCCAATCTAACCGTTCACCGATTAATGGAGCAAATGGAACTACTGCCTCTTGAAGAATATCTTCAATTTACCGATGTGCATATAGTGCTCCATTATCCACAAATATCATTTCAGTTCGCGAATCAGCTAAAATACCCGCCCACACCATAACGGAACCACCATGATAAGATATTATCTCTGTTATGGTGCATTCACCAAATCTTTCGTTTGCTCTCCTATAAACACGCTCACGACCATCCGGTGACCGAAGACAAGCCCTCGCCTCATCTGTGAAGAGAACATTACTCCACTGCTCGACAGTCCAAAAGTTGACATAAGCATACATACATAAGTTGACTCAATTTAACAATGACTGGTGGTCTAATAAAATAATGCAATTTGCAGAGTTTCATTTAAAAAATCGTATCTCTTTTAAAAAGAGAGATATCGTAATGAGTCAAAAAAAGAAAATGTTAGGAATACATGTAACCTTATTCTGAAATTGACAGTATGAAAAATAATATCCTCAATAACTCCACAGAGTGTTTAAAACTTAGGACGAAAAAACACACATTGGGTCACTCGGTATAATATCGCCCTATCGAACATGACCCATAAATAAAAAAGTTCAGGAGATTCCTAATTAAATTATCTATAAAATGGCAAAAAAACTGTAAAAATCGGATTCAAGATAAAGAAGTTATAAAGGATCAAAGTTAGCAAAAAATTCAGGGTGCCGGTTTTTTTGTCCGGGAGTTTATTTCAAGACAATTATCGATATTTCAAAAATAAAGTTAGTTTTCTACACTAACCGATGTTTTTCCAACATCAATGTCTGCTTTCTATGTTGATATTAATGTTTTCGTTCGATGTGCATATCCCTGGGGAGTCTAACGCCAAACGTCAAGCGTTCAACAGTGTTTTGCCATGCAGGGAGAACCTTAGGAGTTCTCTCTTATTCCACCTATTTATGATATTCAATAATTCAATACCATTTGAAACAATAACGAATCGGTCTATCAGACGTTTTATGAATGAAACATTGGATCTAGAGTTTATAAAGTTTTTGGGTAACTCCGTTTAATACATACCGTCATATTGGGATTGTAGATAATAATTCGTCTTATCCAAAGTACCCTTTTTGTCTTTCTTTTTATACAAGTTGTCGCACAATACACTCGCTTTATTTTGCAAACTAACTAGGTTCTGCATTATTTGCGCTTCCTGTTTCTTATAATTTTCTATATCGTTGCTAACTTTAAGATTTTTCTGTCTCAAAATCAAATGTTGTTTTTTCAGCACGTTAAGCTTATGAATCTGTTCTTGCCGTTCTCTTGAGATGCTCAGCAAGTTTTTCTGCTCTCTGAGCCAAAAGATCTGTAAATTTTGTATTTTTTCTTGCGTTTCTTCAATTTGTTTCTCGAGAGTTAGAATTCGGAGATCTTGCGGGGATATTACGATTGAAATGCTCATTTTCTCGTTGATTTTTTCAAGCTTGTTGTTGAGCACTGTGACATGACGTTCTTTTTTTCTAAAAATGAATGACTTATTATACAAGCGTGCGTATTCCTACCTAGCTCCTGACTCTGCTGTATAAATAAAACCACTTGCCAAAATTCCCTTTTATTAAAAAAAAAATTGTTGAACAATTTGTCTTTCATCAAGAAGTATGCAACATATGGAAAACTTCTACATATGGGAAACTTCTTTATTACCGATTTCTCAGAACATTTTATTCTTGATAAAAGTTGGTGCATGCCTTAAAACTATAAATGCATATTTCATATTTCACCTGCAGCTAATAGTAAGGGAGCAAATGCAATTTTTTCGAAATGGCCTTAAGAGTAAAAGTACCTCAATTAGTACAAATACAACAAAATTTTATATGAATATGTTTTTGCAGATAAAGTCCAAATACGAAATTTGAGTTGTCTCAATTTTTTATTTTTTTTTCTTAATATCTATTTTCCCCTAAACGGTACGCCTCTGGTCGATTTTTTATTTACGCGATTTTAATATATTAATCATGTGTTTATTATAAAAATGTATTAAGTAGTTGCAAACATTTTAAAACTTTTCAATGATACGCACTGAGAAAATTATTTAGCTATGATGGCTTTATATAAAGCAACTATGCCTAAATATTAGAGTAAATATAGCGCCAGCCCTAACGTCGTGTTGTGACTGCCAAATATATTAAGCAGAGTCTATTTAGTAATCATTACTACATATTTTAGTAACAATATGATCCATGAAAACCTGCTCTTACTAGAAATTTGGCTGCTTTAGCAAAATTGAAAATTAGTAAGGAACACATATTGAACAGTCCTAGCCAGTTTATTTAGTAACTGTTGCATGATCGTGTAATATCAATATACTCGTGTGGTAATTATTGTATTGTCGTTTAGTAAAGGAGCATACTTGTTTAGTATTCACAGCATGATTGTTTAGTAATCACAGCATAATTGTTTATTTATCGCAGCATGATTGTTTAGTAATCACTGCTTCTTTGTTTAGCAAGTAGTTATACAGGGCGTTCCATGAATATGTGCCGTTTAAACGAAAGTTTTATATACCTACGGTAAGTTTTTTTAAACGCGGGCCATAAGGATTTTTACATAATTAATTTTGCACCCCCTCTGTTAACTTGTATTGTAATACAAAGTTTAAAAAAAAGTTGGTGTGCATGTTTTAAACTGAGGACATTTTATACTTAACGTTAACATGTTTTTAGCGACAAACTTCAATGAAATTAAAGAAATTATTCAGATTTTTATTCTAATAAATTGTATTTATTACAAAAAAGACATATATTATTTAAAACTGATTAAAGCTTATAGCTAAAAAAATTTGCTCTCAAATTATGCCCCATTTAATTTCTTTTTTCTAATTTTTTATTAGAACAAAAGTTAACAGGAGGTACAAAATCACATAAAAAAACAACGAATACTTTAGGTAGGTACAGCATAGGCATACAGAACTAAAAAATAATGCGTATCGCGTCACGCAACTATCTCGCGGAAGATACGATTACAGATTGGACTTTTGATTTTCTTGATGTCCGAGTGGCAGAGCAAGCGCTTTCTTATTGGCTGACGTTCAACCGAATTTACCCTTTCCTACATCCAAATAACGAATCTTAATAAACCGTTTTGCTCTAGTAGAACCGCGATCGAGCTATCATGGCTTTAAGTACCTGGCAAAGTGCATTAGGGTTACGATTAACAATTGTAACGCTAGGAGTGCTAATTCAGATAGCAATAATTACTTAGCCGTTCAAGTTTATTTCTTTATAAAATTATTTAGCTGGTATAGACATAATAATATAGCAACAGTTAACAAATATGTTGTAATAACAGCACTATAAGATTTCTAAAACCCAGCAAAATATATACTGCAACGACTACAAGATCATCATGTCACCTTTAAACAATATTTTAACTAATATAGCGGTTTATTTAGTAACAGCTGCTAAATTTGTCCAGCCCGATAACTTAGGAAACTTCATTTTCTCAGTGCGGGTGGGTTTAGATATTTAGGCAGTTGAAGTACAACAAATACGTAAGCAAATTTACGCACGTTAGTTGAGGAGTTAACAGTTAACGTGATAAACCGGTGGCAAGAATTTTAGTTGAAGTGCTTATCCTGTCTTCTGTGTCCGTTAACGTAACCTGCAAAAAAATGCAATTTCACATTTGTCTTATTATTATCTTCATTTTTTACCTTTTTCTGTGATTTTTAAAAGTTAAGAAAATTCCATGAAGGAAGGAAAGCAAAAAGAATAGTATGAAAGACATTTGGGATATTGCTATTCTTGGAGAGTTTAATGAAGATGATGATATAAATGATGGAACGGTGTTACAAATTTTAAATGATAACCTGGGTAACAGAGCTGAGCTTTACGGACGATTTAACCTGGATGAAATAGCACCTATAGAAGCGAAGATGTCTTTAAGGTTTGAAAAAGCCCATAAAATATTCCCTTTTGTGGTTAGAAAAAGTTTTTCATATACAACCACAGAAAAAAGTTAGGAACTGACACTGACTGAACAAAAAATGGCATTTCGGAAATAATCGCTTATATAGGGCATGTGCACGTGACGTCAATTAGTCAAATTTGACAGACGCCCTGAGGAAAAGCAAAACCTGTTTTTACCGTTAGTTTACAGGTATTTTTGATGTTTAGATGTTCTTTAGTGTTTTTTTGGTAGTTTTTCTGTGCGAATAATAAGTATAATTATTGTAGCCAGTATCATATTTGTGGATTTTGTTTTATAAAGAATATTCGCTTTGGTTTTAATAAGTTGCTACATTTACTACATTACTTATAAGGTTGTACAAAGTATTTTAACCTACAACATGGACAAAAGCAACTACTATAATACCCTTCCAAAAGAAGTTCAAGAACGCTATTTAGCCAAACTGCACACGAACTCTGATGAACAGAAAAGTCTTTATCGAATCGCAAAGTAACGTTATTTTAGAATTGTGGTACTCCGATCGCTTTTTCTCTTTCTTTTCTATTGTTTTCGTCCTTCCCCTCCAGCCCCGATAGAATCGAATCGAAACGAAAATAAATAGCAGCAGAATCACATTCCGCATAATGTAAAGAAAAAAGACAACTGACTATAGACAAAGATGCGCTCCGTCAGTCGCCCCGTCGCGTATTGACAGTGTGATTGACAGTATTGTACCTTAACCTTAAAAAAGACAACAATGTTTCAAACTTGTTGACGTTAGATTTTTGCGATTTATAGGTTAATAACTATAAAAGTTGACATTGGCACCAATAAAAACCAAAAATCCCTAGTTTATTAGAAAAAAGCCGAGGACTTCCGACCTCTATTTCTATTATTAGAATCGAAATATGGGAGTAGCGAAATGCGATTTCTAACGAACTTTTTCGAAACGCTTTCAAGCGAATAGAAATAAAAAATTCTATCTATCAGAGTCTTGCTGCAGGCTCTAATAAAAAAAAAAACGATACCTAGCCTTAATTTTAAAGAAGTGACAGCATATACTAGCCTCTTCGCAAAGGCACTTTGACGGATCAAGATGAGAAGCTAACCAAAATGCGAGTTGAATAACGCCTTGTCATGATTTGACAAACAACCTAACCTGAAAATATACCGATGTCATCGTCATAAAACTAACCTTAATATGTTTTTCCTCAGGGCGATTGTCATCTGTCAGGTTGTACACATGCCCTATTCGGAGGTCCTTCGGGTAACGGAACGTTCATTTTTCACGTCCCGTAAGGGTGAATCCACATGGATACGTAATTACGGATGCGTTGTTACCACGTGACTGACAACAACCAATGGGGTCGCAGAAGATCTTAACGTACGCTCGTCAAGGTTATCACGGAGAGAAGTTGGTTAATTTGAACTTCTTGCGTGTCCGTGTCCGTTTGTTTACATCAACTGTTTGTTTTGCCATACGCGTTTTTCATTTTTAACTTCTTGCACATGGCGCAAACGAGTAGAATAGGTATAGTTTCTTGGTATCATTTTTGATAGCTTAGATTTATATAGTTTACCAATAATTAGAAAAAATGCAGTTGATAGGTCAACATAACCAAACAACAACAAGGAAACGGCGACGTAACGACCCGTTTTCATTCGGATGGCATAAATTCACGCAAGCGTTTGATGAACACGTATATCCGGCATTACGTATCCATGTGGATTCACCCTGAAACAACGCAATGTAACGTACTCCCGTTTAACTGCTTGAAACACGTACGTCAAAATGTGATTACTGCGCAGGCGTAGCTGTCAATTTGTACGTATACGTTAACGGAGAGAAGTTGGTTAATTTGAACTTCTTGCGTGTCCGTGTCCGTTTGTTTACATCAACTGTTTGTTTTGCCATACGCGTTTTTCATTTTTAACTTCTTGCACATGGCGCAAACGAGTAGAATAGGTATAGTTTCTTGGTATCATTTTTGATAGCTTAGATTTATATAGTTTACCAATAATTAGAAAAAATGCAGTTGATAGGTCAACATAACCAAACAACAACAAGGAAACGGCGACGTAACGACCCGTTTTCATTCGGATGGCATAAATTCACGCAAGCGTTTGATGAACACGTATATCCGGCATTACGTATCCATGTGGATTCACCCTGAAACAACGCAATGTAACGTACTCCCGTTTAACTGCTTGAAACACGTACGTCAAAATGTGATTACTGCGCAGGCGTAGCTGTCAATTTGTACGTATACGTTAACGTTCGTGACCGCACTTCAACTGCCTATTAGCGTGTTGCACGCATATTTAAACACATGTTAGCCAGCTTGGGTTCTAATAAAAATTATAACAGAATCCAACTCCATTTATACGAGTGGAAATAACTAATAATTTATTTGTCATTTTCACCTAGTACGGTCAAGTCCAGTCTTAGAGCAATTTAGAAAAAATGGCATTTGCTCCCTAGCCGCAGGTGAAATATAAAATATGCGTTTATAATTTTAAGGCATGCACCAACTTAAATCAAGAATAAAATTTTCTGAGAAATCGGTAATAAAAATCTTTCCCATACTTTTTTGGACACACTGTAGAGTGTAGATATAGCACATTAACAACAAACCTAAACAGCATCTGGTATTTGTTATTTTGTTGCTGGATTGCATCAGCTTCGTTTTCCAAGTCATTTCTCTGTTTGTCTATCTCAGTCATGAGTCTTGTATTTTCTTCATTCGAAAACTTCTGAGTTTCGATTTCGGTTACAATCTTGCTTTGCTTGTTTTCTGCCTCGTTCATGAAAATTTCCAAATCTTTCTTCTTTTCTTTTATCATGTTAAGGGTTCGAAACAAATTTCCTGCAACCTGTCAAAAAAATGTCAAAATCAGACTACAAATTTTTTTCGCAAGAAAATACATAGGAGTAGCTATATAGGAGGAAAAGTAACAATATACCTACTTAGAAGTCGGGACACAATAAATAAAACATAAGCAATATCGAATTAGAAAGTAGGTACCTATACTCTGGTACCAAAATAATTGGCAGCGACTCATTTTTACCGGGGTGTGTAAGACGTAAGGGGAACGCCAATTCCAGAGGCGTGTCATTTTAAACAATAACAAATCAAAAAATATATGAATTTCTTGTTTATTATTATAATACATTTACATTATATAATAATTTACATTTACTAGGTATATCTAATAAATTAAACTGAAAAATAAATGAAGCTTTTACATTTTGTGATGTGTTCTAATGCAGTATTAATTAGAGAAACTAAATTACGCAGGTATAAAATCCAAGACGAATAATAAAGCAACGGTATAAGCTATTTTCATAAATTATTTTATTGTACTACATAATAATAGAAAGATGTAATAGTGGATTAAGGGCAAAACCTAATTATTGTTACTTAATGAACACTACTTGGTAATACTTTGACAAATTATATTCCACCCCGACATTAAAAGTGTTATGATGACATAATATTATATAAGTTACAATTTTAAATGCATTATTACTATTACAGCGATTATTCACTATCTGATGATGAAAACATTTCATTACTGTCGCTACTGCTGTCATCCGCAGGATTTATAATAATAGGTTCCACCATGACTTCAACGCGTACATCTAAGTCCCACATTTTTTTTTCTACGCCCTCGACATGTAATACGCACTTATGCCAATCCGCTGCTTGTACATTCGCTATTGCGGTTTTTAACATTTCTTTAACATCTTTTAATTTAAATGTTCTATTTTCACGCGCCACTTCGCCTTTTATCTGTGCCCATATAAGCTCGATTGGATTTAGTTCACAATGGTAAGGCGGTAAACGTAATATTGTAACACCTCGTTCACGAGCCATTTCATCCACTACATATTTCGTACATTTTTTTTTTTGTCAAGTCTTGCAAGATGTCGACGTTGTGGTCTGGTGGTCAGCGCAGCAGCCTCACAGATCGTAGGCCCGGGTTCCATTCCCGGCAATGTCGATGTTAAATTTGGAATTTGGTTTAAGAGGTGGCGCCGTCTTTCGGAAGAGACGTTAAACTGTGGGCCCCGTGTCATGGATGTTGGCACGTTAAAGAACCCTACCCTCGACAAAGAGGGATTCGGCAAAATTACCAGATAGTGTGTGACAAATTCCCTGGCGTCGGTGATTGGCCTCGTTGCGGAAAAAGGCCGACGTAAAATAAATAAATTAAAAAAAAAAAAAAAAAAAAGTCTTGCAAGATCGAGCAACTGGACTTTTAGCATTTTTTCGCCAAATGGAATATTTTTTTCTTCGAGCCAGTCAACAATCTTTCCTTTTCGCCACGCAAAAGTTGGCAAAGCTTCCACCCGACGGCTGTGGTATGGTGCATTGTCCATCACGATTACCGACCCACGTTCATTGAACGTCGTTCAATACGCGGTAAGATGGATTTAAACCAATCTTCAAACACTTTCGAGTTCATATATCCTCATGATAATCGCCGGTTTTACGAGATTCAAACACGTTTAACCCACCTTCAAGAAAACCAGAATCACTCCCGATGTGGGTTATAATTAACCGACGACCTTTTCCTGAAGGCGCTTTCAATCCAGTGGACAGTCCATTGATAAAGGCGTTACGTGCATCTTTAAAGTTGAGATCTTGTCAAATGTAATTCACAGTATGTCCTTCATTTAACCATGTCTCGTCTGTAAAGTAAATTAGTTTCCCTGCACAGCGATATTGTTGCATTTCTTCTAGATACTTTCTACGCCACAATACGATTTCTTCCTTTTCCACCAAAATACTTTTGCGATTTCGTTTTAAGAATCGAAAATTCAATTCTCGTAGTATACGCATTAGAACTCTTCATGAAATTTTTGGCATATTTTCATACTTTTCAATTTCGGCAGAATTTTTTTTTAAATTCGGAGGTTCATTTCGAAAAAAAAATGCATGCACTTTTCGGCGAATGGCTAACTTTGTTTGCTGATCAATAAAAATATTTTTCCGTCCTCTTGTCTCCTTCTGATCGGGCACTTTAGTATTCCTGTTTTCCTTGATAGTTCTATAAACAGTACGGCAAGAAGTCTTAGTCAATGTGGCACAAAGTTCTGCTGCATCAGTAAATGATATTCCACTGTGTGTACTTAGAATTCCCTCATACACATTTTTTAACATTGCACGCTCCCCAGGTTTTAAATGACGTCGTTTTTTAACTTGTTGGTTACTACCACTTGAATAACTCGCCTGCATTATAATATTTGCTGTTTTGAATAAAGCACAAAAATAATAAAACTGAATTGCTAATATCCTCTTGGTTGAAACTTGTCTACGACACCGAACGTTGATTAGATGCGATAAGAAAGCGAGCGAGCACCTCTAAACATGGGTTTTTCCACCTGTGTTGCCAAATTAAGTAAAACAGGTACCGTGGGGTGAAAGGTACAGTTGAGTTCAGAAAGAAGTAGGACACGGATTCTTATCCTATGTAAATCAGGCTTTTAAAAAACATCAAAAGTTTGACATGACACTGACATCCTTTTTTTAAATTAAAAAAAATATATTAACTACAAGTAGTGTTATTGATTCGAAGCATAATGCCTAGGCTTGACAATGTTCAAAGGGCTCAAATAATTGTGTTTTTAAATGACGGAATACCTATACGAGACGTTGCCGCTATAATGCACGTAGCAAAAAAAACGGTAGAAAATATTAAGTACAGATGGGAAGCGGATGGAACTTTGGATAAGAAAAAGCCTCCTGGAAGACCAAGAAAAACAACGCAAGAACATGACAATGGTCTTGTGCAATACTTGGAGGAAAATCCCTTTTAAATAATGCGAGCTGCTATTCAGCAAACATATTTTCCTGGTTCGAGACCGACAGGTTGTCGCAGGGTAAAAGAATCACATTTAAAAAATTATGTTGCCGCCAAAAAATTGAAATTAGGGGAAGAACACAAGCAGGCACGAATTATTTTTGCCTTAAATAATATTTTGCGGTCAGACTGAAATAGGGTAGTCTTTACTGACGAAAAAGTTTTTCAGTCGACGTTCAACGGACATATCAGGGTATACAGACCTCGCAATACAAGATATACTGAAAATTTTATCAGTAATTCCGAAAGATCAGGGAGATTTTCGGTAAATGTATGGGCATGGGTGAGTTATCATGGACTTGGAATGTGTTGGATTGTAAATGAAAGGTTTAATGCAGTCACTTACAAAAACATTTTGGAAAATATTATGATGCCTAGTGTATCGCAACATTTCCCTGATCAGAGCTTTATTTTCCAACACGAAAACTGCCCTGTTTACAGCGCGGGTATTGTCAAAGATTGGTTCCAGAGAAATAACGTGGAAACTTTGCCGTGGCCTTCAAAAAGTCCCGATATTAATATAATAGAAAACGTGTGGGGTCTAATGACACGAAAAATATATAAAGCAAATTTCTGACCAGCTAACAGAAATGAACTTGTTTCATTTATTGAAGAAACGTGGAACGAGTTAAGTGATGATCTTAATTTTGTTAGAGGTCTATACTTATCGATACCGATACTGAATGAGCTTTTACAAAAAAATGGAGCGATTACTAAATATTAAATAGGTGTAATTTTCTTTTTTTAGTTGATTATTGTGTACAATAAAATGTTTGAATTAAGTTAGACTTGTTATTTTTTAATGAAATGAAGAAAAAATGGTAATAAAAATTATGACACATATAAGTCTAGCCCAATGAATAAAAAGTTTGTCTGTTATAATTTCAACACAGTCAATGGCTTGTCCTACTTTTTTATGAACTTTCGGGGATTATGGGTAGGTTTACAACACACAATCGATGTCCTACTTCTTTCTGAACTCAACTGTACGTGCCTTAATGACATGGCGAATTGGTAAATTTTATGGAAATTTCAGTGAAATGTAATAAAACTTGGCAACATGTAATGACCTATTTATGCACAATCTTATCAAGCGGTTAGGGATGTTTTTATTTAGCTTAAAAGTGGGCGAATCAATGGTAATTATTTTCTCCGCACACTGTTAATGGTGGTTTGAACAGTTTTGCCAATTATTTTGAGACTGTAGTATAATAAGAACTAAAAAATATATAATTGCTTGTTACTTAACACTTAATTGTGGCTTAATACAACAAATAAAATTATTAATTACAAGTACAATCTAACAGATTTTTATTAAGTTAATTATTTTTATTATTATTATTATTATTATTATTATTATTATTAATATATCTTTATTCTCATGCAACCAAGTTCATGATAGAGTATATAACATTAAATAGGTATATGGAATATATAAAATCACAAATAATAAAAATTATGGTTTGTAACTATTAATAATTCCATCGAAATTATTTAAAAAAAATATATACACTGTGTCCACTGATAGAGTTTAGAATAGGAAAAACTTTTTTATTAGTACCTAGATATAGAAGACCAAGTCATTACTAATAAAAACGTCTGCTTGTGCAGAAACTACAATTTCGAATATCAGATTTGCTATTATACTATACAGCAGTATTTTTCAACCTTTTTCAGGACACGACCCCCCTAGTATCAAAAAATATTTCGCGACCCCCCGACCCTTTTTTTTTCATGTATGCGTTATTAGGATTCGGATATAAATATATAATTAAGTACGTAAAACATATAATTTTAAATCGAATACGTGGCCAATTGATAACTAACAAACAAATACAAACATATTGTTAGGGCCGAGTATTAACAACAGATAGTGCTGGTAACCTCCCGCGCGCTCCACGGCCCGCGCGAAAGGTCCACAAGTTTCGAGATGATTCTCGCTAGAATGCGCTGGCTTATAAATAGGGTGGTCGACCGTAGCCACCCCAGTTGAGTGTAAGACCGCGAAGCAAATGCTCGTTTCGTCTGCTGGTCGTTGAAGAGCGGGAATAACGTGTTTTACGTATTTAATTGAGTTGCTCGTTATATTTAAAAATGGATAAATTCCTGAAAAGATCGTCAGAACCATTAACGTCTAGCGGGAGTAGTGGAAAAAAGAAAAAACATCTATATGACGATAATTATTTGAAATTTGGGTTTACTGTGATTCAGAATAAACCGCAGTGCGTAATTTGCTTTGGAATTTTGTCAAGAGAAAGCATGAAGCCATCGAAGTTGGTACGCCACCTAAACACAAAACATCCTATGGAAAAAAATAAACCCGTGGAATTTTTTGAGCGAAAATTAAAAGCTCTTGAACATCAAAAAACTGCTATAAGACAAATGTCCAACCTAAATGAGAAAGCGTTGCTCGCTAGTTATCGAGTGTAGCTTTTCGTGTGGCTAAAGCAGGAAAACCTCACGATATTGCCGAAAATTTGATTTTACCAGCGCCAGCTATAAACGAGTCAAATTTAACAACTAAGCTCAAAGAGAATCTGCTGGAATTATCTGCCGATGGGATGTTACATTTGGAATTCAAGTCTGAAAATTTGGATACCTTTTGGTTAAAAAGAAAACCAGAATAACCGGAATTAACAACCGAGGTTTTGAAGGGTTTGATTCCATTTTCTACCTCGTACTTGTGCGAGTTGCAGTGGCGGCGCCAGCTTTTTCTTTCCAGTTGGGCGACACCCGGCAGAAAAATTTGGAGGGTGGGCAGCAAAAATGTGTACCTAGGACCTAGATATCTAGGTAATATTTCGGGTTATAGGTACTAGGTACAGACTATATAATTTACTATATATGGATATTTTGCAATTTTGTGAATTGTGAAATTCAAACTAAAATTTAAAATAAAAACACTGAAATTATTTTAAAGTTTTTACAAAAAACACATGATTATGTAACGGAAAACAGAGTTAGGAGCAGTTAGGAAAGAGCTATTTTTCTATTATTATGCTTAATTACAAAAGAATTTACAACAACATCTAAGCCAATAATTGTTTTAACAATATTTTTTCATCGTACAAAATTCCCAAATCTGTGAGCCTCTCTTGTAACATTGGGGTCCTTAAATAGTTTTTTATTCTTTTTAAGCCATTAAACGACCTTTCACAACTGGCACTTAAAGAGGGTAGGTACAGTTATTGCAATGATACATCATAATTTATTTATTTCGTTAAATACTTACTAAATTATACTCCTGCAGAAGAATTGCAAGATCTGATAAGGTCTTTATGTTAACATCATGATTAATTTCATACCTGTTAATGGTTTTTGGTAGCAATTTTATTTCATTTTCGACGGACGCTACGTCACATCTATAATGGATAGCTAATCGAGTTATTTGCTCTAAATTCAAAAATATATTACTTGACGCGTTTAACGCACTAAATCCCTTTAGAACACTAGCATTTTCGTCAAATCTCCGACAGAGTTCTGAAGTGATTTAGTCAATTAGGGGATAATATAGTTTAACTTGAAATTCACTTTTTTTGGTAGGTAACACATCTGTCCTCTTCAAGTGAGGTAATTTTTTGGATGATTATAGTGTTTTTAAATTTAAAAGGTAATTTCTTTAATCTTTCATTATTCACATCATCTAAGTTAATATTATTAGCGGATGCGTTTTCTAAAGTTGCAAATAGTCGCAATCCATAACTTTTCAAATTCAGAATCTTGCCTATATGATAGAAATAACTGTTTTAATGATTTCACTAATGTTAAACTTTTTAAAATATCACATATCTTTGCTTTGTAAATAATCAGAAACATTCTTTATTTTTGACAAGAATTCACAAAAAACTTCTAAATTGAACAAAAAGGTTAAATTATATTGGTCAAGAGTCCGTTTGCCTCTGGAGAGCGAGCGTTATTTTCTGTTATATATTGGTTTAATAAAATTAATATTGCTGGCAGTGTTTTTTTTACAGCCAAACAGCTTGATATGTGTGAGGTCCACCTCGTGTCACTTTAAGTCTTTTTAGTTCTACAGGTGTATCTATATTCTATAGGTAAATGCGTAATTTAGCAGGTCTCAAAGAGACCGACCTCACAACCAGGGTTGTCAGATCTTTCTTCTTCAATTCTTTAAGTTTTTTTTATTAAAGATGTTTCATTTATATCAGTATTCAATTGTTAGTCAGTAACTTTCTTTGAAAGCTAGTTTGCAAATATACTTTAAACCGAGGAGTTTTGAGTGTGATAGAAAAAAATAACAAGCCATTCATTGTTATAATAATACATTCTTTAGTCCTTAAGAAACAATATAACTGAAATCAAGACAAAAAGTGTTTTCAGTGTTTAAAAACAACTAATTTACAAACCCTTGTTTCTCGTATACTTATACATAATATATTAACAAACCAGAAAATTTTGTAGAACTGGCAACCGTTCACAATTTATGCACGTTGTCAGGGGTGATAAGCGCCAGCTACCTGCAGCTGGTATTGCAGAAGCGGTCCCCAGCCCGTTCAACGATCGATTCTGTCAGACAGAGATAGGCCAGTGACCGCGAATGGCGTGGAAGAGGGGAAGATAAAATATACGTGATTTGGAACTTATGGACGGGCCGGGGAATGGTCCGAGAATGGAGTTCTGGTAAAAAAATTAAAGCATTTTCTAAGCAGTGTCGTGCCGTGTCAGGTTTATTTTTCTGGTTTTAGTTTTGTTTATAGAAACTTTGAGTTACCTTATATTTATTATTTTAATATAATATTATTATATATACAGTGGGTTTATAAAGTGTAGTATGTACAAACACCTAATGTTAAACAAACTTATAAGTGTGTATACGCATTTTAATTATTTGTTTGGGACGCCTATGGTTAGGAGTTTCATACTGTTTTATGTCATTAAATTGACCTAAGAAACACTATACCAAAAATCATTTATATAAAAGTTGCAGAATAAAGAAGTTATTAACAATTGAAAAAATGTAACATTGAAAACCTTTGTAAGACCTGATTTTTTGATATTCTCGACCACTGCGTTATCAATGTTTTGTTTACTGGCGATACTGGGTATGGCTTGTTTTTTTGTAGGATACAAATTACTTATCATTCATTCATTTTACGGGTTTTAGTGCGAATTTCGATTTGACCAGTGGTAAATAATTCGCTAAAGTGCCTGATATTTTTTAAATTTTACATTTTTTCAATTGTTAATGACTTTTATTCTGCAACTTTTATATAAATTATTTTTGGTACAATTACTTATTTTTACGAGTTCTACAACCTGGTAAAATAAATGACTCAACTTTGAGAACACCCTGTATAATTTTAAGCTTTAACCAAGATGCAAATTATTGGTGACATGTAACTTTTTAAATATTCAATAAGTATGTTTTTTCCAACTTTTAAATTTTCATCAATATACTTAATATAAACCTCAAAATCTAATTGTATTAGTACCTATTTTTAATTATACGATTATTAAAATATAGTTGAGAAATATTATTATTTTTTAATTTTGATTTACTTATAACCATAAAAGATGATATATTAAAATTTAATGATAATTTATTAATTTTAAGCCATTTACACATTATATTTAGGCCGTGGTTAATGTTATTATGAATTTGAGCATAGTCTTCATGAAAATATACAATAGTAGTATCATCAGCAAACAATTTTATTTTACCTTTTAAATTTAATTTTGTTGTAGAATTAATGTAAATTAAAAAATAGTAGGTCCTAAGGTGGATCCTTGCGGAACACCACAAGTTATGTTTTTTTTGTAAACTTTTAACATTTTTCATTTGAACAAACTCTTTTCTATTATGTAAGTAATTTTTTAAAAAATAAATAAATATTTTCCCAAATTCCAATATTGTATAGGCATTTAATGTTGTGATTGACTGTATCAAATGCTTAACATAAATCTAGGGACTGTAGGCAGCATTTTTAGTTGCTATCAACGTTTTGTTTAATATCTTTAATACTATCTGCAGCTGCAACTTCTGTACCTCTAAGTTTACGAAAACCATATTGAAATGGAGAGAGTAATAATTGTTTTTCTTCTAAAAAATTTACTATTCTATTATTTAAAATCTGTTCAAAAATCTTTGAAAATGTGAGTAAAACAGAAATTGGGCGTTACTACTAAAATATTTTTCTGCATTTTTAAAAACTGGTGATACTTTTGCTATTTTTAATTTATCTGGAAATAATCAGGTTTTAAAAGATATTTTGTTTAGATGATGTAATATAGGAATTATATTATATTTTAGAATTTAAATAATTTTGATGAAAATATTATCAAATTCAGTCGCTTTCTTCGAATAAGCTTATCAATTATAGATACTACCTATTTCTTCAAATGTGATTGTTATGTTATTGATGTTGTAGATTTTGAAATAATATAGATTACATTTTTCCATATTGTTTTTTAATCTCCCAAAAGAAACTGTTCTTTAAAATATTTTTTTTTAACCAACTTTATTTTGTTTTTAATAAGGCGATTGGTGTGTGACACACTGAAGAAATAAGTTTCATGAAACTTGTAGCTGAAGCAAGATTCCTCAAACTTTTTTTTTTATGTCAGTGCACACTCGAGAAACTTGCTTTGACAGTATTTTTTAACATGTCGTCGGATGAAGATGTCATTTTGTTGTGGTGGGTAAACCGCCGAAAGAAGTTATTAGCGAAGAGAGAAAGAGGATTTTGGGTACATCCTGCTAACATCGTTAACCTAAAATATAGTGCTAGTGTTGGTAAAGAACTCCGGCAACATACTGATCAGTTTAAAGAATTCATCGTCTTTCGGCATTTTCACACAGGAAATAAATTATAAAAATCACATGTATACTCTCTCAAGTCCAAGAACCTATGAATTTATAGGCAACAAATTTCTGCGAAACACAGCACGTTCTGTTTCGTGAAATTTGTATGCGAAACAAGTTGGGGTCGCCTGTTTCACAAACACCAGTGTGTTCCGTCTCATTAAAATATAAGTATGGGTTTGTGTGGTACTGAAACAAGTTTCTTGTTTCTTGCAAGGAATTTCACGAAACTTATTTCTCCAGTGTGTCACCCGCCTAAGACTTTTTTTTAACACGTAATTGTCGCCATACTTTTCCTTTTTTAAATAATGTGTATTTCGAATCTTCATTATGTTTGCTAATTCTTTTGTGAACCAAGGGTTTGAGTTTTCTTTTATTTTAAAATTTTCTTGGTTGTGGAACCAATATCAAATATTTTAAAAAAATTTTCATGAAATGAATTAGGATCTCCAAAGTAAAGCTTATTATTTTCTAAACTATCCAGGTCAGTTTTTAACATATTAATATTAAATTTTATTTGGCTGATAATTTTAAATTTCATATTGTTGCTTACTGAATTGTAATAAATAATTAACGACATATTTTACCCACAAGCAGAATGGTTACTTCCCGAGTGCCGTACAGGGCATTACAAATTTGACGCTAACCTTTGGTATCTTGTAAACGCGGTAAGACATACAGCAGGTGGTCCGAGATCACCACATCATAATTGCACCGTGAATGACTGTATTTGGAACATATATTTTTGCGTTGTTATTATTAATAAATATAGTTTAAAAAAACTAAAAAACACACTTTAATAATTAATCAAACTAAAAACCGGAAAATAAATATAGTTTAAAATAATTCTTGAAATTCTTAATATGGGCAGAAAATAATAATGAACGATAAACATTAGTATTGTTGTGAAAAAAGCGTGTGGTGCTCGATATACGAAAAATCTAGCCCAAAGCGCCCCACGCTTTTTTCACAATAATTCTAATATTTATCGTTTATTATTATTTTCTGCCTATATTAAAAATTTCAAGAATTATTTTAAACTATATTTATTTTCCTTAGTTTGATTAATTATTAAAGCGTGTTTTTTAGATTTTTTAAACTATATTTATTTTTCATTTTTTAGTTTGAGTTATTGTTAAGAAACTTTTTTTTCTGAGTAGAGATAGTCATAGAGAGGTCGGGAGTAGAGATAGAATACTGTCACTAATTTAACAATGACTTTTTGAAATGGCTAGATTTAAAGCATTGGATCCACAAACCCGAACAGACCCGCTCGGCCAACTGATAGCGAAATAATGTACCAACACTATTAAGCCGAGTGCTCGAGCCGGAAAGTAGGTATAGTACGCATGCGTATACGGTGAGCTCTATCTCTCTCACTCTCATACAGAGGATCTGTAAGGAAATTATTTAATTCCGGCGATCCTGATCAGGCTAATGAGATAAACTTATCAAATTATTGTATTGTCAGCGGTTCTTGAGAAGTCTACAAAATTTAAATTAAATCTGACCGTTAAAAGTGGGTCAAAATCGGGTTAAAAGAAGTCGGTTACAAACAAACATACATACAAACATACAGGTGAACCTAATAAAAGCGTATTAAAAAACCCGGTTTAAAAGAAACGAATCTTACCGTATCATTTGCAGCCTGGTTTTCAATATCCTTCAAAAGCTGTCGTTCCAAAGAGAACTTTTTTCGTGAAACTTTATCATATACTTTTAAAACTTGTTTAAATGTCAGTTCTTTCCAACGAACTTCCTCGCCTATGGCCTCTATATCTTTATCGGTTTGTTCTAAAAAGAATTGTTTAAAAATACGTGTTAGTATAAGTAAGTAAGGGGTCATCTGCATCTTGAAATGGCAAACCAATGAAATTGTCATAAAATTAATATAATATACGATACGATAGGGCCAATGAAAATGCCCATTCCATATTGGAAAGATACCAAGAAAGTTTCGGATTGGTCAGAACTCTGAACTGTCTTCGCTGGTCAAGCCACTACAAGCGCTGACCGATCATTCTTCTGTACTGTTGGATGTGTACATATTATGTTTTGGATGAATATACTTGCAATTGGCCAAGACTGGCCAAACCTGGAAAATTTGGCCAGTTTCCAGGAAGGTGAGGGTTTTGGAAAATAAAACTTTTTTCTTCTTAGAAAAAAAAAAAAAAAGAAGATTTATTTTCGGAAATCCCCCACTACAAAATCACTAACGTCAACCAAAATGACAACTTTGTCTTTTTAATTTCAGTTTTTTAAAAGTGTGTTAGAGTGCCCAACGGCACTAGCACAATAAAAACAAGTAAGAAGAAGAGTTGGTTGTAAAGATGTAAATGTTGGCGTGCAGAGCATTCGGTCTGATTTTAGGGGATCATTACCCACATTTTTAGAAGGTTGATTAAAAAATATATGGACTATTTCTTTAGAACACTCAAGGAGTCATCATAAAGTAATTTCCATAACACCATGTATTTGGTAATAAGTATACTTATTTTATGCGAATCGAGAAAACTGTTTTCCATACCATTGTTTTTAATTGACCTTCTTAAATCAGACCCAATACGCCAATATTACCTTGATTTTACAGGGTGTCCCAAAAGTAATGGGACACAGAGCAACAGCAGACTCCTTAAGATGAAATAATGCGATTTATTTAAACTTGCCTTTTCCCAAAATTGATAACAACCAATATACAGGGTGTCAAAGTTTTAATTTTGTTTTCGTTTTTTTGCGATTATTTCTTAACGAAGCGACATAGCAGCACACAATTAAGGATTTTGGGGTTTTTCGAGGTGAGGAATTCAAAATTATCCAGAGTTTTTGTGTAACCAGTAGAGGGCGCTGATGCCTACGGCATGGCCCACTCCTTTTAGCTTGCATACTTTGTTTAGGCTTCTTATATCGACCCGACTATTAAAAAAACAAGTTACTTTACTTCTTTTACATCAAAAACGTATAACTTATTGAAGTCGCTAGGAGCAACCATTTTCGAGATAATCGCATTCGATATTTTTAATGCAAGAATGCTAAAATATTTAAAATAATTGTGTATTGTTTGTACTATTATTTATCACAGCTGGCCTTGATTAAAAACAACGACGTTTCTAAGGCAACAACATCTTACACAAAGTATCATATGTCAAAAATATTAATTTTCTACGTATCGTAAAACGAGGTGGCTTTGTGCCTGCCGTGGTGAGATTGTGACACAGCGGGTCGATCGTGTATATTCATAATTTTACGGTATGCCGATCCGCAAACCGCTGCCAGCTTCCACCAAATGGGGTAGTTGCTCCGCCCGAATGGAGGTAAATACATGCTAGTTGAATTCAATACGCGGTTTTTGTATTGCATCGATTTAGGAAAAAGGAAATTTTTTGCCAATGTTTTGCTTTACTGTATACTATCTTGTGGGTAGCCTTAATCATTATAATAATGCCGGATTCAAAGGTTACATATAGTTAGATGTTACATAGGTTATAATTTAAGCAATCAAGAACAGCCAATTAGTGAAAAATAAAACAGCTATTTTTCGTTGAATAAAATGCTGACGATATAAGGGGCGAGTTTGTGTCACTATTTATTGTGGAATTTAATGGGGTGAAATTTTCTATGTTTATATGTTTAATAAATAAAACATTTTCACCACAAAATCTTTCCTTGGGGTGACTTTATGCCATAAAAAATAAATGAATAAAAAAATAAATAGGTAATCGAATGAAATTCTTCCATGTCACTCATGTCAGGCAGTTGTACTATAATACAAAGGTACGCCTGGCACATTCTCGCCTTCTGAATAGGCGGCTATGTGCTCAAATAATAAATAAATAGCTGGCACAAAGCCACCCCCATTGCATGGGGGGAAATTGTGTCAATTGGTATAATTAATTTTGGACAAACCACTGAAAGTTTCTAAATAATTTTCACCCAGTTTAGTAATCAAAGGTTATAGGTTTTCCAAAAAAAATTTTCCGAAAAAAATTCTATCAAGATCTGCTTGAAACTGTTAAAAAACCATAAAAAGTGTCATAAAGCCACCTCGTTTTACGGTACATTAGGTATGTAGATATTATAAATTTTTTAGTAAAGCCTCGACATAATTTATTTTCCAATGCGGAAATGTGCGAACTTTTCTAAATGAACAGTTCCCTGAACGTTGAATAGGCCGTGGTGGCCCCTTGCCTTGGCCGGCGCGAAGTCCGGATTTTAATGTATACCTACAATGAACTTCTGCATTTAGGGTTATTTGAAAACCAATGTTTATAACGAGTTATAATGAGTTAAATCAAAAAATTATAAAATTCTCTTAATCTGCTCAGAAATGAAGAAGATCTCTTGTTTAAAGTCCGACAGTCTTTTGTAAAACGAAAAGCGAAATGTATTGAGGTCAATGGTGGCCATTTTGAACAATTGCTATCACGACGTTACCATTTTTATTTCTAACGATTTTGTTACTTTTAAATGTTATTAAACTAAGTATCAAATAAAATTTTTGATTAGAATAAAATGAGTAATTCCGTATACGAAAAACCGTTTTTATTAGAAAAAAGTAGTCATCCTTAAGTATCCACATTAACTTTGACACTTAGCAAATGTAGCTGATTTACAATAATTTTAAGTCAGAAATTCACCGTTGCTCGATTTTCCGTTGCTTTTGGATCACGTTCCATTGGACATATGAAATGCGATTATCTCGAAAATGGTTGCTCCTAGCGACTTCAATAAGTTATATGTTTTTGATGTAAAAGAAGTAAATTAACTTATTTTTTTAATAGTCGGATCGATATAAGAAGCCTAAACAAAGTTATGCCAGCTAAAAGGAGTGGACCATACCGTAGGCAGCGCCCTCTACTGGTTACACAAAAACTCTGGATAATTTTGAATTCTTCACCTCAAAAAAACCCAAAATCCTTAATTTTGTGCTGCTATGTCGTTTCGTTAAGAAATAATTGCAAAAAAACGAAAACAAAATTAAAACTTTGACACCCTGTATCTTGGTTGTTATCAATTTTGGGATAAGGCAAGTTTAAATAAATCGCATTATTTCGCCTTAAGGAGTCTGCTGTTGCTCTCTGTCCCATTACTTTTGGGACACCCTATATAATAATATACCGTACCTATTTTATCCCATGCCGCTGAGTTTATAATCCACCAGTGACGGCGGTCCATAAATTTCAGAAGACAAATGGTGAATTTTCTTCCTTATTATAGCAAAGCGAGCTTTGAAATTATTTTTCCGCAAATTGTTTTCATATCAGGATTTGCTGGTTTTAATATACAAGTTATTTAAATAATACCCCTCTGTAAATACGTAAACAAATAAAAAATTTAAAAAATCTCCTGCCGTTTTTCTCGAATACCGTTCATCCCACAAAAAAAATTTTACTCACCAAACATGTTCTCCATAAAATTCTGCATAAAAAAGGTTCTATAATCTAAATTGTTTAAACCAGAGGTTTTCGAGAAATCAGTCATTAAATTTAGGGGTTGTTTAACATGGACCAACGAACACGGTATAATCACGTAATTTACTTTTAATTTCGAAACTATGCGATTTCATGAAGGTTGAATTAGGGTGGAGAAGGGATTTTAGAAAAAGTTTTACGACTAATACAAGAGCACTCGTTTCCACACCACCATTGAGGTAGAGTTATCGGCGCGTTTTTTTTTTAAAGTGGTTTCTCCTGAAGACCTAATCCACTAAGTAAAAATAAATCATCCTTCTTCTGTAGTATCCACATCATCTGTAAAATCTCTATTGATACAGCTCTGGCCAAACAACAAAGTCGCTGAGCAAGAAGTAAGCACAGCAGGTTACCATTTCGTTCTTGATGGTGGTTGCCTTCTTCATCGCATGGTTTGGCCAAAAGAAGGTACCTTTGGAGATGTCTACTCTGCATATACCAATTTTATTCATAAACGCTATGGCAACAAAGCTACGTACTATTGTATTTGACGGTTACTCCGAAAATAGTGTCAACACAAAAAGTGTTGAACGTCAAAGAAGAATGTTAAAATGCTCTGCGCCTGATGTTCTTTTTAACAAAAACACGGTATTAGTTGAAACGCAAAGTAAATTTTTAACTAATCTTAACAATAAGGAACGACTTATTTCACAGCTTGCTGAACATCTGGACAACCAAAATGTAGGCAAATGTATTGCAGTAGATGATGCTGATGTCGAAATTGTTACCACTGCTATAAAAAAATCACAGGAAAATGAACAAGTCGTAGTGGTTGGTCAAGACGTCGACCTACTTGTTTTAATAATTGCACTTACCCCAGAGGACACAGATATCATATTCCAAAAGGAGGCTCAAGGTAATGTTAAAAAACGGCTGTATAGTTCGAAGAACTTACAGTCATCTAATATTGTCCGCAATTGTAAAGAATCTATCTTACTCATTCATGCAATTAGTGGTTGCGATACCACGTCAGGATTCTTTGGAAAGGGCAAACAACAATTTGTACAACTTTTTAATCAGAAGAAAGACCTCGATAGTGTAATTCAGATTTTCAACAACGCTGAGTCAACTCCAGACCAAATTGAGCAAGCTGGGGAAAGATTTATAATGGAGCTTTATAAGGCTAAATTATTAGAGGGCAGTCTTAGTGACCAAAGATTTGCTTAATTTAATAAATTTGTTGCCCAAGCGGGCAAAGCCGTGTTTCTTTCGAAATTACCTCCAACGTCGGCAGCACTACAACAGCATTCCCGTCGTAGTTACCTTCAAGTGCAAATATGGCATGGACAACATTTGCAGCCTGAGTTATGGGGGTGGAAAAAAACTATAATGCACTGTCACCTATCTATACCACTGAGCCACCTAGCCACCAGCTTCTATTTTAAAATTAATTACCTGCAGTTGTAAACAAGGTTGTGGAAATAGATGCAGCTGTACTAAGGCAGGCTTACGTTGCACAACGATGTGCACAAATTGCCGTGGCCAGAGCTGTATCAATAGAGATTTTACAGATGATGTGGATACTACAGAAGAAGTATGATTTATTTTTACTTAGTGGATTAGGTCTTCAGGAGAAACCACTTAAAAAAAAACGCGCCGATAACTCTACCTCAATGGTGGTGTGGAAACGAGTGCTCTTGTATTAGTCGTAAAACTTTTTTAACAATCCCTTCTCCACCCTAATTCAACCTTCATGAAATCATATAGTTTCGAAATTAAAAGTATATTACGTGATTATACCGTGTTCGTTGGTCCATGTTAAACAACCCCTAAATTTAATGACTGATTTCTCGAAAACCTCTGGTTTAAACAATTTAGATTATAGAACATTTTTTAAGCAAAATTTTATGGGGAACATGTTTGTTAAGTAAATTTTTTTTTGTGGGATGAACGGTATTCGAGAAAAACGGAAAAAACTGACAAATTGCACGTTAGGGGTGGGTTTAGGGGATGAAGCTCGCTTTTAGGGCTTGGGAACTTTTTTGATTTTTAAAGTACATCCCTCGACAAGTTTAATTCCAAAGTGGCAACAGTTTATAGTTTTTTTCTTCTATTTGGCTATTTTAATACTAACATCAATGGCCTATAAATATGGCGCCTTCTACCGTGCGAGCAAAAATTATTTGCATCAAAGAGGGCTTGGATTAAAAAACGTAGGGCTTGGTTTAGATCACCTTTACCTAAACACAGCAACGGTTCTTTTCAGGCAATGATAAAAATCCCCAGCAATAAAAGCAACGTTAGGAAAATGTTCGTGAAAATCGTCCATGCACAAACCCGGATTGTATTGCCACTCACCATTTACTCTAACCCCGTTTCGAAAATACGCTTCAACCATAAATGTTTTGTGCTGTAAGTAAAGCCCATTGTGTGAATTGTTCAAGAAATTGGAAAAATTAGCGATGAATCAAATTACTTGTAACGACTGTCAAAGATGACGGAATAACTGATTGATTGTTAATTCAGGTAGTTACTGACACCCAACAGGTATTAAGCTTTACGGCTAAGCATTACGTCCTTAGATGCAAGGCCCTCTTTGATGCAAATAATTTTTGCTCGCTGCACGGTAGGAAGCTTTAAATGAAATAAATATTACAAAAAGCATTAAGTTGTAAAAATCCAAAGACCTTTCAAAGTAGAGACCCAATTGTATACATTGTTACCCGATTTCTATAATCATTCCGTCTTTTTTTCCCATTTCGTTCATAGCCAGTTTTCCATATTTCTCGAAAATACCTTGCAAAATCCCGCAAAAATATGCTAGTTTGGTAATTCCAATAGCTTTAGCAACTGCGCGAGTAATCCGTAATTTATTCCCTCATATTCATAATAAATTCACTTATCCATAATTATTTTATTACTTTGCAAAACTTCAATATTTAAAATTATTTATATTGTTATCATATCCGGCACTCTAGCAATATGCATTTTATTTAACACGTGTCGCTTACTATTCAAAATAAAAAAAAGTGTAATTGACGGTTGGTTGTTGCTGGATTAGTCCAACGCAATTTAAATTATTTAGTGGCTATTTTGGGTTATTTTTGTTTGGTGCATGCATGTGTAGAATGCAAAAAGTCGACCAAATAAATAAAAGTTTATCTCTTCATCAAGTATAGTTGAAGAGTGGAATGGATAAGTGGGCTAAGTGCCATTTCTTTACTTTTTAGTATTTTGACTTACAAATAATCTAAATGCCAACGCGGATGTATCCTAAAACAGGTTATGTGCCAAACCCATTATTTAACTACGTCACCCCAGTGGCGGATTTACAAATTTGCCGCTAGTAGGCTATTCAATTTTTGCCGACCCTACCAGTGACGGCTCGTAAAGGTTCGGGAAAAAAAAACGGGCGAAATGCGCCGCAGGCGAAAAATTTTAAGACCACGCCCAAATTTGGTCAATAATTTTTAGTAAATATTTTTAAAATTTATGATTACCTATACCTATTTATTGAAAATGAAATTTCTTTCTGCAAAGCCAGTAAAGTTCCAACTACATTTTTTATCGCCATTAACAGATACGGCCAACAATAAAGTTCATTTAAAAAAATACTATCCGTTAACCATGATTAAAGATTGTACCATTTATTTCTGTAAGATAAAAAAAAATTTGGGCCAAATTTGCCGCCCCCTAAAATCTGCCGCCCTAGGCTCCAGCCTACTCAGCCTATTGGTAAATCCAGCACTGCGTCACCCTACTAAAATACAGTCAGGAAATGTGCCATCGAAAGTTTCCTTTAAGCGCCTAAGTGCCAACCGTAAACCACGTGTCTGTTAAGGCGATAAGTCTGAACCAGTCATAATATCTAGTATTAAGCCATGTAAACTATTATTTTGTAATAATAAAATGATATACAAATCTTAGTCGTTTTTTCGAGTAGGGCAGCACATATTTTTCAACTTTACTCTTAGGGCACATAGCCTTTTTTTAAATGTTGCCTTATAGGCACTTAACCTTTTTTTAAATGTTGCCTTATAGGCACTTAGCCTGTTCTAGTGAATAAGAACTTTAAAAGTTATTTTTAAGATGATCATATAAGCTGGATTTCTAAATTTTTGTCAGGGTATTCTAATAACACTAAAATATATAAAAAAAATAAATAAAACTTTACTAGCGCTTATATTGAGTCTCACAGATAGTTTTTCTTTACTAGTTTAAAACTAAACTTTTGGCACTTAGCCCACTTATCCAATCCATTCCACTCTTCAGTTATGTTTTGTATGTCGTCAACGCCAAGAGTTAAACAGTGTTGCCGTGTAGTCTGCCCTCCTTAGCCAAAACGCCGTATCTGCAGAGAAATCAAAATGGCGTGAGATCAGTTTTAGTTTATATGTCTTGCCGTAGTAAACTACTCGGAATTTTTTTTTGTGCCTTATATACGTAATAAAGATCACAGAATTCATATTGACATATTATATTGGCAAAAAATATCTTACTTACACTTAAAATGTTGGTTACTGCGTTATTCCTAAGTATTCAATATAAATTAATTTCTTTCTGCTTAGGAAGAATGTATTACTGCATTTTTGCTAAGTATTTTATTGATTTGTAATATCTTTTTATATGGTGATCGCCTATGTAAAAAACGAAATAAAAAAGGTATATATTTTTTTCTTTTTCAATAAAAGCTTTTATTACCTAACAACTAAAATACATAATCAACCTAAAATTAAAAGTAAATTGTGATTTTCTTTTGTGATTTTTATTATTAGGTATGCCCAAATCCAGTTTACTTTATTTTGTAGAGGGTATATTTAACCAAAATTTTCCTCGATTTAGCGGTAAAACTTTTTAAAGATTTTTCAGTATATTGTCTCGTTTTTCTATAGGAAATTTACAAGGCTAATTCAAATAATCAGGAAGTTTTAAACTATTTTTCATTACTTTTACAGTCAAAAAATCGAGGCAGTTGTAAGGTTCCATTTCTTCGTAAGACGTTTTAAAAAGCAAGTTATAACTTTCTCGAGTCGCAGTTACTTGAACAATGTTTTTCAAATATGTGCGGTTCGGTTGCTTTAATTTTTTTGAGAAGAATGATTTGCCTAGTTAAAGAAATCACTGTGCTTCATTTCTTTTACATCAACTTTTCCACTGTTTGCAGACTCTACTGCTTGAACAAAATCTGTGAAGGTAAACAAACCTTATTTGCCTTATCCGGCAATACCGCATTATTATTTTTGCGCAAACACACCATTTCTTGCTCTCTAACATCGCTATTTGCAATTGCAATTGCTTTCTGCACTATTAATTTTGTTCGGTTCGACATGTTTAACACTATAGTACAAACAATAAACCAACCGCTCGCGTTAAAGAATTACAACCAACTGAATGATCTCATTTGAATATCTGTCATGATGTTTAGCCAGAACGCCGCATCCTTAGCCTGCTTAGAAAAAAACGCGTCAAATAAGATTCAAATACGGCGTTTTGCCTAAGTAATATTGGGATAATGCATTTATCCTAAATATCAATGTACATTTTTGTAGATACGACATGAAATGTGATGTTTTTTGTGGGATTTAGCTCAATTTGCGGCGTTTTTACTAAGCAAATAAGGTAGATATTCCTATTCGACCAGAACGGTGCAAAAAGCAAATTTTTTTGATTTTTGCACATACGGCGTTTTGGCTAAGGAGGGCAGTAGTGATCATAGATATTTACCTTTAGATACGTACCTACAGCTTATCTCGTGCGCAAACAAAAGTTAAGTTTTATGGGTGAAAAAATACGTCCGAGCGCACGGCTCGCCGGTCAGCTGCCTTTCCTCCCAGCAGCATCGGGCATGCGTACAAACATCTTGTTATCGGTCTGTCCTTCTTTAGCGACATGCTCAAAATACACTCCAAAACCGACTCTGCGCAATTTTTTAAAGTTTTCTTTGTGAATTCCTTGTTGTTTATTGTGGGTGTTTAATATTTACGGATTCCTAGTTTTTGTGTAGTTTAGTGAATTGTGTTTGCCTTTTAGTGATTTGGATACTCGAATTGGAATAATATAAACAATGACTAGTGACAGCCGTTTTATGATGGTATTATGCCCAAATAGAGGGTAAAATACCGGGTATTTCGTATTTTCGTAAGTATAGAGTAATGATGTATCATGATATCGATGGTGTCAATACAATACCACGTATCTCCTCGGAAGCCAATTTACAGGAATCTAATTTCACAAGTCACATCACATCGCCATTATATTGGAGATAAGAGGTATTGCATTTTACTTTTGACAAATAGCGGGCTTAATAATCAGATTATTGCCATGGTGGTGCCATCTATCGAGTCATTATATATTTGTTAACCAAAGGCAACAGATTTTTAAAAATTGTGGAGATACGAGGTATTGTATTGACACCATCGATATATAACTTTATTTTATTATGATCAATTTGAACCGAATAAACTCGAACAAACTAGGCCTAGGCTACACAATCAAGGTATGAAAATAAAGAGAAACACACACCAAGACAGATTATCTCCATGCATGTTTTGGTATATTTTATTTGCAGCACTGCAATCTAATTAGATACCTACGCCTATTTTTCAAAAAATTTAAAAGACACTTTTCTCTATACTTTTATTATAAAAGAAAACTAAATACCTAGGTATGTTTATATTAATCCAAGAGTGAAAGTATTCCACGGGTCAAGTTCTCAGGCCAAAAACTTTTTCAAATTTTTGAACAAGAAATTGTGCTGGAAAATGTTTTACACGTACCCAAGTTTTTGCCAAATTGTAAAAACTAATAAAAGTTATATACCAACTAGTATTTGACTTGAGGTTAGCGTTGCCACCTTTGTGGTAACAGAAAACCGGCCTTTGGGGTGATTTAGTGAAGATCGCCACAGGTAACGCGGTTACGCGAGGCAGACCAAAAGTTTTTTTTGGATCACGCCCAAATTTTGCCAAAATTTGTCAACAATTATTTTTTTATTAGAACTCGAAAATATTTAAGTAAGTCTAAATTAGGTCTTTTGAAAAATAAATAAATAAAAATTTTAATATATTATGGATATAGATGGCAGAACGAGTTGTGGTTTCTTGGGGGCGATTTCGTTATTGCTCCGACCAGCTTTTCCAAATTTATTGACGTATCTTTTGAGAACGGTAATGAAAAAACCGGCCTTTCTTGGAGGCCGACCGGCACCCGGCCTTGTTAATGGAATAACGGCCAGGCCGGTGGAAAACCGGCCAGGTGGCAACCCTACTTGAGGTTGGGTACGCGATGACATCGAAGAATAGTTATTTTCCTGGTTTTGTTTGTTTTTTATATACGATTTTATAACACTAGTTTAATTGACTTGTTCTCTTCCTTTTCGAACTACGAATCATTTTTAAACAAATTTTAGAAACAAAACCTTAAAAACTATTTTCTATCCTCAAAATATCATAGGTTTGCAACTACTAAAAATGCCAGAAATCACTAGGTATATACCTTTTTTCCCAACTTGATCAAAAATTGAAAAGAAATTGCATTTTTTTGGCAAGAATTTGGGGTAAATTTTACCTGTTTACACGTAAAAATAAATTGAGGGTCAATTTTTACAATTTCTTGAGCAAGAACTTAAATTTTAAAGCCTGGACCTGTCTATTTTCCCATTCGTCAAATAATAATGTTGCAGTGCGCATGTCTCATCGTGTGTAGCTTTGTTTGCATGCGCGAGGCCATAAACGTGCCATTTTCGTGATTATTGTTTGCTTATCTAAAAGTAAATATCTATGGCAGGGACTGGCAGGGAAAACCCAAAGAGTTCTCTCCTCTACCCATTACTGATTTTTAATAACGTTTCAAATAATAATGGATCAGCTTTTCAGGCGTTTTATGAATGAAATATTGGATTTGTGTAAAAAATCTAAGGATATAGTGGTACGAAATCCTTTTTTTATATAAGTATCCTGTGTAATAATGTGTATAATATTTTGATCCAGTGGTTCCCAAATGGTGGTCCGCGGACCCCTTGGGGTCCGCGTATTTTTTGGGGGTCCGCGAACCCACGGAGCATAAAGGAAAAATAAAACAAAAATAACTAAATAACTCGCCTAATAATAAAACAATTAAATTATTTTTTAGTTTATTATTGTTTTTAAGGAAAATACGTTGTATTGATAAATAAAATGTTGTTTAAATAAGTTACAAAACGGCTGTTTTAGTACTTTTAAAGATTAACTGGCCATGGGGGTCCGCAAGTTACTATAATCCGATTTCGGGGGTCCGGGATTTTGCGAAATTTGGGAACCACTGTTTTGATCAATTAAAAATAAATTAAAACTTACCAATAATTTTCTGGTACTCGGTAATAGTTCTTACGTGCTCATTGTACTTAGCTGCAAGATCGTCGATTTGCTGTTTGGAATTTGAAATGTCTAATTCTATTCGGGCCATATTCATGGCCAAACGTTCGTTATCGTGCATTTGTTTTTTTGTTAACTTCTTCACTTGGTCGATCTCGCTCATGGTGCTTTTAATGTTCTCGTTAGTTTTTTGCTTCTAAAATGTAACGAAGGGTGTAGAGTGGTCAAATTAAATTCTTATGAATAAGTTTATCGCTACATGGTTTATAGTGTATATTGGTAACGCGAATTGTACCTACAGGCCTATAAAAAAAGAAATAAGACCTGTGTTATAAAAATAGCATTTCACACACACAGATGATACAGTTCCTTTCGAAGAAAAAATGCCTCAACATTTTTCCACTAAATACATTGTCTTCATAAAACTTAGCCTGCATGGTTTGGAATTTTTCTATTCTTTTTTCATCATCACCTGCTTGCAAAGTGTGTAAGAATCGAAGTTTAAATGGGTTAATACCATTTATTTTCAAACTTCTTGACACAGAACTTTTCCGCCTACGATCAAAGTTTCTTCAGCTTAATTTTGGATTTATGCGATGCGGAAACGATTTAAAATTCTTTCATTCCGAGGATATTTTTTTAATTTTGGCACTGCCAATCCGCGTTTACTAAATACTCGATTGACCTTAAAAAATGTTATATATTACGATTTAAAGCGATTGGGGTGGGGTGTCTACGATTGAATTTTTTTGCGGCCTACAATTTCGCGCATTATCTCCTTTCTCACACCCCGGTTATTTTGTATACAACACAAATTGTAACAATTCAACTATGACAACGATAATCTCTCTGACATGTAAAATCATGTCTTTTTTTGGTCAATTAAAATTTTTTTGTTACGGGTGATTTTATAGAATCATCTAGGTACACCTTAATGATATCGATTGACGTGACTCGCGCGTCATAACGAACCCAATAGATGGCGTAGCGAGTTGTCTAGGCTCCGCCTCCTTTTACTCGCTATTCAAGAAAATCAGAATAAATCAATTAGAACCATTTCAACCGGCTTAAGACAAATGCAGGATAACCTGAGAAATACATCATATATGGAAAAATTCAAAAAACACTTAAATTATCTGGCTTCAAACCTTTCAAAATAAGACCCACACCAAAATTGACTGTACGGCAAAGAGAAAAAAACAGTAGAATTTTGCCGTGAAATGCTGGGAATAATAAATAACAATAATAACTTCCCTTTTTAATGATCTAACGAAAATTTTAAAATTAATATTTTAATTCGCTTAACTTAGAACAAAGGTCAGCGGCACGTCAAATTTTTTTTGACAGTTAGAGACAAGGTTGTTAAAACATTTTAGGTGCTCGGAGTTTCCTATCAAATCCCTACGTCTTGCACAGAACAGATCGACCCTTCTCGTTTGGACGACGATCTCGTAATTACAGACGACGACGAACAAACAGACAACATGGTTTTGTCGGCGGTCGAATTTTTTAATTTGGCCAGTAAGATTGTTCCCCATGATTTTGACGGCTCTCCTGATAAATTACGTTCATTTTTAGATGCGCTAAATTTGCTAAATAGCAACGCTGGCGACCACCCGGAAAATGTTATTGCTTTTATAAAAACGCGGTTGACCGGTAAAGCACGCGACCTTATCGCAGATTAAACATCGGTAGATCAAATAATAACAACTCTAAAAACCAGCATAAAAGGCGAAAGTTCAAGGTTACTCACATCTAAATTGTTAAATCTTAAACAAAATACTAAGGACTCTATAACTTATTCCGCCGAAATCGAGGCGTTGGCCGAAAACTTAAAACGGGCTTATTTTAGCGAAGGCGTACCTATCAGCACTGCTAATTGCTATACGACTGAAAACATTGTCAAGGCCCTAAGACAAAATTCAAACTCTGAAAGGGTTCGTATAGTAATAATGGAGGCTGGCACTTTTGGTACAGTGAATGAGGCAGTTGCAAAATTCGTTGGTATAAACCCGTCTTTAAGCATGTCAAACAATGCATTTCACTTTAGACAGACAGGTAACGATAGTTTTAGTCACAATAGATTTAAAAATCGTGGTGGGGCGATTTCCAAGGATTTAATCGAAGAGGTCAAAATTATAATTTCAGGCGCGGTCGAGGAAATTTTTCTCAAAATACCACTTTTAGGGGTAACAATAACTACATAAATAGCGGTTTTAGAGGGAATAGTAATTCAACAAACTATGCCAATCAACGCCCTAGGGTTAGGTATTACGAAACGAGTGATAATCAGGAAAACCAACCGGCCCCCCAACAGGACTGGTTGGGGGAGTTTCAAAAATTTACAGTTTAGATATATCCTTCTCAAACTTTGTGGCCATGCGAAATGACAGGTGAAAAAATTACATTTTTATTAGATACTGGGGCTGACATATCCGGTATTAAATGCTCTAAAATACTGCCCAACCAAAATATTGACACGTCAAGTCAGAGTAAAATAAAAGGAGTTACGGATGGAATTCAAAATACCTTTGGCATCACTGATACAACATTTTTTATAGACAATGTCGGCATAAACCATAGTTTTCATATTGTAGGTCACGATTTTCCTATACCTTCTGAGGGTATTTTAGGCCGAGATTTTATTTCTAGATATAAGTGCATTTGAGATTATTCAGACTGGACCATCACGATAAGATTTAAAAATAGAGACCTTCAAGTGCCAATACACAGTTGTAACGACGACATATTAACAATTCCTCCCAGATGCGAAGTTATTAGGCAAGTAAATAGTCTAAAAACGCTTACTATAGACGCTTTAGTCCTTAATAAGGAACTGCAAGGCGGTGTTTTTGTAGCGCGGTCAATAGTATCTAAAGAAAACCCCATAGTTAGGATAATTAACACGACGTTTGAGACAGTAACTATAAAAAATATTCAATTGGAAACTACTAATCTAGATAATTTTGATATCTATATAATATACACTCGGAACCAGTGGATCGTTATTCAAAATTAGTAAAACAGTTAAATTTAGAAATGCCAAATTTCGTAAAAACCGACGTTCTTAATCTTTGTAACGAATTTTCAGATATTTTTGCCTTAAAAACAGATAGGTTGACGGTAAACAATTTTTATAAACAAAAATTACGGTTACGCGACGATAACCCTGTTTACATTAAAAATTACCGGACGCCTAAAGTTCTAAAAAACGAGGTAAATTGTCAAATCGAAAAAATGTTGCATAACGGCGTAATAGAACTCTCAACTTCCGAATATAACAGCCCGATATTACTAGTACCTAAAAATCACAAGATGGCCAAAAGGCCTGGCGCCTTGTAATAGATTTTCGCGCCATAAATAAAAATAAACTTATTGCTGACTCATATCCACTTCCAAGGATAGACGACATTCTTGATGAACTTGGTAGGGCAAAATGGTTTTCAGTTATTGATCATATATCAGGATTTCATCAGATCCCCTTAGATGAAGAATCGGGCGACATAACCTGGTTAACCTGGTTTAGTGTTGACTCTGGATGTTTCAGATTTACAAGATTACCTTTCGGATTATCGGTAAGCCCAAATAGTTTCCAAAGAATGATGTTGATGGCATTCGCCTGAAAACGCCCTTTTGTATATGGATGACCTCATTGTAATCGGTTGTTCCGAAAAACATCACCTCAACAATTTAAAAAATGTTTTCCAAACCTGTAGAAAATACAATTTAAAACTAAATCCCGAAAAATGCAAATTTTTTAGAAAAGAAGTAACTTATTTAGGTCATAAAATAACCGATAAAGGAATTTTACCTGACGATTCTAAGTACGATGCTATAAACAAGTATCCGGTACCTAAAACAGCTGACGAGGTAAAACGCTTTGTTGCATTTTGTAATTATTACTATCGTCGATTTATACAAAATGATGCGTTATTAACTTTGCCTCTTAATAAATTAACAAGAAAAAATACTGAATTTTTATGGACTAGTGAATGTCAAAATTCCATTGACCTTCTAAAATGGGCACTAATTAGCCCCCAAATTTTGCAATTTCCGGATTTCCAAAAACAATTTATTTTAACTACAGACGCCTCAAATGACTCTTGCGGCGCTGTATTGTCACACATTTTTGATGGCCAAGAGCTACCGATTGCATATGCGTCACGCACATTTACAAAATGCGACTCACACAAGCCAGTCTTTCTAAAGAAATAGGGCAAATAAAGTTAAAACATGTCACTGTAGTTCGTTGCAAAGTTGCAAAATTAGTAGAAAGCAAAGAAGAGCGGTTAAAACTTCTCGATAAATATCATAAAGATTCTTTATACGGAGGGCACTGCGGTCAGAAAAGACTACTTAAAAAAATTAAATGTACGTTTAGATGGAAAAATACATGTTAAATGAGTTTCGAAAGGTCAAGCGCTCGTTAATTGCTTGGATTCACGTTCTTTTCTTTTTCGTTGCCTTATCTGGTTACATATAAAGGAATATAAACCTTATACAGTCATAAATTTATTTTTTGTACACCTGTTTCTGGGAATGTCAGGAAGAATTATAGGGTAATAAAACTGTCGGATAGCAAGCAGGGGTTGGAAATTAATGGGGAAAATTGGGTCTAAAAGACGGACACGAACCTAGATGAGTTAGTCCTTGTCCAGCATTATACGCGTTTACGTGAATACGAACCTGTCGCAAAAATTTAAGTAAAAGTAAATAAATTCGGTAGTTTTAAAAAGTTACGGTTGTTACAAGAAGAAGTAAGTGTTGATGACAGGAATAGAAGTGTTGCTAACAGAAATATAAGTGTTTTGTCAGGAATAGATATTAAATTAGTGAATTTATTGCCTCCTGTTAAGATATGTAAAGGTGTGTAATACTGGGTGGCTCCACTGTGTATCCCAAATTAATTATGTGTTAATTAAAAGGGTTCGTTGAAAGATAAATGTAAACTTTGAAGAAGTTCCAAATATAATTGTGCATGTGAATTAAAATTATTGTGTGTTTAATTTCCTTGGTTATAAAAGAAAAAGCTTTAATAAATAAGAGTTGTCTTAAAATAAATTGCTGTTAACGCATTTTACATCAATGAGCAATTACAGGGTCGGTAATTTAAGTAAGTAATGGGTAACTTCACATAAAATTCTAGTGTTGTTGATACTGCAACTAAGCACAGGAATCTTCCGAACCCCGCAAATAGTGTTATAACCCACACTTGGTCAGAATATTATCCAGCCGCTCGAATAAGTTCATGTCAGGTCATCGGTGATGGTCAAGTGAGTGGGCACAATAATACATTTTAAGCCGGCCCTGTTCAGTGTTTACATGATTCACAAAATAATGTGAACTGCGCAAACTCCGTATCCCGCTTTAGTCCTGCATAGGGGACACAATACTGTAACATGGCATTAGCGATATTCTCATTTTATATACAGGGTGTTAATTAATGTCATGCAGATATTTCAGGGGGTGATAGTACTAGTCAAGATAAGAAAAAAATGCAAATATATGCTTAGTCTAAAACGCGTTATTTTCGTTATACAGGGTGGCAAAGTTTCAATTTTTTTTCTCGTAATTTGCGTTTTCTGTTATGTTCTGCGATAATTGTTTCAAATTTGGAACATCAACCATTTTTTAAAATCTCTACAATAAAGTATCAAAATTGTCGGTCTCAGTATACAGGGTGTTACATTTTCTTGAATCGGCTACATTTTTATCTTTCAGAACTTTTCTTTTGGCTCCCTGTATGAATTCCGATATGAAATTTGAACTATCTGTTCCTTTGTTTAGCGTTCTGGTCTCTTGCACTATTCTCGTATTTGTGACCGTTTTCGATTTATATGCAAAAATAGCCATCGATGGAAATTAAGTGTAGGCGAAATAACGCAGAGTAAAAGACAATTTTTCCTACCAGCAAGGCTAAACGGACAATATTATCGTCAATTTCTTGAAGAGGAACTCCCAAGGCTGCTAGAAGAGGTACCAAATCTTGTCAGCAACCAAATGTGGTTCATGCACGATGGTGCACCACCGCACTTCAGCATAGAGGTGAGAAACTTTCTCAATCAAATTTTTAACAACCGTTGGATAGGTCGAGGAGGACCTCAGCCATGGACCCTTAATTCCCAAGACGTGAATAGCCTGGATTTCTTTTTCTGAGGACACCTGAAAGCATTACTGTATCAGACCCATGTCCAGACAGAAGAGGATTTAAGAAACAGAATAATAGCTTCATGCGACATCATTCGCAATACTCCTGGAATATTTGGCAGAGTCCGTCAGTCCATGCATGAGGCGAAGACTTGATTCGTGCATTTTAGCAAGAGGCGGACATTTCCAACAGTTTTTATAATTTTGTTTTATTTTTATTTGATTAACTAATAAATTGTTTTGTTACACAGTTTTTACTGCGTTATTTCGCCTACACTTAATTTCCATCGATGGCAAGTTTTGCAAATAAATCGAAAACGGTCACAGATACGAGAATAGTGCAAGAGACCAGAACGCTAAACAAAGGAACAGAGAGTTCAAATTTCATATAGAAATTCATACAGGGAGCCAAAAGAAAAAGTTCTGAAAGATAAAATTGTAGCCGGTTCAAGAAAATGTAACACCCTGTAGACTGAGACCGATAATTTTGATACTTTATTATAGAGATTTTTAAAAGGGGTCGATGTTTCAAATTTGAAACAATTATCGCAGAATATAATAGAGAAAACTCAAAATACGAGAAAAAAAATTGAAACTTTGCCACCCTGTATAACGAAAATAACGCGTTTTAGACCATGTATATATTTGCATTTTTTTTTTATTTTGACGAGTACTATCACTCCCTGAAATATCTGCATGACATTAATTAACACCCTGTATAGGTATATGGTTTAGTCTGAACGGTGAAGAGCTAGCTTTTGGACCAGACTGTTGCTTGTTTCGAATCCTTTTGGTTGTAAACTTTTTCTAAAAAAATTTGGTAAAAATATTGTAAACTCAACACTGGAAGATGATTGGGGGAATCAGGTTAAGTTTTTGTAAATATTTTTCAATAGTTATGGCACTCCTATTTCAAATTATGTAGTGTACGATCGGCCAATTATAATATAAGCTACACAAAAACAAACAAATTATAATAATCTAATTAGACGACTGAGAGCAAGCGGAGGAATGTAAATTCAAATCAAACGAACTACGCGTGCGCGAATCAATGGATATCATGGGGGTGTACCTAGACGATTGTGTGATTTATTGCTGTATTATTGCACTAATTGAAAATTTCCTTTTTGATGCGTGTGCGGTTCTATATTTTGACAGGAATAATTTTTCAAAACCTCCATATACGAAATTTCTTGTGATGACATTGGCGTGTGTTTTCTGTGGTTTTTTACATATAAAAAAAAAAACAAAGAAATTATCATAGGCCATGCCTCTGGATGTGTTGGGTTTATGATAATATGATGTATATGGGGTTTTTAAGATTGAGACGCAAACTCGATTGCTGCTCTTAGTTTCCAAACAAAATGATCGCTAAAACTACATTATTATACTGTTTAATTCACCATAAAATCGTACTCCAATGAGCAAATTTTAAGCACTGGGAAAGTGCGCCCTAGCGCCATACGTAAAAACACCAAAATTAAAAAAAAAAATTTAGTAATAACGAAGGTATGAGCTTCAGTCCGTTATAAGTGGCCCATCCGCCTGTATATGGTTGACGTGAAGCATTTTTAAAAACAAAAATTTTAGAAGGAATTTACCTCCGATCTTAAACACTCGACAATCCTATCTCTATTGCCAATAGCAACGACAACAGAATTCCAAGAGTGCATCAGGCATCGGTATTCTGCCTGTAGAGCGTCCAAATTTGTGTTACCAAAGGCCGCAGCTTGTTCCAGTTCATCGCGTTCAGTATCTGAAAAAGATGATAGCATGTATACGTGACCAGAGACAGATTAAGAGCATATTGCGCCCAAATTTGAACCAGTTTTGGAGCGCCCCCCTCCCTTTGACCTTACCTAACATGAAATAAAATGAAGAAAAAACAAACGAAAAATAAAATTTCATTCCATAACTCACAAAATGAAATACAAAATTTAAAGAAATTGATAACAATCAAAACTTATTTTTTTTTACTTTAAAATGCCCTTATTCCGAATTAACTTTTACAGTTCGTTATATGAGAACTGATAAAATAATAACTATAAAAAAACTTTAAAAACGGGAGTTAATCCCATTTAATTGATTAATAAAACGAATTAAAAAAAAAATAGTATAAATAAACTAATTTAATAAATATCTCTTAAATTACGTTTTAAAAGTTGCCAATTTTTTAATTTTTGTGATATTTTTGGAGGAAAGTTATATTTCATTATTCCGTTATATAAAAGCGATTTTTTTCGGAAATTATTTTTGCTGAGATAGTTTAATAATTTATAATCATTATCTGGTGACATAATCATGTAATGTCTTATTCTCCTGAAGTGTTGTTTGATTTTTAGTAACATTAGTTTTTTTTTGTTAAAACTAAATAAACTATATTGCAATATAGAACAAACATATAAATAAAACAGCGAAATTTAAACAAAAAAACGTATAATTATTTACATAAAAAATAATAGCATACTTCTACTACACTACGTTGTATACCGCGAAATACAAAACGCCGAACGTTTTAACTGCGTTTTCTATCACTAGGACGCTAAAAAAATTAATTAGAATTAATTTATCTTTATTTTCTATTTCTAAGATAAGGTAACATTATAAAGTTTTAAGAAAATACTTAAATGTTATATAAACGTTAATGTGATTTTTGGTTACTTTGATTTAAATAAATACTAGCTTTTCAAACACTCTATTTTTTTAACGATACCGCTTTCGAATTTTGTTAGCCTACCAGCTTGTATTATTTTTGAATCTGCAGTTAGCCCTGCTTTATGTTTCCTCCGCCTAGTGGATGTAGGGTACGCCTATAATTAGGCTCCGTCTAATTTTTTTTATTTGCTGTAAGAAATTTAAAAAATCACCAGTTTTATAAAATTTATTCATAACAGTGTTAACTTTATTGATAGCATTGGCTGTTTCTATCAAATTATTTCCTTTTAAAATTTTAACAACGTTCAGAAAATTTTCAGTAAGGCGGTGCAGTGTCAGTAACATTACTTGCTTAAATCATTACTAGATGACTGTTCTTGGTTTGATACAAAAGCTAAAGATAAGTCTGTATATAGGAGTCACAATCCGCATTCCCTTCATCGCCTAGAATTGCAATCGCTTGGTCTTCCATAGCTAAGGACATCATATCCTCAAAAAAGTTTGTTTGTATATCTTCACCAACAGCAATTCTTGCAAAATCTTCGATAAAAGAGGAGCTGTTTTAAAAATAATACCAAACTGGTTCTCAACGGCCGCGGCGCTCAAATGTTTGCAAAACTTCCCTCCCTGACCATACGAACAATCAAAGCAAGTGGCCGTGTCTGTATGCACAGTTTAAATAAGTTCATCAGAAGAGACAGCAAAGCTGGTATTTACACACTGCTTGACAATGAGATTTTTAGCTTTAAGACAAAGTTGGTTATATACAATTTTTTTTTGTTTTTCTGCAATTTGAAAATGATAGTAAGTTACGTATGTCGTATGAATCATACACTTTGCAAACAAAATCAACCAATATGCGACCCGACAATAGTTAAATGCCTTGCATCTCTAAAGTACTATATCTCTAAAAAATTCTTACCGCGATGCTTCTATAAAGTTATTTGTGTTATGTCCCCTGTTTAAAATTTTATGTCTCTTTAAAGTAACTTAATTGGGGAAATTTAATTTATGCTTTTTTCGTAAAATCCCAATACAGTACAAAAAGTTAAGCTGTTTCGTTCAAAAATTTCACTTTAAAAAATTAAGCCTAACAAGAAATAAATAATATAAAAAAAAATATATTTTCTGTACCTTTAAAGTAACTAACGGGGCGAAATTCATGCTTTTTTATATTTAAAATTTACCTTGACCATCTTAACATAGTATAAAACAAAGTCGCTGTCGCGTCTGTCCCCAGCTATATGTGCTTAAATCTTTAAAACTACGCAACGGATTTTGAAGCGGTTTTTTTTTAATAGATAGAGTGATTCAAGAGGAAGGTTTTTATGTATAATACATGCATAATATTGTAGAGAAACACTAATAAATTTAGAGGTTTGTTCGGGTTTGCATTTATAAATCTTGACGTGATGGTGAACTCGCCTTATTATTATCTCAGAGGCGTATAATGCCGGCATTGCAACGCAGGCCGGGTACACGCTAGTAAAATTATAATTAAAATCATTTCAGTGACTGTTGACCGTTACGTCACGACTAGTGCTTATCTTTCTAACGTTCGTGAACTAGGTGAGATACTAAATTTGCGTCAGTAATGAATGTATAATTTGACCAGTCAAAAAACTTTTATTGTCATTTTTGACAGTGACATTTTTAATCAACATTATTTCCAAAATGTCACAGTATTATGAAAAAGAACAAGTATTAATTTTAAAATAATATTTGATTATTTTCAAAGAGAAAGTGATACCCAGTTTACGTAAGTAGATATATTAGAGTATAAATTGTGAAAACATAAATAATAAACATGAAAAATATATGGCAATGTATTTATAAATACCTATCTGTTAATAATAAGTTCTATGCATCTTGTTTTAGAGTCTTATTCTCTTTTTCCCGGTAGTTAGGACAGAATACTTTCTAAATACGTTGAAAAATAAATTATTTCTCTGTTTGTTTTATTGTTTTTCTGGAGAAAGTTTTCTAGTGACCGTACCTTTGAGCTTGATTTGCATATTCATGGTTTCCAGCTCAGTCTCCAGACTCCATATCGCTCTCATGACTTTATAGATTTGAGCATCCTGCCTGCGCTTTTCCTCCGACAGTTTTAGGTTGTCCTTGCGCGTCTTCTCCGCTATGCGTTGATTCACGACTATGTTCGTTTCTATCTTCGCTTCCCACTGAGATATCTAGAAAAATAATAAATTTTGATTTAAAAAATGCTCTCGCTCGCAAAAGTTATCGATAGTTTTTTTTATTGTCCATTTTAGGATGGATTTCCGTCTGTTTAACATTTTTACTTGTCTCCCAAATTTATTTTGAAGATATTATCAGATGACGACGTTTTAGGGTCGCTAGATCACGAAAAACATGTTTACCATTTTCGTCGGTCTGTCTCTTGGCTCGAAAACTAATGAAGAAATTTTGTATACCGGGTGTTTCTCAAAAGACGTTCACCCCTATAACTTTTCTGTATTTATAGATATTAAAATGAAATTTTGAAATTATGCATAAGAGATGAGTCTGTGCATTTATTGGCATCATTTTCAATTTGTTAGCACTTCCGGTTTGACCGGAAGTGACCTTGACTTTGGTATTTTAAATGGGACATCTTGTGTATTTTTACTTATTGGGATTCAGCATAACATTCTGAGTAAAATGACACCTCACTTGTAATTTTTTTGCGTGTTATAACATTTTTATGTTTATAATTTTATTTTCATTCTAGAGTGCTACAAATTATTTAAATCCGTTAATTTATAGTCAATAGTATATGAAAATTAAAATTATGTCATAATAATTGACTTTTCACAAACGTTTAAAAAATTAAATTTTGTTTTCTTGACGTTCACTCCATTTTTCCAAATGGAACCATGGTAGTTCACTAGGATATATTTAAAACGAGCATTTTTTTCCGCACAATTTGATACCATACACTCCTATGCTATTTTAAAATTGACACGAAAAAATATGCCTTAAGTCCCATCGCAAATTTAAAAGCGTTATGCATTATTGCTATTTCTAAAGAAATATAAAGGCGGCTTTGAAAAACAATGGAATGGTTTTGAAAACCAATATGGTTTTAAATTAAAATTGTAATGTCATTCGTCGATTATATTGTAAGTCAGATAAAATGGTTAGTTTTACTAGAAATGAACAAATTGATATGCTCCTAAATTTTGGAGTGACCAGAAAAATTCTTCTGAAGCCGCAAGATTGTATGTATTGTATGTTTTATAAACTAATGACATTACAACTTTAAATTAAAGCCAAATTGCTTTTTAAAACCATTCCATTGTTTTTCAAAGCCCCCTTTATATTTCTTTAGAAAAGAGAGGGTGGCAATAATGCATAACGCTTTTAAATTTGCGATTGGGATTTAAGGCAAATTTTCAGTGTCAATTTTAAAATAGCATAGGAGTGTATGGTATCAAATTGTTGAAAAAAAATGCTTGTTTTAAATATCCTAGTGAACCACCATCGTTCCATTTGGAAGAATGGAGTAGTAAACGTAAAAAAAACAAAATTTCATTTTTTTAAACGCTTGTGAATCTTAGAAAGTCAATTATTATGACATAATTTAAATTTTCATATACTGTGGGTGAGGGTGGCGCCCCATACAATTAAGGGCCAAACTAAGATCAAATTTAAATTTCTCATAGTAAAAAATCCACAAATACTAATTTTCTTCCAAATATCGACATTATTTCAAAAATTATTTACGAATAACAAAAATAAAATAAAATTTTTAACACCCTGTATCTTAAAAATGAAGGCCTTGCGAACCCATGCTTATATGAACTTTTCACCTTATAAATAACTAGGGAATCGTCCTGTACAATATCGGACACTTATTAAATAACACCCTGTATATTATACAGGGTGTCCCAAAAGTAATGGGACACAGAGCAACAGAAGACTCCTTTAGGCGAAATAATGCGATTTATCTAAACTTGCCTTATCCCAAAACTGATAACAACCGAGATACAGGGTGTCAAAGTTTTAATTTTGTTTTCGTTTTTTTGCGATTACTTTTTAACGAAACGACATAGTAGCGCAAAATTAAGGGTTTTGGGGTTTTTTGAGGTGAGAAATTCAAAATTATCCATAGCTTTTGTGTAACCAGTAGAGGGCGCTGCCTACGACATGGCCCACTCCTTTTAGCTGGCATAACTTTGTTTAGGATTTTTATATCGACCCGACTATTAAAAAAATAAGTTACTTTACTTCTTTTACATAAAAAATGTATAACTTATTGAAGTCGCTAGGAGTAACCATTTTTGAGATAATCGCATTTTATATGTCCAATGCAACTAAGTACGTGGTCCAAAAGCAACGGAAAATCGAGCAACGGTAAATTTCTGACTTAAAATTATTGTAAATGAGCTACATTAGCTAAGTGTCAGTTAATGTAGATACTTAAGGTTGACTATTTTTTTCTAATAAAAACGCTTTTTCGTATACGGAATTACTAATTTTATTTTAAACAATTTTTTTTTTAATACTTACTTTAATAACATTTAAAAGTAACAAAATGGTTAGAAATAAAAATGGCAACGCCGTGATAGCAATTGTTCAAAATGGCCACCATTGATTTCAATGATTTAATTAATTTAAATATTTTAGACTTTTTGCATTAAAAATATCGAATGCAATTATCTCGAAAATGGTTGCCCCTAGCGACTTTAATAAGTTATACATTTTTAATGTAAAAGAAGTAAAGTAACTTATTTTTTTAATAGTCGGATCGATATAAGAAGCCTAAACAAAGTTATGCCAGCTAAAAGGAGTGGGCCATGCCGTAGGCAGCGCCAACTACTAGGTACACAAAAACTATGGATAATTTTGAATTCCTCATCTCAAAAAACCCCAAAAGTCTTAATTTTGTGCTGCTATGTCGTTTCGTTAAGAAATAATCGCAAAAAAACAAAAACAAAATTAAAACTTTGCCACCCTGTATCTTTGTTGTTATCAATTTTCGGATAAGGCAAGTTCAAGTAAATCACATTACTTCGCCTTAAGGAGTCTGCTGTTGCTCTGTGTCCCATTACTTTTGGGACACCCTGTATATCTCATATTATGGGAAAAAACACTTTTTATAACTTGCAAAAACACACTATAGTTACATCTTTTCCACTTGGTTATATAAATAATTATTTCCTACCTGATTTATTAACAAATTAACAGCACTTAATTCATTCTGTAATTCCAAGGTGGCTTTTTCACCCGCCATTTGTTTTTCTTTTGCTTCTTTCAATTTTGCTTTTTCTTCGTTCAGTCGATTTTGACCTTCTTCCCTCGCTGCAGTGATGTTTTGAAGATCTTTAACAATTTCTTCAAGTGTTTTTTGTTGCCTACAAATTATAAAATAAACCAGTCTTAAGGATTGTAAAATAATTTTTAATTTCCTCCCGAAAAAGAACATGACAATTAATATAAGGAAAAAATGTGGAACGAAAAAACGGCGGGAATGATTGCTGGTGCATGGGTACCTAATGTTTCAAATATAGTGTTTTCACAGTCGTCTTTTTTATTAGCACACGTTTTTGAAAAATCGACTATCTGTATTCGGTCCAATTTTCTCTCATTTTACAAAAAAAACCTGCCAGATGATTCCAGCGTCCTAGTATTGGTTGAATGCTATACAAGAACTCTTTGGTGTCATATGGCGCCACATAGTTGCCGTTTATGAGAAACGTTGTTGGCTGCCAGCCAATCAAGAACGTTTTGAAATCCATAGTCTTTGTTTATTAATTGGGATAAGACGAGGATAGCCGACAATCATTGGCTGTCAATTAATAACATCAAATTCAGAGCAAATTGCTCATTACGTGGCAGTAGAGAACGTTCTTAGACTATCGCCAGAGGCCGTATTTCTAGATCGGACAAGAGTACAATTTCTTTTTGATCGGACATCAGAAACTCTTTTCCTTTTCCAATTAGTAGAATTGTTACCATTTACTTTAATTCTACATCATTAGTAAAAGAAGGGCTAGTGTCGCTTGTTGGACGACGAAAACGTAACCACGCCCAATGGATTTCGAAAGCCAAAGAAAAATTCCCCATTCATACTGTTTGTTCAAGCTTATAATATCACAATATTAGGTTTATTGGTAAACGTTTGGGGTAAAATGATTAAATTCATGTATAATTGTATAAACATCACCTTTGGTCACGAAACAGGAGGAATTAAGAGGAAACATCGTTAAAGCTGGGAACAGATACCAAAATGTAAATTTAAAAATATTAAGGCGATTGCAATCAGTTATTAATTGGCGCATTAAGGTGGCAGTATCAACATGCTTGCAAACCTATAACCTATTCCGCGTAAATCTTTTTTTCTAGCTTTTAAACAAAATCACACGTGTCCGAGCGTTTTTTATTCAGGTGCTTCGTTTACTTGCAAAAGGTAGTTTTCCAGACTTTATGTCCTCATGTATATAGGCACACATCACAAGAATGCATCTAATATAACCTTCGTTTTCAAACACAGGTGGTATAGTCTAAGATCCGACCATAGAACGACCTTCACCCATCGCGTTACGGGATGAAACATGTTTTTATATAAAATTTAATATGTCAAAAAATATATTTCGTGAAGGTTGCCTGAAAAATTTGGTGCAAAGTATTTTTAATTAAAAATTAAAAAATTATTTTTTTTAAACGTTTAGGTTAGGTACCATCATATTTGACATAAATTGTGTGCAATATATGTCAAATATGACAGAACCTAACCTAAATGCGTTAAAACTTTGCTTGGTATTTACTACAGGGTGGCCCAGAAGTGCGACAAAGGTCAATATCTCCTGTACCACTAACATAGCGGAAAACTTTTGACGAAGCTTATTAAGGGTTAAGAGGTGCTTAAGTAGTCAACCCAGCGTATGCATATTGCACAAGCTACATGCTTTCAATTTGTATGCAATTTAATACGTAACGGAATAAGTGCAATGTTTAAAAAAAATCATTTTTTAATTTTTAATTAGAAATACTTTGCACCAAAATTTTCAGTCAACCTTCACGAAATATATTTTTTGACATATTAAATTTTATATAAAAACATGTTTCATCCCGTAACGCGATGGGTGAAGGTCGTTCTATGGTCGGATCCCCTACTAGTAGGTCTAGGGCAATCAGCAGAAATTTGTCATCATTAATTATTGCTGTTAAAAACGATTATCAGATCGGGACAAAATTTAAACACTTATGTCTCCTTATACAGGGTATTCCATACTCGATGGTACATTGGAAGTATCTGGAGAACGAAAAGAAAAATAATTTTGAAATTTTCACTACGGCCATAGGAGACTGCGCTGTAGCTTTTAAAAATAATTTCGCCGTTGCAGTGTTGCCAGATCTATTGATTACTGACATCAACTTTGGAATTTTAAATGGAACACCCTGTATATTTTTACATTTTTAAATTCCACATAAAATTATAATTATTTTTTATTTAATGCACTATTAGTCTATACTTCATAGTTTTCGAGATATTGACTTTTGAAAAGTGACATTTTTGAACTTTGACAGCTTCTAACTTTCTAACAGTACGTCTTAGAGCAAAACGGCTTACATGTCCCTATCTTCAATTTTTATTATCTTCCCAAAAAAATCAACTTCCAGTTAAACCGGAACAACTATATTTCCTGCTTTCGAGTTACATCCGGTTTAACCGGAAGTTGATTTTTTTGGGAAGATAATAAAAATTGAAGATAGGGACATGTAAGCCGTTTTGCTCTAAGACGTACTGTTAGAAAGTTAGAAGCTGTCAAAGTTCAAAAATGTCACTTTTCGAGAGTCAATATCTCGGAAACTATGAAGTATAGACTAATAGTGCATTAAATAAAAAATAATTATAATTTTATGTGGAATTTAAAAATGTAAAAATATACAGTGTGTTCCATTTAAAATTCCAAAGTTGATGTCAGTAATCAATAGATCTGGCAACACTGCAACGGCGAAATTATTTTTAAAAGCTACAGCGCAGTCTCCTATGGCCGTAGTGAAAATTTCAAAATTATTTTTCTTTTCGTTCTCCAGATACTTCTAATGTACCATCGAGTAGGGAATACCCTGTATATTAAACATGTATGTGGATGTACCTACATGGCTATGCTACAAAGTAGTAAGTAATGTCAAGTAAATGCTGATACCGGGAACAAAAATATTGCTTAAAGATCTTACCTGCAAACCATTTGTTGATCTTCATATACCTGAACTCCGAGCAGGTTCCTTTCATCATTTTTGCTCTTTATCTCGGTCTCAAACTCGAAAATTTCTTCTTTAAACTTGTTTATCTGATAAAGGTAGTGCTCTTTCAGGGCAGCCTGAAACTTTTTCAAAATCGGGTGATCTGGATCCAAAACCGTTCTGTCGTCTATTCGCTTTTCGTTTTCTTCCATGATTAGTTTTTTTCACAAATTAATATAGTTTCTCTTAGTAGGCAATCTGTATAAAATCTTTTCTTTTTGTAAATAAAATTCGTAAACACGTCAATTTGACAAAATCATTTGCCAATGTTTTGTCAATACCGTAACTAACGGGTAGTCGGTTATTGTTTGTTGCCATGGGAACATGTCTGATGTGGCAGAGGTAATCTGGGCACACATTCGAAACCTCATATTATTATCTTATTGATTTGTAACAGGATAATGAAGCCTTCAGGTAATATAGCATTTAGCCTATAATGTGGCGAAACAAAAATATATAAATCGAAACCAGAAACGTTAAGTTAGTGAAAGAAGCGTCAAGATTACAGAAGCTTTGTTCCAACCCAGCAAGAAAATCGGTACCGAATGGTAATTTAAACAATCAATTAAATCTGGAACTTAGCAATCGGTTGTTGCCACATACATGATATATACAGTGTGACCAGTAAAGTCCGCATCACATGGGATTTTTTTTATTAATAAAAATTTATCCGAAATTTGATTTTGGCATCAAATTCTGCTTCGATCGAGATGAAAATTAAGCCAAAAAAATAGTAGTTACGTGATTCGCATTATCTGTCAAATTTAAATTTTTTCCAAAAAATAATTCAAAAGTAGGGTTATTTCTGAAAGTATCGAAAAAAGTTATTAAAAAAAGTTTTTTTTAATGCAGTTTCTAGCCCACATGCCCAATTTTAACTGCATAAGATAATTTTGATTTTTTACCCATATTTTGTAAATTATTGCACTTTTGCAAAATAAGACTCAACGCAACCTACATAAAACGTCTCGTTTTGACAAGGCTTTATTTCAGATACATTTTCTTTAAAGTAGCGCCATATTAAATGTGTGTTTTTCCACAAAATCAAAATTGGGCTAATAAAATTTGGTCGCATGTTTGCAAAGTTTATTTGTTTTTGACCCTGTATAAGGTAACTTAATAAAATAAGTATTTTTGAAAACGTAGTTTGTATCTGAAAGTAAAAAAAAATAAAGTAAAGGGGCTTTAAATTAAATCGTTAAAAATAGATAAATTACGTTAAGTTAAACTAAAATTTATTTTTCACTTAATGAACACTTTACTGGTGACACTGTGTTATTTTTTAATATTAAGGTGTATTACTTTTATTTTATTTTTTAATCGACAGTCTGTTTAGGTAAGGACCCCTGAAATCAGTGCCGCCAGTGACCTGCTCTGAGAAGAAAATAGCGAATTGCAATCTTTAGTTCTTCCAAATTTTGATAACGCACGTTTTTATAAATAACACTTTTAATGTGACCTCATAAGGAAAAAGTCGTTTGGTGTGAAGGGAGACCAAGCTGGCCAATTTAAACCTAATGCGCGTCCATCGAACACATTTTGGACATATTCCATTACTTCTCGTGGATTGTCGCCGGACAACCGTCCATTTGAAACCAAATATCTTCATTCGGTTTTTGTTTTTTTGTGACGTTCTTTATAAACATATTGAAAAATAGAAAGCAGTATGTTGCTCCCCCAAAACTAATAACATTTTGCCAAAATTTCATTGTTTTGAACCGAAAATCCATCATCGGTACTTAGTTTTCTTGCAATACGGTCCTTATAGAATTGTGTGCTAGCAAAAAGAAAACTCACTCTAATAATAAAAAATAATTATTTTTACCTAGTATTTCGGAATGATTATGTAGTTAAGTTTAAGTAAAGATTGCCATTCTGGTTTTTATTATTTATTATTTAACTTTCAAAATGTCTTTATTCCAAACTAACTTTTACAGTTCATTACATGGAGTGACAACATAATGTAGAAAATAATAACCATTAAAAAAAAAAACTAACAATAAAAATAATTGAAGTTAATCCAATTTGATTCATTAATAAAATCAATAAAAAAAAAAAAAAAGAATAGTATAAATAATTTAATTTAGTAAATATCTCTGTAATTGTTTTTTAAAAGTTGCCAATTTTTTAATTTTTCTGATATTTTTTGGAAGATTGTTATATTTTATTATTCCGTCATATAAAAGCGATTTTTTTCCGAAATTACTTTTTACTGGTATAGTTTGATAATTTATACAATGTCTGGTGTTATGATCATGTAATGTCTTATTCTCCTGAAGTGTTATGTTTGATTTTTTTTCTTTTAAAATGATGGAGTGAAGTAGAATACAAATTTTTAATTTATAAATGTTTTGAACATGTAAATACCCTTTCGGTCTATATAGATTAACAGTTGGTTCTAAATGTGGTAATTTGTGTATACATTTAATAACTTTATTTTGCAATTTTTGTAATGGTTTTAAGTTTGATAAACAAGCAGATCCCCATGCAGAAGCTAAGTATTGTAATTTTGAATATATTAATGAAAAATATATATTTTTTAAGTATCTCAAAGGAATGAAATATCTAGCTCTGTACAAAACAGATACCAAAGGAGATATCGAGTTGATAATATACTGGATATGGCATTTCCAATTTAAATTTTCGTCTAAAACTAATCCTAAACATTTTGTCGTTTTTGAATATTGAATATTTTCATTATTAAATTTTAAGGGGTTAATGATGGAATTTATTTTATTTTTAGTTATAAACATAAAAGAAGATTTTTTAAAATTTAACGTAAGTTTATTTGATTGAAGCCAAGAAAGATGAAGCCAAGAAAGAAGTATTTTTAAATCATTATTAATATCAAAATACATTTCTGCAAGAGTTTCAGCAAAATAAATAATTGTTGTATCATCTGCAAATAGCTTTATATTGCCCTTTAAGTTCAATTTGGAAACGGAATTAATGTAAATTAAGAATAATAAAGGACCTAATATTGATCCTTGTGGAACTCCACATATTATTTCTTTTTCCGAACTTTTTCTTTCCCCAATTTGAACAAATTGTTTACGATAGCTTAAATAACTTTGAAGTAGTTTGTGTGTATTTCCCAAAAAAATTTGACCAAACAGTATCTACTAAAAGTTGTTATACATTTATAATATACTAGTTTTGGCACCTAGGGCTTCGCTAGCGCAATTCAATTGGTATAAATTCGCTATTGAAACTAACCAGCGAGTACCATACATACTCGCAATAGAGAAGAATATTCTTTTTTAAACAAAAATTCCCCTTTTACCAAAATATTATTTATTAAATAGCTTTCTTTTTGGTTAGAGTAGCATATTTTTTAAACAATAATTAATTATCAGTACCGTATTGCAAAATAACTTTAAGTTACGGATGATGGATTTCCGGTTCAAAACGGTGAAATTTTGCCCAAATGCTATTGAATTATGTTTTCAGGGAACAAAATACTAAGCAAGTAAAAGTAATATTTAAATTTCAGGCCAGTATTTAAAAATTTTAATCTGATGGTGGTATCTGAAAACCGAAACGTCCGTTTATAAATTACCTACCTTTAAATACGTCGTAAAAAATGCCTCTAGAAAATTATTTCCTTTTTCAATATGTTGATAAATAACGCCACAAAAAAACAAAATGAAGTTTTCGGTTTTTGTCAGATATCTCCGGAAGCACTAATTTTCTTGAATTCTTACCGGCATTAAGTTAAGCTCTAAATTATCCAACTTTGCTCCAATTGAACATTTGCTGTATCTTTTATAGTATTGGGACACACTATATATTCTCATATTTTGATATAGTATATCCACAGACCTGTAGTAGAAACCAGATTGTTTACACTTTTACCCGATCGCTGATCATTCCGTCCTTTTCTTCCAAATCCGTCCGCAATAGAAATTTGTCAAAAATCCCCCCCCAAATTACGGTAATTTGGAAATTCAAATGCTCTAGCAACTGGTTTTATAAAGGGCAATCTGTAATTATTTCCTTTATAATAAATTCATTTTAGTACCAAATTTACTTTGCAAAATGTCAATAACAATTTTTAAAATTATTTCTATTATTGTTGTATCCGGCAATCTGCCAACATGCATTTTATTTTATTTTGTATCGCGTACTATTCGAAATTCTAAATTAATGGAATTGACGTTGCGTTGCGAGGTTGCCGAATTAGTCCAACGCAATTTAAGTTATAGGTGCTATTTTTGTGTGAATTAGTCTTTGTATATACAGTAGACTCCCGATTATCCGAAACCCGATTATGCGAACTCCGCATTATCCGAAACGACCCATGAACCGGATATCCGAAATGATTCTTGCTATTCCTCCGCATTATCCGAAATTTCTAAGAAATGTTTTGTTGGTTTTGTTGTTGCGGCCAAAAATCGACAGACTTTAAAATTAAAACAAGTACCAATTACCTCTTTCTTGAATTTATGAATATGAATACATACTAGTATTAGTATTTATTATCTATTATCTATAAAAGTACATAGATATAGTTACTTTTCCTATAGTTAATGATTTTCCTTAATCTCCGCCAGTGGCGGCTCATGACTGATTTAGATGGGGAGCAGGCGAAAAATTGTCGCGACCACGCCCAAAATCAAAAATTCACCCTGAAAAAAAATATTAAAAATAAATTAAACTAAAAACTGAAATATCTACCTACCTACAAAGAGACGAGCAGGATAGTGTCGGGAGAAAAACTTTCGGGACCACGCCCAAAATTTCTCCAAAATTCACTATAAAAAAAACTGTTAAAAATAAGTTAAACTAAAAATTTTTTTTTAAAAAATTGTATCTTAGACATAAACTATCTAAAAGATTATTTGGGAAATTTTTTGAAAAACTAAAAAAAATATTTTTATTCATTAAAACCCAGATATTACTGAAACTATTTTTTTCTTTAAAGTCGCAATTAAATCAAACTAATAATTATAGTATAAGAAAACGAGTTTTATGCTAAATTTAACTCACAGAAGCACGTGCTAACTTTTATCTTAGTACAGTATTCTGAAAGTAAAAAAAGTGTCGCTATCTATTAAATAAATGCTCAGCTACCAATCTAGCCCGAAATTTGAATGTGCCTTTTAAAAGGACGGTAGTAATGACTGGGTTTAAGTCAAAAAATTGGACCTAATTCATGCAAATCTGAAAATCTTAGTTCAATCTGGCCTTTTGTAGTATCTAAAATATCATTGAAAAGCTGCTTATAATGAAGTTTCTGCGAAGGTCTGCGTGTTTGGTTTGTTTTAATTTTAATGTTGTAAATGCCGCCCCCTAATATTTGCTGCCCTGGGCTACAGCCCTTACAGCCCCCCCTAAATCCGCCGCTGTTTGAATGCCTCTCTATTGCGCGAGATAAATTTTTAAGATTATCGTATCCAAATTTCGACCAAGCTTCTTCGCGATTTGAAAATAATACACAGGGCCAACAAAATAATTTTTTTAAACTAATACTACCAGTTTACTTCTTCTTGCATTGAAACAAGTGGAAAATTATGTATTATCCGTGCAGAAAATATTTGACCGTTAGAGGCTTGCCTCCGTTGGTAATAGTCTAGGCGCATATTCGCTGTTGCGGGCGGACACTACCTAATAGTCCTGAAGCTGAGCGGCAATAATAAAAATATTATAGAAAGAAAGTGTTTTTCTTGAAGTATCTAATTCAGGATTTTTGAAACACTGAGAATATAATAATATGAAAGTATCATTTTCAAAATGAATAAAGTTATCTTTAAAAAAATGCTATTTTGTAAGTTTTTGTTGGGGAGGCACTGCCTCCCCTGACGTGCCGCCACTGATCGGGAGTCTACTGTATTGGCAAGTATGACTATACTTTAATATTTAATAATATTTGTCTGCGAGTCTAGGAATGGGCAAAAACATCAATGGTTTGAAACATTGATGCTTTCATCTCTAAGATCGATATTTTAGTTGTGGGAGTGTATTATTCTTTCGTATTGTAATGCCCGACTATATTTGTTGACCTTTTTGAAAACATCAATGTTTTTCGAAGATTATAGAGGTTCTTCCGAGAAAATAATCGATGTTGTTCGACAATAACAAGTTTTTTCAACACTAACCGATGTTTCTCCACACTAACCGATATTCTTCGACAATAACCGATGTCGACGATCATCGATGGCTCGATGTTTTCGTCCAACGTGGCCATCCCTATGAGAGTCGTCATGTGTTGAACACCCAAGGAGCATTTTTAGGCACATTTTGGTAAATGTATCGAATCCTACGTTTCTTTTTCCGACACAAAATGAAAACTGTTAGCTACACATTTGGAAACGTTTTCGAAACGCGCGAATTTTAAATGACTCTATTGCACGTGTTTCCGAGTGGTTGGTACTAGCTGTGACTGTCGCTGTTTCGACGCATAATCGCAACTTTTATCGAAAATGTTTCGAAACTGTTATATCAAATGTGTTTATTCAATTATGGCAGTTGAATATGTCACGCGTATCACAATTATGATATCCCTCATGGGGGAAAATCTCACAAAATATAATATACAGCTTTCTTTAATTCCCTTAAAATAGTGACTTGGAATGCGAATGGTTTGCGAAATAAGCTGGATGAATTAAGGCACTTTTTATCAGAGCACAAGGTTAGCATTATGTCTATTAATGAAACTAAAATAACTCCACAAGTAAAAATTAAACTGCGTAATTTCCAAATTTATAGAACCGATAGAGATAACAGGGGAAGAGGCGTGGCGCTAATAATTAAAAACAACATTCCGCACGTAAAATTAAATAACACAAACTCAAATATTGAGCATGTTTCCATCAAATTAAAAAACGGTGTTATAATTACTAGCTGCTACGCACAACCAAACCTACTTCTTAACGATAATGACTTGAATGTAATTTTTAATCAATCTACAAAAGTACTAGTATTGGGTGACCTAAACGCCAAACACACAACGATGAGAGCCAACAGTTCAAACCCACACGGACGAGCATTAATGAATTATTTAAACAATTACGACATACAAATTATAATACCACCAGTACCGACTTTTTATGACAGACGACAACAAAGAGCACCTTCCTTCTTACCTTGACATTTTTCTTTATAAAAATATTGCAAACTTACCAGACGCGACAGTTTTAAACGAACTTACTTCTGACCACTTACCTGTTTTAATAAACTGGACTACAGACATACAAAAAGACACAAAACCAACTACGTGGTTATATAATGGTGTGAATTGGAATCAATACAGACAAATATTGAACAACAACACATAAATAAACAACAACATTACTACAATTGAACAGCTAGAACTGGAAGTGAACAAACTAACCAACAACATTCAAACAGCCAGAAACCAGACTGCCAAAAAAGTTCAACTTATCCCCAAGGAAAACAAACTACCAGACGACATTTTAAACTTAATAAAATTTAGAAATGCAACAAGAAAAAGATGGCAAAGACACAGAGCGATACAAGACCAAAATACACTAAGACAATTGAATTATGAAATTAAAAATAGAATAAAAGAACATAAAAACCAATCATGGACAAACATACTAACAAACTTAACCACTACAGACAATTCGTTATGGACCTTAATTAGAGGCACAAAAAAGACAGAAACAAAAATTCCATCATTCACACCATTACCACAAAATAATAAAGAAAAAGCACAGACTATAGCGGACTACTACGGAGACATGCGCGGGAAAACCCAATACTAGTGCTGAACAAAATGAAATAACAAAAATAGCGAACAAATTTACAAAGAATAAGTACCCTATTCCACCCTCCGTGTTACAAAAAATGTATACAAAACCCCCAGAAAAATTAAAAATCTTAAAAACAAAAAAGCACCCGGTGAAGATGAAATCGCTCCTATCCTGATTAAAAACCTACCTAGAAAAACTATTGTACAATTTTCTTATATTACAAATTCAATATTTTTATTACAGCATTTCCCGATGGAAGAAAGCAATAATTATACCAGTATTAAAGCAGGGAAAACCTGCAAACAGGCCAGAATCCTATAGACCTATTGCTCTCTTGAGTGCGCTCGGGAAAGTAGCTGAAAAAGTATTTCACAATAGATTGAAGATCAGTCCATTAGACCAAAAAATCCCGGAGGAGCAGTTTGGTTTCCGAACAGGCAGGAGTGCTGTACTCTTGGTAGCGCACGTCGCACAACAAGCAATAAAAAAGTTCAACCAAGAGCAAAACACAGTACTCCTGTCTCTGGATGTCAAACAGGCGTTTGACAGCGTGTGGTATAATGGACTGATCTACAAACTAATAAATACTCATGAATTTCCACTACACTTCATTTCATTACTTCATTCATATACAGTATGTCTCTGTAAGTTTGCATCATATGGAAAACTTTTTTATTATTCATTTTACGAAAAAAAGTTATTCCTCATAAAAAGCTCTGCATGGTCTAAAACCTAAAATGCAACCATCAAATATCGAAATTTTCCATTCATATACGAGGTTTGTCAAAAAATGTGAATTTTTCCCAAGAATGTAAATTTTTCCCAAGAGTAAAGTACCTTTATTTTTGACATTATCAAAAATTGTTATTAAAAAAAGTTGATCAGAACTAAAAACCACGTCTAAATATGCAATAATACGCATTAAATTAATTAAATAATTAAAAATTAAATAATTAATAATAAATTAATAAAATAATTTTTCAACATAAATGCGTATAATTGCATATTTAAACGTGGTTTTTAGTTTTGAACAACTTTTTTTAATAATGTCAAAAATAAAGGTACTTTACTCTTGGGAAAAATTTACATTCTTGGGAAAATTTCACATTTTTTGACAAACCTCGTATATGACTGGAAAATTTCAAAATTTGATGGTTGCATTTTAGGTTTTAGACCATGCAGAGCTTTTTATGAAGAATAACTTTTTTTCGTAAAATGAATAATAAAAAAGTTTTCCATATGATGCAAACTTACGGAGACATACTGTATAATAAATAGAACATTAAAAGTCAGGATAGAGAGCGATTTCTCTGAGCAGGTGACGCTGCATGCTGGATTACAACAGGGTACCAACCTAGCGGCCCCTCTCTTTAATTTATATACAGCGGATATACCAAAATTTCCAAACTCTAATTTAGCAATATTCGTAGATGATGTACTTATTTTTGCACATTCATATTACGCAAATGTAGCCAGACAAATAAACACAAATCATCTAAGAATTTCAATTCCTTGGTATCAAAAGTGGAAGCTGGAAAGAAATCAAAGCAAATGCGAATGCATGATCATGACTAAAAAATACACGAATAACCAAATTAACCAAAACATACAAATAAATGGACAACAAATTCAACCAACGGACCATATTAAATACTTAGGTGTAATTTTGGACAAAAGACTGACATTTAAACAAAATACAGACAACACAGTAAGAAAATTTTTAATAGTTTCCAATGCATTAAATAAATTACTAAAAAAACAATTCCCCTCTCTCTCCCCAAAATAAATTAATTATTTACAATGAAATCATAAAACCGACAATGACCTACGCAAGTCCAGTTTGGTGCAGCATGGCGGATATACACTACCATAAACTGCAAGTGCAACAAAATAAAATATTAAGGCAAGTACTAAGAACAAACCGATACACCCCCAACCGTCATCTGCACCAAGCTATCCAGACACCGACAATTTTTCAATATATACAAGACATTAGTACAAAATTGTTTATAAAATGTCAAAATTCTATAATAATCAAATACGAAATTCGACACTGACTCAGGACATTACGCAAATAAGACAAAATGACAACCCTACACACAAACCCTTGCATGCAAGATTGCTGATTTATTTCCAGCAAAATAATCCACATTAAAAATTTTTCAAAAATAAGTGCATCAAACATGAAATTGCAACGAAAAATTAACTCCGCCCCAAAAGAGAGGGGACCCGCCCACAAATTACATTCAAGTCGAAAGACAACTATGTGCTACCTTGTACCTGATAAAATTGAGCTGGTTTTTCATCTTATTTTTCCAGTAATCGCAAACCAAAAGCTTTAACATTTTAATCATTCTAATTAAATCATTTCAAATATTTATATAAAAAAAAAACTCTTTCATGGCGGTAGAGGGTTACGGAACCGACCAAACAAAGTTTTGCTGAACGTCATTAGAAGCTATTAAGGGTTAAAATCAGCCCCACAGGCGTTGCCAGTGCGTGTCCTGTGCAGAACCCAGAGGGAATTAAATACATATTATATATTTATACTTGTATATTATATTATGTAAGAAAAATGTAGTTATATAATGACATGTTAAGAAATACGAAAAATAAAGATATTTTGAAAAAAAAAAATGTCAAAATGGACACAACAGGGAAACAAGCAATTCGAATATCCTGCAGGTTGTGAAAGAGATGAATATTTAGCTTTATATTTTTAACGCGCTCTCAATTTATTTGCATTTACAGAGATTTGCTAAAAAATAAAATTAAAAATATTTACAAAATTTTACTTATTTTATATTATAGAAAGTGAGTTGTCTAGCAAAATTGAAATAATGTGACAACTTTTCGGCTTTTCAAAAGATGCAGGAATTTAATTAAAACCAATCTTAACAAGATAAAACTTTATTTGTCAAAATGGCCTCTAGAACGTGATGTTACTCTGGTTTAAAATGGAGTCGAGACACAATTTCTAGTATTGTGTTTCTATAATGTTTTGTATATTATATAGCTATAATTAATAGATACATTATGGAAACAGAAGCACTCTGTTTCCATAATGTATCGAAAATAATGCGAAATAATCGTGGCTAAAGTAAAATCGACTTATTACCTAACCTAAAAAAAGAACCCATAGAAATATTTGCAAGAAATAAAGTGAAAGGACTAAATAGGTAATTCAAAACACAAAGAAAACATTGAAAAAATCATACTGAAAATAAGTTAACAATTACAATTGAAGACGTAAGTGGATAAAGGTGTCATGTCACATTTTTAAACTTCGAAGTTATTCAATGTTACCTATTATTATTATTATGTTTGAGTGCCTTAACACCTTTATCCTTAAAAAAAAAAACTTTTATTATGAAGAAAGTTGCATTTACGGTTTACCAATAGTAAGACCAGGGATGCTCAAAAAGTAGTTTTTAAAAAAATGCGACATAACACCTTTATCCACTTATGTCTTCAATTATTGAGGGTAGATATATTAAAGTATTCAGCCAGTAGTGAGTACAAGTATATGTTGCTGAATATTTCGAAAATGATTTTCTTTTATTAGTTTCGTAAATATTTCGAAGCAAAAAATACCAATTTGTTACGATTCACTTTAATCGAAAATGTGTTGCTACAATTTGGGAACGCATGTCTCATACAAGACTTCACAATTTTATCTAAAAATGTTTCAAAAAATATTCATTCCCGCATTAACTGTAACTGTCGTTTGTAAAATTTTTCGAAACAAACTGTTCAAAATGTGTCAAGTAACAGAATTCGAAAATGTGTCGAAAAGTTTCGGAACACATTTGTCGCCACACAATTTTCATATTTGAATCGAAAATGTTTCGAAACCTTTCTCAGCAAATAACTTGTATCTAAATATGCTACTTGAGAAGTATTGCCATGCAGGGAGAATCCAAGGAGTTCTTTCGTCCACCCATTACGGATTTTTCACTAACATTTCAAACAATCACAAATCGGATTTTCAGGCGTTTTATAAATGAAACATTAAATTTACGATTCCTGGTAAAAATACAAAAGTTTAAAGACTTTTAAACACGATCTTAAACAACCAGATAAAACAACAATTTTGAAACAAAATCTGTATTTGTTTGCATATTAAAATTATAATTAATATTCTACACTATTCTAAAGACTTTATTAAACGCCTTCGTGTAAAAAAACAAGTTAAAACGACTGTGCGGCCATGTCGTCCGCGCATATCCCCAGCATTGCCAAATCGTCATCAGGAGGCAGAGGCGGTGGTTCGAGGGGAGGATGTGGCAACGCATCATTTTGGTACTCGTAAGTGTGGGACTGATATGGTATGCTGTTATAATTTTGTTGATAGTAGGTAGTGTCTATGTGTGGTCCTTGCATCTACAACAAACAAAGGATTAATAGATTTTGTACCAGATCTGCCATACCAACATCCATCAAATTAAAAGAGTTCAAAAAATTATATCACATCACATCTACAAGGATCTAATCTAGACCCATTTATTTTTCTAATTTATATTATTTTAATAATATAATCGAATAATATAATCCGTATGGTATACGTTACCTTGAAAAATTTTGATATTATTTAACTCTAAATATTAAAACCCTAAAATTTGATGAACAATTAAATAATACCAGGGGGCTTTTTACCCCATGCCCAAATCTCAGGTGCAATATACAGGGTGGTTTAAAAACACATTTAAATTGGTTACTTGAAAAGGGTACATCAGTATATTTTTTTTAAATGTAACACCCTGTATATTATCACTGATTTGAAAAGCTCTTTATTTTTGTATATCATACCTATACCTAACCAGTCAGGTTTTCGACTTATAAGCGATTATTTATAAAATTTTCTCGACAATTTATTTTTCACTCTCACTTTATAGTAAACTTTCAAAATGTCTTTATTCCAAACTAACTTTTACAGTTCATTACATGGAAAATGACAACATAATATAGAAAATAATAACCATTAAAAAAATAACAATAAAAAAAATTGAAGTTAATCCAATTTAATTCATTAATAAAATCAATTAAAAAAAAATAGTATAAATAATTTAATTTAGTAAATATCTCTTTAATTGTTTTTTAAAAGTTGCGAGTTTTTTAATTTTTCTGATATTTTTTGGAAGATTGTTATATTTTATTATTCCGTCATATAAAAGCGATTTTTTTCCAAAATTACTTTTTACTGGTATAGTTTAATAATTTATACAATTTCTGGTGTTATGATCATGTAATGTCTTATTCTCCTGAAGTGTTATGTTTGATTTTTTTTCTTTTAAAATAATAGAGTAAATTAGGATACAAATTTTTAATTTATAAATGTTTTGAACCTGTAAATACCCTTTCAGTCTACCTATATACACTCACCGACATTAAATTCGCTACAACCAAAATTTAGATCAAATTTAATGTATTATAACTTTTTCTTCCATAGTCCGATTTCAACCTTTTTTTTTTACAAAATGTAGATAACTGTTTCGGATTTAATTAATTTTATTCAATTTAAAAAAATACAGTTTACATGTTGAAATATACAGGAAAATAAAAAAGTATGTTTTTTCCCTTTAAGTTTTGTAACACTGTAGAGTAATTTTGCAACATAAACTACACTGGATATGCTTTTCTGCACAGTTTGATTCATTTTTAACATTTTGCTGTTTTATTCTTCTCTGTATCGTTATCGGTTTAAGAGATGAATTTTATAAATAAACAATACACTTTTTACAACAATTATTGAATACACTCTGGATTTTTTATTGGAATGTTTAGGTTTCCTTGGAAACGTATTCAGCATTTGTCAATCAGTTTTATCATACATTTCGAGCATTTAAAACGTTTCGTGAGTGAATTTCAAATTTATTTTTTATTTTACGATGACTTTGTCATCTGAGTATACAGCAAAAGCCGTTGTTCTTCATGATGTTGGTTATTCCTATAGAGAAGTGGCGAATATGCTAGTTTTCACAAAATCTAGCGTGGAAAGAGCCGCTGCAAGGTTTCGTGAGACTGGAAGTTATGGTAGAATACCTGGATCTGGAAGAAATCGTGCTACTTCCGCCCTTGATGACCGCTTTATAAGAGTTTCAGTTTTAAGAGATCGGCATACCAGTGCAGTAGTGGTAAGAAATGAACTCCAAAGAGTTCGTCAATTTGCTGTCAATAAAATTACAGTAAGAAGAAGACCTCATGAAGTCAATTTACGGGTCAGAAGACCGACAACTGGACCAGAGCTCCTTAGACAGCATCGAGTTAATATACTTCTTTTTTCGCAAGAACACATTAACTGGAACCTTCAAGAGTGGAGGCAAGTTCTATTTTCAGACGAGTCCAGATTGTGCCTGAGGTCTCCCGACGGACGAGAAAGAGTATGGAGACGACAAGGGGAGAGATTCGCCCAATGTAATTTTAGCGAAAGGGTTAGCTTTGGTGGTGGATCCATTATGGTGTGGGGCGGTATTTCATTTGAAGCTTGAACAGAACTTGTTTTTATTGACAGAGGAACTGTAACTGCCCAAAGGTACATTGAAGAAATTCTGGCAGAACATGTTGTTGTTTTTGCACAATTTGTCGGTAACGAATTCGTTTTCATGCATGACAATGCCCGTCCACATACTGCCAGAATAGTGGCCAATATTTAGAAGAGGTTGGAATAAACGTTATGCGCTGGCCCGCTGGTAGTACGATAGAACATGTATGGGACATGTTAGGTAGACGAATCAGAAAACGCCGAGGACAGTTATTCACTATTCAACAACTCCGAAATGCTCTAGAAGAAGAATGGGGTAATATTCCACAAGAGGATATCCAAAACCTAATTAGAGGAATGAATCGACGTTTAGTAGCTGTTATAAGAGGTAGAGGAGGTAACACGAGGTACTTACTTTTAAAACACCTACTTTTTATGTTTTAATTAAAAAGTGCAATGTATTTCAAAAAATCATATCTCTTAAACCGATAACGATACAGAGAAGAATAAAACAGCAAAATGTTAAAAATGAATCAAACTGTGCAGTGTAGTTTATGTTGCAAAATTACTCTACAGAGTGTTACAAACTTAAAGGGAAAAATTTTTTTTTTTTATTTTCCTGTATATTTCCACCTGTAACTGTATTTTTGAAAATTGAATAAAATTAATTAAATCCGAAACAATTATCTACATTTTGTAAAAAAAAAAGGTTGAAATCGGACTATGAAAGAAAACGTTATAATACATTAAACTTGATCTAAATTTTGGATGTCCCGAATTTAACGTCGGTGAGTGTAGATTAACAGTTGGTTCTAATTGTGGTAATTTGTGTATACATTTAATAACTTTATTTTGAAATTTTTGAAATGGTTTTAAGTTTGATAAACAAGCAGATCCCTATGCAGAAGCTAAGTATTGTAATTTTGAATATATTAATGAAAAAAATATATTTTTTAAGTATTTCAAAGGAATGAAATATCTAGCTCTGTACAAAACAAAGGAGATATGAAGTTGATAATATACTGGATATGGTATTTCCAATTTAAATTTTTGTCTAAAACTAATCCTAAAAATTTTGTCGTTTTTGAATATTGAATATTTTCATTATTAAATGTTAAGGGGTTAATGATGGAATTGATTTTATTTTTAGTTATAAACATAAAAGACGATTTTGTAAAAATTAACGTAAGTTTATTTGATTGAAGCCAAGAAAGAAGTATTTTAAAATCATTATTAATATCAAAATACATTTCTGCAAGAGTTTCAGCAAAATAAATAATTGTTGTATCATCTGCAAATAGCTTTATATTGCCCTTTAAGTTCAATTTGGAAACGGAATTAATGTAAATTAAGAATAATAACGGACCTAATATTGATCCTTGTGGAACTCCACATATTATTTCTTTTTCCGAACTTTTTCTTTCCCCAATTTGAGCAAATTGTTTACGATAGCTTAAATAACTTTGAAGTAGTTTGTGTGTATTTCCCCTTATCACAATACTGTATAATTTTCTTAATAAACTATCATGGTTTACGGTGTCAGTTGGTTAGGAATATATATTAAAAAAAACTTACATTACTAATATGATGATTCACCGTTTCCTCGATGACCACCTGAGCTGGCATCTTTGGTTCCTCCTTGGGGACCAGCACGGGCGGTTTCGGCGCTTTCGGGGGCCTCGGCATCGGCCCCTGGACCGGCAAGGGGGGCGGCGGAGCCACCTGCTCGACCGCGGTAGGCTCAGGGGGCGCCGCGATCGGCGGTATGCTAGACAGCATCGGAAAGTTTACCAATTCCGGTTTGGGAATGAAGGATTTGGTCAGGTTGCCAGTTTCAAATCTGAAAATAATTAGACATAAGAAGAAGCATCAAAGATTACTAAACTGATTTCTATCGCGGTATTTTTGTACATATAGGGTGGACTTTTTAACTGGAATACATTCAGTAGCCTCCTTATTTGCTGAAAAAATACAGAATTACGGCTGCGTTTATTTTTAGTTTGGCATACTTTTTTCGTGTCTTAGTGAAATTTACCCCTCTTTTGGGGGCCCAATTTTTTTTTAAATGTAAAGGTATGTATTATTGTAAAAGGGCATAAAAAGGAAATACGTCCGACCATTTACTTTTGCATTTCGGTAATCTAGAAAGCCAGAAAAGAACTGGCCATTTTAGCAACAATTGATACTACAATTTGGGTTTTGGCAGCGCAGACTGTTTAAAAAAAAAAGAAACATACCCTGAAACGAGGGGAAACAAAAAAAAGTATGTTAAACTAAAGATAAACGCAGCCGCAGTTTTGTATTTTTTCAGCAAATAATAATAATAATAATAATAAGTTTATTTAAAATTTAATAATATAATAAATATGTTTATGTTGTCTTCTATAAACTTATTCTTCAATCCCCTGAAGCTGAGCTTGTTAGGGGCAACTCTTATTTTTTGTTTTAGTATGTAAAATCATAAATATGCCTTAAAAATCAAGTTTTAAAGTAAAAATGCTAATTTATAGTATAAACGCAGCCTTTTTGAAGAAATATATTACCTATAATAAAATTACTTATTTACAACTTTTAAGTAAAAAATATTACTTACATTTATATAAATTATTCAGAACAATATTAATTAATTAAAGCATTTCTAAAATTATTTTTAAATTGTCTGTTTTTAATATCCATGTTTTTATTTCGACTTTAAATTTTTTTAATGAAATTAATTTTTTAATTTTTGTTGGTAAATAATCGTTTAAATAAAAACGTAAATATTTGAAATTTTTTGTCTTATGGACTTATTTATTTTAGGTTTTATGGTTATTTCATTTTTATGACGTGTATCATGATTATGGTTTTTAAATTGTATAAGGTTTTTATTTTTAAATATATATATTAAGATGTTATAAATGTAAAGTTGTCTTATGTTCAACTTTTTTGTTTCTGAATATACCTAATTCTTTTAAAGGATAAAGATAATCTTTATTGAATATAATTTTTAGAAACCTTTTTGTAATATTTCTAATTTATTAACTAAAGTTCTATTTATTCCTCCAACCTAAAATTCCGTAATTTAAATGAGTTTTAACTAACGCGTAAAATAATATTTTCATGTCTTGCATTGAAATTTTTTTTAGTGTTTTTAAAAATCGGTAGTAAACTTCTTAATTTTTTAATTAAGCATTCTATGTGAAAATTCCAATTTAATTTACTGTCAAAAATAATTTAATTTACTGTCAAAAATAATTCTTAAATATTTTATTTTATTAACTTTAAAAATTTGAATGTCTTCATTTATTTGAATACTATTCATATTTTGTGGTAGTTTATTTAGGTTTAAAGTAAAAGGAATATAATTTGTTTTATTAAAATTAATTGTTAACAAATTGTTATCAAACCAATTTTTTATAATTTTAAAATCTTTTTTAATTTTATTATTTAAGTTTTCCCAATTTGTATCAGTATAAAAAATTGTAGTATCATCTGCAAAACTATTACTTTTGCATTTCGGTAATCTAGAAAGCCAGAAAAGAACTGGCCATTTTAGCAAAAATTGATACTACAATTTGGGTTTTGCCAGCGCTGTTTAAAAAAAAAAAAGAAACACCCTAAAACGAGGGGCAACGAAAAAAGGATGCCAAACTAAAGATAAACGCAGCCGCAGTTTTGTATTTTTTCAGCAAATAAAGAGGCTTCCTAATACTGAATTTATTCCAGTTAAAAAATCCACCCTGTATAGAGGAATTTATCACTAGATAGGTTGTAGTAGTGAGAAAATAACTATAAATACAGGGTGCTAATATGCGCTCTTGCTACGTTAGCATAGTAGGAGCTTGCGTAGAGTAAACCGCCGTCTACAAATATAGCGAGGTTTGAGTTAGAATGAGGGGAACTATTAACTGGTTATCGATAGAGTTTAAAATTTAAAATTAGCCTAACATGACAACTAAATTCTGGACGGGGTCAAATCTAACAACACAAATGCAATGTCTTATCCCTTACCTGGTTCTCCTAGTTGGTTCGTATTCTTCCTTCTTAATTTCCTGCTTTTCAGCAAACTTTTGCTCCATTTTCTTCTTGTAAAGAGGCATTCTGCCGATGAAAGGCAATTTCTTATAGCTCGGTGGACCGGGCGGTTTTTTCTTCACGACGGGCTCTTCTTTCTGCTCCGGACTATGGGATTTCCGGCTGTGTTCACTATCCTTTCGAGACCTGATAAAGAGGAATAATATGATTTTACAGTTATATCCCTAGCAGTAAAACGAAATCCAAATCCGAACTAAGTCTGAACAAGACAACCTTAATATGGATACCGGGACACATGGGTCTGGAGGGTAATGAGGCTGCCGACAAGCTCGCCAAGAGAGGCGAAGCACTAAAATTCACAGGACCCGAGCCGGTAATATGTATATCTCATGCTACGGCCAAGAAAACCATACTATACTATAAGTCCGAAATAATAGTCAGTGACGTCAGTCACTAGTTCGGAAATAACACAACAAGAGCGGCTTAAAATAATAAATAAATCTGGTATGAAATGCTCGCAAAATGCCGCTTGTTTTAATGGAGGCACAGCTTGTCGACACAAAACGTGCATCGCTGTCAAATTCATTGTGGCCCGTATACTGGAGCTTACGCGGAGCATTTCAAGTAGCTATATTTTAACAGAGGTTCGCGATCGACGAACGTAATTGTACTGATATTTTACGACCACCAGATGGACGTTGCAACGTTGCAACAGTAAACGAGCATGAGCCTTGTCGAGACGAGTTGAATAGGCGCGCTTGCGGGTTTAGGTTATTGTTTTGTTTTTGTATTATTAATTCAAAATATTAATTTGTAAAACGGAACAGAGCGAAGCTTCGACAAGTCTTGGCCCCCCTGCGAAAAAAGTGAAAAGACATTTAACTGTGGCCGAACATGCGTTGGTAAAAACCGTTTATGAAAGTATTCGCGCTCGAAATCCCGATTTAGGCGCGGAGGATGCAGCAGAATTGTGCGGAAATTTAACACAATTGTCTTCTCGGACAGTTTTCAGATCACTTCACGTTGATAAAAAGAAGGAAAAAAATAAAACAAGAGGTAGAAAGAAAGTAATTCTAGATGATGACGTAAAATATGCAATTCGCCGGAAAGTGCAGTTTTTTTTTTAGAAACGAAATGCGAACCCTAAATAAAATCAAAGCTGAATTAAATGCTGATGAATCTTTACCCAAAATATCCTTTGGAGTTTTAAAGCGAACATTACGCGATTTAAACTTCCGGTATTTAAAGCGAAATCGCAAGAGCTTTTTAATCGAAAAAAATGAGATAGTATTGTGGCGAAGAAAATTTTTAGAAGAAATACGTGACCATAGGCTTAAAGGTAAAAAAATATATTATACCGACGAAACATGGTTAAATGAGGGCACACCCGCTCCAAAGTATGGCAGGACTTAAATATATCAAATTCACGTCAAGCATTTCTTGACGGGCTTTCCACTGGTTTGAAATCTCCTTCCGGTAAGGGCCGTCGGTACTGATTATTACCCACATAGGTAGCAACTCTGGTTTTTTGGTTGGTGGTCTTAACGTTTTCGAATCTAGGAAGACTGGCGACTACCATGAGGATATGAATGCTGAAGTGTTTGAAAAGTGGTTCTCGTCCCTACTGATGCGCGTGGAGCCCGGTTCGGTAATCGTAATAGATAAAACGCCGTATCACAGTCGGCGAGTAGAAAGAATACCCACTACTGCTTGGCGAAAAGCCGACATAATCGACTGGTTAAAATCAAAACACAACATACCATTTGGTGAAAATATGCTTAAAGTACAATTGCTTGATATTGTCCGTGTTCATAAAGACAAGTATATTAAATTTAATATGTTGTCGATGAAATGGCGCATAAACGTGGTGTTACTCTATTGCGATTACCGCCATATCATTGTGAATTAAACCCTATTGAACTTATATGGGCCCAGATAAAAGGTGAGGTTGCGAGAAAAAACACAACATTTAAATTAAATGATGTTAAAGTTTTGTTAAACGAAGCTATTGCTAACGTTACAGCTGATAATTGGCACAAGTGTATCGGGCATGTGATAAAACAAGAATAAAAAATGTGGAATTTGGATAATACGGTCGAAGTTGTAGTTGAACCTCTTATTATCAATCTTGGTTCCGAAAGTAGTGATAGTAATGATTCTGAGTCAAATTCTGATCAAACCTCCGATAACGAGTAATAATTAAACTTAAAATTTTTTTGATTTTTGATTTAAACTTTTGTTGCAACTTTTAATATTATGATGTTTTATGATAAGAAAAACCCCTTATCATCCAGGACTATTTTTTTTCCTAGGCTTAATAAATACATAGTACTACCTACTATTTTTGTTTGTATTACAATTTTGTTTCTTATTACTAGACAGACATAATTTTAAATATACTTTTTTTTGCATATTTTGGACTAAAATCAAGAATATTTATGCGCATAAACTTAATTTTTTTAAGTGCATATTTGCCCAATTCTACTTATTACTATTCCATTATATAGTTATTATAAAAAATTAATTAACAAAGCAATTGATCCGCCACTGGAATTTCCTTCTCTCTTCCCTTACCCCTCTTGGCGCGCCCTAAAGCTAAGAATGAGTCAGTATTATCTCCGACTTACAGTATAGCTGAAGCAAAAAGCAAATGGGAAAGACACTAGTTAAATTTACCAGGTCTAACACACTCAAATGCATTTATAAACAGCCATATAAACCAACAGCTAACTGACAAACTACTAATGCTTAATAGGTCATTCCTTAAAGCACTAGTGGGATTGTACACCGGCCACTGCAGACTGCGACAGCATATATGTATAAAATTGGAATAGCCCCAACTGATGAATGACGGCTTTGCATGGAAGATGCAGAAACAGCAGAACACGTAATGTGCGCCTGCCCCGCAGCAGGAAGAATCAGATTCGCTCTATTCGGCGAGATGACTCTGCTGCCGGATGACATGAAAAATGTCTCTCCCAATACCATTATTAACTTCATCAACAACCGCATGGTCGCAGTGGAGGGTTAGCTGTAACCCACTCACTTTTAACCTATCACCTGGTACACGAATTTGTAGCACCCAGTATATAAAGTAGTATTTTTTTTTAAATTTATTATTACGGGACACTAATATTATATTAATACTTATGATAACAGAAACTTCTCTCTCCGACTTCACTAAACGAATGACCAAAATTGAATATTTTTAGTTGCATAGCGTAACGTATATCTTTTTGGGAGCCCTAAATATGCATCAAAGATGAAATCCTTTAACAGACCAAAACCCGCTATTATTGAAAAAATATTAACACCTTTTGAAGAATTTTTGTTTTGCCTCCAAGGGAGTAAAAGTGAGTGAACATGACGTCAAAAATATGTACTTTTTTGCTGGTGGTGTCACAATTTGGTCTTTTAAAGATTAGTGATAAGAAGTAGTTTAGGTGGGTGGGTGGTTTTCGCATGAATGTAATATTTTTTTTTGTTTTGTAAAAGGAGCAGTTTGTATATCTTTAGGATTATTTTTAATAAAAAACCAACAAGAATTACCTTGATGGAGGCGGAGAACTTTCTCTGCTTTTTTCCCTGCTCTCTCTATTCTTTTCACGTCGCTTCTCATTTTCGTCCTCGCTTGATGATCTTCTCTTTCGAAAATTTTCCCTTGCGGCTCTAAATCTGCAAGGATAGATCCATACTTTCAATTCAAATATTTACAATATAATAAACATTTTGTCAATAATGTGAACGATTTTTGACGAAATCGTAAACGATGGTATATGTAATAAAAATCAAAAACATAAAAATATAAACGAAATCAAAATTGAAAATGAATCACTTACTGATAAGAAAAGTATAGCTAATAGCTTTATTGACTATTTTTCCGAAGTGGGAGAAAAGCTAGCAAACAAAATCAATAAAGGTAATAACACATTTTCAAATAAAAAAAATAAACAATATAATTTTATTTAGAAGAAACTAATCATAAAGAAGTTGAAAATGTAATGGATAGTTTAAAATTAAAGAAATCTCCTGGTGCCGACGGAATAACAACAGAAATATTAAAAACTATTAAAACTACTATTTCTAGACCACTAACATTTCTTATAAATAATATTTTTGAACCCAGTATATATCCAGAAGCTTTCAAAATTGGTATAATAAAACCTATTTTTAAAAATGGAGATTCTAGTAAAACTAGTAATTATAGACCAATAACATCATTATCTTCGATAGCAAAATTATTCGAAAAAGTTTTAAAATTAAGAATCGAAAATTATTTGGAAAAAATAAATTTTATTTCTAATAAACAGTTTGGGTTTCAAAAAAATAAATCAACACAAAACGTTATTTGCTATCTAACAGAACAAATATATGATTTAAATTACGGAATTTTAGGTTGGGGAGGAATAAATAGAACTTTAGTTAAAAAATTAGAAATATTACAAAAAAGGTCTCTAAAAATGATCTTCAATAAAGATTATCTTTATCCTTCAAAAGAATTATATTCAGAAACAAAAAAGTTGAACATAAGACAACTTTACATTTATAACATCTTAATATACAGTGAGGACATAAAGTCTGGAAAACTACCTTTTGCAAGTAAACGAAGCACCTGAATAAAAAAACGCTCGGACACGTCGATTTTATTTAATTGTCTTTTATCTTCTAAGATTTCTGAAATATATACAGGGTGCTTCAAGAAAGCTGGGCAGCTATTAACTTCTTCTTTTTTTTAATGGAATACCCTGTATATTATTGCATTTTTGGATTCTACGGACAATTCTAAGTATATTTCATATAGGATGCCCTATAACTAAAGTCAATTGTTTTTAAAATAAAACACACCTTATTAGTTTACTGAATTTTTAATGACAATAACTTAAATGACACATTTTAACGCAACAAATGCTGAAACTGTTGTCCGTCAACTTCCTGGCAATATCCTAACCGATCGATGAACTCTTGTTGCACGTTTCGAATGAAACAAGGTGGGATTTGTCGAATTGCATCTCATACAATTTTTCAGCGCATCGATATTAGGAGGTCTGTTGAAATAAACTTTGGTTTTTAAATATCCCCACAGGAAATAATCTAGGGGAGTCAAATCCGGAGACCTGGCCGGCCATTCTACGGGGCCACGAGGTCCTATCCACCTGTTAAGAAATATCTCATTGAGATACTGGCGAACAGTAAGCGCGTAGTGAGGTGGTGCTCCATCTCGTTGAAACCACATAGTTGAAGTTGGTATAGATAGATAGATAGATAGATATCCTTTATTTGACAACGTTACATATATAAAATACGTTTGTTGCAGGTCAAAAAATAAATAGTATAAGTATCACAAACAAAAAAGATACAAACAACAGATAAAGTATACAAACAATGTGGTATTTAAATGATTAATATAAAAAAAAAACACTATTTTTATGGTTGTTTACATCTAAATAAAAGATCTTATATTGTCAGGGATGGTGCCTCCATATATTCATTTACAGAATAAAAGGAACTTTGCAATAAAATTTTTTTTATTGTGCATTTAAATTGAAACTGGTTTAGAAGTTTCACGGTATTGCCAAGTTTATTATAAAGCGATATATTTAATGTATTACGTTCTGTACTTGCTAGTCGATGCCTAGGAATTAATAAAGTTTGGTGTGATCTTGTATTGTATGTATGATTGTGTGATAGCTTAATATGTTTATCTGGGTGGCTATGAATATCAAGAAGAGTTTGGTATATATAAATGCAGGGTAAGGGCATAATTTTAAATTTTTTAAAGATGGGTCTGCACGTACTAAGCCGACCTACTCCCTCGACTGTTCTGACAGCGCGTTTTTGCAATTTGAAAACTCGATCAGACTGTGATGAGTTTCCCCACAAAACTGTACCATAGGACAATAAAGAATGTATGTTTGCAAAATAAACCAATATCAAAATATTTTTATCAAAAGATTTTCTAAGTTGTTTAAGCAAATATATTTGATTGCTGAGTCTCGAACAGAGATTATCGATATGGGGGAACCATTTTAAACCATCATCCAAGAGGAAACCCAGTAACTTTACATGGGTGCCCTTGATAGTGGAGTTATTAAAGCTGAAAGTGATTTTTTGAGTTTTATTGTTGTTTAATTTGAGGTTATTACTTGCAAACCAACTTTCTGCACTGGAAAGAGTGGTTTCAGTATTCTCTTCAAGATCATTCAGGCAAGAAGCAGAAGTTAAAAGCGTTACATCGTCGGCATAAATCACACACTGATTTGGGGAAACACTAGTACAGAAATCATTGATGTAGATAATGAATAGCAGCGGTCCCAGTATTGAACCTTGGGGGACGCCGGTCTTCACCTCTTGCAGGGCTCATTACCTGGATACAGTTGAGCTAAGGCAGGAATCAACTCCAGTTGCAGAAAGTCAAGATAAATTTCGCCGTTTAAGTTAACGTCGAAAAAAAACGGACCTGTCTTGAAATATTCCAGCCCAAACATTGATTTTTTCGGGATGTTGCGTATGAGCCACTTGAGCCCAATGAGTATTCTCTGTGGACCAGTATCTACAATATTGTCGGTTGACAGTACCATTAAGAAAAAAGGTAGCTTCATCGGAAAATAAAATATTTCTACAAAAAAATGGATCTATATTGCACCGCTCTTGCATATTTTCGCAAAACTGAATTCGGCAGTCATAGTTGTCTTCATTTAATTCATGTATTAATCTTATTTTGTATGGATGATACTTTGCCTTTTTTAAAATATTTTTTACCGATGTTTGACTGTCCTGGGAAGATCTTTTACACAACCATGTTCAAGGAATTTATTGACAATATTGCTGACTGCAGATATCGTAATTTCTTGTCCGCGCTCTGGATGTGTTATTAAAAAGTTCACAAACTTCGCCCAAATGTCTTTGGCGATCTCCCCAGCCAAACATCATCAGAATTTCAATTCTTTCTCGCTCTGAGAGCATTTTTAATAACTTGACAGTAACAGAACTGTCCTACAGTATGTTAAAAATTGGCACAGTTGTCATAGTGACAACGAGTCAAAGTGACATCAAGTTACTAGATTTCTCAAACTCAAATATACACTTTAATTACAGAAATTTAATGATGTACGTAATCATTTAGCTGCATTGATTGTTGACTTACCTTTAGTACGAACTAGGGCAGGTTAGAGCCCCATTTTATTATCAAGGGATGAAATTTTATAACGAAATAACCCAAACATTTTAATTTTTAAATAACACGTTTTAAAATGATAATTAAGAAATACTTTAAAAAGGACAAGATAAAATATAAACTAATTTTTTTTTAAATATGAATTTTTTTATGGTTATTCTTCTAACCAAATAATAATATAATAATAATAATAATAATAATAATAATAATAATAAGTTTATTTAAAATTTAATAATATAATAAATATGTTTATGTTGTATTCGATAAACTTATTCTTCAATCCCCTGAAGCTGAGCTTGTTAGGGGCAAATATTATTTTTTGTTTTAGTATGTAAAATCATAAATCATAAATAGGGTAAAGTTGGTAGAGATGCCCCAGTGGTAGAGATGGCCTACCTTTATAACTCGAAAACATTTACATATACGATCGTTTGGTTTGTCCAAACCCAATCAGTTGTTTATGCTAAAGCCTGAAAAGTGGTGTAGCTGCTCACAATTGTCTGGTTTTGACAAAGTTTTGTGATCGTTTTTTTGAGGTAGGTGCAAATTTTTATACATGATTACGCTATAGGTTGTAAAATCATTAATATGTTTTTATTTAATTTGCAATTTGGTCAAACAATTGTGGAATGCATGTGCTACAATATTCTAACCTCAAAACACATGTACCTGTATATTTATACAAAATACATGGTGAGGCATCTTATACCATCTTTTGGTATAGATGCCCTAGTCAAAGTGGGTAGAGATGGCCTGTTAATATTGCGGGATGTGGAGAGAAATATTCCTAAACCACCAGAAAAGATGACTGGGTAAAATGTATACACTGCGAGCAATGGTATCACGATGGATGCAGCAAATTTGTTATTTTTTGCTATCCCTGTGGAAGAGTAGCTAGAGTCGATTCACTCAGTAAACCTGCAAGATGGCCGACATGTCATATGACAAAAGTCATATTCCAGCTAAATAAAGTGAATTTTTGCATTTTCAATGACTTTTGTCATATGACATGTCGGCCATCTTGCAGGTTTACTGAGCGAATCGACTTTACTAAAAAGAAGACCTAACTTATTTTGTATCCGCGTACATAGGCCATCACTACCACCCTGCGTGGGGCATCTTACCCAACCCCTAAGGGAGAGATGGCCAATTACAAAAATTTTTCTTTATGCATTATTGTGAAATAAAACTTGTTTTTTTTGCATCTTATTATAAATATCGTAACTGAATAAAGTTTCAATTACTGAAAAGCATGCTCATTTTTTTTATTATTTATTTTTATAAAATTTAGGCCAGGTTAAGAAAAAGTGGGGCATCTCTACCAACTTTACCCTATGCATTAAAAATCAAGTTTTTTAAAGTAAAAATGTTAATTTATAGTATAAACGCAGCTTTTTTAAAGAAATATATTACCTATAATAAAATTATTAATTTATAATTTTTAAGTAAAAAATATTACTTATATAAATTATTCAGAACAATATTAATCAATTAAAGCATTTCTAAAAATATCTTCAAATTGTCTGTTTTTATTTCGACTTAAAATGTTTTTAATGAAATCAATTTTTTAATTTCTGTTTATTTATTTATTTTATTTATTTATTTGCACAAATAGGATGCCAACAGGCCAATGGCCCAGGCTTGGCACCCACGGTTTACAATATTGTGTACAGACATATACCTATTACTAAGATTGTAATATTATCATTAGTTCATCAATTTAAATTGAGAACATCAATAGTATGATCTCTAAGCCTTTTCTTAAACGTTGATAGAGGTAAATTAAACAAATCAATATTGTGGTATAAAGTATTATACAATGTGGTTAAGCGATTTATGGGAGAATGTTTACCTGAATTTGTTCTATAAAAACAGTTTGCAAATAGATTATTATGACGAAAGTTTCGTGAAGGAATATTAAAACCTATACCGAAAAGCAAATTTGGATCATCGATATAGTTGTTGATAATTTTAAATAAAAAGCGAATATCAGCTTGAGTACGCTGACACTCAAGGGGCAATAACTGAAAAGTCCGTTGAAGTTCTAATAAGTTGGCGTGAGGGTCAAAAATGCCGGTGCTTTTAAAGTTTAAAAATCTGAGAAACTTGTTTTGAATACTTTCCAATCTGTTTTTATATACAGCATACTGAGGTGTCCAGACGACAGAGGCAAAACTTAGTCTGCTATAAACATAAGCAAAGTACAGAACTTTTAAAGAGTGTACGGATGACAGAAACTTGCACGACCTAAATATGAAACCTAACATACGATTACATTTGTTAGCAACATAACTAATGTGCTCGTTAAAAATAATTTTTTTATCATAAATAACACCAAGATCCTTTATCTTATCTACTTTTTTAAGTAAAATTCCATTAAAGTTGTAACCATAACAAAAAATATTTACATTTCTTGAGAACGAAATAAATATACATTTATCTAAGTTCAAAGAAAGTTTATTTAAAATACAATATTGAAAAAACAAATCCAATTCACTCTGTAGCAGTAAACAGTCCCCAATACTTCCTATTGTAAAAAATATTTTTATATCATCCGCGTAAAGCAAAATTTTACAAAAGTTAAAACATTTTTTCACATCGTTTAAATATATAATAAAAAGTAAAGGCCCCAAGTGGGAACCTTGGGGCACACCAGAAGTTACATTGTAAACTGGAGACTGGTGACCGTTCACCGCCACAAATTGTGATCGATTAAATATATAGGACGTTATCCACCTCAGAAGGTCTCCATATATACCAATCTCACTCAGTTTTGCTACTAAAATATTGTGATCAATCTTATCAAATGCTTTACTGAAATCGGTATATATGGAATCCACCTGAATTTGACAATCCATGGAAGAGAGAATGTACTCTGAGTACGATACTAGATTCGATTCAATGGATCGTTTAGGACAAAATCCGTGTTGTTCGTCAATAATAAGAGGTTTTATGGAATTAAGAACTAAATTATGCACGATAGATTCTAAAACTTTTCCAAAGATGTTTAGTTTGCTTATGGGTCTGTAATTCGTAACACTTTCTCTCATTCCGCTTTTGAAAATAGGAATAACACTAGCCAGTTTCCATTTTTTAGGAAATTCGCACATTTCAAACGACATATTAAAAATAATTGTGAGTGGAACATAGAGAGACGAGGCGCACTTTTTTATAAAATATGAAGGGATTTTATCGGGTCCTCCCCCCTTATTTTCATCCAAGTCGGTCAGGGCTTTCAGAACCTCCTGAGGTTGAACTCGGATCTTTGAAAGAAGGCATGTATTGTTGACATTGGGTGAAGGACAATATTTTTGTTCGTAAGGCTGATAAACTTCCCGAAAGAATTCTGAGAACAGAGTGCTTACCTCAGACCCCTGAGCTTGTTTACCTTTAAAGTTCATTACATTAGGAATACCTGTACGCTTATTTTTAATGGACATAAGTTGCCAGAAACGTTTTGAATTATTGGGAATATCATCTTCTATTGATTTTATATACGATACATAATCATTACGAATCATAGTTTTGCTCTGTCGTCTCAGTTGACAAAAAAAATTGTAATCTATGTCAGACTTGGACCTTTTCCACTTTTTATGAGCCTTATTTTTGTTTACTATTATTTTTATGGTATTGTGTTTAAAGTATATAGGATATTTTTTGTTAATAATTTTTTTTGAAAAGTAGTTATTTAAGCCATTATAAATTTCGTTATAGAAATATTCAACGGATTCATTGATGCAAGGAGATTTAAGTGTTTGCTCCCAGTTTATGTTATCAAAATAGGCATTGATACCCTCATAGTCACCATTTCTAAAATTATAAACACTTTGTACCTTATCAAAGCCGAGCAGTGGTGGGGATAAACAAGTAAGATTAAATTCAACTGATTTATGGTGAATATCTTCTGTCACAAGGGGTTGACATGAGTTAATAAGATCTTTTACTATTAGATCATTAGACAATATTAGGTCAAGTAATCTATTATTATTATTTTTAAGGCCATTAAATTGAAAAAGTCCAAAAAGACTTAACGTATCATAAAATGTGTTGAACTTAGAGTCTCCATTTTCAGGAAGGTAATGGTTACACTTGTGCTTAAGGTACCAGTTTACGTATGGAAAGTTAAAGTCCCCACAAATTAAGATTTTATCAGTAGAAATTGTATCAAAAAGCGAATATAGTTTATCAACAAAGCATATTAAAGCCGCATCGTTACCTGGGGGGATGTAAGCACAACACAGATGAACTTTACCACTATCCTTGGCATAAATGGTGACCCACAGATCTTCAGCATCACTCTCCCATTCTGGCCGTCTTACAGCTTGCAAGCCCTCCTTAATAGCTATTAAGGAACCACCGCCTTGACACTTCGTGCTCCCCGAGCTTTCACGATCTCGTCGAAACACCTGATAGTTACTACTGAATAATTCAGTATCCAATATAACACTATTTAACCAAGTTTCTGTCAAGAACACAATGTCGTAGTCATTAGACAGCAAATTGAGTCTAAAGTCATGGGTTTTTGTTCTTAACCCTCTTACGTTCTGGTAGTACGCTGAAAGGGACTCAAAAATAACTGATAAATGTCCAGTGGGCTAAACATAAAGAGAAGAGATTATATTTTGCCAATCTCATCCTCGCTATTAATTTGAATAACCGGTGCGTTTTCAGTCATACGTATTAGGATACAACCATTTTTAATCCAAACGTATTTATATTTTTTTACACGTGCAGCATCGCGAACTTTTTTAAATAACATTTTATTCTCCGGGGAAAGGTGTTCATTAACAAATATTTGATTATTTCCCTCGCCCATAGATAGAGGTTGCCCATTATTTAAACCACGTTTGATTTTTGCTGCCTGCAACACCTCGTCTCTGATTCTTCGAGAAGCGTATTTTACAACAATATTTTTGGGTGAACTGAGCTTAAACGAACGAACTCTGTGAGCACTTTCAATCATGGTTGACTCAAAAGGCAAACCCAGAAAATTGTGAAATGTTTTCACAACGCTGGACAAGTCCTCATTCCTCTGCTCTGAAAAGCCCTGCAGTTCGACATTATTGATTCTAGACAGTTGTTCCAGATCACTGACTTTCTTGGAAAGCTGTTTTACATTGTTTTTAAGAGATTCATTCTCTGCCTTGATGGCCTGCATTTCTCTGACCAACCCATCCCACTTTTTGAGGGATTTTTCAAAATCGGACACCTTATCCGAACAAAACGTCACAGAGGCTAATAAATCCTGCTGTCTGTCCTTGAATGACTTCATTTCAATCTTCATATCTCGCATAAAATTCAGTATCTCCGTCTGTAGATCCGCATTGGTTCTGGTCGGGTTAGTTGGAGTAGTTAGAGTAGTTGGGCTATGTTGACCCAATAAATTTTCGCCTCGGCAGGCGGCGCACTTCCACAACACTCCTGAGCCGGCTTTAATAAAACTTAGCTGATCAACTGGAATGCCAACACATTTAGCGTGAAAAAAATGCTCGCAGATACCTTGACATTGCAAACCAGGTAATTTCCCTGTTATTTTTACAGTGCAGGTCTTGCATATTTCCGTCATTTTTCACTATATTAGGGAGATAAGAAAATATTAGGGCTGTTGAAATCACTATTTATGATTTCTGTTGGTAAATAACCGTTTAAATAAAAACATAAACATTTGAAATTTTTTTGTCCTATGGACTTATTTATTTTAGGTTTTATGGTTATTTTATTTTTATGACGTGTATTATGATAATGGTTTTTAAATTGTATAAGGTTTTTATTTTTAAATATATATATATTAAGATGTTATAAATGTAAAATTGTCTTATGTTCAACTTTTTTGTTTCTGAATATAATTCTTTTGAAGGATAAAGATAATCTTTATTGTATATAATTTTAAATATAAAATATTTTGCTATGGAAGCTAAACTATGCTTATTCGTTTTATTTTATTGGTAGTTGTACTAGACGTGCTTGTTAGAGGCCAATTTTATTTTTATTCATTTGTCATGTAACATTATAAGTATTGATAATATGAAAATAAACTTTCTAAGGGCATTCTAAATTAATATGGTATAAAAAAATGTGTATTTTGAATAAAGCACTGCAAGCAGTTTAAAATAGTTTTATTCCTCGAAACAGTTCCACCGCATAAACGGATAGTTGTGTGTCCGTATCAGTATTGTTTTAAGTTTAAATAGTAGATTAGATTTATGACGATTTGTGTTTTATAAATTGATCGTTATTTAAATAATTTTTTTTTCAATTTGCAACCTACGACCCAAGGTTGCGACCAATTGTCGGACTACAACACCGAATTAATGCTTTAAGAATTTCGTTTTTTCACGTTTAGAACGAAACAAAAAATTACCTAACATGGCTCCTATCCTTATCCAATATCCTATTAAACTCCTCCTGTTCCTTCCGCTTCCTCTCCCTATCCGACCTATCCGCTTCCTCTCTCATTTGTCTACGTTTTCTTTCCAGAAATTCGATCTCCTCCCTCTCTTTATCTCTACGTCTCTTCTCCATTTCCGCCATTTTAGCTTTCTCTATGTCTTGCTTCACACGCATTCTACAAATTAATAATATAAAAAATAACATCCAGTTTCTATTGACTTAACTATAATCTATACAATTTACAGGGTGTCCGGATCTTCCGTACGTATATTTCAAGGATATATTCCACATAAGAAAAAAAAGAAGGAAAAATGCGACCTCCAAAGACTTAGTTATTACGTGAATATCAAAAACTAAGAATAGCGGATCTTCGAGAAAACTTGACAACCCTGTTTTGGACTGCATTGGAGATGGTTTGGCCGCCATTGTGTAGTTGATCGTAAATCTATAGGTTATAAATGCAGCGCCTCGGCAACAGATGTCTCAAATTCACTGACGTGATGTGGTGTTGCCGCATATCGTATTTTATTGGAATTTTAAGGATTTACGCATTTTTAACAGACAATAAAATATTAGGTTCTCAATTCCAGCCGAATGTATGTTGTTGATAATAATATATACGCTGGTTACTCCGGGGTAATTGGACCGATTTTCATAATGATTTTACCGTTGCATTAGGTGTTAAATGTTAAAGAAATAAAAGTAGATAAAAAGCGACAGCAAAATTTTTTTTCGTCAAAAATTAATCGTTTCTGGGTTAGTTAAGATAATAACAAAGTAATTAAGGACAGATAGGTAATGTAATATTTAACGTTAAAAATATAAATGGGAGAGTATCAAGTAAAATACACTTTATTTTTATTGTTTTCTAAGATATTACTGTTAAGTAAGGTTCTTCAACTCCACATAAGTTTCAAGTTACACCTGTGATTTTTTTGTTAATATAAACATATTTGAAACCCATTTATCAGCGGTTTTGGGGATATTGAGGATACGAGTGAAAGTTTGTGAAGTGGGTTATTGTTAAGCCGACGCACTGTAATGTAATACAACCTTTATTTTTACCGAATTTTTATGTGGGATTAAGATAAATCAATTAGCGGTGATACGTTTAATGTAGTTATAATAATAGAACGGGAAATAACAAAATTTAAAAATGCGTCAAATACTATATTTACTTATAACGTGTTATATTGGGTTTGTTTACATTGGTAGTTTTAAGACTTTCCACATTGAAAATAAGCACACTTGTTGCCAGCTGTGCCATCTATGATTTTAACGTAGCAGATTTAGGAAATCTGCTTATATGGCCTGCTTATAGTTTGATATTCAATGGTTATTTTATTTTATTTCTTTGCAACCGCTTGAGGTACCGGTGTGCATCTTAGCACACGATCTAATTATTAATGAATCCTAATTTTTGATATCGAGGGTTATCGTCAAATGGAGTGAATGAAGAGGGGCGTTCCTAGGGGGGGGGGGGGGGTTATTTTACTTATTATTAATTTTTTACGTGATACCTTTTAAAATTTTACTCAAAAATTATTATTCTGAGGATTTTTTTTTACAAAATAAAGGGCTTCTTGTAAAAAATAATAGGGCTGATAGTTTAGGAGAAAAATGATTTATTTAAATCATTACATAAACTATCATTGCATTGTGCATAGCTAATAATAGCTAGAAACTATAAACTTATAAGACATGTAGAATATCCTCTGGAAATATACATATGGAAGTTCCGGACACTCAGGATAAAATAACAAGTCCCGACTAATCGATTCATCATCGCCGATCCAAAACCGTTAAAGCTATAAGCATGCAATTTGGTCATACTTATGACCCTTATGACTATTCAAATGTACAGAATCACTAGGAATGGACTTTTTAAAATTCAACCACAAATGTGGTCACAAGAGGGTTCAAAGTTTATACGAAGAAGAATTATTTAACAATGTAGAGAATAACTAGGAATGGATTTTTCAAAATTTGACCCCAAAAAAGGTTACAAGTTCACCTGAAGAAAAGTTGTTTAACGGTGCTATCTGACTTCAAATCTGATAAGTACCCCAAAAAACAAATAATGGAACACTCATTTCTAATTTTTTTGGAAATCAATCCATAAAGCGGTAAAAAGTAAATATAAAAGTTTGTATTAAAAAAATATTTTTGTCGTATTTTTTAAAAACTTTAGAACACAAATAATAAAACAAGTAATTCTTAATTTTTCCTAAATAATAATAAATAGAGGGATGGAAAGATGGTACAAACGTTTTTTTCTCGTTAGTTATATGTCAATCAAAAACCCCCCAAATCCACAGGGGTAAAAAAATTTGTCTAAACGTGGCCCAACATATTATTACTAAAGTTAAAAATCGAGGCCAAAATAGCGGTCTTATGACCACGTCAGACCATAATGAAGCTAATAAGTGCGCTAAAGAGTGTTCTATTAAATTAAACTGCACCTCAGGCCGCCGAATTTGCGGTGTAAGTTTGTTGTTTATTTCCTAATACGCGATAGCATTCCCACTAGTTTTTCTAATTGGTCGCAGGACACCGCCGCCAACATTTCCACTTACCTATCTTTTAGACTATCCAACATACTTCTCTCTTTTTCAACCACCGGGTTGGTCACCGTCATCCACTGATTGATCAATTCATCTTCCGGTTCTTTGGATTGTTCCCTTCTCTCTCCTTCTTTTCTTCGGGCGTCCTCAAATAATTTTTCTAATACTGTCCATTTTGACATGTCTTCGTTAATTATTGATTTCACCTGCGATTTAAAACGAACATTTTGACTCGATATATCCTATCATAAAAACTGGTTTTGAAGGGCCAATCTATTATCTTTGCAGATAAGAAAAACTTTTTTCTAAACTCTCATAATTTTTTAGAGCGTTTGGAAAAAAAATTAGTAGCCTTCCTTTCAATAGGTCCTGGAGTTTTTCTATAATCCTTACAAAACTATACACAACTCTATACCGGTTTTTGACACCCTAAAGAGAGTTTAAAGGCTTTTGCTGTAGAAGGCCTACTATATAGTTTTGGAATTTTATAATGATCGTTTTTAATTGTTTTATATTCCTACTTTACCCATAGATTTATTGTCTCAAAGACAATGTCAGTTTTATAAAAAAAAAGAAGGAAAAAATGCCAGTATTAGTATGCTGCTACTTTGTGTGTATTTCTTTTATATTTTTATACTATTTAGATTTTAAATGTACCTATACTATTATCGTGTTTAACCTTTTTTGTTTGTAATGTTTGCCTTTACTTTGTGAACAAGAATAATTATTTATTGTTTCATTGTTAATTTTATTTTTTATTTTTAACCAACTTAAAAAAGTTTATTACAGAGAATATAACACCAAATATGTTTAGTAACTATTAATAACTCCATCGAAATTATTCAAAAAAAAAATATTAATATAATATATTGCAAGAAATATAGTACTTCCGGTTTGACAGGAAGTTGACACTATTGGAAAGATAATAAAAATCGAAGATAGGGACATGTAAGCCGTTTTGCTCTAATACGTACAGTTAGAAAGCTAGACGCTGTCAAAGTTCAAAAATGTAATTTTTCAAGAGTCAATATCTCGGAAACTGTTAAGTATAGACTAATAATAATGCTTTTATTAAAAAATGTTCAGAATTTTATGCAGAATCCAAAAAAATTATATAAAATAGGGGTATTCATTTAAGATTTAGATCTTACCCCCCCTCCCTCCTAGGGGCTTGAAGTAACAAGATTGACAATATACGCAAAAGATGTCCCCCTCGAAATAAAAATCGACGGGTCCGAGCGATTTTTGGTGGAGGTGGGAAGTTTTCAAATGAACCCCCTTTATATATTATATAATATATATTATATTATAATACGTTAAACTTAATTTTTTTCGGCAAACTGTTAGAAATTGTTATTCCTTTATATTATATCATTGATTTTTGGCCAAAAGTACTCTTTACCATTGGTGTTTGAATATGATGATTTTGTCTCGTGATGTGAATAATGTTGCTCGAAAAATATTGGATTGTTTTTCTTTAAGAATAATAGAGGGAACTTAGAATGCATAGTTTTAATTTATAAAGCTTTTCTAAATTTAAATATCCATTTGGTTCATATAAATTTATAGTTGGTTCTAAAAAAGGCAGTTACTGTATGCATTTAATTATTTTGTTTTACAGTTTTTTTAATGGCTGAATTGTAGTTAAATTCGCTGATCCCCAGATTGAAATCACATACTGTAATTTTGAATAAACCAAAGAATAATATATATTTTTTAAATATTTTAACGATATATAATTTTTAGCTTTAAACAAAATGCTAATTATTGGTGAGATGTAACTTCTTAAATATTCAATATGTTTTTTTCAACTTAAATTTTCATCAATATATAAACCTACAAATTTAATTGTATTAGTATATTTAATTAAATGATTATTGAAAGACAGTGAAGAAATTATATTTTTTAATTTTGATTTACTTATAAACATAAAAGATGATTTATTAAAATTTAATGATAATTTATTAGATTCAAGCCATTTACATATTATATTTAGTTCGTGGTTAATGTTATTATGAATTTGAGCATAGTCTTCATGAAAATATACAATAGTCGGCAAACAATTTTATTTTACGTTTTAAATTTAATTTTGCTATAGAAATAATGTACCTAGATTAAAAAAAGTAGGTCCTAAGGTTTATCCTTGCGGAACACCACAAGTTATGTTTTTTTGTAAACTTTTAATATTTTCAATTTGAACAAACTGCTTTCGATTACTTAAGTAATTTTTTAACAATAAGTAAATATTTCCCCGAATTCCAATATGGTATAGGCATTTAAGTAAAATGTTGTGATCAAATGCTTTATATAAATCTAGGGACAGAAGGCAGCATTTTTGGTTGCTATCAATGTTTTGTTGAATATCTTTGATAATATCTGCAGCTGCAATAAAGCATATTTTAAATTTGAATTAAACTATGTAGTCATATAGAATAAGTGTATTAGTGATTATTGTGACAATAATCCATTTATTAAATCGTTAACCACAAACTCCAAATGGTATTTTTGACAATATGTAGCAACCGTCACTTGCTTCTGCAAACGCCAGTAATCAAAAATACTGCTTGTGAAACTATCTACACTAAAATATCAAAACTATACCTGTGACATGTTTCTCATCGCCACCCTAATACTTTTTCCTTTATCTTCGGCTTCGTCATCTGAACTACTATCTGAGCTACTTGAACTACTGCTCGATGAATCGGTCGAGTGTTTCCTCTTCTTCTTTGACCGTTTCTTTTTTTTCTTCTCTTTTAAAACACTGCAAGAAATATTTAAATCCAGACTACAATTTTTCCAAAAAAAATTAGTTATTGTTTATCTATCATAATTCCCCTTAACCTTTTTATTTGCTGCAATAGAATCGGCAGTTTCAATTTAATAAAAATAAAGCACAATTTTTTTTAGCAACATATTATTTTTTCTGTAATTGCAAATAAATTGAAAGCGCGTTAAATATAAGGCTAAACTACTAAATTGCATGATAAAATTATATCGTCAATGATTTTTGTTTCTCTTTTGCAATAACTAGATAAGTAAGTTGACTTATAGAAAATGCACTTGTGACAAATACATTATGGCAAAATTATTTCGTCTTCATATTGTTTTTCTTTTATTCTACAACCTGCAGGTAACCCGAATTATTTGTTTTCTTTTTATGTCCATTTTGACATTTTCAAATAGCGCCCTCTAAGATTGAAACTAAAAAAATACTTTTTTGAAACACATCAAAAGCTGAAAAGAAAATTAGTATTTGTTTCTCCAAATAATAGTTGAGTAAGTAATTCTTTGTCCAGCAAAAAAAAAAAAAACAATAATTGCAATAATCTATTTTAAATACTAACCTTTCAATTGAGGCACGTTTACGTTTCTTCTTTTTCTGTTCATCGTCAGAATCGCTAAAATCACGCTTTCCATTGCGCGTCATCGCCTTCTCGCGATCTTTCAGCCATTCGGTTTCCCAATGCGGATTTTGTTCCACGAAATTCTAGAGACAAACATTAAGAAATGCAAAAAAATATTGAACTGAGCCGTCAAAAAAATCATCCTACCTATCCCTTTTCCAGGATACAAAATGAATGAATGAATATTTATTTGCTCATGTTTTTTACAAAAATAAACCCCAGAGGGTGTAGAACAGTGTCGTAGTTCACAATAATTGCTTAATTATCTGCAGTTTTTGGTTAAAAATTACAATTTACAAAACAACATTTATGATAAAATAAACCTAAAAGTTAAATAAAAAATTCACATCAAATTATTTTTAAATGCTTAATAATACTTTATCAGACTAAAAATTGATTGACGAAATATAAGAGACAAATGACAAAAAAAATACAAACAAGAAAATGTTTGAAATTTACAACGAGAGTTTGATGTTAATCATAACATTAATTTTGAAAATTCTTATTTTTGGCAAGTGTAATTTTTATATTGTATTTGTTTAAATTACCTGATAGTTTTGAAAATGTGCTTGAGATTTCAGATGGTGCGAGGCACAGTGTAAGTCACCAATCCACACATCACAGAGTTTGCAGTACCAAGATGGCGCAGAGATAAAGAACTGCAGTCCTATAAATAACAGTTTTAAGGAGATTGGTTAAATTTTTCGATATTTTTTGTCAGGAAAATACGCGTACAACGTTTAACGACAGACTCCTGATGTCAAAATGGGTTGAATAAAGTCAACTTAGTTATATTCAAAATTGCCTAGTTTATCCGGTAGAGGGCGCCAAAGGTTTACAGTTTTCCGTACAACAAAATTTATTAAAAGGCAAAAAATATTCCAGATACAACACCCACTTACCCAACAAAAATGTCCTGGGTTGTTATAGCTTTGATGACATTAAAAATCTTTCGCTTATTTAGTATTCTACTCGAACTAGTTATTATATTAAAGTAGAAACTATACACCAAAAATTAATTGGTAAGTTTTCAAGAAATTTTGGAAAAACCAGAAAGAAATTCAATATTTGACGCCTTTTGTCGGTTACACAAGGCACTTCCTAGACAAAACTATAAAAATAATCATTTAATTCAATAATTTTTAGAATTTAATTTTACATTAAGTACCGTATATTTTAAATTTTGCTTTTATTTTTCGCAATATTTTCCACATAAGCTTTTTGTAAAAATCGGACTATGTATTTTAATCTAAAATTGGATTATATATTTTTTATTAATCTACAACCATTTAATAATAGGCGCATAATACTTGTGATAGTAATAGCATTATGCTATGCATAATACAAGTGCAATTATAACTACTCATAAAATACACGTATTTATGAAATCCCAATAATGCGAGATCTTAATTGAAATTATTAAAATTTGCGCGGTCAAAAAAAGGTCAAAATTGAGTATTTCAACTTCAGTTTCTAATGTTTATAAATTAAAACTATGCATTCTAATACACTCTATTATTATTAAAGAAAAACAATCGAATATAATATTTTATCCGACCAACATTATTCACCACACGAGACAAAACCATCACATCCGAACACCTTTGGTAAAGAGTACTTTTAGCCAAAGATCAATATTATATTAAGGAATAACAATTTACAACAGATTGCCGAAAAAAATTAAAGAAATATCTAGAATATATTTTTTAAAGCTAAACTAACTTTAACGTATAATATATTAACGGTATATAATTTTTTTGTAAATGGTTATTATATACAGTGTGTCCGCGGATGGGGTCCCCAAGGGGGAAAAATCTTTATTATTCATTTTAGGACCAAAAGTCATTCTTGATAAAAAGTTCTGCTTGTTGAGAAAATGAGTTCACGATAGAAAAATGTTAGATCAGATGTACAGGGTGTTAATAAATTAGGAAAATATGAAATGCTGCAAGATAGAAGTACCATTATTTATTATTTTTAACAGAAATTTGATAAAACAAAGTTGTTTATAAACTAGCATAAAGACTAAATAAAAGTTTTAAAATAAAAATTCGAATATTAAAATTTTTTTTTTAATTTTATTAAAGATAATTTAGAGTTTTCTAAAACTGGCCCTATTACTCATAATGTAGCTGCGTCATTTTCTAAATATTTTTTCTTTGATTTGTTTACATTCATCACCGACCCAGTTTCATTAAATTTTTTAAATAATTTTCGCAATCCTCTTTTTGACACAGGCGTATTAAAATTTTTTTAATGAAAAACATCTATAGCGTATTTATAAGACACATTTCTAATACCGTAACATTGTATTAAATAAATACATTTTCGAAAATGCCTTTATGAAAACAGAATACTGACAGATGTAAATAAAATGCTGACATAAACATGGACGTATACAAAATCGGTTATATTATTTTTTTTGTAAAATGCAAATAATTAAATGAAAACAATAATAATTTTATTATTAAAATTTTATTTTAAAATATTCGAATTTTTATTTTAAAACTTGTATTTAGTCTTTATGCTAGTTTATAAACAACTTTGTTTTATAAAATATTTGTTAAAAATAATAAATAATGGTAGGTACTTCACTCTTGAAGCATTTTCATATTTTTCTTATTTATTATTATTATTATTATAAAGAATGACTTTTGGTCGTAAAATGAATAAAGATTTTTCCCCCTTGGGGACCTCATCCGCGGACACGCTGTATATATTTAAAAAATAATAATTTCGATGGAGTTACCTATTAGTTACTAAACATGATTTTTATTATTTGTGATTTTATATATTGTATATTTGGTGTTATATTCTCTGTAATGGACTTTTTAAGTTGGTTAAGAATAAAGATATATTATTATTAAAAAAAAATGTTATACATTGACCGGCATAAGTTGGCAATATATGGGAAAATTTTTATTGATGGAAAAACTTATTATGCCCATTATCTCTGCATAATGGATAACCTAAAAAATACATTTTCAAATTTTGTCACGTGACTATCGTTTGGCGGAAAAATTGTTAAGTACATATTTTGTCATGAAAATAGGCATTAAATGACTAGATAGCGAAAAAAGCTATTAGAAAAATTGTTTAGATTTTAATTTTATACAAACTTTAATGCAAAAATTCAAAAAAAAATTTCATATATTTTTTTAAATTTCCAATAGGTACTACTTTTATATTCTCATAAACTTGAAATGATGGAAAACCAAGGTATTAATCTATTAGTAAAAATTTTTGTTGCCAGATCACTCTACTAGATTCAGGACTCGATCTTTCAAATCTTACCTTTGATAGGAATTCTTTTTTTCGGCGCATCGTCATGGCTGGGTAGAAGGGTCTCCACGGGCAATTTGTGCCACGGAGTCGTGTCCACCTCGTTCTCTTTGGCCATTTCCTGGTGCTGGCCGCTGTGCAAATGCTGCAGGAATTCCTTCGCTGTTTCCGGGAACTTGTCACACGCTCGACACCAATGTAAACCGGTATCATAGTAAACGTAACAAAATCTGCAAGGCAATCGTAAAAGAAAATTGAAGGAGCGATAAGCCGAATTTACGCACACTTTTAGTTTATGGCGTTAACTGGCTGGCTAGGATTGATCCATCTCGTATCGGTTATATTTTATAATAATAATTATCATCTATAATAACCCAAGAGCATTGACAACTACGAGATAAATTGACAACGGCTGTAGGCAGGGGGCTGTTTGTTAAAAAGTAAGGTTCTTGAGAAAGTTGTTTGTCGAGTTATTTATCAATACTCGAGGGATATTCACATATACAGTGTGGTTGTTTAAGTGTGCAATATATGGGCATTTTTTTTATTACCGATTTCTCAGAAAATTTTATTCTTGATAAAAGTTGGTGCATGTTCGATAATCATATTAGGTACACTTGGAATGGTTGCAAGTCAAACGGCGTACAGGGTAGGCCAAAAAATATAAAACTTGTACAAGAATAAAGTACCCCTATTTCAGAAAATTCAGCAAAATGTTGTAAAGAAAAGTTGATTAGAATTAAAAGTTATGCACACATTCAAAAAAATATATTTTTTTAAAAAACATTAATTTCACAAAAAAAATTGTTTTTATATTCACCATAAAGACCTTCATAAATTAATCAAAATCAAATTAATTTTACATATCTTTGTTAAAATTGAAGCATATTTGTAAAATTTACTTGCATTTTTAATTTATTAAGGAATCACAAACTTCATGTTTGTTGTAACGATATTAAACACAACTTTAAAATATCCTAAAAAATCTTTTTAACAAGATAAATAAAAAACTATCATTTAAAGTGCAAAATTTTTATTTTAAATTTTTAATAAAAAACTTTATTCTGGTACAAGTTTTATATTTTTCGGTCTACCCTGTATGCCGTTTGACTTGCAACCATTCCAAGTGCACCAAATATGATTATTGAATATGCACCAACTTTTATCAAGAATCAAATTTTCTGAGAAATCGGTAATAAAAAAAATGCCCATATGTTGCACACTTAAACAACCACACTGTATATGACCAGTATATTGATAATGCCATGTTACAATAGTGTGTTCCCTATAAAGGACTAAAGCGGGATACGGAGTTTGCGCAGTTTACATCATTTTGTGGATCATGTAAACAGTGAACAGGCCCGGCTTAAAATGTATTCAACTATTTTTCGGTGCTAAATTTTTGAAACGCTAGCTTATTACATAGGATAACAAAGGTAGTTTAGGTACCTTTACTAGAGGTACAAATTAAAAGGCGCTATCATAGTGTCTATTATAAATTAGACAACACAAAACTCAAAAATCACAAAAACCACCAGACAAAATGAAAATAACAGCTGATTGACATTTGTCGTTTATAGTATATATTGCGCATGCTCACTATTCCGGTAAAGGCCTGCAAAGTGGCCTCATTTTTCACAAGCTTGGTTGCATACCATTGGCAATATACTAGTTATATATACGGGGATTTTCGGTGACAAAATTTAATGACATTTTAAATTGTAGAAAACAATTGTCAAAAATTTTTTTGCTTCTTGGTAATGTATGATGATGACATAAGTGATAGCTATTCATGGGCTATTATTAGCGTACTGTTATTCCCATTGGTTACTTTTGCACACGTGATTGCAAATAAACGAAATAAGTTGGATTGTTGTTACGTTAAAAATTTTTAATACAAAGGTTGATCCACAATTAAACTTGTTAGCTGTCATTACCGAAATAGTAAATTGTAGCAACTTTTAAAAAGCAGGACAGCAACTTCTCTTTTTTGGAGAAATTACTCTAAACAGGTAAATGAAGTCAAAAGTCAGTTTAAGAGCAAACACTAGTGATGCATTTCGTTACTTCTTTGTTTTATTTAAAAACCGGCGAACTACCCATCTATCGAGTACAATTACCTAAAGTTGCCACAGTGGATCTTTGCCCGTGCGTCATCAATCAACGATCAGGACTCGGCGTGGTTAATAACTCTGCATCCTTGTTTATTACAGTAACAAGTTTGAATAAAAGCATAAAAGAACGTCTCCAAAATTCCGCAATAATATAACGTGCTAGACAAGGATAAAACTATAAACGTCAGTTAATTACTTTCTTTATTTGTTTAGTTGACAACCGTTGTATTTTAGAACGTCATTGTCAACCTTATTTTGATCTGCCAATCTAATTCGTATTTTGTAAATCTGTGTGCCTTAGAACTGTTCCTGTTTCTAAAAATAGTTCTTTTTAGAGGTAATTATACCCACCATCTGTTTTGGCGGTAAGTATTTATGGATTTTTATAATAACTAATTTATTTATTTTAAATATTCTAACCGTGAAAGTTCTTTGAAACGTTTACGGAAGTGGCTAAATTCCCTTAAATGAAAGGATGTTAAAAATTTGACTTTTGCGATTTTAATAGTCAATAAAACACCAAACTTTTGTAGATTTTAAGCTTTAAAAATAGTATTAAATGTATAAACATTTGTTTGTCAATTTCTTTTAGATAGTAGAGAATGCCGGGCAAAACTTAAAATAAATAATAATTTTTCGTGATATTATGTAGGTACGTCAAACGGTAGGCAGGCACGTCCATTTTATGAACTTAACTTAGTTTTGACTTTTTTCGTCTCGTAATTTTGATTTGATTCATACGATTTTGATGACGTAAAAGTGATGACGCACGGGAAAAGAACCACTGTGGCGACTTTACAGTTCTACGTAGAAAACGAAATATAGGCCAATTTGACCTAATTCCGTTTTTTGCTTTAATTAATTATTTATCAATTAAATTTTTTTAAACTTTCAACTGTAGGGAATTGATATCTAAAGACGTATTTGGCCGCTGTTTTATTATAAAATCTAATTTTTTTTTATAAAAACGAATAAAATATGGAAAAATTATTGTCAGTTGTACAATTTGAAACAAGGTGTTAGCCAATGGAAGAAAATAAAAGAAAAAAATTAACCAATACCGCTATTTTCGTACAAAACATCTAAGCTTTGCCGTATCTCAGACCTAAGGATGATATCAAAATGAAACAAAAAAAAATTATTTTGTAAATTCTTATTACCATTTTTCCAACGAAGATCAAGCAAGATAGACAAATAATTTCATTCATATGTAAACCGACCTTTGCGCGCTTACAGCTCACATGAAATTTATGACACTAAATCGGCAACTTTAAGGACCTGATTATTACTTATATTGCTTTGTTATACACAACATGTGAAACATAAACAACCCTATATTCACTAGAGTTAAATTAAGTCCATCAAAATATTTAAATGTCTCCCAGTTGTGTTTTAATACGATATATGGCATTTTCGCGTTAATTTGATTTTTGCAACTAAATCTTTTTACCGATAAATACCGTTACCGGGATGCCAAAATGGATTCAGTTTAACTAAAGGAAACAGGACGTATCAAAAACTTTTCAATTATTTAAAGATACACCAAAAAAATATTTTCCTACGACCACCTATGAAAATGAAAAATAAAGCACGCCTAACTTGGCTAGAAAGTCCTTTATATTATAACACACGAATGTTGAAATATGTTCTTTCAACACGTGTGTCGAAATATAAAACAGCTGATGGCCGACGAATTTGACAGCAAAACTATTTAAAAAAATAACAAACTTACGGGACCCGTGCCGTGGAGCGAATTGGGGTGCTGGGTGGGGTAAAGTACACTAGGGCATTACAGCAATTATAAAATATTCTTTTTTTTTTTCATTATTTTTGGAAACCTAAGAGTATTTATGAAAACAATAATAATATATCAAAAAGGAAAAATATGTCAAGCAACCCACTAAACATGTAAACATTGTCAACTGAGTTGAACCGCAGAAAAAAAAGGGCAGCTATAGAGCAGAAATAGAATACCCTAGGAAACACCGATTTATAATTTTACAATTATATCGGATAAAAATACCCATACAATGTTTAAGGATATGGGACAAGTGAATGTCTTTAAGTAAGTAAATTTATTTTAGCAATATTCAAACCAAATCGATTATAGATACAACTTTCATAATTAACAAGCTATCGATATTTAACTCCATCTCTATCTTTCTATAATATTGAGGTTATGTTTTAGTTTTGTGTTTTGTTGTTTTTGTATGTTTATTTAGGTATATTATTGTTTTATTGAAAGAATGTGAGCAGCTAAAAAATCAGAAACGAAATTTATTCACTGTACATAGATAGTAGGTATGATGTGCGTAAGCAAATAGGAGAAAAAGTGATTATTTTTATTTAAATCCGAGTAAGTTAAAATGTGTAAGTGGGCATTGTTTTTATTTTTTCAACTCTAGTGTTGAAAAAATTTGTTTAACACAATGGCGATACCTACAAACTATTAAAAACAAATCAAACTCTTTTTGATTATTTTGTATGGTCGTAGGAAAAATTGTATACATTACTCGCGTAAAAGTGATTTTCTCACACTCGGCTAACGCCTCGTGCTAAATACACCCTCGTTTCTTAAATACCACTTTTAACACTCGTTATGTAATATACTATTACAAAACAGGACATTGACTTAGATAGAGAAATATTAAATATATCAGTGAAAATTAACGTTAAAGCGAATCATCGGGAGTCTTTGACAAATAGTAGCGAAGAAAATTTACTTAATTCAGAAACTATTTAGGTTCCATTGAGGAGCCAACTGAACTTTGTCATTAAACTCATATTGACTTGCGCGTATATAGAGAATAATATCTCTATATGCTTGATCCTCATTGTGTTTTGCTAAAAGCGTAAGGGGGAGGTAAAAACTAAAACATTACAATATTTAAAAAGTAGACGTTTCTTGTGTGGTTCACAAACTACGAAAAATATTAGAGAAATAAAGGCGTAAAAGCGAGATACTCTCGTGCCAAATACATTTCCCAATAGCATTTCTACAAATAAAATATCAATATTTTTATATTTTGAAGACAGACAAGTTTTACCACATCCATTTCTTAATTTCGTATAAATAATATTATAATTTTAAAGAAATTTCAAGGTATATTTCTACCCTTTTATTTTGATTACGGACATTAAAAAAAAACATGTTTCCTTTTGCTTCTATACCAAATTTAATAGAATCGGTGGTGATTGGGGATTAATTCTCTGGGCCTCCTTATAAGTGCCATGTCTCACCTCTTAATTAAGTGACATTTTCGAACTAAAAATAATACTGATAAAATTTATTGTCATTTAACTTAATTTTGCCCAAAACATTTTACAAAAAGAAAATTCGTTTGCGGTTTTTCTATAGTCAATTAATTACATTAATCATCCGATCTTAAATAGGGAAATAAATAATGGACAACACCAAAGAAAATATTTATTACCATATGATTTTCATCTAATCCCTATTTTAAACCTACGACCTTATTCTACCACGCGTATAGTAATTTCGGCCTTAGACTGAACATTAACATTTGTCACTTCTTGCGTTAACTAGCATTTATCTACTGTCGACATTTGTAAGCAGGACTGGTATAATCTTTGTTTTTAAAATGACAGGTTGATTATTTCAATTATTACGTTAAAATAACTAATTTCGTACTTTAATTCAAACTACTATTAATTAATAATTCACGTTAGATATTATACAATGTTACACATTACAGGTTAAGAATAAGAAATATAACAGAATAATACAATAAAATGTTAACTACAGCTTGACAGTATCCCAAGCTAAAAACAGTATTTAAAAAAAAATAAAATGCAAGTTACTTACCTTACCCAAGCTTTAATGCAAACACTAAATAGTCCAAATAACTACTACAACACACTCCGAAAATAAAAAAAACTACAATAATTGAAACACGACAAAAACATATCGATTAGTGAATGGCGTTTCGTCAAATTGCAAATAACAATTTTTATTATTATTGCAAACGTTGGATATATTTCCGCCTATTACACCTTTTCTCTCGACGTGCTCACGCGTCACAATGTGTGATCATTCTTGCTAGAGCAGAGCATTCTAATGCAAGCAAATGACGTATCGTTTCAGGTCGTGATGTTCCGTCAATATGCACCTATATATTACCTAAGGCATACGTCGCGACAGGTGACTGTTAAAAAAATAGATCCGAGGTTCTGTCTATATGCTTCGTTATGTCGACATTTTAATAAACCAATTAAAACCTTACTTAACATTATTGGATTTATTAAACTCCGACGAAATGTTCAATCTAAGACCGAAAACACTTTACAAATCTAAACTACCTTTTATCTGCGTCCCTTTCCCCCTTATCTCTCTCTGATCGACTACTATCTCTCTCTGATCGATTATCCCTCTCAGAACGGGAGTCTCTCTCAGATCGAGCATCGGCCTCTTTGCTGAGAGAGCGGGACCGCTGACGACTACTTTCCCTAGTCTCCTCTTTTACGGATTTAGGGGGCGGCGTCTTATCATGCTGATTAAGCTCCGTCTCCAGGTCCCCTATTTTTTTCCCGTCCTTGATGATGCTTGACAACATCTCAATAACGTTTAAAATCGCCTTCAATTTGCTGTTAATTTCATCCTGAAAAGGAAAAACAAATGTCACCAACGATTTTCCTTCATACAGATATGACATGTTTTCTACAGCCTGCGTTTCTTACCCACAGTTTAACCTGCGATTTACATTGTTCCTTTTCTCTGTCCTAATTTTGAAACATATGAGAAATTTTAGGAATATTATATATCGTCGAACTGGCGATTCACAATCCAAAAACTGCGAAAAAAATATAGCTACCAAATAGTTTAACTAGGACTTATCCTAAGTTTATTGTCAGATGGCCAGTAGTTTCAACCTCATTCAGCAATTTACCAATAAGTTACTTTAATTAGTTCAAATTGATTATACAAAAATTTGAAAATACTGACCTTTTGTGTAAAAAAGTTCATGTTTTGTTGTCCGTTTTAAAATAATAAGCATGACTTCATTTTAATTAATCGGCTTTTTCATTAAATTTCCCGAATCATCTACAGTGTGACATGAAACATATTTTATTTTGTATATAAATAACACCAGTTTACAGCATATTTGCGACTGTAATGTAAAAGGCAGTTTTTTGTTGGTCTCTAAATGCGAAAATGATCGTAAAAACTTCTTAACACGTAAGATTTTTGAGTTGTGATTTTTTCAGCAAGAGTATGCCGACATATTAGGTTCTAAATTTGGAATGGAATTTACCGTGCGAGCAAAAATTATTTGCATCAAAGAGGGCCTTGCATCTAAGGACGTAATGCTTAGCCATAGAGCTTAATACCTGTTGAGTGTCAGTAACTACCTGAATTAACAATCAATCAGTTATTCCGTCATCTTTGACAGTCGTTACAAGTATATAATTTTTCCCAATGTTTTGAACAATTCACACAATGGGCTTTACGGAACAGCACAAAACATTCATGGTTGAAGCGTATTTTCGAAACTGGGTTAGAGTAAATGGTGAGTGGCAATACAATCCGGGTTTGTGCATGGACGATTTTCACGAACATTTTCCTAACGTTGCTTTTATTGCTGAGGATTTTTATCATTGCCTAAAAAGAACCGTGGCTGTGTTTAGGGAAATAGGTTCTATACAACACAAAAAAGAAGCAGGAAGACCATCTGCAAGAACAGAAGAACTTGTTGCAAACGTTCGTGAAATAATGCAAAATACGCCAACAAATTGTATAAGACGCCTGTCCCAAGAAGTGGGAAGATCTTATGGAACATGCAGGACTATTCTTAAGAAGCAGTTAAATTTATTTCCTTATAAAGTGCAAGTATTCCAAGAAATACAAGCGGCAGATTTTGAAAGACGCAGGAATTTCTCTCAATGGTTTACCCAAAATTTATTGAAAATAAATGATTTATTAGACCTGACCTTTTTTTCGGATGAAGCCTGGTTCCACCTCTCCGGTTATGTGAATTGTCAGAATACATGTAATTATTTTTCTTTTTCTTTCTGTATATTCTTACTTTGTTAATTTTGTAAACAACAAAAATAAATTTGTATTTGTCTACTTATTTTATTACTCATTAGTTTGGCATATATGTCATAATATGAATTTGAAAAAAATTTAACCTAGATTTGGTTAGATACATCGTCCCCATATCATTGTAATCTAAACCAAGCCCTACGTTTTTTAATCCAAGCCCTCTTTGATGCAAATAATTTTTACTCGCACGGTACTAGCCACTGAAATCAAAGTTACAATATTCAGGAACTGTAATCAGGAGCTATCCTCGTTTTTTACTATGCAGGATCAAATGTGTGCTTGTGTTAACACAAATAGTGTTATGAAAAAATGAGGATTTGCACATAACCCGGACGAATGACGCTTATTTATAGATTCGTCTAAAATAAGTTTAAAAGCAGTTCTGCTTAATAATGGCCACAAAAAAATCCTCTTGCACATACAGTTGACATGATGGAAACACATGAAATTATGTCACTTATCCTTAATGCAATAAGCTATTCTACGTATAATAAGTAGTGACCTAAAAGTCATAGGACTATTACCAGGGCTTCAGTGTGGATTTACGAAGTATTGCTGTTTTCTTTGTCGTTGTCTTTGGGATAGTAGAGCAACAGAGAGCCATTGCCAATTAAAAGAATGACTTCCGAGAGATCAATATATTCCAGGTCGCTAAGGTAAAAAAAAATACCTCTTGACCCCAAAAAAGTTCTGTTACCTCCATTACACATTAAACTGTGATTAATGAAAAATTTCGTTAAAGCATTAGATAAAGGAAATGCATTTAAATACCTTAAACATATTTTTCCTAAACTAAGTGATGCTAAGGTTAAGAAAGGAATATTTGTTGGACCACAAGATAGAAAAATACTAAAGGATCAACAGTTTAATCAAAAATTAAGTGATGTTGAATTAGCTGCGTGGAGTTCTTTTAAAATAATTGTTTCGGAGTTTTTGGGAAACAAAAAGCAGAAAATATGAAAAACTACTTGAAAGCTACTGCAAAATGGGCTGTCGTATGTCTCTTTAAATACAATTCTTTGAAGTCCCATTTAAATTTTTTTCCAGAAAATTTGGTTGTGGTTAGTGACTACCAAGGAGAAAGATTCCACCAAGATATACTAATAATGGAGCAACGCTACCAAGGCAGATGGGATCCAGCAATGATGGGGGATTATTGTTGGTTTTTTATAAAAGAAAGCGATCAAAAACATAAACGAATGTCAGCATTTGCTAAAAAGTTATATACACAAGACATGTATAATTGTATTTTCATGTGTAATTTGGTAAATAAATCCGGTTATCCTTAAAATATCTCGTTATTTTTTCTTAGTTTGAACTTATGTATAAAGATTATATAAAAATGTTTATATAAAATGAAAATAACTAATATATTCTATAACTAAAAATCTCTACGTGGTGGAAAATGTGGTTGTTGAATGCTCAATCAGGATGCTTTAAATTGTGGACTAGTGTAATTAACCGATATCTAGACATCGAAAATATTCATATTTATAGCAACAGGCATAATGTATCGATGCATTTGCACTGCAAGTTAATGATCCAACTTCTGCTTGTAATTTTTTTTGTCTCCTGCTATAGTATACAGAGTGTTCATTTGAAAACTTCCCACCTCGATTTTCCTGCTTTAAAATGAAAATGTGGAAAATCGCTCAGACCCGTCGATTTTTATTTCGAGGGGGACATCTTTTGCGTATATTGTCAATCTTGTTACTTCAAGCCCCTGGGAGGGAGGGGGGTAAGATCTAAATCTTAAATGGATACCCCTATTTTATATAATTTTTTTGGATTCTGCATAAAATTCTGAACATTTTTTAATAAAAGCATTATTAGTCTATACTTAATAGTTTCCGAGATATTTACTCTTGAAAAATGACATTTTTGAACTTTGACAGCGTCTAGCTTTCTAACTGTACGTCTTAAAGCAAAACGGCTTACATGTCCCTATCTTCGATTTTTAATATCTTTCCAATAGTGTGAACTTTCGGTTAAACCGGATGTAAGAAATATAGTACTTCCGGTGTGACCGGAAGTTGACACTATTGGAAAGATAATAAAAATCGAAGATAGGGACATGTAAGCCGTTTTGCTCTAAGACGTACAGTTAGAAAGCTAGACGCTGTCAAAGTTCAAAAATGTAGTTTTTCAAGAGTCAATATCTCGGAAACTGTTAAGAATAGACTCATAATGCTTTTATTAAAAAATGTTCAGAATTTTATGCAGAATTAAAAAAAAATATATAAAATGGGGGTATTCATTTAAGATTTAGATCTTACCCCCCCTCCCTCCTAGGGGCTTGAAGTAACAAGATTGACAATATACGCAAAATATGTCCCCCTCGAAATAAAAATCGACGGGTCCGAGCGATTTTCCACATTTTCATTTTAAAGCAGGAAAATCGAGGTGGGAAGTTTTCAAATGAACACCATGTATATAAGGCGTTCCTAAATTTTCTTTACTGTAACGTCACAAGCAATTATATTGTTTGCTATGTCCCAAGGACCTACGGGAAAGGGGTTATCGGAACCAAACAAAACAGAAACTTTGCGTCATAAAATACTGTCGTCCATGTAAATAATTTTTAACATCGAACGTTTTCGTGATTTCCCTACAGGCTTTTTCCACGATACATTTCGGGCGATGGAATTTTTTTTATAATCAACCTAATATACAGTGTGGTAGCAGTGGCGGTCCTCCTATGCAGCCGTAGAGCTTAATACCTGTTGGGTGTCAGTAACTACCTGAATTAACAATCAATCAGTTATTCCGTCATCTTTGACAGTCGTTACAAGTAATTTGATTCATCGCTAATTTTTCCTATTTCTTGAACAATTCACACAATGGGCTTTACGGAACAGCACAAAACATTCATGGTTGAAGCGTATTTTCGAAACGGGGTTAGAGTAAATGGTGAGTGGCAATACAATCCGGGTTTGTGCATGGACGATTTTCACGAATCTTTTCCTAACGTTGCTTTTATTGCTGGGGATTTTTATCATTGCCTGAAAAGAACCGTGGCTGTATTTAGGGAAACAGTTTTTATACATCACAAAAAGGGAGCAGGAAGACTATCTGTAAGAAAGAACAGAAGAACTTGTTGCAAACGTTTGTGAAATAATGCAAAATACGCCAACAAATTGTATAAGACGCCTGTCCCAAGAAGTAGGAAGATGTTATGGAACATGCAGGACTATTCTTAAGAAGCAGCTAAATTTATTTCCTTATAAAGTGCAAGTATTCCAAGAAATACTAGCCGCAGATTTTGAAAGACGTAGGAATTACTCTCAATGGTTTACCCAAAATTTATTGGAAAGAAATGAGTTATTAGACCTCAAATTTTTTTCGGAGGAAGCCTGGTTCCACCTCTCCGGTTATAGAATATACGCATGTTAAGTAAAGTCTATTCACTCAGTAAACCTGCAAGATGGCCGACATGTCATATGACAAAAGTCATTGAAAATGCAAAAATTCATTTTATTTAGCTGGAATATGACTTTTGTCATATGACATGTCGGCCATCATGCAGGTTTACTGGGTGAATCGACTATAGTGAAAATCCCCATTTTTATGCTTGGAGCATGGCGGTGGCCAATTTCAGCAATTTATGTAATTATTTTTCTTTTTCTTTCTGTATATTCTTACTTTGTTAATTTTGTAAACAACAAAAATAAACGTTTTTTAATCCAAGCCCTCTTTGATGCAAATAATTTTTGCTCGCACGGTAGTAGTGAAGCAATTAAATTGCAGTAAGGGTCATGACATCTACCTAGAGTCCTAACTTCTACAGTATCTTTTGAATACAAGCCCAAGATAAGTCAGGATCCTTTTTTGGGCTAGAAAAATTGAGGTTCGATTTCCAGAAACAATATGCCATGATAAAAACAAGAAGTATACACGAGTTTTAAACTGTCACTGACGGACTAGAGGAGCATGCCAGCTGAGGTGTTCGTAAAGAGTTAAGTCCAAGAATTTCACAGATCGTACGCGTGACTGGGGCACGTTTTGGACGTTAATGTCAGGATCCAAGTCCTGTCAATTATGGATATTTCGCAAACATGTCATCCTGAATTAAATTTTGCAGGCGATGTATTTTATTTTTAAATGTTACAGAATGCAGCCATAAAATTAAGTTCATGCGTTTTTATTTAAAGAGGGGTTTCTTTGCTTATCAACCTTCTCACTGGAATTTGATATGATGATTTACGACCAGCGTCAGTAAGAACTTTTGGGGAAGTTACTCGTTATTTTGTTGACATTTTGCCCCATGTGCACTCCTTAATAAAAATATTGGCGTTTTTCCATCACTTCCGGTTATATCGAAAACTGCTATAAAATTTAATATTTTTATAGGAAATAATAACTTTTTATTGCCGAGGACGTTAGTAAGAAACTAGATTTCCTCCCGATTAAGGAAAAGCATCGCGAGTGTATACATACAGGGTTAGTTGAAATAACCGGAACGGCTAATTTTCTTCAAAACTACCAAGGCTAAATCAATGAATTTTGGTACAGGTGGATAACTTAAAAAATTGAATTGAAAATTGACAATTGCGATGTTGCCAGATTTTTAGTTTTTTTCTGTACCTCAAGGAATGTTTTTTTTCAAATGTAACACTACTCTTTTTTTCATTGAATTCGATTCCTCCAATTAACATTAACATTTCCTGATAGTATCAAATTTTTATCTGAAATAGTTCTATGGGAAAAGAAAGTTAATTAGTTACCTGTAACTCTAAAAAATCCAATCTATTTCCATTTAAAAACGTTTTAAATAATGTGAAAAGGAAGGTTGGTAGACATAATGTACAGGGTTATCCAACCAAGACTAGACAAGGCGATTTTTTGACTTTTCCTGTACTTTTATAAAAAAACTGAAATAGCCATCTTAAGTCATTTTCTCCCGCGAATTCGAATATCTTCAGCAAAAAACAATTGAACATCAAACAAAAGTACTAGGGGTCACTTTGATATTTTTTTAAATGGAACATTACATTTTTAAATTCCACATAAAAGTATAATTATTTTTTATTAAATGCACTATTAGTCTATACTTCATAGTTTCCGAGATATTGACTCTCGAAAAGTAACATTTTTAAACTTTGACAGCTTATAACTTTCTAACAGTACGTCTTAGAGCAAAACGGCTTACATATCCCTATCTTCAATTTTTATTATCTTCCCAAAAAATCAACTTCCGGTTAAACCGGATGTAACTCGAAAGAAGGAAATATAGTTGTTCCGGTTTAACTGGAAGCTGATTTTTTTGGGAAGATAATAAAAATTGAAGATAGGGACATGTAAGCCGTTTTGCTCTAAGACGTACTGTTAGAAAGTTATAAGCTCAAAGTTCAAAAATGTCACTTTTCGAGAGTCAATATCTCGGAAACTATGAAGTATAGACTAATAGTGCATTTAATAAAAAACAATTATAATTTTATGTGGAATTTAAAAATGTAAAAATATACAGGGTGTTCCATTTAAAAAAATATCAAAGTGACCCCTAGTACTTTTGTTTGATGTTCAATTGTTTTTTTGCTGAAGATATTCGAATTCGCGGGAGAAAATGACTTAAGATGGCTATTTCAGTTTTTTTTATAAAAGTACAGGAAAAGTCAAAAAATCGCCTTGTCTAGTCTTGGTTGGATAACCCTGTACCTAATAGTATCGATAACGATAATAACAAACAACTACCAACAATAACATAGCTATTAAAAATTACTTACCTATTATACCTAGTAGTACTATAATATGTAAGTAATTATTATAATAGTACTATAATATGTAAGTAATTTTTACTAGCTATGTTATTGTTAGTAGTTGTTTGTTGTTATTATCGTTTTCTATACTATTAGGTACATGTCTACCAACCTTCCTTTTCACATTATTTGAAACGTTTTTAAAGGGAAATAGATGGAATTTTTTTAGAGTTAGAGTTGTAACTAATTAACTTTTTTTTCCCATAGAAGTATTTGGGATACAAATTTGATACTATCAGGAAATGGTAATGTTGATGGAAATAATCGAATTTAATAAAAAAAAAAATAGTGTTGCATTTGAAAAAGAAACATTCCTTGAGTTACAGAAAAAAAAACTAAAAATCTGGCAACATCGCAATTGTCAATTCAATTTTTTAAGTTATCCACCTGTACCAAATTGCATTGATTTAGCCTTGGTAGTTTTGAAGAAAATTAGCTGTTCCGGTTATTTCAACTAACCCTGTATATAAAAAAAAGATGTCCTCCGGATATTCGAGGAATATTAGATATTGGCTGTCCTAAGGATATCCCTATTTAATGATGGGGCATTCCAAAATATTTTATTTTGGCTACGTTCTAGCCTTAGGCTGGCCTGAGAATATTCGACGATAGAAAAGAGATGTCTTCCGGATTTTGACTGTCGCATGTCGTGAAGATATCCAATTAAAAAAACGATACGTCCTCCGGATAGCTCCGAGACATTATATTTCTGCTATGCGCTAGCCTTAAGCTATCCTGAGGATTTTTGGCCTCAAAAAACAAGGTTTCCTCTGGATATCCCGGGAATATCAGATATTGGCAGTTCTGAGGATATCCGATTTTAATGACTAAATATTCCCCAGGGTATTTGACGTTAAAAACCGAAATGCTGCTAAGTTCTTTCCTTGAAATTTAGCCATAATCCACTAGTATGACCAGACAGGTCTGGCGCGGCGATGTGGTAGTGTATAGACGGCTAAACTATATACAGGATACCCCTTTTCGCAAAAATATATACAGAAGATAAAGGCAACAAGATATCCTTCTGATGCCCGAGAACATGCACCATAGATCGGACATTGAGCAGATATCCTGGGGATATCCAGTGGTATCTGGGTGATTTGCAGATTTACAATGTACATAAATTGTATGGAATTAAATAATCTCCCCTTTCTCTCACATTTATAGGGCTATTTATTGTGAAACATAGAGAAAAAAACTTTAATTTATTATATTAACCAAGTCAAAAGTGTATTCTCCAAAAAATGTTTAATTTCCCTGCCTGACTGGGCCGGGCCTCCTTTTCAATTTCCTGACTAATTAATAAACATTGGGAAAAACTCACAAAAATACTATTGCTTTATTTAGCTCTAAATGCCACGACGCCATTATAAAAAACATGAACTTTTTCAAACAACCATTTCCACCATCTACAACTATTTTACCTGTAATTTTTCATTATCCTTAAGAACCGATCTGAGTTCTTTCTCAGATCTATCGTCACTAGCCAACTCCTGCTTCTGATGCTTCAGCTGTTCCAGTTCCCTGCGAAGCACCATGGCTTTTCTGACGTAATCTTCCCGTTGTTTTGTCAACGTGGCTTTTTGTTGTTGCATCTCTTGGACTACGGCTAAAATAAAAGAGTATGTTAGTTCTAAATCACAGGGAATGTATGTGTATAACAACTCGTACAAATTTTATACTCCTTTGTCAATTTGTTGTAAATTTTATATAGATGTCAATGTCATTAAGGTCTCTCCTTTGTTCCTATACTGCTCGTGCTCGAGACATGACCCTACGAAAAGATGGAATTAAAATCGTGACTATTTCGAATATATTATTGTATTTCATTTTATACAAACCCTTATATTTTAGTCAATGTGTAGGTACATACATCAAATTTAATATTTACATAATACATCAATAATATATTTATTATAAATGTTGTAATTTAACATAATACTAAATAATATTTTTTTTATATTAAATTTTACAATTTTATTTTATTCTACACGCATCTAATACTTATAGAATCCTTATTTTATATAACTATACCATTTAGAACATTAAAATTTGCTAATAATACGTATGTAATTATACAAACATAATATACCTACAGCTACAGAGCTACATATAGAATAACGTATTAATGATATTCTTAACTTACTTTTGTGGAAAAAAAATTAGTGATTTGCAACCATTGGCCATTATAATTTTTGATGAATGTGTCGTTTTATACCAGAAACGGCCAATGCCCTTTTTTGAGCAGCAGACAGCAACGGCTATTTAACTTTTCTTTTAAGTTTTTAGTTGTAAGTGTTGTGCTCGTAATATGGATATTTGGCCGATTTTTGGATAAAACGAAAAAGTAACGAAATACCGATCAAAAACAAAATGATCAATGCGTTATCAGCCATAACTCTTAAAGGGTACAAGAAAGAATTGGAGAATGTCTGAAAATAAAACAACCATTTCATTTTGCAGAATATATTGCCACCAACAAGTATACTGAAATTAACTTTAAATTAAACACACAACTGTATAAAACGCCATTATTCTTAATGGTCCATTAGTCATTATTCCTTTTAACTTTGATGAATGTAAATGTATGTTTTAAATTATATTTCTTGAATCTTATTTTCTCATTAACCTGTTATTGGCACAAATAAAGAATATTGTTTCGCAGACTAACAAGACTGACATATTTATAATTGAATAAAATCGATGCAGCCTCGGTGGCGCAAGTGCATTAAAGTTAAGGGATAAATTAAAAAATAAATCGACAAAAGAAGCAGTCACAAATAAAGAATATTGTTTCGCAGACTAACAAGAATGACATATTATTTATAATTGAATAAAATCGATGCAGCCCCGGTGGCGCAAGTGCATTAAAGTTAAGGGATAAATTAAAAAATTTAATCGACAAAAGAACCAGTCACAAATAAAGAATATTGTTTCGCATACTAACAAGAATGACATATTTATAATTGAATAAAATCGATGCAGCCCCGGTGGCGCAAGTGCATCAAAGTTAAGGGATAAATTAAAAAATTAAATCGACAAAGGAAGCAGTCACAAATAAAGAATATCGTTTCGCAGACTAACAAGAATGACATATTATTTATAATTGAATAAAATCGATGCAGCCCCGGTGGCGCAAGTGCATTAAAGTTAAGGGATAAATTAAAAAAATTAAATCGACAAAAGAAGCAGTCACAAATAAAGAATATTGTTTCGCAGACTAACAAGAATGACATATTATTTATAATTGAATAAAATCGATGCAGCCCCGGTGGCGCAAGTGCATCAAAGTTAAGGGATAAATTAAAAAAATTAATCGACAAAAGAAGCAGTCACAAATAAAGAATATTGTTTCGCATACTAACAAGAATGACATATTTATAATTGAATAAAATCGATGCAGCCCCGGTGTCGCAAGTGCATCAAAGTTAAGGGATAAATTAAAAAATTAAATCGACAAAGGAAGCAGTCACAAATAAAGAATATCGTTTCGCAGACTAACAAGAATGACATATTTATAATTGAATAAAATCGATGCAGCCCCGGTGGCGCAAGTGCATTAAAGTTAAGGGATAAATTTAAAAAATTAAATCGACAAAAGAAGCAGTCACAAATAAAGAATATTGTTTCGCAGACTAACAAGAATGACATCTTTATAATTGAATAAAATTGATGCTGCCCCGGTGGCGCAAGTGCATCAAAGTTAAGGGATAAATTACAAAATTAAATCGACAAAAGAAGCAGTCACAAATAAAGAATATTGTTTCGCCACTAACAAGAATGACATATTTATAATTGAATAAAATCGATGCAGCACCGGTGGTCTTTGGGCAACCCAACATAACCATTTCTGTTTCATATTTTATGCAGAATTTAGACTATAAATAAGCTTCGACATAAATTACAAATTGCTAGGTTTTAGGCTAACCAAAGCCGACCGGAGTCTGTTAAATGATGTCGGACATAATCGAGGTGGAAAAAAGTTCCATAGTAATTCGGAAACGGAAACTCTAAATGAACATCATATAAATTCTGAAAACGTGATGCGTCTTATTCATTCCGCACGCATCCCAAGGAGAGAGTCACTAAAACATCCAGAGGAAAAACACTGCTGTATTTATGGAGGCCAAAAATTCAGACCATCCGGAGAGGGCAAAGAGATATAAGGAATTAGGGTGTGCACATGTGGCTTTACGACAGATGGAAGAGATCTGGAACTAACAAGTGTCTTGGAAAAGTACAACCACAAAAGAAGTACGGAACAGTTTTAAACACCTGCCTCTAGGGCTGCGCCGAGTACCGAGTAGTTCGGTGCTCGGCCAGAACTTTCACCGAGTAATGAGTACTCGGTGCTCGGTCTTATATTAATTACTCGGCCGAGTATAGTGGAATATTAGAAGCAATCCTTTTCGGCATGTCAAAAACAGTAAGAAATCCTCCTGTACCATTAAGGATAGCGGAAAACTTTTGACAAAGCTTATTAAGGGTTAAGAGATGCTTCTTTTAAAATTAATTCCGTCTATACTATACAGGGTGCTCCAAAAAACCGGAACGGTAAAAATTTTCCATTTTTTAAATAGAACACCCTGTGTTTTTTAAAATTTTCAGATTCTACATAAAATTATAATTATTTTTTATTAAATGCATTTTTAGTCCATACTTAATAGTTTCAGAGATGTTGACCTTTTGAAAAATATCATTACTCGGCAGCCGAGTACTAGGTACTCGGTCAATACCATCAGCCGAGTACTCGGTACTCGGTCAAGTTAAAAAACAGGGCTCGGTGCAGCCCTACCTGCCTCATCAGAAAATATTGAGCAGTAACGATAAAGGGATTGTGGAAGAACTACTGGCTCTGCAAGTTATTAAAAATTGCAACAAAAATCTAAGCAACAAACCGGATAAATGTTGACATTAAAAGATCGGTCTAACATTAAATAAGGATCAGGGAAAAAACTTGTATCAACAAATATCGGGTGTCCACGGAAAGTAGCTCGCCCCTTTAACTTTTTTGTTTTTCAAGATAATGAAATAAAATTCGGGGGATTTATATACGACATAAAACTGCATTTTTTAACAGGTGACTCAACATTATGGAACTTCCGGTTAACCCTTGAATGCCTAAGCGGGGTCCTTGCGGGACCCCAGTACAGTATTTTCTTTAATATTTCTGGAATAAAAAAAAAATCTAGCAGTTAACTGCGCCTTCAGGTATGCGCTTGAAAATAGCGTTAGCACGTGTTAGTGGTGTTAGTTTGGTTTGAGCCGCCGACGCTGCGACAGTGCCAGGTTATAACGCTATTTTAGGCAGAATAAACTATTTTTACAAAGGTTAGCTATAATAGTATAATACCTACATATATTCGTATTTGTTCTGCTTTTGTTAATATTTTTCAGAAGGTGTAAGTTTTTTCATATATTTAATAAATATTTTGAACACTATAACCTTAATTATGCTTGTGTTTGATAATTAAAATACACTTTAATGCATATCCATATGTTTATTTACTATGGGGTCCCTTAGGGGCCCCGGTTGGGCATTTACGTTGCTTTCAGTAGGCTGGGCGCTCAAGGGTTAAACCGGAAGTGACATAAACTTTCGATTTTTAAATGGGACACCTGGTATATTTTTACCTTTTTTGACTTCATATAACATTCTTAATACAACGATGTGTCACTTGTCACTTTTTGTCACCAAGAAAATATTTTTTTTTCTAAATTTATTGTTTTATCTAGAGGGGTATGAATACCTTAAAATCACTTATTTCAGTTCTTTAATCTTGGGAATAATACAATTTTACTATTTTTGGTCCAATGCTATGCGCTATGTAAAATTTAATCTTTAAAGTTGTATAACTCATTTTTTTTTAAATGGCAACATGGTGGCTAGTCGGGTTAAGAAAAAAGAGGATTTTATTACGATTATTTTGATACCATACACTATTAGGTTTTAGAAAAGCTGCCATTAAAAAACTTTAAAAAGTTAACTTGGAACTTTCCTAAAATGAATCATCTTTTGAGAATAAATTTAGATTTAAATGCATCAAGTAGCCTGTGACCAGCAAAACTGATAAAACAAAATCATGCCTTGAAGAAAATTAAAATGCCAACAGCTTCTGCCAAAGTAGGTAAACTAGTTTGTTGTTTAAAAAACATGGAAAATACTAGTTTTACAATGAGTGAAAAAGTTGATATGTTAGATATTATTGTCAGGCTTTCACATTTTCGGAACCAGTTTTGGGTACCTCATAGTGCTGGGTTGGATGACACCGATTAAAATATCTTTGTGCGTAAAGTCGTGCAGCATCGGTTGAATTATTTCTACATTCGCCAAACACTAATAACATATCAACGTTTTCACTCCTTGTAAGACTATTATTTTCTATGTTTTTTAAACAACAACGGGGAGGTCCGCTGTTTCTGTGGTGAAGTTGCAAGAAACTCGATTAAAACTGAACAAACTCATTAACTTTGGCGGACGGTGTTGACATTTCAATTTTCTTCAAGGCAAGATTTTGTTTTATCAGTTTTGCTGGTCACAGGCTACTTGATGCATTTAAATCTAAATTTATTCTCAAAAGATGCTTCATTTAGAAAAGTTTTTTAATGGCAGCTTTTCTAAAACCTAATAGTGTATGGTATCAAAATAATCGTAATAAAATCCTCTTTTTTCTTAACCCGACGAGCCACCATGTTGCCATTTAAAAAAAATTAGTTATACAACTTTAAAGATTAAATTTTACATAGCACATAGCATTGGACCAAAAATAGTAAAGATGTATTTTTCCCAAGATTAAAGAACTGAAATAAGTGATTTTAAGGCATTCATAGCCCTCTAGATAAAACAATAAATTTGGAAAAAAAAATATTTTCTTGGTGACAAAAAGTGACAAGTGACACATCGTTGTATTAAGAATGTTATATGGAGCCAAAAAAAGTAAAAATATACCAGGTGTCCCATTTAAAAATCAAAAGTTTATGTCACTTCCGGTTTAACCGGAAGTTCCATAATGTTGAGTCACCTGTCAAAAAATGCAGTTTTATGTCGTATACAAATCCCTAGAATTTTATTTCATTATCTTGAAAAACAAAAAAGTTAGAGGGGCGAGCCACCTTCCGTGGACACCCGGTATATCATTACTTTTTGTTGAAGTTCGCTTGCGAATCCTGGTTTGGATGCAAATAGTACCGATATGTATAATTCACTTTGAACGCCTGATAACATAGCCGGGATATGTGTGAATATAGAGTTAAAAAAATACATGTATTTAATGATATGTTGGCTACAAACATCATATACAAGTGAAAATAATAGTTAACTATGAAAATTTATTGTGGGGTTTGAGTATGTCAAGTTAAGTAAACGACATGGTCGTTTTGAAAAGATTTTTTTATTTTTAAACTAATTAATGCGGATATAGACTGTCCCGGCATTTTGAAATTATTGTTAAAAGGTAATGCTTGGGCTCAAACTCAAGACGATTCCCATAATAAAATATTTTAGAACTTAAAATTTTAGTGTTGTGATATTTGAAATCGTAAATTTTCCATCTTAAAAAGTGTCAAATTATGGATATTTCCATTCTTCCCTGCATTCTTTAACAATTAAAGCTGCTTTTATACAAATACAGTTTTTCAACAAAGAAATAAAAACATGATTTTTTAAAAGCAAATTTTCCTTAAAGGTCTTTACCTAATAGAAAATCATTATACATCAAATGAGAGACACAGTAAATCAAATTAACGCAAACTTTCCGTAAATGATTATAGTTTCGTTACCTTGTAGCTTCTACAGATGATTGTTGCTAACCAATTTTATCTAAACGCACTTAAATACATATTCAAAATATCGAAAAGGTACAAAAAAAAAATAGATATATTGCATACAAATTTAGATTGCCTGTTGACTTCTATGATGGTCTGAGGCGGAGACTGAGTTTGGACTTACTTTCTGAACGCAGAATCAAATTTGATATATATTTTTTATTTAAATTAGTGAAATGTCCAGATCTTTTACATCGGGTTACCTTTCGAGTTCCACCTAGGGACAGAAATCACTTTCTTTTTGCACTTGACCATCATAGATGCAACTACGGTAAATCCTCTCCCATACCTAGAATTGTTAATAATGGCAACAAAATCAGTAATGACTTTTTTTAACTCTTCCCTCGCTTCCTTTAAGAGAAATATTTCTAAACTTCCACTGTAATTATATTCTTGTTTTATTATGGGAGAGCTAATTTAAGATTCAGTTATCTTGTTTTTCTTTAAACTGTTATAATAATTATTAGTTTGTTAAGTAAAAATTGTTGGGTTTTGCCCGTCGATAAATTAATAAATAATTACGAGAAAAATACTGAAAACTTAGGTAGATGGATAGATAGAAGAAAATACATTCCTACATATTATAACAAGTTCTGTTTAATGATGGTTGACAACCATTCTAAATTCTCAACAGTTCTTTCAATGAAATAAATTTAACAGTGGTTAACAGTTATTCAATTATAATTGAATCTGAAATTTTTTAATCGATTTATTTATAGGCTTTGTAAGTGTTTTTGGCTTCTGTATTCAGTATGTAAAATTATTGTTAAAGTGTTGTTCTTGTAAAATATTATTGGCACATGTTGAACTAGTTTTATAGCAAAAAACGTGTCTTATGTATTAATACGAATTTACACATTATTTAATGATTAATTAGAACTAAACATGTTTTAAACATTTTTTATACTAATATTAAGTTTGTTTCATTTAAAAAAATGGGGGTTCGTTGGGAATTTCCGCAAGGTGCTGTGCTGCATCTTTAAAATAATAACTTATACGCGTTCCAATATCCGATTTCCTATCAAAAATATAGCGAAAAGCACAAGGCCTGGGAAGGTCATATTTGGGGCATAAAACGGGACATCATCAATAATAGCGAATGGCAAATGGAAAAAATGTTGCATACAAAAACAACAAAACCCTTAAAATGCGGTTGTGTCTTTCATCAAGAGTACAAAGTAATTTAAATAAACGCACACAACATCTAACATACATTTTTACCAGGGTTTATTTTCAGACAATTTGAGATTATCGACGCTTACCCTATACCTGATCACAATTTTATATAAGGTAAATTCTATAGATAAAATCACAAATAAACAGGTGTTTCCTTGTTAACAAATATATACAGTTCTAGTATGTCTAAATGTTTAAATCACTTAAACTTACCCTCGTTTTTGGGTTCCTCCTTGGGAGGAGGGGGCTGCTGAGCAGTAGGTGCGCCATAGCCAGGAGGAGGTTGGCCCCACGCATTTTGAGGGTATGCTTCTCCAGGGGGTGCAGGTTGAGTAGGCTGTAAATAAAAGTATGTATATTTATTTTTTACAATTTTGGGATCTTTAGGAATGACAATAGGCAGAAAATTTTTCATAGTTCTACATTAAGAATTAAATTAACACAACTGTCGATATCCACAATTTCTCGCGTCATTCCGTAAAGAGAAAGAAAAATAATGAAAAGTTTCGGAAGCAAAACATGTTCTTGTTTGCTATTGGGCAAACTTGAAGTCTATGGCTTCAAGGGTACTGCTCTAGCTTGGTTTAGATCTTACCTTTCAGACAGATAACAAACAGTTTATTTCAAGGATAAGGAATCAGGAAGAATGAGGATTTCATCAGGCATACCGCAGGGTTAAGATCTGGGTCCGTTACTGTTTTTATTATATGTTAACGATTTACTGATACTGGATATATCTGGTAGACTGACAATATTTGCGGATGATACAACGATTCTCTGGCAGGACTCTGATGTGACTCAGTTGGAGGAAACTATTAATCTCGACATTATAAAGATTAAAGAATGGCGTGACTCGAATTTTCTGTCGCTCAATGTTTCTAAAACGAACTTGCTTTCTTTTGGGTGTCACATTCATAGTGTTGGACCGGAGTCATACGGTGGATAATTCGTCAATAAGCACATTTCTGTGGCATTATATCGACGATAAATTAAAGTTTGTACGTCACATAATTAACCTAAACGCCAGAATATCTAGTGGAACGCTTTAAGGGTTGTATCTCGAGAGTTGGGAGAGTTTATTGCGAGGAATGTGTATTTTGCACCTTTGATACGGGTTTTGTTTCTGGGGATCTTGCTCTTAGCACCTTTTCAGATCGGTATTTGTTTTGCAGAAAAGAGCAATAAGGTGCATTTGTCATGTGGGTCGCAGAATATCCTGTAGACCTCATTTTATAAATTTAAATATTTTAACCTTGGCTTCTCTTTTTATTCTCGATTTAAAGCTGAAATTCAAACTCCCTCAGCAACTGCCACAAGAAGCAAGCACATCATAGCTCTACCCATTCCGTCTTCTACCTTAACAAAGAACTCTCTCTTATATAACAGCAAAAAATTAATTAATCATCTGCCCCTTCGTATACGGAATATTATTTGCGACAAGAAGTTTCGGAGAGAGCTAAAAAAGTTGTTAATTGAGAAAGAATTTTATTCGATGACTGAATATTTTGAGGTATCATTAACTTAAAGTAGGTGTATGTTCTGTTGTATTTGTACGGTGTTATTAATTGGATTACGTCGACTATTGTGTGTGTGTGTTCTGTGGCGCTGGTTGAAACTAAATGGCCAGCTGCTATAATGAGGAATTTTAACTGTAGTTGTGTTCTGGTTTTTAAAATGTTTGTACCAGATTAACCCATTAACGCCCAGTGATACCGTTTGGTATCGCTAAATCAGCCGTTACTAAGACATCGGCCATTTTGTGGGTGGTAGTGGGATAATAATTCTGACTAGTGCGTTAGTTGCGGAAAGCATCTTCAGTTGTGTTTTAACTGTCTTTGAGTACAATTTTCGATTTGTGAACAAAAAAACACATGTTATTTTACCGTTCATTTTACGTCAATAGAAAAATATGGACATTCCCTTGGAGAAAGTATAGTTTTTCAGTTATAATATATTTTTTTTTTAATACAAGTATTGATATTGACTAAGTAATATATATATAAATAAAGCCCTCTATAACGTATATCTTATTTTTCAAAATTCCCCTGACTTTACAAAATGGGCCCAAAACATACTGATACCATATGGTATCAATGGGCATTTTCACTCTATATTTTTATTTTTTTTTACAGGCATGGATTTTCATTGTCTGAAGCTTTAGATATGGCATACGCTAATGACGATACGGAAAATCAAATAGACGAAATATTTATCGAGCCCCCTGATCCCAATGTGGACACCGATGAAGATTCCGCTGGCGTTAGTTAGTTCTCCTGGACATGACAATATTGGTGCAAAGTTAATAAAAGATCATCACTTACACATTATAAATCCTCTCAGGCATATCACAAACCTAATCTTCTAGCAAGGGGATGTTCCGGATGACTTTAAAAAATCAATTTAGTCCCAATCTACAAATCTGCCAACAGAACTGAAATCGGCAATTTTCGCCCAATAAGTCTAATAACGACTTTTACCAAACTTTTCGAAAAATGCCTTAAGGATAGACTGTATGACTTCTTCGTAGAAAGCAAAATCCTAAACGAGAATCAATTTGGCTTCCGAAAAGGGATTAGTACCGATCATGCTACTTACAAACTTGTTGACTATGTGAAATCAAACTTGGAAAGAGGTAAGAAATGCGTGGGTGTCTTTCTGGATCTTGCAAAGGCTTTCGACACAGTGCCTCATAAAAAAATGCTAAAAGTGCTTGCGCACTGTGACGTTAGGGGTGCGGCGTTAGAGGTTTTTCACAGCTACTTGAATGGTAGAACGCAGCAGGTTAGGATCAGGGACGTTTTGAGTGAACGTCAAGAAATCCATCTGGGAATACCACAGGGCACTGTTTTGGGCCCCCTCCTCTTCTTCATATATATTAACTCATTGCTGAAAATTGACATACAAGGACTAATTATATCATATGCCGATGACACCGTTTTAATGTTTGATGATGATACTTGGCAGGGGGCAAAATATAAAGCGGAAATTGGTGTTGGTATGATTAAGGACTGGCTGGACTTTAACGAATTAACCCTTAATATAGATAAATCAAAATACATAGCTTTCTCACTTACCGATGTAAACAGACCGACATTCAACTATTTGCAATTACCAAGAACTGGACTCAGGATTGAGGAAGTCAATGAAATCAAATACCTAGGTGTGATCGTCGACAAAAATTTAAAATGGACAAATCATGTAAATAACTTGGTTACAAAAACAAGAAGACTAGTTAACAAGTTTTATGAGCTTCGTAAATTCATGAATAAAAAACTCATGGTATCAATCTATAAGGCGCTGGTCGAACCCATCTTACAGTATTCCATTGTCGTATGGGGTGGTCTGTATAGCAGTGCACTCGAACCACTAAATGTTGTACAAAATTACATATTAAAAGTTATCCAATTAAAAGAAAAACGTTCTCCAACTGACCACCTATACAATGAAAATATACTAAATATTAGAATGCTTTATTTCTACAACATCTGTCTCTTCTTATATAAAAACATAAATTAACAAAAAAAACTTGAACAAACATACCAAACCAGACAAAAAGCAAACCAGAATTTTGCTGTTCCGTACTATAGAAGAGATGGTAACCAAAGATTTGCCACTAGCTTAGCCCCAAAACTATACAACTCCCTACCTATCACTATAAAGAATATCAGTAGTTATAGAGTGTTTGCTAAAAAATGTAGGTCGGTTATTTACACCAATTATAGGGTTTATCTGGACTTGTTATAATTCTCAGCATTTGTGTTCTAGGGGATCTCCTCTTCTTCTTTTTTTTTCCTTCTCACTCTCCCTTTCTTTACAATTTTGATAGATTTCCTATTACATGTAGGTTGTTTTATTGGATTTTGATTTATATGTTTCTGGAATAACTTACTAATTAAGATTTACTCTGCATGTACAGGTTGTCTGTGATCTAGATGCAGTATATATGATATAATTTAGACTAAAATTTGATATGTATTTGTCGTATTCGTTGAGTATTTATTGTAATTTTGAAATAAATTGAATTGAATTGTTGTTGTGGAACAGTAAAGCGATACTCCCAAAAAGAAGAAAAAAATGTAACGGTTAATCGCCCTTATTTTACTGCTCAGTACAATAGTAATATGGGAGGAAACGACCTAATGGATGGATGTATTGCCAATTATAGAATTGGTGTACGCAGCAAGAAGTGGTACTGGCCAATCTTTTCCAGTAAACAATGCATGGTTTCTGTATAGGAAGAATCACAACAAAACCTCCAACATATAGAGTTTAGAAGGGAGTTGGTCCAAGTATACTTAGCAAAATCAGCAGGTCCTGCAAAAGCGTCGGTTTCACGCACACTTCTGCCAGGTATTCGACATGACGGATGCAACAATGTGTTCTAAGTGTGATATAGGTCTTTGTGTAGTCTGTTTTGCTAATTATCACACAATGTAAAAATTTAATTTTAATAAGTCCATAAATAAATATGTATTTTAAAATTGTAAATACTTGTATTTTATAGTATCCTATGCGCCCAGTGATACCATATGGTAGCAGTCATTTTCTTAAAAACTGACGTAAGATATTTTGTAAAATCTTTTTTTTTTTGGTAAATTCCTACTCATATTAACTCAGAAAAGTAAAAATATTTAAAATAACTAACAAAAAATAATTCTGGGCGTTAATGGGTTAATTTAAGACTTTTTAATTATAATTTTACGTTTAATTTTAAACCATGCTTTGTCAATTAGAGTATGTTCTTATGATAATAAAGCTGCATTTAACTTTGACTTATTCGACGAATTATTTACAATTTATATGAGGAAAATACCATAGACATATAAATAAGAGATATCTAAATTTTATCTCGATCAAACATCGTTTTTAACAGAAATCAATGATGACATAATATGGCTGATTGCCCTAGATCTACCGCCTGTATTGGAAAACGATGGTTATATTAGATCAATATGTATGGGTACCTGTAGTTCTACACATTATTCTTGGGCTACGAGGTCTAAAGGGGCAGAGCGGTAAAATGCAAAAAAATACGGTTTTAGCAGTGACAGCCTGAGCGTGCACACTTTGATGTTTTCGGTCTTAAATTAAAGCGATCGTCCATGATATAAATCACCATGAAACATAAAGTCATGTTACTCCGGCCCTGGCAGATGGGCGACTCAAGATTTATTGGTGTGTTCGTACCACGGATCAACGTGACATTATTAAATATTATATGTGATAAAAAAAAGACATAATATTAACCGGGCGCCCGCTACCGTGAATATAGCTAGGTTGCCAGATTTAACTAGATTATTGGTTTTATCAAGACTTCTTTAAATATACTATTATACTATAAGTCGGAAATAATAGTCAGTGACATCAGTCACTAGTTCGGAAATAACACAACAAGAGCGGCTTAAAATAATAAATACATCTTTATATGAAATGCTCGCAAAATGCCGCTTATTCTAATGAGGGCACCACATAGACAATTTACCTTTAGATAGGCAAACAATAATCACGAAAGTGGCAGTTTTATGGCCTCGCGCATGTAAACAAAGCTAGACACTATTAGACATGCGCACTACAACATTATCGTTTGACGAATGGGGAAAATAGACAGGTCCGGGCTTTAAAATTTAAATTCTTGCCAAAAAATTGAAATTTCTTCTAGTGATTTCTGATATTTTTAGTTGTTGCAAACCTCATCAGATTTTGAGGATATAAAATTGTTTTTAAGGGTTTGTTCCTAAAATTTGTTTAAAAATAATTCGTCGTCGTGTTTTTAGTTCGAAAAGGAAGAGAACAAGAACAAGTGAATTAAACTAGTCTTATAACATCGAATATAAAAACAAACAAAACCAGCAAAATAACCAATCTACGGTGTTATCGCCTACCTAACCTCAAGTCAAATATTAGTTGGTATATAACTTATTTGTTTTGTTTGTGTATTGATTTTTACAATTTGACAAAAACTTGGGTACGTGTAAAACATTTTCAAGCAAAGTTTGTGTTCAAGAATTTGAAAAGTTTTTGCCCGAGAAGTTGACTCGTTTTGGCTTTATTAAAAGCTTAATGTCGGGATGTACAGATTTTAACCAAAAAATTAACCAACCAGCAACTTTGACAGAACTAATTTTCTCACAATCAAACACAATTCACTAAACTACACAAAAACTAGAAATCCGTAAATATTAAACACCCACAATCCACGATAGCTAAGAAAACTACAAGGAATCCACAGAGAAACCTTGAAACGCAACAACAAAAATGGAGGCCGAGCCGGTTCTGCAGAGTATCTTGAGCATGTCGATTATTGTCGATAAAGTAGGAGAGGCCGATAACACGAGGTTTGTGCGCATGCACGAAGGTGTCCAGAAGGAAGCCAGCTGACCGGCGAGTCATGCGCTCGGATGTATTTTTTCACCCATAAAACGTAACTTTTGTTTGCGCAGGAGATAAGCTTTACGTATCTAAAGGTAAATTGTCTATGGGACACCAGCGTGTCGACACAAAACATGCATCGCTGCCAAATTCATTGTGGCCCGTTACAGGAGCTTACGCGGAGCATTTGACGCAGTTCTATGTTAACAGAGGTTCGCGATCGACGGACGTAATTGTACTGATATTTTACGACCACCAGGTGGACGTTGCAACGTTGTAACAGTAAACGAGCATGGGCCTTGTCGAGGCCTGTTGAATAGGCGCGCTTGCGGGTTTAGGTAATTGTTTTGTTTTTGTATTGTTAATTCAAAATATTAATTTGTAAAATGGAACAGGGCGAAGCTTCGACAAGTCTTGGCCCCCTTGCGAAAAAAGGTGAAAAGAGATTTAACTGTGGCCGAACATGCGTTGGTAAAAACCGTTTATGAAAGTATTCGTGCTCGAAATCCCGATTTAGGCGCGGAGGATACAGCAGAATTGTACGGAAATTTAACACAATTATCTTCTCGGACAGTTTTCAGATCACTTTACATTGATAAAAAGAAGAAAAAAAAGAAACAAGAGGTAGAAAGAAAGTAATTCTTCTTCGTTTTTGAATCTAGGAAGACTGGCGACTACCATGAGGATATTAATGCTGAAGTGTTTGAAAAGTGGTTTGCGTCCGTACTGATGTGCGTGGAGCCCGGTTCGGTAATCGTAATAGATAATGCGCCGTATCACAGTCAGCGAGTACAAAGAATACCCACTTCTGCTTGGCGAGAAGCCGACATAATCGACTGGTTAAAATCAAAAGACAACATACCATTTGGTGAAAATATGCTTAAAGTACAATTGCTTGATATTGTCCGTGGTCATAAAAACAAGTAAATTAAATATGTTGTCGATGAAATGGCGGATAAACGTGGTGTTACTCTATTGCGATTACGGCCATATCATTGTGAATTAAACCCTATCGAACTTATATGGGCCCAGATAAAGGGTGAAGTTGCCAAAAAAAACACAACATTTAAATTAAATGACGTTAAATCTTAAACGAAGCTATTGATACCGTTACAGCTGATAATTGGCAGAAGTGTATCGGACATGTGATAAAACAAGAACAAAAAATGTGAGATTCGGATACTACGGTCAAAGTTGTAGTTGAACCTCTTATTATCAATCTTGGTTCCGAAAGTAGTAATAGTAATGAGTCTGAGTCAAATTCTCTACATAAGTGACCTGAACCAACACATCAAAACAAAAATCTCTTACTTCGCAGATGACACCAAATTGTACTGTAATCCCACCTTTGATCTTGCACGCTTTATTGAGGACATAGCAGCAATAGAAGCCTGGACTGAGACCTGGCTGCTGAAGCTGAATGGAGAGAAGTGCACCGTCCTGCACATAGGAGCTAAAAACCCACACAACACATACACCATGGAACACAATTAAAAAGTGTGGAAGAGCAAAAAGACCTTGGGGTACTAATGCGGGCAGACCTAAAATGGGAATCTCATATAAATCAAATTATAAAAAAATGTAACTCGTTTATTTACCTAATACAAAGAGCATTTTCCAATAAAACGATAGAATTCATGAATAAGATCTATAAAACATATGTTAGACCCAAACTTGAGTATGCTCATGCAGTGTGGAATCCGTACTACGCCAAGGATATAGAGGCCCTGGAAAGAGTCCAGAGGAGGTTTACCAGGATCCCAACAACCCTGGTAGATACACCCTACAACGAACGCCTCTCAGCTTTTGGGCTGACCACACTTAAAGAGAGAAGAGACAGGGGAGACCTGATCGAAACATTTAAAATCCTGAATAACAACTACTGTGATGACCTTAATCTAAACTTCTTTACTTCAAATACTAATGAGCTCAGAGGTCACGCACAAAAATTAAAAAAGGAGAAAAGCTCTCATCTGATACGAAAAAACTTCCTATCTAACCGTGTCGTGTACAGGTGGAATGCCCTTAATGAAGAAACCATCCTTGCCCCAAATCGGAACATCTTCAAGAACAGGCTTGACAAAAACCTGGAAACAATAAATGGCATCATGGTGCACTATCTTTAGCTGGCTCACCCCCAACCAAACAACTAACTGTGATAAATTCTGTGATAAAATCTGTAATCGAGCTTGTAAATGTCCAACGTTGTGTCTAGTCGCGCGTACCTTGACTGTGAACTGTACCTAGACTGTGAACTGTGATGTGATACTCTAATTGTTGACTATATAAAAGTGCCTGAAATAATAAAAACTAAAAATAAACCAAAGACATAAGTGCACACAGCAGTCTCATCGGCTTCAGCCGCTTACTGCTGTTAAACATAATAATAATAATAATAATAATAATAATAATAATAAAAATTCGGATCAAACCTCCGATAACGAGTGATAAACTTAAAATTTTATTGATTTTTGATTTAAACTTTTGATGCAACTTCCAATATGATGTTTTATAAGAAAAATGCCTTATCATCCATGACACTTTTTTCCTAGGCTTAATAAATACATAATACTATTTGTTTGTATTACAATTTTGTTTCTTATTACTAGACTTAATTTTGAATATACGTTTTTTTGCACATTTTGGACTAAAATCATGCATTGTTACGCGCATAAACTTTTTTTTTAAATTTTTTGAAGTGCATATTTGCCTAAGTCTACTTATTACTATTCCATTATAGTTATAATAAAAAATTAATTTACAAATAAATTGTACCCGCCACTGGAATTTCCTTCTCTCGTTCCTTACTCCTCTTGGTGCGTCCTAAAACTAAGAATGAGTCACTGACTATTATTTGCGACTTATAGTATAGATCTATCACTTCGGGAATTTACTTTAAACGATTGGTATTATTTCATATGTGAAAAAATATAAACAGCCTATATTACAGGTGGAGAAGTATAATATGTACCTTGGTGAGATAGGTAAATGCGAATAAGCTATTTATAATTAATATTATATTGAAATCATTCAATTATTATTATGAGATTTTTGCATCTATTGTAGTAGTTATCACATGCAAATGTTTATCACAGTAAAATGTTCATCTTCAATAACATCACAGTGTGTAATGGACGAATGAATTGTTCCATTGGATAATACCTCTGTCTAATCTGTTCTTACATTAATTAATGGAATGAAAAGGGTCTGTTTAGGACATACAAAATTTAAAAATCTTGACGACACGCCCATGTATGCTTATACCAGACAATTGAATAATCTACCACTACCCATACCCAAGAGCACACCCTCCAAGAACTCCTTAATAATGAAAGTATTAAAATTTTTAACCATCTTCGAAGATATCAAGGGCTCCTCAACTCTAAGGAGTTTTAAAAGGTCTGTATCATAATTTCTTAAACGTAAAGCCTACTATAGCTTGGCAGAATATTATAATGATCAATGATGATGCAGGTCTTACTATCTTACCTGCCTCTTGGTTTAGATTGGTGACTTTTTAGGTATTGGTACTATGTATTTTAATTGTTGACTAGGATTTTTTAATAAGTTTTTAAATGATTTTATTACTGTGTTAAGTTATGGTTATTATTTTTGGTCACTGTCTACACTTTATGTTTACATATATACTGTATGTTATATGATCTTTCATTCATTCTTATTTTTATTTTATTGGTTTATTATAATAATAATAAGTTTATTTAAAATTTAATAATATAATAAATCAAATCAAATCAAATCAAATCAAATCAAATTTTATTTCCCAAAACAAAATATATGTTATAAAATATGTTTATGTTGTCTTTGATAAACTTATTCTTCAATCCCCTGAAGCTGAGCTTGTTATATATTGTTAATATTACTCATATTATCTATAGAGCTTTGTCAACAGGTACTATGTATTTATATGACAATAAAGCCTGTTTTGATTTGATTTGAATGGAGGTTGCATTGACTGTCTCTTCACCGAGTAGGTTCTAGTTGTATACAACGTAGTTGAAGATAAAATTCCTGCACTGAAGCTTGGCGCATCTTTCCTTTGAGAGTTTCATGTTGTGGCTCTTAAGTGGTTGGTTTTCTGATGGCTGGAAAAAGTCTAGGTTGTAGGAGTAATGACCGGTGATTATTTTAAAGGTCTTAATTAAGGGGCCTCAAAGCCTTCTTAGATGAAGAGTTGAAGGGTTTTGCAGTCTCTCTCGATATGGTAATTTTTTAAGTTCAATGACTAGTTTGGTGGCTCTACGTTGGACCCTTTCCAAAACTTCAATGTCTTTTACATACTAATATCATTGTCGCACATTGCTTGCATAGCCATTACATTTTCTTTTCTGTGGGTAAAATTGGTGCTCAGTGCCTAGAGTCTGTTACCAATTGGTTCAACTTCAGTCAACTCATATAATCTTTGATTGAATGGATTGTGCAGGGGATCTTTGGATGTCGTATCTTGGTAATGGAACGTAGAGTTGTTGTTTCTGCTTCTTGTAGGTTTTTGATTGCTGGAGATTGGCATTTTGGATAGAAAGAATAACAGTATTCTAAAGGGGGGCGACATATTGACTGAACTGCAGTTTTTATAAAGATACCTTGCTGTTTGCAAGTTAGGTTTTGAAAGTGTTCACCCCTTGTGCTACATTTGGCTTAAATAACTTTTGAGTGTTGATTAAAATTTAGATTCTGGTCTAATGTGTTACCTAAGTATTTGTGTAATATTTAAGGTAATATTTTTAAAAGAAATTTTAGTTTATAAAATTTTCATTAAAATCTCGAAATCCCAGGATCACAATGTTTAACAGGATTTCATTAACTAGTACCTAATAATTAACTTATTATATGTCATTACCTGATATCCATATCCTTGATATCCATAGCCTGGACCATAGTTCTGCATATATTGATAGGAGTTATCGTATCCAGGGGGATACGGATTGCTCTATAAATAAAAAAAATACATCAATAATAATTTAATTATAATAAATAAAAATCATTAGGTATAGCAGGTGAAATTCAGTACCCATCCATCCAGTGTAGAAACTCACTTAACTATAGGGAATACAAATATAATAGTCGAATCAATGACCTTCTTATTGAAAAATAAAGAAAAAATTTATTGGAAAACAATTTAATAACTTTTTTACTTTGTGTTTCTTTTATTTTGTATACCTACCTACTATTTAGGCTTTAAATGTCCCTATACTTCGATCCTGTTTAAAAAAATTTTGCTTGTAATGTTGGCTCGAGTGTTTGCTTTACCTTTTTAACAAGAATAATTCTTTACTTATGACAATAAAGCATGTTTCAAATTTGAATAACAATAAGGAATAAATAAAATTAATATTTGTAGGGGCTGATAGCAAGTTAAAGCTCTTATGGAGTAAGTAGGCCGAGAGAATAAAAACAAATGGAAAATGAACAACTAGTTTCCTAAACACAACTCCTTGAAAAACAACACTTCAAAATGGAAGACCTCAAAAACTAAGTATTTCTGCCAAAAATCGTTTTCAGATTCATTCGTAATTTATGCTCCAAAATGTATTATTGCTGAAAAAATCAAATCAATTATAACCACATCGTAATCATAAATTTTGAGTGGTGTTTGTATCATAAATATCTACCTAATTAGCTACCTAAACTTTTCCTAATGCTTGCTTTATACCTCTCATTTAAGATTTAAGTTAATTTAAGATTTATCATTTAAACTAAGCTAAGAAATAATTTTGTTAATTTATACCTCGAAAACGTGCCACTAAATTACTACTACTCAATGTTCTTTATTAAACTGTAAGTTAAAATACACAATTCAAAACATACAGCTTAAATGGCCATCGACCGGGGTCCTTCAGCCTTAGAAATATTATATAAACGTATACTAAAGTTATAAATGTAAAAACGTACTTAAATAAATATAAAATGTAAAAAAAAGACAAGTTATATAAAACATAAAATCACAGTACCTAATAGATTAAGAATAATAAATAAAAAATAAATAAAATAAAAAAACTTATACACAACAGTTTAAAAATTTTAAAAGCATTGACAGGTTATAAGTTCAAAATTTGATTCATACGATATAGCTCATTAGTTGTTCCAACGTAGTGTTCTTAGGTTCGACTTCGACATTTTGTGGGTCAGCAATGGGGACTCGCTCAAGGCAATAAATTAAATTAAATGAAGTGTAAAAAAAAGAAGATTTGTCCAGCTGTTGTTACAACAATTAAAGCAAGTAGTAAAAAACAAATCGTAGTCTTCTATGACAAATCACAAGAAGTTAGATCAGGCAAAATAAATAGAGAAAAAGCACTTTATTTGTTGATAAAAATAAAAATTCCGACAATAATTTTAGGTTATTGTCACCTATCAAAATATTCATCTTTCTTCCTGGCCAATCACGGACAGTTGTGGAGAACGATCTAATGCGATTTAGCACGATCTGGCACGATCTTTTACCTTAGTTGAAAGTTGGTCAACTCATAAATTAAATTAAATGATAAATTAGTTTAAATGAGAGGTATAAACGCATGCATAAGAAAATTAACTTTCAACTTTTAAATTCTTAGCTTAGTTTAAATCTTAAATTAAATTAAATGTTAAATGGGAGGTATAAAGCAGGCATTATACTTAACTCTGTTTTCCTCAAAAAAATAAATTTGATATTGTATATGAACCTCCTTAAAGCAGACGCTTTAAAGTAGTGTATACTTACATTATTATACATTTCTGGACCTTTACCAGCTTGGAACAGTAGATTGTTGACAGGAAACCACTGGTCAGATTTCCCAATGAAATCTTTATTCACATAAATTTCTGTTGGCAGCGGAGGAGGCGGTTGCTGAACTTGCTCTGTAATTCTGTAATAACCATCAGCCATAACTTATTAATCTGCTAAATACTCAAATCTAAAATACAAGCATTTACAAAATTTTAAATAGTGCGCCGGACAAAAGGACGCCATGAAAAGTTGACTCTAGAACCGGAAGGAAATATTTTCTTACAGCAAGTATACATGGGTAATAAATTAAAAAACATGATGACAAAGCAACAAAACTTACACAATGGTATTTATTTCTGTATACAACTTACCACAAAAACTTTTTTAACAGTTTTTATATTCACAAAAACCTTTACAAATTTGACATGACAGCAGCTATAAAGAACTGCCAACAAAATGTCAATTTAAATAAATATCCCTAGGTAAGTATAGGGTCTTTGCGTTTTCACCAAAATGTTTAATACCTTGTCGTTTGACATTAGAAGCAGATTTGTGGTGATAAGCTCGTGGGCTAACGAAAAAAAGCCGAATTCCTTTTACGTTACTTTTCAAAAGCAAAGCACAAAAACGATTTTTTCCTCCCCCCTTGCCTCGGTTAAGTATGACCCGCTCTATTTCCATACGAACTATACGAAGTTAATCGCGAAGCGTTTTGTTGTAAATATTACATTTAGAATTTTATTGCGCCGATTTACTCGACTTCGAGGGGTGCTGACTACTAATAGGCAACCCACCATACATGCGATGAGCCGACAAGTGACGAGACGAGGACAACGAGAGATCAGAGAAAAAGTAGCGATGAAGAGAAGAACTGAAGAAAAGAGACGCGCCGTATTTTTATTTGGTTTGATCGTTCGAAATAGTGCCCAAAGTGATCATATTAATATATACATATTGTTAATAACATAACCGATAGTTCTACAACCCAAGTTTACTTGTTTCTAGCTTAATACATTCGTTTAGTAAGCGCGAAGTGTTTTACTCCCCAAACAAATGGACGCCATCCCGATTCCCGACTAGTGGCGAATTAAATTAAGGACCCAGGGAGCATAATAAAATAGACAACATATCTCAGAAGTGCGATTCAAAGGACAAAAGCGACGGAAAAACCCCGTGAAAATCGAAACAAAATAACCAAAGTTTTGTTCGTTAAATTGCGAAATTCCTTCGTCCATTTCAAACGAGAGTGTCGTGTCGTCATAATACGCTACCAGCGGCGAGACAAGGAACTAAAAACTAAATAAATCCGCGTCAGACAATCAGCTGTGAATGAACGTTTTTTTTTTGACAGTGACAATCAGCTGTTGAATAAAAATAAATTGTTTCGATTAAAAATTTTCGGCCGTTTAATTTGATAAGAATAACAATTACCAATGACGGAAAACGAGGAGGAGGACGCATTTCGCGACAGTTTATCCGGAGTTTTCGAAGGAAACACACCTTTTAATGATAATATGGGGGCGACAAATGCTGCGGGATTGGATGTTACACGTTTATTTTCAATGATGATGATCGAGAATAGAAAGCGCGATGAATTATTCGAACGAATTCTCACCCAGCAGAACATCTCAAATACGTCGAGTAGCAGTGAGCCACAGTTTCAGGTTATGCCGGACATTACTAAGGGAGTGGAACAGTTTGATGGCAATGGAGATGGAGAGAAGTGGTTAGCAAAAATTGAGAGCATGAAAGCTATACATCATTGGCCGGATGCCTTTGCTATCGAGATTGCCAGATCTAATTTAAGAGGAGGAGCTTATCAGTGGTGGCTAGCACGAAACAGTACTATAAAAACATTTGAAGAATTCAAGATTGCTTTTCAAAAATCATTTATACATGAAGAAGGGCTGCCAGAAAAGTGGGAGAATATGAGAAAGCGAGTGCAAAACAGAGGTGAAACCATAAGTGACTACTTTTATGACAAATTTAATTTATGTGTCAGGCTAAAGTTAAGTTTTAAGGAGACAAAGCAACAAATTTTAATTGGTTTATATGACAGACAGATGTGCAACACCATGTTAGGAAGAAGCCATGCAGATGACGATGATTTGATAAAGGATCTCTATGAGTACGAGAGGGTAGAAAAGGCACGAGTAGACAGAATAAGAAAAAGTGAAAACCCAAGGCAAAGAAACCTGTCAGATTATTCCAGAAATCCAATAGAAAGTTCAAGAAACCAATTTTTGGAACGGAAACCAAATAGCTCAGAAGTTAGATCAGAAAAGGTGAAAAACTACTTACCTGGAAGAGATGAAAATGGAAAACCCCTATGTTTTAGTTGCAAGAAATACGGACATGTTGCAAAATACTGTCAGAATAAAAAACAAAATGAACTAGAACAAAAGTACAATCGGGAAAATACAACCTTGGCCAATACAGTAGGAAATAAAAGTCAGGATCAAGTACAGAAAAAGCAATTTTTAATAGAAGAGACTCAAACCAAGAAAACCGAAGATAAATTCATGAAAAAAGTGACAATAAATGGGCACATAAACACAATAAGTTTCATAGACCCAGGAAGTGCTGTTTCTACCATACAGCAAAGAATCATCATCGAAAATAATTTGACAAGTGAGTCTACTGTGCAAGAACTCTATGGTTTTGGGAATATCCCAGTGAAGTGCAGCTTGAAAACTAGACTCAGTGTGAAAGTAGATGAGGTTGAACAGGCTGTTGAATTGTTAATTGTACCTGACCATATACAGACTATGCCTTTACTATTAGGACGCAATTTTACTGAGGACCCAAATATTGCATATATAAGGATGGGCGAACAATTTATTTTTGGATACGTCAATCAAGAACCATTTAAAGACATAGACATTTCTATGTGTCTTAATAAGGCAGCTGTGACTGTAAGTGCAGATACTGTTCTAGATAACAAACAGATAAACTTTCTTCAAGTGAAAATTCTTGACACAGGCTATGTGTTACCAGTGCAAGTCACTAAACAAGTAACAGTAGTTCAAGGTGACAAAGTAGGGGAAGTTAGAGGACTAAGCCATGGCAGTGATTCAGTGTTGGGTGTCAATACCGTACCATGTGAGGTGTCCAGGCAGCAAAATGTTTTAGAGGTTTGTTCCAGCGATCCTAGCAAGCGACAGCCAATTACTATGGAGATTATATCAGTAGGTGACACTGTGTCCTCACTGCAAAAAGCAGAACTTTTAGGTTTGCTTAATAATTATAGAGATTGTTTCGCTTTAAATTTGTCAGAGTTAGGGTGTACTGACTTAATGACGGTAGATATTGAGGACAATAATATCCCAGTGCGTTTAAAACCATATCGTACAAATCTGGAAGACCGAGAAACTATTAAAGACATTTTAGAAGAGTGGCGTGACAATGACATTATCAGGGACACTGATTCTTCTTACGCGTCACCAGTATTATTAGTACCAAAAAGTACAGGCGAGAAAAGACTAGTGGTAGATTTTAGGCGCCTTAATTCCCAAACGGTCAAGAAAAATTTTCCAATTACGTATCTCGATGACTGTTTTGAAGTGCTTGCAGGTTGTACATTATTTTGTAGCCTAGATTTAATGAGTGGATATCTTCAAGTTCCCTTAAGTGAACATTCTAAACATAAAACGGCCTTCATTACGCCGGATGGTACCGCAGAATTCCAAAGACTTTGTTTTGGACTTTGTAATGCGCCATTTGAATTTTCTAAATTAATGCGGAAAGTGTTAGGAACTTTAAAAGATAATCTAGCGGTGTCATATTTAGATGATGTGTTAGTACCTGCAAAAGATTGGGATGATATGATTTATAGACTTACCCTTGTATTTGATGCGATCCGCAAAGCTAAATTAACTTTCAAATTAACAAAGTGTGAGTTTGCACAACGCACTATAAAATTTTTAGGTTTTACACTTAGCTCACAAGGACTTTTTCCTGGAGATACAAAGTTACGAGCCATTGAAGAGTTCCCAGTACCTAAGAACAAACATGAAATTCGACGATTCCTAGGACTCACTGGATTTTTCAGACGTTTTATTAAAAATTATGCCATAATTTGTCGACCTCTCACTGATTTAACCAAGGCAAAACAAGAATTTATTTGGGAAGAGAGTCAAGAAGAAGGTTTTCAAAAATTAAAATGCTTACTAGTCCAAGCGCCCGTGTTACAGCTATACAACCCAAAAAGTCGTACCGAGTTACATTGCGATGCCAGCAGCCATGGTATGGCGGAAAAGCAAATGCGCTCCATAGTACCTGCTATTGTGACACAAATTGAAGATGAGAATAAATGGGATCGAAACATACACATCATACAGAGAAACTTGAATATAAACATTAATAAAACCACAGGGTATACACCTTTTGAGTTATTGTATGGATACATTCCAGTGTTCGAAGATGCAGCCATTGTGAGGCATGCAAAAAGAGAAGACGAAGATGAAGAAACCAGGGAAGATAAGAGAGAAGGAGCGAAAGAAAAGGTACATAAAAGACAAGTAAATTACAAAAGATATTATGATGAAAAGAGATATAAAGGTGTAAAATTTGAAGTAGGAGACATTGTTGCTCTCCGAACACTTCCTATTCAAACTGGACAACCAACAAAAACCCAACCCAAATACAAAGGACCATTAGTTGTCACTGAACTAATAAAAAGCGACATCTATAGAGTTGAAACGCTAAACGAAGACAGTCCATATTATTCGACAACAGCCCATGTATCACAACTCAAAATATATCATAATGCTACGGATGATACTATTCAAGAAAATGACCTACTAGAAGAAGACGAATTTGTAACTGCACCAATTGATGATAGTACCGATGAAGACAATTCCGAGAATACCGATGTTGATCCCGAGGATGTGTGGGAACCAGATGATACTGATAAAGAACCAACTAAACCCACTGTGAACGAAAATCCATCATATGAAAAACCCAAACGAACTATCAAAAGGCCCGTAAGATTTAAGGACTATGTTTGAGACAAACATAAACCAGGATGGCCGAGTGTTGTAAATATTACATTTAGAATTTTATTGCGCCGATTTACTCGACTTCGAGGGGTGCTGACTACTAATAGGCAACCCACCATACATGCGATGAGCCGACAAGTGACGAGACGAGGACAACGAGAGATCAGAGAAAAAGTAGCGATGAAGAGAAGAACTGAAGAAAAGAGACGCGCCGTATTTTTATTTGGTTTGATCGTTCGAAATAGTGCCCAAAGTGATCATATTAATATATACATATTGTTAATAACATAACCGATAGTTCTACAACCCAAGTTTACTTGTTTCTAGCTTAATACATTCGTTTAGTAAGCGCGAAGTGTTTTACTCCCCAAACAAATGGACGCCATCCCGATTCCCGACTAGTGGCGAATTAAATTAAGGACCCAGGGAGCATAATAAAATAGACAACAGTTTCTTTAACAACTTAGCTCAGCAAAGATATTTATGCCTGTATGCACCTTTACGACTTAATCAGCGTTAAACTTTAACAGTGATTTAGGACAAAAATCACTATGGACTATAGTCGGCTTCCACTTAACTAGGCGCGTTATGAACTTATCATAGAGAAACTTTATATAGTGTTGTCTTGCTCAAACCAAGATTAAAACGGCATTATAAAGATATCCGTATTATAAACGCGATAAACCTATTGGTTATTTATGAATCTGAGAGAGAAGCACATCTAATTTGCAGTAATTATCAAAATGTTTCGAAGAATAATACCGTATTATATAATGTCGTGAATAAGCTCCCTAGTTTTGACAAATGTTTCATTATTAAAAATATTGTGACGTAAATTGTCGAGTACAAATTGGTTTGCAGGTTTTCTGCATCCCCAGGCAAAAGAAAGGGTTCTCAATTTAATAGATTATTTTAAAAATGAAGAAAAAAAGGCTACTGAAACCGGCGAGTTATTAAATCCCAAGTCTATTAAAGAGAAAGTATCGGAAGCACTAAAACTAATTTTAAGATCAATACAGAGGATTGTTCATGAAAGTAGTAGAAATATACCAATGAAGAAAACGCAACGACGATCAAGGAAAACAAAGATTGAAACTTTACAGGAAGGTAAAAAAATGGATGTAAGGAACGTTATATACGACTTACGTATATGCATCACAAGTCGATATAACGCTTTCAGCTCTGAAAGATGCTTTGAAGGAACGAGGTGTTTTGGAAATAGGTCTCAGGTCATTGTCAGCGGTCATTAAAAGCTTAGAATTTCGTTATAGAATGGACTACAACAGAAGATATTTGTGCGAACTACCAAGAATTGCAAGCGAGCGAGTAAAGTTTCTAAAAAAATATGTTGAAAATTATGAATCAAAGTTTAGAAAAGCAGTTTTTAGATGAAACTTGGGTCTATAAAAGTCTAAACATAGATATTGTATGTATTGGCACCAATAAGTTATTTGTACCTATTCGCAATAATATATATAGGTACATCAGTTTAGTTAAATTAAATGTACACAAAAATATTTAAAATTATATACAATGTAAAATGCAGACAAATCCTGATGTTCTAATTTTTATTTATTAAACAATCACCCCTATTTACGGACCAACATTTGATTCCCAAGGATAGTCGCTAGTCAGAGGTTTTACTGTAGGTATATTGTTTATATAATTTTCCATCTATTTAGTTATTAAATTTTTGAAATATAAAACTATTTTGTCAACCGTTTGCAACAACACGAACGCACCCCTGGGAAATTAATTTTGGAACGAGACCCGTCACTGTTATTATGTCATTTTTATTATGACTGATAGTTTCAATCACGACGGGGATGAAGGTGGGATTGGGCAACCCGCAACATCTTGCCACCGGATATGTCAGCCACCTGGCCATATTTGAACGTATGTGCAAAAGCAATTGAGACGTACGTGCGATTAAAATTTGACATCGTTGACGTTTCGTTTTCGTAACCTTTCTTTTTTTAGACCGCCTTGTGGAAATGTTTTATTTTTTTGTGATTTTTATCGCACCGGCATTATTATTTATGTTAAAAATGTCACTGAAGTTCTTAGTATTTCTCTGAGTAAGTACTAAATATTGTATTATTATTATTAAGCTAAAAATATTGCATCCGAGAATATTTCTTTTACTTCCAAATAATGTTTCTTGGAGGGATGATTTTTTATAACCTTGAATTGAAAGTCTGTACCTGACTGTGAAACATGCTAATTTTTATTCTAGCGACGTTACTAATCAGTATTTATGTGTTTCATTTAAAGAATATGATGAAAATACTAGACTTACTTATGCCAGTGACAAACTAGTTCACTTACTCGATGTAATTCCACGAGAAATTGTATCGTTTCCTTAATAATAGTGCATTGCTCACTAGAAGATACATTTTTAGATATTTATGGAAATGAATTTCAAAAATTTAACTTCTGTGAGCAACACGACATATGTAATGAAATTGTTAAATTATATGTTCGATTAACAGTTTACAAATATTTAAGAGATAAAAATACTCAAAATCAAACTTTAAGTGCTGGACACTATAAAAAGCATAACATTTTTAATAAAAGTAAAGTTAATGACCCCAGTTATAAAAGATTTAAAACCAATTAAACAGTTTTCTCAGTTTCTATTTAAAAATAATTCTTGTTTTAAAACATTTTACTAATGTATGAGATTATTCTGCCCAATTTTTTTTTGTTTCATGTTAATGCACACCTACAAGACTAGCCTAATGTTGACCTCCACCGGATTAAGACTTGCCCCACATGAAGACCTAATTTTAATAATGACCAGCCCCATAGTGCAAAATTGAAAAGCATAGGCAAGGAAGCCGTTGAACGACACCACGGTGACTCTAAACTTGTACCTACTAAGAAGGGTGATATAAGAATCACTGGTAGATACCTTAGATGCTTCCTTGGCTTATATTTTTGTACAGGCCCAGGAAGTTAGTCGACTCTGAATACCACCTTTAATCCCTTAGGAAACTTTTATTTTTGATAGTACAATGTTCCGTAACTAGTTCGTACCAGAAGTTCATATAGTTATTAGAAATTCGTCTTGTGTTAGACTCATTGGAAGTTATGCCTTCTGCATTAAGATCTTTTTGATCTAAACTTGAAATAAATTATAAACAAAATATGGTCGTTTTTTTTTTCTAGAAGTCTTATTGTTTTTTATAGTAAATTAATTTTTTTAATGTTGTTTGCTTTGCTGTTTTTAATCGTTGAATAAACATAATTTGTCTCAGAAAATTAAAAAGCAAAGTAAACAAACATTAAAAAATTAATTTACTAACCTGCAATTAAAATTAAGCGTTCCCCCGCCTTCCTCACCCCCTGCCACCTAACATGGCGATCGGTTAAACGTCATTCCCGTTTCGTTCAATTAACATGCAAATAACGTTTCTCTTAGTTGGTGTTTTGTGGTTTCAATATTTCAAATTAAATGTTAACCTATTAACATTCAATTTTATGGAAAATCAGCTGTCCATATACCGCCATATCGGTTTTTATATTTTGAAACATTTTTGAACCTCTGATTCAACTGATTTAATTCAGGAGGTCACGTGCGCCTAGTTAACTAGAAGCTGACTATAGCAAGTTATAAAATTGACCGTGATTATGGCTGGTCCATAGCGATTCATGTCATATATCACGGTTAAAGGTAATGGTGCATACCAGAATTAGTTTGCTTAGCTGTTTAAAAGAAGCAAAAGTATCATGGATCAAAACGTTCGACAAAAAAATATCGCAACTTTCTGGTGTCCAAGGTTCCTCTGTTGCCCTGGAGCGCGAATAGTTTAAATCCATTGTTGTGCTATCTGTCTAACTAATTCCCTAAAATTTAAGTAAAGTAAAAAAATTACTCTAAAAACAATCTTGCACAAAAAATGTTGTAAAAGCAGACCAATTTACAATCGTCCAAATTTTGCTGACGAATGGCGCTTACCGCATACGACGCCAAAAAGAAGTGAAAAGAAGAAGAATTTTATGTTTTTTTTTGAGGTTACGTAGTAAAAACATGGAGAGTAGAAAAGTTAGTTTTACAGATTTAAATTTAAAAAACTGGCTAATAAAACAATGTCATACTATAGGTAAGAAAGATGCTTATATCTGTATTACCAAGTTGTGTCTTATGTTATTTTAGGCGTCACAAATCCAACATCTATACAGACAAATTGCATACCAAAAATTCTCGCAGGAAGAGATTGCATTGGGGCTGCAAAAACAGGTATAAAATGTTATTATACTTTAAATAATGTATTAAAAATTACCTCATTTAACTTTAGGTAGTGGTAAAACCCTAGCATTTGCCCTTCCGATTGTGCAAAAGCTGTGTGATGACCCATATGGAATTTTTGCTCTAATTCTTACACCAACCCGAGAATTAGCTTATCAAATTGCTGACCAGTTTGCTATTGTCGGTAAGCCAATGAATTTAAGAACTAGCGTAATTGTTGGTGGTATGGATATGATTGAGCAAGGAAAACAATTGTCTAAAAATCCACACATAGTTGTTGCAACTCCTGGACGGATAGCAGATCATTTGGAAAGCTGCAATACTTTTACTTTGTCAAAGATCAAGTTTTTGGTTTTGGATGAGGCAGATAGACTATTAGGTTTGTTGTGAAGTAATTTATAAATAATTAAGAAATGTAAGTAGGTGGGGGTAGAGGTGGGGGTAGAATGAAGAATGAGATAAAGTTATAAGTGCTGCACCATTCATTGCTGCTTGCTTAGCAATGTTTCTTTACAGCCTAGGCAAAACCATTGTCAAACTTGGCAAATAAGGCTCCTTTTACAAAGTTTGCCTTATTAAGTCTTCTGAACATTCTTGTCATTTCAATTTTCTTGAATTCAATTCAATTTATTAAACACAATAAGTAAAATTAACATTACTTAATTAATATTTAATTATTGAGATTTATAAATTCTCATAAATTTATTACATTCACCTACTTAGGTGACTAAACATCTGTATGTGCAAAGTAAGTAGGTACACATGGTAGATATACAAGGTGAGACGACAGGAACAAACCAAATTCCAGGAGTGTATTACACGCATAACAGTAGTGTAATTCATGCAAATTATAAATAAAACTGGGGCAAGAACAGGGCCCTATGGCACCCCAATCTTTATAGCCTGTTTATTACGAAATTTGTTATTGATTTTCACAATTTGATATCTCTGCAAGGTAGTTTTAAAGCAGCTTTCATACGGTTCCCTTAACTCCATAATGCCATAGAACACCAAGAGGTCTATTGTGTTGAACCGTGTCAAATGCTTTTGCTAGATTCATGAAGACTGCTGCATATTTTTTACCATTATTTAGATTATTAGTAATTTCATATGTTAAATTGTGTAAGGCATCCTACGTACCACATCCTGGCAAGAAACTGTACTGGTTTTATGATATGATGTTGCCTTCCTTAAAAAAATTAAAAGATTTTCTTTCACACATTTTTTAAATAGTTTTGCTAAAGGACTCTTTATCAATGACTGTTGAGGTACCACTCTTAAAATCGGAGTTATAACAGATAATTTTAAATTAGCATGCAGGATTCCGGTTTTAAATATCCTATTTGAAGTAGTGAATTTATAATCATGTGAGGTTTTTGTTTGATTTTGTAACTACTTATTAACTTTTAATAAAATGTTTCCCTATTATTTGAGTAGGTAGGTATAAGAAAACGAAACAAAACATTCTGGATTTGATAAAAGTCGTCTTGAGATTTTTTGTGAAAAACGACCTTACAGACCTTCATGAAATCGGCCATAAAAACAAATTTTGTTCACTGGATAACAAAAGGTTTTTATGCTGGGCTTTTATGTGGGGAAAAATCTGTTTATACTAGCTTTAATTAATTTTTTTATATATATTTCGAAAAATCATGGTAAATTTAAAAATCCGTTACATGAGAAACACAGTTTAAGGACGTCATTCAATATTTTAAACTCAAGTAAATGATATATCCCAATTTTCAGACATTCGGTGACTGCATAGTAGGCTGGGCCGAAAAAGTGAAAGATTGGAAATTGCAAATGGTATATTTGCCAATATCTGACTATACATCTAAAAGTAATTTGTGGAAAATTTTATTAAAATCCGTAAATGTTTCGCCGCGCCCCCGTGACCTTGAAAATTAGTAAAAAGGCCGATTTTTCAATATTTAATATTTTTTAAATCCAAAATTATAATTTTTTTGTGACTTCTTGTGGATGTGGGAATGTGTATAAAAATAATTTTTTCAATAAAATATTTTTCTGTTGGATGAAAATTACAAATTTGTCCTCAAAATCTTCATTTACACGTAATTTAACGTTTTCAGAGACAAATTTGTAATTTCTATCCAACAGAAAAATATTTTATTGAAAAAATTATTTTTAAACACATTCCCACATCCACAAGAAGTCACAAAAAAATTATAATTTTGGATTTAAAAAATATTAAATATTGAAAAATCGGCCTTTTTACTAATTTTCAAGGTCACAGGGGCGCGACGAAACATTTACGGATTTTAATAAAATTTTCCACAAACTACTTTTAGATACAGGGTGTTACAAATTCGAGGGCCACCATTGGGATCTGGGAAATGGTAATAGATACGGGGAAGTTTAAATTAGGGCAAAGTTGCGCAATTCAATGCCCATCAATATACCGTCAAGAAGATTTGTCCATTCCGAGTACTTCCGAAGATATTCGATAAAATCCGAATTTAACGTTTTTCATTTATATGTTTTCCTGCGTTTATTTAAATAGATAATTGAAAATAAATTGAACTTTCTCATTGCCACTTTCTCTCTTCTATTAGACTGTTGTAACTGATTTCGAATCCGACGTTTTGTCTCTGGGCCCCATCATTAATTTATTTTTTTTAAATACGGACCTGGATTTTTTATTTTATTTTTGGAATCACCAAGGCTGATTGCATGATATGGTTGCAGGTGTGGTGGAATGGCCTGCGAGATCTCCAGATTTGACACATTTAGACTTTTTTTTTGTGGGAGGCTTTGAAAAATAAAATTTATAAACATAATGCCAATACATTAGAAGAACTTAGAGCTAGGATTATTGAAGGATTTAGGTCAATAAGGAGAAGGTCGATACAAAGGTCCACTGAAAAAGTAAGGAACAAAATTAATCGATGTATACGTGCAAACGAAAATCTTTTTGAACATCTTAGTCTTAGATAAAATTGATTCTTTTTAGTGAATGTGTAGGTACCTACCTACCATTATTTTCCGATTATTTCTAGAATTTAAGTAAACTATCATTAATTAAAAAATAAACAAAAACAATATTATAAGATCTTTTTATTAGCTTAAACTTTTGAATCCTAATCAAAATAATGCAACCATATCATGCAATCAGCCTTGGTGATTCCAAAAATAAAATAAAAAATTCAGGTCCGTATTTAAAAAAAATAAATTAATGATGGGGCCGAGAGACAAAACGTCGGATTCGAAATCTGATACCACAGTCTAATAGAAGAGAAAAAGTGGCAATGAGAAAGTTCAATTTATTTTCAATTATCTATTTAAATAAACGCAGGAAAACATATAAATGAAAAACATTAAATTCGGATTTTATCGAATATCTTCGGAAGTACTCGCAATGGACAAATCTTCTTGACGGTATATTGATCGGCATTGAATTGCGCATTTTTGCCCTAATTTAAACTTCCCCGTATCTATTACCATTTCCCAGATCCCAATGGTGGCCCTCGAATTTGTAACACCCTGTATATAGTCAGATATTGGCAAATATACTATTTGCAATTTCCAATTTTTCACTTTTTCGGCCCAGCCTACTGCATAGGGCAATAAATAGGTCTGTTTATCTTACAAGATGCGGTGACAAACTATCCGCGTTATCTTCAGTGCGGTCGATTAAGTGTTCAACAAATAGGACATTTTTTTATTAGTTGCACAACCGAAACTTAACTATTGCAGCTGATGCATGTCTGGTAATTATATCGGGTACACTTGAAATGGCTTCAAGTCAAACAGCATACAGGGCAAAAAATATGAAAATTGTTTAAAAATAAAGTTTCTTCTATCAAAAAATAGAGACAAACGTTATTAAGAAAAGGGGCTTAGAATTCAAAAAATATGTTTAATTACAAAATCTATTAAAAAAAGTGTTTATTTGTAAACTTTAAATTTAACGATTTTTTTTTTATATTTAAGTACATAGGTATAATATTTAAAAAAATTTAACACAATTAAATCACTTCTGAACATTTTTCATCAAATTAAAGCAAATTTGTAAAAAATAATATTTTTTCACGGCGAGAAAAATGTACTTAAGTATTGACATTTTCCTTGATATTTTCGTATAAATTAAAAAATTAATTTCCAAAATATTTTTATTAACATTTTTTATAATCAAAGTAAATCTTATTAACAAATATTAGTATAATAATTAACTGTGAAGTTGCAGTTACAGCAATTGCTCTTATTCCAGTAGGCGAAGTTACATAATATTGTTGGTCGAAAACGCAAGAACTAAATTTTCGATTTTTCTTCCAATTAACACAGCAAAACATTTTCTGATACGGTTTTTACCTTCTTTATTACACAATTAACAAAACTGAGTGTACACTTTCTCATAATATAATTTTGATTTAGCGGGCAAAGATTTGATACAACGATCTTCTCCGCATCCGTTATTTCTTGAGGCATCTCACTATCGTTATCAGACATTATGGCACTGCATAAACTTGAGCAAATGTTGTAAATTTCTAGACACGAAACACGAAAAACGATGGATTTGATAATCAATAAATTTTAATTGCAGTTTTTCATGGGAATCCGAACAGGTGTAGGAAAAAATACCTTAAAAGCTATGAATTTTAATTTTAAATTTTTGTTCTAAACACAATAAATACCTAATGAAATGAGTCTAATATCCATATAATTAATAAGATACTTGATAATAATAAACAGTTGTACAAAAAAATTTTCTGTTTTTGATTGAATTTTTAACCTCGACCTAACGGTTTCGGTAAAAATTACCAATTTCTTGTGCTTTTAAAACAACAACTATTTTGCTCACTTAATACAAAAATGTATATTTTGACAGTTTAAGAATTCTCCATAAGAAAATTATTTACTTACAAAACACCTCCTCAAATAATATTAACATTAACGAATGTGTTTGTAGTAACCTTGCAACACACATTCAAGTTTTTGGTTACTTATACAAAATGTAAAACTAAGTAAATTTTATAAATTTGCTTTAGTTTGGTGAAATATTTACAGAAGTGATTGGATCGTGATTAATTTAAAATTATATTGAACCCTAATTAAAAAAATATTATTATACAGGTTAAATTAACCTCAATAATTGAGGCTATGATTTGATATTTCGACGTACTTTTTGATTCTAAAAATTGTTTCTTTATATTATTCAATTTAAGGTATTTTACTGTTGGACGATTTTCCCATTTGTTGACCACACTGTATAGTGATAATGGTTTATGTCAATGATTTAAATAGATCGTTTTTTCTCCTAAAATATTAGCCGTATTATTTTTTACAAGAATACCTTTATATTGTGTAAAAAGGTCATCGGAATAATAATTTTCGGCTAAAATTTTCATGTAACAAATTTGGAATAAATAAACTAAGAACCTCTCCTTCCCCCAGGAACACCCGGACTAAATTTGACGCTAATTCTAATTATCAAAAATTAGCATTCATTAGTAATTAGTTCGTGTGCGAAGACGGCACATCGGTATCTCAAGCGGTTGCAAAGAAATAAAATAAACACTAGTTTTTTGAGGTCTTCTTTGGACGGCCGAGCTTCCTTACAAGACATTAAAGGACCTATATTCATATGAACTTACTTTTATGTTTTTATATGAAGCATCTCCCCTTAAAATTTACGTACGGAGGTTCTGGACACCCTGTATAGCGTATTGCCTTTAGTAAAACACTAGACTCTTTAAAACGCATTGCACGATTAAAAATCGAACGTGTATAAACTAAGAGAATATTGTTCCAAGAATAGCGTTTGAAAAAGTCGCCTAATTTGGAGAAAAACGTTTTAAAAAATGCACTTTTTTAATAAGGAGGTTTCAAGTATTAACCCCTAACCTTTATTCTTTTAGGTGGTGATTTTGATGAACAAATATCAACGATTTTTTCTACCCTGCCTAAATCACGACAAAATTTGTTTTTCTCAGCGACAGTGACAGACACTCTCAACATTTTAAAGGATACCATAGGTAAAGAAGTGTTTGTCTTTGAGGACAAAAGTCAAGGAGACGTTGCTACGGTTTCAGAATTGGAACAACATTACTTGTTGTGTCCTAAGGACGTAAAGGATGCATATTTGGTTGAATTACTAAGAGTGCATAGAGATAATGAGGATGGCAACGTTATGATTTTCACTGATACCTGCATGTAAGGAAAAATACACTGTGTCGAAAAAATGTGCAACCTTTTATGAGAAACTTTTTCGTTCCTCACAAGAAAGAAAGTAATTTATAGCTGTTTAGTAGAATATATAATATATTGTGTATACTATACAATGTACCGGGTGTTCCACCTAAGGAGGTAATCGGCTATATCTCAGAAAGTAATAACACTAGGACTTTGGGAAAAAATATATATCGATAAAAGCGGCCATTGCTGGAAATTATTTTCAAGTTCGAAAAATGACCGCTAGGGGGCGTAAGAGAACTTTCAAAATAGAAATGCCGATTTTCTCTTGATTTTTCTTAATAAAAATATGTTAAAAATTAAGCATTGTATTGTTCATAAAATAATGCAACTTTATGTTAGGAATCGTTTTTTTTCTATTTTCAATAATAAAGTGGTGGGAGAAGGTCAAACCTTTTTCTTTCAAACGCTGATCTCTCTGCTTTGGATAAACCGATTTTATTCAACTTGGTCTTGAAAAAAAGCTCTTCTTTTCCTCTACACGTAGTAGATGGCGTTTTCCGTAATTCCTCAATGAATAAGGATTTTCTCAAAAAAATCAAATGTTATGATATGACTTTTTCATCATATTTTATTTTAGGCTTATAAAGGCTATTAAATAGTGGAATAAAAATCCAGGTCCGTGTTTAAAATAAAAAAGTTGATGATGGTCACTCGAATCCGAAACGTCGGATTAAAAAACTAACCCCCATCAGCTTGTAGAGGAGGAAAAGTTACTATAAGGAACTGAAAACCGCAACGTGATATATTTTGTTAAACTAGAGAAATTAGGGATAATAATAAATTAATATGGAAAAATAGGCCATTTTTTAAAACATTCATTAATCAATTAGGTAAATCACAAAGTAAACTTTGGAAACAAGCAAAACACCAAGATCCAATGAGCGTGTAAATTTACGTATATCAAGTAAGCTTTGGAAACAAAACAAATTTCCTAATGTCAAAAGACATTATTTTTTATGCCAAAATAATTAATAACCACATTCGCAGTTAGATTAAAGACTTTTTGCACCTCTTAATTCGTCATTCTTTTGTGGTTATGGTTATTCTGAGCATGCGCAATGTGAGATCCGCTATGGTTAATAACCATAACGGACTCCGTTAGTTACGGAAGGATAAGGAAGAGCTTATCGTTATCCTTATGGTTATGCTTAAACTGCATGGTTGCCGGAACATACAAAAGTTATGAAGCATCATTGCTATGAATCAAAATTGTGATAAGCAATTAATTAAAATCCAAAGTAAACAGTAGCTTTAGTTATATTCACCTAAGAGTCCCTATTTAGCGATATATTATCTTTTGCAGTATAAGCACATGATATGTTATAAATATACCTAAGAAACAAATCATAGTTAGTTGTATTGTAGCCATTCATCTCGAAACTTGTATCTTACACAAATAAATTGTTTTTTAAAAACAGTTTTTCGTTGGACCGTAACGTAATTGGCGCAGTCGGTAGGATTGACAGGGTAGTTTTTGATTCGAAACGCGTAGTTCGAGGAAAACCAGTTTTTCGCTAGCCTTTACGAAAAATCCGGAAAAACTTGTGCCTAAGCGGAAACCGTGGACATTTAAGTTAGCCTTTGCTTAAACCCGGTAGTGACAATCAAAAAACGAACTTTTTGTTTTAACAATTAACTGTCAATAAAAAATACGTGAACGGACACAGTTTCAAGAGAGGGTGCAATCTACTCCAAGACTTAAGGGAGGAGAACAAAAATCGTCGAATCCTGAGTGCAGAGGGAGGAACAAACATCGTCCAAACTCTATAGGTAGTCCCAGGGAGAAGACAAGCATCGCTTTTCCTATTGGATCTAGACATAAGAAAAGTCAATGAAAACCATCATTTTAGCATTGTAAGTTCCTTTGTACATTTCCTTTTTTTTTCTTCCAGCCTTTTTAGTGTTAAAGTGTTTGATTCAGCCATTTTTTAATTTTATTACTTTTACAAATTTTGTCTCATAATAATTTTTACCAATTTTCAAAACGGAAGACCTTGCAGAATTATTAGGAAATTTGGCAATCGCGCCAGAACCTGATCAAGTTAATTTAATTGAAAATCTTATAGAAAATCAAGAAGTTATGGCAAACGCGAACCCAAATTATGCCTTAATTCGCTATCAAGCTGATAACATTCCAAATTTTGACGGAAACGCAAAACAACTAAGTAGATTTTTACGTTCATGCGAACATTTCTTACAAAACCACCAAGATCGCAATAATGTCGAAGCTCAAATCAATATCTGTTTGTTTGATACAATTATTGGTAAATTAACGGGTAGAGCCGCTGATTTAATAGCCTCGCGTATGGAACTTAATTCTTGGCAGCTTATAAAAGATGCCCTTATTACAACTTTTTCTGACCAACGATCTGAAGACTGTTTGGTACAGGATATAATATGCATGCGCTTAGAGAAAAATGAGCCTATTCAAAATTTCGGTCTTAGAATCCAAGACGCACGAAGTTTATTATTTACAAAAATTAACAACTCTCAAGGAGATGCTGCATTAAAACTTTTAAAAATCACGCAATATGACGATACGTGTTTAAAAACATTTATTAACAGTTTAAATTATCATATGCAACTCGTTGTTAGATTAAAAAATCCCGGATCACTAGAACAAGCCATGTCCTATGTCCGCGAAGAAGAAAACTTTTTAAATTTCAAAAATAGGTCTAATTTTAACAATAAAAATATGCCTACTACACAACAGCCTCAACAAATGAGACCGCAATTAAATAAAACACCTAACAACCCATTTAATAATTTTAACCAGCAATCTTTTTTCAGACCACAACCCCTATTTAGACAACAACCAAATTTTACACCCAATTTTAATCAAAATTTCAGGCCTAATAATTATAATAACAATTTTCAACATAACAACAGTAATAATATTTTCAGAAATCAAAATTTCCATAACCAACCTCAACATAATTTTAATAGACCCCAACTAGTGCAACAACCTCGTTTCAACCCAAGACCATCTTATCCGTTTAACCCAAATAATAATCAGTTCACAAATTCGCGTAATGTGCAAGAAACAATGGATACTACCTCAGGTAGATTTGCACGTGCCGATTCTGTACAAAGACCCGCACAAAGAATTAATAATATGGTAACTCAAGAACTTTTTGATAACAGTTTAAAAAATCACGAAAAAACAGGTGATGACACACCATCAAAAAATTCTGATACCCCTACAACATCAAATTACCCAAATTTAAATATTGATTATAATAATTACGAAAATTATGATCAAACTGATGAAAGTTATTTATCGTTTGAACCTAACCAATACGATCAATATCAAGAAGACAATTTTAACCCCTATGACGACTATAACACCCAAAATTTTCAGATTCCTACGAATATAGACAAAGTGACGTAATATATCTTAATAACAATGTACATTCTAACCTTCCAGTAATTTTTATCCCCGAAATTAACGCACAATTTTTGATAGATACAGGAAGCGGAAAAAGTTTTATTAACCCAAACCTTGCATATCAACTTTACCCCCAATTTATTTTTAATGAATATTTTTCAGTACAAACTGCTCACGCAACTTCAATACATAATGAAGTTATGGATATACCTATATTTCCTTCATTTCAGACAAACGGTAATCACAAATTTTATTTATTTGATTTTTCAGATAAATTTGACGGATTACTAGGTATCGAATTTTTAATACAAATAGATGCAAAAATTAATTTAAAAAACTCAATTTTAGAAACCCCAGAAATACATTTGCCTTTGTACTATCAAAATAAAAATTCAATGCATAATATAACACCCACGCAAATAAAACAACAGCCGATTAAAATAATAATACCACCACGGGCGTCACAAAAAATTAAAGTACCAGTAAAAGCAAATAATGGTATAGGAATTTTAAATTATGTAAATTTAGGTAACGCAGAAATGCCAGAATCCCTTGTTAAAATTATTGATTCTCACGCACTAACAATTATCACCAATACAGGCGAGAACCCATTACAAATCGAAATTTTAGAACCTTTCGATATTGAATTATTAGAAGAAACAGAAATTAATTTTGTCGAAAAAATGGAAACCGATATTGAATGCAACGAATATTTTGACAATTTACAAAAACAAAATTTAAAAAATTTAAGGTTAAGTCATTGTAACAGCGAAGAATATAAAGCCATCCGTGATCTTTGTTATGAATATCGAGATATATTCTATGTAGACGGTACACCTTTAACTTTTACAAACCAAGTAAAACATAAAATTAATTTGACCAATGAAACCCCAATTTTTACCAAATCATATAGATATCCGGAAGTACATAAAACCGAAGTCAAAACGCAAATAAATAAAATGTTAAATGACGGTATAATTCAAAATTCAAATTCACCTTGGTCGAGTCCCATTTGGATCGTTCCAAAAAAGTTAGATGCCTCGGGCAAGCGCAAATGGCGTATAGTATGTGACTTTAGGAAACTTAATGACGTCACGGTAGATGATAAATTCCCCTTACCAAATATTAATGACATTTTAGACAAGCTAGGTAAAGCACAGTACTTTACAACTCTCGATTTAGCAAACGGTTTTCATCAGATCGAAATGAACCCCGAAGATATACCCAAAACAGCTTTTTCAACAGATACAGGGCACTATGAATACAAAAGAATGCCTTTCGGTTTGAAAAATGCGCCTGCGTCGTTCCAACGTGTCATGAACAACGTATTACGCGGCTTTCAAAATGAAATATGCTTAGTTTACCTCGATGACATCATAATTTTCTCAACATCCCTACAAGAACACATCCAAAGATTAAAATCTATATTTGAACGCCTAAGACAATCAAATTTTAAAATCCAATTAGATAAATCTGAATTTTTACATAAAGAAGTCGATTATCTTGGACATAAAATTACCAATGACGGAGTAAAACCAAACCCACAAAAAATTGACGCAGTCAAAAATTTCCCTATTCCTAGAACACAAAAAGAAATAAAATCATTCTTAGGATTAGCCGGTTACTATAGGCGATTTATAAAAAACTTTGCCAAAATATCGAAACCCCTAACTATTTGTTTAAAGAAAGGAGAAAAAGTCGAACATTCACCAGCATTTATTCAATCATTTAATCACTTAAAAGATCTTTTGATTAATGCACCGATTTTAAAATATCCTGATTTTACACAACCATTTGTTCTTACAACAGATGCTTCAAACGTAGCATTAGGAGCCGTTTTATCACAATCTTCACCACCAAATGATAACCCTATAGCATATGCGTCACGCACTTTAAACGAAACCGAACAAAAATATTCGACAATCGAAAAGGAACTACTTGCCATAGTTTGGGCATGCAAATATTTTCGTCCATATTTATACGGTCAAAAATTTAAAATTTATACAGATCATAGACCTTTAGTTTGGCTATTTAATCTTAAAGAACCAAATTCTAAGTTAGTCAGATGGAGACTGAAATTAGAAGAATACGACTACACTATAATTTACAAAAGCGGTAAACAAAACACAAACGCAGATGCGTTATCGCGAATCCAAATGAATGCCTTAGAAACCCAATCAGTTCAAAATAACGCTGGCGATATTAACTTTGATATTGACAAATTTTTACTAGATAGTTACAGCCAATTTAATCCAGAAAATCTCGATCCCGATGACGTAAGTCGAACCCTCGAAGATATTGAAAATCAACAACCCACAACTTCAAATATACCAAAAGTTAATATTATTCAAGATATCCAAATAAATCCACCCGCTGAAAATAATCAATCGGATACCCAACACAGCACAGCCGGTAACGAAACCCTGAAAGAAATACCTCTATTAGACGAAATAATCAATAATAAATTAAATCAATTTATTGTCAAAAAATCCCCATACGACGCCTATGTAAAAACTAAATACGAACGATTTGACGGTAATAGAATAATCCACGCAATTATTCCAGACAACACCCAAGCAATAATTACTTTTCTTAAAGAGAACTTGCAAGATAAAACCACCTACATACATTTCTTATCACCGGAACTTAGAAATAATTTTCAAGACGCTTTAACAAAGCACTTTTGTAATTTTAATCTTATAGAATGTACCAAGTTAATAAACAACGTAAGCGAAGACGAACGGGAAATGATTATGCGATTTTCTCACGAAGGAAAAACAAATCACCGCGGAATACAAGAAACAATAACGCGACTAAAAATTAATTATTATTGGAAATCAATGAAATCGGATATTACCAAATTTATAAATAATTGTGAAATTTGCCAAAGAACTAAATATAATAGAAGACCCCCAGATCAACCCCTTGTACTAACAGAAACACCATCTAAACCTTTTGAAATTTTACATGTTGACACACTTACAGTAGAAAATAAAAAATTTCTAGTTATCTTAGATAAATTTTCAAAATTTGGTCAAGCATTACCATATTTTGGGACAGCTATCTCAGCCTGTCAAAACTTAGTACATTTCTTTTCATTTTTCGGAGTACCAAAACAAATTGTCGCAGACAATGGCACCGAATTTAAAAATGACGTAATGAATGAGTTATTAAAAGCCCATAATATAAAAATTCATTTTACAACACCTTATCACCACGAATCAAATTCACCGGTAGAAAGATTAAACTCTACTTTAATTGAACACCTACGAATTTTAAAAGAAAAAGATAACAAAACGGACACTATTTCTTTAATGACATATGCCGTTATCGCTTATAATAGTACAATTCATTCAAGTACAAAGTACACCCCATATGAATTAGTATTAGGTCATACAGATTCACGTGACCCAATGAAATTAATACCCGCACAAGTATTCGCAGAATACGTCAACAACCATCAAACCAACACAAAAGCTTTATATGATCAAATCAAAGATAAATCAATAGAATTAAAACAAAAAACTATCGATAAAGCCAACAAAAATAAAAAGCCCCAAAATATAACAGTAGGAGCTCAAGTATATAAAAAACAAGACAAACGTTCAGGCAAATTAAAACGCCGTTTTACAGGTCCATTTGTAATAAAAGAAATTTTAGAAAATAACAAGTTACAAATCGAAAACCCAAAAACTAAACGCACGGAAATAATTCACATAAACGAAACTAAAATAATGCCAATTGTTCCAGATGCATCAGACTCGTCCTCATCGGAGCAAACGAAGTAAAAATCCATGATCTAAACAAATATCCAGGACTACTCCCCTATAAACTAGGAACCGCGAAAATTCGTTCTAACCATTGGTCCTTAATTCAAATTTACGATTTATCCCCAATAATCAAAGAATTTTATACACTTAAAAGCTTCTCAAGTAACTTAATAAATAACCTTCAAAATAATTCTAATTATCGCGAAGAGTATAAAAATACCTTCATTCCATTAGTAGCAATCGAAAAAAGAATCGAAAACCAAATTTATCAAATAAACCCGAATTTTAATAAAAAACAAAAACGTGGAATATTTGACCCTCTTGGTTCAATAATAAAATGCATAACAGGTAACCTCGATCAAACAGACGCAGAACGTTATGACCAACAGATTAAACAATTACAAGAAAATCAAAATAAACTTAAAAACATTGCTTTTAATCAAATTACTTTACTAGAAAAGTCAATCAATCAATTTCAAAATACCATATTAAATATTTCCCATAATCAACTTGTTTTAAAATCAAGAATTTTGCAAATCGAAAGCACTATTAAAGAAGTAGCTCTACAACAAAATACCGATCATCAATATTTTAGAATACATGTAGTGATTAATCAAATTACAATGATGTATCAAACAATTTTTGATATTTTCGAAAAAATAGAAATTGCCATTTCTTTCGCAAAAATAAATATACTTCATAACTCAATTGTTAATCCTATAGAACTTATTAAAGAAATCCAAACTTTTAAATTAAATTTGGATACAGACGTACTACCCTTGGAGGCAAATATCGAGAATACATTAAACTTCGAAAAAATTATCGAAATCAAAAGTTATTCGAAGAATAATATAATTACGTTCATTTTAGAAATACCGCTAGTTGAATCAGATGTTTATCACTATTATCAATTATTACCAATACCAATTCCTAATAACCAAACATCCGAATTCTATCTCAACCTTCCACACAAACCTTACCTAGCGCTTAGCAATGCTAAATACGCCTACATGGATCAAAAATGCAGCCAACTGATGCCTAACGAGTACCTCTGCACAGAAGCACACATAACCTATATCAATGACGCACCTCCATGTGCCGTTCAACTGATTACGTATCGATCAAATGCCACTACATGTCAGCCATTCCGCATCAAACTTCAAGATGTACAAATTACCAAAGTAATTGATGGAAAATGGATAGTTACGGTACCCAACCGCCTTGTCGTTCCAATATCCTGCCAAAATTCCAAAGACAACACGCCACTGTTTGGATCATACCTAATTGAAACATCCAACCAATGTAGCCTACAAATTAAGTCAATAATTCTACGCACTTATCAACCAAGCCAATTAACCTATAAAGATGTCTCTCTACCAGAATTGGACCTGCCAAAAGAATATTTTAATCAAAACGAAAAAATATTCAACCCGCCGTCCCTGGACCTGAATATTGTCAATTTAAAAGAAACAAAAGAAATTGAAGCCCAACTTCAAGAACAGAAGAAAATAATCAATGAGATGACCACACCGATATCTATGGAAAGAATCAGTTTTTGGACAATCTTATTGTATTTACTAATCATAACCATTTTTATTTTTTCAGCATATAAATTATGTAAAAATAGGTACTTTAGGAAACCTTCAAAAGCCCCTATTAACGACGACATAATTATTTAAAACTTTCTTATGCTTTTAAGAATAAATATATTATTTTATTAATTTCAAAAATAAAATAAATTTTGAAAAATCACACCCATAAGGGTATGCTTTTAGCTAAGGGCGGAGGAGTTATATTCACCTAAGAGTCCCTATTTAGCGATATATTATCTTTTGCAGTATAAGCACATGATATGTTATAAATATACCTAAGAAACAAATCATAGTTAGTTGTATTGTAGCCATTCATCTCGAAACTTGTATCTTACACAAATAAATTGTTTTTTAAAAACAGTTTTTCGTTGGACCGTAACGTAATTCTTTACATGGCAATAAACGATCATAACAAAAAAAGTGGATTCTTTGAAAGAAATCAAATGGACCTGGGTGTACTGGGTAGATTTTTCTTTTTTTTATATATTTACGGATTTATATACTTGACTCAATCTGCCTTTGTCGCTTCAAGAAGCGGTTGATATTATCGCCGTTTATTTTGAGTGTTTTCAAAATGCGACTGTTGCTGCAAGGATATACGCTCTTAGATATCCTGAAAGGCGCCGGTATGGAAGCAGAATGTTCACTTGCCTAGCCAATCGCTTCCGTACTACAGGAAGTGTTCGTCCGTTACGCCGCAGAAGGAGTCGTACCGCCAAAACTGAGGAACAGTATTTCGAATATTGAAAGACCATAGGTAATCATTAGATTGTTGTTATTAGTAGCTTCCTAATGTAGGTATAGATATTAAACCATCCATTAATCAATATAATCAAAAATTCATAAAAAACTTTATGCATGATTGATATTTTTGACATTTAATAGGAATATTAACTACCCATTATTGTTTTTAAAAGAAACAGTTGTTTTTCGCTTAGGTATTATAGCCTGCCAGGTTATAATAACGCGTCCGCGTAAATAGTTCCAATTAATATTTACATTATAGGTTACATCCCTATCATATTGCGTTGCATCAAGCTCTGACCGTCGCAGACTACGATAGAAGGCTAGATTACTGTCATTGGTTCATAAATATGATGTCAGAAAACCGAAATCTCTTATCGCGCATTCTCTGGACGGACGAAGCTATTTTCCGTAGTGACGGTGGAGTTAGTACCCATAATATGCATTATTGGGCAGCAAATAATCCATGCTATTGTTCTTAGTAGGTCACCTACCTACTAATAATCACAAATTTTCCTACCTATGGTTTTTTTGCAGGTCACCGGATCTAACCTGCCTAGATTTCTATTTATGGGGTCGAATTAAGGATCTCGTTTTTACTACAAGACCTATAACAAGGGAGGATATGATTCAACGGATCTTAAACGCTGTTCGAAGCATATTAAGAGCGGAAATAGAAACAGTTATCTTGTCGACGAGGGAACGATTGAAATTATGCGTTCAAAATGATGGGATACAGTTCGAGCATCTTGGACGTCATTAAACCAGTGATTTAATTGATTAATGAATGTTTTAAAAAATTGCCTATTTTTCCATATTAGTTATTATTATCCCTAATTTCTCTAGTTTAACAAAAGATATCACGTTGCGGTTTTCAGTTCCTTATAGTAACTTTTCCTCCTCTACAAGCTGATGGGGTTAGTTTTTAATCCGACGTTTCGGATTCGAGCGACCATCATCAACTTTTTTATTTTAAATACGGACCTGGATTTTTTATTCTACTATTTAATAGCCTCTATAAGCCTAAAATAAAATATGATGAAAAAGTCATATCATAACATTTGATTTTTTTGAGAAAATCCTTATTCATTGAGGAATTACGGAAAAACGCCATCTAGTGGCCACCATCAGAATCAATATGGTATAGTTAATAGATTTACGTGTAGAGGAATAGAAGTGCTTTTTTTCAAGACCAAGTTGAATAAAATCGGTTTATCCAAAGCGGAGATATCAGCGTTTGAAAGAAAAAAGGTTTGACCTTCTCCCACCACTTTATTATTGAAAATAGAAAAAAGCGATTCCTAACATAAAGTTGCATAATTTTATGAAGAATACAATGCTTATATTTTTAACATATTTTTATTAAGAAAAATGAAGAGAAAATCGGTATTTCTATTTTGAAAGTTCTCTTACGCCCCCTAGCGGTAATTTTTCGAACTTGAAAATAATTTTCAGCAATTTCTCTTGGCCGCTTTTATGGATATATATTTTTTCCCAAAGTCCTAGTGTTATTACTTTCTGAGATATAGCCGATTACCTCCTTATTATTATTATTATTATTATTTATTAAGCTACAAATGGGCTACTGCCCGGTGGTAGTATTATAATTACAAAAATCAGTCTTATCACCATAGTTACCTCAACAAATTTTAAAAAATAGGTACAGCAATATTATTTAAAACTGAATATACGAAATAAATTTTTTTTTTTTTTTTTTTTTTGGAACACCCGGTACAGTTTCATGAAACTTAAACCTATGCCAAGGATATGATAAAATTCGGTTTTAGTAAAAGTGTCTATTATGCAAAACAGCTCCGTTTCTCCCACGTCAAATACTTAAACTCGAATGTTTTAGATTCCAATGTTTTTTTATTTTGCAAAGCTAGATTTATTTGAAAGTTAGTCGATATCAAATATATGGTTGTACATATTTTTAGGCATTGCCAAGTATTGTCCATAACTCTAAATGAAGTGGGAATAGAGAATGTTGCCCTGCATGCCATGATTCCACAGCAGCAAAGATTATCAGCTTTAAATAGATTTAAGAGTAACACGGTCAAAATTCTTATAGCCACAGACGTTGCTAGCAGAGGTAAATTAATGTTTTATTTATTAAATTACAACATATCATACGTTGAATAATAGCAGAGTTGCATTGTATTTATTTATTTTAAATCACAACGTTTCAACTTGTATGTATCTCCACTTGTCTTCAGGTGAATACTAAATAAGCCAAGGGCGTAGATAAGGTGGGGGGTAGAGGGGTAAATACCCACCAAAAGGACATGATTGATTTATGACTCCCCCTCCCCCCCCCCCTGCCGTTTAATACAGCAGCAATATAACATTAGTAATAGATGGGAAAAAAAGAAAAAACTCAAAGTCTTCCTCCACAAAGTTTAACAGAATAGAATAGAAATATATTACATACTGGGTTATAAATTATAACACTGTATTTTTGTACTAAAAGTACCTAATCTAATACAAAGTTAACATTTTCTGTAGGGTTTTACATTTGCACCTAGAGAACTAAATCCCTGTATGCGCAAAATAAAAAATATTGTATAGTATTTAAATTATTAGTTACATTTTGTTTTTTTTTAGGAACTAGTTTATTATGTAAATACACTTAACCTAAAATAATTGCACTATTAGTGTGCATAAACAAGAAAAATATTTATAAACAGCTATAAATATGTCAGAGAAAAGCAAATTAAGAATTTAGAATAAGTCAGTGAATTTATGATTGTCTGTATATATAAATGTTTTGCAACACTTCCTGAATTTTTTAATATTGTTGATATTTCTCATTTCTACGGGTAATATGTTATATAGTTTTGGAGCTAGGTAGCTAAAGAAGCGTAAATTAATATTTGTATTACTGTGAGGTATTCTGAGGTGTTTTTCAGTTTTGCTTCGTGTTGTATATCTATGATTAATAGGTTTCTTTAGTTCGGGTTTTTTGTGAGTGAATATTGAGACTGCTAATATGTATAGGGATCGTACATTTAAAGTATCTTCATTGTAAAGTAATTGGGTCAAGTAGCGTTTTTTTTATTAATTATTTTTAATATATAATTTTGAACAACATTTAATGGTTTTAGCGAATTTTTGTACAGGCCACCTCATGCAATTATGCCATAATTTATTAAAGATTCTACAAGCGCTTAATAGTAATAGGATAGTAACAATTTTTTTTCAAAAATTTCCCTTAGGATGTAAAATTTGTAGATTAATTTCCTTATATTTTTCGTTAGGTTTAAGACATGTTGGTTCCACTTAAGGTGTTTATCAATAGTGATGCCTAAATATTTTGTGGTTTCTACTTCATAAATAGCATCATCTATGCTAATAACTTTTATTTTATTAAAATTTGGACGATTATGTAAGGTAAGAGAAAAAGCTATATAGTTGGTGTTTGATGTATTCAGTGTTAATTTAAAATGATCTAGCCATTGTTTTATTGTACTAATTCCTTGAATAGCATTATTTTTAACCTCCTCCCACGTTTCACCTTCAAAAATGACCGCTGTGTCACCTGCGTAAGATATGACGTTACCATTACTGATATGTATTTTTGTTAAGGAATTTATGTATGTTATGAAAAGAATTGGTCCTAGTACGGTTCCTTGCGGTATTCCAATTCTAATACCCAGAGGATCACTCTGGGTATCAGCTATTTTTACTACTTGTTGTCGATCTTTTAGGTAGCTCTCTAAGACATTCAATACGATGCCTCTTACTCCATAATTGCGCAACGTATCAAGTAGTAAATGATGCGGCACTGTATCGAACGCTTTTGCTAGGTCAAGGAATACGGCAAGGCATTTCTTGTTACTGTCTAATTTGTGTGTTATCTGACTAGTTAATTCATATATAGCGGTTTCAGTGCTGGATCCGTTCATAAATCCGTATTGATTTTTTGAAAGAATATTATTTATTTCGAGAAAATTGATTAGTCTATCTTTAACGCACTTTTCAAAAATGTTTGCAAAATTATTTATGATACTAATTGGTCGATAGTTACCTACATTGTTTTTATCACCCGATTTATAAAATACGAATATTCAGTAAGAGTCTCTACATGTTTCGAACGTAGAAACGTTTATCATCAGGAGACAGAAAATATAATCGGTGCTGATGGTTTTAGCAGAAGAGAAAATGGTGTGGAACCTTAATGGAGCTTTTATGGAATTAAAAATTTTATGTGTAAATTAAACATAATATAAAGAAATTGATGTTAAAACATACTGAGTATGTGAGAAGTCAGTAAATGAGGTCTAAACCAACCAAATAAACTGGGGAAGAAGAAAAAAACCTTTCTAAAAAGTAGGTGCCGAAGAATGTTTAAAATTAAAAAAAAAATATTTTTAAGTAGGTATGTATTCTTTAGGATAAAAGTTAAAACATACTGAGTATGTGAGAAATCAGTAAATGTGGTCTAAACCAACCAAATAAATTGGGGAAGAAAAAAACCTTTCTAAAAAGAAGGTGTCGAAGATTATTTAAATTTTTTAAAAAACATTTTTTATGTATTGTCTATAAGACATTGTGAGGACAAAATTAGAAGTAAATAATAATATATTCAAAAAAACCTCAGTACCCCACTAAACACTTCTCTTGAATATAATATTGATTACCTTATTATTTACTTCTAATTTTGTCCTCACAATGTCTTATAGACACATACCTACTTAAAAACGTTTTTTAAAAAAATTTTAAACATTCTACGACACCTACTTTTTAGAAAGGTTTTTTCTTCTTCCCCAGTTTATTTGGTTGGTTTAGACCTTATTTACTGACTTCTCACATGCTAAGTATGTTTTAACTTTCATCAATTTCTTTAGATTATGTTTAATTTACACATCAACTTTTTAGATCCATAAAAGCTCCATTAAGGTTCCACACCATTTTCTCTTCTGCTAAAATCATCAGCACCGATTATATTTTCTGTCTCCTGATGATGAACGTTTTTACGTTCGAAACATGTATAGACTCTTTCTGAATATTCTTATTCTATTACACTTTGTGGAGGAAGACTTTTAGTTTTTTCTTTCTTTCCCATACTTTCAACTCCACTTTAAGCATGGACTATTTCTTCAAATTAGTAATAGAGACGTCTGAGGCGGACGAATAGAGAACCCGACCTTTTTTCTTTTAGAAGTCAATATTTTAGGAGGCCAAAAAAATCCTACAGAAAAAAATATATCTACTACCTTGAAATAAGCAAAGTAACTACAGCTGAGCTAGATCGAGGCAATTTCGAATATAAATACCGCGCGACAAAACTGATGGCAGTGACGCATATGGCTCTTATATGCGTTTTGCGTATTAAACACTACCATCAGTTTTGGTCGTGTGGTATAAGTTAGTTTAAATCAACCTATTTTGTTGTCAGTAGTCTGTCATCAAACGTTAAACACTTATAGATCAACGCCGTTTTCTGGTCTGCAAAATGGCAGATGTTTTCGGTGAAAACGCAAATAGCGTTCCCTATACTGGATTCTGATGCACTTCGTGGTTTATTTAGTTGTCTACCTTTCGATATTACCAGTGTGACTGCCTTTTATATTGGAGTTAATTCCTCTGGGATGGCGCTACGGTGTATTGATGGCCGCTTTGATTTTGCAAAGAGGCTTTTAGTACATTTTACCGTCGTTCTTGGAATTGCTTGGGTTATGGCTGCCCATAGAGTCCTAAGAAGGACGAAACGGCCGTCGTGGTCTACCCGCCCCAGGGTAACCATTAAACTTGGATCACTGTGTATTCAAATATAAAAAATAGTTACACACTTGTCCGATATGCCACAATATTCTCTTTTAGTTAAACACTTATGTTCCGGACACCCAATATTTATTTTGTTATTTGTATTTTTAGGACTTGACATACCAACTGTCCAACTAGTTATAAACCACAATGTTCCTAAAGTCCCTAAAGAATATATTCATAGAGTTGGTAGGACTGCCAGAGCCGGGCGAGGTGGCAGAGCTGTTACATTGGTTACTCCGTATGATATTAAACTATTGCAAGCCATAGAAGAACTTATTAAAACCAAGCTTACCGAATACAAGCTTAGTGGTAAGTATATTTTATATTTATACAGGGTGGCATTTTTAACTGGAATAAATTCAGTATTAGAAAGCTTCTTTATTTGCTGAAAAATGCAGAATTACGGCGGCGTTTCTTTTTAGTTTGGCATACTTTTTTCGCGTCTTCATGAAATTTTAGTGGAAGGAGGGGTAAATTTCAGACACGAGAAAAGTACCGGGTGGTCAAATAAGCGAGGACGTCGGCTTTATCTCGGAAACCATAAATCGTACAACTTTCGGAAAGATTTTTTTATGAGTAAAGTGGTCAAGAGAAATTGCTGGAAATTACTTTTAAGTTCCTCATTTCGCCGCAAGGGGGCACAATTAAAAATTGTTTTTTTAAATTCTAAATTTCTCCGAAAATTCCCATATTAAGGTATAACTCTGATTACATCATTGAAAAGTTTAGACAATTCTGCATCATTTTGGTTTAAGGCTCATTGGCGTACCGACCTTGATAAGAGTGGGAGAAGCTATTGAATGTGTAAAGATTAAAATCGCTGTAACTTCTAAACGACTTATCCGATTTTACTAAATTTAAGCTTGTTTGGAAGTACCTTCAATTGTTGTATCTAATGGTACACGATAGTTTCTAATAAAATTGCTAGAGGGCGCTATTTGTATTAATAATTATTATTTTGGCAATAACTCTAAAACGAACAAAGATATCGAACTGCGGTCTTTACGAAAAAACGAAAAAACTGTTATTATTACAAATTGCGCCCTATAGCAATTTTATTAAACACTATCGTGTACTGTTGGATACGGCAATTGAAGATGCTTATTTTCCCCTTCCAAACAAGCTTAAATTTAGTAAAATCGGATAAGTCGTTTAGAAGTTACAGCGATTTTAATGTTTACACTTTCAATAGCTTGTCCCACTCTTATCAAGGTCGGTACGCCAATGAGCCTTAAACCAAAATAATGCCGAATTGTCAATTGTCTAAGCTTTCCAATGATGTAATCAGAGTTATACCTTAATATGGGAATTTTCGGAGAAATTTAGAATTTAAATAAACAATTTTTAATTGTGCCCCCTTGCGGCGAAATAAGGAACTTAAAATAATTTCCAGCAATTTCTCTTGACCACTTTAATCCTAAAAAAAATCTTTCCAAAAGTTGTACGATTAATGGTTTCCGAGATAAAGCCGACGTCCTCGCTTATTTGACCACCTGGTACCTTTTTCATGGAAAATCCCACAGAAATTTTGTTACCCGCAAATATTGGCTCCCCTATTAATTTTACATCAAAATTGTATTATTTTTTAATAAGCCAATTAAAAGTTATTTAGAAAAAATATTGATTGTAATTAATGGTAGGTAAAGTATGTTTCACAATAAATGGTTGACTCCGTTTAACTTCCTGGGACGTTTTGCAAGAGCTCGGCCATAAAAATGCAAATAAACTGTCGGTCAGGGTCGGATTATAATTTGTAATTATAGCAGGTAATATTTAATTATCTTGTGCTAATATATTATTAATAACGAATTAAATATCTAAAGTCCTACCCTGTAGTGTATTTACTTGTTGATTGTGTATAGCAATGGGATTAAACCGGTAGTTTTATTGCAGTCCATAAGTCGATACCATTTAGGGTGAAAAATACTTTACATCCTCAGTGAAATTAAAAAAAATTTTACACCTAATACACATTTTTTTATTCATCCCTTAAAGATGTAAGGTAAGGTGGGGTAAATGCAACTGGTTTTTTGAATAGTTGACTTTTGGACTTCCATAAAAAATATGAATGATTCAAATAAAATTTTGCAAAAAATACCATGGGGTGTTCAGTAATTTTGCCATTAATTTATGAAGGAATTTTGGTAAAAGCTCACACTACATTTTTACAACATATTTTAAAAAAAATAATATCAACATATTACATTTACCCCAGCAAATAGGGCAAATGTAATAGCTGCCTGTGTTTGCAAGAGGTACTCTATATATGAGATTCGAAAACGGGGCAAATGTAAAAGGAACGGTTTTTACTACATATGGTTTTTATTTCAACTAAATTCCATTATAACTGAAGGAGTTACAAACTTTTTGATGAATTATGATTAATGGTATCATTTTCAATAAAATAAGAACTAAAGTAAAAAACAAATGTAAATTGTTATCCACTCATATTAAGTAAGTAACAAGTTAAAAAATACATTTTCATTGTATTTTGGGACTTGGGATTTTTGACATATGTTCTGACCATGACGTCTAAAACAAAAAATTATCAACCATAAGTTTTAAACGAGAACAAATAATGGGGTAAATGTAACAGAGCCTATTATATTTACCCACTACAAACATGTTACATTAACCCCAAAAATTTTGTCAAATTCATATTATGACATGATATGCCAAACTAATGAGTAATAAAAATAAGTAGACAAATACAAATTTATTTTTGTTGTTTACAAAATTAAGAAAGTAAAAAAGAAAAAGAAAAAGAATTACATAAATTGCTGAAATTGGCCACCGCCATGCTCCAAGCATAAATTCACACGTCTCTTCATATTTTCGAAAGTGTTGACCAGCGTCTCTGGAAAAATGTTACCACATTCTTGGATAATATTTTCTTGTAATTGTTCTAAATTTGCAACTGGTGTTTTAAAAATAGTGTTCTTTAAATGAGGAAAAACGAAGTAATCCATAACTCCACACGCGTGTATTCTGAGAATTCACATAACCGGAAAGGTGGAACCAGGCTTCATCCGAAAAACATTTCAGGTCTATTAAATCATTTCTTTCCAATAAATTTTGGGTAAACCATTGAGAGTAATTCCTGTGTCTTTCAAAATCTGCGGCTTGTATTTCTTGGAATACTTTAGCACTTTAGCACTTTATAAGGAAATAAATTTAACTGCTTCTTAAGAATAATCCTGCATGTTCCATAAGATCTTCTCACTTCTTGGGACAGGTGTCTTATACATTTTGTTGGCGTATTTTGCATTATTTCACGAACGTTTGCAACAAGTTCTTCTGTTCTTACAGATGGTCTTCCTGCTCCTTTTTTGTGTTGTATAGAACCTGTTTCCCTAAACACAGCCACGGTTCTTTTCAGGCAATGATAAAAATCCCCAGCAATAAAATCAACGTTAGGAAATTGTTCGTGAAAATCGTCCACGCACAAACCCAGATTGTATTGCCACTCACCATTTACTCCAACCCCGTTTCGAAAATACGCTTCACCCATGAATGTTTTGCGCTGTTCCGTAAAGCCCATTGTGTGATTGTTCAAGAAATTGGAAAAATTAGCGATGAATCAAATGACTTGTAACGACTGTCAAAGATGACGGAATAACTGATTGATTGTTAATTTAGGTAGTTACTGACACATGTTAAATAAAAGACCGTTTTCTATAAACTGGTTGTATTTATTTTATTAAAAGCAAATCGAATAACATTATCAAGCCAAAAGGAATTCTAACAAAAAACGGAAACGCACTAAACTTAAGGTAGAGTTCGTTCCGCTCTAAGCGGTCCTAAGTATAGTCTACCATATATAACATTCCCCTTGATAAAGAAAAGTAAGAAACAATTCTAAAAACTATTTTAAGAAAAACAAACCCTAATTTAAATAACTCAGAACTGAACTCTGAACGATAATCCTATGAATTGTAATTTAATCTTTCTGGAACTTTAATTACTCTACCCGACTTGGTTGTTGTAGGTACAAAAATAACTTCATCGTCCAGACTTAAGTTTTGATCATATTCGCTATTCTGACAATCTAGAAAACTATCATTGTCAGAATCGCTATGAACAGAACCGTAACTTAAAGGATAATTTTTAATAAATTTGGTATTTCTACATAATACATTATTATTTTCTGTTTTTACATCAAATGACCTTGGCCTAAATTTATTTTTATTTTTTATATAACCCTTTTGCCACTTTTTATCATTTAATTTTGTTTTGTATAAGACCCGTTGATTCTTTTTAAAATTATTATTTTGAACACTGCACTTTTTATCATAATTTTGTTTTTGTTTCACTTGTCTTTCTTTTAAAACCTCTCTCACTCGCGAATTATCACATTTTACCGGTTTAAAAAACATATCCTCACCAGGCAAAATATCCCTCAACCTTCTATTCATTAAAATTTGTGCTGGAGATTCCAGTTTATAATCTATTGGGGTATTTCTGTAAGACAGAAGTGTAAGATACAAATCTTTGTTTTCATGTTTGGCCTTACGTAACATATTTTTTAAAGTTTGAACATTTCTCTCCACTAAGCCATTCGATTGGGGGTACAACGGACTTGACATAGTATGGTTAAAATTCCATGATTTAGAAAACTGTTTAAAAAAAATACAATTGAATTGTGGACCCCCATCCGTAATGACACATTTTGGAATTCCGTGTCTAGCAAATATGGACTTAAGATGTAAGATAACTTCATTAGATGACTGACCGTCAACAAGCTTAGCTAATTCAATATACTTGGAAAAATAATCGACAACTAGTAAAAATACCTCAGCGTCAAAATAAAATAAATCGCAGGCCACTTTTTCCCATGGCAAATCAGGTAATTCATGGGGTAACATAGGTTCTTTCGGTTTATTATTTTGAAAAGTTTGACACGTTAAGCAACTTGATATTAAATGTTCAATATCACGTGATATATTAGGCCAGAAAAAAAATTCACGAGCTCGACTTTTACATTTTGTCATTCCCATATGACCGTAATGTAATTTATCTAAAATATCTTTACGTAAACTTGGTGGAACAATTAATTTTCTATTTTTATACAATAAACCGTTGGCTTCCGTTATCTCATATTTATATTTAAAATATGATTTGACTAAGGGACTGACTTTTTTGTAGACTTTTGGCCAACCATTTTTTACATAGCTTAACAAAATTGCCGATTCTTTATCCTGAGCCGTATAAAAAGTTATTTCTGAAATTTTTTCGTCCGTTGCATTTAAACTATGACGTAATAAACAAATTTGTGTTTCGATTTCCTCTTCGATACAATCGTCATTATTTAAACCATGTGGAAGGTACGCCCGGGACAAAGTATCAGCAAAAATTAATTCTTTACCTGGTTTAAAAACCAATTTTATGTCATATCTTTGCAATCTAATAAACATTCTTTGCAATCGCGGAGGGCATTTATGCAAAGGTTTTTGAAAAAGTTGAGTTAAAGCTTTTTGATCTGTTTCCACAGTAATCTCCTTGCCAAATATATACTGGTGAAACCTTTCACATGCAAATACTAAACTAAAAAGTTCTTTTTCTATTTGTGCCCAATTTAATTGAAAATCACATAAAGATTTTGATGCATACATGCAAGGCAACCCCTTCTGCAGTAGTACAGCACCCACGCCATCTTTTGACGAGTCTGCAGAAATTGTTATAGGTAGTGTGGGGTCGTAAAACTGTAAAATGGGCTGTTTTATTAATTGTTTTTTTAAAATATTAATTGAGTCTTCGTGCCTTTTTTCCCAAACCCACGCAACATTTTTTAAAAATAATTCTCGCAGAGGTGCAGTTATTGTAGAAAGGTGACCTATAAACTTACCAACATAGGTAACCATTCCCAAAAATCGCTGTAAATCCTCTTTATTTTTGGGGAAAGGCATATCTGTTATCGCTTTTATTTTAGAATCATCAGGTTTAAACCCAGACTCAGATATTTCATGACCCATGTAAGTAATATTACTAAGACCGATTTTACATTTATTTTTGTTAAATTTTATATTATTTTGAAGTGCAATCTCAAGGACACTTCGTAAACGCTCATCATGTTGAGATTTAGTTGTACCCCAAATTAAAATATCATCTAAATAAATTTCTACTCCTGGCAAATCAAGTATTTCTTTAAATTTTTTATGGAAAACTTCTGGGGCGCAACTGATACCAAACGGAAGCCTCAAAAATCTATAGCGACCGAAAGGCGTAGCAAAGGTACACAGATCCGAGCTATACTTATCTAATGCAACTTGCCAAAAACCTGACATAGCGTCCAGAGTTGAAAAAAATTTTGCTCCACTAAGTTTTGAACTGATTTCCTCAAAAGTGGGAAGGGCAAAATGTTCCCTGCGGATATTTTTATTCAAATCGCTGGGGTCTAGGCAAATTCTTAAGGACTGATCTTTTTTAACTACTAATACGATAGGATTAACCCACTCTGTTGGGTAACTAACCTTACAAATAATTTTATCACTTTCTAAATCATTTAAAGTATTTTAAAATTTTTCAATTAATGGAAAAGGAATTTTTCTGGCAGCATGCACAACAGGTTGGGCGTTTTCCTTTAACTTTATGTGATATTGACCCTGAATGCAACCTATACCTTTAAAAACGTTAGAATATTGTTTAATCAATGAACTATCGGTAACTATATCAATTTTTCTAATAAGATTAAGGCTAATACAGCTATTTAAACCAATCAAGGCAGGAGAATCGGTACCAACAACGACAAAGTCTAAGAAAAATTCGCGATCTTTAGATTTACAGTTTAACTGACATTCGCCTAACACTGGAATAATATCGTTAGAATAATTAGTCAGCTTTACATTCGACTTCTTAATGTAATTTTTGTCGCAGCCTAATGTGGAATATGTTTTATAGCTGATCGTGTTAGTCATCGCACCGGTGTCCATTTTAAATTGCACATATTTTGTATTATTTACCAAAAGTCTAATGTTCCACTCTTTTACACTATTATGGTTTTTAATCATACCAATAAAAAAATCAGTAGCTGGTTCGTATAATTCAGAATTATTGTCATTGTCTTGAATCGAATGAACAAACTTTCTTTTAAAGCATAATTTTTGAAAATGATTCATTCCTCCGCACAATCCACATTGCTTTCCATATGCGGAACATCTTCTCACTTGATGAGTCGTGCCACACTTGTGGCAGTTAAAGCGAGAATTCCAATCTGTGGACTTTGCTCCAGGAACACTGCCATTAGGATTGCCGCCTAAACTTTTGTAGCTGTAAGGATATCGCCCACTTGCACCAGGTTGATTAGTGCTGCCCCTTGCTCGTACTATATTCACATCCTTGTTTTCACTTATCTCTTGTCCCTGTTTTCTGGACTCTTCTACTGCTAAACAAATACGTTCGGCTTTCTTGAGAGTGATGTCTGGCTCTTCTAGCAACCGTTCCCGTAGTGAATCGCTATTTAATCCAATAATTAGTACACTACAAACAAGAGAATCTTCAAGCTTGTCAAAGTTGCATAACTTGGCTTTATTTTTTAAATCTGTCAAAAACTGCTGAATACTTTCCCCAGTTAACTGTTTTCTAGTTAAAAATCGATGCCTTTCATAAATTAAATTGGTTTTCGGTTGAAAAAAACCGTCGAAATGATGAATAAGCACTTCGATTTTATCCTTTTCTTCATCTTTTATTTTAAATGTATTAAAAATACGTAGACCATCATCACCGATATACTGTAATAACTGAGCACACTGTATGTCCTCCGCTTTTTTATTAAACTCCGTAGCTTTTAGGTAGTTTTTAAATTTTTGTATCCAAAATTTCCAATTTTTGGATACATCACCACTTATATCTAGAGGTGCAAGACCTTTAAATTCCGCCATACCGACGCGACGCAATGTTGCAATTATTAATTTATTACGTTTTTATTTTTAAAACTTTATTATTTTAATTTTAAGTTCGCAGCGCCATGTTAAATAAAAGACCGTTTTCTATAAACTGGTTGTATTTATTTTATTAAAAGCAAATCGAATAACATTATCAAGCCAAAAGGAATTCTAACAAAAAACGGAAACGCACCAAACTTAAGGTAGAGTTCGTTCCGCTCTAAGCGGTCCTAAGTATAGTCTACCATATATAACAAACAGGTATTAAGCTCTACGGCTAAGCATTACGTCCTTTGATGCAAGGCCCTCTTTGATGCAAATAATTTTTGTTCGCACGGTTTATATATACAGTGTGTCTACGGATAGAGTTTGGAAGAGGAAAAACTTTTTTATTAGTTGGTATAAAAGAAAAAGTCATTCTTTATAAAACCGTCTGCTTGTGCGGAAACTACAATATAATATTTGCTTCCCTTCAACCATCTTCGTATGTCTCACGTTTTTCGAGATCCCCGTGTACGCAGTTTCATTTAAATTAAAACCGACATTAATTCGGTCAACGTGCTCTTCACAGTTTTTTTTTTAATTTTAGATAAGGAAGTAGGAAAAATATTTACACAAGTGTCTGTCACCAAAAGTGAGGCCTATATAAAACTGGAAGAAACAGATTTTTACGAAAAAAAAATGGTCAATTTAAGAAAGAAATGGATTTTAGAGGGCTTAGACCCAGATGAAGAAGAAAAAAAGTTATTAGGAAAGAGGAAAAAAGAGACAAAGAAAAATAAGAAACTAAAGAGACTAAAAGAGAGCAAAGATAAAGTTTAATTGATGAGAAAGATTGATTTTGGGTAATAAACTTTATATTTTAAATTATTTTGTTTTTAGTCCCCATCGGATTTCCCAATAGTTGGTACAAAGTAATATAGATAATTAATTTGTCGTTAAAAGCAAACAACGGCGACGCATTCGCCATTTCGTTTTTTGATCAATATTAACTTTCAAAATGTCTTTATTCCAAACTAACTTTTACAGTTCATTACATGGAAAGTGACAACATAATGTAGAAAATATTAACCATTAAAAAAAAATAACAATAAAAATAATTAAAGTTAATCCAATTTGATTCATTAATAAAATCAATTAAAAAAAAATAGTATAAATAATTTAATTTAGTAAATATCTGTTTAATTGTTTTTTAAAAGTAGCCAATTTTTTAATTTTTCTGATATTTTTTGAAAGATTGTTATATTTTATTATTCCGTCATATAAAAGCGATTTTTTTCCGAAATTACTTTTTACTGGTATAGTTTGATAATTTATACAATGTCTGGTGTTATGATCATGTAATGTCTTATTCTCATGAAGTGTTATGTTTGATTTTTTTTCTTTTAAAATGATGGAGTGAATTATAATACAAATTTTTAATTTATAAATGTTTTGAACATGTAAATATCCTTTCGGTCTATATAGATTAACAGTTGGTTCTAAATGTGGTAATTTGTGTATACATTTAATAACTTTATTTTGCAATTTTTGTAATGGTTTTAAGTTTGATAAACAAGCAGATCCCCATGCAGAAGCTAAGTATTGTAATTTTGAATATATTAATGAAAAATATATATTTTTTAAGTATCTCAAAGGAATGAAATATCTAGCTCTGTACAAAACAGATACCAAAAGAGATATCGAGTTGATAATATACTGGATATGGCATTTCCAATTGAAATTTTCGTCTTAAACTAATCCTAAACATTTTGTCGTTTTTGAATATTGAATATTTTTATTATTAAATTTTAAGGGGTTAATGATGGAATTTATTTTATTTTTAGTTAAAAACATATTTCGTTATTTCTTAATTTTATTCAAAAATCGGCCAAATACATAGCTTTGGGGTACAGTTACCTACAATTATACGTCAAAAAGGTTGGATTTATAAATTAATAATAATAATTTATTGGTAATAGCATGTGCTAACAGCGTTACAATAAAAAAATGAATACATAGTATGTGTAATGTTATAAGTATACGTATAAACATTAGATTTAACATAATAAAGGTATGTAGCATTAATATAATTTTAATATTTTGCAAAAAGTGCACCTCCTTCTTTCTACACAGTCTTCCTACAATACTGTTTGCATTCTTTGACAAATATTTTAACAGTTTTTGCTTTCTTAACATCATTGGGTAAGCTATTATATTGGTCAAGTTCATTGTGGAAAACATCATTTTGACTATAAAGGTATGGAGCTGTTGTTACATAGAAGTTCTCTCTAGATCTTGTTTGATGGTCATGTACATCTGATACAAATTGTGTGTTTTTTAATAAATGTTCAGGATATAAGCATTGTTTCATTTTATATATAAACGTCATTGTATTCCCTGTTGTTTCTTACACAGTTTTCACACTAGTAAGTCTATTACATCCCAAAATATACCGCAAAGCTTGATTTTGTTTTCGCTGCAGTGTATTCTTCTCATTGTTATTAAGTAAAAACAAGAAAAAGTACAATAGTTGAAATGCAGCAGGATAATTGCTTTATAAACTATTTGTTTTGTTCGCTAAGATAAGATCTCATTCTTCCAAGAAGATATATTTTTTTTTCTACACTTTTTTAGCTATCTTATTCCGCATGTTGGGAAGACGTCAAATTCTCATCTACGATGACTCCTAAGTATTTGTATTGTTCTACTTGCTGTTGTACATCATTTACAAAAATTCCACCATGAGTTTTTGTTGGAAATATTATTAAACCTACTGTTCTGTCCTCGCTGTATATATTTTTTGGTATTATAAGATTCACATTAAAAAGTAAATTTTTTTCATATATAAGTTTTTCTTTCTATGGTATTTACTTGCATTCAAAATACGTTTCGTATTTTTTAATAAAATAATTACTTTCTTACAATGCATACAAAAGCATTATATTCTCGACTTCCTTCCTATTTTTTTTACCGTCCCTCGTACCCACACTACGAAAGTACGCGGTATTGCCGGTACCGAAGTGATAGATTGGAAGATGAGTACAGAGACAAGAGATACTGACAATCGAGCGACCATATCGCATCGCGTCTCGTGGGTGATCCAATCTCCCTGTTTTCCCAAATTTCCAATTATTGGTAAGTCGAACTAATTTTACAAATTTAATTTATCTTTTTTACGGTCTATAAACGTTGCTGTACCAAATTATAGTGGTCTCTGGACCAAGAGAGTTCGAATTTAGGGTGGAACAAACCAGTGCATCCCTAAAATCATACCGTCCACTTAAATCCCCCTTTTTTTAGTGGCTAATAACGCCACACCTACCCTTTATAAGCATAAATTTTGTTTTTTCTTTATTTAATGTAAGACCATTTTGGGTTTAATAAGAGCATAAAAAGAAATATGCGCAAATTAGGCAAAATTTCGTTTTATGCTTTTATTAGTTTATCAATTAAATTTTTTTTAACATAAAACTATCGGTAACTGCTACTCAAACACGGGTATTTGGCCGCTTTTTGAAGAAAACGAAGTATAAGAAAATTAAATGCCGGATGCGTCAGCAGTATGTCATTGTGCTCTTAATATGGGGGAATATAATAAGAATTAAGCTTCATACTCACTAGCGCGAATTTCGCCTTTTTTTGACAGTTATGCATTTTTCGCTGGAATATAAATTTTATTCCATACTCACTTACGCGAAATTTTGCCCGCGAATATTCGCGAAAAAGTTAAATCAGTTTTAACGTCTTTGCGGAATTTTAGGTTTTGTTTATTTTTGAAGCTTTTTAGGTTATATTCACGGTGTATTAAATCGTAAATTTAAATTCCGGTTACATTTAACTTTTCTGCGAATCCGAAAAACCAATTTGTCATGGTCATGCGTAAAAGCGTAAGTATATAATTAAAATACTTATTTGTGTCAGGCGATCTCATTTCCGCAATTAAATTGTGGAAATATCCTTGGGTCTTACGTCGTCGAAAAATATCTCGAATACCCAAAACTTTTTCTCTGGTGCCGTGGTCTGGGTACGCGTGTTCTAGTAGTACGGTAAAAAGACGCAAAAGGTAGATTGTATAATAATAATAATTCCACAAGTTAAAATTTAAATTATGATCCATTTTGTGGTTTAAGGTTAGGTATGTTCATATTGCATATTTATCATCAAAACCACAATTATTTGGCGTTTAAAATTCGCTGAAAAGTTAAGATTTCCCGCCGCGAATTATTTCAAATCTTGAAATGACACTTTATGTCAAAAAAAGGCGAAATTCGCGCTAGTGAGTATGAAGCTTTATACGGAATAAGGTGCACATTTCAAAATTAGTGATAAATGTATGGGGTGTCCAATATCTGTTGGACAAAGAAAGTCTAGTTAGGCACGATTTAATTGTAGGTTTTCGATTTAACGCAATTAAAAAATTATCTTGCCTGCTAAAAACTGCTATTAATTTATTGTTTGATAGTACTTTTGAAATTGGATTTATCTTAGTTTATTTAACGCCGACTCTTTAATTTATGAACATCCATTTTTACAAAAATGCTATAAGCTAAATTAAGTTCTGGGCTGCGATGTATTTTGTGTTGCGGTCCAACATGTGCATTCTTGAAGGGAAGCTTCGCTTCGAACATTACGCTCAAGCGGCGTTACGGCCGTAGCGAGGTCACAAATCAAACCTTGCCGTTGCCGGTGTCGCTCCACGGTAACTATACTCTATTCACTGAACGCACGGAATAATCACGGGTAGACAAGGCGGTGTCGGACAGCCCGGTTTACATTGCACAAATATTAAAGCACTAATAATGCAAAAATCATCAGTGGCGTAGGCACTGTTACGTAACGCGCCAAAAATATATCATTGTTACTTGCGTTAAATAATAAAAAATATTTGAATATAAGTAATATGTTTATTTATTCGCTTAGAAAATCTGATGAATCAGAATCGTCACCTAAATTAATAATTATTGGTTCAACTGCTCTCTCCATTAGATATTCGATTCTGCACATTTTTCTTCCGCCTTTTGAACATCTTCAACTGCCTTTTTCCAATTTTCAGGTGTTACATTTTGTACAGCATTATGAAAAAGCCCCTTCACATCTGCAATTTTAAATGTTGTATTTTTTTTTGGCTACTTCATTTTTAATTTGTGCCCAGATTAACTCGATAGGGTTAAATTCGCAGTGGTAAGGACGCAAGCGTAAAATACTACGATTAGTGGATTTGGCCAATTTGTCAATGGCATATTTGTCCGCAAGTTTATTTCTTTTAACCAGAGTTAATAATTCTGCCTTAACCATATATTCCTCAAATGCAATATTATGCCTTGTTAGCATGTTTAGCATACTCTCTTTTTCAGAAACAGACAAAGATCGTTTTACGCGTTTTTTTGGTGGAGATTGCCCAAGTAATTGTCCCTCGTTCACCGTGAAGGTTAGGTACTTATTTAATATATCGATTTTATACAAAGCACTCAGAAAAAAGAAGCAACAAAATACTTTTAAAAATCACTAAACAACGCAATATTTTGAAAGAAATAAACAAATAAGGAAAAGTATATTACGGTACGCCACAGAATTCACAATATAAATGAAACACTCGGTCTGAAAATTATGGTTGCAGTGTAAAAAGGACCGCTAATCCTTTGAAATTGGACCAATCAGAATGAATCGCTTAAATATCAGGTAATTGACCCTAATTTTATTACTCCGTACGTTCAGTGAATAGACTATAGATACTTCGTTGTTAAAGGGTTGTTAAAATATACCGCTCCAAAACGCGTTATCTAAATGACCTCTAGTATTTTTATCAGAACTCACGTTCTCGAAGATCGAAGTAGTCCTTCCAGCAGCGATCCGCAACCCAGCCGAAGCCGACCGACCATCTCCGAGGCCAACCGTCCACCTTCCAATGGTAAGAAGCCACGCATCAACCACAAGCCCGCCGTTTCTCCTCGCGGGGATAAATTTCAAAAAAATTATGTCAAATACTCACAAAATGTTTGTATTTAATTTGTTGTATGGTTAAAAAAAAAAAGAAAAAATATACAAGGTGTCTAATTTAAAAATCGATTAAACCTGAAGTTCCATAATGTTGTATCACAACTTCATGTTTCAAATCTAATTTTATTTTCCAAATATTCTTCTTTTATAAAAGTTAAATTTTTAAAACTTTAATAATTTTTTTTTACCTAATGGTGTGGTATCAAAATAATAATAATAATAATAATAATAATAATAATAATAATAATAATAATAATAATAATAATAATAATAATAATAATAATAATAATAATAATAATAATAATAATAATAATAATAATAATAATAATAATAATAATAATAATAATAATAATAATAATAATAATAATAATAATAATAATAATAATAATAATAATAATAATAATAATAATAATAATAATAATAATAATAATAATAATAATAATAATAATAATAATAATAATAATAATAATAATAATAATAATAATAATAATAATAATAATAATAATAATAATAATAATAATAATAATAATAATAATAATAATAATAATAAGTTTATTTAAAATTTAATAATATAATAAATATGTTTATGTTGTCTTCGATAAACGTATTCTTCAATCCACTGAAGCTTCTTAACCCGACGAGCCACCATGTTGCCGTTAAAAAAAATGAGTTATAAGTTTAAATTTTACACAGCAGATAGCATTCGACCGAAAATAGTAAAATTGTATTTTTCCCATGATTAAAGAACCAAAATAAGTGATTTAAAGGTATCCATACCTCTAGATAAAAAAATTCATTTGGAAAAAAAAATTCTTTATGACAAAAAGTTATATTTAGAATGTCATTTGGAGTAAAAAAAAAAGAAATAATACTAGTTGTTCCATTTAAAAATCGAAAGTTCATGTCACTTCCGGTTAAACCGGAAGTTCCATAATGTTGAGTCACCTGTCAAAAATTCAGTTTTATGTCGTATACAAATCCTCCAAATTTTATTCCATTATCTTGAAAAACAAAAAGTTATAGCAGCGAACCATCTTCCGCGGACACCAGGTATACCTATAATATTAAATACCGAAAATCGCTGAGCAATAGAAAATGTTTTAAAACGATTGTTTTATTTTTTCCACCCGCAAACTGTCTTTCAGGGCGCTCAAAAGATGCAACCGGTAGTCGCTTATTGCGTAGTTGACCCCTGGTTTAATTTTTCTTCATTGCAACAATCTCCCGGTGGACGTGGGCCCCTTACCACATTAATCCAAGGGATGGCGCCCGAGATACCGTTGGAAAAATAGTATTTCCGTCCGCACCGAAAATAAAAAGCCACTTTAAAGTACTTATGGATAATTTTAAAATTACCTGTTTCTCTGGAAAACCAATTTATTTCAAGAGCGAATGTTTTTTCAATTTTAAGAAGTTTAAAAAAAAAATTCTGCGAAATTTCAATTTTTTTAAATTTAAAATATATATAGCAACTCGATATGTGCAACACGCACCCTGTATAGTGTATAATTCAAAATCATTTTAAATTGGAAACCTAAGGACTCTATTCATGGTTACATACAATATTTGTATTTACAGGTCGGTCTTATTTAAAATTAAAAAGCAACAGAAAATTACTAATATTTGACACTGAAAGTTTTATGTTCTATTTATCTAATCCAATAGGGTTCCTAAAGTGATAATTAGGTTGGGATCTAACTTATTTAATCTAGTACCTTTTGTCTTTATTAACTCTTTGTAATCGTTAAGGGTGGCATTGACTCCGTTGTTTAAGATATATTCTATGGTTGCAATTACTAGATACAGAGTGCAGTGATTTTGTCTTTTGTTGGTATATTTAAATGTAAGGTTTAAGGTTGTGAATAGTCTACTCTGCGTTCCCGTTATCTGATTGACCATTTGGATTAGTAGAATTGAGATTAATCGCTATTGCTGCGTGTATAAGAACGTGTGCATTAAGTTATCCCTGTTATGTCGCAATTTTGACATGTATCTAATGCAGCCTTATTTATTGACTTAAGATTTGTAAGAAAGGGGTATGCTTGATGGATTATTTTAAACGTTAGACTTCGTTGGTTGTGGTAAAGTATTTTGTTATGTAGATGTCCGCATACATAAGCCGTATTGTTAATTTTTTTGAAATTCACTGGGGGTTTCTCCATTTTATTTATTTAGATATAAATATATATGTCTGGACGGGGGATTGTAGTTTTGTAGGATAATTTTCGGCATATACGCAGCTTCCTGTATAAATCTTCTAATATGGTGGTATTCGCAGGTGTTAGTAGGGCCAAATATATGTGTAATATTAACGTTTTGAATTATTTCTTTTCTAACATTTATAGAACTACATTTTTAATCAAGAGAGTGTTACATTTTAACCAAGGATCAGTCAGTGCACCTTCGTCCTTTGGCCGTATCAAGGTTAGGTTAGAGTGGCAATCACACGTACATAGTTCTATAAGAACCGTTGAGGTAGTACACATGTTCCGTGGAACATTTCCGCATCAGCTTCCTGATGGATAACGTAGAAGAATCCTGACAGCTCATTCAAACCAGCCACTGCTAAACGTAGTGAGTCGACTCAGTTGCAGGCTGCTCACTTCCTCCAGATCATTAAAGAATGGTTCGCTCAGGGGATCGAACCTTCTTCTCGCGAGGCCGGGGCATTCAAACAAGAAATGCTGAATACTTTCCTCCTCTTCTTCATCTCAACTTCTGCAGAACTCGTTGGCTAGTATTTGCATACGTTCGGCGTGTCTACCGAACAGGCAATGTCCGGTGACTACAGCAGTGATATTTCGTAGGTCCTTCCGACTGTGCTGTACTAACGGTGCGGTGTTCCTGCCGTCAAGTAGGGGCCACAATTGCCTGGATATGCTATAGGTTGTTAGTTTTGTCCATTTGCTTTGCGCAAGTTGTTTAGCTATTCGATCCATATCCTCTTTGACTGATCCTAGTGGCCTAGCCACATTATTCTTGGCTAGTTCTGCAGACATGCCTGCGCCCTCCATCAGCAGTCTCGTTGCCATATATATTGCTGTGGCCAGGAACCCAACACAAGGTGACTCGATGCTGAGCACCAAGTATGCAGAGATTGTTGCGACAGCGCCTTACTAATTTTAATTTAGTACTACTGGAACAAATTGCCTTTGTGGCCGTATATTAAGGTTCTTCTTGCAATCCTTAAATACAATGTTATTAAAAAGTTTAGATGCTCCGGAATACTGCGTTGAAAGTATATTATGTCATTTCCGTAACATACTGTATTATGATTTGTTTCAGGTTAACTCTTTTTTTAGGGCCCCTTATACAATGTCACCAGTAAAGTCCGCATCATATGGGATTTTTTTTAAATAATAGCTTTATTCAAAATTCGACTTTGGCATCAAGTTCTGCTTCGATCGAGATGAAAATTAAGCAAAAAAAATAGTAGTCACGTGATTCGCATTATCTGTCAAATTTTAATTTTATCCAAAAAATAATTCAAAAGTGGGGTTATTTCTAAAAATATCAAAAAAAGTTATTAGAAAAAGTTTTTTTTTAATGCAGTAGCCCATGCACATGCAAAATTTCAGATGCATAAGATAATTTTAATTTTTACCTATATTTTGTAAATTGCACCTTTTTTGCAAAATAAGACTCAACGCAACCTACATAAAACTTCTTAGTTTTGACAATGCTTTGTTTCAGATACATTTTCTTTAAAGTAGCGCCATATTAAATGTGTGTTTTTCTACAAAATCAAAATTGGGCTATTAAAATTTGGTCGCATGTTCATTTGTTTTTGACCCTGTATAAGGTAACCCACAAAATAAGTATTTTTGAAAACGTAGTTTGTGTCTGAAAGTAAGAAAATAAAAAATAAAATAAAGGGGTTTTAAATTAAATCGTTGAAAATAGATAAACTTTACGTTAAGTTAAACTAAAATTTATTTTCCACTTAATGAACACTTTACTGATGAAACTGTGTTCTTTTTTGTCTTAATATTAAGGTGTATTACTTTCAGACACAAACTACGTTTTCAAAAATACTTATTTTATGAAGTTGCCTTATACAGGGGCAAAAACAAATAAACTTTGCATCACATGCGACCAAATTTTAATAGCCTAATTTTGATTTTGTAGAAAAACACACATTTAATATGGCGCTACTTTAAAGAAAATGTATATAAAATAAAGCATTGTCAAAACTAAGAAGTTTTATGTAGGTTGCGTTGAGTCTTATTTTGCAAAAGTGGTGCAATTTACAAAATATGGGTAAAAAATCAAAATTATCTTATGCAGCTAAAATTTTGCATGTGGGCTAGAAACTGCATTTAAAATAACTTTTTTCGATACTTTCAGCAATGAATTATTTTTTGGAAAAAATTAAAATTTGACAGATAATGCGAATCACGTGACTACTATTTTTTTGCTTAATTTTTATCTCGATCGAAGCAGAACTTGATGCCAAAGTCAAATTTTGAATAAAGATATTAATAAAAAAAAATCCCATATGATGCGGACTTTACTGGTGACACTGTAGATAAGAAAGAAACAAAATAATTTGTCACAAATTCCCGCTCGAAACTATGCAATCTATCTTACTTTAACTAACTCTGCTATATTTCTAGTTCCTTGCAAATTGTTAACAAAAGATATCACAGCATTCATGATTAATCGACGTTCTAAAACTCGAAAACGAAGCCGGTGCGTGTGTGAAAAGAAAAGCGAAGTAATTTGGCCAAAGAGGCGGTAGTATTGTTATTCAAAGCCGCGGAGACCGAACTTCTAAACTTAAATTAGTCTCTAATAAAGGCTTAAAGCCTTTGACGCTAAAATTCGTTTCGACATGAAATGAATATGTGTGTAGAATGACGCCCGCGCCGCAGTTCAGGAACGTATCCTGTTAATATTTATGCGTTTATAATAAAAAATTATAGTAACTTTCTATAAAAAATAGAAAAAGTAGTTAGTATAGGTACCACCGTAGTTTTTTGATAATATTTAATGATCATCACGGTATTAAAATCCATTATTATTGATAGGGTTACATTTCTAAACTTATATGTAGGCTAACTTAATGTTAAAAACTTTATTTTATTGCCATACAAACAATAATAATATTAATATCTAATAATAATTTCACTCATGTAAGGTACGTAAACTCAGAAAAAAGAATTATATATTTACTAGCGACCCGCCCCGGCTTCGCACGCGGGTCTAAAATGTGTTTATTTACGACATCACATTAGAAACCTCTAAATTTATCAGTGTTTCTCTACAATAATATGCATGTATTATACATATAAACCTTCCTCTTGAATCACTCTATCTATTAAAAAAAACCGCTTCAAAATCCGTTGCGTAGTTTTAAAGATTTAAGCATACAGAGGGACGGACAGACAGCGACAGCGACTTTGTTTTATACTATGTAGTGATTTGTTCGCTATCCTATTACATAAATAAAAGTATATTACTTTATTACTTTTATATACAGAGTGCGCGGAAAAAGTAGGTCAATTCGTTAACCATATACCTAGTCCTTGAGCAAAAATATTATGACTTATAATGCCATTTTTCATTTTTGAAAAATTCGAGTATTTAATAAGATATAAATTTCAAAGAACCGCACACTTCTCTTATGAAAAATGGCCCGCGGTTAAATTTCCTAAATTTTTAGTATGTTGTAGAGAATGTCATTCTGATGAACATTTCACACCTGTCATTCTAAGGCCAATCACACACTTTCATTTCGACAGTTACCAATGACAACCTTCAAATTTTTCGGAAATTTTTCTCCTCCTGCCAAGCTAGGCGAACAAAATTAATAAGTGTACATTTTTTCTTGACAGCTATCATTGATCCGAAAATCAGTATTCAGGATCAAATTTTGGTATTTAATGTTTTTATTCATTTTATAATACTAAATAAATACAAATATTTATTTACCAAATATTTCTTTCATTAAGGCTAAATATTTTTGGAATTCTGGTTCGAACTCTTCTCTTCGTAATGGAGAATAACAAGGATAATGGTTATCTTTCCTTTCCACTTCTATCAGATGTCTATGTTTAATATAATAGATGTAATATTTGGATGCAATTTTGTTCTGCTGAATTCTGGTTTTTCTTAAAAAGGATGGGATATCTTCCTCCAAAATCTTCTGGATAGCTGAGAAAAGGTTTTCTTGATGGGGATTTAATTAAGGTTTTTCCATTAAACATTGCAAATACTTTAAAGTTTTATGAGAAATATTAATGTCCCTTATTTCAGAGCAAGATTTACAAACACCGTAGGGCTTAAAATTAGTTTCTTGATTGTTTACTGCCATGATTTAATTATTGTGAACTAAAGAAGCACGTTTAAGAAATAACTGTCGACGTGACATATAGCCGAGACGATTTTGACATCACAAGCCTAAGCCTACTTGACTGTGGTATCTACTATCTACCTAGATTTTAAAAATTGTTTTATCTGGCATAACTAGCCTAAACTAGACTATACTATGCTTTCCCTTTGTTTTAGTAAATGAAATGTAGTAAAAATAAATAAAAATGATAATTTTCATTTATATTTTTTGCATTTCGTTTAACTAAACGGTGAGGAAACTTTTTTTTGAAAGTTTAAGTATTCCCATAATTATGGATAAGAAAAGTGCTTGAACATGCGTCACCGCATAAACGTCAAAATGTAAGAACCAGCCAATTTTATTGTTGCAAAAGTAAGTTTCAAAATGAAACATGTCAGATTTTTTAATTTTTTTTCAAATAAATTTTAGGTGTGAAATTTTCTTACCGAATCCCCCGCGTCCTTGAATTAATATCCGGAAATTCTTCGAGCACTAGGGAGATTATAAGTGAAAAGTATCCATGGCCACAACAAAATCTGCCGACCAGTTTTTGAGATACAGGGTGTCCAAGTTACAAAATATGACTTTTCACATTATATTTTCGTAGTTTATAATATTAATTTGTTTTGTTTTTCTAGATTTTTGTTGACCCTGTCGTAGATAGGATAAAATACTATAAAAATGGTTTAATTTTTTTTATTATACACCGAGTGAGTGACGAAAATTATTTAATTTTTGTTAAATCGTTGTATTTTTGGGATTAAATTAATTGTTAACGAAGTGATACTGTATATGATATTAGCTTGAAGCAAGCTATCAGAATTTATATTTTTTATATTTATACAGGGTGACTCAAAAAAGTTAATATATTTTTTATTAGTTTTCAAAGAAATATTGTAGATATTTTCTTTATGTACTTTACTTGTCGCTTATCGTATGGTTCCAAATATAAATAATTATCAATGTTATACAGGGTGTTTCCGATGATAAGCGATAGAAAAATAACAGAAAAATACATGTACCTATTTATAAGTCACCCAGATCATTAAAATTGGATCGGTTGAATTTCGTTATTTTTTAATATTTTTTGCTTGAAGTGTTTTACTTACATGTTTGCTATTGATTTCCCCTTTCCTATGACCAGTTCTGAATATGTACAGCGTCGAACAGACACAAAACTCAAAAAAAGGATATAAAATAGCATTTTTTTTTATTTTAATAAAATCTTATGGTTAAAAATAAATATAGTCTTTCAACTAACTAAGGTATTCTAACACTGTATTATGTTAATAAGAAATATATATATACAGTGTCACCTATAAAGTCCGCACCATATGGAACTTTTTTTTATTAATAAGGTTAGTTAAAATTAAATATCAGCAATCGTTTTTGCTTCAAATTAGACTAAAAATTATATATTCAATTGTCACCATCTGTCATTCGGTATCTGTCAAAAATTACATTTTTGTCAAAAAATGCTGAAAAATGGCATTGATTTACCGAATTCCAAAAAATGTTATTAGAAAAAGTTGTTTCTAGTACAATTTTAGGCCTAAATATAAAGTTTCAGATGTCTAGCGCAAATTGAATTTTTTGCCATTTTTTCAAAGTAACTTTTTTTTATATATAATGTAAGTTGGCTTAATGGATTTTAAACTATTTGTTTATACCATACTTAATATTTTATTTAGTTTGTATGCTTATTTTTTCACTAGAATACCATTTTTTTTTCGAAATATAGAATTAGAGGCAAAAAAAAATTACACGGGTGGTGCAAAGTTATCATAATTTAAAAATTTTAACACATAGACGTCATATGTTTTATTTTTTTGATAGTACATACACGTAAAAAGTTTAAAAAACTTATAATTAAATTCCCATATATCAGATTAGTTCACAAATTTCCAATGACAAATTATATTATTTAATATTTCATAAAAATGTTATTTTATACTAAATATAATTTATTATAACTATCATTATTACGAGGACGTCACACTGAAATGTGAAAGTTATATTGCTTTTGTGTTACCTATTAAAAATTATTATTATACAACGTTCCTTTTTGTTCCTTCCTCCTAATAATGATAGTTATAATAAATTATATTTAGTATAAAATAAAATTTTTATGAAATATTAAATAATATAATTTGTCATTTGAAATTTGTGAACTAATCTGATATCTGCGAATTTAATTATAAATTTTTTAAACTTTTTACGTGTATGTACTATCAAAAAAATAGCACATATGACGTTTATCTGTTAAAATTTTTAAATTATGATAACTTTGCACCACCCGTGTAAAGTTTTTTTGCCTCTAATTTTATATTTCGAAAAAAATGGTATTCTAGTGAAAAAATAAGCATACAAACTAAATAAAATATTAAGTATGGTATAAACAAATAGTTTAAAATCCATTAAGCCAACTTACATTATATGTATTATATGTATTATATGTATATATTATATGTATATAAAAAAGTTACTTGGAAAAAATGACAAAAAATTCAACTTTGCTCTAGACATCTGAAACTTTGTATTTAGGCCTAACCTAAAATTGTACTAGAAAGAACTTTTTCTAATAACATTTTTTGAAATTCGGTAAAACAATGCCATTTTTCAGCATTTTTTGAAAAAAATGTAATTTTTGACAGATGCCGAATGACAGATGGTGACAATTGAATATATAATTTTTAGTCTAATTTGAAGCAAAAACGATTGCTGATATTTAATTTTAACTAACCTCATTAATAAAAAAAAGTTCCATATGGTGCGGACTTAATGGTGACACTGTATAAATAGTATAAACAAGCAAAGTCTCCATACAAATAATTAATTTTATCCACAGGCTACAGGCACATATAATGAAGTTGTTGAGAAAACATAATTGCTGCATACAAAGTAATACAATTTTGACAGACCATTCTATTGGCTATTGCAAGTTAGCATTTATATGTTACTTTAAAAAAATATATTTTGTATTTACCTATTGAAGAATAAGGCCTAATTATTATTTGTGAATAAAATTAATTCTTTGTATTGAGACGTTGCTTGTCTATATTATTTATATTTATTTTTTATTTGTATAATAGTGTTAGAATACCTTAATTATTCGAAACACCCTGTATAGTATAGCATTAAATATGTTTATTTTTAACCAGAAGATGAACCTACAGAATAAATTTTAATGAAAAAAAAGGTATTTTATATTTTTGGGTCTGTTCGACACTGTAAATCTCCACCACTGGTCATAGGAAAAGGAAAATCAATAGTAAACATGTAAGTAAGACACTTCCAGCAAAAAATATTAAAAAATAACTAAATTTAACCAAGCCATTTTTAATATACCGGGTGATCTATCAATACATACATTTTTATGTTTTTCCTCTAACGCTTACCATACCCTGTATAACCTTGATAATTATATATATTTGGAACCATACGATAAGCGACAAGTAGTACCTAAAGAAATATCTACAATATTTCTTTGAAAACTAATAAAAAATATATTAACTTTTTTGAGTCACCCTGTATAAATATAAAAAATATAAATTCTGATAGCTTGCTTCAAGCTAATGTCATATACAGTATCACTTTGTTAACAATTAATTTAATCCCAAAAATACAACGATTTAACAAAAATTATTAAATAATTTTCGTCACTCCCCCGATATATAATAAGAAATTTTAGACTATTTTTATAGTATTTTATCCTATCTACGACAGGGTCAACAAAAATCTAGAAAAACAAAACAAATTAATATTATAAACTACGAAAATATAATGTGAAAAGTCATATTTTGTAACTTGTATCTCAAAAACTGGTCGGCAGATTTTGTTGTGGCCATGGATACTTTTCATCCGAATGACATTCTCTACAACATACTAAAAATTTTGGAAATTTAACCAAGGACCATTTTCCATAAGATAAGTGCGGGGTTCTTTGGTACAGTGCTTGGTGCTTCACCATAAAGAGTTACATCTTTTGAGAAAAACAAAAAAAAACAATTGTCAAATATTCAAGATTCAAGGGGGGGTTAAGTACCCGCTGACCCCTGACTTCCGAACTATATTTTTCCAGGTAATCATTTGTTGTTGATTATTTTATGACTCTTAGAAAATTTCGATAAAATGATGTGTTTTGGAGATAATTTGGAAAGTATGGGTCCTTAACTGAAGCCAACGCGGCGTACGGTAATCTTATAATTTTCAAATGCTAAACGAAAAGTCAGCCGTTGTAGCATTACCATGGATATAATTAAGAAAAACTTTACAATATGTTACTAAGTATACCGAAAGCAAAGGACTAGCTAAAAATAATGCAAGGACAGTGGCATACAGAGATAAAAACCTGTAGTACTAAACCAGTTAAATGAAATAATTTTATTGCCGTACTAAGAATTTACTATCGCTAATCTTCTTCACATAACAGTAATTTTATAAGGAATTTTGACCGGTCATTAATTTTTATTATTTCTCTAAAACATACTGCCAAATTTACTTGATGATTTGCCTCTAGTGGTAAGACAATTTGGTTTAAACTAGACGGTGATCCCCCGCGTTTAGCTAGAAACGTTACGAACTATTTACACCAAATTTTTCCTAACCGCTTAATTGATCGGGGCGAAGATGCTCCTGTTAAACAGCCACCCCGTTTTCCAGACCTTACTCCCTTGGAATATACAGGGTGTCCCAGATAAGAATGCACTCCACAGGGATCTCGTAAACCATAGGCAGCGTCGGACTGGCACCCTGGGGGCCTACCGGGCAACAGTGTTACCAATGGTTTCACTTAAAATTACTGGCAGAATGAGAGCAAAACGCTGACAATTACTGGTAAAGGGATTGCGCCGCAGGCGTAATAACCGCCGGAGGGCGAAAAATTTTGGCGACCACGCCCAAAGTCAAAAATGCACGCTGAAAAAAAATTCCTGGGAATGGTAATTACCACCCTTGAACCTATAGCATCTGTATTTTTTTTGTTTTTCCAAATACTAAATTCTGATTTTAATTTTAAAAGTATTAAGTCCTTATTTTGGGTATTTTGAAGTTTGCCTATGAAAAAAAATCCTCGGGGGGGGGGGTAATTACCCCCATTACCCCCCCCCCCCCCCCCACCCCGTGTATGCAAACAAAACAAATATGCTAACGCTACATAACGCACCTGCGCACCGCTAAGAGGTCGAGAGCTTTCTGGAAGATTTTCACCGGCACTCGACAAAGCAGCGGGTGGTGGGGTTGGTGGCATTCTGGCATTTGCAGCGGCTGGGCATTTGTACCATACTTTTTCTGTTTAGATAGTATACTCATACTCATACTTAGACTCTTAAGCAGTGCAGCAAGCAGCTTTCGTAACTTATTGTCTTAGGTGATGAATTAAGTTAGAGTTTGATATTCGCAGCTACCGCAAATTACATAAAATACATATACGTATTGACGCAGGCATTTTCTTGTTTTATTTTTTTTTTACATTAACACGTGACGAAGTTATGTTTTCATTTTTTTACCTTGAGGGGCCAATTTGTTTCAGGAGGATGGGCCTACCGGGCATTTGCCCGGTTGCCCGGCGGGCCAGTTCAACACTGACCATAGGAGATACAGAGATGGTTAAATTAGAGAAAAGTTGCGCATAACTGAATCCTGTAACGTCATGTTTTCAAATTTAAAAAATTCCGAATGCTTCCGAAGATATTTGGATAAAATCGAATATTCGCGATTTCGTTTTAATTGATTTATGAGTCTATTTGAAGAGACATTTCAAAATAAATTTTACATTCTCATTGCCACTTTTTCTCCCCTACAAGATGGTTTGATTACATTTTTGATCTCACGATTCGTTTAGTCACAACCATCATCAACTTTGTTATTTTAAATAGTCGGAAAATTTTATTGTATGCTTAATAAATTCTAAGTTTTATTCTAAATCTAACGGTGTATCACACTTATTATTTATTAGACGTTTTGATATAGAAAAACACATCATCAATGAAAATAGGCACATTAAACATTTAAACAATTGCGAATAACGTCAACCAATTTCATAGCCACCCATATGATGCCGAATTTAAATGGTACGTTATGTTAGAATATTATCATGCATTTTTTTAAAATAAAAAATAATTGTATTTAATAATTAAAATTAATTATTACTTGTTGCATTTTTCAGATAAGTTTTATTAGATATTATGTTTTATTATAAGTTTATTTTCAAAAAATGTTTTAACGTCCAACTAGTGTTTAAATACGACAATAAAAACAAAAACATTTTCGATAATGTGCCTATTTTCATTGATGATGTGTTTTTCTATATCGAAACGTCTAATAAATAATAAGTGTGATACACCGTTAGATTTAGAATAACACGTAGAATTTATTAAGCATAAAATAAAATTTTCCGACTATTTAAAATAACAAAGTTGATGATGGTTGTGACTAAACGAAACGTCGGATCAAAAATGTAATTAAACCATCTTGTAGGGGAGAGAAAGTGGCAATGAGATTGTTAAATTTATTTTGAAATGTCTCTTCAAATAGACTCATAAATCAATTAAAACGAAATCGCGAATATTCGGTTTTATCCAAATATCTTAAGAAGCATTCGGAATTTTTTAAATTTGAAAACATGACGTTACAGGATTCAGTTATGCGCAACTTTTCTCTAATTTAACCATCTCTGTATCTCTTATGGTTTACGAGATCCCTGTAGAATGCATTCTTATCTGGGACACCCTGTATAGTCTGGGGGTGTATGAAAAAATTTTTGTATATGATTCCGATTTTGAGCGAGAATCATTAAATAGAAATAATAATCTTTCAAGCTGAAGAGTAGTTCAGGAAGAAACCACATATTTTTCAAAGATTAAGAATTTCTTTAATAAAGATAACGCGCATGTGGTATTTAAAAAAATGAAATTGATATCGAGCATTATTTTTTTAAACATTTTGTTTATTTTTTCTTACTAAAGTATTCATAACTTTATGATATTATTATCTTGTTATGTAAGTAGGTATTAGTAGATTATTGTCATAAGGACGAGTGATAACAGTGGCGTTTTACTCGTATGTTAAGAAGATTAGCAATAATAAGTTCTTAGTAGGACAATGAAATAATTTCATTTAACTGGTTTAGTACAACAGGTTTTTGTCTGTACGCCAGTGTATTTACATTATTTATGGCTAGTCCTTTGGTTTCGATATTGTCACCTATTGCAAATATTTACTTAATTATATCTTGTATTCATGATAATGCCACAACGGCTCACTTGATTTAGCATTTAAACATTATGAGATTACCGTAAGCCGCGTTAGAATCAGTTAAGGACCCATACGTTTCAAATTATCTCCAAAACGCATTATTATATCGAAATTTTATAACAGTAAAAAAAATTCAACAAGAAATGATTTCCTAAAAAAATATAGTTTAGAAGTCACTGGCGCATGTACTAAAAAATTAAGTAAGACCCCCCTATTTTCAATATTTGACAATTGTTTTTGTTTCGTTTTTCTAAAAAGATGTAACTCATTATGTTGAAGCGATGGAACAAATTTGAAATTTATATCTTATTAAATACTCGTATTCATAAAAGTCAGTTTTTAAATTTCAAACTTTGACATGTATATCGAATACGTGGTACACGGCACGTCGACTCTTTTGTCACAACCGGCGAGATATCTTCTAACCGTGTCCGATTCGAAAGATAAGGTCCGTTTCTCATGTGCTGCGCTACTACCACCATCGGGTGGCAGACTATTAGCCGTGGTAGTTCGACACATGGAAGGTAACGCGATAGCCAGAAGCGGCCAGTAATCGGCAACAAGAGCCGTCGATTTCCCGTCAGTGCCGGAAGGCGGCCGAACTTTTACCGCCAGCTTTGGTTTACTGGGGGACATGTAAGCCGTTTTGCTCTAAGACGTACAGTTAGAAAGGTAGACGCTGTCAAATTTCAAAAATGTCATTTTTCAAGAGTCAATATCTCGGAAACTGTTAAGTATAGACTAATAATGCTTTTATTAAAAAATGTTCAGAATTTTATGCAGAATCCAAGAAAATTATATAAAATAGGGGTATCCATTTAAGTTTTAGATCTAACCCCCCCTCCCTTCTAGGGGTTTGAAGTAACAAGATTGACAATATACGCAAAAGATGTACCCCTCGAAATAAAAATCGACGGGTCCGAGCGATTCTCCACATTTTCATTTTAAAGCAGGAAAATCGAGGTGGGAAGTTTTCAAATGAACACCCTGTATAATAAGTGATGCTACAAATGCTCTTAAACATGTATTTAATCATTCAATTTCAAATAATCTTTATTCAATTATTTGGAAAACTGATGTTATCTCAATACCTAAAGTAAATAATGCACAAAACGTTAAAGATTTTCAACCAATAGTTTTACTATCTAAAATTCTTGAAATACTAATTTTTAATCAAGTTATATCTTATTTAGATAAATATAATATTTTACCCAGCAATCAATCTGGTTTCAAAGCTAATTTTAGCACAACGACATGATTATGTAAACTTGATGATGTACAAAATTGGGATTCAAATTTTGTTACTAGTTTAGTTTTTCTAGATTTGGCCAAGGCTTTTGATTCTCTAAATTATGAAGGTGCCTTTTCGCTGTAATCGAATTCATCATATTCAGCATTAACATCCTGAATTAGAACTTATTCAACATACATCCCAATAATAAAATCTTCTTAGATGGTGACAAACCTTTCCTAGAGACAATTAAAAAGACGCAGAGAGCAGAAAGTTTGAAATCATGAAATGAAAACCTTATTGCGTCATCCCATTTTCCGTGTAATTATTTTATTCGTCAGGTTTGAGGGATTGGGGGATGAGGGATCTTTGTTTCGATAAAGTAGACAAGAACAGCTTAAAAATAGAAAACAACTCATTCGATATTCAGGTAGATGCGGCGTTCGACCTTCAGCTGAATAATTCGGTCCCATGGGTCGAGGCAGATGTGACTTCAGTGAGTTTATTTCCGTGTTTTTATTAAATACCGTATCTTTATTTTAGTAAATAATTGAAAATTTTTAAAACTGACACCATAGAAAAATTTATTTTTTCTTTCTCTATGCGATAAAATAAAAGTCAAAAATTTAGACAAAGCCCATTACTACTTGCAAAACTTAAATATATAGGATTTAATAAACACACTTGCGAATGGCTTGCAAATTATTTATCAAATATATCTCAAATTACAAGAATTTCAAACTAATCTCTTTATGATGTTTCAAATTCATCGAATGTATTAAAAGGAGTTCCTCAAGGATCTGTACTTTTACTATTTATAATTTAAACATATGATTTTTATTTATCCATGAAATATTACCTTTTAGCTTTTGCTGATGATAAATAAATATATCACAAAATAAAAAATGATAATCTTCTGCATTGGATTTCATTAATAAATGAGGATTTTTCTAATGTTTCGAAAGTCATAAAGAATCATGGGTTAAAACTTAATGAAAACAAAACAAAATGGGTCCAAAATCTATTTATTCCAAAATAATAATCTACACTGATTTCAAAATTATTATTAATAATAATTATGCGATACCGTTAGTAACATTCGCTAGAAATCTTGGTATCATTTTTGATCAATATTTGACTTTGGAAGTTCATATAAAAAACGTAATAAAAAAATACTTATTATAAACTTAAAATTTTATATAATTTTAAATGGTATTTAAAGACTGATACAAAATTAAGGCTTGTAATGTCCATTATTTTTAGTGGTAAGGATTATGGTAATGTTATATTATTATATCATAAAAATATATAAGTATTATAAAAACACACAAAAGTTCAGTGGCGGCGCGTGACTAGCGAGTCAGGGCTTTAAATAAAAAAATTTAAAATGTCTATTATTTTCGAAAATACGTGTCTGTTTTTTCTAACTTTCTCGTTGTGAATTTTAATTTCATTAGCATAAGCACTACTTAAACAAGTTAAAATATTAGTTTGTCCTAACATCTTAAAACTTACCACATTATGACGATGTTTTGCACTATTTTCATGTTTTTTTTTATTTTCTCTGAAAGATGTTTTAAGTCCTGCACCCCATTTATAGTCCAATTATCATCCCCGTCAAAAAGAAGACACACGAAACAAAAAAAAATATTTTTGTCCTCACAACCGCATATCCAGGATTTTTTATTATACAGTGAGGACCTAAAGTCCGCCCCCCCCCCCCCCCCTCTAACTTCTAAACCGTTCGGTATATTTTAATGAAATTTTGAACGATAATATTTGAGCAAGTCTTGCACTTTTTGACATACCATTAACAGCTTTAAATGTCAAGATGACAGCTGGGTCCACTTTTGGAATATTTTTTAAATGGAACACCCTGTATATTTTTACATTTTTAAATTCCACATAAAATTATAATTATTTTTTATAAAATGCATTATTAGTCTATACTTCATAGTTTCCGAGATATTGACTCTCGAAAAGTGACATTTTTGAACTTTGACAGCTTCTAACTTTCTAACAGTACTTCTTAGAGCAAAACGGCGTACATGTCCCTATCTTCAATTTTTATTATCTTCCCAAAAATATCAACTTCCGGTTAAACCGGATGTAACTCGAAAGAAGACACACGAAACAAAAAAAAGAATTTTTGTCCTCACAACCGCATATCCAGAATATTTTATTATATATTTCTTTGTCAAACTTACGCGTAAACTGTGCCTTACTTTTACATTTTGATTGCACTTGTACTATGTTCAATTTCTAGTGGCCGCCCTGCATTTTTTAAATCAAGTTTTTCACTTAAGCTCAGAGAACTAAACACAAGCTTCTGTAAATCACTGACCTTCATATTAGGTACACGACATTTTCCAACTTTATAACGTAACTAATAAGTCAAATCAAAACAAATAAACAAAACATAAGGGGCATCGACACGTCGCCTCATCAGAGTACATAATATATCGATTATTCTACCGTAGCATCGCGAACAGCTGTTGGGCGCGGAAAATTGGAGCTCATCCGTGGCCGCTCGTTGTACGATGTGTAGGTGACGTCATGCCTCCGTCGTCATGGCAACTGATCGAGAAGCCGCGTTGAATCGGGACGGATAATCGGTCGCCCGCGCTTAGTACTACCTTGAGAGCGTGCAACTCGCTTGTCTATGAGTATAACCTACCCGTTGTTTGAATTTATGCCCGCGCTTAGTATAACCTACCCGCTGGAATAGGGCTATGTTTGGTTTGAATTTATGCCCGCGTTTAGTATAACCTACCCGCTGGAATAGGGCTATGTTTGGTTTGAATTTATGCCCGCGCTTAGTATAACCTACCCGCTGGAATAGGGCTATGTTTGGTTTGAATTTATGCCCGCGCTTAGTATAACCTACCCGCTGGAATAGGGCTATGTTTGGTTTGAATTATTTTAATGGCTTGCTTACATAGATTGCTTTATTGGTTTTTTAAGTAAAGTATTTTTGGATTCTGTTTGAAATAATTGCAGGGAGGGCGGCGCCCTAGAGCCCTTCATTAACGAGCCGCCACTGCAAAAGTTACAAATACTTATTACTTTATTTTTATGTAAAATTTCTTTAAAATATAATAGGATAAGATATAGAATAATATAGAATCTGATATAAAAAAAATTAAACTATTCGGCTTTTAAGAGTCATTTTAAAAAAACATTATCTTAGGGTCGGATTGGATAAGACTGATTAATTGTTAATGAAAATCCTACCATTTTGTGCCAACTATGTTACTGTCACTAATAATTATTTTTAGTTGTTGTTTTATAATTTTTATATTTTTGCCTAAATAAATACCTTTATTATTATTATTAATAAGAAAATGTAACCCACGTGTTGCAGTTTTTTCGTATAACTGAGGGGTTATTTGCTTTACCGCTTATTGAGTTTCCGTTTAGCATCTACAGTGTTGTGTATCAGCCAAATGGAATAAATTCTATAATAAATACATGGGGGCGTGTCCGAAAAAAACGCTCGGACACGTCGATTGGTATTTCTAGTTGCGCATTATTTTCCATAAAAACTATTTATACAGGGTGTGTCATGTAACAGTGGCCAATATTAACTTTCTTATTTTAAATGTAACACCCTTTATATTACGCATTTGGATTCTTCAGAACATTCTAGACATATTTCATGTACAATATCCTATACCTATCTTCAACTGACGTGTTTTCTGATGAGTGCACCTTTACACTTCGCGGTCATGCTTATCGTCAGAACTGCTGCTATTGGACTAGGGAAAATCCTCACTGGATTAGTAAAACATACGCAATATCCTAAAAAGGTTAATGTTTGGACAGGAATAGTTGGAGATCATATCTTAGGTCCCTTTTTTATAAATGGCAATTTAAATTGCGATAATTATTTAGCACTGCTCCAAAATAATTTCTTGCCAACTTGGACAAACATATTCTGATCCAGCAAACTGACAACTTCCAGCGAATATGATATAGTTTCAGCAAGGTGGAGCACCGTCCCATTACCAAATCAATATCCGTCAGTACCTCAACCTAGTAAGTATTTCCAAATAGGTGGATAGGGAGGCGTGGATCGATGGAATGGCCAGCACGATCCCCTGATCTGACGCCATTAGACTTCTTCTTATGGGGTTATGTCAAAAATATTGTATACACAACTAAACCCCTCGACTTAGTTGACTTAGGAAGACGAATAATGCTTGCGGTTAGGTCGGTCACGCCAGGGCCGTATCTGAACCAAAATTTTGGGGGGGGGGTTAGACCAGTGGCAAAAAATACTAGTTATACTTTAAACATACATTTAAACATACACACAAACAAACATATAAGGATTTTATTGTTTTCGGGGGGGGGGGGGGTTTGAACCCCTAAAACCCCCCCTCAGATACGGCCCTGGGTCACGCCTAAGATGGTCAGTAACATAATTTCTATTTAAGATTAGGATGTTGCCAAGACGTTCGCGGCGAGCATTTTCAACATCTCCTACATTAATGTATTTTTTGTTTTTTACATTATCAAGAAATAACCCAGTATAACTTATTAGTTTTTGAGTGTGTTGTTAATTTTTGCAATAAATCTGAAAACACTTAATATTTCCGAAACAGTTGAAGATAGGTATGGGATATTGTACATGAAATATGTCTAAAATTTTCTGAATAATCCAAAAATTAAATACTATATAGGGTGTTGTATTTAACCCTTAACCGGTCATGTGGAATTATTTTGCATAGACGGTCATGTGGCGTCTGACAGACTACGGAAAAAATAACAAGACAATAGATACATAATAATTTTTTAAATGTATTTATAAGTAATAAAACGTAACAAGTATAATTATTTCTACATATAGTACGAAAATTTACTTTAGTTTTTCCACTAAAAACACCAGAAAAAAATATTGTAGGGGAAAGGGGGATAAGATGACGAATCGGGTCAGATGACGAATTGGAAAATTCTGATTATTGTAATTAGATAGCGCCACTTGGTTGATTGCCCAGTGTTGCAGGTGTGCTTCATAAGTTGCCTATGTAATAACATTCAAATCTGACTTTCTTTGGTGACGATATTTCGCCATTTGTGTTTAATGGTTATGTCCTTATAATATCAGTGCAAGACGAAAAAAGCTTTATAGCATTTGTGTTAAATCTTATCTTGAATCGGTAAGTATTTTCTTCAATTTTATGGTATTGTTTATCTATAGCCCATTAAGTTTTCGTGAAATAATATATCTTTGTTGGTTAATACAAAATTTGATTCAAAATGTCGTGGTCGGCTAAGATGACGAATTCGCTAAGTGGGCAAGATGGCGAATTCGTCATCTTACCCGACCTGTTTATAAATAATTTATAGCAATTATTCATTTAGTTTCTATGCTAGTTAGCGCTGGTAGATTCAGATCTACCTTCAGTAATGAGCAGCTGGAAAACCTGAGGCAATATGTGGAAGACCTAAATAAGCGGGCATTTGGTGTTAAACGCGAACAGTTTGCAAAAATTATTTTTAATTAAGTATGCAGAGACACTGAAGATTGATCATCGCTCTAATAAAGAAACTAAGAAGGCCGGAAAAGATTTCATACAAGCTTTCAGGACACGATTTAACTTTTCCTTGAGAAAGCCAGAAGCAACTTCAGCGGCCAGATTGGCGGCTTTTAAGAGAATAAATATGAAATCATTCTTTGACCTGTACGAAGACATTCTAACAAAAACACAATACGAAGCTCACCAGATTTTTAATGTAGATAAGACTAGCTGCCCTACTGTGCCTAGTAAGACCCCTAGAGTGTTGGCATAACCTGACTCCTCCATATCAGTAAACTACATGGAAGAAGATGACGATAATGTGGAGGAACAAGAAGAAATTTGTTTAATTTGTAACGATTCTGGAAAAAATAAAATTTGATACGCCTGAGCAGGCGAGGGAACCCTCGGTCGTAAACGGGTTCATGCGGCATGCGGCATGCTCAGGACTGACATCCGCAGAAGCAAAGCGCAAAGCATATATTTGCGACTTTTGTGACAATAATTAATATAACTGTCTAATTACGTACTGTTTTTCTTTTATTTATTAAACCTCGTCATCTTACCCGCATGCTCTCGCCATCTTACTCATACATGAGGACAAGATGACGAAATTGTCATAAAATTTTGAACTTAAGAAAAAAAAAATTACAGTAAAGATAGCATGATATAAACCAAACTGTTGGGAACTACAGCTGTCCTGAATGCTCCAAAACACGAAACAAAGTTTTAAGGCGAAATATGACGAAGAAAATAAAAAAATATGCTTCCTGTCGTCATCTTGCCCTCATTTCCCCTATAGCACCCATACAAAAATATACATTATCTTTGTTTTTCTCTAAAACTAACCAAAAAACCTTGAAATAAGGAATATGTTAAGACATTTTTTTTAAACAGGATTATGTTATATAACAAACAACAAAAAAAACCGTAGAAATTAACACAGTATCTTGCAGCAATGGCTAAACATCCCGAATATTTATGCATGTATTACATAACGGTTTGGAACATTGCAAGCAAATGGCCTTTCTACACTGCACACATAAGTATTATGTCATAAGATGTTTTGCGATGTTTGAGTTCATCATACCATTTTAAGGCAGTTTCTTTGAAACTTTTATCCGAAAAACGAATTCTTTTCGACGGACCGGCCATATTACATTATTTAAATTAATAACATAAACCGACATGTATCATCTGACAGACTACGGCGAACTAAAGTGTTCCCGTAAAATGATTAGCTATAATCATACAGTGAAGTAAGAGGGGGGACCAATATTGCATAAGTAGTGGAAGGATTAGCAGACGTGACCGATTTTTAGGCGGTACCACTATTGAAATATTACCCTAATTATATATTGCGTAGTCTCTCAGACGCCACATGACCGGTTAAGGGTTAAAATAAGAAAGTTGGTATTGGCCACTGTTACATGACACGCCCTGTATAGAAAGTTTTTATTGAACAAAAAAGGCGCAACTAGAAATACTAATCGACGTGTCCGAGCGTTTTTCGGACACGCCCCATGTATTTATTATCGAATTTATTCCATATTTGGCTGATACACACTCAGTGGCGTAGCGACAAATTATGGGCCCCCCCGCGAAAATTGTGTTAGGGCCCCCTCGCCTATATTAAGAATATAATATATAAAGTTACCAAACAAAATTAGGTAATACTCTTTATTATTTAAACTACTAACCTAATATAAAATTTTACTTAAATGCCTATAAAAACAGTCAGGAAAATACAAATACACGATATGTAAAGAACGTTACAATAAATATAACTATTGAACAAGGAACAAGGACAAAATAAAAAACATTCTTTAAAACTATAAGGGACAAAAATTAAAATATTCTTTAGGTAGCTAAGGTAGCGATACTAAATACTTGAAAGCAACAGTGAGATTAAAACAAAAATACTTATTTTAAATTAAGCGAGAAAATCTTGAATATTTCAATAGTTATTGCGAGGCAATTGCCCATCCTAATTATACTGTAAAATTATTTTAGTACAATTATTATTATAGCCGTTATCTCATGGTTGCTTTAAGGTGGTAAATTAGGTAAATTGTTTTTTTCTAGCTTTTGCCTCCGCAAAATTTTTTATTAAATGGATTTTATCCATTTTGTCCGCCTCTTGTGCCTCTATGGACAGTATAGCCAAATTAGTTAACCTTGTCTGATAGAAACTATTTCGTAAATAATTTTTATTGATTTTTAATTTGGAATAGTACAGATACACATCGAGTCTAAGCCCCTGGGCGTTGGCCTTTGTAGGCCAGGACTTCGGCCCCTTTGGGGCCATAGCAATAGGCTCTTTCGGGCCTCGGAGCCTTCGGCCCCCCCGCAACTGCGGGGGTTCGCGGTAGTAGCGCTACGCCACTGTACACACTGTATAACACAAGTAAGTAAATTGTCTGTGGGCTGCCGACCTTGTGAAGTAGTAATATAAATCAAATAAAGTATATTATACTTTCAATTATTTTTATTAATACTTTTCATTCTGTTACCGATGAAATATCAATGTAGTTCAACAGATAATTTCCAATCACAGATCTGTCGTCATAGTGGGGCAGTTTAATAGTTGCAGGAATGCCGGAATAGTTGAATTGTTGGTTGCCGAAATTGAGGTGATCTTGAAGGGATGCCCGTCTGTTCAGAGGTTTAAATTTGGGTGCTGACAGGGATAGCATACCTTTCAGTCGAGCCCTGAAATAATTTTTAAAATAATGTTTTTTAATCTATACAGTTCGCGTTTATTTTTCTATTGCTTAATTTGGAACAAAAACTATTTACGTGGAAAACAACTTACCACAAATCTTCAGTAACGACATAGTGAATATTTGGAGTAGGAAATCCATTAAAGTGGCAAGCAAGCGGCAAAGTGTACGCCCCCATATTTTCAAAAACGAACCAATCCCCGACCTTCATCTCAGGAAGTGGTATATTTTTTGCAACCATATCCAGACCGTCGCAAGTTGGGCCCCATACACTGCTCGAGTATATTTTCGTTCCAGGATACTCGCTTAGCGGTAGAGGATGGACGATTCTAAATTCATTGAGGATGCAGCTAAGACTTCCGTAGACCCCGTCGTTAATGTAATACATTCGGTGGATGTTAGTAGAGTTGGTGATATTGTCCTCTTGAGGTATATCTTTAATACAGTGGATGTTGCATGCTAAGGCGTATGCGGAGCTGACGAAGTAGCGTCCTGGTTCGGAGATGATTCGGATCGATGGGTCTGGGAAGAATTCGTCTATAGCATGGTTTATAATGTTGCTCATCTGCAAAATAAAATAATTAGGATTCAGTAAAAAGGTTATCACCACAAAACACAAAAACAAAGACGGACGGTATTTGCGTGTTAATTGGACAAAACGGGAATGACGTTTAACAGATCGCCATGTACCGTGCGAGCAAAAATTATTTGCATTAAAGCGGGCTTGGATTAAAAAACGTAGGGCTTGGTTTAGATCACAATGATCAAAGACAGTCCTATCTTGTCGCAATTAAAGCTGTCTTGTTAGGTAATTGTTTTAAACTTTTTCTTCAATCTCACATCCTTTAAGGTCGTGTTTGCCCGAAATCGCCTTAAAATTTTCAAGAATTAGGAGTTGTCAAATCCTAAGGCGATTTCGCGCAAACATAAAGTTGGCCTTGCCAGCCTCCATTATTACATTTTGTTGGGTATCTTTAGAAAATAAAATATCTCGTAAAATATGTAAGTGTTGCATTTCAGATGGTGTGCGTAAAATGCGATTATTCCACTCGCGTTTATGGACTCTTAAGCCCCATTTTATTGTTCTGGCCATTAAGTTTCGATAAAAGGCAGGTTGTTGATTTAATTTCGCAAGAAACTGTGAACCGTAAAATTCAAGGTTTGGATAAAATAACACTGCGAGCGATTCGGTTGTTTGAATTCCCTTAATATATACTCACAGATAGGAGTAATTTGTGATATAATGGTTTACTTCTCGCCACTGTATGTGGTAGGTATTTTCAATGCGCCTATGATACTTGCGTAAGATGCAAGATATGTGGATTTTTTATAAATATATATAACACTAAGGATTTTTTAAAGAGATTTATTTGATGTACAGCAATACAGCAAAGCAATGAAAGAATAAAAGGTTACAATAAATAGTGCGAATAAGATACAAATTACGGACGTAAAAGTATAAAACGGTGAATTTAAATAGTTTTCTAATAAGGAGAGAGATTGTCCCTTTTTACTTATTTTAGGAAGGTGTTATTCCAACAAGTTTAAAGAAACAATTTCTACTTAATAGACAACTCTGACCAAAATGAGAATGATACAATTTTACACAATAAACAGTTAAATACAGCATAAATTGCTGAAATTGGCCACCGCCATGATCCAAGCCTGAATTCACATGTCTCTTCATATTTTCGAAAGTGTTGACCAGCATCTCTGGAGAAATGTTACCACATTCTTGGATAATCCTTTCTTGTAATTGTTTTAATTTGAAACGTGTTTTAAAAATAGTGTTCTTTAAATGAGGAAAAACGAAGTAATCCATAACCGTTAAACAAGGTGATCTAGGTGCGAATTCAATCGAAAACTGAGCAATCTGTCGTCGAAAAAATTGCGTAAGTAGTTAATAGTTTCGGCGGCTGTGTATGGGCGGTTGCACCGTCCTGTTGAAAATATCCAAAACGTAGTTCGTCCTCAAGTAATTGCTCCACAAATGGATTCAAAATATTGTCTCTATAGGGTAAAGTTGGTAGAGATGCCCCAGTGGTAGAGATGGCCTACCTTTATAACTCGAAAACATTTACATATACGATCGTTTGGTTTGTCCAAACCCAATCAGTTGTTTATGCTAAAGCCTGAAAAGTGGTGTAGCTGCTCACAATCGTCTGGTTTTGACAAAGTTTTGTGATCGTTTTTTTGAGGTAGGTGCAAATTTTTATACATGATTACGCTATAGGTTGTAAAATCATTAATATGTTTTTATTTAATTTGCTATTTGGTCAAACAATTGTGGAATGCATGTGCTACAATATTCTAACCTCAAAACACATGTACCTGTATATTTATACAAAATACATGGTGAGGCATCTTATACCATCTTTTGGTATAGATGCCCTAGTCAAAGTGGGTAGAGATGGCCTGTTAATATTGCGGGATGTGGAGAGAAATATTCCTAAACCACCAGAAAAGATGACTGGGTAAAATGTATACACTGCGAGCAATGGTATCACGATGGATGCAGCAAATTTGTTATTTTTTGCTATCCCTGTGGAAGAGTAGCTAGAGTCGATTCACTCAGTAAACCTGCAAGATGGCCGACATGTCATATGACAAAAGTCATATTCCAGCTAAATAAAGTGAATTTTTGCATTTTCAATGACTTTTGTCATATGACATGTCGGCCATCTTGCAGGTTTACTGAGCGAATCGACTTTACTAAAAAGAAGACCTAACTTATTTTGTATCCGCGTACATAGGCCATCACTACCACCCTGCGTGGGGCATCTTACCCAACCCCTAAGGGAGAGATGGCCAATTACAAAAATTTTTCTTTATGCATTATTGTGAAATAAAACTTGTTTTTTTTTTGCATCTTATTATAAATATCGTAACTGAATAAAGTTTCAATTACTGAAAAGCATGCTTATTTTTTTATTATTTATTTTTATAAAATTTAGGCCAGGTTAAGAAAAAGTGGGGCATCTCTACCAACTTTACCCTACCGCTGTGCTGTAACTGTGTCATGAAAAAAAATAGGACCAACAATTCTTCTTCGGGAAACAGCTAACTAGACACCAATTTTTTGAGGGTGCAATACTTGGCCTTGATTTTGCAAGGAGGCTTTTAGTATATTTTTCCGTCGTTCTTGGAATTGCTTGTGTTATGGCTGCCCGTAGAGTCCTAACAATGACGAAACGGCCGTCGTGGTCTACCCGTCCCAGGGTATCCATTAAACTTGGATCACTGTGTATTCCAATATAAAAAATAGTTACACACTTGTCCGATATGCCACAATATTTTCTTTTAAATTGTTAATATTCATTTCGGTAAATCTAAATATTAGAAAATTGTCCTCCGCAAGCCAACGCCTAGTCACGATACACTTATAAATATTCGTTAAATCACTTATTGGTGTATCGTGGTACCTAGCGAGTTATAATACCTTCTATTTTAAGAAATTTGAGACCACGGTATCCATATAGGTGTATTCTACAATGAATTTTGATGTTATGCTGTAAAAAATAATTATTCCTCCTTTCTAGAAGTGAGCTTGTATCTCTATAATTTTAGAAAGAGTTATAATACAGCATTATTACTTACCCAGAGAATTAGTAAGTCCTTCAACTACATTTTTAATACAAAAAAAATAATGCAGGTGTCACCGAAAAATGGAAATTCAAACTTTTACCCGTGGCGAGATACGCGGTAGGGTCAACGTCCCGTCAACAATGTCAAATTTTAATCTGACGTAGGTACTAGGTACGTCTCAATTGTTTTTGGACATATGTTTAAAGTGGTTGACATGTATAGTAGCAAAATGTTGCGGGTTGCCCAATTCCAGTTTGATACCCCTGATTATCACTTTGGTTGAACTACGCATTTTTATAGATAAGCGAATGTCAAATTCATTAAACTGATGTATTTATATAAAATTTTTAATTCGCTTTTAGCATTTAAGGCCACACCGTTTTTCAAAATATACTTAATTTGAAAAAGAAAATTAAGTTACCTCTTCCATACACGATCCATATTCACCTGGATACCCTCCACCGATATCCAGCAACGAAAAGTTGAACCCAATCGACTCGGCGTGGTCGAATATATCCCTAGAAAAGGCTATTGCTCTGTGATATACTTCCGGTTCTCTGCATCCGGAACCCACGTGAAAGCTGACACCTACCACGTTGAGGTTTAGGGATTTTGCCAAATGTAGAAGTTTCGGTGCTTCTTTGATGGGGTCACAACCAAATTTGATACCTAAGTTGCATTGGGACTCGATGGCATCGCATCGAATCCTAATCACAAGCCTACAAAGTAAAATTTAAGACTAAGAGTATATTTTCCAGAACGAAATTTAACCCTACTATGCTTCCCCAGATGTTAAGATGTAGATCACCCCTGTTATAATAACAATATGCCTGTTTGCAACCCCAAATTTTGTATTGTTCTTCCAATTTTTCTTAATTTTCATAAATTAGATAAATTAATGATAGAAATGTTTACTATTGTTGTAAAAAAATATCTAAATAAGACCCTGAATATAGAAAACAAACGTCAGTTATAATATAATACATCTCAAAGTATATCGTCTTGGTTTTTGCTACCTGTCATTTATTTTAATAAAACCTCATTGTTGTATACCTAAAAAGTCTTCAGGGTGACGTATTTACAATTTTAATAATGTCACTTGTTTACCATTATTTTTTATGGAAATGTTGTCCTTGTTGTCAAGAGCAGGTAGGTCCACCCCGTATTCGATAAGTTTATGTAATTGTTTCTTAGGTTGGGAACCCTTGTTCATTGACCGCAGGGCCGGGCCTGGTGCAATTAGGATTTAGGATATATAATTGGTCTTGAGAAAGTATTGTCTAAGAAATTTGCTGAAGTATTTATTCTGTGGTGCATAGAAATATGTGTTCAACTAGTTTTTTATTATGTGGTGCCCGTGGGAACATTATCACTCTGCATCTAGTAGAAGAAAACGAAATCCTTTATCATCGGATCAGACCAAATTGTTAAGAATGTGTATGAATCTTAGCATAGTATAAAACAAAGTCGCTGTCGCTGTCTGTCCGTCCCTACCTATATATGCTTAAATCTTTAAAACTACGCAACGGATTTTGAAGCGATTTTTTTAATAGATATGAGAATGAGATTTTTTTTATTATTATGTATAGGTAAAAATTCAAAAGCAGTTAGTTTTTGCTTACCTAAATACCAAAAATGACGTAAGTATACTGAAGCAGCTGCACGACTTGCGTTACCTGTCAAATTTGACATTTTTAATAAAATAGGTTCAAAAATGCCATTATTTATCAAAATATCGAAAAACTCTATTAAAGAAAGTTGTTTATTTAAGCATTTTTTAGCTTCTGTACGAAATTTTGACAGTCAATACAATTTTTATTTTTTGCCAGATTCTTGAAAATTTTGATCAACCCTCGTAGATTAACTTTTATACATCGATGTAAAACCATTTGCCTTTAGTTTATTTGTAATCTTTATGCAATTTTGTGTTAAATTTTTGTTTCCAATTATTTATTTTGCTTCAAAAACTGAAATTGTTATTGATCAGTATGTAATGTTTGATGCACAGTTTATCTAATTACATCAGTTTTGCCAAAACCGACGTTTCTCATTTTTCTTAAGTTAGTAAACAGATGTATACAAAGAAAATATTAGGAAGCTTTCGTTGAAATTTTACTTAATTATTACTTCTACTACATTTATACTTCACCCTAAGCAAAAAATAAAAAATAAAACATAGAATCAAATCAAATAAACAGCATTCGTTTTTAACCCTTTATATCGATAGAAAAAGAAAAAAAATGATTAACAATAATTAAGTAAATAAAAATATCACGTAGAGAGAAAGAAAAGAAAACTGTTGGCATTTACCTAATGCATAAAAAAATCAACAAAACTCAAGAAAACCAGGTTTCAATAATTATACACAAGAAAGATAAACTTGACAAATGTAGGTATTATGTTTAATTAGTTGTAATAAAGATGTCCTATAATAAAGATTTCTAATACTTAACACATTCGCATATTGAAAGAGCTGATCGGTAGGGAAACGTATATTCAAAGAGTAAATTATTTTCAAAATGCGTTTTTGAATAATTTCTAAAGTTTTTAATCTATTTTCGTAAACCAATTAATCCATATAATAAATGAGACTGGACTAGAGCAAAGTACAAAATGCGTAAATTGTGTATATCCAATATGCCTTTTATACAGGGTGATTCACGGTGGATGGAACGTTAGACGTTTCTGACGAACCAGTAAAGGAATCGTTCTGAAAATTTGGTCCTTTACATAAACGGACACGCTTTACCTATCTAAAATATTTTTAACAATACAGTGTTGCCGCTTCCATACAAAAATAATAGCTACTTCGATATTTTAAATGGAACACCCTATATATTATTAAATTTTTAAATTCTACATAAAATTATAATTATTTTTTAATAAAAGCATTATTAGTCTATGCTTAATGGTTTCCGAGATATTGTCTCTTGAAAAATGACATTTTTGAACTTTGACAGCTTCTAGCTTTTTAACTGTACGTCTGAGAGCAAAACGGCTTACATGTCCATATCTTCGATTTTTAATATTTTTCCAAAAGTGTCAATTTCCGGTTAAACCGGATGTAGGAAATATAATACTTCCGGTTTGACCGTTTGAAGTCAGTTTTTTGACTTCAAATTCTATGTTACGTCCTATTTATTTTGCTATTATTCACTCTCATTTACAATATTTAACTTTAATATGGGGATCAACTTTTCAAAATTTGCTTAACCCTCTACAAGTTTTACAAAATAAAGCAACTAAAAATATATATTGCTTGAATAGACAATATTCAACTAAACTTTTATATAAAAATTTTAATATTAGATATTATGTCAAGTAAGGATATTCACTTAATGCAAAATATTGTTTTTGTTCACCAAATTATATCAAAAAATAAACATTCAAATATAAAATTCAATTACAGACGCGACGTAACATGATCATTTAACTAGAACTGTTTTCAATATTGATTTACCTTTAATACACACTAGGGCAGGTCAGAACTCCATTTATTATCAAGGTATGAAATTTTACAACGAAATACCCCAAGAATTAAAATTTTTAAATATAAAACGGTTTAAAATGAAAATTAAGAAAATACCTAAAAAATGGGAAGATAAATTTTAAACTAAAAAATATTTAAACGTGCACTTCTTTTATGATTAATTATTATTTTCAAAATTATTTATAAATTATATCTATACAATATTATTAGTTATATTATTTCATTAAAAGAAATAATAATTGAATCATTTTATACATATTTAAATATTTTTTTATTGAATATTAACATTTTTAGGTATTATTTTGAGTTACCTTATATTTTAATTAGTTATATTTGACAATTACATTTTTAGATGTTGTTATTAGTAGAGAATCCCTCATGAACAAATGTTTTTGAGATTTTATTTGGAATAAATAAATAGTTAGGACCCATATTAATAATATTAGTTTAGTTTTAAGACTGTGCGAATTAAAAAAGAAGAGTTAACATATTTTTTAATCCGTCACTGATTTCTTCTACTAAAATACCTATTTGGACTAGAAATTTGCATTTTGTTAATGGATGTCAAAAAGACAGGACGATATACTTTGAGATTTACTTTACCTACCTCGAATTTGGATAAAGATTCTGCACTTTATACAACTCGCATTCATTGTCAAACGTCATAGTAGTAACACCAACGGCAGATGCATATCTTATGTGACTGGCCGGTTTTACAGGGTGAGCAAATATTATGCGGTCCGGAGAAACTCCGATCGACAGAACTTTGTCGATCTCGACCTTTGATGCGCAATCGAAGCCAGTTCCTAGCGCTGCTAGTATTTCCAGGACGGTGCGATTATCGTTGCATTTGACAGCTACAATATTGAATTAAATACTGTTAAATATATTGGATAAATTTACATTTTTAGTAAAAATAACAAAATAACACAACAAAAAAAAAAAATAAAAAAAAAAGCTTAGTGCCCCAAGCTCCCTTTTTTAAAAGGATATTTTCATTTTAAATACATGATACTTTCTTAATACCTAATTTCTATACATAACAAGTTTTATGTTTTACAATGTCTTACAGACATACTTATATAAGGAAACCATTTTGGCATCCTCTTTTTAGAAGAGTTTTTCTACTTCCCCGGTTTATTTGGTTGTTTTAGACCATTTTAACGGACTTTTTCACACGTTTAAACTTATTTCTATTTTTCTTTACATTACGTCATTTTGACACACCATTTTTTAATTCCATAAAAACTCCATTAAGGTTTTATACCTTTTATCATTTTCTCTTCTGCTAAAACCATCAGCAATACATATTGCTGTCTCCTGATGATGAACGTTTCTACGTTCGAACAAATTTTTTTCGGTATTTTTTTATTTTTGCACTAGGCACAAAATATATAACTACGCACATTTGAAAAAAAAAAGAGTTTTAATCCCAAAAAAAGGGGGTAAATTTTATGAAGACACGAAAAAAGTGTGCCAAACTAAAAATAAACGCAGCCGTACTTTTTTTTAATCCACCCTGTATAATAAAGGAATAAGTATCTAAACCTTAGCTTATTCTATCTTTGGTTGTTATTTAAGTACTTACACATAATGTCTTTAACAAAATTAGTCTAACCTAATCAGGGGCGTCATTTGGGGGGGGCAGGGGGGGGCCATTGCCCCCCCCTGAGTATTTATACACAAAAATCAAAAGTTGGCTTTTACAAATAAAAACACCTTTTAACTTATACCTACTACGGTTTACCGCATCGCATATATAGTTTGAACACTTTGTTACAGAAAAAATGTGTGTACATGGGAAAGCAAAATACATGTGTGTCACCATTTAAATATATCGTGGGATTCAATATCTGTAAGCTATTTTTGTGTAACTGAGTGTAGGTACTTCTACAAACTAGTTGACGAATTTGCTGCAACAGGGCATCGCCGTTACCCACTAAACCATTAATTTAGAGAAATAAGACACTTTAAGTCTTCCTCCACTGGTGTATAAAAATAAAGTTTTATTGAAGGGTAAATTCTCTACATGTTTCGAATATACATACATTCATCATCAGGAGAATAGAATAAGCAAAATAAGAAATAGAATAGGTGCGAACAGTCCAAACGGAGCTACAAGATGATGGAAAGGTCGAGTTAGGTATTTGAAGAAACTTTAAACATAATGATGTATAAGTATTTGTAATAAAGAGAGAAAAAAGCATATTGTTGCGAAGGAGGAACAGAAAGAATTAAATAAAATGAAGGGTCGATTCAATTGACCAATTAAAGGGACTAATAAAGAAATAATTTTGTGTGAGGTCACATATTAGTGAAACAGTACTGTAAGTGTGAGGGGAGAAAATTATATAGAAAATTTAAAAAGCAGTAATGTTATAAAAAAATTTTCGTAGTAATAGGTAATAGTTTAAAATCTTGGCTCTCGACATTCCTTAATTAGAAATTAAAGTTTAAAAAGTTTTGAATGTGAACTGAAGCTGACAGTTCTGAAAAGACAAGTTAAAAAAAAAAGATTAAAAAAAAATTAATATATCAATAATTTAGTGTTTAGGTCTGAGCTTCTTTGTTTTTTTTTTAATGTATGTTTTACCAAAAAATTTGTTTTGTTTTTTATGTTTATTTTTGTTAATTTGGCATCAATGGCAAAGGGTTTTTTTTTTCCATAAAGTTTTTTTTTGAAATTAGGTATGCCCCCCCCAAGAGAAATGTGAAATGACGCCCCTGAACCTAATTTAAATAAAACTTTATTGGAAGACGTAAAGATAAAGTTTTTATAATAGGCAACAAAAATATTCAATATTCATATGTTATCATTTATTAAAATTATATATTTGAGAAAGATAAATATCATTTATAAATTTAAGTTCTTTCTTATTATTAAAATGCCCTGGGGGGTATATACAATCGTTTACCTCCCCCCCCCCCCCATATCTACCCCGTTGAGTGGTTAAAACTTTAACTCTGGATCATACAGTATCCGTGGAAAAGTCTGCATCATATGGAATACTTTTTTATGCGTTTTTTTGCAAATGTTATTGTCATTAGGTTCTGCATGACCCAAAACAAAACATAAGCTTAAAACTTTTGACTTGTGACGTGCGTTACACATGTCAAATGCCATTAAGAAGTTTCAATCGGGCAAAAATGTAATTTTTTATAGAGATACGGAAAAAAGTTGTAAGAAAATATTGCTTCTCATCATATTTTGAGTTTATACCCAAGTTTTTGTTTAAAAAATTATATGTAATTTTTTTTGGAAATTAAACTTATCGTAACTTTTTTTTACTGTTTTGTGTCAGTTTCTTTAAAATAATTATTATGAATCAGACTACTAACTGCATTTTAAAATTTAGTTATCGCATAAAACCCATTTTATATACATTGTGGTTGGAATGGTTGCAAGTCAAACGGCGTACAGGGTAGGCCAAAAAATATAAAACTTGTACAAGAATAAAGTACCCCTATTTCAGAAAATTCAGCAAAATGTTATTAAGATAAGTTGTTTAGAATTAAAAGTTATGCATAGATTCAAAAACGTGACCTAAAATAAAAAAAATATATATTTTTTTTAAAACATTTATTTTCCCATTTTTTTTTATATTCACCATAAAGACCTTCATAAATTAATCAAAATCAAAACAATTTCACATATCTTTGTTCAAATTCAAGCATATTTGTAAAATTTACTTAAATTTTTAATTTATTATGGAATCACAAACTTCATGTTTGTTGCAACGATATTAAACACAACTTTAAAATATCCTAAAAAAAATGTTAACAAGATAAAAAATTAGTAATGATAATATGCTTATAACAAAACTATGGTTCGAAGTGTAAAATTTTTATTTTAAATGTAAAAATTTTAAACTGTACAAATTAAGCGACAAACATGAAATCCTACTTAAATAATCGCAGATACCTATGGAAAAAAACCAATAAGTTCAAGTTTTTGAATATATGCATAACTTTTAATTCTAAACAACTTTTCTTAATAACATTTTGCAGAATTTTCTTAAATAGGAGTACTTTATTCTTGTACAAGTTTTATATTTCTTGGCCTACTCTGTACCCCGTTTGTCTTGCAACCATTCCAAGTGCACCAAATAAGATTATCGAACATGCACCAACTTTTATCAAGAATAAAATTTTCTGAGAAATCGGTAATAAAAAAAAATGCCCATATGTTGCACTCTTAAAAAACCCCACTGTATATCAATGGCTTAGTCGCAATAGGTCGTAAGCAACAAAATTTTCAAATTTAACTTTTTTACATCATTCAATTCTAAATCCTTCCATACGTGTTTCTTAAAAATATCGTAAGCCACAACACACCAGAAATATTTTCTTTTACAGTGTTTGAATAGGTCCCCAGTGTGTTTAAAACCATAGTGCAATAAGGCGTAAGCCACAAAAATTGTTTTTCATGCAATACATCGTAACCCCAACCGGCGTACTTAATGCGTTATTGTGGTCTCCAAAACGACGAAACCACTGTTTTTGTGTGTTTTATTACATTTCATAACAAGTCAAAAGTTTTAAGCTTTCGTTTTGGTTCATGCAGAACCTAATGCCAAAAATAGATTTGCAAAAAAAACGCATAGAAAAGTTTTCCATATGGTGCAGATTTTTTCGCGAACACTGTATAAATTGATCACTAATTTAGATTTGTCCCATTCGATTGCTTGAAATAGGTATATCACTTCTTCGACCTTACTTTTTATTCGAGTTTTTTTTAATTCGACGTACAAACCAGCTATCAACTTACCATAATGGGGTATAACTCTTGGTAGCAGGGTATTCCATATTTTATATTTTCCCACAATATCGTTTATGTTGCACACGTAAAAAGCTTCTTCTTGATTTACGTTGCTGGCAATTTTTCTAATTTCCGACCACATGTCAATATGGTTCAATACTTCTACTTGCTCTTCATCGGTAGTTGATGGAATCTTCATGATTCTTACAATAATATCAGCAGGATAGCTAAAAATTTTGTAATATTTAATAATTGTATTAAAAATTATTAATGTAATGTAGTGCCGTCTACGATCTATCTTGAAGATAAAGAATAATCGGCTTTTTCACTTAATTTTTGATTTGTATCCTATCGCATAAAAGGGAAGAAAAAATAAAATTTTCTATGGTTTCAGTTTTTAAAATTTTGAATTATTTACTGATAAAACAATTAAACAAAATACGCACTCTTATAGAAACTCGCGCTCTACGTCATCACAAATCGACTGGAAGCAGGGATTCGGGCTGAAGGCTGGCATCTACCTGAATGATATCTCGAGTCTGCTCTCCTGGTCTTTTTTATTTAAGTTATCAAAACGAAGATTTAAGCCTTATAAGCGATCGCACCATATAAAATAATTGCATGGCTAATGGGGTGATAATTATCTCATGTTTTAAAACTTTCTAGAATTTCTCGTTCACGCAATATGACGTCATAAAAAAATTCTGTAAAAGCTCCAATTACATACGGGTTTTTATTATTACCATTACCATGTGAGTATTCTAAACGCATCTTTCTGAAACGATTTTCAAAGGTAAAATCTGGCAATTCTAGCACAATGTTGCTAACACTGAACTCAGACATGATCAAAATAATATTACTTATATTACGTAACAAATACGCATGAGAACCGAATTCACATTAATACGAACGACTACGGTGCCCTAGGCGGTTCGCGCCGTTGCCTTTAAATCATGTTTTTAGGGTTGCATAATATATGTATACAAAAGTAGAATTTTTGAATATTAAAAGTAAGATAGACCCTTTTTGAGTATTCAAGGCACACAACGAAAACGCAGGTTGCCGCAAGTGCAAAAATAGGTCAGTTACCGTCGTCAGACTTCCAATAAAACACATGTATGTCTTTTTTTTTGCAAAAATGTATTTGATATGTTTTAAATATAGTGAAAATTATAGTTTAATGTTGTTTTAACTGGATAATTAATAAACCTGGGCGAACCATTGTGGAAATTTAAGTTGTTATTGCTCGTTGCAATATTTTCTCGTATTTGTTTCTGTAATAAACAGCAAAAACAATGTCGGTGTTATAATATTTTACCTAGTTTGCATTTGTAGTTTGTAGCTTATATGTATACAGGGTGTCCCAGATAAGAATGCACTCTACAGGGATTTCGTAAACCATAGGAGATACAGAGATGGTTAAATTAGAGAAAAGTTGCGCATTACTGAATCCTGTAACGTCATGTTTTCAAATTTAAAAAAAATTCCGAATGATTCCGAAGATATTTCGATAAAACATAAAACCAAATTTTAACGATTTCGTTTTAATTGATTAATGATTCTATTTGAAGAGACACGTCAAAATAAATTTTACATTCCCATTGCCGCTTTTTCTTCCCTACATGATGGTTTAATTACATTCTTGATCCGACGTTTCGTTTAGTCACAACCATCATCAACTTTGCTTTTTAAATAGTAGGAAAACTTTATTTTATGCTTAATAAATTCTACGTTTTATTCTAAATCTAACGGTGTATCACACTTATTATTTATTAGACGTTTCGATATAGAAAAACACATCATCAATTAAAATAGGCACATTATCGAAAATATTTTTGTTTTTATTGATGTACTTCAACACTAGTAGGATTTTAAAACATTATCCATTATCTTTTAAATTTGTAACTAGCTAGCCTCTTAAAAATTGATCGATTTGGTTGACGCCGTTCGGGATATTTTTGAAAATATTGTATCTCTGCTTGCGCACAATTCTTAAGACTCTCGCTGTAACAGCAAATCATGTCAAATTTTTCTTCGTTAGAATAATGTTCCAATATTTTAAATATTACTGCACAATGCAACAGTTAAAAATTTTAAAAAACATAATAATAATTACCAAATTTAAAACTAACAGGTCTCTGTAACTAAGTGACAGATTTAAAGAAACTATTTAAACAATAATTATTGCGATCGTCAATCAATTTCATAGCCACCCATATGATGCCGAATTTAAATGGTACGTTATGTTTAAATATTATCATGCATTTTGTAAAAATAAAAATAATTGTATTTAATAATTAAAATTAATTATTACTTGTTGCATTTTTCATCTAAGTTTTATTAGATATAATATGATGATGTGTTTTTATATATCGAAACGTCTAATAAATAATAAGTGTGATACACCGTTAGATTTAGAATAAAACGTAGAATTTATTAAGCATAAAAAAAAATTTTTCGACCATTTAAAATAACAAAGTTGATGATGGTTGTGACTAAACGAAACGTCGGATCAAGAATGTAATTAAACTATCTTGTAGGGGAGAAAAAGTGGCAATAAGAATGTAAAATTTATTTTGACATGTCTCTTCAAATAGAATCATAAATCAATTAAAACGAAATCGCGAAAATTCGGTTTTATCCAAATATCTTCGGAAGCATTCGGAATTTTTTTTATTTGAAAACACGACGTTACAGAATTCAGTTATGCGCAACTTTTCTCTAATTTAACCATCTCTGTATCTCCTATGGTTTACTAGATCCCTGTAGAGTGCATTCTTATCTGGGACACCCTGTATAGTGAAAATGAGGCTAGGTTGTTTTGATTTTGACAACGGCATTATTTTAGAATAATTATACCATAAATAAAACTTGCAGTGTTTCAGGGTGCAAATCAAATTACCATAGCTCCTTAACACAAGGTAATTTATCTACCTTAAAATTTTCGGCCAGTTATGATTTAATAGAAAAAAAATTAATGAAAGCAATTTCCAGAGACAACTGGAGACCATCAAAATAGTATGTAGTTTACTCCCCACATTTTGCTGAAAGTGGCATAATATTATATTTCAGTGGCGGCTCGTGACAGTAAAGTTTGTGAGTTCTGCCGATAGGGTATAAAAAACGCTATTTTTTTACAGTCTCTAGATCACGTGTCTATTATAAAAAGTAAAAAATTGCCAAGTTTGGTTTGGCAAAAATTACAATGTCTAGGAAAAAATAGCTAAAAGGCGTAAGTCCAACGTTTTTACAAAAGAAAAACAAATAACAAACACGACCATAACCTCCCGCTCATCCGTTTGGCGTCTTCTAAACTAAATAAATAAATGCGACCGCGAACACGCAACCAACGCTGAACCCGCCGTCAGGAATTGTACTGCACGTTTTGCAGCTCTATTTCTGCTTAAATTTCGCTATCTAAACCCAAGAGCGAGGGCGAAGGAAGGGGTTCCTAGCCGAGCACAGAGCTCGTTAGCGTCCCAGCTACGTCGTGTTGCAATTTAGCAGCGCAACAATGCCAATAACTTCATTTGACCGACTGTGAAATGCGGGCTTCGGCGACGGCGTCATACTCAACACACCTACGCGATTTGAAGGCCTATTATACCAACACCCGACCGAAAATATACTGCTGTTCCAATAATTTTAGAAATATAATAATTATATTAGAAAAATAGACAAATAATGTGAAAATTTTGGGGGTTCTGCAGCTCTGCAGCTCTTATGCACTAGCCGCCCCTGTTATATTTAATTCGCGAAGACAATTAGCTATCGTTTATCAAATAGTTCTCTGTATCAAACATTTCGACAAAAACTGTGAACGTTATAAAAAATATGTTAATTTTTTCTTTTGGTCCTTTACTCTATTATTTTTCGGCAACGTGTCCCGATTTTTACCTGGCTACTTTGAAATATTGGTAATAAAGGTATCATTTTTATCGAATAATACTTACTGGATTATTTTTAAAGTGTATCGCAAATCATAATCAAAATCTTGAGATTTTGCGATTTTGATAAAAAAAAATCAATTTATTTAAACTAAATCGTTTTGGTAATATCCAAACAACTCTGTACTTGGAGCAAAATCAGCATTTATTTAATTCCACAGTATTTTATTTGTTTGATGTAAATCAATATTTGTTACACACGGCATATGGGGCGATTGAACGATAAAAGTATAAATAAATATTTAATTTATAGAGTTCTTTTACATGTATTCTTTTTACTCGACCAACTTAGTAGTATTAGTTGTAATTGAGGGGAGGTTCCGAAACCTGGCAAGTAGACCAACGGTGATCCTTTTCGCCTATACTCAAGCAACTAAATTTTTGGTTTAAATTGAAATTGCATTCACAAGAAATTCACAAGAAATAAATATAAACGTCCATATTTATTTAACAAAATAAAATCATTTAATTATCATGTTTGCATGCATAACTTAACCCAGCTATATAAATACAGGGTGGCCCTTTAGTGTGGCAAAGTACAATAGCTCCGTTACTATTTCAAATACATTAAAAATATTAATACAAAAGTTGAAGGGCAGTAAGTGACTTATAACGTAAAATTATTTTTAACTCTATAGGGTGGCTCAAAAAAGCGGAACAAGACAAAATGTACTTTTTTCAAATGGAATACCCTGTTAATTTTTACATTTTTAAATTTCACATAAAATTACAATTATTTTTTATTAAATACATTATTAGTCTATACTTTATAGTTTCCGAGATATTGACTCTCGAAAAGTGACATTTTTGAACTTTGACAGCTTCTAACTTTCTAACAGTACGTCTTAGAGCAAAACGGCTCACATGTCCCTGTCTTCAATTTTTATTATCTTCCCAAAAAAATCAACTTCCAGTTAAACCGGAACAACTATATGCTTTCGAGTAACATCCGGTTTAACCGGAAGTTTATTTTTTTGGGAAGATAATAAAAATTGAAGATAGGGACATGTAAGCCGTTTTGCTCTAAGACGTACTGTTAGAAAGTTAGAAGCTGTTAAAGTTGTAAAATGTCACTTTCCAAGAGTCAATATCTCGGAAACTATAAAGTATAGATTAATATGTATGTATGTATTTAATAAAAAATAATTATAATTTTATGTGGAATTTAAAAATGAAAAAATATACGGGGTGTTCCATTTGAAAAAAGTACATTTTTTATTGTTCCGCTTTTTTGAGTCACCACCCTATAGAGTTAAAAATAATTTTACGTTATAAGTCACTTACTGCCCTTCAACTTTTGTGTTAATATTTTTAATGTATTTGAAATAGTAACGGAACTATTGTACTTTGCCACACTAAAGGGCCACCCTGTATTTGACTCAAATTCAGATCTTGTTGAAATAAAAAAAAACTGTTGTTTATTAGAACAAATTCAGTTGTTTGACATACGTAATTATTTTTTAGCAAGATTTTCGTTCAATATAGGGTCCGCCGTTAATAATTTTCTTGTTTCACGTGGTTATTATGTAAAATGGAAGTAAAACACATTTAAATAATTGGGAATTTGGAGTTAAGTAGTCACGTTGTATTGCGTATTGGGTGCAAATACTATTTATTTAATTTAAACAATGTTTCAATAAATCGACAATTTGACATGCCTAAAATTATTAAACCACCATTATAAAAGTTCGTTACACAGCCGCCATTGTTGCATCACTTTGATGATCGACCATTTATGAAGACTTTAGATATGTATAAATTTTTGTTGTTGTGACACCGTCCTGTTGAAAATATCCAAAACGTAGTTCGTCGTCAAGTAATTGCATCACAAATGGATTCAAATTATTGTCTCTATACCGCTGTGCTGTAACTGTGTCATGGAAAAAAAAGGACCAACAATTCTTCCTCGGGAAACAGCTAACCAGACACCAATTTTTTGAGGGTGCAATGTTGACACATGACATATAAAAAACATTAACTGTAAAACATCTTCTATGCCAATTTTTAAATACTCTTTCCTCCTTACATTTACGTTGCTGATTCACTAATATGTGTCTTTTCAGTTATTCTTCATTTTATTAAAAAACTTTTTACTACTCCACTATTTCAATTTTAAATATTCTTCTCCTCACAATTACGTTACTAGTTCACTAATATGTGACTTTTCAGCTACTCGTCATTTGATTATAAATAAACTTTTTACAACATCTATCATTCCAACTTAAATATTCTTCTCTCCTCACACTTATGGTGCTGTCTAAGTAATATGACACTTAGCTTACTGCTGTGTTAACTTTATAACTTATTTTCTGCCAATATTTTACGAATGGCCTCTCGTTAGGTCTATCATTACGTTGGAAGTTTTTCCAAATACGTTGCTTGTTTTTTCCATCATCTCGTAGCTCCGTTGACGACTATTTGCACCTATTGTCTTTCTTATATTCCTTATTCTATTCTCCTGATGATGAATCTATATACATTCGAAACATGTAGAGAATTTAATCTTTTATAAACCTTAAAACTTATTTAATATATCAGTGGAGGAAGACTTAAAGTGTCTTATTTCTTCCTTTCAAACATACACTCCACTTAAATTAGGTATGGATTATTTCTTCAAATTATTCATTTACCTCAAAGCTTAAATAATCAAGCAAATAGTTTGAAACATTTAAATAAGTCAATTGATTGCATCCAAACTACACGTATTTAAGGTTTTTTGGGCGAATTTTTATTAGTGTACTGACGCTGATAATATATTATTTAATAGGTTTATTAGGCGATGTTTAAAATGCATATCTTTAATACAATACCCCAATAAATTCCGATGAAAAGTGGCCAAAATCATTAATTTGTAGATAAAAACAATTGACTATCAAAAATCATGATCAAACCGGCCGTGACTAGTGAATTTTATCATTTTAAGTGGAGCCAGACAACGAGACTGGTATGCGAGTTTTATCGTAGCTTACAATGTTTAAATTATGATGTGTCACGATTTGTTGATCAATAACTATTAATTTATTACAAAATAAACAAAGTTTGTTAGTACACTTTTAAAAAGCAATCATTTCTAATCATAGATTTTAATTTGGCCACAATATGAAATCATATGAGATTGAAGCGCGTGATCCACTTACATTAAAATGTGTGACTTATCTTTAGGAAGGTTACGGTATTTTTGTAGCAACAGAGTAGTAACATATCAGACAAGTGTGCAACTGTCTGTTGTATTGGAATACACAGGGATCCAAGCATAATGGATACCCTGGGGCAGGTAGACCACAACGCCCGTTTCGTCCTTATTAGGACCCTACGGGCAAACAACCCAATGCAAACCATCAATACCAGCGCAACCCCAGCAGAATCAACTCCAATACAAAAGGCAGATTCACTAGTTAGTAATAATCGAAAGATAGACAGTAAATAAAACTACGAAGTGCAACACACTCAAGTATGGAGAACGCATACGCGTTTTACCAAAAGCAGTCTACCTTTTTGCAGATCAGAACCGGATCACGCTGCGGCACCCACTAGAATGTTCGGGGATTTGAGCATAATGCATAATGGATACCCTGGGGCAGGTAGACCACAACGCCCGTTTCGTCCTTATTAGGACCCTACGGGCAAACAACCCAATGCAAACCATCAATATCAGCGCAACCCCAGCAGAATAAACTCCAATACAAAAGGCTGATTCACTAGTTAGTAATAATCGAAAGATAGACAGTAAATAAAACTACGAAGTGCAACACACTCAAGTATGGAGAACGCATACGCGTTTTACCAAAAGCAGTCTACCTTTTTGCAGATCAGAACCGGATCACGCTGCGGCACCCACTAGAATGTTCGGGGATTTGAGCATAATGCATAATGGATACTCTGGGGCGGGTAGACCACGACTGCCGTTTCGACCTTATTAGGCATCTACGGGCAGCCATAACCCATAGTCTACAACTGCCACTACTCATCTGCTTTTAATTTTTTTCGGGGACACAATAATTATCGCTTATTATATACATGGCTATTGACTATGATACATTTTTTGTATCATTGCTTTTGACGGATTGCGCGCATTCTAGTGGGTGCCGTAGCATGATTCGGTTCTGATCTGCAAAAAGGCAGAGTGTTTTTGGTGAAACGCGTATGCGTTACCCATACTTGAATGTGTTGCACTTCGTAGTTTTATTTACTGTCTATATTTCGATTATTACTAGTGAAACTGCCTTTTGTATTGTAGTGGATTCTGCTGGGATGGCGTTACTGTGGATTGATGACCGCTGGACTTTGGCAAGGTGGGTTTTAATGCATCGTGCCATTTCTGTGGAGTTGCTTTGGATTAAGTAGAGTTCTCATAAGGACGAAACAACACAAAAGACAGTTCAGTTGCACATTTGTCAGGTATGCCACTACTTTGCTGCTGTTAATTATTTTCGCTGACACAATAATTATCTCTTATTATACCTAAATATTAAAAATCATACAAAATAGACCAGCGTCGTCCGTGAGTTCCACGGAACCAGGCCAAACGACCTAAAGCGGTAATAAAACGAACAGAACAGGACATGTCATCGTACTGTAACAGAATGATCACCTATCATTATCTTTTTCTTTAAAAAATGCATTTGATTGCAAGTGACAACTAATAATTTTATTACTGTTGTCTTCTTATAATTCAAGGGTTGGGTCTAAAGGGCTCCGCGAGGATAGCTTAAAACCAGGGTTTACTAGGTTACTAGGTGTTGCTACGGAACCGATATAGACTCTAAAATTAGACATCTACGCCTCTCTGGGAGAAGTTTCTAGAATCTAGAATACAGAAATACAGCCAATTGGAGTCAGAATACGTGAAGGGGAAACATACAATAGTAAAACCGGGGTTTGTGGTGTGAAAAATTAAAATCTGCTCATTATTATTGTAAAATTTAGAAGGCGTTACCTGTGGCACCTTGCACACATTTAACACGAAATAACTTTTTTGAGCCTCTCTGTATTCAACTTTTAAATAAATATTATTTTTCACTGTCCTTTATCTAAAAAATGTATACGTGGTAAGAGGTGATTTGAGCAGCTGAGCTTCTGAGATATTTGGATTTAAAAAAATTCACTTCGTGTATGACCAGGTCTAAATTATTATTTATAATAATTGAACAAAATTTGAAGCTAATATTGTGGAAATACAAAAATTATTAAAAAAATATTTATGAAAAACTAAAATTAAATTGAACATTTGATACTCTATTTCTGGGTTGCACAAAGGTTTTTAAAACTAATTAACTATCCACAACTTTGACGGTGACATAAGTTACATTGGCAGGCATTATTTACTCACAATCAAAGCGCCTGATTAGCAAGTGAAAAATTACGCTACCCGTGGCGCTTTGATTGTGGGAAAATTATTTCTGCCATGTTACCGTCAAAGTTGCTGGTTAGTTAATAAGTATTAAAAATCTTTGTGCGACTCCGAAATTATCCAAATCTGGTCTGAGGTAAGTTGGGTTAGATCGTCATATTTAGGCCTCAGGAATTTGTGATATTATTTTTTCCGAATCTTTTAGAGAATAATAAAAATATACTATTTCTGAAACAATTTACACTTTATGAACGTTTAATCGCTTTAATAAGTGTTAGATAATATAATATAAAAATATATACTTACTGCGTAGCTCAAAATATAGCACAACTAAGATTTAGAGAGGTAGAAATTATACAAAGTTTTCAGAATTGTTCAACCAGATCTTTTTAAAATTGTTGCTTTATCTCATCAAGCAATTTTTATTACTATGTTGAAAAAAGCGTTTAGTAGTCCTAGGAAGCTGTTGGTTGACGAAACGAACCTATAAACAATAAAAATATTGGTTAGTGGGTAGATAGTTAAAGTCAAGTAAAGACGATGCCAATGGATGTGATTAATATTTGTAATCAACATGATGGTATTCAATGCAAATATAAGTACATAATATAGAATTTACAAATATTTTAATTTTTTTTTAAATTGTTACTTTTAGCATTTTTTAAATTTTACTTTACTTTTTAGTTGTTTCTCTTAAGCTACGATCAACCCCCTTTCAAAAGTAGATTGAAGATAGAAAGTTAGATGCATGTGAGCATTGATAAGATGTAATAATTTATTTAATTATTTGTGTGCGTAGTATTAATCTTAAACTTATGTGATTAGTTATTGTGTTCTAATAGCTTATGTTAATAAATTTGATTATTAAATAAATTTCGAATCATTGCTTAAACGTGATATAGAAAACCTTATTTTTCTCAAAAACTGCTAATTCCATCGAAACAACTGTAGGGTACCTTTTTTAAATAAAAATAACTAAGTATTTCAAAAATCAGTTTTTAGCTCTGTATCTGTCAAAATTTTGACCCAACGAGTGTTGTAGCAAGTCCGTTCCTGACTTCCCTGACGATGTAAGATGTAAAACATCTAATGTAGTACGGTTTTATGAGTCTCTATGGCCTATACAAAATACTAAAATTTCATTAAATTATACGTGTCAGTTCAAAAGTTATAGCCGAAAAGGTAAGTCTCTGGGTACTAGCTCTTTGGGGCCCTGTACCTCCGTTAAGGTGCACTTTAGGTTTTTCTATATAACAAAGCAGAGTTATTCTGACCTCCCATATTCGCTCCCGAGAGTATGCCATATACTTACCGGACACCCTGTATAACCAAATAAAATGTGTAATATATTATTTAGGGTGAACTTGACGCATGAATCTGATAAAAGTGTTTACTGTTTACGGTTAAAAAGTAAAGATGTTCAGTAAAACAATAAAACACTTGGATATTTAAAAATTTACATTTAGAGAAATCTTACTTTCCAATTTTCAATTTTAAAATATTTAAATTTTGCAAAGCTCTGTTAAATATTTTCTCCGTGTATTATTACTTCTGTCGCTTGCCGCCACGGCGTAGTCAGCAATAAAGAAAACATGCGAAGGATGGAAGCGTGAACGCTTGGATTTTACATTATAACAACAATCGATTGAAAAAAATGAAATTGCGGCAGTTCTAACGCTTCAAATTATTATTTCAAATTCATTTAATTTTTTGATAAATTGTACAGGGTGTCCCAAATTCGAGGGTGACCATTGGGATCTCGGAAACTATAATAGATACGAACAAGTTTAAATTGTGGCAAAGTTGCACAATTTGGTGCTTAATCAAATATCTTTTACAAATTCAGAAAATTCCTAGTCCTTCTCGAGATATCTGGAAAAAAGGTAAATTTCAAAAATTTGTTTTTATTTTTTCCTGAATTTATTTAAAGAAGAATTTTAAAATGAATTCCTATTGCCACTTTTTATTCTTTACAAAATGGCATTATCAGATTTTGAATCCGACGTTTCGATGTTTTGGGCCCATTATCAACTTCATTTTTTTAAATACGGACCTGGATATTTTACCTCGGATATCAAAAGAACCTATCATTCTAAAAACAGACATGTATCACACTTGTTGGGTTATTGAACGTTTCGATGAAAAATTACATCAGCATCATCATTTGCCTCAATATAGATACTCAAAAAATATTCTTTAGGAAACAAAAATAATATAATAAAACCAAATAAGTTAACACAATCAAAAGAAGTATTAATACAACAAATTAATTGCAAAATGCATTGAAGCCGATGGCTTACAATTTGAATATTTTTTATGAGTTTGTTTTTTGCTGTTCAAGTTTTGTAATTCGTTTAATAAGATAATACTAATAATTAATTTGTTGTATTAATATTTCTTTTGATTGTGTTACCTTATTTGGTTTTATTATATTATTTTTGTTTCCTAAAGAATATTTTTTGAGTATCTATATTGAGGCAAATGATGATGCTGACGTAATTTTTCATCGAAACGTTCAATAACCCAACAAGTATGATACATGTCTGTTTTTAGAATGATAGGTTCTTTCGATATCCGAGGTAAAATATGCAGGTCCGTATTTAAAAAAATGAAATTGATAATGGGCCCAAAACATCGAAACGTCGGATTCAAAATCTGATAATGCCATATTGTAAAGAATAAAAAGTGGCAATAGGAAAGTCCAATTCATTTTAAAATTCTTCTTTAAATAAAGTCAGGAAAAAATAAAAACAATTTTTTGAAATTTACCTTTTTTCCAGATATCTCGGGAAGGACTAGGAATTTTCTTAATTTGTAAAAGATATTTGATTAAGCACCAATTTGTGCAACTTTGCCACAATTTAAACTTGTTCGTATCTATTATAGTTTCCGAGATCCCAATGGTCACCCTCGAATTTGGGACACCCTGTACTGTTTGACTCCCAATTTTTTTCACACTATTGATTTTTTGATAATCTTGCATTAAACCTTTTTATACAACATATATATTTTTAATGGCCTCGGACTTCTAGATCAGTTACAATTTACCTGATAATAATCAAAATGTATACCTATTTTTAAAAATATGAATCTCCTTAATAAAATCTGTTTACCTGTAATAAGTTTTGCGGCGCGTGAAGTTATTGGGGACAGATCATAGACGTAAAAAAACGACGTCTACGGAACAGGGACAACACAACTGACAACATTTCGGGATTGCGTTTTTAACTTTTTATGGTTTTTTTGTTAAGATATAAAATTACTTTATAGTAGTTTTTTATGATCTACACGATGCCGATAGTTTTACAGTTCGACGTTTTGTCTTTTAGATGACATCATCATCGGGTTAATTTTTTCAAATAAGGACCTGAAATGTTAAGAATTCTTAAAACCTTTAGAACCCTTAAAATCCTATTTTATGAAGAAGAATTGATGCTGTTTTTTATGTACTGATTTATGCCAGTTTTGCTGTTTGTTGTTAGTGTAATATGTTCCAAAAAAACTGGCTCTAAATTTGCGTAAATATTTATGCCCAAAATATGATTCATACTACAAGAAAATTTGGAAAACTTAATGTAAAGGCAGGAAAATGATAATGATATTTAAAAATTGATTCTAATTTTCAGAAAAAAACATAAGTACAATTTAAAAAAATCAAATAAATAATCGAATTTAATTCTAAATTAAAATAAGGCGATTGTCTCAAATTTTGCTTTTGTAATAATATGTTTTTGTAATATTTTCACTAATAACCATTTTTCTAAAAATTAGGCTGGGTACTTTTAACAATTATTATTTATTTTAAAACTATTTTATTTAGTTTGTAGCTGTTTCTGAAAATTTAAGTGACCTTTAAATTTTATTATATTTCGACTTGTTTAAATCATTTTCCGAACTGACGAAACGAAAAACCTAAAAAGAAAATACTATTTTATAAAACATAAATAAAATTTACTTCAAAAACGGTATATTAAGCTAACCTTTTTGATATCAGCTCAAGCATTGTCACTGTTGTTAGTTACAATTAACTGAAAAAATAGTGCTTAACCCTAACATCAAAAACCTTAGCATAAGAAACGAAGAAGTTAAGTATTATTAGTAAATCAATCAATCAACATTCTATTACCTGTTTCAAAAATATCATTATTTTATATAAATCTCTCAAATTTTTTGGGTATCCATTTTGCAAAATCGAATTTCCATGCTTCTACATAAAAACTCTCAATATTTTTAAAAAAATACCCCGCCTGCATTGTTCCCTTCAACCATTCCATTTTTCAAAAAAAAAATTATAACGCTATTTCAAAAAATCCTCAGCGATTTTTTTTTTATCGAAATCCTTTCCTTTTTAAAAAAAATTAAATTTTTTTGTTAACTTACCTTGAACCTAATAGTTGGTTGGAAATTCTCTTAGATAAGCACATTTACGTTTAATAACCACTATGGATTTCAAAAAACAAATGAAGAGTTACTTTCGAAAGGTAGAAATGTTACTACACTTTGCGTAAAACGTCGCTTAAATAGTAGGACCCCCTCTCCTACATGAGTTTGTTTATCACCCCACAAAATTCCCTTTTGGGATCTTGGAGTGGATACTCCACATTCACATCACGTTATTAAGTGTTTTGATATCCCCTAGAAAACACTTGTCGTCTATCCACTCCATTCATTAAATTCATTCATGAACAAAAAATAAATCCGTCTTTTGAACTCATCTCTGGACTGTAAATATGTAAACATGTACCTAATTAAAGTTAAAGAAATTTAATAACAAGTAAGATAAATAGAACTTATCTAACTTCTTAACAGTAAACTTTTTGGCCTTGATATTTTTTTGCTCCGGATGGTAACATATCTTTAACTGGAGAGGCCACAAGAATTAGGATTCAGTATAGGTAAAAATCCTACACATCCCACCTAAATAGTCGAATAGACCATGTAAGGTCGATAATTTTTGAAACCAAAAAAAAAAATAGTAGGATAAAATCCATTGGAAAAGAAAGAGAATAATAATAAGGAAAAATAATTTACGGGCGATCCGAGGTCGGCAAGTAGAAGGGGGTGAGTTTTTAAGGGTAGAAAACGATTTATCTCGATTTCCGGCAAAACTACGAGTCCTATCGAAAAATGTTAAATAGCAAAGTTGTAGGTAATAAAAACATTTACAACTTTTGTATTTACACTTTTTTCACATAACCTCAAAATTTATGTGAAAAATTCAAATAACCAAGATTTTGGTTTTTTATTTTTATCTTTTACAAGAAAATTTTTTTTTTTTCGAAATTTGGTGAAAACTTACCTTTTTATGTCCCAACCACACTGTAATTTTTTTGATTTAAAATATTTATTTTTTCACCTTATTTTGACTTAATATCGAAAAAGCACCCTAATTTTCAATCGAAAATTCTCACGTCAAAATATCTGCTTTTTTAAAAAAGTCGGTGTGCATTTTGTTCGTTGAAATCTCTACTTTCTGATGGTGTAAAAAAATATATACATTACTATGGTAAATATTCTCAAAAAATGCAGACACGAAAAAAACTCTAATGCGAAATGTTTTTTTTAAAATTATTATGTACAATTTTGACTATTTATTAAAATTTATACTATAATTACTCGAAAAACGTAAGATTCCATGTTACATTGATAAACAAAAAAATTACAAATCCATAAAACATAAAGTTCGCAAAAAATATGCGAAAATAGTTGTTCTAAATATAATTAAAGGTAGGATTTAAAGGGGATTTCATCACATTTACCATAGTAATGCATATTTTTTTATACCATCAGAACGTAGAGATTTCAACGAACAAAAAGCCCACCGACTTTTTTAAAAAAGCAGATATTTTGACGTGAGAATTTTCGATTGAAAATTAGGGTGCTTTTTCGATATTAAGTAAAAATAAGGTGAAAAAATAAATATTTTAAATCAAAAAAATTAAAGTGTGTTTGGGACACCAAAAGGTAAGTTTTCACCAAATTTCGTGAAATAAAATTTTTTCTTGTAAAAGATAAAAATAAAAAACCAAAAACTTGGTTAATATTTTTTCACATAAATTTTGAGGTTATGTTCAAAAGTGTGAATATAAAAGTTGTAGATCTTTTTATTACCTTCAACTTTGCCATTTAACGTTTTTCCATAGAACTTGTATTCTTGCCGGAAATCGAGATAAATCGTTTTCTACCCTTAAAAACTCACCCCTTTCCACTTCCCGACCTCGGATCGCCCGTAAATTATTTTTTTTTCAATCGACCGGAAAGCAAGCACTTTCTAGACAATTTTTTGATCGGAAAATATCACTTTGCTGGTCTAGACCGGAAAGTAATGAAAAATTGACCGGTAAAGTACTTTACCGGTCAATTTTTGTTGCGTTCCGCTCCCAATTTAAAAAAATTAACCAAACTCATTTATAAGTAGGCTTTGACATGTTTATGTTTTCTTGCTTCCATAGTAACGAACTGTCAGGTACGATATTGACTTTGATAAATAAACTTTTGTGGCTTTATAAAATTGTGTGGAAGACTTTAGATATGGAACTTAATTTGGATTGGGAAGAAAATGACGTTCCAGTTGAAATAACAGAGGCAGCTGCTAGAGCTACAGACGATTTGTTGCCGCATAAGTCCAGAGTGCGGTATGAAAAAACGTTTAGCGTCTTTAAAAATTGGTGTAGAGAAAAAAATGTCAGAAATGTTTCTGAGGATGTTTTGTTAGCTTATTTTGCTGAAAAATCCGAAAAATTAAAATCATCTACACTGTGGAGCTTGTACTCAATGATCAAATCTATGTTAAATTTAAAAGAAAACATTGATATAAGCAAATATTATAAACTGATAGCATTCATAAAGAGAAAATCTGTTGGATACATTCCCCAAAAATCGAACGTACTTACCAGAGAAGACATTGACAAATTTTTGCTGGAAGCCCCTGATAATGATTATCTTTTAATCAAAGTAAGTACTTAAATACATAATACGAGTTTTCTTAAAGTTCTTCTTTTCTTATATTGTGTTTAAAAAAAATATATTTAAACTATTTCTTATTTTTTTTAGCTTTTACTAATAATGGGTTCGGCTGGAGCGTGTCGCCGTGAAGAATTGACCAATATGACAATTGACGATGTTAAAGATAACGAATCGATGTTGGCGGTAAAAATTCCAAATACAAAAACATACCAACCCAGGTCATTTATAGTTGTTGGGGAACGAAACCTAAATATATATAGAAAATATATTTCTTTACGTCCGCCTAGTGTTCCACATCGCAGGCTATTTCTTTTCTATAATAAAGGAAAATGCACTATTCAACCAGTAGGTTTGCATTCAGTAGGAAAAGCGCCATCAAAAATAGCATCCTATTTGGGATTACCAAACCCAGAGCAATTTACAGGGCACTGTTTTCGACGTAGTTCGGCGACACTGTTAGTTGAAGGTGGAGGCGATATCCTTAATTTAAAACGACATGGCGGCTGGAAATCATCCCAAGTTGCCGAAGGCTACATTGAACAGTCTCTACAAAATAAGATTGATATAGCCAGTAGAATTCAGGAAGCCGGAGGATCAAAAGTGGATATAACTTCACAAACATCCTATAAAGATGAATCAAAAAATTTCCCGTCATGTCTACAATTTAATACACCACAAAATTGTACTTTCAATATAACAATTAACAAATAGATATTAATAGATAAAATAGAATTAAGAACATTTGTACCAAATTGTATTTATTATTAAACATAATTTTCCCAACTATTAGAGTTTTCTGCTAAAACTATACCCATATAGTAAGCTATTATTAACGTTTTCTCGCACGCCACTGGTGTCTTGTGTCGATTGTAAAAAAAATATTGTACGTCACTCAACCGAAAAGTACGTTAACAGGACTCGCAGGCTCCCAGGACTCGCCTGGCGGCTCGCCCTGGAAATTGCCTGCTTCGTCCTGTAAAATAGTACTTTCCGGTCTTGTAACGTAATATACTATATTTTAAAACCAACCAGAAAATTAACACTTTCTGGACAATTTTTCGTCTAGAAAATAACGTTTTTACGATCGCAAGACCGGAAAAGTGACATTAGAAACCGGAAAATTCTTTTCCGGACTCTAATGTCACTTTTCCGGTCTCTAATGTCACTGTCACCCTGGTTTTTTTTCCAATCGCTCTTTGATAATACAAGATACCTTGATTTCGTTATTATGACAACAACATTTCGATGTATTGTCTAGTGACAGTTCGTTGATTTTTAATTTTGTTCTTTATGTCAAACTTGTTTCGCGTAGATTATAAAATATATCGAAGTGTCGGTCTTAAAAAAAATATTGTACGTCACGCAACCGAAAATTAGTGTTTTCCAGGTCTCTCCAAGCTTCCAGGACTCGCCTATGGCTCGCCCTGGAAATGCTTGTCTCGACCTGAAAAACACTACTTTTCGGTCTTGTAACGTAAATTACTATTTCTTTTCCTTTTTGTTATATTCTCTTTCTTTTCCAATGGGTTTCATCCTACTATTATTTTCTTCACTTTTTGCTATTTTCAAAGGCGTCAGCCCTGGTTTAGAAGGCGAGGCTCGAGGCATCGATGTAAATGCCAAGAAGCGATCTATGACTTTTTTTTTTTATTAATAACTTTATTCGAAATTTGACTTTGGCATCAAGTTCTGCTTCAATCGAGATGAAAATTAAGCAAAAAAATAGTAGTCACGTGATTCGCATTATCTTTCAAATTTTAATTTTTTCCAAAAAATAATTCAAAAGTGGGGTTATTTCTGAAAATATCCAAAAAAGTTATTAGACAAAGTTTTTAAATGCAGTTTCTAGCCCACGTGCAAAATTTCAGCTGCATAAGATAATTTTGATTTCTACCCATATTTTATAAATTGCACCACTTTTGCAAAATAAGACTCAACCAACCTACATAAAACTTCTTAGTTTTGGCAATGCTTTATTTCAGATACATTTTCTTTAAAGTAGCGCCTTATTAAATGTGAGTTTTTCTACAAAATCAAAATTGGACTATTAAAATTTGGTCGCATGTCATGCAAAGTTTGTTTGTTTTTGACCCTGTATAAGGTAACTTCATAAAATAAGTATTTTTGAAGACGTAGTTTCTGTCTGAAAGTAAAAAAATAAATAAAGAGGTTTTAAATTAAATCGTTGAAAGAAATAAACTTTACATTAAGTTAAACTAAAATTTATTTTCCACCTAATGAACACTTTACTGATGACACTGTGTTCTTTTTGTCTTAATATTAAGGTGTATTACTTTCAGACACAAACTAAGTTTTTAAAAATACTTATTTTATGAAGTTACATTATACAGGGTCAAAAACAAATAAACTTTGCATCACATGCGAGCCAGTGGCGTAACTAAGGACATGTGCGCCCCCCCGCAAAATTTTGAAAGCGCCCTGCTATTTTGCACCTGTCATACCATAGTAAAAAATATTGTCATTCGTAAGCGTTGTTTAATATACAGTGACCGGCAGAAAGTGCGCAGCATATGGGAAAGTTTTTTACCTTTAAGTTTAGAAAATTAATTTTATTATAGATAGGTTCTGCATGTTCTCAAACCAAAATAACACCCATTAAATCCGGTAAAAGTCTTATGGTATACGAGGTAGGATCAAAAATTTGAAATTCCGCTAAGAGTAAAGTACCACCATCTTTCATTTTAGAATATTTTTTTACATAGAATTATTGTTTTAATTTCAAAGTTATACCCAAATTCCAAATTTGGCTTATTTTGGACAATAAAAATGGATTTAATCGTGTTTTCTCAATAACTCAGTATAAAAAATAAATGGCAACCGAACAGTACGAAAATAAGATTTTCTGCAGACTTTGTTAGAGATTACCGTCAATCATAAGTCCGAGTAGTTTGTTTTCATAATATTATGCCTTTTTAAAATAAAAACATAAAAATATTAAATATTTTTGCTGCACACCGTATTTTATTTTTCATTCAACTGATATTTTTTAATTAACATTGACTTTATTTATTTATTTAGGTCTTTAGGATACAAACAGAATAAATTCCAAAAATAGTATCCTGATATTGCTAGAGCAATATCTAGATAAAATTACGAAAATAATACAATTTAAACATCACCTAAGTCTAACCTAATATAAACTAAATCTATTAGTTAAGGATTACAACAGCAGATACTGCAAACAAAACAAAACAGAACAAAACACTACGCGTCTGGTCCGTTAAGGAATTTAACTTTAAGTTTCTTTTTGAGTGTTAACAGATTAGTTGCAAATAAGTCCAAATCACTGCCAGTACAATATAAATTGACAGCCCTTACCATCCTAATTAAAGGGGCGTTCTGATAGTAATTAGTTCTGCAGTATGGAATAAGAAATAGGTCATGGTTTCGGAGTGCTCGAGCAGGTACATTAAAATGAATTTTAGAGAGAATGTTGGGGGAATTGGACATATTGTTGACAATCTTGAATATTGTTAAGATGTCAGCTATAGTTCTTCTTTTTTCCAGTTCAAGAACTTTAAAGTGTAATCGAGGGATTGAGTAGTTATGGTCCGCAAAGCGAAATTGGGTTTTGAAGCACAGGAATCTTAAAAATTTGTTTTGGACTTTCTCCAACCTGTCGATTGAATTTTTATATCTGGGGCTCCATACCACTGACGCGAATTGTAGTTTGCTAAAAACATATGAGTAGTAAAGCGTAATAATTGTTTTAGGATAGTGAAAATCAGCACATTGTCTCTTGATAAATCCAATAATCCTATTACAATCATTGACTAATTTATCAATGTGCAGGTTGAATGTCATTTTAGAGTCGAACAGAACTCCCAGGTCCTTGATGTGAGTAACCCTTTTCAAAGAAGTATTTCCCAATTTGTAATTGTAATTAAACTTTATGGTTCCGCGAGAGAAAGTTAATATTGAGCATTTGTCCAAATTCAAGAATAATTGATTTTCATTGCAGAATTCCACTAAGTTATTTATACTGGTTTGAAGGGCTTCACAGTCTTCTATTGAGTTAACTTTAAGAAATATTTTTAGATCATCAGCATAACAAAGAAAGAGGCACAATCTAAAGCATAGCCTTATATTATTGATATAAATGATAAACAGTAGAGGGCCAAGATGGGAACCCTGAGGGACCCCCGAAGACGGAGAAAATCTTCCAGAGCAGAACTTAAAGCATCTCCTAAATAGTTTTTTATACATTGAAGTATGCATAGAAAGTTTTCTTTTGATTTATAAAGAAAAAAATTTAAATTAAAAATATATTTTGAACGGATTTTATTCGTCACGCAAAATAAGGAAACTTTCTATGCATACTTCAATGTATAAAAAATTATTTAGGAGATGCTTTAAGTCAATGTAAATCAAAAAATATCAGTTTGATGAAATTAACTTTTTCCCTCAGAAAATAAAATACGGTGTGCAACAAAAACATTTAATATTTTTTTGTTTTTATTTTAAAAAGCCATAATAATATGAAAACAAACTAATCGGACTTATGATCAACGGTAATCTCTAACAAAATCTGCAAAAAATCTTATTTTCGTACTGTTCGGTTGCCATTTATTTTTTATACAGGGTTATTGAGAAAACACGATTAAATCAATTTTTTTGTCCAAAATAAGCGAAATTTGGAATTTTTGTATAACTTTGAAATTAAAACAATAATTCTTAGTAAAAAAATATTCTAAAATGAAAGATGGTGGTACTTTACTCTTAGTGGAATTTCAAATTTTTGATCCTACCCCGTATACCATAAGACTTTTACGGGATTTAATGGGTGTTATTTTGGTTTGAGAACATGCAGAACCTATCTAAAATAAAATTAATTTTCTAAACTTAAAGGTAAAAAACTTTCCCATATGCTGCGCACTTTCTGCCGGTCACTGTAGAAAGATCTCGAGAAAGATATAGAACATTGTAGAGAACAATTTTTGTTGTAAAAATAATGTACTACTACGAATTTCAGCTTATTGCTGCGCGCCAAAATATGAATTTTGGTGCGCAGCGAGTTCTCTAGATTAGTAAGGTGCTCTAATACTCTAGATTAGATTAGTAAGGTGCTTAAGATGGCCCGATCCGTCTCCTGGCGGGTTTTCAACAAATGTTGTGTGTGATCGTAGCGGCGCCCACGCGGGGTTTCCGGCGCGGATATTTGTACTAACCTCGATACTGTTATTGGGGTAAAATTGTTAATTATGATTTACGTTACCTCTATTTTATATAGGGGACTCATATTAGTCATATTTCATTGTTTCTCATTCATTATTGTTAATTTTTAACTTCAATATTGTGATAATGAAACAATTATTTTATTATTTCTTGATTTTTTTTATATATAACGTCGCTTTTCATTTGTTTTATTTTTTCATCAAGGAACTTGAGGGCGCCCCTGGCTTTGCTGCGCCCCCCCCGCAATGCGGGGGCGTTAGTTACGCCACTGCATGCGACCCAATTTTAATACCCCAATTTTGAGTTTGTAGAAAAACACACATTTAATATGGCGCTACTTTAAAGAAAATGTTTCTGAAATAAAGCATTGTTAACACTAAGAAGTTTTGTGTGGGTTGCGTTGAGTCTTATTTTGCAAAAGTGGTGCAATTTACAAAATATAGGTAAAAAATCAAAATTATCTTATGCAGCTGAAATTTTTCATGTGGGCTAGAAACTGCATTTAAAAAAACTTTTTCTAATACATCTTTTCGATATTTTCAGAAATAACCCTACTTTTGAATTATTTTTTGGAAAAAATTAAAATTTGACAGATAATGCGAATCACGTGATAACTATTTTTTTGCTTAATTTTCATCTCGATCGAAGCAGAACTTGATGCCAAAGTCAAATTTTGAATAAAGCTATTAACCAAAAAAAAATCCAATATGATGCGGACTTTACTGGTGGCACTGTATATACAGAGACAAGGAAAAACTCAAAGTCTTCCTCCACAAATTTATTAGAATAAAATATTCAGTTAAGGGTATCGACAATTCTACATGTTTTGAACGTAGTAACGTTCATCATCAGGAGACAGAAAAAGCATTGGTGATGGTGTTATCAGAAGAGAAAATGGTATACAATCCTGTATGAACGAATAGTGAAGAAAAGTTGGAAGAAATTCATATAGTATTAAGTACGTAAAAAAATAAGTAAACATATTTAATTTTAGAAAATATGTTTAATTATTTTTCTATGTACCGGGTGGTCAAATAAGCGACGACGTCGGCTTTATCTCGGAAACCATTAATCGTACAACTTTCGGAAAGATTTTTTTATATGTAAAGTGGTCAAGAGAAGTTGCTGGAAATTACTTTTAAGTTCCTTATTTCGCCGCAAGGGGCACAATTAAAAATTGTTTTTTTAAATTCTAAATTTCTCCGAAAATTCCGATATTAAAGTATTACTCCGATTACATCATTGGTAAACTTGGACAATTCTGCATCATTTTGGTTCAAGGCTTATTGGCGTACCGACCTCGATAAAAGTGGGAGAAGCTATTGAAAGTGTAAACATTAAAATCGCTGTAACTTCTAAACGACTCATCCGATTTTACTAAATTTTAGCTTGTTTGAAAGAAAAAGATAAGTACCTTCAATTGTCGTATCGAATGGTACAAGATAGTTTCTAATAAAATTGCTAGAGGGCGCAATTTGTATTAAAAATTATTGTTTCGGCAATAACTCTAAAACGAACAAAGATATCGAACAGCGGTCTTTACATCTTTTCTTGCAAATTTCATCTACTTTTCGATTATTATGTCATAGTTATACCGTATGATTTAAATTTTCGGGATAAAATCGAAAAAACTGTTATTATTACAAATTGCGCCCTCTAGCAATTTTATTAAACACTATCGTGTACTGTTGGATACGGCAATTGAAGATACTTATTTTCCCCTTCCAAACAAGCTTAAATTTAGTAAAATCGGATAAGTCGTTTAGAAGTTACAGCGATTTTAATGTTTACACTTTCAATAGCTTCTCCCACTCTTATCAAGCTCGGTACGCCAATGAGCCGTAAACCAAAATGATGCAGAATTGTCTAAGCTTTCCAATGATGTAATCAGAGTTATACCTTAATACAAGAATTTTCGGAGAAATTTTGAATTAAAAAAACAATTTTTAATTGTGCCCCCTTGCGGCGAAATGAGGAACTTAAAAGTGATTTCCAGCAATTTCTCTTGACCACTTTACTTATAAAAAAATCTTTTCGAAAGTTGTACGATTAATGGTTTCCGAGATAAAGCCGACGTCCTCGCTTATTTGACCACCCGGTACTAAGTATTCATTTGGTATACCAACATTTATTTCTATCACCAATACAACACTTTTTTATATTCCATCAAAGCTCTATTATGGTTGTAAACCTTCTACCATTTTCTCTTCTGCTCACACCATCAGCGATGCTTTTTCTGTCACGTGATGATGAACATTGCTACGTTTGAAAGATGTAGAGACCCTTACCTGAATATTTTATTCTAATAAATTTGTGGAGAAAGACTTTGCGTTTTTCTTTTGGTTCTATACTTTCAACCTCACTTTAAGCATGGACTATTACTTCAAATAAAAAATACATTGGATTGAGTAGTCCGTTACTTTGTGACATTGCATATTAATAAAAACAATATGAATAATTTATTTTGTTAATTTGTTATATCACTTTATTTTAAATTTTTTTTTGTGTCTGCAGTTTCGTAGTACTACTACATTATCAAACTGAATACCTTAAAACTATGATGTACCCTTATAAATAAATTTAACAAAAGATGTTTATAGCGATATAATACAGATCATTATTTTTTAATTAAGTTATTTATCCTTAAGTACCTATTGTGAATAGCGGGGAATTCCGCAAGTCGGTTTGGTCATTTAGTAGGTTTATGGTAGGGTTTTTATTATGTTTATAAATTTCAATTGATTCTGAGATATTAAGTTTCTTACTTTTTGGGACATTATAGAAAATTTTTAAATTATTAATATCTGGGAATCAATGACCATAGGCGTAGCTAAGCCCCCTCTGGTATAAAAATAGCCCCCTCTGACAAATTTTACCTTCTATTTTTATTATTTTTTGGAATCAAATTATTCTTTTTCAACGATGAGAAGAATAAAAAAACCATAGAAAGTAAAATGATGAGTAATTTGAATTTGGAAGATATTCTTATACAGTTTGCAAAAAAAAAATTTCAACGATGAGAAGAATAAAAAACCATAGAAAGTAAAATGCTGAGTAATTTGAATTTGGAAGATATTCTTATACAGTTTGTCAAAAAAAAAATCGCAAAGTATACTTTAGTGTTTAGTCCCAATTTCCTTATATTTACTGTTTTTAAGTTTATGAAGAGTAATGATTATTTTTGTTAGTACCTAGCTACTTTTACCCAATTAATGGTAGCTGTTTTCAGATTTTTTAGTATGTTATTGTTATCCTAATACTGTTTATGTTGTTGTTTCACCGACGTTTTTAATATTTTTCCGCTATAATAATAATTAAAATACCTTACATTAGCTTAGATTAAAAGTTTTTTTTTCCTGGCTTTCGTTTTTTTATAGGTTTAAGTATAATATTAGTAAACAAACTAGTTTGGTTAAATCTTGGTAAAATTAGGGCGTGGCCCTGAAATTTTTTCGCCGGCGGCGCTTGCCTGCGGCGCTTCCCGCTTGGCGCTTGTTACGATTCTTTCAGGGGCTTAAGCCCCCCTAGAAAAAATAGGCTAGCTACGCCTATGACAATGACCTGACTCCAAACAATGTTTTGCGAAATTAGAGTTTTCTTTGTTTAACAAAGAAGATGCCTTATGTTCATTAAATCTAGTATTAAAATTTCTTTCTGTTTGACCTATATACGAGCTATTGCATTTGATACAGCTTATCCTGTTAACTCCTGATTTTTTAAGGGGGGCTGTTTTTTGTTTGGCATTGAAGAATAATTAAGAATTTTTGTGATGTTGTTTTTTGAAATTATGTGTGCTATTTTATCAGAAATTGGTCCAAAATATGTTATTTTTGTAAAATATCTATCTTTTTCACTATCTTTTTTACTATTTTTTATGTGTGGATATATTTTGTTCAGAGTTATTTGTTTTTTAATCCTTAAATAATTAATGATATTCGAATTAAATCCGTTATTGTCTGCTATTTTAATTATGGTGTTTAGTTCATTTTTGCGGTTGTCGTCATTTAAGGTAACTGTAAAAGCTCTATCATGGATTTGTGTGCTGCAAGTTTGTGGAATTGGGATGAGCGGAGTGATTAGAAATTGTTGTGTCTGTGAATGTGGGTTTTCTATAGATATCAAAGTGTAATTTATTATCTTGTTTTAGAATTGTAATATCCAGGAAATTGATTTTGCCATTGTGAATTTCATTTTGTTCTGTAAATTGTTAAGGTGATTTAAAATAAGCTGTAAATCTATATCCTCACCGGCAAAACTCACGAAAATATCATCTACGTATCTGTACCAAAAAGTTTGTGTTTTGCGAATTTTGTTTTTAAAACCCCATCTTCCAGGTGTGACATAAATACTTCTGCCAAGAGAGGGCTTAGTGGTGATCCCATTGCTAAGCCGTCTCTCTGCTTATAAAATCTATTGTCACACTGGAAATAGTTCTCACTAATAAAGAGTTCAAGCATATTTTTGCAGAAAATAAAAAAAAAACCTCATGCCCTAATGGCTTAAAATAGGACATTAAAAGTAAATTATTTATATAACCTAAGAATCTTAGGTTTGAATCAAACTGCACTCTCAGATTACGATAACTAAGATTAAGTACAAAAGCATAATTTTGTTGTAGTAGATTACCGTTTTTACCAAATAACAAAACTTGTGTTTTGGCTTCGTCTAAGTGAGTGTGCCTGTGAGACTCTAACAATAATGTCAAGATACTCAAGATCTTCATTTAATTTTAATACTGCTGTGAGAAAGTCTTTAAGAAAAAATGATAAGTAGATCTGAGAGTCATCTGCATACAAATAAAGAATGTACAGTGCTCACGTTTTATTTTACTACTAAGCGTGGAACTGGTTTAGGTTATCTCTTTTAATTTTTGTCATAAAAGGGCGGCATTTTATCTTTTTGCTCGGGGCGGCAAAACTGTTAGCGCCGGCCCTGGGCCAAGGATACTACCCTGGAAGTAAAAAGTAAAAATTCTGAGTTCATTCCATTGCACACAACTCTGACTGTCTTCCATTCAAATAGTTTCTAAAAAAATGACACTGCCGCCGCTGAAAACCCAAAGTAATACAATTTATCACATAGTAAGTTATTGTCCAGGGTCTCAAAGGCTTTACTGAAATCAAGCAATACCAGATGTGTTCAACCCTCATCCGATGCTATAAAAATATCATCGGATACCTTAAGTATAGCAGTACAGATGGGTGTTTAACTGAAATATACAATATCAGCAAGGTTAAACGAAATTTCTAAAAATTTATTTAAAAAAAGTGTAAAAAATTGTCCTATATGTTTTGAGGTTGAGAATGAATTTTTGCAGTAGTTATTTGAGCTTAATTTTTTTTTAGGTTTTTTGAAAATTTTTAGGGAGATCCACTCTAATGATAAATTAACTCATTTGTTTAAGAAAAAAACTACAAATGAACTAAAACTAAAAATCAAATGTAACAAAACTTAAAAATGTATTAGTTACATATTAAAAATAGAAAAATGTACAGGGTGATCTCGTATAATGTTACCCCCCTTTAATTTCTTTGTTTCGCAATTAGGAAAAAACTGTTGAATACAAAAGTTGTAGGATTTAATGTAAACGTCTTGCAAAATATATTTTCATAGATACAGGGTGTTGCATAAAAGCGTGACAGATGAAAGTTATATTTTTTTAAATGGAATACCCTATATATTGTTGCATAATTGGATTCTACAGACAATTCTAAACATAATTTATATATACCCGTATATATTGATGATTGAAAATTGCTATATATTATATAAGAAAATAAGGTCATTCAAGTCAAGATGTATCGTTTCCATGGATACCAATATTAGCAATGGTAACTTTATTCAGTTCAGCATCGTCATCCTGTTATCCATGGAAACGATACATCTTGACTTAAATGACCTTATTTTCTTAAATAATATATAGTAATCTTTAAACATCAATAAGTCGAAAACGGTTCAATTTAGATATATAGTGGTATATATAAATTATGTTTAGAATTATCCGTAGAATCCAATTATGCAACAATATACAGGGTATTCTATTTAAAAAAATATAACTTGGATCTGTCACGCTTTTATGCAACGACGAAAATATATTTTGCAAAAAGTTTACATTAAATCCTACAACTTTTGTATTTAACAGTTTTTCTTAATTGCGAAACAAAGAAGTTAAAGGGGGGGTAACATTATACGCGATCACCCTGTACAGGGTTTTTCCGTATATTTTGGAGCACCCCTGGAGCTTTTATTTAAAGACCTAGAAAAAACTTTAAATTACCAAAGTTGCATGATTTCTCCTGAACTGTCAGAATTTGTTATCGGACAAAACAAATGAACATAGTAAATTTGTTAAATAATGCCAATGTCGATTTTTTAAAATGGAACACCCTGTATATTAATTTTTTTTTTAACTCCTCACTCTTTTCTGATTTCAAATATGTATATATGTTATATGTTTACTTTAGTCGTTTAGGCAAAATTTCATTTCAAAATATTGCGGATTAGAAAATCTAGATTGCCCTGAGAAACAATTTGGTTGTTATTAATCGCTTATGGCAACTGACTTATGTCTCAAAAATAATATTTCATACCTTGAATGGTCTTGTCTTGGTATAATGGGTTACTCTAAAGATGAAAAATTCAATAATTATTAATAAATCGCAATATTTTGAAATGAAATTTTGCCTAAATGACTCAAGTAAACATATAACATATATACATATTTGGAAACAGAAAAGAGTGAGGAGTTAAAAAAAACATTAATATACAGGGTGTTCCATTTAAAAAAATCGACATTGGCATTATTACACAAATTTACGATGTTCATTTGTTTTGTCCGATAACAAATCCTGACAGTTTAGGAGAAATCATGCAACTTTGGTAATTTAAAGTTTTTTCTAGGTCTTCAAATAAAAGCTCCAGGGGTGCTCCAAAATATACGGAAAAACCCTGTACAGTAGGGTGGAGCGAAAAATTGATTTTTTTTTCTTCAAAATTTTGATATTGGCTAGGAGCCAAAATGTTCTATCTATAAACACTATTTCCTGAGCGAAATTTTAACTTCCAACTCATTTGTTTTGAGGGGTCACACAATCCTCAAAGTTATAGCAATTTAAGTATATTATTTTTTTTGATATCGGTTAAATTATGTCGGACTTTCGCTAGTTCATGGTATATTTTAAAAGAAATATGCAATAAACTACCCAGAACTCACCACGTGGAGGTATCCGACCTCCGAGAGAATTTAACTGATTTGCGAATATAAGGGTGGGAGGGGGGAGGGACTTTAGGTCGGATACCTCCACGTGGTGAGTTCTGGGTAGTTTATTGCATATTTCTTTTAAAATGTACCATGAACTAGCGAAAGTCCGACATAATTTAACCGATATCAAAAAGAAAATAATATACCTAAATTGCTATAATTTTGAGGATTGTGGGACCCCTCAAAACAAATGAGTAGGAAGTTAAAATTTTGCGCAGGAAATAGTGTTTATAGATAGAACATTTTGGCTCCTAGCCAATATCAAAATTTTGAAAAAAAATTTTTCGCTCCACCCTACTGTACAGTATTTGGAAATTTATTTTTAAGAACAAAATCCCTAGTTTAATTAAAAATTATCATTAGCGTGACTCCTAATCATTAGAGTGGATTAAAAAACCATGCTAATGATGCAAAGGAAAAATTCACGCTAATGCGAAATCAGGTGGATTTTTGATTCTACGAAAATTGCTTGTAATATTTTAAACAATATTAGGTATGCAAAGAGTAGTTACTATTGTTGGTAAAATAACGAATATTTGTATGCAAAATCATATAAAGGTATTGAAATTATATGTGCCACTCTACTGATGCTATTAAAAAATACGCACCTAAAATCTGACCAACACTCGCCGCTTGCAAGGACAGCTTGATACTGACGAACACAAAACTCCAATAAAGAGAAACGTTATAAATGTGCTAATTGGTCGATGCCGCCGTGACTTTGAAATGACATCAAATAGATGCGATGGGGGTAGGGGGAAGCAACCATATGTTTTCAATTTTTAAAGGTCAAATTAATATTTTGAATTTCAAAATTTGTTGTAAGTAATTTTATAAAAAATACGTTTTTATTACCAATAAATACTATTAGCACTGCACGATTTGTAATAAAAACGTATTTTTATTAAAAATTATTTACAACAAAGTTTAAATAGGTACTAAAATATTAAATTACCTTGATATCGAAATTCTTGAGCCTTAGTTTTAGTAAAACAAACTTTAGTGTAACTTTTTTATTGCACAAAATCATTTAAATGTAGGTACATACAGGATGTTCATTTGAAAACTTCCCACCTCGATTTTCCTGCTTTAAAATGAAAATGTGGAAAATCGCTCGGACCCGTCGATTTTTATTTCGAGGGGGACATATTTTGCGTATATTGTCAATCTTGTTACTTCAAGCCCCTAGGAGGGAGGGGGGGGGGTAAGATCTAAATATTAAATGGATACCCCTATTTTATATAATTTTTTTTTGATTCTGCATAAAATTCTGACCATTTTTTAATATAAGCATTATTAGTCTATACTTAACAGTTTCCGAGATATTAACTCTCAAAAAATGACATTTTTGAACTTTGACAGCGTCTAGCTTTCTAACTGTACGTCTTAGAGCAAAACGGCTGACATGTCCCTATCTTCGATTTTTATTATCTTTCCAATAGTGCCAACTTCCGGTCAAACCGGAAGTACTATATTTCTTACATCCGGTTTAACCGAAAGTTCACACTATTGGAAAGATAATAAAAATCGAAGATAGGGACAAGTAAGCCGTTTTGCTCTAAGACGTACAGTTAGAAAGCTAGACGCTGTCAAAGTTCAAAAATGTAATTTTTCAAAAGTAAATATCTCGGAAACTGTTAAATATAGACTAATATTGCTTTTATTAAAAAATGTTCAGAATTTTATGCAGAATCCAAAAAAATTATTAAGATTTAGATCTTACCCTCCCTCCCTCCTAGGGGCTTGAAGTAACAAGATTGACAATATACGCAAAAGATGTCCCCTCGAAATAAAAATCGACGGGTCCGAGCGATTTTCCACATTTTCATTTTAAAGCAGGAAAATCGAATTGGGAAGTTTTCAAATGAACGCCCTGTATATTAATAAGTGTAGGTACTTATATAAAATAAATAAAATAATATTACAGTTTTTTTTCATTCGTATAAATCAACACCTGAAATCAAAAGGAATGAAGAGTTGTGTATTTCATCAATAAAGAAACAAGTTTCATAAGGAAAATTAGCTAACCACACAACTTAACAAAATCTCTTCTACGAATGTTATTTTATTAGTCATAAAATTGTTCAGGTAGTCAATCAACGATGAGCTAACTGAATAACTTCAGTTGTAAAAAAGTAAATCCGATCACCATATTAATTTATTGTCTTAATATTCCTACTTAATTCTTCTTAACTATACCTAATTAAACTTATTGGCCACGTACCTTCGCACGGATTCTCATGTAGAATCTAAAATTTCAAAAAAACATTGGCAAAGAGTAAAAATATATAAGCCATACAATGCCCTAAAAAGTATTCTTAAATATAAACTTTAAAGATTCTCTATGTGATATAATAAATATTAGGTTTGAAAAGCTCGAGTCTTCTCTCCAGACTTGCCAAAAGTTCTCGATACAAACTCATGATGATAATATGACATACAAAGCATTATTTACATTAATCAGTAAAGAACTCCAAGATAATTGAATTACTTCTGCCAGAGATAAAAGAAAAAAATTCAACAAATTATTTTAAAATAAAAATTTAGAGTCATTGACCTTTACCTGATGGAAATTTGGAACCCTATATTATTTTCAGATCCTTAAAAATAGATATAATGTAAAATATATTAATCCAAAACTTATCCAGACATGTAATTACATTTTCTTTTTCATTCTCAGCAAGATCTAGAAAACTACCGAAAAAATTACAAAAAAATTCATCGGCGAACCGCCATGATACCCCATTAAAAAAACTGCAAGGAAGAACACAAACCAACACAAACAGGTTGCTATTGACATATCATGTATTTTAATTTGAGTCAACCTTGTTTATTTCCCTGAAAAAGACGCCATATGTAGTGCGTGACCATGGTAACCAGTGACTTTAATGACAAGTGACAGCTGCAACTTTTTGTATCTCGGTTTCATACCCGTGCTGACGAACTGAACAAGTTTTGTCACGGTTTATGCACGAGTAGTGTGTTTGCTTGGTGGGGAAGTCCCGTACTTCCCACACATATTATAAGCCAGACTTGTTTTTTTTTTTTGATCAACCACGCTAATGATGAACAAGTTAAGGGACACAGTTTGGCTTAATTTTTTTTTAGGCTAATTTGAGTGGGAATTATTTTGCTTTAACATGTTGTCCCTGGAAGTATTGTGGGTGAAATAAGATCATCCAATCAATTAAATTATGCACATTAACACACTTTTGTATTTATAATAGTATCAAATCCATTGTAGGAATATCCACTCTAATGATATTTTCAACTTTTAATTTTTATTTTCTTTTTGTTTAAGGATTGGAAAATACTTATAATTAGTGGTTCAAATAGGTCTAATAGACATGTATATGAAAAGTTATTGTTCAGGGACATTGATTTTACACATTTCGGAATATACACCTAGGTATTGTGTAGAGGTCTGAATCCTGACTAAACCATTGAAGATTTGTTGGCTTTTCAAATAAACATTTAGTTGTTGAGCAGCAATTTCCTCCAACACTAAGATATCGTAGGCAGGATACTTATTGGCCTAAGATGACCGAAATCAGTAGGATTATTATTCCTTGGGACGGGAATGATATTTGCTCATTTTCATGCATCCAGAAAAGTTCCTTTAATAAGGCATGTGTTTATAGTATTTGTAGAATTATACCGTTGATCTTTTGACTGCAATAAACCCTCATTATCCCTTTGGCCATAAAATAAATAATGAAATCAAAGTTTAAAACCTTTTCGAGCAGAGCCGGACCAGGTACAAATTCAATTTATACCTATGCCTGATTCATATACAGTGTCACCAATAAAGTCCGCATCATATGGGATTTTTTTTTATTAATAGCTTTATTCGAAATTTGACTTCGGCATCAAGTTCTGCTTCGATCGAGATGAAAATTAAGCAAAAAATAGTAGTCACGTGATTCGCATTATCTGTCAAATTTTAATTTTTTCCAAAAAATAATTTAATAGTGGGGTTATTTCTGAAAATATCGAAAAAAGTTATTAGAAATAGTTTTTTTAAATGCAGTTTCTAGCCCACATGCAAAATTTCAGCTGGATAAGATAATTTTGATTTTTTACCTATATTTTGTAAATTGTATCACTTTTGCAAAATAAGACTCAACGCAACCTACATTAAACTTCTTAGTTTTGACAATGCTTTATTTCAGATACATTTTCTTCAAAGTAGCGCCATATTAAATGTGTGTTTTTCTTCAAAATCAAAATTGGGCTATTAAAATTTGGTCGCATGTGATGCAAAGTTCATTTGTTTTTAACCCTGTATAAGGTAACTTTATAAAATAAGTATTTTTAAAAACTTAGTTTGTGTCCGAAAGTAAAAAAATAAAAAATAAAATAAAGGGGTTTTAAATTAAATCGTTGAAAATAGATAAACTAAAATTTATTTTTCACTTAATAAACACTTTACTGATGACACTGTGTTCTTTTTTGTCTTTATATTAAGGTGTACTACTTTCAGACACAAACCATGTTTTTAAAAATACTTATTTTATGAAGTTACCTTATACAGGGTCCAAAACAAATGAACTTTGCATCACATGCGACCAAATTTTAATAGCCCAATTTTGATTTTGTAGAAAAACACACATTTAATAGGGCGCTACTTTAAAGAAAATGTATCTGAAATAAAGCATTGTCAAAACTAAGAAGTTTTATATAGGTTGTGTTGAGTATTATTTTGCAAAAGTAGTGCAATTTACAAAATATAGGTAAAAAATCAAAATTATCCTATCTAGCTGAAAATTTGCATGTGAGCTAGAAACTGCATTTAAAAAAACTTTTTCTAATAATTTTTTTCGATATTTTCAGAAATAACCCTACTTTTGAATAATTTTTTGGGAAAAATTAAAATTTGACAGATAATGCGAATCACGTGACTACTATTTTTTTGCTTAATTTTCATCTCGATCGAAGCAGAACTTGATGCCAAAGTCAAATTTCGAATAAAGCTATTAATAAAAAAAAATCCCATATGATGCGGACTTTACTGGTGACACTGTATAAATACAAACTGATTTTTAATAATTTTAGTCTTTAGTGGTTTTCCGGCGAGTAATTTTTAGTTAGGCTTATTAGTGGTAGAATGTGGCGTCCTGGGAATTGTGCTGATAGGGGGGCATCTTCAAGTGTCATTTTTTAAAGAAAGCATTTATCTACCAATGCCAAACTAATAATTAAAAATGTGTATCAATCTTTGTTGAGTAGAAATTTTAATTCGATGGATGCTTTAGCAGAGATGTCTACTTGGACAAAACTTCTTTATCTTCGGTAAGAGACATAGTACTTAAACCTGTTAATCCTAGAAAAAATCGGAGTGATTCTGGCACATTTAGAAGCATTGCCGAAAATGACATGGATTTATTAAGAAGAAAGATTTACCAAATATGTGAGGCACAAACTGTACCCATTTTGATTTCCATCAAAGAGCGGCTGATTAAAAACGAAACAAATATCGCTTGTTGCCTTTAAGCCTTAGGAAAATATTGCGTTAAATGGGTTTTAAATACCGAAGCATTAATAAAAGACAAACATTAGTGGAATCTCAACGTTTACGGGAATGGAGACTTAAATATTTAACAGCTGTTAAACAATTTAGAGAAGAAAATCGTCCAATTATTTACCTTGACGAAACATGGTTCGATACCCATGACACTCCAAGAAAAGGTTGGGATTATTCTTCCAAAAAATGTCAAACCAAGGCACCATCAAATAAAGGCAAAAGAATCACAATATTACATGCTGGTTCAGAGAACGGGCTTGTTCCAAATTGTTTGTTGCTTTCAGCTAAAAACATAGCAGATCTTTAGATTACCATCAAGATACCGACGCACAACTTTTTGAAGATTAGTTTTAACATAAACTCCTTAAAAATATACCTGAAAATGGCGTCATTGTAATGGACAATGATAGTTATCATAGTCGGCAAGCAAAAATCATTCCCAATTCTAATAATACAAAAGCAGAAATTCTAAATTTTATGATTGAAAATGATTTATTTTTTTAAGAAACTTACAAAAAACGAGAAGACGTATTAAAAGCTTTTAAAATAAATAAGGAATACGAGTGTGACAAACCTGCAGCAGAAAATGGACATACAGTGTTGCGTCTTCCTCCATACGATTGTATATTCAATCCTATTGAGCTAATATGGTACTAATTAAAATCCAATATTAGGAGAAATAATATTTCTCCTACATTAAATGCATCTGTAGTAGAATTAATTAAAAACGAAGTAAGAAAAATTTCTGCAGACAGCTGGAAAAACTGTGTACAGCATGTACTTAAGATGGAAAATTCTTACAATTGTATGATTACAAATGTTCAACCCTTAATTATAAGTTTAGGCTTAGATGAAGATAGCGATAGTTATACAGAGTTAAATTTTGAATAAATTATCAAGAGTTTTTTAGAATTTAATTAATTTTTATTGTACTTGTTATCCTAACTTTTAAATTATATTATTTTCAATTATCATTAATTGTTATCATTATTTTACATTTATTATAGGTACCTACCTACCTAAAACTAAAAATACTACTATTTATTTTAAATTATAAAAATAAATCATGTGGTGTAGATACATTTTCAAGCCGACCCTGATCCCATTTAATCTTCTTTGCAGAGATTGAGGCGTATACAATAGGGTTTAATCAGGTAGTTTATTTTTGGCAGTAAGAGTCAACGGTATAATTATTCTGCAAATACTATACAATGTAGGTCAGGTATTTAGTTAGATAAGGAAATACAGGTAAGCATTTTTAAATTATGGCTCTCAACACCCTTAGCATTATTTTTTATTGATCCAAGAATTCTTAAGACATCACCAGGTGAAACTTTATTAAATACAAATTTCCCACTGGCATTTATTTAATATATTAAATATTTCCCCGATTGTAGATTGAGTGTTATTTGCAGCCTTATTTATTAAATAATTATTGAGATTATTGGGATCACACTCATATGTGGATAGTGAGTCGGAATCACATATATGCGTTTTGCAAAATTCCTTAGGATTAGATTTGAATTTAAACTGTAAATATGTTTTTTTTTCATTCCTACGGAATGATTAGCAAAAATTCTTATCTCTTTATTGAGTAGGATAGCGAACCAATGTTATCACCTTTTTTTGGTCTACATACCTTACATAAGTCAAAAACTGGTAAAATACACTGAGAAAAAAACCATCTATTGTTATAAGAATTCACATACTCTTTATACAACTGTTTAATACTAAATGTGACAGCAACGCGCTTTCCTACTGTGGGATAACGAAAATTGCTAGACCGTTGTGTAGTGATATATAATATCACGGTAATTTTGTCAATAGGAAATAGAAGTTAATGCTACCTAGAATGGTTTATAGCCATTATTGCTCTGAATACTCACAATAATTATCAAGTTTTATAAGGGGTGTAATCTGTTTTTTTTAAATTTTATGTCCTTTGCCTTTTACTTCATTTATATTTAAGCAAAGCATTATCCATAAGTTTCATTACTAATTTTCGATTTTCAGTCAGCCATGGGCAGCCTTTTTTGGTATTCCAAAGTTTTATATGGGGCGAAAATGTCAAAAAGTAAATCAATATTTTTATTCCAAAAATAAACCATCTCCCGTACAAATAAATCAAGATCAAAATCAGAAAAGTATCTTTAATGCTTGTGTGTACTAAATTGCATGGTGAACAAATAACTTCAGAATAAGCACTCCTTCCTGTCCAGGTTTCCTTGTAGGAGCAGTATCCAGAAATTAACAAGATATCCTAGAGAAAAGACAAAAAATCTATAATATGCACTAAGAATTAAAACACTGTAATGCTGAACTGTTCCTTTGCAAGATTTAAGTTGACTTAAAGGGTAAATTTTACGATTTATCAATATACAGTGTCACCAGTAAAGTCCGCATCATATTATGGGATTTTTTTTTATTAATAGCTTTATTCAAAATTTTACTTCGGCATCAAGTTCTGCTTCGATTGAGATGAAAATTAAGCAAAAAAAGTAGTCACGTGATTCGCATTATCTGTCAAATTTAAATTTTTTCCAAAAAATAATTCAAAAGTGGGGTTATTTCTGAAAATATCGAAAAAAGTTATTAGAAAAAGTTTTTTTAAATGCTGTTTCTAGCCCAAGTGCAAAATTTCAGCTGCATAAGATAATTTTGATTTTTTACCTATATTTTGTAAATTGCACCACTTTTGCAAAATAAGACTCAACTCAACCCACATAAAACTTCTTGGTTTTGACAATGCTTTATTTCAGATACATTTTATTTAATGTTGCGCCATATTAAATGTGTTTTTCTATAAAATCAAAATTGGGCTATTAAAATTTGGTAACATGCGATGAAAAGTTTATTTGTTTTTGACCCTGTATAAGGTAACTTCATAAAATAAGTATTTTTAAAAACGTAGTTTGTGTCTGAAAGTAAAACACCTTAATATTAAGACAAAAAGAACACAGTGTCTTCAGTAAAGTGTTTTTAAAGTGGAAAATAAAGTTTAGTTTAACGTACAGTTTAGCTATTTTCAACGATTAAATTAAAAACCCCTATATTATAATTTATTATTATGTCATAATAACGTTAACGTGTATTACTTTTAGATACAAACTACGTTTTCAAAAATACTTATTTTATGAAGTTGCCTTATACAGGGTCAAAAACAAATTGCATCACATGCGACCAAATTTTAATAGCCCAATTTTGATTTTGTAGGAAAACACACATTTAGTATGGCGCTACTTTAAAGAAAATGTATCTGAAATAAAGGATTGTCAAAACTAAGAAGTTTTATATAGGTTGCGTTGAGTCTTATTTTGCAAAAGTGGTGCAATTTACAAAATATAGGTAAAAAACCAAAATTATCTTATGCAGCTGAAATTTTCCAAGTGGGCTAGAAACTGCATTTAAAAAAACTTTTTCCAATAACTTTTTTCGATATTTTCAGAAATAACCCCACTTTTGATTTATTTTTTGGAAAAAATTAAAATTTGACTGATAATGCGAATCACGTGACTACTATTGTTTTGCTTAACTTTCATCTCGATCGAAGCAGAACTTGATGCCAAAGTCAAATTTTGAATAAAGCTATTAATAAAAAAAATCCCATATGATGCGGACTTTACTGGTGACACTGTATAGTGAAAGAATTTAGGTATCAACGAGATGAAAGCTGTTGGTACAAAAACATCTACTTGTAAGGACAATAGAAATCAACGAAGCTTAACCCTGATGTGCCCAAAAGTTTTTTTTAACATTATTTTCGTTCTCAAATAAAAATTTACAATTTGGCCATCACTCTCTGGGGCTACTATATGTCTATTTTTGGAGATAAGAAAATCTTTATTTTCTTACCCAGCTAGACAAATTTTCCATAATATGCTCACTTCTCGTCCAATAAAGTACATACATAGTACGTACATAATTTAAGTCCATTGTCTGAACTTTTCGACGCAAAATGAACGTCCACCTGGTCGGAGTTTGGATGTCCTATGTATGTCCGTCGTTCCTAAAATGGACTTTACGTACGTCATATGACTTTGGTAAAAAGTACGTCCATGGACACTGGGTGTGTTTATTAAATACATGATTTAATTGGTTTTATGTTTATATTCTCCTCCCCCTAAACAAATAGCAAACATATACTCGGCAAAAAAATACAGATAACTCACCGCCTGTTCTCACGCCACTAGTTGCAATATGGGCCACCTGATATTTTTAAAAAGTTGACACTAACTTACACCTAAAGTTCGTTTTTATATTATTGTACCTAGTTATACTAGTAAATAAATTAAACAAAAAAAAAAACAGATGACACCATATTCAAGGGTCTGTAGCTCCGGAAAGCATTTGCGGACCTTTGTAAATTTTTTCATATATTTTTATAAAAAATCTCTTAAAATTTGATACCGTAATTTCTTAATTTATTCCTTTTCTAAAATATTCTAATCTATGTATTATTTCGCATAGCATGGTTGTTGAGTATTGTTATTTTTTTTCTTTAGTTTTATACAACGCTTATCAATTCTATATAGATATAATTTAAAACTTTTTAAATTCTACCGTAAAATAAACAAAATTAAAGTATATGATAATGGCCTGTCGTTTGATTGGTTTCGGATTTATGTAACCAGCCCATCAATTATTAATATTTACATCCTATGTACGTACTACACGTAGACGTTCTTACACAGGGTGTAATTTTTAACTGTAAAAAATTCAGTATTAGGAAGCCTCATTATTTGCTGAAAAAATACAGAACAACGGCTGCGAAAAAAATAACTGAGCACTCCACGCTTTTTCACAATAATACTAATATTTATCGTTCATTATTATTTTCTGCCTATATATTAAGAATTTCAATAATTATTTTAAACTATATTTATTTTTCGCTTTTTAGTTTGATTAATTATTAAAGCGTGTTTTTTAGTTTTTTAAACTATATTTATTTTTCATTTTTTAGTTTGAGTTGTTCAGAAATTTTTTTTTTGAGTAGATTGAGCTAGATTAGTAGATTATCGGAATGGGACGTTTTAACGCAGCCGGTTTGACGCGGCCGTTTCGACGCGAGGACGTTTCGACGCCGGTCATTTTGACGCCGAGTCGTTTTGACGCCAAGGATAATTTTTAATAATTTTAATTTTTTTACATTTTATTTAGGATTTTATTGTTATTTTTGAGGTAGGTAACTCATTAATATTTCCATAATCCCTAACTGTTAATGTTATCATTATCATCAAATTTCTATGAAAAGAAATAAAGAATTAAATTATGTTAATCTCATTCTGGAAAATCATCATTTAAATACCACATATTAATAAGAATTTGGGATTAAGAAATGGTAATCTAGTTCAGGTAGGTAGTTAATTAACCCATTTTAGGTAGGTACCTCAAGGGTATAAAGACTAATTTTTCTTTTCATATCCTCAGTATAAAACAAGTTCTTGTTCTTAATCATTGTGTCCTGATTTGTTCTATTTTACTTAATTTTATTTTCTACAACATGGAAATTACAAGCAAAAGGGGAAGACGTAAATTCTCAGACGGTGGTTTTTTGTACGTTTTTGATAAAACAAGTTCATGCAATTCAAAAAAGTTTTGGAGATGTGACCATACCATTGAAGGACAACAACGCTGCAAGGCCAGGATTCATACCCAGGACGACGTGGTTATTAAAAAAATTAACGAGCATTGCCACGGAAGTTCCGCTGCACATGTGGAGGCTGCAGTTATCAAAACATCAATAAAGAGAAGGTGTGAAGAAACGATGGAATCCACGGCTACAATAATAAATCACTGTGCATCAGGAATCTCTTTAGGTGCAAAAGCTGCATTGCCGAATCACACCGCCATGAAGAAAATGATTAGAAGGAAGAGAAACCAAATCGACCTTGCACCACCTACCCCAGTTAGTCGTGAAGAACTCGTCATACCAGAAAAATATAAAGTTTATGCAAGTGCAAACAATGTTGAGGAACAGTTTCTCTTGAGTGACAGTGGACCGGATCCGAACAGAATTTTACTTTTTGGGCGCAAACAGAACCTGAAAGTAAGTATTACAACAATAATAGGTTATTTATCTTCGAAAATTATTTTTTCGAAAAACAAATATTTTTCAAAAATTTAATTTTAGAAAAATTCGTATTATATAATGTTTGCTAAAACAATTTCAATTTTCATGGGAATTATATGTTGTTTTCTTTACAGATTTTGAAGGACTCAAAACATTGGTTTGTTGATGGAACATTTAAACCAACTCCCTCAATTTTCTATCAGACCTACGTTATAATGGCTAAACAATTTGGGGGAGTTCATCCTGTTATTTATGCCCTCCTGCCCAACAAACAGCAAGGTACAATATGCCAGAATGATTGGTTTGGTCAAAGATCTCCAGCCAGGTGCAAGCCCGGAAAAAATTTCGTGCGACTTTGAACTAGGTGCCATAAATGCATTCAAAGAAGCTTTTCCAAATGCAGAGCTGCTAGGTTGTTTTTTCCATTTAGTAAAAAACATGAAGAAGCATTTGGCGCACATGAATTTGCTGTCTCGATACAATACAGATGCTGATTTCAGTCTTCAAGCCCGTATGGTGACTTCTTTGGCATTTGTTCCTGAAGGGGACTTAGATGATGCAATCGACCACTTGTTCGATGAGCTGCCTAATGAGTTGCACCCTCTACTAGAATGGTTCGAGGACTCATACTTAGGTCGTCCTCAACGACGGGGTAGAAGAAGACGCAATGCGCTATTTCCGCCTACACTTTGGTCTGTTTACAATCGCGTTTTGGATGGCACAGACAGAACAAATAATCACGCCGAAGCTGCACACAGACGATTACAAAACGAAATGTCCATGGACCATCCAACGATCTGGAAATACATTGATGCTCTTAAGAAGATACAGTCAGGAAGGGATTTGTACTACGAGCAATTACTTTCGGGTCAACAGCCGCCAACTAAATTAAAAAAGTATCGCGACTGTGACGAGAGGATAATATTAATAGTTAGGGATTATAGAAATAGGAATATTACTGAGTATTTAAGAGCAATATCGCATAATTATGTTATGAATGCATAATAATTATTTAGATAAATAAACTGTCAAGTACTATATTTTTTTCTGTATTATTTATTACTTACCTACCTACAAAAATAAAAAAATCCTACATAAAATTAAAAACTAAGTTACATATTTTTCACGTTAAAACGGCCAGTGTCGAAACGTCCTAGCGTCGAAACTTCCTCGCGTCGAAACGGCCGCGTCAAACCGGCCGCGTCAAACCGGCCGCGTCAAACCGGCCGCGTCAAACCGGCCGCGTCATAACGTCCTAGACCGGTAGATTATTGTATTGTCAGCGGTTCTTGATAAGTTTACAAAATTTAAATTAAATCTGACCGTTTAAAGTGGATCAAAATAGGGTTCAAAGAAGTCGGTTACAAACAAACATACATACAAACCCGAACAAACGACAAACATTTTCAATATTAAAAAAAAAAAATTGTCAAAATTTTGTTTTGACGGGTAGAATTTTTTTTTTATTTTTCTCTATTCTTAGCGACAATAGACGACCCCACGTTTGTTTCATTACTATCGGTTATTGTAATAATTCTGACATATTGACAGGTGTAAAATTTTGACAAGAAAATTTTTGGCGTATTTTTTCAACTTTCCACCGTCAATATACATACAGCCTTATAGTTTTTTCATTCTTATAATTTTTTTAAACGATTTGACATATTCACAGCTGTCAAATTTTGAAAGGGTAAATTTTTGCATATTTTTCCCGAAGTCTCCGCATCGAATACTATACGACCTCATAATTTGTTTCGTCAAAATCGCTTCTTCGTTTTATACCTGACAGCAGCTGTCAAAATTTGACAGGAGAATTTTTCGTTTTAACTTACCACCGTCAATATACATACGACCTTATAGTTTTTAATATCATGTTTTTTTAAACTATTTGACATATTGAGAGCTGTCAAATTTTGACAGGAGAATTTCTTGCTTATTTTTCCCGAAGTCTCCGCATCGAATACTATACGACCCCATAATTTGTTTTGTCAAAATCGCTTCTTCGTTTTATACTTGACAGCTGTCAAAATTTGACAGGAGAATTTTTTGCTTGTAGATTATTGTATTGTAAGCGGTTCTTGATAAGTCTACAAAATTTAAATTAAATGTGACCGTTTAAAGTGGGTCAAAATCGGGTTCAAAGAAGTCGGTTACGGACAAACAAACAAACAAACATACAGTGAAGAAGGAAATATGTTATTAATAAAGTTGTTTGTTTACGTGATGCATCATTCCATTGGAATTATTCCAATGGTCACTTTATTTTCGGTGTAGAAGAAGTAAATACTTCTCTGTTCTAGTATTTTATGCAGTTTAAACCATTACTTTATAGTAAGAAGTATTTTTGCTATACAAAACTGTTTTTTTTTTACTGAATCACACAAAATCGAAATTTTAATGAATATTTCTCTCATGTGTAAAAACTACCATATGAAGCGGGAAGTTTTCGACGAAAATTGCCCAGTAGGTGCGAAAATGTCCCGCCGAAAATTTCCCTATAGATCCGTATCTACGTAACAATAATTAATATTTGCAATAGCACCTTGTAGGTGTATTATTGTGTTGATATTATGCATTTGTCATTTTGACATACATAAATCAAATTTAAAAAGTCGTAAAAATGTCGCGATTCCTTAAGTTTAATTTTAGAGAAAGTTACCGAAAGTAAACCTAAAAATACATTACTAAACCACCAGTATATATAGAGACCGTACATGGACTTTATTAAAGAGAGAAATTATAGTTTAAACGAAAATACTTTAATACCGACGCTGGCCAATATTCTGACTGACTGGGCCTACAATATGAAAAGGAAAAATGATGAGGATTATAAAGATTTTACTGTAAATACTATTTGGAACGTTACGTCAAAATTATTAATGGAAAAATATCAAAACGAATATAACATTAAATTTAATCCCTTTACTGATACGGAATTTAAAACAGCCCGCGAAGCAAAAGGTGCCAAAAGGAAGCAGTTGCAGACAGACCCGCAGAAAAGAAAGGAAAGCGCTGTATCACTTAAATACAATGAGTTTAAAAATATGGTACAGAATTGTGATGAAGAAACGCCTGATGGCTTGCAAAAAAAAATTGTTCTTTGTTTTGTCATACGAACTAGCATGGCGAGGAGGAGAGGAAGTAAAATGTTTAATTTCGTATTTCAAAAAATATATTAATAACGCAGGAAAAAAAAACAGGCAGAATGGAATACAACCCAATATTCGACAAAACAACACAAGGAGGAGAAAAAACTTGTGCACCATCCAAGTAGCTAGTTAAAAACGAAATTAATCCGGATTTGTGTCCAGTAAGGTTGTTTAAAAAGTTCTTAGAAAAAAGGAATAACATAAATATTCCGCGATTGTTGTTAACTGCTAATCCTTTCTGGAAATTGGGCAAGTGGTATAAGAATATCCCTGTCGGAAAAAATATAATCACTCGTTGGACCTCAATGGAAGCAAAAAAAGTCAGGTTTAGCGACTGAAAAGGTTAAAATCACCAACCATTCACTGCGTGCAACAGCTGTTTCGAAATTAGCAAAGCAAGGGGTTGAAGAAAATACGCTAATAAAAATTACTGGACATTCCAACCCAAAATCCATAAAGCCGTATCTTCAACTAGACGAGGAACACCACTCTAATATAGTAGAAAAAATGAGGGAAGACAATGATAAGGCTAATCATAACCCAGAAACTGATATCTATATGCCAGGTTCTACAAGTTCTAATTCAATGGCAAACTCACATACATTAACAAGTAATGCAGCAGACTCCAAAAATTGTAATTTTTACAATAATTGTGTTTTCCACTGCAATTCATGCAATTTTTAATTTGTTTATTTTCATATAATTAAATATAACGTTTAAATAAAAATATTAAATATTGTGCTTTCATTTCACGTACTCGAGAAATATTCTACCGAATTACCTTCGTGCATCAAAATAGACCTGATAATTTTTCATTCAAGCATGTTGTCAGTAAAAAACTGGATTCGGTTATTTTCATATTTTGTTTAAAGATCCCTCCACCTTCAGTGTCGGGCTCTTTTGCCAAAATATGAAAATAAACTAATCCAGTTTTTAGACAACATGCTTTTATAAAAAATTATCGGTAATTTTGATGCACTTATGTAATTACTTACGAAAATTGGCTTTAGCGACTTATCGCGTACTCAAGCATAAGTGGCAGCTTTATTTCATGAAACATACCCCCATCTACCCCCAATTTCCCAAGGCACCATCAGCAGAATTGAATGACGGTATCGTAAGAGAGCCATGTCAGGGACATACCAAGAATAAGGCAGCCTGGAGTAATGGATGAAGTTACGCAATTAAACGTTTTACTTGCTTTTCAACAAAATCTCATCTTCGTTTTTTTTTTGTGGTTTGAGAAAGAAATAAGTCAACTATCTTTCTTTCTTTCTTTCTTTCTTTCTTTCTTTCTTTCTTATTTTTTGTTTATACACAACATTATTGCGAGAATAAACGTTTTAAAATTAAATATTTTAGTTGACTCTTAACGGTTAAGTTGTTGCTTCTCCGGACCAGGAGATAAGTATACACGATTTGAATTATTTTGTGATGTACAGGGAAACTTAGAGGATAACCCATGTTTGTCACATTCACATTTAATGGGAGTTTCTAGCCAAAACTGCCGTTGGTGGAGTGATACGGATCCATATTCTACGTTGAAAACTTGGGATCAGTAGTATTTCAAAACAAACATGTATTGTGGTGCGGAATTTATAAAAATCAAATAATTATTGAACCTTCTTTTTTTAAAGAAACTTGAATGCGGACAAAATAAATTATTGTATCGGGTGTACAACCAAAAAGGGATGCCGGCTATATCTTGGAAACCGTTTACCGTACGGCTTGCGCAAAAAAATATTTATTACAAAAGTGACTAAGACAAATTGCTAAAAATTATTTTTAAGTTTCTAAGTCAAGTCAAAGTCAAAGTCAATGTTTTATTTGTTACTTACATAAATAGTTTATAGCACGTCATAAATAATAATATATAGGTAAATATAATTTAACATGTACAAATGTATATAAATAACAATAAATTAGTGTGTAAAGCAAACAATGCACAAACATTAAAATAAAATTTGAAATTAAGACACACAACTGGCAAACCTCACAACCAATGCACATCATCCGGGCAGTGATTACCAGGAGGCCAACAGGTACTCATTTAAGGTATAAAAGCAATGGTTTAGTAAATACACTTTAACAGACTTTTTGAACAGAACATCATCGAGGGCTCGATACCGTCCCGGGATCCTATTATATAAATTGCAATTAAGTGAATTGTTTTTAGATTTAGTAAGTCTGAATCGCTGAGCCACTATCCTGTCTGAGCCGCGAGTGTTGTATCTGTGAATATCTGAATGCCTAGTGAGTTTATCTCTGCAGGAATGCAGCTCCAGCATAGTTTGAAAAATATATACACAGGGCAGCGGCATTATGACAAATTTTTTGAACAGAGGCAGAAATGGTCCCTATATCCTGCGTTAGCCAAAAGTCTTACAGCTCTCTTTTGGAGTCGAAAGATTTGTTGTGCATTTGCACTGTTCCCCCACAATATTGCCCCATACGCAATATGAGAATGAAAAAGGTCGAAGTACAGCGATTTCAAAACGTCCATAGTCAAACATTTACGCAAATTTCTAAGAAGAAATATCGTACTCGACAATTTTCGTCCCAGTTCAGTTACGTGAGCCTCCCAGGATAAGGAATCTAGTAATCTACATTTATTGTTTTTGTTCAATAGTCGATTACTCGAGACAACCAGTTCCTGAGTCTTACTCGTATTAAGCTGCAAGAGATTGCAAGAAAACCAGCTTTCTGCATCCTTCAGCAGCAGTTGAGACGCCATAATCAAATTCTCTAGACTAGAAGCAGAAGTAATAAAAGTAGTGTCGTCTGCAAATATGGTCAAATTACAAATCCGTTGCATGTAATAACACAGATCATTAATATAAATTATAAACAGGAAGGGCCTAAGGATGGATCCCTGTGGCACTCCATATTTAACATAGCCTAAATCAGACTTGACATCTTTAATCTCCTCAAACTGCCGCCGATCAGACAAATAAGACTCAAGAAGGTTTAGGGGAACACCTCTTATGCCATAGTGGTATAGTTTTTTTAACAGGAGTTTGTGACTGACACAGTCGAAAGCTTTTGTTAGATCGCACAAAGTTATTGACGTGAGCTCACCAGACTCCAAGCCCTCGACTATGTCACTCACAACCTATAAGACTGCTCCCAGTGTTGATCTTTTTTTCCTAAACCCATACTGAGAAGGGTGAAACAATCCATTAGTCTCAAAATAATTATAAAGACGATTTTTTAGCAGAGACTCAAAAACTTTGGAGAATATCACTATAATCGCTATAGGTCGGTAATTCTCCACCAATTTAGAGTCACTCTTTTTTAATATTGGTGTAATTTTAGCCATCTTAAAAACGTTCGGATAAATACCGCTCAAAAAACTTTCATTTATTAAAGTGGTTAAAGGTTCAACTAGAATGTTTATAGTTTCCTTAAGCAGTCTATCATTTGTTTTGAAAGCATCTAGAACTGCTGATCTTTTAAGATTTAGTATTGTTAGTTCAACTTCTTTTGGGCATACTGGATGCAGAAAAAAGTTACAATTAACTGGTGGAGTATATCTTAAGAAGTCACTTGTTTCGGTGGAGTTTGCAGGGAAGTTCTTATTTATATTTTCAGAAACCGAGTAAAAATAGTCATTAAAATCGTTTGGTTCAATTGTTATCTTATCTTTATTTACTAACTTTTTTCGATTGCATTCAAAATTTATTAATTTCCAACAATCTTTGGACTTATTTTTTGAATTTAATATGTAATTATTATAAGCTTGTTTTTTGTAAAAAGTAATAGAGTTTCTGTAGTCAGTCTTTAACTTACTGTATGTAGACCAATCCTCCGAACCATTTTTAACCTGACATATCATTTTTACAGCTGTTAAAATATTTCTCTTATTATGCAGATCCTCATTAACCCACTGCACTGGGGATTTATTATCCTGCTTGCCTTTCTTCACAGGAAAACATTCATCTGCTGCCGCTCGGTAAGTCTCAACCAGCCATTCAGCCATAGCATTTACATCTTTGGACAAAATATGAAATTTATTCCAGTCAACGGTGCTTAAAAGGTTTTTAAAATTTTGGATATTTTTATCCGACAATATTCGCCTATACGTGTAAGGATGACGCTTGAAGGCGCCAGCCCTCACAGCCAAATACTGTCCAGAATGGTCCGAAATACACGGGTCAAAAACGCCAACATCCATCCCACTCACACAAAGACTAGTAACTACATTATCTATACAGGATCTAGACTGTGGGGTAACCCTGGTACACTCTTTAATAGTAGCCGAAAGATCAAATGACTCAAATAGAAACAAAAGTTGTTTCTGGAAAACTGTATCAGACCTAAAATCAGTATTAAAATCGCCAACAAGGACAACATCAAAACCACTCGATGATACCCTACTCAATAGTAATTCAAGATTGTCCAAAAATACATTTATATCACCTACACAAGAACGATAGGTAGTAATAATAATAAGATTTAAACTTTTTATTTGTAATGCACAAAACTCAGAGTGAAACTCTTGATTGAATGAATCAACCTCAAGTTTCACACATGTCAAACTGTTTTTAAGAAAAATACAAACACGGCCATGGATAGCAGTTTGTCGACAAAAAAAGCTGGCAAGATAATAACCTTGAATATTAATGGTCTTTAGACTAGATTCCGAAAGCCAGTGTTCAGATACACATAGTATACTTACATTTACATTAGATAGGAATACAGGGTGTCTCAAAAGAATGGAATATCGCAAATATCTCCTTAATCAATGCATTGTCATAAAAACGCTCGGACACGTCGATTTTATTTTTATTTTTTACATATTTCTAAAATATTTGTTTCTATACAGGTTGTCCCACAAAAAATTGGGACACGACAACTTCGTTTTTTCAAATGAAACGCCACAATTTTTTTAACATTTTTGTGTTTTACGGGAAATTCTACACAGATTCCATGTAACATAGTATGATGGCAAATATAATACAAGGTGTAAAAAATTACTTTAAACAAAATTGAAGATACGTGTTTTTAGTCTAATTCCTCGCTAAAAGTTACACCTGTTCAAGTACTAGTAAATCGAGATGAGTTTTAATTCTTTCTATTTTCGTGTCTCACGCTTGTCAATCAATTGACATAAGTTTGAATTGTAATATTTACAAAAAGTAGGTAGCGATATTACTACACGTTATGGGTTATTTAACCGATAATGAGCGAACCGAAATATTATTATTGAGGGGCAGCGGCGACCGAAAACGAAGTCAACAAGAAGTTTGCTATTTGTTTAAGTAATAAAAAATATCCGAACCGGCAGATTACTCAGTCAACGGTAAGCAAAATTGTACAAAAATTTTCAACATATGGAAATGTTAAGAATCTACCAAAATCCGGGCGAAGAAATTCCTTAACTGATGATAAAAAACTAGATTTGTCTTTATCCATCTATGAAAGTCCTCACTCCTCACTTAATTTATTATCAAGAAACAATGAATCGCATAGAAGTTCAATCTACAGATTTTTTAAAAGAGAAAAATTTTACCCGTATAAAGTGAATTACGTGCAAAAGCTTTTTGATAATGATCCAGTGCGGCGCCTGAATTTTTGTGAGCACATGATGAAATTGTGTGATCAAAATCCAAATCTCTTAGAAGGCTATTTACCGATGAAGCAACTTTTTGTCTTAATAGAAACGTTAATAAGCAAAATTATCGTTATTGGGCTCACAATGTCGGCAGAAAGTAAATGTTTGGATAGGGATCATTAACAACATGATGTTGGGACCTTATTTTTTTCAACAAACACTAACGGCCGAGAGATATTTGGATTTTCTAACATTTGAATTAATTCCTTCTCTGGCAGTTATTTTCCCAAATTATCACGATCCAGATATTCCTGGACAACAGATATGGCTACAGCAAGACGGTGCCCCGCCTCATTATGGGCATGCAGTTCGGAAATATCTGAACACAATCTTTCCCAACAGGTGGATTGGAAGGAGCGGGGCAGTGGAGTGGCCGCCTAGATTACCCGACCTTACCCCACTAGACTATTTTGCTTGGGAATACTTAAAAGAAAGGGTATATCAACATTAACCGCAGAATATCGACGATCTGATTCGCCAAGTAACAAGGAACCTATCGCCAGAAATCGTACAACATACCGTACAACATTTCTATGAGAGATTAGGATATTGCCAAATAGTCCACGGGGGCCATTTCGAACATCTGCTAAAGCCGAATGCTTTGTTTCACTAGTTTAAATATAATTTTCAAAGTTATTTTTTAAATTTTGTTTAAAGTACTTTTTTACACCTTGTATTATATTTGCCATCACACTACGTTACATGGAATTTGTGAAGAATTTCCCTTAAATCACAAAAATGTTAAAAAAATTGTGGTGTTTGATTTGAAAAAACGAAGTTGTCGTGTCCCAATCTTTTGTGGGACAACCTGTATAGAAACAAATATTTTTGAAATGTGTAAAAAATAAAAATAAAATCGACGTGTCCGAGCGTTTTTATGACAATGCATTGATTAAGGAGATATTTGCGATATTCCATTCTTTTGAGACACCCTGTATATTAAGCTGATCAACCTTGTTGGCTATAGACTATACATTGATATGAAATAAACCAGTTATATCTCTCTTGTTAAAGAGATTTGTTATATTTTTAATCGCTAGGTCCCGATTTCTCACATCGCCGAGGTCGTCAATGCCAGTCGGTGAAAAAATCGATTAACATAAGTGCCCTTTGGCCAGATTGATGGTTCCATTGCCCTATCAAAATTGTCGTCTGCGATGGTGACCTTAAAGCTTGAGTAGTACTGTGGAAATTTGGATTTCATCTGTTCGCATTTAACCTCTGGGAACCTTCTAGGTTGGCCGCTAGAGAGCGTAACTACAGTGACCAATCAATAAGCTGGATTTTCTCAAAAATGCTTATAGTAAACATGTATCAAAGGTAGCATTTTTCAATCTAATGAAAATTCTGGATAACTTTTGTTTTTGAGCTTTTTCTCTACATTTTTGTTTAAGGGAAGGTAGGAGGGAACAAATATAGCTATGCAAAAATTTTCATAACTTTGGTTTGGCTTATCGGATTTTAGCAAATTTAAATTCGCTAAAATAGGAATTCTTTTGTTTTATCAATTTAAAGAACGAAGTTATTCTGAATTCCATTGCGACAGCTAGAGGGCGCTATTTAGCAGAATCAACAATTTCTTCATTGTAATTTTTGGCTAGGAAGGTCAAATGACCACCCAAATACGCTATGTTTTGATTGTTTGCATTCTTTATTAAAATGTGCCATCTTGTATTATGGTAAACTATTAATTATATTTATTTTAATTGACCAAAGTGCCTACTTTGTCCCTGTATTTATGGACCTCACTGCCTTCCAGATGATGGCATATTTCGCCGAAACGCGTAGACACTAATTTTATTTTAAATAAATTTAAGAAAGAAGATGATAAGGCTTTCTTTCCCTACCTCTAAATTACAATGTTCCTTCTGGAGAGTAGTTACGACTTCGTTAATTTCTTTATTTTTCTCAAAAATTTTAAATGCTTCCGGGCAACTCCGGACACATGTTCCTATAAACATATATAAAATTTCGTCATTCCCCATCAAGTAGTTTTTAAGCTTTCGAGCCAACAGAGAGACAGGCACACTGACGGAAATGGGAAACATGTTTTTCGTGTTCTATGGACTTTTTTCTGATAAAAGTAGAAACGGGTAAAACGGATTGCAAAAACTGTCCAATAACATTACTATTAACCACTTGAACGTTGTAGATAAATACGGTATTTTTCAATGCATTGTAATCTCAAAAATTTTTAAAATATGTGGGTTTGAAACAATCGAATTTTAAGTTGTTCCGTGTTTTTTAACTACTTTTTGTATTAGATAAAGATTTAAAATTGAATAATTATTATTATAGTCTGATCTGGTCTTATCGTGTGGGTCATACGATTCAAGAAAGACATACGCTCAGTTTTTGTTTTCTTTACTTGCGTTTAATTTTACCCTCTAAATAAAATACGTAAGATAAATGAGACAGACTTATTCCATTTTGACATGAAAAAAAAGGATATGTATTTACTTTCCAGCGATTCTAAAAAAGCTTATAATAGCACCAGCTACGTTTTATTTTAAATATGCCAGTTTTGTGACTTTGACAGTTTGTGACAAAATGAAACAATTTTCTGGGTTTTTGCATCCCCAATCAAAAAAAAAAATGGTACTTAATCTGATAAACTATTTCGAAAATGAAAGAAAAAGTGGAAATTCGCCAACCAATATTCAGGAAACAGTAGCCAAAGCACTGGGAATTAGCTTAAGGACAGTGCAGAAAATTGTGCATGAAACAAAACATAACATAATACCCAAGAATACTAAAAAGTGTAAACGAAAAAGGCCAAAGACTGAGGATTTAAGCGAAAATATTAAAATGGGAGTTCGAAATGTGATTTACGATTTATACAAATCAAAAACCAATGTAACTCTTCCAGTTTTACAAAAAACATTAAAAATTCGGGATGTTTTGGAAATTGGACTTGAAGCGTTATCAAAATTAATAAAAAATGTAGGTTTTCGCTATAAAAAATACTGTAATCGAAGATTTTTATGTGAGCAGCCACAGATAGTGAGTCAGCGTATTCAGTTTTTAAAAAAATATACGGTCAATTACAAATCGAAATTTAGAAAAGTGGTATTTTTAGACGAAACGTGGATATTTTCGAATGGAAGTGGTTCAAAATTTTGGCAAGATGAGTCTGTAAAAAGTGTTAAAAGGAAAAAGGGGTACGGTACGGGAAAGCGTTTTATTATTTTGCATGCCGGTTCTGCAACAGGATATTTTGCAGGTGCGAGTTTAATTTTTTCTTCAACATCAAAAAGTGCTGACTATCATGATAATATAAATTGCGAAATGTTTGAAAAATGGTTAAAAGTTCAATTGATACCAAATTTGGATGCTCCGTCTTAAATTGTATTAGATAATGCATCATATCATTCAAGAATTTTAAATAAACAGCCTACTTCATCTTGGAGGAAAAGTGATATTTATGAGTGGCTGGAAAAACACAACCAAAATCCTTTACCAAATATGCTTAAATCGGAACTCCTATCAATAGCAAAGTCTCTTAAAAAACCCAAAATATACGCGGTAGATGAAATACTGCGTGAATATGGTCATGAGGTTCTACGACTGCCGTCATATCATTGCCAGTTTAACGCAATAGAATTAATATGGGCTGGTGCAAAGTCTTATTATGAAAAACATGTAGGTGATGGTCTTAAATCCGACCAAGTACAAATAGTTTGGCAAGATTAGTTAGATCATATTACACAAGAGTACTGGAAGAAATCGGTGGAACATACAGAAATTTTAATAAGGGATTGATGGGATCGAGAACAAGTACTAGATGTCGAAGTAGCGCCAATGATAATTCCTCCATTCGAAGACGACTCAGACGACGAGGACTTTTCAGATTTTATAAGTGACGATGAGAGTTTTTAGGCTATAATTATAAACGGTGTTTTTCTTTTACATTTTTTAGTATTCTTGGGTATTATATTATGCTTTTTTTTCATGCACATTATTCTGCATAGTCCTTAAATTAATTCCCAGTGTTTTCATTACGGTTTCCTGCATCCCAGACGGCACGAACATATTCCAGGAATAAGCCAAGAATATGCAAAAGGAATATTGGAATATTCCAGGAATATGCTATATCCCCCTGGGAATATTCCTAGAATATTCTATGCTTAAACAAAAGTCACCATGAAAGATATGCTGGGAATATGCTTGGGGATTCTTAGGGATATTTATAGAATATGCTAGGAAGATTTAGGGAACAAGAAATAGAAGATTATAAAAAAAATTCCTTTATTAAAAAAAAATAACTTAACAGCGGTCAGCGATCTTATATCTCATTAATTTTGAGTAAGCTGAAGATCTTCATCGGCTTGGTCCCCAGCTTGTTTCTTTCTTAAAATCAGTGCAAAATCAGTTATTTTTCCTAACAAGTGCAGTGTGTGCAGAAAAAGGTACTTTACAGTAAAAATGCACTTTACTGCACGATCGTAGAAAAGTTATTTAAGAATTTCTTGGCAAAAAAATTATGCGGTAAAGTTATTTTGTTTTGTATTTCAAACCGGCATTTTGTTTAAGCAACAAATGACACTCAACTTGGCCAAATTTAAAGTAGGTACACCTCTATCGCATACTGTTTTCGAAATCCCCATATGAGCATCAAATTGGAAATACTGTATATACCTATACCTACTTATTTGAATTTATGGACTGTACATTTTCTCTATACTTACAATTTTCTGTTACAACGATCCGTCGCCTTTGACAGGTATATCGAGATGATGCCTTCTATAGGTTTTTCGCTACATTTTTGGCTTCTTTGGTTAGCTTGCAAACATCTAAAATCAAGGCAATACAGAATAATCGTTTTAAACTTTTCTAAAATAGGATTTTTTCATAGTAATAAAATTGAGGGCAAAAATTTAACACAATTGATTTTTAGGTTAGGTATTCATTTTACCAAAAACTTATTTTATGAGACAGGAAATTACAAATAACCACAAAAGCCAATCCACACAATCCAAGAAATCTGTTATTTCGAAAAGCAAATTAAAGAATAATAACACAAATTATGTTATATATTACTTACCAAAATAGATCCTGGCTTTTAGTTAGTAGTTAAAACACAACCTACAAGTCCTACAACACCCTACACAAAAAATTGCTCAAACAACACGTGCTAGATTCAAGATGATTTTATTGTTATATTATAGGTACTTTATATTATTATTTATAGGTAGGTAGTTCGTAATAATAAAATTATTTCTATCGCGTGGCGTGGGTTTTATTAAAAAAGATCTAGAAATTATTGTCAACTGTCAATCTCATAACATGACGCAGTATTGCCGGCTTAAACTTGAAATTAAAAGAGCGCCATTTTTAGAAAAAAAAATCTCTGATGTTTACTACAAAAAACTTATACATATATAAATTATTGTGGTATATGAAACTTTGACATTAGTAAACTTAGATATAAGATATTAGGGTGTTTACTTAAAAATGCAAATTCGTTTGTCTTGTCAGAAATCGTTTACCAAAAAGTAAATTTGGCACTGCTGTCTCTTACAAAAAGGATACAAAATCGTAACCGATACCGATAGACTGATAAAGGGTGCTGAGCTGAACCGAACGCCCATTTTTTCAAAGTTTTTTATAAGTTCTAAACATTTGATACCTTATAAATAATATAATAAATTCCAATAATTTCCAAAAATAATTGGAATATGTATTGTTCACAAATTTTGAACTTTAATCAATTCTTAAAGAGCTCAAAATTTTACCAATATATTTATCTTCCCAAAAACATATTTAACATATGCCAAATGGCATATGTAACAGCATATTCCCAGTATCACATGCGGGGAATATTCTACTGAGAATGTGAATATGCCAGATATCCGTAGCATATGCGTGGAATATTCGGATATCCCTGGGCAAATAGGCAGATTGTACGCATATTCAACGGATATTCGGTGCCGTCTGGGATATTGGTTTGCGAATTTCCACTTTTTCTTTCATTATCGAAATAGTTTATCAGACTAAATGCCATTGTATTTTTAGGTTTTAGTAGTAAAATTGTTAAAATAAATTGCACTGTTTATTATTGTCGTTTTTAATTAAAGGGTACAGTAGGTATATAATTAACGATTATATAATTTTTTTGTAACTTTTTCAACTCCCCTGTACATAATTTTTTCAAAACTAATAATATTAGGTATATGTGGCTATCTTCGCGATAGCTAAAATAATGAAACTATTTTTCCTTCCTTCGGTATATTTGTAAATAATCTCACAACATTTTGATAGCCTCTGTGTTGTCTGATTTGACGCATATGATCAGTGACCTTTGGACCGGCACGTTAAGACCAGATCTGACTATTGATGAGATACTAATACGCATCGTAATGTTAACTGCGATTGAGTTACAGGATATCTTGTGTTACCTTGTAAATAATTCTTTTTAATGTGGTATATTTCCTAATAATTTAAAAATAGCTAAGATTAAGCCCCTATATAAAAAAGTTACCCGGAAAATATAACTAACTATAGACCAGTATAAGTTTGCCAAATTAATTTTCTAAAATATTTGAATTGACTATGAGCACGAGAATAATAAATTTATTAAAGGAATCTAACTATTTTAGCAAGTTTTAACATGGTTTTATAAAAGAAAAGTCTACACACGCAGCCATTTTTCAGTTGCTTCAATTTATCAAAGACCATCTTGAAAAAGCGTTTGCCTAGTTGTAAGTACATAAAAGCAAATTAAACAGGAGAGGGGTTTGAAAATTTTGATATTCCTACAAGGCACATTTGACTTGACAAGAATGATGAAACTAATGTTATACTTAAGTTACCACAATTAAGTAAGGATTCGATAAAAAAAAATATTTTTATTGAAAATAGGGCAATTTAAAAAATAATATACAATTTTGTTCCTCTAAACAAGATTTAAGAACTTAATTTTTGATACACATACAACTTTGCTGAGCTAACTAAAACATTAAACTTATACTTAAAGTAACGAAAGTTACAGTATTTTTACATACATAACATTTTCTAACTAACTAAAACATTTAAGTAGAAAAAAATCAAATAATAATTTCGTTTTTTTATCGAAACCAAGGTATTTTACCCTTACAAATCCTACTTAACCAAACCAAAAACGTTTGAAACATTAATTTGAACAAAAAAAATAGTCACAACCTCAAAATAGCGGTGTAATAATGTCTATCAACCTCGGGCATATGGGTCAGCATTGCTTTAATAGCAGATATTTTTTCGGCGGATATAGAATTTTTTATATCTGCAAGCTTTAGAATCGGCTCTATTAATGATGCTGTTGCTGTCCTTGTACGAGGCGTGGATGACTTCAAATTACCTTTTATCCAGCTTTTACCAATGAAAGAAGTTTTATATTCCAATTCAAAAAAATGTTTGTGAAAATCTTAAGGATTTCACTTTGGAATAAGGTACCTACTTTCTTATAATTGTCCTGCACAAGTCTTGAAGTCTCTAAAAAGGTCAGCCTTCATCTGAATTATGCAGTAAGGTTTTCTGAGGTTGACTTTTAATAGAAGTCGTATCAAAGATACTGGAGAGAAATACTCGATTTTTTTAACACTCCCTCAATACAACTAGGCGCATTATTTATTTCTTGGACAAAAGAATGTCCAGGTGTTGAAAATTTCATTGTAATAGTGGCTAGGTTAGGGTGCTCCTGTAAGAAAAATGCTATAGCGTATGACATTAATGAATTTCTGTTTTGTGGAACGCAACTATCGCTCCACAAAACTATATTTAGGATATCTGGAATATCACTGAATACCATTTCCAAAATTGTAACCACAGCACTAGCAATATCATTGCCAGTTCATCCCATAAACATTTCATGCCAAATTGCGCAATATACTTGTTTGGTGCTTGATAGGATAGCTGTCAGATCATAGACATTAAATTTACTTCTGTAGTAAAAACTACTGATTTCTGCTCGAGGACATGACAAAACGTTTTGTAAGTCAAAACACAAAAAAAACCGTGTTATGGTAATCCCTGTCATAATTTTTTCCGTTTCTGCAAGCAGCTTTTTTCACACATACAACTTCGCAACTTAATCAGCACATTTTGATCCCTATAACAAAATTGTATGTGAGCACATACAACTTTGTGTTATTATTTTGTTTATTTCCAAACATACACTTATGTATTCTTGGTTGCCTAACCCAGAAAACGTCCACATACAACGTTATTATTCCGAGAATAGTCAGAAACACGCACATACAACTTAGTTATTCCAAAATATCATTTTCGATAAAAGTGGCGCTTACAACTGTGTAACATTGGCAAGCGAAAGGTGAATTAACAATGGGCATTTTTTTGGATCTCTCAAAAGCATATGATGTCTAGGTAGAGAAATACTAATTAAAATGCTAGAAATGTATGGTATCAGGGATTGCTAAAGAATGGTTAGAGTCCTATGTGCATAACAGAAAGAGTCACAAAAAATGGGAAAACGTTTAACCCCGAAATTTTGCATGATAACATTGGTATAGCACAAGGAAGTATCTTGGGGTCCATTCTCTTTATCATATTGGTCAACGATCTGGCGTATATAAAAGATAAAATTTATAAACATATAGTCAAGTATGCAAATGAAACTAACCTTATTGTAAGTAGCCAGGATGTAGAGTTGTAGAGGCTCTTTTTGCGAAAGCCACAAATTATTTTGCTATGGTAACAGAATGGTTCACAAGAAATAAACTAATTTTAAATAAAGATGAAACAAACATAATATTATTTAGAACGAAACAGTCAACCGTAGAAAAACCAACAAGTATAGAACTAGAAAATAGCAATATAAATTTCTCGGATGGCGTAAAATTTTTAGGTATCTACATTACCTAATAAATTTTTTGATTGGTCATACCATATAAATATATTGGAAAAAAAAATCAACATGCTATGGTATAAGAATCGTTGGCAAATGAATTGGAGAAAAAACGCTTAGAATGCTATATTTTGCAAATTGCGAGTCGGTGTTGAGATATGGGATTGTCTTCTGGGGAAAGCACAACTCGACACATGGCATTTTTAGATAAAGAAGAGAAGGAAAGTATTCAACATTTATTGTGTGAATGCCCTGGCCTTCCAAGAAGAAGGTTCAATGCCTTGGGCGAACCATGCGTTAATGATCTGGAGGAAGTTAGCAACTTAAAACTGAGTAGACTCACTAAGTTTATTAACAGTACTGGCTGGTTTAAATGACCTGCCAAGATTCTTCTATGTTCTACGTCCCGTTAACCATCGGGAGGCTGATGCGATAGGTTCCGTGGAACAAGTGTGATATCACAACGGTCTTCATAGGACTACGTGAAACTGTTTGGACAGTTCCAGAAGTCTGCCACTTTAACCTTTCCCCACTCCATCGTGTCGCATCATTTCGCTGATCGTTCTCCCCAGTAAACACATCTGTGACCCCAACAAACATGGATTGAGGGATTTTAAATGGGCCATTGATGGTATTGATGGTTTCTTGCTGTTGCAAATAAGCCAACTATGGTCCATTTATTTTTTTTAATTGGCTGACCGTTATATTTTTGCCATTTAAAGAACATTAACAATTGAACGTTGGCAAAATTGTGATTTATTGCCGGCAAAGGAACTTAAATGGTTTAACGTTGGTAAAAAGTGAAGCCATCATGTATGACGTGTATTGTCGTTTCCCGGCTCCCGCTTTGGTTGGTTCGGACGGTTTGGTAGTTTGAGGTTAGGTATTTGCGACGAACAACGGCGACGAACATGTATGTTGACGATGTGCTGTTTATTTTAAATATATTTGTAATCGATCTAAACGGTAAGTTTTTATAGTGATAACAGTGATTGGGGTATTGGGGAAGATATTAGTGAAAGCTTAGACAAAAAACAGCATGCTATATGTGTTTTTCTTTTAATTTTCAGGTTTGGGTCGGTGAGATCATTCAGAGTTTTTAAAGCATGTCTCAACTCAAGAAACAAAAAAGTGAGTATTTCTATACTTTTTTCTTAATAATAGATATAATAATAATGCCATTACCAGAAACTAGAGGTGTTTATAAAAAGTATGGTGCTAGACATTCTAGGAGATTTCTTCTCGGTTAAAACACAAGTTATCGCACCTCAATATTATATAAGTAATTTTATCTAAACCAAGCCCTACGTATTGCATTGCAGGCCTTCTTGGATGAAAATATTTTTTGCTCTCTCAGTATAAGTCTTTACTACAACCTGTGTGTTCGGGTTTATTTATTTTTATTTATATTACACTATACGTTTTACGTAAGTTTTTGGGGAGTAAATATTTCTTATAGATTTTAGAAAAGAGGTTCTGCGTCTCTAATTTTGTACAATGAATTGCAGATACACGGTAAGAAACAACCTTTTGGCCCACAATACTACGCAGCAAGAAATATATACTGTTATAAAGCAGTGGCTGAGGGGAGCTATAGACAGAGGAGGTGGTCGACAGCGAAGGCAGAAGGTAAAATTTCACTTTTTCTGTTACATATAAGAGGCGAGATTACAGAAGGCCCTGCAGGTCAACTTGCAGATGCAAGTTATTTAGAATATTGCCTATTCTTCTCTTTTTAAATTACTGTGGCAATAAATAGTCTAATTTGCATTTGCAAGTTGACCTGCTTGACTGTAGTCAGTAGGAAGTTCGCAAGCGTTTATATATTTTAAACCACTGAAGGTAATAATAATTAGAAACTAATAGCAAAACTTCTCTAAATACTTCTATGAACCCTTTATATTTTTACAGTTAAATGATTAAATTACCTACACTTTGGGTTTAATTTAGCACCAAAAGTTAACTTATATTTTTGAACGCAATTTAAGAAATTTTAAATTTATTAAAAAGACAGATATTGCACAAAACGATTGACAAAAAAATTTGACCGCAACAAGCACCCCTTCAGGGGATATATTATGTACCTACATGTAAAGTTTATTATTATTTTTGGTAAGCTTATTAACCAAGGCATAGTAAAAATGACGTTGTACAATTTATCCCAATATTTATTAAAAGGGAAATATGAATTGCTATTCAACTCTTAAAAGAGGCTATGACCTATGAGGTCTGGCCAAGTAAACGCCACCTAACTCATAGTAGGTAGTCTAAACTCCTTTTGAGCGGCTGCATTATGGTAATTTTATTTAATTTAATATATTGTAGTCACATATCATGTGTTTTTAATTAATACAACTAAATAAACTTACCTAATCAACATTATATTTAATGCACCTAGGTGTTACCACTTGGACTGTGTGTTTTTCGAGCTATTTTGATCAAGCCTTGTATATTGCTTTTTTTTTTGCAGGGAAATGAGTAATGAATCAGGCGACGATATTCACGATTATTACCTTATGTTAATGTATAAAACTGTTTTTATAAATATAGAGGCTTGCTAATGTATAATATTGTTATTTAATTTTTTTGTTTAAAAGCCTCATCCTCTGGTTTACATTAAGAATTAAAACGTATTCGCCATTTCTTTTTTTGATCAATATTTCGTTACTTTTTCGTTTTATCCAAAAATTGGCTATATACATACCTATGTTTAGAGCATAATTACCTGCAGTTTAAAGTTAAGAGTTTAATTTATAAACAAATAAAAGCAAAAAAGAAATATCGATAAATTTCACGAAATTTTGTTTTTTACTTTAATTCATCTATAAAAATGGCTACATATTAAAACTGTAGGTAATTGCTACCCTACTTTTTGGATAAGGGAAAAAGGATACGAAATATTGATCAAAAAATAAACTGGCGAATGCGCCACTAGCCTTAACTTTTAAAGGCTAAATACTGGAGCGCTATAATCAGATCTTAAGTGGCCTTACCAAGTAACTGTAACGTATCTTCATTGGTAAATGGAAAACTAACCAGTGATGGCCCTACAGTATTAAGCCGCAAGTGTACCATTAATGGTTCTTTGGTGGACCACAAAAACACCTTAATCACGATCCTACTGATGGCCCATAAGGAAGCCAGCGGACATAATGTAGGTGGTCCATAAATGGTTGCTATTTAAATGCCCAACAGTTCAATTGTGGCAACTGTTTGCGTTTCCGTTAAGGGGCCATTTATTCATGTTTGTTGGGACATTGACATACATTTTACGTAAATTTAAAAGAATATAGGTACTTCTATTTTATTAGTTTAATGTAAACATGTGGCCGAAGAATATACTTTTTACGTAAAATGGTAGACGTAGTCTTTATATAAAGAAAAAAATATAAATTTTACATAAAACATTTTACTTTAATTTTATGGAAACTATGTTACGGCAGTTTTATATAACATTGACGTTAAATAGTTTATCTACCCCACAGTTCCGTTATGGGCATAAAGAGCCAATAAAAGCGCACGAAAATGACAGTTAATGGGCGGAGCTTAAAGAATAAAGATCCGCGGAAAAAGTATTCTAACCTCAACTTTTACAGTTTGCTACCAAGAGTGTCCAAGAGTTTTATATTTCCTGCTAAGAAGTCCTACTTATTTACACAGAACATCACATTACATTATCTACTTACTTTCTTTTCCACAAAATACATTTTGCTGTTTTTATTTATAATGGAATATGTGCCAGTGCCATTAAATTATGATCAGGCAATAATGATGAAGTAAGTAAGTACTTGAATTTTAATCAAGTTTTGTTACCTATATTGCATCGTAAGTTGGAATGTATAGGATATCTTACGAAAATTTCTTAATATTCAAAATGTTATCTTCGCTGTTCATTTTAGTTCTAATCAGCTAAGGCTTCTAAGATTTTTTTAATGGCAAGCATGATTCGATAAAGTAGTGGCAAAGAAATTATATCTTATGTTTTGTGTTGTTGTATACTTTTTGTTATTTTTTAGGTCGTCCTACCAATTGGCGAAAAATTATCCAGGGAGACCATCATTTTTCATGTGTGCATGTTAATTTTTTTGTTAATATAACAAATACAAAAGATTTTACAAACAAAAATATTTTGATTTAAAAACGTTTTAATATAAGTAGGAGCAAAAAAATAAAGTCCACCACATTACGTAATATTTATGTAACTTATTTGGGCCAGATTATGTTACATTTATGTAAAATAATTTATATCAAATTTACATAACATGAGTTACATAACACATCACTGTGCTATAAATTTAACATGCCCAAAAGTATGACATAGTACGGCAGATTTAAGTTAAATTTTACTTTCTTATGACCTTGTTGGTATTTTAAATTTACATAACCGAGTAAAGTGGTTATATAAATTTCGCATATATTTTACGTAATTGTGTTTACTGGGTCCGTTCCCGTTTCCCTCCCGCTTCAATTGAATTAATTATAAATAAATATTTATTCTTCAATAACGTAGTTATTGGTTAGTAACTGGGAAACATTATTAATACAAATAATTTAGTGTGTCGCACTAAAACATTTGAAAGCTTTGACTCCGCTCTCCTCTAACATTTATAAATTGGCACTTATCATGATTTTCCCTTGGGTCCTTCATGTTAGTTTCCACTGGTAATTAAATTTAACTGTTTGCCCAGGACCGGATTTAGAATTTGTGGGCCCCTAGGCTAGAACTGTAGCGCGGACCCTACCGAAGAAAATATATTTTTTTAAATTAACCTGCAAAAATCGCATTTTCAGCAATTACCCAATTTAAAACTTAAAAACAAACGTTTAACATTTATTATGATTAAATTATAGAAAATTTAAGTATGACATTCCTACACATCAATATTTAGAATTTGATGAGTTTATGGGATGATAAAAATGAGGAACTCAACATCATTAAAGTAATATACTTTAAAGGTATTTAACATGATTTATGAACGTTGCTATGGATAACAATATTGTTAAAAGAAAATACAGTTGAGATTCAAGTCTATGCTATATTTCTAAATATACCGTGCGAGCCAAAATTATTTGCATCAAAGAGGGCTTGGATTAAAAACGCAAGGCTTGCTTAGATCACAATGATATGGGGACGATATATCTAACCAAATCTAGGTTAAAATTTTGTCAAATTCATATTATGACATGATATGCTAAACTAGTGAGTAATAAAATAAGTAGACAAATACAAATTTATTTTTGTTGTTTACAAAATTAACAAAGTAAGAATATACAGAAAGAAAAGAAAAATAATTACATAAATTGCTAAAATTGGCCACCGTCATGCTCCCAGCATAAATTCACACGAATTATATCACCCTTAACCATAGGATAATATTGCATTTCCCAAGAAAATGCTGAGTTGCTGAATAAGCATCAACAGACTTTACCGAAGCCAAGATCTTCATGGGAATTAATATTCAGTCGGGTTTTTATTGTCACGCTAACAATACATATACTATGTTTTGTAAAATTAATTTCTAAGTTGAAAATAAATATTTTTAAAAATACAAATCTCGTGTTCAAAGATTTAATTGGCGCAGTCGTGCAGATTTTCGGAGTCGATCGTATCGAACGGGCGATTTTCGTGTCAACGATTTACCGAAAAATCGAACCTGTTAGTGACTTTGTTGCGCGGAGGTGTTTAGTGGAGTGACGTCATCATCCATCAAGGATCCGTCGTCCAATCTATCGCAGACCATTGGACCCACCTAGGCAAGCCACTATCGAAAGTTGGAACATAAATTGTCCAATTTTGCAAGAATCGAAGTTTTGGGAAGGACCACATCGCCTACCTACTACGAGGTTCTTATAGAAGATAATGAAGGCCAGTTTCATCGTTGCGATATTTATGTAAGTGCAATTTAATGTCAGTCGAAAATTTAGCTGATTTTCTGAAAAATTTGAAAATTGACAATAACCCTTCAACCGGCTCTCAAATTTTACCAGAAAATCAAGTACCTTTAACTATAGAATCTGTTAGTCATTCGATAAAAAATATCCAACAACAAATTTCAGAACATTTAAATCAGCAAGTTTCAATTCAGTTACCTGAAAATACTGATAAAATGTCCCGTTTTAATCCTGAATATTTAAAGTGCGTTCCGGAATTTAACGGAAATCCCAATGATCTTAATAGATATATATCTGTGTGTGAAGCCTTGATAAGCGAATTTTACGAGGCAAATAATCCAACAGGTTTTCAAAATGTCTTAACTCTTTGATTTCAAAATTATCTGGAAATGCAAAAGTAGTTGTTAATATTCAAAATGTAAGTTCATGGCAAGATGTGCGTAACACACTTACACGCAATTTTGCAGATCAAAGAGATGAGTCATGTTTAAACAGAGATTTGGTTATGTTGCGACAAAATACATTAAAAAAACCGCAGCAATATTATGATAGAGTTTTAAATATTTTGAACCTTTTGTGTGCTTATGTAGATTTACACGAAACGAAAGACGAAAATAAAGTTTTAAAACGCGACCTGTATCAAGATTTGGCTTTAAAAACATTTTTGTCAGGCCTACGCGAACCTTTAGGCACAACAATCAGATGTATGAAACCAAAAGATCTTAGTGAGGCATTGCAAATCGTCCTCCGAGAAGACAATGTACATTATTTTCAAAATTCCAATAACAAAATTTCGATCAGACCAGGGCCCAGCCAAATAAGACCCGATCAAATACAAAAAACAGTGCACAGCACACCCATTAATTTTAATTCAAACACGCCAAACAATTTCTTTAGAAATCAAATGCCAAATAGATTTCCATCACAGCCTATACCCATTCAACCCCGATTTAATTATCAACCCCAAAGATATTTTACAAATTCGCAAGTCTTTAAACAACGACCGCAACAAAATCAAAATGTCTTTAAACCAAACCCACAGAGAACATTTCCTAAACCTACACCTATGACCATATCTACTCGAAATACAAATTTTGGACAGAACCGTCCATTCAACCAGTTTCAACCCCCTCAGCAAAACAAATGGATTGCTGAAGAATTATTTTATACCCAAACAAACGAAATGCAACCTGATCACCCATACTATGACCTAGGACAACCCAGTCAATATTATCAGGACCATGACCAACACTATTACTATGAGGACACCGATAACCCATCTAACAATAACTATTTTGTCGAAGAACCAAATGACCTTCCAACTGACGTTGATACTAATTTTAACGAAGGCAACCAAAATGAAAATTTTCCGTTAACCCATACGAAAGATGACCAAATATGACATATCAAATATCACCCCCGATAATTTCGCTTAATAATACCAATAATTCAAGCGAACTTTCATATATATTCTTTCCCGAATACAATATTAAAATTTTAATAGACTCCGGGTCAACAAAATCGTTCATCGACCCACAAATTGCTTTTAAAAATTTCCCAAATTTAATCCAAGAAGACCCATTTATTGTTTCAACGGTCTTCCAAAAATCAGCTCATAGACACAGTGCTTCTATACCAGCTTCAAAAATTTGTAATCTACCGCAAATTACAAACCTTAAATTCTTTTTATTTAAATTTCATATTACCTTTCAAGGACTTTTAGGGCTCGATAACCTAAAAATGTTACAGGCAAATTTAGATTTTGACAAAGGCATCCTAGTTACACCTTTTGCCACAATAAAATTAAATTATTATAAAACTAAAAGCGATCTTAATTTAATAACAATTACACCTCGTTCCGAACAAGTTATAAAAATAAAAACTACGATAAAAAACGGCGAGATCATTATACCCCACCAAAAATTTCACAATTGCGAAATACCGGAATCATTGACAATCGCGAAAAATGGCGAAGCCATAACGACCATTTTAAATAATACAACCAATCCAATAACTTTAAATTTCTCAGAACCGATATCGGTAGAAAAATTCGACGAAAAGCTTATTCAAGAAATAAATTTTAACAACTTCGATGATTCACCTAAGCAAAGAATAGATTTTTCTAAATTCCGTACAGACCACCTAAATTACGAGGAAAAACGCAAAATTTTAAAGTTAATAAACGAATATGCCGATATTTTCTACGATGAAAATACACCCCTGACCTTTACCAATAAAATAAAACATCAGATTCGCACTACGGACGAAGTACCTATATACACAAAATCGTACCGATACCCATATGTTCATAAACGCGAAGTTGAATCCCAAATTAATAAAATGTTAGATCAAAAAATAATCAGGCCAAGTCACTCACCGTGGAGTTCACCTATTTGGGTAGTCCCAAAAAAGGCTGATGCCTCCGGTAAACAGAAATGGCGCGTTGTCGTCGATTATAGGAAATTGAACGAAAAATCGATAGACGACCGGTATAACCTTCCTAACATAAGTGACATATTAGATAAGCTCGGTAAATGCCAATACTTTACTACATTAGATTTGGCTAGTGGTTTCCACCAAATCGAAATGGAGGAAAAAGATATCGAAAAAACTGCTTTTAGCACCGAATTTGGGCACTTCGAGTATCTGCGCATGCCCTTCGGATTAAAGGGGGCTCCGGCGACGTTTCAACGGGTAATCGACAATATATTGCGAGGGTTGCAAAACGAAAAATGTGCAGTGTACCTGGACGATATAATTATTTTTTCCACATCCTTGCAGGAACATATCGAACGTTTAAAATTAGTTTTCCAACGCCTTAGAGATTCAAACTTCAAAATTCAGCTTGACAAATCAGAATTCTTGAGAAAAGAAGTAGCATATCTAGGACATATAGTCACCCCTGACGGAGTTAAGCCCAACCCTGACAAGATCAAAGCAATTAAAAATTATCCAATACCATCAACTACTAAACAAATAAAAGGCTTTCTCGGTTTATTAGGTTACTATAGACGTTTCATCAATAACTTTGCTAAAATCACAAAACCTTTAACAAAATGCTTAAAAAAGGGCGCGAAAATAGAACATAATCAAGAATTTATAACCTGCTTCGAAACGTGTAAAAACCTGCTTATAAACGATCCAATCCTTCAGTACCCAGATTTTACAAAAACATTTAATTTGACTTGTGACGCAAGCAACGTCGCGATCGGATCCGTACTATTTCAAGGACCTATTGGACAAGATCGACCAATAGCGTATGCTTCAAGAACCTTGAACGATTCCGAGCAGAATTATTCAACTATCGAAAAGGAACTGTTGGCAATAGTTTGGGCCACCAAATATTTCCGACCGTACTTATTCGGACGAAAATTTAATATCATAACCGATCATAAGCCCCTCCAATGGCTTTTTTCATTGAAAGATCCCAATTCAAAAATGTTGCGCTGGCGAATAAGATTAGAAGAGTATGATTATAATATAATTTATAAAAAAGGTTCTCTTAATAGTAACGCAGACGCACTTTCGCGTATCGAGATACATACGATAATAATAATAACGATAATCAAAACCAAAATATTGACATTGATCAATTAGATCAGATTGACCAACTTCTCGGACAAACGTCAAATAATCAAGACAAAGACAACAACGATAATGTATCGCTTATTGTACAAACAGATGACGAACAAAACATTGAGGACGTCAATGTCGACCATGACCTACCTGACGACGAAAATGCAACAGTGCATTCTAACGCGGAGCAAAACCCTATAGTTGGAATCCCCATAACTGATGACCCAGTTAATTACGGCAACAATCAGATATTCGTCACCTCTGTCTTACATTCTCCCGCGAAAACTAAGATAACAATTTTATTCGAAAAGAAAAAACGCCTTACAGTACAACTATCCGAGAACAATTTTGAACACGACGTTATCAGTTTTATTAAAGATTATATTTCTCCCGACATACAATACCATGTTTATTTCCTAGACGCAAAACTATACGAACCGTTCTCAACAACCTTGCAGACATATTTTAAATGGCCATCTATAAAATTTAAACGCTGTATGAAAAAATTAATTGACGTTACACACAAAGACGATATAGTAGAAGTAATAAAAAACTACCATGAAAGTAAAACCAACCACCGCGGCATAGACGAAACTTATCTTAAAATTAAAGAAAAATATTATTGGCCGAATACAAAACATTCTATATTAACGAGTGCGAGATCTGTCAACAAAGCAAATATGAACGTAACCCTGTAAAAATAAAAATGAACATCACGCCCACTGCTTCTAAGCCTTTTGAAATCGTTCACATTGACACATTCACTTTTGAACAGTCAAAATTCTTGACACTTGTCGACAGTTTTTCAAAATATGCTCAAGAGTACCCCATAAATTCGGCAAGCGGTACAGAAATTGCGGATAATTTAATTAGATACTTTTCGCACCACCGTATTCCATGCCAAATAATTTGCGATAACGGAACGGAATTCAAAAACTCTCTAATAACCGAACTTTTAGGCCTGCATAAAATCAAAATTCATTTCATTTCACCAAACCACCCTCAGTCAAACGGTGTAATCGAACGCTTTCACTCTACAATAACAGAGCACGTACGACTTTTAAATACACAAGGTTTTTCCAAAACACCAATGAATATGAAAATGTTATACGCTATTCTAGCCTATAACAATTCTTTACACTCTGTTACCAAAATGAAGCCTATAGATGTTATAAACGGTCACATTTCATCAAACGACCCATTTAATTTAGAAATAGACAAAATATTACTTAATGACTATGTCAACGAACACAAAGAAAAGGCAAAACTTATTTATTTAAAATTAAACTCTGACTTAATACAAAATAAAGAACAAATTATAGAAAAACGGAACGAAAACCGAGATAACCCCGAAATTTTCCAACCAGATGATCAAGTATTTATTAGAAAACACACGCGGCAGAAAAACGCAAATAAATTTCAAAAATCTTCTAAATTAACAAATACTAATCCCCAAAGAAAAACAGTTTCCACCGAGAACCAACCAAAAATACACATGGACAATCTAAGACGACCGCTTAGAAAGACCTACTCTTTTGATAATTAAAATTAAATTTCCTTTTCAGATTTTCTGGAACCCTCGGATTCCAAGAAACAATTTCCATTCGGAAATTAGACAACAACCCTGGACTTATCCCTCTTAAATTAGGAACTACGAAAGTAGAACATTATTCACACAAGCTTATACATTTCTATGACTTAAACCCGATATTGATAGAAATCAATAAATTAAATAATCAATCAAATACCCTATTTAATCTAATTCACAAAAACGAAGACTACTTCTATGACACTTCTAATTACAGGAAGATATTAAGTTTCATTAGAGATAAAGTAGACATAAAAATACGCGAAATATTACCGAAACCTTTACGATCAAAACGTGGTCTTATAAACGGCTTAGGTTCAATCTTCAAATCAATTTCAGGAAACTTAGATTATGCGGACGGAGAAAAATATGATAAATTAATTCAAGAGTTGCAAAATAACCAAATGAATTTAGCTAATATAATTAAAAGGCAAAATACTCTATCAGTTGCCCTAATTGATAAATTCAATAATACCATTCAACAAATTAGACATAATGAAAAATTATTGGAATCACGCATATACCAAATTTCTTTAATTATAAAGAATCAAACACACCGTGAGAACGCTATGTTTATCAAGGATCTCATGAACCAGATTATCAACATGTATGAAATTCTAAACTCTGTACTGCAAGACATTGAAAATTCTATTTCTTTCTCACAGCTGCAAATTATGCATCCTAGCATAATTAAAACTGCTGATTTATTAAGCGAATTAAAAACTCTTAAACAATACTTAAATAAGGAACAATTTCCAGTCGAATTAACTTTAGAAAATATACCCTTGTTTTCAAAATTTATAAAAGTTAATAGTTTTATTTTAAACAATAAAATACATTACATTTTACATGCTCCAATTACGTATCCTGAGACCTTTAATTATTTTCATTTATTTTCGACACCTATATTTTTTGAGAGTCAGTTTAAGGCGATAATACCGCGAAACAAATTCTTGGTAAAAAATGAATTGCACTATGCATTTGCAAGCAACCCCTGCGATGAAATATCCCCACAACGATTCATCTGCCTTAAAATGGACATCAAGGACATCAAAGAAGACAACCCTTGTGAAGTTCAGCTTCTTGACGTCAAAAACACCTCCGCCTGCGAAAAAACACTAATTAAGGTATCGAAATCGATCATCAAACGGTTAAGCGACTCTAGCCAATGGATTGTGATGTTGCCACAACAAGAAACTCTTCAACTAAAATGCGAGAAACAAGAAGAAATACAAAAACCAATGGCCGGCACATATCTAATTAACCTGCCCATTGGATGCCGTATATCCACCCAAAATGAAATAATCATTAATGAAAAACAATCCACGAATTTAAACCAGCCCATATTATTTCCTGACCTAGATACAAATTTAGCCCAACAAGCTATCAGTAATGCGACACTTCGATTGAAAGAAATCGAACTCGATGATCTGAAATCAATAAGAAGCCATATAATCGAAAACCAGCCTAAGCTAGTCTACGATACTATCTCTAATACCCCAAGTATTTGGACCTTGGCGATATATGTACTTTTAATTTTGGGAATCATATACCTTGCCTATAAGAAGATATACCCCAAATTATGCACCCTTAAAAGAATCGCCCAGAAGGAAAAATAAGCTATCGACTTCGCCGACGTCCAACTTCCTCGCTAGCCCTCAAAGTTGGATTTTAGGGGGGAGGAATTATATCACCCTTAACCATAGGATAATATTGCATTTCCCAAGAAAATGCTGAGTTGCTGAATAAGCATCAACAGACTTTACCGAAGCCAAGATCTTCATGGGAATTAATATTCAGTCGGGTTTTTATTGTCACGCTAACAATACATATACTATGTTTTGTAAAATTAATTTCTAAGTTGAAAATAAATATTTTTAAAAATACAAATCTCGTGTTCGAAGATTTAATTCACGTCTCTTTATATTTTCAAAAGTTTTCACCAGCATCTCTGGAGAAATGTTACATCATTATTGAATAATCCTTTCTTGTAATTGTTCTAAATTTGCAACTGGTGTTTTAAAAATAGTGTTCTTTAAATGAGGAAAAACGAAGTAATCCATCCATAACCGTTAAACAACGTGATCTAGGTGGGAATTCAATGTCTGATCGAAAACAAACTGATCAATCTGTCAGCGAAAAATTGCGTTACTACTTGTTAATAGTTTCGGCGGCTGTATGGGCGGTTGCACCGTCCTGTTGAAAATATCCAAAAGTAGTTCGTCGTTAAGTAATTGCTCCACAAATGGATTCAAAATATTGTCTCTGTACCGCTGTGCTGTAACTGTGTCATGGAAAAAAATAGGACCAACAATTATTCTTCTTCGGGAAACAGCTAACCAGACACCAATTTTTTAAGGGGTGCAATGTGGACTCTACAAAAAATTGGGGATTTTCACTACTTCACATGCATGTATTCTGAGAATTCATATAACCGGAGAGGTGGAACCAGGCTTCATCCGAAAAAAATGTCAGGTCTAATAAATCATTTCTTTCCAATAAATTTTAGTTAAACCTTTGAAAGTAATTCCTGCGTCTTTCAAAATCTGCGGCTTGTATTTCTTGGAAAACTTGCACTTTATAAGGAAATAAATTTAGCTGCTTCTTAAGAATAGTCCTGCATGTTCCATAAGATCTTCCCACTTCTTGGGACAGGCGTCTTATACAATTTGTTGGCGTATTTTGCATTATTTCACGAACGTTTACAACAAGTTCTTCTGTTCTTACAGATGGTCTTCCAGCTCCTTTTATGTGTTGCATAGAACCTGTTTCCCTATACACAGCCACGGTTTTGTTCAGGTAATGATAAAAATCCCCAGCAATAAAAGCAACGTTAGGAAAATGTTCGTAAAAATCGTCCATGCACAAACCCAGATTGTATTGCCACTCACCATTTACTCTAACCCTGTTTCTAAAATACGCTTTAACCATGAATGTTTTGTGCTGTTCCGTAAAGCCCGTTGTGTAAATTGTTCAAGAAATTAGAAAAATTAGCGATGAATCAAATTACTTGTAACGAATGTCAAAGATGACGGAATAACTGATTGATTGTTAATCCAGGTAGTTACGTAGTTACAGACACCCAACAGGTATTAAGCTCTGCGGCTAAGCATTACGTCCTTAGATGCAAGGCCCTCTTTGATGCAAATAATTTTTGCTCGCACGGTACCTACAACTATGAATATTACGATTTTAAAAATAACATATCCTAATTTTAAGTAAATATGTTAACAAAAATGCAAAATGCAAGATAACAAATAGGAATGTAATAAACAAACAAAATTTATTAAACCAATACAATATACATAATATATTATCTAATTCAAATGCAGAACTTTTCTCAAACAATCCAACGAAAGCGTCAGTCAGTTGTAACTTAAATATAATGGCTAATTAGTTTACGCCTACACGTCGTTCTAATGAAGGTTAGGTTAGGTTAGAGTGGCAGACCTCTGGAATTGACCAAACAGTCACACGTAGTCCTATAGGACCGTTGTGATACCACACATGTTCCGCGGAACCTATTGCATCAGCTTCCTGATGGTTAACACGATCGTAGAAGAATCTTGACAGCTTATTCAAACCAGCCACTGCTGTTAATAAACTTAGTAAGTCGACCCAGTGGCAGGCTGCTCACTTCCTCCAGATCATTAAAAAATGGTTCACCCAGTGCATTGAACCTTCTTCTCGCGAGGCCGGGGCATTCACACAAGAAATGCTGAATACTTTCCTCCTCTTCCTCATCTCTGCAACTTCTGCAGAAGTCGTTAGTTGGTATTCGCATACGTTCAGCGTGTCTACCGAACAAGCAATGTCCGGTGATTACGGCAGTGATGTTTCTTAGGTCCTTCCGACTGTGCTGTAATAGCGCTGCGGTTTTCCTGTTATCAAGTAGGGGCCACAATTGCCTGGAGATGCTACAAGTTGTAAGTCCTGTCCATCTGCTTTGCGCAACTTGTTTAGCTGCTCGATCTATCTCTTCTTTGACTGATCCCAGTGGTCTAGCCACAGTATTCTCTGCTAGTTCGACAGACATGCTTGCGCCCTCCCTGTCGAGCGTATCAGCAGTCTCGTTGTTCTAATGAAGCTACTCATAATATCTTTATAATTTTGTTGTCTTATGTTATTTTTAATACTGAGTAAAACTAAAGCGTTGAGCCTAATGTCTTCCAACATGGAGGTTCGAGGCCTGTTTTTGTTACCTCTCTCTCTTTACTGCTGTTTGTGAACATAATATACTTTCTTAAGGCAATCTCAATATTAGGAAAACAACCTTTAACGTTTTTTTAAAGATGAGTTTATACAACCACCTCTCCTGACTATAATGACTTTTTCATTTTTTAGAGTTGTCTTCATTGCTCCCGTATGCTCTTGGTGTTTTCTGTCGCCCTTGCGAAACTTCCAGCTGGCAGACAATCAAAGATATTCTTATCAAGCTAGACAAACGCTAATAAAGTTATACCAAATGCAAATAATAAATGATATTTACGATCACACACTTTTTTATACTATTTATTTATTAAGATTAGGTATATTTTATAAATTTTGTTCAAAAAATGTTAAAAAAACTGTTTTTTGAATTTTTAGCTATCATAAAATTAAAATCTAAAGGATTTTTTCAAACAACTTTTTTCGTTATCTTATTATCTTATATTAATTTTCATGAAAATATATATTTTTTACAATTTTCCAACGAGTAGTCACGTGACAAATATAAAAATAAATTTTTAGATTTATGCAGAGACGATCAGCATAAAAAGTTTCTTCGGTATTTCATTAATAATATTTTCCCCAGTTGCCAACTTTATGTCGGTTACTATACCGGGTGTTTCTATAAAAACTCCCAGGCCAATTATTTCGAAAACTAAAAGTGACATGTAAATTCTGTAAATGCCAGTTTTTAGCCTCTATGATTGGCTTCACAACTGTGTAAAAAATATGATTGAATAATACAAGATGTAGGTAAGTGGTACCACGGTGCAAAGAATTTTTTCGATGACAGGAACTTTTAAATATTATGGTTCTTAAAGATAATTAATTTTTGTTCAAATTATGTCCCATAAAAATTTTTGATAAATTCAACATGAACGGAGATATTTGGGGTTAATTTTAACGAGTATTTTAATTATAAATATTTTAAAAATCCTTTAGCAGATTTTAATTTAATTTTGATAATGATAGTTTTAGTGATGAAACGCTCGTGTAGCGCTAAATTATTACGTCCAGTGACGTCTCAGGGGGCACCTTAACAAATAATATTGGCAAGAAATAAGACGCCACTGAGTTTTTGGTAATTTTTATATTTTCTATGTGTGTGTATGAAAACGGCAATAATTTTAAACACCTCATTCGACCCCATTAGTTATTTTTTGGTATTGTTCTAATTTTCATTAATAATTTTCTATAATTTCTTATCAGTTTTTTCATAAAATTTAAAACATCTTTTAATTTAATTTAATTATACTTTATTGTTTTAACTTTGCTTTTAAAAAACAAAAAATAGCACATATTAATTATTTAATGATTTTTATTTTTTTTAAATTGTTTTTATTTTTATTTCTCGAAAACGAAGCAAGATATGAAAACAATTTAACAGACGAGAAAAAAAATATTTTTAGTTGCTTAATCCGAAAAAAATATAAAAATTACCAAAAACTCAGTGGCGTCGTACTTTTTGCCAATATTATTTGTTAAGGCGCCCCCTGAGACGTCACTGGGCGTAATAATTTAGCGCTACACGAGCATTTTATCACTAAAATTATCATTACCAAAATTAAATTAAAATCTGCTAAAGGATATTAAAAATATTTATAATTAAAATACTCCATTTAAAAGATCCTGTCATCGAAAAAATTCTTTGAACCGTGGCGCCACCTACCTACATCTTGTATTATTCAAACACATATTTTACACAGTTGTGAAGCCAATCATAGAGGCTAAAAACTGGCGTTTACAGAATTTACATGTCACTTTTAGTTTTCGAAATAATTGGCCTGGGAGTTTTTATTCAAACACCCTGTATAAATGAACATTCTATTATATAGGGTTTGAATATCATTTTTTAGTGACGAGCATTAGGACTCATTGGAAAATATTATATATAAGTATTAAAGATACATAAATTTTAACGGCAAACAGTATTTAGGTACGGCAAAGGGTTACATTGTCGACTGCTTGTTTCACCCCCCCCCCCCCCCCCGAGGTGGAGCTATCTCTAATCTAATGTTATTGTAAAAAAGCGATATGTCAAAAACGGTAAGGTCCAGAAAGGTGAAATTTTGCAGACATTTTTGTTTTACGTGTCCTAACCAAGTAATAAGTGACCCTCCAAATGCTGATCCCCAGTATAATAACGTAAGTATGATTTTATCACGTAACAGTGTTTTTCTTTAAAGTAAAATGCAAAATTATTTGACAAATTCTAAATTATATCATTTCGTTCTTTATTTATAATAAACTAGCGTGTACCCGGCATGCGTTGCAACTCGCTGGTATAAATACAAACCCGAACAAACCCGATATATTAGTACCCGGCATGCCACTTTCTGAAATTGCACCCGTGCGAAGCCGGGTCGCTAATTATACATAAAAACCTTCCTCTTGAATCACTCTATCTATTAAAAAAAAACGCTTCAAAATCCGTTGCGTAGTTTTAAAGATTTAAGCACATATAGGGATATAGGGACAGACGGGCGATAGCGACTTTGTTTTATACTATGTTAAGATATTTATTTTGTTTTCAAAAAGGAACTTTTAAATTTTACTGTTGGCAATGTCTCAATTAATTATAGTAGGATCCTCGAGACTACCTAAAAATTCCGAGTCAAAAATCCCAGTTGTGAAACTCTGCGTCTAACGTAGTGAATTACCCTGTATATATCACATTTCTGCTTGAACTTTTTTTTTTCTTGGTTCCACGAGATCCTGGGTCAAACCGCTCCTGAACCAGCGCCATTCTGTGCTGACCTTAATTTAAAAAAGGACAGGTTATTATAAAGTTGTCGGTGGCGTTAGATTTAAAGTTTGCCAATTAAAATGCTTAAAAGCACTACTTGCTATGAAATGAATTTTAAATAAGCTATTAAACAACTTCTATAATGTAGGAACAAAATATTCTACTTCCTATATAGACGAACTTTAAAATTAAAGAGGTTGTTTAATATTTTTATATGCTATGGCTGAGAAAGAAAAACGCAAAATTGAACTTATTTAAATGTGCGCCCTATTGAAGAACTTTGCAGAATACTTTGATTCGGTGTGAGTATGGACTTTGCTCTTTTCCGATCCCTTGTAAAAATGTGTGTTTAAAGAAGTTCGTTAAGCACTCTTAATAGCCCCTTCTATTGTGCTGTGGGGCTTTTCCTGTCTTTAGGTATACGGTAGGACATCCTTCAATTTCTGCATAGTGAAAACTGTGACCCTTTCAGTATCTTTCCTACTGTATGCCATACACTGAGAAAATTATTTAGCTATGATGGCTTTATATAAAGCAACTATGCCTAAATATTAGAGTTAATATCGCGCCAGCCCTAACGTCGTGTTGTGACTGCCAAATATATTAAGCAGAGTCTATTTAGTAATCATTACTACATATTTTAGTAACAATATGATCCATGAAAACCTGCTCTTACTAGAAAATTTGGCTGCTTTAGCAAAATTGAATATTAGTAAGGAACACATATTGAATAGTCCTAGCCATTTTATTTAGTAACTGTTGCATGATCGTGTAATATCAATATACTCGTGTGGTAATTATTGTATTGTCGTTTAGTAAAGGAGCATACTTGTTTAGTAATCACAGCATGATTGTTTAGTAATCACAGCATAATTGTTTATTTATCGCAGCATGATTGTTTAGTAATCACTGCTTCTTTGTTTAGCAAGTAGTTATACAGGGCGTTCCATACATATGTGCTGTTCAAACGAAAGTTTTATATACCTACGGTGAGTTTTTTTAAACGCGGGCCATAAGGATTTACATAATTAATTTTGCACCCCCTGTTTACTTGTATTGTTATAAAAAGTTAAAAAAAAAGTTGGTGTGCATGTTTTAAACTGAGGACATTTTATACTTAACGTTAACATGTTTTTAGCGACAAACTTCAATGATTTTAAAGAAATTATTCAGATTTTTATTCTAATAAATTGTATTTATTACAAAAAAGACATATATTATTTAAAACTGATTAAAGTTTATGGCTAAAAAATTTACTCTTAAATTATGCCCCATCTAATTTTTTTTTCTAATTTTTTATTAGAACAAAAGTTAACAGGAGGTACAAAATCACATAAAAAAACAACGAGTACTTTAGGTAGGTACAGCACAGGCATACAGAACTGAAAAATAATGCGCGTAATGCGTATCGCGTCACATAACTATCTAGCGGAAGATACGATTACAGATTGGACTTTTGATTTTCCTGATGTCCGAGTGGCAGAGCAAGCGCTTTCTTATTGGCTGACATTCAACCGAATTTACCCTTTCCTACATCCAAATAACGAATCCTAATAAACCGTTTTGCTCTAGTAGAACCGCGATCGGGCTATCATGGCTTTAAGTACCTGGCAAAGTGAATTAGGGTTACGATTAAAAATTGTAACGCTAGGAGTGCTGATTCAGATAGCAATAATTACTTAGCCGTTTAAGTTTATTTCTTTATAAAATTATTTAGCTGGTATAGACATAATAATATAGCAACAGTTAACTAATATGTTGTAATAACAGCACTATAAGATTTCTAAAACCCAGCAAAATGTATACTGCAACGACTACAAGATCATCATGTCACCTTTAAACAATGTTTTAACTAATATAGCGGTTTATTTAGTAACAGCTGCTAAATTTGTCCAGCCCGATAACTTAGGAAACTTTATTTTCTCAGTGTAACGCTTCTGGAAAGCAGAAAAAAGGTTCTCATCATTTTCTTCTTTTTTGTACTTGACAATACGTAGGGGGCCAGACCTTGTAGACCTTTGTCCTTTTATTGTGATATTGTATCCAACGTCCTAGACATTCCTTTACACGTGCCTGCACAAGTCATCCCATTGCTCTTTCCTTGGTTTCGTTGTCAACCTCCGCAGTTCCTTTTTTCCCTTTGATATGCATATAGTATAACTTCGGTAGTTCGGACACTCGCTAGCATGGACACTCCAGTAATCCAGACACTCTTGTAATTCGGACATTTTGCCAAATTTACCTTTGTAGTCCGATCCAAAATAACAAAACAATACTTTTTCCTGTCTGGACACGCAAGCATCACGATGTATTATGCTTCAATAGACTTTCAAGTTGACGGCTTCAAGCCAAATAAAACATAAAACAATTACCCTTGCTGATAAATCTAAAATAATAATATTAGATTGTTTTGATAAAGTAAATAAATACATCAAGTTGCACTGAAATATGGTGTTTCAAAAACTACGGTTTCCGACAAAGAAAACCAAGGAAAAAATAAAAACATTTATATCAAAATCATTTCAATTAGCAGGTAGGAATACCAAATATATCAATAGGTAGGTATACTCCAGTAATCAGGACATCCCGATGGTCCTGACATAGGGCAGACCGATATGTGCCTGGACTATCGAAGTTGTCCTGTACTCGTCTAGCGTTCTCTCTATTCTGTAAGGAACTATATCTTATTTCAGCATTTTTGTGAGTTATCTTCTTGTCGCTATGCAATGTTTCCTTTTTTCCAACATGTCCTTATTTTAGCAGTATGTCACCGTTTCTCTCCCGTTGGTGTATCTAGGTACGTAGTATGCTTCTTTCAGCATTTCTATGCACAGTTTATATCTAATTTCTTTTATTCACTATTCTTAGCCCCACGTTTTCCAATCGGTCTGTTGTTATGTATGCATTTTAATTTCAGAATAGATAAATATTTGTTCGGTTAAGTTTTCTTCTTCTAATTCTTCCCAGTTTATAATTCTCGCTAATATTTGCCTAGAGAGCGGTTACGTCGACATAGGATTCTGTGGTTCCCCAGATTTTATTAACAATTTCGTTCTCATTTTCTACATATCAGTCCATACTTATTGTAGTTAGATATTAAGAAAAAATAACAATAAATATCGGACTGTATAATTAAACGCGATTCGCATAACCTCATAAGAGTAAGTACTCACCCGGCGGAATCCCATGGCTTCTCAGTAGTTACGCCTGGATAGTACTTCTGAGATCCCTTAAGGGCAAAGCTGGGCAAAGCACTCAAAAAAGTGCTTCGAGCCCCAAGCCTTTTGAAAAAGTAATTGCCAGCATCCAGCACCAAGCACTTTGAAAATTCTAAGTGATTGTAATTACCAATTACCGAGGAAAGTAGTTGCACAATTCAACTACCAAACCAATTACTCAAATAGTGCTTGAAATCATTGTTGATTACTTGCACGTGCTTGCAATATTTTTTTTCTCATTCACTTTTTCAAAAAGTATCTGTTCCGAGAAAACTGCTTCAGTTCTAAACTGTTCCAAAACGCCAAACATAGATTAAAATAGAGAAGTTATAAAGAGACAAATTAATAACTTTTGAAGACCACCTTGTATATGCCAATATAATTTCCTGAAACACACCTTGTATAATATAAATACATCAGCATATTCTACAAACAATTTCTTACTTAATTCGTATAGACGCTACGGAAGCCTAAAAATGCTGTCCTGTAAACCGTTTGCATTTTAAATGACATACAAAATATTCATTAATTAATTACCTCTAATTAAACTAGATTTTCTCATAAAAGCGGCTTTTTATTAAAATTGTCCTCAACGCAAGATTTAAAGTTTCCCAATTAAAGGACTTACAAGTCCTTTCTGTTAAAAGAATATTAAATGGGATTTCATGAAGCTTTTAGAAATGCAGAAATAAGTTCTATAACTATTCTAATTTTGGACGATGCATGGTGTAATTCACTAAGAGGTGTTTTTAATATTTCGTATATATCTATATATTATTATATAAAAATAAATGTTGATGATTACGATGAAAATTTGGTGAGTTGTTGTGTGCAGGCCGAGGAAAATTTCGGCATAAAAAAAAGTGGCGCAACGCATGCCGGGATGCCGGGATTTGGTGACTTGTTGTGTGCAGGCCGAGGAAGGTTTCGGCATAAAAAAAAAAGTGGCGCAACGGATGCTGGGATGCCGTAATGTCGGGATGTCGGGATGCCGGATATTTGTGAAATGTCTTTCCTTCAAATTTATTTTAGTAAGTAGTGTAGCAAAGCGCGCGGGGTATATCTAGTAATATATATTTAAGAGAAATTCTATCAGGTCTTAAGAGTATTATATATATTTTTTAAGTATATTGGATAATGTACTACCAGGCTGGCCATTATTGGGAATCCTATGTAAATTTTGCTAGCCTTAAATACTGGCATCCTAATTAATATAACCAAAAAATGTTTAGGCGTGCAGACAAATTTGGGATCAACCAAACATTTTTCAGTTATATATTTATTCTTTTTTTTTTCACGCGTCGGCCATTCTTGGGTAGCAACAAAAGCAGTTGTAGTGATCGAACAAACCTTTCTTTTTTCTGTGAGTAATAGTAGTATTTGTTTTTGCGATATCTTAGTTAGTCGTCTGACGAAGGTACAACGGGCAGCTTGTTTAGGAGTGACCGGTGCCCTTCACTCAGCACCGACGGCGGCACTGAAAGTGATGCTGCATCTTATACCCGTGGATATTTACGGAAAAAGTGTGGCTGCAAAAAGTGCTCTACGACTGAAAGAGTCGAAATGCTGGACCAGTACCAACTACGGACACAGCAGCATACTAAGGATATATCCAGGCCAAAATTTGCGAGAGCCGACGGATTACACTGTTTCGCTGCCAGACTTTGGAAGGGGCTTTTCTATGCTCATTCCAGGTAGGGAAGAGTGGGAAGGCAATCAAGTAACAATGGAGGCGGATCACTCGATCTTCACAGACGGTTCAAAAATGGACGTCGGGGTGGGAGCTGGCATCTTCTCCGAGAGCATGCTAATACAGAGGTCATACAGACTCCCTGATAGTAGATAAAGCAGTCAGTACCCTGCGGGATCACCCTGGCTTGAGAGGGCCTGCGTCTATAGCTATCTATATAGAAAGTCAAGCAGCAATAAAGGCAATTTGCTCCAGCAGCACTAAGTCAAAATTAATAAGGCGCTGTCGCAACAATCTCTGCACACTTGGTGCTCAACATCGAATCACCTTGTGTTGGGTTCCTGGACACAGCAACATATATGGCAACGAGACTGCTGATGCGCAGAGAATACTGTGGCTAGACCACTGGGATCAGTCAAAGAAGAGATAGATCGAGCAGCTAAACAACTTGCGCAAAGCAGAGGGACAAGGCTTACAACGTGTAGCATCTCCAGGCAATTGTGGCCCCTACTTGATAACAGGAAAACCGCAGCGCTATTACAGCACAGTCGGAAGGACCTAAGAAACATCACTGCCGTAATCACCGGACATTGCTTGTTCTGTAGACACGCTGAACGTATGCAAATAGCAACTAACGACTTCTGCAGAAGTTGCAGAGATGAGGAAGAGGAGGAAAGTATTCAGCATTTCTTGTGTGAATGCCCCGGCCTCGCGAGAAGAAGGTTCAATGCACTGGGCGAATCATTTTTTAATGATCTGGAGGAAGTGAGCAGCCTGCAACTGGGTCGACTTACTAAGTTTATTAACAGCAGTGGCTGGTTTAAATGAGTTGTCAATATTCTTCTACGATCGTGTTAACCATCAGGAAGCTGATGCAATAGGTTCCGCGGAACATGTGTGGTAATACAACGGTCCTATAGGACTACGTGTGACTGTTTGGTCAATTCTAGAAGTCTACCACTCTAACCTAACCTAACTTAGTTATTCGAAGAAATCGTCGACTTTTCTCGAAGATACCTGATTTTGAATGTACATTTAATTGTAAAAAAGACGCAAAGTCACGGTCTCACATAAACCTTTATTTAAGTACCCAAGTTAGGTTAAGGTGGCATGTTTCGCCTTATCGGCATCATCAGACCTAAATAACAGAAGTACCCAATTACAATGAGCACAAATATATAAAAAAAAACAGGATTGGTTACCTTATGAACAATTAAAAAGTCAATAAAACATTTAATTTAAAATATAAATAATCACATCACAGCCAACGAACAATATAGACTCCCACCACAATAAAATACGAGAACACGGTTGGTTGCCTATTCAATTCAAAAATACATGAACCCAAGGTTAATCCCAAAGGTCAAGTCAACAGAAAACCACTAATCACTTCGGATATTATTAGAAATCAGATGGGGCTCGAAATTAAAAACATAATTAACACAAGTAAGTACCGGGCTTTTCTTTGCCCTAGTAATTTCCATTTTTTCAAGTAAATCAAGTTTCTAACCCTTGGAACATGGATGTAAAAGAGTTACGTTCTCAGGTGCAGAAAAGCTGTGTCCCGATGTTAGCAAGTGAGTGGCAAAGGATGACTTAGTCTCTGTTATGTCGGAACCTTTATACTTATTAAAGAGGCTTATATGTTCACGCACTCTGGTGGATATCTTTCTTTCTGATTGACCGACGTACACCGCCGGACAATCATCACAACACGACGAATATACTCCTGAATTTGATAATCGATCCGTCCTGTCTTTCGTCCGCACTAAGTGTTTCTTACGTGTGTTAAAAGTTTTGAACGCGATTGAGACATTTAATTTTTTTAAAAACCTGGCAAGCTGTAGAGAAATATTACCAAAAAAAAGTGATACATCTAAATTGTTTGGTTTCAGTTGTAGGAGTAGCATGAATGAGTAGAATGGACTAACAGTTATTCAGAGATCACCGTATATTCATCCGATACCCTCTCAACCTGTAGCAGATGCTTGTATCATAATTGTTGATAAAATTTTAACTTATGGAATAAGCAAGTCAGCTCTTAATCCAATAAATTTGTTTAATAAATGTATGACCTGAATAATAAGCATCTATTTTAATTAAATTTGTCAAAAATAAACATATATCTGGGCCTGGTGACCAAAAAGATGATCGTATTGTTTAAGTTTTAACATAGGTACTGCAATTCTTTATTTAAAGTAACCCCCACTCATGAAACATTAACACATTTAATATAAGCCTGCTACTGCTTGGACAAACATTATTATGATATATTTTTTTTAGGTGCAAGCCGACAAAACAACCCAATAAGAATTCCTATCGTTTTATATCTAGATATACAGGGTGCGCACCGAAAACTTTCCACCAAGGTTTATTTTCTTGTTAATAAAGAAATCAAAATTCGCTCGAACACGGGAACCTTAGTTCTCAGGGGGACATATTTTTTTGCTATTTTCATCCCCCCTGCTGGAACCCCCACGACGGGGTGGCTTCCATCCTTAAAATCTTAAATGGAAAGGGGGGTCGAGTGACACCTTTTTTTAAAGGGAATTAAATTTCCTTTCAAACGCGACCTTGCTCCTTTAAATCAAGTGAATAGTTACTAAGAAATAGGGCTAAAAAGAAAAAAAAATTAAAAGTAATAAAATTTGTTACTGCTTGTATCAATCAAGTAAATGTTGAAAATGTCCACCTCCAACCTCCATGCAATTGTAAAGGCACTGTTCAAAATGTTCGCGAACATTATGGAGCATTGCGGGAGTTATTTGTCGGCACTCGTACACTATTCGTTGTCGCAAGTCTTCCAAAGAATTCGGTTGGGTTGCATACATTTTAGACTTTAAATGTCCCCACAAACAGTCCAGTGGAGTCAAATCAGGCGATCTTGCAGGCCATTCAATAGGACCTCTTCTTCCAATCCATTTTCCAGGAAAATTTTCATCCAGAAACTGTCGAACATCGAACGCATAATGCGGGTGTGCTCCGTCTTGCTGAAAGTCAATATTTTCGGGCCGATAACGGTCATTTTCTTCTATGGCATTCGTTAAAGCAGGGTTAATAGTGGTTTCTAACAGGTTCAGGTAAATTTCACCTGTTAAATTTCCAGGTATAAAATACGGCCCAATAATACGGTCCCCAAAAATTCCAGCCCACACATTTAATTTTTCTGGATGTTAAGTATGCACTTCTCTAAAAATTCTAGGGTTGGAATCCGACCAATATCTGCAATTTTGTCGATTGACAGTACCGTGAAGAAAAAAGTGCATTCATCGGAGAAACAAATGTTGAAAATAAATTGTGGATTGCGAATGATCATTTCGCTAATTAATTCGCAAAATTGCAAACGGCGATCGTCATCATCTTCATTAAGTTCACGAACCAGTTTTATTTTATAAGGATGAAACTTATGCGTTTTTAAAGTACGCTGAACCGTTCTACGCGAAACACCCGATACATCTGACACTTTCCTCGTGCTAAGTGTGGGATCGATGGCAATATGACCCAAAACTGCAACTTCTACATCTTCATTTCTTACAGGATTTTCAACAATCCTTCACTGATCCTGTTTCACGGAACTTTGCCACCAATTGTAGCACGTAAGTATGAGACAAGTGTGCATTTAGATGCAATGCATTATAAGACAGGGCGGCAGCTCGAGCACAATCGTTACTTCTAAAGAAAAGTGAAATAATTTCAACCCTTTCTTGAAGAGTATACGTCATTTTAATCAATTATTGAACACACTGATATGTAAGGCAAAATAAATTTTTATTCTTACTATGAATTTGATCGATGCCAAAAACAAACTGAGTTTTTTCGATTGAACAAGTAAAATTTCAAATCCCTTTTGTTAAGGTTGTATCCTTTTTTTGCGTATTTTATACCATTTAATTTATTTACACTTAAGCACAAATTTTTTTACCATTTAATTTTTCGAAAGGTACTCAACCAAATTCAGGGCCGTAGCCAGTGGTTTTGAGCCAATTAAATTCCTTTTGAAATAAGCTATATCCCGACCTTCCTTTTCATTTAAGATTTTAAAGGTGAAAGTCATATGCTCCATAATGTTCGCGAACATTTTGGACAGTGCCTTTACAATTGCATGGAGGTTGTAGGTGGACATTTTCAACATTTACTTGATTGATACAAGCGGTAACAAATTTTATTACTTTCAATTTTTTTTTCTTTTTAGCCCTATTTCTCAGTAACAATTTACTCGATTTAAACGAGCAAGGTCGCGTTTGAAAGGCAATTCAATTCTCTTTAAAATAAGGTGTCACTCGACCCCCTTTCCATTTAAGATTTTAACGGTTGAAGCCACCCCGTCGTGGGGGTTCCAGCAGGTGGGATGAAAATAGCAAAAAAATATGTCCCCCTGAGAACTAAGGTTCCCGTGTTCGAGCGAATTTTGATTTATTTATTAACAAGAAAATAAACCTGGGTGGAAAATTTTCGGTGCGCCACCCTGTATAATATGTAAAATAAATAACTGATGGTAGTGAATTAGTTTTTTCTTTGACTTAATGATATGTGAACAAACTCACAATACCCGTTACATTTTGTACACTTTGACAGGCTATTTCTGGTACATATTGGAGAAAAATCGCTGGCATATTCCTGAAACGTTTGCACCGAAGTTAGCATTTTTGAATAAAGATTAAAACACTTATTTATGGTTACTGTTAAAGTGGTTTCTTCAAATTGTGCTATTAAATGATAGTAACTGGCTATGTGGAAAATGCCACAAACAGCTACTTTTCATGGATTTATACCTAGAATTCAAAAATGCTATAAAATTTATGGTGGCATATTGAAAAAAAGTAATATAGTTTTCGTACCACATGTATTTACTAAACAAAATCATCTATTTAATGCATAACATCCTCTTTTTTACGTTGACTACATAACGAAAATAGTACGTTCGTAATACTGCAAACTAAACTAATGCAAAATACGTAGGAGAGCTGTTTAAGTTTCATGACCAAAACGTTATCTTTTTAACGTAACAACGATTTTGTTGTGTTGAAGGACATATTATAACGGGTATAGGATGTAGCAGGCGCTGTTATTGACTGAAAATAAAAAACGTAACAATGAAACGAGAATACATAAATGTTCCATACTTAAGATGTTTTTTTGCTTAGTGGGTCCTTTCTTGTAATTGTTCTAAATTTTCAATTAATGTTTTAATAATAGTGTTCTTTAAATGAGTAAAAACGAAGTAATCCATAACCGTTAAACAAAATGATCTAGGTGGGAATTCAATGTCTGATCGAGAAATTATCAATTATGTAGTCGAAAAAATTGCGTAAGTATAGTTAATAGTTTCGGCGGCTGTATGAGCGGGAAACAGCTAACCAGACACCAATTTTTTGAGGGTGCAATGTGGACCCTACAAAAAAATGTGGCTGCTGCGGTTTATATTTCTTGGAATACTTGCACTTTATAAGGAAATAAATTTAGCTGCTTCTTAAGAATAGTCCTGCATGTTCCATAAGATCTTCCCACTTCTAAGGACAGGCGTCTTATACAATTTGTTGGTGTATTATTTCACGAACGTCTGCATCAAGTTCGTCTGTTCTTACAGATGGTCTTCCTGCTCCTTTTTTGTGTTATATAGAACCTGTTTCCCTAAACACAGCCACGGTTCTCTTCAGGCAATGATAAAAATCCCCAGCCATAAAAGCAATGTTAGGAAAATGTTCGTGAAAATCGTCCATGCACAAACCCGGATTGTATTGCCACTCACCATTAACTCTAACCCCGTTTCGAAAATACGCTACAACCATGAATATTTTGTGCTGTTCCGTAAAGTCCATTGTGTGAGTTGTTCAAGAAATTGGAAAAATTAGCGATTAATCAAATTACTTGTAACGAATGTCAAAGATGACGGAATAACTGATTGATTGTTACTGACACCCAACAAGTATTAAGCTCCACGGCTAAGCATTTCGTCCTTAGATGCAAGGCCCTCTTTCATGCAAATAATTTTTGCTCGCACGGCATACCTCTCGTAAAAGCAGACGGTCAGGGGGCGTATTTAGGCTTTGTGGGGCCGGGTGGTCATTGTACTTGTGAGGAATGTGAGGCCCTCATTTTAATTTTTCTCAGAAGATTACGCGACGCTGTGAGTAACTTTTTTAGAATGCTTGGATCCTCTTATTACCGCCCTTGCGCCCCCCCCCCCCCCCCTTGGGGCGCTATATTATAGCACCCTAAGAATTCCACAAAATCCGATCCTGCCAGGTAGTTACATATTGTGCTTTGTCGACTCTCCAAAACATGAAATATAGTTTAGAAAACATTCTTATAATATGTTGTTGTAATTCCTTATGTAAAACGGGCCCCATATTCAATTTCTCCAACTCACAGAGTCAAACATTTGACTAACTAAATTCTTTAAATTAACTTAGCAGCCCATAAAAGTCAAATTTAATCCGGTTAAACTGCGTGCGAACTGGCTCGGAGCAACCGGCGACGAGGACGGATAATATATTCCAAAGAAGCGTCAAATTAGCCCCCCGGATATGTGGCTACATACAAAATAAGACTGCATTATCATACATCAGCCCGCCCTTACACGGGATCGGGACTTCATTAAGGCCTTCGCCGGGAGTAGAATAAGCAATAACCCTCTTTAGTTAGTACGGGAGGTGGCGCGACACAAAGGCTTCCACCGTAAATCTGGGTTCGAGCTTGTCTTTGCTGCTAATCATCATCAATATGCATCGGATACGACAAGGCCCCTTTTGGCTTCCTTATTCAGAACATGACACTATTGGCTTTCATTAAAACATATTTCAAGAGGTACGTTTATAGACTAAAGGATCACGGTTTAACATCCTTGTAATTTTGTCCAGGTCTTTTGGCTGCAAATTTATAATTAAGAGGACTCTGTACTGAATGTACACCTTTAAAACGAGGTTTCTTCCCACCGGTTTATTAATCGATTAGTTAAGATAAAATTTTGTATATTATTGTTCTTGTTGTCATATACAGGGTGATTCAGAAGTACTTTGACACACTCCGGGAGGTAATTGCCGGCAATATTTTAAGACGAAAAGTTCTTATAAACAATGGTCCTTGGCGACTTCGTTACGGAGATACAGGGCGTTGAAATGTTAAAAGGATTAGTAATAATTTTTAAATACTCCTTAACGAGTTATTTGTTTTTTATGAAATTAAGTGAATTAAATAAGCATCTAAGGACACTTATTTTCAAAGTACAACACGTTCGTAAATTTAACCAGTGGCGTCGGTACAAAATGTTACTACCATATTTTTTGTGAAAACTATGCTACGCCACTGACTTATTTTATTTTAACTTTATTCCTATGAATCCCCTCTTCATTCACAACAAAAAAGATCACGTATGTTTTTTTGATACGAGGGACGGTTTAAGGGTAAATGATTATTTTATTTGACTATACACAAATATTAAAAAATGTGTTTTAAACTAATCAACCACTCAAATATTTATTAATAGTAATTTAACAAACAAGTGTATTAATCGCTCTTTAATATAAGCGTTAGTTACAATATTTTTCCGTCGATTGTCTTGTTAATAGATTATATTTTTTTTAAAATTTAGAACCAAACTACATATTATAACAAATTTTTGAATTTCAAACTTATTGACATCGACAGAAACTATGGCAACGCCATTATTTACGCGGCAGTGCGTGCTTTGTAGTATGTTTGGTTGCCTAAAATCGTTTATTAATAAAAAAAATCATGCATTAATAGGGGCCATTAATGTATGATTTTTTATACATTAATTAAGGTTGTAAATACACGGTCGGCGGAAAAGTATTTTAACGAATACCTACATACATATTTACTAATAAACAAATATGTATATGCCTAAGGAAGGTATCTGAGGATGCCTATTTTCTAAGTATAACACGTTTTCAGTTTATTTATTAGTATGTTATTTTTTAATATTTTGTATTTTGACAAGGCGGCTTTGGAAATGCATTTGTCGATAAATTAAAACATATTTGACAGTTAGTTACCATCGAGTTTTATTTCTTCAGTTTTGTTATTTTAAATGGTAACTAACTGTCAAATATGTTTTAATTTATCGACAAAAAATGCATTTCCAAAGCCGCCTTGTCAAAACACAAAATATTAAAAAATAACATACTAATAAATAAATATGTATGCCACTGAAAACGTGTTATACTTAGAAAATGGGCATCCTCAGATACCTTACTTAGGCATATATATATATTTGTTTATTAGTAAGTATGTATGTAGGTATTTGTTAAAATACTTTAATAAATATTTGAGTGGTTGATCAGTTTAAAACAAATTTTTTAATATTTGTGTATATTCAAATAAAATAATCATTTACGCTTAAACCGTCCCTCGTATCAAAAAAACACACGTGATCTTTCTTGTTGTAAATAAAGGGGGGATTTATAAGAAAAAAATTGAAATAAAATAAGTTAGTGGTGTAGCATGGTTTTCACAAAAAATATGATAGTAAAATTTTGTACCGACGCCACTGGTTTAATTTACGAACGTGTTGTACTTTGAAAATAGGTGTCCTTAGATGCTTATTTAATTTACAAAATTTCATAAAAAAAAATAACTCGTTAAGGAGTTATTTAAAAATTATTATTATTTCTTTTAACATTCCAACACCCTGTACCTCCGTAACGAAGTCGCCAAGGACCACTGTTTATAAGAACTTTTCATGTTAAAATATTGCCAGCAATTACCTCCCGAAGTTTGTCAAAGTACTTTTGAATCACCCTGTATACAGACTGTCCGCGGATAGGGTTTACAATAGCAGAAATGAATGAAAAATTTAATTTTTCGGAAAAAAGTCATTCTTGAAAAAAAGTTTTGCTTGTAAAAAAATGCAATTCACGAAGAGAAAATTTTGATCTTTTATACAGGGTTCGCAAAAACTTCAAAAACATGATTTTTCTCCAAGAGTGAACTATCTTTAGTTTTCATTTTTGACCAAAATGCCAATTAGAAAACTTCTTTAGAATAACGTTTGTAATTTAAATCCGAGATTTAAAATAAATCTTCGATTTTTTAGTTTTTTTAATTTTTAGGGGTAAAAGAATTTTTTTTTTGGATAGCAGCATTAGCGGTCGAAATATATACTTTATCAATAACAGAGGGGTATTAAAAAATTTCAAAAACTGATTTTTTGGTGTTACCAGAAATATTTATTTTTAATTTCACAAAAATGACCCCGGAAATAACACAAAAAAATCTTAAAATAAGAACAAATAATATTTTCACAATTTGCTAATCAAACACTCCTCCTCCATATTCAACACATTTTTCCAGCTGTAAACGAATGTGGTCAAAACTTCTTCGAATTTCTTCAATGGAAATTGTTTGACAGCCTCAACAATTCGCTGTTTTAGTTGTCGTTCTCAATTGGACGGGAGTACACTAATTGTTTGAGGTGCCCTCAAAGACAAGCTTCTGAAATAATTAAATCGGGACTTCTTGGGAGCCACAGAACCGAACCATACCGTCTGTGGCCAAATTAATTATTAAGCTACTCTCTCAGTTCAATTGCGAAATGCGCAGGGCATCCATTTTGTTATAAGTACATTTCGTATCTAAATTGAAGAGGCAATTCTTCTAGGTTGTAAGAAAGGAATTTTTCCAACATTTCAAGGTAACTCATACGGTTACACGTGTTTTCGAAAAAGTATGGGCCCATAATGCCATAATAAGAAATCGCACACCAGACATTTACTTTTTTGTAATATTGTCTTCTTGCAGGAATTCTAAAATGGGGATTATTTTCGCTCCAGTATCTAATATGCGCAGAAGACACTTTCCCGTTTGTTGAAAATGTGGATTCATCGGAGAACATGATAAATTTATGAAAATTCCTGTTTTCACTTACAATTTTGTTTCCGTCCCAAAGACAAAAATCTAAACATTTCCTTCTTCCAGCGTTTGATTAAAAGCTGGCTTAAATGGCAATATTTTGTTTGCCTTTAAAATATACTGAATATGAGTTTTTTTACTACATCAAGTTCTTGAGCTCGGTTTATTAATGAAAGGATAGGATTATCAGCAACAGACTGCAATACGATTAGGGAAGCTGCGTTATTCTAATCATGTTTTTTTTTAAATTGGAAACTGAACCAGTTCGCTGAAATTTTCTTAATAATTTATGAAGTCCCATTTTTGAGACGTAAACGTTAGGGTATCTTTGATTACATTTCTCTATCACAAAGTTGTAAGAACTTTCGCCCGCACCGTAACATTAAACTAAATAAACCTTTTGTTCTAAGGTCAACATTTTCAAAACACATCAAATTCTATTTGACAACTTCAAATTTGCCCCATACGTAAAGCAAAGTAATAAAAAGGTAAAAAAAATCCTTGTTTTTACAAAAGATGGTAGGAATGCATTCAAAATTTTAAAATAAGATACACACCACCCATTATGAAAATAGAGTCTAATAAAATTTTATATTAATATTTTTATCTAGCAGCAAAATTTCCATTTACATCTAAAGCTAAAAAAACTAATAAAGTCGAAGATTTATTTTAAATCTCGGATTTAAATTACAAACGTTATTCTAAATAAGTTTTCTAATTGGCATTTTGGTCAAAAATGAAAAATAAAGATAGTTTACTCTTGGAGAAAAATCATATTTTTGGAGGTTTTGCGAACCCTGTATAAAAAATCAAAATTTTCTCTTCGTGAATTGCACAACTTTTTATAAAACAATGACTTTTTCCCAAAAAATGAAATTTTTCATCCATTTGTGCTATTGTAAACCCTATCCACGGACAATCTGTATATATACATACAGGGTGGGGATTTGAAATAGGACGCTGCTAATAGCGGCCCTGGGAATAAGATTTCTCTAAAATTCAAAAATACGTCTTCAACGATTTTTTATGGGCCTCGCTTTTGTCATGAATACAAAAATTGGATGGGCAGCCCTAAGCAACTTTTTTTCCAATTAGAACACACCACTGTGGCACCTTTTTAAAAAGTTTAGTGAAAAAGGAATATGTCCATATTTTAGCATAACAATTGTTGAAAATGTGCCCCATGACCCTGTTGGCATATGCCCAACCGATGGCAGAGCTCGTCTCTTACTCTTTCCAAAACTTTTGGCGTGATCAATCGTATCTCTGCCCGAATCCTTGCCTTCAACTCTTTCAGATTTCTAGGGATAGTGACATAGACCCTTCTTTTTAAATCGCCTCATAAATTAAAATCTAAGGGTATAATATCTGGGGATCTAAGCGGCCATACTATAAATCCTCACCCTCCAATCCACTTATTTGGAAATGTAACATTTAAGAATTCTCTTAAATTTCTCTTAAAGTGGGGAGTGGCTCCAATATGCTGGAAAAATATTATTTTGCCTAATTTCCATAATTCGGGAAATTCTTTGGAGTTCTGGTATTAAAAATGTTTGAAGAATGTTTATGTTCATAATTTCGCAAAATTCTACCCTTCTATCTAAGGCATCCTCCAGTAACGCTTGTATTGGATTCACTTTAAATGGATTTACGTCGGTATATTTGTGATCTTTAACGCCGTTTTACGATGGATATTGTGGTTACGAGATCATTGCATTGCTGATGTAATTGAGTTTTCATGATAGATCAATTAATTGGATAATCAATTTAATTACATCTGATACTTTTGGGGGTCTGCTTTAAAGAACCCAATTCTCTAACAAAATTACTTTTTAATTTTAATTACTGTACTTCGCATTAGAGGTGGTAAATCGGAATAACGTGTGGTCCACCACTGACGGTGTCTTAAAATCAGCGGCACGGAGTTCAACTAAATAATTTGAGGTTAGCTTTGCTTGTAAAATTATTATGACAAGACTATGGAGGACTTGAGGTAGGAGGCCGATCGCAATGCATTGGATTCGGTCCCAAATTAGCATCGGTAATTCAGCTTTACGAGTCGCCGTAAGATGGCGCTCGTGTTCGAAGTGGGCTATCAAATAAATGGTTTCTTATGGACGCGATAACTATTTTTATTTAAATTAGTTCTTTAAGGAACAAATAAGGACTTTTATATTAATTTACACTTACTTTGTTATACTTATTAGTAAACTCGGCCTGTATAAAGTTCCAACGATGCTTGGTTTTTAAAATACAGGGTATTAAACATTCTAGCTATACCTTTTGAGCTAGAAAGAGAACATTTGGCTGCGTTTCCTCTCTGAAAAAGATCCTGTCTTACACCTCGACACAAAGCAAACTCTACTTTTATAAATTTTACCATTATTCATTATAAATATGAAAATAAATTACAATACAACGTTATTTGTCTCGTCTTGTCTTCAAACGTCATTTGTTATTTCGAAAATAAAATGTCAATTTGTCAAAAGTAAAAGTAAAAAACGAACAAGAAGAAGACGACACCAGCCCACATGCGACGCGAGAGCGTCTATCGGCCAATAGCGAACTAACCAAAAAACCGGGACAAAATTTGAAAATGCTGCCATTGTCGATCGGCCTCCTACCCTCTACTTCTCCATAGACAAGACATCAAGATGTTGACATCCATTTGCTTCTCGGCTATACAATTGGTTTGAATCTTTACTAGCCTAGAAGTAGAAAGCTGTAACCTATGTAGTCTACGAGTTAAATGTGATCATTTTACCTGTTTTTTTTTTTAACAGGCCTTTATTCTATTTCACTTACTCTTGTTTAAATCCCAGATGATCTTTGTTAATGTAATTGTTTGCTAAAAATTAGATTTTATTAAATTTTTGACACATGATTTGACAGATGTAAATAGAAGTCGACGTGGTCTACTCCCCCCCCCCCCCCCCCCCAGGGTATCCATTGAACTTGGATCCCTGTGTATTCCAATATAAAAAATAGTTACATATTTGTCCGATATGCCACTATTATGTTCTTTTTCTTTTAATTATTTTCGCGGACACTATATCATCTTTTAAATTAATACTTTAATGCTTGTATGCACCATTCTCGACATAGCAACGTTCTGAACTAAAGTCACAATCTTTAAGGCATTTACAATGACAATTTGCTATTTAAGTTTAAGTCTTTAAAAAATATCAGTGAATGTTAATAATTAAAGTTGAATTTTCCTCTGCTGATATTGCGCCTTGCTGAAGAATAATTTATGTCGCATAGAAATTATAATTATGAAATGAAATGAAATGCATTTATTAATCCAAAGATCACAATAAAGGATATCGGACAGGTCATAAAGATCTTAATAACTAAACTACTAAAGACTAAGAGAAATTTGTTGTAACAATATTGCTAAGACTAAAAAGTGTAGTTCAGAAATTCATCAATACTGTAGAAAGCATTATTTAGTAATGTACATTTTAAAGTGGTATAGAATTTGTTGTCGCTAAGCTCTCTTATGTTATTTGGAATTTTATTAAACAAAATGGTACCCATATAATAAGGGTTTAATTTATACAATTCTAGCCGATGAAGATCGTGCTGTAGATTAGTGCCAAATCTTGTATTATATTCATGGTGGAAATTTTGTGTTCTAAACATCTGTATATTTTGTTTTACAAATTTGAGAATTTCAAAAATATATAACGAGGACAAAGTCAATATTAATTCGTTTTTAAAAGTATCTTTACATGATTGGCGATACCCAATGCCAAACATGGCTCTAACAACTCGTTTTTGCATTCGAAATACTCTGATATGTTAGGTTGTCGAGTTAAAAGTAGACGTCATAGGAAAGTCTATGACATGTTTAATTAAAAATACCCAAATCGCTCGCCCATTAGCGAATCGAAGTGAAAAAGTAGTGTTAAATATAGTCGTCCTGGTATAATACCAGAGGAGAAAAAATAAACAATTATTATCGCTGCAGGCAGTTTCTGATAGCTCAAGTACACAACTTGCTCGTGACTACGATACTCACCAAACCACCGTATCTAATTTTTTTTTAAAAAGGGAAGTTTCATTCCTACAAACCAGTAACAGTATATAATATTATTATATAATATAATAATGATGCAGCTAACAGATATCTAATCAAGCAAGATTTGGTTTAATGAAGTTAAGTCTCGCGTCTATGGATAGGCATTGTAGTAGTTCGGACCATTTTTTTTTGATAAGAGCCTCACTTCAGAAAGATATTTAAATTTCGTTCGAAACGATCTGGTTACAACTCTTGCGACTTTATTTCCAGATGACAATGATCATGATTTACCAAGTTTAACTTTATGGTTTCAATAGGATGGTGCTTTCTCGCATTATGTTGCTAGTGTTAGGAAGTATTTAAATACAATTTTTCCGGAGGGGAGGGGGGGGGGATAGATACGATTAAGGAGTCCATTCGATGACCAATACGGGGAATTTCTCCACAAGTAGTACAAAATGTGCAACAGGAATTTTTAAATCGATTGATCTGCTACAGAACAGTCCGTGGATGACATTTTCAACATCTTATAAAATATATAAGCTCCACTAAGTACTTGGGACTGATCAGAAATGTAACTCGAAAACCATTCGACATACCTGCTCATAATAACCATAGTACCCAATTTTAGCGATGAGCATATTTATGGTTAATCAGATTAAGTTCCTTGCTATAGTCGAGAAAGACCAAATAAGAAACAAGACACCTTGGCCCATCCATATGCTGAGAAATTTTAAATTTATTAAATTTATTTATTTGCACAAATAATGTGCCGACAGACCAATGACCTAGACTTAGCACCCACGGTTAACAATGTTGTGTACAAATTTAGACCTATTACTAGGATTGTAATAGTATCATTAATTATCATTAATCGAACTTGAGAACAATAGCATGATTTCTAAGCCCTTTTTAAAATGTTAATACCTAATGGGAAACTAAACAAATCAATATTGTGGTATAAAACATTTAAAAGTGTGTATATGCGATTTCTGGGAGAATGTTTACCTGAATTTGTTCTATAAAGACAGTTTGCAAATAGATTATTTATTATACAGAGTGGCGCATAGAAAACGAAACAGAGACATTTACTGGCAGCTCAGTTATTTTTTGGAAAAACGCTCAAACCCGTCGATTTTGTTTTCGAGGGGGACACAAAATTGGCAAAAAATCACGTTAAGACGTGCAGCCCCCTGGGCGGGGGTAGCACCACCCCTAAAATCTTAAATGGAAAGGGGGCGGTCGAATACCTTATTTTAAAGGTCTTTCAATTCCCTTTATAATGATGTAAAATTCCTCAACCGGGGTTGAATGTTTTCCTTGTGGGTTTTCAGTTAGTTAATCATGTTTTTATGTAATCAGTTAAATAAATATTAAAGAAAATGCATAATGCCATGTCAGGTCATTAAGTTTATACCTACACTTTCTAGACCCTTGAAAAAGGTTTAAATATTAAACCGAAACGTTGGGAATGATTAAAAAGTGAAAAGTGTTTTAATTGAAGTCTTCTACCCCACTAAATACTTTGAAAGAATTAAATTATTAAGGACGCTAAATCGACCAACATTCCTTTACAATATTATATTGTCAACAGGGAAAATTTTGAATAAATAAATAAATACAAATTTTCCGCCACTAAAATTAATTTGAAATCGGCCAATGAAATAATAAATAAATAATAAAATTCTACGAGCAACTACATTAACATGCAAGAATTCACCAAACGACATCACACCACAACCATGGTAAGATCGGAATTAAATAAAGTTTTCCATTTTGTTCGAGATGAAAAATAGTGTTTTTAAAAGTTGGTTGGCAAAGAAAACTCATTTCTACCTTCTTATATACAGTGTGTCCCGCTTTTCATGAATACACCCTGATATCTCAGTTAATAATAATGCGATTTTCTTCAAATTTTGGTGGTGATTGTATGTTAGAAAAATGAAGTATTTGGCATAGTGAACAGTTTTATGCATCATAGGTGTGCGGTCTTGGGGGGTAAAAAAGGGTTGATTTTTTGAGAAAAGTATATTAGGGCTTATTTTAAATAATTTTTTCTGTCAGATTTAAAATCAGCATCCCAAAAAACCCCTTAATTAATATTTTTAAAATCTCAAGAGCTGATTTTAGCAGTAAAAAAATTATTTTTTAATTTGGCACTGTTTTAATAACTCCTTTATTTAAAACTATGATATCAAAATTACAAATTATATTATTTTAGATTTCTGTATTTTCAACATAACTACCTTCTAAAACAATACACTTTTCAACAATTCTTCTTAAACGTAAATTCACTTTTCTTAAAGTTTGGGGAGTAATTTCTTATCAAAATTTCGAAAAAAAAAACTTAATCATAGTAGTTGCGAGGATACTGAATTCAACGAAATGACATGGAGGCGTTTGAAACGTAATAGGATCAGGACATTAAAACCAAAAAGTTAGCAATTAACAACCTATTAAAAAAAAAAGTACCAAATTAAAAAAATATTTTGTTACTGCTAAAATCAGCTCTTGAGATTTTGAAAATATTAAGGGTTTTTTGGGATGCTGATTTTAAATCTGATAGAAAAAATTATTTAAAATAAGCCCTAATATACTTTTCTCAAAAAATCAACCCTTTTTTACCCCCCAAGACCGCACGCCTATGATGCATAAAACTGTTCACTATGCCAAATACTTAATTTTTCTAACATACAATTACCACCAAAATTTGAAGAAAATCGCATTATTAATAACTGAGATATCAGGGTGTATTCATGAAAAGCGGGACACACTGTATATAAAATACTAAAATTATCTACGCATTTCGGCTCATATAAGCCATCTTCAGGGTGTAACAGTAAGTAAAGGAAAGGAAAAGTTATGTAATAAAATTTAAAAAATCCTTTTTAAAAAAGGACGAACTTAAGTAATCGTATGTCCTAAAAATTACAGATTATGAAAATACATACAGAGTCACATAGCGAGACGCGATACTTAACTTCGAGATGAAAGCTTTATCGATTGTGGCGCCATCGCGGGTGGGTAAGGAATTTTTAAAAACAGTCGCTTGATGTTACCATTTAACTTATCTTTCTATAAATGGCTGCGTTGTGATTGATACTCACATTGCAGGCCTTGAAAAAGCGATGCAAATCGTCTTAAAATTTGCTACTAGTTTACTTGCACCAGCGTCTAATTAAAGCGACGCACGCACGTATGGTAAGTGCGGTAGGAACAAATGTAGAAATGCAATTTGCCTAGACAAAGTTTTCAGCTAGTGCTTTCCAGGCTGAGTACAAGGTATAGGTATTTATTGAAAATACAATCATTGCTGATGAAACTTACAGTAAAATGAAAAACTAGTAATCAGGAAACTTAATAAGGAGACAACAAAAATGAATAAGATTGAAATGGCAATTGTGATTTATTTATAAGTTTTTAATAAAATTATATTATGCAATTCTGGAGTTCTATTTTTTAAATTAGGGCAAAAATAAAAACATTTCATAAGGAATTATTTTAAAGTATAATATAAAAAAACTAAACAGTTTATTCCAAATCCTACCATTTAATTTTAAATAGTTTTTTAACTTATGTATATTTTAAAATATTGCTGGCAAAGCAAATAACAAAATAATTGGTATTTAAATGTGGCGCCTCTTGACTCATTGAGACGTATTCATAAAACTGAAGGATATCCTTGTAAGTATAAGGCAGAAGTGTAAGGTTTTGAGTTGAAGGAAAAGGTAGGAGTATAAGCATTTCCTTTTTTTCGTATTCATAATGATTACCTTATACTTGCAAGGATATACTCCAAGAATAAGTAAAGGGTATGTGAATTAACTTATTATAATTAATTATTCGAATTTTGTTTTTTAAAAACCAAAATGATTTGATATTATTATGACGTAAATAATAAAACTAAATTAAATTTCAACTTTTATTTTATACAGTTTTATACCTACATTTAATTATCAAAGTTGTTTATAGCAATGCTCAAATTTCTTTTGACTTATTGTCCTTGTTGGCGAAGAGGTAGATCAAATTCGTCATTATCATTGTCATCTCCTTCTGGTACTTCTTCTTCAGGTGCTTCAAAATCGATGTTTTTCAAAGTTTTTGCCACGTTGTGAAGCACAATACAGGCGACAGTTATTTTTGGCCCATTCTCCAATTTCACTGCTTAGTTACTAGACGGAAACTTTATGCAGTAGTTTGATTGCGCAACTATGCTGTAAATTACGGCAGTGACTGTACGAGATACTGTAGGTTAACTTACACCCAGTTCTCGACCAATGCCTTTCTGATAACCAGGGTCACTGAGATAGCGTAAACATGTCTTCATTTTTAGGAAGGATGATAACGCACCTCCTCGAGTTTCAGCATTTATTCCCAAAAATGTGCAATACACATTTTCCTTTTCAGACCGGTATAATTCTTTGTAATCACGAACAAGTGTTGATAAACGCTGCTTGTAGTGTTTAATCTCTCTCAGTTCCAGAACATCTGCCATCGCTACAACTGATCACTACACGACTGAGTCTGCTACTGACCACACTCAAAATTATTGAAGGATATCCTTTTTATTTAGAGTAAATGGTAACGTTTATGAATAACCAAATACTTTTTTGGGAAGAATATGCTCATACTTTATAAGTATAAGGTTTTACTCGGAATATTATGAATGCGAGCTGAAGGATTTCCTTCATATTCTGCAAGTATAAGCATAACCTTTTTTTATGAATACGGTCCAATGTTTCCACCAGATACGAAGAAGTTTTACCATCAGATTATGGATAGGACAGAGAAAAATCTGAACGTAGTTCGTTTATCATATCGGCGAGCAACTGAGAATTTCGACCGATTGAAAAGAACATTTTCAAAAAGCGGGAAATTTTAAAATCTGATCGTTGTTTGAGGGTAGAGAAATGAAGAACTAGAAATAACCTTACGTTTCATGAAGTTCGTAGACGTTTTTATTTTGTGAGAAATGATGGTCCTAAAAATTTGGAATTGTTTCTTCGGCAAAGTCTAAAACTCTCACCTCAGCTATCATCATCGTCATCATCAAAAAATAGATAGTGTGTAAATGGCAAACAAATCCACAATATTTCGGCAGATTTAGCAGAATTAATTTTTATTATACATTATAAATATTTTAGCTGTTTACGACATTTTTAGATTAGAAGAAAAAAGTAGACATCATTAGGATCGTTTAGTAAACATCAATGTCGTTTGAATTTACGACGATATAGCAAAGATATACCAAGATATTCATTCATAAACATACTTTTGCGCCAAGCCAATATCTCAGTGCTTATATAGAGAACATTCTATCATATGACATGTGTCAACAATAAACACTTGTAAAATAAAAATCCTTAATAAATCAGTTACTTTACAGACCTGGTACTGTCTTGTAATTTTGTTTTGTTATAATGTTGACACAATAGCTAAAAATGTTTAAATTTCATTAGTTTTTCACATTAACATCAAAATACATTTTTGACAATAAAGGTATTGAAAAAATGTCTTAACGCCAAAAATAATAGCTGCAGCCTCTTTCTCAATCTGTGAATATGCCAGCTCAGCTTGATTTAATAAACGAGAGGCAAAAGCTATCGGTTTTTCGACGTTATCCGGGAAAACACGACTTAGAGTTGCTCTCAAAGCAAAACTTGATGCATCCACCATTAATTTAATTTTCTTCTTAGGATCAAAATGAGAGAGAACCCTTGAGGAAAGTAATATACCTTCCGCTTTTTGAAAACTCTTTACGCACTCACGCGTCCAGCACCACTTTGTGTCCTTTTTTAATAAACTGTATAAAGGTTTTAAAACGTCCGAACCATTTGGAATAAATTTGCAGTAAAAATTTATCATTCCCAGGAAGGATTTTAATTCAGTAACGGTTTGGGGAGTTTGCGCGTTTTTTATAGCCAAAACTCTTTCGTTTGAGGTGTGTAAACCCTCTTTGTCTATAACGTGACCCAAATACTGGACCGATTCTTGAAAAAAAGCACATTTATCTTTTTTACTTTTAAACCACAATCTCTGAGCCTCTTAAAAAATTTCTTACCCCCATTAAGCTTTAAAACTGGCACAATAGAGGTAGCCCAGTCGGAAAATTCGGTGGGCACCAAAACACTTAAGTTTACTAATCTTTCTAGCTCACTTTTAATTTTTGGTTTAAGCGCAAACGGCACTGGCCTGGCTTTATAAAATTTTGCAATTGCCTCCTCTTTTAGTGGCAACGTAATTTTAAATTTATTGAAAGTGCCTAGACTGTTATCAAAAATATCACTGTATTTATGTCTTAATTCTATGCCCAAAGAAGGATAGTCTTTATTAAAAATGTCAATTTTAAAATTTGAGTTTACCTTATCTGATTTTTTTTGTTTGGAATGTTCGTAGGTGTAATTTAATTTGCTTATTCCCAGGCCGCCGATTTTTATTACATAAGGTTTTAGAACAAAATGGTTATTTTCAAAGGCAATGTTAAGTTTAAGAAATCCTAATGGTTTAAATGTTATACCAACATACAAGGCCATAGCCAGAAAATAATTTCGGGGGGGGGGGGATTGTTCCAGTGGCGGATTTAGAATTTGTTCTAGGGGGGGGGGGGGGGTGCGAAAGGGAACTGCGCCGCAGGCGAAAATTTCTTAGGTGCCACGCCCTTTTTTGGGTAAAATAACCGTAAAGCTTAATCTGCGGCAATATGCCAGACTTTAAAACACTCTTTTAATTTAAAAGAAATTCAAAATTTGAAAGGTCGGTCGACAAAATAAATAATAAACTATTTATTTTACTAATTAACATGTCTCTTATATTAAGTCATAATTAATTATAATAAATTATATTATGTAATAATAAGATCAAAAACATAATAAGAATGAAAACGAATAATAAACAATAAGAACAAAAAAATATCTGAAGTACCTATACCTACTTACTTTGTACTAAATTACAAAATCAAGTTTCCTGTTCTTAGAAGAGAAAATATTTATGATTTTGTTTACATCTACGTTTGTTATGAACCCGTAATTAATTTAAGGTAGTCAAGTCAATGTAAAAAAGAAAATATAGTTCGTACTTCAAAAATATTGTTAAAAATTAGTTTAACTTGCCGGAGTTGCCGGGGAATAAAATTGTTTTTAGTTATAAAACATTGTTCCTAATTTTTCGAACGTCTAGGCCGGGCGAGCGGGTAGCCAGCCAACGGTTAGGCAAAGAACAACGTTTATATCACGGTGGACATATAGGAAAGCCACACCATTAAAGCGATCTGCAGCCATTGTAGCCCTTAAATAAGATTAACTATTATGTTGTGTAACAACAAAGTGAGACGGGCGCACTGTATATATAACTGCAGTCTCATTAATACTTATCCGCCTCAAAACTTAAAGGAATATTTTCCACCGACAAATGTACAAATGTTGGTTTTATATTACCCATGCTGTCAGTGTCACCTATGGTCAACTCCTTGATGTTATACAGTGTGTGTATAAATTCTGGAAACGGCTTAATAACATCACAATTTACTGGCCGATTTAAACCAAATTTGGTACAGTTGTGTAAGAGGATCTAACGCACCGAATGACGATATTGGCGTTGTTGCCAGCTTTTTAGTTTGTCTGGAATTCGAACGAATTTTATATTTTTAAATATAACACCAGTATATTTTTACATTTTTAAATTCCACATAAAATTATAATTATTTTTTATTAAATGCATTATTAGTCTATACTTCATAGTTTCCGAGATATTGACTCTCGAAAAGTGACATTTTTGAACTTTGACAGCTTATAACTTTCTAACAGTACGTCTTAGAGCAAAACGGCTTACATGTCCCTATCTTCAATTTTTATTATCTTCCCAAAAAATCAACTTCCGGTTAAACCGGATGTAACTCGAAAGCAGGAAATATAGTTGTTCCGGTTTAACTGGAAGTTGATTTTTTTGGGAAGATAATAAAAATTGAAGATAGGGACATGTAAGCCGTTTTGCTCTAAGACGTACTGTTAGAAAGTTATAAGCTGTCAAAGTTCAAAAATGTCACTTTTCGAGAGTCAATATCTCGGAAACTATAAAGTATAGACTAATAATGCATTTTACAAAAAATAATTATAATTTTATGTGGAATTTAAAAATGTAAAAATATACTGGGTGTTATATTTAAAAATATAAAATTCGTTCGAATTCCAGACAAACTAAAAAGCTGGCAACAACGCCAATATCGTCATTCGGTGCGTTAGATCCTCTTACACAACTGTACCAAATTTGGTTTAAATCGGCCAGTAAATTGTGATGTTATTAAGCCGTTTCCAGAGTTTATACACACACTGTACATAATATATTGAATCAGATACCCCCTCACTATCAGAACTGTCATGGGTGTTTTGAACCAAAAAATTGTGTGAAAACCGTTTGCACTGCGGAGCTAAATTCCCCTTTATTCCACATTTGTGGCATTTATAATTTTTAAATGCACATTAACTTGCCGTATGATTATTACGTCCACAAACCCCGCACTTATTTGTCTGCGGCAGGCGCCTATTCTGAGTGCCTGAACCGCTTGCCTCTTGGTTGAAACCATCCCCTATTGGTGTCTCTCCTACCAGTAAAAGTTTTTTTTCCAACGTGGCGATCTTTGATAATTGAGATCCTGAAAATGTAACGGTTCCAATTTGGGCACCACTCCTAGAGAATCTCTTACATTGTATAATCTCTGAGTGCTGATTTCTTGGTTAAAGCCATTTTAACTATTTTCTTGAACTGCACAGTAGAAGCATCTTCCTCAAAGGGGAGATCCATAATTTTTTCATCATTCACCCCAATAACAAAAATGTCACGCATTACCACCGTCAATTTAGTTCCAAAGCCGCAGTTTGAAGCTAATGCCTTTACTCTAGCTTCCCACTCCGAAACTGACTCATTATGCGTACGCTTGCTGGTATAAAACTTTAGTCTTTCCGCAAAATAGGACTTTACGGGCGAAAAATGATCACTTAGTAACAAAACTATCTGGTCATATGATTTAGATTCCGGTAAATCAAAAACGCAAAGATTCCGCAGCAAAATATAACACTCCTCCGATAAAGTGTTTAACAAGATTGTTTTTTTCGTGTTGAAATCTGTTATGTTATTCGCGATAAAAAATTGATTAAGTCTTTCGCTGAAAACGGCCAAATTGGAAAATTTTGGATCGAAATTACTTAGTGAGACTAAAAGTCCCATAAATTCTGTTTGAGAACTCCCTTTTGATTCTGTGGGTGGCGCCATGTTATCCACACTCTGTATTTGTTATGGCCGCACTGAAAACAAATTTCACTCGCGCCGTAAACGTAAATTAATCAAGTAACCACAACCGCATAGGTTCCGAAAAACTCGTCGCCATTTATGTTCTGTCTTGGATTATAATAATATGAATTTTTCCAATTATTAATTATTACAAAGCGCCCACGTTATTTTAAATAAAACACCGAGGTAGCTTCGATATGTGTGTATTTCATACTGCCTTGCGGTACTCAGGTACATACCAATCGGTAAATAAACATATTAGATTTTGTTGCTAATATAAACATAAACAGGTTCTAAATAAATAATAAAGTATCCAACAGAAAACTACTAATGCCAAAATAATTAATAGGCACATAAACTGTGATTCTTAGGGTGCCATTATTGGAACAACTAACAGTTCTGATATACTAGTAAGTATATTTAACTCGTTTTCTCTGGAATTTGAAACATTCAAGTGTAAAATAACATATGTGTGTGCTCCACTGGACTTTTTTTGTGGGGACATTAAAAGTCTAAAATTTATGCAACCCAACCCAATTCTTTGGAAGACTTGCGACAACGAATAGTGTACGAGTGCCGACTAATAACTCCCGCAATGCTCCATAATGTTCGCGAACATTTTGAACAGTGCCTTTACAATTGCAAGAAGGTTGGAGGTGGACATTTTCAACATTTACTTGATTGATATAGCGGTAATAAATTTTATTACTTTGAAATTTTCTTTTTTTTAGCCCTATTTCTCAGAAACTATTCACTCGATTTAAACGAGCAAGATCGCGTTTCGAAGGCAATTCAAGTCCCCTTAAAATAAGGTATCAATCGACCCCTTTCCATTTAAGATTTTAAGGGTGGAAGCCACCCCGTCGTAGGGGTTCCAGCAGGGGGAAAAAAATAGCAAAAAAATATGTCCCCCTGAGAGCTAAGATTCCCGTGTTCGAGCGAATTTTAATTTATTTATTAACAAGAAAATCAGCCTGGGTGGAAAGTTTTCGGTGCGCCACCCTGTATACAAATATCCTGTACAGGGTGACCAACTAAGAATGCAAGGTACTGTATCTGGGAAACTATCCATCGTAGAGGCTTGCGGCAAAAAAAATTATGATTAAAATGGCCCAGAGAAAAACCTGGAAAATATTTCCAAGTTTCTGAAATGGCCGCTAGGGAGCGTAACTGCAATCTTGAATCTAAAAAAGTGATGTTTCTGTAAATTCCGCTATATTAACCTAATAAAAAAATTCCTGATCTTTAAAGTCGAGGATAATCTGAACCTTTTTTGTTTGACACTTTTTGCAGTATCTCCAAAAATAAAGTGGTGGGGGGTATTCAAACGTTTCCGTAAATAACATCCTGTATCGTCGAAACGGCCAAGCCGATTTGAACAAACTTGGGCTCGTTAAAAGGAGCTATTCTTGAGCTACAAACATCATTATATTTGAAGTTTTGTAAATTTCACATCTCGCCGCTAGAGGGCTTTTTTTGACATTCCAACAGAAATGGTTAATTTTCTCAACAAAATAAAATGCATTGGTATGATTTTTTTTTCACGAAAAAGTAGCTAAATGATGCCTAAACTAGCTTGCGAAAACCGCATCTCGATATCTTGTTCCTAACCCAAAATATCGGCAATAGAAAATTTTATACGAAAATCCCTTAAATTTTCATTTTATTGTAACTATATTTTTCTGGAATTTTTTCTGTTATGTAAGTTGTGGCCATGCTCGAAATGCTGACCATCACGTTCTATGCACAAAAAAGACATTTAATAGAAGCAGGCCATGGAAACAAAACAAATACCCAATCAAAACATAAATAATCCAAATTGTCAATAGTTGTCAAAGTTTTGCGTTACTTTGAGTAATTTTTGTGTTTACAAAATGCATTTTACGAATTACGAATGATTAAGCTATATATGCTGGCGGTTTATTTTGATTTGGTCCTTCAAAATATTTTGAACCGTCGTTCGTGATATGTCCAACTCAAGGGATAATGCTTTTGTGCCAACATGAGGATTTCCTTTAATATACCCCAGTACCTACGTAGTTAATATTTTCTTGTGTTCTTCCAATTCTTTGCCGTTGAAACTTAGGCCGAAAACAACCATTGGCTCGTTAACTCGCCACTAATCGGGGAAAAACTCTCACATCGCAAGGACGCCGATTTGGATATCGAGCAGCGTAAACTCTTATAGCTACTGCGGCATTCTGAAGACATTCAAAATAAACCGCAAGCATATCAACAGCTTCATCATTCGTAAAATGCATTTTGTAAACACAAAAATTACTTAACTTTGACAACTATTGACAATTTGGATTATTTCTGTTTTGATTAGGTATTTGTTTTGTTTCCATGGCCTGCTTCTATTACTTGTCTTTTTTGTGCATGGAACGTGATGGTCAGAATTTCGAGCATATGAAGGGGTATTAAAAATATTCCTTTTATAAATGGGTCTTTTTAGGGCCACAACTTACATAATAGAAAGAATTCCAGAAAATATACTTAGTTACAATAAAATGAAAATTTAAGGAATTTTCGTATAAAATTTTCTATTGCCGATATTTTGGGTTAGGAACAAGATATCGAGATGCGGTTTTCGCAAGCTAGTTTAGGCATCATTTAGCTAATTTTTCATGAAAGAAAAATCATACCAATGCATTTTATTTTGTTGAGAAAATTAACCATTTCTGTTGGAATGTTGGAAAAACCCCTCTAGCGGCGATATGTCAAACTTACAAAACTTTAAATATAATAATGTTTGTAGCCCAAGAATAGCTCCTTTTAATGAGCCTAAGTTTGTTCAAATTGGCTTAACCGTTTCGAAGATACAGGATGTTATTTACGGAAACGTTTGAATACCCCCCACCACTATATTTTTGGAGATACTGCAAAAAGTGTCAAACAAAAAAGGCTGTTCTCGACTTTAAAAATCAGGTTTTTTTTTATTAGGTTAATATAGCGGAATTTACACAAACATGACTTTTTTAGATTCAAGATTGCAGTTACGCCCCCTAGCGTCCATTTCAAAAACTTGAAAATATTTTCCAGATTTTTCTCTTGGCCGTTTTAGCCTTATTTTTTTTGCCGCAGTTCCTCGCATTCTTAGTTGGCCACCCTGTACATGGTTATACAGCTCATAATTAAATATAAAAAAAGTAAATATTTCTTATTGTAAATCACCTAAAACTTAATTCATTTTATTCATTAGTGGCCTATTAAGATGATCTCGGAACCGAGTAAAGTTGTCTTTATTAAAATTTGGTAGCAGGCATAATTGACTTTGAACTTTTAAAGTATTGTCAGGTTTAAATTACTTCCGGTTGTCTAGCAGTGAGAGGGCCAGACAAATTTCGTCCAAACCCAATAAAATTGGGATCAGAACTAAAGTAATTATAAATAAGAGAAAGTCATATTATATCGAGAACTTCCTTTGTTTGTAAATCTAAGATTCCTGCCAATTCCTTTTAGAGTTGTTTCTTCAAATTTCAAGTAATATATTACGGAACAGTTTCGTTAAACTCCGCCCTATTTCAGGCAAACATGTCTTTCTCATTACAATTTTAACTATGGGTACGTAATGTTGTGCTAATGGCTTGTTATTTCTCCCCAAAGTCAACTTCGTAATTATGTCAATTTGAAACTCTTAATTATCGAACAAAATGATTGGGCCATAGTCGTTAAAGATGCACTCAGCGCTCTCTAAAGTTCGTTACGAGGCGCCGAACTTTCAACTGCTCTATCTCATCAGAGGCGGCACGGAGTTTTCGTGGATAATATAGGACCTACCTACTTAAAAAAAGTTCAGAATGTACAGTAACCTTATAAAGTCGATATTAATTTACGAAACGTTACCCGGCACCCACTCCGTTAAAATACAGGGTACAGGGTTATTCATGGAAATTAAATTATCGAGAAAATTTCACACCTGTACTTTTTAACCAATAAGATACCTTAATAATTATGACTAGTTACCATGGCAACTAAAAGAATTTCCGGAAATTTTTTCGAGGCGCCACGATATTTAAGTGGACATTTTTTGACAGTTGAAAAGGTAAACATATGATCTACAACCATTAAATAATGTACATATACCTGTGAATAATGCAAAATATCTGAATTATGTAATATTTCACATCACTTTGACCACACTTTCCTTATAATCTTCAAAATTTTGCTTTTTCATATTAAATGCGTAGTCCTCATAGACAATTTACCTTTAGATACCTACAGCTTATCTCCTGCGCAAACAAAAGTTACGTTTTATGGGTGAAAAAATACGTCCGAGCGCATGACTCGTCGGTCAGCTGTCTTCATTCGGGGAACCTTCGTGCATGCGCACAAACCTCGTGTTATCGGCCGTCCTACTTTATCGACAATAATCGACGCGCTCAAGAATACTCTCCAGAACCGGCTCGGCCGCCATTTTTGTTGTTGTGATTTAAGGTTTCTCTTATCTGCGGATTCCTTGTAGTTTTCTAAAGTTTTCAGCTATTGGATCGGCTATCGTGGATTGTGGGACTGGTGTTTAATATTTATGGATTTCTGGTTTTTGTGTAGTTTAGTTAGTGAATTGTGTTTGTGCTTTTAGTGACTCAAATTGTAATATAAACAATGACTAGTACTAGTTGCAGCCGTTGTATAATTGTATTATGCCCAAATAGGGGTAAAATAAACCCTCTATGGTGGCATATGAGCAAGAATTTAAATTTTAAAGCCCGGACCTGTCTATTTTCCCATTCGTCAAACGATAATGTTGCAGTGCGCATGTCTAATAGTTCCCAGTTTTGTTTACATGTGCGAGGCCATAAAACTGCCACATTCGTGATTTTGTTTATCTAAAGGTAAATTGTCTATGGTAGTCCTCCAGTATAGTAGCCACCTGTACTACACTCATGAATATTATACAACTTTTCGTCACAAAATTCAACAAACTGTTTCCATACACTTGATTTTGATTTTCGGGTGTTATCTGGTGTTAAATTTTGAATTTCTTGTCTAATTACTTGTTGATTTTCTTTACCAAATCGCGACATTTCGCTATACACTTATTAAACTCAACACTTAACGTACAGACGTTTTAAACTATATACCTAGTAATTATTATTAAGCTTTGTGACAGAACCGGTTAAACAAAAATGACAATTCAACATATTATGTCAAAATACCCTGGCCAACTTGACAAGCAGTGAAATTAGTTTAAAATGTCAAGTTTGATTAATAATTTTTTTTCCAAATTATGGTGTAAAGTGATGTGAAATTTTCTTACCGAATCGCACGCGAGCTTAAATTATTCCTGGAAATTTTTAAGCTCTTGTGATATTATAAGTGAAAGTTTCACAACAATACTTTTTATCCAATTAAGATGGATTTTTTTGTCAGGTCACCATGACGACACATGTATTTTATTAGAAAAAAAGCGTGTTTTACAGTATAGGTAGCGGTAGCGTACTCAGATAACACCTTTAATGCGAATAATATTCCCTCTTCATACTTATTCGCATATGCGTTTAATAATATATTTTTTTCATGTGTCTGGAATCGACCAGTAAATATAAGCATAAAAGGATAATGAAATGAATGTGTAGTAGGGCTGGGCGATATTGAAATTCCAATATCGAATATCGATATTAAAAAAAATTCGATATAGTCGATATATCGATAATATCGAAAATATCGATAAATCAATAATGTCGATAAATGTCGATAACTATCGATATTTTATTTTAAATATCGTTATTTGATGATGATAATAGATATATATTATCGATAAAACATAAAAATATTATATTATAAATATATCAATATTTTCTTATGTGCTTTGTAAAACTCCCTACCTTTATTTCAAGGGGAGACTCTAATTATGAAAATTCTAGCGTGTACCCGGCCTGCGTTGCAGCCCGGCATTATACGACGTGAGAAAATAAGGCGAACAAACCCGAACAAACCTCAAACTCAACCGTTTGCCGGCCCGTCCACAATTCACATCCATGCATAAAACATAGTCTGTCTTCGTCTATTTCGGCTTCGGTGCTTCGGATCGATCGTTGAACGGGTCGGGGACCGGTTAGGTTGGGTCGTTCGTTCCCCCTACTCTAATTAATTATAATTTTTAAATGGCCTTATGTTATAATAACACTTGTATTATTGGATTATTGATTGTCGAATGTATCTGTATCTGTTGCTGTAAACATCTAAAAATTCTTGCTCCTTGAAAATTTGAATTTTTAAAGCACAAAAGTAATGTAATTCGGTAGTGTTTGGTATGTGTTTGTACGTCGAAAAGTGTAGATTCGTGTGAATATATGGTTTTTGCAGCAAAACTAAATATAAACTTACAATTTAAAAATCTGTGAAACAATATATCAGTGTATCAGTGTTAAATTAAACCAATATTTACATTTAAACAAACAGGGAAAAAACTAGATATATCCATTAACTCTTATCAGTTAAAATGGACTACGAAGATTACTAGCATTTTTTTGTGTCAGCATTTTTTTTTTGCTTCAATGCTTGAAGACGCTGTTTGTTTTTTTTTGTCAGTCTCATGCTAAAGTACCTGATGATATAAATTTACTTGCATTACTTCCCGAAAACTTAATATACCAGTGCGGTGCATAAAATTTTTTACCTAAGGACTATTTTTATTTTTATTTTTTTTTACTTCTTAATTTACCACACAAAGTATGTCTCTTATGGAATGCAACAAATGCAGGAACAATTGCGTTAATAAAGCAAGACCCAAGGACAATGAGCTTTTTGGAGCGCCTTGTGATGCCTGTAAAACAGTTTTATGCCGTGAATGTGCGGAATTAAATACAACGGAAGCCCATGCTGTTGGTCTAACGTTGAAGAGAACTCTACTATATTATTGTCCCGATTGCAAACGCAGTACAAAAGATCTGTCATCCAAATATAAAAAGTTGTGTGAACAGTACGAGAACATAAAGTCGGAATGTAGGAAGAAGGATAGTCAGGCTGAGGAGTTGGAATTGGAATATGTCACAAGGATCACCGAACTGGAGAAAAAGATCGATAAACTTTCAAGCGAGAACTTGGAAAGGGAAAATCATATAAAGCGTTTAAACAGGAAAACCCAGGATTTCGAGGAAGTGGTTGTCATAACAGAACAAGAATATGTTGCACAAATTGACCAACAAAAGGCTGATATATTAAGCAAAAGTGTCAACAGGGGCAAAAATAAAACTTTGTTCCTTAACGCAGATAACTTTACAGAGCAAATCAACAGAAACTGGTATGCAGAGATCAGTCAACAAGCCAAACTCAGAATAGTGTCAAGTGTTAGCAGAGAAATCTTAAATTGGTCAAATGATGATAATGCAGCTTTGACCCAATGCGTAAATAACACTCAAAACAAAGACCAAGATACCTCTGATTCTACTAAAAATTTTTGCCTACATCGGGATTTCGAAATAAGTACTTAGATCGTATAAATACATACTACCAAAATGTTAGAGGGCTTCGCACTAAATTGGACGAATTTTTCAGAAACACTCACTCATGTGATTATGAAGTTATAGCTCTTTGCGAGACATGGCTTAATAAAGATATTCACACAACGGAGTTCTTTGATGAGAAATACACAGTTTTTCGAAGGGACAGAAATTATGCAGAATTAAACTGTCTTCGAGGGGGTGGAGTTCTTATTGCCACACTTAAATCTTTTCAAGCTTCATTACTGGATACCCCAGCGCATATTCAATATGAAGACATCTGGATAAAATTAAAACTTAAAAACACCAACGTTGTCATAGGATGTGTCTATTTTCCACCGAAATCCAATGAACAATGCTACATTTCATTTTGTAATACCTGTGAATCATTGAGAAATAGGTATGATAACTCGAAGTTTCTAATACTGGGCGATTTCAATCTTCCCTCAATTGATTGGGGGCTGGAGGATGATACTCTTGTTCCATCAAGGCTTACATCACCATCTGCGGAAGCACTGTTTGATTCAATGAACTTTTTAGAACTCCATCAGATTAACGGCGTTCGTAACAACATGAACAGAATTCTGGATCTCATTTTTACAGAGCTGCCCTCAGAGGTTGTAGTATCACAGAGTTGCTTCCCTCTAATCGCCACTGACTTGTATCACCCTGCCCTTGAAGCTAATTTCGATATTCAATATATTGCACCTCTTAAAGATAAAACTGAAGTAACAGTTTTTCAATACTTTCAGGCAGACTATAACAAACTAAACCAGTACTTGTATGAAGTGGATTGGTCATTTTTGTCCACGGAATCTGATATTGATGGGATGGTTGCAGTCTTTTATGAAAAACTTTTTCATGGCATAGACCTATATTTACCAAAGAAGACAATAACAGACCACAAGTATCCTAAATGGTTTGACAGACCTTTGCGCAAACTGATTGCAAAAAAAAATAAATTATACAGAAAATTTCAAAGATCCCATCGGGATATAGATTATATGGCCTATTCTGCTACCCGTCGCGAAGTCAAGTGCAGAACCAATATGTGTTATTTACTGTTTGTCTCACAAACTGAACATCTTATTCCGGACAACGTTAAGCATTTTTGGAGTTTCATCAATACCCTTAGGAAAGATTCTAGGTTACCAAGCGTCATGAAATACCAAGCCCAGGAATTGACTGACCCAAATCTAATAGCGGAAGCATTTGCCAAGCAGTTTCAATCCTGTTACTCTGTACACGACAACGTAGACCTGAGCAATCTGAATTCAGTTAAATTTTTTAACCAGCTATCGTCTCATAAATTTACACAGGAAGAAATTTTGGATAAATTGAAAAACCTAGATACATCCAAAAGCAGCGGTCCTGACGGAGTTCACCCAATTTTCTTAAAGAGCTGCAGTTTGTCCCTGGCTTTACCATTGTGCACTTTGTTTCAAAAGTCTTTTGACAGTGGAAGTTTTCCCAAAATCTGGAAATTCTCAAATTTAATTCCGATTTTCAAATCTGGCGACAAAAGTGACATAGAAAATTATCGGGGAATTTCTTTACTCTCTATTATACCAAAAATATTTGAGGCAATCTTAAGCGACGAACTTTTTAACACATACAAACACCACATTATAGCTGAACAGCATGGGTTTTATAAAGGACGCTCAACATCAACCAACTTAGCCATATACCACGATTTTTTGGTTTCATCGGTGGAAGCAGGAAAGCAGGTGGATGTTGTCTACACCGACTTGTCCAAAGCCTTCGATAGTGTTTGTCACCAGCTGCTTATAAGAAAGCTTTCCAATATTGGGGTCTGCGGAACATATCTCAAGTGGATAGAATCTTATCTTTCTTCTCGTAAGCAACGTGTCACTGTATGTGGATCATTCTCTGAGGAAGTGCTGGTAACGTCAGGTGTTCCGCAAGGTTCGCACATAGGTCCCATTCTTTTTATCCTTTTCATAAATGATGTTTTGCAATGTTTCAAAAGATCTTACTGCCTCATATATGCGGATGATCTTAAGTTTTTTTCCATTGTTTCACCAGGAGACAACCATATGCAGAGTGACCTTGACAGTTTTGTTGACTGGTGCATTAAAAACTATTTAAAACTAAACGTAAAGAAGTGCAAAGTTTTAATATTTTTCAAATGTGTTTACCCACAGAGTGTCACCTATACTATTAATAACATTAACTTGGAAGCTGTGTCGCATTTTAATGATCTTGGCGTAATTTTTGATAGCGATTTATCATTTAATATGCATATAGACAACATCATTTCCAAGAGCTTTAGGCTGCTGGGTTTCATAAAGCGACACACAAAACATATTTCGGACATCAAGGCTTTGACAGCCCTCTACAACTGTTTGGTGCGCAGTATTATGGAATATTGCTCTGTAATTTGGAGTCCATATTATCAATGTCATATTAACACATAACTGGAAAGGGTACAGAATAAATTTGCGAAATATCTGCTTTTTAAATTACATTTTCCATATCAAGGCGTTCCTTATGAAACTAGGCTCCTTCTATGTGGTTTACAAACGCTTGAATATCGCAGAAGGAAGGCTCTGTTAATTTTTTTATACAAGGTGATCAATGGTCATGTGAACTGCGAGTGGTTACTGCATATGATCTCATTGCGCGTCCCAGTAAGGAGAACCAGACAACTCCAATTATTCCTGGAACGGACACATCGGACAAATTACGGTAGAAGTGCGTTTGTTGAAAGGATGTTAAGTAATTACAACAGACATTTTGCAGATTGTGATATTTTTGGGACGAGTCTCGGGGCGCTAAAGAGATATTGAATTTATACAATGTAACTATGTGTCTTAATATATGTACCATTTAGATCTTAGGATTCTGTAGAGTACATTGTAAATAAATAAATAAATAAATAAATAAAAAAATAAATAGATTACAAGAATTATTTAGCATTAATATGCTACAATGTAACAAATTTTTAAAATATCATTCTTAAAGTATTTCAAATCTGTCCTCAGTTTTTATTGTTTTTTAAATAAATTATTCTTTAATAATTTTTTAAAGAGCTCTGGGATTTAATTGAAATATCTAAATTGTAGTCCTCACTTACTCCTTTGAAAAAAAACAATTTTTAGGTAGGTAGAGTGTTTTGATACCCTACCTAGACAAAAATCTGATCTGACATTAAACACTAAACAAATCAGGTAAATGCGTAAATAAAGGATAAAAACAATAATGATTATCGCATTCTTCCCTCCCTTTATAATCAATGATATTTATTTAAATATTTAGGCGACATTCTTACAACAACATCAAAAAATCGAAAAATCGATATTATCGATGTGATCGGATATATCGATAAATATCAATAATATCGATAAGTATCGATAATTATTTTTTAAATATCGTTATTTAATATATTATATCGAAGTTTTGCCCAGCCCTAGGGTTTAGCATATTCAAAAAAGTAACTCGATTCCAGAAAGTGATACGTATATGATATTCATGTGGTGTACCCTACTTATTTTTAGAACTATTGAAGAACATTCCTGGAACGTTTTATTCTAATGGTTCTACATCGTCGGTCTTCTCATGTAAGGGCGTAAGGACTAAAAAAAAATTGAAAATTGAGAACCTTTAACCTCGCGAAGTGGCGTATCTCAATATATGAGACTGATATAGATATCAACTGAAAAAAACGGGCGTATGTAAAATTATAACAAATTAAGATCTCACTTATAGGCCTAACTCAAGTTATGCCCATAACTGTTCTTCGAGGTTAGCTTTTTGAAACAAGTCTTTTGATGTTACTTAAGTTACGCCAATACGAAGTATACCTTTTTTCAGACGGATGTAGCTGTAGAGGGCAGAATAACTACTCTTTAATGGCTGCAATAGAGAATAATAAGAAAATTATATTTTAGAGGTTAACACTTTTATGATTCGGTTCATACCTTAGTTCATACTTTTTTGAAGAATTTTATTATAAAGTTTTAATTAATTGTAATTTAAAATTCGAAACTGGTTTTATATTAAAATAATTTGTTTCAGATGCCCGCAGAAAATGCTAAGAAAAATTACGTTTACCGAAAAAACACTGAGGGGGGGGGGGCGAACTCTCCCTGGATCCTTCACCGCTTATATTAAACGTGTAAAGAATATGCTAGGAATATTATGCCCGTTTATAGTATATGAAAGGAATATCATGCTAAAAGCTAACCTTGTCTTAGAACATGCTAAGAAGGTGCCAAGAATGTCTTTACTTCAGGCTCGTTTCTCGAATGTTATTGGAGTATCTTTAACTACGTGAATCAGTTCTACAGCACATAAAGAGGTTGGAACATAATATATTCCTTAGAACATTCCTCACACGTGCGCAATAAAAGAAAATGATATTTCTGTGATGAGCTGTGTACCTTAATTTATATTCTTAGTACATGATAAGGATGTAAACATGTTATCTGAAGTAGTAGCCGACAGACTGCATGTTTATACTAAGTGGCATGCTATCTGCAACCGGCTCCCGAGGGTGCCTCTAACATTACCTTTAGGTTTTTATATTAACTGATTTTTTTTTAAATTTTCAATAATTAAACTTTTTTTTAACGTCTTTCTTTGTATCACACTTCTGCGGACTGAGATTAAGAATCATACACATAAAAAAATCTAGTATCCAGTTGAACCTAAAAGTTTCAAACTGAAACTATCATATACATGAATAGGAGCAATGCTAAAGTAAAATTAAATAGAAAATACCTTAGCATCAAAATATAGTTTTATATTAATACTACATTATTTTAACTTGACTTTACTTTAGTTTTAGGGTAATAAAAATAAATGATCAACCTATCAATAATTTTAGTTGCAGATATAGTATACGTTAATATTGGTTTGATTCAAAGTATTCTAAGAATAAATATTCGTTATTTTCGTTTTGAGTATGAGTTATTATTAAGTTGAATATACGAAGTTGCATTTGAGCACATATATTTTATTTGTATCTTCAATTTGTGACTATCCGACATTCTCAGCGAAACTAGACAAATCAATTTATTATCATCTTAAAACTAGTTTATTATTAGATAGGTAAAATTTAAAATCATGTAGTTTTAAAACAGACAGATCTGAAAGGACTATATTATTTAGGTCAGATAGGATAAGCTCACCGCAGTCAATAGAATTGTACAATGTCAAGTTAAAATGTCTTTGTGACATAGGTAACAAATACTATTGTGATATTACCTTAGGTAGTATCTGATCTGAATATAGCCCTAACAGATAACTGATAAATAAAACCACTTTTTATTGCTTTTGGTTTTATTAAAAAAAAAACAGGTAATAAAAAACCATAACTATAACGAATATAAAATTTCCTCCATCACACTATTACACATAACGCGCAAAATAGAACACACACTACCAGCATCGGTGAGCATCGACGCGCGACCTCTGCGTGGATGTTAAATAACGACTATAGTAAACGTATTTCGGTCGTTTCCTCGCAAAACAAGAGGTCACGTGATGCAAATAGCATCAAAGAAATAATAAGGGTTTAGATTTTACTCAAGTTAAGCATAGAGATTGTCTTTGTGCTCGCTGTGAGAATACAAATTTATTCTTATTTTTAAACCCATCATAGTATATTTCACTTTGACCACTATACTTATTTTTAAAACAAGTATAAAATTATCTTGTTATGATGATGATGTAATCTCTTTATGAACATAATTTTGATTAACTTGATGATATAATTTAAAACAAGTAGTAGTTTAAAAATGAATATATTTTAGTCACGAAATAAAGCAAGTTAGTTTCAAAATAAGGCTATTTGCTTGAGCATTACTATAAGCTTGTTTTGAGAGTAGTTTTTTTTGTGTGTATTGCTTGCCTTATTTGATGATATGGGTTACTAATCTTAAAAGTATACAATCATAGGTGTTGTAATCCAGTCGTAAATAAGTAAAGGTTTCAGTTTCAGCTCTTTTAGGCCGGATTTCACCAAACTCTTTAAACTAGGTTCGTTTAAATTAAACTTAGATTTAGTGTTTAAGTGGTACAATTGGTTTTCACCAGGAATTATAAACCGAGTTTAGTTCTAAACGGCGTTTCCGCTTGAAACCGGCTGATTTTGGCCAGTTTACGAAAGTTAAACGACGTTTTAGGTTAGTGTTGATAAGTTCTGTGAAATTTGAGGTTAGTAAATATGAGAAGAGGATATATATTAGCTTTCGAGGACAGCTATAGTGAAGATGAGTATACAGTGAGGACCTAAAGTCCGTCCCCCTCCTTCTAACTTCTAAACCGTTCGGTATATTTTAATGAAATTTTGAACGATAATATTTGAGCAAGTCTTGCACTTTTTGACATACCAATGACAGCTTTAAATGTCAAGATGACAGCTGGGTCCGCTTTTGGAATATTTTTTTAAATGGAACACTCTGTATATTTTTACATTTTTAAATTCCACATAAAATTATAATTAATTTTTATTAAATGCATTATCTTAACATAGTATAAAACAAAGTCGCTATCCTGTTCCTGTCCCCTTATGTGCGTAAATCTTTAAAACCACGCAACGGATTTAGAAGCGGTTTTTTTTAATAGAAGAGGAAGGTTTCTATGTATAACTAGCGACCCGCCCCGGCTTCGCACTGGTTCAATTTCAGAAAGTGGCATGCCGGGTACTAATATATCGGGTTTGTTCGGGTTTGTATTTATACCAGCGGGTTGCAACGCATGCCGGGTACACGCTAGTTAGTCTATACTTCATAGTCTCCGAGATATTGACTCTCGAAAAGTGACATTTTTGAACTTTGACAGCTTATAACCTTCTAACAGTACGTCTTAGAGCAATACGGCTTACATGTCCCTATCTTCAATTTTTATTATCTTCCCAAAAAATCAACTTCCAGTTAAACCGGAACAACTATATTTCCTGCTTTCGAGTTACATCCGGTTTAACCGGAAGTTGATTTTTTGGGAAGATAATAAAAATTGAAGATAGGGACATGTAAGCCGTTTTGCTCTAAGACGTACTGTTAGAAGGTTATAAGCTGTCAAAGTTCAAAAATGTCACTTTTCGAGAGTCAATATCTCGGAAACTATGAAGTATAGACTAATAATGCATTTAATAAAAAATAATTATAATTTTATGTGGAATTTAAAAATGTAAAAATATACAGGGTATTCCATTTAAAAAAATATTCCAAAAGCGGACCCAGCTGTCATCTTGACATTTAAAGCTGTCATTGGTATGTCAAAAAGTGCAAGACTTGCTCAAATATTATCGTTCAAAATTTCATTAAAATATACCGAACGGTTTAGAAGTTAGATGGGGGGGACGGACTTTAGGTCCTCATTGTATACCTCGTTCGTCGACCTCGCTGGGTGAGAGACAGAGAAGATCATTTTCATACTTTAGACGATAAAGACTTTGTTACCAGGTTTCGGCTGACTAAACGAACAGTACTTGCTGTTTTTTGAAATTGAAAATTACTTAGAATTTCAACCAGAAGCACCACACCAGAAGCAAAAACAATTTTTGATATTTTTGAATTGTTAGGTTAAGTTGTAAAGTTAACACTTTGTCTTCTGTACAAAAGTGCTGGCATCTCACAAAATACAAAATTATACATCTTTTTACAATGTTGCCGGCTTTGGTTCATCCTTAAATTAAGTTTCGATAAACTCCGTTTTGCTTTCTGCTTGTTTGTGTTGGTGAAACCCGATCGAGTTTTATCAACATTTAAATCTGAGTTTACCGAGAACCGAGTTATGAGAACGTCGTTTGCGAGCCTTCTGGTGAAATCCGGCCATAATAGGTAAATATGAGAAAACTGGCTTCTCTCTAAAAACTAGTATTGGGAATAACCGACTACCGAGAATTCAAGTGATTTAAAAAACCGGATGATAACCGCTTTTTCACTCGAATTATAATATTTATATTGGCGGTTCATCGTTCATCTACATCTACAGCATTTGTATTGAAAATAACTGACTCGGTGTTGTTAATCGATTGATTTTTTGCGGATTATTAAATGTGGCGGATTTTTTTAACATGATTCCCAGATTTCACAATTTAACAACGTGAAGTTGAAGTGTCACGATATTGCATAACTCACGATATTTTTTCTACACAATCATGAATACCACCACTAATTAATTATCTTGTTATGATGATGATGTAATCTCTTTATGAACATAATTTTGATTAACTTGATGATATAATTTAAAACAAGTAGTAGTTTAAAAATGAATATATTTTAGTCACGAAATAAAGCAAGTTAGTTTCAAAATAAGGCTATTTGCTTGAGCATTACTATAAGCTTGTTTTGAGAGTAGTTTTTTTTGTGTGTATTGCTTGCCTTATTTGATGATATGGGTTACTAATCTTAAAAGTATACAATCATAGGTGTTGTAATCCAGTCGTAAATAAGTAAAGGTTTCAGTTTCAGCTCTTTTAGGCCGGATTTCACCAAACTCTTTAAACTAGGTTCGTTTAAATTAAACTTAGATTTAGTGTTTAAGTGGTACAATTGGTTTTCACCAGGAATTATAAACCGAGTTTAGTTCTAAACGGCGTTTCCGCTTGAAACCGGCTGATTTTGGCCAGTTTACGAAAGTTAAACGACGTTTTAGGTTAGTGTTGATAAGTTCTGTGAAATTTGAGGTTAGTAAATATGAGAAGAGGATATATATTAGCTTTCGAGGACAGCTATAGTGAAGATGAGTATACAGTGAGGACCTAAAGTCCGTCCCCCTCCTTCTAACTTCTAAACCGTTCGGTATATTTTAATGAAATTTTGAACGATAATATTTGAGCAAGTCTTGCACTTTTTGACATACCAATGACAGCTTTAAATGTCAAGATGACAGCTGGGTCCGCTTTTGGAATATTTTTTTAAATGGAACACTCTGTATATTTTTACATTTTTAAATTCCACATAAAATTATAATTAATTTTTATTAAATGCATTATCTTAACATAGTATAAAACAAAGTCGCTATCCTGTTCCTGTCCCCTTATGTGCGTAAATCTTTAAAACCACGCAACGGATTTAGAAGCGGTTTTTTTTAATAGATAGAGTGATTCAAGAGGAAGGTTTCTATGTATAACTAGCGACCCGCCCCGGCTTCGCACTGGTTCAATTTCAGAAAGTGGCATGCCGGGTACTAATATATCGGGTTTGTTCGGGTTTGTATTTATACCAGCGGGTTGCAACGCATGCCGGGTACACGCTAGTTAGTCTATACTTCATAGTCTCCGAGATATTGACTCTCGAAAAGTGACATTTTTGAACTTTGACAGCTTATAACCTTCTAACAGTACGTCTTAGAGCAATACGGCTTACATGTCCCTATCTTCAATTTTTATTATCTTCCCAAAAAATCAACTTCCAGTTAAACCGGAACAACTATATTTCCTGCTTTCGAGTTACATCCGGTTTAACCGGAAGTTGATTTTTTGGGAAGATAATAAAAATTGAAGATAGGGACATGTAAGCCGTTTTGCTCTAAGACGTACTGTTAGAAGGTTATAAGCTGTCAAAGTTCAAAAATGTCACTTTTCGAGAGTCAATATCTCGGAAACTATGAAGTATAGACTAATAATGCATTTAATAAAAAATAATTATAATTTTATGTGGAATTTAAAAATGTAAAAATATACAGGGTATTCCATTTAAAAAAATATTCCAAAAGCGGACCCAGCTGTCATCTTGACATTTAAAGCTGTCATTGGTATGTCAAAAAGTGCAAGACTTGCTCAAATATTATCGTTCAAAATTTCATTAAAATATACCGAACGGTTTAGAAGTTAGATGGGGGGGACGGACTTTAGGTCCTCATTGTATACCTCGTTCGTCGACCTCGCTGGGTGAGAGACAGAGAAGATCATTTTCATACTTTAGACGATAAAGACTTTGTTACCAGGTTTCGGCTGACTAAACGAACAGTACTTGCTGTTTTTTGAAATTGAAAATTACTTAGAATTTCAACCAGAAGCACCACACCAGAAGCAAAAACAATTTTTGATATTTTTGAATTGTTAGGTTAAGTTGTAAAGTTAACACTTTGTCTTCTGTACAAAAGTGCTGGCATCTCACAAAATACAAAATTATACATCTTTTTACAATGTTGCCGGCTTTGGTTCATCCTTAAATTAAGTTTCGATAAACTCCGTTTTGCTTTCTGCTTGTTTGTGTTGGTGAAACCCGATCGAGTTTTATCATTTAAATCTGAGTTTACCGAGAACCGAGTTATGAGAACGTCGTTTGCGAGCCTTCTGGTGAAATCCGGCCATAATAGGTAAATATGAGAAAACTGGCTTCTCTCTAAAAACTAGTATTGGGAATAACCGACTACCGAGAATTCAAGTGATTTAAAAAACCGGATGATAACCGCTTTTTCACTCGAATTATAATATTTATATTGGCGGTTCATCGTTCATCTACATCTACAGCATTTGTATTGAAAATAACTGACTCGGTGTTGTTAATCGATTGATTTTTTGCGGATTATTAAATGTGGCGGATTTTTTTAACATGATTCCCAGATTTCACAATTTAACAACGTGAAGTTGAAGTGTCACGATATTGCATAACTCACGATATTTTTTCTACACAATCATGAATACCACCACTAATTAATTTCGGGCGCAGAAATGACTGCGTTTGCACATAACAACCCATAGAAAATACGATAACCTCCAACATAGGCAACCCGTGATGCAGTATTTAATTTGAATAATATCGCCAATAACCGAAACCATTCGGTGTAGTCGCTCGCTAGGATATGGCTCGAGCCGCAGTGAGCGATTGGCATGCGGTCAGCAACTAATTGGAGACGCGTTGGAAAATAAAAACCGAATGTTCGTGACTCGAATTATTACCGATGATAACCGAATGATTCAGGTTATTGAAAAAACCTAATGATAGGTTATTTTTCACTCGAGTGATCCCAACACTACTAAAAACCAACCCGACGTCAACTATTCCATTTATTTTTTATTTTTGTGGGTAGTGCCACTGGATACAAATATATTTCTCAATAATTACGTAGGGGAGAGGGAGGCAAGAGTAAACACTTAAGCTTTGAAATTTTTTTTTTATTATAAGGCAGACCTTGAAATAAACTTGCTTAGCATAGAACAATCTTTGGTAAACCAGTAACACAAAAATATATGTATAAATGCTTTAAACTATAAAAAAGTAATAATACAAAAATATTTTGAAAACAGCAAAAGTTTACTCTTGCCCCTCTGGTATGAGGCAAGAGCAAACAACAAGAAAATCCTAGGTAGGACGACAAAAATCACAAGTAAAAAGTCATCAAAAGGTTCAACGTCTGTACAGTCTTAATGAGACCATTAACCACAGGTGGCACACCGAGTCCAATTCTCATTTGACTGACTATATTTACAGCTATAATAAATACATTCGGAATAATCCTCTTTATCAGTTATTTTTATTTTCTTTACTACTTTCTTTTTCGTTTTTATACCAGAAATACCAGCTGCTTTTCCATTACATATATTTATTTTATCCTTTGTATCACTTATTATTTGTTTGTTAACCATTTTATTTTTTGTTTTTATATCCGTTATTAAAGGGCCCATGTCCTATTCTGTGATTCGTTCTGCATGGTTTTGTCATCCAAATGTCCATGTCGGAATTTAAATAGGACTTAAAAGGACCAAACATTGTAAGGTCAAGCGGGGCAAGAGTGAACACATGTGTTCGCTTTTGCCCCAAAAAACAGAATTTTTTAATAAGTCAGCCCTTTTAACAACGCGCCACTGGCGACATTATATACCAATATGAATTTATAGGTTAGGTTTTAAAGATTTCGTAAAAAAAATGGTAGGAAGTAAAAATGAACTACCACAAGCGATTAAACGATCTAAATTATCAAATAATTGTTACATGGTATACTATTTAAAATAAATTTACCTTATTTTCGGCTTATTTTCTTGGTAAATTCAAACGAAAGTTGCACAGGGAACTGAATGCACATGGTTTGCACTACTGTGACCATTGGCAGCGAAAAAATTATTAATTAGAAATGTTATTGCATTGTCTACTCTTGCCCACCTGTTTACTCTTGCCTCCCTCTCCCCTACTCTTTAATTAAACAGCCGAGCAAAACTGCTGTCACGCGTTAGCCTTTTTTGTTAGAACAAACAGCTCGTCCCGTGTTTCATCAAAGAAAGCAGTAATCAAAACTGCAGTCCATGGGCGTCCTTGCTATTTGACCAAGGAATATGTAAAGTCCGTCTAGCGAGTATGTGGCTATCGAAAGGATGCGTTCAAAAAATTTACGCCTATTCTTCTTCGGTTAAAATTATATTATTTACTCGTTTTATCAAACTGTCTCGTCGGGCATTGTAGCCACAGACGCGTAACGCGGACTATAAATTATAAAGATAATTTATTTGTGTACAGTGGCGCCGTATTTATAAGCAATAAAAACAAAAAAAAAAACGTCAAAGGAAGCAAAGGAACAGCAGTTGAAAAGTAACCAATTTTCTCATATTAACCCATTAAAAGAGTTGAAACTGGAACCGGGAGATTCGTTTATTTTATTTATATATTTTTTTTAAATCAAATCGTTTATTTTCCCAGAGACAATTTACAATTGTAGGGGAATACTCAGGGTACATTTTCAATTTTAAAACTAGAAACTTAAGTAACTATTTAAAAATAAACAACGACAAACAAAACATTTCAATACGCAATATAAATAAAACATGTACAAGCGTTAAGACAGACAATTAAAAAACTTATCCAAGCTGTAGAAACATTTAGATATTAAAAATTATTTTAATGACTTTTTAAAACATTGTATACTATTACAATCCTTAATTTTTTCGGGCAAAACATTGTAGACTCTAACACCCAGACATTTAGGAGAATTATATATAGATTACTAATCCTCTAGAGTGCGGAACACGAAAACTATTTTTGTGCCTTGTATCAAAACCGTGCACATCCCTGTTTTGTACAAATTCACCTTTATTACAAAAGACAAACACTGCTAATTTCAGTATGTATAGGCTAGGAAGAGGTAGTATAATAATATATTATATAATAATTATTAAAATTTTTAAAAAATCTCTCTACAACTATACCGATTAGGAACACCTGCTATACATTTTAAGATTTTTTTTTTTTGCAAAAATATTTTTAAATAGGGTCGAAGTACCCCAGAAAGTCAGACCATATCTTAAGTACGATTCTACATATGCGTAGTACAACATAGTTAGGTGTTCTTTACCTAACATAGATCTTAAATTTATAAATAGATAAAAGGATGAATTGAGTTTAGACATTACATGTTCACAATGCACCTACCTTCCATGTCAAACATTCGTCCAGATAAATTCCAAGAAACTTGGTGCTCTGAACTTGGTACAAGGATTTATTATCAGTAAATAAATTAATACTATCATCCGTTTTTTGTCTATTATGAAATCTAACAAACTGGGTCTTGTCTTCATTTAGTAACATCGAATTATCCCCAAACCAGGCACAAAGTTCAGACAGAACACCATTTGACATCTGCTCGTCTTCGACTCGGTATAATTTTCGAAATAGCCATGAGCTCTAATAAATTTCTGAAAATAATTTAACCTCTTGTGGTATTACAAGTGAAAATTACTTACTGACTTACCACGTCTGGTAAATTCCAAATAATATTTCCAATTCTAGAATTAATTAATTTAAGATAACTACAGAATGGTTACTTTACTTTGAACTGATTAATTTACAAACGAATAACCTCAAGACAATAATTAATAAGAGCTACGCCAGACGGAAAGAGCAGAAGAGCTAAATAGGGTCGGTGCTTTATCTTTTATGCTTCACGAGTCTGGAGTGTTACTTTTAAGAAACGTGCAATTTGGCAAAACAGTGACGTAGAACTAAGAAGCAGGTTAATAAGCATAGTAATACGATTTACAACATTTGTTCTGCTAGAAGCGTTCCTGGAACGTATCACGTCTTTTATTATTGCTTTAATTAATTAAGGGTATTAATTAAAAAAATAGGACGTTCAAGCGACGGCAGCTTTTCATCGGCGAGCACTAGGTCATCGGATAGGAATGTACATCACTTTTTTAAAAGGACGCCACCTTGTTTTTGTACTATGCCTTATTTTTATTTTAATTGAAAAAGAGGGGAAAATGAAATTTTCCTTAAAAAGGTAGTCACCTGTTTTCGGCAGCTTTTCGTCGGTAGAACAGATTGTCACAGGCAAGTGATGCTTATGCTTATAAGGCGCCATTTAGTTACTATTCCTTTTCTAATTTCTAGAGCTTTTCAACTGAGAAGTCAAGCTCTCTTTACCAAATAATAGATGGAAAATACGAACAAAAATGAGACTGCGAGACAAGTTTGATCTGTTTAATGTAAAACTAAATAGAGTTGTAGTTATAAATAAATGATGAATGAAAAGGTTGAAGACATTATATACAGGGTGTCCGGAAAATACGTGTACAACGTTTGACGACAGACTCCTGACGTGAAAATAGGTCGATCTAAGCCCACTTAGTTATATCCAAAATTGTCTCGTTTAGCCGGTAGAGGGCGTCAAAAATTTGTAAAAATATTGGCTTTTCCTAAATTACGTGAAAACCTGCTAATCGATTTTAATGATTTTTAGTATGTAGACTAATACTATAAAATTACGTTTTCTAGTACCTAGTATAGTCACCGGCTGTAAATAAGTGGAAGTGTTATAAAAGTGATATAATACGTCAACATTTCTCCTCATTTTTTATATGAACATCGTTATGACAACCCAGATATTTTTGTAGAGTGACTGGATGTATTTGGAAGCTATTTTACCTCCTTAATATTTTTCGTTGATTGAGCTGTTTTGCCAGAAGAAAATATTTACAATTACATTAAATTAAATTAAATTAAATTAAATTAAATTAAATTAAATTAAATTAAATTAAATTAAATTAAATTAAATTAAATTAAATTAAATTAAATTAAATTAAATTAAATTAAATTAAATTAAATTAAATTAAATTAAATTAAATTAAATTAAATTAAATTAAATTAAATTAAATTAAATTAAATTAAATTAAATTAAATTAAATTAAATTAAATTAAATTAAATTAAATTAAATTAAATTAAATTAAATTAAATTAAATTAAATTTAATTTAATTAAATTAAATTTCATAGACTGGTGACAATTTGTCAATAATTGTCAAATTATTAAATGCCATAGCAACAAGGTCCTTAAAAAATTATTGTTACAGGTAATTTGATTTTAATATTATTACTAATAATACTAAATATTGTAAATATTTTCTTCTGGCAAAACAGCTCATTTAACGAAAAATATTAAAGAGGTAAAATAGCTTCCAAATACATCCAGTCACTCTACAAAAATATCTGGGTTGTCATAACGCCGTTCATATAAAAAATGAGGAGAAATGTTGACGTATTATATCACTTTTATAACACTTCCACTTATTTACAGCCGGTGACTATACTACAAGAAAACGTAATTTTATAGTATTAGTCTACATACTAAAAATCATTAAAATCGATTAGCAGGTTTTCACGTAATTTAGGAAAAACCAATATTTTTACAAATTTTTGACGCCCTCTACCGGCTAAATGAGACAATTTTGGATATAACTAAGTCGGCTTAGATCGACCTATTTTGACGTCAGGAGTCTGTCGTCAAACGTTGTACACGTATTTTCCGGACACCCTGTATACAGTGTTACCAGTAAAATCCGCATCATATATGGGATTTTTTTTTAATTAATAGCTTTATTCAAAATTTGACTTTGGTATCAAGTTCTGCTTCGATCGAGATGAAAATTAAGCAAAAAAATAGTAGTCACGTAATTAGCATTATCTGCCAATTTTTTATTTTTCCAAAAAATAATTCAGCTGCATAAGATAATTTTGATTTTTACCTATGTTATGTAAATTGCACTACTTTTGCAAAATAAGACCCAACGCAACCTACATAAATCCTTTTAGTTTTAACAATGCTTCATTTCAGATACATTTTCTTTAAAGTAGGGCCATATTAAATGTGTGTTTTTCTACAAAATCAAAATTGGGCTATTAAAATTTGGTCGAATGTGATGCAAAGTCTATTTGTTTTTGACCCTGTATAAAGTAACATAAAATAAGTATTTTTGAAAACGTAGTTTGTGCCTAAAAGTAAAAAAATAAAGTAAAGGGGTTTTAAATTAAATCGTTGAAAATAGATAAACTTTATGTCAAGTTAAACTAAAATTTATTTTCCACTTAATGAAAACTTTACTGATGACACTGTGTTCGTTTTTTCTTAATATTAAGGCGTATTACTGTCAGACACAAACTACGTTTTTAAAAATACTTATTTTATGTTACTTTATACAGGGTCAAAAACAAATAGACTTTGCATCACATGCGACCAAATTTTAATAGCCCAATTTTGATTTTGTAGAAAAACACACATTTAATATGGCGCTACTTTAAAGAAAATGTATCTGAAATAAAGCCTTGTCAAAACTAAGAAGTTTTATGTAGGTTGAGCTGAGTCTTATTTGAAAATATTTCTTTGTGTCATCGTATTTCCATTTCAAACCTGAAAATCTCGTGTAATAAATTTTCATAAAGTGGTGAATCGACGAAACATCTTTGCTATAGTGTCACAGGGGTAGTTTTGCTTTCTAAGGGGTCATCGCCTGGGTTCCCTCGCTTATTGGTAATCCCAATGGCTGGGCCCAGAGTGGGGAAAACCCAGCACGACGACCAGCGGGAGTCAGCCTCGCGGGATGCTGGGCAGTGTTGCCATGTCTGGTGAAATTTCACCAGATCTGGTGATTTTATGAATAATCTGGTGATTGGTGAAAAACTTTTTAAAAAGGTCCGATTTCTGGTGATTTTCAGATTATTTCAAAAAACGTACCGATTTATCGGCGAATATACCGTTTTCGACAAAAAATTTACCGTATTTTTCAACTTAGCACTTTTCCATTCTAGTTTATTTTGCTATCGACCCTAGTAGGCGAAGGAACTGCGCAGAATGAGTGGAGTGATTGATTGGCGCGCGAAATGTATGTCGCAACCGTTATTAAGATGCGATAGAAAAGGATAACGCTTTATTTCTTTATGTCGTTATATTAACATTTACAAAATGTTCAAAACCCCATAAAAGAAAAAAGTGATACGTAATATGTCCTATAGATACCTACAACAGAAAAAAAAATTACATTCACGATTATGTCAAGAATGTTTAATTAAATAAATTTGCAAAATTATTAATTTGTATTTGTTCCATAAACCTTTTTTTTTCTTATTTAACTAATACAACCGTAAAAAAACTCTTTTAAAATTTCTGGTGATTTTTTTTTAAATCTGGTGATTTTTATTGCCATTACTGGTGAATTTTATTTTTTCCGCCTGGCAACACTGATGCTGGGTCAGCATCTATCTCGCAGCCAAGTGAGTACGACCATCAAGCGCCGGAACGACCAATAAAGATCGCGGTGACACCTTTTCACCACAGAGAGTAGAGCCAAGCTAAATAAAAGGTAAGGCTGATTGTTATTTAATGTTATCAATGCTAAATTATGTAAATAAAGAGTTACACTGGTTATGATGACCGCCTTTTAAGCAACGAGATTAAAGAAGAAACAAACACTACTATTTCCCGAAAGTTATTTTCTAAAATATCTATTTTGGAGGAAATAATAAGACTTTTTCGGGGGAAAGATCTGTTTCCTGCCAGCAGCAGAGAAATAAAGTAGGTACCATTCGTCCCTTAGCAATAGTAACAATCAAAATTGCACATCGTAAAGATACCTGATGCCTCAATTTTACTAAGCAATGACAGTGATCATGACAGCGATAGTGATTGGGTTTTAAACCCCCCATACACGCTCGAGCATGTTGGGTGAGCAAGAGTTGGAAGTAGGCTCGGACCAACATGCTTGACCATGTATGGGTTGTACAAGCCTAGTTGGGGGTTGGAATGCTCGGCTCGGAGCTTGGCTCGATGGCACCGACCAACACGCGCTCGGCACAAACATGTTCGTACGTAAATGGTAGTCGCCGAGCATATTGGCCAATTCCAGCATTTCCGTGGGAGCCCAACGAACACTTTCACCAGGTGCGAGCCGCTGGATGAGATAGACATACTTCGGTGGCTCTTGATTTAGCGTAATTTTGTCGTGATGTCGTTCAGCGACAATAAAAACTTTTGTACGTAATTCATAAATTTATACAGAGAGCAAAGGGTCCTTTGGGACGTAAGAAGCAAAGAGTACAGCAACAAACATATGAAGAGGGACAGTTACAGCACGGTAGAATAAAGAAATATGTACTCTGGTTACGGTATACTTGTAGAAATGAAAAATTTGTAAAGTCAAAAATTGAAAGTCTAAGAGCTTCTTTCGGAGGGAGTTAAAAAAAATATTGAAGTCAAAAAATAAAACAGGAAGCTTGCAAGATGATTCTGCTAGAGACTAGTTATAGCAGCTCTTTAAAAGACGTTTCGCTCATTCGAAAATAGTTTTTTAAATCTTGCGGCTCGTTAGCAGCCAATTCTTTTAAAAGTGCCATATGACTAAACTTATTCCGTTCTTGAAGCCATTGTTTTGTCCAAACACGTCTGGGTTTTCTCCTTCTTTGCTGGTCTAAACATATAAAGCCACCCACAATCGCTGTGGTAGTAATAAGATATATATTATATTATTAAATGGTTGATGCTCACTAAATAATAACAGTCGATGATCAACTGATGTTGGGTTGGGAAAATGGTTGGAACTTTGATTCGGACTTGTATGGAATGAAACAAACATGCTCGGTTTGAAGTTGGGCTCGTGACGAGCCAAGCATGCTCTAGCGTGTATGGGGGGTTTAAGGCTCCATATTGGTAAAATAAATTTAGCATGTTTCTCAAGTCTAACCTAATTTTTAAATAACTGTGGAAGCCCAGTGTGGATAAGGGGGAGGGGGTTAGTTGTAGTTATAGAGGTTTGGAGGGGGGCGCTGGTCCCTCTTATGCTGAGTACATAATATATGTAATCGACAGTGACAAGTTTTGTGTTATGCATTAACTATAATAATTTTATTTTTATTTCAAGTAGTAAAGAACTGAATAATTATTTTTAGAATAATAAAATACCTACGTGATACGTGATAGTATTGTTTCTATTTATTGGATTATAATAATAATATAGATTGTGTCAAATGGATAAAGTTAATTTTTATAAGTACCTAATATATTAATATACCTAGGAATATTGTTGATTTGCTCCTATGAAACAAATATATAAGAATATTAGCTGTTTGTCGTCTATAATAGTCCGTTAAATTTAATGTACCGTGCGAGCAAAAACTAATTGCATCAAAGAGGGCTTGGATTAAAAAACGTAGGGCCTGGTTTAGATCACAATGAGAGGGGGACGATATATCTAACCAAATCTAGGTTAAAATTTTGTCAAATTCATATTATGACATGATATGCCAAACTAATGAGTAATATAATAAGTAGACAAATACAAGTTTATTTTTGTTGTTTACAAAATTAATAAAGTAAGAATATACAGGTGGAACCAGGCTTCATCCGAAAAAAATGTCAGGTCTAATAAATAATTTCTTTCCAATAAATTTTTGGTAAATCATTGAGAGTAATTCCTGCGTCTTTAAAAATCTGCGGCTTGTATTTCTTGGAATACTTTTAAAAATAGTGTTCTTTAAATGAGGAAAAACGAAGAAATCCATAACCGTTAAACAAGGTGATTTAGGTGGGAATTCAATGTCTGATCGAAAATTGATCAATCTGTCGTCGAAAGAATTGCGTAAGTAGTTAATAGTTTCGGCGGCTGTATGGGCGGTTGTACCGTCCTGTTGAAAATACCCAAAACGTAGTTCGTCGTCAAGTAATTGCTCCATAAATGGATTCAAACTATTGTCTCTATACCGCTGTGCTGTAACTGTGTCATGGAAAAAAATAGGACCAACAATTCTTCTTCGGGAAACAGCTAACCAGACACCAATTTTTTGAGGGTGCAATGTGGACTCTACAAAAAAATGGAGATTTTCACTACTTCACATGCGTGTATTCTGAGAATTCACATAACTGGAGAGGTGGAACCAGGCTTTATCCGAAAAAAATTTCAGGTCTAATAAATCATCTCTTTCCAATAAATTTTGGGTAAACCATTGAGAGTAATTCCTGCGTCTTTCAAAATCTGCGGCTTGTATTTCTTGGAATACTTGCACTTTATAAGGAAATAAATTTAGCTGCTTCTTGAGAATAGTCCTGCATGTTCCATAAGATCTTCCCACTTCTTGGGACAGGCATCTTATACAATTTGTTGTCGTATTTTGCATTATTTCACGAACGTTTGCAACAAGTTTTTCTGTTCTTACCGATGGTCTACCTGCTCCTTTTTTGTGTTGTATAAAACCTGTTTCCCTAAACACAGCCACGGTTCTTTTCAGGCAATGATAAAAATCCCCAGCAATAAAAGCAACGTTAGGAAAATCGTCCATGCACAAACCCGGATTGTATTGACACTCACCATTTACTCTAACCCCGTTTCGAAAATACGCTTCAACCATGAATGTTTTGTGCTGTTCCGTAAAGCCCGTTGTGTGAATTGTTCAAGAAATTGGAAAAATTACCGATAATTCAAATTACTTGTAACGACTGTCAAAGATGACGGAATAACTGATTTATTGTTAATTTAGGTAGTTACTGACACCCAACAGGTATTAAGCTCTACGGATAAGCATTACGTCCTTAGATGCAAGGATGCAAATAATTTTTGCTCGCACGGTAATTGAAAAAACTTTAACGGCCAGAAAAAGTTTTTAAAATTGATTAAAAGTATAATTATGTGTATTTACTATGATTAGATTCTCTCGAACATTTTTTATTTAAGTTTAATACCTACCAAAAAAATTACTAACATTTCTGAATAACTGACTGACGTTTAGAGTTTTAATTTGCTATTATTTTTTTTATCAAAAAATAAGTTATTGGAAAAAAAAACAGCACTTTATTTTTTTTAATTTCAGAAATCGCCCTTCAACGGAAAAAGTAAGATTTACATAAAAATCAACCAAAGTGCAGTAGATAGAAAAAGAAAGAATCTATCCAATAAGACAAAGTTTGTTAAAATCTGGACTGCTAAAATGCATAAAAAAAATGTTTCTTAGCAAACTAACTCAATTAAATTTAGGCGGCATGATGGTGCCGGAGCAAAACCACCTAAAACAAGCACCAGTTTGCCTACTGTCAGTTCCAGAAATCAGAAAATATTTTTTTACAGATAGCGCCTCAAGATTAAACAGACCACTGGAGCACAGACAGTCCCCTGACAAGGGACTGTACCCAGGGGACTGTGAAATTGCAAAAAAACGTTATCCAGTTTAAAATCATTCAAAATATTTCGAGATTTATAAGTCACAAATACATAGGTACTAGGTTAGGCTAGGTTAGAGTGGCAGACCTCTGGAATTGACCAAACCATCACACGTAGTCCTATAGGACCGTTGTGATATCACACATGTTCCGCGGAACCTATTGCATCAGCTTCCTGATGGTTAACACGATCGTAGAAGAATCTTGACAGCTCATTCAAACCAGCCACTGCTGTTAATAAACTTAGTAAGCCGACCCAGTTGCAGGCTGCTCACTTCCTCCAGATCATTAAAAAATGGTTCACCCAGTGCATTGAACCTTCTTCTTGCGAGGCCGGGGCATTCACACAAGAAATGCTGAATACTTTCCTCCTCTTCCTCATCTCTGCAACTTCTGCAGAAGTCGTTAGTTGGTATTCGCATACGTTCAGCGTGTCTACCGACAAGCAATGTCCGGTGATTACGGCAGTGATGTTTCTTAGGTCCTTCCGACTGTGCTGTAATAGCGCTGCGGTTTTCCTGTTATCAAGTAGGGGCCACAATTGCCTGGAGATGCTACAAGTTGTAAGTCCTGTCCATCTGCTTTGCGCAAGTTGTTTAGCTGCTCGATCTATCTCTTCTTTGACTGATTCCAGTGGTCTAGCCACAGTATTCTCTGCTAGTTCGACAGACAATGACATGCTTGCCTCCTCCCTGGCGAGCGCATTATCAGTCTCGTTGCCATATATGTTGCTGTGTCCAGGAACCCAACACAAGGTGATTCGATGTTGAGCACCAAGTGTGCAGAGATTGTTGCGACAGCGCCTTACTAATTTTGACTTAGTGCTGCTGGAGCAAATTGCCTTTATTGCTGCTTGACTGTCTATATAGATAGCTATAGACGCAGGTCCTCTCAAGCCAGGGTAATCCCGCAGGGTACTGACTGCTTTATCCACTGCAAAAATTTCTGCCTGGAAAATGCTGCAGTAGTCAGGGAGTCTGTATGACCTCTGTATTGGCATGCTCTCGGAGAAGATGCCAGCTCCCACCCCGACGTCCATTTTTGAACCGTCTGTGAAGATCGAGTGATCCGCCTCCATTGTTACTTGATTGCCTTCCCACTCTTCCCTACCCGGAATGAGCATAGAAAAGCCCCTTCCAAAGTCTGGCAGCGAAACAGTGTAATCGGTCGGCTCTCGCAAATTTTGGCCTGGATATATCCTTAGTATGCTGCTGTGTCCGTAGTTGGCACTGGTCCAGCATTTCGACTCTTTCAGTCGTAGAGCACTTTTTGCAGCCGCACTTTTTCCGTAAATATCCACGGGTATAAGATGCAGCATCACTTCCAGTGCCGCCGTCGGTGCTGAGTGAAGGGCACCGGTCACTCCTAAACAAGCTGCCCGTTGTACCTTCGTCAGTTTTTTCATGTTTATTGCTTTTTCCAAAGCAGTCCACCAGACCAGGACCCCGTAGGTAAGTATAGGTCTTACAATGGCTGTATAGATCCAGTGTACTATGTGAGGTTTAAGTCCCCACTTCTTACCAATAGTTTTTTTGCATGCTGAGAACGCAACTGACGCCTTTTTGACTCGTTCTTGTAAGTTCATGCCCCAGTTAAGCTTGGAGTTGAGTATCAATCCTAGATACTTTGCTTTTTCTTTCAGCACTAAAGTACTGTTGTGCAGGACTGGGAGCCTGAAGTTCTCAATCACCCTTCTGCGTGTGAATAGAACCAGCTCCGTTTTTTCTTGGGAGACTTTCAATCCACATTTCGCAGCCCACCGTTCGAGTTTTCGTAGCGCTGTTTCTGTTAGTTCGCTGATGGTATTTAAATATTTGCTCGACACAAGTATAACTAAATCGTCGGCATATGCAATCACCTTGAATGCAGCCCTTTCTAACGATCTAAGAATTTTGTTCATTACTCTTAGCCTCAGAGTTGGCGACAGAACCCCGCCTTGTGGAGTTCCTCTTCCAGCAATCCTGGCTATCTCACTGCTTCCTAATTTAGAGCAGATTTAACGGCCTTTTAGCATCTTGTGAATCCAACGGCAGATGCAGTTATCGACCCCTGATTCTAATAGGGCATCGCAAACTGCCTCAGTCGTGACGTTATTAAATGCCCCTTCAATATCTATGAAGGTTCCAAGAGTGTACTCTTTATTTTTAAGTGATTTTTCGCCTACTACCTCATGTAGCGCTGTTTCCACTGATTTGCCTTTTGTATAGGCGTGTTGAGACGAGCTCAGCCTTTCTTCTGGTACCGAGTTCTTGATTTGTGTATCTAACAGCCTCTCCAACGTTTTTATGAGAAACGAAGATAGGCTAATCGGTCTGAAGTCTTTGGCAGTCGTGTGGCTGCTTTTACCAGCCTTTGGTATAAATACTATTTTAATATTGTTGCAGCTTGCAGGTAAATGCGTGTAATACAAGCTGCTTCTGTATATCACCAGGAGCCAAGGTATTAGGATCTTTTTCCCTTTTTGTAGCATGGCGGGTATTATTCCGTCTAGTCCTGGTGATTTATACGGATCGAATGAGTCAATCGCCCACTCGAGTTTCTCGCTAGTGACCACCGATTTAATGATGTTTAAATCCGGGGGGTCTCCTTGATCAATGGGGGCTTCCGCTGCCAGTGTATTTCCAGGAAAATGGGCGTCTATTAGCAGTTTAAGCTGCTCGCTGTTCTCTGTAAATGCCCCATCGTTTTTTCTTAGGATGGAAGGAGCACTCGGCTCCTTCGATAATACTTTCCTGAGCCTAGCGGCCTCGTTAGTGCTCTCCACTTGCTCACTGTAGTCCTGCCAGGAATTCCTTTGAGCTTTTCTAATAGCTTTCTTATACGTCTTTAGAGCCTCCTTATAGGCACTCTCATCTTCCGTACGTCTGCTCTTTGCTTTATTAAACAGCCTTCGCATGTCACGTCGTAGCCCACTCAAGTCCGCGCTCCACCATGGTGGATATGACTTCTTGGCTGGTCTGCTTATCGGACAGCTTTTGACAAAAGCTGCCGTAAGATTTTCTGTTAGCTTATTGACCGCGCTATCAATCGAAGCAGTATTAGGCTACAGATCCTCAGATGGTTCTGTCAGCTTATCAGAGATAATACTACAAAACGTATCCCAGTCTGTTCTCTTAGGGTTATGAAATGGTTCAGGAGCATTCGTGGATGCGCTGACGTCGAACAGAATCCAGCGATGGTCCGAGCACGAATTCTCGCTGGAAACTCTCCAGTTTTCGACTTTTAAATCGCTAGATTCATTCGCAAACGTAACATCCAGAACCTCTATGCGCAGTAACAAATGTGGGTGTATTACCGTTATTACAGATATTTAGGTTGGACGTAATGATAAAGTTAAAAAGACACTCATCCCGTTCATTGATGTCCGTGCTTCCCCATAGTGTATGATGGGCGTTGGCATCACATCCCAAGATTGAGTTTACTCTTTCATTCCTGGCAGATTCCACAATATTTTGGACGTCTGCCGATGGTATTGGAGCGTCGTGGGCCATGTAGACGGATGACAACATTAAGGGTGCCCCTCCTCTGCGTTCCCATTTGACGGTTCTTATGTCTTGATTGCTAAAATTAGGCATTAAGAACATTTTGTTTTTATTATTAACTAAAACACAAGTTCTTGGCTTACCTCTGCCCTTGGAGTAAAACAGGGAATAGTTTTTCAGCCTTAATCCATGTATGACGTCGTTTTTGACCCAAGGTTCCTGAATTAAGGCGACGTCGAGGCCCTTCTCTTCCATAAGAAGCGCCAGATAGCATGAAGCCATTTTACTGTGGTGAAGGTTGATCTGAACTACCCGCAACATCGCTAAGCGGCGTTGAAACTTCGACCTCCATCACAGGAGCCGGTTCTACTTCCAGAACCGCGCCCTGCTCCACTTTTATAGCTATGCTATCGTCTCTTGGCTTCTGTCCGTATGTTTCGGAAAGCCCTTGTAGACACTAACCGTTATAGCGTTAAACCCACAGTGAAGCTTAAATTGAGCTTCCTCCAGAGCGGGTAGGGACTCATCCGTGAGTTGTAGAATGACGCTTCTCCCTGTTGGTTTTGGGTCTTCCATTTTCAGAATGCTCCATTCCTTGCAGGGAATCTTTGGATTCTGAGCGGCCAGTAGTGGCCGTAAATTCTTTTCAGGAATCACTGGTACCGGTAACCAAATCCTCGCTCTCGGACACTCTGGTAGCTCCGATCGAAAGATCACCTGCAGGCACGCATGTTCCCAGGGTTGTACGATTTTCTTGACACTCTCGTTCAAGAACTTTAAGGAAAAATCATCCGTTCAGTTGATGATCTTGATTCCTCTAGTCCATCCCGAAGTGTCGTGTTGTGGAATCTGGCCAGTAGGATTGGCTATTAGAAACTCCATAAGGATTTCTGTAAGCCTCTTCTCAGCCAGAATCCAGCGGTCTGACGTAATCTTCCAGCATTTGTTGCCGGCGTCGATTACTGCAACTTGAAGACTGCTGCGAGACGCTGTCGCCATCGTTCTGTTGTCGGAGCGCTCTCTGATACCAGTCTTTTTACGACTCGGTCCACTACTGGGCGCAGCAGAACTCTTCCTTGTTGAGCCCGCCACGGAAACTTGTTTAGTCTCCGTAGCCAGTCTCCTTGAAGACGTTCCAGCTTCGCCCTGCTGTGGAACCGGTTTTCGTTTATTGTCTCTTGGGGTGCTCTCCCCATCAGTAGAAAGTGTCCTTTTTTCAGCGACACTTCTTTCGAGGGTTGCACCCTGTTTTTGGTAAGTGTAAGGAACATGGTACGGGTCGCGAGCCAAGAGTTCTCTCGCCCACTTTAAAGTACCCTGATCCTTACCTGTGTCAGCTGGATTTTTACTCTCCAGTATTCCTAGAAGATGCCTTGCCTTTTGGCACAGTCGCATCTTCTTTGCCCCAGCTGAGATCTTTCTGCGAGGCATGCTGTCCTTGGGATCCGCCTGGGATGTACCAGGCGATCTCAGCAGCTTTTCCTCCTCGCTTTCATTAACACTTTCTCCATGTGAGCTGCCCTCGATGATCAAATCATCTCCTGACAGCTCAAGCCGATTGCTCTCGGCGGTATTTTTAGGTTTTTTATTGTGTTCCATATAAGTCCCACGAGTAGCTCGGAAATAAAGGTCCATCCTGGCAGAGCCGGCATACCAGGACAAGGCGCTTATACTATAGTGATTGCCTGGAGCACTATAGGAGCTCGTTACAGCTGATTTTACCCTCAGCATTCCATCCTTGGCTCGGTTGCTCACACCACCTAGGATTTAGGTCCTCACATCCATAACTGAGCGAAAGCAATTGATGTGCCATACTCAGTTTTAGCTGACTAAGTCATTACCAGCGGGCGCCCGCGGGGAGGACACGGAGTGAGGATTTTGCCCGCCTACATAGGTACTAACTTGCTAATTATTTTATAAAATTATTTTAATTTAATTCCTTAAAGCAATAGAAGAGTAACTTACCAGTGGACTGTTCAGGCAAGCGGCCCAGACGCGTGGCACTGCAACAAACGCAATCTCAAGGCTGAATAAAATGGTGCTGCCGGCTCGTATGAACATTCGAACGAACTTTACACTGAAAGTGTCTCGTTCCACCCAATATACGACACCTACTTTAAGACATATAATTTTGGCGCAAATTTCAAATTATAACAGGGGACTGTTCAAATAATGTTAGCACAACATTCGATTCGTTATTTTTTGTAATGCAAATGTAGGTATTTAATGTTATGGTTGTATGTTATTTACACAGTCTATTTATATCTATTTAAATTTCCTGATTTTAAATGTAAGGTTTTTTATCTCGAAATTAAATAATTGTGGCACAACTTGCCATTCTGAAAATGGGACATATAGGGGACTGTGTTTTGAAATGCTTCAAGAGCATTTAAATTAATATTTTAAAATTATATCAAATAATTTCCTCTGGATAGTCAAGAATAGTAATCATACTATCGTTTTTGGTATACCAAACTCGGTAATAATAACTCTCAATGCATAAAAAATTTCTGGAACATCGATTTTCCATTGAGTAGAGAAATGCCCATTTATAAACAATAATTTTTTCCGGAAATTGTAACGGACTCTGTAATAAGGCCTATTGCCGTTTTTATTTGGCCACCCGGTAAACTGTAACTTCATAATATTGGACTTTAACCAAGTAAACAAATAACTAATAAGTTTCACGATAGCTTTGTTCTAACCCAGCAAGAGAATCGTTACTGAACGGTCATTTCCAGTCGCTTAAATAATTTGCCATTTGCAACAAATCGATTGCTAAAAGTTCAAAATTTAATTGACAGACTGGAGACTGAAAATGATTTATCAGGAACGATTCTCTTGCAAAGTTGGAACAAAGCTTATATCAATAATCACACAAATGAACCTATTTCCATACAGATATCCTCGAAGAATAAAATTAGCCACCTCGTTAATTCTAATAAAGCGATGACAAAGATGCAAGGTTTATTGGTACTAATAATTATGGGTCGATATCTGCATGAAGTCGTGTAGCGTCTATACTAAATTTTATAGCAATATGAAGAGTTAAAACATTTTCTTTGCGTATAACAGATAGTGTAAATGAAACAAAATACTAATCAAATCGCTATAAAAAAATATATTTGTAACTGCGGTTTTCGTTATTGTGTTGAAAATACAAATATGCTGCGCTGACAAAAAATACCTAATTAATGAAATAGTTTAACTTTGATTTTTGCAATTTTAAAAAATTTGTTCCTAATATATTTTTGTTAACAAATTACCGCCAACAGTGTTTCTCACCATGTATTACTCCCTACGTCACTCACATAGTCAATGTTTGCCTAGAACGCGGTTACTTTCCAGAAGCATGAAAAACATCAATCATACACGATCCTAATCATACAGCCTATACCAAAGGTAACCAATCTCGATTCCTGTGCGGACTTGCGCCCGGTTAGCTTGCTACCGGTTCTGTCCAAGATTCTTCAGAAAATAGCATTTTCTCAAATAAATAAATTTGTTAATGCAAATAAAATTATTCCTGACTCTCAGTCTGGTTTTCGGAAGAACTACAGTACAGCTACTGCACTTTCAGGAGTCTTGGACGGGACTGTGGGGGATTTAGGTGCGAGCGGGGTGCCTGCGTTGGTGTTGCTCGATTTGTCGAAGGCATTTGATACCATCAACCATGACCTTCTATGTTTGAAACTTAAATATTATGGACTTCAACAGTCATCTGTTGCCTTCATATCATCCTATTTGAGAAATAGATATCAAATGGTCGTTTTAAATGGCGAAACTTCATTATTGCTGAATGATGAAAGAGTTTTGGACTTCCATTGTCTTTATTTGTTTTAAATCACAACGTTTCAACTGGTAAGTATCTCCAGTCGTCTTCAGTATTCACCTGAAGACGACTGGAGATACTTACTAGTTGAAACGTTGTGATTTAAAACAAATAAAGACAATGGAAGTCCAAAACTCTTTCATCATTCAAGAAACATCATTGTCTACGACCTTCAAGCATTCATTATTGCTGTCTGTGGTGTCGGGTGTACCTCAGGGCTCAATCTTGGGACCCCTGTTATATACGGCGGATATAATAAATAACATAAAGGACTGTTCGCACCAGATTTATGCTGATGATATTCAACTAAGTTATGGTTTTCTCCCCAATGAGCACCATGTGGGTGAATTTGTGACAGAGAGCTCAGCAGCATTTCTGAATACTCAAGAAGCACAACTCGATTCTAAATCCAAGCAAATCGGTGGTTTGTTTTTTGGAGATCTAAAGATACCTGGCATCGACAAGGTTGTACAGATGCAAATAGATGACATTCCATTACCAGTGCGTACCGTGACAAAGTCCCTAGGCATTTTAATTGACTCTAATTTGAAGTTTGTTGATCAGGTCAATAAGACTGTTCAAAGAGCATTCCATAGGTTGAAGGCATTACACGCTAACAGAGACATATGTTGTCAAAAAGTCTTTGACGTTTGTTACGCGAGTCATAAGTATTGTCATATTTTAATTATTGTTCCTTTGTTTATGGCCCTTTTCTTACGTGTCTCGAGAAAAATTCAGAGAGTGCAAATTTCATGTTATCGCTTTGTCTGTTCGCTTCGAAGGTATGATCGAATATCAGATTCCCTTCTTGACCTTAAATGGCTTAACATGAACAATAGAAGGCACCTTCACTTTACTGTTTTTGTTCACAAGATAGTAATTACGGGATCTCCTTCCCACCTCAATAACAGATTAATCCCAAGAACTCGAATACATCAGCGAGACACGCGTTTTAAATCACGTTTAGGTATTCCGACCATTCAACAGCATTGTTTCAAAGGTCTTTCAGTTACCAAGCGCCACACTTTTATAATAAATTGGATGGCGACCTTAAGATGTTGAAACGTACGCATTTAAAATTCACTACAAACGAATATTGTTGGCGTCAAAGTTGCCTAGCATATTGTAACCAAAATCTCTTAAAGTTTTGTTTTATGTTTTATTTTAAGTATAGGTGCCTACCTCGTTTTTAATTTGTATTATATATATTGTTTTCCTTCTTTTTCTCGTTGTTACCATGGTTATGGGTATGTTAAATTTATTTATTTACTTATCCTTTTTACTATACACAGACATACGGGCTTAGGTGCAAGAATAGCTACCGCAGCTAAATCTCGCCCTATTATGGCTGTATATTTTGTTTATAGACAAAAAAACTGTAAATTTAATCAACACCGAATAAAAGACGTTTATTATTATTATTATTATTATTATTATTATTAAATGCGAACAATCCCGTTTAAAACAACTCATTCTCATTATCAAGTGCAAAAGGGGGAAAGAGAGAATAGAAAGATTTATTTTACCAAATCTCTTACCTACATAATTTAACAACAAGAATCGTTTCTTTTTTATGTAAGGTGCAGCAGCTGCTTGAGTTATGTCAACTGTAATTTAATTTACTTCTTATTCTAATACAATATTCAATGTAACTGTTTTCTTATTTATTTTTGATGAACATTTTTATATTTTTAAACCACAAAATATTTGTTTATACTTATTTATGACATTTGTATCATGGGTTTAGCTTATTTTTGTCAAATTAAAAGCGAAAATCAGAAGCCGGTAAAGTACCAAAAGAAACCTAGGCCGAGACTGCTAAAGTAATATTTTCCAAGTAAAAAGTTATCCAGAAAGTGCCTATATTCAAGTCTCTTATAAAAAATGCTGAAATGAAGACAGATCCCATACCCTTAATATTAATATCGCCAATGTCGCGAAAAAGCCACAAGAACTTTCTACACACAACACTGCACCAACACCACAACACTCACACTAACACATGTAAGTTCTTAGCTAGTAACAATCTACACCCTACAAAGCTTACTTCTGCCCAGACCAGCGCTATTGGTTCTCTCCCTGAAACAGCGGGGTCCCCATCCGTGGGCACATAACATCTCATCTAAGCACAAACATCGCAAACACAAACACAAATACTAACACAGTAAGCAATAGTTTACTACTGCTCAGACCAGCGCTGTTGGTTCTCTCCCTGAAATAGCGGTGTCCCCATGCGTGGGCACATAACATCTCATCTGACCACAAACATCGCAAACACAAATACCAGCACAGTAAGCTTACTACCTAGTTAGTGGACGAAGCCAGCTTTAGTACACCGGTACCAAAGGTCTTGGTGAGGTATGACGCAAAGCACGCATTAGGCGTGCAGAGCTGAAATACTAAGACGCGGTCTGAAAGTTTATACGCTTATGGCACGGAAACCGCAGAAACACGGGGCGTTTAGTCGGTTAGCGGCCTCTTATCAGGGGGTTGAATCCGACAGTACCTTGCCTCACAGGATCTCTTTGGAAGATTCTCCTCGAAAAAAAAATATTTGCAAACTATGAACCTACATACAACTAACAAAAAAGTTATAGAACGGAAGTTGGCTGAGAAAAATTCGACAGTCTACATAGCGCAAAGCTTTTAACTATACTATACAGAATTTAGTTTAGTAGTAGTAGTAGTAGTTAAGGGGGTGCTTAATGCTAAGCAATTAGGCAAGCGCGATCTTTTTGCCAACCCTATTTTACTTGTGGGTAATGTCAGCCAGACAGGACATTCAATTCTACATGGGTTCCGATAGAGCCCCCCAATCCATTGGGACCAGTATCAGACCTGCTTAAGCAATACTACGTAATACGGTGGCATTGTCAAGCGAACTAAATAAGTATACCAAACCTGGCCAAGATTGAATCAGGTACTTTTCGCTTGCACGTAGTTCGAGAAAACCCAGTTCTTTGATAGCGAAAAATTCGAAAAAACTCTTGATGAAGATAGCCCTTGCTTAAACTTGGTAGTGGCAATAAAAAAAAACTAACTACTTGTTTCAACAATTAACTGTCAAGAAAAATACGTGAACGGACAAAACTTCGAGTGAGGTTGTAATTTGCTCCAATACTAAAAGGAGAAAAACAAAAATCGCTTAAACTCTATAGGTAGTCCCAGAGGGAAGACGAACATCCCTTTTCTTATTGGAAGTAGCTATAAGAAAAAAACCCATGAAAATTACTACTTTTGAATTATAAGTTAGAATAGAATAGAATAGAATAGAAATCATCTTTATTTCAAATTACATAGGTTTATACAGTGTACAATGCATATAAAATGAAATGACGTCAACAAAAAAAAACACTACAAAAATCACATTTCTAAAACGTCGTTTGTACTATATGGTTCCAGACGCTTTGAAAAATGTAGCATTAAGAGTCCTTTTATCACAATCTACATCACCAATGATAACGCATAATATATGGTCCATGCACTTTCAATGAAACCGAATATTCGACAATTGAAAAGGAATTACGTGGCACAGTTTAAGAACGTAAATATTTTCGTCCATATCTCTACGGTCAAAAATCTATACAGATCATTGACTTTTAGTTCAGCTATTTAATCTTCAACAATCATCAACAATCATTCTATGTAGCCAAATGGGATTAAAATTAGAAGAATATGACTACACTATTATCTATAAAACCGGCAATCAAAACACAAACGCAGATGCGCTATTACGGGGCCAAAAAAACGCTTAAGTAACCCAATCAGTTCAAAATAACGCTGGCGATATTAACTTTGATATTGACAAATTTTTGAAAGACAGTTACTGTTAATTTAATCCAGAAAACCTTGATCCCGATGACGGAAATAAGACCCTTGAAGATATTTAAAATTCGCAACCCACGAATAATTCCACCTTTTGAAAATAATTAATCAGTTAAGCAACATAGTACTGCCGGTAATACAATCCTTAATGAAATACCAATCTTAGACGAAATAATCAATAACAAATTAAATTAATTTGTTGTTAAAAAAATCCCCATACGACGCCAATGTAAAAACTAACTAGGAAAACTTTGATGGAAATAGAATAATTCATGCCAAAATTCCAGCTTACACCTACGCGATAATTATTTTCCTTAAAGTAAACTTACAAGATAAAACCACCTACATTTATTTCTTATCACCTGAACTTAAAAGTTATTTTTAGGGCCCCTTTACAAAGCATTTTTGTAATTTTAAACTCGTGGAGCGTACAAAGTTGATAAATAATTTAAGCGAAAACGAATTGGAAATGATAATGAGATTTTCTCACGAAGGAAAAACGAATCACCGTGGAATTCAAGAAACGCGAATGTGACTAAAAATCAATTATTACAATGGAAAGTCAGATATTACCAAATCTATTAATAACTGTAAAATTTGTTAAGGAATAAAAAGCGTATTCCCTTGTATTGACAGAAACACCATCTAAACCTTTTTTTTTTAATATGGTCAAACATTACCATGTTGTGGCACAGCTATTTAGCCTGTCAGAAGTATAGTTCTTTCCCTGTTGTGGAGTACAAAAACGTATGGTCGCAGATAATAAAACTGAATTTAAAACTCACGCAATGAACGAGTTATTGAAGCTCATAGTATAAAAATCCATTTTACAGTGCCACACCACCAAGAATTAAATTCACCGGTAGAAAGATTAAACTCCACTCTTATTGAACACCCAACTATTTTAAAAGAAAAGGTAGCAGAACAGACATTACTTCAATGACATAATTTAATGTTATAGCATAAATAATACAATTCGTTCTAGTACAAACTATACCCCATATGAAGTTGTATTAGGTCACACTGCCTCTCATGACCCAACGAAACTAATACTCGCAAAAGTATTCGCTGAATAATCAATAATCACCAATAGGCCAATACAATTTATAAAATTTCCTATGGTAAATAAGAAACAAATTAGCTTAAGGTTGAATTCTCAACGTCATTCAATCTATTGCCAACCTATAACCTATTTCGCGTTGATTTTTTTGAGTTAATTATTTTAATAACTAACATTTAAAGAAAATCAACATCATCGGTACATTATTTAGGTAGTATCTGATATATTACAAAAATATCAATTTATTTCATTGCTAATTTTGGGAGAATTGTATAGTGAAAGAACAATGAGTGACGATGACATAATAATGTTAAAAAAAAACTTACCCGATATTTTTCGCTATACAATTCTCCTAAAATAAGTTATTAAATTCCTTGATATTTATTAAATATTGTCAATTATTACCTACAGAATATCAAGTCGATACTGATTTTATTTAAATTTTGTGTAGAAGCTAGAAAACATCAATAAATCTACGCAAAATAGGTTATAGGTTGGCAAGCATGTTGATACTCCGACCTTAAACAGATACCTATTTCACTTGATTGACTTATTAGCATAATCTCGAAAATATGTATATTTTCGAATAAAGTGTTTTTTGAAACTGTTTTTAATTGGACCGTAATCTAATTTGTTTGTTGTTTCTTTTTATTTAAATGTAATACCTTATTATAGGAGAAATGGGACATATTTTTAAATTTTAATTTTTTTTGTGATGTGTGTATAGGTGTATGTATTGTACCTGTTTATTAATAAGAGGATACGTCATTTTTTGATAAAGAAATTAAATGTAATTTAAACATAACAACCTCTTGAAGTGAAGAGTATTATTTATTAATTTGCATAATTTTCTTATCTATTACTGTAAAACAAAATTATATAATTGATATGTTTAGAACTTTTTTGTTCTGTGTGAAATATCGAAACAACAAGATGTTTTGGGTTAATTTTTTAATATTTCTTAACATCATTTATTTAGCTGTAAGTAAAATAACTATTTAATTTTTAAAGATATCAATGAAAGTGAAAATTACTTTGTACTTTAGCCTAAATTTGTATTCTAAAAATTATTTGCTTAAAAGTATTTTTTTAAATATTCTAATTTGTTTTACTGAAAACTGAAATAACTTCTTAAACTCTTTATAATTTTCCTGCCATTTCATTTAGTTTTCCAAATTATCTAGGTATAATATGGAAAAAGATTTTATGTACTAATAATTAAACCATCCCTAGTTATTAAACATTATGATAAGTGATATAGATAAGCGGTGATTATCATTTCAAATTAAACTTTGATATTTTGATTAAAAATATCTGCAATAATTCTTTAAAAAGTGCATTTTCTTTTATAACTCAACGTCAAGAAATAAATTTATTTGCATTTAAGGCTGACTCACAGTAGTGCGTAGAATAGAAAATATTCTGGTGGCCACCAATCACCAATTAGTAAAAATTGGTTTCATAATTTCTTACTTTACAGCCTATTAAAAAAAAATAGACCGTTGATTCTGCAGTAGGTTTTTTGTAGAGCATTTTTAAAATATAGAATAAAACACCTTTTGCCTAAACGTATATACTCTATATAATATTATGTTTCGCCCTATTAGTGCTTTTTCAGAAGTACTGTTAAGGTGGAATTCTCAACGCCATTCTATCTATTGCCAACCTATAACCTATTTCGCGTTGCTTTTTTTAGTTTATTATTTGATTAACTAACATTTAAATAAAATCAATATCGTCGGTACAATATTTAGGTAATATCTGACATATTACAAAAATATTAATTTATTTTATTGTATTGTGAATTGTATAGTGAAAGGAGAATGATATAATAATGTTAAAAAAAATCTTACCCGATATTTTTCGCTATACAATTCTCCTAAAATATTTAATGAAATTCCTTGATAATTATTTAATATGTCAATTATCTTCTATCTATATAATATATATAAATGAATGGTTGTATGTATTAGGCCATTGATATTAGTATTAAAATAGCCAAATAGAAAAAAAAAATTATAAACTGTTGCCACTTTGGAATTAAACTTGTCAAGGGATGTATTTTAAAAATCAAAAAGTTCCCAAGCCCTAAGGGCGAGCTTCATCCCCTAAACCCACCCCTAACGTGCAATTTGTCAGTTTTTTCCGTTTTTCTCGAATACCGTTCATCCCACAAAAAAAATTTACTCACCAAACATGTTCCACATAAAATTTTGCATAAAAAAGGTTCTATAATCTAAATTGTTTAAACTAGAGGTTTTCGAGAAATCAGTCATTAAATTTAGGGGTTGTTTAACATGGACCAACGAACACGGTATAACCACGTAATTTACTTTTAATTTCGAAACTATGTGATTTCATGAAGGTTGAATTAGGGTGGAAAAGGGATTTTTAAAAAAGTTTTAGGACTAATACAAGAGCACTCGTTTCCACACCACCATTGAGGTAGAGTTATCGGCGCGTTTATTTTTTAAGTGGTTTCTCCTGAAGACCTAATCCACTAAGTAAAAATAAATCATACTTCTTCTGTAGTATCCACATCATCTATAAAATCTCTATTGATACAGCTCTGGCCACGGCAATTTGTGCACATCGTTGTGCAACGTAAGCCTGCCTTAGTACAGCTGCATCTATTTCCACAACCTTGTTTACAACTGCAGGTAATTAATTTTAAAATAGAAGCTGGGGTGGGTGGCTCAGTGGCATAGATAGGTGACAGTGCATTATAGTTTTTTTCCACCCCCATAACTCAGGCTGCAAATGTTGTCCATGCCATATTTGCACTTGAAGGTAACTACGACGGGAATGCTGTTGTAGTGCTGCCGACGTTGGAGGTAATTTCGAAAGAAATACGGCTTTTCCCGCTTGGGCAACAAATTTAATAAAATAAGCAAATCTTTGCTCACTGAGACTGCCCTCTAATAATTTAGCCTTATAAAGCTCCATTATAAATCTTTCCCCAGCTTGCTCAATTTGGTCTGGAGTTGACTCAGCGTTGTTGAAAATCTGAATTACACTATCGAGGTCTTTCTTCTGATTAAATAGTTGTACAAATTGTTGTTTGCCCTTTCCAAAGAATCCTGACGTGGTATCGCAACCACTAATTGCATGAATGAGTAAGATAGATTCTTTATAATTGCGGACAATATTAGAGGACTGTAACTTCTTCTAACTATACAGCCGTTTTTTAACATTACCTTGAGCCTCCTTTTGGAATATGATATCTGTGTCCTCTGGGGTAAGTGCAATTATTAAAACAAGTAGGTAGCCGTCTTGACCAACCACTACGACTTGTTCATTTCCCTGTGATTTTTTTATAGCAGTGGTAACAATTTCGACATCAGCATCATCTACTGCAATACATTTGCCTACATTTTGGTTGTCCAGATGTTCAGCAAGCTGTGAAATAAGTCGTACTTTATTGTTAAGATTAGTTAAAAATTTACTTTGCGTTTCAACTAATACCGTGTTTTTGTTAAAAAGAATATCAGGCGCAGAGCGTTTTAACATTCTTCTTTGACGTTTAACACTTTTGTGCTGACACTATTTTCGGAGTAACGGTCAAATACAATAGTAGCTTTGTTGCCATAGCGTTTATGAATAAAATTGGTATATGCAGAGTAGACATCTCCAAAGGTACCTTCTTTTGGCCAAACCATGTGATGAAGAAGGCAACCACCATCAAGAACGAAATGGTAACCTGCTGTGCTTACTTCTTGCTCAGCGACTTTGTTGTTTAGCCAGAGCTGTATCAATAGAGATTTTACAGATGATGTGGATACTACAGAAGAAGTATGATTTATTTTTACTTAGTGGATTAGGTCTTCAGGAGAAACCACTTAAAAAAAAACGCGCCGATAACTCTACCTCAATGGTGGTGTAGAAACGAGTGCTCTTGTATTAGTCGTAAAACTTTTTTAAAAATCCCTTCTCCACCCTAATTCAACATTCATGAAATCACATAGTTTCGAAATTAAAAGTAAATTACGTGATTATTCGTTGGTCCATGTTAAACAACCCCTAAATTTATTGACTGATTTTTCGAAAACCTCTGGTTTAAACAATTTAGATTATAGAACCTTTTTTATGCAGAATTTTATGGGGAACATGTTTGGTGAGTAAATTTTTTTTTTTTGTGGGATGAACGGCATTCGAGAAAAACGGAAAAAACTGACAAATTGCACGTTAGGGGTGGGTTTAGGGGATGAAGCTCGCCATTAGGGCTTGGGAACTTTTTTGATTTTTAAAGTACATCCCTAGACAAGTTAAATTCCAAAGTGGCAACAATTTATAATTTTTTTCTCCTATTTTTCCTAATATCAATGGCCACGTTCCTATACCATTTATCCGATTACGATGAAAATTTTGTGAGCTGTTGTGTGCAGGCCGAGGAAAATTTCGGCATAAAAAAAGTGGCGAAAAGCATGCCGAGATGCCGGGATGACGGGATTTGGTGAGTTCTTGTGTGCAGGCCGAGGAAGGTTTCGGCATAAAAAAAAGTGACGCAACGGATGTTGGGATGCCGGGATTTGTGTAATGTCTTTTCTTCAAATTTATTTTAGTAAGTAGCGTAGCAACGCGCGCGGGTTATAGCTAGTTAGCTATCTTAACATAGTATAAAACAAAGTCGCTATCGCCCGTCTGTCCCTATATCCCTATATGTGCTTAAATCTTTAAAACTACGCAACGGATTTTGAAGCGGTTTTTTTTAATAGATAGAGTGATTCAAGAGGAAGGTTTTTATGTATAACTAGCGACCCGCCCCGGCTTCGCACGGGTGCAATTTCAGAAAGTTGCATGCCGAGTACTAATATATCGGGTTTGTATTTATACGAGCGGGTTGCAACGCATGCCGGGTATACGCTAGTAAAATATGAAGACGATAATGATTTTATTTAAATTTTGTGTAAAAGCTAGAAAAATTAAATAAATATACGCTAAATAGGTTATAGGTTGGCAAGATGGCAAGTATGTTGATACTTCCACGTTAACATACGAAAGTCCGCATTTGTTCACGGGCTTATTTATGCCTGGTTAACTATTACCTTTATTTGCATTTTATTATTCAGATGTGTAGAAAGTCCGGATTATATGGCGGTTTCGGTGCGATTTCTCTCGAGGCGGCAGCATTAGCAAAACAAATCTGGATCCATTTTACTGCAGTTCGTTAATTAAATAAAATTAATATTTGTTTTGGGGCTCAAAAAGGCTCTAAAAGCCGTCGGATCTGACCAATCGCATATAATTCCAGGTATTCTGAACCTGTATTACGCTTCGCTGAAGTGCGATACCCCTTCTTAAATAGCTATTTTTTAACGAGCTATGTCACCACCGTAGAATTTTCCAATTTTTCCTCTCTCTTGCAAATTAATAAAAATAATACGCGGATGATACATGATTAGATCGGCTTGCACATTAGATTTCGGATATACTGATTGAAATATCTAATCAAATTTTCTTAATGGTACAAAAAAAATCACTTAATTATCAACATAAACAAAACTCACTATACAGGGTGTTTCAGAATAAGATGCTGATTCTTAACGGTGTGAATCCTTAGGTGATTTAAAGAAGAAAAGTTCGTATTAATATATTTCCTTAACCTATCAACTTTCGAACTACAGGGCGTTAAAGTTTTAAGAAAAAAATCGTTTTTCTATCATAACTTTAAAAACTTTCTAGCTATTTTTAGGAATTTTTCACACATGCCCTCTAAGCATCAATAGCCATTTTTTGGTGTAGAAAAAATTTAAAATTTTTTAACAAGTGGCATCCTGAAAAGGCTTGGACCAGACATTTTGGGAAAAATATTATGTACGCCACTGCTTTTTCTCAAGATAAAAATTATTTTTAAAATACTCATTCATTTTAGGCCAAATTTAATATCTTGCCTTTTTATCGTCCGATAAACAGTTTCCGACAAAAAAAAAGCATTAAATGCGCATTCGCTATGTGCCTATGGTTTATTTTTTAACAATAAATTAAATTAGCTAACTTTAAATAACGTTTGAACAAAAACGAAAATAATTTAGATTAGCTATTGAAAGTGGCCACCACTTGCAAGAATGCGTGCTTCAGCTCTTCTCTTCATTGAGTCTCGTACCCTTTGAAAAATTCCTGGAGCATTCCTGATAGTGTCAAAACAAACCATAGGCACATAGCGAATGCGCATTTAATGTTTTTATTTTTTTTGTCGGAAACTGTTTGTCGAACGATAAAAAGGCAATATATTAAATTGGGCCTAAAATGAATGAGTATTTTAAAAATAATTTTAATCTTGAGAAAAAGCAGTGGCGTACATAATATTTTTCCAAAATGTCTAGTCCAAACCCTTTCAGGACGCCACTGGTTAAAATTTTTTAAAATATTTTTACACCAAAAAATGGCTATTGATGCTTAGAGGGCATGTGTGAAAAATTCCTTAAAATGGCTAGAAAATTTTTAAAGTTATGATAGAAAAACGATTTTTTTCTTAAAACTTTAACGCCATGTAGTTCGAAAGTTGATAGGTTAAGGCTATATATTAATATTAACTTTTCTTCTTAAAATCACCTAAGGATTCACACCGTTAAGGATCAGCATCTTATTATGAAACACCCTGTATATGGTTTTCTATAAAAAGCTATGTGTTCCTGATCTACATCTAAAACTAAATAAAAGTACTATTTAGAGTTAAGCAATGCAAATTTCTTGCCCTTTATGTAGCCTCACAATTAAAGTGGACAGTTCATGTTGACTTTTTTGCCAGCAACGGCCTACTTGGCAGTACTCAACTAACTTTTTAACTTGGATAGCAAACAGTTACTAAATATTTACTATACCGTAGCCAACAGTCACTTAAGCTATCCAGTGATTTACTGGGATTAATCAACAGAATTATAAGGATTATTAAAATTTGTCTTGCAGAAAAGGATAATTTGAAAAATTTACTTTTTCAGTCCACTTGAATCTTGCCAAGAAACTTTTTGGCGCTATAAAATTCTTACGCTATATTTTAATTCTTGGTGCAGCCATCTTTGTAAAAAAACACAATTCTAAATTTCCTAATACCCCAGCAATTCACGACCGTAACACTAGGAATTTAAATAAAATTTATATATCCTGCTATAAAACATCATCATATCGTACGAGTCCATCTTACTTCTGCATCTCCCTTTACCTATAATAAGGGCACATTTTATCGATTATTTTAAACCATACTTTGTAAAATTATTTTATTGCATTGGAAGAACTACAGGTTATATTTTCCTTATTGTTAGCAAAAAAGAAGGAAAATCAGAGGAAAAAGGTACGAACGCTATTGAACATGAAACGTTTTATAATTTTTTTCTTAATTCTTGTGTTAGAAAGAAAATAATATAAATACAACTTTTGCATCAGAAACCTATACCTTTTAACAGGTAGGTACTTATTTTAAAAAGGAATATCTCAAAAACGAAGTGTTTCCGTTGAAAATAGTTTTTTGATGCGTAATCTACGCCCCAACCCAAAATTCTTCATTGCTTAAAAAATCGTAAATTTTGGCGTGGTGAACGTATAAAAGATATTTACCAGAAACTTACCTGTAAGTGGGTAGAATTAAAATTTTAATTTAAAAAAGAATAAACGCAAAGATACAAAAACTACTTATAAAGCCTATTATTTTTTGGATCTTCTTGCAAATCGTTAAAAATACTCAATATTAATGTTCATTAGTTCATTTCATAGCTAAATAATATCTTAACTAAAAAAGGGAGCCGATCGCCCCTCTCCCCCTGGAACCGTCACCGATTAGAGCAATTAGAAATAAAAACTCTTTAAAAAATCACCTCGATTATTGACAAATATTTGAACATTTTATATTCCAGTTTCCCAAATATCTGAATAATAAAATGCAAATAAAGATTATAGTTAAGTTATAATATAATTATCATATAATCCCGTAAGTAAATGAGAACACTATGGTAACAGCACTCTTAAAAAAGCCTTAATATAGGTCGTAACATATTATTATGGAGTGTAGTAATATTCTAATAATAACTTATAAAACATCAAAAAGCAAAATGTGTTTTATGCTTGATACTGTTTAAAATATGTAGTATCATATTAAGGTAGGAAATATCACTTTCCTGTTCTGACATTTACATTACAGCTATTCTTTTCTTGCTCTAGGAACTTAAGACGTTTGTTATACTTTTTAAAAACATAATAATATGGTATATCGAATTCGTTCGTAGATTCCATTAATGTTATTTATATTGCATGATTTCTTTAGGCCTGTGATGATCTAGTAGTTCAAACAAAACATGGCCAAGTTCGTGGAAGGACACAAACCACCCTCTCTGGTAGTTCATATCGCGCCTGGCAAGGCATCCCTTATGCTGCACCTCCAACAGGAACCTTAAGATTTCAAGTAAGTGGGTTTGTTAGCATTGGCGAACGGATGGTGTGGCAGCTAGAAAATCCATCTGAGGAGGAGGGCCACATAAAATAGGATTTTTTTTCAATTCCCTTGATTTATTAAATAAATTTTGCTTGTGCTGAAACTACAATTTCAAATATCTCATTCGCGATTACTATACAGGGTTCGTCAGAAACAAAATTTTTAGTTTTTTGGATTCTGTTTAAAATAAATTTACATATAAACATACAATTAAAGTACTTTGTGGATACAGGAAAATTTCACACAGAAGAATTATTGAAAGGCACCCTAAAATACACATTTTAAAATTAGTTCATAATATACAGGGCGTCAAAAATTTAAGATTCGCCACGAAGTTGTGTAGCGGATACAGCACACTGAATTTTATAGTATTTTTTAATGTGCTATAGATTAAACTAAAAAACGTGCTTTATTGTAAAAATATATTATTTGCCTACTTTTAAAGTATTTTTATTATTACATGTCATATTTCTTTAGTTCATTCAATCATCAAATGTTGATTATCAGCTAGACTTCGCCCTTTAAGAACTATAATTTATAATTTATATTCTTAATAAAAACTGAATGTAAAACTTTTATTCAAACGTTGTATCACCGAGTTAGCGCATAGTTCAACTTAACATCTGAATTCCCTCTTATTTTCTCCTTCAAGAGATCTAAGTTATTATTGAAATAGGTTTTATACACATGTGGCTTTAGATATCCTTATAAATGAAAGTCGATAATTGTGAGATCGAAACTCCTACATGCCAACTGATTTGAACCATAGGTATCTTCCAATTCATTTGTTCCCAAAGTCATGATTTAGCCAATCATCAAAAGAAATTGAAAACATAGAATATCAAAAAAATTCAAAAAACAAAAACTGATGTTTCTGACAAACCCTGTATAGTAATCGCAAATCTAATATTTGAAATTGTAGTTTCTACAGTAGCAAAATTCATTTAATAAACCAATGAATTGAAAATCAGAATTTAAAAAATCCTTAAAAGTAAAAATGTTGTTTTTGACGAATATAGTAATCGCAAATCTGATATTCGAAATTTTAGTTTCAGCACAAGCAGACGTTTTTATAAAGAGGGACTCTTTTTTCTATACCTTCAAATAAAAAAGTTTTTCCTTTTCCAAACTCTACCCTTGGACACACTGTATATTATCGTATATATTTATTTTGATGGTGCACTTTTCGCACAACTGGCTATGCATTTGTAACTGACGTAAATCCCAATTTATTAACAAATACTCCATATTAGAACACTCCATAATATTATAGTACACCGCGATGTCCAATACGGCAACACAAATATCACAGCAACAGAGCACCAAACAATCCGACCGACTATGCCTAGGACGAAAAGCAAATGAATTAAATTGTTTTGCGTACGACGCCACGAGTTTCAAGTTTTATACTGCCGAAGTGAAGCGGGAGCGGCTAAAAGCGAACCGAACGTTGACGAAAGGCCAAACAAGTGAACTGGACACTTTATTTAAGCAACCAAGTTTACTTAGGAGAATATTTTGGTTTACTTATTTAAAATAAACTTTTTTACATGTCTTAATTTATCCAAAATAAGTGAACACAAGTTTAAATTAGATGTACAGTATACTTAAAAATTATATGTTTACTAAAAACAAATAAACATTGTTTACTAATTTATTAGATCCAACTAAACCGATTGTAGCTAATTTGTTTTACTTGCTTTAAATAAACTAAATTTCTATAATAAGTGAAATATTAGCCGTTGTAAGTAAACTTTTCCCAGCTACCACAGTTTACTTGGAGCTATTTTCTCAGTGTATATCGAAAACAAAAAGCTTCCAAGAAACATGTGAAATTCGTTACGTTGTTACGTACAAATTGACTTTGACTTTTAAAGGATTTAAATTAGTGTCGTCCAGAATTTGACTTACCTACTAGTTCGATCGTCGGATCAAAAATGTATTAAAAATTTCAAGAAAGTTTAACTATTTTTTGCCTTTTTTAAAACAGGATCTTCTTGGCAATTTGTATTTATGTGGAATTTTCAAGCAGGTTTTTCAATTTCTATTTACCTGGCTCCTTATCAATGGCGCCAATTTTGCCATATGTTGACAATGGCTCATCAACAGAAAGTATTTTTTCCTATAAGAACTGGATATATTTTCTAATAATTGTAGTTTGTATTCATATTTGACTCTAATCATCTTTGATCCGTAATGGTTCAAATTACCTTTGCAGTCACTAACATTGCTATGATATTCTGGGACGGCTCCATCGTCAGGAAGCTCGATATAAGTGTCAATGAGCACTTTTATCACTACTAGTTGCCCCTTCTCCATTTCCTCTATTAACTCTGCCAGAGATAATCGAAATCCTGTAGGTACATCTAAACTATTTCGTGCATACCATCCGATGTATCGGATGAAAAAAGTAAATAACAAAAATGTATAACACTATAAAACTTAACTAATTATTCAAATACTTTAAGTGATGTTTACTTAAGCCCATCAGTGAAGCCGCCAAAGAGTATTTTAAGTAAGTATTATAGTTGTTCGTGTTGTACAACGACTCGTCAACGCTGGGAATTTATTTTTACTTGACTTGTATACTTGTAGACTACTTTTACAGGCTTCGAAGTTTAATTTTTGCCAATGTTTATAGCACCGGTAAAATTTTAGATTATGTTTATTTCTTTTAGGCGCTATGATTTATCGTTTCTTATGCACTAATAAGGGGGGTTAAGGGGTATGTTCCTTTCGATATTATTCGGGTAAGAAATATACTTTAATATTATTAATATATTTTAAAGAAGTCCATTCTCAAAGTGGAGTTAAATGTATAGAAAAAAGAAAAGCACAAAGTCTATCTCCACAAATTTATTAGATTAGCTAGGTGAACCTAGAATAATTCATAATAATTCGACATGTTTTGAGTGTAGAAACACTCAGATCATCAGGAAAACAAAGTAAATAGTACAATGCCGATGTTGGTAGCAATAGAGAAAATAAAAGTGGGATTGAGCCGTAATGGAGCTTTCATAAAAAATGAATAGTCAGAAGACCGACAAGACTTCAACATACTGGAAAGTTAAGGGCTAGTGCAAAGGCCCTGTCTTGGGCAAAAAAATAAAGAGAGCGAAAGAAAAATTAGGGAGTTTTAACAGACTTTGTGAAAATCATTTAGGTATGAAAGTAGTGAAAAATCTTAAGGTTCATTAAACTTTGTCGGAGACATGTAATGGATGGATAATGGAGTGGTGAAATGAGAGGGAAAGAAAAAATGATTTTTGTAAAATTCAAAGCATCATTTAGCTTAAAGTAAAATGCTGTTGGGGTGCCAGGCTTGTTACGGCATAGTTACCCCGGCAGAAGTCAAAGCATACACATTGTGTGCAAAATTAAAAGATTTAAATATTTTAAAAATCATTTTTTCTTTCCCTCTCATTTCACCACTCCATTATCCATCCATTACATGTCTCCGACAAAGTTTAATCAACCTTAAGATTTTTCACTACTTTCATACCTAAATGATTTTCACAAAGTCTGTTAAAACACCCTTATTTTTCTTTCGCTCTCTTCATTTTTCTGCCCAAGACAGGGCTTTTGCTGAAGTATTGTCGGTCTTCTGACTATTCATTTTTTACACCTCGTGTACATCATTGAAAGCTCCATTACGGCTCAATCCCACTTTTATTTTCTCTATTGCTAACAATATCGACATTGTACTATTTACTTTGTTTTCCTGATGATCTGAGTGTTTCTACACTCAAAACATGTGGAATTATTATGAATTATTCTAGGTTCGCCTAGTTATTCTAATAAACTTGTGGAGAAAGACTTTGTGCTTTTCTTTTTTCTATTATTTTATATTTTTAGGCTCCGACATCTCCGGCAAACTGGGATGGCATAAAGGACACAACCAAAGACTCAAACATCTGTTATCAAGTCAAGGGCGATTCAACGGCAGAAAACGAAGATTGTCTTTATATTAACGTTTATGTTCCTGTCAATAAGGTAAACAGTAAGCTTGTGGATTATTAATACCAATTAGGAAAAGTATAGTGGTAATGAGGGCATAACTGTACTACTATGTTATACTATTGTAGTAGTATTGACAGTTTAGATCTATACACGGGTCTAACAATGTGTTTTCTCGAAAATTTTCTTGCAAAACATACATTGATCATACGTCGCATAAAATCAGAAAAGTCGAAGATTTATCACCAGGTTTTACTATTAACGACAATAACATCATGTCAGGTCACATCTTTTTCTTTTCCCGATCAATCCCCGTTCCCATTCTTTGACTGCTTACACTTTGAGTATTTAAATTTAAAATCATAAATTTATTATTTATAAAGAAAAATATATTATTTAATTGATGTTTACTTAAGTTTCACTTTAAATTTCAAACGTTGAAAATAAATATTTATTTCGACTCGTTTAGAAAAACTCAATGACGTCAAATTGATGTTTTTAAAATTTATTTAAACTTTTTTAGCATATTTAAAGCTATATTGTTAATGGTTTTACGTATTTTAGCACCATAATATCAGCTGAAGATAATTTTTCTTATTTATAAATTATACATATAATTTCTATTTATCCATGGTAATCTATTAGCTTTTGCTGATGATAAACTAATATATCACAAAATAAAAAAATTAAAAGCTTCTGCATTGAATTTCATTGATAAATGAGAATCTCTGTAATGTGTCCAAAGTAATAAAGGATCATGGCTTGAAACTTAATGAAAACAAAACAAGTTTTCTTTTATTCAGTCAAAAATACTAATCAACACTGATTTTTTCAAAATTATTATAACTAATTAGACGATACTGTTAATAATATTAGAACTCTTGGTATCATTTTAGATAAATATATGACCTTTGAAGCTCATATAAAAAACATAATTAAAAATGCTTATTATAAACTTTAAATTTCATATAATTTTAAATTATTGTACTTAAACACTGATACAAAATTAGGGCTTGTAAATTCTGTTATTTGAAGTGGTTTAGACCATGGTAATATTATAATATTTAATAAAAATATAAATTATAAATGCAAACAAAAGCTGCAAATATTACAAAATAATTGTATAAGATTTTAGACTAGCCTTCAAGAATACGACCATGTTACTCCATGCTATAGACAACGTAATATTATAAAACTTGAGGTTAGACGGGAAATTCACTTAAATTTTTTTATTCATTAATTTCTACAAAACAGATTATTTATATGAAAAAATTTAATTTCGAATTAGAAATGAAAATAATTTGGCAATACCAATACATCATAAAGAAAAATATAGAACTTCATATAAATATAATACTTAGTTCAGTAAGATATAAAAATATACATTATTTCCCTCGCCTTCGCCATCTGTTAAATTTTGTAAGAGGGTCTTAATATTTTGTAAAGATATAGCATAGATACTTATTTTACTATTTATAGAATAAAATATTGACAGACCCGTACTTAACAAAATAAGTATGTGAAAATATTATAAAACTAAAGGAAAATAATTATTATACAAGGAAAAAAGAAATACACTTTTTGCAAGGTGTAAGCTTTGTGGTGCACGTCTAATTAAAATACCATATTAAGAATCCTTTTGTATTGGTCCTTTTTTGTGGGAATTTTATATAGGTATGGATTTATATAGGATGTCCCGTAACTAATGGGCTAGCAGCAACAGGAGATAGTGGACTTGAAAATATGTCGTTTAATTTTATTTATTATACGGTTAAAGAGATACAGGGTGATCCAAGTAAATATTTACTTTATAAAATTGGCGATGATTTGATGTTAAGCGGATATGAATCAATCAATCAAATCAATCGGACCGCTTTACCACAAACTATAAAAGAGGGATCTTTTATACGAAAAAAAGTTGTACTTTATTAATCTCGATATTTCAATTAATTTTTAAATTTAATTAACTTAATTGCGTTTAAATGCTAGATGGCAAGAAATATTTAAATACACTCCTTTCTTAACGAAACATATTTATTGAAAATTAACCGTGCGTTCTTAAGCATAAATAACATAATACTATCTCCTGTTGCTGTATTTGCCCCTTAGTTATGAGTCATCCTGTATACAACGATAAGTAAATGGTTTAACTAGGCACTTTATTGATTTGATAATAGATGAGTTAACTAAAATGATGTTTGTACTCACTATTAAACTTAAATAATAAACACCAAGAAAATCTGTCTCTGAAATATATAAAATCCAAAACGTTTAAAACGCACACTACATAAAAATCAGCCACAGAAACACTTAAAAAACACCAAAATCGGAAGAAAATTATACTACACACCTTGGTTTAATAAAAAGATTATGGACATTAGAAAAAAAAGAGATAATGCATACAAGAAATTTTCAATTTCAAAAAGTGAAGAGGATTGGAATGTTTATAAGAAAAATCACAACATTTGTGTTTCAGTATTAAGAGAAGAAAAAACAAATTATTATGAAAAACAAATAGATAATAATAAAAAAAACAGTAAGAAAATGTGGAAAACCTTAAGGAATTTAGTTAAACCAACTACAAAAATAGATATTAAAGAAATAATATTTGAAGAAGGTAAAATATCAAACAAGAATATCATTGCTGAAAAATTAAACTCATATTATGTTCAGAGCGTTAAAGATATTATTGCCTCAATAAATGTTGGAAACCATTCTATATGTCCTAATATTTCTAGAAATAAAAACATTATGGAAAATTTTTCTAAAGTATCTCTTAATCATTTAAGAACAATTATAAATGATTTAAATTCAAATGAAAATTACAACGAGGTTTTAACTAAGAAATTGATGAAAGAAACATTTACAGTTATTGGATATTATCTTCTTTACTTTATTAAAGTTTGTTTAAACAAAGGAGAAATTCCAGTCGAACTTAAATGTTCATATATTACTCCGGTTCCAAAGATTAAAAATTCAAAACAATGGAATGAAATGAGACCAATAAATGTATTATGGGATATAGAAAAATTAATAGAAGAAATAGTTTATGAACAAGTTATGGATTTTTTGAATAAAAACAAAATTTTTATTTATTCTCAAGCTGGGTTTCGAAAAGGATATTCTAGTGAAACAGCCATACAATATGTAGTAGAAAATTGGAAAAGAGCCTTGGAAAGAGAAGAATATGTAATAGCAGTATTTCTTGATTTTAAGCGAGCTTTTGAAACGATTAATAGAGATATATTATTAAAAAAATTATTTGAATATGGTATAAGGGGTAAAGTTTATCAATGGTTTCAAAATTATTTAAATAATAGATCACAGAAAACTAAATTTGGTAATTTTTTTTCAACAAAGAAATTTAATAACATAGGAGTACCTCAAGGAAGTATTTTGGGGCCTTTACTTTTTATTTTATATATTAACGACATGCCATTAGTCCTAAAATTTCTTAAAATACAAATGTTTGCTGATGATACTCTTATCTATATAAGCGGTAAAAATCTTTTGGAAATTTTGGAAATTTTAAATTCAGAACTGATTCTATTGTCAAACTGGTTAAAAGTTAACAAATTAAAATTAAATGTTTCTAAAACAAAATGTATGGTTATGGGTGTAAATTTAAATAATTATACAAATATAAATATTTTAATTGATGGTTATAAACTAGAAATAGTCAATTCTTTTAAATATTTAGGTATACTGATTGATTCAAAATTAAAATTTAATAACCAATTCGAAAATTTAATTTCCAAAATTGCGGGAAAAATTAGTTATTTTAAAAGAATAGGTTCAAATTTAAAATTTTATTCAAAAAAAATTGTATACAATACTTTCATTTTACCACATTTTCTTTATTGTTCTACAATTTTGTTTATGGCGGATGAAGGTGTAATAAATAGATTACAAATTTTACAAAATAAAGCAATGCGAATTTTACTTAATATGGATAGATATACAAAAAGTAATGTGATGTTAAAAAAATTAGAATGGTTAAATGTAAAAAATTTAGTATTATTTTTGGTTCTAATATTTATTTTTAAAATTCAAAATGATTTGTTACCGCCACATTTAAAGCAATTGACTGTTCTAAATAGTGATCAACATAATTATTTAACACGAAATACCAATAATTTTTTTCTTAATAATTTTTCAAAAAATATTGCATATAAATCAGTTTTTCATAAGGGTCTTATTGAATTTAATAAATTAAACAAGTCAATTAAAAATCAAAAAAGTTTAAAATCTTTTAAAAAAAAGTTTAAAATCTTTCTTATTAACTCAACAGGACAAATAAAGTTTCAAAAGGTCATTTAATTCAAAAAATAAATAAAAAAAGGGTATAAAATTGTTAAAATGTATCATGTAGCCACGTGCTAAATAATTTTTTTTACTACTACTACTACTACTACTACTACGCGTGAACTTGCTACGGCCCACTGCTGAGCCGGGAACTTTAACGATGAAAAACCAGATCAGCTGGTAATGGCAAATATCGTTGTCTTCTGTCGAAACGCTTTGTTTTAAGAAAAAGTTAATTATATCATTTACATTTTACAGTAACCTCCGCCTCATCTTCTTGTAAGCGGCCTTGTCTCCTTCTACTTGTTTCGGTAAAATTCTTAGAGTTCGATTAACAACAAAAAAAATTATTTTTAAGAATATGGACTTTGGATAGCTTTGCCTCCTTTACTTTATCGTCTGAGGTATAATATTATATTGTATTAGACATCAGGGTTCCCCATTTAAAACGAAACAGGCTAAATATCTGGTTCCACGTTAATTAAAAAAAAAACGCTTAGACCAGTTGATTTTTATTTCGAGGGGGACATCTTTTGCATATATTGTCAATCTTGTTACTTCAAGCCCCTAGGAGGGAGGGGGGGTAAGATCTAAATCTTAAATGGATACCCCTATTTTATATAATTTTTTTGGATTCTGCATAAAATTCTGAACATTTTTTAATAAAAAAAAGCATTATAAGTCTATACTAAACAGTTTCCGAGATATTGACTCTTTGACTTTGACAGCGTCTAGCTTTGTAACTGTACGTCTTAGAGTAAAACGGCTTGCATATCCCTATCTTCGAATTTTATAATCTTTCCAATAGTGTCAACTTCCGGTTAAACCGGTTGTAAGAAATATAGTACTTCCAGTTTAACCGGAAGTTGACACCATTGGAAAGATAATAAAAATCGAAGATAGGGACATGTAAGCCGTTTTACTCTAAGACGTACAGTTAGAAAGCTAGACGCTGTCAAAGTTCAAAAATCTTATTTTTCAAGAGTCAATATCTCGGAAACTGTTTAGTATAGACTAATAATGCTTTTATTAAAAAATGTTCAGAATTTTATGCAGAATCCAAAAAAATTATATAAAATAGGGGTATCCATTTAAGATTTAGATCCCCCCCCCCTCCCTCCTAGGGGCTTGAAGTAACAAGATTGACAATATACGCAAAAGATTTCCCCCTCGAAATAAAAATCGACTGGTCCGAGCCTTTTTTTTTAAATAAACGTGGAACCAGATATTTAGCCTGTTTCGTTTTAAATGGGGAACCCTGTACATATAAATAAACGGGGAGGAAATTATACATGCTATGAACTCAATGAAGAAAAACAAAGCATCAGGGGGAGACGATATAATCGCGGAAATGCTCAAGGAGGCACAAGAAATTGTCATACCGCAGCTAAAGCATCTTTTCAATCTCTGTATAGAACAACAAACGGAATGAGGCAATAATAGTTATATTATTCAAAAAAGAAGATCGAACAATGCCGGAAAAGTATAGATCCATTAGCCTGCTATCACAGGTGTACAGTGTCACCAGTAAAGTCCGCATCATATGGTATTTTTTTTTATTAATGGCTTTATTCGAAATTTGACTTTGGCATCAAGCTCTGCTTCAATCGAGATGAAAATTAAGCAAAAACAGAGTAGTCACGTGATTCGCATTATATGTCAAATTTTAATTTTCTCAAAAAAATAATTCAAAAGTGGGGTTATTTTTGAAAATATCGAAAAAAGTTATTAGAAAAAGTTTTTCTGAATGTAGTTTCTAGCCCACGTGCAAAATTTGAGGCGCATAAGATAATTTTCATTTTTACCTCTATTTTGTAAATTGCACCACTTTTGCAAAATAAGACTCAACGCAACTTACATAAAACTTCTTAGTTTTGACAATGCTTTATTTCAGATACATTTTCTTTAAAGAAGCGCCACAATAAATGTGTGCTTTTCTACAAAATCAAAATTGGGCTATTAAAATTTGGTTGTATATGATGCAAAGTTTATTTGTTTTGGACCCTGTATAAGGTAACTTCATAAAATAAGTATTTTTGAAAACGTAGTTTGTGGTTGAAAGTAATACACGTGAACGTTATTATGACATAGCTTTATAATAAATTATAATATAGGGGTTTTAAATTAAATCGTTGAAAATAGATAAACTATGTTGTTTAACTAAAATTTATTTTCCACTTAAAAAACACTTTACTGAAGACACTGTGTTCTTTTTTGTCTTAATATTAGGGTGTATTACTTTCAGGCACAAACTACTTTTTCAAAAATATTTATTTTATGGAGTTACCTTATACAGGGTCCAAAACAAATAAACTTTGCATCACATACGACCAAATTTTAATAGCCCAATTTTGATTTTGTAGAAAAACACACATTTATTATGGCGCTTCTTTAAAGAAAATGTATCTGAAATAAAGCATTGTCCAAACTAAGAAGTTTTATGTAAGTTGCGTTGAGTCTTATTTTGCAAAAGTGGTGCAATTTACAAAATATAGGTAAAAAATGAAAATTATCTTATGCGGCTGAAATTTTGCATGTGGGCTAGAAACTACATTCAGAAAAACTTTTTCTAATAACTTTTTTCGATATTTTCAAAAATAACCCCACTTATTTTTTTGAAAAAATTAAAATTTGACATATAATGCGAATCACGTGACTACTCTTTTTTTGCTTAATTTTCATCTCGATCGAAGCAGAGCTTGATGTCAAAGTAAAATTTCGAATAAAGCTATTAATAAAAAAAATCCCATATGATGCGGACTTTACTGGTGACTGGTGAAGCTTTTTACCCGAATCATAACCAACAGAATTACAAATAAGCTGGATGCCTACCAACCGGTAGAACAAGCCGCATTCCGCAAAGGATATAGCACTAATGACCACTTATTTACAGTAAAGATCTTAATAGAATAGTCGACCAAATATAACTTTCCAATACACATGGCATTCGTGGACTACGAGAAGGCATTCGACTCCGTAGAACATTGGGCAATATTTGAAGAACTAGACAAAGCGCGAATAGACCATCGGTACAAGAACCTTCTTAAAAACATAATATCACAGAGCAAAGGCCAAAATCAGGCTACACGAAGAAACAGACAACATTGAAATCAAAAGAGGTATCAGACAAGGAGATACAATATCCCCAAAACTCTTTACCTTAGCCCTGGAAGGAATTTTCAAAAAAATCGAATGGGGAAATATGGGAATTAACATAAGTGGAGCCAAAATATCACACTTAAGATTTGCAGACGTTATTGTTCTATTCGCCGACAATACAACAGATCTTGAAAGAATGCTTTCCGAACTAGACAGAGAATCTTTAAAAATCGGTCTAAAAATGAATAAAACAAAAACAAAGATAATGAGCTAGGACCAAGTACAAATAACAGTCAATGGGCACATATTGGAGAATGTCCAAGAATATATATATTTGGGACAGCAAATAGAGATAGGGAGGGGGACAGTGTGTAGTGCCGGTGATAACATATGGAGCACAGACCTGGACTCTCACAAAGACAATGGTGAATAAATTGAGGACAACACAAAGAGCCATGGAAAGAGTTATGATGGGCGTAACACTAAGAGACAGAAAGAGAAACGAATGGATTAGACAGAAAATAAAGGTCGTAGATATAGTGGAGAGAGTCACAAGCCTGAAGTGGAATTATGCAGGACATATAGCCCGTCTAACAGACGACAGATGGAATAGCCAAATAATACGCTGGAGACCATGGGAAGGAAGAAAAGGAAAAGGAAGACCAATAATGCGATGGTATGACGACATAAAACGAGTGGCAGGACTTGGATGGACGAGAACAGCACAACACAGAGAGAACTGGAGGAGAGGAAGGGAGGCCTATGCTCAATATTGGGCGCAATGAAAGGGCTTGATTGATTCGACATAAGATACTAACAAAGATTAATGATTTGTTGTTCTGTACCATTATTTTTAATTAAATAACGTTTTTATTAGTAAATAATTTTTTAAATTTTGAACCTTATGTCTTATCTTTTATTTTTAAAGGGATCTAATCTACCTGTCATGTTCTGGATCTATGGAGGTTCATTTAGAGTAGGATCTGCTGGGTTTGCTTCTACTGGGCCTGATTGGCTAGTTGAACAAGGAGTTATTGTAGTTACCCATAATTACAGGTAAACTATTGTTGCAAAAACTTCTAGCGTATTCATTAAAGATGTTTGAAATTAAGTGTCGGTAGACAAAATAATTTCTTTTTATGTCATTGTTTTTTTCAAGTTATTTAAAATATATTCTTTATAGCATTATATTTTGAATTAACTTCACTGTTAAATATTTATGTATTATTTAATTTAAAAAAATTCTCAGAAATCTAATCAAGATACAAGAATCAACTGCTCAGCTGCCTTATTCTTACACTTGTCAGTTTAGAACTCCTAATTGTCAAAATAGAACTAATTTAAAATAATTTAGTGAATACTGCTGTAAAGTTTAAAAAATACAAATTTTATAATGAAATGGAGTATTTGATGTGGTAAATTTTATATTCTTATTTGGCTTAACATAACATGATTATTTAAATACACCAAAACTTTGTGTATTGAAAACATATACGGCTAAAAATTGTTTTTTTAGCCAACTTACATATAACATTACTATATTAGGAATGCCTCGTATACCCAAAACTTTTTATTTTTTAGTTAAAACTTTGTTAAAACTGACTTTAATTCTATTCGCAGCTGTATGCGTTATATCTTTAAAATCGTATGTCGAACTATACAAATTTTGAGGCAGAAATCTTGGATAAATTTGGTTAACGTTTTTTTTTTGGTCAAAAACACACCAAGTTTTTGATCTGTATCAAGTTGGATATGTTGACACACTAAATATTGTGTTTTCATTATTTCAAAAAAACTCGATATACAGTGACCGGCAGAAAGTGCGCAGCATATGGGAAAGTTTTTTATCTTTAAGTTTTGAAAATTAATTTTATTTTAGATAGGTTCTGCATGTTCCCAAACCAAAATAACACCCATTAAATCCGGTAATAGTCTTATGATATACGAGGTAGGCTCAAATATTTGAAATTCCATTAAGAGTAAAGTACGTCCATCTTTCATTTTGGAATATTTTTTTACTAAGAATTATTTTTTTAATTTCAAAGTTATACCCAAATTCCAAATTTCGCCTATTTTGGACAAAAAAATGGATTTAATCGTGTTTTCTGAATAACCCTGTATAAAAAATAAATGGCAACCGAACAGTACGAAAATAAGATTTTCTGCAGACTTTGTTAGAGATAACCGTTGATCATGAGTCCGATTAGTTTGTTTTCATAATATTATGGATTTTTAAAATAAAAACATAAAAATATTAAATATTTTTGCTGCACACAGTATTTTATTTTCTGAGGGAACAAGTTAATTTCATCTAACTGATATTTTTTGATTTACATTGACTTAAACCATCTCCTAAATAGTTTTTTATACATTGAAGTATGCATAGAAAGTTTCCTTTTGATTTATAAAGAAAAAAATTTAAATTAAAAATATATTTTGAACGGATTCGTCACGCAAAATAATGATCAATAATATGTTTTGTACACATTTTAAATAATTTTAAAATAATGTTTCTTCAAATACTGATTTTTTTATGCCTAATATAATATTAAGCCTAAAAATATTAACAATAATTAATATCCTTTTCATAATCTATACTATTTAAGATCAAAACAGCCAAATATAAATATACTTAAATAAAAAAATAAATTTATAAATCTTTATAAATCAAAAGGAAACTTTCTATGCATACTCTAATGTATAAAAAACTATTTAGGAGATGCTTTAAGTCAATGTAAATCAAAAAATATCAGTTAGATGAAATTGTTCCCTCAGAAAATAAAATACGGTGTGCAGCAAAAATATTTGATATTTTTATGTTTTTATGTTAAAAAGCCATAATATTATGAAAACAAACTAATCGGACTTATATTCGATGGTTATCTGTAACAAAATCTGCAGAAATTCTTATTTTCGTACTGTTCGGTTGCCATTTATTTTTTATACAGGGTTATTTAGAAAACACGATTAAATCCATTTTTTTGTCCAAAATAGTCGAAATTTGGAATTTGGGTATAACTTTGAAATTAAAACAATAATTCTTAGTAAAAAAATATTATAAAATGAAAGATGGAGGTACTTTACTCTTAGTGGATTTTCAAATTGTTGATCCTACCTCGTAAACTTTCCCATATGCTGCGCACTTTCTGCCGGTCACTATATATAGGGTAATCCACGATGGGTGAAGAGCGGCTGCATCTGCAAAATCATACATGATTTTGGGGTAAAAATGTGTTATGAAATATGAGCAAAAAAATCACTCGACATAATTTGTCAGTTCCTAAATTTATCACTACGGTGCGTAGTCGCTATGCTGTGATACAGTTAATTTCTACTAATAACTACAATACAATACAGGTCAGAAATTCAGTTTTTATATAATCTGTAATATCCTCTATTAATTTTTAATAGCATTTTTTTTGTAGTTATAGAGTGGAGGAGGGTAACGACTAAAAGTACTGAAAAGGCTGTACCTTCGGTCTGCTTTAACCGAATTTAACAAAGTATGGCTTATTTTAAAGAATCTTTTATCCTGATTAAACGCTGATATAAATATTATCAAAATTAATACGTGAGGTTGATAATAGAGGGCACTTTAAAAAAAATATATTTCTTGTTTCGATTTCTAAAAAAAATTTAATTCAATCATTCAACCATTTTAACTCTATTCTATAGCTAACTAGCTAGTAAAGACAACTGCCAAAATCGCAAGTCGTTTCCTATTCCCTCTTAAAAGTTATCGCAAAAATGGTGGAAAAGTTTAATTCTATTTCGGCTTTTAGCAAATTTTCTTTTATTAAAATGTACAGGAATCTCTTTTGAACTATATTTAATAATTTTATGCGTTAAAAAAAAATTATGATATTTTGTTAATGATTTAGCTATTTATCTAAAAAATGCAATAATTATCAAATTGTTACATTTATTACCGAGGCGTCCGTGAACAATTACGAAATAAAACAAAAAAATAATTTTACTGCCGTTTCACCTATAATAATATATGACACTTACTGTAACTATCATGATCATTAGGTCTAATTTTGTGAAATAAGTAGTAATAAAAAAAATGCCTTTTACGAATAAGGACGTCTATTATACTACGATATTTTCGATATGCCTTTTACGAATAAGGACGTCTATTATACTACGATATTTTCGATTGTTCGAAAACTCATTTTTGGCTTCAAGAGAATACGCAATGCGGTATCCTCGTAGAGATCACTATTCCAGTAAAATTAGAAACTTAAAAATTATTTCCAGTGATTTTTTTTGCTCATATTTCATAATAAATTTTTAACTTCAAACCCGTCGTAAATCACCTTGTATAATAAGCCAGAAACAATTTGTTACTTTTATAATAAGTTTTTTTTAAGCAGAAGTTTTGAAATTATTATATATTATTATAAATTGACATTTTCCTACTGTTGACTATTTGTTCTCTGAAATTAACTACATTCCTTTGGGCATAAAAATTCACTATTTGACAATCTTTATGCCTTAAATGCACATAGGTAGAAAGACCCTTAAACTGGTAAATCGATTTTCAGAGTCGGTCCATTTGGTTTCCTCTCCACAGGCGACACAGTTGTACCTGGCAATGCTGGCCTTAAAGATCAAGCGTTCGCTCTTAGATGGACCTACGACAATATTGCAGCTTTCGGCGGAGATCCAAACCAAATAACCATTTTTGGTGAAAGCGCTGGATCAGCTTCAGTAGGATACCAACTTTTAAGCACAAATAATAAAGGTATATAAAGGGTTATGATAAAGAAACGGATAAGCCTTTTATACAGGGTGAGTCGGGAGGAATGGACCAAACTTTAGGAGCGTAATATACACGCAAAAACAATTTGGAAAAACCCATATGTTCGTATTCGATAATCATTTCTTTTCAAGTTATAGCGTAATACCAAATAAAGAAAAGTTCATATATTAACGGTTTCCTAATCATAGCGTTCTTTTAATAAATGTTTAAAAATCCCGCCATTGACTTCTAAACATTTTCTGCTTCGTCTACGAAGATGGCCCCGTTGCTCATCTAATTGCTTCATGTCTTTCTTCTTTAAAATTGGCTGCAGTCGGATTTCTAATACGTCGAATTAGTGCATCCCTAGTGTCCACTTTTACTTTACACACTTTATTTGTAAACCAGCCCCGTAAAAAATAACCTAGTGCTGTAAGGTTTGGAGATCTTGGAGGCCAATTAATAGGACCACCGCGACCAATCCAACGCCCGGAAATTGTTTCGTCTAAATGTTGCTTGACCTGACGAGCAAAATGTACAGGAGCTCCATCGTGCTGGTATAACATTTGCAGTCTGATATTTTCACATTTACATTTACATTTACTCTAGTAGTCCTTGTAACTCATGTTGAAAAAAATGTAGGTAGTTGTCTCCTGTGAGGCGATTCTTCAAAATAGAAGGGTCAATTAAATAGCTAGCGAGCATACCACACCACACGTTAACCGAAAACTTATGTTGAAAATTACTTTCAACTGTTGCGTGGGGATTTTCGATTGACCATACATGAGAGTTACGAGTATTATTAACACCGTCACGGGTAAATGTTGCTTCATCTGTAAAAAGTATACGCGATACAACACGATAATTATTAAATTTATACTCCGACAAAATTCAATACGTTTAACATAATCTTCCGGTTTTAGGTGCCGTACTCTCTGTACATGGTATGGATATAAGGCTTGCTCGTGGAGTGTGTTGAATACTCTTTTTTTGTGGAATGCAAAATTAGTACCAATTCTTCGTGAGCTGGTCGTTGCATTTTCTTCTACTAAATCCAGAATATTTTCTACTTCTCCTAAACCTTGTCTAGTAGCTCGTTCAAATGTAATGTTGGCACTGGGAATCTTACCATCCTCGCACAAATTGTTAAAAACTCTGATAAACACGTTTCTAGTCGGATGTCTGTGATGTGGATACCGGTGACGATATTCTTCAATAGCAGCTGTAGCATTTTTATTACAGAAACCATAAATAAACACCATATTTGCATATACTAAATTTAAATAAGTATTTGGCATTTTGTAACACTTTAATCACTCAAACTTGAAAATAAATGTTTAATTACTGCCACAATACACAGGCACATTGTCAAGACAACATAGATGTCAAATAGTTTAGAGTCTTGAGCATGGCATACTCTAATTACGTGAAAATTTTGATAAAAGTGAAACGTAGAAAAAAATTTGATATTGCGCTATAACTTGAAAACAAATAAATATCGGATAAGAACATATGGGTTTTTTAGTATTGAAAATACTATTGGGATCGTGTTTACGCAAACTTTGCATTGCATGTCGATGTCGCTCATGTCGATGTCGCTCCGCCGTCTGTCGCGGCCAACAGCGCAATATCTAGATCGGTCTTGTAATATAATACTCTGATAAGACTTGGTAGAAATATAAATATGAATCAGCGTAAAGTCGGCAAGTAAATAATGAATAATGTTTAGTTTAGTTTGTGTTTTAAAGAACGCCATAGTAACTTGTGTTTTATTGAGATAAGTTATAACTAAGGTAAGTTCACGTTATTTAAATCGGAATATTATATCGAAAAAAAAAAGCGGGAGGCAAAAAGTTGGAGCACAATAATTGCATATTACAGGGTCCGCCCAAATTTGGTTAACAAATGGGATAATTTTTTTATTATTGATTTCTCAGAAAATGTTATTGTACCGGGTGATTGGTTATATTTTGCACCCCTACCTATCTCATGAAAATCTTCATGGTCTATTTTGAACGCTTGGGTAAATAAGTATAATTTAAAAACATAGCATAAGTAGGCTTAGACAATATGACCGATTGAATATAAGGCAATTGTTCACCTTGGTTGGTCTGCTATGTGAATATTATTGTTTATAAACAAATTAATATTAATTATTCTTAGAAATAAAACCATACATTTAATATAATATGTTTTAGTTAATATACAGGGTGTCCCAAACGTAATGGGACACAGAGCAACAGCAGGCTCCTTAAGGCGAAATAATGCGATTTATTTAAACTTGCATTATCCCAAAATTGATAACAACCAAGATAAAGGGTGTCAAACTTTTATTTTTGTTTTTGTTTTTTTGGGATTATTTATAGTTCACCTTGGTTGGTCTGCTATGTAAATATTATTGTTTATAAACAAATTTATATTAATTATTCTTAGAAATAAAACCATACATTTAATATAATATGTTTTCGTGAATATACAGGGTGTCCCAAACGTAATGGGACACAGAGCAACAGCAGGCTCCTTAAGGCGAAATAACGCGATTTATTTAAACTTGCATTATCCCAAAATTGATAACAACCAAGATAAAGGGTGTCAAACTTTTATTTTTGTTTTCGTTTTTTTGGGATTATTTATAATATGTTTTAATTAATATACAGGGTGTCCCAAACGTAATGGGACACAGAGCAACAGTAGGCTTCTTAAGGCGAAATAATGCGGTTTATTTAAACTTGCATTATCCCAAAATTGATAACAACCAAGATACAGGGTGTCAAAGTTTTATTTTTGTTTTCGTTTTTTTGGGATTATTTCCTAACGAAATGACATAGGTAGCAGCACGAAATTAAGGATTTTGGGGTTTTTTGAGGTGAGGAATTTAAAATTATCCATAGTTTTTATGTAACCAGTACTGTAAAATTAAAGAACATTTTTTAAACTTTTACAAAATCCAAATTAGAATGTGTGCTTTAATTACATGACATAGGTCATTAAAATTTTAAAGCTGTGTCAGGTATTTTCAATACATAGGATGCTTGCGTAAGGTGTAAGATCTGTGAATTTTTACATTGTTTTCGCGTGTATAGTTCAATCCTGAAATTTGGTCCGTTCCTCCCGACTCACCCTGTATAGAATCGCTTGGACCTGTGAAATAAATTTTTCTGAAATGTATTTTTTTTTTTGAAAAGATATTATGTAGGGAAGATCATAAAAACGTTACGTTTATAGACTGACTATACCGCAGTGGATCAATCGATCTAAAAATTCCTGTTATACATTGTGTACTACTTGGGAGAAATTTTTCGTATAACTCGTCGAATGGACTCTTTAAGCATATCTGTTGAGTTGGGTTTCGATTTATAAACTAAATTTTTGACGTAGCCACACAAAAAAAGTCCAGTGGGATAAGATCAGGCGATCTGGGTGGTCACTCTAATGACCCCCGTGTATCTATCCACCGACACCGCTCAGAAAAGAGCAGCATAATGCGGGGAAGCACCACCCTGTTGAAACTGTAAGGTCACACTTGATAAATCAGGGCATAGAGTGGCAAGAGCTGGAACCAGATCATTTCGAAGAAAATTTAGATATCTTTCTCCAGTGACACTTTTATCAAAGAAAAATGGTCTGGTTACCCTAGTTTCAAACAATGCCCAGTCCATACATTAACCTTTTCATTATACTGGGTGTGCTTTTTTATGAAGCAATGAGGATTTTCCTGTTTCCAGTATTTGAAGTTTTGTGTATCAACCTGACCATTTAAAGAAATCGTAGCAGGCACGTAGGTAGCTTCTCTTCCTGGGAAGGGTACTCTCACACACTGGCATAGCTAGGAGGGGGGGGGGGGAGGGAGCAACAGATACCACAGAGGCGTAAAGCATAAAGAAAAAATGTTCGGACCGCTCCTAAATTGTGCTAAAATTGGTCAATAATTTTATTTTAAAGAATTATTACTTTATCACTTAAAAACGAAAAAAAAATTACCGCAATAATTAATATATTTTTTTTGATCCGTTTATTTAAAAAATAACATTAGTGTAGCATTCGCCATTTCATTCTCTTATTAATATTTCGTTTATTCTTGTTTTCTTTAAAAAGCCACCAAATACTCTTTGAGTAGCAACTACTTACATTTTTAAGTGAAAAGCAAATTATGTGATAAAATGAATGTAAGAAAAAGTATTAAGTACCATTAAAGCGTTATATAACAGGCCAATAACGGGCTGATTACCCCCTAGCTACGCTGGAACTCCTACTTAAAGAAGTGCATTATTTTTTATAAATAAGCATTTAAAAGTTAGCATACTAATAATGGGGTTAATTTAAGGATTAATTAATTATACAAAACTGGCCCTGGAGGAAGGGGTACTATTCCCCGGTGCCTGAGACGTAGATTTATCAAAGAAATAAATTCTTTGGATAATTTGTGCGTGAGTATCTGTTAGCTAAATGATTATTACACAAAATTGCTCTTGCCTATCAGGATCATTGTCCAATAACTCTTGTTCAATTATTGGTTCGTATAAGGATGAAAACGGTAGTTTTGTGGGTAGGTATCATAATCGGCCCATTCGAAGTTGCATCCCGAAAAAGGTGTTGTTACCTAGACTAGAAAAGGTCACAACGAAATTGCATCCCAAACAGAAAAGAGTCACCTGTAGTCGAGTGGTCATTATACCATATAAAATTAATGCAATGTTGCCAGACCCCTATAGAAAGTTTATCACGACAATTTGGTTCTTTTAAATAATTTATCTAATAAGACTGTAATATACAGACTTAGTATAAAATATAGATTGATTGAAAATTCCTAAAGGATCTGACTTCCTTTTGAGCCAGTTCAGTTAAAAAAATATTGGTTGAAAAAAGTAAATTAAAAAAAATGCTCTGGGTAACAACGAACAAACCGGTTACCAATATACCTTTTAGAACCGATTGGAGAATATGTCAAGTTCAGTTAAAAAAATATTGGTTGAAAAAGTAAATTTAAAAAAAGCTCTGGGTAACAACGAACAAACCGGTTACCAATACACCTTTTAAAACCGATTGGAGAGTATGTTAAGTTCAGTTAAAAAAATATTGGTTGAAAAAGTAACTTAAAAAAAATGCTCTGGGTAACAACGAACAAACCGGTTACCAATACACCTTTTAGAACCGATTGGAGAGTAAGTTTGTCAAGTTCAGTTAAACAATATTGGCTGAAAAAGTAAATTAAAAAAAATGCTCTGGGTAACAACAAACAAACCGGTTACCAATACACCTTTTAGAACCGATTGGAGAGTATGTCAAGTCCAAGTTGGATTTTTCTTATCGACAATTTCTAGAAATACAATCTTTTAAAGAAAACGGTTCGACAACACTGTCAATATTAAGCTGAATCTAATCTTATTTATAAAATTCGCCTTCGGGATGCAATTTCGTTGTACCCGGGATGCAACTTATGTGTTAAAATTACTACCTGCCCATTTCTGGATGCAATCTCGAATGGCCGTCATAATCATGCCTGAGATGTGTCCTTGAGCTATGAGAATACTCCCGGAGTGATAATAAATATATTAATTTTTTTCTCCTCAGTAATACCAAGACGACAACTTTTAACACAATCTTTAACAGTACGAAAAGTTCTTCATTTAATTTTTACCCCAGACACTGTCGATTGACTAATTTAAATTTGATAAACATTCACTGACATTTTTTGACGTCTCGAACACAAATAGCAAATTGTCATTGTCAATTCCTTAAAGTTTGTGACTTAAGTTTAGAATGTTGCTAAGTCGAGAAACATAATATCAATGGCGCATGCCAGCGTTAAAGTGTTTATATTTCTTAAACGGTTTATGATAAATATCTAGAATTGATTGCAGAATGTAAATCTGTTAAAATATACATTATCTTCCATTAAAAAAAAATTAAAGTTAATACATAGTATTTTTATGATCCACCCTGTATAATATATTTTTTTCTAAAAAAATGTATTTAACAAAACAAATCTGACGGGTTTGAGCGATTCTTGATTCAGTCGGCGATATTCTATATAAAAGTATAATGGAGTAAATTGGTTTATTGGTTCAGTGGCAATTTGTATACTAGTTCCTAATAACGAAAGGTTGGTTTTTTGTTTTATTTTTTCCAATCTAAAATATTTCACTTTTCCTGCACCAAATACCCACCACAAAACTTTTCGATTGCGATTTGAACTCTAAAGGCCTTGTAAAGTTACAGTTGGAAAGGACCGATTGCTGACACTGAAAGACCTCATTGCTACCAAGGGGTAACAACAGCCCCAGCTGGTTTAGTCTGGCTGTCTTCCTTAGGTGGTAGCTCACATCTGTGACCACAAACCTATATTACACGTATTTAACTAATGTAGATGGGACGTTTAAAAATGTATCCATAAAACAAATAAAGAGATTTAGAAAGAAAAAAAGCATAAAAACAACGATCTGTGGTGACGGTTTATTAGATTTTCGTGGCTGATGGTAGCCAATAAGAATCGACAATACGATGGATCTTTATTTGAATAGATTAATATTCAATTATTCAAGAATACAATTGCAAGGCCACTGTTATTATCGCGCTGAGTTTTGGTATTGTATTTGAATACTTCTAATCTTCTTATTATTATTTTATACAGTGTGTCTACTTAAGTTGGAACCATATGGAATACTTTATTATTATTGGTTTTATGGAAAAAAGTTATTCTTCATAAAAAGTTCTGCATGGTCTGAAACTCAAAATGCAACCTTCAGTTATCAAAATTTCCCAGTCATATACGAGGTAGGTATATCAGAAATTACGAATTTTGCTCAAGAGTAAAGTACCTTTATTTTTGACAATACAGAAGAATGTTATGTTTGAATTAAGCAGGCGCGTAACTACAAGGGGGGCCTAGGGGGGCCGGCCCCCCCCCAGATGTCGCTAGGCCCCCCCAGAAAAAAAAGGCTGACTTTGTAAGCTCCCTACTCGCCTCGCAAATATTACTCGACCATCATTTTTTTATTGGTTAAATTTTCCATTTTTCACTCAAACTTTTTTGGCAATACTCGTTGAACATTGGGCTTGCTTATTCAAAAATTAAATCCCTCGAGCTTCGCTCTCGGGATCCAATCAGAATGAACATATCCAAATCCAACTCGAAAAATTTCCAAAAAAAAGTTTTCGTGACAGTTGAAAAATCTAAACGATAAAAAACGAGGTCTTGTGATATTATTGTTGATTATTGACCAAATTTGGTAACATTTGGGCGTGGTCCAAAAAAATTTCGCCTGCGGCGCATTTCGACTGCGGCGGGCTCTCCGCCGGCCCGCATCTACAGGATCCGCCACTGCAAGTTACAATAACAGGCCCACCCTAGGCCACCCCCAGGTCAGAGGGCTAGTTACGCCACTGATTAAAAGTTATATTCAAATATGCAATTACAGTTATTTAGCATGAAAATTTAGGTTTTGTGATTAGTTACTAATCATTCCGTATTAATTATTCTGGCTTAATACAATTTAACGTAATCTAGGATGCACAGACGTGAAATATTTGACACGGAATATCATAGTGCGTTGGTATTTATAAAATACATTAGAAAAGGCAGCTTTACTAAGTTGTGAAGAAAAAATAGAAAATGTTTTAATTGTTGGAGACAGTTACAAAACACATAGAGACGCAGCAAATATTTTTAATAATAAACATCCACATAGAAACATTGGGCATTCAACAGTTACAAAAATATTAAATAAATTCAAGGACAGTGGAAGTATTAATAATAATTTTAAGAATAAACGCCGAAAAGGGGTTGCCAATGAAGACACTGAATTTGAAGTGACGATTTCTGTCATAGAGAAACAAACATTTTATTGCGCAAAAAGGCCTCTAGAATCCAAAATACTACTGCAAGTAAAGATACAGTAGCAAGTATTATAAAAATAAATAGAAATTATCCATATAAACCGCAATTCGTACACGCATTACTACCAAGGGATTACGATAGACCATTTAAATTTCGTGCTCTGATCCAAGGAATGCTGGAAGAAAACCCGTCTTTTACAAAAAGTATAATTTTTTCGGATGAGGCAACATTTTCTTCCAACGGAACCGTCTCATCACAATATTGTCGCTGGTGATCGGCCGGTAATCCAAACTTTGTAATAAAAAGTCGTATTCGATATTTGTTTAAAAGGAACGTATGGTGTGGAATGTACAAAAATAAATTCATTGGACCTTTTTTTCCCTCGACATTCATGGAAAGCCGCAGATTACTTATAATTCTTAAAAAATCGACTCGGTGAATTTATGCACGAACTTCCGTTACAATAAGAACGTATAAAAATGTGGTTCCAAAAAGCCGGTGCCCCCAACCACAGTACAGTAAACGGTAGAGTACTCCTTGAAAGTATGTTTAATGGAAAGGTCATTCATAGATATTCAGAGATTTCTGTGCCTCCCAGACTAAATTTTCATGCTATATAACTGTAATTGCATATTTAAATATAACTTTTAATTCAAAATAACTTTTTTTTATATAACATTCTTAAGTATTGTAAAAAATAAAGGTACTTTACTCTTGAGCAAAATTCGTAATTTCTGATATACCTCTTATATGACTGGGAAATTTTGATAACTGAAGGTTGCATTTGGAGTTTTTGACCATGCAGAACTTTTTATGAAGGATAACTTTTTTCCATAAAACCAATAATAAAAAGTTTTCCATGTGGTTCCAACTTAAGTAGACACACTGTATAAATTAAAGTTTGCTGCCTAGGACAATAAAAGCCAACATTTTTAAATTTTACTCAATTTTTGGTATGTCTTTTACGTATGATACAATTATTCCTAATATAGAAGGCGACAGTTAAACAATTTATAAAAAAAATAATAAAAATAATATATTTTCTTGCAAACTTGTAGGATTGTTCAGAGGCGCTATCCAGCAAAGTGGTTCACCATTAAATGAATGGGCTTCCATTAAAGATCCAAAACCGTACGTAGCAAGTCTGATCCAACAAATCGACGCGAATGCCAACGTAGGAAGCGACAGTTGGCAACAATTACAATATTTACAAAGTGTGGACGCGAGGAAAATTGACACTGCTTCTACAAGTACAACACCTGTAAGTATAAAATATAGTGGTAGTGCGACGAACAAGAGGGCGTTTTCTTCGGTAACCCCTCATTTAACAGCGTTTTCTAAATATACAACATTATATGAAATATAATACCTCTTATTTTGTTGCTGGAAGAGGATAATAGGAATAATTGTTTCTAATAGATATTAATCCTGAAAAGAGTGAAATAGAAAATTACAATGTTAAAAAAATATGCTGCATTTTTAATATAAAATGTTATATTGAAAAATCAATGCATTACTTAAATGACACAGTTTATTCGAAATTTAAGGGGACAGTTCATAAGTAATAAAGTCTGTTCAATGACCGCTGACCTTTACGTCATATTCTCCATATTTGCGGTACGTCGTAAATTAATTCAGTCAGTTTGATTTACAGCTGGTAAAGGTTATGCTTTTTCTTAGGCTGGATCTACATAAAGACGAATGCATGTGAACAAGTGCATTTTTTCAAATTTGTAATTATTATTTTTATACTGTTAATGAAGTCAGAAATAAGTAGTTTATTCCTGGTAAAAGGTATCATGGGATGAAACATTTTGTTTTTGAAAATCAGTATGAAATTTTTAATTAATTTAAATGAATTCAAAAATAAGTAAAACTCATTTATAAAATTTAAAATTGAATCATATATTTTTTTGTCCAGTGCATCTTTAGTGCGTCAGTCTATAAATTTTGATTAAATCTTTCCATCTTATTGATAAAATCATAAAGACGAAAATATAATAAAAAAATTAAAACACAACAAAATATAGTTTTTTAATAATTAAAACAAATCATCTCCGCAAGTATGATCATCATCAGATTTGTCCAAGTTAATAACAAGGGGAAATGTATCTGAAGCGTCCATACTACTTCCCGTTCCCGAATATAATTTAAAATTTTATAAGTGTGTGTTATCTAATTTTTCCATTTTTCCACTGTTACATTTTCTATGGCTTCATTCGACAGACTCAAAACTACATAATTTATTACAGGATGCATAGAACTTATGTTTCATCATAATAGCGCTTACATTTCGATCAGACTATTTCAATAGGATTCAAGTGGCAATAATATGAAGGAAGTCTTAAAACTCGATGTCCATGTTGCAATACTAGTTCGTCCAACCTATTAAAATAATATTAAAATAATTAAAAAATAAAATAAATAGCGCTGTACAGATTACTTGTAACGTTTGGGTACTATATGCTGCTTTACTATTATCCAGGTTTGATCCTTCATTGCAAATGGTGAAACCGGATTTGTGTTGGTTCTAACCATGCAATAAATAATCTTTTTGACCAACTTGTATTTGGAATTTTTTCAATTGGCCCATAATACTAGGTGGCGTTATCCATGATAATAAGCGACGGTTCTTCCCAGTTTGGTAACACTTTTGCTTCAAACCATTTCTCAAAGCTCTCACTATTCATCCAATCATGATAATCACCAGATTTCAGGCTAGACTTGAATGTCAATCTTGAATTATTCACAAATCCATTTTCTGAACCAGCATGTAGAATAACCGTACATCCTCCTACGATTTTTTTTGACTGTATGAATAGTATCATCTTGCCAACTTCGCCTAAAAGCCCCTTTACTGTCTATCCAGAGAAACAGGTGACAGTTGCCGTTAATATTAAATTCTCTTAAAAATTCGACTTGTTTTTGGGCTATCTAAACGCCTGTTTTTTGTTTGTTTTAATTGTTTTAAATAGTCCGCTAATGAACCAGTGAATATTTCAATACCATCAATGATTTTAAGATTTAGTTGTATTGAGCGAATGGTAACTTGTTCACCTGCTCTATACATTCCATAAATAAGCTCTCTTATGGTATATTTAGGAACTTTGTGAAATTGTCGACCACGGAGATAACAAAATAGCTACATTATTGCGATTCTTAAAATTCACATCCTTCTCTATCCCCTTAGCCTTAATTCGTTGGATTGCTGAACACACACAACGCATCAAAAATTCTCTTAAAAATTCTACTCGTTTTTGGGCTATCTAAACGCCTGTTTTTTGTTTGTTTTAATTTTTTTAAACAGGTCGCTAATGAACCAGTGAATATTTCAACACCATCAATGATTTTAAGATTTAGTTGTATTGAGCGAATGGTAACTTGTTTACCTGCTCTATACATTCCATAAATAAGCTCCCTTATGGTATATTTAGGAACTTCGTGAAATTGTCGACCACGGGGATAACAAAATAGCTACATTATTGCGATTCTTAAAATCCACATCCTTCTCTATCCCCTTAGCCTTAATTCGTTGGATTGCTGAACGCACACAACGCATAAAAAATTCTCTTAAAAATTCTACTCGTTTTTGGGCTATCTAAACGCCTGCTTTTTGTTTGTTTTAATTTTTTTAAACAGGTCGCTAATGAACCAGTCAATATTTCAACACCATAATGATTTTAAGATTTAGTTGTATTGAGCGAATGGTAACTTGTTTACCTGCTCTATACATTCCATAAATAAGCTCTCTTATGGTATATTTAGGAACTTCGTGAAATTGTCGACCACGGAGATAACAAAATAGCTACATTATTGCGATTCTTAAAATCCACATATTTCTCTATCCCCTTAGCCTTAATTCGTTGGATTGCTGAACACACACAACGCATCAAAAATTTTCTTAAAAATTCTACTCGTTTTTGGGATATATAAACGCCTGTTTTTTGTTTGTTTTAATTTTTTTAAACAGGTCGCTAATGAACCAGTGAATATTTCAATACCATCAATGATTTTAAGATTTAGTTGTATTGAGCGAATGGTAACTTGTTCACCTGCTCTATACATTCCATAAATAAGCTCTCTTATGGTATATTTAGGAACTTTGTGAAATTGTCGACCACGGAGATAACAAAATAGCTACATTATTGCGATTCTTAAAATTCACATCCTTCTCTATCCCCTTAGCCTTAATTCGTTGGATTGCTGAACACACACAACGCATCAAAAATTCTCTTAAAAATTCTACTTGTTTTTGGGCTATCTAAACGCCTGTTTTTTGTTTGTTTTAATTTTTTTAAACAGGTCGCTAATGAACCAGTGAATATTTCAACACCATCAATGATTTTAAGATTTAGTTGTATTGAGCGAATGGTAACTTGTTTACCTGCTCCATACATTTCATAAATAAGCTCTCTTATGGTATATTTAGGAACTTCGTGAAATTGTCGACCACGGAGATAACAAAATAGCTATATTATTGCGATTCTTAAAATCCACATCCTTCTCTATCCCCTTAGCCTTAATTCGTTGGATTGCTGAACACACACAACGCATCAAAAATTCTCTTAAAAATTCTACTCGTTTTTGGGCTATCTAAACGCCTGTTTTTTGTTTGTTTTAATTTTTTTAAACAGGTCGCTAATGAACCAGTGAATATTTCAACACCATTAACGATTTTAAGATTTAGTTGTATTGAGCGAATGGTAACTTGTTTACCTGCTCTATACATTCCATAAATAAGCTCTCTTATGGTATATTTAGGAACTTCGTGAAATTGTCGACCACGGAGATAACAAAATAGCTACATTATTGCGATTCTTAAAATCCACATCCTTCTCTATCCCCTTAGCCTTAATTCGTTGGATTGCTGAACACACACAACGCATCAAAAATTCTCTTAAAAATTCTACTCGTTTTTGGGCTATCTAAACGCCTGTTTTTTGTTTGTTTTAATTTTTTTAAACAGGTCGCTAATGAACCAGTGAATATTTCAACACCATTAACGATTTTAAGATTTAGTTGTATTGAGCGAATGGTAACTTGTTTACCTGCTCTATACATTCCATAAATAAGCTCTCTTATGGTATATTTAGGAACTTCGTGAAATTGTCGACCACGGAGATAACAAAATAGCTACATTATTGCGATTCTTAAAATCCACATCCTTCTCTATCCCCTTAGCCTTAATTCGTTGGATTGCTGAACACACACAACGCATCAAAAATTCTCTTAAAAATTCTACTCGTTTTTGGGCTATCTAAACGCCTGTTTTTTGTTTGTTTTAATTTTTTTAAACAGGTTGCTAATGAACCAGTGAATATTTCAACACCATCAATGATTTTAAGATATAGTTGTATTGAGCGAATGGTAACTTGTTCACCTGCTCTATACATTCCATAAATAAGCTCTCTTATGGTATATTTAGGAACTTCGTGAAATTGTCGACCACGGAGATAACAAAATAGCTACATTATTGCGATTCTTAAAATTCACATCCTTCTCTATCCCCTTAGCCTTAATTCGTTGGATTGCTGAACACACACAACGCATCAAAAATTCTCTTAAAAATTCTACTTGTTTTTGGGCTACCTAAACGCCTGTTTTTTGTTTGTTTTAATTTTTTTAAACAGGTCGCTAATGAACCAGTGAATATTTCAACACCATCAATGATTTTAAGATTTAGTTGTATTGAGCGAATGGTAACTTGTTTACCTGCTCTATACATTCCATAAATAAGCTCTCTTATGGTATATTTAGGAACTTCGTGAAATTGTCGACCACGGGGATAACAAAATAGCTACATTATTGCGATTCTTAAAATCCACATCCTTCTCTATCCCCTTAGCCTTAATTCGTTGGATTGCTGAACACACACAACGCATCAAAAATTCTCTTAAAAATTCTACTTGTTTTTGGGCTATCTAAACGCCTGTTTTTTGTTTGTTTTAATTTTTTTAAACAGGTCGCTAATGAACCAGTCAATATTTCAACACCATCAATGATTTTAAGATTTAGTTGTATTGAGCGAATGGTAACTTGTTTACCTGCTCTATACATTCCATAAATAAGCTCTCTTATGGTATATTTAGGAACTTCGTGAAATTGTCAACCACGGGGATAACAAAATAGCTACATTATTGCGATTCTTAAAATCCACATCCTTCTCTATCCCCTTAGCCTTAATTCGTTGGATTGCTGAACACACACAACGCATCAAAAATTCTCTTAAAAATTCTACTCGTTTTTGGGCTATCTAAACGCCTGTTTTTTGTTTGTTTTAATTTTTTTAAACAGGTCGCTAATGAACCAGTCAATATTTCAACACCATCAATGATTTTAAGATTTAGTTGTATTGAGCGAATGGTAACTTGTTCACCTGCTCTATACATTCCATAAATAAGCTCTCTTATGGTATATTTAGGAACTTCGTGAAATTGTCGACCACGGAGATAACAAAATAGCTACATTATTGCGATTCTTAAAATCCACATCCTTCTCTATCCCCTTAGCCTTAATTCGTTGGATTGCTGAACACACACAACGCATCAAAAATTCTCTTAAAAATTCTACTTGTTTTTGGGCTATCTAAACGCCCGTTTTTTGTTTGTTTTAATTTTTTTTTAAACAGGTCGCTAATGAACCAGTGAATATTTCAACACCATTAACGATTTTAAGATTTAGTTGTATTGAGCGAATGGTAACGTGTTCACCTGCTCTATACATTTCATAAATGAGGAGCTTGCGTTCAAAAGCGGCTATGCCCATTTAGGGAAAATGTTCAGGAATCGACAAAAACTTCTCAATGGTTCGCCTTAATATATAGAGATAGCAAGAAAAGTTTATTTATAGTGTTCTAGGGAAGTAAATTGAGGCAATTTGAAATTTTTTTTCAAATCTCAATGGTTCTTGAGAAAAAAATGAAAATTAATCTGGATATAGATGGTTTTGATAGCAAAGCTTTAAATAATCTCAACAAAAAACAATTAAAACGCTAGGAAACATATTTTTATTATAAGACTGGAACACAAAACATATTTTTATTATTAAAACTCAACATACATAACAAAAAAAAACAAGAGAAACATAAAATTAAATAAATAATAAAACCACTTTTGATCGCAAAAAGAGGATATAGCCAGTTTTGATGCAAAAGGCCGACTTTACATGCGATTTTAACATACAAAAATGTTAGAAAGATGAGCACTAGTAGTGACGTAACAGTTTATGTGTTGCCCATAATATCAATATTCTTTAAAAGTTAAAAAGCTGGTGATTTTCTTGATAATTGCCAAATTTACTAGTATTTTACAACACATGATCAAGGAAGAAAAAAGTTATTAACAAACCTTATCTGGTACATATTTTTGTTCATAAGCTTATGTCAAAATTGCAATATAATTTTTATATCGCATTCAAAATTCACTTTCTTTCTAGACTTCATTTTTATAGATTTAAAATATTTTAGGCTTTAACTTTGCCAGTAGTTGAAGTTCAACATGACGGAGCCTTCATCACCCAGACTATGTACGAAGCTTTCGAATCTGGCAACATCAACCAAGTTCCAGTTATTATCGGATGCAATTCTGAAGAAGACGTCTTCATATTACAGTGTAAGTGTATTTTCCTGCAAGCGTGTGGAACGTGTAACTTTTCGTTAAATTAAGGCAATTTTTATTTCTCAAACATTGTTAAGCATTACAATCATTAAGTTTCTACGTCAGCTTAATATAATGGTTTAAAAAAAAACATAATACGATTCATGTAGGTAAGATCAGAAAATGTCTATAGCTATGGCATAGAATGTGTGACGAAAACCGGGGAAAGTGGTAAAAACCTTATCTCCTTCCAGTGTTGTTAAATTTAGCTTGCTCAAAGTTTTCATCTAACTCTTTGGTTGTAGTTATTTTAATGTTGTAGATTTGAAAAAAAAATGTTACTCTTGCGACAAGCACCTTTTCCACATTTAACCTTAGGTATTTGGAAAAGTGTTGCTTTTTGTTAGGAAGAAAACTATAATACCATTATAAAATGCAAGAAGGTAGATATAATAATATGGAACATGAATTTTTTTTCAGCAAACAAATACGTTAAAGAACTTGGACGTGGTTATGACGCAAATCTTCAGACACTAATTCCTGGCCGCATAAATACTGCAGACAGTAACAGAGATCCAATGGCTAAACAAATTAAGTCTATTTACTTAAACGAAAATGAAAAATTCGAAGATAGTGCAGCAGCTGTAATTAGGGTAAGTTTAATAGAAAACCTTTTGCGTACACGGAATCTATACCTACTAGAAATACCTATTTTTTAGTTTGGAAGTGACAGTGGATTTACTAGAGGGGTAATAAAGCAAGGAGAACTGATGTCTCAGCATGCAAGTGTCTACTTCTACGTATTCTCCTATGACGGTGAACTAGGTGGCTGGAACAAGAGTGTCGAAGGTAATGATACCTTGTTATTTTTTTATACACTTCTTGTCAGTCCGGTCCTGGCAACGAATCACAATATTAATTAAAAACTTTATTTAATGACTAGATTGGCGTCGTTCAGGATATTCTTGTAAGTAAATTTCAGCTCTAACTCTATTTTAATCGGCACAAGTAAAAAATTCGAATCATATCACTTTTTTCTTCGAAAAAGCCTTTTTTGTGCAAAGGACCAATAACTTATCGCCTTTTTGATAGCACAGTTTAACACTAGGTAGAAATCATCCATATTTTAAAATTTGTTTAAACGCGTTGTATTGCTTAGATTCATAAATCATAGCACACTCTTTAAATATTCAAATTTGGGTATTACATGTATTACTTAAATACCTAACATGAACTTTAGACAAACTTTTTCATGAAACTTATTTGTAATGGTTTTAAATAAAATAAGGTTTTTAATTAATATTGTGATTCGTTGCCAGGGCCGGACTGACAAGAAGTGTAAAAAATATGAATTTAAAAAAATAAGCCAAAACAATTCATCATTATGAGGGTTTAAAAATAGGTTAAAAAAAAATCCAGGTCCGTATTTAAAAAAGTAAAATTGGTGATGGCCGCTCGGAGACGTAACGGCGGCTTTAGTATAGTAACGTCATTTTGTAGAGGAGAAAAAGTGGCAACGACAAAGTGTCTTTTATTTTTAAATAGCTAGTCAAATGAGCTCAAGAAAAAAATAAAAACAATTTTGCAAAATTTCGGTTTTTTTCGAATAAAATCGGAAGTATTCGGAATTTGAAAACTTTTAAAGCGGCATTATAATCAGCACCGAATTGCACAACTTTGCCCCCATTTAACCGTTTCTCTAACTCCTATGATTTCCGATATTCCAATGCTGGTATGTCGAATTTGTAGCACCCTGTATTGTTTGCCATATTTAAAAAAAGACATGTTTCGTTATTTATTGTATTATTAAATTACAACAATTGTTTATTTGAAACACTTCGAAAGTTGGATGATTTTTTATATGCCAATGCAGTGTTCCGGCTTTTGCAATCAATTTTCCGAATTATCTCTAGTGTGATGTTTCAGATACACATACAACATATTCTATGTACTAATAATTAATTACCCTATCTTTCTTTTCAAAAATTTTAATAATAACAACAGGGTACAGCAGGCATACGGTAAAGTTCTGGAGGCGCAATAGTAAGAAATATCTTAAAATATACTACAATTCTCATAAATATGAAAAACGTAGCGATGCCCTTTAGCCAATAACTTTGTTTGATGCGGCTATAACTGAACTTTAAAGAGTTTTTGCCTACTTTTAAAACAAATGTTATAATTTAAGTTTATTTAAAGTATTATTTTGTTTTTACAAATATATTTAAGTAAATACAAATGATAGCCACACTTATTAAACAAGATTTTAAAAATTTTATCCTTGGGTTTCATCTTAATTCTTAAAAGCAAAAAATAGTATATTTTTAGAATTATCCTTTTCTGCAAAACAAATAATTTGTAGTTCTGTTGATTGAGCCCAGTAAATCGACTGTAGGATAAGGCATAGTGAATATTTAGTAACTGTTTGCAATCCATAATACTTTTTAAGTTGACCACTTTAATTGTCTACAAGTTAACTAATTAACTTCTCGAAACAAGTTTTTAAAAAACAAATTTTTATTTTAAAAGACAAGTTTTACGTTACAGAATTAAATTCAGACTAATTGATTTTACAAACGATTGATTCTAATTTTCTATTATGTTGAAAAACTGCTGACGGTGCTGGTCACTGTCCTGTTCATCCATTGCATGCTCATGTTGTTATTAAAGCCGGGTAATTGTATAATAAGTTAATTATGTTTATGGATCATTGGGTCCATAACTTACATAAAGGTCAAGAAATTTGCATTGCTCAACTCTGTGAATAGGATTGTCATTTGGTAATTAATATATACTTTAATTTTTAGTTTCCATACGTTGCCATACATTGCTTATATACAGGGTGGGGACTTTAACTGAAATAAATTCGATATTATTAAAACCGCTGAAGTTTCGCCTACAAAATTTGGTTTGTGTATGTTTTGGACCATGCGGAATTAAAAAATGATATCGGCGCTATTGCCAGATTTTCCAGTTTTGCGCTACTCGTAGTAATTTTGTTATTTTAAATAGAATGCCCAATTTATTTTTATTGCAGTAATTTGGCCGTGTCAAATTTAGTATAATCCCAAATTTACAAAATTCTATCTTCACTAGTTGCTGAGCTATGGCAACACTGTATTTCCATTAAAAAGTACCGGGACGCTTATTTACCTTAAAGTAGCGCTACCTTGGTAACATCTCCATAGTTACTAATTTATTGGCAAGCTTCAAGAAAAGTTCTTGTCGTGTCAAAATGGCTTATTTAACTAAAACCTTAAAAATAGAAATTCTCATGATGATCGGTTTCGGGGACCACCAACGTAACAGGTGAAAGATATTTGGAATTTTTGCAAGAAATTTTAGTACCAGAACGGATTGAGTCATACCCCACCGGAAATAATAACTTGGAAGAAATAATTTTTTCCGCACTATGCGGCTAACGTGCGGAATTACGTGAATACCGCTTTTCCTGGCAGGTGGATTGGACGACGGGGAGCTATTGAATGGCCAGCAAGGTCGCCTGATTTATCAGCCTTAGATTTTTATTTATGGGGTGATTTTAAACATAAAGTGTATGTTATAAAACCTACAAATATTGAAGATCTAAAATATCGGATTATACTAGAAATCAGATCTATACCACCTCAGGTTTTACACCGCCTACAAAATGAGTTTTATAACCGATTGGCTTTTAGCCAAGAAGTCAATGGAGGCGCATTTTAAACAACTTTTGAAATAATAAATCGATATAACTAGTTTCGTGTTTTTGTGATTTTTTTGTCAAACTTGTTCGAGTTAAATTACCGCCTGTGGCACACAGCTGAGAAATCTGACAACATGCCGATATTATTGTTAGTTTCTGCATGCCCAGAAACCCCCAGATAGTAAATTTTGTAAGCGCAACTTTAACGGTTCTAAAGGTAGATAAGCGTTCCTGTAATTTTTAATGGAACTACAGTGTTGCCATAGCTCAGCAACTAATGAATATAAAATTTTGTAAATTTGGGATCTTACTAAATTTGACAGGCCCAATTTACTGCAATCAAAATAAATTGGGCACTCCATTTAAAATAACAAAATTACTGCGGGTAGCGCAAAGCTGGGAAATCTGGCAACAGCGCCGATATCATTTTTTAATTCCGCATCGTCCTAAACCCCCACATACATAATTTTGTAGGCGCAACTTCCAGCGGTTTTAATAATATCGAATTTATTCCAGTTACTGCCATACAAATACGTACATTTTTTGTGCATATTTCGGCAGAAGTCAAGAACGTTTATTTTACATCTTTAAGTAGTATTAATTGGTTACTTGTACATAACAAATTTTGTATTAAATAAACGTCTAAATTATTATTATTATTAAATTATTAATTATTTAAGACCCCACCCTGTATATATTTACAACACTAGTTACAAAAATCTTGGTTCCTAAATATTTTATAATAGGTGTGTATTATAGGTGCAGAAAAAGTAGAACACGGAGAAGACTTGCATTATATCTGGGTTCACAGAGGCACCCACAGCAACGAAGATTTATCCCAATATCCACAGTCTGATCAAACAACCAGTCATCGGTTTATTAAACTGTGGACTGATTTCGCCAAAAACTTGTAAGTAGCTAAATAAAAATGTTTAGAAACTTTACAAATATAAGTAGTCAATGTTAAATTAACTGAAATTCAGTAGCGTTTTTTTTTCAATTTGAGTCAGAAAACACATAAATGCTCTAAATTTCCCGAATATAGATTTGTCGAAAATTGCCCAATATTTAAGATGGAATTATCAACGTCATTCAGTCTATTGCCAACCTATAACCTATTTCGCGTTATTTTTTTAAGTTTATTATTCTATTAACTAGCATTTAAATAAAATCAGTATCGTCGGCACATTACTTAGGTAATATCTGATATACTACAAAAATATCAATTTATTTCATTGCTAATTTTGGGAGAATTGTATAGTAAAAGAACAATGACATAATAATGATAAAAAAAATCTTACCCGATATTTTTCGCTATACAATTCTCCTAAAATTAGTTATAAAATTCCTTGATATTTTTTGAATATGTCAATTATATAGTCGATACTCATGTTATTTAAATTTTGTGTAAAAGCTAGAAAACATAAATAAATCTACGCGAAATAGGTCACATGTTGGCAAGCATGTTGATACTCCCACCTTAATGCAACTGCATTAGAAAAGAAGTTTAACGGTTTGAGAGCTATTGTTACCTAATCAGAAGATGGAATGACGAAAAATCGATAAAAATATTTCCAACTTGAAAATATCTCAAAAATCAAAAACCAAAGATGTTAATCAGAATCGATCCGCAAGCACCAATAAACTGCTAAGTTAATTACCTAAAACTTTTCCCATTGAACTGTCTTTCTCTTTCTTATAGTTCCCGAGTTCGCAATAGAGTCAGCACCAATTTCGGGTACCCTGTATATGTACATGTAACGACTTAATTGCTACAAAATATAATTATTATACAAATTTACAATTATACATATTTTATAATTTATTAATTGTGGTCTGAGTATGTATGAAACGGAAGCGCTAAAATTTTTTTGATAAATCAGTGACAAATCGCAAAGTATATAATATTCGTTTTATTTTGGATAACTAATAAAGTCTGTTAATCTTTTTGTATCCGACAATATAATACACAAGAAAACACAAATTTAAGCGAGTTTCAAACTAAATAATTTTCATAGAATATGTCCATTTCCTTGTGTTTTTTAGGAACCCAACACCACAACAGTCAGATCTTGTAAAAGTCACCTGGCCAACTGTAAACGCCAACAATTACCAATACTTGGACATAGATACAGAGCTGGAAGTCAAGACCACTCCAAAGGTTAGTTATGCTGGATGGAAGGCGGCTTATGAGACCTATGCCCAAAAGCCTTACAATACATACTAGAAGAAATTGCTATTTTTAAAATGTTACTCTCTTAATAAATATCTTAAAATATAAATGATTTTATTCTAGCTATATACAATATACAGGGTGTTTCATAATTGAATGCTGATCCTAAAGAGCAATAATACTTGGATGATTCTAAGAAGAATCTTTATATAACATACGTCCGCAACCGCTTTAATTCTGAGATACAGTGTGTTGAAAATTAACAAAAACTAATTTTTTTCCCACTATCTCTAAAAGCGCTTTGTATTCTATATTCAATTTTGGAAAAAGCAAAGTACCTACGCATAAAAATATAAGTTTTTTTTTTTTTTAAGATGTCACTGTTAACATAAAGATCAAAATTTTTAATCAAAAAAATGTTACGCCAAAAATGTTATTTTTATAATAATTGTTCTCTATCTTCTTATAAAAATGGTCAGCTGATTTTTTTTATTTATATCATTTATTTGCTTGTCCCTATGCAAATTCAACCTATAAAAAGTAGGAGTATCTTTTATTATAGCAACATCTAAGATAAAGCCAGTTTAGTACACCGGCACCGATACCAAAGCCTTGGCGAGGTATGACGCAAAGCACGCATTAGGCGTGCAGAGCTGAAATAATAAGACGTGTGGTCTGAAGGTTTATGTTTATATGCCCATGATGCGGAAACCGCAGTAAAGGCCGGGACACACCTATCATGCACCCTTCCGATCCGACTCCGATCATACAGTCGGACGAGTGCCTGGACCGCTATTCTCCAATTTAAGAGAAGTGAATGCTCTCTCGCGCGAGACCATCAACTTCTCTTAAATTGGAGAATAGCGGTCCAGGCACTCGTCCGACTGTATGATCAGAGTCGGATCGGAAGGGTGTATGATAGGTGTGTCCCGGCCTTAACACGGGGAGTTTAGTCGGTAGGCCGCCCCAATTAGGGCGTTGAATCCGACAGTACCTTGCCTCACAGGGTCTCTTTACCCTTCATCTTACCGTCGTTACCCTTTTTCTCTTCGAAAAAAAAAGTATGCTGAGAACACATTGAGTTGTTTTATAAATGTAAAAAATTTTGACGCTTTATTGCCAGATACGCGACATTTTTTTCGGACATATTAAGATTTTGGTTTACAGCCAACCTATTCAAACTGAAGAAGAATTGCGAAATTGCATAATAGTTTCCTGGAAGCTATAAGGAATACTTTAGAAAATTTCCAAAAGGTACGTGAGTCAATAAGGAGGGCTGAAGCGTGCATACTTGCAGGTGATGGACATTTTCAAGAGTTAATTTAATCTAGGTGGTTTTTATGGGTTTAAGGATCTTAGGAAGCAAATGAAACCCAAATTTTAATTTGCTGACGTTTCGGAAAATATATTTCTTTCCTCAGCGCTCTGAAACAATAGGATTCTTTCTTAGGTTTCAACAATAACCGATAAAAATACATAACTGATTTGTTTAAAAAAATGACAAACCTTATTTTCAATAACATAACATAACAGAAACTAGAGTAACACAGGTACAAGTAGGTGTCATTTCAATTACTAATTGTTTACGGTGCCGTTTGTTACGTGTCCCTTTTACTATTATGTGTCCTAATTTTATCTTTTTTTATTTGTTTTTTACCATTGTGACTCGTGGAGCCCACTTTAACTGTAAGTTTTTGCTATTTTTTGTATGTTGTGTTGTTGATTTTTTGGGTTCACCCTTGGTCCCCATTTTATTTTATTTTAATGCGGGAAAAAAAATAAAAATGACACCTGCTTGTAGCTGTGTTACTCTACTTTCTGTTATGTTATGTTATCAAAAATAAGATGTGTCATTTTTTTTAAACAAATCAGTTATGTTTTTTATCGGTTATTGTTGAAACCTAAGAAATAATCCTATTGTTTCAGAGCCCTGAGGAAGGAAATATATTTGCCGAAACGTCGACAAATTAAAATTTGGGTTTCATTTGCTCCCTAAGATCCTTAATCCCAAAAAAAGTCTATTGGATCATTAACAAATTTTATTTTGTAAGTTAATTTAATTTTTAGTTGTAAGTTTAAAAAAATAAAAAATATTTTTTTATGCATTTTTATGGTTCCATATACAGTGTGACCAGTAAAGTCCGCATCATATGAGATTTTTTTTTATTAATAGCTTTATTCGAAATTTGACTTTGGTATCAAATTCTGCTTCGATCGAGATGAAAATGAAGCACGAAACGTGATTCGCATTATCTGTCAAATTTTAATTTTGTCCAAAAAATAATTAAAAAGTGGGGTTATTTCTAAAAGTATCGAAAAAAGTTATTAGAATAAATTTTTTTCAGCTGCATAAGATAATTTTGATTTTTTACCCATATTTTGCAAATTGCGCCACTTTTGCAAAATAAACTCACGCAACCTACATAAAACTTCTTAGTTTTGACAATGCTTTATTTCAGATACATTTTCTTTTAAGTAGCGCCATATTAAATGTGTGTCTTTCTACAAAATCAAAATTGGGCTAATAACAATTTTTCGCATGTGATGCAAAGTTTATTTGTTTTTGACCCTGTATAAGGTAACTTTATAAAATAAGGAAAACTTTTTTTGTGTCTGAACGTAATACACGTTAATATTCAGATAAAAAGAACACAGTGGCATCACTAAGGTGTTCCATTAAGTGGAAAATAAATTTTAGTGATGGGTGAAAAATCAAAATTATCTTATGCAGCTGAAATGCGATTCACGTGACTACTATTTTTTGCTTAATTTTCATCTCGATCGAAGCAGAACTTGATGCCATAGTGAAATTTAGAATAAAACTTATAATTAAAAAAATTCCCTATGATGCGGACTTTACTGGTCACACTGTATTTGGCATCTTACGGGTGTTTTGTGAACTAGATATTAGTTTCAAGTTCTACATCAAAGTTTATGAAAGTAACGCGAACTGTTTTGTCAAAATATAGAGTAAAACGTTGAGTGTTACTTGCTCTGCACTTTCCTGTTATAATTTATCTATGGAGAACTAGAGGGTAGGAGGCCGATCGACAATGTCAGCATTTTCAATTTCTGTCCCGGTTTTTTGGTTAATTAATAATAAAATTAAATTTTTAGGGTTAGTAAGAGATGAAGCTATTAATTGGAGTGGACACATTGAATATATTAAACAGAAAATAGTTGCACCAGTGAGGATTTTAAAAAAACTCAGTTTTTTGACTCCAAATTTTATGTTACGTCCTATTTATTTTGCTATTATTCACTCTCATTTACAATTTTTATTTATTTATTATTTAAGTACACTACAGAATAATATATTCCAAATGGTACACGAAAAATATAACAGAACAAACCATAAATGTAAAAGAGCAAGTTACAAATTTAAAATGACATGTATCGCTAAGCAGATAAATAAATTAACAATCACAACAAATAGAGTAAGCATTATCTTAGGTTAATCGTTTGTTTTAATTTAGTCAAACTGATGCAAAAAATGTCAATATATTGAAAGTTTATATTGTAATTCACCAAAAGGTTCTCCACAATGTTGTACTTCCCATAGTTGGCCCTGTGAGTCCTTACCGAGAAGAGTTGATTGATTCTTGTGTTTCTTTGTGGGACTCTGATTGCGACCAGGCTGAAAAGATCTTCGCAATCAATCATATTATTTATCACTTAATATAGAAACAGAAGCATTGCATTTTCTCTTCGAGTTTTGAGTGATTTCTGACCACATAGCAGTAGTTTAGTGCTATAACAGATGTTTCTTGATGGAAATTGATGTTTATAGAGTAGGCACTTTAAAAATCTATTTTAAACCTTTTCTAGGCGTTCAATGTAACTTTGCTGACGTGGGTTTCATATCACAGAGCAGTATTATTCAAGTACGCTGCAAACTAGTAAGTTAAACAAAGTCGTAATTGCTCTAGTGTCTTTGATGTATTTGGTGTTTCGTTTGATAAATCCTATTAATTTACAGCTTTTCGAAGTCATGCTGTTTATATGTTTTTTAAATGATAGACTACTTTGGAAGATAACACCTTGGTCTTTAAATTCATTTACAACATCGATAGGAGCACCACTTACGCGATATTGTGTGATGACAGGATTAGCTATTTTATAGAAGCTTAGAGATTTACATTTATTAACACTTAGGCTTAGAAAATTTTTGTTGCACCAGTCCACAACTCTGTCCAGATCACGCTGCAGACTGAAAGATCCGCCAACTATGTTGTAGAACTTCAAATCATCGGCGTACAGTAGAAAATACGATAGTAAAATAGCTATTTATGCCATCAGTTACGAAATGCCTAATTTTGTGTAACGCGTGAGATTTTTGCGGAACGAACGAAGTGAGTTTCGCAAAAACTCACAAGTTACACAAAATTTCATTTCGTAACGTATTGCATACAAGATTTTTTCTAATTTTGAAGAAAGTAATAAAAAAATAAAATTTAATATAATTGATAAAAATTTGGAAAACATAAATTTAGTTTTTCTAATTTTGACATATAACTGATGGCATAAATAGCTATTTTAACTTGTATTATAACAGTTTAATAAATAGAATAATTCTTTTTGTCACTAATTTTGAAATACATTTTTCGTCACCAATTACATAAAATTTTACTTTATGCAACTAGTTACAAAAAGTAAGACGTTTCATAATATCAATCAGTTTTAAAAAGTGTTACTTTATATGTCAAAATTAGAAAAAGCAATTTTTAATGTCATTGATAAATAGGGAGAATAAAACAGGTCGAGGTGAGATCCTTGAGGAATTCCAGATCTCATTGCTACAGTTTTTGAGACTACACCACTCAGGCTAACAACCTGTGTCCTTCTTCTCAAGTAGGACCCCAACCATGACAGATAAACTCCGGTAACACCCATCACAGCTGGCTTTCTCAGAAGCAGAGAATGGCAAACGCTGTCAAAGGCTTTGCTTAAATCTGTGTAAATGACATCAACCTGTTGTTTATTTTCAACTGCATTTACGAAATAGTTGTGAAAAGTAGCGAGATTAATAGTAGTCGACCTTCCTCTGTAAAAGCCATGCTGCTGCTTGACTATTTTCCTTTTGAATGTTTCAAATAGCTCGTCAGTGATAATTGCCTCAAATAACTTTGGAAGGGCAGATATGATCGAGATGCCTCTATAATTGGCTATGTTGGTTTTATCACCTGACTTAAAAATCGGAATTAATGATGATTGTTTCCAAATCTTAGGAAATTCCCCACAGTTGAACGACAGCTGAAAAAGATCTCGCAGGGGAGCCACTTACACTGAACGAAAAAAGTACGTGATTTTAATAAAAAAGTACATCAAATCAGTGAACGTCAACATTAATTTTCAGCCGATGACGGGTGTCATTGATTCAATGAACGTTCGTACGTAAATTTTCCTATTCCTCAAGTTACGATTGTTGTACGTTGAATCAATGAACAGTGAACATGGATCCATGCTCGCCGTTTATTAATATTACGAACGATGGACATTGGTTTAATGTTTGCTGTACGTTGAATCAATGAATAGTGAACATCAATCCATGCTTGCCGTTTATTAATATTACGAACGATGGACATTGGTTTAATGTTTGCTGTACGTTGAATCAATGAACAGTGAACATGGATCCATGCTCGCCGTTTATTAATATTACGAACGATAGACATTGGTTTAATGTTTGCTGTACGTTGAATCAATGAACAGTGAACATGGATCCATGCTCGCCGTTTATTAATATTACGAATGATGGACATTGGTTTAATGTTTGCTGTACGTTGAATCAATGAACAGTGAACATGGATCCATGCTCGCCGTTTATTAATATTACGAACGATGGACATGGGTTTAATGGTTGCTATACATTGAATCAATGAACAGTAAACATGGATCTATGATCGCTGGTTATCGATATTGCGAACCGAATTTATTGGTAGTTAATTACTTTACTAATGATACAGTCTTCGTTAAAGATAATACAATTTAGTATAGTATTTTTCAAAAATAATGTCTCTACTATTTTTTTACTTATTGGTATAGAGACTAAGTAATTTTGCAATTTTACAAACTCAATAATAATAAATTATCTTGTAAAAAAACTTTATTCTTTTACCCAATCGCTTTTAAATCTATTTTGGTAAATTCTATTAAAAATGTTTTCAATAATTTTCCTTTTTTCTACAATATGGTCAAAACCTAATTTAAGCTTTTCAAGAAGAATTAGCTTTTAGGAAAAATAGAATGATAATAATAATTAAAAAAGGGTTTCTTTAAAATAAATACTTGTTTAGTGACTAATTTTTTTATTATAAAATGGTTTCACAAAATAAAAGGCTGAATAGCCGACTTTTTCGCTTTGAGATTTACCATGCGCTCTTCTATTTCCTGCTGGGTTTGCACAAAATAAAAATGATTCCTGTGAGTCCTTGATCGTGTACTTCGTATGCGTTGTCTTGCCAGTAACATTCCTTGCACAAAATTTTGAGGATAATACTAAATAGCCATGAATCGCCCACAAAATTGAAGCGTTTTTCCATCTGAAAAAAGAAGAAAATAAAGAAGGTATTAGTATCTAAACCTTATACCAAAAGATAAAAATTGACTATGAAGGTTAATGTTAAGGGGAAATGTATAATTTTTCTTTTTGAATTAGATTTATAGGTAGCTGTTGTGCTGATGTTATAAATATTTTCAAAAACTATGCATAGGGCAAGTACCTATTTGTACTGAAAAGTATGTTTCATACCACACTAGAGATAATTCAAGGAATTTAACGAAAAACCCGATAAATGAAAATTAATTTTAAAATTTAATTTCAATTTTCAGCCAAAGAAAAACTTAATTTAGAGAAGATCTTGTAAAGGAATAATACCCAATTTTGTATAAGAGTACAAAAAGACGTTTTATTCTATTGTAGTGTAGGTACTATCAACCGGACATAGACATTTTTTTTTTCAATTATTGTTAACAATATTAATAACAACTAAATAAATTTATTTAGGTAGCTAGTACACAACTAGGTACGTAATTAATAAACAAGCTATACTATAGTAAAAACAATATCTATTTGTGCTACTTTTGAATCATTATTCCTAAAAGTGTCAAAGAAAAATTTTAACAAGGCGAAAAAAAATTACTTTTTACGTCCTAATCGTTTAGGCCATAGGTACCTACCTATACCTATAATCATAATGTTATACTATTAGACCAGGGTCAATAATTTTTGAAACCAAAAAAAATAATAGTAGGATGAAACCCATTGGAAAAGGAAGAGAATATAACAAAAATAAAGGAAAAATAATTTGCGGGCGATCCGAGGTCGGGAAGTGGAAGGGGGTGAGTTTTTAAGGGTAGAAAACGATTTATCTCGATTTCCGGAAAAACTACAAGTTCTATGGAAAAACGTTAAATGGCAAAGTTGTAGGTAATAAAAAGGTCTAGAACTTTTGTATTTACGTTTTTTTTACAAAACCTCAAAATTTATGTGAAAAATTCAAGTAACCAAGTTTTTGGTTTTTTATTTTTATCTTTTACAAAAAAAAATTTATTTTCACAAAATTTGGTGAAAACTTATCTTTTTATGTCCCAAACACACTGTAATTTTTTTGATTTAAAATATTTATTTTTTTACCTTATTTTGACTTAATATCGAAAAAGCACCCTAATTTTCAATCGAAAATTCTCACGTCAAAATATCTGCTTTTATAAAAAAAGTCGGTGGGCTTTCTGTTCCTTAAAATCTCTACTTTCTGATGGTGTAAAAAAATATACATTACTACGGTAAATGTTCTCAAAAAATGCAAAGAAACGAACGTCTTATTAAATATTAACTTTATTAACTTATTTGGTTGTTAATAATTATAGTAGTATATATTTCGACTTGCAATTTTTTGTTTATCGATGTAACATGGAATCTTACGTTTTTCGAGTAATTAAAGTATAAATTTTAATAAACAGCTCAAAATTGTAGGTACATAATGATTTAAAAAAAAAATTTAGATTCAAGTTTTTTTTTTCGTTTCTTTGCATTTTTTAAGTATTTTTTTTTACACCATCAGAAAGTAGAGATTTCAAGGAACAAACAGCCCACCGACTTTTAAAAAAAAGATATTTTGACGTGAGAATTTTCGATTGAAAATTAGGGTGCTTTTTCGATATTAAGTCAAAATAAGGTGAAAAAATAAATATTTTAAATCAAAAAAATTACAGTATGTTTGGGACATAAAAAGGTAATTTTTCACCAAATTTCGTGAAAAAGAACTTTTTTGTAAAAGATAAACATAAAAAACCAAAAACTTTGTTATTTGAATTTTTCACATAAATTTTGAGGTTATGTGAAAAAAGTGTAAATATAAAAGTTGTAGATATTTTTATTACCTACAACGCTATTTAACGTTTTTCAATAAGACTTGTAGTTTTGCCGGAAATCGAGATAAATCGTTTTCTACCCTTAAAAACTCACCCCTTTCCACTTCCCGACCTCGGATCACCCGTAAATTATTTTTCCTTTCATTTTTGTTATATTTTCTTCGTTTTCCAATGGGTTTCATCTTATTTTATTATTTTTTTTCACTTTTTACCATTTTCAAAGGCTTCAGCCCTGGTCTATATTATAGCAAATGTGTTAAAATAACTAGGTATGTTTATGGGCATTATTCGCACAGAATAAACTACTTTTACAGTTTATAGGATTTATTACTTACATTTCTTCTCTGGGAAGACTCAGGCATCAGGTGCTGGGATCGGCGGTTCTCCAAATGGAAGAAATCACGGCTCTAGCCTGGAGCGACATACATAACTTCATAACGAGGTCGGGACGCTTTGGCGGAGGCCAAGGTGGTTGGAGCGACTGGGGGAAGACTCTGGGGTAGGCAAAAAGGATCGCCGTTGGACTTCTTGCAAGATTTCGGAACCCCCATCAATTACTACTACTAATACTACATTTCTAAAGTTCGGTGTATTTTTAATAGCTTGTATCACTATAACTTCACAATTTCACAAATCACACTGTAGCAGAAACGCGCTTCTACCCTTCAACTTTATAAGACCAACTAACCAAAGATATGGGCTTTTAAAGATTTCTCACCAAAAATTGGCGCGAATACAAAAAAGTCTATGACAGCGTTCGTAATATTAATGTTCGCGGTAGTTGATCCAATGTACGACAGCATTAATATTGGCGCGTAGTTTAAAGTTAATGGTCGAGTTCGTAAAATCAACGTTTAGTGTTCATTGAAACAATGAACACCGTTTATTAATTTTTAATGTTTGCTGTTCATGGATTTATTAAGAAAAATACATTGTTTTAAAGATGAGGAACATAGGTTAATAATCGGTAAACGTTAATTCAATGAATTTTTGCATTGTATTAATAACAAAAATTATTAATTTTTGATGTTTTCAGTCCATTGGTTAATGTTGGCTCGTTCATTGTTTCAATGAACTAAGTTATAGGTCTATGAACAGAAATCATTGTATTAATGATCGGATTCATAATATTAATGTACAAAAAATTGACGACCACCGTTTATTAATTTTACGTACAAATTTTTTTTCTGTGTAGGAGTTACAGCAACGTTTTATCAGAGTATTTGGTATGCCATCCAGGCCTGTTTTCTTATTATTATCAAGAGTTTTTATCTTATTTATTATTTCATCGGTAGTGAAAGTATGATTGTTAAGGTCTGCGATGCATTCGACCGTCGACGTGTCCAGTCGAGACAAATCCAAACTTGAATGATCAACAAAACAAGCCTGGAAATAATCGGCAAAAACATCAGCAATCGCTTTTGGTGTTGAGAGAGGCACATCTTGATAATTCATCAAGGATGGCAATGCAGTATCCTTGTTTAAGGAATGTATGTAAGACCAGAAATGCTTTCCGGGATCATTAGTTCAGTCTTCGAGGCGAAAAGCAAATAATTTAGATCGATTTGAAGTTTGCATTCTCTGCGCAAGAATGAATATTCCTCATAGTTTTCGGTTGTTTGGTATTTCCTGTATCTTTTGTAAGCCTTTTTCTTATTAGCTATAAGCCTCTTCAGATTGGAATTAAACCAAGTAGGATACTTATTACCTTTGATCATCCTGGATGGCCCATATTGCTCAATTGCATGATATATGTCGTTGTAGAATTTACTGAGAGCCACATTTACATCATTACCCGTTTCCAGGAAGGACCAGTCCGCCCCCGAAAAGTAATCGCCCAAAGCTCACTTTAACTTATATTGCTACAATAGACAATATTCAACTAAACTTTTATATTAAAATTTTAATATTATGTCAATTAAGGATATTCACTTAATGCATATTTTTCTTTGTTCACAAAATTATATCAAAAAATAAACATTCAAATGTGATGATCAATAATTACAGAAGTGACGTACATGATCATTTAACTAGAACTGTTTTTAATATTGATTTACCTTTAATACACACTAGTGCAGGTCAGAACTCCATTAATTTATTATAAAAATATGAAATTCAACAACAAAATAGCCCAAGAATAAAATTTTTTAAATATAAAACGTTTGAAAGATTAATTATTCTTTTCAAAATTATTTAAAAATGAAACCTATCTAAACGATATTATTAGTTTTATTATTTCATTAAAAGAAATAATAATTGAATAATTTAATACATATTTAAATATTTTTATTTTTTTTATTGAATATTATATTTATATTATTATATTTATATTTATATTTATTGACTTACCTTGTATTTTAATTAGTTATATTTAACAATTACATTATTTTAGATGTTATTAGTAAATAATCCCTCATAAAAAAATGTTTTGGGGGATTTTTATTAAAATAAATAAAATAACACAAAAAGTAAGTGCTGTGAAAATTAATAAAAAGTAGGGGTTTTATTTTATTAATTTAGACCATAAATTCTGTAAAATGTCGGTGACTCCTTATTTGCCTTTCTGAATAAGTGCCGTTTAAAAAGTGAAAATGATGTTTTTATGACTTTTGCTAAAAAATAAAATAACACGTTGAAAAATAATAACAAATTTCACAGCTGTTGCGTATTTTATTTCCAAATCGTCATTGGCCAAAATGGTGCGTATTTTCTGCTAGATTTTCTAGAGTGCAGCGGCCTTTTGTAAGGCGTGTATTCAGAGGCAAGCTAATAGTATCACCAGATGTAAGTAATGAAACGAAAAATATTGCTCCCGTCGAGACTTATTGAACGATATTATGAATAGTACCTACCCGTTAGCGGGTTAGCGCCAGCCTGATTGCTCCCTTAAATGACAGTTATTAACGTGGTAGGCTTTACATGGTTACACATTTATATACAGCGTGTCCAGAGAAGTTCTAGACATATGGGAATTTTTTTATTGTTCATTTTACGAAAAAAAAGTTATTCTTTATAAAAAGTTCTGCTTGATGCGCAAATAATATTGACATATCAAAACTTAAGATATCATGTAGGTACAGGGCGGCAAAAAAATATAGAAACATAGAATTACGTTAAGAGGGAAGTACCCTTAATTTTTATTTTAGAACAAATAATATAAGAACATTTTACTAAGGACTACAAAACGCTGTCAGATATAAATTTTTCGTTGAAAAATTTTAATTTACAGGGTACCATTAAAAAGCCTTTGCAAAATATTTTTTTATTTTATGTCTTTAATTTTTACCTGCAACAATTTCGCAACAACTATGTGCAATACTATAGTAACGAATATTGACATGTAATTGGTTTCCAACAAGAGGTTATAAATACTCAACGTGTTTTTGATGGTACCCTGTAAATTAATATATTTCAACGAAAAATTGTATCTAACCGCGTTTTGTAGTCCTTAATAAAATTTTCTTATAACAATTTGCTCTAAAATAAAAATTGAGGGTACTTCTCTCTTAACGTAATTCTGTGTTTCTATATTTTTTTGCCGCCCTGTACATGATATCTTAAGTTTTGATATGTCAAGCAGAACTTTTTATAAAGAATAACTTTTTTTCGTAAAATGAACAATAAAAAAAAAATCCCATATGTCTAGAACGTCTCTGGACACGCTGTATAAATAAACGACGATGTTGAAACTCATTGCGTTTGTACCAATTTGTCGTTCCTGTATGGTTTACGATATCGATATCTTTTATAGACGACATTGTAATTTTTGTAAGAAAACAACTTCAAAGCATCTCGCTTGATGCATCCTCTATTTATTAATACACATTGACAACAATTTGTTTTGTATCCACTGATAACTGATTTCATTTTCTTCTACTAGATGCAGGGCGATAATTTTCCCAGGGGCGCCACATAATAAGAAACTAGTTGAACATTAATATTTCTATGCACAACAGAATCAACACTTCAACAAATTTCTCAAACACACAATACACAAGCTTTCTCAAGACTGATTATATATCCTTATTGCACCAGGCTTGTCTCTGAGGTTAATTAACAAGGGTGCCTAACCTAAATAACAGTTGCAAACGCCATAAACTTATCGAATACGGGGTGAACCTACCTGTTCTTGATAACAAGAACAACATTTTTATGCAAAATTATGGTAAACAAGTGACATTATTAAAATTGTAAATTTGTCACCTTGTAGGCCATTTAAGTGTACAACAATGAGGTTATATTACAATAAATGATAGGTAGCAAAAGCCAAGACGATATACTTTACATCTTATTTGAAATGATTTACACGAATATAAAGGAGAGCAACGTATTTGGGAGCATTACGAGTAACACAGTTTCATGGAGAACGTTCCTCCAATAAGATCTGCAGTGGATGCGGTTTTACTTCAGTGTTGCGCGGAATCATTACCTCATTTAGCATCCCCACTACTAGACCAGGGCTGAAGCCTTTGCAAATGGTAAAAAGTGAAAAAAAAATAATAGTAGAATAAAACCCATTGGAAAAAGAAGAGAATATAACAAAAATGAAAGAAAAATAAATTACGGGCGATCCGAGGTCGGGAAGTGGGGGGCGGTGAGTTTTTAAGGTTAGAAAACGATTTATCTCGATTTTCGGCAAAGCTACAAGTCCTATGGAAAACCGTTAAATAGCAAAGTTGTAGGTAATAAAAAGATCTACAACTTTTGTATTTACACTTTTTTCACATAACCTCAAAATTTATGTGAAAAATTCAAATAACCAAGTTTTTGGTTTTTTATTTTTATATTTTACAAAAAAAAATTTTTTTTTTTACAAAATTTGGCGAGAACTTACCTTTTCATGTCCCAAACACACTGTAATTTTTTTGATTTAAAATATTAATTTTTTCACCTTATTTTGACTTAATATCGAAAAAGCACCCTAATTTTCAATCAAAAATTCTCACGTCAAAATATCTGCTTTTTTAAAAAAGTTGGTGGGCTTTTTGTTCGTTAAAATCTCTACTTTCTGATGGTGTAAAAAAAATATACATTACTATGGTAAATGTGATGAAATCCCCTTTAAATCCTACCTTTAATTATATTTAGAACAACTATTTTCGCATATTTTTTGCGATCTTTATGTTTTATCGATTTGTAATTTTTTGTTTATCAATGTAACATGGAATCTTACGTTCTTTGGGTAATTAAAGTATAAATTTTAATAAATAGCTCAAAATTGTACATATTGATTTAAAAAAAAAATTCGGATTCGATTTTTTTTCGTTTCTTTACATTTTTTGAAAATATTTACCATAGTAATGTATATTTTTTTTACACCATCAGAAAGTAGAGATTTTAACGAACAAAAAGCCCACCAACTTTTTTAAAAAAGCAGATATTTTGACGTGAGAATTTTTGATTGAAAATTAGGGTGCTTTTTCGATATTAAGTCAAAATAAGGTGAAAAAATTAATATTTTAAATCAAAAAAATTACAGTGTGTTTGGGACATAAAAAGGTAAGTTCTCGCCAAATTTTGTAAAAAAAAAAATTTTTTTTTGTAAAATATAAAAATAAAAAACCAAAAACTTGGTTATTTGAATTTTTCACATAAATTTTGAGGTTATGTAAAAAAAGTGCAAATACAAAAGTTGTAGATCTTTCTATTACCTACAACTTTGCTATTTAACGTTTTTCATAAGACTTGTAGTTTTGCCGAAAATCGAGATAAATCGTTTTCTAACCTTAAAAACTCACCGCCCCCCACTTCCCGACCTCGGATCGCCCGTAATTTATTTTTCCTTTTATTTTTGTTATATTCTCTTCCTTCTCCAATGGGTTTCATCCTTCTATTAGTTTTTTTGGTTTCAAAAATTATCGACCTGGTCTATACGCTCAAATTTTGGATGAAAGAAAATAGGGAGCACATACAAACCAGTTGCTTCTACTTTGAGCCGATCTGGAAACTTTGTCGCTACTCATGCTCCCAAAAGTATTGCTCTCCTCCATGTACTGGTGGTCGAATTGGCTCCGGTGTGTACCTACTTAAATCTGTGTGTGTGAAAGTAATCCCTAGACATGTGTGTGGGAGAGTGCGGGAAGGCGATGACGAAGATTTAGCGCTGTGAGATTTGCTTTGAAAGTGAAGATGATTATAACTGAAAATGTCATCGTAGCAGTAAATAGTATATTACATAACAAGTGTTGAAAGTGGTACCTACTAAATGAGGAGGTATTTAGCACGAGGCGTTAGCCGAGTGCGGATATTCTCCGAGTATAAGAAAATCACTTTCACACGAGTAATGTACACAATTTTTCCTACGACCATACAAAATAATCAAAAAGAGTTTGATTTGTTTTTAATAGTTTGTACGTTTCTCGTACACGTGTTAAACAAATTTTTTTAACACTAGAGTTGAAAAATTTATTTCAACTCTAGGGTTGAAAAAAATAAAAACAATGCCCACTTACATATTTTAACTTATCTATAGATTTAAATAAAAATAATAACTTTTTCTCCTATTTGCTTACGCACATCATACCTACTATCTATGTACAGTAAATAAATTTCGTTTCTGATTCATATACATACAAAACATACAAAAACAACAAAACATAACTTTAACATTATAGAAAGATAGAGATGGAGTTAAATATCGATAACTTGTTAATTATTAAAGTTCTATCTATATTCGATTTGTTTTGAATATTGATAAAATAAATGTACTTACATAAAGCACATTCACCATTCACTTGTCCCATAACCTTAAACATTGTGTGGATATTTTTATCCCAGATAATTGTAAAATTATAAATCGGTATTCTATTTCTGCTCTATAGCTGCCCTTTTTTCTGTGGATCAACTCAGTTGACATGTTTGGTGGGTTGCCTGACATATTTTCCCTTTTTGATATAATATTATTATTTTTATCATAAATACTCTTAAGTTCCCAAAAATAACAAAAAAAAAAACGAAAAAAAAACAGAGTTTTTTTATTTGCAGTAATGCCCTAGGGTACTTTACCCCACCTAGCACCCCAATTCGCTCCAAACGTCCCGTAAGTTTGTTATTTTTTCAAATAGTTTTGCTGTCAAATTCGTTGGCCATCAGCTGTTTTATATTTCAACACACGAATTGAAAGAAAATATTTCAACACGCGTGTGATAGTGTAAGTTTTGTTTTATTTGAAAAATTTTAGAAAAAATAAGAAGGAACAGATTATCTTTAATTTTATTTCTTTTCTATTTAAATACTTACAACAATTATTTAATTCAATAACTTGACAATTGATATAATTAAATAAATCGTTATTTACTCTCTTGAAAACGAAGATAATTTTCATACTACCTTCATATATAGTTAGATAAACTTCAATTTAAATAATAACATTTAATTAATAATACCTAAGTTTATAATCGTGTTTCAAGTATCAAAAAAACAATATGCTTGCTAGTTTGGTTAGTTATCTAATAATATTTAATATCGTCAATTTTGCCGTAAGTAATATATTTACTTAATAAAAGTAAAGTACAAAATAGTAAAGATAAATTATAACGACTTTTTAAAATTACTAGGTTGGCGATGATCTAGTGGTCCAAGTAAAAAATGGTCAAGTACGTGGAAGGATTCAGACAACAATTACGGGTAGCACCTATTATGCATGGCAAGGCATTCCATATGCTGCGCCTCCAACAGGATCTTTAAGGTTTCAAGTAAGTATGCAGTAACCCAGTTAGTTAAAATATGTTTTCTCTAGCAGTTCATTAAGTTTAAGCAGTTATTCCATTTACTCAAAACCCTTTAAAATCTAATATATTTCAAGATATATTTGTTTTTTAAGAAATATTGTAGAACATTTTATTCAAGGTGCTCCACATAGGATGACCCATGACCCATTATCCTATGTCAGAATGTGTAAGATCTACACTAGGGTGGAGTGAATTTTTTTGCTTCAAAATTCCATAAATCCTATGTGTTGAAAAGTTCCCTTTTACTACCAGTATTAACCAAAAAAAATCTCTGGTCAATCAACCTAAAACGTCTACTGCCCAAACAGCTTTGAAATTTGGCATTGTCTCAATATTGAAAAAAATATATATAATTTTACATTATTGTCACTAATATCTTATAAATACTTATTACTGAATATTTACATAAGGCGATCATTATAAAACGCTTCTGGAACTAAATAACAACCCAATTTAACAACCTTGAAAAAATATTGCCTGTTGTTTGACACCGACAAAACTACAAAAGTACTGGAAAAAAGATGGATGCGTAAAAATAAAACAGAACAAAGGAGGATGAGTCATCATTATGATCATGATCAATACGAGGAATCTGAAATAGGCAGACCATACCAAGCAGTGCTATCTAATCTAGAAGAAAATACTTTAAATATCAATTCTTTAGAAGAAATTGCAATTAAATCAGAAGATAGGGTCAATACTCCTTCAACTTCTCAGATGAGAATAAAACTGCTAAGTGTATCACAGGCATGTGACAGAACTAGTGTATTAGATAGGGCATAAGCAATTCTCGTTAGTGCAACATTAAAAGATATGGGCATACTTACTACAGAAGATTCATCAAAAATTCTCGATCGCAACAAAATTCGAAGGGAAAGGATAAAAGCCCGAGTTGACCTCGAGATAAAATACCAAGAGGTAGGTTCTGAATCGGTTAATAGAATTTATTTTGATGACAGAAAAGATCAAACGTTAGTTCAAAGTAGTGAAGAAGGAATTCCGTCCAAGAAAACAAAGATTGAAGAGCATAATATAGTCCTAGTTTCAGAACCAGGATCCAAATACATTGGTCATTTGTCTCCTGCATCTGACAGTTCGCAAAGCATAAAGAGAAGCATTCTAGAATTTTTGGAACATAATTTTGATGTTTCTAAGTTGCAGGCTATAGGTTGTGATGGTACAGCAGTTAATACCGGTTCTAAGAATGGAATTATTATACAGCTTGAGCTTTCGCTAGATCGATCCCTACAATGGTTTGTTTGCCTATTACATGCAACCGATTTCGTGGCGAGATAGGAAAGCAATTGGAAAAATGTGAAACCTTAAAACCTTCAAATTTTGAAAGAATAGAAATTACTTTGCCTGAAATCACTGCTGATCAACTTAGCATCGACCAACAATTTCTATATCAAATTTGTAATACCATTTCAAAAGGTTACATCTCCTTGAACTTGTCGAAAAGAAACCCAGGTAAAGTGGCTCATTCCAGATGGCTTACGACCGCAAACAGGATTTTACGATTGTATGCTTCCAGACAGACAGAATATGCGATGAAAGTGTATGCCACCATTGCCACCACATGGTTTGCAATTAAAATGCAACAATCATATCGACATGGGAGGTAAGCATCTATAATCAAGATTTTTACCAGAAGATTAAAAAAATGTCATAAACCTAGTTATTCAATGGAACGGCTATTTTGGTCATCCTGAAAATCTATTATTAGCTATGTTGGCTGATAGTCGCAAGACAGTGAGAGAATTGGGCCTGAGAAGATTATTGAAGTGTAGGAAAACAGCAAACAAACATGAAATCAGGAAATTTAAATTGCTAGCTTTTAATGTTGATGCTGAAGACTACATGGATATGATTGACTGGCAGTCGACAACAATAACAGACCCTCCACTAACAAAACTTTTTTTCAATGAAGAACTAGAAGAAATAATTTTAGATGTTCCAGAGGATATTAAAATTTTAAAATATGGAAAGGTGTATCAAATTAGTAACAGAAGCGTCAGTTGCTGCATGTGGAAATACACCTAGGGATGGATTTATAAGGGCACGAATTACTTCTAGAGCTAGTTTGCCAGTATTCGAGACAAAAAGTCAATGCCTTTAAGTTCTTAATGCAAATTAGTCGCTAAAGTACATATATAAGGGTGCGAGGGCGGTGGAACTCAATAAACAGCTACATCCACGTGGTGAGTTCTGGGTTATTTCAATTAAATAAGCATTAATTTCAGATTTCTGATGGAAATAAGCGAAGAGCTGCATCACAGCAATAATAAAATATATATCTTGAACTCTTAAAATTTCAAGGTCAAATGGGCAGTAGAAGATGACAATATTTTGAGCTTCTTTTTTTTTTCTAGAATTGACCATTATATTAGGCAACTTTTCCACATATAGGCGAATTGATTTAAGGAATTTTTTTTCGATGCCTTTTTATAGTATAATAATAATTAGTAAATAATAAGTATATTATTTTTATGTCCACAAGGTGTTTAGTTTTTTCCATAGACTTCTTATAGAATAGACTAAGCCATTCATTCATGAATAGCCTGTTTGCTTGTATCAAACATTCGCATATGTGAAACAAAGACAGAAGAGAGATAGCGTTAAATTTCCTACTCCGTGCGGCATTGTAATAGCTCAAGGATTCGGAGCGATTAGTCAACACCAGCGGCAAGGATTTATTTATAGTATCACAACTGGGTTTTGTGACTGAGACTTTTTAGGTAGTCTCGGGGATCCTACCTTAATTGATTGAAACTTTGCCAACAGTAAAATAAAAAAAGTTCCTTTTTGAAAACAAAATAAATATTTATTATAAACAATCAACGAAATGACATAATTTGGAATTTGTGAATACATTAAAGAATTTAGCATTTTACCCTACAGAAAAACATTGTTACGTGATAAAACCATACTTACATTATTATACTGGGTGTCAACATTTGAAGGGTCACTTACAAAGTTCACATTAGTGCGGTTGGGACTCGACCCCCTCGACCGTTGACACGCGGGTCTATTGCCTATAGCTTTTGATTATTCAGCAATTACGTACTGTAAGTTCAGCCGTTATACAGGATACAGGACGATATACAATTTAATGAAGAAAATGTTGGAAACGGAATTTAATTGCTTAGATAAAATGAATTCAAATTTTGGTTCATGATATATTCCTCCGGCCTTAACCCTTTGGGGCTTAGTGGTTTCGCACAAGTACCACCTTTTTAATATCGGTTCTGCAGCGTCTTAGTGGTCCCGCAGAGATGCCACCGTTGTATTTGTGTTTCTCGAAGCGACATCTCATGGTTCCTTACTAAACGAAAGCGCCGATTTCAGTAAAAACCGCCATAAATAGATGGTTTGTTGGTCTGCCCGTAGTGCACGTTACTGCTAGTTGTTTACAAAGCGATTTTTATTATTATCAAGAAAAAATTGCTGGAAAGGGGTCCGCGGACCACCATTTGGGAACCGCTGACGTAGAGAATATCATTTGTACTTTGAACATATTACTTTGGTATGCTGCCTTGCTGTCTTGCAGTAGTAAGTAAAAGTACTTTCATTATTGAAAGAGAAATATATTTTTTATTTTGTTGAAATTCCAGGATATTTGCTTCCTTCTTTCACAAGGGAGTCCTAGGTATATGTTATTTTACACTTAAGTGTGTCAAATTCCATAGAAAATGAGTAAAAGATATGCATCTTTTTCTCATTACTACACCACTAAATGGGCAAATAATACAGATTATAACCTTACCGGGTTAACAGAATCTAATTTTCCACAAATCTGACACTGACGTGCAATTTTGTACTTGTAACAATAAAATTAAAAATCCCTTACTAAAAACAAACACAAAACACGTACAAATATGAGTATTCCAAAGACTAACGATAACGTAAAAACAAGTACTACGATTACTTACAGAAAAAAGAAGGGTTTGTTCGATTACTACAGATTTTTTTGTTGCTACCCGTGAATGGCCGATGCGTGAAAAAGGAAAGCGAGGTTGCCGCTATCACTCTACATTTTGTCGTCATGGAACTAAAATAAGTACGTACTAAATAGAAAGACCTGAAATAATAATGCTGCAGGTTGCCCTCGGTGAGGTCAGACTGTGGCTCGATAATAATCTACTTACCCTCAATATGTCAAAGTCTCATTATCTGAATTTTGGACTGAGTAATAAAAGCATCCCCAACATGGGAAAACTTAAGATCCACACTGAATCATGTATAACTGAAAATAAAATTTTGGATTGCGAATGCCACCCAATAATAGAGCAAAGGAACTCCACCAAGTACCTCGGTGTGTATATCGATCAATCTCTAAAATGGGATGTTCATATTCAAGAACTAACAAAAAAAAATTAGAAAAACAATTTATAAATTCTATAAACTTAGAAACATCTTGTCTAAAAAAGTATTAAATACTGTCTATTGTGCCTTGGTGGAGTCAGTGCTAAGATATGCAGTGGTGGCTTGGGGATGTGCGTGCAAGACTCTGTTAAAACCTCTAATCATTACACAAAAGTATATTATTAAAATTATGCTAAATACTTCAATTCTTACACCTACAGAGATCATTTTTAGTAATAGTAAGATTCTTAGAATAAGACAACTATTTATATTATCAACCTTAAGGTACGCAAAGAAAAGAGGATTGACTAGAGACCTTGTTGCTCATCCATTCAATACTAGATCTGTAACCTCTTGTAGTTTGAATATTCCTAATGTTAAGTATACATCAGTCCAAAGACATTTTAGATATCTTGTGCCAAAGCTGTATAATTTGTTGCCATCTAAATGTAAAGGTTCGGGAAGGGACTGTGATAATCGGGTAGTAACTTGGGTTAAAGAAAACTACAGTTATATAGTGGACAAAGTTCAAATTCTTGCAGATTAGAAATTTATTTCAGGCTCAGATCGATTTTTTTTTTGTTTTGTTTTGTATTTGCAGGCTAAACGTGGCTTTCTCTTTCTTTTGGTTCTCTTTAATTTTTGTGTAAATTTTAGGTATTTTATAAAGTAAAAATAATTGAATATATATGTATAACAAAGTGAATACTTGCTGACCTTATAGGAAGAGTACAAACAAGCTTTTAAAAAAGCTTAGGTACAAATATCTTTAAATAATTATAATAAAGAACAAGTATTTCACAGCTGTGATAATTATCATTAGAATAACTTTTGTTTCAATGTTTTGTAAAGTGTACATGTACATTTTGTATGATCTGTATTTGTATTTTTATTTAAATAAATATGAAAATATGAATTTAAACCAACAAAACAAAAATGTGTTCTACCTATCTAATAAACGATTGTAATTTATCGAAATTGTACTTGTAAACCGTGTATTTTATTGATTTTATGAATCTGATACGTGACTTAACAGTTAGTTTGATAAAAGCGCTTCTTTGGATACATCACACGTTTTTTAAGATGGTCCAATGTTGCCAATTTTACGACATTAATAATTCTTTTTTTTTTAACCTAACATCCTGTATACAGGGTGTTACAAATTCAAAGTAATAGCATTGCTATCTCGGTCACTATAAGAGATAGAGAATTGGTTAAATGAAGGCAAAGTTGCGCATTTTTGTGCTGAATAATAAGCTAGAAACAAAATATTAAAATTCCGATTACTTCCGGAGATATCCGAAATAAACTGAAAAAATCATTTTTGGTTTTTATTTATTTGCGACCTTATTACTAGTGATTTCAAAAAACCAAAAGCACTTTTTCATTGCACTTTTTTATGCTCTTCAAGAAACTAATTTTATTTTTTAGATACGACGTTTCGTTTTTAGATACCAACATCAACATTAATTTTTTAAATACGGACCTGCACTTTTTATTGCATTTTTGAGTAGGTTTTGACGTTCCGAAACCAATAATGTATCGCACTTGTCAGTCACTTATTTGCTGTAGGAGTTATTTGAAGTTTTTTAAAAATTAAAGAGTAGGCATTGACATTGAAACATCAGTAGTGTGCGTTGACTTTGACAACAGATTTTCATAAAAGTCACCTAATTAATTAATTTTAAAATATTTTTAAAAAACTGCAAATAAATCCTACAGCAAACAAGTTACTGACAAGTGCGATACATTTTGGAACGTCAAAACCTACTCAAAAATGCAATAAAAAGTGCAGGTCCGTATTTAAAAAATTAATGTTGATGTTGGTATCTAAAAGACGAAACGTCGTATCTAAAAAATAAAATTAGTTTCTTGAAGAGCATAAAAAAGTGCAATGAAAAAATGCTTTTGGTTTTTTGAAATCACTAGTAATAAGGCCGCAAATAAATAAAAACCAAAAATGATTTTTTCAGTTTATTTCGGATATCTCCGGAAGTAATCAGAATTTTAACATTTTATTTTTAGCTTATTATTCAGCACAAAAATGCGCAACTTTGCCTTTATGTAACCAATTCTCTATTTCTTATAGTTACCGAGATAGCAATGCTATTACTTCGAATTTGTAACACCCTGTATACACATTCTGAATTATGCAGAATTTATTTCTCTATCGTTTAACTTATCATGCCATATACCCGAAATTAACTAATATAATAACTAAGAAATGGCAAAACTTTTAACTGCTATTAGGATATTTATTTTAGGCTGCTGATTCTTTTAAAAACGTCTGTAACTTCAACATATTATACCAGGTTCGCAAACGAAGCGGGGACGGAAGATTAAATATTTTGAGGAACTTATCAAAAATACTAAAACAGCATGATATAGACTTAAAAGCGGCATATTTTAATAATATTTGACATTATACAGGGTAGCTCAAAAAATTGTGGCAAACTTGTATTGTAATTCATTATTTTATAATTTTTTAAAGTTTTATCATTATAAATATCGGAATAAATAAAATTTTATCTGAAGAAAAAGGCTTACAGCCTTAACTAGAACTTAGGAGCAGCCAAACTGACTATCTCTCATATGTCGAATAAATCACCGACAAAATGAGCTAAGGAGTCTAGAGGATCATAACGATAACTGGACATCGAACGTGTCACATTGCCAAGCCAGATCACTGATGAGCATTCAGAATCAGAAACAAGGATGACCTCACATTTCATTCTAAGTGAGGTCACATTCGATGTCCAGTTAAATAAAATTTAGTTTCTTTATCGCGAAATAAAAAATAAGGAATGCCATTTAATGTTAGGTTTTAAAAATGGTATTAAGAAAATAAAAAAAAATAAATCATGGCAACTCGATTATAAATAAAAATAACGTAAAGTAGGAAACATGTAGGCTTTTAAAGTTAATATCAAAATAACTAAAGTACGATAAACTCTAAAAGGTATCAAATTGGTATCAGTAAAAAGGATATAAAAAGGGCTTTCTAGAAATCAGAAAATATTAAGGGCGTTCCATTAAAAAAAAAGAGAGATTTTTGTATTTTGTATAATAAATGCACCGAGCACAAATATTTTTCGTTGGAAAGATAGACAATATTCTAAAATAATTGTTTTTCAGTTTACTATTTCATTTAATGGTTTTTAGTAATTTTGAAAATGGTTACTAAACTGAGACAATTTTTAAAATCAAATCGTTATTCTTTCTAAAACTACTGATAATAAACCCACATAACTTCATATTAAAATGATCAGCCCATGTTTTGGGCTAATGATATACAGCATGTTCCATTTAAAAGAAATGCAAGTTTAGTCCGCCATCTTTTTTTGAGCCACCCTTTATAATGTAAAATATTTAAAAAATATGCCGCTTTTAGGTCCATAACTCATGCTGTTTTAGTATTTTTGTTATTGATAAGAATTTATTCTTCCGTCGCGGTTTCGATATATCTGATTAAAATATACGTTTTCATAATAATTACTTTATCCGACTTATATGAATTCAGTTGGAAGGGCTCCTTTAAGAAAAATATTGCAAAATGGTGTGGTTGTTAATAATAAAAGAAATCGACATAAATGTGTTCTAACCGAAGAGATACAATTAAAAGTTCTTTTATATTTTGTAGAAAATGAAGAAAGTTCTAAGAGAAAAATTAGAGATAAATTAAATAACATAAATAGAAGCGGATGTGTAAGAAATGATATAGATAAAATTGAAGTTATATACTTAGACGAGATGCATTTAGTGTGCGTCTTTTTAATTATAGTTTTAGTAATATTTTTGTCATTTCCTAATAGTAATAAATAATCAAGATATATAAGCGATGAATAAGATACACTTGAATATATCGCAACTCTAACTTTTTTAGGCGCCACAATCTGCATCAAACTGGACAGAAATAAAGAACACAACCAAGGATTCGAGCGCCTGCTTTCAAGTCAAAAATGACTCGCCTCACGAAAGTGAAGATTGTCTCTATCTTAATGTTTACACTCCTGCAAATAAGGTACTATAATAGAGGTGTAATAGATAAAGCAGGCACAAAACGTTTTTTTATTTGGTGTGATCCTAAGAATATAGAATATAGTATTTTTATAGTAATTTGTTTTAAAGATGTATTTCTAGTTCACTTGCATTTCAAGTTCATTTGATTTAAAGATGCCTTCCCGGAACATTTGTTTTAAACACGCCTTTCTAATTCGCTTACTTTACAGGCACACTTCTAGTTTCTTAACTTTACAGATGCATTTCTAGGTCATTTGCTTTAATTATGCATTTCTAGTTCATTTTTGCTTTAAAGACGCCGTTCTAGTTCACTTGCTTCCAAGCAGCTTTTTTAGTTTATTTGCTTTAAAGACGCAGTTCTACTTGCTTTAAATGGTACTTTACATCATTTTCTTTAAACACTCCGTTCTAGTTCACTTGTTATAAAGACGCACTTATTCGCTTTAAGGATGCCTTCACAATTCATTTGCTTTAAAGATACCCCTCTAGTTTATTTGGCTTAATGATGTACGTATATCTAGGCCGATTGGTTAAAACAACGTTTTCAAAAATATTTATAATATCAGCTACATCAGATACATATACCGTGCGATCAAAAATTATTTGCATCAAAGGGGGCCTGGATTAAAAAAAAAGATCGATCACAATGATATGGGGACGATATATCTAACCAAATCTAGGTTAAAATTTTGTCAAATTCATATTATGCCATGATATGACAAACTAATGAGTAATAAAATAATTAGACAAATACAAACTTATTTTTGGTGTTTACAAAATTAACAAAGTAAGAATATACAGAAAGAAAAACAAAAATAATTAGATAAATTGCTGAAATTGGCCACCGCCATGCTCCAAGCATAAATTCATACGTCTCTTGTAATTGTTCTTAATTTTCAACTAGTGTTTTAAAAATAGTGTTTTTTAAATGAGGAAAAATGAAGTAATCCATAACCGTTATACAAGGTGATCTAGGTGGGAATTCAATGTCTGATCGAAGACTGATCAATCTGTCGTCGAAAAAATTGCGTAAGTAGTTAATTGTTTCGGCGGCTGTATGGGCGGTTGCACGGTCCTGTTAAAAATATCCAAAACATAGTTCGTCGTCAAGTAGTTGCTCCACAAATGGATTCAAAATATTGTCTCTATACCGCTGTGCTGTAACTGTGTCATGGAAAAAAATAGGACAAAACAATTCTTCTTCGGGAAACAGCTAACCAGACACCAATTTTTTGAGGGTGCAATGTGGACTCTACAAAAAAATGGGGATTTTCACTACTCCACATGCGTGTATTCTGAGAATTCACATAATCGAAGTGGTGGAACCAGGCTTCATTCGAAAAAAATGTCAGGTCTAATAGATTATTTCTTTCCAATAAATTTTGGGTAAACCATTGAGAGTAAGTAATTCCTGAGTCTTTCAAAATCTGCAGCTTGTATTTCTTGGAATACTACTTACACTTTTTATGGGGAAATAATTTAGCTGCTTCTTAAGAATAGTCATGCATGTTAAGATAATAAGATCTTTCCACTTCTTGGGACAGGCGTCTAATACAATTTCTTGGTGTATTTTGCATTATTTCACGAACGTTTGCAACAAGTTCTTTTGTTTTTACAGATGGTCTTCCTGCTCCTTTTTTGTGTTGTATAGAACCTGTTTCCCTAAACACAGCCACGGTTCTTTTCAGGCAATGATAAAAATCCCGAGCAATAAAAGCAACATGAGGAAAATGTTCGTGATAATAGTCCATGCACAAACCCGGATAATATTGCACTCACCATTTACTCTAACCCCGTTTCGAAAATACGCTTCAACCATGAATGTTTTGTGCTGTTCCGTAAAGCCCATTGTGTGAATTGTTCAATAAATTGAAAAAATTGGCGATGAATCAAATTACTTGTAGCGACTGTCAAAGATGACGGAATAACTGATTGTTAATTCAGGTAGTTACTGACAGTCAACAAGTATTAAGCTCTACTGCTAAGCATTACGTCCTTAGATGCATGGCCCTCTTTGATGCAAATAATTTTTGCTCGCACGGTAGAAAAATTGCAATGACCTAGAACAGGTTTGTCGAAATCGACATTTGCATAACTGAGCGAGGTTGAAATGCTTTATTTACATCATATTTCTCGCACAGATTTTTTTGACATCGAAAGTCCATTAAGTAGCCTTTTTACACTTTTTAAAGGGATCTGAAAAATTGTCGGTGATGTTCTGGATCTATGGAGGGGCGTTCAGGGGAGGTGCTTCTGCCTTTGACGAATATGGACCAGATCATCTTGTTGCACAAGATGTTATCGTAGTTACTCACAATTACAGGTACAGTAAAATGGGGAGGCCAGCGAATTTTACCTGAACTGATTTATTCATAAACTAATTTCTACTAAAAAACTCTCTGTTTATGCAAGAATTCGATTTAGAATTAACCACAACATGAATACCAGAAATGAAAATAATTGGGAAATACCAATACGTTATATAGAAAAATATAAAACTTCTAGGACGAAAGAAAGATTTGGTTGTACGCCATCTTTTAACCAATTAAACATCTTTGTATGTAGCGTAATTTTAAAAATTTTAAATATAGAGACAAGCTACAGCTAAATAGGGGTAGGAATATACATATATACCAATTTTTAGACTTACACCAGTTTTAGTTTCTGAGATACAGAAATTAATATAAAAATTTTACCCCCTTAGGGCCAGATTTTCGAAAAATCTCTTTTTAGTGGTTATAAAGAGAATACATCCTCGAAATTTCATGATTCTAGGAGGATTAGTGGTTTAGGTTGGGCGTTGATGAATCAATCAGTCACTACAATTTTATATAATACTATAGAGAGATAGAACAGCTTATTAACTGAAGTCAAAGTAGCTAAATAGAAAGATATACATATAGTTATAAATACATTTTTAGAGTGGGTCCATTTGGCTTTCTTTCCACTGGAGATACAGTTGTCCCTGGCAATGCTGGGCTTAAAGACCAAGCTTTCGCTCTTAGATGGACTTACGACAATATTGCAGCGTTTGGTGGAGATCCAGAGAAAATTACAATTTTTGGCCAAAGCGCAGGTTCGGCTTCTGTGGGATATCAACTATTAAGTCCGATAAGTAAAGGTGAGTTGTAGAATTGTTCACAACGTCAGGAATTTTTAACATCTTGGAATAACGTCAGTTAGTTAAAAATAAATGGTCAATTGGTCAAATACGTGAATTGATCTACTTTCTAATCAGAACTGTAATACCACTGATCCTTTTTATCCTCTTAAGTAGTAGTAAGGTATAATGTCGAGTCAATATTTTAAATTATATGTCAACTTATTTAAGTGTAACTTGTAGAGTCAGTTAACATAAAAAAAAACATTTAGGACAATAATTACCGCTTTGATTAGACCAGTACCGTCGCAACCTTGTAGCCCGCTTGTGTATATAAATTATTTCCATTATACAGGGTGTCCCGAAATTAGCGTGCAATATTTCTAGGGCGTAAACTATATCCAAAAATATGACAAAAATGTCCTATAAACATACCCCGAGAAATGCTCCTTTAGGGGGCTAGGGCCCCTCAAAGAGGGTCGGGAAGGAAGTATTTTTTTATAATAGTATGGAAACCCTTAAAGATAATAACATGAAAATTGGTACGTGCCTTCCAACCGATAAGTTGTACATAACAGTTAGTTTAGAGTAAAAATATTTCTTCCAGTAGCGTCGCACGGAGTGGGGCTGAGTGTAAATATTATCCTATATTTTTTATTTCTAGGATTTTTTAATTTTAAGTACACTATTTTAAGAACCTCGAGTTTTTTCTTTAAAATAGTACCCCTTGTTTTATTTCGATAGGAGGCACCGTTTTCAAGTAAAATTAATTTTAAAATAAAACGTATTTTTGAAAAGAAAGGTTAGTCCATTTGAGTTCCGGTAAATCCGAAAGTTAGCGTGCAATATTCCTAGGGCGTAAAGTACATCCAAAAATATTACAAAAATGTTCCATAAACATACCCTCAGAAATGCTTCTTTAGGGGGCTAGAGCCCCTCAAAGAGGGTCGGGAAGGAAGCCTTTTTTTTATAATAGTATGGAAACCCTTAAAGATAATGACATGAAAATTGGTACGTGCCTTACAACCGATAAGTTGTACATAACAGTTAGTTTAGAGTGAAAATATTTCTTCCAGTGGCGTCGCACTGAGTGGGGCTGAGTGTAAATATTATCCCATATTTCTAGGATTTTTTAATTTTAAGTACACTATTTTAAGAACCTTGAGTTTTTTCTTTAAAAAAGTACCCCTTGTTTTATTTCGATAGGAAGCACCGTTTTCAAGTAAAATTAATTTTAAAATAAAACGTATTTTTGAAAAGAAAGGTTAGTCCATTTGAGTTCCGGTAAATCCGAAAGTTAGCGTGCAATATTCCTAGGGCGTAAAGTACATCCAAAAATATTACAAAAATGTTCTATAAACATACCCTCAGAAATGCTTCTTTAGGGGGCTAGAGCCCCTCAAAGAGGGTCGGGAAGGAAGCCTTTTTTTTATAATAGTATGGAAACCCTTAAAGATAATGACATGAAAATTGGTACGTGCCTTACAACCGATAAGTTGTACATAACAGTTAGTTTAGAGTGAAAATATTTCTTCCAGTGGCGTCGCACTGAGTGGGGCTGAGTGTAAATATTATCCCATATTTCTAGGATTTTTTAATTTTAAGTACACTATTTTAAGAACCTTGAGTTTTTTCTTTAAAAAAGTACCCCTTGTTTTATTTCGATAGGAGGCACCGTTTTCAAGTAAAATTAATTTTAAAATAAAACGTATTTTTGAAAAGAAAGGTTAGTCCATTTGAGTTCCGGTAAATCCGAAAGTTAGCGTGCAATATTCCTAGGGCGTAAAGTACATCAAAAAATATTACAAAAATGTTCTATAAACATACCCTCAGAAATGCTCCTTTAGGGGGCTAGAGCCCCTCAAAGAGGGCCGGGAAGGAAGCCTTTTTTTTATAATAGTATGGAAACCCTTAAAGATAATGACATGAAAATTGGTACGTGCCTTACAACCGATAAGTTGTACATAACAGTTAGTTTAGAGTAAAAATATTTCTTCCAGTGGCGTCGCATGGAGTGAGGCTGAGTGTAAATATTATCCTATATTTTTTATTTCTAGGATTTTTTAATTTTAAGTACAATATTTTTAGAACCTCGAGTTTTTTCTTTAAAAAAGTATCTCTTGTTTTATTTCGATAGGAGGCACCGTTTTAAAGTAAAATTAATTTTAAAATAAAACGTATTTTTCAAAAGAAAGGTTAGTCCATAATATGAGTTCAGGTAAATCCGAAAGTTAGCGTGCAATATTCCTAGGGCGTAAAGTACATCAAAAAATATTACAAAAATGTTCTATAAACATACCCTCAGAAATGCTCCTTTAGGGGACTAGAGCCTCTCAAACGGGGGCAAATTTTTTTTTCGTACTAGCATGAAGTCTTTGAAATAATCCATTTTCTATTAAATTTCGATGGACCGTGGCAAATCTTCTACGGCTAGGTATTCTTCTATGCGGAAATCGCCTCCTGTACTCTATTACAGCGGCAGTAGAACTACCATTACAAAATCCATACACAAAATGAATATCTGTGAGTTCTCTGTTGCCCCCTTTTGAGAGGCTCTAGTCCCCTAAAAGAGCATTTCTGCGGGTATGTTTATAGAACATTTTTGTAATATTTTTTAATGTACTTTACGCCCTAGGAATATTGCACGCTAACTTTCGGATTTACCGGAACTCATATGGACTAACCTTTCTTTTGAAAAATACGTTTTATTTTAAAATTAATTTTACTTGAAAACGGTGCCTCCTATCGAAATAAAACATGGGGTACTTTTTTAAAGAAAAAACTCGAGGTTCTTAAAATATTGTACTTAAAATTTAAAAATCCTAGAAATAAAAAATATAGGATAATATTTACCCTCAGCCCCACTCCGTGCGACGCCACTGGAAGAAATATTTTCATTCTAAACTAACTGTTATGTACAGTTTATCGATTGGAAGGCACGTACCAATTTTCATGTCATTATCTTTAAGGGTTTCCATACTATTATAAAAAAAGACTTCCTTCCGGACCATCTTTGAGGGGCTCTAGCCCCTAAAGGAGCATTTCTCGGGGTATGTTTAATATACATTTTTGTCATATTTTTGGATATAGTTTACGCCCTAGCAATATTGCATGCTAATTTCGGGACACCCTGTATACAGATTTCCAAACTAATAAAATCAATTTAAATTAAAAACTACACTAGTGTGATACGCTGGCGACAATTTTTTTTCCCATAAAGCACATCGATGCTGGCCGACGTTTAAAAGAAGAAAATCAATTGTGACATTAAATTCAATGGAATATCGGTATAATACCAAATCTTTTCAAGCGTTGATGCAGTTTAATTTATTTAAGAGGTTACTAAGATTTGAACAAATACTAATAATAAAAAAATTAATTAAATACATAACAAACTTGAAAAACTTACAGTAAAAATAATGATTTACGGAGCTAAAGTTCGAGCACTTACATGCCTCTTTTCAGTCTTATAATTAGCGGATGACTGTGACGATTAAATATAAAAGGGGCGTAAACATGCCTCAAGATCTCGAAAAGTACCGTTCCAGCAACAATTGAAAATTTTTAGGCTTATTTAGAGCGTCTATTCAAGAAAGTGGATCACCGTTAAATGAATGGGCCTCCATGAAAGATCCAAAACCGTACGTTGCAAGTCTTATTCAAGCCATTGATCCAAATGCTACTATTGGAAACGACAGTTGGGTACAATTACAATATTTACAAAGCTTAGATGCCAAGGAAATTGATGCTGCATCCAAATCTACATCACCAGTAAGTAAAAGACTCGTTCCATACTAAAAGTATTTTGTTATTTCTTCAATAACGTGACAATACACTGATAAAATATCTTTAGCTAAACGATACTCTTTTTACTATAATACGCAACGACACTTCATTTTCATAATTTTTAATCATTACCTCTTAAGGCTTCTAAAATTAATCTTTAATGTTTAATGTGCTCTTTTTGACTAGTTAAAATGATTATAATATAATCCATATACATATATTATGTCTATTTTTTCCTTGTAACTCATTCAAGATATTGTTCATTATGCACTGGAAAGATGCGGGTGCGTTTTTTAAATCAAAATGCATGCGCATGAATTGCTGGTGTGACTTAACAATACTTAAAACTGTTTTTTTTTTATTGAGCATTTTAATCTGGTAAAACTCTGATAAAAGGTCTATAGTTGAAAAATTGCTAAAACGAGAAAACAAATCTATGCACAGAAAGAAAACTATCGCAGTATTAAATATACGCATGTGGGTTCAATGACACACTGTATTCTGTAGTCCTCATAACTTATATTATTTTATTTGGTGACAATGTTATTGTTCGCTTTAATATTGAAAACAGCATTAGTTCAATCTTTCTTCGGTTTCGTTTGGTATTGAATTAAAAATTGTAAATGCTCACGCCAAAAAAATTATTATTGTTAAAAATAGTTTCTCTTAATGTTGATTCATCTGGTACAACTCCATTTTTATATTCACCATTTACATATTCTATGATAAAATCTTTAAACAACGGATTGTTAAGCCTTTTCCAGGGCATGTTACCATAGTTTGCATTAAACGTAGGTAACATTTTTTGTGTATGTTTCTATTGCTTTGGTAATTACTATTTGTGTTTTGTGTGTGACTTTTTAAAGAAATATATTTCCGCACATGGTATAAAATAAAAATAAAAATAAACAAAAAGTCCTCATGCCTACTCTGGTTTAAAGGTCCTTCATTACCTGAAGTCCGCACGCATCCATATATTACCGTAGCACTATTTGCAATAGAGCCACTAACGATCGATATGTTTTTCGACTCCGAATATGTCGCTGACAATTTCGATGATTAGTATTCACAGCAAACCTTATAAAATTGGTTAGATTGTAACATTATGTGTTTTTTTATGAGTCATTCTTTTTAAAATTAATGTACCTAAATCAATTTGCAATTACATATAAGTAAATTCAGATACATATTAACTTAAGGATTGTTCTCACTTATATTCTTGTTAGGCATTAACTTTGCCGGTGGTCGAAGTTGAACATGACGGAGCTTTTATCACACAAACCATGTACGAAGCTTATGAATCTGGAAACTATAACCAAGTACCTGCCATTATTGGTTGTAATTCAGAGGAAGAAATTCTAATGCTACATTGTAAGTATCGTTTAAAGATATGTTTATATGGGTATGGTTGTATCCTAAGGAATAAATTATATTATTGCGATATGTTAATAATTTTAGTACCTTTTTTTAATAATTCTCTTTTTGGAAATTATGTTTCGTAATTGACATTTTATATTTTTAATTACTTTTTTTTTATATACCAACGGCCGTAATTTTTAAATGCAATTTTTTTAATACAGAGGTTATTAAAACTTCGACGGATACCACGAAGCTTTAAATTTTCTTGTAATTATATCTTAATTGCTGAGATCATATACAGACATATGCAAAACTAATTTGACATTTCCATTGCTACTTTTCATATCCTATGTTATTGTGGTTTTCATCAAATGTTTAAAATGTCTGATGGCATTATCGGGTATGTTTTTTAAAATCATTGACCTATATTCGTTATTATAGTTTCATTAACCTGCTATTTGATAATATCTCAATACAATACTGCTGTAATAAAATATAAACTTTTCGGCATCAATACAAATATCCTTTAATATCACTTGTTCCTCGTAAATAATAGTCTATACAAAGAAAGGCAAATTAAAGCTTCCTTGCACAATTAGGAGTTAATTAACATGTTTTTAAAGAAAGTTACTTTCGAAGATATTCCTGAAAAAACGAAATGGTAGTTTGTTTATTCTCCTGACTTTATTTACAAATATGGTATAAAACTAATTTGAAATTTTCATAGACACCTTTTATTTCCTATAATATGGTGTCATCAGATACTAATTTTACAATTTTTTTTAATATGAAGCTGTCAAGTTTTTTAGTATAATATTTTTATGATATTTTTAAAGTTTCTACTAATAATACAATAATGGGTTTGGAATGTACCCTTTCTATTATTGACATTGATAGAAATATAAAAAATAAAGGATTTAATTCATCAAAACGAAACATTATTTGGTCAGATTAATGGTTGATGATAGGTGATATGATAGAAAATGTGTATTTAGGTTATGAGTTGTGTACTTTTGAAATATTACTGCTGAAGCTATTACAACATACATCATTTATAAATAAATAAATAAATATGGCTTTATTGTAATTTACAAAAGTGTAATAATTACAATTGGCGGAGTTGAAGCTTAGCTTCCTATCTCAACCGGTTAGCTTCCTATCTCAACTTATCTTGTATGTATGCCGAGGAACCGCACGAGTGTCAACGAGGAAATATCAATTGAGTTTGTTATTGTTTATAAGTTATTGTGCGTATACCGGGTGGCCAAATAAGAATGGCCCTCTAGCGTATTATAGAGACCGTTAACCTTATAGCTTTAGGAAAAATTTATTGTTAATAAATACTGCCACTGGAAATTATTTTTAAGTTCGTGAGATGTCCGCTGGGGGGCGTAACAGACATGCTTTCCTCGTTATGTTGCCGAATTAAGAAGTATCAAAAATATTCATATTTTGATCCTTAGGGCATGCTGAATCTTTTTTGTTATAAATAATTTACTCTTTCTTGTAAAACAGAATGGTTACTTCGGTTGGGCTGAACGGATTTTAACACAATGACATGTAGTCTTATTCGATAGAGTTTTTCTTCCTCTAACGATTGTGCATCGGTTGATTGTTACGTAAAGCTTACTTTCACGCTAGGGGGAGTTTTCTGAAAAACAAACAAATAAAGTGCCTTTTTAAAAAGAAATCAAATAGAATTATACGACTATTTTTAGAAAAAATAATAGAGAATTAAAAGCTTTAAACGTCAGTCAAAAGCGTAGCTCTTTAACGTATTTCTAACCAAATATATTGAAGATAAAATTTAGAAGTATAAGAATGAGCGTGCCTAGGCGACTTTGCTTATTAAAATAATGTCAACAATCTTCGAACATAAAAATATCCACAAACAAACGTGGCTACCTAACAACGGAGTTACAAGAAATCCTAACCGTATGTATTAATATTAAGCAGTTAAAAGTGAACATTTATATTTATAGGAACAAAGATGTATCTTTATTGAAATACGCTAAATATACATGATGTAAATATGTTAAAAATTACGTTTTTTTGAAAACGGTTAGGATTAGCGACATGAATAAAGAGTACTTAATTTTTAGTCAATAGGGTAAGGTATGAAAAAAACGTTGTCCGAAGTTTCTATCATACAGGGCTTTAAAAAAAATGGGCACATTAGTGTCACAGCTAGTCCGTCCCTACAGCTGTGAGTAATTCGCAACACTTTCTGGGATAATAATTTGAAGGGTCTTACCTGGTATAGATCATATAAAAAAAAATGAAATATACCTGTTGGTTTAATAATCATGTGACAAAAACTTAATTCCATGGGCGCTTCGCAGGTTATATGATATGGGAGGCGGTTTCGTCCTCTTTACCGCAAAGTCTACATTCAATGGGTCCATTATAGACTCCCATCCGTTGAAGGTGTTTTCTTAAGTGACAATAGCCTGTTAGCAGGCTGGTCACTTGTTTTAACTGGGTGCGCGTCAAAAGAAGCATTCCAGCTGTGCCTGGCCAGGTATACCGTTCCATCGAGATAGATGTTGTTTTTGCGCCCATCTGTCTAATGTTGTTTTGGTTACCTTTTTTGATATTCCAAGGGCGGGTTCTGGGCCCCTGAAATTTTAAGCAGATCCGGTTCTTGCCAGTTCATCTGCTTTTTCGTTGCCTTTTATCCCTGAGTGACCAGGAACCCACAGTAGTTCAACCTTGTTGTTTCTGGCTGCCAGGTTTTTTAGGTCGTTAAGGCACTCCATTGTGATTTTTGATGTAAATCGGAAGGAGTTCAGAGCCTTCAGGGCAGCTTGGCTGTCCGACAGGATATGTATCTTTTGGTCATGGTAGCCCTTTTAAAGATTCTTTTGTATGCATATGCTTGTATCGCATAAACTTCTGCTTGGTATACTGTGGCGTAGTTTTCCAGGGGGATGCTGATTTCCATTCTGGGTCTTTCCCCAAACATACCTGCGCCTACTTCGTTGGCCGTTTTCGATCCATCAGTGTACCAAACTAGGACATTGCCTAGTGACGGAGATTTTCCTTTGGACCACATATCAGGGTCGCACCTGATATAAAATGGTTTTGTAAAGTTATATATCGCTTTCATGCGATCGGTTTGCATCTCCAGAAGCTCGTCGTTGATAAGGTCCGTGGCTTTTGTGTGCCCTATTTTCTCGGGGCGTTTTTTCCATTCCCCGTTTGCTTTCATCCTAGAGGCGCTGCAGTTGGCCTCCATTTTGATGTGTATATCTAGTGGTGTTAGTCCTATAGTATAACTTCCATTGCTGCGGTGGGGGTGCTTCTCATTGCACCGCTGATGCACAAGCAGGCCAGCCTCTGTACGCTGTTGAGTTTTGTGGCTGTCGTGATTTGCTGTGTCTTTGTCCACCAAACTACCGACCCATATGTCATCAGGGGTCTGATGACTGTGACGTATAACCACAGCACCATCTGCGGTTTGAGTGTCCAGGTTTTCCCAAACAATCTTCTGCATCTCATTAGACACATTTTTGCCTTGTTTAGGTTATTGTTATAATTGTTGGTTCCATGTCAGTTTGGAATCCAGGGTTAGTCCTAGATATTTGACTTCGCTGATCGTTTTTATCTGTTCACCAAAGATTTTTAGGTTGTTATAGTTCCCTGCCTGTCTTCGTTTGGTGAATAGCAATGTTGCAGTCTTAGCAGCGTTGACTTTGAGGTTTACCTTTTCACACCAACGTTGCACGATATTTAGTGCTCTTTGCATAAGCTCTGCTAATATAGTGGCATGTGTGCCGATGAGGAGTATTACCACATCGTCTGCATAGCCTTGGCGTAGAAGCCCTCTGCGTTAAGACATGCTATTAACTCATCTACCACCAAGTTCCATAGGAGAGGACAACCTTGCGTTACATCGGCCTTTATAAAATCTCCCTGAAAGCTAGTTTTGACTTGCCGGTATTGTAGCATGTTGTGGATCCATGTTCGTGTGGTATCGTCGACTCCACGTCTTTTTGCGGCAGACACCATTGCGAAACAGGAGGCGTTATCGAAAGCCCCCTGTATGTCAATGAAAACGCCTAGGGTAATTTCTTTGTGATATATATAGCGCTGTTTCGACACTTGTTATTAGGTTGTGTACGGCAGTTTTACAAGATTTGCCTGGTTGATAAGCATGTTGATGTTCGTGAAGGGGTTCCTTTATAAGCTCTAATATGCCTGTCTATACGTTTCTCTAGCGCTTTTAGTTATATATACCTACAGGGTGTTTCATTAAGGGTGACCACCGGCCATATCTCGGAAACTACCAAGCATAGAAACATGGGGAAAACATTTTTATGGTAAAAGTGGTCATGAGAAAATTCTGGAAATTATTTTTAAATTCCGCATTTTGCAACAAGAGGGCACAATTATTGAAAATTTATTTTTAAAATTCTAAAATTCTCCGAAAACTCCTATATTATGGTATACCTCTGGCTACATCATTAGAAAGACTAGACAATTGTGTATCATTTTGGTTTAAGGCTCATTGGCGTACCGACCTTGATAAGAGTGGGGCAAGCTATTGAAAGTGTAATAATCAAAATCGCTGTCACTTTTAAACGACTTATCCGATTTTACTAAGTTTGAGCTTGTTTGAAAGAGAAATGTAAGTGTTTTTAATTGTCGTGTTCAAGAGTACACGATAGTTTCTAATAAAACTGCTAGAGGGCGCAATTTGTAATAGTAACAGTTTTTTTGATTTTATCCCGAAAATTCAAATCATACGGTATAACTATAGCATCATAATCGGAAAGTAGATTAAATTTGCAAGAAAAAATGTGCAGTTCGATATCTTTGTTCATTTCAGAGTTATTGCCAAAACAATTATTTTTAACACTTCATCGAAGAAATTATTTTAATATTATTGGTCGTTACTTGGTGGAAATCCATAATAATATTGTTTTATTACTGTAAGTAAAACACTTTTTTACTTAAATTCCACTTTTTATTGACAACCTGAACCCGAACAAACCCAACCTGGCGAAGCTGCAGTGCAGTGAAACATGTCGAATTGTCAATAAAAAGTGGAATTTAAGTAAATAAGTGTTTTACTTACAGTAATAAAAGAAGAAATTATTGTTTTTATAGCTTCGTGGCCACGACAAAATTTTTTTTTAAACCTAATGATTCTGTTATGTGTAGAGTTGTTACTCATTATTCCAATGGCTCAAAAAACTACTTTAGAATTAATGACATAATCATGGAAAACTTTTAATTTAGGTATAAATTCTAATTTGATGTTTTAAAATCTAGATAGCCGTGAAACAAAATCGGTTCGATAAAAAGTTTTCCATAATTATTTTAATGCTGTTGTTATTGCCCGTTGGTCTTTAAACACTCCCAAAATTTTGATTTTTACATAATTTGGACTAGTCCTAAGCCTAGATAAAGTGTAAAGGGAGGCGTGGAAAATCACAAATGAAAACTTATTATTACTTATTCAACCTACATACCTATGGAACTATTAAAACAATAATATATTTTATTAAAGTGTTAAAAATTATTATTTTGGCAATAACTCTGAAACGAACAAAGATATCGAACTGCAGTCTTCACATTTTTTCTTGCAAATTTAATCTATTTTGCGATTATGATGTCATAGTTATACCGCATGATTTGAAGTTTCGGGATAAAATTTAAAAAATTGTTATTATTACAAATTGCGCCCTCTAGCCATTTTTTAGAAACTATCGCGTACCGCTGGATACGATCATTAAAAGCACTTACCTTTCTCTTCCAAATGAGCTACAATTTAGTAAAATCGGATAAGTCGTTTAGAAGTTACAGCGATTTAAATGATTACACTTTAAATAGCTTCTCCCACTCTTATCAACGTCGCTACGCCAATGAGCCTTAAACTAAAATGATGCAAAATTGTCGAAGCTTTCTAATGATGTAACCCGAGATATACCTTAATATAAGAATTTTCGGAGAAAATAAATTTTTAATTGTGCCCCCTTGCGGCGAAAAGCGGAACTTAAAAATAATTTTCAGAATTTTCTCATAGCCTCTTTAATCATAATTTATTTCTCCCAAGTTTCTATGCTTAGTATATTCCGAGATATGGCCGGTGGCTACCCTTAATGAAAGACCCTGTACGTATAAGTCGGCTCACCATTTGAAAACATATTTTAATTACATTTTATTACTTCTTTAGCACGAAAGGATATAGCAGTACACGGACGTGCTTTTGATGCAGATCTTCAGACATTAATTCCTGGACGATTGGTTACTGAGGACAGCAATAGAGATTCACTGGCAACAGAAATTAAATTAGTTTACATAAACGAAAACGAATTATTTGGAGACAGTCCAGCTGAAGTGATTAGGGTAATATTCTCAGTAACATAATAATTTGTAAATATGTATATGAAGTACATACATTGGTACTAGTAGTAATTGAGGGAAGTTCCGAAATCTGGCAAGTAAACTAACTGCGATCCTTTTTGCCTCCTCCAGAGTTTTCTTCCAATTACTCTAACCTTGGCCCTCGCCAAAACGTTCTGACCTCCTTAGGAAGGCATGTATGTATGTTGCTTCAGACCAGGGTAGTGATTTCTGCCTTTTGGAGACCTGCTGATCCTAGCACCTGATGCCTGAGTCCTCCCAGGGCAGGTGCAACGGGGGCCCTCGCCAAAACGTTCTGACCTCCTTAGGAAGGCATGTATGTATGTTGCTTCAGACCAGGGTAGTGATTTCTGCCTTTTGGAGACCCGCCGATCCTAGCACCTGATGCCTGAGTCCTCCCAGGGCAGGTGCAACGGGGTCTCTTTTTATCCAGGCATCCAGCGCAGATTGGTTCCTCTTCGACACCAATCAGTGCTTCCTCAGGTTGCAGTGTCCGGTCAGTATCCTAATTAAAGGATTTAGGACACATCGTCTTCTGTTTAAGATCCATTCTAGCTTAGCATTGCTCGGCCAAGCTATGAAGTCCTTAGCTTGTCTGCACCCTTGAACCATCCGCCATTGCTGTTTGGAGCGGCGTTCAGTCCACTCATTTAGTGCAGATCCTACCTGCTTTTGACTTGTTCCAATGGCCGGCTCAGGTCCAAGGAATATGAAGTACATTAGATTTAGTATTTCTTTCTAGCAAGAACGTAACATAAATACAAAATAAAAATAATCGTTTGAATCGTTGAGGCCTTTACTTGATGGAAATTCGTTATAACTCAATGAAAGGCAATGTGTTTTGTCAATTTCCACTTTTATTAAAAAACTTTTTCTTTACACGACGCGTTTCGCTACATTGTAGCTTCTTCGGGTGTATGGTGCTAACTAATTTTATTTCAGTACAATAACAAAATGGTCTAGATACTTAATTACTCAATTCAGGTCTACACATTACAAGCTTAATTATTTAATTATATGTTCTTAACACTGTTTAGGTATTGTAAACTTAAATATTATTGTCGGTACAATATATCTTAATCTTATGGGAAATCCAAATAATCCTATTTAGATTATTGACACAGATTTAGCAAAGGGGAACTATTTAGTTCTAATTGGTCGTTTAATAATGCACCGGAATTTTTCAATCGATTTATTTCTGAACTTTCCACAAGATTAAGTTTTGGACCCTTGTTTTCAATATGAAAAATGTTTTATTTGTTATCAAAATTATGTTGTTCCTCTAAAAGATTATTAGAATAAGTTGAGTCGGTTTTATGACTGAGAAAACTTCTTCAATGTTCCAAAATTCTAAATTTAAATGATCGACCTGTTATGAATAAAGTTTAAATATTCCAAAAAACTATCAAGCTGTCTACCTATACCTACAAAATAAGCAAAAATATCATCAACATACAGTATACATAAGAATATTAAATTCACCTCCAGTATACATAAGAATATTAAATTGACAATGGAAATGGAAGAAAATACCTCTCTGAACTTTTTAGATTTAACGATTACCAAAGTCGCAAATAAACATAATTTTTCCACTTACCACAAACCATCACATACTAATACAACAATTCACAAAAGCTCCTCTCACCCTATACAGCACAAGCTAGCTGCATATCACAGCATGATTCGTAGATTGACTAGTGTTCTTTATCTGCTAATAACTTTAACCACGAGTTAAATTTAATTAAACAAACGGCAATTAATAACGGCTCTTCATCATCTATGATTGATACCATAATATCGAAAAAACTAAAAAAGAAGGCTATTTCTGAAACCTACCCTCTTATAAAGCAAAAACCAGGCCCCTTTAAAACTATCACTTATTTTGGAAACCAATCGGATAAAATTAAAAAACACCTTAATCAAAGGAATATCAACGTCGCTTATAAAACTAACAATTCTTTGGGAAAATTAAAAAAAAAACTATAAATCAAAAAGGAACAAGGATAATAAATCGGGCGTTTACCAATTAAATTGTGGCTCTTGTCCCAAAATGTATATAGGCCAAACAGGTCGATCATTTAAAACAAGAATTTTGGAATATAGAAGAAGTTTTCTCAGTCATAAAACCGACTCAACTTATTCTAATAATCTTTTACAGGAACAACATAATTTTGATAACAAATTTAAAATTTTACATATTGTAAACAAGGGTAAAAAACTAAATCTTTTGGAAAGTTTGGAAATAAATCGATTGAAAAATTCCGGTGCATAATTAAACGACCAATTAGAACTAAATAGTTCCCCTTTGCTAAATCTGTTTCAATAATCTAAATAAGGTTCTTTGGATTTCCCATAAGATTAAGATATACAGTGTGTCCACGGATGGACCTAACTATACTTGTAAAAAACTTTATTTTCAATTTTTCGAAAAAAAGTCATTCTTCATCATTTCTTTTGCTTATTAAATAAATTTAGTTCACGTAAGAAAATTTCCATTTTTTTATACAGGGTGCACAAAAAATGTAAAAATGTCGATTTGCAAAATAAAAAAATTTTGATCCAACTTTTTTGAATGATCAAAATAAAAGAGATTGGAAAGATAATTCGAAAAGCCGAATAAAGTTTTGAGATATGACCTGTGGTAACTACGATATTTTATATTAAAACTTTAATCTGAAGGAAAATATCAATAATATGTTTACTTTAATATAAAATAACGTAGTTACCACAGGTCATATCACAAAACTTTATTCGGCTTTTCGAATTCTCTTTCCAATCTCTTTTATTTTGATCATTCAAAAAAGTTGGATCAGAAATTTTTAATTTTGCAAATCTGCATTTTTACATTTCTTGTGCACTCTGTATAAAAAAATTGAAATTTTCTTAAGTGAATTATATTTATTTAATAAGCAAAAGAAATGATGAAGAATGAGTTTTTTTCTAAAAATTGAAAATAAAGTTTTTTACAAGTATAGTTAGGTCCATCCGTGGACACACTGTATTATACCGACAATAATATTTAAGTTTACAATACCTAAACAGTGTTAAGAATATATAATTAAATAATTAAGCTTGTAATGTGTATACCTGAATTGAGGAATTAAGTATCTAGACCATTTTGTTATTGTACTGAAATAAAATTAGTTAGCACCCTAAACCCGAAGAAGCTACAATCTAGCGAAACGCGCCGTGAAAAGAAAAAGTTATTCAATAAAAGTGGAAATTTGACAAAATAAATTGTCTTTCAGTGTGTTATGAAAATGAATTATTTTAGTTAAATCTGCAAATCCTGAATATCACTTATTGTAATAAGCGAGAAATTCACTATTTGTATGTTCACACTTCTGGTGCGCCAATTACAAAAAAACTATGGGGTGTTTCTCTAGATATCCAGTGAGTCACCAATTTAAACATAATAGATGACACTATTTAGTAAATAATATATTACCCATACTGCTTCTGACTAAAACAAGTATTTCATTATCTAATTGGCTAAACCCTTGCAAAGATATATCCGGCTAGCTAAAATTATTAAATTTTTTTTATAAAAATATTTTTATTGACTGGTATGGTTAAGTTTGAATAAAATACTGTTGTTTTTAGTATTATAGTGACAATGGATTTACCAGAGGTGCAATTAAGCAAGGAGAACTGATGTCGCAGCACACAAATGTCTACTTTTATATTTTGTCCTATGATGGTGAATTGGGAGGTTTTAATAAAAGTATAGATGGTAAACTTATTTTTCTGTTTATTTTTTATTGTGTGCAAAAAATTGCACTTTTTACACACGACTGATATAAAATAAATTGAAAATATTTTAGGAACAAACCTTTAAATCAAACTAAAGTAAGTATTTATTTTTGCCTAATATGCTTTTTTTGTATCCGAAAAAGGCACTAAACTAGTTTTGAGCAACGAATAATTCCCAAATACGAAATTTTACTTTTATAGGGCTATTGCGCGTGATAAAATAGACCAAACAAGATTTGTCCATGTTCAATATTATACAAAACTATTTCCGTAGTTGTGATTTAGGAATTTATTGAGTTCGTCATCGTTTCAATTTCGAATAATGAAGGTGTCATCCAAATATCCCAGCCAAATGTTTGATCTCGTCTTCTCTAATGCTTCGGATTCGAATTATTTAATGTAAATATTAGCGATTATTGGCAAGAGAGATAAGCCTATCGGTAGAGTCCGTCGACTTGAGTGAGGAATCTATATATTTTTCTTGGCAGTAGGAATTGTTGAGGCAACATTCTAATAGTTCTATTTATAAATAGCGGCGTTCTGTCTTGTAGAGTCTCCTCAAGTCTGCTTCTAATAACCTTCAGTGCATCTTTTAAGGGGACGATGGCGTAAAGACTTTCGACATAAAAGCTGACAAGCTTATTTCCTGGTTCTACTTTCTTTCCTCTTAATATTTGTACGAAGTATTCGAGTTCTTTACAAATTATGTGCTATTTCCTTGAAATGGTTGAAGAAGGAGACGTAGAAATCTAACTTGTTTGTATGTAGGACAAGAGTTAAATGAAATCGTAGTAGATTTAAAATGAGAGAGTAGTGTCCTTTCTGCAGGACTTTTCTGATCGTAGGTCTGGATATCCATAATGACAATGATGGTTAATTCTCCTTTGTCGGTTGGTAGAATCTTAATACTGGAATATTCACGAAGTTTTGCAAGAGATATTGTTTTTTCCTTACCAATATTTCATATTGGTAATTTTTTCAGAAGTTCTCTAACCTTTCATTTAAATTCTTCCGCTCGTGTCTCTCTTATGGTTCTTAAATCGAAGGCGTTAATAATGTTCTAAATTGATATCTCTAATTTGAATAGGAATGTGAATATGAGAAATACTGCTCACGAATTAAATGCACCTTTGCCCTTATCTCAGCTAGACTCAATGAACCTAGATAGTATAAACAGAGCTTTAATTACTTTGCTAATTTATTATTCACCCGAATATGACTGGATATACTTACTAATTGAAACGTTGCGATTTATAGCAAATAAAAAGAATGCAAGTCCAAAATTATTCTATTATTTCATATCGTTTTAGTTAAACCAATACATACTTCGTCGGTAGACCTTTTGAAAAAAGTAATAATATCTATAAAGAATTTAGATTTTTATATATCTACAAGGCAGCTACCTTAAGCTTTATCCATGAGTTTTTCCACATATATATTTTCGCACTTCTTTCCTAGTTGAATTTTTATAGGGGCTGGAAAAATAGAGCATGGTGAAGACCTCCATTATATTTGGGTTCGCAGAGGTAGCCACAGCAATGAGGATTTAAGTAAATATCCAGAATCTGATCGAACAACACTTAATAGAATGGTTAAAATGTGGACTGACTTTGCTAAAACTTCGTAAGTAATATCATTAGATTTTTTTCCAGAAAGGTCAATGCATTTAAGCATTAATATTTTAGGTTATATAGTTATTTTCCTAACAAGTGCGCAAAGTGATACTTTTCCGCACGCAAGTACAGTTGGACGAACGACGCGAAGCGGAGTTCGGATAAGTTCTTGCGTGCGGAAAAGCACTTTGCGCACTTGTTAGGAACAACATTTTTCCTACGAGCTTCATATCAGATAACAACAAAAATAAAAATATGATAATTTATTTAATAATTTTTAATTCGACTTTAAAGAAAGAACTATAATATACTTACAACTAAAAATTACATAACAAAAAAAAATAATAGAAAATTAAAAAATTACATAACAATAAAAAAAATAATAGGAAACTAAATTTTTCGTTTTAAGCTGAAATACAAATATCGGGAATTACGATTAAAAGATAAAAGAGAATACTCTTGCAACGGCTTCTCACATTGCCATAAAATAGTTTACAGCTACTAAAATAAATATAAATATTCCCTACCAAGGAGATTTTTGAATAGTTTTACTTTTCCGCACCCAGTGCGGATAAAAGTCTTATCCGCACTAGTGCGGAAAAGTGTAACTTTGCACACAAAAATGCTTGCGCAAAGTACTACTTTGCGCACGCTCGTAGGAAAAATATTTATTAAAATATTTTTAAAAATCAGGTTTTCTTTGGTATTATCAGATTATCTTAGCGCCTTGATGGCTTAGTTTATATAAAAGGGATGGAAATACATACAATATCAAAATCATTTAGTCGATTGACTCCGACGCCTTGCCAGTAGTTAGGAGGTAGCTTGCACCTATTTGCTTCTGTTGCAGTCTTTTAACTACGGCGGAGTTTCAATTGCATGGCAATGGTGACGGTGGACAAAAACCTGGCCTATAATATTTGATTGTTTATTTAAAATAATTTTTTGTATTGAAATGTAGATGAATGTGCATAAATTTAAATTAAATTATTTTTCAAAACATGAGCATAACCCCCCCCCCCTCCTAATTACATGTCCATAAGGAGAATTTATATACTTACAATTTAAAAATAAAAATCCTTTTTGTCGACAGGAAAAAATGATTGGGTTTGTTCGGGTTTGTTCTTGATGAAATTTAATTTATCGAAGCCGAGTTTTTTCCGTAGGTACTTGGAGTAGTAAACCACATTATTTGTTTCGGGTGCTTAATCTGTCTTAACAATTATAATCCATTTCCCAAAATACGTTGAAATTATTACTGGAAATGAAAAACAAGTAACAAAAATGACATTTATTGACTATGAAAAATTATCAAAGGAACTTATTTTGTACAATTGGAACTATACTATTACAGATGTCAATATTATATTTGAAAACCTGATAACCAATGTACAGATTGCAATTAATAAAGTAAAAGAAGAAAAAACTATATTTCTAAGAAGACATCCAACACCTTGGTTTAATAAAAAGATTATGGACATTAGAAAAAAAAGAGATAATGCATACAAGAAATTTTCAATTTCAAAAAGTGAAGAGGATTGGAATGTTTATAAGAAAAATCGCAACATTTGTGTTTCAGTATTAAGAGAAGAAAAAACAAATTATTATGAAAAACAAATAGATAATAATAAAAAAAACAGTAAGAAAATGTGGAAAACCTTAAGGAATTTAGTTAAACCAACTACAAAAATAGATATTAAAGAAATAATATTTGAAGAAGGTAAAATATCAAACAAGAATATCATTGCTGAAAAATTAAACTCATATTATGTTCAGAGCGTTGAAGATATTATTGCCTCAATAAATGTTGGAAACCATTCTATATGTCCTAAAATTTCTAGAAATAAAAACATTATGGAAAATTTTTCTAAAGTATCTCTTAATCATTTAAGAAAAATTATAAATGATTTAAATTCAAATGAAAATTACAACGAGGTTTTAACTAAGAAATTGATGAAAGAAACATTTACAGTTATTGGATATTATCTTCTTTACTTTATTGAAGTTTGTTTAAACAAAGGAGAAATTCCATTAGAACTTAAATGTTCATATATTACTCCGGTTCCAAAGATTAAAAATTCAAAACAATGGAATGAAATGAGACCAATAAATGTATTATGGGATATAGACAAATTAATAGAAGAAGTAGTTTATGAACAAGTTATGGATTTTTTGAATAAAAACAAAATTTTTATTTATTCTCAAGCTGGGTTTCGAAAAGGATATTCTAGTGAAACAGCCATACAATATGTAGTAGAAAATTGGAAAAGAGCCTTGGAAAGAGAAGAATATGTAATAGCAGTATTTCTTGATTTTAAGCGAGCTTTTGAAACGATTAATAGAGATATATTATTAGCAAAATTATTTGAATATGGTATAAGGGGTAAAGTTTATCAATGGTTTCAAAATTATGTAAATAACAGATCACAGAAAACTAAATTTGGTAATTTTTTTTCAACAAAGAAATTTAATAACATAGGAGTACCTCAAGGAAGTATTTTGGGGCCTTTACTTTTTATTTTATATATTAATGACATGCCATTAGTCCTAAAATTTCTTAAAATACAAATGTTTGCTGATGATACTCTTATCTATATAAGCGGTAAAAATCTTTTGGAAATTTTGGAAATTTTAAATTCAGAACTGATTCTATTGTCAAACTGGTTAAAAGTTAACAAATTAAAATTAAATGTTTCTAAAACAAAATGTATGGTTATGGGTATAAATTTAAATAATTATACAAATATAAATATTTTAATTGATGGTGATAAACTAGAAATAGTCAATTCTTTTAAATATTTAGGTATATTGATTGATTCAAAATTAAAATTTAATAACCAATTCGAAAATTTAATTTCCAAAATTGCGGGAAAAATTAGTTATTTTAAAAGAATAGGTTCAAATTTAAAATTTTATTCAAAAAAAATTGTATACAATACTTTAATTTTACCACATTTTCTTTATTGTTCTACAATTTTGTTTATGGCGGATGAAGGTGTTATAAATAGATTACAAATTTTACAAAATAAAGCTATGCGAATTTTACTTAATATGGATAGATATACAAAAATTAATGTGATGTTAAAAAAATTAGAATGGTTAAATGTAAAAAATTTAGTATTATTTTTGGTTCTAATATTTATTTTTAAAATTCAAAATGATTTGTTACCGCCACATTTAAAGCAATTGACTGTTCTAAATAGTGATCAACATAATTATTTAACACGAAATACCAATAATTTTTTTCTTAATAATTTTTCAAAAAATATTGCATATAAATCAGTTTTTCATAAGGGTCTTATTGAATTTAATAAATTAAACAAGTCAATTAAAAATCAAAAAAGTTTAAAATCTTTTAAAAAAAGTTTAAAATCTTTCTTATTAACTCAACAGGACAAATAAAGTTTCAAAAGGTCATTTAATTCAAAAAATAAATAAAAAAAGGGTATAAAATTGTTAAAATGTATCATGTAGCCACGTGCTAAATAAATCTTTTTACTACTACTACTACGTTTTCTACGATACTATAATAATTGGAATAATCGTTCACAACATTTTAAAATTTAGGTAGATAAGTATATAGATAGTATTAAGTAGGGCTGGGCGAAAATAAGATATATCGATATTTTTATCGATATATCGATATATCGATTAACGATATTAAAAAAATAAAATATCGATTTAACGATATTATCGATATTATCGATTTTATCTATATTATCGATATTATCGACTATATCGATATTCGATTGGAATTTCAATATCGTCCTTATAACACATTTAAGGACCAATATTTAATGCAATATTTTTTTCTCATGTTTTTATAATTAGAGTTTCCCCTTGAAATGAAGGTACGGAGTTTTACAGGGCACATAAGAAAATATTGATATACAGTGTCACCAATAAAGTCCGCATCATATGGGATTTTTTTTATTAATAGCTTCATTCAAAATTTGACTTTGGCATCAAATTCTGCTTCGATCGAAATGAAAATTAAGCAAAAAAAAAATGGTAACGTGATTCGCATTATCTGTCAAATTTTAATTTTTTCCAAAAAATATTTAAAATTTTTTTGAAAATATTGAAAAAAGTCATTAGAAAAAGTTTTTTTAAATGCAGTTTATAGCCCACATGCAAAATTTCAGCTGCATAAGGTAATTTTGATTTTTTACCTATATTTTGTAAATTGCACCACTTTTGCAAAATAAGACTCAACGCAACCTACATAAAACTTCTTAGTTTTAACAATGCTTTATTTCAAATACTTTTTTTTAAAGTAGCGCCATATTAAATGTGTTTTTCTATAAAATCAAAATTGGGCTGTTAAAATTTGGTCGCATGTGATGCAAAGTTTGTTTATTTTTGACCCTGTATAAGGTAACTTCATAAAATAAGTATTTTTGAAAACATAGTTAGTATCTGAAAGTAATACACCTCAATATTAAGACAAAAAAGAACACAGTGTCTTCAGTAAAGTGTTTTTTAAGTGGAAAATAAATTTTAGTTTAACAACGTAAAGTTTATCTATTTATCTATATTATAATTTATTATTAAGCTATGCCATAATAACATTATTGTAGAAAAACACACATTTAATATGGCGCTACTTTAAAGAAAATGTATCTGAAATAAAGCCTTGTCAAAACTGAGAAGTTTTATGTAGGTTGCGTTGAGTCTTATTTTGCAAAAGTGGTGCAATTTAAAAAATATAGGTAAAAAATCAAAATTATCCTATGCAGCTGAAATTTTGCATGTGGGCTAGAAACTGCATTTAGAAAAACTTTTTCTAATAACTTTTTTCGATTTTTTCAGAAATAACCCCCACATTTGAATTATTTTTTGGAAAAAATTAAAATTTGACAGATAATGCGAATCACGTGACTACTATTTTTTTGCTTAATTTTTAAGTCCATTAAAGTAGAACTTGATGCTAATTATATTACTGGTGACACTGTATTTATAATATGATATTTTTATGTTTTATCGATAATAAATATTATCGATATATCGAATAACAATATTTAAAAAATAAAATATCGATATATATTGATATTATCGATTTTATCAATTTATCAATAAACCGTAACGCCATCTTAGCAGAATCAACTCTAATACCAACTGGTAATAAAAAAATACATACCTAAATCATAGACCGTTGACATCATAATACGACGTCAATTGCACCCTAAAAATAATTTTTTTTAGGTTCAAGTCATTTTGTGTCGTAATAATGACCTCTTCTAGATGACATATGTGTCATTAGTGAAGTAAATATTATGTTTTAAGGTCGTGGATTTGGACTCATCTTATAACGTATATAAGTCCTGAGACGAAGTTCTACTATTGTAAATTTTTTTTAACCAAAACAAGCCGAATAATATACAATTAAAAAATATATCTTTAATTCCTTAAGGTTGAATTCTCAACGTCATTCAATCTATTGCCAACCTATAACCTATTTCGCGTTGATTTTTTGAGTTTATTATTTTAATAACTAACATTTAAAGAAAATCAATATCGTCGGTACATTATTTAGATAGTATCTGATATATTACAAAAATTTCAATTTATTTCATTGCTAATTTTGGGAGAATTGTATAGTGAAGGAACAATGAGTGACAATGACATAATAATGTTAAAAAAATCTTATCCGATATTTTTCGCTATACAATACTCCTAAAATAAGTTATGAAATTCCTTGATATTTATTAAATATGTCGATTATTACCTATAGAATATCAAGTCGATACTGATTTTCTTTAAATTTTGTATAACAGCTAGAAAACATAAATAAATCTACGCGAAATAGGTTATAGGTTGGCAAGCATGTTGATACTCCCACCTTAAGTATAAATAGTGACCAAGTAACTTCTGTATAGTAAAAAAGGTCTAAAAACGAAACTAACTAAACTGAAAGTTGTCGTTTTTGTTATAGACTTTAAATACCTATTGTTAATAAAAAAATAAACACCAGTAAACTTGAACATGCAAATTTTAGGAAAATATGTTATAATATAGTAGAATATAATACAAACCCGAACATATTAGTACGAAAATATTAAAATAAATATGGCCGGAATACAGAAACTTTTTAATCCCAAAGCTAAAATTTAAAACATCTCAGTTAAACGTTAATGCCAATTATTTTATTACAATTATCTCATCGGCATAGGCACATTGCATTATAATAATATACTACTCGTGAACACGCGACCAAGTTTAAGCAAACTGATATTACGCAAAATCCCTGATAGCTAACTAGTAGTAACGAGATTATAGAAAACTATCCTTTATTGGTTACGTTATAGGCGCACCATACTATTAATCTGCTAGAAACAATCTGTTAAACTCTGCAAACCGCATTAAAACGCAGATCGCTAATGCGACATGTCTGAGATGGACCGAATTCTGAGTAAACCCGGCTTTCACCTCTAATAAATATAGTTTAAAAAAATCTAAAAAATACGCATTAATAATTAATCAAACTAAAAAGAGGAAAATAAATATAATTTAAAATAATTGTTGAAATTCTTAATATAGGCAGAAAATAATAATGAACGATAAACATTAGTATTATTGTGAAAAAAGCGTGGGGTGCTCGATATACGAAAAATATAGCACAAAGCGCCCCGCGCTTTTTTCACTATAATACTAATGTTTATCGTTCATTATTATTTTCTGCCTATATTAAGAATTTCAAGAATTATTTTAAACTATATTTTATTTTCCGCTTTTTAGTTTGATTAATTATTAAAGCGTGTTTTTTAGTTTTTTTAAACTATATTTATTTTTAATTGTTTAGTTTGAGTTATTGTTAAGAAAAAAAAATTGAGCAGAGATAGTCATAGAGAGGTACGGAGTAGAGATGGAATACTGTCACTAATTTAACAATGACTTTTTGAAATGGCTAGATTTAAAGCAGTGGATCCATTTTTTTTAAATGGCTAGATTCAAAGCATTGGATTTATTTTTTTCTACAATATAGACTTTATTGTCCTTCAACAGTTGCTCTATCATGATTTTTCCATGGTTGCTATCGTTAACTGTAGTAATCTCTATTTACCGCTGTATAAACAGTTTCGAACATCGATTTAGAAAATATTTAAAGGTTTCTATATTGTCACTATAAACAACAATGCTTAGTGATGTAATATTATTTGCGACCAAGTGATATTGACGATTCTTATGGATTATAATTTCGTAATCCAATCATTTCTTGTAATGCTTCACTGTTACATGGTGTTTTACCAGTCAACTTTGAGCAGTCAAGTTCTTCAATACGAATACCGTCCAAAGATCAGCACCGACTAAGTGCTACATAAGCTTGTCCAGCAGTCCAGCAGCGAACAATCGAGAGCCCAGATAAATGACTGCATGATCAACTGTTCAACACGAACATGTTAAGTTTCTAGCAGGAAGCTTTAAATTAGTTAAAAACTCCTTTAAATAAATACGACAGTAATTGACTTTTCATGACAACTATTTTTTCTATTAAGATATCCACCAACTATACCTTTAAAATATATATAAGGGCAAACTAAAAATGCTGATATTCCTCAACACCTTCCCTCATTTGAAAGTTTGACTAAACCCATTGAACTGCAAAGACCTTGTAACCTGGGCTTAAACAATGGCTTTGTCAACACATCGGCTACCTGGAGCGTAGTTGATATATTCTTAATATCGATAAGTCCTTCTGAGACCAGCTCTCTCACAAAAAAATGTCTTGTGCGTATATCATTTGTTCGACGATGAAACTCGCGCTAATTTTATAGCAGCTTCATTATCAACCATAAGATTAGGCACTTCTTTTAATTTAAGAATTTCTCCATAAAAACGCCTTAACCATACTATCTCTCGTGCAGCTTCACTAGCAGATTCAATTTCTGCCTCAGTAGATGATATGGCTACAGAAGTTTGCCTTAGACTTAACCATGATACTGCACCAGAGGCATACAAACAAATCACTCCAGTAGTGGATCGTCCTGACGATAAGTCACTACCATGATCAGCATCACTAACTGCTTCCAAGTACCCTCCAGTTCCAGCGACATATCTTAATCCATAACCCTCTCCCTCTTTAATATCTAAATATACGTTTAACTTTTATCCAATCTTCTTTGGTAGGATTTTCAAGTGTTCTTGAGGCAACACCAACTGCATAGGCTATGTCAGGTCTGGTTCCTGTCATTAAATATAATAGAGCTCCAACAGCCTCTCTATAAGGAAAATTTTTATTTGCTGTACTTTTTTCCTCTATTTCTTCTCTTTCTACCTTCCCTAACTGACTATTTTCCTTAATCATTGGGGTGGAAGCTGGATTACAGTTGCTCATACCTAATCTCTTTAATATTTTCTTTGTATATTCTATTTGGCTTAGGCGAACTGACCCATCATCTTCTTTATCTATTTCTAAACCCAAAAAATAGTCTGCTGGTTTAACTGTTATTTTGAATTCTTTTTTCAACTTCTCCAAGAACGCTTGCTTCATTTCTTCATTATTTGAAACTACCAAACCATCATCTACATAGAGTGCTATAAGAAGTAAGCTTGTGCCTTGCTTTTTGATAAACAAACACGAATCTGCTTCACTTTTTTTAAATCCAAGTAAAATAATAAAGGTAGCAATTCTTTTGTTCCAACATCTAGGTGCTTGCTTTAGACCGTAAAGACTTCGCTTTAAATGACACACTCTATCAGTGCCATTGTCAAAACCTTCCGGTTGCTTCATAAAAACTTCTTCTTCTAGTTCCCCATACAAGAAAGCAGTTCAAACATCAAACTGGGTAATTGACATTTTTTCATCAGCTGCGATACTCAATAACCCCCTTATTGTTCCAGACTTCGCTGCTGGACTGAAAGTCTGATTATAGTCTTCGCCTTCTTTCTGTGAAAATCCTTTAACTACCAGTCTCGCCTTATATTTTTCTATGGAACCGTCTCTTTTCGTTTTCACTTTATACACCCATTTGCATGAAATTGCTTCCTTTCCTTCTGGCAACTTTTCTAGAACCCAAGTTTTATTTTCTTTAAGTGATTGTATCTCATTTTTCATTGCTTCTATCCATTTATTGTTCTTATCACTTCTTATTGCTTGTTGGTAACTTAGTGGTTCTTGAAATTCTCTCATCTTGGTTGCTGCACTCATAATAAATTCTTCATATCTAATAGGCTTTTTAATTTCTTCTCTGTCTCGTAATTTACGCACAGCGTTACCAAAACCATTATCTTCATTTGTAACTTCTTTATTTCCGACATTTTCTTCACTTTCTAGTTCCACATATATGTTTTCACCATCTTCTCTGAAATCAAACTCTAAACCATCTCCAATCTCATTTTCAGAGTCTATGACTTCCTCAGTTCTTGTTTCAGGGACCGTGATGGTTATTGGACTATTATTTGTCGAAATAAGTGGTTTTTCATCAAAAATAACGTCACGAGATCGAATTAGTTTTCTTGTCTCCTTACACCATATACGATAACCATCATTATCATCGTACCAATTAAAATTCCTTTGACAGCTTTTCTTTCCAATTTCTTCCTTCTTTGTTTTGGAATATGAGCATAACAAGTACTTCCTATTATTCTCATGTACTTCAGGCTTGGCTTCTTTCCAATCCAAACTTTATATGGAGTTTTATCTTTAAGACCTGATACACCTGACCGGTTGAGAATGTATGTAGCCGAATTTATCATTTTTGCCCATAAACTTTGAGGTAATCCTTCCTTTGAATGTAAAATAGCTCTGGGCATCTTAACAACTGTTCGATTGTCCCTCTCAGCGCAACCATTCTGTTGTGGAGTGTATGGCATGGTCAGTCTCTGTCTTACTCCGTGATGATGCAAAATATCTCTTACTTTTTTGCTATCAAATTCACCACCATTGTCACTAAGGAGTTCTTTGACAATATGACCTGTAGCTTTTGCTTCACTTAGAGCAATTTTTAACTTGTCGGAAACCTCAGACTTTTCTCTTAGGAAGAACACATATCAAAATCTACTGTAGTCATCTTTGAACAGTACAAAATATTGGTAACCGGATTGAGACTTCTTAAACGGTCCACACACATCAGAGCGCCATAATTCACCAGATTTTTCTGTACGCTTTCTTGTCCCAAAAGGCATCGTATGCGCTTTACCATAAATGCAGCCTTCACACAGCTCACAATCCAATTTAACATTAATATTTAACTCTCGGGATATTAGTGACTTTACGTGCCTCTTATTTTGATGTCCAAATCTCTCAGGATATAACTGCAGTAAATTTTCATTCAAGACTACATTTGACACATCTGCATTTTTTGGTTTCACATTTCTTACTGAAAACTTATACAGACCCCCAAATCTGTCTCTTTTTCCAACCAGCAACAACTGTCCATCAATTTTAAATTTGCATTCTTCAGGTTTTGAAATAAATTTACTTTTTGGATTTTTGTCTTGGGCTGACAATACCGAAAATAAATTCTTCTTAATTTCAGGTACATACCAAACCTCTGAAAGTGTCATTTCTTCTTTCTTTTCACCGACAATTGCTTCAACGATCATCGTGCCTTTTTCTAGTGCTTCAGTTAAATCTCCATTTGCAGTGGTCACTGAATACTGTTTTGTAAAAGGTTCATACGTTTCAAATAGATCGTTTCTGTTGGAACTTCTCACATTGTCTAACTATATGCCCTTGTTGCTTGCAGTAATGACAAACTAAACTTTTTCTGTATCTGCCTCCATTCTTATAAGACTTTTCTGTCACTAAAACCTCTTGATTATTTTCATTTTTGCTTAAAAGAACTTTCTCATAAGTACAAAGTTGATTGTCTATGGTTCTATCTAATTTTGCTGTAAATATCCAACTCGATTTAAAACGAAAATATTCTTCAGGCAATGTTTCTAAAATCTTACATACTAGTAGAAGATCAGGTTGATCGCAAGTACAGGTATTACTGCCAGCTAACTTGTCGCGTGAAATTTTTGTTTGTAGCTGATTCCAAATATTCTTCAACTTTGAAGTATGTGTTACAATATCATCACCAGCTTCTCTCTTATAACTAAAGAACTGGGTACATAAATCATAGGTTTTATCATCTGTTTTACCGTCGAATAGTCTATGCAATTCTAACCATACTTCACGAGTTGTTGAAAATCTCATTACTTTCTTAAGAGTTTCTTCTGTCATATTTGTAGTAAGTATAATAAGTGTACTACTATCTGCCCTACTAAATTCTTGTAACTTTTCTTCATAAGCTTTTTTTTTCTTCATAACTAGTAGCTGATATAGACTGAGGAGAAGCTAAAGTACCTTCAATAATATCTTTTCCTCCATAAATTCCTCTTAGCAGTATACAGATCTTATCTTTCCATGTTGTCCAGTTTGTTTTACCCTCTAGCATACCAGTTTGTACTCTATGGGCGTCTAGTATTCCTACTGAACCTCTACTTGAAGCCATTATTTTCTATCTTGATGCACCAAATTTGTCTTTTCTTGCCTGTTTGCACAAAAGTCTCTATAGTGCTATCTATTAGAACGTTACCTCTGCTTACTACAATATTTCTGGGCTCATAACCTGTTAAGTTTCTAGTAGGAAGCTCTAAATTGGTTAAAACTCCTTTAAATAAATACGACAGTTATTGACTTTTTATGACAACTATTTTTTCTATTAATATATCCACCAACTACACCTTTAAAAATTTATATAAGGGCAAACTAAAAATGCTGATATTCCTCAAGACAAACCCGAACAAACCCAAAAAACCCACGCCTGGTGAGTTCGTTGTGTCGCGTCAACTAATAATGACTTGCGCCTTAGTAGAGGGAGATGGGGGTTTCTGCGCCAGATTACGCACACCCCTTCTGCGCAGGCGCCAGCAGTGCGCAGGCGTGCGTCATATGTCAAACGTCAATTACTAGATGACGTGCGTCATCTGTCAACTGTCAGACGTCAAATTGGTGGGCGCTAGCTACATAGGGCCTTAGCTACTTGGGCGTTAGCCACTTTGGGCAATAATATTCTATATATGGAATGTGTTCAGGATGACGTCATATTACGAATAGGAAAAAGATGACAGATGCCATCTGTCAATTAAGACAGCCCAAGGTCAGTGATCATTTATTAATTGTTTAATGAAAAATTTGATATATGGGCGATATTAAGGATGACGTAACAAGTTATTATGAAAAATCTCGAGACCGCAGGTCGAGGTGTACTAAAGATATATGCTCACCTACGGCTCGCTAAGGTTGTTAGTAATAATGTAATATGTGGTTCGTATTTAGGGTGAATAGCAAGTTATTTCAAAAAATCCCGAGACCGCAGGTCGAGGTGTACTAGAGATACATGCTCGCCTACGGCTCGTTAAGCTTGTTAGGGATAATGTAACATGTGAGCCGTATTTACAATGACGTAACAAGTTATTTCAAAAAATCCCGAGACCGCAGGTCGAGGTGTACTAAGGACTTATATTCGCCTACGGCTCGCTAAGGTTGTTAGGGATAATGCAATATGTGGTTCGTATTAAGGTTGATGTAACAAGTTATTTAGAAAAAATCCCGAGACCGCAGGTCGAGGTGTACTAAAGACATATTCGCCTACGGCTCGCTAAGGTTGTTAGGGATAATGCAGTATGTGGTTCGTATTAAGGTCGATGTAACAAGTTATTTAGAAAAAATCCCGAGACCGCAGGTCGAGGTGTACTAAAGACATATTCGCCTACGGCTCGCTAAGGTTGTTAGGGATAATGCAGTATGTGGTTCGTATTAAGGTTGATGTAACAAGTTATTTAGAAAAAATCCCGAGATCCTCAGGTCGAGGGGCACTAGAGATATATGCTCGCATACGGCTCGCTAAGGTTGTTAGGGATAATGCAGTATACGGTTCGTATTTAGGTTGATGTAACAAGTAATATAGAAAAAATCCCGAGACCGCAGGTCGAGGTATACTAAAGACATATATTCGCCTACGACTCGCTAAGGTTGTTAGGGATAATGCAACATGTGAATCGTATTTAGGGCGACGTAACAAGTTGTTTAGAAAAAATCCCGAGACCGCAGGTTGAGGTGTATTAAAAATATATGCTCACCTACGGCTCGCTATGGTTGTTGGGGAAAGCGCAACATGTGGCTCGTATTAAGGTTGACGTAACAAGTTATTATGAAAAATCCCAAGACCTGCAGCTCGAGGGGCGCTAGGGATATATCCTTGCCTGCGACTCGTTAAAGTTGTTAAGGATAATATATAACATGTGGCTCGTATTTAGAATGACGCAAAAAATCATAAGTAAAAACCCGAAATCGATCGGTCAACTGGTTCAGGAGATATAATTTCTTGAGATTAGCGTCTTTATGTCTAAAGATGAAGAGGCGAAATTTGGTAGACGGGTATAAGATGGGTATACCTATCGAATAATAAAGGAATATTTCAAAAATCACAAGTAATAACAAAACTATACGTATTAAACCATTAAGGTCTTAACAAAATTCTTACTATGCAAAGTCCATTGGGAATGTTATTAAATATATCTAACCTTCCTGTATACTAAATGATTATGATCCTCGGCACGAGGCAAGGTCAGTCTGTCTGGAATTAATAATGTATAGATACGCATAATAACCAGCCAAAAACCTCTATGAACTGTTCATGATCGAGTAAAAAAACATCTAATAAGTCGCTAAAGTATTCCAAAAATAGCCTTTGAGCTCATAAAACGACTATTTAACAACTCTTATATAAAATAACCAGCTAAACCCTCTCTGATAGGATAAAAAACATCTAATTAACTACCAAAGTACCCAAAAAATGATCGTACAACCCATAAAACGTCTATGTAACAGCTCCTATTCCATAATAAGTAGCCAAAAAACAGCTTTGAACTAGTCTTAATCGGATAAATACATCTAATAAACTATCAAAGTACATACATAATAATACAAACCATAATAAGTAGTCAAAAACCTCTATAAACTGTTCATAATCGAGTAAAAAACATCTAATAACCCACTAAAGTATCCAAAAAATAGCCTTCGAACCCATAAAAAGTCTATTTAACAGCTCCTACACAAAATAATCAGCTAAAACCTCTCTGATAGAGTAAAAATATCTAAAAATCCATTAAAGTACCTAAAAATTACCTTCAAACCTATAAAAACCCCTATTTAACAGTTTCCTATACATAATAAACAACCAATCAACTCTCAGATAGGGTAAAAGCCACTAAAGCACTAAAAAAATTAGATAATACATTCTTAGTCATAGCTATTTCTATTATTATTCATATATCTAAAAATGAAGCATCTGATTAATATCCAATATCATTACCAGCTAGTAGCAGCAATATCAATAGGCTAGTACCTAGTTAGCAACTTATCTATGTAAGTAAAACGCAAGAGCGGCTTATGCGAATATCTGATCAGGATCAATATGTATAATGAACAGCTATGAACGGCTAGGAACAACAAATAGGACATTATTCAACCACTATCCAACCACTAAACAGCCTTTAAATCCATAAAAACGTCTATTTAGCTACTCTTAAACCAGGCAAAAAAAAACATCTAATAAACATCCAAGAACCTAATAGGTAGCTGAAGCAGCAAAAGTTCGTTTTCACACCTCGCCTACGGCTCATCGGGCATATCATCGGACCATAGTAGAATATAACACCTTAAGTCGCTAGAAAAAACCAAGGATGATCATTCGAGCGAGTAATGTTAAAGATATGAAACCATAAATCCCAAAACGGGATATTCGAGACATATCAGATAAACGTTTCAGTAAAATTAAGAGGAGGATGGGGGGTTATCATAGACGCAGAATATATAAAGTTTAATATAGTGAACTAAACCAAATTCATAAAGATTAAGTGTTAAGGAATGACTAAGTGGAAATTAAGCGGGCGAATATAAAAGAAATAACCTACTACTTGGGAACATGTAGTTCTAAGTGATCATGAAAATAAATCTAAAAATCTGTCATATATAGTTGTTTATTTATTAATATGTATATCAACAGCAAAAAGACTTGGTTATATACTCTCTCTTGAGGAGTAGACTTATTAAAGATCATCACAACGAATAATATAACCATAAACGACAGGTTCTAGATTAAAAAGTATCCATTATTCTGACGTTCATTAACAGCTAATGTAGAACGCTGTAATATAGTAGATCATAAGGATTCGAATGTGAACGGATAATTACGTTAAAAGGTGCAGGATAAAAGATTCGACTTGCAAAAATCTAACGAGGAAGTATGGGTAAGTTATATGTTGAATACTAAAATTTAGCAGCCAAAATCAAAAACACACAAAATTATTATATATTATAATACATTATTGCAGTGTCTGCCAAATGACTTAAAATTCAATTAGAACAAACTACGATTGTATAGAGATAATAGAAAAAGAGGTAGATAGACGTTGTATACTATTACGATCATGATGATTAAAAATCAATAACTTACATCCGAACCAGCTACATGCAGTCACCTATGATAGCCCTCCTTGCATGAAAATACTAAAATTATCCGCTTCAACAGCAAAAAAAAATACCTTAAGATCTGAAAAAATTAATAGCTAAAGGACTACGTACAGAGATACATGAAGTAGAGTCCAAGAAAAGCAACTAAATAAAACAAAAATGAGTGTTACCTAATTGGCAAATAAGCAAGAAATAATAGATATTTAATTTAAATAGACTTAAATCAGTATGCCTGAAGTAGAAAAAATTAGAGGCAGGACCTTATTAAGGCTTCCAGCTGCAAACTGGAAATATTTGGTAAAAAAATTATACAATATTATATAAACACTACTAATTTTGTTCTCCTGTTTTTACACAGAATTAAAAATGTAGTTGTAATAGATTATTTAATAAAAACTATGTTAAAAGTTGATATTTGCCTACGACTTGTTACAGTATTAGATAATACTTGTTGATGGGTTAAGATGTAAAGTATCATCATGTGGTTTGGGAGATATAGTCCTGCTATTAGATTCTTATGCAGAAAGGTGGTAAGCTAATATTGGACAAATGGGTAGATAATGAAAGACCTCCAGTAAAAAAATAATCTCAAACTATAAATGAGTTAGAGACTTAAAATCATAGGTATTGCGTTTAAATCATGGTATATACGAACAGGATTCCTATGGTTAGAGATCGCTTATAACCTAAAAACTATACCAAAAGTTCGATTCCGCTACTAAACGAGAGAAAAATAGATAAAAGTTCGGGGATATATCATAGATCTATAGTAGAATGCTTTGTAATACGCCTTAAGTCGTTAGAAAAAACCCGAGATCCTTAGAACAGGTTAAAGATATAAAGCTCTAAAAACCCTAAAACAAGATATTTAACTCATGCTAGATAGATGTTTCAGTAAAATTAAGAGGAGGGCAAGGATCATCATAGACGCAGAATATATAAAGTTTAATATAGCGAACTAACCCAAACTCACTAAGATTGTGTGCTAAGGAATGATAAAAAAATAATAACCTACTAGAGAACATATAGTTCTAGGTGGTCGTATACAAAACATAGAGGTTGGACTCGCAACACCTTATGAAAATAAATCTAAAATCGGTTATACATGGGTGCCTATATAACACTATGTTTGTCAATAGCAAAAATACTTAGTTCTATACTAAATTAGGGGTTATAATTCTTAAAAGCAATTTTGTCGGTTCTGAAATTGTGTGCATTGTTGAAGAGTAGACTTATTAAAGATCCTATATACACCAAGAGTATATAAACTAAACTAATAAAGGTAGCAAAGGGACAAGTGCTAGTCACGCGAATAAATAATATAAAAACAGTCGGGCATAGGCTCTAGGTTAAAAGTTATCCATTAATCTGATCTCGGAACCATTAGCGCTCCTTAACAACCAATGTAGAATGCGGTAATACAGCGATTCGGAAGGATTCGATTGTGATTGGGTGTAATTACATCAAAAGGTGCAGGACGAAAGATTCGACTTGCTAAAATCTGACACAAAAGTTGAGTACTAAAATTTAACTGCTAAGATCAAAAACACACACGCTATATAAAATTATTATAGTGTCTGTCAAATGACTAAAAAATGTAATTAGAACAAGCTACGATTGTATAGAGCGGACAGAAAAGAGGTAGATAGACTTTGTTCACTATTACGATTATAAAGTGGAGAAATCAATAACTAACATATGAATCAGTTACATACAATCACCTATGATTGTCTCTTGTATGAAAAAGGAAATTATCTGCTTCAACAGTAAAAAAACCTTAAGATCTGAAAACTAATAGCTAAAGGACTCGATGAAGACACAGAACAACTAAGCAAAACAACAGAAATGAGGTCTACCTAATTGGCAAATAAGCAAGAAATAATAGACCTTTAATTTAAATAGACTTAAATCGAAAAAACATTACAGCGAACAAATACCTGTTTGGGTAGGTCCTTATCCACCAAAAATACCCCCGCTATGCTGAAAAATAAGAATAAATAAGAAAAACCTAGAAATTTAGGGTAATATCTGCTTCAACAGCTAAAAATACCTTAAGATCCGAAAAAATTAATAGCTAAAGGACTACGTACAGAGATACATGAAGTAGAGTCCAAGAAAAGCAACTAAATACAACAAAAATGAGTGTTACCTAATTGGCAAATAAGCAAGAAATAATAGGCCTTCAATTTAAAATAGACTTAAATCGAAAGATATTGCAAATAACAAATAGCTGTTGGTAGGTTCTTAACCATCAAAAATTCCCCTCAGCCATGCCTAAAAAAAATAAGAACAGGAAGGAAAAAATACATAGAAATTAAGGGTAATATAAGGATCCTGTACATTCAAAAAAGCATATATTATGTATGATCAGCCTATAATATTAGGTATACCAAAGGATAACACTATACCTAACAGGACCCAAATTGAAGTTAAACAATAGGGCCATAATAATATAAAGTATTTAAATTACCGAATGATCATCTAAATATAATTTAAATAGCCTTAAATCTAAAAAATATTACAGCTAACAAATAGCTGTTGGATAGGTCCTAATCCACCAAAAAATACCCCCGCGATACTGAAAAATAAGAATAAATAAGAAAAACCTAGAAATTTAGGGTAATATATTGCTTTAAAGACCAGTAAACTCCTATAAGAGTATTTATATAACACGAATGCTAGACAAACCTAACCTAACTTCTTGGGTAGGGTTATTTTGTATAAAGACCAACACCAACACCAAAAAAGGGGTCATGTACATTCAAAAAAGTATATATTATGTACGAACAACCACTAATATTAGGTATACCTAAGGGTAATACTATATAACCACTTACAGGAATCAAAATAAAGTTCAAAAATTAAGGGAATATAAAGTATTTAAATAACCGAATGATTATCCGAATAAAATTCTCGTTTTAGTTATATTAGTTACATGAGATGAGATTAATTGTATAAATATGTGGACTTCCGAGTGATCATACTCATCTAATCGATCTTACAACATATGAAAAATAAAGCAATTAATTAGATAAATGACTTCTTAACGGAGCTTCAATATTAGTGGATAGATATCATCTAACCTATAAAAATAATTGTAAAAGAGTTTGCGTGTGGAGCTTTTTAACCTGTAACCGTTTACTATATCCCTTCCCCCTTCCCACCTCTCTCGTCTGTTTCAAAATTTATGGCTTGATAAATAATTTTTACAACTCTTTTACAATTATTTTTATAGGTTAGATGATATCTATCCACTAATATTGAAGCTCCGTTAAGAAGTCATTTATCTAATTAATTGCTTTATTTTTCATATGTTGTAAGATCGATTAGATGAGTATGATCACTCGGAAATCCACATATTTATACAATTAATCTCATCTCATGTAACTAATATAACTGAAACGAGAATTTTATTCGGATAATCATTCGGTTATTTAAATACTTTATATTCCCTTAATTTTTGAACTTTATTTTGATTCCTGTAAGTGGTTATATAGTATTACCCTTAGGTATACCTAATATTAGTGGTTGTTCGTACATAATATATACTTTTTTGAATGTACATGACCCCTTTTTTGGTGTTGGTGTTGGTCTTTATACAAAATAACCGTACCCAAGAAGTTAGGTTAGGTTTGTCTAGCATTCGTGTTATATAAATACTCTTATAGGAGTTTACTGGTCTTTAAAGCAATATATTACCCTAAATTTCTAGGTTTTCCTTATTTATTCTTATTTTTCAGTATCGCGGGGGTATTTTTTGGTGGATTAGGACCTATCCAACAGCTATTTGTTAGCTGTAATATTTTTTAGATTTAAGGCTATTTAAATTATATTTAGATGATCATTCGGTAATTTAAATACTTTATATTATTATGGCCCTATTGTTTAACTTCAATTTGGGTCCTGTTAGGTATAGTGTTATCCTTTGGTATACCTAATATTATAGGCTGATCATACATAATATATGCTTTTTTGAATGTACAGGATCCTTATATTACCCTTAATTTCTATGTATTTTTTCCTTCCTGTTCTTATTTTTTTTAGGCATGGCTGAGGGGAATTTTTGATGGTTAAGAACCTACCAACAGCTATTTGTTATTTGCAATATCTTTCGATTTAAGTCTATTTTAAATTGAAGGCCTATTATTTCTTGCTTATTTGCCAATTAGGTAACACTCATTTTTGTTGTATTTAGTTGCTTTTCTTGGACTCTACTTCATGTATCTCTGTACGTAGTCCTTTAGCTATTAATTTTTTCGGATCTTAAGGTATTTTTAGCTGTTGAAGCAGATATTACCCTAAATTTCTAGGTTTTTCTTATTTATTCTTATTTTTCAGCATAGCGGGGATATTTTTGGTGGATAAGGACCTACCCAAACAGGTATTTGTTCGCTGTAATGTTTTTTCGATTTAAGTCTATTTAAATTGAAGGTCTATTATTTCTTGCTTATTTGCCAATTAGGTCGACCTCATTTCTGTTGTTTTGTTTAGTTGTTCTGTGTCTTCATCGAGTCCTTTAGCTATTAGTTTTCAGATCTTAAGGTTTTTTTACCGTTGAAGCAGATAATTTCCTTTTTCATACAAGAGACAATCATAGGTGATTGTATGTAACTGATTCATATGTTAGTTATTGATTTCTCCACTTTATAATCGTAATAGTGAACAAAGTCTATCTACCTCTTTTCTGTCCGCTCTATACAATCGTAGCTTGTTCTAATTACATTTTTTAGTCATTTGACAGACACTATAATAATTTTATATAGCGTGTGTGTTTTTGATCTTAGCAGTTAAATTTTAGTACTCAACTTTTGTGTCAGATTTTAGCAAGTCGAATCTTTCGTCCTGCACCTTTTGATGTAATTACACCCAATCACAATCGAATCCTTCCGAATCGCTGTATTACCGCATTCTACATTGGTTGTTAAGGAGCGCTAATGGTTCCGAGATCAGATTAATGGATAATTTTTAACCTAGAGCCTATGCCCGACTGTTTTTATATTATTTATTCGCGTGACTAGCACTTGTCCCTTTGCTACCTTTATTAGTTTAGTTTATATACTCTTGGTGTATATAGGATCTTTAATAAGTCTACTCTTCAACAATGCACACAATTTCAGAACCGACAAAATTGCTTTTAAGAATTATAACCCCTAATTTAGTATAGAACTAAGTATTTTTGCTATTGATAAACATAGTGTTATATAGGCACCCATGTATAACCGATTTTAGATTTATTTTCATGAGGTGTTGCGAGTCCAACCTCTATGTTTTGTATACGACCACCTAGAACTATATGTTCTCTAGTACGTTATTATTTTTTTATCATTCCTTAGCACACAATCTTAGTGAGTTTGGGTTAGTTCGCTATATTAAACTTTATATATTCTGCGTCTATGATGACCCTTGCCCTCCTCTTAATTTTACTGAAACATCTATCTAGCATGAGTTAAATATCTTGTTTTAGGGTTTTTAGAGCTTTATATCTTTAACCTGTTCTAAGGATCTCGGGTTTTTTCTAACGACTTAAGGCGTATTACAAAGCATTCTACTATAGATCTATGATATATCCCCGAACTTTTATCTATTTTTCTCTCGTTTAGTAGCGGAATCGAACTTTTGGTATAGTTTTTAGGTTATAAGCGATCTCTAACCATAGGAATCCTGTTCGTATATACCATGATTTAAACGCAATACCTATGATTTTAAGTCTCTAACTCATTTATAGTTTGAGATTATTTTTTTACTGGAGGTCTTTCATTATCTACCCATTTGTCCAATATTAGCTTACCACCTTTCTGCATAAGAATCTAATAGCAGGACTATATCTCCCAAACCACATGATGATACTTTACATCTTAACCCATCAACAAGTATTATCTAATACTGTAACAAGTCGTAGGCAAATATCAACTTTTAACATAGTTTTTATTAAATAATCTATTACAACTACATTTTTAATTCTGTGTAAAAACAGGAGAACAAAATTAGTAGTGTTTATATAATATTGTATAATTTTTTTACCAAATATTTCCAGTTTGCAGCTGGAAGCCTTAATAAGGTCCTGCCTCTAATTTTTTCTACTTCAGGCATACTGATTTAAGTCTATTTAAATTAAATATCTATTATTTCTTGCTTATTTGCCAATTAGGTAACACTCATTTTTGTTTTATTTAGTTGCTTTTCTTGGACTCTACTTCATGTATCTCTGTACGTAGTCCTTAGCTATTAATTTTTTCAGATCTTAAGGTATTTTTTTTTGCTGTTGAAGCGGATAATTTTAGTATTTTCATGCAAGGAGGGCTATCATAGGTGACTGCATGTAGCTGGTTCGGATGTAAGTTATTGATTTTTAATCATCATGATCGTAATAGTATACAACGTCTATCTACCTCTTTTTCTATTATCTCTATACAATCGTAGTTTGTTCTAATTGAATTTTAAGTCATTTGGCAGACACTGCAATAATGTATTATAATATATAATAATTTTGTGTGTTTTTGATTTTGGCAGCTAAATTTTAGTATTCAACATATAACTTACCCATACTTCCTCGTTAGATTTTTGCAAGTCGAATCTTTTATCCTGCACCTTTTAACGTAATTATCCGTTCACATTCGAATCCTTATGATCTACTATATTACAGCGTTCTACATTAGCTGTTAATGAACGTCAGAATAATGGATAATTTTTAATCTAGAACCTGTCGTTTATGGTTATATTATTCGTTGTGATGATCTTTAATAAGTCTACTCCTCAAGAGAGAGTATATAACCAAGTCTTTTTGCTGTTGATATACATATTAATAAATAAACAACTATATATGACAGATTTTTAGATTTATTTTCATGATCACTTAGAACTACATGTTCCCAAGTAGTAGGTTATTTCTTTTATATTCGCCCGCTTAATTTCCACTTAGTCATTCCTTAACACTTAATCTTTATGAATTTGGTTTAGTTCACTATATTAAACTTTATATATTCTGCGTCTATGATAACCCCCCATCCTCCTCTTAATTTTACTGAAACGTTTATCTGATATGTCTCGAATATCCCGTTTTGGGATTTATGGTTTCATATCTTTAACAATATTCGCTCGAATGATCATCCTTGGTTTTTTCTAGCGACTTAAGGTGTTATATTCTACTATGGTCCGATGATATGCCCGATGAGCCGTAGGCGAGGTGTGAAAACGAACTTTTGCTGCTTCAGCTACCTATTAGGTTCTTGGATGTTTATTAGATGTTTTTTTTTGCCTGGTTTAAGAGTAGCTAAATAGACGTTTTTATGGATTTAAAGGCTGTTTAGTGGTTGGTTAGTGGTTGAATAATGTCCTATTTGTTGTTCCTAGCCGTTCATAGCTCTTCATTATACATATTGATCCTGATCAGATATTCGCATAAGCCGCTCTTGCGTTTTACTTACATAGATAAGTTGCTAACTAGGTACTAGCCTATTGATATTGCTGCTACTAGCTGGTAATGATATTGGATATTAATCAGATGCTTCATTTTTAGATATATGAATAATAATAGAAATAGCTATGACTAAGAATGTATTATCTAATTTTTTTAGTGCTTTAGTGGCTTTTACCCTATCTGAGAGTTGATTGGTTGTTTATTATGTATAGGAAACTGTTAAATAGGGGTTTTTATAGGTTTGAAGGTAATTTTTAGGTACTTTAATGGATTTTTAGATATTTTTACTCTATCAGAGAGGTTTTAGCTGATTATTTTGTGTAGGAGCTGTTTGACTTTTTATGGGTTCGAAGGCTATTTTTTGGATACTTTAGTGGGTTATTAGATGTTTTTTACTCGATTATGAACAGTTTATAGAGGTTTTTGACTACTTATTATGGTTTGTATTATTATGTATGTACTTTGATAGTTTATTAGATGTATTTATCCGATTAAGACTAGTTCAAAGCTGTTTTTTGGCTACTTATTATGGAATAGGAGCTGTTACATAGACGTTTTATGGGTTCTACGATCATTTTTTGGGTACTTTGGTAGTTAATTAGATGTTTTTTATCCTATCAGAGAGGGTTTAGCTGGTTATTTTATATAAGAGTTGTTAAATAGTCGTTTTATGAGCTCAAAGGCTATTTTTGGAATACTTTAGCGACTTATTAGATGTTTTTTTACTCGATCATGAACAGTTCATAGAGGTTTTTGGCTGGTTATTATGCGTATCTATACATTATTAATTCCAGACAGACTGACCTTGACTCGTGCCGAGGATCATAATCATGTAGTATACAGGAAGGTTAGATATATTTAATAACATTCCCAATGGACTTTGCATGGTAAGAATTTTGTTAAGACCTTAATGGTTTAATACGTATAGTTTTGTTATTACTTGTGATTTTTGAAATATTCCTTTATTATTCGATAGGTATACCCATCTTATACCCGTCTACCAAATTTCGCCTCTTCATCTTTAGACATAAAGACGCTAATCTCAAGAAATTATATCTCCTGAACCAGTTGACCGATCGATTTCGGGTTTTTACTTATGATTTTTTGCGTCATTCTAAATACAAACTACATGTTATATATTATCCTTAACAACTTTAACGAGTCGCAGGCAAGGATATATCCCTAGCGCCCCTCGAGCTGCAGGTCTTGGGATTTTTCATAATAACTTGTTACGTCAACCTTAATACGAGCCACATGTTGCGCTTTCCCCAACAACCATAGCGAGCCGTAGGTGAGCATATATTTTTAATACACCTCAACCTGCGGTCTCGGGATTTTTTCTAAACAACTTGTTACGTCGCCCTAAATACGATTCACATGTTGCATTATCCCTAACAACCTTAGCGAGTCGTAGGCGAATATATGTCTTTAGTACACCCCGACCTGCGGTCTCGGGATTTTTTCCAAATGACTTGTTACATCAACCTTAATACAAACCACATACTGCATTATCCCTAACAACCTTAGCGAGCCGTAGGCGAATATATGTCTTTAGTACACCTCGACCTGCGGTCTCGGGATTTTTTCTATATAACTTGTTACATCAACCTAAATACGAACCGTATACTGCATTATCCCTAACAACCTTAGCGAGCCGTAGGCGAGCATATATCTCTAGTGCCCCTCGACCTGAGGATCTCGGGATTTTTTCTAATTAACTTGTTACATCAACCTTAATACGAACCACATACTGCATTATCCCCAACAACCTTAGCGAGCCGTAGGCGAATATGTCTTTAATACACCTCGACCTGCGGTCTCGGGATTTTTTCTAAATAACTTGTTACATCAACCTTAATACGAACCACATACTGCATTATCCCTAACAACCTTAGCGAGCCGTAGGCGAATATGTCTTTAGTACACCTCGACCTGCGGTCTCGGGATTTTTTCTAAATTACTTGTTACATCAACCTTAATACGAACCAAATATTGCATTATCCCTAACAACCTTAGCGAGCCGTAGGCGAATATAAGTCCTTAGTACACCTCGACCTGCGGTCTCGGGATTTTTTGAAATAACTTGTTACGTCATTGTAAATACGGCTCACATGTTACATTATCCCTAACAAGCTTAACGAGCCGTAGGCGAGCATGTATCTCTAGTACACCTCGACCTGCGGTCTCGGGATTTTTTGAAATAACTTGCTATTCACCCTAAATACGAACCACATATTACATTATTACTAACAACCTTAGCGAGCTGTAGGTGAGCATATATCTTTAGTACACCTCGACCTGCGGTCTCGAGATTTTTCATAATAACTTGTTACGTCATCCTTAATATCGCCCATATATCAAATTTTTCATTAAACAATTGATAAATGATCACTGACCTTGGGCTGTCTTAATTGACAGATGGCATCTGTCATCTTTTTCCTATTCGTAATATGACGTCATCCTGAACACATTCCATATATAGAATAATATTGCCCAAAGTGGCTAACGCCCAAGTAGCTAAGGCCCTATGTAGCTAGCGCCCACCAATTTGACGTCTGACAGTTGACAGATGACGCACGTCATCTAGTAATTGACGTTTGACATATGACGCACGCCTGCGCACTGCTGGCGCCTGCGCAGAAGGGGTGTGCGTAATCTGGCGCAGAAACCCCCATCTCCCTCTACTCGCCTTAGCCCGCTCGGCCAACGGACCAACGCATACGGTGAGCTCTACCTCTCTCTCTCTCTCTCTCATGGGTCAAAATCGGGTTCAAAGAAGTCGGTTACAAACAAACATACAGGTGAAGCTAATAAAAGCGTGTTAGAAACAGGTCGTCTGTATTTACTACTATTTATACCATTATGTTTTACAGGAATCCAACACCTCAATATTCTGATCTTGTAAATGTTACCTGGCCAACAGTTGACGCTAACAATTACCAATACATGGATATAGACACGGAGTTAGAGATTAAGACGACTCCGAAGGCCAGTTATTATGGATGGAAGACTGCTTATGAGAAATATGCTGCAAGACCATATAATACATATTAGAACCAACTACATTAAGCAATTTGCATAGTAAAGGTTTTTTTTAAATGCTTACTTTTTTAAATATCATTTATAATTTATATTTATGATACTTTGCGATAAGGTTTAAATTGCGGGAGCTGTACCGTAACCTGGAATTTTTTTCATCTTACAGTTTTATGCCTATACTTGTACATTCCGACATAAATAAACGTTTTTTGATAACACGGAACATAATTTTCCTTTTTGTCCTTCTCCTTCCTCTTCTTTCTTTTTGCTTCTTGGACAACTTTAGGTTTTCATACACATTCAAAGTTATAAAAGCCAGTCATTAATGAGTACAAGGTAACGCCTTCTAGTAGAATTAACTGCAATTCATTACACAAAAGACAATTCCACTGGTAATGCAAAATAAAGACAATTAATTAGAACACGGGGGCGCATCACACTCTAGTATATGTAACGCTATTGCAGAGTTCTATTTGTACTTATAAAACAGGATTTACAAATATGTTGTCGGTTTTACTATTATGCACTGCATAGTTCGTGAATATTTCAGCCAGAAGTTGTCTAACATAATTATATATATATATTTTTAAGGAAGAACGAAACTCATCCATCAAACATCCAAAGAAGCTAGGTATAAAAATTCGCCAACTTTTTAAGGCTAGTATGAAATCATGAACACTTTTTAAATTTGTCTCAATTTTTATTTCTACAATCATTAAACTCACTTAACATGTAGGTACCTGCATGTTAGTTGTTTTTAAATTACCTTGGTTCTTAAGAACCATGTCCTTGATTTTTAGTTTGCTGATCTTGCCTGTAATTGTTACTGGAAATTTATTCATAAATGTTATTCCATCCCTTAATCTAAAACAATAAGTTTTATTTTAAATTGAACTAATGGGCAGTCGGAAAGTTTGCCGGTATTTGTTTTTACCTTTCATGATCCTCCACTCTTGCATCTACATATTTTACCAACTCATCTTTTGTAACTTCCTGAGCATCTTTCTTTAAAATAACGACTCACATCAGCCTTTCACATTCTATTTTATGCGGTTTACCAATTACAACTGCATCGTGAACCGATGGGTGTTCCAATAGAACCTTTTCAATCTGATACGGTTGTATCTGAATATATTTCCAGCTAAAACCAAATGATTCAATACAAAAATCAATAAAAATATGTACTCTATCCTAAAAGAATGTTTTGATTATTTAACAATTATTGTTTTATTATTTGTTCATCATGAGTAAACATGGTTAGTGGGTCAGTCGGTTTATTATAGATTGCAACAACAACTAGAAACCAAGTGTGTACATATACATTTTAGAAATAAACTGTTTCTCGAAAGACGTGTACTGTTCTTTCAATAATGCAAGAAACTTATACATTTCAAATATAATAAATTCTGTTTTCTAGTTAAACCTGGTCAAAGAGAGGGTTACTTTTAGAAAATATTAACTTTTTTTTTCACTTATTTTCATTTTGCTTACTTACCGCACTATACTTTTTATTCGATCTATAAAATAAAAACAAAAATCTTTATCAAATAAAACCAAGTCGCCAGTCCTAAAATAACCTTCGTTGTCAAAGCTGTCGGAGGCGTCCATGTTATAAAACCCATTAAATAGTCTTTGGCTCTTCAGATACAATTCTCCTGGTTGATTTGGACCACACCTTTTTCCTATTTCGAGGTCAATAACCTAAAATTAAATAGTGGTTCACTAAACTGTTCAGAAACTTCTTTCTCGGCTTACACCATTGGACTGTTTAATTGTTATATTTATTTCTAAAGATAAGTGCTAGGGTTGTGATGTTAAGGGGCTGATAATTTAAAATAGTGATGTGTTATTCTATGATGAAAATGCTAAAATTTTAAAAACCATTGAATTGTTTTAAATTTCTAAAGCTTAGAAGTCCCTAAACCCGTATTTAAAAAGCACAGTTTTTACGGTCTTGTTGTAACACCTTTTTCCGCGGGACACCGTCTGCATTACCAAATCTTTCGGTTCAAGGCGTCCGCCAATCCATCCGGATCGGTACGAGACATGCATCCCTTTCGCGGGTCACTGTCCGCACTGAATCATTCATTTGGTTTATGAGTAGCTCACTTCTCGACAACATGCGGAAGGAACATCCAAATGATACCGGCGGATCCCGAGAGCCGGCAGCAGTTGTATCGTATCGAGGCTGCTCCCAGTAAACACACGTACGTTAAAAAACTTTTTAAAAAGCGAAACATCAAATCATTACAGCGTATTTTTATTACGTACATTTAATTTTAAAACGTCGCAGCTTTTCACATTTTAAGTAACGTGCTAGTACAAACGTTTAAAAATAGACAAATTTAATTGAATTGAATTGAAAAATTTCTTACATTTTATTTTCGTTTTTTAATAATGTACCATCAAGATACAAAACAACGTTCTCTCTTACTTCTTACTAAACAATCCGGATCTAGAACTAACATATTATAACTCACAACCTCACAAATATAATAGTATCTAAATAAACACTCCACACAAAGAAGCACAAATGTTACACGGTGCTTTAGCAGTGATCTTTATCCACCAATACGAATTTCCGGTTGGGTTGAAATTTAAAAAGTGTAAAAAACGTTTCTTTGATTTTACTGTATGTCAAATGTTACTTAGTAGCAACTACCGGAGTTCCCGGTGTAAAAATTGAACAATATTAACGTTTTGCGATAAATAATGTTCAACGTATAAGTAAAACCTTTTAAAATATTTTTAGATGCGCCTCTAATAAACGTTTAACATACATGTTATTTTAAATATTTAAACTAACGTTGGTGTAAAAATTATACATTATTAACGTTGTATTTTAATTACGAATTTATGTGCCTGCAAAACCTCATAAAAAATGTAGCGGGGCTCATTTCGAAAATCTGCTCAAGTAAATAAGAAGCAAAGCTTTTACACTTTTAACATTCTTGCGTTTAAGTGATTTCAGAAATGTCAAAAAGTTTAGTTCATAATTTAACGTTTACCCTTTTTTCTTAAGTTACGATCGACCCTTTCAAAAGTTCTTCGGTGCGATAAACGCCGATTTAGAAATGTATCAGAATGAATTCTTCTTGTCTCCATACAATTACCGAGTGCTTGTCCAGAAGTTAGAGGCATGTGGGCATTAATGAGATGTAATAATTTATTTAATTATTTTAGTGCGTAGTATTAATCTTAAAGTTATTTGATTAGTTATTGTGTTCAAATAGATTATGTTAATAAACTTGATTATTAAATAAATTTCGAATCAATGCTTCATCGTGATATAAAAAAACCTTATTTTTCTCGAAAAGCGGTAATTCCACCGAGACAAGTGTAGAGTACCTTTTTTAAATAAAAATAACTAAAATAATTAAAAAATCAGTTTTTAGCTCTGTAAAATACACCTGTCAAAATTTTGGCCGAACTAGTATGACGGCAAGTGCGTTCCTGACTTCCCTGACGATGTAAAACATTTGATGTAGTACGGTTTCATGAGTCTCTATGGCCTATACGAAATACTAAATTTCATTCAATTATACGTGTCGGTTCAAAAGTTAGAGCTGAAAAGGTAAGTCGCTGGGTACCTGTTTGGGACCCTGTATCTCCGTTAAGGGGCACTTTAGGTTTTTTTTATATGACAAAATAGAGTTATTTTGACTGTCCCTATACGCTCGCGAGAGTATGCCATATACTTAGCGGTAGATTATAAGAACAATGTCGTCGAACCATCGGGAAAACCCGGGGTTTTTCCCCGAAGGTAGTCAAATGGATCTACACGGCAATCATAAGACCTATGGTAATATACGGGGCTATAATCTGAGGACAGAAACTGACAAATCTCTTGCCAATACTCCATCACTACATGCAAAAGCGAACTGTATACCGCGGAGATATGTTTTTAATAAACCCTACAGCATAAAACGCAAAGGCACTGAAGATACGGTCGTGGCAGATGCAATATACATCTACACAGACAGATTCAAGATAAAAACAGGCTGAGGATGGGACATATACGCAAAGTCAAACTAAACTTACATTGGGCTACTTTTAAATATGCAAGCGTAAACTAGATCGAAATCGATGGCATAATAATGGACGCAAAAGAGATCACCAGCAAAAACATTACTGACCCTACCGTCCACATACGCACGGACAGTGGACAGACACTACTAGCACTAGAAAGACCATGTATCACCTCAGAACTAGTGCTAAAATGTCACCAAGCCCTGGTCGCAGCCACTCAAAAGAACGTGGTCATAGTGAGCTGGATCAAAGGACATGATACATGAAGGGAAAATCGGATCGCTGACTCGCTGGCAAAAAAAAGCTGCCGGACTCACATTAATTGGGCCAGAGCCAATATTAGGTCTAACGACACCAACGATAACGGATTTTATACAAGAACACTCTAACAATTGTTTTAAAAAACGATGGAGTGAAACAAAAAACTGTAAACTGTAAAATGTAATTATTTTTGAAAGCCACGACTCGCCACAATCTACTCTAAAGATCAACAATAATAATTAGGTGGCAACCCTAAATAACATTAGGAATATCGACACACTATCAAAATATTACTTTTATATTTTAATCCTAAATATAGCAACGCCCTTGTCAGTTTTTACAACACTATTTGGCCTATATCATATTTAAATACTGAAACGCCCCAGACCCGGGGCTGTTTTTCGCCTAAAAATTTCCATAAAATTTCTTAAGGGCAAAATAAAATAACTAATATTTTTGGGACCAATAATATGTGCAGAGGAACTCTCCTTTTAAAAAAGTTTAAAAGCAACAAAATGTGTAAAATTTTACCCTCTTATCGACAAAACGTTTCAGGACAGGCAGATTCTTTGAGTTTCGAAAAGCAGATGGCCACGCTACGCGTCCCCAGTGCTGAAAGCGGGGACGAGTTTATAAAAGGGAGAAAAAATGACGGGCAGAAAAGGACTCGGTATTTTTCCAATCAAAATTTAAGGTCGTTTCACTGCCAGGTTTTGTTCGCGTAGTTCGGGTTGTTCGGCTTTGTGCGGGTTTATTCGAGCCATTTAAAAATATAAATATCCTATTACTTCAATTTCATTCTTACAAATATTTCTATCAAAGTGCTAGTCAGAAAATTATCAAGCCATCCCCATAAATGGGGGACCACAGTGTGCCGGACCACAGATAATATATCTGTGGTTCGGCACTTATACCGGTTTTGAGGGCATCTTGCAAAATTTTCTGTTTTTACAGAATAACCCTTTACGACTGACCTTTTCTAAGTACTGGGATGCAAGATGTCGCACTGGGTTTTATCAATCCCGTTGATAATCGATCCTGACAAGTGATTTGTCTTTAAGCCCTGTTTCCTTCTGCCAAACTGAGCCTTACTGATGAGCCGTAATAATGGCGAAACGCGTCTGGGGATGGGTTTGGCGGAAGGAAACAGACAAAACCTTTTCGAATCAATACACTTTTGCTTTCTAAGGGTCATAAAATATGGGTCAAAGTCGCAGACACAGACCTTTTTTAATAAGGTAACTTGTAAAAGATGTTGTTGTCTCCCGGGGTGTTTTATATTGTGGTACTTAAGAACAAAGATTGGACATTATTATGCAATAATAATGCCATCAAATAAAAGTAAATAATGATCAGCAATGCTAGGTAAAGAAATGGGGCAGGATTAAGGGAAATATTTTAATTGAAGCTATCAGAAAGGGATATAATTATTTGGTATGATGTTGCCTGAAGAACATTAATTTATAATCGGTGTATATAAAACGGTGTGATGGGTTTTTACTAAAAAATAATGTCCGACAGCAGGAATGTCTTGAGTGACCACTGCTGGACAGTTGTCGTTTGGCTTTCTAATAATATTGTCGGAAATGGATTGATATCCTTAAAAGCAACAATATGAAAAACAACGCCCACTTGAGAAGAAAAGTGACACATGCGGAAAGTGGGCGAGCTCTTAACTTTTATTGTACTTTTATAAATTAAATGTTCGAAATGTCCGACAGTAGGAATGACTTGTATGTCCCTTACTGAAGACCATCAGTCGCTCGTCTAAACTACGTAGTACCTTTATACCAAACGTGTACGTCAATCTGTAATAATCTGTAACTAAGATGACAAATAATTTTAATAATAATACGTACACGAAAATGGGGCGATATGTAACAAAATAAATTGCAGATTAACGGGGAACCTAATTAAAACTAGAGTGTGGTCGCATACCGAAGGTAATCATAATAAAAAGGGGTATTTTGAGAGGTAAAGTGTCACAATTACAGTCGCTGACATAATTGGTAACAAAAGGTAAAACAACATTGCTTATTATTGTCGCAGACATAAAAGGTAACATCAGAGAAATGTGTAACCATTCTGTCGCAGACATGTGTTGGTGCAAAATGGGCTAAATTATGGGAGACAGACCATCTTATACTAAGTTTTATGAAATGTAATAAAAATATCTGATTAAATTGTTCATAAATTGTATATGACCAAAATGCTATTATAATAGATTAATTGTTTTAATTTTCATTTACTGGCAGTGGAACATACCGCATCATAGGGAAACCGTCAGAATAAGATTAAAGCTAAAAAATCTTAAAACCTGACCAACTTTTACCGTTGTACCAAACTTTAAACTTTTACCGTTGTACCAAACTTTAAAGGAATCTAAATGTAAACACAACATAGACAGGGTCGGACCACAATGTTTGACGATTACAGCTAGAGTGACGGATTTCTGCAGGTGATGAACACACCGGGGGTCGGTCAGTTTCAATACTTATTTTTATATAATTATTGTTAATATGATACCCATTGTTATTGATAATTTAACACAAAATTTAAAATAATTTTAAAGTAATACGCCACTGTCAATTGACATTCATAGTAGCCTGACCGTTCTATTGTCCTCTTCTAAATACACACTAAGTTAAAGGCTCTGCGAAAAAATACCTTTAAGAATGAGATGCGTAGTCTATTTTTGCTATGTCGTCATTGATGTGTACCACATCAACTATCGACTTGAGAAAGTTATAATCTAATGCGCATGTCCGCAGCTTAAAGCGGGTCTGTACCTAGACGCTTGTGTCGCCTTATACCTGCAATATTGTTGGTATTGAGAATGCCAGCCTGTAATGCGTTTGAAATACTGCATATTATGATAGCCTAGTCAAGCAAATTAAATAAGTCCGCCAAACTTGCCTGGGATCGAACCAGGTACCTTTGGCTTGTGATCCGTGAACGCTACCGCTGCCAACTGTAGTACCCTGTATTGACTTTCAATGTTACATAACAGTAACTATCTAAGCAGTAATGAATACAGTTATTACTATCAATCATATTATACTAAACCTTATAATCAATCCGGCTACAGGGTTTCCGCAACTATTGGGTCGTTCAGCTAGCAATTTTAAATCCTCGGGTTTTTTATTATCAAAAGCTATAGGACGACCACATTCAGTTATTCCATAGCCTTGGTAAATATAGGTACCTAAAATAATAAGTAGGTATGGCGTCGCTTGAGAGTAAGAACTTTTTTTCATAGCATGGCAGACCGCTAAGCAGTTTTTTTGCTGTTTTTAAAGAATAGCTGAAAAAACAGCAAAAAACGGTTTAAAAACAACAAAAACGGGCTCAAAAACAGTAAAACACTGGTTAAAAACAGCTTACTGGTCTCCCACGCCCTAAAAAAGTTTCCACGCCCAAGCGACGCCGTACCTACTATAGTACTTACGTTATTTAGCTGCGTAGCCAGGATTTTATTCTGGGAGAGGATATGAAAATTATTAGTTAGTTAAGAAAATATCTAAGAAGAAGAAGGTTCAATGCACTGGGCGAACCATTTTTTAATGATCTGGAGGAAGTGAGCAGCCTGCAACCGGGTCGACTTACTAAGTTTATTAACAGCAGTGGCTGGTTTCAATGAGCTGTCAAGATTATTCTACGATCCACGTCGCGTTAACCATCAGGTAGCTGATGCAAATAGGTTTCGCGGAACATGTGTGGTATCACAACGGTCCTTATAGGACTATGTGTGACTGTTTGGACCTTAGACGAGGTAAAGGAGGGGACGCGGCATGCGCATCTACCGCGACAGAAGCAAAATGTGACCAAAAATTCGATAGGCGGCCATTATTCTGGTGCCAAACATTCGATTGTCACCAAGCGGGTTTTTCGTGTTTTTGATTGAAAAGGTAATGAAACATAGTACTATTTATCTTTGAATAAAATGGTCATTTGTTCATCTTACGGGTGCAAAAGTCGTAGCGATCGAAAGGAGCCAGGAATAAGCTTCACAGGTGATAAATGGTAGACCCTATATTTTTGCAAACTGCCATTTTCTTGGTGCCATCTGGTAAATTCTGGTCACAATCGCAAGTTTGTGATGCCACGTCCCCTCCTTTACCTCGTCTAAGGTTTGGATAATGCCATAGGTCTGCCACTCTAATCTAAGCTAACCAAACCTAAGAAAATACTTAAATATGCATTGGCGAATCGAGAATTTTGGTTTGGGTGGCTGCCTACGCGAATAACATTTAGAAAGCTGGATTTTTAGAAAATAAACGACGGGGATAAATATTGCAAAAAATATTACCAACCATTTCTATTAGGACAAAATTTAGCAATGGGCCCATCTAAAAAGAAATCACACATCTAACAGCTACGTATAAATGTGAACAAACTAGGTGAAGAATTAATTTGCCACTTTCATTTTAAAACGCCATACTTTACGTAATCGTATACCTAATTAGAATTATTTCTCGATCATGAATTGTTGTCAAGTCGTCAGTGGCAGATACAGAGATTAACAAAACCTATAAAATAACATGGATTACCTGGAAACAGTTTTTCCAATTTATGAATATGGTCCTTGTGAATAACTTGTCCACCTATAGATATATCCTTTACGCTGGAAATATTAACATCATCTGGCTTATGGTTTAAAGTAAGTTCAATCGCATGTATTGGTATTAGGCTTAGATTTGTAATCTAAAAAGGTGTAAGCATTTATATATGATTTAACGAGCATGTAATGTAGGCCATAAGGCCCTATACGAGCCAGAATTTTACGACCCGGTCCGCCAACCACGACATTAACGCGGCCGGAAGACCTATAACTTAAGATTCGTACAGCTTATCGTGTGCGCCAACAAAACTTAAGTTTTATGGGTAAAGAAATACGTTTGTACGCACGGCTTACCGGTCAGATCCCTTGGCACCCGCATATCTGCAAGCCTACAGAGTTACCTTTTCCCTTTTTCCCTCACCGAACCCGAAAAAGATAACCGCAAACGACTCTTGCAGACCGCTACCGTTACGACAATTATGAACCCATTGTCGCGAGCATACGCGTTGTTATAAGTATTGTATCAGACTCATTCTGTAACGAGATTGGAATGAACATTCGATCCGAGTGGAAGATTCCGAACGCGAGCGTAGCGAGCGTGAGGAGCCACTTGTATCGAATTTTCATTCTAACCGAGTAGCAGACTATATTTTCTCCACGACCATCCAGTTCCATATCTGATTCATCCGATTTTTCACTCATTTTTTAACTTGCACTAAAATTTGTCTGAAAATAATTATTACAACGCGGCCATTTTTACTGACAGTTTCGAAATTCATGGCAACCTATGTCGTTTATATCAATTACAGAATATTCATTCCGTATCTTGTTATGGAATGAAAATACACGCAAAACGCATAAGAAGCAAGTGTTTCAGAATAAATATTCCAACTCAAGAGCGAGAATTTTTACATTCTATTATCAAAAATGATTTTGGAATTATTGCATTCAGTAATGGTCGTGGAGAAAAATAATTTCCAGAATTTTCTCATGGCCGCTTTAATGATAATTTTTTTCCCGAGTTTCTAGCTTAGTAGTTTCCGAGATATGGCCGGTGGCCACCCTTAATGAAACACCCTCTATGATTTTTCTCTTTCTGGACTCAAAAAAATAATTTTAGATTAAGGTTAAATCATCATCGAGATATATTTAAAGTCAACAAACTGGAAAACGTGTCGATTGTCCGCAGTGGCGGCTCGTGACATGAATGTCTGGGGGTTCACAAATACGGGAAACGTGGCAGGGGGTTCGGGGGGCGGTAGCCCCCCGTATAACAGCGCCTCAGGGGATTTTTTTTTGGAAGTTTAAGGTCATGTTGTTTTATAATATGAACTCAAATGAGCCTAATTAGGTACCTACCTATAATATATTAGGTATTGAAATGTATGTGTAATTTTTTTATTAAACATCAAAATATTGTGCATTTGGGTCCTGGCCGATATTTTTAACAACCCTTCCTTAAAAATATTCCAATAAAATAAATAAATAGCTTACCAATACGATTAACACCACTTTTAACCCAACACGGTTCACGGTTCTGCCTTTTCAAAGGCAAATAACAAAGACGGGAAACAAAATAGACTATTCTGCTTAGTTGCGTTATTTGGAGGATAGTCACTGGTTGTCCCGCATTCTTTACAATAATCTTATCATCGAAACTTAACCCTGAGAATGAGTCTTTTAAAAAACTCACTGTATTTTTGTGCCGAGACCATCGCAGTCATTTTTATTTGATTTATTATTTTTTAAAGAAGCCGTAAAACAAAACCGCCGAAATACATAAATCAATCAAACAAGCTCAGCCAGCTGGGCTGGCGCAGCACAGCAGCAGAGCAAAAATCGAATTAAAAAACATAATTCAGGAGAAACGAGCACTCTCGCTTAAAGTTGACTAATCATAACGTGCCTAAACCTCATGATCACCAGAAATTTGTGCCATAAAGATAGAATGAGATCGAAAATAAAATCCGCTATAAAACAAAGATAGAGCTATCGTGCTACTCGACTCGTGAAAAGATTGCGCCCGTCCTGAACATTAAAAACTTCTGGCACCGGCGGCACCATGATACAACGAAATAATTCCGGACTGCCGGCTGCCGGTCGTTCTTGGGTCGTTATGCCGTTCAAGCGCATGAGTCACCGCGGTTTAAGGGAAGATTTTTGTTCGACGCAACAAATCTAAAATAGGGAAAGAATAAAGATATCGCAATTTAACGTTACGTAAAAGATAGGGTGATGATAATTCACAAAACGGTAACTAGTACCCATAGATTTTTTTTATTTTGAATTTCTACAATTTAAATTTTAACTAGGGGGGCACGTGCTCATGTGCTTTTATGCACAAGCCGCCATTGATTGTCCGTAGTTTCCCTGCAGGTCAGCCTTACGCTCTGACTGGTTTACTCAAGCAGGATTAATAATTAGAAATTACCTTCTCGTTTCTCGTGGTTTTGGATGCTCCTATTCTGTGGCATTTCAATACTATTAATGTTCGTATCATTGATTATATGGTGTCAATTACCGAGAAATCCATTAGCTTAATTATTATTGTAAACGGCTGGATTGGGATAACCTTGTGACAATCGGACAATCACGCATTGTCTCTTTCGTAGAGCGTGAGACAGCCTAGGGCCAAGTAAATCGGGTAACATGGTCAAATTAAATTTATACAGGGCGTTCGGAAAAAAATGTGTTTGGAAACATGGAGAGTTTATTCTAGGTGGCAAAATAAAGGTAAGGTAAGTCATGTAAGGAAAATTAAAAAATATCCTATTAAAATTCAATTTTTTTCGTATTTTTAGAATAAGGCAATTGCTTCGTACCAATGAAATTGATATTTGATATAGCGGGTGATTTATATCATTCTACTATAAAAAGTATTATATTTTTCGTATATTTTTTTTGCTTTGACAGATATTACAAAAACAAATGTACCTTATTAAAATCTATAAAATATTAAATAAAATAGTTACTCAGTCGATAAATATCGTTTTTAAGTCACGAATTAGAATTGAAATTTTATTGTATATTATAATATCATTAGAGAAAAAATTTTGCCAGTAAAATTTTCGACTGGTATGAAAGTTTGTTGCTTTATTACCAAAAAGCAACAAAATTGAATAAAACCAATTGATATTCGACAAGACTATTTCACGAAAAAACAATAAAAACATACTGTTTATTTAGCAAACTAGAAACTTTATTCATTTATTACTAATATTAAACGTACAGTTGTTATAAGTAATAGTTTGTCCATTCTTTTCTATCAAATCATGGTTTTTCGATGAGCTTCAGATGATGATAGTTGCAGATATGATTTCAGGGAATTTGCATTTGAGTCGCCTGTTAAATTAATCAAATCTTGTTCCCCAACGCCTTGTTTAAATAGGGCAGACACAGTGGAAGATCGATGAGAATGATTTGTTATTTTATGCTTCTTCGTATCTATTCGAATTCTTTCCGCTGAAGTTTTGGTCCACTTAGATACTGTATATTGTCTGTCTGTAGAAATTTTTGTTCCTCTTTTTTCCAATAATTTTAAAAATAATCCTACAGGGCATAAGTCTTTGTTTAATGAATTTCTTACCAACAATTTGCTGTTTGGCAATCCTTTTTACCCACCTTGAGCTGTCTTGGGAAATATGCTGCTATATTCAATTTGTCCGGTAAATTCTTCCATGGTATCAAACTCCTTTTGAAAATATTTAATTTTGCAATTTACGGCCTCATTGCCTCTCCAAGCTAGTTTAAATGAGCAGAGATGGAAAAACTTTTTTTGTCAAAATTATGCCGCTGAAAAACCATCTTGTTGATTTTGTCCAGGTGTATACATGGTGTCCAGAAATGACGATGAAAAATTTTAAGGTATGATTCTACATAAAAAGATATGAAAAAAAGTTTATATTAACATAGGTCCGGAAATGCTTCCAGAGGGAGCTACAGGCCCTTGAAGATGGTGTCATAAAAGTGGTTTTTATTTAATTTATTAGGATCTACTTACAATATAGGAATTAACTTCTACGTATAAGTTAGAGTGATTGCAGGTCACTCTTTGAAAATATCAGGTGGGATCAAAGGGGTGGTTAGATATTTAGGGTTATATTTTTTCGCCGGGTGTATTTTCGCTATCTTTTAAATAAATTATGATTCTTTGAACATTTTTACGTAAAAAAAGCTCCCTTGGTATAAAGTCGTATAGTCGACCGTTTTCGAGAAAAACGGACTTTAATGCTCAGATTTTTTTTTTTAATAATAATTATTTATTAATAAAAATACCAACAAATCAATAACAAAATAATAAACAAAATAACTTTGAAAAGGACTTAAAAATTTAGGGACAGCGTTGTTTATTATTTTGTTATTGATTTGTTGGTATTTTTATTAATAAAATTATTATTCAAAAAAAAAATCTAAGCATTAAAGTCCGTTTATCTCGAAAACGGTCGACTATACGACTTTATACCAAGGGAACCTTTTTAACGTAAAAATGTTCAAAGAATCATAATTTATTTAAAAGATAGCGAAAATACGCTCGACGAAAAAATATAACCCTAAATAACTAACCACCCCTTTTTTCCCACGCCACTGGTTGCAATTATGGGTCACCTGATATTTTCAAACAGTGACCTCCAATCACTCTAACTTATACGTAGAAGTTAATTCCTGTATTGTAAGTAGATCTTAACAAATTAAATAAAAACCACTTTTATGACACCATCTTCAAGGGCCTGTAGCTCCCTCTGGAAGCATTTCCGGACCTATGTTAATATGAACTTTTTTTCATATCTTTTTATGTAGAATCATACCTTAAAATTTTTCATCGTCATTTCCGGACACCCTGTATTATATTAAGAGATTTTCCACTAGAAAACAGGCCGTTGCTATGATATTTTGCCAGTATGAAACACTCTAGTGAAATAGTCACCATTATATTAATTTTTTCAATAGCAGCAAACAATCAAGTTATAGTGAAAATCTTGAATACTCTCGCAAGATGGTGGCAAAGTCACGTGACACTCTGTCAATGTTGGTCTATTAAATTTTTATAAGTTGGCATGAATTACAGGACCGGACTTGAAAATTATACATGTGATACCTTCTAAAACAATTTATGCAATAGCCTCATCGGTTCTACCGCTTTAATATTGCCAAATAATAAGTAATAGGTACCTAATAATTTCTTTTGAAAGTTTTGTTTTATAATTATTATAATTTAAGGTAGGTAATAATAAGCATGACTTTCTATATGGTTTAAAGATAAAGTGTCAAAATAGATTTAAAAAGTTTATAATATTATAAATATCCAAACCTTAAAAATACTAAACTAACTGAAACACAACTTAAAATAGGATTATGTCACTCATATTTAGAACAGATAACAGGTAAAATACCTACAGTTCAACATAAACTAATTGAATTCAAGTTATTACATTCACTGTCAAGAAAATCCCCATATATGACTTACGTAAGGTACGTAGACCCAAATATGGTTTTTATAGAATTTGTTGGCTATGGTACGGTTACATTTCTAAACTTGTATGTGGGCTAACATAAAGTTAAAAGTTTCAATATAGCCAGGGATTTAATTTTTCTGGTGGAAACCCTACTTGAGTTTTTGACTTACATAAGGTACGTAGACCCAAAAGTGGTTTTTATGGAATTTGTTGGTTATGATACAATTACATTATTTCTAAACTTGTATGTGGGCTAACATAAAGTTAAAAGCTTTAATATAGCTAGGGATTTAATTTTTCTGTCAATGGAAACCCTAATTTAACAGTTTTTGCCTTAACGTAAGGTACGAAGGCCCAAATACGGTTTTTATAGAATTTGTTGGTTATGATACAGTTACATTCCTAAACTTGTATGTAGGCTAACATAAAGTTAAAAGCTTTAGTTTAGCCAGGGATTAAATTTTTCTGTCAGTGGAAACCCTACTTTAACAGTTTTTGACTTACGTAAGGTACTTAGACCCAAAAGTGGTTTTTATGGAATTTGTTTGTTAAAATGCAATTTATTGATACAGTCATATTTTTAAACTTGTATGTAGGCTAACTTTATGTTAAAAACTTCATTTTATTGTCATACAAATAATAATAATAGTAATAAAATAATAATAATAATAATAATATTAAATAATAATTTCACTTATGTAAGGTACGTAGACATAGAAAATATAATTATATATTTGTTCGCTATCCTATTACATACTAATATGGTTAGCTATTTTAACTATTATAGTTACTATTACCTACAATAATAATAATAATAATAATAATAATAATAATAATAATAATAATAATAATAATAATAATAATAATAATAATAATAATAATAATAATAATAATAATAATAACAATAATAAAAATAATTCCTTTAAAATCAAATAGCTGCTTTTTAAAAATTAATAATATGGAAAGCTGTTTTGGCATTTGGTAGAACTAGGCGATACCCGCTTTTATCGACCTACTTGGTTTTGTCCAACTCTGCCCTACCTACCTAAGTCAGGGAAATACTTAATTTCTACTTATTTTTCTTGAAACAGAAAAGGATATCTAGATAATGTAAAATGCAAAAATTATACATTAGAAACCTAACCTTAACGAACAAACATTTTAAGAACAAAAATTTTACAAACTAACTTTTTGACAAAAACGGCGTTCAGATGAAATAAAACCTATTACTTAGCGATGAAATCAACTAACGAGCAAGGCACACATTAATAATAATTATGATCCCTAATGAAAAAGAATAAAAAAATTTTAACCTGTATCTACATTTTTGGTCAAATGAATAATAATTGTAGGTACTTACAATTAAATGTAACAAAAACGCAGTTTATAACTCGGTGTTTGGGCTCATTACGGTCCGCTACAAATCTAGGGATATTATTATGTCCCAATATCAGCTGATCGATGACAAATAACCGCTGTCATCTGTTTTAAAACGAGACTATTCGTGATATTTAGTATACCACGGTTTAAATTAAAATAAATCTGACCCTTGCCTTACTTGAATGATACGACCGCTGAAAAATAAATACCAAATAGGACTTGTTCGGTTGTAATTTGAAGAAATAGTCCATGCTTAAAGTGGAGTTCAAAGTATCGAAACAATAGAAAAACGTCTCTCCTCCACAAATATATTATAATAAAATATTCACTTAAGGGTCTCTACACGTTTCCAATGTAGTACCGTTCATCATCAATAGACATAAACCACTTTGCTGATGGAGTTTCCAGAAGATAAAATAGTAGAAGGTATACAACCCTAATGGAGCTTTTATAGAATATAAGAAAGGTGCGTTGGTATATCAAATGAATAGTAAAGAAAAAATTGGAAGAAATTTATATTGTACTGAGTAGTGAGTATGTAGCAAAATATGTAGTCACAATTACAATCACAACCAGCCTATTTCACCCATCGTCGAGTGAAGGCCTCCCTTAATATCTGCCAGTCTCCTCTGTTATTGGTTTTCCTTATCCAGTCATATCCAGCCAATCTCTTTATGTCATCCGACCATCTCGTTTGCGGTTTACCTCTGCTCCTCTTGTTTTCCCATGGTCTCCATTCTATCATCGTTTTAGTCCATCTGTTGTCTGTCATCCTCCCAATATGTCCCGCCCAATTCCACTTTAGTTTTTATATTTTTTCTATAACGTCTTTAACCTTTGTTCTTCTTCTTATTTCTGTGTTGGTAATGCGGTCTTGTAGCTTGATGTTTAGGATTCGTCTTTCCATGGCTCGCTGCGTTACTTGTAGGTTGTGTATGTAATATAATAATTAAAATATATTTCTTTAAAAAGGAGACGTCCAAATCAACTGAATGGAAAGGAAAGTAAAATAACACGTCTAAAAAAAAATTTAAAAATTAAAATAGGCGTAATCTTGATTTTGTTGAAATCTATATGATAACTTAAAAAAGAAGAGATTAAAATCAGAATAGTTTAAACTCTATGAAGTTGTACTTAACAAAATAATTATTATAAAACCTTGAATAAATTCAGTATTAGGAAGCCTATTTATTTCCTGAAAAAATACAGCATTACGGCTGCGTTCATTTTTAGTTTGGGTTTGATTGAGAAGCTTCTTTATGAAATTTACCCCTCTTTTTGGTGCAGAAACCGCCACCAACTTTTTTTTTCAAATGTAAAGGTTTGTACTGTGTTGGAAATGACATAAAAAAGGAATACGTCCAACTATTACCTTTTGCATTTCGATAATCTAGACAGCCAGAAAAAAACCATGATAGATAGATATATATATATATATATATATATATATATGTCTACTTTTTGCCTATCAGTTGATAGTGGTGGAATTAAATATACTGATCAAAGCGTTGATATCTTTTTTGTCGTGGCATTTTCGCTAAAATAAAATGCAATGTAAAACTGACCTACCCCTGGTGTATTTATCACCTGCGGAAATCCGTCACTCTAGCTGTAATCGTCAACTAACTGTGGTAGGACCCTGTCTATGTTGTGTTTATAATTATTTAGGTTCTTTTAAAGTTTGGGACAACGGTAAAAGTTTGTCAGATTTTAAGATTTTTTAGTTTAATCTTATTCTGACGGTTTCCCTATGATGCGGTATATTCCACTGCCAGTAAATGAAAATTAAAGCGGTTTTTAAAAACAATTATTTTTTTTTTATGATCGAGCACAAGCACTATAGGAAATCCTTTAAGGCGCTCTGGGAGCGGTGCGTGTGCAAAGAAAGCGATTCACGTTTTTCTTGAATCGTTGGAGGTTATATTCGGTTGGAAACACGGTCTCAGAAAGGCCGTTCCACAAAGATGACGTCCTCCAAATGAAAGAGTTCTGAAACAATGATGTTCGGGGTGTACTAAGTTGAACCACATAGGGATGGGCGGCAGTGGTTTGTCGTGTGTTTCTGCTATGCATTACTCTAGGTGGAATCGAGCGGGCAATATCTGTCGAACACTTGCCATGAAAATATCTGTAGAAGAGAGCCAAATCACCAACCTGTCTTCGATGTTCTAAGCTGTCGAGGTTCTTAGTCAGCTCGTGGTCGCCGAATAGACGAACGGCTCTTCTTTGGATGGAATCCAACAACCGAAGGGTATGCTTCGGCGCAGAACTCCAGATATGAGAGCAGTATTCCAGTGATGGTCGAATCTGGGCTTTATAGAGTGTCAAAAGTTGTTGAGGTGTATACAACTTTTTGGTACGGAAAAGTATACCGAGCTTCTGAGAAGCTGCCCTGGCGATTGCCACTACGTGATTATGCCAAGACATATTTCCTCCCAGGTTGACACCCAGCAAATTAATAGACGAAGTCAGTGGAATTGCGTGTCCTGCCATAACGATATCAGGTTCTGCAATGTTGACCTTCTTAGAGAAAACTGCAGCCTGGGTTTTTTGAGCGTTAAATTCGACTTGGTTACTGTCACCCCAAGACAAAATTTCTTCCAGGTCTTTATCGAGGCGTGATACCTCATGTTGTCTGCGAAGATGTGCGTCAGTAGCCGATGTTTGAGGTTTCAAAGTAAAAGATGAGATAAGTGTGCTGTCGTCAGCAAAGCAATATAATGGATTTTCTGTTTTCGCTAGAAGGTCGTTAATGTACAGTAAGAAGAGAGTGGGAGATAATATGGACCCTTGAGGAACACCAGCATTGATGGTGAAGGTGTCTGAGAGAAACCCGTCAATCGCCACTTGCAGAGAGCGGTCCTTGAGGAAGCTAGACAACCATGAACAAAATCGACCGGGCATACCATAAGAACGCAGTTTGCTTAGGAGCCCCTCGTGCCAGACACGGTCAAAGGCTTTAGAGATGTCCAGTGCAATAGCCCGGGACTCCCCATGATGTTCGATTGCGTTGCTCCAAAGATGAGTGACATAGGCTAGCAGGTCTCCTGTTGATCTGGACTTACGAAAACCATACTGATGGTCGCTGATAATTTTAAGGCCTTCCAGGTATTTTATAAGTTGTTGGTTAATAGCTTTCTCCATCACCTTTGATATAACTGAAAGCAATGCGACTGGTCGATAGTTGTTTGGCAGGGTTTTCTTGCCTTTCTTTGGTATAGGCTGGACTCGCGCCTTTTTCCAGCAAGATGGAAATATTCCTTTTTTGTAGGATAAGTTAAAAAGTCTACAAAATACTGGTGTGAGTTCATCGGCGCATTTCTTGAGCACTATAATAGGAATTTCATCTGGACCAGAAGCTTTTTTGGCATCGAGCCCCTTCAGAATTCGTTTGACAGGACGCTGACGGAATACGATATCAGTCATTTCCGATCGAACTGCTGGAATGTTCGGGGGTGTATTTCCCTGAAAGTCTATCATGGAGTGTGAAGCAAAGAGTTCTGCGAGTAAGTTCGCTTTATCTTCAGCCGTGGTTGCTATTGTGCCGTCAGAACGTGTTAGCGGTGGAATATTTGATTTGGTAAAATTTTGACTGACGGCCTTAGCGACTGACCAAAAGGACCTAGATCCGTTAGGACTGGCGAGAAGTTTATTTTTGATCCTCATGTTGTAAGCCTCTTTGTTTTGATCTATCGTTTGCTTGCACTGGTTTCGAGCGGTAACAAAGATGGTGCGATTCACATCGGTAGGATTTTTACGCCATTGTCGGTAAGCTAGATTTTTAGCTCTGACAGCACGCTCGCAGTTCTTGCTAAACCAGGGTTTGCCATTCGAAGGGCGCTTCTTGGAGAAAGGAATAAAGGCTTCCATGCCAGTAAGAATGACATCGGAGACCTCTTGAGCACAAGCGGATGGATCATCTGAAGAGAAGCATACTTCCAGCCAAGGAAAAGTGCGAAAATGGTCCCTTAGGTCTTCCCAACTAGCTGATGTGTAGTGCCAAATTTTACGAGGTTTAGGAGGTTGTTCAGAACAAATTGGCAGCTCGCTTAGAGTTGAAATAAGTTTGTGATCGGAAGATCCTAATGGAGGATGAACGGTGACTGTGTATAGGTCAGGGTTGGATGTCAAAAAGAGATCTAAAAGACTAGCAAAATCTCCATCTCGGTCTGGAATTCGCGTTGGTTTTTCCACGAGTTGAGTTAGACCAGAACTGATCGCAAAAGATTCCGCCTCACGACCCTGTTCATCGTTGGTATTTGAGTATTTGAGCCAGTTGATATTGTGGACGTTAAAGTCACCAAAGATAGCGACTTCGGCATTAGGATGGTTGGTTTGCAAGAAGTCAATTGTGTTTGCTAGTGACGAGAAGAGTGCTCTGTAATGTGTGTCACTTGGAGGACGGTAAAGGCAGCAGATAAACTTGGTGATTTTCTGCGTTGATATTTTAAACCACATTACATCAAACTCTGCTGGTTCAAGTGTGTCCTCTCGTTGGCAGCAAAGATCATCTCGGATAAAGAGACAGACCCCAAAGTTGCGTCTAAATCGGAAATGAAAATCGTATCCAGGATATAAATAGCTGACGGTGTTCGTTGACGATCTGACCTTTGTCTCGGTCAGTGCGAGCACATGGGGCTTGGATGTTTGTAAGTGCTGGTGGACTGAATTGATGTTGGTATTAAGCCCTCTGATATTGCAGAAATCAATTTTAAAGCTGCTGTTTTTGGGTGTGTCAGCAACTGTAGGTGCCACACTATTTCTCCGTTGAGTGTTGTTAGGGGAACCCAATATATTGTCGGAGACAGTGGATGTTCGGTTAATATCGCTTGATGAGGCCACAGGATCAGCCCCCACCCGGAGATCCGATCGGGGGGCGAGTTTACCTCCGGAGTATTTTGGTCCTGGAGCTTCCATCATACTTTTTCTTCCCACCCTGGAAACCGGGAACATCGGCACAGCGACGAAACGTTGACTCAAAGAATAACTCAAGAGCAACTTCACGCCGCCTAAGCCGATGCAATGGTATCTCACCGGGCGATGCCGGGTGGGCCAGCATCTACCATTTGCAGATCTTATATAAAAGCATTTTGACCATATACAATTTATGAACAATTATATCATATATCCCTTAAATAAAATACAGAATAAAAATCCTAATTATTACATGTCATAAAACTTAGTGTAAGATGGCCTGTCTCCCATAATTTAGCCCATTTGCAACAGAATGGTGACACTTTCTCAGATATTACCTATTAATTATGTCTGCGACAATAATAAGTAATGTTTTACCTTTTGTTACCAATTACGTCTGCGCAGGTAATGGTGACAATTTATCTCCCAAAAATTACCCACTTTTTTATGATTACCTTTGGTCTGCGACCACACTTTGTTTTAATTGGTTTCCCGTTAATCTGCAATTTATTTTGTTATATATCGCCCCATTTTCGTTTACGTATGATTATTAAAGTTATTTATCATTTTAGTTACAGAGTATTTTTTTATAGATTTACGTACACGTTTGGTATAAAGGTACTAGGTAGTTTAGTGAAAAGCCGAGCGACTGATGGTCTTCAGTAGGGGGACATACAAGTCATTCCTACTGTCGGACATTTCAAACATATAATTTATAAAAGTGCAATAAAAGTCAGGAGCTCGCCCACTCTCCGCATGTGTCACTTTTCTTCTCAAGTGGGCGTTGCTTTTCATATTGTCGCTTTTAAGGATACTAATCCATATCCGACAATATTATTAGAAAGCCGAACGACAACTGTAGTATGGCCAAGTAATCCAATAAAGCACAAGAAGTTATAAGCAACACAATACACTAACTTTATTAACTACAAGGTATAACATCTAAAGTAACTAACAATTATAATATACGTGATCGTGCGATAGTATGTGTATTTCCACGGAGCGCGTGACCATCTCTCTGCGGTCCGAGGCTGACTGATTAACGGGGCGACTTAACCCTTTGGCGCGGAACGAACGGCACGAACTGTCTCAGCAACAGTGTTGGCGCTGTTGCTAATTATACCACATTTCTCCCCCCCTTATATAATACCAAAAATGTCCAAGCTTTATGTTAATCACGATAACGAGCTGGCACTGCTCTATTACGAGGCGGATTGCGTCTAAACTTATCCGGCGATACTGACTCGCTCGGATCAGGAACTTCCAAGCATGATCGTTGTACTTCGGACGGGTCTTCATTTACTCTCACTGGATCCCTTGTAATAGGGGGTTCGTCGGGTTGTTGATCAGGATGTTCGTTGATATGACGGGATATCTCTGGTTGTCTAGAAAGATGCTGTCCCAAATGTGGCAAGGTCATAGTTGAAGAGATAGGTAAAGTTGTTCCTTGTGTCGCTTTCCGGAATCGTAGTTGGTCTGCATGTTTTCTTCTTTGTATTCCTTCGATTTCAACAATATATGAGTATGGAGCCGTTTGTTTGACAATTGTCCCAGCAGTTGAACCACGTCTAATTGGATTGTCCACCCATACGGGGTCGCCTTCCTTAAAATAATATGCTTTGACTTTGACTCCATGATCATGTAATCTAGCTTGATCTAGTTGTTCTTTTTCCATATTTCTTAATACATCTGGTTTAAGCTGATCAAAATAGCATTTGAGGTGCCTTCCGAACATTAACTCACTAGGAGATCTACCTGTTGACCGTTGAATTGTATTTCGGTACGAAAATAAAAACTTTTGTAAACGTCGATTTTGGTCTGGCTCTTCCAAAACATTCATTCTTTCCTTAAATGTTTTAACCATCCGTTCAGCAAGCCCATTGGATTGTGGGTGGTAGGGTGTAACTTTAATGTGTTTGGCCCCAATATGCTCACAATAATTTGAAAATTCTTCCGACGTTAGTTGAGGGCCGTTATCTGATACAATGAATTTAGGTTACCCGAATCGAGCAAATATTTCCATTAGGGCTGTTATTGTATTTGTAGAAGTTATGTTTTGCATTGGTACTACCTCTAGCCATCGAGTGTAAGCGTCGACAACCACTAGCCACATTTTTCCTTGAAAAGGTCCTGCAAAGTCCAAGTGTATACGTGTCCATGGTTCAGCGGATGGTGCCCACGGAAACTAAGGTAAGTGTTGATCATTTTGACGAGAACTTTGACAGTAGAAACATTCTTGCATGAATTCTACGATAGATTTGTCTATGTTGGGCCAATACACATGTAATCTGGCCATGGACTGCATGGCAGTAATACCTGGGTGTCCGTCATGTAACATTTTAAGTACTTCTGGTTGTAAGGTTTTTGGTACGCATATTCGGCCATTCCACAGAAGGATACCTTCCTCCACTGAAAGTTCGTCTCGTTTTTCAAAGAATGTTAACATATCTGATGCCAAATATTTTTTTTCTGGCCAACGTTGTTGTGTGAATCTGGAAACCTGCTGCAACACGCGGTCTTTTGCTATTTCGTGCTTAATGACTTTCTTTGTTACACAGAGATGGTGCAAACGTAAATGTAAAAGGTGTCCTCTAGCTGGTAACCCGACCTCCTCTTCAGGTGAGCATTCCGATGTGGTAACGGGCAATCGAGATAGTGTATCGACTGGAGCATTATCCTTGGCATTCTGGTAAGAAATGGTGTAATTGTAACTGCTTAAAATCAAAGCCCATCGAAGCAGACGATTGCTCGCAATTTTTGGGGTAGCGCGATGTTCACTAAATATGTACTGTAGAGGTCTATGATCGGTCAATAATGTAAATTTTCTTCCATACAGATAGTTGTTAAATTTTTTTACTGCAAAAATAATAGGTAATGCTTCTTTTTCTATGGTACTATATCGGGATTCCACCGAAGACCATGATCTTGACGCGAAGGCTATAGGACGTAAAGTTCCATCGGGATATTTATGAGAAATAACTGCTCCTGCGCCTCTGTCTGACGCATCGCTGCAAACGTAGATAGGATAGTCAGGATTGTAGTGTACCAAGGTATCGTTTGAGGTCAAAATATTTTTTAATTTGCAAACAATGTCGTCATCTTCCTTTGTCCATTCCCATTTATGTCCTTTTCTTAGTAAGCGATGTAGCGGTGAACAGATTGTGTGTAAATTTCGGATAAAACGACCATAATATGTGATGGACCCTAGAAACGAACGCAACTCTGATATATCTTTTGGCCTAGGCATATTTTGTATTGCCAATATGTGATCGTAGGTAGGATGTATTCCAAATCTGTCAATTCTATGTCCAAGGTAAGTAACGTTTTCTTGAAAAAAAACACACTTAGATTTTTCTGTCTTTATGCCCGCTGCCTGTAAGCGTTGTAGTACCTGTTTTACTCTTGCGATGTGCTGTTCTGATGTAGGAGCAGTGATTAGGATATCATCTAGATAGCAAACAGTTCCCTCAATTCCTGAAAGAAGTTGATCCATGGTTCTTTGGAATAGTGCAGGCGCAAAAGATACTCCGAATGGCAATTTTTTGTATGCAAAATAACCTTTGTGTGTAGCAATAACAACATATTTTCGCGAGTCCGGATGCACGGGAAGCTGCAAGTAGGCATCTTTTAAATCAATTTTGGAAAAATGTTGTCCTCCATAAAGTTGTGATGTTATTTCTTCAAAGCGTGGTAACGGATAATCGTCTATTTGTACGTGCCGATTTATTGTAACATTAAAGTCCCCGCAAATTCTTACACTTCCGTTCGATTTTACTACCGTAACAATGGGGGATGCCCACTCTATCGGAGTCACGGTAGTATCAACTGGCTCAAGAACTCTCTCCCGTATTAGTCTCTCCAACTCTGCACTAACCTGTTGTTGTAACGCAATCGGTACCGGTCTGGCACGAAAAGTTTTTGGTGTAACGTCATCACGAATATGTATTCGAGCAGAATGTCCTTTTATAGTTCCTATGTGATTATCAAAAAGTTCTGAGAATTCGGAAATTAACTGTTCTATTTTTTTAGCGTCCGGCCTGTCACATGTCCTAGTAGGTCTAATATTTGCATTGGTGTCTATGTTACATACGCGTGATCCCGGGGGAAGCGGTAGATTAAAAGAAAGACACCAATCTAGCCCGAACAAAGGAATGTCATCTTTGTCCACAATATATAGCGAAAGTGTTTTGTTTTGTCCAAAGGCTGTCACTTTAACTGTAGCCACACCTAACGTTTTAATTTCCACATTTGTGTATGCTATTAGATTGTTTGTACATTTTAACAAAGGTTTTCCCATTTTAATCCAGAAACTTTTTCCCGCTACCGAATGTGCCGCCCCTGGGTCATAAAGCATTTCCAGGGGTTTGTTTTCAATTTCGACATTTACCATAATACGATTTGGAGCTTGAACACTACGGATATTTGTCGTATTTGATCAATCTGCACTGAATCTGTCCTCATCACTTTGTTCATCTTCGCGAATATGTCTTGTATTTTGACCGTCGCCTTGGCGATTGCCTATCTTATCAAAACGCGCACGACCTGTACTAATACATACGCGAGCAAAATGGTTTTGTTTACCGCACGCCGAGCACAACATTCCTTTTGCTGGACAGTGATTATTGTCTTTATGTGGCGTATTTCCACAAAACAAACATTGTGTCTTTGTATTTAATGTTTTTACCCTAGCATTTCCGAAACTCCGTGAATTATGTTGATTTTTGTCAGACTGTTTTACTCGATTCGCACCCGCTGTCTCTGTTTTAAAAAATGGCACTGATGCTAATTTTTGTCCATGTATGAACGCTTGTTCTAATTGTAACGCGTATGTTTCTACCTGAGATAGCGTCGCTTTGTTTGTTGTGTATTTTAAAATTATCTCTTGCTGCCAAGACGGTTGGTTAATACCTATTACTAACTGGTCACGTAATCGTTCATTTAAATTGTTTCCAAACTCGCATTTTCCGGCTAACCCTCGTAATGACGTTAAAAACTGCATAATTGATTCACTTTCATGTCTGTAGCGCATTGCAAATGTTACTCTTTCCGATAAAACATACGTCTGTTTGCTGTAGTATTTATTTAGCACCGCTTTTAGGTCATTATAACTTGCTTCTGTCACCGAATCCGGTTTTAAATGATCAACTAAAATTTTGAACGATTCTGGGCCTACCTTGGACAAGAAGAAATTACGTCGTTCTGTTGCTTTCTCAGGTTTGTCTAATCCGTGAATGGCTGTTTCAATTTCAAACCTCTGTATGTAGTAGTCCCAGTCCTCCTTTTCTGGGCAGAACTTGTCAAATTGAAATCCAGGGGATCCCATCCTCGTCGCCAAATGTAGTATGGCCAAGTAATCCAATAAAGCACAAGAAGTTATAAGCAACACAATACACTAACTTTATTAACTACAAGGTATAACATCTAAAGTAACTAACAATTATAATATACGTGATCGTGCGATAGTATGTGTATTTCCACGGAGCGCGTGACCATCTCTCTGCGGTCCGAGGCTGACTGATTAACGGGGCGACTTAACCCTTTGGCGCGGAACGAACGGCACGAACTGTCTCAGCAACAGTGTTGGCGCTGTTGCTAATTATACCACAACAACAGTCCAGCAGTGGTCACTCAAGACATTCCTGCTGTCGGACACTCTTTTTAGGAAAAACCCATCACACCATTTTATGTACACAAATTATAAATTAACGTTCTACAGGCAACATCATACCAAATAATTATGTCCCTTTTCTGATAACTTCACTTGTATATTGTTAATAAAATCTTGCCCTTAATTTACCCTCCCCCATTTCCTTACCTATTAGTGCAGATTATTATTAACTTTAGAAGGTGGCATTATTACTGCATAATAACGTCCACCCTTTGTTTTCAAGTACCACAAATAAAACACCCCGGGAGACAACAACATCTGTAAGAAGTTACCTAAACAAAAAAGGTCTGTGTGTCTGCGACTTTGACCCATATTTTATGACCCTTAGAAAGCAAAAGTGTATTGATTTTTGTTACAGTTACAAATAGTACCGTTAAGCTCTTGCCCCCTTTTTATTTTAAAATAATGACAACTTTGTCTTGCAGACTTGGCCGACTTTATTTGCTATTTAGACCCCCCCCCCCACTTATTTATGATTTGATAATTTTCTGATTAGCACTTTTGATAGAAATATTTGTAAGAATGAAATTGCAGTAAAAAATATTTAGATTCTTATATGGCGCGAATAAACCCGCACAACCGAACAACCCGAACAAACCCGAATTACGCGAACAAAAACCTGGCAGCAAAACGACCTTAACTTGTGCTTGGGAAAATACCGAATCTTCTATTGAGTGTTGTTTTTTCGCTTTTATAACTTTAGGCCTTTAGGCTTAGTAAAGCGTCGCGTCTGTAGCCATCTGTTTTTCTAACACCCATAATCTGACTAATTAGTTTTGCCGATAAGCGAGTAAAATTTTACACATTTTGTCGCTTTTAAGCTTTTTTAAAACGATGGTTCCTCTGCACATATTATTGATACCAAAAATATTAGTTATTTTATTTTACCATTAAGAAATTTTATGGACATTTTTACGCGAAAAATAGACCCGGGTCTGGGGCGTTTCACTTGTCATATCTCGGGTGGCTTTTAATTGGCAAAATATCTTCTTCTGCTACTTGATGCTTCCCAAATTGTTAGCTTTTAATAATAATTTTAATTCAAAATAATAAGAAATGGGTTAAGTGGTTATAAATAAAATACTATACAAACCTTGGTAAAAAGTTTCATTGCTGTCTCGAGATTTAGTTAACCTCGCCACTTCACGCCTTGGTTAACTACCAACTCTCTCAATAGTAACTTTCCACCTAGGTACCTAGGTACGTAAAGTTTTACTTCTAACTATCTGAAAAATATTTTTATAATAAGGTTGAAGCAAGTGGTCTGTGCAAGCACTGCTACTTATCTTTTCACTTTCCTATTTCTCCAATAGGATTTAGGTAATTGGCCTCCATTCATTTAATAAAATTTTATTTTCAGTAAACAAAAAAAACTCATTAATTCATACATACAAAAATCACGTAACCCTTAATAACCCTTCCCCAATTTAAAATCGTAGAAGATTCTAAACTGTATACATACAACTAAAATCAAAATTAAATAAGATATAATAATATGACCGAAGTTGGTAAGATAATTTCAAGGTATCCGTAGTGCAATTGGTAGAGAGTAGGCTCAGTACCATGGCCCTAATGTAATGAAAGTACACTTAGGTATTTATTCACACACATAATTATTAGTTTGTCTCCCTATGCATGATTCTTTTGTGAACAATTTACAATTCAAAACGTTAATGTCTGAAAAGGCTTAAGGGATAACGGTGCAGAAACACCCTGGCGCCGCGAAAACGGTGTTGTGCTGCGCCGGAAAAATTCTATTTGGCCAGACTGTTAATCGCTTAAATAAAAGAAATAAACCGAAATTAATATATCTCCCTCTCTTACTGGCTCATAGGGGACTTTGTGCCTTGGCCAGATCCAAAGTATATAAACTATTATTTTTTCTAGCCGGCTAGTACCAATCGAGCTGTTCCTTCATTTTTGCTACCGCTACCAGAAAGCAGCTGTTTTTATTATGGTTTTCCCTGTCTAAATAATAATTTTAAAATATTATTATATTTCAATCATAATGTAATTAAAAGGGAAAGAAATAAGGCACTTTAAGTCTTCCTCCACCGGTATATTAAAATAAGTTTTAAGTTTTACTGAAGGGTAAATTCTCTACATGTTTCGAATGTACATACATTCATCATCAGGAGAATAGTAAAGGAATATAAGAAATACAATAGGCGCGAACAGTCCAAACGGAGCTACAGGATGATGGAAAGAACAAGTAGAGCATTTGGAGAAACGTACAACGTAATGATAGACCTAACGAGAGGCCATTCCTGTGAAGTATTGGCAGAACCTAAGTTATAAAGTTATCATAGCAGTAAGCTATGTGTCATATTAGTGAGACAGCCCCATAAGTGTGAGGAGAGAAGAATGCTTAAAATTGGAATGGTATATGTTGTAAAAAGTTTTATGAGGAGTAACTGAAAAGTCACATATTAGTGAACCAGTAACGTAAGTGTGAGAAGAGAAAAATATTTAAAATTGGAATAGTAGAAGTTGAAAAAAGTTTTAAACTTTAATTTTAATTAACAATGTCTAAAACAGAGGTTCTGAACTACTATTACTCCTACTCATAAACAAGGATGTCTACATGACATATAAAAAAAACCTTTAGATCATCGTCTATGCCACTTTTAAATACTCTTCCCTCCTCACACTTAAGTTGCTGATTCACTAATTTGTGACTTTTCAGTTACTCTTCATTTTATAATAATAAAGTTTTTACAACTTCTACTATTTCAATTTTAAATATTCTTCTCTCCTCACACTTACGTTACTGGTTAACTAATATGTGGCTTTTCAGTTAATCCTCATAAAAGTTTTTACAACATCTACCATTCCAATTTTAAATATTCCTCTCTCCTCACACTTATAGTGCTGTCTTACTAATATGACACATAGCTTACTGCTATGATAACTTTATAACTTAGTTTCTGCCAAAATTTCACACGAATGACCTCTCGGTAGGTCATTCATTACGTTATACGTTTCTCCAAATATGCTTGTTCTTTCCATCATCCTGTAGCTCCGTTTGGACTGTTCGCACCTATTGTGTTTCTTATATTCCTTATTCTATTCTCCTGATGATATATTTGAAACATGTAGATAATTTACCCTTCAGTAAAACTGAAAACTTATTTTAATATACCAGTGGAAGAAGACTTAAAGTGTCTTATTTCTTTCCCTTTTAAACATACACTCCACTTAAAGTATGGACTATTTCTTCAAACATAATTTATTTATTTATTTATTCATTTATTGCCATATAAATTTACAAAGTAAACAATGACATTGTCACAAGAAAAAAGAAGTTTTTAGGTTTTAAATTATAATGTCATAAAAATGACGAACATCATAAAAGTTATTTTCAAGAAGGTAGCACTTCACCTTGTTCTTGAATTTTTTTAGTTTAGAGATGCTTCTGATAGTCTCTGGAAGTGCATTATAGAGGGAGCTACAGAAGCAAAATGGACTCTTACGATATGATGATGTTTTGTAGCCGGATATATAAATTTTATTTGAATTTCTAGTGTCACGGTCGTGAATTACTGGGGTGCAAGGAAATTTTGAATTGTGTTTTTTACAAACATGACTGCACTAAGAATTAAAATACTAGGTAGCGTAAGAATTTTATAGCGCCGAAAAATTTCTTTGCAAGATTTAAGTGGGCGTAACGAGTAAATTACGCGAATTATCCTTTTCTGCAAAACAAATAATCTTTGTAGTTTTGTTGATTGAGCCCAGTAAATCACTAGATAGCTTAGATGACTGTAGGCTAAGGCATAGTAAATATTTAGTAACTGCTTGCAATCCATAATATTTTTTAAGTTTACTATTGCAAAGTATGCCGAGTTAAGTTTACTGGCAACAAAATCAACATGAGCTGTCCACTTTAATTGTGAGTCTACATAAAGGCCAAGAAATTTGCATTGCTCAACTCTCTGAATAGTATTGTCATTTAGTTTTAGATGTAGATCAGGAACCCAACGCTTTTTATAGAAAACCATATAGTGAGTTTTATTTATGTTGATTATTAGGCGATTTTTTTTGCACCATAAAGAAAATTGAAGTAAAATATGATTAGCTATTTTAGCTAGTATATCTAATGTGCAAGCAGATATAATCACAGTTGTATCATCCGCGTATAGAATTAGTTTTGCAGATAAACCTTTAGATATTAAAAAAATTTCAAGTTCATTTATAAAAAGTGCAAAAAGCAATGGAGACATTACACCTCCTTGGGGCACACCATAATTGACAGCAAATTGATCAGAAAACGAATTCTGAACCTTAATCCTAATATGGCGATTAGAAAGAAAAGATTGCAACCATCGAGCAATGTTGCCACGAATGCCTAAAGCATTTAGTTTTTTTAATAAAAAGATACCATCTACACAATCAAAAGCTCGAGTTAGATCTAAGAATAGGGCTATTGTGTAATGATTTGAATCTATACTTTTGTGCACGTATTCAAGCAAGTCAAATGCAGCTGTGCTTGTAGAGTAATTTTTTCGAAAACCATGCTGTGAAGTACTCATCAACCTCTCTCTAGTCAGGAAAGACTCAATACGTTGCGTAATGATTTTCTCAAAAAGTTTTGAAAAAGAAGTTAGGCCAGTTATAGCTCGATAGTTTTCAACAGACTCTGGATCACCCTTTTTGAGTAGTGGAATTGTTTCACCAAGTTTGAGAGCATTAGGAAAAATACCTGCCGTAATAAAAAGATTAAAAATATAATATTTAAGGTAGTCCCAGATGGCAATTATTGCAAAAATAGGAATATCGTCTGTGCTACAACAGGCTTTTTTATTTTTGAAAGTGTGCAGTACTGAAAAAATCTCATCTGTATCAATTGCTTCCATGTACATTGAGTTTAAATGTACATCAGTAGTGGTGCAATCATCTGCTTTGTGTGGATCGGGATAAGTCTGATTAATTAGTTTTTCTAAACTGCACACAAAAAATGAGGCAAAGTGATTATTAATTTCTTTGGGATTAGTTATGTAGCTGTCACGGATATTTAAGTGTTTGACGTTATGTTTTTTACGCGACCTAGATTATTATTTACGACTTGCCATATTGTTTTTGTATTAAAGGAAGAGTTTATTAATTTTTGTTTAAAGAAATTACTTTTTTCTAGCTTAATTTTTTCTGTAAATAATTTCTTAGCATGCTTGTATTGTTCCCGAGTCTCATTTGTTTTTAATGTTTTATGGAGCCAATGCAAATTTCTTAAGTTTTTACTTTCATTTAGTATGTCTGTTTTAACCCAATTCATATTTTTGGGATTAGTTTTGGTCTTAATTTGATTAATTGGACATGTAAGATCTAGACAGTATTTGAAATTTTGCCAGAAGTAGTTCCAGGCGTCATTCACATCATTCTTGGTATAGAGATCACTTAGGTCCAAAACGGCAAGCTGTAAGTTAAGATTAAATAAATTGGTTGCTGAAAATGACCGTTTATAAATAAAAGAGTCTTTCATTTTGGTGGCAGTATTGACAGGAAAATAAGTGTACTCTATAATTTGAGCCTTGTGATCAGCAATATTCGCTTCGACATTCCTTGCCACAATATTTTTAGAATTGCAGATTACATAGTCAATTGCAGAAGGAGTCTGAAATTCAACTTCGCGAGTAGGTTCAAGTGGTAATATTGATGAGAGATTAAAACCATTCAAAAGATCACTGAGAATTTTTTTTCCCCTGGAATTAATTAGATAGTTAATATTAAGGTCACCACAGATAATTAATACCTCAAACTCTCTTGAGACCCTGCAAACTGTAATTGTTGTTTTAATGGTCAGGTTAGGTCGATCAGTGTGTTAATCCTTTATCGCATTTCAAAATGAACAATATCAGTTTTTTAAAACAGTTGCGACTTTCTGCGCTTTCCTTGGAAGAAAAAATGCAAGTGAAAGAGTTGGATCGTTATTTATTGTTTTGTTTATAATAAAAACTCAAAGTGGACAGAAATCACGGCTTTGAAATTTATTGAGAAAGTTTATTTTATGTCTTGTAATTAAGGGTAATATCTTTATTATGATGCATTTAAGTACTTTTCGAGTTTTTTTTAATAGATTCTTACGAAGACTTTTTATGCTTTGTGGCGCGAAACGTCGATCGCCGTTACAGCCAACCAAACCTAAAATCTGTGGTGGCGGGCTTGGTTGTACAGAACCCAATAGAAACCATATAGAACCGTCACGGGTCATTAAAAGTACTTAGATTTGTTAAATAAAGAGAAAATATATTTAAAAACCATGATTACCAGTACATCGATTTGATGTGTAACGGGTATTATTAAGCACTGTAAGTTTTTATAAATTGGCCCAAATACTATGTGGAATGAATTGTGAAAACATTTTCTCTCGCATTTTATCAATAATTAAAAACTAATAACAGTCGATTATTCGAGAATCAATTATTATTCATTCGTTTCTAGGTAATCAATCTGGCTCACACAATTCCAGTAATGTCAATAAATTTAACCAAATATTAATGCAGAAATGTAACAAATTATATGCCTATACGTAATTTCGAACTAATAGCCTTTAGGCCAGTATATTAGTAATAGAAACTGTATTGCCTGTTAAATATTGTGAAATATTAAGGTCTGCAATTGTGCTAAGGTGGGAATAACCATGGTGATATACACTAAATAATACACTATTTTATATGCATTTAAAGGCTTAGATGTAAAAATATAATAAGCCCTATGTATTTTGATAGAAAAAAAAAAACTTTATTACGTCAAGTAAAAAATAGACATCAAATTAGCATTTTAATAAGAGAAAAGTCAAGTCGCACTGTCAAGTTAAGTAAAACTGAAGTTAAAAACAAGACCTAGGTATAGAATAGAATGGAATAGTCAAAGTCAAAAATGCTTTATTGTAAAAGAAACATGTTGTTATTTACAAAGCTTTCTAAAATAGGTTATACTAAATATAGTTAAACAGTATCTTTGATATAAACATAATAACATAAAAACCTAATTAGCACAATCAGGCAAGAAGCAGATAAATATAAAAAACCACAATAAAACAAAATGTCACCGACACAATGCAAAACCCATTCGAATAGCTTTAATGGCGGGTCGTCATAAAATTCACGCATGTCATAGTAAGCCTTTTGCAGCAGGTTTCTTTTTAGGGCTCGCTTGAACACCCTTGAGGAATTTGAGGATTTTTTCCTGTCAGGTAAATTATTAAAAAATTTTTGCCCTAATAAAAGATGGACTTCTTTGTCAACTCGTATTTTTATATTGGCAGGGGTACATGCAACGTCTGTCGGGTTAAGCGCTCCGATTCACCACGAATGACATGGTCGTTTTTAAAAATTAATGCTGAAATTTCAAGAATAAACAATGATGTCATCGTTAAAATTTGGAGAGCTCGAAAGTGTGGCCTACAAGATTCCCTTTGGTGAATATTTGCAATAAAGCGAACTGCCTTCCTTTGTAACACAATTATTAGATTCAGCAAGCACTTAGAAGTTGCCCCCCAGAATGCAATACCATACCTAAGATGAGATTCAAACAGTGCAAAATAGACTGTTCGAGCAATTGCTGGACCAAGTTCTGCCCTTACGGTACGAATGGCGAAACACGTCGATGACAGTTTTCTACTCAGGCTGATTATATGATTTTCGAATTTAAGTTCGCCATCAATGACAATTCCTAAAAACCGTGTTGAAGTATTTTCCTGAAGAGGTTCCGTGGCCAAATTCAACCCCTGCATATCGCACTTAAAGCCTATAATATTCGTCTTTTCAATATTAAAAGTAAGCAGATTGGCATCATACCATTTTTTTTTATTTCAATAAGGTCCTTAGATATTAGTTGCCTTAAAATTTGGGCATCGCTGGCATGCCATAGAACAGAGGTGCCATCAGCAAACAGGGTAAACGTTCCCGAGATGACTATGCGCACTATGTCATTAATATAAATCAGAAACAATAAAGGTCCCAGAACCGACCCTTGAGGAACCCCACAATTAACCTGCAACGACGATGACCTTACGCCACCACTACGAACCACCTGAGAACGGCCCTCAACGTATGAACAAAACCAACCAAGAGCCGAGCCCCTAAAACCATATCGCTCGAGCTTCCGCAACAGTATTCCGTGGTCCACGCAGTCAAATGCCTTGGACAAATCACAAAACACCGCCGCAGTGGCCCCGCCGTCATTAATTCCACGATGCAGGCCCGTAGCCAGAGTTGTATTTTAAGGGGGGTACAGATATTTTTAGGGGGGGGCTAAAAGATAAGATACTCAGACACATGTATTTTTATAATGTTAAAAATATATAACGCCAACATACCTTACGGATAAATGGATATTATCCTTATGCAGCATTGGCATTGGTATACTATCTAGATATTAATTTAAAAAATTAACTGATTTTTGTTGTTATTCTGTACGCTGTGATGTGAAGTGATCACACTTTAAAAATTATACATTTTGTATAATAAGAATCTGTTTTTGAAAAAAAAATAAAATTAAATATGAAATGAAATAATACAAAAAAAAAATAAAATAATATTTATGAAAAAAACATAAAATTCAGAGAACATTAGAACATAATGAATATATGTATAATATACAAATAGTTTTTTTTTAAAACAACCTTATTCTTCTATTTTTTTAATTAAATTTTTGTAAAAATTGCATCATGTTTAAGTTCTGCGTTATCTTTTTCTCGAAAGCCAAAAACACTAAATTTGCCAACCTTTGATGTACCATTGAAACCCGTTGGGTCCATTGATTCTAGTTAAGACCGAAAAATTTGATTCGCAAACTGCTGTGCTACATGCAAATGTTCGAACTGATGCTAACATATTGTAAGTGTTTTCAAATGCAATTTTTTGTTTATGTAATTCCTCAAAAACATTTGTATTCTCAATTTTTTTAAAATAATTTTTAGCCACAATTAGTTCTTCCTTACTAGGAAGTGATATTCCCAATGAAGTGAGGTAACCTATTCCTTCAAAATTGAAATCTTCAGCAGCTTGAAGTGAATTTATAAGTTTATTGTTTTCACTAAATCTCCTTTTTAATTCAATTAGCATTATATTGATTACTTCAAAAAACATAGACTTTAAATCGTTAGAGGAACCAGTTACTCCTGTAGTTTCCATCACAATATAGTTTTTAAGCATTAAATTGTGTTTTTTACGTCGTTTGGGTTTGGGTTCTATAACATCCTCATTATCAGCATTATTATTATATTGGCTGGAGCAAAGATTGATTATTTCTTCGTACGTAAAATCATTTCTAAATCCTTGAATTACTTCTATAACTGCTTCTATTATTTTTGCTGATTGCCGAAGATCCGTTTCACGTGCTTGCAATATTTTATCAGCAGACTCCAAGGCATGTAATAATAATAAAAACAAGAAATAAATAAAAGTAAAAACTTTCAAGTGTTGCGACAATCCTATTGTGTACATAAAGGACATCACCTAATTAAACCCGCTCTGATCGTTGGTCCTAACGGGTATATCTTAACAATTCAGTGGCCTTATTTTTCAGATACACGAAACAATGATGCAGCGATGTTAAGAAATAAGTATCAGCGTGACACAGAAATGATCAGAAATTGGTTTTAAGAAAACGATATATTTATGGTAGATAGAGGATATCGCGATGCCATTCCGATGTTAAAACAATTGGGTATTGACCATAGAATACCTAGTGTTGTCAGAGCCGCGAGTCACAATTATCGGTCGAAGAAGCCAATACCAATCGCCTTATTACCAAAACTCGTTGGATTGTTAAGGCCAGAAATGGACATTTCAAGTCAATTTTTAAATTTTTTTCGCAAGTTATATCAGTTCATCATGCAGTTCACCTAGGAGAATTTTACAAAATCTGTGGGGCAATTATAAATAAATATCACGATCCAGTTGTAATGAAAGGAGCTGATATTGCCCAGGCTGAACTATTATTACAAAGATCAAGAGAAGAAAATAGATTAAAAGTAACTGTTGAAAACGATAATTTACTTAGGAGGCATGGTAGATTTGTCAGTTTACAAAATAACCATCTTCCTGATTTCCCACATCTAACTTTAGAATATCTTCGGGATCTTACAGTTGGAACGTACCAGTTAAAGCTAGCGCCATCATATATACAAGATACGACACAACGAGAACGGAATGATGATTTGCAAATTGATGTGGCAAATCAGCTTGTCAACACTATTCGATTAAGAATATGGTCAAGATTTCAAAACCGAGTTAAATATCAGATCTGGATCGAATATGGCCGTGAAATAATTGGATATTACTGTACTTGCAAATCAGGAGCAAGAACCGTTGGGACTTGCGCACATGTGGCCAGTGTCTTGTGGTTTTTAGGATATTCAAGATTTGAAAATAATATTAAATATCCCTCAGTTAGGCTACTTGAACATATTGCTGATGCTGCAAATAGACACCATGACGATGTTCCAGTTATTATAGACTAGGTAACATTTTATTTCTAAAGTTATTTTATACTACGTTTACCCAATAACACTCGTTGAAACGATTTAAACCTCACCCATTATTGAGAATGCAAAGAATAATTTTGTCTTTGAGAATATTTCGGAATTGTTTCAGTAAATATACCTGATAATAATAAGAATAGCAAACATTCCAGAAGTATTTATCAACAAGTATTCTGCATTGAGCAAGGATTACTATTTAATAAGAGAAAAATATGTATTTAAATAAAAACGTATTCAACATAAATCCGTGACACTCGGTACAAAATATATGGAAATAATATTTTAATTAACTGTAGTTATTAGTGCAGGGTTATTACAAGCGCGAAAAGAAAGCAATTTTTTTTAGATATTTGATGTATATTATTAAGTCGTTTTTTTTGGACACCCAGTAAAACCATATTCAAAATAATTATTATTTTCGTCTTAGATGTGTCGACTAGTAATTCAAAACAGTAGAACACGTATTTATACGACCAGAGTGTTATTTAATCAACCGCAAGTTAAATGGGTCCTATTTCCGAAAATTGCGCGCACGCCTATGAGTCCTAGTAGTGGCGAAACCATCCAATTGACCCCCCATTTTTTTTTGGAAAATCAATCTAAGGTACAACATACAAAAAATTGGAGCAATTTCACCGAAACCACTTTTGTGTGTATTTTGTGCGTGGTCCTTTACTAAAATATACAGGTGATAAAATAATAAAAATATAAATTACCCCTAAATGAAACTTTTTGTTATTTTTCAGGCAACTTAATGATTTTAATTTCCTGAAAAATGACAATTGCAGGGAATTTATCTTTTAATAAAAAAGATATTGCTCTTTACATGTTCTAATGCCCAGAAAAACTTTTGCTTCACAAGGATAATGGCTTTGTCGACAAACCTAATCCCAGAAATATTTGCTAATAAAGGGGGATTTAAAGTCTAATTTCGGCTGTTATGTCTCTATCCTTATCTTTTATGAAATAGAGATCGGACGGCTGAAACGGCTTCAGTTTCAATTTGGGACGCTAATTAAAATTTAACCCTTAAAGTTGCGACGATCTCGCACAGCTTAGCATTTGCATTTGGTAATAATCTATTCTGCTAATTATTTTTATTACTAAAAGGACAATAGGCATACTTTGTATATCCGTGGAAACAAATACACCGAGAGAATTCAGGTAATCAAAGTTTCATACAGCAAAAATATTGGTTAGGACAATAAAAAAATAGCATTACTATAATAAACTTCTCGTCAAAATTAGCGAATACTATGAAATCTAGCAAAAGTTTGTTCTTAACTATCTTATGAACCGCTCATCCGATTTTGTCCAACTAATTATTACATTATAACCTAAGGTGTTACAAACCTTTTTAAGTTCCTAACGGTAATCTGTAAAACGATTCGACTGATTTACAAGGTGTTATTAGTAGAGGCGATTTTGTGCAGTAAATTTGAAACATTCTGTTGAGTAAACTGGTAAAGTTAGAAATTCCCGGTATATGCCGTTAGTAAGATGACATCAATATCTTCGGACTTTTTTGCAAGTTTTTTGATAAGTGTCTTTTGGCAATACTATTAAACACTACTAAACAAAAAATGTGCCAAATTTTGGTAGGAAAATCTTTACAATGCTGTATCATTACTATCTGTATCAATGGTTGAACAGATTTCGACCAGTATTCAAAATTTTGAAAGCCCTTTTCCTATAGATTTTCCGTGATAGAATAGTGATTTTTTAAAATGGCCATTTTCTTATTATACAGGGGTCGAGAAAATCATAAATATAAAATTGATAAAATTATGGTAACTGGGTTTATTAAAGCTATGCCAACCGGGCTATATGCTTTTGTTTTGTTTTAAAATTAGTAATTTGACACTTTGGGTCAATATTTCGGGACGTTTTTTTTCCTATTTGATTAAGAGCTGTTTGGCAATTATTTTTATTATCGACGGGAATTATAGAACCCAGTGCGACATCTTGCGTCCCAGACAAAACTCTTTTGAATTAATTATTTTTATGTTTTTTATGTTACAATGTTTTTGTGAATTTATTTAATAAAATTTGGCTTTAAACATGACGTTTTAATCTTTAAAAATCACGGAAAATTTATAGGAAAGAGCTTTCAAAATCTTGAATACTGGTCGAAATCTGTTCAACCATCATTGCCAAGATACAGCATTGTAAATATTTTCATACCAAAATTTGACACATTTTTTGTTTAATAGTGTATCTATTGCCAAAAGACACTTATCAAAAAACTGGCAAAAAGGTCTGGAGATATTGGTGTCATCTTACTAACGGCACATACCGGGAATTTCTAACTTTACCAGTTTACTCAACAGAATGTTTCAAATTTACGGCACAAAATCGCCTCTACTAATAACACCTTGTATATCAGTTGAATCGTTTTACAGATTAACATTAGTAACTTAAAAAGGTTTGTAACACCTTAGGTTATAATGTAAAAATTAGTTGGTCAAAATCGGATGAGCGTTCATAAGATAGTTAAAGTTAAGAACAAACTTTTGCTAGATTTTAGAGTATTCGCTTATTTTGACGAGAAACGTATTTAAGTGAAGTTATGATACTAAACAAATCTTACAGAAACGTTGTAATTACCGTAGCTAAAATGGTTAGTGTAATAAGTCAGTTTAGTTATTGATGGCCGTTTATTTGATAAATAAATCTTTTACCTAATTACAAGTTTGGTTACCAGAATTTAAATTCAAATTCAAATTGTTTATTGATGTCAATATACAAGTAGTGTATTCACATATGTCAACAGAAGCAAATATAAACCATATTTTTCAAAAGTACAGGACTATGACTTATAAATGTAAAAAACATAGAAGACTAAAGGTTAAGTTACAAAAACAGAAATTTCTATAGAAAATTAACATATAAAAGTGACAGAAGGAAACTACACAATAGTTTAAAAGTTTATAATTAAAAATCAGTAAAGTTATAATCAAAATAATCCTTAACACTATAAAAACCCTTACTATTATTACTATTATAGAGATAAAAGTTTTTAACAATACGGACGAAAATAGGGGAGGTTATCCCTTAAACATGATGTGTGTTATTAAAAAGACGGACTCCGAGGAACCCAGGGCCATCCGAAGTCGCCTATATGCGGGCTTTAAATGTCCTCGGTTGTGCGTTTAATAGGAATGGACATCCTCGTGTCGGTTAATTTTGTGCAAGTTGCCTTTAACAAACAATAGACAATTTAGAATGGATTGTGACGGCAAGGTCAGGATCGCTAAGAATATATACTCATGCCTGAAATCCTCTCGGTATAATAAATTTGAAATTATCCTTACCTCACGCCTTTGGAAACGAAATACATCCATAGCACCAGCGCAGTGGCCCCAAACCAAAATTGCATAAGATATGTGGGAAGGCAGAAGAGCAAAGTAGACCTGCGTTAAGAGGGGTTGAGATACACTGTCCGATAGTGTATGGAGCAAAAAGAAATCGGAGCTTAGTTTCGTAACCAGGGAGGACGCATGATGATTCCATAATAATCTTGAATCCCAATTTACACGGAAGAACCTGACAACATCATTCTCATCAGGAAGCCATCTCATCGAGAATACCATTTTTTGGGTTTTGGTTATGTTCCAAAACTGTCTGTTAGCCATAAACCAGCTTTCAGTCCTACTTAGCGCCCCGCGCGATGGCTCATTAGAATCATCATCTTCCTGGCCTGTGCAGGAAATGTAAGTGTCATCCGCAAAGGTGGTATAGTGGCTGCTGGGATTGGCTTGAGGTAGGTTATTAATATATATGGAACAAAAGAGGACCTAAAATTGATCCCTTTGGCACACCAACCACTACTTCGCTCTCAGCAGAGTTCTCCCCACCAGGCCTCACGACCTGAAGCCTGTTCGACAAGTAACTGGATATAACTGCAATACTCCTATCAATCAGAAAAGTTAAAGTTAAACATAGGTATGATATTTTATTTAATTCAGCTACCTGGTAGTATACATATTTTAAATTATGGAGCTTACTTACTTATAATATGCCCATTACCAGACATTTTTAATACATTTTTAACACATTTTCCGCACTTCACTTTTAAAAAATCATTTTCAATGTATATTTATAAAAAATTAAATAAATTTTAGACCTCCAATAAGATTATGGACTAGCGCTTCAGCATTTCTTTGATCATTTTGATCTGGTTGTGAAGAAAATAGTGGACTTTTAAAAACTGGCCTGTGGCGTCAAATAAAGAGGAAAAGTTTCAAGGAGCAACAATGGTGTGGTATATGTTTATTATAGAAATATTTTTAGACGTTCTTATTTCTGTAGACTAAGTGATCTCAGTTATTTAGTCAAACTGTTACAGCAGGTTATGTTTAAACTGAAATAGTTAATAAGCTGTTTGTTGATAGTTTTTAAGTTAATTATTCTTTATTGTTAATTTTTATTTTAGATATTCTATTGTTTCATTATAATAGGCCTATTGAAAAACATAATTACTGAATTACACAAAATATAAATTTAACTCATTATTGCTTTGGCCACAAATCGGGTACTCAAGCAGAAGTGAAAGCTTTATTTTACCAAATACACCCCAATCTACTTCCAATTTCCCAAGGCACCATGAGCAAAATTCACAGACGTTATCATGAATTGGGCTACGTGAGGTACATATCAAGAATAAGCCAGCCCGGAGTAATGTATGAAGACACGCAATTAAACGTTTTATTTGCTTTTCAAGAAAATCCTACTCCAGTTTGACAACTTGCAAAAGAAAATAACATAAGCCATACGTCTGCATTCAAGTAAGTGAAATCATGTGAAGGTCTGTGGACAGAGAAGCTTTCTGTTCCTCACACCAAGATTTTTTATTATAGTCCCAAGTGCTATAAAATCTTGTGGAAGTTTAATAAGCTTTAAGAAAAAAATGTAAGAATGGATTTTAAAAGTGTGTTCTCAAGAAGCAATTGACAGTTTTGTCAATCAAAATCTAAGTAGATATTAGAAATTAGTAAAAAGTGGAGCACAAGAACTGCATTGAAGTGGAGCAAAAAACTGCCATACAAATACGTAATTTTTTTGTGCATATTTCGGCAGAAGACAAGAACGTTTATTTTTACATCTTTAATTAGTATTAATTGCTTACTTGTACATAACAAATTTTGTATTAAATAAACGTCTAAATTATTAAAATTATTATGTCAAATGCGTCCTTATAAAATATTAATGGTACAAGAGTTACTGGAAGATGATCCGGATCACCGTATTCAGTTTTGTGAAGTTATGATGAATGCATTTGATCAGATTTTAGTAGATTTGGACTGGAAGTGTACTTTTGTGCTAAATGGTAAAGTCAATAGTCAGAACTGTCGATATTGGTCCACAGAACGTCCCCACTGGATTGAAAAACACACACTCAGTTTCCGCAAAAATTTAAAGTTTGGGTTGGAATACTTGGCGACCGCGTCATTGGGCTAATATTTTTTGAAAGTAACTTAAAAGGTCATACATATTTGGATTTGCAAGGAGAACTTATTCCAGCTTTCATTGCTTTATTTCCTCATCATGCAGAAGCAGATCATCATGATAATCAAATATGGTTACAGCAGGATGGTACTCCGCCTCATTACTCCATAACTATTCAATAATACTTAAGTGAAGGTTTTACAAACCGCTGGATAGAAAGAAGGGGGTGCGATTGACTGGTCACCAAGATCACCGGACCTTAATCCTCTAAATTATTTTCTTTAGGGTCACCTAAAAACCAAAGTTTACTTGTAACAAAATCAGAAAATTTAGATTAATTTTGGCAACGACTTATACACGAAATTAGCCGAATAACCCCGGATATGGTACATAATGTCAAGAATGAATTTTACATTATATTAGGGGTTTGTTAAGAAAAAATGTGCAACATAGCCAACAATTTTTACAATAAGATAAATGGCAGCTACATTACAGAAATGCAAAAGTAAATAGTTGGGGGCGGTTTCTACTCCCAAAAGAGGGGTAAATTTCATGAGTACACGAAAAAACTATGTCAAACTTAAAATAAACGCCATCGTAGTTCTGTATTTTTTTAGCAAATAAAGAGGGTTTCTATGTTTCTAATATACATCATATTTACTATACAAAAAAGGTAAAAATTTCATTAAAAATATATTTTTTGATAACATATATAGGTACAGGGTGGCAGCTCGGTTTTTTTTGGAAAAACGCTTAGACCCGTCGATTTTCTTTTCGAGAGGGACACAAAATTGGCAAAAAATCACGTTACCACGTGCAGCCCCCAGGGCGAGGGTGGCACCACCCCTAAAATCTTAAGTGGAAATGGGGGTCGAGTGATACCTTATTTTAAAGGTCTTTCAATTCCCTTTATATTAATGTAAAATTCATGTACATGTACAAAGTAGTTTAAAAATGAAGAATGAACTGACCCGTCAGCCAAGTAAATGTTGGAAATTACCACCATGACTCTCCATGCAATAATAAAGATTTTGCTTAAAACGTTGCCGCACATTTTGCAATATTTGAGGAGTAATTTGAAGGCTCTCATTCACAATTCTTTGTCGCAAATCTTCTAACGATGTTGGCTGAGTAGCATAGATTTTGCTTTTTAAGTGACCCCACAGAAAGAAATTCAAAGGTAATAAATCTGGCGATCTTGGTGGCTATGTAATGGCACCTCTTCTACCAAAAAAATTCCCGGTAAGAAAAAAGGTACAACTAAATGATCGCCAAAATTACCAGCCCAAACATTTTATTTTTGTAGCTGCTGTGTGTGTACCTCATGATAAATTCTGGTATTAGAATCGGACCAATATCTGCAGTTATGACGATTTACTACGCCATTTAAGAAAAAGGAACATTCGTCGAAAAAGCAAGTGTTGAATAGAAAATGTTCATCGTTTATAATTCGTTCACTCATATCTTCACAAAATTGTAATCGCCGATCAAAATCGTTTTCATTAAATTCTGGTACAAGGTGAATTTTATACAGATGAAAACTATGGGCCTTTAGAATCCGTTGGATACTACGTCGACTAACACCGCACACAGTATCGAATTTGTGGGATGTACTTAACGTAGAATCTACATAAACTTGCCCTAAAACCCCCACTTCTATTGCTTCGTTCATTATGGAATTTTTAATGTTGCGTTTTTTATTGGCGACTGATCCAGTTTACCGAAATTTAGCTACGAGTTCTAGAACATATTTTTGATGCACGTTACTGTTCGCATGTCGCTCATTAAATATTTGTTGCTGTTCTATTAGTGCACTAATTATTTCCGAAAAATATTTCGATAATTTCAACCCATTCTATCGTGGAATATACCATGGTTAATTTATGTATAAAGCGTTAAAATGTATTTTAACAACAAAGTTTGGTCGAATCTATAGCAAACTATGTACAAAATTCCTATTTAAAATAAATACGAGACATTCCCTTCTTATCTTTCTTCAAGAAACAACTTTTTTAGCCACAAGCATTTACTATTAGGTAAATGATGTTACTTAAATTTCTTCTGAAAGTACTACAAACTAATCTGATGTACCCATTAAAGTCTACTTTAAGCTTTAAGCCAATAAATCTGCAAAACTGAAGTACATGAATTTTACATCATTATAAAGGGAATTGAAATACCTTTAAAATAAAGAATCACTCGACCCCCTTTTCCATTTAAGATTTGAGGGGTGGTGAAAACCCACGCCCAATTCTGTGTCTCCCTCGAAAACAAAATCGACGGGTCTGAGCGTTTTTTCAAAAAAGAACTGAGCTGCCAGTAAATGCCTCTGTCTCGTTTTCGATGCGCCACCCTGTATATGCCCAATGTAATCTAGAGTCGTACAATGATCCCGAAAAACGCCATAATGACCGTCAATAAATAATTAAAAAGATACATCATTAAATCAAACACTCCATAAAACGACAACAAACTGGGAAGTTCCCACCATTTGTTATTATGTCAAATTAGCAACTAAACCTATTGTATTCGAAGGACAAATAATTTTTTTTATGTTAAAATAATTTATGCATGAAACCATATTATGAAAGTTGATTAAAATATTGGGGTAAGTACGGCTTAAATTATCGCAATCAGTTTTTAAATAAAGAGTGGACTTGTTTTTAAAATGATGTGGACCGAGAGTCCCTTCGCGTATTTTTTTTTTTTCACATCTAAATCTAAACTGCGACCCTTAATAAAATGGTGTATACTTAACGCCGTTTTTTGGGATTTGTCTTTGTTGGTTATAAAACAATTATATTATCTATGTTGGTATAGTCTTTTTTATAAATGTTGTGATGTTTGTCCTATGTACGTACATCTTCGAACAATTCGTCGCCTTGCATACGACGTATCTCAAAATTGATAGTTTTGCAGGAGAGCGATTTTAAATTTTTGGTACAATAATTAAAACTTCTGCCACAAGAATAATATAAGGTTTTTATGGGTGTAGTTAGGGTTTTTCAGTCACAAGACGAATACATATTCACTATATATATTCACATTAAATATTTTTTTTTTTTTTTATTTATTTATTTTACGTCGGCCTTTTTCCGCAACGAGGCCAATCACCGACGCCAGGGAATTTGTCACACACTATTTGGTAATTTTGCCGAATCCCTCTTTGTCGAGGGTAGGGTTCTTTAACGTGCCAACATCCATGACACGGGGCCCACAGTTTAACGTCTCTTCCGAAAGACGGCGCCACCTCTTAAACCAAATTCCAAATTTAACATCGACGTTGCCGGCACCGGGAATGGAACTCGGGCCTACGATCTGTGAGGCTGCTGCGCTAACCACTAGACCACAACGTCGACTCACATTAAATATATTTTAAATAAATATCTTCGACATTGCAAAAAAAGAGAAAAAAGCATAAACAAATGAGATAGGTACGCCCCTTTTGTGTGCCGTTAATGTTTCGATTTATAGATGCTTAAGAAGATACGCACCGTAATTTTAATGCAAAAATATATTTCTGGTACAAAAAAAATACTAAAACGTTAAAATAAGAAAACTAAACGTCAAGCAAAATGTTTATACATTAAAAAATATATTTTTCGGCAACCGCTTTTCCTTTGAGAAAGTAGCATTTCTACGGCCTAGTCCGGGAAGTACGTGCCTAGTTTAAGAAGTACGTGCCTAGTTCGGGAAGTACGTGCCTAGTTCGGGAAGTACGTACTTCCCGGACTAGGCCGGAAAGAATCACATCAATATTGGCAATTGCTCGAATTTTAATATAAATATTAATATAAATAAGAATTATAATGTTTCTGTTAGTACCTATCTTCTATTCGAATTTCAATATTTAATACAAATAAGAATTAAAATGTTCGAAATTTTGTTCTACAAAGAAATATAATAAAGAAATGTGTCTCATTGATTTGTTATTCTACACGGTTGACGAAAAAATAGTGTACGCAACACGTCCGAAAACAGTTTTTTTGGACTCGCAGACTTCCAGGACTTGCCTACGGCTCGTTCTAGAATTTTGTCGACTCATCCAAAAAAAACAGTATTTTCCGGACTTGTAACGTAAATTACTATTTTGGTATAAAAAATTAACATAAACTTGGAAAAAACGTTAATAAGAAAACTAAACTTAAGCAAAATGTTTATACAATAAACAATCGGCATTTTACTCATGGGGAAGCAATCTATAGAAGGCAACGTGGTCAAGAGATTTTACCACCGGGTCTTTTCGAGAGCACAGTGAAACCAAGTTATCGTATTTTAGGGCTGTTATTAAATTTTAGGTCTTTCCTTATTGAGCTTCCCAATAAACAAATTTAAAATATTTTCCTGGTTTCTTTTTGGGGTAATGCTTCTGTAGGTTTCATCACAATGGGATAACTTGTAGAAAGTTTTATTAGCTTCTTTCTTTTTAACTTTAAACTCCGAGATTTCTATCCAGTTCACTTTGTTTTGGTAATCGTCTTCACGGATACATAACAGTCGTAATTATTGTTTTGACAAGTCTTTAAAATCTAAGTCAGTATGTTCCATCTTATTTACAATGTATGGTTGTTTCCTTCTTGCAAGTTTAAAAATAGGCAGTACCTAGTTGTTATGGAACAAACAAGCTGCCTGAATGAGACATTAAGGTAGAAATTGTGCTATGACAGGAGTCTCCTTCGCTTTGCTCATGAAAATGTTCAAAAATTTAGACTGACTTGCTCAACGTTTTTGCTATTGATGACAAAACAAAGTTGCATCGGGGCAATATAGAATTTTTGTTCTGGCCTGTGCATCCATCAGAACATAAATTAGCTGCTTTAGTCCCCTTCTCGTCATAATGCTGCAGAAAGTTACATATTATGTTGAAACTTCAAAGGAGCCTCTTTTACTACCTATTTCACTCCATAGCAGTAACAGTCTTTGGTGGCTAAGTTACATCGAAAAAAACACCGGTGATTCGAAGGCGGCACTATTATCATTGCTCTATCGCGATAAAAAAATAGCCAGCAGAGCGAAATTCCCACTATGGACCAGTAAAAGGGCGTAACTCAACAACACTTAATAAAATATGGCAAACAAAAGGGCGTAATTGAGATTCGCCTTTTTGTCTGCTTCTATAATATGCTGTATTGAGTTTTACCCAAACTATTTTTCTAAATAACTCCGCAGGCAATAAAGATAAAGATACGCCCGTTTGACAGCAATAAAATATCGCCTAAAGACATAATATAAGGGAGTATCTAAAAAAAATCGATTTTTTGAGATACGTCCTTTTGTATGCAAGGCGACGAATTGCTGTATGGGACCTCCTATATAACGTCTGTTTTTTACCCCTTTCTGTCTTGTCTTTGATCTTTGAAAAGAGCTGACTTCCAACAGTTTTGCTATGCAACAAGCAATATAGTATCATTGAATAGTTCTTTTTGAGTTTTTCAAATAATTTGGTAACATAAGGTAATTTAAAGTATTTTTTGTTGCCCTCTTGTTGGTGGTTATTGTCACTGTAGTATTAACATGTCGTTTTATGAGTTGTTGTAACAGAAACCTGTTAACAAGTTTGGAAGGGTAAAAAAAATATTGTAACACAGACTATTAAAATCGGTTTAGTAACTGTGTTAATTTATCTGTAGCAGCTCTTCTTCTAGTTGTTGTAGTAGTGGTAACAAGATTTATTTAGCAATATGCTGCAATTTAACAAGTTTTATAAAATATTAAAACAAATTTAACAATATAAACTTTGAAGTAATAAAAAAGTTTTATCAGTTTTTATTCTGTTTTGTAAATCAATAATTCTTTAATAAGTTTTCAAAGGGCTCTGCAGCTGGAACTCTAGAAATTTGCAGTATTGCAGCGACACAAGTTTTACTGTACACAGTGGGCCAAAAAAAGTGACCACATTTGAATTTTTGGAATAACTTTGTTGTAGATTTTTTTTTTTGAACTAAATTTGCAGGACATATTAACAAAAGTATAGGTTCTTGTAAAATAAATTAAAAAAAAATAAGAGTAAATTACAATATCATACAGGGCAGGTTAAAATAAAAAGTTACTTGAAACTAGTCGCAAAAATAGTTTTTTTTATTTTTTTAAATAATTATGACCTACATCTTAAAGCTTGTAATGTCCTTAACAAAAAACGTCTTTTCACATTTTTTGATATTTCATTCGGTTCGATAGTTATATGCCAATTAAAAAAAAAACATTTCTATGCGATTTATTAACATCAAATCAAATCTAATAATCTAACAAAAAAAACCATTTAAAAAATTGTTCAATATGTCCTCCGGTTTGTTCAATGCACGTCTGTAAACGTCTTTTCCATTGATTAATTGCGCTATTGACTGTAGTTTGGTCAAAATTTTCCCAACAGCGTACAATTTCTACTTTTAAGTCGTCCATACTATTCAAATTTTTATTTTTGTGCACGGCTGCTTCCAAAGTTCCCCATATGGCGTAATCGACAGGATTGAGGTCTGGACTGTTTGGCCACCATTCATCTGGAGCGATAATTCTTGGACACCGTTGTCTTAAAAAACTAATGGTATATTGTGATCGATGGGCAGAAGCACCATCTTGCATGAAAACATAATATTCCTGAAACGTTTCCAATTCCGGTAGCATGATTTCAAAAACTTCGTGGCTGTATACAACTAACAGAATTAACTTTCGCGCCAGAGTTTAGAAAAATTACACTTGTTTTGCCAAGTTTTGATACACTATGGGAGACCATCACGCCTGGAACAAAGTGTCGTTATTCAATAATTAGCCTATCTGCACTAATGTTTTCTTTTTTAGCGATATTATCATACAACCTATTATTCTGGAATTTTTTCGGTTGGCGCAAGTAAAACATTTCTTCGTCCTTAAACCAAATATTATTGACACTATTATTTCTTCCAAATTTTCTTTGCAAACCTATACACCAATCCAATCTTTACCCTTTTGCCACTTCCGACAATTTGTGCACATACCTTCTTTAAATGTTTTAAAATGAAGATCTTTCCTAACAATCCGTCTAATTGAATTATCTTTTTAAAAGATAGTCTCTTTGAATCATTCTTGGGCTTTTACTACCTCCTGGAAAGCTTACAGTGCATTTAATATTTATTCTAACAATTTCAATGTTTCTCTGGGTTCTTACACTGCGTGGCCTACCACTTTCATGCTTTTTCTAAAAATTGCCGTTATTTTCCCTAATTTTTTTAAGCAGTCTTGAAACACTTGATAATGCCCAATTTCTGTTGGGAAATTCACGCACTATTTTTCTTGCACCATAGTTTTTTCCTGTCAAAGCGCTTTTATCAAAATTTTATGGTTTATTGTAAGCATATTGTTGTTGAACAGATCAGTATTTCCACTAACTATGACAACTGTCAAGTTAAAATTCATAGCAACCATTAATTAAAAGACGATATGAATTTGTTTACAGGGCCAACTAAAAAAATGGTGACATTCAGTTATTAATAATTGTCACAAAACCCATAAAAATGTTTTTTTTAATTGCTTATAACTATCGAACCGAATGAAATATCAAAAAATGTGAAAAGACGTTTTTTGTTAAGGACATTACAAACTTTAAGATATAATTATTTAAAAAAATAAAAAATATATTTTTGCGACAAGTTTCAAGTAACTTCTTATTTTAACCTGCCCTGTATGATATTGTAATTTACTCTTATTAATTTTGAATTTATTTTACAGGAACCTAACTTTTTTAATATGTCCCGCAAATTTGGTTCAAAAATAATTTTCAACGACAAAGTTATTCCAAAAATTCAAATGTGGTAACTTTTTTTGGCCCACCGTGTAGGTATATTTTTTCTGCACCTGCAGAAACAATAATGTAAAATTGCTAAAGACCACAAATTATACTTTGTCCACTTTAAATAGAGTAAATAAAGCTGCGAGAGGATGTTCACGTCTTATTTTACAATAAACTTTATAAAATATGTCAAAACCATTATTCAACGCGATTGTCGTAAACAGCGTTGTTAGTAACACATTATTCTAATCGTCCAATAAATCGTCCCGACTATGTTCCACTATTCGGGCTTACGAGTCCTAAGGGAATAAAATCCTAATCTCCTGGCGTCTTAATCCGTAGACGCCATTACGCTAATGTCGAGCCAACTTTCTAAAATCAGAGAGCACGCTGCTTATTTACTTAAAACTTTAAAAATTTTAAAAGCAGGAATTTTAGGAACTAAAAGTTTTATAGCTATCTTCTTGAAACATAACTATTGAACTTTACATGTTGTAGGTAACTATTTAACTAATTTTTGAGTGTTTTTTTTTTCTTAAATATCCACAGAAAGAAAAAATTCTTTCACATCATGCTTTTATCTTATTTAGAAGACATAATATGTACATTTAAAGATCTCAGCCACTTTGTTTAATTGAAATACATTATATTAAATTAAATTAACACTGTTGGCGAATCTAGGACTATTCCCTATGGAGGCGGGTGGCTGGTCTTCAGACAATATTAAAGCGTTCACGTTGATATTATTACGGTAAAAGTAGTCATTATCCAAATCCTGGTAGTTTTGTAACCCTTTCAATTTTGTACGAGATCCAAAGGCACAAAATCTATATTTGAGTTTGTAATTTATTCCAATAGAAAAATCTAGATATTTTGTGCTAAATATGTCAGGGACATTTTTTTAAGTGTCTCAATCGATTAGCGATTTTCGTACCGACTAAAATAAAAAAACATTTACGTACTTTCAAATTTGATGTCAAAAATTATATAGGTTCACAAATTTGACAGCCATATTGAATTTTTTTAAATGTAAACCCTACTTAATGTAAGCCCAGAGCGTTCCATTTTTTATTTAAACTTGAAAAAAAAAATTATTTTCAGTCGTTCCGGCGATACGAGGCTTCGAAATTTTTGATTTTGTTCTCACCCCTCTTAAAAAATATATCCTTTGAGATTGAAAATCCAAGTTTTTTCAGAATTATATTATTTTTTATAGCCAATCTAACTACTCTATTGTCAAATATGTCAAATATCAAAAAAATGACAGATAAGACGCCATTTTGCTTTTTTTTTTTTAATAACAACCATCATCGGTAACTAAACCAATAACTGGCATTTCGCGGTCCGATATCAAGAAGTATAGTGGTTGACATATATTTTTAACCGTTCCGGAGATACAGGACTTCTTAAAATGCATCGTTTGCATTTTAAGTGTCCCACCCCTTAAAAAAATAGATCTTATAAGATTGAAAATCCAAGGTTTTATATTGTCAGTTACATTATTTTTTTTGGTCGTACGTTATTATTAAAAATGACAAATGTAAAAAAATTACAGATAGGACGCCATTTTGCTTTTTTTTTTTAAATAACAACCATTATCGGTAACTAAACCAATAACTGGCATTTCGCGGTCCGATATCAGAAAGTATAGTGGTTGACATATATTTTCAACCGTTCCGGAGATACAGGACTTCTTAAAATGCATCGTTTGCATTTTAAATGTCCCACCCCTTAAAAAAATAGATCATATAAGATTGAAAATCCAAGGTTTTATATAGTTACAGTATTTTTTTTTGGTCGTACGTTTTTATCAAAAATGACAAATGTAAAAAAATTACAGATATGACGCCATTTTCTTTTTTTTTTTAATAACAACTATTATCGGTAACTAAACCAATAACTGGCATTTCGCGGTCCGATATCAGAAAGTATAGTGGTTGACATATATTTTTAACCGTTCCGGAGATACAGGACTTCTTAAAATGCATCGTTTGCATTTTAAATGTCCCACCCCTTAAAAAAATAGATCTTATAAGATTGAAACTCCAAGGTTTTATATAGTTACAGTAGTTTTTTTTGGTCGAACGTTATTATCAAAAATGACAAATGTAAAAAAATTACAGATATGACGCCATTTTCTTTTTTTTTTTAAATAACAACCATTATCGGTAACTAAACCAATAACTGGCATTTCGCGGTCCGATATCAGAAAGTATAGTGGTTGACATATATTTTTAACCGTTCCGGAGATACAGGACTTCTTAAAATGCATCGTTTGCATTTTAAATGTCCCACCCCTTAAAAAAATAGATCTTATAAGATTAAAACTCCAAGGTTTTATATAGTTACAGTATTTTTTTTTTTGGTCGTACGTTTTTATCAAAAATGACAAATGTGAAAAAATTACAGATATGACGCCATTTTTCTTTTTTTTTTTAATAACAACCATCATCGGTAACTAAACCAATAACTGGCATTTCGCGGTCCGATATCAGAAAGTATAGTGGTTGACATATATTTTTAACCGTTCCGGAGATACAGGACTTCTTAAAATGCATCGTTTGCATTTTAAATGTCCCACCCCTTAAAAAAATAGATCATATAAGATTGAAAATCAAAGGTTTTATATAGTTACAGTATTTTTTTTGGTCGTACGTTATTATCAAAAATAACAAATGTAAATTACAGATAGGACGCCATTTTGCTTTTTTTTTAAATAACATCCATTATCGGTAACTAAACCAATAACTGGCATTTCGCGGTCCTATATCAAAAGGTATAGTTGTTGACATATATTTTTAACCGTTCCGGAGATACAGGACTTCTTAAAATGCATCGTTTGCATTTTAAATGTCCCACCCCTTAAAAAATAGATCTTATAAGATTGAAAATACAAGGTTTTATATAGTTACATTCTTTTTTTTTTGGTCGTACGTTATTATCAAAAATGACAAATGTAAAAAAATTACAGATAGGACGCCATTTTGCTTTTTTTTTAAATAACAACCATTATCGGTAACTAAACTAATAATTGGCATTTCGCGGCCCGATATTAAAAAGTATAGTGGTTGACATATATTTTTAACCGTTCCGGAGATACAGGACTTCTTAAAATGCATCGTTTGCATTTTAAATGTCCCACCCCTTAAAAAAATAGATCTTATAAGATTGAAAATACAAGGTTTTATATAGTTACATTCTTTTTTTTTTGGTCGTACGTTATTATCAAAAATGACAAATGTAAAAAAATTACAGATAGGACCCCATTTGGCTTTTTTTTTTAAATAACAACCATTATCGGTAACTAAACCAATAACTGGCATTTCGCGGTCCGTTATCAAAAAGTATAGTGGTTGACATATATTTTTAACCGTTCCGGAGATACAGGACTTCTTAAAATGCATCATTTGCATTTTCAATGTCCCACCCCTTAAAAAAAATGATCTTTTAAGATTGAAAATCCAAGGTTTTATATAGTCAGTTACATTATTTTTTTTTGGTCGTACGTTATTATCAAAAATGGCAAATGTAAAAAAATTACAGATAGGACGCCAATTTGCTTTTTTTTTAAATAACAACCATTATCGGTAACTAAACCAATAACTGGCATTTCGCGGTCCGATATCAAAAAGTATAGTGGTTGACATATATTTTTAACCGTTCCGGAGATACAGGACTTCTTAAAATGCATCGTTTGCATTTTAAATGTCCCACCCCTTAAAAAATAGATCATATAATATTGAAAATCCAAGGTTTTATATAGTTACAGTATTTTTTTTTGGTCGTACGTTATTATCAAAAATGACAAATGTAAAAAAATTACAGACAGGACGCTATTTTGCTTTTTTTTTAAATAACAACCATTATCGGTAACTAAACCAATAACTGGCATTTCGCGGTCCGATATCAAAAAGTATAGTGGTTGACATATATTTTTAACCGTTCCGGAGATACAGAACTTCTTAAAATGCATCGTTTGCATTTTAAATGTCCCACGACTTAAAAAATAGATCTTATAAGATTGAAAATCCAAGGTTTTATATAGTTACAGAATTTTTTTTTTGGTCGTACGTTATTATCAAAAAAGACAAATGTAAAAAAATTACAGATAGGACGCCGTTTTGCTGTTTTTTAATTAACAACCATTATCGGTAACTAAACCAATAATTGGCATTTCGCGGTCCGATATTAAAAAGTATAGTTGTTGACATATATTTTTAACCGTTCCGGAGATACAGGACTTCTTAAAATGCATCGTTTGCATTTTAAATGTCCCACCCCTTAAAAAAATAGATCTTATAAGATTGAAAATCCAAGTTTTATATAGTTACATTATTTTTTTTGGTCGTACGTTATTATCAAAAATGACAAAAAATGTAAAAAAATTACAGATAGGACGCAATTTTGCTTTTTTTTTAAATGACAACTATTATCGGTAACTAAACCAATAACTGGCATTTCGCGGTCCGATATCAAAAAGTATAGTTGTTGACATATATTTTTAACCGTTTCGGAGATACAGGACTTCTTAAAATGCATCGTTTGGATTTTAAATGTCCCACCCCTTAAAAAAATAGATCATATAAGATTGAAAATCCAAGGTTTTATATAGTTACAGTATTTTTTTTTGGTCGTACGTTATTATCAAAAATGACAAATGTAAAAAAATTACAGACAGGACGCTATTTTGCTTTTTTTTTAAATAACAACCATTATCGGTAACTAAACCAATAACTGGCATTTCGCGGTCCGATATCAAAAAGTATAGTGGTTGACATATATTTTTAACCGTTCCGGAGATACAGAACTTCTTAAAATGCATCGTTTGCATTTTAAATGTCCCACGACTTAAAAAAATAGATCTTATAAGATTGAAAATCCAAGGTTTTATATAGTTACAGAATTTTTTTTTTGGTCGTACGTTATTATCAAAAAAGACAAATGTAAAAAAATTACAGATAGGACGCCGTTTTGCTGTTTTTTAATTAACAACCATTATCGGTAACTAAACCAATAACTGGCATTTCGCGGTCCGATATCAAAAAGTATAGTGGTTGACATATATTTTTAACCGTTCCGGAGATACAGAACTTCTTAAAATGCATCGTTTGCATTTTAAATGTCCCACCCCTTAAAAAAATAGATCTTATAAGATTGAAAATCCAAGTTTTATATAGTTACATTATTTTTTTTGGTCGTACGTTATTATCAAAAATGACAAATAATGTAAAAAAATTACAGATAGGACGCAATTTTGCTTTTTTTTTAAACGACAACTATTATCGGTAACTAAACCAATAACTGGCATTTCGCGGTCCGATATCAAAAAGTATAGTTGTTGACATATATTTTTAACCGTTCCGGAGATACAGGACTTCTTAAAATGCATCGTTTGGATTTTAAATGTCCCACCCCTTAAAAAAATAGATCATATAAGATTGAAAATCCAAGGTTTTATATAGTTACAGTATTTTTTTTTTTGGTCGTACGTTATTATCAAAAAAGACAAATGTAAAAAAATTACAGATAGGACGCCGTTTTGCTTTTTTTTAAATAACAACCATTATCGGTAACTAAACCAATAATTGGCATTTCGCGGTCCGATATTAAAAAGTATAGTGGTTGACATATATTTTTAACCGTTCCGGAGATACAGGACTTCTTAAAATGCATCGTTTGCATTTTAAATGTCCCACCCCTTAAAAAAATAGATCTTATAAGATTGAAAATCCAAGGTTTTATATAGTTACATTATTTTTTTTGGTCGTACGTTATTATCAAAAATGACAAATAATGTAAAAAAATTACAGATAGGACGTCATTTTGCTTTTTTTTTAAATGACAACCATTATCGGTAACTAAACCAATAACTGGCATTTCGCGGTCCGATATCAAAAAGTATAGTTGTTGACATATATTTTTAACCGTTCCGGAGATACAGGACTTCTTAAAATGCATCGTTTGGATTTTAAATGTCCCACCCCTTAAAAAAATAGATCATATAAGATTGAAAATCCAAGGTTTTATATAGTTACAGTATTTTTTTTTGGTCGTACGTTATTATCAAAAATGACAGAAAATGTAAAAAAATTACAGATAGGACGCCATTTTGCTTTTTTTTTAATAACAACCATCATCGGTAACTTAACCAATAAATGGAATTTTGCGGTCCGATAGCAAATATTATTATCAACGGGATTCATAAAACCCAGTGCGACATCTTGCGTCCCAGTACGGTACCTTAGAAAAGGTCAGTCGTAAAGGGTTATTCTGTAAAAACAGAAAATTATGCAAGATGCCCTCAAAACCGGTATAAGTGCCGGACCACAGATATTAATTCGAAAAATGTTTTTCTGTTTCCTTCCGCCAAACCCATCCCCAGACGCGTTTCGCCGTTATTACGGCTCATCAGTGAGGCTCGGTTTGGCAGAAGGAAACAGGACTCAAAGACAAATCACTTGTCAGGATCGATCATCAACGGGATTCATAAAACCCAGTGCGACATCTTGCGTCCCAGTACGGTACCTTAGAAAAGGTCAGTCGTAAAGGGTTATTCTGTAAAAACAGAAAATTATGCAAGATGCCCTCAAAACCGGTATAAGTGCCGGACCACAGATATTAATTCGAAAAATGTTTTTCTGTTTCCTTCCGCCAAACCCATCCCCAGACGCGTTTCGCCGTTATTACGGCTCATCAGTGAGGCTCGGTTTGGCAGAAGGAAACAGGACTCAAAGACAAATCACTTGTCAGGATCGATCATCAACGGGATTCATAAAACCCAGTGCGACATCTTGCGTCCCAGTACGGTACCTTAGAAAAGGTCAGTCGTAAAGGGTTATTCTGTAAAAACAGAAAATTATGCAAGATGCCCTCAAAACCGGTATAAGTGCCGGACCACAGATATTAATTCGAAAAATGTTTTTCTGTTTCCTTCCGCGCTAAGGTACCGTACTGGGACGCAAGATGTCGCACTGGGTTTTATGAATCCCGTTGATGATCGATCCTGACAAGTGATTTGTCTTTGAGTCCTGTTTCCTTCTGCCAAACCGAGCCTCACTGATGAGCCGTAATAACGGCGAAACGCGTCTGGGGATGGGTTTGGCGGAAGGAAACAGAAAAACATTTTTCGAATTAATATCTGTGGTCCGGCACTTATACCGGTTTTGAGGGCATCTTGCATAATTTTCTGTTTTTACAGAATAACCCTTTACGACTGACCTTTTCTAAGGTACCGTACTGGGACGCAAGATGTCGCACTGGGTTTTATGAATCCCGTTGATGATCGATCCTGACAAGTGATTTGTCTTTGAGTCCTGTTTCCTTCTGCCAAACCGAGCCTCACTGATGAGCCGTAATAACGGCGAAACGCGTCTGGGGATGGGTTTGGCGGAAGGAAACAGAAAAACATTTTTCGAATTAATATCTGTGGTCCGGCACTTATACCGGTTTTGAGGGCATCTTGCATAATTTTCTGTTTTTACAGAATAACCCTTTACGACTGACCTTTTCTAAGGTACCGTACTGGGACGCAAGATGTCGCACTGGGTTTTATGAATCCCGTTGATGATCGATCCTGACAAGTGATTTGTCTTTGAGTCCTGTTTCCTTCTGCCAAACCGAGCCTCACTGATGAGCCGTAATAACGGCGAAACGCGTCTGGGGATGGGTTTGGCGGAAGGAAACAGAAAAACATTTTTCGAATAAATATTATTATGTTATATCTATTTTTACCGTTCCGGAGATAATGGACTTCTAAAAATGCATCGTTCAAGCAAAACAGTGCATTTTAAGAAATCCCGTATTTCCGGAACGGTTAAAAATAGATATCAACAACTATATATTTTTAATATCTGATCGCGAAATGCCGGTTATTTTTTAGTTACGGATAATGGTTGCCACTTTCGAAAAGCAAAATGGCGTCATAGCTGTCATTTCTTGACATCTGCCATATTTGATAATAGAATAATTAGCTCGGCCATAAAAAATTATTTAACTCCAAAAAAACTCTTTTAATCTTAAAAGATGTATTTTTAAACAGGTAAGACATTCAGAAGCAAATCAAAAACTTCGAATCCTCGTATCTCCGGAACGACTGAAAATAAAGATTTACAACTATATATTTCTTAAGTTTAAATATAAAAATTAAATGCACTGTGTTTATAATAAAGTAGGGTTGACATTTAAAATAATTCAATATGGCGACTTATCTGTCAACTTTGTGAACCTATTTAATTTTTACATCAAATTCGGCTTCTTCGCAGTATCTAATTGTTTTTTATTGTAGTCAGTAGGAAAATCGCTCATCGGGTAAGACACTTAAAAAAATGTCCCTATACAAAGTTCCTATGGACATATGTTAATAATAAATATACTTTTTTGAAGGTCTTTCTATGGTGGACTACTAGACTAAATTTTATGATTTTCTAGACAGCCAATTAAAGGTTAAATGAAAAACTATTTGTAATATTCTTAAAAATTTAATAAGGCTCCAATAATAAAAAAAATAAACGCCTATACACATTTGACATTATGACAATTATTACTGGTGTTCTTAATGAGGTATGTATCAGATTTTTTTAAATTTTACGAAGAGTTTATTCTAAATACCTTTTAATTGGCGTGTTATAAAATAATAAGATTTGACATGTTAGTCTATCATATGAAACGCCTTAGACCCGGGGCTATTTTCGCGTAAAAATTTCCATAAAATTTCTTAAGGGTAAAATAAAATAACTAATATTTTTGGGATTAATAATATGTGCAAAGGAACCCTCGTTTTAAAAGAGCTTAAAAGCCACAAAAACTGTAAAATTCACCGGCTTATCGAAAAAATGGTTCAGGAGAGGTAGAATTCTTGGAGTCTTGAAAAACAGATGACCAAGCTCGGCGCCCCCGGTACTGAAAGCGGGGCGAGGTTATAAAGGGAGAAAAAGGGACGCACAAAGGAGATTCGGTATTTTCCCAAGCACCAGTTAAGGTGATTTTGCTGCCAGTCCGCGTAGCTCGGGTTCGAATTGTTCGGTTTAGTGTAAAAAATATATCTAAATATTGTATTACTTCAATTTCATTCTTACACATATTTCTATCAAAAGTTCTATTCATAAAATATTCAAAACATAAATAAATGGGCGGTTTAAATTGCAAATCAAGCCATCTAAAATGTCTGCAGGGCAAAGTTGGTTTTTTAATTATTGTTTTAAAATAAAAAGGTAACGATCTGCCAAACTGCCGCAGACAACATTGGCTATTAATTGTTTTAAAATAAAAAGGGGGCCAAAGCAGAACGGTACTATTTGTAACTGTAACAAAAATCAATACACTTTTGCATTTTAAGGGTAGTAAATATGGTCAAGTCATTGACACATACCTTTTTTATTAGGTAATTTGTAACAGATGTGGGTGTCTCCCGGGTGTTTTAATTTTGTGGTTTTAAGAGCGTGGTGGCCGTTATTATCCAGTAATAATGCCATCGTATAAAAGTTAATAATAATCTCCAATAATAGGTAAGAAAATGGGGGAGGATTAAGGGAAATAGTTAATTGACAATATACAAGTGAAGTGATCAGAAGGGTTATAATTATTTGGTATGATGTTGCCTGTAGAACGTTAATTTATAATTGGTGTACATAAAACGGTGTAATGGGGTTTTCCTAATAAAAGAATGTCCGGCAGCATGTGAGTCTTGTGTGGCCAATGTTGTAGTCTTTCAGGCGTTCGGCTTTCTGGTAATATTGTCGGTCAGAATTGGTATTCTTAAGGCGACAATATGAAAAACAACGCCCACTTGAGAAGAAAAGTGACACATGCGAAAAGTGGGCGGGCTCCTAAGTTTTATAACACTTTTATAAATTATATGTTTGAAATGTCCGCCAGTAGGAATGACTTGTATGTCCTCTACTGAAGACCCTCAGTCGGTCGGCTTTTCACTAAACTACGTAGTACCTTTATACCAAACGTGTACGTAAATCTATAATACTAGGTAACTGAAATGACAAATAATAATGTTAATAATAATAATACGTACACGAAAATGGGGCGAGATGTAACAAAATAAATTGCAGATTAACGGGGAACCAATTAAAACCAGAGTGTGGTCGCAGACCAAAGGTAATCATAAAAAGGGGTATATTTGGGAGGTAAAGTGTCACCATTACAGTTGCAGACGTAATTGGTAACAAAGGGTAAAACATTACTTAGTAGTCGCAGACATAATAGGTAGGTAATATCTGAAAAAGTATCACAATTCTGTTGCAGACAGATGTTGGTGCAAATGGGTTAAATTATGGGAGACAAACCACCTTACGCTAAGTTTTATGACATGTAATAATTATTAGGGTTTTTATTCTGTATTTTATTTAAGGGATATCTGATTAAATTGTTCTTAAATTGTATATGGTCAAAATGCTTTTATAATAGATCGATTGTTTTTGAAACCCTCTGAAATTTTCATTTACTGGCAGTGAAATATACCGCATCATAGGGAAACAGTCAGAATAAGATTAAAGCTAAAAAATCTTAAATCTGACAAACTTTTACCGTTGTACCAAACTTTAAAAGAACCTAAATATAAACACAACGTAGACAGGGTCGTACCACAAGATTTGACGATTACAGCTAGAGTGACGGATTTCCGCAGCTGATGAACACACCGGGGGTAGGTCAGTTTCAAATAAATGGACAAATTCATAGTTTTGTAGATGATACTACAATTTTTTATACCGATACAAATTGGGAAAACCTAAATAATAAAATTAAAAAAGATTTTAAAATTATAAAAAATTGGTTTGATAACAATTTGTTAACAATTAATTTTAATGAAACAAATTATATTCCTTTTATAATATAATATGACGACATTCAAATTTTTAAAGTTAATAAAATAAAATATTTAGGAATTATTTTTGACAGTAAATTAAATTGGAATATTTACATAAAGTCGTCACAGTGGATCTTTTCCCGTGCGTCATCAATCAACGATCAGGACTCAACGTGGTTAATAACTCTGCATCCTTATTTATTACAGAAACAAGTTTGAATAAAAGCATAAAAGAACGTCTCCAAGATTCCGCAATAATATAACGTGCTAGACAAGAATAAAACTATAAACGTCAGTTAATTACTTTTTTTAGTTGTTTAGTTGACTACCGTTGTATTTTAGAACGTCATTGTCAACCTTGTTTTGATCTGCCAATCTAATTCGTATTTTGTAAATTTGTGTGCCTTAAAACTGTTCCTTTTTCTAAAAATAGTTCTTTTTAGAGCTAATTATACCCACCATCTGTTTTGGCGGTAAGTATTTATGGATTTTTATAATAATTTATTTATTTTAAATATTCTAACCGTGAAAGTTCTTTGAAAAGTTTACGGCGGTGGCTAAATTCCCTTAAATAAAAGGATGTCAAAAATTTGACTTTTGCGATTTTAATAGTCAATAAAACACCAAAATTTTCTAGATTTTAAGCTTTAAAAATAGTATTAAATGTATTAACATTTGTTTGTCAATTTCTTTTAGATAATAGAGAATGCCGGGCAAAACTTAAAATAAATAATAATTTTTCGGGATATTATGTAGGTACGTCAAACGGTAGGCAGGCACGTCCATTTTATGAACTTATACTTAATTTTGCATTTATAACATCGTAATATATATATTTAAAAATAAAAACCTTATACAATTTAAAAACCATAATCATAATACACGTCATAAAAATGAAATAACCATAAAACCTAAAATAAATAAGTCCATAGGACAAAAAAATTTCAAATATTTATGTTTTTATTTAAACGATTATTTACCAACAAAAATTTAAAAATTGATTTCATTAAAAAAATTTTAAGTCGAAATAAAAACATGGATATTAAAAACAGACAATTTGAAAATATTTTTAGAAATGCTTTAATTAATTAATATTGTTCTGAATAATTTATATAAGTAATATTTTTTACTTAAAAATTATAAATTAATAATTTTATTATAGGTAATATATTTCTTCAAAAAAGCTGCGTTTATACTATAAATTAACATTTTTACTTTAAAACACTTGATTTTTAATGCATGTTTATGATTTATGATTTTACATACTAAAACAAAAAATAAGATTTGCCCCTAACAAGCTCAGCTTCAGGGGATTGAAGAATAAGTTTATCGACGACAACATAAACATATTTATTATATTATAAAATTTTAAATAAACTTATTATTATTATTATTATTATTATTATTATTATTATTATTATTATTATTATTATTATTATTATTATTATTATTATTATTATTATTATTATTATTATATACAAGGTCCTTCAAGAAAGTCTAATACAATTTTGATGTGAAATTAATAGAGAAGCCAATATTTGAGGGTGCGGCAACATTTACATAGGATTTTTCATGGCCAGTCTGGCGGTGCACCATCCGGTAGATGCCATGAATAAATCAATACGATCAAAATTTGGGTTTCCTATAAATTTATATTTATATAACATAAAGGTAAATATAATCTCTGACTTCTCAACTAGCATTTTTACGTCGCACCGACATTATATTTCTCAACCTGACGTCGGAAATATACATCGATTTGACCTTGAGACGACCAGCATTTGCACCAATGCGGTGAACAAAATAAGGATCGTAGGGACGTCAGTATATGAATTCTGCACATTACAAGTAACGGATTGCAGTAACTTTTTGGGTAGCATTTTTCTACGGTATTTTACCACAAAAATGACACATGTCAGTTCTGGTAGATAAATCTGACGTCCTATTTTAGTCAGGTGTTTGCGTCTATCTGTTAAAGTTATCCTGCACCTAAAATATCGGATAGTTTTAAAAATATCTTTATTTGACTAATCCGCATGGGTAAACGTACTAGATCGCTAAGAAATATGACCAACTTACATTTTGTGTATCGTTTAAATAAAATAATATAATCGCTACTAGATATAGCTATATTCCGGGTGTCCACGGAAGGTGGTTCGCCACTCTAACTTTTTTGTTTTTTAAGATAATGGAATAAAATTCGGGGGATTTGTATACGACATAAAACTGCATTTCTTGACAGGTGACTCAACGTTATGGAATTTCCGGTTTAACCGGAAGTAACATAAACTTTCGATTTTTAAATGGGACACCTGGTATATTTTTTGTTTTTTTGACTCCATATGACATTCTAAATACAACGATGTGTCACTTGTCACTTTTTGTCACCAAGAAAATATATTTTTTCCAAATTTATTGTTTTATCTAGAGGGCTATGAATACCTTAAAATCCTTATTGCACTTCTTTAATCTTGGGAAAAATACAATTTTACTATTTTTGGTCCAATGCTATGTGCTATGTAAAATTTAATTTTTAAAGTTGTGTAACTCATTTTTTTTTAATGGCAACATGGTGGCTCGTCGGGTTAAGAAAAAATAGGATTTTATTACGATTATTTTGATCCCGTACACAATTAGGTTTTAGAAAAGCTGAAAAACTTTAAAAAGTTAACTTGAAACTTTCTTAAAATGAAGCATCTTTTGAGAATACATTTAGATTTGAATGCATCAAGTAGCCTGTGACCAGCAAAACTGATAAAACCAAATCATGCCTTGAAGAAAATTGACATGCCGACAGCTTTTGCCAAAGTAAATTAGTTTCTTGTTTAAAAAACATGGAAAATACTAGTTTTACAAGGAGTGAAATAGATGATATGTTATTATCGTCAGGCTTATTTCGCATTTTCGGAACCAGTTTGGGGTACCTGATAGTGCCGGGTTGGATGACGCCGATTACAATATCTTTGTGCGTAAAGTCGTGCAGCATCGGTTGAATTCTTTCTACATTCTCCAAACACTAATAACATAATTATCAACTTTTTCACTCCTTGTAAAACTATTATTTTCCATGTTTTTTAAACAACAAAATAATTTACTTTGGCAGAAGCTATTATCATGTCAATTTTCTTCAAGGCATGATTTTGTTTTATCAGTTTTGCTGGTGACAGGCTACTAGATGCATTTAAATCTAAATTTATTCTCAAAGGATGCTTTATTTTATTAAAGTTCCAAGTTACCTTTTTTAAATTTTTTAATGGCAGATTTTCTAAACCTAATAGTGTATGGTATCGAAATAATCCTAATAAAATCCGCTTTTTTCTTAACCCGACGAACCACCATATTGCAGTTTAAAAAAAAAATTTGTAATACAACTTTAAAAATTAAATTTTAAATAGCACATAGCATTAGACGAAAAATAGTAAAATTGTAATGTTAAAGAACTGAAATAAGTGATTTTAAGGTTTCATAGCTCTCTAGATAAAACAATAAATTTGAAAAAAAAAATATTTTCTTGGTGGCAAAAAGTGACAAGTGACACATCGTTATATTTAGAATGTCATATGGAGCCAAAAAAAAGGAAAAATATACCAGGTGTCCCATTTAAAAATCGAAAATTTATGTCACTTCCGGTTAAACCGGAAGTTCCATAATGTTGAGTCACCTGTCAAAAAATGCAGATTTATGTCGTATACAAATCCCTCAAATTTCACTTCATTATCTTGAAAAACAAAAAAGTTAGATGGGCGAACCACGTTCCGTGGACACCAGGTATAGACAATAGCTTATAGAATAAACTTGTTGTTCTTAAATGTTTTGGTCGCTTAAAATTGAAACGCAAGGTAATTTACTGTTAAATGTTGGCAAAATAGGCCCTTAAAAACTAAGCGCCACCTAATTACCCAAACTAATGAAATAATAATGATATATCTTGGATTAAGATAAAAATTTACATAAATTAAACCAGTATCTAAAACTAAAAATAAATAAAATAGATCAAATAAGGACTGTTTCCAATATTTTGTTGTTTGTTTTCCAATGTCTTTATTATGTGCGAAACAAAAAACGAAACTAAAAGTGGCTCCCTTCGGTAAACTATGGCTCTTTTAAAGCGTGTTTAAAGGAACAATAATTAGTCCAATACATATGACGTATAGACAGAATTAGTTGAAATAAGTATACTGAAATATTAATTCGGTAAAGAAAAGTTTAAAACGTTACTTATTATTACTTTAAGTCAAAAAAATTTACTTTTCGTATGGTACTCTAAGAAATATTTTCACGTCTGGTCGACCATTTATTACGCCCTGTTTGGAAATTGACAAGTGACAGTCGGTAACTGTTAAGTGTCCGCCTGATGTCGATTAACCACGAAAGACAGAGTTCCCGTTTTTTTTCAACGGTTTTTTCTTCATTCCTACTTTCATCTATGACTTTCATGTGCATTGCGTTAAGCGTTGATTCTATGCAAAAAATGTAATTTCTAATTACACTTTGGCTACTGCAACTGCTACTGGGTATTATGTATTATTTTGGTTTTAAGTTTTCGATAGTATGATATTTATAGTCACGTTTCCTAATTTTTTTATTTTATAATGTCAAAATTATTTATTAAAAAATAAATTTAAAACTAAAAACTCCAAAGTACAAAGCCTGTTTGATAACTAACCTTAAATTTTTTTCAAAACTAAAAAGTAATCTTTAGTGACCGGAAAAGACAATTTTAGACGTCATGATTCATAACGTCAACATAACGTCCAATTGCGTCTGTCGCCGACGTCCTTTATACGTTTATTGAACTACCATTACTTTAATGTCAATCTTTAGGTCAACATAGAACGTCTAAAGGTAGTCCTTTAAGGACCTTCAGAAAGTAGGCATCTATGCGACTACTTTTACCTTACCTCAGCATTTTTAGGTCAGATTTAGTGATGCCGCCGAGACGAGAAATTCTCGTGTCTCGTCTCGTCTCGTCTCGTCTCGTCTCGTCTCGTCTCGTCTCGTCTCGTCTCGTCTCGTCTCGTCTCGTCTCGTCTCGTCTCGTCTCGTCTCGTCTCGTCTCGTCTCGTCTCGTCTCGTCTCGTCTCGTCTCGTCTCGTCTCGTCTCGTCTCGTCTCGTCTCGTCTCGTCTCGTCTCGTCTCGTCTCGTCTCGTCTCGTCTCGTCTCGTCTCGTCTCGTCTCGTCTCGTCTCGTCTCGTCTCGTCTCGTCTCGTCTCGTCTCGTCTCGTCTCGTCTCGTCTCGTCTCGTCTCGTCTCGTCTCGTCTCGTCTCGTCTCGTCTCGTCTCGTCTCGTCTCGTCTCGTCTCGTCTCGTCTCGTCTCGTCTCGTCTCGTCTCGTCTCGTCTCGTCTCGTCTCGTCTCGTCTCGTCTCGTCTCGTCTCGTCTCGTCTCGTCTCGTCTCGTCTCGTCTCGTCTCGTCTCGTCTCGTCTCGTCTCGTCTCGTCTCGTCTCGTCTCGTCTCGTCTCGTCTCGTCTCGTCTCGTCTCGTCTCGTCTCGTCTCGTCTCGTCTCGTCTCGTCTCGTCTCGTCTCGTCTCGTCTCGTCTCGTCTCGTCTCGTCTCGTCTCGTCTCGTCTCGTCTCGTCTCGTCTCGTCTCGTCTCGTCTCGTCTCGTCTCGTCTCGTCTCGTCTCGTCTCGTCTCGTCTCGTCTCGTCTCGTCTCGTCTCGTCTCGTCTCGTCTCGTCTCGTCTCGTCTCGTCTCGTCTCGTCTCGTCTCGTCTCGTCTCGTCTCGTCTCGTCTCGTCTCGTCTCGTCTCGTCTCGTCTCGTCTCGTCTCGTCTCGTCTCGTCTCGTCTCGTCTCGTCTCGTCTCGTCTCGTCGAGACGAGACGAGAGTAAAATTATTTTCTCGAGAGAAGTCACGAGACGAGACGAGAGAAGACCGTTTCTCGTCGAGAAATTTCTCGTTTTTTCTCGAATTTTCTCGAATTTTCTCGTTTGCTAGAACACTGCATTTTAGGTATCTCCTAATATATAGACAGAAAAATATTGTGTTTAACGTTCTTACTCTATCGTATTGTGAAGGCATTTACCTTAAAACAGATATTCAAGAGAACAGAATCAAATTGTCTAGCCTCTTTCTTCTGTCTACGGTTAGTAGTTGACATTTTTAAATAATTAACCGATTTCGAATTCGATTGAAAACACAATATCGAAAAGGACCCCAGTCAAATTTCATTCACAAGGCGAAAGGCGATAGATTTTGACTAAATTTAACAATTTTGTATCAAAAATTCGAAATTCGCCAAAAACTTCTCACACAAAAATTATTAATAAAAGTGTGAATTTCATTTCATATCTCTCTTACCAGTTTTAATATTTGACATTACTTTCATAACACCCTGTATATCAACCGAAACTTTATTAGGAAATCACAGATAAAGACCACGGAGGGCCATGAAACTAGTGTTATTGAAACAATAACATTAAGTTAATAGTCTCAATTATGACATAAGTAAATAAATTAAAAATAAAAAGTCTAATAAAATAGGTAAAGTGACATTCAGTACGAATGATTCAAGTGTATGCCTTATTTTGCCTTATTTTATTACACAGGTCTCAGACATAAATTTGGCTATTGAAAATAATTATTAAGTGCGGTAAATGATACTTTTCCGCACGAGGTGGCAGTTGCACGAACGGCTCGAAGCAAAAGTCCGGGCATGCCACTAAGTGAGTGTGGAAACGAAAATTTCGCACATGTTACTTACAATATTTTTCCTAATTGCGTAAAATTAAGCTTGTTCGTAGTAAATTTTTGTATTTTTTGGGTAAAAGGAGCAAAAAATAAAGTGAATTTTTAAATTTTGATATGTCAAATAGAGCATTTTCGGAAATACTTCTTTAAGTTCTTTCTCTTGCACTTTCTATTAATGTAATAAAAAAATTAAGGTTTTTCCCCGGATGACATTCTGGGCTGATCCCTTTATTAGTCGAATATTTTCCAAACTATTGCAGTTAATTATGCCCCGAATTATGCCAAAAAATAAATAATAAAAGAAGGGTAGTTCCATTATAAATCAATTATTATTATTATAAATCGTTCTCTATTCTGTATCTTTTACCACCCCGTATATTTTGGACTGAAAATACCTCGGTGCCAAGCCTATTACATTACGTGAATTATGTCTTATGGCCGCTTGCAATATTTTGCTGATCTAAGAAAAATAGTTTCTAAGTCACATGACTAACAAACCGACGTATATTAAACCCTTCTGTGAGACGACCAGATACTTTTAAATGTTTACCCCCTTTAAGATTCGTATAAAAAAATATTTTTTATGATTCCCTACTCACGAGACGAGACGAGACGAGACGAGACGAGACGAGACGAGACGAGACGAGACGAGACGAGACGAGACGAGACGAGACGAGACGAGACGAGACGAGACGAGACGAGACGAGACGAGACGAGACGAGACGAGACGAGACGAGACGAGACGAGACGAGACGAGACGAGACGAGACGAGACGAGACGAGACGAGACGAGACAATGGCACTCTCGAGCGAGAAAAACGCGTTTCTCGCCGAGACGAGATAAAAAAAAATTCTCGCCTCACGAGACGAGACGAGAATAAGCCAATTCTCGTCTCGTCTCGTCTCGCGGCATCACTAGTCAGATTAATACGTTTAAACGACGTAAGAGATAATGACTATTCGCGACCCTTATATAAAGAAAACGCAGTAACATCTACACGATGTAGTTTAGACGGTAAATAGTAACTTGATGTCTTAAGTAACTGTTTTACTAAAAGTTGCACCAACACTGATGTCAAACTGGGTTCATATTTAGTCATAAGTCCTGAAAATGCGAGTTGGGTTCATAAACAAAATAGTGGTAGTAATACCGTGCGAGCAAAAATTATTTGCATCAAAGAGGGCCTTGCATCTAAGGACGTAATGCTTAGCCGTAGAGTTTAATACTTGTTGGGTGTCAGTAACTACCTGAATTAACAATCAATCAGTTATTCCGTCATCTTTGACAGTCGTTACAAGTAATAATTTGATTCATCGCTAATTTTTCCAATTTCTTGAACAATTAACACAATGGGCTTTACGGAACAGCACAAAACATTCATGGTTGAATCGTATTTTCGAAACGGGGTTAGAGTAAATGGTGAGTGACAATACAATCCGGGTTTGTGCATGGACGATTTTCACGAACATTTTCCTAATTGCTTTAATTGCTGGGGATTTTTATCATTGCCTGAAAAGAACCGTGGCTGAATTTAGGGAAACAGGTTCTATACAACAGAAAAAAGGAGCAGGAAGACCATCTGTAAGAACAGAAGAACGTGTTGCAAACGTTCGTGAAATATTGCAAAATACGCCAACAAATTGTATAAGACGCCTGTCCCAAGAAGTGGGAAGATCTTATGGAACATGCAGGACTATTCCTAAGAAGCAGCTAAATTTATTTCCTTATAAAGTGCAAGTATTCCAAGAAATACAAGCAGCTGATTTTAAAAGACGCAGGAATTACTCTCAATGGTTTACCCAAAATTTATTGGAAAGAAATTATTTATTAGACCCGACGTTTTTCTTAGAATACACGCATGTGGAGTAGTGAAAATCCCCACTTTTTTGTAGAGTCCACATTGCACCTTCAAAAAATAGGGGTCTGGTTAGCTGTTTCCGAAGAAGAATTATTGGTCCTATTTTTTTCCATGACACAGCTACAGCACAGCGGTATAGACACAACATGTTGAATCCATTTGTGGAGCAATTACTTGACGACGAACCACGTTTTGGATATTTTCAACAGGGACGGTGCAACCGCCATACAGCCGCCGAAACTATTAACTACTTACGCAATTTTTTCGACGACAAATTGATCAGTTTTCGATCAGACATGGAATTCCCACATAGATCACCTTGTTTAACGGTTATGGATTACTTCGTTTTTCCTCATTTAAAGAACACTATTTTTAAAACACCAGTTGCAAATTTAGAACAATTACAAGAAAGGATTATCCAAGAATGTGGCAACATTTCTCCAGAGATGCTGGTCAACACTTTCGAAAATATGATGAGACATGTGAATTTATGCTTGGAACATGGCGGTGGTCAATTTTAATAATTTATGTACTTATCTTTCTTTTTCTTTCTGTCTATTCTTACTTTGTTAATTTTGTAAACAACAAAAATAAATTTGTATTTGTCTACTTATTTTATTACTCATTAGTTTGGCATAATATGAATTTGAAAAAATTTTAACCTAGATTTGGTTAGATATATCGTTCCCATATCAGTGTGATCTAAATCAAGCCCCACGTAATATATTTATTTATAAAAGTTGGAATAAATAAGACTAAAAACTGGATCGAAATATCCTGAATAAAGAGTTCTAATTCCGTTCATAAACTAATGGCAGGTATTAGATATCCATGCAGATAATTCCATTAGTCAATTTTTCTAAAACTCCGTTTCATTACATACGAAACACTAATCCATATAATGCAAAGGTTACGAACCCCAAACCAAACTAATATCTGCCGTTTAATCCTTAATCTAAAAATGGATCCTAATAATATTTCCTATGTGTACCTACATGTAGATTATGTTTGTTTGTGCCTTCCTTTTATAATATCCCATTATCGAAAATGTAATTTGAAGATAATCTAGCGAAGGTTTTTAATAGCAAAGTTTAATGGGGATTAAATTGTCACAAACAAATAAAAGAATGCTAGTAAAATGCACGAGGAACCGTAGACTTAATCGGACGCTATAAAATAAACCAAACCAATCTATGCTTTTTGTATATTTTAGTTTTTTTGTTGTTTGTATAGAATATAATCAAAAATTATTTAGCGCAGCCAAAGTTTTTAAAAGTAAAAATATGTTCTTTCTAGTTATATGCTTCCGCTGGGATTTAAACACGAAATCTCTAGAATACATCCGCTAAGGACAAGGAAATCTTGAATAACAAATAAACAATTTTTTAACAAATCAATTATAGTATTTGCAGAATTATACCGTTGACTCTAACTGCCAAAAATAAACTACCTGATTAAACCATATTGTATACGGCTCAACCTCTTCAAAGGGGATTAAATGGGATCAGGGTCGGCTTGAAAATGTACCTACACCACATGATTTATTTTTATAATTTAAAATAAATAGATTGGTATTTTCAGTTTTAGGTAGGTACCTATTATAAATGTAAAATAATGATAACAATGAATGATAATTGAAAATAATATAATTTAAAAGTATAACTATTAGAATAACAAGTACAATAAAAATTAATTAAACTCCAAAAAACTATTGATACTTTATTCAAAATTTAACTCTGTATCACTATCACTATCTTCATCTTAGCCTAAACTTATAATTAAGGGTTGAACATTTGTAATCATACAATTGTAAGAATTACTTAAGTACATGCTGTACACAGTTTTTTCAGCTGTCTGCAGAAATTTTTCTTACTTTGTTTTTAATTAATTCTACTACAGATGCATTTAATGTAGGAGAAATATTATTTCTCCTAATATTGGATTTTAGTTGGTGCCATATTAGCTCAATAGGATTGAAAATACAATAGTATGGAGCAAGACGTAACACTGTATGTCCATTTTCTGCTGCAAGTTTGTCACACTCGTATTCCTTATTTATTTTAAAAGCTTTTAATACTTCTAGCAGTTCTCGTTTTTTTTAAGTTTCTTCAAAATATAAATCATTTTCAATCATAAAATTTTGAATTTCCGCTTTTGTATTAGAATTGGAAATGATTTTTGCTTGCCGACTATGATAACTAGCATTGTCCATTACAATAACGCTATTTTCAGGTATATTTTTAAGGAGTTTATGTTTAAACCAATCTTCAAAAAGTTGTGCGTCGGTATCTTGATGGTAATCTAAAGAAGAATCTGCTATGTTTTTAGCTGAAAGCAACAGACAATTTGGAACAAACCCGTCCTCTGAACCAGCATGTAATATTGTGATTCTTTTGCCTTTATTTGATGGTGCCTTGCTTTGACATTTTTTGGAAGAATCATCATAAACTTTTGTTGGAGTGTCATGGGTATCGAACCATGTTTCGTCAAGGTAAATAATTGGACGATTTTCTTCTCTAAATTGTTTAACAGCTGTTAAATATTTATGTCTCCAATCCCGTAAACGATGAGATTCCATTAATGTTTGTCTTTTATTAATGCTTCGGTATTTAAAACCCATTTTACGCAATATTTTACTAAGGCTTGAAAGGCAACAAGAGATATTTGTTTCGTCTTTAATCAGTCGCTCTTTGAGGGAAATCAAAGTGGGTACAGTTTGTGTCTCACATATTTGGTAAATCTTTCTTCTTAATAAATCCATGTTATTTTCGTTAATGCTTCTAAATGTGCCAGAATCACTCCGATTTTTTCTAGGATTAATATGTTTAAGTACTATGTCTCTTGCCGAAGATAAAGGAATTTTTGTCAAAGTAGATGATGTGATACACATTTTTAATTATTAGTTTGGCATCGGTAGATAAATGCTTTCTTTTAAAATTACACTTGAAGATGCCCCCCTATCAGCACAATTCCAACGACGCCACATTCTACCACTAATAAGCCTAACTAAAAATTACTTGCCGGAAAACCACTAAAGACTAAAATTATTAGAAATCAGTTTGTATTTATATATGAATCAGGTATAGGTATAAATTGAATTTGTACCTGGTTCGGCTCTGCTGGAAAAGGTTTTAAAATTTGGGATTTCATTATTTATTTTATGGTCAAAGGGATAATGGGGGTTTATTGCAGTCAAAAGATCAACGGTATAATTCTACAAATACTATACCTTGTCGGACTTCCATTGTCTTTATTTTGTTAATAAAATGTTTCGGTTGGTTAATATAATATCTAACCGTTTTTACATGTAAACTAAATTATCATGCTAAGGATACTGTCTTAAAATACTATGTGCAATAATGCTTGATGACTCCGCCTACGTGCTTATTGCAGTGTAAGGTTGTGTGGGCTCCTTGTTTTGGGGCTTCTAGAAATTGGGGATATCTATAGTTGGTTTACTCAATATACGGATATATTGAATAATAAAAGATGCTTCTTTAAATTTGCGCGTCAGTGCTGTTCGTTGTCCAAAACCTTGGCTTCTGACCACTGTATATTATGTTGGTTGGTTCATACCTGTTCCAGTATACCTGATCTTAAAGTTTCACATCTTTAGGTATGTTTCAGATCAAAATACAAAAAATTGCTGTGGCGAATCGTACATTAAAGAAACAAAAAAATTCTTTCCCGTATGATCTGAAACATACTCAAAGAGGTAAAACTTCGAGATCAACTACAGCGGAACAGGAGATAAATTGTAAAATTATTTGACTTTTCTTCACATCGTTTTCGACTCTAATGTGGAAAATGTTATAAAAATTTATGCCTCAAAATAAAAAAAAAACACTTGTGAATGATGTACAAATTTATTTGTTAAATACACTGACCGGCACGTGAAACGGGTATTTTAACGAATTTAAAACATCGAAAACTTTTTTGTTTCTTAACCGATTCTAATGAACTTTTAAGAAATTTGTAGGTAATTTTATCGATTTAGAGTCACTTATTTTAAATGAAACAGAAAAGAGTGTCTGTTTCGTATTATACGAGGAAAAACAATATGCTGTTTTTTGAGCTTAGGTTTGAAACACCCTGTGGAGTTTTTCAACATGCCAGAAAATTTAAAGTAAGATTACCTGTCAAGGTTTGACTTTTCTCAACATTTTGTTTTTTGGTTCATCTCGATCGCTTGATTTTCGTCAGAGATAATGATGTTTAAAGAAACACTAGTAATTTTGAAATAATTTTAATTTTACCTTAAACTTTTTAAGTTAATAAACAATAACACAACAAAAAGACATTAAAAATACGACAACAATATTAATATCGAGTGTTTCCCCCACGAGCTTGAATGACAGTGTCTATTCTTCTTGGCATACTTATACCAAGCGACTAATATCTTCCTGGGGGATAACTGCCCATTGCTTGGAGAGTGCTCTTGCTCTACGCAGTTTATCCAAGGTTCTGGGGGCCGGCATTAGATTTCGAATTCTTCTACCGAGCATATCCCAGACATGCTCGATCGGGTTCAAATCTGGGCTATGTGGTGGCCAGTCCATTTGTGGGATGTTAGCGTTGTTCAGGTAATCTCTAGCTATCCTGGATGTATGGGGTCGTGCATTATCTTGCATAAGAAGCAAACCATTTCCTACCAACTGTGCATATGGAACAACATCATCTGCTAGTATCTAGTTAATGTACCTCTCAGCATCCCTGGGAATAAGATATAACTCAGTGCGTGATTCCATAGATATGCCGGCCCAAACCATGACTGAACCTCCTTGAAAATTTACTCTGGGACTTCGGCATAACGTTCACCGGTTCGTCGCCATACTCTTTCTCGTTCGTCTAGAGACCTTAAACAAAATCTTGATTCGTCGGTAAATAATATACGACTCCAGTCATTGTCATTCCAGTTTTGGTGTTCTCTGGAAAAACGCATCCGAGTGACCCAATGTCCCCTGTTAAGCTCGGGACTCCGGGACCCATAGCGGGTCTCCTAGATAGAAGATCTGCGCTATCGCTATTAAGCCTTCTTCTAACAGTTCGTTCACACGTCTTACATGATGTAATTCATTTCGTATTTGTACTGCTGGTAAACGTCGATTCCTTAGCGATAAAGTTACCATGAAGCGATCGTCTCTGTTAGAAGTTCTTCTACAAGGACCTGTCCCTTGACGAAATCTATTGGCTACATAAGTTTGGTCTCTACCATCTTGTATCAAAGCTACAATAGCCGATACCACTTCTGGACCTAAAAACATCTTCGCCAGAGTACTTATTGACAACACACAATGATTATGTATTGCGAATGACATTTGCAAAAGCATTCCATGGAAACGAAAACAATATTCCATCGGTTATAGACTTATGCAACCAACATACATGACTGTTATCCACACAGAATAAAAAAGTAGGCTATCAAGCTATTTTTCCTCTGCGAAAAATGGGTTTTCTCGTAAATCACAAAGGCCGCGCAAGTCAATGAAATAAAACATTTAAATGTTACCAACATCAAATAAAGAAAAAACGCGTATCAAAATAGCTTCATTACGATACGCAAATGCGTATCGTACTGAGCTTATTATGAACGTGAAATAGAAAAAGTACTTTATTGCATAGTATGCAATAAAGACCTACTTTTGTCATTAGAAATTCATACACAAAATGACATTTTTTGAACGATCGTAGAAAAATTCTATTTTGTTTCTTCGTCGTATTTTTATTACACAGGTATACGAAAAATCTGCTTACGTTGCTCAGGTTGTACTTTTGTACCGGGTGGTCAAATAAGCGAGGACGTCGGCTTTATCTCGGAAACCATTAATCGTACAACTTTCGGAAAGATTTTTTTATTAGTAAAGTGGTCAAGAGAAATTGCTGAAAATTACTTTTAAGTTCCTCATTTCGCCGCAAGGGGGCACAATTAAAAATTGTTTTTTTGAATTCTAAATTTCTCCGAAAATTCCCATATTAAGGTATAACTCTGATTACATCATTGGAAACCTTAGAAAATTCTGCATCATTTTGGTTTAAGGCTCATTGGCGTACCGACCTTGATAAGAGTGGGAGAAGCTATTGAAAGTGAAAACATTAAAATCGCTGTAACTTCTAAACGACTTATCCGATTTTACTAAATTTAAGCTTGTTTGGAAGGGGAAAATAAGCATCTTTAATTGCCGTATCCAACAGTACACGATAGTGTTTAATAAAAATGCTAGAGGGCGCAATTTGTAATAAAAACAGTTTTTTCGATTTTATCCCGAAAATTCAAATCATACGGTATAACTATGACATCATAATCGAAAAGTAGATGAAATTTGCAAGAAAAGATGTAAAGACCGCAGTTCGATATCTCTGTTCGTTTCAGAGTTGTTGCCAAAACAATAATTTTTAATACAAATTGCGCCCTATAGCAATTTTATTAGAAACTATCGTCTAACTATAGAGTAGATGACAAAAATCCAGAAGCAAAAAATGGAGTCCAGAAATGGGTCACCCCTCCGCAAAGTAAAAAAAATGAGATTCTAATCAGACCAAAGGAAGACAAAGACTCAAAATAGGTACTTAAGGAAATTAAACAGAACTTATGTAAAAGCGGACAAGGCAACGAAACATTTAAGAGGGTCAAACTTTTGCAAAATGGCGGCTTAATTATAGAGTGTCATGACGATACTCGACACAAAAAACTGCATAATATCATGGAAAATCAAAGTAACTTTCATACAAAAAAGTTAGAGAACAATGAACCAATGCTAATGATCAGTGGGATAGAAAAAGGTTACACATCTGAAGAGTTTATAAATGAACTTATAGAAGATAATCCACAGATAAAGGTTCTATTTGGAGAAAATATTAAAACTCAGATCAAATTTATTACGAAAAAAGAGTGTAGAAATAAAAATAAAGAAAATTGGATATTTCAAACAAAACCAGAAATATTTAAATGGCTTATAAAAAATGAAAATATAAGCTTTGACTTGATAAAGGCATATGTACAGGAATATACCAACCTAACCATGTGTTTTAAATGTTGCTATTTTGGACATACTGCTAAACACTGTAAAGGAATATTGTGCTGTTATAAATGTGGTAAAGAGCACGAAAGTCACCGATGCACGGAAGATAGTCCACTAAATTGTCCTAACTGCAAAAGAATGAAACTGCACGATAGAATACACTCTGCTAGAGATCCTAGATGTCCAGCTTATTTGCACAAGCTAGAACAACATCGGCAGCATATTGATTTCGGTGGTAAAACAGCTAAAGAAAACGATTTTTTATAGACAGATTAAATCAGCATAACCAAAATCAAAGTTTAAAAGCCAGAAAAGACAAATTCCTTAGTCCCTGTATAATACACCAAAATGTGCAGTCTATTGGAAACTCTATTGATAAAATAAACCATCTGTTAGAAGAGCACCCACAATGTAAATTTTTATGCATAACAGAACACTGGAAAATGAAAAGCAGCTGGAAACGTTTGTTTTAAGTGATTTAAAGCTTGCAACATCTTTCTGTAGAGAAAATGGTTATGGAAGAGCAGCAGTTTATGTTCAAAAAGACATTAAAGTTAAAGTTCGGAAAAAAATAAATAAATTATCAATAAGTAGACAATTTGAATGTGCCTGTGCAGAATGTCATATTGGTGTGGAAAAATTTATTGTAATTACCATATACAGACCCCTTGGGGAAGATATTAACGTTTTTTTTTTAAATACTCGACAGTTTGTTGGTTCGGATTATAGAAGAAGGACACCGTGTATTTTTAACAGGTTATTTTAATATTGAACTATTAGAAAACAATAACAACAAAACGGACTTTCTGTCAATAATGAAATCTTTTAATATGAATCCTTTAATCTTAGAGAACACTAGAATTACAAGCATGTCTAAGAGTTGTATAGATAACATTTTTTCAAATATTTCCAATTCCGAGCTGCAGAGTTCTATTTTACATACATCAATATCCGATCATTTTGCAGAAAAGGTGGTTTTTAAATGTAAAAGTGAGAAAAGTTTTAGGCCACACTATAAAAGATTTTTTTCGTTAACTAATAAAAACGATTTTGTAAATATGTTAGGACAAGAAAATTGGTTAGGTGTGTATCAAATAGATAAGTCAAATGTTAATGAACAATGGTCAGCTTTTATGAATCTGTTTTTACCTATTTTTAATAAATGTTTTCCTAAGAAGCTAGTAAACACAAAAAAATTTAAGCGATATCTTTATAAAAACGACAGGCAGATAAAGGAGGTAAAAGATAGGTTATATATACTCTTGCATTTGAAAGCACATAATAATGAGTTTAATGTATAAGCAGGTAAAAAAATAGTACGATAAGGTTTTAGTAAATGTTAGATCTAAGCATTACGAAAATAGGATTAGGCAATCAGACAATAAAAATAAATGTATGTGGACCATTTATGATGAAATCTCTGGACGAAATAAAAAGAGTGATAACATGCTTTCTGGAGATCCGGAAAAAACATGTAATAATTATATTGAATTTCTACTTCAGATTGTTCCGGACTTAATTAAAAATATTGAAAAAGTGGGTTGGGAATGTAATATACAAAATAATTTGAAATCAATGTATTTAAAGCCAGTTACTTGTTTAGAAATTTTAGAACTATCAAAAAGAATAAAAAACAAGCATAGCAGTGGAGATGATGAAATACATGCAAGTATTATGAAACTTAGCATTTCTTCAATTTGTAAAGTACTGTGCTACATTATCAATAATTCACTTAAGGAGGGTGTTTTTCCGGACCAGCTTAAATTGGCATCAATTAAACCACTTTATAAAAATAAAGGAGATTCAGAAAGCATGGATAGCTATAGACCTATAAGCCTTCTTCCAAGCTTTTCAAAGTATTTTGAGTTGATTATGTGTGATCGAATAATAAATTTTATGAACAAATGTAATCTTTTCTCGGAGAACCAACATGGTTACCTCAACGGAAGATCAACCCAATCCGCCATTTTCCAATTTACCCGTCTGATTTTAGATCACCTTGAGGATGGGAAAATAGCTATGGATATATTTTTAGATCTGTCAAAAGCTATTGATTGTTTGGACAGAAACATTCTTTTGAATAAACTTGAATGTTATGGCATTAGGGGCTGCGCTCTGAAATGGATTTCATCATATTTAGGAAATCGTACACAAAGAGTTGTTTTAGAAAAAGAAAACTGTGTATATAAGTCAAAAATATTGCAAAATACAATAGGAATACCACAAGGGAGCATATTAGGGCCAATATTGTTTATTATATTTATCAATGATTTAAATTTTGAAATTAATGATTTATATCCATTTTTTAGTCTTACAGAGTATGCCGATGATACTAACATTTTAGTAAGTGGTAGGGATATTTTAGAAATAACAACGAATGCAAAAAAAGTTTTTCAGGACACAAACGCTTGGTTTGAAAGGAACAAATTGCTTTTAAATAAAGATAAGACAAACATTGTTATTTTTAAAACCAAACTAAGTAAAAAAGAACGATCAGATATGGTAGAACTTGAGCAATATCAGCTGCCAACGAAAAATAATACCAAATTTTTAGGCGTTCACATAGATAAATTTTTAGATTGGTCACACCATATTGACTACCTTAGTAATAAATTAAATAAGATATGCTACAGTTTACGCATTATAACCAAATATTTAAACGATGTGGCAAAGAGAACTCTCTATTTCGCCAATTTTGAGGCCACATTGAGGTTTGGGATTATTTTTTGGGGAAGCAATTCAAAACTTGAAAAAAATTTTGTTATTCAGAAACGTGTTTTGCGAATAATATATAAAATGTCTTATTTACAGTCATGCAGAGGCATTTTTGGGTAAAAAAAAATATTAACTGTGTATGCATTGTACATATACGAAACTATTTTATTCTTTTATAAAAACAGAGATAGGTTTAATACAATTACTTATCATAATTATAATACAAGAACAAAAGATATAAATTACCCAATACATAGATTAACACTTTTAGAGAAAAATCCGTATTATATGTGTATTAGAATGTATAATAAATTGAATGCTAGAATTAAGAACGCACCAAATGAACGTTTATTTAAAAAGGAATTAAAAAAATTCCTAATTGATTTAGAATCTTACACGTTAAGCGATTACTTAGGTGCATAATTAAGGAAAACTAAATTTTATTTACTACAGGTGTGGAAATAACTATAATTGCTTTTGTTCTGTTTTTTTTTTGACGACATTTCTTTTTACTTGTTATTTACTTTGTATGTATATATCAATGTAATTTTGAAATAAAGATTAAATAAATAAAAATAAAAATAAACTTGGGATGAAAGAATAAATTCTTGTAATTTTTTCTGGCATCGTTTGCTAGCTTGAGGGTATTTTAATGGAAGATATGAAGATTCCTTATCGTCCGATTTATAATTTTGAGAGTTAGTTGGGTTTCTTCCCATTTTCCTGCTATATGTTGATGTTATTTCTGACAATGACTTTAAAATAATTAGACGTCAATTTTAAATATTAAAACTTCAAGAAATGGCTTTCGGTATTTATCTTACTAAATATTTTCTTCTTATTGGATTAGGACTATTATATTATCATTTTCTTAACTTTGAATAATTTTTCTAACTTTCCTTTTTAACAATAATCGATTAAATTTTGAGCGATTTGACTTTCAGATGAGTTTAAGGTTAATGATAATAAATTATAAAATAAATATAAATCTATTGTTTCCAAACTAATAAAAAAACTTAATGAAAACAGTTTATTTTTAATCGGTTCAATATCTATTTATTAAAAAATAATTAACACTTATTTTAAAATTAATATTAATAATTATGGTATACCGTTGATAACATCCGCTAGAAATCTTAGTATCATTTTTGATCAATATTTTACCTTTGAAGCTCATATAAAAAACAAAATACTTATTACCGTATGAGCAAAAATTATTTGCATCTAAGGATGTACTGCTTAGCGGTATCAATCAATCAGTTATTCCATCAGATGATGGATGAATGATGAAATCAAAGATTTGACAGCCGTTACAAATAATTTTATCTAAACCAAGTCCTACTTTTTTAATCCAAGCCCTCTTTGATGCAAATAATTTTTGCTCGCACAGTATAAACGTACAATTTTATATTATTTTAAATTGTACTTAAACCCTGATACAAAATTAAGGCTTAGAAAATCTATTATTTTAGGTGGTTTAGACTATGGTGATGTTATATAATTATAAAAATATAAATTATAAAAATAAACAAAAGTTACAAATATTACAAAATAATAATTGTATAATATTTTTGACTAGCCTTCAAAAATACAACTATGGTACAATAACCAATAGACAACGTAATATTAAAAGGCTTGAGTTTAGACGCGAAATTTACTTCTATTGTTTTATTTCTGAAGCAATTTCTATTAAAAAAATTAAATTAGGATTACCCAAAACATGAACAATAGGGATCAAAACAATTTGGAAATACCAATACATCATAAAGAATAATATAAAACTTCTTTTAAATATAGTAGTTTAATAATATATACCGTGCGAACAAAAATTATTTGCATCAAAGAGGGCTTGGATTAAAAAACGTGGGGCTTGGTTTAGATCACACTGATATGGGGACGATATATTGAAACTGACCGACCCCCGGTGTGTTCATCACCTGCAGAAATCCGTCACTCTAGCTGTAATCGTCAAATCTTGTGGTTCGACCCTGTCTACGTTGTGTTTATACTTAGGTTCTTTTAAAGTTTGGTATAACGGTAAAAGTTTGTCAGGTTTAAGATTTTTTAGTTTTAATCTTATTCTGACGGTTTCCCTATGATGCTGTATATTTCACTGCCAGTAAATGAAAATTTAAATCGGTTTTTAAAAACAATCGATCTATTGTAAAAGCATTTTGACCATATACAATTTATGAACAATTTTATCAGATATCCCTTAAATAAAATACAGAATAAAAACCCTAATTATTACATGTCATAAAACTTAGTGTAAGATGGTTTGTCTGTCTGCAACAGAATGGTGGTACCTCTCAGATATTACCTATTAATATGTCTGCGACAATAATAAGTAATGTTTTACCTTTTGTTACCAATTGGTTACGTCTGCAACTGTATTGGCGACACTTTACCTCCCAAAAATTACCCCTTTTTATGATTACCTTCGGTCTGCGACCACACTCTGGTTTTAATTGGTTCCCCGTTCATCTGCAATTCATTTTGTTACCTATCGCCCCATTTTCGTGTACGTATTATTATTAACATTATTTGTCATTTCAGTTACCTAGTATTGTTGTACACGTTTGGTATAAAGGTACTACGTAGTTTAGTGAAAAGCCGACCGACTGAGGGTCTTCAGTAGGGGATACAAGTCATTCCTACTGGCGGACATTTCAAACATATAATTTATAAAAGTGTAATAAAAGTTTAGAGTTCGCCTACTTTCCGCATGTGTCACTTTTCTTCTCAAGTGGGTGTTGTTTTTCATATTGTTGCCTTAAGAATACCAATTCTGACCGACAATATTACTAGAAAGCCGAACGCATGAAGGACTACAGCATTGGCCACACAAGACTCTCACACCGTTTTATGTACACAAATTATAAATTAACGTTCTACAGGCAACATCATACCAAATAATTAAAACCCTTCTGATCACTTCACTTGTTTATTGTCAATTAACCCTTGCCCTTAATTAACCCTCCCCCATTTCCTTACCTAGCATTGCAGATTATTATGATGGTAGATGGCGTGCCAGTGGTAACGGTCGTACTTAGTTTCGCTCCTGAATTTCTAAAGATAAAAGTGAAAGTCTACATCTATTAAATATCCAACAATACTGTAGGACTTAGTTGGCTGTTTGTCTATATAATCGTTATTCAAAATTACCAATTAGGTTGGCTATAGCTGGTTTTAGTCAAAAATAGTATTGAATTTGTGATTTCGACATCATGGGTCTGTCAACCGCGGATCTAAGAGAGATCAAAACAACAATTATGAACACCTTCAGTGAAAAATTTCTTTAAGAAATTGCAAGTAAAGTAGCCAAAATGGTTGAAGAAAAATTTCAAGAGCAGCTGGAATCCCATGAAAATCAGATAAAATCCCATCTAGATTGGATTCAAACTCTAGAATCTGATAATAGAAACCTAAAGAAAAAGATAGACGATCAAGAACAAAATACACGGAGTTTAAATGTGCGCATCTTTGGAATGCCAATCAAAGATGGCGAAGATTTGCGTTCGGATGCACTGAATTTGTTTACCCAAAAATTAAAAGTAAACATTAAAAATCATGATATCAGGAAATGCCACCGAATTGCTACAAAAAACGGCAACGATAAACCGTCAGCAGTTCTCGTGCAGTTTGTTAGTGACGCGGCCCGGCTTAGTGTCCTTAAAAATCGAAAAAATCTTCAAAACAGCGGTATACAAATCAAAGAAGATTTAACTAAAATGCGTCTTTCTCTATTTGCTAGTGCAGTGCGTAAGTTTTCCAGCAAAAATACTTGGGTATTAAACGGTAATGTTTATATAAAATGCGATAGTGTTGTTCATAGGATCACAGAGGAAAATGATCTCTCGAAATTCTAAAAAAAAATCATTTTGTGGTTATCATTACTACAGAGGTGTATTGTCTAAATTGTAAGTACTTTTTCTTTTCTTATTTAAGTGCAGAAGAGCTTTTCTTTTTTTTTTTTTTTTTTAATTTCATTTTTCGACCATTCTTTATTTTGCACTTTGATATTATTTAAAATTCTTATTGTTACAAAAACTACCTAGTTATTGGTGTATTATAGTGTTTATTATATTTTTTCCTTCACAAATCACATCATACTAGTTTAAGATTAGATATAAATACTCTTTAAATTCTGGGTATTGCCCTTTTGTTGGAATGGGTTAATACAAGTTGACTAATTTTATGTCCCAACAATGTATTTTAATATTTTGGGTACATCTACAATGTATTTTGTATATATTTAATTATCACATCCTAAATGTATTCATCGTAGATTATTATCTTGTCTCAGGGATGTAGCAAATAAACCTTAAATTTCGACACAATATAACTGAGCGATTCGTGCTATATATATTTTTTTTCTTCGGCTCCATTGGAATTAAATTTCCCATTGTGCGTTTTTTCTTTTTAATAATATAAGTTAATTTTTAAGACACTATCTATAACTTAATTGTATTTTTGATTGTCTGTCAGGAATGAATAATACTTTAAAAATTGGACATTTGAACATACGTTCTATTTTTACCGGGTTTCATGATTTCAAACATTTAGTTGAGCATCATAATTTTGATATAATGTTTTTATGCGAGACATGGCTCTCTGTTGAGGATGACTCTGCACGTTTCCATATACCAGGGTATCAGTTTTATAGAAAGGATAGAATTGGGAGAGGAGGGGGAGTTGCATCTTATGTGAGAGATAATTTGAGGGCTGAGGAAGTAAACTTTGATTTTTCTGTAAATCAAGCGCTTGAATTTATTATTTTAAAAATTAGGATAGGAAACAAAAGATTTGCTTTTTCTGCGTTTTATAGGCCCCCTAAATCAAATTTTAACAATTTCGTCTCAGATTTAGATAATATCTTTTCAAACTTATACCCCACAGTTGATGAACTTTTTTGTTTAGGTGATTTTAACGTCAATGTAATGAACCTTGGTAACCCTTTAACTGCTTTGTTTGAAAACTATAATTGTCAGCAAATAATTAATGAACCTACTAGGATCACTGCAACTGCTTGTACCTTGCTTGATGTAATTTTTGCTAGTGATATCGCATTGGTTAGTGAATCAGGTACAATACCTACCGATGACATATCGGATCATAAAATGATCTATTGTTCCTTAAAAATAAATAAAAAACCAGAAGAACCTAGGATTATTCGTTATCGCTGTTTTAAAAATTTTAATGTTGATAGTTTTTTGCGAGATTTACATAATTTACCATGGAATAATATTCTTTATGAAAATAATTTAGATAATAAGATCAAAATTTTTAATGATTTAATACTACTATTATTCAATATTCACGCTCCCATTAAAGAATCACGTATTACTAAACCTAGGGCACCTTGGTTAACAGCGAATATCAAATTGTTTATGAAACAAAGGGACACTGCACTGCAAAAATTTAAAAGGACTAGGGACAATGCTGACTGGCTTAGATATAAACAATTAAGAAATTTTTCAGTAACAATGGTAAGAAGGGCAAAAAAAGAATATTTAGATTCACTGTGTTTAGAAAGAAATAGTCGTAAAACTTGGGCAGCTTTAAAAAATTTTAATTTAACTTCTAGAAAAAATGTGTGTATTCCAAAAACCTTATCTGATCCTAATGATATTAATAATTTCTTTGGAACATTCCTTCAAAATGTATCTGATTGTAGTAACAAAATTGATTTTTATAATAATAATTTGTACAGTAATCATAATACGACATTTTCTTTTCATTTAGCCGAGATATTAGATATACATAAAATTCTAAATGGAATTCAAACGAACGTAACGGGAGTTGATGAGATATCCCCCTTAATGCTCAAATACTGCAGTCCATTCATTGATAAATATATTACTCATATTATAAACTGTTGTATAGAATTAAGTTACTTTCCCAATATGTGGAAAATATCGATTGGAAAGCCACTATCTAAAGTATCAAGCCCTTGTAATTTTAACGATCTTAGAATTATTAGTATTTTACCTGCCCTTTCCAAAATTTATGAAAAACTATTATACAACCAAATGTACGAGTATTGTATTAGAAATAAAATTATTCCCGACAGCCAGTGTGGTTTTCGAAAGGGTTATAGCACCACTGTAGCTTGGACTAATGTTATTGATGATGTGATTAGAGCGTCTGATAAAAAGTTAAACAGTGCCTTAATTTTGTTAGACTTTTCTAAAGCATTTGATACGATTAATCACGGACTTCTCTTGTCAAAGTTAAAGTTTTATGGATTTGAGAGGAAATCATGTTCAATTATTGAGTCTTATCTTACAGGTCGTTTCCAAAAAATATTTTCTGATGGTAAGTATTCGAACCAGGTTAGCATATTATCTGGAGTTCCACAAGGCTCCATATTAGGGCCGTTGCTTTTTCTAATTTATACTTCTGATATCCTTAAATCCTTAAAATACTTTAAAGTGCAAGCTTATGCTGATGACACACAAATTTATTTCTGTTTTGATTTTGAGGAATATTTGGAATCTGAAGAACTTATAAACGATGACTTGCAAACTCTAACTAATCTGGCGTCTGATCATAATTTAAAATTAAACCCTAATAAATCATATCTTATGTTATTTGGTAATAAAAATAAAGTTTCCCATCTTAGGAATAATATAAACTTAAAAATAAATGGCATTAAGCTTAATGTGGTTGATTCTGCAAGAAATTTAGGAATAGTCTTGGACACCGACTTAAGGTTTCGTGACCATTTAAAAAAATTGTTTCAAAAGTCCTATTTGGCTCTAAAAATTCTATATTCTAGCAGATATATTCTAAACGTTAAACTAAAAAAGACGCTGTGTGAGTCACTTGTACTTTCAAACTTTAATTATTGCGATTTTGTTTACGGTTATTGTATAGACAATATTGGGAAGTCCCGTATTCAAAAAGTGCAGAACACTTGCGCAAGATTTATATATGGCCTTAGAAAATACGACCATATTTCTCATACTTTTTCTGAATTAAATTGGCTAAGGATGGATGGTCGTAGGCTTCTGCACCTTAATAGTTTTATTTACAAAATTTTAAACGAACCTGACTCTCCCTCCTCTCTTCGTGAACGCCTAATTCCTCGATATAATATACACTCTATTAACATTCGCTCTGTGAGTAAATTAACTTTACCACATCATCAGAGTGCTTTATTCCAAAGGTCTTTTACTTACAATGCAGTAGTTTCCTATAATGCTTTACCTGGTGAATTAACTGATGTCTCAACTGTTGAATTATTTAAAAAAAAATATAAAAAGTTTCTTTTAAATAAACAAAATAAATAATTTCGAAGTTTTAATATGTCCATGGGTGCTTTTGTTTAACTTCATTTAGTTATTGATAGACGATCAATGATCAACGTTTTCTTTTTAAGATATATAGTAAGGTATTTTTAATAATGGATTTCTTGTTACTGGTATTGTGTCTTTCTACCTGTAATTTCTTAGTTTTAGTATAATTATAACTTTTAATATAGTTTTTTTCTAATAATTATTGTCGTATGGTTCAGTTGAGTAGCTATTTACAGCTAGACTGCGCCATGCTACAGTAAATACAACCATAAATACTTTTTTTTTTCCATTCGTTTATTGTAATCATCATTTCGTAATATAAAGGCATTATTTATTTATTTATTTATTTATTTATTATTTACTTTTATACGATGGCATTATTACTGCATAATAATGTCCAATCTTCTTAAAACCACAAAATAAAAACACCCGGGAGACCAAACAATATCTGTTACAAGTTACCGACACAAAAAGGTTTGTGTCAACGCACTTGACCATATTTTGCTACCCTTAGAAAGCAAAAGTGTATTGATTTTTGTTACAGTTACAAATTGTACCGTTAGGCTTTGGCCCCTTTATTATTTTAAAACAATTAAGAACACAACTTTGTCCTGCAGATATTTTAAATGGCTTGATTTGCAATTTAAACCGCCCATTTATTTATGTTCTGATCTTTTCTGAACAGAACTTTTGATACAAATATTTATAAGAATATTATTAAATAAATAGAATATTTAGATTTTTATATGGTGCGCCCATTAAATAATTTTGAATTTAAGAGTGTTGCTGTCCTTGTTTATTAACTGCAATCGTTTGGTTTTTCTACTGCATTCTGGCGATACAAAAGCGCACCACGATCTATGTTCGGATTGGTGAACCGTGCACGTAGCTCGGCGCTCATGTTGTCTGATCAATGTGCAGTTGTACCCAACAAACTGTTGTTAATAACCTAATTCAGCGTTTGGATTCAATTCCATTCTCAAAGATTTCTAACGCACCGGGTGTCGGATTGGTGAACCGTGCAGTCGATCGGCGCTGGAAGATATCTAGGATAAGTAGAGAAAAATCCAATAATTTGTAATAAAGAATAAATTACCGGCACCAAAGAAAAAAAACTGGCAGCGAAAGACCTTAACTTGTGATTGGGAAAATATCGAGTGTGTCATGTGCGTCCTTTTTTCTCCCTTTTATAATCTCGTCCCCGCTTTCAGCTTAGTAAAGCGTCGCGTGGCCACCTGATTTTTCTAGACTCAAAGAATTCTACCTCTCCTGAACCGTTTTTCGATAAGCGGGTAAAATTTTACAGTTTTTGTGGCTTTAAAGCTCTTTTAAAACGAGGGTTCCTTTGCACATATTATTGGGCCCAAAACATTAGTTATTTTATTTTACCCTTAAGAAATTTTATGGAAATTTTTACGCGAAAAATAACCCTGGGTCTGGGGCGTTTCAATATCTAACCAAATTCTAGGTTAAAATTTTGTCAAATTCATATTATGATGACATGATATGCCAAACTAATGAGTAATAAAATAAGTAGACAAATACAAATTTATTTTTGTTTTTTACAAAATTGACAAAGTAAGAATATGCAATAAGAAAACGAAAAATAATTACAAAAATTGCTGAAATTGACCATCGCTATGCTCCAAGTATAAATTCACACGTCTTTTCATATTTTCGAAAGTGTTGACCAGCATCATCAAGTTCTTCTGTTCTAACAGATGGTCTTCCTGCTCCTTTTTTGTGTTGTATAGAACCTGTTTCCCTAAACACAGCCACGGTTCTTTTTAGGCAATGATAAAAATCCCCAGCAATAAAAGCAACTTTAGGAAAATGTTCGTGAAAATCGTCTATGCAGAAACTCGGATTGTATTGCCACTCACCATTTACTCTAACCCCGTATCGAAAATACGCTTCAACCATTAATGTTTTGTGCTGTTCCGTAAAGCCCATTGTGTGAATTGTTCAAGAAATTGGAAACTTAGCGATGAATCAAATTACTTGTAACGACTGTCAAAGATGACGGAATAATTGATTAATTGTTAATACAGGTAGTTACTGACAACAAACAGGTATTAAGCGCTACGGCTATCCTTAGATACAAGGCCCTCTTTGATGCAAATAATTTTTGCTCACACGGTAATAATAAAGAATCTGATATAAAAAACTAAACTTTTCAGCTTTTAAAAGTCATTTTAAAAAACATTATCTAAGGGTCGGTTGGAAGACTGATTAATTGTTAATCAAAATTCAACCTTTTTATACCAACTATTATGTTACTGTCACCAACAGTTACTTTTAGTTACCTACATATTATATGGAAATTTATTTTATATTTTGGTAGGTACAAATAAACATATTAATTTGTATTATTATTATTATTATTATTATTATTATTATTATTATTATTATTATTATTATTATTATTATTATTATTATTATTATTATTATTATTATTATTATTATTATTATTATTATTATTATTATTATTATTATTATCATTATTATTATTATTATTATTATTATTATTAGTATTATTATTGTTTATTTTAATACCAATTGGCTTTCAATAGCGTATTTAACGCTCATAAAAAATTCTTAGAACTAAATTAAATTGATTCGTAAAGCAAGAAACCCAATTAAAATAATTATAACTTTCATCAAAGGTGTAAAAGCAGAGTGTGACAATATTTTCCGTGCATGAAAAATATGTTAGCATTTCTGTATCCTTGTGTATAATTATTTAATTAACCAAACAAATAGGCCTTAATGACAGACCAGCATTTATTTGTTATTTTATATAGTATATTGTTTAAAAAAAATCAGTAGTGGTCGTACTTCCCTTTTTTTGTTATTATATATTTTTCCGGTAAGATAAATACATAATGTTAAGGTGGGAGTATCAACATGCTTGCCAACCTATAACCCTTTTCGCGTAGATTTGTTTATTTTTTCTAAATTTTACACAAAATTTAAATAAAATCAATATCGTGTTCATATTATATAGGTAATAATTAACATGTTAAATAGATATAAAGGAATTTCATAAGTTATTTAAGGAGAATTGTATATCGAAAAATATTGGTAAAGATTTTTATCCAACACATGACAGTTATGACTATCATTATTAATGTAATTTTAGACAAGTAAACTATCAAATAACTCTCGTTCATATTTAAAGTAGTATTCTATTTATTTATATTACAATTACAAGCAGAATTCACATTGATATTGAAATTAAAGGAAAACGCTAACGGTTTATTCGAATTTGAAGTAATTGTAAAATTCGTTGGTTCAATGGAACCAGATGGTCCCATATCGGTACAGCTGCTGATAGTGCTAGAAGACGCCGACACATTAGAACCTTGTATTTTTCTGCAATTTGTATTTTGTCATGCACCGATTCTTCTAGGTATCCTGCTGCTACCGTTGAGGACTTCCATCCTCCGTGACGCTTCAATGAAGTCAAGTTAGCCCCTTCATTGGCCAAAAGAGTCGCCGAAGACCTTCTCAGACAGTGACCGGTGTAGAGCGCTGGTTCCTCCAATTTCAAAAACATTGCAATTCTTGAAGGTATCTTCGAAAACGTATTTATTCCCACACACTGGCTGGTACACCTCCCATTTTTGTAAAAAACATAAAAGCGGCTAGAACTAGTATTATTTGGTCTTAAAGACATGTATTTTTTACACAAATTGATCGGGTTGACTGGAAATCCTTCCTTAAGTATGGTGAAACTTCTCGATTTCTTGGTTTTAGTGTCTGGCAAAACTACGTAAAAATATTTCCCTTTGTCTTGAATATTTTCTATTTTCGATTTGATCAATTCATCGCATCTACAAGCACTGCTAATCCCCATTATCAAAGCCACTTTTATCAACAAGTACTCGTCGTCGGGAGCTTTGTTCAAAAACTTCTCTATTTCAGGTCGTTCTAATGTCTTGGACTTCTTTGGTTTGTATCCCTGTGATTCGCTTTTCAAAAAGCTCGTTAGTTTGCCATATTTTGAAATGTCGATTTTTTTATAAAGGTGAATAGTCGAGCGAAGCATCGAATAGTTGGTCCATAGCGACGATGGGGCTAATTTTTTTTGCAAATGTAAAAAATAAACCAATAGAACATTTTCATCGATACCTTTTATCTTCCGTGCATTCATCCAAGATTCAAACATTTTAAACTCCTTGTCGTAAGCATCTCGGGACTTTTCTGGCAAAATCTGCATAGCTGCTTCTTCCGCATCCGTAAGGATATCCTCAGGAACGTAATTTTCATTGGTTTCCTCCATTTTCTATAGGTTTTTTTTTTCTTCAAAAAAGCTTCCCTTTTCTGCAGGGCAAACTTACAAGTGTCAAAATTTATTTTAACATTTGCTAACAATGTATCATGCCCGTGGCAACCAAACAATCAACCAACTTTGACCAAAATGTAAAAAAGTCACTGTCAAATCATTCTGACATTTATAGGCTACTGAGACGCAAGTAGCTTTGATTATTTTTTATTTGATTATTAATTATTATCTCATAAAAAAACGATTTCTTCCACTTGTTGGATAAAACATTGTATGCCACTCGTGTGTTATGTTTCCTAAGTCACTTGAGAATTTATATATAAATCTTTCTCGCGTGACTTATTTTCAACATAACACATTAGTACCATAAATAACTATTTTTAACATTATTATGTCATTGTTCTTTCATTATACAATTCTCTTAAAATAAATATTGAAATAAATTGATATTTTTGTAATATATCAGATATTACCTAAGTATTGTGCCGACGATATTAATTTTATTTAAATCTTAGTCAATAAAATAATAAACAAAGAAAAACAAGGCGAAATAGGTTATAGGTTGGCAATAAATTGAATGACGTTGATAATTCCACCTTAAAAAGTTAGTAAAGGTTGTCGTATTGCTGTCAGTCAAATGAATGATCTTATTAGGAGTAGAAGTCACAGCTAATTTCTGAAAGTTGTGGGACTTATACAGCACTCATGACAATGCAAAAGTACCAGATAGGCCTTGTCTAAACCTGCACAAACTTTAGTGACTTGTCAATCTTTTTTATCAAATTTGTCCACATTTCTTTTTCCGCTTTTATTACTGTATTTATAAATCCAAACTTTTTAACCTTGAAACTGTAGGTATAGTGAATATCACCTTACCTTACTTTGTAATGGCTGCCTTTGTCATAATAATATGTGAAACATATTTGCCAACCTTTAATTTGAAAGAAAACACCCCCGTTGATAAGAGATGGATAATAAATGGACAATTATTTACATGTAAACGACGAAAATACATATTCCTCATCTCACCCTTTTAGCCAGAAAGAAGTCAACAAATGAAATATGTGCTTCACCTCAAATGCCGTTATATAGGCATCTTTGTTTACGCCCTTACACCAGCATATCTCTTTCCGACCGGTTTGTCAATTATTCTGCCATTACTCATTAGGTAACTCGGAAACTTGTATGCAGGGTAGTCATATTTTGATTTTGTTCTTTAAAGTTTGTTTTTTAGGAATATTTTTGCATATTTTTAGAATTTCCAGAAAGTTTTTTCCCAGTATTTTCATTAGTTTGAATTTATGATATATTTTGGTAGTATATTGTTGAACATTTGTCTATCAAATGTTCATTTTTCATGAAAAGGAAGTAAACATATTTTGTTTATTATTTATTATACAAACGTTAGCCCAAAATGAATCGATTTTCCAGAATGTTTTGAGGAGTAGATTACGTCTCTAAACAAGTTCTTTAGTGTAAAAGCTTATAAATTCGGAAAAAATATTTTAGAAGAGATCCTTTTAAAATAAAGAAGGGAATACTGTCGAAAAGTTTAGTACGCTTTCCTCGCTAAGAGCTGAAAGGAATATTCCTGATAAAAAAAAGTTATTTGATCATATATAGGAATCAAATCTTCTTCCAAGAAACTATTTTTGGAATTATTTTGGGGAAACTCGCCCAGTATCAAATTTGGAACTTAAACTTAAAATCAACTGAAGAATTAAAACTTTTAGATATTCAGCCGAAGGACCATTACTCTATACAGCGTGTCTTCGGAAGTTCTTACAAAATGGGAAACTTCTTTATTTTTAATTTTACGGAAAAAAATTATTCTTTATAAAAAGCTCTGCATGGTCTAAAACCTAAAATGCAACCATCAAATGAACCCTAGGCTGGAACAACGTTGTAAAGGGCAAATATTATTTTGTTGAAAAAAACGAAATAATATGGTCTATTGCTTTATCAGGTAAAGTTATTATATGACTAATATGACTACCCAAAATAAATTAATTATATAATAAGTATTGCAGATTTGATCACATGCAGAATATTATGAATATGAGCATATTTTCCTCATTTTGATAAAACAACGTTGTATATCCACGTTGGTTACAACATTGTTTTATGGGCGGTTACAACGTTGTTTTATATTAAAAATAAAGTACATACAAGTAAAAATAAAAAAGTAATTTTTATTAAAGAAATGAACAGAAAATGAAATGTATTACATGTAGTTTTAAGCATGGCTCTTATTATTTTGATAAAAATCAATATGTTTTAGTGGAATATAATCACACATATGAAGCAAGTTGGCCAGGTTTTCTTTTTTGATTATTAGAGAATCCGTCAAAGAAACATCCATTTTTGCTTAAAACAACAAACTACGCATCAAACACGTGTAAGCAAGTCAAAAGCGCGCGAATTTTACAACAATGATGGCGTATACAACGTTGTTCCACGAAATAACGAATTGTACTGATCGAAATAACACTGGGAAATCATCAAAAAAATGTGCTGCGTTGTCCATATCGCGTCGGTACATTATTTATGGCATATGCAACGTTGTTCCACGGAAATACCGCATTTACACTTAATGGCGGTTACAACGTTGTTCCAGCCTAGGATGTGAATTTTTCGATACGAAAGAAGTTTATATGAACTTGCAGTATTCTTTTCACGTGTTATTTTCATATCCGGGATATTTCCCACATTTTCCCGGACACCCTGTATAGCAACTAAAAAGACGGAGTCATCTCCCGAAGAAATTAAGTTAAATTTTCCTGGCGATGTAATGAGTCATTCTAGAAGGGAAGGAGTTTTGTGTCCACTGACCCAAAGAGTTGTTTAAAAAATGTCATATGAGAACGGCGGCCATTACAAACTAGACTGGGTACATATCGCTAATCGTCAGCCGAGAGTACATATAATATTAGTACTAAAAAAAAATTTACAAAAATTTACAATAAAAAAATACTTTTCTTTCCTTTTTTTCTATTTACTATTGCTTTTTTTGCCTCACCTTCCTGCGGAACGTGAAGGGGAAACATATCGCCAATTTGTCATTATAACAACTGACAAAAACTAGACAATGGTGCAAAATTTCCGTTTTCTCGTATAGATAGGTAGTTTTCGGAGACGGCGCCGTATAGTGCTCGACGTCCCGTTTCCAATGCCGCCTTGCTTGATTCGCTACGACTTTTCGTTACGTAGATATATGATATTTAATATTATGATATTGATATTTATAGGTGCTCTTTAAACTCGAAATGTGGGATATACTTTCCATATTTGCTCTATAAAAATATGTAAGTATTCAATCGATTAAAACATAAGCAAAAAATTATTCTTACATTAAAGCTATCAATTATCAGCTAATAAATTTGTAGAAATATTATTGTGCCGAGTCCTTCGGGCACGGCACTCTTCTAGTTCGTTCGTTTAATTATACGACAGCTGTCACTTTGATAGGTAAGTGTCATTTTTTTTTAGCTTTTTCGTAGCAAGGGTTATAGCTGTAAAAATCTTAAATTAAAAAAAAATTCAGTACCTAAATAACAAAGTTTTATACGACAGCTGTCAAATTTTGAAAGGTAATTGTCAATTATTTTTTAGCCTTTTTTGTAGCGAGGGTTATAACTGTAAGAATCCGAAATTAAAAAAAAATTCAGTACCTAAATAACAAAGTTTTATACGATAGCTTTCAAATTTTGACAGGTAAGTGTCAATTTTTTTTTAGCATTTTTGTAGTGAGGGTTATTGCTGTAAGAATCCTAAATTAAAAAAAATTTCATTACTTAAATAACAAAGTTCTATACGACAGCTGTCAAATTTTGACAGGTAAGTGTCAATTTATTTAAACTTTTTTCGTAGCGAGGGTTAAAGCTGTAATAATCCTAAATTAAAAAAGTTTTCAGTACCAAAATAACCGAGTTCTATACGACAGCTGTCAAATTATGACAGGCGGGTGTAAATTTTTTTAAGCTTTTTTCATATAGAGGATTATAGCTGTAAGAATCCGAAATTTAAAAATCTTTCTATACCTAAATAACAAAGTTCCATACGACAGATGTCAAGTTTTGACAGGTAAGTGTCAATTTTTTTTAGCTTTTTCGTAACGAGGATTATAGCTGTAAGAATCCTAAATTAAAAAAATTTTCAGTTCCTAAATAACAAAGTTCTATACGTCAGCTGTCATTTTGACAGTTAATTTTCAATTTAGGATTAAAACGGTATAATTCTACAAATACTATACATATAACATTTCGATCAAAAGTTGTTTTTCGTACGAAAAACAATGATAACCGTAAAAGAATCGTGTCTTAAATAGTAATTCTTACTTTTTTATAATTTGCACCCTTTATATTACCGGTAGGTATAGAACAATATATTTGAAAAAAGTAGTATTTGAGATGACCTAAACTAATCTCTAAACCAAAAGTGTGTTAGACGCACCCAATTCGATTTATTAACGATCCAACATGACCCTACATTGATTTTAAAAAAATCAAAAAATTGACTTCCCAACTTTCGATCGCGTTCGCAAACAACAGTGTTTTGTAGCCCAATGTCGTCTACATGCCAAAAAAGTTTAAATCGATTAAAATGATTTTTGCCACCTGTATCGCGCTACAACGAAAAAAAAACATATTTTTCAACTTTGACTTTAATAACTTTTTTCCGGTACACCCTGTATATTGGAAATTGTTCCCAGAACGTGCCCCTACTATTCCTCTCTACGTCCAGAAAATTTTAATCGTTTTGCTCTAACCGTTTCCGTGAAAAAAATTCGCGAATATCACAATATCGAACAGCCTCCCACCACGTGGCGATGCATTTTCAATGTCTGAACGTCAGCTTTAAAATCGAGATTACAACTATTCCTGAAACATTTTGGGCAAACATTTTGGTCAATAAAATTAGAAGAAGGTTCAAGGTAGATATTCCATCCGATTTAAAATCTGGAAATGTTCTTATTAGTCTAGCAAGTCAAGCTCAAAACACCAATTTTTCGCCATTTTTGACAGCCGGTTTTTTAGAATTAATTTACTTACATTAACCAAAGCAGTCAAAGCACTCTAGTCAAAATTGAATGTTATTAGAATTTGCAAATTTTGCTTGTTTCCGCACTCAAAAACTTGATTTTTCTTAAACTTACGAATATATTTTAATAAGTTTGGATATGTATAGGTGTTGAGAATAAATCAGCGCGTCTTTTGGGAAAAAATAAAACGGTTTTGTTAAAAATTGAATAAGCTAGTCGATATAGTAAAACGTCGGATAAAAATATCTCTTGATAAATTATAAATTCATTTTTTTGAGCCACAAATGATGTTTTCTCAGAGCGCGTTTACTATGCAAACTAAAGCTTGTTTATCGGTCGATATGGTGGATCAAGAAAAAATTCAAAAAGTTATATTTATAGACACTTGCAGAAGTATTTAAGCAAACCAGTGCGACGCCAACAGGAATTACTGGAAAAAATTCATAGGCTGCCGTTTTTTCCGTATTAAAGATAAAGAAACGAAAAAATATCTCTAAAATACAATTTGAAGAGCTCTATCCGCTAAAGTATACAACGTTTCGATCCAAAGTCGTTTTCCATACGAAAAAAAATAAAAACCGTGAAAAAATCAGGCCTAACTTTCTGATTTCCACTTTCTTACAATTTTCGTCAATTTCCATTCCAGTTAGGTATAGAACGATATATTGGAAACAGGTAGATTTTGAAATGGCCTAACCGATTATCCAAACCGCATGTCGATCGAATGCACCCAATTCGACTTATTAGCGATCCAAGAGGTACCATTTTCGACCAAATTTTGACTTTGACAAAATCAAAAAAATTACTTCTAATCTATCGATCACGCTCACAAACAATAGGGTTCTGTAGCCCACGGTCGTCTACACGTCGAAAATGTTTAAATCAAAAAAAACTCATTTTTACGACCTGTATCGAATGCCAACGAGAATCCGATAATTTTCGACTTTAAAAATTAATAACTTTTTTCCGGCACACCCTGCATATTCCAAATTTTTACACAACGTACCCCCACTATTCCTCTCTAAACCCAAAAAGTTTCAATCGTCCCACTCTAACCGTTTCTGAGAAAAAAAATCGCAAATGTGAAAATGTCGAAACTGACGACGACGACGTCGACAACATACGCACATATTTCAAATGTAGCAGACGATATAGTGCAAAATTTTCAACAGTCGATCGGGGTTGCCGTGATTCCGCGTGAAGGAGACGAACTAGACTGGGTACATATCGCTAATCGTCAGCCGAGAGTGCATCTAATATTAGTACTAAAAAGATTTACAAAAATTTACAATAAAAAAATACTTTTCTTTTCTTTTTTTCTATTTACTATTGCTTTTTTTGCCTCACCTTCCTGCGGAACGTGAAGGGAAGACATATCGCCAAATTGTCATTATAACAACTGACCAAAACTACACAATGGTGCAAAATTTCCGTTTTCTCGTATAGATAGGTAGTTTTCTGAGACGGCGCCGTATAGGTGCTCTTTAAACTTGCACACCTTTGTGCAATGTGGGATATACTTTCCATATTTGCTCTATAAAAATATGTAAGTATTCAATCGATTAAAACATATATGGAAACTATCAATTATCAGCTAATAAATTTGTAGAAATATTATTGTGCCGAGCCCTTCGGGTACAGCACTGTTCTAGTTCGTTCGTTTAATTATACGAGAGCTGTCACTTTGACAGGTAAGTGTAATTTTTTTTAGCTTTTTCGTAGCGAGGGTAATAGCTGTAAGAATTCAAAATAAAAAAATTTTCAGGTACCTAAATAAGAATGTTTTATACGATAGCTGTCAAATTTTGACAGGTAGGAGTCAGTTTTTTTTATCCTTTTCGTAGCGAGGGTTATCGCTGTAAAAATCCTAAAGTGAAAAATTTTTCAGATCCTAAATAACAAAGTTCTATACGACAGCTGTCAGACTTTGACAGGTAGGTTTCAATTTTTTTTTGTTTTTTCGTAGCGAGAGTTACAGCTATAAAAATCCTAAATTTAAAAATATTTCAGTTTCTAAATAACAAAGTTCTATACGACAGCTGTCATTTTAACAGGTAAATGTAATTTTTTTAAAGCTTTTCTTGTATCTAGGATTAAAGCTGTAAGAATCCAAAATTTAAAAAAAATTCAGTAGTTAAATAACAAAGTTCTATACGACAGCTGTCAAATTTTGACAGGTAAGTTAAAAATTTTTTTTTAGATTTTTCGTACCGAGATTTATAGCTGTAAGAATCCTAAATGAAAAATTTTTCAGTTCCTAAATAACAAAGTTATATACGACAGCTGTCATTTTGACAGGTAAATTGCAAGTTTTTTTAAAGCTTTTCTTGTATCTAGGATTATAGCTGTAAGAATTCGAAATTTAAAAAAAATTCCGTACCTAAATAACAAAGTTCTATACGACAGCTGTCAGATTTTGACAGGTAAGTGTCAATTTTTTTTTAGCTTTTTCGTAGCGACGGTTATAGCTGTAAGAATCTCAAATTTTAAAAAAATTCAGTACCTAGACAACAAAGTTTTATACGATACCTGTCAGATTTTGACAGGTAAGTGTCAATTTATTTTAACTTTTTTCGTAGCGAGGGTTAAAGCTGTAATAAAACTAAATTAAAAAAATTTTCAGTACCAAAATAACAAAGTTCTATACGACAGCTGTCAAATTATATATACTTAAATAGTAATTCTTATTTTTTATAATTTGCTACCATTTCTATGCTGTTTAGGTATAGAACAATATATTTGAAAAAAGTAGTATTTGAGATGACCTAAACGAATATCCAAACCAAAAGTATATCGGACGCACCCAATTCGATTTATTAACGATCCAATATGACCCTACATTGATTTTAATAAAAATCAAAAAAATTACTTCCCAACTTTCGATCGCGTTCGCAAACAACAGTGTTTTATAGCCCAACGTCGTCTACACGTCGAAAAAGTTTAAATCGATTAAAATGATTTTTGCCACCTGTATCGCCCTACAACGAAAAAAAACATATTTTTTAACTTTGACTTTAATAACTTTTTTCCGGTACACCCTGTATATTTGAAATTGTTCCCAGAACGTGCCCCGACTATTCCTCTCTACGTCCAGAAAGTTTGAGTCGTTTTGCTCTAACCGTTTCCGAAAAAAAAATTCGCGAATATCGAAGTGTCGAATAACCTTCTACCACATGGCGACGGATTATCAATGTCGAAACGCCATCTTTAAAATCGAAATTACAACTATTTCTGAAACATTTTGGGCAAATATTTTGGTCAATAAAATTAGAAGAAGGTTTAAGGTAGATATTCCACCCGATTTAAAATCTGGAAATGTTCTTATTATTCTAGCAAGTCACGCTGAAAACACCCATTTTTCGCCATTTTTGACAGCCGGATTTTCAGAATTAATAATTAATTTAGATACATCAATATCAAGGCACTCTTAGTCAAAAGTGAATGGTTTGAAAAAGTAGTCCATGCTTAAAGTGGAGTTATAGTATAGGAAAGAAAGAAAAACTAAAAGTCTTCCTCCACAAAGTTTAATTGAATGAAACAATCAAAGGTCTCTACATGTTTCGAACGTAGAAACGTTCATCATCAGGAGACAGAAAATAACATTAAAAAGTGCTGATGGTTTTAGCAAAAGAGAAAATGGTGAAGGACCTTAATGGAGCTTTCGTGAAAATAAAAATTGATGTGCAAAGCCACATAATATGGAGAAAATATTAAACTTTAAACATACTAGGTATGTAAGAAGTCGGGAAAGGGGTCTAGACCAACCCTATAAACTGGGAAAGAAGAAAATAAAACCTTTCTATAAAGAAAGTATTAAAAAATTAAAATTTGTTTAATAAAACATTTTGGATAAATGTCAAAGACATAGAAAAAGTAAATTGGTAGTAATTAACATACTTAGTGCAATGAAAATTGCGTTTTGAATTGTCCTTTGGGGTACTGAGGTTTAAGGCTCAGTAACCCCGCAAGAGGTTAATTTAAGTTTTATTAAATAAAATCGAAAGTTGAACATATTTTGAAAATTAATCAAGAGTTTATTCACTCTTCCACGTGTTGGGACCAAAGTGAATGGTGTTAGAATTTGTAAAGATTGCCTGTTTCCGCACCCAAAAAAGCGACTTTTCTCAATTTTGCGAATATATTTTAATGATTTTGAATATGTAGAGGTGTTGCGAAGTAATCAGCGCATTTTTTGAGAAAAAAATAAAACGGTTTTGTTAAAAATTGAATAAGCTACAGTCGATATAGTAAAAAAAAAGCTGCCGTTTTTCCGTATTAAAGATAAAGAAACGAAAAAATATCTCTTAAATACAATTTGACGAGCTCTATCCGCTAAAGTTTACAACGATTCGATCAAAAATCGTTTTCAGTACGAAAAAAAATAAAAACCGTGAAAAAATCAGGAATAACTTTATGATTTCCACTTTCTTACAATTTTCGGCAATTTCCATTCCAGTTAGGTATAGAACGATATATCGGAAAAAGGTAGATTTTAAGATGGCCTAACCGATTATCCAAACCGAATGTCGATTGGATGCACCCAATTCGACTTATTAGCGATCCAAGAGGTACCATTTTCGACCAAATTTTGACTTTGAAAAAATCAAAAAAATTACTTCCAAACTTTCGATCGTGCTCACAAACAATAGGCTTCTGTAACTCGCGGTCCTCTACACGTCCAAAAAGTTTCAATCGATCAAGTTCATTCCTTGGACCACGGTGTGGGCCGCGTGAAACCCGACTTTTTTCGACTTTGACGTTTAATAACTTTTTTCCGGTACACCCTGTATATTCGAAATTTTCACACAACGTACCCCCACTATTCCTCTCTAAACCCAAAACGTTTCAATCGTCCCACTTTAGCAGTTTCCGAGAAAAAAAATCGCAAATGTGAAAATAGCAAAAGCCACGACGACGACGACGACGACGACGACGACGACGACGACGACGACGACGACGACGACGACGACGACGACGACGACGACGACAACATACATACATTATTTTTACCGAAGCGCCGTATAACATATCGCGTGTTCGCGCGATATGTAACTAAGGTGATATTATTCACAATACCTACTCATGCTCTAACAAATGGTATTTGGCTAATTATTTTTGTTTAAAACAAAAAAGTAACGAAATATTGATCGAAAAGCCAAATGACAATACTCTTAACTTTAAACCCATAAAAAATGTATTGTTTTTAAAAGAAAATAACAAAATGTCAAAAAATAAACAAATTACACTGTTTTACTCGAGGTTAGTGTTAATAATCATGCGCATTTAAAATTAAAAATTAAATTATTAAATATAATTTTTCCACGTCCCTGCTTGAACAATAGAATTTTGCCGATCTTTTGCCATATATTATTATTATAGTATGCCGATAGTGAACTAAGAAACATATATACAAACCTTTATTAAACTAAATTATTTAATACGGTTTAACAAATACCAACAAAGAGACCAACAGAACTGGTCCTCCTCTAATTTAATGAAATTTAGGTAGTATGGTGGTCGTCTATGATCTATGTTGAAGACAAGGAAATAATTTTCAGGTAATGGCAAGGAGTAAAACTAAAACATTTTTAAGTTTTACGCCTTCGCTGGGATTTGAACCTAGAATCTCTCAGTTACCAGTCGAGCGTTCTACCAATTGTGCCACAGAGATATTGAGATTCTCTTACTTACTTACTACGTCAATATAACTGTATTCAATTTTAGTGTTAGTATGTACTTTGAAACACTCTGGGGAGGTGGTTATTAAAAGACAAGAATACTTATAATCTTTAAAATTTAAGTCCAAAAGTAAAATGTTTAAAACTTACACTATACAAAAAGAGTCACAGAAGTACCTAAAAAATACCAAGACCAAAAAAAAATAATATGATAAAGATCAATATAAGATATTGCGAAATTCTACACTAAGTCTTATTCGTCGGCGCAAAAAGGCTTTTATTGGTATTGTGGCTGATGGGGCTGATGCCAGAAAAACGTGGAAAACGCTAGCGGATCTTAATGTTAAAAATTCCAACAAACATACCGCGATATTTAGCTGATGTAAATACGATAAATCAATATTTTGCTTCGGTTTTCAAAGAAGGCAGATGCGATGAAATGATGCAAAGATATAAGAGCTTGGAACCGTTTTCCAATGAAAGATTTAACTTTACTCCCTCGACTATTGATGAAATTAATCGGGCTTTACAAAGCATCAAGCAAATGCATTTGGATCTGATGGCATAACTCGGTCAATGCTTCAGTATTGCTCACCATTTATTGCTCCCTACATCACTCACATAGTCAATGTTTGCCTAGAACGCGGTTACTTTCCAGAAGCATGGAAAACATCAATCATACAGCCTATACCGATGGTAACCAATCCCGATTCCTGTGCGGACTTGCGCCCGGTTAGCCTGCTACCGGTTCTGTCCAAGATTCTTTGTGAAAATAGCATAGTCTCAAATAAATAAATTTGTTAATGCAAATAAAATTATTCCTGATTCTCAGTCTGGTTTTCGGAAAAACTATGTACAGCTACTGCACTTTCTTGGACGGGACTGCCAAGCGGGCGGGGTGTCTGCATTGGTGTTGCTCGATTTCTCTAATGCCATTGATACCATCAACCATGACCTCCTGTGTTTTAAACTTAAATATTATTGATTTCAACAGTCATCTGTAGACTTCATATCTTCCTATTTGAGAAATAGAAATCAAATGGTCGTTTTAAATGGCGAAACTTCATTATTGCTGCCTGTGGTATCGGGTGTACCTCAGGGCTCAATCTTGAGACCCCTGTTGTTTATACTATATACGGCGGATATAATAAATAACATTAAAGGACTGTTCGCACCAGATTTATGCTGATGATATTCAACTGAGCTATGGGTTTCTCCCCAATGAGCATTATGTGGGTGAATTTGTGATTAACAGAGAGCTCAACAGCATTTCTGAGTACTCAAGAAAGCACAACTTGATTCTAAATCCGAGCAAATCAGTGGTTGTGTTTTTTGGAGATCGAATGATACCTAGCATCGACAAGGTTGTACAGTTGCAAATAGATGGCATTCCATTGCCAGTGCGTACCGTGACAAAGTCCCTGGGCATTTTAGTTGACTCCAATTTGAAGTTTGTTGATCAGGTCAATAAGACTGTTCAAAGAGCATTCCATAGGTTAAAGGTATTATACGCTAACAGACATATGTTGTCAAAAAGTCTTCGACGTTTGTTACGCGAGTCATTAGTATTGTCATATTTTAATTATTGTTCCTTTGTTTATGGCCCTTTTCTTACGTGTCTCAAGAATAGAAAAATTCAGAGAGTGCAAAATTCATGTTGTCACTTTGTCTGTTCGCTTCGAAGATACGATCGAATATCAGATTCGCTTCTTGAGCTTAAATGGCTAAACATGAACAATAGAACGCACCTTCACTTTGCTGTTTTTGTTCACAAGATAGTAATTACGGAATCTCCTTCCTATCTCAATGACAGGTTGATCCCAAGAACTCGAATACATCAGCGAGACACCCGTTTTAAATCAGTTTTTGGTATTCCGAAGCATTCAACAGCATTATTTCAAAGGTCTTTCAGTTACCAAGCGCCACACTTTTATAATAAATTGGATGGTAACCTTAAGATGTTGCAACCTATAGCATTTAAAATTCATTACAAACGTATACTGTTTGCGTCAGAGTTGCCTAGCATATTGTAACCAAAACCAAAATCTCTTAAAGTTTTGTTTTATGTTTTATGTTAAGTATAGGTGCCTGTCTAGTTTTTAATTTGTATTATATATTATGTTTTTCTTCTTTTTCTCGTTGTTACCATGGTTATAAATTTTAATATGTTAAATTTATTTATTTAAATACCTATTCTTTTTACTGTACAGAGACATACGAGGTTAGGTGCAAGAATAGCTACCGCAGCTAAATCTCGCCCTGTTATGGCTGTATGTTTTGTTTATAAACAAAAAAAACTGTAAATTTAAATTTAATCAACACCGAAGAAATGACGTTTATTATTATTATTAATATTATTATTATTATTATTATTATTATTATTATTATTATTATTATTATTATTATTATTATTATTATTTTTTCGCGTAAGTTTTTTATTATTATAATATTTGAAAAATGGTATATTGGTATATAGGAACATACTATAACAACAGCCCTGGCTTTTTATTCAAAATAATTAATTAAAATTAATGTATGGGAAAATTAAAATATCACAAGTAAAATGAAAATAAGAAGTCCGGACCTGTTATAATTGGTTGCCTCACAGCTGCTCAGATATTATTTTTGCGGTGGCATTAAGGTGAAATTATCAATGTCATTCAATTTATTGCGAACCTATAACCTATTTCGCCTTGTTTTTCTTAGTTTATTATTTTATTGACTAAGATTTAAATAAAATCAATATCGTCTGCACAATATTTAGGTATTATCTGATATATTATCAAAATATCAATTTATTTCATTGCTTATTTTGGGAGAATTGTATAGTGAAAGAACAATGACATAATAATGTTAAAAAAAATCTTAACCGATATTTTTAGATAGACAATTCTCCTTAAATAACTTATGAAATTCCTTGATATTTATTTAACATGTTAATTATTACCTATTGAATGTGAAGACGATATTGATTTTATTTAAATTTTGTGTAAAAGTTAGAAAACATAAATAAATCTACGCGAAATAGGTTATAGGTTGGCCAGCATGTTGATACTTCCACCTTAAGGGTTAGGTTTTATATAAGATATATTTTAATGGGCGCCAGATCCTCAGGTAGGATCAGAAAGAAGAAGAAAAATAAATGTAGTTTAAGAAGATACGATAAAAATACCCTGCTTTATTAAGCCGCAAGAAATAAAAGGTTACTTTCAAAAATTATACTTATTTAATTCAATTTTTCAAAATAAATTCGTAAACATAAAATGATAACTTAATCACCTGTCAGAAAACTATTAATATGAAATATAATAAAAATCAAAATTGTTGAATTCACCACAACAATGGTTTAAGGAAGAAAAACGATAGGATTCAAAATTTTCAGTTGAAAGATAATTATTATGAAATCAAGTCTATATGAAAGATAATTTAAATAAATAATGGCTCTTAAGGTGGGAGTATCTACATGTTTGCCAACCTATAACCTATTTCGCGTAGATTTATTTATGTTTTCTAGCTTTTATACAAAATTTAAAGAAAATCAGTATCGACTTGATATTCTATAGGTAATAATTGACATATTTAATAAATATCAAGGAATTTCATAACTTATTTTAGGAGAATTGTATAGCGAAAAATATAGGGTAAGATTTTTTTTAAAATTATTATGTCATTGTCACTCATTGTACTTTCACTATACAATTCTCCCAAAATTAGCAATGAAATAAATTTATATTTTTGTAATATATCAGATACTACCTAAATAATGTACCAACGATATTGATTTTCTTTAAATGTTAGTTATTAAAATAATAAACTCAAAAAATCAACGCGAAATAGGTTATAGGTTGGCAATAGATTAAATGACTTTGACAATTCAACCTTATCCAGAAAACTTTGTAACATAAAACAAATAAATATATTATGTGAATCCAGCATTCATGAAAAAATTAAACTAAAACTGAAATTTATTCAGTTGAAACATAATTAGAAAATCAAGCCTATGTGAATAATAATTTAAATAAATAATGGCCCTTAAAATTATGCTCAATTGTACTAAATCTCAATCCCTTTCAACTGGCTACTCGATATCATAAATACTATAAATATAGAATAGACATACGATAGTTATTCTCAATAATTACTAAATTTCATATTTATTATTACATAATAATTAAACGATTTAACTTTGGAAAAATGAGATAACCTCTCCTAAAGGAGTACTTGACTCGTCCAGAGTAGATACTATCTATCCTTCAATTTTGGTCATATTGGTATAAGTGGATTTCACCTTAGTTTTTAATGCTTTGACGTCTCTCTTGTCAAACATATTAGCCAACACGTGATTTTAAAATCCCTAATTCTATAAACGGCTTTCAGGCACGGGCATTGGCTAGATTAACAAGAGATGGATATATAACTGACCGTATATATATGCACACTACACAGTTCAATACGTTGCCCTTCAATGAGCTCAAACTCGTCAAAAGCACAGCATCGCTCGTATATGCCGTTAGTATGTGCATCCTTGTCTTACGCATTTGCTCTCGCATATCTCTTTTCGTACTTCATTAATTCGATTGTCTCGTCGCGTTCTTTAAATATCACAGAGCCGCATTGGGACACACCGCGCACCGCGTGCATTCTGCTGTTAATTCTTGATCGTTCGTGTTATTGTTTTTGGTATTTTTCAGACAGCATTTTGCTTATATTTTGTGCGTATTAGACTTTTTGGTTTTAAACTGCCGGACTGTGTGTATCTGTGACGTGTTTCTTTTAATGCAAAAGTAAGTAAATAATTATTAATTTCTCGGACGGTGACGACGACATCGACAGCTTGTCAGATGAAGACCAAAAATAATAGGGAACTTGCAACAAAATTAAATTTAAAAACCACAGTGAACCATTATGCTAAAATAAGTTTTACATACAGTTGTATTGAAGAGTGCTTGAGGTATCTGTTCTGCAAACGCATGGACAAAAATTTTTTTTTGTAGTATCTACTTACATTATTTTTTCTTTATTCAGTAAAAAAAAATACCTAATTCGATAACATTACAAACTTTGGTTGTTTTATTATAAACCAACGAAAAGTTAGACCTATTGTAAACTTCAAACTCTTTAGAACCTAGTCTAAAGAAAAAAATATCTACCCGTGAATAAGAAAATATAAAAGTAAACAATAAGCTATTAAATATAATATATAGATTTTTTCAACTTAACACTGCATGGTCTAAAATCAAATTAAAAAACAAAATAATTCTTTAATAAAAAACGTAGTTAATTATTGATGATACTAGATTCACGACTGCCCCTTGTATATTTTTATTGTACTAAATTAAGAGTCTGTTTTTACCAAAATAACAGCACTTTATTATATTATGAATAAAAATTAAATGAAATTGTTTTTCTGATATTCTATCCTATTTCCATTCCCCTTCAGAATTTTTTTTTTAATATCTTAAAAATTGCTTAGGTAATTCTCGTTTCCATCCATAATTACAACTACAAATAAATTGACCCATGTTCACACATAATTTTTAAGTCCGGCCCTGGCCAATCCTTAAGTTCTCTAAAAAGAAATGTTATAAATGATATGTGTCAGCGGCGGCCATTAAAAACTACGGTGAAATCCACTTTACACTCCCAGTCAGTATCGACAGCCAAAATTAGTAAAAGATATACGGGGCCATACCCCAATAATAAGTTACCTATGTTGGTAGGTAACCAAAGATAAATATATTACAAGGCAAGATAAGATTTATATTACAAGGTAAGATAATTAAATAAGAAAATATATATTACATACAGGGCTATACCCCAATAACAAGTTACCTATATGGTAGGTAACCAAAAAGAAAGATAAAAGGCAAGATAGGATATATTACAAGCAAGGTAAGATATTAAGGTAAAAAAAGATATTTAGATATCGAGGAAATAAACATTAAGTTGGGCTATTAGAATAATACAGCACTAGGCCAAATGTTTGTTCCGACACTAAAAGTAGGGTTATATAGCAAAGCACCCCCGAATCTTTTCAAATTCCTGTCCGATGTGACATTGAAGGTAGAGCTTAGTACTAGGTAATTCATGAATTCACCATTAAAGTTTGATAATTAGCCATCGAGGTTCAACATGTCACCCTAGAAGTTCGAACTTTGTCATCGAAATTCATCATTTGCCATAGAATTGCATTCTTTATCTATAGAAGTTCAACGTTTAGCTGAGAAAGTCATCATTAGTTATCGAAACTCATATTCTGCTTTGAACTTTGAATTCTGAATTTGAATTTGGAGTTTGAGGACCTTGAAGAATAAACCTTGAAGCCTAGAAATAATTAAGAGAAAAAGATAAAATTTGAATATGGTCGACACGTGTTAGCTTCACTAACTGACTCTTTTAATTTATAAAACAATGTACCTGTTGTTCGGCTTCTTATGTTCTGTCTGCTTAGCACTCGCCCATTATGGTGATAAGTAATTAATTGGTAAATTAAATCCGGACATGCCGCTTTAGTTTTTACAAAAAACTATCTATTACAATTCACCATGCCTTTGCTTGATTTTAAGGCTGTGACTATGGAGAACTAGAGGGTATGAGGCCGATCGACAATGGCAGCATTTTCAAATTTTGTCCCGGTTTTTTGGTTAGTTCGCTATTGGCCGATAGATGCTCTCGCGTCGCATGTGGGCTGGTGTCGTCTTCTTCGTTTTTTACTTTTGACAAATTGACATTTTATTTTCGAAAGAACAAATGACGTTTAAAGACAAGACGAGACAAATAACGTTGTATTGTAATTGATTTCCATATTTATAATGAATAATGGTACAATTTATGAAAGTAGAGTTTGCTTTGTGTCGGGGTGTAAGAAAGGATCTTTTTCAGAGAGGAAACGCAGCCAAATAAGTCTCTTTCTAGCGCCAAAGGTATAGCTAGAATGTTTAATACCCTGTATTTTAAAAACCAAGCATCGTTGGAACTTTATACAGGCCGAGTTTACTAATAAGTATAACAAAGTAAGTGTAAATTCATATAAAATTCCTTATTTGTTCCTTAAAGAACTAATTTAAATAAAAATAGTTATCGCGTCCATTTATTTGTTAGCCCACTTCGAACACGAGCGCCATCTTACGGCGACTCGTAAAGCTGAATTACCGATGCTAATTTGGGACCCTATTCAATGCATTGCGATCGGCCTCCTACCTCAAGTCCTCCATAGTTATAACTACCTTATTTTTAAGAAATAATCTACTGTATGACTGGTTGCCTATGTTATAACTCCATATCACCAAAATCAAAATCATGATATAAATTCGGGATCTGAATGGTGAGATCATTGACGTAGGTAACGTGGAAAAATTCCAATGGCGTAGTTATTTATTTAAAATGTTTTGAACATAAAAATGAAATTAATTTAGAAATGTGCAATTAAAAAGGTGATATTTAAGACCTTGTAACGAGCATATCAAAATGCTTGTTACAATACCTTCTTGTTTTGTTTAATAGTTTTGACTTTGTCTGTAAAACTTATCACTTTTTGATTATTTTATACCGTGCAATCTATAGTCAGGGCAAATATCTCTGGAGACTTTAAGTCTTCGCAGGACAGTCTCAAATTTGGGGACCATTTAATGAGGTCTTTACCTACAACCAGTATGTAGGTACCTACCAAAAATGTACATTGTCTTATTGCAATTGTACTATTAAATTATAGAGGTACCTACTTCACTAACAATTTGTATGAAAAATACTTTATAACTATATTAAAAAACGCATATTTCGAAATACCCCGCTCTACTGCCAGTCATTTCCTTATTAGCAGAAAAACCAGACGAGCATTGCAATAATTAATGAAATAAAGTATAGACCAAAATTAGTTTATTACTCATATAATTACCCTTTTTAAAAGGTTCCTTATAAATTATGGCGAAAAGCAGACATCTCAGAATTTGCCCAAGAAAACATCAATCCCAGAAAATTGCAAATATCAAAAAATATTTGTAAATATAGCAAATGAACTATTGATGAATATACTGATCATACTCTTGTGCAATATTTGCAGGTGGCATTTTGGCTATATAATAATATTTTTTACATAATGTTTTTGGGAGAGACTTTTTCATTCTCCAAATCATATTATAGGATGCGATAATTTTGCGTTTATATTGTAGGTACTTTAATTATAAACACGAGAATTTTTTTAAATTGAAAAAGTTTTATCCCTCCGCTCGAAGTAGAGAGATTCTGGGTTTGATTCAGAGTGGAGACATAAAACTTATTCTAATAAAAAAAAACAATTTTCTGTACGCTGATAAACATTTTTCAGGTATATGTTTTTATTACTTTCCTGGCAAAAGAATGTATTGTTATCTCGATATTTTTAAAGATATTTTCAGATGTAGATGTGTTAGGCTGTCTAGATTACGAAATACATTTTTTCTATTCCCGTCGTCTTGTCTGTCTCTTGCCTTGAAAGCTTATAAGCTACTTGATAGGAAATAGCAACATGTTGTTTATGGATTAGATATTAACCCTGGGTCATCATACATGGATGAACAAACAATTAAAATCTTGTATCATGCCAACTTTGAATCTCTTTTAAGAAAGGGCATTATGTCCTGGGGTAGTGATTTTGAAACCCAAAGAGTGTTTGTAGTACAAAAATAATAGTGTGACTCTTAGATATTTATAAACCTGTAGGGGTGTTTTTAAAGAAGTAGGTATTAAGACAGTTTATGCAATATATATCTACGAGTGTTTAATATTTGCTTTTAAAAGCAGGGAAATATTTCGGAAATTAAATGAACAGTAGTTACCATAAAAGAACATTAAATCTTTTATATCCATTACACCGTTTAACCCTAACAGATAAGAGTCAATAACATATGTGTATAAAATTATATAATAAGCTGCCGACTACCATCAAAAAGATCAGCAGTACAAGAGTGTGGAAAAAGACTATAAAAAATTGTTAACTGAAATTGAACCATGTAAAATACAGGAGTTTCTTAATCGAGATATTATGTCTATCCTGAATAAATCTCCTTCATGATGTAATTTTATAATCACGTAATTTTATGTTACCTTCCCTATATGTGATTGTAATTTATTATTATTATTATTATTATTATTATTATTATTATTATTATTATAATTATTATATTTATAACTATTATTATTATTAATATTATTATTATTATTATTATTATTATTATTATTATTATTATTATTATCTTTCTTTTTCTCACATAATTGTGGTTTTATTTTGGACCGACGGGCTATGCCAAGTCAGTGCATATTCTATTAATACTATTTTGAATTAAGGAATGATCTAACAATATGGCATGTTTTTAGAATGACTGATTTCTGAAAACTTGGATGTATGTTTGTATTGATTCCTAGTTGTTTCATTGTGATTTGAATGTTCCTGGTGTGAGGCCTGTCACTGACATAATAAGAGGGATAAGAGTGACTTTTTCTTGCTTCCAAAGTCTTTTTATTTCCATTGCCAGGTCTGTGTAATTGGAGATTTTCTCATTGTATTTCGTTTGGATGTTTGTATCACTAGGAATAGCTATGTCAATTAGGTATGTAGTTTTTCTTTTTTTAACTGAAGAGTGATATCTGGTCTATTTGCGGATATTGTTTTGTCTGTTTGAATATTTATGTCCAAGTACAGTTTGAAATCTTTGTTTTCGAGTATGGATGTTGGTGTGTATTTGTAGTATGGTTCTGAGTTTTCTTTGAGCTTACACGCTATGGCCAGTGCTTGGTGAACTACTTTTGCTGCTGCGTTGTGTCTTGCTGTGTATTCTTGGCCAGCAAGAATTTTACATTCACTTGTAATATGGGTTGATTATATGTTTTTGATAATTCCTTGTTGCTATAACTTTATCTTGAATAGCGAGTAAGAACCCTTCTGTTACGGGAATAAGCTGACCATCTTTTAACCATGTATATGATGATCCTTTGTCGATGTACTCTTGTTTCACGTTTTGTGTTTTCATTACTGGGGAGTTTTACTTTTGTAAGAAAGCTTCTAAGCGTATTTCCGGATTTAAATACAAAAATAAAGGTACTTTACTCTTTCGAGCAAATTTCGTAATTTCTGATATACCTCGTAGATGACTGTGAAATTTTAATAACTGAAAGTGGCATTTTGAGTTTTAGACTATGCTTTTTATAAAGAATAACTTTTTTTCATAAAATCAATAATAAAAAAATTTTTCATATGGTTCCAACTTAAGTAGACACACTGTATATAAGTTAAAATTGAGAGCCCTATTTTTTTTATTAAAGACTGAATTTGCGCAAAAATATTATTTTAATATTTAACATTGCTCATTTTTTCATATTATTTAAGATTTGTTTTACTACAATTGGTAGAAAATTAAAATTTTATTAGTTTTTCATACAGGGTTAGGAAAAATTACCAGAACGGTCGATTATTTCAAAATATGCAGGGGTTATCAAAAAACGTCTTATATAAAAAATGTAGGGCTGTTAAAAATCTACATATCGGTGATAAATTAAAATATACAGGGTCGCCCACAAAGTTGTGGAGAATAATAGTTATATTTTTTTAAATGGAACACCCTATATATTTTTACTTATTTTGATTGTCGACTCAATTTTAAACATTTTTTATTAACCATGTGTTATACCTAAATTCATTACTTTCCTAGAAATCGGCGTTTCAAGTAATAACGTATAACGATGCGATTTTCGAACATAGTGAAAAACAAATAAGGCACGACCATGGTTACTAATAAATAATTAATAGTTTGACATCTGAAACTCAAATTCTGACAGAAATAGACAAAAAAGAAAATAGCATGGCATTTTTACTTACTGAAACAAAGAGAATTGATATTTTAATTTTAAGGGGGTTTGGCAATAAACAGAGATCATATCAGGAGGTATGTAATATTTACAATAATTTGTATCCAGACAGGCACATTAAAAAAAAACAGTTTTTCGAACTATTGAGCGTTACAGAATGACTGGTACTGTAAAAAACCGCCCAAGATCTGGAAGACCTAGGACTGCTACCTCCGAGGAAAAAAAGCTGGACATTCTGCTTGCGATAGAAGAAAATCCCAAACAATCCACCAATCAGCTTGCTTTGGATCATAAAATTGATCAAAAATCTGTACGAACCGTTCTTCATACTGAGAAAATACATTCATCCAGGCCCAATAATGCATTTCATTTTTCTTACAGTGACTTTATACAAGATAGTGGCGACAATAGAGCCTAAATTTATACGAAGTTTTTAGTTGTATTAAAAATAAAAATATAAAACAAAGGTAACAAAATAATTTCCCGCAACATGGCGGCTAGGGCCACTATTGTAGACAACTGTCTTGTATAAAGTCACTGTAGTTTTTCTTAGCTACCAGGTTACTAAGGAAGCTTACAGTAACAGTTAGAAATCAACAAACTGACATTTTGACATTATTATTAATATTAGTTATTTGTGAGTTAATTTCGTAGTAATTTGTGCGTATATTTTGTAATTTTGCAATCTCAGAATGAGTTAACTGATTTTGATAATCTGAAAATGAAAGATGGGGTTCCAGAGTACATTATGAGTGCAGCAAAAAAGGTAGATTTAGATTTGCTTCCAGAAAAATCCAAAGTAAGGTACATTCAAGAATATTAAAAGTTTACCACCTTCACCCTTGCCCTCTACAAGTTTTGCGTATGAAATTAATAATATTCCTGACAGCAGTGGACCAGCGAACCCGCACCAGTATGGCAATTTAACAAAAGAAAGTGTCAACATTATTGCCAACACCAAGGAAGCCAACCAACAAAGTGCTCCAAATGTAGTTAATAATGCTTATAATTGTCACTTTTCGATTACCTACCATGTTAATTTTAACAAAGAATAAGTTTTTTTAAAAGTTTTCTATAACTTGATGTAGTTATTACTTTTTTCTCAGAATTAGTTACTGTTATATAATATGTATGTGATTGTTATAGTTAATTAAATATTATTAAATTTCTTTAAAATATGTGTTACTTATTTCACGTCTGTAGAAAAACTATTGTACCTGACACGTGCGGAAAATGTTTTCCCTGCACTCGGCTGCTTCACCGAACTCCGCTACGCGTTGTTCGCTGAACGGCAGACTCGTGCGAAAAAAGGAATTTTTTGCACTTATTAGGTAAATAGCTATTGTGATTGTGTCAAAAAATTTTCACTATAATTCGCTGATGGCTTAGATTGCAAACCGTCTAACTCCACTTTTTATGAAAATTTCGATTTTTGTGCAAATAGTTAGCTTAATGTTAGATCTACGGACACCCAAACCAAATAACTCCAAAAAATTACCGTTTTCTTTAAAAACCGCCGCACGTTAAGCGTCTAACTCCATGAATACGGCAAAACACCTAACTACAGCATTTTGCGCCATAATAAAAATGGAGTTAGCTGTTTTTCAGTTCTAATAAATTATGCATTTTGTAGAAGTAAGAATCGTTTTTTTGCCCTCCTGTAAAATTTCTATTTTTGGAGTTAGTCAGTTTGCAATCTAAGCCATCGATGTGAAAAACTCAGCTTGATTGATTAGAAAGTACTGATGTGGAATTTTCACTTATAATATCACAAGAGCTTAAATTATTTCCAGGAATAATTTAAGCTCGAGTGGGATTCGGTAAGAAAATTTCACACCACTTCACACCATAATTTGAAAAAAAAATATTAATCAAACTTGACATTTTAAGCTAATTTCACTGCTTGTCAAGTTGGCCAGGGTATTTTGACATAATATGTTAAATTGTCATTTTTGTTTAACCGGTTCTGTCACAAAGCTTAATAATTACTAGGTATATAGTTTAAAACGTCTGTACGTTGAGTGTTGAGTTTAATAATAAAAAATACATTTCTAACACCTTCAGTAACCTAAAATTATGAAAGGGCGATAGACTGAACTAATACCCATCTGTGTTATAGCATTTGGTGTTACTAAAGTTGGTATTTTTTTTATTTAACGAAATATGGTGCATATACCTATATGATTTTTTTAGAATTCATTTCATGGTGAACTAATATACTTTAAGGTGGGAGTATCAACATGCTTGCCAACCTATAACCTATTTCGCATAGATTTATTTATGTTTTCCAGCTTTTATACAAAATTTAAAGAAAATCAGTATCGACTTGATATTCTATAGGTAATAATTGATATATTTAATAAATGTCAAGGAATTTCATAACTTATTTTAGGAGAATTGTATAGCGAAAAATATCAGGTAAGATTTTTTTTTAACATTATTACGTCATTGTCACTTTACTATACAATTCTTCCAAAATTAGCAATGAAATAAATTGATATTTTTGTAATATATCAGATGCTACTTAAATAATGTACCGACGATATTGATTTTCTTTAAATGTCAGTTATTAAAATAATAAACTCAAAAAATCAACGCGAAATAGGTTATAGGTTGGCAATAGATTGAATGACGTTGAGAATTCAACCTTAACAAAAAATACATTTCTACCACCTTTAGTAACCTGAAATTATGAAAGGGCGATAGACTGAACTAATACCCATCTGGGTTTTAGCATTTGGTGTAACTAAAGTTGGTAATTTTTTTTTATTTAACGAAATATGATGGATTTACCTATTATGTATATGTCGTAGGCTGATAGTGAAATCCGTCATTTCAGGAAAAGCCTAGTCATTTCATGAAGCGTCAGCAGATTGTGTAAAAACATGAAATTACACGATCTGCCGCGTCACTTCATGAAGAGACCTTGACGTTTCGGCGTATTATGTATAACACAATCTGCCTAATTTTAAATATCGTCACTTCATGAAATGCCACAAAAACAAGGCATATTGTGTAATTCCGTCTAAAAGGTTTATTGGCAACTGGTTTGTTCGGGTTTGTCAGAGAATTTTTTTTATTTTTATAAAATAATATTAGTTGAAAAAATGTAATTAAAAAAAAAAGCTCTGGGGAACAACGAACAAACCAGTTGCCAATATACCTTTTAGACGGAATTACACAATCTGCCGACTGACATGACATCGTTAGGTACTACATAAAGTGACGATATTTAAAATTAGGCAGATTGTGTTATACATAATACGCCGAAACGTCAAGGTCTCTTCATGAAGTGACGCGGCAGATCGTGTAATTTCATGTTTTTACACAATCTGCCGACGCTTCATGAAGGGACTAGGCTTTTCATGAAATGACGGATTTCACTATCAGCCTACGACATATATATATATATATTTTAGAATTTATTTCATGTTAAACTAATATCTTCATTGGCAAATCTCTATTGATATCCACTAATAAGCAAAATAATAACGAAATAAATTTAATTATTATAGGTTATATAGTATATACATCTAATTAATTCGTCACCTTCCTGTTTACCATTAAGAAGAGAGGATGGGTTAGAATTCAAGCAACATTTAAATCTTATGTTTGTACATCCGACGTTTGTTGAAATATAAATTGTTAATGGAGTTGGTTCCGTGGGATGGCGCTAAGGTGTATTGAGGGCCGCCTTGATTATACAAGTAGGCTTTTAGTACATTTTTTCGTCGTTCTTGGAATTGCTTGGGTTATGGCTGCCCGTCGAGTCCTAACAAGGACGAAACGGCCGTCGTGGTCTACCCGCCCCAGGGTATCCATTGAACTTGAATCCCTGTGTATTCCAATATAAAAAATAGTTACACACTTGTCCGATATGCCACTATATTTTGTTTTTCTTTTAATTATTTTCGCGAACACTATAGCATCTTTAAAACATTTTTATGGCCTAAAACTCAAACGGATTGAGCGCATTCTGGTGGGTGCCAGCGTTGATCTGTTTTCTTGTCTGCAAAATGGCAGATGTTTTCGGTGAAAACGCAAATAGCGTTCCCTATACTAGATTGTGGTTGCACTTCGTGGTTTATTTAGTTGTCTACCTTTCGATTATACCAGTGTAACTATCTTTTATATTGGAGTTGGTTCCGTGGGATGGCGCTAAGATGTATTGAGGGCCGCCTTGATTCTACAAGTAGGCTTTTAGTACATTTTTCCGTCGTTCTTGGAGTTGCTTGGGTTATGACTGCCCGTCGAGTCCTAACAAGGACGAAACGGCCGTCGTGGTCTACCTGCCCCAGGGTATCCATTGAACTTGGATCCCTGTGTATTCCAATATAAAAAATAGTTACACACTTGTCCGATATGCCACTATATTTTGTTTTTCTTTTAATAAATTGTTAATGCATAATAATTAAACAAATTTGTGTTTTCTGTTTAATGAAACGTTATAGCGAATAATAAATAATAATGTTACATAATTCAGATATTTTGCATTATTCACAGGTATATGTACCGGGTGGTCAAATAAGCGAGGACGTCGGCTTTATCTCGGAAACCATTAATCGTACAACTTTCGAAAATATTTTTTATGAGTAAAGTGGTCAAGAGAAATTGCTGAAAATTACTTTTAAGTTCCTCATTTCGCCCAATTTGTTTTTTTAAATTCTAAATTTCTTCGAAAATTCCTATATTAAGGTATAACTCTGATTACATAATTGGAAAGCTGAGACAATTTTGCATCATTTTGGTTTAAGGCTCATTGGCGTACCAACCTTGATAAGAGTGGGAGAAGCTATTGAAAGTGTAAACATTAAAATCGCTGTAACTTCTAAACGACTTATCCTATTTTACTAAATTTAAGCTTGTTTGGAAGGGGAAAATAAGTATCTTCAATTGCAGGATCCAACAGTATACGATAGTGTTTAATAAAATTGCTGGAGGGCGCAATTTGTAATAATAAGAGTTTTTTCGATTTTATCCAGAAAATTCAAATCATACGGTATAACTATGACATCATAATCGAAAAGTAGATGAAATTTGCAAGAAAAGATGTAGAGACCGCAGTTTGATATCTTTGTTCGTTTCAGAGTTATTGCCAAAACAATAATTTTTAACACAAATTGCGCCCTCTAGTAGCAATTTTATTAAAAACTATCTTGTACCATTGGATACGACAGTTGAAGGTACTTACCTTTTTCTTCCAAACAAGCTTAAATTTAGTAAAATCGGTTAAGTCGTTTAGAAGTTACAGCGATTTTAATGTTTACACTTTCACTTGATAAGAGTGGGAGAAGCTATTGAAAGTGTAAATATTAAAATCGCTTTAACTTCTAAACGACTTATCCGATTTTACTAAATTTAAGCTTGTTTGGAAGTACCTAATGGTACACGATAGTTTCTAATAAAGTGCTAGAGGGCGCAATTTGTATTAAGAATTATTGTTTTGACAATAACTCTGAAACGAATAAAGATATCGAACTGCGGTCTTCACATATTTTCTTGCAAATTTCATTTACTTCTCGATTATGATGTCATAGTTATACCGTATGATTTGAATTTTCGGGATAAAATCGAAAAAACTGTTATTATTACAAATTGCGCACTCTAGCAATTTTATTAAACACTATCGTGTACTGTTGGATACGGCAATTGAAGATACTTATATTTCCCCTTCCAAACAAGCTCAAATTTAGTAAAATCGGATAAGTCGTTTAGAAGTTACAGCGATTTTAATGTTTACACTTTCAATAGCTTCTCCCACTCTTATCAAGGTCGGTACGCCAATGAGCCTTAAACCAAAATGATGCAGAATTGTCTATGCTTTTCAATGATGTAATCAGAGTTATACCTTAATACGGGAATTTTCGGAGAAATTGAGAATTTAAAAAAACAATTTTTAATTGTGCCCCCTTGCGGCGAAATGAGGAACTTAAAAGTTATTTCCAGCAATTTCTCTTCACCACTTTACTCATAAAATTTTTTTTTCGAAAGTTGTACGATTAATGGTTTCCGAGATAAAGCCGACGTCCTCGCTTATTTGACCACCCGGTACATTATTTTTAATGGTTGTAGATCATATGTTTACCTTTTTAACTGTCAAAAAATTTCCACTTAAATATCATGGCGCCTCAAAAAATTTCCGGAAATTCTTTTAGTTGCCATGGTAACTAGTCATAATTAAGGTATCTTATTGGTTAAAAAGTACTACAGGTGTGAAATTTTCTGCGAAATACAATATCAAACTTTAATTTGAATAATATAGGCACGTCCAAAAAATATATACCTCTAATTTTTTTGATGCCTATTTCATACATCCATATTACACCAAGTATCATTAAAATGTAGCTTAACATTCAAAGTTATATCTTCGAGAAATAATACCAGTTCTGTCGGTCTCCATTGCAATTATGACGCTACTTGCCTTGCTATAAAGACAAGCCCGACCACATACTTAATTATTAGTCATTTTACACATTGTCGTGAATCAATATGGTGTTTGAAAGTGCATTGTTTAAAATAAGCAAAATAATACTTTTCTACAGCGGGATCAGAACAAACAATATTTCAGCCTGGCCAAAATGTTATCAAATAATATATAACATTTATTCTTGGGCAGGTCAAGCATTGTATATTCCAGGCATCATTTTATTTACAGTGGAAATATTTATATTGGATTTTTCCGAAGGTAATTAACATTTTTGTCGCATTTGCCTTAGGCTCAAGTTATCATATTTACCAATCGGAAAAAAACTAGTAGGTACTTTTTATAGTCTCGTCTCATATAGGTATTATTTCTTTATAAATTTAGGAAGAGCACAACCTTTACTCGTGTTATTTTTCTGGATTCCCATGTGGTAAAAAAATGAATTGGTCCTTGTCTATTATTCACAAATTCTAGCGTCAATGTCGTTTTAACTTAATTTCATCTGTGTAGGGGAAGGAGGGCGAATTCCGCGCACCTAAGTAAAATATTTTTTATTTCATTTATCGTTAGCAGTAACGAACTACACAAATCAAATTATTACTAAACAGAATGTGCCCTTGAAGAAAAAAAATACTTATGTGTTAAAAACAATAATTACAAAATAAATTTAGTAAAAGTGGAATAGTAGAATTGCGCGAAAATACCCACTGGGTGAGGTAATTCCGCTAGCATTGCGGGGTAATACCGTTAATGGAAATTAATACACGGTTAACAGTATTTATTTAAAAAAAATGCAAAACTGGTCAATTAAAACTAATCACATAACAAAATATATTTCCTAAGGATGGCAATAATCGCAGACAAATGATTTTGCTGAATTGGAAGCGGTACATGCTCAGGTCAGGACTCAGGAATATCAAATTGTCTTCCCACTGATCGAATTGGTTGCCCAGATTAACCTCGGCGATAGCATAGTTTTTCTAGGGTCCAATTCCCTTTGTTGATCACTCTTTCATATTTTCTGGGCATCTGCAAAATAAAATGAGACCACTCATAAGACTGTCCCGCCTAAAAAGGGGCACCTCAAACTCCAACAGATATAAACAACTTAAGACCTTTAGCCCAGCTAAATGTATACTATGTTTGGTTAAATTTAGTTAAACCGTTACCTTTTTATCATTCTTTAAAAATATTTGTAACCCCAAAGAGGGGCGAAGCCCTAAACACCCAACCTCCAAAAACTGATTAAATTATTTTAATAAAAAACTTCGCGCCATAAGGTAATTTCGCGCGCTCGAAAATGCACCGCCACACTGCGCAGAATTACCCCATTAAACATGTCATCCTTTTAGTCATCATAATTTTGTTAAAACAATAAAGTAAATTAACTTCTTAAGCACAGAAATATTAATTTGCAAAAGTCCGTACTACAATATACTTTTTACCAGCAAATTATATTTTACAATAGCACTCAACTTACCTTTGATTTATAGGCTACACATTTTATAACAAAGCAAATGATTTCACTCTCACTGTCATAAGTCAACCACAGAACTCCAATAAAGAGAAGCGTTATAAACGTGCTAATTGGTCGATGCTGCCGTGACTTTGAAATGACATCAGATAGATGCGAATGTGGCTCCATGTGTAGTGGGTCTGAACTAATGATGGCGGAAGGGGGGTAGGGGGAAGCAACCATATGTTTTCATTTTTTAAAGGTCAAATTAATATTTTGAAATTCAAAATTTGTTGTAAGTAATTTTATAAAAAAATACGTTTTCATTACCAATAAATACAATTAGCACTGCACGATTTGTAATAAAAACGTATTTTTATTAAAAATTATTTATAACAAAGTTTAAATGCCAAAATATTAACTTACCTTAATATCGAAATTCTTGAGCCTTAGTTTTAGTAAAACAAACTTTAGTGTAACTTTTTTATTGCACAAAATCATTTAAATATAGGTACATAATTTAATAAGTATATAAAATAAATAAAATAATATTACAGTTTTTTTCATTCGTATAAATCAACACCTGAAATTAAAAAGAATAAAGAGTTGTGTATTTCATCAATTTCAAACCAGGTCACAGAAAGATGTTAAGGTTGAATTCTTAACGTCATTCAATCTATTGCCAACTTATAACCTATTTCGCGTTGATTTTTTGAGTTTATTATTTTAATAACTAACATTTAAAGAAAATCAATATCGTCGGTAGATTATTTAGGTAGTATCTGATATATTACAAAAATATCAATTTATTTCATTGCTAATTTTGGGAGAATTGTATAGTGAAAGAACAATGAGGGACAATGACATAATAATGTTAAAAAAAATCTTACCCGATATTTTTCGCTATACAATTCTCCTAAAATAAGTTATGAAATTCCTTGATATTTATTAAATATGTCAATTATTACCTATAGAATATCAAGTCGATACTGATTTTCTTTAAATTTTGTATAAAAGCTAGAAAACATGAATAAATCTACGTGAAATAGGTTATAGGTTGGCAAGCATGTTGATACTACCACCTTAAGGGAAAATTAGCTAACCACACAACTTAACAATATCACTTCTACGAATGTTATTTTATTAGTCATAAAATTCTTCAGGTAGTCAATCAACGATGAGCTAACCGAATAACTTCAGTTGTATATAAGCCGTACAATGCCCTAAAAAGTATTCTTAAATATAAACTTTGAAGATCCTTTATGTGATATAATGTTAGGTTTGAAAAGCTCGAGTCTTCTCTCCAGACTTGCCAAAAGTTCTCGATACAAACTCATGATATGATAATATGACATAAAGCATTATTTACATTAATCAGTGAAGAACTACATTCCAAGATAATTGAATTACTTCTGCCAGAGATAAAAGAAAAAAATTGAACAAATTATTTTAAAATAAAAATTTAGAGTCATTGACCTTTACCTGATGGAAAATTGGAACCCTATTATTTTTAGATCCTTAAAAATAGGTATAATGTAAAATATATTAATCCAAAACTTACCCAGACAGGTAATTACATTTTCTTTTTCATTCTCAGCAAGATCTTGAAAACTACCGAGAAAATTACAAAAAAAATTATCGGCGAACCGCCATGATACTCCATCAAAAAGACTGCAAGGACGAACACAAATCAACACAAACAGGTTGGTTAAGAAATGAAGCAATGTGATTGGTTGCCATTGACATATGTATTTTAATTTGAGTCAACCTTGTTTATTTCCTTGAAAGAGACGCCATTTTATGTAGTGGGTGACCATGGTAACCAGTGACTTTAATGACAAGTGACAGCTGCGACTTTTTGTATCTCCGTTTCATACCCGTGAAGTCAACTAAAACTTTCCGTTTAAAATATCGAAATCGTTGCGGACGCTTCTTGTCACAGTGGCTAGGTGGCGGCATATTCGAATTGTTCGCAATAGGGAGCTACCGAAAAATATCGTGATGCGCGGAATTGCCCACTGCGCGGAATTCGCCCTCTTTCCCCTTCCTGGTAATAATGCGCCTTGAACATCCGATAAAACAATAATTATAAACTTCTTTAGTTAATCATGTTTAAATCATTTGTGTTGCTAAACCTACAATACCTTTTTTTTTAAATGTCGATTCCTTGCAGCCGATTTCATAGTATTTTTTTCTGTATATAATAGTAGAAATAGTTGAGGGAAGACTTAGCGCAAAGCTATTTGTCATTTTTAAATTTTCATTTATTAGTTTTTCTGTATTTCTGGCTTAAACTAAGATTTCGACAAGCGGTTTTCACCAGTTTTCTTCGTTTTTAATTTATTTTGTATCTAAATAAATATTTATATACAGTTCCTTTTAAGTTATGAGTATGAGTATTTCTTTCAAAAGAAGTTTCCCCTTCGACCCTCAGTCATCAAAGTCGTCAAAGTTGTACCGTATATTTCAAATAAGAAGACACTTCATTTTTGACGAATCTTTATTTGGCATATTATCGATTGAGAATTTGAAAATTATTTCCAGCAATTTTTCATGGACGATTTTGTGATAAAAAATTAAATTTCAAAACTTCTTGAGAAACGGTTCCTGAGGTATGACCGGCGTTCATTCTTATTTGGCCACCCATCACTGATGTATTTGCGCATTTAATAAAACTGCATGAATAAGTCCTATACCGGGTGTTTCTCAAAAGACGTTCACCCCTATAACTTTTCTGTATTTATAGATATTAAAACGAAATTTTAAGATTATGCATAAGAGATGAGTCTGCATTTGTTCGCATAATTTTCAATTTGTTGGCGCTTCCAGTTTGACCGGAAGTGACCTTGACTTTGATATTTAAATCTGACATCTTGTATATTTTTACTTATTTGGGTTCAGCTATGGAGAACTAGAGGGTAGGAGGCCGATCGACAATGGCAGCATTTTCAAATTCTGTCCCGGTTTTTTGGTTAGTTCGCTATTGGCCAATAGATGCTCTGGCGTCGCAAGTGGGCTGGTGTCGTCTTCTTCTTCTTCGTTTTTTACTTTTACTTTTGACAAATTGACATTTTATTTTCGAAATAACAAATAACGTTTGAGACAACACGAGACAAATAACGTTGTATTGTAATTGATTTCCATATTTATAATGAATATTGGTACAATTTATAAAAGTAGAGTTTGCTTTGTGTCGGGGTGTAAGACAGGATCTTTTTCAGAGAGGAAACGCAGCCAAATAAGTCTCTTTCTAGCTCCAAAGGTATAGCTAGAATGTTTAATACCCTGTATTTTAAAAACCAAGCATCGTTGGAACTTTATACAGGCCGAGTTTACTAATAAGTATAATAAAGTAAGTGTAAATTCATATAAAAGTCCTTATTTGTTTCTTAAAGAACCAATTTAAATAAAAATAGTTATCGCGTCCATAAGAAACCATTATTTATTTGATAGCCCACTTCGAACACGGGCTCCATCTTACGGCGACTCGTAAAGCTGAATTACCGATGCGAATTTGGGACCGAATCCAATGCATTGCGATCGGCCTCCTACCCTCTAGTTCTCCATAGGTTCAGCATAACATTATGAGTGAAATGACACCTCACTTGTCATTTTTTGACGTGTTATAACATTTTTAGGTTTATTTGTTATTTTCAATCTAGAGTGTTACAATTTAATTAAATCCGTTAATTTATAGACAAGTAGTATATGAAAATTAAAATTATGTCATAATAATTGACTTTGTAAGATTCACAAGCGTTTAAAAAATGAAATTTTGTTTTCTTGACGTTTATTCCATTTTTCCAAATAGAACGATGGTGGTTCACTAGGATATTTAAAATGGGCATTTTTTTTCCAACAATTTGATACCATACACTCATACACTACAATGCTATTTTAAAATTGACACTGAAAAATTTGCCTTAAATCCCAATCGCAAATTTAAAAGCGTTATGCATTATTGCTGCCCTCTCTTTTTTAAAGAAAGATAAAGGCGGCTTTGAAAAACAATGGAATGGTTTTGAAAACCAAGATGGTTTTAAATTAAAATCGTAATGTCATTCGTGTATTAAACTTACATTGTAAATCAGATAAAATGGTTAGTTTTACTAGAAATGAACAAATTGATATGCTCCTAATTTTTGGAGTGACCAGAAAAATTCTTTCGAAGCCGCAAGATTTATGTATTGTATGTTTTATAAACTAATGACATTACAACTTTAAATTAAAGCCATATTGGTTTTCAAAACCATTTCATTGTTTTTCAAAGCCGCCTTTATATTTCTTTAGAAAACGCTTTTAAATTTGCGATTGGGACTTAAGGCAAATTTTTCATTGACAATTTCAAAATAGCATAGAAGTGTATGGCATCAAATTGTTGAAAAAAAAATGCTCGTTTTAAATATCCTTGTGAACCACCAGCATTCCATTTGGAAAAATGGAGTAAACGTCAAGAAAAAAAAAATTATTTTTTAAACGCTTGTGAAACTTAGAAAGTCAATTATTATGACATAATTTTAATTTTTATATACTACTTGATTATAAATTAGCATATTTAATTAAATTGTAGCACTCTAGATTGAAAATAAAAAATAAACTTAAAATGTTATAACACGTCAAAAAATGACAAGTAAGGTGTCATTTTACTCATAATGTTATGCTGAACCCATATATATATATATATTTACGGTAATGGTGTAAAACTAAGCCAGACATAGCAACTTGAACGTACATTCCTGATCCACGTTTACAATCCCAAGCCATATATATGGCTCAGGATTGTTTTCCCTGTTAATTTTTAATGCCGCCTTGAAAAAAACCGTTTGAGTTTTTTTTTTAATGGCGTTTGGTATTACGAATAGTCTGACAGAGAAAAAACCGTTATTTTGATTTTTGGGCGGGCTATGGAGTTAATTTTATACTGGTTTAGGTTTGTATGAATCTTAAAAATATAGTTCCTTAATAATGCGATAGGGGCGCAAATGTTGCCGTCAATAATATACGAGTATATATCTGCAAACAAACAAATATAATCCAGTAACAAGTGACAACAATGTAAAAAAATTCAATTAGTCTTTATACGGCGACGACAAGTTCGCTGATATTTAAATTACTTAAGCGCTTATCTGTGTGTGCGCGCGCCATGTCCCAAAGAAGTAAAGAAAAATGCATTTTTGGGAAAGGAAAGTGCTACTAAAGATAAGCAAATAAATATTTGTTTTATAATACAGTTTCCTATATAATACAGTTTACTAATATTTAAATTATAAATTAATGCATAAATGGTGTTTTACCTCAACATAAGCTAACCAATATGATTTTTTTGTTAGTTGCACAATTTAAATATAAATTCGGTCAAAGGTGCATGTTTAATAACCATATTAAATGTAGATATCTAGAACGGCTTTAAGTTAAACAACATACCCCGGTGAAAATACAAAATTTACTCCCTATTTTTAAAAATACGGAAAACGGATATAAGGAAAAATTGTTTAGAATTTTTTAGAAAGATATACCCAAATAGAACGGTGTATTGTATTCTAAGAATTATACCATAAACAATTCAAATGTTTTTAAAATTTTAACGTTTTGCCATCAAATGACACATCAGTACTTCATTCTAATTATCATTTTTTTACCATTTCGGCCAACCAATAATAATTGCAAGGGCTAAATATTAATTATTTTTAGTTTTACGAAAGTAGTCCATTATCTCAGAGTGGAGCTGTTGAGATATGGGAAAAAAATCACAGTCAAAAATATATAATAAGTCAGTTTATTAGGGTGTACATGTTTCGGTACTGGAAAATACGGTCATCAGAACCGAAACATGTACACCCAATAAACTGACTTATAATATATTTTTGTGGAGATGACTGTGAGTTTTTCCCCATAATTATTTTTAGGATTTAGTATTAAAATGATATTACAGATAATGATGTTTAAGCCGTTAAATATTTCAATAAAATTCAAATCGAAAGTTAAATTTACAATTCATGTTTGTTGCAATAATATTTAACTCAACTTTAAAATATCGCAAAATTTTCGTTATAGTTTAAGCTCCCACTGCGAAAATGGTATCCCATCGACTAAAAATTAAAATGTGAAAAGGTGGCAAAACATGTAAAAATTATGAATGATGAAAGAGTTTTGGTCTTCCATTGTCTTTATTTGTTTTAAAACACAACGTTTCAACTGGTAAGTATCTCCAGACGTCTTCAGGCGAATACTAAATAAGTAAAGTAACTACAAGACTATTTATACTAGCTAGGTGTACTGAAGTATAACTGAGGTGGGTGCAGTCATGCGTTCAGTTGGTACGCGATCTTATCCTAAGATTACATGTTTCTAACAAAGGTTTCCAGATATTTCTTATGTCTAATGGTAGTTTACTAAAGCAGCCTGCTGGGTTCTGGTAAATAGCAGCAGCTTCCTTAAACTTTCTTTTTCTCCAGTATGGTTCCTTATGTAGGATTTCAGCTTCTGGCAACAGCATCCAAACTTCAGTATACAGAAAACCTACGCATACAAGTCAGCATCTCAATTTTACATCAAATCACTCAAACAATACGAAACGTGGCATAGTTAAGACCCTCTTGGATAGAGCAATTGCAATCTGTAACTCGGAAGAAGCATTTAAAAAAGAAGCTCACCACATCAAGACCGACCTCAACAAAAATGGCTACCCCACAAAATGAGTTGACACAATATTAGAAAATCGTAAGAATCGACCCAACGCGCAAGAAGCAAACAGAGAGGCACAATCAACACTCAATATTCTTTCTGTATGTCGAAGGAGTTTCTGAGAAAATAAGAAGATTAGGACAACGATATACCATCAACACCGTATTCAACTCGAGGGATACAAGTTAAAAAGATAGGAAGAACTGCGTCTACCAAAGAGGTGCAGCTGACCATGCCTGGAAACATGGTCATCATATCTTGTGGTCAGAAGCTGAAATCCTACATAGGGAACCACACTGGAGGAAAAGAGAGTTTAAGGAAGCTGCTGCTATTCACCAGAACCCAGGCTGCTTTAGTAAACCATCATTAGACATAAGAAATATCTGGAAACCTTTGTTAGTTAGATAGATGTAATCTTAGGATAAGATCGCGTGCCAACTGAACGCATGACTGCACCCACCTCAGTTATGCTTCAGTGCACCTAGCTAGTATAAATAGTCTTGTAGTTATTTTACTTATTTAGTATTCACCTGAAGACGCTGGAGATACTTACCAGTTGAAACGTTGTGATTTAAAACAAATAAAGACAATGGAAGTCCAAAACTCTTTCATCATTTAAGAAACATCATTGTCTCCAACCTTCAAACAGTCATGTAAAAATCATGCTGCTTCCGGCAGACAAGTTAAAATTTGTTAACTGGTATTTGCTTACAAATTTTTGAATTTAGCTAAAAAAAAATATTTTACTTTTCAGAATACCTGCTTGAAATTTACATAATTTGTGGTAAATAATGAAACATTTTCGAAAAAATTTGTCTGACTGAAAATTTTTGTTAATAAATTTATCAGACCTAATTTGTTACAAATAATTTTTTTCATGAAAGTACACTTTATAACACCACTTTGATTCTTGTTTTAAAATAATGTTTAAGATCTTTTAATGCATCTGTTCAGTAAAAAACGTATTTTAATACATAATCTAGGATCAGGATCTAGAACATTTACTTAGAACTGAAATGAAAAATTCTGTTTAGTTAGCAACGGCCATACCATATTTTTGGATTTAAAAATGATGTGGTTGCGGCATTTAAAAAATGGAGTCTGCCGTAGTAATAGCATTTTTTCGCTAGCAGACCAATTTTGATGCATAAAAGCAATCTTAAACTTCATTTTAAAACAAAAATAAAAGAGTTGTTATGAAGTGCACTTTCATGAAAAAAATGGTTTATTATTTACCACAAATAATGTAAATTTCAGGTGTTTTGAAAAGTAAAATAATTTTTTTAGCGACGTTCATAACTTACTTTACTACTTGTCTTACCGGGCGTAACATGCTTTTTACATGCAACCATTTTCATTTCTATGTAGGGTACCATTTTCACTGTGGGAGCTTCGTCTATTACCTTACCTAATAATAAGCACAACAAGAACTGTCTTTCAAAGTTTGGAATCGCTATTTGTTTATTAAAATAATAGAAAAAAGACAAATAATAGTAAAACGTAAAACTTAAATTATCATGAATCCATGCATTGACAAGAGACATTTTGCCATGTACATTATTAGTTAATTTTTTATCAATACACAATATATACAGGGTGAGTCGGGAGGAACGGATCAAACTTTAGGAGCGTAATATAGGGATACGCAAAAACAATTTGAAAAAACCCATATGTTCTTATTCGATAATCATTTGTTTTCAAGTTATAGCGTAATACCAAATAAAGAAAAGTTCATATATTAACGGTTTTCTTATAGTGTTTTTTTAATAAATGTTTAAAAATACCGCCATTGACTTCTAAACATTTTCCGCTTCGTCTACGAAGATGGCCCCCGTTGCTCTTCTAATTGCTTCATGTCTTTCTTCTTTAAAATTGGCTGCAGTATTTCTAATACATCGAATTAGTGCATCCCGAGTGTCCACTTTTAATTTGTACACTTCATTTTTAAACCAGCCCCATAAACAATAATCTAGTGCTGTGAGGTCTGGAGATCTTGGAGGCCAATTAATAGGACCACTGCGACCAATCCAACGCCCTGGAAATGTTTCGTCTAAATGTTGCTTGACCTGACGAGCAAATGTGCAGAAGCTCCATCGTGCTGGTAATACATTTACCTTCTGATATTAACAGGAACATCCTCTAGTAGTTCTTGTAACTCATGTTTTAAAACATTTTGGTAGTTGTCTCATGTGAGGCGATTCTCCAAAATGAAAGGGCCAATTAAATAGCTATCGAGCATACCACACCACACGTTAACCGAAAACTTATGTTGAAAATTACTTTCAACTGTTGCGTGGGGATTTTCGATTGACCATACATGAGAGTTACGAGTATTATTAATACCGTCACGGTGAATGTGTTGCTTTATCTGTAAAAAGTATACGCGATACAACACGATGATTATTTATCCACCGACAAAATTCAATACGTTTAGCATAATCTTCCGGTTTTAGGTGCTGTACATGGTATGGATATAAGCCTTGCTCGTGGAGTGTGTTTAATACTCTTTTTTTGTGGAATCCCCAATTGAGTACCAATTCTTCGTGAGCCGGTCGTTGGATTTTCTTCTACTAAATCCAGAATATTTTCTACTTGTCCTAAACCTTGTCGAGTAGCTCGTTCAGATGTAATGTTGGCACTGGGAACCAAAATTCAAATTATTCCAAGCGGGTAAAAACGCGCTGCTAGTAGTCGTGACGACAAGGCGTATCATTTGTCAGATTTGTGTGTGACATCCACGAAATAGGTTATAGGTTTTCAATAAATTTGATGATTTGTCAGATTTGACATTCACGCGTCAAGCGACACGACCTTAAAACAACAATACAATAACAATAACACACGGCAATCCAAATGCAAATTGGGTCGCTCGGCACCTGTCAGGAGTGTCAGGATGACGGATGACCAAAAGTCATACCCCCTGACGTCATCGGGTTTCGCGTGCTTTAGAGATCGTTTGAAATGCTTTCGACACGCGCGAAACTTTAAAGAATTTTTACCAAGTTATTTTTGATTTTTAAGGAGTAATAATTGGAGAATACTTCTTTCAGGCCTAACTAAATCGTATTATTAAAAAAAAAAATGTAAAGTTCCCTATTAAAGTTGCCCGATTAGTAAATTAAAAATTATGGAAACCAGGCCACTTTTTGATTGTGAGAAAATCCTTTCTGCCAAAGTCAGAAATGTCACAATTAAACTTGCTGATTAGTTAATTATTGTTTAAAATCTTCGTGCAATTCGACATCAATCTTATAAGATATATTATATTATGTCATAATTTTTTTTTGTTAAATATTTGGCTTTAATTACACCGTTATTTATTATTTAAATCAGAATAGTTAAAGTTTACTTTTCCTATATTGGCAACGTTGTACTGGCTTAGTATTTACCGTAGGTGAGCAGATTCTTGTATACTTTGGCTTGGGAATGGTAGGAACTTGCAGATGGCTTGAAACGGTACGGAATTTAGAAAATATATATATGAATTTAAAAAAATATTAACCGATATTTTTCTGTATATATATTTCAAATTTGGCAAACATGAAAATACATAAACCGACATATTCCAATCCTTTTAATTTATATATAAAAATAATGGCTGGATCAGGATTGTACGAATTTCCAAATGGCTTAGTTTTGATATAAAGATCTATATATATATATATATAAATTTACAAGATGTTCCATTTAAAATACCAAAGTCAAGGTCACTTCCAGCCAAACGGGAAGTGCTAACAAATTGAAAACTATGCCAATAAATGCAGACTCATCTCTTATGCATAATCTCAAAATTTCATTTTAATATCTACAAATACAGAAAAGTTATAGGGGTGAACCTGTTTTGAGAAACACCCGGTAGATATCTTAAAAATCTTAATGAAGTTCAGGCATAAGTTGTTAAGTACCGCGTTGTTATTATTGGAATATATTTCCATGATTTACTCATAAACTCATAATAAATAACAAAAAGAAACTTATCAACGCTTGCGTGAATTCGACTGAACTAATTATTACTTATTTAATTTTCAGCGGTATCTGTTATTAAAGCAATGCTATTTATAACACTTATTATTTCAAAAATGATTTTAATTCAAACAAATCCAATGAAGAACTTGATACAGCTTATGATGGAAACTGATTGCAAAAATGTTAACTTGGACAATCAAACCATGAAAAAAATTTATAACGAAGAAATAAAATATTGTAAAAAAGTCGTGCTGGTAATCGTATTTACTATATACTTGTGTTCTTCTATATACTTTATTGACGGTAACTAACTTAGTAGATATTTAAAATAATAAACATGTATATCTCATTTATGGTAATACTTTTCTCATTTCTTTCATTATATTTTTTATACAATTTTTTATGCATTGCTTCATTTAATGATTCAGTTTTGCAGTCACAAAATAACACCAGTAAAATGTAATTAAATAATTTATATATTACTAGTATATTATTTAACGAGCGGTAATGTAGGTCATAACTCACGCAGATGAAGTTTGCAGCATGAGCCACAGGCGAGTGCTGTAATTCATCAAGTGAGTTATGACCATTACCGCAAGTTGAATACTATACTTTATCTACGAATATAACAATAAATATGAAGATAGAAGTACAGAGAAAGAACTTTATTCACATTATGTAATTGACTTATTGACTAGATGATAAAAACGATTGATTTATTGTGAGATCTACTACCTTTGTCATCACTGTCGCCAGATATTTCTCATCAGGAGCTTCGTTTATGAAATTATTAAGTTGTTCTTGCATAAACGTTTTTGCCTTTTTAGCTACATTACTGATTGACGTTTAAGAAACGTACCGGGTGAACAATTAAGAATGGTCGTCGGCTATATCTCAGAAACTGGAAGTCCTAGAGCTTTTAAGTAAAATATTTTTTAATAAAAGTGCCCAAAAGAAAATGTTGGAAATTATTTTCGAGTTTCTAAACTCACCGCTAGAGGGCGTAAATCCAAAATTTTCCATTTTTTGAAGGGTACACCCTGTATGTTTTTAAATTTTCAAATTCCACATAAAATTATAATTATTTTTTATTAAATGCATTATTAGTCTATACTTCATAGTTTCCGAGATATTGACTCTCGAAAAGTGACATTTTTAAACTTTGACAGCTTCTAACTTTCTAACAGCACGTCTTAGAGCAAAACGGCTTAAATGTCCCTATCTTCAATTTTTATTATCTTCCCAAAAAAATCAACTTCCGGTTTAACCGGATGTAACTCGAAAGCAGGAAATATAGTTTTTCCGGTTTAACTGGAAGTTGATTTTTTTGGGAAGATAATAAAAATTGAAGATAGGGTCATGTAAGCCGTTTTGCTCTAAGACATACTGTTAAAAAGTTAGAAGCTGTCAAAGTTCAAAAATATCACTTTTCGAGAGTCAATATCCCGGAAACTATGAAGTATAGACTAATAATGCATTTAATAAAAAATAATTATAATTTTATGTGGAATTTGAAAATTTAAAAACATACAGGGTGTACCCTTCAAAAAATGGAAAATTTTGGATTTACGCCCTCTAGCGGTGAGTTTAGAAACTCGAAAATAATTTCCAACATTTTCTTTTGGGCACTTTTACTAAAACATATTTTACTTAAAAGCTCTATGACTTCCAGTTTCTGAGATATAGCCGACGACCATTCTTAGTGGTTCACGGTGTAGCTGATAATGACCTTCTCTAAGGTCGAAACATGTCCTATATTACTATAATCTAAAGATCCAATATTTTCTTTAATCTACGATAGTGGCATTATGACGTATTTAGCATTATCATTTAGATGTCAATATGACCTTCATAATAGCACTCAGTGCCATTATGAATTCATAATAACATCCAAATGTTAAGATACAAAAACAAAAAGAAAGTCGGTGCAAACTATTTATTTGTTATTATTACTTAGAAAAACGGATTGCATTTATTTATTGTAAACATCCGAAGGGACACTTTCGGATTCAGAATCTACCATATTTAAATTATTTTTGGCCAACACTTTGCATACAATAGAAAATTAGACGGCAATAATGACGTTGTCAAAATCGAAATTGAAACAATCAAAAATGCGGTTACCATGATATCGACTAATATGGACACCTGAAAATTTTAAAAATTACGAAAACGTTATCTGATATCAATGAAATTTAGACGAATAAAATCTATTTGCACTATCGTAGATTAAATTTTGAATGATACACGTTCGATATGAACTTTGTTAATGCAACTTGTGCAACGTTGCACACGTTTCATTATAGTGTTCATATCGAACTAGTATCATTAATAACTATTATTAAACGGTTTATTGGTGTAGATAGACCTTTTTATTTTATTACAGTATTATTTATAAGCACTGCGAGAATGGACTACTCTCTTAAATATTGCTTATAATGAATTTTTAGTATTTTCTTTTTTTAGCATTATATAGCAGTTATACCTTCTTTACAACTCATCCATATATTAACGCAACAATGGAAAAGCCACTTTCAGTACCATTTTGGTTCCCTTTTAACAAAAACCGACATTATACTATAGCGATGATTTATGAATTAATGCATATTATTCAAACTGGTAATTATAATAGCTCAGTGCAAGTTATTGCAATTTCAGGTAAATATTTAATATTATTAGCCCATTAGAATAAGTATAGCGGGAATGAGGGCAGGCAATGCCAATGATACAATTTTATTTCTCCCAACGTTTCGTTTTATATTAAAACTTTTTCAAGGGTCAATAAAAAGCCTTCAAGCCTATATATTCATCATGCCGAATATGATCACACATTTTCTTGAGAACACATTGGATATCTGTGTATATATATTATAAAAATAACGTAAAAATAAGACACTGGCATAAAATGTAAAACCCTTATAATTAAACATATCGTCACAAATCTAATCTACGATTTAAACTTTAACACTAAAGTAATAAACTATAAATCATTTTTTATTTAACTACATCGGTAAATATATAATAAATATAATAACGATTAAAGTATTTTTTTAAATTTATTTGTAGTAACGGTATTTCTAAAAGCAGAATTTAAGATTCTTCAACACTCTTTAAGAAATATTCCACCATATAGAGGAGCGACCAATTTTTTACAAAATATGGAAAATACTACTTATGTGTATCTCAAAAGTTGCATTAAAAAACACCAAAAAATAATACGGTAAGTTTAAAATAATAAACATTTAATTTAATTATATTTTTTTATTTTTTCAACACCCAACCAATTTTATAAGTTTATTAAAGGGAAAATTTCGCACCTATAAATTTCAACCAATAAAAGGCTTTCATTTCAGCTCGTTACTATAGCAACCACAAAACTTACTTCCTTAGTACCCTGGGTGTGTTTACAGCGATAGTTTTTCTGTCAAACGCACAGCCATCTATTGTTTATAATAAATGCGTGTTTAACATTAATAATATAGAAAAAAAAAGCACAAAGTCTTTCTCCACAATTTTTATTCAAATGACTAGGCGAACCTAGAATCACATCGACATGTTTCGAGTGCAGAAACAGTCATCATCAGGAAAACAAAGTGAAAGGCCAAATGCTGATGTTTTCAGCAATAGAGAAAATAATAGTGGGATTGAGCCGTAATGGAGCTTTTAATGGTATACAAGAGGTGTAAAATTGAATAGTCAAAGACTTCAGCATACTGAAGAGTCAAGGGTTACTGCAATGGCACTGTCCTGGGCAGAAAGTGAGGAGAGTAAAAGAAAAATTAGGGAGTTTTTTTAAAAAAACTTATCTGTGAAAATCTTGTCTTGTCTTGTCTTGTTCTTAATGGCTCTGCTCCCTGGGGGCAATTAGCCAGCACATTAGGGGTGATCGTGATGTTGTCTGGTCTGTACCATATTACGACCACTGACTTTTTTTTTTGCGTACAATGCGGTTTGCGGTTTGGACTGCTTAACTGCTGTTTTAGGGGACTGGAGGAGGCAATAGGTATATATTTTCTTATTTCCTGAAGTCTTGGAATAACGCGATTGGCCAACATAAATTCACAAAAGAAATTATAAAATAAACAATAAAGGTTTTTTTTTTATATAATTTATTTTTATTACTGTTAATAAACTGCATCATTAGTTTAATAGTTTTTCCTTCGGGTTGTAAACCCTTTTAAACTGAAGTTTTTTTTCCTTATTTAACCATGTCTCATTGCATGAAATTATGTTTGGTTGTTCATCTCTTATCAACGAAATAGGGTCACCTTTGTTTGCCATGGCGCTTCTTATGTTCCACTGGAGAACTTTTAATTTTATTCTTAAGTCCATTTTTTATTATATTTTATTTTTAAACCTCCTTTTAAAATGGGGAGTCTAGCTCCATTTACAGAGTTTGTGGAGTTTTTGGGGGGGGGGGGGGGGGGCGGCGTAATTTAGGTGTGTTAGCATTAGGTCAATTACTTTATGTTGTTGGTCTTCTGAAATGTTTGAAAATATTTTATACATGTTAGTCACTGGATCATTATCATGAATATTTTGCTGGGCACTACTAGGCATGTTGGTTATTTGAGAAGCATAATTTGGGCCGCTTAAAGGATTACTTGGGCCGCTTGCAGGTAGGAAATGGTCGGATTGGGACAGGTTTGGTCTCGAGTTAGGAAAGTATGGGCCTCTTCATGGGCTCTACGATCGTAGCCCTTTTGGGTCATCTCTCTTTTGGCACTTAAATCTATTGCTTGCCGGTATGATCTTTTATTGTTGTCTACGTTGTTCCTTCTGTGTGCTATATCTATTAGGTTTTCATTTGATTTGTTGTTCTTTTGGTTTAAATTTTGGTTATTTCGGTTATTACTTTTTAATTCAGGAAAGTCTGCCGGGTGGCATGTAAATGTACTATCATTGTAATTATTGTCATTGTAGCTTTTCTTACAAAGCTTATTTGCATCAAAGTATGTTAAATTTTGGAAGGCCATAAGTTTTTTGATATTTTGCTGCCTAGCATATTCGGGATATTTTTTTGATGTTGATTTATGTTCTTTACTTTTGCAGAAGATGCATTTATTGGTACAGCTGAATTGTTGTGCGTTGTTAGTATTGGATCTATGATTCTCTAATTCCCCGCAATTAAAACATTTTTCTTTACCCTTACATAGCTTTTTTGTGTGTCCAAACAAGAGGCATTGGTAGCATTGAGTAACTGGAGCAACATATGCAACCACTTCCAAATTTAACCCATAGATTTGAATGTATTTTGGTAGGGCAGTGCTCTCAAAAGTGACCAAAAGGTGTTAGTTGGTTCATATGTTACTTCTCTATTGTGTTCGTTCACTATTTTTCTGTTCATTCTTTTAATTTGTAAAACTTTCGCTGGGGAACATACGGCACCTGCCGTCAATAATAATTCTTCTTCGGTGAAGCCTTTATCGACTCGTCTAACAATGCCCTTGCATGACACAAAATTGTATGGAATAAAAATTTTGTACCCTCTTTCCAGAAGATTCTTATTGTTAACAAATTGATTTGCAGCTATAAATTTTGTGAATTCCACGCCGATACAATTTAAACCCTTATTGTCTATTTTTTTTTATATCTCTCAAATTTAAATTAAATATTTCCCTTGCGATTTTTAAGTGATTAAATCGGCCAATATTATTTCCCGATTCGGTTGTAGACTCTATATATACCATAAACGGTCCCTTATCATTACAATAATTGTACAAATTTTGTTGAACTTTTTCATTATTGTTATCAGAAATACTTTTTTGTAGGTCAAGCCTTGGTTTTTTTTTTTACATTATTTACCGCATTTATGCCAATGATGTTATTAATTTCATCTCTTGAGGGAGGTTTAAGACCTCCCCCAGGATCTAGAGGATCATTCATCCCTCTATCCTTATTCCATTAGTAACTTAATACTATCAACTGAAAATAAGGTTCCCCTCACCAGGTCCCAAGAGAAACAAAACGCACAAAAAAGGATACAATAACCCCAAAATTAGTCACTACGCACGGTGATCGCAGCTGCTTGCAGCCAAGTGATCTGTGAAAATCATTATTAAAGTAGGAAAAAATCTTGAGTTTTATTAAGGGGGCAGTTTTTAGCACAAATTGTTACTTCAAAATAAATGGAATTGACAGTCTCTGACAAATAAATCAAAACAGAATCCTTGACCACAGATTACAGAAAAGAACTTAGATAGGAAACTGAACTCTTCTAATTGTCAAATAATATTTGTCGCTAGCAGTCGTAGTATTTGCGATCCAAAACACAAGAAGAATAAAATGAAACTGTTTATTGCATTCTACACCTAATAAAGAAAACTGTTTTATCGATATCACGTAGATAACTGTTTTATCGGTGGATACCATTTGCCGCTTTTTAAATTCAAAATTGATATTGCTGGGATTGAATATTAATTTTTTGCCGTTTTGTATGAGAATTTTGGAGAGTTATTTGCTACTTTATTTTTTGAACAATACTGAAAATCGAAGGCGTTACCAATTGGGACGAGCAGGGGAATAAACATTAAGCATGTTTATAGTAATCTTTATTTTATAATGCCTCTAATTAATTTTAGTACAATCGTGTAGACATTAGAAATAAAAATATACCATAAAAATGTATTATGTCCTGCTTAATTTTTATTATTTGACTGGACCTTACTCTTTAATTTGTGATTATAGCGATAATAAAGTAAGAAATAATGTGGCTTCAAAAATGCTGATATAAAGCAGAAAAAATGAATAATTCAAACCTAGCAATACAACAATTTGCTGGAAAATATTAAGGAATCAAATATTAATTTGTATGAAAACTATAGAGAGTTTTTATTAATATTTATTACAAATGCAGAAAATACATAGCTTCTGTATAAAAATCGTTAAAAACTATACTGAAGTTATTTCCCAGTAAGAGTGGATATAAACCAAAATGAACATTGTGATGAGTTGGAGTAAGCAATACAAGAAGAAGAAACGGTCAATCACGCAATGATGATGGGTTACGTGCACTTTTACTAGGAAATTGATAATAATAATAAATTGAGTAAATACAATTAAATAGTGTCGAAGACGAAAAGTATTACACAATAACATATCCAGTATAATCATGTGTAAATTCTCTAGATCTATAAAAAACAATCCTTAATCTATCCATGACCAAGATATCTATAATATTTATCCACATTATAGGGTTCTATTTCCAATATAGTAAGTTAAAAATATTTCTCTTTAGTTTTTTCAGGTTGTCTTTTACTTTTATGTCATTTGGTAGATGATTATAAAGCTTAATACATTGATAGTATGTACTCTTTTAAGTCATGGCTAATCTGCCTGGGATATGTATATTATAGATTTCTTGTCGGATATATTTGTTGTGCTTTAACATATTTACAAAAAAACGATTGATTCTTAAAGAAGAAGAGTATGCATGCATTCCTAAATAAAAATTGCAGATACAATCAAGAGTCAATACTCCTTAAATTTTCCTCTGCATGATGCTACATAATTTAGATGCATTAAAATTCGAAGGGCTCATTTCTGACAAATAAAAACCTTTAACGCTTTAATAATTAATCAAAATAAAAAGCGGAAAATAAATATAGTTTAAAATAATTCTTGAAATTCTTAATATAGACAGAAAATAATAATAAACGATAAACATTAGTTTTATTGTAAAAAAAAGCGTGGGGCGCTTTGTGCTATATTTTTCGTATATCGAGCAGCCCATGCTTTTTTCTCAATAAAACTAATATTTATCGTTCATTATTATTATGCTTTTTTTTTAAGCTAAAAATTTTTTTTTGTATTTATTAACCAATATGAGAATGGGTGAATAATTTTTTCTAAAATACTTATGGGTAATTTTTTAATAAAACCTGATTTCCACGAAATGTTTTTACACTTACAATTTCTGGCATGATGAAGAACTCTTTTACTAGTCACAAAAAGTACCTAATTATTATTAAAAAACATGTTTACAATTAAAGGTCTTAAATACTAAAAATGAAAGTAATACCCAAGAACACCATGTTGTTCTTGCCGGATATTCCTTCATTAACTAACCTTCGAGTTCTCCTGAAATTGTAGACTGTGTTGGAATCGCCCTTTGAATATTCTCTGCAAAACCTAAAAGCAAAAAATCTTCATAAGAGGACAGTGTTCGGGTAATAGAGGGACGGATGGCAACCCAACAAGCCATGACACTTATAATAAAGCCAGCATAGTAAAAAATTGGGACAGCCACAGACACGGCCCAAACGATGTCACTGATAACATAAAAAAAATTGCACTGGCGAAAATCTCAGACTGAGGCAAGCCCAGAAATCAAAAATTTTTCAAGCTACAAACATTTTTACTAAAATATTTTCTACATACCTGGTATAAGCAGAGTCGGTACAGCATTTCTTTTAAGTCCCCTTTTCGTTCCCGGAGTGAAAGATTCATTTTTAACACAAGATTTAAAATTTAAAGTCAAAAACATAGACAAGCGAGTTGCGCGCTCTCAAGGTCAAAAATAAAGCTGCGCGACAATTAACGAACGAAACCACAGCAACGAAACGAATGACACAGAAAAAAAAGGGTTTATTACGAATGATCGCAGATCGCAAAGGACTATGGCGTCTCCTGTACGATAACTCGGAAACTAAAGTGGGCGGAGCCAACTACTGTCACCATCTACAATTTGCGATCTGACATAAAAAATAATAAAATAATATATTTTGGCGGGAAAGCCGAAGTAACCTATCTAAGTTTCTGTAATCTGTGATCCTTGACATGATTTTAGTGGATTGGAATTAAACGGCCCTGGCTTCGGGGCAGGCGAGAACAAACATTTTTATGTTCTTATACAGAAATACATAGTTTAAGGTTTACTTCTGCATTGTTTTTAAATGAAGAATTAGGTAAAAAGCATACCTTTCAACTGGGTTTGCACTACAGTTTTTTTTTGTTGGATACAAAATTGATCTCTCGTTGTTACTAACTTGATTTGGCTTCATTTGTCACCACAAATTTCACTTTGCGAAGAGACACGAGGTAAAGTAGCCACAGTGGTTCTTTTCCCGTGCGTCATCACTTTTACGTCATCAAAATCGTATGAATCAAATCAAAATCACGAGACGAAAAAAGTCAAAACTAAGTTAAGCTCATAAAATGGACGTGCCTGCCTGCCGTTTGACGTACCTACATAATATCCCGAAAAATTATTATTTATTTTAAGTTTTGCCCGGCCCTCTATTATCTAAAAGAAATTGACAAACAAATGTTAATACATTTAATACTATTTTTAAAGCATAACATTTAGAAAAGTTTGGTGTTTTATTGACTATTAAAATCGCAAAAGTCAAATTTTTAACATCCTTTCATTTAAGGGAATTTAGCCACTGCCGTATACTTTTCAAAGAACTTTCACGGTTAGAATATTTAAAATAAATAAATTAGGTATTATAAAAATCCATAAATACTTACCGCCAAAACAGATGGTTGGTATAATTAGCTCTAAAAAGAACTATTTTTAGAAAAAGGAACAGTTTTAAGGCACACAGATTTACAAAATACGAATTAGATTGGCAGATCAAAATAAGGTTGACAATGACGCTCTAAAATACAACGGTTGTCAACTAAACATTTAAAAAAAGTAATTAATTGACGTTTATAGTTTTATTCTTGTCTAGCACATTATATTATTGCGGAATCTTGGAGACGTTCTTTTATGCTTTTATTCAAACTTGTTACTGTAATAAATGAGGATGCAGAGTTATTAACCACGTTGAGTCCTGATCGTTGATTGATGACGCACGGGCAAAGATCCACTGTGGCGACTTTAATTAGGTAATTTAGTTGGGCGAGAATGCCAACATCACCTATAACGAAATTTTGGACAAATGGACACGAATCATCGAGTTTTTATAAACGATTAAGAACATTGCTTAAATCGCGAGAACATTTCAAATTTACTTTTTTTTATGCCATTCATTTTTTGGCGTGAAGTCAATAAAATGCCAAAGAGGACATGTTGACTTGTAAACGGATGTTTTTCAAGTGGGTTGTAATTTTTTTTGAGAGGGCGGCTAAAATCACGCGTTTGACAGACAACGGGAGAAAGAGTGAGTGCGACGTATGGATTTGCTTGTCTAACACACACATGTGTCAAAATTAACCGGATATAATCCTTTTCGTGTTAAGACGTGCAAAAAAGTATGGTAGAAAGAGTTTAAATACATTCCAAGCCATGGGTGGCGGAAATCATTTTTGCTGACAGGGAAATAAATGCAAACAATTAATTTTGCAAAAAACTTTGTTGGAGATCAGTTCTCCAACAACAGGATTGTCAAGTTTTCTCGAAGATCCGCTATTCTTATAGTTTGATATTCAATGTTAAAAGCAAAAAACGAGATTTTGTCAAATTTGCGCAAATTTCTTTTTCTGCTTTTATTAATTTATAAATCAAACCATTTTTAACGTAACACTGCAGGTGTTTCCACTTTAATGAGTGGTATTTGGCCGATTTTTGGATAAAAGGAAGAAATAACTCAATTCTGATCACAAATCACCAGTGTTTGCTCTTAATAATGCCACTGTGTTTAGTAAATTATTGGTTTAATTGTAAGATAAGTGCGACAGAGGATATCTCCGTCAACAGGTAATGTCTCAATAGGTGCATTGTTTCATTAAGATATGTTATAAATACCATAAAAATAAATATTTTTTTTTATGATAAAGTGTTGTGATGTCCAGATATTATTATTTTACCTATTAACAAACTCAAATATCATAACCCTGGTATTTCAAAGTTGGCGCTCGTCGATCTCTATAAAGTTACAGTCAGCTGGAATGATGCTCAAATTAGTGGACGGCCACCTATAAAAACGAAAACAACATTAATACAGAGATCATTTTAGTGTGCCATTTATACAGCCTCATAAGTGTTCTACTGTTTTTTTCTAGGTCAAAGGTTTCTATTAATGAAGAGTAGTGTATAAAATGTTATTTAAATGTTTCAGATTGGTTGCAGACTTTAATGAATCGTTTCGATACATCATGCTTATGGAATACTGTGTAATATCTTTCCTATTAGCAACAAGTTTAATAGATCTTCTGCAGGTATTGTTATATTTATTGATTTTATACCATCATAACATTTATACCTTCAAATATCTTTTTCTAAAGAAAATAATTTCAAAAAGGACGTGCTTATACAAAACACTCGTATACCATAATATAGTGTTATTATTTATTGCCTGATTTATGTATAATATACCTAACAAGTAATTATGACGCCTTGTTATGTTATGCTATATAAATATTTTTATTGAGATGAAAAATTTTTCTTTTAAATTTTCAGTTCTGCATCTTAGAACTAAATTAATTTTACCCACTTAACATAAAAGAAAAATGCGAAAAACATAGTGATAACGCGCTGTGGATTTTCGCTAATTTTAAGTTTAATACCGATATTCTTGCTAGAATTTGAGAAAAAAGAAATATTTTTCTAAAACTCACTATTCTAAATACAATGGATGTTTTGGATTATCGCATAACCTATTTACTAGAAATAAAAGTTTAGTCTGACATCAAGAATTTCACCTGTTTGTTAGTATTTCTAAGTATTTTATAACATCTTTTATTTCTTTTTAGGGCTCCAAAGTTTTATTTAATATCTCATTTTCCATACTTATTACCATACAATTATTCGCCATTTCCTGGAATGCAAACGAGATCATAATTGAGGTAAGTTTATTTAAAGTGGAAACAAATTAATTCTACTTGTAATGTAAAAACTTAAAATTCGTTTCTAAATTATACAATGTCGTATTTAACGGGTGGTATGAGGGCCCCATTTCATTTAGGATCTGTAGAGCAGATCCTGTCGGGGAAAATATAATTATTATAACAGGTTATTCATTTAGACCCTTTTTTATATGGGTTTTTCTTCGCATTCCTCGTCACTGGTCGCATACTGGCATCCTAATTTTATTCAGTATTGCTTGACAGTTCGTCATGGAAAGACTTACACCGCAACAGCATCTCCAAATTGTTCAGCTGTATTACGGAAATCAGCGTTCTGTGAGAAATGTTTTTCGTGCACTTCAAGCAACGTATGGTGTGCATGATCGACCTTCCGAGACTACTATTATTGCCAATACCATCCGCAAATTTAAGGGGCAGTGTACGTTACTTGATGATACGCGACCAAATATACTACATCCAGCCAGTAATGAGAAGAATATTGCGGCTGTAGAGGAGAGTTTGACTAAAGACCGTCAGCAATCAATCCGACGCCGATCTCAACAGTTGGGTCTATCGTATTCGACAACTTGGCGAATTTTACGAAAGGATATTGGTTTGAAGGCATATAAAATTCAACTCGTTCAAGAGTTGAAGCCACAAGACTTGAATTTATGTTTCAATTTTAGTCAATGGGCCCTGGAACAGCCTAATGAAGATCCGCTGTTTTCCCGTCGAATTTTGTTTAGTGACGAGGCACATTTTTGGCTCAATTTCAATAAACAAAATTGCCGGATTTGGGCTGAACCAGAAGAGACTCTCGAACTACAGTTGCATCTATAAAAATCCACTGTTTGGTGTGGTTTATAGGCTGGTGGAATTATCGGTCCCTATTTTTTTTTAAATGAGGTCGGACAGGACGTAACCGTCAATGGAGAGCGTTATCGCACCATGATAAAGCCGACCACTTACGTTCCGGTGGACCTGTAAGGTAGGCCTGTACACGTACACCTGCACAGGTCTACCGGAACGTGTATGGGAGCAAACCTGTGTAGTTCAAAGGACCTGTGCAGGAGACCGGAGCAGTATTGAAAATCGATTTGGTCGACCTGCGCCAGACTGTGTCGTACGTTGGACCGGAATGTGTGTCCCGACAAGCCTGCACAGTAGTGCACAGATCTCAAGTCTCTATTATAATTTTGTACTGAAATAACGTGTTTGTGTAATATATATTTAAATAGTAAGCTAGGATTAGTTGTTTAGTTACGAGTTGTTAAAAATAGCAATTGTCAGTTGTCATCTTGATATGACAAAAACATTATGTTGAAAACATCTTAAGAAGATAAAGTTAGTATTTTTCAACAACTCTAACTAAGACTAATCCTAGCTTACTATTTACAGGGCCCCCGCAATGATATGCCGCGCCCGCGTGCGGGTATCATTTTGGCGCCCTTTAAGTAATATACTTTTAGGATATAAGTACCTAATTTAACACTTTAAAATATAGTATTTTGTACTCAATTAAATAACAGATATTTTCAAACTAAAACTTTATTCTTCATTGAATTAGATAAAAAGACACAACAGAAACTAAACAATAAATCTAAGAGCTAATTTTAAAATTATATAGAGGTTTTTCTAGATTTGGCTGATGCAAATTCATTAATAATATTACTAAAATCAATTTTATCAAGGATATCTTGCTCTATTGCTAAGATTGCTAAACCAGATAATCTTTCTTGCAGCATAGTCCACCTCAAATAATTTTTAATTATTTTTACTTTTGAGAAGGATCTCTCACCAGAAGCAACAGACACGGGTAAAATATGCATATTATATTTGGTAGAGACGAAGTTAGATTGTTTTCAAATATATACTGTAAAATGTAGAGAGGATTTGACGCTTCATGTAATGAAAATAATCTTAGAGCTTTGATCTTATTGAATCAGTCATTTGCTTTTACGTCAACCTCCTTCTTTTCCTGATCTATTAGCTTTTGTTGTGAAGCATGACAATTTTTTAAAAGATCGTCGTCATTGAATTTTAAAATATCACTAAAAAAATCAAAAACATTGTCATAATCAGACAACATATCAAACCTACTAGTTAAATAACTTAGCGTTTGATCAATTATTTTTAAAAATAAATTTATTTTATAAGCAGTTTTTGGATATTGAGGTGTCTCATCGCATATCGCAGAAAAATTTTGCTCTTTCTCAAGTTCAGCATCTAGTTTTCCAGCTTGAGCAAGTATTTCCTCGAAAACTATATGATCTCTATAATTTCTAAAATGTTCAAGTAGATTCTTTAAATAGTTTTGACACACTGTGTGTGAGTGGAGGGTTAAGGATATTGGACATTGTGAGCTGAGAATCAGTTAAAAAACATGAAATTGATTTTGTTATAGTACGTTATATGTTGCAAATTGTTGAAAAAGTAAACATTCAAATCATCTAAAAATTGAAGTTTCGTTGGAAAATTAAATATTTTATATTTTTTTAACACAGTTATACTTTTTTAAACCTTTGATTTGGCGCCCCTTTGGAGTGGCGCCGGCGTGCGGTGCACGCATTGCGCTTATGGTTGCGGGGGCCCTGACTATTTAAATATATATTACATCTTTCCTTTATCTAATAAATAAGTGGAAGCAGCTATTACAGTTTGTACATAAAGTTTTTTATAAAATGGCGTTAAGTACTGAAGAGCAACGTAGAGTAATTGCCGAGTTTATAGAAATTTATAAATTTGAGCCCTGTCTATGGCGAATTAAGAGCAAAGAATACCACGATCCTGGAAAAAAGGAGGCAGCTTATAAAAAATTGCTAGAAAGGCTGAAAGAAACAGACCATACCGCCAATAAAGATGCAGTCGTTAAAAAATTAATAATTAGAAAAGAAAAGAAGAAGTATGAAGATTATATTAAGTCTGGAGCATCGGCTGACGAAGTGTACTATCCTAAGCTGTGGTACTATCATTTATTTGACTTTTTTGCTGACCAAGAAACGCCAAGGACTTCCGTATCGAACTCGGATCCAGATGAGGAAGATTTCTCTGAGGTAAGTTAATTCAAAGACGTAGCAGTTTTTATGTATTTATTACGGTGCGAGCAAAAATTATTTGCATCAAAGAGGGCCTTGCATCTAAGGACGTAATGCTTACCCGTAGAGCTTAATACCTGTTGGGTGTCAGTAACTACCTCAATTAACAATCAATCAGTTATTCCGTCATCTTTGACAGTCGTCACAAGAAATTTGATTCATCGCTAATTTTTCCAATTTCTTGAACAATTCACATAATTGGCTTTACCGAACAGCACAAAACATTTATGGTTGAAGCGGTGAGTGGCAATATAATCCTGGTTTGTGTATGGACGATTTTCACGAGAATTTTCCTAACGTTGCTTTTACTGCTGGGGATTTTTATCATTTCCTGAAAAGAACTGTGGCTGTGTTTGCAAAATACGCCAACAAATTGTAAGATACGCCTGTCCCAACAAGTGGGAAGACCTTATGGAACATGCAGGACTATTCTTAAGAAGCAGCTAAATTTATTTCCTTATAAAGTGCAAGTATTCCAAGAAATACAAGCCGCAGATTTTGAAAGACGCAGGAATTACCCTCAATGGTTTACCCAAAATTTATTGGAAATGCAACAAACAACCCATTTTATTGATTTATTGTTTCAGATTGGGTCAATACAAGAAACTCAAAATTCGCATGTTGCCGATGCCCCGGATTATCCATATGGACATATGGAGTAGTGAAAATCCCCATTTTTTTGTAGAGTCCACATTGCACCCTCAAAAAATTGGTGTCTGGTTAGTTGTTTCCCGAAGAAGAACTGTTGGTCCTGTTTTTTCCATAACACGGTTACAGCACAGCGGTATAGAGACAATATTTTGAATCCATTTGTGGAGCAATTAATTGACGATAAACTCCGTTTTGTATATTTACAATAGGACGGTGCAACCGTCCATACAGCCGCCGAAACTATTAACTACTTACGTAATTTTTTCGACGACAGATTGATCAGTTTTCGATCAGACATTGAATTCCCACCTAGATCACCTTCTTTAATGGGTATGGATTACTTCGTTAATCCTCATTTAAAGAACACTATTTTTAAACATTTCTCCAGAGATGCTGGTCAACACTTGAACAATATGAAGAGACGTGTGAATTTATGCTTGGAGCATGGCGGTGGCCAATTTCAGCAATTTATGTACTTATTTTCCTTTTTCTTTCTGTATATTCTTACTTTGTTAATTTTGTAAACAACAAAAATAAATTTGTATTTGTCTACTTATTTTGTTACTTATTAGTATGGCATATCAGGTCATAATATGAATTTGACAAAATTTTAACCTAGATTTGGTTAGATAAATCGTCCCCATATCATTGTGATCTAAACCAAGTCCCTCGTTTTTTAATCCAATCCCTCTTTGATGCAAATAATTTTTGCTTGCACGCTATATATTTTAGCACATGTTTACTTTATTTAGGTAAATCATTTTTAGGGTAAATATTAACAAAAAAAATTCACACTTTTATTAATAAAATCATTTTGCCATGGTACTCTGCCCTCGCCACAAAAGTAGTGCATGAAATTTTCTCTAAGGTTTTTTGCTATAGCATTCATATTTTCCGGGTTTCGTTGCTCTAAATTTTCCATGTTAGAGTTTTGTGAATTGTATTCATCGGTGATGACAGTTTCTTCAACAGTATTTTCTTGGTCAACGCATTTTTGTGGTACATAAAATTTTGGTGAATGTTGGATGAGAAAATTGTGTAACACAACTGCTGCCATTACTATTTTAACAATGTTCACAGGCTCTACATTAATTTGAGTATGAAATATACGAAATTTGGAAGCCAATATTCCAAACGCATTTTCGATTATATGCCTTGCACGAGACAATCTGTAGTTACATTTTTTTTGTGTGAAGCCCGCTTGTCGCCAGGGTTTCATCATATCAGTGCGTAAAGCAAAAGCGTCGTCTGCGACCAAAAAAATACGGAAGATTTCTACCGCTTTCTTTGACATGTTCTGCGCTTGGAATATGTCATTGTAATTCACCTATATTTAACATTTCAAAAAATTTTATATTTTGGAGGACACCACCGTCTGAAATTCTTCCATTGGTTCCAAAATCCACTAAAATAAATTGATTTGTGGCATTTATACAATTCCCAAAAGAACCATACTGTGCCGGCCTTTATAATTAAAAAAATTAGATCCACTACCAGCTGGTGGAATGATATCAATGGGTGTTTCTTTCAAAAGCGTACCTATTTCCTATCAACAATTTTAGAAAATTCAAATTTGAAAATTTTATTTTATATAAGTATTTTCTCCTTTAGTTTTATTAACTTGTTAATAAAAACCTAGTGGTCATAAATCTAGGTTACGATTTAAGAAAAAAAAACAGCAATTTTTAAGAAGCAACTTCACGGAGGTGAGAGGTTTTAAACGGTAAAGAGGATTCTAGGGACACTACCTAAAAATCACTTTCGTTTTTTAGTATTACGTTAACTAAATCTGAAAACAAGTTGTAAGACGTAAGAAAAACCTTAATTTACCAGATGAAAAACAACCAAATCTAGAATAAACCTATTTTATTATTTATGCTTACAAAATATATTATATAGGAAAGGAAACCTTGTGATTATATTTTAAATAGAAACCGTTTTAATTAATAATAATTATCAACTATAATAATTTAACATAAATTTTCTACCCTGGGAATTTTAAAAACATGTTAACCACGTTTAAATTCTGGATCCTGAAGTACAGCTACTTATATGATTATTTAAAATACTGGACTCATCCGACACGTAAAATTTGTGTATCTTTTTTCTAATCTCTGTGGAAAGTGATTTTGGATGAGTTCTAGGTTGTTTTCTAAAAAGACAGTGACTGTACTTGTTTCTGAAATTTTTTTTTTTTATTAAATGGCCCGAAATAGCACCTACTAGCTTCTCTTTCCCTTAGATGTTTTCTGATTGCGAAAATTTTCTTTAATTTGATCCCCAAGCACTTCTCCAAAAAGTAGTTTTCTTTTAACATTTACAGCCATATTAGGGGATCTTAGAACATTTGTAATTCGAGTGTTAGAGCTGTTGATCTTAGCTTTATTTCTTATGCGCTGTAATCTCTTTTTATATTTTTCTTTTTTTATTTGTTCTTTTCGTAGCTGGTTCTTAAGTTTCAATATTTGGTTTTTAAGTTTTTGTCTATTTCTTCTTGCTTTTCGCTTTCCTGCAATGTTTCTTCCGGATGGACGTGGGGTTTCATCGGCATTTACAGTAGTAGGTGTGATCGCAGCAATATAATTGAACTGTGTGGGTGATAATGGGGGTGTATCTGCAAGAAACCTTTGCACATTTCTATGTAATGTAATTTTTTTTTTTATCATAACTTTTCTTGCTTCGTATTCTCCATTGTTTTCTTACTTTCCTTTGTTCTCGCTCGTTAAGGTCGGATATAAACTTAATTTTTCCCCCAGCTTTTCGTCTTTGGTATCTTTCTCTCTCTCTTTCTTTGTACGCCTCATGTTTTTCTGGGTCATTTTTAATTTTTTCCCTTAATCTTTGCATAGTATCTTTTTTCTTTTCATTTCGTAATTTACGCTCCTTCTCGCTAAGTTTATTTACTTTCTGTTTTTTTTTCTCAATTCTGGACTTTCCATTTTGCCCTTGAAATAATAATTTACTCTATTGTGGCTAATTTACTGTGTGTACTGTAATTTGACATTCCTAAGCTAAATTATCACTTCTGTGGTAAGTACCTCACAGCCGTGAATAATGTATAGTAGGTAACGGTCGTGAGACCACGGAAGTGAGAATTTTTAAAGGTTTAATGGCGGTAAATAATTTACTAACAATTTAAATTTGGCGGGTTTGTAGAATTTATAACGTTAATAATAAAGCAAAAGATTAACATAATTAGTTATTATTTTTTTCTTCAATTATCATTTTAAAATAGTACAACGGTAATGAGAAAATTGAACTTACCTCACACCACTAAAAGCACTTTTTTAACTAAAATTTTCCAGATGCTACCAATCACGTGCCGTCACCTTGACTGTCGAACGTAGACTGAACGGTTGAACAGTTTAAGCAAGCATAAACACCATTCGCGCCACCTTACAGTTTTTATTGGCACTTTAATTTGCATTCACGGTAGTGATAAAAAAATATGGGGACAACACCATTTATAGTAAAAATCGGTTATTGGGGTTATTATTTGAAAGAATAATACACTAAATTAAAAATATTTTGAGTTTATGTATACAAACTATAAAATATAGGTATTAAAATTTAATTGATAATCAGACTTGCCAGAAACGATGGAACTGTTCAACCTACAGTAGGGGACATGGTACGGTAGTGAGAATTGGGCTGTTGAGATAAAAAAAAATAAAAAGGGAAATAAATTATTCTCATACTTATATGTGGCCTAATTGTATATACTCTTAAAGCTTTATTTAAGCCGTAAAATGTTTTATTTTTCCTGTTAATAATTCAGATTCCAAGCGGGGACTAAAAGAGGTACGTTTTTGGGAGAAACACCCCAATATGTTTACCGTCGATTGCGCCCAAGCAGTGTGGAAAGTTCCATAGTTCTTCAAATTGTTGTGCTATTTCTTTTCATTCGTCTTGGCTGTTCGGAAACTGAAAAAAAAGAACAATTAATTAATAATTTTTAACAACCCATTTTATTGATTTATTGTTTCAGATTGGGTCAATACAAGAAACTCAAAATTCGCATGTTGCCGATGCCCCGGATTATCCATCTCGCCAAGGACCGTCTACAACAGACAACACCGAAAATGAAAATATTCCATGTTCCTCACGAAAAAGTACCACTGGTACTTCAAAGGCCAGACCAGGTAAACGAAACCAAGATTCTTTGACCAATGATGTTCTGACGACTGTGCAAGAACATTTCAAGCATCCACATATACAATAAGACCATGTTGACATTTTTGGAAAAAGTGTTGATATAAAACTTAGGAAAGTGAACAAAAGACAAAGCCTAATTGCAAAAAAATTAATTAACGATGTTATTTTCGAGGCCGACCTTCGAAACCTTACACTACAACATACTTTATAATAATAATAATAATTGTTTTTATTGTGGAAAAGAGTAAAATACAATAAATCATTAAGGCAAAAAGAAAATAGAGAGTTATACAACTTTCTTACAAGGGCAGAGTTCGCACTCATTTGTCTGAACAGTGAGCAGCGCTTTTACACGTATGCGTTAACATGCAGGACACATCTGACGCAAGAATTCGTAGTGTGCAGCAATATCAGCCAGCTATGTTTTCACGCCACTCAGTTTCGTATCCTTCATCACATTCCTCCAGTTCTAGCCTTATTATTACCACTGCTCCAAGTCTAAGTGCAAATTATTTGCAGTACAACCAATCAGAAACAGCACAACTACAGCCAAACCCACAATACACTTTTCAGGATTCTTAATCTCAGCAGTTCTCTCCGATTAGTCCCGCACAACATTGTTCTCGATTTCAAGAAAAGCAACAACCTTCTGAAAATATAGTGCTTTTGGAGTCTAGCAAAGGAGACGCTGCTACAAACTTTACAAGTAACATTTAATATTATTACAACTATGATTATGAATAAATACGTATTGCTAAATAATACTTGTTTGTCTTATTAACTTACCTTTAAGTATCTTGCACCAAGAGCTTTGTACAAAGCAGCACATGTTTCGGGAATTATTTTACCAAGAGCTTGAGGTGAAATAATTGCAGAGTATTTTATGCCTTCATAACTTCTTCCTGTGGCTAGGAATCTTAAAGTTACACTTTAACTCTGATGAGGTAAAATACAATTTCTCATTACTGTATCCTTCTTTGTAATAAAAGGACCAACCATAGAAAGCATCTTAAGTAAGTTTCCTTGTCGAATTGTAAATAGTTTCGGAAAACTTTGGCTTCAAATTTCAACTCGTTCAATAAAGTAATATGACTGTAACTTTTTCGCTGTAGTAACCAATCTTTGCACCATTTTTTTCGTTTTTTTTTTGGGTTTTGCACGTTTATTTATAACTAATAAGAGGCCCAGAACGACCAATGCGTCGTCACCTTTTGATGCCATCATCATTATCAAACTAAATAAAATCTAGAATTTGACCTTAGCGTGTGTGGACTTTTTAGGTCTCCGGTATACCTACACAGTTTCGCCTGCACAGGTCTACTCAACTCAAGTTTTATGATATTACAGGTTGTCTTTACCTATCGACCTAAAAACAAACCAGGCTAAGGAGTTCCAACAAATCGCTACTAAGCAAAGACTTGCCGGTGCCTGTGTTTTATGGGCCGAACGCACAACCGCTCTCTATGATAGAGCTGTTCGAGCTCGCCGCCGGGACTGAACGAGTCGTAAAATAATACAATAAAGCAATTGTTTCAAAGTATTTTTATATATTTATGTATTATTAAATTCAATCAACAGAAAAAATATACCTTACTTATGTACTATAAATATTGTTGCGATAAATCTTGTGAAAAACGCCTACCTATTTTTTTTGTATTTCTCCCTTTGGGGGGGGGGGATTGGGTTGGCCACCGCGCTAGGTATCCGAGTTATGGAATTAAAGGCATAAAAATAAATAAAAATATTATTAAAGAAATTATTTAAATATTAGGAAGTACATTTTATTTACTTGTATCTTTCAGAGTTCCTCTAGTTTATCAAATACTTTATATGAATGCAATTGGTACACTTTTGATAAACAATCAGCTATATTAATACAGATAATGATAATGAGATGCAAGAAACCCCTTGCATTGTCAATTGGACCATTCGGACAAATGACGTTGGATTCAGCTGTCTCGGTAATTATCTATAATCCTATTATATAAAAATGTAAAGAGACATTAACGCCCAACCTAAACCCCTAATTCTAGATCCATGAAATTTCAAAGGCGTCTTCTCCTTATAACGTAGGGATCCACTAAGAAGGGATTCTTAGAAAATAAACCCCTAAGGGTGTAAAAACGGGGGTTGAAAGTTTTATAGAAATTTCTGCATCTCAGAAACTGGTGGAGGTCTAAAAATTGGTGTTCCTTTGATAACATATTAATATATAGTATTTGCAGAATTATACCGTTGACTCTTACTGCCAAAAATAAACTACCTGAATAAATCCTACTGTTTACGCCTCAACCTCTTCAAAGAGGATTAAATGGGATCAGGGTCGGCTTGAAAATGTACCTACACCACATGATTTATTTTTATAATTTAAAATAAATAGATAGGTATTTTTAGTTGTAGGTAGGTACCTATAATAAATGTAAAATAATGATAACAATTATTAATGATAATTGAAAATAATATCAGATCTGGAATCCTATCCTCAGACACTCCCGAGTAATGCCGATAGATATCCCAAAGTCAACCGAACCGGAACAAGCTCCGCCCCCTGCCCACCAGTATAAATACAACCTGCGCCCGAGAATTCGTCAGTCTACTTCCAGCACCGGAGATGGAAGGACCTCTGAAGAAGCTCTCCACTCGTGCTAGCAAAACGTTGGGAAGCAATTCCAACCGACGACGGCCTTTAGACCCGAATGATGATTACACTAGAAAATAATATAATTTAAAAGTTTTTATTAGGATACCAAGTACAATAAAAATTAATTAAATTCTAAAAACTATTAATAATTTATTCAAAATTTAACTCTGTATTAGTCTGTATCACTATCTTAATCTAAGCCTAAACTTATAAATAAGGGTTGAACATTTGTAATCATACAATTATTGTAAGAATTTTCCACCTTAAGTACATGCTCTACACAGTTTTTCCAGCTGTCTGAAGAATTTTTTTTTACTTCGTTTTTAATTAATTCTACTACAGATGCATTTAATGTAGGAGAAATATTATTTCTCCGAAAATTGGATTTTAATTGGTGCCATATTAGCTCAATAGAATTGAATATACAATAGTATGGAGGAAGACACAACACTGTATGTCCATTTTCTGCTGCAAGTTTGCCAAGTTTCTTCAAAATACAAATAATTTTCAATCATAAAATTTTGAATTTCTGCTTTTGTATTATTAGAATTGGGAATGATTTTTGATTGCCGACTATGATAACTAGCATTGACATTACATGACGCTATTTTCAGGTATATTTTTAAGGAGTTCATGTTTAAACCAATCTTCAAAAAGTTGTGCGTCGGTATCTTGATGGTAATCTAAAGAAGAATCTGCTATGTTTTTAGCTGAAAGCAACACACAATTTGGAACAAACCCGTTCTCTGAACCAGCATGTAATATTGTGATTCTTTTGCCTTTATTTGATGGTGCCTTGGTTTGACATTTTTTGGAAGAATCATCTCAACCTTTTCTTGGAGTGTCATGGCTATCGAACCATGTTTCGCCACGGTAAATGATTGGACGATTTTCTTCTCTAAATTGCAGCTGTTAAATATTTAAGTCTCCATTCCCGTAAACGTTGAGATTCCATTAATGTTTGTCTTTTATTAATGCGTCGATATTTAAAACCCATTTTACGTAATATTTTCCTAAGGCTTGAAAGGCAACAAGAGATATTTGTTTCGTCTTTAATCAGCCGCTCTTTGAGGGAAATCACAGTGGATACAGTTTGTGCCTCATACATTTGGTAAATCTTTAAAAATTACTCACCGGAAAACCACGAAAGACTAAAATTAATTGAAATCAGTTTGTATTTATATATGAATCAGGCATAAATTGAATTTGTACCTGGTCCGGCTCTGCTCGAAAAGGTTTTAAAATTTAGGATTTCATTATTTATTTTATAGTCAAAGGGATAATGAGGGTTTATTGCAGTCAAAAGATCAACGGTATAATTCTACAAATACTATATTATGTATTTCGTCATTTCTCAAAATTCACTTAATGGTTGAAGAAAAAGGTGTAGCCTATTTTGAAGAAGGTACCTATAAATATTATATTAAAGCTATATTGCTGAAAATTGGCACTATGCTTACTCTATTAAAATAAGCAAGTATGTAGGTGTTTTCATGTTTTGATACATTTGGCCCTAAAAAAGTATATAGAAATAAATGGGTTTCTAAGGCAACTTACTAGAGAATGATATAAGTAAATACTTCTTCATGTCTTCCTTGCTAAAAATAAAAACAGACAAGTGAAAATCGTATATCTAGTTTCTGAAGCTCGTGGTATCCGAACTTGGTTAACTCTTCAGTTTTTGTTTAGTTTATTCACCACAGTTAGGTTTAAATGTATAGTTGGTTGAATATTGGTCTATAAAATTTGTATAAGATTAAATTAATAATTGAACTTTATACATATAATTGGTTACCCTAAGGATAACAAATGTAAATCCTCTGTATTAAAATAAATTTGCACTTGCTTACTGTTTACCTTTTTCATATTAGCATAGCGGAATTATTCAGTAACTGTGTATTTATAGTGTAACTGCCAAAAATAAAAATTTTCAGCATTTTTTTCTAGTACGACTGCTTCTTATTACTACTCCTAGTAACCTAAATTGTTCAGTCATTTATCAAAATTGTTTCTGTTTTTTCATGTTGAAATTTATAAGTATTTACCCTAAATCACATTACAGTAACGACTTACTTAGCACTTGTCTAAATTGTATTCTCTTAAAGTAAGTATATTCTTACTTACAATGTTAATATTTTAGACTTAAAGTAATTAACAACTCTTAAACTTTGTGGTTCTTTAATCAAAATCACAAACCCAAGAGGTATTTAAAAAAATAAAAAAATTGTGATGATACCATGATTTAATAACATTACCGTCACTGGTTATGTTAGTTCAATTTACTACCATAGAAAGTTTTGTCTTTAAAATCCTATATTATATTGTGTATTATTATTAGTGACGTGCAGTTACATACACGTTTCACTAGTGAAACTGCACGTGCAGTTACATACACGTTTCACTAGTGAAACTGCCTTTTATTTTGAAGTTGATTCTGCTGGGATGGCGTTAGGGTATATTAATAGCCGGTGGACTTTTGCAAGGTGACTTTTAATGCATCGTGCCGTTCTCTGTGGAGTTGCTTTGGGTTATGGCTGTCCATAGAGTCCTAATAAGGATGAAACGGTCGTCGTAGTCTACTCGCCCCAGGCTATTCATTATGTTTGGTTCCCTGTGTATTTCAAAACAAAAGACATTTAATTACTTGTCCGATATGCCACTACTTTGTTGCTTTTAATTGTTTTCGCGTCCACAATAATTATCCCCTAAAATTTTTATTTTTTTTTTGTTTTAGAGAATGAAAATGGCTTATTCGGTGGTGTCGGTATTTTCCACGAATTAATGTTTCTAAATAATAATATATTTAAGGCGCACTTGAACGTTAATATTTTATAATCATAATTAATTTGATTATTGTAATTAATATATATCAGAATAAACTTATTATAATATAATCATAAATATAATAATATATTAAGTATAATATATTGAATATTAAAAATAAGGTGCACATTTTAGTATAGACAATTGATAATAGTTGATTGATTGGTCAATAAAGCACATTAAAAATTTAATTTGATTTTTACTAACAGGAATTTTTTAATATTTTTATCTGATGCCAACTAGCCCGTCTACAATTTTCAGTTCGGGTAGTTATATAGCGTACTGGAACATTATATTTGTTAACTGAGTAATTTTTATCGACAGCCAGTAGCAAAAACCTGTTTTCTTTGTGTTATTAGTTTTTTTTGCAATAATAAAACAGTATTATTACATTTACATAACAATAATATTATAATATATTCAATATTACATTTTATTACAATTTATATTGATTTTGTAAATTCAAAATGTTCTTTATTCACATTAATAACTTATTCAGCCCACAATAAAATTTGTCGCTTTATTTTTAGTTCATTTAAAGCATTTTCTTTGAGAAATATTGTTGATTGGTCCCAATTATATTCTAAAACAATGCATGTACCATATTTATGGGATGTTTGTTAAACTTCTCCAATATTTAAACAATAAATGTCTTATTGTTTGAATCCCCCGCACTGGACTCCCTCACTTGATGTCACAATGTGGGAGAGATAGAGAGAATTAATGTGCGTCGGTATACCTTGTATAGGTGATTTATTTTTTGAGGTTTAAGGGGGGGGGGCTGCTTGCCGTGGCCCACAAACTATCTGGCGGTAATACAAATTATTCCACATGACATAGAAATGTCATATTGTTTATTTTTAATTATCAATAGCGTCGAGAAACCCTGCTCACATAAGTATGTGGTTGAAAATAAGGTTAGGTAACGTAAAGCAATTTCTCGAATTTTAGGGAAAGAAATTGCCTTTTGGGCCCAAAATTCTTCAAGTTCAATTCCTGCCTCGATTGTATACTTACAGTTACCATCGTGTTGCATTTCAATTATTTCTTCTTGAATTGCACCAGCCACCTCAGAAGTATTGACAATCAAAGGAATGCGCATCAGTTTTCGATTACCTTTGTCCTCGCAGTCAAGAAAATAGCGAATAAATTCATTTTTTAAGTTTTGCAAATTGTGTAATGTGCTTTTTATTTTTCCTTTGATCTCACCTCATTAATAATTGGCTTCAGCGTATCAAACGCTGAAAAGTTTTTTCTTTCGACTTTGCTAATCCATAGGTCGATTTTAGCGATAAACGCACTGATTTTATCTTCAAATACAAATATGCATTCCAACTTCATATTTCCTGACCCCTGCAGCTGAAGGTTCAATTTATTTGGTTGTGCAAAAAAATCCACTTAATAAGCGAAATGTATTTGAAATTTTAACTGATCCATCAACTCTTTGTTCTCCTTATTAGTTAAGAATAATTTTACTTCCTCTCTCAGTTCAAACAACCTTGACAGCATGTGTCCTTTGGAAGAGAGTTCATATCAGAGCATAATTTTTTAAAGAGACGAGTGCACAGTGCACTCTTTTTTATAAAGTTGACTACTTTTATAGCTGACGTTATGTATAGTGGGAATCGTCCTTAATCTGGTCGTCGTCGAATCGTTCTAATAATTTTAGAATGACGTCGCGGACCACTTCAGATACTCTCAGGGACCACCGGTTAAGAACCACTGGGTTAGATGAAGAATAATAAATAAAAAATACCATACCAATTTAAATTAAAAAAAAAACTATTATTTTAATTTGAATATTGCAATTTTATTCGGTATATATTTATTTTCTTATACCGAACACGAAGTTAAAATACCGGGAATTTTTGATGAAATACCATATAATCTAGACATCTCTCATCCAGAGTCGGTAAATAATTACATTTAAACGTTTCAATAGAACACAAAATACTGCCATGTATTTCAGAATGAATGAGTTAATGAATATTAGCCCAATAACCCCTACCCCCTCACAGTACAAAAAGCAATCATAAAACCATATTTTTAAATTAGAAACGATCACTATAATAGTGCTTTAAATAGTTTGAAAATAAAAAATTTATTTGCAGAGAGAAAAATAAAATAATTTAGTTTCCGAAATAGTCAATTTTGAGTTTATTCTTCCCGATAACCGAACCAAAGACTTAGAGAGTTTTAGATAATGATATGACCAAATTTTCAACTAGATGCCGTAGCTAACTTTGGCTGTACTCTGACATGTACTAGCTCATAATAAAAATACAATATTAATTAGGAAGATATAATAGTATCGGATAAAAGGAATACGAACTTAATTTACAAGAGGCAAACTGTCTTATGACGATTTGTACAGTTTACCTGGCATTAGCAAGCAATATAAAAGCAATACACTAGTAAAACTAATAAAATTAATGCATGATCTAGTTCGGTTTACGATGCCTGAAGATTTAACACTGTCTTTCTTATCTGTTATGGTTGGTGGTGCAACGCTATTATTCTACAGATAGCCTAATTTAAACAGATTACTACAGTTTTATAGATACCAATTTGACAGTGATTAATTAAAACCGTAATAATTAGCAAACGTGACAAACAAAGGTAGGCTAGAGTGAAGAAATTAAAGATTTTTATAAAAATTCAATTAAATTTGATAAAACAAGCTAGAAAAACGATTATAGTGTGTCGATGCATAAATAAAACTCATGATATCGATTCTTAAAGAGGCTTACCCTTGAGATGCTTGGGGTCTAAAAACGTGGCAATGTGGACGCACAATAAAAAACGGCCTAGGCCTTAATTAGAAAGTATACATTTAAAACAGCTACAAAGTCAATCACACTACGACTTTCTTGGGTAAATTTCGGGCCAAAAATCCACCTAAGTGTTAAATTATTGGGGGACCCAAACTGACGCGTCTTCGTCACCTCCAAAGCAGGGAGGGAAAGGTAAAAATGGCGGGTAATCTGTGAGTCCTGCCAAAAATAACACGCGAAATTCACATTTTCCGGAAGTGATAAATAATATCGACAAAACACAAAAAGAAAATTAAGACTTCAGCCAGTGATGAGACATCGTTGAGCACCCATTAAACGTAATTACTTAAAAACCAACTAAATAAAAGAAATTAATTACATTCGACTTTGGTACCAGGCAAAATAGAACATCTCATTACCCACGGAAGTCATCTGAGCCGAACCAAATTAGAAAAATCGATACTTAAATGTCAGTTGTGACGTAGAAGACGTCAGATTGAATGTAAACAATTCAAAGATTAAATTAACATTTTTAAATCTATAACAGGACATTTCCACTTGGGAAAACCAAAGGGACAGTCTTTCAAGTAAGTAATAAGTCCTAAATAAGGCATAACCTAGCTTTCATGGGTAAATAAGGGGGATTTCGAGGTATTTTTATAAGAGGCAAAACCCTCCTTCTTGTAGATAAAAAAAATAACACTTCTTGAAGTAAAACTGGAGTTTAATAGAAAAAACTAGAATAAAACTAAGAACTAAGCATCAGGAGGCAGCCAATCTATCCTATCGCTGCGCCTGTAAATGCTAACGTACTTCGAATTTAAGCTAAGAAGCAACAGCTGTTATCGAGGAAAGAATCAAGTTTTAGCCCCATAAAATCGAGAGATTTGAAAACAGCTAAAGAAGCAAAAGAGTTATTAAAGAGGTATACCATTAATAAAGCAAAAGCAAGCTTCACTAAAAGCCTGAGTTAAATATTCGAGCAGTTTGACGGAAAGCTACACGAAAACTCAGTTTAAACGTGCAGGACACAACTCAGAGCTTTTATAGGGAAAAGAAAACCATAAAGTCTTTTTCCACAATTTTAATTCAATAGCTAAGCTATAATCTACATGTTTCGAGTGTAGAAACACTCATCATCAGGATGTTGAAGTAAAAATTATGAACAGCTCAAAATTAATAAAACAAAAGAATCCCTATTTAGCGACTTCAAATTTGTCAACTTCTGATAAGCCAAACTAAAGTTGTGATTATTATTACATAGCAATATTTGTCCCCTCCTACACTCCTTAAACAAAAAGGTTGAAAAAAAACCTCAAAAACAGAAGTTATCCAGAATTTTCATGAGATTGAAAATATGCTAACTTTGATACATATTGTTTATGGGGGAGTCGGCTAATCGTGCGCATGTCTTTATTTCAGAGCTTTTAGTTTAGGGGATACGTCAGTATCTAACCCTATTCCTGTATATATTCAGCTCTCAAGAGTTCAAGGAATGCTACAACACACTGGGTGTTCAAAGTAAAGCAAATAATGAAAATCGAACCTCAAATTGACAGAAGAGGGAAATTTTGTTACAAGAGAGCTCTAACGGGTCTGTAAAACTGTATTACTTATTTTATTACAAGAAAAACAAATATTACATAGCAATAAAACCGAATTTACTATAAAGAAAAGTTATTATGTGAATTCTTGACAGAATGGTAAATTTCCCATTCATTGCATTAAGGCTAAATTATTTTGAAAGTCGAACGAAAGAATATGAAAATTCCTGAAACCTTGGTGTCAAACATTGAACATTGGAAAAGTTACAAAAAACTCTACGCTAGTCTATTTGTGTAGAAATCAAAGATCCTCAGGTCCCATGCAAGTTTATGTATAGTTGAATTCACATAAACTTTTAACGCCGTGACATTTCAGTTCTGTCATACTTGTCAAATACTGCAGCAACTCATAAAATATTAATTTCTAACGGCTAAATTTAATTAGTATAATTGTACTGCACACAAAGTATGTCTATAGTTAAATTCACATAAAGTTTTAATACCAAATGTCAAGACTTGTCATTGTCTAGTTACTTTAGATTTCACCAACTTACTAAATTTCTTATACAGCTGAGATTGGTCAGTGTTTTTTCTTTTTCTTTTCTGGAATTGTTCGGCCAACTCTTTTTATTTCTATCTCTTTTTAATCGTATGAAATAATACAAGATATAGTTGAATTCACATAAACTTTTAACGCCGTGATATTTCAGTTCTGTCATACTTGTCAAATACTGCAGAAACTCATAAAATATAAATTTCTAATGGCTAAATTTAATTAGTATAATTGTACTGCACACAAAGTATGTATATCTTGTATTATTTCATACGATTAAAAAGAGATAGAAATAAAAAGAGTTGGCCGAACAATTCCAGAAAAGAAAAAGAAAAAACACTGACCAATCTCAGCTGTAGTATAAGAAATTTTGTAAGTTGGTAAAATCTAAAGTAACTAGACAATGACAAGTCTTGACATTTGGCATTAAAACTTTATGTGAATTTAACTATAGTGAGCATTCCATAATTAAATCCCTTTTATCCATTGAAAATAAGATAGATATCTTAAAATTTCTAAAAATAAAGGCTCTTCTGAAAAGAACAAATTATGGATATAAGCCAAAGAAGTCTTGTATTGTCGATCGAGAAGGATTGTATACATTTTTGACAGAGTCCGAAGGTAGAAATATTAATGAAGGTGATAATGATAGTCGGGATTGTTGAGATATATCGTTCTCAAGAATTATGTGACCTGAGTGTAAAATGTCCAGAAAAATATAATTTTATATTATTAATATAAATTTAGTAATAAGTAATATACCTGATTTCAAAAATGGCATTCCTAGCCCATTACTGCAGACAAAGATAATGCCATCTGCCACCTAAAATTTTTTGAAACCAGAGCAATAGTTCTTGATTATGTCTAATGGTGAAGCCTACACTGGCGACTCCTACAGAAGAAGGTCTGCAACAATATTATCTAATACAGGGGCTAGTGATTTAGCTCTTAAAATACATGGGGGTTGGTAGTCGAAGACGGTTGGTGAAGGCTATGATGCTAATCGACTTTACAAAAAAACGAGGTGGCAAACAAAATTCTTTATAACCAGAAAATAGCGCTTCCTCCGTCATTATTCTTCTTAGCACGTCGACAAACTCTGCAAGAAAACTAAATGGTAATACAACAGTTAAAATTTCCAATCAGCTACAAGAGATGTCAACAGGTTTTTAAATTGCAGTATATCAAGTTGTACTATAAATAATAATCTAAAATAAAATTTGTATAGAAGATGATATAGTGTCAGCGGAAATAATTAAAAGAAAATATTGTGGCATATCGGACAAATGTGAAACTATTTTTTTTATATTGGAATACACAGGGATCCAAGTTTAATGGATACCCTGGGGCGGGTAGATCACGACGGCCGTTTCATCCTTATTAGGACTTGACAGGCAGCCATAACCCAAGCAATTCCAAGAACGACGAAAAAATGTACTAAAAGCCTCCTTGCAAAATCAAGGCGGTCATCAATACACCGTAGCGCCATCCCAGGGGAATCTGGATTGTGGTGCACTTCGTGGTTTATTTAGTTGTCTACCTTTCGATTATTATCAGTGTGACTATCATTTATATTGGAGTTGATTCCACTGGGATGGCGCTACGGTGTATTGATGACCGCATTGATTTTGCAAGGAGGCTTTTAGTACATTTTTCCGCCGTTCTTGGAATTGCTTGGATTATGGCTGCCTGTCGAGTCCTAACAAGGACGAAACGGAAGTCGTGGTCTACCCGCCCCAGGGTATCCATTAAACTTGGATCGCTGTATATTCCAATATAAAAAATAGTTACACATTAGTCCGATATGCCCCAATATTTTATTTTAATAAAATTTGTAGTTTTTATATAATTATTGCAGTCTATTTTGTATTTACTTACTTTATTCTATTTACTTACTTCCCTAGGAAGGTAAGTATTTCTCTAAGGAAGCAAAACTTAATTACCTCCTTCAAATCAGTGTCAGTAGGGAGTCGTTACTAAGCAAGGAGTAGTTTTTAAGGTTTTGCTCTATTACCTTTTTGACATAACGAAGGTATGTTTTGTAAGAATTCGACTGGAATTATTATTTTAACTTGTCGATTTTAGTTTCAATTAATATTGAAAAGTTTAACATAACATAATATTTTACTATTTTCTGACAGGAAGGAGATAATCTAAATATGAGATTTCCAGTTATTGTATTAAAACATAATAAATCTCCTTGTAAATTGGAAGTAAAATAATACAGCAAATTATTCTATGGCGAATTAATTAAATATTGATATAATATCTGCGAAGTAATGTAAAATATTATTTTTATGATATCATTATAGATAGTTAAAATTTTCGGTAATAAGATGGTCTATCATAGAATAATAGGTGGATTATGTTTATGAGTTTACCAGGGATAAAAAAGTGTAAGTTTCAAATTTGGTCTAAATTGATACAAGAAACTTAAGGGGTGATATTATAAAAAAAAAACTTGTTGCTGTTACGATTTTTTTTTCTCTACCTTCGATGCCAGGGCCATTCTCGAGAGGGGCCTATGATTTAACGTAGGATCCGTTCCATAATCCTCAGTCAATAGAAGCCCCCCAAAAGCTATCAACTCTTGGTTTCGCGCATCCATGACCTTCCCACAGGGAAGTGTGTATTATTTCCTGACCACACAAGATTTGCGATGATACATTTTCCACTATTTCTTAGTCAATGCTCGACGTTGGACCTATGTCAAGACTTTTTCTTCGTTCTTTTTCTTTCTATCTTATTCTTTCTTCTTTTTCCTTCTTCTTTTTTCTTCTTTTTAGCCCGTATCTATTTACTCCTGGATATTGGCCTCCTTCCGGGGTCCTTCATACTTCTCTTGGTCTCCCTTGGCCACCAGACTATAAATCTGTTCGTTGACCATTGAATAAAAATTTATTATTCACTGGGCCAGCCCATCGCCGGCGCTGCGCTGTCAAAAAAAGAACAATAAAATCCACCGGATCGAACTAGTTTACTGGCCGTAGAGTTTTCAGTCCGGAAACTTTACCTTCTTATCAAGATAGGCATTCTGCTAATTTAGCTGTACTACTGTACAGGGTCATTGGTTATATTTTGACCGCCCCCTTAACTTTTTGAATATTAAAGATAGACATTTAATTTGGTTAGCAGGATGTAGGTACTAAAGTATATTTTTTTTTATTTAGAAATATTATACAGGGGTCTCAAAAAAGGGTTATTAACCAAAGTTTTTTTTTAATGGAATACCATTTATTTTTACAGAGGATAAAAATATTAGGATTTGTGTTTTTTTCATTATTTAGTATTTGTTAAAAAAAAATTTAAAAAATTACCTTGTCGGACTTCCATTGTCTTTATTTTGATACTTAACACAACGTTTCGGTTAGTTAGTATCTCTAACCGTTTTCAAGTGTAAACTAAATTATAATTCTAAAGCTATTGTCTTAAATACTATCCATGTGCAATGAAGCTTGATGACTCCGCCTACGTGCTTATTGGAGTGTGAAGCTTGAGCTATCGGTTTTGAACAAGAAGAGGCTTCCAGATATTGGGAATATCTATACTTGGTTTACTAAATATATGTGTATTTTGATTTATGAAAGCTGCTTCCTTGAATTTTCGTTTTCTCCAGTGCTGTTCCATGTCCAAAACCTTAGCTTCTGACCACTGTATATTATGTTGGTTAGTCCATACATGTTCCGCTATACCTGATCTCGAAGTTTCACCTCTTTAAGTATGTTTCAGATGTTCATTAACTCGTACGGGAAGAGGTCTTTTAGTTTCTCCAATGTACGATTCGCCACACTCGCAAGGGATTTGATAGATACAATTTTTTGTGTTTTCATTACTGGGGGGTTTTACTTTTGTAAGAAAGCTTCTAAGCGTATTTCCAGATTTAAAGGCTGTTTTGATATTATAGTTTTTGGATATCCTTCTAATCTTTTCAGAAATCGCCTTGATATAAGGTATTGTAAGAAATGCTTGCTCCTCTTTCGTTTCTGCATTAGTTTTTACTTCGCGATTTTAAAGTTTTGAAATGCTATTAATTACAAAAGTTTCAGGGTAACCATTTTCTTTTGAATCTTTTTTGATGTTTGAAATTTCAATATTTAGGTCTTATGGAGTTTGAATGATTCGATCCGTGATTAAGGTATTGCCCGGTGTGAGTGGGTTTCCTGTATACTGAAGTTTTTATGTTATCAGCACTTCGTTTGACAAGAACATCGAGAAAAGGTAGAGTGAAATGTTTTTCTGTTTCCATGGTAAATTTAATGGATTTTCTTATACTATTAATATGTTCCATAAACCGCATCAGCTCTTCGTTGCTGTCTGTCCAGATAATAAAGGTATCATCAACATATCTACGCCAACGCTTAGGTTTAATCTTGGCAGTGTTAATAGCGTGTAACTCGAACCATTCCATGTACAGGTTAGCCACCACTGGAGAGAGAGAGAAAGATAAACCCATTGGAAGACCATCATCCTGGGCATAGAACCTATCTTTTACTTGAAAGTAGGAACTACGTAGACAACACTCCAATAGTTCCATTACTCCATCCAGCGGCAAACTAGTGCGTTCTGAAAGAGTTTGGTCGTCTTGTAACTTTTGCTTGATGATATGCAGTGATTCCCCTATTGGGACATTGGTGTATAAGCTTTTTACGTCAAAACTGACAAATGTGTCTTGTGGTTCTAAATTGACGGTTTTTAGAATATTTACAAAATGGTTAGAGTTCTGAACAAAAGAAAATTTCTTACCCTGTAACGGTTTAATTCCTACAAGCGCATTATCAAAATTTCTCCTTGAGTTAATTAAATTAATTAAAAAAATGTATAAAGAATTTGCAATGACGCAATTTAAAAATAAATTAATACCTGTATCTGGTTGAGCATCTTCTTTACTAGTTTTATGAGGTATTTTTATACTTACTTAAACTACCAATAATTTTTCAAGAAAATATTTGGATTTTTTGCAGGATCAATAATGCTGCTAATGCAATAAAAAATTCTTAGTAATTAAATTTAATTAAATCGATTTGAAAGAAAAAAAACCTATTAAAATAATTATAACTTACATATCAAACGTGTTCTCTTCACAAAAATAAGCAGGCGATATTGTGAAAGCAGAGTTTGGCAATATTTTCCATGCACAAGGAATATGTTGGCAGTTCTGTACCCTCGTGTATAATTATCAAAATGAAAAGGCTTGTATGACAGAGAAGCAAAAATTATTTATGGAAAACTCCAGTGGCGGTCTCACGCACAATATTTGTTAAGGGTATTTTTCATGGAAAACAATGTTAAAATTATAAAAAATTGTTTTAGCAGCTCTAAAAACGACGAGGCCGTCAGTTTATTTAAAACCTGATAAGTCCCCTTGTTGGCGCCTTTTATGGGCGTTTTAATAAATTTGTCCTACACCAGGTTTGGTACTTTAGTAGTAAATACCTGACAAACTTGTTCAGTAAAACGACACACTAAGACCTCCCGGCATAGCGCAGGCGTTAATCGAGCAGATAGGCCCGTACTATGTTGGTTTACGAGTACGTTATAATTTTTTTGTTGATTGATTTAATAATAATATTTTTGGATACTTTAGTACAAAATATTAAATGAGGTTCTGACTTCCTGCGTTCATAACCCAATAGAAATAAACCTAGTTATATATACTACTGTGTAAATAAAACACAAAAAATGTCCGATTTCACTTCCTATCTTGAAACTCTTTAAACCTGAAAGCGTTTCGACCCCAAATGTCATCATTAGAAGAGGATATACAGTGTGTCTACGTAAGTTGGCGGCATATGGGAAACTTTTTTTATTATTAATATTACGAAAAAAAGTTATTCTTTACAAAAAGTTCTGCACTGTCCAAAATGTGATTTTTTTCTCTAGAGTAGGAAAAAATAGTTTTTTAATGTAAATACACAATGAAAGTTATTTTTAATTCTAAACATTTTTTCTTAATAAAAATGCTCGATATTGTCAAAAATCACATTTTTTGACAAACCTCGTATACGACTGATAAAATTTGCAGAACTTTTTATAACTTTTTTCGTAAAATTAATAATAAAAAAGTTTCCCATATGCCGCCAACTTACGTAGACACACAGTATAATACACTTAACGACAAAGTGATGGTACGTAAAATGTCAACGTTAACATACTCTAAAAAAGATAGAATATTACATCAAACTGAACACTATCATGTAGCAATTTAAATTCATGTTAGTTAAGTATATAATATATCTTCTCGCGATGATGACGTTTGGGGTCGAAACGCATAAAGGTGTAGATAGTTATAATATATGACATCATGACAGAAATTTTTATTTATAATCTATGCAACACTTCATCCTGGAGACTTATGAAATGCCGGTCCTATTAACGTACTTATAATGTTATGGCTATTATATTAGGATTACCGCATTTCCTGGCATCCATAAATTCAATTAATCATAATTGTTACAAAATTTGGTTAGCATCTTTAAGTCACAAATGACCAATAAATGATAGATTGACCAAATACCTGTTATGTTAAGATTCCCTATAAATTGTTAGTTGTAATACTGTATGTCAACTGTAGTGAATGTCGAATATTAACAATAATCTGCCTATGTATTTTGTTGTTTTTATTCTGGATTTTCGGTCAATTTTTAATTGGAAACCTTTTTAATTGTTAACGTTTTGGTTTATTTTATACCCATCTTCAAAACTACAAAGAAAGCTAATGTCAGTTTTATTTAAATTATAAACAGAAGTTATTACTACATCTTTTATTTTTGACTAACTACAAAACATCCCTACCCTTTACTTCACATTTTATGCTCTAAAAACTAACATGTTTTTAGCAAAAACTTCTGTTTATAATTTAAATAAAACTGACATTAGCTTTCTTTGTATCTCTGAAGATGGTTATAAAATAAACCGAAGCGTTAACAAATTAAAAAGATTTTCAATTTAAAATTAACCGGAAACCAAAAATAAATTTATTATAATCTACAAATATTATATTATCTCCAAATATTTCTTATTTAAGTTACTCTAAAATATGTTCATTGTTTTAACCAAAATTCTGTATTCGATAAAACTTAATTATGTGTTTTTAGTGTCTCAAATGTGCTTTATATATATACATATCAATATTTTAGCCATTGAAAAATTGAATTATTTGATTACCACCTTTTTAGTTGACAAAAATGATAGCATGAAATGTTTTGGACACTTTTGTATTTTTGGAACATAACCCTCTCAGATTAATTTTTTTTTAAATCGATTAACTGCAGTAGTTCACTTGATATTGGTGGACCAACGTACATACAAACTAATATCTCCAAATATTTTATCTTTTGTCTACTACTCACAATTACAAAATATTTGAAACGATTACAAAAAAAACCTCCTACTATCAGTCACATACCTGACATTAGTGGCGCACTAATTTACATTACTATTAATAAATAGTCAGCAGCTTACATTCGGTTATAGCGCCAAATCACCACGTCAGACTATGACGTCACTAAGAGAGAAATTGTAAGTAAAAAATCATAAAAAAAGCAAATAATATGTAAATATTTCACGGGTCAAAGGTGTTTAACTGGTTGCAGGACGAGAGCAGGCACATGCGCAATTTTCAGAGATACATTAATTTGGCCTCGAGACTCTCCGGTTACCACATTTAGTAATTTTAAAATTTCATATTAAATAATTTCCACGCCGGGATAAACGTCTATATAAAGAGACTACCGTGCGAGCAAAAATTATTTGCATATAAGAGGGCCTTGCATCTAAGGACGTAATGCTTAGCCGTAAAGCTTAATACCTGTTAGGTGTCAGTACCTGAATTAACAATCAATCAGTTATTCCGTCATCTTTGACAGTCGTTACAAGTAATTTGATTCATCGCTAATTTTTCCAATTTCTTGAACAAATCACACAATGGGCTTTACGGAACAGTGGACATTTTTTTCGGATGAAGCCTGGTTCCACCTCTCCGGTTATGTGAATTCTCAGAATACACGCATGTGGAGTAGTGAAAATACCCATTTTTTTGTAGAGTCCACATTGCACCCTTAAAAAATTGGTGTCTGGTTAGCTGTTTCCCGAAGAAGAATTGTTGGTCCTATTTTTCTCCATGAGACAGTTACAGCACAGCAGTATAGAGAAAATATTTTGAATCCATTTGTGGAGCAATTACTTGACGACGAACTACGTTTTGGATATTTTCAACAAGACGGTGCAACCGCCCATACAGCCGCCGAAACTATTAACTACTTACGCAATTTTTTCGACGACAGATTGATCAGTTTTCGATCAGACATTGAATTCCCACCTAAATCACCTTATTTAACGGTTATGGACTACTTCGTTTTTCCTCATTTAAAGAACACTATTTTTAAAACACCAGTTGCAAATTTAGAAAAATTACAAGAAAGGATTATCCAAGAATGTGGTAACATTTCTCCAGAGATGCTGGTCAACACTTTCGAAAATATGAAGAGACGTGTGAATTTATGCTTGGAGCCAGTTTCAGCAATTTATGTAATAATTTTTCTTTTTCTTCCTGTATATTCTTACTTTGTTAATTTTGTAAACAACAAAAATAAATTTGTATTTGTTTACTTATTTTATTACTTATTAGTTTGGCCTATCATGTCATAACATTAATTTGACAAAATTTTAACCTAGATTTGGTTAGATATATCGTCCCCATATCATTGTGAACTAAACCAAACTCTATGTTTTTTTATCCAAGCGCTCTTTAATGCAAATAATTTTTGCTCGCACGATATAATAGAAGAAAGAAAAATAATATTTAGCTCAATTACAGTTTATATTCGAAATAATAATTTTAAGATGAATAAACCCATTGTACACCGGGAATATTTTACGCGTCGTCTTACAATAGAAAAACTATTGTTAGAGGTAAATTTCAAAAAGTGACAAGCCTGTCATAAAATAAATAATAAATTTTCTGAGGTAATGTTACAACAGAAAACAAAATAGTTGATCTGCCTTTGCACAGAAGAATAAATGGGAAAATAAAAGAGTTTTAAACTATTTTTGAGGAAACGTCTTTTATTGTTTTACCCTTTTTTTTGAGTCACTATTCTGCAAAGACTGACAACGAATAATTACTTACTATACTAATAATTTACTTGTTTGTCCTTAAATATGTACCTCTTTATCGGCGAAATGCAAAATGGCAATGTATTTATTTAAAAAAAATTAACTTATACTCTCTTATAGCAATAATAATCAGCTCCGGAAAGTTATTCTGGAAAAATATTGATCAGTTGTTAAAAAAAATTGTACCGAATTCTGCCAACTGGTATATTACACTGTCATCAGTGGTTCTGTATTAGGTTGTTTCATTATTAATTTAGTATTAGATACGCTATGGTTAGTCATTAATTTTATATTGTTTTACCACAAATAAATATATTTTTATTGCTTTTATTATTACACTATAAAAATAATTAATCAAATGGATTTTATATAAATAGAAATTTTCTACGTCTCTGCTAAAACAGTACAATTTACCTTCCTTTCGCGATGGCTTGCCAGAAATTAAGCAATACCTAATACAACCCTTTAATAAACTCTGTATTAAAAAAGCTTTTAAAAACACCATAAATGTGGCTTGCTATAAAAACAAACCGCCCTGAAAATCATTCACCATTTTTAACGTTCTCGTGGAACAAAATGGCGTATAAGAGTGAAATGTTTAAAATTAGTAAAATAATACTATCCTTTAGTGGAGTTTGGCTAAGAGATATGGATAAATGGTCGAAACGTTATCAAATACTGCTTCAAATTATTCCCCGGTTTATTCAAACATTATATGCTCCTTGCATACCTTTATTTATAATTGAACTCTTAAGGGTGTCTACACTGGATATAAATGCAGGTAAATTATAATATATGTACATTTTATAGAAATTTTGTTTCAAAAAATTATTTTCTTAAAAAAAATTTTTAAAGGAAAATATTTCTTTTAAATTTTTATTTTTTAAAAGAGCAGCTATTTTTAGAAGGGCAAGTTTTTCTATAGAAAAATTATACATGGTAGTTTTTAACATGGAATAAATTCAGTAAATCCAGTACAATTTTTTTTTGAAAAAATGCACTGATACTGATGTCAAAATTAGAGATATGACGATGTCGATAATATTATTAAATGACAGCTCTAGTTTTTTCTTGCCTATTTTTAAAGTGCATTCATGAACTAGATGACAGTGACATTTTTAATCAAAATTATTTCAAAAATGTCACGGTATTGTGAAAAAGAACAACCGTTAATTTTAAAATGGTTTGATTATTTTTAAAAAAAAAGTGAGGCCGGAAAGACTCGTTGACCCTTTAACGCAGTTTACGAGGTAAGTAGATATAAAAAACAGGAATTGTGACAACATAAATAATAAACATGAAAAATATATGGCAATATTTTTATAAATATCTATCCGTTTTAGAGACTTTCTTTTGAAGCTTTGGGTGTTTCGTGTTCATTAGACAGTTGAAGTGCGGTCACGAACGTTAACGTATACGTACAAATTGACAGCTACGCATGCGCTGCGTAAAAAATGAACGTTCCGTTACCCGAAGGAACTCCGAATATAACCGACTATTTCCAAAATGCCGTTTTTTGACAAACAGTTCCTAACTTTTTTCTGTGGTTGTTAATGAATAACTTTTTCTAACCACAAAAGGACATATGGTCTTTTTCAAACCTAAAAGACATCTTCGCTTCAATTGGTGCTATTTCATCCAGGTTAAATCGTCCGTAAAGCTCAGCTCTGTTACCCAGGTTATCATTTAAAATTTGTAGCACCATTCCATCATCTATATCATCATCTTCATTAAACTCTCCAAGAATATTAATATCCAAAATATCTTTCATACTATCCTTTTTGCTTTCCTTACTTCTTCATGCAATTTTCTTAACTTTTAAAAAATTACAGAAAAAGGTAATAAATAAAGATAATAATATGACAAAAATGTGAAATTGCATATTTTGCAGGTTACGTTAACGGACACAGAAGATAAGCACTTCAACTAAAACTCTTGTCACCGGCTTTGTCACGTTAACTCCTCAACTAACGTGCGTAAATTTAGAAATTGATTTAGATTTTAGAAATCGTAATAATGTAGCTATTTTGTTATCCCGTGGTCCACATACCATAAGAGAGCGTATTTATGGGATATACAGTGAGGACCTAAAGTCCCCCCCCCTCTAACTTCTAAACCGTTCGGTATATTTTAATGAAATTTTGAACGATAATATTTGAGCAAGTCTTGCACTTTTTGACATACCAATGACAGCTTTAAATGTCAAGATGACAGCTGGGTCCGCTTTTGGAATATTTTTTTAAATGGAACACCCTGTATATTTTTACATTTTTAAATTCCACATAAAATTATAATTATTTTTTATTAAATGTATTATTAGTCTATACTAAATAGTTTCCGAGATATTGACTCTCGAAAAGTGGCATTTTTGAACTTTGACAGCTTATAACCTTCTAACAGTACGTCTTAGAGCAAAACGGCTTACATGTCCCTATCTTCAATTTTTATTATCTTCCCAAAAAAATCAACTTCTGGTTAAACCGGATGTAACTGGAAAGCAGGAAATATAGTTGTTCCGGTTTAACTAGAAGTTGATTTTTTTGGGAAGATAATAAAAATTGAAGATAGGGACATGTAAGCCGTTTTGCTCTAAGACGTACTGTTAGAAGGTTATAAGCTGTCAAAGTTCAAAAATGTCACTTTTCGAGAGTCAATATCTCGGAAACTATGAAGTATAGACTAATAATGCATTTAATAAAAAATAATTATAATTTTATGTGGAATTTAAAAATGTAAAAATATACAGGGTGTTCCATTTAAAAAAATATTCCAAAAGCGGACCCAGCTGTCATCTTGATATTTAAACATTGGTATGTCAAAAAGTGCAAGACTTGCTCAAATATTATCGTTCAAAATTTCATTAAAATATACCGAACGGTTTAGAAGTTAGAGGGGGGGACGGACTTTAGGTCCTCACTGTATAGAAAAGGTAAACACGTTACCATTCGCTTAATACAACTGAACCTTAAACTCATTGATGTTGTTGAAATACCCACTGGTTCATTAGCGGACTGTTTAAAAAAATAAAAATTTAAATGGCGCAAATGTACTGTATCAAATAGACGTTTTTGAAGTCATAGAAAATGTAACAGTGGAAAAATGAAAAAATTATGTTACACACACTAATAAAATAATTATAAATGATATGTCATTGTGGGAACGGGAAAGATTTATCGATGCTTCAGATACTTTTCCCCTTATTATTAACTTGGCCGAATTCAAAAAATTAAATGACGAATGTGATGATGATCCTTGCGGAGATGATTTATTAAAAAACTGTATTTTGTTGTATTGTCATTTTTTATTATATTTTCTTCTTTATGATTTTATAAATAACATGAAGATATTTGAAACAAAATTTATAGACTGAAGCACTAGACAAAATTTATGATTCAATATTAAATTTTATAAATAAGTTTTATTTATTTTTCAGTAAATTTAAATTAATTAAAAATTTCATACTGATTTTCAAAAACAAAATGTTTTATCCAATGATACCTTTTACCCTAAATAAACTACCTATTTCTGACTTTATTAACAGTATAAAAATAATAATTAAAAAATTTGAAAAAACGCGCTTTGAATATGACGTAACGGTCGGCGGTCATTGAACAGACTTTACACACTTGTCCTCTCTGCCGCTATATGTTGCTTTTACAATGCAATACTTATTTTCTAGTAATAGATGTAAGTTTAACATCCGTGGTCAACAAGTTATATGTTTGAACACGCAGCAAACTTTTTTTTCTTGTAAATTTTCTTCTTTTAATGAAATCGTTTTTCCCTGATTTTTAGTGGCTGCTGTTATTAAATCAATGATGTTTATAGTGGTTGTTTTTTCCAAAGTAATTTTTATTCAAACAGAAAAAATTAAGATTTTGATAAAATTACTCATGGAAAAGGATGTAAAAAATGTCGCTGATAAAGATCAAACTATCAAAAAAATGTATACCGACGATATTAAATTTTGTCAAAAAGTGGTGTGTGTACATGTATTTGGTATAGTTTTTACTGGTTCCATCTACATTATCGATGGTAAGTAATATTTTTTTATGCTATTTTTCTGTTAAAAGTACTCCAGATTTTTAAATGCAATTATCGTAAAATAATTTTTGCGGCGAATTAGAGATTTATTATTATACTAGCGTGTACCCGGCATGCGTTGCAACCCGCTGGTATAAATACAAATCCGAACAAACCCGATATATTAGTACCCGGCACGCCACTTTCTGAAATTGCACCCGTGCGAAGCCGGGGCGGGTCGCTAGTTATACATAAAAACCTTCCCCTTGAATCACTTTATATATTAAAAAAAAACCGCTTCAAAATTCGTTGCGTCGTTCTAAAGATTTAAGCACATATGTCTAGGGACAGATGGGCGACAGCGACTTTGTTTTATACTATGTTAAGATTAAGATAATGCATTCATACCCCCTATCCCCTTGCTGACAATGCAAACTTTAATTGCTTGTGTTTAATCTATAGGATTAAAATAGCTATTTATACAATAAGTTGCGAAATGAGTGTCTTTTAGGCACGCGACGTGAAAATTGTCCAACGAGGCAAAGCCGAGTTGGACAACACGTCTAGTGGCTAAAAGACATCGTTTCGTAACGAATTATATACAAGATTTTTTGTAAAAGCGGAGAATTTGATAATTTAAGCTTTTATTAGTATTTTTAAACAATTGAAAAGTAGACTGGCAATCCGTTTCTAAGGCATTGTTTATGCATTATTTAATGTCAAGTTCGAACGTCGCGTTTTGCCTTTTTTCCCGCAAAGTTTTTCGAAAAAATTACTTCAAATGAGTGATATTGACGAGTCTTTGGATATTGAACAAGCTGCTGAAGCTGCGCTATCCATGTTAGTACCCGAAAAATCGAAACATTTATACGAAAAAACCTCCGACAACTTTGAAACCTGGGCCAAAGAAAAACATATTGAGAACTTTACAGAAAAGGTATTACCATATTCTATTACCAAAAATATAGGCAGTGAGGAGGCTCTTATAACCATGGAAACGACCAAAATACTGTATGGTCATTGGCGGTTTGCATTAGTTTCCATGGTTTCGAATAATACGTCACTGCCTATAATATTGGGTTTTGAGTATAGCCTATTTCTTCAAGCTATCCACCACCTTAAGGCCGTCAACTTTGTGGAGCAAATATTCGATGCTCCGCACCATGATTTATCTGAACAAAAACATAAATATTTGCAAATTTACAAACCTTATTGCATTTTTAAAAAGGAAAGCTACCGGATATCAGCCAAAGAAATCAAAAATATTTACAAAGCTGGAAATAGAACGCTTTATAAAACAAGCTGATGATAAAGAATTCCTGCCAAAGTTGTTTTAATCGTTGGAGTATTTGGAGCATGTAGGAGGGAAGAAATCACATTTTTGAAATTAGATGCTATCAAAGATTGTCAGTCGTTTATCAGTGTCAAAATTCCGAACACAAAAACTCATGTTCCAAGAATGTTTACGATTACTGAGGGATCAATAGATGGCATCAATTTTTTAGATCTATCTCGTAAGTACGCAAAACTTCGTCCACTGAATACGACACATCAGCGATTTTTCTTGACATATCAAAGTGGTAAATGCTGTACCATGCCAGTTGGAATTAATACAATTGGAGGTATGCCAAAAAAAAATAGCAGAATTTGTTGGACTCCCCAACACCAATGAATACACTGGCCATTGCTTCTGGCGCAGCTCTGCAACAATGTTGGCAGATTCTGGAGCGGACATGACACTTTTAAAGCGTTATGGAGGTTGGCGATCAAGCTCAGTTGCCGAGAGTTATATAGAAAATTCCATTGAACAGAAAAACGAAATAGCAAAAAGAATCATAGGGCAGAAAGATACGCAAAATACAAAAATAAAAGTTCACTCAGAAGCAGAAGTTAGCATTGTCAGTGCTAGCAGTTTATCCATTCCGACTACTAATAATTACATTGCTCTTAAAGAAGAGAAGCTAGATGCCTCTAGAATTCAGTTCAACAGTTTACATAATTGTACATTTAACATAGATAATAAATAGATATTTTCATTGATTTTAATGTTTCATTTTTACTTTTAGGCACTAGTGCTTAAAACTGTCACATTTAGACACTAGTGCCTAAAAGAGTGTCATTTCAAAATTCTAATCAATATCAAAATATGTCTATTTCGAAACGCTTTCACAAAAAAAATTTTGTAAACTGTGGGTCTTTTGAATATATATGAGCTTATGCTTAAGGGCATTATTTTTCAAATTTAATTTTTATGCAAGTTCCCTATTAAAAGGAAGTCGCCATTTTAAAAACGGCAAGTTGAAATATTAAGATTGCAAAAGTAATTTAGGCGTTAAAATACCTATAAAATGAAGTATCACTCAACCTCCTTTCTATTTATTTATGTTTTCCAAGAGGACCGTTATAAATAATAAAACAGAAATTTTTTCTTCAAAAGTAAGTACCGTGCGAGCAAAAATTATTTGCATCAAAGAGGGCCTTTTGCATCTAAGGACGTAATGCTTAGCCGTAAAACTTAATACCTATTGACGTTCGTGAAATAATGCAAAAGACGCCAACAAATTGTATAAGACGCCTGTCCCAAGAAGTGGGAAGATCTTATGGAACATGCAGAACTATTCTTAAGAAGCAGCTAAATTTATTTCCTTAAAAAGTGCAAGTATTCCAAGAAATACAAACCGCAGATTTTAAAAGACGCATGAATTACTCTTAATGGTTTACCCAAAATTTATTGGAAAGAAATGATTTTTTATTAGACCTGAGATTTTTTCGAATGAAACCTGGTTCCACCTCTGCGGTTATGTGAATTCTCAGAATACACGCATGTGGAGTAGTGAAAATCCCCATTTTTTTGTAGAGTCCACATTGCACCCTCAAAATATTGGTGTCTGGTTAGCTGTTTTCCGAAGAAGGATTGTTGGTCCTATTCTTTTCCATGACACAGTTACAGCACAGCGATATAGAGACAATATTTTGAATCTATTTGTGGAGCAATTACTTAATGACGAACTACGTTTTGGACATTTTCAACAGGACGGTGCAACCGCCCATACAGCCGCCGAAACTATTAACACTTACGCAATTTTTTCGACAACAGATTGATCAGTTTTCGATCAGACATTAAATTCCCACCTAGATCACCTTGTTTAACGGTTATGGATGACTTCGTTTTTCCTCATTTAAAGAACACTATTTTTAAAACACCAGTTGCAAATTTAGAACAATTACAAGAAAGGATTATTCAAGAATGTGGTAACATTTCTCCAGAGATGCTGCTCAACGCTTCGAAAATATGAAGAGGCGTTGGAATTTATGCTTGGAGCATGGCGGTGGCCAATTTTAGCAATTTATGTAAATATTTTTCTTTTTCTTTCTGTATATTCTTACTTTGTTAATTTTGTAATGAACAAAAATAAATTTGTATTTGTCTACTTATTTTATTACTTATTAGTTTGGCATATTGTCACGAGGGCACCGAGTCCTTGATTAAAAGGCAGTCATCATGCTTAATTAACTCTTTATTCACAATAAATAAGCAAATATACATCGATATACTCAGTCTTACCTTAATAAATAGTTGGCTTCTCCATTCTATGGGGGCGGAAAAGTGTCGTGTCGATGTATTTGGCCGGAACGGATGCTGGGCGACGTGCTCACTTGGCGGCGAGATAGGTGATGCAGCGCGCCGCCAGCGCTCGCGACCAAGCCGGCCGGCGCGACTGGTTCCTCCACTCTGTCCCAGCCATTGGGTTAACCAATAGGTGAGGGAACTCAGGCGTTGATGGCTTGGACGCGCGAAAAAATTACCCCTCGTGACACTTTCCCCCCCCACAGAAACAAAAACCCAACGGGTTTTTGCACAATAAAAAAAAATAATGATGAAAGAGTTTTGGACTTCCATTTTCTTTATTTGTTTTAAATCACAACGTTTCAACTGGTAAGTATCTCCAGTCGTCTTCAGGTGAATACTGTACAATACAATATATATTTAAAATACAATACAAGCAGTATTCACCTGAAGACGACTGAAGATACTTACCAGTTGAAAGGTTGTGATTTAAAACAAATAAAGACAATGGAAGTCCAAAACTCTTTCATCATTCAAAAAACATCATTGTCTCCAACCTTAAAAAAAAAAGAATATTTACAATTATTTACAATAAAAAAATACTGGGTTTATACAATACAAAATTTAGTCCAATTAATTTTAAGTTTTCTTTCTTCTCTTCTTTCTTCTGTCTTCCTCCAGCAATGTCCTCGTCCGTGTGTTGTCTTCTCCTGTGGCTGATCGCACGTTGGCCCTCAGTCTGGCTGTTGTTGTGCTGACATCAGGCTTCCTGTGTGGCGAGGGTGACAGCTCCTGGAATCCGGGGTGGATGGCTGCCCTTGGGTGTCTACTCGTCTCCGGTCGCCTGCGGTCCAGCCGGGGTCGGCGCGTCTTAGCCCGTAGTCGCAATGTACATGAAAAACAAATAATACGGATTAAACACTACCAAAACAGGACAACACTTTGGACAACACACTATGTACAAAAAAAGAAAACAAAGAAAAGTCAGTTTGCCCCCTACATTTGGCAATTTTGGCCACCGCGCGGCATCACCTATCTCGCCTCCAGCGCTCGCGACCAAGCCGGTCGACGCTGGGTTCCCCCACTCTGTCCCAGCCATTGGGTTAACCAATAGGTGAGGGAACTCAGGCGTCGATGGCTTGGACGCGCGAAAAAATTACCCTTTGTGACAATATCATGTCATAATATGAATTTGACAAAATTTTAACCTATATTTGGTTAGATATATCGTCCCCATATCATTGTGATCTAAACCAAGCCTTACGTTTTTTAATCCAAGGCCTCTTTGATGCAAATAATTTTGGCTCGCACGATTTATATGTTTTGGGTTTATTGCACAAAAATGTATTATACTTTCTGAAAAACGCATTTAGAATACTCAAATACTCAAATATTTATTTCATAAATTACATATACAGTGTATTTTACAATTCGTAAATGGAGCACTCTAAATTTTTAGCAAAATTTGTGTTGTGCTCCGTTATCTTATAATAAAAATACTTTACAATACTTAGTAACTTATTCAGGTTAAGTAAAATAAAATATTAAAAACATCTACAATAAATGCGCAAGATATATATGTTTACTATCATATATCCAGACCAAGACCTCAGCCGCAACCCAGTGAACATGTACAGATATTTTATCATCTCTACTATACCTTTTGGTTTTTATAAAAACAATATTTTATTTGTCATTATAAACTTTTTAGCCTCCTTAATAAAAATATGTTTCTTGCTAAGATTTCGTATCCTCATAGGTAATGTGTTATAATATTTTGGACCTATAAAAGTAACAAATTTTTGGCATCGCGTCTTTCGATATAAATTTTGTATTATGTGCTGGTTTGAGATGGCCCTAGTTGTGCATTGATGACTGACTTTTTTCTCTACAAAAGAAGTATGGGTAAAAATTATTGACTGTAAGACATAGAGAAGTTTAATATCAAGCAATTTACTGTCTAAATATAACTGTTCAGTCGGATATCTCCTATTTTTTTTTAGCATGACTTTGATGACATAATTTTGCGTGACTTGTAGTATTCTTGAATTTGTATTATTTAGTCCACCCCAAATTATTAGTCCGTATCTAAATATTGTTTCAATTAATGCTTTGTATGTTGCTATTAATTGTGATTTGCCTAAGATATTTCTAAGTTGATAAAAAATGGGTATTATTGATCTTATTTTATTACTTATATGTTGTGCATGATGTTTCCAATTCAGGTGTTCGTCCACCATTACACCCAAATATTTGATAACCTTTTCTCTTTTGATATCCATGTCACACTTACACATTGTATTATTAGACATAAACATGCACTGGTTATAGTGTAATTTTAGTAACTGTGTATCACATGCTGTTGCATCCGAAGTTGAGAAAGCAAGAAATTTAGTTTTAGTATAGTTCAAGGTTAGTAGATTTTTGTCCAGGTACATACGTACTCTAAAAAGACCGATCTCAGCCCTTCTTAGAGTTGTTGCCCATTCATCATCTTCGAAAAGAATCACAGTATCATCTGCATATGAAATAATTTTAGCATTTAATTTCAGACTAAATAAACTGTTAATATATACCAGAAACAGGATTGGCCCCAACACCGTGCCCTGCGGTACTCCCGTTTCTGTTACTAGAGAGTTGCTAATGTATCCCTCGACATTCACATACTGTATTCGCTCTGACAGATAATTTTTAATAATATTTAATGTTACCCCCCTTAATCCCAGTTCCTCAATTCTGTCTATGAGTATTTTATGTGATACAGTATCAAATGCTTTGGCTAAGTCCAAAAATACAGCGACACATTTTTTGTTATGGTTTAAACAATTGTTAACATACTCTATCAATTCGTAGATGGCCAATTCTGTGTTTCTATTTTCCCTAAACCCAAATTGGTTTTGGGATAGAAGCTTATGATTTTCTAAAAAGCCAACAATTCTTTTTTTAAAACATTTTTCAAAAATTTTGGCGATATTATTAATTAATGTTATTGGTCGATAGTTACTTACTTCACCTGCATTACCACCCTTAAAAAGTGGAGTAATAACAGATTGTTTATAGTGACTTGGTACCACGCCAGTTGAAAAGATTAAATTAATTATGTGTTTTATTGGACTTATTATAAAAAGATGTATATTTTTAAGTAGCTCTACACTAATGTTATCCAATCCAGGGCTACAACCATTTTTAAGAGATCTTATGGTTAGTATAATTTCCTCGTCATTGACGGGTTTAAGAAACATTGATTGTGGAGTATTTACGGTGGGTAAATTTAATGTATTGTCTGTGTTATTAATTTTGTTTGCAAGCGTTTTTCCTACATTTGTAAAATATTTATTAAAAATATTAGCCTTGATTTTGTTATCAGTTTCAATAGTGCCGTTTTTATCTACTATATTAATTATTTTTTTTGTTTTTGTTCTAAAATTTGCGGCATCTTTCATAAGATCCCATACCTTTTTTGGACAGTTCTTATTTTCAGATAACTTTTTTTTATAGTAACTATTTTTTGCTTTCTCTATAATTTTATTTAATTTATTTCTATAAGTTTTATATCTGGTTGTAGCATCAACATTATGGTTATTTCTTAATTGTTTTTTTAGGGCGTCTCTATGCTTAATTGAGTTTATTATGGCAATGGATATCCAAGGCTTTAATTTATTTGGTAGTTTTTTTTGTTTTAATAGCTCTGTTGATCGATCAATGCATTGTTGTAGAATAGAAATAAATTTATTATTGGCTGTTTCAGGCTCTTTTTGTGATATTACTTCTTCCCACGTTGTGGAGCTTATTATGTTGGCTAGTTTTTCATAATTAACTTTTTTGATAGTTTTATTATTATTTGGGGTTTTAGTTTTGCTTTGCTCTGTTTTACAAATATTAAGTCCAATTGCATAATGATCAGTAATTGCTGTTTCTAGTACATAAGAAGAGAAATCAGACATCGAAGCATTTTTTAGAAAAATGTGATCAATACACGTGGAACTTTCATTCGTAACTCTAGTTGGTTTGTCAATACACACTGAAAAGCCAAAACTTGCCAGCACATTTAAATAAGTCGCAGTGATTTCCGATTCTTGAAGAATATTTATATTAATATCGCCAACAAAAAGCTCAGTTACATTTCCACTAATATGACGATGAAAGTAAGATTCTAGGCTAACTAAAAACTGATTTAGGTCTGTAGAAGGAGATCTATACATGCAATTGATAGCAAAGTTTCTATTTTCTTGCTTAAAGTCAATCCTAGTAAAAATGAAGTCTTGGTGTTTTATGTGTTCGATTTTAGCTAATTTAATTGTATTTTTTACATAAATAACCATTCCATCATTCTTATTAAGCTTGGCGTTATTATAAAAAAGTTGGTATCCTTGAATGTTATACAGTGTTACATTATCCAAATTCCAGGTTTCAGAGAGCAGAATTATGCCCACATCGGTACTGGATAAAGCCTCTAATAGTATGAGCAGTTCATTAAAATTTTTTCTTAGACTTCTAATATTAAGGTGTATAACATTCAGGACCATCTTACCTTCCTGTATTTGATCCACATATTCCTGAACACTTACCACTGAAGCCTTGGTCTCTGATTCGGTAATCGATTCAAGAACATTCTGAACATTCATTATACCTTTTCATTTGAGCACTGTGCAAGGTAATTAAGTTTTAATTTTACAATGTTAACAATTACTATACCCTAAAAATAAAATAAAATATATCAAATTTTAGTACCTACTATTATTGTATTCAGAAGTATATATAAATGATATTATATTTTTTCCCAGGAAAAAGTTAAATGTATTAAATTCCTAAGTGCATAAAATGCGAGATTATTCACTATGTGTTAATAATTCCTAATAACCAATTGGGCTTTATAATATCTAAGAAAAATTATATTATTATTTTAATTTTACAGAAAATATAATTTTTTATTACTAACAACGCAATCTATATTGTCTTTATATAATAAACTAGTTATTTAAGTCATAAAAAAAGAAATAAGTGCCAATTTATCTTTATTAACATAATAGCGATATCTATTTAAAAGGAGACAAAAAAGTTTAGTCATGTCGAGATTCCAAAGTTATTCCTATGGGTTCATCATCTAGATCGCTAGTAAACCCAACAATTCTTTCAGCCGTTCTGACATAAACAATGCCATTTTTGGTCCATGTATTTTTAAATCCATATTTTTCTGAGGCCTCTGTATATTTATCAAGGTTTTCGGTTGTTAAGTCCTCCTTTATTGTAGTTCCGGATCCTCTCAGTTCCTTTTTCTTATAATATACTTCCATCCTTTGTTTATAGTTTGCAAATTTTATTAAAATAGCCCTTGGTTTATCTCCCGACAATTTGCCAGTACGGTAGCATCTATCAATGTCTGATGACGTCAGATTCATTTTTAATTTATCATTTAAAACATCAATAATTTTGACCTCAATGTTTTCATTTTTTGTCTCTTTTAGTCCAAACATGCGGAGATTTTTGCTACGCGAATATTGTTCCATTGCATTGATTTTTTGTAGGTAACCTTTTTCTTTTACAGCGCATTCCACTCTGAATTCTTGGAATTCCTGTGTTAGGCTTTTAATCTTATCTGTTAATTCTGAAAATTTATCGCTAAGTTTTTCACAGATTGATTGGGCCAGAGACTTACTCAGTTCTTGTACAATAGATTCCTTCTTAAATGCAGCAATAAGAACCTCTTCTACGTCCAGTACAAATTGCCGTTTAATGACCATTTTAAATACTTATTCTTGAAATATTAAAATTCGGGTTTTTTGTTGTTTGTTTACACAGCAGCTCGAAAACGATCTACTCGCTGCGAATCATACCTGAACACTGACCTTATTTGCAGCATGCTTCGGAAGCTCATTTATTTCTTGAATATTATCTATGGTAATCTCTCTCTTTCTTGTATTGTACATACCTAATTTATAAATGCTCTGTTATTTTCTTTTTAGCAATTTATAGTAGTTATGACTTTCATAACACTTATCTTTGTGTCAACGCAACAGTGGAAAAACCACATCCCATGCAGATTTGGTTCCCATTTGACAAAAACAGGCATTACACTATAGCGATGATGTACCAAATAATGCTCATTGCTGTTACGGTTCTTTATAACTGTACTGTACAATCAACAATTATATCAGGTAATATTTTTTGACCATATATTACTTGAAAATGTCACTTACTTTTACTTTTTTCCGAGAGTTTGTCCATACCGTATGCACTTCAGCTAAAACCGAACAAACCCGGTGACCCTTTTTCGCACTAGTTGGTCTAAGAGAGTAACTCGACTAAGAAGTGCTTCTGTATATCCTTCTATTCGAGTTTTGTTTGCCTGAATATTTGATGTCTTCTTTGATCTAATTTAGCCGCTGTCGGCCGCTGTCTGTTGTCCCAGTTGGTTAGGTTAAAAAAGTGAGTGGGTTACAGCTAACCCTTCACTGCGACCATGCGATCTATTGTGGCGCACACCTTGTTTATATTTCCCCCAATAGGTCTAACTTTTTAATGAAGTTAATGATGGTATTGGGAGAGACATTTCTCATGTCATCCGGCAGCAGAGTCACCTCGCCGAATAGGGCGAATCTGATTCTTCCTGTCGGTGCAAGCGCACATTACGTGTTCTGCTGTTTCTGCATCTTCCATGCAGAGCATACGGTGTCGCAATCTGCAGTGGCCGGTGTACAATCCCACTAGTGCTTTAAGGCATGACCTGTTGAGCACTAGTAAATTGTCAGTTAGTTATTTGTTTATATGGCTGCTAATAAATGCTTTTGAGTGTGTTAAACCTGGTAGAATTAACAAGTGTCTTTCCCATTTGCTTTTTGCTTCAGCTAGTATTGTTTTCCTGGCCGTAGCATGAGATATACCTATTACCAGCTCGGGCTCTGTGCGTTTTAGTGCTGCACCTCTCTTAGCGAGCTTGTCGGCAGCCTCATTACCCTTAGCCCATATTAGAGTTATTTTGTTGTTCAAACTTAGTTCGGATAGTGTTTCGTGACAGCTCCACACCGTTTTTGAGGTACACCATCTCGAATCAAGAGCTTTTAATGCAGCTTGACTGTCAGAGAATATTTTGATTGATCTATGTGCATACCGTCGGTCTATCAGCAGTCTTGCATGCATTTCAATTGCATTACATTCTGCTTGAAATATGGTTGTCATAGTTCCCAGGCTGATAGTTAATTCTATTTTTGGGTTTTTGCCATATATTCCGGCTCCAATACCTTCTTTAGTTTTTTAGTAACTTTTATGTTCAGTCCAGGTTCATTGTTTAATGGCACCTCGTGCTATGTACCTAGAGATTCCGAGGACCAATTCAGATTTCGTTCTAGCAAGTTTATTGACGTTTTCATTTCCTGTAATATAATTCGTCACCTGATACCTACTGCAGCTTTAATTTGTTATCTTTTACTCAGAGAAAGTAAATTTTATTATTCATTGTACTTCAGTGCCGATACCTGCTTTAGGTTTTGAGCTATCTATTAACTAGATTATTGCCTTAGGAGTAGTTACTGGTGTTTTTTTTCACAAGTTTTGACTATCGAATGTGGTCTAGAATATTGTCTCAGAGAAATCTAGGGTTTATGTGATCAGATTAATATTTTAAACTCAGGCTTAAAGCGGAGTCGAACTCTGCAGTCTATAGAGTCCCATTTGTGCCTCTCCTTTAATTACTAAGTAGATGAAAGGCCTAAAGTTTTTTCATTATTAAAAACCTGAAAATTTTAATTGTTTATATATATATATAACTTATTTCCAGCAACCGTTTTCTTAAAAGCAGAATTTAAAATTCTGCAACACTATTTAAGAAATATTCAAGCACATACAGAATCGTCCAATTTTGCATACCATCTGAAACATACTACCTATGCCACTATAAAAAGCTACATTACGGAACACCAAAAAATAATACGGTAAGTAGATGATTTAAAAATAAAATGTCAAATAGGGGATTTTTTACGGGGTTAATAAAAAATTTCAAAAATAATCACCTACAAAGGTTGACAAATTAAAAAGGTAGTCAAACATTACTTTTTTTACTTTGTTTGAAAGTTATTCCTAGGGAGAATAAAAAAGTGAGAAACTGAAAAAGTATTAATTGTAGAAATTCGAAAAAATTTACGACTGTACTTCTTTTTAAGTCTACCATAAATGTTTTACAAATTTGATGCTTACAATTAAGATCCTATAAACGGTAGAAGAGACAGGTCGAACAATTGGAAGATTTCGACTTCTTTCGAAAATATTCGAAAAACCGAAAATTTTCGTTTTGGTTTTTTAATTTTCAAACAGAGATGACGAAAAACTAATTTTACATTTGTCTTTCATTTCAATTAATTGATTCAGCCGATACTAGGTGGAAATCCATAATTACAGTATTATGGGATACAGTAAAACATAGTTGAACTTGTATAAATGATTTAATTAATCATTGTCATCTGACGAAGCTACAGTGTTAGCGAAACATGTAATTCTCTTATTATTATATTGGAAATTTACAAGTTCAACTTTGTTTTACTGTATCCCATAATACGGTATTTATATATTTAAATTTGATAATAATTCGACAAAAACAAAACATTGGACCTGTCTCACTTTTGTTGTACTCTCTTAATGATGAGGCTCGAATCTGGGACACCCTGTACAGCAAAATGAGGAATTATTTTTTAAGTTTGATTTGTAGATTCGATTTTTAACGATTTTTGGTTTTTTTAAACTCGCCTTTTGTGTCAGTATGGGATTTTTAAGAAAAGTTATAGTTTTATGTTTAAGTCTTTACATTACATTTCATTATGCCAGTTTTTTATAAAAGCTCAGTAGCGTCATATTCGGGGCATAGATTTTAAAAGACACTAATGATCAAGCAAAGTGATATTTTAAACATTTTTTTGCGATGTGTTTTGATATCAGGATTTACGGGTTTAAATTTTGATATAATAAGGCATTTCCCAAAATCCTAAATAATTGAAATAAAAAAAAGAAAATTGTACCTTTGGTGTCATTCTCTAATTCTAAAGTAACCTTGGTAATGAATTTTTCAGCGCGTAATAATTGCTAAGTTTGTAAAAAATAAAATATTTCTTTTTTAGATGGGTAACAGATTTTAACGAATCCTTTCGATACATCATGCTTCTAGAATACTGTGTGACTTCATTCGTATTGGCAACAATACTGATAGATCTTCTGCAGGTTGGTTTATCTTATGCTCTGATAATAATTTCCTAACGGATAAAACTTTATTGCAAACAGTGCTCTTTAGTTTCCAGTATCCACATAAAAACTATGTAGCAAAATTGTTTGGTAATAATGTATAATTAATTTGTCTTTGGCTACATGCTTGGTAAAACTGTTGTTCCATTACACAGAAAGAAAAAATAATTACTACTTGTTATGTTTCACAAATTTAATCAGTTTCCTGACACGTGTTTCGACCCTTGCGGGCCATTGTCAAACGAGTACAAGAAGATACTAAATTCTACATGACATTAGAAAGGTATTTATATCATGTCATAAAATTAAAATTATTAGAATTAGAAGATTGAATGGTAAACTGTGGGTTTTCCCAACATTTTTAAAGGTACAGATACATATTTAGTCCTAAATTAGTGTGCTAAAATAAGAATTAGGGAAGCGCCTGAAGGTATTTCGGTTTGATTATTAACAACATGACTTTGTTGCTAGTAAATTTAGTTTCCTGCTCTTATTGTGTATGGGTTTTATGTTGTTAGATATTAAGTGCTTGTGTAATATGCAGTGATCAGCCAAACCTGTTTTATTTTGTGTTTTTAAAATAGATGTTTTGTGTACTTTAAGCCTGGTGTCAAAATTTCTACCTGTTTGTCCAATATAAATAGCATCGCAGTTGTCGCATTCTCTTTGGTAGACCCCACTTTGTAAAAGTTTGTTTTTAGTTTCTATTTTAGCATTGGATATGTTTGTGTAAGTTGTTTTTATTGGCTTGTATAGGAATGATATTAAGGTTTTTAGGTTTTTTGGCGATTTTTTGGCTTGTTCCCTGTATTTTATTGAGCAGTATTTTTCCTTAGTTGGAGTGGGATGTTCTTTGTACAGAAGTTTTTGTGTGTTTTGTCTTTGGTTTTTCTTTATTATTTGTTTGTTGTTTGTGGCTATTGTTTTTATGATATCTAATTCTTTTTGTATTGGATGTCTGAGAGAGGAATGTTTAGTGGTCGATGTACCATACTATTGAATGCAGCTAGTTTTGTTTGTTGCGGGTGCTTTGAATCTGCGGGTATGACTATATCAGGAAACTGATTAAAATTGTGAAACATAACAAGTAGTTATAATTTTTTTTCCTGTGCAATGGTAACAATGTTACTATGGTAAAAATATTAATAGAACTCGGAAGATTGCGACCAAGCCATTAGTGACATGCTGCTTGGTTTTAGTGTGTTAGGTTGGTATCTATGATTGACGTATTTTTCAGGATTTAGAATTTTTAATAATGACAATTCAGGGTGTCTCACGGTGATTGTCCATGAGAATATTTCGGAAAATAATGTCATTTGAATTCTGCTAATTTGGATAATGAGATTTTCAGAGACGCACTCTTTAAATGAAATAACAGCAACCATAGGCGACTTCCAGTTATACCGGAAGTTGTCCTAAATACATTTTCTACCCTAAAATATTGGCTCCCCTATTAATTTTACATTAAAATTGTATATTTTTTGATGGTCCTTGTATAGTAGATTTGTACACCAAATTGTATTATGTTCTAATAATCCATTAAATAGTAATTTAGGAAAACTCCTCGTAAAATTCTTTAAAACTAAATATGGCTGTGATATATACTTCAATTATTAAACCATCAGTAATATTTGAATGTGTGAAGATGTAGTCGAGTCAATGAATACATAAAACAGGCAATATTCGTAAGTCCTCAAGAACAGCTCTGATTTTGATGATTTTTTTTAATTTTGTTTTTTTATTTTAATTAAAATCAGAAACCTTTTGGAACGGGGACAAAATTATTTATATTGTTTAAACAATATCTATGATATTTATGCAGAAAAAAATTTTTTTTGGTATACAATATCCATTGAGGACTTGCAAATAGAGATATTTATGTTTTTTTCTTTTATATTCCCATTGTAAATAGTTTTAAATTATACTTCAATATAATAATAATAATTATAAGCAATTACATACACAAAGAAATAAAATAAATAAAAAAAAAATAGGAAATATTTATTAACGGTATGAAATTTCTTTTTTGTTCAAAAAAAGGTAGTTTAAATGTCATTTATATTTTGCGTTTCCGTGACTTTATCTTCTTCAAATGGTGGGTGGTTTTTGCAGTCACTACCACTACAAATAATGCAGGCTGGTGAGCAGTGAAGACCGCTTTTTCGACAGCCACACGCTGCACCGCATCTTGTTTTGCAAGAGCAAAATATGACTTTTAAAACGTTGTTAGGTGCTGCTGATTGCGTCATTTTGATTGGTTTTAAATAATCATCCTATTGCCAACCCCACACTTGAGGAGGTATTGATGAATTATGTTTCCATTGCTAGACAGGTAGACCCTCTTAATATGTTGTTTTGCTGCATCTTCTGTTGGAGGTAACGAACTAAGTTGTACGCTTTTATTTTTTGAAGCTAATGCTATGAAACGTTTATATCGCAATTCATTCAAGTTTTTGGCAGTTTTAGCGCCATACATTATGAGAATACAATTGATACCTTCATTGAAAAGCACTTCTTCACTTTGCTCTTCAACCATAAAATTTTTAGCTGCTGTACGTAACTTCTGATCGTCATTGAAAATTTTAATAAAACTATTTTTACCTTTGTTATAGAAAGCGGATGTAGTATCGCATCCAGAAAATGCATCAATAAAAAACAGATGCTCTTTTTTAATATTTACATATTTCTGTAACATTGTTTTTGTTGAATAAACTCGTTGCAAGGCAATAGGCAGTTGAAGTACAACCAATACGTAAGCAAATTTACGCACGTTAGTTGAGGAGTTAACGTGACGAACCGGTGGAAAGAATTTTAGTTGAAGTGCTTATCTTCTGTGTCCGTTAACGTAACCTACAAAAATTGCAAATTTGACATTTGTCATATTATTATGTTAATTCTTTACCTTTATTTTTCTGTTGATTTTTTAAAAGTTAAGAAAATTGCATAAAGAAGGAAGAAAAGCAAAAAGGAGAGTATGGAAGAGTATAAAACTTTGTTTTATTTTTAAATCTTTTAAAAATACAAAACATTATACAAATAAAATGGAACATACCATCGATAACAAACTTAAATCTATACTTATAGAGAAAAAAAAATTCAAAAGTATCTCTGATGAACTAAAATCACAATTCAATCACAAAACTTACGATAATATTTTTATTTTTTAACTAAAAAACAAATAACTCGGATTGTTGATAAATTTTGATTTTTTTGATTACTGCAAAATTATTTGGGATTTGTTTGTTATGTTTTGTGGTTAGAAAAAGTTATTCATTTAGAACCATAGAAAAAACTGTTTATCAAAAAATGACATTTCGGAAATAATCGGTTATTTTCGGAGGTCCTTCGGGTAACGGAACGTTCATTTTTCACGCCCGTAAAACAACGCAAGATAACGTACGCCCGTTGAACTGCTTAAAACACGTACGTCAAAATTTGATTACTGCGCATGCGTAGCTGTCAATTTGTACGTATACGTTAATGTTCGTAACCGCACTTCAACTGCCTATTATTTTTTAGTGGTTTTAAAAAAAAAAACATTTCTTTATCATCAGGTGCTAAAGCCATCAATAACACTAAAACATCAATGTCCTCTGCTACAACAACTACATGAGAAAAGGAACAATCTACAGCTGATTGCACAATTAAACGATCAGTATCGCTTTCTGCTTTAAGAAGATTAATAAATCTATTTTTATTTTTGCTGTTTAAAAAAAATCTCTATTTAGTTGTATTTAAAGGCATGTCTTCTTCAAATAAATAATTAATTGAAGTATTACACATATATCGACGATTTCTCTCGGATGCTTTAGTTCCATCATTATTATATCCATCAAATACAACTTTAATATTGGTGCCATAATTATTACGTAAATATCTAATGTATTGTTGACAAATATCTAAAAACTTTTTATTTTTTTCCCATTTTAATCTATGAAGTAGCATACCACCATCAATAATGTAGCGAAATTTAATAACGTCATTGACATCCGTTTCACATAGTGCAAAAACATCATAATATAGTGTTGATTAAGTCGTTTTCCTCATTCCAACGTTATCAAATTATTGTTAAAAACTTCCTTTTAACATGTATTTTTTATAATAAAATTAATTTATGAAGAATTTTTTAGATAAATAGGGACTAAAAACTGCATTTTTTATATAAATATCGTAGATATTGTTTAAACAATATAAATAATTTTGTCCCCACCCCAAAAGGTTTATAAATTAAAAAAAAAATCATCAAAATCGGAGTTGTTCTTGAGGATTTTGAAGGAAAAGGCTTCATTGACGCGACTAATGATGAAAATATGAAATGTAAACGTTTAATTTTTTATAAATTTCAGCATGTTTTAAAGTAATCAAGAAAAAATAACAATGATTTAGTGGTACTATAAGAATACATAGTTTTCAACCTTAAAATAAAATAGCGGTTAAAATAGAATATTTAACATTGTGTTAGCCTTTATACTAGTTTAGAAAGGCAACCATATTAATATAAAGGGTGTCCATTTGGTGTGCCGGTGGATTGATATATTGTAAACGGTCGACTTAAGGAATAAAACTTTTATACAAAAAATGTTGTACAGGTTAACGTCGCGCACCTTTTAAAAATAATTTTAAATATACAGGTTGGACCAAAAATCTAGGGTGGGCCAGACATATCTTTTTTTAAATGGAACACCATATATTTTTTTCATTATATTGAAGCCTTTAGTAGTCCTCTATTCTACTTTAAAACTTTTTGATCATCAAATGCGACGTTGTCAAGATATGATTTTTTTCAATGGATTTTTGGCTAAAAATGAGTTTACATGAAAATCCTTGAATTTTAACTATCTTTCCAAATTTTTTTACTAAAATTTAGGAAGAAAAAGTTATAACATGTTAAATCACCAAACGGTTATTAGATTTGGTATAAGTACTACAGAGTGTTTTTTAATTCTCTTTAATTTGATATCAATATTTTACGTGATACCCTATTTTAAAAAGTTGTTGATGGAAACATGATTTTAAAAAATTGTGTCATTAAGGCAAGCGTAAATTCGGCCATGCATTTCTATCAAATTTAACTTTTCTGCAAATGACATACATAATAATCATTAATTATTTGACGCTTTATGGTGACTCTGTCTACGTTAATTGTCAAAATGAATTTTATTTACACACGACTAGAATTAGTAAATATGATTTACGCAATTGGAGAAAGTGATGGAAATTGTTTTATGGCATCAAGTTTATACGCTCAGAAGTTTCCAGAAGCTCGATGTCCGGACGAAGGATCAATAATTAAACTACAGGATCGATTTGAGAGAACGGGAAGCGTAGAGTATGAAAATACATCTAGGACCAAAACAGTGCTTAATGAAGATAACCAGAAATAAGTGTCAGAAAAAATAGTTCTAATTTGGAAATAAAAAAACTTCTGAGCGTATAAACGTGATGCCATAAAACAATTTCCTTCACTTTCACCAATTGCGTAAATCATATTTACTAATTTTGCTCGTGTGTAAATAAAGTTCATTTGGACGATTAACGTAGACAGAGCCACCATAAAACGTTAAATAATTGATGATTATTATGTCTGTCATTTGCAGAAAAGTTAAATTTGAGAGAAATGCATGGCCAACTAGTTATTAAATCGAAAGCATCACGAATTTACGCTTGCCTTTATGACACAATTTTTTAAAATCATGTTTTCATCGACAAATTTTTAAAATAGGGTATCACATATTGGTATCAAATTAAAGAGAACTGAAATATATTTCCGAAAAAAATTTAAAATACACGGTGTTTCATTTGAAAAAAAAATTTAAATTTTGGTTTTAAATTCAATAAGTTTGGAGTAATATGTTGAACACTCTGTAGTACTTATACCAAATCTAATAACCGTTTGGTGATTTAACATGTTATAACTTTTTCTTCCTAAGTTTTAGTAAAAAAAAATGTAAAGATAGTTAAAATTTAACGATTTTCATGTAAACTGATTTTTAGCCAAAAATCCATTAAAAAAATCATATCTTGACAACGTCGCATTTGATGATCAAAAAGTTTTAAAGTAGAATAGAGGACTACTAAAAACTTCAATATAATGAAAAAAATATATGGTGTTCCATTTAAAAAAAGGTATTTCTGGCCCACCCTGGATTTATGGTCCAACCTGTATTTTTAAAATTATTTTCAAAAGGTGCGTGACGTTAACCTGTACAACCTTTGTATAAAAGTTTTATTCCTTAAGTCGACCGTTTACGATATATCGTCCACCGGCATACTAAATGGACACCCTGTATAATAGGATAGATATAGATTAAATTAATATATGTATAAAATACAATGATAACGTTATAGATATATCCTAGTAATCTATTAAGAATTCAAAAACAAACAAAATAAATCTTACAATAACCTAAAATACAATGAAGGAATACCAGATATTTAGATTAGTGTCATATTTATTGAGTTAGACAACAAACATTTTTTTAGTTGCCTCCTAACTAACCCTCTGCTAGTTATGTTTTTTAGAGTAACCGGAATTTGGTTATAATAGTCGCAAGTAATCAATACAATTTTGTTTTTGTGTTTTGTTGCATATTTTGTGTTTTGTTGCATTGAGCAGTAATTATGTTTTTGTTAGAAGTAGATCAAGTTTTAGATGAGCATATAACATCAATTATTGTTTTAGAAGTTATCACATGTATAATTTTTAAGTCCTATCCTGGAATTCATACCAACCTATAAAAATTCAATAGACCTGAAGGCGAACCACGAACAATCGCTTTTATATCGATCGACAAGGAGAAGTCGATCGCCTTCTTGTCGAAGCGATCGAGATTTCGTACCACGGTTAATCTATTTATCGAAATCGTCTTCTGTTCGGGCGGTTCCGCTTTGTCGATAAAGACTTATCATCCATTTTAAAAACATTTCCTATAATTCCCCGTTTATGATTAAAAGCCACTAATTAACAATAAAAAGAAGAAGAATATAGGTTATATTTTTAAATTGTTTTGGTATTTGTGTTTGTTTACTGTTTATTGTAGTCTCTAAATTTTAAGTTTTTAATCATTTTTCTTGTATATTATCTAATAAAATGTTTTTATTTCCGCCACCTTCATTTTTGTTTTATATTTTCAGTTTTGCACAGCAAGCTTTCATTTATCAGGGTTTTTTCCCCTAGGCCCAACGCATTTTATTTTGTGGCTGCATCCTTCCACAACTCCAGAGATTTTTGTTTAGCATTTTATTGGCACACAAATTTGCCTGTAATCATTTCAGGATGCACCTCTAAAATATCTAGGAGTAAATCCCAATGCCTGGAATTTACTCTCATTCTTTTTACTGCAGACTCCATTGTCTAAAAACAGAAAACTTCATGTAGGTACATACTTACTGTGTTTTTCGCTTTTTCCGAAAAACCTATAAATTTGTATGAACTAAACGGATATTTAATTTTAGAAAGCTTTATAAATTAAAACTATGTATTCTAATACACTCTATTATTATTAAAGAAAAACAATCGAATATAATATTTCCTTCGACCAACATTATTTACATCACGAGACAAAAACAATGATATTCATACACCTATGGTAAAGAGTACTTTTAGCCAATGATCAGTATTATATAAAGGAATAACAATTTGCAACAGTTTATCGAAAAAAATTTAAGAAATATCGAAATTATGGATTTTTAAACAAAAACTAAAAATACCAAAAAATTTTAAAACTAAACTAACTTTAACGTATTATTATTATTATTATTATTATTTCGTAAATGGTTATTATATATATATTTTTTAAATAATTTTGATGGAGTTATTAACAGTAAACATGATTATTTGTGATTTTATATTATTATATATTTGGTGTTATATTCTCTGTAATAAACTTTTTAAGTTGGTTGAGAATAAAGATATATAATAATATTAGTATTATAATTCTAATAATATATTATTATTAAACCACCCAAATGCGAAAAACCGTTTAAAACTCAAAACAAAGTAAACAAACACGATTTCTGAGGTTAGGTTGTTCATCGACAAGCTTTAGCGGCGTCCACTTGTCAGTCGACTTCTTTCGATGCGATAAAATCGTTAAGTTGGATAAAGCGATTGTCTGTGGTGGCTATTTATGTAGATTGACCTTGAGCGAAGGCGAGACGGGGAAAGACGTAAGGGGAAATTGTCGATTACGATTGTCTGTGGTTCCACTTCTGAATTGACAGAGTGCCACGTGACTTGGAAGCGATCTTGCGAAAGAAATTAAAATTTGTTAATTGTTCATTGTTTTTGGATATTATATTATTCAATACTTTCAGGGAAACAAAATTTCATTTAATGGTTCGTTTTTTATATTCATTACGTTACAATTATTCGCCGTGGCTTGGAATGCAAACGAGATCCTTATCGAGGTAAGTCCATATTATAAATTAACTAAAATAAAATAATTCTTTCTGCTTTAATGCTAATTTTCGTTTTAATAATTAGAAATAGGGTAAACATACCAGTTATTGGACAGTTAAGCTTTTTTTTAATTTCATGTCGCTGCCACTGGAGTATTTTTCAACGGACATTATTCTGCTTATGCCAGATCCTAGTACATATATCCTATTTTAACTTAACGGGTTTTAAATATTCCTAATGTTACAGTTCTTTTAAAAAACTTAAAAAAACCTGAAAAGGTTCCAAAAAGTTAGTTATTGGACAAAAAATTCAATTACTGGACACAACATTTTCAGTTAATGGACACTGGCAAAGTTATGACTAAATGCCAATAAAAAATTAAAATCAGTGTTCAAAAACTTTTATTAACTTAAAACTACATTCACTTATATTTTTTCATTTCATTTTGGTACATGCTAAATACTTTTTCGACGTCCAGGTCGTCATTTGCATTATTTTCTGACATCTGGCCCACTTTTGTTCTATAGTCTTCAAAATCTTTGTCACTTCCCATTTTTGGTTCCTCATAAATTTTGCTATCAGTTTTCAATTGATCGTCTGTATCGACTCCTTCTTCACTTTCTATTTTTCCCGGCGAGTTTTCACAAATTGGGCTGTTGGTTTCATCTTGCTCATCTACTTTATAACATTCGCTACTTTCTACTTTTTTCGATTCATCGCACAATTTGCTGTAATTTTTTTTCTGTACGTTTATTTCATTACCTTTCTTATTGCCAATTTCTTTTGTTTCTTGATCAGCGTTATCTTCGTTTCTTTCTATTTCTTTCGGGTCTTCATATATTTTGAGGTTGGATTCTATTTGATAATCTGTTTCGATATCCTCTTCACTTTCTATTTCTTTAAATCTTTTACACATTCTGCGGTCGAGTTCGTTTTCATTATACATTTCGCCGTCTTCTTCACTTTCTATTTCTGAAATATCATCATCATCACTTTCCTCAGTATAACACATGTGACACATAAATAAACCTTACAAGATCAGACTCCTCCCTTGCTGAAAGAATTGAATTTGGGCCGCATGTATCCTTATGACCAGGATTTTTTATTTTAAATTCCAGTGTTGATTTGGGTACACCATATTTGTGTGCCGCATTTCTATATGACGTTTTGTTATTCTTGATTCTTGACTTCATTTATCGCAGCTTCCATCGATTCAGAATTATATTCATTTTTCTTGGGCATGACTGAAAACTAACAACATAAAAAAACTCATGTTTCAGTTATAGGACAGATTGTAACCAGTTATGGGACGGGCGTCCAATAACTGGCTACACTCTGAATAGTGACCCAAAATCGGATGTGCCGGAAACAGAGAAGACGCACTAACATTTCACACAAAAACTGTATGAGCTTTGCAAAATGCAGTTATTGGACAGGTGTCCAACAACTGAAAATAATCATATTTTAGGTCAGTTATTGGACACACTTGTAAGACATAACCTAATTTAAATATATCGATTTAAACCTTAAAAATACTTAGCTTTACTACACCAGTACCTTGTATATTTATACGAAGCACTTTGGAACAATTTCACCACTAATTATGACACTAAAATTTACCTAAGACTTCTTAATATAAACTTAAGAAAACCGTATTTCTTGTGCATGACCAAAGAATGTCACATTTGGCGCCAAAACAGAAACATCAATCAAATGTAATTTATGTCAATATTGATACTAATAGTACAATGGCGACGTCCCAACAAAACTTAGCGAACTACTGAATACAGAATTCTTATTTTATGCTGATATAATTGGGTGTCCAATAGCTCCCATGGGTCCAATAACTGGTATGTTTACCCTACTTAGATATAGTAATTTGTTCTTCGCTGATTATTGAACAATGTTCAGGTGGCCTGAAGCGATTGTGTTACTGAAACAGACAATTATTGTTTTCGTAATCTGAATTGCCTGTTTTGTACTATATCATCAATGTAGCATTATGCTAATGCCGAAAAAACGTCAAAAACAGTGACCAATGCAGTGATTTCTAACCTTTTCCTAGCCGCGGCACATTTTTTAATCAAATTTTTCCTATTTTCATTTAATTAACATTCAATTAATAATTAATGTGATTTAAACGCATTATTTTCGAAAGTGCCAACATTGAAATTATGTGTCTTCAGCGCTAAATAAAGGGATTAAGACTACTCTTGCATTAAATAGCCCCCGGGAGAATGTTTTTGTACAATTAAAAGGGGGACTAAATCTAGTGATCATATTACACATTTCTTATTTTAATTAATATGATATCGAATATTTCTACTATGATCTGATGCGGAAGCCTCGGTAGATTTGCGAAAACAATATTGATTGATAGAAATTAGTTTTTTATTGTCCAAAAGATGTACTTATTCGATATTCGTTATTCTTTATAAATTATTTAAAAATTTGGTAAAACTACTATATTATTTAGGTAAAGGTTCCTAGTTTTTCTAATTTGGTAGGAAATAAATTTAATTTATTTCTTAAGCAAACTCATAATTTTTACTTTTTAGAGTTCCTATGGATTATCAGGTGCTTTATATGAAAGCAACTGGTACAATTTTGATAAAAAATCAGCCACACTGATACAGATAATGATAATGAGAAGTAAGATACCTCTTGCCCTTTCTATTGGACCGTTTGGACAAATGACTGTAGATTCAGCTGTTTCGGTAATCTTTATACTTATTATAGGATTTGCGATAAACTTTAAAAATAGTCCAGTTAGTATCACTCGATAAAAAAGTTTTCTTTATTACTGATATTGCAAGGTGGCTAGGAAAAATCGGAACACGTTGCTGAAAAACAATAGAAAGAAAGACCAAAAGAAAAAAATTAACTTATTTTATAACGTTCATATTTTTGTCGAGATGTTTAATACAGAGAACCAAAACGATAATCGTTTTCGCGATTGTATAATAATATGCCACTCTTAGCAAAATGTAGGGAGTAAACTACATTCTATTTTGATGGTGTCCAGTTATCTCTGGGAATTACTTTTAATAGTTTTTTCCTATAAATCATAACTAGCCGAAAATTTTAAGGTAGATAAAGTTTTTTTAACTTATTTTCAGTATTTATGGTTATTTTTTTTACCCTTTAAAAGCAGTAACCCCCTTTACCACAATGAAAATTGCCAAACGTTTTGCTGGTCAAACGAAAATAAAAAATAAAATTGATATTTAGAAAATAAATTCTACTTTAAATACCCCATCCAGAAAAGTAAATGACGATGGAAAATATACCCAAAATTTTTTTTAGAATTTTTTTTTATTTTTAGTAATTTTGTAATATCTTAAACAATTCTTTATTGGTCAAAAGCAAAATGACTTTCCCGGGTGTAGAATGTTGTACCAAACAATTTTTCTTAAAGCCATTTTTCAATATCGGCCTTACTTTTTTCTCAAAATCTTTGGGCGCGTAAACCCACTTTACACGCTTAAATTCACTTTACGCGCCCAAAGTTTTTGAGAAAGAGTAGAATTTATTTTCTAAATACCAATTTTTATTTTTTCTTTTCGTTTGACCGGCAAAACGTTCGGCAATTTTCATTGTGGTAAAGGGGTTACTTCCTCTTAATATAATATCGTTTTCAATCAAAACGATCTAGCTTCATTTTTACTATTTTCATACAGACAATAATATCGCAATAGGACGTTATCCAACCAATATTAGGGCAACCAAAAAACAGCCCCAATATTACTAATAAACAGCTAATAAATATTGAATAAACAGCTTAAAACAGCTAATAAACAAACAGAGAGCCTCACGGACCCACTAGGCCAGAGTGGCTCAACCTCCACTGAAATTGGCTTTTGGGTTTGTTCGGAGTACTTTGAGTTTTGGGACAGGAACAACTAGTCAGATGCTCTTCTTAAGTTATCAATTCTAAAGTCCTAATTACGATGGATTCGGGCGTCGTTTGGGGTCCCTTCAGCTAAATCGGTACTCTAGCACTTACCTATTTTGCCATATGGTTAATCCATCACTGAAAAAATATTATTTTCTATCCTACTGATACAAGCTAAGAACTTAGCCTAGTTTTTATTACTAACTTATTTCTTCCTTTTTTTTAGAGAATGAAATTGGCTTATTCGGTGGTATCAGTACTGTCTACAAATTAATATTTTTAGAACTATATTAGTTTCTAAAATACCTCCAAGAAAAAGGATCAAAACTTTAGAATGTCAATATTATAATCATTAAAATTATATTTCACAATAAAATATAGACTATACTTAGTAAGTAGTTAAAGAAACAGTAAAAGTATTTATATATAAAGTTTTATTTCACGCTTACCAAAAATGAAAGTAGTTCATAATGACATAGTGCCCTGGTACAGGCTTAATGCAAATATGCTTTGAAATTAATTCAAAAATTTTGAAAGACTGCATCTGTGGCTAACAAAAAACAAGTTATTGAGAAACGGGTACTTAATCAAGTCACTAAAATAGCGGTTTAAGGTCATGTTGCTCAGCCAACATACCAGGACTCTAGCTACCCTATCTGGTATTAAACGGAGCAACATTGTAACAGTTTTGAAAAACTACGAGTCTTATTCCTACAAAATAACACGTATGTATATACAGGGTTCCCCATTTAAAACGAAACAGGCTAAATATCTGGTTCCACGTTAATTTAAAAAAAACGCTCGTACACGTCATTAGATTTGTCAAGGGGGAGGTTTTTTGGAGCCATTTTAAAGACTGCAGTTTGCGCCCTCTAGGAAGGGTGGGACCAACCCTTAATATTTCAAATAGAACAAGGGGTCGAGTGATACCTCTTTTAAAAGGACATTTAAATCTCTTTCAAATGAGATCTCATTCGTAAAATTCGGTCAGATAGGTTCCGAGATAATTATCTAATTGTATATTGTTTTTTTCTAATCTAATTATTTAAATTACTATTACTAATGATCAATACTTACGTAATTATTTACACAGATGTTGAAAATGACCACCGCCAACTTCCATGCAATGATAAAGGTGTGATTCAAATTTTTCACGAACTGCCTGTAACGTTTCTGGAGTTATCAGCCGGCATTCTTGGACAATTCGTTCCCTTAGTTCTTCTAAATCCTTGGGCTTAGTTTTACAAACTTTGGTTTTAAGATGTCCCCATAAGAAGAAGTGGCGTGAGATCTAGAGACCTAGCTGGCCACTCAAGGGGCCCCCTCCGACCGATCCATCTTCCTGGAAATGTCTGCTCTAAGTACTCTCTTACCCGTACATCGGAGGGGCCCCATCCTGTTGAAAAACCACTTCCTGTCCTATAAGATTTTCATCTTCCTATGCTACCCTTATAATAATAGTCAAAATGTCCAGTCAAGTTTCCATTGATGAAAATGGGACCAATAATATATTTGCCAAGAATACCCGCCCATACATTTCTGTGGATATTTGCCAAAAGCTGACATGTAAGTTTTTTTCAATATAAGGATTTCATCGCCTTGATATGTCATAAAGTTTAAAGTTTTATATGGCAAAACATGATATCTAGATCTTTTAAACTGAGCATGCGCCGGATCGAGTCCTAATATGATATGTTTCTGAACTCCACTTCTGTTTTTGCCAAAACCTGTTATGTCTGTGACATATCATGTTCAGTCAGTTTTAATCGAAAGGTAGACAAAGACATGTCAAGTTTTGACCCTTAGAATATTAAAGGTTTTGTTGTTTATTAAGCCGTTACAGACAGTTGATGTTTATATTTTAAAGTAAAGTTTGGCTTGTTTTTTACTTAATAAAGAAAATTAAAATCTCGCAGCGGACAAGTTTTTTTTAATGACAATTTTTATTAAAAAATAAAAAGGTGGAATGTAATGTTGTGTAAAATTTTTTTTTTATACCTACTTTTGTAATAAAGATATTGATATCATAAGCCACTTCCCCAATTATTGATATGTCAACTCCCATATTTGGCTAAAGTTGGTATGTCATTCAAACTCTATTTTCTCTCAATTTTTTAATAAAACATTAACTTTTCTCTAAAAACTGGATATTTTAAAATAATAATGAAATTTAATCAAAAACAATATCATTATGAGGAAAAAGTTTTCATGTAAAAATCGATTTGTCAATAACACAAAAACTTTAAAATGGTTTCCCTTAAAACTATTAAAAGTGACATGTCGGCTTTTGGCAAATATCCACAGATTTAATTTTTGAGGTCTTTGAGTATGCTGTTCCCTGTAGAGATAAGGGTTTTCATCGGACCAATACCTGCAATTATGCCTATTAACTGCAACGGCAAGAGTAAATGTACATTAATCTGAGAAACAGATATATTATAGACAATAATGTTATTATCTAATATGCGATTTGACATAAGTTCGCAAAATTCTGTCCGACGATCATAGTCATCTTCGTTGAGCTCATGAACAAGACTGATTTTATATGGATAATACTTTGCAAGATTTAATATTCTGTTAACTAAAGTTTCAGGTACCCCATATCCTTCTGACAATGTTGCTATGCTATTAAATTGAGTACGGTCGCCTTCTAAAAGTCCAAGAACCCCTATTTGTATACCTTCATTGGTTATCGTTCGGGCACGATTGTGTTTTTTATTCTGCACCGAGCCAGTTTTATCACGTATTTGGCCTGAACATTCTTGTCAGGAAACTGCGCGCTAAAAATTCTAGCAGCCGCTCTAGCGCAATCATTGTTGCGATAATACATTTTTAGCAGCTCTTTTCTTCCTTCCCAAGAGTAAACCATTTTTTACTTCACAATCACAGTAGGTACCTCACACTTTCAAACACAACTTCCACTAAGTAAAGACCAGGCTAGGATAACTTAAATGGTGAAGGTCGTCCCCTGTTCGTTTAATTTATCCCCCGGTCGCTAGTGGCGCTATTGTAGGAATTTTGTTTTATAAGGTTGTTCATCTCCTAACGTTGGTAGGAACAGAATATTCATTTAGAATTAGCATGGCCAACATTCTGTACCTCTTTCTCTCTCTGTACCTGCATAATATGTGCGAGAAAGATAAAAATATGGCTTGTTGTGACAGATCCTGAAGTCTTACCTGGACTGGTGAAAGATTGTCATTGTCATTTTATGATTAATTTGTCAAATATATAAAAAATAAAGTTATTATTAAATAATTATTCATATATAATTTATAAACTTAACATGGCGCAGTCGGTAGTTTGAGAATCGTAAATAGGTATATATTTAATATGTCGCGACCAAAGAAGTCGGGAAGAAAAACCAAGGCAATTAACAAAAGCGTGGAACCTCCTGAAGACTTCATTAATGTCGCCCAACGATTGGAGAGTACAGCGAAAGCTATTAAAGATAAAGAAAGAAACTTTACTTCACAACTTAATGAACTACAAGGTACAATAACTAGTTTATTAAATAAAAACTTTGAAAATAACAGGGAATTGTTAGAAAAATCTACAGAAAATAATAATATAATAATGTAAGCTGTTTTTTTATGTAAACCATATTTATGTAAATATATAATATTAATAAATCTTGTCGCCATATCATTGTTATAATTTCCTTTCGTTCTCCCAAATTATTTTAACTTGAATCAGATGTTTCGCGCTTCAAACTTTTCCGTTAAGTTAGAAGCGCGAAAATTTGAATTCAAAGTAATAATAAAATTAAAATTTTTATGCTTGGCGCCTACCCCCACCACGACTATATTTAGTTTTTCCCCCGGTCGCATGTGGCGCTATCAGGGAACCAATTTAGTATGTTAAGTTGCCTATCTATCCTTGAGAGCGCGCAACTCGCTTGTCTATGGTAAAGACTAAAAATGTTCAAAGACGAGCGTGTTTTAAAGTTACCATGGCAACATCAACAACCCGTGAAAATCCCCCCCGTCTAAATATGTTAACTTTTTAATTATTGATTTGACAGAATTACCTTTTAACGTCAAATAAAATATTATTTTTAAGCAATACACAACCAATGTCAACGATGACAACAATGAATCTTATGTGACAGATTGGAAGTTATTTCTTGTTCTCCTCGTTTTCATGACAACGATAGGTATATCACATCACGAATTCGACCATTTCACTTACTTACTAAGTTATTATTTCCATTTTTTGTAATATAAATACCAATCAATTAATGATTTCAAAGTGTACCAATAAAAAAAAATTATATAAATTATTCGTGGATAACTGGTCTTTAAAACACTTGCTCTATTTCAAGCACTCCGGCTGCGACAATAAATTCGACCATTTCACTTACTTACTAAGTTATTATTTCCATTTTTTGTAATATAAATACCAATCAATTAATGATTTCAAAGTGTACCAATAAAAAAAAAATAATGTAAATTATTCGTGGATAACTGGTCTTTAAAACACTTGCTCTATTTCAAGCACTCCGGCTGCGCCGTCGTGCTTGCAAAGTCGCGCGTGTTTTAAAGACCTTTATATCCACTTATACTTTAATAATACTATTTGCTTACGATGCAGTGGCGGCGTTAGACTTCTTTTTCTGCTGAGAGTTCCGCCGGAGAAGTATTTTAAAAAGCACGTCAATTAACTTGATTTTTATTATTATCTCGGAACCTATCTAACCGAATTTTACGAATGAGAACTCATTTGAAAGAGAATTAAATGCCTTTTAAAAGAGGTATCACTCGCCCCTCGTTCCATTTGAAATATTAAGGGTTGGTCCCATCCCTTCCTAGAGGGCGCCAACTGCAGTGTTTAAAATGGCCCCAAAAAACCTCCCCCTTGACAAATCTAATGACGTGTACGAGCGTTTTTTTTAAGTTAACGGGGAACCAGATATTTAGCCTGATTCGTTTTAAATAGGGAACCATGTAATGAAGATGTGGGCACATGTCTTACTCCAACAGAAGATTTAGCAATCGGTGTCACTATTTTCAAGAAGAACCACATAATATGTAGTTATCCTTAGTGTGACAAAATTTGAGTACTCTATAGAACAATTGTGTATATTTATTTATTATTGCTATGATGTAAATAATAGTTTGGTACTTTCGCTGTTGCTTGTTGCTGGTTGTGCAGCGTAGATACTAAAGCTAAATCTCGGCGTGTCGGCGTCGCATTGATGTGCCCATACTAATAATATATTAATATTTGAAAAATGATGTTATAATTTACATTTGTTATTCTTTTTTTAAACAATAAAAGACGATTTATTATTATTATTATTTGTTAGCTGTTGGTACAATTTCTTATTAATAAACATTAATTAATAAATACTTTTAAAAATGAAATAATATTGTGTCACTCAATCTATTTTTCTTGTCAGAAGAGAAACAAGAGAATACGTTTTCCTTTTTGCGTCATGGTCACATTAAAATATATGGAATAAAAGCCCAATTTCACAAAACAATAAACAGCTTAACCATTCCGTTCTGTTTTGTGCCTTTTGTGGCCGAAAGTTGTCACTTCTATGTTTTATTTTGATAAATAGGTGGTTATTTAAAGTTTTTAGAAAGTATAATAAATGTGAGAGTACAGTAATTTTTAGAATCGAACAAGCTAAATTAGAAGAAAAAAAAAGCTCTCGCAACCCCTCGGCGAATAGTAGAAGATTTAGAATAGTTTGTTATTTATTAACACCTTTCGGGATCTAGAAAAATAACTTTTAAACAAATTTAATGCTATATCTCCCAGGCCAAAATATTTAAGTTTAATATACCTACAGGGTTGGGGAAATGTTCCGTAACGGCTTAATTACAGGCGAACGAAAAGTGATATCGGATCCGGGTTTTGGGCAATCTATAGGACTAAAATTGAACTATTTAACTATTATACCATATTATGTCAGTAATGTCACCAACTGTCAAGTGTTGATGTTATTTTTTTTTAAATGAAACACCCTGTATATTATCAGATATTCTAAATCTTCAATACATTTAAAATATTTTTTGTATAGAATACCATATGACTAAATTCAACTGTTTCGGAAATACGGGCAAATGAATGTAGTACATTTTATGTAAACAAAATTGGTAATCATTTTTAAATAAACAATAATATAAAATAAAAGTGATTAAATTAAATGTTCAAAATGTCATCCATCAGCCACCTGAGAGTGTCCAATTCTCTCGGAAAATTAGGAAAGCACGTTTTGCAAATGTTCACGAGAAATAACATGCACATCATCTAAAATACTGTTTTTAAGATCCTCCAAAGACTTAGGTTGTGTACGATACACGACAGTCTTTAAATTACCCCAGAGGTAGAAATCTAGAGATCTAGGAGGCCATTCAATCCGCCTTCCAGGAAAAGTTTGATCCAAATATTTTCTGACATGTATACCAAAATGAGCTGGCGCCCCATCTTGCTGAAACTAAATGTCATTCGCTAGTATTTGATCGTTATCCTGATCATAATATAAAATTATCAAATTTGAAATAATTCTATTCCGAAGCAATTTTAAGTAGTAATTAGCTGTCAAATTTCCATCAAGGAAGAAAGGCCCAATAATATGGTTTCCAGTTATACCTGCTCACACATTTAATTTTTGGAGATATTGCGTACGGTGCTCCATCATCCAATGGGGATTATGGTCTGACCAGTATCGACAGTTGTGCCTATTGACGAAACCATTAAAACAGAATGTAGCCTCGTCAGAAAATAAAATACGACTTACAAAGTTAGGTTTGATGGATACTTTCGACACATCCTGTATTTTTAATTTATTCATAAAGCCGGACAATACAAAAGTATCCAACTCAGCATTTCACCATAAGTTTATATTTTAAGTTAATTGTTATAATAATTAATAAGACATAAGCAATATTATATTTGTGCTGACCAACGGGGGCAACCCAGGTCAGAATCGGGTTTTTATATAACGAATGTACAATAGATAGAGAATAAAGAAACACTTAAAACAAGCAACACCGTTTTCCTGTTTCCCCCCATGTAACATGAGTTCTAACCACCCTCACGAGGCTACGGTCATCACATGGCGATCCTGCTAGTTGTTACATGGATGGGTTTGTTTTTAAGTGAAATTTTAAAGTGAAGTAGTGAAGTGAACAACCACAAAGGGCTGAAGTTAATAGTGATAGAAAAAAATCAGTCCAAAGAAGAGGTCATAATTGCTCAGGCGGGCAATAGTGGAGGTGTCACCGAGTCCGGGAGAAAAGGACTAACATATACCTAAACTATTGAAATTTTGCTAATCGCATTTGTCATTTTTGCAATTGTTTTATACTGTGACTACCGAGGAAAAAAGGCGCTGGATAGGAAGATACGCAGAGAAATTGTGAAAAGTCAAGAACTAGTTTAATGGGTACGAAATCTCCAAGGGTTAACTGACTGTTCCGCAAAGGGGTCAGCAACGCTGGACAGTGCTAATGTGGTGCAATGCCGTTAGAAAATGGGGATGCCAACACGTAAGCAGCCATGACGTAAAGGATAGATAAAGGGTTCAACATAGTTTAAGCTAAGTAAATAATTTTAATGTTTAGATATAAGTGCTAGGTTACTTCTGATGAAGGATTTAAAAGATTTGTTCGAAAATTTAAAAGTTTTCTTTTATGAAATCTTAAAAAAGAATCTAAAGAGCGTCCCTACGCTAAAGTTTAGATAGGATTCAATATTTAAATTTAACTTTAGGTCAGTTGGAAGATAAGTTTAACAAAGTGAAACATGATAAACAATTTAAAGATGAACGTCAATTAGGAGAAGCTACAGAATATTTTAAAGCTATTGAAGGAAATATTAATTTGTGTAGAAAAATTTTGTTAAATAGGATAAGCGATATTGAAGTTAGTAGTAGTGATAGCATAACATTAGATATGGGTGAAAAATTTGACATTAAAACTGCTACGTCTCTGTTACCGTGTTTGGACGGCACCGAGAGCGTAACAAAGCAATTTATCGATGCTATCGAATTATATTTCGAACTTCTCGATAATGATGGTAAAAAGTTTTTAGTAAAATACGTTTTGATAGTTAAATTATCAGAAAGTGCAAAATTAAGATTGAGTTCAACATATGATACGGTTCAGAATTTAGTCACGGACATAAGGGCTCATTTGCTAACTGCTAAATCAGCTGCGTCTATATTCATTCAGCTTCATAATGCTAGGCACGATAAAAAAAAACCATAGACGAATATGCGAAATGTATCGAGCAACTCTTACTTAACCTAACTTTGGCTCAGGCCGAGGGTGATGATAGGGCTGTGCCAGTGTTACGTAGAGTAAATGAGAGGCTTGCTATTAACGCATTTTCTAATGGGTTACGTAATTATGAGGTTAGGACGATAATTAAGGCTAGAAATTATCAACAACTAAAAGATGCAGTTATAGCTGCGAAGGAAGAAGAAACCGCTCGAAGTTCAGGCAGTAGCGGAAGTTCTAATTTATTTTACATGCGAAGTAAGAAATACAATTTTAACCCTTCGTATAAAGGACTCAGTCCTCAGTTTAACCATGAAAATCGCGGAGGTATAGGTTACAACAATTTTAATAGGAATAGGAATATAAATAGTTATAATAACAACAATAATAATAGATCACATTTCAATATGGGTCAAAACAGAGGGCACCAAGGCCAAGGCCGCGGTAATTACACGAATTCGCAGAGGCGCCCGAACAACGGCAACTATTATACGTTGCACATACGGAAGGTACAACTGCTAATAGTGAAAATAATGCTTTAAATAATAGTACGTTTTTTCGGACCTAAAAGTAGGCTCGAAAATAAGATTTTTTGAGTGAATGGTTTAAATTATGTTAGAATTAAGTACAGAATGAATATATTATTATTTTTGTGTGACACAGGTGCCAGTATTAGTTGTTTCTTTCAAAAATCTTTGATAGGTACAGAAATTGTTGATACCACTAAGAAATTAAATATTAAAGGAGTAGCCGGCTCGTTGACTACTGTCGACTCAGCGAATATTTCTTTTTTAATTAATTGTGCAAATATTACTCATGAATTTTCTATTGTTGACGATTTCGACTCTGATATACAAGGAATTTTAGGTTCAGATTTTTTTTTCTAAATTTGAAGCTATTATTGATTATGAACAATTTACATTTTCATTTTGGTTAAATAATAAGAAGATACTAGTTCCCTTAGAATCTAAAGAGGATAAAAGCACTATAATACCAACTAGATGTGAAATAATTAAGTTTTGTTATACAAATAGAACGGATGAATGTATAGTTATGAATAGTGAGATTTGTGAAGGAGTGTTTGTTGCTAGTTCTATAGTAAAACCTGCTGCGAATAAAATTCCAGTAAGAATATTGAATGTGAATGAGCGTGAGATAAAATTAAGAAATTTCCAACCAAAAGTTGAGAGTGCCTTAAACTATAATGTATATGATTTTAATGAAAATAATATTTCAGTAGAACGGGTAGATCAAATACTCAGTTTAATAGATTTAAAATCATTGAACAGGGAGGAAAAAATTTCAATTGAAAAAATTTGTGCTAAGTATACTGAAATTTTTCATTTGGATAGTGATCCATTGACAGTTACAAATTTATACCAACAAAAAATTTAATTAAAACAAGGGGCACAACCAGTGTATGTTCAACCATATAGGCTACCGCACGCACAAAAGTCTGAAATCCACAAACAAGTCGGGAAAATGTTAAAAGACGGAATAATAGAGGAAGCAAGTTCAGTGTGGTCGTCTCCTCTATTACTCGTATCAAAAAAACCTGATAATAACGGAATTAAAAAGTTTAGAGTAGTTATTGATTATCGGTTGTTAAATAGGCAAATTGAAGATTGTAAATTTCCTTTGCCAAATATATCTGAGATATTGAATTCCTTAAGTGGATCAGTTTATTATAGTCATTTAGATTTAGCTCAAAGTTATTACAAGCTAGAATTATCTCCTGAAAGTAGACCTTGTACATCGTTTACTACTGACAGAGGTCAATATTAAATGAAAAGATAAGCTATGGGGATGAAAGTAAGTCCATCATATTTTTCTAGACTTATGACAGTAGCTATGGCTGGGCTAAATTATGAATCACGTTTTGTTTATTTAGACGATTTAATTTGTGTTGGACATTCTCTTCAAAATCACAACAAAAATTTAATTAAAATATTTGAAAAACTTCGACAAGTAAATTTAAAACTTAATCCGGGTAAATGGGAATTTTTAAAAAAGGAAATTCTTTATTTGGGACACAAAATTTCTTCTGAGGGTGTGATGCCAGATCCAGAAAAAATTAGAGCAATTTCACAATATCCCATACCAAAAAACGGCGATGAGACAAAAAGATTCGTCTCGTTTGCTAATTATTATAGGAAATTTATAAAAGATTTTGCGGCAATAGCATATCCTCTTAACCAATTTTCTCGAAAAGGAACAAGTTTTAACTGGACTAAAGAATGTCAGGATTCATTCGATATTTTAAGGGGGTTGCTCATGGGTCCTCCAGTTTTACAATACCCAGATTTTTCAAACGAAAATCAATTTATACTCAGAACCGATGCCAGTGGGTTTTCTTTAGGGGCTGTGTTGTCGAATTCGAATGACAAACCAGTAGCATACGCATCAAGAGCTTTATTTAACAGGCCGAGAAAAATTACTGTACGATTGAGAAAGAACTTTTAGGTATCGTATGAAGTGCGAAACATTTTGGACCTTATTTGTATGGTAAAAAATTTAAGATATTGACAGATCATCGACCTTTAGTTTATTTGTTTAATATGACCAACCCTTCAAGTAGGCTTACTAAATTTAGATTAATTCTGGAAGAATATGATTTCGTTGTTGAGTATGTTCGAGGTTGCGATAATGTGACAGCGGATGCATTATCTCGTATAGTGATAGATAGTAATTAATTAAAGGAAATTAATAACAGACTGGATAAAAGAATAAATGTAATAACACGAGCGCAAAAGAAAGCAAAAAATGTTTCAAAATAAAGTGCGACTCAGAGTGCGACCGTAAATAACAGGCTTGATCACCCTGTAGTTGCGGAAGTATTAAAGCGACCGAGTAATACAGTTGAATTATGCGTGCTTGCAGAAAACGAGTTTCAAAATATTAATAATAGTCGACTACTAACAAACATTAAAAAACGTAGGAAATTTGAGAATAATGATATAATATATGATGAAGCTTTACAAACTATTTTTTTTAGACAGATTACCCGATCAGCGTTTGACTTAGGAAAATCGTTGAGGGATCTGAATAAACTATGTAAAGTTTATGATATTCCGGAATTATGCGTAATGAAAAATGCTAGCAAACTTGAATTTATAAATATGTTAAATAAATATAAAAAATACATAAATGGTACCAATAATCATAATATTAAAATATGCGTGGTAAGAGATTTAAAACGTATTGAAAATAAAGAATTAAAACAATTCATTTTGAACGACTTTCATACACTTCCTACAGGAGGTCATGCAGGTATAGAAACAATATTTTGAATCCATTTGTGGAGCAATTACTTGACGACGAACTACGTTTCGGATATTTTCATCAGGACGGTGCAACCGCCCATACAGCCGCCGAAACTATTAACTACTTAAGCAATTTTTTTGACGACAGATTAATCAGTTTTCGATCAGACATTGAATTCCCACCTCACCTAGATCACCTTGTTTAACGGTTATGGATTACTTCGTTTTTTCTCTTTTAAAGAACACTATTTTAAAACACCAGTTGCAAATTTAGAACAATTACGAGAAAGGATTATCCAAGAATGTAATAACATTTCTCCAGAGATCCTGGTCAACACTTTCGAAAATTTGAAGAGACGTGTGAATTTATGCTTGGAGCATGGCGGTGACCAATTTCAGCAATTTATGTAATTATTTTTATTTTTATCTCTGTATATTCTTCCTTTGTTAATTTTCTAAACAACAAAAATAAATTTGTTTTTGACTACTTATTTTATTACTTATTAGTTTGGCATATCATGTCATAATATAAATTTGACAAAATTTTAACCTAGATTTGGTTCAAAATATCGTCCCCATATCATTGTGATCTAAACCAAGCCCTACGTTTTTTAATCCAAGCCCTCTTTAATGCAAATAATTTTTGCTCGCATGGTAGAAGAAGTGCATTAATTATTCCTTTAATTGTTAGCAAACATTTTCTATTATTTTGGGTTTAGTATTACCTTCATAACTATTTCTTTATGCCAAAAAATTCACATACACTAATGCAATTAAATGGCTCTTTTTGAGTATAACCACTGTACCCTTAAGTTTGTTCTTGCGAATAAATCAAGTCTTTATGTTTCATAGCACTTACTCAAATTCTCAATTCATAAATTCTAAATTTGTAAATTCACCGTCCTTTGATGGATGGGCCGTATTTAAAGCGCATACAAAATGAGTTTAAATTGTCACCAAGTTGGAGTTTGCATGTATATCAGCTCAGTGCCTAAAAGTTATTCTGTTTGTCCAGAATAAAGGGAATTTAGCAAAGTGGTATTTAGGAACATTGAGATGGAAATGCAGTCCAAGTTAAGTTCGGAAATTATATTTAAAATGATTTATAAAAATTTAGAATTTTACAACAGTTTTGTATTTATTTGTTTTTAAATTACCAAGAAAAGAACTTTTAAAAATTAGGGCTAGTAACGCATTTGGGAGTTAATTTATTTAATCAATGTTTCATTTTTTTTCATTATACCGATCAAAAATACACGCCTTTGCGTGTAGCAATTACGTACAATTCTAAATTTTGTACTGGCATCTTAAAGGATGTTTAAATTTTTTAACAATTATTGTTTTATTATTGATTGTTTAATATTAGTAAACATGATTAGTGGGTCAGTCGGTTTGTTATAGATTTTAAAAGTGTCCAGCACAGCTTTTACCGACTTACGTATTAGAATAATTAGAGGTGTGATTAAAAAAGTAGGTGGCATGGCCGAGTTTAGCAACTAGAAACCAAGTATATATGTTGGGAGCAAAGCTCGAAAACGGCCAATGGTCGATATTTTTGCTCAATCTTAGGATTGGCTGTTTGAAAGCGACCAAAGTCCGAAGTTTAATTCAATTTTGGGCTTTGGCCATCTCCAAACAGCCAAACCTGGAATTGTGCAATTGCGAAACGACCAAAGCTATACAGCTACACCATACAATTTAAAAAAAGTAAGTCGGAACAACGTGTTATTTAAATTTGTAGTTACTTGGAAATCAATCATAAACACATTTAAATGGTTAAGCTATGTATGTATGGTGTCATTTTGTTAGAATTAACTTTTGAATACTGTATTCACCTGAAGACGACTGGAGATACTTACCAGTTGAAACGTTGTGATTTACAACAAATAAAGACAATGGAAGTCCAATACTCTTTCATCATTCAAGAAACATCATTGTGTCCAACCTTCAAACAGTCAATATTATTGATTATTACAATAAAATAGACAGAAAACATAAAATAAAAAGCATAATATATGTCAAAACAGTTTAATACCATGCTCCCAAATGAGGCATTTAATGGAAAAAAGATATATTGATAATTATTTATTGTGCAACTTGACGATGAGTGGCATTTTGAGTTGCATTTCACTTATTTTTTTTAAACAATTGCAGCTCTTGTTTACGCAGTTCTTTCTACAACCACATCTCACAAAACCTTGCTTTGACTGAGATTATACAGCAGCAGCGGTTCTTAATATTATTGTTTTTTCTGGAACATCCTCCAATTCCATAAACTTATGATCAGCTACTTGGAATTCGTTCCTCGCGTACAATTTTTTAACAACTCCTCCCAAGCTGATAGAGGTCACTTTCTTTTTTCCGTTCCATAATAACGGCCATTACGTTTCTAGGTGCGGCACGCCCTCTATCTACATCTGGAATTTTTACCAAAACGTTTTGCCCACTACTAACAGGAGAAAATTTTTTGTTGGATCTCTGCAGCAATCCATCGGCTTGCCGTTTCTGGAATTTGCATGATGCTTTACGTGCTTCTGTGATTTTTTCTTGACGAATGCAAATCCCACATGCTTTTTGAGGTGTACAGGCACACTGTAAAAAAAAACGGGTAAGTGAATATTGAGGTGGGTCGTAATAAGAGTTTAAGAGGATGAGTCACATAAGGATTTTTGACATAAGTAAATACTTTGGATTATTCCTATTTAAATATAATAAAGTTAACATATCACTTACTTTTTGTTGTTTAATTTGATTGCTTGAGCTTTCATGTAAAACCACATGATTTTCTTCTATATCCGAGTCGCTGGAAGCATCTACATTAGTATTATCATTCAATACATTTTCCAACTTTTTCTCTGTGCTAATAGTTTGAAGAACCTCGCAAGGAATATCTGAATCCAATAGGCCATTCCATACAGAGGAACCCCAAACATCGCTTCATATGGACTTCTGTTTATACCTCTATGGAAAGATCTATTTTTTTTCAACTGAACGAATCGAATTGTACTTTATTATCTGCCATCCAAGAAACCAAAATATCCCTAACATCCTGATTTGCCCTTTCTACACTTCCCTGGCTTTGAGAATGCCTTGGTTTGCCATGAACTATTTTAGCCTGGAACATATCAGCAAGTTCATTTATGACAGCTGCTGTAAATTCTCTTCCATTGTCACTCTGGAGAATGTTGGGAGCGCCTATTATACAGAAAATATCTAACAGATTATAAGCTATCTCTGCAGCTCTTTTGGATTTCAAAGGCTTCAAAAAAACAAATTTTGCTAAGTGGTCCTGATAATTTAAAATAAATTTATAATATTTGTCCGGTTCTGTTTGCATATCAATCAGTTCCACCTCCCCTTTTGAGTTCATGTTGTGGCTTAAAATTGGCCTTACCACTAGTCCCTTCCCTTTATTCTTTTTTTTTAGCTGACATTGTCCACATAACCGTAAATAAATATCAATCAAATCACGCGTGATATTGCAGTACTTTTTTTTAAGTTCTTTGTCCATGCACCGTGTTCTTTTGTGTCCAGTATCTATGTGTGAGCTTTGTGAATAATTTTATACAGCTCATCTATATCGCAAAAATATTTTATTTCATCGTCATTTGTAGATTGCTTTTTTATAAGTTTTTCTACATCACCAATGGATAAAATGTCATACCTCTTAATGCGTCGATAATCCAATGATGTGAGCGGCTTGCTCTTTCTTCTTTTACATAGCGAAGCTTTTACATCGGCTATTAATTTTTTATATTTATATTGAGTAAACAGGAATGTATTATTTGATTCACTTTTCTGGATATAAGCATCCAACTTCAACCTAAATTCATGTTCACTAACAGCAGACATTCTTAACGAGACAGACAATACGTGTAAACTCCCTCAATGCAAGGCTTAGACTGACACCACACTAAATAATACACTGGTCAGCCCACATTACGCTCGCGCCAAATTATATCTGTTTATGCTTGTCGAGAAACGAACCGAAATGACCGTTATTTTAAGTATTGGTCGTTTTGTAATTGCACAATTCCAGGTTTGGCTGTTTGAAGAAGGCCAAAGTCCGAAATTGAATAAAACTTTGGACTTTAGTCGCTATAAAATAGCCAATCCTAAGATTGAGCAAAAATATCGACCATTGGCCGTTTTCGAGCTTTGATCCCAACATATACATCTACATTTAGAAAATAAACCATTTCTCGAGAGACGTATACTGTTCTTTCAATAGTTCAAGAAACTTAAACATTTCATGGCGATCCTGCCAGCACCACGTTCCGATGAAGTGGGGCATAAAAGAAACTATGGGAAAAACTCAGTCGAAAAAGGAGATACCGTAATGGGGTTACTTTGCAACAGTTTTTGCAATTTTTCCTAAATATTTCATAAATTTTAGATTAAAATGGCTTGAAATTAAAGTATGTGGAATTTTCAAGCTTTCTCTACATTTTTGACTTAAAAAAGGCAATAAATAATAATAAATAACCTCATTTAAAAAATATTAAAATGTGTGCAAAGTTACCTTGAAATCGGTGTTAATTTGCACACCCGTTTAAAATTAGCGTAGAAGCCAAATATGACCGTTATATAGGTTACATTATTGCACGCCCTAAATCATTATTTTATCAGCCAGTAAAAATATTCATGAGAAAAACAATTTTTAATAAGCATTTTTATTGTATTTAACACAACTTTAATTTAATTTACAAAAACAGAAATACATTTCTTACTCCTTTAACTGAACATTTTAATAATAACAAAAATATAAACTGAGGTAGGTAAATTAACATCATAATTACGATATTTCCTTGCTCCAAGTTTTTTCTTATAAACCCTGCCCATATCTGACGCAGAACTGCAAATAAAAGTAAATAACTAGTGTGCAAAGTTACCACCTTAAAGTATCAAATTTAAATCTAACCGCCATAACTTAACAATGGCAACCCCGAGGGAAGCAAATTTACCGCCAAAAAGTGCATAAGACAACACTCAATATAAATACTAGCCCCATTTGATTGCAAAATAAACGTATGTATTGTGTACGTACCTTAGAATGTCACTATTATGATTAATAATGTGATAATTTACTGCAAAAATGCCACTATTATGCCGCTCTGCCACCTGTCTGCACTCTAAACACTAAACAGGCTCTAACAAATAACCGCGTGGACTCGAGATGCTTCCCATGTTGCCGATTTTCATATGGAAAAAATTAATTTACGAAATATCAACGGTGTGCAAAGTTACCCCCCTTGTGCAAACTAACCCCGCGTTACGGTAATCATAGCCCAGGCGGGTAATAGCGGTGGTTCTACGGCTACACAGAGTGTGTCGAGAATAGGGATATATGGATTGATGATAAAGTTAACTTTTTCTTAAAACAAAGCGTTTCGACAGAAGACTACGATATTTGACATTAACAGCTGATCTAGTTTCGTCGTAAAAGTTCCCAGATCAGCAGTGCCGTAGCAAGCTCACGCGTCAGGTTGCGTCATATAATTTTATTTCGATTTTGGTGTTTTTAACGTGTTTCTGTGACCATTCTTTGTGTAGTATATGTTTTAAACATTTTACTTTTGGATTTGATATATTTCAAATACAGATTTTCTTGGTGTTTATTATTTAAGTTTAATAGTGAGTACAAATACCATTTTGGTTAACAACTTATCAAAATCAAAAAAGTGCCTAGTTAAACCATTTACTTATCGTTATATACAGGATGTTTCATATCTAACGTGCAAATACAGCAACAGGAGATAGTAGACTTGAAAATATGTCATTTATGCTTAAGAACTTACTTTTAATTGTCAATAAATATGTTTCGTTATGAAAGGTGTTTATTTAAATGTTTCTTGTCATCTAGCATTTAAACGAAATTATCTCAAAAACTAATTAAAATATCGAGATTAATGAAGTATAACTTTTTTACGTATAAAAGACCCCCCTTTAATAATTTAAGGTAAAGCGATCAGAAATGTGAGAGACAAAAAATATAAGCGAGAATTTTTCAAACTTATATTGTGTAGCTACCGTTCTCTAGGAAATATCTTAAAACTTATTATGGAATCCTCCTTTTTGTCCTCAAAAACATAATTCGTGGGCCTTTTTTCCAATGTGGGAAAAAAAACTAAGGTAATTTGGAAAGAAGTAATCAGGTAAAAAGCGACAATTAGATTGCAGGTTGCATAGTCCCTATATAAGCCTATATTAAGTTAAAAATAGGTTGAATAGTGGAATATTCGTCTAAATTTCGCCTTAAATTCGACTTCTGTCTTTATCTGTCATTCTACTAAAAAAATAAAACAAACAATAAAAATATATATTGAACAGAGAACAACATAACTAAGGAAAATGGATTAACTTTGTTATTTTTAGAATGGCGATGACCGTAAATTATTAATAATGAGTGACTTATAAATGCACTTTGTGGCGTACCTTGGCAAGCGATTCTACTGGCAAGAATTTTTTTTTGTATAACTTAATGAAAATAATCATACAAAAATGATCCGCCTTCCAAGTTTTTGGTATTAATTTAATAAAAATATTTATTTTTTGTTTATAAAAATATTTTTTTGTTTAAAAATGCCTTAACCGTTTTAAAATAGGCTACAGGAAAACCTGGAACAGGTGTTTAATGTATTTATGTATTTATTGTAATCTATTTATAAAATATATTGTTGAATTTTCTCCCCACGAGTTAAAACGATAACAAGTAAACCAAAAAGATGGCGGTTTCAGATTTTCGACTTTAAAAACCTATTCTCCTTAATTTTCAACCTCAAAGGTAAATATTTTACGACTGAAGGCCAAAAGATGACGATTTATTTACAGCTAGGTTAAAATTTTCTAAAATAAGACATTTTAACTTCTAGCTTTAAGGTTCAAATTAGGGCATTTTATAGGAATTATGACAATCCGGAAAAAGAAGACAGCATGGCGATTGTATAGACGAAAGTTTATCTCTGCATTCATATAGGTACCAAATAATAACGGGGATTTTATAAGAAAAAATAATAATAGATACTAAAAATTGGACATAATAATATTAATAAATAAAATGGTAATAAATAATTTTAATATAATCCTCAAAACTTTTTTCCCTGACAATTAAATGTTCTTTTAGTGGACATTTTTACAACCGTCAATAGTTGTCAGACGTCCGAACTTTATACGGTACCTACCAAATAAAATATCGACAACTGACGCTTGTAAGTAGCAGTCTGACGCTGTTTGGCAACCATAAAATTAAATAGAAATATAAGAATGATTGTTGAAAGGACACCTTTAAAATCTTGGCGGTTTTAAAAAGGCGGGGTACCAGTTTCACGGTGGAAAATTAATATGTGCTTATATCTTTGCATAATATATTATTTATCTCGTCCCTTTCGTTACTAACAACAGAAGTTGGTGTTTGCGTTGTATTTCCTGCTATAGTTCTTTTTACTATTCTATAGTAATTTGTCGAATGACGATACGGCTTAAACTTCTTTCAATTATTCATCATTAAAACATTACACAAAACAAAAAAGCACAAGAGTAAACAACGAATAGCTTCAACATGAAAATGAAAATGTTAGGTTAACTTTAACTAACCAGCAGGGTCTTAACAAGACAATTTTACTTTAAGGTTATTTTTTTTGGTAAATTTAAACTTCATCAAGTCCATGTGACCAATAGGAAGATTTAATTGGTTTTATTTTCTAAAAGGTTATAATATGTTTGGTAAATAATTGGGTTATATTTTTACCAAATAAATCCTTGTCCTCTATGACTGATTTGGGGGTCCAAATTGGTAATTTAAAACCTAATATAATGACTAAATAGTTATTCAACCTATTAGTAATTTAGGAAGGTAAAATATAGTTGTTTTGACTTTAAATAATTACCTTAAGTTTCCTTGGACAGTTAAAATATTTTTTTGGTTAAAAATTACCAGATTATAACGTAAATAGATTACTTAAAATTTCTTTGACCATAAGCACATACTTTTAGGTGTCATATTGGTTATTTATAACAAAATAATTTAACTGAAAATAACTTATACTTTAAAGGCAGTTTGTAGGTTTATAAATACTAATTTTGGACGTAATTTTTGTAGCTAAAAGATATTTTTACGTAAAAGGAAAATACTTTGGCATAAATTACAAATTTAAAACTTGTTTACGTTATTTTCACTGCCTCTTTAGTCTAGTTCACCAAATTTGTTTGTTGGGAATTCCTTATAAGTCATTTAAGGACCTACATTCATATGAACTTTTTTTTATATTTTCATATGTAGAATATCCCCTTAAAGTATAAGAACGAAGTTTCCTGACACCCTGTATATTGGTTTTCTAAAATTTTGAACTTTAACAGGGTGTCGCCTAAAATTAAATATCTTTTCAAGGATAAAATAATCCGGATGTGAAAATACATATCACTGTTCTCGATATGAATTGTCAAAGAAGTAGAAGAGTAATAATTTTCTATCTTTATCAAATTTTTTTTATTTTTTAAAATACCATACTACCTTGCTGGTTCATTAAATGGATAGGCAAAAATATTTCCTATCTGTTTACATAAGGCGTCCCTTGCGGTCCCGTGTCCCCTATACCTCACTAGAATAATATTAATAATTATCTATTTATTGTTTTTCGCAAAATAATCCGAATGTCAAGCAGTCTTATTGATTTTTGGAAAGAAGGTCATGATTAGGGCTGGGCAATATTGAAATTCCAATATCAAATATCGATATTAAAAAAATATCGATATAGTCGATATATCAATAATATCGATCATATCGATAATACCGATAATACCGATAATATCGATAATATCGATAATATCGATACTATCGATAATGTCGATAAATATCGATAATATCGATAATATCGATATATCGATATTTTATTTTTTAAATATCGTTATTCGAAAAATCGATAAAACATAAAAATATTATATTATAAATACAGTGTCATTAGTAAAGTCCGCATCATATGGGATTTTTTTTATTAATAGCTTTATTCAAAATTTGACTTTCGCATCAAGCTGCTTCGATCGAGAGGAAAATTATGCAAAAAAATAGTAGTCACGTGATTCGCATTATCTGTCAAATTTCAATTTAAAATATTTCAAATGTATTTCTGAAAAAATCGAAAAAAAGTTATTAGAAAAAAATTTTCTAAATGCAGTTTCTAGCCCACATGCAAAATTTTAATTGCATAAGATAATTTTGATTTTTTACTTATATTTTGTAAATTATTAAAAATAAAAATTGTCTTATGTGCACTGTAAAACTCCGTACCTTCATTTCAAGGGGAGACTCTAATTATTATGAAAATATGAAGAAAAAAGATTGAATTAAATATTAGTCCTTAAATGTGTTATAAGGACGATAATGAAATTCCAATCGAATATCGATATAGTCGATAAATATCGATAATATCAATAATATCGATAATATCGACACATATCGATAATAATATCGATATTTCGAATTTTTGTTCAGCCCTAGTCATGATGAACAAAGTAACATTATATATTGACAGACGCGTGTCATTGTCAGTTAATTAACTGTCGTTTTGATATCGAGCTTAATTAAGGAAAATATTGTCGTAAAGGGAAAATAATACGCACAAATGCTGAGATATTTAATTAATTTTTTTATTCATGGCAAGTGCAACAGAATTATTATTCGAACAAGTAGAGTTTTCAATTAACGGCATCCGAATTTAACAAACGAATGAACGAGCAAAATTTTTTTTGTTGAAACGATCAAAATAAATTATTGGCCGGCTATGGTTAAGAGGGGTCAAGATTAGGGCTGGGCGATATTGAAATTCCAATATCGAATATCGATATTCAAAAAAATATCGATATAGTCGATATATCGATAATATCGATGAATATCGATAATATCTATAAATATGGATAATATTGATAAAATCGGTGATATCGATAATATCTATACATATCGATAATATCGATAAATCGATATTTAATTTTTTAAATATCGGTATTCGATATTTTATTATTATTTTTTAAATATCGTTATTCGATATATCGATAAAACATAAAAATATTATATTATAAATACAGTGTCACCAGTATAAAGTCCGCATATATGGGATTTTTTTTTATTAATAGGTTTATTCAAAATTTGACTTTGGCATCAAGTTCTGCTTCGATCGAGATGAAAAATAAGCAAAAAAATAGTAGGCAATGCGAATCACGCATTATCTGTCAAATTTTCATTTTTTCCAAAAGATAATTCAAAAAGGGTTATTTCTGAAAAAATCGAAAAAAGTTATTAGAAAAAGTTTTTCTAAATGCAGTTTCAAGCCCACATGCAAAATTTCAGCTGCATAAGATACTTTTGATGTTTTACCTATATTTTGTAAATTGTACCACTTTTGCAAAACAAGACTCGACGCAACCTACATAAAACTTCTTAGTTTTGACAATGCTTTATTTCAGATACATTTTCTTTAAAGTAGCGCCATATTAAATGTGCGTTTTTCTACATAAACGTTATTATGGCATAGCTTAATAATAAATAGTAATATAGGGGTTTTAAATTAAATCGTTGAAAATAGAAACTTTTTGTTGTTAAACTAAAATTTATTTTCCACTTAAAAAACACTTTACTGAAGACACTGTGCTTTTTTTTTGTCTTAATATTAAGGTGTATTACTTTTAGACACAAACTATGTTTTCAAAAATACTTATTTTATGAAGTTACCTTATACAGGGTCAAAACCAAATAAACTTTGCATCACATGCGACCAAATTTTAATATCCCAATTTTGTTTTTTGTAAATAAAGCTATTAATAAAAAAAATCCCATATGATGCGGACTTTACTGGTGACACTGTATATCAATATTGTGTTATGTGCCCTGTAAAACTCAGTACCTTCATTTCAAGGGGAGACTCTAATTATGAAAACATGAAGAAAAAAAATTGAATTAAATATTAGTCCTTAAATGTGTTATAAGGACGATATTTAAATTCCAATCGAATGTCGATAATCGATAATATCGATAAATATCGATAAATATCGATAATAGCGATAAATATCGATAAATATCGATAATATCGATTTGTTTGTTTATTTATTTGTTAACATAATTTGTTTACATAAGCTTGTATAAGTAGTAACTTATAATTCATAATTTATAATTTAATATAATAATATAATCCAATATTGGTATAATTTATGTTTTATCACAAACTGTTTAAGTATTGAATATTTACAAGACTGCTACAGTATTACGTAAAATGAACTTAATTTAGTAATAAATAGGTACATTTAAACAAACTATATCACAGGAATGTTTGTAAGCATACAGTAAGTTATATTAAATTAACCAAATCAAAAGAAAATAATATGCACCTAAGTGAATTAACACTTGTTTTGTGCCTATAATTTCCCATAAGTAATTGAGAGTACAAAGTACTACCCAATATAGTAATATGCGCATGCACATAACACGACAGCAGAATACACTAAACCTTAAACCAATCTATTGTAAGTGACTAAATTGTAATTAATTTTATAAAAAGATGATAATGATCACTAATAAATCTTTTACAGTTGTATGAAAATCTTTTATAACTGCTTATAGGTTTAATTTCATTAGTTAACAAGTTATAGCATTTTGGACCTAGAAATGTTACAAACCTTTTTCCACAGTTAAAAGTAATTTGAGGACATTGAAGTAGACCACTCGTGATACTACGGGTCACAGTGTCATGAAAAACATAATTCCTAAGAGCGGGATGCCTATACACGAAGATACACAATAAATGAAAATACAGAGATCTGATATTGCATAATCCGTCCTGATATAAGAGTTTTGTAGGGTATAGCTTGTTTTTCTTGAAGATAATCTTTAGAATGTAATTTTGTACTATGTTTAAGTTGTTAAGGCTCTTCGCGTATAGTCCACCCCAAACTAATATACCATATTTCAATAATGATTCAACCAATGATTGGTAAACCCGAAGTAAGAGACCTCTACTTAATATATCTCTTATTGGATAAAACTTATAAATTAATTTTCTAACTCTTTTATTTAAATAAGCAATATGACTATCGCATTTTAGATTCTGATCTATTAACACGCCTAGATATTTTACATAGTTTGTTACTTGAATTAAATCACTAAAGTTATCAATACTAATCGAGTTGAAATGTGGACGATTAACATTAATTTTTGTAAACGCTATATACTTTGTTTTTTCAATATTTAGAGATAGCTGAAACTTATCCAACCAATATTTTATCAGATACATATCATTTTTAATAGTCGTTTCAACCTCCGACCAAGTATTTCCCCTAAATACAACAACGGCATCGTCAGCATAAGATACAATCTTACCCGAAATTGTCAATGAAAGCAGAGAATTGATATAAGCCACAAACAAAACCGAACCCAAAACGGTGCCCTGCGGAACACCAATCTTTACCTTCATACCATCACTCACACACCCATTCACCTTAACAAACTGCCAACGGTCAGTAAGGTAACTCTCAAAAACGTCCAACACAGTACCACGCACCCCACAACACTCCAGTGTATGTAGAAGTTTACCATGATGCACTGTGTCAAACGCCTTTGCCAAGTCTAGAAATATACCAATACACTTTTGTCCAGAATCAAGATTCTGAATAACTTCATTTGTGACCTGAAACATGGCATCAGCAGTACTCTTACCCTCCTGAAATCCAAATTGTCCTTCATTGATGATATTCTTAGTACCAAAGAAGTGTACTAACCGAGTTTTTAAACATTTTTCGAATAATTTTGCAAAGTTGGTAATTACACTAATGGGTCTATAGTTTGATATTTTTTGTCTGTCACCCGATTTAAAAATTGGACTTATAAAACTTTTCTTAAACTCTCGAGGCACAGTACCAGTACTAAATATTAGATTTATTACATGCTTTAAGGGCAAAATGATGTATGGGTGAATAAATTTAAGAACCCTCTCGGATACATTATCAAAGCCGGGGGCACTATTATTTTTTAGTGATTTAATATTATTTATAATTTCGTTATCGGTAACTGGAGTCAAGAACATTGTATTATTATTTATTGGCAAAGTATGGTGAAAGTTAATAGGTTCTGAGATATTTTCGATCATTTTGATACCGATACTAGAGAAATAGTCATTGCAGAAATTAACCATGGACTTTTCATCAGGAAAAAAATCATTATTGTCATCAGATACTTAAATTTTACTATTGTTTATTACAATTTCATTGGTTATCTCTGATATGACTTTATATACCCTTTTCATGTTATTTTCATTATCCACTAATAATTTTTTATAATAATTATGTTTGCTTTTCTTGAGTAAGTTATTTAATTTATTTCTATATTTTAAACTCGTTCTGTGCCTCAATTGTAAAGTTATTCAAAAAGTTTTTTTTTCATTCTATCCCTAGTTAGAATAGAATTTATTAATCCATGGGTAATCCATGGCTTAATTTTTCCACATTTTTTAGATACTATTGATTCGGTACTGCACTCCGATAGGTGTTTGTTAAAAGTAAGTAAGAAATTTGTAGTTGCAATTTGTGGACAACTTGAATTCAAGACATTCAACCATCCTTCATCCGCAAACAACAATTTAAGCTGATTAAAATTTGTGCGTTTAGATGTATATACTATATCTTTTTTTATATTTAAATTTTGACATTTCAAATTCAGTATAATTCCATAATGATCTGTGATATTGGTTTTCAAGATGTAGCTACTGCAAGCAATGTTATTAGAGTTATTCGGTTTATTTACAAAAATGTGGTCAATGCAGGAGGCACTCTCCTGGGTAACACGAGTCGGACGTTGAATATAAGGAACAAATCCATGATTTGCCAACAGTGTCAAGTATTTATGAACATTTTCATTTTCTAGTAATATATTCAAATTTATATCGCCAATAAAGATTTTAAATTCAGACTTACATTTTGTGTTTTCAAGATAAACATCTAATTCTTCAAGAAATGACAACAAATTGGTTGGATTTGGTCGATATAAAGTAATGATTTTATAAGAAATGTTATTAATTAGTAAGTTTACAATACCCAGTGTTACTCCACATATAGTCAACTTGTAAGTGGTAAAATTAAAGTCTAGTTGGGATTTAACAAGCACCATCACACCATCATTCTTATTAACATCGGCAGAATTGTATAAGGTAGTGTAACCAGAGACAATATAGTTGTCAGTGGAATCCAGTTCAAAACATTCACCAAGCACCAAGATGTCACAGTCCGTAATTTTATAGGTTTCCAAAGTAGTTAGTAGATCATCAAAATTCTTGCGAACACTTCGTATGTTAAAATGAACAATACTAAGAATATTTTTGGAATTATCCAACTTACTGATGTTATCGTGATCAATATACTGACCCTCATGGTTTTCCCCCCAGCTTTTTAAGTTCTTCATAAGCAGATCTTCACTTGTGATAACCATATTATCTATATGTATAATCTATTCTTCCTCTTCTAGCTACAAATACTCTTATATAAGAAGGGCACTATGCAGAAAAGCTTGAGTGGGCTGTGGGGTCTTTTGATTTTGATTTTTGATTAGCAAGTTCACAGTTAACACATTTGTGGATATTACTCTGGCAGTTTTTTGTGGCATGTTTACCACTACATTTGCCACATGTTTCTTCATTTGGACAATTTTTGGCTATATGATTATATTGAGAGCAGTTGTAACATCTGGCTATATTTATATATTCATAGACAGGACACTTTTTAAAGCCTACCGATAGATTCGAGATAGCCATAATATTGTTGAATGTTATAGTATCACATTCAATTATTGCAAAGAAGTTATGAACCATCTTTTTGAAAACTTTTATCTTGATATCAGCATTTTCAGGGATAACACCCTCATTTTGGTTTTTTATAGCTGTTGTGAGAGTAATTTCATCATAGTTAGATTCTATTCCTATTAATTTTATTTGTGGTTGCTTCCTTTTCGGAATGTCGGATGTGTATTTGTTTCCAAGGTGGTTGTTAAGTGTTTCTCTAATTTTTGTGGCTTCTTCTCTATTTTTACACTTTATGATTACAGAACCATCCTTCGCTGGTTTTAGACTAGATATATGTAATCCAGAGCTGACCGGGTCTATTTTTTGTCTTATGTGATCCTCCGTTTTTGTGCTATCATTTCCCTCTGCTGGTTTTACTACTACAACACTTTCTCTCGTAACTGATGCATAAGATGCATACTGATGTGATGGAACTGATGTGGGTCGATAATATCGATATATCGATATATTGATAAAAATATCGATATATCGAATTTTTGCCCAGGCCTAGTCAAGATTGTCAGGTCTTTTGACTTCGTTTTCTGTATAAGAAAATGGTAAATGTCGAACAAAATTTGAATATTTAAATTTGAATATGGCGCAAATGTTAATTTTTATTTATTATTGTTTACCTAAGCAAGAACTCTTTTGCTAAAGAGCTCGAAAACACCAGTGTTGGCAAAATGGTGAATGCACTCTAAAAAATGTTCGTCTGCGCCGCATTGGTTGGTTGGTTGGTTGGTTGGTTGGTTGGTTGGTTGGTTGGTTGGTTGGTTGGTTGGTTGGTTGGTTGGTTAAAGGCAGGGGTTAGGCGTAAGACCCAAGCTTCTAAAAAAGGTTTGTTCTTTCTCCAAGGTCCAATAGTTTTCTTCTAGGATTAGTACTTCGCAGTTGTATGATTGGATAGGCCGTTTCGTCCTTTTCACCGCCAAGTCTGCATTCAATGGGTCCATTGAAGGTGTTTTCTTAAGTGATAATGACCTGTTAACAAGCCAGTCCCTTGTTTTAACTGGGTACGTGTCAAGAGTAGCATTCCAGTTGATAGTTTCTTTGAGTGTTTACCAATAACGGCCTGTGCATGTGTTCGCCAGCCCCAAGTAAGTTTAGTTACGGCACTGGGTAACTTATCTATCATCGGCAATAATTTTATTAGGCAACCGTGCCTCGCAATTTGTGTCGTTATCACAGTATGACAAATACATATAACAAGGTTCATTACAAACTGATTTACACAGTTTATTAGTTTACTATTTGTTTAAGTAATAATTACGGACTCTGATATGGAAATATGTACTCCACCAGATATTACTGATGCAGCGAAAATAGCCTTAATACCTCAAAAATCAAAGAAAATTTATGATTGTACGTACAATAAATTTATGAATTGGCGCAGTAATAACACTATTCAATCATTTTCTGAAAATGTTGTACTCGCATACTTATCAGGATTAGCAAAAAATATTAAATTATCAACACTACAGAGTCATGCTAAAAAATACTATTAACAATAAAAATAATATTGACGTCCGTAAATATCCAAAAGTTCATGCATATTTAAAACGCAAGAATGAAGGATATATATATATCCCAAAAAAATCTCGTTTGTTGAAGAATGAACAAATAATGTTGAAGTTCATAAATGAGGCGGCTGAAATTATTTTGAACCTAAGGTAATATTACTATACTACTTGGAATTGCTGGTGCTCTAAGAAGAAGCGAAATTTATAACTAAAAATATGCGATATTGAAGATTTAGGAAATGTTCTTATTGTATATGTCCCTGATACAAAAACGATTATAGTATTAATATTGCCTTTGAAATTATACAGAAAATATGTCACCTTTTGCCATAAACATTATCAGGAAGACGAACTCTTCGTCAACAATCGTCGGGATACAAATCTGTATGTATTGTTTTAGTTCATTAAAAAACACATATTAAATAATAACTTTATTGACGGAGAACTATTTTGCTTTTGTAGATTGTGATGTACGCCGTGTCCTAGCTAAACACGGGTTTTCCGGTGCGTGCGGAGCGATGCGTGCGACGCGGTGGTATTTAGAATTAAACGCAGAGCAACAGATGAAGATGTCCTAATTAAACACGAAATGCGTGCGTTGCGGCAACGTCGCATCGCACGCAATGTTTTAAAATTAAAACGGTTTTATTTTTCTGTCAGTTCTCGTACGACAAATTGCAATGAAGGTGTTAATTTTAGAAGTGCAAAAAAAAAGACGCACTTTGGAAGAAAATAAATCCTCAGTCAAAAGTTTTTGTTTTCATTCTGGTATACTGCTAAAATGCCGTTTTATCGGCACGTAATTGCGGATGCAAATGATGAAACTCACCATAATGTAACCTGTTTCTAAAGATCATATATTAGTTTATTTCTCTTTCACGTCTCTAATATTTTTAATAGTCTTAATTTAACCATACTGTTTTCTACTAACAAAATCTTACGCGTCACAGGTGAAATCATCATTGCTACTATGTGTGAACCAAATACTTCTAATATACATTGTGTCCTCGGATGGAGTTGGCAAGAGGAAAAAGATCTTTATTATTGATTTTACGACGAAAAGTTATTCGTTATAAAAAAATTCCGCTTGTCGAGAAAATGAATTTAAATATACAAATTTTAGATCAGATGTTGATAAATTAAGAAAACATGAAAATGCTTCAAGAAAGAAGTACCATTATTTATTATTTTAGACAAAATGTTTATGAAACAAAGTTGTTTAAAATTCGAAATAAAGCCTAAATACAAAATTAGAAATCTAAATTGTAATTTTTGTTTTTATTTTTTATACACATTTACACATTTAAAATGTACCATGTACAATTGTGAAAAAAGTTATTATTCTACATATCCTTCTCCAACCTGCACACATTTGTCCAAATTAGAAATAAATTAAATAAATAGGTCAGCACTCTCAGGTTTTCATTTTGAATGTTGAAATTCTATGGTAAAAAATAAAAAAAAGAACTAGAATTCAGATTTCAAATTTTGTATTTAGGTTTTATTTTGGATTATAAACAGCTTCGTTTTATAAATATTTTGTCTAAAATAATAAATAATGGTACTTTGGTCTTAAACCATTTTCATGTTTTCTTAATTTATTAACATCTGATCTAATATTTTTATATGGTAAATTAATTTTCTCGACAAGCAGATTTTTTATAAAGAATAACTTTTCGTCGTAAAATCAATAATAAAGATCTTTTTCCTCTTGTCAACTCCATCCGGGGACGAACGCAATACGTTAAATATCGTTTTGTATTTTGCCACCTCCGCTTTCTCCGCAAAAAAGGACGATGTGAGCGTGCAACGTAGTTTGTAACAAGCAATTCTTGCTTCTTACAACTGATTTTGGTAATTTCCTAAAAATTTACATACTTTAAAAATTTCAAGAATTTATATCAGGCATCATGATTAAATTCCCTACTACACCCCTGATTATTCACGTGGGTGGACGCCCATTGAGGTAAACGGACTTTGGAGATGACTTGTAGGCAACTGGATATACGTACATGCATGATTGGTAGCCGTCCTCGCAGTGAACAGCTGGAATTTTTCGATCGATATTCACCTTGTTTGATTTAGTGGATTAATAGGTTTGATTTTGAACGTTTATGTTTTCAGAATAATCGTGAAAATGGGGTTAACTTTGTGATTTTCCGGTTAAAGTATGAATTTTCTTCATTCTGCTCCCCCTACGTCATAGTTTATCGGAGATCATGTGATTTGAGTTTGATTGTGTATTGGAGACAATCCGTCATTTTTTTGTGCGGTCGATTCGATAAAACTGATAACGGAGAGCCCACTCGCTCCTTCTCATATCAGCTGCCGGCCCAGAAAGGCGATCCAAGTGAAGAATATGTACTGATTTTGGCTGGAGAGGCATTTTATGCTGCAGAATTTCTGGATTAAAGTTAAAACAGTGAAACAATTCTTTCGTGTCCGCAATGGAGTCTAAATTCGTCTTCCAGGGCTGATGAAAACCAGAACACCAGGTAAATGGTAAAACCAAAGATGTATTTTGACCATGGCACGCTAACGGCCTCTATTTTGTTACAGGTTTTTTTTTTTCCCTAGTTCAACCTCAAGCTAAATTCTACTTTGAACTCAATCACTTCATAATGTTTTAAAATTTATAAACTTTCATTCTGATTTTTTTTTATAATGAATTTTCTATCCACCATTTAATTTCAATTTTTATGTGACCATGCACTTGTAAGTCCTACTCTGAAGATTAGTTCTACAACTACGATGTCGATCTGAAGTTCAAGTTCCAGTTTCTGTACCACGTTACATCTGTAATCTTCAGTGCAGTGTCACAAATTTCACCCTAAAACTTGTTAGTCAAGAAACGACGATGCAAGGATAAATTTTCACTCCGAACACAGTTTTCCAGCTTCACCTAAGCCTAAATTTCAGTTTGATATATTTAAATTCCCATTTCAAATTTCAACCTTAAGTTTAATGTAAAGTCTAAATCTCAACCCTAGCATATATGCTTTAATTTGCTTGCTAAATTTGCTGTCGGTGAGTCCAATTTTGCCAGAGAGGAGTCAGCGTTTACATGGTTTGACGGGGCCTGCTGTTCGATGCCATTCCCATAGCCATTGGTAGTTTAGCTACCGTCCTGATCCTGCCTGGAATTTTGTAGAGTCTGGTTCGCTTGCCGTGTGGTGTGACTAGAGGACTTCTACAGGGAGAAACCGCAGTGAATAGTGAAGCACCCGAACATCTGAATTGTAAAAGATGAGTATTTTTCTTTAACATTAGCTTTTGGCCTATATTTTTTTGTGATTTTCCTGAACATTTCTTACTCATTAACATTTTACTATCTGCATAACCTTTGCTATATATATTTTTGCTTGTTTCTCTTCAAGATGTTAACCCCTTTTTGAATTTTACTTAACTAGAGCATTACTCAGAGGTGATATTGATAAAAACCCTGAGTATAGACTCATTTATTTTTTCATATTATTGTGAATATTGTAACCAAGTTATCCAGTACTCGTAGGAGTAGGTAACTTTAAATTAGTACTTTCACCTGGATCAGTTGATCTCGCTGGCAATTTTAATTTGTTGTTAGAAATGTAGATGTCTTTTAGCTTGTCTTACTACAGTTTATGTCACGAGTGTGAAATTGCAATAACCCTCTTTCTTTCTTACTACCTAACTGTATTATTAGTGCATCATAGGCTTTAGTGTACTATATTTTATGATATGCTTTCTAGTATTTAGCTCGATACCTACCACTTCCCTCTTACTAAAGTAAACTTGCTTGTGTATTAAAAGCTATAAGCTTTAATATAACTTAGTTTCTTATATACTCTATAGTATTTACCTTGCAGTAACTATCTTCCTAACTCACCTTACGATCTATGCATTGAGGCTCTAATTTATAAAGTCATTTAATTTATGATAAATTGTATCGCATTTATTTCACCATTTAACATTATTAAGCATTCTCACCGAAGAGCTTTGAGCTTTGATAGAGTTCAAGTTCTAGTATACTGTTTGCATTTAAATTTTTCTCCTTTTCATTAAGTTTATATACATGAGTTAAGATACACTGTTTTTCTTTCGGTTGAGACCATGCCTAAAAGCTTCGAGCTTTAAAGTATCTTAATTCATGACATACTTGTTTGCATTTAAATTTTCTTCCTTTTCATTAAGTTTATATACATGAGTTAAGATACACTGTTTTTCTTTCGGTTGAGACCATGCCTAAGAGCTTTGAGCTTTAAAGTATCTTGATTCATGACATAAGCACCTTAACCCTATTGAATTTTTATAAAATATTTCCCATTTCTCATCAAGCCTTTAAGCATAGGTTGGCATAAACTCATTTATTAACATTTCACTTATTCACTAAGCTTACATTTAGATTACTTTATGGTGTACTGTATAGTATTTAATTTATGAAAGGTGTTGTACCATTTTTGAATGATATCATGAGCATACATTTGCACGTACTCTTGAATGATACCTAACCATTTTATGCTGTAGCCTAGTTTAAATTGTGATAACCCGCTTTATTATACTTAGCTTCCTTAGGGTAGTTTCCCCATTCTTTATAAACTCTTTATGGAGTATTATAGTGTTTTTTAAACAAATGTTTTATTGAAAAAAAAAAGATATATATTAGACCTTTTAATAGAGTTTATTTAGTAAACAAATTTTACTGAGTTTTATTGAAGTGCTTCGTGTACTGTTTAGATTGGTCTCACTCATAATACAGTATTCTTTTTCTATCTCTCTACTTTTTCTTTATCGAGATCTCCTCTCGATTGGCGCCCAAAATAAAGTCTGGAAAATAGATTAAAATAAAAATAAAAGAACCTCACGACCTATGGCTCTCTAAACGAATCAAACTGAGTTCTCGGAGCACCCAAGTGACACTTAAAACGACCTAAATATCAACAACAACGTGTTAAGGTTACGTTAATAAGTTTACAAGTTTCCGCATCGCACGCACCCGTGTTTAGCTAGGACACGGCGGAACGAGGAAACCAATTTTTCGCAGAGGAAAAATAGCTTGATAACCTACTTTTTTATTCTGTGTGGATAACAGTCATGTATGTTGGTTGCATAAATCTATAAATCAATCTTTTGTAGATCAAGCTATCATTTTCTGCCAAATCCTATCCAAAATTCAATCTACTAACCTTCCAATGTCGATTTTAACTACAACTTTATTTTAATTTTCCATCTTCCCCATACTAAATTGCAATGCCGTGACGAAAAATTACGTCTTTTGAAATTCGAAAAAAAGTAGCAAAATCGCCCGAATTTCCCAACGCTCTGTATATGTACCAAATGTATAAGGATCACACAGCGTATTCCGTCCAATTTCAAATCTCATATCGCTAAAATAATTTTAGAATCTCGTGGTGAAAATGGGTCAATAAATCAAAAAATGACAGTCGCAAAATAATTTTTGTTGTCCAGAGGCTACTATGATAAAAAAATAGTAGGTTTTACCAACATAAAATTTAGACATAAAAATTTACAAAATTTGAAGGATTAATTTTCTTTTTAAATATGTGTTTTTTATTGAAAAAACTACAAATTAGAAAAAATAGTATAACGTACGTGTTATATAAAGCAGTTTTAAGCACTTGTCCCGTTAAAAAACGAGCCGCTTGGACGCGTGCTATAAAATGATGCTTTATAAAACGTGTACGTTAATATACTATTTTATTGTCTTGTGTAACTTAAGTTAATATTTGTATTATTTATAACACAGTATAATTAAATTTTATTGATATTCTTGTGAATTACGCCTGCTTTTTAGCAAAATTAAAATGATTATTATAGTTTGGGCTTTTAGCAAACTATTAATTATTATCTGTTTTAATTAAAGTTGATAATTTTATTAAACGTAGGTAATGTATCTAGTATGTATTTAAATTTAATTAATTCTACTTTATATAATAACTAAGTTAATACATTTTTACCGCGTTTATTAAAACAAATTTGTTTAAAAAGATTGAAGTTTTATCAAATTATTAGTAATTTTTATTTTGAATAGGTAGTTAAGAATTTGTAGATTAAAAGAATATTTTAATTGTCTCAATGCAAAACCCACCATATCCATGCAATTTAAATGATTTTGAGTAAAATATAAAAACAGTTAATGACTGGCTTAGCCATTTGCATCTAAACCCATGTAAAGTGTTGTTCAAATTACGGTGGAGTTTGCAGTTAACCAACAATTTTACTTTCATTAGGCAATTAGGAGGTTCTTGATGATAATAAAATGATAAAAAAATAATATAAGTCCTCTTAGAGTGTCACAAAGCTATCCTAGACCTACCTAAAAAGCCGTAGCCGAAGCAGAAAGTTTGAAAATAAAAGATTAGATTATTATAGCCGTCATTATTTGCTCAATTCTTTTATTTACCAGTTGCACGGCCGATTGTAATGTTATCTTTGTTTCGATAATTTAAATAGAAAAGCTGAGAAACCGGAAACAATCAGACTCGAGACATTATTCAGGGAATAGAAGCGAATGCCATTGTCGAAGTCGATTGCTCGGATTTGTTGTGACGTAGAGTTCTGGTTTTGAATGTTTTATTTTTTAAATTATTTTATTATTATGTAATTTTTTCTCACTAAATAATTCAAGAATTTTTAAATGGAGACCGAAAGAAATTTTATTTTTTCGTCCTCTATGTGATAAGGTGAAAATCAAAAAACCGAAAACCAAAAATCCGAAAAAACGCTCGGACACGTTGATTGGTATTTGTAGTTGCGCATTTTTTTCTATAAAAACTAATTCACAAAATAACAATTCTATAGACGATGAGTTATGGAGATAAAACACGGACACAAATGGAAGTTGCTTACTTCTTTCATCAAAAATGTCCGAAACTCAAGGAAAAATTAGTAAAACAGAATAGCTTTTTATACAATAAGTTGCGAAATGAGTGTCTTTTAGGCACGCGACGTGAAAATTGTCCAACGAGGCAAAGCCGAGTTGGACAACACGTCTAGTGGCTAAAAGACATCGTTTCGTAACGAATTATATACAAGATTTTTTGTGAACGCGGAGAATTTGATAATTTAAGCTTTTATTAGTATTTTTAAACATTTTAAAAAGTATGCAGGCAATGTGTTTCTAAGGCATTGTTTATGCATTATTTAATGTCAAGTGTGTTGTCAAGTTCGAACGTCGCGTTTTGCCTTTTTGAAAAAATTACTTCAAATGAGTGATATTGACGAGTCTTTGGATATTGAACAAGCTGCTGAAGCTGCGCTATCCACGTTGTACCTGAAAAATCGAAACATTTATATGAAAAACCCTACGACAACTTTGACACCTGGGCCAAAGAAAAACATATTGAGAACTTTACAGAAAAGGTATTACTAGCCTATTTCCTCAAGCTGTCCACCACCTTAAGGCCGTCAACTTTGTGAAGCAAATATTCGATGCTCCGCACCATGATTTATCTGAACAAAACATAGATATTTGCAAATTTACAAACCTTATTGCATTTTTAAAAAGGAAAGCTACCGGATATCAGCCAAAGAAATCAAAAATATTTACAAAGCTGGAAATAGACCGCTTTATAAAACAAGCTGATGATAAAGAATTCCTGTTAGCCAAAGTTGTTTTAATCGTTGGAGTATTTGGAGCATGTAGGAGGGAAGAAACCACATTTTTGAAATTAGATGCCATCAAAGATTGTCAGTCGTTTATCAGAATCAAAATTCCGAACACAAAAACTCATGTTCCAAGAATGTTTACGATTGCTGAGGGATCAATAGATGGCATCAATTTTTTAGATCTATTTCGTAAGTACGCAAAACTTCGTCCACTGAATACGATACATCAGCGATTTTTCTTTACATATCGAAGTGGTAAATACTGTACCCTGCCAGTTGGAATTAATACAATTGGAGGTATGCCAAAAAAAAATAGCAGAATTCCTTGAACTCCCCAACACCAATGAATACACTGGCCATTGCCTCCGGCGCAGCTCTGCAACAATGTTGGCAGACTCTGGAGCGGACATGACACTTTTAAAGCGTCATGGAGGTTGGCGATCAAGCTCAGTTGCCGAGAGTTATATAGAAAATTCCATTGAACAGAAAAAAGAAATAGCAAAAAGAATCATAGGGCAGAAAGATACGCAAAATACAAAAATAAAAGAAGTTCACTCAGAAGCAGAAGTTAGCATTGTCAGTACTAGCAGTTTATCCATTTCGACTACTAATAATTATATTGCTCTTAAAGAAGAGAAGCTAGATGCCTCTAGAATTCAGTTTAACAGTTTACATAATTGTACATTTAACATATATAATAAATAGATATTTTCATTGATTTTAATGTTTCATTTTTACTTTTAGGCCTAAAACTGCCACATTTAGACACTAGTACCTAAAAGAGTGTCATTTCGAAACTCTAATCAATATCGAAATATGTGTATTTCGAAACGCTTTCACAAAAAAGCAGTTTCGCCAGCTTGACATGTAAAGCCGATAAAAAAGTAGCTGCCAATGCAATAAGTGATTATACCAAATTAGATATTATGCTTGAGTTTAAGTAAAACCCACATACTTCTAGTCGAAAAACAGCCCCAATGTTCGATGTTAGCCATTCATCGATTATTCGAACATTACAAGAAAATAAAATGTATCCCTATTAAATGATACCTACTCATGAGTTCATGGAAGACTATTTTGATAGAAGAACGTATTTTTGTAAACAAATCATGGCAATGTTAGATAACAATGTGATCAAATTAGAACATGTTTTGTTTTCTGATGAGCGCACCTTTACACTTCACGGTCATGCTAATCATCAGAATTGCCGCTATTGGTCTATGGAAAATACTCACTGGATTAGAGAAGAATATACGCAATATCCTGAAAAGGTTAATGTTTGGGCAGAAATAGTTGGAAATCATATTATAGGTCCCTTTTTCATTAATGGCAATTTAAATAGCGATAATTATTTAGCACTGCTCCAAAATAATGTCTTGCCAAACTTTGACAAACTTATATCCTGATCCAGCAAACCCACAACTCTCAGCGAATATGATATGGTTTCAGCAAGATGGAGCACCGCTTTATTACCACATCAATGTCCGGGTACCTCAACCGAGTATTTCCAATTCGGTGGGTACGGAGGCGTGGATCGATGAAATGGCCAGCACGATCCCTTGATCTGACGCCATTAGACTTCTTTTTATGGGGTTATGTCAAGAATATTTTATACAAAACTAAACCCATTGACTTAACTGACTTAAGAAGACGAATAACGTTTGCGATTAGATCGGTTACGCCTGAGATGTTCAGTAATATTAGAAGAAATTTCTATTTAAGATTAGGATGTTGCCAATAAAATATGATCGCGGCGAGCATTTTCAACATCTCCTATATAAATGTTTTCTTTTGTTTTTTAGATTATCAGGAAATAAACAGTATTACTTATTAGTTTTTCAGTGTGTTGTTAATTTTTGCAATATGCAGTTAACGAAATTCAAACGACTATTAAACACTGACAACTACTGTCCTGCAGACAGATAACAATTTGCTAAGGTCAGGAGTTTTAAACAAAAGTAAACAAAACGTTTATACCTTTTTTTATTTCATATCAGTAAAAATAAACGCTGAAATGCAATAAATCTGAAAATACTTAATATTTTCGAAACAGTTGAAGATAGGTATAGGATATTGTATAAGAAATATGTCTACATTTTTCTGAAGAATCCAAAAACTGAATGTCATACAGGGTGTTGCATTTAAAATAAGAAAGTTGGTAGTGGCCACTGTTACATAACACAGCCTGTAGAAAAAGTTTTTATTGAAAAAATGCGCAACTAGAAATACTAAGCAAAGTGTCCGAGTGTTTTTTCGGACTCGCCAATATGTACCTATTTATTATCGAATTTATTCCGTTTGGCTGATACACACTGTATATCAAATAAATTGCAAAATCTCACTTTTATACACTTACCAGTTGTACTTTTAATAAATAAATATTTGTTAGTTGCGAGTTATTTCTTTTTATCAAAATTTTTTTCTGCCTGCCTGCCTATCTCTCGGATATTACCAACGAAATAAGAATACAAAGGAAGTAGAATTTTGCATAAACCGCCTAACAAACCGGCCGACGGAAGTCGGCCATTTTGAGACACCACAATATGACTCCATGTTTGTTTTGGTGTTTGACCGTGGTTGACAGGTCGAGCTGTGATTTCTGATTTCTTTGCTGTTTTTGAGTTATTTTGCATTTTAATTAGTTAACAACCATATTTAACGAATTCTAGTAAACTTATAATTACTTTTGTGTGACAGTGGAGTATACTTTTAGCGCTAGACAGCGATTAAAACATTTTAATTAGTTGGTATTCTGGGTTAATTAATAAGCTATAAATATGGTTAGTTGTGCTGCTTGTGGGTGCTTCCAAACGCTAAGAAGTAAAAAACTGGGCATTACATTTTATCGGTAAGTTTATGTTTACATATATAAACTTTTTTAATCTATAGGGAAAAAAAATGTTATTTTAATTTAATATCAAAATACACATAACCTCCGAACCTCGCATGTCATTCATGGGCGTTCGTCTTATAAAACCAGAAAAATATTATTTATATTTATTAATCGACTGGGTTACCCCATTTCTACAGAAAAGCAAATTAAAAATACTTATTGGTTTTTAGTTTTCCAAATAATTACCCAAGAAAAAAGGCATGGTTGCAAATTGTAAACCGAAGTGATTTGGATCCTACACGAAATAGAGTTCTTTGCTTGGAGCATTTTTCTGAAGATTGCTTTGACAGAACTTCAAGATTGAAAGTTAAATTGGTCCCAACTGCAGTAGTGCCTACTTTTGAAGTAGCCAGGTTAAAAAATGTAAGTTTGGAAACTATTGTATCGGGTCATTACATAATATATTAGAAAATATGTAGGTAGGTAGGTACTTAAGAATATGAATACAAATAATTCTGCATTATTTATGCTTCTGAGGAAGCTGCTTTGTCACTTTTTCATAAATTATGTATCGATAAATGTTTTTAGATGTTTTATTGGTTTAATCTATTTTTAAAATTTTTAACCCCATGCATAAAGAATGTAATAAAATATGGGAGTGTAGGTACGATAAACAAAGAAATTCAAATTTAAATATTGAAGACAATGATGTTTCTAGAATGATGAAACGTTTTCCCAATATTCACCTGAGGACGACTGGATATACCATTGATTAAAAAATAAATTTAAAGCAAGTCCCAAACCTTCTATCATTCAAAGAAATTCATATCAAAATATAAAAAAAAAATTTTACAAAGAGGTAGTATCACGTTATAGGTACTTTTGTGTAATTTGGTAAAGGTGCCAAACAGATAATTAAAAAACTTATATTTTTTGGCAGGTACGTTCCTATGCAATATCTTATAAGACACCATGTCAAAACCTGGCTGAAGATAATCCTACTGTGAATCTAACTGGAACACCTTCTGGTTACAACATATATTGGACATGGCTCTTCCAGGACATGGCTCTTCCAGGACATTTTACTATCCAACAACACACCTAAGATTTTAGTATCTTCCTTTAATCTTGTATGACAATCATTAATGGTTATGGTTTCCGGATTCTCCAAAGTGTATCAGTTAGTCTTAAACAAGGTGATAACGGTCTTTGATTTATTTAATATCAGTTTATCTTTAGAAAACCAATAATTATTTACTTCAATCATAAATTGTTAAATATGTTGCTCGAGAAGCTCAAGGTCTTTATATGCTAGGATTTATTATAAGAACTTGTAAATACTTTTAAAATGTTAACGCCATAATAACTTTATATAAATCCCTGGTAGTTACAACACTTTAGTCTGCATGCACTATTTGTGATCCTCAGTATGCCAATAAGATTGCTCTTTTAAAATCTATTCAGCGTCAATTTTTAAAATTTTTGTACTACAAGTCATTTTTCGTTTATCCGCCAAGAGGTACCGATCAAGGGCTTTTGTGTAATTTCCCTTCTTTAAGACTATTGCGTATAGAAGCAAAAATTATTTTCTTATATAAAATAATTAGAGACAAAATAGATAATAAAGAGTTCTTAGGACTGCTTCTGTTTAGAATAGGCTTAGTCAATACTAGATCCTCACATGTATTTTATATTCCTACACCGAGGACAAATCTATACAAAAACTCACCACTTATAAGACCGTGCTCTATTTTAATAAATATTGTGGAGACATTGACATAATATATAATTTAAACTATGAAAAATTAAAATTAAGGAATGAACTGCTTAGGCAAATGCTAATTGAATATTTATTATAGCTTAGGTATAAGCTTTTAGAAATGGGGTTTATGTATCTATAATTAACTTGTTAAGTTGTTGATACTATAAATAAATAAAGTGTTGTATTATCTGCATAGATTGTCATTTGATAATTTTCTTGTATACTAGAAATCTCATTAATATTATTCAGGTATATATAATAAACAGGACTATATTATATTATATTTTGTGATTTGGTTCATGAAGAAAGAGTAAGGTTTTTTTTTAAATTTTATTTTTTAACGTAGACGTTTTGGCAATAATTTTGCCTTCATCAGTATTTATTATCTGAAACAATTTGTTTTCTGCAATTTTGTATGTATAATAACAGGTGTTTTTTAGTTATTTAACGAGATATTTACATGAAGGACCCTTTCACCTCCGTTACCTTATTTAAATAAATAATTAAAAGAAATAGTTGTCTTGTTTTATTACACCAACCTTAATGTATCTTATAGGTATATATGAATCTAAATATTTTTTCTATTTTTTTCGTCAAATAAAATTTTATTAATCATTTTGTTATTCCCATTTTAATGATACGCCACAGGTGGACCGGAAACGCGCATGCGTTAAATGTTGCCGCCATCAGACCCCATCCCGGACAACTGTCAATCTACCATACCCTACTTCCTTTGTATTCTTATTTCGTTGGATATTACAAATGCTTCATAATTTTATGTCAATCAAAAGTACGTTAACTTGAAGGTAACGTGCTTTCGATTAACGTAAACTTATTTAGTACCTTATCAATGCCCCATCGATATTATAGCTTAAAGTATAGAACATTTTATACCCATCAATTTTATGCAATCAGACACTACTTGCGTTTCGACATGTTGCTATGACAACAACAAAAAATTTTCGAAAATCTCCCTAGCTTGACAGCTGTAATAAAAACAGTGACGTTTGTGCTATTATAAGGCGAAAATTTATAATTCACTTTGGAAGTGCTATTATTTAATTTTTTTAATACTTTTCCCTTGTTTCCTGTAGTATAAAATAATTATGGAACGTCTAAAGAATAACATGTATTTAAGATTATTAATAAAACTTGTTTTACTAGAGCACAGAGAAAGTAAAAATAATGCAATTTAAATGACTTATGATTTACCAAAATATAGAGCCCATTATTGTTTCTTACAACACAGGGTGGTATAACGTCCCTTACATCGGTATTCTATTTTCAAATAGCTTTCGCATAGAATTTTCTTGTCAAATCTCACGCGGGCTTAAATTAAAATTACGAAATTTTATCTCAGCACCTCGATTTTCGGAATAATTTATGCTCTTGGGAGATTTTAAGTGAAAATTTGCCATTACAACCGGTCAAATTTATAATCAGCAAATTATCTATCATTGTCATGTAGTAAATTTTGGACAAAAAAATTAAAATTTGCCTTTTGAATTTTATTTGTATTGTTTTTTTTTATTCGGGATAATAATCTCTATAAAAATATAAATTGTGCATAATAATGTGGAAATTTTAAAAAAAATTTATTAAAAATTTTTAGAATTTTTTTGTGCATTTGTTACATTACCACTAAAAATTTCACACCTACAATTTAAAGCCAATGAAATGCTGTTATATTAAGACGTAACCATGGCAACGAAAAACATTATCGAGAATTTTTGCTTGGTAGGGTACCCTAGGAGAAATTTAAAGTTTGACCAATATTCTTAAAGAAACGATTAAAAAGAACTTTTAAAAATAATTTGATCTCTTCAATCTAGTCTCTATACACGGTAAGACAAAAAACTAGTCTTATCTTCGTTTTTTAAATAGCCTAAGGCTGTGACTTCGTATTCTGGCATAACTAATTCTAAACAACTTTCATAAATAAAAATTTTATTTGTAGCAAAAAATAAGGTTACTTTATTCTTGAGCAACTTTTAAAAATTGAGTCTCCTTGGTATGCTCTACGTGTTTTTTCTGTTTTATTAAGCGCCTTTTTAGTGTAAGCGGATTCAGGATATCAAGAATAAATTTTCTTTAAGAAATCAATAACAAATAAATTTTCCATATGAAGCAAAAATTCTTCCGCTTACTGTATACAGCGTCTGCCCCATATGGAAAACTTTTTTATCCGTTTTTTTTGCAAATCTGTTTTTGGCATTAGGTTCTGCATAATCCAAAACAAAACAAAAGCTTAAAACTTTTGACCTGTGACGTGCGTTACACCTGTCAAATGTCATTTAAAAATTTCAAACCTGCGAAAAAAGTTATAAGAATATATTGCTTCTCACTATACCCAAATTTTTGTTTAAAAATTTATATGTAAGTTTTCTTTTTATTTCATTGGAAATTTATCCTATAGTCACTTTTTATTTACTCTTTTGTGTCAGTTTATTTAAAATACTTATTTTAAATCAGAATAACTGCATTTTAAAATTTAGTTATCGCATAAACCCATTTTATAGTAAAGTTTTGTTGAAAAATTTTAAGGCGCCTCTGTTTGCCTAGGGTAAATTTAAATTTAAACAAAACTATGTACTAAATAAAAGCTATTATGTATTGAAAAAAAAAAAAGTTAAAAGTTGTTTAAATTTTAATTTGCCCTAGGCAAACAAGACAAGTAGTCCCGAGGCGCCTTAAAATTTTTGAAGAATTTTTTTTTAGCTTAAAATGGGTATATGTTATAACTGAATTTTAAAATGTTAGTCTGATTCAAAATAAGTATTTTAAATAAACTGACACAAAGGAGAAAAAAAGCGACAATAAGATGAATTTCCAAAATAATAAAAAATAAATTTACATACAGTGTCACCAATAAAGTCCGCGTCATATGGGATTTTTTTTATTAATAGCTTTATTCAAAATTTGACTTTGGCATCAAGTTCTACTTTGATCGAGATGAAAATTAAGCAAAAAAATAGAAGTCACGCGATTCGCATTATCTGTCAAATTTTAATTTTTTTCAAAAAATAATTCAAAAGTTGGGTTATTTCTGAAAATATCGAAAAAAGTTATAAGAAAAGGTTTTTTTAAATGCAGTTTCTAGCCCACATGCGAAAGATAATTTTGATTTTTTACCTATATTTTGTAAATTGCACCACTTTTGCAAAATAACTTCTAGTTTTGACAATGCTTTGTTTCAGATACATTTTCTTTAAAGTGGCTCCATAATAAATGTGTTTTTTTCTACAAAATCAAAATTGGGCTATTAAAATTTGGTCGCATGTGATGCAAAGTTTATTTGTTTTTGACCCTGTATAAGGTAACTTCATAAAATAAGTATTTTTGAAAACGTAGTTTGTGTCTGAAAATAACACATCTTAATATTAGGACAAAAAAGAACACAGTGTCTTCAGTAAAGTGTTCATTAAGTGGAAAATAAATTTTAGTTTAACTTAACGTAAAGTTTATGTATTTTCAAACGATTTAATTTAAAACCGCTTTACCTTATTTTTTATTTTTTTACTTTCAGGCACACACTATGTTTTCAAAAATACGTATTTTATGAAGTTAGGATATACAGGGTCAAAAACAAATAAACTTTGCATCACATGCGACCAAATTTTAATAGCTCAATTTTGATTTTGTAGAAAAACACACATTTAATATATATATGGCGCTACTTTAAAGAAAATGTATCTGAAACAAAGCATTGTCAAAACTAAGAAGTTTTATGTAGGTTGCGTTGAGTCTTATTTTGCAAAAGTGGCGCAGTTAACAAAATATTGATAAAAAATAATAATTATCTTATTCAGCTGAAATTTTGCATCTGGACTAGAAACTGCATTAAATAAAACTTTTTCTAATACCTTTTTTCGATATTTTCAGAAATAACCCCATTTTTGAATTATTTTTTGGAAAAAATTTAAATTTGACAGATAATGCGAATCACGTGACTATTATTTTTTTGCTTAATTTTCATTTTAATCGAAGCAGAACTTAATGCCAAAGTCAAATTTTGAATAAAGCCATTAATAAAAAAAAATCCCATATGATGCGGACTTTACTGGTGACACTATATAACTTTTTAAACAAAATTTTGGATATATACCTACTTTAAATATGATAAGAAGCAATCTTTTATATCTGTTGTATCTCTAAAAAAAATTACACTTTCGTCAGTTTGAAACTTTTAAATGACATTTCACAGGTGTAACGCAAGTTAAAAGTCGAAAGTTTTAAGCTTTTATTTTGTTTTGCATCATGCAGAACCTAATGCTACAAACAGATTTGCAAAAAAACGCATAAAATGTTTTCCATATTATTATGGTACCGACTTTTCCGCGGGAACTGTATATATTTTCATAATATTCGTGAACTCAAAAAAATTTCCGGAAATAATTTAAGCCCTAGTGATATTATTATAAGTGAAAATCCCATTACGTCCATTGAAAAACTTTCAATAGCATACATCACAGTGGGGCCAATACCGCCGAAAGTTGGCAAAAATTATTTGAGTTATTTAATGGTAATAACATTTAATTTTTTCATTATTTATTTATGTTTTCAAATAAAAGGTATATGATAGACCTTAAATTAGCACCTTTGTAAAATAGTATATTACATAACAAGTGTTGAAAGTGGTACTTTTCAAACGAGGAAGTATTTAACACGAGGCGTTAGCCGAGTGCGGAAATTCTCGGAGTGTGAGAAAATCACTTTCATACAAGTAATGTACACAATTTTTTATTACGACCATACAATATAATCAAAAAGAGTTTAATTTGTTTTTAATAGTTTGTAGGTATCACCATGGTGTTAATCAAATTTTTTCTACACTTAAGTTGAAAAATTAATTTTAACTCTAGAGCTGAAAAAAATTTTAAAAATGCCCACTTACGCATTTTAACTTACCTAGATTTAAATAAAAATAATACCTTTTTCTCCTATTTGCTTACGCACATCATACCTACTATCTATGTACGGTGAATAAATTTCGTTTCTGATCTTTTAGTTGCTTGCTTTCTTTAAATAAAACAATAATATACCTACAAAAACAACATAACCTCAACATTTGCTCAACATTATAGAAAGATAGAGATGGAGTTAAATACCGATAGCTTGTTAATTATAAAAGTTATATCTTTTTCGATTTGTTTTAAATATAGCTAAAATAAATTTACTTACATAAAGCATATTCACTTAAACATTGTATGGATATTTTTATCCGAGATAATGGCAAAATTAAAAATCGGTATTTCCTAGGGTATTCTATTTCTGCTCCATAGCTGCCCCTTTTTTTTCTGTGGTTCAACTCAGCTGACATGTAAACATGACAGTTGGTGGGTTGGCTGACATATTTTTCCTTTTTGATAATATTATTTTAATCATAAATAATACTCTTAGGTTCACAAAAATAACGAAAAAACGGATTTTTTTTATTTGCAGTAATGCCCTAGTGTACTTTACCCCACCCAGCACCCCAATTCACTCCACGTGTCCCGTAAGTTTGTTATTTTTAATAAATAGGTTTGTTGTCAAATTGATACCTATTTAAATTAAATATCGTGTGCTTTGTATTTTTAAACTCGTGTTGAAATATTTTTTTTCAACACGCGTGTGATATTTAGCACTTTCTAGCCAAGTTAACCGTGCAGTTATTGTCATTTTCGTAGGTGGTCGTAGGAAACTATTAAACCGACATAATATTTAATTAAGATTTTTCTAATCCGACCCTGTGTTACACAATACCCATTCGTTTTATTACCCACGTCATCTTTTGTGTAACAATTTAAACTAGCTCCTTAAAAGAATACTTTAAATTCGTAAAATTGACAATAATCGTAATACAAATTCTTGCTAATGATATTAGATTTTATTTAATTAACAATATTATATAATATTAATAAAATGAATTAAAACTTTACGAAAAACATTATAAGCAATATTAGCAAAATAAAAAAAAATACTCCTGAATAAAAGAAGTTGCCATATAAAAATTAATTATTAATTACGTGTTCAAAAATGTTTCCCTGGACAGCGACATCGATTAATTAATCAGTTACCAATGTTAGCAAATAGAAAGTAAGATCCGTTCGATTTTTTAAATTTTTTGTATTTTGATGCTTATAAATACCTAGTAACTGAGATGTAAAACATTTTTAAGGTATTCTTTTGAATATTATGTTAACGCTCCTGGTGGTCACAATTGGAGACGCCGTAATTATATATGATATAAAGGTCTAAATGAATTACGGGAGGTTTCGCGCCCGCATTAATTTAAAATATTAAAATGATCGTTTACTGTATAATATTGCTTATCAGGATAACATTCCTTTTTAGCTTGTTGAATTATTTTATACGATGGAAATCAAACCTTATATTTGTATCTTATAATATTATATTCTGGTGTCATGTGAGCTAAGCCTCAACAACCATAGACAAGGCTTCTTCCTTAGACGGCTGAATTTGTTTTTAATATCCTTGTTTGTATTAATTTGGTAAAAGCCATTTTATAACGAGTTGCACGTTTTGGTGATGCACTAGTAACTTCTTTTACTAACTTAGCTGAGTCAGTTGCATCCGAGGAGCGGAGCAGCGAAGGCTCATTTGAGCTGCATAACATAATTCATTAGTGGAGTATTCAGAACGCAGCTGTTGTGTTTTCAGACGCTTAGTCCTCTCTGAAGTCTCCTCAAAGGACAGTTTAAGTCTTCCTGCTTTTATGTTTTCCAGAACTGCATAGGTAGTGTGGGAAACCAATGGATGAATTTAGCCAACTAGTGTTTTTCTCCAAAAACCTATCTTTCATTCGGTAAGAACTGGACCACCTTTTCTTAAAATCCGAAATAAAGAATGACACTTTGTTATGCAACTCCGAGAGAGATTTTGGGCAATTGGTTCGTTCTTTCAAATACTTCTTTAAACATACAAATTTGATTATCCAGTTTATAATGACCTGATTCGTTTATTTTGTCATAAAGAAATGTCATTAGATCTGAATCCTGCAACGATAAGAAACGTTTATTAGCTTTGACTAGCTTAGGGTCGATTTGCTCGAAATAGTGCAAATATGTGCAAACTTTTTTGTTTAGCTGGAAAGGCGACATTATAATCAGCATACTATTAATTTTGGAGCACCTAGGACACCTAGCTAAACTAAATAACTACGCTTTCTCAAAAAAAAAAAAAAATATAATAGCAAAATTCAAAAATTAAATTATCCATATCTATAATAAACATGTAAATGATTTAAACATATGAGAGCTTACCTGTTGCCAATAACGACATATTAATTGATAACTATGAATACGAAGTTATTTCAATGAAAAAAACGTAAAAACACAACTATTCACCACCGATACTAAATTAAGAAATACATGTAACTATCACGAAGTATAAATGTCGACTGGTGTACCTAGACTCCCAGGTATAGTAATTTTCACGATCTAAGAAAGTGAATAGCCTCCAATTATGATATGAGATGCAATAAAAACATTAAATACCATTATACTCTACCCTTATACCTAACCCAAACAGGGTCGGATTATGTATGGTCCCAACGCCTTTGTCTTTGTCAGTTTATCTCGAGCCTCATATAGATGTATGTATACAAATATAAATAGTTTAGAACCCGTAAAAATATTTAATATTGGTTTGCAAGATAGTAGCGATAGCGAAATTGAAGTAGATAATATCTAATAATAAATAAAATGTAATATATGTATTATTTATGTATTAATTTATTAATCTAAACCAAATATACCCTGTATCGAAATCAAATAAATTTTATAAAATTCAAATTTCTCTTTAAACTATAAGGAAAATTCCAGGTATTATAATATAATAGTGCGGCCCTGCACAATGCGCTCCCAATAAATAGCCATAAATTTTACGACTTTTGGGTCTTATAGTATAGTCACTTTCTTAGATCGTGAAAATAACTATACTAACTGGTAAAACTAAAAGCGATACTAGGTACCTGGTTAAGTACTTTATTAATTAAAAATATTAACATTTAAATAGGGTGCAATTTAAAGTTCGTTTTTTTTTGCCAGGTTTGGATGCTTTTAGCCCCTATGCATCGTTTAGTTTCCAAGTTTCTTTTATCAGAGCACATGGCATAAATCGCCCGGTAAAGTCGGACAGTTTCTGGAAGTTGTATACTGTGTTTTGAGCCGAGCATAAAAGTGTTATCTAAATGTTATATTCTTTGTAGCACCACGCAACATTCTTTTTTACTTATATCGTTAAGTTGTTTACGATAGCTCTTATACCACCATTTTCTCTAATTTCCCTCGTTCCGTCAGGGCCGTTTAATAAAATATATGTGAGACCCACATCTGCATCTGTTACCCTGTGCTTCCCAAAAAACCAGGTCACGTGGCTTATCGTTGTCGCAAATGTTATTTATGTGTCTGTTAAGGGAATTTATAAGCTTCACATCTAAGGGGATAAATAAAACATGTACGAGGATCGACGAAAAGAATGGTTAAGCATTAGTAGAGTGCCCGCGGAAGTAAAAGATGATTATTTCTTGAGCCCGTGGGTACTTCAGGATTAAAAAGGTTTGACCGTGGCATTTGGTAGAGGGTGTCCTGTCGCACCTAGATTTGCCTGTCCTAAAAAGTCGTAGGGTCGATAAGGGCTCAAATCAAAATTTTGTAGCTGATTGTATCACAAAATAGTGCTATTCTTTACGCACCACTTAGTAAAAAAAAAGCAATATTTTCTACACATATCATATTTTTTTATTGATTTATTTAAATTTGAATAAGCACGGGCCCTATGGAAACACAAAAATGCGTTTATCTCGGTTTTACTGAGCATTACCTGCCTATTATTGTCGCAGACATAATAAGTAATATCTGGAAATGCGTCACAATTCTGTCGCAGACAGATGTTGGTGCAAACGGGCTAAATTATGGGAGATAGGCCATCTTACGCTAAGTTTTATTAAATGTAATAATTAGGGATTTTATTCTTTACTTTCATTTACTGACAGCGGAATACCGCATCATAGGGAAATCGTCAGAATAAGATTAAAGCTAAAAAATCTTAAAACTTGGCATACCTTTACCGTTGTACCAAACTTTAAATGAACCTGAACACAACGTCGTACAGGGTCGTACCACAAGATTTGACGATTACAGCTAGAGTGACGGATTTCTGCAAGTGCATACCTGGGGTCGGTCAGTTTCAATATAGTGTCCGCGAAAATAATTAAAAGCGAATAATTCTGGCATATCGGACAAGTATGTAACTGTTTTTTTATACTGGAATACACAGAGGATATAAGCACAATGGTTTCCCTGAGGCGGGTAAACCACGACGGCCGTTTCGTTCTTGTTAGGACTCTACGGGCAGCCATAACCCAAGCAACCCCAACAACAGCGGTAAGATGTATTAAAAGCCTTTTTCCTAGGACCACCTACGAAAATGAGAAATAAAGCACGCCTAACTTGGCTAGAAAGTCCTTTATATCACACTCCTGTTGAAACTTTTTTTTTCAATACGTGTGTTGAAATATAAAACAGCTGATGGCCGACGAATTTGACAGCAACACTATTTAAAAAATAACAAACTTAGAGGACCCGTGGAGCGCATTAGGGTGCTGGGTGGGGTAAAGTACGCTAGGGCATTACTGCAAATAAAAAAAATCCTTTTTGTTTGTTATTTTTGGGAACCTAAGAGTATTTATGATAAAAATATATATTAAAAAGGGAAATTATGTCAGGCAATCCACCAAAACATGTCAACTGAGTTGAAGAACAGAAAAAAAGGGGCAGCTATAGAGCAGAAAAAGAATACCCTAGGAAATAACGATTTATAATTTTACTCTCGGATAAAAATATCCATACAATGTTTAAGGATATGGGACAAGTGAATGTGCTTTAAGAAAATAAATTTATTTTAGCAATATTCAAAACAAATCGAATATACCTAGATAGAACTTTTATAATAAACAAGCTATCGATATTTAACTCCATCTCTATCTTTCTATAATGTTGATGTTATGTTTTAGTTTTGTGTTTTGTTGTTTTTGTATGTATATTTAGTATAGTTTTGTTTTATGGAAATAATGCAAGCAGCTAAAAGATCAGAAACGAAATTTATTCACTGTACATAGATAGTAGGTATGATGTGCGTAAGCAAATAGAAGAAAAAGTTATTATTTTTATTTAAATCTAGGTAAGTTAAAATGTGTAAGTGGGCATTGTTTTTATATTTTTCAACTCCAGTGTTGAAAAAATTTGTTTAACACAATGTTGATACCTACAAATAACTAATAAAAACAAATCAAACTCTTTTTGATTATTTTGTATGGTCGTAGGAAAAATTGTGTATATTACTCGTGTTAAAGTGATTTTCTCACACTCGGAGAATTTCCGCACTGGGCTAACGCCTAGTGCTAAATACCTCCTCATTTGATAAGTACCACTTTCAACACTTGTTATGTAATATACTATTACAAAAGTAAAGCGACCATCAATACACCGTGGCTCCATCCCAGCGAAATTAACTCCAATACAAAAGGCAGTCACACTGGTAATAATAATCGAAAGGTAGACAACTAAATAAAGCACGAAGTGCATCACAATCCATTACAGTGAAATCTATTTGCGTTTTTACCGAAAAAGTATGCAGTTTTGCAGATTAGAAACAGATCAACGCTAGCACCCAATAGAATGCGCGCAATCCGTTAAGAAAAGCCATTAAAATGTTTAGAACATAATAATAGTGTCCGCGAAACTAATTAAAACCAAATAATTGTGGCATATCGGACAAGTGTGTAACTAATTGGGTTATGGCTGCCCGTAGAATCCAATAAGGACGAAACGGCCGTCATGGTCTACCCGACCCAGGGTATCCTTTGTGCTTTGATCCCTGAGTATTCCAATATAAAAAACAGTTACACACTTGTCTGATATGCGACAATTATTCACTGTTAATAATAATTTTATAATTAAAATAAGCTATCGAGCAACTTTGTCTGTTATTGTAGTATCTAAGATACAAGTAAGAGTCAAAATAATTTTGTCTTTTGATAACTTTCAAAAGTAGCCTCGAGCAGATTCGTATATTAAATGTATTGTTGAATATACAAATTTTGTCAATTATGGAATGACACTTTCCTACCTACTAAATGAAATCAAACAATTTTGGTGCAAAACTATATTTTTCAATATACCTTTAATTTTATAAATATACCCTAGAGTTAATGTTCAGCATTTGTTGTAACTTGTAGAACCGATAAGCAGCTGTAGGCCAACTTCACTCGCTAAAAATAGAAATAATAATCATTGAAGAATTTTTCAAAATATCTACAGTACCTACATTTTTTTAAATTGTTCACAATAGACAAATAAATAATATTTTGAAGAAGTAGTCCATACTCAAAGTGGAGTTGAATGATATAGGGAAAAGAAAAGCATAAAGTCTTTCTCCACAATTTTAATTCAATAGCTAAGCGATCCTAGGGTAGAATCGACATGTTTCGAGTGTAGAAACACTCATCATCAGGAAATTGAAACAAATATAATGAACAGCTGATGTTGTTAGCAAAAGAAAAAATAAAATAAAATTAAAAGGTGGAACTAATCCATAATGGAGCTTTCAATGGCACGCATGGGGGGTGAAAAAACTTTTTGTAGTCAAACAACAGAAAACATATCAGCACGCTGAAAGGTCAAGGACCAGTAAAAAGCCACTGTGGGTGGGAAAATAAGAGAAAAATTAGGAAGTATCAAATAAAGGACTTTGTGGAAATTATTTTAAGTGTACGTGATAAGAACATTTTAGTTAGCTTCAACTATGTCGAAGAAGTGTGAAAGACGTCAAGTATGAGGGAGAGAGAAAGAAAAAGTATGTATTTGTATTAAAGTGTTGTAGATGCTTTCTGTAAAAGATAAAAAAGAGGGATGTAATGAATGAAATGTAATAAAATAAGTTAGATTAGCTTACCATTTAGCTTGAAATAAAATGCTGTTGGGGTACCAAGCTTGTTACGGCCCAGTTACCCCAGCAGGAGTCAAAATTGACACATTTAGTTTAAAGAACAAAGAATAAGTTTAAGAAATTTTCAGAGAAAATTTTTTAAAAAGTTTCGTTTTTCATGAACATCTTAAAAAGAAGTTTGCAGCGACCAGCACGTGTCTAACCCAGACGGGAAATTAACTTGAACTTGACATTGAAAGGGGGGGGGGGGGAACAAGTGACATGTATTTTAGTGGTTAAATTAAAGTGCCCTTCAGTATGCTAAAAAGTTTCCTCTGAATTAATAAAATGGTATCGAGGGAAAGCTCAATTAAGGCTCACAATTATTCAAATAGTCAGAAACAATATTTACATAATAGAAATTTTTTTTTAAATAATAGAAATTTTTTTATACATTTAGAAACATGTTGTTCAAAGGGTTAAAGAATGTGTGTCCTAAATATTAGTTTAACGACCACCTACTAACCTACCAACAGAGGTCGCTAAACTAATATTTAGGACATATATTCTTTAACCCTTTGAACAACATTTTTCTAAATGTTGGACCACCTACCAACCTACTAACAGAGGTCGCTAAACTAATATTTAGGACACATATTCTTTAACCCTTTAAACAACATTTTTCCAAATGTATAAAAAAATTTTATTATTTAAAAATTTTCTTCTATTATGTAAATATTGTTTCTGACTATTTGAATAATTGTGAACCTTAATTGAGCTTTCCCTCTATACCATTTTATTAATTCAGAGGAATAAAAAGTTTCCATACTGAAGGGCACTTTAATTTGACCACTAAAATACATGTCACTTGTCCCCCCCCCCCCCTTTCAATGTCAAGCTCAAGTTCATTTCCCGTCTGAGTTAGACACGTGCTGGTCGCAGCGAACTTCTTTTTAAGATGTTCATGAGAAACGAAACTTTTTAAAAATTTTCTCTGAAAATGTCTTAAACTTATTCTTTGTTCTTTAAACTAATTGTGTCAATTTTGACTCCTGCTGGGGTAACTGGGCCGTAACAAGCTTGGTACCCCAACAGCATTTTATTTCAAGCTAAATGGTAAGCTAATCTAACTTATTTTATTACATTTCATTCATTACATCTCTCTTTTTTATCTTTTACAGAAAGCATCTACAACACTTTAATAAAAATACATACTTTTTCTTTCTTTCTCCCTCATACTTGACGTCTTTCACACTTCTTCGACATAGTTGAATCTAACTAAAATGTTTTTATTACGTACACTTAAAATAGTTTCTACAATGTCCTTTATTTGATACTTCCTAATTTTTCTCTTCTTTTCCCACCCACAGTGGCTTTCCACTGGTCCTTGACCTTTCAGCGTGCTGATTTATCTTCTGTTGTTTGACTATAAAAAGTTTTTTCACTCCCCATGCGTGCCATTGAAAGCTCCATTATGGATTAGTTCCACCTTTTAATTTTATTTTATTTTCTCTTTTGCTAACAACATCAGCTGTTCATTATATTTGTTTCAATTTTTTTGTTGATGAGTGTTTCTACACTCGAAACATGTCGATTCTACCCTAGGTTCGCCTAGCTATTGAACTAAAATTGTGGAGAAAGAAACAGTTTAGAATATCAATTTTAAAATCAGTTTCAAATTGAAAAATAATTTTAATAACTGTAATTGGAAATGGTTACTTTATGGCACTCACAGGCCACTTGTTCAAAACGCTGTATTCTCGTGATTTTTAAATTTATTCCTATTGAATAAGTACTGTAGTTGTAAACTTACCGATACAGCTGCATTGACATTCATAACACCCAACGGTCCAATTGACATTACCAAGGGCTTCCTACATCGTAGTATCATGAAATATATTAGGGTGCTTATTTCTTTGTCTTGGTTATACCAATGACTATCGTATATTGCTTTGGATAAGCCATTTGAACTCTAAATTTGAAAAATTAAAAAACCTATTAAATTTTTTATACCTATTGTTTATGTGCGTTTCTTTATCCTAACAAACCCGAACAAAATCGAGATCTATGAACTAACTATTCTCATTCGATGCTGACCTATCTTAACACCGCGGCAAGCCTTCTTCGACGTGATATTTTTCGCGAAAAAGTTTAAAAATTATTTAAATGACAGGTCAAAATATTATTTATTTTATACATTAACAATATGATCAGTTTTAAAAATGTGTTAATTACAAATTATTGCTGATGAGACCTTAATTTATAAAATATTATAATGTTTTAAATATAGAAAAGATACATATTCTGTCAGACAGCCAAGCTGCCCTGAAGGCTCTGTACTCCTTCCGATTTACATAAAAAATCACAATGGCCTTAACGACCTAAAAGATCTAGCAATCAGAAACAACAAGGTTTAACTCCTATGGGTTCCTGGTCATTCAGGGATAAAAGGCAACGAAAAAGTAGATGAACTGGCAGGAACCGGATCTGCTCAAAATTTCAGGAGCCCAGAATCCGCCCTTGGAATATCAAAAAAGGTAACCAAAACAACATTAGGCAGATGGGCGCAAAAACAACATCTATCTCGATGGAACGGTACACCTGGCCAGGCACACGCACGGGCCGTTATCGATAGGCCCTCGAAGAAGCTATCAGCTGGAATGCTGCTCTTGACGCGCACCCAGTTAAAACAAGTGACCGGCCTACTAACAGGCCATTGTCACTTAAGAAAACACCTTCAACATATCGGAGTCTATAATGGACCCATTGAATGTAGACTTTGCGGTGAAGAGGACGAAACCGCCTCTCATATCAAATACAGCAGCAAAGCGCTAAACCGTAAAAGATTCAAAATCTTCGGAAACAATCGACGTGGCGATAACCTCCCGCATGACAAACTTGGAAGAAAACTACTGGACCTTGTAAAAGGAACAAACCATTCTAACAAGACTGGGGCGCACAATAAGCCAGTAAGAAGCTTGGGCCACACGTCGAACCCGACCCCCGCTATTAACCAACCGACGACCGACCAACCAACCAACCAACCAACCAACCAACCAACCAACCAACCAACCAACCAACCAACCAACCAACCAACAGGAAAGTTGCCTAGGTGGTTGCGAAAATATTTAGGTTTAAATATTAACATTTGATTAGCGTGTTTGTCCTATTACCAACTTATTAAATAATTATAGAGCCTAAACGTGGATTGGAAGTGGTTAGTTTAGCTAGATACCGATATAAAAAATTGGAATTTGGAACCGTTCCTAATAACCACTTGCTAATACTAAAGAAAACTCATGTATAGAGCTTCTTGTATGAAAAATCCACAAACAGTTTTGCTAACAATAATTTGCGTGGATGGAGAAAAATCACCAGAATAGCCATTAATTGTTACATCTGACCAGCCTGTAATCAATAAATAAAATAAACGAAAACACATGTTATAAGCCGAATGACAATTTGACATATCTAATTTTTTTTATGGAGCCCTAATGCGAGATCGAGAAATTGCAAGACTCTCGCAAGAAATGTTAGGGAGATTAGGCGAGAGTTTTTTAAAAAAATTCGAGATTTCTACACTGAATCCAGCTTGTAAGAGTGTTGTTCTTTAACATTTTTTTTTTGGTTCGAAATAAAAAAAAACTGTACCAAATAATTAAAAAACAAAATTTTAATATTTTCATATTATATTATACCTACTACAAAAGTATAATAGACATTCCGTTTTTAAATTCACATGCCCTGTAAAACGCCTGTGTGCACTAAGTTTTGTTGTCATGTTTTAATTACCTAATTTATATTCTACTTTATATAACTTACCTCAAGCAAAATTTCATTGGCATTCCAAGCCAATCCAAATAGTTGCAAGAAGCAATGCATAAAAAAGGTTCCATTAAATGGTATTTTAATTCCCTAAAAATAATTATTTTATAAAATAAAAAACGCTATCTTTCCATTCCATGCATTTACACAAAGCAAGAACAATAACTATAAAGGTATATACATAATGTAAGGGTATTATAATATGCAGAATTTGCTTAGTTTATATTATAGACCAAGAAAATGGATGATAAAGGATTGTAAGCTAGCCTTGATATTGCTGGTCTAAACAGTTTGGGAAATCTTCTTGGACTTCAGTTTCCTTTATTTAAATTTTTAACAAAACTATTTTAAAATTCGGGGTTTTTTAGATATACTCTGCAATGATTTTTAGTATTAAATACTTAAACTAAATTTTAATTGGAAAATGCTGGAAATAATCAATTTTGCCGCTCTGACATATAGTTTTTCCGCTAATGGGTGCAAAGTAATACTTTTTCTTAGTGAAAAACTATTCTAAAATAAATATTAGTCATGAACATTGAACAAGCGGCATTCTAAGCTTAGCCTCTGCTGCGTCTCGACCGCAAATTTCCGATTTGTCCAAAAAAGATCATTCGGCCGAGATGTAAGAAAATTTGTTTAGGCTAGTGGTTCATCAAACATAAGTACAATTTTAAATTTGTTTCTGAAAAAAGTCGAAAATGCAAATAAAAAAATATTCTGGTTTTATTTGTTATTAACTATTATGTTAAATATTATACATTTATTACATTTTGAAAATGTAATTCCACTTTTAGACATAAAATTACTAACAGCGATTTTTCTTTATTTTCATAAGTATTTATTAAAGTACTCACTTTCTAACTAAAATTCTTTGGAATTATTTTGGACAATAAACGCAAACCTTAAGTACCTTCCCTTCCTGCAAGAATTGTACGTGGCCTTTTAACATTAAAATATTTAACCAAAGGAGAGGCTAAACTTCTTCTAAAAGAATAGCCTGTATACCTATTAGAATGGATTTTTGTTTACCATGTCTTAAATACTACTAAAATAATGTAAATTTTTTGATTACCTATATACCGGATGAGTAACGAAAATTATAGAATATTTTTTGATTAAATCGTATTTTTGGCCATAAAATAAATATTTGAAAAACTAAGATTTGGCGTGGAGCAAGCTATCAGAATTTATATTTTTTTGTATTACAGAGTAGCTCCACCCTTGTATAAATACAAAAAATATCATTTCTGATAGCTTGCTCCAAGCTAATGTTATCTACAGTCTTAGTGTTTTAATATTTAATTTAATACCGAAAATATAACGATATAACAAAAATATTCTATAATTTTCGCCACTCACCCGGTATATAATCAAAAAATGTAAATTATTGTTATAGTATTCTATCCTATTCAAGACACGGTGAAGAAAAATCTAGAAAAACAAAACGAATTAATATCATAATGCACGAAAATATAATGTAGTAAAAATTCATATTTTGCAATTTAGACACCATGTATCTCAAAACTAGTCGGTAGATTTTGTGGTGGCCATGGATACTTTTGATCAAAATTACATCCTCTACGATATATGAAAAATTTAGGACATTTAACCGAAGGCCTTTTCCATAATAGAAGTACGGAGTCCTTTCATCTGGATTGTCACTATTATTGTTATTATTATTATTATTATTATTATTATTATTATTATTACCATAATAAGCCGTTATTGTAGTTGTTTCAAGTTTCATTAAAGATTCATTAAAAAATATTCATTGTTTTTATTTTCATTGTAATATGATGCTCGTATAGAAAAAGTATTGTTTCTTTTACGTCTGCGGGAAAATATTACTTTGAACACTTGTTTGGTATGGAAACTACAGAAAGGACAATAAGAAGTTGTTAAATGAATTTGCTTGATGGTAACGCATTATGCAATTTTTTTTATCTCAAAAAAGTTAGAAGTTAGAAATAAAATCAATAATTCATTTTTATTCCAAAAACAAACCTGTAAAATTTGAATCAATGTTGTCGCCAACTGCATTGAAGTAATACAATATTCCAATAGCAAGATATTTTTAAAGGATTCGTTAAAATCATCAACCCACCTAAAAATATTAATTTATATTTATATTACATTTTAAATTTGCTGTTATATTAAATTTCCACAATATTATAGTAATGTACAGAGTAAAGTTTTTCGAGAAAATATGATTATTGAAAAAGCTTAAAATTACTTCAAGCATCGATAAATCAGACCTTCAAGGCAAGATAATACATTCGTGATGATTTTGAATTGAAGAAAATAAATCTCTAAAACATATTTTATTATAATTGGAAAAATGGCACCATTTTCTTTTTAGAGCAGTAACAACAAATCCCTGGCTTGAAACCAGAGTGTTCTTATGTGACTTATTCTCCAAATATGACTAACAGTAGGTATTTTAAAATGGGGTGGGTCAATATTTTTAAATTTTTTAGGATTCTATACATGTATATACAGAGTGTCCGGAAAATCCGTACGTATGTTGCAAGACGAGATTCTACTTTTAAAAACATAAAAACAAGTTCATATAAATATAGGTCCTTAAATCTTATATTTATGTAATGCTTTAAATAAATCATTTTTCTCTTAAACCATTAGCACTAATGTTTGTTAGAAAGTCTTCGGAATCATAATTTTTGGGTAAAATTTTAAAAAGGTGTCATTTAAAAAAATTTTGAATAAATGTTGGATCGAAATAAAATAAAAACTTATCTTTAGAGGTAACCTTTTGACAAACTTGGCACTTAATAACCTATATTCATATAAAGAAAACCTAGAATAATTCATAGTAATTCGACATGTTTCGAGTGTAGAAACACTCATCATCAGGAAAACAAAGTAAATAGTCCAATGCCGATGTTGTTAGCAATAGAGAAAATAATAAATGGGCTTGAGCCGTAATGGAGCTTTCAATGGTGTACACGAGGTGTAAAAAATGAATAGTCAGAAGACCGACAAGACTTCAGCATACTGGAAAGTAAAGGGCTAGTGCAAAGACCCTGTCTTGAGCAGAAAAATGAAGAGAGCGAAAGAAAAATTAGGGAGTTTTAACAGACTTTGTGAAAATCATTTAGGTTTATCAGTAAAAAATCTTAAGTTTCATTAAACTTTGTCGGAGACATGTAAAAGTGGTGAAATGTATTATAATTAATTTATTTAATATTTTCCGTTCTGACAACGTGCTGCTTGCAGTTGAACTTCTTTAACAAAGAAAAGGTTACTTTTCTAAGATGTTCTAGTAAAACGAAGAAATTTAAAAATCTTTTAAATCTTTTAATTTTGCACACAATGTGTATGCTTTGACTCCTGGCGGGGTAACTGGGCGTTAACAAGCCTGGTACCCCTACATCATTTTCATCATCATCATCATCATCATCATCATCATCATCATCATCATCATCATCATCATCATCATCATCATCATCATCATCATCATCATCATCATCATCATCATCATCATCATCATCATCATCATCATCATCATCATCATCATCATCATCATCATCATCATCATCATCATCATCATCATCATCATCATCATCATCATCATCATCATCATCATCATCATCATCATCATCATCATCATCATCATCATCATCATCATCATCATCATCATCATCATCATCATCATCATCATCATCATCATCATCATCATCATCATCATCATCATCATCATCATCATCATCATCATCATCATCATCATCATCATCATCATCATCATCATCATCATCATCATCATCATCATCATCATCATCATCATCATCATCATCATCATCATCATCATCATCATCATCATCATCATCATCATCATCATCATCATCATCATCATCATCATCATCATCATCATCATCATCATCATCATCATCATCATCATCATCATCATCATCATCATCATCATCATCATCATCATCATCATCATCATCATCATCATCATCATCATCATCATCATCATCATCATCATCATCATCATCATCATCATCATCATCATCATCATCATCATCATCATCATCATCATCATCATCATCATCATCATCATCATCATCATCATCATCATCATCATCATCATCATCATCATCATCATCATCATCATCATCATCATCATCATCATCATCATCATCATCATCATCATCATCATCATCATCATCATCATCATCATCATCATCATCATCATCATCATCATCATCATCATCATCATCATCATCATCATCATCATCATCATCATCATCATCATCATCATCATCATCATCATCATCATCATCATCATCATCATCATCATCATCATCATCATCATCATCATCATCATCATCATCATCATCATCATCATCATCATCATCATCATCATCATCATCATCATCATCATCATCATCATCATCATCATCATCATCATCATCATCATCATCATCATCATCATCATCATCATCATCATCATCATCATCATCATCATCATCATCATCATCATCATCATCATCATCATCATCATCATCATCATCATCATCATCATCATCATCATCATCATCATCATCATCATCATCATCATCATCATCATCATCATCATCATCATCATCATCATCATCATCATCATCATCATCATCATCATCATCATCATCATCATCATCATCATCATCATCATCATCATCATCATCATCATCATCATCATCATCATCATCATCATCATCATCATCATCATCATCATCATCATCATCATCATCATCATCATCATCATCATCATCATCATCATCATCATCATCATCATCATCATCATCATCATCATCATCATCATCATCATCATCATCATCATCATCATCATCATCATCATCATCATCATCATCATCATCATCATCATCATCATCATCATCATCATCATCATCATCATCATCATCATCATCATCATCATCATCATCATCATCATCATCATCATCATCATCATCATCATCATCATCATCATCATCATCATCATCATCATCATCATCATCATCATCATCATCATCATCATCATCATCATCATCATCATCATCATCATCATCATCATCATCATCATCATCATCATCATCATCATCATCATCATCATCATCATCATCATCATCATCATCATCATCATCATCATCATCATCATCATCATCATCATCATCATCATCATCATCATCATCATCATCATCATCATCATCATCATCATCATCATCATCATCATCATCATCATCATCATCATCATCATCATCATCATCATCATCATCATCATCATCATCATCATCATCATCATCATCATCATCATCATCATCATCATCATCATCATCATCATCATCATCATCATCATCATCATCATCATCATCATCATCATCATCATCATCATCATCATCATCATCATCATCATCATCATCATCATCATCATCATCATCATCACTCTGGGTGGGTTTTTGCCGACTCAACCACACGTCTCCATCCTTCTCTATCAAGCATCCGATCGGGTCCATCTTCGATTTTCATGGCTTTTAGGTCTTTTGCGATATTATCTCTCCATCTGAGGCGGGGCCGACCTAATGGACGTTTTCCCCCCGGTACCTCCTCCCACACCAGTTTTACCATTCTCTCCTCTTCAAGTTAAATTATGCTTTAAATTTTACGGAAACCATTTTTTTCTTTTTTCTTTCCCTCTCATTTCACCACTTTTACATGTTTCCGACAAAGTTTAATGAAACTTAAGATTTTTCACTAGGTATAAAACCTAAATGATTTTCACAAAGTCTGTTAAAACTTCCTAATTTTTCTTTCACTCTCTTTATTTTTCTGCCCAAGACAGGGTCTTTGCATTAGCCCTTTACTTTCCAGTATGCTGAAGTATTGTCGGTCTTTTGACTATTCATTTTTTACACCTCGTGTACACCATTGAAAGCTCCATTACGGCTCAATTTCACTTATTATTTTCTCTATTGATAACAACAACGGCATTATACTATTTAGTTTGTTTTCCTGATGATGAGTGTTTCTACACTCGAAACATGTCGAATTATTATGAATGATTCTAGGTTCGCCTAGCTATTCTAATAAACTTGTGGAGAAAGACTTTGTGCTTTTCTTTTACTTATGTGTTTATCCAGGGTATTTCAAGGTGGATGGAACTTTAGACATTTATGGAAAACGGGTGAAATGTTTTTTTTTTAATATTTGGTTGCTCCAAAACATGACAATGTGTCTTTAAATACTGATTTTAAAAGCCGATAAAAATACCTTTTTAATAATGTACACCTAACCCTTCAAGTTTTCGATTTATACGCATTTTTTATTTAAATTCAGTTATAATGAATTTATTGATTCCGCATAGACATTGTGATAAGATTATAGGCAGAAAGTGTAAAAAATTTAATGAAATGTATCCAAATTTACCACAAATGAATATCAAGAAATTTATTCGAATCCAGAACAATGGTTTGGCACCTCAGACCAAGTTTGGCACACTCTTATGCATATTCCTACCCTTCCGTATGTAGCGCGAAAACAGATTTAGGTTTGACAATTAATTCGGTGTACAGAATTTTGGTTAAACATAATATTCATGACTACACATTTACTAAGGTTAAAGCTCTTAAACCTCAAGATTTTCTGCAAAAAGTAAAGTTTTGCGAAATGTTACAAACACGTACACAGGAAAAAACAATTTTTTTTTTAAGCAAAATGATATGGACCGATCAGTGAAAATTTTTGAAAGAAAGTATTTTTAATCGACGTAAAAATCACTATTGGGCCAATGATAATCCTTATGTTACAAAAGCAAGAAGATTTCAAGAAACATTGAGTTTTAATGTCTTCTGTTTGCTAACGAACAATCACATTAGGTATCTAATATACGAGGAAAATCTCAATTCCAGAAAGTACTTAGATATTTTAACAACAGCGGTCGGGAAATTCACGGATTAATTTTCATTTAACGAGTACCGTAGATACTAGTACCAATTTGATAGGACGCCTGCACATCTTACTTCTTTAGATTTTTATTTATGGAGAAGGTTCACAAGACTCCAGTAAATTCGGTAGAAGAATTAGAGCATCAAGTTCATGCCTTATGCAACTTTATTCAACATATTAAGATTTCAAAAACCGCTGTGTGGTTTTGTTTATGTCTTGTTAAGTCTTACCGAAAAAAAAAACGACAAAAGGACAAACGGAAGGATATGATAAACGGGCTGGTAAATTCCTTAAAAATTAAAAAAAAAATACTATTCTGTAAAATATATATAAATAGAAGGTCTATAATGCGTCGAAAATATCAACTAATTCTTACTTTATCAGATCTTGATGTTTTATAACCAACGATCTTAAATTTTTGTATGCCTCATCAACAGAGTACATTCTTGCGTACTTATCACTCCAAATAAATCTATCGAAGTTTTTTACTTCATGCTGCAGTATTTTGAGATTGGCTCTCAAAAACACCATTACAGAATTTATGAGGGCTTGAACGGCACCATTGATTAATAAGGTCTGAACGATGTGGCATACTTGGTAGGTCATTGCTAAATTGTAGTGTCTGTTTTTATCAAAAGGGAACCAGAATGGCACTGCTTGAGGTTTTTCGATAGTCTCATTTAAATTTGACATGGATTTCTTCCATTTGTATAGTTGATAAAATCCTAAAATTCGATTAAAATAAAAGTGGAGGATTGTCCAAAAAAGCTGCAGAGTTGCAGCATTGGCTAGTGGTGCCCGAATTATTTTCATTGAAGGAAGAAATCTATGAGAAAAAAGTTGCTTCCCATGAAGGGGAACAAATTCCTTATCTATCATTATTTATGTAAAGATAGTTTTTAAAAGGGAGGTTGTCAAAGAAAAGTCCTTTCTACCTTCTTATATATTTATAAAATTATAATTGCCTACGTGTTTCGGCTTATATAGGCCATCTTCAGGGCGTAGAGATTATGAAAATTCTACATACAGGGTCACATAGCGAGACGCACCCAGTCAACCCACAAATAAATAAAATTAAAATTAAAATTACGGCACAATCATGATTTTAAACTTTAAAAAACTGAAAAATACAGACGTACAAACAAACGGAAAGGTACTCAACTTCGTTATTATTTATGTAGTTCGAGAGGGCGGCCAACTATTTTACAAAACTTTCCATAGCAACAAATTTAGGTAATAAAAGTGTTTAGCGACTGACCAAAAATACACAAATTATACAAAGCCTTTTCAGAACGGTTAGAATGAACGGTTAAAAACGAATAACGAGCAATTATAGACGGCCAATCAACGATTATGAACGGCTATAAACGCTTAATGAATGGCTATAAACGACTAATGAACGGTTAAAAATGGTTCAAAAATAGTACGGAAGGCTCAGAAACAGGTTAAACCCACCGACGCATGCGCTGTAGGAGCCGCAGAAATTGGCGCAGAAACCCCCATCTATCACTACTAACAACTTACAATCTCTTGCTATTAATTTTATAACATACTAGCTATACCCCGCGCGCGTTGCTACGCTACTTACTAAAATAAATTTGAAGGAAATACATTACACAAATTTCCGAGATCCCGGCATCCCGACATCCGTTGCCCGCCACTTTTTTATACCGAAACCTTCCTCGGCCTGCACACAACAACTCACCAAATCACGGCATCCCGGCAGCATTTTTGTATCGAGCGTCCAGTACACCGCATTCGGGTAATTTCGCATTAACCGAGGTCTGTCTATCGTCGATTGTCAAGCTACCATACGACAGCTGTTAACTTTTGACTGATAAGCGTCAATTTTTTTTTAGCTTTATTCTTATAAGTAGAGGATTATAAGGAGGCGATAATTAGAGGAACAAATTCCGTCTAAAAGGTATATTGGCAACCGGTTTGTTCGTTGCTACCCAGAGCATTTTTTAAATTCAAAAACCAAAAAAAACCAAGATTTCCGCCTAATCGAGCGTATGGTAGTCCGACTGTTGTCGTAGTACCGAACGCTCGATTACATTTTTGAACTTTGACAGCTTCTAGCTTTTTAACTGTACGTCTGAGAGCAAAACGGCTAACATGTCCCTATCTTCGATTTTTATTATCTTTCCAAAAGTAACAACTTTCGGTCAAACCGGAAGTATTATATTTCCTACATCCGGTTTAACCGGAAATTTACACTTTTGGAAAGAAGACGTTTTGCTCTCAGACGTACAGTTAAAAAGCTAGAAGCTGTCAAAGTTCAAAAATGTAATTTTTCACGAGACAATATCTCGGAAACCATTAAGCATAGACTAATATTGCTTTTATTAAAAGATAATTATAATTTTATGTAGAATTTAAAAATTTAATAATATATAGGGTGTTCCATTTAAAATATTGAAGTGGCTATTATTTTTGTGTGGAAGCGGCAACACTGTATTGTTAAAAATATTTTTGATAGGTAGAGCGTGTCCGTTTATGTAAACGACCAAATTTTCAGAACGATTCCTTTACTGGTTTGTCAGAAACGTCTAACGTTCCATCCACCGTGAATCACCCTGTATATTATCCTCGACAGTATATCATTTATCAAGTTCATCGCTAGTTTAGGTATAATACTACCACTACAATATCAACATAGTCTCTCGAATAAGACTTTACGAATAGAAACCGATCGAAGTGGTAGTTTTTTTTATATCGCAACTTAAGGTTTCCTTTAAACTAGGGTCCTGCCACTATTGTAAACCAGTATAGCCGATTTTAGGTTTTGTGATTAAAAATAGCTGTAATTTTATAGATTCCAAAAAAGATTCTTCCCCTATACTACGTCTTCATTTACAGCCACATAAAGTTTGCATCGGCTGTGTGAAGAGTACGTAACTTATCAGCAAAAGCTTTAAGGTGGAAGTATCAACATGCTTGCCAACCTATAACCTATTTCGCGTAGATTTATTTATGTTTTCTAGCTTTTATACAAAATTTAAAGAAAATCAGTATCGACGTATTCTATAGGTAATAATTGACATATTTAATAAATATCAAGGAATTTCATAACTTATTTTAGGAGAATTGTATAGCGAAAAATATCGGGTAAGATTTTTTTTAACATTATTATGTCATTGTCACTCATTGTTCTTTCACTATACAATTTTCCCAAAATTAGCAATGAAATAAATTGATATTTTTGTAATATATCGGATACTACCTAAATAATGTACCGACGATATTGATTTTCTTTAAATGTTAGTTATTAAAATAATAAAGTCAAAAAATCAACGCGAAATAGGTTATAGGTTGGCAATAGATTAAATGACGTTGAGAATTCAACCTTAAAGTGTAAGAAATAAGTTCTTAAGATTTTTAGCTTAAAACTTAGAAGTAAATAGTAAGTATAGTCAAATCTGGTCTTATAATGCGGGTCCAAAGGTCACCGATCATATGAATCAATTCGAAAATTTCAGAGCCTATCAAAATGTTGTGAAATTATGTAGGTATCAATATACCCGGAGAAAAAAAAAACATTGTTTTATTATTTTAACTGTCGCCAAGTCGCCTCATAATTATAATATTATTATTTTCGCAAAAATTCTGTACATAATAGTACAGGGGTGGCGAATCTTTATGCATTAACGTGCCATTTTTTCCGAAAAAATGTTTAATGAGGCCATAGACGAGCCGTCAAATTCGTAATATAATTTATAGTAAACTTTGTGATCGGTGGCGTGCCCAAAATTTTATGTCGCGTGCCATCAATGGCACGCGAGCCATTGGTTTGCCATCTCTGTAAACATGTATGTATGTGTGTATATTAACCAAATCTATTTATTACAAAGACAATAATAAACAGTGTAATTTATTTTAGCAATAAAATTACCTAACCTAAAAATACAATGGAATTTAATACGATAACTATTTCGAGAAATAAGAAGAAAAAAAAAATTGTGTGTGCTTAAGACCACACGACAGAAGTGAAAACTTCAACAAGGTTAATTCAGTGCCCACAAAAAAGTGCTAAACGCGCCTAAAGAAGTTTTCACTTCAAAAATAACATAAACTTGGAATACGGGATAATTTTACTGCATACGAAAAAATATATTTCCTAAAATTGAACAACCCTTGAATTTTTACATCTTTAACAGAAGTCAGAAATCATAATAAATTTGGTCCACGGAATAAGCAATTACGGTAAAACTAATTACCTTACTTCACCCTACGTAAATATATAATTTAAAAAATGTCAGAACATACCTGAGACGCAACAAGTGTCGCACACTGTTTCCACGTCGACTGATGCGGCAGCGGAGTCGAATTCGAGCGTAACACAGCCGAACCTGACGCCTGACGGCTCAGTTTAATTCAGTGCCCACAAAAAGTGCTAAACGCGCCTAAAGAAGTTTTCACTTCAAAAAATGGTAATTTGCCAACCAATAAGTAGAAAACAGTAGCAAAAGCACTGGTAATCAATTTAAGGATTGTACAGAAAATTGTCCATGAAAGAAAGCATAATATAATACCGAAGAATACTAAAAATTTAAACAAAAAAAAATTATAATTATATGTAGACTAAAAACTTAAAAACTGTCATCATCACTTAGAAATTCTGAAAAGTCCTCGTCATCTGAGTTGTCCCTGAATGGAGCAATGATCATCGGTACATCTTGGGCATCTAATACTTGTTCTCAATACCACCAATTCTTTATTTATTTTTCTGTATGTTCCACCGATTTCTTCCAGTACTCCTGCGTATTATGATCCAACGAATCTTGCCAAACTATCTCTACTTGCGAGGATTTAAGACCATCACCTACATGTTTTTCATAAAAATATTTTTCCCCAGCCCATATTATTTCTATCGCATTAAACGCGGCAGTCGTAGAACCTCTTGGCCATAGTCACGCAATATTTTATCTACAGTGTATATTTTGGGTGATTTGAGAGACTGTGCCATTGATAGGATTACGGATTTTAACATATTTGGTAAAGGATTTTGGTTGTGTTTTTCAAGCCACTCATAAATACCACTTTTTCACCAAGATGAACTCGGTTCTTTATTTAAAATTCATGAATGATATGATGCATTGTCTAATACAATTAAAGATGGCTCATCTAAATTTGGGATTACTTGAGCTTTTAGCCATTTTTCAAACATTTCGCAATTAATATTGTATGATAATCAGAACTTTTTGGCGTGGAAGAAAAAATTAAGCTTGCACCTGGAACATATCCTGTTACAGAACCGGCATGTAAAATAATGAACCGCTTTCAAGTGCCACAACCCTTTTTTCTTTTCACGCTTTTCACAGAATCATCTTGCCAAGATTTTGAACCACTTTCATTTGAAAATATCCATGTTTCGTCTAAAAATACTACTTTTCTAAATTTTGATTTGATCTGTGGCTGCTCACATAAAAATTTCCGATTACAGTCTTTTTATAGCGAAAACCCAACTTTTTTATTAATTTTGATAACGATTTAAGTCCGATTTCCAAAACACCTCGAATTTTTAAATTTTCTTTTAAAACTGGAAGAGTTACATTGGTTTTTGATCTGTATAAATTATAAATCACGTTCCAAAATCCCATTTTAATATTTTCGCCCAAATCTTCAGTTTTTGACTTTCTTCGTTTACATTTTTATTATTCTTCGGTATTATATTATGATTTCTTTATGCACAATTTTCTGCACAGTCCTCTAATTTCCAGTGCTTTTGCTACGGTTTCCTGCATATTGGTTGGCGAATTTTCACTTTTTCTTGCATTCTCAAAATAGTTTAACAAATTAAGCACCATTTTTTTTTGTTTGGGGATACAAAAAACCAGAAAATTGCTTTTTATCAATCATATTGTCACATTAAATGAATTGTCAAAGTCACAAAACTGACATCATTAAATCAAGATGAAGGTGGCAGGTGCAAACTTTTGTGAATCGCTGAAAATAAAACACATATCCTTTTCTTTCATGTCAAAATTGCATAGGTCTGTCATATTTGTCTAACGGATTTTATTTGGATAGTATGATTAAACGCAACAAAAGAAAAATTGAAAGTATGTCGTTGTTAAATCGTAAGACCCGCCCGATTAGACCGGATCCGACTATATGTACAGTTGTATTCATAAAAAAAGCGTACAAGCATTAGAATGAGAGGTAACTTTTGTCATATTTGCGTAAAACCGGCTTGTCTAAATGATTGTTTATTGAAGGTTATCACACGTCATAGATTATCAAAAATGTAAAGCATTGGCGTCGGTGTAACTAATTTTGAAAATGCATGGTGAAAACGTTTGATAAACTTTGACAGAAGTACATAAAAATGCCTCGTCAGTTGTTTGAGGTTGAAAATGCTCAAATTGTATCAAAAATCGAAGAAGGATGGTCAATCCATGCTGTAGCGCAGTTGTATAATGGAAATAAAAAACTATATTGAAAATAAAGCAACGCTGGGAACAAGAAAAATCCCTAAAGAGGAAAATTGGTTCAGGTCGTCCCAAACGTTCCAACCCTGAACAGGATGCTGCTTTTTTGGGATATTTAAGAAATAATCCATTTGTAACTGCAAGGGATGCTGTTATTGATACATTATTTCCTGCCTCCCAAAATACCGCCAGCAGGAGAGTCAAGGAATCTTAACTAAAATGTCGCCCAGTTGGGAAAAAAATTATTCTTACCGAAGAACAGCGATAATTAAGGATTATTTTTGCTTTAAATTATATATACCGCAATCCTCAATTTTGGAACAGGGTCATTTTTACTGATACAAAGACGTTCCAGTCGACTTATAACGAACAATTTCGTGTGAACCGTCAAAACAATACCATGTTTGAAGAGCGATATACTAACCCCCTTCACTTTTAGACATGATTCTCTGTAAATGTATGGGGCTGGATAAGTGTTCATGGACCTGGTGTTTGCTGGCGAATAAAGGGAAGATTTAATGCCGGAAATTACATTAACATTTTAGGAAACATATTGTTACCATCTGCTGAGCAAATATATCCGAATAATACTTTCATATTTCAACAAGATAATTGTCCAGTCCACACTGCCAATGCTATAACCCAATGGTTTCAAACCTATATAATGTGGAAATGCTGCCTTGGGTCGCTTATAGTCCCGATATTAATCCAATTGAAAATATTTTGGGTATAATCGGAAAAAAAAAATATAATCGAAATTTTAGGCCACAAATTCTAAAATTATGGGAAATAATACATGCGTGCTGAAAAGAGCTTGATCCAAATATTGTTTCAAATATAATTCAATCAATTCGGAATAGACAAAATATTAGATTTTATTTATTCTTGTTAAACGTTTTTTGTTTCTATTGTAATTTTTATAAAACTGATAAGATATATTATAAATTAAAAAAAATAATTTTTGTTATTCTATTGAACTAACGCCCAACGCCAATGCTTTGCATTTTTAATAACCTTTAACATGCGATAAGCCGGTTTTACGCAAATATGGTTAAGGTTTCCCCTCAATCTAATTCATGTACGCTTTTTTTATGAATACAACTGTACTTTTCAATTAAAAAAAAGCTTTTATTGTTATCCCTTGCTGATATAAGAAAAGCATTAAACTTTTTACTACTTTAAAATTAATTACTGGTACTTTAGATTCAAATGAATTAAAATCTCAACTAAGTTTTAATATCTCTTTCGGGGATCTTAGGTTTTCTAATGCTTTCAATATTCCATTTTGCAATCTCGGGACAGAACTCTCCGGTCTGCAGAATGTAACATTTATTTAACAAATACTGTGGTTAACTGCAATCTTTGGGAATGAGTTTCCTAAAGGTTTAAAAATTATGTCATTGTGTGATATTTATTCTGTTAAAATATTATCATTAAATTTTACATTAATTTCTACAATGTATTAACTAAACTTTCCACTATATAATTCATTATGCGAATACTTAGTGAACTTTAGTCCGTTGTATTTCTACTTGTGTTAAATAAATAAATAAATGAATACCCACCTCCATTCATATTAATTAATCCAGCTGCATACAAAAATATCACTATCCAAAATACCATCTTTTTGCAATAGTTGACGTGAAAGCGGTATATATTTTTTATTATCTGATCGCCGCTTTCGTTGATTTTGATTTCTTCATCGGATATCAGGGTAATAATTCTCTGCATTTTTTTGGACTGTACCAAAATCATTTTGCACACTATCAGAGTAACAAAGGTCATTCTGGAAAAACTTTCCAATGCTAAAATCAAAAATCAATGATTGAATGAAATTTGAAAAATAGTCATTTATTTCGACTAGCTTTTTTAATATTATGCAGTGTGGTTGTTTAAGTGTGCAACATATGGGCGTTTTTTTTATTACCGATTTCTCAGAAAATTTTATTCTTGATAAAAGTTGGTGCATGTTCGATAATTATATTAGGTGCACTTGGAATGGTTGAAAGTCAAACGGCGTACAGGTAGGCCAAAAAATATAAAACTTGTGGTACAAGAATAAAGTTTTTTAATACACATTTAAAATAAAAATTTTGCACTTTAATTGATAGTTTTTTAATTAGCATTACTAATGATTAATCTTGTTAAAAAGAATTTTTAGGATATTTTAAAGTTGTGTTTAATATCGTTGCAACAAACATGAAGTTTGTGATTCCTTAATAAATTGAAAATTCAAGTAAATTTTACAAATATGCTTGAATTTGAACAAAGTTATGTGAAATTGATTTGATTTTGATTAATTTAGGAAGGTCTTTATGGTGAACAAAAAAAAATTTTTTTTGGGAAATTATTAATGTTTTTTAAAAAAATATATTTTTTTATTTTAAGAAGTAATTGTTTTTTAATCTATTCATAACTTTTAATTTTAAACAACTTTTCTTAATAACATTTTGCTGAATTTTCTGAAATAGGGTTAGATACTTTATTCTTGTACAAGTTTTATATTTTTTGACCTACCCTGTACGCCGTTTGACTTGCAACCACTCCAAGTGCACCTAATATCATTATCGAACATGCACCAACTTTTATCGAGAATAAAATTTTCTGAGAAATCGGTAATAAAAAAAATGCCCATATGTTGCACACTTAAACAACCACACTGTATATTCTAATTTTGTAACGACTTAGTTTTCACAAAAAGTATTGTGCAATAAAAAGTTAAGAATGAGTCATAAATTATATTTAAAAAAATTATATTTTCAATACAACAAAAAAAAATTAGCTTTTTAAATTTTATAAATTAAATTTTAAAAAGGTAATATGCATGCTTTTCCACCTTCAAACTTTTTTTTATGATTGTTTACTTTAACTAACGCATAGATGAAATAATTTAGCGTCCGGATTTTAGGTAGTGAAACGAGCGTAAACCAGAGTCGGCATGAGAACTCATTGGAAATTATTATTTTTATCCCTAGAAGAGGCTCAAATTTGACAGGCAATTGGTACTTACCACAAAGGGCCGCCACTTTTCTCCTCAGGAGGTCCTGCCCTTAATATAATCTCTTTATTAAAAAGCGATATCTCAAAAATTGTAAGGCCCAGGAAGCTTACACTGCATTGCACTCATGACTTACTCATAATCAAAGTGGCTCAGTTAGCTTTTGTAAAAGTTTGTACGCATATTGTGTGTTACAAGTTTCATAATTTTGTACACGTTTATAAAAGCTCATACCTACATGATTATATAAGTTCATATAAGATTTTTTAAGTTTACACAAGTGTGTACACGGGAATACAAGTTTTTATCAGTTTGAACAAGTTTTCACGCACTTTTATAAGTTTAAATAAGTTTGTTCGGGTTTAAACAAGGTTTTACGCACTTGCGCGCATTGGTACAAGTTGGTATCTAGTTTGTACAAGTTTCTAAACGTTTATTTGAGTATGTACAAGTTTGTACAAGTTTATACACGTCTGTACGGGTTTGTGCGCAAAAACGTACAACGTACGAACAAACTTATAAATACAAAATTGTACAAACCTGTACAAACTTAAACAATCTTGAACAAACCCATATGATTTTACAAACTCATGCAAGACTTGTAAAAACTTATGCAATATTACTACAAAAACTAAAAGCTACTTTGATGCTAGGTAAGTTATGTTTGTCATGTCATTACTGTTACAGTCAAAGTTGCCGGGTTGGTTAACTATTGTTAAAACCCTTTGTGCAATACAGCATAACCTAGTATTATGGGATAAGAGTAAAACAAAATTGAACTTGTAAATTTTCACTATATTACCAAGCAAAATGACATGTTTCGCTAGCTTTGTCAGATGACTGATTTAATTTTTAGTATCGGCTGAATCAATTAATTAACAACATAACCTATTGGAACAGTTTCCTGTGGCTTACCGTTTTTGAGATATCGCTGTTTAATATTGACAAAAAATTAGTTACGTCACATGTAAACATTTCTTATGATTGTTTTGTTCTAAAAGTTACGACAACCCAAGTATTTTTGTTGGGCAACTAGATGTATTTGGAAGCTTCTTTACCTCTTAATAAATTTTTGTTGCGCGGTTGTGCCTAATTTTTTCGCACCAATGAATTTTCACTCAGCATTTCTAACACTACATTAAAATTGCATGCAATTTGGGATTTACATTTATATATTTCAGCATGAGTAAGGGTTGCAGCGTTTTTCACTCTTAAAATAGAACAAATTCGAAACTTAAGTACAAGCATGCTGTGCCATTTTGTCAAATTTTTTTAGATATTTCTGTTGATGAAATTTAATTATGATTATTATAAGATAAACTCACTTATTTCCGGTCAGGTCAATTTTAAGATGTTGTACATTATAGTGGTTGAAACATTTTCAATATAATTGCATCTGCATACTTTTTCAACAACAAACCGAATAAAATTAAACTAAAAATAAACTGGTTTTAAAAAATTCAAATACTGCTCTACTAAGTGTAACCTGATTGTACCTACACTTACTTAATATTGTCAAATTGCACCAAAATTATAACAAAAAATCATCAAAAACGAAATGCAAATAAAGAAAATCATAAATGTCAACATGTAAGCAGTTTTGATGCGGATGCGTTAAAAACTCATAATTCAAAATTGCAGAGTACACAAACATAGTGAGAATAGACCTTAACAGTAATTTTTTAAGCGACTTTGTTGTTATGGCAATTAATAGTTTGACTATTGCTGCTAAGAAATGACCAAAATAAGATGTTTGCTTGCTTATTTCGGATTTTTTCCTCTTCGTTCGCTGCCAGAACCATTCCAGAGGAGGCCTAAGAAGAGGGTGTTCCATTTAAAAAACATAACTTGATTATCTTTTTCGGCATTGTAATAGTATTTTGATAATTTTTTGTTAAGATTCTGATGATTCAGTAAAAATACTAAAAATTTTATATTTAAAGTTTCTTCTCTTATTGTTCTCGCTTTAAATAGTGGTCTAAATATAAAAGAAAACCCTGTACATAAAACTATAGAAAAAAAAGGACAAGGATTTTCGGTTTTTTTCTAATATCTTGGGAAGTACCTAGGTACTCAATTTTACAAAATTTTAGAAATTTTTCAACGGCCCATTAATTATATCCAAATTGCGCAACTTGCCTGTATCTCTTACCAATTACGAGATCTCAATGGTATGGTGTGCATATAACTATCCTTTCTCCTATTATTGAAATATTTAAAAAATATATAAAAAGCTTTATATTAGATGGAATAATTATGGTAAAAAATTCGCTTTTAAAAACAATCAAGAAAAAATTTCTCTTTGAACAATTATATATTATTATTAATTTGAATACTTACCTTGGGTAATTTTGACTCCAAAATCGAAGTACATAGCAACACCAAAACAAATCAAACACGTGGAGTATAATATTTGCCCTCCAATGGCATAAACTTTATAAGCGATTTGATAAAACTTAGAAACATTTTTCAAATCTTGCGACCATAATCCAGCCAATATTAACATAACCTTGCACATTTTAAAAAGTTCTTTTTTTCCCTGCTCCATGCCGAGCATTATCTTCGAGGATTAAACTTCTTATGTTTCGCATTTTCCGACAAATTTTATTGTCAGTAATTTAAATCCGTATTATTTTTAAAAGCCAAATTAAATCATACTGTTTCGAGTTTAAGTGGCATTTATGAGGGTTTTTATAAAGCGGTAGATATTAGTCAAGAAAACTAAAGCAAGTTTTTCAGATATAGTCACGGGCGTTCTCTCTTACAATTTTTGGATGTTTTAAATTTAAAAATTAAGTAGGTATGTAGAAATGTTTCATTATATTTTATTAAATATACCAAACATTAATTAATTTGGGTCATATTATGTAATATCGTGCGAGCAAAAATTATTTGCATCAAAGAGCGCCTTGCATCTAAGGACGTAATGCATAGCCGTAGAGAGCTTAATACCTGTTGGGTGTCAGTAACTACCTGAATTAACAATCAATCAGTTATTCCGTCAGTCTATGACAGTCGTTACAAGTAATTTGATTCATCGCTAATTTTTCCAATTTCTTGAACAATTCACACAATGGGCTTTACGGAACAGCACCAAACATTCATGGTGGAAGCGTATTTTCAAAACGGGGTTAGAGTAAATGGTGAGTGGCAATACAATCCGGGTTTGTGCATGGAAATTTTCCTAACGTTGCTTTTATTGCTGGGGATTTTTATCATTGCCTGAAAAGAACCGTGGCTGTGTTTAGGGAAACATTTGCTATACAACACAAAAAAGGAGCAGGAAGACCATCTGTAAGAACAGAAGAACTTGTTGCAAACGTTCGTTAAATAATGCAAAATACGCCAACAAATTGTATAAGACGCCTTTCCCAAGACGTGGGAAGATCTTATGGAACATGCAGGACTATTCTTAAGAAGCAGCTAAATTTATTTCCTTATAAAGTGCGAGTATTCCAAGAAATACAAGCCGCAGATTTTCAAAGACGCAGGAATTATTCTCAATGGTTTACCCAAAATTTATTGGAAATAAATGATTTATTAGACCTGACATTTTTTTCGGATGAAGCCTGGTTCCACCTCTCCGGTTATGTGAATTCTCAGAAAACACGCATGTGGAGTAGTGAAAATCCCCTTTTTTTGTAGTCCACATTACACCCTCAACAAATTGGTTTCTGGTTAGCTGTTTCCCGAAGAAGAATTGTTGGTCCTATTTTTTTCCATGACACAGTTACAGCACAGCGGTATAGAGACAATATTTTGAATCCATTTGTAAAGCAATTACTTGACGACGAACTACAGCCGCCGAAACTATTAACTACTTACGCAATTTTTTCGACGACAGATTGATCAGTTTTCGATCAGACATTGATTGAATTCCCACCTAGATCACCTTGTTTAACGGTTATGGATTACTTCGTTTTTCCTCATTTAAAGAACACTATTTTTAAAACACCAGTTGCAAATTTAGAACAATTAAAAGAAAGGATTATCCAAGAATGTGGTAACATTTCTCCAGAGATGCTGGTCAACACTTTCGAAAATATGAAGAGACGTGTGAATTTATGCTTGGAGGTCAATTTCAGCAATTTATGTAATTATTTTTCTTTTTCTTTCTGTATATTCTTACTTTGTTAATTTTGTAAACAGCAAAAATAAATTTGTATTTGTCTACTTATTTTATTACTGATTAGTTTGGCATATCATGTCATAATATGAATTTGACAAAATTTTAACCCAGATTTAGTTAGATATATCGTCCCCATATCATTGTGATCTAAACCAAGCCCCACGTTTTTTAACGTTTACTCTTTGATGCAAATAATTTTTGCTCGCACGGTATAAAATAAAATTTTTCTGTTAATTTCGTCAGAACCATCCTTGGACGCTTTTCGCTATATCATTGCTCATCAGCAAGGCTAGGGTCTAACGAAATAAAGGAACAAGCCTACTACAAAATGAAGTAAATATGACGATCAGCCGAGAGGATGAAGCGCATGGAGACATCTAGCTTTGAGTTTTGACACCTTTAAATCATACCAGCACCTCTAAACAGAACTAAATAAAATTAAGTCAAATGTTAATCGAAAATCACTTATACAGATCAAACTCATAATTACAAGAGTCAGGCTAGGCAGCGCTAAGACCAGTAGGTCATCGGTTAGGGCACCGACGAATATAATTTATTTTATTTATGTTCAAGTTTGGACCGCGAAAAATAAAAATTATTTCAAAAATTACAGGGATAGTAAAATCAACTTATTTCTTTAAACGTACCTAGCAAACCAGTACCTTCTAACCGATTCATAGTCCAGTGTTTTATTAGCCTAAGCCAGGGTCCAGTAAACTTAAGGTTACATAAAGCCGGGGCAGGAGCCTTCGAGGAATTTCGGGGGGTAGGGGAGGATTCAGAATGAGTGTTTTTTTTTTTTGATAGCCTGTCAATTCCTTAGGGAAGTGGGAGGCCACGCCCAATTTTATTAAGAACTCAATCAATAAGACATTTTGCATTAAAAGGAATAAAATAGGATTAATGTTAAAGCAAATTTAAAAAATTGATGAAATGTAGAGGAAATGAGGGTAATTCGGAATACTGTTGGTAATTTGGAATACTTAATTATTGATGGAATACGTGGCGCGATCTCGTTAAATATGGCATAAACCACTAGCTTAGCATGCGTTTAGTGGTCATCTGATTTTCAAGTTACTTTGATTGATGTTAGAGTGCAAACACATGTGAAAAATTTATTGTGGCGTGCCTAAAACTTTTTAAGTGGAAATTAAATCGGCAATCATTGCATCCATTTTTGTTTTTAAATTAACTTTTATTGGTTCCTCGGGGAAGTAAAGGCTTAAATTTTAAGTTGTTAATTATATTTTTTCGGTATGTTAAAACATTTATTTTTTGCGACGCATTATGGCGTAAATCTTCATGTTGCTAATTTGGAATACTACATATGAAGCAAATTTGGAATATTCCAAATTATATTCATCTGTTTACCCCAGGAGGGGGGGTTTTCGATTGTATTCATGCGATGAAGTAGGGCCCGAAGCTGACCACTCTACAGAACAAGGAATACCGAGTTCCTCTTCAAAAAGCGTTTCAACAGAATCAGGAATACAACAGTTAGCAAGTAGCTCTGGTTTGTGTGTGACGCCATTTGATATTTCACCAGTGCCATTACCAAAGAAGCGAAATTCCAATAGAGGTCGAAAAGCAACAAAATCAACAATAGTCTCTAGTTCCCCAAACAAAAGAGAACTTGAGGAGGCTGCAAAGAAAAAAACCACGAAATAAGGTGGTCAAATTAACTTTGAGTTAGACTATGAAGAAAGTTAAACAAGTAGAAAAACTGGGAAAATGAAAAAGAAAGCAAAAATCAGAGGATATTGAAACCGATAGCGAGTCTAATGCAAGCTTCAATATTTCCACTTCCTCAGAAGAACTTGCCCCGGAATTTGATTTAGATAGAGAGCCAGAAGGTCAGGAGACAGTATGTTTTTTTTGCGATGGGAAATTTAGCAAAGATGCAAGGGGAGAGCAGTGGGTTCAGTGCCTCATATGTGACTCATGGGTGCACTTTGCTTGTGCCGAATAGGACGCCGGAACATATGTGTGCGACTTCTGTAAATAATCTACCTAATTTTCCCTTTTAATAAATGTTTGGTTACTACTTCAACAATGTTTCATTTACCTTTTTAATAAAAAAGCATGTGCTGCTATTTTGGAATATTCCAAATTGGTGGTATTCCAAATTAACTGCATGTTACGTAGACAGAGATTTTCGACACTTTATTTTTCATTAGTGAACAAATACTTTTAAATTAATTTAAATACTTTGAAATTCTCGTATGGCGTAGTACATAATTATCTAGACCTAAGACATGTTAATTATTTTAATCAAAATATTCAACATTTTAATTTTTTGCAAATTTTTGAAAGTACTATTCCGAATTACCCTCATTTCCTCTACCGGGTGAGTCAACGATTGCGCGGAATAATTTTATGCCTTGAAGATAAGATTTGTCGATAATGAGCTTTTGTAATAAGGTATGGTTGGATATCTGGCACATTTAAAAATATTTTAAATTATACAGGGTGCGCCCAAAAAGTAGGATATCATAAAGTTACATTTTTTCAAATGGGACACCCTATATTTAAATACATTTATTAAATCTACGTGTTATTTCATAAATTTTTAATATTGGTTTAATATACGAAATAGTTATTGTTTTTAATATAATGAAAATTTTGCATTTGCAAGCATCTCGTTGTTGTGGAAATGCTACTTAAATTTTAACTCTAAGCGATTGATAATTTTTATTCTTACTAAATAATGTTAAAAATACATATTCACCATGAAATATTTGACGTCTTATTTACAGGTTGTTTACTTTCTAGGACAAAAGTTGGAAAACTTCTAATTGAAAAATATCACTTTTATTCAATGGAACACCCTATATATTTTTCTGTCATCTTATAGCTCGTCATAAGCTCTTCAACTTTAGTTAAGAACGTCCTATCCCTATCTCTAATAGTTTTTGAAATATTTTGATATTACGAGATTTAATGTCCTCGTTATAGCATTTTTTGTCAATGGATCACAGTGTCCATGGAAAATAAATGAAAATAATGGCAGTTGATGACATAAAGGATCAGATCAATGTAAAAATTAAGCCTTTTTACTGCAAAGTTTATTTTCCGCTCATTTTATAAATTGGTACTCAAAATGAATTTAAAAAAAAATTAAATAATCGTACGATTTATGTTTTGGGCGAGACGGATAAAAAGTGTCTTTTTGCTAAACAACTATAGAGGATGAAATATCCCGAGCAGCGAACACCCAGTCCTCGAAGTTTTCAAAATTTAATGGAAATGTTTAATTCAACAGGCGTGATCCATTGACAAAAATGCTATAACGAGGACATTAAATCTCGAAATATCAAAATATTTCAAAAACTATTAGAGATAAGGATAGGACGTTCTTCACGAAAGTTGAAGAGTTTATGACGAGCTATAGGATGACAGAAAAATATATAGGGTGTTCCATTTATTAAAAGTGATATTTTTCAATTGAAAGTTTTCTGACTTTGGTCCTAGAAAATAAACATCTTGTAAATAAGACGTCAAATATTTCATACTGAATATGTATTTTTGACTTTATTTAGTAAGTATAAAGATTATGATTCTATTATAGAGTCAAAATTTAAGTAGCATTTCCCAACCACGAAATACTTGCAAACGCAAAATTTTCATTATATTTTATGTCGAATTTTCTTTAAAACTATAACTATTTCGTATATTAAACCATCAATAAAATTTTATAAAATAACACGTAGAATTATTAAATTAATGTATTTAAATATAGGGTGTCCCATTTAAAAAAATGTAGGGGGAGTTGGGGGACTTTGATACATGGGGGGCATTGATACATCCCCTCCAACTCTAAATAGGAATTATCTGAGACGTTTATCTATTTACTCGTAGATGGAGCTGGTAGCCCCAAAACGACCATACATTTTTGGCGCTCTATCAGTGACCGCCTAATTGTCGATCGCTTCGCACGTGTTCAGCATTATCTTAAGTAAATTTGTTGATTTGACTTTGAAGTGTAATTTTTGAGATGTTTTAAATACTTAAGCTACCTGAATTAATATAAAAGGTAAGACATTGTTTATATTTCACTAAACTATATCGAATTTTACTTTAGCTTGTTTTGTTTTGAGGATGACAGTGTGTTTTTTCAATATGACCTCTTGGGGCACATTGATACATTGGATATGGGGCACATTGATACGTATCAATGTACCCCATGTGGTGTATAGTTTAATAATAAATGTGTTTTTTTACCTGAACCAATACCCTCAACATCAAGCGCTATAACACCTGAATCTGGCCAGTGCCAAAAATTATTAAAGCAGTTCTAAAGAGGAAGGGAAGAAAAAAGGGAAAATCAAGAATCTACAATAATACGCCAGAGAAAGAGAGGCTTGAGGAATTGGCAAAAATAAAAGAATTAAAAAGGAATAAAAAAGAACAGATGCAACGCGCAAAATAACTTAAAACAGCAAGAAAGTTACTAGGTTTTTGTCAAGAATCTGATGTTCGAGCAAACAAAATAAAAAAGAGAAAACTGTCTGAAGTAAGCAGTAGTACCTTAAGTTGTACCAGTGATTTTGAAGTTAAAGACTTTCCATCAGACTCAAACTTTTGCCCATCTGAAGACGAAGGTTCTGACAATCAACTGACGCCTATTGAAATAAAGCCCGAAAATTTAAAAGTAGGAGATTTTATCCTTATTAAGCTTGAAAATAAGAAAGGCATTAAACACTATGTTGGTAAAATTCTTTTAAAATATGATAACAGCGAATACCAAGTTTCGTATCTGAGAAAAAAAAACCGTCATATGCGAAGGATGAAGCCTCAGTTAACATATCTGATATAATACTACAGCTACCAATGGTACCAACAGAACAGCGTCTCTTTTTAATTTTAAAATTAAACTTTTCTCTTACAATTTGTAGATATAAGGTTTTAGAATTTAGTTACACTTCTATGTATTTTAAGTTAAGATTATTTCGTTCCCATTGTATTAATAAATATTCAAATATAATGTTTTTTTTTTTTAAACTAACGTCCGTAATTTGTGTTATGATAAGTGTTAAAGGATTTTTGTCAATGTATCTCATGCCTGTATCAATCAACCCCCCTCCTGGGGCACATTGATTCAAATCCCACTTCATAAATGATGTCGCGTGGCATGTATTATTATTAAAATAGAGCAAATATTTAATCAATATATAGGAATAAAATCACAAGTCTTTAAATCTAACATATTACTTTTACTTTCTTCCACTGGATAAGACCTTTTTTTTCCTCCCAAAAAAAATTTCATCAATGTGCCCCAACTCGTACCTTTATGACACCATACTTTTTGGGCGCACCCTGTATAATTCCAAATATTTTTAAAATGTGCCAGATATCCAACCATACCTTCATACAAAAGCTCAGTATCGACAAATCTTATCCTCAAGGCATACAATTACTCCGCGCAATCGTTGACTCACCCGGTACAGCGAAATTAATTTTCTTTTTCCTTGTTCAATTTTTCAATATTTTCTATTCCAATATTCTTGATGGCATTTGGAGGGATAGGGGAGGAGGTTACTAACAGAGCATGTACCCGGTTCTTTATAGACATTAAATTTTTTAAAAATATATAAACAGTCGTGTGTTTGTTCTTTAAACCCAGTAAACATTAAGGAAGCTGGAGGTTACTCCTCATTCCCCCTCCCCCCACCCCCCCCTTCCCCCAGTGTCCAGTCAGCTGGTCAGCATAATGACAAATTTATAAAATTATGTGAATTTTAAAGTAGCCAAAGTGCTTTTTATAATTAAAGCTTTCAACTTTTAAATAGATAATTTTAAATATTTCTTGATTTAAGATAGAGGGGGGGGGGCGCGCAGAACTTCCATTACCACCTTCTTGGCCATAGCCAAAGCTGAAAAATTACTATTTTCTTAGTTTAAATTTAATATTTTTGTTTAAGTTTCCTATCAGTCTAATTCTATTGGTAAATATTTGTGAGTTACACTCAGGTTATTGAATTTTAACATAAATTTACCAACAATCAAAATATAAAGATTATTACGATTCAATATACAGTGTGTGTATAAAGTCTGGAAACGGCTTAATAACATCACAATTTACTGGCCGATTTAAACCAAATTTGGTACAGTTGTGTAAGAGGATCTAACGCACCGAATGACGATATTGGCGTTGTTGTCAGCTTTTTAGTTTGTCTGGAATTTGAACAAATTTTATATTTTTAAATATAACACCCAGTATATTTTTTCATTTGTAGTTTTTACATTAAATTTGTTACACTTTTGGTATAACATACTTTGTTCATAATATGAGTAGTTTTCGAAATAACGACGTGTTTTGAAAATATCAACAAATTGTGTTTTATTTATTAATAAATAAAACACCAGTTCAGTTTTGATGTTAAGTCATAAAAGCTGTCATTTTTACATGCAAAAATGTCTTTAACTGAAAGTGAAAGAATTAAAATTCTTATGATGAGAGGATATGGCGATAGGGTCAGATCTTACGAAGAGGTTAAAAATCTATTTAATGATGCATTTCCAAACCGAAATCCAATTTCAAAAGCAACTGTTCTAAAAACTGTCCGACGGTTCGAAGAAACTGGAAATTGTAGAGATAGGCGACGATCAGGACGACCAGTAGTAGTAGATGAAGAAAAAAGTTTAGAAATTTTACAACATGTTGAAACCCCTGTTTCTTCATTAAGAAAATTTTCTCAAGTAAGTGACGTCTGCTTCAAATCCGTCCATAATGTTTCAATAAAACATAAATATCACCCTTTCAAAATACATGTAGTTCAAGAGTTATCAGAAGATGATTATGAGCGAAGAATTGAATTTTGTGATATTATGATGTCAAGGTTTGACCAAAATAACCAGTTTTTCAAATTTATAGTATTTTCGGATGAAGCAACATTTATGTTAAATGGTAAAGTCAATAGACACAACTGTAGGTTTTGGGAAAATCCCCACTGGATGATAGAAGGTCATACACAACGCCCTGGAAAGTTGAATGTGTGGGCTGGGCTTCTGGGTAACCACAAGATCGGTCCATTTTTTATTGATGGAAATTTGACATCACAACTTTACCTTGAGCTCTTGGAAACGCAAATAGTGCCTACTATACGAAATGTGATGGGTCCAAATTATGCAAGTACATTCTTCCAACAGGACGGAGCTCCTCCCCATTTTGGTCGAAACGTGCGCAAATTTTTGAACAACACTTTTCCGAATAGGTGGATCGGTAGAGGGGGTACAATCGAGTGGCCACCTAGGTCCCCTGATTTGTCGCCTACCGACTATTTTTTATGGAAATACTTGAAGAACAAAGTTTATAGGTACCACAAAACCTCAAGATTTGGCCGATTTGCAGCGTCGAATTTTGGACGAATTTGAATTAATAACGCCAGAAATGATTTACAACACAATTGAAAAATTTTATTTTCAATTAGCAAACTGTCAAGCTGTACAGGGAAAACAGTTTGAACATTTAATATAAAAAATATATTTTTTCTAAATTGTACTAGTTATTTCGAAAACTACTGATATTATGAACAAAGTATGTTATACCAAAAGTGTAACAAATTTAATGTAAAAACTACAAATGAAAAAATATACTGGGTGTTATATTTAAAAATATAAAATTCGTTCGAATTCCAGACAAACTAAAAAGCTGGCAACAACGCCAACATCGTCATTCAGTGCGTTAGATCCTCTTACACAACTGTACCAAATTTGGTTTAAATCGGCCAGTAAATTGTGATGTTATTAAGCCGTTTCCAGACTTTATACACACACTGTATATCCTTTAGAGTACAGTAATGAGGTGTGATGGATTTTAAGTTTTTAAATATAATTTTTGAAATAAGCTAAATAATCTGTACAAGTTCTAGCATGGTCTGGTACATTAATTACACCCTAGACCAGCAGTTTGTAAGAATCTCAGTAATTGATTTATAAATACAGACTAAATGTTTCTCATTAAAAAATTCTCATAGCATGTAAAATTATAATTTTATCAATATGACTGTTTCACTTTAGAAGGCCAGTTAATAGAGATTCCTCGGTATTTCGTATGGCTGATATTCTGAATCAAGCTGCATTTACCTGCAATTTTAGTTTATTTTTCTGTTGGTGAGAAAGCAATGAAATTTGTTCTTTCTAGATTACCCGAAAGCTGGGAGCAGTCGAACCAATTCTTTACAGATTTCAGACCCCTCTCAGCAGTGTTATTTACCCCATATAGGATGCATGCATGGATATTCAGAGTAATAAATGGTAATAATAACTCTAATGCTGCTAATTGCAAACGTAAAGTACCCATTTCCCCTAGAATTTACTATACATTTTTAGAAACATAAAGAATATTTTCCTCTGACCACCTATGAAAATTAGAAATAAAGCATGCTTAACTTGGCTAGAAAGTCCTTTATATCACACCTGTGTTGAAATATAAAACAGCTGATGGCCGACGAATTTGACAGCAAAACTATTTTAAAAATAACAAACTTATGGGACCCGTGGAGCGAATTGTGGTGCAGGGTGGGGTAAAGTACACTAGGGCATTACTGCAATTATAAAAAATCTTTTTTTTTTCGTTATTTTTGGGAACGTATATTATAATATGATAAAAATATTGATATATCAAAAAGGGAAAATATGTCAAGCAACCCACCAAACATTTCAACTGAACCACAGAAAAAAAAGGGGCAGCTATAGAGCAGAAATAGAATACCCTAGGAAATGCCGATTTATAATTTTACAATTATTTCGGATAAAAATATCCATACAATGTTTAAGGATATGGGACAAGTGAATGTGCTTTAAGTAAGTAAATTTATTTTAGTAATATTCAAAACAAGTCGAATATAGATAAAACTTTTATAATTAACAAGCTATCGATATTTAACTCCATCTCCAACTTTCTATAATATTGAGGTTATGTTTTAGTATTGTGTTTTGTTGTTTTTGTATGTATATTTAGATATAGTATTGTTTTATTGAAAGAATGCAAGCAGCTAAAAAGTCAGAAATAAAATTTATTCACTGTACATAGATAGTAGGTATGATGTGCATAAGCAAATAGGAGACAAAGTTATTATTTTTATTTAAATCTAGGTAAGTTAAAATGTGTAAGTGGGCATTGTTTTCATTTTTTTTCAACTCTAGTGTTGAAAAAATTTGTTTAACACAATGGTGATACCTACAAACTATTAAAAACAAATCAAACTCTTTTTGATTATTTTGTATGGTCGTAGGAAAAATTGTGTACATTACTCGTGTGAAAGTGATTTTCTCACACTCGGAGAATTTCCGCACTCGGCTAACGCCTCGTGCTAAATACCTCCTCGTTTGTAGAGTACCACTTTTAACACTCGTTATGTAATATACTATTGGGCATTATTAACTTATATAAAGTAAAAACATATACCGTATTGCATGAACATTTAGGCAACACATTTATATATTAAATTTACGTTAATTCATTACTTAAACATAATATATACAATTCTCAAATACAATCAAATCAAGACCTTTTTTGAAATACCGGCTGTCCACGGAAGGTGGCTCGCCCCTCTAACTTTTTGGTTTTTCAAGATAATGAAATAAAATTCAAGGGATTTGTATACGACATAAAACTGCATTTTTTGACAGGTGACTCAACCTTATGGAACTTCCGGTTTAACCGGAAGTGATATAAACTTTCAATTTTTAAATGGGACACCTGGTATATTTTTACTTTTTTTGACTCCATATGACATTCTAAATACAACGATGTGTCACTTGTCACTTTTTGTCACGAAGAAAATATTTTTTTTCCAAATTTATTGTTTTATCTGGAGATCTATGAATACCTTAAAATCACTTATTTTAGTTTTTTAATCTTGGGAAAAATACAGTTTTACTATTTTTGGTCCAATGCTATGTGCTATGTAAAATTTACTCTTTAAAGTTGTATAACTCATTTTTTTTAATTGGCAACATGGTGGCTCGTCGGGTTAAGAAAAAAGAGGATATTACGATTATTTTGATATCATACACTATTAGGTTTTAGAAAAGCTGCCATTAAAAAACTTTAAAAAGTTAACTGGGAACTTTCCTAAAATGAAGCATCTTTTGAGAATAAATTTAGATTTAAATGCATCAAGTAGCCTGCGACCAGCAAAACTGATAAAACAAAATCATGCCTAAAAGAAAATTGACATGCCAACAGCTTCTGCCAAAGTAAATTAGTTTGTTGTTTAAAAAACATGGAAAATAATAGTTTTACAAGGAGTAAAAAAGTTGATATTTTATGTTATTACTGTCATGCTTATTTCGAATTTTCGGAACAAGTTTTGGGTACCTAATAGTGCCGGGTTGGATGACGCCGATTAGGATATCTTTGTGCGTAAAGTCGTGCAGCATCGGTTGAATTATTTCTACATTCTCCAAACACTCATAACATATCAACTTTTTCACTCCTTGTAAAACTATTATTTTCCATGTTTTTTAAACAACAAACTAATTTACTTTGGCAGAAGCTGTTGGCATTTCAATTTTCTTCAAGGCATGATTTTGTTTTATCAATTTTGCTGGTCACAGGCTACTTGATGCATTTAAATCTAAATTTATTCTCAAAAGATGCTTCATTTTAGGAAAGTTCCAAGTTAACTTTTTAAAGTTTTTTAATGGCAGCTTTTCTAAAACCTAATAGTGTATGGTATCAAAATAATCGTAATAAAATCCTCTTTTTTCTTAACCCGACGAGCCACCATGTTGCCATTTAAAAAAAATGAGTTATACAACTTTAAAGAGTAAATTTTACATAGCACATAGCATTGGACCAAAAATAGTAAAATTGAACTTTTCCCAATATTAAAGAACTGAAATAAGTGATTTTAAGGTATTCATAGCCCTCTAGATAAAACAATAAATTTGGAAAAAAAATATTTTCTTGATAACAAAAAGTGACAAATGACACATCGTTGTATTTAGAATGTCATATGGAGTCAAAAAAAGTAAAAATATACCAGGTGTTCCATTTAAAAATCAAAAGTTTATGACACTTCCGGTTAAACCGGAAGTTCCATTATGTTGAGTCACCTGTCAAAAAATGCAGTTTCATGTCGTATACAAATCCTCCAAATTTTATTTCATTATCTTGAAAAACAACAAAGTTAGAGGGGCGAGCCACCTTCCGTGGACACCCGGTATAGACTAGATTAGCTAAAAACTATCGATGCTATAAATTACCACCATCCCAGTGTCGACATAGAGAAACTATTTAATACACATAAACTAACGTGTGGTAAAAATTAGTACCTAAAACCAAAATCAACAGACAATAGAGAGTTTTCGTTGTATTGGCAAATTCAAACGGTTAACCATAACGAATACGAATACGAAGCCGCTATTTGACAGATCGTAAAAATAGTTTTTGTTCAATTCGCTTAACGTTAAGTCGAATTCGACAGTAAAAATAACAAATATAACATAACCCATCTTTAATGGTTTGTGTTCATATTTTCATATACGTTTTGTGCTATCTTTTTTGCTTGGTTTTAATTTCCTAGTACCCAAAATTCTAAAACATCATGATAGACGAAAGGTTGCTTTTATTGGACTCATCCAGTAATTCGGATTTGGATAATGCCCTTCCCTTGGAGGTGCTTGATCGCCAGGAGATTCAGTATTGAGCACAGTTGTATGGAAATTTCAAGTTAGAAAACTATAATAATGCTGAATGCAAACTTTATTTCCGATTTGGTCAATGAAAATGACCATTACGCATGCGTTCCGTTTTCGCTTTGTCTTCCGTCCGTTAGCTCCCGCCACTTATCCGTAACGATAACGATAAATGACAGCTCAAATGTCAAAGTTGTCAAATAGCGGCTGTCGGAATCGCTTTTAAAAGACAACGAAAACTGTCTATTAACGAGCTAAAATTTAGATAATTAAATATGTGGTCGTATATATCGCATTTTGGCAGACAGCACACACATTCGAAAAAGTTCTAACCTAATGGGCGTATATTTCTTTCATCTTTCGTAAGATAAAATGTATTGTATACTGGACAGGGTATAGTTTTGAAAATAAAGTAAATATTTCCTTTTTTGCTACTCAATAAATAGTATTTTACATAACAAGTGTTGAAAATGGTACTTTTCAAACGAGGAGGTATTTAGCACGTGGCGTAAGCCTCTTTCACACGAGTAATGTACATAATTTTTCTTACGACCATAAAAAATTATCAAAAATAGTTTTATTTACTTTTAAAATTTTGTAGGCATATTTCCATTATATTAAACAAATTATTTCAACACTAGAGTTGAAAAAGTCATTTTTATACAAGAGCTGAAAAATTTTAAATAAATTTCAAGGCTGATTCCAATAGGAGCATCTATATTAAAACAAAAAAAAAACATTGTGTGTGCTTAAGACCACACGACAGAAGTGAAAACTTCAACAAGGTTAATTCACTTCCCACAAAAAAGTGCTAAACGCGCCTAAAGAAGTTTTCACTTCAAAAATAACATAAACTTGGAATACGGGATAATTTTACTGCATACGAAAAAAGATATTTCCTAAAATTGAACAACCCTTGAATTTTTACATCTTTAACAGAAGTCAGAAATCATAATAAATTAGGTCCACGGTCAGGGTCAGTTCGGATTGAATATAGCAGTTGAATTCGAGCGTAGCACACCTGAGTCTGACGCGTGACGCGTGACGGCTCAGTTTAATTCAGTGCCCACAAAAAGTGCTAAACGCGCCTAAAGAAGTTTTCACTTCAAAAAACAATGCCTCTTTTACACATTTTAATTTAGGTACCTAATTCAGATAATAGACTTTTTACTAGGTCTATGCCTAGTTTTAAATAAAAAAAATATTGTGTGTGCTTAAGACCACACGACAGAAGTGAAAACTTCAACAAGGTGAAATTAATAATATCAAATACAATAACATAAACTTGGAATACGGGATAATTTTACTGCATACGAAAAAAGATATTTCCTAAAATTGAACAACCCTTGAATTTTTACACCTTTAACAGAAGTCAGAAATCATAATAAATTAGGTCCACGGTCAGGGTCAGTTCGGATTGAATATAGCAGTTGAATTCGAGCGTAGCACACCTGAGTCTGACGCGTGACGCGTGACGGCTCAGTTTAATTCAGTGCCCACAAAAAGTGCTAAACGCGCCTAAAGAAGTTTTCACTTCAAAAAACAATGCCTCTTTTACACATTTTAATTTAGGTACCTAATTCAGATAATAGACTTTTTACTAGGTCTATGCCTAGTTTTAAATAAAAAAAATATTGTGTGTGCTTAAGACCACACGACAGAAGTGAAAACTTCAACAAGGTGAAATTAATAATATCAAATACAATAACATAAACTTGGAATACGGGATAATTTTACTGCATACGAAAAAAGATATTTCCTAAAATTGAACAACCCTTGAATTTTTACACCTTTAACAGAAGTCAGAAATCATAATAAATTAGGTCCACGGTCAGGGTCAGTTCGGATTGAATATAGCAGTTGAATTCGAGCGTAGCACACCTGAGTCTGACGCGTGACGCGTGACGGCTCAGTTTAATTCAGTGCCCACAAAAAGTGCTAAACGCGCCTAAAGAAGTTTTCACTTCAAAAAACAATGCCTCTTTTACACATTTTAATTTAGGTACCTAATTCAGATAATAGACTTTTTACTAGGTCTATGCCTAGTTTTAAATAAAAAAAATATTGTGTGTGCTTAAGACCACACGACAGAAGTGAAAACTTCAACAAGGTGAAATTAATAATATCAAATACAATAACATAAACTTGGAATACGGGATAATTTTACTGCATACGAAAAAAGATATTTCCTAAAATTGAACAACCCTTGAATTCTTACATCTTCAACAGAAGTCAGAAATCATAATAAATAAGGTCCACGGAATAAGCAATTACGGTAAAACTAATTACCTTACTTCACCCTACGTAAATATATAATTTAAAAAATGCCAGAACATACGCACACAGTTTCCACGTCGATACTGAATGCGACTGATACGGCATGCTCTTTCATATAACGTTCATTCGGGTCAGTTCGGATTAAATATAGGAGTCGAATTCGAGCGTAACACAGCCGTTGCCGTCGCGCGTGACGCGTGACGGCTCAGTTTAATTCAGTGCCCACAAAAAGTGCTAAACGCGCCTAAAGAAGTTTTCACTTCAAAAAATAACTTTTTCTCGTAATTGTTTATGCTCATCCTACTATCTATGTATTGTACACAATAAATTTCGATTCTGGTTTTTGCTCCTTCTCCTTCCTTGCATTCTTTTAATAAAAGAATACCCAAGTATACGTACAAAATACTACAAAAACAACAAATCTAAATAATAAACATTCATCTCCTAAGTAGACCTAACCCGAATAATTGTAGATAGATAGAGATGGAGTTAAATATCGATAGCTTGTTTATTATGAAAGTATAATATTTAATTTGTTTTTAATAATATATTATTATTATAAGATACAGCACATTTACTGGTCCCATAATCTTAAATATCGTATGGGTATTCTGGTATGGGTGAGAGTGCGCATCTGCATTGTCTTTATTTAGTGCCTGACCTATTTTAATCATAAAAACTTCAATAACTCCCTGAATTAATGATTTTTTTTATTTGCAGTAATGTCCTAGTGTACTTTACCCCACCCATCATCCCTATTCGCTCCAAGGGTCCCGTAAATTTGTTATTTTTTAAATAGTTTTGCTGTTAAATTTGTCAGCCATCAGCTGTTTTTCATTTTAACACGCGTATTGAAAAAAAATATTTCGACATGCGTGTGATATAAAGCACGTTCTAATCAAATTAACCGTGCTTTTTTTCTCATCTTCATAGGTGGTCGTAGGAAAATGTCCTTTTCTTTAATTTTTTTACCTCAAAATCACTGTGCAAGATAAAAATAATATTATTAATAGCAATAATGACAAAAAATTGGAAAATTTTGTGCAAATAAACAAACAAACAAACAAAATAGAAGAAATTTAAAATAACTATAATCCTTATCTCTGGTGACATCCGCGCCTAAACGTTTGAAATTCATTATTTTGATGGTACCTACTTCAATAAAATATAAATTTACTTTTATTTTTATGTTTTTTTTCTGCTCATCAATATATTATTAAGTAATAAACTTTGATTTTATTCAAATTAAAATGATAAAATAAGTTTTTTTTCCACCTATAAAATAATCCATGACAACTAGTTATTTGAGTATTGTTGACAACTAGTTATTTGAGTACTGTCAGTTCGATTTTATTGTCCTGGCACCGAAAGTAATACTTAACATAGCTAGCAACGCTACTTAACATAGCTAGCAAGGAATAATATTCAGGTAACTCGAATGTTTACTTTCGTTATCTGTCGTGTTGCTAGGGCCTGAAGTTAACTTATCTAAACAGTAGTAGAAAAAATAAATAATATTGCAGAATATTATTCCTTGGCCCATTTTAAAACAATTCTGCTTCTGAGATATAGAATGGTACAATTTTAAATTTTTACTTGTGTTACCTACTTAACACAACGGTTCGATTAGCATAATATACATTCCCATTCATAGATGACAGAACATACACTACAGAATACCATTTTTCTCTCTGTGACAGTTATACAGAACCATTTAATCTTCTCATCTACAGATGCAACCACACACAAAGAAACTTTAGGACACCTACCCTTCATCCGCCCAAATTATTTTTCTCCCATATTAAAAACATTTTTCTTTTCACTTCTTAGTTTTTAAGTTACATTGCTTACTTTAGATAATTGGTTAGTAGTATTATATCTACCCAACCTTAATTGAGCTTTTCCTCTACGAATAATTTTTCTCTTTTTCATTTATGTAATTTAAATTTCACCGCCATATTACCTGTCAGTATAGCTGTTAATCAATCCATTTTATTCACTTTGGTCCCAGCACGTGGACGTGAACAACCTCTTTGACCTCTAAAGTTTTTTTTTTAAATATGCAACTTTCTAATTAATTTTATCAAATTTATTAACCTCTTGCGGTGTTACTAAGCCTTAAACTCAGTACCCCACAAAACACTCTGCCGAATGTAATTTTCGTAAGTACTTACTTTTTATCAAAAAAAAATTATTCAAAAAGTTTTTTACTTCATTTTTGATTTTAATTTCTATTTCTATTTTTAACAGATTGTTACTATGAAAATTTTTTGACATTTCAAACAGCCAATTAAATTTTGTTATTCTTTATCATCTTACATAAATCACCCAATCATATCAACATTTAAGTGAAAACAACACTCCGGGTAGTTTTCAATCACTATGACACCCAGGCATCATTTATTATGACACCAATACTTTGACAGTTCATATTCCAACTATATAAATTTCAAAATGTCACGTTTTGGCAATGCAAATTTTCATTGCATTAACGCGCTAGTTAATAAAACAATCCCAAAAAATACCAAAAACAGTCACAAATACACGTGGGGAATATTTATAGAGTTTTGCTGTGAACGCAAATACGAGTTAAATAAACATATAGAAGCGTAGAAGAGCTGGCAATGATACTGAAAGATTGGGCGGTTAATATGAGAAAAAAAGATGGGACTGAATTCAAAGAAGCAACGGTAAAGACTATGTGGAACGTTTTGTGCAAAATTTTACAAGAAAAGTACTACAATGAATATAAGATTATGATTGACCCGTTTAACAGCATAGTATTTAAACCAGCCCGAGATGCCCGCGATGCAACCAGAAAGAAATTACAAGCAGATCCATGTAAACGTAAGACCAGTTCAGTTTCGTTAAGTCTATCTGAAGTAAACCAAATAATATTGTTCTGGAATGAAAATACCCCTGAAGGTCTTATGCGTAAATTCTACCATATTGCTGCAGTAGAATCAGCGTGGAGAGGAGGCGAAGCAGTTGCATATCTCCTGGATTTTTTTCAAATCGAAAAAAATAACGATGGTTCTCCAACAAATCGTATTGAATATAATCCAGTGTTCAGTAAAACTTGCCAAGGCGGTTCAAATAGCTGTACAAGTAGTAAATGGTTGATTGTCAATAGTGAAAGTCAAAGATGCCCTGTATGCCTGTTTCATAAATTGATATCAAAACGAGGCGTACATATAACCTCACCACGGCTGTTCTTAAAAGCAATTCGACACTGGAAAACGGCAACCGATAGTTGGTACGATAATGTTCCTGTTGGAAAAAATACTATTAATGGATGGACAAAATCGTCTGCTGAAGCTATCGGCCTGAATGTAAAGGACAAAAAAATAACAAACCATTCAAACAGGTCAACTGCTGTTAGCGAATTGGCAAAAAAGGTGTGCAAGAACAACAATTGCTGAAAATCACTGGTCATAACAATCCAAATTCTATAAAACCATACTTAAACATCGACCAAGAACACCACAATAAGATTATTAATACTATGCGTGGTAATGGATCTTCTATAGTAGAAAAAAATAGCGAATCAAATGTTACGTTAAATTTTAATAACTGCACCTTTACAAATTGTACTTTTAATAAATAAATAATTGTTTGGTTGCGAGAAATTTTGATTTTTTATCAAAAATTTATCAAAAAATTTTCTGACCGAATATCCCTCGGACATTGACCAATGCCTCATAATTTTATCTCAAGCACGTAACCAAGGTAACAACCCTCCGCCTTCAGCGTTGGGTTGTTACCAGGCAACGTGCTTTCGACTAAAATTATCTCGTCCATTATCAATGTCCTAGGGTTATTATAGCTGATTATTTCGTACACCTGTCAAATTCGCCTTTTCGTCCAATCAAACCGTCTCGTTTTAACCAATCAGCTAGTATAATAGTGATAAAACTACGTGGGATTTTAGCGATTAAACGTCGCCATTGGCCCGTCTAGTTCTGTCACAATATTTCGAAGTATAAATCAATGTCAATTATTTTTTTGTAACTTTTTCGGATAATTTCTGATATTTTAATACACAAATATTAGTACTTTATTTATTTACCTACTTGTTTTTATATTATAATGCACCCATGCCTATGTTTATTCCAATAAAGTTCCTATTCTTTATAAATTACACCACATTTTAAAAATACTTATCAAATGTCATTTATTATAGAACTAATCTAAAATTCTGACTTCTGCTTATAAGGCTGGCAAACATACAATTATAATTGTATGTTTGGTTGCCAGCAGTAAACTAAACAGTTTTCGTTGAGTGGTATGTTATGCAATTTTACTAAAAATAACTATTCCAAGTAATACACCGCAGGCTACCTGTAGAAATATATAAAACATTATTACTTAATAGATATGGAAGGGACATTTGGGGTTTACGAAATAATCGTGCCAAATATCACTCGACCATCATTTTTTTATTGGTTAAATTTTCCATTTTTCACTCAAACTTTTTTGGCAATTTTTCTCGTTGAACTTTGGGCATGTTTATTCAAAGATTAAATCCCTCGAGCTTCGCTCTCGTGATCTAATCAGAATAAACATTTCCAAATTCAACTCGTAAAATTTCCAAACAAAAAAGTTTTCGTGACAGCTGAAAAATTTAACCGATAAAAAAACGAGGTCTTGTGATATTACTGTTGATAATTACTACCAATTTTATCCTCTCAATGTCTTTTTGACAAAAACCTAAAAATGTTTTTAAAAAAAATTAAATAATCTTTGACACTTTGGTTTAGAAAGATTTTTTCTTCTTCCCCAGTTTATTTGGTTGGTTTAGACCCCATTTACTGACTTCTCACATACTGAGTATGTTTGAACTTTTATTAATTTCTCCATATTATGTCTCTTTTACACATCATTTTTTAATTCCATGAAAGCTCCATTAAGGTCTTCACCGTTTTCTCTTTTGCTAAAACCATCCACTATATAAATATATTTTCTGTCTCCTGATGATGAACGTTTCTAAGTTCGAAACATGTAGAGACCCTTAAGAATTTTATTATATTAAAATTTGCGGAGGAAGACTTTTAGTTTTTTCTTTCTTTCCCATTTACAGGTAAGATTTGCATAATGTTTCAGGATGACGGCAAGGTAACTCCTATTTTAGTAATTCGCACGAATTTTTCAATTTTAAATTTTAAAAACAAAATTTATTGTTAATTAATTTCTGGTATTTTTAAAGAAAAATTGACAAATCATTTTGTTGTCTATTTTATTTGCATGGCTTGTTATTATATAATATTTGAATTTTAGCCAACGGCGCCAATGGAGTTTCCATGAATAATACTTTACCCTAACCATCCATACAAACCTTTTCGTTTGGATAATTATATATGTTAGAAAAATCGTGCAATCCTTTCCGTGCACAGAATAATATTGCCAAGAAAGGAGGGTATAATTTTGTTAAAAAAAGGAATAAGTTAAATCTTAGTTAAACAACGTAATTAGTTTAATTAAATTTGTTAAAAATTAAGAACTAGGTAGGAAATTGAACACAAAAAAACCGCTATACCCGTAGATCGTCGATTAATAGAACCAAAAGCAATATAGAGACAGAGAAACGTTTCCTTTTATTTTTCAGATCTATTTTTAGTCTCATTTTACCATAGCATGGCTCATCAATAAGACAAAAATTCAACGAAAGATCTGAATGCTTTCAATGCCTACAAGCACCTGTACAGGACTATACAGTATACATAGCAAGGTATGGTAGCGCAGTGGTTTCCCAGTAACATAGAAATTAAAGTCGTTTTCAAGTTGTTTTTTTTTTTGATAATAAAATACTAGGCAATATACTCTAAATCAATCTATACTCATTTTTTCCTCAATACCTTGGTACTACAAAATATTAAAATATGAACAAAATCTAGCTGCTCATTGTCAAAATACAAAAAATTTTTAATTTTTTTTGCTTTTTATAATTTTTAAATATATTATTATCTATTTGATCCGCGTATTAGTATATTACATAAGAAGTGTTGAAAGTGGTACTATGCAAACGAGGAGGTATTTAGCACGAGGCGTCAGCCGAGTGCGGAAATTCTACGAGTGTGAGAAAATCACTTTCACACGAGTAAAGTACACAATTTTTCCTACGTCCATACAAAATAATCAAAAAGAGTTTGATTTGTTTTTAATAGTTTGTAGGTATCACCATTGTGCTAATCAAATTTTTTCAACACTAGAGTTGAAAAATTTATTTCAACTCTAGGGTTGAAAAAAATAAAAACAATGCCCATTTACACATTTTAACTTACCTATAGATTTAAATAAAAAGAATAACTTTTTCTCCTGTTTGCTTACGCACATCATACCTACTATCTATGTACAGTGAATAAATTTCGTTTCTGAATTTTTAGCTTCTCGCATTCTATCAATAAAACAATAATCTACCTAAATATACATACAAAAACAACAAAACTTAAAACTAGAACATAACCTCAACATTATAGAAAGATAGAGATGAAGTTAAATATCGATAGCTTGTTAATTATGAAAGTTCTATCTATATTCGATTTGTTTTAAATAATGCTAAAATAAATTTACTTACATAAAGCACTTTTACTTGTCCCATATCCTTAAACATTAGACAGTTTTCGTTGTCTTTTAAAAGCGATTCCGATAGCCGCTATTTGACAACTTTGACAATTGAGCTGTCATTTATCGTTATCGTTACGGATAAGTGGCGGGAGCTAACGGACGGAAGACAAAGCCATAGCCAAAACGGAACGCATGCGTAATGCTAATTTTCAATGACCAAATTGGAAATAAGGTTTGCATTCAGCATTATTATAGTTTTCTAACTTGAAATTTCCATACAACTGTGCTCGATACTGAATCTCCTGGCGATCAAGCACCTCCAAGAGAAGGGCATCATCCAAATCCGAATTACTGGATGAGTCCAATAAAAGCAACCTTTCGTCTATCATGATGTTTTAGAATTTTGGGTACTAGGAAATTAAAACCAAGCAAAAAAGATAGCACAAAACGTATATGAAAATATGAACACAAACCATTACAGATAGGTTATGTTATATTTGTTATGTTTACTGTCAAATTCGACTTAACGTTAAGCGAATTGAACGAAAACTATTTTTACGATCTGTCAAATAGCGGCTTCGTATTCGTATTCGTTATGGTTAACCGTTTGAATTTGCCAATACAACGAAAACTCTCTATTGTGTGGATATTTTTATCCGAGATAAGTGTAAAATTATAAATCGGTATTTCCTTGGGTATTCTATTACTGCTTTATAGCTGCCCCTTTTTTTCTGTGGTTCAACTCAGTTGACATGTTTGGTGGGTTGCCTGACATATTTTTCCTTTTTGATATATTATTTTTATCATAAATACTCTTAGGTTCCCAAAAACAACGAAAAAAAAAAGAAGTTTTTTATTTGCAGTAATGCCCTAGTGTACTTTACCCCACCCTGCACCCCAATTCGCTCAACGGGTCCTGTAAGGTTGTTATTTTTTTAAATAGTTTTGCTGTCAAATACGTCGGCCATCAGCTGTTTTATATTTCAACACACGTATTAAAAAAATATTTCAACACGCGTGTGATATAAAGGACTTTCTAGCCAAGTTAGGGGTGCTTTATTTCTCATTTTCATAGGTTGTCGTAGGAAAAAATTAATAAAATAAAAGTAGTTTTTAAGAAAACTCCAGGCAATGCAGAAAATCTCAAATTAAAAAACTGCTAACGTTAAAAGGCCATAACTTAAAAACTAGTCAAAGTATTGGATTACTGCCATGGGCACTTTTAATCAGAACGTCAAGATCTACAAAATACTGAAAATTCAGAAAAATTAGCTGAAAGCTACTTACCATATGCGGTGTGAGTGAGGGATCATTTTAATAAGAGCACAGAATATATAGCTACGCAACTATATATCTTCTGTGATATAAGTAACTGAAAAGGAATTAAAGCTTTTTAACAAAAACTTTAATAAGTGGCGTAACAATAAAGTTTATGAAAAATATTTTATTTCGACGGAACTGTATTTTATACTTAAATTATTTTTTATTTTTGTAACTCGGGGGATAAACATTTGAAGAGGACATTTTTTAGCTTATTTTACGTTTTCACCAAAAGAAATGACTACTACTCGGTATTGGTAGTACTACTACTACCATTCTTAGGTGATAGGTGACAGGTTAAAAGTGAGTGGGTTACAGCTAACCCTCCACTGCGACCATGCGGTCTATTGTAGCTCACACCTTGTTTATATTTCCCCCAATAGGTCTAACTTTTTGATGAAGTTAATGATGGTATTGGGGGAGACATTTTTCGTATCATCCGGCAGCAAAGTCACCTCGCCAAATAGGGCAAATCTGATTCTTCCTGCTGCGAGGCAAACGCACATTACGTGTTCTGCTATTTCTGCATCTTCCATGCAAAGCCGGCACTCATCAGTTAAGGCTATTCCAATTTTATACATATGGTGTCGCAGTCTGCAGTGGCCGGTGTACAATCCCACTAGTGCTTTAAGGCATGACCTGTTGACCACTAGTAGTGGAGAAGAAGGGCTTCTTAAAGTCACATCCATTCCACAAAAAAAGTATTAAACATTAAGTTTAATTTTAAAATAACGGAATGTATAAATGTTTGAAAAATTACTCTTTTCATTCATAGGGTCTGGACAAATGAATCGAGGTTAATGAAACGCAATAGTAAAAGTGTACTAATAAACTATTTATTTAAAAACTATATAGAATTACTTATAATAAGATTGTCTATGCATTAACAACTGCCTAAAACAGTTAAACCATATTTAATGTGTATAAACAGTTGTGTTGTTGTGATGTTCACTGTTTATAGAAAAGTCATTCCAAAACCATACTGCTATAAATAATTATGAAAAACTTAACTACTACTTGTAGTAACAAAAATACTTTAACACAACAAGTCAAATTAAAGCTTATTGCTCTTGACAAAACAAACGCACAAACTCTTTAAATGTTGATGTGATTTCACTAGAAAATGTGATGTTGTAAAATCAAAATACAGGAACAAAAAACACTCTGCAACTTAAATGGGCTGATGTTGGCATAGATAATGGAAATTCATTACCTTATGTCCTTAGTTTTGGCATACATTAACTACACAACAAGTGCACAACACTTCGACTGCATACTGTATACAGCTTGACAACTGTCTGACAAAACCATTTCTAAGATGAGATCTAATTGGGGATCCAAAAACTCCTTTTGTTGAGATTGGACAACACGAACAAGTAGTATAATATATTGATTATAAATCCCAACTAAAAAGGGAAATATAAAAGATGCCGTTGTAGGCAAGGGGTACTGAAACTGGAAGCGGAGTAAACGACTGAACGATTCTGTCAGTGTCAAAAAAACCAACCTGCTGGTCATTTCTTTTTGTTGTACCTGATCATTGCCTAGCAATGGCACGGAAAATGATTTGACATTGTAGTTTAATGTACCGGGTGGCATGTTTGTTGTTTTAAATTACTTTTGTTGGTGTTTCCCCAACAAGTAGTTTGTCAGTTAGCTGTTGGTTTATATGGCTGTTTATAAATGCTTTTGAGTGTGTTAGACCTGGTAAATTTAACAAGTGCCTTTCCCACTTGCTTTTTGCTTCAGCTAGTATTGTTTTTCTGGCCGTAGCATGAGATATACTTATTACCGGCTCGGGTCCTGTGAATTTTTGTGCTGCACCTCTCTTGGCGAGCTTGTCGGCAGCCTCATTACCCTCCAGACCCATGTGTCCCGGTATCCATATTAAGGTTATTTTGTTGTTCAGACTTAGTTCGGATAGTGTTTCTTGACAGCTCCACACCGTTTTTAAGGTACACCATTTCGATTCAAGAGCTTTTAAATAAATTATGTATACGAGTCAAGACAAAATAATTTAAGTAACTGCATATCTTTTCGGCAACATTATTTTATCCTAAAATGTTTTTTTTGTGATTTTGAAAAATCTAAGCAACAAAGCATATATTGAGCAATTTAGGAGATTTAAGACAACATCCAGAAATTCATTCATTCATTTATTCAATATATGACAAGCCACGTGTTTGTTTAATCCTCTTTGTATATTCTCAAGTAAATGTCTTAAAATTGCTTGTCACAGACATTCATGTAGTGAGTAAGTATACACTCGGAAATGACGTTTAAAATTATACTTGTGAAACCTCTTAAGAATATTAAGGACTAAGTATGCTTAAAAATAAATAGCAGGATAGAGCGCAGGTTATCCATTTTACACACTTCGTAAACATACGTCTTCAATTAAAAGTAGGAATTTGTAATTCAATGATTTTGCATTAGCCCTGTATAATTGTTTCAAAAAGAAATAACGTAATAGAGCATAAAATGTTTGTATGTTAAAGAAGTATAAAAACTAAAAGTAACTACTCCCCTAGCAGATTGCCAAAATATATAAAATTTCAATTGTCAATACCTTCCCACTTGTTTTTTTAACCGCTTCTATAGCCTCTATGATATGTTCTTTTGCTGCATCATCTCTTTAGGGGTTTACAAGGTATCTTCTGCTTACTAAATATTAATCTTTAAAACAGCAATAGGGTGTGAAGAAATGAACATTGAGCTATAGAAATATGTCGTACTGAAATAGCTTCTCTGACCATGATTGAACAGGATTACATTAAGGTTATTGCTACAAAAATATCTTTAAACAAGTTGTCTCTCTTCTTTGGAAAGACATTTAAAAGCGTTTAAAATAATTCGTATTTATATGTTATACAAACACCACGCCAAAATGAATGATGTCTCAGGAATGAATAATTTTGGGGCGTAGATCTGACCGATATTCGTCAAGAACGATTAGTTTTTAAGCCATTCCTTCTAAACGGCATGTTAAGATTGGGTTTCTGATGAACAAGTAGCATTTATATCTTATACAGGTAACACAGGGATTGAAAAGAAAAATTAGTAAATTACGCCATGTTCAAATCAAATGATTTGTTACCCAGGTATTCAATATACAAATTGCTATTTGATAAATGAGATAATGATGGCTTGAAGATGGGATGAGAAGATGGCTTCAGCGACAACATGTGCAAGACAAGTTGTCGCTGAAGCCAAGGTTAGCCAATTTGGTTAGAAGTAATGAATGGTGTAATCTGTCAAAGGCCTTCGACAAATATTTTATGATTGAGCTTAGTACGCAGAAGGTGTGAACCACAATAGACCGCATGGTAAAAGAAAAACTATCCTCGGAGAAGACGCCGACGAGGCATTACGAAAAAGAAAATATGGGTAAAACAATGGATAGAAAAAAGAAATAGCCGTGGAGCTAATGAATAATTTGCTTTAGGAACTGCGCTCTGGAGTCCTTTTTAAACATGTAGAGATATCCTACAATTAAAGAATAAATCAAAAATATTAGCTACCTAGCCCATTTGAACGGTACAATGCAAAAAGTGCCTAAGTCACATTTTCGTCAATTTTGAACTTTCAGTGCCATCTGGGTAAACTTTTTGTAAGCTTTCTGTCACTATTTTCAAAATTGTTGTAAGATGTACCTAAGTGATTATATGAGAATATGAATTTTTAAAAAAGGTTGCCAGTTCAGTGCAATATGTGCCTAAGTCCAATAAAATAATAATATGGCTGCAAAATGTACCTAGGTGAACATTTCTTTATGGTTATAAATGTTCAGTGCAAAAAGTGCCCTAGTCCACTGGCATAGTATTCCCGCGTAATTTGTTGTTTACAATCAGTGTTTCCAAAGCAGTGAGAGAAACGCACGTGCAATAATGCCTATAGGCAATAATGCAACAGGTGCTACGCGTCCTGGTTTACAAAGTGAAATGGATGAAAAAATAGACTCAGACACTGATATCTATGGATAACTTGGTGTTTCTTTTTATGAATAACTTTGTTTTTCTTTAACCTGTTTTTGTATCTTTAAATAAAAATATTTTAAAAATATGTAACACTATTTTATTAAAATTTCATTGAATCCAAAGAAAAAAGTGCCTAAGTCCATTTTCGAATTTTTTTTTTTCGAAAAGTACGCCACTAATCTTATTTCTGTTTAAAGCCACTCATTCTAATAGTAATTAAATATAATGTGTAAAAAAATCAAGTAAATATTCGCAAAGGTAATATTTCCAGAAATAAAAGAAAACTTCAAACGCGTTTTTCTAGAAAACTGCAGAATGTGACTTAGGCACTTTTTGCATTGGACCCTTCATTTGTATTTTAAAAATTAAAAAAAACATTATCTACCTCGACCAACGTACACACACTACAGCTGCCGCTGCAAAAGTTTCAACCAAACTAATATTTTTTGTAGTGTTGGGATCACTCGAGTGAAAAATAACCTATCATTCGGTTCTTTCAATCACTTGAATTATTCGATTATCTTCAGAAATAACTCGAGTGACGAATTTTATTTTCCAACGCGTCTCCAAAGTAGGGCTCGGAATTGTATTCGAATAATTTGAATATTCAAATATTCGACTATTCTAAATTCGAATTTTCTATTAGTTAAAAAATTCGACTATTCAAATATTCGACTATTCGAAATTCGAATATTTGACTATTCGAATATTCGACTATTTAAATATTCGACTATTCAAATATTCGACTATTCGAAATTTGAATATTTGACTATTCGAATATTCGACTATTTAAATATTCGACTATTCAAATATTCGACTATTTGAAATTCGAATATTTGACTAATCGAATATTCGACTATTCAAGTATTTATTCGACTATTTGAATATTCGACCATTCGAATATTTAACTATTTGACTTTGTTCGAATATTTATATGTTCGACTATTCGTGTTTTCTGTGAAACTGTAAATTTCAACGTAAAAAAGAAAAAGAAAAATAAAATTATATAGTCAGCAAGCAGTTAAACCACTTCTACCGTGATTAAACGACTGTAATTCGACTATTTAAATATTCGACTATTCAAATATTCGACTATTTGACTATTCGACTATTCAAGTATCTATTCGACTATTAGAATTATTCGACTATATTCGACTATTCGAATTATTCGACTATATTTGTCTATTCGACTATTCGAATTATTCGACTATTCGACTATTCGACTATTCGAATTATTCGGCTATTCGAATTATTCGACTCGAATTATTCGACTATTCGAATTATTCGACTATTCGAATTATTCGACTATTCGAATTATTCGACTATTCGAATTATTCGACTATTCGAATTATTCGACTATATTCGACTATTCGAATTATGCGACTATTCGAATAACATACCAAACGACTATTCGAATACTTATATTTTAAAAATTCCGAGCCCTACTCCAAAGTTGCTGCCCGCATGTTAATCACTCACTGCGGCCAGAGCCATCCCCTAGCGAGCGGCTACACCGAGTGGTTTCGGTTATTATTGGCGATATAATTCAAATTAAATACTGCATTACGGGTTACCTGTGTAAGATAATATGATTTATTATTTAGATTTAAATACTGCATTATGGGTTGCCTGCGTGGGATAATAGGATTTATTATTTTATTTAGATTTAAATCGTCTGCGTCTACTGAAAACTTAATGTTTAGTGGTGAGTATTCAGTATTCATAAATATCATGAGTTATGCCATATCGTGACATCTCAAGGTCAAGTAGTCAAGTTGTTAAATTGTAAGATCTGGAACTGGGAATCATGCCAAAAAATCCACAAATATCTCCGCCACATTTAATAATCCGCAAAAATCAATCGATTAACAACACCGAGTCAGTTATTCCCAATACAAATGCTGTATATCAACATGAACAATGAACCGCCAATGCCAATATTAATATTAGCATTTGAGTGAAAAATCGATTATCATTCGGTTTTTTAAATCACTCGAATTCTCGGTATTCGATTATTAAAATAAGTCGATTTTTCCCAACACTAATTTTTTGCAGCGATCGCAACTCGTAAAATTTTCGTTCACACGTGGCTACTTATAAGACTGCGCACAGCTAAAAAATACTGCAGCAATCGTACTACGCCCGCTACTTCCAAGGTTGCACGACAATTCACACGAAGATTCATTACTACTGCGCAACTTTTTATGTTGCATCGCTGCAAAAGTAGCTGTGTGTGAGCTTACCTTTAACTTTCTCCTCGAAAAACGCAAACTGTATGTTTACACGCTTTAACAGTATTTAACCGAAATACATATTAATATATAAAATAATAAGCTAATGTTTTCCTCTTGTAATTACTTATGTACATTAAATTTTAAAAACAAAAAGGTGTTGGCACAAAAGCTACCCCCGACAAACAAATTACCCCAAATCTTCATATAATACGCGAGGTTTAAAATGTCACGCGTATGAGTGACAGAGTACCATAGAAATTCGTGTTGGATATATGACAATCCGTTCTGAAGTTGCGTGTCTTTGTTAAAGCCCCTTTGTTTACTCGTACATACAGATATCTGCTTTGGATTTGCTTGTCAAGGCTCGACGTGGAGGCGGCATAAATAATTGGAAGCTGGTTTTAGGATTAAACGCTCTTAAATCCTTCATAAAGAGAAATAAATATAACGCAGATTTATGGTAGATTGTTTTCGGGCACTAATTGCTTTAATTATTAAGGGATAAAACTTGTTTACTAGGGGCAGCTATGCTTTAAAAACGGCTCGTTTATGAATATATTTATTAAAATTTAATTTGTTCCCAGCAATATATCGAGTTTATTGTCACGGCAAAAACGTGTAGTTATAGAAGCAGATCTTGTTACAATACAGATGCAGAAACTTGGCTTTACCAGTATTGTTCGGGTTTAATTCACAATAGCATGTTGTCCAATAGCCCCCCATACACCAGCGGATAACTTAACGAATTTGATACGGCACGAGCCAAATACGCCGATAAAACTTTACGTGTATGTGGCGAGCCGAGCTTCATCGGACCCTGTAATATCTGCCACGGATGAAATCAGCCAGTTTTAAACCGTCAGTAGATTCGCCATGGATAATCTGTCAAGTCTTCCAACTTGGTTTGAGGTTAAATTAAAATAATAATATTAACAAATAATGTCTGCCGATTCACGTTACTTATAAAAAGAATTTATTAACATTTACCAAAGTTATCCATGTTTATGGCAAGTAAAATGCAATGATACATGAACAAAAATTTGAAAAATAAGGCATAGTTATAACCATACTTAACAAATGTCTGAAAGTCATTTTATAAAGTCGACAAGCCAAAATCGGCTGCCCAAAAATGACCGAAGTTTTGGTACGTGCCGAGCCTAGCTCGCAGACCAAATCTGAACGGATCAAATCGGTCCAACTAATATGTTGGTATATGGGGGGCTAATAGATTCGCTAGGTTAATTTAGGACGCATATCAAGTCGTCCAACTTGGTTTGAGGTTAAATTAAAATAATAATAATAATAATAACAAATAATGTCTGCCGATTCACGTTACTTGTCAAAAGAATTTATTTTTAAATGTACTTCCACCATACTTAACAAATGTCTGAAAGTATCATTAACCATCCTTAAATTGTTACGGAAATCATTTCGCTCGACTTGTTGAAGTTATTTTAAGAGTAACGTATGACTCAGTTCATCTCTACGAGAAATCCATTTTTTTTACACACTTGCTCTGTTTTTCTGATTTTTGTTTATTGGCAATAAATATATACATACGCTATGGCACAAGCTATGCGCGTCTTCTACGATTGGCATTCATTTTTAAAACTCACCGAGTACATATCAATCCGAGTCGATCTAAAACCACTGGTTAAATCTTTCAGGAATTCCAAAAGATCGCGAGCCAAGCCAAAACTGTTATAAAACGCGAATCTAATCGGGTTATTAAGTCGGCGAGCCAAATTCGGCTGCCCAAAAATGACGAGAGTTTTGTTACGTGCCGTGCCGAGCCTAGCTCGCAGACCAAATCCGAACGGATCAAATTGGTCAAACTTATATGTTGGTGTATGGGGGGCTAATGAGCTCCTTGGATCAAGGATAAAATCCGTTATGCGGATAGTGATCCGTCTGATCGGGATTGATTAAGAGAAATCTTAAATCTAAAATTTGGGTGGTGAAGATATATTTAATATTCCGAACCAGTGTGAGCTGTTGAGGTCATCTGTGGCTGTCAACTGTCGAAAAGCTGTAAATAGGACGTTACCTACTCTTTTATTAAAAAGTAAGAGAAATTTGAACCAAGTATTTTGTGAAAGGTTTCCTATTTGTGATTTCATATTCAGATATATAAGAGTATTATAATACTTTTAGAATTTGTATATTACAAAAGGCAATCCTAGACGTTGACAGACATACCTATAGGACGAAGTTTTCTGCTTTATATGCATTAAAACTCTCTTCGTGTCATTTCGCCAAAGTTTTACCTGCAAACTTTAAAATTTATTGTAAAAGTAAGTCAAAGTGCAAGTGCACCCCGAAACTTTATGCTAGCAATAAGGTTTCTTAATTACCGGAATTATTTGCATTTAAGATGATGTCCGGAGTTTATGAGCCATTATATCATTAACTAAAACTGTAAGAGCTAATTTAACTACGGTGCTATGAGTTTTTAAATCTTTAACTCCATTTTTTATAGATCGTTATTAAATATATAGAGTGAGATTACAGAAGCTCTGCATCTGAAGTCTGCAGCTACAAGTAGCAGTTTACAGCTGCAAGTAACAGTTTCGAGACGTAAATGACAAAATTGGAATTCCGGAAAACGGTTATTATACTTTGCGTCTGCAAATTTTGCAGAAGGTTGGAGGTACTGTAAACTTGCAGAATGTATAAAAATGTTTTCAAAGGTAACCTATACAGGGTGTTCATTTGAAAACTTCCCACCTCGATTTTCCTGCTTTAAAATGAAAATGTGGGAAATCGCTCGGACCCGTCGATTTTTATTTCGAGGGGGACATTTTTTGCATATATTGTTAATCTTGTTACTTTAAGCCCCCAGGAGGGTGGGGGGGGGGGGGGGTAAGATTTAAATCTTAAATGGATACCCCTATTTTATATAATTTTTTTGGATTCTGTATAAAATTCTGAACATTTTTTAATAAAAGCATTATTAGTCCATATTAACAGTTTCCGAGAGTACTATATTTCTTACATCCGGTTTAACCGAAAGTTCACACTATTGAAAAGATAATAAAAATCGTAGATAGGGACATGTAGGCCGTTTTGCTCTAAGACGTACAGTTAGAAAGCTAGACGCTGTCAAAGTTCAAAAATGTCATTTTTCAAGAGTAAATATCTCGGAAACTGTTAAGTATAGACTAATTAAAAAATGTTCAGAATTTTATGCAGAATCCAAAAAAATTATATAAAATAGGGGTATCCATTTAAGATTTAGATCTTACCCCCCCTCCCTCCTAGGGGCTTGAAGTAACAAGATTGACAATATACGCAGAAGATGTCCCCCTCGAAATAAAAATCGACGGGTCCGAGCGATTTTCCACATTTTCATTTTAAAACAGGAAAATCGAGGTGGAAAGTTTTCAAATGAACACCCAGTATGCTGGGAATTTGACGGGCGATGGTATTGGTATTGGTGATTTTTTACAATTTGTATCCAATTTTTATACAAGGTGTTCGGAAAAAGGAGGTCATAATGCCATTTTTCATTTTTGGACTCATGTTCGATATACAGGGTGTCAAAAACTGATTTGTTTGAATAATTCGAATATTTAATAAGATAGAAGTGGACATAGATATGCTACTCAAAAAATTATATAAAATGGGAATAAGAGGAAAGAGCCTACAACCTGATGCAATTTTACTCAAAAAACAGAGAGCACTATACAACTATCAATGAACGGACCAGCTCTACTGCCACGATAAATGTTGGAGTGCCTCAAGGATCTATACTTGGCCCCCTGGAATACTTGCTATATATACATAATCTAAAGTATGCTGGACTTAAAGCCAGATATTTCATGTTTGCTGATGACACGGCACTTGTTTATTCAGATAATGATAAAAAAAATTTAGAAACAAAAATAAATCAGGACCTGCGGATCTACTATAAATGGTTGTGTAATAATAAACTTACTCTAAATGCTGAAAAAACAGTATTATATAATAATAATAATAATAATAATAATAATAATAATAATAATAATAATAATAATACATTTAATATTCCAAAAATAGACAACTTAATTACAAATACATGTATATAGGTACTATTTACAATTAATGGAATAATAGGCCCGCTTGCAGCATTCCTCCCGATGGAAGGTGCTGTTGAAGCCCTATAAAAAATTAAGAAAAAAAAAACCTAATCATATAGATAAAATGTATCAGCAATAATTTCTCTATGTAGATAATACACCATTATAGGAAGAAAAAACTAAAGCCATGAGATATTAACTCATTAAAATATTGGTAGGTAGCAAGGAAAAGGTATTTATAGAACTGTTATTGTAATGGCATTAAAAACCGAAAGAGAGGAAGATTGAGTAGTTGAGGAAGAGAGAGGAAAAGAAAGGGAACGAGAACGAGAGCTAGAGAGAGCGAGAGAGAGAGAGAGACGAAAATCAATGTTGATGTGCGCAAAGAAATGTATTTATTGTTGGTCAAGCAAAACGACCTTAATTTTTTTTTAAACTTAAAACACTTTGTGAGAAATCTGTTATTTTATATTTGTTTATAAGATGAGCTACATTGTAGGAAAAGGATTTTTTAAACATTTCTTTATTGTGAGCTGGTATGGTCAAAAGATGTTTCTTACGTATGTTTAGATTGTGTACGTCCGTCCGGAATTTAAGCTTGTTGTAGAGATAAGGAGGGCTTTTATATTTAATGACTTTATAATACAGGCACAGTGAGTGGAGAATTAAACATGTTTAGCCAGCCCAGCTCGCGAAGTTTATGTGATACCCTTTGCCTTCGTCTTATTCCACAAACCAATCTTATACAAGAATTTTGAAGTTTCTGCAACCGCCTGCTGTCAACTGAGTTCAAAAAGGGGCCATAAACGTTATCCGAAAAGTTGCAATGGGACATGACTAATGAATCACATAGTTCCATTTTCGTTTTTTGAGAAAGATAGTGTATGTGAGAGTAAATCATTTTTAAAAAGGAAAATCCCCTTTTTAAACATTGTGTTACATGCTCTCTAAATTTTAACTTGGTGTCGACAATAAGACCCAAGCCTTTTGTATGTTCTTTAAAGGGAATAACTTCGGAACCGATTTTTAAGTTTAGTAGAGCTATGATTTTAGTGGGATTAATTTTAAGTAGATGATTGGACGTTACGTCCAAGAGCCCATTTAAATCCTCATGGTGAAATCAAGAAGTATAAGTATTGTAGCCTCAATTCACTACGTCATCCAGAATATCGGAAAGTGCAGTGGCACAGATGTAACCCCCTCGAAATCCCGACTGTTTTTTTGGTATAATATTGTGTTGAAATACATAAGAGTTGATCTGTTGCCCCATAATTTTCTCTAAGATTTTAAAAAATGTCGGTAATATCGAGATTGACCGCAGCTGCCCATACTCTGTGGGATTGCTTACTTTGGGTAATGGGACAACATGTGCAAATTTCCAACTTTTCGGAAAGTAGGACCTATCAATACAACAGTTAATTATGTGGGTTACATGAGTTATGATGAACGGACAGCATATTAAAATGAGATCTATGTTTAAGTTATCGGCTCCAAAGGCTTTAGATTTAATTTGAATAATTAAATTAGAGACTTCGTTCTCCGCCACTGGCTGAAAAGTAAACTGGTTGTCAAAAAGTCTACTGTTTTTATAGAAATTTAAAAGTTCGCGTTTAGGGTTATTATTATTATTTACAAGTTTCGTAAAGTAGTTATTAAGTTCGTCTATTTTTTTTAATACCTCGGGATTTTTTTTTATTTTTTGAATTCAAAATATTTAATTTTTTGAGCTCACGCCACTTTTCTTTTGTAGTGCAATGTTGGATTTATGATTAAGGTACGCTTTTTTTTCCGATCGGATGGCTGAAGTTGTGAGATTTCTTAGTTGTTTGTAATACTCCCAATGTTCCACAACCTTCGTTTGTCTATAGCGCTTTAGAGCCTGATTTTTCAAACGTTTCATTAGCTTAACATTATCGGTGATCCAAGGACAGTAAGGTTTTTTTGTGTTTTTACTTTCTTTAATAGGCGCATGGGTATCAAAAATACTCAAAATAGTGTCAGTTAAAAATTTGACTTTATCATCAATATTGTCAGTCTGATATATAACATGCCAAGGAGCTCGTTCCAAGTCGCCCTGAGTCATTCATATTTATTTGACCCAGCGCTCTATACGAATAAACATCAGGATCACTACGATTATTATTGATGAAAGTAAGGTTACAGTAAACCAAGAGGTGATCAGAAATATCAATATCCTTCACCCCAACATCCTGAACATTACCCGCATTGTAGCAAATCAAATCCAGGAGAGAGGAGTTTAAATTTGAAATTCGTGTAGGCTCCGTGATTAATTGCTCTAACCTGAAAGTTTCTAGAATATTATTAAATTGGAGAACATATCTTGATTCAAAGTTAAACAAATCCAGATTTAAATCCCCTACACACAAAATTTTATCGCCCCCACTAAACAGATCGATCAATGTGTCCTCAAAATAATTAAGAAAATCGGGGCAGCTGCCATGAGGGGGACGATACACACACCCCAGTATTATAGTTTCATCACGATACCTCAGTTTAATCCAGACATGCTCAATAAACTCCTTACACTCGCCCAACAACACCGAGTAGTTCACACCATCCCTCACATACAGTCCGACACCACCACCTCTAGTTAGCCGGTCCTGTCTAATAAAACTATAGTGGTCAATAGCGACCGCCTGTTCACCTATGTCTGCACTGAGCCAGGTTTCAGAAACTCCAATAACATCATACTTATTTGTGTTAATATGATCTTTAAATGTATCGAAATTATTGAGTATAGATCTTGCATTGATATGCGCACAGCTAAACATAATTGATGAAGAAAAAAGGAGGATAGATTAATAAGAATAAAAGAGGTAGGTAATTATAAAGGAAAGGTTTGATAAAGAGAAGAGAGAGAGGAAAATTAGCCAAAAAGAAGAGAAAAAAAAATGTAAATACCCTTCAATTACAAGATGAATAGGGGTGATTGAACCAAACTGCTGCTCACCGGACACCCGAAAAAAAAATAACTAGTGTGTATTTGTTGGTAATACCATTGCACAAATAAATTTAAAGAATGTAGCAAAACAATTATAGTATACAAATCAAATTCGCCATTTACATTATTACATAAGTTTCAAAGGATTACATATAGTACATAAATAAATATTTCCAAATCTAACATATCTGTAATGTGAATAACGCAATAGTGATTCTATTTAAGCATTAAAGAAAAAAAAAATGCTTTGATCAGTACTAATCAATATGACGCAGCGCACCCCTGGCCAGTGATGCCGCCACAAAAACAGAATATAGGTATAGTCAGATCTGGTCTTAACGTGCGGGTCCAAAGGTCACTGATCATATGCGTCAAATCAGACAACACAGAGGCTATCAAAATGTTGTGAGATTATTTACAAATATACCGAAGGAAGAAAAAATAGTTTCATTATTTTAGCTATCGCGAAGATAGCCACATATACCTAATATTATTAGTTTTGTAAAAATTATGTACAGGGGAGTTGAAAAAGTTACAAAAAAATTATATAATCGTTAATTATATACCTACTGTACCCTTCAATTAAAACGACAATAATAAACAGTGCAATTTATTTTAACAATTTTACTACTAAAACCTAAAAATACAATGGCATTTAGTCTGATAAACTATTTCGATAATGAAAGAAAAAGTGGAAATTCGCAAACCAATATGCAGGAAACCGTAATGAAAACACTGGGAATTAGTTTAAGGACTATGCAGAATAATGTGCATGAAAAAAAAAGCATAATATAATACCCAAGAATACTAAAAAATGTAAACGAAAAACACCGTTTATAATTATAGCCTAAAAACTCTCATCGTCACTTATAAAATCTGAAAAGTCCTCGTCGTCTGAGTCGTCTTCGAATGGAGCAATAATATCATTGGCGCTACTTCGACATCTAGTACTTGTTCTCGATCCCACCAATCCCTTATTAATATTTCTGTATGTTCCACCGATTTCTTCCAGTACTCTTGTGTAATATGATCTAACGAATCTTGCCAAACTATTTGTACTTGGTCGGATTTAAGACCATCACCTACATGTTTTTCATAATAAGACTTTGCACCAGCCCATATTAATTCTATTGCGTTAAACTGGCAATGATATGGCGGCAGTCGTAGAACCTCATGACCATATTCACGCAGTATTTCATCTACCGCGTATATTTTGGGTTTTTTAAGAGACTTTGCTATTGATAGGAGTTCCGATTTAAGCATTTTTGGTAAATGATTTTGGTTGTGTTTTTCCAGCCACTCATAAATATCACTTTTCCTCCAAGATGAAGTAGGCTGTTTATTTAAAATTCTTGAATGATATGATGCATTATCTAATACAATTAAAGACGGAGCATCCAAATTTGGTATCAGTTGAACTTTTAACCATTTTTCAAACATTTCGCAATTCATATTATCATGATAGTCAGCACTTTTTGATGTTGAAGAAAAAATTAAACTCGCACCTGCAACATATCTTGTTGCAGAACCGGCATGCAAAATAATAAAACGCTTTCCCGTACCGCACCCCTTTTTCCTTTTAACACTTTTTACAGACTCATTTTGCCAAGATTTTGAACCACTTCCATTCGAAAATATCCCTGTTTCGTCTAAAAATACCACTTTTCTAAATTTGGATTTGTAATTGTCCGTATATTTTTTTAAAAACTGAACACGCTGACTCACTATCTGTGGCTGCTCACATAAAAATCTTCGGTTACAGTCTTTTTTATAGCGATAACCTAATTTTTTTATTAATTTTGATAACGCTTCAAGTCCAATTTCCAAAACACCCCGAATTTTTAATGTTTTTTGTAAAACTGGAAGAGTTACATTGGTTTTTGATTTGTATAAATCGTAAATCACGTTTCGAACTCCCATTTTAATATTTTCGCTTAAATCCTCAGTCTTTGGCTTTCTTCGTTTACACTTTTTAGTATTCTTGGGTATTATGTTGTTTTGTTTCATGCACAATTTTCTGCACAGTCCTTAAACTAATTCCCAGTGCTTTGGCTACTGTTTCCTAAATTTTGGTTGGCGAATTTCCACTTTTCTTTCATTTTCGAAATAGTTTATCAGATTAAGTACCATTTTTTTTGATTGGGGATGCAAAAACCCAGAAAATTGTTTCATTTTGTCATGCACAAACTGTCAAAGTCACAAAACTGGCATATTTAAAATAAAACATAGCTGGTGCTATTATTAGCTTTTTAGAATCGCTGGAAAGTAAATACCTATCCTTTTTTTTTATGTCAAAATGGAATAAGTCTGTCTCATTTATCTTACGTATTTTATTTAGAGGGTAAAATTAAACGCAAGTATGACCCGCACGATAAGACCAGATCCGACTATAGTATTTAAGATAACTAGTAGTCCATCTAATATTACTTTAATATCAAGAGTATTGTTGTAAAAGATTACCCACTGACAGAGCAGTAAGGCATTATCCTTAAGTTTTTAAAGCATATATCATTCGTAAAGAAAGAAAAGCAGCACACCGTGGCGCTCCTTTTTATATAAAATAAAATTATGGAATATGCAGTAGAATTATTTTTAGGTTTTTTAAATCGTGATAGTAAAAAAAAAAAAAAAAATACAGTTATAAGTAATAATTGTACTTTACGATATTTGAATATCCTTTATATCCTGCTCATGGTCCACTCTATGCACTACCCCGTTAACTTTTGCATAAATATTGCCGTGGAAACACCAAACATACTTTTGTCCGAATTTTAACGCCGCTGCACTCAAAATCGCAAGCCTGACTTTAGTAAGATCCTCTTTAATTGTAAACCCACTGTTTTTAGGTGATTTCCGTTGCTGGAGGACAAAAGACTGTTTGTTTACCTCCCGAAACGCGACAAGTACTGCTGGGGGCTTATCACCGATGGGATTTTTTGCGTGGACCCGATGAATGTTTTTAATATCGCTATCAGAAATTTTGCACTTCCATGACTGATTCACGCAGGTTTTCGCCTTCCGTATAAGGCATTCCAAATATTCTAATGTTTTGATTGCGAACAAACTGTTCTTGATCGTCGCGAGCCTTTTTTAGGCGGGAGTTTTCGGTTTTCACGTTTGACAGTTCTGCACTAAGGGAATGTACAGTACGTGTGAGAACTTTGTTCTTTTCGTCAAGGAAGTCCTTAAGAGATCTCAGGACGGTGTCAGTAATGCTCTGTTTAAACTGATCACTGATTTTTACCTCGATGACTTTCTCAACAACTGCTTTTATTTGGTCGAGTTCGGCTCTCGTAAACACCATATTGACACATAGGTTTCACAGATGATTCTAACAATTCAATCCGTTACACTAGGACAAGAACGGCCAAACTAACACAACCCTCTGCTTCAGAAAGGTATCAACCCCCACTAAAAACACTTTTGAAACTTTGATTAGTTAGAGAAAAAGCTGTAATAAGGTAAAATTTGTGGAGCCGGGTGCGTGGCAACCTTACTACTCAAGCGTCATCTACAATATCCCTTTAAACAAAAAAATAAACCGGATAGTGCCTTAAATCTGTACCTAAAAAATGTGAAATTAAAAAATGTTACCCACCATAAATACTTAGGACTTATAATAGATGATGGATTGACTTGGTCGAAATATATAACCAGTATGCTATCAAAAATAGCACCAATGGTTGGTGTTATAAGAATATGCTCAAGTTACTTAAATAATAAAACTAAAACTATGTTGTATAGCGGCTTCATTGAACCACACTTAAGGTACTTAATCCCATCTTGGGGAAATGCTGGACAATACCTGCTCGACAAATTACAACGATTACAAAACAAGGCTATTAAGGCACTATATACCATGAACTATTATACTTCTTCAGAAGCCATTTACAACGAAACAAAAATACTAAACATAAACAAATTGAGAACTCTGAAACAAACGAAGCTAATATGCAACATAAAAACAAAAAATATTAAAATAAACTCTAAACTAAAACAAGCAAACGAATTCTACCAATATAACATAAGACAAAAAATGAATTATCGTACTGATTTTGCAAGAACCAAGAAAGCTCAGGATTATCCAATTTATAGAAGCATTCAAACATATAATACCATGCCTCATGAAGTTACATCACTCACTGAAAGAAAGAAACTATGTCACGAACTAAAAACATATTTAAACTCAAACTAATAGACTCACTTACCTACTGTTTGCTATAATTTGAATTATATATTATATACTAATATTATTTTACTATAGAATTTGTAATCTACCTTACCTATTGTAAATACTTAATGATTAGGCCTTATTATCAGTATTGTTACTGTTTCAAGGTCAGAAATAAATAAATTAAAAAAAAAATATATTAATTTCAAATTTGGTACATTGCTTCAACATAACGAGTTACATCTTTAAAAAAAAAAACAAATTGTCGAATATTCAAAATAGGGGGGTCCAGTACCCGCTGACCCCCTATTTTTTGGTACTTGCGTCAGTGACAAACCAGAACTATATTTCTTCAGGTAAGTTTTAGAAAGTCTATTAAATATAAAAAAATCGACAATATAAGCCAATTATCAATAAATATAATAAACTAGTTATACTAGGAATGACAATACGCTAAAGCTTCGCGCATAAATAATATAAGTTTAGATCAATATAGAGAATACTGACTCAAACCACAGTAACTATAAGACTATAAGAAAGAAAGAGACGTATTGCAAATACACCAATTACTTATCAGTAGAAATAAACAAAAATCAATGTAGTGATTATAAGTGAAAGTGAAAGTAATCTACTCTCGCGAGTTCTGATTAGCGGAGGCTTGATAAAAAAATATTTTTTTCTACGGATGCTATAAAATGTTCCACTTTTCTCATCGCTTCCATACGTTCAAAACGGAGAATTTCTCACACAGTGAAAAATCAATGCTAAGTATTAAAAACTGTGTTGATATATTAAAATACCCAAAACTACGCGCATTTTTAAGACGAAAATCGGAAAATTATGTTCCAAAACAATCAAAAACCTTAACTCCTGAAGAAATTCAACAATTTCTAAAAGATGCACCTAATGAAAAGTATTTGTTGGTAAAGGTATGTTAAAAAAATATCTTATGGGAGATTACATTTTTGGTTTTAATTTCAAGCTGCTTTAGCTATTGGCCTTAATGCCATTGTGACGAAGTTCGAAAATAAAAAATTCATTACATGGAAGATTCCAATTCGGCTCTTTTAATAAAATTACCCTATACTAAAAGCAAAGTTAGTAGAAATTTTAGAGTCACAGGAGTATTCTACTAAATTTACAAAAAATATGCAAAACCTTGCACGGACGTGACCCGTTTTTTTTTAAATTACCAAAATGGCAAATGTACAAAACAGCCCGTGGAAATAAATAAATTTCGCACCATGGCGAAAGATAAAGCGAAATTTTTGCAATTACCGAATCCGGAATTAACTATAGGTCACTGTTTATGCAGGAGCAGATCTTTTAATTCTAAAGCGCCATAGGGTTGGAAATCCAGCAATGTTGCTGAATCCTATACCGATAACTCTTGCTAAGAAAATGAAAATATCAAAAAGTATAGTAGAATCGATTCAGCTTTCAGCGCCACTAGAACCTGAATACAACAATGCTGTGGAAGCTCAGTATGATTCCCCAACAACTTCAACTTCGACCTCAGCTAATATTTTAATTACCGAAAATGTGTTGTAGCGAAACGATCTACCAGGAATTACTTCCCAAAATTGTTCAATTATAACTGTTAATTATAATTTTAAGTAAAATATAAAAATGAGTTAATGTTAAATGTATTATGTATTTTAATTCTTAACCTCGTTTTGAACACATAAAAACAACGCATCCGTAGAAAAAGTACAGTGTACGACACGTGAAAAAATCACATATTTCTCCCACACTTGATTTGCGGCACGAGCCGAAAACTCCTGCGCTCGGGAGAAATATGTGATTTTTTTCACTTGTTGTACAATATACTATTTTTTTATAAAATATTTTACCCGTGTCACCTCTGGGTAATTCCCTAGGTAAATAAATTCAAAAGGTAAGTTTATGAAAAACAACTAAAAAAATAACAATGTTTATTCAATTGTTGATGGATTAATAAATAAACAAGTTTATAAATAATGTCAAGAAAATCATTAAAATGGCAAAAAGTTACTATCAACGGTACCTATCTTTTAAGATTCAGGTGCAAAAGGCATCTCCCTCCACTACAAATACTCACTGCTGTAGTTCTCTGTCATACCACACGGCAAGCGACTTTAACCTTACAGCACATCAGTTTGAACTAGGATGGCAGCTATACTACCAACGGCTCCTGGAATACGCTTCACAACAGCAGCTCCAGAAAAACCATGCACCAATTAAGATCCTCACTGACATCAAAAATTGGACTCGCAGCTATCCAACGTAATGAACAACCCACTTCAATGACTTCTCAATTGGGGATTCCTCGGTACCTGGTAATCTTAATTGCAGCAGGGAGGGTAGTTAAGGATACACACAAGTAAGCAAAATATATTATATCCCAATAGTAGGGGTGAAGTTATAGAATGACTGACACTATTGCGAATGTTAGTGAATATGGAGTTCAGACAGAACAGAATGTTGACCCGAGGGAAGATAGGTTAATGTATGAGCATACAATTTCAGTGTCAAATTGAAAACAAACGATGTTAAAACTAAGAGATACAGCATCTGGAGAATAGGCCAAAGCTAAAGTCATTCGTGTCTGAACGGGTGGTAATACCAGAGTACATATATCGACCCGTGGTAATACGTAGTAGTCTAGCACGGTGTAAAACTTAGAACCTTTGACAATCGAACGAGGAAAATCTGGAGTAAACCATGTATTCTGCCATTCTATGGACAATAAACTGAAAGCGGCGAAGTTGCCTGCATTATGTTAATATGATTTGGTCTGCCGTGAATGGCCATGAAATGACCTGCTTACTTGGGTTTGGAACATTATAACTAGGTAAATTAAATTTAAGTTTGTTGAAAGGGTGTAAAAATGGAATCTTATAATTAAAACTTGGATTAAATCTATTGAAACCTGGAACAAAATGGTGGCCGTTAGCGTACCCTGGTTAAAGGTACATCTTAAGTTTCAGAATTTTCCGGTTGGTCAGGTTTCCATCATCTCTGGAAAGTGAAATTGTAGTTATTAATGTCAGATTTATTCCCAGCCTTATATACTGGAGTAACAACTGCAACTTTAAAGGCACTAGGTACTTTTCCAGTACCAAATATAAGATTAATTATATGGACCAATGAAACCACAAAATGCAAATGACAGTTCTTTATAATTTTTGAGTCAATGCCATCGATACCTGGAGCAGAATTAGTTTTTAGAGAATTTATTTGTTTAATTATCTCATTTTTGTTGGTTGGCTTTAAGAACATTGAGGAGAAAGGAGTATAGTTAGTTTTAATTGCACGAATTGATTTCCCCATTCTTTTATACATGTCCATACCAACATTAACAAAAAAGTCATTACAGAAATTGGCCATTGCTTTGAGACTCTAAAATCTTTCATTGTTGTTCCTAATTTCAGGATTAATATTTTGTTTTATCTTACTTTCATTCGAGGCCTCTGAAATTACTTTGTAAATTTTTTTTATGTCCTTACCACTATCCCCTATCTTACTCTTATAATACTCATATTTTCGTTTTTGTATGATTTTGTTTAGATTATTGCGATAATCAGTAAATATTTTTTATTATGCTCGTTGTAATGTAATAGTAGTTTTTTTTCAACTTATCCTTTTTTTTTAATACTACAGACAATACCATCAGTTATCCATAGTTTGATTTTTTCTTGCATTAATCTGTAAGGTGTTTTTAGTTACAGATCTATTATAAATATTATTTACAATGTCTAAAAAATTTTCTGAAGCCACTTCTGCGACTTCAGATTCTAAGACATTAGCCTAGTTTTCCCTTGAAATTAGATAATTAAAAGTATGATAGTCTACTTTAATTGAAGTATATGTCTCTGGAAAAAGTCCCGGAGAACTATTATCACGGGAGTTTATATTCAACATAACAGGATAGTGATCAGTGATGGAGGATTTTAATATGAACGAGGAATATTCTAGATTTGATTGTAATTTACGTTTTATAAATATATGATCAAGGACTGAGTTAGTTTCAGTTGTAACTCTAGTAGGGCTGTTAATTGCCATCAAATACCCAAAGTGATTTAACATAGAGACATATTCATTGACATCATTGTCACCATCCGTACACAAATTAATATTTATGTCACCAATCAATATATCAATTTGACTTTTTGTTTTTACATAGAGCAAGGTTTCAACATCTCTAACAAACAATGGAATGCTAGATGAGGGTGGCCTATATATACAGTACAATGAAAACAATATGTTAATTATATTTAGTTTGATCCTGCTCACCGTAACGCTTGAGTGTTGTAGTTTAATAGTATCAACTTCAAAGCTTAAGTTTGATCTAACATAAACAATTGTGCAATCATTCTTATTTATGTCTGCATTATTGTAGAACATAGTGTACCCTGCAATATTAAACATTTGGTAATTGACAATTTGCCAAGACTCCGAAAGCATAATTATAGTGTTTCTTAGGTCAATTTAATGACATTAAACTGTGGGAATTTCCTAACCATAGGCGTTCCACACATATAATTAATATGCGTATACACACTTATAAGTTTGTTTTACATTAGGTGTTTGTACATACTACACTTTATAAACCCACTGTATATATAATAATATTATATTAAAATATTAAATATAAGGTAACTCAAAAATTCTATATACAAAACTGAAATCAGAAAAATAAACCTGACACGGCACGACACTGCTCAGAAAATGCTTTAATTTTTTTACCAGAACTTCATTCTCGTCAACCAGACTCCGGTCCGTTCATCAAGGCATAACCACGTATATTTTATCTCCGTCCCTTCCACGCCATCGGCGGTCACTGGCCTATCTCTGTCTGGCAGAATCGATCGTTAGACGGGCCGGGTACCGGTTCAGCTTATATCCTGGCGCTTCCAACCGCAACAAATTACATGCTGTGGCCAATTCTTCAAAATTTTCGGATTTGTAAGCACAATGTAAGTACAGATATGCCCGAAATAAACAGTACTGAAACTAAGTTGGCGGTGTTTTTATGCGTGCGCTTTCACACTCAAGTTAGCTAGTATAGACCTGTCAAATAAACCTCAAACAACTAATTAGTAGGGCCTAATTGTTAAAAATGGTGTTAAGTACAGAGGAGAAAGTGTTTCTGGTAGAGCATTATTTTCGCTCATACGGAATGGGCCAACATAATGGTGCAAGTTTGCTATACGTGTCTGATCAATTCACACAACGGTTTAATAAACGTTCTCCAAGTAATGCTGTAATTTTGAAGGTTATTGAAAAGTTCAGAAATACGGGTAGTGTATTGTGCCAACGAAAAGGAAACTCGTGGCGTCCCAGAACAGTTAACAACAACAATAACCATGAACGTGTTTTTGAGCAAAACTTACAAAATCCGAAAGCCAGCCAGGCAAGGACAGCGTTACAACTTGATTTAAAAAGAACTTCCTTTCAAAGAATACTGAAGGAGCTGGGTGCATTTTCGTATGTGATTCAGGTACATCAACAACTACATCCTCGGGATTATCGCAGTGGAGTGGAATATTGCGCCAGAATTCTCGCGTTACAGTATGAAAATCCTGAATTTTTGAAAAATGTTTGGTTTTCAGACGAAGCACACTTTCACTTGTCAGGCTATGTGAATCGTCGCACAAATCGATTTCTGGGCTTTGCCAGACCCGATGAGGTTCAAGAGTTCCTTTACATAGTGCAAAAGTGAGTGTCTGGTGTGCTGTGTCCGGGCACGGAATCATTGGTCCGTACTTCATCGAAGAGAATGGTAGGCAAGTCACACTTAATCAACAGAGGTACAGACACATTTTAACACGATTTATCCCTGATCTACGTCAATTCTGTCGTGCACGTAACTTGGCATTTCGAAACCAATTTTTTCAGCAGGACGGGGCAACTTGCCATACTGCTGCCGCAATTCGTCAATTTCTTCAAGAACATTTTCCAAGCAAATTCATTTCACGATTTACTGACTTCCCTTATCCTTCACATTCTCCAGACCTCACACCTCCAGACGCATACATTTGGGGCATGGCTAAAAATGCCGTTTTCAAACAGGCACCACAAACCATCGATGAATTAAAGGATGCCGTTAGAGTCTTCTTCGCAGCTCTGAGACAACCCTTATTCAATAACATGACCAGAAACTTAGAACATCGTTATGAAGTCTGTCTTGAACGAGGAGGTGCACATTTAGAACATATAATAAAGTGTCAATAATATGTATTTTTTAAATATATAATACGATTACAAGTTCAGTACTGTTTATTTCGGGCAATACTGTATATACGAGAAACAAGAGTTTGTTAATTAGTTGTTTTTAAACACTGAAAACACTTTTTGTCTTGATTTCAGTTATATTGTTCCTTAAGGACTAAAGAATGTATTATTATAACAATGAATGGCTTGTTATTTTTTTCTGTCACACTCAAAACTCCTCGGTTTAAAGTATATTTGCAAACTAGCTTTCAAAGACTAACAATTGAATACTGATATAAATGAAACATCTTTAATAAAAAAACTTAAAGAATTGAAGAAGAAAGATCTGACAACCCTGGTTGTGCGGTTGGTCTCTCTGAGACTGTTTACCGCCGTATGGAATGATTGGAATGTCCTCAAACTGAGATTGGATAAATAATACATCACAATATTTTACATCATATGCTTCTAAAAATGCTAATAGTTCATTAAAGTTCTTACGAACGCAGCGTATGTTTATGTGTAGAATATTAATAAGTTTGGTTCTTAGTTTGAGTTTTGATTTTAGTACATCACACTCAACAGTCTCCTCCTCCTCAATGTTGTCATTTGCATCTTCGTAATATCTAGACCTCTTTTTGTGTAAAAGCCATTAATTCTGATTACCATAGTCAATTTTACTGTGTAACACATTTATTAGATATTGGTTTGTATATATATATATATATATATATTATATTAATACTTAACTGATAAACACTTTTAATTCGGAAACTACTGCAACATGCTTCTTATTAAAATCAGTTCATAATTTCACTTATTTTCTCTTTCAACTTGGATTGAATCTATTGAAACCTGGAACAAAATGGTGGCCGTTAGCGTACCCTGGTTGATGGTACATCTTAAGTTTCAGAATTTTCTTGTCGGTCGGGTTTCCATCATCTCTGGAAAGTGAAATTGTACCCCATTGGAGGACTAAAAAATACTTCCCTGATTAAAACTTTTAATCCAGGAACTACTGCAGCATGGCGCTTATTAAAATCAGTTCATACTTTCACTTATTTCCTCTTTCTCGGCTGGCACCAGATGTAAAAATGGACGGTTTCACTTTCCTAAATCAATTTTACTCACTTTGACCTTCTAAAAAATGACGGATTGTCTCCAATTAAACACCAGAATATAAAGTCGCATGATTTCCGATGAACTATTACTTTGACCTTAAACCAGAAAATGAACCTTATTTCCACGTTTATTCTGACAGCGGACCAAAAACTACTGAATAACAGCTGCATTCATTCATTTAAACCTTTATAAACAGGACTCGTACATTGAGTTGCGGACTTTCTCGATACATCACTCAAGGTGAATCGCCAGGGGCATAGTAGGAAAGTTCATTATGAGTTCGATATTATGAACATTTTTTTAAAAATAATTGAATACTTTCGAAAATAACTAGATAAGTTGTAAAAAGCACAAAGTGGTTTTTAGAAGAGGAAAATAAAAATAAACCTATTTCTCACAAATTCAAGATTGGCAAAAAAATAAATAAACAAATTACTACTAATCTAATCTACAAATAAACGTAGATGGACACCGACATACATTATAAAAGCACACGTCCATATGGAGATACGGCTCGAAGAAATAAAAACATGTTTTTAACTGCTTATAGCTTTATTTAGAGTATCTTTTCTGTAAAATTATTTAATGTTGCAAAAGCCACGAACTGATTTTTATATTCATCTTATACTTTTCACTAAAACTATGTACTTAGAACAACTAAAATTGTTTAAATTCGCGACAAAATTTCAATTGCTTTTACACTGTGTGATATCTGTCAGCCAGGTCGGCATTTCCACATTATGGTATTAAAAATACACGGAAGATATTGTCAGAGTTGCAATTTGTTTTTAGCAAAAATAAAAAATGGATTTACAACTAAAATAAATGGCTTTGACGGTTGATCAGCAATTTAAGTATTCTACACTATGTTAGGCAAGGTCGCTGACAAAAATTAATGATTTCGTACTTATTTTCCTTTCTTAATTATTTTTATTTAGCTAAAAAGTCAGATAGGCACAAATGTTTTTTTATTTACTGCAGCTTTTATATTGATAGCTACGAGTGATGTTTAATAAAATAAAAATTAGCAACGTTGCCCGTATCAGGCTAGGATTCGAACCAATATTGTTTTTTAATAAATGTTGTGAGGTGTACTCTGTATATACTGTTCAGGCCCTAATTTATATTAAATAATTAAATATCTAACTAAAACTAGTAAAATAAATTAAATTTGAAAAGCGCTAATAGTTTAATTAATAACCGATTAGAAACCGATAAACTAGGCAACGTCGCGCGGTCATGTTTATTCTATTTACTGAAGCACTTCCAAAAATTGTTATTTTTGTGTTTTAAAAAATGCTGTGAAATAGCCTTGGGTGACTTAACATACTTTAGAACCCGGGTAAGTGCAGATACCGTTGGAATTTACCTTTTTGTCAGTAAAAATGCATAAAACCACAAACATTCATCATAAACAAACCGTTGCTGCAGGAATTTTTTAAACATTGTTGCCAAGTCGCTGAGCGAAAAATCTTTATTTTAAAATATGCAGGATATATCTAATGCCGAACTTTACTCTAAACCATTAAAGACAGTGAAATTCGAACAATTACAAGTTTGGAAGAACGACTTAAAAATGAAAATGATAAGATAATTCAAAAGTTGGACAAGCAGGATAGAAAGATTGAAGTACTGGAAGATAAGTATAAGGCTCTAGAGTTAAGACTCGTTCAGAGTGAAAGACTTCATCGCAAAAATAACATTATTATTTTTGGCTTAAAAACTGAAACAGAAAATCTTGTAGGCTTTATTATTGAACAATTTAAAATCTTGCTTAACGTCAATATTACAAGATTAGAGATTAACAATATTTATAAACTAAAAGGAAAAGCGGGTATTCCTCCGATTAAGATAGAATTTGTGTCATTTCTTACAAAATCTGAGGTTCTTAAAAATTGCCGCCAACTGAAAGGAACTAAAATTTTCATAGCGCACGATTTATCTGTTGAGGAGCGTGAAGATCACAAAATATTACGTCAACACCTAAACGCTGCTAAGGCGAAAAAATATTTTGCTAAAATAAAGGGTAGCACTCTCTTAGTAAATGATGACGTGTTTACTGTTGATCAGCTGAGAAAAATGACGGTTAATGAACTATTGGAAATCGAGGATAAAACTGAAAATCAGGGAGTTCTACGTGCAGCGCACAGTGAACCATCTACGCCCTACCAAACCATCGATACTGAAAATACTGACAACGTATTCTTCGGTGCAAATACAGAATTGTCCCTGTCCGGCGAACAACCCAATAAGGCACGTGTTGACTCGGATCAACCGAAAATACACGACGACGACGACGCAGCCAACAGACGTTTAAGCATTGCATTGCTCCTGTAGATGAACAGCCAGCCAAGAAACTGAAAGTCGGAGTAACAAGATCAAGTCCAGCGCTCACGAGAATTAGCGCAAGAAATAAAAGTCAATCTGCTATTAATAAATAGACTTTCATAGTTTTTTATTATATTATATCCTTTTTGTTTATCATAACATACACCCAAATTATACATTTTTCAATATCGATTTATTTTTGTGAGGAAAAGAATTAGTTTAATATATTTATGTGTTTATCGGTGTATATGTGGACTATTTATATTTCACAATTAATTATTTACTTGCATTATTTATTTATTTATTTATTAACACACTTATTTCGTATTATTAGATTTATATTTCGAAAAAAATTATCATTAAGCTGCATACATTTCCCATATTATTATATACTACATGTAAAATGAAAAGAGAATTTTATACTTTTGCTCACCTTAATATTAGATCGTTAGTACCTAAAATAAATAATATAAAAGAGCTCCTTAGTGGTAAAAAGTATGATATTTTGGCACTGTCGGAAACGTGGTTGGATGGAAATGTTCCAAATAACTCGATTTCAGTGCAGAACTATAATCTGGTAAGAAAAGACAGGGTGGGCTCTAGGGGGGGAGGCGTATGTTTGTATGTAAAACGTGATATTACTTTTAAAAGGATACAAACATCTCCTTTAATTGAACAGTTGTGCATATCTTTAAATACATCCAGTGGTGATTTGCCTATTTGTGTTGTATACCGACCACCAAATCAAAATATTAATATTTTCATTGATGAATTGGAAAATACTGTTTCAGTTTTGATGCAATTGTCGAATAACTTTATAATTTCAGGTGACACTAACATTGATCTGCTTAGACCAGAGCTGCCTGCCACTGTAGCGTATAATAATTTTCTTGATGTTTTGGGTTTGTGTCAGGTCGTTGAGAGTCCCACACGAATTACAAGTAGTTCCTGTACCTTGCTAGACCATATTGTCGTCCCTTCTAAGGGTTTTGTTAGCACAATTACTGTTGCTTCTGTTGATCTATCGGATCATGAATTAATTTGTTGTAAAGTTATCAGTAAAAAGCCCAAGGTACAACAATTTTTTCATACATACCGGAACTTTGCCTCGTTCGACCATCATGCGTTTGTGATGGATCTTATGGCGAGCAATCTAGAGAGAATTTTTTATATTCCCAATATAGACAGAAAGGTTAATATTTTAACGCACACTATATTAAATTTATTTAATTACCACGCTCCTTACAAGACTGCACGAATTTCTAGACCTCCAGCCCCATGGCTAACGCCAAACTTAAGGCGCTTGATGGACCTTCGAGATAAAGCAAAAACAAAATTCAAAAAATCAAAAAGAAATGAGGACTGGAATTATTATAAATCTCTCAGAAATTTTACAAAGACAGCAGTTGAAAATGAAAAAAAAGGATATTACAACTTTAAGTTAAGAACTAAAAACCCTAAAGTACTGTGGAAAGAAGTTCAGCATCTTTCGATTGTTTCTAGCGAAAACTCTAAACATTTACCACCTGAACTAAGTAATGTTAACAGTATAAATACCTACTTTTTAAACTCCCTTCCACTGCCCACCGTGGACAATTATGAAGTATTAGATTTTTATAATGCCAACCGACATCAGTGTGTAGGCAGTAATTTGTTTCAATTTCAACCCATAGACGAACCTACCTTAATAAAGTTTTTTAATGAAATAATTTCAACCGCCAAAGGCCATGATGAAATTAACGTCACTTTACTCAAATATTGCTGTCCTTTCATTTTGAAATTTTTGTTAAATATTGTTAATTCATGTATATTGAGTAGCTACTTCCCTGTCTCCTGGAAAGAGGCACTTATTACCCCACTCCCAAAAATAGACGAGCCAACAGACTATAAACATCTAAGACCCATTAGTATTTTGCCAACCCTGTCTAAATTGCTGGAAAAAGCTCTCAAGTATCAACTTCAGAAATATGTCCTAGATAATAATATTCTTCCTGAGGTGCAGTCTGGTTTTCGGCCTGGCCACAGTTGTACAACCGCACTTCTCAAGGTTACTGATGATATAATAGCGGCAACGGACAACGGAATGATTACAGTATTAACTCTGTTGGACTTTTCTAAGGCATTTGATACCTTAAGTCACGATATCCTGGATGCCATATTACACTTCATTGGGCTGAGCCCGGAGGCTAGAAATTTAATAAAAAGCTTTTTGAGTGGCAGAGTGCAACGTGTGAGACTGGGTGACAATGTGTCACAGCCAACGAAGGTGACTATGGGCGTTCCTCAGGGCTCCATTTTGGGACCCCTATTGTTCACGATATATACCAGTAATTTTATTAAGCACATTAAGTATTGTCGTTTGCATAAGTATGCTGACGATATACAAATATATTTTAGTTTCCTTCCGCAAGACTTTGATGGTGCCGTTTTGAAAATAAATGAAGATCTCTCCATAATTGCCAATATATCCGCTAAGCATAACCTACATTTGAACCCGTCAAAATCTGCTGTCATTGTTTTTGGCAATAGGAATCAGTGTAGCCAGTTTATTGGTACTAAGCAGATCAAGATAGGTAACCAAGAGCTTCCATTTGTTGATAATGTCAGGAATTTGGGCCTGGTGATCGACAATTCTTTCAGATATCGTTCGCATGTTCTAAACAGTTTGAAAAAGGCTTATTTGCGATTAAAACTTTTGTTTCCTCACAGAAAGGTATTATCTCGTGATGTCAAGACTATGCTTTGTGAATCCCTTGTATTATCTTGCTTTAACTACTGCTCCCCAGTATTCTTTCCATGTCTGGACAATGTATTTATGGTTAAGATTCAGAAAGTGCAGAATTCTTGCCTACGGTATATATTTGGGATACGAAAGTTTGACCACGTTTCGCACAGACTTAAAGATCTGAAATGGCTTAGTATGAGGAATCGGTTTACTTTACTTAGTCTCTCTTTACATCATTCGGTAATTACTCGTAAACAACCTAGATATTTAATGGAAAAAATAAAATTTAGAGCAGATGTCCTTAATGTTAATATTCGTAACAAAAAATCTTTACTTATAACACCACCTAAACACCGCACTGCGCTATTTCAGAGATCTTTTAGCTACCATATTTATAAGTCTTACAATTCCATACCTAATGCCCTAAAAGGAATGACTCTTTTAAAATTTAAACGCGACCTTCGCACACACCTCTGGACTATGCAAAATGGTAATTAGTTTTTTTTTTCTTGTGTTAGGACTAAGCATTATATATATATATATATATATGTCATTGTGTAATATACACGCCGTATTATAATTTTTTATATATACATATATTTTTTTATATTATATAGTATTATAGGCTACAATTAAGTAAGTACAAACTATTACTATTATTGTTTAAGTTTTTTTTTTCTCTTTTTTTTTATAAAGGTTAAGTTTAAAAGCGGGGATAACACCATGTGTTTACGCCCGAACTTCACCTTGGTTGATAACGTTATGTGTTGGATTATTATTATAATTTTCTTTTTGATTTTTTTTGTAATCACTTGTTTACACTTTATATCAACCAATAAAGACAGTTTATTATTATTATTATTATTATTATTATTATTATTATTATTATTATTATTATTATTATTATATTAACAGTAAAGTAAGTAAAAACAGTAAATTCAGGTTACTCCGTATATTGGTATAAGTTTCCATATTTTATCCTATTAAAATCAAGAGTGCCAGTATCAACGGTTCAATGTTTGTTAGTGGCAAATTGACAGTATCGTTGATACTTTGTTATATTATTCAGAAGAATTTTTTAACAAATACAAAAATCAGCTTGACCACCCAATAAACCAATAGATTATCAATACTTGTGGATTAAATCAATCAAAAATACCACGACTATCTCAAAGGGAAATCGAAAATGCTGTAAGGTGAGAATTAGATATAATTTAAATTTTTTTCGAATCTGCCAAAGTATTTTTATATAGGTTGACAGGATTGGAACATTCTCTAGAAGAAAATGTAGCCCTTTGTGACACAAGCCATATGTCTGTTTCGAGACTCTTAAGCAGGTACGCAATATCTGGAAGAGTGGCATATCGTCGCGGAACAGGACGACCCAGGATTACCAATCGTAGAGATGACCAGCGTATACTGCTTGTTGTAAACCGCAGAAGAACTCGTAATTCGAGGCAGATAAGAAATGCTACAGGTTCAAATGTATCCTGCATGACCATACGGCGTCGCCTTCACGAGCGCAATTTACATGCTCGAAGACGAGCAGCGTGTCCCCAACTCCTAAGGATCCATCGAGCCGCGAGAAGGACATAGGCAATTGACCATTAGCATTGGGGAGCAGCAGAATGGGCTAGGTGCATGTTTGTAGATGAGGCTAGATTTAACTTGTATAATTCTGATGGGCATATTTTAGTGTGGAGAGGAAGGGGGGAACGATTCAGAGAAGAATATATGGAAGCAAGGGTGGCGTTTGGAGGAGGCGTAGTAACTGTTTGGGGTGGAATCATGGGGAATGGTAGGACGGAATTGATTGTATTGATTGGGGAAAATATGACTGCCGCGACGTAGAGAGAAAGATGTCTATGAGATATTGTTTTGCCCTTTGCAGATAATTTTGGGGGCGACTTTATTTTAGTCGACGACAATGCTCGCCCTCATAGAGCAAGAATCGTGAACGACTTTCTTAGGGAAAACAATATCACGTGTATGATTTGGCCTGCTAGGTCGCCTGATATGAATCCTATAGAGCATGTAAGGAGTAACCTTAAGTTACGTTTGAATCGGGAAGGGAATGAATTTCAAAATTTGCAAAAATTGGTGAATGCTATTTTGAGTGAATGGGAAGCTATTCCCCAAAACACGATTACAGTATTAGTGGATTCTATGCCCGAGAGAGTAAGGGACGTCCTTCTAAATAGAGGCGGTCCAACACGGTTTTAAATGTTCATCCGCCGAATATTTTTGTTTAAAGCACTCCAGACAATTTTTTTTACATGAATCATTATAATGAACAAAGAACTGATTTTATTTTTGATTTAAGTTTCTAATGTAGGTATATATTCGCAGGGTGAGTTCTTTATTTGAGGAGAATAGGGCTAGAAGTTAGCAAAGATAACTTGATTAATGATGCACTTTACAAAATCGAGCAAATTGGAGTAGAAACATAAAATTTAAAAAAAAAATTGTTTTTTTCGAAAACGACAGTGGATTTTCGCAAAATCCCAAAAAGGTCCCGAGGTATGATCAATATCTATATAATGTTAGGTTCAAAAAATAACAACATGGTCTTCCTGCAAAATGGGGAGCAAGTGAATTTTTTTTTCAAAATGCACGACATTTTGTTTTACCCTATATTATATCCCCCGGTCAAAATCTAAGAAGTTGTTACGAATGATTCAATAGAGGATGAAAATACCTTTCGAAATGTGACCAGTTTTTTGAAATGCGTTTAGTATATCAGGAGTTACACGGTATCAAATTTGATTAAAAAATGCTCTTTTAACGGTAATTATGTGCAGCAGTTTAATTGAAATATTGCTTGTTCAAAGGGAAGAGGCATGGGAAGGGGAAGAGAAGGGGTATAAACTGATAATATGATATAAATGCAGAAAATAAAGCCACTCACTACTGTCATCGTAGTAGGCGTTTTTTTACTTTGTTTTTGAATGATAATGTAGACTTATATGTATTAAAACAATCAATGGCGTTAACGGTAAAGGCGATGTTATACGTGAAGGACTTTTTAAAACTTTCTTTGCGATGGCGGGGAATTGTAAGAAGATGCTTTCTGCGCAAAACCAAGTTATGGACATCTGTTCGAAACGTAATTTTACTATATAAGTAAAGAGGTAGTTTAAATTTAAGTAATTTAAAATAAAATGTAGTAATGTGTAATTTAAATATGTTATACATACTAAACCATCCTGACATAGCCAGGTAAGGGGTAATATCATTTCTTCGTTTAACACCATAAATTAGTCTTAAACACGAATTCTAAACTTGTTGAATCCTAGAATGGTCCGCAGCATCCAAGCAACGCGTGTAAACTCCACTACAGTAGTCAAACTGTGACAATACTAAAGAATCACATAAGAGTTCCCTGCTTTTCTATGAGAGACAATGTCGGTTACCATATAGAAGCTTAAGGTTACCATACTAATAAGCAATTCTCAATTTGGCAGTAACGTGTTCTTTAAAATGCAAATTCGAATCAAGCAATAGTTTCAAGCTCTTACATGTATTAGAGAAGGGTAAAGTTACGTTATTCAATTTTAGATTCATATTTCTTTTAAGTAAGCTAACTTGATTTTCGTTTCCAAATAAAAAACTGACGATTTTCCAGGATTAAGTTTGAGATGATGATCCCCAGCTAGTTCATAGAAAGTACGTAAATCTGTGTTAATTAGATCCTCCGCTACATGTAATTCTTGTTCTTGAAATGAATAATATAATTGAGCATCGTCAGCCTAAACGTGATAGCCGCAATGCCGAAGGTAACTACATTTTTTTGAAGTATAGATGATGTACAACAAAGGTCCCAGGATACTACCCTGCGGAACTCCCAATCGAACATCTAAGAAAGTTGAGTGCTGCTGATTATTTACAACCTGCTGGGTCCGTCCTGACAGAAACGAGTTTAAAAAATTACAAGCGCTTTCCGAAAAACCAACATAATGAAGTATTGCCAGAAGGATTTCATGGTTTTCGTGGCTGTGTTTAGGGAAACAGCTTCTGTACAACACACAAAAGGAGCAGGAAGGCCATCTGTAAGAACAGAAGAACTTGTTGCAAACGTTCGTGAAATAATGTAAAATACGCCAACAAATTGTATAAGACGCCTGTCCCAAGAAGTGGGAATATCTTATGGAACATGCAGGAGTATTCTTAAGAAGCAGTTAAATTTATTTCCTTATAAAGTGCAAGTATTCCAAGAAATACAAGCCGCAGTAATTGCTCCCAATGGTTTACCCAAAATTTATTGGAAATAAATGATTTATTAGACCTGTCATTTTTTTCGGATGAAGCCTGGTTCCACCTCTCCGATTATGTAAATTCTCAGAATACACGCATGTGGAGTAGTGAAAATCCCCATTTTTTTGTAGAGTCCACATTGCACCCTCAAAAAATTGGTATCTGGTTAGCTGTTTCCCGAAGAAGAATTGTTGGTCCTATTTTTTTCCATGACACAGTAACAGCAGGTATAGAGAGAATATTTTGAATCCATTTCTGGAGCAATTACTTGACGACGAACTACGTTTTGGATATTTTCAACAGGACGGTGCAACCGCCCATACAGCCGCCGAAACTATTAACCACTTACGCAATTTTTTCGACGACAGATTGATCAGTTTTCGATCAGACATTGAATTCTCACCTAGATCACCTTGTTTAACGGTTATGGATTAGTTCGTTTTCCTCATTTAAAGAACACCATTTTTAAAACACCAGTTGCAAGTTTAGAACAATTACAAAAAAGGAGTATCCAAGAATGTGGTAACATTTCTCCAGAGATGCAACACTTTCGAAAATATGAAAAGGCGTTTGAATTTAGGCTTGGAGCATGGCGGTGGCCAATTTCATCAATTTATGTATTTTTTTTTTTTGCTTTTTCTTTCTGTATATTCTTACTTTGTTAATTTTGTAAACAACAAAAATAAATTTGTATTTGTCTAGTTATTTTATTTTCATTAGTTTGGCATATCATGTCATAATATGAATTTGACAAAATTTTAACCTAGATTTGGTTAGATATATCGTCCCCATATCATTGTGATCTAAACCAAGCCCTACGTTTTTTAATCCAAGCCCTCTTTGATGCAAATAATTTATGCTCGCACGGTAGTACTCTCCGATTCGGGAATCGACGCTAGTACTCGGCGATTGCAAGATTTAACCTCCCGTAGTAGAAGCCATAAACGAATATTATATCAGCATATTCATGATGAGAGAATGTCGCAGATATAGAAAAATGAATGTAATGTTTGAATTGTCAGAAAATACAAATGCTAAACACAGTGACAAATCTTATCCTAATTAATACCTAATGAGGTTACTATTGCTAAGTAACAGTGCAAAGGCAACAGAACATACTTTTTGAAAACCTAGCATACTTTTTATAAATAATTTATAACATTTTTAATTTGAATATTGTTTACTCCTGTATTTTGGTAACGGCAGGGAATAGAACCCATATTTATAGGAACTTTTATGTTTATTTTGGGTGCCCAATATATACCTGAAATATTGAAATTTCCTCCTGAATTAACCTGTATATTTAGCGTCAGTAAAGGATTGATGTAGGTAAACAATATATAGAAGTAGTCCCAGAACTGTCCCTTGTGGAACGTTAATCATATTTTTTTCCTGACAATAATACCATTTAATTTTACTAATTGTTATATATCTGCTAGGTAACTATCAAGCACACTACCAGCCGTCAATCTTAAGTAAATTGATCAGTTTGTTATGAGAAACAGTATCGAACGCTTTAGCTATGACCAAAAATATAGCAAGGTACTTCCTTTAATTATTTAAGTTGTTTCCAAGCTTCGTAATCATGCTGTGCATAGTGTCCTATGTACTGAATCCCTCTATAAAATCAAACTGATTTGGTGATATTATGCCATTATCCTTAAAAAACACTTGAGCTACTCGTTAAGGCTTTTTCAAATATTTTAAGAAAATTTCTTATAAGATTTATTGGCCTATATTATAACACTGCCAAGATTAAACCTAAACTTTAGCTTAGATATGTTGATGATACCTTTATTATCTTGACAGACAGCCACAAAGAGCTGATACGGTTTTTGGAATATATTAATAGTATAAGACAATCCATTAAATTTACCATGGAAACACAAAAACATCCAACAGCAAATCGTCAAACAAAGTACTGAAAATATAATAACTTCAGTGAACAGAAAACCCACTCACACAGGGCAATACCCTAATCACGGATCGAATCATTCAAACTCCATAAAACAGGGCATATTTCAAACTTTTTATCACAGAGCATCTAACGTTTGCCACAATCCGGAAGACCTCAATATCAAAATTTCAAATATCAAAAAAGATTTAAAACAGAATGGTTATCCTGAAACCTTTGTAACTAATACCATCTCAAAACTTTAAAATCGCGAAGTAAAAACTAATACAGAAACAAAAGAGGAGCAAGTATTTCTTACAATACCTTATGTTAAGGGGATCTCTGAAAAAAATTAGAAGGAAAACCAAAAAATTATATTATCAAAACATCCATCAAATCCGGAAATACACGTTCTTACAAAAGTAAAACCCCCCCGTAATGCAAACTCAAAAAATTGTATCTATCAAATCCCTTGCGAGTGTGGCAAATCGTATATTGGAGAAACAAAAATACCTCTTTCCGTACGAGTTATAGAACATCTGAAACATACTCAAAGACGTGAAACTTCGAGATCAGGTATAGCGGAACATGTATGGACCAACCAACATAATATACAGTGGTCAGAAGTCAAGGTTTTGGACACGGAACAGCACTGGAAAAAACGAAAATTCAAAGAAGCAGCTTTAATGAATCAAAACACCCATATATTTAGTAAACTAAGTATACAGGGTATTTCCTACTCGATGGTACATTAGAAGTATCTGGAGAACGAAAAGAAAAATAATTTTGAAACTTTCAGTACGGCCATAGGAGACTGCGCTTTATCTTTTAAAAATAATTTCGCGGTTGCAGTGTTGCCAGATCTATTGATTACTGACATCAACTTTGGAATTTTAAATGAGACACCCTGTATATTTTTACATTTTTAAATTCCACATAAAATTATAATATTTTTTTATTAAATGCACTATTAGTCTATACTTTATAGTTTCCGAGATATTGACTCTCGAAAAGTGACATTTTTGAACTTTGACAGCTTATAACTTTCTAACAGTACGTCTTAGAGCAAAACGGCTTACATGTCCCTATCTTCAATTTTTATTATCTTCCCAAAAAAATCAACTTCCGGTTAAACCGGATGTAACTCTAAAGAAGGAAATATAGTTGTTCCGGTTTAACCGGAAGTTGATTTTTTTGGGAAGATAATAAAAATTGAAGATAGGGACATGTAAGCCGTTTTGCTCTAAGACGTACTGTTAGAAAGTTATAAGCTGTCAAAGTTCAAAAATGTCACTTTTCGAGAGTCAATATCTCGGAAACTATGAAGTATAGACTAATAGTGCATTTAATAAAAAATAATTATAATTTTATGTGGAATTTAAAAATGTAAAAATATACAGGGTGTCTCATTTAAAATTCCAAAGTTGATGTCAGTAATCAATAGATCTGGCAACACTGCAACCGCGAAATTATTTTTAAAAGCTAGAGCGCAGTCTCCTATGGCCGTGGTGAAAATTTCAAAATTATTTTTCTTTTCGTTCTCCAGATACTTCTAATGTACCATCGAGTACAGAATACCCTGTAGATATCCGCAATATCTGGAAACCTCTTTTTGTCCAAAACCAACAGCTCAAACTTCACACTCCAATAAGCACGTAGGCGGAGTCATCAAGCTTCAGTGCACATGGATAGTATTTAAGACAGTAGCCTTAGAATTATAATTTAGTTTACACTTGAAAAGGGTTAGAGATACTAACTAACGGAAATGTTGCATTAAGTAATAAAAAAAAAGACAATGGAACTCCGACAAGGTAATTTCTTTGATATTACTTTAAACAATTATTCTGCTTTTTGCAGTTAAAAATAATCAAAATAGTAATTTACGTTACAAGTCTAGTATTAGTATAACTATAACTTTAGGTTATAATTTATTAAGATCTTGTGCAATTGAATAATTATAGATAAATTGTTTTATGAAGAACTCTAGTAAACAGTGGATACTGTTTTTGGGTAGTTCTACCTGTTTGTATCCTTAATTTCTAAATAAATAAATAAGTCCGGAAAATACTGTTTTTTTGGACGAGTCGACAAAATTGTAGGACGAGCCGTAGGAGAGTCCTGGAAGTCTGCGAGTCCAGAAAAACTGTTTTCGGACGTATTGCGTATACTATTTTTTCGGCAACCGTGTAGAATAACATATCAATGAGACACATTTCTTTATTATATTTCATTGTAGAACAAAATTTCGAACATTTTAATTCTTATTTGTATTAAATATTGAAATTCGAACAGAAGATCGGTACTAACAGAAACATTCTAATTCTTATTTATATTAATATTTATATTAACATTCGAGCAATTGCTAATATTGATATGATTCTTCCCGGCCTAGTCCTGGAAGTACGTACTTTCCGGACTAGGCACGTACTTCCCGGACTAGGCCGGAGAAATGCTACTTTCTCAAAGGAAAAGCGTCCGGGAAGTGGGTACTTCCCGGACGGTTGCCGAAAAAACCTTTTTTTTATTTTTTTATACTTTTTTTAAAAATAAGTCGCATAGCACCCGTTTAAAATATAATCTCAATCCAATAAATACAGGAAGTACATTAATCTTTAAATAAAAAAGAATGTTTTTTTTATTAATTATATTAAAAAATATTTAACGATGAAAACAAAGTGTAATTTATGCTTAAAGGCTATGAAATGTCTGAGCCTGTTTATCTCACTAGGGAGCATTTTAATATTCCATTGTTAACGTGCGCACCTGGCAGCGAAGTATAATCCTTTCCATTAACACCGGCTCTAATTGGACGTTAGTTATACACGGTATAAGAACATTTCGGAATATTGAAAATATACTTTAAATTTAAATTGACTAACCTATTAAACATGATCCAATAATGTGATAGAATGTACCATGCTTTATTTAAGAAAATATAACTATTTATTTTTTGTTTATTTGAAGGTGGTAGACAATGATGTATTATCAAAAAGTAATATATTTATCCATAATAAGTTTTTCAGCATTAAAGGGTATATCTCATCAACTCCCGTTGCGTTAGTATGAATTTCGTTCAAAATTTTGTGTACATTTGATATATCAGCTAAATTAAAAGAAAATACAACATTATTTCCAGTGTAAAAATTACTGCTATAAAAATTATTTTTATTACTACAATCAAATACGTTTTGGAGAAATGTTTCAACCAAATTGTCAATAGGATCAGATAAAGTTTTTGAAATACAAACATTCTTACTAGGGGTTATATTAAAGTTTTTTAAGGCGGCCCAAGTTTCACGAGTATTTTTTCCAAACATAATGAATCTATTTGATTGGCCTAGGTGTATGCTGGAACATTAAACAGCATAACATATCTGGAAAATTTAAACAATATATTGCTCCCTATCGCTGGTCTAATTTTAGATAGAAGTAACTTTGTATTTCAACAAGATAATAGACCTATGTATACCGCTAGAATAGAAAAAAACTGGTTTGATATCACCTTGGTGTTCTGATTTAAACCCTATAGAAAACATTTGGGGACATATGGGAAAGAAACGGTATACCACACATTTTGAACCTCAAAATAAATTTGAATTATGAAAGAAAATAGAAGATAGTTGAGAGGAGCTAACTCCACAACATACAAAATTAAATACACTAATCTCGTAAATGCCAAGAAGATTCCAATCAGTAATAAAATCGAATTAAAAATTAATATTCTTTTAAAAATATTAATCAAGTTTAATTAAAAAAAAACTAATTATGTTGTAAAAGTCCCTTTAACATGCTTTTTAGTAATTTTCTATTTTCTCGGTATTCCCTTGGTTTTGTCCCATGTCGGCACTGTCGTTATAATGCCGCTGTCAATAATTGTTGTAATTATTGCTGGTGCTGACATCCAGTGTTTAGTGGCCAAATTATTATCGTCGTTCATTTACATTGATGGTACGCTGTGGTCAAAAGAACAACCGGATTGTCGACCTTGTCGTTGACGGTGCCCTCTTGTGACCGTAGGGGATCTTTCGTTGGTTCCACTTTGATCCTTTCATTTTTGGACTGTCTTTTGAACCTTTATGGTCCGAGGGCATCGTAGGATGTTGTACACTACATTTATTTGATTATGAAACTGATAATATGTAAGTAATTTTTACTAGCTATGTTATTGTTAGTAGTTGCTTGTTATTATCGTTATCGATACTATTAGGTACAATAAGTCTACCAACCTTTCTTTTCACATTATTTGAAAATTTTTAAATGGAAATAGATTGGATATTTTAGAGTTGTAACTAATTAACTTATTTTCCCATAGAACTATTTGAGATAAAAATTTTATACTATCAGGAAATGGTAATGTTAATGGGAGGAATCGAATTCAATAAAAAAAAAGAGTAGTGTTACATTTGAACAAAAAAAACATTTCTTGAGTTACAGAAAAAATTAAAAATCTGGCAACATCGCATTTGTCAATTTTCAATTCAATTTTTTAAGTTATCCACCTGTACCAAAATTAATTGATTTAGCCTTGGTAGTTTTGAAAAAAATTAGCCGTTCCGCCGTAGCCCTGAAATCAACCATGTACCACACTTAATTATATTTAGGCGTTTTGATGTCATTATTACATCTTCAGGAATGTGATAATTATTTTTAAATACGGCCCTGGTGTTAGTTGTTAGATTGAAATATCGTTTAGCGGGATTTCGGTGGGCTACAGAATCTAAAATATTTTGTTGTTCTTCCGGCTCCATTCGTGTACCATATTTGACTCTTGGTTTATTAAAACTACCATACTGGGCTAAATTAGTATCAAGCGTAGCAAAATAACTATAATGAGGCTGCAAGCGTTCAGGATAGTCCTGTAAATAACGGTCACAAGAAATTTGTGAATTCCTATTGGAAGAATAATAAACTCGTAACATGTCGCGCTTTTCTAAAGCAGAAAACATAATTTTGCTGAAATATTCAGTAAAAATGGTGACTGCAGTTGTCAAGATAATTAAGCCAAACAATCAAGTAAAATTTCTTGTCATAGCCACCTTTGTTTTGCTTAGTTTTATTTTTACTTTGTTACAATTTATATGTATAAAAACTTAAATATAGTTAATTATTTGTATAAAATTCCGGATCCATTTACATGTTGTATGTGGTAAAAAGATTAAGTAACTAATAACAAGGCCGTATTTAATAGTATATTATTAACCAAGGTTTAGACAGCCATCATTATTGCCCGAGCGTCAAGTTTAAATCACGAGGAGCGGAGCGACGAGGGATTTAGGGCGCGAGGGCTATAGACTGTCTAAACCGTGGTTAATATAATTTTTTTTCCACTACTAACACTTTTATTTTGTACAGTATTAATAAATTATAAAAAATCCTATTAGGTAGGTATAAATATATATTTTAATCAAGTTACCTGCTTTGGCATATTGGCAAGATAATTTGTTTTCTTGTCAGTTGGCTTGGCGTCACCTTTCATGTTATTTGTTGGGGAATTAACAAATCAAGTTACCTGGTTTTAAATAGATCGGTCAATAATGGATTTCAATGCTTTATTATTGACCGTTGTCAATAGCAACTGAGAAGGGAGAGAAAAACGATTTCTGGCGTTAATTAATCGGTCAATAATGGCGATGTTATAGGTTAGTAGTGGAAAAAAATAATTATCACATTCCTGAAGATGTAATAATGACATCAAAACGTCTAAATATAATTAAGTGTGTTACATGGTTGAATTCAGGGCTTAAAGGGCTATTAAAAAATTAAAGTTGATAATAGTTCCACAAAAACGAAACGTTGTAACGAAATTCTAAAAATGTTACAATATGGAGCGTAAAAAGTTGCCTTAACAATGTTGTGCCTGTTTTTCTGTAGCGGATAAAATAAGTCGAGCAATTTAAAAAAACAAAAACTCAAAATTTTAGTTTTTTGCAAAAATTTCAAAAACTAAAAAGATAGCTCAGATATTTTTTTGCGATATTGCTCAGTACGAAGTTGCGCAACTTTGCCACAATTTGACCGATGATGTATCTCTTATAGTTTCCGAGATCCCCATGATGAGGCTCGAATTTGGGACACCCTGTACATATCAGTATGATACCGACCTATTGAAATCTCCATTAAATTACCAAATGTATAATAGAAATTGTGTTTTATTGTCTTATTTCGGGACAGAGGCCTTACACCCTCGTGGATGGGGTCCTTATTTATTTATTTACAGAGATAACTAAAGTCGCCACAGTGGTTCTTTTCCCGTGCGTCATCACTTTTACGTCATCAAAATCGTATGAATCAAATCAAAATTACGAGACGAAAAAAGTCAAAACTAAGTTAAGTTCATAAAATGGACGTGCATGCCTACCGTTTGACGTACCTACATAATATCACGAAAAATTATTATTTATTTTAAGTTTTGCCCGGCATTCTCTATTATCTAAAAGAAAATGACAAACAAATGTTTATACATTTAATACTATTTTTAAAGCTTAAAATCTACAAAAGTTTGGTGTTTTATTGACTATTAAAATCGCAAAAGTCAAATTTTTAACATCCTTTCATTTAAGGGAATTTAGCCACTGCCGTAAACGTTTCAAAGGACTTTCACGGTTAGAATATTTAAAATAAATAAATTAGTTATTATAAAAATCCATAAATACTTACCGCCAAAACAGATGGTGGGTATAATTACCTCTAAAAAGAACTACTTTTAGAAACAAGAACAGTTCTAAGGCACAGATTTACAAAATACGAATTAGATTGGCAGATCAAAATAAGGTTGACAATGACATTCTAAAATACAACGGTTGTCAACTAAACAAATAAAGAAAGTAATTAACTGACGTTTATAGTTTTATCCTTGTCTAGCACGTTATATTATTGCGGAATTTTGGAGACGTTCTTTTATGCTTTTATTCAAACTTGTTACTGTAATAAACATGGATGCAGAGTTATTAACCACGTCGAGTCCTGATCGTTGATTGATGACGCACGGGCAAAGATCCACTGTGGCAACTTTACCGATGATGTTTATTTTGCGGTTATACTTCATACGAAGTCACTTGAGACAACGTAAATATTGGGGATACGATCAATTTACTGCATCACACACGGAAACTACAATACAAATATAATAAAATTTGTATTGATCGCTCCCTATACAGATGTCCGAAGACAGTCCACGTGGATTTGACAAGTCTGTCATCAAATTTTTTCTAGTTTTTTTTTCTCTGTCTCAACTAAGATCGTATACACTTTAAGTATTTTGCTGTAAATGGCGCCACTTTTTAGAACTATTTTAACATAAACAGAGCATGGTTGCTTTGAGAGACGTTAAGGTTTGCCATCATGTGTCGTTAGGGTTGGTGAACAAGCAATGCAGAACCTAAGCCTGTATGCTCCTCGCAAAGTGAGCTAGCCGCAGGTCTTTTGTTCCTTACTTAGCCCTTTATTAGTATCTTAATAATAAGAGCAAATGTTATAATGTTATCTCTAATATTGTTTTATAATTTAATTTCTCTCCTCTTCTTTCTAAACCATCAGAAGCCTATCACCAACTTCTTAATTTTCACCTTACTGGACAATATTTTGCAAAGAATAACCGATTGAGGATCTTGATACCTAATTTAAAGGCCACTGGAAAATATTCCTTTCGTGTGTATCTGTTACTGGAAATTTAATTTATACCTATACATTTGACATAACTCATTTCGTCTAAAAGCGCCAGGGGAGAGGGGGATTCTAACCCCAAACTCCCCTCTCCCAATGGGTGCGCTACTGCCATTACTAAACACATCTAAAAATAACACAATATTAAAATAATTAACTTTAAAATTATTACATTTTATTACCTCACGCATCAAAAAATTGTAGTAGTTTTTTTTTTGGGATTGGTATCCAAAGAAAACTTCTATTGTCAAAACAACTTTTTATCAGTAAAGGTTTATCATATTAGCATGCATTGAGATGAAATTAAGGAATTGCTTATCGTATCACAATGAATTGTAGCAAAACTTGACAAAGAAATATCATGTTAAGGTTATCTTATCGCAACAAATGTACAATAGTATATTGTACACCAAGTTGGAAAGAGTTTTATGATCGTAGAAAGATAGGATAGTTCGTAACATTCATGAAACTTTCCTTCGAAGTTTGTGCATTATTTTATATTATTGATTGTGGAGGATACAACTAAGGCAAAGTAAATATTGTCTTGAATTAATTAAAATAATTCATCATAATTTAGTAAATATTGAAGCAGTGAGATTCTAATCGATGTTCTTTCAATATCATTAATACCAACATAATATTTTTAAATGTTCACTTGATTGTATTATTTTTGAAAACCTAATAATTACGCACCCCAAATTTGTAAAATTTTTAAGAATTTGCATTAATCAAAATATTTCTTTAAATGAACATTTAGGAACATTTGCTTGGTTGATATTGTTGCTGACGATGACGTAGTCCGTAAAATATGGCCGCCAAGGAAATATAATAATTTAACTAAGCAAGAGCAAATATATGGTCAAAATGACTCTTAGGGACGCTGGCTAGATTTAGGCCGCACCGAGACTATCTAACTGCTGCTGCCGGATTTTAGTAAATATTTGTGTAAAATCATTTTTGCACTTTTGCAAATTCATTTTTCAACGTCGTTGTCAGTAAAATTTTAGCTGAAAATTAAGATTTTGTGCTGCCAAAAGTTTTGCGGTGTTTTTCGATAAATTTAATTTATTTTATCAAGAGTAATTTGGCGATTTCATGGGTTTTTACCGGCATTAATATTTCGATTTTCACGTAGTCCCGAGATACTGAGTTAGCGGAGTTAAGGTATTAAATTGGTGCAAGAGCGCGCAATTTTGCTGGTCGTTGGCGTTACTTGTAGCCAGAGTTGACCTAACAATCTGGTGGAACGGGGGGTGCTTTGGAGACAAGGGGGATGATTATTATTGACGGCTGAACTTTGAATATTTTTGATTGCCTTAAGACATTGAGAATTTTCATGGTAATTAAATAACTTCGTTTTATGCGTGATTATTTGAGAGGTTTTCTAAAACCAACGACTTCGTATAAGGACGATGCTAAATATTTTGTTAGCGCTTAAAACTAGATATTTGAATCTGGTGATAAAACTTTTAACTTATTTTGTAATAAAGTTTAAAAATAAAAGTATTATTTGTTTTTGAAATGTGTTGTTCTCATTGTGCTGAGAATGGAACATACATACCAGTGGCAATTTTCAAGCACTTACAAATATTCTAGTGTATAGTTATACAGTTATACTTTGTAGCAAGAACTCCTAATAATATTATATGTTTATTACTTTTATGATTAAATAATTTGTTTAACTTAATTGTTACTAAATATTAGGGTCACTTTTATAGTAAACGGGAAACATTTACTTAACTTAACTTTTGATTTATTTGTTCACATTTTCTACTTTAATAAATTTATTCTTTAACTACAATAACACCAATTAGAAATGTTAAGAATACATCAAAACCAGAAGATTTTAAACCAATAAATACACTTGTGGCTGTCGACAAAATGTTGGAAATAAGAGTTTCTTATCAGATATTAGATTTTGTAGATGAACATAAAATATTATCAAAATTTCAATCAGTCTTTAGGAAGAAATATAGTTGTGAAAGTGCTGTACAATATGCTTTAAATGATTGGAAACTTGCAGTTGAATAGCGTGATATGGCCGTTGTTATTTTTTTACATTTGAATCGTTTATTATTGAAAGGGCACATGTCCACATTCTGGCTAAAATTACATTTTTATCGCATTAGCATCAGTAAACCTAGACCTATTTGGTGTTGAAACGGCTTATGTCCGCATTAACTCTGTACGATTTTATAGCACTGTAAAGTTATCATTTATTTTTAAAAGGGCTCATGTCCAGGACATGTGCCCATTCAATAATAAATACATAATATATTTATTTTCCCTGTCTTTAATCATTTCTCAATGCAAGATTAATGGGTATTGCGTCGTCCTAGGTTAGGTGTTAGTTCTAAAATTATTTTGGAGCGTTAACATGTCGAGTGGAAGTACAAGTAGTGATTCCGGTTCTGACACGTCGGTACGACCCCAAAAACGAAAATGGGGCGTTTGCAAGCAAAATATATACCTATCACGAAGGCATTGCCAAGAAGGGCGCTAATGAAGTGTGTTCATTCCTATATGATTATATACAAAAAAATATTCCTGTCACAGCTAAAGAAATACACCTATTTTCTGATGGATGTCCAGGCCAAAATAAAAATCACACTGTTTTGAGATTTTTATTGGGACTATCTATTAAGCGAAATATTATCATAAAACAATATTTTCCCACTAGAGGACATAGTTACTTACCATGTGACAGGCATTTCGGTATAATAAAAAGACGTTTAAAAAGAGAAGATCGAGTTTATTCACCAATGCAATATTCGATAATGATTAATGAATCGTCTAATGGAAAAATAGAAAGCACTCTTTTGGAAAATAACGACATTGTTCTAGATTTTAATAAATGGTGGCCTAAATATTTCAAAAAGCTTGTAGCACCAACTCAACCATTGTCAGATAAAAGAAGTACTTTATTCAAAATCTCCGAGTATTCCTACTTCGAAATGAGCAGTGGGGAACTTACAGCTTTCGAATCTATTAAAGGCTTAGTAAAGGACAACTTCAAGCTGACTCGTCCCAATATACGTAATATGGACTTACCTAAAGAAAAAGCATTTTCCGGAATGAATGTCATCAACGAAAAGAAAATCGGTGACATTAAGAAGGTGCTTCATTATGTGCCTGAAGAATACAGAAACTTTTACGACCGCATTACTTCGTGGCCAACTACAGCTGAAGCTCTCCCCTCGGATGATGAAAATTAAGATTAAGTATCGTATTTTCGTATTTTGTTTTGTACTTTTGTTTCTTTGTTTGTATTTTTAATGTGTTTTTGATACAATATTATAACAATAAATACATTTTTGATAATAATTAACTATTTTTTCTGCGAAATCGTAACGTTTGTTATTAAAAGGGCACATGTCCATAAACAAAATACGCTCAAAAAATGTAAACGAAATGTCTATAATTCTGAAAATGTTAACGAGAGTCAGTATTAATATGATCTACAGATTACCAGTTGGAAATGTAGAAAAAAATCGGTGAGAAAAAAGTTAGTACGTTTTTTGTGCCTGGTGTAAAATGTCAAAAATGTGACACGTGCCTTTTCAATAATAAACGATTCATTTGAAACAATTGATAGAAATAAGTTATTAGAAAAATTAAAAAAGTATGGAATTGGTGGGCAGGTACATAAATGGTTGCATTACTATTCATTTAATCAATAGGTGGTAGTAAGTAGTAGTAGTAAAATTTAATGAGTATATTATGTCAAATAAAAAAGTATAAATGTTGGTGTATCACAAGATAATGGATCCTTTATTATTTGTAATGAATATTAATGATTTGGTTTACAATATAGACTATTGTAAATTTCATTTGTTCGCTGATGATACAGTAATTTACAGTTCAGATAGTAATTTAATATCGCTGACAATATAAATAGCCAACTAGAACATAATAATATATATTTATATAAATGGATTTGTAAAAATAAATATTGATAAAACAAAATGTCTGTTACTAGTGTCTGAAAAACAGTATAGTGAGTTTTAAAGTCAAAATCTTTTTTTGGAAATAAATAAAGAAGATATCGAAATTGTTACCAAAGTTAAATATGTATTAGTTATTATTGACAAAAATTTAAAATTTCGTGGTAATTTAAATTGTATTAATTTGTAAAAAATTAAAAAAAAAAAAGAAGTGCTAAATAGATTAGGACGATTCCTAAGTATTTAGAGTAAGAAAATAATTTTAAATTGTATTATTTTACCTCACTTTGTTTTTTGTAGTTCAATTTTTTATACGTGTTCACAGCAAGACAAAAACAGATTAAAGGTTTTACAAAATAGGGCAATAAGAATAATATTGGGGTGAGATAAACACACCAAAATAACGGAAGTGCTAAATTGTTTAAAATGGATAAATATAGAAAACTTATTATTATTTCGTACTTTAATTTTTATTCATAAAATAAATTTAAATATATCAACACCATAGTATCAAAATATCTTGACAAAATTTTATGAGTTTATATTCAAGATACAAGAGAAAAAAATAACTTTATTTTAGATCAAACAAATTTGAAATAGAGTCAAAAATCAATATTATTTAAGGGTATTCTAGAATATAATAAATTGGGCAATGAAATTAAAAGGAACAATTTAAAATTATTTATGAAAACATTAAAAAGATAAATTTTTCGTAAAATGAGTAATAAAATAATATTTCTAGATTGTAATTATTTATAGAAAGAGAAGAAAATAATATAACATTTGTTAATAATAATATTTTGATTTTTAAAACAACTTTATTACAAACTTCCATTTTATATATTAAAAATTTATTACATAACATTACTCATATATTATACCAAACAAGACAAAAAACAAATCTGTGTTTATGTTATGATAATTTTAACACTTTTAAAAATAATGCTTTATTTGTTGGCATCAAAATTTTTAATATATTACCTACTAATTTGAAAAGTAGTAGTTTTTTGTTATTTGAAAGAAAATTAAAATTATGGATTATTTAAAATTATATAAACGTAAGCCAACTTATACAGTGTCACCAGTAAAGTCCGCATCATATGGGATTTTTTTTTATTAATAGCTTTATTCGAAATTTGACTTTGGCATCCAGTTCTGCTTCGATCGAGATGAAAATTAAGCAAAAACATAGTAGTCACGTGATTCGCATTATCTGTCAAATTTTAATTTTTTCCAAAAAATAATTCAAAAGTAGGGTTATTTCTGAAAATATCGAAAAAAGTTATTGGAAAAAGTTTTTTAAAATGCAGTTTCTAGCCCACATGCAAAATTTCAGCTAGATAAGATAATTTCGATTTTTTACCTATATTTTGTAAATTGCACCACTTTTGCAAAATAAAACTCAACGCAACCTACATAAAACTTCTTAGTTTTGACAATGCTTTATTTCAGATACATTTTCTTTAAAGTAGCGCCATATTAAATGTGTGTTTTTCTACAAAATCAAAGTTGGGCTATTAAAATTTGGTCGCATGTGATGCAAAGTTCATTTGTTTTTGACCCTGTATAAGGTAACTTTATAAAATAAGTATTTTTGAAAACGTAGTTTGTGTCTGAAAGTAAAAAAATAAAAAATAAAATAAAGGGGTTTTAAATTAAATCGTTGAAAATAGATAAACTTTACGTTAAGTTAAACTAGAATTTATTTTCCACTTAATGAACACTTTACAGATGACACTGTGTTCTTTTTTGTCTTAATATTAAGGTGTATTACTTTCAGACACAAACTGCTTTTTCAAAAATACTTATTTTATGAAGTTACTTTATACAGGGTCAAAAACAAATGAACTTTGCATCACATGCGACCAAATTTTAATAGCCCAATTTTGATTTTGTAGAAAAACACACATTTAATATAGCGCTACTTTAAAAAAATGTATCTGAAATAAAGCATTGTCAAAACTAAGAAGTTTTATGTAGGTTGCGTTGAGTCTTATTTTGCAAAAGTGGTGCAATTTACAAAATATAGGTAAAAAATCAAAATTATCTTATCCAGCCGAAATTTTGCATGTGGGCTAGAAACTGCATTTAAAAAAAAATTTTCTAATAACTTTTTTCGATATTATAAGAAATAACCCCACTTTTGAATTATTTCTTGGAAAAAATTAAAATTTGACAGATAATGCGAATCACGTGACTACTATTTTTTTGCTTAATTTTCATCTCGATCGAAGCAGAGCTTGATGCCAAAGTCAAATTTTGAATAAAGCTATTAATAAAAAAACATCCCATATGATGCGGACTTTACTGGTGACACTGTATATAGGTAATATAATAATAATACTAAATATTACAAATATATTTATGATGTTATTAAAATTAATAATATAAATGGGTTTATATTTTTCATTACAAATTCGAAGAGATTTGTTAATCTATGGTTTTAAAATCATGCTTTCATTGAATTTATTTTTATTAAAAAAAAAACAATGTTATTGATTTTTAATATTATTATTAAAAAGCCTGCAAATAAATAAAATAAATGAATTTGAAATAGTTCAATCAACTAATAAAAATTGGTTATTATTATTATTACTATAATCCCAATAATTATCCTGTTGCCTACATAAACCATTTTTGTTAAAAAAAATTTGGTTTGACATAAATATAAAAAAAGGTATTCTATATTTGGCAGCTTTATTCTACAAACAATAATTAAGTTCATTACTTTATTAAAAACACAAAGAAAATTTTTCGCTAAAAGTGAGCATTTTAATGAAATAGGAGCCATTTTTATAATCCACCTTGACACTCCAGGAGGGAGGCCTTGAATTCCGGCAACTTCTTACAAAAGTCATTATAAAAATTTATAAATATGAACGTATATATACCTCTAACAGTCACTTCATACGGTAACTTTTTGTTAAAAAAAAAACGGGCGCTCGTATATTTTTCTAAAAGAAAAATCCCCGAACTAACTCGAGCGTTAATACCGGCAGAAAAAGGCAATAAAAATGCAGATTTATTTTAATATGTTTTCTAGAAATGCAGTGTCGGCAAAATTATCGCTACTAAATTGACTCTGTAGGGAATTCTTGGCCATCTATTTACCTAGTTTGCAGCGTTAGAATTATCGTTGGCTTCACTCCTTTACTTTTTGTAATTAGGATTTTAAGCAATTGTTGACTTTTTGTGCACGTGGAATTATTATCTTTAATTTATATGAAAAGGGTTGAGCTGGACAAATATTGCTCAGCAGAAAAAGTTATTTTTAATTCGCTGTACAGGGTTGAATATATTCAGTAGGTTAAGGGATAAATTGAATTTCCTCTCCCCTGGTTTTGATCAAATAGAAGTAATTTAAAAAAAAATAGACTTTTCTGATTTCAGTAATAATCGTTATTTTCTCACTGTACTTAATTACTTGGTCGGCGATTGTCCAATTTATAAATTCTTATACTAATTATTAATTTACCATTTTCGTCAATGCAATTTTTAACTTATAATCATTATGAAGTATAAGGTAGAATATTCCACTGACATATAAAATTTCCATACGGACAGTGGTATTTTCGAAAACTTACAGCGAATATACAAAAGCGATAGCACCAGAACGAAAATACGACTCGTCAGGGCAACCCAGTATGGCAGTTCAAATTAATACCGTGCGATCCAAAATTATTTGCATCAAAGAGGGCTTGGATTAAAAAACGTAGGGCTTGGTTTAGATCACAATGATATGGGGACGATATATCCAACCAAAGCTAGGTTAAAATTTTGTCAGAGTCATAGTATGACATGATATGCCAAACTAATGAGTAATAAAATAAGTAGACAAATACAAATTTATTTTTGTTGTTTGGAAAATTAACAAAGTTAAAATATACAGAAAGAAAAAGAAAAATTATTACATAAATTGCTGAAATTGGCCACCGCCATGCTCCAAGCATAAATTCAAAGTCTCTTCATATTTTCTAAAGTGTTGGCCAGCATCCCTGGAGAAATGTTAACACATTCTTGGATAATTCTTTCTTGTAATTGTTCTAAATTTGCATCTGATGTTTTAAAAATAGTGTTCTTTAAATGAGCAAAAACGAAGTAATCCATAACCAAGGTGATCTAGGTGGGAATTCAATGTCTGATCGAAAACTGATAAATCTGTCTTCGAAAAAATTGCGTAAGTAGTTAATAGTTTCGGCGGCTGTATGGGCGGTTGCACCGTCCTTTTGAAAATATCCAAAACGTAGTTCGTCGTCAAGTAATTGCCCCACAAATGGATTCAAAATATTATCTCTATACCGCTGTGCTGTAACTGTGTCATGAAAAAAAAATAGGACCAACAATTCTTCTTCGGGAAACAGCTAACCAGACACCAATTTTTTGAGGGTGCGATGTGGACTCTACAAAAAAAAGGGATTTTCACTACTCCACATGCGTGTATTCTGAGAATTCACATAACCGGAGAGGTGGAACCTGGCTTCATCCGAAAAAAATGTCAGGTCTAATAAATCATTTCTTTCCAATAAATTTTGGGTAAACCATTGAGAGTAATTCCTGCGTCTTTAAAAATCTGCGGCTTGTATTTCTTGGAATACTTGCATTTTATAAGGAAATAAATTTAGCTGCTTCTTAAGAATAGTCCTGCATGTTCCATAGGATCTTCCCACTTCTTGGGACAGGCGTCTTATACAATTTGTTGGCGTATTTTGCATTATTTCACGAACGTTTGCAACAAGTTCTTCTGTTCTTACAGATGGTCTTTCTGCTCCTTTTTTGTGTTGTATAGAACCTGTTTCTCTAAACACAGCCACGGTTCTTTTCAGGCAATGATAAAAATCCCCAGCAATAAAATCATCGTTAGGAAAATGTTCGTAAAAATCATCCATGCACAAACCCGGATTGTATTGCCACTCAATATTTACTCTAACCCCGTTTCGAAAATACGCTTTAACCAGGAATGTTTTGTGCTGTTCCGTAAAACCCATTGTGTGAATTGTTCAAGAAATTGGAAAAATTAGCGATGAATCAAATTACTTGTAACGACTCTGATGACGGAATAACTGATTGATTGTTAATTCAGGTAGTTACTGACACCCAACAGGTATTAAACTCTACGGCTAAGCATTACGTCCTTAGATGCAAGGCCCTCTTTGATGCAAATCATTTTTGTTCGCACGGTAGAAGAAATTTAATATAAGGTAGGTGAAGGGAATACGCCCATGTTGGTTATATGCCCAGCAGCTGTATTTTTAGGTAGTTTGAATTTTCGACGACAGATGGCTGACACGGTGCTTACGATAACCTTTACGGCCAAAGTTACGTGAATCCGATGTCAGTTGCATTCAAACAGTCGTAAGTTTCGCATGGTGTTTGATTATGTGCTATAATCTAATATTTATATTCAGATAAATATATCAATGGAAAGCTTGTTTGTTTATGATTCTTTTGACATATATTTGTCTTAAAAATAATTTGATATTATACCAAAAATTAACAAAAATTTTGTTCACGTACCATATAGGTAATATGCCCATGCCCATACCCAAGTGAAGTTAATATGCCCCCTGGGCGTATTACCTTTACTAATTTTTAATTGGTTATTTCAGATGTTTATTACATAATTATATGATATTATTACGTGTCTTTGATTTTTATTTAATAAGTAAAAAAGATTAAAGCAACCTTGATACGTTTCTCTTACTTTACAGAGCTGCGCATATTACCAACACCCCATGGGCATTTTACCAACATGGGTTGCTAATATGCCCAGTTTGATTGTTTTTAAAAAAGTTGTAAAAATGGTAAAAAACAAAAAAAAAATTAAGAATTATTTCCAAAAACTGTTACAATAGCAGAAAATTAATTTATCTCTCATAGAATAAAAACAACATGTATTTTTTTTCTATTTTTTTTTAATGAAAGCGCTTAAGAGGGGCATATTCACCTCACGTACCTTAACTAATAAGAGAGACAAACGATAAAATGCTTGAGAGAATCCAGAAAATCTCTTGGCAAAGAACAACCAACTTAAACATAACTAACACATGAATTGATCAAGCTGATAGTTCAGGTAGAAAAGTACCTAGCCTTGCAGTACAAGCTTGTAACAAGAAGTGTGTCTATCTATATAGAATCCCAATTTAGAGTAATATTAATAATCAAGAACGCACACTGTATTTCTTTTAAGGCAAATAATCATTGTTAAAACAGTCCAGCTTACTTTTGTATTTTTGATTCGGGCGTTGGTACCGTTTGGAAAAACACCGATGTCTCATTTTAAAACAGGCGACGTTCTTTGTGACACAACCAGATTCCTTCTAGTATGATCTCTTAGCGTGGGTGAAAAAGTATTTTCTGCGGTTCTTATTTATTCTCGGTTCTCGGCTGAAGTAACAGGGTTCTTAAAAAGTCCATTAGGAACTCAGATCAGCTTTTTAATTATTTATCCGCTCACTTTTCCTATGTAGGTAGTAATGAAGCATCAAAATAATTTTATGGTTTTGATTATAATGAATAACTCATTAAAGAAGACTTAAGATTAAGCAAAAATTAATAGCTGCAGTTTTCTGTAGGTATGTCAAACTAAAAAAGTACCATTTACGTTTTTATACCTACATCAATATATAAGAAATAAATTCTAAAACGATTATAAAAATAAGGCTTTTATTGCTAGGAAGTGAGAATAACAAATTAAATCATTCGACAAGCTTCTTTACATTTAAAAGTTAAAAGAAAAATTCGAAGTAAAATTTTAATTCCAAAATACTGGTTTGTAAATTAGAAAGCGTTATTGTCCGAGAAGCCGGCTTAAATCTTATTTATTATTCACAATTTGCCACTTTCTAAACTTTAGAAAACACCGGAGAATTAAAAGAACGTAAAGATAAAAAGTCTAAGAGCTTTTGTATATTAAGTAAGACATTTATTTGGTCTTATAAAAGCTGTTAACAAAAATTAAAGAACCAATTTTAGTACCAAATAAGTTTATAGTATACAGCATTCATTTTTAGTGGGTAATTTAACTGTTATTATTGCGTATTGTACCGGGTGAGTAAACGATTGCGCGGAGTAATTTAATGCCTTGAAAAGCTTTTGTATCAAGGTATGGTTGGATATCTGGTACATTTTAAAAATATTTTTAATTATACAGAGTGGGCCCAAAAAGTACGGTGACAAAAGTTGCTATAACGAGAATATTAAATCTCGAAATAACAAAATATTTCAAAAAATATTAGAGATAGGGACAGGACGTTCTTCACGAAAGTTAAAGAATTTATGACGAGCTACCGCGAGCAAAAATTATTTGCATCAAAGAGGACCTTGCATCTAAGGACGTAATGCTTAGCCGTAGAGCTTAATAGCTGTTGGGTGTCAGTAACTAGCTCAATTAACAATCAATCAGCTATTCCGTCCTCTTTGACAGTCGTTACAAGTATTTTGATTCATCGCTAATTTTTCCAATTTCTTGTACAATTCACACAATGGCTTTACGGAACAGCACAAAACATTCATGGTTGAAGCGTATTTTCGACACAGGGTTAGAGTAAATATTGAGTGGCAATACAATCCGGGTTTGTGCATGGACGATTTTTACGAACATTTTCCTAACGTTGCTTTTATTGCTGTGGATTTTTATCATTGCCTGAAAAGAACCGTGGCTGTGTTTAAAGAAACATGTTCTATACAACACAAAAAAGGAGCAGGAAGACCATCTGTAAGAACAGAAAAACTTGTTGCAAACGTTTGTGAAATAATGCAAAATACGCCAACAAATTGTATAAGACGCCTGCGCCAAGAAGTGGGAAGATCCTATGGAACATGCAGGACTATTCTTAAGAAGCAGCTTAGTGCATTTCCTTATAAAGTGCAAGTATTCCAATAAATACAAGCCGCAGATTTTGAAAGACGCAGGAATTATTCTCAATGGTTTACCCGAAATTTATTGAAAATAAATGATTTATTAGACCTGACATTTTTTTCGGATGAAGCCTGGTTCCATCTCTCCGGTTATGTGAATTCTCAGAATATACGCATGTGGAGTAGTGAAAATCCCAATTTTTTTGTAGAGTCCACATTGCACCCTTAAAAAATTGGTGTCAGGTTAGCTGTTTCTCGAAGAAGAATTGTTGGTCCTATTTTTTTTCATGACACAGTTACAGCACAGCGGTATAGAGACAATATTTTAAATTCATTTGTGGAGCAATAATTTGACGACGAACTACGTTTTGAATATTTTCAACAGGACGGTGCAACCGTCCATTAAGCCGCCGAAACTATTAACTACTTGCGCAATTTGTTTGACGACAGATTGACCAGTTTTCGATCAGACATTGAATTCCCACCAAGATCACTTTGTTTAACGGTTATGGATTTTCCTCATTTAAAGAACACTATTATTAAAACACCAGTTGCAAATTTAGAACAATTACAAGAAAGCTTTATCCAAGGATGTGGTAACATTTCGCCAGAGATGCTGGTTAACCGTTTCGAAAATATTAAGAGACGTGCGAATTTATGCTTGGTATGCGGTGGCCAATTATAGCAAGTTATGTAATTATTTTTCTTTTTCTTTCTGTATATCCTTACTTTGTTAATTTTGTAAACAACAAAAATAAATTTGTATTTGTCTACTTATTTTATTACTCATTAGTTTGGCATATCATGTCAAAATATAAATTTGCCAAATTTTAACCTAGATTTGGTTAGATATATCGTCCCCATATCATTGTGATCTAAACCAAGCCCTACGTTTTTTAATCCAAGCTCTCTTTGATGCAAATAATTTTTGCTCGCACGGTAAGATGACAGAAAAATACATAGGGTGTCACATTTAATAAAAGTGATATTTTTTCATTAGAAGCTTTCTGACTTTGATCCTAGAAAGTAAACACCCTTTAAATGAGGTGTCAAATATTGCATAGTGAATATGTATTTTTGACTTTATTTAATTGAATAAAAATTATTGATCACTTAGAATCAAAATTTAAGTAGCATTTTCACAACAACGAGATGCTTGCCTGTATGACTTCTCTTAACCGTGTCAAAGGATTGTGTACGGCATTTTTTCAGCAATTTTTTTATTATCCCAATCTCTTACCAATACATATTTTAACAACAAAAAACGCTTCTTTTTTAATTAAGCTGCAGCAGCTGCTTCATTTATTGCAACTGGAATTTAATTTACTTCGTAATCATAAACACCGTACCCGCTTTCTAACATATTTTTAAGCAACATTTTTATAAATCACAAAATATTATTTGTTTTTACTTATACCGGGTGTCTCAAAGGTAAGGAACATCGCGAATATCTCATTAATACGAGGCCTATCGTAAAAACGCTCGAACATGTCGTTTTTGTTTTCTTTTTACCCATATTTCAATATTATTTGGAAGTATACAGGATGACTCACAAAAGAGATATAAATGTCAAACTCATTATTTTAGATAAAACGCCCTATATATTATTACATTTTAGGATTCCCAAAATAAATCTAAGTATTTTTTATTAAAGATACCATGGTCTTGTTTTTAATTCTTTTTAAAATTATTTTTTTTTAATACAGGGTGTTTCAGTAAGGGTGGCCACCGGCCATATCTCGGAAACTACTAGGCATAGAAACTTGGAAAAAAAATTATGATTAAAGCGGTCATGAGAAAATTCTGGAAATTACTTTTAAGTTCCTTATTTCGCCGCAAGGGGGCACAATTACATTTTTTTTTAAATTTTAAATTTCTTCGAAAATTCCCACATTAAGGTATAACTTTGATTACATCATCGAAAAGGTTAGACAATTCTGCATCATTATGTTTTAAGGCTGATTGGCGTACCGACCTTGATAAGAGTGGGGGAAGCTATTGAATGTGTAAACATTAAAATCGCTGTAACTTCTAAACGACATATCCGATTTTACTAAATTTAAGCTTGTTTGGAAGGGAAAGGTAAGTATCTTCAATCGCCGTATTCAACAGTACACGACAGTGTTTAATAAAATGGCTAGAGGGAGCAATTTGTAATAATAACAGTTTTTTCGATTTTATCCCGAAAATTCAAATCATACGGTATAACTATGATATCATAATCGAAAAGTAGATAAAATATGAAAGAAAAGATGTGAAGACCGCAGTTCGATATCTTTGTTCGTTTCAGAGTTATTGCCAAAACAATAATTTTTAATACAAATTGCGCCCTCTAGCAATTTTATTAGAAACTATTGTGTACCGTTCGATACGGCAATTAAATCTACTTACCTTTTTCTTCCAAACAAATTTTAAATTTAGTAAAATCGGATAAGTCGTTTAAAAGTTACAGCGATTTTAATGTTTACACTTTCAATAGTTTCTCCCCCTCTTATCAAGTGAAAGTGTAAACATTAAAATCTCTGTAACTTCTAAACGACTTAACCGATTTTACTAAATTTAAGCTTGTTTGGAAGAGAAAGGTAGGTACCTTCAATAATAATTGTCGTATCCAATGGTACAAGATAGTTTCTAATAAAATTGCTAGAGAGGGCAATTTTTATTAAAAATTATTGTTTTGGCAATAACTCTGAAACGAGCAAAGATATCGAACTGCGGTCTTTACATATTTTCTTGAAAATTTCATCTTCTTTTCGAATATGATGTCATAGTTATACCGTATGATTTGAATTTCGTAAAAACGTACTTACTGTGCGCCTATCCCGCAGCAGGAAGAATCAGGTTTGCTCTTTTTGGCGAAGTAGTGCTGCTGCTGGAAGACATAAAGAGTGTCTCCCCCGATATCCTATAGTCAGCAGAATATATTGCGAGAAATCGAAATAATAAAGTTGTGAGCCATAATAGATCGCATGATCGTAGTGGAGCATTAATTTAAACCCCACACTCACTTTCAACCTTGCCTAGTATAAATATATATTCCAAGGAATATGTAATCCAATATTTAACTAACCTAAAATTATTTGTTTATTTATTGAGGTTCTATATGTTGTGTCCGTCTTGGAATTTTGAGGAAGAATTAATTTTTATTTCGTAAACATAGGTCATATAGGTAGATATCTCTACGCAATCAAGTGTTTGATATAATAAATACAGATTACTTTACTAACAAAATCATTATTGTATCGTCGTGGCTGGCAAAGGCCTTAAAAGTACACTGTCATGTGATTTTAATCCCTTTATTATTAAAAAACAATGCAAATAGAAATTTCATATTTGTTACAGTCTAGCAGGTTTCCGCCCGTAGGGTCCCGGCTTTGCGCTGTCAGCATCGGTTCGGTCGATGTAATCCATTTTATCAAGAAATTATAGCATATTCGTTAATTCTATAATTCGTCTCATAGTTAAGAATTTCAAAAGTTTTCCTACATATTGATAAAGTAAAAATTTTGAATACTCTCGCAAGTGTAAAATACTAGGTATTTTATATATATTAATAAGACACTATTATGTAGTTTATGAAATAGGTTTAATAACGACGGGAATACATTGGTTTAAGCCCGATTGAATACAGCGTGTTGTAACGTCGTATACCGTGTTTTCGTACTGCCGTGTTGTCATGTCTAACTTAAGCAAATCCTTAAGTACAATACATTACACGCCCTATCTTTATAAAAAAATAAAAGTAAGAACATATTCTAATTACTCATATAAAGAACAAACGATTAAGAACGATAAAGAAAATAATGATTGATTAACTCTTATTGCACCCAAAAAAAAAAAAGATTTTTTTTCTTTATTATTACTATTATTTAACTGTAATTTAATCTGTTCGGTGGTCGCACTAATCTTCCACTCCTGGTGGTTTGACAGTCTATACTTCTCACTGGATTAGGACTTCGTGGTGGATCACATTCTCCAGGTATATTCTTCGTCTTTTCGATTTTAATAAGCACATTATCTGGCGTCTTTAATGAGGGATCAGTAGACAAAGATTCTTCCACAGGCGATCTTGAAGCACGCAATGGTTTTAGATAATGTTTATTGCGTCTGAAAGTTCTACCATTAACATCTACAGTGTAGTCTCTTGGCCCATTTATTTTGGTGACTACACCGGGATTCCATTTTCTAGTTCCCACTTGCAGCAGGATTTCTTCACCCACTCCAAATTCTGGTGACTCTTGTGAGGTTTTGTCGTAATAAAATTTTTGAAGGTTTTGATTTTGCTTAAGTTGTTTTTTTATATGTTCCGTTAGATATTTAGGGTTCAAAAAGTCACTTTTTATTGGTAAGTTGGTTCTGATTCTTCTGCCCATTAACATGTAACATGGGGCTGGTAAGTTCGCCTTTGGTGTGATGTTATAGTCCAACAAAGCCAAAAAGGGGTCTTTATTATCCATATGGGTCTTTACAAATAAATTTTTTATAGTTTGCATATGTCTTTCAATCATACCATTACTCTTGGGGTATATTGGGCTTGAAGTGGTTATTAAAATATCGTAGTTTTTGCAAAAATTTTGTATTCAAAGGAACCAAACGGTGGTCCATTATCTGACACTATTTCGAATGGAAGTCCATGAGTGGAGAACACATTTTTTAAGCATGAAATTAGTCTCGACGCGGTTTTGCTGGTCAATTTGTTGACTATAGTAAATTTAGAGAAATAGTCCACTATCACCAAAAAGTCCTGTGATTGCACATGTAGGAAGTCAATACCAAGTTTTTGCCATGGCAACTCCGGCACTTTGTGAGACATTAACGGTTCGCGGATATTACTTTTAGAGTTCATTTGGCACGTTAGACAATTAAGAACTATTTTCTCAACATCACGCATAAGACCAGGATAAAAAATCGATTCTCCCGCTCGTTTTTTGCATGAAACTACACCTTGATGTGATTGGTATATAATATTCAAAAATTCGTTCCTTAGTTTTTCTGGAATTATAAGTCTATTGTTGAAAAACAATACATTTTTGTGCAAATAAATATCATTTTTGTACTGCCAATAGATTTTAACAGAACCCGGTACCGAGGCTTTGTGTTTAGGCCATCCATTGAGTACATAGTATTTGACTTTTTGAAGAACAGGATCAAGATCAATTTCTTTTTGTAGTTTTTCATCATTTGATTTGCTCGTGGTCACCATGCAATATACTTTTAGATCATTTTCCAAGTACTCTGTATTTAAGGTTAGATTAAGTGGATCCCTGCTCAATGTATCCGGTATTTGTAATTTTTTCCCAGGTACGTATGTTAAAGTAAATTGAAATCTCAGAAGTCTTATTGCTAAACGTTGAATTCTAGGAGACATTATATCCAATGGTTTTTTCAGTAGTCCCAGAAGCGGGCGGTGGTCTGTTTCTGCTTCAAAACTGTTGCCATATAAATAAAACGAAAAACGTTCGCAGCCGAATACTAAACCCAATAGTTCTTTTTCTATATGATTGTAGCGGCATTGTGTATCTGTAAGCGATACAGAGGCAAATTCGATGGGACAGCCATCTTGAGAAATTGTGGCCCCAAGGCCGTAAGGGCTGGCATCCACTGATAACACGGTCTTCTTTTTCGGATCAAAATAGCGTAAAGTAGTTGCTGACGAAATGAGTCGTTTTATCTTATCAAAACACTCTTGATGTGTAGGGGTCCACAGCCATTCATTTTTGTCACTTAAAAGTTGCCTTAAGCTTGCTGTTTCATTTGACAAATTAGGTACAAATTTCGCCAGATATACCACCATGCCCAAAAATCTTTGCAGTTCTTTCTTGCATTTCGGTGAATTCATATCCGTCACCGCTTTAGTTTTTTCAGGGTCAGGCGAAATACCGAAATCACTTATGTAATGTCCTAAAAATTTAATTTGTGAGACACAAAATTTTGACTTTTGTAAATTTAGCGTGAGGCCACTTTTTTGTATTTTCTCCAAAACTGCACGTAAATTATTATTGTGGGACTCGATAGTATCCCCAAAAACCAGTATGTCATCAAAATATGTAATTTGTCCAGGTACGTTTTCCAATAGTTCGCTCATGAATTTCTGAAACATTTCTGGTGCACTACAAATACCATAGGGCAGTCGCAAATACCGAAATCGCCCAAAAGGTGTAGTAAAAGTGCATAAAAGTGAACTTTCATGATCTAAGGGCAGTTGCAAGAAAGCGGAGGATGCATCCAGCTTTGAAAAATATTTCGCACCAATTAACCCCGAAAACAAAGAGTCCTGAGTCGGAATAGGGTGCCTAGGACGTCTTATTGCCCTATTCAAAAATAAAGGGTCCATACATATGCGAATATCAGCGCCCTGATTTTTTGGTACCACTACTATTGGATTTTGCCAGTCCGTTGGTTCACTTACGGGCACGATTAAATTGTCTCGCACCATATCATTAATTTTTTCTTGAACTTTATCGCGAATGGCTAAAGGGATTTTTCGAGTTCCGCTGATAAACGGTACCGCGTCGTCTCTCAATACAATTTTAAATAGTTTATTAACTTTGCCACTGACGGAAAATACTTTTTTATAGTCACTCAAAATCGTGTTTATTTCAGAGTTCACGACATTAACACAAAGGTTTACATTTTCACGTATAATGTTTAATTTCTGAGCAGCCCGAAGCCCTAAGATTGACCTTGAAATATCAGAGTTTAAGATATAGAAAAGTATAGTACTTTTATTTTGGCACTGCAAAATTATTTGCCCCAAAATTTCAATTTTGTGGCCTGAATAGCTAGACAGCGTACTAGATGCTGACTGAAGCTCATTAGAATCAGACTTTATTTTTAAGAAATCACTATAGTTCAATATGTTTACCTGGCTACCTGTGTCTATTTTTAGATTAATGTCGCATAAGTTAATTTTTATTTTTTCAAACCAATCTACAGAGTCGATATGCGATTCATGTGAATGTTGCACAGTCCACACCACCGGTAAATTTAAATTTTTAGTACAATTATCTCTACTATCATAGTCACTGGCATCAGAGTCACTATTGCTTTCAGTATCCTGCTCATCATAATTGACCTCGTTGACAAAGTTATGTTTTTTAGGGCAAAATCTACGGTAGTGTCCCCGGTTTTGACATAAAGAACAAACTCTATAAAGGGCTGGACACTTACCCTTTTCGTGTTGCATTCCACACTTACCACATACCATACTTCTATTTTTTTCAGTAGGTTGAAAAGAATCTTGATTCTCTGCGGCACCCCAGTTTACCTTTGGCCGGCCTTTGCCTCGATTTGATTGAAATACATTTTGCTGCCTACTGCTGTGACCAAAACCACCCCGTTTTACAGCATTCACTTCCTTCGAAATTTCTTTTTGAGTTAAAGCCCCGCTTTCCATGGATCTACATATTTCTAGTGCATTTTTTAGGGTTAAATTTTGCGTCTGGAGCAATTTTTCTTGAATTCTAAGGTCACGTACTCCTAACACAATTCTTACTAATATTAGCATATCTCTCATATCCTTGAATTCGCACGAGGCTGCTAGCTGTTTCAATGCCGTCAGAAATTGATCTATGCTTTCTGTTGGCAATTGGTCTCTTTTAAAAAACTTGAAGTGTTCATATACTAAATTTTTCAAGGGGGCACAATATTTATCAAATTTACTCATAACTTGTAAGTATTTTTTCTCGTCCCCTTCAGATTCATACTCAAACGTATTAAATATCTGAATTCCTTCATCGCCCAGCAAATTTAAAAGGACTGCAATCTTCATTTTATCGTCTTTACTGCTTTTCCCAGTAGCTGTAAGATATAGCTCGAATTTTTGTTTCCAAAACTTCCAGTTGTTAGCCACATTATTACCTTCAAAGCTAAATGGTTCCGGAGTTCTAGCTTGGTCTGACATTGTGTAAGGTAATTTATTTGTCTTTATAAGCACTTATAGCTTTACCCAAACAAAAAAAAATCACTTCACTTTCCGCTTAGCTTAAATCAGCTCTTTACAGCTTTTCTCTTCCGCGTTAGGTACACTCACGACAAGCCGACAACAACGTAAAACCCGCTCGCCGCCTGAAAATTCGTATCGGGCAGAAAAAAGTTCCTGCTGACTACTACACCGGCACAAAAAACAGTACTGAACTTTTATGGAAGTCACGAGAGGATTCGCCGATAACCAATTTCATCGCTTTACCGCTGCCACCATGTAAAATACTAGGTATTTTATATATATATTAATAAGACACTATTATGTAGTTTATGAAATAGGTTTAATAACGACGGGAATACATTGGTTTAAGCCCGATTGAATACAGCGTGTTGTAACGTCGTATACCGTGTTTTCGTACTGCCGTGTTGTCATGTCTAACTTAAGCAAATCCTTAAGTACAATATATTACAGCAAGATGGAGGCAAAGGTCACGTGACACTCTGTCAATTTTGGTATATTAAATTTTTATAGGTTGGCATGAATTCCAGGTCTGGAGTTGAAAATTATACATGTGATACCTTCTAAAACAATTGATACAATAGTCTCATCGGTTCTACCGCTTTAATATTGCCAAATAATAATAATAATTTATTTTGAAAGTTTTGTTTTTTAAATGTTATAATTTAAGGTACGTAATAATAAACATGAGTTTTTGTATGGTTTAGAGATAAAGTGTCAAAATAGATTTAAAAACTATATAATATTATAATTATCCAAACCTTGAAAATACTAAATTAACTAAAACGCAACTTTAAATAGGATTCTGTCACTTATAGTTGCAACAGAATTTTTTTTGTTTAAATTATACCTATAGGTAAAATACAATACCGACAGTTCAACATAAACTAATTGAATTGAGTCAGATATTACATTTATTGTCAAGGAAATTCCCATATATGACTTACGTAAGGTACGTAGACCCAAATATGGTTTTTATAGAATTTGTTGGTTATGATACAGTTATATTCCTAAACTTGTAAATGGACTAACATAAAGTTAAAAGCTTTAGTTTAGCCAGGGATTAAATTTTTCTGTCAGTGAAAACCCTACTTTAACAGTTTTTGACTTACGTAAGGTACATAGACCCAAAAGTGGTTTTTATGGAATGTGTTCGTTAAAATGCAATTTATTGATACGGTTACATTTCTAAACTTGTACGAAGCTTAATGTTAAAAACGTTATTTTATTGCCATACAAACAATAATAATATCTAATAATAATTTCACTTATACAGGGTGTTACAAATTCGACATACCAGCATTGGAATCTCGGAAACCATAGGAGTTAGAGAAACGGTTAAGTGGGGGCAAAGTTGTGCAATTCGGTGCTAAATATAATTCCGCTTTAAAAATTTTCAAATTCCGAATACTTCTGATTTTATTCGAAAAAATACGAAATTTTTCAAAATCGTTTTTATTTTTTCCTGAGCTCATTTGACTAGCTATTTAAAAATAAATGACACTTTGTCATTGCCACTTTTTCTCCTCTACAAAATGACGTTACAAAACTAAAGATCCCCCGTTTCGTCTCCGAGCGGCCATCACCAACTTTACTTTTTTAAATACGGACCTGGATTTTTTTAAACCGATTTTTAAACCCTCCTACCCTCAAAATGTAATAGCGATATTACTTCATCATAATGATGAATTGTCCTTACTTATTTTTTTAAATTGATATTTTTTACACTGCTTGTCAGTCCGGTCCTGGCAACGAATCACAATATTATTTAAAAACTTTATTTTATTTAAAACATTCATACATAATATAGTTTATTTTATAAGAATTTTTAAATAATTCTAAATTTACTACTAATTATAAATCCTAATTTTCTAAATGTTCAAATAGTCAAAATTCTTTTTGGGTATTACCTGTATTACTTAAATACCTAACATGAACTTTAGACAAACTTTTTCATGAAACTTATTTGTAAAGGTTTTAAATAAAATAAAGTTTTTAATAAATATTGTGATTCGTGGCCAGGACCGGACTGACAAGAAATGTAAAAAATATGAATTTAAAAAATAAACAAGGACAATTCATCATTATGAGAAAGTAATATCGCCATTACATTTTGAGGGTAGGAAGGTTTAAAAATCGGTTTAAAAAAAATCCAGGTCCGTATTTAAAAAAGTAACGTTGGTGATGGCCACTCGGAGACGAAACGGCGGATCTTTAGTTTAGTAACGTCATTTTGTAGAGGAGAAAAAGGGGCAATGACAAAGTGTCATTTATTTTTAAATAGCTAGTCAAATGTGCTCAGGAAAAAATAAAAACGATTTTGCAAAATTTCGGCTTTCTTCGAATAAAATCGGAAGTATTCGGAATTTGAAACTTTTAAAGCGGCACTATAATCAGCACCGAATTTCACAACTTTGCCCCCATCTAACCGTTTCTCTAACTCCTATGGTTTCCGAGATTCCAATGCTGGTATGTCGAATTTGTAACACCCTGTATAAGGTACGTAGACCCAGAAAATAGAATTATAGTTCGCTATCCTATTACATATTAATATGGTTACCTTTTACAACTACTATATAGGCTAATATAATGTTAATTAGTTTATTTCAACCTTACTATTGCCAAACAATAATAATAATAATAACAATAATAAAAATAATCCCTCAAATCAAAAGCTGATTTTTAAATGTTAATAATATGGAAAGCTGTTTTGGCTTTTGGCAAAACTAGGCGGTACCCGGTTTTATCAACTAACCAGATTTTGTCCAAGTCTCCCCTACCTACCTAAGTCAGAAAAATAATTACTACTTATTTTTCCTGAAACAGACGGCGTTAAGATAAAATTAAACTTATTACTTATCGATGAAATCAACTAACGAGCAAGGCAGTGGCGGCTCGTGACTGATTTAGATGGGGAGGCTAAGTTTTACTAATGAAGCGCCGCAGGCGTGGCGAAAATTTTTCGCGACCACGCCCAAAATCAAAAGTTCACTCTGAAAAAAAATGTTAAAAATAAGTTAAACTAAAAACTGAAATATCTACCTACCTACAAAGAGACGAGCAGGATAGTGTCGGGAGGAAACTTTTCGGGACCACGCCCAAAATTTCTCAAAAATTCACTAGGTATAAAAAAAACTGTTAAAAATAAGTTAAACTAAAAACTCTTTTTTTATAAACTTGTACCTTACATAAACTATCTAAAAGATTATTTGGGAAATTTTCTGAAAAACTTAAAAAAAGATTTTTATTCGTTAAGTCAAAAAGTTGTACCTAATTTATGCAAATCTGAAAATCTTAGTTCAATCTGGCTGGAAATCTGGCCTTTTGTAGTATCTAAAATATCATTGGAAAAGCTGCTTTTATAATGAAGTTTCTTATCTTCAAAATTACCTATGCGTTTCCCGTCTTTTTGCATCATGGCTTGTATTTTCAGTAAAAAAAGTATAAAACAGGGAGTTAAAACAATTTTCATCATTGCGATTACTGGTAATTTTTTTTAGGGGAGATTTTAAACGGTTTCTTGAATAAACAATGTCAGTAATCTTATGCTGCAAAATTTTAAAAACAATATCTGTTTGCTCAAATATTAATTTAAAAGTACTTATATTAAGAAAAAATAAAAACTCTAAATAATAATTATTCTAATGGTCTGTTTTAAATCGACGATTTTGTTTTTATTTACCTATAATGCCTAGACCTCGTAATTCTGGCTGTTGGGAGTCAATTTTTTACTATCAGTTTGACAGTTTGTTATCGTAATTCCGGGAATTAAACGCTTTTGAGTGTTAGGAAATGTTCCACTCTAAATTACAGCCGGCCACACTCATTTTTCACTTTATTATAGATTTTCCTATTCCTATTATCCAAACCAAAGTATAACTAAAAACGAATGAAATATCTAACCGATGCAATTTCCACAAAACCGGCGAAAACTCGAATATTTAACTTAACAAAAAACGAAAATGCCAAAATTCCCGGGATTTCTAGACACTGACAACATTACACGAGGCGAGCAAGCGCTTTACGCAGCCGCGCTTTAAAAACTAAAAACGAACATGTCTTCGGGATGATCCGGATATTTTCGGTCGCACGTGAAAGAAATAGACACGTTATTGTTATTGGTGGAGCTGTTTGCCTTTACATGTTGCCAATTTTACTGAAAAAGTTAGAAATCTGTATCCGTTCCGGCACAATTTCGTTGAGTAATACCAACAACGCCTTTGTCACTAAGGAAATCATGGTGGTAAGTTCAAAAACAGCCTCCTGCCCTGTTGTCAGATTGTGAAGAAAATATTAAATCGTATTAAATAATGAGATAATATTGAAATTACAATTGCCCCTTGTAAATTAAAAGATTTAAAAGTTATTGTTAATATTTAAGTAAATCAAATATTTAGGAGGGCAAGAATGCTGAGGAGGCTTAGCCTCTCTGCCTCCTTCGAGGAGCCGCCACTGGAGCAAGGCACACATTAATAATTATGATCCCTAATGAAAAAGAATTAAAAAATTTTAACCTTTAAATTTTTGGTCAAATAAAGAGTAATTGTAGGTAGGTACTTACCGGCCACACAAAAGTAATTAAAATTCAATGAAAGTAAAAATAAATGGCCCCATAACCACAAAATATTTTCAAAACGTGATTAAATGTAACAAAAAGCACAAAGACGCAATTCATAACTCGGAGTTTGGGCTCATTACGGTCCATTACAAATCTAGGGATATTATTATGTCCCAATATCAGCTCATCGATGACAAATGTCTGCTGTCATCTATTTTAAAACGAGAGTATTCGTGCCGTTTTCTATACAGTGTGGTTTTTTAAGTGTGCAACATATGGGAATTTTTTTTATTAACGATTTCTCAGAAAATTTTATTCTTGATAAAAGTTGGTGCATGTTCTATAATCATATTTGCTGTACTTGGAATGGTTGCAAGTCAAACGGTGTACAGGGTAGGCCAAAAAATATAAAACTTGTACAAGAATAAAGTACCCCTATTTCAGAAAATTCAGCAAAATGTTATTAAGAAAAGTTGTTTAGAATTAAAAGCTATGCATATATTTAAAAACGTGACCTCCTAAAATAAAAAAAATATATTTTTTAAAAAACATTAATAATTTCCCAAAATTTTTTTTTTTAATATTCACCATAAAGACCTTCATAAATTGATCAAAATTAAATGAATTTCGCATATTTTTGTTTAAGTTCAAGCATATTTGTAAAAGTTACTTGAATTTTTAATTTATTAAGGAATCACCAACTTTATGTTTGTTGCAACGATATTAAACACAACTTTAAAATATTGTAAAAATTAGTTTTAACAAGATAAAGCATTAGTAAATGCTAAAAGTAATGATAATATGCTAATTAAAAAAACATCATTTAAAGTGCAAAATTTTTATCTTAAATGTTTATTAAATATTTTTATTCTTGTAAAAGTTTTATATTTTTTGGCCTACCCTGTACGCCATTTGACTTGCAACCATTCCAAGTGCACCTAATATGATTATAGAACATGCACCAACTTTTATCAAGAATAAAATTTTCTGAGAAATCGTTAATAAAAAAAATTCCCATATGTTGCACACTTAAACAACCACACTGTACCTATACATAGATATAGGTTAGAAAGTTAAATTAAAGAGTATTTTTGATTTACTTTTATTAAGTTGGGAAAACGACTTGGAATCAAAGGGTTTAAAAATTCCTTTAAATAAGTTTCCATCTTCCTTTAATAAATTAACCAAACAACGCTAAATGAACTTCCGGATTTTCTAGTAGCGAGCAGTATCCTAATCACGTATCTATGGTTAAGTGGGATTATCTACAAGCGCTGTTCGCATTGTTAGAAAAGTTGCACGTCAAGGCACGCTTGTGTTGATTCCTCTTTCAGTAAGGCCTAAAAATTTAGTTAACGAATTTAAAATAATTTTTCTCTTCCTGTATCAGAGTTTAAGAGCTGGCGATATTTTTACATACTAAACTGAACTAAAAAGTGTTTCAGGTCTGGGCAAACTAAGTTTGGGTTTAATTGAAAATATTCTGCGTCCCCGGTGGGAATTGAACTCTGGTAGTAGTAGTAGGAGGAGTAGTAGTAGTAGTAGTAACATGTTTTATTCAGCCAAAGGCTGCAATTAAATATTTTTTAATACATATTTTAAACAACATTTTTATAGATTTTAATTTTAAAACGGAACATTCTTTTAACAAAAAACAGACAGAAAAGTTAAACATTTTGCAAATTGTATCAAATATTACGTATCATTTTGTTTTTTAAATAAATGTAATTTTAAAGTTTTTTTAAATAGTTTTAACGATATTTGAGATTTAATGGAATTTTCCAAATTATTATATCAAATCTTTATGAAAAATAGACCTATAGCTTATGTTTTAGACACTCTATCCACAAAAAAAAATGATTAGTTCTTGTTTTATAATTATGGTGACCATGATTAAAAAACAACATTTTTTTAAACAATCAGGCAATAAATTATTATTAATTTTTTGTATAAAGATACATACTAAATAAAAAATTAAATTTCTGATATTCAACCAATATAATTTTTTAACATAAAATTTATTTATTGCCACAATTTAAAATAATCCGCATTGCCCTATTTTGTAAAATTTGTAATTCGTCAAATATATCCTCACTAGCACAATCTGAAATGGAAGAACAATAAAGAAAATGTGGTAATATAATAGTATTAAATAAAGGTTTTTTTAGAAAACAAACTTAAATTATAACTGATTCTTTTAAAATAACCTATTTTTCCGGCAATCTTTGATATGACACTTTCAAAATAATTGAAAAATTTTAATTTTGAATCAATGTTCACTAATTCCAATTTTTCGCCATCAATTACAACATTTATATTTTGACAATTTAAATTATTTCCCATAACCATACATTTAATTTTTGAAATATTTAATTTTAATTTATTTACTTTTAGCCAATTTAATAATATATTTATCTCAGAATTTAGAGTATTTAGAATTTAGACCATCAAAAATATTTAAAACATTAATGTAAATTAAGGTGTCGTCAGCAAACATTTGTAACTTACACATTTTTAATACTAAAGGCATATCGTTGATGTATAAAATAAATAATATTGGACCTAGTATACTTCCTTGAGGAACTCCTATATTATTTATTTTTTTATTTGAATATGTTTTTGAAATTTTTGTTTTTGTGATCTGTTACTTAAATAATTTTTAAACTATTTATAAATGTTTCCGCGAATACCATGCTGATACAATTTACAATTTAGGTCCCCTTGCTTTCCAGAAAATAATCAACATAACTCATTTAAAAGATGGATATTTTCGACGTATATAATATAGGTATACTTATACCATCAAAAATATTAAATTTTTTTGACGTGATTATAAAAAATACTTGGGCGCCCTTATCTTTTAAATGGTATATTATACATCGAAGGTTATACAGACGCTTATTTGTTTTACCATTGGCAATATTTTGCGCCCTTTGGACTTTGCGACCCCGGCGTCTGCCCGGGTTGCCCGGGCGCTGGAACCGGGCCTGGTTTAATTCATTTTAACAATGATTTATGTCAGATTGAAAAATTTCAATATCTCATTATTTTCTTAGACAAGGAACCCCTAGCATTAGTAAAAGGAATTCCTCTTACTAAAAATAATTAAGTTATTGCTTATGAACTGTTAGAAAGCAGATATCAAAATAAAAGGCTTTTGGTAACGCATTATTATAATTACCTTATATCAGGGCCTTATATGCAAAAGTGGTCTGCTAAAGAACCTAGACATATTCTAAACATTTTTTCTGAAAACCAAGCTGCCCTAGAAGCCTTAAATTTTCATGTAGATCAGTGGAATTTCTTATTATTTATAATGTTATCTTAACAGATTGATTTAAAAACGCGAACTGATTTTGAGGTTGAGCACAGTTTAATAAAAATACCGTCATATTTACAATTAAAAACTTTTTTGGAAAATAATTGCAAGACTTTAGAATTATAGAGTAAATTTATTTCATTTCAATAAACCCTTCTCAGTTTAATTCTGATTTTAATGGTTCAAACCTTAAGAACCGAAGACAATCTACACTTTTAAACACTACAACCAACATTAATACGTCCAAATGTCCTTCTTGTTCATCGTCTCATGCCTTATAAGGCTCGAGGAGAGACAAGAAATAATATTGAAAGTCTTTACGTGAATGGCGACCGGATAAGTAATCTGAATGACATGGCTAATGCTTTTAATGAGTATTTTGTGAAGGCCCCGCAAAATTTAATTACTGATGATATGAAACGACAAAAGAGTGAATATACTTTCAAATATCGCAAAAAAGTTGGCACAATGTTTTTCAGACCTGTCTTGGAACGTGATGTAAATGACGTTATAAAGGCATTAAAAAAATCAAATTCAGTTGGCATTGATAATATTTCAGTAAATGTGTTGAAATCTATTAGTGACTATATATTGAGTCCATTGACGTACCTAATAAATATGTCATTGGAGAAGGCAATTTTTCCTGATATCTTTAAGACTGCTCGGGTTATTCCGCTTTATAAAAAAGGAGAGAAAGATAGGTTAGACAATTATCGCCCGATCTCTTTATTGAGCTCAGTATCAAAAATTCTGGAACGAATTGTTTTTAACCAAATCTCGATGTTCCTATCAACTTTTAATATTATTACAAATTGTCAACATGGTTTTCGTAAAGGAAAGAGTGTAAATTCGGCGATCTTAAGCTTTATTGGCTAGCTTTATGGTGCACTTGATAGTAATAAGAAATGCTTCGGTCTTTTTACGGACTTCAGTAAGGCCTTCGACCTTGTTGACCACGTCTTACTAGCGGCGAAATTACATGAATACGGCATGAGAGGTATGGTTGGTGAATGGCTGCAGTCATATTTGATTGGGCGTGATCAGGTTGTGGATCTTTAAAGTATTCGATCTGATAAACGTAATATAAGCATTGGTGTTCCTCAGGGATCCATTCTGGGCCCCTTACTATTTCTAATTTTTGCGAATGATCTTCCAGACGTGGTTCATAATGAAAAAGAACTTGTTATGTTTGCTGATGATAATTCCTATTTGAGCTGTAACAGTGCCGCCGAGAGTTCGATTGCATTATTGCGTGATATGCTTGCAAGATTTAACGCATGGTTTGCCAGCAATGGGTTATGTTTGAATACAACTAAAACAGTGTTTATCAACTTCACTCCGGGTAGGTCAACTTTTAATAGGAGCCTGCTTGTCAGGGCGAATGGTGGATCGATTGCACAGGTTGCCCAAACAAAAGTACTGGGTATACATATTGATAATGCCCTATCTTGGAGCTTTCACTGCACTGAACTAAGTTCTAGCATTTCTCCGATATTTTATGCTCTCTATCGCCTACGTGGTGTGGTCAATAGGAATATTCTCTTATCTTATTACTATGCCCAATTTGTTTCTCGAGTGAAAAGTGGAATTTTATTCTAGGTTTCCTCTCCATCAAATTTAAATAGAGTGTTTTTAATCCAGAAGAAGGCTGTTAGAAGTATGATGGGAGTGTCTTGTCGCCATTCATGTCGAGGGCTATTTAGATCACTTAAATTGCTCACTTTGCCGAGTTTATACATTTTAGAAGTTCTTATGTACATAAAAAATAACCTACATAGTTTCTTATCCATGGAAAACGTTCATAATTATGAAACGCGTAACAATATGAACTTTGTTGTACCGGCGCACAACATGACATTATTTGAAAGGAGTCTATTTTACATGGGAACCAGACTGTATAATAAGTTACCTAGGGAGATCAAAAATATACCAAGCAAAGCCATTTAAAAAAAAACTGTTTGTAGTATATTGGTTTCTCATGTTTTTTTTATAATATTCGTGAATTTATGGATTGTGATTTGTCATCCTAACTGTAATTTAGTAGGTATATATATTTTGTACTTATAAGTAATAGTCGCCTCTCCACAGTTCTCTGTGTGTCGTTTTTGACTTTTTCTATACCAATGTAAATTTTGGTCTCTTCAAATAAAATTTATTTATTTATTTTATTTATCGATGTCCTTCATTTGCGTCAAAAACCCCAATTGTTTTCACTTCGAAAATGCGGTTCTACGTTCCGGTGCCGAATATGCATGGCTCCACATTAAACTTAATTGCATTTTGAAAAAACCGACAATGTTTCTTCAAATAATCCTTAAAGTGTGGTGGCTGCAACCTCTATAGCCCAGACTCTATTGGAAAAGCATCTATCAGATACTACTCTTACTAGTGTCATGACTAGCACCTTAGCAGTTCGATAAAGCACTGTTCTTCTTTCCACAGCGGAAGTACAGTAGGAAGTAGAATTATTAAAGATGTTTGCGGAAATTTTCAAAAAATTCGAGTTCTCTTTGACACTGCCAACACGGCCAACTTTATCTCCGATAAATGTGTCAATCGACCTAAGTCGTCAAAAACATTATAGTACGATTGAAGGAATAAATGGTATGTCCGCTTGTCCTAGTAATGGCATAACTCAATGTCATAATAAACCTGACCATCAATCTAAAACTCTATTTTCATTCGAAGCTATTATTCTACCAAAAATATGTTCGCACCAGATGAAAGTAAAAATTAATTTATCTGATTGGGCACACACTAAACATTAAAAATTCGCACATTGTAATTTTAACACGCCCGGACCAATAAGGAATTTGACAAAAATTTTAAATGGGGAAAAAATTCTATAAATCAGAATATTGTCATTAAACATATGGCAGCAAAAAAAAACAACATATTTCGTCCCAAAAGACCGCTAGCAAGATTTAAAAAGGCCCCAAAATTCAAATTATCCCAAGCGGGTAAAAACGGGTCGTGACGTCAAGAAGTATAACTCGTGTGTGACATCCATGAAATAGGTTATAGGTTGGCAATAAATTGAACGACGTTGAGAATTCCACCTTAAAACAACAATACAATAACAATAACACACGGCAATCCAAATGCAAACTCGGTAGCTCGGCCACCGGTCAAGATGACGGATGACGAAAAATTCATACTTCCTGCCGTCATCGGGCTTGGCGCGCTTGAAAGGTCATTTGAAATGCTTTTGACACGCGCGAAACCTTAAAGAATTTTTACCGAGTTATTACTGATTTTTAAGGAGTAATAATTGGGGAATATTTTCTTTTAGGCCTAACTAAATTATATTATTATTATTGAAAAAAAAAATTGGAAAGTTTCCTATTGATATTCTCATTGGGGAACCCGTTATTTTTGGGCTCTGGGCGTATTTTTTGGAAAATTGGGTTATTGAGCCATCTTTATCTGATCTTGTTTTCTAGTAAGTTGCCATGAATCTGTGGAAAATCAACTTGGCGAATATGTTGAAGAAATTTCTAAACCTTTTATGTGCGTTTCTAATTTGTATTTCGTCCAGAAGCATTGTCGACATATATAGCGACCACTGCTGGTATCCAATATAATTCGTTTAAAGAATGATATTTATCCGAAATAATTTATAATGTAAGTACATTTTTTAAGTATCTAAGTCTTTGAGGGGACAAATAAAATATTTTACATTAAACTTGTTCAAAAAATATCTTGTTCAATTTTTGTCCAAAAGGATATTATGTAAAAACAATTTTTAAAAATATTCTCCTTTTCGAATGAATGATCACGTAAAGCTTTCCGTCTCTTCGATCCAGTATCAACATTTTGTTGACTGTTGACTGGAGTTATTTGTGTGCAATCAGAATTAACCACGATCAAATACAACCAATCTAATTACATTGAACAGATTGGGACAACACAGTGTTGCCACACGAAACCACCGCAAGCATGCCACGGTATGTAACCTCGCTAATATTACAAGCTGGCGCCTAAACAACCGCGTCTAACTAGGGTTACGTGATTTGGATATGTTTACAGGGAAATATGTTTACTGGGTTGGGAAAAGGGAAAGAAAGTAAAACAATTATAGAAATTAAATATTTTATTAATATTGTTAATAACGTATACTAAATGGAAATTATCAGGAGTAGTTATTTCTTAGATTTGTAATAATCCTCTGGATTTTAAAAGGAACAACTGGAAACACTTTTTAAAAATCTGAAGAAAGAATATTTGTAGAGTAGCAGGTTTAGCTACTTGGAAAACATGCATATCATTGTTTGTTTAAAGGTGGTAGACAATGAAGTAATATCAAAAAAATTATTACCTTGTCGGACTTCCATTGTCTTTATTTTGTTATCGTTATATTGTATTTTGATTCATGAGAGCTGTTGCTTCTTTGATCTTTCGTTTTCTCCAGTGCTGTTCCGTGTTTTCATTACAGGGGGGTTTTACTTTTGTTAGAAAGCTTCTAAGTGTATTTCCGGATTTGAAGGCTGTTTTGATATTATAGTTTTTGGTTATCCTTCTAATCTTTTCAGAAATCCCCTTGACATAAGGTATTGTAAGAAAAGCTTGCTCCTCTTTCGTTTCTGTATTGGGTTTTACTTCGCGATTTTTAAGTTTTAAGATGGTATTAGTTACAAAGGTTTCAGGGTAACCGTTCTGTTTTAATTTTTTCGATGTTTGAAATTTCAATATTAAGGTCTTCCGGATTGTTGCAAACGTTAGATGCTCTGTGATAAAACGTTTAAATTATGCCTTGTTTTATGGAGTTTGAATGATTCGATCCGTGATTAAAAGGTATTGCCATGTTTGAGTGGGTTTTCTATACACTGAAGTTTTTATGTTTTCAGCATTGCATTTGACGAGAACATCGAGAAAAGGTAGAGTGGAATGTTTTTCTGTCTCCATGGTAAATTTAATGGATTGTTTTATACTATTAATATGTTCCAAAAATCGTATCAGCTCTTCGTTGCTGTCTGTCTAGATAATAAAGCTATCATCAACATATCTAAGCCAAAGTTTAGGTTTAATATTTGCAGTGTTAATAGCGTGTGACTCAAACCATTCCATGTACAGGTTAGCCACCACCGGAGAGAGAGATGAACCCATTGGAAGACCGTCATCCTGGGCATAGAACCTACCTTTTACTTGAAAGTAGGAACTACGTAGACACACTCCAATAGTTCCATCGCTCCATCAAGCGAAAGTTCAAAGAAGCAGCTTTCATGAATCAAAATACACATATAATTAGTAAACCAAGTATAGATATCCCCAATATCTGGAGGCCTCTCCTTGTTCAAAACTAACAGCTCAAACTTCATACTCCAATAAGCACGTAGGCGGAGTCATCAAGCTTTATTGCACATGGATTAGCTATTTATGCCATCAGTTACGAAATGCCTAATTGTGTGTAACGCGTGAGTTTCGCAAAAACTCACAAGTTACACAAAATTTCATTTCGTAACGTATTGCATACAAGATTTTTTCTAATTTTGAAGAAAGTAATAAAAAAATTAAATTTAATATAATTGATAAAAATTTGGAAAACATAAATTTAGTTTTTCTAATTTTGACATATAACTGATGGCATAAATAGCTATTGTTGCTGTTACTTCATGTTAGTTGTCAGTTTGACATTTTGTAAAAAAGTCTAGACGGAAGGTTTTTAGCGAGATTGATATATTTTTAGTTTTATTTTTTTAAAATTAGTCATTCAAGTTCTGAAGAGCTACCAAGCGATATTGAAGAGGAAGCAGGTAATGCTCTATTATCAGTAATTCCCAAAAAGTCAAAGGCAGTTTATGATTTGGCATACGAAAAATTTGTTACGTGGTGTGATGAGAAGAAAATTAAACATGTTAATGAGAAAGTTTTACTTGCATATTTCGAGGGTAAGAAAGATCTAAAAGTTTCCACATTATGGACACTTTACTCAATGTTAAGGTCTGAACTAAATCAATAGAATAATTCTTTTTGTCACTAATTTTGAAATACATTTTTCGTCACCAATTGCATAAAATTTTACTTTATGCAACTAGTTACAAAAAGTAAGACGTTTCATAATGTCAATCAGTTTTAAAAAGTGTCACTTTATATGTCAAAACTAGAAAAAGTATTTAAGACAGTAGTAGTCATGAAATAATTTTACTTTGTCTTCAAGACATGTTTTATTAAGAAAACCTTTTTGACATCTTCTTTTTAGAAGTGTTTTTTTATCTGTGTGTCAAAAATTATTTAAAATTTTTTATAAAACATTTTAGGTTAATTGTCAAAAAGACATTAAGAGAGAAAAATTGGTAGTAATTAACATAGTGCAATCTGTAAAAATAGAAAATGAAATAAAATCAAACGATGAAGTAGAAAACTTTTGAAATATATTTTCTTTGGATAAAAGGTAAGTACTTACGAAAATTACATTCCGCAGAGTCCTGTGGGGTACTGAGGTTTAAGGCCCAGTAACCCCGCAAGAGGTTAATTTGAATTCAAAGAAATTCATTTGAAAATTGAACATTATATTTTAAAAAACTTTTCAAAAGGTTATTTACGTCCACGTGTTGGGACCAAAGTAAATAAAATCGATTAATTGACAGCTCTACTGACAGGTAGTATGACGGTGAAATTTAAATTACATAAATGAAAAAGAGAAAAATTATTCGTAGAGGGAAAGCTCAATTAAGGTTGGGTAGGTATAATACCACCAACCAATTACCTAAAGTAAACAATGTAACTTAACAACTAAGAAGTGAAACAAAAATTGTTTTTAATAAGGGAGAAAAACAATTTCGGTAGATAAAAAGGTAGGTGTCCTAAAGTTTCTGTGTGTGGTTGCATCTGTAGAAGAGAAAATTTAATATGTCTATATATGTATCACAGAGAAAGAAAAGGTATTCTGTAGTGTTTGTTCTGTCATTTAAGAATGGGAAAAGGAGTGTGAAAAGATTAAATGGGTCTGTGTACATGTCACAGAGAGAAAAATGGCATACAGTAGTCTATGTTGTGTCATCTATGAATGGAGAAAAGGAATGTGAAAAATATTAATTTTTTGTCGATGAAAAGAAGAGTTTTGTGATTTATTTATGAGAATAGGGGTGATGGCTATTGTTAAATGAATTTAGTAGTAGTAACAAATAAAAGGAGAAAAGTTTTTTGAAAATTGTGATTGACGAAGAACGATATACAAGGGGAAGATAAATGCAAAAGTAATATTTGATCGTTGAAGTCAAGATCATTGAAAAAATGAGTGCAGCAGTGCTGAATTTGATCATTCAGGCACATGACATTCTTATTATTTAACGTTTTATTAATCTCAAGAATTTCTAAAAGATCTAGTTTATTACCTTTGTTACAGAAGTGTAGAAATTTTGTATGAGAGTCAGAATTAAAAATATGATTATTTGAAAAAATATGTCTGGAAAAATTAGATTTTATCTTTGAAGGGGAAAGATTTTGATTGTTAGCTTTTATTATCTCCTTCGAATGTTCTTTTATACGAGTTGAAAATTTGCGTCCTGTTTGTCCAATATAGGTTGCTGTACAGCCCTTAGTTAAACAGCTGATACTATACACACCAGATTTATCAGAAACTGGAATAAGGTCTTTGGAGTTGACTAAAAATATTCTTAAAGAATGCTGAGTTTTGAAAACGATATTAATATTAAAAGGTTTGAAGACATTTTTAAGTAGAAAGAAATAATATTGTTTTTTTAAGACGATATGTAGATAACATTTTTGCAGTTTTCGATGGTGATCATGCAGACCTTTTGTCCTTTATTAAATTTTTAAATTCTATTCACAATTCTATTAAGTTTACCTTTGAACTAGAGATTGACAATTCTATACCTTTTCTTGACCTTAAATTAACTAAATCAAATAATAAAATTAAATTTTCTATCTATCACAAACCTACAAGTACTGATAATATCATACCCTTTAACTCGAACCACCCTCACAGTCAAAAATTCGCCTCTTTTTATTAATTTTTCTCCAGACTTTTCACCATCTTCCTTGAAGATAATGAATTCAAATCTGAACTTAACCTAATCAAACAAATAGGTATCAATAATGGTTTTTCATTAAACTTAATTATTACAAATACTTAAATAAATATCTTAACAGAAATCTCTTATCTAAGGACAAACCTTCAAAAAAATTTCTTATTACCTTTTTGGGGCCCTATATCATATATACTTAAAAATGCCTTCAAACCTTTTAATATTAAAATCGTTTTCAAAATACAGCATTCTTTAAGAAAATTTTTAGTCAACTCTAAATACCTTATCCCAGTTTCTGATAAATCTGGTGTGTATAGTATCAGCTGTTCAACTGAGGGCTGTACAGCAACCTATATTGGACAAACAGGACGCAAATTTTCAACTCGTATAAAAGAACATTAGAAGGAGATAATAAAAGCTAACAATAAAAATCTTTTCCCTTCAAAGATAAAATCTAATTTTTCCAAACATATTTTTTCAAATAATCATATTTTTAATTCTGACTCTCATACAAAATTTCTACACTTCTGTAACAAAGGTAATAAACTAGGTCTTGTAGAAATTCTTGAGATTAATAAAACTTTAAATAATAAGAATGTCCTGTGCCTGAATGATCAAATTCAGCACAGCTGCACTCATTTTTTCAATGCTCTCGACTTCAACGATCAAATATAACTTTTGCATTTATCTTCTCCTTCTACAATGGGTCCAAGGTAAGGAGGGCCAGTACAGGGATCTCGGAAACCGTAAGAGTTACGAAGTCGGTTAAATAGGGGAAAAGTTGCGCATTTACGTGCTTAATAACATGCCGTTTAGAAAATTTTAAAATTCCGAGTAATGTCGGAGATATCCGGAAAAAAACAGAAATTTCGTAAAATCGCTTTATTTTTTTCCTGGGTTTATTGGAAAACGAATTCTAAAGTAAATTTCACTTTTACATTGCCACTTTCTTCGCTCTATCTAACAGCGTTAATTGTTTTGTAATCCGACGAGTCGTCTTCGAGGGGCCACTATCGACTTTCTTTTTTTAAATACGGTCCTGTTTTCCTGATATCGCAATTTGAGAGTTTTTTTTCTTCCGAATGCAACGATGCAGACATTATGGTTTCATGACGTTTCGATGGTTTTATGAACAACATCAGGAGATTTTGGGATACGGTCCTGTATTTCTCCTAATTTTACAAATAATATCTCATAAGTAAACCTTAAAATTTTTACGTATTTATTAATAAACCACAAATAAGTGAACAGCAAACAAAATATTCCAGAAACTTTATTTTAAACTAGGTACTGTACAGGGTCTTCCAACGAGGACTGAACAGGGGCTCATTTTTGAGCTTCCTTGTATTTAAAGAAAAATCCAAAATAGCCAATCGATGTACTTTTTCCTGCAGGAAAAAATCTAACAGTGTCATATCAGGCGAACGTGCTGGCCATGGTGTTTCAATCGATGTACTGCAGAATTAAAAAATGAAACCAAAAATTTATTTGAACCAGAAACAAAAGAGTTACGATATGGATAAGGTGTTTTTTAAATGGAACATAGCTTTTTTTATACGATTTTTGGAACGAGTGATCTTTTTTGGTCCGTTCTGATTAAAATATTTAATATTGTGACAGATATTTTTATTAAATTTTAATGTTTTATCAAGTATAATTTAACTTTAACCTGCTTGAAACATACACTAGGTAATAAAGGTATAATCACCTTTGAATCCTTCAAAGTCAAAAAATTTGACAAATTTACTATAATATTGCCCAAATGAAATATGCATTAGATGAGAGATTGCAGATTGTTATCTTGTTCTACAAATGCCAAGAAAATGCAAAAGAAGCAAAGAGAAGATTTATTTCAAATTTTCACAGAAATATATCCATCAATACTATTCTAAGGATAAAGAACCTATTTGAGGAAAATGAAACATTACATGACAGAAAAAGAAATCCAGAAAGGAATAGAAATCGAGACCGTGCCATTGTGAATTATTTTCGACTGAATCCAACCAAATCAATTTCGGACGCAGTTCGGGACGTTCAATACGGCGGCGGTGTAAGACGCAGAAGAGTTGCCCAAGGAACTGTTCACAGGACTTTAAGAAATCATAAATTTAAGTCTTATCATATCCTTCCACTTCAACATCTAACACCGGCACAAAAAGAACTTTGCTTCCAATTTGTTTCCCAAATTGTGATTCGGAAAGAAAACGAAGACCCTAATTTATTCAAAAATATCTTATGGACTGACGAAGCCACATTCACAACATCGGGTGTTTTCAATAGACATAATAGTCATCACTTGGCCGTTGGAAATCCAAGAAAATTTCAGACAATTAAATTTCAAGGAAGGACTTCAATCCATGTTTGGTGTGGCATAAAAAATAATAAAATTTTGGGACCAATATTTTTTAACGGGACTTTAAATGGACAGAGATACTACGAGTTCTAAGAAAACGAAATTGAGAACTTTTAGGAAGATTTACCATTGGAAGAATATCAAAATTTAATTTGGCAACATGACGGGGCCCCTCCGCATGCCGTGCGTGAGGTTACTCAATATTTAAACGGACGCCATGAAGAATGGATTGGTAGAAATGGAACCTATGCTTGGCCACCCAATAGTCCCGATTTGTCAATATTAGACACATTTCTTTGGGGCCATTTAAAGAACGTGGTATACAAGCAGCGAAACCACGATATTGAATGCAGAAAATTGTGAATGAAATAAATCGCCTTAACCAGGAAAATCACAGTATAACAGCAAGTTTGGAAAGGCTACAAAGAGGTTATCGCACTTGTTTCGAGAACAACGGGGGTCACATTGAACAATTAAATTATTAATGTTTTTTTTTAATTAGTGGATATAGAGTTGGATTTCTTTTTCTGCCATGGAATGTTTTATTTTCCTCAAATAGGTTCTTTATCCTTAGAATAGTATTGACGGATATATTTCTGTGAAAATTTGCAATAAATCTTCTCCTTGCTTCTCTTGCATTTTCTTGGCATTTGTAGAACAAGATAACAATCTGCAATCTCTCATCTAATGCATATTTCATTTCGGCAATATTATAGTAAATTTGTCAAATTTTTTGACTTTAAAGGATTCAAAGGTAATTATACCTTTATTACCTAGTGTATGTTTCAAACAGGTTAAAGTTAAATTATACTGGATAAAACATTAAAATTTAATAAAAATAGCTGTCACAATATTAAATATTTTAATCAGAACGGACAAAAAAAAATCACTCGTTTCAAAAATCGTATAAAAAAAGCTATGTTCCATTTAAAAAACACCTTATCCATAGCGTAACTCTTTTGTTTCTGGTTCAAATAAATTTTTGGTTTCATTTTTTAATTCTGCAGTACATCGATTGAAACACCATGGCCAGCACGTTCGCCTGATATGACACTGTTAGATTTTTTCCTCTGAGGTTATGTCGAAAATTATGTTTACAAACACAACTTCGAAACAGAAGACGAACTTAGGAGGTTGGTACTTGAAGCCTTTCAACGTATTACGCCAGAAATGTTGTCAAATATTTTAGAATCGACAGTTAGAAGATGTTATTTGTGCTTAGAAAATAACGGAAATCATTTCAAACAACTGATGATGTAGTTTCTAACTTTTTTTGTTGTTCGTTTTATTACCTACTGTTTTGGTATGTTCTTTGTTCACTTAATGTTGTTTTATTAATAAATTATTTGTTTGTTTTTGAATTATTTGTTATTTGAGGCCATTATTTGCAAAACTCGCTAATCGACAAAATCTTAAAAAACTGTTTTGTTTGAAAAGTTTATTTCAATTTTAAAGAGGAATCGAATGATAAAATCAGAATTTCCCAAAACTCTTTCTTTAGCATGCAAATACGTCGAGAAAATTACAGTTCTATGCAGAAATCGCTCTTTGCTTTGACGTTTCACTTGCAAAACTTGCTGCTTGCTCTGCCACCAATGAAATTTGCCCGTTGATCCACGTTGCAGACGACACTACTTTTATTACTTCTGCTTCTAGTCTGGAGAATTTGATTATGGCATCTCAACTGCTGCTGAAGGATGCAGAAAGCTGGTTTTCTTGCAATCTCTTGCAGCTTAATACGGGTAAGACTCAGGAACTGGTTGTCTCGAGTAATCGACTATTGAACAAAAACAATAAATGTAGATTACTGGGTATCACTCTGGATGGTTCCTTATCGTGGGAGGCCCACGTAACTGAACTAGGACGAAAATTGTCGAGTACGATATTCCTTCTTAGAAACTTGCGTAAATGTTTGACTTTGGACGTTTTGAAATCACTATATTTCGGCCTTTTTCATTCCCATATTGCGTATGGGGCAATGTTGTGGGGAAACAGTACAAATGCACAACAGATCTTTCGACTCCAAAAGAGAGCTGTAAGACTTTTGGCTAACGCAGGATATAGGGACCATTGTCAGCCTCTGTTCAAAAAATTTGGCATAATGCCGCTGCCCTGTGTTTATATTTTTCAAACTGTGCTGGAGCTACATTCCCGTAGAGATAAACTCACTAGGCATTCAAATATTCACAGCTACAACACTCGAGGCTCAGACAGGATAGTGGCTCAGCGATTCAGACTTACTAAATCTAAAAACAATTCACTTAATTGCAATTTATATAATAAGATCCCGGGACGGTATCGGGCCCTCGATGATGTTCTGTTCAAAAAGTGTGTTAAAATGTATTTACTAAACCATTGCTTTTATACCTTAAATGAATACCTGTTGGCCTCCTGGTAATCACCGCCCGGATGCTGTGCATTGGTTGTGGGGTTGCCAGTTTTGTCTCTCTTAATTTTAAATTTTATTTTAATGTTTGTGCATTGTTTGTTTTACACACTAATTTATTGTCATTTATATACATTTGTACGTGTTAAATTATATTTACCTACATATATATTAATATTTATGACGTGCTATAAACTATTTATGTAAGTAGCAAATAAAAAACTTTGACTTTGACTTTGAACCAATAACCCCTCGTGAACACGTTATTAATTTACTACTGTTTACAAGAAACAGACCTTCAGTAGTTTGTATGCAAACGGCTAAACAGGTGGTTTTTTGTAGCATGGGAACAGTTTTTTTTTATTTAAATATTTTTTTTATATTAAAAATGTGAAAGTTTGATTTTCGTAAATAAATCCCTTACGTTTAATATTGAAATAAATATTGTTTTTTTTTTATTTAAGATATTTATTTGAAAAACTGGTTATTTACAATAAACATTATTTTTTTTTCTAAAAATCTGTAAATATGTTAAGTTAGAAACTTCTAATTTCCATTCCTAAAAACTCTATGCAACACTAATAAAGTTCTTTACCTTGCGAGAAAAATACACTACTCGGCCGTAAATCGTTGTTTTCGATTTCCCAAAAAATGGCTTTCGAGCAAATAGCAAGTTTTGCAAATAATGGGCTCATTTATTGAAGTAGTCCAACATACGTAAAAATTTTGAGTTTACTTATGAGATATTATTTATCAAATTAGGAGAAATATAGGACCGTATCCCAAAATCTCCTGATGTTCAAAAAACCCTCGAAATGTCAAGAAACCATAATGTGTGATACATCGTTGCATTCGGAAGAAAAAAAGCTCTCAAATTTTGATATCAGGAAAACAGAACCGTATTTAAAAAAAGAAAGTTGATAGTGGCAATGTAAAAGTGCAATTTACTTTAGAATTCGTTCCCAAATAAACCCAGGAAAAAAATAAAACGATTTTTCGAAATTTTGTTTTTTTCCGGATATCTCCGATATTACTCGGAATTTTAAACTTTTCTAAACGGCATGTTATTAGGCACGTAAATGCGCAACTTTTTCTTTATTTAACCGACTTCGTTACTATTACAGTTTCCGAGGTCCCTGTACTGGCCCTCCTTATCTTGGACACGTTGTATATCGTTCTTCGTCAATCACAATTTTCAAAAAGCTTTTCTCCTTTTATTTGTTACTACTACTAAATTCATTTAACAATAACTATCTCCACTATTCTCATAAATACATCACAAAACTCTTCTTTTCATCGACAAAAAATTAATATTTTTCACATTCCTTTTCTCCATTCATAGATGACACAACATACACTACTGAATGCCATTTTTCTCACTGTGACATGTACACAGACCCATTTAATCTTTTCACACTCCTTTTAACATTCTTAAATGACAGAACAAACACTACAGAATACCTTTTCTTTCTCTGTGATACATATATAGACATATTTAATTTTCTCTTCTACAGATGCAACCACACACAGAAACTTTAGGACACCTACCTTTTTATCCACCGAAATTGTTTTTCTCCCTTATTAAAAACAATTTTCGTTTCACTTCTTAGTTGTTAAGTTACATTGTTTACTTTAGGTAATTGGTTGGTGGTATTATTTTTGGACTTTTACTTGTCACGTGGAACTAATGAATAAAACTGTACTGCAGAAACACTTTAACTTTATTTAACCCGTAACCCGTATGGAGCCACTTTTGGGACATGAGTCGTACAGTAGGGTCTGTGAGACACCTAGCTATATCTATATCTATATATTTTTATAAGCGTGTGAAAATGGTCAGGCTATAAAATATATCTATATTAGGAGTTAGCATATGTAAAAATTTTATAAAATAAAGTCATATTTACACAAAAGTATTTATTTAAATTTTGAAAAGTAAAAATTAGTACATTTTAAAAATTTATATGTTTTTTTTTTAATAAACATACCAAACGATTTTTATCTATAAATAACCTAAATAAATAACAGTAAAATGAAAAATATTCTTTAATTTTGATAAGAATTTACCGGAATTTACAAAAATAACAAGCTTTATTATAAATGCACAAACAATTTTTGAACTTTAACCCGAAATAATATACGCGTAGGTTTACCTATATTGCTCAAAATGTCCAAGCACCCTACTATCTACCCAACTTAAAAGTATATGTAAAGGCACAATGATATAAGAGAAAGTGGGGGCGCAGCTCCCCTTATTTGTTGACAAGTGTCTCTCAGACCCCATGATACCGGTTACGGGTTAATGTATTAAACAGTTACAAAAAGCAGAGAAAATATATTTTCGTTAACAAGACTACTTTATCTTTTTTTTTGTTATTATTGACAGCCCTTGTTACCATACCTACCAATGCGAAAAAGAGCCAATTTTAAACATTTCCAATACTCCCACATTTTGAGTATTTTTTTTTACTTAAAAGAACATTGCAAAAGAAAACATAAAATAAACTTATTCTAATAATACATTTTTGCTCTATTTAGTCCCTTGTAAGAGCTTTCAGCCCCAACTGGCATCTAAGGTTCTGAAATCTGTCACGACACAGAGCCTTGGTAAGAATGTCAGCTTCTTGGTTCTTTGTATTCACATAAATATGCTCAATCTCACAGTTTTCATACTTTTCACGCACAAAGTGGTACTGGATGTCTACATGCTTGCTCCGGCTATGAAATTCTGGATTGTGTATCAACTTGATAGCACTTTGATTGTCGATGTATAGCTTTGTTGGATCATCAATGCTCATGCCAATTTCACTGATAAGTCTGCGCAACCATACAGCTTCTTTTGATGCTTGACGGGCAGCCACATATTCGGCTTCTGTAGTTGATAGTGAAACTCCTTACTGTCTTTCGCTTGACCATGTTATTGGACCTTCACTGGCTTTGAACACGTAGCCTGTTACAGATCTTCTTATTTCTTTGTCAGCAGCATAATCAGAGTCACAAAAACCTTTTAATTCATAAGCTTCAAGTCTTTTATATTCAATACCATAGTCTGATGTCTGTTTGAGATATTTAAAAATTCTTTTCACTGCGTTCCATTTTTCATTTGTTGGATTATTCAAGAATCTGCTGGCAACTCCCACAGAATATGAGATAATCTAGTCTTGAAACGATAGCAGCAAATATCAGCGATCCTACTGCCTCTCTGTACGGTCCATTAAAAGCGTTGTCTGTCTCATTTCTCGTAAGATCTTGATTTGGATCAACTGGTATGTCAGCATTGTTTGCTTCTTTCATACCAAACTTTTCAATGAGCTTGTTAATGTAGCTCTTCTGATGTATAAAAATGGAGTCAGGTTTTTGTACAATTTCAAGACCCACAAAATTGTCAGCATTGCTCACTTTTACTTCAAAATTTTCTTTTAGCATTGTTAGAATGATGTCTAGTGCGTTATCACTTGAAGAAAACAATAAACCATCATCAACATAGAGAACAAGTAGGACAAGGTCATTGTTTACAGTGCCCCGGTACACACATTTATCAGAGTCACACGGTTTGAAGCCAAACTGCTTCAGAACACTGTTAAATTTGAGATTCCAGCACCGAGGTGCTTGCTTTAGTCCGTATAAGGATTTAAAAAGTCTACACACTTTATTGTCTGTCTTTTGAAAACCTTTAGGCACCTCCATATAGATTTCTTCAAATAAATTACCATACAGGAATGCTGTTTTTATGTCAAACTGCTTGATTACATAACCCTTAACTGCAGCAACTGATAACAGCACCCTAATTGAGTCATAACGGGTGGTTGGTGAGAAGATTTCTGTATAATCCTCTCCTTCTTTCTGCGAAAAACCTTTTGCACATAACCTCGCTTTATAACAAGTAACTTCATTTTGACTGTTGTATTTCTTGCGAAAAACCCACTTTGTTCCAATTGTTTTCTTATTCTTGGGTAACTCTTGTAAGATCCAAGTTTTATTGTCAATTAATGCTTTGATTTCATCGTTTATAGCATTTTGCCACTGTGTAGAATCTTCTCCTGAAGTCCTGAAACCGCTTCTTCATACGAGTTTGGTATTTTCATTTCTACTAGGTTTAGTTCATAGCCATCATATTTCTTAGGTAGTTTTAACATTCTTGAGAGCCGTAAATTAGGAGTTTCTTGATTGTTTTCATGGTTTTCAATGGTAATGTTTTCATTTTCAGGTACTTCAAATGTCAGATTGTCTCTCTCAAACAGCTGATCATCATGGGCGATTTCTTGTGGAGCCTGGTCGGCCTGGTTCCTAATTTCATCGTCAGGGTCGAACTCAAACTTAACTAACACTGGCAACGTTGCTTGATTTTCCTCAAAACCCATGCGTTGTTCGTCAAACACAACATTACGGGAGATTGTTATTTTCCTTGTAGAGGTATCTAACAGTCGATAATTTGTAGAATTGTTGTCATAACCTATAAAGACTAGCTTCTTGTTTTTCGGGTCAAGTTTCCTTCTTTTCAAATCAGGTTGATGTACATAGGCAATACATCCAAATATTTTAACGTGTCCAAGATAGGATTTCTCCCCGGTCCAATCTTCATAGGGTGTCTTCTGAGACTGCTTGGAGGGGGTTCTATTTAAAAGATAAATGGAGGTATTTGCAGCTTCTGCCCAGAGATAATGGGATGCGTTTGCATGAATTAGCATAGATCTAACCTTTTCTATGATAGTACGGTTTTCTCTTTCAATTCTTCCATTCTGTTCTGGGGTATACAGTGCTGTAGTTTCTAAATCGATGCCTTCTTTCTTAAGATATTGTTTTAACTCGTAGTTTATGTACTCAGTCCCATTGTCTACATGTAAAGCTTTAACCGAATGTCCAAATTGTGTTTTAATTTTGCTGTTATATTGGGTAAAACATTCAAAGGTATCACTTTTATTTTTGATAAAATATCCCACAATATAACCTGAACAGCTGTCTTTAAAAGTCAACATGTAACGAGCACCTGATGCTGAGGGTGTTGACATCGGTCCACATAAGTCACTATAGATAAGTTCACCTGAAGCACTTTTATGTGGTTTTGTTGAATTTTTTTTAAAAGTGTTTTTATGTTGTTTTTCCAGTACACAAGATTAACAGTTAAAGTTATCAAAGTCACTTATTTTTACACCACTTACTAGGTTTTTTTTTACCATATCTTTCAGATACTGATTGTTTATATGTCCAAGCCTCTCATGCCATATTTTTAAGCTACTATTTTGATTTTCTACAAGGCTTAGTTAATTTATTTCTTGACATATGGTTTCAAACAATACTTTGTATAATTTGTTCGAGTTCTGTTGTATAGCACAAGCAACAAGTTGGTTTTGGAAATAAATAATGGCTTTCTTGTTCTCTTTTATAATCTTCATTCCCTTCTGTGTAAGAACTCCTTTTGATAATAAATTCTTTGTTAACTCAGGAACTTACAATACTTCATTTATTGTAGAATTGAACCAATTACCATCAAAAAGCTTTTTGATTTTTATTGTACCTTTTCCTTCAACAATCAAATTCTTACTGTTTCCTAGAGTTACAAAGGAATGATTTTCTAGGGCTTCAAGCTTTGAAAAATAGTGTTTTCTATGTGTCATGTGAGCTGAAGCTCCACTATCTAGTATCCAGTATTCTTCACTTTTTGATACAGTGTTGGATTCTTCTTGTTGTAGAACAAAAACAGTTTCCTGATTTTTTCTGTCTTTGTTTTGATGTTGTCTTTGAGTCCTGCACTTCCTCGCCATGTATCCTCGTTTGTGAAAATTGTAACACTCAAAGGGGAATCGCTTCTTTTTATCACCTTCTCTCTGCCCTCTACTTTCTTTTGACATTGTGGCTGCAAGCGCTGTATCTTCTACTTCCATTGCTGTGAGACTAATTTCTTCAGCAAGTAACCTGGCCGTTAGATTCTTTATTATCTAGTTAGTTTGATCAAAAGACAACCAGGCCTGTCGCACGTTACGAAATTTTTGTGGTAATGTGGCTCAAAATTTTGGTAATTATGGCAGTATCACTAATGTCATCACCACAATCTTTTATTTGCTGAGCTAGGTTCTCGATTTTTGCTATATGTTTAGCAAGGGAATCTTTTTGCTCCATTTTGTACTGGTGGAATCTTTCATGTGCCATAAGCTTATTCATTTCTGATTTTTGTTTGTAGATAGTGTCCAACTTTTCCACCATCTTTTCTGAGGTTTCACAATTTTCGACGAGTGTAATTTGATTTAAGTCCATTGCGGATGTTATAATAAACATTGCTTGGGCGTCTTTTCGCTTCCAAGCTTCTAACTCTTGAGTTGCGGTTTGGGCTGCAGATGTTCCATCTACTACCCCGTACAGACCTTTTGCCCGTAGAGCACACTTCACTTGAAACATCCATTGATGGTAGTTTCGCCCATCAAACTTGGTAATAGCACCAACATCAATCTTGTCGGCCATTTTCTTGCTTTCTAACTTTGCAGTAGATTTACGAACTTTATTCACTTTACTGGTGACCTGGGCCCATAACCTTTTGTACTTTTACTTGTCACGTGGAACTAATAAATAAAACTGTACTGCAGAAACCCTTTAACTTTATTTAATGTATTAAACAGTTACAAAAAGCAGAGAAAATATATTTTCGTTAACAAGACTACTTAATTTTTTTTTTAATTATTGACAGCCCTTGTTGCCATACCTACACATAACAAATGCGAAAAAGCGCCAATTTTAAACATTTCCAATAATTATACCTACCCAACCTTAATAATTGAGCTTTCCCTCTATGAATAATTTTTTTTTTTTTCATTTATGTAATTTAAATTTTACCGCCATACTACCTGTCAGTATAGCTGTCAATCAATCTATTTTATCTACTTTGGTCCCAACACGTGGACGTAAATAACCTTTTGAAAAGTTTTTTAAAATATAATGTTCAATTTTCAAATTAATTTCTTTGAATTCAAATTAACCTCTTGCGGGGTTACTGAGCCTTAAACCTCAGTACCCCACAGGACTCTGCGGAATGTAATTTTCGTAAGTACTTACCTTTTATCCAAAGAAAATATATTTCAAAAGTTTTCTACTTCATCCTTTGATTTTATTTCATTTTCTATTTTTACAGATTGCACTATGTTAATTACTACCAATTTTACTCTTTCAATGTCTTTTTGACAATTATCCTAAAATGTTTTATAAAAAATTTTAAATAATTTTTGAAACTTTCTTTATAGAAAGTTTTTTCTTCTTTTCCAGTTTATAGGGTTGGTCTAGACCCCTTTTTACTGACGTATCACATACTTAGTATGTTTTAAAATTGAAATTTTAATATTTTTTCCATATTATGTGTCTTCTACACATCATTTTCTATTTCCATGAAAGCTCCATTAAGGTCCTTCACTATTTTCTCTTTTGCTAAAACCATCAGCACTTTTTAATTATACTTTCTGTTCCCTGATGATGAACGTTTCTACCTTCGAAACATGTAGGGACTAAGCATTTTATTCTATTAAATTTTGTGGAGGAAGACTTTGAGTTTTTTCTTTCTTTCCTAAGATTTTTGTATTCTATTAAATTTTGTGGAGGAAGACTTTGAGTTTTTCTTTCCTGCTTATTTTAAAGATACTTACATTATGTAAAATAATATATGTGTAATCTCTACTTTCTGATGGTGTAAAAAAATATACATTACTATGGTAAATGTTCTCAAAAAATGCAAAGAAATCCTACTTTTAATTATATTTAGAACAACTATTTTCGCATGTTTTTTGCGATCTTTATGTTTTATGGATTTGTAATTTTTTTGTTTATCAATGTAACATGGAATCTTACGTTTTTCGAGTTATTAAAGTATAAATTTTAATAAATAGCTCAAAATTGTACCTATTGATTAAAAAAAAAAATTCGGATTCTAGTTTTTTTCGTTTCTTTGCACTTTTTGAGAACATTTACCATAGTAATGTATATTTTTTTTACACCATCAGAAAGTAGAGATTTCAGCGAATAAAAAGCCCACCGACTTTTTAAAAAAGCAGATATTTTGACATGAGAATTTTCGATTGAAAATTAGGGTGCTTTATCGATATTACGTCAAAATAAGGTGAAAAAAGAAATATTTTAAAGTAAAAAAATTACAGTGTATTTGGAACATAAGAAGGTAAATTTTCACCAAATTTCGTAAAAAAAAAATTTTTTTTGTAAAGGATAAAAATAAAAAACCAAAAACTTGGTTATTTTAATTTTTTACATAAATTTTGAAGTTATGTGAAAAAAGTGTAAATAAAAAAGTTGTAGATCTTTTTATTACCTACAACTTTGCTATTTAACATTTTTTCATAGAACTTGTAGTTTTGCCGGAAATCAAGTTAAATCGTTTTACACCCTTAAAAACTCAACCCCTTCCACTTCCCGACCACGGATCGCCCGTAAATTATTTTTCCTTTTATTTTTGTTATATTCTCATCCTTTTCCAATGGGTTTCATCCTACTATTATTTTTTTTGGTTTCAAAAATTATCGACCCTGGTCTATATGTCACTGTGTTGTTTTCTAATTCAATTATTATTGAGTTATTAGGTTGCAAAAACGACATCAAATTAAAGGGTTTAAAAGCAGCCCTTTAAATAAGTTTTCCTTTGCCTGTAATAAATTAACCAAACAAGGCGAAATGAACTTCCGAATTTCCTAGGAGCGAGCAGTATCCTAAGCACGTATAGTAGGTAAAGTAGGATTATCTTCAAGCAATGTTTGCTAGGTTGTAGGATCTAAAAGATATGAATGAAAAATAATTTTTCTACACCTGTATCATACCTTAAGATTTATTTACATTGTTATATATTTCGTTGCAGCTAGTTAATATTTTGTTGAAATTTGACCTAAAATGATGTATGGGCATTATGTTATGCCAGAAGAGGTGTGAGATACATTAAAATATTCTTCGACATTTCTGCACGAGAATGTTCTATTTTATAGTAGTGTAATAGCAAGATCTATAAACTACTAAGGTTGTCTCATAGAGAAGGATTTGGGAAAGGAGGAAAACGTGACATCGATTGGCGACGGGATCAGTTTCCTAATGTTTCTTCACCACTGTTATATCGCTGTTTTAGTTGCAATATTGTGTGTGTGTGTGTGTTTACTCCATTTTTCTAATGAGAAATGATATTTCTCTTCATAGGGAAATAACGACAATAAAATTAATAATTACTTTGGTAAATAACAAAAAAAATATATGTAAGAACTTTAACTTATACACGATTTTAGCATTCTTGGTCACCATTTCTTTATTATGCATTTAAAAAGGTAGAGAGGTTACTAAAAAACTATTGCATATTATTATTATAATTTTAAGAAAATATAGTGGTATAAATGTTGACGCTGCAAAAAATTTTTATGCTAGAAAAACCATTTAATAGAATCAAATATTTAATTTAAGTGTTGGAAAAGAAAGCTGTATCTTCCTTCTGAAATTTAAATAGGCCATCGTCAGGACTGCTGTAAGAAATATGAAACAAGTTAAACAATATAAAAAAAAAATGTAATAGAACGCAAAAATCTATCTTTTTATTTTAAATTATTTTTATTAAAAGTTGCGTTCTCACTAGTCAGAACAGGATGTTTCCGTTTAAATACAAAGAGGGGCTCTAAAAGCTTTTGTTCGCAAATTAAATATGTTAATAAACTAATCTTACCCAACTACTGTAAACCAACCGTCTTCTTAAGTAAAAGTTTATTTTTCTATATGTTAAGGGCGGGTTGATAGCAAAAACCCAACCATAATAATAAATATTACAATCTTTAGTAGAGCACATTTTGTCGAAGATAACATAAACTTACTAAAACCTAAAATAACCCGCAGATGGGCAATAATAAACAAGGGGACCTTCGTCGGTGGTCTATTATAGTCAGATAATATTAATCATATATTGAGAAAAAAATTAAAAATATAGCAACATGGATTTGTATTTTGACCGTTCCATGTATGTGGAAGTCGAATCAGATTTATTCTTTGTTTTCCCTGTATCAGCTTAAAAGTTTTTTTTTTAAGTAAGTCTGATTGTTATACTTCAAATTTAAGGTTATTTAGGAACGTTATTTATTAAGACCGTTTTTAAGGTTATATGCATTGTTTATATACAGTGTGTGTATAAAGTCTGGAAACGGCTTAATAACATCACAACTTACTTGACGATTTAAACCAAATTTGGTACAGTTGTGTAAAAGGATCTAACGCACCGAATGACGATATTGGCGTTGTTGCCAGCTTTTTAGTTTGTCTGGAATTCGAACGAATTTTATATTTTTAAATATAACTCCCAGTATATTTTTACATTTTTAAATTCCACATAAAATTATAATTATTTTTTATTAAATGCATTATTAGTCTATACTTCATAGTTTCCGAGATATTGACTCTCGAAAAGTGACATTTTTGAACTTTGACAGCTTATAACTTTCTAACAGTACGTCTTAGAGCAAAACGGCTTACATGTCCCTATCTTCAATTTTTATTATCTTCCCAAAAAAATCAACTTCCAGTTAAACCGGAACAACTATATTTCCTTCTTTCGAGTTACATTCGGTTTAACCGGAAGTTGATTTTTTGGAAAGATAATAAAAATTGAAGATAGGGACATGTAAGCCGTTTTGCTCTAAGACGTACTGTTAGAACGTTATAAGATGTCAAAGTTCAAAAATGTCACTTTTCGAGAGTCAATATCTCGGAAACTATGAAGTATAGACTCGCATGCATTTAATAAAAAATAATTATAATTTTATGTGGAATTTAAAAATGTAAAAATATACTGGGTGTTTAATATTTAAAAATATAAAATTCGTTCGAATTCCAGACAAACTAAAAAGCTGGCAACAACGCCAATATCGTCATTCGGTGCGTTAGATCCTCTTACACAACTGTACCAAATTTGGTTTAAATCGGCCAGTAAATTGTGATGTTATTAAGCCGTTTCCAGACTTTATACACACACTGTATACAGGGTGTCCCGAAATTAGCTGACAATATTTTAAGGGGATAAAGTACATTCAAAAATAAGACTAAAATCCTCTATTAATATACCTTCAAAAACGCTTCGCTATGGGGCTAGAGCCCCCCGAATTGGAGCTATGACAAGCAGTTTTTTTACAATATCTCAGAAACCGATTAGGCTATCAAAACAAAATTTGATACATGTTTTACCTATGGCTAGACGCAATAAACGGTTTAATTAGCTTAACTGTATTTTTTCCAGTGGCGTCCCACTGGGTAGGTAGTTGGGAGAATATTGCCCCAAGTTTTTAATTGTAGGATTTTTTAACTTCAGGTGCAATTTTTAGAAGCCTTGAAGTCTTTTGTTGAAAAAAGGTACTCTTGTTTCAGTGCGGTATGATTCACCATTTTCCAGTAAAATCGATTTTAAAATTTCCGGTTTTTTGAAATCCGGTGCAAAGGCTAAGGTTTTTTTTTGCATATCTCAGCAAACACTTAATATTAAATCATGAAATTTATTAGAAGTTCTACTAGCGACAAATAATAATAATACATAATCAACTAAGGGATTTATTAGATAATGTGCCACTGGATTTACGTTACTACGGACGTCAAGTGAGGAATTGGCTTGAAGAAAATTACCAGGTGGATTGATAGCCATAGCCTGGCCACCAAGATCACCTGATTTAAATCCCCTTGATTATTATTTTTGGCGACACTTGACTGGTACTTGCTTAAGAATTAGTTTCCCATGTGGTTCACAATCAAATTTGATTTGCAATTTGTTATTCTTTTTTGTTTTATTTTAAAACTCTCTTAAAATCTCCATGAAAATAAATATTTAAAAAACAAGGGAATCTAAAAATATTTTTTTTTTTTTGGCCTTGAGCGTAGCTTATTTAGCCACCGCAGAGTATATTAATTAAATAAATTATAGATTAAATAGTTTTTTACGATTTAATGATAGGGATATAGGCATGTAACATAGGGATCTGCACAGGGACACTCGTTTCACGCCACTGGGGCCTATCAGGGCGACTTGAATTTATACATAGGACAGTGAAGGCCACTAAAAATGGGAAAACACATATGGTTAAATTAGGATAATTATGGAGGATAAGGAGTTTTAGATTTATTATATTTTAAAGTCGGTCAGTTTCAGATATTTTATAATTGACTCTATCGTTGGATTTATATTGGCGTTGACCATGAATGAGGTACAATTTGGGGGCAGTAAACTATGTTGGGCCAGTTCTGAGTAAAGAAATTTGGTTGCATTTCTGTTAAGGCCGCAACCAAACATTTTGTGGTCTAGATCATCTAAAGATTGATTGTCGCAGTTGCATACGGGAGTTTCACTTAATTTTAGTTTGTGTAGGTGTTTATTAATGTTGCCATGGCCAGTAACATATCTAAAATATGAGGTAAAGCAGTGTCTTGATAGTTGTAACCTTTTTATTATGGGATTAGTTGGGAGATTAGGGTTTATGGATGTATAGTTATTTTTATTGTTTAGTGTATAATTGTGATAAATATTCTGCCATGTTGTTCTTAATCTTGTTTTTATAAACGGGAACAGATCGCTTGCGGGAATTCCCCTCATAATTATTCCATCTTCCGCTGCTTGTTTTGCCGCCCTGTCAACTTCTTCATTGCCTTTTAATCCTGTGTGTCCTTTAACCCATAGAAATACTATTTGAACATTTTTTGAATACAGGTAGTTTATAATGTTTAAAATTTTTGCAATAAGTGGATTTTTGTAATGGTATGTATTTTTTACTGCTTTTAGTACTGATTGAGAGTCGGATAAAATTACTATATTTTGGAATAATTCATGATTTGCTACGTATTCTAAGGCTTTTATAATGGCGAGGGCCTCCGCTGTAAATATGGATGCCTTGTCCTCGCATTTGTATTTACGTGTTATGTCACATTCGGGAATGATAAAAACACTGCCCACTCCATTCAGACTTTTTGAGCCATCGGTGTATATTTTATAATAATTATGGAATTTACTTAGGTGTTGATTGAGGATTGATCGATTGAGACCTGGGAAATCTGTATATTTTGGAATTATGACATTAACTATAATTAGCGATATTTCATAAGGGTAGTTAAATATAAAATACTTATCGCTTTTTTCGATTGTTCCTTCAAATACATTTGTATTTGTAAACGCTTTCGCTAAGGGGGGGCTATTTTTGTTGACCCAGAACGAGCATATTAGATTGTCAATACCCAATTTTCCGATTTTATTTATAATGGAACTGTTTATAAATTGTAGGTGTTTAATAACAAATTTTTCTGCTAGCATTTGTCTTCTAAGTGATAGTGGGGGTTCGCTGCTTTCTGCTAACAGCGCTTGCGTAGGGGAAGATCTGAATGCTCCCGTAACAAGCCGTAGCGCCTTATATTGGATTATATCTAACTTTTTGAGCCTAGTTTTTGTAGCTGAACCGTAAAAAATTGACCCAACATCCAATATCGAACGAGTAAATGCTTTATAGAACATTAATGAGGTGGAGGGGTCAGAGCCCCAAGATCTTGATATAATAGCCCGAAGAGTGTTTAAACTTTTCTCAGCCTTAGCTGCTATAAAATTGATATGCTCCTCCCAGTTTAACTTTTGATTTAATATAACTCCGAGATATTTTGTGGAGTAAACCCATGGAATAATGCTACGATTTAGGCATATTGTGTCTTCCTTAACGACCCTATGTCTGGAAAATATTAGAACGGCTGATTTCTCTTTGGACAGAGTAAAGCCATTACTAGGAAAGTAGGAATTACATATGTACATAATATGATTTAGTTTATCTCTCACGAGTCTAAGTGTTTTTTGTCTACAATATATACAAAAATCGTCAGCAAATTGTAAAACTGTAGCATTAAACCCAATGTCATGAATATCGGCTGTATATATGTTAAATAGAAGAGGACTCAGTACCGATCCCTGGGGAAGTCCATGAGAGACAATTCTTGGACCTATAATGCCACTAGAATCTCTTATAAATACATTTCTATTGACAAATAAGTTGATAAGGTTATGGGCAAAACCTGGTGGAACATTGAATATTTGGAATTTTTGTAAAAGAATATCTAGATTAACGTTTTCATAGGCGCTGGATATATCCAAAAAAATTGCTCCTAGGTAATCGTTGTTGGTATATGTTTCTTGGACATCAGCTATTAGATGGGCTAAACATTCTGTTGTACCTTTACCCCGTCTAAAACCAAACTGTAGTTGAGGGAGTAATCCTTGCGACTCGCACCACCATTCTAGGCGACCTTTTAGGATCCGTTCTAAAGTTTTCAGAATGCAAGATGCTAACGCAATTGGACGAAATTCACTGGGTTTTCCTGGTTTATTGATGGGAATAATAATCGATTCTTTTATAACTGGAATGCCATCACCCCTAGTAATGATTTTATTAAATGCGTCACATAGCAGAGATTTGGCTGAATCGGGCAGGTGTTCTAACATGCTGTAGGTGATACCATCCAAGCCAGGAGCAGTATCATTCCGTTTTTTGATATTTACATTAAATTCATTTAATAATATTGGCCTATTTAGGAAATGGGTGTTATCAGTTGTCCTAGTTGGGATTTCTCTGGATACGGAGTCAGGGGTGATTTTTTTTAAAAAGGACTCTGCTTCCTCTGTTGACATAGAGTTAGAAATGTTTTGGTTAAGCCCTGTTTTGATTGCGTTAACTCGCCTCCATATAACTGACGGATTTGTTTGAGCGTTAAGACTAGTGCAAAAGGATTTCCAACTTAGCTTAGCTTTGTTTTTAAAAGTAAGTTTACACTTGGCAGAGATTTTTTTATAACTGAGAAAATTTTCCATAGATGAGTGAGATCGGTACGTTTGAAAGAGTTCTTTACGACTTTTTGACAGGTTGGAACATTCTTCATCCCACCAAGGAGGTGTCTTAGGATTAATGCGATTTTTTTTTTGTTGAAATAATTTATTTGCTATATTTTGTATTATTTGGGAGACAGAGGAGACGATTTCGTTAGAGGTTTCTGGAACAGGGTTTAAACTAATTATTTTTTCATTTATTTCGGAGGTATAGAGATCCCACTTTGCATTTTTAATATTCCACCCATGTCTAAGAACGGGGTCAGGGGTTTCATTATTGGTATTCTTATTAAGTACTAACTTAATAGGGAAATGATCTGACCCATAGGAGTCAACTATGGTTTCCCAACTGGAATTGTTTAGAATGTTTGATGAGATAATCGATATATCCAATGCCGCTCCAATTGTACCTGGTCTACCTATTCTAGTAGGTTGGCCTTCGTTTCCAATAACTAAATTTAGGTAGTTTTCCAAGGCGTCCATTAAGATTTTACCGGCATTGTTGTTAGCCTGACACCCCCAAGTGGTATGGTGCGCGTTAAAGTCCCCGCCAATAACACTATGTGATTTAACTTTAGAGAAAATATATTCATACTGTCCCGATGTTATTTGAATGTTTGGGGGTCGATACAGTGACACCAATGACAAGGTCATATTGTTTATAACGATATTTACACCACAAATTTCTATTTCGTTATTTTAAATATCAGAGAAATCTATATATGTAAAATTTAGGGTTTTTTTTTAGAAATATGGCAACACCGCCCTTGCCCCCTGGACGGTCTTTCCTGATAACATTATAATTATTTAATTTTATGTTATAACTTGGTTTATACCAAGTTTCACTTATAAGTCCTATATCGAAATTTATTTCAGAAACAAGGCTTTTTAATAGATTATGGTTTGAGTAAGCAGACCTAGCATTCCATTGAACAATAACTAAGTTTTGTTTTTTTGCGTCCATTTTTGGAATAAAAATATTTTTAATTTAAAAAGGTTACATTCTGTCAAATTACAATAATAGAAGGTTTTATTAACAAAAAATTTAAAATTAAAAAAAAATTACATTAAAACTATGAAATTAAAAAAAATAATAGTAATATTTACTTAAGGCTCCACCCCGTGCGACGGCACTGGAAATATATTTTAAAGTAACATCCTTTAATACATAATATGCCTTGTCGCTAGTAGAACTTCTAATAAATTTCATGTTTTAATATGAAGTGTTTGCTGAGATATGCAAAAAAAAACCTTAGCCTTCATCGGATTTCAAAAAACCGAAAATTTTAAAATCGATTTTACTGAAAAATGGTGAATCCTACCTCAATGAAACAAGAGTACCTTTTTTCAACAAAAGACTTCAAGGCTTCTAAAAATTGTAACTAAAGTTAAAAAATCCTAAAAATAAAAAACTTAGGGCAATATTCTCCCAACTACCTATTCAGTGGGACGCCACTGGAAGAAATAAAGTTAAGCTAATTAAATCGTTTATTGCGTCTTGTCATGGGTAAAACATGTATCAAATTTTGTTTCGATACCCTAATTGGTTTTTAAGATATTATGAAAAAACTGCTTATCATAGCTCCAATTCAGGGGGCTCTAGCCCTATAACGAAGAGTTTTTGAAGGTATATTAATAGAGGGTATTAGTCTTATTTTTGGATGTACTTTATCTCCTTAAAATATTGTCAGCTAATTTCGGGACACCCTGTATATATATTATATGATTTTTAAGTTGAAATGTCCATAAAGAGAGAAAAAGTTTTAATTAAATATCAAGAGTGGATAACTTGAGTCACCTAGCGGTCATGTCTGCAGGCCTATTTTGGTTCTGCCCAGTTTTATAACCTAAGGCAGAGTTTTAGAGAGAAATGACCTCTGATTGGTTGCGTAGAATAGATTGTGTACCCTGTAAGACGTGGTACCGAAAGTTGATATTGATTTTAGTACATTCTATAGGGTGGAATATCTAATTATTTGAAGTAACATAATTTAAGGAGGTGGGTTTAGAAGTTAGATGCTTAATCAGGGAGATTCACAATTCAGTTCCTAAAGTTCTATTACCGGGTTCGGTTCAGTAAGTACCGAAGATGCTACTTTCGGGTGTAGTCGAGCGGGTTTTAAGGGAATATATTTTAAGGCGTAGACGAGCAAATTTCTAAGTTTCTATTTTCGGGATAAGTAGACTAAGTTTTCAAAGTATATATTTTCGGACACATTTCTCTTTTTGATATACCTCTTGTTTAGTGAATTCTTTGTTTCTTAAAAGTGTAAAGTTAAATTGTAGGTCTAAGTATGATTGTTGTTTTTACCTATAAGTTTCAGGGTTTTAGTGTTAATTAGTCTTTGGGTGATTAATTTACAGGGTTGTATTGATTTAAAAATAGTAATTTTATCTTTTCACAGGGTTTTAAACATCAAATAGGTAATTTCCTGAATCGTACAGTAAACGCGTGTCAATAGAAAAATCTCTCTTTATTAGTTAGCATATACATATTTTGTATTAGTTTTATAGTATTTCTTTTCTTGTACAGTAACTTTTCTTTCTACCTTTCTTTATCATGTTGTTAATAGATTTATAAGTTGTTGTTTAAACTTGGTGTTGTTTTATTGTAACAATCAATATAGAGGGATTCATTAACAATGGTTAAAGTGTTCGCGCCCACGCCATAAAGACGAGTCGTTGCGTCTTTACTGTTAGCATCATCACCTGGACCTTGTTGCTGAGAAAATAATGACATCCGTACCGATTGGTCGACACGGGTAAGTCGTTTAGTATTAACTAACAATACAACTAACAGATCAAAACGACGTCGACGTTATCATGGAAAACTCTCCATTGTCTCCAAGAGTGCTCTTGCTATAAAATTGTCTTAGGTATTTATACTCGTGATTCTAAACTTATATAAAGGGACAGGTCTGGTATTCTCGGTCAGAAACGCTACCAGTGATACTGAATAGTGTTTATTATAGTCAGAACGCTACCAAGTGTATTTGTAATTAACTAGTAATTAGTGATATCCCAGATCAATTCTATCACAATAATACAAACTAAAAACTTACAGGCATTGAGGTCCAAAAACACGGGGACGAAGTAGGACGCACTTTGGTCAAATCAAATAAATAAAATTAATAACTTAACACAAATATTAAGTGGTTAGTAGTTTCTATCAGGGTAAGCTAATAGTGGCGTAACCTGACTTTAGGGGCGGTGGGCACAATGATTTGTGGGGCGCCAAATTACTGTCCTATTATTGGAAAGTATGTGCTTATAGAAGGCAGTAATAATCAACAGCATGACAAAACACACAAATAAAAAAATTACCTCCGTTACATCTTATTACAGCACTTGTTTATATTCCCTATATAAATAACTCGTATACAAACTGTAATAAGCAAACTTGTAATATAAATAGATATTAAGATACTTTATTGTGGACTGTTTTTTTTTATAAGCGAACACACCCGAATAATTCTTAAAAAGTTTATATCACACGGTCTCTCAAGATTTTAATTTCCCTTTTCCTTTTACAAAGTCGCCAGACAATGTTAAATGAAATTCCCGATTTTCGAGGAACAGTATCCCAATCACGTATCCATGGTTAAGCGAGATTGTCTAAAAGCACCGTTTGCATTATTAGCGAGGTTACACGCCCCTGCAAGCTTGTAGCGGTTTCCCAGTCCTATAATTTTCTGTCCTAATCTCTCTAATATAAATGCAGTGGTTAAGTAAGATTTATTTATTTATTCAACGGGCATTACTCTAATTTAGAATAATTCTGATGATTTTATAGAGATAGAAAATATATACAATTCAGGTTGGTAATAGCTGTATTCTAATTTTAGCAATTACTTAATTATTTATTTTGAAGTCACCTTTACAGTTTACCCGACATTTGAAACTCTGTTTTGAGATCTCGGTTGTTATAAGAGCGAAAAGGATGGTTACATTAGGCATGTATTTATAGCGGAGTTAAAATCCATAAAGTAAGTGGGAGTGTGTATTTTGGCTACAGGAAATATAACAGCGTTGTTTTTGGGCACTTGGGCTATGATAAAAAAAAAACGATCGGACACGGGAACTAACATATTAGGGCGGATACTGCTATAGTATTTATCAGTAGTAGGAATGTATGGTTTCTGCGGATGCGCCAGCAATGCGTAGCTATTTTTATTCTGTTTTTTCCTATTTTTGTGCTATTTTTTAGCTACTTTTGTGCTGTTTTTGAACTGTTTTTTGCTATCTTTGAGCTGTTTTTTGCTGTCTTTGAACTGTTTTTGCTATCTTGGAGCTGTTTATTTGCTACCTTTGAGCTGTTTTCTGCTGTTTTTGAGCTGTTTTTGTTGTGGCTGCACAAAAACAGCTGAAAGCAGCAGAAATACTCAAAACCCAGCTCAAAACAGTAAAAAAAAAGCTCAAAAACCGCAAAAGTTAGCTACGCACAGGTAGCGCATGCGGAGAAGCCAGGATAAAGTCAGCGCAAAACATAAATCATCTATCCCTATCAGCTATTATAGTGTTTTTTAGGTTAATTTAATGACATAAAAAAGTATTAAACTCCTAACCATAGGCGTCGCCAACCAAATAATTAAAATGCATAGGGTATTGTTTTAATTTTTTAAGATGATAATAATATAAATAAAGCAACTTTAACATAAAAAACCATTAAATTCCTAATCATAGGCGTCGTATGTTCAAATAATTAAAATGCATAGGGTATATATTGTTTTAAATTTTACATTATTGATTTAAAATGCAGTAACAATTGAATTGATGGAATCATCATAATTTTCAGAAGTAGAATCGTTTTCAGGCTGGATCACTATTGGTGCTATAGGCGATAGAACAAGGATATTCCGTTTCTACAGTAACATGAGCTACTCGCTACTCATGTCGTTAATTATTACCTGCCGAATATTATCAAGGACACCTCTGCCGTCCTAATAAAGAAGGCGGCAAACGTCAATATCATAGTTTCGAGAAAAACGCCAAAAACATATTCGTTTATCCCCGATAGGTTGGAACACCTTTTTATTTATTTATTAATATTTTATATTGATATATTTTTTAAATTGCGTTTTAAGATACATATAAACGTATATTTTATTTTTTTACTTTAAAATAATCCCGATATGCAGTTTGTCCTAGTAAATCATCAGAAAGTAATAAATCGGTACTTACGAAAAAGACGGTATATGTCAAAATAGGTAAGAAATACCGCCTTTTTGGCTAATATTCTTTGATATTGCGCTATTATTTTGTATTACCGATGTAGTAATATTAAACTTACTGTCTTTTTGATAAGTAATTTGCCTTTGCCGGCTTTCTACCTAGTAAATAAGCTTAAAATTTTAAACATTTTCGCTTTAAAAAGCAGCTTCTGAGATTAAGCCGCGTTTTTTGTTAGAATTAATTTTTACCGCCATTTTTTTAGAAAAATTATGACGTTTTAAAGGTACGGCTAAAAAATTTTGTGTATATTTCGAAATAAAAAGCAATTTTTCGAAAAAAAATTGGATTTTTAGATAAAGGACATTCTAACTAAAACATTAATATAAAAAACTCAGAATCGAAAATTTTTACTTCGCCGCCTTTTTGCTTTGGACGGCAGACCTGCGCTTAAAATTCAAATAAATGTACGTTGATATTGAACATGTAAATCTTTGTTTCTCAATTCCTGACTTGTTGCGCTCTCAAAGGCCGACTCCACCGAGCATGTTGGCATCAATATAATTCACCTTGATCTGCGGTTTAAAATGATCGCTAAAAAGCCATTGCTGATAATAAAATGTACCAAGTAAAAACGTATCTGTCCAAAATAACAAAGTTATAAACCAAAATTAAATACGTAAATTATAGCAAATATGTTAAACCACCTACTCCACTGTCCTTTTCCTTAAGAAACTTTTAATAACTGACATGACAGTGATGATGGCTCAATTATCTTTTAGCAGGTAAATAAGAAATATCGTGATTCGCTGAAAATATTCCGCCTTTCTTGTCTAGAACATAATATAAATTTCCAATTGCGTTTGTCTTAGTATTATCCACAGATTGGAAGACAGTGTTCGAGACGTGCATAAATTATACACGATTGCCAGTTCTACCAAATTTTATAGTTTGTTAATATAATATACTAGCGTGTACCCGGCCTGCGTTTCAGCCCGGCATTATTCTCTGAGATAATAAGGCGAGTTTACCATCACGTCAAGATTTATAAATACAAACCCGAACAAACCTCTACAAGATTACTGTGACTCAACCGTTTGGCGGCCCGTCCACAATTCACATCCATGCATAAAACATAGTCTGTATTCGTCTATTCCGGCTTCGGATCGATCGTTGAACGGGCCGGGGACCGGTTAGGTTGGGTCGTTCGTTCTTCCTACTCTAATTTATCAGTGTTTCTTTACAATATTATGCATGTATTATACATAAAAACCTTCCTCTTGAATCACGCTATCTATTAAAAAAAAACCGCTTCAAAATCCGTTGCGTAGTTATAAAGATTTAAGCATAGTTAGGTACGGACAGACAGCGACAGCGACTTTGTTTTATACTATGTTAAGTTAATGTTAATTAGTTGTTTTTTAACAATGAAAACCCTTTTTATTTTAATTTTAATTCTTTTTTTCTAAATAATATTTCTTAAGGACTAAAAACCTATAATAATGTTCTTCTTTCTTTCACACTCAAAATTTCTTAGTTTAAAGTGTAAGTACATTGTAAACTTGAATGTGCTTAATACAATCAAAATTAATAGAACAAGATGCATTATTGGTTAACGCTCTGGAGGTATTTTATTTGAATGTTCGGAAGGTTTAAAATGTTGCTATTAACTTGAAAGTAATTTTAAAAGAAACGTTACTATGACAGAATAAAAAGGGACGACAGCAGAATTTCCACAAAATTAACATATAAAGTCTAAGCAAAAATGAACTTATAAGTATTTTAAAAACCAATAGTAATTTACGTTACAAGACCGGAAAGTGTGTTTTTCAGGTCGAGACAAGCATTTCCAGGGCGAGCCATAAGCAAGTCCTGGAAGCTTGGAGAGACCTGGAAAACACTAATTTTCGGTTGCGTGACGTACCATATTTTTTTAAAGACCGACACTTCGATATATTTTATAATCTACGCGTAACAAGTTTGACATAAAGAACAAAATTAAAAATCAACGAACTGTCACTCGACAATACATCGAAATGTTGTTGTCATAATAACGAAATCAAGGTATCTTGTATTATCAAAGAGCGATTGGAAAAACAAAAAACAGGGTGACAGTGACATTAGAGACCGGAAAAGTGACATTAGAGTCCGGAAAAGATTTTTCCTGTCTCTAATGTCACTTTTCCGGTCTTGCGATCGGAAAAACGTTATTTTCTAGACGAAAAATTGTCCAGAAAGTGTAAATTTTCAAGGTTTACTAACCATTCAAGAAAAATAAACACTTAACAGATAGGTACACAACAAAGTGCAACAATCTACTATCAAATTAGCTTATAAACACAAAATAATAGCAAAACACTTTCTGAAAACACTGAAAATGCAGAAAAATATTCTTAGAAAACAAACATTGTTTTAAACTTTATAAAGCAAAATCGGAATGTGATTGCTCTGCGAGTTTCCGAGGCTACCGAATGAAAGAAGAATAGACCTACGGGTCGTAAAGGGTTAAATGAGAAATATCTATCTTCGTTGGGTACATGTAGATACATGGCAATTTATATATCCATCTCGTATCAATACTACGATTGTCTATGTCAAGGAGGTGTTTTCTGAATTAGGAACTTTTAAATTAAACGTTGGTTGACATGTTTGATATGACAACGGGAGCCATTACATTCCTATCTGATAAATACTATTTTAGCTTGTCAACAGATTTTCTTCAACGCCCTGAGCAGAGGGTGGGGGGGCAAAATTTTAAAAGGCAAAATAAGTCAAGTGGCACCTCATTTTAAGGTTCTTTTAATACCCGTAACAACCATACCGAACATTACTGGAGTTACCGAAATACTTAACTATTTTACAACAAAAACATGAGTGAAACAGAGAAAAAAAATTATCGGGAATTAATTCTGCTGCGTGGGAGATTCGGTAAGAAAATTTCATAAATTGGAGTTTTTTCTTATTGTAATTTTTTTGCTACAATCAGGGCCGATCCTAGGGTGTCGGCCGCCCGCGTGCAAAGACCTATTATGCCGCCCCTCTAAAGAATTTTTCCTATATTGAGTAATACTTAACGTTAACGTTATAAACTCATCTACAATCTACATGTACATAAGAGTAAAAAGTTAAACATTAATAAAAATGCAAACTACAAATAAAATTTTACGGGAAAGACTTTATTTTTGGGCCAGCTAATATGTTATATTAGCGACACCTTTTTTTCTTTTTACTTTAACAAAATAATAAACCAACAAAATTATTACTTTTGAAACAAAAATAGATATTTTATAATTAGAAATGTAAAACAACAGTATTTACCAGAAAATATAAAATAATAAAAAGTACTAAAGCATAAATCTCGCGAAACGAAAAGTATATAAATCAGTCCTTCCTCGAAGACTACCTCATAATTAACTATAAAATAATTTTTCTGGCTTTCTGAGAAGCAAATTTGTCAATAATTGCGGTGAGATCAATTTTTCAGAGATTTCGGATTCAATAGAGATGATGACCAAATCTGAAAGTCTTTCTTGTGTCATATTATTTCTCAAGTAATTTTTAATAATTTTTAATTTACTGAAACTTCTTTTACCTGAAGCCACAGAAACAGGTAAGGTTAAAAAAATCCTTATTGCTAGAGCAAAATTTGGAAAACAGGGAATGAGATCATTTTTGACTAAAATTTCTAATATCTTAATTGGCTGTTACGGCTGGCTTTATATACTGGTAAAGTCGCGGAAAAAATGCCTAAATGATTTAGTTCTTATCTACAAAGAAGACTGATAAAATAAAGTTTATTTTGTCCCATTTGCGAGCCGCGTGCCGTCGGCCTACCGCAGCCGTTGGATTGAAAATCTTTAATAAATAAAGCCATTTGAAATAATTTACAAAAATATTGTTTTCTTTTTCGACGTTAATTTAAAGTTATCTTTTATTGTTTGATAAATGTCACTTTATTTTTATTTCGAGAAATTCGTAAAAAGTTTTGCTTGATTGACAGAACTATCTGCGGCATATGGCCGCCCCTTGTTTTGGCCGCCCGCGTGCGGTGCACGCGCTGCACACCCGCTAGGATCGGCCCTGGCTACAATGCTACAAAAACATATTTCCGGCGGCTTTAGTTAATTGTAACTAATTAGAGTTTTAGAAATGAAGTTCATTTTAGCCGTTAGTAACTAATTTTCATTACTAAAATGTGAGCAGAAAACCGCAAAAATCATGTTTTTACAAATTTGTTATCTGAAATCCTTTGTCTTTATAGTTTTAAATTCAAATAAAACTTTAAAAAACACATTTTCGATGAGTTTAGTTTAATATGACGCACTGTATTTTTACAATATAAGTTGATTTTCCTTATTAGTAACTAAGGTTTATTACTAAAATTTCAGGAACATTAAAAACAGTAATTCGTTTTCAACCATAACATCTGATATTATATGTCTACATAGATTCAAATGAAACTTAAAAAACATATTTTCGATGAGTTTTGTTAAATATGACGCACTATATATTTAAAATAAAAGTTAATTTTACTTGCTAGTAACTAAGGTTTATTACTAAAATTTCAGAAACATTAAAAACATTAATTCGTTTTCAACCATAAAAACTGAAATGACATATCTACATAGTTTCAAATGAAACTTAAAAAACATATTTCCGATGAGTTTAGTTAAATTTTTGATGTGTCTCTTTTAGCCCCGGTATTCGCTATGTAAAGCAAATTGGTTAGTATCAATAAAAGTTATAATTTAGCAACAAAATGTATTTGGATTTTATTCTGACTGACTTTTGCCAAAAGATATAAAGCACTTCATTTTTGACAGAAATATTATCACTTATTAATTTCATTAAGTTAATAGGAACTAACAAAATTATCGCGAAAATTTCACACCTGTCATTCTAAGGGGATCACACACTTTTATTTCGACAGTTACCAATGACAACCTTTAAATTTTTCGGAAATTTTTCTCCTCCTGCCAAGCTAGGCGAACAAAATTAAGTGGAATTTTTTTTTTGACAGCTATCATATGATCCGAAAATCAGTATTCAGGATCAAATTTTGGTATTTAATGTTTTTATTCATTTTATAATACTAAATAAATACAAATATTTATTTACCAAATATTTCTTTCATTAAGGCTAAATATTTTTGGAATTCTGTTACGAACTCTTCTCTTCGTAATGGAGAATAACAAGGATAATGGTTATATTCCCTTTCCACTTCTATCAAATGTCTATGTTTAATATAATAGATGTAATATTTGGATGCAATTTTGTTCTGCTGAATTCTGGTTTTTCTTAAAAAGGATGGGATATCTTTCTCCAAAATCTTCTGGATAGCTGAGAAAAGGTTTTCTTGATGGGAATTTAATTCAGTTTTTTCCATTAAACATTGCAAATACTTTAAATTTTTATAATACATATTAATGTCCCCTATTTCAGAGCAAGATTTACAAACACCGTAGGGCTTAAAATTAGTTCCTTGATTGTTTACTGCCACGATTTAATTATTGTGAACTAAAGAAGCACGTTTAAGAAATAACTGTCGACGTGACGTATAGCAGAGACGATTTTGACATCACAAGCCTAAGCCTACTTGACTGTGGTATCTACTATCTACCTAGATTTTAAAAATTGTTTTATCTGGCATAACTAGCCTTAACTAGACTATACTATGCTTTCCCTTTGTTTTAGTAAATGAAATGTAGTAAAAATAAATAAAAAGGATAATTTTCACTTATATTTTTTGCATTTCGTTTAACTAAACGGTGAGGAAACTTTTTTTGAAAGTTTAAGTATTCCCATAATTATGGATAATTTCAATAAAATAATTCAAATAAATTTTAGGTGTGAAATTTTCTTACCGAATCCCCCGCGTCCTTGAATTAATATCCGGAAATTCTTCCTCAGTCATGCATTTTTCTAGAAAATTTTCAAAAAATTCGTTCCTTCGGAAAAATTTCCGGAAATAATTCGAGCACTAGGGAGATTATAAGTTATAATCTCCCGTAACTATAAGCAACGTAAACAAAAAGGAGCATTGGATGAAAATAAACTTATGTAATTTTCTCCAAAACACATCATTTTATCGAAATTCGATAGGAGTAAAAAAATAATCAATAAAAAATAATAATGGAAATATATAGTCTGGAAGTCACTGATTTCTGAATTGAATATTTGACAATTGTTTTTTGTATTGTTTTTTCTCAAAAGATGCAACTCTTCATGGTAAAGCAAATTTAAAATTCATGTATTATTAAAACTCGAATTATTAAAAAAAAAATAGTTTTTAATTTTAAAATTTGTATATATTATATAGAACATGAAAAATGGCAACATAAAAGTCATATTATTTTTGGTCAAGGAATATATAGTTAACGGATAGATCTCCTTTTTTAGGACACCCTGTATATTATTGACCCATATTTCAAAGAAATTTAATATTTTTTGTTATGATGTATTGGTATTTCCAAATTATTTTCATTTCTATTGTTCATGCTGCGGTTAATTCTGAATTGAATTTTTTTATTTAAATAATCTGGTTTTTAGTAAAAATTATTTTATGAATAAAACGTCAGGGTAGTAATAAAAAAAATACTCGATTATCGCTAGAGAAGTGTAAACAAAATAATACTTTTGTCTAAAAGTGACTGAATGTCGAATTCCTAGCACAGACTCAACACTCAATACTATTTACACTAATAGACAATAGCCTACAACCCTAAAACTTTTCAAATTAAAATTTGTAACATTCCAACTTTCTGTCTAACCGCAATCAGATAAGGGGCAGTTGGCGCGATTCCGCATACAAAATGGATTCCACAGGTGAAACAAAGAGACAAACGGTGCCCTTTAAACTTTGGTCTCGGGCAAACTGCGATACGGAAATCCAATTTGGATCTAGTTTCCTCTTATTTTATTTTACGGTGATATATTTCGCCCCGTGATAGACCCGTGTAATGTTGGCCAAAGCAAAACATTTAAAGGTCAATTGCGACTATATTAAGTACGCGACTTTCAATTTAGGATTCTTACTGAGATAGTAAGTATTTTTCAAAAATATAATGAAAATAATGATAATTAAAAAAGACGAGATCAAGGAGGTAGAGGAATGGTCGATCTTCATGAACTACATGCCAAACAGATTGATGCATTAAGGAGATATTTTCATAACAAAGAACATCCACTACACAAATATGTAGTTAAAACCGACAAAAACTATACGCCCCTAAATTTTGCAGCAGAAGAACAAACTGAACGGCACTATACAATAAAGGAAAAGCCACAAAAATGATCAAATAAGCCGCTACATGACAGATATTATAACAGCATAAATCAGGATAACATCGATAAAACCCTAATATAACTTCCTAAAGAAAGGTCAGCTCTACCCTGAGACAGAGGGATTCATACTGGCAATACAAGACCAGGTTCTGGCCACGCAAAACTACAGAAAATACATCATAAAAGATGGCTCTGTGAAGGACGACAAGTGCAGAAAATGTCATCTACTCCCTGAAAAGATAGACCATGTAATATCTGGATGTAAAATCTTAGCAGGCATTAAATACACCAATAGACATAACACCGTCGCAAAAATAATTCATCAAGTAATATCACTAAAGTATAAATTGCATAACGACACCCAACCTTACTATACCTACACTCCCTCGTCAATTACAGAAAATGAAAACTAGAAACTATACTGGGATCTGGCGATTCACACGGATAAAACAGTCATGCACAACAGACCAGATATAACTTTCCAGGATAAAACAAAAAATATTACCTACCTAATAGACATCACAGTACCGGCTGACCATAACGTTGCTAAAAAATATTCCGAAAAGAAACAGAAGTACCAAGAACTAGCAATAAAAATGGAAAGAATATGGAAACAACAACAAATACATATTCTCCCGTTTATTATCTCAGCAACAGGGATCACACCGAACTCATTCATAAAACATCTTGATCAACTGGATCTCAAAGAATCCATACACGCGCAAGCTCAAAAAGCCACTATACTTCACACTTAATAAGTAAGTAATGTCACAAGATCTTTCCTAAACCATAAGTGACCTTCTGATGGACTTGGCATGCGCCCGTCTATTGGAAGTAGGTATATGCCAGATTAACAGTCTGTGCAAATTTTAGGTAATAATAATAATAATAATAATAAAAGTTTATTCAAATATTTTTTTGCCATTTAATGCTAATATATAATTTTTTTGTATAAACTATCAATTCCTAACTCAGAAGTAAAATACTTGTTTTGAGTTAAATAATATATTATTTATTGTCAAGAAGGAAGAGGAAACTAGATTATAATATAAAACGAATATGACAATATTTTATTGGTATATTTTATATCACTTCAGTATACATAGATACAATACGTCATGTATAAAATATATATATTTATTTATTTTATTCAATATAGCTTGGTATATTTATTATTTATTGATGATATTCTTGAATATATCTCTTGGATTGGATAATATCCAATTTTTAATTTTATTTCTATAATTATTTAAATTGACTGTGGTAGCATAATATATCAAAAATATATGGATTGATGTTTAAAAATGTTCGTGTGCTATTGCTTTGTGTACTCTATTTTTATATGTATGTTTTTATGACGAGTTTAATGTGTGTAAATTATTTTATTTTTATGTTTTTAAAAATATATATTACCTAACATGTTGTAAGAAAATATTTGTTTAATATCCATTTGTTTGCTATCTTTAAATAGTAAATCAGAAGAATATTGGTGGTCTTTTCGTAATTAATTTTCAGAGTGTATTTTTGAATAGTTTCAATATTATTAAGATAATTCTTATTTATGCCTCCCCATCCCAGTATTTCATTATTTAAATGGGTTTGTACTAAAGAATAAAAAAATATTTCTAATTCTTTTATATTTAAAAATTGTTTAAGGTGCTTAAATTTTGGTATAAGATATATGATTAGCTACTTGCAAGATAAGAAAAATGTTATGTTTCAAATAAGAATTCAGTCCACCAATATTAAAGAAAATTACAACGGGTCCGACTAACAGTCGTTACCTGTCACTGACTTTAATGAAATTTGTCTTAGGGACAATGAGTGGTTTATGGGAAATTACATAGTATTCACCAAAATAAATTTAATTTTAAATAAAGATTAGAGTGTATATTTTCAGTATTACCGTCCTGAACTGAGGGTTAACATCTTGGACTGTAGATCTTGAACGGTTTACCTAGAATTAACCGTTTATTTCAGTTACATTTTGATCTTAGCTAAAAACGATAGGTACCCTAAAGTATATTTTTATATAAGTTATATTTCTTTAGGGTTAGTAGTTGAGAAAATGCTTAGCCACAAGGAAGTATGCTAGTGCAAGGTGATTGAGGCACCTTGTGTTCCTGGTCATTGCAATATTATAGAGATCAACTGGGTTGATGTTGCGCTCGCCCGTGAGGGCGCAGGCACATCTATCGAACTAGCAGAGAATACTGTGGCTAGACCGCTGGGATTGGTCAAAGAGATGGTAGATCGGATAGCTAAACAAGCTGCGCAAAACCAATGGATAGAACTAATAACCTGTAGCATCTCCAAACAATTCTGGTGCCTTAGTCGATAGCAGGAAAACCGCAGCGTTATTACAGCACAGTCGACAGACCTAAGAAATATCACCTTAGTCACCGGCCATTGCCTTTTCGGTAGTTACGTCGAATCTATGCAAATACCAGCTAACGATTTCTGCAGACCTTGCAGAGATGAAAAAGAGGTGCAAAGTATTCAGCATTTCTTGTGTGAATGCCCTGACCTTGCAAGAAGAACGTTCAATCTGCCAAGATTCTTCTTTGTTCTACGTCGAGTTAACCATCAGGAAAAGAGTCACCAACCTCGTCAGCGTATGCGTCGATGCCTTGGAGAGACTCTCGAGGAGAAAAGAAGTGAACTTGGTCTGGGTCCCGGACACCAAGGGGTTCAGGGTAACGAGATGGCAGACGATATTGCCAGGCGTGGAGCTGAGACCCCATTCCTAGGACCAGAGCCGGCTATAGGAATAACTAAAAAGCAGGTAGGATCTGCACTAAACGAGTGATGGTGGACAATCCAAGGGTGCAGACAAGGTAAGGACTTTATAGCTTGGCCGGGCAAGGCTTTTTTTTTTTTTTTTATGATCGAGCACAAGCACTATAGGAAAAATCCTTTAACGCGCTCTGGGAGCAGTGCGTGTGCAAAGAAAGCGATTCACGTAAGCTCGAATGGATTTTCAACAGAATACGATGTGTTCTAAATCCCTTAATTGGGATACTGATAGGACACTGCAAGCTGAAGAAGCACCTAGCACTGATTGGTGTAAAAGACGCTGTGTCGGATGCCTGGAGGAGGAAGAGACCCCGCTGCATTTTCTGGGCACCTGGTGAGGCCCTGGGAAGACTCAGGCAGCAGGTTCCTGTCGGCGGCTCTCCAAAAGGAAGAAATCACGGCCCTAGCCTGGAGCGACATACTTAACTTCATAAAGAGGTCGGGACGCTTTGGCGGGGGCCAAGGTGGTTAGTGTGACTGGGGGAAGACTCTGGGATAGGCAATAAGGATCGCTGTTGGTCAACTTGCCAGGTTTTCGGAACCTCCCCACAATTACTACTAACCATCAGGAAGCTGATGCCGATATGTTCTGCGGAATACGTATGGTATTACAACGGTCCTCATAGGACTACGTGAGGCTGTTTGGACAGTGCTAGAAGTCTGCCACTCTAACCTAATTTAACCTTGGAGGGAGGGAGGGGATGGAAAAAGCTACAGCATTGCAAACGTGCGGATTTCTTTTATTGCGTACCCCTTTGAGCTGTTTTTTGTTAAACTATTTATTCCGATTTGTTGCATTAATTTCCGTACATTGGCAAAGAGCAGAAAAAATACTAGAGACGACAATGATTGTTTTTTTTTGAATTTCAATATTTAGGTGTCGTGTCAGGCAGGTCTATTTGATTCGATTATTATATATGCTGGTTTAAAATTAAAATTCGACCATCAGTTCATGATCGACAAGAAAAACTTGTTATCTTCAATGATCTATAAAGCGCTAAATATTTATGGAGGAAACATTTAAAATTTTTATTTTAAAACATAAATTTTATCATAAATAACATTAATTTTTAGCGAGGGTATTAGTAGGATTGCTCCCAATAGTTGCATTTTATAAAAAAAAACAAAGAAAGACGATTTTTTACATATTTATTTATTAATAAGTAAAATAAATAGAATACTTGGTTAAAATTATGTTGTAATGCCCCGAGTGCAAATAAAATTACCGATAGTTCTAAAAAAGGCATGTTATATGAAAACTGTATTGGTTTGTTGAAAATTTCCTAGGTGTACAACAACAGTAAAAACGCACAAATGCGTTGCTTTTTGCAACACAATCTTTTTTGGAAGAAGCTAGTTAAATTCAATACAAAACTTATTAGAATATGGTAAAAGTAAAAATAATTGGAGCTTATTACCAAAAAATGCTGTAAAATAACTTCCAAAATATATATTTTTTTTTCTGTGGTATCCAGTGTGCAGCATTGCCTTAAAATTGTTTTTGATGTTGACCTTATTAAGAATTTTAAAAAACTTATCATTAGTCCGTTAACCAAGCTTATTAACTTATGTTTTCCAGAATCAGTCTTTTCAAACGTGTTCAAGAAAGCTCTGGTTGTATCAATACTTACTTCTAGAAAAGCTTAAACTTTACAACTTTCATCCAAACATTTTTGCATTAAGAAGCAGTTACCTTGGAGGTAGTTTTTAGAATGTGCGGGTGGGAGGGGTGACAACTGCAAGGAGAGAGTTAAATGTGGAAGTTTCTCATGGGTCTATTCTTAATATTTATTAGCGATCTTCCTAACAAAAAACCCGGTACGCACTCTACTATATTTGCAGATGACACCTGTATTTATCAAGATTGTAATGAGATGAGAGGGGGGAGCTTCCAAAGAGGCGCGTGCAAGAGCGAATGAATGGTTTGTATATATCCAACTTTTCTTGAAAAATGGAAAAATCCAAAACATGATATTTTCTACGAGACAAATTTTCACAGACTCTGACACTATAGATATTAAATTATTTGGTGTATATTTAGATTAAACTCTCCAATGGGACGACCACATTGATATGCTCTGTAAAAGACTAGCAACCAACCTGTACACAGTGCGTTTCTCAGACTGTCCTACGCCAGGCATACTTCTCCTCATGTCGCCCACATATCGGGTATTTAATACTTATATGGGGTCACGGGTTCAGGGTTTTTGGTCTACAGTGAAGGGTCCTAAATATTATTTCAATACCAGGATGACTAAGACAGAACTTTATTAGCAATCAAATTTTGACTATACCATGCTGCTTTATTCTGGAGAACCTTCGGTATGTCAGGGCTCATATTGGCCAAAACACGGCGCATACATCTGTTTACTCGCATGATACGCCTCATAAACAAAATCTGGTACTAGCGGCTAAAGATATGTCAGGATGGCCATCTGGCAATTTATGTTTATAATAAACCTTCTATGGCGATAAGAAATGCCAGAAAGCGATTTTAAACCTAAAATAAAAAACTTTCTCATCAGGGCATTTTACTCTACGAACGAATTTATAGTTTGTGATATAAACGACATAGAAAGTTTAAGAGCTGCCAGTTTTAAGAATAAATAATTTGTTAATAATATTATGTTAATCAAATGGTTTGTATATTATTTTTTTCTTTTAATCTGGTATTTTGTAAGTGAAGTAACTTAAGTCTGTAAATGTGTTGTATTTATATTTTATATTATTACTTAATTCTAATTATCTGGATCACTTTGTCTATTAAAATTATCCTTGATACTATTTTAACTAATATTGACTTCTGTAATCGAAATAAATATTTATATTTTTTTTAATGCATAACTACCTACTCTAAAAATACGTATAGAATAGTACCTGCTTTGCTTTTTAAAAACTAGGCCGTGACATTAATTTAATATCGTTTATTATGCGAAGACCTAATTTGCAACATCTTTTTCATATGAAATTTGGCTTTATCTTCAGACATGGAGGTACTTTACATTTAAAATTGCAACTGATTCAATAATAAAATAGTTTTTTATGCCACAAGTGTGTAAACTTTTTTCGATACTTTCAGAAATAACCCCACTTTTGAATTATTTTTTGGAAAAAAATTAAAATTTGACAAATAATGCGAATCACGTGACAACTATTTTTGGCTTAATTTTTATCTCGATCGAAGCAAAACTTGATGCCAAAGTAAAATTTCGAATAAAGGAATTAATAAAAAAAATCCCATATGATGCGGACTTTACTGGTCACACTGAAAATAAGTGTAGATCTTTGATCAATTACAAAATTTCAACATTTAGATACGTCAAAAAGAATTTTTTTTCAATGGCCAACCAGACCAAGTTTATTTAAAATGCAGGTATGCATAATAAAGTAATTATCCTATTTAAATTTTTTACATTTTCTATAGTGCGTAGAGTTAGTATTTTAAGCAACGGAAATAGACAATTTTTTTTATGTTCTATACTTTTTTGGTCGCACTGTATACCCCAAGTATTATTTGTTCAAGTTTACCAAATTAAAGTACCTTCTCCCTATACGTAAATATCACACAGCTAATTGACATTTTAGCCTGCAGGTATCCATCAAATGTAGTTACTAATTTGAAATAAAGCAATTAGATTCCCACATTGTTATGTACTCGATTTGGTTGTGTTATATGGTTTTGCGTCATTTGGAAATTGGCCCGAATTCTATTTTTAGCATTTGTACCATAATTAAAACAGGATCATTCACATTCTTGACAGATTTGAAATCACTCTGAAAAGTGCTTCTTCCTACTAGAGTTTTTTTTGATATGTCACACAAATGTATGGTTATAGAGAAAAATATCTCGTTTATTTGAGTCATTAAAATCATTGTTGACGACATGTTCGTATAACGATTGATTTTTCTAGAAAAGTTGAAAGCTAATCACTAATTGAATCGGTGAGTGAAAGAACAATAGGTACATTTCCAAAATGAATGTTTTGAGCTAATCCTAAATAATTATTTTAATAGAAAAGTATTATGTTTACAGTTTTATGATGTGACTTCTCTAGATCTTGTAGTTCTTAAAAATATTATTAAATAACATTTATAAAATAAGTAGTAGGTGGATACAAGGTATCGGTATCAGCTAAATTAAGATCATTTCACATTGTAAACAGTAATTTTAACTTGAAGTTAAAGAAAGGAAGAGACATGATACAAAGAAAAAAGAGATATGACATTGCGCATGTGGGCGGAGCCAAATCGACAGCCGCTTACGTCATGTGGTGATAATTTTCTGGCGGGCTTCTTATAACCTACGTTTGGTTTTATGTACTATTGTTATTATTTGTTATACAGAAAGAGGTTTTTAGTGTTTTCTTGGATTATTATTGTTGTTTGTTAGGGACAATTAGTTGTTAATATGCGTTGTGCAGTGGCGTTATGCATAAGTGACAATATGACAAAAAATTCTGCAAAAGACATTATGTTTTTCGTTTTCCAACTGACCCAAATCTTCAAAAAATTTGGATGAACGTTGATGATACAAATCAATGTAAAATATTTCAAATTTTAGCTTAAAAAAATTGTTCTCTTCCTCATAGGTGAGATACAAAAATTTAATTTGACGAAATTGGTTTAAAATAATAACCCGTTATATGTGTGCCTTATTTTTTAATAATTGTTAATGTCCCTCTAATTACTATTATGATAATTACCAGTCCTAGTATATTTTTTTAAATGTCTGAATGAGTTTTTTACATCCTTATCCTTGGTTAAATTATAGTCAAATGCAGTGGCGGACTGGAGCGGGTGGCCGGGTGGCCATCGCCACCGGGGTCAGAAGGCCTTTGGGGGCCAATTGGTCCAAACATTTAAACAACAATTTTTTTTTTCAAAAAATGTTGGGGCCATTGAGGCCATGTAGCCACCGGGGCCAAATGATTCCAGTCCGCCCCTGGTCAAATGTTAACAATATAAATTTATAAGCAGACACCTCCAAAAATATTATCGTTACCTATTGCATAAAAAAAATCTTAATAAGCAAATTAATTGATTTTGGTCATTTAAGGCTCGAAACTGTTCTAAAAATGTTTAAGACTGCACATTTGTACCTATTTTTTTTTCAAACAATTTATTGCTTAAGGTGGAAAGACCAAAAAATATAGGTTATTTTTTTATGATTTTGTAAAAATAAATAAGTAATTGTAATCATTTAAAAGATAAAATGTATGTCAGCATAACAAGAAAATTATTTTCATTGATACCAAATATATGCTCAATTTTAACATTTAACCCAAGAACATCATGAAATACGTTCTGATTTATGAACCTCTATCCTTAAAGTACTTAAAATAATATGCACTTAAATCTTCCAAATCAAAAATTGCAAAATATGCAGTAAAATGTCTATTTTTAACGGCTAATCCTATGTAATTTTAAGTCTCGTTAGCACCACATGACGTCATTGCGCGGACCGGACCGAATTGGGAATACGATCAATCATATCTTTCTTTTTTTGTATCATGAGGAAGAGACATATTATTATGTATTGTTTTTTCGTCCAATGTTGGCCTACTGAAGTAAATTAACTATTCTAGTTTGAAAGATAATATTTGGCGCTTGCGCTTGTTTCGATCTTTCACTCACCGATTCTTTTACCGCTCGAGCAAAAATTATTTGCATCAAGGAGGGTTTGGATTAAAAAACGTAGGGCTTGGTTTAGATCACAATGATATGGGGACGATATATCTAACCAAATCTAGGTTAAAATTTTGTCAAAATCATATTATGACATGATATGCCAAACTAATGAGTAATAAAATAAGTAGACAAATAGAAATTTATTTTTGTTGTTTACAAAATTAACAAAGTAAGAATATACAGAAAGAAAAAGAAAAAGAAAAATAATTACATAAATTGCTGAAATTGGCCAGCGCCATGCTCCAAGCATAAATTCACACGTCTCTTAATATTTTCGAAAGTGTTGACTAGCATCTCTGGAGAAATGTTACCACATTCTTTGATAATCCTTTCTTGTAATTGTTCTAAATTTGCAACAGGTATGAAACCGAATTTTGTGGGTTTATCCCATCAATATGGGAAGGAAACAATTCGGTGCATTCTTTGTACTATTTGGTCAGTTAACACGTTAAGCCCCATGTGTACCACATTGGTGCACAGCATGTTTTACCTTGGACCACGTGCACCAATTTCTCCACAATATATTATCGTGTTCATGCGACCGTGGCCTCGCCAGGGACACAATTTCTGTGTTGTTATATGGTGATTTAGAGAGCTCTGGTCCATATAAAACAAAAATATGTCTTAGTTTGGCGAAACCGTCAATAATTTTTTTAGGTTAGGATATTCACCGTCCTGTCAAATATAGCGGCCTAGTGGCATCATAAAATTAGTTTGTTAGTTTTGTTTATCATTGAGAGTGCATTTTATATTGTTTAGTTTATATAAAGAACATCATATATGTAATACTCTTTGCAATATATTGCTTCATACATTTTGGTGTGTGTGAGACAATCTGGTGCACATGGTCTAAATTAAAAATAAGAAAAAAAAATGTATACAGACCGTGTGCATCTGACGTGGCCACACTGTTTTTTGCTTAAAAATATGTCAGAGCCTCAAGTCTTTATGTAAGTAGCAAAACTAACCCAATTTTAATACCAAAATTTAAAAAAAAAATGGTCTGGTCTGAGGTGAAAGTCATGCTTTTCACTCTGGGGCTTAACGTGTTTTAAGGGAAGACGAAAAAAAAACTTTTTCAACTATTTTAGGATGTCAATATCCAGCTTTGATGACCTACACGAACGATTAAAACATTCGCTTTAACGCCAAGATACATTTATGAGAGAGTGCATACATCCTATGGAAAGGTTGGCTGTTACAATCAAAATCAGGATTGACCTCCAAAAATATTTCCTTCCAGGCACTTTTTGTGCAGTTTCTGTCCTTATATATAGAACTTGTTTTGTCCCAAATAACCGGCCTTGCTTTCACCAAAGATATAAGAAAATCCATATCTATATCTACTGCCATTACGAAAAATATGATTATGATAAAATATACTAAATTAAATAATATTCCCGCCAATGAACCAAGAAAATACCTTAAGCTAGGTACATGTGCAAGCACCAATTAAATCTTAAACTCTACTGGGCATGTCTCTCCGTCAACACGGTAACGGTCGCCGTGAATTGTAGTGGGGCGTACGGTGACATCGCGGTGGAACGGAACCGTGTACACGGTGCGATGGCCTCAAATCAATACCACGTAAGTCAAAAACTGTCAAGAGACAAAAAACTTCGTAGTTATACTAAAAATGATAAATTAACAGAGGAAAAGAGCTAAATGAATACGTCTATGTCCTATACAAATGTCTAAAATGGGATGATTAGAAAAAGTTGCTGATATTTTAAGTTCTAACGAAAGTAAAGGAGTTGAATTCCGGACTTACGAGGTATTGATTTGAGAAAATCGAATATTAATTTAAATTATGAAAACTTTAAATTAATTTTTTTATACATTTAAGAATTTAGTTTTACTTCTACAGTCTTTGACAAAAATATTGTATTATCACACTAATAAAATTCAACAAAACATCACCACTATTGTATTCAAGCCGAAAAAAACCCAACAAGATGACGACTTGCGAGTTATTGAATTGAAATTTATGGATTTTGAGTTACGTGGTATTGATTTCGCGCCATTTCCGAGGTAACGGATTTTTGTAGTTCTAATACTTTTTAACAGATGACGCCTATATGTCTAAGCAAGAATAAGGCGTCAGAATCTTAAAATGGCCAATTTCGGACTTACGAGGTATTGATATGAGACCATCGATATGCTGCCTAATCCCCTAACCGTATGAACGGTGCCGGTAGGACGGTCGCCGTGAGTGTGTTCAAAATGCCTTACAGGTCATACTGGGCTAAGCCCGCGACTGCGTTCCAGTTTTTATACTTTGCTAATTGCTATAAAAATAAGAACATAAATTGTTGATAGAAAGGTAAGACCATAGCTCGGCGCCTTTACCGTCCTAGGCCGTCTCTGCTTTAGCAACAAATAATTTCTTACTCCAATCTGAGAATGTTCATTCGGATGCCCATGGATAACGTCGTTGTGTTACAATATGATTGGATGATAAAAAAAAACAGCTGTTAGGTTGGGGTTGGGATAAATAAAACGATTGGAAACAAAACAAATTCGGTATATTTTATTCTATAACATCTAGAACGGCACATTATTAAAATTGGTACAATAAGCTCTTTTTTACACTTAACACGTGGCTTTCTAAAAGTATAAAATATATAACTTTTTGCAATAATATACAGTGTGACCAGTAAAGTCCGCATCATATGGGATTTTTTTTTTATTAATAGCTTAATTCGAAATTTGACTTTGCCATCAAGTTCTGCTTCGATCGAGATGAAAATTAAACAAAAAAAAATAGTAGTCACGTGATTCGCATTATGTGTCAATTTTTTTTCAAAAAATAATTCAAAAGTGGGTTTATTTCTGAAAATAACGAAAAAAGTTATTAGAAAAAGTTTTTTAAATGCAGTTAGTTTCTAGCCCACATGCAAAATTTCAGCTGCATAAGATAATTTAGATTTTTTACCTATATTTTGTAAATTGCACCAGTTTTGCAAAATAAGACTCAACGCAACCTACATAAAACTTCTTAGTTTTGACAAGGTTTTATTTCAGATACATTTTCTTTAAAATGGCGCCATATTAAATGTGTGTTTTCTACAAAATCAAAATTGGGCTATTTAAATTTGGTCGCATGTGATGCAAAGTTTATTTGTTTTTGACCCTGTATAAGGTAACTTCATAAAAATAGTTTTTTTGAGAATGTAGTTTGTGTCTGAAAGTAATACACCTTAATATTAAGACAAAAAATAACACACTGTCATTAGTAAAGGGTTCATTAAGTGGAAAATAAATTTTAGTTTAACTTAACGTAAAGTTTATCTATTTTCAACAATTTAATTTAAAACCCCTCTATTAATTTTTTATTTTTTTAATTTCAGAAACAATCTACGTTTTCAAAAATACTTATTTTATGAAGTTGTTATCTGAAATAAAGCATTGTCAAAAGTAAGAAGTTTTATGTAGGTTGGGTTGAGTCTTATTTTGAAAAAGTGGTGCAATTTACAAAATATAGGCAAAAAATCAAAATTATCTTATGCAGTTGAAATTTTGCACGTGGGCTAAAAGCTGCATTTAAAAAAACTTTTTCTAATAACTTTTTTTGATATTTTCAGAAATAACTCCACTTTTGAATTATTTTTTGGAAAAAATTAAAATTTGACAGATAATACGAATCACGTGACTACTATTTTTTGCTTAATTTTCATCTAGATCGAAGCAGAACTTGATGCCAAAGTCAAATTTCGAATAAAGTTATTAATAAAAAAAATCCCAAATGATGCGGACTCTTCTAGTCACACTGTATATAATATAAACAAATTAAAATTATTTATTCATAATTAAATTTAAAAACGGCAAATATTTAGGAGCGTGCAGATAAAGTTGATTTACCGAATATGTATTCACTGAAATTTTAGCACAGAACCTCTCTAATACTAGTCGAACGCTCTACCAACTGCGCTACAGATACTCTGAATTGTTCCCGACTAAGTAGGTAAATATGGCCATATTAGTTTTCAACATTCAATTTTTTGTTATTGGTACTGGTCCAGTTCCAAACAGAAACAATAATTAACTAACATAGTAGCTTTGATCATGACAAACATGACATTATGACATTGGCAGGAATGATTTTTCATAATCAAAATTGCTCCTTTAGCTTTTCTTAGTAGACTTATCGGACAAATTATTTCTTTTAATAATTGTTAATAAATTATTTCTGTCTGTCTGTCACTAACGTCCAAGTTAAACTTATCTGGTTGAAAGTTTACTATTGTCTGGAGAATTTTGTTACTCTTTGTGCTACTCGACATTATGATAAATATAAAAATAAATATCGGCAATATAAAACAGTATAAAAAGCAATTTGAAAAAAATATGAAAGAAAACATACTTTACGTCCATTGATATATTAATTTAAGAACTTTAAAGGCTGATTAATTCTCTATATTATGTTTCGAATGCATAACGTCTAAACGGAGCTTTTAAATCATAAAAAATAGGGGAAGGTTGCCCATATTGGACCAATTTCCAGATTTCTTATCATAAATCCTGATAATAACGCAAAATCGATCTTGAAGCTATACCTTAGTATACTTTAGTATGTTGTTCAAATGCAGGATTTTTTGCAGAATTTTATCTCAAAGTATCTATGATGTACCAGGTTATAAAAAAACCGCTGCAAGTGTTTCAATATAGGAAACAGGTTGCCTAAATTGCACCTGGGGGTTCCAAAATTGGACTATATGATTTAAATCGGAAGCTTAGGTGTTAAATAAATAAATAAAAAATAAAATTATTGGTATAGAAAGTTTTATACTTATATTTCAAAAAGAACATCAAATTTACAATCAAAATTTCGGTAGAAGACATTCTAATGCAAAAAAAGTACCTATTAGTTTCCTATATTGGACCAGTCATAGTTTCATTTTTTAACTCAAAGAAAAAAGATTTAAGCAATATTGAAATGGTGTTAGTTTGTGACATTAACTTATTTAAAGAGAAAAATTATTTTTGCACAATTTGGAAAAATTGCCTAAATTGGACCGGTTCAATTTTGGCAATCACCCAGTGGTGCAATTTAAGCAACTGCCACTTGTTTTATAAAACCACCCAGGAAAGAAACAAGAAAAAACAAATATGGCATGGTAATAGGAGAAATGGAAGGAAAAAACTTACTTGAAAACTTCCATAAAAAAGATTTTGCTTAGAGTTTTATGGTTCTAAGGTAAATTCTTAGGAAAATCCTAAAAATATTACATTAAAATGATGTAAATTACGTTTTGGTCTATACACGCCAAGCACTAACGGCCAACTAGTTGAGTTTGTTACCGATCAAAGGTTCTAGGTGGAAGTATGTTACAGTGATGCCGGATAATATGGCACTTGTTTAGTTTCGGAGAAATGTACTGTGGTCCAATTTAGGTAGCGGTTCAATATAGGCAACCTTTCCCTAAATTGTTACAAGATAAAATGTTTTATGATAAAACACACATACTAAAATAAAATAAGTACCTAAGAAGAGACCACTCTTTACTTATAAAAATAACATTTAAAATTTTTGAGGAAAATAAAGATATTGTTGATTCTTCTAAATAGTCCTAGCTATAGCAAATAGAACAGAACAACCTAGTTTTTTATAAACTAGATAAAACAAAAAAAAAACTATTTAGTGCACTCAAATATGATAAGTCGAACCAAAGTTGTGAATATTTTTGCATAGCAATATTTGTCTTCTCGTAAAAGGAAAGGTATAAAGCAAAACTTAAATACAAATTTAAAGAAATATTCCATGCTAAAAGTGGAGTTGAAAGTATGGGAAAGAAAGAAAAAACTGAAATTCTTCCTCCACAAAATTGAATAGAATTTAAAATTCTTTTAATGGAGCTTTTATGAAATTAAAAAATTGATGTGTAGAAGTGGTACTGAAGGTTAAAACCATCATTACCCCACAAATTACTTGTTAGATAGTATTATTATTGTGATATCTTTATAATACTTCGCTAATTTTATCTTTATAATGTCTTACAGATATAATTAAAAAGTTTTATAAACATTTTAAATAACCCTCGACACCTTCTTTTTAAAAGGGTTTTTTCATCTTCCCTAGTTTATTTGTTTGGTTTAGAACCCCATTACTGACTTTTCTCAATTTACTTCATATTATGTCACTTCTACACATCAATCTTTTAGTTCCATAAAAGCTCCATTAAGGTTCTACCCCATTTTCTCTTCCGCTAAAATCATCAGCATTAAATAAATTTTATGTTTTCTGATGATGAACGTTTATACGTCCGAAACATTTAGAGACCCCTAAAGAATTTTTATTCTATTAAATTTTGTGAAGGAAGACTTTTGGTTTTTTTTTTCTTTACCTTAAATACGAATATTTTTCAGAATTTTAATTAAATTGAAAACTATGAGAATTTTTGAAAAACTCTCGCTTATTAATTGGCCACTATAGGTAGGTCCCCTTGCGGCCAACCTAGAAACTTAAGAATAATTTCTCTTAGTCACTTTTGTCAGAATTAGTTTTTGTTCCGCAAGGCGTACGATCAACGGTTTGTGAGATAAAGCCGGCGAACATTCTTTGTTGACCACTCAGTACAAACCAGCACCTATGTGTGCCCGTCTGCTCTTGGCTCTTTTCCTTAAAGAAGGTATCATTATGGCAACGCTTTAATCACTTCAATGCATTTCAAATTTTCCTTTTCAAATTAATGTCTTTTAAATTTATACGTAACCTTTTTTAATAAAGTCCTTTCTTTTATATTGGTCCTTATTGTATTCTATAAGTTACGAATGGTCTCCCTTTATAGGTATATACGTACTAAGTACCTACGTTTAATGTTATGTTTTGTTTAAAGTTTCTTGAAGAAACCTCATAACCAAGCCTTCTTTACTAGTCTTAAAGCTTCTTTATTCTCCTGAGGATGAATGTCGATGCATTCAAAACATGTAGATAAATTACAATCCATTAAATTTCTTAACTTAAATATACCAGTGGAGAAAGACTTAAAGTAATTAATTTCTTTCTTAAAAGAAAAATGGGTTTTCGTAATTTCAGTATAATATTTCTGCATTTAGCCTGACGTAAAAACAATCGACCAATTCCCGTATTGAAAATTGATAAATAAAAACTAATACTTTTTGTACACATAATTAAAAATTTCATTTACTAGCTGTCAAAATCGCATAAGTAGGTACCTTCAATCAAGAAATGTTAAAATATGTCACTGTATATTCTAATATATTTTCCGATTCAACTTTCGTATACACGTTTAATTAATTAAATATTACTGGTGATATTATTTCTTGACAGTCGTAGACCTTTAACTATTTTTAATAGTATATTAAAGTATAAGTGGATATTAAGGTCTTTAAAACACGCGCGATTTTGCAAGCACGACGGCGTAGCCGGAGTGCTTGAAATAGAGCAAGTGTTTTAAAGACCAGTTATCCACGAATACCTTACATTATTTTTTTTTATTGGTACACTTATTGGTATTTATATTACAAAAAATGGAAATAATAACTTAGTAAGTAAGTGAAATGGTCGATTTCGTGATGTGATATACCTGTCGTTGTCATGAAAATGAGGAGAACAAAAAATAACGTCCAATCTGTCACATAAGATTCATTGTTGTCACCGTTGACATTGGTTGTGTATTGCTTAAAAAAATATTTTATTTGACGTTAAAAGGTAATTCTGTCAAATCAATATTTAAAAAGTTGACATATTTAGACTTCACGTTTCACGGGTTGTTGATGTTGCCATGGTAACTTTAAAACACGCGCGTTTTTGAAAGTGGGATTTAAACACGCTGAGGCGTACTTTAAATAGGCGAAATAGGGTATTAATAAAAAAAAAAATTTTCTTGACGTTCGATAATGGTGAAGCAAATTATATATTTTGAATAAACTAAAATTAACCAATTCCAAGTAAATTTTATAAATGCTAGACAGATGGACCCATGGGGGTCCACAAATAATTTTTTCTACTGACGTTTTATAATAACCTCTTTTCGATTGTCATTATGGTTTTTTAATAACCTCCTTTTAAGCGCAGCGTGCTTAAAAAACTTTTAAGCACGTTACCAGGAGCAACGTGCTTAAAAGTAACGCAGGTAATTATTTACAATTAAAACGTAACCACAGACTAGGTATAATTTAATATTTTCTGGCAAGTGTCAATGAAACATAGGTAATAAAATGTTAGTAAAAATAAGTTTTTTATTATAAAACCTCAGTAGAAAAAATATTGTATACAATTCGTTACGAAACAATGTCTTTTAGTCACTTTGACGTGTTGTCCAACTCGGCTTTGCCTCGTTGGACAATTTCACGTCGCGTGCCTAAAAGACACTCATTTCGCAACTTATTGTATAAATAGCTATTTTAAAATGGGATCACATTAAGATAAATTTGAATGTGTAGGTATATATTTTCATTATAATTTAAAAGAATATAGAATCTTTGCAACAACCAGAGATGGGGATAACTCCCGTCAACCCATTGGACGCCCATGGTTGTAACCCTATACCGGGTGTCCACGGAAGGTGGTTCGCCCCTCTAACTTTTTTGTTTTTCATGATAGTGGAATAAAATTCAGGGGATTTGTATACGACATAAAACTGCACTTTTTGACAGGTGACTCAACATTATGGAACATAATAAACATATAACATAAACTTTCGATTTTTAAATATGACACACATTTCTTTTTTTTGACTCCATAAGACATTTTAAAGACAACGATGTTTCACTTGTCACTCTCTGTCACCAAATTTTTTTTTTAAATTTATTGTTTTATCTAAGATGGCTATGAATACCTTAAAATCACTAACCTATTTCAGTTCTTTAATCTTGGGAAAAATACAATTTTACTATTTTTGGTCCAATGCTATATGTGTTATGTAAAATTTAATCTTTAAAGTTGTATAACTCATTTTTTTTAAACCGCAACATCGTGGCTCGGCGAGTTAAGAAAAAAGAAGATTTTATTACGATTATTTTGATACCATACACTATTAGGTTTTAGTAAAGCTGACATTAAAAAACTTTAAAAAGTTAACTTGGAACTTTCCTAAAATAAAGCATCCTGGGTACCTAATAGTGCCGGGTTGGATGACGCCGATTAAAATATCTTTGTGCGTAAAGTCATGCAACTATTTCATTCCTTGTAAAACTTTTATTTTCCATATTTTTTTAAACAACAAACTAATTTACTTTGGCAGAAGCTGTCGGCATGTCAATTTTCTTCAAGGCATGATTTTGTTTTATCAGTTTTGCTGGTCACAGGCTACTTGATATATTTAAATCTAAATTTATTCTCAAGTCTCAAAGGATGCTTTATTTTAGGAATGTTCCAAGTTAACTTTTTAAAGTCTTTTAATGTCAGCTTTTCTAAAACCTAATAGTGTATGGTATCAAAATAATCCTAATAAAATCCTCTTTTTTCTTAACCCGACGAGCCACCATGTTGCCGTTTAAAAAAAATGAGTTATACAACTTTAAAGATTAGATTTTACATAGCACATAGCATTGGACCAAAAATAGTAAATGTGTATTTTTTCCCAGATTGAAGAACTGAAATAAGTGATTTTAATGTATTCATAGCCCTCTAGATAAAACAATAAATTTGGAAAAAATATTTTTTTGTTGACAAAAAGTGACAAGTGACAGATCGTTGTATTCACAATGTCATTTGGAGTCAAAAAAAGGAAAACATACCAGGTGTCCAATTTGAAAATCGAAAGTTTATGTCACTTCCGGTTAAACCGGCAGTTCCATAATGTTAAGTCACCTGTTAAAAAATGCAGTTTTATGTCGTATACAAATCCCCCAAATTTTATTCCATTATCTTGAAAAACAAATAAGTTAGAGGGGCGAACCACCTTCCGTGGACACCGAGTATATAACTGAAAAACTAAAAACATATGTTTTGTAATGTACGTAAAATTCATAAATATGTTAAGTATAAATTAAAGCTTTAATTTTGCGTGACAGAAAGTGTCACAAGATGCGATAGTGAGGTTATGCCAGGATAAAGAGTTTTTATTTAGCCAGGTCTATGTTCTTTTTAATTGTGCAAAGAAAACTGAAAATACAAATATAATCATCACTTAGGTGCCAGACAGAGTTCAGTATAGTTTGACAATAGTAAAAATAAACTAAGGTAACTAAGTACCTATGTAATTCCATTTCAATAAAACAGGAATACAGAAAATGAAAATTAATAAAATACTTCAATATGTTTAAAATAATTTTTTAGTAGATATTTTACCTACCTGTCTAGTTAGAAACATTTTTGTTTAAATAAAGAAATAAAAACAATTTTGTAAAACATTACCAATATTGTAAGGTACAAAGGTACATTACATTATTTCATCTACTGATTAAATGAGCCTGTCATACTTGTAAATCTGAACGGAATCTAAAACGTTGAGTTTAGGTTTGTTAAAAATATAAAATTTTAATAATCTCAAAAATCTGGTTATCACCGCGCCACCGTTAAAAAGAATACCTAACTCATAGTCCAAGCGATGTTAATACACGCCACTTAGTAGACTGTGAATTAAATAGCATTCTTGTACAGTAGTCGGGGTAGATTCAAAAACTGGCACAATTTCATGTTCAAGAAAATATTCAGATTCGTTCTTGTATCAGAAAAATATTTTCCACTACGTTTTTCTTTCATTGGCTAGTTTGTAATTAAATACTCGGGGTTACACCTTCCTGCTATTTACAGAACACTTTAAAGGACAATAGCGTCGTCGTCTTACCTTCTTAAAACTAATTATTTTTTAACATTATACGCGTTTATTTACAATAATCGACTAAAATATCACAATTTTTTAAGTCCATCAGTCTGATTTCCGCTGACGCAACAACACACCGGAAAGGTCTAGGTTATCCTTAACAACTTTAGAAAATATAACATTAGATTTAAGTAACTGCAAAAACTGGTCAGTCTTTCACTGCTACTGGTTGAGTCTTTTGAGGCCTCTAGGTTACCTCTGGTTACCTCTTCTTGACACCGTCCTATTGAGTCAATGTCTATATTACTCATAGGCATACCGTTCACTTCTAAAGGTGAAATACAATAGTTTCTTGATATAAAGTGAATCATAGATCCGTTGGCGAGCGGACCGTCTAAAAGCGAGTGAATATGGCAGTCACAAGGAAAATGATTCGATATCACAGTTAGTCTTTCTACTTCAATAAGCAAAGTCTCTGCTCGAGGAATTTCCAAAATGTGATTGCCTTGGAAACGCAGATGGCCGATATGTTGTTCCCAAGTAAAGTTCAACCACTGAATAGAATCTATTTTATTGTTTAAAATATTTAAAGTCTTGACGAACGTCATTTCGTCGAACGCGTCGCCCTCTACATTCCCTAAGTCGGATTCTTGGATGGATAAGTAGTTAACATTCGTAAGGCCTCGGAAAATCCCACGTTTCAGCTCTCTAAGGTCCATAAAGGCCAGCTGTAAGTGTCCCAGAGTGTCCATGCCGTTAAAACAATCCGGTTCGAGCGTTCTAATTCCGGAGGGTAGGACGATTCGGTCGATCTCGGTCATCCCCGTAAACGCGTGGCTCTCCAGCTTAATAAGAGGGTTATGTGTCAAAACCAGCAACTTTAAATTGACTGTTCCCGCAAAAGCGTAACTTTCCACCTTTTTAATTTTATTATAGCTTAAATAAATGGACGTGATATTTTGCAGACCGGCGAAGGCAAAAGGTGACACGGTCTCCAGCGGCGTGTACTGTATTGACAGGTCTCGGAGTCTCGGCAGACCTCTGAAATAATAAAAAAGATTTATTGGAATTATTTAAAATAAGTACTTTAGGGATGTACGATGTACATGGCTGGGGAAAAGTCGGGCAAAAAGTTACGTGTTAAGTTTTGTAACATAGTAACTATATTTTTACAAGGTTCATAACATTTTTTACATGGTAGTATGCGTGTACGAATGTATCTATTATATTATGATGCAAGGCCAAAGCCCTTTTTAAAAAATAATCCGTGTAATTTCTACTCTTCAGATTTTTATACAGTGTGACCAGTAAAGTCCGCATCATATGGGATTTTTTTCTATTAATAGCTTTATTCGAAATTTGACTTTGGCATCAAGTTCTGCTTCGATCGAGATGAAAATTAAGCAAAAAATAGTAGTCACGTGATTCCCATTATCTGTCAAATTTAAATTTTTCCAAAAAATATTTCAAAAATATCGGAAAAAGTTATAAAAAAAGTTTTTTTTTATGCAGTTTCTAGCCCACGTGGAAAATTTCAGCTGCATAAGATAATTTTAATTTTTTACCCATATTTTGTAAATTGCACCACTTTTGGAAAATAAGACTCAACGCAACCTACATAAAACTTCTTAGTTTTGACAATGCTTTATTTCAGATACATTTTCTTTAAAGTAGCGCCATATTAAATGTGCATTTTTCTACAAAATCAAAATTGGGCTATTAAAATTTGGTCGCATGTGATGCAAAGTTTATTTGTTTTTGACCCTGTATAAGATAACTTCATAAAATAAGTATTTTTAAAAACCTAGTTTGTGTTTGAAAGTAATACACCTTAATATTAAGACAAAAAAGAACAAAGTGTCATCAGTACAGTGATCATTAAGTGGAAAATAAATTTTAGTGGTGGGTAAAAAATCAAAATTATCTTATGCAGCTGAAATTTTTGCATGTGAGCTAGAAACTGCATTTAAGAAAAACCTTTTCTAATAACTTTTTCGATATTTTCAGAAATAACCACACTTTTGAATTATTTTTTGGAAAAAAATTAAATTTGACACATAATGCGAATCGCGAATAATTTGATATAATACAACATGTGTGAGGAGAAAAAAAACATTTACAGTTACTCCTCATTTGATTATAGAAAAACTTTTTACAACATCTACCATTCCAATCTTAAATATTCTTCTCTCCTCACACTATGTCTCACTAATATGGCACATAGCTTACTGCTATGATAATTTTATAACTTAGTTTCTGCCAATACTTCACATAGGTATGGCCTCTCGTTAGGGCTATCATTACGTTGGACGTTTTTCCAAATACTTTACTTGTCCTTTCCATCATCTTGTAGCTCCGTTTGGACTGTTCGCACCTATTGAATTTCTTATATTCCTCATTCTATTCTGCTGATGATGAATGTATATTCGAAACATGTAGAGAATTTACCCTTCAATAAAACTTAAAACCTATTTTAATATACCAGTGGAGAAAGACTTAAAGCGTCTTATTTATTTCCCTTTTAAACATACGCTCCACTTAAAGTATGGACTATTTCTTCAAGTTAAATATTCTAAGTTCGCTTATAGTAAAAAAGCCCACTCTACAATCAAAAGGTCAAAACTTTAATTTTTGTCAATTTTTTAAAATGGAAAACCCTATATTTTATATCACTTTTATAAATATATTTTGTTGTTTTACAATTTTTATTAAGCATACCCTATACCCCACTGCTTTTTGAGATACTTCATTTTTCATAGAAAAAATATCAAATATTGGTAAAAATAAAAGTACCTATGAAAATGTAACTTAGATTTACAAACAGCTCTTTATAATCTAATACGTAGTATGTTGTGTCAAGTTATCATCTCACTATATGTTTACACTAAAACAATACAAAACACTTTTATTTCAGGTTCTTTATTTGCGTTTAGGAACATTTCCCTTTTAAAACTTATAGTACAACTTGATTCTTAGTATAGGTATACCACCAAAGATAAAAATGGTGCCAAATTATTCCAAATTCAGTGAAATATATTTTACTTTCTTAAAAAAACACCTACTAAATAAATCTGTGTTCTATGTTTTTTATAGGAATTAATTAATGATATTTTGTTTCTCATTTTGACCTTTAAACAAAAATTATTGTCTTCTTTGACATGTAACGACATTGACAGAAAACTAAGAATTAAGTTATTCATAAATTTTATAGGGAAAATGTCCCAATAAACAAAACGCTTAAAAATATTTCTAGTTAGAAATCTGCTTTTTTAAAGAATATATTTTATCTGAAAGAGCAGTTCAGTACTATTTTGTATGCCCTTGCCGTTGCATGAGAGTTACAAAACCCTCCAAATGCGTTATAGTTATCACAATTTTTTTCTTATATACAGTGTCACCAGTAAAGTCCGCATCATATGGGATTTTTTTTTATTAATAGCTTTATTCGAAAATTTGACTTTGGCATCAAGTCCTGCTTCGATCGAGATGAAAATTAAGCAAAATAATAATAGTCACGTGATTCGCATTACCTGTCAAATTTTAATTTTTTCCAAAAAATAATTCAAAAGTGTGGTTATTTCTGAAAATATCGAAAAAAGTTATTGGAAAAAGTTTTTTTAAATGCAGTTTCTAGCCCACATGCAAAATTTCAGATGCATAAGTTAATTTTGATTTTTTATCTAAATAAAATTGCACCACTTTTGCAAAATAAGACTCGACGCAACCTACATAAAACTTCTCAGTTTTGACAAGGCTTTATTTCACATACATTTTCTTTAAGGTAGCACCATATTAAATGTGTTTTTTTCTACAAAATCCAAATTGGGCTATTAAAATTTGGTCGCATGTGATGCAAAGTTTATTTGTTTTTGACCCTGTATAAGGTAACTTCATAAAATAGGTATTTTTGTAAATGTAGTTTGTGTCTAAAAGTAATACACGTTAACGTTATTATGACATAGCTTAATAATAAATTATAATATAGGGGTTTTAAATTAAATCGTTGCTTAAACTTTATGTTGTTAAAATAAAATTTATTTTCCACTTAAAAAACACTTTACTGAAGACACTGTCTTATTTTTTGTCTTAATATTAAGGTGTATTACTTTCAGACACAAACTATGTTTTCAAAAATACTTATTTTATGAAGTTACCTTATTCAGGGTCAAAAACAAATAAGCTTTGCATCACATGCGACCAAATTTTAATAGCCCAATTTTGATTTTGTAGAAAAACACACATTTAATATGGCGCTACTTTTTTCAGACCATTTTATTTAATGAAGTGACGTATGTACGTAAAAGTCAACAATGGCACAACTTAATATTTTCTAATTAAAAAAAAATATATATACAGTTTGAATAAAAAAATACACTGCAATACCATTCGACCTTAAATATTCAACATAATTTATTATTAGTTTTCTAATTAAATAAGACAACTGCTTTAAAACTCAATATATTTGATTTCCAGATTACAAATTGTTGATTTTCTCAAAACTTACAATCTTTTAATGTGCCATTATTGCACCCAGTGAGCGATGTGTGCAAGGATAACACCAACGCGGTAAATCGCGTAAACGGTACCGTTAGGATGGTCGCCTTGTAAGTGTGCTAAGGCTAAGTGAATCATCTTATACCCGTCAACTCTCAACTAGCTAATAGGCAGTGTTGTCAAGTTCAAAATTAATGGATACGTGAAGTTTTGAAGCCGCCAATCAGCTATCAAAATTCATATGATTCTATGGTCATGACATTCAGAGATATTGTAAGAATGATTAAAATATTTCTTATTCAGATTTAAATGCTTTAGGTACAACTGTTGTCTGGCAATTTTACACGTTAGGGTTTTTGTTTCGTAATTTTTCATCCCTTATACAATAAAATGTACCTTCCACCAAAAGGCAGCAATCTTCAAGCTAAAACTCCTAAGACTTCGTTTTGTTTACTGGACTTTAATTTCTTTCTGCACATAATGATACCATACATACCTATTTAAGGTTGTTAAAAACGTTTGGTATTTTGGCAATGGAATATTTTAGTTGTGTTTTCTTGTCCGTATATGCAAGAAACAGCTCCATTTATCAGGAAAACTGTTTGAATTTGTCTTTACTTACTATTCCTGTAGGTAAATTTATTTATTTACAAAGTTATGTTTTTTTTTTGTAAATTGGGCAATTCTCTAATCTATTTTAAAAATATTGTACGTCAAAAAGTTGGTAATGTAAAAGTTTAACACACTGCCGGGGGGGGGGGGGGGTCGATACTTGAAACCCTTTTAATTAAAAAGTGCACTTTTTGGTCTTTCTAACAGACGTATAAAATTGGGTCGCGTGATATCGATTATCTAGAAATAACTCCATTTTAATCAGTTGCAACTTACCGAAACGCAAAGGGCTTAATCAGCGATATGTCGTTCCCATTCATTGGGAGCTTCTTTAAATAATGCAAACCTGCGAACGAATCGCTTTTAGTAATTGGGAAGTCATTTTTGTTTAAGGACACGTGCTACACGGCAAGTACAGTAGCTTAAATAAATTATACGCTATTATTAGTTAAAAGTAAGAAAGCATTACCACTAGCATTTAATCGATGGTACTACTTAATGTGTTATTTCGCTTTGGTAATTAAGGGTGAGATTACAGAAGAAGCATGCCTAAAACTTTGCAGATATGAAAATATGGCGAACTAGACGCAAAATAATTTGCAAACATTTTACATCCCAAAAACTATTTGCAAATCTGCCATTTGTACCATAGTTAAACCGTTTTACTACTTTTGGTTTATTAATATCGACAGTCTAATACGTAAAATATGCCCAAATTCATGGCAATAATTAATTAAAGATTGCAGAGGAAGAAAAAATAATAACTACTTGTTAAGTTTCACAAATTTAATCAGTTTCCTGACACGTGTTTCGGCCCTTACGGGTCATTGTCAAGAAGATACTAAATTATACATGACATTACAAAGGTAGGTATTTATATCATATTATGGTAACTATTAACATGCCATAAAGTTAAAATTAGGATTAGAAGATTGAATGGTCAACTGTGGGTTTTCCTAATTTGTAAAGGTAACGGATACATATTTAGTCTTAAATAAGTGTGCTATTAAGAATTAGGGAAGCACCTGAAGGTATTCCGGTTTGACTATTAACAACATTACATTTGTTTTTTATGGCTTTTTTGATAGCTATTGTTTCTAGTAGATTTAGTTTTCTGCTTTTATTGTGTATGTATATGGGTTTTATGTTGTTAGAGATTGAGTGATTGTCTTTGATGCAGTGATCGGCTAACCCTGTTTTTTTTTTTTTTTAATAGATGTTTTGTGTTCCTTAAACGGCATCGAAAAAGTATTTTATTTTATTTTTTTTCAAGTTAAAACTTAAGGCGCAAAAAATTAAAAACCAAAACTAAAAATGTCGATTTCTTATCGGATATCTCCGAAGGTATTCGGGACATTTACAACTTATTTTATAAAATTCTTAAGGAGGAATTCTGAAAATTATTTAATCTATGGCCAACCTTTGACCTATTTTGACTTGTTTTTTTTTTAGTTTATTATTTTATTAACTAACATTTAAATAAAATCAATACCTTAGGCACGTTAATTAAGTAATATCTAACATTACAAAAATATTATCAATTCATTTCATTGCTAATTTTGGGAGAATTGTACTTCTAGTAGGGGAGCCCAACAGAGGATTTTGGGATTTACTCAAGCGCGGCAGATTAACATATGGGGGATACCTTGCACCCTGTTGAGTACCTCTGCCATGTCTAAGCCCTCTATATAGTGCCGCGCGTGTACGGCAGCTGATCAGAATAGTAAAAAAAAATCGATAGCTAGATTTACTCGAGCGCGTCAGAATAAGGTGTGGTGGGTTAATTACATGCTAAAGAGTCTGCATTTCAATAATCTGACGATTTAAGCGTGACGTAAGGGAGTGGGAGGGTAACAAACTTGCAAAAAAAAAAACGTTACATGGACATTCTCGAGCGCGGTCAATTTTATTTTTATTTTGAAGGAAATAATTCAAGGATAACGGGAAAAATATAATTTGCCGATTACCACAAGCCGAAGTAACAAAAATCGTCACTAAGGTTTATTAGCGCGTGCAGCTGTAGTGAAGCACTCCGCGCCCCAATGTCTTTCTTTATCACTCACTTTCTCGCATCGTCCCCACACTACTTTCCGTCAGCCATCACGCCATCACAGGCTGATCACAGCATTCGTGGGATTATATGTACATGGTTAATATTTTACATTTTAGTTTGTCCAACTTTTAAAAGCCTGTAACTTTTTTGTTTTTTGAGTTAGCGTGTTCACTCAAAAAGTAGGATGTAGAACTTTTGGCCAAGTATTTATGGATTTTGTCAAAAATGACAGTAGGTGTCACATGTCACATTTAGAACCAAACATTTAATTTTTTTAAATGAGACACTCTGTATATTAGAAGCGCATTAGATGGTTCCTTTTCTTCCGATTTCAAAAATATAACACACTTATGAATTCTTCTCTTAATTCCATCAAAAATATGTAAAAATAATAGGTATTATTAAAAAGCATCAGGATAGTTATAAAACCGTTTTGTTATTATTTATATCGCAGTCTGTCACTCTTATTGTTATAACTCGTTCCGAATTTTGTACCGAAATATTTTTGTAAGTTAACCGGAAAATTTTTAAGATTTAAGAAAAAAATCATGAATTTTTTTTAAACGGTCAGATTAACAAAATCCCTTAAAATAATCGTCAGATTATGAATGAGCACGACCAGGACACCAAGCTGAACCGTCTGTATAAAAATCTGACGCGCTCGAGTATGTCAAAATTTCACTTTTTTTTTTTTGCATTTTCGAAAAGTCGCCACGAGCTTGCGTCATATCCGAATCGTCAGTCTATTGAATGGGAGCTTCCTTAGGGATCCCTTAATATCCCCTTTGAATATCTGACTCGCTCGAGTAAATATTTTTTCCACATTTTTAACCCTTCCGTACCACCATCAAAACCGGCAGATTAATGTACCTCCGTCATGAGAGTCACGTGGGGCATAGACACTATTAATATCTGACGCGCTCGAGTATATCCATGTGACTGTTTTTTTTTTACATTTTTGAAAGCCTGTAGTAACTCCCCCCACCGGTGAAAGGGTACACATGATATGGCATTTTTTCCTTTCTACCATCCAATCTTCAAGATCCAATAGGTCCCCACGACGCTCGAGTAAATCCCCATTTAGCATCGTGGGCTTCCCTACTATTATAATGAAAGACATAATAATAAAAGATACTATAGTATCCACGAAAATAATTAAAAGCGAATATTGTGGCATATTGGACAAGTGTGTAACTGTTTTTTTATATTGAAATACACAGGGATCTAAGCACAATGGATACCCTGGGGCCGGTAGACCACGACGGCCGATTCGTTCTTGTTAGGAATCTACGGGCAGCCATAACCCAAGCAATTCCGACAATAGCGGTAAGATGTATTAAAAGCCTTTTGCAAAATCAAAGCGGCCTTCAATTCACCGTAGCGCCATCTTAACGGAATTAACTCCGGTATAAAAGGCAGTCACGCTGGTAATAATCGAAAGGTAGACAACTAAATAAACCACGAAGTGCATCACAATCCAGTATAGGGTACGCAATTTGCATTTTCACCGGAACATCTGCCGTTTTGCAGATTAGAAACAGATCAACGCTGGCACCAACAAGAATGCGCGCAATCCGTTTAAGAACAGCCATAAAATACCTACATCTTACCACAAGAGCTTGGCTGTAGCGCTCCACAATTTAGATGCGGCGTTGCCATTTATCTGTTTTGAGCTGTCTTTACTTGTCACGTCCTTATAAAATAAAATGTTGTTTATGCCATAGATATTCTGTGATTTTGTTTCTTTTAAATTTATATTATGTATAACTTAGTAGATAATGCTCGTCATTGAATTTCCCTAGTATTGTACGTTGTTCTTGTTGAGCATTGGTTAAGACCATTGGAATTTTTTGATTTGCCTAATTATGTCCTGTGTAGTGGATGGCGAAATAAAGGCACTTGGAAGATTTTATACTTCTTGTATTTTTTATAATGTTTTACAAGATGGCAAATTAGCACAACTTACTTCTAAATCTTAACAACGAAAAATTATAATGAATGAATAATATCTTACTAACTTCTCTAGTGGTTTTATATAGTTAAAAATAATGAGGATTTAATTACGTTAAATATAGATTGCAATTATCTTCTAATAGAAAGTCCAGTATGACAATTTATTTACTTAAGAACAAAGAAATATTCATGTGATTCAATAATAGTGTTTACAATCATTTATCTTAATGACTAAAGGGACAATTTAGGAAAGTTACAAATAAAATATTGTTTTGCAGAAAAATATAATATTATATGTATGCTAAAAAAAATATATGTATAAATTATACACATTGCAAATAGGCACATTACACCTCCCTCCTTAAAATAAAAGTTTGAATAATATGAAAACTTTTTATTTAGTATTAATTAGAAGGTATCTTTTAATTTTGCTATTCTAGCACTACGTCTTATTGGAGTATCTTCATTTTGAATTTCACATTGTGTAGTATTTGGTAGTTGAATCTCTTCACAATGTTTTGATACTTTTCTTTTACAAATGTTAAAGGTAAGGCAGTTTGTAATTTGTGCACACTTGCTAGATGTGTCAATATGACTATGACTACATTTATTTCGTATAAACCTAAAGATCTTATATCCTATATATAATAAAAATAATTTAACAAGAGAAAGAAATATAAAGGTAAAATAAGAATTATTAGATATTTTACTAACAAAAGATTCATTTGACAATTCCTCTGATAACTCTTCTAAGTGTTTTAACTTATCACTAGCGAAATTTAGTGAGTCAGTATCAAGGTTTTTAAGAATGGGAGTTAATTGCAAATTTTCCTTGGTATTATTACTTGGTTTTTTATAGCAATCGTCATCGAATTCAAAATTGGGTATTATGGGTACGAAACTACTTTCTGAAATAATAGGTTCAGAAGAAAGCATTACTGAACTAGTATAAACTTTGCAATTTGCGGTAAGGGTTAAAATACCTGTGTTATTTAGAATTAAATTTGTTACTTTTTTAGATTCACAACTTAAGGTAATATCTGTGGCTTTTGGAAGAACATATATCCATGAATTAGGTGTTATTAACTTATGCCACATTTCTGTACTTGTGTGTAAAGTACGTGTATCACAATTTTCTGGAATTGTTGACATAACTGATAACAATTCTGTTTCGCAAATTGGTCTATAGTTTGTAAAATACAAAGGTTCATTATTATCACATATAATATTAGATTGATCTATATTTTTACAATTTTCGAGTGAATTTAACGTAGTATATACATTTCTATTTTCCGAAAGGACTAAAAATTTGATACTTGGCAATATAAACAGATATGATTGAAATTTCTGTCGGTAAACAGGTAAAGGTATTAGATTGTAAAGGTAATATTGATTTTGACTAACAAGAGGAAGTCTTAAAATAAAAATAATTCTTTCTTCAGAAAAATAGTATTGAATTTTAGTAAGTTCAAGCAAAAAGTGACTGTTTTGAATATTAAGAGGTAATGGATAAGTTGCAGATGTTGGTAAATAAGGTAAGGTTTTTATTAGTTCATTAATTAATTGTTGAGGTGATATTACGAAAGGGTGAACAGAATTTGATTTTGCAAAGAGAATAGCGTTGATTATAGTTGATATTTCGTTTTGTAGTTCATTCGTAAATAACATGAGAAAAGCAAAATGTTCTTCGATTGTTTGTTTCATTTCTAAGTTGAATATTTTATTATTTAAATCTTTTGAATAATTACTTAATTTTTCAAAATTTTCATTAAATATTTTTCTATTTTGATCTAAATTTGTTATAGTATTATTAAAGTTACTAATTGTACTTCTTACGACTTGAATTTGTTGTGATAGTAAATTAACTACATGTTTTTCATTATCTTGTACGCTGTTTAAGGCTTGATTAAAATAATTTCCGTCGTTTTCATCGAGAGTACCAAATATAGTTTTGAAAGTTGAACCAATGATGTTAAACCAACCTCGTTTTTGTCTATGACGTCCCATTAATTCTTTTAAGGCTTGTTCTTTTTGAAACAGTTCAGGAATATTTGTTTTTAATAAATTTAAAGGAGTGGTACATAAAAATAGTTCTTTGTATATAATTTCATTTTGACAAAGTTGAGAGGTTTTTTGGTAAGATGTTTCTACAAAATTAAGTTTTTCATTAAGAGGTTTTAAATCTAAGTAGCTTACTAAATTCCAGTGTCTTTCTGTTATTTTTATGTTTTTAATCTGTTCATAATATATTCCGGCAGGTTGATAAATAGGGGTGTTGACATATTGTCCAGAACAGTGATGAATATTCCATAAAGTTAGACATCTGAAACAAAGGCTTGTTTCAATTTATTTACATGTACTTTAGATTTTTTATTTTTTATTTGAAGGGTACAATTTACGGGGGAATTAACTTCGATAATTTTATAAGGTCCTTCATAATGAGGTGTTAACTTTTTAGATTTACCTGGTTTAGTTTTTTCATTTAATAAAAATACGAGATCTCCTACTTGAAATTCAACGTTGTTTACTTTTCTATCATAATATTTTTTATTTGTGATTTTGCTTTCGATTGCATTATTTTTTGCGATTTCATGAGATTTTTGCATACGCATTTTAAGTATATCTAGATAATCGTCGTAAGTATATTTAAATTCTGGTTCTTTTGTTATTGAACTAGGAATATTTGGTTTTGTACCAAAGATTAATTCGTGAGGTGAGAATTTGGTTGATGTGTGAGGTGTTGTATTGTATGAAAACATAGCGTGATCGATCCAATCATCCCAATTAGTTTGGTCTTGATTTATATAGTGTTTCAAATAGTCGGCTAAAGTAGCATGACTTCTTTCTAGTGCACCATTACTCTGGGGGTGATATGTAGTACAATTAATTTGTTTAATTTTAAAATATTTAGCTACTTGATTTAATAGTTTTGATGTGAAATCTTTGCCTTGATCTGTAACAATACATTTAGGAATACCGAATTTACAAATAAAATTATTTGCAAAATTTTTTGCAATTGTAATTGCTTCATGATTAGGTATAGCATAAGCTTGTGAAAATTTTGTTAAGTCGTCTTGGAGAGTTAAGATATATTTATTTCCTTTTTCTGTTAAAGGTAAAGGGCCAACAATGTCTAAAAATATTTTTTCTAAAGGGTTAGAACTTGTCGTAGTGATTTCCATGGGTTTTACTGTTTTATTTCGAACTAATTTATTTTTTTGACAAGATTCACAGGATTTAATGAAGTTTTTTATATCTGATTTCATATTAGACCAATGGTATGTTTGTTTGATACGATTATATGTGCGATGAAAACCCGAATGACCAGAGGTGGGGTTAGTATGATTTTCGTGTAGTATGATAGGTATGTCTGAATCTTTAGGAGTTTTAAGTATATCATGACATATTTTTACTGTAATGTTAGTGTTTTTAAAAATGTATCTAAGCATTGCTCTTATTTTATTCCAATTTAGTTTACTATAGGAAAATTGTATTCTAGGCATGAATATAATTTGTTGGTTTGTTTCTAGTAACTTGTTTTTTAATTTTATTAAAATATTAAACAAATCTTCGTATGAAATTGATTCCCAATAATGTTTATTTATAAATCCATAAAATATTGAAAAGTTATCTTGTTTTATCGTAATAAGATCTAGTTGATTTGGATTTAACTTTTTTAATTTTTCTATGTGATTAAATTTTTTATTTATTTCCTCTTGAGAAGGTTCAGTAATCTGTAAATCGCATGAATAAAATATGCATGTATTATTTTGGCAATCAGAAATTTTGTTGCTTGTCTCTTCTATATTATTGTTGGTAATTACAGTGGTTAAAAGCTTCTCATTGAAATCCTTAAAGGTGTTAATGGGTTTACTTTGTGTGTGGTTTACGTTAGATAATGAGGTGTTAGGTAAAATTTCAGTGTTATCAATCGTATTTGGTAGTAATTTATGATCTATGGTAAGAGGAGGTCTACTTAGGCAATCAGCGTTTTGGTTAGTTTTACCTGGTTTATATTCGATTTTATAATCATATTCTTCAAGAATTAATCTCCACCTTACGAGACGTGATCCTGGATCCTTTACATTAAATAACCATGTAAGAGGTTTATGATCTGTTAAGATAATGAATTGACGTCCATATAGATAAGGTCTAAAGTGTTTCACACTCCATACAATACTTAAGAGTTCACGTTCGGTAGTACTATAATTTGATTCTGCGTGATTAAGTGTACGACTAGCATAAGCAATAGGTAAATCATTAGGAGGTTTATTTTGCGATAATACAGAACCAATTGCATAATTACTAGCATCAGTTGTTAAATAAAAAGTTTGTGTGAAATCAGGGTATTGAAGTAAAGGTTCGGTACATAGCGTATTCTTTAGTTTTTCAAATGCATTTTGTTGATCGCTTGTCCAAAGAAATATGGCATCCTTTTTTAAAAGTTTTGTTAAAGGCAGCGTAATTTTACTAAAATTTTCTATGAAACGTCGGTAGTATCCTGCGAGTCCGAGAAATGATTTTATATCTTTAGGATTCTGAGGAGTTGGGAATTCTAAAACGGCTTTTACTTTATTAGGATCAGGTTTTACACCTTTATTAGTAATTAAATGACCCAGATACATGACTTCTTTTCTTAAAAATTCACACTTGTCTGGTTGAATTTTTAAATTAAAAGAGGACAATCTTTGAAAAACTTCTATCAGTCGGTTATTATGATTTTCTAAAGTATCTGCATGTATGACGATGTCATCAAGATAAACAAAACATTTAATATTTTGCAATCCTGCCAAGACCGAGTTCATTAACCTTTGGAAGGTTGCAGGAGAATTTTTTAGACCAAAAGGCATACGATTAAATTGATAATGCCCAGATGGTGTGGAAAAAGCTGTTTTTTCCGCATCTGTAGGAGACATTTTAATTTGGTGGAATCCTGACGTCAGATCAATAGTAGAAAAGTATTTAGAGTGACCTAATTGATCTAAGATGTCGGATATATTAGGTAAGGGAAAAGAGTCGCCAACTGTGACGTCATTGAGCTTGCGATAATCTATCACAATTCTCCATTTCTTTTTACCGGACGCGTCTTGTTTTTTTGGGACAATCCAAACAGGAGAATTCCATGGGGAAATTGAGTGAGAAATAATATTTTCATCCAACATTTTTGAAATTTGCCTATCTACCTCTTCTTTATGAATTTGGGGATAGCGATAAGATTTTGTATTTATTGGAGAGCAAGGAGTAGTATGAATTTCATGCATAATGGCATCCGTAGTTGTGAGCTTGTCACCTTCTAAATGAAATATATTATTATATTCGTGGCAAATACTAATAAGGCTAGATTTTTCTTCTTGATTTAAGTGATCAGTACGTAATAGATTGGTGATTTTTGAAAGCCTACTAGAGTCAGAATCAACACTGTTATTATTTTTGAAATTTGCATAATATTTTTATTATCAGAGAAAGATATGTCGTCAAGATATATTTCGATATTTTTTATTTTTACTTCCTTTTCAGTTGTGTTTAAGATAGATGTAATAGCGTGTTTTGTTTTATCTATTCTAACTATACTTGGGCAGAGATAAACGCCGTCTAAGATAGGTACATCAGGACATATACCTTCATTAATATTAGAGTTAATGACCTTTATTTTAATAATAGTTTCGCATCTAGGTTTTAATATATATTCATTGGAATTATTTTCAGATTGATTTGCGTTTTTTATTTCGTCAATTTCGTGATTTTGAATTTGGTTGTTAGATATAAGATTTTCTGAATGATGTAAAAAAGTTTCGTCCGAAAAAATTTTAAGTTTATTTTCTTGATAGTCTAATAGAGCATTGTATTTTAAGAGAAAATCATTTCCTATAATACCGTCAAATTGAATTGGAAAATTATCTTTTACTACATGAAATAGGTGATTATAGATATTGTTTCCTATTTTTAAATTTAGATAAGTATAATATAGTGTTTTATTAGGTTCAATGATATTATCGTCTATGCCTTTTAAGGTAATTGGATTATCGAAAAATTTTTGATTAGTTTCATGAACTTGGTTTAATTTAATTAAAGAAATATCGGCTCCTGTGTCAATTAAAAAGTTAGAATGATTTTGTGAAAGATTGCATGAGTATAGAGAGACAAATGTAGTTAAGCTAGGATTAATTACTGCGATTCGGCCTCTACCTTGTGAACGCCCCTCGTAATGGCCGTGGATTGACGAGGGCCTTGAGAGTTTAAAGATAAATTTTGCAAGTTAGGTAATTCAGAATTTCCTTGTGAACCCTTATCTCTAGTATTATTTGAAAAATTACTTTGATTAGGAGGACGACTATTTTGATTTTGAATTTGATTATTTTGATTTTGTTTCATTTTATTATTAAATTCGCGTTTTCTACACTCTTCGATTAAATGACCCGATTTTTTACAGTAACGACAAAATTTAGTATTTTGAGAGAAATGCCTGATGTTTGGTTGATTACGAGAAAAGTGATAAGAATTTCTTTGGAATCTGCAATTAATAGTTGTATGACCTGGCTTATTACAGTTAAAACAGAGTTTTGCTGAGGAATTGTTTACAGCTTGATATTTATGCATTTCTAATTTTGATTTTAATTCTTGTTCTTCGTTTAATGCTATAGATATTGCTTTTTCCAGTGTATTTGGGGTTTGAGATTTTACTAAGATATTAAGATCTTTGTTTAATCCTGTAATAAAAACATTTAATGCTTCATTTTTTAATAAATTAACACATGCTTCGCGCGCCACTGGAGGTAATTCAGTATCTAAGGCATTTATCAACTGAATGTAGCAATTTTCTATTTTATTTGCATAAGATATCACATTTTCACCAGGATTTTGTTTACATGAAGTTAGTTCTAATTGTCTCTGACCAATTGTCCTTTTTTCTGAATAAATTTCTAATAAATATGTTTTTAGGTCTTGCCAATTCTTAAAATCGCGATTTCTAATCATTGCTTTTGCGTTATCGGTAATTTTAGAAACAATTATTGCAAATAAAATATCTTTACATTCAGTTTTTACTAGCTTTATAGCGCTGTCGCAATTATCAATAAAATCGTGTAACTTTGATTTAGTGCCGTCAAACCTAATTAACATTTTTTCCGCAAGTTCGATGGATAGTGACATTTTGTTATAATTTAAATTTAAAACTTCGTCGAAATATTCGTTGCTTAAATCAGGGTAAAAAATCATAGAATGTTAAATACAAGACTTACAGTATAAAAAATATTTGGTTTCCGGCGTGCATCACCTTGTCCACTTGTAGCTTGTAGGTAAGGCTTTGTCCCGTTGCTGTAGTCCTGTAGGATTATGGCCTGGATTACAGGTTCCTGTTGCTGGCTGCAGCGGTGTATCGAAATACTGGGACTGGGAGCTGAACCTCGGATTTTTCTTTGATCAGGGGATCCTTCACTTCTGACACCAAAATTTTTGTAGTGGATGGCGAAATAAAGGCACTTGGAAGATTTTATACTTCTTGTATTTTTTATAATGTTTTACAAGATGGCAAATTAGCACAACTTACTTCTAAATCTTAACAACGAAAAATTATAATGAATGAATAATATCTTACTAACTTCTCTAGTGGTTTTATATAGTTAAAAATAATGAGGATTTAATTACGTTAAATATAGATTGCAATTATCTTCTAATAGAAAGTCCAGTATGACAATTTATTTACTTAAGAACAAAGAAATATTCATGTGATTCAATAATAGTGTTTACAATCATTTATCTTAATGACTAAAGGGACAATTTAGGAAAGTTACAAATAAAATATTGTTTTGCAGAAAAATATAATATTATATGTATGCTAAAAAAAATATATGTATAAATTATACACATTGCAAATAGGCACATTACACCTGGTTCCTGGTTTCAAAATGCTCGCGTTCAGTGTATCAATGGCGGTACCCTAATTTTAGAACGAAATGGCTTTATGGCAAATTTTAATTTTAGCTGTGTTCATAGGTTTGATTATTTGTTGGAGGAAAAATAAGCCTATGAGTTTTCTGTTGTTATCTGTTCCAAATTAAATACATACATTTTGGGGACTTATCGTTCGCCCTCCTCTAATATAGAAAAAAATCTCCAAAAATTAGAAATATTATGGTCTGAAATATATGTTATGCCTCTATAATTTTGACTGTGGACCTAAATATAAATTTCTTGGATAGTATACTAATTAAGGGAGCTTACTACATAAATTTTTTAATGATTTGTTCCTTACCTTCATATTATAATTATACAACAGAGCCTTGGTATACTGTGTAGGTATTATTTACATGTTTTGTTTTTATTTATTCACATTTGTTTAAGACCTTAGGATTATGTTGTGTTGATTGTATTAGCAAATAATGGCTTTACTTTGCCAATAAAAATATTGTTCTTCAGACAATTAAGTACTTTTTGAGTTTGAGTTGTTTATTTGATTTTAAAATAAAATGCTATAAGGGAATAGCCCTAATAAAACAATATCTATTCATTTAAACTAAATAAAATTCCTTATTAAATTTTAGATGTTTCCTAGATAAAAATATCATGTTATGTTTATTGGGATATTAAAAAGTGTTTTTATTTCATAACAGTAATATAGATTTCAGTTTTCAGTAGTCAATACCAGGCCCGATCCTAGGGTGTCGGCCGCCCGCGTGCATAGACCTATTATGCCGCCCCTCTAAAGAATTTTTCCTATTTTGAGTAATACTTAACGTTGACGTTGTAAACTCATCTACATGTACATAAGAGTAAACAGTTAAACATTAATAAAAATGCAAACTACAAACAAAATTTTACGGGAAAGACTTTATTTTTGGGCCAGCTAATATGTTCTATTAGCGACACCTTTTTTTCTTTTTACTTTAACAAAATAATAAACCAACAAAAATATTACTTTTGAAACAAAAATAGACATTTTATAATTAAAAATGTAAAACAACAGTATTTACCAGAAAATATAAAATAACAAAAAGTACTAAAGCATCGCGAAACGAAAAGTATATAAATCAGTCCTTCCTCGAAGACTATCTAATAATTGAACTATAAAATAATTTTTCTAGCTTTCTGAGGAGCAAATTTGTCAATAATTGCGGTGAGATCAATTTTTTCAGAGATTTCGGATTCAATAGAGGTGATGGCCAAATCTGAAAGTCTTTCTTGTGTCATATTATTTCTCAAGTAATTTTTAATAATTTTTAATTTACTGAAACTTCTTTCACCTGAAGCCACAGAAACAGGTAAGGTTAAAAAAATCCTTATTGCTAGAGCAAGATTTGGAAAACAGGGAATGAGATCATTTTTGACTAACATTTCTAATATCTTAATTGGTTGTTTTTTACCTCGAAAAATATCTTTAAATGAAGTTATTTCATTAAAGAGTTGTATACCGTCTATATCTTTCACAATAGTTCCTTCCTCCTGTACCTGTAACTTAATACTATCTAAGTCCATAAGGCTTTCATGAGGTCATCATTAGAAATCGTGTGAAACTCATACAGAAAGCAGAATATTGAATAGTACTCGGATAATAAGGTGTTAAATCTTTCATTTATCGAAGAGATCGCGTAATCAAGAACTGCAAAATAGAAAGCAATCTTAAATTGCAGAAAGGGATTTAAAACTGGTTCATCACTGCCCTCGTAATCAAATAAACTAACTTTTTTTCTGAGCTTTGAGATGGGAAAATCGGGATCAATACCTAAATCTCTAGCAAGTGTTGTTGCTGAATCGACAAATATTTTAAAATTATCATCAGATCTTTGGAAAACTAAATATTTTTTAAGATTATCTAAGCCTTTAATGCATTCCGCGATGTTTAATTTAGGATTTTGAAGCATTTTACTCAATATATCAATTCTTGATAATAAATCATGCCAAATTAAAATTGAACACAAAAACTTAAATGTTTCAAGACTTTTAATTATTGATTTAGCACCCATTTTTGTTTTCGTGTCTCTGGTGGTACCTTCAATTAAGGCCTTTAATGCGGTAATAATGTTTTTCAGCTCTAATTTTAGAGGTCTAATAGCGTTGATACGACTTTCCCATCTTGTTTTACTTAACGGTTTTACAGTAAGAGTTTTCACGTGTTTTTTGAGTAAATCCCATCGATACGGGGACGCAGAAATAGTAATTTACGTTACAAGACCGGAAAGTAGTGTTTTTCAGGTCGAGACAAGCATTTCCAGGCGAGCCATAGGCGAGTCCTGGAAGCTTGGAGAGACCTGGAAAACAGTCATTTTCGGTTGCGTGACGTACAATATTTTTTTTAAGACCGACACTTCGATATATTTTATAATCTACGCGAAACAAGTTTGACATAAAGAACAAAATTAAAAATCAACGAACTGTCACTCGACAATACATCGAAATGTTGTTGTCATAATAACGAAATCAAGGTATCTTGTATTATCAAAGAGCGATTGGAAAAACAAAAAACAGGGTGACAGTGACATTAGAGACCGGAAAAGTGACATTAGAGTCCGAAAAAGATTTTTCCGGTCTCTAATGTCACTTTTCCGCTCTTGCGATCAGAAAAACGTTATTTTCTAGACGAAAAATTGTCCAGAAAGTGTAAATTTTCTGGTCGGTTTTAAAAAAAGTAATTATATACCTCTTGTACCACATCAAAAAAACTAGAAATTTCAGCACTGGCTGGTTTGATTGAAAATCTTTAATAAATAAATCCATTTGAAATAATTTTCAAAAATATTGTTTTCTTCTTCGACGTTAATTAAAGTTATCTTTTATAGTTTGATAAATGTCACGTTATTTTTATTTCGAGAAATTCGGTAAAAGTTTTCCTTGATTGACAGAACTATCTGCGGCCTACGGCTGCCCCTTGTTTTGGCCGCCCGCGTGCGGTGCACGCGCTGCACACCTGCTAGGATCGGCCCTGGTCAATACATAAAATATCCGTACCTAATTTTTTTTCCTAGAAAAAATATATTTGTTGATTCCTAAATACTGTTCGTATAAAAACCTATACAAAAAGACAGACATATAAATGGCAACGCCGCATCTAAATTGTGGAGCGCTGCAGCCAAGCTCTTGTCATCTTACCGCCGTTGTCGGGATTGCTTGGGTAATGACTGCCTGTAGAGTCCTAACAAGGACGAAACGACCGTCGTGGTCTACCCGCCCCAGGGTATCCATTAAACTTGGATCACTGTGTATTCCAATATAAAAAACAGTTACACACTAAACTTGTCCGATATGCCACAATATTCGTTTTAAACATAATAATGTTAAAAAACATCTTACCCGATGTTTTTCGCTATACAATTCTCCTAAAATTATAAAATTCTTTGAGTTTTATTTAATGATATGTCAAATATTACGTTTAAAATATGCAGCCAATATTGATGTTTTTAAAATTTTGTGTAAAAGGTAGAAAACATAAATAAATAAATAAATAAATAGGTTATAGGTTGGAAAGCATGTTGATACTACCGCTTTAAGTCCCGTATCTCTTAACGTTTTCGTGGTACCCATATATGCAGTAGAATTTCTAACACGCTGTATGCAATAGCTATGACGATATAATCGATTATCAGGAAATAATTCCATTTTAATCAGCTGCAACTTACCGGAACGCAAAGGGCTTAATCAGCGATATGTTGTTTCCGTCCAGGGAGAGCTTCTTCAAATAACGCAGGCCGGCAAACGAATCGCTCTTGATAACTGGAAAGTGATTTCTGGTCAAAGACAAATGCTCCACGGTAGGGGGCAGTAGTTTCAAGGGTATCTCGCGTAAACCACCGGAATTACACAGAACCTGAAACAATAAATCTATCAGTGACATACCTATATTAATATTGATTGTGATGATGTATGTGATGCCATTAAAAGTCTTAAAATAAACAAGTCTATTGGACCTGATAAAATACCCCCCTATGTCATTAAGAGCCTTATTGTTCATTTTGCTTTTCCTCTAAAAACAATTTTTAATCTATCCCTTAAACTTGGTGTCTTTTCAGAGATGTGGAAGGAGGTTAAGATTTGTCCCATTTTTAAAAAAGATGATAGATCTAACATTGAAAATTATAGACCTATCGCAGTTTTGAATGTCCCAGCCAAAGTATTTGAATGTATTATTTACAATAAAATCTACAACTCAGTCTGCAGCAAGATCTCAGAGTTTCAACACGGTTTTGTGACTAAAAGGTCCACGGCTAGTAACTTACGTAATGTTTCTCAATTTATCTCTGAAAATACGTTTGGCCAAGTTGACGTGATTTATACAGATTATGCCAAGGCATTTTTGATAAGGTCTCACATGCGGTTCTCGTACAGACCTTTTGGAGCGAATTTGGGTTCCATCAGAACCTGATTACATTTATTATGTCTTATCTGGCAAATAGAAACCATAAGGTCGTGGTTAGGGGTTATATTTCTCGCCCATTTATTCCCGGTTCTGGCGTACCTCAGGGCTCAAACCTAGGGCCATTGCTGTTCCTTCTGTTTATTAACAGTCTTGCCAATGTAATCAAACGATCTAAACGATTATTATTTGCAGATGATTTAAAATTTAAAGCTTTATGCTAGGATTAATAACCTAGATGATTGCATTGCGCTGCAGAGAGACCTCGATAAAGTAATGAATTGGTCTGAAATGTACAAAATAGCTTTTATTGTAAATAACTGTCACGTAATGTCGTTTACCCGCAAAAGGGAAAAATAAATTTTGATTATGTAATGGATGGAACAGTGTTGTCCAGGGTGAATGAGAATAAGGACCTCGGGGTGACTTTTGACTATATGCTTACTTTTCGTTCCCACATAATAAATATATCTAACAAAGCATCTAAGATGTATGGTTTCATAGTAAGAAGTTCAAGAGAGTTTAGGAATGTTAATTGTATTAAACAACTCTATATTGCTTTAGTGCGCAGTGTACTGGAATATGCATCAATAATATGGTCTCCTTATTATCAAAATCATGTTTATACAATTGAGAGAATACAGAACAGAATTTTAAGATACTTGTATTATAAAGAAACTGACCACTATGATAGAAATATTTCTAAGAATCAACTTTCTGTTGGATATGATATTTTAAGTTTAGAAAAGAGAAGGGATCTTAATATGTTGCTTTATTTACACAAACTCTTACATAATAATGTTGACGATCCAAACACACTATTCAATTTGAATATAAATATTCCGGCTTATCCAACAAGAAATACAACAACATTTTATGTAAACAATGCCCGAACGAATTATTACTATAATTCTCCCGTGTAATTTGTATACTAAATTTCAAAGTGAGTGTGATATATTTTTTCTAACCTATAAACAGTTTAAACAGAAAATTTTGGAACTACTTTAACTTAATAACTCCTTATTAATTACAGATTAATATTGAATATGAATTGTATTTATGTTTTGTATCTTTGTAGTACTTTATAATAGGGTTTATCTATATACCTGTAAATGTACTTAAGACTAAATAAATAAATAAATAAATATTATACTAATTTGCTACTTTACCGTAAAACTATAATGTTGTACCATGCGAGCAAAAATTATTTGCATCAAAGAGGGCTTGGATTAAAAAACGTTGGGATTGGTTTAGATCACGATGATATGGGGACGATATATCTAACCAAATGTAGGTTAAAATGTTGTCAAATTCATATTATGACATGATATGCCAAACTAATGAGTAAGTAATAAAATAAGTAGACAAATACAAATTTATTTTTGTTGTTTTCAAAATTAACAAAGTAAGAATATACAAAAAGAAAAAGAAAAATAATTACATAAATTGCTGAAATTGGCCACCATAGCATCCACTCACACGTCTCTTCATATTTTTGAAACTGTTGATCAGCATCTCTGGAGAAATGTTACCACATTCTTGGATAACCCTTTCTGGTAATTGTTCTAAATTTGCAACTGGTGTTTTAAAAATAGTGTTCTTTAAATAGGAAAAATTACTTAATCCATAACCGTTAAACAATGTGATCTAAAGTCGCCACAGTGGAGCTTTGCCCGTGCGTCATCAATCAACGATCAGGACTCAACGTGGTTAAAAGCTCTGCATCCTTATTTATTACAGTAACAAGTTTGAATAAAAGCATAAAATAACGTCTCCAAGATTCCGCAATAATATAACGTGCTAGACAAGAATAAAACTATAAACGTCAATTAATTACTTTTTTTATTTGTTTAGTTGACTACCGTCGAGCCGAGAACGCCATTGTCAACCTTATTTTGATATGCCAATCTAATTCGTATTTTGTAAATTTGTGTGCCTTAAAACTCTTCCTTTTTTTAAAAATAGTTATTTTTAGAGCTAATTATACCCACCATCTGTCTTGGCGGTAAGTATTTATGGATTTTTATAATACCTAATTTATTTATTTTAAATATTCTAACCGTGAATGTTCTTTGAAAAGTTTACGGCAGTGGCTAAATTCCCTTAAAGGAAAGGATGTCAAAAATTTAACTTTTGCGATTTTATTAGTCAATAACACACCAAACTTTTCTAGATTTTAAGCTATAAAAATAGTATTAAATGTAATAACATTTGTTTGTCAATTTCTTTTAGATAATAGAGAATGCCGGGCAAAACTTAAAATAAATAATAATTTTTCGGGATATTCTGTAGGTACGTCAAACGGTAGGCAGGCACGTCCACTTTATGAACTTAGACTTAGTTTCGACTTTTTTCGTCTCGTAATTTTGATTTGATTCATACGATTTTGATGACGTGAAAGTGATGACGCACGGGAATAGATCCACTGTGGCGACTTTAGGTGGGAATTCAATGTCTGATCGAATTTCAATTTGGCATTATTTAACGAACGTTTGCAACAATTTCTTCTGTTCTTACAGATGGTCTTCCTGCTCCTTTTTTGTGTTCTATAGAACATGGCATGGTGGAAGTGTTAGAATAGATGGGGAAATAGTAAAGTAAACAACCGCTTATAAATATCTAGGACATGAGATTCGTACCAACAGGGATAATCAAACATACGAACTTGCTCGTAGAATAGGATTGACGTGGGCTGCCTTTGGAAAGCTTAAAGACGTATTCAAGTCAACACTTCCAATATGTCTAAAGAGGAAGGTTTTCAACCAATGTGTCCTGCCGGTCCTGACATATGGTGCGGAAACCTTAACACTGACAAAACAAACTATAAGAAAAATCAGAGTAGCTCAGTATGCAATGGAGCGATCTATACTGGGATTATCATTAAGGGATCGAGTACCAAGTATTGAAATCCGCAGACGAACCGGACGGCAAGATGCCATACAAACTATAGCCAGACTAAAATGGAACTGGGCAGGACACATCGCTAGAATGACGGATGATAGATGGACCAAGCGCATTACAGAATGAAGACCAAGAGCGGATGCATTAGGAAGTAGAGGACGACCCCCAACCAGATGGTGGGATGCTGGCGGCTCAAGACCGAGTGTTATGGATAAATTTACGGGTGGCTTATGTCCAGCAATGGACTATGATAAGCTGATGATGATGATGATGATGATAGAACATGTTTTCCTAAACACAGCCACGGTTCTTTTCAGGCAATGATAAAAATCCCCAGCAATAAGAGCAACGTTAGGAAAATGTTCGTAAAAATCTTCCATGCACAAACCCGGATTGTATTGTCACTCACCATTTACTCTTACCCCGTTTCGAAAATACGATTCAACCATGAATGTTTTGTGCTGTTCCGTAAAGCCCATTGTGTGAATTGTTCAACAAATTGCAAAAATTAGCGATGAATCAAATTAGTTGTAGCGACTGTCAAAGATGACGGAATAACTGATCGATTGTTAATTCAGGTAGTTACTGACACCCAACAGGTATTAAGCTCTACGGCTAAGCATTACCTCCTTAGATGCAAGGCCCTCTTTGATGCAAATAATTTTTGCTCGCACGGCAATACAGAAGGTGAACGACGCATTTGGCTTCCGATTCAGTTCATTATGATCCTTCTGGAGAGGATATACCTATGATTTCGTAATTTTAAATATGATTTTAAGAAATCCTTAGTTTTGAAAATAAGTAACTAAAAAAAACTATCTGCATCAATTTAAAATCAACCGCATAAACAAAGATGTAAAAAGGTACGAGAGAGTATGAAATAAATTAAAAAAAATTATAATTTAGCGAAAAAAAAAACCGGCAGCAATTAAATAAATATTATTTTGAGGGTGCAAAATAAATAATTGTTATAATTAAAAACCCCAAATTAACAATAATTAATAAAACCCTCACTTACAAATTTTAATGAAAAAAGTATTATTGTTATTACTCAGACTTACTTTATTTATGTGACCTTATTATCTTTTTATCCCGAATAAAACAAAACATTTTTTAGACCCTTTGCTTTCACAAAAGAATTAATATCGTCCCATAACCCTTTCATAAATATATTTTTCTCTTGTCTTCTGCAGTATCTTTTTATAAAACGATCTGGGTAATTATGTTTTTTGTAGGCATTTTTTTATTGGATTCTCTTTTTTAAGGGGTCTAGTTAAATACAAAAGCCGTTTTAATTTTAAGTGAAAGCTTTTGTAACCCTGATAAAAGAAAATATTGAAAATAACACTGATACTTAAGTAAAGGGTAAATTCGAATTATTTTTTTATTGAACTAAATAGGTTAAAAAGGTTTTTGTATCTCTAAAGATAAATTACCTGGCAGCCGCAAAAATAATGGTGGTCAAATAACGCAGGCCTGCATTTTTTAACACTTTAAAAGTTGATTTAAAATTTTTAACTGTTTTCTAGAAACTGCATAGCGCTGATTTCAAATCTACTTTTAGTTTTTTCGTATCAAGTAAGGTTATTTTTCAAACCATTAAGATCCAAAAATATAGAAAAAACACGATTTATTTCATTTATACAGGGTCCTGCACCTTACCTCCCGTCTTCTAGGTATAGCTCACTTATTAATTTAGGATTTTGATATTTTGCAGACCTGACCTTATGGCAGATGTATTATTACATGCCATATATTTTCTTACGTATTTGGGTGCCTCCTATATTTACCTACATAACCTTAAGTTTTATTAAAATCGATTCAGTATTATAGGCGAAAAAAAATAAATACTAAAAAATATCAGTTTTGCACCACTGGTTTTAAAAATTATTAAAAAATAAAAATAATGCCTCGTTAATAAAATTATACAAAGATACTTATTAAATAAAGTCTAACAGTCTCGTTAACCAAGTTTGACTAATACGAATTGTACAGGGTGTCCAAAGTTTAGTGTCAAACTTTGCAAACTTTAAAGCAATTTATTTTTCTTATTTCAAATAGGAACCCCTGTATATTTTTATGTCATTCGATGCAGAATAAAAAATCAAACATTTGTCCTAATTACAAACCTATCGCAATTTCTTACGCATCAAGACTTATTTGCAGAAAACTCATTTTATCAACTATTCCAACACTCATTATTATGAATAAATATTGAAGGTGGCTTTGAAAAACATTTTATTGGTATTAAAGTTTATTAAAGTGATAAGAGACTATTTTTACTTTAGTAATCTAAAAGCTTCAAATATTTTTAAACTGTTAGTAATTATTAACTGGAAATGATAATCGTGGATATAGTTATCATTTAAAATTCATTGAACTGTTCTTTCGCTTACATCTACGGCATCAGCGACTGCTGATTGACAAACTGAAGGATTTTCTATAACAGATAATAGCACAAGTCAATTGATTTTCTTTACTTCGGGCCGGTTTATTTCTCACTGGTTTTGGGTAGTTTACATTTCCCGTTTGTACAAACCTCTCTAATATGTTTTGCAGGCTCCTTTTGTCTGGATGTCGTTGTTCCGGATAACGCTGTGCGTAGACTCTCCAAAAAAGGGTTTTTCGCATGCTACTAATATAAAAATCATATCTACGAGCTCTTCTTGGTTTTAGTCCATCACAAAAACAATATAAATTACTTATAAAAGCTTAAATAATTACTTACAATTTAACAATATTCGAAACTTTTAGATTACCTACTAAGGTCAAAATGGTCTCTTTATACTTTTTACTTTAATAAATTGTTTTTCAAAGTCACCTTCGATATTTATTCATAATAATGACTGTTGGAATAGTTGATAAAATGAGTTGTCTGCAAATAAGTCTTGATGCGTTAGAAATTGCGATAGGGTTATAATTAGGAAAAATGTTTGATTTTTAATTCTGCATCGAATGACATAAAAATATACATGGGTTCCTATTTGAAATAAGAAAAATAAATTGCTTTAAAGTTTGCAAACTTTGACACTAAACTTTGGACACCCTTTACAATTCGTATTAGTCAAACTTGCACTGAGAAAATCTCCAGCAAAAACATCTTTACTGATGTATTTTTGGCTATCCCAGCTAAAATATTTGCCAAAGTTGCAAATTGACTTTCTTGTAGCAGTAAAATAAGGTTTACCACTGCCTTTTTATTGATTTTAATAAGTACTTTGTTGTTGATAATAAATATTTTCTTAAATATTTCGCAATAGCAAAATACGTAATTGTAAGAGCAAAAAACTTTTTCAAAAGAATTTTTACCTATCCTGAGAAAAAATGTTGCTGTCCCAGCAAAGAAAATTGATTAGATTTGGTATTCGGGTGTTTCCGTGTCGCCATTCGGTGTCGTTACGAGCCAGTTTCGAGTATTTCAGCCCGTCCGAGCCTGTTGTCGCGCCGTTCGCGCATCGCGCACATTTCGTTCAAGTTTAGTGTTGAGGGAGAGGGTGCACCCCAAAAGTGAAGAATATGGTCGTAGACAAGGGGAAAAATGTCGCGAGGGGTGGGGCTCAATGCATTACAGAATCATTTGTTTTTTTTTCTGTGTTTATGAGCTAGCTGTATTTTGATGGAGTACAAGAAAAGTTAAAAGTTGGGAGGCCACCTTTAAATTAAGAAGAATACTATACCTACGTTAATGCAATAATGCAAATTTGGGAAAAATGTTTGATGATTTTCCATGTCCTTATAGTTCAATACAGGCATTGAATTGGTAAGTTTTGTTTGTATAATCTTACACATAATATGCTTGTTTTTGTTTGTATTTATGCATATTTCGGTAAATCATATAATTATTTGTGTATTTTTAGATAGACACAGTTTTTAACAAAAGGTTTCCTGATTGACGTCATATACCAGTAGAAAGTTTTGTGCAGAAAAAAAGCAAAGTTGAAAGAACGAAAAATCAGCGGATACTGCCTTGAAGAAAATATTGGTAAGTTAAAACGTTTTATTTTGTATATAAAATGTTTGCATATTAAACAGGTCTTATAATAATAACTGTGATTGAAAACTAATGAAATAATTATTTTTAGACATTACTGCTAAGGCACTACTAATGTTACCATACCATATTTATTCAGCCCCATAACCATTAAAAATGCCCGAAAAGCTTGCCTATGGAGACCAAGCAGGAGTGAGGTGCAAGAAAGCTTGTTCTTTAACCCAGAGGTAAATATTAACTACTATTGGCTATTATACATACATAACCTTATTGTATAGTAACCTGAATGCTCAATGGGAGGCTTAACTGGGAATAGTGTCTACTTTTTTTTGACATTTTAAAGTCTGAACTTTTAAGTAAAATTTAATAATTGCAGTCGTGCTTACAGAATACATTGGTGTTACAATGACAAACACCGAGAAGTTGTCTTATTCTTGACTTCGCTTGGTTTCTCCCTGGTCCTTCATTTCCAGAATTTTTGATTACCCCTATTGTAGTTATTTAATCAACATTTTCCGTTCCAGAATGATCATCTCACAGAAAAAATAAAGGCAAAATGTGAGAAGCTACAACTGGTCAACCTAACTGTTCAGCCGTTCGGAGTCATATACAGGGTGATTCAAAAGTACTTTGACAAACTTCGGGAGGTAATTGCTGGCAATATTTTAACACGAAAAGTTCCTATAAACAGTGGTCCTTGGCGACTTCGTTACGGAGATACAGGGTGTTGAAATGTTAAAAGAAATAGTAATACTTTTTAAATAACTCCTTAACGAGTTATTTTTTTTTTATGAAATTTTGTGAATTAAATAAGCATCTAAGGACACTTATTTTCAAAGTACAACACGTTCGTAAATTTAACCAGTGGCGTCGGTACAAAATGTTACTATCATATTTTTTGTGAAAACTATGCTACACCACTGACTTATTTTATTTTAACTTTTTTTTTATAAATCCCCCCTTTATTTAGAACAAAAAAAATCACGTGTGTTTTTTTGATACGAGGGACGGTTTAAGCGTAAATTATTATTTTATTTGAATATACACAAATATTAAAAAATGTGTTTTAAACTGATCAACCACTCAAATATTTATTACAGTATTTTAACGAATACCTACATACATACTTACTAATAAACAAATATGTATATGCCTAAGGAAGGTATCTGACGATGCCTATTTTCTTAGTATAACACGTTTTCAGTGGCATACATATTATTTATTAGTATGTTATTTTTTAATATTTTGTATTTTGACAAGGCGGCTTTGGAAATGCTTTTTTTGTCGATAAATTAAAATATATTTGACAGTTAGTTACCACTGAGTTTTATTTCTTTAGTTTTGTTATTTTTAATGGTAACTAACTGTCAAATATATTTTAATTTATCGACAAAAAAAGCATTTCCAAAGCCGCCTTGTCAAAATACAAAATATTAAAAAATAACATACTAATAAATAAATATGTATGCCACTGAAAACGTGTTATACTTAGAAAATGGGCATCGTCAGATACCTTCCTTAGGCATATACATATTTGTTTATTAGTAAGTATGTATGTAGGTATTCGTTAAAATACTGTAAAAAATATTTGAGTGGTTGATCAGTTTAAAACACATTTTTTAATATTTGTGTATATTCAAATAAAATAATAATTTACGCTTAAACCGTCCCTCGTATCAAAAAAACACACGTGATCTTTTTTGTTCTAAATAAAGGGGGGATTTATAAAAAAAAATTTAAAATAAAATAAGTCAGTGGTGTAGCATAGTCTTCACAAAAAATATGATAGTAACATTTTGTACCGACGCCACTGGTTAAATTTATGAACGTGTTGTACTTTGAAAATAAGTGTCCTTAGATGCTTATTTAATTCACAAAATTTCATAAAAAAAAAATAACTCGTTAAGGAGTTATTTAAAAATTATTACTATTTCTTTTAACATTTTAACACCCTGTATCTCCGTAACGAAGTCGCCAAGGACCACTGTTTATAATAACTTTTCATGTTAAAATATTGCCAGCAATTACCTCCCGAAGTTTGTCAAAGTACTTTTGAATCACCCTGTATAGTGGGAAACCTTACCTCTTCAAATGTTATAGTGGTATCAGTGCTGTATCAGTATTATTATTATTATTATTAGGTGCATATAGTCCTGTTTTTGTTATTTCATATTATAAATAAGTTTCTATAAATTCTCTTTCTTTTATCGCCTGGTTGGGTATAATTATTTTTTCTTCCTTATCTTATTTTTTATAAAAAAAAAATTGTAAAATGAAACTTTTATTATTAATAGGTGCTTTAGGTTCCTGTTGTTTAATGTTTTAACTTATAACGTTCATATAAATCGTTTTTTGCATAACCTGTATTAATGTTTGGTTCTTGTAGTATTTTTTTTATATAAAGAAATGTTAATTTCATTTAAGTTTTTCCTTTTATTCCTATAAGTACCCTATATTTGAATCTTATCTTCACGGCATTAATATTACTACATGCTTAATGTACTCTATTTTATTATAGCCCCTAAATTTTCTTTTTTATTGCGGCAAATTTTATTTTGCTTTTACCCTGGGCAAAAGTGCGCCTGTGTCGCAAATTCGAGTTCATGTACGGGAACCTTGAACATTGTAAAAAATACATCAAAGTCGAAATCAAAAAGTGCAACTGCTTTAAATTTTACTTTATGTATTTCTTACAGTTTTTAAGATTCCCATACTAGCACTCGAATTTATGACACGGGCGCACTTTAACCCAGGGTAAAAACAAAATAAAATTTAATTCGAAAAAGGTTTTGTCTGTTTCTATAATTCCCGTCGATAATCGATCCTGACAAGTGATTTGTCTTCGAGCCCTGTTTCCTTCTGCCAAACTGAGCCTCACTGATGAGCCGTAAATGGCGAAACGCGTCTGGGGATGGGTTTGGCGGAAGGAAACAGACAAAACCTTTTTCGAATTAATATCTGTGGTCCGGCACTTGTACCGGTTTTGTGAGCGCACTTGCAAAATTTTCTGTTTTTACAGAATGATCCCTTTACGACTGACCTTTTCTAAGGTACCGTACTGGGTCGCAAGATGTCGCACCGGGTTCTATAATTCCCGTCGATAAAATAAAATTTGCTGCAATAAAAACAAAAACTTTTTAAGGGTAAGAAAGCACCCTCTTGTGCTAGCTATATAATTTTATTGTAGAAGGAGAGACATTTTTTGTTATTAGAAAAAGTATTTTTACCAACAGCAAAAGATTTTTAAGGTACAAGAAATATCCTTTCTTCGCTAAATAATCTTATTTACTACTGCAAAAGAGACGTTTTCAAGTACAGCCACGTTACTTTTTAAAAATAGCAAAATTACTTTATAGCTATAACAGAATTATTCTTGCAAAGTGGTTTAATTACCACAGCAAAGTATGTCCAGCAAAGTGCATTCTCCTGGTATAGTAATGTGCTTGGCTGTCCCCTATTTAGCAAAATATTTTAGCTATGGTTGCTAAAATTTTCGCAAGGAATGAAAAGAGATTTTCTCAGTGTGGTTAACAAGACTGTCAGACTTTATTTAATAAGTATCTTTGTATAACTTTTTATTAACGAGGCATTATTTTTATTTTTTATTAATTTTTAAAACCAGTGGTGCAAAACTGAAATTTTTTAGTTTTTATTTCTTTTCGCCTCTAATACTGAATCGATTTTAATAAAATTTTAGGGGTATTTAGGTAATTATAGGAGGCACCTAAATAAGTAAGAAAATATTATATCATTATGGCATGTAATGTAAAAAAATGCATCCTCATGACGTCACACTTTTTTGGAACACCCTGTTTGAAAAAAAATATTTTCCTAAAATGCGCTTCAAGATACACGTAAGGTCTGCAAAATATCAAAATTCTAACTTAATTAATAAGTGAGCTATAGAAGACGGGAGGTGAGGTGCAGGACCCTGTATATAAATTATACACTTAGAAACTTTGAGAAATAGTTATTTATTCTTCTTTTGATTATTTTCATGTGCTATTTAGTTAAAGAAAGATCTCTTCTCAATGTCCAACTGAAATCGGATATAATTTTTGTGTCACAGCGCCTCTGGTAATTTTTTTCATCTCTTTAATAACTTGATGAAATCTTTCACCTTGCTCTTCACTCACGTTCCTAAGATTTTCCGGTAAATAGTCCAAATGGGAACGTAAGAAGTGAATTTTTATACTCATATTGCAACCAAGAATCCTGAATTTTTCCAGCATATCTTCGACGATCTCAATATAGTTTGTTTCTTTATAATTTCCTAGAAATTTATGTACCGGGTGAACAACTAAGAATGGTCGTCGGCTATATCTCAGAAACTAGAAGTCATAGAGCTTTAAGGTAAAATATTTTTTAGTAAAAGTGCCCAAAAGAAAATGTTGGAAATTGTTTTCGAGTTTGTAAAACGTCCGCAAGGGGGCGTCGCAGTTATGACCACTGCAAATATTTAGATTTTCTTCGTGTTTTGACTAAATAAGAGGTACCAAAAACATCTTTGTTTTAATGCATATATATTTCTTTATAAATTTTATAATTCACAAATTTCTCTATCTAGTGAAATAAAGTGGTGGGGGGAATTCAAATGTTTTTTTACATAAACTACGATTACTCCCATTTGGCATAACCGATTTTAACTAACTTGGTCTCATTTAAGAGAGGAGTATTTTATTTACAAATTGTGCTTTTTTTATATCCTTTAACTTTACCTTCGCCACTAGATGGCGTTAACTGAAATATAAGCGAATATTAGGCTTTTTCGCGACAAAGTTGAATACAATGATAGGTCTGTTTTAACAGAATCAGATGGAGAATTAAACTCTTAACATTTTCGTCAAAACCTCATATTCATATATTTTCTAGAATCGGAGTTATTGACTAAAATAGACTAATATATCGTATTTTTTCGTTTTAAAGGCCTTTTAGTCATATATGGGATGCGTTTCGCGCAATGAACAGACAGTTACAAAAAGTATTAACTATCACAATAAAAAATATGATTGAAAACTTCTACCTATATTTTCACAATTTACTTCTTTAAAATCGCACACTAAATATTGGGCGGCCCAAATGTTCAAAATGACGTCCATCATTATTAATGCAAGCCTGCAACCTCTCCTGCGTGCATAAAACAGCAGTTTCAATTTCCGCAACTGATATATTTCCTACACACAAAAAAATCTAGTATCCAGTTGAACCTAAAAGTTTCAAACTGAAACTATCATAGACATAAATAGGAGCAATGCTAAAGTAAAATTAAATAGAAAATACCTTAGCATCACAATATAGTTTTAAATTAATACTACATTCTTTTAACTTGACTCTACTTTGGTTTTAGGGTAATAAAAATAAATGATCAACCTATTAATAATTGAAGTTGCAGATATAGTATACGTTAATATTGGCTTGATTCAAAGTATTCTAAAAATGAATATTCTTTATTTTCATTTTAAGTATGAGTTATTATTAAGTTGATTATATGAAGTTGCATTTGAGCACATATTTTATTTGTATCTTCAATTTGTGACTATCCTACATTCTCAGCGAAACTAGACTAATCAATTTATTATCATCTTAAAACTAGTTTATTATTAGATAGAGTAAAATTTAAAATCATATAGTTTTTAAACAGATAGATCTGAAAGGACTATATTATTAAGGTCAGATAGGATAAGCTCACCGCAGTCAATAGAATTGTACATTTCAAGTTAAAATGTCTTTGTGACACCATGTGTTGCACACCTATATCAAATATTATTGTGATATTACCTTAGGTATCTGATTTGAATATAGCCCTAACTGATAACGTGATAACTGATAAATAAAACAACTTTTTATTGCTTTTGGTTTTATTAAAAAAAAAACAGGTAACCAAACAAGTAACAAAAAACCATAACTATAACGAATATAATATTTTAAGTTCATGTGTATGTAAGATTCACCTTGCACCCTATAAACCATCATTGGAAATGGAACAGATAGTTTTCTTATATTAACGGAAATTAAATTGCTATTGCCAGTTTCGTTACAAATTATTTTATGTGCGCGAAATTGTTTATTGTAATTACTAATTTGTACAAAGTTGCACAAAAAGTGTACATGTCTGTCATCATTTTTATTGATAAGAATATGTTGAATTTGGCATATTTTCGGTACCTTATCTGTAGTGTATTCGTGTATTAGAACATAACACTATCACCATCACACTATTACACAAAACGCGCAAAATAGAACATACACTACCAGCATCGGTGAGCATCGCACGCGACGTCTGCGTGGATGTTAAAAAACGACTAAACGTATTTCGGTCGTTTTCTCGCAGAACAAGAGGTCACGTGATGCAAATAGCATCAAAGAAATAATAAGGGTTTAGATTTTACTCAGTTGAGTATAGAGACTGTCTTTGTGCTCGCTGTGAGAATACAAATTTATTTTTATTTTTAAACCCATCATAGTATATTTCACTTTGACCATAATACTTCTTTTTAAAACAAGTATGAGATTATTTTGTTATGATGATGATGTAATCCCTTTATGAACATAATTTTGATTACCTTGATGATATAATTTAAAACCAGTAGTAGTCTAAAAATGTATATATTTTAGGCACAAAATAAAGCAAGTTAGTTTTAAAATAAGGCTATTAATTTGTTTGAGCATTACTATAAGCTTGTTTTGAGAGTAGTTTTTTTTTGTGTGTAACGCCGCTGTAATTTTCTCAATCATATTTTCTCTGGTTGTAGGCCGGTTGTCAAAAACAATGTCCTTAACCTTTTCCACAAATAAAAATCTAGGATATTGCGGCATTCGAGGGGGGGAGGGGGGGGGGGGGTAAAATCATTGGACCCGTTTTCTTTGACCAAACTCTCACTGGCGTGGTTTATTTAAATTTTTTAGTAAATGAGCTGCCGCTTTTTTTAACTTGTAAATAAAATACTCCTCTCTTAAATGAGACCAAGTTGATTAAAATCGGTTATGCCAAATGGGAGTAATCGTAGTTTATGTAAAAAAACATTTGACTTCCCCCCACCACTTTATTTCACTAGATAGAGAAATTTGTGAATTATAAAATTTATAAAGAAATATGTAAGCATTAACACAAAGATGTTTTCGGTACCTCTTATTTAGTCAAAACACGAAGAAAATCTTAATATTTGCAGTGGTCATGACTGCGACGCCCCCTTGCGGATGTTTTACAAGCTCGAATACAATTTTCAACATTTTCTTTCGGGCACTTTTACTAAAAAATATTTTACTTAAAAGCTCTATGACTTCCAGTTTCTGAGATATAGCCGACGACCATTCTTAGATTCCTGCGATCACACTCGCACAGGAACCTTGGAAATTTAGTAAATCCAGACGGCTGACCCAAGAGAAGGCTCTAAATTTTTAGTAAATCTTTACACACTTCCCAGTTGTGATTGTCATATTGTAATCTTAAAAGTAATTCCTCTAAGTTTCCATAGTTTTCGTTTAAATGAACTGAATGGCCGACCGAAACAGAAGCAAAAACATTGCCATTATATAAAAGAACAGCTTTAAGGCCCCTTTTTGAAGAGTCGATGAAAAATCTCTAGTCAGAAGGTGGGTAGGTACTCAGGAAGCTCCGAGGCAAGTTACTAGATCAGCAATTACTTGAAGGTAGAAGGTAGTCTCTGGAGCAAGCAAATTCTTTTGTTTCAGCCTAGATCCCAGTACTTCAGAGAGGTGTTTTGAAAGTCCCAAATATCTTACTAAATCATTCAGATCGGCTTGTGAAAATAGTTGATGTTGGTTTTGACCTGGGGTTGATGGTTCAAAATCACTATTAATAGTCTGTATGGAGCCAGAAGTTGCGTAGTTTTCAGTATCTTCTTTTAATACGTTGGGGGGTATAATAGGTATAGGTACATCATCACTGTGAGGAACTAGTCTGATAGGTGATTTAATATTGTTTCGGTACAAAATATGTTTCAAAGATTTTCTATTATGCCCCGTAATATCACAAAGACAAAAGTAGCAACCATGAGGATTTTGCGGTTCTGTCCAAACCATCGGTATATTAAAAGGAAGGTTTTTTTCTATTCCTTTTGGCCCAAGCAACGTGCGGTGCCCAATCTTTATTTTGATCTCCTAATTTGATTTTGAAATAAGCATAATATGTATTTTACACAAAGTCACCGATTGGTCTCTTAAACTTTTTTAAGACGAAATATCCACAAATATAACAAACATCATGTGGTTTGTTTTTGCAACACCGGCTAGACATATCTTTAAGCAATGTATGTCAAAAAACACGCACAAAAAATTAATTTTGCTTGTTTACTGATCAAAACTCAGAGCTAGAAAAAACTAAATGACATTAAAATATAAATATTGTTTGCAGTGACAAACTTAAAACCCTTCTTCTTCGCAGTACTAATAAAGTTAGGGCATAATAAATAGGATTTAGCAAGTCAAAATTCCCGAAAATCTTGTCCAAATTACCATAAATTTAGCAATTAAGACATATAATAAAATACTTATCTTAAGTAATGAGAGTCTACTTAATAAATTTTTTGAAAAGCGCCACCGAAAATCATTTTTGGATTAATACCTAGAATTTAAAGTACTACATTTATTTTAGAATGTATTAAAACGCCTATTATAAGATGTTTTTATATTTTTTGCAAAATTCTGTGGTGATGGAGACCAATTGAATCGTTTATTGTTAAAAGACGCCAAGTAACATTTTCGGGCATTTCCGTTTTTTGTCGGAAATACACATTTAGTTTATAGACGCATCGTTTAGTGCAGAAAGAAACCAAGTACTCATATCCGATATGCTCTTTTTCGATGTGTCACTCAAGCCGTTTGTTGCAGAAATAAGCCAAGTACATACAAGTAATACAAGTTAAACATTTTCTCAATTTCGAAAGCTAAACGTTTCTTTCATTTACTGAAAAGTTTGCAAAATGTCACTTAGCCTGTTTTAATAATAAGCGATTCAATTGTATTTTAATTATAGTTATTTGTATAATAAAAATGAGCCTAACAAACAAAAATCACGTCATCACAAATTTCACACAGCAATAATTTAAAAAAAACATGTTACAATGGCTACAAAATTTAATATCATGTGATGTCCTAGCTAGGTTTCAAGTCAATTTTAAAGTTTTTAAAATAAATCAGCCTTTGCCGGCTAGGCAAATAACTAAGTAGATTTAACCTTAGTTTATGGTTGAAATGCATGTTCGCATATTATATATTAACTTGCGTCTGACTTTGCATATTTTGCTGGCAATGTGTATTCAGCTGAATTACTTTAAGTAAAAATCCTTAAAAGTATATGGTAATAAAGAAAACTTCTACTCCTTAAGTATTTTTAAAGAATATATTTTTAAACCTGAAAATATGAAAAGAACTTCACCTTATCGAAATATTCAGTGTGTACATACTTTTAAAAATTATCCACATTATAGTAAAGTCTTGTATAACAGTGAACATATTATTGGATCTTCTACCTTAAATTCTTTTTTTTGGAAAAATAAAGAAATTGTTGATTCTTCTCAATATCGCCCTCTAGCTGTTACAGCGGAATTCAGAACGACTTCCTGTTTTTATAAAATTAATAAATAAAAGATTTCCTATTTGGCGAGTTAAAATTTGTCAAATTCCGATAAACCAAACCAAAGTTGTGAATATTTTTGCATAGCAATATTTGTGCCCTCCTACCCCCCCATAAATAAAAAGGTAGAGCAAAAACTCATAAACGAGAGTTATCCAGAATTTTCATTAGATTAAAATAATGTTACCTTTTTTTTTATACATGTTTACTATGAGGATTTTTTAGTAAGATCCCCAGTTTTAATCCTTAACCCATATATGCCTAAGGAGGGGGTTCGATGAATTTTCGAAAAAAAAATATGTAAACTTACTAAAAATAAGACACAGTGAAGATAATTGTTGTTTATATAAAAAAAAGTTACATAGGTTTTTGATTTTGAATATGTACTTACTATATGTAGGACATTAGGAATATATACAGCTATAATATTATGGATTATGATATAATATAAAACACTTAACATGTACACCAAAGTCACATTTTCTACACCTGGTTGTGGTTTTCGTATGACATTGAGCACATCGCGTTTGTTTGTCCTGAGGCATGACTAGATGATCCAATCGGTCATACCTCAATGGTAGTATCTGACGAGATCTACCTCGTTGGTAAACATATTCTTTTTTATTTTGCTCAAGGATAGTGATAGCTACGCTTCTTCTGAAAGCTAGCTGGTCCATTGCATTACCTCTTTTCTTATAAATATGCCAACCATTCGTTAATGCCATGTCAATACAGTGGGAGATTAAAGAAAAATACCAATATCAACAGTTATAGAGCTATTTTTTTGTTGGGAATATCGATTAGTTTCCTCTACAATTTTTAACAAAATATCGTTATCAAAAAATCAAAGAAAAGCTCGATAGGGGTTTGATCTGATTGCACAATATCGGAAGTATCCAAGGGAAACGCATAATCGGTAACTTGTAGATCTTCTTTCACATAACTATAAACTGTTTCTTTTTTCAAATAACGTTCCCTTTTGTTATTACTTTCACTCTTCTTCCTTTTTCTAATTTCGGAGAGTGGTATTTCATCTTCAGAACTCCAGTCCTCTTCTGTGGTTTTAGAATTTATCTCAACCTGGTTTTGCATTTGACTAGCTGGTAAATTATTAATGTTCATTTGGTCCTCATCGCCGGAATCCTCATTAGTTATGGTACCACATGCGTTATTAGGTGGAAGCAAGGTGATTGAATCAGCTTCAATGTTTTCATCCTCTATCATAGCTAGTGCCTCATGAAACGAAAACCCCCTAAAATAAGCGAAAAACTCGTAAAATAGTATATAATTTTTTAAATCATTGAAATTGTAATATTGTAAATAGATTATTATCTAAAATGTACCCATAATTAATAGTCGCTTATTTTCCTAATGTACTAAATATAGGACGCGTGAATCTAATACACGGTAGCTCACAGCGATAAAAAAAAATTCAATAAAACCATCAGAAAATATAAACTTTAAGTTCTTATATGACATTTATATATAAACAACTCATATCACTAAATTTATTTTAGTAGAAATTTTAGCTTACCTTGCAAAGCGCACTCCAAACGCAGCCATTACAAAAAGTCTATAATGTACCGTCACAGTTTCGTAGAAAGTCATAACAAAAATAGCATGTGCGATCCGTATTCCTCCGATCCAAGTTGTTCACTAACGATAAATGACACCCTGTTTCTTTAAATTACATTGTTGGAGACAGGAATCGACAAGTTTTAGGTGTACTACATATAGGTCATTAGGCATAAAAGAGTTAATCGCATTTTAAAAAGAGTAAAATCAGTTTTTTAAAACACTCGCAACTTTCCGCGCTTTCCTTGGAAGAAAAATGCAGGTGAAAGGATTGGGTCTATTATAGTATCTTAGCATGAGATATGGATTTTCCCTTAACGGAGGTTTTGATTACTTAAGGGCATCAGTCAAAAAAAAATCTGTAACAAATGTTTCGACCAGTGCCGATAATTGGAAGTTATTTTTTATTATACAGGGTGTTTTTTTAAGGTCGACGAGCGGCCATATCTTGGAAACTACTGGGCATATAAACTCAGGAAAAGAAAAATGATAATTAAAGTGGCCATGAGAAAATTCTGGAAATAATTTTTAAGTTCCGCATTTTGCCGCAAGAGGGCGTAATTGAAAAGTAAATTTTAAAATTTTACATAACTCCGAAAATTCTACATTAAGGTATATGTTTGATAACACCATTTTAAAGCTTGGACAATTATGCATCATTTTGGTCTTATGCTCATTGGCGTACCGACTTTAATAAGAGTGGGGAAAGCTGTTGAAAGTGTAATCATTTAAATCGCTGTAACTTATAAAAGACTTATCCGATTTTAGCAAACTAAAGACTGTTTGGAAGAGAAATGTATGCACTTTCACCAATCGTATTTAGTTGTCCATAATAAATCTCAAAAAAAATGCTAGAGGGCGTAATTTGCAATAACAATACATTTTTTGATTTTACTCCGAAAAAATAAATCATACGGTATAATTAGGATACAATAATTGAAAAGTAGATGAAATTTGCCAGAAAAGATGTGAAGACCGCAGTTCGATATCTTTGTTCGTTTTAGAGTTATTGCCAAAACAATAATTTTTAATACAAATTGCGCCCTCTAGCAATTTTATTAGAAACTATCGTGTACCAATAGATATGAAAATTGAAGGTACTTCCAAACAAGCTTAAATTTAGTAAAATCGGATAAGTCGTTTAGAAGTTACAGCGATTTTAATGTTTACACTTTCAATAGCTTCTCCCACTCTTATCAAGTGAAAGTGTTAACATTAAAATCGCTGTAACTTCTAAACGACTTAACCAATTTTACTAAATTTAAGCTTGTTTGGAAGAAAAAGGTAAGTACCTTCAATTGTCATATCTAATCGTACAAGATAGTTTCTAATAAAATTGCTAGAGGGCGCAATTTGTATTAAAAATTATTGTTTTAGTAATAACTCTGAAACGAACAAAGATATCGAACTGCGGTCTTTACATCTTTTCTTGCAAATTTCATCTTCTTTTCGATTATGGTATCATAATTATACCGTATGATTTATTTTTTCAGAGTAAAATCAAAAAATGTATTGTTATTGCAAATTGCGCCCTCTAGCATTTTTTTTGAGAACTATTATGGACAACTAACTATACGATTGGTGAAAGTGCATACATTTCTCTTCCAAACAGTCTTTAGTTTGCTAAAATCGGATAAGTAGTTTATAAGTTACAGCGATTTAAATGATTACACTTTCAACAGCTTCCCCCACTTTTATTAAAGTTGGTACGCCAATGAGCATAAGACCAATATGATGCATAATTGTCCAAGCTTTAAAATGGTGTTATCAAACATATACCTTAATGTGGAATTTTTGGAGTTATGTAAAATTTTAAAATTTACTTTTCAATTACGCCTTCTTGCGGTAAAATGCGGAACTTAAAAATTATTTCCAGAATTTTCTCATGGTCACTTTAATTGTCATTTTTCTTTTCCTAAGTTTCTATGCCCAGTAGTTTCCGAGATATGGCCGCTCGTCGACCTTAAAAAAACACCCTGTATAATTATTCCCGAAAATTGTAAATTAATAGCTTTTTTATTAAATCTTAAAAATAACCAAGATAGTAATCTCAAAAAATCAAGGCTTTAGTGGGGTTTAGTAGCATATGGGGTTGTTCTATTAAAAAACGCCTGTTTAATACAGCACATTTAAGGCATTTAAATTTAATTTTTTTTAACACGTTCACGACCGCTATTAAAAAATTTGACATTGCCAGAAACCGCCTTAGGAGAGAATATCAACACCTGTTTTTACATAAATATTACGGTTATGTCTATAAGAACGATCAAATCCTGAAACCGCGCGGCACAGAGATGTGCCAGACATAACCGGAAACTATAGTCAAGGCGCGTCCATCGCCGCTAAACCGTGGTGGAATTATTTGCATTTAAACGCAATAGGATCGATGGCACATATATGTGACAGCAGTCTCTAGGAAAAACTATTCGTCACATATATGTGTCGTATGGTCGTGAACGTGTTAAGCAGCCCGCTAACGAGCCAGTGGATATTTCAATATCATCAATGATTTTAGGATTTAGTTGTAGTGAGCATATTGTATTTGGACTGTTTACTACCAATACCTCCTATATACACTTTTGGTCAAAAATGAGTTAGTTACACCAATAGGTAGACCTTTGTTAAATCTTTGGAATAGAAATACCTCCTAGTTACTAAGATTCATATTTTCGCGCCAGCGTTCAAATGGAACTATCACCAAACTACACAAGTCTCATACAGTTAGTGTAAGCAATACCTCCTATCTCCCATTTTGTTGTGAACGGTGTTGCGTTACCAGCTGGTAAGTTTCATTTGATTACTTGTTGTTTTATGTATTTTTTTTTGTTTTTCCGTTATAAACTAGTAATTTATGTTTCTTGTGATCTGTAATGTAATAGTTTTAATTCGAACATGCTGATTTATTTGTTAAAATAAGTAAATCAAAATTCTATTGTAGATAGATCTTTCCGTTCTATAAAAGTGAAATTATCTATTATGATAAAAGTTAAACAGTTTTTTGTCCCTCCTGAACATTTTTAGTTTTTACACTTAGGAGGTATGCAATCGATTAATGTTTATGAATTTCGTAAAGTGGTCAATCACGAGATGACAAAATAGCTACATTATTGTGATTCTTAAAATCTACATCCTTCTCTATTCCCGTTGCCCAAATTCGTTGGATTGTTGAACACGAGTTTATTATTAATGTTTTCACAATTCCTGCTTTATTATATCTACTTACCTCATAAACTGCGTTAAAGGGTAAAGAAGTCTTCCCAAATGGTAGATGCTGGCCCACCCGGCATCGCCCGGTGAGATACCATTGCATCGGCTTAGGCGGCGTGAAGTTGCTCTTGAGTTATTCTTTGAGTCAACGTTTCGTCGCTGTGCCGATGTTCCCGGTTTCCAGGGTGGGAAGAAAAAGCATGATGGAAGCTCCAGGACCAAAATACTCCGGAGGTAAACTCGCCCCCCGATCGGATCTCCGGGTGGGGGCTGATCCTGTAGCCTCATCAAGCGATACTAACCGAACATCCACTGTCTCCGACAATATATTGGGTTCCCCTAACAACACTCAACGGAGAAATAGTGTGGCACCTACAGTTGCTGACACACCCAAAAACAGCAGCTTCAAAATTGATTTCTGCAATATCAGAGGGCTTAATACCAACATCAATTCAGTCCACCAGCACTTACAAACATCCAAGCCCCATGTGCTCGCACTGACCGAGACAAAGGTCAGATCGTCAACGAACACCGTCAGCTATTTATATCCTGGATACGATTTTCATTTCCGATTTAGACGCAACTTTGGGGTCTGTCTCTTTATCCGAGATGATCTTTGCTGCCAACGAGAGGACACACTTGAACCAGCAGAGTTTGATGTAATGTGGTTTAAAATATCAACGCAGAAAATCACCAAGTTTATCTGCTGCCTTTACCGTCCTCCAAGTGACACCCATTACAGAGCACTCTTCTCGTCACTAGCAATCACAATTGACTTCTTGCAAACCAACCATCCTAATGCCGAAGTCGCTATCTTTGGTGACTTTAACGTCCACAATATCAACTGGCTCAAATACTCAAATACCAACGATGAACAGGGTCGTGAGGCGGAATCTTTTGCGATCAGTTCTGGTCTAACTCAACTCGTGGAAGAACCAACGCGAATTCCAGACCGAGATGGAGATTTTGCTAGTCTTTTAGATCTCTTTTTGACATCCAACCCTGACCTATACACAGTCACCGTTCATCCTCCATTAGGATCTTCCGATCACAAACTTATTTCAACTCTAAGCGAGCTGCCAATTTGTTCTGAACAACCTCCTAAACCTCGTAAAATTTGGCACTACACATCAGCTAGTTGGGAAGACCTAAGGGACCATTTTCGCACTTTTCCTTGGCTGGAAGTATGCTTCTCTTCAGATGATCCATCCGCTTGTGCTCAAGAGGTCTCCGATGTCATTCTTACTGGCATGGAAGCCTTTATTCCTTTCTCCAAGAAGCGCCCTTCAAATGGCAAGCCCTGGTTTAGCAAGAACTGCGAGCGTGCTGTCAGAGCTAAAAATCTAGCTTACCGACAATGGCGTAAAAATCCTACCGAGGTGAATCGCACCATCTTTGTTACCGCTCGAAACCAGTGCAAGCAAACGATAGATCAAAACAAAGAGGCTCACAACATGAGGATCAAAAATAAACTTCTCGCCAGTCCTAACGGATCTAGGTCCTTTTGGTCAGTCGCTAAGGCCGTCAGTCAAAATTTTACCAAATCAAATATTCCACCGCTAACACGTTCTGACGGCACAATAGCAACCACGGCTGAAGATAAAGCGAACTTACTCGCAGAACTCTTTGCTTCACACTCCACGGTAGACTTTCAGGGAAAAACACCCCCGAACATTCTAGCAGTTCGATCGGAAATGACTGATATCGTATTCCGTCAGCGTCCTGTCAAACGAATTCTGAAGGGGCTCGATGCCAAAAAAGCTTCTGGTCCAGATGAAATTCCTATTATAGTGCTCAAGAAATGCGCCGATGAACTCACACCAGTATTTTGTAGACTTTTTAACTTATCCTACAAAAAAGGAATATTTCCATCTTGCTGGAAAAAGGCGCGAGTCCAGCCTATACCAAAGAAAGGCAAGAAAACCCTGCCAAACAACTATCGACCAGTCGCATTGCTTTCAGTTATATCAAAGGTGATGGAGAAAGCTATTAACCAACAACTTATAAAATACCTGGAAGGCCTTAAAATTATCAGCGACCATCAGTATGGTTTTCGTAAGTCCAGATCAACAGGAGACCTGCTAGCCTATGTCACTCATCTTTGGAGCAACGCAATCGAACATCATGGGGAGTCCCGGGCTATTGCACTGGACATCTCTAAAGCCTTTGACCGTGTCTGGCACGAGGGGCTCCTAAGCAAACTGCGTTCTTATGGTATGCCCGGTCGATTTTGTTCATGGTAGTCTAGCTTCCTCAAGGACCGCTCTCTGCAAGTGGCGATTGACGGGTTTCTCTCAGACACCTTCACCATCAATGCTGGTGTTCCTCAAGGGTCCATATTATCTCCCACTCTCTTCTTACTGTACATTAACGACCTTCTAGCGAAAACAGAAAATCCATTATATTGCTTTGCTGACGACAGCACACTTATCTCATCTTTTACTTTGAAACCTCAAACATCGGCTACTGACGCACATCTTCGCAGACAACATGAGGTATCACGCCTCAATAAAGACCTGGAAGAAATTTTGTCTTGGGGTGACAGTAACCAAGTCGAATTTAACGCTCAAAAAACCCAGGCTGCAGTTTTCTCTAAGAAGGTCAACATTGCAGAACCCGATATCGTTATGGCAGGACACGCAATTCCACTGACTTCGTCTATTAATTTGCTGGGTGTCAACCTGGGAGGAAATATGTCTTGGCATAATCACGTAGTGGCAATCGCCAGGGCAGCTTCTCAAAAGCTCGGTATACTTTTCCGTACCAAAAAGTTGTATACACCTCAACAACTTTTGACACTTTATAAAGCCCAGATTCGACCATCACTAGAATACTGCTCTCATATCTGGAGTTCTGCACCGAAGCATACCCTTCGGTTGTTGGATTCCATCCAAAGGAGAGCCGTTCGTCTAATCGGCGACCACGAGCTGACTAAGAACCTCGACAGCTTAGAACATCGAAGACAGGTTGGTGATTTGCTACAGATATTTTCATGGCAAGTGTTCGACAGATATTGCCCGCTCGATTCCACCTAGAGTAATGCATAGCAGAAACACACGACGAACCACTGCCGCCCATCCCTATGTGGTTCAACTTAGTACACCCCGAACATCATTGTTTCAGAACTCTTTCATTTGGAGGACGTCATCTTTGTGGAACGGCCTTTCTGAGACCGTGTTTCCAACCGAATATAACCTCCAACGATTCAAGAAAAACGTGAATCGCTTTCTTCGCACACGCACCGCTCCCAGAGCGCCTTAAAGGATTTTCCTATAGTGCTTGTGCTCGATCATAAAAAAAAAAAAAAAAAAAAAAGCATCACTTTCTCTTTGAAAATAATCAAATAATTTTAAAATTATTGCTTGTTTTCACAATACCCTGACATCTTTGAAAAAATGTTGATTAAAAATGTCACTGTCAAAAAAGGCAATGAAATTTTTTGACTAATAAAATTATACGACATTCCTTATTGACGCAAATTTACTCTCTCACCTAGTTCATGAATATTAAAGAGATAAGCACTATTCGTGACGTAACAGTCACCGGTCATTGAACACTGAGAAAAAGGATTAATTCCCAATACCCAGATATATTCATCCAACTAAATAATCGAGTTGGTAACGAGCAACTAAATCACCGAATTCAAAGAATTACATAATTTAATTGGAATTTCAATAAAGGTTTAATTGATTCACAACTATACCAAAAATGTTTAATAGAAATTAAATTGCGTAAATTATAATTTATTTGTTTTTTGGATAGTGCATATTTAGCAAAATTAAAATTTTGTTCTCACAATGACGATTTAATTCATGTCATGACTAATAATTCTTTGTGGTAATTATATTTTATTTTGAACAGATTTTAATATTCTTGTGACAACTATACTATAGTTTGCAAAAACCAAATCAATTTTTCTCAAAAGTAATGCGTTATTCCAAAAATAATATCAATTAATTGGCGCAATTATATCAGATTGTAAGAAATACAACAATATGTTTTAGAAATAATGTATTATTGTGCTAAAATAAGTTAATTTAATTGTAACAATTATTTATAGATTCATTTTAAACCCTCAAGATATTTTTTAAAACTAATTTGTAATTGAAACAATATGTTGATTTTATTTAGTCAACTATTGCATGCATTTGAGAATAATATTATTTTATTGGCGCAATTATATCAGATTGTAAAAAAAAAACAATATGTTTTAGAAATAAATTTTATTTTTGACAAACCTCGTATACGCCAGGAAAAATTTAATATTTGATAGTTGCATTTTAGGTTTTAGACCAAGCGGAACTTATAATAAAAAAGTTTCCCATATGGGTCCAACTTTTTGCCAGACACTGTATAAGGAATAAACATTTCGGACAGCGGTTTTCACCAGTAACTAATATTTTCGTGCTCTTCTTCCTAGAAAAAAATAAAAATACCATTTCAAATTTTCGAGAAAATCATAAAAATCTGCGACCTTGTCATAAAGCGCCATCTACTGACACGAAAAATAACTGAACTAAAATGTTATTATTCTAGTAGAGCGCCCATAAAAGTGCTTTAAAATTAAAAAAAGTTATTTGAAATCGGTTATTCCAAAAAAAAGTTATTGATTTTTTTTCAAACCAACGTTTACCCCTTCCCCACCCTTTATTTGACAAGGTACGGAAAAAACGTAAATAGAAAAAAGTTGTCACATTTTCAGTAGGTTACAAAAGAAAAATTTCAATATAGGTTCACTTGAAACAATTCTGCTCCGAGGTTGGATTTACGCCCTCTAGCGGTGGACTTTGCTGATTTACCAATAAGTTTTTTTTCTCAGGGTCGTCCGATTAACGAATTCTGAGATACCTATAGCCGGCGTCCCTTATTAATGAGCCACCCTGTATATTCTATACGGAAAATTATATTTATTTTTTAATAAAAATGCTTATTATTATAGTATATTTACTTAATAGTTTCCGAGATATTGACCCGTTTTCTATAATCTTCTAACGTTCCATTTACCGTGAAACACCCTGTATAATGCACTTACTTCAATTACTATGTGCATATTTATTTTATTTTTACCATTTTCTGATTAATTGGTTAAAAAATTAAATTTTAAATAATCGTCAAGTTTAAAACAATTATAATTATATTTATTTTGGCAGTCATACCTATTTTATATACAATTATTTAAGACAGGATTTCTTAAACTACTTAGGTACTTGTTGGATTTTTGTAGCGCAATTCGCAATACATACATACAATAATGTACGCCATCTTCCCGGCGCGGCGCGGCAATTCTAGAACCATATACCTACCTAGTAGATAACAACTAAAATATTAGATAATAAAATATGTACATAATAATTGATGGCTTACCGACAAACACAGGTTTTTAATATTTCCTCCATTTTATCCATATTACTATATTATTATAATTGGACCACTTGAAGACAAACATGAGAAAATACCTACACCCGACACCAACCCGCGCGCTTCGAATAAAATGCTTCGCGTCGTTGTCGTCTTCACGTTGAGACTCGAGCCATTCTGGGAATCACCAACTAACTTGCCTACAGTAAAATTTAGTTCGCGGAACTCTGGCAAAATACATTTATTTTGGAATATCTGTTTTCTTTGCAGTATTAAATTATAATCTCTAGGTTTCTTATAGCATACTATGCTAACAAATATCTAAATTCGTTGAATAAAATATTTATTAAGAAAATTGAAAGTAAATAATAAAAGTAAACTGTAATTGATTGCATTAAACTTTTGTTAATTTAACCATATATATTCCAATTGGATTTTTTAGTTGCCCGAATTAATCAAAAATATTTGACAAAATTATGTCAAGTGTAATTTAGTGTAGTGAACTATAATTTTATTTATCCAATTAAAAAACCAATACCAGGAATGTTAAAAATCGCTTAATTGCCACCAGAAAGACATTTTTCTCAGTGAACAGATTTATTATATAAGTTGTTTCATTGTTACTGCCCCTCGTAGTACATTTCGAATACCGCACATTATGTCATATCTTTCAATAATATTGATTTACGCCATATAACAAAAGAATCACCACTGTATTTATCTGGTATCATAATGTATGCATCAAATAATCAATCAAAGTCAGTGGTTCGTACGTCAAACATGTAATTATTATCGTGGATCGATTGACAGCAAACATGAAATAACACGGTTTATCTTATTTTAAATATGATGTACAGATTGGGCGTGCTTTTCCCGAATTAGTTGGAAATATACATATATACAGGGTCATGTAATAGCACGTCAGGCTTTTTTTAGGTCCTATATGAATTAAGTTAGGAATTTTATTTGTATTCTGACTTGTAGATACTGATTGAAGGTGGTAGACAATGAAGTATTTTCACTTATAATCTCCCTAGCAGCAGAATTATTACCGATAATTTTTTTAAGGTCATAAATAATGCTTTTGTCTCGTCTCGATAATTTTCTATCAACAAAAATATGAGTGAAACCGAGAAAAAAATGATCGGGAATTAATTCTGCTGCGTTGGAGATTCGGTAAGAAAATTTCATAAATTGAAGTTTTTTCTTATTGTAATTTTTTTGCTAAAATGCTACAAAAACATATTTCCGGCGGCTTTAGTTAATTGTAACTAATTAGAGTTTTAGAAATGAAGTTCATTTTAGCCGTTATAGTAACTCATTTTTATTACTAAAATGTGAGAAACATTAAATAACAAATTTGTTATCTGAAATTCAATGTCTTTATGTTTTAAATTCAAATAAAACTTTAAAAACATATTTCCGATGAGTTTAGTTTAATATGACGCACTGGAAAAATTTCAGGAACATTGATTCGTTTTCAACCATAACATCTGATATTACATATCTACATAGTTTTAAATGAAACTTAAAAAAACATATTTCCAATGAGTTTAGTTAAATATGACGTACTATATTTTTACAATAGAAGTTGATTTTACTTGTTAGCAACTAAGGTTTATTACTAAAATTTTAGAAACATTAAAACCATTAATTCGTTTTCAACCACAACATCTGAAATTACATGTCTACATAGTTTTAAATGAAACTTAAAAAAATATATTTCCGATGAGTTTTCTTAAATTTGACGCACTATATTTCCGATGAGTTATGTTAAATTTTTGATGTGTCCCTTTTAGCCCCGGTATTCGATATGTAAAGCAAGTTGGCAAAATTATCGCGATAATCCCCGCACAAAAAGAAGCCTTCCAATTGATTAAAAATAAATTTATGTAATTTTCAAAAAAATTACATTGTCGGACTTAAATAGTCTTTATTTTGTTACTTAACACAACGTTTCGGTAAGTCGGTATATTTAAACGTTTTCAAGTGTATACTAAATTATAATTATAAAGCTACAGTCTTAAAGACTATGTGCAATAAAGCTTGATGACTTCACCTACGTGCTTATCGGAGTGTGAAGTTTGAGCTGTTTGTTTTGTACAAGGAGAGGCATCCAGATATTGGGGTTATCTATACTTGGTTTACTAAATATATGGGTATTTTGATTATTAAAAGCTGCTTCTTTGAGAATTTTCGTTTTCGCCAGTGCTGTTTCGTGTCTAAAACTTTGGCTTCTGACCACTGTATATTATGTTCGTTGGTCCATACATGTTCCGCTATACCTGATCTTGAAGATTTACCTCTTTGGGTATGTTTTAGATTTTGTTTAATTCGTAATGGAAGGGGTCTTTTTGTTAGGAGTGACCTTGACTTTGATATTTTAATGGGACATCACTAGGAAAAATTAAGTAAACATCAAGAAAACAGAATTTAATTTTTTAAACGCTTGTCAAACTTAAAAAGTCAATTATTATTTAATTTTAATTTTCATATACTACTTGACTATAAAGTAACAGATTTACTTAATTTGTAGCACTATAGATTGAAAATAAAAAATAAACATAAAAATGGTATAACACGTCAAAAAATGACAAGTGAGGTGTCATTTTACTCAGAATGTTATGTTGAATCCCAATAAGTAAAAATATACAAGATGTCCCATTTAAAATACCAATGTCAAGGTCACTTCCGGTCAACCGGAAGTGCTAACAAATTAAAAATGCCAATAAATGCAGACTCATCTCTTATGCATAATCGCAAAATTTTATTTTAATATCTATAAATACAGAAAAGTTATAGGGGTAAACGTCTTTTGAGAAACACCCGGTATTAAAAGTTGTATTTTGTTAAAGGGGACACCCTGTATTTTTAGGTTTACATTAGTATTATTTATATTTGTTTATAATTTTATTATATATGTTACAAGTTTAGAAGGAATAAATTTAAAATAAAAAAAAAATTTACATCTCTGGAACAAAAATTGAATAAACAATCTAAAAGAATTTTCTTATTTACAATATTGTATGAGATTAATGACAAAGGGTTAAAAAATACCATTAATTAAATATATTATATCTATTTTCAAAAATGACACACTTTAACTAATTTTCTCAAGTTTTTCAAATGGGACACCCTGTTTTTTGTTGAGAATTTTTTAACAAACTTTTTTTGTTGTTGCAATTTATTTAAAATTTCAAACCGTTTTCAAAATATTTATCAAAAAACATAAATGTCGCTTTCCTTCAAAAAGTTTCTAAATAAAATAACTAGGCGGCCATTAGAAAACAATCTAATTAATATTATAATGGCACCAATCTCGCATAATGCAGTTTAAAAAGTGCTTTTAGATTGTTTTTTTCCAGGAATGCCAAACTTTTTTTAAATTTCTTATTTATAACCTATTTTTAAACTGCTAAAGCAAATTCAATAAAATTAAAAGCACTTATGAAGAACACTAATACTAACCCAAAAGTAAAATGGCGTCTCATTGAAAAAATACAACAGAATAAACTGAACTGAACTGAATAAGTTTTAGTGTAATAACATTAACTTTTTTGCGGTACCCTGTATATGCGAAAATATTTTCCTGAAATACTACATTATAAGTCAAGCATATAAATATGATTATTCTTATTTTAATTCGTATAGGAGCTATGGAAACCTGACTCACTATTGCAAGACCCTGTATAATAGAAAGGCGAAATAATAATTTCCTTAGTAAGTAGGTCTTCCAATTTAATTCAGTAATAATTTTTTTTTTTTATGATCGAGCACAAGCACTATAGGAAAAATCCTTTAAGGCGCTCTGGGAGCGGTGCGTGTGCGAAGAAAGCGATTCACGTTTTTCTTGAATCGTTGGAGGTTATATTCGGTTGGAAACACGATCTCAGAAAGGCCGTTCCACAAAGATGACGTCCTCCAAATAAAAGAGTTCTGAAACAATGATGTTCGGGGTGTACTAAGTTGAACCACATAGGGATGGGCGGCAGTGGTTCGTCGTGTGTTTCTGCTATGCATTACTCTAGGTGGAATCGAGCGGGCAATATCTGTCGAACACTTGCCATGAAAATATCTGTAGAAGAGAGTCAAATCACCAACCTGTCTTCGATGTTCTAAGCTGTCGAGGTTCTTAGTCAGCTCGTGGTCGCCGATTAGACGAACAGCTCTCCTTTGGATGGAATCCAACAACCGAAGGGTATGCTTCGGTGCAGAACTCCAGATATGAGAGCAGTATTCCAGTGATGGTCGAATCTGGGCTTTATAGAGTGTCAAAAGTTGTTGAGGTGTATACAACTTTTTGGTACGAAAAAGTATACCGAGCTTCTGAGAAGCTGCCCTGGCGATTGCCACTACGTGATTATGCCAAGACATATTTCCTCCCAGGTTGACACCCAGCAAATTAATAGACGAAGTCAGTGGAATTGCGTGTCCTGCCATAACGATATCGGGTTCTGCAATGTTGACCTTCTTAGAGAAAACTGCAGCCTGGGTTTTTTGAGCGTTAAATTCGACTTGGTTACTGTCACCCCAAGACAAAATTTCTTCCAGGTCTTTATTGAGGCGTGATACCTCATGTTGTCTGCGAAGATGTGCGTCAGTAGCCGATGTTTGAGGTTTCAAAGTAAAAGATGAGATAAGTGTGCTGTCGTCAGCAAAGCAATATAATGGATTTTCTGTTTTCGCTAGAAGGTCGTTAATGTACAGTAAGAAGAGAGTGGGAGATAATATGGACCCTTGAGGAACACCAGCATTGATGGTGAAGGTGTCTGAGAGAAACCCGTCAATCGCCACTTGCAGAGAGCGGTCCTTGAGGAAGCTAGACAACCATGAACAAAATCGACCGGGCATACCATAAGAACGCAGTTTGCTTAGGAGCCCCTCGTGCCAGACACGGTCAAAGGCTTTAGAGATGTCCAGTGCAATAGCCCGGGACTCCCCATGATGTTCGATTGCGTTGCTCCAAAGATGAGTGACATAGGCTAGCAGGTCTCCTGTTGATCTGGACTTACGAAAACCATACTGATGGTCGCTGATAATTTTAAGGCCTTCCAGGTATTTTATAAGTTGTTGGTTAATAGCTTTCTCCATCACCTTTGATATAACTGAAAGCAATGCGACTGGTCGATAGTTGTTTGGCAGGGTTTTCTTGCCTTTCTTTGGTATAGGCTGGACTCGCGCCTTTTTCCAGCAAGATGGAAATATTCCTTTTTTGTAGGATAAGTTAAAAAGTCTACAAAATACTGGTGTGAGTTCATCGGCGCATTTCTTGAGCACTATAATAGGAATTTCATCTGGACCAGAAGCTTTTTTGGCATCGAGCCCCTTCAGAATTCGTTTGACAGGACGCTGACGGAATACAATATCAGTCATTTGCGATCGAACTGCTGGAATGTTCGGGGGTGTTTTTCCCTGAAAGTCTACCGTGGAGTGTGAAGCAAAGAGTTCTGCGAGTAAGTTCGCTTTATCTTCAGCCGTGGTTGCTATTGTGCCGTCAGAACGTGTTAGCGGTGGAATATTTGATTTGGTAAAATTTGACTGACGGCCTTAGCGACTGACCAAAAGGACCTAGATCCGTTAGGACTGGCGAGAAGTTTATTTTTGATCCTCATGTTGCGAATAAAATAATTTTTCTTTTTTTGTGCTAAATGGTCTGTGGTGCTTATACGTAATTTTTAGCCTTTAAAGTTACATCTCTCTAAGAACACGTCGCATCGTGATTAAGTCACCTGTCATTTATGGCACCCTGTTGAAATCTGACCAATCAAGCAGCAAACGGTGCGCCTGTGCATGTTGCGCGTTCAATGCTGCGTTGCCGTATAATTTACTTTTGCAACGTAGCGTAGTACAAAGCCGCCAATATGCCATGTGTTTTTATTACAAACAGCTGGATTAACTAATCTCAACTGTCAGTGAGTGCAAGGTTTGGCAATCTATTGTACCGTATTTAAAATGGATAAGCTAATAATATTAAATTTATAATAGCATATTATGATGATAAATGAAATGTTTGGTATTGGAAATAGAAGAGTTAATTAGCCTAATAAACTGCTTTATTCTACTCACCGTTCAACTTAAATAATTAACACCAAGAAAATTTAGTCTCTGAAACCTGACGCGTAAGCTTGCTACGGCGCTTTAATGAACTGATAACTGTCAGGAACAAACTATCAGTATCAGCTGTTAATTTAACATGTGGGTGTCAACTATCAAAACGCTTTGTTTTTAGAAAAGTTGTCTCTACAATCTAGTTCTTACATCTTTGTCTCGTTCCTCTTTTCAGACTGCATTTAGTGCTGGTTAACGGACTGTAAAATTTGTGCCGACTATACGTTTTCGTTTGATTGCTCTAACGTTAGATCACAAATAAAATGTTTAATGGCATGTTGATCAATACTCTTAGCTTTAAATATCAACATATACAGGGTGTCTTGAAATTAGCTGACAATATTTTAAGGAGATAAAGTACATCCAAAAATAAGACTAATACCCTCTATTAATATACCTTCAAAAACGCTTCGTTACGGGGCTAGAGCCCCCGAATCGGAGCAATGATAAGCAGTTTTTTCACAATATCTCAAAAACCGATTGGGGTATCGAAACAAAATTTGATACATGTTTTACCCATGACAAGGCGCAATAAACGTTTTTATTAGCTTAACTTTATTTCTTCCAGTAGCGTCCCACTGGGTAGGTAGTTGGGAGAATATTGCTCTAAGTTTTTAATTTTTAGGATATTTTAACTTTAGGTGCAATTTTTGGAAACCTTGAAGTATTTTGTTGAAAAAAGGTACTCCCATTTCATTGAGGTAGGATTCACCATTTTCCAGTAAAATCGATTTTAAAATTTTCGGTTTTTTGAAACCCGGTGAAAAGGCTAAGGTTTTTTTGCATATCTCAGCAAACACTTAATATTAAAACATGAAATTTATTAGAAGTTCTACTAGCGACAAGGCATATGTATTAAAGGATGTTACTTTAAAATATTTTTCCAGTTACATCGCACGGGGTGGAGCCTTAAATAAATATTCCTATTATTTTTTTTTTAATTTCATAGTTTTAATGTAATTGTTTTTTTAATTTAAAATTTTTTGTTAATAAAACCTTCTATTATTTTAATTTGACAGAATGTAACGTTTTTAAATTAAACATATTTTTAGATTCCTTTGTTTTTTAAATATTTATTTTCTTGGAGATTTGAAGAGAGTTTTAAAATAAAACAAAAAAGAATAACAAATTGCAAATCAAATTTGATTGGCACGGGAACTTAAGGGTACCAGTCATGTGTCCCCAAAAATAATAATCAAGGGGATTTAAATCAAGTGATCTTGGTGGCCAGGCCTACCAATCCACCTGGTAATTTTCTTCAAGCCAATTCCTCAATTGACGTCCGTAGTGAGCTGGTGCCCCATCATATTGAAAGAAGTGCCCTAAACGTGAATCCAGTGGCACATTATCTAATAAATCCCCAAGTTGATTATGTATTATTATTACTTGTCGCTAGTAGAATTTCTAATAAATTTCATGTTTTAATATTTAAGTGTTTGCTGAGATATGCAAAAAAACCTTAGCCTTTTCACCGGGTTTCAAAAAACCGAAAATTTTAAAATCGATTTTACTGGAAAACGGTGAATCCTACCTCAACGAAACAGGAGTACCTTTTTTCAACAAAAGACTTCAAGGCTTCTAAAAATTTCACCTAAAGTTAAAAAATCTTACAAATAAAAAACTTAGGGCAATATTCTCCCAACTACCTACCCAGTGGGACGCCACTGGAAAAAATACAGATAAGCTAATTAAACCATTTATTGCGTCCAGCTATAAGTAAAACATATATCAAATTTTGTTTTGATACCCTAATCGGTTTCTGAGATATTGTAAAAAAACTGCTTGTCATAGCTCCAATTCGGTGGGCTCTAGCCCCATAGCGAAGCGTTTTTGAAGGTATATTATTAAAGGATTTTAGTCTTATTTTTGGATGTACTTTATCCCCCTAAAATATTGTCAGCTAATTTCGGGACACCCTGTATAAAGGATGCTGCAATAGTGCGTCAAGCTTCCATAGTTCCTATACGAATTACGTTGAAAAATTTTATTCATTTGCTGACTTACTGTATCACAAGGTGTATTGCAGAAAATGGTCGGCATCTACAGGGTTGCCCAAAAAGTTTGACATGAGAAAGTTTACTTTTTCAATGGGACACTCTGTACTTTTAGATTTGTATTATTTTTTTTAATAATTGTTTTCAATTTTATTAAATTTGCTTGCTTGCTTGCTAATTTAGGAGCAAGAAATTAAAAACTAAAAAAACAGTTAACAAATAAACCCGAACGCCCTCTGTATCTCGGAAACAGTTTACCGTACGGTTTGCGGAAAAAATATTTGCTCTAAAAGTAACTAAAAGTAGTTGAAAATTATTTTTAAGTTTCTAGGTTGGCCGCTAGGGGGCGTCCTTATGGTAGACATGAATCAAAGGTTATATTTTTCAATCTAAAGAAAATTCTGTATAATTTAGGTAGGAGGGGACAAAATATTACTATACAAAAATATTTGGTACGGCTTATCTGAATTTGACAAATTTTAACTTGCTAAATAGGGATTCTTTAAATTTATCAATTATATAAAAAACGTAGTCGTTCCGAATACCGTTGCGACAACTAGTTTGCGCTATTTAGCAGAATCAACAATTTCTTCGCTATTCTGAAAAATTTTAAATACTATGATATATATTTTTTACCTTCAGCAAAAAGAAAAATAAATAAGAAGAAAATCTGTAAAAACCGCAAACCAATATATTTTTTTAAATCGGAGATATGGAAAATATAATATAAAAATGAGCTCTACGAGAATAAACTGACGTTTCACTATGGTATTTGTAGTCAAGAAGTTGCAAATACCATACCATTGTGTCATCTACAAAGCTAAAATCGACTTAACACTTCTTTATTAAATTATTTACAATAAAAATAATAGAGGATGATTGCAATAATAAAACAAATTGCAGTAAAATTGTTAAGTTAAGTTAAGAAGGCTTTAAATTAAAAAATTAATAAGCAACACTATGGTTATAATTTCCAATATATGTTTTTATGTAAATTGCCGTAACAATTGCATTCGTCAGATGGTCTAATTGGAGTGGATTTGACCGGCGATAACTCGTTAATTATTTAACGTTTTTTTAAATATTTTTGGATATATTACAGATTTTTTTTTTATATCGATTAGTGAAAATCACAGTTTGATAGGTTGTCCAGGAAAAATTTCGTAAATGTTTTCCCGAGAGTCTGCATTAGGCCATTTTGAAATAAAGTATTTTCTACCTCGAATTATTGATAAAACATATTTTTAAGTAATTCTGACTGACCAAAGTTTTCCATTTTTTTTTTTCAAAAATTTATATTTTTTTTTACAATAAGGGAATTTTTTTATGGCTCTAATTGCTTAAAAGCGAAGCATCGAGCATCGCCTTGACAATATCGATGTATATCGAATATCCCTATTTCCGTTTAGTGTTTCTTTGACGGCGGTTTGAAATTTTCTTCAGTTTATTGGTTTTGTCTAATCACTGCTGTGTATTTAGTGTTTTATGATATTTTTTAAAGACTAATTAAGATGGCTCGGAAATGTTAAGTAAGTATATTTCATAGGTCAGTAAATAGTGAGTTTGATTATTTGTAGGTTAGGGTTAAACTATAGTAGCAGGCAGCGGCGCACCCAGGATTTTATGTTAAGGGGAGGCCCGCCAACCAGTGCTGGAAGCAAATTTTTTAATAAACTTTTAAGTTACGCATTTTTCTAGAACTTTGGAGCTTTTTTAACAGGTACTCTTGCAGGGAAGATCGCAATAGCCTAGTTATGGGAGTCGTTAAACGGTTTCTTATGGGGGGGGGGGGCATTGGCGGCTTGTGACTTGTTAACTTGGGGGTGTACTAAAAGCCTGCTGTAGGCGAATTGCGCCGCAGGCGAAATTTTTTTAAGACCACGTCCAAATTTGGTCAATAATTATTATAGTAAATATTTTAAAAATTTATGATTACCTTCTTATTCTATTGAAAATGAAATAAGATAAAAAATAGAAAGGCTAATTTATTTTTCATTAGTGGGTACATTGTTTAAAAGTAAAGTTCATTCATCTGTTTTTATTTGCAGCAAACTTATCAATAACAATAAAGTTCCTAGATTTACACTTTGTGGTATGTATCAAGTTAATTTTGAGAGTTTAGGTCTTCCCTTAATTTTAATTTCAATGTTTTGCTCAATACTTAATGAGCTAAAATTGTTTCTCAAACATTTATAGTCGTTTTGGCATTAAAACTGTTTATTTTTATTAAAATAAGTCTTTACTACCCCAAAATAATAACAAAAATATAAAGGAAAACTCGAAATAATAAATTCTTAAATTCAATCAAACCATATTAAACCTCAATAAGTCAACTTTTGTCAATTAGTCAACTTCCATGGGGAGGGGGGGGCAAATGCCCTACCTGGCCCCCCTCAAACGAGGCCCGTGAGGTAAATCTAAGAAAATTGACTTTTTAAAATACTTATCCACTTTCATAATTTTTATTTCATTGGGGGTTTGGGGGGGGGCAAGGCCCCCTTGCCCCCTTGACCCCCCCTCGGTGCGCCACTGGTAGCAGGGTAATATTCAAAGATTAATCTCTCTACTCCCTGGCTACCCAGCTTTTCACCGCCTCTCTCCTATAAACAATGTTGTCAACTCATTTTAATAGCGTTTATAAAGGTTCAAATAAATAATCTTTATATTGGTTGATTTAGCGTCCTTAATAATTTAATTCTTTCAAAGTATTTAGTGGGGAAGAGGACTTCAATAAAACACTTTTCACTTTTTAATCATTCCCAACGTTTCAGTTTAATATTTAAACCTTTTTCAAGGGTCTATAAAAAATTGTAGGTAGGTATAAACTTAATTACCTGCCATGGCATTATGCATTTTCTTTAATATTTATTTAACTTATTACAAACAAGTTGATTGTGGGTTTTCAGTTGGTTAACCTTGTTTAATTAAATGCATGCCATGTCAGGCCATTAGGTTTATACCTTCTACAATTTTCTAGACCCTTGAAAAAGGTTTAAATATTAAACCGAAACGTTGGGAATGATTAAAAAGTGAAAAGTGTTTTATTGAAGTCCTCTTCCCCACTAAATACTTTGAAAGAATTAAATAATCTTTATTTTAAAATATAACCACAAAAATCACAGTGTTTTGAAAGATATATTTTATTATCATATTTTCCTTCCTGCTATATTTTTCGAAAACACCCACAAGAAAAGGCCCATTTAGAAAACAAATTTGATTTGTTCTTTTTGTATAATAAATCAGCTCCTCGTCTTTTAAATTCTCTTTTAAATTGCGAAAGCGAAATAAAAATTACTTAGCAAGTAAAACGAACCATTATTTCTTGTTTTTTTGCTAAAGAAAACTTTAGGCAACTTGTTAGTTTATTCATTTGCTTTATTAAACTAAATCAATTTTTTGTACTTTCAAGTAGTCTAAAGTAGGTACTTGTTTTTTGTCGATATCGATTATTTTTTTGAATATCAACCCTAATTTTTTATCGACTATTTTTACATTGTATTAATATGCAATTAGTTAATACTTATTCATAAAAACCAAATTTCAAACTTTTATTTCTAAATAACATATAAAACAAGAAAAAATTAATTTAATTGCAAAATAAAAAAACTAGTGTCCGACCGAAACAAGATTTTCAGCCGAAACCGAATCTTCAGCCTGGTCTCAGTTTCGGCCGAAACCGAAACTTATTTATACATGTTAAAAATTTTATTGGCTACTCAAATCTAATTTATTTTATATAGGACGAGATCGATTTTCTCTTCCCACCTAAAAAAAAGGCGACAGAGAAAATTTTTTATTTATACAGTGACCAGTAAAGTCCGCATCATATGAGATTTTTTTTTTATTAATAGCTTTATTTGAAATTTGACTTTGGCATCAAGTTCTGCTTCGATCGAGATGAAAATTAAGCAAAAAAATAGTAGTCACGTGATTCGCATTACCTGTCAAATTTTAATTATTTTCAGCAAATAATTCAAAAGTGGAGGTTATCTCAAACATCGAAAAAAGTTATTAAAAAAAGTTTTTTTTAATGCAGTTTCTAGCCCACATGCAAAATTTCAGTTGCATAAAATAATTTTGATTTCTTACCCATATTATGTAAATTGTACCACTTTTGCAAAATAAGACTCAACGCAACCAACATAAAACTTCTTAGTTTTGACAATGCTTTATTTCAGATACGTTTTCTTTAAAGTACCGACATTTTAAATGTGTATTTTTGTACAAAATCAAGATTGGGCTATGAAAATTTGGTCGCATGTGATGCAAAGTTTTTTTGTTTTTGACCTTGTATAAGGTAACTTCATAAAATAAGTATTTTTAAAAACGTAGTTTGTGTCTGAAAGTAATACACCTTAATATTAAGACAAAAAAGAACACAGTGTCATCAGTAAAGTGTTCATTAAGTGGAAAATAAATTTTAGTGGTGGGTAAAAAATCAAAATGAACTTAGGCAGCTGAAATTTTGCAAGTGGGCTAGAAACTGCATTTAAAAAAACTTTTTCATATAACTTTTTTCGATATTTTCAGAAATAACCACTCTTTTGAATTATTTTTTGAAAAAAATTAAAATTTGACAGATAATGCGAATCAAGTGACTACTATTTTTGTGCTTAATTTTCATCTTGATCGAAGCAGAACTTGATGCCAAAGTCAAATTTCAAATAAAGCTATGAATAAAAAAAATCCCATATGATGCGGACTTTACGGGTCACACTGTATAGACAACACTGCCTACGAACTCACCCAAAGTTAGCCGAATGGTGCGCGAAAATTCACGAACACTGAGTTTCGGCGCGGCCGAAAGTTTGGCCGATTTTTGACCGAAACCAGAACTGTCACCGTAACTAGATTTCATGGGCGAAACTAGCCGAAACCGAAACCGAACCTTCGGTCGGTCTCTAAAAAAACCTTCTATCAATCTTTATTATTTTTTCGACAATAAATGCATATAATGTTGTCCCTTCACTATTTAAAAATTACTTCGGAAGAAATAATTAATCTACAATCATGTCTTATCCGTGCTTTCAACTCCTGCACATTTGACAAGGAGTAAACATTTTAAATTTGGTACTAAATCTTTAGAAATTGTCAATAAAAAATTAGGGTTGCCATTAAAAAAAAAGGTCGCTATCGTCATATCTCTAATTTGGGACACACTATATTATCAATGTTATTTTTATAAAAAATACCACAAATTAAAAAGTTAATAACCGTGCCCAAGTATTTTTCCAAAAATAAAACTGTACCTACTGGATTTACTGAATTTATTTCAAGGTGCAAAAGTCACACTGTAAGTTTATTCTATAGTGCCCCCTGACCGAGATATCGGGCCTCAAAGGGGGACCAAGCGATTAACCTTTGTCGTAATAATTTTTAAACAACCTTGTATACTTTGTTGCAACTTTGATCGATAAACGAAAAATATACCACAAAGTGACCCACGCTTTTTTCACAATAATACTCATGTTTATCGTTTATTATTATTTTCTGCCTATACAGTGTCACCAGTAAAGTCCGCATCATATGGGATTTTGTTTTATTAGTAGCTTTATTCAAAATTTGAGTTTGGCATCAAGTTTTGCTTCGATCGAGATGAAAATTAAGCAAAAAAATAGTAGTCACGTGATTCGCATTATCTGTCAAGTTTTAATTTTTTTCAAAAAATAATTCAAAAGTGGGGTTATTTCTGAAAATATCGAATAAAGTTTTTTCCTAAGAATTTTGGAGATTAACCTAAGACTCTAAGACTCACATTATGACGACCCAATTTTGAATCGTAACGCTATATTTTCTCTTAATTTTACTGTTTATTCATTACTTCTTCCTCACACTTGATCACTTTTTCTTTCCTTTTCTTCAGCATGTTTAAATCCAAATTTTACATTTTTCTACGGCTGAACTAATCATTTCGCTTCACATATGGGCCTTGCTTCCTTTAATTTTACTATTATTACCTATACCTGGCAAATTTAATACTTCGCTACTTTGTTCTTTGGTGGTTTTATGACGTAGAATGTTAATGTGCTCTTCTCATTATCTTAAAGCCTAGCTTAAAACGTTAACACTAGTTATTTTTCTTTTTATAACATCTTAATTCTCCTGAAGATGAACGTTTCTATGTTCGAAACATGTAGAGTTATCTTTAAATAGAGTTATTTTGAATATACTAGTGGAGGAAGACTTAGAGTTTTTCTTTCCCTTTCAATCTTTTACTCCACTTTAAGTATGGACTATTTCTTCAATTAATTATTTATTTCAATGAGTCTTTGATCTTAAGATAGCTCAATAAATACTTTCAATACCTATTTATATTTATTATGCTGTTTCTTTTGTAAAGTATTTAGATATACATAGTTTGAAAAGAATTTGTTAGATATTTATGGCATAAATGAAACGTCTTCCTTGAATTTTAATTGCATGAAATAAATAAACACAAATTAACAGAATCTTAAGCAATCCTTTTTAATTTAAGTATTTACTAAAATTTACCAAAAATATTCTTTTTGCAAATATTCTATATAGTCGCCTTAATATGCAAATGGCCTAACTCGCAAAAGGCAAATTGTTCAGGGGACACGAAAAACTACTTACTTGAAAAAATGGATTTTACACTATATCAATAGCGACAGTCTATTATCACACATTACTTGCTTAACAATATTGGGAGTTAGGCCAATCTCGTACTATCATAGAATGGACCGGAGATCGGCCAGTTTCAACTTACTGTTTTTGGCGCGAAGTTTGATGTACTGCTAGTAAAGCGTTTTTCAGTCGGTGTGGTTAATTTTCGCGAACACAACCAATACAAAATGTCAATTTAGACAAAAAGTGGAGTGAGGCCATTTGCATCTTAAGGCGACGATATTGAGTCTCTATATATACCCAAAAAATATATTCCTAGGATTTTAGTAGTATGGAACAAAGATTTGTTCGTCAAAAATAATCAATTCTATTATCTATCAATAAATCTGTATTACTACAGTGAACGAAAAGCTGTAGAAGAAATTGGTATAATACGGCATAATAGGATAAAAGGCCACACTACCTGTATAATAAATTACGCGCATTTCCTAAATCCCGCCATGCGATTTTCGACACTGGTGGGTAGCATACGACAACTGGAGATTAAAACGAAGAATATGTCAGTGAATGTTTAGCGGTGGTAGATGTTAGTTTGTTTTCGTGTATGTTTGAAATTGTTTGGAGATTAAGAGAACGTGCATGAAACTCATAACCTACAACTTATTGAAAAATTATTTATAACTTGACAGGTAAGTAGGATACTGAAGCATGTTTTTGTATTATTTGTATATTTTCAAAGTTATTTTATAAATATTTAATAACAAACAAAATTTACTTAGCCGTTTTGGAACAGGGGTGACATGTTTAAAATGGTACTGTGCCGTTTTATCCAAGATTATAAAATAATATTATTTTGTGTTTTAGATAATGCGCGTTATTGCCTAAACTGCCACAATTACGGAATAAAATAAAACGAAAGAGCCAGGGACCAAATGTTTTAAACTCAACTTCAAATTTAATAGAGATAAAACAAAAAGCAGAAGAAAAAAGTTGAGAGGAAAGAAGATCTCAAAGAAAACGGAAAGAGAAAGTAGACCTTACAGATCAGTTCCCCAAATTTGATTCCGAAAACGAAGCCATTTCATCAGGATAATGATAAAACATCTTATATGTATTGTAATGAACTTTTTTCAATGTCTAAGCCGAAGGAGATTTGGATTTGCTGTCAAAGTTGTAGAAAATGGAGCCACTGTGATGAGTGTGCAGGACTTTCTCCAAAAACGAAAATTTTTATTTGTGAACTTTGCCAACCATAATTAACCCTATTTTACCTTATAAATATTTTTATTTCCACATATACATTATACGAGCAGATATGTATGCCATGTTACCCAACTGGTTGGATAAAACGGCACACCTAACACCTGTGCATGAAGAACGTATATTCAAGGTTTTTGTTCCTGATACGCAGTATTTATTTTGTTTTACCCAAAGATAAAGCCAAAACGAATGTTATGTTTTCTTTGCAGTTTTGTACCTTTATATTTAAAATATATATTTTCAGTTTTGTAAAAAGTATGCCGTATACCAATTTCCCCTATTTTTATAATTTTTGTTTGTCAGATCTCTTTATTATGCAAGAAATTCGTTAGATATGTATCTGCTGACAGGCACAGAGCCTACTTAGTAGTTTCAGTTTCTAACTGGAATTTATAACAGAAAATGTCATGTTATATTCTTTTATATCATTTTGATGTGAAATTTTCTTAACAAATACACATGCGAATTTAAACGGAAAAGAACGACTACATGTTTTTAGGGTTAATATATACAAAAATAGAATTTTTGAATATTAAAAGTAATATAAAACTTTTTTGAAAATTTAAGGCACCAAACGGCTTGCCTGTACGTGGCGGAATAAAATGCACGTGCAAAAATAGATCAGTTACCGGCGTCAGACTACAAACACGTGTCTGTCTTGATTATCTGCCTTTTTTTTGTAAAAAATGTGTGTAATATGTTAAATATAGTGCAAATTATACACTACGTCCATTAATTATCGAATATTCAAAAATATACCCTCAAATTAAGAAGCTGTAATTTCGTTAATATTGAACCAATTTTGTATTTTTTTTTAAATTATAGTGATATAAGATTCTAGTGTTTAGGGCAGAGTAGTTTGCGTCCTGACACGTCTTATTGTACGGGGTAGCGCATAAACTCTAGATGCATGTAAATTTTCTTAAATTTAAAACTGACATATCTTACATAAAAATTGAATTTAATTTATTTTTTAAACGAAAGCAATTAGACATCTATCTGCGCTAGAAACTGGCCAAAAAGTTTCGCTATGCCACTAGAGGCAAGGAAAAAAATACCATTTCTTCGAAAAAATTCTGTTGCCGAAAAAATGTTCCGTAAATAATTAATGAGTAATTTTATCACTTTTGGCTTTTAAATTTAGAATAAAAAACATGTCAACAAATAATATCTATAATACAGAGTGCTACGGAAATATCTAACCATTTAATTAAATTGCTTAAAATTAAAAATACAAAAATAATAATACAAATGCAAATTCAGGGATACATTTTTAGTAACGGGTATTCCCTCCACGAGCATTAATAACTTCTTGACACCGTCGTGGCATGCTTAAAATTAAATTTCTTATTAGTTCGTGGTCAATATTCTGCCATATTCGATGCAACGCTTGTTTTAATTGTGGAAGATTTTGCGGCGGGTTAACTTCCGCACGGACTTGCCTCTTCATAATGATTCCACACATGCTCAATGGGGTTTATGTCGGGGCTTCGAGCTGGCCAATTGATTACAGAAATTCCAGTGTCAGCTAAATACTCCTGAACAATTCTGGCGGTATGAGGACGCGCGTTATCGTGCATACAAACAAAATGTTCTCCAATTGCAGGAGCAAAAGGTATTACGTGTCCCTCCAGAATTTCTGTAATATATCGGTCGGCCGTTAAACGTTCTATAAAGGTTAAGTCAGTTTTTGCCTCTAGGGATATTCCCCCCAAATCATTACTGAGCCCTCTCCATAACTAATAGTATTTTTAAAATTACACTATGCAAATCTTTCACCAGGCCTTCGAAACACTTTTTGACGTCTATCATTACTGTACAGGCCAAACCGGGACTCGTCGCTAAATAGAACATTAGCCTACTCGCCTTCACCCCAAGCGACATGTTCCCTAGCATATTCCAAACGTGCACGTCGATGTACTGGTTTTAATTTAGGGCCTAGCGCTGCCTCGTATGACCTAAGTTGAACCTCTTTTAAGCGATTTCGGATGGTTTGCTTGCACACTCGCATATTGGACCACACGTATTTGAAAATTGCGTCTGCAACTGAGTGCTGGTGGTGAACGTTATCTTGTACATTGCAGACGTATAAACATATCTTGGTGATGAGTGGTTTTTCTTGGTCGACCTTGTCCTTGCCTTCTTTGGTTGGAGCCAGTTTCTCGATATCTACTTAAAATTTTGCATATTGTCCCCTGAGTTTTGGCCAAAATTCTAGCCATATCTGCTTGAGAAAGACCCTGTTCATACAACCCCTTAGCATAGGAACATTGCTCTGGTGTTAAAAATCGATCAGAGTTCATAATTACTTAGTATGGTAAATTTAAACAATTTTTAATGTCAAACATACAGACATCATTTATTTACCATATCCTTGGTTACCTAATAATGATGCTGTATCTGAATTTGTATTTGTATACATTTTCTGTGAACGATTTAAATGGGTAAGTTTTTGCGTGCCACCCTGTATTATAGACTTTATTTGTTGACCTGTTTTTTATTCTAAAATTAGCAAAAGCCAAAAGTGATAACATGACTCATTGATTATTTACGAAACATTTTTTCGGCAACAGAATCTATTTCGAAGAAATGGTATTTTTTCTTTGCCTTTAGTGGCATGGTGAAACTTTTTGGCCAGTTTCTAGTGCAGATAGATGTCTAGTTGCTTTTCTTTAAAAAATAAATTAAATTCAATTTTTATGTAAGATATGTCAGTTTTAAATTTAAGGAAATTTACATGCATCTAGAGTTTATGCGCTACCCTGTACAATAAGACGTGTCAGGACGCAAACTACTCTGCCCTAAACACTAGAATCTTATATTACTATAATTAAAAAAAAATACAAAATTGGTTCATTATTAACGAAATACAGCTTATTAATTTGAGGGTGCATTTTTGAATATTCGATAATTAATGGGCGTAGTGTAGTTTAATGTTTTAACTGGATAATTAACAAACCGGGACGTCTCCTTCTGTTTTTTTTCATAAACCATTTAAATTTAAGTTTTTATTGCTTGTTGTAATATTCGTTCCGTATTTGTGTGTTTAATTAGCTAACAGCAAAAAACAATGTCCGTGTTATAATATCGCCATTAGCGATAACATTATTGTCTATATGTAAATAGCGAAAATGATGCTAGATTGTTTTGATTGACAACGACGTTATTTTAAAATAATCATACCGAAAATAAAACGTGCAGTGTTCCAGGATGCAAATCAAATTACCATAGCTCCTTGCAACAAAGTAAGAAACTTTATCTATCTAAAAATTTGTGAAAAAAAAATAATTCAAAACAATTCCCAGAGACAACTGGTCACCTAAATAGTATGTAGTTTACTCCCTACATTTTGTTGAAAGTGGCATAATATTATACTTAATTCGTGAAAACGATTATCGTTTATCAAATGGTTCTCTGAATAAAATATTTCAACAAAAACTATAAACGTTATAAAAAAGGTTCATTTTTTCTTTTGATCCTTTTTTCTATTGTTTTTCGGCAACGTGTCGCGATTTTTCCCTGGCCACTTTGCAATATCGGTAATGAAGATAGCTTTTTTATCGAGTGATACTAACTAGATTCTCTTTAAAGGTTATCGCAAATCCCAATCAAAATCCTAAGATTTTGCGAGATTTCTCATTCTCGCATATTTTTGTCTCGTCTCACGGACCACTCTCGTCTCGTCTCGCGAGATCGGGACGAGACGAGAAAAAGCAAGATGAGAGTGAAACACTTACATAGGAAACTAAAAAAATTACCGCTTCAATAATAATTTCTAATTCTCTACTCCTACACTAAATTTTAATAAAATCGGGTGGGGGGGACCAGTTGTATCCTCTTTAGCTCATTAAATTAAATTCAACGTCAACAATAAATATTAATATCCAGCAACAACAAGTAAAAAATTCTGTTACACTCAAATCTAGTAAATAAAGAACGAACAAAACCGAACATATTTGTCAGTCATTGTTATCCTCGCCGAATGCCTACCAATACCACTGTTTGATGGATTGCGATCTATTTTATAATAGACATATTCGAAACACTTTTGTTGTTTCGCTATATTTGTCATTTTCATTAATTAACGTTTATTCGAATCGGGTTTTGGTTTCCAGCAACTAAATATTATAGTAGTGCCTAAATATTCGGCGTTCCGAAATTAGTCGACATAATTGGGTATTATAAATTAAATCACAACATATTAACATTTTTTTTTCTTTTAACTAAACTCATCGGAAATATGTTTTTTTAAGTTTCATTTGAAACTATGTAGACATGTAATATCAGATGTTATGGTTGAAAACGAATTAATGTTTTTAATGTTCCTAAAATTGCAGTAATAAACCTTAGTTACTAATAAGTAAAATCAACTTCTATTGTAAAAATACAGTGCGTCATATTAAACTAGACTCATCGGAAATATGTTTTTTAAAGTTATATTTGAATTTGAAACTATAAAGATATTGGATTTCAGATAACAAATTTGTTATTTAATGTTTCTCGCATTTTAGTAATAAAAATGAGTTACTAACGGCTAAAATGAACTTCATTTCTAAAACTCTAATTAGTTACAATTAACTAAAGCCGCCGGAAATGTATTTTTGTAGCATTTTAGCAAAAAAATTACAATAAGAAAAAACTCCAATTTATGAAATTTTCTTACCGAATCTCCCACGCAGCAGAATTAATTACCGATAATTTTTTCCTCGATTTCACTCATCTTTCGTCTCTTGTCTTCGACTCCGCCAAAATGTTTAGATACAAATTAGTGACAAATAACAAAGTATACTTTTCGTTTCATTTTATATAGTTAAAATTTATTGTCACAAAGTAATGAATGAGTCAATCAATTCTTTGGTATTATTTTGGTTGAAGATAATAATATTAAGAACTTTTTTGAAATAAAATAAATTGATCTAATTCGAAATAGCAATTTTTTCCATAATATGCTGTCCACATTCTGGTGCTTACTGTATATTATTTATACCTAAATAATTTTTACCAGATAGTCAAAAAAGAAAAAGTTCTTTTAAACCCCCTTTTAAAATAGCAAAAAGCTGTAAACAATTTTCTAGTAGAACGGCACGAAACACATTTGTCATTCAATGTCGCCTGCGACGTGCTGTTGCTTACCAATTTTGAAGCATCATTTGATCGATTACTTTCTTGTTCGAAAGAGATGTTTTCATAACGTATGTGTGTTTAAGCTCGCCATTATTTGCTTTTATTATTTGTTTACTCCTATTTAGACGGAACGTGCAGCAGTGCCATCAATGTTTGAAAATTGTAGTCGCAATTGTTTTAAATTTCTTTTAACATACCAGTTATTAAACCGCAGTAGCAGCATACATTTATACAGGGTGTCCCGAAATTAGCGTGCAATATTTCTAGGGCGTAAACTATATCCAAAAATATGACAAAAATGTCCTATAAACATACGCCGAGAAATTCTCCTTTAGGGGGCTAGGGCCCCGCAAAGAGGGTCGGGAACGAAGTCTTTTTTTATAATAGTATGGAAACCCTTAAAGATAATAACATGAAAATTGGTACGTGCCTTCCAACCGATAAGTTGTACATAATAGTAAGTTTAGAGTGAAAATATTTCTTCCAGTGGCGTCGCACGGAGTGGGGCTGAGTGTAAATATTATCCTATATTTTTTATTACTAGGATTTTTTAATTTTAAGTACAATATTTTAAGAACCTCGAGTTTTTTCTTTAAAAAAGTACCCCTTGTTTTATTTCGATAGGAGGCACCGTTTTCAAGTAAAATTAATTTTAAAATAAAACGTATTTTTCAAAAGAAAGGTTAGTCCATATGAGTTCAGGTAAATCCGAAAGTTAGCGTGCAACATTCCTAGGGCGTAAAGTACATTCAAAAATATTACAAAAATGTTCTATAAACATACCCTCAGAAATGCTCCTTTAGGGGACTAGAGCCTCTCAAAGTGGGGCAAATTTTTTTTTTCGTAATAGCATGAAGTCTTTGAAATGATCCATTTTCTATTAAATTGCGATGGACCGTAGCAAATCTTCTACGGCTAGGTATTCTTCTATGCGGAAATCGCCTCCTGTACTCTATTACAGCGGCAGTAGAACTACCATTACAAAATCCATACACAAAATGAATATCTGTGAGTTTTATGTTGCCCCCATTTGAGAGGCTCTAGTCCCCTAAAGGAGCATTTCTGAGGGTATGTTTATAGAACATTTTTGTAATATTTTTGGATGTACTTTACGCCCTAGGAATATTGCACGCTAACTTTCGGATTTACCTAAACTCGTATGGACTAACCTTTCTTTTGAAAAATACGTTTTATTTTAAAATTAATTTTACTTGAAAACGGTGCCTCCTATTGAAATAAAACAAGGGGTACTTTTTTAAAGAAAAACTCGAGGTTCTTAAAATATTGTACTTAAAATTAAAAAATCCTAGAAATAAAAAATTTAGGATAATATTTACCCTCAGCCCCACTCCGTGCGACGCCACTGGAAGAAGTATTTTTATTCTAAACTAACTGTTATGTACAGTTTATCGGTTGGAAGGCACGTACCAATTTTCATGTCATTATCTTTAAGGGTTTCCATACTATTATAAAAAAAGACTTCCTTCCGGACCGTCTTTGAGGGGCTCTAGCCCCCTAAAGGAGCATTTCTTTAGGTATGTTTATAGGACATTTTTGTCATATTTTTTGATATAGTTTACGCCCTAGAAATATTGCACGCTAATTTCGGGACACCCTGTATACTGACTGGTACACCGCCAGACTGGTAATTGAAATGCCCTTAAAAAATTTTATACCCTTAATTATCCTCCTCTAATATTACATCACAATTATTTTAGACTATTTTAAAGGTCCTTGTTCCATAGACTCCCTCACCAAATTTAAGTTTTATCTAATAAGCCCATTAAAAATTATTTGGAACATAATTCGTCGTAAAACTCCGAAAAATTAAATACGGCTGTGATTCATGCCTTAATGATAGAGTCGATTCACTCAGTAAACCTGCAAGATGGCCGACATGTCATATGACAAAAGTCATATCCCAGCTAAATAATAGTACATTATATACTTAGGTTGAGAAGAGAGCTATTATATAGCGAGCGCTTTTATATACTGAGGCGCGAAGCGCCGAGGGATATAATGTGCGAGGTATATAATAGCCTTCTCAACTGCGGTATATATAGAATTTTTTCTACTACTAACAATAAAATATTACATATTTTAATTCGTTTAAATCTTTGTTACCCATTTTCACCTAATTTTTAAAAAATTTGAAAATCAAGTCACTTAGGATTTTACTTGTCAAATGCGATCTTCTGTCGGTATGTAGAAAATATTCGGGTTAGATAATAATATAAAGTTAAAATTATAAAATGTCTGAAATTGAGAGAGAAGAATTGGAAATTTGTACCCCACCCGAGCTTAGCGAGGCGGCAAATAGCGCACAGTGCGATCTGTTACCAGAGAAATCTAAGAAACTATACTTGAATGCATACGCGCAATTAATGGACTGGTGTGTAAGAAAAAAAGCTGGTAAAATATCAGAAAATGTGTTATTAGCATATTTTCAAGAAAAAGCCGATAACAAAAAGTGTCCACATTGTGGGCACACTATTCTATGCTTAAGTCGACTCTTTCAATAAAAGACAATATCGACATTTCGAAATTTTTTAAACTGACAGCATTTTTAAAACAAAGAAACCGTTCCTATAAACCCAAAAAATCATGGGTATTTACATAAAATTATAATAAAAAGTCCTATTTTATTGATAATTTAATCCTGTTTTCCAGAATTTCTTTGTTTAAAATGGTCAAAAAAGGCTCAAAATCAATAATATGTTAAAGAAACGGTGAGTTAAGTTATACAATTGTCTACAACAACCTCATTGAACAGCTGTTTTTCATTATTGACCTAGGAAATTTTTTATTATTATTATTAACCTAGGTGAAGAAATGTTACTTCTCGATAAAGGAATGAAGTAAATAATGACGATTTCTCAAGTAAGTAGTAGAAAAAATAAATTTTTGCATTTTCAATGACTTTTGTCATATGACATGTCGGCCATCTTGCAGGTTTACTGAGTGAATCGACTTTACCACCATACTAATAATACAGGGTTAGGAAAAATTACCAGAACGGTCGATTATTTCAAAATGTACAGGGGTTATCAAAAAACGTCTTATATAAAAAATGTAGGGCTGTTAAAAATCTACATATCGATGATAAATTGAAATATACAGGGTCGCCCACAAAGTTGCGGAGAATGATAGTTATTATTTTTTTAAATGGAATACCCTGTATATTTTTACTTATTTTGATTGTCGACTCAATTTTAAACATTTTTTATTAACCATGTGTTATACCTAAATTCATTACTTTCCTACATAAATTGATCAGCTACAAAACACAAAATAAATTTTAAGAAACAATTTATTAAGTTAACTTTAAACAAAAACGTATAACAAATCATGGCAAAACGGCTCTATTTTTTAATAAGTGTTGAAAATGACCCCCATTTACTAACTGACAATGATACAAATTATCGCAAAAATGTCTTTGGGTGTTTAAAGCCATTTCCCTTGTTATTCTCGCACTTTCATTGACAATTTTCATTCTTAATTCTTCTAAATTATTGGATTTATTTTGATAAACTATGTTTTTCAGGTGATCCCAATAAAAAAAATCTAATGGCGAAAGATCGGGGGACCGTGAAGGCCATTCGATAGGCCCTCTTCTTCCTATCCATCGATTTGGGAACGTGACATCCAAAAATTCTCTAACTTCGCGAGTAAAATACGGAGGAGCTCCATCTTGCTGATACCAGGTTAAGTTAATATCAGCATTTAAATTGTTTATAGCTGGAACTATTTCTTGCCGAAGAAGCCGGAGATATCGATCACCGTTCAAATTTCCCTCGATAAAAAAGGGTCCAATTACATGTCCCGCAAACAATCCAGCCCAGACATTAACTTTTCTTGGGAACTGTGTATGCAGCTCTTCATACCAGTCAGGGTTATTTCTCGCCCAGTAACGGTAATTTTGCTTATTCACCATTCCGTGTAATGTAAAAGTAGCTTCATCCGATAACACAATATTGTTTGAAAAATTCGGGTTTTCTTCCATATTTCTAGTCATTATTTCGCAAAATTCTAGCCTTCGATCACAGTCAACGTCAAAAAGTTCTTGTACAACATTAATTTTGTATGGATGCATTTTCTCCGTATGAAGAATGGTTCGTACAGATTTTTGATCAATTTCATGATCCAAAGCAAGCTGATTGGTGGATTGTTTGGGATTTTCGTCTATCGCAAGCAGAATGTCCAGCTTTTTTTCCTCGGAGGTAGCAGTCCTAGGTCTTCCAGATCTTGGGCGGTTTTTTACAGTACCAGTCATTCTGTAACGCTCAATAGTTCGAAAAACTGCATTTTTTTAATGTGCCTGTCTGGATGGAAATTATTGTAAATATTACATACCTCCTGATTTATGATCTCTGTTTCTCGCCAAACCCCCTTAAAATTAAAATATCAATTCTCTCTGTTTCAGTAAGTAAAAATGCCATGCTATTTTCTTTTTTGTCTATTTCTGTCAGAATTTGAGTTTCAGATGTTAAACTATTAATTATTTATTAGTAACCATGGTCGTGCCTTATTTGTTGTTCACTATGTTCGAAAATCGCATCGTTATACATTATTATTTGAAACGCCGATTTCTAGGAAAGTAATGAATTTAGGTATAACACATGATTAATAAAAAATGTTAAGAATTGAGTCGACAATCAAAATAAGTAAAAATATACAGGGTGTTCCATTTAAAAAAAATATAACTATCATTCTCCACAACTTTGTGGGCGACCCTGTATATTTCAATTTATCACCGATATGTAGGTTTTAAACAGCCCAACATTTTTCATATAAGACGTTTTTTGATAACCCCTGTATATTTTGAAATAATCGACCGTTCTGGTAATTTTTCCTAACCATGTATGTATCATAATGTTTAATGCTACTAGAAAATGTTTAATAGTATTCAAGAAAACAAAAAATATTGCACTAATTTAATAAACGCAAGTACTTAAAACGAAGTATGTAATGAGAACTTAATTAGTTTCAACATTTGAAGTGAAAAAGTTCTTATAATATTAATTTGATACGCAGCCTGAAATTGCAATCTTTAGTACTTTGGAACTTTTGATGAATATTTTCGGAAAATAATTTTGCGTTTTTTCAAAGCCGCCATTCGTTGAAGGTTACATACGTTTTATTATAAATGGATTACGATGTTTCCGGTATTAAGGTACCTATATATTGTTGCTGCAGCTAGTTGTGCAATTTTTGGAGGTGTTCAAGTAAATTCTTTATTTTTATCCATCTCAATACAAATACACAAACACTTTGCGTCCATGCGTTTGATACTGGTTTTTTTGAGTTTGTGTTTCCATGGTATTATTTAATTAGAGAAATTTTGTGATAGGAGTGCACGAGGGAATAAGGACTGTTAATCCCTCGGCATTATTTACTAAGGGAATGACATGTGGCGTTATACTCCAACAACCTCAAGTACAATACTTACACTAAATGTTTAATAAATGATCGAGCTGTAGCTAGGGCAATGTAAAATTTGTAGTTTAGGGTTTATTAATGTCAATATTAAATTGTTTCTAGATCTAATTAAGCAATCCAACCATGTGTCAGAAATGGTACACCATAAAACTGATATTACTGGTGGTAAGAATTATAGAGTAAACCCATTACCATTGTGTTACCTGATAATTAGGTCAGAGAACTCCTACCAACGAAAAGCGACACTAAAAAATTTGTAATAAAAAATACCTGTGAATTTCTGGAAACACGGTGACAAAGGCAATTTTGTACCGTGCGAGCAAACATTATTTTTATCAAAGAGGGCTTAGATTAAAAAACGTAGGGATTGGTTTAGATCACGATGATATGGGGACGATATATCTAACCAAATGTAGGTGAAAATTTTGTCAAATTCATATTATGATATGATATGCTAAACTAATGAGTAATAAAATAAGTAGACGAATACAAATTTATTTTTGTTGTTTACAAAATTAAGAATTCATATCAATTATATATAATAATATAATAAATATAATATAATAGAGAATTCACATAACCGGAGAGGTGGAACCAGGCTTCATCCGAAAAAAATTTTAGGTCTTATAAATCATTTCTTTCCAATAAATTTTGGGTAAACCATTGAGAGTAATTCCTGCGTCTTTCAAAATCTGCGGCTTGTATTTCTTGGAATACTTGCACTTTATAAGGAAATAAATTTAGCTGCTTCTTAAGAATAGTCCTGCATTTTCCATAAGATCTTCCCACTTCTTGGGACAGGCGTCTTAAACAATTTGTTGGCGTATTTTATATTATTTCACGAACGTTTGCAACAAGTTCTTCTGTTCTTACAGATAGTCTTCCTGCTTCTTTTTTGTGTTGAATAGAACTTGTTTTCCTAAAAACAACCACAGTTCTTTTCAGGCAATGATAAAAATCCCCAGCAATAAAAGCAACGTTAGGAAAATATTCGTGAAAATCGTCCATGCACAAACCCGGATTGTATTGCAACTCACCATTTTTTACTCTACCCCCGTTTTGAAAATACGCTTCAACCATGAATATTTTGTGCTGTTCCGTAAAGCCCATTGTGTGAATTGTTCAATAAATTGGAAAAATTAACGATTAATCAAATTACTTGTATGACTGTCAAAGATGACGGAATAACTGATTGATTGTTAATTCAGGTAGTTACTGACACCCAAGCTCTACGGCTAAGAATTACGTCCTCAGATGCAAGGCCCTCTTTGATGCAAATAATTTTTGCTCGCACGGTATAATACTTACATTGAATACTAGTCGTAGATAAATTGTTTAATAAATGATCGAGCAGTAGCTAGGGCAATGTAAAATTTGTAGGTTATCATTAATTAATGTCAACATGAAATTGTTTCTAGATCTAAGTAAGTAATCCAACCTTGTGTCAGAAATGGCGGCTGTACGCCAATACTGCTCTCTAACTGGTGGTAAGAATTATAGAGTAAACCCATTACCATTGTATTACCTGATAACCAGGCCAAAGAACTCCTACCAACGAAAAGCGACAATAAAAAATTTGTAATTAAAAATACCAGTGAATTTCTGGAAACACGGTGACAAAGGCAACTTATTTGTACAGGGTCATCCAACCAGGACTGAACAGGGGTCTATTTTTTTAGTTTCCCTGTATTTTTATTTAAATCAATATAGCCATTTAGTTTATGCTTTGCCGTAGAAACTAAAATTACCATTTAAAAAGCGATCTGACTTAAAACAAAGGAACTGTGGCGTAAAGTTGTTGTTTTTTTAATGGAACGCTCTGTATATTATTTATTCTTATGAAACGCCCTTCTTTCCTGATTCTATAAATATATAGTTTGTCCATATTAGCTCAAACCGTTTTTAAGATATGAGCAATCAAACATTTAAAAAGCTGTATTTTAATGCATCGCCATTGCGGTGATTTTCTTTTCCAAGGCATTCTAGACGTATTAAGCTCAAATTGATACAGCTTTTTAAATGTTTGATTGCTCATATCTTAAAAACGGTTTAAGCTAATATGGACAAACTATATATTTATGGAATCGGGAAAGAAGGGCGTTTCATAAAAATAAATAATATACAGGGTGTTCCATTGAAAAAACAACAACTTTACGCCACAGTTCCTTTGTTTTAAGTCAGATCGCTTTTTAAATGGTAATTTTAGATTCTACGGCAAAGCATAAACTAAATGGCTATATTGGTTTAAATAAAAATACAGGGAAACTCAAAAAATAGGCCCCTGTTCAGTCCTGGTTGGATGACCCTGTACATGCGCGTAATCAAACTGTACATGCAAAATGCCTTGCTGTTACTTCTGGCTGGCCAGGTCATTAAAATCAGCCATTCCTATATTAGGGCATATAAAGGTTTGTTTTAAAAATATTCAAATGTAAAGTTTACCTTTGTTGTGAGTTTTATCGATCTTAATATAGTCCCTTTAAATATTAGTATTTTTTTGCAAATTTTTGGAAAAACGTTTACGCTTTTTAAAAAAATTATCGAGTTTTTTAATATCGATTTTTAAAATAGTGTAGTCATAACAACAGACACAAAAATATTTGTTTGTTTTTGCGTAGAGAATCAAAAAAAGCTTCGAATACCTTTGCGCCGTATTAAAACTTTAATATAAAAAATTTTAAGTGAGGTTTAGTTTAAAATATAAGCGATAAATTGCGATCTTGGCGGAATTTTTTTTTAAGGCATGATATACATTTTTATTCACCTAAGCAATCACGTGTGTAAACATAAATTTGATTTCCTTGACAACTAAGGAAACCGTATTATATTTTAAATTTTTTTTATAAAAGACGCAAAGTAATCAATCAATCAAAATCGTATTACCCACGGGCGTGCCGGATTTTTAGAAGTGTAAATATATTTTCTAAAAAAAAAAAACTTAATGGTAATGTTATAAATAATATAGTATGTTACAAAAAAGAGTGTGTAATAATTGTCAATGTAACAAGATTTTATTAATTTTAATAATAAAAAAAGTTTTTTTAAATTTCTATTGCAATACTACACTTTAAGGTTTGTTCGGGTTTGTGCCTTTTTGATTTTTGAACAAAAAAGTAGCTTTTATACCGTCCATACTTATTTCTTTTAGTTCTTTAATGATATTTCTGCTTTAAAATAAAAATTTTAAATTCGGCCACTATCAATCTCTGCGGTTACTATCATAGTTGCCTATCATTGGAGAATTTTTTGCCAAAAGCCATAGAAAAATTATGGGTTTAAAGAGGACGATGAATAAATATAATAAATTTATAAGTTATGTAGTTAGAAGTAAGCAATTTAAAGATTATTTATGAGACTAAATTTTGTATAATTTGTCTTGTATTTTTTGTTTTATTAGCACTAACCCAAATAATTTTTCTCGGTAAACTTTGGGTTAGGAACTGTCAACAAATTTTATGTTAATAAAATCCAAGTTAAAACTTATGTTTACCACAATGTGCTATTAGCATAGCGGACCAGATCAAATTAAACTGTTTGATTGGATAAAACTACAAATTTAACAGGGGTTTTAAAGCAAAATATCAAATCAAATCAAATCGAAACATGTTTTATTGTACAAAGAATACAGTATTCTCATTGACAAAACTTATCACTAACAGAATTACTAATAAATATTACCAAAACACAATTCCTAAAATCCAATAGCAGCAAACTGCCAGGCAAGTCACGTGAAACAGAAAATTTAAAATACATCAAAATCTTTCCACAAAATAATCCTTCACATCGTAGTAATTTTATAACTTCTTTACGGAACATTTTGAAGTTACCAATGTTCCGTTTCTCTACGGTAGATGATTAAATCATTTTTTGCGTTGTAAATAAATGAATTTCGAACCTGTGCTGTTGATGGTATGGGAAGAGGAATTGTCTTGTATAATAAAAATAATCTGTCATTAAATGGCTATACTTCCTATACACGAAAGACACGTTTGCCAAAATAAACAAACATGAGAGCGTCATTATTTTTTTTGTTAAAAATATTTGCTTACAATAATCTCTGCTACCTAAGCAAACCATAAAAAAAACAGCATGCTGTTGTATTACAAACAATGAATTAAAAAGATATTTAGCACAGACTCCCCAAAAGGAAATGCCTTATCTGAGACATGATTCTATGAGAGCATAATATGCCATTTTAACTGCTAATAATTACATTTCCCTAGCTATAATCCTTGGAGCATAGCATCCTAATGACAATTTCTTTGATATACTTTTAATGAGGTAAGTAAAATTAAGGTTATTATCTAAATGAAGACCCAGGAACTTTATGCAGTTCTGGTTGACTAGAGGTACTGAATTCAAAAATACCATTGTGAATATCATACTTAAATGATTGGTTTTTGTTATGTTAAGTGCCAGTAGGTTTATTGTCGCACTAGTTCTTTATCTTTTTCAAGTCTTCGCTTATTACCTGTTCTAAATAATTTATACTCATATCATGCCATAAAATGGTCGTTTCATCGGCGAATATGGTAAACTGAGATGATGACGTGAGATATGATCTGAGCCTGTCAAAGGATACTTCTCGAAAGCCGGAGATTTGAAGTTTTTGCAGCAGTGATTAACACAGTCAAATGCTTTTTTCAAATCACAGAAAGCTGCCGCAGCCACGTCATCCTTATTAAGTTTCATATAGAGGTGTTCTAAGAAATAAAAACACCGCATTATTGGTGCCCTTTTTATTCGGAAAACCAATCTGCTTAATATTAAGTATATTATGTACGTTTAAAATTTTTATCTTTCACGGTATATACGAACCCTATATCTCCGCACTACGTAAAAGCATTGAATATCAAACTATAAGAAGGTCATATAAGCAGATTTCCTAAATCTGCTACGTTAAATTCTTAGATGGCGCAATGAGTTCACCAACAATAAAGCGTGTTGATGCAGCCACTAACGACAAGCCTTTTCACTGCCAAATTAAAACATTGTTGCCGCCTGTCTGTTTGACTTGCTGCATGAGTTTTTTAAATTTATTTTTATAGCTTACCGTAAAACTTGATTTCACGTGATTTAAGTAGCTTACCTTTATTTTCCTACCTATTTATTATATATATATAGTTTAGACCTAAAAATGTCCCTATTTTTAATTGCTTAGTAGCATATTTATAATATTTTCAACCTTTTACGTTAATTACATGAAAACATATTGACTGTCATGTTTTCTATTTCTAACAGAATTAAATGACGACTCTTAGTGTTCAATACATACCTAGGATACACGTATATGGAGGGAGAAGTAAAGGATTTTGAAAATTTCACGTTTATTATGTTGTCAGGTTATTAGTATTACAAAATGGCGTTATTCATGTGGAAAGAATATAAAATATTTTGTACTTTTTTGCGATCTGTCTCGTTCCGGTTCTTGCCGCGGCGGCTCCTCGTCGATCGCGCCTTGCCCGTGATTGGCTCCACTACATCGGCCTTACTCGCTCAGCATCGGAATGAGCGCGCACACATATTTAAAGTCAATTTATTTCACAACAGTATATTATGATGGGTAAAATATGAATGACGTGTGGTTTGTCTAACTTGGTTTTTATTTGCAATTATTACTACTTTTCAAAATGGTTAAATAAGTAGGTTTTCACTTTCTTACTTAAGAAACATCCAGTTTGTTTGTATTTAGTGTATTACGTATTTTGCTATTTTTCGACGAAAAAGAACCTATTTAAGTTATACTTACCACCTTTAATAACATAAATAATACCTACTATACTTATTTTATTTACTAAATAACAAGTTTCAACGTTAACATAACACAATATTTTGTCTATTGGAATAAATATTTCCCATTACGAAAGACACTTTTCATTAATGAATTAATTTATCTCATATTTATTTATAGTTAATTTTCGCATCCATTTGTAAAAATAAATATTATTATCAAAAACATACATTCGGCTGGAATTGAGAACCTCCTATTTCATTGTCTGTTAAAAATGTTTAAATCATTAAAAATTCCAATAAAATACGATATGCGGCAACACCACGACATCACATCAGTGAATTTGAGACATCTGTTGTCGGGGCGCTGCATTATAACTATAGATTTAAGGTTAGAGTTACGATCAACTCCACAATGGTGGCCAAACCACCTCCAATACGTCTAATATAGGGTTGTTAACTTTTCTCGGACATCCGCTATTCTTATAGTTTAATGAAAAAAAATATATTAATAGAAGTAAATTTTTGCATTATGTACAACTAAATATTATGCAGCACTTACAAACGGTGAATCGTATTTTTTCGTGTATTGTCGTATGTACCATTAGAATGTCGGCGACAGTTAGAAGCTAAAAATAAAATTAATTCAATTTACCTGAGTTTGCGACAGACAGAGGCACTCGAGCGGACAAGAAGGCAGCAGGGTCGTGAACGTCGCCAGGTGAATAAAAATCAGAAGAAGAGCACAACTTGTTGCCAAGCCACTACCCATGTGCATCTGAAACAAAATTGGATGTAGGGTAAAATCGGTCAGGTTGAACCGCAATCTTAATTTAATCCCACCTAGTATAAAGTTTATATTTATATCCACTTACTTAACCTGGGCATAAATTGAATGCAACAAACAAAACTGGCACATTTATCTATTGATTAATTTGCCCAATAGTAATTTGTTTACAGAATTTAATAAATATAATGCATTGTAAATTTTATCAATACCTAGAAACTACTAACCTTAGAATATTGATAGGATAAGAATTCCAATTATTATGCTATAATCTATATTATTTTCCTATATACCGGGTGTCCCACTAAGAATGGTTCTTGGCCTTATCTTAGAAAGTGTCAGTCTTGCAGACTATTTTTTTTAGTAAAAGTGACTATGAAAAATTGCTGGAAATTATTTTTAAGTTTCTAGGTTGGCCGCTAGGGGACGTAGCTATTGTGGCCAAATAAAAAGAGGTATTTTCTCAAAAATCCTCATAGTAAACATGTACCAAAAGTAGCATTTTTTCAATCTAGTGGAAATTCTAGATTACTTTTATTTTTGAGTTCTTACTCTACTTTTTTATTCAAGGGGGTAGGAGGGGATAAATATTGGTATACAAACATATTTACAACTTTGGTTTGACTTATTATAGTTTAACAAATTTCAACTCGCTAAATAGGGATTCTTTTGTTTCATCAATTTTTTAAATAGCAAAGTCGTTGCATTTAAAAATTTTAAGATAAATGAAGAAATTATTGGTTAATAAATAGCGCCTTCTAGCTGTCGCAACGGAATTCAGAATAACTCCGGGTTTTATAAAATTGATAAAACAACAGAATCCCCATTTAGCGGGTTCAAATTTGTCAAATTCCGATAAGCCAAACCAAAGTTGTGAATACATTTGTCCCCTCCTACCCTCCTGAAACAAAAAGGTAGAGCAAACACTTAAATTGTAAAATTGTGCAGAATTTTCATTAGATTGAAAAAATGCAACATTTTGTACATGTTGACTATGAGGATTTATGAGAAAATCCCGTTTTTTGTGTGGTTACTATAAATAGTTAAGACATCTAGCAGCCAACCAAAAAACTTAACCTACAATAATTTCCAGCTTTTTCTCATGACCACTTTTACTAAAAAAACAATTTCGCAAGCTATTCATACAACTGACACTTTCTGAAATACGACCTAGAACCATTCTTAGTGGGACAACCCGTATAATATAATATTAAAAGTAAAATTATAAGGAGCAAATAATAGACAACTCTTTAAAATTGGAAGAAAATAGCGTTGTAGTGAAACCGATTAATTTATTTTAACGAATTCGTAATAAATATGCGGCAACACCATCAAGTAGGACTCAACTCCCATGAAAGAGGCAAATCCACCTGTAAATAATTCGAGTAATTTTAAAAGCTGTTCCGGAAAAAAACTATATACTTTATAAGGAAACGTTTTAAATAAATAATTAAACAATATAATTTCATAAAATTTTTATTTTAATTACAATTTTTAATAAATGCCAATTGTGAAAAATAAAGTAAAAATTTTAACGTAACATTTTTATAAAAGTAAAATTTTGAAAAAACCACTTTGTACTGTATTCTTAAACCGAATTCGAATTGAATTGCATAAGCGAAGCTGCAGGTACCTGCTGGTAAATAATTTAACAATATAACAATACTGCTGGTTAGCGTGAGAAGTCCTGTTAGGACTTATACCACTTCATATATCTAGAGAAGGAGGCTAAATGGGCCAGCTATAGACTATATCAAGCAGCTACTAATAAGCCGCAGTCATGTATCATGGAGGGCACAAGCATTTTGGAAGGCACGCTAGCCCGCGGCATGTTAAATATGCCCTCAGACATAATGACAAGAAAATCCAACTAAGTCTGAACAACAAAATAACCCTAATATGGATTCCGGGACACATGGTCCTGTAGGGTAATGAGGCTGCCGACAAGCTCGCTAAGAGAGGTGCAGCACTAAAATTCAAAGAACCCGAGCCGGTAGTAGGTAGATCTCATGCTACGGCCAAGAAAACAATACTAGCCAAAGCAAAAAGCAAATGGAAAAGACACTGGTTACATCTACCAAGTCTAACACACAAAAGCATTTATAAACAGCCATATAAACCAACAACGAACTGACAAACTACTAGTGCTCAACAGGTCATGCCTTAAAGCACTAGTGGGATTATACACCGGCCACTGCAGATTGCGACACCATAATATGTATAAAATTGGAATAGCCCCAACTGAGGAATGCCGGCTCTGCATGGAAGATGCAGAAACAGCAGAACACATAATGTGCGCTTGCCCCGCAGCAGGAAGAATCAGATTCGCCCTATACGGCTAGGTGACTCTGCTGCCGGATAACATGAAAAATGTCTCTCCTAATATTATCATTAACTTCATTAAAAAGTTAGACCTATTGGGGGAAAAATATAAGCAATGTGTGAGCCACAATAGATCGCATGGTGGCAGTGAAGGGTTAGCGGTAACCCACTCACTTTTAACATAACCGAACCTAGCGTGAAAACGTTCATTAATTGATTAAAAATAAGAAGAAAAATTGGATTGGTCAACCGAGTACATGCGGATTCAGAGATAAAAGAATAAATCCAAAATGTAAAAGATTGGTAAATATGGATTGCTTTGTTAGATAAGGCGACTTGGTCATAGGGACCTAGAGCGAAGTGAAATGTTCTTCCCTTCTCACAGGATTAAACAAATCGTTTTTTTTTATGTCAAAGGTGGAATAAAAAATCAAATCATTATTCCATAAATTCACTTGCTGCAGAATACTTTTTATTTGTTTAAACATTTCTCCTAGATAACCCTTTTCCCGTCTTTATAATCAATAAACCACTTCTCTCTGATATGGATGGCTTCCATACCCCATACTACATTGAAGATGCCTCTACGCTACATAGATGACCAACAAATCTATTGGTAGGCAAGGCGTTGTGCTATTTTAAATTCTACTAAACATTTGGTTTAACATGAACAACATTCCCCTATCTAAAGCAAAATGTTCTCTTATGTTTTATGGATGGCAGTGAATCACGTCACGGCAGCCAGACGTATTACATGTTTTTTAAAATCCCGTCTGTCGGAGTCAGAATTTCAAATAACCATAGATTTAAATAACCTTGCTCTGGATAGTTCATAAATTAGAGCCGCATGATGCATGCTGATAGATGATTGGAAAAAATGAGCTGATTTATACAATACAAGGTCAATTAAAATGGCTGCTTACTTACAAAAAAAAATTTATTACTTATAAAGCTGTAGAACTGTTTTGAAGAAATGGGTGTTATGACTGTATACTCTATGTGTATATTTGAATGCCTAATTTTCTTTTTTAAACAAAAATATTATTTTGATATAGATTCTAAGCATAAGTACAATACAATATCATTGTATGTTGAATATCCACTAAATAGGCTAATGCTACTCGAAAAAACTCCATATTATATGTGTCTTAAGTTATTTAATATAGAATATTTAAAAGTGAACTAGAAAAATATTTAATTGAACTAGAATCTTATAGTTTAAAAGACTTTTCTGATAATTTATGAAAATTTAGCAGTATTGCTATAAGTTTGGTTTTCTTTAATGTAACGTCATTTTATTTTCCTTTGCTTTACTTTGTTGTACATTGTAACCAATTTGAAATAAAGATTCTGATTATTATTACCTATATAAGGGACCCATGTTGGGTTGCACAAACATTTTAAACAATAATTAACCAATCAGGTAGTCAACTTTTTTTGACGAAGTGAGCAAAAACGCTGATAAATTAATGCATGCTAAAAGTATTATTACCAAAAAACATGAGAACGTGTAAAAATGTTATTCACACTATACATTTTTGTGGTAAAGTTTTATGGAATCTTACCCTGCACGATCAGTATTACAGGCAGTATTAACAGTCATACTGATGTGATATTGATCGTGTAAAGAGTCTTATGTGGTTTATGTATCTTAGTTAGTCAAAAATATTTATAAATTTTTAAAAAAACATGAAAAATTACTTCCCTAGCACAAAACTGAACAGCGTACAGAGGCTGGCCTGCTTGTGCATTAGCGGTGGGGGTGCCCCCACCGCAGCAATGGAAGTCATATTGGGACTGACACCACTGGATATACACACTAAAATGGAGGCCAGCTGCAGCGCCTCTAGGATGAAAGCAAACGGGGAATGGAAACAACGCCCCGAGAAAATAAGGCACACAAGAGCCACGGGAGCCACTTGGAGATGTAAACCGATCGCATGAAAGCGATATATAACTTTACAAGACTATTTAATATCAGGTGCGACTCTGGTATGTAGTCTAAAGGAAAATCTCCGTCACTAGACAATGGCCTAGTTTGGTACACTGATGGATCAAAAACGACCAACGGAGTAGGCGCAGGTATATTTGGGGAAAGACCCAGAATTAAATCAGTATCCCCCTGGGAAACTACGCCACAGTATACCAAGTAGAAGTTCATGCGATAGAAGCATGCGTATAAAAGAATCTTGAAAAGGGCTACCATGACCTTTATTGCAGTAGGGCAAAAAGTACTTTTTCTAATTTTGTATCATAACAAATCTATTACGATACGCATTTGCGTATCGTAATGAAGCTATTTCGATACGCGTTTTTTCTTTATTTGATGTTGGTAACATTTAAATGTTTTATTTCATTGACTTGCGCGGATTTTGTGATTTACGAGAAAACCCATTTTTCGCAGAGGAAAAATAGCTTGATAACCTACTTTTTTTATTCTGTGTGAATAAAAGTCATTTATGTTGGTTACATAAATCTATAAATCAATCTTTTGTAGATGCTTCAAGCTATCATTTTCTGCCAAATCCTATCGATAGGCCCTCGAAGAAGCTATCAGCTGGAATGCTGCTCTCGACGCGCACCCAGCTAAAACAAGTGACAGGTCTACTAACAGGCCGTTGTCACTTAAGAAAACACCTTCAACGAATGGGAGTCTATAATGGATCCATCGAATGAAGACTTTGCGGCGATAAGGACGAAACCGCCTCTCACATCATATACAGGGTGTTCATTTGAAAATTTTCCACCTCGATTTTCCTGCTTTAAAATGAAAAGGAAAATCGCTCGGACCGGTCGATTTTTATTTCGAGGAAAAAATCTTTTGCATATATTGTCAATTTTGTTCCTTTAAGCCCCTAGGAGGGAGGAGGGGGGGGGGGGGGGTAAGATTTAAATCATAAATGGATACCCCAATTTTATATAATTTTTTTGGATTCTACATAAAATTCTGAACATTTTTTAATAAAAGCATTATTAGTTTATACTTAACAGTTTCCGAGATATTGACTCTTGAAAAATTACATTTTTGAACTTTGACAGCGTCTAGCTTTCTAACTGTACGTCTTAGAGCAAAACGGCTTACATGTCCCTATCTTCAATTTTTATTATCTTTCCAATAGTGTCAACTTCCGGTTAAACCAGAAGTACTATATTTCTTACATCCGGTTTAACCGAAAGTTTACACTATTGGAAAGATAATAAAAATCGAAGTTAGGGACATGTAAGCCGTTTTGCTCTAAGACGTACAGTTAGAAAGCTAGACGCTGTCAAAGTTCAAAAATGTCATTTTTCAAGAGTCAATATCTCCGAAACTGTTAGGTATAGACTAATAATGCTTTTATTAAAAAATGTGCAGAATTTTATGCAGAATCCAAAAAAATTATATAAAATAGGGGTATCCATTTAAGATTTAGATCTTACCACCTCTCCCTCCTAGGAGCTTGAAGTAACAAGATTGACAATATACGCAAAAGATGTCCCCCTCGAAATAAAAATCGACCGGTCCGAGCGATTTTCCACATTTTTATTTTAAAGCAGAAAAATCGAGGTGGGAAGTTTTCAAATGAACACCCTGTATATACCGCTGCAAAGCATACAATCCAGGTTTGTGCATGGACGATTTTCATGAACATTTTCCTTACATTGCTTTTATTTCTGGGAATTTTTATCATTGCCTGAAAAGAACCGTTGATGTGTTTAGGGAAACAGGTTCGATACAACACAATAAAGGAGCAGGAAGACCATCTGTTAGAACAGAAAAACTTGTTGCAAACGTTCGTGAAATAATGCAAAATACGCCAACAAATTGTATGAGACGCCTGTCCCAAGAAGTCGGAAGAGCTTATGGAACATGCAGGACTATTCTTAAAAAGCAGCTAAATTTATTTCCTTATAAAGTGAAAGTATTCCAAGAAATACAAGCCGCAGATTTTGAAAGACGCAGGAATTACTCTCAATGGTTTACCCTAAATTTATTGGAAAAAAATTATTTATTAGACCTGAAATTTTTTTCGGATGAAGCCTGGTTTCACCTCTCCGGTTATGTTAATTCTCAGAATACACGCATGTGGAGTAGTGAAAATCCCAATTTTTTTGTAGAGTCCACATTGCACTCTCAAAAAATTGGTGTCTGATTAGCTGTTTCCCGAAGAAGAATAATTATTGATCCTATTTTTTTCCATGACACAGTTACAGCACAGCGGTATAGGGACAATATTTTGAATCCATTTGTAGAGAAATTACTGTACGACGAACTACGTTTTGGATATTTTCAACAGGACGGTGCAACTGCTTATACAGCCGTCGAAACTATTAACTACTTACGCAATTTTTTTGACGACGGAAGTAGGGTTGAGTAAGCGTTCCTACCCCATCCATGGATTTGGATCGCAGACACCCCCACCACCACACCCAAACCTACCAATACAACACTCCCCCCACTCCTCCCCCCACTCCTACCCCCACTCCTACCCCCACTCCTACCACCACACCCAAACCTACCAATACAACACTCCCCCCACTCCTCCCCCCACTCCAACCACCTCACCTATACAAATCATGTATGAACATATACGGGATATATACAGCTTCAACCCAAACCGATCGTAAATCGCAAGGATATAAATACACATATCCTCCTTCTACCTATCTATTATGTTTTTACTATATAAATATAAATAGTTATCAAACCAGTATTATTTGTACTCAAAACAACGAAGTATACGCACATCTAAAAAATTTTAAAAAATGAATAATTATTGCTGTCCTTCTGTGGATATTATATTAGCCCATATAAATGGAGAGAAAGATTTAGGTGACTTTTCCAGTGATGAATTAAAAATGATACCTTTGGAATATTTAATAAAACATGCAACTTCCTATGAACTTCTAGATTTATGGGGAAAATTACCTGTTATCTATAAAAATAACTTCAGTTTACAGATTTCTCTACCATGCTTTATTCACTACAACAGACTGAATTGGACCACTCACTTTGACGGACCCGCCCCAAGCCAACGAAAATGCTCGTTTTGTAATAAAATAAATTTGAATAACTAATAGATATTATACATTACTTAATCCAATACGTAAAAGTTAACTATACTATGTATTACTTTAAATAAAACCTCAATATTTATTTTTACTATTTTTTTACATATCCCGCTTAACACGCACATCTATAATTGCATACTATACACATACACCTTACAGCAATCTAAAACGAGATCAGATCTTCAGCATTCATTATTTTCAATCGTCTTTATAGACGTCACAAGCTGATGGTATGCCGTCATTCGCGAAATCAATAATTATTTTAAGAATACGTACACAAAGAAGAAAGGGCGATACCTGTTTTAATGCGATGATCTACGTTACTAATTATATGACAGGATAGTTATTTAGAATCGATTAGTCGTATGCAATTTCACATTTTTTAGTTGCATTAAAAATAATTTAATTTTTAACTACATTTCTTGTTTGCGTGTTTAAATGAATTTTTCTACTTTGGCTGGATATAAATACAAGCGGAGTTAAACTAAATTCATTCGACGCTCTAGCTTGTATAGAGTTTAGTTATATTTACATATTTACATATTATGATAATATATAGTTTATTATTTTAAAAACAATAAATAGAATAGTAAATGGACAGTGCGGTTTATAGATTGTAAAACAGTTCGATGTTGTTTTATTTATTTAGGATAGTTAATCAAATATAACATGTTTTATTGCATTGTTGTAATAAGTTGAAAAAGTTCGTTGTTATTTCAGATACATAAAAGAAATGTGTATAAAAGTTGTGGCCTAGGGCGTGTTGTATAAGAAAAAACTATTTTTGTCTCTACAGGGTGATTCACAAAAGCTGATTGAAAAAAATATTACATTATAATAAGATTCCATATATTTTTATATCAAATTTAAATACTATATTCAATACAAGTAAAGTTGTTATAAGGAAATTTTTGTCTAAGGGTAGTCGTTTTTGAGATATTACAAATAACATTTTTTCACTTTGTTAGACTATAGCGTGTTAACGTTTCATGATTTTAAAAAACGGCTTCTACAGTTTACTCTTAGTTTTTAATCCAGTTTTCAAAAATGTAATAATATAAGAAAACATTTTTCACAAATTAATCCAAATGACTAGTAGAGTGAGATTGGAAGTTCTCCGCTGCAAAATAATAAACTATATAACTTTTGGATTAGAGTTCAATTCTCTAGTACATAACCTAACTTGCTTAAAGATGGATGAAAAATCAGCAAGAGAGCTAATAAAAACAAGAAAATCTGTTAAACAAAAATACAATGCATTAAAATCAGATTTATCTGATAAAGAAATTAGTATGGAAAAAGAGTTTAAACCAATTACTCAACCTTTGAATGAGCTAATTAGAAACATTAAAACAGATCCGTTTATTAAAAGAGAAAATTATTCACCGCAAATGTTCTCAACTCCTATAAAACAATTTCAATTTCCTACTCCTCCAGAACGCATTGCAAGAAAATCAAATGCCTATGATAAATATTTACCACCTAACATGCCATCATTTTTAGAAAATGATGAAGTATTTTGGGATGACATGGATATAGCAAATTCGAGTCAAGAATCAACAATCGAACCTACTTTAGAAGAGATACAACAAAGTGTCTTGGAAATAACAAAAACACCAGCATATCAGGAATATTTGAATGCTTATGATCCGTTGATAAGACCATTTGTTGATAAATTAATAAAGGATACAAAGGGTGAATTTGATAACAAATATGGTCTTAATCATGATATTAATTCCGAAAAATATAAAATCGCGAAGTCTGAAGTAGACTTTATAGGAAAAGATATTAAGGTTGAGGGTGTTAGATATGAGGGAACACCTGGTTTATATGAACTAATATTTAAGAAACAACCTGTTGGTTATTCCACAAAAGATATGGAAAATTATATGGATATTTTAAAAAGAACGAATGCATACAGACGAAATTTTGATTCTAATAATCAAATCCAAGGAACAACCGACACTAAATATGTAACAATAATTAAACCATATTTATTAAAAAAGGGTATATTAAAAACGGGGAGTGTATCATCAGAAGTAGATTATCGTTTGACGCTACCAAGTACATCCAGAGGGTTACCAAAACCACAACAAAGACCACGTTCTACAAGATTACAATCCACAAAAAGCGTGACAGGAAAGGGAGCGATGTTAAATTTATCAAAAAATAAGATGGATTATGTTTATTATGATAATTTAAATGAGCTAATTGATAGATTAAGGTTGTTGACAGCATCACAAATGGCTGGACATACTGGTCATCAAAATGAAATAGTATCAATTTTGGAAGAATTAAGAGAGGCTCACATTATCTTATAAAATAACAAACTATTATAATTTTGTATCATTAGAACAATGTCAATCGACAAATTTGGAAGTCATAGTTCAAAACGATACTTGTCTAATTATTCTGCTGCTGTATTGGGAAAAAAGGTGATTGAAACTGCTGAGAAAACAATTACTGATAACTTTACTAAAGATGTGAAATACATAGAAAACAAAATTATTCAAAATTTTCAAAACACACTTGAATCAAAAACGGAGAGTGAGAGAAATTTTAAAAGTTTAAATAAGAGAGTAAGTGAAAACGATGAATTAATAAAAAGTGTTGTGAAAAAGGCGAAGTTATATGCAGACGAAAATGTTAATAAAATAATGAATTTAGAGGATGCTATTAAAGAGCAAACAATCAATGTTCACCAAATAATAAATGATATTCAACCATTGAAGCAAGGAATATTTCCACATGATGTGTTAAAAAATATGATAACTAAGCAACATGAATCATCTCATAAAGATTTAGAAAAAGAGTTAGCAATAAAAATTGAGAGTATTAATAAGAAGCTTAGTTCAACAATAAAAACATTTCAAGAAGATCACATTCGCATGGATAAAAGAACACTTGAAATTGAGCCATCTCTGTTACAATTATTAGTTCATAAAACTGAATTTGATGCTTTAGATGAAAAATTTACCAATGTTTCAATAGAAATGAAAGAAATTAGCAATAACCTAAATATAGCTAAATTGCATTCTGAAAAATTGGAAGAAAAATTACTAAACATGATAAGGTCTTCCACTGAAAAAGTAAATGAAATTCAAAAGGACAACAATAAATACGACTTAAAAAATATTGAAGATAGATTATGGACAAAAATGAATTCTGCAATTAATGAAAAATGTGTGACTGTGAGTGATATTCGCATGCCGTTTAATATGATTGAGCGACGGATTGATGACTTAGAAACTGAATTCAAAGAGAAAATTGCTGTTCTTAAATAGGATACGTTGTAGAAGATCTAAAATATGCATTAAAGCGAATCCAACTCCAGTGAAGAAAAATCTTATCCATATCAAAAATTATAATATTTAAGGCTGACACTTAAGTTAAAAATGTTCTAAAACTAATCATGAGTGCAAATATTAAAGAAACTGTAGTAAATGAGCTTCATAGGCCAGCTAGAAAAAATTTTAGACGGCGTCATGTTATAATTAAAAGTTTAAATGACCTATGGCAAGCTGATTTAGTTGAAATGCTTCCTTACGCAAAGCTTAATAAAGGATACCGTTACATATTGGTTGTAATAAACGCATTTTCTAAATATGTTTGGATTCAACCTGTTAAAAGAAAAACCGCAGAAAATGTAACTTTAGCAATGGAAAATATTTTAAAACTTGCTAAAACTCCCCCCAAAAACATGCAGACAGATCAAGGAAATGAGTTTTATAATTCCAACTTTAACAAATTAATGCAAAAATATAAAATTAATCATTACAATACATTCTCTAATTTAAAAGCTAGCATTGTTGAAAGAGTCAATAGGACTTTAAAAACATTAATGTGGAAACAATTTAGTTTACAAGGAAATTATAAATGGTTGAATATTTTAAATGATATCGTTGTTAAATATAATACCACAAAACATAGAACAACTGGATTAAAACCCATTGATATCAATGAAAAAAATGAAAAGAAAATTTTAAAATCAACTTATAATAAAATAAAAACTGTCGATCCTAAAAATTCAAAGTTTAAGAAGGGAGACTATGTTAGAATCAGTAAATATAGGGAAGCTTTTCAAAAAGGGTATACACCTAATTGGTCAAATGAAATTTTTGAAATTAGAGATATTAATCTAACCAATCCAAAAACATATTTGCTTAAAGATGAAAACGATGAATCCATTCAAGGAGTATTTTATACAGAAGAGTTGCAAAAAGTTAAACATCCAAACGTATATCTGGTTGAAAGGGTGTTGAGGAAACAAGGAAATAAGGTTTATATAAATGGTTGGGTATGGATAAAACACACAATTCATGGATATTAAAAAGTGAATTAATTTAAATTGTATTTATTTAAAAAATAAAAGTTACATAAAACATTTATTATATATTTTTTTTTAATTCTATAACTAACTAGTTAAATTGATATAAAATTATCAAATCCCTTTCTATATCGTCCCTCATTCATGGAACTATCTTTATCGATAACAACAAAATCATATTTATTTTGCCAACACATTGAACAGAGATCCTTAAATGTTTGTATGTTCATGTCGCTATTTACGTGATTATCATAAATATGTTTTAAGTTGGTGGCGTCTTGTTGAAAAATTATCAAAAGGTTGGCATTATCTCTGATAAGTTGTTTAGGTATGGATGAGTATGTTTGACATAAATAAAAACAATCGGTATTTTTATGTCGACCAAAACAAAAATAATCTCTCATCAGTGCTTGACTGCTACAAACAATATCATCAAAAATAATGATTGAATTCGGTTTTATTTCATTTGGTGAAACAATATCATCAGCATTAGAAGATTCAAAATAACCAACACATTTTAGTGGTTTAAATAATGTTCTTAAATATTCATATTTTGATTGATTTAAGGATTTCGAATATACATATATGTTTTCAAATCGTAATCCATTAACATGTGTGATAAGGGAAATAACTAGATTTGTTTTTCCACATCCGCTAGGACCTACAACTAAGCAGCGTTTGCAATTTCCTCCAAATAATCGGCCATGTTTCCGATAAATATCTTGCTTTAAATCAAAATTTTTTATTGGTAAAGAAAAATCTTGTTTTATAATCTTCATTGTTTGAATATCTCTATTTAAGTAAGAACATTTATATATTTCAATCATTTATATATAATGATTAAACACAATAGCAATACTAACATTCACTCTAAGAAGCGTAAGAGGAAAGGAAGTGGATTAATAAATTCATTAATTAATAAATTACCCATAGAACTCCATATCCCTTCATATAATTTTTGTGGTCCAGGTACGAAATTAAACAAAAGACTTGCACGAGGAGATAAAGGAATAAATCAATTAGACGAAGCGTGTAAGGAACACGATATCACATATTCGAAACATACAGATATTGAAAATAGACACGAGGCTGATAAAGTATTAGCTAAAAAAGCATTTAATAGATTTAAAGCTTCAGACGCAAACTTTGGTGAAAAAATTTCATCTTTGGTTGTTGGAATAATGAAAGCAAAAAGAAAGCTTGGTATGGGAATGAGGAAAAAAGGAGGTCAAATATCTTTTAACACTGTTGTCAAGAAAGCTCGTAAAGGAATAGTTGGAAAAAAATTTAGTAACATTAAAAACATCGCATCCGCTGCATTATCAGCAATTAAAAATACAAAATCAAAAATACAAGTTCCAAAACAAAGAATTATTCCAATTCCTAAAACTGGTGGAATTTTACCATTAATACCAATCTTTGCAGGTCTATCTGCTTTAGGAGCCCTAAGTGGTGGTGCTGCTGGTATTGCTTCAGCTGTAAATGCTGCTAAAAACGCGCAAAACAAATTAGATGAACAAAAAAGACACAACAAAGCTATGGAGAAAATATCGATCGGAAAAGGTCTATATATTCATCCTTATAAAAAGGGTTGTGGATTATATTTGAAACCATATTCAAAAAACTGTTAAAATTGCTACCTCGCAGACCCTTGACTAATGTAGATTTATTAAAATATGCTAAAATACTAAAGTTGCCAAATTTTAGAGGTGTCTTTATGAGAAATAAATTACCTAAGAAAATTAAAAAACATGAAACAGGTATTATTAATTTAGATAATGCAATGGGTGATGGTACTCATTGGACAGCATATATTAAGAACAATAGAAACATAGTCTACTTTGATAGTTTTGGTAATTTAAGACCACCAACAGAAGTTATAACTTATTTTCTTAGCGATGGTAGTGAAAATAATATTAAATACAATTATGATGAATACCAATCTTTCGATACCTACGTATGCGGACAATTATCTTTACAATTTATTTATAACAATGTGTAAGCGCAATTAATTTGTATTCTTATTGCAACCATCATGTCGTTTACTATAGCTCTTTCTGACAGTTCCGCCATTCTTCAAGCAAATTTTCATCCGCCTATTTACTTAAATCCCGACTTATCTTATGTTATCGGTCTAACTAATTTTGAAACTTTTAATGCAATACCAAATATTGATGAAAGTAATAACAAGGTGTATTTTGGAAAAAATAATGAATTTCTAACGATTCCGACAGGTAGTTATGAAATGGAAGACATTAACAAATATCTACAAAACGAGTTTAAAAAACAAAATATTTCGTTTTATTTATATGCTAACAACAACACGTTAAAATCAGTCATTAATTCATCCGTCGATATTATTTTTAAAGATGGTGCAATTGGAAAAATTTTGGGTTTTAATAATGGAATTTTAAAGGGTGATGGATCTCCAAAAACATCAGAAAACCCTGCAGAGATTATAAAAGTTAATTCTTTATGTATAGATTGCAGTATCGCTGAGGGTTCCTATCTGAACGGAAAGCCTGTACACATCATTCACCAGTTTTTCCCTAATGTTAGTCCAGGATTCAAAATAATAGAAAGTCCTCAGAATATAATTTATTTTCCCGTCACAGTAAAAGTAATAGACAAAATAACAATAAAAATAATAGATCAAGACCTTAACATTGTTGATTTTCGAAACGAGATCGTAACAATAAGATTGCATATTAAAGAGGTATAATGGTTATACTTTATAATCAAAATATCACTAGTTTACCAACAAAAATAATTAAAAACTATAAGAAGAATATACATCATAAACCTAAGATTAGTAGCGAGAAAATCTTTCATAGGATAACATCTAAAAATAAAACATTTTTAAAATCATTAGGTCTTAAAGTTTTAGTATAATGGATATTCTTAACATAACACAAGATCTGTTTATAGATAACTCTATCGTACATTCAGAGTTTCATGCCTATGAACCATATTTACCAACAAAATTAGGAAACAATGATGAAATTACAATACCTATACATGAAGTTGAAAAATATACACTTCCATCCGAAAGCTTCCTTTATATAGAGGGAAAACTAACAAAAGATGATAATACTGTTTCTGAAACAATGAAATTAATTAATAACGGAATAGCGTTTCTTTTTAAAGAGATGCGATATACTTTAAATGGTGTTACAATTGATTCAGTGAGGGATGTGGGGATAACTTCAACAATAAAAGGTTATTTATCATATAATCAAAATCAATGTAATAAACTAAAAAACGCTGGTTGGTTCCCTATGGGAAACTCACAAGTGGTTGATGCTACCACTGGTTTCTTTAATGTTTGCATCCCTCTTAAATTTTTAATGGGATTTTTCGAAGATTATAAAAAAATAATTTTAAATGGTAAACAAGAACTTATTTTAGTGAGAGATAATTCTGACAAAAATGCTACACTTAATACTGTAGATCAAAATCCGAAAATTCAACTTACTAAGTTGACTTGGAATATACCGCATATATCAGTAGCGATTCCTCAAGAACTAGCATTAACTAAAATAATTGATAGAAATAGTAACATAACAATTGCATTTAGAAGTTGGGAGTTAATAGAATATCCGGAGCTACTTAAAACAGGTCGTCATAATTGGCCTGTCAAAACCTCTACAAAGATCAATACCCCAAGACATATAGGGATTTGCTTTCAGACAGATTATAGAGATAAGGCAATATCTGATATGTCACAATTCTCCGATATTAAATTGCGAAACATCAAAGTATTTTTAAATTCTGAAAGATATCCCTACAATGATCTCTATTTAGACTTTGAAAAAAATAAATTTGCGACATTATATGAAATGTTTGCAAGTTTTCAAAAATCCTATTATGGGTTAACGCCGGAACCAATTTTTTCTCCAAAGGAATTTAAAGAAAATGCCCCCATAACATATATCGATTGCTCCCATCAAAAAGAATCCATTGAAACAGGACCTGTTGTTATGAGAATTGAATTTGAATTACAAGAGGATCTAACTAACAAAGTATCAGCTTATTGTCTTATTATGCATGACAAAATATTTACATATAATCCTTTAACCAAAAACGTCAGACAACTCTAAGACACTTTATAAAATCATAGGTTTGCGGTTTGTTTCCATCATTATGATTGAGACGCTAGAACAACGATTATCATACTTTTTAAAAGAATTGAAGCTACTGAAACAAAAATTCAAGAATACTCTGATCAGAAATCGCTGATTAAACAATTTTCACATCTGAAATTATGAATTTTCTCATTCTCGACGTCCAAGGTTTCAAAATTGAAAACAACAAATTTGTTCCAAAGGAATTAGCTGCTTATGATGGAAAAAAAATATGTCACTACGTTTTTAAACCCCCATTTAACATGAAATATTTACCACCAAACTTGCAACAACAAGCTGTTTGGTTAATGAAAAATCATCATTGTCTTCCATGGTGTGAAGGATATACACCCATTCACAAATTTTCTGAAATTATCAAAAACCTAACAGAAAATGTGGATCGTGTGTATGTGAAAGGAAGTGAGAAGTCTTTATACATAAAAAAATACTCCCTATGCACAGTGATTGAACTTGACGATTACCCTCCTTTAACTGCAGAAGAATCATCATGTTTTTACCATTCCAAATCATCCTGCATCTGCGCATTATCCAACGTTTTTAAATTATATAATGATACAATAATGATTGAATAAAACAAATAAATATATTTATGTTTTTTTATTTATAAATTACAAATTACTTCCAAACATTTTTTTTTTTATTTTTCAATACAATTCTTTACAAATTCGTTACAAGCAAATAATTCAACATCCTCTACAACACAATCAGAGAAAAAGTTTAACAATTCCAACACGCAACAAACATTTGCGCTGTTTAATATAGGTAAAATAACATCATGTACATTTTTTAGTAAATCACCATTTTTCATGGAAACTCCACTAACTAGAATATTATAATATTTCGAAAATTCTTGTGATTTTAAAATATCCAAACGATATTTAATCAGATTTGATAATTTAACTAATTCGTTTATGGTGTCACCAGCAAGGAAGATTTCGTTTCCACCGTCTTGTACAATCTTGATTATTCTTGACTTGTAATGGTGAACAAAGTGAATTTCATATCCTTTTGTCTGCAAGGGTTGCCATCCAAAAGTGTTAGAGCACATGAAGCTTTGCATATATCCTTCATTACTTAGAAGTGATATCCATTGATCTTCATTAAGGATAACAGTTTGGTTATACTTGACTCCGCCGAGTTTAATAACCGGTTCATATTTTCTCTCTAACGAAAATCCAACACTAACCCATTTGGATTTGGATTTGTTGAGGTAGTACATGCTTTCATTGATGAGAGCACCATTACGTTTCTGACTAAATTCTTCGTTCTTGGATTGTTGAGGATTGTAGGACATGGTATCAATGTAAAAGTTTGCCATTTTTGTAGGTTATGTGTAGACAACGTTTGTGAAATTAATGTTGATGCAACTTGAACTGTCTGCTTAAATAAGCAATAAAAATGTAGAGGGGGAAGCTGTAATGTGGGGGGATATAAATGATAGAGGAGCATTAGTAACATCAGATAGTAACCATGAATGAGACCAATGTTTTCCTTGACATTCAAGGATATAATTGCAGTTTTGGTTACATTGGTTGTTATATCGTTATAAAAATTGTTATGAATAAATAAAATAGTTACAAAATATGTTTTACATTTTTTTATTTATAATACAAATATGCTTTAAATAATACATATCCCAACAAACACATAAACAATATAAAAAATATTATTACAAATATTATACATGTGCGTATATTACATTCTTCCATATGTAATTTGTTATACAATTGATTCCATTTCTCTGTTAGTGCATGCGATCTATTGGAATAATATATCCTTAACTTATACTCTACAGTGGATGAGTTATTTATTACATGATCATTTATTTTATAAGTAAACAATCCATTACTTATATCCATCCTTTTCCATGTTGATGGCCAACTATCATTATTTGCATTATTAATCGATAAACAAATAAATGTATCTTGAACATTGGGATTAACTTGTATGAATAAAGTATTGTTAATAAACGCTGATAGGAAAAGAACACCTACAGGTAGGACCATCATTTTAAAAATAAAATAATTTTGTTAAGTTCTTAGGTTTTATATTCATCGTGAACTAGATTTCGTAAAATATCGATAACATTATTAACATCAGGATCATCAGTTCTGGATTTATCTTCTAAAATGTCAATGTGTTTGTGCCCCCAAGCTAGGGTTCTAAAAGAGTCTTGAATTATATATCGTTTATCATCTTTTGGGGACAAAGCAACCTTATTTTTTAGTTGAGTAAACATATCATGTAGGATTGAACGAAATACATTCATTTTTCTAAACTTGGTTTCTGAATTTTCAACTACATCTTTATAATCTTGTTTAGTAATTAAATTTTGTATAACATATTTTTTCACACCTTTTGCTTTTTTTTCCGATTTATTTTCTAAATTGACGCAGTAAGCTTTTGCACCTGTACCATAGAAACTTAAAATTGGTTGACCTGCAAACTCATCTTTCATACGTCCTAATACAGATTTATTCTTAGTTATGTTATGCATATTACTTTCATTATAATTGGAAGTATCAAATTTATTTAAATTATTCTGAATATCTTCATAAAAGTTTGGCGTCTCTATTTGGAGAATCAAACTATCGGTATCAGTGTACAATAATATTGCTTTGTCGCCATATTTACTTTTGATGTAATCATAATAAAAATTATAAATTACTGTTTTTGATAATTCCAAGACTGAGAATCCAATATAAACTGGTTTGTTGTAATTCACCTTAACTCTTTCCATTTGTATTGCAACAAAATTTTGATGATTTTCGTTAAATACTAATCGATTTTTAAAATTTGGTTTAGCTATCAGTGTTTGCGCTCCTTGCTTTTGTCTAATATTTTCCCAATGTGTGATTAATCTTATATCAACTCGCTTATCAATATTTTCCAAAGATTTACCATAAATAGCATTATTATATAATTTGTAACAATCTTTTTCTAACTTGTTTTTGGATTTATTTCTCATTTCAGTATTTAAATCAATGTAAGGTTTCAGAAATGCTGACTGTTTAAATTTAATTACTCTGTGAATTTTAGTTACATTCAATCCATTTCGAATAGCTTGTTTAAGATTTCGATAATGAATTACATATTTTTCTTTATTGTTTAAATCACAAATTAATTTCTTTTGTTTTGAATCTGGTGGACAAATATTTTCTGATAAAAATGGTAGTTCATTATGTTTTTCATGTAAATCTTGAGGATATTTTATATCTACTTCTAAAACATATCCATATTCACCATCATCATCAATTGTCATCACATCAAAAGTTTCTATTCCTTCCATTGACATCCAAGAAAAATCTATCTATCTACTATGTCCATACAAGTTAGTTGCATCTAAATACATAATAAATGAAGTTGGTTTATCAGGATCATAATTTTTAAGACATTGGTTATTGGCTTCAGCTTTTCGAACACTGCAATGACAAATTCCACCTCTTATACTATTCTTAAAAAAATGTAACATATCAATATCAGTTAATAATTCCAATTTGACGTTAGTCATTTTTAACATAGCATCCCAACTTAAACCAGGTAATGTATAATATTGTGCAGGATCCAACTTAAAATTATTTATAGATACATTTCGAAATGCTTCAAAAAAATCTGTTAATATGAGAACGTCAGATAGTAAATAAATTTTTGTATAATCCATTAAGGTTTGACAATCAAATAAGTTCCAAATATGAGTCGCTCTATTGTAATCTAATGGATCTATAGATTCATCGCGTAGTTTATCATAAAAATCATCAATACTTGGAAGTTGATTCTCATACAATTTTTCAAATGAATCAACATAAGAATATGGGTACACTCCCTTTTTTCGAATTTCATTGAAATGGTTGGAATCTTGAAAATGTTTTTGAATTTGTATACATTGATCTGTTTCTAAACTTTCACCAAACGTTTCTAATGAGGATGCAACAAATCTAAATGAATCCAAAAATCTCATTTTAACAAATACATTTTTTTCTTTATTGTCTTTGTCTTTATATTTATCAACCAGAATTGATTTTGAAAATGAAATGTATTTCTCTTTGGTTTGTGCTAAGACATCAATGTCATCTTTTTCACAGCACAACTGCTTAATAAACAGGTGACTATCGTAACCCGTTAAATTATGAAAAAATATGGGGATAAAATATGGAATTTTGAAATTTAAGTTGCATATGCTATGTGCTGCACCTCGAAATTCACCAGTTAAATGATCATGATCTCTTACTTTTTCGTTTTCTTCAACTTGTTCGTTACATATATGACAAATATTGGTTGATTTATAAGTTGATTTCTGTTCATTTGATAGAGGAAGCATTTTTACTATAGGTTTAAGACAGTTATTGTAAATTCTATGTACATGATCTTCAATTCGTTTACAAAACTCCTCTGCAGCATCTAAACCAAAATAAGAATCTAATACTGATAGAGAGTCATCATATGAACATTTAATGAAATAAGAGAATGCATATGGTTCATGTTTAAAAGTGTTACGTGTATAGGAATCCAAATCATTTTCTGGTTGTTCAAATTGTAAAGGTTTTAAGAAACATTCGAAATCTGCATATATTACAAAAGGAACTTTAAGCTGTCTTTGAAAATTTTGAAACTGTAGTATATTTTCTGGTATATGTTGTCCGTATTTATTAATTTTGATATCATTGGTTGGAACTCTTGTATACAAATGATTACAATCATTTTTTTGATGAATTTCGAGTTTTTGTATGGAAGTAAAATAATTTAAGCAACCATCACAAAAATATTTTTTATGAGAATTTTTATTGATTTGAGATGATAGTAATTTTGACATATCTTTAATCCAACAGTAATGATTGTTTTCATCTTCGCTTATTAACAATAAATTAACATGTAATGGTAGTTTTTTATTAGTGTAATGCATGGGGCCAACAACTTTATATTTTTGTTTACTGTCTTCATAAACACACTCTAAACCGTAAACATTTACAGATATATGATTTAGGATCTCGAACTTTGATATATCTTTTAGCTTCATAGGGAATTCAATTCCTTGTAAATTTAATGCATTGAAGAAATTGGGATATGAACTCGTTCTTTCACCATGATTTTTAGCTGGATACAACGCACTTATTACACTCCACGCAAAACAATATGGATCATTATTTCTTACATTGACAACTGCTTTCTTTAATGCAATTTGGTTTGGTAAAGAAATATATGAAGATGCTCCGATTGGATTAAATTTATTTATGTTAATTTCTAAATGCAGTATTTTTTCTAAAGCCCAACCTGACCCATTTTCTGCGAATATTGAAACTTTCTCTTTAATTTCAGATAAGAAATCCTTATAAATTCCACTTAAATCAATCGTAGATGTTATTATCTTATTTTTTGTATTAAATGATTTGGTTTCTATTGTTTCTTTTGATTGTAAAATATACCTACCAAATAATTCTACATTAATCTTAATACACTTATGTTTAACTAACTGTTCTGTAATTAAACTCACAAACTTTTGTTTCACTGTTTCAAAAAATTCTTCAATGTCTACATACTTTTGAGATGGAAGTAACATGTATGATATAATTCTGTTTTTAAACGCTGAAGTTAAAATTTTCACATTATTGTCACTTTTTAAACTGCTTTTATGATGGTTTGAGCGCAAATGTGCATTTAGTTTATTTTTCACATACCAAGTATTGCATTCCTTACATCGTGATAGAATAAGTTTAGGAATTGGCGGTTGATATTCTGATTTTTGCGGTTCCTCTATTTTTAGTTTCTTTGTTGGTATCTCACATAATTGTGTGTTGTTCTTCCTTTTAATATGGGATGATCTATTAGGACATGATTCCCTTTTATGTCTATTCACGTTTGATTGATGGCTGAATGTTTTATTGCAATCGCTGCACTGATACATCTTGTGTAACTAAACTGATCTTAACAATACTGTTCACAAATAACTATTAACTTTTCTAAACTGAACAACGACTGCTTTTTACAATAGCAAAGCAGAGATAACTAACTGTTGTGCTTGTTTATGGGTTTATATATGTGGGGGGATTCGGTGAATGGTGAAGTATGGAGAGGAGTGGGGGGAGGAGTGGGGGGAGGAGTGGGGGGAGGAGTGGGGGTAGGAGTGGGGGTAGGAGTGGGGGTAGGAGTGGGGGTGGGAGTGGGGGAGGAGTGGTGGTAGGAGTGGGGGGAGGAGTGGGGAGAGGAGTGGGGGAAGGAGCGGGGGTAGGAGTGGGGGGAGTGTTGTATTGGTAGGTTTGGGTGTGGTGGTGGGGGTGTCTGCGATCCAAATCCATGGATGGGGTAGAAACGCTTACTCAACCCTACTGACGGATTGATTAGTTTTCGATCAGACATTGAATTCTCACCTAGATCACCTTGTTTAACGATTATGGATTACTTCGTTTTTCCTTATTTAAAGAACGCTATTTTTAAAACACCAGTTGCAAATTTAGAACAATTACAAGAAATAAGGAAATTAAACCCACAGTCGTCTCCACAAATACTTATATTAAATCAGTTAGAGTAACTTGGTGTACATGTTTCGGTACTAGGGAGTACCATCATCAGCACCGAAGGGCCCAAGTGCCACTAATACTAGCAATGTAAAAGATTTAAAAAATAGAAAACACAATCAGCTTGTTATTTGTTTACGATGTAGGGCAGAGGAAGAAAATTAATTCCTTTAGAATTTTATTTTACTTTAAACTTTTTAATCTGTTTTCGTCCAACAATCAAAATGTCCTCGTCTTATTCAAGTTTTTAGTTTCTATTTTTGTTTCTATTTTTTAAATCTTTTACATTGCTAGTATTAGTGGCACTTGGGCCCTTCGGTGCTGATGATGGTACTCCCTAGTACCGAAACATGTACACCAAGTTACTCTAACTGATTTAATATAAGTATTTGTGGAGAGGACTGTGGGTTTAATTTCCTTATATCTATACAGCTCCACTTTGAGATAATGGACTACTTCCGCAAAATTACAAGAAAGGATTATCCAAGAATGTGTTAACATTTCTCCAGTGATGCTGGTCAACACTTTCGAAAATATGAAGACGTTTGAATTTATGCTTGGAGCATGGCGGTGCCAATTTCAACAATTTATGGAAGTATTTTTTTTTCTTTCTGTATATTCTTACTTTGTTAATTTTGTAAACAACAAAAATAAATTTGTATTAGTCTACTTATTTTATTACTCATTAGTTTGGCATATCATGTCATAATATGAATTTGACAAAATTTTAACCTAGATTTGGTTAGATATGTTGTCCCCATATCATTGTGATCTAAACCAAGCCCCACGTTTTTTAATCCAAGCCCTCTTTGATGCAAATAATTTTTGCTCGCACGGTGCAATTTACTATTACAGGACAGTGCTGTAATAGTAGATTGTTCAACAAGTTAAGGACTCCTTTTGTAAGCCTGGCCTTTATTTTCGTAGCAACCGACAGAATTGTTTAATTTATAAAACATTTTACGAAATTTTCTTGCAGTTTAGAATGAAATGGAAAATATTGAAATCTCGGTTTAAAGAAAATCTTTAACGTATTACAACCGGAAACTACCGCGTCTGATGGTTCTCCATAGAAACTGAATACTTTGTCCTGTAAAGTATAACGTTCCGGCATTGTTACGTAAATAACTCTGAATTAAATAATAAAATATTTTATGTGTGTTTTATAAGTATGAAGATTTGGTAAAGTTTGGTAATTTCCTAGCGACATTTTCAACCATGTTACAAACTTTCCTTTTTAGCTTAAGAGTGTTCTTTTAACAACATTTAAAATGTTTTCCTCCAATCCGTACAACAAGAAGTTTTAAACTCATAACAAATGACACAATAATTAATCACGGAAATGAACAATAAAAGCAAAAGCTTTAGAAAGGTTCTCTTAGTAATCCTTTAAGCTGGGTGTTTTCTCATTTATTATTCTTCTGTCAATTTTATACGAAGCATAGCTTAACAATAAACTTTTATTGAAAACCTTCTTAGAAAGCTTTTTTTAAAACTTCGGGACTTATTTTTTGGCTGTCAGTACTTAAACGGTATTTTGAGTAGAAAATTTATCGTCTTAAAATATTTTTTGTTTGAGTATGCCGAGACTTTGATATTATGGATCGTTTCAAACAAAGAGGAATGTTAGGTATATTTTGATTTAAAAAATTAATCCCTGAAGCTGGTTACCATACACCAGTTGTTTAAAAAAAAAGTTGCGTATATTTGATTTTAAAAAACGCTATCTATCACTATGGAACACACTATCATTATTTAGTTGCTTATTAGAGAACTCGGGTGATTGTAGAAAAACGAAATGGTACAATTAATTAGTAAGAAGTATTAAAAATTCTAAAAATCTTGACAATAAATTAACCAATCAGCCATTGTCGTTTCCAACTATTTTTACATTTAAAATTTTGACATATAAAACAAAACACACAACAGATAAGTAAAAGTAGCAATTGGTTAGGGGTAAAAGTTTTACTTAAAAAACTGAAATAAAATTGATCGTCGTTTAGCGTTTTTTGAAGAACTTAATAATTTTTATACAATGAATAAAAAAAAATTTTTAATTTTTTTTTGTTAAAGGGACTTTTTCTGATCATTTCGTCGATTGATTGTATTTTTTTTATTTGAATGTTGTTTTTTTGCTAATTTTCTAATTTATTACACAAAAAGTTTTATTTCCAAAAAAAAATTGCACAGAAAAAAAAATCAATTTCCAAATCTAATCTGCCCGGTCCGCATTAAGTTCTGATGTTCCCTGGGACAGAACAATCTGCTTAGCATACGTAAATCCATATAAAACGTGCCCACGAGTGGGCACACGGCGCTAAATGAGCAGACGCAAATGTCCACGGGTAGTCACGCGGTCCGAACGAAGAGACTAAAAATGACCACCGGTGGGCACATGGCGCTTAAAGTTTTAAATAATAAACACCAAGAAAATCTGTGTCTAAAATGTATAAAATCCAAAAGTAAAATGTTTAAAACACACCCTACACAAAAAACAGCCATAGAAATACTTAAAAAAACACCAAAATCGGAAAAAATAATATTACGCGACCTGACGCGTTAGCTTGCTACGGCCCACTGCTAATCTGGGAACTTTAACGATAAAACCAGATCAGCTGTGAAATGTCGTTGTCTTCTGTCAAAACGCTTTGTTTTACGAAAAAGTTAACTCTAGCTGTAATTGTAACCTATGTTTATAAAGAGAATTTCCTCTTATAACATTTTACTTATTCATAATATAACATGTGAAGTGTCCAACATCGACATTAGATGGCGCTTAGCGCTGCGTCTTTTCGACGGTCCTCGTCGTAAATTGTTCAAGTTTTGGGTTTTCTTATTTTCGGATTCTAGCCTCACTCATGATACAAAGATTAACAAGATATGATCTTTAAAAGCTATGACGTCACGTGGTGAGTAAGTAACCATGGAAACAATTGGTAATTTTTATTGTGCTTTCATGGTTATCAATATAAATTTTAATCACCACATAACGTTAGAGCCTCTGATTATTATATCTGGAAATTTTTGTATCATGAGCCCCACCGATGAGCCATAATGAGGTTTTTTAAATGTCGCTTTGCGACCGTGCGAGCAAAAATTATTTGCATCAAAGAGGGCCTTGCATCTAAGAACGTAATGCTTAGCTGTAGAGCTTAATACCTGTTGGGTCTCAGTAACTACGTGATTTAAAAATCAATCAGTTATTCCGTCATCTTTGACAGTCGTTACAAATAATTTTCATTCATCGCTAATTTTTCCAATTTCTTGAACAATTCACACAATGGGCTTTACGGAACAGCACAAAATATTCATGGTTGAAACGTATTTTCGAAACGGGGCTAGAGTAAATGGTGAGTGGCAATACAATCCGGGTTTGTGCATGGACGATTTTCACGAACATTTTCCTAACGTTGCTTTTAATGCTGGGGATTTTTATCATTGCCTGAAAAAAACATGGCTGTGTTTAGGGAAATAGGTTCTATACAATACAAAAAAGGAACAGGAAGACCATCCGTAAGAACAGAAGAACTTGTTGCACACGTTCGTGAAATAATGCAAAATACTCCAACAAATTGTATAAGACACCTGTCCAAAGAAGTGGGAAGCTCTTATGGAACATGCAGGACTATTTTTAAGAAGCAGCTAAATTTATTTCCCTATTGATCAGTTTTCGATCAGACATTGAATTTCCACCTAGATCACCTTGTTTAACAGTTATGGCTTACTTCGGTTTTTTCTCATTTAAAGAACACTATTTTTAAAACACCAGTTGCAAATTTAGAACAATTACAACAAAGGATTATCCAAGAATGTGGTAACATTTCTCCAGAGATGCTGGTCAACACTTTCGAAAATATGAAGAGACGCAGCAATTTATGTAATTATTTTTCTTTTTCTTTCTGCATATTCTTACTTTGCTAATTTTGTAAACAACAAAAATAAATTTGTATTTGTCTACTTATTTTATTACTCATTAGTTGGGCATATCATGTCATAATATGAATTTGACAAAATTTTAACCTAGATTTGGTTAGATATATCGTCCCCATATCATTGTGATCTAAACCAAGCCCTACGTTTTTTAATCCAAGCCTTTTTTGATGCAAATAATTTTTGCTCGCACGGTATAATAAGCAAAACCAACCATTTTCTTTTTTAGTATTATGGCTCGCTGGTGCCGCAACTGACTTAATATTCGAAATTTGAAATTAACACGTGTTGAACGGTAACGTGATTTATGGCGATGTTGCCAAATTTAAAATACGATAATAAGCGGTCCTCATTTGTCAATCTAAATTATAATGATCGATTTAGTACATTTTGCTCGTAGACTGTGGGAAGGAGGGGGAACTTTTTTTAAAGAAATACTCATAACTTCATGTTGACTCAACCAAACTTGACCAACTTGGTCTCGTTTAAAAGTGCTTATCCTATACTAACATTTAAAATAATGTATGACTATTTTTTGTTATATCCTTTGCCGCTAGAGGGGGCTATGTGCACAAACATCATGTTATTTAATTTTTCTCAAAAATTTCAAATGGAACCATATATAAATATTTATTTAGATACAAAATAGATTAAAAACGAAGAAAACTGGTGATAACCGCATGTCGATGTAATAATTTAAGACACAGATAGAGAAAAGGAAATTGCCTACTTACTTGACGTTAAGCCTCCCCTCAAGTACCCACTACAACTAAGTAAGTATAAGAAAAAACAATTAAATGGTCTGCCAAAAACCGACATTTTTACACAATACGTATCGTGGGTTTAGCAACACAAATAATTAATAAATGTTTAACTAGTTATTTATAATTATTTGTAATATTTAAATTTACCACCAGGAAGAATTTCACAGCAAAAATAAAGTGAATACCCTAATAGTGCCTCATTGAACTCCTGATCAAGTATCAATGGTGAGAGTGTCGACTACAATAATAATTAAACCAATTAAGCTTACTTTTTACAAGTAGGCTTGGAAACAAAAACGTAAAAACCAATCGCTGAGGAAAAAATAGAAACCTTTTTTACTAGAACGGTGGGCTATTTCAAAAAATACATGAGTTAGCAAAAAATGTATTTTATAAAAGTTGTAAGGTTTTCAAAAATCTATATACAGTGTGGTTGTTTAAATGTGCAACATATGGGCATTCTTTTTATTACCGATTTTTCAGAAAATTTTATTCTTGATAAAAGTTGGAGCATGTTCGATAATCATACGTATTAGGTGCATTTGGAATGGTTGCAAGTTAAACGGCGTACAGGGTAGGCCAAAATCTATAAAACTTGTACAATAATAAAGTTTTTGAAGAAATATTTAAAATAAAAATTTTGCACTTTAAATGAGAGTTTTTTTTAATTTGCATATCATCATAACTAATGTTTTATCTTTTTAAAAATAATTTTTAGGATATTTTAAAGTTGTGTTTAAATATCGTTGCAACAAACAAGTTTGTGATTCCTTAATAAATTAAAAATTCAAGTAAATTTTACAAATATGCTTGAATTTGAACAAAGATATGTGAAATTGATTTGATTTTGATTAATTTATGATGGTCTTTATGGTGAATATTAATGAAAAATTTTTGGGCCATTATTAATGTTTTTAAAAAAAATATATTTTTTTATTTTAGGAGGTCATGTTTTTAAATCTATGCATAAATTTTAATTCTAAACAACTTTTCTTAATAACATTTTGCTGAATTTTCTGACTTGCAACCATTCCAAGTGCACCTAATATGATTATCGAATATGCTCCAACTTTTATCAAAAATAAAATTTTCTGAGAAATCGGTAATAAAAAAAATGCCCATATGTTACACACTTAAACAAACACACTCTATAATATGTAATAAATTGGAATATGCAGGTTCGCCTAAAAAGTGGAGAATTCAAGTTATATTTTTTAAATGAATTATCACTTATTTTGATCGCTTAGTTAATTTACAACATGTTTATTAATCATACGTTATGCCTAAATTCAATAGTTTCCTAGATATCATAACATTTTGATCAGCTACAAAACACAATATAAATTTCAATAAACAATTTAATAAGTTAAAAGAACATGAAAAAAATTCGGCATAACAAATCATGGAAAACGGTTCTATTTTTTAATAAATATTCATAATAACCCCCATTTAATAACTGACAATGATATAAGTTATGGCAAGAATGTCTTTTTCATTTAAAATTTGAATTCTTAATACTTTTAAATTATTGGATTTGTTCCGATAAACATTGTTTTTTAGGTGACCCCAATAAAATAAATCTGAGGGCGAAAGATCGGGACACCGTGATGGCTATTCGATAGGCAATCTTCTTCCTATCCATCTATTTGGGAACGTGACATCCATAAATTCTCCAACTACATGAGCAGAATGCGGAGGAGCTCCATCTTGTTGCGTCAATATCGGGAGTTAAATTGTTTATAGTTGGAATAATTTCTTGCCGAAGAAGCTGGAGATTTGGTTCACAGTTCAAACTTCCCTCGATAAAAAAGGGTCTGCCCTTGTTAAGAACAAAGAAAAAATTAACAAGCTGTATAGAAAATGATGGAAGACATTTTGAGCATTTAGGTAGTCATTCAGCTCTATGCAGTAATGTTAAGGTTGAAATTATGACATAAAAACGACATTTGACAGAAATTTCAATAAACGTGGCAGTTTGGTATGCAGGAAGGCACTCTAATTAATAATTGAAATAAGAGTTTTCAAGAAATTGAAATTAAGTCAAGTGACCTTCTAAATTTCAATAATCGGTATGCACTAAGGAAAAAAATTGAAATAAATTTAAGTCAAGATTGAAAAAAGTCAAGAATTCTAACGTGAACGAAAACTTGCACAGTAGCGAACTTGAAATGATGTCAATTTAAGGAACATAACCTAAAACATTTTATTGTTTTAAAAAGTTAGCGTTTCTTGTCTAGTTTATTTTAAATCTTGGTGAAAATGGATTTAGTATTATTTGTGGAATTACTTCATTTAGCATTTAATGCAATAGCATTTAAAAAAAATGCTGCCAAATCTAAACTTGACATTTATTTCAATAAATTTTAATTTCAATAATCTTTAATCAAGTGTCGATACTGCATACCAATTATTTATTCCAATACTGAAATGAAAGTCAATGTTTATTGAAATAATTTCAACATTGACTTTAAAGTCAATGTATTTACTGCATAGGGCTGATTGACTAGCAGGCCTTTTTACATCATAAATTAGTTTATACAATTTTTGAATTTTGTACCTTTAGTTAATAATTTTATATTTTTTTATCATCAGCAGTTAAATGAAGCAGAATCAGAGTGTTAATATTACTTTTCCTTCAAAATTCCTCCTAGTGGTAACTTTAAATATTATTTTAGTCAACCCTTATTAAATAGTTTGTGTTGTTAAATCCACGGTACGTATTTTATAAAAATATAAAAGGTTTCGTAGTATTTTTTCCTATAGTAGTAGTTGAGAAGAAGTTTAGCGCCAAGCAAGTAGGCCATGTTTATTTATTTTTTTCTGTATCTCCGGCTTAAATAAAGGTATCGACATGCGGTTTTTACCTGTTTTCTTCATTTTTAGTCTATTTTGTATCTTAATAAATATTTTATATAGTTCAAATTAAAATTTTTTGGAAAAAAGTCACAGAAATTTTAAATCTTAGTATAGGATAAGACATTTGACACGAGACAAGTTTGTCAAATTTGGTTAAGGCTACCCGAGTTATAAGTATTTCAAAAAAGGTTCCCGCTCCTCCCCTCAGTATATTTTGCGAGTTGCAGCAGAATGTATTAAATAAATATTGTACAGTATAATTAAAAGAAAATATTGTGGCATATCGGACGTGAGTAACTATTTTTTATATTGAAATACACAGGGATCCAAGTTTAGCGGAATTAACTCCAATATAAAAGGCAGTTACACTGGTAATAATCGAAAGGTCGACAACTAAATAAACCACGAAGTGCATCACAATCTAGTATAGGGAACGCTATTCGCGTTTTCACCAAAAATATCTGCCATTTTGCAGACCAGAAAACAGATCAACGCTGGCACCCACCAGAATGCGCGCAAGGATGCTTTTAGTACATTTTTTCGTCGTTCTTAGAATTGCTTGGGTTATGGCTGCCCGTAGAGTCCTAACAAGGACGAAACGGCCGTCGTGGTCTACCCGCCCCAGGGTATCCATTGTGCTTGGATCAATGTGTATTTCAATATAAAAAATAGTTACACACTTGTCCGATATGCCACAATATTTTCTTTTAATTATTTTCGCGGACATTATATCATCTTCTATTGTACAGTATGTTTCAAAGAATTAAGTAATATAACTTTATTTGACCTATTATCGATAAAAAACTGATAATCTCTTAGTCATAGATTAAATGCCCTCTAGCGGTAAATTTAAAAACGTAAAAATAATTTCCTCTCTTTTTGGATTTTGTAAAAAAAAATATTTTTAATTCAAAACTTTGTAACGATTCGTGAGTTATGGCCGGAGTCCATGCTTATTTCGCCACCCCGGTACAGACGAATGCCATTGTCAGTGGCAAGAACCACAAAAAAAATATATTATACAGCATACTCTATTTAAATTAATCAAGTTTGAGACAACTTCCGGTATAACCGTTATAATTTATCCAAACTCAGTTTGATGACATAAAAAAGCGACTAACGGGCTTCAAAGAGACCGACCTAACAACCAGGGTTGTCAGATCTTTCTTCTTCAATTCTTTAAGTTTTTTTTATTAAAAATGTTTCTTCTAAATCAGTATTCATTTGTTAATCAGTAACTCTCTTTGAAAGCTAGTTTGCAAATATAATTTAAACCGAGGAGTTTTGAGTGTGACAGAAAAAAATAGCAAGCCATTCATTGTTATAATAATACATTCTTAAGAAACATGAAAACTGAAATCAAAATAAGTGTTATCAGTGTTAAAAAACAATTAATTAACAAACCCTTGTTTCACCTATACTTATATATTGTATTTACAAATCCGATAATTTGGAACAACTGGGGGGGGGGGGGACAAGCGTCAATGGCGCTGTCTCGGACAGTCTGTGAATAATACTAAGACAAACGTAATTGCAAATTTATATGTCCTAGACAAGAAAGGCGAAATATTTTTAGCGAATGAAGATATTTCTATCTACCTGCTAAAATATAATTAAGCCATCATCATTGTCGCCTTAGTTATTTAATAGTTTAGGACAGTGGAGTAGGTGGTTTAACATATTTGCTGTAATTTACGTATTTAATTTTGGTTTATAACTTTACTGTGTACTGTGTACCTACTACGAAATGGTTTGGGGTACCATAAAAAAAGTTTACGAAAAAAGAATCAGTCACCAACATTAAGCGCAGCTGTCCTTGAAATATTCGGCAGGTAATTAGCGACATGAATAGCGATGTATGAAAAAACTGCGAAGCTCATGTTATAAAAGTAGAAAAAGAATATCCTGTTTTATCGCCTATAGCGCCAATAGTGATCCAACCTGGAAACGATTCTACTTCTGAATATTCTGATGATACCAGCATTTAAACTGTTACTGCATTCAATGCAAATCAATATTGTTTATTTAAAACGTGTTACTTATTAAAGTTGCTTTATTTATAATATTATTATCATAAAAAAAATTAAAACAATACCCTAAGCATTTTAATTATTTTGTTGGCGACGCCTATGGTTAGGAGTTTTATACTTTTTTATTTGATTAAATTAACCTGAGAAATACTATACTTCAATTGAAAAGAGCATCGCCGGAAACCCCATTGTCCAAATTTACAGCATTACTTTCCGAATCATTCTAATAAACGGTTACTGTGAGACACCCTATGTATATCCATTTTCTAATTAAATTATACTAGTGACTGTAGTGACAGCCATTTTAGCATTTCTCAGTCAACAATATATTTTATCCTCAAATAAATTTAATAACTTCAGTCGTTTTTGAGTAACTGATATGAATTAATGCCAGTCATAGTAAAAATTTCCAATTCTTATTTTTTATACTATGGTTTGGTACATTAAGCTTTTTTTTTCCTCCCTCAGTAACGTTTTTTCCTATACTGTTCCCTGAACATGAAATTTCCTCTAATAAAATTAGTCCCACTTCCCAAACACCGGTCTCTTAACATGAGCTGCGAAATTAGAAAATCCTCTCGCTTTAAAACGAATCGACGGTAATTCCGGAAACAATAATAGGGCGGGCAAATTCCAATTAATTACACGAACAAACTTATCGAATAATTTAGGCTTTACAGCAGTAATATTGTACCACTTAGAATAATAGCATTTTTTTACATCAGTGGGCCTTCAAAGTGTAACAATAGTTTATTAAGTGTTATAGTTTGGTTGGATATTCTTTATTTGATTATCTATATTTGAGAGCATTTTTGAATAAAATGTGCAATTTCATAATTTTTTTACTATTGGTCTTTTATAAATGAAAAAGTTTGCTATAGTTTTTAAGATAATTCTACTTCTTATAAAAATTTAGAATTTGCAAGCTTCTCTTTGATGTGAAAATATTTATTTACATTTTGTATAGGTGGTACACTCTATTCGCGTCGGTCTATTTCCGAAAAGCCATACAATTATTTTAAAAAGTTTTTATTGTAGTGTATACACTAGTATACTGCCCTCCTTAGCCAAAACGCCGTATCTGCAAAAATAAAAAAATTTGCTTTTTGCACCATTCTGATCGAAATATGAATATATACCTTATTTGCTTAGTAAAAACGCCGCAAATTGAGCTAAATCCCACAAAAAACATCACATTTCATGTCGTATCTACAAAAACGTACATTGATATTTAGGATAAATGCATTATCCCAATATTACTTAGGTAAAACGCCGTATTTGAATCTTATTTGACGCGTTTTTCCTAAGCAGGCTGAGGATGCGGCGTTCTGGCTAAGCATCATGACAGATATTCAAATGAGATCATTCAGTTGGTTGTAATTCTTCAACGCGAGCGGTTGGTTTATTGCTTAAACTATAGTGTTAAACATGTCGAACCGAACAAAATTAATAGTGCAGAAAGCAATTGCAATTGCAAATAGCGATGTTAGAGAGCAAGAAATGGTGTGTTTGCGCGAAAATAATACTGCGGTATTGCCGGATAAGGCAAATAAGGTGTGTTCCTTCACAGATTTTGTTCAAGCAGTACAGTCTGCAAACAGTCGAAAAGTTGATGTAAAAGAAATGGAACACAGTGATTTCTTTACCTGGGCAAATCATTCTTCTCAAAAAAAATTAAAGCAACCGAACTGCACATATTTGAAAAACATTGTTTAAGTAACTGCGACTCGAGCAAGTTATAACTTGCTTTTTAAAACGTCTTACGAAGAAATGGAACCTTACAACTGCCTCGATTTTTTTACTGTAAAAGTCATGAATAATGGTTTAAAACTTCCTGATTATTTGAATCAGCCTTGTGGATTTCCTATAGACAAAAACGAGACAATATACTGAAAAATCTTTAAAAAGTTTTACCGCTAAATCGAAGAGAATTTTGGTTAAATATACCCACTACAAAATAAAGTAAACTGGATTTGGGCATACCTAATAATAAAAATGACAAAAGAAAATCACAATTTACTTTTAATTTTAGGTTGATTATGTATTTTTAGTTGTTAGGTAATAAATGCTATTATTGAAAAAGAGAAAAATATATACCTATATTTTATTTCATTTATTACATAGGCGATCACCATCAAAAAAGATATTACAAATCAATAAAATACTTAGCAAAAATGCAGTAATACATTCTTCCCAAGCAGAAAGAAATTAATTTATATTGAATAGTTAGGAATAACGCAGTAACCAACATTTTAAGTGTAAGTAAGATATTTTTTGCCAATATCATATGTCAATATGAATTCTGTGATCTTTTATATTACGTATATAAGGCACAAAACAAAACAAAATTCCGAGCGTTTTGGCTAAGGAGGGCAGTATACAGTGTGATTGTTTAAGTGTGCAACATATGGGCATTTTTTTATTACCGATTTCTCAGAAAATTTTATTCTTGATAAAAGTTGGTGCATATTCGATGATCATATTAGGTGCACTTGGAATGGTTGCAAGTGAAACAGCGTACAGAATAGGCCAAAAAATATAAAACTTGTACAAGAATAAAGTACTTCTATTTCAGAAAATTCAGCAAAATGTTATTTAGAAAAGTTATTTAGAATTAAAAATTATGCATAGATTCAAAAACGTGACCTTATTTCTGTACCCCAGAGGTAAAGTAAGTCCACTTTTCGCTAAAAGTTAGTTAACTGTCCTATGTCACTTGGATTTTTACGCTCTATCGAGAAAAAAAGCCGTAATACACCTTATTACGTCTGTTGAGGAGTTAGTTAGTTTTAAATAATACCAAGTCACAACAACTTCAACAAAAGTCAGAGGTAAACTATACCACATGCTATACTAATTGGACATAGTATTGTATCACTCATATAATATGTCCTATACCCATGGACTTAGTACTGTTTTACTTTTTTATACTTTTATATTATGTATAATATTTTTGTTAATCCTAAGTTTAGTCTCGTTCCTTAGTAAGGGTTAAATAAAATATGTTTAATAAACGTTTTTTTTTTAACATTTATGACTTTTGATCCGAAAAAACGTCCATTATATAAATTGAACTGTACCAAGTCCACGTTGGTTACCAAAAATTTCAGTGGTAAAATATACTAAGTCCTTTTAATAAAAAACTAAAAGGTTTTTTTGAAAACTTAGTTTATTGTACAGAAAACAATACATATTTATGGACTCAGTGTAAACTACTTATCCCTAACTAGCTGTATAAAACAGCAGTAGACTAAATTCATGGTTTAGTTTCTTTAGTTGGCTTTCCTGTAAAAATTACTTTATGTGACATAGTACACGTTACCTCTGGGGTACAGATTTGTTTTTTTTTTTCATAGGTATCTGCGATTATTTTAGTAGGATTTCATGTTTGTTGCTTAATTTGTACCGTTTTTTTTAATAAACATTTAAAATAAAAAAATTTTACTTTGAATGATAGTTTTTTAAGTAGCCATATTATCATTACTAATGTTTTATCTTGTTAAAAAAATTTTTTAGGATATTTTAAAGTTGTGTTTAATATCGTTGCAACAAACACAAAATTTGTGATTCCTTAATAAATTAAAAATTCAAGTAAATTTTACAAATAGGCTTGAATTTGAACAAATATATGTGAAATTAATTTGATTTTAATTAATTTTTAAAGGTCTTTATGGTGAATATAAAAAAAAAATTTTGAGAAATTATTAATGTTTTAAAAAAATATATATTTATCTATTTTAGGCGGTCACGTTTTTGAATCTACGCCTAACTTTCTATTCTAAACAACTTTTCTTACTAACATTTTGCTGAATTTTCTGAAATAGGGATACTTTATTCTTGTACAAGTATTATATTTTTAAGGCTTCCTCCAGTTTAGTTTCAATCTGTTTGTATGTTTTGTCTTGTACGGCGATGGCAAGATCGTCAGCATATATTATGAAATGTTTCGCTTGAGGGTGCATTGGTTGATCGTTACTGAAGATATTAAAAAGGGAAGGTGCTAGTACACTTCCCTGTGGTAAGCCATTTCTTTGTGTTCTCCACCTACTTTTCTTCCCATCCAGAACAACGTAGTAGCGCCTGTTACATAGTAGTGACTCCATTATTTTAGTAAGATTGAAGTCCATTAGAGTGTTGTACGTTTTAGTCAAGAGTGCCCTATGATTGATAGTGTCATATGCAGCCGTAAGAGCAATAAAATTAGGACCACCCCTGTCATTTCTTTTTATTCAAAACAGTCTTCTAGGGATTCAGTAATATTTAATACCTGACCCGTGCACGACTTTGCAGGCCTGAAACCTGCCTGTTGCGGAAAAAGTTTTGAGTCTAGATATTTTTTTTTAATATAGGGGAGAGTGGTCCACAGTGAGACATGTTCCACAGTAAGACAGTACAGTTTCTGAGGCTCTGGAAACCCCGTTTTTTACGTCACGCCATGCGCAAGCTTATTTTTACACGCCAGATCCACCAACGAGTTCTTGTTTCAGTTCAGTTTGTTTTTATTTGTAGAGCGGCGTTTATGCAAATTTTGACCGCAAAAGTAATTTTTCGAAAAGCTGTTTTGATTGGTGTTTATTTGACGTGCTTTTAATTAGAACTTTAAGATTGGTGGTAAGTAAAGTTTAGATATTTGTGTGTTCATTTACGTTGCGATATTATTTTTATTTCGGGTTCATTACAAAATATTACATGGTTTTTAAATATGGTGCTTGTGGGGAACACTGAGACAACACTAGGTGGGGCACACTGAGAAGTGTCTCACCGTGTCCCACCATGCGCAAGATTGTTGGAGTACCTATCTTTTAAACTAATTTTTTTAGAGAATGGCAAGAAATAGAAAAGGAAAAACTACCATAGGGTCCTTTTCAGAAAACCAGATGAAAAGTGCCGTAAAACTGGTTATGGATGAAGGATTTTCATTGAGAAAGGCAGCCGAACTAAAACGAGTGTCACATCAGACCTGAGATTAAATTAAATTGTGATTGGAAAGAGTCTGGAATTACATTGAAGATATTTACAGGATGACCAATAAGACTGCCAACAGGATTTATCTAAAATGAGTTTTAGAGCCTCTATAACTAAGTTTTAGGAAAGCACACAAGACTTTTAATGAAAAGGCGGGCCCCAATTGAATGAATTAGGAACTAGATAGAATTGTTGTTATTAACGACTACGTCCTAGTAAAATTTTCGGGGAAAAAATAATCAACCAAATATTTCATTGGAAAAATTTTAAACAATATCTCCCATGAATCTGAATATGATATAAGTTAATTGCAAAGAAAAAATAGATCAAACAAATTCGTCTACCCAAATGTTCCAGAAATTGCTACTGTTTTGTTTGAAGACATCGTAATGATTTTGCCATTTCCAGCATTATTTGGTAAAACAAAAGACAAAATCAATGTGTCCAATTTGAAGTTAATTTTGGTCAGCTAGATGTCCAATAAAGGGTTGTCTTCCTGTGGACCACGTTAAGTCTCACTGTAGACCACCATGGGGCACAGTGAGACTATTTGCAATGTCAATAATAAATATTTCTAGAATTTAAGTTTTTAAGCTTTTGTTTATTTTCTTTATGCTTTTTAGTAAAATAAAGGTTACTTTACATTATAAACCTGTTTTCTTTAATAAATGTTTAACCAGTTTTAAAAAAAAATCTAGAGTAACCAAAAAACGTCTCACTGTGGACCACTCTCCCCTACTTACAGTGTGGTTGTTTAAGTGTGCAACATATGGGCATTTTTTTTATTACCGATTTCTCAGAAAATTTTATTATCGATAAAAGTTGGTGCATGTTTGATAATCAAATAAGGTGCTCTTGGAATGGTTGCAAGTCAAACGACGTACAGGGTAGGCCAAAAAATATAAAACTTGTACAAGAATAAAGTATCCCTATTTCAGAAATGTCAGCAAAATGTTATTAAGAAAACTTGTTTGGAATTAAAAGTTATGCATTGATTCAAAAACGTGACCTCCTAAAATAAAAAAAATATATTTTTTTTAAAAACATTAATAATTTCCCAAATTTTTTTTATATTCACCATAAAGACCTTCATAAATGAATCAAAATCAAATCAATTTCACATATCTTTGTTCAAATTCAAGTATATTTGTAAAATTTACTTGAATTTTTAATTAAGGAATCACAAAATTCATGTTTGTTTCAACGATATTAAACAGAACTTTAAAATATCCTAAAAATTCTTTTCAGCAAGATAAAACATTAGTTATGATAATATGACAATTAAAAAACTATCTTTTAAAGTGCAACATTTTTATTTTAAATGTAAACTTTATTCTTGTACAAGATTTATATTTTTTGGCCTACCCTGTACGCCGTTTGACTTGCAACCATTCCAAGTGCACCTAATATGATTATCGAACATGCACCAACTTTTACCAAGAATAAAAGTTTTTGAGAAATCGGTAATAAAAAAATGCCCATATGTTGCACACTTAAACAACCACACTGTATATGAATACTACAGGAAGAAAACCCTTTATAGTTAAAATATTCCGTTTCTTCACAAACGAGGCCGTTTTTTGACAACATATATTTGGGTCCGAGTTTGGGTCTATTCGATACTTTTTTCCGGTAACAGAATGCCGTTTAACCATAAAAATATGTATGAAATAACATATTTTTAAAAAATAATTTTTTAATAGCTACAAGGTTATCTAATAACCATAAAAAATAAAATGAAAATAAATCAACTTTTTATAACTAAAATATACTTTTTGTACAACTTCAAAAAAAAAAACTTTTTTTGTTGCTACGAATGCCCACAACGCCTCTTTTTATCACCGTAAGAAAATGTAATTTTTTCACCGTAAAAAAATGTTATTTTTTTTCCGTAAAAGAGTGTAATATTTTCTCCGTAAAATTTTTTTATTTTTTCAGGATTATTTTACTATATTATTGATGTTTTCGTATAAATTTAAAAAATAATTTCCAAAACATTTTTTATAATGAAAGTAAATCAAATTAATATTTTCGATTTTTCTTCCAAAAAACGAGGCAAAACATTTTCTGATACCTTCTATACAGGGTGTCCCAAAAGTAATGTGGCACAGAGCAACACCAGACTCTTTAAGTTAAAATAATGCGATTTAATTAAACTTGCCTTATCCCAAAATTGATAACAACCAAGACACAGGGTGTGAAAGTTTTAATTTTGTTTTCGTTTTTTTGCGATTATTTCTTAACGAAACGACATAGCAGCACAAAATTAAGGGTTTTGGGGTTCTTTGAGGTGAGGAATTCAAAATTATACATAGTTTTTGTGTAAGAGTGCGCTAGCTGGCATAACTTTGTTTAGGCTTCTTATATCGATCTGACTATTAAAAAAATAAGTTACCTTACTTCTTTTACATCAAAAACGTATAACTTATTGAAGTCGCTAGAAGCAACCATTTTCGAGATAATCGCATTTTATATGTCCAATGCAACAAGTACATGGTACAAAAACAACGGAAAATCGAGCAACGGTGAATTTCTAACTTAAAATTATTGTAAATCAGCTACATTTGGTAAGTGTCAAAGTTAATGTAAGTACTTAAGGTTGACTATTTTTTTTAAAATAAATACGCTTTTTCGTATACGGAATTATTAATTCTATTCTAATCAAAAAATTTATTAACTTTGACAAATGATACCTACTTTGTGTAACATGTTGTTGCCTTAGAAACGTCGTTGTTTTTAATCAAGACCAGCTGTGGTAAATAATACTAATACGAATACACAATTATTTTAAATATTATAGCATTCTTGCATTAAAAATATCGAATGCGATTATCTCGAAAATGGTTGCTCCTAGCGACTTCAATAAGTTATACGTTTTGGATGTAAAAGAAGTAAAGTAACTTATTTTTTTAATAGTCGGATCGATATAAGAAGCCCAAAGAAAGTTATGCCAGCTAAAAAGAGTAGGCCATGCCGTAGGCAGCGCCCTCCACTGGTTACACCAAAACTATTTTTGAATTTATCACCTCAAAAAACCCAAAAACCCTTAATTTTGTGCTGCTATGTCGTTTCATCAAGAAATAATCGCAAACAAACGAAAACAAAATTAAAACTTTGACACCCACCCCGTATCTTGGTTGTTATCAATTTTGGCATGAGGAAAGTTTAAATAAATCGCATTATTTTGACTTAAGGAGTCTGCTGTTGCTCTGTATCCCATTACTTTTGGGACACCCTGTATATTACACCATTCGTGAAACTGGGGGTACACTTTCTCATTTCTATTGTTGATTTAGCGGTCAAAATATTTGATACAAAGATCTTCGCCGCATCCGTTGTCTCTTGAGGTGTCTTAATATCGCTCTCAGTCATTATGGTAATGGACAAACTTGAGCAAAATATTGTAAGTTTCTTGATACGAAACACGAAAAACGATAGATTTAACAATCAATAGATTTTGAACAATATAGGATACGTGCACGAAATTTAAATAATGAAATTTTTTTATACTTTCTCATAGTAAACGGATAAATAATGTATAGTTCATACAAACATTTTAGCCTTAAATCAAAATATATTTTAAAATATTCAAGATACAGCTTCTTTATAAGGTGAGTAGTTAATACAATTATTAATATCAAGCCATACTCGGAATTGTATTAATAAGGTGATTACTTTTAAAATGTAAAAAAGAAGTATAACAAGCAATGATTGACTAGAAAGTCTTCATTTTGGGAAGGACAAATATTATTCGGATGTCGATAAATTGATTTAGCAACAGTGTAAGTAGAATTTAAAATCGGGATTTTAGCATCTGAGACCACAGAAAACAAATTGGTTTATATACGACGGCTTTCAATTTCGACATTTAAAAACCCGTTATCAAATTTTAATAAATCATATAGATAATTTAAGAAAAGGAAAATAAAACAACATTGATAATATTAACCTTACCATGTAATAAATATGTTTTATTTAGATATAATTTAACATAATCAAGTTTAAGAATGTACACTGTTGTAGTTAGCTTCAGTCATTGAGCTGTCGGATAAACAACACGGTTTTGTTAAGGGCAAATCTACAACATCCAACTTAGTTTGTTTTACACAATTTTTGGCTGAAGTCTTTGATCAGAACTGTCAGGTTGATGTTATTTTTACAGATTTTTTTTAAGGCATTTGATAGATTGGACCATCGAATTTTACTTAATAAACTCAGCTCGTTTGGTATCTCAGATAATCTTATAAAGTTTTTCCATTCTTATCTAAATGAACGACAACAAATAGTGAAGTGCAGTGGCCACTCATCTGTGCCATTGGATGCTACATCGGGTGTACCACAGGGGTTCATATTGGGTCCTTTAATGTTTATAATATTTAATAATGATATAGTTAATAATCTTGACAGTTATGGTCTTCTTTATGCCGATGACAAGAAAATATGTGCTCGTATTCGTAACCTGGCAGACTGTGAAAAACTTCAATTGTCCATTGACATGATATATCCATGGTGTGTTAAAAATAAATTGCCGGTAAATATCAGTAAGTGTAACATAATGACCTTTTCATTAAAACGACATACCATTGTGTATGATTACAAAATTAATAACATTACAGTGGACAGAGCTGAGACTTTTCCCGATTTGGGTGTATTGACAGTAAACTATCTTTCGTTCCCCACATAAATGACCTTGTTGCGGCCTGTCATAGATCCCTAAGTTTTATAATAAGACATTCTCGTGATTTTTTAAATTGTCATACACTAAAAATACTTTTTTATGCATTTGTAAGATCTAAATTGGAGTACGTTTTGGTGGTATGCTCTCCATATTATCAATTCTTCGTCCCTAGAACACGTCATTCCCACACTTTGTATGTACCAACCGCGCGTACCAATATCTGTAAATACTGCCCTATTTATCGATTATGCAACATATACAATCTGCACCAACATAGATTTGACATTTTTAGCTGTGGTTTATCCAGTATAAAAACTCTTTTAAATTAGGTACCTAAATTTGGTTCATACATTTTTTTTTTATTTGATCAGTATGCTAAAGCTTAAATTGGCAGTTCTCTGATCTCAAATTTTGGCACAAAATTTTTTTGTAGTTTTACTTTAATATCAAAAAAACACTAGAAACAAACATTATGAATGGTTCGTCCAAAGTAACTTCGCAGTCCTCGTGCAATGTAAACAGTACATGAGACAACATCCAGCATCAAGTATCTCCAATGGCCATCAAACTTTTTTTATTTGTTGTATTCTTAGGGTAATGTGCTTGCATCCTTAAATAATTTTCTATCTTTTAAGAAATCACCACAGCGAAAGTTAAGTTCCAAATGTCTGATGAGAAAAACTATAAAGAGATGTATCTTAGTCAGTGATATTAACTATCTTCATAAGTAATTTAAAAAAAAATTTAACAAATTATGGCATAATTGCATGGGGTGGCCTGTACAAAAATTCGCTAAAACCATTAAATGTTGTTTAAAATTATATATTAAAAATTATAAATAAAAAAAAACAAACGCTACTCAACCCAATTACTTTACAATAAAGATACTTTAAATGTACTGTAATGTAAAAATATCAACAATATTAAAAAATTCAGGAAGTGTTGCAGAACATTTATATATACAGACAATCATAAATTCACTGACTTATTAATATTCTAAATTCTTAATTATCTTTTCTCTGACTCTGACATACAGGGTGTCCCAGATAAGAATGCACTCTACAGGGATCTCGTAAACCATAGGAGATACAGAGATGATTAAATTAGAGAAAAGTTGCGCATAACTGAATCCTGTTACATCATGTTCTCAAATTTAAAAAATTCCGAATGCTTCCGAACAAACCCGAATTTTCGCGATTTCGTTTTAATTGATTTATGATTTTATTTGAGGAGACATGTCAAAATAAATTTGACGTTTCACTTTTTCCCTCCTACAAGATGGTTTAATTACAATTTTGATCCGACGTTTCGTTTAGTCACAACCATCATCAACTTTGTTATTTTAAATAGTAGGAAAATTTTATTTTATGCTTAATAAATTCTACGCTTTATTCTTAATTTAACGGTGTATCACACTTATTATTTATTAGACGTTTCCATATTTAAAAACACATCATCAATGAGAATAGGCACATTATCGAAAATATTTTTGTTTTTATTGTTGTATTTGTTGGATTTTAAAACATTTTTTTTTAAAAGAAACTTATAAAAAAACATAATATCTAATAAAACTTATCTGAAAAATGCAACAAGTAAGTAATAATTAATTTTAATTATTAAATACCTACCTACAATTATTTTTATATTTAATTATTTTTTATTTTTAAAAAATCCACCCTCATTCTCCAAACATAAATAACACCTCTTCCATTTCTTCCATAAAGTTATTTAACATTTCTTGAGATATTTTTTTTTAAACATAATAATTATTACCTACCAAATTTTAAACTAACAGGTCTCTGTAACTAAGTGACAGATCTAAAGAAACTATTTAAACAATGGCGAACGTCAATATCGTCAATCAATTTCATAGCCACCCATATGATGCCGAATTTAAATAGTACGTTATGTTTGAATATTATCATGCATTTTAAAAAAATAAAAAATATGTAGTTGTATTTAATAATTAAAATTAATTATTACTTGTTGCATTTTTCAGATAAATTTTATTAGATATTATGTTTTGTTATAAGTTTGATAGTGTCGTGCCTATTTTCATTGATGATGTGTTTTTAAATATCGAAACGTCTAACAAATAATAAGTGTGATACATCGTTAGATTAAGAATAAAGCGTAGAATTTATTAAGCATAAAATAAAATTTTCCTACCATTTAAAATAACAAAGTTGATGCTGGTTGTGACTAAACGAAACGTCGGATCAAAAATGTAATTAAACCATCTTGTAGGGGAGAAAAAGTGGCAATAAGAATGTCAAATTTATTTTGACATGTCTCCTCAAATAAAATCGTAAATCAAGTAAAACGAAATCGCGAAAATTCGGTTTTATCCAAATATCTTCGGAAGCATTAGGAATTTTTTAAATTTAAAAACATGACGTTACAGGATTCACTAATGCGTAACTTTTCTCTAATTTAACCATCTCTGTATCTCCTATCGTTTACGAGATCCCTGTAGAGTGCATTCTTATCTGGGACACCCAGTATATCAGTTTATAAATGTTTATCTTGTTTATGCACACTAATAGTGCAATTATTTCAGGTTAAGTGTATTTACATAATAAACTAGTTCCAAAAAATCAAAATATAACTAATACTTTAAATATTATAGAATATTTTTTTATTTTGCGCATATAGGGATTTAGTTCTCTAGGTGCAAATGTAAAACCCTATAGAAAATGACTGTTTGAAGGTTGGAGACAATGATGTTTCTTGAATGAGAAGAGTTTTGGACTTTCATTGTCTTTATTTGTTTTAAATCACAACGTTTCAACTGGTAAGTATCTCCAGTCGTCTTCAGGTGAATACTAAATAAGTAAAGTAACTACAGGACTATTTATACTAGCTAGGTGCACTGAAGCATAACTGAGGTGGGTGCAGTCATGCGTTCAGTTGGCACGCGATCTTATCCTAAGATTATATCTATCTAACAAAGGTTTCCAGATATTTCTTATGTCTAAGGATGGTTTACTAAAGCAGCCTAGGTTCTGGTGAATACAGGCAGCTTCCTTGAACTTTCTTTTCCTCCAGTGTGGTTCCTTATGTAGGATTTCAGCTTCTGACCACATGATATGGTGACCATGTTTCCAGGCATGGTCAGCTGCACCTGACTTTTTGGTCTCTCCTTTTAACGTATTGTTTTTGTTTTCGTTAATCCTTGTTTCTAATGGTCTTAATGTCTCACCTATATAGGATTGGCCGCATTCGCAGGGGATCTGGTAGACGCAGTTTTTCCTATCTTTTTGACTTGTGGGCTTCGTCTTCGTCAGGTGGTTTCTTAGGGTGTCCCTCGAGTTGAATACGGTGTTGATGTTATATCGTTGTCCTAGTCTTCTTATTTTCTCAGATACTCCTTTGACATACGGAATATTGAGTGTTGGTTGTGCCTCTCTGTTTGCTTCTTGCGCGTTGGGTCGATTCTTACGATTTTCCAATATTGTGTCGACTAATCTTGTGGGGTAGCCATTTTTGTTGAGATCGGTCTTGATGTGGTCAGTTTCTTTTTTAAGTGCTTCTTCCGAGTTACAGATTGTAATTGCTCTATCTACGAGGGTTTTAACTATGCCATGTTTCGTACTGTTTGAGTGATTTGATCTAAAATTGAGATACTGACCTGTATGTGTGGGTTTTCTGTATACTGACGTTTGGATGCTGTTGCCATTTTTCTTCACGTTGACATCTAGGAACGGTAATTGGTTATTTTCTTCTTTCTCCATGGTGAATTTGATTGTTGGTGTTAAGCTATTAAGGTGATTTAGAAAATCTCTTAGTTCCTCATCGGTTCCATTCCAAATAATGAAGGTGTCATTCACATATCTCAGCCACATTTTTGGTTTTTTCTTTGCCTGTTCCATTGCATTGGATTCAAACCATTCCATGTAAATGTTGGCGATTATTCGCGAGAGAGATGAGCCCATCGGTAGTCCGTCTACTTGTTTGAAGAATCTATCCTTTTCTTGAAAGTAGGAATTGTTGAGGCAGCATTCTAATAGTTCCAAGATGACATTAATGGGAAGCGTTGTTCTTTCCTGTAGAGTATGGTCTTCCTCAAGTTTGTTTTTGATAACTTTTAGGGTGTCTTTTACCTTTGTTAGATAGATGTAATCTTAGGATAAGATCGCGTGCCAACTGAACGCATGACTGCACCCACCTCAGTTATGCTTCAGTGCACCTAGCTAGTATAAATAGTCCTGTAGTTACTTTACTTATTTAGTATTTACCTGAAGACGACTGGAGATACTTACCAGTTAAAACGTTGTGATTTAAAACAAATAAAGACAATGGAAGTCCAAAACTCTTTCATCATCCTATAGAAAATGTTAACTTGGTATTAGATTAGGTACTTTTTAGTACAAAAAAATACAGTGTAATAATTTATAACCCAGTATGTAATTTATTTCTATTTCTAATTTTAGATTTCATATTCCTTACTATGTCAAAATTAGTAGGTATTTCCTAGGAACATTTTTTAAAAAAAATTTCTTTGTTTAATGTTACTCTACAGCAATAACTATTTGTATTAATTCTTTCAACAAATAGAAAAAGATCATTTATAAATTAATTTATATTTACAAAGTCCGAGAACTGGTGGACAAAAAACCTTTATGGGAACGACTAGCTACTTTAGGACTGTGGCTTTAGTTAACAAGATGAAACTTCAATAAATACGTTTTCCGGTAATATTTAACCAGGAATAAGTGCTTTACGTTTAACACAATTTTTGAAGGCAAAAAAAAAATAAACAATAAAAAATAAGGTTAGAGCGTTCGACTGGTAATCGAGAGGTTCTGGGTTCGAATCTCGGCGGAGGTGAAAAACTTTTCCTAATTTTAAAAACTTTTCCTGCACGCCGAGTATTTTTAATAAAACGTAAGGTTATGAATCATTTCGGTACATTTATTTTATTTACAACTATATGCGGAATTAAATTGTACCATCGCAAATTACTAATAATTAACTTATTACTTATAAGCAAGGGTTTTGGCGCTTAAAAAGAGGAATGTCATTTGAACATAATATCTAATATTTTGATTTTTATAAAAAAAAAAATAGGGGGCATAATATGAGCCCGTAATGGGTTAAATTAAATTAAAAAAAAATATGCAAGGCCCCATTGCAGGTTTTTATGGTAATCGAAACAGGTGTAAAAAAATACTATAAAAGCTATGAATTTTAATTAAAAATTTTTGTTCTAAACACGATAAATAGTTAATAATAATATCCATATAATTAATAACAAACACCTATTTGCGAACTTAATAAAAAAATTGTGTGTGCTGAAGACCACACGACAGAAGTGAAAACTTCAACAAGGTGAAATTAATAATATCAAATACAATAACATAAACTTGGAATACGGGATAATTTTACTGCATACGAAAAAAGATATTTTCTAAAATTGAACAACCCTTGAATTCTTACATCTTCAACAGAAGTCAGAAATCATAATAAATTAGGTCCACGAAATAAGCAATTACGGTAAAACTAATTACCTTACTTCACCCTACGTAAATATTTAATTTAAAAAATGCCAGAACATACGCACACAGTTTCCACGTCGATACTGAATGCGACTGATACGGCATGCTCTTTCATATAACGTTCATTCGGGTCAGTTCGGATTGAATATAGGAGTCGAATTCGAGCGTAACACAGCCGTTGCCGTCGCGCGTGACGCGTGGCGCGACGCGTGACGGCTAAGTTTAATTCAGTGCCCACAAAAAAGTGCTAAACGCGTCTAAAGAAGTTTTCACTTCAAAAATAAATATTTCAGAAATTAAATAAGTAGTTCCTTTTTTAAAATATCGTGAAATCGATTAGTATAGGTAGCTTTTAGCGAGAACTATATAATCTATTCCTTACTATAATTTTGTTCTAAAGAGCTCAGCGTGACAGAGAGGGACGAACTGATTTATAACAGTGATCCGTCATTTCTCAGGGTGGTTTAAGTTGAATAGGGTCAAGGTTTCCGGATTTCTTCACTCGGCATTTGACCAATAAAATAGCAAGCAAATTTAATACGATTCATTGCATTACCATTTGTGGTGGGTGATTGATGCCTGTTGGTGTACTATTAATGCAAGTGCATGACTGCATAAATAATTTTGTGTACCGTGATGCATGTGTTGTATCGATGTATCTTACTATTCAAGGTTCATTTGTGTTTATTTTTCCCCTTAACCAATAAATTTGATCCCTTATTGTTATTAGCATACTTTATAATAAATAAAAACTAATCTTATTTTTTGGTCTTACGTAGTAGAGGTGGGCTTAAGAGTTATTTTTGAATCACCGGTATACCGGTGACTGTTATTTTAAATTAACTGTTACTTTAAACAGTTACCAGTTATTTTCAAAAAATGAGATTTACTAAGGTCAATTTAAATAATCGACTTTTTCTCTTTTTAAATATTTTATTGGCGCCAAATTAAAATAGCTGTTATTTTGAATAATAACAACGTTTTCTCTATTTTATTTTCAGCATATTATGTTACTGTACCCATTACATACCACACACCCTAGTCTCTAGTTAAATTACCAATAAAAATAAAGTCTATGTAGTGTATCATACCAAGTAAATACACACAATACGACGGTCACGACATACACACACATAAATAGAAAATACATTAAATACAACGCTACAACGCGCTTCGGGGAATTACCTGCAAACCAGGACTATCAAATATCAGAGAAATAACGTTCATTGGAAATTAATTATACCTTACCGTTACCGCCCACAAAGTGATATGAAAATTATCCGATTACTAATAATAACCATGTTATTTTTTAATATCCAGTTATTTAACAGCGAGAGAAGGCTGCATGAGCCGGCGACTTAAGCAGCGGCAGTGCTGTGCGATCGGTTGGTATATAAATCACTAGTAGTTTGCTTCACATCCTATTACTAAAATAACCATGTTATTCTTTATCCATTATTTAGAAAATAACAGCGTGCAGCGAAAGAAGGCTGCCATGAGCCGGCGAACTCAGTCGGCAGTGCGATGTGCGAGCGCTTGGTATATTGAATAACTAGTAACTGCTTCAGATCATATTTAATCACCGATAGCGACTGTTATTTCTTAATAACCGGTTAATTTTAACCGTGACAGTTATATCGTCACACCTCTATTACGTAGTAAAAAAATAAATGAATGTTTTCATATATAAAACATTGTAGTTAATTTTTGTGTTTTATCAAACCTTATCCCAACTAGATTTCTTTCCCAAGAGGACCAACGGTTTGACGTGGGCTCTGAACCACGATCCTCAGTCATTAGAAGCACCCCCCAAAGGTTATCAACCCTTAGTTTCGCGCTTTCTATGACCTACCGATTGGAGAGTGTGTTCCTTCCCCCGCACCCCACGAGATATCCGATTTCATCCAGCCTGATTACTGGCGTGAATGAAGTAGGTTTGGGGGATGATACATTTTTCACTCTTCCCTAATTTTTGCTCGACGCTGCACGCACGTCAAGACTTATACCACTAAAATCTACCGGGCTCGAACCAGTTTGCCCGCAGTGGGATACGAACCCACAAACTCTCGTTCTAGAATTTTCAGCGACTGCCGCACTAACCACGAAGCCACTGATACCGCATTTCTTTACGTAAAATTTTATTTTATTTTTTATTGTAATTTTCTTATTTTATTTTCACAGAATAAACATCACTGGTGATAGTCTGGGCAAAATTGATTAAAAAGTATTTTAACTATATAAAATATGGCCGACTGATGACCTTATTATATTTTGCCTTTTATTCTTTAAAGCTATACCTATACCTAGATAAGTGGCATAAAACGGCAGGTTTAATTTGTATAAAGAAAAGTAAATAAATCTAATAAAATAAAATAGTAAACACGTTACGGAGGGCTAATCCTAAAGAAGGTTCTCTCAAAGGATTTGCGAACCTGATAACCTCCAGGCGGAACTTAAACACCTAAAATCTGCGTTCGAGGCGAATGGCTACAACAAGAGAGAGATCGAGAGATCAATGGAAACCAAACGGCGATCCACCACCTCTTAGGCATATATGCCATATGTTCCTAGAGTCACGGACAGGATTGGCAAAGTTTTGAGAAGACACGACATCGGGACAATCTTCAGGCCAACAAAGAAGATCCAGCAGACCATTAGATCAGCAAAGGACAAGAGAGACCCACTTTCAGCTTCAGGCGTCTACCGCATACCCTGTTCCTGCGGAAAGGTCTACATTGGAACCACTAAAAGATCAATGGGAATGAGACTCAAGGAGCATAAAGCAAGCTGCCGACTAGAACGAACTGAGAAGTCCGCAGTAGCCGAACACGCACTGAGTAACGGGGACCACAGGATACACTTTGAGAACTGTAGGTTGTTAGCTTCAGTCGATGGCTATCACAACAGGCTCGTCAGAGAAGCCATCAAGATTCATAAGCATCCTGACAATTGTAACAGAAAAGAGGAGACTGGAATCCTAACCTCAGACACTCCCGAGTAATGCCGATCGATATCCCGAAGTCAACCGAAGCGGAACAAGCCCCGCCCTCTTCCCACCAGTATAAATACAACCTGCGCCCGAGCCGAGAATTTGTCAGTCTACTTCCAGCACCGGAGATGGAAGGACCTCTGAAGAAGCTCGCGCTCGTGCTAGCGAAACGTTTTTAGACCCGAATTATGACTACACCAGTTTAAGATAGTTAAAGTATATTCCTATGGTAGAAAAAATACGTTTAACTTCTCGAAAAATAAATTACTGCGTATGCTGCAAAACATTTCCATAATTTTATGTTTTTATTTTTAATCGCCATAATATTTTGGAAACTAACTACTCCGACATTATATTTATAGTTACCTCTAATAAAGCCTGTAGGAAATAGGATTTGCGTTCTGTAAAATAGAGATGTTCTGTTTATACAGGGTAATTACCTAACAAAATTTTTTTATTTTTTGTCCACAGTTACCGAATTTTATTATTTATGTAAAACTTTTAAATAAAAACAACTTTTCTTAATAATGTTTTTGTCGGAGAGAAAAAATGTGGGTTCTTTACTTTTAAAACAATTTTTACCTCTTTCTCGTATACTATAAAACTTTTAACGGATTTGATGGATTCACTTTTGTTAAAAAAATATTTAAAAATAACAATTTGTCCCTTATGCTGCACATTTTGTGGCGATCACTGTATTAGTATGAAAATTATAAAAAGCCATGTTTGTTAACTATTTTTCCAAGTTCAAGAAAAAATTTCAAAGTGTAAACAAAACTCTGTTAATTTAAATTTCTTCCTTAAGACCATTATAAACTATTATAATGTAGTGCGCACTTGGGGCGGGCGAACCATAAGAATTATTATGAGGATTAATTTCTGGATTCCCCCAAGATGAAGTTGCGGTAGGTTGATCATGCTTAATTCTGCTTTATTGCGGAAATTTATTAATTGGCATATAAACGTCTTATGGGCTTTTAAACTTTCTTAAACTGAGACAATTTAGATTAATGGGGGTTAAATACAAATGATAAACTTCAATGTAATTTTTCTTTTCTATACAGTGTGTTCTTTATTCAACTCTTACCATTGGGATCTCGGTTTTTATTAGAATTGGATTCATAATTTAGGAAAACTTTCTTTTATGATAGGTACTGTAAAATACCGTGCGAGCAAAATTATTTGCATCAAAGAGGGCCTTGCATCTAAGGACGTAATGCTTAGCCGTAGAGCTTAATATCTGTTGGGTGTCAGTTACTACCTGAATTAACAATCAATCAGTTATTCCGTCATCTTTGACAGTCGTTACAAGTAATTTGATTCATCGCTAATTTTTCCAATTTCTTGAACAATTTACACAATGGGCTTTACGGAACAGCACAAAACATTCATGGTTGAAGCGTATTTTCGAAACGGGGTTAGAGTAAATGGTAGGTGACAATACAATCCGGGTTTGTGCATGGACGATTTTCACGAACATTTTCCTAACGTTGCTTTTATTGCTGGGAATTTTTATTATTGCCTGAAAAGGACCGTGGCTGTGTTTAGGGAAACAGGCTCTATACAACACAAAAAAGGAGCAAGAAGACCATCTGTAAGAACAGAATAACTTGTTGCAAACGTTCGTGAAATAATGCAAAATACGCCTACAAATTGTATAAGACGCCTGTCCTAAGAAGTGGGAAGATCTTAATGGAACATGCAGGACTATTCTTAAGAAGCAGCTAAATTTATTTCCTTATAAAGTGCAAGTATAATTTTGTAAACAACAAAAATAAATTTGTATTTGTCTACTTATTTTATTACTCATTAGTTTGGCATATTATCATGTCATATTATGAATTTGTCAAAATTTTAACCTAGATTTGTTTAGATATATCGTCCCCATATCATTGTGATCTAAACCAAACCCCACGTTTTTTAATCCAAGCCCTCTTTGATGCAAATAATTTTTGCTCGCACGGTATGTAGGTTACCTACATTTTTGCTTTTGAATAATCATTAGTGTCCACTTCAACATAAAATAATGATTCTTCCTTTCAATAACATAAAATTATTAATATACTAATTATCTTTTCTCAACACTGTTTATAAAATCCCGCAAAATAAAGACAATTTTATTGTATTAAAATGGGCGTGGTTAATTCTTAGCGCCGTTTGCCGACCGGCCATCAGGTATAATAATATACAGCGTGTCTTCGGAAGTTCTTACCAAATAGAAAACTATTTTATTATTCATTTTACGAAATAAAGTTATTCTTCATAAAAAGCTCTGCATGGTCTAAAACCTAAAATGCAATCATCAAATATCGAAATTTTCCAGTCATATACGAGGTTTGTCAAAAAATGTGAATTATTCCCAAGAATGTGAATTTTTCCCAAGAGTAAAGTACCTTTATTTTTGACATTATCAAAAATTGTTATAAAAAAAGTTGATCAGAACTAAAAACTACGGCTAAATGTGCAATTATACGCATTTATGTTGAAAAATTATTTTTTCTCCAAATGACATTAAAAGCGGTCTTTTAATGACACCTGACAGGCTCAAAAGGTGTAATTGAAAATTAAAATTTAAAATGACAAGTAAACACAACAATTCAACAAATGTCATAAATAACATACATAAATATAAAAAATACGATTTTGCGTGAAATTGGAACAAATTTGGAAAAAAAATTATATGTTTTACTAGGCAGAAAAGCAGATTTAATGCCTTGGCTGGTTTCCTAGCCTCGGCTGCGCCTCGTCTATAAAACACCAGCCGCGGCATTAAATCTTGTGCTTTTCTGCCTAGTGAAACAAATAACTATTATTGATTTATTATTAATTATTTAATTTTTTAATTATTTAATTAATTTAATGCGTGTTATTGCATATTTACAAGTGGATTTTAGTTCTGATCAACTTTTTTTAATAACAATTTTTGATAATGTCAAAAATAAAGGTACTTTACTCTTGAAAAAAATTTACATTCTTGGGAAAAATTCACATTCTTGGGAAAAATCACATCTTTTGACAAACCTCGTATATGACTGGAAAATTTCGATATTTGATGGTTGCATTTTAGGTTTTAGACCATGCAGAGCTTTTTATAAAGAATAATTTTTTTTCGTAAAATTAATAATAAAAAAGATTCCCAGTTGGTAAGAACTTCCGAATACACGCTGTATACCTACCTAGAATGCCGCTTACCTGACAGCTTGTGATCTATTCCATAACGTTAATGGCCGCAAGTTCACGCATAGTTCTTCACGGGAAAATCACCAGAGGCGAAGGACAAGACAAAATATGAGAAATATTTCCTAATTATGTTTTAACGGCAACAAAAATATTTTCTGTCACTCTGGTGTCTAAGAAAAAAATCCTAAATTTAAAATTTTATTTTTTAAACTTTGAGTCTATATTTGTGTCATAATTTAATATTGCTTAGTTTACAATAAATATTAGTTTCTTTATTTTTTTTTATTATTATTTTTAGTTTGAGGGAAAATTTAATAAAGATATATATTTTTGTTTTCTATTAATTTTAATTTTTTTAAATAATGCCCTCTAATATATTCTATTAGATTCATTAAGAATTATTAACTCACGTTTACTATATTGTTACAAACTAATTTTTAAATGTATTTTATGAATCTTCATATTTAACAAAACATCGCCATCGCGCGCTAAAAATCCGGTGCTTTGTTATCATTTTCGCCAGGTGACTTTTTGAAACCAGCCTAATGATTTTTCATGCGCGCACACCTCAGTACCGAAAATATTGTGTACCAAGGCGGTCGCTATTGCCGCCAATTTTTAAGTGCCGTTAGCCGTTCCGGGGGCCCCCACTACTGACCTCAGCCAGCAACCAAAGGTAAGTCACCTTTATTTGATAATTAAATCACTGGTCGCTTCGCTTATTTCTTACCTTTTATTTTACTATCGTCTTTTAATATATATTTTGAAATAAATTATTTTGAGTCAACTACGCATATCGCAAAATACAGTCCACTTAAGCCCTTCCAAATTTAGAGCACCCCCCGTTTTTACAACTATAACCCTGCCATATTTAATTTTTTCGATTTAAAAGGGTCTCTAAGAAATGTTAATAAACCATATAAAAGTTGTTTTATTTACTACCCATAAAAAGTAAGTCGTGTAAGAGTCACACTTTTCACACCCTAAAGTTTGTGTTCAGCTGCCAATTTGAATTTAAATCCTACTCTTACATTTAAAATGTAAGTAAGACCTTGGGAAAAGGGCTAACTTAACAGGAACACAGTAATAGGTACCTACTCTATCTGCCTATAAACAGATAAATTAAGTTTACCCATCTAAGTAAATGGACCTATTTATTAGTAAAATTTAAAAAACGCGTTTAATTGTCGTGGGCTTCCTGTAAAACAAGCAAAATTATCGTCTACGTATCTAAACCAAAAAAGTTAATTCTTGCTAAATGGGTTATTGTGGATTTCAGTTTTTAAATTATCCATAAAAAGTTATCCAAATAAAGGGCTCAAACCTTTATTAGTCCTTTATTAGTGACAACAGTAATTTTGAGTCATATAAACAACCTAGGTCATATTCTGTTTTATGATTAAAATAGTATTTTTCTTAATTAATATTTTATTATCTATTAAATCAACTAAAACAGAAGTATTTATGAAAACATTGTCATATATTTTTCATGTTTATTATTTATGTTTTCACAATTCCTGCTTTAATACAGGGTGTCCCATAACTTATGGGCCGTAGAGTAACTGGAGATACTAGACATCAAACTAAGCCGATTAAGTCATATAAGTTTTTTCGGATTGTTACTCGTTCTAGAGATACAGGGCGTTGAAAGTAAAAGTTTATTCTCGAAAATAAGCCATAATTTTAAAACCGTTTAATGAATTGAATTGAAAGCTGGCAGTATTATGTTTTTATAAGCAAAAAATAAGAATTTGTAGAAATTTTTAGGTTTCACACTAGAGGGCGCTAGTTGCATACACTGGGCTTCATAAATCTATGATTTTTTTTCTTACCTGTGATATTAGGTGTTTTTCAATTAAAGTTTCTTAAAGAAGGGCATTTTCTGAGTCAAAAAGGTGTACTTGATTGATCTTAATATCCTTAAGGGTTTTCGAGATATTTCCCTTTAAACATCCCAAAGCATAAAAAAACATAGTACATAATTAAATTAATATTTTAATTATCACAACGCAATAAATTCGAAACAGTGGAACAAAAACAAGAAGCTCACTTTAGTAAATGTTGAAAGTGACCACCGTTGACCTCAATACACTTTATTAAACTTTTAACTAAATAAATAATAATATTAATAATAATAATAATAAACTTTTACTTTCAACACCCTGTATCTCTAGAACGAGTAACAATCCGAAAAAACTTATATGACTTAATCGGCTTAGTTTGATGTCTAGTATCTCCAGTTACTCTACGGCCCATAAGTTATGGGACACCCTGTATATCGACTTACCTCGTAAACTGCGTTAAAGGGTAAAAGAGTCTTTCCTGTATCACTTTCTCTTGGAAAAAAATCAAATAATTTTAAAATTAACGCTTGTTCTTTTTCATAATACCGTGACGTTTTTGAAATAATGTTAATTAAATGTCACTGTCAAAAGTTACAATAACATTTTTTTGACTGGTAAAATTAAACGATATTCATTATTGACGCAAAATTACTATATCACCTAGTTCACGAATGGTAGAAAAATAAGCACTACTCGTGACGTAACGGTCAGGGGTCATTGAATGGACTTTATCTTTGCTTGATCGTAGTTCAGGAGAACCTTCAACTTTGAAAAAAGGGACTATGTAACCCAAATCCAATCCTTAATTACAATTTTTTTTACAACCAACCAAAAATCAAAAAAAAAAAATTTATTTAATTTTAAAAACTACTACTAAAAACTCGTTTTAAGCATTGTACCGAAATCGACCCATAAATGTTCAAATTAGGAAAAATCGACCATTTTATTTCCTTACAAATATAAACGAATGGTAAAAAAATAAGCACTACTCGTGACGTAACGGTCAGGGGTCATTGAATGGACTTTATCTTTCCTTGATCGTAGTTCAGGAGAACCTTCAACTTTGAAAAAAGGGACTATGTAACCCAAATCCAATCCTTAATTACAATTTTTTTTACAACCAACCAAAAATCAAAAAAAAAAAATTTATTTAATTTTAAAAACTACTACTAAAAACTCGTTTTAAGCATTGTACCGAAATCGACCCATAAATGTTCAAATTAGGAAAAATCGACCATTTTATTTCCTTACAAATATATGTAAATTCGCCTTACATAAAACATCACAGCATTTTTCCGTTCCACTGATTTTTATATGTTTAGGAAACTCCAGGAATAAAAACAAATTTCGGTTTTCCTTTTATATTTGATGGTTGGTTTATGCAAATTGGGATAATATTATTTAAATTTTCTTTTGTGAATAATTATTCGAAATTTGAAAAAATTAAATTAACTTTTTTGCTGGCATTGTTCTATATAGAAAAGTGACAGTAAACAAATAATTACAACCAATAGTAAATCTACATGCATACCGTTGTATAGTTACTATAACAGCCTATGTGCCAAGCAATCTAAAAACTGTAGTTCTATGTACCGGGTGGTCACATAAGCGAGGACGTCGGCTTTATCTCGGAAACCATTAATCGTACAACTTTCGGAAATATTTTTTTATGAGTAAGGTGGTCAAGAGAAATTGCTGGAAATTACTTTTATGTTCCTCATTTCGCCGCAAGGGGGAACAATTAAAAATGGTTTTTTAAATTCTAAATTTCTCCGAAAAATCCCATATTAAGGTATACTCTGATTACATCATTGGAAAGGTTAGACAATTCTGCATCATTTTGGTTTAGGGCTCATTGGCGTACCGACCTTGATAAGAGTGGGAGAAGCTATTGAAAGTGTAAACATTAAAATCGCTGTAACTTCTAAACGACTTATCTGATTTAACTAAATTTAAGCTTGTTTGGAATAGGAAAATAAGTGTCTTCAATTGCCGTATCCAACAGTACACGATAATGTTTAATAAAATTGCTAGAGGGCGCAATTTGTAATAATAACAGTTTTTTCGATTTTATTCCGAAAATTCAGACCATACTGTATAACTATGACATCATAATCAAAAAGTAGATGAAATTTGCAAGAAAAGATGTGAAGACCGCAGTTCGATATCTTTGTTCGTTTAAGAGTTATTGCCAAAACAATAATTTTTAATACAAATTGCGCCCTCTAGCAATTTTATTAGAAACTATATTGTACCATTGGATACAACAATTGAAGGTTCTTAACTTTTTCTTTCAAACAAGCTTAAATTTAGTAAAATTGGTTAAGTCGTTTAGAAGTTACAGCGATTTTAATGTTTACACTTTTACTTGATAAGAGTGGGAGAAGCTATTGAAAGTGTAAACATTAAAATCGCTGTAACTTCTAAACGACTTATCTGATTTTACTGAATTTAAGCTTCTTTGGAAGGACCTTCAATTGTCGTATCTAATGGTACACGATAGTTTCTAATAAAATTGATAAAGGGCGCAATTTGTATTAAAAATTATTGTTTTGGCAATAACTCTGAAACGAACAAAGATACCGAACTGCGGTCTTCATATCTTTTCTTGCAAATTTCATCTACTTTTCGATTATAATGTTATAGTTATACCATATGATTTGAATTTTCGGGTTAAAATCGAAAAAACTGTTATTATTGCGCCCTCTAGATATTTTATTAAACACTATCGTGTACTGTTGGATACGGCAATTGAAGATGCTTAGTTTCCTCTTCCAAACAAGCTTAAATTTAGTAAAATCGGATAAGTCGTTTAAAAGTTACAGCGATTTTAATGTTTACACTTTCAATAGCTTCTCCCACTCTTATCAAGGTCGGTACGCCAATGAGCCTTAAACAAAATGATGCAGAATTGTCTAAGCTTTCCAATGATGTCATCAGAGTTATACCTTAATATGGGAATTTTCGGAGAAATTTAGAATTAAAAAAAACAGTTTTTAATTGTGCCCCTTGCGGCGAAATAAGGAACTTAAAAGTAATTTCCAGCAATTTCTCTTGACCACTTTACTAATAAAAAAATCTTTCCGAAAGTTGTACGATTAATGGTTTCCGAGATAAAGCCGACGTCCTCGCTTATTTGACCACCAGGTACATTATGTACCACGACTTGTTGAGAATTTTCTCGTATTACTTCTTAGTCATAAGCCATATCTACCGAATAGGATTTTAATTTACAAACTAATTTTTTGATATTATGGTCCTATAAAATAAATTCAGCCGGGTAAGATCAGGCGTTCTGGGCCATTCTATTGCATTGCTGTCGTTTCGTCTTTTAACCTGGTATTTAAAATAAAAATGGGGATTCATTTTATAAACAAATTTTCTGAACACATTTTGTGTTAATATCTCTATTAGCTCTGTTATTATTTTACAAAATAAGGATAATCTAATTTATTATTTGACATGAACTGTTAAAGAGAGGAAATGTTATATAAAAAAGTCTAAAATTTTTGTTTATGCTTTGTCGTTTGCTTCCGTAATAAAGTGTTTTTTATAAAACAATATCCTTGGGAAACAGATTACCATAATAGGTATGGGAGATGTAACTTGAAAAATGCCTACTTGGTGGTCAAGCTGTTAGGTAATATTTACCGCAGGAGACCAAAGGTAAATTCATCAAAGAAAAATGAGAAACCAGCCAGCGCTGAAGAAAATATTTTTACAAAATACAAAATTTATGGTAACGTTCAGAAACCAACAACTGCAAAATTAGCGCTGCAGGCGGAAATTTTTATGTAAATTTTAAAATTTAAAGAAAAATATATACATCATTTGACAGAACATTTTTTTTACAAAATAGTCAGTTAGTATTTAACATTTACAAATTAAAGTAACCAACGAAAAAATCGTGTTCAAGCAAAAACGTAAAATTTAAAAAATCGTAAATTTTACTAATCAGATGTAAATCTCGCAAAATCTTTGTCTCGTCGAACTAAACGAGAGGAAGAAATTGCGAAACGAGAGTGAAACACTACATCAAACCTTCGACAGGCTGAACAAGGCAATTTCGAAAATAACAACACCGAGAAAACAATTTCGTTATATTAAATAAAATTTATTAATTCGAAGAAATTGCAACTAGGTCAGTTAATTAATATTACTTTATTCCTAAGAAATAGTTTTTAATGATTTGGTAAATAAATATAATTTTAATATTAACGAATAATATTTGTTAGCATTTATTAATAATAAAAATTAGATATCTGCATATTAGTTTATATGAAAGAAACCATATTAGATAATAATATATTATTTACTTTTTTTTCAAAGAAATCTTGCCCAAATAAATCCGTTTGTTAACAGTAACTACAAGGGTTTATGTAATGTAACCCACTCGCTTTTAACTTAACTTAACCTAACTGTAACCATAATTGCGGCTTGAAACGACTTATTTAGACTTCAGAAGTCCGTTATCAAACACACTTGTATTTTTCGGACATCCTATACGAGGGTGGTTTGGAAAGTCCGTGCAAAAATGAAAACTACTTAATTTTTTACGATAGATCATTTTTATTTTTCAACATAATCTCCTTTTCGACTAATACACTTCGTCCAACGATGCTCTAGTTTGTTGATCCATTCCGAATAATAGGATTTCTCCAAGTCTGTAAAATAGGCATTCGTCTCTGCAATCATCTCCTCGTTTGAGTAAAATATTTCTCCCGCCATTCATTTCTTCATATTGAGGAACAAGTAATAGTCCTAGGGAGCCAAATCTGGAGAATAAGGGGGATGTGGAACGAGTTGGACCCTACTTCCATCAGTTTTGCACACCTCACACGGTTTCGTTTTTGATAAGTCGTGAGCAATCGCGGCACCCATCTTGCGGATAACTTTTTCATGCCCAAATGTTGGTGTTAAATATTATGTACCAGTTCATTCGAGATGACCACAGCACTAGCAATCTCACGCACCTTTACTTTTCTATCATCCATCACCATATCAGGGATTTTATCAATGGGTTCTGGAGTAGTGGCCGAAACAGGGCGTCCAGAACGTTCAGCGTCACTTGTGTCCATATCCACCCCGAAAAATTTGAAACAACTTATAAACTGTTCTAATTAAAGGTGCAGAGTCACCATAACGTTTATCAAGCTTCTTTTTAGTCTCCTGAAGCGATTTGCCGTTCATAAAGCAATGTTTAATCAACACGCGAAATTCTTTTTCGTCCATGTTTTGAAAATCTCTCGACTTCTTCAATTCAAGCGAAAGCCAAACACAAAGAAATAGTGTGAGTAGTGCCCTCTCTCTGACGGACTTTTCAAACCACCTTCGTATGTAGATATAGATTGAAAGATTACTGATGCAATTTTTGTGCATTGGTCTTTTGTGCTATTATAACGAACATAAAAATAAATGTTTCCAAATTAATTGCAGGCATTCAGTTGTTACACAATAGCAGCCATAAAATAAAACTAAACAAGTACACATTTGATATCAATGGATTGCTAAATGTTCAAACTTTTGTTCGTTAAAAATAGGTTTTTAATTTAGGACTTTCATTGTAAGAAAATAATTCCTAAAAAATAAACAATAAAAAAATAATAATAAAATAATTCCTAATTTATATTAGCTCAAATTAGTGCATAGTTTGAAAACTGAACTTAACTGAAAATCGCTTACAACGCCAAGTTTTTTTGATCTAAGACGAAAGTTTTTAAGATGTGCTGGTTTTTTTTTCTACTCGAAAAACCTCATGCATATTTAGATATTGTTTGCCCAGTCTAGCAGTTGTGAAAGCCTGGATGTATATGGGGCTCATTACTTTATAACTTATTATATTAGTATCATCTGCAGTCTATAGATCCAACAATAACAAATAAATCTATTGATGTAATTATATCACAATCTGAGCAAATCAACATTTAAATTGATTCTCTCCACTTTGTTTGCCAAACTTACGCTGTTAAAAGTATTGACACGATGTGGGAGATTTAAATAATTGTCTAAAACCTTGTAAATAGTCTGCACTATATAGCAACAAAGCAAAAAGAGAATCGCCCAAATTACTGTGTACGCCACTCGCCACAAAATTGGTGATTTAAAAATACCATGATGACGTTCTTTTATTCATTTCCGTATAGTGTTTCTTTGACAGTGGTTTAAAATTTTCTGCAGTTTATAAGTTTTGTGGAATTATTGCTGTCTTTTTAGTGTTTTGTGATATTTTTTTGGAGACTAATTTAGATAAGTCGCAAGTGTCAAGTATGCGAGAATTCGGAGTATATAATTCTGCAGTTTCTTCTCATAGGTGATTAACCCATTAACGCCAAGAATTATTTTTTGTTAGTTATTTTAGATATTTTTACTTTTCTGAGTTAATATGAGTAGGAATTCACCAAAAAAAAATATTTTACAAAATATCTTACGTCAGTTTTTAAGAAAATGACTGCTACCATATGGTATCACTGGGCGCATAGGATACTATAAAATACAAGTATTTACAATTACAAAATACATATTTATTTATGGAATTATTAAAATTAAATTTTTACATTTTGTGATAATTAGCAAAACAGACTACACAAAGACCTATATCACACTTGTTGAACACATTGTTCTACCAAAACTCTTGCAGCCAGTTCCTGCGCAACGGTGTCTATTACATGGAGCAACGTAATGATGCATCCGTCATATCGAATACCTGGCAGAAATGTGAGTGAAACCGACGCTTTTGCAGGACCTGCTGATTTTGCTAAGTATACTTGGACCAACTCCCTTCTACACTCTTTGTTGGAGGTTTTGTTGTGATTCTTCCTATACAGAAAACATGCATTGCACTGCTGCATCGATAATCCAGGTAAAGATTGGCCAGTACCACTTTTTGCTACGTACAACAATTCTATAATTAAAGAGTGGTCAAGCTAAGTGATCTATGTGCCAAAATTCAAAAAATGTTTTTTTTTCTATTTATATGATCTATGTACCTATGCCAATGTCCTACTAGAAGATCTAAGTGCCAATTTCACCCTATTCGTTATAAAAAGCGTTCATCGATGGTGTTGTCTGTACGTCCAACAACATAATGTTCCCTAAATGATTTAAGTGCCCAAATGTTTGTCCACGCGACTTGTCTTGTATTAGTTTAGTAGCGCTTGTTGTTTATGACTAGTTGTAATATGCTGTGTTTATAAACTTTTTAAAACTGAGAAAATGGATTCGCCGGCATTTAGTGAAAAACAAAGCATTTTTTACATCTATTTTAGATTATTAATAATACATTAATCATTGTTCTTGAATCGTTTTGAAAGTCCATGATACGTGGACTTAGATCTTTTCCATTTTTTTTGTTCAATTTATGTACAAACGTTTTTTCGATTTACTGATATTAAAATTTTCTCCTACGAATGTTTTTGTGTATGTTTATGAATAAAAATACCAATAAAAAAATATACTATTGTTTTATTCTTAGCTTTAAAACAGTTTTTTGCATTTTCTGGTAGTTTTTGATTATGGCACTTAGATCACTTAGCTTGACCACTCTTCAATTGGCAATACATTCATCCGTTAGGTCAGTTTCTCCCATATTACTATTGTATTGAGCAATACAATAAGGGCGATTAACCGTTAAATTTTTTTTTTGGGAGTATCGCTTTACTGTTCCCATTGGGGAAACTCCTGTATTTACAGAGGCCATTGTCACAACAACGTCAGCGGAATCTTCATCGGTGTCGACATTGGGATCAGGGGGCTCGATAAATATTTCGTCTATTTGATTTTCTGCATCGTCATTAGCGTATGCCATGTGTAAAGCTTCGGACAATGAAAATCCACGCCTGTCAAAAAAAATAAAAATATATAGTGAAACCGCCCAATGATACCATATAGTATCAGTATGTTTTGCGCCCATTTTGTAAAGTCAGGGGAATTTTGAAAAATAAGATATACGTTATAGAGAACTTTATATATATTACTTAGTCAATATCAATACTTGTATTCAAAAAAAAATATATTATCACTGAAAAACTATACTTACTCCAAGCGAATGTCTATATTTTTCTATTGACGTAAAATGAACGGTAAAATAACACGTGTTTTTTTGTTCGCAAATCGAAAATGGTACTCAAAGACAGTTAAAACACAACTGAAGATGCTTTCCGCAACTAACGCACTAGTAAGAATTATTATCCCACTACTACCCACAAAATGGCCGATGTCTTAGTAACGGCTGATTTAGCGATACCAAACGGTATCACTGGGCGTTAATGGGTTAAATAAAAAGTTGAGTTATTAATAGGTTAGGTTTAGCTATTCATAGGCGTGGGTAGGTGGCAAAAATATTTATTTCTTTACAATTAAGGCAAAAAATGGTACTATTCAACGCATAAATGTAAAACTATAAATCAATTTTGGATGAATGCATGCAAACCTTTTCAACAACCTAATTTTTAAATAATTTACCTGAAATGATTTAAATTTTTAAATATTCCCCGTGGTCATGCCGCGTCTCTTACAAACAATATTATCAATACATTTTAATAGAGCTTATAAATGACATGTGCCATCTATTAACTGAGAAAAATATTTCTTCACATTAAATAAACTTTATTAACTGTTAAGACATTTTCTGTTTAAATATCAGCAAAGAAATATTACTGTTTTCCTTAGAAATAATTGGTTATGGATTGGTGGAAAATATAACTTTAATAATAACAAGTAATTGTTTACCATCCTAAAATAGAGTTATAACAGTTATAAAGAGCATTTTAGTTAATTATCAATAAGATTTATTATTTAGTAAGATATATTGCTTTACTGTTATAATATTAAAGTTTAGACAAACCAGTTTTTTAATTGTTAATGACACGTATATTTCACATAAATATAATCAACTAATAAATGTTAAATTTATTTATCACTTTATGATAAAAAATATCGCAGTTTCATTATTAAAAAATATGTATAGCCATCAGGCCTTGGGGTTTAGAAAAAAAAACTCTTAAACTTATTAAAATAAATACTTTATTAAACTGAATGCTAATATATTGTTCGGGTTTGTTCGGGTTTGTCTGTTTGTGAATGCTGATATATTATTCCAGCTAAATGTAAAAATAGTTTCAAAAACAAGTTGTTAAATAACAGAATCATTAAACATTATTAAATATGTTTATCTATGCAAAGTGGTTTAAAATTTTACTGAAAAAATATGCATTTGACATTTAAAGAAAGAAATTTAAAACTTTAATAATTTACATATTTTCATTGTTTTACGGTATTTTGTTAGCGGAAAAAAATATCGAATAGGCACAAAAGTATGTTGTCAAAAAACCACCACGTGTATATCTAAAGGAAATATTTTAGAGATTTATGGATTTATTTTTGTGGTAGCCTATATACAGGGTGTTCGGGAAAATATGGGACATCTCCCGGATATGAAAAAAATACGTGAAAAGGATACTACAAGTTCATATAAACTTCTTTCGTATCGGCCTCCTCTTTGGAGATGTGGGCTCCCAAAGAGCTCCCATGGAATTAAGTTTTTGTTAAATTGTAACGAATATTGTTTGTTAAAAAATGTTGTCCCAAACCCGAATATATTTGTAACACATTATTTTTAATTGGCGCAGAAGATCCAACATCGCGGCTGAAACTGCTGGAGAAAACAACACAATACTTTCTGCAGTGCTGGTTGAACAGGTTTGAACAAAATTAGCACTGATATAGCAAATAAATAAAAAATATTAAAATCTTTTCCTTTAGGGCTCATGTTTGCAAAAGTTTTACATATTACGAATTACTAGATTACCTTAATATCCAATTATTATGCATGCGGTATTCTGCCATGCATGCTGGAATAAAGCGTCCTACCTGCAATGATATTATTTGTAGACAGAACTATTTCCTGCGTTAACAGTATATACAGTGAGGACAAAAAGTATGGAATAAATTCATTATCTAAAGGACGATTTATTTTATAAACAATCGCTCGGACACGTCAACTTTCTTTTTATTTTCTACATATTTTGAAAATATTTTTCCTTATACAGGGTTGCCAAAAAAAGTAGGACATAAGTCAACTTAATATCACCCTATATATTATTACATTTTCGAATTCTACGTAAAATTCTAAACAATTTTCGTGTAGCATGTGATATACCTATGTCGAATAGTTTCAGAATTACACAGGTTGAAAATTAATTTGTAATACCTATTAATAAAGTAGGCTTTGGAAATCCGAAAAGAAACAAAGCGTTAAGTCACAGAATATATAGCTATTGTAGCTATATATTCTGTGGTTAAATGTAATGTCAGCAAATTATTTCATTAAAGTTTACTATCAAAGAAGAAACATCAAAATTTTTTCTAGTCAAAAATTTCGTGAATTAATTTCATCTAATAAAAATGAAATTAACCGAAACAGAAAGAATTGAAATATTAATGATGAAGTTGTTCCAGACAGGTGGATCGAGAGGAGGGGGTTTATTGAGTGGCCAGCGAGATCACCTGATTTGACACCTTCGGACTTTTTTTCTATGGGGTTATTTGAAGAGTAAAGTGTTCAAAACAAAACCTATAGATCTTAAGGACTTGAAAATTCGCATTCGAAATGAAATTCGACTAATACCTCCTAGTGTAGTGCATAACAATCAAATTGAGTTTGTAAATAGACTTGGATATTGCCAAGTAGCAAATAGTGAACATTTTGGACATCTAATTAAATACCATTAAATTACACTTAGAGTATCCAATATTATGCATTACTTACTATTAGTGTTAATACTGTTAATTTTTCTGAAATTTAGCATTGTTGTTATTAAAAAAAGTTTCTCAATATCTATTTTTTGAGCGACCCTGTTTAATTAAAAAAAAAACAAATATTGAAATCCATTTAGATAACTTTCAGACGTTCATAATTTCCGTCATGTTGGAAAAGATTTTGCAGTAATTAATAACTTCGTTTTTTTTTTGCCGCTACACCACAGAAAATAAGAATACAAATTAATTTTCAACCTGTTTAATTCTGAAACTATTCGACATAGATATATCACATGCTACACAAAAATTGTTTAGAATTTTACGTAGAATTCGAAAATGTAATAATATATAGGGTGTTCTATTTAAAAAAATTAAGTTGACTTGTGTCCTACTTTTTTGGGCAACCCTGTATAAGGAAAAATATTTTCTAAATATGTAGAAAGTAAAAAGAAAGTTGACGTGTCCGAGCGATTGTTTATAAAATAAATCGTCTTTTAGATAATGAATTTATTCCATACTTTTTGTCCTCACTGTATACTATACATTATACTTATTTCTTAACAATTTATATAAAAAAATAACTATTTTCTTTAAGAATAAAAATTTTATATTTTTATATGCAAGGGGTCATATTAAATATTAATTTATTAATTTTATGTCGAAGAAGGAACCTTGTCCAAATAGATCCGTTTGTTAACTGTAGCCAGACTTTTCCCTCAGTGTGGGTAGCAGATCATAGGGTTGAACTCATGTTAAGTTTACAGAATTTGGACGATTTTTAAAATTACCTTAAGCAATTGGGATAGTTATTTCAAACATTACCTGGTATAATATATTTTCTAATAATAATTGTAAAATAAATTATTTCTTTTAAATAAATCGTTTTATTTAAACGGCTTTACTCTTTCTTAAAGTCCGAAAGCTTGTTAAAGTCGTTTCCTTTTTAATCAGTAAGAATTATTCAGTATTCTCTTGCCAACAAAAATGGTAATACATTTTAATTTGCATAAGCCAGTAGTAATTTACACAAATTTAGTGTCTTAAAAAATTGTGCGAAAAAATTATTTCTTTAAGATTCTGCTTTTTAAACATACACTATCAAAAGTCATATTTTTCTAAAAAGTCATTTATGGCACCCTGTTAAAGTCTGGTCTACTTTACGTTAAGATGTTGGCGACAGAGACAGGACTGGGATAAGTTCTTTTACCTTCGCATTTACCATTTTATAAACTTGTAAGTTGATCTTAATAGTTTATTAGCATAATGGCTTGTAAAAATACAGCATTAATTTTATTTACAATTGAAGCACCGAACTCAACGTGCGATAGATTAAAAGGGTAAAAGATAGAAATACATTTTACATGCACTAAACTTACCAATGGAAAACGATATAAACAACCTCGACAACACACAATAACTGGGCCATCCGAATATTATGGCTACGAGCCAATCAAGCGGTAAGCGGTACGCCTGCGCATGCTTCGCGTTCAATGCTGCATTTTCATAATAATATAATTTACGTTCGCGGCATAGTAGAAAGCCGCCAAAATGGCTTGTGTTTTTAAATACAAATAGCTGGATTAGTTTTCAGTGAGTGCAAGGTTCGGCAACCTATTGTACCATAATTAAAATGGATAAACTAATAATATAAATTTGAAGAAATAGTCCATACTTAAAGTGGAGTTGAAAGTATGAAAAGGAAAGAAAAACAAAAAGTCTTCTCCCACAAAGTTTAATGGAAAGGATTCCAAGTATTAAGGGTCTCTACATGTTTCGAACGTAAAAACGTTCATCTTCAGGAGACAGAAAGTTTTTAAATTTATGCTGATGGTGTTAGCAAAAGAGAAATTGAAATTTAGAACCTTAATGGAGCTTTTATCGATTTAAAACTGAAGTGTAGAAGAAACATGAAATAAAATATTGATAATGGTAAAAACCATAGAATGTTTAAAACATTGTGAAGGGGTGTAAACCAACCAAATAAACTGGGGAAGAAGAAAACTTGTCTAGGTGTCGAAGCTTATTTGAAGCGTTTAAAGGAACTTATGTAATAAATATAGACATAATAAAGGTGTAAGCATTGTGTTGTCACATAATATTGTTGAACGAAAAGAATTTTTGGGGTTTAGTCCTCAGGACCCCAGGGTCCCCAAACGCTTTTTATATTCCATGTTCAAATCATTCCCTAAACTTGGTTATTAACTTCGCAAGTGAATCTTGTTTACACGTGAGTAACTTTTTTGGTTTTGTTCAAGAAATATTTGTATTTTTTTCGAGCTCTACCCATCGATGGAACCTAATGTCAAGTCGCTGCGTAATGTCAGTTAAAAGAGTTATAGAAACCAGATGATCAGCTAGATCTGATGCTCTTAAAGCGTTACATATTAATTATGAAATTCTTTTGTCTGTATTATTAAATATTTCCAATGGAAATATTATTTCCAATGATATCAATGAAAAAGCGAGAAGCTTCCGGTTTATTTAAAAAAATTAATAAATATGAAACCGCTCTTTTAACAATAATGTGGTCAAAACTTTTAGAACGTTGTAATGCCACTAGTAAAACATTACAGGATCCAACCCTAAATCTATCCGATGCTGTTAACTTACTTAGGTCACTAGTTGGTTTTGTTAACAACTTTAGAAATAATTATTTGCGTCTATTGAAAATGAAGCAGCAGATTTACTTAAAACATCGAATGCTAATGAAAATAAAAGACAATATGAAGATGAGACTGCTAGAAAAAGAAAATTATTTTTTGACGAAAGTACAAGTCATGAAGTGATATTAAACAAAAACTAAAAATTAAAGGTTTATACCTTTAATGTTATATGCGATTTTATTATAAGGGACTTAAGTCGTAGACTAGAATCGCATGAATTAATTAAAAATAGTTTTAACTGTTTTTTTACAAACGATCCTTTGGAGTTTAATACCTCCATAATAAGTTAAGCAGTTTAATTTGTTATGCGATGAATTAAATAAAAATACCATTCTCGAAAAATATAACATGGTTCAAACATTAAAATCTATGTTTCCAAATGTCTTAACGCTGTTGAAAATTTTTATTTCTTTACCTATATCCAACGCTAGTCGTGAACGCTCCTTTTCTGCGTTGGATAGAGTAAAAAATAAACATCAGGTTTGTTTAGGACAGGAAAAGCTGGATGCCTTCTCTGTCCTTTACATCGAAAGTGAGGGCTTAAATAATATTAATTATGAAGAAATTATTAATAAATTTGCAAATGACAAAGTGCGTAAAAAACATTTGTAATAATGTTAATATATTTGGTTTTTTTTTTTTTTTTAATATATTATAATGATGTTATTTTGATGTTTGTATTTGTTAGATTAATTAACGATTACCTACATTATTTTGTAGTATTATGTTTTTACTGTTGCAATGTTATTGGTATCACATTATATTAAATTATTAAATAAAAGTAATTTCAATTTTTTAACCAACAAAATCACATATCTATCAGAAATGAAATCATGAAACACCCCTTTTTTCCTCTATCCAGTAATGGATCAAGAGGGGGGGGAATCCACACGGCCGCCTAGGGCAACAAACCCGATAAAGCCTCAAACCGGCACTGACTAAATAACGAATATCTCTTTATTTCGGCGACTCAAATATTTATAGCCGTGGTACAAAAAATATAACAAACTAAGTGGAGCAAATCAAAACATTTTTTGTATACGTACGTAGTTTTTTACGTAGGTTCGTATTTACCAAAAAAAAGTACATTGTCTCATTTAAAATTCCAAAGTTACCCCCCATCCCTCAAAATGGGGAAGGGGGGTAGACGTCAAAAATATGTTTAAATATGTCCCCCATCTCCCCATTCCTACACTAACATGTCAAGAAAATATTTTGAACCGTTTTCGAGATATCGCCTTGTAACACTTTAAAAACTCTACCTAAACTATATTTGTGACACTACCCAAATCATAAATATGTAACACGGTAAAATCGAAATGAATATAATTAAATCTGAAATAAAAACAAAACTGAAATAAATGTAATTATTATATATTATTACAGGACTGTTGATCACACACGGTGAAGTATTATTGATACACGAAAAAGAGTAACTGAAACAATGACATTTAATTGTAAAATAATTAGAATCGTAGCGATATTACTCTTTCTTTATTCCTGAGCTAATGGAAGTTAATTTGATTTTACTATTTTTTTTTAATCAACCTCTCATACGTATTTGAGAATAAAAAAAATCATAGCTTAATCACTAGAAGAATTTTTTCATATTTATAATATTATTTTATCATTTGTCGTTCTAAATAACTAAAATTACCAAAAATTATGAATTTCTTTTTTATGAAACGTTATTGACAGATATTGAGGCTAGACATACTGATATTACTGATGCGCGCAGCGCCCACTCACACTTCTATCAACTGCTGACTGAAGTGGTTCTATCGCAGAGGAGTCTGACTGTATTTTTTATTAACTTTATAGTTGTTATTATTATTTAAAAAAGTTTGAGCCTTCAGAAAACACTTTTGGTGAGGACATTTTTTTGACAAGTATGGAGTAGCGCTGACTCTATGTGTCCCCATGTTCCGCTGTCTGACTATTAGATTCCTGTTTTATATTATATTTGCTCGTTTTGTACAAATTTTGAGCCTTCAGAAAACAGTTTGGAGATACTAATTAAAATTACACATTTGCGCGCGTCCCGCCGCCAGATGTCCCGGAACTGTAACTGCTGACTGTACACTAGCTTTTAATCACTAAAGATGAACCCGCCTTGAAAATATTAGCCTTCAGAAAACTCTTGCATATTTTTTGCGTTGGCTCCCCAACTATAAAATATACTTTTTTTTTTATCTCTTAAATAATGCAAACAACTAACCTACGATGCTAAATAACTCTACTAAAACTTTTGCAAAAGTTTTTTTATGCTGTTTAATAATAGTTTTTAAGATAACGTTAACGGATCTCCATGTATTACATATATTTTACGAACATTTGGTACGACGTACCTACTTATTATAACATTAAGTAATTTAATAATATTACTAAACACCAAAAAAACTTACAAGTTTTTTTTTAACAAGGAGCCAAAATACGGAGATCAAGACCCGACAATCTCTAAATTAGGTTGTCACGTATAAAGACCAAATAACCTACGAAAAGCTGAAAAAGTTTCCCAGGAAAAAGGGATGTAACTAAATTAAGAGTTGTACGAAAAGGAAGTCTTCTGTCAATTTTCTTTTCTTTGCTTTTCTAGTTTTAAGACGAGCTAACTTCTGCTAAACTTTGAAATTGAAATCTTCTTCAATCTTTTTCGATACTTATTGGGGTGTATTTTAAGTTGCTTTTATTTTGTTGCGGCCTAATTACAGGGAAAACGTGTTACAAACGAGAAAGTTAAAAGGAAAATAAAATTGGGGTCTAAGATTTTTTATTTGGCAAATAGAATTTCTAAAATAGGTTATTTTAAGGAAATTGTGGATCAAAACTACCAAGCAAATTGGTTTAGGCTTTCGCGGACAGTCGATGAACTGGTGTAGTCATGATTCGGGCCTAAAGGCCGTCGTCGGTTGGAATTGCTTCCTAACGTTTCGCTAGCACGAGTGGCGAGGTTCTTCAGAGGTCCTTCCATCTTCGTTGCTGGAAGTAGACTCAGTCTACAGTCTACAGGACCTCTAAAGAAGCTCGCCACTCGTGCTAGTGAAACGTTAGGAAGCAATTTCAACTGACGACGGCCTTTAGACCCGTAATCATGACTACACCAGAAACTACCAAGATTGTAAAAAAACATTCGACCGGTAAAAGGGTGCGTTTCTTCAATCCTAATACTTAAAACATGCAACTAGGACAATATTAGAAAAGTGGGTACAACATATATCTCGATGGAACAAGAACATCTGGTCGAACTCATGTTATAGCCATAATAAGGGAGAGGGTATAAGTGTCAAGTTAAATGTTTAATAAAATTCGTCGTTGTTTTTTGTAGCCATCAAACAGTCCAATCTACTTGTAGCCATAGTCATGGTGGATTAACGTTTTTTATTAATTTTGCAGGATAAGCTTTCTATCATTTGTTGCAGTTGAATAACCTGCAGTAAAAATCGATCGACATAATTTAAAGACAAACTTAAGGGAAGTAGTTATTGTACCTACTGTACTGGAATGTCTATAACGTTCTGCATTGTTTTGGCTTTACTGTTTATGCAAATATCAAAAATAACGTTAAATTGAATTTGCATCCTAAATTCGTCGGGTCTTTGTTATAGTGGAAATAGAGAACATACTTTTTTTACATTTTAATATTGATACATTTTCTTTTGTTAGTCGGAATTTAATTATTAATAACTCGGATATGTTACTCATTACCGAAGGTGAAATATATCATATCCAGTGCATCTATTGCATTAAGAGTGTCCTTTTCCAACCAAAATGTCGGTGACTATTTTTATTTTTTCAGTAATAAGAATACATTCTGTTATTTCCAATTTCCCAACTAAACTTTCGTTTTTCCAACTTTCACTAATTTATAACAACATTGGGGGAGAGGGGTTTAAGACCCTTCTAGCCATTTTCCTCCCTGGCTCCGTTCCCGTGTGCTGTGACAACCTCTTGCATGGCAAACTTGGTAGAAACCTATCGAACCTTCTTAAAGGAACAAGTATTTAAAAAAAAAAAGCTTGAGTCACATACTTGACCTCTGCCGTTAACCAACCAGCCAACCAAAAAACAGCACAGTGAAGTACACTCACAAATATAATATAAAATTCAGTATACAGTAAGCTCAAAAAGGTTGTTTAAATTCGTTTAAAATTCACGTGATTATTTTCTGGAAAAACGCTTGTACATGTCGATTATTATTTTTAATTGCAAATTTTTTGACATAAGACATGTGTATCCAGGTTGTCTCAAGAAAAACATAATATACCATCAACATTGATTTTTTTAAATAGAACACACTGTATATTATATTATTTTTAAATTCTACACATTCTGAACACTTTTTGTATAACATACCATATCTCCAAAATCAACGGTTTTCGATATATTGACATTTTAATATTTTTCTGAAAAAATGCTGAGATCCGTGGATTTTTAGTTTTAATTGTGCATTTCTTTATTATTATTGTAACCTGTTACCTAAATTAATTTATTTTAACACAGACATTTACTTCTTGTCAAAAATTAAAATGGCGAATTGTATCTAGAATTTTCAGAATTTGAGTTAATACCGGCACTTGCTGTACTCTACCCAAATCCAGATGAGCTAGACATTCCCAACAATAACTTATCATACCAGCAAGACGGAGCATCAGCCCATTACACACGCCCGGTGCGTGAGAACTTGGATACAGTCTTTCCCGGCAAGTGGATTGGTCAACGGGGTCCAATAGAATGGCCGGCAAGGTCACCAGATTTGACCCCGCTAGATTTTTTTCTGTGGGGCTATTTAAAATCTAAAGTATACTTTAACAGACCTAACAATATTGATGAAGTTAAAGCTCGAATAAGGCATGAGGTTAGATTAATAGAGCCCCAGGTAATCCATAACGTTTTGGAAGAATTCAAAGATCGACTTGCATATTGCCAGGAAGTTGGTGGCGGTCAATTCCAACATTTATTAAAATAAAATTTAAAATAGTCTATAGACTAAATATATGTAAAGAGTTTATTTTTAATTGCAGTTTTCGTATCAGAAAAAATGTCAATATATCGAAAACCGTTGATTTTGGAGATATGGTATGTTATGCATAAAGTGTTCAGAATGTATCGTAGAATTTAAAAATAATATATTTAAAAAAATCAATGTTGACGGTAAGTATAATGTTCTTCTTGAGACAACCTGTATACACATTTGTTATGTTAAAAAATTCGCAATCAAAAATAATAATCGACATGTCCAAGCGTTTTTCCAGAAAATAATCACCTGAATTTTAAACGAATTTGTGTCAACCTTTTTGAGCTCACTGTATATTCAAGAACATAGTGGATTTGATAAGATGTGGCAAAGAAATAATAATAAATAATAATAAAATAAATTAAAAAAAAAAAAATGTCTTTTTATGTATTACCATATTGGACGGAGGCTCTATATCTTATATCACTTGAAACGACACTGATACAACTAAAAGTCTATTCTCTTGTGAGGAGACGGTTCGGTGTAATAAAAACTGTTGTAAACTGGTTACAGTCATATATTCAGAGAACATCTTTTTTGTAAGTATATTCGTTGAAAAAGCCAATTGTAACTCTATTGTGTTCCCTAAACAGCTGAAATAGTAGTTTAAAATTGTGACACATAGTTAACGTTGAAAAATATTTATATTGTACCTGTTCTACCAAAAACATAATATTGTTTAGTCCACGTTATTTAATAAAGCGTTTTAATTAATAAGACACACTATTGACTATTTAATAATAATAAATACTTGATAATAATAAAATATTCTTATGTTTAGTTATCGAATACGCCACTCTCTCTCTCTCTTTCTCTCTCTTTCTCTCTCTTTCTACTTAATATGTAGTAGTAGTAGTAGTAAAAAGATTTATTTAGCACGTGGCTACATGATACATTTTAACAAGTTTATACCCTTTTTTTTATTTATTTTTTGAATTAAATGACCTTTTGAAACTTTATTTGTCCTGTTGAGTTAATAAGAAAGATTTTAAACTTTTTTTAAAAGATTTTAAACTTTTTTGATTTTTAATTGACTTGTTTAATTTATTAAATTCAATAAGACCCTTATGAAAAACTGATTTATATGCAATATTTTTTGAAAAACTATTAAGAAAAAAATTATTGTTATTTCGTGTTAAATAATTATGTTGATCACTATTTAGAACAGTCAATTGCTTTAAATGTGGCGGTAACAAATCATTTTGAATTTTAAAAATAAATATTAGAACCAAAAACAATACTAAATTTTTTACATTTAACCATTCTAATTTTTTTAAAATCACATTAATTTTTGTATATCTATCCATATTAAGTAAAATTCGCATTGCTTTATTTTGTAAAATTTGTAATCTATTTATTACACCTTCATCCGCCATAAACAAAATTGTAGAACAATAAAGAAAATGTGGTAAAATTAAAGTATTGTATACAATTTTTTTCGAATAAAATTTTAAATTTAAACTTATTCTTTTAAAATAACTAATTTTTCCCGCAATTTTGTAAATTAAATTTTCGAATTGGTTATTAAATTTTAATTTTGAATCAATCAATATACCTAAATATTTAAAAGAATTTACTATTTCTAGTTTATCACCATCAATTAAAATATTTATATTTGTATAATTATTTAAATTTACACCCATAACCATACATTTTGTTTTAGAAAGATTTAATTTTAATTTGTTAACTTTTAACCAGTTTGACAATAGAATCAGTTCTGAATTTAAAATTTCCAAAATTTCCAAAAGATTTTTACTGCTTATATAGATAAGAGTATCATCAGCAAACATTTGTATTTTAAGAAATTTTAGGACTAATGGCATGTCATTAATATATAAAATAAAAAGTAAAGGCCCCAAAATACTTCCTTGAGGTACTCCTATGTTATTAAATTTCTTTGCTGAAAAAAAATTACCAAATTTAGTTTTCTGTGATCTATTATTTAAATAATTTTGAAACCATTGATAAACTTTACCCCTTATACCATATTCAAATAATTTTTCTAATAATATATCTCTATTAATCGTTTCAAAAGCTCGCTTAAAATCAAGAAATACTGCTATTACATATTCTTCTCTTTCCAAGGCTCTTTTCCAATTTTCTACTACATATTGTATGGCTGTTTCACTAGAATATCATTTTCGAAACCCAGCTTGAGAATATATAAAAATTTTGTTTTTATTCAAAAAATCCATAACTTGTTCATAAACTACTTCTTCTATTAATTTTTCTATATCCCATAATACATTTATTGGTGTCATTTCATTCCATTGTTTTGAATTTTTAATCTTTGGAACCGGAGTAATATATGAACATTTAAGTTCTAATGGAATTTCTCCTTTGTTTAAGCAAACTTCAATAAAGTAAAGAAGATAATATCCAATAACTGTAAATGTTTCTTTCATCAATTTCTTATTTCTTTTATTTTTTATAAGGGGTTTACTATGAACGCTTTGTCATAATGTGCATTTCCTGCAAACCTTCATCGTACAATAGGGAGCATTCTCAATCATTGGCTACGTATGATGAATTATGACAAAGCGTTTCTAAATATCCCGAAAAACACTTTATCAATAAATAATAGGCTCCAGGGAAACTGATCAAGTTAATTTAATTTTTAGATTTTTTAGAATAACTAAAAAAATTTGATTTGCAGCCTTTTTTCATGGTACGTAATTTATTTATCCAATACGGTTTTTTAAATTAGTGCTAATAGTTTTATTGTATGTATTAACGTTACAACTTTGACAAGTGCAATTTTAATCGGTAATTGAGGTAACCTGGATTATGAATGTATTATCGTTTATAAAGTAATCTTATTTTTTCTCCTCCCTATATTATAAACAACGCATTTTGACACTGTTTTGAAGGACGTAAGTAACAATTACCAAAAAGGTATCGGTTGCCCATAACGACGGGTTGTAAAGTCAACTTACGACCCTTTTGTGGTAATAACATAGGCCTGCATGAAATTTGTAATGACGTGATGTTTGTTTGTTGAGCTTAATTTTTATATAGAAATAACTAATTAAAATACAATTGGTCTCTATCACCCACCGATTTTTTTTGCAAAAAAAAAGAAAAAATATAAAAAAACTTATAATAGGCGTTTTATTACATTTTAAAATGAATGTAGTACTTTAAATTCTAAATGATTGATGAATACAAATTGATTTTCTGTGGTGCTACACACCTTCCGACTGGAGACTTTTTATCGACTTCAAAAAGGAGCTTTAAAGCTGTTCTTTTACATAATGACAATGTTTTTGCTTCTGTTTCGGTCGGCCATACAGTTAAGTTAAAGGAAAACTATGAAAATTTAGAGGAATTACTTTTAAGAATACAATATGAAAATGACAACTGGGAAGTGTGTGAAGATCTAAACATTTTAAGTCTTCTCTTAGGTCAGCAGTCTGGATTTACTAAATTTCCATGTTTCCTGTGCGAGTGGTCTAGCTAGCGAGAGCAGCATTGGATAAAAAGAGACTGGTCACAAAGAGAGACTTTAACACCGGAAACAAAAATGTAATTCGCGAAAGTCTTATTGACCCTCAAAAAGTTTTACTTCCACCACTTCACATAAAACTTGGACGTATGAAACAATTTGTTAAGGCATTAAACAAAGAAGTTTTAAATATTTGTGTAAAACATTTCCGGCGCTGTCAGAGGCAAAATTAAAGGAGGGAATCTTTGTAGGGCCGCAGATTAGCAGCTTGATAAAATATACAGAATTTGAAAAGGCAATGGAAGATAAGGAAAAACATGCATGAAATGCTTTTAAAGAAGTTGAACATAAATTACTACTATGTTGAGATCGTTGAAAATATGCTGAGAAATTTCAGGAATTTGAAGCATTTCAAGAATTATGAGCATAAAAATTCACTTTTTACATTCCCATTTGGACTAATTCCCGGAAAATCTTGGGGACGTAGGTGAAGAGCAAGGTGAAAGATTTCATCAATATATTAAAGAGATAGAGAAAAGATACCAGGGGCGCTGGGATACAAAAATGATGGCCGATTTCTGTTGGAACAGAAAAACAACCAAAAGAAGATTTTCTGAAAAAAGAAAACATTTTTTGAAGAAGCGTAACGAATAAATAACCATTATATTAGTTAATATGTGTATATTTTGTATACTTTTGTATTTTTTTCCTTAATATATTAAAAAAACTTGCTTATAAATGAAATAAATCGTGTTTTTTTTATATTTTTGGATTTTACCGGTTTGAAAAATAACCTTAAGTGATATAAAAAAACTGAAAGCAGATTTAAAATCAGCGCTACCCAATTACTAGAAAACAGTTAAAATTTTTAAATGAACTATCAAAGTGTTAAAAAATACAGGCCTGTGTAATTTATGACATATAAAAACAATGATTTATAAAAATTAAGTAATATTTAGTGATATGAATATTAATGGTACAATTATTATTACAATTATGAACATTATTAACAAAATTTGGATAAATATTTTCTCGTTTTTTCTCAATTTGTATGAAATGGTCTCACTCCATAATTTCTCCATCTCTAACCAAGTTTTCTGTTACTCTTCAAGCATCTACTGCAGGAGACTTCTGGCTTCGTTGTATTGTATAAAATTTTATTTGCAACTTCCTTTTTATTGTTGACGCTCTCCGCTACATAACTTTCCGCAAAAGTTGCAGATTTTCATCCCCCATGTCGCTTGAGGGCTAAGACATCAACTCCAGTACTCGCTAATAAAGTGGCAGACGTTCTTCTAAGGGAGTGTCCAGTATACTCCTTAAAGTTCTGAAAGTTCAGAAATTTTACTTGGAATTAAAGAAATCGAGTTTTTCCTGACAGGCTGGTTTAAGCACTTTTTATTTTGATATCGCATAAAGAAGCGAGGATTAAAATTCGTCATGTGGGATCTTATATCAATGTAATTTCGAACTATTTTAAAATAACAAACCTTCTCATCGTCACTTTTAGTCATTATAAATTTACATGCCATTCCATTTTTGGAATCAGTAATAGTAACAAATATGACTTCTTGCTTTAATTCAACATTGTCCATTTTCATTGCAATATAGTTCACTAGAATGGCACGCTCCAGCAATTCTCATTATCATTACAAATTTCATCACTAAATGAATATCATCGGGGGCTTCAAACAGGAACTTATTTACATCTTCCCTGTCAAACACAATAGATTTTGGATTTTGGGTTTATATCCGTTCTCTTTAAAAATGCTCGAAGTTTAGAATACTCGGAAATATCTATGTTTTCCTCTATGAAAAGGGTGGACTTCAGCATGGAATATTCACACCATAAGCTTGATGGAGACTTAAATACAACAGACTTTTCGTGAAAGTACGCCAAAAGCACGGTTTTTGAAACTGCAGTAGCAGTCTTTGTTTGGCGCCATTTCTTGAAGTATTGATACGTTGTTTTATACCTCTTCTTCGATTTTTCTGGCAGCAGCAACAGACAAGCGATATTTGCTGATTCTTCTAAATCCATTTGGCCGTTATACAAATCAATAATTTTAATTTCCCTCAATTTTTGATAATAAACTGTCAGCTTGACGTCGTTGTTAAAATAACAATGCTTATGATACTATAGAAACCGGTCAAAGCTGTCCATAATTTCATACGAAAAGAATCAAATTATAGTATATTAAAGTATAAGTGGATATTAAGGTCTTTAAAACACGCGCGATTTTGCAAGCACGATGGCGCAGCCGCAGTGCTTGAAATAGAGCAAGTGTTTTTAAGACCAGTTATCCACGAATACTTTACATTATTTTTTTTTATTGGTACACATTGGTATTTATATTACAAAAAATGGAAATAATAACTTAGTAAGTAAGTGAAATGGTCGAATTCGTGATGTGATATACCTGTCGTTGTCATGAAAATGAGGAGAACAAAAAATAACTTCCAATCTGTCACACAAGATTCATTGTTGTCACCGTTGAAATTGGTTGTGTATTGCTTAAAAAAATATTTTATTTACAACCATGTATGTAATAATGACATTTCACCTATCTTTGAAAGGTGGAAAGTTGACGTTTCTTGACTTTTACTTTCCACCCGGGTGGAAAGTGCTCACTTTCCACCCGGGTGGAAAGTAAAATTGTTATTTTTTGTAATTTTATTAAAAATCGATATCTCAAAATAGTAAATTTTTTTTTTTTTTTAATTTTAATAAAAATCGATATCTCAAAATAATATACAAACACACCAACACACAACTCATTACACAAATTCAACAACAATAATTTTATTTTTTATTTCTTTAAATGAATTATACCTAAATGACATTTATAAAAAACAAAAAATTAACATGGTTTATGTTTTACTTATTTACATTAAATATTACATTGGCATTATTGTAGGCAGTCACAGATATGTTTAAACCTTGCTGAAATTCTTCTTTTGAAAGGTTTATTTCATGATTATTTGAAGTTAAAGTAGTGTTAGTAAAACTTGAACTTGGCTTTGAAATCAATTTTGCCGTATTAACCTGAGTAGAAACCGAACTGTCTATGTATCCCTCAGCTACTGTGCTAGATTTCCAGCCTCCTAACCGCTTTATTTGCATAAGATCGCCACCGTTATTTGCGAGCAAAGTAGCCGCTGTTCTTCTGAAACAGTGACCAGTAAAACCTTCAGTATTCAGCTTCAGAAAAGCTGCAATTTTTTTTGGAAACTGACTTAAAGTGTTGTGCCCAATACATTGTTTACTAATTTTTCCATATCTTATTTGCATAAAAAGCTTTCCATCCTGTATATTTTTCCGTAAAGTTATGTACTCCTTAAGTGGTGCAATCCATTTATTATCAGTTATCATAAATGATCGTGGCTGGTACGTTTTGCTATTTTGTATTTCAATCGCGACCTTTTCTTCTAAAAAGTGAACGTCTGTTGTTTTCATTTTGTATAATTCATCTGATCGGCAGGCGCCTGAGACACCAATAACCAATGCGACCTACAAATGTATAAAATAATAAGTTAATATAGAAATAGTCAACCTTTTAGCCTAAAATACCTTTTGAACAAGAAATTCCATAGGTGCTTGTTCCAAAAATGTTTCAATATTATCCATAGACAGTGTGGTCGATTTTTTCGGCTTGTATCCTTTGTTTTGCTTTTTTAAAAATGCTAATAGCTTTGCGTGTTTAGATATGTCTACTTTTTCCCTAATTGATAGAGTGGTCCTCAACATTGAATATATTGACCAAAGCGTTGATATTTTCTTTGTCTTGGCATTTTCACTAAAATAAGCTAGTAGCGCCGATTCAGAACCAGGATTTTGAACTTTGTTTCCAATACACCATTCTTTAAAACAGTTATATGCCTTGTCATATCTCGGGCGGCTTTTAGTTGGCAGAAGATCTTCTTCTACTATTTTTGCTGCTTCTCGAATTTCTGGGGGAGTAGCAGCCAAATCAAATTCCTCATCTGAGAGCATTTTTTTGGTGTTTTGTAAAAACTTTGACACTAACGTTTTAAAAAAATAATATATTGTTTAGTGACATGGAAACCATATTCCAAAAATGATATTTGCCATCTTGATGTGTATTATTACCTACGTTATTTTATCACCTGCGGTTATTTGAAATTCTAAATGTCTGTCTACTTTTGCAATGGAAAAGTCAAAATGACATTTACCTTTTAATAATTATTTGAACTCAAAATAATAAGAAGTGGATGTTGGATGTGGTTGTAAATAAAATAGTATACAAACCTCGGTGAAAAGTTTCATTACTGTCTCTGAGATATAGTTTACCTCGACGCTTCGCGTCTCGGTAAACTATCTAATCTCTCGACAGTAATGAAACACTTTCCACCTCGGTACGTAATATACTATTATTTGACGTTAAAAGGTAATTCTGTCAAATCAATAATTAAAAAGTTGACATATTTAGACTTCACGTTTCACGGGTTGTTGATGTTGCCATGGTAACTTTAAAACACGCGCGTTTTTGAAAGTGGGATTTAAACACGCTGAGGCGTACTTTAAATAAGCAAAATGGGGTATCAATAAAAAAAAATTAATAAAAATCCAAGAATAAGATCCGCGGGGAGGAGAAAAAATGTTATATACTTCACGGGATGTAAGTATATTTACTTACATCACTTGTAGTATAAATAACTATTTATACTGAAATAAAATATGCAGGGTGATCCACGAAGGGTAGCGACTGGCTGTATCTTCAAACGACTTTGGAGCAAAAAATGTATTATAAAATATAAGAGAGAAAAATTACTGGTGTAGCAGAGCGTGGGTTTCTTCCGCAAAAAAAATTAAAACAATGAGGCTGGAGTGGTTAGGTTAGGTTAGGTTAAAGTGGCTGACCTATGGAATTGTCCAAACAGTCACACGTAGTCCTATAAGAACTGTTGTGGTACCACACGTGTTCCGCGGAACATATCCGCATCAGCTTCCTAATGGTTAAGCGACGAGGATCGTAGAAGAATCTTGACAGCTCATTCATACCAGCCACTGCTGTTAATAAACTTAGTGAGTCGACCCAGTTGCAGGCTGCTCACTTCCTCCAGATCATTAAATAATGGTTTGCCCAGGGCATTGAATCTTCTTCTAGCGAGGCCGGGGCATTCACACAAGAAATGCTAAATACTTTCCTCCTCTTCTTCATCTCTGCAACTTCTACAGAAGTCGTTAGTTGGTATTTTTTATTTTTTTATTTATTAAATAATTCCCAACGAACTTTAGAAGTCCATTATTTACAAACGTTCAGCGTGTCTACCAAACAGGCAATGTCCGGTAACTACGGCAGTGATGTTTCTTAGGTCCTTTCGACTGTGCTGCAATAGCGCTGCGGTCTTCCTGCCGTCGAGTAGGGGCCACAATTGCCTGGAGATGCTACAAGTTGTCAGCCCTGTCCATCTGCTTTGCGCAAGTTGTTTAGCTATCCGATCTATCTCCTCTTTGACTGATCCCAGTGGTCTAGCCACAGTATTCTCTGCTAGTTCGGCCGACATGCTACAACACAAGTTGATTCGATGTTGAGCACCAAGTGTGCAGAGATTGTTGCGACAGTGCCTTAAAAATTTTGACTTAGTGCTGCTGGAGCAAATGGCCTTTATAACTGTCTATATAGATTGCTATAGACGCAGCTTCTTTTAAGGCAGGGTGATCCCGCAGGATATTGACTGCTTTATCCACTGCAAAAATTTCTGCCTGGAAAATGCTGCAGTAGTTAGGGAGTCTATACGACCTCTGTATTAGCATGATAATACTTAACTCTGTCACATATTATTATAGGCAGAACGACAATAATGGTATTCTTTTTTATTTCTAATAATAGTTTATTACTGACCTCCAATCAGAAAGACATGGTACTGAGCCTGTAGCTTACAATTGGTGACAAATTTTATGTTTATTTTAATAATTAATAAATACTTACATCATAGTTATAAAAGTGTTTCCTTTCCTTTAGATCCATGTTTGTTTTAAGCAGTTTGTTTTGCATAAAATAAATTAGTTTATATTGTTCAAGAGTTCTTGAATAAAAAAAATAATAAAAACATGAATAGGCTAACATTTTATGTACAGGGACGTTTTTTTAAGTGTCTCACCAGATTAGCGATTTTCCTACCGATTAAAATAAAAAAACAATTACGTACTCCCTAATAATTTTTTGCGAAGAAGCCAAATTTGATGTCAAAAATTATATAAATTTACAAATTTGACAGATAAGACGCCATATTGATTTTTTTTAAATGTCAACCCTACTTTATTATATGCCCACTGCATTCCATTTTTTATTTACAGTTCAGAAATATATAGTTGAAAATATTTATTTTCAATCGTTCCGGAGATACAAGGGTTCGAAGTTTTCGATTTTGTTCTGAAAGTGTCACCCCTAGATCGCTTGAGATTGGGAATTCAAGTTTTTTTACAGTTACATTATCCGTTGTGGCCGAGCCAACGATGCAATCTTAAAATACGTCAGATATTAAGAAATGACAGATAAGACGCCATTTTGTTTGACCAAAACAAAGTTAAAAAAATTAAAATTGGTAATAAAATAAGTACGAAAGGAATTTCGTTTTCTTTTTCTATCCTTACATAGTAAACAAAAATTAATTACTCGACAATGATGACAAGTCAAAACGGAGGACGTTAGAAAGTTAAAGTAGTGACATCCAACAAAGTCAAGCAAAAGCAGAAAGGTGACAATAATAATGGGAAGTGACGACAAATGTGCAAAACGTGGTTCTTGGTGCAAGAAACGGGCATCTAGTGATGATTAGAAAAATTAACAAATAACAGTTGTCGGCATGGCAGGCGAATAACCTGCCGGGACAAAGGTAAGGCTCAAAACCGCAAGATGGATGGGTGGTGCAATCATCTAGAACAAGTAAAGTCAGAAACAAACTAATCATTTTAACATTTAACAATAGAGGGAGCAGAAGGAAAGTATAAGTTAATGTGGCCATCTAGTAGTAAGTCTAAATTAGAGGTCGGAAAGAAGGAAGGTAACGGTTATAAAGAAGTTCGTGCGTTGGTCAAAAGTAAAAGCTTTATGGTGGTCATGGTAGATGGAAAATAAGTAAGGGTTAAGAGTAGAGAGAAGTTCATAAAATAATGAAAAGTAAAGGTTTATAGTAGTCATAGTAGATGGAAAGTGAGTGAGTAAGAGTTGAAAGTGGAGTAATTAAAAGCAAAAATTTAAGAATTCAAGGAAAGGTAAACAAGAAAAGTTAATTTGATCATTAACACAGATGAGGTTGTTATTAGGGAGAGCCTTATGGATTTCCATCATTTCAAGATGGTTAAGTTTACCGCCTTTATAATGGGAATTAAGGAGCTTAGTGTTATTGAAAGGGTCAAAGGGGTGGTCATTAAATAATTTAATGCCTGCTTCAATTGGTGTTGACAGTATGGAAACGACAAAAAGTCTCCCTCAACAATTTTCTTAGAATAAATATATAAGTCTTTGAAAGGTATCGACATGTTTCGAGTGTAGAAATGTTCACCATCAGGTGACAGAAAAAGTTGTCGCTGTTGGTATTAGTAGAAGAGAAAATGGTTTATGGTATGCTACCTTTATGGTATGCAAACTTTATGGAGTTTCTGTGGAAAATAAAACGGTATAACATATGAGTAGTGAAAAGAAATTGTTAGTCAACGTTTTTACCACAATTCTGTAAACTTCTAACCGAAAATATTGTGAATGGTATAAGTGATTCTAAAAACAACGAAAAACTACCAATGTTATTCAAAACTTTTAGCAAGATCGCAATGTCATATGAATAAATTTATCATGTTATGCCAGTGAAGCTATCAGTTAAACCATATCAATGACGAAAACAACATTGCTACAATGCTATAAATTTGTATATATTAGTATATAACTTTGTAGGGACATAAATAAGGTAAAATTAGGTAATTGTAATATTTATTTTTCGATTAAAAGGATAAATTTGTTGCCAATAAAAAATTACTGTATGTGATAATTATATTATTTAAAAAATTCTAAGAATCTAAAGAAATTATGGTAATTCGTCTACGGACCCAAAAAATATAATAGGAGAGGTAGGAAATAGAAAGTTTTTTTTAATCTTCAAAAATGCATAACTAACAGTCTCAGAGATTTTCTGGTGGCTAAGTTAGCTTTTTTTTTATTTTAAAACCAAAATATCTTCAAAATACCAAATTTTTCCTAGAGGAAATGTAAGTGATAATATATTGCCCATAGTACCGAGCGAGCAAAAATTATTTGCATCAAAGAGGGCCTTGCATCTAAGGACGTTATGCTTAGCCGTAGAGCTTAATACCTGTTGGGTGTCAGTAACTACCTAAATTAACAATTAATCAGTAATTCCGTCATCTTTGACAGTCGTTACAAGTAATTTGATTCAGCGCTAATTTTTCCAATTACTTGGACAATTCAAACAATGGGCTTTACGGATCAGCACAAAACACTCATGGTTGAAGCGTATTTTCGAAACGGGATTAGAGTAAATTGTAAGTGGCAATACAATCCGGGTTTGTGCATGGACGATTTTCACGAACATTTTCCTAACGTTTCTTTTATTGCTGGGGATTTTTATCATTGCCTGAAAAGAACCGTGGCTGTGTTTAGGGAAACAGGTTCTATTCAACACAAAAAAGGAGCAGGAAAATCATCTGTAAGAACAGAATAACTTGTAGCAAACGTTCGTGAAATAATGCAAAATTGTACAAGACGCCTGTCCCAAGAAGTGGGAAGATCTTATGGAACATGCAGGACTATTCTTACGAATCAGCTAAATTTATTTTCTTATAAAGTGCAAGTATTCCAAAAAATACAAGCCGCAGATTTTGAAAGATGCAGGAATTACTCTCAATGGTTTACCCAAAATTTTTTGGAAAGAAATGATTTATAAGACCTGACGCATGTGGAGTAGTGAAAATCCCCATTTTTTTGTAGAGTCCATATTGCACCCTCAAAAAATTGGTATGTATATGTAATTATTTTTCTTTTCCTTTCTGTATATTCTTACTTTGTTAATTTTGTAAACAACAAAAATAAATTTTTATATGCCCACTTATTGTATTACTCATCAGTTTGGAATATCATGTCATAATATGAATTTGACGAAATGTTAACCTAGATTTGGTTAGATATATCGTCTCCATATCATTGTGATCTAAACCAAGCCTTACGTTTTTTAATCCAAGCCTTCTTTGATGTAAATAATTTTTGATCGCACGGTATATTATCGGGTTGCTTATATTTTTTAAGGCAATAAGTTTTGATTCGGTTTACCTATTAATTACGTATTTATTTTAGAAAGTTTACGTCAAAGTTTTGTTGCTTGAGGTATATTTCATATATGTAATATGGTTTCTAAAATTGTTTTGGCATTTCCAATAAAATAAAGCACGTCCGTTCTTATTTAATCGTTTTTATACAAGTTACTTCTTCTGTACAGAGTGTCCACTTTTCGATATTTTTATAAAGTTTGTTTGCTCCCTTATTATCAGTAAAGTTAAAGAAATGAGGCTCTCGCTATACTGTGCTAATTATTTGGAAAAATATACGGTTGTTTATAGTTTTAATTCTTAGACTTTGTGGAAGGGGTACAGTATTTATCCCATAAGAATGTAATGGCCGCCGTTGTCATATTATGTCAACCACATTTACCAACCTTTAATTTAAAAGTCCTTAATTCGAAAAACATCTCGTTGACATAGACAATTGTTACATTGATAATAGATGGATATACTAATAGACATGTTAGTATATATCTGACAAAGATACATATTCCCCATCTAACTCTATTAACCGGCAAAGCATCAAGAGGTGAAATATATGCTGCATCCCAAATAGAATACACATGTCTTTGCTTCGGCATATCGTTTTCCAACCTTTCTACCCTTCGTTCTTGCATTCGGTAACCTGAGAAACTTTCTATTATTTATGAGATATGTTAATTATTATATTGTTGGAATTCGAATTTTAACAATTATTACTCAAACATTAGCTCTCAATTAGTAGAGTAATATTTATTCTAGGAATTATGTTATATCTCTAAACGAGTTCTTAAGTGTTAATTTTGTCGACTCGTCCAAAAAACAAACAGTATTTTCCGTACTTGTAACGTAAATTACTATTATTTAAATTAATTTTAGAAATAATATTTTCTTTTACATTTTGGCATAACCTTGGTTCAAGTAGTTCTAAATATGTAGATATTTTAGTTTTAACCCTACAACTTTTTAAAAGCTGGGAAGGAGAATAATCCATATGTTTCAATGGCGTATTTCTATAATTTAGTAAAGCTACTTCAATGTATTTTCCTCCTTCTACTAGCCGCTTGAAGCTGGGCGAATTTTTCATGGCCTAGTTACTAGAAAAAAGGCAGTCACATACTGGGACAAAAGGATTTATAATTTCTATCCAAGACCATGTTATTTAAACTAGAAACTATGAAAAGGTCATATTCAAAAGGAATGTGGAGATGAGTGCAGAAAATACAATTTCCTTGGAGAAACGATAGAATATATTACAGCGAGTTATGGTGCTGTAAGACGCAACGCTTATCTGGGATGGCATAATTAGGTGGTGAAGATTATCCACAAATAACTGACTCCTAAACTGGGCCATAAAGAAAACCTTCTACCATACTATTAATACTCACCCGAACCAGTCCTTGAATCTACTGAATATTTCTTATACTGGTACAGGACAATAATAACGGATACAATAGTTAGTGGCTCACAAGCGTCCAAATATTCTTCTACTCGAAAAGAATAACAAGACAGCTTTCATGATCTTATAGGTTGACCACCAACACATAATCCTCTGAGAAAAAAAGCTAAGTACTTAAATTTGGAGATAGAGATCAAAAATCAATTACTCTAATAATAATATCGGTGGAGGGAGCTATGACGAAAAACTTTAAGCTCAACTTGGAAAAATTAGTCCTTTCAGGACAACAAATTCAGAAAAGAGTCATTCTCCAAACTTGCCACCCAGTAATTAAGCTTTTAAACAGTAATGATTAAGATGGATTTCTTCACTATACTGTAAAAAAATACCAGCAGCACTACAAAAAGCTATGAAAATTAAAAAAGAATAATAACAATACAGAAAGATATAATAATACAGGGTCTCTCAAACTCGATGGTACATTAGAAGTATCTAGAAAAGTAATATTAATATCGTTCTGAAAGTTTGTAAATATCCATAAGACATAGCATTCTAGCCTTTAAAAATATTTTTGTAAAAGCGGCGTTGCCAGTTCTACCTTTACCGGATAGTAACATTAGAATTTTAAATGCAACATCCTATATATTATTCTATTTTTAGATTCTACGGGTAAATCTAAGTAACTTTTATTAACTATGTCCTATGCTTACCTCCCATCGTTCCTTAGATATTAATTGTTTTAATATTTTTTGCAACCAAAACAGGAATAACAAAAAATCAAATATTATACTTGGCTATTAATCTAACAATCTCAAATTTTAGAAATATTTAAACAATATACAGTCATTTCGGTTCTATAAAAAATTTGGTAAATATTTTATACAGGGTGTCCAAAAAATTTGTTTCGGTGGGCCCTTCCAATAAAGTTCCAAAATGCACTTTTTTCAAATGGAACATCCCGTATATTATGAAACCTGATAATAGAGCGGAAAATTCCAGGTTCATAAGTTTACCATGTTCCTATACCTACGTTCAATAGATTTTGAATTATAAGGGTTTTTATTGATTAAAAATTATTTTTTGCTACTAAAATTTTTATAATAGGGTGCCATGACACAATGGCAGGTTGGTTTCAGAAACAAAAAACATACATACAATAGGAGGTGATTTTTGTAAATGCTCGTTATTAACATCCTACATAGATAAATAAGAACAGTTTGAATTTCTAAAATAAGCAACAAATGAATACTACTAAATCATAAAATTAAACCATAAGAATAAAATTTTCTAATAAAACTAATAGCTAAATAGTTTAAAGTGATCGCCACAAGTAGACACTCCTGAATCGTAGTCATCACATGTTCAGCTCTTTAAATTTCTACGGGATCCAATTATTGAACGTTCGTGTCACCCTATTTTGCAGATCCTCTTTTGTTGCCACAGGTGTCTTATACACTTCTTTTTTAATCTTTCCCCAGAGATAGAAATCCAGGGGTGTAAGATCTGGAGATCGCGGTGGCCAACCTCATGGACCATCACGTCTTATCCATCGATCTTCAAACATTTAATTCAGCTCCCTGTCTCTACTTCACGTGTACAATGCGCAGGAGCCCCATCCAATTGATACCAAGAACTTTGCGAGACATTAAGCGCAAATTATCCAAAAAGTCGCAAACAATTGTCCTTAAAATTTCTACATATTTTTGGGACGTTAAATTTTCGTCATAAAATAAATGTAAACCGAAAATGTGTCATTCATTAACAAACAAAACACATTAAAACTAAATTTCTGCTGATATCCTCTTTCTTTAATATAGGTAATGTGGCTTTTCCTGAGCCCAAAAATGATTGTTGCGCCGATTAAATACACCCCCACGAGAAAATTTGGATTCGTCAGTCCAAATAATTTTTTTCAGATAGTCGGGATCTTTATAGGTCCGAGTTAGTATCATTTCGCAAAAATCTAGACGTTTTGGTGGATCTTCTGGTAACAAAGCTTGTAGCGTAATAAATTTAAAATCATGCATATTATGTTTATGCAGAATTCTACAAATTGAAGAGTGAGATACTCCTGTATCATTTTCAGCGCTGGATTTTAAGGAATGAGGAAAAGCATAGAAATACCCCAAAACAGTTATTTCATTTTCTTCATCTCCAGTCACTGGTTGTTTTTGAACTCTCGGGGCATTTCTTCTTGCAAAATTAATGTAATTAAGTTTAAGCCTTCTAAATTTCCGCAAATTCATTGGCGGCAAATTTGGATAAAATTCATTAAATCTCCTGCTTGGCACTCACCGTGAATATAAAATAAATTTAAGATAACTTTATTTGTGTAACTATTCTCCATTCTTATCACTTTGGTATGACAGGCACACTAAAAAATTACTTCCTACTATGTATGTTTTCTGTTTCTGCAACCAACCTGCCATTGTGTCATGGCACCCTATTATAAAAATTTTAGTAGCAAATAATAATTTTTAATCAATAAAAACCCTTATAAGTCAAAATTTATTAAACGTAGGTATAGGAACATGGTAAACTTATGAACCTGAAATTTTCCGCTCTAATATCTGGTTTCATAATATACAGGGTGTTCCATTTGAAAAAAGTGCATTTTGGTACTTTATTGGAAGGGCCCACCGAAACAAATTTTTTGGACACCCTGTATAAAATATTTACCAAATTTGTTATAGAACCGAAATGACTGTATATTGTTTAAATATTTCTAAAATTTGAGATTGTTAGATTAATAGATAAGTATAATATTTGATTTTTTGTTATTCCTGTTTTCTAAGGAACGATGGGAGGTAAGCATAGGACATAGTTAATAAAAGTTACCTAGATTTACCCGTAGAATCTATAAATAGAATAATATATAGGGTGTTGCATTTTAAATTCTAATGTTACTCTCCGGTACCTACAGGTAGAACTGGCAACGCCGCATTTACAAAAATATTTTTATAGGCAAGAATGCTATGTCTTATGGACATTTACAAAATTTCAGAACGATATTTATATTACTTTTCTAGATACTTCTAATGTACCATCGAGTTTGGGAGACCCTCTATATTTATGAAAAAATAAATACACAAAATATTTAAAAAAATATGGCGTTCCGTAAAAAAAATAACTATGGCCTATACTTAGAAAATGAGGACACTTATTTTTAAATTTTGTATTAACTGAAACGATAACTGAGACACGGGAAAAAGGTAAAAGCAACTCAGATGACAATGTAAAACCTGTTTGCAACATCTGTCGCTTCTCAAAAAAAGTAGCAAAGAATGGCGAAAACCGCATCCATTTATCTTTACTAATGAGAGTGAACAAACCCTATAAAAAACTCCAAAACTGAATAGTCTGTACATTATGCACTTACAGCGCTGAAAGAACATTCATTTTGCAACAACAGCAGGATGTATAAAGGTAATATACCTAAAATACGTTTGTCGTCTTTCATATCATTTATTTATGACGCTTCAAAAAGGAAAAAAACTGAAAGAAAAACAGCACCCTCTAAATAATAATAAAGCCAACTACCCTAAAAAGCTTACACGTCACTTTATAAAAATAAGCCAAAATACAAGAGATAAAGGCCCGGCAATCTTTAAATTAGGTTGTCACTTATGAAGGGCGTATAACGCACGAAAATGCCGGGAAACTCCAGAAGAGAAAAGGTGTAGTAACTAAATTAAGAGATGTACGAAAGGAAGTCCCCTGCGAATTTTTCTGTTTCCTGTTTTTGTTTTAAGGCATCCAGCCCATATATTATAGGGTGTTACAAATTCGGCGCACAGTTAAAGTTAAATTGGTACAAAGTAGCGCAATTTGGACATGACTAACAAGTCGTCGAAAAATTTGGAAAATTTCAAGTACTCCCAAAGACATTAGGAAATAACCGAAAATTTTCATTTCTGTTTTTTTTTCTAGCTTTACTTACAGAGGTGAAAAAATAAGTTACATTTTCATTATCATTTTTTTAAAGTTTCTGTAACATGGTGTTAAAGTCGATTCAGCCAGTAAACCTGCAAGATGGCCGACATGTCATATGACAAAAGTCATATTCCAGCTATTTAATTTTTAGTAAGAATAATATTGGCAGCAATAGGTCAGAAATGAGAATTAATTACAAATGTCTAAAAATACTTACCGGCAACACAATAGTACAATGGAACAGCTCTAAAAAGAACTGTTTTTAGAATTAAATAAAGTTTCAAGGCACAAAAATTGATAAAAACGAATCAAAACACCAAAATTGAACAATGTCAACTAAACCCTTAAACATTAACTCGAATATTACTTTATAATTATATCTCTGTTTAACACGTTAAATTCCGTTCAAGACGTATTGCGTGTTGCCACTCCTGAAAACCCCGGAAACGGTCTCTACGTTGCGCTTTACAACAGCAATGCCTGGCCTGCCCTGTGATCATATAACGGTTCGTGTTGGTTAGCACCGGTATGTGTCTCTCTCTATCATGCATTTAACTCGATACGAAGAAGCAAGAAAGATATATAATTTAGGGACTTAATAATAGTTGCTTTTACTTATATTTGGAATTGAATTTTAATAATTTCTGGTGTGAAATCCTAGTAACTTCTTGCCTAAATTTATTTGTGATTGGAGAGCGCTGATATGGATTATCCGTCGCCATCTTGCAGGTTTACTGGCTGAATCGACTTTATCAGGTATTTATTCTGTTTTCATCTTTCAGATGCCATCAGGTAGGTGTTTTTTTAAAGCAATTTCGTCAGTGGCGTAGCGACAAATATAGTATAAAGTTTGTGTTACCAAACAAAATTACTGTTTATTATTTCAACTACTAACCTAATATAAAATTTAACTTAAATGCCAATAAAAACACTCAGGAAAATACAACTCACGATATGTAAAGAACGTTACAATAAAATATAACTATTGAACAAGGAACAAGAACAAAATAAAAAATATTCTTTAAAACTTAAAGGGACAAAAAAATAAAATATTCTTCAGGTAACTAAGGTAGCGATACTAAATACTTGAACTTGAAAGCAACAGTGAGATAAAAACAAAAATATTTTAAATTAAGCGAGAAATATATATTCCAATAGTTATTACGAGGCAATTGCCTATCCTAATTATACTGTAAAATTATTTTAGTACATATAGCCGTTATCTCATTGTTGCTTTAAGCCGGTAAATTAGGTAAATTGTTTTTTTCTAGCTTTTGCCTCCGCAAAATTTTTTATTAAATGGATATTATCCATTTTGGCCGCCTCTTGTGCCTCTATGGACAGTATAGTCAAGTTAGTTAACCTTGTCTGAGAGGAACTATTTCGTAAACAATTTTTAATGATTTTTAATTTGGAAGAGTACAGACACACATCGAGTCTAAGCCCCTGGGCGTTGGCCTTTTTAGGCAAGGACTTCGGCCCCTTCGGGGCCATAGCAATAGGCTCTTTTGGGCCTCGGAGCCTTCGCCCCCCCCGCAACTGCGGGGGTTCGCGGTAGGTGCGCTACGCCACTAAGTTTCGTAGATCTTATGTCTAATAAAATAAGAATGTTATATAAAGTTAATTAAATATTAACATTTCAGCTTTAATAACAACATGTTCAATTTTATCTTCGCAAATGGTAGATACATATATCTAGCATTTCGAATAGACTAATATGCCTTTGGAAAATTTCGAGTACTTCTGAAGGTATTAGTAAAGATCGAAAATTGTCGTTTATAAATGAAAAATGTTAATCGGCGTGCAGACAAAGTTTTTAAAATTGAAAAATGTTCCACCGGGATTCGAACCCAGAACCTCTCAATTACCAGTCGAACGCTCTAACCAATTGCGCTACGGAGACACTGAGATTCTCTCACCAACTTCGGTAATATATTATATATTATAATACTTAATTCAATTTTCATGTTAGTATAATATATACAGTTTGAAATGCCCTGTGAAAGGGAAAAGGAACTCACTCATGACCACTGATCATCATTGTCACGCCGATTAACATTTTTTATTTATATTTAATACAGACATTAAAAAACTACCATTTCTAAAAATTGTCGTTTATGTTTTTATGGCGTTATTTACATTATTTGTTGCTGAAATTGGGATACTGGTACCAAACAGAGGTTACCGAATGTAGTACAGATGATATTTTTACTGAACTTTTAATTGAGATGTTTTTATTATTATTGCCACTTTTCTTCTGTCACCCGCTATTCCTAAGCGGTCTCCCATCCAAAGCAAAATCGCCCCCGACGTCCTTAAAATTTAGAGATCGTTGTAGTGAAATCACTTACACGGTCCAAAGCTTTGCATCCTTTATTTTATAAATTTAAACAGACAGCAAACCTTTATTTATGATATTTACATATACATTTTTATAATTATTATTATTAACTACTGTAAATGTTTTAAGTTGTGGATCAAAAAATATTAACCACGGTTTAGACAGCTTATATTATTGTGTTTTAAATACCTCGTCGCGCCGGTCCTCGTGATTTCAGCTCCACTCTCGGACAATAATAGTAGCTGTCTAAACCTTGGTTACTAATATACAATTAATTTAATTTTAAATATGTTTACTTATTTGTAAATAAGTAAAATTAAGAAAACTATAAAAAAATTAATTTGGATATTATAAAATGTATAGCTATGGAGTCAAATTTAAATGTTACAATTTTGATTGATTGTGATAAACTGGAAATGGTCAATTCTTTTAAACGTATATACAATGACTGTCACGTAACCTTGCCCGGTATATTTAAGCGGAAGCGTTTCGTATTCTTATTAAAGCTCGATGTTCTCAAAACTTCACCTAATATCGAGGAGCTAATCAACCACTACAGAGCGACCGACAATCTCCTAGATACGCAATCATCCACCGACGGCGACGGTAAAGATTTACGGACAGCAAATTCAACATTTCCGGTTGCTGCCTTCGTTAACTTCTCAGACCAAGATGGTCTGAGGTCAACGTACATATATACGTTTTGGTTAGACCACGGGTACCATTCTCACTTTTACAGATACCTTCATTTCTTTCTCATTCACGTTCACAGGTCGTTCATTTCTCCCATATAGCACTTGGACCAAAATACCGATTAACTCTGTCTTATTCTGTCGCGCCGCGAACCGCTATGTGTTCTTCTCTTTTCCTGTCACCCAGAACCGGACTGCTCTAGGACCAAAATACCGTTTAGTTTGGGTTTGTTCTAGTTTGCGCCATTCTCCCTCCCCCCCCCCCCCCCTTTCCCCCTTTCACACCAGATACCGAGCTGACCGACTACTTTTCGTTCGTAAACAAACTTGCTCATTGGACAGAAATACGCGTAGCCCTGTTTCGTACTAAGAGATAAAAAGACACTTGTAGACACCGCTCTGTTTCTCTTTCTCTCACTCGCTCTCTAACACATACACACACACACACACACACCCACACACTACTGTTTTTCTCTGCCTTAAACACTGTCTTAATGCCAGAATGTGTATATCCGCAAAATATTTAATTAACCGCGTCTACGTGGAGAACCGACGTCCTGCTGAACCGCTAGTGCTGGTCATGCTACCGCTGTGTTGGCACTCTTTACCGATGCCATCTAGGTTAATTGCTTGAGCCTGTTTTCGCAAGTAATTTATCGATGTATCTTATACCGACCGCGTCCTTTCACCGACTTGTTTTTTAATCCAGCGGTACCGCTAAGATGACAGCAACCGCCCTTATAGACCGCTTCCGCACGCGATCCTTTACCGCTGTCGATTAGATGATTGCGACCTATGATGCGCATTTGATACTAAGCGCATTTTTGTTACTACGGATAACGTTGAAATAGCCGGAATCGTTTCAATTTCTCTCTTTAAAGACACGTTATTGCGAGCATACATGCATACTACCCCTCTCTTTCACTCTCTCTGTAACGACGTTAGCAGCTTATAGCTGTCCCAATTAGATACGATATGATCTGGGTTTGAAAGACACTCGAAAGGAGATACAGGTAGTCACTTATTGCATAGTTGAGCCCTTGCATAATTTTCTCCACTGTTACCCGGTGCACGTAGGCCCCTAACCATGTTAATCCAAGGAGTGGCGCCCGAGATACCGTTGGATAAGTAACTTTCCGTCATTTTCAATTCTATGTAATGAAATAAACTGCTTTACATATTAATAGTGATTCAATAGTGAATACCAAAAAATGAAAGCCTCACTATCTAGTTCTCGTTTTTTGCTCATGCATGGTTAATCTAGCGCTCAGAAATTGAAAACATATTTGTTTTAATTTGGGTTTCGTTATTTTTCCCCAAATAAATTCATTTCAGTTATTTCAAATTACGTACGCCAACGCTATGTTACTTATCAGTATATTTCTTAGCAATTATTAATATAAACTTATTTTAGTAAAACCGAAAACGATATTCCGACGAAAAGCTACAGAATGCTATGGTAATTTTATTTTATATAAAAAACAGTTACACTAGACATCGTCGCCTCTTCATTTAATTATATTGAGCAAGAAATACTTTTAGAACACTAACTACTATAATACTCACCTAAGGTTTGTAAAATATACGAATTTATGGCAAATAATCTACTTATCGACCATTAAAATTGTAATTCCAGGCATTTCATTGTATCCCTATTCGACTTGAAATTAACTCACTACCTTACTTATATACTTCTTTTCATGCTCACATTGCTCACTCAAGATTTGGTTTACCTGACGTTGATATGTTTTAGTTTGCTATGTGGCACCTAACTCATTAAGCAGAGTAAGGTATGTATCATCATTTTCTCTTATTGTTGAATATTTATTGGCAGGTTTCTAATTGAATAACCTGGTTTATTTTCAATGGAACATTAATCTAGTAATTTATACATGTCGTCAGTCAACAATCCGTTTCCTAATTAAATATAATCATATATTACATATCACAAGACCAATAAATTTATTCGATTAAACTATGCAACATATTTTGATTATGATTTTACTTGGAAAATAGTTGAATGCTCAATAATTTAATAAAAACCCGAGACTGCGAAGCGGTCGAGGGTTTTTATTTTCAAATTATTGTGCATGAAACTATTTACCAAAAAGTAAAATCATGATCAAAATATGTTTCATAGTTCAATTAAATTTATAGGTCGAGTGGTACACGGCTAGATTATTTCCCGAATATTTTAAGTTGCGCATCCCATAAATGCATTGAAAAAGCTTGCTTAGCAAAGTGTGTATGTAAATATTACAAATTCTGACATATTTTCATCGCCTTATGTCAAAATATTTGTATAAAAATTCTATCGAAAATGGCGTATTTACTGATAAAAATCAATATTAGGTTATTCAGACGACTAAGAAATTAATGTTTCTTTATAAACTGTTGACGAGAATTGTAAGAATTAGTGATAAACGATAAAACAAAAACCAATATGGAGGACGAAAGTTTAACCGCGGTTAAACAGGTCCTGGGATTTAATCAGTTATCTAAACAAAATTTATTCGAAAAATGATGGTGTCTGATTGGTCTATTTGATAATGAGGGAAATAATCAATTAAAAAATTTGTTTAATTACCGATACAGTGTATTATACAGTGTGTTATAGAACTGACTTACTATTTTTAAATAGGTAACTCCTTGACTGTTCTAGGAAAATACTCCATAGTTTTTTTAATCGACTGGCTAAAAAGTTGGGTAAGGACTCCCTAAAATCAGATCGAAATTGCCGCATGACCGTGGTTCGTATCGTAACGATAGAGACACTAGATCTCTTCGATTTAATTTAATGGTCTCTATACCAAAGAGGAATAATAGTTCAAAGGTACAGTTACGGCCATTAAATCTTGGGCAGCAAATCTGTCAGATTTTTACTTTTTACTAATTTTTGGTAAATTGCTCGTTTACCTTAATTTACATTTAAGCATTAGTAATTACCAAGAGGTATCAGAACTTTTTTTATTATTTCAAAAAATTAACAAACTATAAAACTATAACAAATTCAATCGGTACCTATATACAATACATCATATTATTATAATTAATCAAATTTTAATATTTTAGCGCGGCTCCTTCTTTGTCCAAGATAGCGTTTATCCTTCTAGGCATTGAAGTTACCAATGCCCTTGCCAAATCCCGATTTAACTCATTCCAAGCTTGTGCAATTTTATTTTTTAATTCGTTCAAATTTTGTGGCCTAAAATTATTCTCACCATTAATTTTTTTGACTAAAACACCCCAAACATTTTCCATTTCATTTAAATCCGGACTGCGTAAGGGCCATGGGAAAATAATAATTTGTTCCTGATCCATCCATTCTTTTACTTGTCGGGCCGTGTGAATGGGACAATTATCTTGCTGATAAATAACATCCCTTCCTGGAAATCGTTCTAATACAGAAGGTAACATGGTATTTTGTAAAATACTCATGTATACCTCTGTATTAAATCGCCCTTCAATAAAGTGACACACACCAAATCCTTGAGCACTCATCCATGCCCAGACGTTTACAGAAAATCGACCACTATTTCGATCCTTTTGGGTAAATCTTTCATCTAATCGAGTTCTTGGAGGCCTATATACTCTTAGTCTTCCGGTGTAGCAAGACTGAAACACTTTCTCGTCTGTAAAATATTACCTTTTCCCAGAAAACTAGAGGTTCCAAGTAATACTGTAACGAAAAACCGACCCGTTGTTCCTTATTTTCGGTAGTTAAAAATGGCTTTTCAGCTGCTGGATGACAGAGTAATTCAGAGATTTCTCTAACCCTTCGTCGAGCTGTTCTCACCGATCCCGGGAAGTTTATTTCTATTTTAGCCCTTACAATGGATTTAAAAGGTTGGTCCCTTAATATGTTAACCAAATTGTTATCCTGTTCTTCATCGGATTGTTTGGGACCACCACTTCCAGGTCTTCTTTCCAAGGAATGCGTTTGTTGCCACTTTATTTTGAAAAAATGAACCGTACGCTTTGGGATGTTGAGCCTTTATGAAACTCCCCTTCTAGACCAGCCTTCCTGCTCAATATAATGAATTATTAAAACTCTCTGCTGGGTCGTTAAATTTGGCATTTTTCATAAATTAAAACTGTGACATTTATTCTATAATGACATTTTTAATAGATACTTTGTTCAACAGGTATTACAGGTATATACTTATAGTAAAATGAGGTGTATGTGTAAATGTTACAAAGCTAAAAAGGTTCTGCCCAAGACTTAATGGCTGTAACTGTACTTACCCTATCATTTCTCTATGACAGCGTTTGTGTGACCCATCATTCCCTTGATGTAGTGTTGCCCTGTACCGAGCAAAATACTGTCGACGTTGACAGTTTAGTTTACGTACGCCCCCGTAAGGGAAAGATAACTCGAGATTATCTGTCGATCAGCAGGTCTGGACTGTTTTTACTATTTTTTATTTGGTGAAAGATTTAAATGTTTAAAAAAAATTAGTATCATATTTTGGAAGGGCTGTTCAAGGAGACTTTGACGAATAGTATGTAAGTGTTTTTAATAAATGCACAGAATCTTTAAAAAAAGCATTTTTTTGAAACTACTACAATTGCCACAATTTACCTTAAAATCCTTGAAAGTAAACACGTCGATTTTCAGAACTGAAGTAAAAACAACAATTTTAACTGGTAACACGATATTTTCTAGTCTATTTAGATGTCATCTATCCTAAGAATTCTAAAGAATAGGTATGTATTTGTTTTAACAGGAAATGTTCCGTCATTGCACAAAACACGAAAGTAAACAAAACTATGACCGGCTGACTAACATCTGCCTTGTTCTACCAGCTCCAGAATATAACTGTCCTTCTTCCTCGTATGCCAAAAGCATAAAAATATCTGCTCTGATCAACACAGCACTGCAGTGCGCATGCGAATCGTCAATAGTTCGGTAAATTGAATTGACGGTAGAAAATGGCGTCGTTAATCCCACCTTAACGTCAAATTCTTTAGTAACGTGTTAAATTCAGTTTGTATTTAAAACGTCTTGAGAAGTTGTTTGTTGTGAAATATTAAAAATTTAAAAACATTTTAAAGTTGAAATCGTCGATTACATACAGGGTGTTTCATTAAGGGTGGCGACCGGCCATATCTCGGAAACTACTAAGCATTGAAACTTAGGGAAAAAAATGTTATGATTAAAGTGGTCATGAGATAATTCTGGAAATTATTTTTAAGTTCCGCATTTTGCCACAAGGGGGCACAATTGAAAATTATTTTTTTTAATTCTAAATTTCTTCTAAAATTTCTATGTTATGGTATACATACCTCTGGTTACATCATTAGAAAGAATACATAATTCTGCATCATTTTGGTTTAAGGCTCATTGGCGTACCGACCTTGATAAGAGTGGGGGAAGCTATTGAAAGTGTAATCATTAAAATCGGTATAACTTCTAAATGACTTATCCGATTTTAAGTTTGTTTAAAAGAGAAAGGTAAGTACTTTTATTGCCGTATCCAACGATACACGATAGTTTCTAATAAAATTGCTATTCGGACTTGCGATGATGTCCTCTTAAAAATAGAAATTGTATTTACAATAAAAGCTTTATTTGTGGTTTAAGGATCATTGGCGCACCGACCTTGATAAGAGTGGGGGAAGCTATTGACAGTGTAATCATTAAAATCGGTATAACTTCTAAATGACTTATCCGATTTTAAGTTTGTTTAAAAGAGAAAGGTAAGTACTTTTATTGCCGTATCCAACGATACACGATAGTTTCTAATAAAATTGCTATTCGGACTTGCGATGATGTCCTCTTAAAAAAAGAAATTGTATTTACAATAAAAGCTTTATTTGTGGTTTAAGGCTCATTGGCGTACCGACCTTGATAAGAGTGGGGGAACCTATTGAAAGTGTAATCATTAAAATTGGTATAACTTCTAAATGACTTATCCGATTTTAAGTTTGTTTGGAAGAGAAAGGTAAGTACTTTTATTGCCGTATCCAACGATACACGATAGTTTCTAATAAAGTTGCTATTCGGACTTGCGATGATGTCCTCTTAAAAAAATAAATTGTATTTACAATAAAAGCTTCATTTGTGATTTAAGGCTCATTGGCGTACCGACCTTGATAAGAGTGGGGGAAGCTATTGAAAGTATAATCATTAAAATCGGTATAACTTCTAAATGACTTATCCGATTTTAAGTTTGTTTGGAAGAGAAAGGTAAGTACTTTTATTGCCGTATCCAACGATACACGATAGTTTCTAATAAAATTGCTATTCAGACTTGCGATGATGTCCTCTTAAAAAAAGACATTTTATTTACAATAAAAGCTTCATTTGTGGTTTAAGGATCATTGGCGTACCGACCTTGATAAGAGTGGGGGAAGCTATTGAAAGTGTAATCATTAAAATCGGTATAACTTCTAAATGACTTATCCGATTTTAAGTTTGTTTAAAAGAGAAAGGTAAGTACTTTTATTGCCGTATCCAACGATACACGATAGTTTCTAATAAAATTGCTATTCGGACTTGCGATGATGTCCTCTTAAAAAAAGAAATTGTATTTACAATAAAAGCTTCATTTGTGGTTTAAGGCTCATTGGCGTACCGACCTTGATAAGAGTGGGGGAACCTATTGAAAGTGTAATCATTAAAATTGGTATAACTTCTAAATGACTTATCCGATTTTAAGTTTGTTTAGAAGAGAAAGGTAAGTACTTTTATTGCCGTATCCAACGATACACGATAGTTTCTAATAAAGTTGCTATTCGGACTTGCGATGATGTCCTCTTAAAAAAATAAATTGTATTTACAATAAAAGCTTCATTTGTGATTTAAGGCTCATTGGCGTACCGACCTTGATAAAAGTGGGGGAAGCTATTGAAAGTATAATCATTAAAATCGGTATAACTTCTAAATGACTTATCCGATTTTAAGTTTGTTTGGAAGAGAAAGGTAAGTACTTTTATTGCCGTATCCAACGATACACGATAGTTTCTAATAAAATTGCTATTCGGACTTGCGATGATGTCTTCTTGAAAAAAGAAATTATATTTACAAAAACTTCATTTGTGGTTTAAGGTTTATTGGCGTACCGACCTTGATAAGAGTGGGGGAAGCTATTGAAAGTGTAATCATTAAAATCGGTATAACTTCTTAATGACTTATCCGATTTTAAGTTTGTTTGGAAGAGAAAGGTAAGTACTTGTATTGCCGTATCCAACGATACACCATAGTTTCTAATAAAATTGCTATTCGGACTTGCGATGATGTCCTCTTAAAAAAAGGAATTGTATTTACAATAAAAGCTTCATTTATGGTTTAAATAGAGGGAAAATACTAAAACAAAAATATAATTTAAGTGTTGAAACTAGTTTTCCGGCAATATTTATTTTTAATTTAATTAATAATGAACTTATACGTTAACATTCTTGTCTTAATTACCTAATTAAATTATTTCAATTAAACTTTTCAGCAATGTAAATGCGAAATCAAAGTCGCTGAATTTTAATTGGTTGGTATTTCTACCTATAGGAAATATTTTTAATTATTCGTATGCATTAATCGTGAATTTAAAGTAAATAAGTTCATTACGCAAACACTATACTAATTTATATAATTGATGCGCCTATAAAATAACGGTAAAACTACGGTTTCGATCTTGTTGACATGGAAATTCACAAAAAACATAAACCAATTTACAAAAAGATTTTTTTTTACAGGAAAAATTGGAAAGGTATTTAGGTGTAAAAAATTGTTTTTAGTACGAGACCAATAAAAATATCTAAAATTTGTTAATATTTTAAAAGACAGCCACTCATGTGACCAGAAATTGCACCAAATCTCAAGTTTAAATTGTGTCACATGAATTATTTTTTTAAATTTAATACATTTTTTATAAATCTTGTTAAAGTGTTCCTCGTATGTGGAGCTATCGAAAACTCGAAATTCCTTTAAAAATTTTGCAACACCATTTTTCATTTGAAAAAAAAGTTTAGGTGGAATTTTCAACCTTATTCATCCTCTTAAAAAATGAAAATTCACCGAAAACTACCGTGCGAGCAAAAATTATTTGCATCAAAGAGGGTCTCGAAGGACGTAATGCTTAGCCGTAGAGCTTAATACCTGTTGGATGTCAGTAACTACCTGAATTAACAATCAATCAGTTATTCCGTCATCGTTGACAGTCGTTACAAGTAATTTGATTCATCGCTAATTTTTCCAATTTCTTGAACAATTCACACAATGGGCTTTACGGAACAGCACAAAACATTCATAGTTGAAGCGTATTTTCGAAACGGGGTTAGAGTAAATGGTGAGTGACAAGACAATCCGGGTTTGTGCATGGACGATTTTCAAGAACATTTTCCTAACGTTCCTTATATTGCTGGGAATTTTTATCATTGCCTGAAAAGAACCGTGGTTGTGTTTAGGAAAACAGGTTCTATACAACACAAAGAAGGAGCAGAAATCCATCTGTAAGAACAGAAGAACTTGTTGCAAACGTACGTGAAATAATGCAAAATACGCCAACAAATTGTATAAGACTCCTATCCCAAGAAGTGGGAAGATCTTATGGAACATGCAGGACTATTCTTAAGAAGCAGCTAAATTTATTTCCTCATAAAGTGCAAGTATTCCAAGAAATACAAGCCGCAGATTTTGAAAGACGCAGGAATTACTCTCAATGGTTTACCCAAAATTTATTGGAGAGAAATGATTTATTAGACCTGACATTTTTTCCGGGTGAAGTCTGGTTCCATGCACCTCTCCGGTTATGTGAATTCTCAGAATACACGCACGTGGAGAAGTGAAAATCCCAATTTTTTTGTAGAGTCCACATTGCACCATCAAAAAATTGATGTCTGGTTAGCTGTTTCTCGAAGAAGAATTGTTGGTCCTATTTTTTCCATGACATAGTTACAGCACAGCGTTATAGAAACAATATTTTAAATCCATTTGTGGAGCAATTACTTGACGACGAACTACGTTTTGGATATTTTCAACAGGACGGTGCAACCGCCCATACTGCCGCCGAAACTATTAACTAATTAAGCAATTTTTTCGACGACAGATTGATCAGTTTTCGATCCGACATTGAATTACCACCTAGATCAGCTTGTTTAACGGTTATGGATTACTTCGTTTTTCCTCATTTAAAGAACACTATTTTTAAAACACCCGTTGCAAATTTAGAACAATTTCAAGAAAGGATTATCCAAGAATGTGGTACCATTTCTCCAGAGATGCTGGTCAACACTTTCGAAAGTATGAAGAGACGTTTAAATTTATGCTTGTAGCATGGCGGTGGCCAATTTCAGCAATTTATGTAATTATTTTACTTTTTCTTTCTGTATATTCTTACTTTGTTAATTTTGTAAACAACAAAAATAAATTTTTATTTGTCTACTTATTTTACTACTTAATAGTTTGGCATATCATATCATAATATGAATTTGACAAAATCTTAACCTAGATTTGGTTAGATATTTAGATTAGATATTTTTTAATCCACGCCCTCTTTGATGCAAATAATTTTTGCTCGCACGGTATTAAAAACTAGTTCTTGTCCAAAGTTATTGAAGTACCTACTTAAATATATTTTAAAGTTCCAGAAGTCAAAAAGAAAGTAGATACAGCTAAAAATGAGGCACTGGTTATGTTCTTATATAAAATTAGTTGACAGATCGCAACCTGTTATTTATAATGTATGACATGTAAAATTTTAACAAAAAATGAGAAGATACGTAAACAAAATATCCCTATAATAAATAAAAAAAAACAAAGTACCTACTTATGTTTGCTGTTGGTCAAGTTTTTCTGTATGTTCTCATTTGCTCTTTGCAATTAATTTAAAATAAAAAGATATTTTTTTTTGTTTGAGTCAATAGGCAGATTGTGGGCTTAGCCCCACGGCCTTCCCTAGTTGCGTCAATAAAATTCCATTTTTTGATTTGGATATTAACATTTACTGCAGTTTTAAATATGTATTTTTATTGACTCACCTTGTATTGTTATTTAACATATTATAATTAATAAAAAAATCCCTCATAAACTAAGGTTCTTGGGATTTCTTTGGAAAAAATAAAAAAATAAAAAAAAAATAATGCCCACATTTGATTAAAGATTAGGTAATCAATTTTTTAAAATTCTTCAGCAATATGACTTTTTGTTTTTAAATACCTCCAAGATGAGGGGCCAAACCTTTAAAAATTAAGAATAGTTACTCACCATTACCAATTTTATTTAAAGCAATTAAAATACTTGTATTTAAATTAACATCGACATCGATATAAAGCCAAAACCGAGGACAAAACCGAAACAACCTCAATAAAACACTCAAAATCGAATCCGGTGTAATTTTATTGGTCGCTATTTCTACCTAGAAAATATTTTCAATTACACCAACGCATTAATCTGACAAACAGCGCTAAATAAAATTCTAGCTTTGGTTCTTTTTGCTTTTACTTACGGCGAGTTCGATGTTTCAATCTATATCTGTAGTGCAATAATATAACGAGGATTTTGATTAAACTGATAATATACGGCACTTAGCAATTTTGAATTAATAATTTTTTAAAATTTAATTGAATTTAATAGCGCTCTAAAAGTATTGAATACATTTTTTGCAAGGTTGTTACAACATAATATGTAATCTTATAATGTAATATTTTCACTTTACAACGTAACAATTTACACTAGCTTTTTATGTTATTCCAAACTGCACCTCAAAAGTTTAATATTATTTATTTATTTATTAATTTTACAATTTTAAAATATTATATAAAAAATATTAGTAGTAAAATTAAAGTAAATAATTATGTGCCAATAGACGAATTCGACCAAACCCATTAAAATTTTTTTTTTATTTAAAATAAAGAATAATAGGTAAACACGTAGTTAAATAGAAGTAATATCAAAATTAAATTTTTTAAATGAATAATTATTTGTAATGTAATAATTTTAATTATTTAATAATTTGAAGTTGAATTTTAGCCTTATTATCCAGTAACCAATTTTTTTATATATTTTTTAAAACAAAGTTTATTGATTTAATTTTTTTCGGTAACATATGGAATATTATCGTACCAATATAAAATGAGTGTCTTGCATTAGACTTAAATTGTACTTTTGCGGTAAACATTATTATTAGTTTTACTTCTAGTTGGGTACTCATAATTTAATTTTGTAACTAAATTTCTAATAAGCCAAATATAAGGGAATACCAATATAAGAAGAAGGAGTTTTATCAAATAGTTCTTTAACATTTAAAATTTTATATTTCTCGAAAAGAATTTTTGAAGGAAATGTAACTTTTTTATTAAACAAAATTTTTAAAGCAAATTTTTGTAATGTTTGACAAATTGTTTTTGTAACACCTATAATATGCCCTATAGTAGTGCGGAAATTACGTCACGGATTTTAATGCGGTTTACATACTTTGAAAGACTGTTTCTTGCAGATTAAAGAAAAGAAAGCCGTGCAAAAAATTAAAAATTTGGAGTAAGTCACATTTTATTCGTAGTGTTTTTCGTGTTGGGTTTTAACGTTGTTTTATAATAGGCCAATATCTCGGGATAATTTTGGTATTTTTTTATTCTATGCCCTAGATCAAGAATTATTTAATTTTTTGTTAAAAAACAACTGTTTTAAATATAACTGTAGATATGTTGATGATGACTGTTTACGCAGTTTCATTTCTTTTAATGCACTTATTAGCTTTAATTATTCTTAAAAAAGAAAAATAATAAATTACCCTATGATATCTACCGGGACCGGGTGTCCCAAATTACAAATAGTATAATAAAATTAGGATAGTTGAGTTACCCATACAAATTTAAAAAGTTTGAAGATTTTAAATAGTAAATATCACGGTGCCTTTCTTAAAATATGTTTAGAAATATTGCTAGAAAACACTGTGATTGTATCTTCTCGATAACTTTCCAGATTTTACCAATTAATTCCAGTTTTCCTTGATGTCCAGAAATTAGTTCGTAATTTTTTAAAATAAATATCCTAATTTGAGATACCCTATGAGTCCCAATTTGAGATACTCTCAAATTAGGATCCTTAAGACATCCATTAACATTTAGATTTGTTTTACTTTTAGATGCCGCCCAAACACAAGAAATGGAATGCCAGTGATATGATAAAAGCAGTTAATGCCGTGAGAAATAAAGAAATGGGATATTTAAAAGGGTCAAAAGCTTGTGAGTGGTGAAAAATGGGCTAAAGGCGCCCAGTGTGGTGGATGGACAAATGAAGACTGTGGGGAGATCCGAAGTGAAACTTTTGTTTGTCCTTTTAGTGAGGGATACGGTTTTTTTGAGTAATGTCACTGTGTCTCAAATTTGGACACCGTCGTGTCTCAAATTAGGAATTATCTTTTTTGTTTTAAAGAAATACACTAATTCTAAAAAAGGGCTTTATTTTAGTTAAGAATAATATTAATTTGTTTATTTTTGTTGCATAAGCTTGTATAAAGGTTGTGTACTTCTTAGGAAATACATTATCAATCTTTTTTATACTGTGACCGCTGTGAGTCCTCTTTGCCAAATATTAAAAATATTTCTGACTTTATTTCGGTCTGTAGCTTATCCGGTAAAATAAGCTATTTTTTTTAAATCTTTTTTACATAGTTAGTAATCCTTATCCATATGAATAAACTTCTTTGTGAGACATGCACTTACCGCGTTTGTCAGTTATTATTAGTTCAATATCTATAAACTGATAATATCCCTTAAATAGAGAAGGCAGATAAATGTCGCTTTCATTTAAAGTAATGAGCTTAATGGTCATGAACATGGTAACTAATGTTCTGTATCGTTTATACGTGCACCTATTTTGCTGCAACTGAAATGTCTGTGCAACGAACTACAATCGATTGCGTGCTGATAGTAATGAAAAATAGCCATATATTGAAACATTATCATTAATAATATTTAAACGAACTATTCTTCAAACGTAAGTAATCATCAGTAGCGCAGCAACTATCAAATTAAGAACACATTTAGTAAATTTGTATAAAAATAGAGACCCAGAGCAAAGTCTATACAAATCAAAGAAATTTATTACTCACTTTTAAATTCAACTTATTTATAAAATAGCACCGCAGGAAAAAAAATCAAGATTAATTAGTAAATACTTTATTGTAACGTCCATACTTTATGAACAATAATATATTTTTTAACTTATCTTGAAAGTGAATTTTTCCTATTTTTTTTAACACGCTTTTATTAGCTTCACCTGTATGTTTGTTTGAATGTATTATGTTTGTAACCGACTTCTTTGAACTCGATTTTGATCCACTTTAAACGGTCAGATTTAATTTAAATTTTGTAGACTTATCAAAAACCCGTCAAAAAAATAAAATTTTGACAACTTTTTTTTTTTATTTTGAAAATTTTTGTCGTTTTTTTATTTCTTGCGAATAACTCCGTTATTGTAAGTTTAAGCGAAAAATGTTATATAACTATATTTATGGAGCATTCGAAGACACGTCTTTATTATTTTAAAAATTTTTGTCTAAGTATTATCAGTTTCGAGATATGAGGCAAAATATAGAAATCATATTTTGGCCGATACCTATCTCGAAAACCGTAAGAGATACGAAAAAATAATAACAAGCTGAGATGTAGATTGCTTTGAGATACAACTTTTTAGCTATATATGTACTTTCTTAGAAAAATGGCAATTTATGAATATAACGAAATGAAATGTCGGAAAATTAAAATTTTTAAAAAGATTGCAAATATCGTTCTTTTCTTATAATTCGGCATAGACGATCGGGCTTCTTCGGGTTTGTTCGGGTTTTTATATATGTTTGTTTGTAACCGACTTCTTTGAACCCGGTTTTGACCCAATTTAAATTTTGTAGACTTATCAAGAACCGCTGACAATATAATAATCTACTAATCTAGCTCAATCCACTAAAAAAAAAATTTTTTCCTAACAATAACTCAAACTAACCAATGAAAAATAAATATAGTTTAAAAAAACTAAAAAACACGCTTTAATAATAAAATTGCTAATCAAACTAAAAAGCGGAAAATAAATATATTTTAAAATAATTCTTGAAATTCTTAATACAGGCAGAAAATAATAATGAACGATAAACATTACTATTATTTTGAAAAAAGTGTGGGGTGCTCGATATATGAAAAATATAGCACAAAGCGTCCCATGCTTTTTTTTCACATAAATACTAATGTTTATCGTTCATTAATATTTTCTGCCTATATTAAGAATTTCAAGAATTATTTCCAACTATATTTATTTTCCGCTTTTTAGTTTGATTAACTATTGAAGCGTGTTTTTTTAAAACTATATTTATTTTTATTTTTTTACTTGGAAAGAAATGATACATTGTTGCTATATTGTTAAGTTCCCTTTACCTTAGATTTGACGTCAAAATGTAATTTTTATTAAAAACTAGAGTTACATGTGATATGGACGTTTAAGATAATGCAACTGTGTCAAAAGGCCATAAATATCATAAACTATGATCTTCTTATACTGTTGCATCCAACCAATTTTAGGTCACATTAAAATACAACGTAAATATAAAACTTCATAAATCTAGTTAGCCTTGCCCTCTAGAAAAAGTGTAATTACCTGGTTTATGCAAAGGTTCTTAAGGAGGTTAATTTGCCTACTAATATAATGAAGGACGTAGTCAGGGTAAAGTATATCTCATAGTAGGTACCTATATCGTCTTGCCTTTTTAACATCAATTAACAAAATGCAAATTTCTAGCCAAAATTTATTATTTACAACAGGCTAACAGGTATTTTGGGACAAGAAATCAATGACGGATTTAAAAAAAATTAAACTTTTATATTAATTCACACAGTCCATAAAATATACTAATAACTTATATGTGTCCTAACTAATTTTACAACACAAACAGATAAAATAATACATAACTAATAAATTGGTTTAATCTAAACGTAATTCTGTTTCACTGTTAGAGTCGTCGTTTAGGTTAATAACAATGGGTTAAATATTAGTTTGCTTATATATAAATATACGAATCTTCGACTTTTAAAATATGCTTTACTGAATTTTTCCAGCTTTCGACAGGTATATTGTACTATAGAAAACTTTTAATTAACTTTCTGATACTCGCAATTAGGCTGGGAGAAACATTTTTTGCCCTCGCCTACTTGGTAGCACATTCTAAAAGTTGTTCTTTTTTGTAATTAAATTAAAAACAAATAATATTTTCTAATAAATATTCTTGTATTTCAGTTTTAGTACTTGATCTGTTTGGCGCTCCATATAGCAAGCGACTGTGATAACTTACGTTATCCATTATAATCACGCTATTGTCGAGGATATTTTTTAAAATGTTATTTCCAAAAAACTCCGCACTTGTATTTTCATGGTAATCCAAGCTCGCATCCTTAATATTCTTCGCAGACAACAGCAACCAGTTTGGAACTCATCCATCTTTTGATCCAGCGTAAATTATTGTAATTTTTTTCCCTTCATTTGAAGGTGTTTTCGTCTGACACTTTGAACTAGAAACCAACCCTCCTTTGGAGACTGTGTCATCTGTATCAAACCATGTTTCATACAGATAAAATATAGACCTGTTTTCTGTCCTATATTTCTTAATTTGCGGCAGGTAATTAAATTTCCAAGTCCGCAGTCTTAGTGATACCATTTATTACCACTTTCCTTTTGTCTATTTTGCGGTATTTACAGTCTATTTTGGGGTGGCATGGCTAATATTTATGTTTGTTTCATCCTGTTCTAGCTTCAATTATTTAAGTTTATCCAAAGTAGAGACAGCATGTTCTTCGTAGAGGGAATATAATTATATTTCTTCTTATGATTTCTTCTTGACATGACACAAACAGTCATGTTGAAAATCATTTTCCCACGGGCGCCATATTATAAAAAACTAGTTGAATACTAATATTTCTATGCACCACAGAATCAACACTTCAACAAATTTCTTAAACGCACATAATATACACATCATTTTTAAGACTGATTATACAGCGTAACCAGTAAAGTCCGCATTATATGGGATTTTTTTTATTAATAGCTTTATTCGAAATTTGACTTTGGCATCAAGTTCTGCTTCGATCGAGATGAAAATTAAGCAAAAAACAGTAGTCACGTGATTCGCATTATCTGTCAAATTTTAATTTTTTCCAAAAAATAATTCAAAAGTGGGGCTATTTCTGAAAATATCCAAAAAAGTTATGAGAAAAAGTTTTTTTAAATGCAGCTTTTAGTCCACATGCAAAATTTTAGCTGCATAAGATAATTTTGATTTTTTACCCACCACTAAAATTTATTTTCCACTTAATGAACACTTTACTGATGACACTGTGTTCTTTTTGTCTTAATATTAAGATGTAATACTTTCAGACGCAAACTACGTTTTCAAAAATACTTATACAGGGTCAAAACAAATAAACTTTGCATCACATGAGACCAAGTATTTTTGAAAACGTAGTTTGTGTCTGAAAGTAATACACCTTAATATTAAGACAAAAAAGGACACAGTGTCATCAGTAAAGTGTTCATTAAGTGGAAAATAAATTTTAGTGGTGGGTAAAAAATCAAAATTATCTTATGCAGCTGAAATTTTGCATGTGCGCTAGAAACTGCATTTAAAAAAACTTTTTTTAACAAGTTTTTTCGATAGTTTCAGAAATAAACCCACTTTTCAATTCTTTTTTGGAAAAAATTAAAATTTGACTGATAATGCGAATAACGTGACTACTATTTTTTTGCTTAATTTTCTTGTCGATCAAAGCAGAGCTTGATTCCAAAGTCAAATTTCGAATAAAGCTATCAATAAAAAAAAAATCCCATATTATGCGGACCTTACTAGTCACACTGCATATTATCCTAATGGCACCAGGCCCGGCCTGTGGTCAATTAACAAGGGTGCCTAACCTAAATAACAATAATTGCAAACGCCATAAACTTATCGAATGCGCGGTGGACCCACCTGCTCTTGACAACAAGAATAACATTTGTGCGCAAAATAATGGAAAACAAGTGACATTACTAAAATTGTAAATATGTCACCCTGTAGACCGTTCAGGTATACAACAATGAGGTTTTATTAAAATAAATGACAGCTACCAAAAGCCAAGACAATATACTTTGAGATATACTTTACCTACGTCACCGAGACGACACCATCCCCTAAATGCGCCACTGCTAATTAATAAAAGAAATTCTTTAATAAAGGATTTATCAGATACCTACCGTGACCTTCAACAAAAGAAAATTAAACAAAAAAATGTATTGTAATGATAATAGTAATGAATCAAAAAAATAAAATAAAACGGTGTCAGCCGTATTGCTTGCGGAAATATTTTTTTTAGTAAAATTATTCATAAGAAATTCCTGAAAATTATTTTTAAGCTTCTAGGTTGGTCGCTAGGGGGCGTAACTATGGTAATGTAATAAAAAGAGGGATTTTGTTAAAAATCCTCATAGTAAATAGTTTTTGCTCTACCTTCTTGTTTAGGGAGTAGGAGGGAACAAATATTGCCATGCAAAAATATTCACAACTTTGGTTTGGCTCATTGCTACCTTTGATGCATGTTTATTATAAGGATTTTTGAGATCTTGCATTTTGTTTGGTTATTATAGTTATGCGCTATAGCGGCCAACATAAAAACAAATAATTTCCAGCGATTTCTCATGGTCACGGTCATGGTCAAAAAAAATCCTCAAGTCTTGGTTGGTTGGTTGGTTGGTTAAAGGCGGGGGTCGGGTTCGACGTGTGGTCCAAGCTTCTTACACTGCAGCCTTCTGGCTTCTCTTTTACGGTTTAGCGCTTCGCAGCTGTATATGATATGAGAAGCGGTTTCGTCCTCTTCACCGCAAAGTCTACATTCAATGGGTCTATTATAGACTCCCATTCGTTGAAGGTGTTTTCTTAAGAGCAGTAACCCCTTTTACCACAATGAAAATTGCCGAACGTTTTGCTGGTCAAACGAAAAGAAAAAATAAAATTGGTATTTAGAAAATAAATTCTACTTTAAATACCCATCCAGAAAAGTAAATGACGATCGAAAATATTCCCAAAATTTTTTTTAGAAAAACGCTGGGCGCGTAAATCCACTTTACACGCTTAAATTCACTTTACGCGCCCAACGTTTTTGAGAAAAAAGTAAGGCCGATATTGAAAAATGGCTTTAAGAAAAATTGTTTGGTACAACATTCTACACCCGGGAAAGTCATTTTGCTTTTGACCAATAAAGAATTGTTTAAGATATTACAAAATTACTAGAAATAAAAAAAAATTCTAAAAAAAATGTTGGGAATATTTTCGATCGTCATTTACTTTTCTGGATGGGGTATTTAAAGTAGAATTTATTTTCTAAATACCAATTTTTAATTTTTCTTTTCGTTTGACCAGCAAAACGTTCGGCAATTTTCATTGTGGTAAAAGGGGTTACTTCCTTTTAAGTGACAATGGCTTGTTAGTAGGCCGGTCACTTGTTTTAACTCGGTGCGCGTCAAGAGCAGCATTCCAGCAGATATATAGCTTCTTCGAGGGCCTCAAGTCTTACGACTGGCACTTTCTGAAATATGTCCGAGAGCCTTTCTTAGTGAAACACCCAGTACAATTTTCCCAAAATTAGCAATGAAATAATTGGATATTTTTGTAATATGTCAGATATTATCTAAATTAGGTACCGACCATATTGATTTTATTTAAATGTTAGTTAAAAAAATAGTAACCTACAAAAACAACGCGTAATAGCTTATAGGTTGGCAATAGATTAAATGACTTTTTAGTTACATACTTACTGCACTGAAAGATGAACTACTTTGTGTCAAAAAATCAGCAACATCGCTATGCTACCATTTTCATGATAACACGCTTGCGCAGCGCTGGGCGATAACGTAATTCTAGGAAAGCCTTCGTTTCTCATCAAAGAGTTTTTAATTATTTATTTCCCTAGTTAAAGCATAAATATATTAATTTGAAAAAATAGTCCATGCTTAAAGTGGAGTTGAAAGTGTGGGAAAGAAAGAAAAAACTCAAAGTCTTCCTGCACAAAATTTAATAGAATAAAATTATTCAAGGGTTTCTACATGTTTTGAACATAGAAACGTTCATCATCAGGAGACAGAAAATATATTTAGTGCTGATGGTTTTAGCAGAAGAGAAAATGGTGAGGAACCTTAATGGAGCTTTTATGGAATTAAAAAATGATGTGAAGAAGAGAAATAATATAAAGAAATTGATGAAAGTTAAATCATACTGTGTATGTGAGAAGTCAGTAAATGGGGTCTAAACTAACCAAATAAACTGGCGAAGAAGAAAAAACGTTTCTAGAAAGAAAGTGTCAAAGATTATTTAAAATTTTTTATAAAACATTTTTAAGTACCTATATGTCTGTAAGACATTGTGAGGGTAAAATTAGTCATAATTATCAAGATATCACCATGAAATTACATTCAACAAAAGTGTTTTGAGGGGTAAACCTTAGTACCCCTCATTATCACATCAGTTTAAGCTTTATTTATCCATACTGAATTTTCAAAAAAATATAGTTTTACTTGCTGCTTTTTTGTTTCTCGATAACATTTCCACATATTAACAGGTAAGAGTGCTTACCACTAAGGGCTACAAACTAAGAGGTTATAATATTATCAATGCCTATAATAAACGTTAACTTATGGTCAAAATATACTTCCAAGATATTTGTGCAAATCAGTTATAAAATTTTTGTACAAAAAAAAACGACTGGCCTGTATGAATGTTAATTTGTTTTTAGTGTTTTCATTGTGATATCTTGATAATTATGCCTAATTTTACCCTTACAAAGTCTTACAAATACTTAAAAATGTTTTATAAAAAATTTTAAATAATCTTCGAGACTTTCTTTCTAGAAATATTTTTTCTTCTTCCCCAGTTTATTTGGTTGGTTTAGACCCCCTTTACTGACATACTCATTATGATTTAACTTTCATCAATTTCTTTATATCATGTCTCTTCTACACATAATTCTTTAATTGCGTAAAAGCTCCATTAAGGATCTTCACCATTTTCTCTGCCCTTAAGATATTTTCTGTCTCCTGATCAGCAATAAAGATATTTTCTGTCTCCTGATGAAGAACGTTTCTACGTTCGGAACATATAGAGACCCTTGAATAATATTATTCTATTAAATTATGTGAAGGAAGACTTTGAGTTTTTCTTACTTTTCCATAAAAATATTAGTAAAAACTAATAATACCTACAGGAAATGTTAATTTTTGATCCTTTATATAACGCCACCAAAAAAGCAAAATTTATTGAACACGCCCATTACGTTTTGGTCATTGTATCTCCACTTTTATGGACTAATGTATTTCCATCCAAACACACTCAGAAAATATAGCCCGAGGCTTTGTTTTACCGCCATATATAAACCTCCATCAGGAGTAATTATTGTTCTGCTCGTCCGTCGGTTTCGGACGGCATGGACGGGCATAGATCAACCGTCTGACGCCGACCACTATAACCACAACCGACCCATAATATCCCCGTGTTCGGGCGATGCGTATGTTAATGTCTCTCTTTAGTCTAGTTAGGCCTGATGAATGGAGTCGAGATTTTTTTGAAATAAATGAGGGTAAATATTATAATCTTAAGTCGATGATGTTATTTACATATTAAGTAAGGCAGGAAGGTATGGTTAATAAAAAATATGTCAAAAAAGTTTAAATATATTTTTTTGAAAATTGGCAGATCTAATACAGGATGGTCTGTAATGAATATAGGTTTAAGCTAAACATGCCTTTGTAAAATGTTGCTCGTTAATGAGATACAGGGTGTTAAAGTTTAATTTCTAAATTAATTTTTTTCATAGCTTAAGCATAATAGAGCAGCTTTTGGAACACATCTTAAAGTGTCTCAACATATTTTTAATGTTCAGTTCAATTTTCAAGCCTTACACCACCAAAATAAAGGGAAAAGATTGGACATTCTTGAGAATTTGGACAGGCTTTGTCACAGTCACGCTCTCCAAGAAATCTTAATCAACAAGATTACACCGCCTACCGTAACTACGTTTGTGCAATTAAACTTTTTAAGGAATGATCTTTATGGTACACCACCCTTTTTTCTTTTCGACTCAAGGACTTCGAACTAGTTTCTCATAATGGTTTTTGCTCTTGTGTGGGTTTTTCAGTCGCCATCTGATACCTCTGTCAACATTCAGTACCTTTTTGTTACTCTACACGTTAGTTTATTCTAAAAATCATGATTGTGATGTAACTTTTATATTGTTTTTTAATGTTATTTGTTTGTGCGTTGACTGGGCGCGTCTCACTGTGTGGCCCTATATGTGATTTTACATACCTGTAAGTTTTGGGATATATTATATTTGTTTACTTAAGTTCTTTTTTTTCAAATATTTTTTTTTAAATTCTATTACATAACATTATGTTCTTTACTTACAGCTGCGCCCTGATGTTGGCTTATGTAAGCCGAAACGCGTAAGCAATTGTATTATATAATATGTAAGAAGGTAGAATGGAATTTTCTTCCCCAACCCCTTTAAACTATCATAGCTTAAGCTGTTTTTGAGATATAAAGATGAAAATTTGAAATTGGGAAATGTTAAGGGCGAGTAACATAATTTTATTCCTATTTTTTAAATAACTTGTAGCACCAGTGCTAGTTACACCCCACACGCCCTCTACATTAGCCCAACATTTTTTGCTGGTAACTTTATGGGGATTCATTAAAATTTATAATAGAACAATCATTTTGTAAGAGAAAAGGTATACTTTATTTATTTTATTAACACAATCTGTTGCCGAGATAATTGCATGTTTAATCAACATTGCATGGGAGATTTTATTTTCAAAAAAATAATCATTCAGTTTTCTCAAAAAATTAGTTTACATTGTAATAAAAACTATAAATTAAAATCATTTTAAGAAATGTGAAAGTATCCACCGCTTACTGAATAGCGCCTTACCTTAAATAAAGTTCTTTCTTTATTTTGAATTAGGTTGGCTGCCTCCTGAATCCTGTGCAGCAGTGGATCGCGTGTCTGAATCTGTAGTTTATACACTAAAGAGTTGGTATAACCACCGAAGAAAAAATCTAAAGGATTAAGGTCAGGGCTACGGGCTGGCCATGAAAAATTGCTACCACGGCCAAACCCTCTATTAGGAAACCGCTGGTTAAGACAATTACGAACTGCAAGTCTAAAATGGGGTGGTGCACCATCCTGCATAAACCACATAATCTTGTCTTAAATTTAAAGCAATATCATAAAGTAAATTTATTTACATTCTATTTTTAGTCTATTAAAAATAATATGGAGAACCTACACTATGATTGATACTGATGACAATTCTAAAATTTATTTATTAATTAATTTATTTATTTATTCATTCAAAAACATTAATCCACAAACTAAAAAAAGAACTTCCATTCGACCTAGGTTAGTTCGAACAGACAAAATAGGAAACATTGAGTGTATTTATATCCTATGTTACTAAATAAATGCGATATTAATCATATCAGGTCTCCAATTATCATTCCATTAATAGAATGTAATAATTTCAATTGATTTTAATGTATAATTCTAATTTATCCTAAATATATTCCATACATTTTAATTTAAATACCAACGAAAAATATCTTAGACTAAACTAATAAATTTCATTTGTATATCAGTACTTACACAATTCGCATTTTTATAATAATATCTGTGGCAGATAGAGATGAACCTTTAAAATGTAAAACCAAGAGCATAACGTGCGAATCATATTTCTAAAAATTGAAAAACTATAAAAACGAGAACTTAAACTGTGCATCATATTTCCAAAAATTGCAAAACTATAAACACGAAAGCATACCATGCGTATCATATACATATATATAAAAAATATTATATTATTAGACGAAAACTAGAAAAAATATCGACCTAGCAATGGTAGAAACAATTGACTGTGCATTGCCTAGTAAAGTTTAATAGAGACCACTGGTCGGTGATCACCTTTTTTTACTTGTTAGATTTGAGTTAAATTTGATTATTACTTTGATTAATCTAATATTTTGCAACAAAAGATAAGTAGGTATTTTGAAGTTGAAACATCGCGAGTGTCAATTAAATTTTAAAAAAGGAACAATGCATGGTTTAAAACTAACTTATCGAAAATAGTCAAGTAGTCTAGTGTAAAATAAGGGAAATCTTTAAGTAGTTCAGGCAACTATTTTTTTAAGTCTGTAACTGAAGCCTCCAGCGGTCTTTAAAATAAAATTGCCCCTCTCTCTATATCAAAAAGTATAAGTTAAAATTATAGCAAAAATGTGGAACTTGATAGTTATAGATCCATGGTTTAAAAAAAAAAACATTTTAAGATAAATTCCACACCAGTACTTTTTAATCAATCAAGATGGTTTTTTTGGACAGGTCACCATGTATTTTCTCAAGAATTTTTTTGCTGTGGGTAACCAATAGCGAATTAGAGTGGAAATTGTTTGACATAATTACAGGATAATATTGTTTGTTTTTTTATAAACCTAAATTCTTATTCATTTCCCTAACATAATTAAGATATTGGTATTCTTCTGCCACCACCCTTATTCTTAAAAGCTGAACTTGAAATCGAACATAATATCGGTTTATTTATTTAATATCTATGTCTGATAAAATACATATTATTTTTAAACGCCATTTTATTTACCATTTTTCCATTTAATATTTTGAATTTTTAATAATCTATAAGCAACTATTATTGAACATTTTGAAACCAATTGTCTTTCTTTAAATGGTAACAGCAATCCTCTATTAGTTTGGCCAAATATAGCATAGTACGATGATTGATCGTAACGTCAGACAATTTTTTGCATAAATTGCACACAACATGATTTTCAAAACGATTCATTTTAAAAACAAAAGAGAAATGTTTGTTTTTAACTGCAAAATATTCTGTTTACTTCAAAACACGAATTCTTACTGACAGTTTGTATCGTAAAATATGCAAGCCATAAAAGCTACGTATAAAAAAAATTAAATAAAAACTTAAAAGAGCAACTTTCTACCAATTGTAGTAACTTAAAATTTATGTAAGATTAAATAATATACTATGTTAAGTCTTAAAATTGTAGTTCAGTGTAACTACAATAAGTAGAAATCAATATAATGTTATTGCTACCGAAAGCTAATCGAAGCTCAGGAGCAAACTAAATCTCTTTATGTACTTACCTACCAGTTGTCCACGAAAGGTGTTTCGCCCCTCTAACTTTTTTGTTTTTTAAGATAATGGAATAAAATTTTTATACGACATAAAACTGCATTTTTTGACAGGTGACTTAACATTATGGAACTTCCGGTTTAACCGGAAGTGACATTAACTATCGATTTTTAAATGGGACACCTGGTATATTTTTCCTTTTTTTTACTCCATATGACATTCTAAATACAACGATGTGTCACTCTCCACTTTTTGTCAGCAAGAAAATATTTATTATCGAAATTTATTTTAAAATTAAATGATACTACCTATACAGTTTTTTGGTATACAGTATGAGTTTGTAACTTTGAATATATTCAGTAAATCCGGTTGTGATCTTTTTGATAAAAAAAAAATTATGCAGTGTGTCCCAAAGTAGTGATAAGACGATATCAATATTTTTTTAAAATGGAAACCCAGTTTTTTATTGGCTATTTTTAAAGTGTATGTTAAATATTAAATTTCAAATTTTTATTCCTAGTTATTTATAAGATGTTAAACAAAGGAAAATTAGGTTAATTAAAAAATAAAAAAAAAGTTTTCTCTATCTTTATTACCTTTTCGTCAATAAATGCTTGAAAGCTTATCCATGCATTTATTGGGAATATCCTAAACGCAAACTCGTTTTGAATATTTCTAATTACTTCGTAAGAAACTAACCTACACTCATGTTTAAATCGTGCTTTCAACTCCTCAACATTTACCGGTTTCAGACAAGGAATAAAAAATTTTAATTTGATACTTAAGATTTAATATGAGCTTAAAAATACATAATAAAAAACTATACAGTGTGACCAGTAAAGTCCGCATCATATGTGATTTTTTTTTTATTAATAGCTTTATTCAAAATTTGACTTTGGCATCAAGTTCTGCTTCGATTAAAATAAAAATTAAGCAAAAAAATAGTAGTCACGTGATTCACATTATCTGTCAAAGTTTAATTTTTTTCAAATAATAATTCAAAAGCGGAGTTATTTCTGAAAGTATCGAAAAAAGTTATTATAAAAAGTTTTTTTAAATGCATTTTCTAGCCCACAGGCAAAATTTTAGCTGCTGGGCTAGAAACTTCATTTAAAAAAACTTTATCCAATAACTTTTTTCGATATTTTAAGAAATAACCCAACTTTTGAATTATTTATTGAGAAAAATTAAAATTTGACAGATAATGCGAATCGCGTGACTACTATTTTTTTGCTAAATTTTCATTTCGATCGAAGCAGAACTTGATGCCAAAATCAAATTTCGAATAAAGGTATTAATAAAAAAAATCCCATATGATGCGGACTTTACTGGTCACACTGTAGTTGCCATTTAAAAAATTATCGATTTCGTCATATATCTCCACTTTGGGATACACTGTATCAATATTTTTTTATAAAAAATACCACATTTTAAAATGTTATCATCCGTGCCCAAGCATTTTCCCAAAAATATAACTAGAATTTATTCCAAGTTATAAACACACTGTATAAAAAATAATATTATAAATATTTGAAACTAATACAAAAATACTATTTTAATTTTTTTCGTTAAAAATTTTTATGCATTTATTATACTTTTCTTTTGTAGAAATGATAAATAAGGGACATATCCAGAAACAAGAACTTCCCCTCCCCAATCTATTAATATATTTACCAAATTTCTTCTTTCCTATTAAATAAGGTCCCCTTCCGACGACGCATGATTTAGGTTAGCAAAATCGGTCTTCGTTATAAGATGAAAGCTTTGTCATGTCCATGTTGTGACGGAACTTAGACAACGTGGCCGTCTAACCATTCAGTGAGCCGGCATGACACCGGGGTATTTACTTTACAAAGATTAAAGGACGCTCACATTATTAACAGGGCGTCCAAGTTGGAAATAACCCATTTCAAACGTTCATGATTCCTAAATTGAAATTGCTGGGGGAATAAGGTTTATGCTAGTTGAGCAATAAGATCGACAAAAGTGTTTTTAATGAAATTTGGTAAACAAGCAGTACATCAACCAATAAAGGGATAAAAATTGCTCTTTAGTAATATATCGATACTAGGGCTGGGCGATATTGAAATTCCAATAGTCAATATATCGATATATCGATATATCGATATTTTATTTTTTAAATATCGTTATTCGATATATCGATAAAACATAAAAATATTATATTATAAAATAAATACACAGTGTCACCAGTAAAGTCCGCATCGTATGGGATTTTTTTTATTAATAGATTTATTCAAAATTTGACTTTGGCATCAAGTTCTGCTTCGATCGAGATGAAAATTAAGCAAAAAAATAGTAGTCACGTGATTCGCATTATCTGTCAAATTTTAATTTTTTCAAAAAAATAATTCAAAAGTGGGGTTATTTCTGAAAATATCGAAAAAGTTATTAGAAGAAGTTTTTTAAATGCAGTTTCTAGCAAAATTTCAGCTGCATAAGATCATTTTGATTTTTTACCTATATTTTGTAAATTGCACCACTTTTGCAAAATAAGACTCAACGCAACCCTACATAGAACTTCTAAGTTTTGACAAGGCTTTATTTTAGATACATTTTCTTTAAAGTAGCGCCATATTAAATGTGTGTTTTTCTACTAAACGTTATTGTGGCATAGCTTAATAATAAATTATAATATAGGGGTTTTAAATTAAATCGTTGAAAATAGATAAACTTTACGTTGTTAAACTAAAATTTATTTTCCACTTAAAAAACACTTTACTGAAGACACTGTGTTCTTTTTTGTCTTAATATTAAGGTGTATTACTTTAAGACACAAACTACGTTTTCAAAAATACTTGTTTTATGAAGTTACCTTATACAGAGTCAAAAACAAAAATAAACTTTGCATCACCAATGCGACTAAATTTTAATAGTCCAATTTTGATTTTGTAGAAAAACACACATTTCATATGGCGCTACTTTAAAGAAAATGTATCTAAAATGAAACATTGTCAAAACTAAGAAGTTTTATGTAGGTTGCGTTAAGTCTTATTTTGAAAAAGTGGTGCAATTTACAAAATAAAGGTAAAAAATCAAAATTATCTTATGCAGCTGAAATTTTGCATGTGGGCTAGAAACTGCATTTAAAAAAACTTTTTCTTATAACTTTTTTCGATCTTTTCAAAAATAACCCCACTTTTGAATTATTTTTTGGAAAAAATTAAAATTTGACAGATAATGCGAATCACGTGACTACTATTTTTTTGCTTAATTTTCATCTCGATCGAAGCAGAACTTGATGCCAAAGTCAAATTTTGAATAAATTTATAACTAAAAATCCCATATGATGCGGACTTTACTGGTGACACTGTATATCAATATTTTCTTTTGTACCCTGTAAAACTCCGTACCTCATTTCAAGGGGAGACTCTGTATATGAAAACATGAAGAAAAAATATTGAATTAAATATTGGTCCTTAAATGTGTTATAAGGACGATATTGAAATTCCAATCGAATATCAATATAAGAATATATCGATAATATCGATAAATATAGATAATATCGATGATATCGATAAATATCGATAATATCGATAAATCGATATTTTATTTTTTAAATATCGTTTATCGACATATCGATATATAGATAAAAATAACGATATATTGAATTTTTGCCCAGCCCTAATCGATACATCGACAGATAAAAACATGCTTTTACACCGAAAAGCGATTACAATGTATTATCCCCATGTATTTATTTATTTGCACAAATAAGATGCCAATATTTTCTTTAAAGGTGGCCAATAATAAACTGTCTTTTTATTCACAAATGTAAATAGATTACATTTGCCCATAGGGCGAAGATTAGCTAGAGCTACTCTTTAACTCTTAACCCTATATTACAAAGAGATATACTTATAAAAATGCTTATAGTTAATACAATATCACAATTAACTTAAAGTTAATGCAAATTAAAAATAAATACAAATTTAAAAAAATAATTAAATAAAGAATTTAGATAATAAGGCATAAAGATACCTACTAAATTAAGAATAAAATCTACCCAAGTAATTGCTCCGCCAGAAATAGCTGTTTATACTTTTTTCGAATCTGATGAAGTGAATAATTTAAACTAGGTCTAAACTGATTATATAAGGATTCAACATTAAATGTATAGCTTCGAGTAAATACAGCTGTTGAGTGGTGCGGCATAGTCAAAGTATTATGTCTTATATTTTTATTATGTACCTGATTCCTAGGTATGATTTTCCCTAACAAATATTTTGGTGCTTGATTTTTGAACAAGCGATACATAAAAGATAGCAGTAGAAACTTAAATAGAAACGAAACCTTTAACCATTTTAACTCATATAATATATGAATAGAGACGTGATCAAACTTTCTTAAACCACAAACAAATCGACAACATGCATTCTGTATACGTTGTAATCTCTGTTGAGACCTCTGGTCTGGTTAAGGGTAATAAACTATAAGACAATAATTAATTATCGATAGTACCAGAGAATCTGATAATTTCTTCCTTATTTTATGTCTTTGTTAGCATAGAGAAAGCGCAAGCGAAGATAACATTTTTGCAAAATCACCCCTATGTGTTCCCGAAATCTCAAAGATGGATCGAGATTTTAGCCCAGAATTTTGACATTATCAGAAAAATAAAGATGGTCCCCATTCATCTCAATATTGATATTATTCTCGATATTTGGTCGATGGTTTATAGAACTAAACAGTAGTACTTTACTTTTGTTAGAGTTAATAATAAGATTATGTTTAGTAGAATACCTCATAATTGAACTTAGATCACCATTAATACTCTCAGAAGCCGCTTCAATATCATCAGGATCAAAGTAGCAAATCATTTGGGTGGCATCGGCGAACTGATAGACTTCTGATTGTTTTACGTTGGAAGAAAAGTCACATGTATATAAAAGAAACAAAAGTGGTCCCAAAATGGATCCCTGGGGAACACCAGAAATTATATTCTTTGGGTCAGAATAGCTGCACTTTATACGGACTCGCTGAGTACGTTTCCAAAGGTATGATTTAAAAAATGAAAGAGCTATGTCATCACAACCATCAAATTTTAACTTTGCCACCAATAAATCATGATCAATGACGTCGAATGCCTTAGAATAATCTAAAGCTATCAGTATTGCTGCAATCTTTTGATTAAGAGCTCTGGCAATGTTGTCAGTAATATTGAGAAGGGCTGTCGTTGTACTGTGCCCCTCTCTAAAACCAGATTGGTGAACTGGTAGTATATTATTTTTAATGAAATAGTTGGATAGCTGCACATGCACAACCCTCTCTAATATTTTTGATATAACGGGTAATAAACTTATTGGCCGCAGATCCTGTATAGCTTGGGGATTAGTTATCTTAGGAATAGGACAAATAATCGACTCACGCCAAGGCTGAGGAAAATATCCTACCTCCAAGCATGAATTAACAATATTTGTAATGTGATCAAGAATCTGGAGCAAACAATATTGCAGCATCTGCAGTGTAATGCCGTCGCAGCCCGGTGCGTTTGACCGAACGCCATAAATTATTTTTTTGATGGTTAATTGATCAACTAAGGAAAATTTAAATTTTTCATCAGAAAATAGATTGTTCGAATAATATTCAATTTTGCCCGCGCAGTTTTGAGATTTATTAAAAACACTAGCAATATTTCTTTAAAGGTGGTAGACAATGAAGTAATAATATCAAAAAAATTACCTTGCCGGACTTCGTTTGTCTTTATTTTGTTACCCAACACAACGTTTCGGTTAGTTAGTACCTCTTACCGTTAACCGTTAAAGAACATCTGAAACATACGCAAAGACATGAAACTTTGAGATCAGGTATAGCGGAACATGTATGGACCAACCAACATAATAAACAGTGGTCAGAAGCCAAAGTTTTAGACACGGAACAGCACTGGAGAAAACGAAAATTCAAAGAAGCAGCTTTCATGAATCAAAATACCCGTATATTTAGTAAACCAAGTATAGATATCCCCGATATCTGGAAGCCTGTACTTGTCCCAAACCAACAGCTCAAACTTCACACTCCAATAAGCACGTAGGCGGAGTCATCAAGCTTCAGTGCACATGCATAGTATTTAAAACAGTAGCCTTAGAATTATAATTTAATTGTAATTTGTTGTGTACACTTGAAAACGGTTAGAGATACTAACTAACCGAAACGTTGTATTAAGTCACAAAATAAAGACAATGGAAGTCCGATAAGGTAATTTTTTTGAAGATGCCAATGACCGAGACTTGGCACCCACGATTTACATTGTTGTGTACAGTTTGCACCTATTAATAAAGTAATAATACAATTTTTTTTTTTTTTTTTTTTTTTTTTTATGATCGAGCACAAGCACTATAGGAAAATCCTTTAAGGCGCTCTGGGAGCGGTGCGTGTGCGAAGAAAGCGATTCACGTTTTTCTTGAATCGTTGGAGGTTATATTCGGTTGGAAACACGGTCTCAGAAAGGCCGTTCCACAAAGATGACGTCCTCCAAATAAAAGAGTTCTGAAACAATGATGTTCGGGGTGTACTAAGTTGAACCACATAGGGATGGGCGGCAGTGGTTCGTCGTGTGTTTCTGCTATGCATTACTCTAGGTGGAATCGAGCGGGCAATATCTGTCGAACACTTGCCATGAAAATATCTGTAGAAGAGAGTCAAATCACCAACCTGTCTTCGATGTTCTAAGCTGTCGAGGTTCTTAGTCAGCTCGTGGTCGCCGATTAGACGAACGGCTCTCCTTTGGATGGAATCCAACAACCGAAGGGTATGCTTCGGTGCAGAACTCCAGATATGAGAGCAGTATTCCAGTGATGGTCGAATCTGGGCTTTATAAAGTGTCAAAAGTTGTTGAGGTGTATACAACTTTTTGGTACGGAAAAGTATACCGAGCTTCTGAGAAGCTGCCCTGGCGATTGCCACTACGTGATTATGCCAAGACATATTTCCTCCCAGGTTGACACCCAGCAAATCAATAGACGAAGTCAGTGGAATTGCGTGTCCTGCCATAACGATATCGGGTTCTGCAATGTTGACCTTCTTAGAGAAAACTGCAGCCTGGGTTTTGCGAGCGTTAAATTCGACTTGGTTACTGTCACCCCAAGACAAAATTTCTTCCAGGTCTTTATTGAGGCGTGATACCTCATGTTGTCTGCGAAGATGTGCGTCAGTAGCCGATGTTTGAGGTTTCAAAGTAAAAGATGAGATAAGTGTGCTGTCGTCAGCAAAGCAATATAATGGATTTTCTGTTTTCGCTAGAAGGTCGTTAATGTACAGTAAGAAGAGAGTGGGAGATAATATGGACCCTTGAGGAACACCAGCATTGATGGTGAAGGTGTCTGAGAGAAACCCGTCAATCGCCACTTGCAGAGAGCGGTCCTTGAGGAAGCTAGACAACCATGAACAAAATCGACCGGGCATACCATAAGAACGCAGTTTGCTTAGGAGCCCCTCGTGCCAGACACGGTCAAAGGCTTTAGAGATGTCCAGTGCAATAGCCTTTTTTTAAATGTTAGTAGACGTAAACTAAACAAATTAATGTCTTGATAATAGACACTTAGGGCAGTGCATGAGAAAGCAACGTAAACGTATCTTATGATATCTACTCATGCGCAGTTTAAATTTTCGTTGCGTTACGTGATACGTCAGACGTAAAGATACGGCTTTTCATGTGCACCCAGAAACGCGGTATTATCGACCCGATACAAGCCAATGACACCCGACCACCTGTTAGAAAACCACGAAAGGAAGAATTTTTCTGGAAAACATACTTACGTACCTACCATAATAATATACTATTAAATCCAACACAAGCTCCATTTTCTCAAAAAATAATAAATAATTCATCCAACGCGACGCAACCAAAAACCAGAACATGAAAAATAGGTTAGGTTATAAAAAGTAAACAAACAAGATAGGTACCTCCCAAATTCCCGGTTTTGCCTTAACTGTATTTTAGGACGCCAGAACTACATTAACGTAACGGGTTTACGTCGCGTGGATACGTTTACGTGTTGGTGTTGCCTTGAGTGTCTATTGTAAATTATATTAAAGTGTGATTATGCAATTTATGGGCGAATATTTACCTGAATTTGTTCTATGCAACAGTTTGCAAATAGAAAAATATTAGGAATGTTTCGTAAAGGAATATTTAAACGAAAGCAAACAATCATCAATATGATTGGTGGCAAAATTAAATAAAAAGCAAACATCAGCTTAAGTGCGCTGGCACTTAAGGGGAACAGGAACAGCAAAGTGCGTTGAAGCTAATAAACTAGCGCGAAGATCCTCAACCTAAATATGAAGCCTACCACGCGATTACATTTGTTAGCAACATCATTGTGCTCGTGACAGACAATTTTTTTTTCATACACCAAGATCCTTTATCTTCTCTACTTTGTTAGGTTAGAGTGGCAAACGTCTGGCATTGTCCAAACAGTCACACGTAGTTCTTACAAGAAACATTATGATACCACACATGTTCCACGGAACCTATCCGCATCAGCCTCCTGATGGTTAACGCGACGTAGATCGTAGAAGAATCTTGACAGCTCATTCAAACCAGCCACTGCTGTTAATAAACTTCGTAAGTCGACCCAGTTGCAGGCTGCTCACTTCCTCCAGATCATTAAAAAATGGTTCGCCCAGGTCCTTAAACCTTCTTCTAGCGAGGCCGGGGCATTCACACAAGAAATGCTGAATACTTTCCTCCTCTTCTTTATCTCTGCAACTTCCACAGAAGTCGTTAGTTGGTATTTGCATACGTTCAGCGTGTCTACCGAACAGGCAATGTCTTCTTCATCTCTGCAACTTCTACAGAAGTCGTTAGTTGGTGTTTGCATACGTTCAGCGTGTCTACCGAACAGGCAATGTCTTCTTCATCTCTGCAACTTTTACAGAAGTCGTTAGTTGGTGTTTGCATACGTTCAGCGTGTCTACCGAACAGGCACTGTCTTCTTCATCTCTGCAACTTCTACAGAAGTCGTTAGTTGGTATTTGCATACGTTCAGCGTATCTATCGAACAGGAAATGTCTTCTTCATCTCTGCAACTTCTACAGAAGTCGTTAGTTGGTGTTTGCATACGTTCAGCGTGTCTACTGAACAGGCAATGTCTTCTTCATCTCTGCAACTTCTACAGAAGTCGTTAGTTGGTATTTGCATACGTTCAGCGTATCTATCGAACAGAAAATGTCTTCTTCATCTCTGCAATGTCTACAGAAGTCGTTAGTTGGTGTTTGCATACGTTCAGCGTGTCTGCCGAACAGGCAATGTCTTCTTCATCTCTGCAACTTCTACAGAAGTCGTTAGTTGGTGTTTGCATACGTTCAGCTTATCTACCGAACAGGCAATGTCTTATATTATACAATAAGCAGCCTTAGAATTCTATTACTATTATCATTTCTTACTCTTACATATGCATGCATACTATAGGGGGTAAAAACAAATGCTGAAAGGGTCTGAAACCAGTAAAGAATTAGTTCGTCTGCTTCTAGATCTCGGGTAACCTAGAGGGAACCAAATTTATTGCTTCGCCCTGGCTTACTTGCTTGGCGCTAAGCCTTCCCTCAACTACTACTACTACTACTAGGTGTTTATTTTTTTTTTTTTTGAGATACAATCATAAATAGGGCTTCTAATAATAAAAAAATAAAAGCAATTAAAAAAACTCCCAAAAGTTTGAAGAAATAGTCCATGCTTAAAAAGTGGAGTTAAAAGTATGGGAAAGAAAGAAAAAACCTAAAGCCTTCCTCCACAAAATTTGATAGAATAAAAATTCTCTGGGGGCCTCTACATGTTTCGAACGTAGAAATGTTCATCATCAGGAGACAGAAAATTTATTTAGTGCTGATGGTTTTAGCAGAAGAGAAAATGGTGCAGAACCTTAATGGAGCTTTTATGGAATTATATATATTATAAATTTGGTTCTTAGGACGGGCATCTATCCCAGTATTCTTAAAAACTCTATTATAACCCCTGTATTCAAGGCCGGTGATAGACAGAAAGTGGAAAATTTTCGACCTATTGCCATAACTAGTACGATAAATAAATTATTTGAAAAGTGTACTAAAATTAAACTGGAAGAACATCTAGAAAATATTAAATTTTTGTCAGATAACCAATTTGGTTTCCGAAGTAAGAAAAGCACAGAGGATGCCTTACAACTATTAACAGAAAAGATAATAAACAACTTTTATCGAGGCTACAAAACCATAGGCATTTTTATCGACCTAGCAGGGGCTTTCGATACTGTGGCTCATCATATTATGTTACAAATACTAAGTGAAATAGGCATAAGAGGAACTGAGCTAGCACTATTCCGGTCATATCTTAGTCATCGAACACAACAAGTAAAAATTAAAAACCTTATTGGAAAGAAAGGAAATGTGACATGTGGTGTGCCGCAAGGTACAGTACTTGGACCTCTATTATTTGTAATATATATTAATAATCTCACAAGAATTTTACCAGAAATGGATGGCTCTGTTATTTGCTATGCTGATGACTCAGTAATTTTAGTGAGGGCCAAAACATGGTCGGAAGCGCGTAGGCTTTCTGAGAGATATATCACTTTGGTTAAGTTATGGATGGATCAGCATCTCTTAACGCTAAATAATAGTAAAACGCATTTTATATATTTTTCTATGTACAATGTGAATCAGGATGAACCTTCCAAATTAACAATTCATAATTATTACTGCTTTACAGAGGGAATGGTAAATTGTAAATGTAATACCACAATTTTATCCGTCACTTGTTTGAAGTATCTGGGATTTTATATTGATAAAAATTCGAAGTACAATGAGCATATTGATTACATAAGTAAAAAAATTAGGAAAACAATGTATAAATTTTATCAACTTCGCGAATTCATGCCTCGTGAACTTCTAAGAGTAGTTTATCAAGCTCTGGTAGAATATGTTTTAAGCTATGGTAACAGAAACTGGGGTAGTGCATGCAGCACAAATCTATCTAACCTGGTGATTACACAAAAGTTTATTCTAAAAATAATAAATAAAAAACCAAAGAGATACCTTTCCATCAATTTGTTTTCTGAAAGTGGTGCCTTAACAATAAGAGAACTCTACCTGAGAAACGTACTGAATTACATGCAAAAAAACAATACTTATAAAATTCTACCAGTGCGTCTCCATACCACAAGATCTGTAACACATGAACTTGTTTACGCGAACAAAGTAGACTTCACAGCCTGCCAACGCCATATTTCATTTGTAGGACCGAGAATTTTTAATCTTTTGCCATTCCATTACAAGACCATTAAAAGTAAAAAGGTGTTTACTTCAGCCATAGTTGAGTGGATAAGGAAGAATCGTGAGCTTATTTCACAAAAAATATCTATTTTAAGTTAAACGATTAGACACATATAAAACTTTTCCGAGTGCCATCACTAACGTTGTACCTTGACTTTGATTATTGTAGGACTTGCTATTTCAAATTGGCAATAAACCTAATGCGGTAATTAAAATAAAACATTTCGAGTAGTAGTATGTAGGACTGAGACCATTTTTTTTACTGTGAGGTAACGTTTTAGGTCATATTATGCTAAATATTGTACTATCGTTTATGAATTACTTTAGAATTGATATAATATATTGTACTAACAATTACCTATAAATTATGCTTAAAATAAAATAAATATAAGTATAACTTTTTCTAGATTACTTAGTCCCGACAAGTCACTTGTGACTTAGGGTGCTATAGTTTGTTTTATAAAGCAATTGTGGAAAAAAAAGGCATAGGTATAATTAAAGAACAGGTTTTTCTAATTGTAAAGTGTTATAAATCGTATATTAATTCTGTGGATATTTGCCAAAAGCTGACATGTCAGTTTTTTTCAATATAAGGATTTCATCGCCTTGATATGTCATAAAGTTTAAAGTTTTATATGGCAAAACATGATATCTCAATCTTTTAAACTGAGCATGCGCCGGATCGAGTCCTAATATGATATGTTTCTGAACTCCACTTCTGTTTTTGCCAAAACCTGTTATGTCTGTGACATATCATGTTCAGTCAGTTTTAATCGAAAGGTAGACAAAGACATGTCAAGTTTTGACCCTTAGAATATTAAAGGTTTTGTTGTTTATTAAGCCGTTACAGACAGTTGATGTTTATATTTTAAAGTAAAGTTTGGCTTGTTTTTTACTTAATAAAGAAAATTAAAATCTCGCAGCGGACAAGTTTTTTTTAATGACAATTTTTATTAAAAAATAAAAAGGTGGAATGTAATGTTGTGTAAATCTTGTTTTTTTTATACCTACTTTTGTAATAAACATATTAAGTCATAAGCCACTTCCCCAATTATTGATATGTCAACCCCCATATTTGACAAAAGTTGGTATGTCATTCAAACACTATTTTCTCTCAATTTTTTAATAAAACATTAACTTTTCTCTAAAAACATGATATTTTTAAATAATAATTAAATTTAATCAAATACAATATCATTATGTGGAAAAAGTTTTCATGTAAAAATCGATTTGTCAATAACACAAAAACTTTAAAATGGTTTCCCTTAAAACTATTAATAATGACATGTCGGCTTTTGGCAAATATCCACAGAATTGTTATATGTACATACATGCCATTATGTAATATATTTGAATTTGAATTTGAATTTGAATTTGAATTTGAATTTGAATTTGAAGAAATTGATGTGTGGAAGAGACATAAATAATATGAAGAAAATTGATAAAGGTTAAACCATACTGAGTATGTTAAAAAAGTTATTAAAGGGGGTCCAAACCAACCAAATAAACTTTATTTTAAAGCTTTTCCATTCATTTATAGCTACGTATCATTGACGATTGTAATTAAATCACGTCACAAATATTCTACAATGTACGACATTATTGTGGACTAAATCATTATTGTGTGGAGGTGGTCGCCATTTGCAGCCTTTATTTAACTAACTGGCATTTTCTATTTTTTTTAAATTTTTATGTAATAACCAATAAAATTAAAAACAATTGGGAATGCTGTAATGGGAATTAAAAGAGCTTTAAAATATGGTGCCACTTGCCTTTTACAGTTTTACGGGTTATTCCACCCATGATCAGGGCGTTAAAAAGAAGCGGTTAAAAATATCTAATTGCAGTGTCCCCTCAATATTTAAGCCTGTATACGAGCAATTTTTCAAATAATGGACTTAAGTGCCCAAAAACAATGCTTTTTCGTTTTGGTTTGGCCATCCAGCATATTGTAATAGATTATTGTTTCTCTTTATAATGTCAGCGCAAATGAATAATAAATGTCATTGTATCTGATAATGCTTGAGCTGATATTAAACATGTTTTCCAAAGCGGTGACCCATCAATCAAATTATCTAGCAAAATGGCAGTTGCCAAAGAAAAATTTAAAATTCAAGTCACATAAGAAACCAAATTAATTATTTACATATTTATACTGTTATTCATGTACATATTTTTATTTTATTTCCGATTGCAAGAAACTATATAAACTGACAAGTTCGCCAGATAATCTAGACATGTGAAGCTCCTTGTCAACTATCGAAAACCGATCTGTCTTATTAAGATTAATATCTATGTGTAGTTGTTTGTTTCAGTTTCATTATTTCTCATTTTAGAGTTTTAATTTCAACAAATTGACAATACCGTTATATCCAAACGTTATTTGTGTAGATTATAAACTATTATGAAAAGCCCAGTTTATGGGTTCAAGCGTAGTGAACGAAGAGAGATTAATCCTGTGATACCGATCATTAGGATAACCACAATTACCAGAATTTGCGTTATGACCGTCACAATTTTGAGCATTGCAAAGTTGCATTAACACTACTGCAATGGCATATTTTAAATTTTGATTTAATTCCACCTTCTTTACTTCAGGAACTTTCAAACTTATATTTACTGGCTTTCCTTTACTTGCTTTAAAAAAAAGTGATTAAGGTATGACGTACCTTGTCCGGTGCAAAAAGTGCGCAAACCTTATCTCGTTTTTAGATTAGTTAATAGTTAGAGCTATGCTTGGTGCTGAGTTCTTTAAAATTTCATTGTTTTGTCGTATACAGGATGTCCCGAATAAGAATGCACTCTACAAGGATTTCGTAAACCGTAAAATATATAGAGATGGTTAAATTGGAAAAAAGTGGCGCCCTACTAAATTCTGCAACGTTGTGTTTTTAAATTTAAAAAATTCCGGCTCGTTTCGATGATATTTGGGTAAAACCGAATTGTCGCAATTTCGTTTTAATTTTCTTCTGACTCTATTTAAAAAGATATGTCAAAATAAAGGTTACATTCTGATTGACATTTTTTTCCCTTTACAAGTTTGTGTAATTAGATTTTTTATCCGACGTTTCGTTTTCTTGCAACCACCATCAAGTTTATTTTTTTAAATACTAGGAAAATTTTATTTTATTATCTTTAAATTCCCCTCGTCATTCCAAATTCAGCGACGTATTAAACCTAGTATTAATAACACGTTTAATTAATTGCCACTAACGGCCCCATACGGTGGCGTGCGCGTTTTCCGGTCTGGATTTTTTTTCTTAAAAATGAAGTCTACTGGAAAACTTATAAAAATATTGAACAACTTTAAGCTGAAGTTCAAGCTGCCATCAGAAGAATAACTTTAAGAATGTTAAAGAACGTAATGGATCAAATGGCTGCTACTAATGGTTAGAAAAAGAAGGTGGTCTTTTTGAAAATGAAATTAAATAAATTTGATTGCTGAAAACACTGTATTTAGTAAATCTGTTGTTTAAGTTGTAATTGTTGAACATTTTTATGGGTAGCTACGAAAATGGCATTTAATTTTAATAGTAAAATAAATCCAAAATACAAATTTGGTTTTAAAACCTGCGAATTTCATAAAAATATATTGTTTTCCAAAAGCAATTTATTTATAGTTGGCTTTTGCGAAACGTATTATTAATACTAGGTGTGATATGTCGGTAAATTTAGAATGAGAAGAGGAATTAAAAATATGGAAATAAAATTTTACGACTATTTAAAAAAACAATGGTGGTTGTAAAAAAAAGTTGGATTAAAAATCAAATTTACATTAAGTTGTAAAGGAAAAAAAGATGGCATTGAGAATGTAACCTGTGTTTTGACATATTATCTTTTCAAATAAAGTCACAAAAAAGTAAAAACGAAATCGCGAAAATTCGGATTAGGATTTTTTAAATTTAAAGACAACGCTATTAATTTAACCATCTCTTTATCTTCTACAGTCTATGAGATCCCTGTAAAGTACATTTTTATCCGGGATACCCTTTATACAGTATGTCCGGCGATGTGGTACACAAGAGGGTAAACGAACCATTTTTCGAGAAAACGTCATTCTTTTCAAAAAATTTTGCTTGCTGATACAATACGATTGTCAATAAAATTAGTTGATACAGGGTTCATTAAAAAATCAAAAAGTACCCCTATTCTAAAGTTTTTGAAAAATGCTACATGCAATATATACAGTGTGACCAGTAAAGTCCGCACCATATGGGATTTTTTTTTATTAATAACTTTATTCGTAATTTGACTTTAACATCAAGTTCTGCTTCGATCGAAAAGAAAATTAAACAAAAAATAGTAGTCACGCGATTCGCATTATCTGTTAAATTTAAATTTTTTCCAATAAATAATTCAAAAGTAGGGATATTTCTGAAAGTATTGAAAAAGTTATTAGAAAAAGTTTTTTTAAATGCAGTTTCTAGCCCACATGCAAAATTTTAGCTGCATAAGATAATTTTGATTTTTTACCAATATTTTGTAAATTGCACCACTTTTGCAAAATAAGACTCAAGGCAACCTACATAAGATGCTCATAATGCTTTATTTAAAATACATTTTCTTTAAAGTAGCGCTATATTAAATGTGTGTTTTTCTACAAAATCAAAATTGGGTTATTAAAATTTAGTCGCATGTGATGCAAAGTTTATTTGTTTTTTACCCTGTATAAGGCAGTGGGGGCTCGTGGGGTAGAGCCACAGTGCCATGGCACTACCTGCCCTCCTGTCCAGCGTTCTGCCCTTTACAAATTACCAAAACCTATTAAAATTAATATTCTCCTTTTTAAAGCAATTAACAAAATAATTTTAAAATGGAACACAGTCGGGTGCAAATTTCCATCTATTGAGGAAGCGATTATGCGTAAAACGGTAACGTAGCTTTCGCGCCAAAGCGACAAGGCACACGGGAGGCCCGAAGTTATGACGTAATTGCCTTAACAAACCAATAAAAAACATTTGAAAATTACCTTGAATGCGAGCAGGAAAACATCTCCGTGTAGCCAGGCTCTTTGACCCCGTTTGACCGTTTGACGTTGGACGTTTCAAATTCAAACAGTTGTTTGTCCGCGTCGTGTCGTGTAAGGTTGTTTGTAAACTAAATAATTTTCGTTCGGCCGGAGATTTAATAGAAATATTTATGGAAAAAATACTTGGGTGTGCGGTTGTGATAAATCTAATAGACTATTTTGTTTTATGTGTGTTTTATTTGATGGGGGAGCAAACTTGGTCCCAAAAAGGTACAGATCTGGGAAAAAATGAAGACACATGAAAAATCGAAGGTACATTTAAACAATACATTTAATTTCAGTATGCTTGGTAAAATTAACATTAAAACTCAATTAAATTCTGCATATCACAATGAAATAATGAAGAAAAACGAACAAATTGATAAAAACAGATATATATTAAACCAAATTATAAACTGCGTTCGGTTTGTGGTTCTTTCGGTCTATATAGTACACTCTACCTACAGTATTTTTAAAAAATTCAAGATATGATTGTAAATTCATAAATTAAATTAGGTTCCTTTTTGCTTATTTTTCCTACTTCAAAAGCAAGAACTATTAACAAAAAAGGGCGTGGCACCCAAAATTTTTTTCCCTGCGGCGCTAAGGGTTTACCTGGCCCTGCTTCACTAAAATGGCACGAGCCGCCACTGGTATAAGGTAACTTCATAAAATAAGTATTTTTAAAAACTTAGTTTGTGTCTGAAAGTAATACACCTTAATATTAAGACAAAAAGAACATAGTGTCATCAGTAAAGTGTTCATTAAGTGGAAAATAAATTTTAGTGGTTGGTAAAAAATCAAAATTATCTTATGCAGCTGAAATTTTGCCAGAAACTGCGTTTAAAAAACTTCTTCTAATAACTTATTCGATATTTTCAGAAATAACGCCACTTTTTAATTATTTTTTGGAAAAAATTAAAAATCGACAGATAATGCGGATCACGTGACTATTTTTTTGCCAAATTTCATCTCGATCGAAGCAGAACTTGATGCCAAAGTCAAATTTTGAATAAAGCTACTAATAAAAAAAATCCCATATGATGCGGACTTTACTGGTCACACTGTATAAGAGAATTGTTTTAAATTCACATTCTCTAATAATAGGATACTTCACTCTTGTAAAAAATTTGAATTTTTAGCTATATGGACAGCCTGTATAATTTTTTTTAATCGACCATATTTTTTTTCAGCAAGCTAGCAAGAATGACGTTTTCTCGAAAAAATAAATTTTTGGTCCGTTTTTCTTCTTGTCTACCACTTTGCCGGACATACTATACCGTATAATTTAGTAGGTTTTATTTTTATCGGGCCTTATGGTTCATTTTGCAATGATAATATACATCATGTGACAAGGCCAAATATAATACATTTTTTACCATCACTTTGCAAAATTGAAATACCTTTTTTTCAATTTTTCATGATATTGGTATAAAATTTAATATCTCCTGCCTGATCGAATTCTGTTCTTTATTATTACAAAGAGGGGTAGAAGGCCTGATTTTATTAAAACAAGGTCATTAAATAAAAATTTATTCACAAACATAAATTTTTAAAAAACGTAAAACCTTACAAAAAGTAAGTAGCCCAATAACTGCTTTACAATCAGTTAACAGTAAAACATAAAGATCATATCGATGGCCGTAAATACAGTGGAAGTAAGTTTCCTGCTTACCGATCTTTAACTTAACAATTTTACAATAGAAATAAAATGTGTTAACAACATCGTTTGTAGGAGAGAGGCGGTGAAGGCTGGGTGGGGCAGGGAGTAGGAATCACGGTGGATTTACCTTTGAAGGTGACATTGCTATAGTAACAATTTTGAATACTCTCGCAAGATGGAGGCAAAGTCACGTGACACTCTGACAATTTTGGTCTATTAAATTTTTATAAGTTGGTATGAGTTCCAGGACCGGACCTGAAAATTACCTTCTAAAACAATTGATGCAATAGTCTCATCGGTTCTACCGCTTTAATATTGCCAAATAATAATAATTTCTTTTAAAAGTTTTGTTTTATAAATATTATAATTTAAGGTAGGTAGTACATGAGTTTTTATATGGTTTAAAGATAAAGTGTAAAAATAGATTTAAAAACTATATAATATTATAATTATTCAAACCCTGAAAATACTAAATTAACTGAAACGCATCTTTAAATAGGACTCTGCCACTCATATTCACAGCAGATTTTTTTTGTTTTATTTGTTCAGATTATACCTATAGGTAAAATACTATACCTACCGTTCAATATAAACAAATTGAATTCAGTTAGATATTACATTTACTGTCAAGGAAATCCCCATATTATGACTTACGTAAGGTACCTACGTAGACCCAAAAGTGGTTTTTAGGGAATTTGTTGGTTATGATACAGTTACATTCCTAAACTTGTATGTGGGCCAACATAAAGTTAGAAGCTTCATTTGGCAGAACAAGGCGGTACCCGGTTTTATCAACCTACCCGGCTTTGTCCAACTTCACTACCTAAGTCAGAGAAATAATTTCTACTTATTTTTCTTGAAACAGAAAAGGATACCTGGATAATGCAAAATGCAAAAATTATACATTAGAAACCTAACCTTAACGAACAAACATTTTAAGAACAAAAATTTCACAAAGTAACTTTTAGACAAAACGGCGTTCAGATGAAACGAAACTTATTACTTATCGATGAAATCAACTAACGAGCAAGGCACACAATAATAATTATGATTCCCAATAAAAAATAATTAAAAAATTTGAACTTGTAAATTTTTGGTCAAATGAATAATAATTGTAGGTACTTACCGGCTACACAAAATTAGTTAAAATTCAATGAAGGTAAAAATAAAAGGTACCATTACCACTAAATATTTTGAACACGTAATTAAATGTAACAAAAATTACAAAAACACAGTTCATAACTCGGCGTTTGGGCTCATTACGGTCCATTACTAATCTGGGGATATTATTATGTCCCAATATCAGCTGATCGATGACGAATTTCTGCTGTCATCTGTTTTAAAACGAGACAATTCGTGCCGTTTACTATACTATAGTTTAAACCTAACCTAGAATTAACCCAACTTTCTATTTACTTACCTATGAAAAGAAAGTGCAGAATTATTATTTTTCAAATTCTCACATACTTGACACTTGCTACTCATCTTAATTATTCTCCAAAAAATATCACAAAGCACTATAAACACAGCAATTTTTACACAAAAACGATAAACTGAAGAAAATTACAGAACACTGTCGCTCAACACACCAAACGGAAATAGAGATGTTCGATATACATCGAGGCATCGAAAATATCGGTATTTTTAATTCGATATATCGTTTTTAAGCTATGCATAGAGGCCATTTGATATTTGTCGATGCATTGATGCATTTTAATGGATGTATTAGTTCGCCTTAATTTTATTCGTCAAATTATTATTTTGCCTTTGCCTCTCGATAATTGATTGTATCTTTTACCTTCGGTTTTATTTAATATGTGATTTGTTTTGTAATTATATTTCTGTTAAAAAAATTTTTTCGATGCATCGCACACATCGATGTTTTTCCGCGAGACATTTTCTGTGGACATCTCTAAACGGAAATGAATGAAAGAACGTCATTATGGCCTTAGACCAATGTCGTTTCGGTCACCTATTTAGGAGTGGAGCTCTTACTGCTGCGTTGCAATACTGCAGACTTTTTGTAAGGTATTAAGCCTGGTCCATACATAACATTTTACCTTACGTCTTGCCTATTTAGTCAACACGCATCAAGTAAAACCTTGTGTGTAGACTGAGAAACGGACGTTTTACTTGAACTGATTTAAGAAGGAAGATCGCCTAGAGAACTGGGGACCGGATCACCCATTGTTTTTTAATAAAACAATCGTTTTGCCGTACAATCTTGCACGTGTAGACACTCATCCGTTGTGAACTGTTGATTTAAGCTGATTTCGTTTTGGCGAACGTTGCCGTTACCTACGCATTAAAAACATGTCGGACTTAAGACAATGATCCCGTGATTTTTTTACAGAATTTATTGAACTGTATCGAAATTTCCCATGCCTATGGAAAGTTAAATCAAGCGATTATAGGGACAGAGAACCTTTCTCTTTTCAGCAACCATGCACGTGACCATTAAGTAGCCTTCCTTTTTCTTTTCAATTTCACCAAACACAACGCTATGATTGACAAAAGCAGTGCTTCCTCCATGGTCTATCAAAAACTGATCTAAAAACGTGCGTAAAAAATTTCAAGTGTGTACGCTAGTCGTTCAACCATCATACTTGACCCTTTTGACTGACAGGCAAGACGTAAGGTAAAATGTTATGTCTGGACCGGGCTTTAGACAAAGATTTGAAGTTACCACATCAATAATACTTTAAACACCGTAAGTTTGAAAAACAAAGTGGAGGGGCGAAATTTGTATGTTGATTTACTTCAGATGGAATACGATTTTGTCAACAGGTTCATTTGTTCTTCCTTTATCTATAGGTACTCAAGCTTGCCCGCTCTGCCTGGTAGTCGTCGTTAACAGTTTTATTGAAATAATTAATTAAAGATTGACACCATTGAATGTTTTTAATTATCGGATCTTTTATATTTCGAATGTATTAAATATCAATCGAAAGATTACTCGAATAACCACTTAGATTAGATTCTATGAAATCGTTCAATTATGGTTGGTAAAGGTAAGGAAATATCGCGGGTTTCCATTCTGGCGCAAAATACCAATCTTTAACGAACGTTGTATTCCATTAAGCGATTCATTGGGCTAGCAGGGTTCATATTTTAATAACCAGTACTGCACAGGCTATTTTTTATTCAGATGCTCGAATAAAATAATGCGATAAAGCTGATTATTTGGGCAATCGGATTTGAGATAATTATTTTTAATTTCTATGCGCCCAATACTAATGATAATTTATCAACCAACGATCTTACTCAAATATGACTTAAGACTTAATATTTATTATTATATTATTACTTATAATTTCTGTTTTGTTTTATACACAATTAATTAACCCAGAAATAATGCTGTTTTTTAAATAATACATAAGGTTCATTTTACTTCCTACCTACTTTTTGGTTAGTTTCACTCCAATTATTTTGCTAAATGTTTATTCTTAAAACTGTTGAATCATGCCACTTGTGGTCTGCATTAATTAGAGAAATAAGAGGTGAAATAGAATATGTCATATCGACTAAACTTTCAAAAGGTTTCCTTTGGTTAAATAATCTGAAATTTTCTGGAAAGCAAAGCCAAAGTAGCTTTCTGTGCACAATCTGCAATATTCGGCAGAGTGTTGAGATTTATAAATATAAAATAAAATAAAATCACATTATGTAAATATTATATTTGTTATCACAATTTAAACTTACAGTACTAAAATCGTCAATAATCCAAAATCAATGTTACATAAATAACAAAATGTATCCATTTGATACGTCAAAAAAAAATCACCATTTGACCAACTTTAATTAAAAATACAGGTATAAAATAAATATTAACGTAATTATTCAATTCACTTTACATAATCGTAAAAAATTTAATTTCATACACTTTCCATAGTGCCTAAAGTTACTATTTTATATATTATAGTACGGTAGTAGAACATACCGTGCGAGCAAAATTTATTTGCACCAAAGAGGGGTTGGATTAAAAAACGTAGGGCTTGGTTTAGATCACAATGATATGGGGACGATATATCTAACCAAATCTAGGTTAAAATTTTGTCAACTTCATATTATGACATAATATGCCAAACTAATGAGTAATAAAATAAGTAGACACATACAAATTTATTTTTTTTATTTACAAAATTAACAAAGTAAGAATATATAGAAAGAAAAAGAAAAATAATAACATAAATTGCTGAAATTGGCCACCGCCATGCTCCAAGCATAAATTCTCTTCATATTTTCGAAAGTGTTGACCAGCATCTCTGAAGAAATGTTACCACATTCTTGGATAATCCTTTCTTGTAATTGTTCTAAATTTACAACTGGTGTTTTAAAATAGCTATTTATGATATAAGTGTGAAAATAACTCGTTTAAGGCACGCATATGAAAATTTGCGGAACGAGCGAAGCGAGTTTTGCAATTTATATGAGTGCCTTAAACGAGATATTTTCTTGCGTATATCATACAAGATTTTTTCTACGTCTAACTTTTCACACGCTCGTAGAAAAATAGTGTTCTTTAAATCAGAAAAAACGAAGTAATCCATAACCGTTAAACAAGGTGACCTAGGTGGGAATTCAATGTCTGATCGAAAACTGATCAATCTGTCGTCGAAAAAATTGCGTAAGTAGTTAATAGTTTCGGCGGCTGTATGGGCGGTTGCACCGTCCTGTTGAACATATCCAAAACGTAGTTCGTCGTCAAGTAATTGCTCCACAAATGGATTCAAAATATTGTCTCTATACCGCTCTGCTGTAACTGTGTCATGCAAAAAAGTAGCACCAACAATTCTTCTTCGGGAAACAACTAACCAGACACCAATTTTTTGAGTGTGCAATGTGGACTCTACAAAAAAATGGGGATTTTCACTAATCCACATGCGTGTATTCTGAGAATTCACATAACCGGAGAGGTGGAACCAGACTTCATCCGAAAAAAATGTCAGGTCTAATAAATCATTTCTTTCCAATAAATTTTGGGTAAACCATTGAGAGTAATTCCTGCGTCTTTCAAAATCTGCGGCTTGTATTTCTTGAAATACTTGCACTTTATAAGGAAATACATTTAGCTGCTTCTTCAGAATAGTCCTGCATGTTCCATCAGACCTTCCCACTTCTTGGGACAGGCGTCTTAAACAATTTGTTGGCGTATTTTGCATTATTTTGCGAACTTTGCAACAAGTTCTTCTGTTCTTATGGATGGTATTCCTGCTCCATTTTTGTATTGTATAGAACCTGATTCCCTAAACACAGCCACGGTTCTTTTCAGGCAATTTAAAAAATCCCTAGCAATAAAAGCAACGTTAGGAAAATGTTCGTGAAAATCGTCCATGCACAAACCCGGATTGCATTGCCACTCACCATTTACTCTAACCCCGTTTCGAAAATACGCTTCCACCATGAATGTTTAGTGCTGTTCCGTAAAGCCCATTGTGCATGTAAATTGTTCAAGAAATTGGAAAAATTAACGATGAATCAAATTACTTGTAACGAGTGTCAAAGACGACGGAATAACTAATTTGTAAATTCAGGTAGTTACTGACACCCAACAGGTATTAAGCTCTACGGCTAAGCATAACGTCCTTAGATGCAAGGCCCTCTTTGATGCAAATTATTTTTGCTCGCACGGAACTATTTACCACCATCAAACTCTGCAGTTACTACTTGCTAATCTTTAGAGATTACAAAAAAATTGTGTGTGCTTAAGACCACACGACAGAAGTGAAAACTTCAACAAGGTGAAATTAACAATATCAAATACAATTTTTTAATTTTGTTTCTTTTAGGTTAGGTTCGTAAGCAATCATAAAAACAACATAAACTTGGAATACGGGATAATTTTACTGCATACGAAAAAAGATATTTCCTAAAATTGAACAACCCTTGAGGTCCACGGAATAAGCAATTACGGTAAACCTTACTTCACCCTATGTAAATATATAATTTAAAAAATGCCAAAACATACCTGAGACGCAGACGAGTGTCTATACAACGCACACTGTTTGCGGCATGCTCTTGCATATAACGTTCATTCGGGTCAGGGTCAGTTCGGATTGAATATAGCAGTTGAATTCGAGCGTTACACAGCCGAGTGTGACGCGTGACGGCTCAGTTTAATTCAGTGCCCACAAAAAGTGCTAAACGCGCCTAAAGAAGTTTTCACTTCAAAAACTTTTTTTCATATCTCTTTACAGAACTAACAGTCCACAGAACAATGTTGAATTTCCCACATATTTTTTAGGGGGTTCGAAAATAAACTTCTCGTCAAGGATTGACTGCCCCTAAATATTTATAGCCGCGTAATAGCATCGTAGCTGGCAACGTAGCGTGACTCGCGGCAAATTTGTGTGAGTGAAGTTCTAGACGGTAATAATAATCTCAATCGACCCTGTAATAACACCGCGTTGCGTTGGGGTAATAATTCTCTCCCAGTTTAGAATAGATTGATGCATGGCCGTATATTCTGGTCAATGATACGCGCCAGACATGGTCCCTGTTTAGTGACTCTTGTGGTCTTTTAATTGGCCAGTCGATTTATTAGGATATTTCCTATATTATAAAACTATATTTGTACCAGAAAAGGGCGTAAAATTAACTGTTTATCCATTGTTCACGGAGTACTCTGTCTGTATTCCTCTAAACAAATAATAATGTATATAATAACAGTTTTTTTGTTGAGTTTTAATTTTAAGGCCTTATGGTAATTTTTAATTTTAAGCCCTAAACAGTGGGTCTGCTTAAGTTGACAGCATATGGAACATGGAACCGTTTCTTATTATTTAATATACGAAAAAAGTTCCTCTTTATAAAAAGTCAAATTTGAACAAAAATTATTAGCAACAAAAATCTACGGACGTAATTCTTAGCCGTAAAGCTTAATACCTGTTGGGTGTCAGTAACTACCTGAAATAACAATCAATCAGTTATTCCGTCATATTTGACAGTCGTTACAAGTAATTTGATTCATTGTTAATTTTTCCAATTTCTTGAACAATTTACACAATGGGCTTTACGGAACAGCACAAAACTTTCATAATTGAAGCGTATTTTCGAAACTGCGTTAGAGTAAATGGTGAGTGGCAGTGCAATCCGGGTTTGTGCATGGACGATTTTCACGAACATTTTCCTAACGTTGCTTTTATTGCTGGGGATTTTTATCATTGCCTGAAAAGAACCGTGGCTGTGTTTAGGGAAACACGTTCTATACAATACAAAAAAGGAGCAGGAAGACCATCTGTAAGAACAGAAGAACTTGTTGCACACGTTCGTGAAATAATGCAAAATACGCCAACAAATTGTATAAGACGCCTGTTCCAAGAAGTGGGAAGATCTTATGAAAGATGCAGGACTATTCTTAAGAAGCAGCTAAATTTATTTCCTTATAAAATGCAAGTATTTCAAAAAATACAAGCCGCAGATTTTGAAAGACGCAACCAATTCCCACCCAAAATTTATTGGAAAGAAATGATTTATTAGACCCGACAATTTTTTCGGATGAAGCGGTTCCACCTCTCCGGTTATGTGAATTCTCAGAATACATGTAATTATTTTTCTTTTTGTTTCTGTATATTCTTTCTTTGTTAATTTTTTAAACAACAAACATAAATTATTTGTATTTGTCTACTTATTTTATTACTCATTAGTTTGGCATATCATGTCATAATTTTTTTTTTATGATCGAGCACAAGCACTATAGGAAAAATCCTTTAAGGCGCTCTGGGCGGTGTGTGTGCGAAGAAAGCGATTTACGTTTTTCTTGAATCGTTGGACGTTATATTCGGTTGGAAACACGGTCTCAGAAAGGCCGTTTCACAAAGATGATGTCCTCCAAATGAAAGAGTTCTGAAACAATGATGTTCGGGGTGTACTAAGTTGAACCACATAGGGATGGGCGGCAGTGGTTCGTCGTGTGTTTCTGCTATGCATTACTCTAGGTGGAATCAAGCGGGCAATATCTGTCGAACACTTGCCATGGAAATATCTGTAGAAGAGAGTCAAATCACCAACCTGTCTTCGATGTTCTAAGCTGTCGAGTTTCTTAGTCAGCTCGTGGTCGCCGATTAGACGGTGCTTCGGTGCAGAACTCCAGATATGAGAGCAGTATTCCAGTGATGGTCGAATATGGGCTTTATCCCAAGCAGCAGACTGTCGTCTAAATCACGTCATTTTTTGGGATTTTTACGTCTTCGACGTCATGTTACCAAAAAATGACGTGATAATGTCGTCATCATTTTTACGTCAAATAGACGACATAAGTTATACGTCAATATAACGTCGTTTTTTGGACATTTTCTATCAAGCTGTCGTAATGCGCGCGCACGCCATGCCATCGTTCTCACGTTCTCTCTTTGACTCGGCATCGGCCTTTCCGTTTCTTTCTCCGCTCTCCGAATATCCGCCATTTTGCGGAATTTTGTCCTTTTGTGTTTGTTCGTGTTGTAAGTGTAAACTTGTAAATTTTGGTCTAAAAGAAATCATTGTTTGGAAGAATAGTAGGTAAAGATAGCCATATAGCTTCGGTTTGTTCTAGTGCTTGGTCTGAGGTTCTTTCAGTTGTGTGTGTATGTGTGTGTTTTTCACGGCGGCGTGTTAAAGGGGTAAGTAAAACAGTGTAATAATAATAATTTCTAATTATAATGCTGTAAGTTCTCCTTCCGTTGCACAAATTTACAGTGCCACTACTAACTGCCAAATAAATTTAGCTATGCAGCGATTTAAAATAATAATTAATAAAATATTTTTTTTATAGCAGTTCCCATTTTAAATTGAGAAGGACCAACTGAGTACCCTAGATTTTATTAAAGCAGTACGTTGCAATGAAAAAAAAAAGTTAAAACATAACAATTAAGCTTCTCCGTTACTTATTTTTTGTGGTTTTTTTTTTGGTATTTCTCTAAACTTTTCTGTACCTAATCCTAACCTATAACTTGTTTTTTGTTTTAGGAAAAGATGGCATATTATGTCATTGTAGAATGGAAAAATGGTGCACTTTCAGTGGTGTCTAAAATGTGGTGAACACCATTAAAAAGAGAAGCCTTTTGGCCTTCTTACAAAGATCAAAGGATTTTCAATAAATTACTTAAAGAGAAAGAAGTCAACATTGATGAGTCTTGGAAATTGTATAAAATTGGATTTGTCGTGAAAATAATTTAAAAGTCATTTAGGTAAAGTCTTCCACTTAGAGGTCCTGTACTGTGCATACATAAACCACATACACAATTAAATAAAAACAAATTAACAATTTAAGTCAAAACAAATAATTTCTGATAATTTTATACATAAAAAATGTTTTTAGACGATATAGATAAAGCTATAAAAAAATGCAAAGATGCAGAGGATACCTCCAACTTGAATACCGACAAACAAACACTATTATTAAAAGGAACCCAAAACCAAAGCGAATATTAAGTAGTTCCGATGAGGATGTACCAACAACTAAGAAAAAAATTGAACGTCCACCCAATTTAAGTACAATAGAATTAACCCATGGTTTTCTGCATGGTAAGAATTTTAATAACTATATATAAATATATGGCTTGCTAATTTGCCTTTTTTCTGTTTTATTTTTAGACGGGTCACCAACTCAATATATCCATCCTGCAAGGACCCCTAAATATATAGGCATATAAAACTATGTTTCAGAAATATAACTGTTTTAAATTAAATATTGAATCTTTCCCCTTTCTTAGTTAAATTAGGTTTAGGTGTACAGAAAGAAAAAAAAACACATATTACTAAAAAAATTGTATAAGTAGTGTCTCTACTATATAATATACAGGGTAGTGTAACCATGATTGGTTGAAGTATTAAGTAAAATTTATATTTCTACATATTTTAATTACACATAATTATTGCTGTTAAAATAAAGAAAAAATATTTTTAACCTAGGTGTCCCTCTGCAGTTTTTTAACTGTAATCTAATCATCAGTAATCAAGTGCAGTGAAAACGTGTAAAAAAAGTTTTAAATGTTTTGTGCCTAATCCTCTACCCTATCTTGGTTACCAAACTACTAACTGCAGGTTAAGAGCAAACACTAGTGACGCCTTCGCCATTTAGTTTTTTGGTCAATATTTCGTTAGGTACTTCTTTGTTTCATCCAAAAATCGGCTAAATACTCCCCTTTGGGTACCCCTACCTTGGGTACCTTTAAGGTTAAGAAAAATTAATTGATTAACTAATAAGGGCAAAAAACGAAATTTTGTCAAATTTGAGCATATTTCTTTTTCTGCTTTTAATAATTTATAAATTCACACTTTTATTAGGTACGTATAACTGTAGGTAATTGTACCCCAAAGAGTGGTCTTTGGACGATTTTTTGATGAAACAAAGAAGTAACGAAATGGCGAAGGCGTCACTAAGGTTATGGCTGGTAAATTAACGCTTTGATGACGTGATATGTCGGCACTAATGACGTCGTTATAACGACACTAATCACGTCGTTATAAAGTCACTAAATGACTCCCTAGTCACGTCATCGGTCTGTGACATAATCACGACATCCTACCGTCATTATCACGTCATTTTTAAAGTACAGTTGACGTTTAAGATGACGAAAAAGTTACGTCAAATTGACGTCAGTCTGCTGTCTGGGATAGAGTGTCAAAAGTTGTTGAGGTGTATACAACTTTTTGGTACGGAAAAGTCTACCGATCTTCTGAGAAGCTGCCCTGGCGATTGCCACAACGTGATTATGCCAACACATATTTCCTCCCAGGTTGACACCCAGCAAATTAATAGACGAAGTCAGTGGAATTGCGTGTCCTGCCATAACGATATCGGGTTCTGCAATGTTAACCTTCTTAGAAAAAACTGCTGCCTGGGTTTTTTGAGCGTTAAATTCGACTTGGTTACTGTCACCCCAAGACAAAATTTCTTCCAGGTCTTTATGGAGGCGTGATACCTCATGTTGTCTGCAAATATGTGCGTCAGTAGCCGATGTTTGAGATTTCAAAGTAAAAGATGAGATAAGTGTGCTGTCGTCAGCAAAGCTATATATTGGATTTTCTGTTTTCGCTAGAAGGTCGTTACTGTACAGTAAGAAGAGAGTGGGGGATAATATGGACCCTTGAGGAACACCAGCATTGATGGTAAAGGTGTCTGAGAGAAACCCGTCAATCGCCACTTGCAGAGAACGGTCCTTGAGGAAGCTAGACAACCATGAACAAAATATAAATTTGACAAAATATAACCTAGATTTGGTTAGATATAATATTTTCCCCATATCATTGTGAACTAAACCAAGCCCTACGTTTTTTAATCCAAGCCCTCTTTGATGCAAATAATTTTGCTCGCACGGTAGTAGTAGTTAATGGGAGGCTGAGCGTCAAATAAGAAGGCCATTGCGTCCCTTTTTGCCAACCCCATTTTATATCTTGTTAATTTAGCCAGACTATAGGTTTTTATCGGTACGCCATATTATTTTTGGCTGTCCTTTGCTTTCGGTATTGTCACCTATTGCAAAGTTTTACTTAATTATATTTTGTATCCATGGTAATGCCACAACGGCTGACTTGGTTTGACATTTGAAAATTATGAGGTTACCGTTGGCATCAGTTAAAGACCCATACTGTTCAATTTATCTCCAAAATACTTCATTTAATTAAAATTTTATAGGAAACAAAAAATAATCAAATACAAATGGTTACCTAAAAAATATAGTTCGGGAGTCACTGGCGCACGTACTTAAAAACTAGGAGGGGGGGGGGGGGGTCAGCGGGTAAAGAAACCCCTTTTTTTAAATATTTGACAATTCTTTTTTGTTTTTCTTATCTCAAAAGTTGTAGCTCTTTATGTTAAAGCAATGTACCAAATTTGATATTATTATTTTATTAAATACTCAAATTATTCAAGAAAATCAGTTTTTAATCTCCTTTGACGAATCGAACATAAAAGATCAAAAATGAAAATTGAAATTATAAAAATCTTATTATTTTTGCTCAAGGTATCATACCTCTACATCGAAGTTCTATGTCAAAACTTTTGAAGTTTGTATAGTAAAAGGAACTTTAATATTCTGACGTAATAATAATAATAAAGATATTTATTTGTATCAAATTAAAAAAAGGTAGGATTTTGATAAAAAAAATAATTAGAATCCAATCCGACCCTACGATAATGTTTTTTTCATATATTAGATTGTATATTGTTATACATATTTAAAATAAATTTTATATTTTTCTTTATGTTATATTGGCATTTCCAAATTATTTTTATTTATAGTGTTTATGTTGTGGGTAATTCTAAATTAATTTTTTTTAAATAAATAATCTGGTATTTTAGTAGAAATTACTTTATGAATAAAACAATTTAAATGATTTGTTATTTCCAAATTATTTTCATTTTTAGTGTTCATGTTGTGGGTAATTCTAAATTGAATTTTTTCATATAAATAATATTTCTTTAGTAGATATTATGTTATGAATAAAACCATTTAAATGAATTTCACGTCTAAACTCAAGTTTTCTAATATTACGTTGTCAATAGGTTGGAGTAACATTGTCGTATTTTTGAAGACTAGTCGAAAATCTTATACAATTATTTTGTAATATTTTTTTGTTTTTATAATTTATATTTTTGTGAACATCACCATAGCCTAAACCACTTAAAATAATAGAATTTACAAGCCTTAATTTTAAATCAGTATTTAAGTACAATTTCAAATTATATAAAATTTTAAGTTTATCATAAGCATTTTTTTAATGTTTTTTATATGAGCTTCCAAGGTCAAATCTTGATTAAAAATAATACCAAGATTTCAGCGGTTATTACCAACGTTTTCGTATAAGTATTAATAATACTTTTCAAATCAGTGTTGATTATTATTTTTAAATGAATATATTTTGGACCAATTAAAAAGAAAATTTGTATCGTTTTCATTAAGTTCCAAGCCATGATCCTTTTTTACTTTGGACACATTAGAAAGTTCCTCATTTGTCAATGAAATCCCATGCAGATAATTTTTTTATTTTGCGATATATTTGTTTATCATTAGCAAAAGCTAATAGATTACCAATATATCATAGATAAATAAAAATCATATGTCTAAATTATAAATAATACAGATTCTTGGGAAACTCCTTTTAATACTTTTTATGGATTTGAAACATAAAGAAATTCGTTTGAAATTCTTGTAATTTGTGATCTACTTGATAAAAAACTTGCAAACCATTAATAAGTGTTTTTATTAAATCTTATAGATTTAAGTTTTGCAAGTGCTAATTCATGAATAAGAGAATCAAAAGCCTTGGCCAGATCTAGAAAAACGATTTTATAACAAAATTTGATTCCCAATTTTTTTATTTTTAAATTTACATAATAATGTCGTGCTAAAATTTGCTTTGAAACCAGATTGATGGCTAGGTAAAATATTATATTTATCCAAATAATTTATGACTTGAATAGACATAGACATTAAAGATAGTAAAGCAATTGGTCCAAAATCTTTAACATTTTGTGGATTATTTACTTTAGGTATTGGGATAATAATACCACTTTTCCAAATAACTAAACAAAGATTATTTAAAATTAAATGATGATAATAGCATTTAAGCTATTATTGTTCATACAGAGTTCTAACAATCTCAATGAATGGGGTCCTAAAAAATAACCATCTGAGCACAATAAAATAGCCACAAGGCAAATTGAAAACTTAATTCCAGTTTAAATTCTCTTAAATCTCCAATTTGTTTTTATTCGCAACCATAAAAATGGATCCTAAAATATCGACAGTTGAACAAAAAAAAAACCCATTATTCATTCTGTCCGATACAGACTAAAAAAATTCTTTAATTATCGTTTGCTAATAGATTTTTATCAGTTTCACGCTATATTATAACGAATGGGTTAATTGTTCTGACACAATCGCTGTTTTTTTTGCGCTGGATTTATTGCGTATTTTTATTAATTCCATTTTTTTTTTATAGTGATTTTATATTCTATATACACGTAGGAAAAATGTTTGTCCGCCCATCTCTTAGTAATAAGTTAGAATAGTACAAATATGTACTATCGCAAAGCAAACAGAGGTAGGTAGATTATGTTTCCCCCGCTCCATCGTATTGCATCTCGCTCATGGCACTCGCTGGTGGCACACTGCGCCGCTTTGATTCTATTAATATCAAATAAATATTCATTCTTTCTTCTTTCGTACGTTGCCGCCTGAATGAAAGGATCAGGATCAAGCAAAACGCATCGAGCCAGCCAGCCAGCCAGATCCGATGCGATGGAGTGGGGGAAACATAATCTACCTATTTCTGTTTACTTTGCGATACTTCATATTTGTACTATTCTAACTTATTACTAAGAGATAGGCGGACAAACATTTTCCCTACGTGTATATAGGTAAAGTCGCCACAGTGGTTATTTTCCCGTGCGTCATCACTTTCACGTCATCAAAATCGTATGAATCAAATCAAAATTACGAGACGAAAAAAGTCAAAACTAAGTATAAGTTCATAAAATGGACGTGCCTGCCTACCGTTTGACGTAACTACATAATATCCCGAAAAATTATTATTTATTTTAAGTTTTGCCCGGCATTCTCTATTATCTAAAAGAAATTGACAAACAAATGTTATTACATTTAATACCATTTTTAAAGCTTAAAATCTAGAAAAGTTTGGTGTTTTATTGACTATTAAAATCGCAAAAGTCAAATTTTTGACATCCTTTCATTAAAGCGAATTTAGCCACTGCCGTAAACTTTTCAAAGAACTTTCACGGTTAGAATATTTAAAATAAATAAATTGGGTATTATAAAAATCCATAAATACTTACCGCCAAAACATATGGTGGGTATAATTAGCTCTAAAAAGAACTATTTTTAGAAAAAGGAGCAGTTTTAAGGCACACAAATTTACAGAATACGAATTAGATTGGCAGATCAAAACAAGGTTGACAATGACGTTCTAAAATACAACGGTAGTCAACTAAACAAATAAAAAAAGTAATTAATTGAAGTTTATAGTTTTATTCTTGTCTAGCACGTTATATTATTGCGGAATCTTGGAGACGTTCTTTTATGCTTTTATTCAAACTTGTTACTGTAATAAATGAGGATGCAGAGTTATTAACCAGGTTGAGTCCTGATCGGTTGATTGATGACGCACGGGCAAAGATCCACTGTGGCGACTTTAATTGTATAGCACGGCTTATTAAGAGGTTAAGATCTTTTATGTCCTGTACAGTTTTCCTGCAAAGGGTGAACCACGTAAGAAGTTGACAAGGAGGTGTGGGAGGTACTAATTCCTTCCCCGAATAATGGAACCCTCTGGAAGCTTTAGATTTATTATAGTTTCAAACATTTAATGCACATTTTTGACGAAAAAAATTAATCACAAGGCTGGAACAAAGAATTTTTGTTTTCAACAAAAATAATCTATTGAAATATTACTAATATTTATTCAATGAAGATGACACAATCAATAGTTTATAACGTACCGAGGTGGAAAGTGTTTCATTACTGTTGAGAGATTTACGTGGGTAACTAAAAAATCTCGAAACAGGAATGGAATTTCCTACCTAGGTTTGTATACCATTTTATTTACATTCATCAATATTTTGTAACAGTAATAAAATTCGCATATTTAAAATTTTAAAATTCCACAGGTTAATTTTTTAAACATTTAAATAGTTCGTATAATATAAACAATTAGGTACTTATAAATAAGTCAAAAATTAAACAAAATATGTCAAGCAAGTTATAGTAAAGAATACATAAATTGCACTCTACCAGATGCATAGGCGTAGTTAGACGGTCAATACTGGGGGTGCTGAAGTCCAGTGGCGGCTCGTGACATGTTAATGTGGGGGTGCACAAAAAGCCCGCCGCAGGCGAAATGCGCCACAGGCGAAAATTGTTTTAAGACCACGCCCAAATTTGGTCAATAATTTTTAGTAAATATTTTAATGTTATGTTAATAGCAGGTTTAGGTCTTTCAATGTTCTTGACAATCACTTTCTCCTCCAAGGGTAACTTGCTAAAAGATTTTTCAAAAATTCCACGGTGTATTTTATATCCGACGACGCACTCATTGTTTTTTCGTGTTCATTTAACTTTAAACTTTAACTGAATTCAATAAAACCATATTAAACCTTAATAAACAAAAAAAATAGTCAAAATACCGGCTAAAAATTTCCGCGAATTTGAACGACTACGACTGGTTAAATTTAAATTATCAAATTAATGCAGAATTGCAGAACATGAAATACACAAGCTATTATGCCGCTCTCGTATTTTACGAGATTTTTATGATCATAGACCCGCTCTGACAAGTAAATTGGGCATGAACTACACGGTACACGGAGAGAAATTTTGAACAGAATCCGCAACTACCTAAATATACTTGAATTTGTACCAGAATTCGAATGCTTAAAATATTAATATGAAAAATTCATTACATAATATAATGTATATTATAAAAATAGGTTAGTTCTAAAATTAGCCTATATATTGTAAATTTTTTTTTGGGGTGCTAATTTAGATTTCGGGGGTGCTTAGCACCCCCAAGTACCCCCCTAACTACGCCTGTGACCAGATATTAGCAAAAAAGCTGGGATAGTGGAGGAATGTTAAATTCCCGAAAAACAAAAAGTATTTTAAAATATGTGAAAACTATTGTACAGAAAAAAAATAAGAAAAATTGTCTCAGAGACTATATTGTTTGCATGTTTCAGTGATATGAGCAAAAATAAGAAACCGTCTACACTAATTTTAATAAATAACGATTTGTTACTTTAATTGACAATTTAAAATTTTTTAATGTCATTTCATGTTGGTACATTATGAAATTTTTCTATTTTAGCAAGTATTTTATTAAAAAATTTTTAAACAAAACAGCATTTTAATAAAAAAAAATTTATATCCATTTAAATTTTACTCACTTCCTGCCCACGTTTAAAAAATAAGAAATTTACACTGCTGAAACACCACCCAACCACCAAAAGCCTCCGCGCGAAGAAGACCTAACGAGAGATAACCAAGTTAGAATGCTATCCTTTTCAAATCAAACTGTCTAAACAAGGACAGCATGATTATCTGTTTTGGTGTAGTGTTCCATGGCATGATTAATTTCCTTTCAAGAGATAATAAAAATACGCTATGAAAAGTAGTACCTACTGTTATTTAGCACTCAAGAATTCTAAGTTTCAACTTGAATTGAATATTCCTAGAGTTTTTATAACTAATAAAATTATTGTGTACGTCTGCACACCTCACAATATAGTATATCTTTATTTAAAATTAATTTTTAGTCACTAAATTTGCAAATTTCTTATATCAGTTACTAAGGAGTCGATTTTTATTTTAATTCTTTAAAGTTTAAAGTTTTGTGTTAATACCTATAGATCATCTATAGGACGTCTTTGTGTTTTTTTTTAAATCTGCAACGACCAAAATATTACGTTTAAATGTCGAGTCTTTGGTGACGTCAATAGTACGGCATTATAATTACGTCATTATTACGTACCAATTTGGTCGCATGACGTCTGATGACCAATTATCCCCTAAAAATGACGGCATTTTTACGGCAGCTTGCTACCTGGGATATGGAAAACTTCTTTATTACCTATTTTTCAGAAAATTTTATTCCTGATAAAAGTTGGTGAATGCCTTAAAACTATAAATGTATATTTCATATTTTACCAGTGGCTAATAGTAAGGGAGCAAATGCCATTTTATCGAAATTGCCTTAAGAGTAAAGTACCTTAATTAGTACAAATACAACAAAATTTTATATGGAAATGTTTTTGCAAATAAAAAACTTAGTCTAAATACGCAATTTGAGTTATGTGTCTCAATTTTTTTTTTTAATATCTATTTTCCCCTAAACGGTACCTACCTACGCCTCTGGTCGATTTTTTATTTACGCGATTTTAATATAATAATCAAATATCTTAATCATGTGTTTATTATAAAAATGTATTAAGTAGTTGCAAACCTTTTAAAACTTTTCAATGATACTGGTGGGTTTAGATATTAGCGTGTTACACGCATATTTAAACACATGTTAGCCAGCTTTGGTTCTAATAAAAATTATAACAAAATCCAACTCTATTTATACGAGTGGAAATAACTAATAATTAATTTGTCATTTTCACCTAGTACGGTCAACTTCAGTCTTAGAGTAATTTAGAAAAAATGGCATTTGCTCCCTTACAGCCGCAGGTGAAATATAAAATATGCGTTTATAATGAAATTTTAAGGCATGCACCAACTTTTATCAAGAATAAAATTTTAAAAAACGACAACTTGGCGTATTTTGAAAGAATACTTGAATTTACACCCGTATAAGATTGTTTTGACCCAAGAGCTTAAGCCACTGGACCATCGTCGGCGCAGAGAATTTTCTGCTTGGAGTTTAGAACAACTTGAAAGAGATCTTAATTTTGCCAAAAAAGTTATCTTTTCAGATGAAGCTCATTTTTGGTTAAGTGGATACGTTAACAACCAAAATTGCCGTTTTTGGTGTGAAAACAATCCACAACAGATTCATGAGAAGCCTTTGTATCCGCTAAAGGTAACTGTATGGTGTGGTTTATGGTATGGTGGCATCATCGGACAATTTTTTTTCCAAAATGAGGCAGGAGATGAAGTTACAGTGAATTGTGAACGATATCGACAGATGTTAAGAAATTTTTTGTGGCCAAATTTAGATGCACTTAATTTGGAGGATATGTGGTTCCAGCAAGACGGTGCCACATGTCACACTGCTCATGAAACTATCGATATACTGCAAGAAAAGTTTGACGAAAGGATAATTTCAAGGAATGCTACTGTTCAGTGGTCTCCAAGAAGCTGTGATTTAACTCCTTTAGATTACTTCTTGTGGGGCTATTTGAAATCTAAGGTTTAAGAAAACAGACCACAAACATTTGATGTATTAAGGTTGAACACTGAACCCTGCGTTCGTTAGATCACGCCCGATTTATTGCATAAAGTCATCGAAAATTGGGTTCGTCGAATTCGCTCGTGTACACGAAGTCGCGGAGGACATTTAAACGATGTGTTATTCAAAACATAAATGTTATCGACTATACTTTAAGATAATATAACACGTTTTGTTGTATCTGAAATTATTTTAATTTTATTTTATTTTGAAATCATATCGTTCTTATTGGGAAACCCTTTACTTTCTGGAATTGATGTTTCCCTCGTATATCAGATTCCTAATTTGATTGTCCATTAGCCAACAGAAGACATTATAATTAAATGTTTCTTGAAATTCTATCTCTTTTGTAACATAAGGATTTTCATTGGCCCAATAGTGATTATTACGTCGCGTCGGTTAAAAATGCCTTCTTTCGAACATTTTGACTCATCGGTCCATATAATTTTGATTAAAAAATTTGGTTCCTCCCGTGTACGTATTAGTGACACCTCGCAAAACTCCACTCTTTGCAGGAAATCTTGAGGTTTAAGAGCTTGAACCTTAGTAAACTTGTAGTTATGTATATTATTTTTAGCCAACATTATGTGCACAGAATTAATTGTTAAGCCTAAATCTTCTTTTGCGCTACATATAAAAGAGTATGGACATGCATAAACGTATACCAATACATTAAGTTCGTTTCCTTCATTCGAAGTTACTGGTCTGGGCCAAATTTATTCGTTCTTTTAATGTTAAACTAAAATCTCCGAAATTGTTCTGGATTCGAATAAATTTCCCGATATCCATTTGTAAATTTGGTCAGATTTCATTAAATTTTCTACACGTGCTGCCTATAATCTTATCACACTGAATAAATTATATCTGCCTTTGAATAACTGTTATGATCTTCCATTGTGCCGCCAACTTAAAATTATAAACGAAGGAATGTGACTTCTTTTAAATAAATGGTTGCCATAAAGCCTAACCATTAGATTATTGTTTTCATGGTCTATTAATAAACTCGTTGAAAATTACCTGCATGTTTTAAGAAATTTCGTGAAGAAATACTAATAAATCAAAAACTTGAAGACATAGCTATAAGCAAGGTTTATATTATTAAAAAGCTACTTTTATTGGCTTTTCAAATCACTAATATAATAAGGAGTATCTCATATAAAAAAATAGATTTTCGTCCATTTTTTCAAGTAACCTACAAAAATATATTTCTGGGCCACTCTGTACAATTGAACTAAGATATAACCAAAAAAATCAAATGTGTAAAGACATTTTTTAACTGTGCGTAAAATTTTAACGTAGTAATGTTTTAGAGTTTGGAGAAAACAGATTTATTAAAAGTTATGTTTTCGTTAAAAAAAATTACAATTGATTAATACATAAAAAAACATTTTGCAGATAAGTATAGGGTAATATTCAGAAAAGTTACTTAGGACATGTAGAATCTGCGAATTAAAAACAACGCCGCATTACCGTTTTCTATAAACGTCTAATATTCCATTCACCATGAAACACCCTGTACATAGTTGAACATAAAATATATTATTAACCGGACACAAATTTTTAAAAATAGTACATTATAATCAAACATAAAAAGTATAATTTAAAGAAATAATTCACGCTTGGAGTCGAAAGTCGTCAAAGTTAAAGAAAGAAGTAATCATATTTAGGGACCATATTTGGACACTATCTGTGTGATATGTATACAAAAAATGCAGAATGCATGTATAAGGTTTACATGTGGTATACGACGTAGAGAGAGAGAGCTACGCAGAAACTGAGGCAATTGGGTTGATTGATCATGTTTCAGAGATGAACTTTGCACTCTCTGTCTTTCTTTTATAAAATAATTAAATTTAAAAATCCACCTTACCTCTTTAATAAGCTTAAATTTCGCACCAATGTACATAATGTAAATATCCGCAGTAGGCATATTCTAACCATTCGCTTTTATAGATTGCTTTAGAGATTGTTCAGCTATAATATTGCGTCACTGATTAACAGACGTTCCCTTCTCTCACCACATGCTCTTTCCTTTTTTTGCTGTATATAGTGTACATTATAATTTATCAACTGTTATTTCAAGTAAGTAGTAGTAATTGAGGGGAATTTCCGAAACCTGGCAAGCAGACTTACGATGATCCATTTTGCCTACTCCTCTTCCTCCACTCACTACCTTGGCCTTCGCCATAACGTCCTTACATCCTTATGAAGGCAAGTAGGTATGTCACTTCAGGCCAGGGCCAAGATTTCCTTCTTTTGGAGAACCGCAGATCCTAGCACTTGATGGCTAAGTCTTCCCAGGGCCTCGCAGGTGCCCGGAAAGTGCAGCGGGGTCTCTTCTTCCTCCAGGACTCCAACGCAGATTGGGTCCTTCTCTTTGACACCGATCAGTGCTAAATGTTTTCTCAGCTTGCAGTGTCCTGTCAGTATCCCAATTAAGGCGTTTAGGATACATCGTCTTCTGTTTTAAATTCACTACAATCTAGCCTTGCTTGACCAAGCTATGAAGTCCTTAGCTTGTCTGTACCCCTGAACCATCCGCCATTGCTCCTTGGAGCGGCGTTCAGCACACTAGTTTAGTGCATATACTACCTGCTGTTTAGTTATTCCTATGGCCGGCTCAGCTCCACGTCTGTCAATTTCAACTGCCATCTCGTCGCCTTGAATTCCCTGGAAACCAGACCAGGTTAATCTCTTTCCTCCTTGAAAGTCTCTCCAAGGCATCCACACATTCGCGGACAAGATTGGTTGTGACCCTTGGTACACAGGTGGCTTTTAAGGCAGCTTGGCTGTCTCAGACCTCTGCTTGGAGGACTGTCATGAGCCGTCCCAGTAGATAGCTTTTATTTTAAGTAAAATGTAATTTGTATTGACTTAACTAGCAACCATGTTTGCATGATAGTTTCACCTATTGTGTTGAAATACGCAACAACTGGATTTAAATTTTTGTGTTTTTTTTACTCAGCAAGAAAAATAGAACCATGGCCAATTACGATAATCGCGGTTTAGGGTGCAAGATGATGGACTATTGTAATAATGTGCGTGGCAGTGCAACACATGCTATATTGTAAGAGTTGGAAATATGAACAGATAAAAACACTATTAAACTAGCTGTAATAATAATAAAATGTCTGCTTTTATTTCGCTGTATTTATTTCCAGCATCAAGAACTTCATACTGGTATCCCTTTTACGAAATCAATAACACATTTCTATATTTGAACAACATTGGCAGTGTAAAGGTATCTGTTATTGTTATATCTCCCTATTTTTTGCTAAACTCATATTTTTTTGCCTAAAGCGCTCTATTTATTGCGAATCAGCTAGAGCACCTCATGTATGTTAACAATAATATATTGTGTATTAACAAAATTGGTTTCAATTTTAAATGGTATATACCTTTACCAGATTTTAATACTTACTGACTTATACCTATTATTTATAATAACACTTTTTTGAGAACATGATACCAAGAAATTAGCAGACATAGTTTTATTGGCATCGCTATTTAAATTACAGGTATAACTTTTTTTAAATTTAATCGTGTCGCCCTGAATAAGTAGGTAGGATAAGACAAACGTCCCAACCGTAGTGCAGCAGAATAATGTATTTTTTATAAATTTCTTATTAGTAAAGAATTATAAATTTATTTTAGTTTCGCACAGTGTTGCCAATCGGCGGACTTTAGTCCGATTGTCGGACTTTTTTTAAGGCTATGGACTTTTGTCGGACTTTGAAACTATTTCGGACTTTTTGATACCTGACTAAAATATGCTAAATTGCAAATTTGGAAATAAAATCGGCAGGTAACTTATTGTTTATTTACCAAATGTTGGGTTGTCTTATTACTTATTACATTAACTTTTTTATTATTGTTTTCTTTTGTTATTAAAAAGTAAATGTTTATAGAATTATCAGTCTTTTTCATTATATAATATAAACAGTAAAAAATAAATATCACATATGGCGAATGCGCCAGACGAAGCATTTTCATTTCGACGAGGACTAAATCGGACTTTTTCGTGCCACTGGGCGGACCTTTTCATCTAATGTCATTGGCAACACTGAGTTTCGCATAATTATCAACGGTGCTGGACGTATAATATACATTTTTTTATATGTCCTAAAACTTACAGGTATGAAAAATTACATACAGGGCTACACAGTAAGACGCACCCAGTCAACACACAAACAAATAACATCAAAACAATATAAAAGTTACGACACAATCATGATTTTAAAAAAATAAATAATACAAACTAACGTGTAGAGCAACAAAAAGGTACTGAATGTTGACAGAGGAATCAGATGGTGACTGAAAAAACCCAAACAAGAGCAAAAACCATAATGAGAAACGAGTTTGCAGTCCCAGAGTCGAAAAGAAAAAGGGTGGTGTATAATAAAGATCATTCCTTAAAAAGTTTAATTGCAGAAACGTAGTTACGGTAGGCGGTGTAATCTTGTTTATTAAGATTTCTTGGAGACCTTGACTGTGACAAAGCTATCTCCAAATTCTCAAGAATGTCCAATCTTTTCCCTTTATTTTGGTGGTGTAAGGCTTGAAAATTGGACTGAACATTAAAATTATGTTGAGACACTTTAAGATGTGTTCCAAAAGCTGATTTATTATCGTGTTGTAATCTGCTTGATCTCAAATGTTCGTTAATTCTTGTTTGTCGTCCCGTTTGTCCTACGTATTCTGCTGGACAAGAGTCACAAGAAAGCAAATAAATGCCGTTTTTATACAACATTTCCAGTTTGTCGTTAAGCCTTGAAAACAAGCTTGAAACAGAACCAACTGATTTATAGCAAATAAAAATATTATTATTAAGGTTTTTTAAGGAGCGGCCCATAATGGTTGATATAATTCCAAGGTAGGGGATGGAAACGAATTTCTTAGTTAAAAGCTTTTCAGCACTCTTAAACCTAGTATAGGCGTTCTCACATAAATTGCGTCGAAGTTTTCTTTGGAAATTGTTGTTTATCATATGAAATGGGAAACCATTTTTAAGTGCCATCTGAAAAATAATGTTTTTTTCCTTCCCAAAAGATTTTTTCTTTATTGGAATAGTGAAGAGACGGTGAAAATAGGTATTTAGAGCCGATAATTTTTGAGAAAAATGTGACAGTATGCAAAATGAAAAAATGTCTAGATTTTGATTTCTGTAGATTCAATGACAGGTTTTATAAACAAGTTGACGGTCTACCAATGGGATCTTCGTTGTCACCTCTGGTAGCTGAAATCTTCATGATCCACTTTGAAACAAACCTTATTTTTAATTCCGGCCACCATCTTGTCAAGAATATATCATTTTGATACCGCTATGTAGATAACACCTTGGTTGGTTGGACGGGTACCATGGATGAACTAAATTCATTTCTTTCTTTTCTTAACAGTCTTCACTCAAACATAAAGTTTACTATGGAAGTTGAATCTAATAACACCTTAAATTTTCTGGATCTCACTTTGGAAAGAAAAGACAACACAATAGATTTCAGTATCTTCAGAAAATCCACACAAACTGACCATATAATACCTTGGGACTCCTGCCACCATTTTTCTCAAAAATTATCTGCTCTAAATACCTATTTTCACCGTCTCTTCACTATTCCAATGAAGAAAGAATCTTTTGAGAAGAAAAAAAACATTATTTTTCAGATGGCACTTAAAAATGGTTTCCCATTTCATATCATAAACAACAATTTCCAGAGAAAACTACGACGCAATTTATGTGGGAACGCCTATACTAGGTTTAAGAGTGCCAAAAAGCTTTTAACTAAGAAATTCGTTTCCATCCCCTACCTTGGAATTATATCAACCATTATGGGCCGCTCCTTAAAAAACCTTAATAATAATATTTTTATTTGCTATAAATCAGTTGGTTCTGTTTCAAGCTTGTTTTCTAGGCTTAACGACAAACTGGAAATGTTGTATAAAAACGGTATTTATTTGCTTTCTTGTGACTCTTGTCCAGCAGAATACATAGGACAAACGGGACGATCTATTCAAACAAGAATTAACGAACATTTGAGAACAACCAGATTACAACACGATAATAAATCAGCTTTTGGAACACATCTTAAAGTGTCTCAACATAATTTTAATGTTTAGTCCAATTTTCAAGCCTTACACCACCAAAATAAAGGGAAAAGATTGGACATTCTTGAGAATTTGGAGATAGCTTTGTCACAGTCAAGGTCGCCAAGAAATCTTAATGAACAAGATTACACCGCCTACCGTAACTGCGTTTCTGCAATTAAACTTTTTAAGGAATGATCTTTATTATACACCACCCTTTTTCTTTTCGACTCTGGGACTTCGAACTCGTTTCTCATGATGGTTTTTGCTCTTGTTTGGGGTTTTTCAGTCACCATCTGATTCCTCTGTCAACATTCAGTATCTTTTTGTTGCTCTACACGTTAGTTTGTATTTATTTATTTTTTTAAAATCATGATTGTGTCGTAACTTTTATATTGTTTTGATGTTATTTGTTTGTGTGTTGACTGGGTGCGTCTCACTGTGTAGCCCTGTATGTGATTTTTCATACCTGCAAGTTTTAGGACATATTTTATATTTGTTTACTGACGTTAATTATTTTCAAACATTTTTAAAAAAATTTTATTACATAACATCATGTTCTTTACTTACAGCTGCGCCCTGATGATGGCTTATGTGAGCCGAAACGCGTAGGCAATTATATTATATATGTAAGAAGGTAGAAAGGACTTTTCTTCCCCAACACCTTTAAACTATCTAAACAATGACCCTTCTAGAGAGCAGCCATAACTTCGTTAAGGTCGTTACGCTGCCAGTTTTTTCTTTGGTGTCGAAAATCTATTTTTTATTACAAATTATTGAATTTTTTTCAACTTCTCCTAAATATCGTCCAGCGCCGAGCAACCGCACGGTTCCCCAATCCAAAATTGCCACCCGGTGCGTCAGAAATCTTTGAGAACGTAATTAAACCCAAACGCTGAATTGAGGTATTGACAACAATTTGTTGGCTACAACTGTACATTGATCAGACATCATCGGCGCCGAGCTACGTTTACGGTTCACTAATCTGGACATAGCTCGTGTGCGCTATTGTGTCGCCAAAACGCAGTAGAAAAACTCGACGATTGCAGTTAATAAACAAGGACAGCAACAATTTTAAATTAATAATTATTTAACGACCGCACCATATAAAAATCTAAATATTCTTTACTTCAATATTATTCTTACAAATATTTCTATCAAAAGTGCAAATAAGAAAATTATCAAGCCATAAATAAACGGGGGGTCTAAATCGCAAATAAAGTCAGCCAACACGTCTGCAAAACAAAATTGGGGATTAATTGTTTTTAAAATAAAAGGTACCTACGGTAAACGGCACTATTTGTAACTGTAACAAAATCAATACACTTTTGCTTTCTAAGGGTCATAAAATATGGATCAGACCTTTTTTGTTTAGGTAACTTGTAACAGATGTTGTTTTGTCTCCCGGGGTGTTTTTATTTTGTGGTACTTGAGAACAAAGATTGGACATTATTATGCACTAATAATGCCATCGTATAAAAGTAAATAATAATCTGCAATGCTAGGTAAAAAAATGGGGGAGGGTTAAGGGACATATTTTAAATGGCAATATACAAGCGAAGTTATTAGAAAGGGATATAATTATTTGATATGATGTTGCCTGTAGAACGTTATTTTAGAATTGGTGTACATCAAACGGTCTGATGGGTTTTTACTAAAAAGAATGTCCGACAGCAGGAATGTCTTAAGTGACCACTGCTGGGGGGATTTGTTTTTGGGGGGGGGGGGGGGGGGGTAAAGTGTCACCATTACAGTCGCAGACGTAATTGGTAACAAAAGGTAAAACAGCATTACTTATTATTGTCGCAGACATAAAAGGTAATATCTTAGAAATGCATCACCATTCCGTGGCAGACAGATGTTAGTGCAAACGGGCTAAATTATGGGAGACAGGCCATCTTACACTAAGTTTTATTAAATGCAATAATTAGGGATTTTATTCTTTATATTATTTAAAGTACATTGATTAAATTGTTTATAAATTATATATGATGGCAAAAATGCTTTTTTCTACTGACGTTTTATAATAACCTCTTTTCGATTGTCATTATGGTTTTTTAATAACCTTCTTTTAAGCGCAGCGTGCTTAAAAAACTTTTAAGCACATTACCAGGAGCAACGTGCTTAAAAGTAACGCAGGTAATTATTTACAATTAAAACGTAACCACAGACTAGGTATAATTTAATATTTTTTGGCAAGTGTTAATGAAACATAGGTAATAAAATGTTAGTAAAATTAAGTTTTCTATTATAAAACCTCAGTAGAAAAAATATTGTATACAATTTAGTACGAAACAATGTCTTTTAGTCACTTTGACGTGTTGTCCAACTCGGCTTTGCCTCGTTGGACAATTTCACGTCGCGTGCCTAAAAGACACTCATTTCGCAACTTATTGTATAAATAGCTATTATAATAGATTGATTGTTTTTAAAACATCTTTAATTTTCATTTACTGGCAGCAGAATACCGCATCATTGGCAAACCGTCAGATTAAAAGTTAAGCTAAGAAACTCTTTAAACCTGACATACCTTTACCGTTGTATAAACTTTAAAACAACCTAAATATAAACACAACGTAGACAGTGACATACCACAAGATTTAACCATTACAGCTAGAGATTTCTACAGGTGATCAACACACCATGGGTCAGTTAGTTTCAATGACTTACACTACTTATACTTAATATCACGAATAGTCTCGTTTTAAAACAGATGACAGCGGTTATTTGTCATCGATCAGCTGATATTGGGACATAATAATATCCCTAGATTTGTAGCGGACCGTAATGAGCCCAAACACCGAGTTATAAACTGCTTTTTTGTTACATTTAATTGTAAGTACCTACAATTATTATTCATTTGACCAAAAATTTAGATACAGGTTAAAAATTTTTAATTCTTTTTCATTAGGGATCATAATTATTATTAATGTTTGCCTTGCTCGTTAGTTGATTTCATCGATAAGTAATAAGTTTTATTTCATCTGAACGCAGTTTTTGTCGAAAAGTTAGTTTGTAAAATTTTTGTTCTTAAAATGTTTGTTCGTTAAGGTTAGGTTTCTAATGTATAATTTTTGCATTTTACATTATCTAGATATCCTTTTCTGTTTCAAGAAAAATAAGTAGAAATTAAGTATTTCCCTGACTTAGGTAGGTAGGGGAGGGTTGGACAAAACCGGGTAGGTTGATAAAACCGGGTATCGCCCAGTTCTACCAAATGCCAAAACAGCTTTCCATATTATTAACGTTTAAAAAGCAGCTATTTGATTTTGAAGGAATTATTTTTATTATTGTTATTATTATTATTATTCTTCTTCTTCTTTTTTTCTCACTTAATCTTAATCAAATGGTGTTTCTTTTCTGGGATGACGGGCTGTACCAAGTCGTCTCAGAGTCTATTGCTTGAATTGAGGAATGATCGCACTATATTGCACGTTTTAAGGATGACAGACTTTTGTATGTTTGTATGGATATTTGGGTCGAGACCGAGTTCCTCAAGATGTGTCTTAAAGATGTATGGGGTGATGCCTGTGGTTGAAATGGTGAATGGTATGATCGTTACTTTTTTCTGTTTCCAAAGTCTCTGAACTTCCATGGCTAATTCCGAATACTTTGCTATTTTCTCTCTATACTTTGTTTGAATGTTGGGGTCGTTAGGTATGGATATATCTATAAGATAGGTGATTTGTTCTTTTTTGTTTTGGAAAACGATGTCTGGTCTATTACATCTTATTATCTTGTCTGTATGGATTTCTACGTCCCAGTACAGTTTGTATTCGCTGGTATCTATGATGGTGGTTGGAGAGTATTTGTAGTATGGTATTTCCTCTGTTATTAGTTTGTAGGTCTTTGCGAGTGCCTGGTGAATGATTTTTCCTGCCATGTTGTGTCTTTCGGTATACTGTGTGCCTGCTAAGATTTTGCATCCACCAGTGATATGGTCTATGGTTTCTGTATATTGGTGGCATTTTCTACATGTATCAGTATGTAAGTTTGGATCTTTAATTATGTATTTCTGATAATTCCGAGTGGTTATGACCTGATCTTGTATTGCGAGAAGAAATCCTTCTGTCTCAGGGAAAAGTCTTCCATCTTTAAGCCATTTATAGGAAAGTTCTTTTGATATGTGGTCGTGCTCTATGTTGTATCTATGTTTTCCATGTAGCTGCTTTGTTGTCCATAAATTAAGACTTTCTTCTATATTTTTTGTTGGATTATATGTGTCCGTAGGATGATTGGTCGTGGATAGATCAAGGGGTGTATAATTTTTGTCAGCTTTACAGACTGATTGGTGAAGGGATGCTTGTTTACCAAGGAAGAATTTCCGAAGGTGTTGGATTTGTTTTGTGTGTAAAGCTTGAATATCTATCATACCCCTTCCTCCTTCTTTTCTGTTGATTGTGACTCTTTCTTTACATGAGTTGGGATGGTGTTTTCTATGTCTGGTAAGCTCTGATCTAGTGAGGGTATGGATACTTTCCAGATCTGTTTGGGTCCATTTGATTATACCAAAGGAGTAGGTAAGTATTGGGATGGCAAATGTGTTGATGGCTTTGAAGAGGTTACGGGAATAGAGTGAAGTTCTTAATATGGCTACTAATCTTTGTTTGTATTGTTTCTTCAATTGTGTTTTTATATCTGTGTGGTTTATTTTAGTGCTTTGTTGGAATCCTAGGTATTTGTATGTTTCGTTTTCTGTCATGTTGTCTAAAATTTCATTGTTTATGGATTCTTTGTATTCGCTTTCTTTCCATTTACCTTTTTCGATATGTAGTGCTTTGCACTTACTTATTCCGAATTCCATTTGTATGTCTGTTGTAAATGTTTCTGTGATCTTGAGCAGCCCTTTTAGTTGTGTTGGTGTTGGCGCGTAGATTTTTATATCGTCCATATACAGTAGGTGGTTGATTTTATGTTGTACTGTTTTTTGATATTTTATGTTAAAGCCGTATTGGGAGTCATTTAGTGCATTTGAGAGTGGATTTAGGCACATACAGAACCATAAAGCACTTAGCGAATCACCCTGGAAGATGCCTCGTCGGATGTATAGTTCATCTGTCTGTACGATTTCTGATTCTGAGGTTATGGTAATTTTTGTTCTCCAGGTTTTCATTATTTCCGTCAAGAATTGTTTGATTTTTGTGTCTATTTTGTAGATGTCTAAGATTTTTGTTAACCAGCTATGTGGTACAAAGTCGAAAGCCTTTTTATAGTCTATGTAGCAGGTGTGTAGATTTCTGCGTTCCTTTTCGGTCTGTTTAAGGATGATCGTATCTATTAATAGTTGTTCTTTACACCCCTGACTGAATTTTCTGCAACCTTTCTGTTCTTCCGTAAGTATGTTATGTTTTGTTAGGTGTTGGTCTATCTTTTTACATATGGTGGCTGTTATTATTTTGTACAGTGTAGGAAGGCATGTTATAGGTCTATAATTGGTTGGATTCTTTGTTTCTGCATTTTTCGGTTTAACATATGTATTGCCTTGTGTCAGGAATTTTGGGAATGCGTTTGGGTCTTGAATAATTTTGTTTATTTCTCTGGTGAGTGCTTCATGTGTAGATGTGAGCTGCTTATACCAAAAATTTTGTATTTTATCTGTTCCTGGGCATTTCCAATTGTGGGTATGTTTTATGGTCTCTGAAAGTTCTTCTTGTGTGATGTGGTGATCCATCTGTGTTTGTATGTGCTTGTATCTTTCTGTTTCGATTTTGATCCAGCTATGACTGTCGTTGTGTTGTATGGGTGTTGACCAGATGTTTGACCAAAAATCTGTTAGTTCCTGTTTAGTAGGTATCTCATTTATAGGGTTATTTCCTTGTGATATTATGGCTTTATAGAATTGCTTTTCGTTTCTGTAAAATGCTAAGTTGGTATCTTTTCTTTCATTGGACTGTTTATATCTGCGTAGTCTGCCGGCGTAGACAGCAAGTTTTTGTTTCATGGTGTCGAGAATTTCTGATTCTGTTTGTGCTGGGTTAATCTTCATTATTTTCGTTATAGAATTTATTATCTTTTTAGATTTGTTGCCATTCTTGTGTTGGGTCATATGTCCTATATCCCTTCTTAGGTTTTTTATTTTATTTTCTATTCTGATTTGCCACTTTGGTTTATGTTTTTTCCTTATTTTTCCTGTTTCCTGTGGGATTTTTTGGCCGTTATGTCTGATTATTGTGACTGCTGCTGTGTATATAATTGTGTGAATGTCTTCTAATGTGCTATTGTTTGTTAGATATTTAGAGATTAAAATGTTAGTTGTTTTGATAATTTGGGAGGTATAAGGCTTAAATATTAATCTTGGAATAGGACTTCTTAAGTTTGGGTTTGTTCCTTGCCAATATGATAGGTTCATTTTCATTTCCTCCTCTAGTCGCGAGTTTTCGTCCATTATTGGGTGTATAGGCGATTTAGGTGGTCGGTCCATTTCTTGTCTTTCGTCAGTGGTCTCTGTTGTGTGCTCGGGTATGGGATGTGGCAGCGTATGTGTGTTTTCGCTATTTACTATTTCTTCCATGCCAGTTTCAATATTTGTGTCTTTACTGTTATCACTGAGCTCACGGGCAACTTCCTTTTTTATTAGTTCTAGTTCCATAGCTGTAAGTCTATTGTTCTTTAAGATTACTCTTTTCTGATCTATAAGGCGTTGTTCCGTTACGGTTTTTGACAGTTCTGGGTACTCTTTGAGGAAAAGTGTGTGCAATTCAAGTCTGTATCCTGTTTGGATTGTTTCCAATTTTGTTGCTTTGTAGTAACAACGCATGACAGTTCGATTCATTTGGTCATTCCATGTCATTCGTTGTCGTGTAGTGCCAGCTTTCGTGGTTGCTGGGAGTCCAGGCAAAACACGTTGGGCTGGTGTACCATTTATTCTTTGGTCGGATCTGTTGATGGGGATATTGTGGTTTGTATTGTATTCTGGGTTAATGAGTTCAAAATGTCCTGCTAATGGGTTGCCGATCAAAAGCAGATGTATAGTTGCAGCATGTTTTGATTTGTTTATAATTGTTGGTTTGGTTCGTATTATTATCTTTTTTGTTTTTGTTGTTCTATTTTTCGAGTAAACATGAAAATTTAATTTTAATATCTCTGATAACGCTAAGATCTCCAAACTTGTTCCATATGTTGTTGTTTTCATCATGTGGGAGTAGTAATTATCTATATTACTTAATTCATTGCTTTCGATTAATGCGAATGATTTCAGTTCTTCCCAATGTTGTTTAATATAGTTTATAGAGTTCTTTCTTAATTCTTTGTGTCTATCTTGATGACCATGTAGGTATTGACTTACTGCTCTAAAAAGACAACTTCCATCTCCAACAATATCCGATCTAAGGAAGGTTATTGTTTCTTGGTACTGATCATGATCAAAATTAACTGTGTCGTCGTCGGTTTGGTCGAGCAATAGATTCCCACGCCGTTCTCGACCGCTACGGCGCTCGTCCGAGGCGTGTCCTTTTATTATTATTATTATTATTATTATTATTATTATTATTATTATTATTATTATTATTATTATTATTATTATTATTATTATTATTATTATTATTATTATTATTATTATTATTATTATTATTGTAGGTAATAGTAAGTAAAATTATGTTACTATAATAGTTAAAATAGCTAACCATATTAGTATGTAATAGGATAGCGAACAAATATATAATTCTATTTTCTGTGTCTACGTACCTTACATAAGTGAAAGTAATATTTGATATTACTATTATTATTGTTTGTATGACAATAAAATAAAGTGTTTAACATAAAGTTAGCCTACATACAAGTTTAGAAATGTAACTGTATCAATAAATTGCATTTTAACAAACGAATTCCATAAAAACCACTTTTGCGTCTACGTACCTTACGTAAGTCAAAAACTGTTAAAGTATGGTTTCCACTGACAGAAAAATTTAATCCATGGCTAAACTAAAGCTTTTAACTTTATGTTAGCCTACATACAAGTTTAGGAATGTAACTGTATCATAACCAACAAATTCTATAAAAACCGTATTTGGGTCTTCGTACCTTACGTTAAGTCAAAAACTGTTAAATTAGGGTTTCCATTGACAGAAAAATTAAATCCCTAGCTATATTGAAGCTTTTAACTTTATGTTAGCCCACATATAAGTTTAGAAATAATGTAATTGTATCATAACCAACAAATTCCATAAAAACCACTTTTGGGTCTACGTACCTTATGTAAGTCAAAAACTCAAGTAGGGTTTCCACCAGAAAAATTAAATCCCTGGCTATATTGAAACTTTTAACTTTATGTTAGCCACATACAAGTTTAGAAATGTAACCGTACCATAGCCAACAAATTCTATAAAAAACATATTTGGGTCTACGTACCTTACGTAAGTCATATATGGGGATTTTCTTGACAGTGAATGTAATAACTTGAATTCAATTAGTTTATGTTGAACTGTAGGTATTTTGCCTATAGGTATAATCTGAACAAATAAAACAAAAAAAAATCTGTTCTAAATATGAGTGACAGAATCCTATTTTAAGTTGTGTTTCAGTTAGTTTAGTATTTTTAAGGTTTGGATATTTATAATATTATAAACTTTTTAAATCTATTTTGACACTTTATCTTTAAATCTTATAGAAATTCATGCTTATTATTACCTACCTTAAATTATAATAATTATAAAACAAAACTTTCAAAAGAAATTATTAGGTACCTATTACTTATTATTTGGCAATATTAAAGCGGTAGAAACGATGAGGCTATTGCATAAATTGTTTTAGAAGGTATCACATGTATAATTTTCAAGTCCGGTCCTGTAATTCATGCCAACTTATAAAAATTTAATAGACCAAAATTGACAGAGTGTCACGTGACTTTGCCCCCATCTTGCGAGAGTATTCAAGATTTTTACTATAGCAATTCTATTTAAGTGTCTTAAAAAACCGAAAAGTAATAATTTACATTACAAAACCGCCAAGCAAGTTAAGAAAACCTGCAAGTCCTGTAAAAGTATCTCGTTAACAAAATATTGGCTGTTAAAATTAAAAGAAAACAAACAATACCGTTCTTATATTATTATTATAGCCCCGTATATTCTAAAATAATATAACGTAGCAAAAATTTAAAAAATATTATCAAGAATTTCCATCCTTATTTTACCGCATTTTTTTAATGAATTTAGTTTGGTGATTTAATCAATATTTAAGTACTCATTTGCCAAACAAATTACATTTTCATAAAGAAAATTTTATCGTTAAAAATTGTTTCAGGCACATAAAAAATATTTCGCAAAAAGATCGACAGACGCTTAACAAGAAAACCATTATTCAATCTGTCCGAAACAGAACGAAAAAATCTTTTAATTTTCCTCGGTAATAGATTTTTTTGTATGATTTGTACTTTATAAACAAATGGGTTAATTGGATAACGATATACTGGGTGATTTGCAAAAGTGGATATAACTTTTTTAATTTAAATAATATAAAGTTTAAATGTAGGAATTATATTTGAGGGGATTAATGCCATTTTATTATAACTTGTATTATTATTAGTATTGTATTTATGTCTGCTGTATGAGAGGAGAGTTAGAAAGGTAACTAATTGTAAAGGCAGGGACACTAAAAGTTAACCTGCTCCGAAGTGTGTATGGGTTAGCGTTAAAAAGTACATAGTTTGTACAAAATTCAGAATCAATAAGGTTATTTACTATCTTATAAACAAAGAAGATATTAAAACACTGCCTTCTGAACCTCAGCGATTGCAAGCCATAAAATAATAAATTCTCATTATACAAGTAAAAGTGCCTATGTCTATTGTAACGAAAGTTAAGAGCATTAATAATTTTTTTTTGGACACTTTCAATTCGATCTATATATTTGTGGTACATCGGATTCCAAACTGTTGACGAGTACTCCAGGACACTTCTTGCCATGCTGCAATATAAACTGATTAAAGATGCCGGGCTCTTAAAGCCCTCGGTAGTTCTTAGGATAAATCCTAACATGCGCAACGCCTTTCGAATGATATCCTCTATGTGGGACTCGAACAACAGTTTGGAGTCCAAAGTAACCCCCAAGTCTTTAAACTCATTAACACGTTTTAATTGTGTATTGTTTAAACTCAAAACCATATTAGGATTTCTTGAGAGGTTTAACTTTGAAAAGACAATATAGTGACACTTATCAATATTTAAATGCAGTCGATTCAGTGTGCAGTATTCAGAGAGTCTGTTTAAGTCCGCCTACAGGTTCACTATATAAAAAAGCGAAATAATAACAGTTGAGATCCTAAGGTCATCAGCATATAAATAGTACACACTGTTAGAGTCCGGAAAACAGATCCCTATATCGTACAAAAATAATACGGAAAGCAAAGGACCCAAATGTGAATCCTGCAGGACTCCAGAGGTCACACCCAAGCAGACCGACCTTGCTCCATTTATTGCTACATACTGAGTTCTATTTTGCAAATAATTATTTAACAGATCGAGAAGCCTGCCCTGCACCCCGAAGTTTTACAGCCAAAGTGGGGTGATGGACCTTGTCAAAAGCTTTGGAAAAGTTGGTATAAGCAGCGCAGACATCACGACCATTATCCATTGCCTCGTAGGTTCTCTGAACGAAGGGAACAATGTTAGTCAGAATGGATCGACCCCTATAGAAACCATGCTGGATATTGTCAATTTTATTTTTAATTTGAAAAAATGGGAGCTCCAAAATAACAGATTCGAAAACTTTTCCAAAGTGACACAGTAGAGAAATTGGCCTATAATTTTCAACATTGTTTTTATTTCCGGTTTTGTGAATTGGCACGATCTGTGCAACCTTCCATCTTTTTGGAAAAATTCCCGAAGACAAACATCTATTAAATAATATGAATAACGGTTTACTTAAGCTAGGACTTTAAAAATATCGCTGGAATCCCGTCAGGGCCAGGTCTCTTCTTTGGGTCGAGACCCTTTAGAGTTTTTTCAATAATCGAACACGGAATATAGTTTACTGTAAAAGAGTGCAGTGGTTCGGCTACATTTACCAAACATGGAACATTCGGTTTTTCATACACACTACCGAAATATTGCAGAAACAAATTACAAATTTCTTTATCATTTGAAGCTGAGGAAACACCAAGATTAATTTTTTTGGGTAGAGATTTACAATTTTTTTTGTTATTTACAAAAGACCAAAAGCTTTTAGTATCATTCTTCAAATTATTTTTGGTAGTTTGAATATATTTTTTATAGTCACTTTTTACAGAAATTTTCACCTTTTTTCGAAGGTCCGAAAACGCAATATAATCATAATTGTTGTGGAAGGTTTTCCACCTTCTATGAGCTTTGTCCTTTTCTGTAATATACTGCGAAGTTGTTTTTGAGAACCATAATGGGTGAGAAGATTTTTTATTCTTAACCTTGGGAATATTATTATGAATAATGACCTCTAAAACATTATAAAAACTTTCCACATCATTATCGATGTCACTAGACTTAATTGCTCCTTCCCAGCTATGATTATTTATCAAACTATCAATAACTGAATAATCGATTTTGTTAAATTTAAATTTTTCATAAGAATTACTGGTCAAATTTCTGATACAGTGCAAATTTAAAATTATATCTAATGAATAGTGGTGAATATCCTCCTGAACAAGCGGAATACTACATTTATTTACGTTAACATTACCAAAATTAGTTAGTAAAAGATCTAGTGTTTTGTTGTTCTGATTTACTACGTGATTAAATTGTTTGAGGCCGCTCAAAAGAAAGAAATCTGAAAAGGAGCGACTTAGTGTGTCCGTGACATTGTGGGGATATAAGTCTTGATCATTAACATTCAATTTCCACTGTACATTACTCAAGTTAAAATCGCTAACAATAAGGAAACCATGGCTTTTATGCTTAGAACATACGTTCCAACTTTTGAAGAAACGCTATGTTTAACGTTGCGTGTGGAGGAATGTACACTGTGCAAATATAAAGAGACTTACCTCCCCCCAACGCGACAGACACCCATAAATCCTCAACAACTGTATTTTCATTGCACCACCTCGGAACAGACTCAGCTACGATAGCATCACGAACCCCTATCATTACACCTCCGCCGTCACTCTTTCCACTATATACTGGATTTCTATCCAAGCGGAAAATGTTATAATTTTCAGGAAATAACTCTGAGGACAAGACCTCTGGTTTTAGCCAGGATTCCGTAATGCAAATGATGTCATAATTGCTCGCACTAACCGATTGATAAAACTCCGCACACTTGGACCTTAACCCTCTAGTATTTTGATAATAAACCAAAAAATCGTTCTGAACAAGCACTATGAAGTAGGCGTGTCCTTTTAATACATAACAACAACTTTATTTAGTTAGGCAGGCCAGATAACACAGTTTCATTAACAATGTGAACCGCTTTGTCCCCGTCGTTCTTCTTGACAAATATTTTCATGCCCTTCACCCAGCAATACTTGTAATTGTTGTTCTTACAAAATTCCCAAGACTTTCTAAAGAGCAATTTGTTGAAGGGCGAAAGATGTTCATTGACGAAGATTTTGACGCTTTCCTCAAATCCAAGATTAGATGCATTTAGACCCGGATTTCTGTGTCTTTTTGCCGCATCAAGGAAGGCGTTTCGCTTAGAAATGTTGGCGAACTTAACTATTATATTTTTTCAAACCCGATTAGGCGACTGGCCTTCAGAAAAATGGGAAACACGATGACTCGCGCTAATATCTTCCTTAAGAATTGTAATGCTGATTTCACTAGCGACTTTTTTGACCAACGTAAGTACATTTTCTCTATTTTTTTCTAGCACTCCACAAATCTCAACGTTATTGGAACGACCCTGTTGATGCATGTATTCGATCTCGCTCTTAAGCTTGAGCATTCTTTTTTTACACATGAGAGTTCTTGGCTTAGGACATCAACAGTTTTTGAAACTTTGGTAAGTATTTCCATTTGATGGTTGAAGTCGTCGATTTTGTGCCATAAAACGTAAGCGAATCGCCAAAATCAGACTGTCCCCTCCTAAAAAGAGCCATATCCTTGGCAAGTGAATCAACCTTTTGTACGAGATCCTCCAGAAGTAAGTTACCATCCGCCGACTTATCCTTGCATGATTTGCACGTCCAAACAATGCCTGAATCCGAAGGAACTTCGCCCAACGTCGGCGGCAGTTAAACACACTTGAAATGTCATACTCCCTCCTGCAGCGACCTTGGCACTGAATGCCCGGGTTTGACCGACTGATAACAGCCGAGCAGAGACCGCAGCCACCTGGCATCGCAAAAAAACTGTTTACGCAAATACGGTTATTCCTATTTATTTATTTATTTATTTATTTAATTCAAACTCAACAGATACAAGTATCCTATTACAGAGTAGGAGTGTACTAAAATCTAGATAAAATAAAAACTAAACTAAACTAACACTTTTTTATAATCCTTGAGGGTTAAAGAGAATATATCCAAATTTTTCATTATAGAATTCGACAACTTACACATAATATTAAGAGGCGAATTTCCATAGCCATTTGTAGTAGTAAACTTTATATAAAAAGTAGCACAATTTCTTGTTCTATAAAGCGGCATATTAAAGTTAATTTGTGATAACAACATTGGTGCATCTATTTGATTGTGTATTAATTTATAAAGGAACAACAGGGACGAGTAAGTTCTACGTTTTTCTAAACTAAGCAGGTTATATCTATCTCTTAGTTGAGCTTTACTTATTGTTAGGTCATATGTACTGGTTTCTTTATAATACAGATATCTTAGAAATCTATTCTGTACTCTTTCTATAGTATATTTATGTTTCTCATAATATGGACTCCAAATAACAGCAGCATACTCCAATATACTTCGAACATTTGCAACATACAACTGTTTTATACATTTAATGTTACTAAAATGTTTACAATTCCTAACTACAAACCCATACATACTCGAGGCTCTGTTTGAAATATTTAAAATATGGTATACGAATGTTAACCCGTGATAAAATGTTAAACCAAGATCTTTATATTCTGTTACTCTGCTTAGAATTATGCCGTTTATATTGTAATCAAAGTTAATTTGGGTTTTCTTTTTGGTGTATGTCATGATATTACATTTGCTAATGTTAAAATATAACCTATTATGTAGAGACCACTCGTGTATTTGGTTAAGAATTTCCTGGAGTTTTAAGCAATCTTGGTAACTACTGATGGTAGCATATAACTTAATATCATCGGCAAACACCAATATACCACACTTTGTAACTTTTTTAATTAAGCTGTCTATAAATAATATAAAGAGTAATGGCCCTAGATTAGAACCCTGAGGTACGCCCGAGCTTGCTATAAACTGTTTTGAAGAATATCCCTTCACTATTACCCGTTGCTTTCTATTTTGAAAGTACGAATTGAAAAAAATTACTAAGTTTGAGTGAAAACCAAATTCATTGTATAATTTGTTAAGCAGAATATTGTGTGATACTTTATCAAATGCCTTTGTGAAATCTGTATATATTACGTCCACCTGTGATTTATTATGAATGCTTTCAGAAATGTGCTGTGTTATTTCGGCTAGATTTGTTATGGTAGATTTTTTATTCATAAAACCATGTTGAAATTGAGATATTTTCCTGTGAACGGAGGTATATATATATTTATAAATTATGGATTCAAATATCTTTGCAGGTGTTGATAAAATAGCAATAGGTCTATAGTTTTTTATATCAGTGGAGTCTCCTTTTTTAAAGATTGGACAGATTTTAACTTCTTTGAATTTATTTGGAAAAGTGTTTGTTTTTAAAGCTAAATTAAATATTTTTTGTAAAGGCTCGGCAAAAAAACCAACCAGTCCTTTAACAATATAAGGTGGTACATTATCAAGCCCGATTGCTCTGTTTACTTTAAGTTCTTTGACAGCATCACACACGTCTGCATAACTAATATACCTAAGGTTAATTTTGTCATGATATGTATTAAGCTGCTCGTTAAGTTCAAAGGTGTCGGGATCCTCTTCATAGACTGAGCTAAAATAGGATGCAAAAGCGTCTGCAATTTGTTGACCACTACTATAATTATTGTTGTCGAGGTGCAGTTTACAAGGAATTGTATTAGAACCTTTCTTATTTTTAATATATCCCCAGAAAGCTTTTGGGTCACTTGTGATGTGCTGCTGAACTTCGGTAATGTAATCTTTGTATGCATCGTCAATACTATCCTTTATTTGTTTTCTTAACAAAATAAACTGATTTTTTAATTCTTGATTGTTTGACTTTTTAATTTTTTACCTTAGTGCTTCTTTTTTCTTTAGACTTTTAATTATATTTCTATTAAACCAAATTGGATATTGTTTAGTTCTACGGCATTTTGGGACGCATACATCAAATATATCATATATTTTTACATAAAAAATGTCAACTGCCTGGTTTACATCAGAAAGTGAATCCAAATACCCCCAATTAACACTTTGGAACATTTGGTACATGGCAGAAAAATTAGCTTTTTTAAAATTATAATTAAGAATATGTTTGTTTACAAGCAATTCTTTAGGTTTTAGAATTTTTATATACAATTCGATTGTAAGGGTAGGGTGATATTTATCCTCCGCAACAAGGCTAAAAATTGATTTTTTTACTTCACATTTCATACAGGACATGACAAGATCTAGAATACGATTGATTTTATTAGGTTCTAGGTTCCATTGTCTACAATCAAAGAAATTTAAGAAGTTTAATAAGATATTAACTGAGTTGTCTTTGATATTATTGTTCTGATAGTATTGATTAAGCTGTGTAGTATTGAAATCGCCTAATATAATGTAATTCTTTTCATGTAATATACTCAAATTTTCTAGGAAAGCAAAAAATTTCTCTCTTATCAAGATAGAGCATTGTTTATTACTTAAATTGAATTTGCCGCAAGTACGATAATTGCACAGCGAACAGATTCGCGCCAATCGAAAGAGCACTCTTTAACGATTCCGGTAGTATAAAGTTAGTAATATGATCTAACTCTGAGACACTGAAAAAGCCTTTAAAAGCGGGAGCGTTCTATACACGTGAAGTACGTACTACGACCGAATATAAACTTTTATATTACACTTAAAATAATATAAAAAGTTAATATTAAAGTTTTTGACCAAAAATATGGTTTTAAATTATATTATACAGTAGGTACCGGGTGAGTCAACGATTGCGCGGAGTAATTTTAGGCCTTGAAGACAAGATTTGTCGATAATGAGCTTTTGTATGAAGGTATGGTTGGATATCTGGCACATTTTAATAAATTTTGTATTATACAGGGTGCGCCTAAAAAGTAGGGTGTCATAAAGTTACATTTTTTTTTTAATGGGACACCCCATATTTGAATACATTTAATAATTCTACGTGTTATTTAATAATGATATAATATACGAAAAAGTTATAGTTTTTAAGATAATTCGACTTAAACCACCACCATTGACAAAAAATGCTATAACGAGGACATTAAATCTCGAAATATCAAAATATTTCAAAAACTATTTTAGATAAGAATAGGACGTTCTTCACAAAAGTTGAAAAGTTTATGACGAGCTATAAGATGACAGAAAAATATATAGGGTGTTCCATTTAATAAAAGTGATATTTTTCAATTTGAAGTTTTCTGACTTTGGTCCTAGAAAGTAAACACCCTGTAAATGGGAGGTGAAATATTTCATAGTGAATATGCATTTTTAACTTTACTTAGTAAGTATAAAAATTATGAATCGCTTAATGTCAAAATTTAAGTAGCATTTTCACAACAACGAGATACTTGCAAATGCAAAATTTTCATTATAAGTCGAATTAACTTAAAAACTATAATTTTTACGTATATTAAACCGTTAATAAAAATGTATGAAATAAGACGTAGAATTAATAAATGTATTAAAATATAGGGTGTTATTATTAAAAAAAAAACTTTATGACACCTTACTTTTTAGGCGCACCCTGTATAATTCAAAATATTTTTGAAATGTGCCAGATATCCAACCATACCTTCACCCAAAAGCTCATTATCGACAAATCTTATCTTCAAGGCCTAAAATTATTCCGCGCAATTGTTGACTCACCCAATACAAAGAGGTAATTTAAAAATATTTATTTTAATAAAATGTTGCGTTACTTATAATTTTTACAATATTTTGCACAATCAGCTTTTTTCTAAAAGTTTAATAATTAAAATTATTTATTTGAAATTGTATTTATTAAGTAGTTTTTTATGAAAACTGTAATAACATTAAATACTTCTTGTAATTTTCCGGATTTTATAATTTATTTTTAGAATTATCTATAATCTGATATAATACACATTTAGTTTAAGAATAACTACTCTATATCCAATATTTGAAAATGTACCAAACAATAATAAAAGCAAAACAGGCATGAATCTGATACATTTACCGTTTGAGGGTATCGAGTCCTTGTTTGTACAAATCCGTGATTATTTTCTTTACCCTAATAGGTGCAACTTTCAAGATTTGGTTTATTGTGTGAAGATGCATTCATCGGTAAAACAAATACTGCATTAGAATTCCCAATCATTTTTTACCCTTTTCATAACTTCAGAACGAAAGTTTGCTATTTTGTATCTCATCATCTTTCCTTTTTTAATGTTTATACGAATGATATTTACCTTATACTTCTGTAATTTGTACAGTACCGTGAAGTGATGCTTTCCTTTAGGCTTGCCAAATAGCTTGGTGCTTATTCCATTTTTGTTTTCTATAAGTGACGGATTCAGTTCGATTAGTGACCGACGAAAGGGACGCATGTCTGATACCGATCCGGACGGATTGGGGTACGCCCTGAGTCAGAGGATTTGGTAATACGGACGGTGCCCCATGAAGTGACACTTCTGATACTGTTACCAATGGATTGGGGGCTTTACGACAACATCCTTAAAGTCGCACCATGGAAACGTAATTGGCTGACCCCGTCAAGGTCTGTGGTGGACAAGAGGTGATACAACAATACCGTGAAACTGTGCCAGTAAATTATTGTGGTTTGAAACCCACGTAAAACTGTAGGTCCCGTCTGGCTGACATTACTCAGACATAAATTGGGGTTGGCAAATAAGTCGCACTGGCCTACTTGCTTGGTGCTAAGCCTCCAATTTACTAGTACTACTATTGATTGTGTTTAGTTACAATTAAAACAACGTGATATTATTTTTTTTATATAACTTATATAATTTTGTAGGTACACAAATTACTCGCCAGTATTCGGTAAAATTCGTGTATTTAATTAAAAGTCAAGTACAAATAATATTCAATTGAATCTTAAAGTGGCCTTATATTATCGACTATAATAGTATATTACATAACAAGTATTGAAATCGGTAGGTACTAACCAAACCAGGAAGTATTTAACACGAGGCGTAAGCCGAGTGCAGAAAGTTTTCGAGTTTGAGAAAACCACTTTTACACGAGTAATGTACACAATTTCTCCTTCGACCATAAATAGTTTTTTTTGATTGAGTTCAACAAATTATTTGAAGATCACTAAATTTGAAAAAGTTATTTTAACACGAGAGTTGAAAAAGTTAAACAAATTTTAAGGCGGATTCCAACAAAAACATCTGTAGTACAACAAAAAAAAACAATGCCTATTTTACACATTTTAACTTACCTAGTTCAGGTAACAGATTTTTTATTAGGTCTATGCCTAGTTTTAAATAAAAAGAATAACGTTTTCTCCTATTTGTTTATGCTCATCCCACGTGTCCGGAAAATACGTGTACAACGTTTGACGACAGACTCCTGACGTCAAAATAGGTCGATCTAAGCCGACTTAGTTATATCCAAAATTGTCACGTTTAGCCGGTAGAGGGCGTCAAAAATTTGTAACAATATGGGTTTTTCCTAAAAATTACGTGAAAACCTGCTAATCGATTTTAATGATTTTTAGTATGTAGACTAATACTATAAAATGACGTTTTCTAGTAGTATAGTCACCGGCTGTAAATAAGTGGAAATGTTATAAAAGTGATATAATAGCTGCTTTTTATTTGCATCTTGGATCAGGTCAGTTTGACCCAGATCACTAAAATTTGACAATTAGGATGTTTTATTTACAAACTGATCTGATTTGTAAGTGACCCGGTCACTCCCCCTTTGCCCCTAACTGCACCACCCGCAAATTTCGATCACTTAAAGTGAACTGGTCAGAAGTAAAGGGTGGGAGTTGTTTTGACAGATACTTGGCGTAGCCTAACCTCAAACCACAGATAAAAATATAAAATATTTGCCCGTAATCCAAAATTTAAAATCAGAGGATTCGGAGGAGGAATTAGCTATAATAGTAAGTACATCAAAGTGTTTATTTCTTGTAAAATATAATCAAATCGAGAATAACCATAACCTCAACAATATTTACGTGACAAATGACACTGACGTAGTCCGAAACAGAATAAAAGCCAGTTTTATTTGATGCGTTTTGGATCAGATCATTTTAGGTCAGTTCACTTAAAAGTGAACTTATCGAGAATGCAAATAAAAAGCAGCTAATACGTCAACATTTCTCCTCATTTTTTATATGAACGGCGTTATGACAACCCAGATATTTTTGTAGAGTGACTGGATGTATTTGGAAGCTATTTTACCTCTTTAATATTTTTCGTTGAATGAGCTGTTTTGCCAGAAGAAAAAATATACAATATTTAGTATTATTAGTAATAATATTAAAATCAAATTACCTGTAACAATAATTTTTTAAGTGACCTTGTTGCTATGGCATTTAATAATTTGACAATTATTGACAAATTGTCACCAGTCTATGAAATTTACTCAAGTATACGATCAACATTCTGAATTACAAATTCATTTTACCATTAAACATGCAAAATTATACGAACACTGAGAAGGTTGACATGCTCCTGGTATACGGGTTTTGTCAAGGAAATGGGCGTCAGAGTGTTAGGGTTTACATGGAGAGGTTTCCTAACCGTCGAATATCAAACCATCAAACATTTGCCGATATCGAGCGTCATCTTCAGGAAACGGGAAGCTTTGAGAAAAACTTTGAAGGCAGGGGTCGTATGCGAACAACTCGAACTGTGGAAACAGAAGAGATGATTCTTGAAAGAGTTGAAGAAGAACCAAGTACCAGTACCCGTCGCTTAGAACGTGAGTTACATGTTCCTAAAACGATTGTCAATGAGGTTTTAAAAGAAAAGTTGTTACATCCTTATCACGTGCAAAAAGTCCAGGAACTTTTACCGACTGATCCCCCCATGCAGCTTACATTTTGTTAAATTATTAGAAACAAAAGAATTCGTGATCCAAATTTTTGTAGAACAATTATGTTTGCTGACGAGGCGTGCTTTACAAGATCTGGAGTAACCAATCTGCACAACGAACATATTTATTCCGATGAAAATCCACATGCCATTAAAGTTGCACATCATCAGCATCAATTTAAATTAAATATTTGGGCAGATATTAATAATAATAATAATAATAATAATAATAAATGCCTTTATTTATAACTTGAAAGTAAACAGTTTATAAAATGTTTCTAAAAGGTGGCGGGATCTAGCGTAATCGCTACTCATCTAACCACCTACCAATAACAAGAAAAAAAACTTAAAATATAGGTAACTACTAGGTACTACATAGTAATAAAATATTAATTTAACACATATAATGAACTTAATAATTATTACAGAAAAGAGTGTTATCGATAAAGTAAATTAACTTAGATTAAAGGAAAAAGACAATTCAGAGAAAACAGACAAAACAGTATATATAAGACGATTTTTTAAATAGTTTTATAATAAGGAAAAAAACAACATAGCTTGGCCTAACATCAAAATATACGGATATATGATTCTAAATAGTAAGCGTAATAAAATTTTTACCAAACATGAAAGATTTATTTACTTTTGATAAACTCTTTGATGCGCCTCTTGAACACCGGAACGGTCAAACTCGCTTTTACCTCCAGAGGCAAAGAATTGTAACATTTAGTAGCATTATAGGAAAAAGAACGCTGAAATAAAGCAGTTCTGTGCCTTGGAACAGTATATAGAAAATTATATCGTGTTGTTAGTTGATGCGTATCTAATCCCCGCTTAAGCTTCTGTAAGAGGTACTCAGGCTGCTGAAACATACCGACCTTGAAAACCAAAGTACACATATGCAAAAAATATCTAGAGTCTAATCTCAACCAACCTGACTCCAGGTAACTAGGGGAGATATGGTCAAACTTCCTAACTCCGCAAGAAAATCGAAGACAACCATTTTGCAACTTTTGTAAACTACTCCTATCGCTGGCTGTCAAGGCAGGCCAAAATAATACATCACAATAAGAAACAAGAGACAAGATGAGAGATTCACAAAGTTTCAATTTAATGTTTCGACTTAAAATGTCTTTATATAGGTATAAGGTTTTTAATTTACCATAGCTTTTCTTTAAAATATAAGACACGTGATCATGAAATCTGAATTTTTTATCAAAATATACTCCCAAGTTTTTAGCAGAATCAACATCATTGATCCTTACATTATTTATTTTAATATTAAGAACATCGTCAAGACTTCTCTGTCCAAACACGAGCAGTTGCGTTTTAGCTTCATTAAGTATAAGGCCATGAGCCTTGGAAATGTCACAAATTGTGCCAAGATCATTATTTATACGTTCCTGCGCTACTAGTGCTTCGCAGCTTTTAAAGAAGTAATAAAGTTGAGTATCATCAGCAAATTGGTGTGAGTTAAGGTATTTTAAGTATGTACTAAAATCAGCAGTGTAAACAGAAAATAACAAAGGTCCCAGGATACTACCCTGAGGAACACCCCGATTAACCTCCATAAACGACGAAGTAACTCCACCCAGTGAAGTCCTCTGACACCTACCACTCAAGTAGCTTCTAATCAATTCAACCGACTCAGGACCTAGACCAAAATGACTGAGTTTATCACAAAGAATGGCATGATCAAGAGTATCGAAGGCCTTACTGTAGTCAAGAAGAAGCAAACAACCGTTCATTCCTTCATCTGATGCCCTTAGGAAATCATCAGTCACCTTGAGTAACGCTGTGGTAGTACTGTGTTGTGGACGAAATCCGGACTGTGTAATCGGTATCACCTTACATTCCAACAAGTAATCAGTCAGTTGTTTAAAAATGATTTTTTCTAATATTTTGGAAAAAACCGGCAAAATACTAATTGGCCTAAAATTATTGAGATTTATTGGGTTATTAATTTTGGGAATGGGTATAATATTTGCAGTTTTCCAGCTGGAAGGAAATTTTTTGGTATTCAGACAAGAGTTAACAATAAATGTAATATATTTCAGTAAATAAGGAAGCAAAAAAGATATCATTTTTAAATCAAGCCCATCCACGCCCTTAGCATTAGACTTAATTTGATTTATTGCTTGGCCAACCTGTTCCTCATCAACCTGAGAAAAATTGAAAGTGTACTGAAATCCTTCAAATAAAGAGTCGGAATACTTACCTAAAAACCTTTCGTTAAGTTGAGGATCAGCGTCCATGGTCGGGATGCTATCTATAAAATGTTTGTTAAATTCATCTGGAGTACCCACGAGCTCAGGTTGGCCTTCAATACCGGAATTATTAATATTTAGCCATTTTAAAGTTTTCCAGAATTCCTTAGGGTTAGTTTTAAACTTATGGTTTAGGTAAGCCTTTTTTTCACTTCTAACAGAGGAAGTCACCAAATTTCTAAGCTGCCTATATTCATCATAAGTCCCATCAGTCTTACTCTTTTTGTATTTAGAGTAAGCTTTATCTCTCAAACGCATCATAAACTTCACGTTATCCGTGATCCACGGAGCAGGAGGTTTAGTAAATCGCGACGTTTTGTAAGGCGCATGCCTGTCAAATAAGGAACCTACCGTCTCATTAAAGAAATTTACCATATCGTCAACATCCTCCATCAAGTACAGAATATCAAAATTTAAGTTATTTAAGTCAATTAAAAAAGAATCGTAATCAAAAGATTTATAGTCACGATAGGTCTTATACTTGACAAAAGCCTTGGGTTTCTTTAAGTTAATGTTACATTTAACCAAACAGTGATCAGACACCCCATCCATCCTGACAGCGAACGGATTTTTTACTAGATCAAGAGAAGACGTGACAATGATATCTATTAGAGTTGTACTATTATTCGTGATACGGGTGGGCTCCCTGACTATCTGGTGAAGGCCGTATTTATTTAAAAAATTTATTAAACACTGAACACCAACGGTATTTGAAAGAAAATCCACATTAAAATCACTCCCAAAAAGAACTAAATCAAAACAAGGAAGAAATGTTGTGATTGCATTTTCGAGGTCATTAATACAATCATTTAAGTTTTCACTGGGTGGACGATATAAAGACCCTAAACAAATATTTTTACCCTTTATCCTAACGCTAATCCACAGCTGCTCCAAGGCACTGGTGGCAGGAGGCACATCAATTATTTTATACTTAAATATATTTCGCAAATAGAAAGCAACACCTCCCCCTCTTCCCTCTCTGTCTCTCCTAATTAAGTTAAAATCAGGAATGTTTAGAGCCGTGCTGGATATGTTTTTATGTAACCAAGTTTCTGATAAGCCAATTACATCCAGGTGCTCAGCCGCCACGAATTCAAGAAACGCATCAAATTCCGAAATTAAAGACCGCACGTTGAAGTGGGAGAATAATACTGTATCGCCAACACGAAAATTCATAATAACACTTTTATGTTGCAGTAATGAACGTTAAGCTCCAACGGTAATTCAAGAAACTAGACGAAAGGTTGAATACAATTTAAGTTAAACTAAAATTAAAGTCAATTCAGAAACCCAGCTAAAAAAAAATACATTTAATTTCATGTTACATAATACGTGGTATTAACAGAAAATAAGGGTTTATTAAACAAAACAAATAAATAAAAGGATGGAAAAAATATTCTAAACGATAGGTGGTAATAAAAAATACATTTCCCCTAGAAAAATATAGAAAAACAAATAATTTATACTTAATTCTACATGTAATATATTGTGAACCCAATCAACTTTAAAATTAACCCAAGATCTAGCATATAAATAAATTATTAATTAAGAATTTGGAGAAAATAATACCTATTATTATCCGCCAATTGAAGTTAATAAACAATTTATTATTACAAATTATTTGAAATTATTTATTTATATCAAATTTAAACAAACTATACAATCGAAGATACGACCTTTAGAGAAAGTAAACAAAAAAAAAAGGTATTCTTTATCGAAATAAAATTCCTATAGTATGCAAGTAATATAGTAGTATGCCATAAATAAAGTCGTGGTCTCAATATTATTTATTCTATGTCATCCCTGGATTTAATCAGTACTTTTTTATTAAGTGTGGGGTGCCAAAAATACACTTTACCCCCTGAAGACCAGGCCTTAGTGTTCCCATAATTCTTTTTAGCCAACATCAATAATTGGTATTGATTTAATGTAAGGTCCTCAAAGATAGCGCACGATTTGCCTTTTAAAAGCTTTTTCACAGCCAAAACATCATTTTTTTTCTTACAACAGACAAAATTTACTATAACTGCACGTGATTTATTTACCACTGCTGGCCCCACACGAAATATATCGTCGAAATCACCCTCGGTGCAAGGTAATTTAAGATCATTATTTAGAACTTGAATTATAACATTAGTTAGATTTTCATCTTTTGATTCAGGAATACCGCAAAAGCGCAAAGAATGACGCTTTCTGTCCTGCTCTAGAGTTTCAACCTTGTCCCGAAGTTCTTTAATGGCTTCGGTGTTTTGAGCCACGCTAACATTAATTTGCTTAAATGAATCACAAACCATTGAGAGATTCTGTTCCAACTTTATTATTCTGGTATCAAGCTCCTTTTTTAGTTGTTGAACAAAGTTACTACAGACCTTGCTGATAAGTTGTTCCAAGGCTTCCTCATCCATGTTTGGTGGAGTGGATGTTAAACTTTTCCCAGAACGGGTTGTTTGACCATGACCACCCATAGTAATTAGGTTCACGACTTTATCCAGCTGGTACACCCTTCGTTCGAGGTTAGGCTTGATTTAAAGATTATTTCACCAAAAAGCACTAATTAAGACTCAAAGTGATACCTTAAAGAATCCAAAGTGATCAGGCGTTACTGGGTTCACCATAAACAAATAATTTATTAAACAACCAAGATTATTTACACTTTTGTACGGAGCAAAACAAAACACGACTACTCGACCTGACGCATGGCCAATCTATTATTGATCGCTACCTTTTTGGTCCCATTGTTATTCCAGACAGGTTAGATGGAAATATTTATTTAAATTTTTTGCAAGACACATTACCAATTCTTCTGGACAATTGGCCCCTTTTACTTCGGAGGGAAATGTGGTATATGCATGATGGTGCCCCGCCCCATTTTTCCGTTGCCGTTCGGCAATACTTACATCATCAATATCCCAACCGATGGATTGGAAGGGCAATGATGCACCAGTAAAATGGCCACCACGTTCTCCTGAGTTAAGTATGTGTGACTTATTTTTGTGGGGCGCTATTAAAACAGAAGTTTACAAGACTCCGGTAAACACACGCGATGATTTATTGCAGCGGATTTTAAATGCAGGCAACCATTTTAATAACCCGGAGACATCAGATAGGGTCCAATATCATTTTTTAAGGAGTGTTAATAAGTGTATTCGGTAAGATGGCGGTCATTTTACACATTTGCTTAAGTAATGTTTTTGTTTTACTTAGTTTCTTACAATACATACTTTCAACTTTGTTGTACATACATTGTTTTATTTTTATTGTTAATATAATTGATGTATGCAGGTAATTGTAAATATTTTCTTCTGGCAAAACAGCTCATTCAACGAAAAATATTAAAGAAGTAAAATAGCTTCCAAATACATCCAGTCACTCTACAAAAATATCTGGGTTGTCATAACGCCGTTCATATAAAAAATGAGGAGAAATGTTGACGTATTATATCACTTTTATAACACTTCCACTTATTTACAGCCGGTGACTATACTACTAGAAAACGTAATTTTATAGTAATAGTCTACATACTAAAAATCATTTAAATTGATTAGCAGGTTTTCACGTAATTTTTAGGAAAACCAATATTTTTACAAATTTTTGACGCCCTCTACCTGCTAAACGAGACAATTTTGGATATAACTAAGTCGGCTTAGATCGACCTATTTTGACGTCAGGAGTCTGTCGTCAAACGTTGTACACGTATTTTCCGGACACCCTGTATATGTATTGTATACTGAATAAATTTCGTTTCTGATTTTTTAGCTCCTTGCATCCTTTCAATTATAGGTATGTACAAAATACTACAAAAACAACAAATAAACAAATGCCCTCATTATTATTAAAATAAATTTAATTACATAAAGCACATTCCTTAAACTTGTTTGAGTATTCTATCCTAGATAAAATAGTTTTAAAAATTGAACTTAATTATTATAAATCGGTGTTCCATTTCTCTTCTAGCTAAACCCTTTTTTTTCTGTGGCTCAACTCAGTTGACATATTTCGTGGGAGAGAGTGCATATTTTCCTTCTCTATGTTTAGTGGGTTGCCTGACCTATTGTCCCCTTTTTTATATTTTTATTTTTATCATAAAAACTCTTAATGGTTCCCAAAAAAAGATTTTTTATAATAATGCCCTAATGTATTCTTTATCCCACCCAGCACCCCAATTCGCTCCAAGAGTCCCATAACTTTTTTATTTTTTTAAATAGCTTTGCTGTCAAATTCGTCAGCCAACAACTGTTTTTCATTTTAACACACGTATTGAAAAAAAAATTTCAACATGCGTGTGATATAAAGCACTTTCTAACCAAGCTAACAGTGCTTTTTTTTCTTATTTTTATAGGTAGTCGTTGAAAAAGCAAATTACAGAATCGCACCTTAAATCCTATTTATTTCGAAGTAACGACTTTTTGAGTTAGATCATTTTACTCGTTTTTAATAAAATATGGCAATGTTTAAAGGAATAATTTTTCGACGATACTTTATTTTTCTTAATTATCAAAACAATACTCGCAAGAACATAAAACTAAGTATTGATTCATAATATTATGCGAAGCATGCTATATCGGTAATAATAAAGCACACCATTTTCAATAATGTATGAGAGATACGAACTTTAGTTCTACTATTACTCCATAATGTACTATACAGCCGGGCAGGCACTAAACTAACTGTAAATTTGTGCCAAAACCATTTATATTTTGTTTCCATTAATTATTGTTATAGACACACAGTATAGAATTACTAATCATGCTGAAACAATTATTGGGTTTACTGCTATTATTATAGTATACAATATTGATGATATTGCTGTCCATGTAGTAATTCCATTGGGAGAAAATAATTCCTAAAGATGGCGTGGCACTTGCTCAACTACTGTATATTTTGAAAATGAAAGCTAAAGGTATAAATTCGTTATACACGATACCTACATATTAAATAAGGAATTTTCCTAATTCGCGAAATAATGAGCATATTTATTATTTCCTAACTTTTATTTTTTGGTGTAAACTTCATGAAAGCGGCGGCCGCACACGGTCAACCTATTGATCATTGAATATTTAAATTGCGGCAATATGAGATATCGACTTAGTAGTAGTAGTAACATGTTTTATTTAGCAAAAAGCTACAACTAAATATTTTTTAATACATTTTTATGGATTTATTTTTAAATTTTAAAACGCAACCTTTTTTAAACAAGAACAGACAGAAAAGTTAAACATTTTGTAAGTTGTATCAAATATTACGTATCATTTTGTTTTTTAAGTAAATGTAATTTTAAAGTTTTTTTAAACAGTTTTAATGATTTTTGAGATTTAATAGAATTTTCCAAATTGTTATATTCTATCAAACCTTTATAAAAAATAGATTTATAAGCTAATGCTTTAGACACTCTATCCACATAAAAATTTTGATTACTTCTTGTTTCTATAATTATGGCGGTAATATAATTAAAAGAAGAAAATTTTTTTAAACAATCAGGCAATAAATTATTTTTAATTTTATGTATAAAGATAGGTACCGTGCGTTTAATTTATCTTGATAACATTTTGATTCACTATAACTTTTTTGTTTTTAAAGATATGAAGGTAAACAAAAAAACAAAATGTAGGGTTGGTTGCCAAGTTTTTTCCTAAGTTACCTATAAAACAAAACACTATCAATTTTCTGACATATAAGTCTACTTTATGTTTTTTTAAATAAAACACCCTGTATATTTTTACATTTTTAAATTCCACATAAAATTATAATTATTTCTTATTAAATGCATTATTAGTCTATACTTCATAGTTTCCGAGATATTGACTCTCGAAAAGTGACATTTTTGAACTTTGATAGCTTCTAACTTTCTAACAGTACGTTTTAGAGCAAAACAGCTTACATGTCCCTATCTTCAAATTTTATTATCTTCCCAAGAAAATCAACTTCCGGTTAAACCGGATGTAACTCGAAAGCAGGAAATATAGTTGTTCCGGTTTAACTGAATGTTGATTTTTTTGGGAAGATAATAAAAATTGAAGAGGGGGGACATGTAAGCCGTTTGCTCTAAGACGTACTGTTAGAAAGTTAGAAGCTGTCAAAATTCAAAAATGTCACTTTTCGAGAGTCAATATCTCGGAAACTATGAAGTATAGACTAATAATGCATTTAATAAAAAATAATTATAACTTTATGTGGAATTTAAAAATGTAAAAATATACAGGGTGTTCCATTTAAAAAAAACATAAGGTAGACTTTTATCGTCGGGTTGGAAGAAAACTGTCACAAGTCAAAAATTTTCATATTTTATATTTTTCTACGAACTAACTTTAAATTTATATATAGTTATCTTAGAAAAAGCGTCACATCTTAAATTCATCTAGTAACCGTTAGATGGCGCGATGTGACGGTTTGATTTTCTTAAAGTATGGTATATGTTTTTGTGGTAGACCGGCAGAAAATCAATTGTGCTTAAGCGGTTGTATAAATCGTTTCTCGTTTTTTGTAGAACAGTGTCACAATTTGAGAAGGTACGTATTTTATGATTTTTATTTTGGGCATAACCGTTACATCTTGATATTGTATAGTATTTTTTACAAAATAGTTTCAACTAATGGTAATTTTTTGGTACAAAACTGTCACATTTTAACTTAGGACAGTATTCTTCATCGAGTAGGATTATTTTATGTCCATTGTTTTGTGCAATATTGTCTCATTTTGATTTGTTTTGAGGAATACCGGCACAAAAGTTAATTAAAGGTAATACCACCTGTACGGGTAAGCCAAAATATAAATATTTTAGGTCTAAGGGTGGCACTTGTTAAGTACTTTTGCAACCACAAACTAGTTTCTGTACATAATTTACCAAGTATTATTCTATCGTGTTATTAAGAAAATTAATATTTTAAAATGCTTCTCCTGAAAATTAACGATTTTTGACTTGCGACAGTATTCTTCCAAACCGACGATATGTCAGAAAATTGATAGTGTTTTGTTTTATATGTAACTTAGGAAAAAACTTGGCAACCAACCCTACATTTTGTTTTTTTGTTTACTTTCATATCTTTAAAAACAAAAAAGTTACAGTGAATCAAAATGTTATCAAGATAAATTGAACGCACGGTACATACTAAATAAAAAATTAAATTTCTGACATTCAACCAATCTAAATTTTTCAACATAAAATTAATTTTTGTATATTTGTCACAATTTAAAATAATCCGCATTGCCTTATTTTGTAAAATTTGTTATTTATCAAATATTTCCTCACGAGCACAATATAAAATGGAACAACAATAAAGAAAATGTGGTAATATATTAGTATTAAATACAGTTTTTTTATAAAACAAACTTAAATTAAAACTCATTTATTTAAAATAACCTACCTTTCCGACAATCTTCGATATTATGATAATTTAAAGATAATTAAAAAAATTTAATTTTGAATCAATGATTATCCCTAAATATTTAAAACTGTTTACTAATTCCAATTTTTCACCATCAATTACAACATTTATATTTTGACAATTTAAATTATTACCCATAACCATACATTTAGTTTTTGAAATATTTAATTTTAATTTATTAATATATCGTTGATGTATAAAATAATATTCTACCTAGTGTACTTCCTTGATTAACTCCTATATTTTATTATTTATTTTTTTATTTGAATATGTTTTTGATATTTTTGTTTTCTGTGACTTGTTACTTAAATAATTTTTAAACCATTTATAAACGTTTCCGCGAGTACCATACTGATACAATTTACCTAATAATCTAGCCCCGTCAAATGTTTCGAATGCCCGCTTAAAATCCAAAAATACAGCTATAACATTTTCCCCTTGATCAATGGTTCTCTTCCACATCTCAATTACACATTGAATAGCTGTCTCTGTGGAGTACCCTTTTCGAAAACCAGCTTGAACGGAAACTAAAATTTTGTTAGCATCAATGAATTCTAATAATTGTTTATATACGACTTCTTTCATTAATTTCTCAATATCCCATAAAACATTTACTGGCCTCATCTCCTCCCATCTTTTAGTGTTTTTTACTTTTGGCACTGGTGTAATCTAAGAACATTTTAATTTATTTCAACTTCAGGATACAGAGTTATGATAAGGGAACGGTTCAGCCTTTTATATACAGGGTGTCAGAAAAAAAAATCAATCCGTTAATCATATAATATAATCATTGAGTAAAAATCATTTGACTTTTATAATGTAATTTTTTATTTTCATGTTCGATATTCGGATTCAAAGTTAGAAATTAGAAATAATTTGTTTGTATAATTCGAGTAATGAATAAGATATTAATTTTAATTAGGATCCTATGGACTGACTTCAAACGTAAAGCCTCGGGTATATAGTAAAAATCTTGAATACTCTCGCAAGATGAGGGCAAAGTCACGTGACACTCTGTCAATTTTGCTCCATTAAATTTTTATAAGTTGGCATGAATTACAGGACCGGACTTGAAAATTATACATGTGATACCTTCTAAAACAATTTCTGCAATCGGTTCGGTCTCATCGGTTCTACCGCTTTAATATTGCCAAATAATAAGTAATAGGTACCTAATAATTTCTTTTGAAAGTTTTGTTTTATAAATATTATAATTTAAGGTAGGTAATAATAAGCATGAAATTCTATATGGTTGAAAGATAAAGTGTCAAAATAGATTTAAAAAGTTTTTAATATTATAAATATCCAAACCTTAAAAATACTAAACTTACTAAAACACAATTTAAAATAGGATTCTGTCACTCATAATATTAATTAGAACAGATTTTTTTTGTTTTATTTGTTCAGATTATACCTATAGGTAAAATACCTACAGTTCAACACTCAGACCAAGCACTAGTGCTTGGTCTGAGGTTCAACATAAACTAATTGAATTCAAGTTATTACGTTCACTGTCAAGAAAATCCCCATATATGACTTACGTAAGGTACCTACGTAGACCCAAATATGGTTTTTATAGAATTTGTTGGCTATGGTACGGTTACATTTCTAAACTTGTATGTGGGCTAACATAAAGTTAAAAGTTTCAATATAGCCAGGGATTTAATTTTTCTGGTGGAAACTCTACTTTAAGAGTTTTTGACTTACATAAGGTACGTAGACCCAAAAATGGTTTTTATGAAATTTGTTGGTTATGTTACAATTACATTATTTCTAAACTGTGGGCTAAAGTTAAAAGCTTCAATATAGCTAGGGATTTAGTTTTTCTGTCAATGGAAACCCTAATTTAACAGTTTTTTACTTAACGTAAGGTACGAAGACCCAAATACGGTTTTTATAGAATTTGTTGGTTATGATACAGTTACATTCCTAAACTTGTATGTAGGCTAATATAAAGTTAAAAGCTTTAGGGCCAAATTATTAATCTCCTGGTATCTTTACCAAGGACATAATTACTGTGGAAACGATTGTTGAGACAATTGTATCTATGGAAAATATCTGCTTGGTAACTTTACCAAGAGATTGATAATTTGGCCCTTAGTTTAGCCAGGGATTAAATTTTTCTGTCAGTGGAAACCCTACTTTAACAGTTTTTGACTTATGTAAGGTACGTAGACCCAAAAGTGGATTTTATGGAATTTGTTTGTTAAAATGCAATTTATTGATACAGTTACATTTCTAAACTTGTATGTAGGCTAACTTTATGTTAAAAACTTTATTTTATTGTCATATAAACAATAGTAATATAAAATAATAATTTCACTTATGTAAGGTACGTAGACACAGAAAATAGAATTATATATTTGTTCGCTATCCTATTACATACTAATATGGTTAGCTATTTTAACTACTATAGTAACATAATGTTACTTACTATTACCTTACTATTACCAAACAATAATAATATTTACTAATAACAATAATAAAAATAATTCCTTCAAAATCAAATAGCTGCTTTTTAAAGGTTAATAATATGGAAAGCTGTTTTGGCATTTGGTAGAACTAGGCGATACCCGGTTTTATCAACCGGTTTTACCTACCTAAGTGAGGGAAATACTTACTTTCTACTTATTTTTCTTATACCTAGATAATGTAAAATGCAAAAATTATACATTAGAAACGAACAAACATTTTAAGAATAAAAATTTTACAAACTAACTTTTCGACAAAAACGGCGTTCAGATGAAATAAAACTTATTACTTATCGATGAAATCAACTAACGAGCAAGGCACACATTAATAATTATGATCCCTAATGAAAAATAATTAAAAATTTTTAACCTGTATCTAAATTTTTGGTCAAATGAATAATTGTAGGTACTTACAATTAAATGTAACAAAAACGCAATTCATAACTCGGTGTTTGGGCTCATTACGGTCCGCTACAAATCTAGGGATATTATTATGTCCCAATATCAGCTGATCGATGACAAATAACCGCTGTCATCTGTTTTAAAACGAGACTATTCGTGATATTTAGTATAGTAGCTTTTTTAAATCAATTTAAACAATAATTTAAAAAATAGTTTTCTGCTTTAACCATTGCATTGAATATCAAACTATAAGAATAGCGGATCTTCTAGAAAACTTGACAACCCTTAGACTGTATTGGAGACGGTTTGGCCGCCATTGTGGAGCTGAGCGTAAATCTATAGTTATAAATGCAGCGCCTCGGCAACAGATGTCTCAAATTCACTGATGTGATGTCGTGGTGTTGCCGCATATCGTATTTTATTGGAATTTTTAAGGATTTAAGCATTTTTAACAGACAATAAAATAGGAGGTTCTCAATTCCAGCCGAATGTATGTTTTTGGTAGTAATATGTAGGTACGCTGATTACTCCGGGGTAATTGGACCGATTTTTATAATGATTTTACCGTTGCATTATAGGTGTTAAATGTTATACAAATAAAAGTAGATAAAAAGCGACAGCAAGTATACCTAAAATAGGTTTTATTTCGTTGAAAAATAACAAAATACGTAGGTAATACATTAATACAAACAAACTGGACGTTTCTTAAGTAAAACCCACTTATTTTAACCATTTTGAAAAGAAGTAATAATTGCAAATAAAAACCAAGTTATACAAACCGCACATCATTCATATTTTACCCATCATATACGTTGTGGCCTAGGTATTTATTGAATAGTGAGAGTCGTCATTTAATTCTGTTAGAAATAAAAAACATGACAGTTAATATGTTTTCATGTAATTAACATTGGAACGTCAAAAGGTTGAAAATATTGTATGCTACAAAGCAATTAAAAATAGGGACATCTTCAGGTCTAGACTATACTATAGGTAGGAAAATAAATGTAAGCTACTTAAATCTAGGATAGGTGTAGGTACTTAAGTTATAAAAATAAATTTAAAAAACTCAACGACTTAGGGTCCAATTATAAGTTATGTTTGTGCAAACAGACAGGCGGCAACAATGTTTTAATTTAGCAGTGAAACGCTTGTCGTTAGTTGCTGCATCAACACATGTTAGTGACTCGTTGTGCCATCTATGAATTTAACGTAGCAGATTTAGGAAATCTGCTTATATGGCTTTCTTATAGTTTGATATTCAATGGCCATTGTAATTATTGCATGGGCATAAGTTCAAAATTTTCTTCGGTTCTTGTAAAGTTTTTCTAGCCACGGTTATAGAATCGTATATTTTTATTTAAAATAAGGCCCACATCATATAAAGCGTAATTAACAACCACAAGCATGATTTACCATAGTATTATAATGCATCGCACAACCCGACAGGCATATGTAAATTTTGTATACTCATTTAAATATTGTTTGAATTAATTGTTGGCCAGTATAGGGTGAAATCGATCGATTATGTCAGAACATTTTATGCGATACGAACGGATCTGATTAAAAAGTGTAGAATGCCTATAAAGTAAAGCCGAAAGTTAATCCTTGATTTGCCATGTTTCGAAAAGTGACATGAGCGCTTAGAGAGCTGACATATTCTTTACGCCGATGCAATATGGTCGTATTAAAGCTTATAAACTTAGAATTTTTTTATTAGCATGATCCTTGAATCCAAAAATACAGATGGGTATTTTTCCTTTTTAATAATAATAATAATAATAATAATAATAATAATAATAATAATAATAATAATAATAATAATCAATAATAAAGATATTTATTTGTGCCAAACTATAACTACAAAAAGCTATTTTTGACAGTGGACACAAAAAGGTAGTATTTTAATTAACAATTAATCAGTCTTTCAATTCGATCCTAAAATAATGTTTTAAAAATGACTTTCAAAAGGCGAATGGTTTGGTTTTTTTTATATCAGATTCTACTTTGTTATACAGGGTGTTTCAATAAAAACTCCCAGGCCAATTATTTCGAAAACTAAGAGTGACATGTAAATTCTGTAAACGCCACTTTTTAGCCTCTATGATTGGCTTTACAACTGTGTAAAAAATGTGTTTAAATAATACAAGATGTAGGTGGCGCCACGGTGCAAAGAAATTTTTCGATGACAGAAACTTTTAAATGTTATCGTTATTATTTTTTGGTTAAATTATGTCCCATAAAAAATTTTGATAAATCCAACATGAAAGGAGATAGTTGGGGTTAAGTTTTTTTAAAAATAATTTTAACGAGTATTTTAATTATAAATATTTTTAATATCCTTATAAAGATTTTAATTTAATTTTAGTAATGATAATTTTGGTGATAAAACGCTCGTGTAGCGCTAAATTATAACGTCCAGTGACGACTCAGGGGGCGCCTTAACAAATAATATTGGCAAAAAATGAGATGCCACTAAGTTTTTGGTAATTTTTATATTTTTTTCGAATTAAGCAACTAAAAATATCCTTTTCTTGTATGTTAAATTGTTTTCTTATCTTGCTTGGTTTTCGAGAAATAAAAATAAAAACAATTTTATTGCTTATCTTGGGAAAACAAAAATCATTAAATAATTAATACGTTGTATTTTTTGTTGTTTAAAAGCATTAAAACATTAAAGCATTATAAAATAAAATTCAAAGATATTTTAAATTTTAGGAAAGAACTGATAAAAAATTATACAAAATTATTAATGAAAATTAGAACAATACCAAAAACTATTTAATGTGGTCGAATGAGGTGTTCAAAATTATTGCCGTTTTCATATACACACATAGCAAATCGATATAATAATTCGGTTCTGCACACTCTCAATAGTGTATTTCGATTAATAGCAAAATATACAACCTATTAATTATTTAATGATTTTTGTTTTCCTAGGATATGCAATAAAATTGTTTTCATTTTTATTTCTCAAAAACCAAGCAAGATAAGAAAACAATTTAACAGCAAAAAAATTATATTTTTAGTTGCTTAATCCGAAAAAAATATAAAAATTACCAAAAACTCAGTGGCGTGTTATTTTTTGCCAATATTATTTGTTAAGGCACCCCCTGAGACGTCACTGGGCGTAATAATTTAGCACTACACGAGCGTTTTATCACTAAAATTATCATTCCAAAATTTAATTAAAATCTGCTAAAGGATATTTATAATTAAAATAATTGTTAAAATAATTTAAAAAAAAACTTAACCCCAAATATCTCCTTTCATGTTAGATTTATCAAAATTTTTTATGGGACATAATTTGACCAAAAATCAATTGTCTTTAAGAACGACAACATTTAAAAGTTCCTGTCATTAAAAAATTTCTTTGCACCGTGGCGCCACCTACATCTTGTATTATTCAAACACATTTTATACACAGTTGTGAAGACAATCATAGAGGCTAAAAACTGGGGTTTACAGAATTTACATGTCGCTTTTAGTTTTCGAAATATTTTGCCTGGGAGTTTTTATTGAAACACCCTGTATATTAAGAGATAATTATTGTGTCCGCGAAAAATAACTTAATAGTGGTATAGCGCTATGCCACTATAATGTTGCTTTTAATTGTTATATACTAGCGACCCGCCCCGGCATCACATTAGAAACCTCTAAATTTATCAGTGTTTCTCTACAACATTAGGCATGTATTAAACATATAAACATTCCTCTTGAATCACTTTATCTATTTAAAAAAAAAACCGCTTCAAAACCCGTTGCGTGGTTTTAAAGATTTAAGCATATATAGGGACGAACAGATAGCAACAGCGACTAGGAAATCATTTAAAACTTTAAATTCTCTTATCGTGGGTTGATATTGAATAACATTTTTTTACCAAAAATGGATGAAGCTTCAGAGCTAACTGAGTCCATAAATGTTTTGGAGGCTCGTTATTACATTAAAACCGCCTGGAATAAAGTCAGTTGCGTCAGCAACAATACAAAATAGTTTCAAACAAGCTGGTTTTCAGAAAAAAACTGGCGACTCTACACCAAATTAGTGGAATCCAGAAGACTATCTTCCTTTATCTATCGTACCTCAAATGGAAAGGTGTGGCAAAGAAATAAACATAACACAAGGAAATTTTGAAAATTGTGTTCGAATTGACGATACTACAGCCACGGAAGAGATGAGTTTGAACATTGACGATGAAATTCAAAATGTAATTGAACCCGATTCTGCATCAGAAGAAGACAGCGATCTCCAGCATGGCAGCGTTGAAAGGAGCAACACAACAACTACGTATAATGAGGCTTTGAAAGTGATTAACGACTTAAAAATTTTTGCAAATGGGGACTACCTACATTGCATTTCAACATCTCAAAAATTTAGAAGATCATTTTCAATCTACTGTTTTGAAGAAAAAAATACAAAATATGCGTCATTTTAGAGTTTAGTATAAATAAGTAGATAACTAGCTTTGTGATTACGTGCTAAGAAACTTCTTAAGTATACCTGGTTTTTTAACGATTTTCTATTTTTAAGTGCTATTTAATTTTCCGTTTGTGTTGTAGTGTTTTATTATAAGTAATACAACCATGTACGTTTATTAATAAATATGCTTTAAAATTTCGCAGTTTTCTCTCTTAAGCGGACACCTGCAATAAGCGGACAAAATCTGCGAAACCGTGAGTGTCCGCTTATAAGAGGTTTCACTGTACATGTCTTTTTTACTTATTTTATTATATAATATATATAAAAGCTACCTACCTACATACAAAAATAAGTTGGTTAAAGAAAACGAATTTTCCTTATTTTCTTTATTTTTAACCTACATCTCCGGATATTTTTACCACCAAGATTGCCTCTGCGGGCAATAGTTTGTCCCTGGAGTATTCCACTTCTCGTCGAGTATATTATGCGAGTTGATATTTAGCTAATTGGATGCCCCCATTTTACTGTGCTTACTTGGGATTACTTTCTCCGAGTTTTTTATTTATAATAGTTTAAAACCATGTCTAGTTTGTATTTTTAAAATATAAGCATTCTGCATAAGCAAAAGTGAATCATTATTTGATAAAATTAAATATTCTTGTGTTTAAATTGTTGTTCTTTTTAAAACATTTTTGCAACTGAATTATAGATAAATTTACAATGAAAGAAATTGTACCTAATATCGTCACGATGCTAAATTTGGTAATTTACTTATTTGATAAATTTTGTGTTTTATTTACTTTATTGTAAAATCATATTTCTTTAAACCGGTAAATGTATTGTTCAGTGTTATTTGTTTAACTTACTGAATGAGCAAAATTGTGCTTAGCATTGACCATTGAATAGCAAAAGATATAGGCAGTCGTTCTTGAAATCCCGTCATGAGTAAATGAGATACGACATGTGTCCGCTGGTGGAGAGAAGAGTCATCAAGCGCACAATAAGTTATTAGTAAACCTTTTATTGTAAATACTCAAAAACCAAACCAATCCTTATTTTATGTTTTTTGATTAATAGATTTTATTGTTATAATTTGTATCTTTTAAATTGACGTTTTCTCCAAAGTCGATCCCAGAGACTTCTTTCTGCCTATATAAAGTCTTAATTGTAACATACCACCGTTGTGAAAATATCCATCTAAAAAATATGACTGTAACTCTTCAAGACCAACAGGGCAGCAAGAGTAGAGCGTCAACATGGCGGCTGAATCGTTAATCGTAGACGAAATTGTCGTTTTCCCATGTGTACTAAGTTATTTATATTCTATTCAGGTATTTAAAGCGGACTAATTGTTTTTATTTTTTTTTCGTCATTTTACATTTAAGGAGTTGGAAAAGAAGTAAGACACTTTAAGTCTTTCTCCACTGATATATTAAAACATAAGTTTCAAAGATTAAAACAAGGTATTCTCTCTCTACATGTTTCGAACGCATAAGCATTCATCATCAGGAGAATAGAATAAGGAATTTAGAAGTAAAATAGGCGCAAGTGACAGTCCTAACGGAGCTACGAGATGATGGACAAACAAGTAAAGTTCTGGGAAAATCTTCAAACGTAATGGTAAACCTGCCGAGAGTCCATTCTAAAAATATTGGCAGAGAATAAGCTGTGAAGGTAACATGGCAACTTAAGTGTCAATAATGAAACAACCCCATAAGTGGGAAGAATATTGAATATCAAATTTGATTATCAAATTTTGACATTGGAATGATAGATGACGAACAAACCTAATTGAAGAGTGGAATGGATAAGTGGGCTAAGTGCCAAAAGTTTAGTTCTAAACTAGCTAAAAAAACTGTCTGTGAGACTCAATATAAACGCTAGTAAAGTTTTATTTTTTTATATATATTTTAGTGTTATTAGAATACCCTGACAAAAATGGAAAGAAATCCAGCTTATTATGATCATCTTAAAAATAATTTTTAAAGTTCTTATTCACTAGAACAGGCTAAGTGCCAATAAGGCAACATTTAAAAAAAGGTTAAGTGCCTATAAGGCAATATTTAAAAAGGGGTATGTGCCCTAAGAGTAAAATTGAAAAAATGTGCTGCCGTACTTAAAAAAAACGACTAAGATTTGTATACCATTTTATTAATACAAAATAATAGTTAACATGGCTTAGTACTAGATACTATGACTGGTTCAGATTTATCGCCTAAACAGACACGTGGTTTTTCGATGGTACATATCCTGAGCTACTGTATTTTAGTAGGGTGACGTGGTTAAATAATGGGTTTAGCACATAGCCGGTTTTAGGATACATCCGCGTTGGCATTTAGATTATTTTTATGTAAAAATACTAAAAAGTAAAGAAATGACACTTAGCCCACTCATCCATTCCACTCTTCAATTATAAACAGATGAGGAGTAGTTGAAAAGTCACACATTAGTGAAGCATATAACTAAGTGTGAGGAGACGAAAATATAGAGTGAGGAGTAGTTAGGTCACATATTAGTGAATTAGTGACTGAAGACTGAGAAGACATTTTTTTTAAAAAACAGTGGAGTAGTAAAAAGTTGTGATAAGAAGAGTAACTTAAGTTACTAATTAGTGACTAAGTAACATGAGTGTACGGAGTAATTATTATTGACATAGTTTTAAGTTTAAGTTTTTATCTGAAAATAAAAATATTTTATGGTTAGAATTTTATCAGGAAAAAAATAAATTTGTAAACTTACATCAAGTGGATATCCTAAATTAGGAGTGGAAGTAATAGTAATTTAAGATCATTATTTTAGACATTTCTAAATAAAATTAAAGGTTTTTAAATTTAAGAAAATTCCTTCCTCTTGGCGAGATAAAATGGAGCTGACAGAGACAAGGTAAAATGGTGAAGTATTCCTTCACAGAGTAAACTTAAGTGTGCAGATGGAACTTACACAGAAAAGCTAGTTTTTACTAACTTTGGTGGTATCACAAAGGCGGGATGCATCAGAGGCAAAGGTTGTTTAAATATGAGCGAGCGAGGAGGGTAGTACAAGAGATAGAACCGTACATAAACACATTCATCTAATAGCTCAGGCAGGACTGGTTAAGGGGGTAAAACAACAACAAAGTAGCAGAGAGTGAACATCATAATAAACCTAAACAAGAGTAGAATACAATAAAAATTTTCAAATAAGACCAAGAGCCTAAACATGAGTAAACTAAAGATAATAAGAATTTATGAGAGAAGTTAGTCAGGTGGTGTAAAAGATATCATGTCATAAAAGAGAGGTTAAGCTATTGTAATTTACACAGAGAGTAGCGTAATCTATACTAACAGCAGTAGAAATTAAAACTTACATATCTTGAGAAAAGAGAAAGCTATAAACATTAGTTGTCAAAATGAAGAGAATTAGAGAATTGAGAACAACTGTGTTGGATTTGATCATTTAGACATTCTATGTTATGATTATTGATAATCTTGTTGATTTCAAGAATTTCAAGAAGGTCTAATTTATTGCCTTTAGTGCAAGTGTGAAGAAATTTTTTACTAGAATCGAGGTCAAAAGTATGATTATTAGTGTGGATATGTCTAGCAAAGTTAGATTTAATTTTTGAAGGAGACAGGTTTTGATTACTGGCTTTCACTATTTCTTTACAATGTTCATTTATTCTAACAGAAAACTTACGTTCTGTTTGACCGACGTAGGTAGCCGAGCAACCATCAGTAGAGCAACGTTTACTGTAGACACCAGAAGTCCGCAACATATGAGAATTTTTTTTTCCTAATCGGTTAAGAAAAATTTGTTTATCGTTTTATTTTTTACGTATCCAATACAATTAAATTTTTTTTCAATATTATTAAATCTGAACCTCTCTAAGACTTTTAACAAATTTAACCAAACCTGTATGAAATATATAACAAACCTGTTTTTTCATATATTTTTATCACCAATTGGTGCCTTAAACACTGTTTTTTCAAAAATATAAAATACGAACCCAAAAACTATGTCCAAAATGTTATATAATGTTTCATATGAAATTATACAAAATTTTATAAATCATGATATATGAAAATCATCGAATTAAGAATGTGTAGTCATAAATTAATATTAAATTTGGAAAAATCCTCTTTTTTATGTATAGGAAAGAAACCCAATTTATACAGAAGTTTTTAAAAGTAGTAATTTAAAATTAAAAGTCGGGCATTTAAAACAATCAAATAAAATTCAATTTTTGGGGTTGATAATAGATGAAGCTATTAATAATTGGAGTGAACACATTAAATATATTAAACAGAAAATAGTTGCACTACTGCGGATTTTTAAAAAACTCAGTTTTTTGACTCCAAATTATTTGTTACGTCCTATTTATTTTGCTATTATTCATTCTCATTTGCAATATTTAACTTTAATATGGGGATCAACTTTTAAAAATTTGCTTAACCCTTTACAAGTTTTACAAAATAAAGCAATTAAAAATATACAGAAAATATATTATATACAGGGTGTTTCAATAAAAACTCCCGGGCAAATTATTTCGAAAACTAAAAGTGACATATAAATTCTGTAAACGCCAGTTTTTAGCCTCTATGATTGGCTTCACAACTGTGTAAAAAATGTGTTTGAATAATACAAGATGTAGATGGCGCCACGGTGCAAAGAATTTTTTCGATGGCAGGAAGTTTTAAATGTTGTGGTGATAATTAATTTTTGATCAAATTATGTTCCTTACAAATTTTTGATAAATCCAACATGAACGGAGATATTTGTGGTTAAGTTTTTTTTAATAATAATTTTAACGAGTATTTTAATTTAAAATATTTTTAATATCCTTTAGCACAATTTAATTTAATTTTGAGTATGATGATTTTAGTGATAACACGCTCGTGTGGCGCTAAATTATTACGTCCAGTGACGTCTCAGGGGGCGCCTTAACAAATAATATTGGCAAAAAATAAAACGCCACTGACTTTTGGTAATTTTTATATTTTTTTCGCATTAAGCAACTAAAAATGTCCTTTTTTTTAAGAACCATAACATTTAAAAGTTCCTGTCATCGAGAAAATTCTTTGCACCGTGGCGCCATCTACATCTTTTATTATTCAAACAAATTTTTTACACAGTTGTGAAGCCAATTATAGAGGCTAAAAACTGGCGTTTACAGAATTTACATGTCACTTTTAGTTTTCGAAATAATTGGCCTGGGAGTTTTTATTGAAACACCCTGTATATTGTATATTGCTTGGATAACTAATCTTTTATATAAAAATTTTAATATTATGTCAATTCAGGATATTCACTTAATGCAAAATATTATTTTTGTTCACCAAATTATATCAAAAAATAATTATTCAAATATAAAGTTCCATTACAGACACATGATCATTTAACTAGAACTGTTTTCAAATTTTTTTATTTTTAATAGGTACATGATAGGCCAGGTCAGAACTTCATTTATTATCAAGGTATGAAATTTTACAACGAAATACCCCAAGAGTTGAAATTTTTAAATATAAAACGTTTTAAAATGATAACTAAGAAAATACTTAAAAAAGGGGAAGCTAAATTTTAAACTAAAAAATATTTAAACGTGCACTTATTTTATGATTAATTATTCTTTTCAAATTATTTATAAATTATATCTAAACGATATTATTCGTTATGTTATTTTATGAAAAGAAATAAAATTTGAATAATTTTATACATATTTAAATATTTTTATTTTTTTTATTGAACATTAACATTTTAAGTATGATTTTCACTTACCTTCTATTTTAATTAGTTCTATTTAACAATCATATTTTTGATGTTGTTATTAGTAGAGAATCCGGAATGAACATATGTTTTTGGGATTTTATTTGGAATAAATAAAAAAAAATTAATATAGTTTTCATAACTTTACAAATCACTAAACATTTGACTTTATTTCGATTTCATTGATTAACAATACTAACTCTTCGAGAGAAAATTTAAATTGTTTTAATATGTGGTGAGAATACAGCTTATCGATAAGTAGCTGATATTTCTAACGCCAGACACCTTCGGAGAAATATTCATTACTCAACGGTTAGTAGGTTAATGGCTAAGTTTAAATCTACTTGTTCGGTGGACAATACTTTTTTAAAAAAACTGAAGATGTAGAATTAAATGTGAGTTTAAAAATTTGTAGAACATAAAAAAAAAACAAGTATTCAAGATGTTGCAGAAAGAACCAGCGTTAATCGGGAGAGTGTAAGATGTATTTTACACAAAAATAAAGTTAAACCTTAAACCTAAATTTATAAATATACTAAAGGAACGGAACTTCGCCTGGGATTTTCTTCTTGGTTTGAAGGGGAAAAAGAAGAAAATAATAATATGGTGTAGCATATTGAATAACTAAATTATCGGACCATACCTTTTCAGACAAAATTTTATTTCTGCGAACTACTTACATTTTTTAAATACCGAAATACTTGAAGTTATCGACAATATGCAACTTGCAGTGACAAACGTTGTTTGGTACCAGTGTAACGGTACACCTATTCATAGTGCCAGGGTTGTTAATTAGCGTCTTTTGAAAATATTGGATGGCAAAGTAATCGGTGGTAATATGGAACACTATTGGCCACCTAGGTCTCCTGATTGGACCTAATTAGATTTTTTCTTGTGCGTTTCTTAAAAACCAAAATATGTAAACAAGACCTATTGAAGATTTCGATCATTTCGAGACAGTTATTAGAGAATGTATTTTAAACAAAAGACCTCAAAGTATCAGAAACTCGGTTAAAATGTTTTAAGAAAGACAATTATTTGCCTTGAACGTGATGGAAGGCACACCGAAATGTGTTTTTTTGCTTACTAGTATTCATATTTTTATACTTGACAAACTAATGAATTTTAATTCCTTTTGCGTTGTACGTATTATGAGCTGTTATTATTAATTAAAAACAAGTTCTCATGATTTTAAAAGTGCAGAAAAGGGTAAATAAACGATATTTGTGAAAATTGGTTTTTAGTTGTGTTTATGCGTCTAGCTACTTAGTAAAAAAACCGAAATAAAAAATGTTTAGTGATTTGTACAAGTTATGACAACTTTGAAACACTTTTGACATATCAAAAAAATTACCTTGTCGGACTTCCATTGTCTTTATTTTGTTACTTAACACAACGTTTCGGTTAGTTAGTATCTCTAACCGTTTTCAAGTGTAAACTGTTTACACTTGAAAACGGTTAGAGATACTAACTAACCGAAACGTTGTGTTAAGTAACAAAATAAAGACAATGGAAGTCCGACAAGGTAATTTTTTTGATATTACTTCATTGTCTACCACCTTCAAACAAACACTTTTGACATAGTTTTTAAAGGAGTTTTTTATATTTTGGAAAACAACAATATGTAGGGCACCAATTGCTGATAAAATTTATTAAAAAGATACGTTTGGTATAAAAGATATATTTTATATAGCTTTGGTAAAATTTAAAAACTTCAGAGAGGCCTAGATTTAAAAAAGTCGAAAAAAAAATAATTGGTACATAAAATATACGGGGTCCTGCCCCACACTTCCCGTATTCTATACTTCTATAGCTTACTTAGTAATTAGGTTAGAATTTTCATATTTTGCAGACCTTACCTGTATATTGAGGCGCATTTCAGGAAAAAAAAAATTTCATACAGAGTGTTCCAAAAAAGTGTGACGTCATAAGGATGTATTTTTTTAGATTACACGCCATATATTTTTTTACTTATTTAAGTGCCTTCTATAATTATCTACATACTCTCAAAATTTTATTAAAATCAATTCAGTATTATAAGCGAAAAAAAAATAAAAACTAAAAAATATCAGCTTTTACCACTAGTTTTAAAAATTAATAAAAAATAAAAATAATGCTTCGTTAATAAAATTATACAAAGATACTTATTAAATAAAGTCTAACAGTCTCGTTTACCAAGTTTGACTAATACGAGTTGTACAGGGTGTCCAAAGATTAGTGTCAAACTTTGCAAACTTTAAACCAATTTATTTTTGTTATTTCAAATATTAACCCCTGTATCTTTTTATGTCATTCGATGCAGAATTAAGAACCAAACATTTGTCCTAAAAACAACCCTATCGCAATTTGTAACGCATCAAGACTTATTTGCAGAAAACTCATTTTATCAACTATTCCAACCAACAGTCATTATTATGAATAAATATCGAAGGTGACATTGAAAAACAATTTTTTGGTATTAAAGTTTATTAAAGTGATAAGAGACTATTTTGACTTTAGTAATCTAAAAGTTTCAAATATTTTTAAATTTTTAGTAATTATTAACTGGAAATTATAATTGTGGATATGGTTATCCTTTAAAATTCGATGCACTGTTCTTTTGTTTACATCTACGGCATCGGCGACTGCTGGTTGACTAAATGAAGGATTTTCTATAACAGATAATATCCCAGCCAATTGATTTTCTTTATTTCGGACCGGGTTATTTCTCACTGGTAGGTAGGTGGGTAGTTTACATTTCCTGTTTGTACAAACCTCTCTAATATGTTTTGCAGTCTCCTTTTGTCTGAATATCGTTGTTCCGGATAACGCTGTACGTAAACTCGGCTTGTCAAGAAAGAGTTCTTTTCGCATGCTCCTAATATAAAAATCATAATCTACGAGATCTTCTTGGTTTTAGTGCATCGACAAAAACAATGTAAATTACTTAAAACAGCTTAAATAATTACTTAAGATTTAACAATATTCGAAACTTTTATATTACTAAAGTCAAAATGGTCTCTTGTTACTTTAATAAACTTTAATACCAATAAATTGTTTTTAAATGCCACCTTCGATACTTATTCATAATATTGACTGTTGGAATAATTGATAAAATGATTTTTCTGCAAATAAGTCTTTATGCGTTAGAAATTGCGATAGGGTTGTAAATAGGACAAATGTTTGATTTTAATTCTGCATCGAATGACATAAAAATATACAGGGGTTTCTATTTGAAATAAGAAAACTAAATTGCTTTAAAGTTTGCAAAGTTTGACACTAAACTTTGGACACCCTGTACAATTCGTATTAGTCAAACTTGGTTACCGAAACTGTTAGACTTTATTTAATAAGTATCTTTGTATAATTTTATTAACGAGGCATTATTTTTTATTTTTTATTAATTTTTAAAACCAGTGGTGCAAAACTGATATTTTTTAGTTTTTATTTTTTTCGCCTATAATACTGAATCGATTTTAATAAAATTTTATGGGTATGTAGGTAACTATAGAAGGCACCCAAATAAGTAAGAAAATATATAAAGTGTAATCTAAAAAAATACATCCTTATGACGTCACACTTTTTTGTAACACCCTGTATGAATAAAAATATTTTTCTAAAATGGGCAGCAAGATATAGGTAAGGTCTGCAAAATATCAAAATCCTAACTTAATTAATAAGTGAGTTATAGAAGACGCGAGGTGAGGTGCAGGACCCTGTATAACAAATTAAAAATAAACATTTTTCAAAATTTTAAAAACTAATGCCATATTTTTGAATTTTTTGAAAAAAATGTTAACTTTGACAGTTAAGAAAAGTCACAGGACTACTAACTCATCACATAATTTTTAAAGCAAAGTCGAATGGCAACATCAAATTTTTTCTTTACCGATTAGGAAAAAAAATCTACTATATGTTGCGGACTTTGACACTGTATGTAAAAACGTAGCCGATTTCATTGTCATCAGTTACTACCAAAATTACTCTAGAATTTAAAAAAAATCCTTATATCTTTGCAAATACTACCAAAAAAAACGACGCCAATTTGACTGATTTTTTCTGTATAATTTCGGATAATATTACTTTACCTGGATAAAGTGCTTTAACTAAAATATTAATATTTAAAATTATATCCATATTATCCTTTAAAAGGGTTTCGAAGGGTCGGTTAATAGGCTCGGCATTACATTAATCCGGATACGTGTCCCGGATAGCTTTTCATTAATAAGCAGACGCGCAGCTTTGCTGATTTATTAATATTTTGATTTTTATGGACCTATTAATGTACAGGGTGTATGCGCACATAGTAATTTATAAAATAACTATTTATTGAATTCAGTACCCCACTAGGCTCTTCTCTGGTTATTTTTATTCATTACCTTAATTACTTCTATTTTTTTCCCCCACAATGTCTTTTAGACATACTTATATCCACTTAAAAAAAATTTTTTTTTAAACAATTTTCGACACCTTTTTAGAAAAGGTTTTTTTCTTCCCTAGTTTATTTGGTTGGTTTAGACCCCAATTACTGACTTATTACATACTCACTATGTTTTAACTACCAGCAATTTCTTTATATTATGGCAATTTCACACATCAAATTTTAATTAAATAAAAGCTCCATTAAGGTTCTACACCATTTTCTCTTTTGCTTAAACCATCAGCACCAAATATATGTTCTGTCTCCTGATGATGAACGTTTCTACGTTCGAAACATGTAGAGACTTTTACTGAATATTTTTATTCTATTAAACTTTGTGGAGGAAGACTTTGAGTTTTTTCTTTCTTTCTCATTTATTAAAAATATTATTTACCCATAGATAATGACTATTACTACTCAGGAGACAAGAGTATCATACGAGTAAATAGTAGTTAGTCATTACCGCACCTGAAGTTTTATTTCTTCTTCTTCTTCAAGTGCCATCTCCTCTTAGAAGGTTGGCTATCATCATAGCTATTCTCACTTTCGATGCTGCAGCTCTATACAACTCAACGGAACGGAAGTTGCACAATTTTCTCAGTTTATTTAACCAGCAAATGCGTCTTCCTCCTCTACTTCTTTTTCTCTGTGTCTTTTCCTGCATAATATTCTGCTACAATACATATTTCTCTCTCCTACCCAGATATTGCAGCTTCCTTATTTTAATTGTGTTCAATACTTCTTTTTCCTTTCTCATTTTTCCCTGTAGCTCCTCATTTGTTACCATGTCTACCCAACTTATTCTCAAGATCCTTCTATATGACCACATCTCAAATGCTTTCTGTCGATCACTTATATCTTTCTTTAATGTCCAGAACTCTATTCCATACAGCAACACCGAGAAAACATAGCAACTCACTATTCTGACTCTGAGGTGTAAGTTAATATCTCTACTGCATAACACATTTCATTCTGTTAAACATGGTTCTGGCTTGTCCAATTCTTGATTTAATTTCTTCAGTGTACTCATTACCCTCATCGACAATTGTTTCTAAGTTTTTTTTTTTTTTTTTTTTTTTTATGATCGAGCACAAGCACTATAGGAAAATCCTTTAAGGCGCTCTGGGAGCGGTGCGTGTGCGAAGAAAGCGATTCACGTTTTTCTTGAATCGTTGGAGGTTATATTCGGTTGGAAACACGGTCTCAGAAAGGCCGTTCCACAAAGATGACGTCCTCCAAATGAAAGAGTTCTGAAACAATGATGTTCGGGGTGTACTAAGTTGAACCACATAGGGATGGGCGGCAGTGGTTCGTCGTGTGTTTCTGCTATGCATTACTCTAGGTGGAATCGAGCGGGCAATATCTGTCGAACACTTGCCATGAAAATATCTGTAGAAGAGAGTCAAATCACCAACCTGTCTTCGATGTTCTAAGCTGTCGAGGTTCTTAGTCAGCTCGTGGTCGCCGATTAGACGAACGGCTCTCCTTTGGATGGAATCCAACAACCGAAGGGTATGCTTCGGCGCAGAACTCCAGATATGAGAGCAGTATTCCAGTGATGGTCGAATCTGGGCTTTATAGAGTGTCAAAAGTTGTTGAGGTGTATACAACTTTTTGGTACGGAAAAGTATACCGAGCTTCTGAGAAACTGCCCTGGCGATTGCCACTACGTGATTATGCCAAGACATATTTCCTCCCAGGTTGACACCCAGCAAATTAATAGACGAAGTCAGTGGAATTGCGTGTCCTGCCATAACGATATCGGGTTCTGCAATGTTGACCTTCTTAGAGAAAACTGCAGCCTGGGTTTTTTGAGCGTTAAATTCGACTTGGTTACTGTCACCCCAAGACATAATTTCTTCCAGGTCTTTATTGAGGCGTGATACCTCATGTTGTCTGCGAAGATGTGCGTCAGTAGCCGATGTTTGAGGTTTCAAAGTAAAAGATGAGATAAGTGTGCTGTCGTCAGCAAAGCAATATAATGGATTTTCTGTTTTCGCTAGAAGGTCGTTAATGTACAGTAAGAAGAGAGTGGGAGATAATATGGACCCTTGAGGAACACCAGCATTGATGGTGAAGGTGTCTGAGAGAAACCCGTCAATCGCCACTTGCAGAGAGCGGTCCTTGAGGAAGCTAGACAACGTATTTAAATTTATTTAAATTATTTTAATTGACTTTTAATAGAGATTTTATTTTTGGGTGGAACTTTTAACTGGAATAAATTCAGTTTTAGGAAGCCTCTTTATTTGCTAAAAGAATACGGCTGCATTTATTTTTAGTTTTGCATACTTACTATTTTCGTGTCTTCATAAAATGTATCCTTCTTTTTGGAATAGAAACTACCCCCAACTTTTTTTTTTCAAATGTAAAGGTATGTATTGTGATTGCTCGTTGGAAAATGCATAAAAAAGGCAATACGAAATGTTTTATTAATAAAGTTATTTGTTTACTTGATGCCGCATTCAAATGGTAACTTTACTTTCGGTTTAGAAGAAGTGAATACTTATCTGTTGTAGTATTTTGTGCTGTTTAAACCGTTATTTTATAGTAAGAAGTAATTTTTCTATAGTACAATGGGTTATTTAACTGAATCACAGAAAATCGAAATTTTAATGATGATTGGCTTTGGCGACAGATCGCGTACTCAAGCAGAAGTAAAATTTTTATTTCACGAAATACAGCCCGATCTACCACCAATTTTCCAAGGCACCATCAGCAAAATTGGAAGACACTGTCGTGAAGTGGGTCACGTCAGAAACATATCAAGAATAAGGATGCCTGGAGTAATGGATGAAGACACACAAACGTTTTACGTGCACTCCAAGAAAATTCTATTACTCCAGTTCGGTAACTTGCAAGAGAAAATAACATAAGCGTCTGCATTTCAGTTAGCGAAATCATGTCAAAAGCGTCCTTAAATGTTAATGATACAAGAGTTACTGGAAGATGATACGGACCGCCATCTTTAGTTTTGGGAAGTAATGATGAATGCACTTAATCAGTATTTAGTAGATTTGGACAAGATATATTTTACAGATGAGTGTACTTTTGTACTAAATGGTGAAGTCAATAAAGAGAATTGTCGATATTGGCCCGCGGAAAATCCTCACTGGATGCGAACATAACACACCCAACTTCCGCAAAAACTTAATGTTCGGACAGACACAATTGGCGACCGCGTCATTGAACCAATATTCCTAGAAGGTAACTTAAATGGCTATACATATCAGAGCCTAACTGCTTCATTTTCTCACCATACAGAAGCAGATCTTCACGAGGATCGAATAAGGTTACAGCAGGATGGTGCCCCGCCTCATTACTCCATAAATGTTCGATAATATTTAAGTTAAGTTTTTACAAACCGCTGGATCGGATTAAATGGCCGCCATGATCGCTGGATCTTAATCCTCTAGATTATTTCCTTTGGGGTCACTCGAAAACCAAACCTGAAAATTTGGAGGAACATAGGCAACGGCTTATACCCGAAATTCGCCAAATAACCCCGGATATGGTACATAATGTCAAGAATGAAGTTTGCTTTAGATTATGGGGTTGTCAAGAAAAAAATGGGCAACATTTTCAACAATTTTTACCATATAACAAATTGCGTCTACATTAGGGAAATGCAAAAGTAAATAGTGGGTCATATTTATTTTCTTATGTCCTTTCCAACAAGTAACTTTTAATAAAGAGACTAATATTGAATTTATTCAACCCAATATATGACGGTGTTTAAACTCAAATACGAATATTTTTTGTTTAAAAAGTTTAAATGCGCTCCGTTAATAACTAACAGTCGTTCCTAATGAGGCCGGCTTGGATTTTATAATAAATGCGTGTATTTTTTTTGGAAGCAGGGGTTGGCAGAAAAGTCAGTATATTTAGGCACAACCACCTTAAAAAGAAGCCATGAAGTGGCATCGGACAACGCCGCATCAGCTGGGAGTTGCGGATCCACAAGCTATTATTATGACGTGCAGCAACGGGCGAGTTTTTCTTCTTTTTGATCATATTTTTTGTGCTTTTTTGGCTCTGTTGCCACTATATTGATATTAAAAAATGTACAAAAAAGTAAGAAATAGTTTTGTATAACAAGAACAACTTAAATAATTTTATTAAAGGATTGGTCTAAAATGATATTTTTATACAAATATGACAAGATATCTTCAAAAAATTATTAATTACATCTTTTGCTCTAGCGCTTGTGTCGGAAACTTACCCCCTCCATTTTTACCCCGAGGGACAAAATTTCCCAAAACATCAAAACAATACTTTTTCTATGAGGAGAGCAAAAGGCACTATTTAATTTAGTACACTGTTAGTACCAAAAGACCTTCTCTTTTTACACAATACCTTGTGCATTTTTAGATTAAAAATTTTAATTCTGTAGCTGTAATTGATACTTGGTATTTTTAGAAATTTTACTAAGATAATTATTACGCCAAGAAATTATTGAAAATTATATAAATGTAGAAAAAAACATTTAAATTTTTTTTTTAAATCTCTTTAAGTTTAAAGTTTTTGGGCTTTTTCATTAAATTTTCTGAACTACCTTTAATGTGGTATAAAACACTTTGTGTGTACGGATAAAAACCATTAAAAGCCGTGTTTATAATAACAGCACACGAGGCATAAATCTGATATATATCTGGGGGCATTGCACCGTTGCAGTTTATTTTACTATATTTAATTTAAATTTAGGACTGCGACGCTATTATCTATTATATACAGGGTCTTACGAAGGTCCTGGAAAAAAATTATTTAAAGCTTAGGCTTCCCTTTCTATTTTAAATCGCTTATTTTTAGACTTACATACTTGATTATGCAGTATTATCATGGAGTTACTTCGGGTTGTGGCATTCTGATGAGTTCCTAACAAGGACGAAACAGCTGTCAGTGTCTACTCGGCCCCAAAAAGTCAAATGTTTTTGGCTTCCCTGTGTACTTCAATGAAAAATACAGGTTTTATACACTATAAAGTCCGCTAGCCGAGATTATTTTTCACTTTATACTAATATAATATAGATTTAAACTAACACACACTCTCTGTCTTCTACCCAATAAGTAATTATTGTTAAATAGATTAAGAAGAGTTTCATGTAGACCGAGGTATTTAGATTTAGAGTGAAGAACTGAGTGGTTCATAGTATCCAATGCCTTGCTGTAGTCAGCACTAAAGCCTTCATTTTATTTTTATCCAGGCTTCTAAAGCCATAATTTTTACTAAAAGTACTTACAAATAATCCAGTTATGTCAGTACCGCTATTTGAATTACATTTCAACAGCTATTAGACCGCGGCTAGTCAGTTGCGATCGAATTTTTGACTTTGGATATTCGGGAATCATCTACTTCTTACTGATACATACCTGAAATAAAATTACTTACTATTATTATTTAATTATGATAATGTAAAATGTTTCCGGACGTGTTACTTTTTATTAATTTTAACATATTTTACAGTATTTAAAAAAAAATGATTGTACTAATTTATTAAACGAAATGTAGGTACTTAAAATAATATATAATAATAATAAATCGACTTTTATTCTTGATAAATTGCAAATTATAACAAATATATTTAACGTATATATGGTAAAGGCACAGCCATAGCAAGGCGAGATTTAGCTGCAATAGCTACTCTTGCATCGAACCGTGCATGGATGGCTGTGTAAATACAAACGAGCAAAAAAAAAAAACAAAAATACTATCTACATAAGAAGTACTTAACTACTAAAATTGGAATATAAAAATAAATAAACATAAACAAAAACACATAATTACTTATATAATGATTATGATACAAGTTAATTTTATAGCAATAAAAAGCCAACATATTTGAGGACTAAACAGCGTTGGTCATTTGAGAAGTTAGCAATACATTCCTATATCTTCTTTTAAAATTCTCGCAGCAATGCAGTAATGATAACTTTATTTATTCCAATATTTGAAGGCAAGTGGAAAACAACACTTGAGATAATATCAATTCAGCTGGAAGAACATTTTGTAAGACACAGGAGACCGTCTTTGAAGTAAGTAATGTGACCTAAATACATTACCCGGCTTTCATGGGTAAATAAGCGGGATTTCAAGGTGTAATTATAAAAGGCAAACCCTTGTTCTCGTAAGTAAAAAACCCCTCTTCTTGAAGTGAAACTTAAGCTTAATAGAGAAAACTAGAAGAAAATTAGGGACTAGGCATCAGGAGGCAGACAATCCATCCAGTCACCGTGCCAGGGAAAGCTAACGTACCTCAAATCTAAGCCAAGAACAAACAGCTGTTATCGGGGAAAGAAATAAATTTTAGCCCCATAAAGTCGAGAGATATGAAAACAGCCAAGGAATAAGGTAAGAGTAAGAGTTATTTAAGAGCTATACCATAGATAAAGCACAAGCAGAGCTGCACTAAGAAGCTTCACTAAGGCCTGAATTAAATATTCGAGCAGTTTGGCGGAAAGCTACACGAAAACTCAGTTTAAACGTGCAGGACACAACTCGGTACTTTCATTTTAGGTGATACCTCAGTATCTAACCCTAGTCCTGGTCAAAATTAACCCTACAGAGTTCAAGGAAAGCTACGGCACACAGGGTGTTTAAAGAAAAGCAAATAATGGGGATCGAACCTCAAATTGACAGAAGAAGGAACTTTTGTTACAAGGGAGCTAAAACTGGTCTGTAGAATTGTATTACTTATTTTATTACAAGAAAACAAATATTACGTACCAATAAAACATAAATTTCTATAAAACAACGCTATAAGGGAATTCTTGACCGAATGCTGAATTTTTAAAAAGTCACAAAGCTAAAATATACAATAATACTATAATAAAGGCATAATTACACAGTTAACTAATGGCAAAATTAAGCCGTTACAAGACAACTAATTTAAATGAAAATAGTATTCCGTTTGCTGCTAAGTAATATCCTGATCAAGACGCTCAGAAAAGTCAGTTCGTACATTATCAAGTTGATACGCAGAGATTTGATTGCATACCCCTGAAATTGCAATTTTAGTTTATCAAAATTTTGATAACGCACCTTGTGTCACCCCTCAAAAAACATAGTTAGTGAGAGCAGTGAAAATCTAAACCAGTATATTTGCGTTGCTCAAGGATCGGTGCTAGGGCCAATACTCTATTTGTTGTATGTACCGGGTGGTCACATAAGCGAGGACGTCGGCTTTATCTCGGAAACCATTAATCGTACAACTATCGAAAAGATTTTTTTAATAGTAAAGTGGTCAAGAGAAATTGCTGGAAATTACTTTTAAGTTCCTCATTTCGCCGCAAGGGGGCACAATTAAAAATTGTTTTTTTTAATTCTAAATTTCTCGGAAAATTCTCACATTAAGGTATAACTCTGATTACATCATTGGAAAGATTAGACAATTCTGCATCATTTTGGTTTAAGGCTCATTGGCGTATCGACCTTGTTAAGAAAGGGAGAAGCTATTGAAAGTGTAAACATTAAAATCGCTGTAATCCGATTTCACTAAATTTAAGCTTGTTTGGAAGGGGAAAATAAGTATCGTCAATTGCCGTATCCAACAGTACACGATAGTTTTTAATAAAATTGCTAGAGGGCGCAATTTGTAATAATAACAGTTTTTTCGATTTTATCCCGAAAATTCAAATCATACGATATAACTATGACACCATAATCGAAAAGTAAATTTGAAAGAATAATGAAATGTAAAAGAAAAGTAAATTTGGAAGAAAAGATGTGAAGACCGCAGTTCGATATCTTTATTCGTTTCAGAGTTATTGCCAAAACAATAATTTTTAATACAAATTGCCCCCTCTAGCAATTTTATTAGAAACTATCGTGTACCATTAAATACAATTGAAGGTACTTCCAAACAAGCTGAAATTAAGTCAAATCGGATAAGTCGTTTAGAAGTTACAACGATTTTAATGATTACACTTTCAATAGCTTCTCCCACTCTTATCAAGTGAAAGTGTAAACATTAAAATCGCTGTAACTTCTAAACGACTTAACCGATTTTACTAAATTTAAGCTTGTTTGGAAGTATCTTCAATTGTCGTATCTAATGGTACACGATAGTTTCTAATAAAATTGCTAGTTTCCCTAGTTTCTTAAATATACAAATATATTTGCGAAATACTTTAAATCTACTGATGACACTGTACTCGTTTGCCCTGGCGAAACTGGAAAATAACTAAAAAGCCTTGTGAATACAGATTTGAAATACACAAAACTGTTTATATACTAATTAAATAAAAAGGAAAATCACCATGTGATCAAATAATTAAAATTAATAAAATACATCTTAAGACGGTGTCTGAATATTAATATTCCGGGCAACATATTTCGGAAAACCTAAAATGGAATAAACATATTTAGATTATAACACAAAAAATAGTTTCAATGTTGGGTGTAATAAAAAGATGTTAGCATAAAGTTAACTGAACAACTATTGTTATATAACAGTTTCATCGAACTACACCTCAGATTTTGGCTACTCTGTTGGGGAAACACTAGTGTTGATCAAGTAAACAGACTTTAAAGAATACAGACTAAAGCTCTTAAAGCGATAACATGAACTTTTACACTTTTACGCACTTAGTAATAAGATTTATAAAACTCAGCCTTACATAAAAATAAGTGAGTTTAAAATGCTTGAGCAAACAAAACTGATTCATTAAATAAAAAATAAACTTTTAAAAATAAATATAAAACTACAACAAAATGGACAATTCCACAATTATAGAAGAAGAATTAATCATGAATGTGTCATAACTTCAATAACTATTTAAGGGAAAACAGAAAATAAATTTTATTGGAATTAAATTACACTGTTTATTTCTAAAATTTTAATATTTCTGTAGAACCTTTGACTTTTAAAATATGCCTCACCGAATTTTTTCAGTCTTTGGCCAGTATATTGTTTGTAACAGTTTTAATTAACTTCGTGACACTTAGGGTAGGAGAAACATGTTTTGCTCTTACCTTTGATTTTACTTGGTGCCACATAATAATATGTTTTATGGGATTAAATATACAATGATACTACAAAAGACATCAGATAGTATGACCCATCTGTTCCTCCAAGTTACTATATTCGTATTGTCTTTTAATGTTAAGTTTATTTAAGATTAAAGTTTTTCTTTTTTCTAACTAAATTCAAAATAAATACTACTTTCTAATAATTTTTTTTTTTAATCTTCTATTTATTAATGGATCATACACATTCATAACAATTTGTTTTGCATCCAAAGATAAGATTTCGTTTTCTTCTACTAGATGCAGAGCGACAATTTTCCCATGGACGCCACATAATAAAAAACTAGTTGAACACTGATATTTTTATGCACCACAGTATCAACACTTCAACAAATTTCTCAAATGCACAATACACAGGCTTTCTAACGACTTTCTCAAATGCACAATACACAGGCTTTCTCACGATTGATTATTATATCCTAATTGAACAAGGCCCGGTCCTGGTGTCAATTAACAAGAGTGCCCATCCTAAATAACAAGTGCAAGCGCCATAAACTTATCGTATACGGGATACACATACCTCTCTTGGTTACAAGGACAATATTTCTATGCAAAATAATGGTAAACAAGTGACATTATTAAAATTGTAAATATGTCACCCTGTAGACCTGTGGGTATAGAAAAATGGGGTTTTATTAAAATAAATTTCAGGTAGCAAAAGGCAAAGCGATATACTTTAAGTTGTACTTTACTACGTATTTGCTTTGCTTTCCTACAAATTATTTTCTTTTATATATGTATTGTATGAAAAGTTATAAAGATGCATTATTTTCGTGTGCTCCACCACCGAGAACATTATTATTTTGCAGTTGCTTTTATTAATTAAAGTACCTTTACTCTCGAAATTACGAATAATATTCAGGACTGTTGTTTTGCTTGACATGGGTCTGTCAGGAAAATTTCGGATACTCTCCGAGAACTATCAATTTTAGATAGCTTATTAGAAAATAATAAAATTTGGTGTCTGAGATCATCATACAAGAATCTTCCGCAAAGTCTGATACAACTTTGATGTTAACTCATTGGGGAAGTTAAAATTTATCTTGGTTTTCCCATGACCGCACCCCGTCACAAACAATTTTATTTTGATTGTTGGTAATATAATAAGTTTGTTGCAGAATGCCGAAAAAATAAAATTTAAGTAGGTTGTTACATAACAATACATATGCTTATCAATAATACCTAAACGTTTCAATTTTCTTCCAATAGGAGCATGTTTAAGAAAGCATTTGATATTTACTGCTCAAAAATATTAATTTAGGACATCACTTTTTGACGTTATAAACTACTCAAAACTGAATAGGGAACAAACTTTTTTTTGCATCTTTTTGAGGATATATATTTTATAGCAGAAATCAGTGAGGAAGATCGCTCAACCAGGGTTGGATAGGGAATTTTATCGACTTTGACGTTAGCCAAAGTTATTATTAAAAAGGGCTATGTTTCTGGGTTATACAGTGTGTTTTAAAAAGTATTGCAAGTTTAAAAATTTTTGATGTGCTACAAAATTTGATTACATGATTTCTGACTTATTTTAGGGTATTTTTTGGAAAGTTTACTAGATTCTGCCGAAATCTTTTGGAATCGTTAATTTATTCTGTAAAGTCAGAAAGCTATTAATTTTTAAATTAAACCATACATTTCCAAAGCTATTTTGCCTTTAAGTGTCCAACAATGGCCGTTTCCACGGAAACGAGTTTGAAATGTGAAGTTTTATGAGGAGTTTATGATTGACATTAGGTATTTGTTAAGTTTAAAAATATGGAAAGAAACCATTTATCCAAAGAGCAACGTAACTTTATTGTCACGTTGCACCAACGTGGATACAGACAAAGTAAAATTTCAGATATTTTGGGTAAAAGTAAGAGTGTGATTTCAAGAATAATTAGTCCTTATCGGGAGACTGGAAATGCTAGCAGAAGACCCGGTAGCGGATCTGTAAGGGCTACTATGATAATGAAGATCGACACTTTAGAATAGACGTAAATAGAGCCCCCTTTAGTATAGCTCGACGACTTCAACGAGGGCTACAAAATGCAAAAGGAAGAAGAGTTTCTTACCAGACAGTAAGAAACCGACGCCAAAGAAGCGGGAATTAAGTCTTATAGGACGCTAAGGCGAAGAGTTATTATAGCGAATCATCGACGACTTAGGCTTGCTTGGGCCAATGAAAGAATTGAAGAAAATTTTAATTGAGACAATGTATTATTAACTGTCGAGTGAAGATTCTGCTTACACAATGAGTCTCGTCGTAAAAGAGTGGAGTGTACCGAACTGTAAATATACAAAACTTGCCAGCACGTATGCAGCCAATTCATAAATTTGGAGGAGGTGGTGTCATGGTTTGGGCTGGTGTTGCTTTGAGGTTTCGAACTGAGCTGCACTGTTTTGATAATACAGTAACTGGTCAAATATACAGGGATGAAATTATTTCACCTTATATGACAGGGGATAGAGGTCGAATTGGTCACAATTTTGTGTTTTTGACGATAATGCTCGCCCTCATAGAGCTCGAGTGGTAATGGAGAAATTAACAACTTAGAGTTAAATCATTTACCATTACCACCATATTCTCCAGGCTTCAACCCGATTGAACATGTGTGGAACAGGCTTCAGTACCAGCTGGATCAACATTTGCCTCAGCCAGAAAATATTGGTCAGTTGCGGCAGCTACTTCCTATCTTGTGGCAACTAGTGTCTCAAGAACACATCGACATCATTAGAAGTATGCCTCGGAGGTGTCATGAAGTTATTCAAAGTCGAGGTCACCCCACTAGATATTAGTTTTATTATTTTACGACTAAAATTTATATTTTCTAACTACCTAAATAGCTCCTTCGAAAAAGGTCTAGAGTGTCATGCTATTTACACAGATTTTAGCAAGGTATTCGATAAGGTCAACCATGCCATCCTTATTTCTAAACTTTCGGGTCTTGGGTTGTCCGGTCAACTTCTCTCGTGGATCATGTCTTACCTCCATGATAGGGCGCAACGGGTCAAAGTATATGGCTGTCTTTCTGACCCTTTTAAAGTAACATCTGGGGTTCCCCAATATTTCCATTTGGGTCCCCTTCTATTCTGCTTATTTATCAATGACCTACCCCCCCTGTTATCGTGCATTTGCTTGTTGTTTGCTGATGACTTGAAACTTTTTAAACAAATCTCATCTCTTCTGGACATGTCTGCTCTACAACATGATATTGACATAATCTTCTCTTGGTGTCAACTAGGTTGGGCCGTTTTTATTATTTTTTATTTTTCCGGGGGGCTTATCGCGAAAAAGGTGCAAAACGATTTAAAACTAACGTGTGCAAAATAGTATTCCATTCTGATAAGTCCTTCTGCCTCCGGATTGTAGGCAAAGTTTCGAATTTTTTCTAAATTTTTGCGTACCCACTAAACCACATTAGCGATTCTAGAAATTCGACAAACAGGTAACAAAAGCATCAACCGCGATATTTTACAATTTGACAAAACTACGCTAGTAGGCCGACATTCGAGTTACGGTGTTGCGGTTGGCTAGACGCTTGTAGAAACACGTCGCGCAAGCGTTTATCAGTACCCAGGTAGCAGGATGACGTCTTTATGACGTCGAATATTGGTGATTTTTAGTCACTTGACGTCTTTTGGTCGCAAGATGACGTCAAAATAACGTAGTTTTAACACGTGTATTATACGTCATAATTTTACGTAATAAAAACGTCCATTTTTAGTCATTTTATTGAATTATACGTATCATTAAAAAGTATCTAAGTGACCAAGTTTTTTGAAAATATAGTGGGACAGACTTTTGAATAAGTAAAACGCCTGAGAATAGCTTTTTCTTATAGTTAAAGGCACGTACGTATAATAAAACTTTTAAAATATTACCATTTCAAATGAACCATTCATGTATGTAAAATTTGCAAAAGCGAAAACCTATTTTGTCATTAAAAGTCTGCGAATATCAAATTTAAATTACCCGCGCTCCATTTTATGACATTGGCAGTCTGACAGAACGCAGAAGTATGTTGTTGGCGCTAGCAGTTGGGCAGTCGACAGTTCGGCAAAAATGAAAGTGAAAAGTTTATGGTGATTTTGATTTAGTTTCTATCATGGTTTCTATATATTTTGTGTTATAAACGAATATAAATGTACCAGGTTATCGAGTTCGAGGCATTGACGGCGGGGGAGTAGCCGTTCTGCCCTCATACTGGGTGACGCCCCGAAAAAAAGAAGTATTTTGGCCGCCATTAAAGGATTCCTTAGCATTTTTCCAATTCTGCGTACTCATGAAAGTTGTAATAGTTAATTTATTATCATTAAAAGGATTTTTTACATAAAATATTTATATGTATTTTTTTACCCCTATTATGTATTATTTTAGGAAGTTTTTCGTTTTTCGTAAATTATGACGTTTATTGACGTTTTCTACACCTAAAAAGACGTCTTAAGATGACGTATTTTTTACGTCAAAAAAGACGTCATTGGTCTGTGACTTACGCACGTCTTTTAAACGTTTCATTTACGTAATTTATGACGTCGCTGATGACCAATAATCGACGTCTTAAAGACGTCATCCTGCTACCTGGGTAGAGGTGTGGCTTCATAAGGGAAAGGTTGTGTTGCGCTTATTTGAGCATTTTAAGATGAATCGTACTCGTGAAAAGTGGAAATGTCCATTGTTTGGTGATACATGTGATTTAAAAAACAATGTGTTGCCAACATACGAAGACGCTATGAAGTTTTATGAGTGGAGCCGTCGCAAAATAAAACTAGATCAAGACACAAAGAAGGAGCCTACGTATAAAGAAATAGAAGCCATTGTGGTGACCAAAATTACAGAAATATGGGGTAAAGCTTCTATTCCTACTATACAACAAAAAGGAGTGAGAGTGATGTTAAAGGCATATCACCTTAAATGCAAAAATATCCTAAAATCCCATCCAAAAATACCCGAGAAGAATTAGAAGAGTTTCGCCATGCCAGTAAGGTTTTGTTTGATATTTCATCTTGCAAATGTAAGGATATCGCTAAATGTATGTGTCCTAAGGAGAAAAAAGTACCTATACTGGAGCACAAATTCCTGATCGACCAACGATCTACTAGGAAAATGTTCATTGGAAGCGTAGATACTGTTACAACAAATAAACTGACGAACACACTGAAAAGAAAATTAATAAAGCCAAATTCATCAACCTCAAAAAAAAAGCACACAGAAGCTTAATGTTTTTTCTTCGTCTGAATCAGAATGCAGTACATCAAATCATCAAGATCATGAATTCCAGCCATCAAAGCAATTCCAAACAACAGCACCTATCAAAACGCTTTCTTCTCAAAGTGTAGACTATGATTTACTATCAAAGACTTGTGACAGATTCGGTGTGTCAGATAGGGCTGCGGCCGCTATTGCGTCAGCAGTGCTACATACTTCCAGTGCAAAAGTTATAGATAAAAATCGGATTCGCCGAAAACGTGACCAGACAAGGAAATGTGCTATTAAGCGAGCCAAAATTTTTGAAGTACCTGCTCTATACTTCGACGGAAGAAAAGATAAAACTTTAATTGTACCTATCGGAAAAAGATGGAAAAATGTATAGAAAAATCAGTCTTGAAGAGCACATTTCGTTGATAAAAGAACCGGATACCAAGTTCTTGGGTTATATTGCACTAGATTCTGGTACTTCTAAATGTATAGAAAAAGATATATCTGACTACTTTTTAGAAGAACAAATTTCGTGGGACACTTTGATGGCGGTAGGATATGATGGAACCAATGTGAATGTTGGGAAGCAAGGAGGCATCATTTTCCTGCTCGAAGAACGATTAAATAGACCATTACAGTGGATAATTTGTCTTCTTCACATGAACAAACTGCCTTTTCGTCACTTGTTTCTGCACATTGACGGCAACACATCGGGACCCCAGACCTTTTCAGGGACCATCGGTAAAGATTTAGAAAACTGTGAGAAGAGGCCTGTTGTTCAATTTCAACCCATTCCAGCGGTGTTACCCAAAGTATCTGCAAAAGATATGAGTGCTGACCAAAAATATTTGTACAGAATTGTATTAGCGGTAACAACAGGTGAATTTCCTATTGATTTAAAAAACAAATCGCCTGGAAAAATGTCCCACGCCCGATGGCTAACTCGCGCTAATAGGATTATGCGTTTGTACGTTTCAATGGAATTTCCTTCTGAAAAATTAGTAGTTGTTGCAACGTATATTGTCAAGGTTTACGCTCCAACCTGGTTCGCAATAAAAACTCACCCATCCTGTAAAGATGGAGCACGACATCTGTATCAACTTATATCTGCCACTAGATACTTGCCCACAGAATTAAAAGCCATAGTCGATCCGGTAATTCAAAGAAACTGTTACTTTGCTCATCCTGAAAATTTATTGGTGGCAATGTTGACTGATTCTAAAGAGCATATCCGTGAATTGGGCACACGACGCATTTTAAAAGCTCGCAGCATTCAAACAAGTAGACTTCGACTGTTCCAACTTCCTTCTCTAAAGTTCAATGCTTCATCCTACGTCGATCTTATTGACTGGCAGGAAAAAATTACGGGACCACCAATATTAAAACTTATACCCGATAAAGACATTGAAATGTTTGTGGCACAAAAAGGACAGGGAGACTTGCCTCTACTACGTCTGCCATGCCACTCTCAAGCAGTTGAAAGGGCAGTAAAGACGGTTACTGAGGCTTCAGCCAAGCTAAGTAAAAAAAAAGACAGGGATGGCTTTATAAAAGCCCAAATTGAGTCTCGTAGAGCTATGCCGAAGTTTGAAAGTAAGCAAGATTTTCGCGTCAATTAAGTTACGTTTATGAATTCTGAAATTATGTTTTGTCTTTTTTATTTTTCTAGTACATAAAGAAAACTAATAAAATTGTGTTTTATTTTATAAATATATATTGTTTGTCCGTGGTTGCCTTGCTGTTATGTTTTAAAAAAATTCGACTTTTTTTATTAAATTCGCTATTTTCAAAGCCAATCCGGAGGCATAAGTTGAAATCCGACCTCAACCATATTTTACGTGTGCTCTAAAGGTATCATGAGGCACTCTTTTCGCGATGAGCCCAAAGGAAATCGGCCAATTTTTTTTTTTACATATAAAACGGCCCAGCCTAGTGTCAACCTAATAGAATGTCAGTTTTATGACGTTTGTTTTGCATTTAAAGTTTTAAATAATATTATTAAGAGCCCCGAATGTCTCAACTTATTTTCATTTCATGTCCCAACGTATGAAACGCGTAACCAATCCCTCCTGCATGTTCCCCATTGCCGTACACTGTATTTGCTACATAAGCCAGTAAATAGGATTTCAACCACTGTTAATCGTTACTATAATAGACTAGACTTGATAGATGTTTCCTTGACTAGCTTTAAATCCTCTGCGGGGAGGGTTATTTTAAGTTAGGATTTCACATATTACTGTAATTAAGTTATAGAAAATTCATTGTGAAATATGTACTGTACCTAATGTTACTTTAAAATGTTATAAACGTCAATAAATAAATAAATTAAAGGCAAAACAGCTTTGGAAATGTATGGTTTAATTTAAAAATTAATAGCTTTTTGACTTTATAGAATAAATTGATGATTCCAAAAGCGTTTCGGCAGAATCTAGTAAGCTTTCCAAAAAATACCCTAGAATAAGTCAGAAATCATTTACTTAATAAAATTTTGTAGTATATCAAAATTTTTTAAATTTGCAATACTTTTTAACCCCTTGCGCCCTAGTGGTTTCTCTGGAAACTGTATAACACAAAAACATAGCCCTTTTTAATAATAACTTCGGCCCATGTCAAAGTCGATAAAATTCCCTATTCAACCCTGGTTGAGTTGACTTCTGCTATAAAATATCTATCCTCAAAAAGATGCAAAAAAATGTTAGTTCCCTATTAAGTTTTAAATAGTTTATTAACAGACATTTTACTAACTTTCCATCTTCTTGAGACTTTATTGTTTTCCTGACAAGATTACAGTTAATTTTTTTAAATTTAATTTAAAGTCCATTTAATCCAATTCAATTTAACTACGAAAGCCTTTGACATACTCCTATATTTGCTACTATTATTACAGAGGCAATTTTACTTTTGACCTGGTTTATTTTCGTTTTACATCTAAATATCTTACTTTAGTATTTACCTTTATAGAGGCTATTTTGAAACAAAGCAACGGAAAAACTTAAATAAAGAAGTTTCTTTTATTTACATCGAGTATTCATTCGGGGATCTGCCTGTGTTTATTTTCCTTCAATTACGGGTACTTCAAATAAAACTGCAGAATAAGAGAAAATAGAAACAGACTGTAGAGACGATTATTAAGTTTTTATTTAAAGCATAAATTCTCTAATGCGTTGCTTTGAATTTTTATTCGCTATATAAATTAAAAATTTTAATTGATTTTTTTATCGTTACATAAACAGGGTGTTCATTAAGTACTTGTACAAACTTTAAAGGGTGAATCTTTAACTAATTTTAAGATAAAAAGTTCATATAAAGATTGGCTTGCAACGGCTTGGTTCTTGAGATACTAGAGTCTAAAAAATTGTTTTATTTGGTTTTTTGATTATCGTATCTGTGTATTTACGTTTTAAAGTTTGTACAAGTGCATAATAAAGACCCTGTATAGTTATTTTAGAAGATATTTACTCGGATATTTAATTTAAAGTTGCTGCTTCTAGATTGAGTAAACTTTTTCTAAAAACAAATAATTTCGACAGATGTGATATTAACAGCTGATACTGCTGATACCAGTTTCTTCCCAAAAGGTTCCAGTTCAATACTAGGCTGTACCAAGCTCACGCTTCAGTTAGCGTTAAATTCTTTTGTTCTCATTTTAATGTTTTTTAAAAATGTTTCTGTGGCTGTTTTTGTATAGTGTGTGTTGTAAACATTTTAGTTTTGGACTGAATTTTTTTCGTGTTTATTATTTAACGGAAAAATGTTTAACGGCACGCACAACTTAAAAAAAAAATTTGAACGGTGAGCAGAATAAACCTGTTTGGGTCAACTCTATTATTACCACTAATAAACATTTGATTTATGGTCATTTGCTATTATAAATTTAAAATTATTATAGAAACAAAAATAAACTAAAAGTCTTCCTTCACAAGTTTATTAGAACACAAATACTCAATCGAGGTCTCTACATGTTTCGAACGTAGAAACGATCATCATCAGGAGACAGCGAAAGCTTAGTTGATGGTGTTAGCAGAAAAGAAAAAATGGTAGAAGGTACACTTAATGGAGCTTTTATTAAAAAAAATTTGTTGGGGTATCAAATGAATGTTGAAGAAAAAATTATCAACGTTTTTTTAAAATCGTACCGAGTAGATACACACAAAAATATATGTAATAAAAAATTAAAACATACTTGTAAGTCAAACCAACTGAATAGAAGGGGAAGTAAGATTAAACTAAAAATTATTAGTTTTACCTATTGTATTTACGGTACAATAGGTTTTAGTTTTTATTTTTATTAATTTATTAGTCCAATCCATTATCTGTCATTAACCTCGTAACGAAAAATAAACCAGACTTTAACAGGATGCCTTAGTGACTTGGCCATGATAAGGTGTGATTATACCGGGTGTTTCTCAATAGACGTTCGCCCCTATAACCTTTCTGTATTTACAGAATACATTAAAATGAAATTTTTAGAATATGCATAAGAGATGAATCAGCATTTATTGGCATAATTTTCAATTTGTTAGCACTTTCGGTTTGACCGGAAGTCACCTTGACTTTGGTATTTTAAATGGGACATCTTGAATATTTTTACTAATTTGGATTCAGCATAACATTATGAGTGAAATGACACCTCACTTGGCGTTTTTTGACGTGTTATAACATTTTTATGTTTATTTTTAAATTTCAATCCAGAGTGCTACAAATTAATTAAATCTATTAATTTATTATAGTCAAGTAGTATATGAAAATTAAAATTATTTCATAATGATTGACTTTCTAAGTTTCATAAGCGTTTAAAAAATTAAATTTTGTTTTCTTGACGTTTACTATTTTTTTTCAAATGGAATTATGGTAGTTCACTAGGATATTTAAAACGAGCATTTTTTTTCCAACAATTTGATACCATAAACTCTTATGCTATTTTAAAATTGACACGAAAAAATTTGCTTTAAGTCCCAATCGCAAATTTAAAAGCGTTATATGCATTATTGCCTTTTCTAAAGAAATATAAAGGCTGCTTTGAAAAACAATGGAATGGTTTTGAAAACCAATGTGGTTTTAAATTAAAATTGTAGTGTCATTTGTTTATTAAACTTACATTGTTAATCAGATAAAATGGCTAGTTTTACTAGAAATAAACAAATTGATATGCTCCTAATTGTTGGAGTGACCAGAAAAAATCTTCTGAAGCCGCAAGGTTGTATGTATTGTATGTTCTATAAACTAATGACATTACAACTTCAAATTAAAGCCATATTGCTTTTCAAAACCATTCCATTGTTTTTCAAAGCCGCCTTTATATTTCTTTAGAAAAGAGAGGGCGGCAATAATGTATAACGGTTTTAAATTTGCGAATGGGATTTAAGGTAAATTTTTCAGTGTCAATTTTAAAATAGCATAGGAGTGTATGGTATCAAATTGTTGGAAAAAAAATGCTCGTTTAAAATATCCTAGTGAACTACCATCGTTCCATTTGGAAAAATGGAGTAAACGTCAAGGAAACAAAATTTCATTTTTTAAACGCTTGTGAAACTTGGAAAGTCAACTATTATGACAATTTTAATTTTCATATACTACTTGACTATAAATTAACAGATTTAATTAATTTGTAACACTCTAGATTGACAATAAAAAATAAACATAAAAATGTTATAACACGTCAAAAAATGACAAGTGTGGCGTTATTTTACTCAGAATGTTACGCTGAATTCCAATAAGTAAAAATATACCAGATATCCCATTTAAAATATCGAAGTCAAGGTCACTACCGGTCAAACCGGAAGTGCTAACAAACTAAAAATTATGCCAATAAATGCAGACTCATCTCTTATGCATAATCTTAAAATTTCATTTAAATATCTATAAATATAAAAAGTTATCTCCTGCGCAAACAAAAGTTAAGTTGTATGGGTGAAAAAATACTTCTGCGCGCACGGCTCGTCACATCTCTCGACGACGTCGAGCACAGATGGGCATACACACAAACTCTGATTATTAGATTGTTCTTCTTTAGCAGATCCTCAGAATACACTCCAAAACCGGCTCAGCGCCATTTTTGTTGCTGTGTTTTCCGTTTTTTCTGCGGATTGCTGGATGTTTTCTTTGATATTATGGATTGTGGGTGTTTAATATTTATGGATTTTTAGTGCTTGTGTAGTTAAGTGAATTGTGTTTGTACTTCTAATGAGTCGGATTGAAATATAAACAATAACTGGGACTGATAGTTGTTAATCTTTTTTTTTATTTCATGGGCCAAGTCATTGGCCAAAAACATTGTCAAATTCTTGAACAAGAAAATATGCTTTAAAATGTTGTTGTACGCGTACCTACCCAAGTTCTTGCCAAATTGTAAAAATCAATATAACAGTACCAACAATTAGGAGATAATTATTGTTTCCGTAAAAAATAATTAGAAGCAACATAATAGTGGCATAGTGAACAAGTGTATAACTACTGTCTTTTGTATTGGAATAAACTGAGATCCAATCATAATAGATACCCTTTGGCGGGTAGACCACGACGGTCGTTTGTCCTTATTAGGACTCTACGGGCAGCAATAACCCAAGCAACTCCACAGAAAATCATTTATTGGTTCTAGTTAAGTTAACAACTTCTTACTACTATTTACATACAGGGTCAGTTGAAATAACCGGAACGGCTAATTTTCTTCAAAACTACCAAGGCTAAATTATTAAATTTTGGTACAGCTGGTTAACTTAGAAAATTGAATTAAAAATTGACAATTGCGACGTTGCTAGATTTTTATTTTTTTCTGTAAATTAATGAATGTTTTGTTTTCAAATCTAACACTTTGTAACTTTTTTTTTTATTGAATTCGATTGCTCCAATCAACATTACCTTTTCCTGCAACTCTAACTCTAAAAAAATCCAATCTATTTCCAATTAAGAACGTTTCAAATAATGTGAAAAGGAAGGTGGGTAGATATAATATGCCTAATAGTATCGATAACGATAATAACAACTAACAAACAACTACTAACAATAACATAGCTAGTAAAAATTACTTTCATATAATACGTTTCATAATCAAATTAATGTATTCATGAATTTTTCTTCACTAAAAATTGTATTATGTACTAACTTTTGACCTATACTTAAATTAAGAAGTTAGTTCATATTTGTATTTAAACTCACTAAATAGTAAGTTATAATTATTATTACTCATTAACTACTCAATAATAAACATTTGTCGGAATAATTACAAATATTTTCAATACATCGCGTGTGCCACGTGTGTGTTAACGCAAAATCAAAAGGCCTTATTTTGTTTGCAAAATATCGAGAGTGCCATGGCTCCAGAGTTGTTTGGCAGAATTTTAATTTTTACTAGCTATGTTATTGTTTGTACCTAGTTGTTTGTTAGGCGGGTGACACACTGGAGAAATAAGTTTCATGAAACTTGTGGCTGAAGCAAGTTAGGTCTAACTTTGTTTTATGTCAATGCACACTCGAGAAACTTGCTTCTATAACAGTATTCTTCAAAATGTCCTCGGATGAAGACGTCGTTTTGCTGTGATGATCATGAAGATGATTTTGGGTACATCCTGCTAACATCGTTAACCGCAAATATAGTGCTAGTGTTATTGGTGAAGAACTCTGGCAACATCCTGATCAGTTTAAGGTGTCAGTGTGTATACTATTAGGTACATTATGTCTACTAACCTTCTTTTTCACATTATTTAAAACTTTTCAAATGGAAATAGTTGTATTTTTTTTTAGAGTTAGAGTTGCAACTAATTAACTTTTTTCCCATAGAACTATTTGAGATAAAAATTTGATACTATCAGAAAAAGGTAATATTGATGAGAGGAATCGAATTCAATAAAAAAAAGAGTGGTGTTACATTTGAAAAAAACATTCCTTGAGTTACAGAAAAAACTAAAAATCTGGCAACGTCGCAATTGTCAATTTTTAATTCAATTTTTTAAGTTATCCACCTGTATCAAAATTCATTGATTTACCCTGAGTAGTTTTGAAGAAAATTAGCCGTTCCGGTTATTTCAACTAACCCTGTCAGCGTTGCCACAGGTGGCTCGTTCGAGCCAGATTTGGCTCTTTTGGACTCAAAGCTACTCGTTGGCTCCTCTTTATTAAAACTGACTCTTTATTAGAATTCGGTTAATTTTTTTGTTGATTTCGAGGTCGATCTGTTGAGTTTGACTATTTTGAGTATTGCTGAAGTGAAATTGAGCTGAGTGAACGCAGAATGTCGCAGTTTTCAGTAACTGTTACAATAATTTATGTTTTTGTTGTGTGTACCTAACAAATAAAATAAATGTTGTTTGAACTCGTTAATGATTGTTCCTAATTTCTAACAAGACGGTTCATAAACCTGACATCAATTTACAGGTTTGAATTTCCCTCTGAAATAGTTCTGACGTTAGTACGTTAGCGCCACATGACGAACATTTTTAAGCTGTTTTTTTTTAACTTGAAATCGTCCCAATTATAGGAAGCTCCACTTGGTCCAAATCTGTCAAACCGAGGAACAAAAGAATTTACGTCATTCATGGCGTAGTTGGCCACTTTACAATTTAACTTATAATGCAAAAAAAACATCTGTCAAAGTGACTGAAATCTGATAGGATTTTTTGAAGTCGCGCATTCAGTGTGAAAATGTATGTACACAACATTCTGGGTTCGCGTGTTGGGTCTGCTCACTGTAAGGATTTGAGTCTGCGCATGCGTTTATTTCCGAATCCGTTCTGAATACTTACCGAAAACAATGAATTCTGTTGAATATTTACTTGAAATACAAGCTAGTCATATGAGTACTTAAAAATATAATATTTCCAATTCCAAAAATTACTGATAAATATTTTTGTTTGAAAAAGCTCGTTCCGGTATGAATTTGGCTCGTTTTCTTCACATCATCTGACTCGAAAAAAAAAATGCTTGTGGCAACACTGAACCCTGTATACGTTATTACAATGTGTTTGTTAATTTAGTTTATGGTGTATGTGTGTTTGGTGTTTGGTGGCATAGTGTGGGTGATGTCATGGTTGGCGGTGGATGTTCTTGTGTTGTTTCGTCTAGGATGGTTTGTGTCTGATTTGGCCTTGGAGTTACTCCACAGATAGCAGCACGATGTACTTAAAGCCATTTTGTAAAAGTCAAGCGGCTTCCCATAAACCGTAGCGCCATCTCAGCGGAATCAACTCCAATACAAAACACAGACAGTTACACACTTCTCCGCTATGCCACTAATATGTTGCTTTTAATCACCAACTATTATTTGACTTAAGGTTAGGTACGCGATAATAACAACTTAACATCTTAGATTGGTTGTTTAGCTGTTTTGTTTGTTTTTTATTTTCGGTTTAACAAGACTAGTTTAATTGACTTGTTCTCTGGCTTTTTGAACTAAAATCCGACGACGAATAATTTTTAAACTAATTTTAGAAACAAAACCATAAAAGCGATTTCCTATCCGTAAAATCTGATGCTTAGGATACTTTAAAAAATTTTGGAAAGGATTTGGGGCTTGTTGCAATAATTTGGGGCAAATTTTGGCTGTTTTCACGTGAAAATAAATTAATGATCAACTTCTACAATTTCTTGACCAAGAACTTAAATGTTAAACCTTAAACTTGTCTAACTTCTTACTCGTTAAATGAGAATTTTGCAGTGCGTATGCTCATATATTATTATGTTAGGCTTTGTTTATATGCGCAAAGACATAAATTTGCCAATTTCGTGTTCTAAAGGTATATGTCCAAGGTTCTTAAAAATATTTGACTTTCTCCTAGTGTATCACAGTGGCGTAGCGACGGGAGGGAATATAAAGAATCCCCCCCCCCCCCCCAATAAATACTGAACAATTATATTTTTTAAAGAAGGATGCGGAATATTAATTTTGTATCGGTATCATTATTCCATTAAATCTTAGAAATCTTGCTACAAGGGAAATATGCTCTCAAGAAACATTTTTTATGCTTTCAACCCACCGTTTTCCTATATTTTGACAAAAATAGTTGTAAAACCTTTTTGTCCCCTCTTACCTACTTATTAGGCTTGAAAAGGGTTTCAAAAGGGTCTGTTAATAGGTCTAACATAACATTATTCCGGATACGTGTCCACGTGTTTCCGACAGCTTTTCATTAATAACCATAAAGACAGGATGAAATGGGAAACCCTTATAACCATTATAAATTTCCTTTAATTATGCTTATGAATGTTTTGCTATTATTATTAGAACCAGTTTGTTGCATGTAACGAAAAACACCTACCTACCGCAAAATACTTATACAGAAAATATATATACAAATTGTTTCATTCATATGTTCGTAATTCGTAAAAAATAAAAAACTAAAAAACCACACAAAGTATATTATGGCCGTCGTTATGATATGTGAACATATTTGCAATCTTTTATTTAAAAATTCCTCATTTAGAAAATACCTCGTTGATACAAACAATCATTGAATTGAGGAGGGCTGGTTATATAAATAATAATAAAACAATAATGTTTCACTCATAAAGTAGATATATTATGTAAATACAATATAAACAAGTAAAACGTAATATTTAGCAAACAATTTAAGAAACCTGCAGTAGCAGATGCTGTACGTAGAGACGTAGAAAATAAACTTGATATAATATAAAAATATAGACACAAGAGTAATAATAAAATTACAATATAAAGACCTAACCGTTAAACCAAGAAAAGTGATAATATTTTCTAAGCTAAGGTATCTAAGCAAATGAAGAAGCAAAAGATCAACAAGCCACACAGTAAAAAATTGTAGGTAGGTAAACATAATTAGAACATATAGGAAAAAAACCCACAGTCGTCTCCACAAATATATTAAAAAAGTCAAATTAATGTGGTGTACATCTTTCGATACTAGAGAGTAACATCATCAGCACCGAAGGGCTAAAATAAATTTAGGACAAATAAAAAGAGGAAGGATAAGTTAGATTGACGTAGTTACCCCAAGTGTCACTTATACTAGAAATGTAAAGGATTTTTAAAAATTAAAAACTAAGAACCATAAATGAGACGAGGACATTTTGAGTGCTTAGACGAATACATATTAAAAAGTGGTAATAAAAATTTTTACTTTTAAAAATTAATTTTCTTCTTCTACCCGTACATTGTAAACAAATAACAAACTGATTGTACTGAGAAGTCAAAACGGAGGATATAAAAAGGTCAATGTAGTGACAAACAACAAAGTCAAGCAAAAGTAGCAAGTACCCAATAATAATGGAAACTGACGTTAACAGTATAAAACGTGGTTCTTGGAGCAAGAAATGGGCATCTAGTGGCGATAGTAAAAAGTAACGAATCACAGTTGTCGGCAAGAAGGCGAATAACCTGCCGCGATAAAGGTAAGGCTTAAAACTGCAAGATGGATGAGCGGGTGCCATTATTCCAGAACAAATAAAGTCAGAAACAAACTAGTCATTTCCACATTTAACAACAGAGGGAGTTGGAGGAGAGTTTAAATTAATGTGGCCATCTAGTACTTTTACGTACTTTTACGTGTCTGAATTAGAAGTCGGAGAGAAGGAAGGTAACGGTTATTAGAGAAGTTCGTGCGTTGGTCAAAAGTAAAAGCTTTATGGTGGTCATGGTAGGTGGAAAATAAGTAAGGGTTAAGAGTAGAGTAATTAAAGAAAATACTTAAGGAAATCAGGATAGGGGAGGCAGAAGAAAATGACTTGATCGTTATCACAGTCGAGCTTTTTATTAAGAAGAGCCTTATGTATTTCCATTATTTCAAGAAGGTTAAGTTTACCGCCTTTGTTACAAGAATAAAGGAGTTCAGTGTTATTTAATGGGTCAAAAGAGTGGTTAGTGCAGAGAATATGAAAAGCAAAACTAGATTTGAAGTTGTGGTGACAGAAATCAGTGTTTCGGAATTTAACTATTTCTTTACAGTGTTCGTTGACCCGGGTTGAAAGTTTACGCCCTGTTTGGACAATATAACAGACATTACAGTTCAGAATACCACAAGAGAGTTTATTAACACATGACTTATCTAGTAGAGATATACCTAGTATTTTAGGAATTATGTGTTTTGGGCCGTAGACTATATCGCCAAATAAAATCTTTAGTGGTAAAGAGTATAGTTTATAAAATGCTTTTAAGTTAACGAGTTTATTTTTAATTTTGTTGTAGTTTTACCTTTGTCGCTCTTTATTCTGCCATAGATGCGTATTCTTTAAGATACTTTTCATTTTTCTTTTTTACCTCCTATAAAATTAATAATATTTTAATTATAATACAACTGTGATATTAGTTATGCGCGATGCAATTTAAACGCACCATAAATTTAAATAATTAATATATAAGAACTAAACTATCACAATATGAATGCTTATAAACTGTCTATATACATTTTTTTGCTTAACATAATGTTTAAATATTAGCCTTAACTTTAACTATAATAATTTACAATACAGTACCATTATAAATCGGTTTCATGTACAGCCATTTTAAGAAAGTACAAAGTACAAATTTTTAATAAGTTAATTGACATTTAACTAAGAAAATATAGTGAAAAATATCATCAACCATTTCAGTAAAGCATGGGGCGCGAGCGGCTTTTAATCTTAATAAGAGAATAAGAGAAGAAGAATTTGTAGTAATTTTGCCCAGACCAATACTCCTTACATTATCGACAGCTTGCTCAAAGCATTTTTTTCTAAAATTTTCAAATAGATAATAATAAGCAATACGTATTTTTATTCTCCAGTCTAGTTCTTTGTTTTAGTATCCCGTTAGTATTTCTAATAATATAAATCTATATCAAGTATGATAATTTTCAATGCAACCTAAGTCGTTTGTGACAATTTTTGACAGGTTAAGTTATGTTCGTGGTTTGAAAGATGGACAACAATAGTAGGTCCTTAATATAAGATACATTTTTTTTGCAAGACTTTTTATAAAGCAATAAAGTTATGAAAATAAAAAAAAGTAATTATTTATTAGTGCATTAATTATCATCGTAATGAATAATAACACACTGCGTCCTTGTTTCCTTTTCCGGCGAACACTTCTAAACTTTTACATCCATTACCATTTAAAGTATAAGAAAATAGTGCTTCCTGCAGGTATGTCTGTAGTTTTAAATTACTAAATTTGCCGACAGGAAGTCTTTTTAAACGGGGCACTTTAAACAGTACAAAAGATGGTAAATAGATCTCGAGGTCTCAAGAGGTGCAGATTATTCTATGCAACAGCAGTATTGAAGCTCAAAGTAATAAGGGCTGCTTTAAATTCCGGGAATTTAAAGTTACTTAAATACTCGTGCACACTCCTATATGTAAAGTAAGTGTTTAAATTATCTACTTTAAAGTAAGAATTTTTATTAAACCCCTTTTTATTTTTTAACTGCAAAAAGGCTAACGAGTTTAACGTTTTACCATATTACTTTTTAAACCGATAGAATGGGCCTTAATTGTCGAAACTGTAAAATGTATTCCCTAGAATAAATTCCAGAAAATATTCCAGTCATACCTGCGATTGTTACTGCACGTTATTATTTTTAATATTATTATTATTCTTTCTTTTTCTCACATAATTGTGGTTTTATTTTAGACTGACAGGCTATGCCAAGTCAGTGCATATTGTATTATTACTATTCTGAATTGAGGAATGATCTGACAATATGGCATGTTTTTAGAATGACTGTTTTCTGAAAGTTTCGATGTATGTTTGTGTTGATTCCTAGTTGTTTCAGGTATGATTTAAATGTTCCTGGTGTGAGGCCTGTCACCGACATAATAAGAGGGATAATAGTGTCTTTTTCTTGCTTCCGAAGCCTTTTTATTTCCATTGCCAGGTCTGTGTATTTGGAGATTTTCTCATTGTATTTCGTTTGGATATTTGTATCACTAGGAATAGCTATGTCAATTAGGTACCTATGTACTTTTTCCTTTTTTTAACTGATGAGTGATATCTGGTCTATTTGCGGATATTGTTGTGTCTGTTTGAATATTTATATCCCAGTACAGTTTGAAATCTTTGTTTTCGAGTATGGATGTTGGTGTGTATTATTTGTAGTATGGTTCCGAGTTATCTACGAGCTTACACGCTATGGCCAGTGTTTGGTGAACTACTTTTGCTGCTGCGGTGTGTCTTGCTGTGTATTCTTGGCCAGCAAGAATTTTACATCCACTTGTAATATGGTCAATTGTTTCTTTATGGAGGTGGCATTTTCTGCATATGATCGTCTGTTATAGCCGGGTCTTTGATTATATGTTTTTTATAATTCCTTGTTGCTTTAACTTTATCTTAAATAGCGAGTAAGAACCCTTCTGTTTCGTGAAAGAGTTGACCATATTTTAACCATATATATGATAATCCTTTGTCGATGTACTCTTGTTTCACGTGGTATCTATGCTGTCCATGGAGGATTTTCTCTCACCATGTATTAATTTTTTCTTGTTGGTATATCATTGTATGTGTCTGCTGGATGGTTTGTTTGGGATAGGTTGAGGGGCGTATAGTTTTTATCTGCATTGCTTATCGCTGTGTAAAGACTGGTATGTTTAGAATAAAAGAGTTTTCTGAGTTTTTGGATTTGCCTTGTGTGCAGTGATGTTACGTCTATAATTCCTCTTCCTTCTACATTTCTTTTGATTGTCAGCCTTTCTTTACATGAATTAGGGTGTAGCTTTTTGTGTTTAGTAAGTTCAGAGCGTATGAGGATGTTAATATTTTCTAGGCCTGTTTGGGACCACTTGATAATACCGAATGAATATGTGAGAGTAGGTATGGCATACGTATTTATAACCTTATTAAGGTTCTTGAAATTTAACTTGGTTTTTGTCGGTTTGGTAAGTCTATTTTTGAATTTACTTTTGGTTTAGTTTGGTGCCTTGATGGAATCCTAGGTATGTTTCGTCTCTGAGCATCTAGTGTTTTATTATTGACTGTTTGAACCTCATGATGTTCTTTCCACTGGCCTTTGTTTATGTGGATTACTGTTCATTTACTCATTCCAAACTCCATACAGACGTCTGAGGTGAAGGTTTCCGTGATTTTGAGAATGCCCTTCAACTGGGTTTCCGTGGTGCTATTATTATTATTAATATTATTATTATTATTATTATTATTATTATTATTATTATTATTATTATTATTATTAATATTATTATTATTATTATTATTATTATTATTATTATTAATATTATTATTATTATTATTATTATTATTATTATTATTATTATTATTATTATTATTATTATTATTATTATTATTATTATAATTATTATTATTTAGTTACAAACTTAAATTTAGGAGTACACAGCTAGAAACACAGTTAATAATAATGTCTTAACATAAAAGTATAACCAACCACCAACTCTAATGCAACAACATTTATTTTATATTGGTACGAAAATATTCAATATGTTACCGAAAAAAATTAAATCAAGTTAACTTTGTTTTAACAAATATATAAAAAGTTAGGTACTGGGCTCAAATTTAATTTCAAATTATTAAATAATTAAAATTATTATATTTCAATTATACAGGGTCCTGCAATAGTGCGTCAGGCTTCCATAGATCCTATACGAATTTAGTTAGGACTTTCATTTAAACGCTAACTTATACTGTATCTCACGGGGTACCTCAGGAAAATATTTTTTCATATACAGGGTGACCCAAAAAAGTGTGGTCATAAAAAGTTGTGATCTTTTAAATGGCATACCCCATATTTTTTTGCATATTGAGATGTATGATATCGTCCTTTATAAATTCCTAAAATTTTGTTTGATTTGCTTTGGTAGTTTAAGAGCAATCAATTAAAAACTGAAAAAAATTATTTTGAAGTCGTGGAAAAAATATCAAAAAAAACAATCTAAAATTAGTTTTTTAACCACGGTATTAAGTGAGTTTAATGACAAGAGGTTTAAAGATACTATGAATCTAATAGTATTTATTTATTTTATACAGGGTGTTCATAATAAGGTTTCAAAAATGACATATTTCAAACCTATTTTTCTCAACTTTTTCAAATGGAACACCTTGTATATTATTTCGGTATTTTATATAAAATACATAGGCATTTTTTTTTTGTAGTTAAAGCATATAAGTTAGTTCCAGCCGTTTTCGAAATAAATGCAAATTTCATAAATTATGTTGATTAATAGTATATTATTTAACGAGCGTATAATGTAGGCCATAATAAAACGAGGATGAAGTTTACGGCACGAGCCAAAGGCGAGTGTTGTAAATCATCCGAGTGTATTATGGTTCATTAGACACGAATCATTTATACAGTGCCTGAAAAAAAATTGAGTTTATATGGGAAATATAATAATAACACTTGTTGTTTTATGATAAAAACACTTGTTGTATTATGGATAGCATAATACTCTTATTATCAGACAAAAAGTTGAGTTCGTATGGGAAATATAATAATTACACTTGTTGTTTTATGATAATTACACTTGTTGTATTATGAATAGCATAATGCTCTTATTATCAGAAGTATTATGCACCTATTATTAAATGGTTGTAGATAAACTGAGTTTATTTTTAAAATTAAGCGTAGGCGACTAGACTAATAATTAAAAACTACAGTAATTGTTCAAAATGTCTTCCATTTTGTTCTGTGCACAAGCCAACATGTTTTTGAAAAGGTCTGTTTATTTTCCTTTTAACATTTCAATTGCAATACCAGCAAAGAGGTTCATTAGTAAGGTGTATCTCTAAAACCCATAATAGGCTTTGAAATAAAACATGGATTCTTATACTTAGTTTTTTAATTCATTTTAAAAAAGTGTAATATCGGGCGAAAAAAGTATAAGAAATTATCTTGATAATACCTCTCCGAACCAATGGATCGGTAGAAACGGACCCCCCTGCCAGCTAGATCGCCGGGTCTTACAAAACTAAACTTTTTTATGGGGACACATAAAACAAATTGTTTACAATGATCCACCTACAACTGCTAAAAAAATGCAGCAAAGGATAAGAGACGTGTTTGCTAGCATTTTCCCTGGAATGTTAAGGAAAATAAACAGACCTTTTCAAAAACATGTTGGCTTGTGCACATAACAAAATGGAAGACATTTTGAACAATTACTGTAGATTTTAATTATTAGTCTAGTCGCCTACGCTTAATTTTAAAAATAAACTCTGTTTAATCAACATAATTTATGAAATTTGCATATTATGCTTCAACCACAAAAAAAAATGTCTTGTGTATTTTATGTAAAATACCCAAATAATATGGGGGTTCCATTTAAAAAAGTTGAGAAAAATAGGTTTGAAATGTGTCATTTTTGAAACCTTATTATGAACACCCTGTATAAAATAAATAAATACTATTCGATTTATAGTATCTTTAAACCTATTGTCATTAAACTCACTTAATACCGTGGTTAAAAAATTAATTTTAGATTGTTTTTTTTGATATTTTTTCCACGACTTCAAAATAATTTTTTTTCAGATTTTAATTGATTGCTCTTAAACTACCAAAGCAAATCAAACGAAATTTTAGGCATTAATAAAGGACGATAGCATACATCTAAATGTGCAAAAAAAAATATGGGGTATGCCATTTAAAAAATCACAACTTTTTATGACCACACTTTTTGGGCCACCCTGTATATGAGAAAATATTTTCCTGGAGTACCCCGTATGATACAGTATAAGTTAGCGTTTGAATGAAATTCCTAACTAAATTCGTATAGGAGCTATGGAAGCCTGACGCACTATTGCAGGACCCTGTACATATATTCTAAGTGTGATCTGTCGAAGGCCTTCGATTGTGTCTCTCATCCAATTCTCCTTGATAAGCTTAACTATTATGGCGTAAATGGTTCACCTTACCATCTGCTACAGTCTTATTTATCCAACCGAATGCAAGCTGTCGCACTAAATGACAAGATATCTTCCCTGCAAGAGGTGAAGACCGGCGTCCCCCAAGGTTCAATACTGGGACCGCTGCTATTCATTATCTACATCAATGATTTCTGTACTAGTGTTTCCCCAAATCAGTGTGTGATTTATGCCGACGATGTAACGCTTTTAACCTCTGCTTCTTGCCTGAATGATCTTGAAGAGAATACTGAAACCACTCTTTCCAGTGCAGAAAGTTGGTTTGCAAGTAATAACCTCAAATTAAACAACAATAAAACTCAAAAAATCACTTTCAGCTTTAATAACTCCACTATCAAGGGCACCCATGTAAAGTTACTGGGTTTCCTCTTGGATGATGGTTTAAAATGGTTCCCCCATATCGATAATCTCTGTTCGAGACTCAGCAATCAAATATATTTGCTTAAACAACTTAGAAAATCTTTTGATAAAAATATTTTGATATTGGTTTATTTTGCAAACATACATTCTTTATTGTCCTATGGTACAGTTTTGTGGGGAAATTCTTCACAGTCTGATCGAGTTTTCAAATTGCAAAAACGCGCTGTCAGAACAGTCGAGGGAGTAGGTCCGCTTAGTACGTGCAGACCCATCTTTAAAAAATTTAAAATTATGCCCTTACCCTGCATTTATATATACCAAACTCTTCTTGATATACATAGCCACCCAGATAAACATATTAAGCTATCGCACAATCATACATACAATACAAGATCACACCAAACTTTATTGATTCCTAGGCATCGACTAGCAAGTACAGATCGTAATACATTAAATATATCGCTTTATAATAAACTTGGCAATACCGTGAAACTTCTAAACCATTTTCAATTTAAATGCACAATAAAAAAAATTTTATTGGAAAGTTCCTTTTATTCTGTAAATGAATATATGGAGGCACCATCCCTGACAATATAAGATCTTTTATTTAGATGTAAACAACTATAAAAATAGTGTTTTTTTTTATATTAATCATTTAAATACCACATTGTTTGTATACTTTATCTGTTGTTTGTATCTTTTTTGTTTGTGATACCTATACTATTTATTTTTTGACCTGCAACAAACGTATTTTATATATGTAACGTTGTCAAATAAAGGATATCTATCTATCTATCTATCTATCTATCTATCTATCTATCTATCTATCTATCTATCTATCTATCTATCTATTCACTAATAAAATTAAATTTTCATTTAACCGCGTACCCAAGTTTCTTTTTCCGTATTTACCTATTATTCTTTATTTTAATTTTTCTTTTAAGGCGGGAGTATCAACATGCTTGCCAACCTATAACCTATTTCGCGTAAATTTATTTATGTTTTCTAGCTTTTATACAAAATTTAAAGAAAATCAGTATCAACTTGATATTCTATAGGTAATAATTGACATATTTAATAAATATCAAGAAATTTCATAACTTATTTTAGGAGAATTGTATCGCGAAAAATATCGGGTAAGATTTTTTTTACATTATTATGTCATTGTCACTCATTGTTCTTTCACTATACAATTCTCCCAAAATTAGCAATGAAATAAATTGATATTTTTGTAATATATCAGATACTACCTAAATAATGTGCAGACGACATTGATTTTCTTTAAATGTTAGTTATTAAAATAATAAACTCAAAAAATCAACGCGAAATGGGTTATAGGTTGGCAATAGATTAAATGACGTTGAGAATTCAACCTTAACGAACAGGTTTTTACCTGAGACAAAAAAAAATTTAATTTATATCCTCTTAATATTATTAGTACTATTAGATAGTACTATACTATTTTAAAATTGAAAAATTAATAAATTAACTGAAAGGGACTTATCGGAAAAATATTTCCTGTCTGTTCTTGTCTTGTTATATTCTATTATATTCCATATTATGGGTTTCCCTACCTCGACACCAATTACAAGCAAAAATAATTCCATTAATTACCTGTTTTTTCCAAATGTAAAATTCTAAAAAAAAAACAAAAAACGTTCATTAGTAAAAAAGTAGTTGCATATCGGACAAAAGTGTGCAACTTTATTTTGTATTAGAATGCGTAGGGATCCAAACATAACGTGTTTGTGGCCCTTACAATCGATGGCAAAAACATCGACCCTCGATAACAATACTGCTCTGAAATGGCTGGAATCTTATCTTAATGGAAGAACACAAATAGTGGGCGTCACTAAGGACGGAGAGTCCTGCAAATCAGAAATGTTGAACAGCGAGTATAGAATCGCTCAGGGTAGCATCTTGGGTCCACTCTTGTTTGTAATATATATTAATGATTTGTACTCCGAGGCAGATCAACCGTGTCAGACAATAATTAATTATGCGGATGACACAAACTTAATAACGGGTAGTAAAAATTTGTTTCAGCTATTGGCAGATAGTAATAACTTTTTTAATAGAGTAAAAAAATGGTTTACTGACAATAATCTAATCCTTAACTCAGATAAAACAAACATAATGCTTTTTAAAACAAAAAAATCAAGAGCTGAAAATATTACACACTTTGAAACCGCAGAAAATCGGCTAGATGTCTCTGAAAATGCAAAGTTTCTTGGGATTTATATTAACCAAAATCTAGACTGGTCTTTTCACATAAGCCAGCTATTGAGAAAGTTGAACTCAGTCTGCTATGGAGTGCGAGTTGTTGGTAGATACGTGAATGATAAAACCTTGAAGATTCTATACTTTGCAAACTTTGAGTCTGTTTTAAAATATGGTATAATTTTTTGGGGGAGACATACCCATGTGCAAAATATTTTTGTTTCGCAAAAAAGGGCACTAAGGGTAATTAAAAAAATGGAGTTCAATCAGTCCTGTCGAAATGTTTTTAAAGTAAACGGTATCATGACTGTGTATGCCTTATACATTTTTGAATGTCTTATGTTTTTGCGTAGAAACCAAACATTGTTTAATTCACAAAATAACATTCGATTCACAAGAACAGACAATTTCAGTTACCCCATACATCGCCTTCATAGTACAGAAACAAGCCCAGAATATATGTGTGTTAAATTATACAATAAGTTACCACTACGAATCAAACGCATCGATAGTCAACGCCTGTTTAAAATAGAAGTTAAAAAACTTCTAATTCAGTTGGAACCCTATTCTCTGAACGATTATATAAATATGTAATAGATTAATTTATTGTTTATGAAAATTATATTTTGTACACCTAATAATAATTCGGAACTGTTTTTTGACGTCATTTCACTTTGTTATTTACTGTAACAAATTTGAAAATAAAGATTGTTTATGTTTATGTTTTAATACATGAAAATTAAAAAAAATATCGATGAACATCGCCCATCGCTAGGTGACATGCCACTACGTTTATACTTGTATTATTTTCCCACAATAATTACATGTTCATTTCAAGTTTATAATAAAAATGGCTAAAAATAATTAATCTTTTTCAAATTATTTTTAGAAAACAAAAAGTACTGAGGATGTAATAAAATAATCCTATGTTTCACAAATACATTAATCTATTAGAAAACGTCCAAAGAAAATTTGTCAAGTACCTTTTATGTAAAGTAGATGGCACATATCCCCCTAGGGGCACTTGCCAAATGTTTTTTTGATAAGATTTCAGATTCCATCGCTTCTTAATCGCAGTTCATGCAGTTTTTGTTTAGACTGTGTAGGTCGCTCATCAATTGCCTTATGCTACTATCCTGTATACAGTTCCATGTTTCCCCACGTACTGTCAGCTCCTCTCTCGTCTTCGATCTGCCTACTTCGTCAATAATCTTTTTAAATAAAACACTATTATATCAATCGATGTTTATTTTCAATAATATTTGCAATGGTATTGATGTTTTCGGCCTCTCCTCCGCTTAGTTTACAAATACAATAAAACTCAAACTCTTACAAAAACGTTAAATTACTACGTTAGGTACAATTTACTGCACGTTTGTGGTGGTTGATGAAAATAATTGGAAATTTCACCGTTTTCTATTTCAGAATGTTTTATTAACACTGTTAAACCTATTTTTATTATGTCACATTGTCTTCTAATGGGAACATGTTCTGTTAGACAATAAAGATTATTATTATCATTATTAAAAGAATAAAGAATTTCAAAGAACTCAACTTTTTTTTAATGAGTTAGTAGCTAGCCAGGACACTTTAGGCAGAAATTAACGAAAAATAAACACACCATATTTACCTTGTAAATGTTTTTAAAAGCTTGTTAACCGATTGAGGTTCATTTGGTATAAAAAATAAAATACCCAATTAAAAAATAAATAAATAAAGTCTAAATGCAATTTTCTTTTCCACAAGTTTTATATTTCATTATAAATCGTAAATTAAGAGTAAAAACTATACATTCAAAATGAAAATTGTTTATTTTAAACTTCGGTACAAAAAAATTATTTTATGGAAAATTAAGTTATGGTTAATGAAGATTAGGTTTGTGAAGGAAAATGCACTTTTTCTGGCATAGGAGCACTAAAAAAGTTTAAAAAATCTAGTTGATAAAACTAAAAAAACAAATCTTCTTGCTTCTTTTTCTGCTCTTAAGTACTCTTAGCTACTTTAAACATCTTCAACTTGAAACTGTAGTAAGGGAGAAATATTGTTATTTGGGCTATTTTTAGATAAAAACGAAAACGTAACTGAAAGCCAATAGCGGCGTTGCCAAACTTCTGGCGAACTAACTTGCTACTATCTAACTACATATTCCCAAGTTATAAAAAAATATTTACAGAAACTTTAACCAACAGACCTGTCCAATTCACCTTCTAGTGCAGACTTTATTATATTTTTAACCAAAATTTAATTAAAAAAAGTTTACCGCTGACAAGATTACCACCAACCTTCTAAGCCATCTGGCGCCTTACTTTTCAAGCTACGCTCTTGCTAGAAAATGCCATAAATATACTTCAATAACGTCATAGATGACGGATGAAGGCGAAGCCTTAATGCTCATCCTATTCTAACGACTAAAACCTTCTAAGTTACTAGCCTTTAGTCTAACTCTGCAAAACATGGACTTTTCTAATAATAGCCACAAACATAATTTTCTAAAACTGCCTAATTGACAAACTACTTGGGGCTAGTGACGCTTAAGCAATTTCTATTTTCTCGCACCACTTTATCTATCTTCGTTTTTTTCATCAGTTAAACACTTTGGGCACAAGTATATACAGTAATTTTAAGTTAAAAACCTTGATTAATAAATTAATAAAGGTAGAAAAACTACTAATTTATTTATACAGGGTGGCGCACCGAAAACTTTCCATCCAGGTTTATTTTCTTGTTAATAAATAAATCAAAATTCGCTCGAACACGGGAACCTTAGTTCTCAGGGGGACATATTTTTTTTTCTATTTTTTCTCCCCCCTCCCCCCTCCCGGAATCCCTACGACGGGGTGGCTTCCACCCTTAAAATCTTAAATGGGAGTCGAGTGATACCTTATTTTAAAGGGAATTGAATTGTTTTCCAAACGCGACCTCGCTCGTTTAAATCGAGTGAATAGTTCCTGAGAAATAGGGCTAAAAAAAAAATAAAATTTAAAAGTAATAAAATTTATAACATAAACAAATTTGTGCTTAAGTGTAAACAAATTAAAGGGTATAAAATACGCAAAAAAGGGTACAATCTTAACGAAAGGGATTTGGAATTCCACTTGTTCAGTCGAAAAAACTTGGCATCGATCAAATTCATAGTAAGAACAAAAATTGATTTTGCTTTCCATTTTAGTGTGTTTAATAACTTATTAAAATGACGTAAACTCTTCAAGAAAGGGTTGATATTATTTCACTTTTCTTTAGAAGTAACGATTGTGCTCAAGCTGTCTTATAATGCAGCATCTTAATGCACACTTGTCTCATATTTACGTGTTACAATTGGTGGCAAAATTTCGTGAAACAGGACCAGCGCTAAACAAAAAATGAATTGTTGAAAATCCTGTAAGAAATGAAGCTGTAGAAGTTTCAGTTTTGGGTAATATTGCCATCGATCCCACACTTAGCACGAGGAAAGTGTCAGATGTATCGGGTGTTTCGCGTAGAACGATTCAGCGTACTTTAAAACGCATAAGTTACATCCCTATAAAATAAAACTGGTTCATGAACATAATGTAGACGATGACGATCTCCGTTTGCAATTTTGCGAGTTAATTAGTGAAATGATCATTCACAATCCACAAATTTCCACATTTGATTCTCCGATGAATGCACTTTTTTTTTCACGGTACTGTCAATCGATAGAATTGCAGGTAGATATTGGTCGGATTCCAACCCTAGAATTTTTAGAGAAGTGCATACTTAACATCCCGAAACATCCCGGACATTTAAAGTCTAAAATTTATGCAACCCAACCCAATTCTTTGGAAGACTTGCGACAATGAATAGTGTACGAGTGCCGACAAATAACTCCCGCAATGCTCCATAATATTCACGAGAATTTTGAACAATGCCTTTACAATTGCAGGAGGTTGGAGGTGGACATTTTCAACATTTACTTGATTGATACAAGCGGTAATAAATTTTATTACTTTTAAATTATCTTTTTTTTTATCCCTATTTCTCAGGAACTATTTACTCGATTGAAACGAGCAAGGTCGCGTTTGGAAGGCAATTCAATTCCCTTTAAAATAAAGTATCACTCGACCCCCCTTTCCATTTCAGATTTTAAGGGTGGAAGCCACCCCGTCGTGGGGATTCCAGCACGAAGAAAGGGGGGCTGAAAATAGCAAAAAAATATGTCCCCCTGAGAACTAAGGTTCCCGTGTCGAGCGACTTTTGATTAATTTATTAACAAGAAAATAAACCTGGGTGGAAAGTTTTCGGTGCGCCACCCTGTATATTACTGGTTGGTTTACACCAAAAAATCGGGATTTTGTAAAGCAAAGATTTAATAGCGAGCCAGCACACCTCGAACCATTGCACGCACAGGTACACTTTCGACTGTCATTATTATTACAATGCTACTGATTACTACTGATTATTATTTATTCCTTTCCACAGCTTCTTGTTGGCTGATATTTTTTATGGTACCGAAAAGAAATTCATTTTAACGTTTGCTACTGTTTATAATTTTTTTTGTACTATGTGGTAGGATTGGAGAATGACATTTGTATAAATTTGTTTGTACAAATAATCGGAAGGGCCTAATTTTTAAGGTGAGCTTAAACTTTTTCGTCATAGCTGCTTCCTTCACTGCTATTATTATTGAAATTATGTATATTTTTAAGTATCCAGAATACAGCGTTATGATAAAGAAACGAGTCAGCCTTTCATCTAGAACGCCAAATAAATAGTTATTTATTATACAAGGGAAAAAAGTATTAGATTCTAGCTCGAGGTTGTGTTGTCTTCCGATGCGAAGCGGAGGAAGACAAGAAGCGGAGGGAAACAAAAAACCGAGAGCTAAAATCTAATATTTTTCCCGTGTACAAACCCACATGAAAAAATTCAAAATAAATTTGATGATTTTATGTTTTGTGTGTTTGTTTCTTTTGTCCCATGAATAAATTTAGTTTCCTTACGGTCTATTTTGTTATTTTGTCTTGATGGTATATTTTCAACATCTTGTGTTAAGCTTCTTTAACATTGACATTCAATTGAATCGTGTTTTGACATATATATTAAAAATTTCAAAATTTTTGTTATTGCTGACATTAATAACTTCAATTAGAATTAATTTTTGAATTAGTTTTTGGTAGGTCATTATTTACCATATTTCATCAATTACATGGAATACTAATTGAAGACTTGAAATAAAAACCGGGCTAAGTGCCAAAAATTCAAATATTGTGTTGGAACTTGAAAACAGTGCTAACTGTAATAGCCAACAACCTATTTGTCATTTAGTTAGAATATAAAAATTTTAATCTGTTTTAGTCTTAGTAAGAGATTAGCTTTTACTTATATGTGACTTTGTATGACGTGAGTAAAAATTTTGTAATTTAATGGCTCGAAATATATTTGATTTGATTTGATTTGATTTATAAAACATGCTATGTACCAGGATTATCGTAAATATTTTTTCTATTCGTTGAAAGATGGCGCGCGGTGTAAGTCCAGCACGCCGAATTAAATAGAAAACATCGATTATCTCAAAACTATAATTTTGGCACTTGGCCCGGTTTTTATTTCAAGTATTCAATTAATAGATTTCCAGTGTTCTTATTTTGTAAAGTATCCAGGTCTGGTGCACTTTAGAACCGTCGGAATTTCCAATTTTTAAAACACCGGTTTGTATAGAACACATTAAAGGCAATCAAATTATTGAACGAGCCTTTTTTTCTCTAAAAAAAAAAGAAAAATAAATTCACCTTTGGCAGCTATTTTTATGCGAAAACTCCCCGTTATGTTAGTCATTCCTAACAATGTTGCATACAATATAAATTGATGGAAAATTTATAAAGAACTTGCCTTTATTTGTGGGCTAATTCAGTTAAAAACTATTGGTTGAAAAACATTGCTCTGAGCATTGAATATCAAACTATAAGAAGGCCATATAAGCAGATTTCCTAAATCTGCTACGTTAAATAATTCACAGATGGCACAATGAGTCACCATTACTAAAGCGTGTTGATACAGCCACTAACGACAAGCCTTTTCACTGCTAAGTTAAAACATTGGGTTGGGATGGGTAAAATATGAATGATGTGCGGTTTGTATAACTTGGTTTTTATTTATAATTATAACTAAGTATATACTTTTTAAAATTGTTAAAATAAGTAGGTTTTACTTTCTTACTTAAGAAACATCCAGTTTGTGTGTATTAGTGTATTACGTATTTTGCTATTTTTCAACGAAATAAAACCTATTTTAGTTATACTTGCTGTCGCTTTTTATCTACTTTTATTTGTATAACATTTAACACCTAATGCAACGGTAAAATCATTATAAAAATCGATCCGATTACCCCGGAGTAATCAGCGTACATATTATTATCAAAAACATACAATCGGCTGGAATTGAGAATCTCCTATTTTATTGTCTGTTAAAAATGCTTAAATCCTTAAAAATTCCAATAAAATACGATATGCGGCAACACCACGACATCACATCAGTGAATTTGAGACATCTGTTGACGAGGCACTGCATTTATAACTATAGATTTACGATCAACTCCACAATGGCAGCCAAACCGTCTCCAATAGAGTCTAAGACAGGGTTGTCTAGTTTTCTCGAAGATCCGCTATTCTTATAGTTTGATATTCAATGATCTGGGTAACAACGAACAAACTAGTTGCCAATACATATTTTGGAACCGATTAGAGAGTATGGTAATTCCTTTTAATATATAAATTGAGAATATACTTGACAGCGTTGCTTTTTTAAAATGACAATCGACGAGCTGTCGGAAACATCTTCGGAATTCGGCACTTATAGGTAATTTAAGAAAAAAAATTATGGGGAAGGGTATATTTGCATATAATTTTTTATACCGAACAAGTTTTCATAATAATTACAGTTTTCGATGTTGTCACAAATAAAGTTACTTTACTCTAGTAAGGTAAGTAGGGGTAAAAGTAATATAAAATTTTAATAGTTCCTGAAAAACGGTTTGCATCGAACACATTTTTTGGTAATAAAATTCCCAAAAAATTGACAGTACTTGGTATATAGTTCCTAACAGTATGGGATAGGTACATTTTCTAGATATCTAATAAGAAAAAACTATGGTATTTTTTTTAAAACGCTGTCCTTATAATACATTTGCCCCGTAAATTGGGGTAAATGTGATAGTGGCAGGTTAAATTTATATTAGAACACTTGATGATATTGGTCGGGGTAAATGTAAAACTTTAGTATTTTGGCCTGTTTTGCCGCTTCAAGCGCTTATTTCAGATCCTAAATAAAAAAGTTACATACTTTTATACACTAACTTTCAAATTTATTTAGAAAAAATAATAAAAAGCAGGCTTTGATCTGCAACAAAGCAAGAACAAATTAACTAAAAGAATTTTAAAATTCTTGAACAAAAAAAAATGTTTTTAAATTTTCTTGACTGTATTTAGGCTCTACAATATTTTTTTTATATAATGGCGAACCATTGTAAAAAACTTAAAACAAAGGAGTAAATGTAATATATATAATACAATTGCCCCAGTGATTTTGTTACATTTACCCCAGGTAACAAATTCCTGGGGAAAATGTAACATAACCAAAATTATAGTTAAGATATAGCTAAAATGTCCAATTGCATTTTGTACATAAAATAGAAATACTAAATAATAAATTAAAGTAATATTTTGAGGACTTATTTGCAACAGCTATTATTGACGGAATATTTCCCTGTAAACTCGTACGGCCACCTGTTTGGACATATTCTGCAAGAATGCATGGCGCATGCTGATGGTCGGTAAAACAGATTTCACTTATGAGCAGCTGCCAGTAAAAGTATCCAATTGAGTCACTACTAGGTGGCACTAGTATCTGAACTTATTATTTTATTATTTATTAGGCAATATTACAATTACCCCATTATTACATTTACACCTACTCACCTTACCCAAATTCATATTTTTTAACAAAACTCGTATACGACTAAAAAACTTTTAACATCTGATATTTTATTTTAAGTTTTGAACCATGCAGAACGTTTTATAAAGAATAACTTTTTTTTTGTAAAATTAATAATAAAAAAAGTTCCCATACTGTGTCGCCAACTTCTAGACACACACTGTATATTATAGGAAAGCGACATTTAAAAATATTTTTTGAATTTTATTATAATGTCAGGATTTGCAGGTTTAAATATAATAACCAACTTCCCTAACACATTGTATGTATAGGTACATTAACATGTTCATAGTAATATTAAAATGTATAAGAACTTCGTATATCTTTAATAACTATCACGAAATAGTAATCGTCAAAATCGTGTTAAACAGTTCCTTAGAAGGCGATAAAGCATACAATATTGGCTTAATTTCTAGGTCCAAAACCGTAAAGTAATCCCAAACTTTCGGATGTCATTACTTGAAGCAGCCATAAGTAGCATTAATGGCAACAGTTGTGGTAACTCGATTAGTAACTTAGATTAACTCTTAAGTTTTCGGTAGTAAGCAGCTTTGTGTAAAAGCATCCTTGCATTTGCATACGCAGAGAAATGGCATTAAATTGGATTTGTTTTTCATTTGTCGGTTAAGATATACAATGCGTTTTTGCAATAAGTGCAACTCGAGATAATATGCGATGTACAGTTACCGTCACAAAAATCCGGGCAGCAGTTTTTTCTATTGTAAGCCGACCTTTATAACATCTTGAAAACCTAAAAATTACCTGTTTTAATAACATTGACAAAAATTTAAATATAGGCCCCGTCATTTAAATTCTGCGGAAAAGGCCATGCTCACAATGTAACTGATTTTCCGGTTTCCGTTAGAACCGCACAACGAAGAATAAGAGATGGTTCAAATCTTCGCCATCACCCTGCAGCTAAAAAGCCTTTCCTAACGGTAACTAACAAAGAGCTAAGAGTGGGTTATGTATTACACTATTACGGATGTGGTATAAATGCTTGGGAAAATGTAATTTTTACAGACGAAAAGATTTTCCAATTATGTTACAGCTGGAGAGTAAGTAAGTAAGCAACAAATACTTGGTTTGATGAACGCTACACTCAGAATATTTTAACAAGCGGTCGTTTTTCTGTCAACGTTTGGGGGTGGATGAGTGCAAAGGGTATAGGAGTTTGTACGCGCATAGAAGGTAGATTTAATACACAAAATTACATACAAATATTGGAGAACGTGATGTTGCCATCGGTTATTGATATGTTTTCCAATACTAATTACATTTACCAACATGATAACTGCCCGATTCATAATGCCCACGCAGTATCTGATTGGATGAAACACAGGGACATTCAAGTCCTGGCCCTCTAGAAGTCTAGATTTAAATCCGATGGAAAATGTTTGGGGTTACATGATCAAGAAAATAAACAAATATAATGATTTTCGTCCAGAAAATAGAGAACAATTGTGGCTGAAAATACAAAAGTTTCAGTTATTCAAAGTAATCGAAGGGCAATAACATATTAAATACTATTGGTTTTATTTCCTCCTCAGTTTATTTATATTGCCATAGTTTTGTAATAGTAGAGTTACTTTATTTTCTTTTAAGCTATTTTTGTATTAAATAACAAGTTATTATTGTCTAGTTTACTATACCAAAATCTCTTTACCACTACTTTTACCTTTCAATCTATGGTACCTAGTAAAGGCCAAAGCATGAATTACCAAAATTCAGGAAAGAAATGATAGCTGTCAGATTAGTGCCCGGATTTTTGTGACACTGTACATAGAATTGTTTTCACCCCACGTTAATATTTGTTCAACTTTAAATTTTTGGCTTAAACTTGACATGTTCATCGTTTAGGGCAAAGCTCCCTGAACTTTTTTGTCTCGTGTACCACTTGCCATTGTTTTCGGTTTTATGGTAGATCCACTGCTTACTTAATATTGAATTTTTGCAAATTCAGCAACTTGTATCTGATAGATGTTGTAATGCTACTTACTTTAAAAGATTTAAATTTCTAACTGTAGTGTAAAAAACATAAAAAAACACATGTTAAGTTTTAAACATTTTAACATTTATTAATTGAATTACATAAAATAACTAAACAAAAAATAAATGCTAGTGGAAGGGATGCAGCGGGATAAAGCCATGCATTTTCTTGTTTTCCGATAGATGACACAAATAATTTGTCATCGATCAGCTGATATTGAAACATAATAATATATCCCCAGATTAGGAGTGGACTCTAATACGCTCAAACACAGAGTTATAAATTGCGTTTTAGTGCTTTTAACACGCTTTTTTTTAATTATTTTTTTTTATTATTGCTGTATGTTTGTATGTTTGTGACCGACTTCTTTGAACCCGATGTTGACCCACTTTGAACGGTCAGACTTAATTTAAATTTTGTCGACTTATCAAGAACCGCTGACAATACAATAATCATCTACACGCAAAAAAATCTTCTGTCAAATTTTGACAGCTGTCAATATGTCAAATCGTTTTAAAAAAAATGATAATAATGAAAAAACTATAAGGTCGTATGTATATTGACGGTGAAAAGTTGAAAAAAATACACAAAAAATTCTCTTGTCAAAATTTGACACCTGTCAATATGTCAGAATTATTACAATAACCAATAGTAATAAAACAAACGTGGGGTCGTAGAGATATTGTCGCTAAGAATAGAGAAAAATTAAAAAAAAAATTCTACCCGTTATATTCGTTTATTATTATTTTCTGCTTATACAGTGACCGGCAAAGAGTTCGCAACATAATGGGAAAAAATTTTATTAGCGGAATATTGAAAAACATTTTTTGGGGGATTGGATGTGCATGTCCCATAACCTTAAAATCGATTTTGACATACGTCACGTGACCAATGGTATGGCGGGAAAGTTGAAGAAACCAATATGAAATCATCATAAATCCGATAAGTTGATAAGATATCGAAAAAATTCCAAGAATAAAAAGTGTTTAAAATTCCATTAGAACCTTACATACAATGTTTGAGATATCTACTTGAAAAAACATAAAATCGAATATTTTTGTAAATATTTTTTTACCGAATTAAAAATTTCCATATTTTTCCTTTCTTAAAGCTTCATTAAAGTAAAACTGACATCTGGTGACCACAACTAGAAATATTCTTTTGTTTTTCTGACAATTTGGAGCAATAATTCAAAAAATTGGTTTACACTTGCATACCAGCTGTTGCAATAGTCTATTTCTAATAACCTTATCGATATTTTTTTTATCGAAATACTCTATTATGTTAAGAAATCCTTAAATTCATTACTCCAAAGCTAATTTTATTTATAACCGTAAAAAATAATTTTGAATTTCGCAGAAACCTTTAAAAAAATCTAAAAATTAATAAAAAATTAATACTTTTAATACTCGGTTAAATTTTGTAATTTAGGTTAATTTTGGTGTTATCAGTATTAATAAAATTATTTAATGCTTATTACTAATATCTCAAATTGTTGTTTATTTGGCTCAATAAAATAATTTAAATTTTTATTAATTTTTAGATTTTTTTAAAGATTTCTGCGAAATTCAAAATTATTTTTTACGGTTATAAATAAAATTTGCTTTGGAGTAATGAATTTAAGGGTTTTTTAACATAATAAAATATTTCGATATAAAAAATGTCGATAAGGTTATTAGAAATAGACTATTGCAACAGCTGGTATCCAAATGTAAACGAATTTTTTGAATTATTGCTCCAAATTGTCAGAAAAACAAAAGAATATTTCTAGTTGTGGTCACCAAATGTCAGTTTTACTTTAATGAAGCTTTAAGAAAGGAAAAATATGGAAATTTTTAATTCGGTAAAAAAATATTTACAAAAATATTCGATTTTATGTTTTTTAAGTAGATACCCCAAACATTGTAAGCAAGGTTCTAATGGAATTCTAAACACTTTTTATTCTTGGAATTTTTTCGATATCTCATCAACTTATCTGATTTATGATGATTTCATATTGGTTTCTTCAACTTTCTCGCCATACCATTGGTCACGTGACGTATGTCAAAATCGATTTTAAGGTTATGGGACATGCACATCCAATCCCCCAAAAAAGATTTTTCAATATTCCGCTAATAAAAATTTTTCCCATATGTTGCGAACTCTTTGCCGGTCACTGTATTAAGAATTTCAAGAATTATTTCAAAACTATATTTATTTTCCGCTTTTTAGTTTTTGATTAATTATTAAAGCGTGTTTTTTAGTTTTTTTAAACTATATTTTTATAACATCTAATTGCGTTTTAAACATTTTTTTTGGTTCTGGTGCCTTTTCTTTGAATACATTTCAATATACTTTTGTGTGGCCAGTAAGTGCCTACAATTATTGTTTATTTGACCAGAAATATGCAAGTTAAATTTATATTACTTTTACGTTAAATCATAACCTTTTAAAATCAACTACTTGAATTTAAAGACTTTTTTTAAGTTTTCATGGTTTTCATCGGTTTTTTATGCTATTACTATTGTTAAACTATCTTCAGTTCGTTTCTTAAAAGCAATATAATTCAACATTAGACAGATAACTAGAAATTTAGTGAAGTTACCACAGTTAATGGTTTAAGTCTTCGAACTGTCCTTAGATGCATTATTTTTGTGTTTAAGAAATAGGATACATAGCAACCGTTGAAGCAAAAAAAGTGATAAAATGGGTGTTTCTTTAATATTGAAACTAAAATACCGTTTAAAATAAAGTATTTAACATTATGTTAGCCTCGATACTAGTTTAGAAAGGAACCGTAATAATTTATAATCGAAAAGCTAACAAATCTATAATCACCTTTTTTGGATCTACGTAGGTACCTTAAATAAGTTAAATTATAAATAATATTACTATTATTATATATAGCAAAAAAATAAGGTATTTAACATTATGTTAGCCTACATAGAGTCTAGAAAGGCAGTGGCGCAACCAGGGGGGGCTGCTGGGCTGCAGCCCCCCCCACCCCGAGCTTAGCAACTTAGCCTATTCGTTTAATTGCAAACCAATTTTTCATGTCACGCGAACTATTTTCGCATGTTTTTTGCGATCTTAATGTTTCATGGATTTGTAATTTTTTTGTTTATCAATGTAACATGGAATCTTACGTTTTTTGAGTAATTAAAGTATAAATTTTAATAAATAGCTCAAAATTGTACATAATGATTAAAATAAAAATTTCGGATTCTAGTTTTTTCCGTTTCTTTGCATTTTTTGAGAACATTTACCATAGTAATGTATATATTTTTTTACACCATCAGAAAGTGGAGATTTCAACGAACAAAAAGCCCACCGACTTTTTTAAAACAGCAGATATTTTGACGTGAGAATTTTCGATTAAAAATAAGGGTGCTTTTTCGATATTAAGTCAAAATAAGGTGAAAAAATAAATATTTTAAATCAAAATAATTACAGTGTGTTTGGGACATAAAAAGGTAAGTTATCACCAAATTATGTGAAAACATAATTTTTTTTGTAAAAGATAAAAATAAAAAAACAAAAACTTGGTTATTTGAATTTTTCACATAAATTTTGAGATAATGTGAAAAAAGTGTGAATACATAAGTTGTAGATCTTTTTATTACCTACAACTTTGCCATTTAACGTTTTTTTATAGGACTTGTAGTTTTCCCGGAAATCGAGATAAATAGTTTTCTAGCCTTAAAAACTCACCCCCTTCCACTTCCCGACCTCGGATCGCCCGTAAATTATTTTTTCTTTAATTTTTCTTATATTCTCTTTCTTTTCCAATGGGTTTCATCCTACTATTATTTTTTTTGTTTCAAAAATTATCGACCCTGGTCTACCTATTTATGCGAACCACGATATTGATATTACCGTGGAAGAAATTCTGGACGAAATGGCAAAAATAAAACGAATTATTTTACTTTAATATTAGTATTATTAGTGATTACTTACAACTTATTGTATAAGGTGTTTGTTTTGTTTTAGTATAAGTATGCTTAATATATGCGTTACTTATTTTAAAAACATTTTTACTAATTAAAATAAAATCTCTAAATTTTTTTTTCATAAATATTTAGTTAGGGCCAGCGGCGTATTATTGCAGAAGTTTTAGGGGGCTGTCGCTCTCGTCAATCATACGTATTTTACCCAAAAAAGGGCGTGGCACCCAAAATTTTTTTCGCCTGAGGCGCAAAAGAGCACCTTCGGCGCAAGAAGTTAAAGAAGCCCCCCCCCCCCCCCCGAACAAAATTTCTGGTTGCGCCACTGTAGAAAGGTACCACCATTTTTGGGTCTTTCTAACTGACGTATATCAAAAACTGTTAAAGTCAGGTTTCCATTGATAAAAAAAATTTAATCCGCGGCTGAATTGATGTTTTTAACAATATGCTAGCTTGTATATTTTGGTTAGAAACGTATCTGAGACCAAATCCCATAGTACGTATAATATTCTTTTTGGGTTTGTGTATTACGGTGGCGAACTGTGTTAGGGACTGCCATGTAGAGAAGTTGTAGATAACTGTGCAGTCAGTGGTCAGTAGTCAGTAGGGGAGAGCAAGGCAATATGACATACTATCTTTTGAAAATCAATTTTTACTAAACCAAAAGGTATATTAGGTTTTATTATTTTCTTTTAATATGGCCTCTTAACGTTTTAAGTGAATTAAAATATTTTACTTGTAAGAATTGCAACATTTAGGAAAAATTTCAAAAAATAACAATCATTACAAAAATCATTTAACCTTGTAGGGTAAGCAAATTGACATACCACATTTTTCCCTTAAAGGCATAATGACATGGTTGTATGAAATTAACTGTCCAGTTTGTTAAAAAAAATAACAATGTAAGTGTAAAATGTAGTTTCTTTCTACTTATATTTAAAGTTTGTTGTACATTAACGAAATTTAAAAAAATATATTGAAACAAAATACGAATAAATTAAGAACGACATAGTGCTATACAGGCAAAATGACACACTGCTATGTCATTTTGCCCAATGTGCAATATAAAGAATAAATATATTTTCTAGGTTACAATTTTATCCAATCATTATTTAAATGTTAGTGTAATATTAAAACTAGAGGGCTAATAAATGTGGGTTAACACTAAAACATTGGCAGCGACCTTATATACTTTAACCAAAAATATTTCAACAATCACTTACCTTGATATTTTACAAAGAAAAATACACAAATTCTCTAGAAAACAACAAACGATCGACTATGCTATTTTATTACGACTGACGGTCTTAGCGGTATTAAGATGTCTTTTGTAGTAGAGAACTCAACACGAATGTAATGGAATTAGGCCGAAAACAGGTAATATGTCATTTTACCTGCTATGTCATTATGCCTTGCTCTCCCCTATATAGGCCGCTACACGTGGACGTGAACTTAAAAGAAAAATTTTATTTTAATTTTCTAAAATGTGTGATTGCATTACCAATTTCAGCAATTTTAAATTAACCTCTCTGGGCTTTAACCCCCGTGTCCCAAAAACCACTCTTCAAAAATATTTTTACATCATATTGTCTTTTACAAATGACAATTCTCATCTTTACACTGTCTTACAGACATATCAATAATTCTACAAATATTTTTATATAAATAATACGTAAAAAATCCTCGACACCTTCTCTTTAGAAGGACTTTATCTTTTTCCTCATTTCATTTGGTTGTTGAGACATCCTTCATAACATGCTCAGCATGTTTTAGCTCTCCTCAACTTTTTTATATGTCACTTCTACATTTCAAAAATTTCTTAATGCCATAACAGCTCCATTAAGATTTTTTACTATTTTCCATTTGGCTAATACCATCAGCACTATATAAATTTTCTGTCTCCTGATGATGAACGTTTCTATGTTCGAAACATGTAGAGACCCCTAAAGACTTTCTATATTCTATTAAATTTTGTGGAGGAAGACTTTTAGTTTTTTTCCTTTTTTCTTATACTTTTAACTCCACTTTAAGCATGAACTACTTCTTTAAAATATAACTTATGTAAAGTAGTTCAATAATTAATGGAGAACGATTATTTTCAACCCATGAATGGAAAAAATCAACCGCACTCCAAATATTTTAAATTCGTTTTTTTTTACTGATGAAAGTACGTTCTCGACGAATGGAGTTATAAATAAACAAACAAAAGGATCTGGGCTCGAAAAAAAAACGGATTATTATATAAGAAACATAGGCGTAGTTGGACGGTCAACACTGGGGGTGCTGAAGTCCAGTGGCGGCTCGTGACATGTTAACGTGGGGGTGCACAAAGAGCCCGCCGCAGGCAAAATGCGCTGCAGAAGAAAAAAATTTTAAGACCACGCCCAAATTTGGTTAATAATTTTTAGTAAATATTTTAATGTGATGTTAATAGCAGGTTTAGGTATTTCAATGTTCTTGACGATCACTTTCTCCTCCAACGGTAACTTGCTAAAAGATTTTTTCAAATTCCACGGTGTATTTTATATCCGACGACGCTCTCATTGTTTTTTCGTGTTTTCTTAACTTTAACCTGAATTCAATAAAACCATATTAAACCTTAATAAACAAAAAAAAAAGTCAAAATACCGGCTAAAAATTTCCGCGAATTTGAACGACTACGACTGGTTAAATTTAAATTATCAAATTAATGCAGAATTGCAGAACATGGCATACACAAGCTATTATGCCGCGCTCGTAATTTACGAGATTTTTATGATCATAGACCCGCTCTGACAAGTAAATTGGGCGTGAACTACACGGTACACGGAGAGAAATTTTGAACAGAATCCGCAGTTGCGAATAGGTAGTTACCTAAATATACTTGAATTTGTACCAGAATTCGAATGCTTGAAATATTAATATGAAAATTTTATTACATATCTTAACATAGTATAAAACAAAGTCGCTGTCGCCCGTCTGTCCCCTTATGTGCTTAAATCTTTAAAACTACGGAACGGATTTTAAAGCGGTTTTTTTAAATAGATAGAGTGATTCAAGGGGAAGGTTTTTATGTATAACTAGCGACCCGCCCCGGCTTCGCACGGGTGCAATTTCAGAAAGTGGCATGCCGGGTACTAATATATCGGGTTTGTATTTATACCAGCGGGTTGCAACGCATGCTGGGTACACGCTAGTAATGTATATTATAAAAATAGGTTGGTTCTAAAATTAGCCTATATATTGTAATTTTTTTTTGGGTGTGCTTATTTAGATTTCGGGGGTGCTTGGCACCCTCAAGTACCCCCTAACTACGCCTATGATAAGAAACCCACAGTCAGTAACGGGAATTTGTCAGTGTGTGGGCTGGGGTTTGCGGTAACATCGTTATTGGTCCCCTTTTTATAGACGCCCAACAAACATTTAAAGCCTTGGCGACCTCTCATTTGGAGAAAATGACCTATTTAAGTAAAAAATAGTCTATTTTTTAGCTTCAAATCGGCTTTTTAGACGAAACGGCCAACGAGACTAACAGTTTGGCCCAAACAAAGTAATTCGAACTTATTAATACGTGTTCAAAGTGGGAAAATATAAGAGGCCCAAGAGATGGTCCAAAAGAGTAGATCATTACCTTGCAAATCGACTTGATAGTTAGGTCTAATGAAAGTCAGTAATTAACGCCCAACCAGGTTATTTTTTACCTTAGATTGGGCTTTAAAGCCCAATAATCTTTTAGGCCCATAAATGAAGAAAAAATTACTTCGTTTTGTCTTTAATATATCTTCATGGTCAGGTTATAATGTGAACACTTTCTGAGGTGATGTATACCCTATATTAGTCTTACATTTTGTACTTAAAGCCCAGAAGGCTTTAAAGTATAAAATAGGTTATAGTTATGATTTAAATAATTTCTTTATAGCCCAATATTTTGTCCTCAAAGTGATTTTTATCGGATATAAAGCCGTATCTTCCAAAAATTATGTCTTTAAAGTTTATTGCACTGTGGTAATCTTCCCACTTGTGGGGAACATAAGAATAATCCAAGGAGGAGCTTGACCCTCTCCATTTTTAAATAATCAGTTTCCATTTTTTCGGCGAAATAAAAGGGGTAGGAGCTATACAAAACGCCGGAACAACGAAAAAAACGTTGTACGTTTATATTCGAACTCGGCCAAAAAGTAAGGTTAGTTACATTATAATAGTGGCTATTAATCCGTTGCGAGGCATTAATTCAGCAACCCCGATAGAAACATTTTATGGAGTAATTGGCCGTACATAGGGCCTGCCATATTCTTAAAAACCCAAATTAGGCCTCATAAACACTCATTATTATAAAGTTATGCCATATAAACGAATATTTCTCCTAATTTAGACCTATCAAGACGGAAGATACAAAATAGGAAATTTTCTCTTAGCGTAACCTAATACGGGTTGACTTATAGGTCCAATTTTTTTTAAGGCCCAAACTACAGGAAATCACGATCTTTAGGAAACATATTTTACTGACGCCATATTTTTTTCAACATGGTGTATTATTTTCAATTAATTTTGTTAGATTACTTGTAACACTAAAGCAACAACAAATATATTACAAAAACCGAGCACAGAAACGAGCTAACTTATAGCGTTTTCGGTTTACAACTCCGAGAGTGCTTCGAGAGCGCTCTGTGACGTCATCGATCGGCCCGAGATTTGCTGTCACTCCGAAGGCGGTTGCCCTCGGACGGAGTGTAAATTGAACGTGATTGCGCTTGAAAATTTGACAGATGTCAACATACAAAAATAAACATTAATTTTTAAATTTAAATCTACTTGAGTGCGTTTATGACATATTATATTAATATTCATTGAACTAGACGAAAAAAAAAACAGAAAACACATCAAACGAGATTACACATCAACAAAAGAATAGAAAATGGTGGTGGTTTGCGGTTCTGCGCAAGCGCTGCCTCTCTACTCTGTAAACATTTTCAGATCGAAAAAGAGCACTCTCAAACGGATTCAGAGTAACCAAATTTGTAAATCGAACGTCCTACTCCGAGTGAGAGCAGTGGATTTTGATAACCGAACACGCAAATCTCGGGGAGAGCACGCTCAGAGTGCGCGAGAGCAGTAAATCGAAAACGCTATTTTTCCTCCAAGCACTAAATATTGGCTACATTTAAAATTTTTGGTATTTTCAATTTTAATTTACCTTGTTTTTTTTAATTAAATGCCTTTTTTCTGGGGCGCGGTTAGTTTTTCTAGGTAAAATTGAAATCTATACGAAAATTTTTTACGCGCACCCATTTTTTCACTTCACATCGATGAAATAATGATTTTTATAAGTACATACCTATCTATATACTACCACTCCATTTTAAAAATCAATATAGGCTGACATGACATGTTCTGATTTAAGAACCCTCCTGCCTCCTGTGCTTTGATACAAATAAAAACAAAATACTATTTTTATCTTTTTCTAAAATTGTGGTTATGATTTTCTATAAACTTCATAGCCCATAACAGGCCCAACATAGGCCCACATAGGTAAAATACGGGTAAAAAACACCTCTTTACTACCACGGAGAAGACTACTTGGCCTCGTCTATGAAGAACAATTCTCCTAATGACAGGTGTTTCTTATCACTTTTATTACCTTGGTTTTATTCCCCACTAGGTGATAAAGTGGTATAAATTACTAACTTCTGACTATGTAAAGCGGTCCGTCGAGCTTTATAGTTAAAAACTTAGGTAAAAGTCACCTTTTTTAGACTATAATTGTTTGTTGGGCGGTTCATTTACGATACTAAACTATTTAGATATATTAGAACTAAACGTAGATAATATGTTAGTAGTTGCAAAGGTAAATGGCCAAGTACTATTTCAGTATGATGTTACACCAGTCCACAACGAAGCAGCTGCAGCTGTAATATAATATTTTAACCGCACATTTCTCGAAAGCAAGATAGGTACTTTTGGTTTATTTAAATGGCCTTTCCGAAGCCTTGACTTGTTACCCATAGATTTTTCTTGTTGAATACATAGTTAAAAAGTGTTTGATATTATTGTGGATAATAAACTAAATTAGAAGAATAAATAACTGAATTATTCAATCTTCTCAAAATATTACCCTCCGCCAATTACAAAATGGCAAAAACCACTTCTATGATACATTAGGCTATTGCTTAGCAGCAAATGGTGGGCATGTTGATCAATTTGTTTTGTAGTAGGTATATAAGAGATGCAAAGCTGCAGCACCTGTTCTGAGAATATGAATATATTTATATATTTCTATTTTTTGTATCGCTGTATATTTACCTATAACACGTGCATCAAAGGAAGCCCTGTTATCAAACTTACTGTTATGTCACATATTAGATTCATACAATTATAAAAATGCACACTTTACAAATATAATTCAGATAAATTACAAACGTTAATAAGATACTATAAGTAGAAAAAGTTTTTGTTTTGTTGGCTTAAATAAAATAAATATATTAATTTCTGGTGTTTGTATTATTTACCAACTTACTTTAGTTCCATGGTGACAAAATTTAGAATGATAGCGGTAACCTCGCTTTCTTTTTTCACGCGTCGGCCATTCATGGGTAGAAACAAGAACAGCTGTATTAATCGAATAAATCCTTTTTTTCTTTCTGTGAGTAATCGTAGTAGTTGTTTTTGCGGTGTTTGTGGTTAGTCATCGGAATACTCGTATTTGTACATGTTTTGTAAAGTTTTGTGTTTTTTTTAAAGGATTTTTCATTTTAAACAGGGATTATCATTTTACTGGTAAGGTTATAATCTGTATTATTTGCCCATTCAGTGGTGTAGTTATCAGGAAAAGAATAAATAAAAATAATTTTTGTTAACATTTTTAACTGTAAGATTACTTCTAAAGATGCCATTATTGGAACAATTATTGTTGTCATGCTAGTTAGGTGGGTTCAAGCAGGACATTAATAATTTGGATTTTAGGCATATATTTAAATCGTTTTCTATGGAATTTGAAACATTTAAGTGTAAAGTAACATATACCTGTACCCAGGGCTTCCTCATAGAAGCAGAAAGTAAAAAAAATGTACTTCTATTTATATCCTGGCATGTCAACAAAAAATATTTCTCATTCAACAATTTAAAGTACTTTTATCTATCACTACAATGCAGCATACCAGCGTATGTATATCCTCTATTTGGTTATACATGAATAAATATAAAAAAATTAAATATTTCTTATTTTCTCTCGCCTAAAATTTCATTAAATTCATTCATTTATAATTACACTATACATTTACAGCCTAGGCTTATTTCAAAGGCTTCTTTTAATCTTCATTTAAGTAAAAATTGATTATTATTTTAATGAAAAGGTTTTTAATTATTATCTAATTATTTATGGTATTAAAAATCCTCGCTACTCGCTGCTGTTGACTATTCGCTCCGAGTCCCGGAGCCAATACAATTCCGCACTAGGTCGGAAATTTAACGCTATCTCTCCCTTCTGTCTTTGTTTCACAAGTACGAATGTCTGATGCAAACAAACAGACTATTCATAAATTAATGGATTAGCTTAATCTATTCTATAGAAAGCCTATGTTACAGCTACACCGTGAAGTTTCGGCACCGCCGGGTGAAGTGTCTAACTTTTCACACGCTCGTAAAAAAAAATCTTGTACTTTTCACACGCTCGTAGAAAAAATCTTGTACGATATATGTTAGAAAATACCTCGTTTAAGACACTCATATGAATTGCGAAACTCGCTTCACTCGTTCCGCAAATTTTCATATGCGTGCCTTAAACGAGTTATTTTCACTGTCTGAATGAAATAGCGGGCATACAGAGGTTAAAAAAGTTGCGTTTTGCCAAAAAAGAAGTAATTTTCTACATCTCTGCTAGCTTTACTGGTAAAAGTGAATCACTGTTGCGTCTTCTAAGGATTTAAATAATCTCTGTTGCAAACTTGATCCTTTAGTTACGAGTAGAACAAAACTTACGACGGGGTGAAAAAATTACCATTCAAATCCCATGTATCGAGTTGCATTGGATAAAGTTTGCTTTTGGCGTGAGTCTGTTTCCAATAATTGAGAAATGCAAATAACCAGTGCTTGTACTTTTTCACGATAACTGTACTGAGTTTCATCCACTCCGATATACTTAATATTGATCGTCCTGTCATGCGACTTTCATTAGTTTTTTTTAATTAACAAAAAAAATTGTACGCATCGTAGGTTTACTTTAGGCGACAATTAATTTGAAAAGACAGACTGGTTTATTAAACGTTTTAGTTAGTGTGTTCGGGTCAAGGGAGATTAAATTGCCCAAAGAAGATAACTCTGAAAAATAGGGAAGATTTGCTTTTTCATTTCTATTCTATCCGAGTTATGCTGGAAATTTATGAGGCCAGTTATGTACTGGCGTAATTCGTTTAAGCCTTAGGCCATGTAGTGAGAAAAATAGGAATTTTTTCTTATCCCACTTCTGACCGCAATAATATTTTCTCAATTTAATATGTCATATAAGTTAGGTGGATTGGTGATATTTTTCCTTAATAATACCGTGCGAGCAAAAATCATTTGCATCAACGAGGGCCTTGCATCTAATGCTTAGCCGTAGAGGTTAATACCTGTTGGGTGTCAGTAACTACCTGAATTAACAATTAATCAGTTATTCCGTGATCATTGACAGTCGTTACAAATAATTTGATTCATCGCTAATTTTTCCAATTTCTTGAACAATTCACACAATGAGCTTTACGGAATAGCACAAAACATTCATGGTTGAAGCGTATTTTCGAAACGGGGTTAGAGTAAATGGTGAGTGGCAACACAATCCGGTTTTGTGCATGGACGATTTTCACGAACCTTTCTCTAACGTTGCTTTTATTGCTGGGAATTTTTATCATTGCCTGAAAAGAACCGTGGCAATGTTTAGGGAAACAGGTTTTATACAACACAAAAAAGGAGCAGGAAGACCATCTGTGAAAACAGAAGAACTTGTTGCAAATGTTCGTGAAATAATGCAAAATACGCCAACAAATTTAAATAAAAAAAGGTGTCTTTTTCTATTGTCCAGATAAAAGGTTATATTTACTTTTGTTCCAAAGGCCGCAATAAGGGACGTATTGAGGAAACTGTGAAAACCGACCAAAAAATCCGAGTTTTATGGATATTTTTTTAAAAAGTCATAGAATTGTTATTTATCATATTTTCTTCGCTATTTTTGGGTTTTACGTTATTTTTGATGGAAATGTATCGAAAAATTGACATATTTGCGAATTTTAAATTTTGGCATTTTTTCCATGTATAGGTATGGTCAGGAAAATTCTATTGGGAGGGGAGGGGAGGGGATAAATTGAACTTAAAAAAAAATTATCGTTTCAAATAAAATTAATAAATACATGTATCAAATTTTAAAAACCCAAAAAAAAAATTAATAAAACTCGAAGAAAAATAGGTGGATCTATACATATAGGTGGTCACCAAGTCGCGCGACAGCAACAAATTGTATAAGACGCCTGTCCCATGAAGGGAGTATTCCAAGAAATACAAGCCGCAGATTTTGAAAGACGCAGGAATTACTCTCAATGGTTTACCTAAAATTTATTGAAAAGAAATGATTTATTAGACCTGACATTTTTTTTCGGATGAAGCCTGGTTTCACCACTCCGGTTATGTGAATTCTCAGAATACACGCATGTGAAGTAGTGAAAATTCCCATTTTCTTGTAGAGTCCACATTGCACCCTCAAAAATTGGTGTCTGGTTAGCTGTTTCCCGAAGAAAAATTATTGGTACTATTTTTTTCCATGACACAGTTGCAGCACAGCGGTATAGAGACAATATTTTGAATCCATTTGTGGAGCAATTACTTGACGACGAACTACGTTTTGGATATTTTTAACAGGACGTTGCATGTTGCTACCGCCCATACAGCCACCGAAACTATTAACTACTTACGCAATTTTATCGAAGACAGATTGATCAGTTTTCGATCAGACATTGAATTTCCACCTAGATCACCTTGTTTAACGGTTATGGATTACTTCGTTTTTCCTTATTTAAAGAACACTATTTTTAAAACACTAGTTGCAAATTTAGAACAAGTACAAGAAAGGATTATCCAAGAATGTGGTAACATTTCTCCAGAGATGCTGGTCAACACTTTTAAAAATATGAAGAGACGTGTGAATTTATGCTTGGATCATGACGGCGGCCTATTTCGGCAATTTATGTAATTATTTTTTTTTTCTGTATATTTTTACTTTGTTAATTAACAACAAAAATAAATTTGTAATTGCCTACTTATTTTAATACTCATTAGTTTGGCATATCATGTCATAATGTGAATTTGACAAATCTTTAACCTAGATTTGGTTACATATATCGTCCCCATATCATTGTGATCTAAACCAAGCCCTACGTTTTTTAATCCAAGCCCTCTTTGAAGCAAATAATTTTTGCTTGCACGCTATAAATGAGAAGCCAAGTGCGTCTACGCGCCTACGCGTTTCGGTTAAAAACCATCATCAGGTCTACAAAATGTACACAGTAATAATTCCAAAGGACACTGATGCCGTACGAGGTAACTGGTAAACATTATATTTAGATTCAAAAAATTAAAACACTAAAGCGTTGATACTGAAAATGGTATTTTGATTAAGAAATAAGAAGGGACAGAGACATAATAAATAGTGGCGCGTATTATCTCCTTGAAAAATTACCAATCAATTTGGCATAATGTTTAAAGAGAATTGAGGTAGGTTCGTTCAGGTTCGTGGTAAAGGAATTGGATGGGAAAATTGGTATCTCTAAGTTTTCCAAAATATTTAATTTAAAACTTTTATTATGAGTTTGAAGAACTGTAAAATTAGATGCAGGCTTAAGAGAGTCATTTTCGATTTTTAGATGTGATTATTTTTGGATAGTCTTTGTGATCGTAGATGTTCTTTAATTCGGTTTTCATAAGTTCTTCCCGTTTGACCTATTTACTCTACGGGGCAGGAATCATACTGTAATGTATTATGTACCCTTTGTATTATATTCCTATCTGCTACGTCAAGGCATGGCCAATAAATGAAATCACTGTAGTTAAAGCTGGACAAAACAAGACTATACTACATTGGCACCAAACTGCACAAATAAAATTAGACAATAACATGTCCAACACCATACAGATTAGAAGGGGTGTGTGGCAGGGATGTGTGCTATCTCCGCACTAATTTAATTTGTACTCAGAGGCTATTTTCCAGAAAGCTTTGGAAGACGTGAAAATGGAAATAAATGTCCATGGAACATGTTTTAACAATATTCGTTATGATGATGATGCGGTCTTAATTGCTGATAATATACACGACCTACAACAATTGGTCAATATTGTAGGAGAACAGAGTAAATCAACGGGTTTAAATATCAACACCACCAAGATAAATTTCATGATTATCTCCAGAAACCTGAATACATTTGAAAACTCCAGCATGACTTTTAACGCAATGCCAATAGAAAGAGTGGATAAGTTCAAATATCTTGGCACCTGGCTGTTCGAAGACTGGACATCGGACAACGAAGTAAAATGTCGCATTGAACAAGCTCAAATGGCATTTTTTAAGTTTGGAAGGGTGCTTACCTGCTCCGAATTTGACCTTGGCTTGAGACTGAGGTTCATCAAGTGCTACGTTTGGTCGGTAATTCTTTATGGTATGGAAGGTTGGACGTTGAAAGCGAATACGATTAACAAATTAGAAGTTTTCGAGATTTGGCTATATAGCAGAACACTAAAGATATCTTGGACGGCGAAATTGACAAATGAAGAAGTTCTTAGACGTGTCAATAAGGAACGCGAACCGTTTGAAACAATTAAGAAGAGGAAAACAGCATACCTGCGACATATCATGAGGAGTGAAAGATACCGATTCTTGCAGCTGATGATTGAGGGCAAGATTGAAGGCAATAGAGGGATCGGAAGAAAGAAAATGTCCTGGCTGAGAAACATCAGGCAATGGACAGGAATACACGATGTTTAGTCGCTGATACATACCGCAAGAAATAGGGAAGCAATGGAAAATGTTATCGCGAACATCCATTAGTGGATACCCACCAGACGAAGAAGTAAACAACACTCTCACAGAGCATTTCAAGCAAAATAAAATTTAGGACATGATGGTTGTTCTATAATTCTCTTAAATAAATATATGACATTTGAATTCGTTTTTTGACATACTCTCTAAATCTTAGTTCGGCATTCAGGATTATACCCAGATTTTTAGCTGTTTTAACTACGGTGAGCCTAACACCATCAATAAATATATTATTGATATTATCACTCAAAGAGCCAATTTTATTCTTATTGCCAAAAAGCATCAAGGATGACTTTGATGGATTCAACCTTAGGTTGTGATTAAGAGAAAGCTGATTTAACACGTTTAAAATCTTCGTTAAGCAAATTCGATGCGTTATAGTCTTGGCAGTCGAAATCAAGGTAAATTTGTGTATCATCTGCATATGCCTGAACCTTACAGTCCTTTAAAGATTTTAAAATTTCTGAGGTATTGATAATCAATAAAAGAGGTGCAAGGATAGATCCTTGAGGCCCACCAGACAAAATTTGATTTGTTCTGAATAATTGTTTTTATTGAATTTTTTTTGTCACCTGTTGTTAAAGTATTATCTAATAAGATTTAAGAATGATTCTTCAAACCCCTTATGGTTTAATTTTGCCAGCAAAAGGGAATCATTAAGGGTGTCAAAGGCTTTTTAAAAATCTCGAAGAACTATCGGTCTATTTAATTTCTTGTCAATGGCTGCCGTTATATCACCTGTAATTTTAACAATTGCGACATCCTTAAGTCCTTTCTAGAGCCACATTGACTATCCGGAATTATTTTGTTAATGACACAGTATTGAAATAATTAACCATGCAAAACTTTTTCAATAATTTTGGAAAATAGCGGGAATATACTATGATTCGAAGATCATTAAGAGTTAGAGAATTATTAATTTTGGGTAATGGTTTACCAACAGAAATTATCCAAAATAGTTAGCCTCTAGACAACAATCGATAATATGTGTGACATACTGTAACAGTTGAAAATAGGTATATGGCATGACTTATGACAAATATCTAGAATAGATTGTGGAATGTAAAAATGTAAAAATATACAATAATATGTTTCATTAAACAAATTAAAGTTGATTAACATAGTATTTTTATTACCCACCTAAAATGCAAACTAAAATTTACTGATTTCTAGTATATAGACTACTTTTAATAACAGATCTTAACCGTACTTACTAATTAATTACTAAAATAATGCTGATTTTGTTTATCTATATTTTTTTTTTCCTTTATCTTTTTTTTAATTTTTTTTTCTTATGTCTTTTTTTATATAATATTTTTTTTCAGTGTTCCTTTTTTTTATTTTTTTTTTAACTTTTTGTTTTTTCATAAATTTATATTTTGTTTTACAATGAAGTTGTACAGAATTCTATAAATCGTTATATTGCTGGTGCTAAGCTTAAGCTTTCCAAGTTAAAATGGAGTGTAACAATGGTTTGTACATCATTCATAACGATGTATAAGAAATATTATCACATTTCAGATTTAAAAAAATATAAAATGCTGTGATTTAAAAAACGTGTCATATTTGCCGCTCACTGTACAATATAAACTGCCCGAATGAGAAGTGCTGGTTTGTGTGATTTGTGTAAACCCAATGCCGTGTAAAGCTGATCGTACACGGCCGTTTCCTATCCGGCTTTGGACCGCTAATTACATTTCCATAATTCAGTTAATATGCAAATTCCAAAACGCTTTTACCTTTTAAATATGTTTATTGACTTTGTGTACACGGTTAAAATGCAAAACAAGGGCAATACCGAGGTTGCCTATGCTCACCATGAAAATTTAAAACTTTAATCAAAAAACTTACTAAATTTGTTATACTATAATAATTTTAAATTGACTTTGCAAGCTTTTACTATGTCTGTGGAGTAGGAAAGTATGCGGAAAGGTTCATTAAGTAAACAGGGTAAGGCACTTATGAAATTGATGGGGGCACTCTGTATCCTCTAGAAGAAGCATCGGTTACTTCAGCTTATTAGCCAGGCTATATGATACAATGTAAAAAGCACAGGTGATGGGTCGCTGAACCAAAGAGATATTAGAAAAAAAGGGAAAATAATTTTATTAATTATATTATATAATGGAATTGTGGGATTTACCGGTGCCTTTATTTCCAATCCCTGTAAAATTAGGAAATTAGTAGTTCATTTGTTCTGTATTTTAATTTGCTATAACTTTGGGCTATTCATAGCAAATTGCTTATTCAGCTCTACTTTATCATGCACAAAATAGAAGCAAGAAATATTACTAAAATTAATGTACAAATTTCAAAAAATAATGCAAATAAAAACTTTATTAATCCTTTATCTAAAAGTTAATACCATGATTTGTGGAAGGTAACGTAGTGTTTTCTTACAGCTACTCCCTCCATTTTCATGTCATTTAAAAACACTTGATTTACGTTTGCACGGTTAGATATTTTATTATATTCTTTTAAGCAAGCATTCACACAGTGATCCTTATTCCAACCTTGATGTATAACTTATGTACAGGGTGGCCAACTAAGAATGCGAGTTACTGTATCTGGGAAACTATCCATCGTAGAGGCTTGCGGCAAAAAAAAAATATTGCTAAAATGGCCAAGAGATAAACCTGAAAAATATTTCCAAGTTTCTGAAATGGCCGCTAGGGGGCGTAACAGCAATCTTGAATCTAAAAAAGGGATATTTCTGTAAATTTTGCTATATTAACCTAATAAAATAAATCCTGATATTTAAAGCCGACAAAAATTATGTATTTCGTAGAATTTTAATAATTAAATGATATAGAGCAGCGGTTCTCAAACTTTTTTGGTGACGGAACCCTTTTGGGAAGCAAAATACTTGATGGAACCCTACAATGAAACAACAGTTTTTAAAAGTGTATTCTTTGTTAATAAGCATAATAAAAGTACAATGTAACAGTTACTAATTATTACTTACTTTACCACATGGCAAGTACAATAATAGAAGATATTAAAAAAGAAATAATCTAACTAATGGGAGGTATGAAACTGTTTTTTATTTTTCATCAATTGGTTGATATCAGGTTTGATAGAAGACAGTTGAAGTCTCATATCAGGTTCGGCGTACAGTCTATTGCGATATTTTGTTTTCGTGGCTGCATAGGTTGAGAATCCTGTTTCGCACAAATATGTTGTTGGGAACGGGAGAAGAATATTCAGAGCCATTTTGCCAAGCATTGGATATTCATCACGGATTCTGCACCAAAAATCGTTGAGAGGCGTCGTTTTGAACAGTGACTCCATACTTGTGTCTGATGACATTTCTAAAAGAGATTCATATATCTCGTTTGACATACTTTCGGGCTTTTCCAAGTTGGGTAAAAAAGGATTATGAATCCATGAATTCAGTTTCATTTTTGTATTCTGTTCTTCGGGAAAATACTTTTCAAAAGATGCGCGCATCGAACTGAGATATTGGACCAATTCTTCAAACACATCATCTTGAAACATTTCTGAGTCGTTATCGCTAACAAACTCACTGAGTGACGTAAAGCTTTCTATTTCTTTCTTACCAAGGCAAATAATCCAAAAATCGAATTTTCTTTTGAAGGCAGTTATTTTGTTATAGGCCCGAAACACTGTTGTCTGTTTACCTTGCAATGATAAATTCAATTCGTTCAGTTTTTGAAAGATATCCGCCATAAAAGACAATCGGAACAACCAAGTTTTATCATACAAACGGTCCTTCAAATTAAAAGAAGTATCTGCTGAAAGAAACATTGTAACTCGGCCCTAAGTTCAAATAGCCTTGTTAAAGTTTTCGTCGAGCTTGACGTCGTGGCATCATCGTCTGGATCGGTGATTGCTATATTCTCCGCGCGTACTGCTTTTGAACATTCAGCGTCATTAGAAGATGTTGTTGCAACACGTTTAACACCTTTAAGCCAACGTTCCATTCTTCTTTATTTATAATGTTACACGTCAGGATGGAGGGGTCTAAATAATGCACAATCGTTACTGCGTATAAGAGACTAAGTTTAGTACAATGAAGAAATGTATAAAACTGAGACAACAGAATACAGCAGGCAGTAGAACAATGAACACTAGTTTCTCGCTAGCGAGCTTGTAAGTAGGTAGGTAGGAACTTATCGCTCCGAACGCTAATCGTCAACTGACTGACGAGGCGCGACGCGCGATCGCCGCTTTTATACTTAGTCCTAGACTCGATCTCGAATATTCTCGAAAATACTCGAGTCGGCGCCTTTGATAAACAAAAAGCAAAAATAAAAAGAGAAATATAAAAATTGCGTTGTAAACAATTCAGAGGCGGCTTTTATCAAAGGGACTGCGCGCTCACAAGTATACAAGTATACATGTTGATACCAAACTTATGAGATATTGTACCAGCTATTGTAACACATGTTTATACAAATACAAATAAATAAATAAATATACCTACGCGCGGCCGCGGAGTCAAAACGTTCGACCAGGGAGAGGTGTTTTGATTTTTTTTCTAAATTCTTGAGGAACCCCTACAGAGGTATCGCGGAACCCTAGGGTTCCGCGGAACACACTTAGAGTATAGCTGATATAGAGGAATATTTCTTAACAATGTATTGTTCCAATGACATTTAGGGTGATGACGTGCAACGGTATTTAAGTTAGATAGGGTATACATTAAAAAAAAATATTATTTAACATTTTTGTTAAATAATTTAAGGGAAACTAAACAGAAAATCTACATACCTACTTAGGGCTTAAAATGCTTTTAAAATAACTGTATTTAAAGTGGGCCAATTCCGAATGCGGATGAACACTTACTGCATTTACAAGAAAGTAAAGCCCTTTACGTACTTTTAAATCCCTGGAATTTAAAGCAGCACTCGATGTTTCGCGTTTCAATGGTTCTTTTCAATTTGTACCGGTTGAGATGTTCCTAACTATCCATTTGAATATGAAAGGTGGCTTTATTTAATATTATTTTATTTAACGATCTTAACAATGTAGGCGATATTACATGAAGATGACCATCGTATTTTCAATAGGCTGGGCCGAAAAAGTAAAAAATTGGAAATTGCAAATGGTATATTTGCCAATATCTGACTATACATCTAAAATTAATTTGTGGAAAATTTTATTAAAATCGGAAAATGTTTCGCCGCGTCCCTGTGACCTTGAAAATTAGTAAAAAGGCCGATTTTTCGATATTTAAAATTTTTTAAATCCAAAATTATAAATTTTTTGTGTTCCACATTCACATTGCACCCTCAAAAAATTGGTGTCTGGTTAGCTGTTTCCCGAAGAAGAATTGTTGGTCCTATTTTTTTCCATGACACACTTACAGCACAGCGGTATAGAGACAATATTTTGAATCCAAATGTGGAGCAATTACTTGACGACGAACTACATTTTGGATATTTGCAACAGGACGGTGCAACCGCCCATACAGCCGCCGAAATTATTAACTACTTACAGCTTGTCAAATCTAGGAAGATACTTGAGGATTTTGTGGGTTGCGCACAAGACAGAGCGAGAACACATTCGAAGCAAAAGAGACGCCAGGTACATGCCGCGGTATTATTATAGGTCTGAGAAGAACTTGCAGTACAGTCAGTGTAAAAATATATTTCCATATTTAATTATTAGGCATCTAAATAATTTACACGCTATTTTTACACAGACTATACTAGCAGTTTACTTCTCAAGACAACCCAAGTGAATGCCAAGTTTAGCCGCTGTTTACAGCGCACTACGGGGGCGTGACTATATCGAAAGATTCACGTCTCTTCCTATATTTGACAAGCTGTACGCAATTTTTTCGACGATAGATTAATCAGTTTTTGATCAAACATTGAATTTCCACCTATATCACCTTATTTAACGGTAATGGATTACTCATTTAAAGAACACTATTTTTAAAAAACCAGTTGCAAATTTAGAACAATTACAAGAAAGGATTATCCAAGAATGTGGTAACATTTCTCCAGAGATGCTGGTCCACACTTTCAAAAATATGAAGAGACGTGTGAATTTATGCTTGGAGCATGGCGGTGGCCAATTTCAGCAATTTATGTAATTATTTTTCTTTCTCTTTTTGTATACCTATTCTTACTTTGTTAATTTTGTAAACAACAAAAATAAATTTGTATTTGTCTACTTATTGTATTTCTCATTAGTTTGGCATATCATGTCATAATATTAATTTGACAGAATTTTAACCTAGATTTAGTTAGATATATCGTCCACATATCATTGTGATCTAAACCAAGCCCTACGTTTTTTAATCCAAGCCCTCTTTGATGCAAATAATTTTTACTCGCTCGGTATTAACTAAATTTTTGACGTAGTTTCAGAAAAAAAAGTCCAGTGAATAAGGATTGGGAGGATCCAGGTGACCACTTTATTAACCACCTACCTATCCACCGCCCCGGGAAAATTGTATTTAAGTACTTTCTTACATGAGCAGCAAAATGCGTGGAGCAGCATCCTGTTGAAACCATAATAAGGTGAAACTTGATAAATCAGCATTATTATTATTATCTGGCAATAAAGTGGCAAGAGCTGAAAGTAAATCATTTGGAGTGGGGCTCTCGTCAAAGAAAAATGATCCGATTACCCTATTTTTAATAATACCTGCCCAGACATTAACTTTTTCATTTTGGTGTGATTTTGTATAAATTAGTGAATAATTTCGTATACTTAGTATCCGTAGCTTTGTCTATTAAGCTAACCATTTAAAGTAAGCTTAATCTGAAAAACAAATTCTTTGAACAATTCATGCGTAACACAGACCTGCATTTTTTAACACTTTGACAGTTGATTTAAAAATGTTAACTGTTTTCTAGTAATTGGGTAGCGCTGATTTCAAATCTGCTTTCAGTTTTTTTATATCACGTAAAGTTATTTTTCAAACCGATAAAATCCAAAAATATAGAAAAAACACGATTTATTTCATTTATAAGCTAGTTTTTTAATATATTAAGGAAAAAAATACAAAAATATACAAAATATACACATATAAACAAAATAAAAATAAATGGTTATTTATTCGTTACGCTTCTTCAAAAAATGTTTTCTTTTTTCAGAAAAGCTTTGGTTGTTTTTCTGTTCCAACAGAAATCGGCCATCATTTTTGTGTCCCAGCGCCCCTGGTATCTTTTTTCCATCTCTTTAATATATTGATAAAATCTTTCACCTTGCTCTTCACCCACGTCCCCAAGATTTTTCGGGAATTAGTCCAAATGGGAATGTAAAAAGTGGATTTTTATGCTCATATTCTGAAATTCCCAAAATTTTTCAGCATATTTTCAACGATCTCAACATAGTAGTAATTTATGTTCAACTTCGTTTTTCCTTATCTTCCATTACCTTTTCAAATTTTGTATCTTTCATCAAGCTGCTAATCTGCGGCCCTACAAAGATTCCCTCCTATAATTTTGCCTCCGACAGAGCCGGAAATGTTTTACACAAAAATTTAAAACAATATCCTTCTTTGTTTAATCCCTTAACAAATTGTTTCATATGTCCAAGTTTTATGTGAAGTGGTGGAAGTAAAACTTTTTGAGGGTCAATAAGACTTTCGCGAATTACATTTTTGTTTTCAGGTGTTAAAGTCTCTCTTTGTGACCGGTCTCGTTTTATCCAATGCTGTTATCGCTAGCTAGACCACTCGCACAGGAAACATGGAAATTTAGTAAATCCATACTGCTGACCTAAGAGAAGACTTAAAATGTTTAGATCTTCACACACTTCCCAGTGATTTTCATATTGTATTCTTAAGAGTAATTCCTCTAAATTTTCATAGTTTTCCTTTAACTTAACTGTATGGCCGACGGAAACAGAAGCAAAAACATTGTCATTATGTAAAAGAACAGCTTTAAAGTTCCTTTTTGAAGTCGATAAAAAGTCTCCTGTCGGAAGGTGTGTAGCACCACAGAAAATAATTTTTTATTTATCAATCATTTAGAATTTGAAGTACTACATTAATTTTAAAATGTATTCAAACGCCTATTATAAGTTTTTTTTATATTTTTTCTTTTTTTTTTGCAAAAAGAATCTGTGGATGACCAATTGTATTTTAATTAGATATTTCTATATAAAAACTAAGCTCAACAAACAAAAATCACGTCATCACAAATTTCATGCAGGCCTGTGTAATTACTGGTTTGTATAAGGGTTGAAACTTGTTTGTTTAGATGAGAATTATTGTAGTCACGCCCAAGTTGAGCTATAAAAATCTTCAAGTAAATTTTTGTAATGGTAACCCTACTTTTTATTGACTATTTTAAAAGTGCATATTAAGTAATACATGAGTTCCAAATTTCAATAATTTATACCTTGTCATTTATAAAATATTACACAAACAAAAATTAACGAAAACAATATAAATAATTTCATCATCATCATTATCATCATCTAGCCTGTTGAGTCCACTGCTGAACATTGGCCTTCCCCAAACGTTTCCATTTTTCTCGGTCTTGAGCAGCTCGGATCCAGTATCCCGCTATCCTTTTGATGTCGTCGCTCCAGCGAGTTGGAGGCCTTCTTCTGCTTCTTTTATCAGCACGGGGTCTCCAGTTCACAGGTCTGATGGTCCATCTATCATCTCTGAACCTCGCAACGTGTCCTGCCCATTTCCACTTAAGTGTGGTAATTCGCCCGATTATGTCCTTGACTTTTGTTCTCCTGCGAATTTCCGTATTTTTTACATGATCCTGTAGCCTGATACCTAGTATTGCTCTATCCATTTTTCTTTGGGCGACTCTGAGTTTGGATACGATATTTTTAGTTAGGCTAAGTGTTTCTGCTCCATATGTGACGACCGGTAATACACACTGATTTTAGACCTTACTTTTTAGGCTTATTGGTAGGCTGCTAATAAAAACATCCTTCAGCCTACCATACGCTGCCCAGCCCAATCATATTCTTCCAGCAAGTTCATGCGTCTGGTTATCTCTACTAATTTTTATTTCGTGGCCTAGATATTTGTACTCCCTAACTTCCTCTTCAACATGGTTATCCAGTGTCCAAGCACCATGTTCGTCATAAAGTTCGTTTTTTGTTGGTTTCTTTTTAGTCCAACCTTCTCCGTGGCCTGTTTTAGTTGTTCAATCATTAATGCAGCTTCCTTAAAATTGTCGGTGACTAACACATGAATAAAATTTACTTTGTTATAATATCACTTTATATAAAAAAATGTTGGTGACTGCAGTTTCGTAGTACTACTATAGTATCAAACTGAATACCTTAAAACTACGGTGTACCCTTATAAATAGATTTAGCAAAGGATGTTTATAGCAATATAATACAGATCATTATTCTTTAATTAAGTTATTTATCCTTAAGTATTGTGAATAGCGGGGAATTCCACAGGTCGGGTTGGCAATGAGGAGGTTTATGGTAGGGTTTTTATTATGTTTGTAAATTTCAATTGATTCTAAGATATTAAGTTTCTTATTTTTTCGGACATTATACAAAATTTTTGAATTATTAATATCTGGGAAACAATGACCTGTCTCCAAACAAGTTTTGCAAAATTAAGGTTTTCCTTGTTTAAGGTGGAATTATTATCAACGTCATTCAATCTATTGCCAACCTATAACCTATTTCGCGTTATTTTTTCAAGTTTATTATTTTATTGTCTAACATTTAAATAAAATCAGTATCGTCGGCACACTAGGTACTTAGGTAATATCTGATATACTATAAAAATATCAATTTACTTCATTGCTAATTTTGGGAGAATTGAATAGTGAAAGAAGAATGACATAATAATGTTAAAAAAAATCTTACCGGTTATTTTTCGCTATACAATTCTCCTAAAATAAGTTATGAAATTCCTTGATATTTATTAAATATGTCAATTATTAGGTACCTATAGAATATCAGATACTGATTTTATTTAAATTTTGTGTATAAGCTAGAAAACATAAATAAATCTACGCGAAATAGGTTACATGTTGGCAAGCATGTTGATACTCACACATAAGATGCCTTTATGTTCATTAAATCTAGTATTAAAATTTCTTTCTGTTTGATCTATATTCGAGCTATTGCATTCGGTACAGCTTAATTTATATACTCCAGAGTTTTTAAGGGGGGGGGGGGGTGTTTTTTGTTTGGCATTAAAGAATAATTAAGAAATTTTTTTGTGCTGGTGTGAAAGCTACTGTTTTTTGAAATTATGTGTGCCATTTTGTCAGAAATTGGTCCAAAATAATATGTTATTTTTGGAAATCTATCTTTTTCACTATTTTATATGTGTGCGGATATATTTTGTTCAGAGTTATTTGTTTTTATTTTTTATTTATTAAAGAATTAATGATATTCGAATTAAATCCGTTATTGTCTGCTATTTTAATGATGGTGTTTAGTTAATTTTTGCGGTTGTCGTCATTTAATGGGACTGTAAGTGTAATGGGTCTATGAATCATGGATTTGTATGCTGCAAGTTTGTGGGAATTGGGATGAGCGGAGTGATTAGGAATTGTTATGTTTGTGAATGTGGGTTTTCTATAGATTTCTGTTGTTAGGTAGGGATTGATCGTTCCTACCTTCAAATTAATATAGACGGACTCGGTACACACGTTCATTGGTTTTGTTTTTAATAAGCTATTTACTATTTGCTAGCACTTCCAAACCTTCTTCGAGAATATTGGATCAATTCATTCAATTCGTCCAAGTACCTTTAAGTTCAAGTTCTTTTTGATACTAATGTATTTTACAATTTGCAGCTTTATTACCGCGCCAGACAAGTTCAAAGAAGTAAATGTGAAAAAAAATTGTCACCCGTCTGGATTGTTCTCTTCGTAGCATTCCACCATTTCCAAAAGCTGATCCAATGTAAATGCTTTTGAACTTGCATTCTTTTTTTCTGACGCTTCGCATCTCTGGCCAAGAGATCTGATTAGTACCACAATGTCTTGAATAGGATCAATTTTCTTTTCAAATTCCTTATAATATTTATCTTAAACCATTTGGGCAATTGTATTCCATAAAGTGTTTACACTTGATTCTTTATAGTCATCATCATTAATTTTCATATTGCTGTCACATACAAACTCGTGTTAATACAAAAATGTCAGTTTAAAATGCATTTAATTAAATACTTATTGTCATATACAAATAACAAATGATTTTATTTTTAAGGTAACTTTTTTTAAATGCCAAGAAATTGTGGCTGAAATACTACTACACTCTAGTGAAATAGTCATATAAATAATCTGGTTTTTAATTACAAATTATTTTTAAAATAAAACAATTTAGGTGAAATTCATTGCTAATATTATATTGTCTATAGCATGTCTATGACATGTCGTGTATAATCGAAAATCTTATAGAATAATTTATAATATTTGTAAATTTTGTTTGTTTTTATATTTTATATTTTTATGATAGATACCATTACCATAGTCTAAACCAAATAAAATAATGGAATTTTTAATGCTTAATTTTGTATCAGTGTTAAACAGCAATTTAAAAATAATTGAAATTTAAAAAAAATGTAATTACATTTTTTTATAAGCATTTGTAATTATATTTTTATATGAGCTTTAAAGGTCACATATTGATCAAAAATGATACCAAGATTTCTAGGGGATGTTACTAACGGTATGGTATAGGTACTTAATCATTAATAATAACTTTGAAATCAGTGTTGATTGTGTCGTAATTTCACAATTTTTGAAAATGCAATAAAAAGACCTGTTTGTATGGAACACTTACTTTAAAAGAAAATTTTTATTTCTAAATGACTCTTTAATTTTCAAAGAATTAAAAAAATAAAAATCCAATAGAAAGTAGGTATAATAAATTCGCCATTATTAAAAACATAATATTATCGTGTAATAAGTGATTATAATAATGGTAAGGTATAGGAACTTCCGCCACAAATGTAAACTGTACAAAATATGGTATGTTAATTTTGTCATCATAAAAAAAAATTTTGTTTGCGAATACGTACAAGCAGATGCAACATACTAAGAAATTATACATATTTACTTTACCGAGCAAGAAAATATGCCTGCAAATTACCTCGGGACTGAACTCGAGAAAATAAATAACATTCTAGCGGTCTGTGTGTGGTCTGTCCATAACATCGCCAAAGCCAACTTATATAATTTGTGTAAACGGTGCAAAGAGCAGAGACGTGCAAAAACAATGCCGTGCTCACAACGGCGACACTGACTTGCACAAGCCCCCCCCCCCCCTCTTCACGGTCTGCAATACGATATTTCTCCTGGTTCCGCTGTTCCGGCGTTTTTGGGGACGCTGAAGTAAGCAAGAAGTCGTCAACGGAGATCTACTTTCTACTCTGATGTATTGGAGAGAGCTCAAGGATCTACTTATTGTCAACGGTGGGGATGTTGATGATGATGAAAAAAACATTGAAACAACAAAAATTTTCTTGTTACAAAAAATATACCCGGAGGAGAAAGAAAATGGTTGTTATCCTTATATCCTTATAATATGTATATTATCAAGTGCGAAAAGTGATACTTATTCACGCGGACTTCCGTTGACCGGACGACGCGAAGCAGAGTATGATCCCGCTCGTTTCGCCCTTCATGTTCACATCTGATGAAAGATAAATGTTGTCAGTGTCTCAACAATATCGAAGAAGATAAGTTCATAGGTGTAGTTTAAAATAAGTTAAAGGAGTATGATTTCTCTAATAAAAAAAGGAAATTGGCTGCTGTATTAATTGTAAGTATGGAACATGCAGAAAAATCAAAAATGCAAAGAAAAAAGAAGAGGTTCTGGACTAAGGAGTGGTTTCTTAGAAGAAACCTTGCAAACCATTTACATTTGATTAAAGAAATAAATGAAAAATTACTTTAGGATGGATGAAAGAACATTTAATATCCTTTTGAATTTAATTAGGCACAGAATAGAAAAACAAAATACCATTATGCGCTGCGCTATTCCTTGCGAAGCTAGATTAGCTGCCAGTTTAAGATATTGGCCAGCTGGAATCTTCTTTAAATTTTTAATTTAGTTTCCTATAAAAATTAACAAGCACAACGAATGAACACCACTGTTGATATGAAGCTTATCGAGCCTAAATCGAATATAATATTGTTTATCTTTGTCTTACAATTATATTTGTTATTACACATATCCTTGCGTCGACGAACCCCAAGGATTTCTCCCGCCCTACACGGTACAGTCGAGTACAGTTCCCGCCGGGGCCTCCGGCCTGTGCAGTTAAAAATATTCAGCATGTTGAAAGATGGCAGATCCCGCCGGAAAGGCCAGATGCGAATCGGATCCAACACTTCACGTTGTGTTTTGGACTGAACCGATGGACTGTACAGTTCAAAACTTAAAAAAATCGTAGCGTGAAGGGACCGCTTTCCAGTCAGGTGCGATACTTCTCGCATCTGTTAAAGGAACAATATTTTTTCTACGAGCGTACGGAAATAAAGACTACGCAATAAGTACATAATTTTTTATTTAAATAAAAAACACATTCAATATTTTATTTATTATTTACAATATTAATCGTAAAGAACAGTTCGTTGCATTTGTCAACATTATAGCTGGGGTCAGCTGATTGTGTTCTGATGGATCCGATGTTAGTCCTGTACTGTGAGAGTTGGAATCAGGTTTATCAGGTTTAGTGGAGGATTTACCCATATTAGACAATGGACAAAATTTTGTTGGACATTACCTTTTTAGTTTCCGTGGACTCTTCCAGATAACGTTCCGCAACAGAGGTTGATTTCCAACCTACTAATCTCTTAATATTTGTTACACCTTCTCCTGCGTTAACTAATATAGTGTCCGAAAAATTATGGAAACTGTGTCCAGTGTATTTTGTAAATCCAAATATGCCGCGATTTCGGACGGCATTTTTCCGAAAGTATTTACCCCTACACACTGCACTCTACATTTTCCCTATTTATAGTAGACAGTAAGTCATCTGTGGGGTGTTCGGTGGTCGCAGACTTCTTTATATTCTATATAAGATCACAAGTAGGCCGCATTATGTACCTGCTCAGAGATAACAAAAGTTCTTCGTAAATTATTTTTGGAATAAGAAATACATTTTCTTTATCTTCCATGTCGTCAAGCCAATTCAAAAATGTTGACATTAGAAATGAAATAGTTTTGGCATGTTATGTGAACATTATAACAAAAGAACAAGACAGTACCAGGTCTATAAAGTAACTGAAAATGTTTTAAAGACCATAAATAAATGTTGCGCAAGCATTTTGCACTTTCTGAATACGATACTTACCAATATTGTCTATACAATAACCATAAACAAAATCGCAATAATTAATGTTTGAAAGTACTAATGATTCGCAAAGCATATTTTTTAATTTAACGTTTAGAATATGTCTATTATTAGGTATATAAAATTTTTAAAGTAAGAGAAGATTTCTGAAATAATTTTTTTAAATGATCTCGAAACCGTAAGTCACTATCTAAAACTATTCCCAATTTTTTTGTGGAATCAACCACTGTAAGCCTAATTTCATTTATTTTCAGAGTAATATTATCCCTAAGAAAAGCGACCTTATTTTTATTGCCAAATAACATCAAATATGATTTAGTGGGGTTTAATTTTAAATTATGATTTGACGCCAGACTAATTAGCGTTTGCAAGTCATCATTTATGACCTGTTTAGACTCCAAATATTCATCAGAATTAAAACAAAAATAAATTTTAGTGTCATCATCATAGGCTTTTACTTTACAGTATTTTAAATATTTAAAAATATAGGACATGTAGATGAAAAAAAGTAACGGCTCTAATATGGAGCCTTGTGGTACGCCAGATAATATGATAACCTGGTCTGAATACTTACCATCAGAAAATATTTTTTGGTAGTGATTTAAAAGGTATGACTTAAAAATTGAACATGATTCGTTTTGAAAGCCACAAAACTTTAATTTTGATACAAGGAATTTGTGATTAATGGTGTCAAACGATTTGGAAAAGTGCAATAAAATTAAAGCACTATTTAATTTTTATTACATGCTCGAATTATATAATCGATAACATTAGTTAAAGCAACAGAAGTACAATGCCCTTTCGAAAACCGGTAAAATACTAATAACACTTAGGTCATTAAAACTGTCAGAGTTTGATACTTTAGATAGTGGCTTTCCAATCGATATTTTCCATACATCCGGAAAGTAACTTAATTCTATGCAACAATTTTTATAATAGGAGTAATATATTTATCGATAAATGGACTACAGTATTTCAGCATTAAAGGTGATATCTTATCAACTTCCGTTGCGTTGGTTTCAATTCCGTTTATAATTTTATGTACATCTGATTGATATAACAGTCAGGCTAAATTAAAAGAAAATGCAACAATATTACCAGCGTAAAAATTACTGCTATAAAAATTAATTTTATTACTACAATCAGATACATTTTAAAGACAAAAAAAATTGTTGATATCATTAGGATCAGATAAAGTTTTTCGAATAGAAACATTCTTATTAGAAATTATATTAAAGTTTTTTAACGCGGCCCAAGTTTTACGACGTTTTCCAAACATAATAAATGTAAATATTCTTTCTTTGTCCTTCTAATTATGTTATTTATATCCAAGCTAATCAGCATTGTCCCTTGTTTTTTTAAATTTTTGTAGAGCCGTATCCCTTTGTTTCATAAATATTTTAAGATTCGCTGTTAACCCAGGCGCCCAGGGTTTTGTAATATGCGATTCCTTAATAGGAGTGTGAATATTTAATAATAGCAGAATCAAGTCAATGAGGATTTTAATTTTGTTATCTAAATTATTTTTATAGAGAATATTATTCCATGGTAAGCCATGCAAATCTCGCAAAAATTGTTAATATTAAAATTTTTAAAGCAACAAAAACGAATATTCTTTGGTTGAACTGTTTTTTATTTATGTTTAAGGAACAATAAATCATTTTATGATCAGAAATATAGTCAGTAAATATAGTACCTGATTCACTAACCAAAAAGCTATCACTAACAAAAATCACGTCTAGCAAGTTACTAGCATTTGCAGTAATCCTAGTTGGTTCATTTAATATTTGATAACAGTTATAATTTCCAAACAAAGATGTTAAAGGGTTGTCAAAGTTCATTACGTTAATCACCCAAACAAAAAATTTCATCGACTACGGAATATAAGTTAGAAAAAATGTTGTCTAAATTTGAATCGAAATGATTAAAATTTGATTTAGGAGACCTATAAAACACAGCAAAAGCAAACTTTTTGTTTCCTATCCTAATCCTTTAAAATCATAAATTCTAGCGCTTTATTTACAGAAAAATCAAAGTTAACTTCTTCAGCCGTTAAATCATCTCTTACATAAGATGCAACTCCCTCTCCTCTCCCAATTCTATCCCTTCAATGAAACTTGTACCCTGGAATATGAAAGCGTGTAGAGTCATATGCAGTAGAGAGCCATGTCTCGTACAAAAACATAATATCAAAATTATGGTGCTCAACCCGATGTTTAAATTCATAAAACCGCGTAAAAATTGAACGTATGTTTAAATTTCCAACTTCTAACAGATTGCTCGCCCCGACAGGCAATCGAAAACAGAAATTAGTTATAAATTATTGTTTTTTGAAAGTATTTTATTTTTTACTAAAAAAGGGTGAAATTTAATTTCAATAGAGCCGCAGAACAAATATCCTACAGTATCGCTCATCGCAATTATTCTAAAATATCATCACACTTGTATACACATACAGCCTGTTCAAAATGAAGTCGGCACTATTGCTAACTTTCTTATTATAAGAGATACGACGACGGTTAAATTAACAAAGAAGTAGCATTTTTTCTGCTGATAATTATGGCGATGACGAAAAAAAAATTGAATATCAGGATCACGTGATATTAACAAAAACGTATTTTTCTTTAATGGAATGGGGTATTTTTGCTATAACTGCTTGATACAGAGTGCAATTCTAATTAAAATTTATCTTTTACTACATATCGCTAAACTCAACAATAACAGAGATATTTACATTTTAATAAAATTTTCAATTTATAACCGCAGGCGGCCGTGCACCATATTTAAGGCCTATCTCGATAACTTATCGACAGACGACCATCACAAAAACAAAATTAATACGTAGTTTTGATTATAAACTTATAATTTATTATTTATTTATTTTTTATTATTTAGGTAGGTATATCTAATAATAAATTACATAAAATTTTAGTTGTAATTTAAAAAAAAATAGATTTTAGTTGTCATTAATAGAAATAAAATAATATAACTTTACATTAAGTGCTCGAACAAACCCCCTTTTACTTCTACACACTTTCGGGCACATTTTAAAACTTTTCTCGTATCCTTCAAAATGATTCGACCATCAATATTATTAATAGTGTTAATAATGGATTATTGCAGTTCATTAACATTATTATATCTTTTATTGTAAATTTCGTTTTTCAAAAACCCCCAAAAAAAAAAATCGAGGGGAGTAATATCTGGTGATCGCGGTGGCCATAAAATTGGTCCACGTGTAGCTAACCAACGTTGTCCAAATAGTTCGGCAAGCAGATTGGCAACAACATAGGTATTATGTGGCGGCGCACCATCTTGCTGAAAAAATATTTCTTGCCGTTCTGCTAAATTAACAGCATCTAAAAAGTTCTCCATTGTGTTTCTTAATAGTTGTACATAGCGTTCGCCTGTCAGGGTCCCTTCATAAAATACAGGTCCAACTATTTTTGAACCGATAAGACCACACCATACATTTATGCTAAAACGCCTTTGCGGATTACCAGGGTGGTAACGCATAAGATTTCCACGACTCCAGTAATGCCGGTTTTTTTTATTAAACATGCCCCTATTGCTGAAATTAGATTCGTCACTCCACAAAATTAGGCGCAAAATATTTGGATTCTCATTTGCAGTATTAATAAGCCACCGACAAAATTCCATACGTCTTTCTTGGTCACCTGGTAATAAAGTCTGTGTTGGTCTATACTTGTAGGGTACGTACTTGTACTTTTTAAATATGTTATGAATAGTTCCCAAACATTGTCCAAGATCTTTCACACAATCTCTTGTAGAGTTTTCGCGGAATGCTCCAAAATACGCCAACACATTTATTTCAGTATCTTCGTTTATAATAAATATCTTCTTTGGCATTGATTTGTCAAAAACTTTTTCATTGGATCGAAATTGTCGGTATAATATCAAAAAATATCTCCGGTCAGGCATATTTCTTTCAGGAACGTTCGCTATTTTTTTGGCACACTATGTATGTTTCTAGCAGATCGCATTTTTCTAAATGTGAAAACATTTTATTTAAATAAAACTGAACTTAGTACAATAGATTAAAAGATCTGGCAAAGGATTTTTTTTTGTTAATGGTAAATAGCCACATACGATAATAAAAATAAAAAATTACATTTCATGGTTACCTGCGATTTTTTTTGTGATGACAGCCTGTCGATAAGTTATCGAGATAGGCCTTTAATATGGTGCACGGCCGCCTGCGGTTATAAATTGAAATTTTTATTAAAATGTAAATATCTCTGTTATTGTTGAGTTTAGCGATATGTAGTAAAAGATAAATTTTAATTAGAATTGCACTCTGTACCAAGCAGTTATAGCAAAAATACCCCATTCCATTAAAGAAAAATACGTTTTTGTTAATATCACGTGATCCTGATATTCAATTTTTTTTTCGTCATCGCCATAATTATCAGCAGAAAAAATGCTACTTCTTTGTTAATTTAACCGTCGTCGTATCTCTTATAATAAGAAAGTTAGCAATAGTGCCGACTTCATTTTGAACAGGCTGTATATCCTATTACTAATAAATGAATGCTAAACTATAATGAAACATTGATATCAACTGGCAAGAAGAATAAAGAATTGTCCTAATTTTTTTCAATGATTGTAGTCGCGTTTTTGTTCTATCCTTTAAGAAATACGCCCGGCGGAGTACCAGCAGCGTGAGCACCACCTATGTGTTGTTTAGTTTTATCCACTGTAGAATGTGTTAGGGTCGAGCAATTTTTTTTATTTTTTCAAGCTGTGCACCATTGCTGCTGTCATCCACATAAACCATTATTTAGATAATATTTCTTTAATACACAAATTATACACCTAGCGAAAAATTAAAGTGCGTGGAATTTTGCAGATCCTTAACCCTGCCTTCTCCTGCCCAATTCGTAAATTATTGAACGGACAAATGAACAGTCTGGCAACAGTTGGTTACTTCTTGGCGGGAAACTGCGACAGTTTGTAAACAAACCATTCCACATTAAAATGCTTTTAATGTTCTCGTTCTTTAAACAAATAAATGTACTTACAGGTATCGATGGCATAATTAACTACCAGGAAATATTTTTTTAAACGATCCATTAGGTATAAAACAACGAAAATCTGTAGATAAGTAACACAAACAACTCAACAAAGAGGCACAACGTTGCTAACCCTGATACTATGATACTAGGAAACGACGCTAAACAGTTTTCTTGTAAAATATTTGTGCCTTAATAGTTTTTAAAATAATAATGGATCGTTCCGTTTTGTGGGTCCTAAAAGGTTTAGTCAATAATTTGGGATTAAGTATATTGGTTATAAATAAAGTAAAATATTCATATAAAATTGTTTTTTACGTTCACTTACTACTAAGCTACAACCCCCTAAAAGGGGAACTCTGAAAATGGTTTTTTCTAAATATTTTCGCAACCTTTGTAGATACAAATTTAAAATTTAGATATTTTGGTAAACTTTGTATGCCAAATAGAAATGTGATCTTAAGAATGTCGATAGAAAAGAAATGGGGCCAGAAATAGAGGATAGTTGGGTAAAAATAGAAATAACTTATTTTTACGCTCACATAATTATTTATACTTTTTTATGTCAAATTAGTTAGTCAAAAAATCAAGGGGTGTTTGGTCAGGGGCTGGTCATCTTACTGGACCATTAGTACTTAAATTAAAACAGACTACTACAAAAATGTAATATCTCACAGATTAAACACAAGAAATGCAATAAGGCAAAATTTGATTGTGCCGTCTGTGGCCTTCTCAGCATTGCAGAGACATATTTCAGTTAATGGTCCAAAAATTTATAATGCTTTACCATACGAATTTAGACAAAAATCATATAGACGCCTAAAAAATCAAATCAATGACTGGATTATAGAAAGTAGGATTAACATTGAACAGTTGTATCACTGAAGTGTAACCTTAATACTTCTTCCTCTCTGTCCTTGTAGAATGTGTAAAACTTCTTTTTTAATTTCGTCTTCTCAGTCTGTAGATTGATGGCATATACCTGACTTTAGGTTTAGCTGAGTCCTTGGGAAGCACTCACAGATTCACTTGAATCCATTGTGCTGCCTAAATACCTTATTGTCATTCCTGTATGTACCTACATAATAGTTCTTACTTAGAAACTAGTTGTTGAAACTCATAATTTACGGACTGATATAATATGTTATATTATTGTGTTATGTGATTCATACTCTCTAATAATGTTTTATGAAGCTTGTATTGTAACATTGTACCTAAAGTGCTTACTTGTAATACTTGTAATGTTATTATTATAAAATATTATAAGAATATTATTATTATCGTTATATAAATCATATACTGTAAATTTTTTGAATAAACATATTTGTTGTTGATTGTTGACTTAACCAACGGTTTCACATTTAAATAAGCTGTCAATATTCTAGCATTGTGAGCCGGAGCGCCGTCTTGTTGATAAAATATTTGAGTGAATTGCCTAACAGGTAAATTTCCAGAAAATTTTCAATGTGGATCTAAAAAAAAACGAGGTATTGGACTGCAGTCAAATGTTCTTCAAAAAATATAGGGCCTATTATAAGTATTTCTATAACGCCCCACCATACGTTAATACGTTGATATTTCTTTTCTGAAACTCCCCTGCCTTAACAAGATGATTGTTTTCAGTTGCCCAATACCTGGTATTATTTCTGTTGAACATCCTTAAGTGGGTAAAACGGGATTCGTCAGAAAATAAAATTTGTTATTTTAAAAGTGGCTGTTGCTGCTCTTCTTTAAGATATCAATTGCAAAATTCCAATTTTCGAATGCAATCACCCTCATAAAGATGGTAAGGGATTTGGTATTTAAAACATTTTTGTTATGTTTTTCAATATTCTTCTCGCGCTCTTTCTACATAATATGCCGATATTATTCTTAATTTGCCTCGTCGATATTGTCAAGTCAGCTTCAATACAAGCCAGTGTATTTGTTTCTGCCTCCTCACTAATAATAAAACCATTTTAGTTTTTCCAAATAATTTTCTAATCATGGAAAATACTTAATGCTTGGGTGCTCGCGTTCGGGAAATTTCTGCACCTACAGAGCTTTCGCCTTTCATCGTTTTTTTTTCACCATTTAGTATATTAATAGCAGGTCAATTTGATGCTCACGTGTAAAAAAATGAATTTTTTAAAATTTTCTTAGACAAACTCACTAATAATTAAAAAATATGGGCTAAATTAAAAAATAATATGGCGAGAGCATCTTAAAACAGACGAAATTATTAAACAGATCTGCTGGATCCATAGCTACCTTAAGATGAAACCGTGAATAAGTTACCATCAACTATTGTTGTTTGTTGGAAACTGTAACTAAATATTTAATTGCTTTTATCTTTAAAACTATTAGGTTTAGATATAGGCAAGCATAAATAAAAATATTTGGAAAAGTAGGATAACTTTAAGAATTAAATTCAAAAGAGGGAGTTCCATTAAAATTATTGGAGAAATTTGTTTTGAATGTTAAATATTGCAGCACTTCCGGTTGAACCGGAAGTGATGCAGTGACTCATTCATACGAAATACCTAATAAGGAGTAAAAAATTAATATTAACTATTTCACTTATTTATTTGTTTTTTGTAAAAACAATAAAATATGTGGCTAATGTGACAATTTCCAACGCCATTTTCTCGAAAACTCTTTTAGATAGCTATAGGATATGATATACGTTTTATGCTTAGAACTATTCGTAAAATACAGATTTTGAGAAATATACAGGGTGTTTTATTTAAAATAACAAAGTTGTGTGCACTTCCAGTTTAACCGCAAGTGACAGTAAACCGTTTGAATTCTGAAAATATGCGCACACTGCCACCATATAATCTACCAAAATTTCATAATAATGTTTTGTTTTATAAGGACGTAACAACTGGGAAGTAATTTCGTTGTCACCCGGTATATGGGTAAATTGGACAGAATTTCGTTTTTGCTTTTATTAATTTATTAACATTTTTTAACTTAAAACTGTAGGTAGGGCAAAGTCGGGTAAGTTGGCCGTGTTAACAGTTATTATTGTGCTCTATTTTTCGTATATCGAGCACCCCACGCTTTTTTCACAATATTACTAATGTTTATCGTTCATTATTATTTTCTGCCTATATTAAGATTTTAAAAATTATTTTAAACTATTTTTTTTTCCGCTTTTTAGTTTGATTATTAAATTAAAGCGTGTTTTTTAGTTTTTTTAAACTATATTTATTTTTTATTTTTTTATGTTGTTTATATTTTTTTTAATGTGCATTAATTTACATGCAATTCTTAATGTTTAATGCACATAAAAATATAATATAAGTTATCAAAAACTAAACAGAGTATTTAAACAAATAAATAACAATTCGGGTTGTATGAAAAATTGGTCATCTTACCCACTAGTAGGTTAATATGATGAACCTATGCGGGAAAGATGAAGTACTTATTAACATGCAACGCGTTTGTACGTTCCCACTCCTGAATAGTCGCTACAGGAATCGTGCCACCATCTTTGACATTTCAAACATTAAATCTAGTCTTCTGTGGGTGGATCTTCAAAACATTTATTACATCCTGGGCATATTGCTTTCTTATTTTCATCAGTGGGTTTCGGCTGACTTTTTCTATTTTTGTTTTTTTTTTTTTCCTGCCTTTTCTGCTTTCTTACAATTTTAGCATCTTCTTTTTGCTACTCAGCCGCTAACTTTTCCTGTAACTGTATCTTTATTGGAGTAGCGGTAATCATACTTGCAACAATTTGCCTTCCTTTTTTGTTTTCTGATCTTTCATAATATGTTGGAAAAGGACGTATTTTCCATAGCGACATCGTTTCTTCTATTTTCCTTTTTTTAAAGCTACACTGGGAAGAGATATATTTTTTTTGGATTCCACTAGGACTGAAACACTCAGCGTTTTCATTAAAAGATAATCCAAAAATGTTTCTTTCAACACTTTATACATTTGTGCATGCTAAGCTGGCGTCATTAGTATTATCTTGTAGTATAAAGTTATTATTTGCTTGAATATTATTCTCAGTTTGTAATTTTTCTCCTGGAACAGATAAAGAAGATTTTTTCTGTACAAAGTGAATTAAGGGCAGCTTATCTTCCGATGAATACTCCGGAGAGTTTATCCCTGCTTGTGAAGTTACTGTGTCATTTTTGGCTTCTGGAACAGTTTATTGAGAAAAAATGTCTCTTCCTGACATTTTAGCTGCAGCGTAACCTTCTTCGCCAAAAATGTGAGAAAAGAAAATTACCAACATTAAAAAAAATATGCTGGTAAGACGACGACCTCGTCATCTTATACGCGTCATGTTACCCATAAAGGTTGTGTTTAAATTTCCTAACCATATTTTCACAGTAGACGAACTATGAACAAAAAGTATATACGCATGCAATTAACAACTGCTATCATCAATAATTAAACACAATTTTAATTAAACATACCTTATTAATATACTGGAAAATGTTACAAGGGTCAACAATAATCTTATAACAGTTTGCCGGAAAACAAACACAACTGTTGTAAACCCACCACAGCTAATAAAGTCATGATTTGCCTTTGGAAAATTAATTTGTCTACTTTCGAAGAGATGGCACCACCATACCAGGCATTTATAATAATAGCGAGGACAAAAAAATATATCATTAGTTATCTTACCCTCTTCGTCAATTTATCCGACTTTCCCCTAATTGCTTTCAAATGATGGGTATTTACCTGCCCCAGCATACTTTTTCTGACCATGTATCTCCAATAACTGCAATATGTTGGTTGCGAGAGAGTAGCAACCGAAATAATTAAATTCTTAATAAAGATGGGTCAAAAATAAAGTTTTTTCTTTATATTTTTACTGTACGCCAATGAGAAAATATGCTTGCTTGCTTTCTATCTCATTGCATCCGCTATTTACTTTCTAGACATTCTGCAAGCTGATATGCAAATATAAAAGGGCTTTTTCATTTTAAATGTATTTAAAGACTTTTGTATATGGGCTTTAAATGCTCAGCATATAGTTATCTGAAGTTTTACAGAAGTAAAAAAAAATTCTAGATTTACATTCGAAAGGCAATAAAGAGAAGAGCAAATTTGCTCGAATCTATGGAAATAAATAAGCTGTAAAATTCATATATTATTATTTACTTTTTGATGATTAAATATAGTTTAGTAATTCTTCTTTCTTAAATTTAGTTAATTAATAAAATTAATACTGTGCGTATACTAGTTTTAAAATAAACTGCTAATCACAAAGTTCAACAAATTTTTTTATCACCTTTAATGCAAATCTGTAGTTCAGAAACGACAGCATGGACTTTAATGCGGTTTGAAGAGTTTGAAAAATTGTTTCTTGCAAATTAATAGTATAGTTCGCCTATCACGTAACCAATGCACTTTATTATTATACGGGGTGGAAAAGAAAGCCGTACAAAATATTAAAAATTTCAGATAAGTCTCATTTTGTTAGTAGTGTTTTTTCATGTCATATTTTAACGTCGTTTTATTACCTAAGTTAATACCGTGCAAGCAAAAATTATTTGCATCAAAGAGGGCCTTGCATCTAAGGACGTAATGCTTAGCCGTAGAGTTTAATACCTGTTGGGTGTCAGTAACTACCTGAATTAACAATCAATCAGTTATTACGTCATCTTTGTCAGTCGTTACAAGTAATTTGATTCATCGCTAATTTTTCCAATTTCTTGAACAATTCACACAATGGGCTTTACGGAACAGCAAATTGCATTAAAATACGTGATGTCGTTTTCGAAATACAGACCTTTAAGAAAGGTGTTAAAAAAGAATTTGTCGAACTTTGTTATGGGCAGTTTATAATATTTTGACATTTGTTTCGGTTTGACTGGAAGTATACCCTATAGATTTTACCCCATGGAAATCTAAGTCCCACTTATTTTGTTAATAATAACCTACCCTGTCTCTAACAGGTATTATGACTATTCTCTTTTTAACTCCCATGTAGCGTACGGAGTTCATATTTGGGGTAATTCGCCAAGGTCGGTCAAAGTATTTAGGTTACAACAAAAAGCATTAAGAACTATTGTTCAAGCGCATTATAGAGAGTACTGTAGACCAATTTTTAAAGAATTAAAAATATTAACACTGCCGTGTCTTTACATTTTAAATCAACATTTAGAGATTCATACAAAAAAAAAATTATTTTTAGATTAATTCAAAATTTTATGAATATTGCACAAGATCGGCTGAGTTAATTAGGCAGCCCGAATTTATACTTGAACTTTCAAAAACAAATTCACTGGATGTTGAATTATATAATGTTTTACCTAATAATATTAAATTATGAAATAGTAAGTATTTTAAAATTAAAATAAAGTCATTTTTAGTCAAACACACATTTTATACAGTGGATGAATATAGATCATTTTTAAAACTAAATAACGACGCCATATCGTAACTGTTTGTGTATATACAGAGTTAGTTGAAATAACCGGAACGGCTAATTATCTTCAAAACTACCAAGGATAAATCAATGAATTTTGGTACAGGTGGATATCGGTTTTATAATCAAATTAATGTAGTGTACTATAATATGTAAGTAATTTTTACTAGCTATGTTATTGTTAGCAGTTGTTTGTTGTTAATTATCGTTATCGATACTATTAGGTACATTATGTCTACCAACCTTCCTTTTCACATTATTTAAAATATTTTTAAATGGAAATAAATTGGATTTTTTTAGAGTTAGAGTTGTAACTAAATCTTTTTTCCCATAGAACTATGTGATATAAAAATTTGATACTATCAGGAAATGGTAATGTTGATCGAAGGAATTGAATTCAATAAAAAAAAGAGTAGTGTTACATTTAAAAAAAAACATTTCTTGAGTTACAGAAAAAACTAAAAATCTGACAACGCCGCAATTGTCAATTTTCAATTCAATTTATTAAGTTATCCACCTGTAACAAAATGCATTGATTTAGGCTTGGTAGTTTTGAAGAAAATTAGCCGTTCCGGTTATTTCAACTAACCCTGTACAATATGTAATTATTTACGTTGGTTTTTTTGTGTTATGTAGTATTTATATTGTGTGTTACTTTTATGTTAAATTTCCTTTTTTGTATTTCACATACAATTATATGTTTTCTCGTTTTGACCTGCTACAATTGTAATTTACCAAAAAGTAGTCAAATAGAATTTTCTTTCTTTCTTTCTTTCTTTTTTTCTTTCTTAATAGAAAAATTATTAACATACAATTTATTTAATTAAAAACCCAATGAAAAAAATTTCCGTTACTTTGAAACCATTAAAGACAAATATTTAAAATTTTATTGGCTTTTGACCAAAACATAATTTTTTTTATTCAATAACTTACGTTTCACATTTCCTATAAGGAGATTTTTTAAATTGTGTCAATCGGACCAAGTAATTCTGCAATTTTCGCATACTGGCAAAAAAAACCCTGTCTAAAAATATAAAACATAATTTCAGGAACGAAATTATCCATATTTTGGTCAGAAACTAACAAAATTATAAGTATAGAAAAAAGAAAAGAACAAAGTCTTTCTCCACAATTTTATATATATTTAAAATTGTGGAGAAAGACTTTATGCTTTTCTTTTTTCTATATCATTTAACTCCACTTTGAGTATGGACTACTTCTTCAAAATTATAAGTGTTATTGGTTTTAACCTTTATTCTCTATATGTTTTTACACAAAAAAAAAATTATAATTTTTAGCTAAAAAAAAATTGAAGGTAAGGTGAATAGGTTATAATTAACAAAGATTATGTAGGTTTAAACAAGTTGGCCATAACTTTCGATATAACCGAAAATGATAGACATGTAAAATACCTTTTTTTAAGACCGATCAGAAAATATACACTTTCTGGACAATTTTTCGTCCAGAAAATAATGTTTTGTCGATCAAGAACGGAAAATGGACGTGAGGGACCAGCAAAAGATTTTTTTTTAACCGACCAGAAAATATACACTTTTTGGACAAATTTTCGTCTAGAAAATAACCTTTTTTTTCAATCGACCGGAAAGCAAGCACTTTCTAGACAATTTTTTGATCGGAAAATATCACTTTGCTGGTCTAGACCGGAAAGTAATGAAAAATTGACCGGTAAAGTACTTTACCGGTCAATTTTTGTTGCGTTCCGCTCCCAATTTAAAAAAATTAACCAAACTCATTTATAAGTAGGCTTTGACATGTTTATGTTTTCTTGCTTCCATAGTAACGAACTGTCAGGTACGATATTGACTTTGATAAATAAACTTTTGTGGCTTTATAAAATTGTGTGGAAGACTTTAGATATGGAACTTAATTTGGATTGGGAAGAAAATGACGTTCCAGTTGAAATAACAGAGGCAGCTGCTAGAGCTACAGACGATTTGTTGCCGCATAAGTCCAGAGTGCGGTATGAAAAAACGTTTAGCGTCTTTAAAAATTGGTGTAGAGAAAAAAATGTCAGAAATGTTTCTGAGGATGTTTTGTTAGCTTATTTTGCTGAAAAATCCGAAAAATTAAAATCATCTACACTGTGGAGCTTGTACTCAATGATCAAATCTATGTTAAATTTAAAAGAAAACATTGATATAAGCAAATATTATAAACTGATAGCATTCATAAAGAGAAAATCTGTTGGATACATTCCCCAAAAATCGAACGTACTTACCAGAGAAGACATTGACAAATTTTTGCTGGAAGCCCCTGATAATGATTATCTTTTAATCAAAGTAAGTACTTAAATACATAATACGAGTTTTCTTAAAGTTCTTCTTTTCTTATATTGTGTTTAAAAAAAATATATTTAAACTATTTCTTATTTTTTTTAGCTTTTACTAATAATGGGTTCGGCTGGAGCGTGTCGCCGTGAAGAATTGACCAATATGACAATTGACGATGTTAAAGATAACGAATCGATGTTGGCGGTAAAAATTCCAAATACAAAAACATACCAACCCAGGTCATTTATAGTTGTTGGGGAACGAAACCTAAATATATATAGAAAATATATTTCTTTACGTCCGCCTAGTGTTCCACATCGCAGGCTATTTCTTTTCTATAATAAAGGAAAATGCACTATTCAACCAGTAGGTTTGCATTCAGTAGGAAAAGCGCCATCAAAAATAGCATCCTATTTGGGATTACCAAACCCAGAGCAATTTACAGGGCACTGTTTTCGACGTAGTTCGGCGACACTGTTAGTTGAAGGTGGAGGCGATATCCTTAATTTAAAACGACATGGCGGCTGGAAATCATCCCAAGTTGCCGAAGGCTACATTGAACAGTCTCTACAAAATAAGATTGATATAGCCAGTAGAATTCAGGAAGCCGGAGGATCAAAAGTGGATATAACTTCACAAACATCCTATAAAGATGAATCAAAAAATTTCCCGTCATGTCTACAATTTAATACACCACAAAATTGTACTTTCAATATAACAATTAACAAATAGATATTAATAGATAAAATAGAATTAAGAACATTTGTACCAAATTGTATTTATTATTAAACATAATTTTCCCAACTATTAGAGTTTTCTGCTAAAACAATACCCATATAGTAAGCTATTATTAACGTTTTCTCGCACGCCACTGGTGTCTTGTGTCGATTGTAAAAAAAATATTGTACGTCACTCAACCGAAAAGTACGTTAACAGGACTCGCAGGCTCCCAGGACTCGCCTGGCGGCTCGCCCTGGAAATTGCCTGCTTCGTCCTGTAAAATAGTACTTTCCGGTCTTGTAACGTAATATACTATTTTCAGATCGCAAGACCGGAAAAGTGACGTTAGAGACTGGAAAAGATTTTCCGGTCCCTGTTTTTTGTTTTTCCAATCGCTCTTTGATAATACAAGCTACCTTGATTTCGTTACTATGACAACAACATTTCGATGTAGGTATTGTCGAGTGACAGTTCGTTGATTTTTAATTTATTGTTTATATGTCAAACTTGTTTCGCGAGTTCGCAAATTTAACAATATGAATTCAGATTTTGAATTATCCGACACGGAAAATGAGATTTCAGAAGAAATTTTGGAAGCAGCAAGGAAAGCGACTTACGATATATTGCCAGTAAAATTAAAAGCCCGTTACGAGAAGTCATACGACGCATTGAAAAATAATATAAAATAATTTAATTTAAGTATATCGAAATGTCGGTCTTAGAAAAAATATTGTATGTCACGCAACCGAAAATTAGTATTTTCCAGGTCTCTCCAAGTTTCCAGGACTCGCCTACTGCTCGCCCTGGAAATGCTTGTCTCGACCTGAAAAACACTACTTTCCGGTCTTCTAACGTAAATTACTATTTCCGGTCCCTGTTTTTTCATTTTTCCCGTCGCTCTTTGATAATACAATCTACCTTGATTTCGTTACTATGATAACAACATTTCGATGTATTATCGAGTGACAGTTCGTTGATTTTTAATTTATTGTTTATATGTCAAACTTGTTTCGCGAGTGTGCAAATTTAAAAATATGAATTCAGATTTTGAATTAGCCGACAAGGAAAATGAGATTCCAGAAGAAATTTTGGAAGCAGGAACGAAAGCGACTTACGATATATTGCCAGTAAAATCAAAAGCCCGTTACGAGAAGTCATACGACACATTTAAAAAGAATATAAAATAAAATAAAATAAAGAATTAAATGTATATCGAAGTATCAGTTTTAAAAAAAATATTGTACGTCACGCAACCGAAAATTAGTATTTTGCAGGTCTCTCCAAGCTTCCAGGACTCGCCCTGGAAATGCTTGTATCGACCTGAAAAACACTACTTTCTGGTCTTATAACGTAAATTAATATCTTAAATTATTTAAAGTCAATTATGCCTGCATGGTACCAAATTTTTAAAACAATAATAACTTTACTCGTTTCCGAAATCCTTTTATAGACCACTAAACTTGAATTTTAATTTACCTTATTTTTCATTTTAGTACATCAAAAAATAAATCACGGAAAATATTAAATTCGTTTATTGTGGAGAGGACCATTAAAACATTTTTTTATCGTTGTAAATATAGTCTCTAACTTTATTTTATGTTTCATTATAATCAGCTTATGACTAGTAACGTGTCAAGAGAAGCTGTTTATGACATTAATATGATTAAAAGTTCGTCGCAACATTCCAATTGACGTAATTATTAAGGTTATTATGTGGAAAGTTTCAAATGATCCGTGTTTTCAGTAAACCAACCTATAAACAAACCCATATACTTAGCGGTTATTATGTTACCTAATTTACTTTGTTGCATTCTACTTACTAGAGGTAGATACATAATAATAATAATAATTATAATAATAATAATAATAATAATAATAATAATAATAATAATAATAATAATAATAATAATAATAATAATAATAATAATAATAATAATAATAATAATAATAATAATAATAATAATAATAATAATAATAATAATAATAATAATAATAATAATAATAATAATAATAATAATAATAATAATAATAATAATAATAATAATAATAATAATAATAATAATAATAATAATAATAATAATAATAATAATAATAATAATAATAATAATAATAATAATAATAATAATAATAATAATAATAATAATAATAATAATAATAATAATAATAATAATAATAATAATAATAATAATAATAATAATAATAATAATAATAATAATACAATCAACTTACAAACAGCTTACAATCAAAAGAAATGTAGGAGGAAGAGAAATGATAGACGTAACATCCCTGCACACAAGGCAAATCCAAAAACTCAGAAAATTCTTTCATGCTAAACATACCAGTCTCCACACAGCAAAAAGCAATGCAGATAAAAACTATACGCCCCTCAGCCTATCCCAAACAAACCATCCAGCAGACACATACAATGATACACAATTACAACAAAATAAAGTCAATACCTGGTCAGAGAAAATCCTCCATGGACAGCATAGATACCATATGAAACAAGATTACATCGACAAAGGATTATCATATACATGGTTAAAAGATGGCCAGCTCTTTCCCGAAACAGAAGGGTTCTTACTCGCTATTCAAGATAAAGTTATAGCAACAAGGAATTATCAAAAACATAAAATCAAAGACCCGGCTATAACAGACGACACATGCAGAAAATGCCACCTCCAGAAGGAAACAATTGACCATATTACAAGTGGATGTAAAATTCTTGCTGGCCAAGAATACACAGCAAGACACAACGCAGCAGCAAAAGTAGTTCACCAAGCACTGGCCATAGCGTGTAAGATCGTAGAAAACTCAGAACCATACTACAAATACATACCAACAACCATACTCGAAAACAAAGATTTCAAACTGTACTGAGATATAAATATTCAAACAGACAAAATAATATCCGCAAATAGACCAGATATCACTCTTCAGTTAAAAAAGAAAAAACCACATACCTAATTGACATAGCTATTCCTAGTGATAGAAACATCCAAACGAAATACAATGAGAAAATCTCCAAATACACAGACCTGGCAATGGAAATAAAAAGACTTTGAAAGCAAGAAAGAGTCACTATTATCCCTCTTATTATGTCAGTGACAGGCCTCACACCAGGAACATTCAAATCACACCTGAAACAACTATGAATCAACACAAGCATACATCAAAACTTTCAGAAAACAGTCATTTTAAAAACATGCCATATTATTAGATCATTTCTCAATTCAGAATAGTAATAATAGAATATGCACTGTCGTCAGTCCAAAATAAAACCACAATTACGTGAGAAAGAGAAAGATAATAATAATAATAATAATGATAATAAATCGGTTCTGCAGGGGAAATAAAAAAGAATTTATTGGGTTTAAAATAAGCAATGTGAATTTGTAACTATTTTAGGTAAGTATAGCGCCCTTACTAGTAGATTCGAATAAGAATAGCGGAAATAGAGGCAGGCATGTGAATAATACAACTGACATTCTCCAAGAAATCTTCAATACCGTGTATGCTTGGTGCTTGAGGGAAGAAATGACGATTAGTCCCCATAAAACGGTAATTGTACGATTCACCAAGAAAAGGAGACTGGAGAATCTAAGACCGCCTTCCTTACATGGAGGGAGCACACCGTTTGCTAACGAGGCGAAATATCTAGGAGTAACACTAGACAAACCGCTCAGTTGGAACTCCCCTATTCTGAAGAAGATTATCCGTAAGGCTATCTCTATGGACATGTCGCAAGATTTGCGGTAAATCCTGGGGCATGACACTAAAACAATTATACTGGCTGTATGTAATGGTCATAAGCGCGATTATAACATATGGCTTTGTAGTCTGGTGGAATATGGGCCAACAACGACTACAAAGACAAATCATGCCTTGCGATCACTGAAGCACCAACCACAGCCCCAACCCCCTTCATATATACTTGGAAAAGCAAGCCAAATGGGCCACCAGTAGATTGTATTAAGCAGCTTTTAACATGCCGCAGTCATGTATTATAGAGAGTATCAGAATGCTAAAAAATACCATGACCAGTAACATTCTGAAAATGCCCTTAGAAATCATAACAAAAATATCCAACAATAAGCTGCCCTACACTATCGTTCATCCATGTAGGGAAGAATGAGTCAACAATAGTAATAATTCACTTAGTGCAGAGTTTGGATTATTCACAGACGGCTTCAAGACTAAAGAAGGTATTGAAGCCGGAATATATGAAGAAAATCCAAAAATAAAACTAACGACCAATCTGTGATCCATGGCGACCATATTTCAAAATGAGGTTCATGCCATTAAAATGTGTTCAAGACTGCTGATAAATTGACAGTATGCAAACAAGATAATTAAAATAGTTTCTGACAGTCAAACACCTCTCAAAGCCCTTAAATCGAAATGATGGTGTATTTACAAAAACGAAATTCACCTGACTCGAACCAGCAATAAGCATATCCAACCCTACGACCAAGAGATTTATTTTGTTCGAAGAAACAGATATGTGAAGAAGGCACTGGTTGAACTTCCCAAGCCTAAAACACTCAAAGGCATTTATAAACAGCCATAGAAATCAACAGCTAACTATGAAACTACTAGAGCTCAATTAGATGCACCTTAAAGCCCCGGTGGGATTGTACACCGGCCACTGCAGATTGCGACACCATATTTATGCACAAAATTGGATTAGCGCAATATGAACAATGCCGGCTCTGCATGGAAGATGCAGAAATAGCGGAACACATACTGTGCGCCTGCCCCTAAGTAGCAAGAAATCAGATTAACCCCATTCGGCAAAGTGACACTGCTGCCGGAAGACATGAAGAATGTCTCCCCCAATACAATAATTAGCTTCGTTAAGAAGCTAGATCTATTAAGAGAAATATAAACAAGGTGTGGGTCACAATAGATCATATTATAGTCGCAATGGAGGGTTAATTGTAACCCACTCACTTTCAACCTAACCTAACCTAACCTAACACACTTGGTATGTCGGTTAATTTCACTGTATACTCTTATTTTATTTATTTTATCCCAATAAAATCCCAAAAACATTTTATGTTCATGCGGGATCCTCTACTTATAACAACATTTAAAAATATAATTGTTAAATAAATTAAATATAACTAATTAAAATACAAGGGAAATCAAAATAATACTTAAAATGATAATATTCAATAAAAAAAATATAAAAATATTTAAATCAATTATAAAATTATTGAATTATTATTTATTTTAATAAAATAATATAACTAATAATATCGTTTAGACATCATTTATAAATAATTTTGAAAAGAATATTATTATATAATCATAAAATAAGTGATGTTAAAATATTTTTTAGTTTAAAATTTAGCTTCCCCTTTTTTAAGTATTTTCTTAGTTATCATTTTAAAACCTTTTATATTTAAAAATTTTAATTCTTTGGGTATTTCGTTGTAAAATTTCATACCTTGATAATAAATGGAGTTCTGACCTGCCCTAGTGTGTATTAAAGGTAAATCAATATTGAAAACAGTTCTAGTCAAATGATCATGTACGTCACGTCTGTAATTGAAATTTATATTTGAATGTTTATTTTTTGATATAATTTCGTGATCAAAAACAATATTTTGAATTAAGTGAATATCCTTAATTGACATAATATTAAAATTTTTATATAAAAGTTTAGTTGAATATTGTCTTTCCAAGCAATATAAATTTTTAATTGCTTTATTTTGCAAAACTTGTAAAGGGCTAAACAAATTTTGAAAAGTTGATCCCCATAAAAGTTAAATATTGTAAATGAGAATGAATAATAGCAAAATAAATCGGACGTAACATATAATTTGGAATCAAAAAACTAAGTTTTTTTTAAATCCCCACTGGTGCAACTATTTTCTGTTTAATATATTCAATGTGTTCACCCCAAATAATAGCTTCATCTATTATCAACCCCAAAAATTTAATTTTATTTGATTGTTTTCAATGCCCGACTTTTAATTTTAAATCACTTCTGTATAAATTGGGTTTCTTTCCTATACATAAAAAAGAGGATTTTTCTAAATTTAATGTTAATTTATGACTACACATCCAGAATTCAATGATTTTCATGTCATGATTTATAAAATTTTGTATAATTTCATATGAATCAGCGATGTATAAAATAGTTGTATCATCAGCAAACAATCTAATTTTTCCATTCAATTTTAATTTAAATATAGAAATAATATAAATAAGGAAAAATAAAGGGGCCAAAATCGAACCTTGCGGAACACCACAATTAATATTAAGAAAATTGCTATATTTATTTATATAACTTTTTGTTTCCGCTGATTCAGATAGTTTCTAAACAAGTCAAAAACTACACCCGAAATACCCATCATATCAAGTTTTCTTAAAAGAATAGAAAAATTTACCGTATGAAAAGCTTTGCAAAGATCTAGAGACACAAGTGTACATTTCTGGCCTCTATCATAAGCCATTTGAATTTCTGAAATTAAATCAACAGCTGCAGAATATGTGTCACTTGATTCTCGAAAGCCATATTGCCATTTAGATAAAAAATTTATTGAATTTAAATGTAAGTTAAGATTATCCTTTACTATTCTTTCAAAAATCTTTGACATTATTGGCAACACTGATATAGGCCGGTATTTATTTAGTTGTTGTTTATCGCCTGACTTAAAAATTGGTCTAACGACAGCAATCTTCATTCCTTGAGGCACTTCACCAGTTTTTAGAGAATGATTTACTAGTTTACACATTACAGGATTTAATGCACATTTACAGTTTTTAATCGTTGCCACATCAATATTATCCAATCCCGGGGCTTTTGAACAGTCCATTTTATCTATTATTTCTTCTATTTTGGTTTTAAATACATCAGGCAATGACATAGGTATATCTGAACTAAATTCATTGGACAAATCTAATGGGATATCTTTTATTTTACTAGATAATTTTTCACCAACTGAAGAGAAATATTGATTAAAACAGTCGCTCATTTTTTCTTCACAAGTAATTTGTATATTATCAAGCATTATTGATGTTACTTCAGCTTTCTTTTGTTCACTATTTTTTATTAGTGAATTAACCAACTTCCACGTTTTTTTAAGGTTACCATTAATTTCTCCAAATTTCTTTTTGTAAAATTTCTGTTTTCCTTCTTTAATTTTTCTTTTAACTTTCTTAACACATGTTTGATGCATATTTAATACAAACACATTATCTGGATAAGTTTTAAATTTTTTGTAGTAGTAGTCTCTGGATTTGATTTCATTATATATTTCGCTATTAAACCATGGCTTTGAATTTTTTCGGAATCTGTTTTTAAATTGTAGGTAAGATGTATTTTTCTGAAAGCAGTCTATTATCATGTCGTAATTTTTTGATACATTGTTCTTTTTCGAATAGCTTAAATTTAGTAGCAATAAATCTTGTTTTATACTTTGTATATCAACTTGCTTTTTAAAATAATACTTTTGATAGTCTAAATGTTTAGGATTTTTTGGAAGTTTTAAAATTTGTATGTCGTGGTCACTTAGTGAATTATCTATGATAGATAAATTTATATAACCATCGTCGTCATTAGTTATAATGTGGTCCAGTAATGTATTGGAATGACTTGAATTTCGGGTAGATTTTGATTTGTTGCAAATTCGAAATTCTTGTGCAATAGTTGAAGAACGTTTTGCAATTAGCTTAGATTTTCCCCTAAATAAATTAATATATTATTATCATCAAAGATAGCGTTAGCCTCAAAGTTTTATTTTTAACATTGGGTAACCCTAAATTAAAAACATTCAATTCGTAAAGCAAAAAATGTTTAATGTAACGATGCCTTGTTTCTTTTATATCAGGATAAAACTTATACTCCTATAATATCTAGACATTATGCAAACTTAACGACGTACCTACTTATATGATATCCGCATATACAGCATCGACATAAAAACAGCATTATAAGTGCATTTTATTACCGGTTTTAAATTAATCATCGGCTTTACGATAAACGAACCTATATAAGCAAAATTTACCTTTGCACTTGGCCTTAGTTAGAGGATTTTAGGGCATTTCTTCTGTGTGTTCTTAGTGTCACATATTTATGGAAGCATTAAATATTAAATATAAAGCAACATCAGTTGGCTATTAGAAATATTTATGATGACACAGGCGGTATTTTGGGCGCCAATGGACTCAGGAGGAGGCAAGCCAAAAAACTATATAATAATATAATGAAATACATTTTATTAGTTCATTGAAGTATTTAAAATACATTTAAAATTTTATATCTTTTTCTATGAATAACTAAAATTTAGAAAGACTATTTTATTAAACTAATTTTAACCTCAAATTTGGCGTTTTAATGTTTTCAAGTAATTTTAAATTGTACCTTTTAATTTCATTGCCCAATTTATTAATATTCTATAATACCCCTAAAAAATATTGATTTTTGAGTTGATTTAAATTATTTATGTTACAAAATCACAAAGCTGCGCAGTTTTGAAAAAGCACCGAAAATTAATTTGGTAAAAGGATTTTTGTTGTGATTGGAATTAAAAAACTTAAACAATATTTCATCAGTAACAAAAGTAACAGAGAAAAATTTAAATAACTTAAGAAAAATTTGTTAAAGTGTAGAGTTTATTTGAAGAGGATTGTTGAAATCTAAAGATAAGTTTTATACCATAGCTTTAATATTTGTTTGAAGGTTGTAGACAATGATGTATCTTGAGTAATAGATTATATATATAGATATCTATTACTCAAGATAGCTTTAATACAGGCATAAGGTCTTATAGCTATTAATGATACTAGTTTGATATGAACACTATAATGAAACGTGTGTAACGTTGGCTGACGCCTCGTGGTTTAATTGCAAAAGTTTCATTAACAACGTTCATATCGAACGTGTATCATTCAAAATTGAATCTACGACAGTGCAAATAGATTTTATTCGTCTAAATTTTATTAATATCAGATAACGTTTTCGTAATTTTTAAAATTTCCAGGTGTCCATATTAGTCGATATCATGGTAACCGCATTTTTGATTGTTTCAATTTCTATTTTGACAACGTCATTATTGTCGTCTAATTTTCTATTGTATGCAAAGTGTTGGCCAAAAATAATTTAGATATGGGAGATTCTGAATCCGAAAGTGTCCTTTAGGATGTCGAAGATATCTCGCAAAGCGTAATAGATTCCCTACTTACCGAAAAGTTAAGGCAGGTGTACGAACAGACCTATCTAAACATCTAACATTTGGATGTTATTATAAATTCCTAATGGCACTAAGTGATATTATGAAGGTCATAATGACATCTAAATGATAATGCTAAATACGTCATAATGGCACTGTCGTAAAATAACATCTTTAATTGGACGCTACTGCCTAGAATGATCCTTAAAACTAATAAAACGCCCATTGTTTTTCTAGTATTAAAAACCATCGCCGACAATATAGTTAAGGAGCTAGCGTGCAAAAAACGCCATAGTTGGCTGCCCGTCAGTCGAGTTTGAAAAAACGTTGCCATTACTCCACTGAACACCCTGGTGCTTAAGGTTTTGCTTTTACCCATCAACTTTAAGATTTATTGGCAATAATGACATAGGGCGATTGGCCATAGTGAGGAGCCCGTCAGTCAGGTTGAAAATTAGGTTCTGTAGGTTGCCAAGATCATGTATCTAAAATTTCGTTGCGATCTAACCACTAAATGACACTAAAATGACAGGAAAAATGCACTTGACTGACAAATCGAATCACGACGTTCTTCCCTGGGTGACCTGCAAAATCTCGAAAAATCCAATTTTTCAGTCTTTAGCATGGCTTTTTCAGAAATTTAACCAAAATCATCAGTCAATCATTTTTCCTGATTTTTAGACATCCAATTAAGTAGAAATCACAAACGACTGACATTTTCCTCGAATATTTTCAATTTGGCCATACTTTGAAAATTTTCTGATTTTGGACTTTTTTATAATGGCTTAATAATGCTGTTCCAAATGGACTTAAAAGTAAAACAATGTATGACGATGATGTTTGATGACCTAAAAAACGTTTCAATACATAACTATCACCTATTTACCCCTTCCTCCACCCCTCTGCTACCCTCCATCCCTATTCATTCGTTGAATTTATGTTATATTATATTGGATTCAGTAATCAAAAAATATAGAATTTTTGCCACAAAAAGATACGATAACCAATTTCAGCAGTAAGAAATGAATAATTACTGAAGAAAATCGAAAATTAAATGGTTATTATTTATTGAATGAAATTGTTGGCATATTTGGGTTGAGCAAGCTGGGTTGTGTTAGTAACATTTCAATTTCAATATAGAAAAAAGCAGATATTTAATTGTTGATTATATTGTAACTACTACTTTTACTTAATATAATCATTATATATTATATATATATTATATATATAGTAATAGTTATAATATAATCAACGTTTTTTGGGTCATCAAACATCATCGTCATACATTGTTTTACTTTTAAGTCCATTTGGAACAGCATTATTGAGCCATTATAAAAAAGTCCAAAATCAGAAAATTTTCAAAGTATGGCCAAATTGAAAATATTCGAAAAAAATGTCAGTCGTTTGTGATTTCTACTTAATTGGATGTCTAAAAATCAGGAAAAATGATTGACTGATGATTTTGGTTGAATTTCTGAAAAAGCCATGCTAAAGACTGAAAAATTGGATTTTTCGAGATTTTGCAGGTCGCCCAGGGAAGAACGTCGTGATTCGATTTGTCAGTCAAGTGCATTTTTCCTGTCATTTTATTCAAACGAAGAGGTAGAAACAAGTTTTGGAGGGGCTCCTTACTATGGCCAACAAAATGGCGGTCAAAAAACAAATTATAATCTTCCATTTGGCCTAATTTACGATCTAGTTGTTAGATCGCAACGAAATTTTAGATACATGATCTTGGCAACCTACAGAACCTAATTTTCAACCTGACTGACGGGCTCCTCACTATGGCCAATCGCCCTATGTCATTATTGCCAATAAATCTTAAAGTTGATGGGTAAAAGCAAAACTTCAAGCAGCAGTTCAGTGGAGTAATGGCAACGTTTTTTCAAACTCGACTGACGGGCAGCCAACTATGGCGTTTTTTGCACGCTAGCTCCTTAACTAATAGGTTAAGTTAGGTTAGAGTGGCAGACCTCTGACATTGTCCAAACAGTCACACGTAGTCCTATAAGGACCGTTGTGGTACCACACATGTTCCGCGGAACCTATTTGCATCAGCTTCCTGATGGTTAACGCGATCGTAGAAGAATCTTGACAGCTTATTCAAACCAGCCACTGCTGTTAATAAACTTCGTAAGTCGATCCAGTTGCAGGCTGCTCACTTCCTCAAATCATAAAAAAATGGTTCACCCAGCGCATTGAACATTCTTCTCGCGAGGCCGGAACATTCACACAAGAAATGCTGAATATTTTCCTCCTCTTCTTCATCTCTGCAACTTCTACACAAGTCGTTAGTTGGTATTTGCATACGTTCAGCGTGTCTTCCGAACAGGCAATGTCCGGTGACTACGGCAGTGATGTTTCTTAGGTACTTCCGACTGTGCTGTAATAGCGCTGCGGTTTTCCTGTTATCAAGTAGGGGCCACAATTGCGTGGAGATGCTACAAGTTTTAAGCCCTGTCCATCTGCTTTGCGCAAGTTGTTTAGCTATTCGATCTATCTCTTCTTTGACTGATCCCAGTGGTCTAGCCACAGTATTATTTGCTAGTTCGACAGACATGCTTGCGCCCTATACGATCATGCCTACAATACTTATTACTAAACATCATGCAAGAAAACATGGACAGAAAAAAGTGATTATAGGTGAAGTTTATAACCCATTAAAAAAATACAAACTATTGTGGAAAACTGTATTTAGTACTTATAAAAGTGTAGCAGCTCCGCTGTGTAATAATGCCACTTCTTAGCGGCTTTAAATATTACACAATATTCGAGGGTGTAACAACAGTTTAGACTCAACGAGGAAACGCCAGATGTGTATTACTAATATTATGGCGCTTAAATGCCAAAACTTTGAGCATGGCTAAGATAAAACGAAAGTTTATTAAAGTTGTTTTAAAAAAGGGTTGTAATCATTTAAGAATAGTTTAAATAATTTTAAAATTCTTTTTCGTCAATAACACACAAAAAATGCATGTTTTTACATTCATCGTCCATTATCACCAAAGACTTTTTAAAGTAGAGATCCAATTGTTTACATTAATAACGTCATTTTTTTCCATTTCATGGGCCATAGTCAGATTTACATATTTGTCGTAAATAACTTGCAAACACCCAAAAAATATGCTAATTTGGCAATTCCAATAGCACTAGCAACTAGGGCTGGGCAAAAATTTGATATATCGATATTTTTATCTATGTATCGATATATCGAATAACGATATTTAAAAAATAAAATATCGATATTATTGATCTTTATCGATATTATCGATATATCCAATCACATCGATATCGATTTTTCGATTTTATAATGTTGGTGTAAGAATGTAGCCAAAATATTTGGATGAATATCATTGATAATAAAAGGAGGGAAGAATGCGATAATCATTATTGTTTTTAATCTTTATTAACGCCTTTACCTGATTTTTTTGGTGTTTAATGTTATTTTTGACTGCCACTAATGAATTTGTATACATATGTGTCTTCTGTTTAAGTCAATCTTTTGGTATAATATACTTTAATGTCACTGTATCAATACACATATTGATGTTTAATATCGCCTAACATTAATGTCTTGGTAGGGTATCAAAACATTTTACATATAAATTGGTTTTCTTCAAATGAGTAAGTGAGAACTACAATTAAGATATTTTAATTAAATCCCAGAGCTCTTTAAAAAAATATAAAAAATTATTTATTTAAAAACAATAAAAACTGGGGAAAGATTTGAAAAACTTTAAGAATGATATTTTAAAAATTTGTTAAATTGTAGCATTTTATTGCTAAATAATTCTTGTAATCTAATAATACAAGTGTAATTAAAACATAAGGCCATTTAAAAATGTTAAAGAATGTAGGACGCCCGGCCACTATTTTAAAGCCTAATTATTATGATCCTAAGTTTTCTTTTATACAAAAAAGGTATTCGTGTAAAAAATTATTGGGCTAATAGTTTGGGAAAAAAGGATTTATTTAAATCATTTTATAAACTATAATTGGTATGTTAAATCAAAAACCCTCGGACGGCCATAGCTTCCTTATAACACATTTAAAGATCAATATTTTATTGAATATTTTTTCTTCAAGTTTTCACATAAAAAAATATTGATGTATATATGTAATATAATATTTTTATGTTTTTTAGATATATCGAACAACGATATTTAAAAAATAAAATATCGATATCACCGATATTTATCGATATTATCGATATCACCGATATTTATCGTTATTTTTTTTAATATCGATATTCGATATTGGAATTTCAATATCGCCCAGCCCTACTAGCAACTGCTTTAATAAATGAGTCATTCGTAATTATGTCCCTCATACACATAATAAATGTATTTATAAATAATTATCCTACTACTTTGCAAAACGTCAATAGGAGAATTTTTACAATTATTTCTATTGCAACCGTATCCGCCATTCTGGCAGCATGCATTTTATTTTGCGAGTATCTTTAACTATTCGAAATTCTAAATGAATGTAATTATCTAAAGGTGATTGTTACAACGTTTCTGGATTCAATACAATTTCAGTTATTTAGTCGCTATTTTGGGTGATTTTTTTGTAAAAAGTCTTATTCAGTAATAAACAATCATGGTGCATGCATGTGTAGTATAAGGTATCCAAGAAAAGTGGACCAAATGAATAACAATTTATCTCTTCATCGGTAAGTATAATTCTGTTTTAATATTAATATCTATAGGAGTCGCCAAACGTCAAGCGTTGAACAGTGTTGACAGGTAGGGAGAACTCAGTGGCGTAGCCATAGGGGGTCAGGGGGGGGGGCGGTTGACCCCCCGCCCCCTGGCTTGGCGCCCCTTTGCTACTTAAATAAAATTAAAAAATCGGTCTTATTTGAATTTTAATAAACTTAACACAAAACAAAATACCAAAAAATCACAAAGCCTGTTATTTATGGCGAAATAACTCTAAATGCTAGACAAATGGCGGAAGCTAACGGACTTTTAAAATACATTATGACCTTTGAATTTATCTTTATGTTGAATTTTTGGAAAGACGTACCTGGTAAAATTTGCAAAAATTGCAAATATATTTATTTGCTTAGAGGCAGACGTTATCTCTCCGATACTAGATAATATAAAATATCTTGGGGATCTGTCAGCCTTTTATGAATCTGACATAAATGACAATTTAATAATCGATGAATATAAATCATTTTGCGCTTTGTTTCAACAATTAAAAAAAGAAAAGATTACCCTAAAAACAGATGAGATACTTCCGTACCTTATTTCAAATAAGCTTGAAAGTTAATTCCCAAATATATGCATTATTTACACGGTATACCTTACTATTGCAACGAACAGTGCCAATGCGGAAAGGTCCTTTAATAGGTTAAAAAATATTAAAGCTTATAATCGCTCGACAATGACGGAACAACGACTAAATGACATAGCTATATTAAACATAGAAAGTGATTATGTCAAAAATTTGGATCTTTCTAATATTTTAGATGATTTCAAAATCAAAATCCTTAAGACTCGTCGAATAGCTTTCTAGTTATATAAAAATTGAAGTTGTGTAAGGTCAGAATATTAAAATATTTTTTGTGTTTATTTTTGATTGTTTAGTACTTGTTTTTATTATAAAAGGATTTATTTATTGTTTTATTAAAATTAAAATAGTTTAACTGTGTTAAATGAAAAAAAATACGTAATATAATATAGGTAATAATATATCACAAAAAGCATACAATGCATTTTTTTACCCGATGTTGAAATCTTATGTTTTTTTAGCTGAAATTTAAAACACGTCTTAGTTTGAAAAAATATACTTCTAGTGTCACTCACCAATAATTTAATAAAATGCTTTAATGGTGCACAATACCATGCCTTATTTTTTTTGTCAATGTTTAACTGAATCTGGTTAAAAAAAAACAATATGCCAAATGTGTATTTAAAAATACAGGCGCCCCAAAAGGACTTCGCCCCCTCGGCCCCAAAATCCTGGCTACGCCACTGGGAGAACTTAACCTGAATAACCATTGCCGATTTTCAATAACATGTCAAACGATATCGGATCGGGTTTTCAGGCCTCTTATGAAAGAAACACTTGGTCTGTAAAATTCCATGATCTCATTTAAAACTATGTCTCCAAGCGCAGTGCAGTTTTTCTGAAAGTATAAACTGCCACAGCAGAACATTCTAGCGATGTTGCCCACTGTACTGTAGTAAACCACTAGGAAGCAGAGAAATATGAGCCATCCCAGATCGACCGATGCCGATAACAAGGTCGCGCGGCGCGATCCGTAATTTTTAATAAAGTAACATTTTTTTATGAATAATAATTGTTTTTTTTTTTTTTTAAATGTTAAATTAAACGAAATTTCAAAGTATACCTGTAGGACAAATTAAAAAATCAACAACTGCCCAACATTGAAACTACACACTAATTACTAATAACACTAAAAATGAATAATAATTTTTATTTCCAAAAAGATAAATAATTATACCTGTGAATTCTGAATCAATAGAAATAAAGTTAGGTACATACAGCAATTAGGTACCTATAGTTTTCAGTTAAATGAACGTGCACAAATCCGGTTTCAGTGAAAACCGCCAATAAAACGAATATCTGAGTAGATATAAGATCTATGAAACTACATTAAAGCATATATCTTTGTCTTTAAAAATATATACCTGATGGTGAAAATGTAAAATAAGTAATAAAAATAAAAACCAAAACAAGATTTTTTTTCAATTGTCTTCGGAAGTATTTATTTGTTATTTGTATCGAGTTATTGATAAAATACACCTCAAAAGAAATAATATAATAAATAGCCAAAACCATTTTTTAGTTAACTTAATCGCATGTAAACATAGAACACTCCAATTTTTACATTGGAGACCGATGTCTCGCGAACCACTCGATAATTTTTTTTCCGTTCTCTAGAACTTTAGATCGAAAACTAAAAACATATAATAAAACAGCATTTTTTACTAAAACCGGATACATACGTACATATAGTTCGTGCATGGTCCTTTAATTATTGATAAATTAAGAAGAAAAGAAAAAAAAGAAAATTTGTCAAATTTACCAATATTTCTTGTCCTCATTTATAAATTTATGAATCCAAATTTTTTTTCGTTAAACTATAGGCAATTGTACTCCAAAAATGGTTATTTGGCCGTTTTTTTGAATAAAACGAAGAAGTAACGGATCGTTGTTAAAAAAATTAAATATCGAATGTGTCATTGGTGTTTGCTCTTAAGTGCTTAGAAAATAAAAGGTAACCTTGGGTCACAAAAAAATAGAAATTTATTATTAAAGAACAGACAAAATATCTAGTAGGTATTATAAAAAAAATACCTATCTTCCTATCTAACCATGTTAAGTTATGTTTTTAAAATTTAAGAATATACACCAAAATAAGTTATTTTCCCCAACTAGTTACTTTAACATATTATATAAATTATTTTTTTTAAATTATTTATTTCTTGTTAGGCTTCAGTTTTTAAAGTAAAATGTAGTCACGAAATAAGAACAATAAACTGTATCAAACTGTAAGAGCATAAAATACAAAGCACGATCCAAATTAAATAAACTATCGGTAAGTGGAACTTTCGAATGTTCGGCGGTAGAGTGTAATTTTGGTAAAATATAAATAATAATTGTATCAATAAAATATATAGACCACCCTCTGGGGATTTAGATATGTTTATGAGTAGACTAGAACAACTCCTTGTAAGTATTTTTAATGAAAGTAAAATAGTTTTTATAGCGGGCGATTTTAATATAGAAATGCTTAAGGAAAATAAGATAAAAACTGAATTTTTCTCTGTAATGAACTCATTTAATTTCAGCCCGAGCATTTGTCAAAATACTCGCATACATAATAACAGCGCCAGCTGTATAGATAATATTTTTACCAACTCGGACTTTCTAGAAGCTCTTACATTTCAAAGTTTTATCTCGGACCACACTGCACAGAAAATCACTTTCGAGACCGAATCTGGTGAAATAAATGTTTTAAAATATAGACGCATCTACTCAGAAGAAAATAAAAATGATTTTCTGTGTAGTTTAAGAGATCAAAATTGGTTAGAGGTATACAGGATTGAAAAAGGTAATGTAAATAAACAATGGAATGTATTTATGGATAGCTTTAAGATATTATTTAATCACCATTTTCCTTTAATTTTATGTGGTAAAAAACAAAATTTAAAGACACCTGATAATCCAGAGATTATACAATGCAAGGGTAGGTTAGATGTATTGCTATCTTTATCAAGACACAATCAATTGTATAAAGAGATGTATAGTAATGAAAAAAAAGTGTACGACAAATTATTAGTTACGTCACGTGCGAAAAAATATGAAAACAGAGTCAAAAACTCTGATAATAAGACAAAGTGTATGTGGACAATCTGTAAAGAAATAAATGGGAAAGCAAGAAATGTAGTAGAATTAGGTTTAGAAGGAAGCCCCGATATTATCGCCAGGGAGTATAATCAACATTTATTGTCTATTGTGCCCGATCTTCTTAATAGTTTAATTAACGTACCGTTTAATAATTGTGACATAACAAGAAACGAAAATTCCATGTTTTTAACCCCCGTAACACCAGAAGAAATTTGTGAGTTAGGTAAAAAAATAAATAACAAACATAGTTCTGGTATCGATGAGATTCCAGCTAGCTTTGTAAAAGTATCCGTCTCTGAATTAAAACGTGTACTTTCCTATTTAGTAAATAATTCATTTGAGTTTGGCATTTTTCCAGATAATCTAAAAATAGCACTTATTAAACCATTGTATAAAAAAGGAGACCCTGAAAAGCTAGACAATTATACTGTCCTCATAAGTAAGAACGCGGTATGTTAAAAAATTCGGATTTTCAGTTTTTGATGAAAAATTACTTAAAATATACATATTAAGATGTATACTAAGTAAAATAGCTGTATCTTTTATTTATTAATGATATTTAGCATAGTTCCCCATGCCGTATGTTAAGAATATACCCTAATCATAACGAAGAGCGCGATATCTTCGGCATAATACAAAAGAACGCGGTATAAACGGTATTCGCGCTGAAAAATACCACGGTCTTCTTTAGTGAGACCCCGATACCGCGTGTTTCGGTATTATCAGCTAGATTTTCTGCCAGTAGACGACGTTTGCAACGCAAGAAGGGACAATTTCTGTTTGTATTAAAAAATTATTTGAATGATAAAAGAGTTTTGGACTTCCATTGTCTTTATTTGTTTTGAATCACAACGTTTCAACTGGTAAGTATCTCCAGTCGTCTTCAGGTGAATAAATAAGTAAAGTAACTACAAGACAATTTATACTAGCTATTTACACCGAAGCATAACTGAGGCAGTCATGCGTTCAGTTGGCACGCGATCTTATCCTAAGTTTACATCTATCTAACAAAGGTTTCCAGATATTTCTTATGGCTAATGATGGTTTACTTAAGCCGCCTGGATTCTGGTAAATAGCAGCAGCTTCCTTAAACTTTATTTTCCTCCAGTGTGGTTCCTTATGTAGGATTTCAGCTTCTGACCACATTATATGGTGACCATGTTTCCAGGCATGGTCAGCTGCACCTGACTTTTCGGTCTCCCTTTTTAACGTATTGTTTTTGTGTTCTTTAATCCTTGTCTAGAGTGGTCTTAATGTCTCACCTATATAAGATTGGCCGCACTCGCAGGGGATCTGGTAGACACAGTTTTTCCTATCTTTTTGACTTATAGGCTTTGTCTTCGTCAGGTGGCTTCTTAGGGTGTCCCTCGAGTTGAATACGGTGTTGATGTTATATCGTTGTCTTAGTCTTCTTGTTTTCTCAGACACTCCCTTGACATACGGAATATTGAGTGTTGGTTGTGCCCCTCTGTCTGCTTCTTGCGCGTTGGGTCGATTCTTACGATTTTCCAATATTGTGTCAACTAATCTTGTGAGGTAGCCATTTTTGTTGAGGTCGGTCTTGATGTGGTGAGCTTCCTTTTTAAGTGCTTCTTCCGAGTTATAGATTGTAATTGCTCTATCCACGAGGGTTTTAACTATGCCATGTTTCGTGTTGTTTGAGTGATTTGATGTAAAATTGATATACTGACCAGTACGTATGCGTAGGTTTTCTGTATACTGAAGTTTGGATGCTGTTGCCATTTTTCTTCACGTTGACATCTAGAAACGGTAATTGGTTGTTTTCTTCTTTCTCCATGGCGAATTTGATTGTTGGTGCTAAGCTATTAAGATGATCTAAAAAATCTCTTAGTTCGTAGTATTTTTCATTGGTTTAAATTACTGATGTATAAAACTTACATTTAAATTAAAAGTATTTTAATAGTGTTTCTTATATACCGCCATTATTACTTTGTTCATTTAAGTAGGTACGCGTTATTCTATTGATAAACGCGGTATGTTAAGAAATTAAAAGTTGCCTCGTTTTTTGTTAGGATATGAATAGCAAATAATAGGAATATTTGCGGTATGTCATTTCTTATAGCTTAGGATTGTATTTTTTAAAAATTAATTTGATCAGTAATAAACTACAACATAATGGAAAAATAATGTAGATAAAAATATTTCATTAGATACATACAACTCAAAGGCTAATCAATAAACTTTAACCTTCTATTTCTCATTTTGTGGTTACCGTAACATAACGCGTTCTTCTTTATGAGGGCAGTATAGGCCTATCAGCTTATTACCAAGTTTTTCAAAACTATTTGAATTAGCCATGAGCAAAAGATTAGTCAGTTTCATGAAAGATCGTAATTTATTTAATAAATGCCAACATGGTTTTACGGAAGGCAGATCAACACAAACTGCAATTTTTCAATTTTTTCGAGCCCTTATAGAACACCTTGAAAGGGGTGAGTTGGCGCTTGGAATGTTTCTTGACCTATCTAAAGCCTATGATTGTCTAGACAGGGAAATACTTGTTAGCAAACTTGAAATGTATGGAATTAGGGAAATTTAAAAAAATGGCTTGTCTCATATATTAACGATCGAAGACAAACCGTTACTATTACTAAGGGAGATAAAACTTGTAAGTCAGAAATATTAAATAATGATGTAGGCATAGCACAAGGTAGCATTTTGGGCCCCCTTCTTTTCATAATATTTGTCAACGACTTGGCTTTCATAACAGAAGATAAAAACCAGCATATTGTTAAATATGCAGATGATACTAATTTAATTATCGGAAATAAGTTTTTAGATGATCTTTTAATAAAAGCCAAAGTCTTTTTTAACCTAGTATCAGATTGGTTTTCAAAAAATAGATTAATTTTAAATAAAGAAAAGACCAATATAATTTTATTTAAAACTAAACAGTCAACAGTTCAAGGACGACCAACTTTAAGCATTGTTAATAAAGAGTTGATTTTCTTAAAGGATGTAAAATTTCTAGGTATCAATATCAATGAATGCTTTGACTGGTCGGTCCACTTGAACAATTTAATAAAAAGACTAAACTCTGTTTGTTATGGAATTAGGGGTCGTTGGTAAGTATATGAATGAGGAAACAGTTAGAATAATGTATTATGCTAATTTTGAATCGTTAATAAAGTATGAAGTTATATTTTGGGGAAGACACAGCACGACACAAGACATTTTTGTGGCTCAAAAGCGGATAATGAGAATTATGGGTAAGATGGATTATAAGCAAAGTTGTAGGGGCGTTTTTAAAAATAAGCGTATAATGACAGTTTACGGGATATATAATTATGAATGTTTAATGTTTTTCTTTAAGAATCAGGAACTTTTTAATTTTAAACAATCACATTCTTACCCCACAAGATGTTAACTACCCAATACATTGACTGACACTTACAGAAAGATCTCCACATTATATGTGTTTAAAATTATTTAATGCCTTGCCAAATAGAATTAAAAAAGTAGATTCGCAAAAATTGTACAAAAGAGAAATTAAAAAACTACTTATCGATTTAGAACCTTATAGTCTAGGTGAATTTTTCGCTTAAAAGTTTAAGGAAAACAATGTACTTTTCTTTAGTTGGTGACGTCATTTCATTTTATGTTTTTTGTATTCATGATTTGAAATAAAGAAGTTTATTATTATTATTATTATTATTATTATTATTATTATTATTATTATTATTATTATTTTTATTATTATTATTATTATTATTAATATTATTATTATTATTATTATTATTATTATTATTATTATTATTATACGCTAAAACAACTGATTGCCCCCAATTAGTAACTTTAGAGGGATATAAAATAATTATTTTCTAATTGTTTTTTTTTTGTTACCCACAGCGCCACATATGCATATACAAATGGTCGGTAATTCTACGAATATTTGGTATCAAATAATCGTCTACGAACGTTTGCTATGGAGACCATCCACACTTACACCAAATATTTGCATTTATTAAGTGGGTCCTTTGATGTATGTTAATTTACCGACTCAAAACGGCAAACATTCGTGTTCGGCTCCATCTTCTAATATTCATTAATGAACAGGAATTTTTTTATCTGCATATGCGGCTAAATGCCCGTATATTAAATATTTGCTATAACGAATAACGCAAGTGTGGTGCCGAGGTTATGCTTCAGTTTGTTACATAACATTTTTGGACCAAACTACATAATAATTATTAAGAATAATTGACTTTATTAAGATACTAAACCAAAACAACTTACTTCCCTGATTAGTTACTTTAAAAGGACATAAAAGAATTTAAAAAAATGTTCTTTTTTTTTGTAAAAAATTGGTATTAAGTATGTTTATTCAAAAATATTACCATCTAACAGTATAGAGGAAAGTCTCCTAATATGGGGTACTTTTATTTAAAACACTATAATGAAAAAACGAATTGCATTTTAGAAACTATTTTTAAATTTTACGATTCCTTGGACGCTTTTTAAGCATTTAATAAGAAAATACAGGTTTTTTAAAAAAATGTTGAAGAAAATATGCAGCATTGAAAAAAAGTTTACCTACCCCATATTAGGGGCATAATATGGTATCCTAATATACAAATTTAATATGTAAAATTTAAAAATATGTATCTAAAACTCTTTTAGGTTTGTAAAAAAACTATTCATTTTTAAAATGAGAATATAAAAACTAAATCTTACAAAAAACGACATTCTAACCTAACCAAAAAATGTTAGGTATTATAACCTAACAAAAAAAAATTATTTTCTATCCTAACCCAAAAATGTTAGGTATTCTAACCTAACCAAAAAAGTTACTTATCTAAGAAGCACAAAACAAATCTATTTACTAGCTTAAAAGTCACAAATATACTAGCTTTTTTCACAACCAGAACACTCAACGTGTAATTAGGAATTGATTGGTATCCCATATTAGGAAGCGAATTAAATTATTGAGAGGAGCGACTTTTTGCAAAAAATGTGGAATGTCTTAAAAAAACAAAACCATTTTCATAAACTACGCATAATTTTTTATATAATTATATTAGTAAAACTTTTAAAACTTACCTTTAAGTCTCCTTAATCGGGAAAAATCTATACCACTGAAAAAACTTTTAACACAGGACAAAATTATTATAACCTCAAACGTCAAAACCGAACATAATATGTTGGCGTCAAAAAAATAATGGTCGCTTTCTGGCAAGTCGTGCTTTAGCACGAAATATACACAATAGATGTCGGAACTAGTACTGGCTCAAAAGTGAACTACCCCATATTAGGCGCTACCCCCATATTAGGAGAATTTCCTCTATTATTAACCAAGGTTAACACATCTACTATTATTGCCCGAAGGTCGAGTTTAAATCACGAGGAGCGGAGCGACGAGGGATTTTAGACGCGAGGGCTATAAGCTGTCTAAACCGTGGTTAATATCATTTTTACTAACACATTTACAAAATACTTATTTTTACAGTATTAATAATTATTATAAAAAAACTTAGGTACGTATTTAAACGTTTGTCTCTGTAACTTTTTCAATCAACTGACCTGTGCTGGTCAATAATAATTGGGTAGTTGCCTAGCTACAATAGTATATTATTAACCAAGGTTTAGACAGCCATCATTATTGCCCGAGCGTAAAGTTTAAATCACGAGAAGCGGAGCGACGAGGGATTTAGGGCGCGAGGGCTATAGGCTGTCTAAACCGTGGTTAATATAATTTTTTTTCCACTACTAACACTTTTATTTTGTACAGTATTAATAAATTATAAAAAATATTAGGTAGGTATAAATATATATTTTAATCAAGTTACCTGCTTTGGCATATTGGCAAGATAATTTGTTTTCTTGTCAGTTGGCTTTGTTAATGTCAATTTTGGTTTATTTACGTCATCAGATTTCACAAGTTTGCCGTTTCTTTAAAAAAATGAGTGAAGAAAATTTTAGTGATGTTATTATGTGTACACCTCCAGAATTAAGGATGGAAGCAGAAAAAATTAATGATGTGTTGCTACCCCAAAAATCCAAAGTGTTGTATTTAAAAAGTTACTCAAATTTGAAAGCTTGGTGCCAAACTAAAAAAGTTGAAAAAATTTCAGAGAATATTTTATTAGTGTACTTTCAAGAACAGGCTAGAAGTTAGAAAGCATCAAGTTTGTGGGCGACCAACTCAATACTAAAATCCACTATTTCTTTAAAAGATAATATTGATATTTCGAAATATTTTAAGCTAGTGGCATTTTTAAAACGACAAAATACAAATTATAGAGCCAAAAAATCACTAGTATTCACTAAAATGGAAATTGAACGATTTTTCAAATAAGCACCAGATAAAAAAATTTTATCAACAAAGGTATGGAAATATTTACTTAACTTAAGTTAATAATTATTAATACTAACCTTATTATTCCAGGTTGTGTTTGTCATCGGTTTGGCAGGAGCATGTCGAACCGATGAATTGTGCAAAATGCTTGTCAAAGACTTAGATGTTCGGGATGACATTATAATTATTAATATTCCCACAAGTAAAAATGATTCTGCTAGAAAATTTGTTGTAATGGAACCTCTTTGGATGAAAGTGATTAAAAAGTATATTAAACATAGGCCTACTCCAGACTTGCCTAAACTATTCATTAGGTTTAATGGCATCAAACCAACCAGACAGCATATTGGTCATAATACAATTAGTAAAATGCCAAAGGTGATTGCGAAATATTTAAACTTACCAGATGCAGAAAAGTACACTGGTCACTCTTTTCGAAGAACTTCGGCTACTGTATTGGTTGAAAATGGTGGCGATATATTAACTCTAAAGCAGCACGGAGGCTGGAAATCAGCTGCAGTGGCCGAAGGCTATATAGAGGAATCATTGGCAAGCAAAAAGAGAATTGTTAGAATGGTCCAGGATTCCACAGCATCGGCCTCAGTACCCGAAACTCGAGCCGAAACTATTAGCCAATATTATTGTGCAAGCCCTTTAACTAGTTCGGTGCCAAGGCCTATGACTCCCATCATACCGCAAGTCACAACTTGTTTTCAAAATGAGGAAATTAATACTCCTAAAACCCTTACAAACACGGCAAGCACAGGGGTTATTAACATTAATTATAACAATTGCACCATAAATTACTATATCGTCGGCCCAATGCCAAAGGCACGAATGTGCATTTTTACAGTTCTCGGGAAAACAACGAATAGTGTTTAAGTAACATTTAAAAATACTTATGATTCATTGCAACTTTTTGTTTGGTGTGAAATATACTATGCCGATGGTCTATTTTAATGATCATATTTAAAAAATCAACTTTGTTACTTAATCTTTAAAAAATAACACATTCGTGATTTTGGCATTGACATTTTTATAAAGATACAAAAAATCTGCGATAAAAGGTAACACGAATGTGCAGGAGAAGACAGTTATTCTATTGCAATAAATTATTTTACTGTTAAAATAAAAGTTTATCCAAATGAAATGTTGGTCTTTACTACAAAATAAAAATAGTAAGTCTTATTCTAAAGGAAAAGCATCGTCATCTAGTTCTTCGTCATGGGGTTCTGGTAAATTATCCCTCCTATTTTTATCTGATTTTAAAATTTCATAAAATCCATGATATGATTTAGGAATAATTAAATCGTTACACATTTTTTTTACGTCTTTCAATTTAGCATCAGAAATTTCTAGTTGAGCTTTGTATGCCTTTTGAACTTGGAATTCTGAGCATGGGCGTCCTCTATTACGTTTAAGTGGAACCTCCGTAAAAACATCTTGGTCAAAACTTGTTTTGTAGAAAACTTTAGAGGAATTACTCTTAATATAACGAAGCGAACAAACTTTGCGCCAAGGAATATTTTTAGGCATAATTGTTTGTGAGAACGCACTAAAATCATAGAAATCATCAAATAACATTCTCTTAACATTAAAAGGCTTTGGATTTTGTCGAGAATCCTTTATTAGTTGATCCCATCCTTCTGGTGTATAGACAGGAACATGTTTTGCTTTTTTTTCAATTTTTGAGTGAATGGAGTCACACTCCATTTCCGTGTGCCCTGTTTCAAAAAAAGCATGATCTACTGTTTCAAGGGTGTCATGTTTATTTAACAAATATAGGCACATGGCAGCAAATATTGAGTTTTTTTGCTGTCCTCCGCAGCCATCTGACATCATTCTTACTGCAGTAATATCTTTGTGGCTTAAAATAAAATCCGAAATACATGAGGATATTTCATTTGCCCCTCGATTTCCTTGGTTTTCGTTCCAGACGTAGCAGGACACATCTTGATTTCCAAGGTTGTAAATGGTAAAATTGTATACAGCAAATTTCCTTAAATAGAAAATTTGACCCGCGGGCCCTTTTGGAGTATTTAATACTGCTTGCAAATCAAAATTGAAAGACAGCGTTTTCGAATCGTGTTGTGCAGAAAGTTTATCTTCGTCTCGGCGTTCGCGCGCTTCTGTTCTTCTCTTAAGATGTAAATTGTACTCCTCTTCTTTTTGGATTTTTTCAGCATCATCACTTATTGTGTTGTATGCAAGACACTTCTTGCACTGATCCTTTTTGGGCTTATGGAACCCCAAATTGTATTTTGTAAATACCATTCTGTATTTTTCTAAGGATACAGGCTTTCTGTTATTTTCAATGCATAGCTGCTTGTACAACCTGTGCATAATACTTATATTTAGGGAAGCATCTAAATATTTTTTCTTTGAAGATTTTCTACAATAGTGGGATTCCATTGTAGGAAATGAAGTTATGTGGGCTTCCAAAAAGTTTTCATCGTCAGTGTTCAACTTATTATGAGGAACATGCTTGCCTCGTGCATCCTTTTGCGCCACTCCATTGCAGCTTATTTTTTTTAAAGAGGATCGTATCATAGCGTCTGTCACGTTTAAAGTTGCCATAAAAAATTCTCTACAAACAGTTTTTTTCTGTCCTCCTGTAGTTAAGGAATACTGGTTAGTGAAGGTTTTTCTTGAATTTTCTAAATTTCTAGTTGCTCTTTTTTTAAATGTTTGTTGAACGTGGCAGTTTATAAACTGCTTTTGTTCATCCAGATTACTGAGTCTTCTAAATTCTGTGTAAATCTGCTCTCTTTGTTGTTCGTTTACGTTTGTTGAGCAAATATGTTTTTCCTTATTGGTACAGGGTGAAGGTAACATTTGGCGAGCAGGTTTTGGAATGTTACGAAAACCAATATAAGGTTTTCCACTTATCCTTGCACGTTTTCTAATATTCTTCTTCCAGGTTTCTGCATTTTTCTTACGTTTTAATGGTAAAAGGCTTTCATCGTTATTTTCGCTTCCTTCAGAGTCCGAATTTGAACTGGAAGGTAAATATTCATCTGATGATGCTTCATATGGCTCTTCGAAGTCTTTAGATTGCCCAGGAATGATTCCATCGCTCGTTTTACGGTATTCATGGTCCTGATGAATCAATGGCTGTATGATTTCAGTCTCTTTTGTTGGTGGAAGGAAGCAAATTGTTTGCTCCTCGTTACCTTCTATGTTATTGAGTTGGTTGTCAGCAATAGAATTATGTATGTCGGAAATCTCTACTGGCATAAAATTGCCATCTGTAAAAAAAGTTAATCGTTTTACTTTATATTAACACATAAACATTTACAATTCTGACAAAAGCATTCGTACTTTGCGTTGGTTTTGAAACGATTTGGCCATAATATAAAACCTAATCAGCCTAGTTGAAAAATGAATTTATACGTTATGAATTTTAGTGCATTTATATTTTTTGCCCTCACCCTTTTCGAATTTCAAACTATAAAAAAAATAATCGAATATACTTCAAAAACCCCTTCAGTCTAATGAAAATAAAGTAGTTGTAATTATACCGAATCCTCGACCGAATCTTTCTGAAGTCAGTTAATTATTAATATTATGAGGACTAGCGACATTAAAATAAGGTTTAACATACCAGTATTTCCGACTTCATTTTCAGTTTCCAATTGATCTGCATCTTCAGTTGAAGGTAGATTGTCACCTAAAAATATTTGATCATGAAAATGTATTCTCTTATTCCATTATTTACTTTTTTACAGCCAAACATTACAGTTATTACCATTTTGTATGTAACAATTTATTTAATTTTCTGATTAAACTAAACTTACCAATATTTTTTCCATTCTTGCACATCAAAACCATCCGTAACGCTCTAGACATATTATTATCCAATAGATTAAATGAACAAAAAAAGTACACCAGTTTTCACTTTAACAAGTCTATATCCACAATTGTAATAATACTAATAACTTAATTAACACTGTTTAAACCTGTCACTCCTTCAAGAAAACAACGACTAAAACTTGTGTTTACATCAATCGCACCGAACTTCCAATGCACGAATGTGCGTAGTTACCTCTTTGATTGACATTTTTACCATGCCAAAGACACGAATGTGCCACTTTCGCGAAATCGACTAGGAATTATTTTCAAACATGTGCATTCGTGTTTTAACGATATACCTTTGAGGGTAAAATATAAGGATTTCACTTTCGTGACTTTGGCAGTGTAATATTTAGCGAATTTTGACATTTTTCCCACAAAAAAGTCATTTTCGCGATTTCGGCACATTCGCGCCTTTGGCATTGTACCGACGATATGAATAGTAATACAAATCAATAAGACTAACTATCTAGTTCGTTCTGTTTAAATTTTCTTTATAAAAATATAATTTGTTATTGTCTCAGACGAAGTTATTGTGTTCTTTAATGTTTTTATATTATCCTGGTCCTGAGATTAATTAAGGTTATGTTAGGAATGGTAAGTTATTCGTCGATATACCAAAGGGTCGATATTTTAAAAAAATAATAATTAAAGTGACAAAGTCCGTCTTTAATTAATTTATGACATTAATTTTAAGCATTATTACGACCCGAATCTGTCCTAATAAATATGGCGCATTATTTTGTCTCATACCCTATATTTGTTATTAACAGTATCGATTCTTTACAATATCAAGCATCTCTGATAATCTGATGTGTATTGTTGGTTACCTAACCACAAGAAATCACCTTTCATGTTATTTGTTGGGGAATTAACAAATCAAGTTACCTGGTTTTAAATAGATCGGTTGGATTTCAATGCTTTATTATTGACCGTTGTCAATAGCAACTGGGAAGGGAGAGAAAAACGATTTCTGGCGTTAATTAATCGGTCAATAATGGCGATGTTATAGGTTAGTAGTGGAAAAAATGAGTTTTCCACTACTAACCTATAAAATGGCAATTATTGACCATGGTTAATAATGAAAACAAACTATTTGAAAGCAGGTAACATGATTTCCTGATTCTGTATTATTAATATGGAAGGTGATTTCTTGTGGCTAGGCAACCAGCCAGTTATTATTGACCAGCACAGGTAACTTGAAAAACTAATTTTGTTGTTATTATTTAAAAAAAAAATTGTGTGTGCTTAAGACCACACGACAGAAGTGAAAACTTCAACAAGGTAAAATTAATAATATCAAATACACGAGCGTCTAGACAACGCACCACTAACTGTTTCCACGTCGATACATCGATACTGAATGCGACCGATGGCGGCCGTTCATTCGGGTCAGGGTCAGTTCGGATTGAATATAGCAGTTGAATTCGCGCGTTACACATCCGAGCGTGACGGCTCAGTTTAATTCAGTGCCCACAAAAAGTGCTAAACGCGCCTAAAGAAATTTTCACCTCAAAAATTACTCGATGTTTTGCTAACTTCATATAGAGTTAGCTAAACAACTTTATCCATTCAAGTTACAAATATAATCAGAAAATTTGCCGTTTTTTGTCGTTAATTAGTTGTGAAAAAATGTTTTGTCGATTTCATATTATGAACTTTGTAAAATCGCACAACAGAAGATTGATTTTTGGTAAATGTTAGAAGTGCAAAAGTTGCCTCTATTTTTTCGTTGATAAGCGGTAAAAATATTTATTTTGTTTTTACTATTTTTTTTAAATTACGCGATGTTTTGTCGATTTTATATGAGCTTAACAAAATGTGTTATTTTGCAAACAAATAAAACAAACCTGAACAAATAAACATTCCGTATTTTTTGAAAAATAATAACGACAAAATTAATTTTTTTACATGTAATTAACGACAAAAAATGGCAAATTTTCCAATTATAAGAAACTTGATTGGACGAAGTTATTTAGCTAACTTTATATGAACTTAGCAAAACATCGCGTAATTTAAAAAAAATAATAACGAGAAAATTAATTTTTTCACAACTAATTAACGACAAAAAATGGCAAATCTTCCAATTATAAGATACTTAATTGAATGAAGTTGTTTAGCTAACTTTATATGAAGTTAGCAAAACATCGCGTAATTTTTTTTAAATAATAACGACAAAACATATTTTTTCACAACTAATTAACGACAAAAAATGGCAAATTTTCCAATTATAAGAAACTTGATTGCAGGAAGTTGTTTAGCTAACTTTATATGAAGTTGGCAAAACATCGCGTAAGTTTTTAAAAATAACAACGACAAAATTAATTTTCACACAAATAATTAATATCAAAAAATGGCAAATTATCCGATTATAAGAAACGTGATTGGATGAAGCTGTTTAGTTAACTTCAAATACATTAAGATAATTATTATTCACGAGCTAAAATTAGTGTAGTCAAGACGGCCCCAATATTTTATTTATAAAGTTGATAGATCAAACCAGTTTCTTTTATAAACTACACTAAGTTTTAATTATTGCTTTTCTTGGAAGCGCTGAAGATGACCTATTGGGTCGAAAAATACTGCATTTTTAAATATTTTTTTTCTTTCTTACATTTTTGTGCTCATAGCCTTCACAACTCCTTGAAATACTGTAAGTCAGTTAAAAATCAAACCTAGATCCATCCACTGTAATTATATATATATAATTCTTAGGTCTTTCGCTTGAATATTAAAAAGAATATTTGATAAAATTACTGGCGAGTCCAAGTGACCATTAAGTATTTTATATAAAAATAGAATATCGCATTGCTCGCGCCGGGCTTCCAGAGAATAAAACTGATATTCCTGCCTAAGTGTAGATGTACTAACGGTATGACTATATGTACCTGTTGACTTGTAATATAAAAATCTCAAAAATGTGTTTTGTACTCTCTCCAGCCTAACCTTATAAACATCATACCGGGGACACCAAACAGGTGTAGCATAATTTAATCTACTGTATACAAATCAGTAGAATAAAGCCTTCATTGCAGTTACAGAGTTAAACTGTCTAGACTGTCTCAAAATAAATCCTAACATTTTTGTGGCTTTAGTGACAATAAAATTTATATGTGAAGAAAAAAAACATTTTACAATCAAGTATGATACCCAAGTCTCTAATTTCGTCTACTTTCCTTAGGACAATTCTGTTTAAATTATAATCGTGTAAGAAATTGTTTATATTTCTAGAAAATTAAATAAAGTAACACTTATCTAAATTAAGAAATAATATATTTTTTTGAAAGTAGTCATAGAGTATACAGTGAGGACCTAAAGTCCGTCCCCCCCCCCCTCTAACTTCTAAACCGTTCGGTATATTTTAATGAAATTTTGAACGATAATATTTGAGCAAGTCTTGCACTTTTTGACATACCAATGACAGCTTTAAATGTCAAGATGACAGCTGGGTCCGCTTTTGGAATATTTTTTTAAATGGAACACCCTGTTTATTTTCACATTTTTAAATTCCACATAAAATTATAATTATTTTTTATTAAATGCATTATTAGTCTATACTTCATAGTTTCCGAGATATTGACTCTCGAAAAGTGACATTTTTGAACTTTGACAGCTTATAACCTTCTAACAGTACGTCTTAGAGCAAAACGGCTTACATGTCCCTATCTTCAATTTTTATTATCTTCCCAAAAAAATAAACTTCCAGTTAAACCGGAACAACTATATTTCCTGCTTTCGGTTTAACCGGAAGTTGATTTTTTTGGGAAGATAATAAAAATTGAAGATAGGGACATGTAAGCCGTTTTGCTCTAAGACGTACTGTTAGAAGGTTATAAGCTGTCAAAGTTCAAAAATGTCACTTTTCGAGAGTCAATATCTCGGAAACTATGAAGTATAGACTAATAATGCATTTAATAAAAAATAATTATAATTTTATGTGGAATTTATACAGGGTGTTACATTTAAAAAAATATTCCAAAAGCGGACCCAGCTGTCATCTTGACATTTAAAGCTGTCATTGGTATGTCAAAAAGTGCAAGACTTGCTAAAATATTATCGTTCAAAATTTCATTAAAATATACCGAACGGTTAAGAAGTTAGAGGGGGGGGGGGCGGACTTTAGGTCCTCACTGTATTTAAGTCACCTTAAGTTGTCAGGAAAAGAGGAAAGTAAGTTCAAAAGCATTATCTACCAAGATTTACTAACAATAATGCAAAGCTACAATGAAGAAAACCCCGACGATGCACAAAAAAAGGTTTTCCATCTCTGCTCATTTGAACAAGCTTGGAGAGGCAATGAGGCCGTAAATTGCAAAAATTCAATACTATCAAAAGAAGTTTGATACCATGGGAGAATTTACCGGACAAATTGAATATAACAGCATATTTTTCAAGACAGCTCAAGATGGGTCAAAAGGATTGGCAAACAGAAAATGGTTGGTAAAAAATTCATCAAATAAAGACTTATGCCCTGCAAGATTATTTTTATAATTATTGGAAAAAAGAAGACCAAACATTTCAACAGACAGATTATTTCTATCCGTTTATCCAAACTGGCAGAAGGGATGTTGGTTTAAAAATACTCCACTAGGAATAAATACAGTGGGTATCTAAGTGGACCAAAACTTCAGCGGAAAGAATTGAAACAGATACAAAGAAGCATAAAATAACAAATCATTCTCATCGATCTTCCGCTGTGTCTGCCCTTTTTAAACAAGGTGTTGGGGAACAATAGTTGATTAAGTTAACAGGCAACTCAAACGCAAATTTCCTGAAACCATATCTGCAGCTAGATCCTAGTCATCAGCTGAAGCTTGTCGAAAATCTCAAAACAACAAATGAAGCATGTAGACCTTTAACTTCTCAAATGAAAGTCAATCATACCCAAAACCATGCTTTGATAGAAAAGAATAGACAAACTATTAATATAACAACTGTACAGGGTCTTTGATTAAATTTACGTGGCTTCTGGAGTCTTTGTTTTTGAAGATAGAAAAAAATGTTTTATATAAAAATTATAGTTTGTCTTTTATGTTATCTTTTGAAATTATCATTAAAAAAATATCGCTTTTGAAAAATGGGAAAATATAGGCAATTTCAATTTTTTTAAATGGAACACTCTGTATATTATGCGTTACAATGAAAGATCTTTTTTTTTCTGATTTCAAATATATAATATGATGCTATTTGGGTGAACCATTTTTGAGATATTTTAGCTTAAACTATAAATAAATTGCAAATAAATTTCATATTTTGTATCAAGAAAGCCATGGAAACAATAAAATTGTTATGTTTTATAAATTTATAACTAAGGTATTTTCTACATATCCTCCTTTTTCAATTCCATTTTAACAAGTTTCTCTTCATTTTAGAATTAACAGAAGCGTAAATAGATAGTTATAAAGTTAATCTTTATAATTATTCTTAATAGTTAAAATGATAAACTTCAAAAATATCGAGACGTCAAATTTATCAAACATACAACATAACAATTTTATTGTTTCCATGGCTTTCTTGATACAAAATATGAAATTTATTTGCAATTTATTTATAGTTTAAGCTAAAATATCTTAAAAATGGTTCACCCAAATAGCATCAATATACATATATTTGAAATCAGAAAAGAAAGGTCTTTCATTGTGACGCATAATATACAGGGTGTTCCATTTAAAAAAATTGAAATTGCCTATATTTTCCCATTTTTCAAAATAGATATTATTGTAATGATAATTTCAAAAGATAACATAAAAGACAAACTACAATTTTTATATAAAACATTTTTTTCTATCTTCAAAAACAAAGACTCCAAAAGCCACGTAAATATAATCAAAGACCCTGTTTAATATTAGTAATAAATAAAGTTTTTAGTTTTGCTAAATAAACAGTGTGTTTTTATTGTTTTCTCGTGAACAGTTGTCGAATATCATTTGAGAGAAAATTTTGCATCGGCAAAATTTTCTCTTGGTTTTATTTAATTTTGTTGCTTTTTGGTAATTTCGCTCATGAAATTTTTGACAAAAATCACTCGCCGTTAGGGCTCGTGTTTTTATTTTGTCAAAAATTTCATTCGCTAAATTGCCAAGCAACAAACGTTCATACCAGTCGAAAGTTTTACCGGCAAAATTTTTTCTCTTATGATATTATATACACACAAATAGCGCAGTTTTTTTTTATGAAATCACAATGCTATAATTCCTTGTTCGCTTAAAGTTACGATGACTAATTGCAGAACATTACAGAGTATCAGCTCCGTAAAAATAACATTGACATACAATCGTCATTATAGGTGCAGTTTATTACCCTCTCAAATTAAACATCCCGTTCGCGATAAACCAAATTTATAACGAAATTTACCTTTGCATTTGGCGGTTATAAAGTACTTTGTATCATTTTGCTTATTAAAGCTACATATTTCGGGCTGCGTTAAATATAACGTAAAATTCAAGGGAATGCCAATAGTTTTCCCTATAAAACGTCAGATCTACTAATAATTATGATTTAAAATGCTCTGGATGCCGGTGACGCACGCATAAAACACAATAATTTAATTACTCGCTCGGAAGTACCACCTTATAATTTTCCTGTGGTATAGAAAACGTTACGAATACTCTCGTTTTAAAACAGATGACAGCAGAGATTTGTCATCGATCAGCTGATATTGGGACATAATAATATCATCCGATTATTAGCGGACTGTAATGAGCCCAAACATCTAGTTATGAATTGCGTTTTTGTGCTTTTTGTTAGATTTAATTACGTTTTCAAAATATTTTGTAGTTATAGTGCCTTTTGTTTTTACTTTCATTGAATTTTAATTACTTTTGTGTGGCCGGTAAGTACTTACAATTATTATTCATTTAACCAAAAATTTACAGGTTAAAATGTTTTAATTCTTTTTCATTAGTATTAATTATAGGGATCATAATTATTAATGTGTGCCTTGCTCGTTAGTTGATTTCATCGATAAGTAATAAGTTTCATTTCATCTGAACGATGTTTTTGTCGAAAAGTTAGTTTGAGAAATTTTTATTCTTAAAATGTTTGTTCGTAAAGGTTAGGTTTCTAATAAATAATAAATAATCCTTTTCTGTTTTAAGAAAAATGAGTAGAAATTATTTCTCTGACTTAGGTAGGTAGGGGGGAGTTGGACAAAATCGGGAACGTTGATAAAACCGGGTACCGCATAGTTTTGCCAAATTCCCAAACACCTTTTCATATTATTAACCTTTAAACATCAGCTATTTGATTTCGAGGGAATTATTTTTATTGTTGGTATTATTATTATTATTATTATTATTATTATTATCATTATTATTATTATTATTATTATTATTATTATTAATATTATTATTATTATTATTATTATTATTATTATTATTATTATTATTATTATTATTATTATTATTATTATTATTATTATTATTATTGTTTGGCAATACTAAGGTTGAAATAAACTATTTAACATTATGTTAGCCTATAAAGAGTAGTTGTAAAAGGTAACCATATCCAATATCCATGTACAGGGTCTTCCAACGAGGACTGAACAGGGGCTCATTTTTGAGCTTCCTTGTATTTAAAGAAAAATCCAAAATAGCCAATCGATGTACTTTTTCCTGCAGAATTCAAAAATGAAACCAAAAATGTATTTGAACCGGAAACAAAAGAGTTACGATATGGATAAGGTGTTTTTTAAATGGAACATAGCTTTTTTTATACCATTTTTGGAACGAGTGATTTTTTTTGTCCGTTCTGATTAAAATATTTAATATTGTGACAGCTGTTTTTATTAAATTTTAATGTTTTATCCAGTATAATTTAACTTTAACCTGTTTGAAACATACACTAGGCAATAAAGGTATAATCACCTTTGAATCCTTCAAAGTCATTTCGGCAATATTATAGTAAATTTGTCAAATTTTTTGACTTTGAAGGATTCAAAGGTGATTATACCTTTATTACCTAGTGTATGTTTCAAACAGGTTAAAGCAAAATTATACTGGATAAAACATTAAAATTTAATAAAAATAGCTGTCACAATATTAAATATTTTAATTAGAACCGACAAAAAAAAATCACTCGTTCCAAAAATCGTATAAAAAAAGCTATGTTCCATTTAAAAAACACCTTTTCCACAGCGTAACTCTTTTGTTTCTGGTTCAAATAAGTTTTTGGTTTCATTTTTGAATTCTGCAGGAAAAAGTACATCGATTGGCTATTTTGGATTTTTCTTTAAATACAAGGAAGCTCAAAAATGAGCCCCTGTTCAGTCCTCGTTGGAAGACCCTGTACCTAGCAGGATAGCGAACAAATATATAATTCTATTTTCTGGGTTTACGTACCTTACATAAGTGATATTATTATTATTAGATATTACTATTATTATTGGTTGTATGTCAATAAAATAAAGTTTTTAGTAATATTAGCCTACATATAAGTTTAGAAATTTAACCGTATCAATAAATTGCATTTTAACGAACAAATTCCATAAAAACCACTTTTGGGTCTACGTACCTTACGTAGGTAAGTCAAAAACTGTTAAAGTAGGGTTTTCACTGACAGAAAAATTCAATCCCTAGCTAAATTGAAGTTTTTAACTTTATGTTAGCCCACATACAACGTTAGGAATGTAACTGTATCATAACCAACAAATTCTATAAAAACCGTATTTGGGTCTTCGTACCTTACGTAAGTCAAAAACTGTTAAATTATAGTTTCCATTGACAGAAAAATTAAATCCCTGGCTATCTTAAAGCTTTTAACTTTATGTTAGCCTACATACCAGTTTAGAAATGTAACCGTATCATAGCCAACAAATTTTATAAAAACCATATTTAGGTCTACATACCTTACGTAAAACATATTATACGGGGATTTCCTTGACAGTAAATGTAATATCTGACTGAATTCAATTAGTTTATGTTGAACTGTAGATATTGTATTTTACCTATAGGTATAATCTGAACAAATAAAACAAATAAAATTCTGTTGTAAATATGAGTGACAGAATCCTATTTAACGTTGCGTTTCAGTTAATTTAGTATTTTCAAGGTTTGGATAATTATAATATTATATAGTTTTTAAATCTGTTTCGACACTTTATCTTTAAACCATATTAAAAAATGTTTATTATTACCTTCCTTAAATTATAATATTTATAAAACAAAACTTTCAAAAGAAATTATTATTAATATTATTATTTGGTAATATTAAAGTGGTAGAACCGATGAGACTATTGCATCAATTGTTTTAGAAGGAATCAGATGTATAATTTTCAAGTCCAGTCCTGGAATTCATGCCAACTTATATAAATTTAATAGACCAAAATTGACAGAGTGTCACGTGACTTTGCCTCCATCTTGCGAGAGTATTCAAAATTTTTACTATAGTTGGTCGTTGGTTGTGAACGTTATGTTTCGGTCGCACGGTGCCGGTTCATGTTGTCTTTGTGTGTGGCATAGGCAAATAGGTGGTACCTATTAAAGGCACTAACGGCTTCCAGATCTTAATTTTACATGTTTATGTGTTGCCTTTACCTTCAGGTGTTTTTAAAACTACCCATTCGGTCCAGTGGCGCAGCCAGAATGTTGTATTAGGGGGGGTTTTCAAAAAAAAGAACAGGATTTCAAAATTTTAAAAAGGGGTTTTTTTTTATTTGGTCGTTAATTTTAATACTGTAGGAAAATTTGTATGAATACAAATTCTGTATTTTTTAAATGAATACCTGTTTAAAGGCCGTTTAGACCAGGGTCGATAATTTTTGAAACCAAAAAAAATAATAGTAGAATGAAACCCATTGGAAAAGGAAGAGAATATTACAAAAATGAAAGGAAAAATAATTTACGGGCGATCCGAGGTCGGGAAGTGGAAGGGGGTGAGTTTTTAAGGGTAGAAAACGATTTATCTCGATTTTCGGCAAAACTACAAGTTCTATGGAAAAACGTGAAATGGCAAAGTTGTAGGTAATAAAAAGATCTACAACTTTTGTATTTACACTTTTTTCACATAGCCTCAAAATTTATGTGAAAAATTCAAATAACCAAGTTTTTGGTTTTTTATTTTTATCTTTTACAAGAAAAATATGATTTTTAATCGAAAATTCTCACGTCAAAATATCTGCTTTTTTAAAAAAGTCGGTGGGCTTTTTGTTCGTTGAAATCTCTACTTCCTGATGGTGTAAAAAAAAATATACATTACTATGGTAAATGTTCTCAAAAAATGCAAAGAAACGAAAAAAACTCGAATCCTAAATTTTTTTTTTAATTATTATGTACAATTTTGAGCTATTTATTAAAATTTATACTTTAATTACTCGAAAAAGTAACATTCCATGTTACATTGATAAACAAAAAAATTACAAATCCATAAAACATAAAGATCGCAAAAAATATGCGAGAATAGTTGTTCTAAATATAATTAAAGGTAGGATTTAAAGGGAATTTCATCACATTTACCATAGTAATGTATATCTTTTTTACACCATCAGAAAGTAGAGATTTTAACGAACAAAAAGTCCACCGACTTTTTTAAAAAAGCAGATATTTTGACGTGAGAATTTTCGATTGAAAATTAAGGTGCTTTTTCGATATTAAATCAAAATAAAGTGAAAAAATAAATATTTTAAATCAAAAAAATTACAGTGTGTTTGGGACATAAAAAGGTAACTTTTTACCAAATTTCGTGAAAAAAAAATTTTCTTAAGATAAAAATAAAAAACCAATAACTTGGTTATTTGAATTTTTCACATAAATTTTAAGGTTATATGAAAAAAGTGTAAATTGTAGATCTTTTTATTATCTACAACTTTGCCATTTAACGTTTTTCCATAGGACTTGTAGTTTTGCTGGAAATCAAGATAAATCATTTTCTACCCTTAAAAACTCATGCCTTTCCACTTCCCGACCTCGAATCGCCCGTAAATTATTTTTCCTTTCATTTTTGTTATATTCTCTTCCTTTTCCAATGGGTTTCATCCTACTATTACTATTTTTTTTTCACTTTTTACCATTTTCAAAGGCTTCAGCCCTGGTCTAAACCGTAAAAAACCATCTTAGTCTGGGCGTCTGGGGGGGGGGTTAATCCCTAAACCCCCCCCCTCGCTGCGCCACTGATTCGGTCTAATAAAATAATTTTGACACAAAAATACTTTTATCTTACAATAAAATAAAAACGTTTCCGTTCCTTACCTTTTCTTAACGTCCATCATAACTGATACTCTAGTCAGGCATTTTGGAGAAAAGCAATTGGTGGTGCAGATTAGTGCCTTCAAATTCGTCAGCGCTTTTAAAATTAGTTTATGCTTGTTTAGCTTATATAAAACGTATTGGTTAATGAATCCATTACATTCTTACATGGGAATCTCATGTAGATCATTTCGCGAAAAAGTGCGGTACTGCTTGTTTTGCCATATTTCAGCTTAAACAATTAAGCTTAATAAAAATAGAAACTCACTGATAAATGCGTACTCTTCGCTAGTCTATTGTCACCTTAATTATAATATCACTCTTTGGGGCAACTCAGTTGAGTCCAACAAAATATTCTTAGCCCAAAAACGAATAATTCGCCTAAAATATGTTCTACGGGTCACTGATAGTTGTAGACCAGTTTTCATTGAGAATGGGATCATGACATTCCCCTGTATTTATAGTTTTTGACTGTTGATGTATGTAAAAATAAACGAAAAAAAAATTGTTTCATACTCTTATTTTCATGATTATCCAACCAGAAATGCCAGCAATGGCAGATTTACAAATTTGCCGCAAGTAGGCTATCCAATTTTTGCCGTCCCTCAGTGGCGGCTCGTGACTTATTAACTTGGGGGTGCACCAAAAGCCCGCTGCAGGCGTGGCGAAAATTTTTTAAGACCACGCCCTAATTTGATCAATAATTTTTAGTAAATATTTAAAAAATTTATGATTACCTACTTATTTTATTGAAAATGAAATATGATAAAAAAAAAATAAAAAAGGCCAATTTATTGTTCATTAGTGGGTACATTGTTTAAAACTTATCAATAACAATAAAGTTCCTAGAGATCTACACTTTGTGGTCTGTGTCAAGTTAATTTCGGGTTTAGGTATTCCCTCAATTTTAATTTCAATTCGTCACTCGTTTCTTTGTGTATATGTATAATAATGTTTTTTTTTTTATTTCTGTAAGATAAAAAAAAAATTTGGGCAAAATTTGCCGCCCCCTAAAATCTGCCGCCCTAGGCTCCAGCCTACTCAGTCTACTGGCAAATCCATCACTGAATGCCAGTAAATTGGCAATAGTCGAACATAACCTTACAAAATTCGAACGGTCACCTGATTATGCAGGTACAATTTTATACAATAAATTACCAAACAAAATAAGACTACTAAGTGTATATTTAAACGAAAAATAAAGCATTTCCTGATTGGTTACTACTCAGTATCAGAATTTTTAAATGATATTATTATACTTTAGAGTACATGAAACCAAACAGTAATTATACATGACGTGTACATCCATCTTTGCTTCGGCTGGTACGAAATATATATTTTGATTTTGATTTTTGACTTTTTAAATTCACCTTTAAACATCAAGTCAATTTTATCATTATTGATTAAAATATATTTTTTTTTAATTTATTATAATATAATTATTAATAATTCTTATATTAATCAGTATTGAATATAATCACGTACACTTTAATTTAATAAGTTGGCAAAGTTAATTTTTTTCTTGGTGTCTTCTTAGTTGGGGCTTCATACTGGAGGCTGTAGCTTTTATATTTAAAACTATTCTTATTTCGCCCTGTAATTATTTTAAAACCTTTCTATGGACCCTTCGGTTTCTTACTTCATTCCTTTTACCTAAGAGAGTAATTAGGAGGATTATCGACCAGGTTAGGATTTAAATTATGAATAATAGTGTCACAACGGTCTTTTATTGCGACTGAGACTTCGTTTTAGTAGAAGTCTCTGGGATCGACTTTAGAGGAAAAGTAAATTTAAAGAAAGTAATTTATAAAAATAAAATCTATTAAACAAAATTATAAAATAAGGGTTGGTTTAGTTTTGAGTATTTACAATAAAAGGTTTTTTATTTTCTTGATGCTGGCCATTTGGTTTCAACCAGTGCCAAAAACCCCCCTATACACCCACACACACACCCTCACACTTATTTATTTTGCTCTTGGTAACTCTTCTCCCGACCAGCGGGCACATGTCGTACGTCATTTACTTATGACGGGATTTTAAGAACGACTGCTTATGTTTTGTTATCCAATGGTCAATGCTATATCTATCTTAGGTCAGCACAATTATTTTGCTCACTCCGTAGGTTAAACAAATTATGTTGACAACCAATTATAATGCAAGTTCAGTGAACAACAAAGTGTGTTTTAATCCCTTTTGTTTTAACGCGAGTTTTCCGGTTTAAAGAAAGATGATTTTACAATAAATTAAATAAAACACCAAATTTATCAAACAAGTAAATTACCAAATTTCGTATTTTGATAATAGTATAAATGGAGAAAAAAAATTTTGATAACATCACTTCCAGTTTTGATATAGTGTGTTTCACTATTTTCGCTTGTGTGATGGAGTGTCAAATCATCTAAAGTACAAAAGGGTAAAATATTTTATTGGAATCTGGCTACAAATACTCTTTTAAAAGAGAGAACAAAAATTCTACGGAATTTTTGTTCCTGCAAGAATAAATAACCTGTACTGTTAGTGTAACTACTTCGTCAAAAAAAAATTGTTCACCGTACTACTCGTCAGTGTGTCCCCAATGTTGCCGTCATTGATATAAGTATCTGTCGAGATAAATCTAAAAAAAGGTGAAGAGAAGAATTTGTGCATGTTACATAAATTTTCAAGTAAGAAATGGCCCCCCTTAGGGATTCCACCAACTTTACACAATCCATGTATATATCGGCAGCACGTCCACGGAAAGCATCATTCCTGTTGTTTTTGCATTGCTTGCAGATAAAACTGAGAGAATCTACGAACGATTATTTATATTAATTCAACAATAAATTCCAAAGTGGGCACCAAAAAATTTCAAAATCGACTACAAATTAGCAGCAATTCGTAACTTTCGCTTCAACCAGTGATAAGGCGAAAAGTGGAAGAAATAGGACTTACCAATGGGTATAGGGAAAATGAAGTAATTCGCTGACATAATATAAGAATATGTACTGCTTTATCACAATATACCGCACGAAAAATTATGATTGGTTACATATCATGGAAAATGCACCGAGCTACAAAATACAAATTTTCAATGATGAATGTTATTTTAATTATTAACCAGGGATGGGAAAATTACATAATCTTAACATAGTATAAAACAAAGTCGCTGTCGCCCGTCTGTCTCCTTATGTGCGTAAATCTTTAAAACTACGCAACGGATTTTGAAGCGGTTTTTTTTAATAGATAGAGTGATTCAAGGGGAAGGTTTTTATGTATAACTAGCGACCCGGCTTCGCACGGGTGCAATTTCAGAAAGTGGCATGTCGGGTACTAATATATTGGGTTTGTTCGGGTTTATATTTATACCAGCGGGTTGCAACGCATGCCGGGTACACGCTAGTAAAATATATGTGGGTGTGCTTTGATAAAAGACACAGAACAACAAATTGTCTCGATGCCTCAATAGCAAAATTTCCAAAAGAAATCCTAATCTTCCTTAACTCAACTAATAAGTGTATTGAATGAAGTAAGTTATTACAATTGTCAATTGCAGATCCAATTACATATGACGAAGACAAAATTGTTATTATTAGGTGAAATAATAAAAATACAGTTAATGATTAAGTATATTAATAATCAAATTATGATCGGTAGATGTTTAAGAAATGTATCATATGTTGTAAAAATGCAATAATCTTGTATGTGTTTTGCATTTATTTTACTTTTTGTTTATTAGCGCAATTATAGCAGCTAAATAATTTTACTTGACAAAAGAAAAGTCCATAAGAAAGAAGGGGTTAAGTAAAAATTTATCCCAAGGGGCCTGCTAAACATCATTTAACCTGAAAATGGGCAGTACAGATATCAGTCGGTCGACTTGATTTCGTTTTAAACTTCATTTACGACAAAATGTATGTCATATAAGAACTTATTGTTTTAGATATAACAAACACCTATCGTATATTAACCGGTTGTTGTTTAAGAAACCAAGACCCCAGAAACATTTTTGAAAATAAAGTTTATTTTAAACAAGAAGAGAAACGAAAGGAATACTGCCCTCCTAGTGAAAAGCGCAGCAACTTCCTGACGTTAGTTTTGAGAAAAACGCAAAAAACGTTTTTTCGCTAGTATTTTTTTATAAACGAATATTTTTAATTTTTTCTTTTACCAGATTGATAAAAAAATATAAAACAAATTTTTTGATATAGGTTTCAATGAATTTGGACCGTAAATAATTTTTTTATTGAGCATACTGCGTTTTTGTTTAGTATTTCTTAGAGCTTTGCATTAGCGTTGCTTAACAACAACGAAGTATGCCATATTTACTAGTGTAAAATATACTGCGGTTTCCACTAGAAAACCATGAGCCGCAATGTGCTTTGCTTCTAAGATAAAACGCAGCATTTAATGGGCATCAGTAAAATGCTGCATTCTTGACTAGAAAAATCAGATGCTGCGATTTTCTTTAAAAAAGCATTACGTTTTGCAGAAACTGCATATTTATAAGGCGTTTTTTGTCTTAATTTTTTATTTTTTTTCAACAATAATTTTTTTAAAGATAGAGAATTGTATTCTACACAATAATATGTAAAAATCTCCAAATCGAAAATTTTGGAAGTTACTGCGTTCTCCACTAGGAGGGCAAAACAGGTCATAATGCATAATGTCAAAAGCAATAAATCAAACCTAAGGATGCGTTTGTTTTTTATTACAATAATATCTGAACTCTTCATCTCTAAACATCATGCCGATCTAACGACATACTTATATGTTATCCGCAAAGACAACATCAACATAAAATAGTTCTTATAGGTGCAGTTTATTACCGTTCTCAAACTTAACATCCCGTCTACGATATACCAACCTATAAACGAAATTTACCTTTGCACTTGGCGGTTATTAAAGTACTTTGTATCATTTCTGCTGTTTAATAATGCCACATGTTCGTGGCAGTGTTAAATATAATGCAATATTCGAGTGCGCAACAGCCGTTTGGACTCAACGTGAAAATGCCATTGTAAATTACTAATATTATAGCGCTTGAGGGGCAAAAGTTTTTGGAGCTGTGCTAAAACAGAATGGTTTTTAGTAGAGTTTTATTTAAAGTATGTTAGAATAGAATAGGTTTTGTTTTCAAATTATTCAAATCATTGTCAATAAGCACAATATATAGGTCTTCTCTTTAAATAAGATCTCGCTGTTGTAGTTTAGACCCCTTTGCGAAGCAAACCAAGACATTCACCTTTAATTTTTACACCCGCGGAATCATTACAAAAGTTGAATTTATAATCAAACAAGAAATTAACATTTCCCATATGCCACGTGCTGGTTACAGTAGAAATTCTCCGGGAACTAAAATTTTATTATTTAAGTTTTTTTTAAATCAATTAATTTTTGCACCAAATGTGTGTGATTTGACCCCCGGGATAACTGGGCCGTATAAAGCCTGGTACCCCAACAGAATTTTACTTTAAACCAAAAGATGCTTCGTCTTTTGTAAAAAACAACATTTTTCTTTCAATTTCACTCCGATACTTTCACATGTTTCTGATAGGGCTTAATAAAACTCATGATTTTTCAGTAGGTACTGTAATAATGAATTTTACAGATAAGTTTTTTAAGACTCCCTAAATTTTTTGAATTTTTTTTTTAGTCCCCTCATTTTCCGCACGGCACAGTGTGCTTTTGCACTAACGCTCATTTCTTCAGTATGCTGGAGTCTTCATTTTCGGTCTTTTGACTACTCAATTTTACACCTCTTGTACACCATTAAAAGCTCCATTACGGCTCAATCTCACTATTATTTTCTCTTTTGCTAAAAACATCAGCATTTTACCTTTAACTTTGTTTTCCTGATGATGAGTGTTTCTACACTCGAAACATGTAGATGTGATCCTAGGTTCGCCTAGTTTTTCGAACAATAAAATTTGTGGAGAAAGACTTCGTGCTATTCTTTTTTCTATATAATTTAACTCCACTTTGAGTATGGACTACTTCTTCAAAAAGAAATTAACAGCCAAATTACTTGTTTATAAAAAATATTACTTTAATTAATTTCTTTTAATATTTATTAATTGTGTTACATGGCGGAAGGAAATATTGTTTTTTCCAACGGTATCTCTTGTGCTACCCCCTATATTAATGTAGTAAAGGGGCGCACGTGCACCGGGAGCTTGTTGCAGTGGAGAAAATTAAACTAAAGGTCAACTACGCAATAAGCAACTATATGTTTCTCCTTTTGAGTTGAGCGTAATAAAACAATCAGTTTTAAAACATATTCTATTGCCAAACGATTTTCGGTAATAAATACTATACATCGCAGTTTTTAAACTGGGACAGTGTGTAAGAGTGGGTTAGCTATAAGTTAATAACGGTATAGAGCGAGAGAAGGGTAGTATGCACATATATTCGCGATAATGTTTTTTTTACATGGTAACGGCAAACGGGGGGGGGGGGGGGGTAGTCGATCTCGACTGTATTAAAGGTACGGAAAAGATAAGGCCCGCTCGGTTACAGGCTTGCAGCCACAACAAACGGACGCTTTTAGTTTTTGGTATCGGACTAAAGGAAGATTTGCGGTGAGCTACTTGCGATTGCGTGCGCGGTAAACTAACGTTAACGAAATCGGTAAAAGTTCCAGATAATCGGTAACATGGCATTGGTCAGTAGCGGTTTAGTAGCAAGTCGATTGCCTTACGCATGCATGACTAAAGATACCTTTCACGGACATTTTGGCGTGTAAAACAGAGACAGTAACATGTATAAGTATGTGGGTGACAGAGATGTCAATAGGTGTGTGTGTGTAAGACAGAGAAAGAACGGTCCGGTATATGCTAAAACGAAGCAAAACCCATTGGTTTAGAAGCTTACAGTGATCCGATCTTGTAAAGGTAAATCAAAGAAACGGAATTTATATTAACAGTGGTGCGGCAAATGTGTGTGAGAAAGACAAAACAGTGTATGTGAGAGGTATATATACTATACAGATTTACCAAAACGTATAGCTGAATATGTCGACGAAGGTGTCGAAAGGAGTCGGCGGGCTTACAGTCAAGACGATGGTCCCTACTGTTGGCGACTACTCGGCAGGTCCCGGAGTTGGTCGGTGCTCTGTAGTAGGTCTAACTGGCTGGTCGGCTCCTGGGTCGTAGCTGGGCTGTCGGCTGGCTGATCTTTGAGAACTCGAAGTTCTGAACTAGTACGAATCGCAAAAGCTTAAATAGGTCCGGCGAGGTAGCTTGACAATCACTTGTCCCATAGTAACCTGCGTAACTCGGTATTGCGCCGCGGCATGCAGGAATTACTGCACTCGCTTATGCATCGCGATAATGCCTATTAGAGCTAAGTGGTGTTCTGGAAAAATATGAAAAGCGTTTTTCCGATATTTCGCAACGGAAAACTTTATAAATTCGAAAAGTATAAAATTTACCGAATATTTACCCACAGCAATGTACGTTGTAGCATGAAAAATAAAAAAGCTAATAACGAACACGCCTATTAACCTTTTAATAAATATAGTTTAAAAAACTAAAAACACCCTTAATTAATTAATCAAACTAAAAAGCGGAAAATAAATATAGTTTAAAATAGTTCTTGAAATTCTTAATATAGGCAGAAAATAATAATCAACGATAAACATTAGTATTATAGTGAAAAAAGCTATATTAAGAATTTCAAGAATTACTTTAAACTATATTTATTTTCCGCTTTTTAGTTTGATTAATTATTAAAGCGTATTTGTTAGTTTTTTAAAATTTTATTTATTTTTCATTTTTTAGTTTGAGTTATTGCTAAGAAATTTTTTTTTTTTGAGTAGAGAGAGTCATACAGAGATCCGGAGTAGAGATGGAATACTGTAACTAATTAAACAATGACTTTTTGAAATGGCTTGATTTAAAGCAGTGGAGCCATTTTTTTTAAATGGCCAGATTCAAAGCATTGGATCCATTTTTTTCCACAATATAGACTTTATTGTCCTTCTTCAACAGTTGCTCTAGCAGTATTTTTCCATGGTTGCTATCGTTAACCGTTGTAATCTGTCAAGCCATTAATATTTACTGCTGTGTAAACAGTTTCGAACATTGATTTAGAAAACATTTAAAGATTTCTATATTGTCAGTATTATCAACAATGCTTAGTGATGTTATATTATTTGCGACCAAGTGATATTGACGATTCTTATGGATTATAATTTCGGAATCGAATCATTTCATCTAATGCTACACTGTTACATGGGGTTTAACCTGTCAACTTTGAGCAGTCAAGTTCTTCAATACGAATACCGCCCATAGATCTGCACCGACTAAGTGCTACATAAGCTTGTCCAGCAGCGAACAGTCGAGAGCCCAGATAAATGACTGCAAGATCAACTGTTCAACCCGAACAAACCCGAACAAACCCACGCCTGGTGAGTTCGTTGTATCGCGTCGACTAGACTTGCGCTTTGCCCGCTCGGCCAACGGACCAACGCATACGGTAAGCTCCATCTCTCTCACTCTCATACAAAGGATCTGTAAGAAAATTATTTAATTCCTGCGATCCTGATCAGGATAATGAGATAAACTTATCAAATTATTGTATTGTCAGCGGTTCTTGATAAGTCTACAAAATTTTAATTAAATCTGACCGTTTAAAGTGGGTCAAAATTGGTTTTAAAGAAGTCGGTTACAAACAAACATACAGGTGAAGCTAATAAAAGCGTGTCAAAAAAAATACAAAACATTCGGTAAAAATATTAAAAACCTCGGAAAAATTATTGGTTTTTGAATTCAAAGCTATTTAGATATTTAGTAAAAAATATAGGTGTTTTAAAAATGATTGAAATTTACACTGCATTTAATGATCAAATACTCTTAATTAATGCTATTTATAGACCTCCCTCTACCTGTATTAATATGTTTAATGAAAATCTTCAAGAATTTCTAGAGACTGTTAAAAATTGCGATATTCATGTTATAGTTGGGGATATTAATATAAACATTTTAGAAACTAACTTACCAGCACAAAATTATTTAAATATTATGGCGGGATATGGGTTTCTATCAGCAATTAATGACTTTACAAGGATACAAAATAGTTCAGGTTCATGCATAGACCACATTTTTGTCAGGGATAAAACAAGCTCAAATCAATCTGTTTCTTTTATATACGAAACTTCAGTTACAAACCATTATAGTACATTATTGGAAGTTCTTACGGTAAAGGATAACAATTCTAATATTAAAACTAAAGAGATTTTAGATAGAAATAAATTTGTGTCCTTGGTTAAAAATGAACATTGGGAGGATGTTTATGCAAATAGAGACGTAAACAAAGCAACCAATCTACTGCACTCAAAATTGGGTAATTTCATTAATCTATCTACATATAAAATGACGGTAAAATATAATGAAATTAAAAGAAAGGAATGGATAACTAATGGTCTTATAAAATCAATAAATAAAAAACAACAACTATACAAAAACATGAAACAATGTCCAACCGAGGAGAACACAACAGCATATAGGCAATATAAAAATAGACTGGGTATATTGATTGATATAACAAAGAAAAATTACTATCAAAATTTGATCGGCGAAAATCAACAAGACTCTGTGAATTTATGGAAAGTTGTTAATTCGATAACTAACCAAAAAACCAAAGATAAAACGGATCATCTCGAAATAAAAAAGCACAATGGGACTATTGTGACCGACCAAAAACAAATTGCAGATTTGTTTGTGAAACATTTTACTAATATTGGCAAAAAATTGGCGGATAAAATTAAAATAGAAAATAATATTACCCCAGATTTAAAAATGGCTCAACCAAATTCTCTGGTCCTTCTTCCAACTGATATTAATGAGGTAAATAAGGTTATCAAAAATTTAAAAAACAATAAAGCTCCAGGAATAGATAATTTAAAATCAGAAATTTTAAAATTAGTTAACAAGGAAATATCTCCCCCTCTAGTTCATATTTACAATTTATCTATAGAGAGCGGGCAATATCCTGAGCAGCCCTCGTGAGGCCATTGTTTAAAAGCGGTAACCAGTCTGATGTTGGCAATTATCGACCTATCTCTCTGATTCCAGCTTGAGCCAAAATTTTTAAAAAGCTTTTAAAAACACGTATATCTGATTACCTCAAAAAATACAAAATTTTGTCAGAGAAACAGTTCGGGTTTAGGGAGGGCCGGTCGACACAGGATGCGATAACCGATCTAACAACAAAAGTATGTAAATTTATTGATAAAAAAAGACCGGCATGTTGCATCTTTGTCGATCTGGCTAAAGCTTTTGATACTGTTGACCACGGATTGTTGCTTCGTGTATTGGAGGGAATTGGTTTTAGAGGTACTACGTATGAGCTTATGAATAGTTATTTAAGTGGCAGAAAACAGTGTGTACAAATTAATAACTGCGTCAGTGACATGCAAATTATAGAATACGGAGTACCTCAAGGCACTGTCCTGGGACCGATTCTTTTTAATATATATTTGAACGAACTGTTTTCACTGGAGGTTTCCGGTGATATTATGAGTTTTGCTGACGATACGGCCGTGCTTTATAATGACGTGTGTTGGGCTTCTTTACGGAACAAAATCGAAAAAGATTTTAAAACTATATATGACTGGTTCAGTAGCCGCCTACTTACAGTTAACTTTGATAAAACGTTTTGTGTTCCCTTTACATCTTACTCTAAGTATCTTCCTTCTTATGACACTATTAAAATTACGTGTAATAACAACTCCCAAATTAAATTCAAAATATTAAATAAAATAAAATATCTCGGCATCATAATTGATAGTGGCCTTAAGTGGGAAATTCAAATAAATAGTACGGTCAAAAAAATAAGATTCATTCTGTACAAAATGAGACATCTTTCAAAAATCTTAGATACCAAGCAACTAAAAATTCTTTACTACTCCCTAATACAAAGCCATTTAACTTATGGAATTATAGCTTGGGGCGCGGCAAGCAAGATTCATGTATATAATTTGGAAGTTATCCAAAAATCGGTTCTTAAAATAATTTTCAAAAAACCTTTTACTTATCCTTCCAATATTCTTTATTCAGAGAGTGGTATATTTGACATTAGGCAGCTTTACTTCTTAGCATGCGTTTCCAGACAATTCATTTTCAAAAATGAGTTGCTTGGGATAGAACATGATTATAACACAAGATATAGCAGCCGGTCAAATTTTGTACCTCGGACAGAAAAATCAATCTTACAGAGAAACTTTTATTATCTGGGTCCCAAGTTATTTAATATTATACCTTCGGAAATTAAAAATGTAACCCATTTTCCATTATTTAAAATAAATATAAAAAAATGGATACTTTCATTGCCTAGATATCAGATACACCAATATATTGATTTTAAAAACCTGTACCATATGGTCTAATTAATGGACTGCTATCGTTTGTATTTGATATGTATACGTATAATTTATTGTTGAATGCAATTTGAATGCGTGAGCTGACTCTCTGCTCTGTATAGTGTATGTGTACAGTATATCAAGAATGTGCTATTTTGTTGCTAGGTTCTAGTTTGAACGATTTTGGTTTGGGTTGGTAACCTTGATAGGGTTTATCAGGCTTATTCCTTTTATATTAGTTCGTTCATGGTGTTTATGATTAATTTTTTAATGTTCATGTTATAAATTAAAACGTACCCACGCACAGCGTAGCCTTTAGTGGGTTTAGTTTTTATTTATCTCTCTTAAAGTATATTATTTAAGTCTTTATGTATTATTATTATTGTATACTGAGAAATAAATAAAATTTGAATTGAATTAAATTCATTTGTTGAATTATGTAATTTAAAAATATGCCGTTTCTCAAATTTTAACTGGTTAAAGCTAGCTGTGAAAATACATATTGTTTTTCCAAAGTCAGTGTGATGACATTCCAATCATTCCATACGGCATACAATGGTCGGTCTCTTTGATACTGTTTACCGCCGGTTGGAATGTCATCACGCTGACTTTGGATACATTATACCATATCTGCGAGTTTGTATTACGACCTAGGTAAAGACAAGATAGATATAAAAACATCATTATGGATGCAGTTTATTACCTCTTTCTAATTAAATGTTCCGTTCGCGATAGACCCACCTATAAACGAAATTTAACTTTGCACTTAGCAGTTATTAAATTACTTTGTAGCATTTCTGCTATTTCATAATGCATATATGTCTGTGGCAACGTTATACAGGGTGTCTCACGGTGATCGTCTATTAGAATATTTCGGAAAGTAATGCAATCTTAATCCTGCAAATTTGGATAGTGTAGTTTTTGAGCAAGCTCTCTTCAGATGAAATAACAGCGACCAAATGCGACTTCCGGTTGTACCGAAATATATATATATATATACAGGGTGTCCCAAAAGTAATGGGACACAGAGCAACAGCAAAGTAAAATAATACGATTTTTTTAACTTGCCTTTCCCAAAATTCATAACAACCAAGATACATTGTGTCAAAGTTTTAATTTTGTTTTCGTTTCTTTGCGATTATTTCTTAACGAAACGACATAGCAGCACAAAATTAAGGATTTTAAGGGTTTTTTGAGGTGAAGAATTCAAAACTATTTATAGTTTTTGTGTAACCAGTAGAGGGCGCTGCCTACGACATGGCACACTCTTTTAGCTGGCATAACTTTGTTTAGGCTTCTTATATCGATCCGACTAATAAAAAAATAAGTTTCTTTGCTTCTTTTACATAAAAAACGTATACCTTATTAAAGTCGCTAGGAGAAACCATTTTCGAGATAATCGCATTCGATATTTTTAATGCAAGAATGCTAAAATATTTAAAATAATTGTGTATTCGTTTTAGTATTATTTATCACAGCTGGCCTTGATTAAAAATAACGATGTTTCTAAGGCAACAACATGTTACAAAAAGTATCATCTGTCAAAATTATAATTTTCTACGTACAATACGTAGATATTATAAATTTTTTATTAATGCCTTGACATAATTTATTTTCCAATGCGCAAATGTGCGAAATTATCTAAATGAACAGTTCCCTCAACGGTGGTTAGGCCGTGGTGGCCCCTTGCCTTGGCCGGCGCGAAGTCCGGATTTTAATCCAATAAACTTCTGCATTTAGGGTTGTTTGAAAACCAATGTTTATAATGAGTTATCATAAGTTAAATCAAAAAATTATAAATTCCTATAATCTTCTCAGAAATGATGAAGATATCTTGTTTAAAGTCCGACAGTATTTTGTAAAACGTATAGTGAAATGTATTGAGGTCAATGGTGGCCATTTTGAACAATTGTTATCACGACGTTACCATTTTTATTTTTAACTATTTTGTTACTTTTAAATGTTATTAAATTAAGTAGGTACTTAATAAAATTTTTGATTACAATAAAATTAGTAATTTCAAATACGAAAAAACGTTTTTATTAGAAACAAATAGTTAACCTTAAGTATCTACATTAACTTTGACACTCTTAGCAAATGTAGTTGATTTACAATCATTTTAAATCAGAAATTCACCGTTGCTCGATTTTCCGTTGCTTTTGGACCACGTACTTAGTTGCAATTGGACATATGAAATGCGATTATCTCGAAAATGGTTGCTCCTAGCTACTTCAATAAGTTATACGGTTTTGATGTAAAAGAGGTGGAGTAACTTATTTTTTAATAGTCGGATCGATATAAAAAGCCTAAACAAAGTTATGCCAGCTAAAAGGAGTGGGCCATGCCGTAGGCAGCGCCCTCTACTGGTTACACAAAAACTCTGGATAATTTTGAATTCCTCACCTCAAAAAATCCCAAAATCTTTAATTTTGTGCTGCTATGTCGTTTCGTTAAGAAATAATCGCAAAAAAATGACAACAAAATTGAAACTTGGTTGTTATCAATTTTGGGATAAGGCAAGTTTAAATAAATCGCATTATTTCGCCTTAAAGAGTCTGCTGTTGCTCTGTGTCCCATTACTTTTGGGACATTCTGTATATATAGCACCTTGTATAATATTTTATTTTCATGTTCCTTTCTTTATATCCAGTAAATTTTATTATAAGTTTTTGTATGCTACTCTTTCCGTTTCTGAGAAAAAAAATTGTTTTTCTCAACTGTTGATCTTTGGAAGTTCGGGATGACGAAAAACTTTAAGCCCAACTTCTAATTGTTAAACTAATGTTCTTTTTATTCCTCCCAAACTAAAATTTTATAATTATAAGTACAATATATTTCCTGTAAAAAAATTTTTAATGTTTTAAAAATTGGTAGTAATTTTTTTAATTTTTTTAACAAATACTGTAATAAAATATTCCTATATAATATTATATTACCTTTTACTTTTAAATTCAATTTAACTTTGAAAGTTGCATAGCATATATTAATATTATTCATATTTTGTGGTATGTGCCTATATTAAGAATTTACTTTTATATCGGGATTATAGTAAAAGGAAAGATATTTTGTTTTATAAATATTATAATATTAATTGTTAATAAATTGTTAGAGAATCCATTTTATAAAATTTTAAAATCTGCTTTAATTTTGTATTTAAGTTTATAAGAATTACCCATCGCAATTTATACTAAATAAAAATGAATCATTAACATGGTTAAATATTTAAACAATTTGGACATAAAATTGTTCTTTTGAATATCTTTCTTCTTTGTGTCATATACCTATATTATACATGTTTTTGTATTTTTATTCTTTGTATATATTGTTCCTATACACAATATACAGTGTGATTCACGGCAGCAGGCATAATAGGCTTTGAACTTTTAAAATATTATATTTTGACGTTGGTATCACTTCCGGTTATACCGGATGTAATGGCCAACTTTGGTATTTCAAATGGAATACCAGATATATTTTAGCATTTTTGCATACTCTATTATTGAATCCTAAGTAACTTTTGTTATGATGCATATCTAACCGAGATATGAATAATTATAAAATGCATTTTTTATGTAAAAATCTTACCGAGAAGAAACTTCAGTACTTATGAAATTAATAAAGTTAAACATTTAAAATTTTGTAGGTTTTTAACTAAAACATAGAACTTTAGACTACATTACTTAGATTTCATGCTTTGCATACAGGAGGTTTTAAAAGTGTGCCAATGTGGCCATTTACATAAATGTGCATACGTCAATTTTTGCAAATGGAACACCCTGTCTTTATCTTAGTAATGTGTAGAGAATCAAAGTTCCTATCTAAATGTTTAATATGTCAGTATCAATATTTCTAGTCGTTTGGAAATTATGAGCAATTTAAAAAAAATCCTAAAATATGTGACTGTGTAAGTTCATAAGACATTATTTGTGTAAAGTAGGCTATGACTGAAATGGTTTAATAGTTGACACTCACCAAGGCCTGTTCTCATATTCTAGTTTACTTAGGTAGTTAAAATTACTTTCATTCTTTATAATCTAAAGAATGGCAAATATTAATTATTCTAATAACGATTTTTTAAATTTATTGTATATTTATAGAGAACGTCTACGAATAATAAGCAGAACATGCAGAGTCTTTAAGGTGGGAGTATCAACATGCTTGCCAACCTATAACCTATGTCGCGTAGATTTATTTATGTTTTCTAGCTTTTATACAAAATTTAAAGAAAATCAGTATCGACTTGATATTCTATAGGTAATAATTGACATATTTAATTAATATCAAGGAATTGCATAACTTATTTTAGGAGAATTGTATATCGAAAAATACCGGGTAAGATTTTTTTTTAACATTATTACCTCATTGTCACTCATTGTTCTTTCACTATACAATTCTCCCAAAATTAGCAATGAAATAAATTAATATTTTTGTAATATATCAGATACTACCAAAATAATGTACCGACGATATTGATTTTCTTTAAATGTTAGTTATTAAAATAATAAACTCAAAAAATCAACGTGAAATAAGTTATAGGTTGGCAGTAGATTGAATGACGTTGAGAATTCAACCTTAATGCACACTTACTACCAATTAGGTATAAGCAATTTAGAAGATATGAGGTCAATTTTTTTGGTCATACAAAAGCCAAAAGGACATTTCCGATGCCTGTTCTGAACTCTAAGAAAAAGCAAATTACTGTTTTATGATATTTTTATGCCTATCCAGATGCGTCTATTCGATGTGCGGAAATGATCTGGGTTTTAACGTATTCTTCAATTTAAAGAATCCAACAAAAACATAAATTGCATTGTTATAAATGGAATACCCTTCAAGCTTTTTTGCCTTAGGATTATATAAAGTGAGTGGAAATTTGCGAAATGATGTTAGTTCAAACGCAAGAAGACGCTGATTTTTTAAAAAAGGTAATTTGGAATGACGAATTAAAATTTTCGCGGGAAGAAATTTTTAATTGAAATAATTAGCGTTTTTGGTCATCGGAAAATCCAAAATTTGTTAGAGAAAGAGGATGTCAACAGAAGTTTATTTTCTTAATTTTTTTTTATTAATTAACAATTAGTTTGCCTTTTCTATTTATGAGGAAAATTTGAATTTGGAAAAATATTTGGAAATTTTAAGACCAATTATTGACTTTCTTGAGAATTTACCATTGGAACTATATGGGAGTTGTTGGTATCAACTGGACCGTGTTCCAGCTCATTGTACCCATGCAGCTGGAAGATGTGACGGATAAGCTACGCTACACAGCACTTAGGCTACAGTTAATCCATTATGCATAAAATGCCTATTTAAAACCAGAAGAAAATCTAAATAAATTGACCAAAATACATAATATTAAAAGCTTAAGCTTGTAAAACAACACGATGGAAACTTAACGACATACATCCGCAAAGACAACATTGACATAAAAGCATTATTATAGTTGCAGTTTATTGTCGCTCTCAAATTAAACATCCCATTCGCGATAAAGCAACCTATTAACGAAATTTATCTTCACACTTAGCAGTAGTTATTAGTACTTTGTATCATTTCCACTGTTTAATATTGACCCATGTTGTGGTAGCTGTAAATATAACGCAATACTCGAGGATGCTACATCAATTCCGACTCATTAAGGAAACGCTACCAATTATATAATGGAACCGATTTATTATCAATCTTTTAGTTTTGTTGAAACACAGTCAGCCGCATTTTGCCATAGTCATATTTTTATTTGGACAGTGTTATCATAATATAACAATAGTTTAATGATAAAATAGTTTTGGACTTCCATTGTCTTTATTTATTTTAAATCGCAACGTTTCAACTGGTAAGTATATTCAGCTCCAGTCGTCTTCAAGTGAATACTAAATAAGTAAAATAACTACAAGACTATTTATTATACTAACTGAGTGCACTGAAGCATAACTAAGGTAGGTGCAGTCATGCGTTCAGTTGGCACGCGATCTTATCCTAAGATTTCATCTATCTAACAAAGATTTCCAAATATTTCTTATGTCTAAGGATGGTTTACTAAAGCAGCCTGGGCTCTGGTGAACAGCAGCAGCTTCCTTGAACTTTCTTTTCCTCCAGTGTGGTTTCTTATGTAGGATTTCAGCTTCTGACCACATGATGTGGTGACCATATTTCCAGGCATGGTCAGCTGCACCTAACTTTTCGGTCTCTCCTTTTAACGTATTGTTTTTATGTTTTTTAATTCTTGTTTCTAGTGGTCTTAATGTCTCACCTATATAAGATTGGCCGGACTCGCAGGGAATCTGGTAGACGCAGTTTTTTCTATCTTTTTGACTTGTAGGCTTTGTCTTCGTCAAGTGGCTTCACAGGGTGTCCCTCGAGTTGAATACGGTGTTGATGTTATATCGTTGTCCTAGTCTAATTATTTTCTCAGACACTCCTTTGACATACGGAATATTGAGTGTTGGTTGTGCCTCTCTGTTTGCTTCTTGCGCGTTGGGTCGATTCTTCCGATTTTCCAACATTGTGTCAACTCATTTTTGTTGAGGTCGGTCTTGATGTGGTGAGTTCCTTTAAGTGCTTCTTTCGAGTTACATATTGTAATTGCTCTATCCACGAGGGTTTTAACTATGCCATGTTTCGTATTGTTTGAGTGATTTGATGTAAAATTGAGATTCTGACCTGTATGCGTAGGTTTTCTGTATACTGAAGTTTGGATGCTGTTGCCATGTTTCTTCACATTGACATCTAGGAACGGTAATTGGTTATTTTCTTCTTTCTCCATGGTGAATTTGATTGTTGGTGTTAAGCTATTGAGGTGATTTAGAAAACCCCTTAGTTCGTCATCGGTTCCATTCCAAATAATGAAGGTGTCATCCACATTTATCTCAGCCACATTTTTGGTTTCTTTTTTGGCTGTTCCATTGCTTTGGATTCAAACCATTCCATGTATATGTTGGCGATTATTGGCGATTATTGGCGATTATTGGTTATTATTGGCGAGAGAGATGAGCCCATCGGTAGTCCGTTTACTTTGTTAAAGAATCTATCCTTTTCTTGAAAGTAGGAATTGTTGAGGCAGCATTCTAATAGTTCCAAGATAGCATTTGAGAATTTATACCACTGGGCCTGACGGCCTCGTGGTATAAATCTTTCTCGCGTGACTTATTTTCAACATAACACACTAGTACCATAAATAACTATTATTTTTAAGTAGAAACACTGGCACTGTCTTTCCTACGCCACACAATATATTATATTCCACGCTTACGCTCGAGCTAAAAGATATGAGTCATATGCATCTTCACAAGTGTTTACTGATAGCTCATTCACTATCGCGTCCAGAAGTGAGTTGTATGAGCGATTTACCCGATATGAAAGAAAGTACTGTCTACAAAGTTTATGGAATAACTTACGTACGTACCAGATTTAGGTAATAGCCTCACAATCTGTCGTCGCAGCAGCGCACAAAGCACAAATATGTTAAAATAACCGAATAGTATCCCTGAAGAAAAAGTACCGATTAAGTCACCTCGACGTTTTCTTTCAGGCAGTGTTCCTAGTCCAAGTACCCTTAAACGTTCTAAGTAAGTAAGTTGACAGAGTTCAGGACACGGCCGTGTTATTCTGAGCTGGGTTTGTGTAAGCGCGTGTATTTCACCAACAAAGTACGGGTCCAAACGGGCACAGCAAACTCCAAGATTGGTCACATGCAACATTTATTTAGTACAGACTTAATGTTTTGAATGTGGCGGACACCATGTAAACCACTAAGTTGAGATTTTATGTAGTTTTACCAATATGTGTAGCCTACTTGAGTGAAATATTTTGTGATTGTAGATCCGAGATATTTTTGTTGATGTACTGCTTTTATTGGATCACTATAGGGCATGTATTGCATATCAGAATTGTTATGCCCGATGTGGTGTATAGTACATTTATCAACCTTTAATAGCAGGATTCATTCGTTATAACATGTTTCGACTTCTTAGAACAAATTAATAATGTACTTGATGGTAGAACAGAAGAAAATAATGCAGATTTATTCAATGCAGAAAATGATGGAACTAGCAACAGGCCTATCAGCAAAACTGTACGAAAGCTTAAAAAAACGGAGGGAAGGTGATTAAACACTAAGAGCCTACTTTTCTTTTAAAGTTATGGCAAGGGTAAATAACGATAAGGAATTATCACGCAATGCTGGTTTTACCGACGAATGCGCCTTTACATTAAACAATGAACAAGAAGATCAAAATTGTAGCTATTGGAGTACAGAAAATGAACACAGATTTGTACAAACAAGAACCCAATACCCTCATAAGGTAAATGTTTGGGCGGGCATATTTTAAGATAGTATTATGGGACTTTTCTTGAACAAATTTAAGAAAATTTTTTTTTAATTAACTTGGACTTGCCATTAGACGAAGTTGATCCTGATTCTGAGAATAAAGAAAGTTGGTTTCAAATGGACGGTTGTCCTGCGCAAAATAGGATTAAATTACACCATAAATTGGTCAGCTAGGCCTCCTGATCTTTCATTAAACGACTTTTTCCTGTGGGGTCACATTAAACGTATAGTTTATAAAAATGTGAGTTATCAAAACTTAGAAGCAATAAAGATTGCAAATTCAGGGATCGTATGCAATCGAATTTTTGAGTACCAACATAATAATGTAAGAACTAAATTTTATGATCGTTGGCTTGGCAGTAAACAAAGGACTGTTTGAGCATCTGATTGAAAACATTAAGTTTCTATTTAAATTAATTGTTGTTTTAATAGGTGTTTTCTTCAAAAGCGTTGTTTTTCCATTTGCCTCCAAATGTGGAAATAAATAAAATTATGAATTGCTTTTATTGTGCTTTTTGTTACTTTTGATTACGTCTTTAAAATGTTTAGTGGCCTTTGATTTGTACTTTAATTGTATTTTAATTACTTTTGTGTGGCCAGTAAGTACCGACAATTATTATTATTCATTTGACCAAAAATTTACAGGTTAAAATTGTCTTTTTCTTTTCTTATACGTTAAATTATTATGGATCATAGTAATTATGTGCCTTGCGCGTTAGTTGATGTCATTGATAAATAATAAGTTTTATTTCATCTGAACGCCGTTTTTGTCGGAAACTTAGTTTTTGAAATTTTTCTTCTTAAAATGCCTGTTCGCAAAGGTTAGGTTTCTAATGTATAATTATTTTTTACAATATGTAGGTAATCCTTTTCGGTTTCAAGAAAAATAAGTAGAAATGATTTTTCTGCCTTAGCTAGGAATCTACACCCCTGGCAATATGCCATAGTCTTAAAAAATAACTTTCGTATTATTAGCCTTCAAAAATTAGCTATTTAAATTCAAAGGAACAAGCTGTTTTTAAATTTTTCCTAGTTTTTATCGATTTTTAATGATGTGTTTATTGTTAAACTATCTTAGTTTATTTCATAAAAGCAATGTAATTAAACATTAGACAGATAGCTGGAAATTTAGGAGAGTTACCACAGTTACTGGTTTCAGTCTACAAACTGTACCTAATCTCTTGTATTTAAAATAAAAACACTGGTTGAATTAGGTCCAGTTTAAGCTTAAATTCGAAGATATAAGAGGATAAAGTAACCCTGCATGCATTATTTTTGTGATTGAGTAATAGGATACATAGCAATCGTAGAAGCAAAAACAGTGATAAACTGGGTGTTTCTTTAACATTAAAATTAAAATACCACTTGAAAAAAGTATTTAACTTTATGATAACTTACATGCAAGTTTAGAGAGGTACAGGGCCGGATTAACCACTAGGCCAAATAGGCCATGGCCTAAGGCGCCACGAACGGGCTTTTTTAATGAATTTCAGTGTACCTATAATAATTATTATTTTATACATTTAAATCACTATTTAAACTATGGCATAATTGCTAATTATGATACCTATAAAGTATAAAGAACATTCCACATTCCAATCTAAACAAAAATATTCTTAATTAAAGTATTGACTGGTTATCAGATCTTGTGAAATCAACTTCCTTCGACGACATTATTCAAAATTTCTCGAGTAAAAAATGTCGAAAAAAACATTTCTAGTATCTCAATACTCTTAAAAATATGTGTGTGCTTTAGTTTATATCATTTTGTGTATTTATAAGGAACCAATCTACCAATATCATTTGATTATTAGCGCTGAATTTGTGTTTTTATGTGTTTTATATTTTTGTATCCTAATTAGCTGGATTAGTCGATTAGTTTTTTTGAACTTTGGAAACTACCAAACTCTTATTAAGTTATGATATTTTGAGTTAATTGTTTTATTCATTTCACATTTTGTAAACATTATTCATTATTGTTAAGTTGCAAGGGCGTCCGAAGGGGGGGGGGGGGGGCAAGGGGGTGCGCTTGCCCCCCCCCCCCTGGCCCAAGTAGATTTGAGATATTTTATTTAACTGGAATATACATATTTATTGAGATACAATTCAATTGACAAAATTGGTAAAACGAACTCTTGTTGCATAAAATGAAATGTGGAATTCAAAAATCTTCACGAAATAGCGAAGGAAAAATATTAGAATAGAATAAATAAAGCTTTATTTTAATTTACACAGCTAGTCATAATAGCAATATACAAATAGACATACTATTGGTCTGGCAATTGCGATAGCAATTTGTTTACCTCCAACTACATGTACAGTCGAAAGATCATTCAGTACTCTCAGAAGAGTAAAAACCTGGATTCGCTCGACTATGACTAAGCACCGATTGGACGGTTTATGTATGATGAGTGTTCATCGCAAATTTGTAAAAGAAAAAAAAAGACATTTAATTGAAAATATTATTGATGAATTTGCAAAAGATTCAAGAAAATTAACATTTCTTTTCTCCAATAAATCTGAATAACTTATAAGTTTTTTGTTCTATTTTTTTTTTGTTATATTTGAACATTTTTAAATATTTTGTTTAGCTATTTTTTGTTATTTAATATAAGTATTAGGTGTTTTGCTCTATGCTTTTATTGAAGGTTTGTTGAAGTGCTAGAAACAAAAATAATTCCAATTATGATTTGCCCCCCTTGGAAAAGTTCCTTCGGACGCCCTTGTTAAGTTGTTTGTTTATACTTACTTCTATTTTTTGTTTTATAATTTTCCCTGAGTACTAACATATGTATTATACGATTATTACAATTAAATTAATCTATGAGTTTTTTCTTCAACAAAACGTGCAAATTTCCGTTTGAAAAACACATTTTTACGAGATTACGTTTAGGCACAAATTTGATCATCCGTATCATGACGCGCTCAATTTTTTAAAATCCATTTCGAAATTGAAAAAAATTTGTCTGGCCTAAGGCGTCAAACGACCTTAATTCGGCCCTGGAGAGGTAACCGTATAAATAAATAAGGAACAAATTCTATAAACAGCCTTTTTGGGTCTACGTAACTTACGACAACTGTTAAAGTAGGGTATTTATTGACAGAAAAAATTTAATCCGTGACTGAGTTTAAGTTTCTAAAAATATGTTAGGATATATATTTCGGTTAAAAAGGTAACTATATCAATGTAAGAATAAATCCAAATAATCCAATAGTAGGTATAGTATTCTCTTGTGTAGGAATAAGTAAAAACTTATAATATGAGTATTTCCTTGACAGTAAATTTATTATTTGCCTGATTTTAATTAGTTTGTGTTGAATTGTGGCTGTTTCTCCTATAGGTATAACCTGAACGTACAAAACTAAAAATTCTGCTGTAATTCGTTGTGTAATTATAATGTAATACTTATATAATTTTTACATCTATTTTGACACTTTATCTTTAACCCATATAAAAAGTCATGTTTGTCCCAGTTTGTTCATAAAATACTTATCGCTAATATTTATAACACAAAATTTTCAAAATAGATTATTATTATTATCATTGTTTGCTTGGCAATAGTAAGCGATAGAATCGATAAGACATAAATTATTTTGGAAGGTATCACATGTGTAATTTTCAAGTCCGGTCTTGTAATTTATAAAAAACTTATAAAAATTCAATATATTAGAATTGACACGTGCTTTGCGATTCTGGTCGCCTAGCGCGCTCCTGCACTAAACAGGCTACATATTATAAAAAATACATAACATTATTTTCAATTCATGTATCCTTAATGCGTCTTTTACGAAAAAAAAGGGTAGATTTTTTGTTTTTGTTTAATATGTAAAACAGGATTTGTTAGCTGCCTAGAGACTTTTAGCCTTAACATAAAAAATGCAAAGAGCGTTGAATGTTTTATACATCCAGTTTAATAAAAAATTAAGGTGTCTGTGTGTGTGCTAAGCTTAAAAAGTGCAAACAAAAGTTAAGTTTTATTGGTGAAATATAGTATATTAAAGTACACGTTTCATAAGAAGCGGTTTTAGCGCACGCGTCTATTTTAAAAAACGAGCCACAAAGTGGCGAGTTTTTTTATTGACACGTGCGCTAAAACGCCTTATGAAACATGTGCTTTATACATTTTTTTCTATTTTACCTTTTATAATCAAGAAAAATACATTTTAAAAAGAAAATAAATCCTTCAAATTTTTTAAATTTTTATGTCCAAATTTTATGTTGGTAATACTACTTTTTATCATAGTAGCCTCTGGACAACAAAAATTATCTTGCAAACTGTCATTTTTTGATTTATTGACCCATTTTCACCACGAGATTCTAAAGTTATTTTAGCGATATGAGATTTGAAATTGGACGGAATACGTTGTGTGATCCTTGTACATTCGGTACATATACAGAGTGTTCGGAAATTCGGGCGATTTTACTACTTTTTTTCGAATTTCAAAAGACGTGATTTTACGTCACGGCATTTCAATTTAGTATAGGGAAGATGGAAAATTCAAATAAAGTTGAAGTTAAAATCGACATTGAAAGGTTAGTAGATCGAATTTTGGATATGATTTGGCAGAAAATGATAGCTTGAAGCATCTTCAAAAGATTGATTTATAGATTTATGCAACCAACATACATGACTGTTATCCACACAGAATAAAAAAGTAAGTTATCAAGCTATTTTTCCTCTGCGAAAAATGGGTTTTTTTCGTAAATCACAATGGCCGCGCAAGTCAATGAAATAAAACATTTAAATGTTACCAACATCAAATAAAGAAAAAAACGCGTATCGACATAGCTTCATTACGATACGCAAATGCGTATCGTACAGAGCTTATTATGAACGTGAAATAGAAAAATACGTTTGTAGGCACGACTCACCGGTCAGATCCCCTAGCGCCCAACAGGGATGGGTATGCGCACAACCCTCTTGGTAATAAGGTTTTGCGTCTTTATCGACATCAATAATTCACTCCAGTATCGGGTTGGCACCATTTTTATTGTTATGTTTTCGCTGTGGATTTCTTGTATTCTTTACTATTAGGTTTTTCGTTTTGCTTCTTGTAAACAGCATAGCGAAGTAAAAATCTTTGTTGTTAAAGGAACGCTTCGCGAACAAATTGTACCATTTGTTTGAAGGTGGTAGACAATGAAGTAATATCAAAAAAATTACCCAGTCGGACTTCCATTGTCTTTATTTTGTTACTTAACACAACGTTTCGGTTAGTTAGTATCAGTGGCGTAGCTAGACTTGACGACGCCGGTTGGCAAGAGTTAACTGTGGCGCCTTAGGCCCCTTTCACACCATCAGGTTCGCCGGTCAGATTTTAAACCGGACAGAATCCCGAAGTAAATGAAACCTGAACCTGATAGTGTGAAGAGCTATATTTAAACGAATGGTCCATTACTTGTCCGGTTTACTTCAGGTTTAAAACCGGCCCGGCTAAGCCTGATAGTGTGAAAGAAGTGTTAGGCGTAGAGAAACAATTTTTTTTTTGGTCCATTTTTCCTCTTGTAAACGCCATCCGGGAACATACTGTAGAACTATGTATTATATTTTAATTTAACTCTGATTTCTGTAATATTTATAGTCGCATAATAATAAAATTCAAGTCAAATAATATTGATAAGAGTCAAAGTCAAGTCATATAATATTTTTATTTAGAGAAAGTACAAAAATCAGGACTTAAATTCTAACAAAAAGTCATTACCCCTCTTAACTTAGCGTACTAATATTCACTTAAAAATACCATTTCCTATAACTTATATAACTTATTATTAACTTATATTAGAGTAAAGTAGCTGTATGTGGAATACTGCCTAAAATGTGGAATACCTCCTTTGCGGCCAAACTAATATCGCCATCGCACTTCCAATAGCATAATCAGAAGGTCTTTTTATTATGTTTCACCACTACCAACACCATGGAGCATGTCGCGGCTGTCGTTTGCCAGTATTGGTTCAAACACAAGTTGTAACGGTCGCTATATTTTTGCACGTGTTTAAATAAACATCTAATGTGACTCTGTTTATAGAAATTTTCGCAAAATTGCTGTATAACTGTACAAGTAGGTAGTGGATGATTGTGAAATATTTAAAATATTTTATTAATATTTTGTTTTTAATGTTTTACAAACATTTTTTATAAATATTTAAAAGGTCGGTATTGTGGAATACTAAGTCTGTGGAATATTCCACATAAGGCTTCCTTGAAAATATTTTTCCCATTTCAGAAAATGCCTCTGAGAAATGTAAAAGAACACAAATGAACTGAAGAAATCATGAGAATGGCGGTACACACAAGTCTATTAATTCAGTAATAGAAACAAAAGAAGCTGAAAATTTCTGCTAAACCTCAAAAAAGAGTTTCATCTTAATCAAGCTCAGCCAAGGTGGTTAGTGTGATTGGGGGAAGACTCTGGGGTAGGCAAAAAGGATCGCGGTTGGTCTACTTGCCAGGTTTTCGGAACCTCCCCTCAATTACTACTACTACTAATCAAGCTCAGAATCTAACAAAAGTATTTCCTTGTAAAATTCTTCAGGCGATGAAGAAAACTTTCCGCTAGAAACTGATGACGCAATTTATCTTTTTTGTGCGTCATGTGCAAGTTATTCTTATTCTTACTAACTTTTATGTTCATTTATTGTTTTGTTTTTAGTAGGTATTTTATAATAGAATAAAATAAATATATGTTATTTTCCAATAATTTTGCTTTACTTAAAAAAAAATTATTTTAATATCAAGTCTAATATTAAACCTATTATACATTACCCACCCATTTTTCAGTTAGAAAAAAAGTGCACTTTTTTCTAAATTGTTTTTCATACATACATTTTTTAATTTATAATTTTAATTTTTTCTGTAGTTTTGTTTATAATACTTAAGCTATTTATTTTCCCAAATGTGGATAATAATGTTAAAGTTTTTATTTTTATTTTTTTAAAAAACAAAACAGTATTCTACAATCGGCTACTTTACTCTATATTATGTAATATTACCTAATATTACGCGCAAAAAGTATTTATAATACATTAGAAATACTTTTTGCGGTTCTTTATGCTAGCAAAAATGTCGATTACTTCATTACTTCATTACTTCATCAAAATAAATTTCTTATGGGCACTTACTATGCTTAGATAGCTAGATTGCTTAAACGCTCCTGACTGACAATGTTTCTTAAAAATTTTTTAATAAGCTTAAGTTTAGAAAACGATCTCTCGGCAGAAGCGGAAGTTACCGGAAGAGTTAAAAGCAGAAATGTTTTGGAAATTTTTTGTCTCCTTTCAGTACAAGAAACTTTGATACTCCAGTCTGCTTCTAAATCCGAAGCTTCACATCGAATTTCATCATATTTGTGATGACGCAGTTCACAAAGTTCTTCGTAAACATTCTTATATAAATTGGAAACCTGGCCAATAATAGACTTCTTATTTTGAAGAACATTAGAAATACCTAATGTTTATAGAACCACACAGGAATGTGAGAAAATATATCTACAATATGATTATTTTTTTGACTTAAACATCCGACTTTTTGTTAAGCGCAATAAGCATGTAACTAAATTAATGGTAAGGGGTAAGAGTATATAAAAATCACTTGACGTAATAATCAGATTGGGACGCGACGGCGACGCGGCGCCTATTATATGAATTGGCGCCGGGTGGCGTTGCCACCCATGCTACCCCGGCAGCTACGCCACTGGTTAGTATCTCTAACCGTTTTCAAGTGTAAACTAAATTATAATTCTAAGGCTACTGTCTTAAATACTATTCATGTGCAATGAAGCTTGATGACTCCGCCTACGTGCTTATTGGAGTGTGAAGTTTAAGCTGTTGGTTTTGGACAAGAAGTGGCTTCCAGATATTGGGGATGTCTATACTTGGTTTACTAAATATACGGGTATTTTGATTCAGAAAGCTGCTTCTTTGAATTTTCGTTTTTTCCAGTGCTGTTTCGTGTCCAAAACTTTGGCTTCGGACCACTGTATATTATGTTGGTTGGTCCATACATGTTCCGCTATACCTGATCTCAAAGTTTAACCTCTTTGAGTATGTTTCAGATGTTCTTTAACGCGTACGGAAAAAGGTATTTTTGTTTCTCCAATGTACGATTCGCCACACTCGCAAGGGATTTGATAGATACAATTTTTTGTGTTTCCATTATGGGGAGGTTTTACTTTTGTTAGAAAGCTTCTAAGCGTATTTCCGGATTTAAATGCAGTTTTGATATTATAGTTTTTGGTTATCCTTCTAATCTTTTCGCAAATCCCCTTGACATTATATATTGTGAGAAATGATTGCTCCTCTTTCGTTTCTGTATTAGTTTTTACCTCGCAATTTTTAAGTTTTGAGATGGTATTAGTTACAAAGGTTTTAGGGTAACCATTCTGTTTTAAATCTTTTTTGATATTTAAAATTTCAATATTAAGGTCTTCCGGATTGTTGCAGAATTAAATAAATAGCATTATAATTTAGTTTACACTTGAAAACGGTTAAAGATACTAACTAACCGAAACGTTGTGTTAAGTAACATAATAAAGACAATGGAAGTCCGACAAGGTACTTTTTTTGAAATTGTGTAATAGTATGAGAACTATAGATTGGCATATTTAACCGCGGGAACGGAGGAGGAAAGAACCTTTACGGAGCTGAGATTAATTTTTAAAAGGTAAAAATGTACCTAATAAAAGGTAAAAATAAGTTCCATACATCCTGTAACAAATGACGTAGTTTTAGGTCTGTGCAATGAAGTCATAAAACATGTCATGTAACAGTGGAAAAATTAAAAAATTATGTAACACACACTAAATAAAATTATATATGATGTATCTATCGATGCTTTAGATACTCTTCCACTTATTATTAACGTGGACGAATATGCTGATGATAATACTTGCGGAGTTGATTTATTTTAATTACTAAAAAACTGTATTTTTTTGTGTTGTAATTTTTTATAATATTTTCTTCTTTATGATTTTATAAATGGATAAAAATATTTGAAATAAAATTTATAGACTGATGCAGTAGACAAAAATATATATCATTTAATTTTAAATTTTATAAATGAGTTTTATTGATTTTTCAGTAAATTTAAATGAATTAAAAATTTCATACTAATTGTGAAAAATAAAATGTTTTATCCCATTATACCCTAAATAAACTACTTATTTCTGACTTCATTAACAGTATAAAAATAATAATTAAAAATTTGAAAAAACGTGATTGTATTTTACTTGTTCACATGCATCCGTCTTTATGTAGATCAATCCTAAGAAAAATCATAACCTTTACCACCTGCAAGACAAACTGACTGAATTAATTTACGACGTACCGCAAATATAGAGAATATGACGTAACGGTCAGCGGTCATTGAATATACTTTATCTATACGGAATCCTCAAAAATAAATTTCTTAAATTTACTTAATTTTTTGTTTCTTTATAGTATTAAATAATCATTTTCTTTTGCTTATTTTTCGCTTTTTTACTATTAAAACAACAACTCCCATAAATAGGAGTTAGGTCCACAACAAAAAATGAAACGACATAATCATTTTTTGTCGTCTCGGTAAGAGCCTTTTAAGGATCGAACGATGTTCAGAAGGCTTTCAGTATGAGCATAAAAACGGATCGGGATGGCCTACGAAGGTCTCTTTTTGCCCTTTTATGGAAATTAATGGAGGTGTTAACGTGCAATATATTGGGAATTTTTATTATTTATTGAGTGTATTATATTATCATAACTCCATATATATTTAAAGCATTAAATGTTAACTGCCTTAAAACTATGTCGAAGATGAAAATACTTATGATTTTTTCCGCTCTTAAAACATTCCTTAAATTTGAATTTATCTTATTCGAAGTTAGATAAATTGTGAAATTTAAAACTCTTATATTTCTATAAAAAAATAGCTTTTAAAGTAAAAAGAAAAATATAAACATTAAGGAATAATTACTCACTTACCCAGCAGGATTGCCTTGTCCAAGTCTAAACCTGCCTGGGTAGTGGGTAGCCAGCAGAAGAGGCTTTCCTACCTCATCGCTGAACGGAAACCTATGTAAAATTGTAGTTCTTTACTTTCTTTATGGAAGAAATAGATTATCGCGTCTGTATAGAATGTTTGACTAAACTGAAAACAAAAGCCAATCAAAGCATAAAATAAAAGGTGAACATTTTTTTTTATCTATTAGATGCAAATAAGTATTTATATTAAATTGCAAAGCGCTTTTGCCCTAATAGATTATCTTTAGATCTTTGTCAAATGCATACATTTCAGTTGTTCAACAAACATAACGCCGAGCTTTTAAAAGTACACACAACACAGTAAAAATATAATTTAAAGCTGAAAAACATCATGTTTTATTTGCACATTATGGCAGCCTACTAATCAACAAGATATTATTTTGTTTTTTGATGTGTTATAATTTGTTAACGTTTTCATTATTTATATTCTAACTGTGTCGTATGTAATTTTAAAAGCTTGGCGTTATGTTAGGTAAATAATCCAAATTTACGCTGATGATAAAGAAATCCTGATACAGGCTTATTTGGCCAAAAGCGTTTTGCAATATAAACAAAATATTTACACCTAATACCAAGATATACAAAATTTTTGATTCTACTCAAATCAAACAATAATTATAGTGAAATTTTATCAAAAAAAGTAATGAAATAAACTTTTACAAGCATAGGTGAAATTATATTAAGATTAATCAATAACTGTGTTGTAGACTTTTTAACCTATCCTACGAAAAAGGAATATTTCCATCTTGCTGGAAAAAGGCGCGAGTCCAGCCTATACCAAAGAAAGGCAAGAAAACCCTGCTAAACAACTATCGACCAGTCGCATTGCTTTCAGTTATATCAAAGGTGATGGAGAAAGCTATTAACCAACAACTTCTAAAATACCTAGAAGGCCTTAAAATTATCAGCGACCATCAGTATGGTTTTCGTAAGTCCAGATCAATAGGATACCTTCTAGCCTATGTCACTCATCTTTGGAGCAACGCAATCGAACATCATGGGGAGTCCCGGGCTATTGCGCTGGACATCTCTAAAGCCTTTGATTGTGTCTGGCACGAGGGGCTCCTAAGTAAACTGCGTTCTTATAATATGCCCGGTCGATTTTGTTCATGGTTGTCTAGCTTCATCAAGGACCGTTCTCTGCAAGTGGCGATTGACGGGTTTCTCTCAGACACCTTCACCATCAATGCTGGTGTTCCTCAAGGGTCCATATTATTTCCCACTCTCTTCTTACTGTACATTAACGACCTTCTAGCGAAAACAGAAAATCCAATATACAGCTTTGCTGACGACAGCACACTTATCTCATCTTTTACTTTGAAATCTCAAACATCGGCTGCTGACGCACATCTTCGCAGACAACATGAGGTATCACGCCTCAATAAAGACCTGGAAGAAATTTTGTCTTGGGGTGACAGTAACCAAGTCGAATTTAACGCTCAAAAAACCCAGGCAGCAGTTTTCTCTAAGAAAGTTAACATTGCAGAACCCGATATCGTTATGGCAGGACACGCAATTCTACTGACTTCGTCTATTAATTTTCTGGGTGTCAACCTGGGAGGAAATATGTCTTGGCATAATCACGTTGTGGCAATCGCCAGGGCAGCTTCTCAGAAGCTCGGTATACTTTTCCGTACCAAAAAGTTGTTTACACCTCAATAACTTTTGACACTCTATAAAACCTAGATTCGACCATCACTGGAATACTGCTCTCATATCTGGAGTTCTGCACCGAAGCATACCCTTCGGTTGTTGAATTCCATCCAAAGGAGAGCCGGTCGTCTAATCGGCGACCACGAGCTGACTAAGAACTTCGACAGCTTAGAACATCAAAGACAGGTTGGTGATTTAACTCTCTTCTACAGATATTTCTATGGCAAGTCTTCGACAGATATTGCCCGCTCGATTCCACCTAGAGTAATGCATAGCAGAAACACACGACGAACCACTGCCGCCCATCCCTATGTGGTTCAACTTAGTACACACCGAAAATCATTGTTTCAGAACTCTTTCATTTGGAGGACGTCATCTTTGTGGAACGGCCTTTCTGAGACCGTGTTTCCAACCGAATATAACCTCCAACGATTCAAGAAAAACGTGAATCGCTTTCTTCGCACACGCACCGCTCCCAAAGCGCCTTAAAGGATTTTTCCTATAGTGCTTGTGCTCGATCATAAAAAAAAACTCCCTAAAATATGGAGAAATACCTGAATATCTAAAATGTTCTTTTATAACACCAGTTCCAAAAATCAAAAATACAAAAAAAAAAGCTGTGAAATGAGGCCAATAAATATATTATGGGATACTGAAAAATTATTAGAAACGACAGTTTTTGAACAGATACTCGAATTTATTGAAGAAAACAAAATTTTAGTAAATATGCAAGCAGGTTTTAGAAAAGGATATTCAACAGAAGCGGCAATTCAGTATGTAATTGAAAATTGGAAGCGAAGCGTTGACAAAAATGAATTTGTATTGGCAGTATTTTTGGATTTTAAACGTGCTTTCGAAACAATTGATAGGAATAAATTATTAAAAAAATTAGTATGGATTAAGGGGAGTTCTTTATTAATGGTTCCAAAATTATTTAAGTAATGCCTATTACAAAAAAAAATTAATAACATTATTTCTAAAAAGGAATATAATAATATTGGGGTACCACAAGGTAGTATTTTAGGTCCATTATTGTTTATTCTTTATATAAATGGTATGCCAAATGTTTTGAAACAAAGTTTTGTTCAAATGTTTGCTGATGATACTTTATTATATTATATAAAGGGTAAAAATATTTTTGACTGTATAGAAATTTTAAATTTTTAATTAAAAACTATATCAAACTGGTTAAAGGTAAATAAATTAAAATTAAATGTTTCTAAAACAAAATTTATGGTTATTGGAAATAACGTGAATAATATAGATATAAATATTTTTATTGATGATGAAAAATTAGAAATTATACTCTCTTTTAAATATTTGGGAGTAATTTTAGATTTTAAATTAAAATTTGAATTACAATTTGAAAATCTTGTATCTAAAATTGGAAAAAAAAATTAATTATTTAAAACGAATAAGTCAAAATTTAAGTTTATTTTCACGAGAAACAATTTAAAACACTATGATTTTACCTCATTTTTTATATTGTTCAACTATTTTATATACAGCAAATAAAGGGGTCTTTATATTAATAGACTCCAAGTTTTGCAAAATAAAGCTATGCGTATAATTTTAAATGTGGATAAATATACGAAAATAAATTTAATGTTGGAGAAACTCCAGTGGTTAAATGCTAAAAATTTAGTATTTCTTTTGATCTGTACTTTTATTTTTAAAATACAAAATAACTTACTACCTTCCCATTTAAAAGATTTTTTAACTCAAAATTTTGAAAATCATAACTATTCAACCAGATATAAAAACGATTTTTGTCTAAGTAAGGTATCAAAACATTTAACATATAAATCGGTTTTTCATAATGGATTAAGTAAATATAACAACTTAAATAATTCAATTAAATCACAGAGTTCTTTGAAAAATTTTAAAAAATTATTTATTTAAAAAACAAAATAGCGACTGATAAAATTTTATTTAATATGTACTTCATAGATGATATTGTTAAATAATTTTAAATATTTTGTAAAACTTGCTAAATTGTAGCACATCGCTAAATAAATCTTGTTGCTACTCTTACTACTACTACTATTGGGTGGCTAAACTTTTTTAAATAGAACACACTTCAGGCTTCTCATTAATGATACAACTGGGAAAAAGACCGCTTTCACATTCCAATCTTAGTTTTTATTGTTTATTCAAAAATTTAAAATATTAAACTAACAAATAATAATAATTTGTTTTGTTTAATATTTTTATTTTAGTTGCTGCATTATTTCTTATATTTCAAACATATGAGTCTATTTAATAAAGGGTAAACAATAAAAATTATACAGAGCTATGATAAAGAAACGGATCAGCTTTTTATATACAGGGTCCTGCACCTCATTTCCGGCTTCTATAGCTCACTTAGTAATTAAGTTAGAATTTTCATATTTTGCAGACCTTATCTGTATCTTAGGGCGCATTTCAGGAAAATATTTTTTTTCATACAGGGTGTTCCAAAAAAGTGTGACGTCATAAGGGTGTATTTTTTTAAATTACATGCTATATATTTTCTTACATTTTTGGGTGCCTCCTATAGTTACCTACATATCCCTAAAATTTTATTAAAATTGATTCAGTATTATAGAGGAAAAAAAATAAAAACTAAAAAATATCAAAAGGAAAGAAAAACACAAAGTCTTCCTCCACAAAATTTAATAGAATAAAATTCTAGTTAGAAAGGTCTCTACATGTTTCGAACGTAGAAACGTTCATCATCAGGAGGCAGAAGTCTATTTTATGCTGATGTTGTTAGCAAAAGAGAAAATTAGAACCTTAATGGAGCTTTTATGGACGTAAAATTTTTATAGAAAAACATTTTAAATGTAGAAGAAACATGGCTTGAAAAAATTGGCAATGGTTGAACACTGAGCATTCAAAAATGTTGTTAGAGTAGGCTTAAACCAACCAAACTAAATGGAGAAGAAGAGAAAAGAAAAAAACCCGGGAAAAAAGAAACTTTCTTAAAAGGTGTCGGAATCTATTTAGTTTTAATTCTTAAAATTTATATCCAGCATAAGTAACACATTATGAGGATAGAAGTGCAGTAGCACAATAATGTTGTTAGGAAAACGTAAAGTTTTTGGGGTACTGAGGATTAAACCTCAAATAGATTTCTGTCTCCTGATGATGAACGTTTCTACGTTCGAAACATGTAGAGACCTTTCTAACTAAAATTGTATTCTATTAAATTTTGTGGAGGAAGACTTTGTGTTTTTCTTTCCTTTTCATACTTTCAACTCCACTTTAAGTATGGACTATTTCTTCAAATTAAAAAATATCAGTTTTGCACCACTGGTATTAAAAATAAATAAAAAATAAAAATAATGCATCGTTAATAAATTTATACAGAGGTACTTATTAAATAAGGTATAACAATTTCGTTAACCAAGTTTGGTTAACACGAATTGTACAGAGTGTCCAAAGTTTAGTGTCAAACTTCGCAAACTTTAAAGCAATTTATTTTTCTTATTTCAAATGGGAATCCCTGTATATTTTTATTTCATTCGATGCAGAATTAAAAATTAAACTTTTTTACTAATTGCAACCCTATTGAAATTTCTAACGCATCAAGAGTTATTTACAGAAAACTAATTTTATCAACTATTCCAACAGTCATTATTATGAATAAATATCGAAGGTGGCTTTGAAAAACAATTTATTGGTAATAAAGTTTATTAAGGTTGAATTCTCAACGTCATTCAATCTATTGCCAACCTATAACCTATTTCGCGTTGATTTTTTGTGTTTGTTATTTTAATAACTAACATTTAGAGAAAATCAATATCGTCGGTACATTATTTAGGTAGTATCTGATATATTACAAAAATATCAATTTATTTCATTGCTAATTTTGGGAGAATTGTATAGTGAAAAAACAATGAGTGACAATGACATAATAATGTTAAAAAAAATCTTACCCGATATTTTTCGCTATACAATTCTCCTAAAATAAGTTATAAAATTGCTTGATATTTATTAAATATGTCAATTATTACCTATAGAATATCAAGTCGATACTGATTTTCTTTAAATTTTGTATAAAAGCTAGAAAACATAAATAAATCTACGCGAAATAGGTTATAGGTTGGCACGCATGTTGATACTCCTACCTTAAAGTCACCATAGACCATTTTGACTTTAGTAATCTAAAAGTTTCAAATATTGTTCAATTATTGTTAGTAATTATTAACTGGAAATGATAATCGTGAATATGGTTATCCTTGAAAATTCGTTGAACTGTTCTTTCGATTACATCTACGGCATCAGCGACTGCTTGTTGAGTAACTGAAGGATTTTCTAGAACAGATAATAGTACAGCCAATTGATTTTGTTCAGTTCGGACCGGTTTATTTCTCACTGGTTTTGGGTAGTTTACATTTCCCGTTTGTACAAACCTCTCTAATATGTTTTGCAGGCTCCTTTTGTCTGGATGTCGTCGTTCCGGATAACACTGTGCGTAAACTCGGCTTGTCAAAAAAGAGTTCTTTTCGCATGCTCCTAATATAAAAATCATATCTACGAGCTCTTCTTGGTTGTAGTCCATCACAAAAAGCAATATAAAGTAATTATAACAGCTTAAATAATTACTAAGAATTTAACAATATTTAAAACTTTTAGATTACTAAAGTCAAAATGGTCTCTGGTCACTTTAATAAATTTTAATACCAATAAATTATTTTTCAAAGCCACCTTCGATATTTATTCATAATAATGACTGTTGGAATAGTTGATAAAATTAGTTTTAGAAATTTCGATAGGGTTGCAATTAGAAAAAAAGTTTGATTTTTAATTCTGCATCGAATGACATAAAAGTATACAGGGGTTGCCATTTGAAATAAGAAAAATAAATTGCTTTAACGCTTGCAAAGTTTGTCACTAAACTTTGGACACCCTGTACAATTCGTGTTAACAAAACTTGGTTAACGAAATTGTTATACCTTATTTAATAAGTACCTTTGTGTAAATTTATTAACGAGGCATTATTTTTATTTTTTATTTATTTTTAATACCAGTGGCGCAAAACTGATATTTTTTAGTTTTTATTTTTTTTCGTCTATAATAATGAATCAATTTTAATAAAATTTTAGGGGTATGTGGGTAACTATAGGAGGCACCCAAAAATGTAAGAAAATATATGTAACGTTGTCAAATAAAGGATATCTATCTATCTATGGCATGTAACTTAAAAAAATACACCCTTATGACGTCACACTTTTTTGGAACACCCTGTATGAAAAAAAATATTTTCCTGAAATGCGCCCCAAGATACAGATAAGGTCTGCAAAATATGAAAATTTTAACTTAATTACTAAGTGAGCTATAGAAGACGGGAGGTGAGGTGCAGGACCCTGTAGAATATTGGATACTTAGACAAGAATTGTTCCGACTCATTAAACTAAATAAGTTTTATATAATTTTTTTTGGAAAAAAGATATAAAAATCCTTCGTGTATCATCTTTAATTTTTGTAATAAAATATATGGTAAAGTATTTTTTACAATAAATGGTTGACTCCGTTTAACTACCTGGGACGTTTTGTAAGAGCTCGGCCATAAAAATGCAAATAAACTGTCGGTCAGGGTCGGAGTATAATTTGTAATTATAGCAGGTAATATTTAACTATCTTGTACTTGCGATAACATCTTTCAGTCTTCGTGTTTCTTAGGAAGTGTTCAAGTTGTGCTACGGTTACCATACAATAATTTTAAATTATTTACCAAAAATTTATACGTATAAAAACAGATATTATGTGGCGTCCGTGGGTAAATATTATTAGTGGTTCTTCTAGTGTTCCGTTGAAGAAAAACCACTTATCTCTTGATGCAAAAAACATTGTAAAAAATGTATATAATTCTTTACTTGACCAAGGACTTGAGGCGTGTGCTGTCGCAAGTGTAACAAGTGATATGACTAAGGTGCCTCTTACTACAGTAAGACGAATTGCAGTAAATCCCGTCAAATCAAGAAAGAAGCGTATAGATACCGGTTTCAAGAAAAGTATCGATGAAGGCGATAAGGACCTAATTGACCTTTTTGATTTGATATGTATTATTTATTTAGGATATTTCATGTCATTAAATAATATATCATTAATAACGAATAAAATATCTAAAGTCCTACCCTGTCCTGTATTTGCTTGTTGATTGTGTAACAATGGGATTAAACAGGTTGTTTTATTGGCAGTCAAAAAGTCGGTACCATTTAGGGAGAAAAATATTTTATAAACTCACCGACATTAAATTCGGGACATCCAAAATTTAGATCAAATTTAATGTATTATAACTTTTTCTTCCACAGTCCGATTTCAACCTTTTTCCTTACAAAATGTAGATAATTGTTTCGGATTTAATTAATTTTATTCAGTTTTCAAAAATACAGTTTACAGGTTGAAATATACAGGAAAATAAAAAGTATGTTTTTCCCTTTACGTTTGTAACAGTCTGTAGAGTAATTTTGTAATATAGACTACACTGGATATGCTTTTCTGCACAGTTTGATTCATTCTTAACATTTTGCTGTTTTTTTCTTCTCTGTATTGTTATCGGTTTAAGAGATATGAATTTTTGAAAAAAACATTGCACTTTTAAATTAAGCCTATTTTTAATTAAAACATAAAAAGTAGGAGTTTTAAAAGTTAGTACCTCGTGTTACCTCCTCTACCCCTTATAACAGCTACTAAACGTCGATTCATTCCTCTAATTAGGTTTTGGATATCCTCTTGTGGAATATTACCCCATTCTTCTTCTAGAGCATTTCGGAGTTGTTGAATAGTGAATAACTGTCCTCGGCGTTTTCTGATTCGTCTACCTAACATGTCCCATTTGGGCTACTATTCTGGCAGTATGTGGACGGGCATTGTCATGCATGAAAACGAATTCGTTACCGACAAATTGTGCAAAAACAACAACATGTTCTTCCAGAATTTCTTCAATGTGCCTTTGGGCAGTTACAGTTCCTCTGTCAATAAAAACAAGTTCTGTTCGAGCGTCAAATGAAATACCGCCCCACACCATAATGGATCCACCACCAAAGCTAACTCTTTTGCTAAAATTACATTGGGCGAATCTCTCCCCTTGTCGTCTCCATACTCTTTCTCGTCCGTCAGGAGACCTCAGGCAAAATCTGGACTCGTCTGAAAATAGAACTTGCCTCCACTCTTGAAGGTTCCAGTTAATGTGTTCTTGCGAAAAAATAAGTCTATTAACTCGATGCTGTCTGAGGAGCTCTGGTCCAGTTGCCGGTCTTCTGGCCCATAAATTGACTTCATGAAGTCTTCTTCTTACTGTAATTTCATTGACAGCAACTTGACGAACCCTTTGGAGTTCATTTCTTATCACTACTGCACTGGTATGCCAATCTCTTAAAACTGAGACTCTTATAAAGCGGTCATCAAGGGCGGAAGTAGCACGATTTCTTCCAAATCCAGATCTTCTACCATAACTTCCAGTCTCACGAAACCTTGCAGCGGCTCTTTCCACGCTAGATTTTGTGAAACCTAGCATATTCGCCACTTCTCTATAGGAATAACCAACATCATGAAGAGCAACGGCTCTAGCTGAATCTTCAGATGACAAAGGCATCGTAAAATAAATTTAGAATTCACTCACGAAACGTTTTAAATGCTCGAAATGTCTGACTGATTGACAAATGCAGAATGCGTTTCCAAGGAAACCTAAACATTCCAAAAAAAATCCAGAGTGTTTTTAATAATTGTTGTAAAAAGTGTATTGTTCATTTATAAAATTCGTATCTCTTAAACCGATAACGATACAGAGAAGAATAAAACAGCATAATGTTAAAAATGAATCAAACTCTGCAGAAAAGCACATCCAGTGTAGTTTATGTTGCAAAATTACTCTACAAAGTGTTACAAACTTAATGGGAAAAAACATACTTTTTTATTTTCCTGTATATTTCAACATGTAAACTGTATTTTTGAAAATTGAATAAAATTAATTAAATCCGAAACAATTATCTACATTTTGTAAAAAAAAGGTTGAAATCGGACTATGGAAGAAAAAGTTGTAATACATTAAATTTGATATAAATTTTGGTTGTCCCGAATTTAATGTCGGTGAGGGTATTATAACATTTTTACAATCTACAATCAATTTTAGACTTTGCAATAACCTTCTTAAACCAGATTGCCAACCATACATCTGAGAGGCATGATAAACCATAATCAGCGGATTGCTTTAATCCGGCAATTATTTCCATAAAATATTAAAGACTAATACTCTGCTTTCCAATTATTATCAATCCAGATAGAGTTTAAATTAGGTTTTAATATCCAAATTATGAAAGTTTAATTTAAATTAGAAACTCTAATCTTAATTACTTTTATTGTCTCCATAGAATACTTTGTAATTAACGTCGTTCTTAACATTGTTGTCGACGTTTTGTAGATCACAAGATCTTTTGTTCTGATATTTCCTCTTTAAGATCAACTAGTTACGGTAATTTCAATCTGATATAAATATGGGGGCACTAGGGATTTTCTCCCTAACAATAAAATACTTCATGGGGTATAAAGAGTATGTAACATTTATTAAAAAAGAAGAAGTAGTCCATGCTTAAAGTGGAGTTGAAAGTATGGAAAAACAAAATTTTGTGGAGGAAGACTTTTAGTTTTTTCTTTCTTTCCCATTTATTAAAAACTTTTTATTGCCGATTTTACATCAAATTTATTCCTTAATGTATTCCAGGTTCCATGAATGGCATTGGCACTTATTAATACACTCCAGGTCATAAAAAACCGGACAACAAAAATATAAGAGGTAAAATAAAATATTTTTTCTATTTCACGTTCATAATGAGTTCAGTACGACCCTCATTTGCGCATCGTAATGAAGCTATTTCGATACGCGTTTTTTCTTTATTTGATGTTGGTAACATTTAAATGTTTTATTTCATTGACTTGCGCGGCCTTTGTGATTTACGAGAAAACCCATTTTTCGCAGAGGAAAACTAGCTTGATAACTTACTTTTTTATTATGTGTGGATAACAGTCATGTATGTTGGTTGCATAAATCTATAAATCAATCTTTTGTAGATGCTTCAAGCTATCATTTTCTGCCAAATCCTATCCAAAATTCAATCTACTAACCTTCTAATGTCGATTTTAACTTCAACTTTATTTGAATTTTCCATCTTCCCTATACTAAATTGCAATGCCGTGACGTAAAATCACGTCTTTTGAAATTCGAAAAAAAGTAGCAAAATCTCCCGAATTTCCGAACGCTCTGTATATGTACCGAATGTACAAGAATCACACAACGTATTCCGTCCAATTTTAAATCTCATATCGCTAAAATAACTTTATAATCTCGTGGTGAAAATGGGTCAATAAATCAAAAAATGACAGTTTGCAAAATAATTTTTGTTGTCCAGAGGCTCCTATGATAAAAAATGGTATTACCAACATAAAATTTAGACATAAAAATTTACAAAATTTGAAGGATTTATTTTCTTTTTAAAATGTATTTTTCTTGATTATAAAAGGTGAAATAGAAAAAAATGTATAAAGCACATGTTTCATAAGGCGTTTTAGCGCCCGTGTCAATAAAAAACTCGCCACTTCGTGGCTCGTTTTTTAAAATAGACGCGGACGCTAAAACCGCTTCTTATGAAACTAGTACTTTAATATACTATTATAATTTTCCAAGAAATCACAATAGGAATTAGGTAGGTACCGGGTGAGTCAACGATTGCGCGGAGTAATGTAATGCCGTGAAGACAAGATTTGTCGATAATGAGCTTTTAAATGAAGGTATGGTTGGATATCTGACACATTTTAAAAATATTTTGAATTATACAGGGTGCGCCTAAAAAGTAAGGTGTCATAAAGTTACATTTTTTTAAATGGGACACTCTATATTTGAATACATACATTTAATAATTCTACGTGTTATTTCATACATTTTTATTAATAGTTTAATATACGAAAAAGTTATAGTTTTTAAGACAATTCGACTTATAATGAAAATTTAGCATTTGCAAGCATCTCGTTGTTGTGAAAATGCTACTTAAATTTTGACACTAAGCGATTCATAATTTTAATACTTACTAAGTAAAGTCAAAAATACATATTCACTATAAAATATTTGACGTCTCATTTACAGGGTGTTTACTTTCTAGGACTAAAGTAAGAAAACTTCTAATTGAAAAATATCACTTTTATTAAATGGAACACCCTATATATTTTTCTGTCATCTTATAGCTCGTCATAAACTCTTCGTGAAGAACGTCCTATCCCTATCTCTAATAGTTTTTGAAATATTTTGATGTTTCGAAATTTAATGTCCTCGTTATAACATTTTTTGTCAATGGGTCACGCCTGTTGAATCAAATATTTCCATTAAATTTTGAAAACTTCGAGGACTGGGTGTTCGCCGCTCGGGATATTTTATTCTGTGTAGTTGTTCAGCAAAAAGACACTTTTTATCCAGCTCGCCCAAAACATAAATCATATCGATTAATTCATTTTTTGAAAAATTCATTTTGAGTACGGACTTATAAAATGACTGGACAATAACCTTTGCAGTAAAAAGGCATAATTTCTAAAGTGGTTCGATTCTTAATGTGTTATCCACTACCATTATTTTCATTTATTTTCCATGGCTATTGTAATCCATTTACACAAAATGCTATAACGAGGACATTAAATCTCGAAATATCAAAATATTTCAAAAACTATAAGAAATAGGGATAGGACGTTCTTCACGAAAGTTGAAGAGTTTGTGACGAACTATAAGATGACAGAAAAATATATAGGGTGTTCCATTTAATAAAAGTGATTTTTTCAATTAGAAGTTTTCTTACTTTGGTCCTAGAAAGTAAACACCCTGTAAATAAGACGTCAAATATTTCTTAGCGAATATGTAGTTTTGAGTTTACTTAGTAAGTATAAAAATTATAACTTGCTTAGTGTCAAAATTTAAGTAGCATTTTCACAACAACCACATGCTTGCAAATGCAAAGTTTTCATTATAAGTCGAATTATCTTAAAAACTATAACTTTTTCGTAAATTATACCAATAATACAAATGTATAAAATAACACGTAGAATTAATAAATGTATTCAAATATAGGGTGTCCCTTTTAAAAAAATGTACCTTTATGACACCATACTTTTTGGGCGCACCCTGTATAATTCCAAATATTTTTAAAATGTGCCAGATATCCAACCATACCTTCATACAAAAGCTCATTATCGACAAATCTTATCTTCAAGGCCTAAAATTACTCCGCGCAATTGTTGACTCACCCGGTACATGATGAACGACATTTTTCTTTTTAAAATTATTTTTGTAGTTGTAAAAAATAATGTTACTGGATTATTGGTAGCCTGTGTTAAGAAAGCGTATTGCCTTTTATTTTAACTTTGATTAAATTTTAATTACTTTAGTGTGGCAAGTAAGTACCTTCAGTTTATGATTCATTTGACCAAAAATTTAGAGGTAAATGTGTTATTATTCTATTTTAAACGTTAAATCATTATGAATCATAGTTATTATTATGTGCCTTGCGCGTAGTTGATGTCATCGATAAATAATAAGTTTTATTTGATCTGAACGCCGTTTTTGTCAAAAACTTAGTTTTTCTTAAAATATCTGTTCGAAAAGGTTAGGTTTCTAATATACAATTTTTACATAATGTAGGTAATCCCTTTCTCTTTTAAGAAAAATAATAAAAAATTATTTTTCCGACTTAGGGACCGTGCGACCAAAAATTATTTGCATTAAAGAGGGCTTGGATTAAAAAACGTAGGGCTTGGTTTAGATCACAATGATATGGGGACGATATATCTAACCAAATCTAGGTTAAAATTTTGTCAAATTCATAAATATTATGACATGATATGACAAACTCATAAGTAATAAAATAAGTAGATAAATACAAATTTATTTTTGTTGTTTACAAAATTAACAAAGTAAGAATATACAGAAAGAAAAAGAAAAATAATTACATAAATTGCTGAAATCGACCACCGCCATACTCCAAGCATAAATTCACATATCTCTTAATATTTTCGAAAGTATTCACCAGCATTTCTGGAGAAATGTTACCACATTCTTGGATAATCCTTTCTTGTAATTGTTCTAAATTTGCAACAAGTTCTTCTGTTCTTACCAATGGTCTTCCTGCTCCTTTTTTGTGTTGTATAGAACCTGTTTCCCTAAACACTGCCACGGTTCTTTTCAGGCGATAATAAAAATCCCCAGCAATAAAAGCAACGTTAGGAAAATGTTCGTGAAAATCGTCCATGCACAAACCCGGATTGTATTGCCACTCACCTTTACTATAACCCCGTTTCGAAAATACGCTTCAACCATAAATGCTTTGTGCTGTTCCATAAAGCCCATGCATTGTGTGAATTGTTCAAGAAATTGGAAAATTTTGCGACTAATCAAATTACTTGTAACGACTGTCAAAGATGACGGAATAACTGATTGATTGTTAATTCAGGTAGTTACTGACACCCAACAGGTATTAAACTCTATGGTTAAGCATTACGTCTTTAGATGCAAGGCCCTCTTTAATGCAAATAATTTTTGCTCGCACGGTAATTGGGCGGTTCATTATTCAAGAAATGTTTTCACTTTGCTGCCTGGAAAGAAAAAGTGATACTTTGCTAACTGATATTTGCCAGCAAAATTAGTAGTTGCACCCCATAGCTGTTCAGGCATAGATGTGAACAATATAAGTTAATCCCTGAAGAAAGAATTGATTTGAACCGTATTAGTGAATTGTATCATAACCAATAAATTCTATAGAAGCCGTATTTGGGTCTAAGTACCTTACGTAAATCAAAAATTGTTAAAGCAGAAAAAGAAAAATTTCAGTTAATTAGTATATATTTAGTTTGGGTAACTATAATATAATATATAGTTTTGACACTTTATTTTTAAAACATATGAAAATTAATGTTTATAATTATTTATTATTATTATAATAGTAAGCGCTAGAACCGATGATACTATTACATCAATTGTTTTAGAAGGTATCACATGTATAGTTTTTATGTCCGTTCCTGAAATTCATATCAACTTATAAGAATATAGACCAGAATTTACAGAGTGTCACGCAATCCATCTTACGAGAGAAATTAAGTTGTTACTATAGCTAAATATTTTTTGCTTAGGTCGGTCAAATTTTAAATTCTGGCATACAAATCGGCTAAAAAGTATTAATTTTCCGGCCTGTATAAAGACATCATTTTTAAAATAGAGAAAATCAACATAATGTAGGTGATAAAATTCAGACAACATGTTAAGTTCGGGATTATGGGAACGACGAAACAAACAAATATAAAGGTTATTTTATTTGCTGCATTTCCATTGTAAAATGATTTTCTCTTCAAAACATTTTTGAGCGATAAAATAAAGAAACCCTTAAGTATATTTTATTTTTCCTTATTAATTTAGGGCCAGTAAACTCAAATATATTATTAACGTTCACTTTGAAATTTATTTTCTATCTTTTTTCAATTCGCTTATAGATTGAATTTTAAAATGTTGGATTGACTAGTCCATTACTTTGTGATATTGCATATTAACAAACAATATGAATAATTTGCTTTGTTATAATATAACTTTATTTAAAATTTTTTTTGGGTGGCTGCAGTTTTGTAGTACTACTACATTATCAAACTGAATACCTTAAAACTACGGTGTACCCTTAAAAATAGATTTAACAAATAATATCAATAATTCTTTAATAAGTTTAAAACAAAAACAAATAACACTAAACAAAATATATTTACACATAAAAGATAGTGAAAAAGATAGTTATACAAAAAAACATATTTTGGTCCAATTTCTGATAAAATGGAACACATAATTTTAAAAACCAACATAAAAGTAGCTTTGACACTAGCACAAAATTTTTTTTAATTATTCTTTAATGCAAAACAAAAAATGCCCCCCCCCCCCTCTTAAAAATCAGGAGTTTATAAGTTAAGGTTTACCGAATGCAATAGCTCGTATACAGTGTGATTGTTTAAGTGTGCTACATATCGGCATTTTTTTTATTACCGATTTCTCAGAAAATTTAATTCTTGATAAAAGTTGGTGCATGTTTGATAATCATATTAGGTGCACTTGGAATGGTTGCAAGACAAACGGCGTACAGGGTAGGCCAAAAAATATAAAACTTGTACAAGAATAAAGTAGGTACCCCTATTTCAAAAAATTCAGCAAAATGTTATTAGGAAAAGTTGTTTAGAATAAGGAGTTATGCATAAATTCAAAAACGTGACCTCCTAAAATAAAAAAAAATATATTTTTGTTTAAACAATAATAATTTCCCAAAAATTTTTTTTTTTATATTCACCATAAAGATCTTCATAAATTAATCAAAATCAAATTAATTTCACATATCTTTGTTCAAATTCAAGCATATTTGTAAAGTTTACTTGAATTTTTAATTTATTAAGGAATCACAAACTTCATGTTTCTTGCAAAACACTTTAAAATATCCTAAAAATTCTTTTTTAACAAGATAAAACATTAGTTATGGTAATATGCTAATTAAAAAACTATAATTTAAAGTGCAACATTTTTATTTCAAATATTTATTCAAAAACTTTATTCTTGTACAAGTTTTATATTTTTTGGCCTACCCTGTACGCCGTTTGACTTGCAACCATTCCAAGTGCACTTAATATGATTTTCGAACATGCAACAACTTTTATCAAGAATAAAATTTTCTGAGACATCGGTAATAAAAAAAAAAATGCCAATATTATGTTGCACACTTAAACAACCACACTGTTTAGGTCAAACAGGAAGAAATTTTAATATTAGATTTAATGAACCTAAGGCATCTTATTTATTAAACAAAGAAAACTCTAATGTCGCAAAACATTGTTTGGAGACAGGTCATTGTTTCCTAGATATTAATAATTTAAAAATTTTGTATAATGTCCCAAAAAGTAAATAACTTAATATCTTAGAATCAATTGAAATTTACAAACATATTAAAAACCCCACCATAAACCTTCTAAATGACCAAACCGACATGTGGAATTCCCCGGTATTTACAATACCTATAAACATCCTTTATAAGGGTACATCGTAGTTTTAAGGTATTCAGTTTGATAATGTTGTTGTGCACCGTGAATCACCCTGTATAAATATATTAAAACCAATAATATTTTCGATTTTGTTAAATAAAATAGGTATTCATATTTAATTAGAAGAATTCAGAATATAGTATGGCATTAAATTAATTCATTGAGTTGTTAAATGTTCTTATCTACGCTATTTTTCTTTTTGTATGTTATAGCATAATATTTTTAAATATTAGGCGGCTTTTACAAACACTCTAAGTAATTCTTTAATAGTAAACCACAACTACAGAACTCCAATAAAGAGAAACGTTATACACGTGCTAATTGGTCGATGCCGCTGTGATTTTGAAATGACATCAGATAGATGCGGAAGTGGCGCCATGTGTAGTGCGTTTGAACTAATGATGGCGGAAGGGGGGTAGGGGGAAGCAATCATATGTTTTCATTTTTTAAAGGTCAAATTAATATTTTGAAATTCAAAATTTTTTGTAAGTAATTTTATAAAAAATACGTTTTCATTACCAATAAATACAATTAGCACTGCACGATTTGTAATAAAAACGTATTTTTATTAAAAATTATTTATAACAAAGTTTAAATGCCAAAATATTAAATTACCTTGATATCGAAATTATTGAGCCTTAGTTTTAGTAAAACAAACTTTAGTGTAACTTTTTTATTGTACAAAATCATTTAAATATAGGTACATATTTTAATAAATATATAAAATAAATAAAATAATACAGTTTTTTTCATTCGTATAAATCAACACCTGAAATCAAAAAGAATGAATTGTTGTGTATTTTATCAATAAAGAAACAAGTTTCATACCAGGTCACAGAAAGATGTTAAAGGAAAATTAGCTAACCACACAACTTAACAAGATCACTTCTACGGATGTTATTTTATTAGTCATAAAATTGTTCAGGTAGTCAATCAACGATGAGCTAACCGAATAACTTCAGTTGTAAAAAAGTAAATCCGATCACCATATTCTCTTAATATTCTTACTTAATTCTTCTTAACTATACCTAATTACTTATTGGCCACATACCTTTGCATCGATTCTCATGTCCAATCTAAAATTTTAAAAAAACATTGGTAAAGAGTAAAAATGTATAAGCCATACAATGCCCTAAAAAGTATTCTTAAATACAAACTTTGAAGGTCCTAAGTGATGTAATATTAGGTTTGAAAAGCTCGAGTCTTCTCTCCAGACTTGCCAAAAGTTCTCGATACAAACTCACGATGATAATATGACATATAAAGCATTATTTACATTAATCAGTGAAGAATTACATTCCAAGATAATTGAAATACTTCTGCCAGAGATAAAAGAAAAAAATTGAACAAATTATTTTAAAATAAAAATTGACCTTTACCTGATGGAAAATTGGAACCCTATTATTTTTAGATCCTTAAAAATAGGTATAATGTAAAATATATTAATCCAAAACTTACCCAGACAGGTAATTACATTTTCTTTTTTATTCTCAGCAATATCTTGAAAACTACCGGGAAAATTACAAAAAAATTCATCGGCGAACCGCCATTATACTCCATCAAAAGGACTGCAAGGACGAACACAAATCAACACAAACAGGTTGGTTAAGAAATGAAGCAATGTGATTCGTTGCCATTGACATGTGTATTTTAATTTGAGTCAACCTTGTTCATTTCCTTGAAAGATACGCCATATTATGTAGTAGGTGACCATGGTAACCAGTGACTTTAATGACAAGTGACAGCTGCGACTTTTTGTATCTCGGTTTCATACCCGTGAAGTAAACCATCCGAAACCATCCAAGCAATATTGTCAAATTCTAAGTAACTCAAGAAAACAATAATCTTGTTTTAGAAACTAATAATTTCCGGGAAATTTGCGTAAAAAAAAAACTTTATATCAGTAGATCTATAAAATTTAAAATTATTTTAGGAAATAAGTCAATCAAGATCACTGAATAAATTTTTCGAAGCGATTTAAAAAATTAGTATCATAAAAGTAATAAATGGCTCTGGCACGAAGAAGGCATCTCAAGTCGCAATTTTAATACATTTTTCACGGAATATCGATTGAATTTCTAAGAAATATTACCTTTCTGTTACTGATTTAGGGTCTTTATTGGTGTATAAAGCAGTACTTTGAAACACTTAAATAAAATTTTACTACATTATTTACTGGGTCATTGGTTATATTTTAACCTTTTATTATTAAAGGTGACACAGAAATTTAATTTTTTTATCAGGTTGGAGGACTAAAGCATATTTTATTTTCTTTATTTAGAAATATTATACCCAGGGTGTCTCAGAAATTGATTATAAATCAAAGTTGTATTTTTTTCAATGGAATCACCCATTTATTTTTAGGTCATTTAAAAGAGGATGAAAAGATCTTCTCGAAAACAACACAAATAAGGTGCCAATAGTCCAATGACCCAGACTTGGCACCCACAGTTTACAACGTTATACAGGGTGAGTTAGGAGGAATGAGCCAAACTCTAAGGGTGTAATCTGTGCATCAAAATAATAACAAAAAACTCAAATGTTGTTATCCCATATTCATTTGTTTCAAATTTTAGCATTACATAAAATAATAATATTATTAAACCAAAATATGCAACATTAACATTGTTTTAAATAAATCATTGGTTTAGTAAATTTTTAAATATACCGCCATTGACTTCCAAACATTTCCTGCTTCGTTTACGAAGGGCGCGCGTGGCTCTTCTGAAGTAAGATTGCAGTAATTTTTACAGCTCATACAAATAAAGGTATTTGAGATTCGTGCCTTTTTTAATATTAAGTGCAGCATTTCTAATGCGTCTAATTAATGCATCTCTAGAATCTACTTTTACTTTGTATACTTACCTTATTTTTTCAACCAACCCCATAAATTATAGTTCAACGGTGTCTGTCGATCTAGGAGGCCAACTAATAGGACTATCGCTACCAATTCAAACCTCTGGAAACCAAAATAATAAGAAAAAAGTCAAATGTTGTTACCCAATATTCTTTGTTTTTAAATTATAACGCAAAAACAAAATATTACATAAATTTAGCTTTCCTGTAATAAATGGTATTATGGTCCGCTGTTAGTGTCAGTATAAATAGTGTCAGTATAAAATTTTACATTGATTCACCGTTAACTTTCGGATTTGTATCATTTAAATTGTATAAAATGCCATACATTTATTCACATCTTGAATACTCCAATATGATTTTTATTAATTTATGGTTTGTGTAATGAGAATGCTACAGCGGCTGCTGAAGAATATCGTCAACGATTTCCACATCAAAGAACACCGAACAGAAGGGCCTTTATCAGATTTTTCAACAAACTGTACGAGACCGGAACGCTTCCAAGTGCTGATGTAACATCCGAACTGGCCATTCGACAGGATTTAGAATAAATTGAAAATGTTCTAGCTTTAGTAGAAGAAGATGCAACGACCAGCTCACTCAGAATTGAAACTCAGTTGGGGATTCCCCAAAAAGAGTGATAAATACACTTCACGAGCAAGGATTATACCCGTACCATGTACAGCGTGTACAGAATCTTCAACCTGGAGACTACGCCAAGTGTATGCAATTTTGTGAGTGAATAATTTTATTAATAATCGTCATCTTGTACGGCACATACTTTTTACTGACGAAGCTACATTCACCCGTGACGGCATCAACAATAATCATCGAAACTCCCATGTATGGTCGGACGAAAATCCACACGCAATTCTTAAAAATACTTTTCAACACAGGTTTTCAGTAAACGTGTGGTGCGGCATGATCGACAATAATTTAATTGGCCCTTTTCTTTCGGAAAATCGACTTACAGGGGATCACTACTTAGGTTTTTACAAAATGAATTACAAGGACTACTGGAGGAGATTCCTTTAAACATCATAATTCAAATGTATTGTATAAAAGCAATATTTGGACCAAAAGTTTCCAGAGGTTTGGATTGGTCGCGGTGGTCCTATTAGTTGGCCTAATGGATCGCCAGACCTCACACCGTTGGACTATAATTTATGGGGTTGGTTAAAAAATGAGGTATACAAAGTAAAAGTAGATACTAGGGATGCATAAATTAGACGCATTGGAACTGCTGCACTTAATATTAAAGAAAAGCACGAATCAATTAGAAGAGCCATGCGCGCCCTTCGTAAACGAAGCGGGAAATGTTTGGAAGTCAATGGCGGTATTTTTGAAAATTTACTAACCCAATGATTTATTTAAAACAATGTTAATGTTGCATATTTTGGTTTAACAATATTAATATTTTATTTAACGCTGTAATTTGAAAACAAATGAATATTGGGTAACAATATTTGGGTTTTTTTCTTATTATTTTGATGCATATATTACACCCTTTTTGGCCCATTCCTCCCGACTCACCCTGTATACAGATTTACACCCATTACTAAGATTGTAATATTATCATTAATTACCATAACTTAAAATTAAGAACAATAGCGTGATTATTATTATTAGTGAGGAATCTGCTGGGATAAGGTATTTGCCAATTAATTATTTAGATCTCACACGTTAACTTGGGATAAACCAAGATTGGTTATATTATCAACCTTCTAACAAGGTAAAATCCCAGTTAATTATGGCAGTCTATGAAATTGAACCGTTCTAAATCTGACCTGATTCTCTAAGTGGAGACGAACGGTACATATGTTAGTCCAAATTGATGGTCACAATCGTCGGAAAATTTATTGAGCGAGTCTGCAGTATTGGACGTCTCTTTCGAAAATTCAGCCAGTTCTTTGTCGCTGTCTACTAACAAGACATATTGTATTAGAAAGTGATTTTTATGGTTTGTTTTCGCTATAATGAAAAACCTTTTTTGTCTCTTATATAGAAAATAGATCCGAGTGAAAAATGGGCCTAAAAATAATTTTAGGAATACAACAATAAACTCTCCATATTTACCCATTACCGCCTAACAGTAGCATATCGATCCAGTTGCAAGGCGAGGCTTTATGCATAGGGTCACATGATGTTATACTTTTTATGGTAATATTTTAATATTGTTTAAATTAGTCGACTCCAAGGTCCAAGACGCCGCAAAAAAAGTGGTTTTAAAATTTATGGAAAAAAATGGACAGCAATTTTATGTAATGTAATGTTTATTTTTATAAGTTAAATATTTTTGCTGACATAATCACGTACGTTTTGGGTTACTAACACATAAAAAAATGGTGAATATTTTTTATCTGTTTTAAGAATTTAGTGAAACCATTGACGTGCCCATATGGGCGCGTGAGTCGTTAACCCAGCTGGTATGTGCTTTATTTATTTAATTTCTTATTATAGTGGAATTACACTTTAGGAAGCGTTGAACATAGCTTTTGATGAAGGAAATGCTGGGGACATCCATGTAGAGCCCCCGGAGAGTAATGTTTTAATTAATGAAGATTTAGTGGATGAAGGGGGTTTAGCGGATAAGCTAAATCGTAAGCAGCTTTCAGATCCTGCAAAAATTGTATTTACCAACGATAATCGATCAGAGATAGACGCCAGGGTTGCAGAGGGCGTATGTGCGTTTCTTGGAAATTTTAGTAATTTGGTTCTAGCTACAAAACCTACTGAACCTTAACTACAAGCATGTTAGTATGACTTTCCAACAGCAGGCTGTTCAAGATGTAGCTTGAACTTGAATAGCGTCGAGCTTCTCGAGTTGTTTTTTTCTGCGGAGGTGCTATAAAATATTATAAACGAAACAAGAAAGTTCGTGAACACTTCTGATGTCCCATTATCCATCGATGAAATGAAAGTTTTTCTTGGTATACTTATTTTGAGTGGGATAAAATAAATATTGTACCATCGAAAAGAAGTTACTGGGAGAACTCAAAAGCCTTAAAAAATTACAGCAAATGCAATAAGACGTGACAGATTCGAACTACAGGCCGAGTTCCAATAGGAGCTTCTGCAAGTGCTTTTAAAGTTTCCAATGATTTAAGATATGATGAATTACACCTTTAGGGTTATTTAAGTACCAAAAGGAGAAAGAAGAAGAAGAAAAAGAAGTAGTGATAAAAATTGCAACAAAAAAGCAAGCCTTTGTGTTGACTGCTCCACAGATAGTTATGATTGAATTGTCAAAAGAAAATCTTAACATAGTATAAAACAAAGTCGCTGTCGCCCGTCTGTCCCTATTCATATGTGCTTTAATCTTTAAAACTACGCAACGGATTTTAAAGCGGTTTTTTTTAATAGATAGAGTGATTCAAGGGGAAGGTTTTTATGCGACCCGCCCGGCTTCGCACGGGTGCAATTTCAGAAAGTGGCATGCCGGGTACTAATATATCGGGTTTGTATTTATACCAGCGGGTTGCAACGCATGCCGGGTACACGCTAGTAAATAATAAAGCCCTAAAATAGTTATATATAAATTTTCCTGAAGTAGCCCATTATCTTAGAGTGGAGCTGTGAAGATATGGGAAGAGAAACTCAGTCATCTCCACAAATAATATATGAAAAGACAATTAATTGGGGTGTACATGTTTCGGTACTAGAAAGTACCATCATCAGCACCGAAAGGGCCCAAATGCCACTTACACGAAGGAATGTAAACAAATATTAAAAATATGAAAAGGACAAGAACATATTGTATACTTGGACGAAAACAAAGTTAAAAAATTTCAAAAAGTTAATTTTAAAATTAAAAAATAGGTATTAAAATTTGAAAGGAGTTTCCTCCTCTTGTAGTACGGAAAAGAAAATAGGAGGAAACTCCTTTCGAAGTTTAATACCGATTTTTAATTTTTTAAAACTTTTTAAAATTTTTTAACTTTGTTTTCGTCCAAGTATGCAATATCTTCTTGTCCTTTTCATATTTTTAATATTTGTTTACATTTCTTCGTGTAAGTGGCACTTGGGCCCTTCGGTGCTGATGATGGTACTTTCTAGTACCGAAACCTGTACACCCCAATAAATTGACTTTTTATATGTTATTTGTGGAGATGACTGTGAGTTTCTTTTTCCATAGATGTACCGTGCGAGCAAAAATTATTTGCATCAAAGAGGGCCTTGCATCTAAGGACGTAATGCTTAGCCGTAGGGCTTAATACCTGTTGGATATCAGTAACTACCTGAATTAACAATAAATCAGTTATTCCGTCTCTTTGACAGTCGTTACAAGTAATTTGATTCATCGCTAATTTTTCCAATTTCTTGAACAATTCACACAATGGGCTTTACGGAACAGCACAAAACATTTATGGTTGAAGCATATTTTCGAAACGGGGTTAGAGTAAATGGTGACTGGCAATACAATCCGGGTTTGTGCATGGACGATTTTTACGAATATTTTCCTAACGTTGCTTTTATTGCTGGGGATTTTCATTACTTGAAAAGAACCGTGGCTGTGTTTAGGGAAACAGGTTCTATACAACACAAAAAAGGAGCAGAAAGACCATCTGTAAGAACAGAAGAACTTGTTGCAAACGTTCTTGAAATATTGCAAAATACGCCAATAAATTGTATAAGACGCCTGTCCCAAGAAGTTGGAAGATCTTATGGAACATGCAGGACTATTCTTAAAAAGCAGCTAAATTTATTTCCTTACAAAGTGCAAGTTAAGTATTCCAAGAATATACAAGAAAGGATTATCCAAGAATGTGGTAACATTTCTCCAGAGATGCTGGTCAACACTTTCGAAAATATGAAGAGACGTGTGAATTTATGCTTGGAGCACGGCGGTGACCAATATCAGCAATTTATGTAATTATTTTTCTTTTTCTTTCTGTATATTCTTACTTTGTTAATTTTGTAAACAACAAAAATAAATTTGCATTTGTCTACTTACCTATTTTATTATTCATTAGTTTGGCATGAAATCTCATAATATGAACTTGATAAAATTTTATCGTAGATTTGGTTAGATATGTCGAACCCATATCATTGTGATCTAAACCAAGCACTACGTTTTTTAATGCAAGCCCTCTTCGAAGCAAATAATGTTTGCTCGCACGGTATAAGTATTGTAAAATTTGGTAATGGGGAAACGCCTAACAGTTCCATATGGGAACACCCTGTTTTTTACAGGTTTTTTTAAAATTAAAAACTGGTTTAAAAACGTGTTCTTATAATATGTACTTTTACCTGTTTTTATAATGGGATTATATTTTACCTCTTAGTTTTTTTTAACTAACTAAACTTTTAGATATTAGCGCAAGCATTATCAGTTAAATCAGTTTTAATTAGCTGGACAAATATTACTTTACGTCATTATTACCATAGCTTAGTGTAGAAACTAATAGCCGTAATCACTAAAAGGGTTTTAATTTAATTCTATGATTTCAGCCTTAAATAAGATCTAGTGGTATTCACTAAACTATTCATAAGCTATTTGTTAAAGACATCACTAAACCTATCGATTTAAAACTATTGACTGTCAAATTAAGATACAATACAAAAGATCGTATGAGGAACAAAGTCTGCATCGGTCATTCCATTTTTTGTGGTCACAGCCGTTCACACAAAACTTGACTGATGACTGAATGCAAACATAACCGTAAAATCTTTACCTGAGTGAATAAAAATTTAGGAGTTACACAGTTATTTACGGCTATATTAACTTTCTGTGTTCATATTTTACTTAAACTATTGCCTGTTGCTTAATATTATTTGTATTCTGAAGCGACGAGATGAATTCGCAAAAGTAACAGCAATGAAGAAGATATTTCACAATATCAAAAAAAAAAAGGAAAAATATGTGGATTTAAGGTTCCTAGACATATGGTGTGAATTGTTCCTACAGACATTAAAGTAATTTTTAGTAAAATAAAGCATTCTCATTAGAATTGCTTTCGGAAATGCCCAAATATTCCAGTACACGAAATGAGCTGTGCCATTATACCAACTAGTCTAAAATTATTAAAACAACTGAGTTTGGGCCCTTCCTTAAACTTTTCTTAAACCTCTTGCCAGTTTAAAATTTGAAACTTAATCACAAGCACTTTAGAACCTGTTTTAAATTTAGACCATTGGCCTTACTTTAAACCCTTAAAATAACAACAGCCCATGTTCATTTACAAAATGAAATAGTTAAGTCGGTAGTTTTGTGCTTTGAAACGGCAAACACATGGTTTAAAGCAAATGTATGAAAAGAGAACCTGCATCCTTAAAAATAAAAGTTATTTTTAGAAAGGTTTAAAAACCTGAAAAAAAACAAAATTCTGGCAAAACCAAAGGTACCAAGAGTATTAAGAAAGTTAAGAATGTATGCATCATATTATATGACCATCATACAACATCAACATAAAAAAGTGGTAAATACATAGACATTCCTTTAAGAAAATGTACTTAGCTAGAGAATGGCAAATCATTCAATTGTAACCTACAAAAAATGGACTAATACCATAAGTATCCCCCTTTATTTAAAATACTACTCGTAAACACATCGATCGTTCGGAAGAAAAGGGTTACATCTCCAAAAAATCGATTTTCTACTTTCCTTTGTATTAGTACTAAAGCAGATGCCTACTTTCTGATGAAAATAAATTTTAAGTAAAGTTCGATCAGTGGCCAAAAGATGGCACGATGTAACACGGGGTTTTTTGCAACATTTTTAGGTTATTCCCAAGAATACTGTTACATTTCAGTTTGTCGTAAACTGTTCTGTAGATCATATTAAAAGTTTGTTTTAAAAAAGTTACATTTCAATTTATTGCAATTTTTATTTAAAGGTAAGTATCACATTGTAAAGAAAACAAGTACATCCCAAAATGTAACACTTTTCTTTTAAAATAAAATATAAGAATGATGTACTATTTCATTTTGTAACCTTGTCATTTGGCTTTATAACTCTTTTGAACTAAATTTGTAATTAATGATCTGTTATATTTTGAAATCTATCCTTTTACATAGTATTTCTTTAATGATTTTAGTGTTTCATTATTACATGTAACCGTTTTCTTTAAAAATTATTTAAAAATTTGTATTTTAAAACTTTTAGTTATTAAAAATATTTTTGTTTAAACTAAACAATTATTTTAGCTCAGTATAACTCAAAGTGGCATATCCCTGAGTATGTCATACAAACAGCGAACGCAAACATTTTTACTAACCTACACGCATTATGCCTAAAAGTTTAGCGGACAGTAAAGAACAAGATAGAGATTTAAACCAGGTTCAAACTAATACACCTGCTAAGCACTTGCAGCAGATCCAGTGTTGTTCATTAAGCAGTACATTATCTTCTGATGAAAATGAACTTTTTGGCCCTGCTGACAGCATTAAAGATCCGTCCTATCAGGAGTCGTAATCGGATGATGAAGCATCAGGCGAAGAAAAAGAGAAGACAAAAAAAAGAATGGTAATAGATAATAAATCTCACATAGAAAAAAAGGTAAAAAGAAGTAGAAATCCTCAGACTTGGCAGAAAAATGTAAACAGAGGGGATTATTATAATAGGTTTAAATAATGCCTTCGTTTAAGAAACCAGGAATAACAAAAGACAAAAAAAGGCTTGCTTTCTTAAGTTGAAAAGAAAAAGTGCGTTGCAATGTACTATTTTACAATAATTTATAATTTTATTTTAAATTTAACATGTTTTTGTTTAATACTAAACTTGAATTTTAGTTTATACAAAACTTTATTAGGTTAAATTTATTCCCATTCAATTTACCGGTTTTAGTATAAATAATGGAATCTGTAACTATAATAATAAACTAGATTAAAAACTAAAGTGTGTTTTATTTTTTAAATCTACCTATACCTTTAGATCAATCACGTTACATCATTTTTTTGTCTCGCCTGTTTGCACTTTTTTAAATTAATTAATAACCCATTGAAACAAAATCGGAAAAAAACTATAGAAAAGCCTAAAAGAAATTACACAGTCATTTGTTAAGGAGGTAGCAGCAATAATATTGCTATTGTAATAACTTTTAAATAGACCCTCACTTTTAGTTCAAAATAGTTACATGTGTTTTTATAAAAAAAGTCGAGAAACTTAAAGAAAAAACAAGATATACCCATAATTAGGACTGTTTTAATGTGACTACTTAAAAAAAAATCAAGAATTTACCTTTATTTATAATTACATAAAGTTTAAAATTTGCTTAAAAAAATCTTAAATTGCGTCTCCTGTAAAAACATCGTTTTTAAGTTGTAACCCTTTTCTTCCGAACGATCGACATTGCAAAATAGTTTTTTTAATCAATTAATTTGATGTTCCCAATATTCTAGTTTATTTTATTTTTACAGAACCATACACGGAAGGCTTAAATATAATCACCACCAAGAAGTTCACCAAGATAATTCACTCTTGAAGGTATTACTGACACCCTAAAAAAATGGCACGTTTGCACCCGCTGCTGCAAGTTGTTGTTCGGGTTGTACGAGGCCACCAATCAGAGAAAAGTAGCCATTAAATGTCGGTGTAGTTAAGGCACCATTATTATTGTTTTCAACAAGTAATAACGGTTAACACTTTTGAAAGGTACTAGGCAATACGCACTTAATTACTGTTTCTACCAGGGCTAGGTACGGTGCGAGCAAAAATTATTTGCATCAAAGAGGGCTTTGCATCTAAGGACGTAATGCTTAGCCGTAGAGCTTAATACCTGTTGGGTGACAGTAACTACCTGAATTAACAATCAATCAGTTATTTCGTCATTTTTGACAGTCGTTACAAAATTTGATTCATCGCTAATTTTTCCAATTACTTGGACAATTCAAACAATGGGCTTTATGGGACAGCACAAAACATTCATGGTTGAAGCGTATTTTCGAAACAGAGTTGGTGAGTGGCAATACAATCCGGGTTTGTGCATGGACTATTTTCACGAACATTTTCCTAACGTTGCTTTTATTGCGGGGAATTTTTATCATTGCCTGAAAAAACCCGTGGCTGTGTTTAGGGAAACAGGTTCTATACAACACAAAAGGAGCAGGAAGACCATCTGTACGAACAGAAGAACTTGTTGCAAGCGTTCGTAAAATAATGTAAAATACGCCAACAAATTGTATAAGATGCCTGTCCCAAAAAGTGGGAAGATCTTATGGAACATGCAGGACTATCCTTAAGAAGCAGCTAAATTTATTTCCTTATAAAGTGCAGTTATTTCAGGAAATATAAGCCGCAGATTTTGAAAGACGCAGGAATTACTCTCAATGTTTTACCCAAATTTTATTGGAAAGAAATGATTTATTAGACCTGAAATTTTTTTCGGATGAAGCCTGGTTCCACCTCTCCGGCACAGTTACAGCACAGCAGTATAGAGACAATATTTTAAATCAATTTGTAGAGCAATTACTTGACGACGAACTACGTTTTGGATATTTTCAACAGGACGGTGAAGCCGCCGAAACTATTAACTACTTACACACTTTTTTTTGACGACAGATTGAATCAGTTTTCGATCAGACATTGAAATCCCACCTAGATCACCTTGTTTAACGGTTATGGATTACTTTGTTTTTTCTCATTTAAAGAATACTATTTTTAAAACACCAGTTGCAAATTTAGAACAATTACAAAAAAGGATTATCCTCGGGAATATCCAAGAATGTGGTAACATTTCTCCAGAGATGCTGGTCAACACTTTCGAAAATATGAAGAGACGTGTGAATTTATGCTTGGAGCATGGCGGTGGCCAGTTTCAGCAATTTATGTAATTATTTTTCTTTTTATTTCTGTATACAGGGTGTCCCGAAATTAGCTGACAATATTTTAAGGAGATAAAGTACATCCAAAAATAAAACTAATACCCTTTACTAATATACCTTCAAAAACGCTTCGTTATGGGGCTAGAGCCCCCCGAATTGGAGCTATGATAAGCAATTTTTTCACAATATCTCAAAAACCGATTAGGGCATCGAAACAAAATTTGATACATGTTTTACCCATGACAAGACGCAATAAACGATTTAATTAGCTTAACTTTATTTCTTCCAGTGGCGTCCCACTGGGTAGGTAGTTGGGAGAATATTGCCCTAAGTTTTTTATTTTTAGGATGTTTTAACTTCAGGTACAATTTTTAGAAGCCTTGAAGTATTTTGATAAAAAAAGGTACTCTTGTTTCATTGAGGTAGGATTCACCATTTTCCAGTAAAATCGATTTTAAAATTTTCGGTTTTTTGAAATCCGGTGAAAAGGCTAAGGTTTTATTTTGCATAACTCAGCAAACACTTAATATTAAAACATGAAATTTATTAGAAGTTCTACTAGCGACAAGGCATATTATTATGTATTAAATGATGTTACTTTAAAATATTTTTCCAGTGACGTCGCACGGGGTGGAGCCTTAAGTAAATATTACTATTATTTTTTTTAATTTCATAGTTTTAATGTAATTTTTTTTTAGTTTTAAATTTTTTGTTAATAAAACCTTTTATTAATGTAATTTGACAGAATGTCACGTTTTTAAATTAAAACATATTTTTGGATTCCTTTGTTTTTTTAAATATTTATTTACATGGAGATTTTAAGATAGCTTTAACATAAAACAAAAAAGAAAAACAAATTGCAAATCAAATTTGATTGTGAACCACACGGGAAACTAATTCTTAAGCAAGTACCAGTCATGTGTCCCCAAAAATAATAATCAAGGGGATTTAAATCAGGTGATCTTGGTGGCCAGGCTATGGCTACCAATCCACCTGGTAATTTTCTTCAAGCCAATTCCTCACTTGGCGTCCGTAGTGAGCTGTACCCCATCATGTTAAAAGAAGTGCCCTAAAGGTAAATCCAGTGGCACATTATCTAATAAATCCCCAAGTTAATTATGTATTATTATTATTATTTGTCGCTAGTAGAACTTCTAATAAATTTTATGTTTTAATATTAAGTGTTTGCTGAGATATGCAAAAGAAACCTTAGCCTTTTCACCGGATTTCAAAAAATCGAAAATTTTAAAATCGATTTTACTGGAAAATGGTGAATTCTACCGCAATGAAGCAAGAGTACCTTTTTTTGACAAAAGACTTCAAGGCTTCTAAAAATTTCATCTAAAGTTAAAAAATCCTACAAATAAAAAATTTAGGGCAATATTCTCCCAACTACCTACCCAGTGGGACGCCACTGGAAGAAATACAGTTAAGCTAATCAAACCGTTTATTGCGTCTAGCTATGTGTAAAACATGTTTCAAATTTTGTTTTGATACCTTAATCGGTTTCTGAGATATTGTAAAAAAACTGCTTGTCATAGCTCCAATTCAGGGGGCTCTAGCCCCATAGCGAAGCGTTTTTAAAGGTATGTTAATAGAGGATTTTAGTCTTATTTTTTAATGTACTTTATCCCCTTAAAATATTGTCAGCTAATTTCGGGACACCCTGTATATTCTTACTTTCTTAATTTTGTAAACAACAAAATAAATTTGTATTTGTCTACTTATTTTATTAATCATTAGTTTGGCATAATATCCTGTCATAATAATAATTTGACAAAATTTTAACCTAGATTTGGTTAGATATATCGTCCCCATATTATTGTGATCTAAACCAAACTCTACGTTTGTTAATCCAAGCCCTCTTTGAGGCAAATAATTTTTGCTCGCACGGTACATAGGTATTGTTTTTTCACTTTCCCCGGTAAATCCCATAATTCAAATTTAATTTTAGAAGCATATTAGGTACAATCGAGCTTAATAATTGAAAAAGTCACTGTCCTGTGAGAGGCTTAAATTTACTTAAAGTCGTTAAGCTTAATAAAAAAATAAGGGAATACATTTAAATCTGAGGTTATTTTGCTATCTTGAATAAAAGCATATCTTGGACATAATAAGCATATTATTATAAACCCGCCGCCGCGCCGGTTTAATTCGAAGTCTCCATGATTCTCATTAAATTTTTCACACCACCTGCACAATCCTATTTCGGAAAAAGTCGTAAGAAAAGGGTGATTCTCATTCTTTTACTGCTCCTTTTGTACCTGTATTAAAAGATATAAACCTCAGCTGGCAGTAAAAAAACTTTTGAATGAGAAGTTCTTTTATAACAATCATTCCGACTCCTAAAAAAGGCGGAAATGAAGGTTATCATTGAGATGGTAATATGAGTTTTCTTTTGTGCTCTATTGTCGCTTTTCCAGATGTTAAAATGAGTTTGTCTTTAAACAAAATGAATGAAAAGAAAACCAGGGATGTTGTAATTTTTTAGTTTACTTACCATTCTCCAATATTCGTAAAGAAAGACGGACATGTTGCTTTGAAATTTAACTTTTTATCTAACATCTAACTTTTATTAAAAGGTTGTTAAAAAAATTCGTGTTCGAAAACTATGTACAGTTTGACATGGAAAGATTGAATGTGCGCCATCACCTATTTCCATATGAATCTACCTTAGCAAATAGTAAGTGGGTTGTTGTTATACGTTAAAAAAGCAAAATAAATTCTCTAAAACTAAATAGTAGAAGAAGTAGTAGTAACATGTTTTATTTAGCAAAAAGGTACAATCAAATATTTTTTAATATATTTTTTTAACAAATTTTTATGTATTTATTTAAATTTTAAAACGCAATCTTCTTTAAACAAAAACAGACAGGAAAGTTAAACACTTTGCAAATTGTATGAACTATTACGTATCATTTTGTTTTTTTATTAAATGCAATTTTAAACCTGTTGTTAAACAGTTTTAATGATTTTTGAGATTTAATAAAATTTTTCGAATTTTTATATTCTATCAAACCTTTATAAAAAAATAGACTTATAAGCTAATGTTTTAGACACTCTATCCATATAAAAATCTTGATTAGTTCTTGTTTTACAATAATTATTATGGTCATAATTAAAAGAACAAAAATTTTTTAAACAATCAGGTAAAAATAATTTCTAATTTTATGTATAAAGACTAAATAAAAAAATAAATTTCTGACATTCAACCAATCTAAATTTTTCAACATAAAATTAATTTTTGTATATTTGTCACAATTTAAAATAATCCGCATTGCCTTATTTTGTAAAATTTTTAATGTATCAAATATTTCTTCACTAGCACAATATAAAATGGAAGCACAATAAAGAAAATGTGGTAATATAATAGTATTAAATACAGTTTTTTTAGAAAACAAACTTAAATTAGAATTGATTCTTTTAAAATAACCTACTTTTCCGGCAATCTTCGATAATATGATACTTTCTAAATAATTTAAAACTTTTAATTTTGAATCAGTGATTATCCCTAAATATTAAAACTGTTTACTAATTCCAATTTTTCACCATCAATTACAACATTTATATTTTGACAATTTAAATTATTACCCATAACCATACATTTAGTTTTGAAATATTTAATTTTAATTTATTTACTTTTAGCCAATTTAATAATATATTTATCTAAGAATTTAGAGTATTTAGACCAGTCTTGGACCATCAAAAATATTTAAAACATTAATGTAAATTAAGGTGTCATCGGCAAAAATTTGTAACTTACACATTTAAAACTAAAGGCATATCGTTGATGTATAAAATAAATAATATTGGACCTAGTATACTTCCTTGAGGAACTCCTATATTATTTATTTTTTTATTTGAATATGTTTTTAATATTTTTGTTTTTTGTGACCTGTTACTTAAATAATTTTTAAACCATTTATAAACGTTTTCGCGAATACCATACTGATACAATTTACACAATAATCTAGCCCTGTCAATTGTTTCGAATGCCCGCCTAAAATCCAAAAATATAGCTATAACATTTTTCCCTTGAATAATTCTCTTCCACGTCTCAATCACACATTGAATGGCTAATATACAGTGTGTCCAAAAAAGTATGCAACATATGGGAAAGTTGCTTATTACCGATTTCTCAGAAAATTTTATTCTTAATAAAAGTTGGTGCATGCCTTAAAACTATAAATGCATATTTCATATTTCACCTGCGGCTAATAGTAAGGAAGCAAATGACATTTTTTCGAAATTGCCTAAGAGTAAAGTACCTTAATTATTTAAAAAAACAGCAACATTTTATATGCAAATGTTTTTGTAAATTAAAAACATAGTTTAAATACGAAATTTGAGTTAGGTGTCTCAATTTTTAATTTTTTTTTTCCTTAATCTCTAATTTTTTCTAAACGGTACGCCTCGATATAAGCGTGTTGCACGCCTACTTAAACATATTTTAGCCAACTTCTGTTCGAAACTAAATTATAATAGAATTCAACCCTATTTATAATACTGAAAATAACCATTAATTTATTTGTCATAATAAATAAATAAATAAATAATTACAAGAGGGCAAAATACCTATTTTATATGCATTTTTTAAAAATAGGTTTTTGACCTTCAGCGTACTGGGTGAAAATGACAAATAAATAATTAGTTATTTCCAGTGTTATGAATAGGGTTAAATTCTATTATAATTTAGTTTCGAACAGAAGTTGGCTAAAATGTGTTCAAGTAGGCGTGCAACACGCTTATATCTAAACCGACCCGGTTCATTGAAAAGTTTTTAAAAGTTTGCAGCTACTTAATGCATTTTTATTATAAACCCACGATTAAGGTATTTGATAAATATATTAATATTGCGTAAACAAAAAATCGACCAGAGGCGTACCGTTTAGGAGAAATTAGAAATTAGGGAAAAAAAATAAAAAATTGAGACACCTAACTTAAATTTCGTATTTGGACTATGTTTTTAATTTACAAAAACATTTCTATATAAAATTTTGCTGTATTTTTAATAATTAAGGTACTTTACTCTTAAGGCAATTTCGAAAAAATGGCATTTGCTCCCTTACTATTAGCCGCAGGTGAAATATGAAATATACATTTATAGTTTTAAGACATGCATCAACTTTTATCATGAATAAAATTTTCTAAAAAATCCGAGGAGAAATCGGTAATAAATAACTTTCCCATATGTTGCATACTTTTTTGGACACACTGTATATACTTAGGTAATATTATTTGCAATAATTACTTAAGAGTCTGCATGCATGCATCTATATGAAGGCATCTCATTTAAATATTCTATAATATAGTGACCATTTCTATGTAAATGGCAGTTAGCCACGCCACTGTTGGCACTCACAATCTCCGTAATTATTTTAGTCACTAAATTTCCATAACGAGATGCTCCACGCACTATTCGACCTTAGACTGTGATATTTGCGTCTTGTGGTTAATACAAATTTCCTATTTTCGACTTCAGCAAGTCCTAATCATGACAGATCGGTACACGAACTGACTCTTAACAAAGCATATATTTTAGTTGGAAAACAAACCCCTAACAAAGGGGGAAACTTTGATGAGTGATTTCATAACTTTTTGACTTCTTACAGAAAAAAGTCGTTAAACAAAAATAAGTTAAATCATCATTGGTTGAATTACAGAAAAAATATGGAATAAAAGATTTACTTTTAGAAACTTTTATTCAATCTGAGGATTTTTAAACGGTTTAGTATACTTTATATTACTAGTTGGTAAAACAAGGGCAATAATGAAAGCAGATGTTTTGCAATAGTATCGGATATGTATTGGCATCCTTGAGGCTAGATGAAATAGTTAAAACTTAACTGCAGTGTAAAGACTCTTAAGGTGGCGGAGCTTATCAAGAAAAGGTGTAATAAAAAAAATTAGTGTGTAGAAGAGAGACAGTGACATTTGAGTTTAGTAGGAGGAGTCAGAATAAGAATGTTTATAATAATACTTGTTTGTAATTGGTTGGAATAAAGGGTTCCATTTTGAATAGTACACAGTAGAACATCCAGGGAAATCCCCTCTTAAAAAATAATTCATGACAGCAAAAAAGGAACCCCTTCTTCCAATTGGTAGGGGTTACAAAACACTATAAAAACTATAAAGAGCACATACGATAGGGAGTTGAAAAAAGTATTCAAGTGTAAGGAAAACCTCTGCCCGTTTGCCAATTCAAAGTACTAATTTTATCAATTTAAGTAAAGTTATGGAAAACAATGCTCCAGAGTCAGTCTACTTTGCTCCCATTGCGTAAGTGTTCTTTATACATTATATAACTTATTTTAGGAGAATTGTATAGCGAAAAATATCGGGTAAGATTTTTTTTAACATTATTATGTCATTGTCACTCATTGTTCTTTCACTATACAATTCTCCCAAAATTAGCAATGAAATAAATTGATATTTTTGTAATATATCAGATATTACCTAAGTAATGTACCGACGATACTGATTTTCTTTAAATGTTAGTTATTAAAATAATAAACTCAAAAAATCAACGCGAAATAGGTTATAGGTTGGCAATAGATTGAATGACGTTGAGAATTCAACCTTAACGTTGAGACGTCAAAAAATGTCAGTGAATGGTAATCAAATTTAAATTTTGCTCTGCTGATATCATATCCAATAGGCGCCTCGTTGAAAATTTAAATTCATAGAAATTTTGGTTATGTTTGGTTGTGGAGATACAAGTAGAGTCAAAGGGAAGCCAATCGACAGCGTATAGGGTAACAATTAGGTTCCCTTTCCGTTGAAGATAGGGTTGAAAGTGATTGTTCTGGTATAACTGAGAAGAAAAAAATAAACATATTAAGTATTATCACTACAGGAAAATTCTTACAACTCAAGCCCACAACTTGGGCTTGACTACGATACTTACCAAACAACCATGTCTAAATTGTTAAAAAACAACTTTTATCCCTACAAACCAGTAATTGTACACGAGTTATTAGATTATAGAAATAATGATTGAGCTAACACATATACATGCACGAATTATCCAAAGAATTTGTTTTTTAGACGAACCTACGTTTTGTTTAAATGGTAAGGTTATTAAACAAAACTACAAAAACTGGGCAAAGGAAAATCCTCACTGGTTCATAGAAAATCACACCCAGTATAATGAAAAGTCTGGGCGGGCACTGTTAAAAATATGGTAGTCGGACAATATTTCATTGATGAGAGCCTCACTGCAGAAGGATATGAAAATTTTATTTGAAATGATCTAGTTTCAGCTTTGGCAACTCTATTTCCAGATTATAACGATCCTGATTTACCAAAAACCTCGGTCATTTCCAAACAATAAATTTGACGGGTTCGAGCGATTACTGATTAAGTGGGCGGTATTCTATAATATACCGTGCGAGCAAAAATTATTGGCATCAAAGAGGGTTTGGATTAAAAAACTTAGGGCTTGGTTTGGATCACAATGATATGGGGACGATATATACAGGGTGATTCATTAAGGGTGGCCACAAGCCATATCTCGGAAACTACTAGACATAGAAACTCGGAGAAAAAAAATTATGATTAAAGCGGTCATGAGAAAATTCTGGAAATTACTTTTAAGTTCCTCATTTCGCCGCAAGGGGGCACAATTAAAAATTTTTTTTTTAATTCTAAATTTCTCCGAAATTTCCCATATTAAGGTATAACTCTGATTACATCGTCGAAAAGCTTAGACAATTCTGCATAATTTTGGTTTAAGGCTTATTGGCGTACCGACCTTGATAAGAGTGGGGGAAGCTATTGAATGTGCAAACATTAAAATGGCTGTAACCTGTAAACGACTTATCCGATTTTACTAACTTTCAGCTTGTTTGGAAGGGAAAGGTAAGTTTCTTGAATCGCCATATCCAGCAGTACACGATAGTGTTTAATAAAATTTCTAGAGGGCGCAATTTGTAATAATAACAGTTTTTTCGATTTTATCCCGGAAATTCAAATCATACGGTATAACTATGACATCATAATCGAAAAGTGGATGATATTTGCAAGAAAAGATGTAAAGACCGCAAGTCGATATCTTTGTTCGTTTCAGAGTTATTGCCAAAACAATAATTTTTAATACAAATTGCGCCCTCTAGCAATTTTATTAGAAACTATCTTGTATCATTGGATACGACAATTGAAGTTACTTACCTTTCTCTTCCAAACAAGCTTAAATTTAGTAAAATCGGTTAAGTCGTTTAGAAGTTACAGCGATTTTAATGTTTACAGTTTCACTTGATAAGAGTGGGAGAAGCTATTGAAAGTGTAAACATTAAAATCGCTGTAACTTCTAAACGACTTATCCGATTTTACTAAATTTAGGCTTGTTTGGAAGAAATTTCAATTGTCGTATCTAGTGGTACAAGATAGTTTCTAATAAAATTGCTAGATGGCGCAATTTGCATTAAAAATTATTGTTTTGGCAATAACTCTGAAACGAACAAAGATATTGAACTGCGGTCTTCACATCTTTTGTTGCAAATTTCATCTACTTTTCGATTATGAGGTCATAGTTATACCGTATGATTTGAATTTCCGGGATGAAATCGAAAAAACCGTTATTATTACAAATTGCGCCCTCTAGCAATTTTATTAAACACTATCGTGTACTGTTGGATATGGCGATTGAAGATACTTACCTTTAACTTCCAAACAAGCTTAAATTTAGTAAAATTGGATAAGTTATTTACAAGTTACAGCGATTTTAATGTTTACACATTCAATAGCTTCCCCCACTCTTATCAAGGTCTTTACGCCAATGTGCCTTAAACCAAAATGATGCAGAATTGTCTAAGCTTTTCGATGATGGAATCAGAGTTATACCTTAATATGGGAAATTTCGGAGAAATTTAAAATTAAAAAAAAAATTTTTAATTGTGCCCCATTGCGGCGAAATGAGAAACTTAAAAGTAATTTCCAGAATTTTCTCATGACCGCTTTAATCATAATTTTTTTTTCTCCAAGTTTCTATGCCTAGTAGTTTCCGAGATATGGCCGGCGGCCACCCTTGATGAATCACCCTGTATAACCAAATCTAGGTTTAAATTTTGTCAAATTCATATTATGACATGATATGCCAAACTAATGAGTAATAAAATAAGTAGACAAATACAAATTTATTTTTGTTGTTTACAAAATTAACAAAGTAAGAATATTCAGAAAGAAAAAGAAAAATAATTATATAAATTGCTGAAATTGGCCACCGCCATGCTTCAAGCATAAATTCCTGCAGTAGTTTCTGCGTCTTTCAAAATCTGCGGCTTGTATATCTTGGAATACTTGCACTTATAAGGAAATAAATTTAGCGGCTTCTTAAGAATAGTCCTGCATGTTCCATAAGATCTTTCCACTTCTTGGGACAGGCGTCTTATACTATTTGTTGGCGTAGTTTGCATTATTTTACGAACGTTTGCAACAAGTTCTTCTGTTCTTACAGATGGTCTTCCTCCTCCTTTTTTGTGTTGTATAGAACCTGTTTCCCTAAACACAGCCACAGTTCTTTTCAGGCAATGATAAAAATCCCCAGCAATAAAAGCAACGTTAGGAAAATTTTCGTGAAAATCGTCCAATCACAAACCCAGCTTGTATTGCCACTCACAATTTACTCTAACCCCGTTTCGAAAATACGTTTTAACCATAAATAATAATAATAATAAGTTTATTTAAAATTTAATAATAAAATAAATATGTTTATGTTGTCTTCGATAAACTTATTCTTCAATCCCCTGAAGCTGTTCCGTAAAGCCTATTGTGTGAATTGTTCAAGAAATTGGAAAAATTAGCAATGAATCAAATTACTTGTAACGACTGTCAAAGATGACGGAATAACTGATTGATTGTTAATTCAGGTAGTTACTGACACCCAACAGGTATTAAGCTCTACAGCTAAGCATTACGTCCTTAGATGCAAGGCCCTCGTTGATGCAAATAATTTTTGCTCGCACGGTATATATTATAAAAGGCTGATCTGTTTCTTTATCAGAACTCTTTATATTTACAGAGGGTAATTAACGTCTTATAATAAATAATATATGATGTAAAATAAATGAATATAGATAATTTGCTAATACAAAAGTAAAAACAAATTATAAAATCGTTATAAAAGTCGCATAATACAATTTTTTTTTGTACTACACGATAAATTATTGTAACAAATACCTGGTATAATTTGGTAAATTTACAGGGTGTTAGTGAATAGGTGCGACAAAGTTCAGGGGGTGATTTTACATGAAAAAAATAATCATAGTTTGTTATATAACTTTTGTCCGCAAAAGCTTTGATTTCCGAGATACAGAGTGTTAAAGTGTTTATTAAAAAGACGATTGACGATTTATTTATTGCTCCGAAACCCATCGAGATATGCAAATGAAATTTGGTAAGTTTTAAGAGGTAGTTATTGCGCATTTTCTGACATGCAATTAAGAATTTTTTGTTTATCATTGGCGCGCATAAGGGTAATAATTTCAATTTTTTTAAAGAAAAAAATGATACGCCACTGAGATATATCAAACTAAAAACAATTTTTGAATTTCTCATTCAATTTGTGACAAAAAATCTCTCTTGCCTTTTTTCGTATTGGGCGCCGTTTTTATGCAAAAAAATAAAACATCTTAACGCGTATTTTTCATTTCTTTAAAACATCATCTAGTAGGCTACTGTCAACATTCTGTTAAATACGAATATTTCAACGAAATGTCAAATTATTAGAGTTTCTTTATTTTTAAGCTTTTAGTTTGGTATAGCATTAATGTTAATAAGTAATTAATTTTTCTTTTATCGAAAAGAATGGAAAATTATACAAATGCGGAATTGTCAGACATGCATTTTGTCTATGGTCGAAGTAATGGAAATGGTCGGCAAGCTCGACGATTGTATGATGAGTTGTATCCAGGACGTAGAGTACCCCATCACACAATATTTGCGCGTCTGCACCAACGTTTGCGCGAAAATGGTACATTTAAGAAACAAACGGCTGACTGCGGACGCCCTCGAGAAGTACGAACTGTGCAACTAGAGAAAGCAGTTCTCGAGATAATTGCGGAGTAGCCTGAAACAAGTACTCGAAAAATTGCCAACATATTGAATGTAAGCAACTTCACTGTATTTAAAATTCTTAAAGAACAGCAACTGTATCCGTTTCACGTTCAACGTGTGCAAGCTCTACTACCTAGAGACTTTTTTCCGCGCCTAGTTTTTTGCCATTGGATTCTTCAGCAAATCGCTCTTTTTCCTTTTTCCTAATTTTTTAAGGGCGTTTTGTTTACTGATGAAGCTAATTTTGGACGACAGTGTATACGAAATTTCCATAACAATCACTTATGGGCCGAGGAAAATCCACATGGAATCTGTGAAGCTCATTTTCAGTATCAGTTTCAGTAAATGTATGGCTTGGGGTAATTGATGATCATTTAGTCGGTCCATATTTCCTCCCACAACGACTAACAGGCGACTCTTACCTTAATTTCCCACAGGAAGAGCTACCTGCTATTTTAGAAGAAATCCCTCTACAGCTGAGACAACACTTCTGGTTCATGCATGATGGCGCACCAGCCCATTTTAGCATTAATATACGTAATCACTTAGATACAGTAGGTATATCCAAATTGTTGGATAGGTAGGGGAGGTACGGAAAATTGGCCGACTCGATCGCCGGATTTAAATTCTCTAGATTTTTGCATTTGGGGTTTGTTCCCGTCAAAAATGTTGAAGACCTGAAGAATCGAATTATAGCCGGCTGTGAGACAATAAGAAATACACCAGGAATATTTGCGCGAATACGACAATCAATGAGGCGAAGAGTTGAATCTTGTATCACGTCTGAGGGAGGTAATTTTCAACAGTTGTTGTAGTTTTGCGCCTATTTATTTATTAGTGTTATTTTCTATTATTGTTCTGGTTTAATGTTATTGTATTAGATAGTTTTTAATAATGTATTAAAGAAATGAAAAATACGCGTTAAGATGTTTTATTTTTTTGCATAAAAACGGCGCCCAATACGAAAAAAAGGCAAAAGAGATTTTTTGTCACAAATTGAATGAGCAATTCAAAAATTGTTTTTAGTTCGATATATCTCAGTGGCGTTTCATTTTTTTCTTTAAAAAAATTGAGATTATTACCCTTATGCGCGCCAATGATAAACATAAAGTTCTTAATTGCATGTTAGAAAATGCGCAATTACTACCTCTTAAAACCTACCAAATTTCATTTGCATATCTGGATGGGTTTCAGAGCAATAAATAAAGCGTCACTTTTTAATAAAAACTTTAACACTCTGTATCTCGGAAATCAAAGCATTTGCGGACAAAAGTTATATAGCAAACTATCATTATTTTTTCATGTTAAATCACCCCCTGAAGTTTGTCGCACTTATTCACTAACACCCCGTATTTGCCGTGTAGGAATCATGTTTGTACCGGGTGTTCCACCTAAGGAGGTAATCGGCTATATCTCAGAAAGTAATATCACTAGGACTTTGGAAAACAATATATATCCATAAAAGCGGCCAAGAGAAATTGCTAGAAATTATTTTCAAGTTCGAAAAATGACCGCTAGGGGGCGTAAGAGAACTTTCAAAATAGAAATGCCGATTTTCTCTTGATTTTTCTTAATAAAAATATGTTAAAAATATAAGCATTGTATTCTTCATAAAATTATGCAACTTTATGTTAGGAATCGTTTTTTTCTATTTTCAATAATAAAGTAGTGGGAGAAGGTCAAACCTTTTTTCTTTCAAACGCTGATATCTCTGCTTTGGATAAACCGATTTTATTCAACTTGGTCTTGAAAAAAAGCCCTTCTTTTCCTCTACACGCTGATCTATTAACTATACCATATTGATTCTGATGGTGGCCACTAGATGGCGTTTTTCCGTAATTCCTCAATGAATAAGGATTTTCTTAAAAAAATCAAATGTTATGATATGACTTTTTCATCATATTTTATTTTAGGCTTATAAAGGCTATTAAATAGTGGAATAAAAAATCCAGGTCCATATTTAAAATAAAAAAGTTGATGATGGTCGCTCAAATCCGAAACGTCGGATTATAAAACTAACCACATCAGCTTGTAGAGGAGGAAAAGTTACTATAAGGAACTGAAACCGCAATGTGATATCTTTTGTTAAACTAGTGATTTAATTGATTAATGAATGTTTTAAAAAATGGCCTATTTTTCCATATTAATTATTATTATCCCTAATTTCTCTAGTTTAACAAAAGATATCACGTTGCGGTTTTCAGTTTCTTATAGTAACTTTTCCTGCTCTACAAGCTGATGGGATTAGTTTTTTAACATCACGTTTCGTATTCGAGCGACCATCATCAACTTCTTTATTTTAAATACGGACCTGAATTTTTTATTCCACCATTTAATAGCCTTTATAAGCCTAAAATAAAATATGATGAAAAAGTCATATCCTAACATTTGATTTTTTGGAGAAAATCTTCATTCATTGAGGAATTACGGAAAACCGCCATCTAGTGGCCACCATCAGAATCAATATGATATAGTTAATAGATCTACGTGTAGAGGAAAAGAAGGGCTTTTTTTCAAGACCAAGTTGAATAAAATCGGTTTATCCAAAGCCGAGATATCAGCGTTTGAAAGAAAAAAGGTTTGACCTTCCCCCACCAGTTTCTTATTGAAAATAGAAAAAAACGATTTGTAACATAAAGCTGCATAATTTTACGAAGAATACAATGCTTATATTTTTAACATATTTTTATTAAGAAAAATCAAGAGAAAATCGGCATTTCTATTTTGAAAGTTCACTTACGCCCCCTAGCGGTCATTTTTCGAATCTGAAAATAATTTCCAGCAATTTCTCTTGGCCGCTTTTATGAATATATATTTTTTCCCAAAGTCCTAGTGTTATTACTTTTTGAGATATAACCGATTACCTCCTTAGGTGGAACACCCGGTACAGTATCATACTTCAAAGTTTCCACATACTAACCGCAAGAGAAATTAAAAGTATCCCATGTCCATCGGGACCCGAAGGCAATCCCGAGCATATCTCGACGTCGGATAAAATAAGAGCTCGCAAGAGTATCGTGATAATCGAAGGGGAAGTGATAAGAGAGGAGATAGGACAGCCCGGAACAAGAATATGGCCCGGAAACAGGACAAATGTACCGGAAGCGATGACTGGAAGGGACCCGAGATTAGGTCGCAAAGGATATTCATGTGACACTAATTGCGGTGGTCTTTGCCAAGAAAAACAGAAGCCGACTGATAAAAAATACATTTACGAAATTAAAATTATTTTGAAGGTATGTTTAGACGAAAGGGTATAATATTATAATAAAGCCTCATCCTCAGGGGTGGTTCTAGACCCAAAATATTGGGGGGGCACAACATTGGCGCGGCCACAATTTTTGGTAGCCTTCGCAAGCAAATAACTCCGCAGCCCAAATTTTTTTAGGATCACGTCCAAATTGTATCAAATTATGTAAATATTAAAGCACCAGGAATTTTTTTTATCATTGGCATGGTATCATAAGTAGTTAGCAATTCGATCAGCGATAAATTTATTTATTGAGTATTAGGTTTAACGAAAAAATATTTGTATTATTTCAGGTTTCCTCAGCCGCATTGTAGGAACATAGGTTTTGGATATGATTACCTAAAATGTTTCGCGAAGATTTTTGCTTTGCCTGAAACCTGGACTAGGGGCAAAATTTAAAAAAAAATCGTTTTTCTAATTGCTTTATTATTATTCTGTGTATATGTATGTATGTTGCCAAATTGATTGTATTTCTCTATTGCAATGCGAGGTTGTTATTGTTGCCAAATTGATTGTACAGGGTCCGGCAAAATGATCTCCCACATTTTCCACCATCACTGTGCGCGAATCACTGAAGAGACGGGGGAGCTTAACATAGTCGGTTGATAGCTCGCGCCTAGCCATTTCTAGTGGTGGGCAATCCGTGTATTTTTTGGGATCTGGGTCACCGAATCCGAATCAGTAAAAACATCCGGATCCCTAAACCGGGTCACGGGTCGAGGATCTGCAGCTGTAAAAGAAGTACATCTGCTCGCACGCTTCGTTTTCAATCGGGTCGGTCGCCTAGAGCCAGATCCCGTTCGGTCTACTTTGATATGATTTTACCGTGCGGCGCCATCTAGTACGTCGGATCCGCAGGATCTCTGACTCGGTTTAGATTGGCGAAATGATCCGAATCGCTCGGGTCCCAGTAAAGATCCGGATCCCTGAACCGTCGCGAACGACCCACCACTAGCCATTTCAGTTGTCATCATGAATTGGACGGGAGAGCATCGTGCCTTCGTTATCGAAACATTTCTGAGAAGTAACGAATCTGTGATTACGACGCAACGAAGGGAAATGTTTCCAGGACACGTAATCTGGTTACGTGGAGACGTTGGGTGGTCTGCGCGTTCACCCGATCTTGCCCCATGCGACTTTTTCCTTATGTGCTACCTAAAAGCGAAGGTTTTTCAACAATATCCCCGAACCATTGACGAATTGAAAGCAGCAATACGCCAAGAAATTGCAGGAATATCGCCTCAAATTACTGCTCGAGTGATGGAAACTTTCAGAAATCAGCTTCGAATGTGTATCGAAAAAAATGGTCGCCATTTGGACTCTGTAATTTTTAAAACTTAATACAAATAATGGCATAGCATACATTTTCAGTTAATAAAAAAATCTAAATAGCATTTATAATGGCGTTTTTATTAAAGATTATAATGTGGGAGATCATTTTGCCCGACCCTGTATTTCTCTCGAGATATTTTAAAGTTTTTTTCAGAAATGTTGGGGGTTCTGGGCCCCCCCAGGCCCCCCCGTAGAACCGCCCCTGCTCATCCTAATTGCTCAATTATTTAGCAAAGGACCTTAACTACAATGTTTGCAGGGTACATTTTGTGTTGGTCTATTGAGCCTATACTGAAAAAAAATTAAGCAATTACTTGAGGCAATTACTTTTTAGTAAAAGCAATTGCTTGACTTGCAAATGCTATAAGTAAAAGAAATTGCTACACTGAGAAAATAGCTCCAAGTAAACTGTGGTAGCTGGGAAAAGTTTACTTACACCGGCTAATATTTCATATATTATAGAAATTTAATTTATTTAAAGCAAGTAAAACAAATTAGCTACAATCGGTTTAGTTGGATCTAATAAATTAGTAAACAATGTTTATTTGTTTTTAGTAAACATATAATTTTTAAGTATACTGTATACCTAATTTCAATTTGTGTTTACTTGTTTTGGGTGAACTAAGATATGTAAAAAAGTTTACTTAAAAATGGCAAACCAAATATTCATCTAAGTAAACTTGGTGCTTAAAACAAGAGTCTAGTTCACTAGACTTCACTAAGCCACCTTCGGTTCGCTTTTAACAGCTCGCGCATCGTTTCGGCAGAACGTCAGATCAGCCATGTTTGTAAAGATGTTTGAGTGCTGTTCCCGGGCGCTTCTAAAAGTTTGCCACAAGAAAGCTTGATCATGCACAAAATCAAAAGAATGCAGTAAGAACTTTAAATGAAGGGTACAGGAATAGAACAAGGAAAGTCACAAAAACTACTTCTGGAGTAATTCAACTTTTTAATATGAATTTGCTGTTAAAAAGCTTACAAAATTAAATAAAGTGTTCCTGTTATTGTACAGGGACAACTAAATACATGTTTTATGGAATAGAAAACAAAATTTTGTAACATAACCTAAAAATGCACATTTGTTGTCAAAAGTTCGCACATAGTAACAAAACTGCAGGAATAAAACATGGAGAGTCCATCGTTTTCACATCCTGGCGAGGAATGCGATAGGCAACCTGAAAATATAAACGTTATTACTAACCTAGAAGTGCCCATATCTACGTTTCCTGTATTCTTACCAAGCTAGCTGTCACTGAGTATGCGCAAGTCTGGTGTAAAAATCCGCTGCTTCTGGTTGCTGACAATATGAGTTTGTGACAATGTGACAAAATCGCCTTACGTTGTTTGTTTGTAGTAACCTCAAAACATTTTAAACGTTTACAGAAACATGCAGGACCTTGCTCATGGGAAGCCAATCGAACTTTCTTCATCACATCTTGAATGCGTCCAGTTCTAGGCCTCTTTTTTGGCCATTGCAGTACATTCTCACAGTCCATCTTTGCCACAAAACACAGTGAAACACTCGTTAAAACGTGTATCTGTTAGCGATAAAAAGTCACGCTCGTACCGCACCGAAAGTCGCTTAAAGACTGGCTGACTCAGTATTATTGAAGTGTTTAAAAAAAAAACGGGTTTTTACTACTTTGCCGATCTTTTTTTCCTAATATAGATTTCGAGTGAATAATCGATTATCATTCGGTTTTTTAAATCACTCGAATGCTCGGTAGTCGATTATTAAAATAACTCGATTTTTCCCATCACTACTCAGTAGCTTCCAATCGACCGATGTGGACTATCCTTGTTTTAAACGTGTAGCGCGTGGACCTTCCTAGTTTTAAACCTGTCAGCCGATCTTTCTGATGTGAAAATCTATGTTTCGTTTCTAGTTTTATGCCGGCAATGTTGGTCATAAGAAAATGCTAAGAGAGTAGCACCCGATAAAGGTAAAAACACAAACCGCCATATTTTGGACCCTCCTTGTTTTATTCCTGTACCCTTCAAATGTAATATGTTGTTAAATTCGCGTGAGATTTTTTTAATTAATCGGCGCTTCTACAATAAATAATAGATTTTAGTATTTAAGTGGTGATTTGTGAAGTGCTTCGTCCTCCTAATTTTTTATAGTGTAGGTACATTCTCTTTCTTCGCACATAGAGTTACCGTGTGTCTATATAATGTATTGTAAAAATAATTTAAATCTTATTAATAACATACGAGTTTTATTTTTATCCCAAACACAGGCGACAACTCCCATCCAAATATATTTTTGAGCTTGCCTAAATAAATAAGATTACCTACTTTACGTATCTCCTTCATTTATTCTAACTAAACAGGTTGCCTGTTTTAATTAAATAATCTATTTGTTCCATACATTATTTAATAAATGGAAAACTCATTCCTAGTAAAGAGTTCATTTAGTACAGATAACCAATTTTTAAATAAGCCTGTTTACTAGTTTAAGTTAAACTGTTCCAGCATTTTGCATTTCCTTAGACCAAGTAAGCACTTCACTTGTCACTATATGTGGTGAACTTTTTAATTAGGGTAAGTGTATTTTCACCTAGATCTAACAAACTTTTTTCTCAGTGTAGATCTGGATATGAATAAAATTTCGAAGCGATCGCTGTTTTTCTTACTCTTCTGTAGCAAATGCTTATTTAACACAAGTTCAGACGTGGCTTATCCACTTGTTTAGATTATGGATTTCATTTTCAGGTTGGTGCCTAATTTGCAAAAAAAATTTACTTATTTGTTTTATTTAGTACAATATTATCGTACTCTGTTACGTTTTTGTGGAAAATAGGAAACTTATATTTGTGATATGACAGATTTGAGTGAAAATGAGGAAAGTGATAGTAGTAATGAAGAAATTAAAGACAAGCAATTGATATTCGTTCACAAATTGAAGGACCATAAATAAATCTCCCTGACCACAACCGTTTAGGTTCCACAACAGCTTCAGCACTTGTAGGAAATTTAATAAAAATATTGGCCTTCTCCAAAACTGCATCCATTACAGAAGTGTATGTCTTACAGACAGTAGTTTGGTGAACACCGAGTTCTTGACCTACAGAATTTCGAAAGCCCGGATTCGACAATTTTCGCAGAAAGACTTTAATCTTATATAAAGGCGACAGTGCGCCCCCTCGCCTTTTACCGTATCAGTCAAAAAATAATTTGCCAACCACTCAACATTTTCGCGGTCATAACTTTTTGAAATCATCATATCTGCAAATTTTTACGTATACACTGTAGATTTTTCTTTTACGGACTTTCATAATAATATATTCAGACATAATTGAAGACACAAATTAGGAGCAACGCACGTGTAAGCCGCAGAGAACTAAAGTTGATGCAGGGGTCGACCTACCTTAAAAAGTTGAAAGCAATCGCTACACTAGAAAAAGCAATTTCTTAATTTATTCATCACATTTTAAGCAAACGATAGCAATTGCTTCTATTTTTTAAGAAAAAGCATTGACTAGAAGCAATTCCGGCACTTTTAAGCGATTGCTGGACGCAAAAGCAATAATAAGTTTAGTTTTTTATTTACTGGCTTTCAAGAAATTACTTCGATTTTACAAGAAAAAGCAATCGCTACATTTTTATTTATTAGGCTCAATGTCAAGATGCGTTTAATTTTTATTTAAAAAAATGTATAATACCTTGTGGTAAACAAATGACGGGAAAATATGGCGTAAATAACTGGTCACGAACCTCTGTGTCAGCTGATATGTGGCCTATACAAGCTACTTGATATTTCAGGGCATGTGTTTTTGTTTACAAATACAACAGGGGGTTCTGCCATGAATTTCAAAGAGTAATGGTGAATTTATGCGCTTAATATAGACAGATATGACATTTAAAAATATTTTTTTTCGTTTTGTTTTTATATTGCTGCTTTACATAAAAGGTGATTCACGTAGCACGTTCATTATAAATTTTTTATTTCGGCTATAAGGGAAAATCATTTCTATCGATCTTCATAATATAATACACCATTTTCGAATTAGAATAAATTTGAAGTAGAAATACACACAACGCGTATACAAGTGATGGCATTTAAAAGATTCAAATTTTATTGAGGATTTTCCAAAAAAGAGCACGTTATTATTGTAAATGAAATAACTTAAGTCTTAAGTCTGTAAATGTATTGTATTGTATTGATAATTTTATATTAGTAAATCTAGTTGTCTGGATCACTTTTCCTATTGATACTTGATACTATTGACTTGTGTAAGTGAAAGTTTTAGCACTAAATTTGCAGACGACACTACTTTTATTACTTCTGCTTCTAGTCTGGAGAATTTGATTATGACGTCACAACTGCTACTAAAGGATGCAGAAAACTGTTTTTTTTTGCAATCTCTTGCAGCTTAATACGAGTAAGACTCAAGAACTACTGCTCGTCTCGAGTAATCGAATTGAACAAAAACAATAAATGTAAATTACTGGGTATCAGTCTTGATAGTTCCTTATCCTGGGAGGCCTACATAACTGAACTGGGACGAAAATTGTCCAGTACGATATTTCTTCTTAGAAATTTGCGCGTGTTTGACTTTGGATGTTTTGAAATCGCTTTACTTCGGCCTTTTTCATTCCCATATTGCGTATGGGGCAATATTGTGGGGAAACAGTGCCAATGCACAACAGATCTTTCGACTCCAAAAGAAAGCTGTAAGATTTTTGGTTAACGTAGGATATAGGGACCATTGTCAGCCTCTGTTCAAATTTGGCATAATGCCGCTACCCTGTCTTTATATTTTTTAAACGGTGCTGGAGCTACATTCCCGCAGAGATAAACTCACTAGGCATGCAGATATTCACAGCTACAACACTCGAGGCTCTTTTTTAGGGTTTTTTTTTAATTTAGGCTTCGGATCGTTTTTTCAACATTTTTGGAATATTTAGTACTTACATTCCATTAATTTTGGTATCGCTGCAAAGGATTGGCAGGGTGTTAGGGTGGTCCGTAAAATACCTCATTTTTATTCCTCCGCGTTTTTGTAGAAATTTAATTCTGTGTAGAAAATATAGCCATTGTAAGTTTTTAAAACGTCACTTTGTATATTTTTGACAAGTTTAAAACTAAAGTTATACAAGAAAACTGGCTATGTCACTGAATTTTACGGAAAACTACGGCCGCCCTGTACACTAATAATAACTCAATCCCATATTTATTTTTTGTAACAAAAAAAACAAATATGGTTTTTCATAAACATACTTTTACTGCTGACTGGATGGACATTCAAAATATTAAATGAGCTAGTTTAAATTGGGTTTACAATAAATTAATTAAAATAAATTAGGTATCTCGGAACGAATTAAAATGTAAATATACCCATATTTCTACACAATTTTCAATTTAATTAATTTTAAATTAAAATAAAATCCTGTTAGTATCAAAATAAACAATTACGTTTTGTTGCGATAATACTATAAAATACATTTTACAATAAATGGTTGGGAAATATTTGTGTAATTAGGGGAAAAATTATATTAGTGGATTACCATAAAATATTTTCTAAAATTATATAAGGTGATTTTTTGTTGAAAAGGACTAAAATGAATATTTTTTATAACTCACTTACTAAATTAATGGTTTTAAAACGCTGTTTAAATAAAAACTTTTTCTTCTACTGTAAAAAATGACGCTGTCAGTTATAGTTATTTATTGTACAAGACAATAAAATTGTACTTCATCTTTGAGAGTGTTTTTGAGCGTCGAGACGTCAGTCGAGACGCTAATTACGCTCGAGAAGATAATGCGATTTTATTGTCGTGTGCAATACACCATTTTTTTCTATAGCAAGACTTTAAATTCAGGTGAAAAATAAAATTTCAAAGAAAATTCTAATTCTTGGCACAAAAATCGCAACTGGGTTGCTCCGTTACTAGGGATATGAATTACTCTGTCAACAATTAATAATGTCAAACAATTTTACATTCTGGTTTTTGTGAAGTGTTCAGTATTTTTGCGTTTTGTGTACGAAGTAAATACGAAATGTACGGAAAAGTAATAACACAAAAAGAGAAAAGATAGATGTTTCTAATAATGTTAATTGTAAAATTACACTTGTTGTTAATCCTTCCAATTAATGTGTTTGAATTTGTAAATTTAATTAAATAAAAAAAGTAAAAACATTTTATCCGTCCTTGCTGTTAAAGTGATACTTTATCTACTCAAAAGAGTTGCTATAACAACATTTTAACATTAGCTATAGAAAAAAAGAAATTAACTTTAAACGTATAATCATCTGGTATCTCATGAATTAAAAAATAATTAGCAGCGAAGTTATTGTATCTAAAAAGTTGTATCCCACAATGGAAGAAGACTCCTCCTGTATAAAAGAAATGGAGTTGGAGTTAATAATAGAGCTCCTGGATTCCATAAAAAAAGCTTCAAATATAAGAAACAACGACGGTTTATTATTTACAGAAACTGAGTGGAAAATCATAGGAGATGCTTCCTTTCCCTTACTTAAAAAACTCACAAAAATGGTTCAAAGCATTGGAAAACTAGAAGTAGCAAATATTGCCTTAAAAAATGAACAACTAAGCAATACTCATTCTCCCTCTACAGAGAAAATCCAACCTACTTACAGTAATACTTTAAAATCATATTCGTCCGTTAGTAGCACCAATAGTACTTACCTTCTTAGTAATAATAAACCACATAATAAGGAAAATGAAGTTTGGGTAACACCCCCACAAACAAACAAACCAAAATTAGAGACCATTATTAGAGTACAAAATGAGCCTAATTCTAAAAAGGTACTACAAAAACTTAAACAAAATCTCGATATCAATGGCATTGATGGAAGACTTAAAAACGTGAGAACAGCCAAAGGTGGAGGTGATATTGGAAGGTCACAACAAAACTCAACAAAAAAAGCTAATTGATGTTTTAAAAGAAAAAGAAGAGATACCAAGCCAGCCAAAGAAATCAATAGTGATCCAATGATAATCTTTACGGGAATAGAAGCAGGCTATTCAACTGAAGATTTTAAATCCGAACTTATTAGGCAAAACCCAGAATTGCAAACAATATTCGGAAATGAGGTCCAGGAAAAAATAACTTTTGTAACAAAGCGAAAATGTAGAAATCCTTTTAGGGAAAACTGGATAATGCAAACAACTGCAGATATCTTTAAGCATATTATGAAAACCCCGGATTTACATTTTGATTTGACAAATCTTTACGTATACGAATACTTTAACTTGGCGATGTGTTTTAAGTGTTGCTCCTTTGGCCATGAAGCGAAACATTGTAATGGTACTAATATATGTCATAAGTGTGGCAAAAATCATGATAGCAAGGAATGCGCCGAAGAGTTAAATTGTCCAAACTGTAATAAATTAAACCTGCCTGAAAGAAAACATTCAGCTAGAGATACACGCTGCCCTGCTTACCAAAAAAAAATGTACCAATACAAACAATACATAAACTACAATGGATAATACTCTCAAACGAAAAACTTTACAGATATATAACCAAAATGTAAGAGGGCTAAGAACGAAAACTACTGAAGTACTAAACAAGACTGCCGATTTGAACTATGACATAATAACTCTGACAGAGACGTGGCTTCATGACGGTATATACAATAGTGAACTTTTTGCAGAATATTATACTGTGTACAGGTCCGATATAGATATTCAACAAACAATGAAGACAAGAGGTGGCGGAGTGCTATGTGCTGTGCAAAAAAATCTACCATCAGAGAATTTACAGTTAAATACCATTAAGGATGTGGAAATAGTTGCTATATAAGTAAAACTACCCTCAAAAACCATTCTAATTTTAACTGTATATATAGCGCCCAACAGCTCTTTACAAATCTATGAAAAATTCTTTAACTACTCGGAGTCACTTTTAACTAAACTAAATCATGACTTTTTGATAAGAGGTGACCTTAATATACCTAATCCTAACTCGACTATAGGACTTTGTTTTGTAAACTTTTATAACTTAATAAAAAGTGCCCAATTCAACGAGGTAAAAAACATTAATAATAGAACACTAGATGTAGTAATCTCCAACCTAAATTGTACTGTTAATAAATGTTCCGACCCCATTGTAAGCGAGGATTTACACCATCCTGCCCTAGACATAAATATCACATTGTTTGTATCTATTCCTGTTTGCAATCCAACTAATGTTTCTTACTATGACTTTTGTAACGCTAATTACTTTGAACTTTATAAATCATTAAGAAATACAAATTGGGATACTGTCGAAGAGACTACAGATGTAAATATAGCACTTGATAATTTTTATAATATTCAATAATATTTTCAATCAATTCATTCCCAAAAAAACACCCAAAAAACGTAAATACCCAAATTGGTTTACTAACGAAATTGTCAGTGATATTAAATCAAATGAGCGTAACTATTTAAAAAAACTCAGTTACCACAATGTCTGACTGACTACAGGTTTCTTAGATCTAAAATTAAAAAGGACCGCCTATAAAGAATATCTTACTAGAGGTGAAAACTCGATACGAGAGGATTCCAAACAGTTTTTGAATTTCCTTCAAAGTAAAAAACAAACAAACCACGGTATCCCTAAAGAAATGACCTTTAATGACAAAAAATGTTCGGGCGAACAAAATGTAGTAAACGCCTTTGCCTCATATTTTCAATCTGCTTACGAGCAGGCTAATATACGGGGTGACATATCTTATAATGAGGATCAACACACAGGGTTTGACTTATTGCCGATTTCAGAGGATGAGCTTATAAAAGCAATCTCTAGTTTAAAAAATAAAAAAACCATAGGTCCTGACAATTTACCCAGATTTATTCTAAAGGCGTGCAAAGACTTATTAATTAGACCATTATTATATATCTTTAACTTATCAATAAAAACTAAATTGTTCCCTGATAAACTTAAAGTTGCTCGTATCATCCCCATTTTTAAATGTGGCAGCAAGACAGATGTAAAAAACTATCGACCAATTGCAATTCTCTTAAACATAGCTATAATATTTGAAAATATAATAACTAATAGATTAAACTTTTATGTAAAAGAAAAACTATCTAAATATTAGTATGGTTTTCGTTAGGGTCAACAGTTCGCAATCTTACAGATTTTGTAGAATATACTACAGATGCTTTGGCGGAGGGTGAACTGCACAGGTCGACACGGTATATATAGACTTCGCCAAGGCATTTGATAAAGTGGACCATAGTATGTTAATAGCTAAACTGATTAGATATTAATTACCATTAAACTGGTGTTCATTTATAAAATCCTACCTAACGAATAGAACAAACTATGTATCAATTAGAGGTTGCGGTTCACCCAACTTTCTCGCGACATCTGGTATAGGTACCTCAAGGTTCCAACTTGGGTCCTCTTTTGTTTTTGATTTCCATTGACGATTCGGTGGATGTCGTCAGGAATTCGAAAGTTCTTCTTTTTACTGATGATATAAAATTATTTAAAAAAATTGAGGATATTAGAGTAAAGTAGCCGATTGTGGAATACTGTTTTGTTTTTTAAAAAAATAAAAATAAATACTTTAACATTATTATCCACATTTGGGAAAATAAATAGCTTAAGTATTATAAACAAAAATACAAAAAAAATTAAAATTATAAATTGAAAAATGTATGTATGAAAAACAATTTAGAAAAAAGTGCACTTTTTTCTAACTGAAAAATGGGTGGGTAATGTGGAATAGGTTTAATATTAGACTTGATATTTAAATAATTTTTTTTTTAAGTAAAGCAAAATTATTGGAAAATAACATACATTTATTTTATTCTATTATAAAATACCTACTAAAAACAAAACAATAAATAAACATAAAAGTAAGTAAGAATAAGAATAACTTAGAACGAAATACCTAAGAACAAATGTATGGGTCTTTTTCGGCACTTGCACATTCTTCGTGTGCCCCAGCAGTTGCACATGACGCACAAAAAAGATAAATTGCGTCATCAGTTTCTAGCGGAAAGTTTTCTTCATCGCCTGAAGAATTTTACAAGGAAATACTTTTGTTAGATTCTGAGCTTGATTAAGGGAACTCTTTTTTGAGGTTTAGCAGAAATTTTCAGCTTCTTTTGTTTCTATTACTGAATTAATAGACTTGTGTGTACCGCCATTCTCATGATTTCTTCAGTTCATTTGTGTTTTTTTACAATTCTCAGAGGCATTTTCTGAAATGGGAAAAATATTTTCAAGAAAGCATTATGTGGAATATTCCACATTCAGACCCTACTTAGTATTCCACAATACCGACCTTTTAAATATTTATAAAAAATGTTTGTAAAACATTAAAAACAAAATATTAATAAAATATTTTAAATATTTCACAATCATCCACTACCTACCTGTACGGTTATACAGCAATTTTGCGAAAATTTCTATAAACGGAGTCACATTAGATGTTTATTTAAACACGTGCAAAAATATAGCGACCGTTACAACTTGTGTTTGAACCAATACTGGCAAACGACAGCCGCGACATGCTCCATGGTGTTGGTAGTGGTGAAACATAATAAAAATACCTTCTGATTATGCTATTGGAAGTGAGATGGCGATATTAGTTTGGCCGCAAAGGAGGTATTCCACATTTTAGGCAGTATTCCACATACAGCTACTTTACTCTACTTGTTGTAGTGCTCTACAGAGAGATTTAGATTCGCTGTATAATTGGTCCATGGCAAATCAACTGCCTTTGAATATTGATAAATGTAAACATATGAGGTTCTCCTACTCTAAAAAAACGACTGATTTTGCCTATACAATCAATGATAATAAAGTAGATTCAGTATCCGAAAAATATGATCTAGGAGTTTTATTTGACGATAAATTATCATTTAATTCACACATTGAATCAATAGTAAAGCTATCTTATAAAAACCTCGGATTTGTCTTGCGAAACGCTAAACTCTTAACTTCTACAAAAACTCTAAAGGTTTTTTTTAATAGCTTAGTTCCAACAAAACTTGAATACGCCAATATTATTTGGTCTCCACTTTATGCCAAATACATTCAAATGATTGAAAAAATCCAAAAGAAATTTATTCGCATCTTGGACATCTTACTAAAAAAAACCAATGACATAAGCTATCCTACTAATCTAAAGCACTACAACTTAATGACATTACACAATAGGAAAACCTTCAGTAGTACTGTTTATATTTATAATATATTTAATAACTTAGCACTAGACAATACAACATTAAATAAGGTGGGTATTTGTATATTTAATAGAACTAGACAACTAGGTTATAGAACTTTTCATTATAAATCAATTAGAAATAATTATCAAAAAAATCTCCCGTTAGATGTATGATTGTTAATTACAATGAAAATCAAAGATACTGTGAAATATTAAATTGAAAGCATCACGAATTTACGCTTGCCTTTATGACACAATTTTTTTAAATCATGTTTTCATCGACAACTTTTTAAAATAGGGTATCGTTATCAAATTAAAGAGAATTAAAATATCTTTTCGAAAAAAATTTAAAATACAGGGTGTTTCATTAAAAAAAAACGAAATCTTGGTTTTAAATTCATTAAGTTTGGACCAAGATGTTGAACACTCTGTAGTACTTATACCAATTCTAATAACCGTTTGGTGATGTAACATGTTATAACTTTTTCTTCCTAAGTTTTAGTAAAAAAATTTGTAAAGATAGTTAAAATTCAACGATTTTTATGTAAACTCATTTTTAGCCAAAAATCCATTGCAAAAATCATATCTTGATAACGTCACATTTGATGATCAAATTTTTTTAAAGTAGAATAGAGGACTACTAACTAAAGGAAAAAAATATATGGTGTTCCATTTAAAAAAATATATGTCTGGCCCACCCTGGATTTTTGGTACAACCTGTATATTTAAAATTATTTTTAAAAGATGCGCGACGTTAACCTGTACAACCTGTTTATAAAAGTTTTATTCCTTAAGTCGACCGTTTACGATATATCGTCCACCGGCACACTAAATGGACACCATGTACCTATAGAAATGATAAAGTAACGACTTTCTTTCAATAAATCAATTTGTTTTACAAGTGGCTCAAGTACCTCAGATGCAATCTATAAACTTTCTATACCGGTAACTGAAAACCTTGATAGCAATAATAAATGTCACTGTGTTTCTAGACCTAGCAATGGCATTTGACACAGTACACAGTACCACACGACTCATACTCCTTGATATATTTACAATACATATGGATGTTCTGAACCTGACTTTATAAAGACAAAGAAGATTCTGAAACAGATTTTTCATATAGGCTTTTCTTTAGAAGAAAATTTATACTAACACGAATTAGGGTTTAATATTTTGAAACCAAAAAGATATCCGGAAAATCTGCTAGGTACAGTTACGGCCATTAAATCTTGGGAAGCAAATCTGTCAGAATTTGACTTTTTACTAATTTTGGGTAAATTGCTCTTTTACCTTAATTCACATTTAATGATTAGTAATAACCAAGAGGTATCAGAACCTTTTTTATTATTTCGACAAATTAACAAACTATAAAACTATAACAAATTCAATCGGTACCTATTTACAATACATCATATTATTATAATTAATCAAATTTTAATATTTAAGCGCGGCTCCCCCTTTGTCCAAGACAGAGTTCATCCTTCTAGGCATTGAAGTTACCAAAGCCCTTGCAAAGTCCCGATTTAACTAATTCCAAGCTTGTGCAATTTTATTTTTTAATTCGTTCAAATTTTGTGGCCTAAAATTATTCTCATCATTAATTTTTTTGACTAAAACACCCCAAACATTTTCCATTACATTTAAATCTGGACTGCGTGAGGGCCATGGTAAAATGATAATTTGTTTCTGATCCATCCATTCCCTTACTTGTCGGGCAGTGTGAATGAGACAATTATCTTGTGATAAATAAAATCCCTTCCTGGAAATCGTTCTAATATAGAAGGTAACATGGTATTTTGTAAAATATTCATGTATACTACCTCTGTATTAAATCGCCCTTCAATAAAGTGACACACACCAACTATTTCGATCCTTTTGGGTAAATCTTTCATCGAATCGAGTTCTTGGAGGCCTATATACTCTTAGTCTTCCGTTGTAGCAAGACTGAAACACTTTCTCGTCTGTAAATATTACCTTTTCCCAGAAAACTAGAGGTTCCAAGTAATACTGTAACGAAAAACCGACCCGTTGTTCCTTATTTTCGGTAGTTTTTAGCTGCTGGATGACAGCGTAATTCAGAGATTTCTCTAACCCTTCGTCGAGCTGTTCTCACCGATCCCGGGAAGTTTATTTCTATTTTAGCCCTTACAATGGATTTAAAAGGTTGGTCCCTTAATATGTTAACCAAATTGTTATCCTGTTCTTCATTGGATTGTTTGGGACCACCACTTCCAGGTCTTCTTTCCAAGGAATGCGTTTCTTGCCACTTTGTTTTGAAAAAATGAACCGTACTCTTTGGGATGTTGAGCCTTTCTGAAACTCCCCTTTTAGACCAACCTTCCTGCTCAATATAATGAATTATTAAAACTTTCTGCTGGGTCGTTAAATTTGGCATTTTTCATAAATTAAAACTGTGACATTTATTCTATAATGACATTTTTAATAGATACTTTGTTCAACAGGTATTACAGGTATTACAGGTATACTTATAGTAAAATGAGGTGTATGTGTAAATGTTACAAAGCTAAAAAGGTTCTGCCCAAGATTTAATGGCTGTAACTGTACGTGGGAAACAGAGTTAAAGGATAGAGGTCTTTCAATATTTTTAAATTGAAGTAAATCGTATATGCGCCGGAAAAAACTCGATGATAGCGGAGAACAAGAATTCGGATTATTTACCGTTATAAACTTTTAAAAAATATTTTCGTATGAATCAATAAATAAGGAAGTCTTTGGCAAACGCGCATTACCGGAGCGTAGAGAATTTACTATGTTTACAACAGTATGGAAGTTTATTCATAAAGTTTGTAGCTTCCATTCGACCAATCGACATGTTATTCTTACACATTATAGCTATTATTACAGGTATTAAACGATAATTTGGAAAATTTTTGGAAAGCATTACAAAATTTAAAAAGTTACTCCAATTTAGAAAAAAAAATATAAATGAAAAATTGGTTTAAATGAAAACTTTCAATAATATAATTTCATATTATAATACAAATCTAAACTTCTAAAGTTCGTGTCGAAAATTTGTACCTAACAATAAAAACAAATTATTTTTTAATATTTTTTAAATAAAAAGTATTTTTCTGAATTGCATACTTTTTTTTCTAAAAATTAAAATAACTTATAATGCTAATTCGATTACTATGTTTCATAAATTTGTCTGAATTATCTACTTGGTGTCCGAAAATTCCGTATTTAAATTTCAATGGGAGATTTCACATATAAAAACATAAAAAAAAGTTCGAATGCAATCCTTATAAGGTCGTAAGATCTTATATGGTCGTCCAAAGGTGACCTACAAATGTAAATGTAAAATTTGTCCTTTAAATATTCGTACAGAATTTCTAGACATCCTGTATAGGGTGATATGAATATATTTTGTAAAAATAACAATAGCCAATTTGCGACTGTAATTTATTTAATAGGCAGTTTTTTATTAATTTTTCGTCTCTAAATAGGAAAATGATGAACTTCTTAACACGAAGATTATTGAGTTATGATTTTTTGGAATTTGCTAGCCACTAGTACAAAAGTTACAATATTTAGGAATCATAACCAGGAGCTATCCCAGTTTTGAACTATGCAGGATAAAATATGTGTTTGTGTTAATCCATATAGTGTTATGGAAAAATTAGATTCATGTAAAGTAAGTTTAAAAGCAGTTCTGCTTCATAATGGTAACAAAAGACCCTCTATTCCTCTTGCACATACAGTTGGCGTGAAGGAAACATACAAAATTATGCCACTTACTCTAAATGCAAAAAGCTGTGATAAGTATAAGTGACAAATATGTGGTGTCCTAAAAGTCCTATGACTATTACTATGACTTCAGGGTGGATTTACGAAGTATTGCTGTTTTTTTTTTTACTTTTGGATAATAAAGTAACAGAAAACTACTACCAAGTAAACGAACGGCTTCCGAGATATTAGTTTAATCCAGGTCAAGCTAACGTAAAAAATGTACCTTCTGTTCATCCCAAATAAGTTCTGAAACCTTTATTACACATTAAACTTGGATTTATGAAAAAATTCGTTAAAGCATTATTCAAGATGGAGACGCATTTTAATAACTTTAACAAATTTTTCCAAAACTCAGTGATGCTAAGCTTAAGGAAGGAATATTTATTGGATTATAAATTAGAAGAATACTAAGGAATCAACAGTTTGATCAAAAATTAAGTGATGTTGAATTAGCTGCGTGAAGTTCTTTTAAAATAATTGTTTCGGATTTTTTAGGAAACCAAAAAGCAGAAAACTATGGAAAACACGTAGAAGAACTTCTTTTAAGCTACTGCAAAATGTGCTGCCGTATGTTTTAAGACACTTCTTGTACACCCATTTAAAGTTTTTCCAAGAAAATTGGAGCAACGCTGCCAAGGCAGATGGTATCCAGCAATGATGGGGGATTATTGTTGGTTTCTTATGAGAGAAAGCGATCAGAAATATGAATGAAGGTCGGCATTTACAAAAAAGGTATGCGCAAAGACGTACTATAATCATATTTTCATGAGTATAAAACTAAACAAATCCTGTTATCCCTAAAATAACTTGTTTCTTTTTCTTGGTTTGAAGTTATGTATAAATATTAGATAAAAATGTTTGTATACAATTGGAATAACTAATATATTATATTTTATATAGGTAACTCAAAATCTATACGTGGTGGAAAATTTTAATTGTTGAATGCTTAATCAGGATGCTAAAACTCTCGCGTACGTCAACGTCAGTAGCAATTTTTTTTCCTATTTGCTGATTGGTGTTATTATTACTCAATGGTCGTCAGCTTTCAAAAATATTTATAGTAATAGCATCGCAAGAATAAATCTGACATTTGAAATTGCATTAGTCCCTTTATTATTATTTATATTAAGTATTTATTTACTATTATTAATTAAAACTCTATTTGTAATCTCACAATAATAACATCAGTAGCGTATACAAGAAATGCATTCAGCTTCTTATACTTCTCTTCGGAAGTCCTTACCAAATGGGAAACTTTTTAATTATTAACTCTACGAAAAAAAGTGCCTCTTCCTAAAAAGTCCTGCTTGGTGAGAAAATAAATTTGCACAATAATATTTATACAGGGTGTTTCATTAAGGGTGGCCACCGGCCATATATCGGAAACTACTAAGCATAGAAACTTGGGGAAAAAAAATTATGATTAAAGCGGTCATGAGAAAATTCTGGAAATTATTTTTAAGTTCCTCATTTTGCCGCAAGAAGGCACAATTGAAAATATATTTTTTTAATTTTAAATTTCTCCAAAAATTCCCCTATTAAGGTATAACTCTGATTTCATCATTAGAAAGCTTAGACAATTCTGCATCATTTTGGTTTAAGGCTCATTGGCGTACCGACCTTGCTAAGAGTGGGGAAAGATATTTTGAAAGAGTAAATCGCTGTAACTTCTAAACGCCTTATGCGATTTTACTAAATTTAAACTTGTTTGGAAGAGAAAGGTAAGTATCTTCAATTGCCGTATCCAATGGTACACGATAGTTAATAAAATTGCTAATAAAATTGCTAGAGGGCGCAATTTGTAATAATAATAGTTTTTTGATTTTACCCCGAAAATTCAATCATACGGTATAACTATTACATCATAATCGAAAAGGAGATTAAATTTGCAAGAAAAAATGTGTAGACCGCAGTTTGATATCTTTGATCGTCTTAGAGTTATTGCCAAAATAATAATTTTTAACACTTTAATCGAAAAAATTATTGTTGTATTTTGTTGCTTCGTGGCCAAAGCGACAAAAAATTACTTTTTCTACGATCGTGCAAAAAGTTACTATTTTTTCACTATCTACTATGCCAAAAGTTTAACTTTTTTGCTTACCTTTCTCCTCCAAACAAGCTTAAATTTAGTAAAATCGCATAAGGCGTTTAGAAGTTACAGCGATTTTAATGTTTACGCTTTCAAAATATCTTTCCCCACTCTTAGCAAGGTCGGTATGCCAATGAGCCTTAAACTAAAATGATGCAGAATTGTCTAACCTTTCAAATAATGTAATCAGAGTTATACCTTAATATTATGGGAATTTTCGGAGAAATTTAGAATTTAAAAAAATTATGTTCAATTGTGCCCGCTTGCGGCGAAATGAGGAACTTAAAAATAATTTCCAGAATTTTCTCATGACCGCTTTAATCATAATTTTTTTTCCTCTAATTTTCTAGGCTTGGTAATTTCCGAGATATGGCCGGTGGCCACCCTTAATAAAACACCCTGTATAAATATTTTTGTGCAAATTTATTTTCTCACAAAGCAGGACTTTTTAGGAAGAGGCACTTTTTTTCGTAGAGTTAATAATTAAAAAGTTTCCCATTTGGTAAGGACTTCCGACTACCTATACCAATCCTGTACTACCGCACTGTCCTCATATTCTTTGTACTAAATAAATCGAGTGAAAAAGTGTTTTCTTTTATATAGAAAACTCGAATGGTTTAGTTGCACAGTGGGTCATATTTTAATTTAAAAGATAACTTTTTTATGTCGAAATAATATAGAGAACCATACGTCAAAAAAAAATTCGTTGTTTTAAGATAAAATTCAAAAAGTTAAAATAACACTTTTGCCTAGGCAGCAATGCAAAGAAACGCGAGGTCATTAATAATAAACGTTTATTGTACTTTACCTAAACAGGATAACTATGCCATCATGTCAGGACGTTAACCAACTGTGTCAAGTTCCACCACTAACTTAACATATCGATCTCTAGATTCTTTTTGGCATAACAGAATAATATGTCCAAATACGTAGAATACTTTCTTAGTTATATAATATTTACCTTCCTTTAAAATTGCTCAGATGTTCATGGAATCATGTGGCTCTAGCACGTCCTTAATTGATAACAGTTTCTGACTCTTCATATTCACATCTGGAAAAAAAAAGAGTTGCCCTTTAGAAAACTAAACATACTATACAGGGTGTCCGGAAAAAGGAGGCCACTCCATTAACAATAATATATTCCTTGAGCAAAAATAATATGACTTTTATAATGCCATTCTTTATTTTTGACCCTCATGTTCGATATACATTAAAAACTGTATTTTTTTTAATAATTCGAGTGGTTATTTAATAAGATATTAATTTCAAATTTGGTACATTGCTTCACCATAAAGGGTTACATATTTTGAGGAAAACCAAACAGAAAATGATTTTCAAATATTTAAAATAGGGAGAGTCCAGTACCCGCTGACCACCCCTATTTTTTATTACGTGCTCCAGTGACTTTTAAACTATATTCTTTCAGTTAATCATTTGTTTTTGATAATTTTACTCTTATAGAATTTCGATAAAATAATGCGTTTTGAAGATACTTTGAAAAGTATGGTTTCTTAACTGATGCCGACGCGGCTTACGGTATTCTCATAATTTTCAAATGCTAAATCGATTCAGCCGTTGTGGCATTACAATGAATACAAGATATATTTATGTAAAACTTTGCAATAGGTGACAATACCGAAAGCAAAGGACTAGCTAAAAATAATGTAAAGAAAGTGGCAAACAGATTAAAACCACTAAAATGAACTTATTTTATGGTTCTACTAAGAATTTACTATTGCTAATTTTCTTCACATAAAAGAGTAAAACGCCACTGTTCTCACTCGTTGTTAAGACAATAATCTACTAATACTTATTAAATAAACTTGATACATTATAACAAGATAACAAATATTCAAAACAAATTATTTTCATAAAATTATGAATACGTTAGTTAACACAAAACAAGCAAAATTTTAAAAAAATAGTCTTGATATCACCTCAATTTTTTTAAATACACATGCGAATTCTCTTTATTAAAGAAAATCTTGACATTTGAAAAATATGTGGTTTCAACCTGAACTGACTCTCCTGCTTGAAAATATTCTTTCTATTAAATATTTTTCCCTCAAAATCGGAATCATATCCACAAAATCTTTAATACACCTCTAGACTGAATATTTTAAGGAAGTAAGGTCTGGGGAACGGGGAGGCCATTTAACAGGAGCATCTTATTAGTATAGTTCCTAACTTTTCTGGTTAAATTCGGGGATCACCGTCTAGTTGAAACCAAATATGTTGTCTTACCACTAAAGGCAAATCATCAAGTAAATTGGGCAATGTGTTTTGAAGAAATGGTAAAAATTAATGACCAGTCAAAATTTCTGATAAAAATACGTTATGTGAAGAAGAGTAGTTGTTTATTTTTTAAATTAATTAAATCATAAGGTGGTTAGATGAGTAGCCATGCTAGATCTCGCCACCTCTGTGAAATTTTACATTATTGTATACTGGCTGCATTATATAAATAAAGGCTATTTATTATTAAAAATTAGGAGATTACCGTAAGCCGCATTGGCATCCATACTTTTCAAATTATCGATTTTACTGATTTTCTATTTTATAGGAGTCAAGAATTAATCATAAACGATTACCGGAAAAAATTAAGTTTGGAAGTCACGGTCGCACTTACTAAAAAATAAAAGGGGCGGGGGGGCAGCGGGTACTAGATCCCCTATTTTGAATATTTGACAATGTTTTTTTATTTTGTTTTTCTTGAAAGATGTGACTCTTCATGGTGAAGCAATGTACCAAATTTAAAATTAATATCTTATGAAATACTGAAATTATTGAAAAAAATCAGTTTTACTTTCAAAGTTTGACACACTTTATATCGAATATGAAGGCCAAAAAAACGCATTATAGAAGATATATTGTTTTTGCTCCAGAAATATAACGGATTAACCTTTTTTCCGGACACCCTGTATAATAATAATAATAATAATAATAATAATAATACTAATAATAATAATACTAATAATAATAATAATAATAACGTAGCTAGGTATGTCCGTAAAGTTTTCGAAAAAAATAAAATATTTCTTTTTCGTTGGAAATTAATTGCATTCATAATTTAACAGTTGAAACTTATTGTTATAAGAAGGAAAGAAAGAAAAACTCACAGTCTTCCTTCACAAAATGTAATAGAAATAGATTCTTTAGGGGTCTCTACAAGTTTCGAACGTAGAAACGTTCATCTTCAGGAGACAGAAATTTTTTTTATAGTGCTGTGATGGTATTAGCAGAAGGGAAAATGGTATTAAACGTTAATGGAGCTTTTATGGTATTGAAATAACGTATATAAGAAAATTAAGGAGAATTAAAACATGTTGGGCGTGTGAAGAAAGTTAGTAAAGGAAGTCTAAACAACCAAACTAAATGAGGAAGAAAAAAAGGGCCTTCCAGAAAGAAGATGTCGATGATTTTTTAAACCATTTTTATAAGAAATTTTAATAACAGTGAGACAGTATAAAGATACTGACAAATTATTTTTCAAAAGTCAGAGTAGCCTGGTTAAACTAGTTTTTAATGTACTAATCAGCCAAGTTTGATTTTAACTGAATTATTTCTGCCAATGTCATTAAAGTCGCATAAAAGTACGTGGTTTGTTAATCAATGTTCAAAATATTCTGTAATAAAGTATTGACCAGTGACGTAGGCAGGATTCTAGGGGCGGAGGGGGCAAATTTATTAATGGCTATTTTCCCATAAAAGAGAAGAAATTATGTATAATTTATCCAAACTCAGTTTGATGACATAAAAAAGCGACTAACGTGCTTCAAAGAGACCGACCTCACAACCAGGGTTGTAAGATCTTTCTTCTTCAATTCTCTAAGTTTTTTTATTAAAAATGTTCCTTTTATATAAGTATTCAATTGTTAGTCAGTAACTCTATTTCAAAGCTAATTTGCAAATATACTTTAAACCGAGGAGTTTTAAGTATGACAGAAAAAAAAACAAGCCATTCATTGTCATAATAATACATTTTTTAGTCCTTAAGAAACATTATAACTTAAATCAAAATAAAAAGTGTTTTTAGTGTTAAAAAACAACTAATTAACTAACCTTTGTTTCACCTATACTTTTATATTATTGTATTTACAAACCCGAAAATTTGGAAGAACTTGCAAGCGCACGTTGCCATGGAGACAAGCGTTAATGGCGCTGTCTCGGACAGTCTGTGCATAATACTAAGACAAACGTAATTGCAAATTTATATGTCCTAGACAAGAAAGGCGGAATATTTTTAGCGAATGAAGATATTTCTATCTACCTGCTAAAAGATAATTAAGCGATCATCACTGTCGCCTTAATTATTTAATAGTTTAGGACAATGGAGTAGGTGGTTTAGAATATATTTGCTGTAATTTATGTATTTAATTTTGGTTTATAACTGTGTACTGTGCGTAACGTTTTTTTTTACTTAATATATTTTATTGAGTGGCTTTAAACATAAAAAATTAGACAATCGAATGGTTATAATGGAATCTCGGCATATTGTGGAACAACGACAGGAGTATTTGCGCTAAATAAAATAGTACTGGGAATCAGATAAAAATATAATTTATTTAGACGAAACATGGTTCGATACGCATGATGTTGTCAAGTATGGTTGGGTAGACAGTTCAAAAAATTGTACTTTAAATAGCTCGAGGGGAAAGCGTGCTATTATTCTTCATGCCGGAGGTAAATATGGCTTTGTGTGTAATGCGTTGCTCTTGTCGGCAAAAAATATCACTCAATCATCCGTCGCTTATCATGAAGATATGACCGCGGATTTGTTTAAAAAATGGTTTGCTGAACCTAACATTCCTCCGAATTTGGTAATTATTATGGACAATGCGTCATATCATTCGAGAATATTAAATAAAATACCTAACATGAGCAATAAGAAAGAAAATATTTTAATAAAAATATGGATATTCCTGAAAGGATTCCAATCAAAAAGGAATTAATTAAAATCATCAAAAGAAGGAACTTTAAAAATAAATACGTAATTGATACTCTTTGCACTAGGCGTGGCCATACTCTTTTGCGATTACCCCCATGTTATTGTATCTTTAACCCCATCGAAATGGTTTAGGGTACCTACCATAAAAAAATTTTACGAAAAAATAATCACCAAAATTAAGCGCAGCTGTCGTTGATAATATTCGGCAGGTAATTAGCGACATGAGTAGCGATGTATGGAAAAACTGCGAAGCTCATGTTATAAAAGTAGAAAAGGAATATCCCGTTTTATCGCCTATAGCGCGAATAGTGATCCAACCTGGAAACTATTCTACTTTTGAATATTCTGATGATTCCAGCAATTAAATAGTTACCGCATTTTAAATCAATAATGTTTGTTTAAAACGTGTTACCTATTATATTGATTTATTCATAATATTATTATATTAAAACAATAACCTACGCATTTTAATTATTTGGTTGGCGACGCCTACGGTTAGGAGTTTATTACTTTTTATAAATTATTTTTATTTAAAAACTTAGTTGAATTAATTTTCATTTATGTCAAGCTTTAATCTTATTTATTATATGTTATCTATTAGCGGTTTTGAGCCCTGACCAGTAAGAGGTAGGGCGGGTCTCCTGTTATTTTCTATTTAAATTATCAAACAAAGATAAAATTATAATCGGCCGCGCTACTAGCAAATAAAAGAATTGTTTATTATTATGTTTTGGTTCCAATTTAGTATGTTAAAGGTAAATATGATGAATTCGGTGGCCCATTACAAGCATCCGATAATAAAAATTCAATCGACAAAATTGTAAATTGGTAATCATTATAAAGCCGTAAATTGGCTGGTTCAGTTTTAGAATTCATAACAAGGTCCTAATTAGAAACAAAATTGTGTTTTCAGCCAAACGGTACGTAAAATGTTACTTCTACATCATTTTGCTGTTTTACCTCATATTAATTTTTAAATAAATTAAAGTCGATCGATGTTCACAAAAAGAAGAATATTTTTTTTAAACAATACCATAAATTAGCCATAATCACTAAAATGCAGATTGCACGAACTAAATATTTAGACAACTTTTACTGTAATACAAATTGCATTATAAATGATGAGCGTAAAATCAAATCGACCCGGTTGTATTTAAGTAAAGTGTGCGACGTAGTAACAATAGGGCAAAAAGCAGCCAATCTTATTGGACAGCGGCGAAACGTATTACGTCTTATCTAGATGGAGTCAAAATCAGGTAAGGTTTGTCACGGTGGAAACGAGGTACATTTTGTCTAGATAGCGTCAAAATCAGGTACGGTTTGTCGCGATAGAAACAAGATACATTTTGTCTAGATAAGGATGGCATCAGGTACGGTTTGTCGCTTTATCGCGGTGGAAACGAGGTACGTTTTGTCTAGATAGGGTTAAAATCAGGTACGGTTTGTCGCGGTAGAAACGAGGTACATTTTGTCTAGATATAGTCGAAATTAGGTACGGTTTGCCGCTCTATTGCGGTGGAAACGAGGTACATTTTGTCTAGATAGCTTGGAAACGCCTTGGAAAATAAAAGCCCCATGATGATGTATTAAAATTAAAATATAAAATCAAATAAAACCATGACAACTGTTTTACCTGTTAACGCTGACAGTTAGGGTGTTCTTAAAATTGTAGTGGAGTAATGAGAATCCCCACTTTCTAATTAATTGTCAAATTGTAGGGCCCTATTTTTTTTAGAGAAAATACTACTGGTAAAATTGATTGATCTTTTTGGATATGGATGGCATTATTTCAATTTTTTCATGTACTAGCACTGGATATAAGACACATACTTTGTTATCTACATAATGGTTTTAAACCGAACAATTCGACAGAGGTAGATTAGACGCAGGCCAAAATTTGCTTGGCCATCAAGGTCACCAGATCTAACTCTTCTGGACTTTATCTTATGAGGATTCTTAAAACAAACATCTTATACCCACAGACCTCCCCAAAAAATACAACATTTGGAGAGAATTATCGGGAAATGTATCCAAGATGGTTAGAATGTATGGAAAAAAATGGTAGTCATGTTAAAATTTCCATCCCGTGTCGTCGACATATCGCGGTTTGAAATCACAGGATATTTCAAACTGTATATACTAACATTAAAATTGAAGAAAGTTATATTGCCGAAGTTGGTGAAAGAATATCAGTGTCTCCGTAGCGCAATTGGTTAGAGCGTTCGACTGGTAAGCGAGAGGTTCTGGGTTCGAATTCCGGCCGAGGTGTAAAACTTTTTTCAATTTTAAAAACTTGTACGCCGATTAACATTTTTCAGTTATATTTAATACAGACGTTAAAAAATACCGTTTCCAAAACCTATTATGAAAACTTTTTCAATAATGAAACATATTTAAAGACGGATGCTCTCCGATCTTATTATGATTTATAAACTGGTGGACTGTCATGTTGATTCACCAACACTTAGATCTAAGCTAAGCTTTAATGTTCCAATTAGAGACTTAACGCTTTAAAATACTTTTAATATTCGACTTAGAAATACTAGCCCTGGGAAAAATGCTCCCCTCTGTAGAGCAACTCGTGCCTATAATAGGCTGTCTTTAGACATGGAAATGTTGGATATGTGCATAATTAGATTTGTAAAATATTGCTATTAATTTGAACATAAATGTATGTACTTACCTAATTCCCACTAGCAAATACCACAACGTGGGTGCTATTTTCGGCTCATTGTCTGTAGTTGTCTGTCTCTATTTGTAAATAAATAAATAATATTACCCAAACAAATAGATATTATTCTCAATCATAATTTAATACTATTCCATTACTTGTCGTACTAAGGCGTAATCCTTTTGAAATATTATTATTTTAGAAATTGGCATTAGCTGCTTGAGCTACGTAACCAGCTCATAGAAAATGTCCACTTTCTAGAATAATTCGAAGCAAGGGGATTCTTCACTGGAGTAACAAATTTGTACTATTATTTTTCAAGTTATGTGTTATATAGTCTCTGTGGTCGTGGAAACAATATTTTTCCCAAAAGCATTGTTTCATGCACGAAAAATATTAATATAATAATAATATGTCGAGGAACTCCCGGCGTCAGCGTATGTTACTCCATGTGAAACAACCGTGACGCAGTCCACGTTTGTTTGTTGCCTAGGTTGTCTTAAATAATGGTAACAGAAACCTGTAAAATTGTGGACCAAAGAACCACAGAGTCTGTAGGAAAAAGAAAATAAAGGGTGGCGCATCGAAAACGAAACAGAGGCATTTACGGGCAGCTCAGTTCTTTTTTCGAAAAACGCTCAGACCCGTCGATTTTGTTTTCGAGAGGGACACAAAATTGGCAAAAAATCACGTTAACACGTGCAGCCTTATGGGCGGGGGTGGCACCACCCCTAAAATCTCAAATGAAAAGAGGGGTCGAGTGATACCTTATTTTAAAGGTTATAATGATGTAAAATTCATGTCCTTAGTTTAGTAGTTTTGAAGATTTATTGATTTAAAGCTTAAATAAAACTTTAATACATCATATTAAGTGGAGATCAATACATTTGGCAAAGGTGATAAATCTGGCAATCTTGGGGCTATCCAATCCATCGACCTGGAAACGTCTGATCAAAATATTGTCAAACACGTAATGCGTAATGTGGTGGGGCACCATCCTGTTGGAACATCAACCTATTCGCAATGTACCGTCGATCATTCTGATTTTCAATTATGGCTTTTAATGCAGGATCTATGGCGTCTTGCAGTAATTCCAAATACATTTCACCCGTCAAATTTCCAGGTAACAAAAGGACCAACTAAATGATCGCCAAAAATACCAGCCCAAACATTTAATTTTTGTGGCTGCTGGGTGTGTAGTGTGTACCCCATGATAAATTCTGGGATTAGAATCGGACCAATATCGGCAGTTCTGACAATTTACTACGCCATTTAAGAAAAATTAACATTCGTCGGAAAAGCAAGTCTTGAATAGAAAATGTTCATAATTCGTTCACTCATATCTTCACAAAATTGTAATCGCCAATCAAAATCGTCTTCATTAAGTTCTTGTATAAGGTGAATTTTATACGGATGAAAACTATTAGTCTTCGGAATCCGTTGGATACTACGTCGACTAACACCACACACAGTATCCAATTTGCGGGTACTTAACGTAGGATCTACATAAACTTGCCCTAAAACCCCCACTTCTATTGCTTCGTTCCTTATGGGATTTTCAATGTTGCGTTTTTTATTGGCGACTGATCCAGTCTCCCAAAATTTAGCTACAAGTTCTAGAACATATTTACGATGCACGGGACTGTTCTCATGTCGCTCATAAAATATTTGTGCTGTTCTATTAGCGCACTGATTATTTCCTAAAAATATTTCGATAATTTCAACCCTTTCTGCCGTGGAATATACCATGGTTAATTTATGTATAAAGCGTTAAAAGGTATTTTAACAACAAAGTTTGGTCGAATCAATCGCAAACTATGTACAAAATTCCTATTTAAAATAAGTACGAGACATCCATTCCTATCTTTCTTCAAGAAACAACTTTTTTTGCCACAAAAAATCGCTTCAATCACTATTTTCAACACCAAAATGATAAACAAACCATGGGCGTAGTGAAGTAAAGCATTTACTTATTAAGTAAATGATTTTACTCAAATTTCTTCTGAAAGTAGTACACAATAATCTAGGTACATCAGATAATTAATTTTTAATTAATGATTAACATTAAAGTAAACTTTAAGCTTTAAATCAATAAACCTCCAAAACTACTGAACTGAAGTACCTACATGAATTTTACATCATTATAAAGGGAATTGAAAGACCTTTACAATAAGGTATCACTCGACCCCCTGGAGAGGATTTTAGGGGTGGTGCCACCCCCGCCCAGGGGGCTGCACGTGTTAAAGTGATTTTGTGCCAATTTTGTGTCCCCCTCAAAAATAAAAGTCTGAGCGTTTTTCCAAAAAAGAACTGAGCTGCCAGTAAATGCCTCTGTTTCGTTTCCGATGCGCCACCCTGTATAAAGAAATTTTAAATAATAATGGTAATACGACCAGTGCATTTGACCAGTAAAAGGTATAAAAGAAATTTCACTTAAGTCTGTTGTATAGTTTTTTTTGTTTGGTTTAAAGAATGCCTGTCTCTGGTTGAATTAGATTGTTGCAATCTAATTTTCCTAAAAATAGTGTAATTTACGCCCAATTAAAGCCAACAATAAACGTTTAATTAAACGTTTTTAAACCAATTAATCAACTCCGTCGTCGCATTTCGAGTAAAATCGAATTCAAGACATGAAAACTATTATTTGATAATTCAAGTAATGGCGAAACAGCAATGGCGTGACGGCGAGAATAATAAAATTTCGCGTGCAATTTTGTCTACGGCAGCATTTCGTGCAATGCCCAATTGGACCCTTGTAACGAATACTAAAACTAAAATAGACGGCTTTATAGTTGACTCTAATGGTTACCGAACCATTGTTTCGATCTTTACTTGGTTTTTATTATTGGACGTATTTTTTGTATCTTGTAATAGAATTAATATATCTATAATAATCTAATATCGCAGGTTAAATGAAAGCGTAGGAAACTTCAGTGACCTACTAGAAAGAATGCTTATATAAAGTCGAAACATTAAATTGTCATAAAGGACGCCCAATATTCCTTGTGAGTTTTTCACTCACACTTTTGTAAAATGGGGGGAAGTAGATGTTGGGTTGGCGCAATAGTCGGAATAGTTTGTTACCTACCGTGCGAGCAAGAATTATTTGCATCAAAGAGGGCTTGGATTAAAAAACGTAGGGCTTGGTTTAAATCACAATGATATGGGGACGATATATCTAACCAAATCTAGGTTAAAATTTTGTCAAATTCATATTATGACATGATATTATGCCAAACTAATGAGTAATAAAATAAGTAGACAAATACAAATTTATTTTTGTTGTTTACAAAATTAACAAAGTAGGAATATACAGAAAGAAAAAGAACAATAATTACATAAATTGCTGAAATTGGCCACCGCCATGCTCCAAGCATAAATTCACACGTCTCTTCATATTTTCGAAAGTGTTGACCAGCATCTCTGGAGAAATGTTACCACATTCTTGGATAATCCTTTCTTGTAATTGTTCTAAATTTGCAACTGGTGTTTTAAAAATAGTGTTTTTTAAATGAGGAAAGACGAAGTAATCCATAACCGTTAAACAAGGTGATCTAGGTGGGAATTCAATGTCTGATCGAGAACTGATCAATCCGTCCTCGAAAAAATTGCGTAAGTACTTAATAGTTTCGGCGGCTGTATGGGCGGTTGCACCGTCCTGTTGAAAATATCCAAAACGTAGTTCGTCGTCAAGTAATTGCTCCACAAATGGATTAAAAATATTAAAATTGCATGTTCCATAAGATCTTCCCACTTCTAGGGACAGGCGTCTTATACAATTTGTTGGCGTATTTTGCATTATTTCACGAACGTTTGCAACAAGTTCTTCTGTTCTTACAGATGGTCTTCCTGTTCCTTTTTTGTGTTGAATAGAACCTGTTTCCCTAAATACAGCCACGGTTCTTTTCAGGCAATGATAAAAATCCCCAGCAATAAAAGCAACGTTAGGAAAATGTTCTTGAAAATCGTCCATGCACAAACCCGGATTGTATTGCCAGTCACCATTTACTCTAACCCCGTTTCGAAAATACGCTTCAAACATAAAAGTTTTGTGCTGTTCCGTAAAGCCCATAGTGTGAATTGTTTAAGAAATTGGAAAAATTTGCGATGAATCAAATTACTTTAATGACTGTCAAAGATGACGAAATAACTGATTGATTGTTAATTCAGGTAGTTACTGACACCCAATAGGTATTAAGCTCTACGCCTAAGCATTACGTCCTTAGATGCAAGGCCCTCTTTGATGCAAATAACTTTTGCTCGCACGGTATATGAAGTTAAACTAATTCTAACATTGTCAGATTTTAGTTAGTTAGGAGCATATTATACAGTGTGTCCCCAGATCGACGCATAAAGAGGTGAAATAGACTGACACTTTTGCATACACTCTTTAAAACATTAATTATGCACAATATAGTTATACAGAATTAGAGAGACACGATGAGTTCCTTAGCTAATTAGAATGTTGTTTTTTTACTAAAATTTATTATTAACTATAAAATATGCAAATATATACAGGGTGTTAATTAACTACGTAGACAAACTTTAAGGGATAATTCCTTGTATAATTTTAAGATAAAAAGTTCATATAAACGTATATCCTAAAATGCTTGGTTTTCGATATACAGGGTGCTAAAGTTTTCATTTTTTTTGGGTTTTCTTAATATTCCTTTGCAATCTTTAGGAATAATTAATTCAAATTTTGCACAAATAAAAGATTTACCAGTATCTACGAACTAACATTTTAAATATTTAAATTAATCTACACGGTCCTCATTTTTTTTGTGGTCATGACCCCTTTGCGCCCGTCCAATTTACTTAATACGACGTCACTGACTAATTTTAAGAACGAAATCTAATTTGTCATTTTATTCTCTAACATTTACCTATCTTGAAGTGTTTTACTATCTCTTACGGCTTAGTAGTACGTAGACAAACTTTAAGGGATAATTCCTTGTATAATTTTAAGATAAAAAGTTCATATAAACGTATATCCTAAAATGCTTGGTTTTCGATATACAGGGTGCTAAAGTTTTCATTTTTTTTGGGTTTTCTTAATATTCCTTTGCAATCTTTAGGAATAATTAATTCAAATTTTGCACAAATAAAAGATTTACCAGTATCTACGAACTAACATTTTAAATATTTAAATTAATCTACACGGTCCTCATTTTTTTTGTGGTCATGACCCCTTTGCGCCCGTCCAATTTACTTAATACGACGTCACTGACTAATTTTAAGAACGAAATCTAATTTGTCATTTTATTCTCTAACATTTACCTATCTTGAAGTGTTTTACTATCTCTTACGGCTTAGAAGATATCTTGAGAACAATAAAATAATGCATTGTTATTGTTAATATTGAATAATTTGCAAATGGTAAGTTGGCAGCGTCCTTAAGCCAAAAATAACAAAGTCGGCTTTGACAAACAATAAAAATAATAAAATCAACAATTATGACAGTTTAGTTATGGTTATAGTTATAGTTATATAAGTAAGAGATTTTTCAGTTTTGTTTTTGTTAAAATGGTTGAATTTACGAACACTGAAATGGCAGGTATGCATTTTGTGTTTGGAATGGCTAATGGTAGCGCTCGTGCAGCAAGACTAATGTATCAAGAAAGATTTCCTGAACGTCGTGTGCCTAACAAACAAACTTTTACTAATAATCACTCCAGACTTATTGAGAAAGGTAGTTTTAGATCAAATGCCCTTGTAGGAAGACCCAGAACAGTAAGGACAGTTCAATTAGAGGAAGCTGTTCTTAATATTATAGGAGAAAATCCTGCAACAATTATTAAATATTACACATGTTTTGGTATGGCAAATTTTACAGGAACAGCAACTTTATCCATATCATATACAGCGTATGCAAGCCCTTTTACCGCGAGATTTTCCCCAGAGAGTAGCCTTTTGTACTTGAATACAAAATAAGCTAGTGAGAAATGTGAGGTTTTTATCGAAGGTATTGTTTCGGATGAGACATGTTTTTTCCGAAACGCCATAATAAATTTTCACAATAATCACATTTGGGCAGAAGATAACCCACACGCTATAGTTGAAAATAATTTTCAAGAGCAATTTTTAGTTAATGTTTGGGTTGGAATTGTTGGCAATTTCCTTATTGGGCCATATTTTCTGCCTCCCAGACTTAATGGCTACAATTATCGGCAATTTCTGGAGTATGTTTTACCCGAACTATTAGAAGATGTCCCAATAGGAGAAAGAGCTTGAATTTGGCTTATGCATGATGGTGCTCCTCCACACTTTAGTTTAGTTGCAGGACAGTATTTAGATGAAAATTATGCCGATCGATGGATCGGGCGTGGAGGACCTCAACCTTGGCCACCCAGGTCGCCCAATCTCAATTCAATTGATATCTTTCTTTGGGGGCACCTAAAATCGCTAGTATACATAACTCCAGTTCTGAATGAAGGAGATCTAAGAAACAGGATACATCAGTCGTGCGAAATTATACGAAATTCTCCTGGTATTTTCGAGAGGGTCCGCCAGTCGATGGTGAGGCGCACCAATGCATGTGTTGAAGTCATTTCAAGCAGTTGCTTTAGGTTAAGTTTATTTCTTAGCTTAAGTTTATTTCTTAGCTTAAGTTTTAATTCAGTTTACCATAATTTTGGGTTTAAAATGTATCAAATAACGTTGTCTCATGGACGAAACAATACTTATTAAATTATCCAATATTAACAATGCATTATTTTATTTTTCTCAAGATATCTTTTAAGCCGTAAGAGATAGTAAAAAACTTCAAGAAAGGTAAATGCTAGAGAATAAAATGACAAATTAGATTTTGTTCTTAAAATTAGTCAGTGACGTCGTATTAAGTAAATTGGACGGGCGTAAAGGGGTCATGACCACAAAAAACCGAGGACCCTGTAGATTAATTTAAATATTAATAATGTTAGTTCGTAGATACTGGTAAATCTATTATTTGTGCAAAATTTAAATTAATTATTCCTAAAGATTCCAAAGGAATATTAAGAAAACCAAAAAAAAATTAAAGATTTAACACCCTGTATATCGAAAACCAAGAATTTTAGGATATACGTTTATATAAACTTTTTATCTTAAAATTATACAAGGAATTGTCCCTTAAACACCCGGTATTTAGCCATAAATGTTACACAAAATATTTGAATAAGTAATTTTAAGGTCCAAAATATTAATGCCCTGCTTAAATCCGCATAACTATATCTAACTACCATGACAATAATAAATGTTCTAATAATGGTATCCTTAGAAGTTATCTCACAGTTCAAAATGTTAACAAGAACCTATTAATAATTTGGGCCTTAGAAATATTTTATTATTCTTTTCCCGATTATTACACCACTGAATGGGCAAATAATACCGAGTATAACCTTACTCGTGAAAAGATAATTCCGGATTAAAAGCATCTAATCTAATTTTCCACAAATCTGACATTAACGCACCATTTTGTTAAGTGCTTCTAACAATAAAATGAAAAATCCTTTACAAAAAAACACAAAATTTTACAAAACTCGCACAAATACGAGTATTCCGACAACTAACCGCGATATCGCAAAAACAAATACCACAAATACACACAGAAAAGGAAATGGGTGTGTCCGATTACCACAGCTGTTTTTGTAGCCAACGTATGAATGGTCGATGCGCGAAAAAGGAAAGCGAGGTTCCGCTATCATTCTAGATTTTGTTACCATGGAACTAAAATAACTTGATACTAAATACAAAGACGAGAAAAACCTCATATTTATTTAAACCAACAAAACAAAAACCTGTTATAGGGGACCGACGGGCAAAACGGGGTAGGCGCCTAAAACGGGGTACCCTACTTTTATTCTATCCCAGTCGCTCCATCTATACTACGTCTTCGGAATATCGTCATCATGTTTGGGTCCATTCTGTGCCATACGGTTGAGGACCTCAGTTGCTACTGAACTGTTTTGGTGAGCACATGTACGTTTTTAATATGCAAAGTTATAATATTTCGACAGATTAAATTCAGAGTAAGTAATATTAAATCAATTTATAATTAAATAATATTATTGTTAACTAAAAGTGTATAGTTTTTAACATCTTTCTTTGTTATTATATTTAAAAAAACACAAATTTTTAGTTAATTTGCTCATCAGGCAAAATGGGGATTGTCGGGTAAAATGGGGTATACGTAATATATTAAATAAAGATGTAGGTATAAGTTATTGGTTTAATTTTCAGATGGTGTTCAAGTACAGAAGAAACACTGATAGGTAAAGTTGGTCAACGGAAAGTATGCCGTAAATGCTGTAGTAAGTGGTAATATGGATTACCATCGCGCATCTATTTTCTTCTCTGTTCCACAGACTACCTTAGAGCGTTATGTTAAGAAACATCGAGACAACGTGTCTAACTAACTCGGTTTCAAAAGTTTTGGGCAGTAAAAAGCCCGTTTTTAGTTTCCCAACAAGAAGACGAACTTGTCAGTTATCTTAAAGATATGGAGGTGCGATTATTTGGTCTGACTATAACAGAATGCAGTTCAGGTTGCCACAACTGGGCTCATAATTCTTGTGCAGGGGTAGAAGATGAAAACGACGAAGCAGTACTTGTTTGTGAGCATTATCAGTAATGTATTTTCACCTTTACTATACTACCCCATTTTGCCCTACACGACGGGCAAAATGGGGTAAGTTACATATTTATGTTATTTTCTTGTTTTATCGTTTACGTTTACTTTTTTTTAAGTTAAAATATTATGAATAAATAGTCAATACTACAATAAGAAGAGAAGAGCCTTATTTTGAGTTCCTTAAAATTTATAGTTTCTTTTATATGACATTTTAAGGCTTAAGTATCCCGTTTTGCCCGTCGGTCCCCTACCTATAGTATCTTAAAACGTGTATTGCATTAATTTTGTGAATCTAATATGTGACTTAGCGTTTTTTTATGTAGGGGAAGGTCGCCTATGATGGCACCTTTTTTTACCACCTAACATATTTTTTTGTTCAAAGGTTTTAAACCATTTAACCATGTTAAAATATTCCTTACTACTTAAATATTCATTATAAAACTTTTAAAATATACAAAAACTATTTTTTTGGTAAAAAAACAGAAAAGAAGAAATTACCAAGTATGCCATCATAGGCAACTGCATTGCCTATGATGGCATACTCCAGTAAATGCAAAAATCTGAAAGACGCATACATGTAAAAGGAATATTTTTGTTACCGTTTGCACATTTTTATTGTTAAAAAATTCAAGCACATATAAAACTGTTTAAAAAAATTTAAAATAATATATTACATTCTAGGGAACATGTTTGACCCTTTTAAAAAAGATAATGAAAACATTATCAGAAAAGTACAATCCAAAGACATATTAAAAAACGTTAAAAAGCATATAGTAACATATCTAAAAGAAAAGTATAAATAGCGCTGTTTTGAATATGACGCCTATGATGGCATAACTATATATAGGTATGCCATCATAGGAAACCAATGGATATGCCATCTTAGGAATATGTCACACTTCTAGTAAATAAATTATAAAACATTTAAACCACAACTTAGATTTAAAATAATCATAGCAAAGTAACATCTATATCCTATAGTTATCGCAAAAAAAGCGTGCATTTTAATTTAATGCACGTAATCTTATAAATTTTTGCCTTAAAAACTGGCTAAAATTACTTTGGCACTTAACCATTTCTGTTCTATTAAATAACTTTACATAAAAACGTCAAATTATTATATTATCAATATTTTATTTTTGATGACGCCACTTGCTTTCACAAAATTCAATATTTGTCTGAGGAATTCGTCAGTTATACACCCCAACTTGTATAATATGGATTATAAAATAAAAGGTATAATTAGGAGCAAATGAAACAATATATTTGTTCATTAATATTTCAGACATTTCTACGCGCCTACACAAACAAAATATAAACCCTTCAGTTGAAATGTTTCCTTTGTTAATGTGCCACAAAATAATTAAGTATTTACAAGAGGTCGAGCAATAAAACGATGCACACTGGGACAAGAAAGCTCTAAAGCTGGCATTAAACATCATTCAACTGATTTTTTCTACGTTCAATGTTTGTGTTCGGGTTTCTTTTAAAGCAACTAAATGGAGGAAATTTGTGCTTCTTTTGCATAAATCCAAAACAGCGCAATAAGTTTAGTAGTTTTGCCCAGAAATTTAATTTTTTAAAATTAATCCTAACAAGAAATGAGTCATTTAAAAAATTTTTTTTAAGTGACTTTAAAGTACCTAACTCATTGGAGGAAATGTATGCTTTTTTCGCATTATCCCAATACAGGGCAAGAGGTTAAGTAGTTTCGGCCAAACATTTCATTTTTAGACGGTGATTCACGGGTATGATAGAATTTGGGTAAAAATCACATTTCTAAATGTTGTTATCTCCAGAACGATAGACAATATCGATAATCGATATTTTACTAAGTGTTATTTTATTACTAATGTAAGGTATTGCAAAGATCATGGAAATTAAACAGTTTTGTCAGAGTATTTAAAGTTGCAAACTTATCCTTAGTGGTCCACCAAGTAGGAACCGAGCAAAAATGATTTGCATCAAAGAGAGCTAGGATTAAAAAACGTGGGGCTTGGTTTAGATCACAAAGATATGGGGACGATATATCTAACCAAATCTAGGTTAAAATTTTGCATAAATTCACAGGTCTCTTCATATTTTCGAAAGTGTTGACCAGCATCTCTGGAGAAATGTTACCGCATTCTTGGATAATCCTTTCTAGTAATTGTTCTAAATTTGCAACTGATGTTTTAAAAATAGTGTTCTTTAAATAAGGAAAAACGAAGTAATCCGTAACCGTTAAACAAGGTGATTTAGGTGATGTCTGATCGAAAACTGATCAATCTGTCGTCGAAAAAATTGGGTAAGTAGTTAATCATTTCGGCGGCTGTATGGGCGGTTGCACCGTCCTGCTGAAAATATCCAAAACGTAGTTCGTCGTCAAGTAATTGCTCCACAAATGGATTCAAAATATTGTCTCTATACCGCTGTGCTATAACTGTGTCATGGAAAAAAATAGGACCAACAATTCTTCTTCGGGAAACAGCTAACCAGACACCAATTTTTTGAGGGTGCAATGTGAACACTACAAAAAAATGGGGATTTTCACCACTCCATATGTGTGTATTCTGAGAATTCACAAAACCGGAGAGGTGGAACCAGGCTTCATCCGACAAAAATGTCAGGTCTAATAAATCATTTATTTCCAATAAATTTTGGGTAAACCATTGAGAGTAATTCCTGCGTCTTTAAAATCTGCGGCTTGTATTTCTTGGAATACTTGCACTTTTTAAGGAAATAAATTTAGCTGCCTCTTAAGAATAGAATCCTGCATTTTCCATAAGATCTTTTCACTTCTTAGGACAGGCGTCTTATAAAAATTTTTGGCGTATTTTGCATTATTTCACGAACGTTTGCAACAAGTTCTTCTATTCTTACAGATGGTCTTCCTGCTCTTTTTTGTGTTGTATAGAACCTGTTTCCCTAAACATAGCCACGGTTCTTTTCAGGCAATGATAAAAATCCCCAGCAATAAAAGCAACGTTAGGAAAATGTTAGTGAAAATCGTCCATGCACAAACCCGGATTGTATTGCCGCTCACTTTCACATTTACTCTAACCCCGTTTCGAAAATACGCTTCAACTACGAATGTTTTGTGCTGTTCCGTAAAGCCCATTGTGTGAATTGTTCAAGAAATTGGAAAAATTAGCGATGAATCAAATTACTTGTAACGACTTTCAAAGATGACGGAATAACTGATTGATTGTTAATTCAGGTAGTTACTGACACCCAACAGGTATTAAGCTATACGGCTAAGCATTACGTCCTTAGATGCAAGGCCTTCTTTGATGCAAATAATTTTTGCTCGCACGGTACATACATCACACAATGAAATAACAAAAAACATCTACAAATGGCTGAAACAGCATTTACTAGCATCTTCACAAAGGCAACGAATACAGGTGGGAGGGCGTCTCCGATAGGTGAGGTCCACCACAGGCGGCGTCTTAAAATCAGAGGCACGGAGTTTAACTCATTTATTTGAGATTAGTTTTGCTTGTCAAATTATGACAAGACGCTATGACGTTTGTTTACAAATGTAATATTTCGAGGATAGTTTTATGACAGAACGTTGACATCGGTATATTTTCAGGTTAGTTTGTTGGACAAATCATGACAAAACATCATAGCATCAAAAAATCAACTGTCATTTTGGTTTGCCACCTGGCTTTAAATCTTTAGTAACGTAGTTGTAGCAGGCTGTAACCTACCGTGCGAGCAAAAATTATTTGCATCAAAGAGGGCCTTGCATCTAAGGACGTAATGCTTGTCCGTAGAGCTTAATTCCTGTTGGGTGTCAGTAACTACCTGAATTAACAATCAATCGGTTATTCTGTCATCTTTGACAGTCGTTACAAGTAATTTGATTCATCGCTAATTTTTCCAATTTCTTGAACAATTCACACAATGGGCTTTACAGAACAGCACAAAACATTCATGGTTGAAGCGTATTTTCGAAACGGGGTTAGAATAAATGGTGAGTGGCAATACAATCCGGGTTTGTGCATGGACAATGAAACAGGTTCTATACAAGACAAAGAAGGAGCAGGAAGACTATCTGTAAAAGCAGAAGAACTTGTTGCAAACGTTTGTGAAATAATGCAAAATACACCAACAAATTGTATAAGACGCCTGTCCCAAGAAGTGGAAAGATCTTATGGAACAGGCAGGACTATTCTTAAGAAGCAGCTACATTTATTTCCGTATAAAGTGCAAGTATTCCAAGAAATACAAGTCGCAGATTTTGAAAGACGCAGGAATTACTCTCAATGGTTTACCCAAAATTTATTGGAAAGAAATGATTTATTTGACCTCACATCTTTTTCGGATGGAAGTAATTATTTTTCTTTTTCTTTCTGTATATTCTTACTTTGTTAATTTTGTAAACAACAAAAATAAATTTGTATTTGTCTATTTATTTTATTACTCAGTAGTTTGGCATATCATGTCATAATATGAATTTGACAAAATTTTAACCTAGTCTTGGTTAGATATATCGTCCCCGTATCATTGTGATCTAAACCAAGCCACACGTTTTTTAATACAAGCCCTCTTTGATGCAAATAATTTTTTTTTGCACGGTACTTATTGTGGCAGTCGCTGGTGCTTGTAGATGTAATGAGCTTTTGCAAATGATAATGGATGATATAAATGATATGGGCGGCAAATTGCTAATTCTGCTTCCAAATACTAAGACCAAAAGATCAAGATATTTTGTAGTAGCGGTCTATTTAAGCGCTTACAGAAAATATACAGCATCCAGACCCTTGAATTTGAATAATCGGCCTTTCTTCTACAAGTATACGAACGGTATAATGCATCAACAATTATTCATTGGCAATCAAAAGTTCGATGAAATGCCAGAAGCGATTGCTATTTTTCTAGCACTAGTCCATATGAAAGAGTGTACTGGCCACCGCTTTCGCCAGAACTTCGGCCACGTTGGTGGTGCATTCTGGTGGGGATGGAAGTCTTCGGTGGTCGCGGAGGGCTATATCGAGCAGTCGCTAGCTAACAAGACGAACTTCGGCGATAAAACATTTTCGGGCGTTTCCGGAGTATCAAGCAGTGCGGAGGGAAATAGAGAGAGTTCAATTGTATTAAATAATAATTGTTCACAATTCACCATAAATATTTGTCATTTGGATAAAAAAATATTATAACCTTATCGAAATGACGTAAAACAGCCAGACATAACTATTTTCGACTTGCTATTATTTTTTTTCTATAGCTGATGTTACAATGTTGTTATAGCAACCCTTTTGAGTAGATAAAGTACCACTTTATCCGCAACGGTAGATAAAGTAACACTATTAAAGCAAGGGTAAATAATAGTATATTAAAGTACACGTTTCATAAGAAGCGGTTTTAGCGCACGCGTCTATTTTAAAAAACGAGCCACAAAGTGGCGAGTTTTTTTATTGACACGTGCGCTAAAACGCCTTATGAAACATGTGCTTTATACATTATTTTCTATTTCACCTTTTATAAACAAGAAAAATACATTTTAAAAAGAAAATAAATCCTTAAAATTTTGTAAATTTTTATGTCTAAATTTTATGTTGGTAATACTATTTTTTTTATCATAGTGGCCTCTGGACAACAAAAATTATTTTGCAAACTGTCATTTTTTGATTTATTGACCCATTTTCACCACGAGATTCTAAAGTTATTTTAGCGATATGAGATTTGAAATTGGACGGAATACGTTGTGTGATCCTTGTACATTCGGTGCATATACAGAGCGTTCGGAAATTCGGGAGATTTTGCTACTTTTTTTCAAATTTCAAAAGACGTGATTTTACGTCACGGCATTGCAATTTAGTATAGGGAAGATGGAAAATTCAAATAAAGTTGAAGTTAAAATCGACATTGGAAGGTTAGTAAATTGAATTTTGGATAGGATTTGGCAGAAAATGATAGCTTGAAGCATCTACAAAAGATTGATTTATAGAATTATGCAACCAACATACATGACTGTTATCCACACAGAATAAAAAAGTAAGTTATCAAGCTATTTTTCCTCTACGAAAAATGGGTTTTCTCGTAAATCACAAAGGCCGCGCAAGGCAATGAAATAAAACATTTAAATGTTATCAACATCAAATAAAGAAAAAACGCGTATCGAAATAGCTTCATTACGATACGCAAATGCGTAAAGTCGATTCACTCAGTAAACCTGCAAGATGGCTGACATGTCATATGACAAAAGTCATTGAAAATGCAAAAATTTATTTTATTTAGCTGGAATATTACTTTTGTCATATGACATGTCGGCCATCTTGCAGGTTTACTGAGTTAATCGACTCGACTAATTTATTTAATTAAATTTACAAATTCAAACACATTAATTCAAAGGATTAACAACAAGTGTAATTTTACAATTAACATTATTAGAAACATATATCTTTCTTCTTCTTGTGTTAATTCTTTTCCGTATTCACTTCGTACACAAAACGCAAAATTACTGAACAACCAGAATGTAAAATTTGTTTGACATTATTTGTTGACATATCCCTGGTAACGGAGCAACACAGTTGCGATTTTTGTGCCAAAAATTACAATTTTCTTTGAAATTTTTTTTTTTATATTCTAATTTTATCGTCTTGTAAAATAAATAACTATTTTTTTTATTACTCTTTTTATTTCTGACGCTTAATCAGTACATAGATACTGGCACCAGGGCCTATAATACTTATAATTTATCTTAAATAAATAATTTTTGCTTAATTAAAACTAAAATTATACTATGCTTTTTTCAAAATAGTATTTTAAGTTATGACACATGTCCTTGTATCTGTCAACATTTACGATTTCTTAAGTCATCTGATTATATGTTTGGATACTTCTGTAAACTGGTGAGTCTTGAAATGTTTTTGTTTTTGAAGATTTGTTTATTATAGTATTTTATTCCTTTTATCCTTTTGTCTGGGGTTATGAGTAAGAACATATTTTATTTGGGAAAGATATGTGTTTGATTTAATTAATTTATTTCTTATTTCGTATACAGCTTCACTTGCTCAATTTTTTTGTGTATCTACGGGAAAAGTGTGTGTTTTTTTATTTAGTTCTATACTTGGTGTAAAGTGATTTAGGAAATGGATTGTCTTTAATGCTTTATTCTGTGGTCTTTGGATTTTTTGTCGCTGTATTTTGAAGCATTTACCCAGCAGAGTAGGAGATATTTTTTTATGTGAGGCTGTACGAAACAATTGTATAAGAATTTTCTTACTTTACTATTTATTAGATGCGAACATCTTTTTATTGCCCTAACATTGGTGATATTTTTGATATAATTTTACCCCATGATCGATTACTCTTATTATTAGTCCTAGGTATTTATATTGTTGAGTCTCTTTTAAGTTTATATTATTTAAAGTTATTTCTATGTCACATTTTTTTTTATTTTGTTTTATTAGCATATATAAGTACTCAGTTTTATTTATATTTATTGTGAAATTACTACTGCACAGCCATTAATAGTACAGATTTAAATCATTATTTATATTTTTTTCTAGCACTTTTATGTTTTAGCCGGTTGCCACAAGTACAGTATCGTCTGCAAACATGTAATATTTTGATTTCAGCATAGCATATTGTAGACTATGTACGTATAGTAGGTACTGTATTGGTCCTAGTACTCAGTGGCGGCTCGTCAGATGAGGCAAGTGAGGCGCCGCCTCACTAGGTTTTTGATAAAAATTCATTAATAAAAAGATAAATTTTATTAACCCTAATTTTTCCATAAATATTATCTTCTTTACGAAATAAAAATAAACATTAACATTGGCCAAAGCCAAATCAGTATTACGAATGCATATAGTTTTTGATTATTAACGAAAACGTTATTTTTGCGTATAACGTAGTAGGTGCAATGACACACTACGGCGAAATAATAATCGCCTCGAAATCGTTGTTCCCATACTGCCCATGCATTTAAAAACCCAAGACATCGCATCGTTCCGACATACGCTATATCTTTATCTCATTTCTTCATACACGTTTGTTTATTGCTTTCAGAGGCGACCATAAGTTCGCCGCTGTTTGTATTGCGCATATTATCCGTTTATTGTACCATGTGCATTGCATGGGTCGTAGGTCGTAGCGTAGATCAGATCAGGAGTCAGGTTACTTATTCGGTGGTTCCCACTGTTTTCAGAGCTTTCAGTTAATCGATTTTATTAAATAGTTTTTATATTTTAGTCGGGAATAGATTTTGATTAGTGTGTCGCCGCAGTTTCGCGTGTTTTTCTCGACGTGAACATGAATTCGTGTCATGATATTGTGATGTCCCTTGTGGAAACGTCTTTTTCAAGACCTAACGGACAAGAAAAATGAGAAATCATTTGCTGGGAGAGGCCTACCCCTCAGATAAGTACTTTTAAAAAAGACAAAAAAACCGGAAAACAATATACCCGCAGTTTTCAAAGTTCTTGGTACGGAACTCATACCTGGATTTGTGGTAGCGTTTTTAAACAGCGCTTATATTGTTGGCCGTGCTTATTATTGGGAAAAACTAAAAACGTGTGGACTTCTGATGGCTATGTAGATTTTAAAAAAATTTTCAGGTCAGTTAAAATCCACGACGCCTCTAAAGAGCATATTCAGAATTCCTTAGGTTTTGTACGTTTATCCCAATACCCAAAATAAGGACTTAATACTTTTAAAATTAAAATCAGAATTTAGTATTTGGAAAAACAAAAAAAAGATACAGATGCTATAGGTTCAGGGGCGGTAATTACCCCTCCCAGGATTTTTTTTTCAGCGTGAATTTTTGATTTTGGGCGTGGTCGCGAAAAATTCTCGCCTGCGACGCAATCCCTTTCCCAGTAATTATCATTGGTAACACTGCCTATATGGTCAGACACCGAAAATTCGCCTCACCTCATCTAAATGTCACGAGCCGCCACTGCTAGTACTAAGCCTTGTGCAACTTCTACTTTAAATTTGATTTTTTCGCTTGTAACATCATGTAAACATCTCAACAAAATAAAAATCTTGCTGAGGTGACATACGTAAGAGCATTTAGTTGGTGTTTCTATTTTTTTTTATATTGTTGCGTTAAATGCCAGCTTTGTTGCTTCCTTGCCCCAGTGTGCGATGTAAAATAAAACCCCGGTTAAAAAGCGCAATAATTCTGTAAGCGAATTGTGGTTTCGGGGTTAAATACAACAAGGCAATAAAAGCAAAAGAGCAGCTAATTACATTTTGAAATAAAAGTCGGTGCTTATTTTCAGGTGTTAAAATGTTTACAGCAAAACTACTATATGTTCATAAGGCGCATAAAATAACAGATTGAAATTTTAAAATAAATTTGACAAAGGTAAATAAATCTTGCAATAAATACATTGTTTACAGAACGGCTTTGACTTATAATCCAGGTAGTAGAAGTGCGTCCCATGGGAAGTCTCTGGACGTATGTACGTCCATAGGATGTACCGGGTGTTCCACCTAAGGAGGTAATCGGCTATATCTAAGAAAGTAATAACACTAAGACTTTGGAAAAAGTATATGTCTATGAAAGCGGCCAAAAGAAATTGCTGGAAATTATTTTCATGTTCGAAAAATGACCGCTAGGGGGCGTAAGAGAACTTTCAAAATAAAAATGCCGATTTTCTCTTGATTTTTCTTAATAAAAATATGTTGAAAATATAAGCATTGTTTTCTTCATAAAATTATGCAACTTTATGTTAAAAATCGTTTTTTTCTATTTTCAATAATAAAGTGGTGGGAGAAGGTCAAACCTTTTTTCTTTTAAACGCTGATATCTCTGCTTTGGATAAACCTATTTTATTCAGCTTGGTCTTGAAAAAAAGCCCCTCTTTTCCTCTACACGTTGATCTATTAACTATACCATATTGATTCTACTGGTGGCCACTAGATGGCGTTTTTCCGTAATTCCTCAATGAATAAGGATTTTCTCAAAAAAATCAAATGTTATGATATGACTTTTTCATCATATTTGATTTTAGGCTTATAAAGGCCATTAAATAGTGGAATAAAAAATCCAGGTCCGTATTTAAAATAAAAAAGTTGATGATAGTCGCTCGAATCGGAAACGTCAGATTAAAAAACTAACCCCATCAGCTTGTAGAGGAGAAAAAGTTACTATGAGGAACTGAAAACCGCAACGTGATATCTTTTGTGGAACTAGAGAAATAAGGGATAATAATTATTAATATGGAAAAATAGGCCATTTTTTAAAACATTCCATTCAGGGTGTTTTATTTTTAAAAACACAATTATTTGACGTCAATAGGTTGTCCATTGGCCATCTGATTGGTCCGAAATGGATGTCCCATGGATGTCTAGTGGACAGAAGTCTGTTATGAGGGATATGCAGACATGCATAGACATATCATATGAGTTCGTGCATATACATGATTAAGCAAATCATATGTAATATACATACTTGATGGATATACTATGTACATCCAATCAGTGGCCAAGCGGACATCCTATGGAAATTCACTGTAGACATTTTTCACATTCATGGACATTCTATGCACATACATATTCAATAAAGAAATATACTATGGATATTCTATGTATATAATTTGGCTGTGTGGGTCATGCTTGTAAAAAATAAAACTACAACAATATTAAAACAGCAGTCCTATTAACCCATATCTTCCCAAGGGTAGAAATAATAGATACATATATTTTTTTACACATTATATTTATTAGTTGGGCTATAAGAATGTAAATCAAACATGATTTTTTTTTTGGTATTTTTGGTTTAGAAAAAAATATCTGTTGCGTTAACGCAACACTGGCAGAATCCGATATACATGCAAGAAATGAAAACTTAAACAAAATATTCTAAGCTAAAAATAACAATAATTTTGTATGGTAGTTTTACATAAATAAGACGCGAGGAATACAAATTTGCACAAAACTTAAGTCTAAAGTACAGAAAACGCATTTTTTTTAATGTTGCATACTATACGCATCACTGAATAAAACCAGTATAAAAAATTCTAATTTTTTATGGCAAATTGTGGTAAGTAGCAAAACAATCTGGATGTAAATGCACCTCACATCTCCTACAGATATATATAGTTTGACTATGGCAAATTCGGCACCTTCTACGCACTGATTGGCCGTGTCGCATTATTATATGGCCTATATTATCATATCAGATTTCATCAATAGGCGTTGCTATGTTTCTTAACGTAGAACTCGCGGAGTTCAGCCGCAATGCAACATAGGATTTAAAATCTATTTGTGATATTTTATTTGGGTTTACAATATTGTATAATTTCCATGAATGAAAATGGCATGAAATCCTTGGTCATCATTTTCCATCTCCTGCACAACATCTGCCACAGCTTCCTCTAATTGTTTTTGCGTTAAAAATCGTTTAAAAGGCATGTTTTTTTTTATCGAGGTTGGTCTAAGCACTATTGAAGTAAACTGGCAAATAAAACAAATACTAATCGTGTCTAAACGTCCCTACGCTTAATATTCGACAGGCTCAGACCTGAATCTTCTAAGAAAGATAATGGTTTTTGCCAGTGATGCGTTAACGCAACATTACTTATTACTAAATATTTTACAAGTAAAACTTTTTTTAAATGTAAATAAAAAAGTCTATTTTATGGAAGAAAGCCTTCTGTTTCAAAAAAACATATAATATTTCTTAAAATAAATTTACAGAAAAAAAATAAATAAATAAAGATATATAAAATAAAAGTACTTTTTTTGCTAATTTCAATTCACCATATTTTTTACCGTTTTACTAAAAATTACATACATTTAATTTTTATATATACTATGAGGTGTAACAAATAGAAAAACCAACGCAAAAGCGAACTAAAAATATTTAAGGTTATATATAAAAATTAAAAAATGTACTGTTGCGTGAACGCATCACTGGGAAATAATGGGTTAAATTGAGTATAAATATTTTTTATTGCCGTTAGTGGCATAACAAATTGATTTTTCTGTACTTACATCAATCAAGAACCAACCAATTTAAAAACAACAAATAAAAATTTGAGTTTAGGTTGATTAGCGGACTGCTGATTACACCTACACTGAGGAAATACTGATCCTGTGACTACTTAGACGAGGTCGTCTAAGTGTGACTAGTTTTCGACACAGAGTAGGCGTAGGTCATGTTGTGCAACGTTGTCATATATACTTTCGATTAAGGGCCGGTTTAATAATGTGCTGGCAAAGCCTCTGGCATAATTATCCTGCTGTTAATGAAAAAAATCTGTTTTTTAATCTTCTGGTAGCGTTAACAGCAAGATAAACAATTATTGCCAGCAGGATAATTTACCCAGCGAAATATTCGGCTGTTAACGGTTTACCAGTGGGTTAAATCCAACGAAATAAGAATACAATGTATTCTTATTTCGTTGGTTAAATCAAAAGCCATAACCTCAAATATGATCATTTTTGGCATTCTTTAGGTAGAGTTCACTGTTTTTAGCAATTGTAAAAAAATGAATGTGCTTTTTGATGTTAAAATGTTTTCAAATGAATCGGATTCAGATGATGATTTGGAAGATTATGTTAATATTTTATTTAGAAGGCCAAGGATTTTTCACGACCCCCAAAATCACATAAATTACTAGGATGATACAGGGATTTTGTCAATCGTTTTAGACTGTCTAACGATACGGTACAGCTTTTTTTTTACATTGAATAGAAAATATGATTTGCTATCTATCCTACAGACTATTGTTATAATAAACTATATTTGAATTTGACCATTTTTTTTTATTTTATAGGAACTGTGCTCTAAAAGCCCCCTTGCAACAATTCCTGCTGTGTCTGTGTAAAAAATTTGCAACCTTTTTTTTTTAATATTTCGTTTTCCTTCTTTATATTCATTTTCTTGAACTTATAATAGAATAAACTCAAACGTATATAATATATAGAATAAAGCTGGGTTTATGCACCACTTTCTTAAGCATAAGCTTTGTCTTAGTCTTAGTGTTAGGTATTTAACTTGGGCAATCTCATAAGAACGTTTATGCAAGGTTTTAGTCTTAGGCGTAAACATAAGCATAAGAAATAACCTTGAAAAATTAACTTATTTTTAATTCTTACGACTAAGCAAACTTAAAATGCGCATGTGCAAAGGATGACGTGCACATTGACAGAAAACGGCTGGGAAATTTTTGTTGATTTTTGATCCAATTGTATCTAAACGGTTTTTTAATTTACACTTTTTACTCAATTTTTTTTTTGATACTCTCATTTTAAAAAAATACAGCGATTTTTTGGCCAAGAAATAAGGTAAAAGGTTATGTTGTTATAATCAGATGATAGACCCTGTGTCAAAATTTTCCTTAAGCATAAGCTTAACTTATTGTTGCATAAACACGTCTCTTAGGCTTAAGACTAAAACAAAGACTAAGACAAAGCTTATGCTTAAGAAAGTGGTGCATAAACCCAGCTAAACACATTTAAAACATAACGTACCATGATATATAACCCTATAATATCTTCTTTAATTAGGTGGATTTTGCTACCACATGTTGCCAAATTGTATAGCTCCAGTTATCTGTCCTTTGGTTAAAATTTTGTTGATAAACTGATCAGAAGTTCTCCGGCGGTTTACCAGAGAGATAAAATTTATTCTCTTGGTAACAACCAGAGACCTTATCAGCACATTATTAAACCGGGCCTAAATCTGATGTTACCTAACTGTCTGTTAAAAAGCAATCAAAATACCCATTTTCCTCCTTCTGCTGTTATAGCGTTATTAATTAATAATCGACTCGATTTAACAGAGCGTGAAAATACCGGACCTCAGTCACTTATTTAAAATCGATTATGGTTAGGTAAAGATTTTTCTAGTTACCTATTATTGCATCGATATTTAGTAACATTTCAAAATTTGAACGGACAAATTCTAATTATTATGATGGAATATATTTTTTGCCACTTCAGTATATTAGAACCATCAAAACTTTTAAGGCAATCTTTTTTCTTCGTTGCAATCTTTATTTCGCAAAGAAAAAGCAAAAGTTGCGATTTTATGAGTTCAGGGGACTAATATTTTCACACTTTATCTGCTTAGGGTAAATATAAAGTAGGGATGTAATCCTTAAGAAATATTATTTAGAACGTACACTCTTAGCCAGTTTAACAGTTCAACACTTGCCATAAAATAATTTTAACAATTATTGCTTTTCTTGCATTTGTCAAAATTTAAACTACCAATTGCTGCCAAAAATTACATTCTAAAAGTCATCATCTGAAAAAATTTAGGCTAAGGATTTATTGTAATTTTTATTAATTTTCACAAATTTCAACAAGTTGTTGTTATGCCTGCCTGAAGCTGATCAAGAAACGCGTAGCTTAAATAAAGTGATGATACGAGTAAATAGGTTTCCCAGCGCCAGCGCTACGAGCTATAATATAGAAAATAACATAAATTTATTTTCAACCAATCAGAAGGCTCGTTTTTGTTAACGTTGCTTATAGCAGCAGGAAATTATCACGATAATTTTGTTAGTTCCTATTAACTTAATGAAACTAATAAGTGATAATTTTTCTGTCAAAAATTAAGTGCTTTATATCTATTGGCAAAAGTCACTCAGAATAAAATCAAAATAAATTTTGTTGCTAACTTATAATTCTTATTGATACTAACCAATTTGCTTTACATATCGAACACCGGGGCTAAAAGAGACACATCACAAATTTAATTAAACTCATCGGAAATATGTTTTTTAACGTTTTATCTGAATTTAAAACTATAAAGACATTGGATTTCAGATAACAAATTTGTTATTTAATGTTTCTCACATTTTAGTAATAAATATGAGTTACCAACGGCTAAAATGAATTTCATTCCTAAAACTCTAATCAAACTGAAGCCGCCGGAAATATGTTTTTGTAGCATTTTAACAAAAAATTACAATAAGAAAAAACTCCAATTTATGAAATTTTCTTACCGAACGCACGCAGCAGAATTAATTCCCGATAATTCTGCTGCTAGGGAGATTACAACTGAATATTATTTTTTTGAAATTGGTGAAAATCTATGAAAAATTATTTACAATTTTACGGAAACATTTATAATAATTTATTTTAAATCATCTAAAGAGAAAGGGTACTTTTCCTTGTCCTGGCTACGCCATAAGGCCAAAAGCTTTTAAAATTTTAAAAATTAATAAATAGAAACAATAAATTTATTCTTAGTATTCTGTACGTAACTTGGCTTTCTTGCGTCATTACTGGCAACACAAAATACAATTTTAAGTTCAGAATGATATTTTATGTGCCATAGGGCAACCGTATATGATTAATTACCTGGAAAATTGCCAAAATATAACCATTATTAAAACGGTAACTTTAAAAGAAATTCAATTTCTGATAAAATCGTGGAGCTGTTTAAGTAATTTCAGGCTTTTTATTTATTACGTCTAAATTGTTAAGGTTTGGTGAAATAAAAATAGAATTGTATTATTAATTTAGTAAAATATAATGGCTTGTCAACATGCTAGTGAGGACTAAACAGTTCATAATATTCAATACATTTCCTTTATTTATGGAGGTTTAAGGAGGTAAAATTAATTATACAAATATATTTTTAATAATGTCTCTAATCTAAATATTGCCATATTCTTCATCGTAGACAGTTTACAGATAAGCATTTCTCAGAAACTTATTTAATTTTTTTTAATTAAAAAATTTCGATCATCAATATTTTATAAATTTTTCTTGGGCTTTTTCAATGTTACCAAAATATACAACATATTTAGGATTCCAGATTACCGATCCAAATGAAAGTACACTATGCACGTATGACATGTATAATGTACGAATTAATTTAATTTGTTTACAACCCCTACAACTTTTTATTATATTATACAGGGTCCTGCACCTCACCTCCCGTCTTCTATAGCTCACTTAGTAATTAAGTTAGAATTTTCATATTTGCAGACCTTATCTGTATCTCTCGCATTTTAGGAAAATATTTTTTTTCAAAAAAGTGTGACGTCATAAGGGTTTATTTTTTTAAATTACATGCCATATATTTTCTTACATTTTTGGGTGCCTCCTATAGTTACCTACATACCCCTAAAATTTTATTAAAATTGATTTAGTATTATAGACGAAAAAAAATAAAAACTAAAAAATATCAGTTTTGCGCCACTGGTATTAAAAATAAATAAAAAATAAAAATAATGACTCGTTAATAAATTTATACAAAGGTACTTATTAAATAGGGTATAACAATTTCATTAACCAAGTTTGGTTAACACGAATTGTACGGGTTGTCCAAAGTTTAGTGTCAAACTTCGCAAACTTTAAACCCCTGTATATTTGTATGTTATTCGATGCAGAATTAAAAATCAAACTTTTTTCCTAATAGCAACCCTATCGAAATTTTTTAACGCATCAAGAGTTATTTGCAGAAAACTAATTTTATCAACTATTTCAACAGTCATTATTATGAATAAATATCGAAGGTGGCTTTGAAAAACAATTTATTGTTAATAAAGTTTATTAAAGTCACCATAGACCATTTTGACTTTAGTAATCTAGATGTTTCAAATATTGTTAATTTGTTAGTAATTATTAACTGAAAATGATAATCGTGAATATGGTTATCCTTGAAAATTCGTTGAACTGTTCTTTCGATTACATCTACGGCATCAGCGACTGCTTGTTGAGTAACTGAAGGATTTTCTATAACAGCCACAGCCAATTGATTTTGTTCAGTTCGGACCGGTTTATTTCTCTCTGGTTTTGGGTAGTTTACATTTTCCGCTTGTACAAACCTCTCTAATACGTTTTGCAGGCTCCTTTTGTCTGGATGTCGTCGTTCCGGATAACACTGTGCGTAAACTCGGATTGCCAAAAAATAGTTCTTTTTGCATGCTCCTAATATAAAAATCATATCTACGAGCTCTTCTTGGTTGTAGTCCATCACAAAAAACAATATAAAATAATTATAACAGCTTAAGTAATTACTAACAATTTAACAGTATTTAAAACTTTTAGATTACTAAAGTCAAAATGGTCTCAGGTCACTTTAATAAACTTTAATACCAATAAATTGATTTTCAAAGCCACCTTCGATATTTATTCATAATAATGACTGTTGGAATAGTTGATAAAATTAGTTTTCTGCACATAACTCCTGATGCGTTAGATATTTCGATAGGGTTGCAATTAGGAAAAAAGTTTGATTTTTAATTCTGCATCGAATGACATAAAAATATATAGGGGTTCCCATTTGAAATAAGAAAAATAAATTGCTTTAAAGTTTGCAAAGTTTGACACTAAACATTGGACACCCTGTACAATTCGTGTTAACCAAACTTGGTTAACGAAATTTTTATACCTTATTTAATAGGTACCTTTGTAGAAATTTATTAACGAGGCATTATTTTTATTTTTTATTTATTTTTAATACCAGTGGCGCAAAACTGATATTTTTTAGTTTTTATTTTTTTTCGTCTATAATACTGAATCAATTTTAATAAAATTTTAGGGGTATGTAAATAACTATAGGAGGCACCCAAAAATGTAAGAAAATATATGGCATGTAATTTAAAAAAATACATCCTTATGACGTCACACTTTTTTGGAACACCCTGTATGAAAAAAAATATTTTCCTGAAATGCGCCCCAAGATACAGATAAGGTCTGCAAAATATGAAAATTCTAACTTAATTACTAAGTGAGCTATAGAAGACGGGAGGTGAGGTGCAGGACCCTGTATATTAAGTAATTTTTTATGTTTGGTGGTAATTTGCTGGATATGGTGATCAAATAACATTTTACAGTCAAAACAAACAACGATGTCTTTTACGATGGAGACTCTTGTTAATAGTAGGTATATTGTTGATAGTATAATTTGATAAAATATTATTTATATTTCTAGAAAGCGTTAAGGCTGTTACGCTGGCAGTACGAAAAAAGATTATTTAGGTCCTGTTGAATAGGCAAGGCATTCGAGTGATTAGTGACCACATGAAAAACTTTTAAGTCATCTGCGTACAAAATAACAAAATTTAAAGCAGCTGACAATATCATTTATATAAATATTAAATAAAAGAGGCGCTAGATGTGACATCTGAGGCACTCCAGAACTGACCTCAGTATGAGCTAATATATTTGGCAAATACTGCCGATTACTCCATCCATCCCGCTGCGTTTCTATTAAAATAATAGAATTATAGATCATACCGTTGCGAAAAGCACAGGATGTAGATGCATGTCATATAGATTGGGGTTTAAAATTTAATGTATTTGTTTCACTTTTTGATATCCATCTTGAGATTGCTTGACAAGATGATTTGTGTTTTTTTTTGCGTAAGAAGTAAAAAATCAAACTCTTATCTTAAATTGTTTGTTTTATTAAAATAAAGAATGAGCGTTTTGAATGTTAGCGTCTCTAGGATAATGCTTTTTACTAGTCAAGTGTTATTTTGGGGTCCCATCATTGTACTTAAGTCAGAACCGAGTTTAGTCTATAAATACTGCAGATAAACCACTTTAAAATATTATCTTTGTTCTCAATATTAAAAAGAACATTTCATTTTTACCGGTAGGGATTTAAAGTTGGGTATTTTGCACCCAATGTAGATTCTAGTTGCAGAAAGTTTATATTATTTTGAATATTTGTTAAAAAAACCTTAATATTATTATTTTTGTAAAACTGCCACCATTTTTTATAAGTACTATTATATTGTTTCATGGTCCTCTCGCCTAGGGATGCTAAGAACGTAGGCATTATTTCTCGTGACACCCCTTTAAGATGATGCACCCAGGGTAATTTTCTTCCAGACTGGGTTTGTTCTCTGGCTAACAGGACACAAAATTATATTAGAAGATGGCTTGAAGCTCTGACGATGGTAACTTTAAAAAGCGAGGGTACCAGGCTTGTGTGGACCCTATAGGAATAAATAGTATACGCTCCGCTTTATCGTCTAAATCGCGTTTCCAAGATACACATTTGTTACTTATTTAGAAAGCAACCTATCATCTTTAAGTTTATTTAATTTGTTTGCAATATTTTCAAATGCTGATTTGTGCAATACTGTTTTCACTTCATTTCCAAATATTAGAAGCAATTTCATTAAGTTTTACATTTATTTATGCTTGGAACTATGCGCTTTATTTATAGTTGCTATTGTAGTAATGTGGTCTATAGGCAATAATGTTTCGCAATCATACGTATAAATCAACGGAAAAACATTTTAAACTGTTGAATGTTGCCATTAATTCCAAATGGTTTATATGTGAATGCTTTTTTGCTTCTACTCAACGATAGTAGGGAGAGGCGTCAAAGATGGCGCAGAGGAAAAGATAACGCACCCCAATAACTTGTCTGTTTAAAGGTTTAAAAAATTAATTTAAATTTTATTCGAATACTATGTCTTAACATATATAGCTGGCAACATTATATGCCGCCAGCGCAATGTTTAGTTCGGCAAAGAACCACAAACGTGTTTATCGTTGTGCCGATCTTATTTTTACTTGTAAAAAATTAAGCGGTTAGTATTTTATTTTTCTTAATAAGAAAAATATCTCACTGCATGCCTAATTATATATTAGTTACTTATGTTATCATGTAACGTTTTCATATGAAAAATAATAATAGGGAAAATAAATGGAGATTATAAACTTAAACTCAGAAGCGACAAAGATGGCGTACTGCGCCATCTTAGCCGCTTTAAGAAAATCAGTTATGCTATAAACGAACGTGACACTGCTACAAAAAATGACATTTCCGAACCACATTCACCTCAACCGTCATGTAGTGGCCTCCAGCAAAAAAATCATCTTCAAACATTTTAGCGTTGAAGTGGTTTCACCAGTGCCAGCACCACAGAAGAAAAGAGTTCAGCAAAAGAATAGTCGTGCAAAGCAACATTCTGAAATATTGACGGCTACTCCTTTGAAAACAATGCTGGAGGAAAAAGAATTTAAAAAATCTAAAAAAATTCAAAAAATGGACTTAAAGACTAAAAAGAAAGTTAAAAAACAAGTATTTATAGAAACCGACAGCGAAAGTGAAGAAGAAAGTTTGAGGGAAAAGGACCTGTGCGATGATGATGAATTGGACGATGTTGATGATGGAGAAGCTAAAAACTGTTGCAATATTTGTGGAGAATTTGACAAATCTGGGGAAATATGGTATCGATGTGTCATGTGGTGATTGGTCTCATAAAGCCTGCGGTGGTCAGTCCACTCCAAAAAATTATATCTGTGACTTTTGTAGACATTAAACGTATTTAATAATAATTAGTTTAGTATGTGACTTACAAAAGATAATACATACCTACCTATTAAAGTTTTGGAACCTTAAACCATAACATATTTTTTTTAATTTCTCATGCAATATAATTATGCTACTTTCTGCGCCATCTTTCCCGACTATATGCGCCATCTTTCCCGCATAAGAGGAAAATATGGCGCAAAGACTCATAAATGAAATATTTGTGCTTTTTCTTTTTTTTGTAAAGATTCATTAGATTTACATGATTATATCGTCATATAAAGCTACAATTTAACCAAATAAAATTATTGCTTATAGGTATAATATGTATGTAATACAGTATTTCGCTTATGTGCGCCATCTTCGATGCCTATCCCCTACTATTATCATTACAAGCTGTAACCCACCTATCTTTTAAAGCTTCTGAAAATATTTCTCGAATAAAATTGCCTTTATGAATTTTTGCCCCTGATTTAGATATATTTTGTATATACCAATGCAGCTCTTATGAAACTTAAATTTTAAATTGCATTTTTGCATTAAAGGAATAGGACTTTTAGAGGTTTTTCATATTTTCCATATTTTTTTTGGATATTACTGTATAACCACTCATAATCAAATATTGGGCAAATAGAAATAATATACTTATCTTAGAAAAAACTAAATGACTTATGACCCTTGTAACTTTTTTAATCGAGAATGAGAATACGTAACCTTAAAGGGGCGGAATCCCAGATAAAACCAAGAAGTCTGCTCGTAGTGCTATAGGAAACAAATTATATTGCCACTGCAATTTTCTGAGAATTGCAGAGGCTTTTTTATGAAGACATGTGCATTTTTCGAGCTCCAAAACTATAAAAGACTTAATGACATTACTATAATTTTTCTTCAATTAACAAAGCTATGTTTTGAACAAGACCGAGTTTACCGAATTCGGTGGGCCAAAAATACAAGTAGACTTTTTCTTTCTCCCTTCTCTTATTTTACATCCTACAGTAAAATGTTGTAGAACAAAAATTTCCACAATTTCAGTAACATTGTCATGATAGCATTTTTGTTTGATCACTAATTTGAGTATATTTTCTAGAAAAATATCATAATAATTACGCCCCCTAATCATAGTGTAAGAATTTTATAAAATATTTCCAGCAATCTCTTTTCCCCACATTTCTTAATATGATCTTCCCAAAGCTCTATGAAAATTATTTAGTTAGTTGATTTGTCGTACCTCGCCACGCTTAATGAAAAACCCTGTATATATGTGCAAATTCTATTTGAGAATCCTGAATGGCGTCGTCCTGTATTAAATAAACTCACTAATGGCTATCAACCCTTCTACCATTTTAGTTAAGGAGCTAGCGTGCAAAAAACGCCATAGTTGGCTGCCCGTCAGTCGAGTTTGAAAAACCGTTGCCATTACTCCACTGAACACCCTGGTGCTTGAAGTTTTGCTTTTACCCATCAACTTTAAGATTTATTGGCAATAATGACATAGGGCGATTGGCCATGGTGAGGAGCCCGTCAGTGAGGTTGAAAATTAGGTTCTGTAGGTTGCGAAGATCATGTATCTAAAATTTCGTTACGATCTAACCACTAGATCGTGAATTAGGCCAAATGGAAGATTATAATTTGTTTTTTGACCGTCATTTTGTTGGCCATAGTAAGGAGCCCCTCCAAAACTTGTTTCTACCTCTTCGTTTGGATAAAATGACAGGAAAAATGCACTTGACTGACAAATCGAATCACGACGTTCTTCCCTGGGTGACCTGCAAAATCTCGAAAAATCCAATTTTTCAAAAATTCAACCAAAATCATCAGTCAATCATTTTTCCTGATTTTTAGACATCCAATTAAGTAGAAATCACAAACGACTGACATTTTCCTCGAATATTTTCAATTTGGCCATACTTTGAAAATTTTCTGATTTTGGACTTTTTTATAATGGCTTAATAATGCTGTTCCAAATGGACTTAAAAGTAAAATAATGTATGACGATGATGTTTGATGACCTAAAAAACGTTGATTATATTATAACTATTACTATATATATAATATATATATATTATAATATATAATGATTATATTAAGTAAAAGTAATAGTTACAATATAATCAACAATTAAATATCTGTTTTTTTCTATATTGAAATTGAAATGTTACTAACACAACCCAGCTTGCTCAACCCAAATATGCCAACAATTTCATTCAATAAAATAATAACCATTTAATTTTCGATTTTCTTCAGTAATTATTTATTTCTTACTGCTGAAATTGGTTATCGTATCTTTTTGTGGCAAAAATTCTATATTTTTTGATTACTGAATCCAATATAATATAACATAAATTCAACGAATGAATAGGGGTGGAGGGTAGCAGAGGGGTGAAGGAAGGGGGTAAATAGGTGATAGTTATGTATTGAAACGTTTCTTAGGTCATCAAACATCATCGTCATACATTTTTTTACTTTTAAGTCCATTTGGAACAGCATTATTGAGCCATTATAAAAAAGTCCAAAATAAGAAAATTTTCCAAAGTATTGCCAAATTGAAAATATTCGAGGAAAATGTCAGTCGTTTGTGATTTCTACTTAATTGGATGTCTAAAAATCAGGAAAAATGGTTGACTGATGATTTTGGTTGAATTTCTGAAAAAGCCATGCTAAAGACTGAAAAATTGGATTTTTCGAGATTTTGTAGGTCACCCAGGGAAGAACGTCGTGATTCGATTTGTCAGTCAAGTGCATTTTTCCTGTCATTTTATCCAAACGAAGAGGTAGAAACAAGTTTTGGAGGGGCTCCTTACTATGGTCAACAAAATGGCGGTCAAAAAACAAATTATAATCTTCCATTTGGCCTAATTCACGATCTAGTGGTTAGATCGCAACGAAATTTTAGATACATGATCTTGGCAACCTACAGAACCTAATTTTCAACCTGACTGACGGGCGTCTCACTATGGCCAATCGCCTTATGTCATTATTGCCAATAAATCTTAAAGTTGATGGGTAAAAGCAAAACTTCAAGCACTAGGGTGTTCAGTGGAGTAATGGCAACGGTTTTTCAAACTCGACTGACGGGCAGCCAACTATGGCGTTTTTTGCACGCTACCTCTTTAAACTATTTCTAAAGAAACTTTCGATCATAAAAGCTATTTGTGTTGCCCGTGATTACCATATTTCATTTACTTAAAAATAAAAACTTCATGCAGAACTTGACAGTGCTATTTTTCATTCCCCTTACCTTTCAAGAGTAATAATTTAAGACATCCGGGATCGATTCTACGTTGGAAAACATGCAAAATTGTTCACAATTAAACCCTACTCTCGAATCAATTCCATACATAATTAAAGTGTTCCTTTCCATTTTATTTTGTGCGAACGCAGCTCTGGTAGTAGAAACATGTAATTTTTACCTCTCACCAATAGGATCCGATAAGAATAAAAATTTGAAAATTACGTCAATTTTTTTTCCACATCCTTTTAGTTGGACGTCATATGACATTGAACATTTATAAAACACTTTGCGACCAATACATTTTTTATAATAGCAACCTTTTCCTTCATAAAAGCGCTTGTGGCCAGAACTGCAACAAATTAATAGGTTGTATAAGAGTGGCTATAAATTTCCCATTTTATCGTGAGATGGGACTAGAAGTGAAAAGTGAGGGCAAATATGCTTCTATAGGCATTAGTTTTAAAAGTTAACCCCAAAAATTTTAAATCTTTTTAGATTTTCTTACTTTTTAAAAATCTCCTTAGGATTGCTAAATACTAGCATTACACATTAAACATGGTTAAACAAAAAGTATGTCGTTAATATATTAAATGAGATTGTTACAAATAGACATATGTATTGTTTTCTTTTAATTTCAAAATATACAGTGCCCTGCGGAATTCTGGCTCCATATGGAAAACTTTGGCATTATTGATTTTTAAAAATTTTTTATTCTTCATTAAAGTTTTTGCATCTGCTTAAACTAAAAAAGCTCTCGTTATAATAGAAAAAAAAACATAGGGCATACGAGGGAGATTCAATTTCTTAAAGTTGCTCAAGAGCAAAGTACTCTTATTTTTCGTTTCTAAAGATGATTTTCTCACTGCGTCACACTGTTAATTCTAATGTAAAGGCCCAGCTATGTGAATCACTTCTACTGTCACAGCTTAATTTTTGTGATAATGTATACGGCCCTTGCTAGGATACTTTGGATATTTAAAATTCTCTTTTCTTTTCTTTTCTTTTCTTTTCTTTTCTTTTCTTTTCTTTTCTTTTCTTTTCTTTTCTTTTCTTTTCTTTTCTTTTCTTTTCTTTTCTTTTCTTTTCTTTTCTTTTCTTTTCTTTTCTTTTCTTTTCTTTTCTTTTCTTTTCTTTTCTTTTCTTTTCTTTTCTTTTCTTTTCTTTTCTTTTCTTTTCTTTTCTTTTCTTTTCTTTTCTTTTCTTTTCTTTTCTTTTCTTTTCTTTGCAATTCACGAAGAGAAAATTTTGATTTCTTATACAGGGTTCGCCAAATTTTCTCTAAAAGTAAACGACCGTTATTTTTTATTTTTGACCAAAATGCCAATTAGAATACTTATTTAGAATAACGTTTGTAATTTAAATCCGAGATTTAAAATAAGTCTTCGATTTTTTTAGTTTTTTAATTTTTAGAGGTAAATGGAAATTTTGCTGCTCTATAAAAATATTAATATAAAATTTTATTAGACTCTCTTTTCATAATGGGTGGTGTGTATCTTGTTTTAAAATTTGAAATGCATTCCTACCATTTTTTGTAAAAACAAGGAAGTTTTTTGCCTTTTTATCACTTTGCTTTACGTATGGGGCAAATTTGAAGTTGTCAAATAGAATTTGATGTGTTTTGAAAATGTTGACCTTAGAACAAAGGGTTTATTTAGTTCAATGTTATGGTGCGGGCGAAAGTTCTTACCACTTTGGGATGGAGAAATTTTAACAAAGATACCCTAACGTTTACGTCTCAAAAATGGGACTTCAGAAATTATTAAGAAGATTTCAGCGAACTGGTTTAGTTTCCAATTAAAAAAAAAACTATGATCAGAATGACGCAGCTTCCCTAATCGTATTGCAGTCTGTTGCTATCCTACCCTTTCATTATGAAATCGAGCTCAAAACCTTGATGTAGTAAAAAAAACTCATATTCGGTATATTTTAAAGGCAAACAGAATATTCCCATTTAAGACAACTTTTAATCAAACGTTGGAAGAAGGTGACGAAGCCAATCGTTTGAATTATTGCCTTTGGGTAGGAAACAAAATTTTATTGTAAGTGAAAACAGAATTTTTTATAAATGTATAATGTTCTCCGATGAATCGATATTTTCAACAAACGGGAAAATGTCTTCTGCGCATATTAGATACTGGAGCGAAAATCCCCGTTTTAGAATTTCTGCAAAAAGTAAATGTCTGGTGTGCGATTTCTTATTATGGCATTATAGGCCCAAACTTTTTCGAAAATACATGTTATCGTAGGAGTTACCTTGAAATGTTGGAAACATTTCTTTCTGACAACCTATTTGCCTCTTCAATTTAGGATCGAAATGTACTTTTAACAAGATAGATGCCCTGCGCATTTCGCAATTGAAGTGAGGGAATGACCTAATAATACATTTGGCCACAGATGAATTAGTCGGAATGGTCCGGTTCTGTGGCCCCCAAGAAGTCCCGATTAAACTATTTCAGATGCCTATCTTTAGGGGCGCCTCAAACAATTGGTGTATAATATAATATAATATAATATAAATTCTTTTACCTCTAAAAATTTAAAAAAACTAAAAAAATCGAAGATTTATTTTAAATCTCGGATTTAAATTACAAACGTTATTCTAAATAAGTTTTCTAATTTGCATTTTTGTCAAAAATGAAAAATAAAGGTAGTTTACTCTTGGAGAAAAATCATGTTTTTGAAGATTTTGCGAACTCTGTATAAAAAATCAAAATTTTCTCTTGGTGAATTGCATTTTTTTTACAAGCAAAACTTTTTATCAAGAATTACTTTTTTCCGAAAAATTAAATTTTTCATCCATTTGTGCTATTGTAAACTCTATCTGCGGACAGTCTGTACCGGGTGAACCACTAAGAATGGTCGTCGGCTATATCTCAGAAACTGGAAGTCATAGAGCTTTTAAGTAAAATATGTTTTAGTAAAAGTGCCCAAAAGAAAATGTTGGAAATTATTTTCGAGTTTCTAAACTCACCGCTAGAGGGCGTAAATCCAAAATTTTCCATTTTTTGAAGGGTACACCCTGTATGTTTTTAAATTTTCAAATTCCACATAAAATTATAATTATTTTTTATTAAATGCATTATTAGTCTATACTTCATAGTTTCCGAGATACTGACTTTGACAGCTTCTAACTTTTTAACAGTATGTCTTAGAGCAAAACGGATTACATGACCCTATCTTCAATTTTTATTATCTTCCCAAAAAAATCAACTTCCAGTTAAACCGGAACAACTATATTTCCTGCTTTCGAGTTACAAGGTACAAGATAGACTAATGATGCATTTAATAAAAAATAATTATAATTTTATGTGGAATTTGTCAAAAAATGGAAAATTTTGGATTTACGCCCTCTAGCGGTGAGTTTAGAAACTCGAAAATAATTTCCAACATTTTCTTTTGGGCACTTTTACTAAAAAATATTTTACTTAAAAGCTCTAGGACTTCCAGTTTCTGAGATATAGCCGACGACCATTCTTAGTTATTCACCCGGTACAGGGTGTTTCATTAAGGTCGAAGAGCGGCCATATCTCGGAAACTACTGGGCATAGAAACTCAGGAAAAGAAAAATGATAATTAAAGTGGCCATGAGAAAATTCTGGAAATAATTTTCAAGTTCCGCATTTTGCCGCAAGAGGGCGTAATTGAAAAGTAAATTTTTAAATTTTACATAACTCCGAAAATTCCACATTAAGGTATATGTTTGATAACACCATTTTAAAGCTTGGACAATTATGCATCATTTTGGTCTTATGCTCATTGGCGTACCGACTTTAATAAGAGTGGGGGAAGCTGTTGAAAGTGTAATCATTTAAATCGCTGTAACTTATAAACGACTTATCCGATTTTAGCAAACTAAAGACTGTTTGGAAGAGAAATATATGCACTTTGACCAGTCGTATTTAGTTGTCCATAATAGTTCTCAAAAAAAAATGTTAGAGGGCGCAATTTCCAATAACAATACATTTTTTGATTTTACTTCGAAAAAATAAATCATACGGTATAATTATGATACCATAATCGAGAAGGAGATGAAATTTGCTAGAAAAAATATTAAAATCGCAGCTCGATATCTCCGTTCGTTTCAGAGTTATTGACAAAACAATAATTTTTAATACAAATTGCGCCCCCTAGCAATTTTATTAGAAACTATCTTGTACCTTGGATACGACAATTAAAGGTACTTACCTTTCTCTTCCAAACAAGCTTAAATTTAGTAAAATTGGTTAAGTCGTTTAGAAGTTACAGCGATTTTAATGTTTACAGTTTCACTTGATAAGAGTGGGAGAAGCTATTGAAAGTTTAAACATTAAAATCGCTGTAACTTCTAAACGACTTATCCGATTTTACTAAATTTAAGCTTGTTTGGAAGAGAAAGGTAAGTACCTGTAATTGTCGTATCCAATGTACAAGATAGTTTCTAATAAAATTGCTAGAGGGCGCAATTTGTATTAAAAATTATTGTTTTGGCAATAACTCTGAAACGAACGGAGATATTGAGCTGCGGTTTTAATATTTTTTCTGGCAAATTTCATTTCCTTCTCGATTATGGTATCATAATTATACCGTATAATTCATTTTTTCGGAGTAAAATCAAAAAATGTATTGTTATTGGAAATTGCGCCCTCTAGCATTTTTTTTGAGAACTATTATGGACAACTAAATACGATTGGTCAAAGTGCATACATTTCTCTTCGAAACAGTCTTTAGTTTGCTAAAATCGGACAAGTCGTTTATAAGTTACAGCGATTTAAATGATTGCACTTTCAACAGCTTCCCCCACTCTTATTAAAGTCGGTACGCCAATAAGCATAAGACCAAAATAATGCATAATTGTCCAAGCTTTAAAATGGTGTTATCAAACATATACCTTAATGTGGAATTTTCGGAGTTATGTAAAATTTAAAAATTTACTTTTCAATTACGCCCTCTTGCGGCAAAATGCGGAACTTGAAAATTATTTCCAAAATTTTCTCATGGCCACTTTTATTATCATTTTTCTTTTTCTGAGTTTCTATGCCCAGTAGTTTTCGAGATATGGCCGCTCTTCGACCTTAATGAAACACCCTGTATATATCATTTTATGTTGTTCCTATGTTATTATTCTAATTACTGGTCTTGGTTATTTTACAGATTTAGGTATACAAAGACCGCAACAGCCCCAAATAACCTGGTAGGAAAGCTAACAAAACTCCGTATAGTCCAATGTTATTTTTATTGTTACATTTTTTTTTATATACATCATTATTCTTATTTTCTTTACTTATCAATTTTTCTATGTTATAAAAACGACTAATAAACGTCTTATTATAATTATTATTATTAAAAGACAATAATTAACAAGCGATTATTTAATTATGATAGAAGTCTTTAAACGTATTGTCTTAAAAAGTGAGACAATATAATTATTGTTTAGTACTTATGCATACTTCGTGACACATATTATGAATTAGATGAATAGGATTCTTATTGTCCTAGTATGCGATGGTTAAAGGAAAAAGGTATAATAAACCATTTAGAATTATTACATTTTTCTTCATTGATATTATTTTTTGGAACTTGATCCCTGAATTGCGGCCGAAACAAAAATCAAATGTTTTTACTCTGAAAAATGAAAGGTAGTGATTTGTGGAGCTATTAAGCTTGAAATTACGCACGACAACTCACGTTTATGGCTACGACAAGTGTAGTATAAAATTTGGCACCTGAGAAAAATAGGTCATAAGGGGTAAAAAGTCTAAAAGTACAGTCATGTAGAAATTTCAATTAAAACAGACAAATTCTTAAAAAATTGTTTCACTATTATTTCATATATTAAGCTTTATCTGTAAAAATAGATTTTTATTCTACCGCATAAAGAAAAAAATTTCTTCGGTAGGGTAAAGTACGGATAGATGCCCTACTTTTGAAAAAAACCGATTTAAATTTTTATTGTTAAAAATAGACAGGTCCTTTCAAATGCATATGGTTACGTTGCCTTTCATGTTCATTCTACCAACAATTTAGTTTCATATGGCTGAGGAGTGAACAACTATCACCAAGATTGTGAAGATGTTACAATTGGGCAACTATCCTGATGGGGTGGGATAGATGCCTTACTAAGTACGGATAGATGCCAATACTAAGATCTGACTCGTAGCACTATTGTTGTCGTGCTGTCTGTCACCACGTCGTTGGCAGTCACTAGAAATGATGCTTAACAACAAGGTGACAAGCAAAGCTGGACAAGCCAAGTAGGGTGAAGAAAAAATACAAAAGGCTCACATTCTTCCATTAAATATGATGTATTAAGAAATATATTTTTTTCTGAATAACAAAAAACAATTTTTTTGGCTTTTTTTGGCTATTGTAATGTTTTATAAACTAACTAATCATCCTCCGAACTATCGCTCACCCAGCAACTATTTGAGCATCTATCCTCTATGGGCATCTATCCGGGCGCTGAACTGGGGCAACTATACTTTTTGGTACGGATAGATGCCTCACTTCGGTTTTATAACCTCTTAGAGAATTACGTTTAAAAAATGATGTACTGCACATATTTGAAAGGTATTTCATCAAAAAAATCGAAAAATATCAACTCATCTAAAAGTTTTTTCGTAATCTAGCAGAATATTCGAACTGTAAAAAAACTTTTCCACTGATTTTTACACAACGTAGTTCTAAAAACGCTGTTTAAACGGGCATGCATGCTTCGCCAAGGTCGCTTTGACACTGAGACGTGCAGGACGTTCGAGCACTACAGGTTGCCAGTTGTTGTTACCGCGGCACTTGATTTCGTCATGGAGTTCTGAGAAGTGGGGCAACTATCCCACCGGGGCAACTATCCGTACTTTATCCTATCAGTTTTTAAATTTTTTAATTATTTACTAAGAACGACTTGTGTCATACTGTCTCGATCGGTCATGGGATTCGGTGTGAGAGCGCCGTATCTACCTGAATAATATCTCGATACATGTTTCCTATTATGCTGTCCTTTTCTATTTAGGTTATCGGAACAAAGATTACTATAATCGTTCTTACGACTGGCAAATAAACAAATAATAATAATGCCTAATGAATAAAAATGTAGTAATTGCTTTTCTTATAAAATCGAAGTAATTTCTTGAAAGCCAATGAATAAAAACTAAAGTAATTGCTTTTGCTTCCAGCAATCGCCTAACAGTGCAGGAATTGCTTCTAGTCAATGCTTTTTCTTAAAAAATAGAAGCAATTGCTATCCTTTGCTTAAAATGTGATGAATAAATTAAGGAATTGCTTTTTCTGGTGTAGCAATTATTGCTTTCAACTTTTTAAGGTAGGTCGACCACTGCTTCATTTGCTTGGTAGCAGTCAACTTTCGTTCTCCGCGGCATACACGTGCGTCGCTCTTAATTTGTGTCTTCAATTATGGCTGAATATATAAAAAAAAATAAAAGAAAAATCTACAGTGTACGTAAAAATTGCAGATAATATAATGATTTGACGGTTGTGGTCAGAGAGATTTATTTATGTTCGTTTAATTTGTAAACGAATATCAATTGCTTGTTTTTAATTTTTTCATCACTAATATCACTTTCCTCATTTTCAGTGTAATCTGCCATATCACAAATATAAGTTTCCTATTTTCCACAAAAACGTAACAGATTACTATTGTACTAAATAAATAGATCAGTGTTGCATTTGCTACAGAGGTGTAAGAAAAACAGCAATTACTTCAAAATTTTATTCATATCCAGCTCTAGCAATTGCTTTTACATATAGAGTCGATTCACTCAGTAAACCTGCAAGATGGCCGACATGTCATATGACAAAAGTCATATTCCAGCTAAATATAATAAATTTTTGTATTTTCAATGACTTTTGTCATATGACATGTCGGCCATCTTGCAGGTTTACTGAGTGAATCGACTTTAGCATTTGCTGGTCAAGCAATTGCTTTTACTAAAAAGTAATTGCTTAATTTTTATTCATTAGGCTCACTGGGATGACGTACTAAGTATCTGATCTCTGTTTTCAAACTTTATGCTTTCGCAGCTTCTTTTAATAGTACAGGGTTATCCAACCAGGACTCAACAGGGGCATATTTTTTGAGTTTCCCTGTATTTTTATTTAAACCAATATAGCCATTTAGTTTATGCTTTGCCGTAGAATCTAAAATTACCATTTAAAAAGCGATCTGACTTAAAACAAAGGAACTGGGGCGTAAAGTTGTTGTTTTTTCAATGGAACACTCTGTATATTATTTACTTTTATAAAACGCCCTTCTTTCCTGATTCCATAAATATATAGTTTTTGTTTATATTCGCTCAAGCCGTTTCTAAGATATGAGCAATCAAACATTTAAAAAGCTGTATTCATTTGAGCTTAATACGTCTAGAATGCCTTGGAAAAGGAAACCCCGTAATGGCAATGCATTAAAATAACATCATAGGAGGTATTGGAAAATAAAGTTTTGATTGCCTTGAGAAACAAAACCATGTAAAACCAATAATAATTATTATGCAAAAGTCTAGATTTTTTATAATATGTATATAATAACGATAAATTAATATTACAATAATTTATAACTGCAGTTTATAAAATTAGTAATAATTAATAATTTAAATGTTCAATGTGGCCCCCATTATTTTCAAAGCAGGCTCGGTAGCCCCTTTTTAGTCGGTCGAGACTTGCTGTTAAAATATGATTTTCAACATTAATTCTATGATTTCATTGGTAATTGTAATCTTTTATTCCTCAATATTTTGGCTTCTATGGCGGTAAACAACATTTTTTAAATGTCCTCATAGAAATGTGTCCATTATTGTCATATCAGGGCTATTTGGTGCCCACCTTATAGTGCCATTACGACCAATCCACTCGTTGTATCGATGATTCAAAAAATTCACAACATCACGAATTGCACGAGGTGGTGCTCCATCTTGTTGCCAAATAATATTTTGGGATACCATTAGAGGTAATTCGTCAATGAGATCTTCAACTTCATTTTGAAGAAACTGGTGATATCGTTGACCAGTTAATGACCCATTAAAAAAAAATTGGCCAAATTATTCTATTGTTAATTATACCACACCATACATTAACAGACGTTCTACCTTGATATTTAATAGTTTGGTATTTTCTTGGATTTACTTGAGACCAATAGTGCACGTTGCGTCGATTGTACATTCCTGATGTTGAGAATGTTGCTTCGTCTGTCCACAGGACCTTTTCAAAACAGGTCAGGATCCCTGTTTTGTCCTCTAATAATCATTTGTGCAACACATTGAAACCGAAGTTCGTTTTGATTTGCCGTCAGGTGTTGCATAGGGTGAATTCGAAACGGAATTAATTTGTGCCGATTTAAAGTTCTTTGAACGGTGCCAAAACTCACTCTGTTTCTTCTTGGACCATACAAGATATCCCTTACTGCTTCCTCTATGGAATTCATTGGATTAATACTAAAATAATTTAGTATTACACGTTCTCGGATCACGCTTAATGATTTTGTCTCGTCAAATTAACGTTTTAAGGTCAAAATTGTATTAACTATTATAATTCTATTAACTTCAACGAAATATCTCCGCTGAGTTTCTCTTGCATTTTCCCCGTTTTTATATAAAGGTGTGATAATCTGAAATCGTTCTTACAGGGAATATTTCATTTTAACTGATAAAAACTGGACAAATTATTATTATTTGCATGGTTTTGTTTCTCAAGGCATTCTAGACATATCCAAACTTTATTTTCCAATTTCAATACCATCGCCATTACGGGGATTTTCTTTTCCAAGGCATTCTAGACGTATTAAGCTCAAATGAATACAGCTTTTTAAATGTTTGATTGCCCATATCTTAAAAACGGTTTGAGCGAATATGGACAAACTATATATTTATGGAATCAGGAAAGATGGGCGTTTCATAAAAATAAATAATATACAGGGTATTCCATTGAAAAAACAACAACTTTCGCCACAGTTCCTTTGTTTTAAGTTACATCGCTTTTTAAATGGTAATTTTAGATTCTACGGCAAAGCATAAACTAAATGCCTATATGGGTTTAAATAAAAATACAGGAAAACTCAAAAAATAGGTCCTTGTTCAGTCCTGGTTGGATGATCCTGTACAGTTACGGCCATTAAATCTTGGGCAGCAAATCTGTCAGATTTTGACTTTTTACTAATTTTTGGTAAATTGCTCTTTTACCTTAATTTACATTTAATCATTAGTAATTACCAAGAGGTATCAGAACTTTTTTTTATTATTTCGAAAAATTAACAAACTATAAAACTATAACAAATTCAATCGGTACCTATTTACAATACATTATATTATTATAATTAATCAAATTTTAATATTTTAGCGCGGCTCCCCCTTCGTCCAAGATAGAGTTTATCCTTCTAGGCATTGAAGTTACCAAAGCCCTTGCGAAGTCCCGATTTAACTCATTCCAAGCTTGTGCAATTTTATTTTTTAATTCGTTCAAATTTTGTGGCCTAAAATGATTCTCACCGTTAATTTTTTTGACAAAAACACCCCAAACATTTTCCATTACATTTAAAGCCGGATTGCGTGAGGGCCATGATAAAATGATAATTTGTTCCTGATCCATCCATTCCCTTACTTGTCGGGCCGTGTGAATGGGACAATTATCTTGCTGATAAATAAAATTCCTTCCTGGAAATCGTTCTAATACAGAAGGTAACATGGTATTTTGTAAAATATTCATGTATTAAATCGCCCTTCAATAAAGTGACACACACCAAATCCTTGAGCACTCATCCATGCCCAGACGTTTACAGAAAATCGACCACTATTTCGATCCTTTTGGGTAAATCTTTCATCGAATCGAGTTCTTGGAGGCCTATATACTCTTAGTCTTCCTTTGTAGCAAGACTGAAACACTTTCTCGTCTGTAAATATGACCTTTTCCCAGAAAACTAGAGGTTCCAAGTAATACTGTAACGAAAAACAGACCCGTTGTTCCTTATTTTCGGTAGTTAAAAATGGCTTTTTAGCTGCTGGATGACAGCGTAATTCAGAGATTTCTCTAACCCTTCGTCGAACAGTTCTCACCGATCCCGGGAAGTTTATTTCTATTTTAGCCCTTACAATGTATTTAAAAGGTTGGTCCCTTAATATGTTAACCAAATTGTTATCCTGTTCTTCATTGGATTGTTTGGAACCACCACTTCCAGGTCTTCTTTCCAAGGAATGCGTTTCTTGCCACTTTGTTTTGAAAAAATGAACCGTACTCTTTGGGATGTTGAGCCTTTCTGAAACTCCCCTTTCAGACCAACATTCCTGCTTAATATAATGAATTATTAAAACTTTCTGCTGGGTCGTTAAATTTGGCATTTTTCATAAATTAAAACTGTGACATTTATTCTATAATGACATTTTTAATAGATACTTTGTTCAACAGGTATTACAGGTATACTTATAGTAAAACGAGGTGTATGTGTAAATGTTACAAAGCTAGAAAGGTTCTTCCCAAGATTTAATGGCTGTAACTGTACCTATCAAAGGTTTGTGACAGTCTAGAAATATTTTTATAATTGGTATATATTTTCAAAAAAATTCACAAATGGAATTATTATAAATTTTGTTGGCGCACTAGGGCAGAAAATTTATTTTTACTGTCGAAGTACAACCGTATTTTCTATTATCCATTCGTAATAAATTTTATCTCCCCCTTCTTCGAACCGTTGTGTTTCGAATGTAAAACGTCTCCGCTAAACAGATTGAAATAAAGTTGTGAAAAGGCAGTTTTATATTGAATTTCTCTCTCGAGGGCCATTTCGTAACTATCGACGGGTGTAAATTTATTTTGGTAGTTGGCCCGGTCTTATATTTTTTTAAAATATGACCTATATTTTGGATTTAATAAATCAATGATATTTACGACAATGTTTTTGATACAGGGAAATCCGTTAAACCTTATAATAAATTTACGGTGGATAAATTTTAGGTTATTCTCGTATTATTAACTTTTATAGGTTATTCTTTGTTTTCCCAAGTCATTGCTTACTATTGTGATCTTCATTGTGGTTAGGATAGGATGGATAGCTATATTAAAAATGTTTATAATATTCTATTAATTCTATTCTTTTGAAAACGTTCCATATTATTTTTTGATGTTGCGATAATATTTGAGAAAAATCATAATGGTTGTTTATACAGTGTGACCAGTAACGTCCGCATCATATGGGATTTTTTTTTATCAATAACTTTATTCGAAATTTGAGTTTGGCATCAAGTTCTGCTTCGACCGAGACGAAAATTAAGCAAAAAAATAGTAGTCACGTGATTCGCATTTCTGTCAAATTTTAATTTTTTCCAAAAAGTAATTTAATAGTTATTTCTGAAAATATCAAAAAAAGTTATTGGAGAAAGTTTTTTGAAATGCAGTTTCTAGCCCACTTGCAAAATTTCAACTGCATAAGATAATTTTGATTTTTTACCCACCCCTAAAATTTATTTTCCACTTAATGAACACTTTGCTGATGACACTGTGTTCTTTTTTGTCTTAATATTAAGGTGTATTACTTGCAGACACAAACTACGTTTTCAAAAATACTTATTTCAGGAAGTAACCTTGTACAGGGTCAAAAACAAATAAACTTTGCCATCACATGCGACCAAATTTTAATAGCCCAATTTTGATTTTGTGGAAAAACACACATTTAATATGGCGCTACTTTAACCCTTAACCGGTCATGTGGCGTCTGAGAGACTACGCAATATATAAAAAATTGTGTGTGCTTAAGACCACACGACAGAAGTGAAAAGTTCAATAAGGTGAAATTAACAATATCAAACACGAGTGTCTAGACAACGCACACTGACTGTTTCCACGTCGATACGTCGATACTGAATGCGACCGATGGCGGCATGCTCTTTCATATAACGTTCATTCGGGTCAGGGTCAGTTCGGATTGAATATAGCAGTTGAATTCGAGCGTAGCACACCCGAGTCTGACGCCTGACGCATGACGGCTCAGTTTAATTCAGTGCCCACAAAAAGTGCTAAACGCGCCTAAAGAAGTTTTTACTTCAAAAATTGTGTGTGCTTAAGACCACACGACAGAAGTGAAAAGTTCAATAAGGTGAAATTAACAATATCAAACACGAGTGTCTAGACAACGCACACTGACTGTTTCCACGTCGATACGTCGATACTGAATGCGACCGATGGCGGCATGCTCTTTCATATAACGTTCATTCGGGTCAGGGTCAGTTCGGATTGAATATAGCAGTTGAATTCGAGCGTAGCACACCCGAGTCTGACGCCTGACGCATGACGGCTCAGTTTAATTCAGTGCCCACAAAAAGTGCTAAACGCGCCTAAAGAAGTTTTTACTTCAAAAATTGTGTGTGCTTAAGACCACACGACAGAAGTGAAAAGTTCAATAAGGTGAAATTAACAATATCACATACACGAGTGTCTAGACAACGCACACTGACTGTTTCCACGTCGATACGTCGATACTGAATGCGACCGATGGCGGCATGCTCTTTCATATAACGTTCATTCGGGTTAGGGTCAGTTCGGATTAAATATAGCAGTTGAATTCGAGCGTAGCACACCCGAGTCTGACGCCTGACGCATGACGGCTCAGTTTAATTCAGTGCCCACAAAAAGTGCTAAACGCGCCTAAAGAAGTTTTTACTTCAAAAATTGTGTGTGCTTAAGACCACACGACAGAAGTGAAAAGTTCAATAAGGTGAAATTAACAATATCACATACACGAGTGTCTAGACAACGCACACTGACTGTTTCCACGTCGATACGTCGATACTGAATGCGACCGATGGCGGCATGCTCTTTCATATAACGTTCATTCGGGTTAGGGTCAGTTCGGATTGAATATAGCAGTTGAATTCGAGCGTAGCACACCCGAGTCTGACGCCTGACGCGTGACGGCGACGCGTGCCCATAAAAAGTGCTAAACGCGCCTAAAGAAGTTTTCACTTCAAAAATTGTGTGTGCTTAAGACCACACGACAGAAGTGAAAACTTCAACAAGGTGAAATTAACAATATTAAATACACGAGTGTCTAGACAACGCACACTGACTGTTTCCACGTCGATACGTCGATATACTGAATGCTACCGATGGCGGCATGCTCTTTCATATAACGTTCATTCGGGTCAGGGTCAGTTCGGATTGAATATAGCAGTTGAATTCGAGCGTAGCACACCCGAGTCTGACGCCTGACGCGTGACGGCGACGCGTGACGGCTCAGTTTAATTCAGTGCCCACAAAAAGTGCTAAACGCGCCTAAAGAAGTTTTCACTTCAAAAATTGTGTGTGCTTTAGACCACACGACAGAAGTGAAAACTTCAACAAGGTGAAATTAACAATATCAAATACACGAGTGTCTAGACAACGCACACTGACTGTTTCCACGTCGATACGTCGATACTGAATGCGACCGATGGCGGCATGCTCTTTCATATAACGTTTATTCGGGTCAGGGTCAGTTCGGATTGAATATAGCAGTTGAATTCGAGCGTAGCACACCCGAGTCTGACGCCTGACGCGTGACGGCTCAGTTTAATTCAGTGCCCACAAAAAGTGCTTAACGCGCCTAAAGAAGTTTTCACTTCAATAATTAGGGTAATATTTCAATAGTGGTACCGCCTACAAATCGGTCACGTCTGGTAATCCTTCCACTACTTATGCACTATTGATCCCCCCTCCCCCCTTACTTCACTGTATAATTATTACTAATCATTTTACGGGGACACTATAGGTTTGCCGTAGTCTGTCAGATGATACATGTCGGTTTATGTTATTAATTTAAATAATGTAATATGGCCGGTCCGTCAAAAAGAATTCGTTTTTCGGATAAAAATTTCGACGAAACTGCTTTAAAATGGTATGATGAACTAAAACATCGCAAAACACCGTATGACAAAATACTTATGTGTGCAGTGTAGAAAGGCCATTTGCTTGTAATGTTCCAAACCGTTATGTAATACATACACACATATTCGGGATGTTTAGCCATTGCTGCAAGACACTGTGTTAATTTTTACGTTTTTTTTGTTGTTTGTTATATAACATAATCCTGTTTAAAAAAAAATTCTCAACATATTCCTCTTTTCAAGGTTTTTTGGTTAATTTTAGAGAAAAAACATAGATAATGTATATTTTTGTATGGGTGCCATACAATATTTTTTCTGGTGTTTTTAGTGAAAAAACTAAAGTAAATTTTCGTATTATATGTAGTAATAAGTATTATACTTGAGGAGCGATCAGACAAAAGCAGATAAATCCATTTTCAACGAAAATTAGTTTTATACCGGATTCTCAATTTATGGGGTCAGATAAATCCATTGGCGAGATCAGATTCAAGCTAAACCAGATATTTCGTATTAAAAATAGCGTTCGAAAGTAGCCAAATCAAGCAAATGCAGATAAATCCAAAAAATCCTGTTTTTAATTCACGTTTCAGGCAAAACAAGATAAATAATTCGTTTTAAAATCAATTATAATGTAAACGTAATAAAGGGAGGTGATCTATTTGCTATAAATAGCATCAGTTCTGGCACCAGCGCAACCACCTGCATGCCGTTTGTCTGCAAGAAATAATATTTTTGGTGAGATTCTATTATGTCTACGAATGTGCATCGGTATACTGATATGAATTTAGTGGAAGAAAATGAAACGTAACCAGATTGCGACTGTCTAGAAGAAGACATCGCATATCTAACCAATTATTTAAATAAAGGAAGCGTTTTAGAATACCTATTATTTGTAATATAAAAAGTTCATTGTAAGTAAATTTGTCAAATAAAATATTTTCGCAATACCAGTAAACATTACAAAAACTTACAAAAACACCATTTTTACACACATGTTCATGATCCTAAATATTATAAGGGTGTAATATTTTTATAAAATAAACAATCATACAATAATAGTGTATATCTAAGTTTTTTTAATAATTTTTTTTATTTCGATTCAAGCAAAAGAAGTTAAATCCACTTTATTCAAGCAAAACAAGATAAATCCATTTTTTAAATCGCGATAACTCTTACAGAATGCCTATTATTTTTTATATTTTCTTAATTTCAGGTCCTTAACTTAAGCTTTATTGAATGCATTTCTCATTTTTACAATATATCAAAGGGCCGCTAGATTAGCAGTTTTTTATCAATAGCTCAAAACTATGTAAAATGGATTTATCTGCTTTTGTCTGATCGCTCCTCACTTGTTATGTTTTATTACTTATAAATACATTTAAAAAATTATTATGTATAGTGTCTTTTAATTTTTTCCGTAGTCTGTCAGACGCCATGACCGTCTATGCAAAATAATTCCACATGACCGGTTACGGGTTTTAAGAAAATGTATCTGAAATAAAGCATTATCAAAACTAAGAAGTTTTATGTAGGTTGCGTTGAGACTTACTTTGCAAAAGTGGTGCAATTTACAAAATATGGGTAAAAAATCAAAATAATCTTATGCAGCTAAAATTTTGCATGTGGGCTAGAAACTGCATTTAAAAAACTTTTTTTAATAACTTTTTTCGATACTTTCAGAAATAACCCCCACCTTTGAATTATTTTTTGGAAAAAATTAAAATTTGACGGATAACACGAATCACGTGATAACTATTTTTTTGCTTAAATTTCATCTTGATTGAAGCAGAACTTGATGCCAAAGTCAAATTAAAAAAAAAATCCCATATGATGCGGACTGGTCACACTGTATCTTCCTAATAGTATATGAGATAGTAGCGGCTCAGTTACAATGGAATATTTTCAAAGGGTTCACCATCAAAGTGGTTAATAAATGATGCCATCAAAAACCCGATCCGGTTGTTTATTCTGATGGGATGTAGCATTTGAAATACCCAGAGACTGAAAGTAGGGTCGATATGATTCCCAACACAATTTCCTGTCACCAGAAGAAGAGCCCCATGCAGAACATTTTGCTACAGCTTATCAGTAATTGTACTTCCGCAACAAATTCGAACAAATCCGAACGAACACAAACAAACCCAAACAAACCCAAACAAACGCGATGCCGTAGGCAGAGGGCTGTTGCCAAGTAACGTGATTTTGAAACCCAGGATATTATAGATGTAAACTATGAAAATCGTGCATCAATGTTGTTGGTTTATCTGAAGCAGCACAAACCGCAAAAATGAAGCTCTTAAGGCCAAAAGCAATAATATTATGTTAACATTAACTGATAACTTCTAAGCTGATCGTTATTGGAACAATAAAATTTTTATCATGGGAGTTTTGCGACTGTTCAGAACATTTGTGTCGTAGGGGGTAAAATCTATAGATTTTTAGAAAGAAAGGAAAAACTGAAAGTCTTCCTTCACAAATTTATTAGAATAAAATATTCGTTAAGAGTCTTTACATGTATCGAACTTAGTAACGTTCACTATCAAAAGACAGAAAAAGCTTTGTCAATGTTATTAGCAGAAGAGGAAATGGTAGAAGGTATTCTCTTCTGCTAACACCATCAGCAAAGCTTCTCGTGTCTCCTGATGATAAGGGTTAATACGTTCGAAACATGTAGATACCCTTCACTGATTAGTTTATTATAATAAATTTGTCGAGTAAGACTTTAAGTTTTTCTTTGGTTTGTATGCTTTTAACTCCACTTTAAGCATAAACTATTTTTTCTAATTATAGATTTTTAACCCATTACTGAAAGAGTAACCCCGTCTTTAATAGTTTACGCTGGACAGTTGTTGCTGTAAATTATTCAGTGTACTGCCACAATAGACCAGTGACTTCTTATAACTCTCGCAATGGTGTTTATATGGATGTGTAATCTGTGACGGGTATCATAGTTAAAACGTTGTCTTGATACGATTCTCTATTATAGTGCACTGAGAGAAAATTTTATTAGCAGCAGCCAGAAATCCATTCGTGGCAAAAATCTGCTTTAAATAGAAGCCGAAAAAGAACTCTGTTGTCGCTACCAGGTTCATTTTTTTTAAATGAGTTTTTAACCTCAATATTGTAATTTTTTAACTATTATTTTTTTTGCTGGTAAAAGACAACTCTATTATCCTAAAAAAATGCATGATGCAGTGTTAAAAATTATCGTTAAAAAAATTATTTTATGATTAATTGAGGTTGTGTAAATAGTTTATTTTTATTATTGGTACTCCAATTAGTTACTACTAAAATTACTTTTTTAAACTCCGACTATTGGAGAATCAAAGGCAAAATAAATAATGCCATCAGTAGGCCATATTATATATACAGGGTGTTTATTTGAAAACTTCCCACCTCGATTTTCCTGCTTTAAAATGAAAATGTGAAAAATCGCTCGGACCCGTCGATTTTTATTTTAAGGGGGCAGCTTCTGCATATAATGTCAATCTTGTTACTTCAAGCCCCTAGGAGGAAGGGGGGGTAAGATCTAAATCTTAAATATATACCCCTATTTTATATAATTTTTTTGGATTGTGCATAAAATTCTGAACATTTTTTATTAAAAGCATTATTAGTCTATACTTAACAGTTTCCGAGACATTTACTCTTGAAAAATTACATTTTTGCAATTTGACAGCGTCTAGCTTTCTAACTGTACGTCTTAGATCAAAACGGCTTACATGTCCCTATCTTCGATTTATTATCTTTCCAATAGTGTAAACTTTCGTTTAAACCGGATGTCAGAAATATTGTACTTCCGGTTTGACCGGAAGTTGACACTATTGGAAAGATAATAAAAATCGAAGATAGGGACATGAAAGCCGTTTTGCTCTAAGACGTACAGTTAGAAAGCTAGACGCTGTAAAAGTTTAAAAATGTTATTTTTCAAGAGTCAATATCTCGAAAACTGTTAAGTATAGACTAATAATGCTTTTATTAAAAAATATTCAGAATTTTATGCAGAATCCAAAAAAAAATTATATAAAATAGGGGTATCTATTTAAGATTTAGATCTTACCCCCCCCCCCCTCCCTTCTAGGGGCTTGAAGTAACAAGATTGACAATATACGCAAAAGATGTCCCCTTGAAATAAAAATCGACGGGTCCAAGAACGACGGAAAAATGTACTAAAAGCCTACTTGTAGAATCAAGGCGGCCCTCAATACACCTTAGCGCCATCCCACGGAACCAACTCCAATATAAAAGATAGTTACACTGGTATAATCGAAAGGTAGACAACTAAATAACCCACGAAGTGCAACCACAATCCAGTATAGGGAACGCTATTTGCGTTTTTACCGAAAACATCTGCCATTTTGCAGACAAGATCCCTGTGTATTCCAATATAAAAAATAGTTACACACTTGTCCGATATGCCACTATATTTTCTTTTTCTTTTAATTATTTTCGCGGACACTATATCATCTTTTTATTAACCACAATGTTTATTTCCTTTTTCCACCACGTAAGACCAAATAAGATTAGTTTTTATTAATATAAAGCATGTTAATAACAACAGGGGATCGAATTTATGGTTAAGAAAAAAATCAACAAATGAACCTTGAATATTCGGACACACTGATTTTTGTATTACGGTACACAAAATTAGATATGCAGTCATGCACTTGCACTAAAAGTACACCGTCAGGCATCAATCACCCATGCACCACGAACGGCAGTTAAATGAATCATATTAAATTTTCTTCATATTTCATTGGTCCAACGGCGAGTGAAGAAATCCGAAGACATTGACTCCGTTCAACTTAAAACAACCAAAGAAATTTTCAGATCATTGTCATAAATCAGTTCGTCCCTCTTTGTCACGCTTAGCACTTTAGAACAAATTATAGTAAAGGATAGATTTCATAGCGCTCGCTGAAAGTTACCTAAACGATCTAACTATTATTTAAATAAATATAGTCTAAAAAAACTAGAAAACACACTTTAATAATTAATCAAAGTAAAAGGCGGAAAATAAAATAAATATAGGTAGGTTAAAATAATTCTTAAAATTCTTAATATAAGCAGAAAATAATAATGAACGATAAACATTAGTATTGTAAAAAAAGCGTGGGGTGCTTGATATACGAAAAATGGATCACCGACAATAGGCCTCCTAAATTTGGACGTGCGACAAAAGGACGCGGACATTTGGATGCGAAACAAAAGGACGCATACGACAAATAGACGCGGAGTAAATTGGACGCAAAGCTTTAGGACGTGGTCATGAGGACGCATAAAATTTTACTAAAAAAAAAAAATTGTCAATAATATTTACATAATAACAACAAAAAAAAATGATTAAAACAAATATATATATTTATTTTAAAATTTAAAAAAAAATACAATTAAACTTGGTAACTACCGTACATCAAAAAGTCTTTTTGGTATGTGATGTAAGAATTATTTGAGAGTGTTTTTAGGAAAACTAAAAAAAAAATCATTGTAAAGCTCAACAAACAAATCTATAGATAAGACGGATGAGTGGTAAAGGCATAAACAAGAAAAAAAAAATTTTAAAATGATTTTAAACGAAAAACTAATCCTTTACGAACATATTATATTAATATAAACTTTTCGTCTTAAAACAAATTTACATCGACTGTTAAAGTACTACTATTATAAAATTAACCACACAGTATAACCTAGAATGACTTACAAGAAAACGAGAAAAAACTAACATTCGCGTCTTTATGGGATACGTCCAAATGTAGCGCGTCCAATTGACCCGCGCCCATTTGTCATACGCTTCCTTTTATCGCGCGTCCAAATTTCCGCGTCTTTGTGTCGCGCGTTCAAAATTACGCGTCTTTTTGACGCTATACCACGAAAAATATAGCACAAAGCGACCCACGCTTTTTTCACAATAATAGTAATGTTTATCGTTCATTATTATTTTCTGCCTATATTAAGAATTTCAATAATTATTTTAAACTATATTTATTTTCCGCTTTTTAGTTTGATTAATTATTAAAGCGTGTTTTTTAGTTTTTTTAAACTATATTTATTTTTCATTTTTAGTTTCAATTATTGTTAAGAAAAAAAGTTTTTTTTGAGTAGATTGAGCTAGATTAGTAAATTATTGTATTATCAGCGGTTCTTGATAAGTCTACAAAATTTAAATTAAATCTGACCGTTTAAAGTGGGTCAAAATCGGGTTCAAAGAAGTCGGTTACAAACAAACATACCTACATATAAACCCGAACAAACCCGAACAAACGACAAACATTATCAAAATTTTAATTTTGACGGGTAGAATTTTTTAAAAAAATGTTCTCTATTCTTAGCGACAATATCCATACTACCCCACGTTTGTTTCATTACTATCGGTTATTGTAATAATTCTGACATATGTCAAATTTTGACAAGAGATTTTTTTGCGTATTTTTTTCAACTTTCCACCGTCAATATACATACGACCTTATAGTTTTTTCATTAATATCGTATTTTTTTTAAACGATTTGACATATTGACAGCTGTCAAATTTTGACAGGAGAATTTTTTGCTTATTTTTCCCCAAGTCTCCGCACCGAATGCTATACGACCCCATAATTTGTTTTGTCAAAATCGCTTCTTCGTTTTATACGTTTTATACTTGACAGCTGTCAAAATTTGACAGGAAAATTTTTTTGCGTGTAGATTATTGTATTGTCAGCGGTTCTTGATAAGTCTACAAAATTTAAATTAAATCTGACCGTTTAAAGTGGGTCAAAATCGGGTTCAAAGAAGTCGGTTACAAACAAACATACCTACATATAAACCCGAACAAACCCGAACAAACGACAAACATTATCAAAATTTTAATTTTGACGGGTAGAATTTTTTTAAAAAATTTTCTCTATTCTTAGCGACAAAATCCATACTACCCCACGTTTGTTTCATTACTATCGGTTATTGTAATAATTCTGACATATGTCAAATTTTGACAAGAGATTTTTTTGCGTATTTTTTTCAACTTTCCACCGTCAATATACATACGACCTTATAGTTTTTTCATTAATATTATTTTTTTTAAACGGTTTGACATATTGACAGCTGTCAAATTTTGACAGGAGAATTTTTTGCTTATTTTTCCCCAAGTCTCCGCACCGAATGCCATACGACCCCATAATTTGTTTTGTCAAAATCGCTTCTTCGTTTTATACGTTTTATACCTGACAGCTGTCAAAATTTGACAGGAGAATTTTTTTGCGTGTCGATTATTGTATTGTCAGCGGTTCTTGATAAGTCTACAAAATTTAAATTAAATCTGACCGTTTAAAGTGGGTCAAAATCGGGTTCAAAGAAGTCGGTTACAAACAAACATACATACTAAGCTAATAAAAGCGTGTTAAAAAGGAACCATTTTGTTCCTAAAAAGTATAATAATATTATAGCTATAAAAAGTTAGTTTAATATTATTTTATTTTTTATGGTTATTAGATAACTTTGCAGGAATTAAATTTTTTTTTTCTAAATATTTTATTTGATGAAATAATATTTGATGGTTAAACGACATTCTGTAACCAGAAAAAAGAATCGAATAGACGCAAATACATGTAAAAACGACCTCACTTGTTTCCAAATGAAATATTTTAGGGATAAAAGGATTTTTTTGTATATCAACCAAATATAAATTCAAAAACTTGTATTGAACGATTCTCCTCAGTATGAATAAAAATTTAAATTTTTTAAAGAAAAATTCATGTTACCATCAAAATGTTTTGATTTAAGTTTTTCCACACCAAATGCCAGGTCTAACAACAAACGAATAATTATTTTTTGAATAACATAATAGAATACCTTCCGGGACTGAAAAACAGAAACATTTTATAAAATTCATGTCAAGTAGATATTTTAAAAGTAGGTCACTCAAGGGAAAGCCGCAATATTCTTTGATAATAACACCTGTACCCCAAAAAGTATTGAAAATGTATTGTGTTTAGTCATCTGAGGTTTCAAAAATAAGCCTAGTTGTTCGACCGTTCATTTTTAAATTTGAATGCAGAACATAAAAATAAGGAATTTTTCTTAAATAATAATTATTTCTTATTCGGATGCAAATTTCCTGCTGACACTGATAAACAAGATAACAGATATCAATTTATAACCATCAATACTCATGAAATGTTTCTCGAGAGATCTATTGATTATAGAATTCCATTTTCACAGCTTTATAGCAATCTGTTAAGTCGGAAAATTTTATATTCAAGGCACACTTTTCGATAGAAAAAGAGGGAGCTTTTATCTTTTAGAAAAAAATGTTATGGTCAGTAAAATTAAAGAGATATGCTATGTCTGGCTTTTCGTTTAATATAATAAAAGCTAAAACAAATATATCATTATAAGCCCGTATAAACAAATGCTGAATTCACAAATAATTATTGGCAATAATGATTGTTGAAAAAGGATTCAAGTTAAACAAAGCTTTTCTTTATAATAAGTTGAATAGCTTGTTAAATAAAACAAATTTACTTCTTTTTACTAAGGCCAGCAGAAAACATTCAACATCAGAAAATATTTTTATATAAAATTGGTCATAAAAACCTTGCAATAACTATTAACACTTACTATCAAGAATACATTTAACATTTTTGTGCAAAATCGTTTTAAAAGTTCACGAAACCTAAATGCTTAAAAAGAAGTACGAGAACAAAGCTCAAGTGGTACGTTTAAAAAATAGTTTTTGTTGAGTATTCAGCTTAATTAAGGGAGGGTAGAAGAAAAGTCCTATCGTCCTTCTTAAAAATTTATTAAACCTACGCGTTTCGGCCTAAATGCCCATCATTAGGGCGTTCTGTAAGTAACAAAAGAAAACATATTTTTTAACTTTTTAAGTAAGTCGGAAAAAATTTCCTTATTATAAAATTATAAAACTTGAAAGAAAGTCACAATTAAAATACACGATAAATTAATATATAAAAACAACAAATGTACTTACAGAACTTAAGGTCCGTCACAAATGAAATAAAAGAGACGCACTATATCAACATTTACGTAAAAATTAAAATTAAAATCAACACTGAATTGGACGTCACCATACCAAACATCAGAACATAACTACAGCAGAGTACCGTAAGAGATTTGAACTTGAAAATATTGAATTTTTTTTTTGTATAAATTTATATCGGAAAAAAGGGTGATAGCAATATAGTTATTCATTGAAGTTAAATTATGTGGAGATTAAAAATATTATTCTTTCTTTATTAATTATTTGAATTGATTTTTTGTGTAACGAACAGGGGAGGAGGAGAGTCATGTTTAGTCCTTAAAAAGATTTATGACTGTGACATAGTTTCTGTAGGAAACAATGCTCAGTTCATTTAGGTTCTGTGTAGATCTAGATTGGGAGAGCGCGATCTCTATATTTTCCATCATATCTAATTTTTTCCCTTTGTTGAGGTGATGTAATACTTTAAAGTTTCTATGCAAGTTGAAGGTATGGGTGGATGTTTTAATGTGACAATCAAAGGGGGACTTATTATCATGTAGAAGTCTGCTAGAACGAAGGTGTTCTTTAATCCTAGTATTGAAAAAGCGACCTGTTTGACCTACATATTCGGCGGGACACGAATCACAGGTAGAGTAAATAGACACCATTTTGGTCCAAGTCTCGTAGTTTATCCTTAAGCTTAGAGAATTGGTTAGAGATTGTACCAACTGATCTATAACAAACAAACAGATTGTTATTTAGTTGTTTTAAGGTACGACCAACTATTGTTGATATCTTACCAAGGTATAGGAGAGAAACGAAGCTAGTGTTGCCGCGAGACGAGATAAAATGAGTCTCTCGTCTCGTCGAGAGAGGGCGAGACGAGACGAGAGACGACCTTCTCTCGTCTCGTCTCGCTTCTCTCGTGATTTAAACCAAATATAGTAAAAACCAAGCAAAATTTTAACGCGTTTAGTTTAGGTTCTATCATATTTGACATAAATTGTGTGCAATATATGTCAAATATGACAGAACCTAACCTAAATGAGTTAAAACCTTGCTTGGTATTTACTATAGGGTGGCCCATTAGTGCGACAAAGGCAATATCTCCTGTACCACTAAGATAGCGGAAAACTTTTGACGAAGCTTATTAAGGGTTAAGAGGTGCCTCTTATAAAATTATTTTTGTCTTTACAAGGTGCTCCAAAGCACCAGCACGGTTAGAAATTTCCATTTCCAAGATATTGACTTTTAAAAAATGTCATTATTGAGTTTCGACAGATCTAACAGTACGTCTTAGAGCAAAACGGCTCACATATTTATTATCTTCCATTTTTATTATCTTCCCAAAAAAATCACCTTCCGGTTAAACCGGAAGAACTATATTTCCTGCTTTCGAGTTACATCCGGTTTAGCCGGAAGTTTGATTGATTTTAGAAAATGGAAGATATATAGGTACATATGCGTCGTTTTGCTCTAAGATGTACTGTTAGAAAGCTATAGGATGTCGAAACTCAAAAATATAATTTATCAAAAGTCAATATCTTGGAAGTTATTAACTATAGACTAATAATGCATTTAATAAAAGTAATTATAAATTTATGTAGAATCAGCAAATTTAAAAAAAAAGTTTGGGTTTGTTTTTTTGGGACACCCTGTCTATTATGAGATTTTTAAAACCTTCTTAAATTCCTCTTATCAAAAATATATAATGTCATATTTGGACCGACGGTTTTCGAGTTATTTATTTGACTGGAATTAATTTTATCCAACCATAAAACGTCATAATAATATGTTATTCTGAATGGCCAGGCACGGCAAACTAGATGAAACTATTTACAGTTAAATAACTCGAAAACCGCTGGTCCAAATATAGACATAATGTATATTTTTGCAAAGAGTAATTTAAGAAGATTTAAAAAACCTCAAAAAGTAACGTTTTTTGCTCGAGAAAGATCGAGAGAGACGAGAATTTCTCGACGAGAGAGGGCACCAGAGAAAATATCTCTCTCGTCTCGTCGAGAGAGGGCCAGATGAGACGAGAGACGAGAATCTCTCGTCTCGGCGGCAACACTAAACGAAGCGTTTAAGGATAATTTTTCTTTTTGTACAAATTTTGGGTAGGTCGGCGTTTTGTGAAAACCGAGCCGAATATGTAGGCTAATTTACCACAGTTCACTTCTTCGTAATGAAGCATATACACCGGGATAGCTTTGTCTATATTTGTACCGACGGAATATTGGAAAGCTTTCTTACATAATCGCTAAAACAATGACTTTCACTTCCAATAACAGAGAAAATAGGTTGCTGCCTCTTAACCTTTACTAAAGGACTTCCAGACCAACGCGGTACCGGCGGTAACGGTTTGGTACACCAGGAAGAAGACAAACAAGCATGTTAATTGGTCGAAGCAAAAATTACATTAGGAAATGTCAAAACTGTCAAGAACAGCGCCTCCATCGGGTCTGGTTAGAACCCTGATTCAAGAGGCGGGACAGTCACACGCCCATGGTTTTGTAATTTTTTTCTGGCGAAATATTTTAAAGAAATATTAAAGCCAAAAACACTATTCAAAATCCCGTTAGTTGATTTTATATGTAAAGTAAAAATCAAATAGCAGAATTCTGAGTAACCTTTTCGACTAAATAACACTTTAGAATAACATCATCTATATTATTGTCGGTCTAGCCTCGAAGAAAATGAAAAATCAAACTCGGAAATGCCCATGACATACTTTTATTAAAATACCAGCGTGTACCCGGCATGCGTTGCAACCCGCTGGTATAAATACAAACCCGAACAAACCCGGTATATTAGTACCCAGCATGCCACTTTCTGAAATTACACCCGTGCGAAGCCGGGGCGGGTCGCTAATTATACATAAAAACCTTCCTCTTGAATCACTCTATCTATTAAAAAAAACCGCTTCAAAATCCGTTGCGTAGTTTTAAAGATTTAAGCACATAAGACAGGATAGCGACTTTGTTTTATACTATGTTAAGATTAAGATGTTAAGATTAAATGGAAATCACAATTACCATTCGAGCCTGTCTTATAATAATTCCTCGTAATCTGCTAATCGAGCGCCTCGTTCACTGGTTTTTCATTCATTCTCTACTTGAAGCTTTTTAGCAATGTGTGTATTTTCAATAAAAATAACTATTTCCATTGTCAGCCTGGAAAAGTGGAAAGGCCTGGGTAACATTTTTTTATAGCTAACCTAAACGTGAAGACAAAATCTTGTCTCCAAAATTCATTCTTTCACATAACGAACCGCTGATCTAAAACAAAAATACTACAATGCAAAATTACTTCCACTTGAGTTCAGTAGGCGGAGAATCGAAAAAGGTTTAAAGAAGATCAAAAAATAGATCGTATAATATACATAGTAAGCAAGAATCAGCAAGATTTAAAATAGTATCGTAGGGTTTAGTAATTAAAATATGCGTATTTATAAATTTACCAAAATTTAGGAGAAAATAATCATACAAGTGTTGGCACATTTTGGTTAATAATGAGTTATATGATTTATATGGGATGATTTGTATAATCATAAAAATAATTAATCAAAGTTAACAAACTTACCTTTAGCAGAATGAAATATAAAAAGGCTCGTGTTCATGAACAATATTAATAGAAAAGATCAAGTTAATAAGTTAAACAAACTTTTTGATAAACTGTGTCAGCCATTATCATTTTATAAGGCGATGTTGGGCTGGATGATTCCATTTGTGGCTTGTGGCCGAGTCCAAGAAGATACTGACACTGAACGTTTAAGTTGCAAAATAATTTAATGGCTCGGGCCATTTGTAGCATATATCTGTCTCTGTCTGCATAAAGTTAACTTCCCTACATGTAAAGAGAGACAAGTATAGCTCGAACGAAGAAAGGCGGCCTTGCTTAGTAAAAACGTTAAGTTTTTTTTACAAATAACGACGTAGGAGTTATATTAACTTATAATTGATGGGGACTGTAAACGTAGGGCGCCTAACTAGCGACAAAAGTCTGGCTCTGACGTCACATAATATGCTTCCATCCCGCCAATCTTTGTTTCACCAGGCTGGTATGCGCTGCGGTTTGTGCCGATTGGGCACATATATATGTGTTTTTTATGTAAATTATGCAAAACACACCCAAAAAGTAAGGAGCGTGGCGCGGTTATGAAACCAACTCGGCGCAGCGTCTAATGCATCGCCGCTAGCTGTTTTCTTGCTTGAAGTGGTTCTAGAATACCTGGAATAATGTGCGACTGGTCAAACAGTATAGGTTTGAGATGTGTTAGAGAACCAAAGCAACTTATTTTATTTAATAAACGAATTGCAGTAAAAATGGATCTAGATTTGTTTTGCGAATGCAGCCGCCTCGACAGGAACCGCGCCGAAGCCGCTGTGTGTGTCTTGTTACTGCTGCAGCAGCCTCGGCCCCTACCTCGGCAGAAGCAGCTATTAAAATGCAGTGTGTGTCATCGCTATCATCCTTAGTGTTTTGCTGCCTTTAACTGTTGTTTTGTCAATACTAAAATAATATTTATAAAAAAATTACTTTTGTCATTATTATATCCATTTTTTAAATAGGTTGAACTTTTAATTCTATATTTATAAAAGCGGAAATATTATAAAATGAATTTCAAAATTAAAAACTTATAACGTTAATTTCATCATTAGCAAAAGTATTCGAAAAAATGTTAAACGATAGAATAGAAAATTTTCCGAATGAAAAAAAACTTTTCAAAGATGCAATATATCATCTAACAAATCAAATATATAAATCAATAAATAACAAATGGCACAGTACTCGTATATTTTTGGATTTTGCTAAAGCGTTTGATACTGTCAGTCATAATATCGACAGCCTAAATACGACGTAACCCACAAAATTTATGAAATTGACTTTTTGATTAATATCAATAAATAACCCCATTTTCTATCTTGTGACAATATCTCGTAGATCACATTTATACAGTGAGGACCTAAAGTCCGTCCCCCCCCTCTAACTTCTAAACCGTTCGATATATTTTAATGAAATTTTGAACGATAATATTTGAGCAAGTCTTGCATTTTTTGACATACCATTGACAGCTTTAAATGTCAAGATGACAGCTGGGTCCGCTTTTGGAATATTTTTTTTAAATGGAACACCCTGTATATTTTTACATTTTTAAATTCCACATAAAATTATAATTATTTTTTATTAAATGCATTATTAGTCTATACTTCATAGTTTCCGAGATATTGACTCTCGAAAAGTGACATTTTTGAAATTTGACAGCTTATAACCTTCTAACAGTACGTCTTAGAGCAAAACGGCTTACATGTCCCTATCTTCAATTTTTATTATCTTTCCAAAAAAAACAACTTCCAGTTAAACCGGAACAACTATATTTCCTGCTTTCGAGTTACATCCGGTTTAACCGGAAGTTGATTTTTTTGGAAAGATAATAAAAATTGAAGATAGGGACATGTAAGCCGTTTTGCTCTAAGACGTACTGTTAGAAGGTTATAAGCTGTCAAAGTTCAAAAATGTCACTTTTCGAGAGTCAATATCTCGGAAACTATGAAGTATAGACTAATAATGCATTTAATAAAAAATAATTACAATTTTATGTGGAATTTAAAAATGTAAAAATATACAGGGTGTTCCATTTAAAAAAATATTTCAAAGCGGACCCAGCTGTCATCTTGACATTTAAAGCTGTCATTGGTATGTCAAAAAGTGCAAGACTTGCTCAAATATTATCGTTCAAAATTTCATTAAAATATACCGAACGGTTTAGAAGTTAGAGGGGGGGGGACGGACTTTAGGTCCTCACTGTATATCAATATTTTTTTCGGCTTGTTCTAACATGTCGTATCAGAGTCACCTGATATTTTTAGCTCGAATTTGGCGTATCCCTCAGTCTGCAACGGTCCGTTGGCTGCGCACAATGCCATGCAGTTTGTGTGTTTAGTAGTAAGCACATTAATTGAAAAATTATTTTAAGGTAAGTACTAATATATAAAAACTTTATTTTGCATATTGATTTGTTAATTATATATTATAATGGTGTTAAATACCGAAAAGAGTGAATTTAAAATTATAAAGTAATACGTCTTATTAGATCTTATTACCAATTATGTAAGTTACGACAAATTAGAATTTATACAAGACAAACAGTTTTATTTCTCTACTGTAAAATTTACATTTTAAGGGATACACCATATTAGAACTAGGCTATCGATATACCATGCGAGCAAAAATGATTTGAATCAAAGAGGGCATGGATTAAAAACGTAGGGCTTGGTTTGGATCACAATGATATGGGGACGATATCTCTACCCAAATCTAGGTTAAAATTTTGTCAAATTCATATTATGACATGATAATATGCCAAACCAATGAGCTATAAAATAAGTAGACATATTTGTCAAATTTATTTTTGTTGTTTACGAAATTAACAAAGTAAGAATATACATACAAAAAGAAAAAGAAAAATAATAACATGTATTCTAAGAATTCACATAACCGGAAAAGTGGAACCAGGCTTAATCCGAAAAAAATTTCAGGTCTAATAAACCATTTCTTTCCAATAAATTTTGGGTAAACCATTGATAGTAATTCCTGCCTCTTATAAAATCTGCGGCTTTTATTTCTTGGAATACTTGCACTTTATAAGGAAATACATTTAGCTGCTTCTTAAGAATAGTAGTTGCTTAATTTCCATCTTGATCGAAGCAGAACTTGATGCCAAAGTCAAATTTTGAATAAAGCTATTAATAAAAAAAATCCCATATGATGCGGACACTGTATACAGGGTGATTCAAAAGTACTTTGACAAACTTTGGGAGGTAATTGCTGGCAATATTTTAACATGAAAAGTTCTTATAAACGGTGGTCCTTGGCGACTTCGTTACGGAGATAAAGGGTGTTGAAATGTTAAAAGAAATAGTAATAATTTTTAAATAACTCCTTAACGAGTTATTTGTTTTTATGAAATTTTGTGAATTAAATAAGCATCTAAGGACACTTATTTTTAAAGTACAACACGTTCGTAAATTTAACCAGTGGCGTCGGTACAAAATGTTACTATCATATTTTTTGTGAAACTATGCTACACCACTGACTTATTTTATTTTAACTTTTTTTTTATAAATCCCCCCTCTATTTAGAACAAAAAAGATCACGTGTGTTTTTTTGATACGAGGGACGGTTTAAGCGTAAATGATTATTTTATTTGAATATACACAAATATTAAAAAATGTGTTTTAAACTGATCAACCACTCAAATATTTATTACAGTATTTTAACGAATACCTACATACATACTTACTAATAAACAAATATGTATATGCCTAAGGAAGGTATTTGAGGATGCCTATTTTCTAAGTATAACACGTTTTCAGTGGCACACATATTTATTTATTAGTATGTTATTTTTTAATATTTTGTATTTTGACAAGGCGGCTTTGGAAATGCTTTTTTTGTCGATAAATTAAAATATATTTGACAGTTAGTTACCATTAAAAATAACAAAACTGAAGAAATAAAACTCAGTGGTAACTAACTGTCAAATATATTTTAATTTATCGACAAAAAAAGCATTTCCAAAGCCGCCTTGTCAAAATACAAAATATTAAAAAATAACATACTATTAAATAAATATGTATGCCACTGAAAACGTGTTATACTTAGAAAATAGGTATCGTCAGATACCTTCCTTAGGCATATACATATTTGTTTATTAGTAAGTATGCATGTAGGTATTCGTTAAAATACTGTAATAAATATTTGAGTGGTTGATCAGTTTAAAACACATTTTTTAATATTTGTGTATATTCAAATAAAATAATCATTTACGCTTAAACCGTCCCTCGTATCAAAAAAACACATGTGATCTTTTTTGTTCTAAATAAAGGGGGGATTTATAAAAAAAAGTTAAAATAAAATAAGTCAGTGATGTAGCATAGTTTTCACAAAAAATATGATAGTAACATTTTGTACCGACGCCACTGGTTAAATTTACGAACGTGTTGTACTTTTAAAATAAGTGTCCTTAAATGCTTATTTAGTTCACAAAATTTCATGAAAAAAAAATAACTCGTTAAGGAGTTATTTTAAAATTATTACTATTTCTTTTAACATCTCAACACCCTGTATCTCCGTAACGAAGTTGCCAAGGACCACTGTTTATAAGAACTTTTCGTGTTCAAATATTGCCAGCAATTACCTCCCGAAGTTTGTCAAAGTACTTTTGAATCACCCTGTATAAGTACAAACTAATATAGAGCCCATTGTTATTATCCTAAACGACGACCCTGAAAGTGAACAGAATTAGGTTTCAATTTAACAAATGTATTATATTATTTGTTAGTGTTATAAAATTTGTGAAGACACATGTTATTAATATATTATTAAGACTGTGTGAATTAAAATCAGAGAATTTTTTTATTCCGTTACTGAACTCTAAATACCACCTAAAATACCTGTTAGCCTGTTGTAAATAATAAATATTGGCTAGAAATTTGCATTTTGTTAATTGATATCAAAAAGGCAAGACGATATACTTTGAAATTGACTTTACATTTATCACACGTTCACAGGAATCACGGAGTATCCATTTATGGTACAGCATGGAGAAAATCCACTTGCACAGCACATGTCTATCATAGGTTCTTATTTTTTTTTTTTAATTCCAAAGTTTAACTTAAACAGAAAAAACAGGTCAACAAAAAAAAATAAATTTATTTTATTTTACTTAGATTAAAGAAATATTAATCATAAAGATTTCGATGCTGTAGCACAAGCTACGAAATAAGTTTAACCGGCTTCAGTAAACAGGTTCCAGCAGATAAATTTAATCTATCACTGTTTTTTTCTTCTTTACTTTTAGTAGGGGAGAACCGGGTAAGATGACGAAGCGTGTAAGATGACGAATTATAAGAAAACTACATAATATCAGATTTATTTACTAGCTATTTATGTCGCCATCTCCTAGAGATAAGTAAAACTAATTTAAATAGTTTGCTCGGCACGATGACGCACCGGTCACATGTTATTTAACGTTTCTTGTTTGACAGGTGAGCGTTGTAATTTCAGAGCTCAAGTTATTAGTGTTTTTTGCTAATTACACGTAAGTATTTTTTATTTTTTTTTAATAAGTTTAATATTAGAACTTTAACAGATGGTTTGAATTATTTAGATGGCGAATATTTAATTTTTCAAAAAAGATTTGTTGCCTTTTAATAAATCGATGCATGGCGGGTAAGATGGCGCGTATAAGTTGACGAATTCGTCTGGTACTGGTTCTCCATTAAAAAATGAGATGGAGGAAAAGAAAATACTTGCGAGGAAAATAGAACAAAGAAAGAACCAAAGAAAGGCGAAGCAAACTCAGAAAGCCGCTAAAGACAATAAAATTAAGAATAAGACATCCGTAAAGCATAATAAAGATCACGTTACTGGGGAATCAGAGGCAGATTGTGAAGTTATAGCCTGCCCAGGGTGTAGTGAACTATACCAAGAACCGTTAAAGGAAAATTGGATCCAATGTCTGTCCAAGGTGGTGCCACGAGCAGTGTAGCAATTTTGATTGTAATGATTATTTTATTTGTGTTTATTGTTGCTGATTCGTCATCTTACGCGTAAGATGACGAAAATGCACTTTTTTTAAGTATTAAAATTTCTTATATTTTCAAAGGATTTGTTTATATTTTGTCATTTCTAGTATTTAGGTCTTCCACGTAAATAACTACAACAACAAAGTTTGAAGGCCATATTTGTTGTATAAAAGATTTATGCTTAACCTCCTCATCTTACCCGGTTCTCCCCTATTTTATATTCTGAGCGTGCCGATCAGGAACACGTAAAAAAAGAGTCTTATTTAACCTTTCAGAAAAATGTTGTTTGTTTGGCTAAGTGTTTTACATTTTTACCTCCTCTGGCAAATAGTTTTACAAAGTTCCAATTTACGGTTTTTTTTACACCAATTTTGCGCTTTTCGTTGTAGATAAGAAAGTTGTTATCGTATTAACTAATGGTTGTGAAATGTTAAAATTTTACATCTTTAATGAAATAAAAAGTATAACTTTAAACTAAACTGCTGATCACAAATGTCGACAGATTGGTTTTGTATTCTCATAATAGTCGGGGAGTCAGGTATCATTTTGACTTAATTGTTTCATGACGGCTAATTACCGTGCAAGCAAAAATTATTTGCATCAAAGAGGGCCTTGCATCTAAGGACGTAATGCTTAGCCATAGAGCTTAATACCTGTTGGGTGTCAGTAACTACCTGAGCTAACAATCAATCAGTTATTCCGTCATCTTTAACACTCGTTCCAAGTAATTTGATTCATCGCTAATTTTTCCAATTTCTTGAACAATTCACACAATGGGCTTTACGAAACAGCACAAAACATTCATGGTTAAAGCGTATTTTCGAAACTGGGTTAGAGTAAATGGTGAGTGGCAATACAATCCGGGTTTGTGCATGGACGATTTTCACGAACATTTTCCTAACGTTGCTTTTATTGCTGGGGATTTTTTATCATTGCCTGAATAGAACCATGGCTGTGTTTAGGGAAACAGGTTCTATACAACACAAAAAAGGAGCAGGAAGACCATCTCTAAGAACAGAATAACTTGTTGCAAACGTTCGTGAAATAATGCAAAATACGCCAACAAGTTGTATAAGACGCCTGTCCCAAGAAGTATGAAGATCTTATGGAACATGCAAGACTATTCTTAAGAAGCAGTTAAATTTATTTCCTTATAAAGTGCAAAGATTCCAAGTCAACACTTTCAAAAATATGAAGAGACGTGTGAATTTATGCTTGGAGCATGGCAGTGGCCAATTTCAGCAATTTATGTAATTATTTTTCTTTTTCTTTTTGTATATTCTTACTTTGTTAATTTAGCAAACAACAAAAATAAATTTGTATTTGTCTACTTATTTTATTACTCATTATTTTGGCATAATATCATGTCATAATATGAATTTGACAAACTTTTAACCGAGATTTGGTTAGATATATCGTCCCCATATCATTGTCATCTAAACCAAGCCCTACGTTTTTTAATCCAAGCCCTCTTTGATGCAAATAATTTTTGCTCGCACGGTATAACCTGTCTATATAAATATTATATTATCTCGGGACAAATTCGATATTTTTTATCATACGCGCTAGAGCAAGAAGTATCCTATTTTTTGTAAAAAACAGCTCTTTTGGACATAACTGAAGACATCAGCATGTTGATTCCTAACGTAGGCAGTTTTTTTTTTTCTATTTAATGCACTTATTTGGTTTAATTCTTAAAAAATAATTATTAATGATTATAAGATTTGTATTGGGTATCCCAAATTACGAAAAGGATTATAGAATTAGGATAATGGAGTTATTCAAATTTAAAAAGTTTAAATTAAGATATTTAAGCTATAAAATATTTATACTATCTCGTAAAAACATTGTCCATATGCTTTAGTCGACCTCTCGAGATGGTTGTGGCAATGTTTTACTTCAAGTCCTAGGACTGGCAAAATGCTATTTTTTGACCAGCAGCTGGGTTTAACAAATAAATTGAGTATATACGAAAGCAAACCAGGCATGTATTTGTATCAAATTATTCTTCTAAGCATTAGCTATAATTACTTTATAGCAAATTATTTTTAAAAAATGCCTTTAACCTTATAACGGGTATCCCAAATCATATACAAATTTAGCTAAATTCGTTATTAAAACTGACACATCTTAGCCTATTATAACTTAATTATTGATTAATATTTTGGCCAAATTATAATTTTTAATATTCTTAATAGGGATTTTAGAACTTATTTATAATGTACAGGGTCGCTACACACGAGGCAGTAATTAATTGCTAAGCAAACACCAACCAATGACAAATTGAAGGAAGTAACATTAAACTCACTTCTGGTTGGTCACTGTTAGGAAAAGAACAACCACGAGCATTAGTTATTGTTAAAATATTCCTTTTAATAATAAAATTATTTTTTTTAAATGACTATTAACAATTCAGTAAATTAAACGCTGAAAATGTCAAATTTAGATAATCTACAATCTACCTACATTAGAAAATAATTTATAGTACAGCTGAAATTACAATTAACACTAATTTAGTTTTATGTTAGTTATTGATATTTTATTAATCATATCGCGAATTTATATTGATCCGTGTTCGTTAAGTAAGTGCTTTCCTTTTGGTGACCCTGTATATTATAAGCAAGTTCGAATTTTATTAAGAATATTAAATACCATAATTTACCAAAAACAGTAATTAAAAACTAAATTCCAGTAAACTAAAATATTTTCGTTTTAATAACGAATTTAGCTAAATTTCTACATGAAAACAAACCCGATATAAGGTTCTTCTTCTTCTTCTTCTTCTTTGTCAGCTTTATCTAGTCCACTTCTAGACATAGGCCTCTCCGAGTCTCTTCCATTCTTGTCGATTCTGAGCCAGCTGTGCCCAGTTTCTACCAGCGACCTATTTGATATCATCCAGCCAGCGCCTCTGCGGTCTTCCTCTACTTCTTTTTGTTTTTCTGGGGCGCCAGTGGGTGACTTTGTTGGTCCATCTACTGTTGTCCTGTCTTGCAATATGTCCCGCCCACCTCCATTTCGTCTCGGCCATGTAGCAGATTACGTCGGTCAACTTTGTTCGTCCTCTTACTTCCTCGTTCCTGATCCGATCCCTTATGGAGACTCCAAGCATTGCCCGTCCCATTGCCCCATCAAGATATAAGGTTAAGTATGTTTTATTTAAAACTATTTGCTAAAAAGTAATTATAACTTTCGCTTAGAAGAAAAACTTGTTATGAATACATGCTTAGTTTTCTTAGGAGTCTACATTTCCATTTCTGTGTTAAAAACGCTGCTTGTCAAAAAATTAGAATAATTGCAGTCCTAGGACTTGATATAAAAACTACCAAAACTGGAGAGATCAACTAAAGCATAAGAATAATGTTTTTACAAAAATAAAAATACGTAAAAATGTATTAACCTTTCATAGCTGAAATATCTTAATTTAAACTTTTTAAATTTGAATAATTCAATTATCAATTTTATCACACTTATTTTAATTTGGGACACCCGGTATATATCTTAGGGTCATTTATTATTTTTCTTTTTAAGAAATAAACCAAATAAAATATGCATTTGGTAGAAAACCAACTAAGTACCAGTCATCAACAATGTCTTCAGTTATGTCCAATACAGCGTCTCACTGACGTTCTAGGAGGTGAGAGTCAAACGCAAAGAGGACCAACTGAGCAGGGGATCAAGCTGACCAATTTACGGGTCCATCGTTGCCAAGTATAATAATCAGATAAATTACAAACATTAATAAGATACTGTTGATATAACCAGTTTTTGTTTTTTTGCTTTAAATAAAATAAATATGATTATTTTAGGTCGTTTTATTTAGCCCTAGTTATTTTAGCTCCATATTGACAGAATCTAGAATGATAGCGGCAACCTCGATTTCCTTTTTCACGTGACGGCTATTCTTGAGTAGCAACAAAAACAGCTGTAGTAATTGAACAAACCCTTCTTTTTTTCTGTAAGTAATCATAGGATTTGTTTTTGCGATGTCGTGGTTAGCCATCGGAATACTCGTATTTGTACGTGTTTTGTGTTTTTTTTAGTTTTTTTTTAAAGGATTTTTTAATTTATTATAATAGGAACAGATTAGTAGAAAATTAGATTCCTTTAATTCGGAATTATATTTTCACAGGTAAGGTTATAATCTGTATTATTTGCCCATTCAGTGGTCAAGTAATCAGGAAAAGAGTAAATAAAAATAATTCTCGTTATCATTATTGGAACAATTATTGTTGTCATAGTAGTTAGGTATGTATGTGGGTTCAAACAGGACATTATTAATTTGGATCTTATATTTCACTAATTTTTTATGAAATTTGAAACATTCAAATGTAAAATAACATATACCTAGAGCTCCCTCATAAAAGCAGCCAGCAAAAACATGAAACTTCTATTATTTATATCCTGACATGTAAACAAAAATTTTTCTCTTGCAACAATTTACTGCTGCAATGCAACATACCAGCGTTTGTACAAATATCCTATACGTGGTTATACAATAATGAAATATTGTCGGATATGGATTGGCATCCTTAAGGCTAGATGACATAGTAAAAACTTAACTGCAATGTAAAGACTCTTAAGGTGGCGAAGCTTATCATAAAAAAGGTGTGATACAAAAAAATTAGTGTGTAAAAGAGAGGCAGTGACATTTGAGTTTAGTAGGAGGAGCCAGAATAAGAATATTTGTAAAAATAATTGTAATTGGTTGGAATAAAGGGTTCCATTGTGAATAGTACACAGTAGTACATCCAGGAAAATCCACTCTTTTACAGTTTTGGACAACAATTCATGACACATCAAAAAAAGAAACCCCTTCTTCCAATTGGTAGGGGTTACAAAATACTATAACATCTCTAAAGAGCACACACAAGAGAGAGTTGTAAAAAAGTATTCAAGTGTAAGGGAAACCTCTGCCCGTTTGCCTATTCCTATTCAAAGTACAAGTTCTCTCAATTTAAGTGAAGTCATGGAAAACACTGCTCCGGAATCAGTCCACTTTGCTCCCACTGCGTAAGTGTTCTTTATACATTGATTTATAACGTGTTTGGGCGTAAACTGTTTAATCTTCTTTTGTTAACTATAAAGTCATAGTTTTCTCTTCTGACTTACTTGGATTAAACCACCACTCCTAAGTGAGTCTTAAGAAGGCGACTCTTCTTTAAAGTAACTCTTGAAATTAACATTTTTGTGAACACATATTTGTTTGGTTATTTTCCTAGTTTATAAGATTGTACTTTTTACCAAAATTAATCATTGCTTTGCTTTTCTTTGATATTAAATAAACTTGTTAAAAATTTCTTGGCGTTTCAGTGAAGAACTATAGCGCAACCTTAAGTCCGTTAAGACGATTAAATAATTCTTTTTATAAATTTCTATTTTTAAACTATCTAAGCTACACAACCCAGTCGACTACAAACTGTAGCCCGACAATATAAAATATTTCTTATTGTCTCTCGTCTAAAATTTTATTAATTTTATTTATTAATAATAACACTATACATTTAGAGCCTATGCTTTTTTCAAAGGCTTATTTTATTCCTAAACTACAAATTAAATTTATTAATTCTTTAATGAAGACTTTTTTAATTATTACTTATTTATTGTAGCCATTATAATTTCGCACGAATCAAAAATTTAACGCTCTCTAATCTCTCACTTCTGTCTTTGTTTCACACGTACCAATGTTCGATGCAAACAAACAGGGTATTCATAAATAAATAGCGTAGTCTATTCTATAAGAAGTGAATGATTAGTAGGTACTCAATTTTAGATACAATATATTACAGTGTGAAAGGCAAATTACTTCTGAAGCTCTAAATCCATTGCTGTGTACACTTAAAGGAGCTTTAAGCAAATCTCAATAATTTATTTTTCTATCGCAAATAACGCATTGCAACTGACATCGCCGCATGAAGCAACCCATCCAGAAAAATAGATTGCACACTCTTTATTTACGCTCCAGCTGATAAATTTATTTCTACTACCACCTACTGAGAAAATTTCATTATACATTTTTATTACTATAAACTGCTTCAAATAGGTTAGAAAAAGAATAAATAGAATGGCAAATATCATTGTCCGGCAGTTGTGCTTTTATTTATTTATCAATTAATTATTTTTATTTAGGCAATGCTATTCAACGATGGCCGCTTTTTGAAGAAAAAAAAAATAAAATGTTACTAACAAATTGAAATAGTGAATGCGTCACTTGTGGTTGTTCTTAAGTGGTTCACCCCATTTTAAATATAAATTTGATTTTTTGTTACGAATATTGCAATAACTAAATAATTGAATTGATTCTGCCTTTACTTGGTGGAACTTCATTTTAATATACAAAGAAAACACTATATTGTGTTAAAATTCCACTATTAATAAAAAAAAAAAACATTTGTCGACTCAACATGTTTTGCTACACTGTCGCTTGAGGTCGGTGTTGATGTGGTGAGCTTCTTTTTTAAGTGCTTCTTCCGAATTACAGTTTGTAATTGCTCTATCCAGGAGGGTTTTAACTATGCCATGTTTCGTGTTGTTTGAGTGATTTAATGTAAAATTGAGATACTGACCTGTATGCGTAGGTTTTCTGTATACTGAAGTTTGGATGCTGTTGCCATTTTTCTTCACGTTGACATCTAGAAACGGTAATTGGTTGTTTTCTTCTTTCACCATGGTTTTGGATTCAAACCATTCCATGTAAATGTTGGCGATTATTGGCGAGAGAGATGAGCCCATCGGTAGTCCGTCGACTTGGTTGAAGAATCTATCCTTTTCTTGAAAGTAGGAGTTGTTGAGGCAGCATGTTGAGGCAGCATTTTAATAGTTCCAAGATGGCATTAGTAGGGAGCGTTGTTCTTTCCTGTAGAGTCTGGTCTTCCTCGTGTCTGTTTTTAATAACCTTTAGGGCGTCTTTTACCAGAAAAGACACGCACACGCTTGACACCAGACCACAGTAAGCCTCCGCATCTCTATGGCCTGCCAAAGATACACAAACACAACATGCCTCTAAGACCCATTACGAGCTCCCGTAATTCTCCAACATACGAGCTAGCTAGATTTCTACTCCCTCTACTCAAACCTCTCCAAGGAAATAGCACATCATTTGTTAAGAATTCACAACACTTCGTTCAAATAAAAGGAGGAAAGAAAGTACAGCCAGGAGATCAGCTGGTAAGCTTTGACGTCGAAAGTCTTTACACCAACGTTCCCGTAAAAGACGTCCTAAAGGTTATCAAAAACAGACTCGAGGAAGACCATACTCTACAGGAAAGAACAACGCTCCCTATTAATGCCATCTTGGAACTATTAGAATGCTGCCTCAACAATTCCTACTTTCAAGAAAAGGATAGATTCTTCAACCAAGTAGATGGACTACCGATGGGCTCATCTCTCTCGCCAATAATCGCCAACATTTACATGGAATGGTTTGAATGTAAAACAATGAAACAGGCAAAGAAGAAACCAAAAATGTGGCTGAGATATGTGGATGACACCTTCATTATTTGGAATGGAACCGATGACGAACTAAGAGATTTTCTAGATCACCTTAATAGCTTAACACCAACAATCAAATTCACCATGGAGAAAGAAGAAAACAACCAATTACCGTTTCTAGATGTCAACGTGAAGAAAAATGGCAACAGCATCCAAACTTCAGTATACAAAAAACCTACGTATACAGGTCAGTATCTCAATTTTACATCAAATCACGCAAACAACACGAAACATGGCATAGTTAAAACCCTCGTGGATAGAGCAATTACAATCTGTAATTCGGAAGAAGCACTTAAAAAGGAAGCTCACCACATCAAGACCGACCTCAACAAAAATGGCTACCCCACAAAATTAGTTGACACAATATTAGAAAATCGTAAGAATCGACCCAACGCGCAAGAAGCAGACAGAGAGGCACAACCAACACTCAATATTTCGTATGTCAAGGGAGTATCTGAGAAAATAAGAAGACTAGGACAACGATATAACATCAACACCGTATTCAACTCGAGAGACACCTTAAGAAGCCACCTGACAAAGACAAAGCCTATAAGTCAAAAGGACAGGAAAAACTGCGTCTATCAGATCTCCTGCGAGTGCGGCCAATCTTATATAGGTGAGACATTAAGACCACTCGAGACAAGGATTAAAGAATACAAAAACAATACGTTAAAAGGAGAGACCGAAAAGTCAGGTGCAGCTGACCATGCCTGGAAACATGGCCACCATATCATGTGGTCAGAAGCTGAAATCCTACATAAGGAACCACACTGGAGAAAAAGAAAGTTTAAGGAAGGTGCTGCTATTCACCAGAATCTAGGCTGCTTTAGTAAACCATTATTAGACTTAAGAAATATCTGGAAACCTTTGTTAGATATATGTAATCTTAGGATAAGATCGGGTGCCAACTGAACGCATGACTGCACCCACCTCAGTTGTGATTCGGTGCACCTAGCTAGTATAAATAGTCTTGTAGTTACTTTACTTATTTAGTATTCACCTGAAGACGACTGGAGATACTTACCAGTTGAAACGCTGGATTTAAAAACAAATAAAGACAATAGTCCAAAACTCTTTCACCATTCAACTCATTTCTAGTTGGATTTGAAAACAAAGGAATGTTTGAACAAGATAAATTTGCACTTATTTTTATTGATGGTGAGTTTTCAAATGCGAAACGTGTTATTAATACTGAATGTGATACGTCGTTAAATTTGAAATGAGGAAGGGAATTTAAAAATAGTAAAATAAAATTTTCCGACTATTTAAAACAACTAAGTTGATGGTGGTTATGAAAAAACGAAACGTCGGATTGAAAATCTAATTACAGTAACTCGGAAAGGAGAAAAAATGGTGATAATAATGTAATCTTTATTTTGACAGATCTCCTAAAATAAAGTCAGAAAAAAATAAAAACGAAATTGCGAAAATTCGGTTTTGCCCAAATATCTTCGGAAGGATTCGAAATTTTTTAAATTTGAAAACATAACGTTGCAAAATTTAGCGGGGCGCAACTTTTTTTCTAACTCAACCCTCTATCTATCTTCTATGGTTTACGAGATTCTCAATTCGTACTTTTATGTTAAGAAATGTATTTAGACATATGTTTAAAGATAGATTTCACTAAACTTATTTCGTTTTGAAGCACTAAGATTTTTCTTCAATTTTTTTTGGAGATAATGAGCGTGAGCGAGCGTAGGACCCTCAACTAATCTAAGGAGGTTTAAACTAAAATTATTAAGTAAGTTCGTTCCATTTTATTTATTGGGTTATTATTTTTTTTATGGTGTTTATTTCCTTCTACCTTTTTTCTTCCGTTTTGCTATGTAATATCCTTCTCTTGATGGAATGACGTAGATTTTAACCCACCAAAACTATTTTACAGACCGATTAACTAAATTGACCTTGACCGTTTACAGAAAATTTAATGTAGACTTTGTAATTTGAGGACATTTTCATTGTTAATAGACATAGATAGAGAAGTAATTACATTAATAATTAAATATAATTAAATAATTATTAAGGCAATTAAGTTTTCCATGTTTGTAATATTTGTGTAAAATAGCCTAGCGTGGAAGCGACGCAGAAAAGTATGGTAAATTTTGACAGTTATTTCTACGATATTTAATATCGTCGTTCAGATGTCAAAACCTTGTATCTCAAAATTAGCATATTTTGGGAAATCACTTAAAACTTCCTATAGCAGAAAATGTAACTTTCAAAGTTAGTTTTTTTACTGAAATATCACGTAAGAAACGTGTCGACTTACGAGGTTTTGTTTACAGCATGTGGGATACGAGGTTTCTGAATTCGAGTGGCGCGTACAATTTTACAGGCTTTGAGATAAGAGGTTTTGTTATCGATGAGGCTCGAATTCCTAATGTAGGCAACCCGAAAAATACAAAACCATCGAAAATTGAGATACGAGGTTTTGACATCTGAGCGACGATATATTATTATTCTCCACCTTTACGCTTACGTACGCTTCGGATGTGGTACAATACGTTATAATTTATGGTGTTAAAATTTTTGGGTATATATTGAATTTTTAGATGCTTAGGTGCTATCTTTTTAAATTACATTTTCTACACTTTATAGTTTCTTAAATTCAATAAATACAACTTCTTGTTTTCAAAAAAATATCAAATCTACTATTTAATTATCCCATCATTATTGTGCCTGTAATTAAGTAATCAATTCTATGGTTTTCCTTTACTTTAGAGAAACTGTGTTTGAAGTATTTAAATTGGAAAGAAAAGAAAATAAATGATTTTAATAGCTATATTAAATAACGGTGTGGCTAAATGTCCGCCGGCGGTATCTGATATATGAATCAATAATTCCGCCAGCCGGCGGATTAGTTACTGTTCTAATAGATTGTCCGCAGGAAATATTAAAGCATCGGTTAGGTACGGCGGATCGCAACGGTTGAGAACCCATTTTCCAACTGTAGGCGGATTTTAGTACATAGTAGCTAAGATCCGCCGAAAATATTTTCGATAATTTAGAAAAAAAATGTTGGGTGCCGCGCCCTTTTTTAATTTACGATTGTTTTCAAGTAGGACAAATACCAAAAAAATTTATTTTTGTGTTTATTGCGTAAAAGTTCATAGCCGATTTAAGGTTATTCTAAAAAAAAAGGATTTTCAAAATATCAAAGGAAGTAACTGCCCGTATACTACCACCTTTAGCAATTATTACCCCCATAAATATGCGCTTCTCTATAAAAATATTTGGTACTCGACGTGAGTCTGGCTTTAATTCAATTTTGCTGTTTTTAACTGAATTAACTGTCTCAGTTTAGCATGGTACTTCGCGTTACCTTCTTCTGAAATTAGGCTAGCTAGCCACTTTAATAACATCCAGGCTTTACTAAACTTCTGATGTTGATTGAACAAAGTAGGTGAATTTATAACGGCGTGGCTGCTACCTGGAGACATATCAAAATCTTGGTCACTCAGTAAGTTATCTGTTACAAATAATCGCTGACTAGAGTAATAGTGTTTTCTTCTCCAATGCTTAGTATCTACATAAACTTTCATTCTATGTATCCAAAGCAAGTTTTTGAAAATATGCTTGCATGGTAAAAGCATCGAAGTTTGAGATCCACAATTACAAGATCGAGACGTAGTTTCATAGTTGGAATTTGAGCTGTTATTTCTCTCTAAAAATTGTTTCTTGATAAACTCGAAAGCGTACCTAAGTAGTTAAAAACTTAAAATATCCATGCAGTGTACTATCATTTTCGTAAGAGCTTACAGGAACTTTGTAGGTACTTATATAAACTTAGCAGGTTTATGGTCACGTTCATCGTTCATAACCGTAATAAGTTTAAAGAAATCATCAATAAAATCAGGTAGTGAGCTATATCTTTCCAATAGTGACTTTATTTTTCCATTAAGGGATTCAAGTCTGTTATTTGTGTTATTAAAAAGTTTGACGTTGAAATTTTGGACCAAGAGTCCATTCGTCTTTAATATTATGCCAAGTTTTATATGTTTTTCCATGCATCTTTTAGATTATAAGACAGAACACGTAGTGTTTACAATGTATAATAAAAATTATAGGTTATTTTTCGGCGGAATTTCAGTGAAATACGGAAACAATCCGTCAAGCGACGGAAGTCTTTGGAAAATATGACTCTTCCGCCGCGCTTCTTAAATATAGTATGTTTATCGGCGGACAATTTATTAGAAAAGTAACTAATCCGCCGGCCGGCGGAATTATTAATTCATATATCAGATACCGGCGGCGGACATATAGCCACACCGATTAAATTATTTCGATTTCATGGTTTTCTTCGAAAATAAATAATACTGTTGGTCTTTGAACCATGTGGCGCCTTCTTCTTCTGATAATGGTTGTTTGGACCTAGCCCTTCTTCACTGATTAAAGGCTGGCAGTAACCAATTAGTACGTAACAACTCTGAACTCACTTATAAATTTTCTTTATGGATATATTATCTTTTAGTTTAATTCATAGAAAAGCGTCGCAAACTTTGAGTAATTTCGACTACTTTCGGAGATATTTGAAAAAACATATGAATAAACTGAAAGAACTTCCTGGAAGCACTTTTTGATGACGTATTTAACGATATTTTAAAATTTATAAATGGGCGTTTCGGTTTTCAGATGTCACCTTCAGATCAAACTTTTTAAATAAATAATATGGGTACCTACCTATTCTTCTCTATTGAGAAGTATGTATGGTACCCGCTGCCTTGTTTCGATAGCGAATTTATAACAATTGAATTAAGCGTATGAAGCCGCAGGTACCTGCTAGTTTATTATAAATTAACATTTTTAATACCTTTTGGGTTAGTAGTAGTAATGTAGTAAAAAGATTTATTTAGCACGTGGCTACATGATACATTTTAACAAGTTTATACCCTTTTTTTTATTTATTTTTTGAATTAAATGACCTTTTGAAACTTTATTTGTCCTGTTGAGTTAATAAGAAAGATTTTAAACTTTTTTTAAAAGATTTTAAACTTTTTTGATTTTTAATTGACTTGTTTAATTTATTAAATTCAATAAGACCCTTATAAAAAACTGATTTATATGCAATATTTTTTGAAAAATTATTAAGAAAAAAATTATTGTTATTTCGTGTTAAATAATTATGTTGATCACTATTTAGAACAGTCAATTGCTTTAAATGTGGCGGTAACAAATCATTTTGAATTTTAAAAATAAATATTAGAACCAAAAACAATACTAATTTTTTTACATTTAACCATTCTAATTTTTTTAACATCACATTAATTTTTGTATATCTATCCATATTAAGTAAAATTCGCATTGCTTTATTTTGTAAAATTTGTAATCTATTTAGTACACCTTCATCCGCCATAAACAAAATTGTAGAACAATAAAGAAAATGTGGTAAAATTAAAGTATTGTATACAATTTTTTTCGAATAAAATTTTAAATTTAAACTTATTCTTTTAAAATAACTAATTTTTCCCGCAATTTTGTAAATTAAATATTTTCGAATTGGTTATTAAATTTTAATTTTGAATTAATCAATATACCTAAATATTTAAAAGAATTGACTATTTCTAGTTTATCACCATCAATTAAAATATTTATATTTGTATAATTATTTAAATTTACACCCATATTAAAAACAAAAATGTCAATCTTCTATTTAACTACATAATCATTCAGAAATACTGGGTAAAAATAATAATTACAGTAAGTTTTTTTGCCAGCACACAGTTATATCAGGGCCGTATTGCAAAAAAACAAGTACGGATTATGGATTTTCGGTTTAAAAGAATGACATTTTGGCAAAATGTTATTGGTTTATGTTTTTGGGGAACAAAATACTTCTTAAAGTATTATTTAAATTTCAGGTCCGTAATTAAAAATTTTGATCTGATGATGATATCTGAAAACCGAAACGCCGTTTTTTAAAATTAGAAACTATCTTGAAATGCGTCGTGTAGAAAGTGTTTTCTGCTCTTCAATATGTTTATAAATAACGTCACAAAAAATCAGAAAATGAAATTTTCAGTTTTTTTCCGATATCTTCGGAAGTATTAAAAATGTGCTTAACTTCTCGCTGGCATTAACTTAAGCTCCAAATTATCCAAATTTGCCCCAAGCTAACCCCTGCTGTATTTTGTATAGTTTTCGAGATTCCAATGGTGAGCATCGAATTTAGGACGCCCTGTACCCTACAGAAGCATTTAAAAAAAAATCTCCCTAAGTTAAATGTATGACTAAGCCACCGAATTAAATTTACTGGCAAGCAGCTTTCAAATTTATTTCCTCCGATCATATCCGGACTTCGTTGTTTATTTTCTGGCACATTCAACACGACTTTAAATAACCCAAAATATTTATTCCACTCTCAAAAGAAGCCCACTGCATGTGACATTCCTGCAGGCAGGAGCTAAACGAGGCAGAAAAATAGAATGCTTACCCTACATCCACATCCCGGACCGATAAATTCGTTTTCTGAATACAACCAGCCGAGAATATGGCATTAAAAATTTTTTATTACCTTCACGCGCATCCCGAATCTTTTCATAAATCAAAAACGATGACAGCCGAGTCCTTCCGATAAAATGGGCGTATTTCATTTGTAATTTATTTAAAAAATAAAGGGTAATTTCCTCTGAGAAGATAAAAGTTTGTTTTCTTATTTGTGTCTGCAATCGATGTGACTGGAATAAGAAATAGCTTGATATAAAAATGAAATTTTGTATTAAATCTTGAATTCATCCCTCGGGGGCCGTATTTCTCATTTCTGGAAGAGTTTGTTTTACAGGAAAACACGGGCCTTACGTGGAAAGTTTCTTTCGGGGATGTGAAGTGATAAAACAGGTTAGCTCTTATATGCTAAAAAACTAATTTGGTATCAAAATATTGTTACAGATTTGATAATAAAGGCCTCCTAAAGGAGCCCACAGACTTGTCGAGCGGTTCGTCCAACCGTTCGACGAACATTCTATTTGAAGATGATATAATGTCTGCGACAATAATTAAAAGAAAATATGTCCGATATGCCACAATATTTTCTTTTAATTCTATTCGAACAAAAAACACGCGAGTGTTTCAGTATAAATAGCAGTAGCGTAGTAGCCCACAAAATGCAAGTTTAGACTTGGTGACATAATTATCACAAGTTGGCACCCTAAGGTGCCTCCAATGTTAGTACCTACCTAAAAACTGAAATTTCCTTTTATTTTTAATTAAAAGCAACAAAGTAGTGATATATCGGACAAGTGTGCAACTACCTTTTGTATTGGAATAGACAGGGATCCAAGCATAATGGCATTATTAGGACTCTACGGAAAGCCATAACCCAATGCGACTTCACAGAAAACGGTACGAACCAACAGTCTGCATTATTGACCTGTGGACTTTTGCAAGGTGGTTTTTAATGCATCGTGTTCTGTGTAGTTGCTTTAGGTTATGGCTGCCTGTACAGGGTGAGTCAACGATTGCGCGGAGTAATTTTAGGCCCTGAAGATCAAATTTGTCGATAATAAGCTTTTGTATGAAGGTATGGTTGGATATCTCGCACATTTAAAAAATATTTTGAATTATACATACAGGGTGCGCCCAAAAACTAGGGTGTCATAAAGTTACATTTTTTTAAATGGGACACCCTATATTTGAATACATTTATTAATTCTACGTGTTATTTCATACATTTTTAATAATGGTTTAATATACGAAAAAGTTATAGTGTTTTAGATAATTCGACTTATAATGAAAATTTTGCATTTGCAAGCATCTCGTTATTGTGAAAATGCTACTTAAATTTTGACACTAAGCAATTCCTAATTTTTATACTTACTAAATAAAGTCAAAAATACATATTCACTATGAAATATTTGACGTATCATTTACTTTCTAGGACCAAAGTCAGAAAATTTCTAATTGAAAAATATCACTTTTATTAAATGGAACACCCTATATATTTTTCCGTCATCTTATAGCTCGTCATAAACTCTTCAACTTTTGTGAAGAACGTCCTATCCCTATCTCTAATAGTTTTTGAAATATTTAGATATTTAGAGATTTAATGTCCTCGTTATAGCATCTTTTGTCAATGGATCACAGTAGCCATGGAAAATAAATAAAAATAATGGCAGTGGATGACATTAAAAACAGGTTAATGTAAAAATTAAGCCATTCTACTGTACAGTTTATTGTCCAGTCATTTTATAAGTTGGTACTCAAAATGAATTTTTTTAAAAATGAATTAATCGATATGGTTTATGTTTTGGGCGAGGCAAATAAAATAGTAATTTACGTTACAAGACCGGAAAGTCGTGTTTTTCAGGTCGAGATAAGCATTTTCAGGGCGAGCCGTAGGCGAGTCCTGGAAGCTTGGAGAGACCTGGAAAACACTAATTTTCGGTTGCGTGACGTACAATATTTTTTTTAAGACCGACACTTCGATATACTTACATTAAATTATTTTATATTATTTTTAAATGCGTCGTATGACTTCTTGTAACGGGTTTTTAATTTTACTGGCAATATATCGTAAGTCGCTTTCCTTGCTGCTTTCAAAATTTCGTCTGAAATCTCATTTTTCGTGTCGGATAATTTAAAATCTGAATTAATATTGTTAAATTTGCGAACTCGCGAAACAAGTTTGACATGAACAACAAATTAAAAATCAACGAACTGTCACTCGACCATACATCGAAATGTTTTTGTCATAGTAACGAAATCAAGGTAGCTTGTATTATCAAAGAGCGATTGGAAAAACAAAAAACAGGGAAAAGATTTTTCCGGTCTCTAACGTCACTTTTCCGGTCTTGCGATCGGAAAAAGGTTATTTTCTAGACGAAAAATTGTTCAGAAAGTGTATATTTTCTGGTCGGTTTAAAAAAAATTGTCTTTTTGCTGAGCGACCAATCGACCATACAGGATGAAATATCCCGAGCGGCGAACACCCAGTCCTCGAAGTTTTCAAAATTTAATGGAAATATTTGATTCAACAGGCAGTGTGGAACATTCAAAACGTAAGTTTATAGATGAGCTACAAATGGTGAGAAAGAACTCGAAATACTGTTACACTTCCAGGAGAATCCCTAGTTAGTAGCCGTAAATTAGCTTCGCTCGGTGATACGTCACAGTCAACGGCAAACCGCACAACACGCAAGTATAAATACCATCCATACCATATTGAGTTACATCAGAAACTTCACGATGAAGATTTTCAAAGGCGTGTAACTTACTGCCAATGGTTACGTATCCAAATTGAGGTAAACCGAAATTTTTTAAATTTTATAATGTATTTAGATGAGGCTACATTTAGAAGTAATGGTGCTGTCAATAGAGACAATATGCATTATTATGCAACAGATAATCCACACTGGGTCCGAGAAGTTCAACACCAAAACCATTGGTCGGTTAATGTGTGGTGCGGCATACTTCACAACAGAATTATAGGGCCATATTTTTTTAATGAACATTTAAACGGACGTAATTATTTAGGTACTTTTCTTGCAACAGACATTACCAAGATTATTGTCAGACAACGACTATGATGAACGTCAAAATATGTGCCTCTAACAAGATGGTGCCCCTCCCCACTTTTATCGTGAAGCAAGAGAATATTTGGATCAGCACTATCCTCAAAGATGGAATGGCCGCGGAGGTTTTGTTACATGGCCACCAAGATCTTGTACACTTACCCCGTAAGATTTTTTCCTGTGGGGACTACATAAAAGATAGGGTGTATGTCACACCACCTACGACAAGGCAGGATATGGAGAATAGGATTAGGGATATCTCACAAACAATAACACCAGACATGTTATCCAATGTCCGGGAAAATATCATCAAAAGGATTGACAAGAAGAGTATTGAACAAAAAGACATTTATTCGAACATTTATTAAGAAGAAACTGATTTGGGACAGGGGCAGTTATAACAAAATATTTATATTTTCATTTATTTTCCATGGCTGCTGTGATCCATTGACAAAAGATGCTATAACGAGGACATTCAATCTCTAAATATCAAAATATTTCAAAAACTATTAGAGATAGGGATAGGACGTTCTTTACAAAAGTTGAAGAGTTTATGACGAGCTATAAGATGACGAAAAAATATATAGGGTGTTCTATTTAATAAAAGTGATATTTTCAATTAGAAGACTTTGGTCCTAGAAAGTTAACACCGTGTAAATGATACGTCAAATATTTCATAGTGGATATGTATTTTTGACTTTATTTAGTAAGTATAAAAATTAGGAATTGCTTAGTGTCAAAATTTAAGTAGCATTTTCACAATAACGAGAAGATTTCAAATGCAAAATTTTTAATATAAGTCGAACTATCTAAAAAACTATAACTTTTTCGTATATTAAACCATTAATAAAAATTTATGAAATAACACGTAGAATTAATAAATGTATTCTCAAATATAGGGTGTTCCATTTTAAAAAAAATGGAACTTTATGATACCCTACTTTTTGGGCGCTCCCTGTATAATTCAAAATATTTTTAAAATGTGCGAGATATCCAACCAAACCTTCATACAAAAGCTTATTATCGACAAATTTTATCTTCAAGACATAAAACTACTCCGCGCAATCGTTGACTCACCCGGTACAGTCCTAATAAGTACGAGACAGCCGTCGTGCTACCTAGGTAGACTGCCAGTTACATGGTATCCATTATATTTGGATCCCTATGTATTCCTATACAAAAGGCAGAAGCACACTAAACTTGTCCGATATGCCACTACTTTTTTTTTCGTCAGTGCCAAAAATTCGACAAATTTTGAAAAAAAATATCCTTTTTTGCTCGTTTTGATCGTAAAGGGTTACCGTTCCGCCATGGGGGATACCAGCGGTGGGGAAAACCCACCATTAACCGTAGAGTCATCTTCGGAATCTGAAGAAGAGCATTTGGATGCACAAGATAATTTAAGCGAAAGGGAAAAGGCCCTTGAAGCCAGATATACCAAGATGCTATACAACAGTGAAAAACAATGGAAATTACGCCTGGAGGAGGCAATTACTAAGCTAAGTGCCTATGAGTTAAGGATTAATGAGATGGAATATACTATTCAGCACCAAAAAACAGAATTGGAGAGACAAGTGAGTCAGCTCTCGTCTTATTCAAACATGCCAAATTATAACCTAAACACCCAATCAAACATAACGTCAATCACTACTCAACACAACATCACAGAAGACAACACTTTTACTCCTACTTTGGATACTGAGATGCTATCAGTCGAGAACACTAATGAAAAATCATCATTTCAATTCGTTAAATCAAATCGAAAACGTCCTAATAATATAACCACTTTAGATAACGCTAAAAAACAGCAGGTAGCAACTACGGAATGGCCTAAGTTACCTGTTTCGAACAATAAGTATCTTCAAGAATACTTTATTAATAAAAACGCGAATGCTTCAGGTACCTCTAATTCCAGCCATACCGTAGTATCTATCTCAGCCCATCCTAAAAATAATGATAATGTTACAGAGGGAAGCCCAAAAAAAATTCGAGTTCCTCCTGTGGTTTTGCGCGATAAATCAAAATTTAATGAAGTGACCAGCTATCTCAAAGTTAATAAGATTGACTTTGGAAAAGCAATTACTGTTGAGGGCGGAGTAAAACTCCACCCTTCTACTCCAAATGATTATTTTAAAATCGTAAAATTTTTCGACAGCCAGAAAATACCGTATCACTCTTTCCGCTTCCCGGAGGAGAAAGAATTGCATATAATATTACGGGGCGTTATAGAGACCTGGTCTGAGGAGAAGGTCAAGAAAGATTTAGAAGAGTTGGGTTTCCACCCGTCCAAAGTAATTAGGTGGAACAAACGAGATGGTTCTCCTATGCCTCTCATGCTGATAATTTTGCCAAAATCTGAAAAAGGCATTTTCGACCTAACGGCGTTGGATTGTCTAAAAATCAAAGTTGAATCTCAGAAATCAAAATCAAATATTTCGCAATGCCATAGATGTCAGCTATATGGCCACTCGCAGTTCAAATGTACGGCTCTAATTAAATGCCTTAAATGCGCTAAAAATCATTTCTCTTTTGAGTGTAAAGATTTTACTCCTGAACTATTAAAATGTGCAAACTGTGGAGGAGATCATCCTGCCAACTTTCAAGGTTGCCCCTGTCACCCACGTAACTTGTACAATAATAATAAAAATGTCAAAAGAACTCCAACCACCGTTAGACCGAACATACCTCCACCCACATTCAAATGGGGCTCTCAATCAAACTCTAAATTGAGCGACAAGTCCTCAATAGAAAAATCTGCATCAGATTCACTGGAAACAGCGTTGCAGGCCACTTTACAATCGTACCTGGGCGAATTTTCAAAAATGATGCAGCAACAAATGCAGCTGCAAATTCAAAACATGTTGGCGTCGTTTACCTCAACGAACAAGTAATGGCTTTGCAGTGCGAGGTTGCCTATTTTAAGTTGGCTACGATAAATATAAACGGGTTTAAAGGCAAAAAACTTGAAATTATTAACTTTGTCGAGAAAAACGAAATTGATATTTTATTTATACAAGAAACATGGTTTAAAGGGGAGCGCCTCACGTTCCCTAATTTTACGATATTCAGGAATGATAGGCCACTAAGGCAAAAAGGGGGAACCATGGTTCTTGTTAAAAAGAATATCATTGCCCAGGCCGTGCCAGGTCCGTACAATTGTCCACATATTGAGGGTACATTCATTCGAGTGAAAACCAAAACCAAATGGGTTCACTTGGGCTCTGTTTACTGCAGTCCGGCGGTCGATTTCGACGGCACATGTCTAGGCAAGGTTTTTGATACTAATGAAACGATGATTATAGGTGGAGACTTGAACGCCAAACATCGCATCTGGGGATGCCGTATCCAGAATAAGAAAGGCCGCATCTTGTTCCATAAGTCTCTAGACTATAATTATCACATTATGCCACCGAGGGAGCACACTCATTCGTCACCGAATGGTCTCCCGGAGATTCTGGATATTTTTGTGACAAAAAACACTGACCTTTTATCCCTACCCGTTGCTCTTTACGACTTGACATCTGATCATCTTCCAGTCGTAATAGAGTACGGCAACCCCCAAGACAAAGGACAGGGGTCTATTTCAATTACGTCTACCAATTGGCCCGTGTTTAGGCGTCTGTTAGAATCAAAGGAACCATTGCCACCAATTCAGACAGATGCAGATATAGATGCGGCGGTGATTCATATTACCGATGCCATCAATACTGCTGTAGCCAAAGCCTCCGCCACAAAAATATCCAGATTCTCTAAGTACGGAGTCTTATCAAATAATATCAAAGAACAAATTAGAATAAAAAATAGACTTATGAACCGGGCGTATCGCACTGGTGATCCGCGTATAAAGGCAGAGGCGAACAGAGCTGTTCAACTCATACGTAATCTCCTCAAAGTTCAAGAATCCTCTTTATGGGAAAATAGAGTAGCTGATCTTAATATCGAAGACAATAGCATATTTAAAATGACCAAATCGCTAACAAGGGGCTGCATAAAGCCAATGTCATTTATAAGAAATACTACAACCAACAACATTGTTTCAGATCCTAGGGAAAAAGTCGAAATGTTCGCGGATAGTCTCTATGAACAGTTCAACGAAAACCCGACATCTGATCCAGTAAGGGACGCTCAGATCTCCAGGACGATACGTATTTATAAGTCTATAGAGCACCCCATTCAAAATATCCGGAATATTAATATGGATGAAGTAAAAAACGTTATTAAATCCATTAAACCAAAAAAGGCTCCGGGCTTCGACGGTATAAAAAATAAAGCACTAAAGAACTTGCCTGATAACGTGATTACGGATATAGCAAACATAGCCCAAGCTATTATCGTAGTAGGACATTTCCCCCAAGTGTGGAAAAAAGCTAAAGTGGTTCTGATTCCAAAGTCTGGGCAGGATCAATCTTTAGTTACCAGCTATAGGCCCATCAGCCTATTGTCGTGTCTTGGCAAGGTTGTTGAGAAACTTATTCTTCATCGGATTAATGATTTTGTATTTAACAACAACATTTTACCACCAGAGCAGTTCGGCTTTCGATCCTCTCATTGCACGGTAAGGCAAACCACTAGACTTGCTTCTAATATACGAAATGGTTTTAATAAACGTTTCAGTACAGGAGCGGTCTTCTTCGATGTCAGCAAGGCATTTGATAAGGTCTGGCACAACGGACTCATTCTAAAGTTAATAAGGGCAGGCATGCCGAACTATTTAATAAAGGTAATTCATTCATACCTGACAGACAGGATTTTCGCGGTATCGTCAGAAAATGCGATATCGACGGTGCGACATGTTAGAGCAGGAGTTCCGCAGGGTTCCCCCCTTGCGCCGACTCTGTACAATATCTATACTAGCGATATTCCTAAATTTGGTCAAACTCAACTATATCTGTTTGCTGATGATACCGCCATGACCGCCACTGCAAAACAGCCCAGGTTGATCGTCTCAAAGCTACAACGTCATATAAAGCTTATCGAGGCGTGGTTAGATAAGTGGAAAATTCGTCTTAATGACGCTAAAACACAAGCCATCTATTTTTCAAGGTCCACATGTAAATTTCCACTGACCAGATTGCAAGTCAAAAACTCCAGATTAAACTGGTGCGAAAAAGTAAAATACCTGGGTCTGAGCTTTGACAAACGGCTGGCTTGGACTGACAACGCTAACCAACGCTTAAGAAAAGCAAATGGTCAACTCAGCGCCATCTACTCACTTATCAACAGTAGAAGTAGACTAGACTTACGCACAAAGACTTTACTTTACAAGACAATTGTTAGACCCGTACTTACTTATGGTATCGCCTCCTGGTGCACAGTAAATAAGTCAACGATGAAAAAAATTCAAATTTTTCAAAATAAAGTTTTAAGAATAATAACAAATGCTCCACGATTTACGATGGTTCATACGTTGCACAATGACTTACAGATACCAACAATCACGAAACATATAGACAAACTTATTATCAACTATTACAAACGTACAGACGTATCCATGAACCCACTCATAACGCAATCACACATACACTCCAACCCACAAAAACCGTACAGACTACCGAGAGACTGGCTCATTCCAGCCACGGCTGCTCAATAAATTAGAAGTAATTACTTTCCCGATGCCCTCTGCCCACTACCTCAACTAAAATGAAATAATTATTCAGCAGTCAACCACTTCATTCAAGATCCGCCGAAAGGCAATACTGTACATAAATATAAATTATAGTCTGTGACTAATTTAATAAACAAATATGATCCACTACTTTTTAACACTATTTTATTAGCTTCACCTATATGTATGTTTGTTTGTTTGTAACCGACTTCTTTGAACCCGATTTTGACCCACTTTAAAAGGTCAGATTTAATTTAAATTTTGTAGACTTATCAAGAACCGCTCACAATACAATAATCTAATACGCAAGAAATTCTCCTGTCAAATTCCGACAGCTGTCAGGTATAAAACAAAGATGCGATTTTCACAAAACAAATGATGGGGTCGTATAGTATTCGATGCGGAGACTTCGGTAAAAATAAGCAAAAAATTCTCCTGCCAAATTTTGACAGCTGTCAATATGTCAAATCGTTTAAAAAAAATTATATTAATGAAAAAACTATAAGCTCGTATGTATATTGACGGTGGAAAGTTGAAAAAATACGCAAAAAATTCTCTTGTCAACATATGACACCTGTCAATATGTCAGAATTTTCAAAAATTTGCAAATATCGTTCTTTTCTTATAATTCGGCATAAATAATCGGGTTTGTTCAGGTTTGTTCGGGTTTGTATGACAATGTATGTTTGTTTGTAACCGACTTCTTTGAACCCGATTTTGACCCACTTTAAACGGTCAGATTTAATTTAAACTTTGTAGACTTATCAAGAACCGCTGACAATACAATAATCTACTAATCTAGCTCAATCTACTCAAGCTCAATCTACTCATTTTCTCAACAATAAGTCAAACTAAAAAATGAAAAATAAATATAGTTAAAGAAAACTAAAAAACACGCTTAAATAATTAATCAGACTAAAAAGCGAAAAATAAATATAGTTTAAAATAATTCTTGAAATTCTTAATATAGGCAGAAAATATTAACGAACGATAAACATTAGTATTATTGTGAAAAAAGCGTGGGGCGCTTTGTGCTATATTTTTCGTATATCGAGCACCCCTTGCTTTTTTCACAATAATACTATCTTTCATTATTATTATCTGCCTATATTAAGAATTTCAAGAATTATTTTAAACTATATTTATTTTCCGCTTTTTAGTCTGATTAATTATTAAAGCGTGTTTTTTAATTTTTTTAAACTATATTTATTTGCTTTTACTTGTATTCGCGGACACAATAATAATCTCCTAATATTTACATGGCTTTTGACCGATTGCGCGCGTTCTAGTGGGTGCCGCGACGTGATCCGGTTCTGATCTGCAAAAATGCAGATTGTTTTAGTCAAATGCGTATGCATTTCTTATACTTGAGTGTGTTGCACTTCCTGGTTGTTATTATTATTATTGTCTATCTTTCGATTTTATTACCAGTGAAACTGCCTTTCATATTGGAGTTGGTTCTGCTGGGATGTCGTTAGGATATATTAATGGCCGTTGGACTTTTGCAAGGTGGCTTTTAATGCATCGTGCCATTTTCTGTGGAGTTGCTTTGGGTTATCGCTGCCTATAGAGTCCTAATAAAGACAAATCGGCCGTCGTTCTCTAAATACAAAAGACAGTTGCACACTGGTCCGATATGACACTACTTTTTTGCTTTTAATTTTTAATTAAATTTTTTTAATATCTTTCTCTGCATTACGATCCTGCGGACTGTGATTAGGAAACATATCGCTCAGATTGTCAAAATATAACAAAATATGTTATCCTTTGCTTTTAGATTGAATCACATCAACTCACAACAACAACAAAAGATTTTGTTAATAAATCCTTTATATTCTGCCATTATCTATATCTCACTAGAAAGTGGATGTTATCAATTTTTTCAATAATGGTCAGCTTCAAAGCACGAAACGCTACAACCTCCTTGAAATTATTACGACCAAAAACGCAATGTTTACCTTTTTTTATACGTAATAACAATTTATTATTTACATCTGTTGCTTTGTGTATCGCACTTTAAAACGTCACGTCGTAACTTTCAACAAATTATCACAGATAAGAAAATTGCATACCACTTAAAATTAAAAATTCTAATATAAATCGGATATATCTATTATTATTTTTTTTTTGGACGAAATAGAAACTTAAATAAATAATCTATTACGTACAAATTTTAAGTTCAAAACGTTAAAACAACTTGAAATGAAGACGAAATACACCAAATTTGCCTAATAAATCAAGTAGAATTTTTTCAAGTTAGTTCGTCAAATTATTTCCTTTAATATCACTAGTGGTTAACAACTCAATTAATTAGAAACTTTTAATGATTGATTTATTTAAAAATACTTATTGAGTTTGGGATTAAAGTGTATTCGCAAATGTGGTTTGAAATAAAAACTCAGCCGTGATAAAAAAAATTGTGTTAGATTTCTATGGAAAATAATCCATGTTTCTAGAGAACTCCCAGATAATGTCCTAAGTACCTAATAGTGATGATTTTTTGAAAATTTGAAGCCAAACTTGTTATATAATATTAAACATTTTTTTTACCTTGTCTTCTTTGGACTGTCAGCTCCATTTCACCTCTGTTAAGTTTTTTAAACTTTAATTTTAATTGACAATGTCCAGAACAAAGATTCTGAACTATTATTACATCTACTCATAAACAAGGATGTCTACATGACATATAAAAAACCTTTAAATTATCGTCTATGCCAATTTTAAATACTCTTCCCTCCTCACACTTACGTTACTGGTTCACTAATATGTGACTTTTCAGTTACTCCTCATAAAACTTTTTACCATTCCAATTTTAAGTATTCTTCTCTCCTCACACTTATGGTGCTGTCTCACTAATATGACACATAGCTTACTGCTATGGTAACTTTATAACTTACTTTCTACTAATAAATACTTCACGAATGACCTCTCGTTAAGTTTATCATTACGTTAGAAGTTTCTCTAAATATTTAACTTGTTCTTTCGATCATCCTGTAGCTTCGTTTGGACTGTTCGCACCTATTGTATTTCTTATATTCCTTATTCTGTTCTCCTGATGATGAATGTATATACATTCGAAACATGTAGAGAATTTACACTTCAGTAAAACTTAAAACCTATTTTATTGTACCAGTGGCAGAAGACTTACAGTGCCTTATTTCTTTCCCTTTTAAACATACACTCCACTTAAAGTATGGACTATTTCTTCAAATTTAACAGTACGTTAAAAATCGGATTGTATCCATGTGTATCTTTTGACAAAACGTGCCTCATCGAACGAATTTTTTAATATCCTGTATTATATTTGATCTAACCTAGTCAATAAACCCAAAATTGTGGTAGTCATCTGATGGTCTTATTGAACGCGAAAGAAAGTCCTTTAGTTTTAGTAAAATAAGGCATCTGAGATTCTACCATTGGTCAGTGTACCATTCGTATAAGCTAGCATGGTCAAGCAATATTTTAATATTCGAAATTCTACGGTGTTTAAGGATAATCAAATCGAAAAAAAAAACCGAAGTAAACCCTAACATATCGTTATAAGCTAATAATGAACTTTGTTAAAGATCGTTATTAAAATGGTAGGTGGATATATAAAAAAAATAAAAAATTGTTCTGGTTTAAAACGCTAAAGAACTATCTCTATGACACTTACACGGCAGTCAATTATTCGTCGTATTATAATTTTTATAGGGAAAGAAAGAAAAACCCCACAAAAACTTTTTGCAATGTAATTTTATTGTGATATCTTCATAATTATGACAATTTTATCCTTATAATCTCATACTGATATACGCTTGAAAAGTTTTATAAAAAATTTTAAATAATCTTCGACACCTTCTTTTTAGGAAGGGGTTTTCTTCTTCCCCAGTTTATTTGGTTGGTTTAGACCCCCTTTACTAACTTTAGTAATATGCAGCATTAACGAAAACTTGCGGAAAATATATGATAGATAAATAAAAACGAATTTATGCTAGCGCCAGAAAAAACTCAAGCGCTGGTTATTACCAAGAAAAGGAAAGGGGATGGAATTAAATATTAAATTTTAAATGTAAAAACACCAAAAAATAGTATTTAATACCTTGGAGTTTTTTTGTTAGACTCGGAAAATTTAAAGAAGAAAAAAGGCGGAAAACAGAGTAGGCAAATTGGCACAGCTAATGACAAAATATCGGAGGTCCGATCAGTTGTAAAAGAGAGGTGCTATGGGGGGGGGAGGGGGTAGTGCATTTTGTACTACTGTACGGATACCGATATGGCTAGAAGCGTTAAAATAAGAAGGACTTATAATATATTGATGGGGATAAGTCAACTTAAGGGTTTGATCAGGGCAAGGGTTTGATCAGGGGTGGCTGCATACAAAACTGTCTCAGTAGCAGTGCTCCATAGTATTGCAGGCATATACATATAGATTTGATGGCAGAAAAAATAAAGAAAATGTATAAACAGACACAAGGAGAGACATACATAGAGGTAAAAAACAGAGCGATAGAAAATGGCAGGAAAGAAGGCACAACAATACAAAAAAGACCAATGGACCAAGAGACTAATGCCTGATAATAACAAATAAGTAGATCAAATGTAAACATAGAAGCGTGGACTACTATATTACTCGGGCGATTTCGGGACACGGGATGTATAGGACATACGCAAAACGATTTGGAAAAGACACAGAAGATAACTGCAATGGGATCGATACACAATCTTCAGCTGCAAAAGATGGAAATTGAGAGAAGAAACGGAAAGCACGGTTAACATTGAAATAACGCTCGACAACATAATAGACATTATTGTTAAATCTAGAGAAAACTGGAACGAAATACAAAAAATGTTAAAAACTATGCTGGAAACTTAAAAACGCGAAAAAAGGCATAAGCGGAACAGAGAAGTAAAAATACTAAACCAAACTAAGCAAATGCAAGAAATTACTTATATGATACATAAAAGCCTAAGGGTATAGATAAGGGTTGCATGTTGCCTTCCCGAAGATGTCCGTAAAGTGCAACTGGGTGAAACACCTGGTTGGTTTGTAGTGAGTATAAGGAGTCTCACAATACTGGGGAATGGTAGAACAAGAACATAGTGCCTATAAAAGGTTTTCCACCGACAAAATAATAATAATAATAATAATAATAATAATAATAATAATAATAACAATAAAAATGATAATAATTATTATAATAATAATCTTAATAATAAGAACAATAATAATACACGCTAAACGGTAGTTAACCGGGCCCTAAAGATCAGTATTAAGCCACTTTTTAGATAAGAAGTAAAATGAAGCAATATTGATTAAAAAGTGAAATGACAAACCGACAAAGGCACAACTGTCTTAAATAATCAAATTAATTGGGGCGACGTTGTAAATAATTTAGTACCAAACAATTCTAAAATTAGGGGTTCCGTTTTTAAATAAAATCAATTCAATGCGGGGCTGCTATAATATATCAAAAAAATATTTTATTAAAAACCAAACAACGCAACGGACAAATAACATTTTCCATTACCATCTCAAAAAATATTATATTTAATTATTTATTTTCTTTTGCCTTTCAACCGGAGCTCTTGCCGAGGAATATTCTCCAGAGGGGCGAAGCCTCAGAAATACATTTACATTCATAGGGCTTTGATAAAAGCAATGTCACAAATGTCGGCAACCGAGGGAAAGGCAGGATGTATTTTACACTCTATCTTGGCATAATAGAAACGACAAGGTTGAATTCGCCACTTGTGGCTAAAAGAACATCTTTGAAATATTTTATTACCCCATAAAAATTTCATTTTTAGGGCTTTGTACAGCTGGAAACTGAAGTATATGATGACATTCCGTTTTATCAAGTTTCTTTCTGTTGAGTTAGAGTAGTTTCTGAACAACGACACGTATCAAACTGATGGGTGGCGTACTGTGAACGTGGAAGGCAAGTGCATTTTTTTATTATTAAAATTTCTGCAAATCAGGTAATTAATATATAACGAGCGTATAATTTAGGCCATAAAAAGCGATGATATTATAATCATCCGAGTATATTATGTTTTATTATACGCGAGTCAAATACTATGTTTTATCTACAACCATCCATCGTGTTTTATTTTCACCATTTTCAAAATCCAATATTACTTATTAAAAATAATAATTATTATAAATTTGAAAAAACACGCTTGTATTTTACTTGTTCACATTATAATATATTTATGTAGATCAAGCCTAAGAAAAATCATAACCCTTACCACCGGGAAAGCAAACTGACTGAATTAATTTACGATGTACCGCAAATATGGAGAATATGACATAACGGTCAGCGGTCATTGAACAGACTTATAATGATAAATACCAACATATAATAATTTTAACGTTGACCAAAAATGAAAAAATCATTTTTTCGGAATATACGATCGGCCGATAACAACAATATGATAATTTGATTAAGTATGACGCGCATTTTATTATCACTGATTTAATGTTTTAGCTTATGACACGCATTTCTTTAAAAAACTAATTTTTTCAGGCGAGATTACAATGCTAAAGAACCTTGGTCGAACATCATTTAAATTGTATGTTTTGTGAAAGGGGTTGTACGCCGTTCTTTAACAAATTAAAACATTTTTGTCATCTTAAGTTTTTAGCAGTTATTGCCTAGCGCTTTCGGTCTATTGATAAACCATCATCAGGGCTAGGGTTCTAAAAGAAAAACATAAACAAAAGTAAAAACTAAAAATTGAAATAAACTTAAGCAAAATAGGTGTTAACAATAAATGTATGATTGAAATTCTTTAAACTGATTATAGATATGAAAATACATCCTCATCAAATTATGTCCAGGACACAAAAAACATAATCAAAATAATTGAAATCTTTTAAATGTAGTGGTTTTTAGTTACTAGAAATTTTATTTTTTCTCCCAAAACCTGTTAAAAGTAAGTATAGATTATTATTTACAAAAGGTTCTTAATTTTTATATGCCATCCAAAAATGGTAAAATGTACAAGGTGTTCTATTTAAAATACTAACACTATTATCAGGTAAGAATAAAAGTGATACAAATATCAATATAAAGGGTGATTCACGAAGGGTGGAGAGTGGCTGTATCTACATGCTACGACTTTGGGGTAGGTAATAAATTTGTTATTAAATATGACCAAACAAAAAATTACTTGAAATAATTTTTAAGATCCTAATGAATATAGAATACATAGTCGCCATGCTATGATACCAAATCCTTAATTTATACTAAAAACTTCAAAACAATGTAAGTTTGAAATTAATATTTTATATGCTTTGTAATAATATCCTTTATAAATTTTGTAATAACAATTTTTTGTTGTTACCATGGTAACGGCGTGAAGAACGGTAACTAATAAAATTACTTGACATAGACGAAACAAATAAAAGTGTTAAAAAAAAATACGTACACGCTTTAACGAGGGTTACCTTATACGATTTATAGTCGATTATAAAAAGACGAGCTCTGTTGTTCTCTATAAATTTACATATTAACTTTATCAAACCTCATAATGTATTTTTAATCTTTGTCTTTATATTTACTTTTTATTTTATTTTAATAGTTGTAACGAGTTACAATTGCCGATACTCGCTAATTCTCAAATTCCTGAAATCCTGGAAAATGTTAGGTGGAAATGGTGGAATCCAGTTCCGGCATTTCGCGCTGTAACAACTTCCGACTAGGAAGCACGTTAACAAGGTTTCCGAACGTTTTAAACACCCATTGGTGGGCTAGCGACGGTTTTGTTTGAAAATAAACTTGTAATAGTTTTTAATTCGACAAAAAGAAGCAAAAGGACCAAACAGAAACCAACTTTATGATATTTCAGTTTCGAAATTTCGAAATAATATGTATTATTATGTGCCCATGTTCATATTAAATAACAAAATATAGTGAATCGCGGTCAATTATAATTATAATTCCATATCAGTGACGTGCGGTGGGATATTGATCTGGGTTACCGCTCCAAAAAATAATATTAGGCTGGGCTTCCGTTTGTTTATGTTCGAAATCTTTCTGATGAACAGAAAAGTCATTATCGAATCGCAAAGTAACGTTATTTTAGAAATGTGGTACTCCGATCGCTTTTTCTATTTCTTTTCTATTGGTTTCGTCCTTCCTCTCCAGCCCCGATAGAATCGAAGTGAAACGAAAATAAATTGCATCAGAATCACATTTCGCATAATGTAAAGAAAAAAGACAACCGACTATAGACAAAGATGCCCTCCGTCAGTAGCCCCGTCGCGTATTGACAATACTGACAGTGTGATTGACAGTATTGTACCTTAACCTTAAAAAGGAAAACAATGTTTCAAACTTGTTGACGTTAGATTTTTGCGATTTATAGGTTAATAACTATTAAAGTTGACATTGGCACCAAAAAAAATCAAAAATCCTTAGTGTTATTAGAAAAAAGCCGAGGACTTCCGACCTCTAATTCTATTATTAGAATCGAAATATGGGAGTAGCGAAATGCGATTTCTAACGAACTTTTTCGAAACGCTTTCAAGCGAATCGAAATTAAAAATTCTATCTATCAGAGTCTTGCTGCTGCTGGCCTCTTTTGTCGAATTTTTTCACTAGCATTAAAAAGTAAATAAGGGTAACTAAATAGTTTTACCAATGGGGGACATCCAAATAGCCATTCTTAATTGTCTTAAAAGTCCTTGTTAAAACGTCCAGCAAATTTCGTTGCTTATTTCTCGACTTCAAATTCCAAATAGTTGGATGGCATGTGCCTACCTGAAAAAAAAATAATCTCATTATTTTGTGAAAAACTGCAACTAGTAAGTGTAACGATACATAGAATCATAAAGGAAGAAAGGAACCGCGGCATCCAAAGGTATTGTTACGTTTTATTCTAATAGTTTAGATACTTTAATTGGGTTTTGGGATCTTATTTAAAATATTAGATTAAACAAAAGAGTGCACCTGTTAAAAACCTTCATCGGGTATATCCTATTAATTGAGTGGAAAATTTTATTTCACTAAAAACTCCTATGTTTCTTTTAAAACATTAAAATTTGAACACGGTTATTTTAATTTCGCATCGTTTATTTTGATGTAATGTAAATAAATAAATAAATAAATACTTTACTGAATCGCGAAAACGTGTATAATAATTATGTCCTTTTTGGTACAAAAAAAATAGTCTGGTGATAAAAGATAAATATAGTTCGGATAGTGGTACCTATTGGTAGTAGTATTAATTTAAGTTTTATGGAAAAAAAGGATACCTGCTCGATAGTTGCGGTTTTGTCAAATTCGCAGATTTCATTAAATATACTAAGTATACTTCTAATCGTACCTGCAAAATACAGAACTCTGTAAAGAACGGTATCAAAATATATTGTGCTAGATACATGCGGTAAAATTATAAATACCCAAGATGCTGAGGACATCATGATTATACACTTATACAGTGTGTGTATAAAGTCTGGAAACGGCTTAATAACATCACAATTTACTGGCCGATTTAAACCAAATTTGGTACAGTTGTGTAAGAGGATCTAACGCACCGAATGACGATATTGGCGTTGTTGCCAGCTTTTTAGTTTGTCTGGAACTCGAACGAATTTTATATTTTTAAATATAACACCCAGTATATTTTTTCATTTGTAGTTTTTACATTAAATTTGTTACACTTTTGGTATAACATACTTTGTTCATAATATCAGTAGTTTTCGAAATAACGACGTGTTTTGAAAATATCAACAATTTGTGTTTTATTTATTAATAAATAAAACACCAGTTCAGTTTTGATGTTAAGTCATAAAAGCTGTCATTTTTACATGCAAAAATGTCTTTAACTGAAAGTGAAAGAATTAAAATTCTTATGATGAGAGGATATGGCGATAGGGTCAAATCTTACGAAGAGGTTAAAAATCTATTTAATGACGCATTTCCAAACCGAAATCCAATTTCAAAAGCACTTGTTCTAAAAACTGTCCGACGGTTCGAAAAAACTGGAAATTGTAGAGATAGGCGACGATTAGGACGACCAGTAGTAGTAGATGAAGAGAAAAGTTTAGAAATTTTACAACATGTTGTTGAAACCCCTGTTTCTTCATTAAGAAAAATTTCTCAAGTAAGTGACGTCTGCTTCAAATCCGTCCATAATGTTTTAATAAAACATAAATATCACCCTTTTAAAATACATGTAGTTCAAGAGTTATTAGAAGATGATTATGAGCGAAGAATTGAATTTCGTGATATTATGATGTCAAGGTTTGACCAAAATAACCAGTTTTTCAAATTTATAGTATTTTCGGATGAAGCAACATTTATGTTAAATGGTAAAGTCAATAGACACAACTGTAGGTTTTGGGCAAATAAAAATCCCCACTGGATGATAGAAGGTCATACACAACGCCCTGGAAAATTGAATGTGTGGGCTGGGCTTCTGGGTAACCACAAGATCGGTTTATTTTTTATTGATGGAAATTTGACATCACAACTTTACCTTGAGCTCTTGGAAACGCAAATAGTGCGAAATGTGATGGGTCCAAATTATGCAAGTACAGGGTTATTTTTATATTTGCGTACCCACCTACAGGGCTTAATATAAGTAACAGAAAAAAAATTTTAATACAAAAGTTGCATAATGTTTCCCGTCATATCTTTTAGACTTATTAAAAAAAACATCTGCACATCGGAAAGTTAAAAAACAAATGAAAGTCTTCTTTTTTTAAATGGAACACCCTATATATTTTTTACCAAGGCGAAAGATCTCTTTTTCCTGATTTCAAAAATATATAACATGTCATCATTTAATCTAGTCGTTTGTGAAATATTTAAGTTTTTGATTAATTGAATTGACTATAATCTAGTCGGCGTTCCGCATACTTCAACGTGACATATTTGTCACTTTACTTTAAATTGAAAGATTCAGTAAGGAAAATGGGATATTCGGAAGAAGACAATCTTCAAATAGTGCGTCTTTTTTACTCTAATAACAACCGAATAGCTGTAGTTCAACAGCAATTTACTTTACTTTATGTCATAAATTATAAATCATAAGTTATTTTCTTTGTTGCATGTTTTAATTTAAATTAAAGTGACAAATATGTCACGTTGAAGTACGCGGAACGCCGACTAGATTATAGTCAATTCAATTAATCAAAAACTCAAATATTTCACAAACGACTGGATTAAATGATGACATATTATATATTTTTGAAATCAGGAGAAAAAGATCTTTCGCCCTGGTAAAAAATATATAGGGTGTTCCATTTAAAAAAAGAATACTTTCATTTGTTTTTAACTTTCCGATGTGCAGATGTTTTTTTTAAATAAGTCTAAAAGATATTACGGGAAACATTATGCAACTTTTATATTAAAAGTTTTTTTCTGTCACTTATATTAAGCCCTGTAGGTAGGTACGCAAATATAAAAAATAACCCTGTACATTCTTTCAACAGGACGGAGCTCCTCCCCATTTTGGTCGAAACGTGCGCAAATTTTTGAACAACACTTTTCCGAATAGGTGGATCGGTAGAGGGGGTGCAATCGAGTGGCCATCTAGGTCCCCTGATTTGTCGCGTAACGACTATTTTTTATGGGGACACTTGAAGAACAGAGTTTATACCACAAAACCTCAAGATTTGGCCGATTTGCAGCGTCGAATTTTGGACGAATTTGAATTAATAACGCCAGAAATGATTTACAACACAATTGAAAAAATGTATTTTCAATTAGCAAACTGTCAAGCTGTACAGGAAAAACAGTTTGAACATTTAATATAAAAAATATATTTTTTCTAAATTGTACTAGTTATTTCGAAAACTACTGATATTATGAACAAAGTATGTTATACCAAAAGTGTAACAAATTGAATGTAAAAACTACAAATAAAAAATATACTGGGTGTTATATTTAAAAATATAAAATTCGTTCGAATTCCGGACAAACTAAAAAGCTGACAACAACGCCAATATCGTCATTCGGTGCGTTAGATCCTCTTACACAACTGTACCAAATTTGGTTTAAATCGGCCAGTAAATTGTGATGTTATTAAGCCGTTTCCAGACTTTATACACACACTGTATGTAGGCACTACATTGTTAAATGCGCAGAAACATAATTTCACTAATTTTCTAAATTAAAACAATTGGGTTGTTGGAAAAATTGGAATATTTTGTGATTTAGGAACCTTGAAGTTTGTCTTATGTGATGGCTTTAAAAGTTTGAGGCTATCTTTGATTATTAAATACTATGTTCCATTTGAATTTTAAATTATTGTGTTCCCGGTTTTGGGTAGTGATTATGTGACTTAGGCAAGGAGACTTAGAAGGCTTACGTGATACGTTAGAATATGTGGTGAGCAGCAATTTGTTAAAATCCGTCACCGAGGGTTCGACTGCTTAATTTAACTTTTAAAGGGGCATTGTGATAGCCTCCAGATTTGGGATTCCATTTAAAATATCAAAAATTAAGTGAGACAGTTGTGTAGTTCGTTTGATAGACATTCGACATTGGTAGATATGCACAACTTTATTGAATGAATGAATTGAATTGAATTTTATGAACCCTTGATCGCCATTTTCTAAAACTGATCCACTTGAAGCCATCCTACCTCTAAGTAAGTCATTTACTTATTTTACCTCTGTCTTTCATTTTGGGGTCTATGAGTCAGCCAGTCTTATAGAGACTTACCTGTTTCTATATGCTGCTACCTATTTACGAAAGGACTAGTGGCGTTTGGAATTGAAATTTGGTAGCGTCTATAAGTCCGCTTTGCGCTACGAGATTTGGTTGAACTTGAAACGCCACGCTATCTACCAGCTCAATCAGATAAGCCATTATTTGAATATTACTAATCAAAATTCATTGTTTTCACGATTAGCTGAACTTACCGTATATAATTTGACATCAATTAATTTAACTTTTGCGTATAATTATTGCTTTAAGTTTAATTCAGTAAAATATATGTGGTTTAGTTATTAACTTTACCACGCATGAATGTATCGGTATATTAATCAAATAAGAAATTATTCTGTTGTTGCATAATAAGGTTATTTCCTTTGGATAATAAAATTGCGTGTGTAGAGTAACATCTTCTCTTATTTCCTAACTGGCGATTTCTAGTTTAGAGTTTACGATTACCTGTAGGCATTCTGGTTTACCTGCCTTAAGCCAGTGGCGCCCGGACTCATCCCCGTTTTTTTAGCATAGCTAGGTAAATTTTGCTGCCCTTTTGGCAGCCTTAAACTCAGTAACTCAGCGTGTAGCACGTTAATGCCGTTTAGTACTAACGCATGTGTCGGAAATCCCTGAAAAGCATTCTTCTGATGTTTAACGACGAAAATCTTTATAAATTATATGGATCATTTACAAATAATACTGAAGGTTGTAATATGAAAAAGTAGAAAGTTAAAGCGGACACTTATTCCAACCGCACACACTCACACAATGAAATGAAATACTTTTACTACAACAATATGAGTCGAGCAATTTAGTTTGACAACTAAGCCAATCTCCCATCTTAGATTTGGATTTGAATCCACACTATATTTAAGCTTCTTTTACTCAGAAATTACTATTGAAGGCGGTCCATGTTGCCAAATTTAGGCTGACCTACCATGAAACCCCTTAATAGTTAAAAGTCTGCGAAAGAAGCGGGACAAACTAACGCAAACTATTTCGGGATTGATTTTACATGTATTCCTATTGTACTGTAATTGTTATATGAATCTACCGAATATACGTCAAACTCTGATATGTTTCAAAAACTTACCTACTTCAAAATAATAATTTGTATACCTACCTTAATTGTACATTAAACTATCTATAAAATCTGATTTCCTGAAAATGCTTAATATGGAATAATATATTAAAAAATATATATAATCTAACTTGAACCCAGAACTGAGTTTAAAGAATTATTGATTTGAAAAATTATTTTCTAAATGTAATAGTTTTCCTGAAAATCAGAATAACTTTTGCAATTAATTTTCTGCATTATTACTAACTAAACATATATTTCGTGTACAAATAATTATTATCTTATCCAATTTTCGAAATTGTTCTTAATAACAACAAAGCAGGCATAAACATGATACGTATGAAAAAATTGCAATAATTTCCCTAAAGAATATAATTATTTTTATCTAAACTGTAAACTCAGGTCAATTTTTCTCTCTAAAATATTTGCGTAATTTATAGTTAAATCATTAAAATCAAGAATACTGCACGTTTTATTGCGGCCAAAAAAATAATGGGAAAAAAATTTGCTTCACTCTCTTGGACTAGTATAGGTAACATGGCAAGTTGTAGGTAGGTAAGTTTTGATTAGTTCTCATCAACTTGTTAAATAATATATGTTTTCCAATAGCAACCTATTAGACGGCAACTGTTGACCGATTATTTACCTTAGAAATCGTTTTTCTCTACCTTGTTATTTATTATTGACCATGATTAATAATGAAGACAATATATTTAAAAGCAGGTAATTTGATTTTTTGATTCTACACTAATAACATGAAAGGTGATTTCTTATAGCTAGACAATCAGTCAATTAGTATAGGTACTTTCTCTACAACCTTGAGGAACCCCACGGAACAAACCGCTTAAAAATCTAGAAAAAGATGTATGCGCAACACAGGAATAGAACCACCAGCGAACTTCCCACTCCAACAAGAATCGCCATGACGAATGAATTTGGAATGGAAGACATGACGAACCCTTAATCGCATTAAGGCTGGTGTTGCCCCCGTCAAATCTAACCTGGCAAAATGGAAAATGAGAAGTACCGACGAGGTTACCTACGACTGTGGAGAAGTAGAGACCACCGACAACCTAAGAACATGAAATGCATTGTCCATCGAAATGCACCCTCGATGACTTAATTATGGCATGCTAACACTGAAGCCGTGGACGTAGACTGATAATGGGCAGAAAGACTGTAAAGGATTTTGGATCTGGATTCGAAAAAGTAAAGTAAATAAGTATAGGTAAATTGATTAAAAAAAGTTAGAGAAGAAATCGCTTAAATACTGCATCCTTAAATTTTTTTATAATTATTAATACTGTTAAAATAAGTAGCTTGTAAATGTGTTCGTACTGAAATTTTTTTTTATTAACGACGATTTAGGAAGCCTATGATTTAAACTCGAAGCTCAGACAATAATTAGTAGCTATCGAAACCTGGGTTAATAATATTCCGTGCGAGCAAAAATTATTTGCATCAAAGAGGGCCTTGCTTTTAAGGACGTAATGCTTAGCTGTAGAGCTTAATACCTGTTGGGTGTCAGTAACTACCTGAATTAACAATCAATCAGTTATTCCGTCATCTTTGACAGTCGTTATAAGTAATTTGATTCATCGCTAATTTTTTCAATTTCTTGAACATTTCACACAATGGGCTTTACGGAACAGCACAAAACATTCATGGTTGAAGCGTATCTTCGAAACGGGGTTAGAGTAAATGGTGAGTGGCAATACAATTCGGGTTTGTGCATGGACGATTTTCACGAACATTTTCCTAACGTTGCTTTTATTGCTGGGAATTTTTATCATTGCCGGAAAGGAACCGTGGCTGTGTTTAGGGAAACAGGTTCTATAAAACACAAAAAAGGAGCAGGAAGATCATCTGTAAGAACAGAAGAACTTGTTGCAAACGTTTGTGAAATAATGCAAAATACGCCAAGTGGGAAGACCAATGGCCAATTTCAGCAATTTATGTAATTATTTTTCTTTCTGTATATTCTTACTTTGTGAATTTTGTAAACAACAAAAAAAATTTGTATTTGTCTACTTATTTTATAACTCAATAGTTTGGCATATCATGTTATAATATGAATTTGACAAAATTTTAACCTAGATTGGGTTAAATGTATCGTCCCCATATCATTGTGATCTCAACCAAGACCTACGTTTTTTAATCCAAGCCCTCTTTGATGCAAATAATTTTTGCTCGCACGGTACTATACTCTATTCACTGAACGCACGGAATAATCACGGGTAGACAAGGCGGTGTCGGACAGCCCGGTTTACATTGCACAAATATTAAAGAACTGATAATGCAAAAATCATCAGTGGCGTAGGTAAAAAGGCGCCACAAATATATCATTATTACTTGCGTTAAATAATAAACAATATTTGAATAGAAGTAATATATTTATTTATTCGCTTACAATATCTGATGAATCAGAATCGTCACCTAAATTAATAATTATTGGTTTAACTGCTCTTTCCATTAGATGGTCGGTTCTCCACATTTTTTCTTCCTCCTTTTGAACATGTTCAATTGCCTTTTTCCAATTTTCATGTGTTATAATATTTGTATCCATATTTGCCATTAAAAAAAAATTATAATGCCAGCATTAACTGTAGAACAAAAAGCTATAATTTACACCTAATTGAGGACCTGTAAGAGATATTGCTGAGGAATTGAGGAGTAAGCAAGAATATAGTGATATCGTGCTAGAAAAAAATTTAACTATACTGAAAATTAAGAGAAAACCAGGCCCTGTTTGGAGAAAGCCCTCGACATAGGATGAAGATACCAAGCTTCTCAACTTTTTAAAAGAATATCCTTTTAAGATAGCCCAAGGATATACTTAATCGCGAACCCCGGATCCTTCTGAACAGCAAGATGTCGCCTAAGATCATAAGATGTAAACAACCGATTTGCTGCTAAAAAAATATTTGGGACTGATAAAAACAAATAGAAGAGTAGAACTTTTTAGGGAACATCTCAACCAGAATAATTTATGGAAAAGAGTAATATTTTTGACGAAGAAACATTCGTGCAAGCAATCGTGCAGCAACGACAAAATTCGTGTATAATATAGAGACCCAGAATTATGAGGTATATCGAGAAGAATTATTCAATAATTCACCCGAGAGAACAACGTTTACGTCTCCCAATCATGTTAACAACATTTGAGGAGAAATGACATAATCTATGTCTAGTAGAAGCATAATTTTAGACCAAGAAGCCAAGAAAAAGTGAGATAAAAGATATACTTGATGCATGAAATGAAATTCCTCCACAATTTACAAGCAATTTGGTGTAAAGCATCTACTTGTTAATTCTGGGAGAATGTAGAAAAAACTACCGGGAAGCGGCGCAATTGTGGACTGTTAGGTTTCCCGCCATTCAAAAATCTCATATGACATTTAAGCGATTAGAAGATCGAGGTCGCAGCACGGGAATCCTTAAAAATAAGAACAGAGTCAGAAGACAAACAAAAACTAATGACGATATGGCCGTTGGAGTGTTGGGTGTAATAGCTGTAAATCCTCATGTTGGTTTAAGGGAACTTGCTCGTGATTCAGGAATGTGCCAAAAATCGGTACTGGCTATTTTACACAAGCACAATTTTCACCCTTACCACATAACTCTTCATCAGGAATTGTATGGCCAAGACTTTCAAAACAGGATTACATTTTGTACGTGGTTACAAACTTTAATTCACGAAAACAATGCATTTTTAAGAAAGATAGTATTTTCTGACGAAGCTACATTTACCAATTGTGGTCAGGTAATTATTTAAATTAATATGGATCAATGTAACTTTTAATAATCAAAAATAAGTAATCCACTACTTGATAGGTGCACATAGATAAATACATATCTAAACACCCGTTAACGGGTACGGTCAGATCAGATATTGCGTTGTAACACTTTAAAATCCTCACCCTGTATAACTGCATTCAATCATGGCGGTCCGAGTTCGTCTTCGGCCAGAGCTATGGAGAACTAGAGGGTAGGAGGCCGATCGACAATGGCAGCATTTTCAATTTCTGTCCCGGTTTTTTGGTTAATTCGCTAGTTGGCCGATAGATGCTCTCGCTTAGCAGGTGGGCTGGTGTCGTCTTCTTCTTCTTCGTTTTTGACTTTTACTTTTGACAATTGACATTTTATTTTTCGAAATAACAAATAACGTTTGAAGACAAGACAAGACAAATAAAGTTGTATTGTAATTGATTTCCACATTTATAATGAATAATGGTAGAATTTATAAAAGTAGAGTTTGCTTTGTGTCGGGGTGTAAGACAGGATCTTCTTCAGAGAGGAAACGCAGCCAAATAAGTCTCTTTCTAGCTCCAAAGGTAAGTTAAAATTGGTTTATAAACTATAAATACATTGTATTTTAAAAACCAAGCATCGTTGGAACAGGCCGAGTTTACGTTAAATTCATATAAAAGTTCTTATTTGTTCCTTAAAGAACTAATTTAATAAAAATAGTTATCGCATCCATAAGAAACCTTTTTTTATTTGATTGCCCACTTCGAACACGAGCGACATCTTACGGCGACTCGTAAAGCTGAATTACCGATGCTAATTTGGGACCGAATCCAATGCATTGCGATCGGCCTCCTACCCTCTAGTTCTCCATAGCCAGAGAATAATATTAGAAAAAGAAGTAGGCTGTCACCATCAGTGGATAAAAAAAAACTGGTCAGTGGTCATTGATAACATCGAGACCATAATGATTTACAAGGTAAAATATATAAACAACATTATTGGGTATTGTACTGATGTAAATTATTAAATGATATTTCGTAAACAATACGTTTCAAAATTTCTTACATGTTCCGATGGTTTGTAATATGGTTATTATAAAAGGCAAAATAAACTGACATGCTTTATTATCCCACGTTAATTTTGTTAAGTAGCGAGTGACATTCAAATATTGTAAACATTAGTGATATATACCCAAATATAGTCCTAACAGAGATAAATAAAAACTTTACACAGAATAAAATTTACATTTATACAATAAACAGCTATCATTGAAGCAAAAACTGGAGACAGATGAGCGCAATTGCAGCCTATGAAGAACCTGATATGTCCTCCTTAAAAAGACTGCAACTAATTTTATAGTAACTGTTTTCGACATTTTTCGTAAACTTCAATAGAATCTTTTTCAGTCAAATGACCGCCTTTTCCATCTGTTCTTTGCTTACCTGCTTCCCTAAATGTATTTAAGCCATTTTGTTTAACTCCATTAGCTTTAGTTCCATCCTCTAATACACTATCATAAAAAAATACACCCGACGAAACATTAGTGTTAGTTAGCGTATTATTTAGGCCAAGCAATCTAAGACAATCTAAGAAATTAATGCAAATTGTCAAAAATGTTTCTCTCATAGTGCCGACCTTGAGTTAAAAGGCGGTACATTTTAATGTGCTTTATTTTGTAATTTCCTTGGAATGTTATACAAAAACAATTTTGTTTTGATATTTGTCAGTCACATAGAGTGTACCGTGCGAGCAAAAATTATTTGCATCAAAGAGGGCTTGGAATAAAAAACGTAGGGCTTGGTTTAGATCACAATGATATGGGGACGATATATCTATCCAAATATAGGTTAAAATTTTGTCAAATTCATATTATGACATGATATGCCAAACTAATGAGTAATAAAATAAGTAGACACATTTATTTTTGTTGTTTACAAAATTAACAAAGTAAGAATATACAGAAAGAAAAAGAAAAATAATTACATAAATTGCTGAAATTGGCCAACGCCATGCCCCAAGCATACACACGTCTCTTCATATTTTCGAAAGTGTTGACCAGTATCTCTGGAGAAATGTTACCACATTCTTGGATAATCCTTTCTTGTAATTATTCTAAATTTGCAACTGGTGTTTTAAAAATAGTGTTCTTTAAATGAAGAAAAACGAAGTAATCCATAACCGTTAAACAAGGTGGTCTAGGTGGGAATTCAATATCTGATCGAAAACTGATCAATCTGTCGTCGAAATAGTTGCGTAAGTAGTTATTAGTTTTGGCGACTGTAAGGGCGATTGCGCTGTCCTGTTGAAAGTATCCAAAACGTAGTTCGTCGTCAAGTAAATACGCTTCAACCATGAATGTTTTGTGCTATTCCGTAAAGCCCATTGTGTGAATTGTTCAAGAAATTGGAAAAATTAGCGATGAATCAAATTACTTGTAACGACTGTCAAATAGTGTCAAAGATGACGGAATAACTGATTGATTGTTAATTCAGGTAGTTACTGACACCCAACAGGCTTACGGCTAACGGCTTACGGCTAAGCATTACGTCCTTAGATGCAAGGCCCTCTTTGATGCAAATAATTTTTGCTCGCACGGTATAAAAGTGTTCACGCACGTGTTACACTCTCTACTTTTTCTACAATCGTAAATAATACAAATTCAAGTTAAACTGTTTAATTTTCTCCCTTGTTATAATTGTAATTATTAATAGGATATTACAGTTTGTCAGGTTACTAAATTTAACATCTATAGTTTTTCCTTATGGTTTTTAATAATATTGCTGCTTGTGGTCAAGGCAATATTTGTATTTTGAGCTGATAAAGGTCTATTAGAAATATCATTCTTTTGTTAAGGGAATTTGCTACGTAACATTCAATTCAGCTGCTGTTGAAGACTTCCAACCTCCATGTTGTTTAAACATTAACAAATTTACACCTGTTTCAACTAGCAGGCAAGCAGAAGATCGTCTAAAACAATGACCTGTATATTCTCCTGGGTGTGGTCATTTAGTCAAACTTTGAAATTTCACTAGGCAATTTCCCAAATTTTTTTTATCTCGACGACTTGGCGTGTACATTTTCATTTTTGATAATTAATCAAAAATTAATGTTCCTGGTAATTTTGAGGGTGAACGGTGACATAATTTCTTTAGTAAATAAATTATTTTCATCAGGCGAATTATTGATGACCTTGAAAATTTGTTCTTTTTTCAATACACGAAAATATTTTTGGATATATTCTTTATTCTGGGGTTTTAAATATGCACGAACTTTTGGATATTTACCCATGTCAATATTATTTTTATTATTAATAGTATTTTTTAGCATTGAATAATTATTATTTATTATTATTTCGGTGGGAACAGTACCCCTACCACATTTATTATCTGAGGATGTATTACATTTAAAACGTTACATTTAGATGTACTTGTAGGTATTAATAGTTAAAAGTTATCTACAAAGTTTTTGTTAAATAATAAATACTAAGATACATTTTTTTACACAAAAAATGCAACCACCAATCACCTAGATGACTAGACACCTGTATATGTAATAGCTGCAATTTTCCTATAAGTTTAAATTATAAATAATTGAACAGATTTCAAATAAATAAATAGACATAAATGACCTTCCAGACTAGAAATGTTACCTACATAAGCCGAAATTCAGATTAGGTTCCTAAATATGTGAATCCTTTCAAATATGTACGATCTACATTTTTTTTTTTTGAAAATATTAATTTTTGTGATATTTCTTATTTCCAGAGGTATTAGATTATAAATCTTGGGAGCGAAATAATTGTGAAATCTTATGTAAATATTAGTGTTACTTTTAGGTAGTTTTATATAATCATTTGCTTTATTTCGCGTTAGATGGCAATGACTGATATGATTTTTTAGATCTTTATTTTTATAAACAAAAATGCTAGTCTCCATGACATATAGAGACCTTATATGAAAAACTTTTTTAGAATACAATATGCTAGTAGGATAATGTCTATTTTTTTTGTAGATTATTTTTAAAATATACTTCTATACAATGCTCAGAGGGTGCAAAGCCGTCCCATACATACCCCCCCATACCACAATACCATATCTCAACAAAGACTCCACCATGGTTCTATATACAGACACCAACAAGTCCATATTTCTTAAAGTGTAGAATCTATACAATAGCTTTCTTATTGTTGCTGTTAACTTAAGAGCATGGTGATTCCATTTCAAATGCTTGTCTAGGATTACTCCTAAATATTTGGTGTGTGAGACCTCCTTGATTATTGTATTTGAATTTTTTATTTGAGTGGAATTAAAGGCTGACCGATTTGCAAGGGTAATTGAAAAAGCAATTTAAGAGGTTTTATTTAGGTTTAATGTTAGTTTAAAAGTATTTAACCAGTTTTGAATGACCTCCAGACCATTAATTACGTTTTGTTTTACTTCATCCCATATTTTTGCAGAACATATTAGGGCAGTGTCATGACTCCATAGTGTTAATGATTTAATATTTTTGGCTAATTCTGATAAGTATGCGAGTACAACATTTTCAGACAAGGTATAAATATTGTTTTTACTGCGCCATTTCATAAATTTATTTTACGTACATTCATAAATTTCCTTGGACTGCTGAGGTAATAAAGAGGTACTTGTTTTCGCTGCATTCATAATATCTGGTGGAGCCTATAATATTTGTATCGGCACTGACAATTCGTTACTATGACAACTATACAAATTGCGGAGTACGGCCGCCTAATAAAATTATTGTCGATGCCTAAAATTAATGGCGGCCAACACATTTCTTATGGAGCCGATGTCTAAAGTAAATCCTATTAGAAATGCATTTTAATTTAGAAAACAGTATTTAACTACTGTGATCAATGCATGAAATAGTAGTTTAGATACGGTAGTAAAAATTACTGCCAATTTCAAAACGATGGAATTGTTAAGAAATTGTGATAATTTCACACACATCTAATAAATGAAGAACATAATATACCGTGCGGGCAAAAATTATTTGCATCAAAGAGGGCCTGGCATCTAAGGACGAAATGCTTAGCCGTAGAGCTTAATACCTGTTGGGTGTCAGTAACTACCTGAATTAACAATCAATTAGTTATTCCGTCATCTTTGACAGTCGTTACAAGTAATTTGATTCATCGCAAATTTTTCCAATTTCTTCAACAATTCACACAATGGGCTTTACGGAACAACACAAAACATTCATGGTTGAAGCATGTTCTCGAAGCGGGGTTAGAGTAAATGGTGAGTGGCAATACAATCCGGGTTTGTGCATGGACGATTTTCACGAACATTTTCCTTACGTTGCTTTTATTACTGGGGATTTTTATCATTGCATGAAAAGAACCGTGGCTGTGTTTAGGAATTTGATTCATCGCTAATTTTTCCAATTTCTTCAACAATTCACACAATGGGCTTTACGGAACAACACAAAACATTCATGGTTGAAGCATGTTCTCGAAGCGGGGTTAGAGTAAATGGTGAGTGGCAATACAATCCGGGTTTGTGCATGGACGATTTTCACGAATATTTTCCTTAGGTTCCTTTTATTACTGGGGATTTTTATCATTGCATGAAAAGAACCGTGGCTGTGTTTAGGAAAACAGGTTCTATACAACACAAAAAAGGAGTAGGAAGAACATCTGTAAGAACAGAAGAACTTGTTGGAAACGTTCGTGAAATAATGCAAAATACGCCAACAGATTGTATAAGAAGCCTGTCCCAAGAAGTGGGAAGATCTTATGGAACATGCAGGACTATTCTTAAGAGGCAGCTTAATTTATTTCCTTATAAAGTGCAAGTATTCCAAGAAATACAAGCCGCAGATTTTGAAAGACGAAGGAATTACTCTCAATGGTTTATCCAAAATTTATTTGAAAGAAATGATTTATTAGACTTGACATTTTTTTCGGATGAAGCCTGGTTCCACCTCTCCGGTTATGTGAATTCTCAGAATACACGCAGTAGTGAAAATCCACATTGCATCCTAAAAAATTGGTGTCTGGTTAGCTGTTTCCCGAAGAAGAATTGTTAGTCCTATTTTTGTTTATGACACAGTTACAGCACAGCGATATAGAGACAATATTTTAAATCCATTTGTAGAGCAATTATTTGACGACGAACTTACGCAATTTATTCGACGACATATTGATCAGATATTGAATTCCCACCTAGATCACCTTGTTTAGCAGTTATGGATTACTTCGTTTTTCCTCATTTAAAGAACACTATTTTTACAACACCAGTTGCAAATTTAGAACAATTACAAGAAAGGATTATCCAAGAATGTGGTAACATTTCTTCAGAGATGCTGGTTAACACTTTTGAAAATATGAAGAGATGTGTGAATTTATGCTTGGAGCATGGCGGTGGCCAATTTCAGCAATTTATGTAGTAATTTTTCTTTCTGTAAATTCTTATTTTAATAATTTTGTAAACAACAACAAAAATAAATTTGTATTTGTCTACTTATTTTATTACTCATTAGTTTGGCATATCATGTCATAATATGAATTTGACAAAGTTTTAACCTAGATTTATATCGTCCCCATATCATTGTGATCTAAACCAAGCCCAACGTTTTTTTTTATCTAAGCCCTCTTTGATGCAAATAATTTTAGCTCGCACGGTACATCATTTAAAAAAAAAACTTACCTATATACTATTAAAAATTAATTCAGCAGGTATTTTGTTGCCTACTAATTAAGTTACCAGGCCTGGAAGTGCTTGCATGGAAACTCAGCTGGTTTCGCTTGGTTTAAATTACTACCCGCGATTTGTAACACTAATTAAATTGGTTTGCCGGCAACAATATATTTTAGTTTAGTTGTTCTACAGTTGACGCTAATCCTCATTTTAGTGTACGTATCCTAAAAGCCATTATTAAAAAGGAAACTGTTTGATGCCCAGTTTAATATAATGGAATGATAGTTTCATATTTTTTGAAGACAATTTCAACCAGCATACCGACCGGAATAATATGCTTTAACCTTTTTTCACTGACAAATTTAAAAGAAAAACTGCTTTAATACTTTTTCATTACAATTGCAGATATAAAATTGGGTACCATTCGGGCTAAAAATACTGGTACAGAAAGAAAAAAAATACGTAGCTCCTAGAAAAATATGTGCATATATATGCCTTGTTTACCTTTCAAATATGCAATTATTTGCATTTTTTTACCAAATACGCATACTGGTATGTAATATTTCTTAATTTATTATGGTAAAATGAGGTAAAGAAACACATTAGGTTCTAATTAATATGTTTTAAAAAAATGCAAAAAAAGCAAAGAAAAATTATTATTAATTTGCAATCGTAAAATTAAAATTATTAAACAATTTTTTAACCTAAAATTATATAAAAAGCATTTACAACTAAATATTATTCAAAATTAGTTAGGTAAGTATAGCGCCCTTACAAGTAGATTCAAATAAGTATAGCGGAAATAAGGGCAGGCAATAAAATGACACAATTGTATTTCTCCCAACGTTTCGTTTTATATAAAAACTTTTTCAAGGGTCTGAAATGAGAGAGAGAGAAGACAATTACAATAAAACAAAGTGATAAAATTCAAAATACAAATACAGTTATATAGCAAAAATTAAAAAGAAGCAGTAGGTCCCTAATCAATACATAAATACGTCACAACTTTGGCCATTAAATAAATAGTTGTTGTTTAGATAAAATTTAATATAGGTACATGAAAAATATGATTTAATAACAAATTAGTACACATATAGGTACATACCAACAAGAAGGTCTTTAAGCATTATTCAAAATTTTTAACTAAAAAGGATTGTCTTCTATTAGTAAAAATATGTTAATACAAAGAGACAGTGGCGGCTCGTGGGGTAGAGCCACAGTGCCATGGCACTACCTGCCCTCCTGTCCAGCGTCATGCCCTTTACAAATTACCAAAACCTATTAAAAAAATATTCTCCTTTTTAAAGCACTTAGCAAAATAATTTAAAAATGGAACACAGTCGGGTGCAAATTTCAATCTATTGAGGAAGCGATTATGCGTAAAACGGTAACGTAGCTTTAGCGCCCAAGCGACGAGGCACACGGGAGGCCCGAAGTTATGACGTAATTGCCATAACACACCAATAAAAAACATAGGAAAATGACCTTGAATGCGAGCAGGAAAACATCTCCGTGTAGCGCCAGGCTCTTTGACCCCGTTTGACGTTAGACGTTTCAAATTCAAACAGTTGTTTGTCCGCGTCGTGTCGTGTAAGGTTGTTTGTAAACTAAATAATTTTCATTCGGTCTGCTGATGTAATAGAAATATTTATGGAAAAAATACTTGGGTGTGCGGTTGTGATAAATCTAATAGACTATTTTGTTTTATGTGTGTTTTATTTGATGGGGGAGCAAACTTGGTCCCATAAAGGTACATATGATTTGGTCCATATCTGGGAAAAAATGAAGACACATAAACAAATCGAAGGTACATTTAAACAATATATTTAATTTCAGTATGCTTGGTAAAATTAACATTAAAACTCAATTAAATTCTGCATATCACAATGAAATAATGAAGAAAAACGAACAAATTGATAAAAACAGATACATATTAAACCAAATTATAAACTGCGTTCGGTTTGTGGTTCTTTCGGTCTATATAGTACACTCTACCTACAGTATTTTTTAAAATTCAAGATATGATTGTAAATTCATAAATTAAATTAGGTGCCTTTTTGCTTATTTTTCCTACTTCAAAAGCAAGAACTATTAACAAAAAAGGGCGCGGCACCCAAAATTTTTTTTCCTGCGGCGCTAAGGGTTTACCTGGCCCTACTTCACTAAAATGGCACGAGCCGCCACTGCAAAGAGAAGCGTTTTTCAACATCTACTGATGTAACCGGACAATAATGCACCTTAGGTAGCAAAATATAAGGTCAAGATACAACTTCGTTGGATGGTTTACCTTCATAAATGCTTTTTACTGCATATAAGTAGTATTACAGAAGACTTTTTCTCCACTTACTTAACTGTAATTCTGGGAAATGTTTAATCCCCGAAGACGTTTTCGCCACCTTAGATGTTATGAACACAAATCTGAAATTACTAGTTTCACAGTGATGATACTGAAATCTTTTGACAAACTAAAACAGAAGTATGTATTGCAAATGAATACAAATACAGTTTGTTAAGCAGGTAATAATATCGCATTATTGAGTGACAATAAACATCCCTTAACAATATACCTAAAAACCCCGGAAATCCCCAATAAATACCTTGTATATAACCAAAATGTAATAGCTATTTACCTAACAAGTGCGGAAAATGAATTTTTCCGCAGGAGTCTGCCGTTCACCGAACGACGCGTAGCGGAGTTCGGTGAAGCAGCTGAGCGCAGGAAAACATTTTCTGCGCGTGTCAGGCACAATAGTTTTTCTACAGACGTGGGGAAATAAGTAACACATATTTCAAAAAAATTTATTAATTTTTAATTAACTATAACAATAACATACATAATATGTAACAGTAACTTTCTGATAAAAAAGTAATAACTATATTAAGTTATAGGAAACCGTTAAAAAACTTATTCTTTGTTAAAATTAACATGGTAGGTAACCGAAAAGTGATATTGATATATTATTGATTTTGACATAATAGTGCCGAAAAAGTTTTCCTCACTAGTGTGGAAAAATATATTTATTATAATCTATAATTTATATAATCTAAGAGGTACCGAACTGGACATTAAAACTTTAACGTATTAAATTTTTTGATGAAGCCAAAAACATAAAAATATTCTCTTAATAGTTTATGAAAAATAGGTATTTATTATAAAATTAACAAAATATGCAAAAAATGCATGCATTTTGCATATATTTCGCCCTTTAATTATGAAAATTGTAACACTTTTTTGGACTAACAGAAAATTTCTATAGCGTTCGGCGGCTTTTCATCTGGAGAGCGTCGTGGGTTTTACTAAAGTAAGTTCATAGTAATGATTATTGAAACAGATTTTCTGCTAAGTAAAAATGCCTGGGCACCACGTAACTTGAATTACCGGAATTTAAATAATCTGGGGAAAAATTACGAAACTCAAATTAGAACAAAAGATCTTAATTACCTGACCTAGTCCATATGCGGTCCACACGAATTTTCCCGCAAAATTTTAAATTTTGTTTATGTTAACTTTTTAATTTTAAATAAAACTGCAAGAAAGATTGTATAATGTATATACAGGGTCAGTCCGTATATTTAGACAGCGTCTACTGCGTTTATTATAAGAGATAGAAAAAAACTTTAAATATAAAAGTTATAGGGTTTACCCTAAGTCGCCAGAAAATGTTACGCAAAACAACAAATGAATGTCACAAACTTAGGAAAAAAACACTAACTTGGTAAATCTTTAATGGAACACCCTGTATATTGAAACAAAAATTAATAGATCTTTTTTTTCTGAATTCAAAAATATATAATATGTTGACATTTGGTTTAGCCGTTTTCGAAATAGTTGCATTTTATTAATAATAATAATAATAATAATAATAATAATAATAATAATAATAAACAATCTTTATTCAGATAATCATTACAGTAAGTAGAAAATAATAAAAATAAAAATAAAAATCCTATTCAATGATATCTGAAAAGGCAAAGTTTATCCCCTGCTAGTAACAAGGGTTGGTCTTCCACTTAACCTCAAACAACAAAAATTACAATGTATATAGGTACACCTTTAAAAGTCATTCCAAATTAAATAACAAAATAAATATCATGTTAATAACACTAAAATAAATTCTGTATATACTAATGCAAAAATATTAATAAGTAAAGACAGTGCAGGAGACGGATGAAGGAAAGAAAGAAAAAGCAAGAAAAAGAAAAAGCACGACCCGAAAGCAGAAAACTTTAAACACCCAGTAATATACTTTTATATATTTTTTTAAAAGTTAAAATAGATTTAGTTTTAAGGTCTAGACCAATAGAATTATAGATAGCGGATATGTTATAAAAAAAACTACGTTCAAACAGAGCAGTTTTATGGATAGGTGGTGTAATGGTGCCCTTAAATCTAACGTTAAGGTTGTGTACATCTGTTCGGAAAACTATTTTTTTGTGCAAATATGACGGATTTCTAAGCAGTATTATTTTGTGAAAAGGCACAGCCGAATGAAAATGTATTCGCTGTTTCATACTTAACCACCCAGCATCTCTCAACTTGTGCCTGACAGAATGACGCTTCCAGACACCGTAAGCAAATCTTAAACAATAATTTTGTATCTTTTGAATTCTTTGAGAAGTCACAGCAGTCAAGCATGGGCCATACACAACATTACAGTGATCAAATGTGGACAAGACTAGCGATTCGCATAACATAAGCTTAACGTTTGAATCTAATACAGTGCGAGAATTGTATAGCAGCTTAAGCTTAAACATACATTTTCTGATACACTCAGAAATATGCTTATGAAATCTCAAATCTGTGTCCAGCCAAAGTCCAAGGCTTTTTGCCACCTCAGAGAAGGAAATTGGCACCTCGTTAATCTTTATCTGTATATTATTTTGGACCGATGTTCGATCTTTGTTTTTGCCAAATAGAAGTGCAATAGTTTTAGAAGGATTAAGAGATAATGAGTTGTCTTTAGATGCAGTGTAAATGGCATTTAGATCCTTATTAATTAAGTCACATGCTTGGTTTACATCAGCCGGGTCAAAAGAATAAAACATCTGAATATCATCAGCGTATATTTGTCTTGAACAACTGACAATAACATTTATAAGAAATGCCGTATATATTATATATAATATAGGTCCTAATAATATATATATATATATATAAAAATGTGAATATATTGTTTATTTAAATCGCACTTGCCATGGATAAACAAATGGCTCGAACGCCATTATTTAATAGTATTTATATGGCTGTCAGATTTCCTTTAGTCCATACGTAAAATGGGTTACACAGAAGAAGAAAAATTAGAAATAATTCGACTTTTTTACAAAAACAACAATAATGTTGGTCAAGCGCAAGTAGAGTATCGGCGTATTCATCGCGAAATGCCTGTTCCTGCTAGGTCCACTTTTTATTATACCGAGAGGAGCATGAGGGAGCACAAAACCCTTTATAGGAAAAAACGCACAGTTATCGCAAATGAGGATTGAAGAACTACAGATGTTATTGTATTTTGAAGGTATGAAAGAAGTCTTTAAATTATTTACTCTGATTTATCAATGTGTTAATACTTATTTTTAGAAAATCCAAAGCTATCTATTGCCGATGCTAGTAAATACATTGGAAAATCTACAAAAAAGATTCAAACTGTTTTACACAAATATGGATATCACCCATACAAAATGTTGCCGGTACAAAAATTGACAAATGATCATACAATTAGAAGACTAGCATATTGTAATGATATGTTAGTTAGGAAAACTAAAGCCCATGATTTTTATAATAGGATTTTGTGGAGCGATAAAGCTACCTTTACTACAGCAGGAGTATATAACCGACGAAACACACACATGTGGGCATCAGAGAACCCCCACTCTTATATTGAAATTAAAATTCAGGGTCGTATGTCCTTGAATGTTTGGTGTGGTATTCTAACGAACCGAATAATTGGCCCGGTTATATTTGATGGATCGTTAACAGGAGATAGATACATCCAGTTTTTAAATAATGAAATTGAAGGCTTGTTTGAAGAACTTCCTATCAGGGAATATAATAACATAATATGGCACCAGGACGGTGCGCCACCTCATAACACAATGCTTGTGAAAATTTTTTTAAATAACCGGTTTAACGAGTGGACTGGAACTCATGGGACCAATAACTGGCCACCTAATAGTCCCGACCTGACCCCTTTAGACAATTTTTTATGGGGCTATCTAAAAGATGAAATATACAAAGAAAGAAGTCAAAGAATTCAAAGAAGTATAAATTCATTGAATGAAGAACATCCTAAGTATATTGGCAATACTTTATCTAAATTAGGGGAAGATTACAGAAAATGTATCGAAAATAACGGTGGTCACATTCAACACTTGTAAATTTTCATAAATTATTTTATTAAAAAATATTTTTAGGTATTTCTAATTTTTCTTCTTCTGTGTAACCCATTTTAAGTATGGACTAAAGGAAATCTGACAGCCATATAAAAATACTATTAAATAATGGCGTTCGAGCCATTTGTTTATTCATGGCAAGTGCGATTTAATTAAACAATATATTCACATTTTTAAAATGCAAATATTTCAAAAACGGCTAAACCAAATGTCAACACATATATTTTTGAATTCAGAAAAAAAAGATCTATTAATTTTTGTTTCAATATACAGGGTGTTCCATTAAAGATTTACCAAGTTAGTGTTTTTTCCTAACTTTGTGACATTCATTTGTTGTTTTGCGTAACATTTTCTGGCGACTTAGGGTAAACCCTATAACTTTTATATTTAAAGTTTTTTTCTATCTCTTACAATAAACGCAGTAGACGCTGTCTAAATATACGGAATGACTCGATACATATATTTTATATGCCCTAATATTTTTTTTTTCTTTTTTTTATGATCGAGCACAAGCACTATAGGAAAAATTCTTTAAGGCGCTCTGGGAGCGGTGCGTGTGCGAAGAAAGCGATTCACGTTTTTCTTGAATCGTTGGAGGTTATATTCGGTTGGAAACACGGTCTCAGAAAGGTCGTTCCACAAAGATGTCGTCCTCCAAATGAAAGAGTTCTAAAACAATGATGTTCGGGGTGTACTAAGTTGAACCACATAGGGATAGGCGGCAGTGGTTCGTCGTGTGTTTCTGCTATGCATTACTCTAGGTGGAATCGAGCGGGCAATATCTGTCGAACACTTGCCATGGAAATATCTGTAGAAGAGAGTCAAATCACCAACCTGTCTTCGATGTTCTAAGCTGTCGAGGTTCTTAGTCAGCTTGTGGTCGCCGATTAGACGAACGGCTCTTCTTTGGATGGAATCCAACAACCGAAGGGTATGCATCGGTGCAGAACTTCAGATATGAGAGCAGTATTCCAGTGATGGTCGAATCTGGGCTTTATAGAGTGTCAAAAGTTGTTGAGGTATATACAAGTTTTTGGCACGGAAAAGTATACCGAGCTTTTGAGAAGCTGCCCTGGCGATTGCCACAACGTGATTATGCCAAGACATATTTCCTCCCAGGTTGACGACCAGCAAATTAATAGACGAAGTCAGTGGAATTGCGTGCCCTGCCATAATGATATCGGGTTCTGCAATGTTAACCTTCTTAGGTTACTGTCACCCCAAGACAAAATTTCTTCCAGGTCTTTATTGAGGCGTGCTACCTCATTTTGTCTGCGAAGATGTGCGTCAGCAGCCGATGTTTGCGATTTCAAAGTAAAAGATAAGACAAGTGTGCTGTCGTCAGCAAAGCTATATATTGGATTTTCTGTTTTCGCTAGAAGGTCGTTAATGTACAGTAAGAAGAGAGTGGGGGATAATATGGACCCTTGAGGAACACCAGCATTGATGGTGAAGGTGTCTGAGAGAAACCCGTCAATCGCCATTTGCAGAGAACGGTCCTTGAGGAAGCTAGATAACCATGAACTAAATCGACCGGGCATACCATAAGAACGCAGTTTACTTAGGAGCCCCTCGTGTCAGACACGGTCAAAGGCTTTAGAGATGTCCAGTGCAATAGCCCGGGACTCCCCATGATGTTCGATTGCGTTGCTCCAAAAATAAGTGACATAGGCTAGAAGGTCTCCTGTTGATTTGGACTTACGAAAACCATACTGATGGTCGCTGATAATTTTAAGGCCTTCTAGGTATTTTAGAAGTTGTTAGTTAATAGCTTTCTCCATCACCTTTGATATAACTAAAGCAATGTGACTGGTCGATAGTTGTTTGGCAGGGTTTTCTTGCCTTTCTTTGGTATAGGCTGGACTCGCGCCTTTTTCCAGCAAGATGGAAATATTCCTTTCTACAAAAGTCTGGTGTGAGTTCATCGGCGCCTTTCTTGAGCACTATAATAGGAACTTCATCTGGACCAAAAGATTTTTTGGCATCGAGCCCCTTTAGAATTCGTTTGACAGGACGCTGACGGAATACGATATCAGTCATTTCCGATCGAACTCTAATATAGTACAATTATAATTCAATATGGTTATTATAAATTCTAATGTAATAATTATATAACTAAGTTACACTAAACAACATTTCTACAAAAAAAAAAGTGCTTAAGGTTGAATTCTCAACGTCCTTCAATTTATTGCCAACCTATAACCTATTTCGCGTTGATTTTTTGAGTTTATTATTTTAATAACTAACATTTAAAGAAAATCAATATCGTCGGTACAATATTTAGGCAGTATCTAATATATTACAAAAATATCAATTTATTACATTGCTAATTTTTGGAGAATTGTATAGTGAAAGAACAATAAGTGACAATGACATAATAATGTTAAAAAAAATCTTATCCAATATTTTTCGCTATACAATTCTCCTAAAATAAGTTATGAAATTCCTTGATATTTATTAAATATGTCAGTTATTACCTATAGAATATCAAGTCGATACTGATTTTCTTTAAATTTTGTATAAAAGCTAGAAAACATAAATAAATCTACGCGAAATAGGTTATAGGTTGGCAAGCATGTTGATACTCCCACCTTAAGGAACAATTTTATTGGAAATTATTGTATTTAATTGATACACGTTTAACAAAATCCAATCTGGAAATTTGCCTCATTTGATACTGTTCGATCTTATTTTGGACAAATTTAACTTTTTTAACAATTGCTTTTCCAGGAATAATTATCTCGGGAAACTTTGTTAATTTTAATATATTATATATCAGTTTAAACTTCCTTTAACCTTCCTGAATGTTCGGGTGAGATGTCTCACAATATTGCTTGAACTTATAATGGAAAGATTCGCAAGTATTTGTAGTTCTAACAATACTTGCAGATTGCATTTCCCAAATGTATGGTGGAAAAAGAGAATCGTTATCAATATGTGTTTCGGTTAAATAGTCTGCTCTCGACTAGTCTTTTATCTTTAGACATGTAAGACATGAAATCTTCCACAAATCATTCTCCGACTTGAGGAGGTGGCAAAAACATTAAGCCAAAATAATATTTTGTCCACTTTCCAATTTTCGAATGTTCATTTCTATATTCTTTCGCAAGATCAACTTGTTGAATCTTTCTCCACCACGACTCGGATGGATGAAACCGACATTCAATAATTTCGTTTCGGGAAAAAAATTTCACATCACAGTTAAATTGGTAACACAAAAAAAATAATAGTTCCGGACATGTCATAATTGTACTCCGGAGGCATAAGACATATTTGGACTTTTCTCGTAATGTCAAAAATATAAATGTTTCCCATATGTTAGGATGGTTTCTGGACACGTTGTATAATCACAAGTATCTAGAATATAAACTGCAGTTGCATAGATTTTACTAAACAATTTTATATTTCAACAAAACGTTACATAAGTATAAAGTTTGTGGAAATAAATTATTATATTGAAACTAGCAATTCCTGATATATTTAATAAAATAAATATAGTTTAAAAAAAGTAAAAAACACGCTTTAATAATTAATCAAACTAAAAAGCGGAAAATAAATATAGTTTAAAATAATTGTTGAAGATAGGCAGAAAATAATAATGAACGATAAACATTAGTATTATTGTAAAAAAAGCATGGGGTGCTCGATATACGAAAAATATAGCATAAAGCGCACCACGCTTTTTTCACAATAATACTAATGTTTATCGTTCATTATTATTTTCTGCTTATATTAAGAATTTCAAGAATTATTTAAACTATATTTATTTTCCGCTTTTTATTTTGATTAATTATTAAAGCGTGTTTTTTAGTTTTTTTAAACTATATTTATTTTTCATTTTTTAGTTTGAGTTATTGTTAAGAAAAAAAAAAATTTTTTTGAGTAGAGATAGTCATAGAGAGGTTCGGAGTAGAGTTGAAATACTGTCACTAATTTAACAATGACTTTTTGAAATGGCTAGATTTAAAGCAGTGGATTAATTTTTTTTTAATGGCTAGATTCAAAGCATTGGATCAACAAAAATGTCCAATTAGTTAAGGTAGCTGAGAAACAGGGTAGACTATTAACACTATGTGCATTTTTATTCAGAGGTCTAAGACACCAAGGTAATAATATCTGTATGCCTCGGATCTTTAGTAATATCTTTAGCAACACATTTAGCGGCGGCATAGAACACTATATAATCACTTGGTGTTATATGCGTCTAACTAGATCTATACAAATAGTAGGTGGGGATTACACATAATGTTAAACGCCAGCTGACAATCGGCATTTAGGCGGCAATAAGTTTTTATTAGGTCTATTATTACTTTTCCTCTTACCAAAATGCATACCATTTCCATTTCATATACTCACTTTTTGTAAAAATTGGACATTGTGTCGTATGCCTTCCGAGTACAGTATTATGGCTTATAATTTTTTACAAGTATAGAACACTATATTCATCAAAATACAAATAATTTGTATTTTTGTAATTATTGATAATTAAAATTTAAAAAAAAATTATTTACAAAGAAACACTAAATAATTAATACTTTGTGTAGTGAAAGTAAGATAATATATTCATAAATTAACACTAACCTCAAAATTATGTTAAACCTAATTATTTTTACTAAATATCCACAAATCAAGCTGATGGCACCATAGACAATTTACCTTTAGATAAACAAACAATAATCACGAATGTGGCAGTTTTATGGCCTCGCGCATGTAAACAAAACTGGGAACTATTAGACATGCGCACTGCAACATTATCGTTTGACGAATGGGAAAATAGACAGGTCCGGGCTTTAAAATTTAAATTCTTGCTCATATGCCACCATAGAGGGTTTATTTTACCCCTATATTTGGGCATAATACAATTATACAACGGCTGCAACTAGTACTAGTCATTGTTTATATTACAATCCGAGTCACTAAAAGCACAAACACAATTCACTAACTAAACTACACAAAAACCAGAAATCCATAAATATTAAACACCAGTCCCACAATCCACGATTGCCGATCCGATAGCTGAAAACTTTAGAAAACTACAAGGAATCCGCAGAGAAGAGAAACTTTAAAACACAACAACAAAAATGGCGGCCGAGCCGGTTCTGGAGAGTATTCTTGAGTGCGTCGATTATTGTCGATAAAGTAGGACGGCCGATAACACGAGGTTTGTGCGCATGCACGAAGGTTCCCCGAATGAAGACAGCTGACCGACGAGTCATGCGCTCGGACGTATTTTTTCACCCATAAAACGTAACTTTTGTTTGCGCAGGAGATAAGCTGTAGGTATCTAAAGGTAAATTGTCTATGGATGGCACATAGTGTCGTATGCCTCTCGAGTACAGTTATGTAAAATGTAGTTTTCCTGTAAAGTAGTTTTAATATATACCGATCACACAAAACATAGTAGGAACAAACTACGTGAGAATACTTACTCGTCAAACTCTGTCCAGGAGACAAGAAACATATTAATAAGATATTTGAAACAAATTTTCTCTAGTAGCGGTTTCAAATTTTATAAAGAATACCTGACTGACATTTGACACATGAACACAAAGTGTTGCGGGATATCTTAATCTTAACATAGTATAAAACAAAGTCGCTGTCGCTGTCTGTCCGTCCCCTACCAGCTATATATGCTTAAGTCTTTAAAACTACGCAACGGATTTTGAAGCGGTTTTTTTTAATAGATAGAGTGATTCAAGGGGAAGGTTTTTATGTATAATAGCGACCCGCCCCGGCTTCGCACGGGTCCAATTTCAGAAAGTGGCATGCCGGGTACAAATATATCGGGTTTGTTCGGGTTTGTATTTATACCAGCGGGTTGCAACGCATGCCGCATATACGCTAGTTTTAGATTAAAAGTAGTTACTGTGTTATAAAAACTTTAAATAAGTCTTAATAAATAAAACTGAATAAAAAGGTCCGTCAATTATTTAAAAGAAAATAATTTAAATAGGATTTTTAAACTATGATATCTGTATGTATAAAACCATTCCATTGTTAATAAAATGGCAGGAGTCAAAAGTCCACATGAAAAAGTCTCAAAATTGGATTTCTGTTATTAGTTTCATTGAGTCTTAATTCAGACATGAATCTGGATAGTTAATTGAATGTCTATAGATTTCAAGGTCCTTAAGATAGTCCAAATATCTGAAGTTTTTATGATCGAATTGATGTAAAATTTTGCTGTTAGAAGTTGGTGAGAAACTATGATTATTAAATTTGAGGTGCTGTCCTAATACAGACGTACCTGGTCGGTTGACATGTTCTTTTATTCTTATTCCGAGTTTTCTTACGGTTTTTCTTTATTGCTGATTAAATAAAACTGAAGATTGTTTTTTGTTTTAAAGGAGATTGTTGTACCTTTAACCATTTTTAGTAAGTTCTTTGGCTATCTGAGTAGAAATTCTTGGTAAGATAAAGAAATACATTTTTTGTGTAAGTTATTTTGCGGAGGATTAAATATAGTTTGTTGATCGTTTCCTAATTGTATTTTATTTTTAATCATATCAACAATTTCATGTAAATAGCCGTTGTTAATTGTTATTTGTTTAATGGGATTCAATTCTTCGTTACGGTCTTTCTGTGACGTAGGAACGTTAAGAGATCTGTTGATATAGCAGTTAAGAGCAGCCATTTTGTGATTAAGGGGGTGGTTTGAGTTAGAATAAATACTTTTTTTTGTCTGAGATAACCCTCACCACATGGTGTTCATGTGTCAAATGTTAATCATTGTTTATAAAATTTAAAACCACTACTAGAGAAAATTTATTTATAAATTTTCAAATATCTTATTAATAATTTTCTTGTCTCCTGGACATAATTTGACAAGTAAATATTCTCACGTAGTTTGTTCCTACTGTGTTTTGACTTTTGTTTGTGTTTATTTTTTTAGAACCTAAGCCATGATTATGGCCGCATAATGGGCCGAAAGCGTTAGGCAATAATAATAAAATTACGCTTAATACAAAAATGTTTCATTTGTTAAAATACTGAGTACAACCGACTCTCCTTTTCTTATTAAAAATATCTCTCCTTCAGTTGTCCTAGGATAAGCACATTATTTTCATAAACAAAGTTAGGAGCTTAATTAAATTTTTATTGAAAGAGAAAGATATAACGTAAAAAATCACCAAAGATTTAAAAATAATAATATGAGTACCTATCTATTGAAGGTTCTATTGGATAGTATGTATGGTACCTGCTGCTTTGTTCCGATAAAGAATTAATAACAATTGAAATACGCGAGCAAAGCCGCTTGTATCTGCTAGTACATTATGAAATGCAAGAAGCGTCATCGTCATGTTACAGACAGCAAACATTAGAAAAAGATTTTGATGCATATTTTAAAGGTCACCATTTATCAGTTATTTGGGTTCCATGCATTAAACCATAATAAACAATATTTAAAAATAATTTATCGACGTTTGTTTCATAGTCGACAGAAAACTTCTCTGGTGCCTTGTTATAAATTTTACATACCCTATTAACAAATTATATTTTTCAAAGTAAGTGCCGTTACCTCTCTACCTAGATATGCACATAAATATATCTTAAAGCGCCTAGTATCTAATTCTTTTTAATAGCTTTACCCAATGGGCCTGCGATATCCCATAAATAACATACGAATTTTTCTTTTGGTAACAAGAAATAAGGGAATAAAATGAACATGCCGCAACATTTTTCTCGGTAATATATTACGCTAGTTGACTTTTATAATAGGAATAAGCGAGCAAATGGTTGCAATACGGGTCGGTAAACTTTATAAGCTTCAGTTAGTGGCCATAACACTTTTATACGGTTGACCGCATGACCATTTGTGCTGTTCAAAATGAATGAGCTGTTTTATCGGTTATACAAATTTTTAAAAGTTATTTAATTTACATAACTACGAGGTTACCAGTAAATAATCAATTCGGTTCACAAGTGGGTTAAGTACTAAAAATTCTATATACAGTGTGTCCAAGAAAGTACCCAAGCAGCAAGGATTGGTCGATACAACGTTGAATGTACGATACTTCCCAACGTTGCATTACGTTGTAACAACAGTTGAATCTACGTTGACAGGACGGCACAATGTCATAATTGATACAACGTTGAATGTGACCGTTGAATCAACGTCTCGATTTACGTCGTATTTTACGTTGACCAGATGTCTTTAAGACGTCAGATAATCTACCTATTTAAAATAATTTTTCTACTTTATTTCGGTGTAATAACAATTTAGGTTTTATAATGAGTAGCCAATATAATGAAATCCAAAATGTCCATTTCATTTGAAAGTTAAGATAACATTGCTTTACATGTTTATGACATATTTTTTAAAAGTAAGGCATAAAAATACTAAAAGTAGAAAAAATATTGAAGAGAACTGCTCCATAAGACTTGACAACACTTGTTCTTTAGAACTTGTATACGAGTGCTATTTTGATCGAGTGTAAACATGTCTTACAAAACTAGTTTAGTAATATACTATTTTAAATGTCCATCCTTATATCCCGCTGGCAGCAAAAAATTGCTACCTTTAAAGATAGTGTTTTAAAATAATGTAGCTATTTTAAAGCAGTTTTCAAATAAAATAAAATTACCAAGATGTTTGCGATTACTTTATTTGAGGCATAAGGCATTATACATAAAACTTTTTAAAAATAAATGCACAAACAAAATTAAAAAATACTTTTTCAATTTAAATTTTAAAAAACAAAAAAGCAAAGTACTGAAAAGTTTTTACCATCACTTTCATTTTCAATAGGGGGAGGTCTTGGAAGCTTTTTTTTCTTGTTGACTAATTTGCTTTGAATTTGACTGTCACTATCGCTAGAGTCGCTGTATACATATGGAGGTTTACGTTGTCTTTTTGTCCTATTATTTAAGTCTATTTCACGGTCTGATTTAATATCAGATGTAAATTGGGCTTCATTTCTCTTTTCTTTAGCTTTCTCGTATTCATCTAAAAAGCAACATTCTCAATCATAATCCATATTTATTTATTTCTGCTTACCAAACATCAGACATTACATTCCTCTACAAAATTTTTTTATTATATCATTTGCGGAGTTCTGATTTGATTAATTGATTGATTGTTAAAAAAAATCATTTATTGTTTTTGTTTTTTAAAAGTTTTTCTATTTTCAAAAATAACAAAGTAAAGAAGGGGTGACAAATTTAAGATATTCACCCTGTACTTGCACTTTAAAATATTCTACACAAATTAGAATATTCATACAATAATCAAATATTTAAGCAAATTACCCATACCAGAATAGCCTTACTGTAAAAACATAGGTTAAAAAAATTATATAAAGTGTCATGTCTCACTTTCCATGCTCGTAATGTAACGAATGATCATTCGCATTAAAATTAGCAGCGAGTACCCATATAAACGAAATTTTCCACATTACCTACTCTTAAAAATTCCATTGAAAAATGTCAACACATAAACTTAACATTAAACCACTTTTTTATGAATATTTATGTAGAAAAAGAAATACCAATTTTACTACTGTACTAATACTTGATTACAAATTTAACTTATTTAGGTACCTTACCTTTTATTAGACTAATAGCTACTTATGGACAACAGAATAATATATAAGGTGGCATTATTATAGGAGCCTAGGAAGAATTATTACTATTTTGTAGAAAAACAGCGCCCCTGCTTGCTTCACAGGTCCCGTGACCTTGTGAATTTTGGTTAGAGGTTAGGTATCTTATTTTTTCTTGAAAAATTGTAAAAAAATAAAATTCCGCACAGAAGACTTGTGACTAATATTTGAAGGAATTCTTGTATTCCAGTAACTAACTAAAGTAAACCCGTTTTTTACTTTTTGTGTAATAATATAAAATCGAAAAAGAGACGCCATCCGTAATACGAAATTTTGTTAACATTATATACTTCTATTTATGTAAATGTTATACATTTCACTTACCAATCAATGTTAAATCCAGGCTGGAAATAGTGGAAACATTAATAAATGTACCATAATAACACCAGCAATAATGCAATTATTAATTTGAACACTTTTCTCTTCTCAGTTCTCACCTACAAACAAACAACAAGGACACGGTCACATGTCACTTGGAGGGACGCGGTCGCGTGTAAAATTCGGATTTGTCAAATGTCAAGGATCGCCTTTATCTTTGTCTTTCTTGTAAGGAAAGACCAAGTTGTCCGACGCTCGGCGTTGCGTTGCGTTTTTGCATGTGATGTCTCAATCCTCCCGCTTCTGGCGGGAAATTTGAATTAATTTGCATGGAAGTACAACGTTATCCACTTTTAAGTAACTGACATAGAGTCGGCTTTGTAACTGATATATATTCATGTTGCTACATTACACGTGCATCCAATAAGATATAAACGGCAATAGCCGGTTTTCTTTGATATCTTATTCAACGTCTTTAGTCGACTTAAAAAAAAATTTTTTTAAATCTGTGTTAAAACTATTTAAAGTTGCTATACCTAGTATATATTTGAAAAATACTGGTGCCAATGAGTAGAATTATTTTTACAAAATAGCTTGAAGGTCTCTAACAACCTATATTTAACGTTGAATAAACGTCACTTAAACTACGTTGATGATTACGTTGCTTTTATAATGTTTATTCAACGTTGATTTTTGGTATATCAACGCCTACGACACCAATCAACCTTTAATCAACGTCGATTCAACTACCCCTTGCTGCTTGGGTATGCAACATACCTATAGGAAAGTGTTTTATCACCGATTTCTCAGAAAATTTTATTCTTTATAAAAGTTGGTGCATGCCTTAAAACTATAAATGCGTATTTCATATTTTACCTGCGGCTAATAGTAAGGGAGTAAATGCCATTTTTTCGAAATTGCCTTAAGAGTAAAGTACCTTTATTATTAGAAATACAGCAAAATTTTATATGGAAATGTTCTTGCAAATTAGTAAGTTAGTCCAAATACGAAATTTGAGTGTCACAATTTTAAATTTTTTTTGGTTAATCTCTATTTTCCCCTAAACGGTACACCTCTGGCCTCTGGTCGATTTTTTGTTTACGCAATTTTAATATATTTATTAAATAACTTAAACGTGGGTTTATAATAAAAATGGATTAAGTAATTGCAAACTTTTTAAAACCTTTAAATGTTACGAGTTGGTTCAGATATTGGCGTGTTGCACGCCTATTTAAACACATTTTAGCCAACTTATGTTTTAAACAAAATTATGATAGAATCCAACTCTATTCATATTACTGGAAATAATTAATAATTTATTTGTCATTTTCACCCAGTACGTCCAAAAACCTATTTTAAAGAAATTCATATAAAAAAAATTAAAAATTGACACACCTAACTCAAATTTCGTATTTGGACTAAGTTTTTAATTTGCAAAAACATTTCCATATAAAATTTTGCTGTATTTCTAATAATTAACGTACTTTACTCTTAAGGCAATTTCGAAAAAATGGCATTTGCTCCCCTACTATTAGCCGCAGGTGAAATATGAAATAATATGCATTTATAGTTTTAAGGAATGCACCAACTTTTATAAAGAATAAAATGTTCTGAGAAATCGGTGATAAAAAACTTTCCTAAAGGTATGATGTTGCATACTTTCTTGGACACACTGTATAAATTGACTAGCCAGATAACCAACCAATTAGATAATAATAGAAAGAGCGTTGCCGTGTTCCTTGATCTAGCAAAGGCAATAATTTGATACGGTGCCACATGATCTGCTCTTAAATGCATTACATTTATAATGGCGTAAGAGGTACCTACCGTGTTAAATGTCTTTGAGAGCTACCTTAAGGATCGGCAACAACCAGTGAAAATCGATAATATACACAGTAATCCGCTAACGGTAAAAATTGGAATACCTCAGGGTACCGTCTTAGGACCAATTTTATTTAATGCTTATATAAGTAAATTCCTTAGCTAATATAAGTATTAATAAAAGAATAGTCATGTCATATAGTGACGATACAGTTGTGATATTCAAGGGTGAAACTTGGACTCTAGGGAAAGAGTCAGCTATGGGTGGTATAAAAAAATTAAGATCTGGCTGGATTTCTTTAAATTATCATGGAATACTTCCAAAACTAATTACATAGCATTCTCTCTTACTTTTTCTAATCGAATTTTAACAACATAAAAATTGAAATTCTTGAAGAAGTTATCTGTGAGGTAAACTCAACAAAATATTTAAAAATTATTATTGATCTCAACATCTTAACTGGAGAGCACATATCAGTTATTTGACAAACAATATTAGAAAGTTAATTCATAAATTTTATATTGTAAGGGAAATTATTGGCAGAAAACTAGTATTCTTTATATAAGACTTTAGTAGAATCTGTAATAAATATAATTGCGTGGGGTGGGATCTACAAAAACTCGCTAAAACCTTTAAATGTCCTTCAAAATTATATCCTCAAAATAATCTATAAAAAAACAAACGCTACTCCACACATTCACTCTACAATTCAGAAATCCTAAATGTTTGACCACTGTATACTGCTGTAATTACACATAAAACCCTCAGGTTAAGAAATTACATTAATCACCCATATCAGACGCACAATCATATAAACGGACATGATAATTATCATTCCTAACAGTAGTAAAAATGTTAATTTAAAATTTATTCATTTCTTAGCTCCAAAAATTTATAATGCTTTACCACTAGAAATAAGAAATATATTCAAAATAGCAAAGAGTTAAAAAAAAATGTAGGATTTTTAATTTTTTTTATAAGTAGCAAAAAAAATATAACATACCTAACACTTCAGGAGAATAAGACATTACACAAACGTAGCATTAGGTACGTTTCCTTTTGCTGTTTTTAAATAGCAATATAATATTAAACAATTTAAATCGGTAGTTTTTACATTTTAGGACTTCTTTTTATTTGGATAAATAATATTGAAACACTTGTCCGTTGGCAGAAAGGTTTTAAACGATAATTAACTAACCAGCACCTTTGACTGTGTCATAAATGACCATTGGCAAAAATGCTTTTCGCACAATCAGAGTGGCCCGATTACCCTAGTTCTTGATTTATTAATCAGGCAACTTTGTGAGTAAATAGTGTCTACCAATGTCATTTAGGCACGGCCAAAGTTGCATGGTTTGTTAATTATTATTGTTTAAAATTTTTGTGCAAACATAGATTAATGTTTTATACCGTATGGATACAGTTTATTTTTTAAAGTCTGCGTCTATCTATTGGATCCAATGCTCTTTTTAAATCTAATAATATTATCCTATTCCCATCATTATTATCGGTGCTGCTTTTCATTCGGCATTTATTTAAAATGTTGCTAACATTATTGTTGAAATTTAAAAAAATTATCGATATATCATATCTCTTATTTGGAACAAACTCTACTAGATTTACTAAATTTATACCAAGTTACAATCTCACACTGTATATATGTATATTCGTCAGGGTATAGAATATTCAGGGTGTCCAGAAAATACGTGTACAACGTTTGACGACAGACTCCTGACGTCAAAATAGGTCGATCTAAGCCTTAGTTTTATCCAAAATTGTCTCGTTTAACCGGCAGAGGGCGTCAAAAATTTGTAAAAATATTGGTTTTTCCTAAATTACGTGAAAACCTGCTAATCGATTTTAATGATTTTTAGTATGTAGACTAGTACTATAAAATGACGTTTTCTAGTAGTATAGTCACCGGCTGTAAATAAGTGGAAGTGTTATAAAAGTGATATAATACGTCAACATTTCTCCTCATTTTTTATATGAACGGCGGTATGACAACCCAGATATTTTTGTAGAGTGACTGGATGAATTTGGAAGCTATTTTACCTCTTTAATATTTTTCGTTGACTGAGCTGTTTTGCCAGAAGAAAATATTTACAATTACCTGCATACATCAATTATTAACAATAAAAATAAAACAAAGTACATCAAAGTTGAAAGTATGTATTGTAAGAAACTAAGTAAAACAAAAACATTACTTAAGCAAATGTGTAAAATGACCGCCATCTTGCTGAATACACTTATTACCACTCCTTAAAAAATGATATTTGACCCTATCTAATGTCTCGGGGTTATTAAAATGGTTGCCTGCATTTAAAATCCGCTGCAATAAATCATCGCGTGTGTTTACCGGAGTCTTGTAAACTTCTGTTTATATAGCGCCCCACAAAAGAAGTCACACATATTTAACTCAGGAGAACGTGGTGGCCATTTTACTGGTGCATCATTGCCCCTTCCAATCCATCGGTTGATGATGTAAGTATTGCCGAACGGCAACGGAAAAATGGGGCGGGGCACCATCATGCATATACCACATTTCCCTCCGAAGTAAAAGGGGCAAATTGTCCAGAAGAATTGGTAATGTGTCTTGCAAAAAATTTAAATAAATATTTCCATCTAAACTGTCTGGAATAACAATGGGACCAATAAGGTAGCGATCAATAATACCTGCCCAAATATTTAATTTAAATTGATGCTGATGATGTGCAACTTTAATGGCATGTGGATTTTCATTGGAATAAATATGTTCGTTGTGCAGATTGGTTACTCCAGATCTTGTAAAGCACGCCTCGTCAGTAAACATAATTGTTCTACAAAAATTTGGATCACGGATTCTTTTGTTTATAATAATTTGACAAAATGTAAGCCGCATGGGGGGATCAGTCGGTAAAAGTTCCTGGACTTTTTGCACGTGATAAGGATGTAACAACTGTTCTTTTAAAACCTTATTGACAATCGTTTTAGGAACATGTAACTTACGTTCTAAGCGATGGGTACTGGTACTTGGTTCTTCTTCAACTCTTTCCAGAATTATCTTTTCTGTTTCCATAGTTCGAGTTGTTCGCATACGACCCCTGCCTTCAAAGTTTTTCTCAAAGCTGCCCGTTTGCTGAAAATGACGCTCGATATTGGCAAATGTTTGATGGTTTTTATATTGGACGGTTAGGAAACCTCTCCATGTAAACCCTAACACTCTGACGCCCATTTCCTTGACAAAACCCGTATACCAGGAGCATGTCAACCTTCTCAGAGTTTGAGTTTGAGTAAATTTCATAGACTGGTGACAATTTGTCAATAATTGTCAAATTATTAAATGCCATAGCAACAAGGTTACTTAAAAAATTATTGTTACTGGTAATTTGATTTTAATATTATTACTAATAATACTAAATATTGTAAATATTTTCTTCCGGCAAAACAGCTCATTCAACGAAAAATATTAAAGAGGTAGCTTCCAAATACATCCAGTCACTCTACAAAAATATCTGGGTTGTCATAACGCCGTTCATATAAAAAATGAGGAGAAATGTTGACGTATTATATCACTTTTATAACACTTCCACTTATTTACAGCCGGTGAATGTACTACTAAAAAACGTCATTTTATAGTATTAGTCTACATACTAAAAATCATTAAAATCGATTAGCAGGTTTTCACGTAATTTAGGAAAAACCAATATTTTTACAAATTTTTGACGCCCTCTGCCGGTTAAACGAGACAATTTTGGATAAAACTAAGGCTTAGATCGACCTATTTTGACGTCAGGAGTCTGTCGTCAAACGTTGTACACGTATTTTCTGGACACCCTGTATAGCTACGCAATAGCTATATATTACGTGGCCAGGGTTGGGAAATAATAAAATTGTAAATATCATGCACTTTAAAAATAGTCAACAAAAAACTAGAGTTGCCGTTTAAAAAATTTATCGATATCGCCATAATATCTCTAATTTGGGACACACTGTATCAATAAATTTTTTATAAAATAAAACCGCAACTTAAATAATTGTTAATTACCGTGCCTAAGCATTTTTCAAAAAACAATTGTACTGAATTTACTGAATTTATATAAGTACCGGGTGGCCAAATAAGAATGGACGCCGGCCATATCTTGGAAATCGTTTGTCATAAAGTTTTGAAAAAATCAAAAAACTCCTTATAAAATCGACCAAGAGAAATCGCTGGAAATTATTTTTAAGTTCCTAAACCACCTATGACTAAGAAGATTATCGGATTTTTATAGATAATATGCCAAAAAAAGTTATAATAAAAGTTCGATATGTTATTTGTAGGAATATATGGAATAACTTTGCTATAATACATTTTGTTCTAATTCTCAAAATAAATCGAGGTGAGGTGGGGGAACCTCCTTGGAAAGAAATACTTATAACTCCAGTTTGCCTTAACCGAATTTGATAAACTTAGTCTCGTTTTAAAGATATTATCCCAAAGTAACATACAAAATTATGTGTGACTATTTTTGGTTATATCCGTCGCCGCTGGAGGGCGTTATTTGCACAATCACAATATTTTTGAAATATTTATTTAAATAAAAAATAGATTTAAACAGAACGAAAGTGGTGAAAACAGCATGTCGATATCTGGAAGGAATAAATAAAATTATTAACTAAACTTAACAAGTTTAAAAAATTATACAAACCAATTTAAAATATAATAACCACCGCCTAGTTAATGTCCACCTAAATGCTCAAAATGTCTTCCATCATTTGCTACACAGCTAATTAATTTTTTCCGCGTTCCAGACAAGGCAGACCCGAGTTCAGCTCGAGGAATGCTAATGCTATTTATAGCATTTCTAATCCTATTTACCATATTTATCTACCATGGTGGTAGGGCTTGTTTGGAAAACTAAATCTTTTAATCTTCCCCATAAATAAAAATCCAAGCAAGTTAGGTCTGGTAGCCATGGAAATAAGCTTCCCCTACCAATCCATCTATTTGGAAACTGCCGATCCAAAAACTCCCTTACAGTTACAGCATACTGCGCTGGGCAGCCATCATGCTGGAAATACATCTTTTGGCATGTTTGTAGCGTTCCATTTTCAAGTAAACCAGGTAATATATTGGTTAAAAAATTTATACAGTATGTCTCTGTAAGTTTGCATCATATGGAAAACTTTTTTATTATTCATTTTACAAAAAAAAGTTATTCTTCATAAAAACCTCTGCATGGTCTAAAACCTAAAATGCAACCATCAAATATCGAAATTTTCCAGTCATCTACGAGGTTTGTCAAAAAATGTGAATTTTTCCTAAGAATGTAAATTTTTCCCAAGAGTAAAGTACCTTTATTTTTGACATTATCAAAAATTGTTATTAAAAAAAGTTGATCAGAACTAAAAACCACGTCTAAATATGCAATACCACGCATTAAATTAATTAAATAATTAAAAAAATTAAATAATTAATAATAAATTAATAAAATAATTTTTCAACATAAATGCGTATAATTGCATGTTTAGACGTGGTTTTTAGTTCTGATCAACTTTTTTTAATAACAATTTTTGATAATGTCAAAAATAAAGGTACTTTACTCTTGGGAAAAATTTACATTCTTTGGAAAAATTCACATTTTTTGACAAACCTCGTATATGAGTGGAAATTTTCGATATTTGATGGTTGCATTTTAGGTTTTAGACCATGCAGAGCTTTTTATGAAGAATAACTTTTTTTCGTAAAATGAATAATAAAAAAGTTTTCCATATGATGCAAACTTACGGAGACATACTGTATATACGCAACCATGTAGGTACCACCCTGTATAGAGTACAACATGGTGGAAAGTCTTGCGTTGTAAAATTGCTAACATCCCGTTACCAGATTAAACTCTTAAAACCGGTTTTACATTATTAAAAAATAGGTAACATAAAAATAAAATAAAAAGCAGTCTATTCAAAAAAGGTTATTTAATGTTATTTCAGTTATATCAGTCTTAAATGGGTCACGTGCATATTTTCAAAAAGGCATACATAACAGATGAAATAAATGCTGCCCAAACATTTTCCCAGGATTATTTATTACCCTGGTTGACTTTTATAATACGAATAAGGGAGCAAATGGTTTCAATAAGGGCACATAAACTTTACGAGCTTGGCTTAGTAACCATAACACTTTTATATGGTTGACCGCAGCGTCGTTATGGCTATTTTAAGATAAAAGGGTTATTACATTTTTTGCTTAGTTTAATAAGCATAAGTAAACTTCGCAAATGGGTACTCTATTATTTATCTGTTATATTATTTTTGTTAAATGCTCATCATCGCGTATTATATACAAACATAATTTTGCCTTCTGCCCTCGCAGAATTTTTCTAAATTGGGATTCACTTCAGTGTAAAGATCTTTTTAAACTCATCCTTAGAATGTATTTTAACACGCTTATTAGCTTCACCTGTATGTATGTTTGTTTGTTGGTTTGTTTGTAACCGATTTCTTTGAACCCGATTTTGACCCACTTTAAACGGTCAGATTTAATTTAAATTTTGTAGACTTATCAAGAACCGCTGACAATACAATAATCTAATACGCAAAAAATTCTCTTGTCAAATTTTGACAGCTGTCAGGTATAAAACGAAGATGCGATTTTGACGAAACAAATTTTGGGGTCGTATAGTATTCGATGCGGAGACTTCGGGAAAAATAAGCAAAAAATTCTCCTGTCAAAATTTGACATCTGTCAATATGTCAAATCGTTAAAACAATGATATTAATGAAAAAACTATACGGTCGTATGTACATTGACGGTGAAAAGTTGAAAAAGTACGCAAAAAATTCTCTTGTCAAAATTTGACACCTATCAATATGTCAGAATTTTCAAAAATTTGCAAATATCGTTCTTTTCTTATAATTCGGCATAAACGATCGGGTTTGTTCGGGTTTGCATGTATGTTTGTTTGCAACCGACTTCTTTGAACCCGAGTTTGACCCACTTTAAACGGTCAGATTTAGTTTAAATTTTGTAGACTTACAAGAACCGCTGACAGTACTATAATACAATACTATCTATGCAATACAATCTATTAATCTAGCTCAATCTACTCAAAAAAAATTTTTTCTTAACAATCACTCAAACTAAAAAATGAAAAATAAATAGTTTAAGAAAAATAAAAAACACGCTTTAATAAATTAATCCGACCAAAAAGCGGAAAATAAATATAGTTTAAAATAATTCTTGAAATTCCTAATATAGGCAGAAAATAATAATGAACGATAAATATTAGTATTATTGTGAAAAAAGCGAGAAGTGCTCGATATACGAAAAATATAGCACAAAGCGCCCCACGCTTTTTTCACAATAATACTAATGTTTATCGTTCATTATTATTTTCTGCCTATACCTATTAAGAATTTCAAGAATTATTTTAAACTATATTTATTTTCCGCTTTTTAGCCTGATTAATTATTAAAGCGTGTTTTATAGTTTTTTAAACTGTTTTATGTTTCGTGCTACAACGTTTATTCATATAGGTACGTAAATAATCCGTTTAATTTATACTGTTTAAATTTATAAAATTTTCCGTCGGGATAATACTTTTCATAATTATCCGACACGTCCTTTAGTACTGCTAAGCAGCGTTGCAAGTTAGAAACGAGTACAGTGCCTCCAGGAGGCCGCGGCGCAAGACTGAGAAGCGCAAGGTACCACGAGACGATCAATCATCGCGTCGTACCACGGGGCCTATTTAATCTCGGGAGCTCCGTAATTTTCAGCAGAACCTCACGTTGTCACCCATCACTTCACCGTTCCAGCAGCGATTCGCAACCCCACCGAAGCCGAGGATAACCGATCCCCTTCCTAGTAAGAATCTGCATCAATCTGACGTTTCCCCGAGTCTCCTTCATTGTATACTTTTATAAAGCAGAGTAGTGTGGGATTCAACCCTGATGGGGCTGTCTACCGACTAAACTCCCCGTGTTCCTGCGGTTTCCGCGCCATATGCGTATAAAGCATCAGACCACTCGATTAGTATTTCTGCTCTGCACGCCTAGTGCGTGCTTTGCTTCTTACTTCACCTAGACCTATATAGTATGGTGGAACGAAAAAACTTTTTTACTCCAAGTAGTGTGACATAGTTTTTAAAATATGCGCATTAGTAAACAAAAAAAAAGTGTCAAAAGTTGGCTGACAGATTTTAATATTCTGGGGTTCCTCAAAGCCCTTAAAATTTTTTGTATTGCCATGTTTAAAAAAAAACTAACTTCTTTAAAAATAGGAATGAGTAATGTTAACTTAAGAGTTATTGGTTTATTTTTATTATTCTGAATTTGAAGTTAATAAAAATATAATTTAAAATAAAACCTTTATTGTTGTTCCAATTGGCTGCACTTGAATAGCCTCAAAATGTTAAAATTTCGCTTTAAGATTTAAAAAGTAGTTTCCTACAACCTTAAACAGCATACTAAAATGTATGTAATGATTTATATCACAAAAATCAAAAACTAATAAAAAATTGGTTATGAGACTGAAATTTCTTATTTTATTAAATATGGCGTCCCTTTGAGGAACCTCAAGATACAGAGACACAAGTTATATTTTTCGTATACTTGGTTTTAATAGTAAGAAGCATATTTTTTTTAACTATGACGCAACGCTATTCAATTTTTTTTTATTTTCGTTAATTTTTATTCTTCTATCTATATTCGTTTATTTTTACTACTTTGTTTGTTTACAGCTTACTGTAATAGTGTTTGTGTAGGTGTTTGTGCTTCAGAAGAGGTACACGTGCGCATGCTTCACAGCTATGGAGAACCCACTGTTTTAGGAAGAGAACTTACAGTGCTGAACTAGTACTGGTGTTAGTGAAGGTGTGTGTATTGGTGCAGTGTTGTTTGATAGTAAGTTCTTGTGTGATAGGTGAATTTTATTCCAGTTCCAGTATATTACTTCTAGTTCCCTTTGTCTTTATTCCGGCAGCCAATTTTCTTTAAGCAATTATAATAGCTGATTCCTTGGGCGCTTATAGTAACCCTCATTTTCTCCTTGTCCTCCACTTATCTTCTTGATTCTCCATTGGGATGAGTTCCTTCTTTTTGAAAACCTTTGACTGCTTTCCTTTTCATGAATGTTGTTATTGTTTTCTCCACGACCATTACTGAATGCAATAATTCTAAAATCATTTTTGATAATAGAATGTAAAAATTCTCGCTCTTGAGTTGGAATATTTATTCTGAAACACTTGCTTCTTATGCGTTTTGCGTGTATTTTCATTCCATAACAAGATACTGAATGAATATTCTGTAATTGATATAAACGACATAGGTTGCCAGGAATTTCGAAACTGTCAGTGTCAGATAAAAATGGCCGCGTTGTAATAATTATTTTCAGATAAATTTTAGTGCAAGTAAAAAAATGAGTGAAAAATCGGATGAATCAGATATGGAACTGGATGGTCGTGGAGAAAATATAGTCTGCTTCTCGTTTAGAATGAAAATTCGATACCCGTGGTTCCTCACGCTCGGATCGAATTTTCATTCCAACCTCGTTACAGAATCTACTATTCTATTAAATATTTCTATGGATTTGTGCGTTTCTTTCAACCTTGGTGCCGCTACCGCTTTTCTTACATAATAATTTTTTTTGGTCTTCAGCCGTTTTACATATGTATTAGCGGCATTAGTATTAGGATAGAATCCACAAATGTTCGGCTTTCAATTATCTTGGAATATGTAAACTCTTGAGGACTGAAAATATTAAGTTGACACTAACCTTAGTCCTGTTGGCATAATATTCTAGTTTACTTATTTAAAATAATTTTTATTTTTTGCAAAACATCGCAGTGAAAGCCAAAGTCTTATTAACATAGAGATTTAAAGATTATTTTAAATTGCTCATAATTCTAAAACTAATGGATAGTGACATATTAAATATTTAGATAGGAAATTTGAAATTTAAAAGACTTCGGTAAATGTTTTGGTTTTTTAAAATATACTTTAGACGCTACTAAACAATCATATTCCATAACCTAAATTTTATTTATTTTTGTCAGTCTGTACTATCGGCAGGAGCATATTCTTTACGTGCTGCAAACACGAAATTTTTGAAAAATCGTTAATAACTCAAAAACTGTTAAATTTAAACATATTATATGTTACACATAATATTCTTAGAAGTGATCATCCAATCCAAAAATATCATAATATATAGGGTGTTCCATTTAAAAAAAAAGTATGTTTAATATACCCTGACTATTTGAGATACCCTGTGTAATTTGAAATAATTTTAAATTGTAGACCCAATGCCTCCCTATAACTTAATTTTTAAGAAATATTAAAAAGTTGAACAGTTTAGATTCTATGGAATCCTGCGGTGAGAGTGGGCCACCCGGTAGATTGGCACAATTTGAAAAACATGTTAGTTTTAAATTTACTGCTTTTGCTCTTGGGTATGTTTTTACATAAAAAATTAGTTTATAATTCATATCTCGAAAACGGTTAGAGATAGGCATCGATTCTTATTAACAAAAGTTACTTAGGTTTTAATAAGGTACTTATCCAAAAATGCTAAAATATGCAGGGCATTCTGTTTGAAATACCAAACTAATATATAACTTCCGGTATAACCGGAAGTGGTTCAAACGTGAAAGTATAATATTTTGAAAGTCAACAGTCAACGCCTGCTGCCAAATTTTAATAATAATACCCTTATTATTTGTTTCCGAGATCTACTAATAGGCCACTTAGCGTGAATGACAAACTAAAAATTTCACTGGAAAATATATGAATAAGTTCCTAATTCTACCACTAGGCGTATAGTCGCTATGCTATATGATACAAAATCCTTTATTTTTACTTCTTTCTTCGATAAATTGTAATTTAAAAAAATTACTTTTTATAATATCTGTACAACTATCCTCTATAAATTTTGAAAGAGTAGTTTTTTTGTAGTTACGATGGTAACGGTTATAACGGCTGTAACTTCGGTTTGCGTTAAACTAAATTAAGATACTAGGGCTTATTTTAAAATACTTCTACTAATTAAATAGTATTATAAATTAGTTTATGCGTTTAAAAAAAAAATTTCACGCCTCGATTTCTTAAGGAATATAAACCAAAGATGAATTCAATTTTACCCTATTTTATTAATCTCCACTTAGTAAAAATAACTCCAAAACAGGAGGTCGTTTCCTCTTGTCTTTTAAAAGTTATCGCACAAATAATGCGAGACTGTAATTCCGGCTTTTACAATTAATGTTTTGCTATTTTTATTTTATTAAAACGTTCAAATCCTACAAATTATGTATTTTATGCTTTTGTAAATTAATTATGGTATTTTATTATTTTAATTAAGTATTTATCTAAACATCTCAATGCTAAGCTTAGGCGGCTCATGGACAATTACGAAAAAAAAATATGATGTATGTACGTATGATATAAAACATATGTGTACATAACTAATCAATTTTTGAAAATATTTAGGTATAAAACTAACACAACGAATAATATAATTAATACTTAAGATTCGGACACACGCGCGCCACTCATGGGTACTTAATGGAATCGGGAGACCCACCCTTATGTGACCACTGCAACACGATCCTTACAGTACAGCACATTCTCACAGTGTGCCCCAAATATGCTGGAAGCAGGCAAACCAACCATATGCAAGCAGATCTCCAAGAAACTCTAGGTTCACCCAGTCAATATCAAAATGTGATAAAACTCTTAAAAGACATTAACATATACAATTCTGTATAATTTTGCGGAAGTAGTCCATTATCTCAAAGTGGACCTGTATAGATATAAGGAAAATAAACCCACAGTCGTCTCCACAAATACTTATATTAAAACAGTTAGATTAGCTTGGTGTACATGTTTCGGTACTAGGGAGTACCATCATCGGCACCGAAGGGCTAAAATAAATATAGAATGAATAGGAAGAGGAAGGAGAAGTCAGATTAACGTTGTTCTGGATGATGGCGCGCCGCCCATCCATATTGCGGTTTGAAACCTTACCTTTGTCATGGCGGGTTACTCGCCTTCTTGCCGACAACTGTGTTTTGTTCTTTTTACTATCGCCACTAGATGCCCGTTTCTTGCTCCAAGAACCACGTTTTACACTTTTGACGTCAGTTCCCATTATTATTGGGTACTTACTACTTTTACTTGACTTTGTTAGATGTCACTACTTTGACCTTTTGTATCCTCCGTTTGACTTTCAGTACAATCACAATCAGTTTGTTATTTGTTTACGATGTAGGGCAGAGGAAGAAAATTAATTCCTTTAGAATTTTATTTTACTTTCAACTTTTTAATCTGTTTTCGTCCAACCAATCAAAATGTCCTCGTCTTATTCAAGTTTTTAGTTTTTATTTTTTTAAATCTTTTACATTTCTTTTACATTGCTTGTATTAGTGGCATTTGGGGTAAGTACGTTAATCTGACTTCTGCTTCCTCTTTCTATTCATTCTATATTTATTTTAGCCCTTCGGTGCTGATGATGGTACTCCCTAGTACCGAAACATGTACACCAAGCTAATCTAACTGTTTTAATATAAGTATTTGTGAAGACGACTGTGGGTTTATTTTCCTTATATAATTCTATATAGGCTTTTTTTTTCTCACTTCTAATGTACCAAATTCTCACTAGGTGTTCACCTCTTATTGCATAAATTATAGTATGTATATTACAGTTTTGTAGACGTGCCAATGGCCACAAGAAGCCGAGGCACTATATTTAAATAAAATAAAAAAAATTAATACTATGAGAGTGTTTAGAATCACATTTTAAAAATTCATATTCGTACTTACAGCCACCTTTTGGAATGTCAAAAACTACTATAAATTTATTATCTTTGTTTTTATTATAGATTAGCGGGTCCCGCCCATATTTCGTAAATGTACCCAGTATATTGCCATTGGTTTTGCAACCAGGCTATTGAAAAGTGAGGCCTCAATGTAACTTGTTACAGGGATAGTGAGCATGCACAATATAGTATAAACAGCAAATTTCAATCAGCTGTTGCTTAGATAGAAACAGAACCGGTCATTCATTATTTTCACTTTATGTCTTGTAATGTTTGTATAATTTTTTAGTGTTGTATTGTCTAGTGTATAATAGCGCCTTCTAATTTGTAACGCTTATAAAGGTAAATAAAAATTTTAGAGTTTCAGATTTTTCTTTACATATGTGGGCATTATTTGATTTACCGATAAATGGGTTTTAAATTGGATTCATTGTTATTTGAGTGGGACTACGCAACGTATCAGCGTAGATATAGGAATTTCAGACATTAAAGCAATTACTTTAGGTCTAGCTACACCAGAGTAGTGTTATTGGACCATTAGCTTTTCTTATTTTAATTCCCATACAGCATTTTTCCGACATCGGACCAATATTGTACTATTTGCAACGTTATATTAGGTATAAATATCTGTTATTCCGGCTATCGCGTTTACGCTGATGATGCTCAATTATATCACTCATTTTAAGAACTGCAAAACCAGAGGTCGTTTTGAGTCGAGTCTAACGAGAATTAAATATAACGGAGGATCTAATTAACACAGATTCAAATAATTTTTTTGAACTAGCGGGGGATCATCACCTCAAAACTTAACCCTAGAAAATCATCAGTTATTTTATTTGTAAACGAAAATCAAGTTATACACCGGCGTATACAAGGGGGGGGGGGGGGGGGGGGTAATGGGGGTAATTACACCCCCAAGATTACTTAAGCGTTGTTTAATTTTTGTCCTTACTCCTTAAAGTTGCTATTATCTAGTATCCTAGCCGGGCACGTAGCTAGGGGGGGAGGGTACAAAGCCCCCCTTCCCACCGAAACTCGAGCTCTGATTTCGGCAACATAGGCGACACATTAAACATTTCCTACACTATTACATTTTCTTCACCTCAATTATTACCGGGTTTGTTTTTGTGCTATTCTTGAGGATTTTATGTAGTGTTTTTAATTTTTCCAACTTGAAAACCAAGCACCATGATTCAAAAAAGGGCGTGGCACCCAAAAAATTTTCGCCTGCGGGGCATTTTTTTGCGCCTTTGGCGCGATCCCGATGCGCCCCCCCGGGAAGAAATCCTGGCTACGGGCCTGATCCTAGCCGATCGATTACCCCCCCCCCCCAGACACATGAGCTGGATACGCCATTGCCTAGTTAAAAGAAATATTATAAATCTAAAAGTAAATAACGTAACTTTACCCTTCACTAATATACAAGTAAGAGCTTGGGACTATTGCTTCATTTTAATTTGTATTTTAAAGAACATGTTAATGCTAAATTACGGATTGCGTATTGCTCTCTCAAGTAACCCGGAAACTCTTATGTGACTTTGGTATTGTCACAGTTTAACCACTGCAGGGGAGTTTACATGCCTTGCTTAGATGCTGCGGACCGTTTTAGGATTCAAAAGGTTCAAAAAATCAAAAAAGGTCGTGTTTAAAACTGATTTATGATGTTACCTTTTCAAATTCTGTATCTTTCATCAAGCTGCTAATCTGCGGCCCTACAAAAATTCCCTCCTTTAATTTTGCCTCTGACAGAGCCGGAAATGTTTTACACAAATATTTAAAACAATATCCTTCTTTGTTTAATGTCTTAACAAATTGTTTCATACGTCCAAGTTTTATGTGAAGTGGTGGAAGTAAAACTTTTTGAGGGTCAATAAGACTTTCGCGAATTACATTTTTGTTTCCAGGTGTTAAAGTCTCTCTTTGTGACCAGTATCTTTTTATCTAATGCTGTTCTCGCTAGCTAGACCACTCGCACAGGAAACATGGAAGTTTGGTAAATCCAGACTGCTGACCTAAGAGAAGACTTAAAATGTTTAGATCTTCACACACTTCCCAGTTGTGATTTTCATATTGTATTCTTAAAAGTAATTCATCTAAATTTTCATAGTTTTCCTTTAACTTAACTCTATGGCCGACCGAAACAGAAGCAAAAACATTGTCATTATGTAAAAAAACAGCTTTAAAGCTCCTTTTTACAGTCGATAAAAATTCTCCAGTCGGAAGGTGTGTAGCACCACAGAAAATCATTTTTTATTCATCAATCATTTAAAATTTGAAGTACTACATTCATTTTAAAATGTATTAAAAAGCCTATTATAAGTTTTTTTTATATTTTTTCGGAAAAAAAAATCTGTGGGTGATAGAGACCAATTATTGTATTTTAATTAGTTATTTCTATATAAAAACTAAGCTCAACAAACAAAATCACGTCATCACAAATTTCATGCAGGCCTGTGTAATCACAGGTGTAACTTGAAACTTATATGGAGTTGAAGGCTCCAAACGTTACTTAACAATAATATCTTAGAAAACAATAAAAATAAAGTGTATTTTACTTAATACTATCCCATTTATATTTTTAACGTTAAATATTACATTACTTATCTGTCCTTAATTTTTTGTTATTATCTTAACTAACCAAGAAACGATAAATTTTTGACGAAAAAAAATCTTGCTCTCGCTTTTTATCTACTTTTATTTGTTTAACATTTAACACCTAATGCAAGGGTAAAATTATTATGAAAATCGGTCCAATTACCCCGGAGTAATCAGCGTACATATTATTGTCAAAAACATACATTCGGCTGGAATTGAGAACCTCATATTTTATTGTGTGGTAAAAATGCTTAAATCCTTAAAAATTCCAATAAAATACGATATGCGGCAACACCACGACATCACATCAGTGAATTTGAGACATCTGTTGCCAAGGCGCTGCATTTATAACTATCGATTTAGGAACAACTCCACAATGGCGGCCAAACCATCTCCAATACAGTCTAAAACAGGGTTGTCAAGTTTTCTCGAAGATCCGCTATTCTTATAGTTTTTGATATGCCATGTAGGTTTTTTTTATTATTTACAGTACTAAAAGAGTGTTATGTTAAATAGTTGACTATATAAAATGTCAGTTAAGCAAAATAATTAAGACTTAAAAAACAGTAATAGATAACTAGTTTGAATTTTGATTAGGTTAGTTTTATATTTAAAACAGATGGTCGTCCACAACCGAATTTATTAATTACACAAACAGGTAAGGACAAAAATAAGGAAGTATACTATATAATTTTTTTATTAGGTAACAAAAAGTGTTAGTAGGCGAAAAATACGTTTATGGGCATGGCATCTAAATACTTCTCGCCTTCGACGATTGGCCTGCTTTTCGTATTTGCTTAAAATACCAAATGATTCTTTATTTAAAATAGTTACGAGTCGCCACTGCCTAATTTAATCCCCAAAATCCGAAAATATGGGATGCATTTTTGAAAAAGAAAAAAATTGTCTTGCTTTTTTGAGTCACCCTATATAGTCAAAAATAATTTTGCATTGTAGGCGATTTATTATATATCTATATCCCTCGCCTATCGTTTAAACCACAGCTATTCTATATTGTCGAATTAGCAGCACTTAATGACCACTAAACCCTATATTAGGGTTCGTTGAAAATACCTGAGGTGTTATCTTATATGCACACTATTGCTAAACTAATAAGCTATGCAAATCCAAACTATACCCTGTTTTTAACCCGGTAATGTCAAACCCGTCAAATATAGAATATTGTTATTAAGCTAAGAGATAGACAGACAGAGCTATAAACTGACGGAACGGGAAAACATGGTTTTTCGTTATTTCGGAATCCTAAAACGTCTACAGTGTGTCTAAGGTCCGCATTATATGGGTTTTTTCTTATTAATAGCTTTATTCGAAATTTGACTTTGGCATCAAGTTCTGCTTCGATTGAGATGAAAATTAAGCAAAAAAGAGTAGTCACGTGATTCGCATTATCTGCCAAATTTTAATTTTTTTCAAAAAATAATTCAAAAGTGGGATTATTTCTGAAAATATCGAAAAGTTTTTTAATTGTAGTTTCTAGCCCACATGCAAAGTTTCAGCTGCATAAAATAATTTTGATTTTTTACCCACCACTAAAATTTATTTTCCACTTAATGAACACTTTACTGATGACACTGTGTTCTTTTTCGTCTTAATATTAAGTTGTATTACTTTCAGACACAAATTACGTTTTCAAAAATACTTATTTTATGAAGTTACCTTATACAGGGTCAAAAACAAATAAACTTTGCATCACATGCGACCAAATTTTAATAGCCCAATTTTGATTTTGTAGAAAAACACACATTTAATTAATATGGCGCTACTTTAAAGAAAATGCATCTGAAATAAAGCATTATCAAAACTAAGAAGTTTTATGTAGGTTGCGTTGAGTCTTATTTTCCAAAAGTGGTGCAATTTACAAAATATGGGTAAAAAATGAAAATTATCTTATGCTGCTTAAATTTTGCATGTGGTCTAGAAACTGCATTAAAAAAACTTTTTCTAATAACTTTTTACGATACTTTCAGAAATAACCCCACTTTTGAATTATTTTCTGGAAAAAATTAAAATTTGACAGATCATGCGAATCACGTGATTAATATTTTTTTGCTTAATTTTTTATCTCGATCGAAGCAGAACTTGATGCCAAAGTCAAATTTCGAATAAAGCTATTAATAAAAAAAAATCCCATAGGATGCTGACTTTACTGGTCACACTGTATATTTGTGATAATATCTAAATTTTTTTGCGATTAGAATATTATCTTGCGAGGAATATAAAAAAAGTTCTGACCAATCCAACAAACTCTTGCTGTGCGTTCTTACCTTTTTACGTGTTTTAGGTTAACGTCAAAAAAGTTTTTTACGACAAAAAAAAACGTTAAAAATGTATTAAATGAACGCAATAAATAAAAAATATAAGAAATATGTTCCAGAACTTGCTAAACCACTTATAAACGTGCGTAATAATAAGTCAGTTCACGTTTATATCGATTGATTCGCCCAATAAAAATAAGCTTGGCTTGCCAAAAAATATGATATATCAGCAAATCTTTTGTTCGTTAAAGGTTAAAGAAAATTAAGTAAAATGAAACGTGTTTTAGTTGAGAGTGACCTTATCCAAACTTTTATAAGTAATTCGTAAAATAAAAGTTGGTAGATTCGAGTTTGTGCCTCATATAGTTTACCTTACATTTTCTTAAACTGTATTTATTGTTGAACAGTGAATGTCAGAAAGTAGACAAATTTTTAAAATTCGTATCGTAAATTGGTTTTTCTCAAATATCTTAAAAATACGTTTATTTGAAGAGTGATACTTATAATCTACTATATTTTTACAAAACGTTTGTAATTTAACCATTATTACCATTAATTATTCTTACAGAGAATCGAATTTCATCCAATGAATCTCTAAAAAAAGGAATTTCAAGTAATTGTTTGTTCTTATTAATTTTTACATGCAATAATTAATTAGTTAACTATGTGAAATGAAAAATACGTAAAATAATTCGATAGTGCGCGCCACAACCCAAAGAAAGTTCCAAATATTACTGAATCTCTGTCCAGGTGATTGCGTGAAACTGGCAGCTTAAATAATAATCCACTATCTTTAACCTCGTCATGCGTTGGTCACGTCGACAAAACTGATTGAGCTATTGTCTTTATTTCGGGCAAGTAAACAATTTATTATTATCTTATGAAATGCAAATATAAGTTCATGTTGGCCAAAACAGTATCCTTAAGAAAAATAGAAAATGTTAAGATTATTAAACTAATTGCTTTTTTTTATTATTAAATTAATATTATTTGAGATTATTCCAGTATCTAAACACAAACATGTACACTGCACCAAAAACCTTCACAGTAAGCAGTACACAAAGAAAATAATAAGATAAAACCGAAACCTAGGTATACCGGTACCTAGGTCTAGGTAAAGTACGAAGCAAAGTTCGAACTAAGCGTGTAAAGCGGAAATACTAATCAAGTGGTCTGAAGGTTTATACGCCTAAAGCGCGGAGACCGCAGGAACACGGGGAGTTTAGTCGGTAGGCAGCCCCATCATGGTTAAATCCGACACTACTCTGCTTCTCTCAGGGTGCCAGTCTTTAGAAGATTTTCCTTGAGAAAAAAAGTACCTTAATTTTATAAAATAAACTTTAAACATATATGACTTACGTAAGGTACGTAGACCCAAATACGGTTTTTATAGAATTTGTTGGTTATGATACAGTTACATTCCTAAACTCGTATGTAGGCTACCATAAACTTAAAAGCTTCAGTTTAGCCAGGGATTAAATTTTTCTGTCAATGGAAACCCTACTTTAACAGTTTTGGGCTTACCTACGTAAGGTACGTAGACCCAAAAGGGGATTTTATGGAATTTGTTTGTTAAAATGCAATTTATTGATACGGTTACATTTCTAAACTTGTATGTAGGCTAATTTAATGTTAAAAACTTTATTTTATTGTCATACAAACAATAATAATAATAATAATAATAATAATAATAATAATAATAATGGTGGGCCCGTGTTTCCCTGGGTTGAAACTTGATGCTTCCTTTTCGGGAAATTTAAACACAAGTTATATTAAGTGGACTGTATTACTACTTTTTTATAAAAAGAAATTATAAGAGTAAAAACATGACGTTCTTCATGCCACGTCTTGTCAAGTAGTTGTCTTTTCTGTTGCGCAGCAACAAAAGCTTTGTTGCCTCAACTCACATATTTTTAGTTATATGAAGATAAAACTTAACATATCGCCCCCCTTGAAAGGATAAGGCTTTCAAAACAAAACATTCAAAATTAAAACTTTATAAAGAATATTAGAACACTAAAATAGTTCATTAATTACTGTGTCCTCTTTCTTTAGCTTATTGGTAACAATGACAGTTTTGACACAGCTCGTTTTAGAACACCACCCTTTGTCTTAACGCTGACCACACGAACTGCTAAGTCCCTTCCTGGATGGATTTCGATTATTCTACCCAAGGGCCAAACCATAGGAGGAACGTTGTCTTCTTTAATTAATACTAAGGAGCCGATATGCATCTTAGGATCGTTGTCGAACTGCCATTTGGTTCGGGTTTGAACCTGGTGCAAGTATTCCTTAGCCCATCGCTTCCAGAAATGTTGCCTGATAAGTTGAAGATGGCGATATCGATTGACAAAGTTAATTTTGGAGTTGGTTAAATCCCTTTCTGGTATGGTTGTTAATTGTGTGCCAATTAAGAAATGTGCCGGTGTGATTACTTCAAGGTCATTAGGATCGGTTGTGAGAGGAATCATAGGCCTAGAATTTAAAATTGCCTCGATTTGGGTTGTCAGGGTATAAAATTCTTCATAATGCAAGTGAGTGCCATTTAATACACGTTTTAAGTGGTGCTTACACGACTTAACCGCCGCCTCATGTAAGCCTCCAAAGTGAGGTGATCTGGCTGGCATGAAGTGCCAATTAATTTTTGAATGTGTTAAATAATTCTTGAATTCACTATCTTTAATTAATTTTTGCAGCGACATCAGTTCATTGTTACAACCCACGAAATTTGTTGCATTATCTGAATAGATATCCGTGCAAAAACCTCGCCGTGACACGAATCTTTTTAACAGACTCAGAAACCCTTCACTCGTTAAGTCTGATATGACTTCGATGTGAACGGCCTTTGTTCCAAGACATACAAAAATACACACATAACCCTTTATTAATTTGTTACTTCGAGTTTTGCTAGATTTAAGTTCAAACGGTCCCGCGTAATCTACAGCAACAGATAAAAAAGGGCGTGAGGGTGTAATACGAGCCTTAGGTAATTCACCCATTTTAGGAATTACACTAATATGTGGACTAGCCCTAAAACATTTTATACATTTTTTAATATATAATTTTACCGAGTTTTTGCCATTAATAGGCCAATATTTTTGTCTAATGTGTGACAATGTACATTGTACACCAGAGTGAATAGTTCGTTTATGATTAAAATCAATGATTAAATTGGTAAATGGATGTTTTGCCGGTAAAACTATTTGATGTTTTATATCATAATTGTAGTTTGACAATTTTAATCTGCCACCGAGTCTAATTATATCGTTTGCGTCTAGAAAAGGACATAATGCCCTTAGTTTACTTTTACGAGAAATGGAATTTTTTGTCTTTAAACTGTGAATTTCATTAAAAAATGAACCTTGCTGCACTATTTTTAGTAAAGTTATGGTGCTGTTTTCAATTTCTGAAATAGTTAATTCTCCGATTTGTCTATTTTGTTTAAGTGTCTTTAAATTATTAATAAATCTTAGGCAATACGCAGTAACATTTATTAATCGAGTTAACGTATCGAACTTATTAAACATATCTAAATTTTCGTGATTTGATTCTTGTAGCACAAAGGCATTAGTTTTAAATTCAGGCATTTCCGTCTTTGAACGTGAGAAATTCGCTATATTACAGTTTTCAGGCCAATCGTTGAGGTGCACTAAAAACTGTGGACCATGAAGCCATAACTCTGAATTAATTAAATCTTTAAGATTAGCTCCGCGAGATATTATATCAGCAGGATTATTTTGAGAAGAAATATAATTCCAATCATTAATTTCTGTTATTTGTTGAATTTCTGCTGTCCGATTTGCGATAAAAGTCTTCCATGTTTTTGGTTCATTGGCAATCCAACATAAAACAATAGTAGAGTCTGTCCAGAACATGGTACGGTTAAAATTGATGTTTAAAGCTTCTTTACATTTTATAAATAATCTGGCAAGTAATAATGCGCCCAATAATTCTAATCGCGGCAGGGATAAAGATTTTAATGGACTTACTCGTGATTTAGCACAAACTAAATAACTTTTAATTTGATCATTTTCATCCAATGAACGCAAATAAATGCAACATCCATAAGCTTGTTCGCTGGCGTCGCAAAATCCATGCAATTCGATAAATTTCGGCCTTTTGATTAATATATGACGTGGTACGCGTATTGATTTTACTTGAGATAATTCGGTTTTTAAATTTGACCATTCTAATAGTAAATTTTCGGGAACATTATCGTCCCAATCGATATTTAACTGCCATAACCTTTGTATAATTAGTTTAGCTCTTATAGATAAAGGACCTAAAATGCCAAGAGGATCAAAAATTTTGGCAATGAATGACAGTATTATTCTTTTTGTTGTTTTATTATTTTCTGTTGACATATTTTGATAATTATACTCAAATTCATCAAGACTCGGTATCCAAGATACGCCTAAAGTTTTTACGCTGAAATCATCCGAGATTGTATATTCCTTATTTTGTTCAGTGCTCGAGCTAATTTGTACAATATTAGGGTCATTTGATTGCAATTTTCGAAGATCAAAGCCGTAACTGGATAAAATTTGACATATATTCGTTTTTAATTCAGCAAGCAATTGACTACTGTCGGCACCCGTTAACAAATCGTCTACGTAAAAGTCAGAACCTATTATGTCACTTTCGACAGGCCATTTATCAAAATTGTCAATCGCTATTTGTCGTAAACAACGTGTTGATAAGAATGATGCCGATGCTGTACCATAAGTTACGGTATTAAGCTGAAAATATTTAACTTCCTCATTTGGACTGTTTCGCCAAACAATTCTTTGCAAGTTTCGCTCATTTTCGTCTATCAATATTTGTCGATACATTTTTGCCAGGTCGCCTATTAAAACAAAATTATGTTTACGAAATCTAATTAAAATAGAAAACAAGTCGTTTTGTATTGTTGGGCCAACCTTTAAAACATTATTCAATGAAATATTACTGGATGTTTTACATGCCGCATCGAAAACAACTCTAAGCTTAGTTGTTGTACTTTCAGGTTTCTCAACATAGTGATGGGGTATATAATAAATTGGTGTTTTCGAAGGAGCATCACGTGATATTTCTGACATGTACCCAAGCTGTAAATATTCCTGCATAAAATGTTTGTAAGACATTTCAATTTTAGAATTTTTAGCTAAACGCCTTTCGATAGAATATAACCTATTAAGCGCTGTTTGTTCGGAGTCACCTAACTGATTAAAATTATTTTTTAAAGGAAGCTTAACAACGAATCTTCCGTCTTTATTTCGAGTTGTGGATTCAATAAAATGATTTTCGCATTCGAGTTCTTCTTTATTCATAACAGATTGAGGCCTTGGATCAACCTCTTCTACCAACCAAAATTTCTCGATATTTTGGTTTAATGAATTTTTTATAAAAAAACAATTTGATAACATAACATCTGATTTTCCTTTATTACCATTACCGCATGGAATTTGACCTGCTACGATCCATCCCAACAAAGTTTTTTGTAAAATTGGTAGATTTTTACCTAATTTTATTTGACCTGTACATATAAGCTCGAAGAATATTTCGCAGCCCAAAAGCATATCTATTTCCGAAGGAATATTAAAGTCAGGATCTGCTAATGGTAGGTCAGATGGTATATTTAATTTAGAAATGTCAAAATATTTTTGCGGGCTTAGATCTGATATGTTAGGTAATACTAAAAATTTTAATTTTGTTCCAAAATTGCTATGTTTTGACTTAAAATTAACTTCAACGCGCTCTGAAATGTTTGTTTTTATTTGATTTATTCCGACCACTGGAATATGGATTTTTGATGAATTTAATTTTAATTTATTAACCATTGATGAGGTAATAAAATTAGATTGAGACGCGCAATCTAGTAATATTCTGCACGAAACAGGATTTTTATCCTTGTCATATGCTGTTACAATAGCCGTGGATAGTAAAATAAACTTATTTAAATCATTTTGACAAGTGATTGACATGATTGATTCAGAAAAATCAGCCCCTTTATTTTCTGTATTTATTAAATTGTTATTTTCAGTTTTTGTTATGAACGATTGACTACTACCCGGGTTTTGATTTGCTTGAATAATTGCTAATGAATTTGTATTTACAGGATTTGTGTTTTGGCCTGATTGATAATCGTACGATTGATGTAATAGAGTAGCATGATGTCGTTTACAGATTTTACAGCCAGCGGACTTACACTCTACGGTTTTATGTCCGTATCGCAAACAGTTTGTGCATAATCTTAATTTTTTTACTTCATTTGTACGATCTTGTATAGAAAGTTGTTTAAACTTATCACAAAAATAAATAAAGTGCTTATCATTGCAATAAGGACATTTTGGCTGATACTTATTATTATTATTATTTGTAGTCATGAATGACTTGGATTCATACGATCTTTTATTACCATATGAGTTAGAAATATTATTATTGGCAGGCACTGGTTTTGTGTCTAAAGCTTCCAAAATTTGGCAACGTTGGGATAAAAAAGTGTTAAAATCATCGATTTTTGGTGATGGCATATTTTTACAAAATACTTCCCACTCGCGCCTTGTATTATTGTCTAATTTTAAGACTATAATATAAATTAAAATGCTATTCCATTCTTTCACATTTTCTCCCATAGATTCAAGCGATCGGTAACTTTTAAAAAATGTGTTAACGAGACTGCGAAGTAACACATGTGATTCCTTTGCGATATTTGGTATATCTAATATGTCCTTGATATGCGAATTTATAATAATTTTTTTATTTTCATATCGTTTTTGTAGCAAGTCCCAGGCTATTTTATAATTTTCGTCTGTGGCCGATAAAGATGCAATAATATTTTTTGGCTCGCCCTTTAACGCACCTTCCAAATAAAAAAATTTAGTTACATCTGGTAATAAAGTGTTATCATGAATAATTGCTTTAAACATGTCCCTAAATTTCTCCCAGTCGCTATAATTTCCACTGAACTCCGGTATTTTTAACATAGGTAATTTCGTAGCTATGTTTGGCAACATCGCGCTACCATTAGACACGTCCGCGACCCTTCCCGCTTGTTTGTCGCGCCAATGATCGTCTAATAATTTTTGGGCCTGTACTAACGTATCAAAAAATTTATTTTCAAAACTTTCGCGTTCATCGTGTATTTCATTTTCGTTATAATTTTCGGGAAAATCACTTAATAATAATTCTTCATATTGAGTTTGTATGTCTCGGAATCGCGACAAAACTGATTTTATACTTTCAAAACGTATTTGTACTGATTCAATCGGTTGATTTTGAATATCAGTTTTATTTAAAAATGACTGAAAGCGTGTTAGCTCACCCTTTATTTGGGATCTGCTATTTTTTATTCGTTTTAAATCAAATTCAGGATTAGTATCGCCTACACTAGACATTTTCTACTGTTTTTATGAAACGTTTAATTCATAACTTTATATCGTGTATGATATTAAAGTACTTTGCACGAATATCCTATCAATATCGTGTTTAGTCATATAAAGTTTTAATTATAAATGTATCGGTGTAAACTTATACACTTGTTGGGTTGATGCAATGAAAGATTTGGCTACAATGCAATATTAAACAAATTTTCGTGTCAAAAACTACTGCACCCCATACAAAGCGAGATCCCCTATTTGCTTATCAAACTTTTCGTGAAATCGTTACTGATTATCGTGTAAACAACAGTTTAAACCGTGACCAAAAGATTATAGGTACTAAGTAGGTACGTGATTCCCGAAGGAATTGTTTGGTATTTCCAAAAAGGTTTTAACGTAAAAGACAAGATTATGCGAGATTCCCAAGGGAATTGCTTGGTATTTACACCCAAACTAACGTAAAAACGAGATTATACGAGATTCCCGGAGGAATTGCTTGGTATTTACACCCAAATTAACGTGAAAACGAGATTATACGAGATTCCCGGATGAATTGCTTGGTATTTACACCCAAATTAACGTGAAAACGAGATTATACGCGATCGTGGCAACTTTAAATTAGTCTAATCGGTTTGATAGACATTTATTTTAGGGATAAGGGAATAATTGGAAAGGACTGACCTTTTTTTGATTATAACCACACTCAAATGTCTGTCTATGCACACACAAAATCACAACGCCATGTTTTTCTTTTGGTGATTCAACTGCATTTTTGTCGCTGATGATCGGGCTTGAAGACCAATGGTGGGCCCGTGTTTCCCTGGGTTGAAACTTGATGCTTCCTTTTCGGGAAATTTAAACACAAGTTATATTAAGTGGACTGTATTACTACTTTTTTATAAAAAGAAATTATAAGAGTAAAAACATGACGTTCTTCATGCCACGTCTTGTCAAGTAGTTGTCTTTTCTGTTGCGCAGCAACAAAAGCTTTGTTGCCTCAACTTACATATTTTTAGTTATATGAAGATAAAACTTAACAAATAATAATAATAATAATAATAATAATAATAATAATAATAATAATAATAATAATAATAATAATAATAATAATAATAATAATAATAATAATAATAATAATAATAATAGTCTTTATTAAGAATATAAATTATAAATTACAATTCTTAAAGGGCGAAGTCTAGCTGATAAATATCAGCTACTCAACATTAACCCTTTTTAAACAAAATAAATTATTATTCACCGGCATCGGTGGCTCCGTGGTTAACGCGGTAGTCGCTGAGAACTCTAGGACGAGAGTTTGTGGGTTCGTATCCCACTGCCGGCAAACTGGTTCGAGCCCAGTGGATTTTAGTGGTATAAGTCTTGACGTGGGTCCAGCGTCGAGCAAAAATTAGGGAAGAGTGAAAAATGTATCATCCCCCAAAACCACCCCATTCACGCCGGTAACCAGGCCGGATGAGATCGGATATCTCGTGGGGTGGAGGGGGAAGGAACACACTCCCCAATCGGTAGGTCATAGAAAGCACGAAACCAAGGGTTGATAGCCCTTGGGGGGTGCTTCTAATGACTGAGGATCGTGGTTCGGAGTCCACGTTAAACCGTAGGTCCCCTCGGGAATGGCCCTGGCAGCGAACGAAGAGGAAAAAATTGGAAAAAAGCAAGCAAGCAATTATTATTATTGCGTAATCCGACAATATAATATATTATAGTAAATATAGTGAGTCACAAATTATATAACAAAAATAATAATAATAAAATGAGCCATAATAGTAATAATATGCACCGTTGGCACACATAATGTGCACCACAATACGTTCTAGTAAAAAACAGCAGTTCTAGATTTAGGTAGATAGGTAATTGAAACTGTCAATGAAAATCAAAATCACAGAAACTAGCCCTCAGCGTTAGGATTAACCTGCTTCGCCAGAAGTAAGTTTCTTATTCTATTACGAAACAACATTAAAGAGGGGCAAGTGAAGTAATTATTAAAAATATTAAAATATTTTACCGCGTTGTAGGTAAATCCTCGCTAAAAAATAGTTTTTTTATGTTGGGGCATCGTGAGTGTATTTGATCGAACTGAAACATTGTGAATATCTTTTCGAAAAACTAACTCAGATCTTAAGTACAAAGGCGTTGATGTTTTTAATAATTTGTATACAAATGTCAATAATAAAAGTTGAAATATATTGGCCATATTCAACCAATAATTGAGTTCACATATTATTAGCGAAATATGGTCATATTTTTTTAAATTAAATATAAATCTGCAGCAATTATTCTGCATTATTTGTAGATGTTGCTTGTCCTCTTGAGTTAAACAAGGATGATATAAGATAATACAATATGAATAATAATATTCAATAAAAATTTCACTTATGTAAGGTACGTAGACCCAGAAAATAGAATTACTCAGCCCCATCAGGGTTGAATCCGACACTACTCTGCTTCTCACAGGATGCCAGTCTTTAGAAGATTCTCTTCGAAAAAAAAAAAGTACCTAAATTATATAAAATAAACGATTCTAATTTAATTTACGCTAGTATTTTCTCTCTGTGTATAAAAATGTAGTTTAAAATAACCAAAATATCTTCTTTTTTCTATTCTGGAAGATACTTTGCTTTACTTTGAGATGACACCGATTAATTTATTGCCATTTTATTAGAGATCCCAGATGTCACTGATAAATTGAATTTGTATAAGCACTTCGAAAACTATAATAGTTGCAGTTCTGTTATTGTTGTCTTTATGATTACCAAAAAATAAAAATGATTAGTACCAGTAATTTACGGTGATTGCAAAATATTTTCTGTAACAATTAATGTCACGAAATATTCTGAAAATTCTTTTTCCTACGACCGTGCGTTTTAACCCATTTTTCCGCACGCATTTTAGTTTCAAAAGTGTCACTTTCCCGCACCAGTGCGGGAAAGTAAAACTATGCAAATTTTGACCTTATTAGATAGTATTTAACTCGGAAGTTAGAACTATTGTTACAATAGGTAAATAAGTATTTATGAAATCCGAAATAGTCCATCTAATAAAATCTACCTCTTTTCTGGCTTTTTGTTGTATTTTAAATTTTTTGAAAATATAAAATAATCAAGATATTTTTATATAACCCTGTACATTTCTTTAAAGACATGTCGATCGTTCGGAAGAAAAGGGTTACAACTTAAAAACTATGTTTTTACAGGAGACGCAATTTAAGATTTTTAGCAAATTTTAAACTTTATGTAATTATAAATAAAGGTAAATTCTTGATTTTTTTTCAAGTAGTCACATTAAAACAGTCCTAATTATGGGTATATCTTGTTTTTTCTTTAAGTTTCTCGACTTTTTTTATAAAAACACAGTTAACTCTTTTGAACTAAAAGTGAGGGTCTATTTAAAAGTTATTACAATAGCAATATTATTGCTGCTACCTCCTTAACAAATGACTGTGTAATTTCTTTTAGGCTTTTCTATAGTTTTTTTTTCCGATTTTGTTTCAATGGGTTATTAATTAATTTAAAAAAGTGCAAACAGGCGAGACAAAAAAATGATGTAACGTGATTAATCTAAAGGTATAGGTAGATTTAAAAAATAAAACACACTTTAGTTTTTAATACTAGTTTATTATTATAGTTACAGATTCCATTATTTATACTAAAACCGGTAAATTGAATGGGAATAAATTTAACCTAAAAGTTTTGTATAAACTAAAATTCAAGTTTAGTATTAAACAAAAACACGTTAAATTTAAAATAAAATTATAAATTATTGTAAAATAGTACATTGGAACGCACTTTTTCTTTTCAACTTAAGAAAGCAAGCCTTTTTTTGTCTTTTGTTATTCCTGGTTTCTTAAACGAAGGCATTATTTAAACCTATTATAATAATCCCCTCTATTTACATTTTTCTGCCAAGTCTGAGGATTTCTACTTCTTTTTTACCTTTTTTCTATGTGAGATTTATTATCTATTACCATTCTTTTTTTTTGTCTTCTCTTTTTCTTCGCCTGATGCTTTATCATCCGATTACGACTGATAGGACGGATCTTTAATGCTGTCAGCAGGGCCAAAAAGTTCATTTTCAGAAGATAATGTACTGCTTAATGAACAACACTGGATCTGCTGCAAGTGCTTAGCAGGTGTATTAGTTTGAACCTGATTTAAATCTCTATCTTATTCTTTACTGTCCGCTAAACTTTTAGGCATAATGCGTGTAGGTTAGCAAAAATGTTTGCGTTCGCTGTTTGTAAAACATACTCAGGGATATGCCACTTTGAGTTATACTGAGCTAAAATAATTGTTTAGTTTAAACCAAAATATTTTTAATAACTAAAAGTTTTAAAATACTAATTTTTAAATAATTTTTAAAGAAAACGGTTACATGTAATAATGAAACACTAAAATCATTAAAGAAATACCATGTAAAAGGATAGATTTCAAAATATAACAGATCATTAATTACAAATTTAGTTCAAAAGAGTTATAAAGCCAAATGACAAGGTTACAAAATGAAATGGTACATTATTCTTATATTTTATTTTAAAAGAAAAGTGTTACATTTTGGGATGTACTTGTGTTCTTTACATTGTGATACTTACCTTTAAATAAAAATTGCACTAAATCGAAATATAACTTTTTTAAAACAAACTTTTAATATGATCTACAGAACAGTTTACAACAAACTGAAATGTAACAGTATTCTTGGGAATAACCTAAAAATGTTGCAAAAAACCCCGTGTTACATCGTGCCATCTTTTGGCCACTGATCGAACTTTACTTAAAATTTATTTTTATCAGAAAGTAGGCATCTGCTTTAGTAGTAATACAAAGGAAAGTAGAAAATCGATTTTTTGGAGATGTAACCCTTTTCTTCCGAATGATCGATGTCATAAAACAACTATTAAACCAACCTGTGACAGGTGGTTTGATATCATTTGTTATGATTACCAAGCCGCAAGGGCGTCCATAGAGCATTTTACAGGGGGGGGGGGGGGGGCAAAAACTTAAACAATACTTTTTATATACAGTGTCACCAGTAAAGTCCGCATCATATGGGATTTTTTTTATTAATAGCTTTATTCAAAATTTGACTTTGGCATTAAGTTCTGCTTCGATCGAGATGAAAATTATGCAAAAAAATAGTAGTAACGTGATTCGCATTATCTGTCAAATTTTAATTTTTTTTAAAAAATATGTCAAAAGTGGGGTTATTTCTGAAAATATCAAAAAAAAAGTTATAGGGAAAATTTTTTTTTAATGCAGTTTCTAGCCCACATGCAAAATTTCAGCTGGATAAGATAATTTTTATTTTTTACCCATATTATGTAAATTGCACCACTTTTGCAAAATAACACTCAACGTAACCTACATAAAACTTCTTAGTTTTGGCAATGCTTTATTTTAGATAAATTTTCTTTAAACTAGCGTCATATTAAATGTGAGTTTTTCTACGAAATCAAAATTGGGCTATTAAAATTTGGTCGCATGGGATGCAAAGTTCATTTGTTATTGACCCTGTATAAGGCAACTTCATAAAATAAGTATTTTTGAAAACATAGTTTGTGTCTTAAAGTAATACACCTTAATATTAAAACAAAAAAGAACACAGTGTCATCAGTAAAGTGTTCATTAAGTGGAAAATAAATTTTTGCTTAACCCAACGGAAATTTTATCTATTTTCAACGATTTAATTTAAAATCTCTTTATTTTATTTTTTATTTTTATACTTTCAGTAGCAAACTAAGTTTTCAAAAATACGTAATTTATGAAGTAACCTTATACATACAGGGTCAAAAACAAATGAACTTTGCATCACATGCGACCAAATTTTAATAGCCCAATTTTGATTTTGTAGAAAAACACACATTTAATATGACGCTAGTTTAAAGAAAATTTATCTGAAATAAAGCATTGTTAAAACTAAGAAATTTTATGTATAAGTAGGTTGCGTTGAGTCTTATTTTGCAAAAGTGGTGCAATTTACAAAATATAAGTAAAAAATCAAAATGATCTTATCCAGCTGAAATTTTGCATGTGGGCTAGAAACTGCATTTAAAAAAATTATAACTTTTTTCGATATTTTCAGAAATAACCCCACTTTTGAATTATTTTTTGAAAAAAAATTAAAATTTGACAGATAATGCGAATCACGTTACTACTATTTTTTTGCTTAATTTTCATCTCGATCGAAGCAGAACTTGATGCCAAAGTCAAATTTCGACTAAAGATATTAATAAAAAAAATCCCATATGATGCGGACTTTACTGGTGACACTGTATAAGAATATTTATTTAACTTATGCCTAATGTATTAATTTATTGATATGTTTTTATTATGTAATTGTTGAGTTTAGTGATTTGTTGGTCAGCCCCATCAGGGTTGAATCCGACACTACTCTGCTTTTCACAGGGTCCCAGTCTTTAGAAGATTCTCTTCGAAAAAAAAAAGTACCTTAATTTTCATCTCGATCGAAGCAGAACTTGATGCCAAAGTCAAATTTCGAATAAAGATATTAATAAAAAAAATCCCATATGATGCGGACTTTACTGGTGACACTGTATAAGACTATTTATTTAACTTATGCCTAATGTATTAATGTATTAATTTATTAATATGTTTTTATTATGTAATTGTTGAGTTTAGTGATTTGTTGGTCTTCTAACTAACCACTGAACTATTCAATATTTATACTGAATTATGAAATAAAATAGTAATGTGGGCGCCTAGGGGGAGGCAAGTGCCCGTTTTGCTCCCCCCCCCCCTATGGACGCCTTTGCCAAGCCGTATCATTGTTGCTAAAACGCCAAATTTGTTTTAAAAAGCGAGGACTCCGAGAATCAGAAGAAAAACATATCGAATAAAATCCTTTCATCTACAAATGACTTACAACCGTTGCCGTCACCGTCACCGTCATTGTCATCTTTATGCGACCTACAATCGATGCCATCCCAATCGACGTCGTCTTTATGCACTTACCAGTTAAAACAAAATAACTCCATTGGACCGGCAATTTTAAATAATTTACAGAATGCAACAAATTGTGTTTTTAATATTAACAATCATAATAATTAGTAGCTTTTTAGTTAAAATTTTATATATTATAATATGTTGAAATAAAATAATTTTTGGAAAATAAGTGTGTATACTTTTTTGTATATCTATACGGTCGTAGAAAAAATAATGTTTCTAACTCAAGCGTAAAGTGTCTTTCCCGCCCTTGACCGCTTGCCCGAACTCCGCTCCGCGTCGTTCATGTCAACTGCAGTCGCGTGCGAGAACGTATCACTTTCCGCACTTGTTAGGAAAATAACTATTTCCGGGCTTTCTTAGGTACTTAAATCCATTTTCTTATTATTCGTTTTGGCTTTTGTTTATTTAATCAATTACTTAATAATGTTTGCGCAAAGTTATCTAAAATGATGTGTGCTTTTTTATAATTATTATTAATAAAACAATTAGTAACAATACAAACTTTATCTAAAAATACACTTTTTATTCCAGCAAATAAGTCATTTCCCAGCCAAATTAACTTAAAAACCAAAAAAATTGTCGAGTATTCACATGGGCCCACTGTAAATGTTTTTCTTTTATTTGAGCTTGACAGAAAAAAAATGAAAAATGGACTTTCCGTCCCTGACATAGGTAGCCCTAACCGGCTTTTTCTAACCGAAATTTGAAGAGGTCAGACAAAGGAAGTTGATTATTTATTTTTTGTCTTGTCTCATCGTTACCCTTCCTTAGTTAATATCAATAATGCGGTATATGTACGAAAAATATAGAAAAATTGGAGATATGGGAATAATTGACTTATAGAGCATGGCTGTAACCAGGGGTGGAGATGAACTACAAATTACTTCTATTTCTAAAAGGAGCCCAAAAATCAACTAAACCAATTAAACAGGACCACTTTTACACCGCTTAGAGAAAATGGCTTTTGGATAATTTTATATATAGATATATATATAGATCTTGAGGTCCCGAGTAAAAGTGTCCATGGCCATAATCCAATCCTATGGCTAGTTTTTGAGTTATGGACTTTTAAATATTGCGATTTCTTATTTTGAGATTTTCTGTATTGCCTGGAGTTTTCAGTTCTTTCTTACAAACTATAAACTTTTTTTGCTTCTTTATTGGTGAAAAATTAGGCCTTAAGTTTTTTTTATAAAAAAATGAAATATGTAAAGGATGGTAAATAATTTATAGGCGGATCAAATAATAATTAATAATATTATAATTATTATTATAAAAATCCAAAAAAATACCAATTTTTTTTTATTTTGAAAACAAACGGTTGGATTTTATTCATATTTTAATATAAGTAGTAACAAGGTATAGAGAAAAAAAGTGAGTATAGGTTGATATAAAATATATTGATGGTATTTTACTTATCAAAAGAATGACCTGAAAAAGGAATAGTAATAATGACGACTTTAATGTCTATGTTATAATTGATATACTTAGGTTAGGTTGGGTTAGAGTGGCAGACCTCTGGCATTGTCCAAACAGTCACACGTAGTCCTATAAGGACCGTTGTGGTACCACACATGTTTCGCGAACCTATTTGCATCAGCTTCCTGATGGTTAACGCGATCGTAGAAGAATCGTGACAGTTCATTCAAACCAGCCATTGCTGTTAATGAACTTAGTAAGTCGACCCAGTTGCAGGCTGCTCACTTCCTCTAGATCATTAAAAAATGGCTGGCCCAGTGCATTGAACCTTCTTCTAGCGAGGCTGGGCATTCACACAAGAAATGCTGAATGCTTTCCTCCTCTTATTCATCTCTGCAACTTCTACAGAAGTCGTTAGTTGGTATTTGCATACGTTCAGCGTGTCTACCGAACAGGCAATGTCCGGTGACTATGGCAGTGATGTTTCTTAGGTCCCTCCGACTGTGTTGTAATAACCCAGGGGGCCAGGGGCCACAATTGCCTGGAGATGCTACAAGTTGTAAGCCCTGTCCATCAGCATTGCGCAAGTTGTTTAGCTATTCGATCTATCTCTTCGTTGACTGATCCCAGTGGTCTAGCCACCGTATTCTCTGCTAGTTCGACAGACCTGATTGACTTAATTATTATCCAATACGTATAATTTTTTTTGGATAATAATAATAATTTTTTTAATACTTTCCAGTCTAAGATATACAGGGTAATCTAGTTGCAATGGTTTACAAAAAAAAAAACTTTTAAAAATAAGAAAATTAAAAAATTTATTTCTTTTACCAAATGACAAAATATTATTTTTTAAATTAGAAAATATTTTTTGGTAGAATTAAAATTAAAGTTAAAATAAAAAACTCCTGATATTTTACTTAAACTTTAAAACAATATATAAATTATAAGAAAAAACATTTTATTATGATTCTAAGGTAGTCTGAACAGGTCATGTACAAGAAGCAAGATAAAACGGTACCAAAAAATATTGTATAATTCAACGATATTATTCTATTGTCACTTGATAAAAGAAACCACTTCTTTAATTTTCCTATTTTTGGAAGTTTTTACTTGTGTGAATCATTGTAACTGAATCGCTCTAAATATTTTAAATTAGAATTTGCTAAAAAATAATTATTGTTATTGCAATAAAGACTAGTGTAATTTCCACGTAATATTTATTTTATAACCCCACGCGTTTTGCTACACTGTAGCTTTATCAAGGGATTATTTAACTCGATTTAAATAATGTCCATAATAATATTATAAAGTTCAAAAAAATTTTAATGTTATTTCTTATCCGAAACGAAAATTTGTTTAACGAAATGCCTACGGTTCACCCACATATTATTGTTATGGAATAAAGAAAATCCACTAACCTACATTGTAAACATATTTGATAAATGGTCTTTGATTAACGAAAGCAGCGTAACAGAATGTATTTTGTGAATATAATAGTCTATTTGCTAGAAAATAATTATGTTTGCCCTTGCCTTTATACATAAATATTATAGAACTTTACCTTTAATCGTAAAAAAAAAGTAAAAAACGGTAAGGCTATTTTGGAGTATACTGAGTTTGCAGGATCTATTCGGAAAAAAAAATAGTTCTTCGGTAAATGACTTATTATAAATAAAATATTAAGGGCTTAGATTAGAATTACTTTGTCGGACTTCCATTGTCTTTATTTTGTTACTTAACACAACCTTTCGGTTAGTTTGCATCTCTTTACGAGTGTAAACTAAATTATAATTCTCATGTGCAATTAAGCTCAATGACCCAGCCTACGTGCTTACTGGAGTATGAAGTTTGAGCTGTTTGTGTTGGACAAGGAGAAGCTTCCAGATGTTAATGATATCTATACATTGTTTATTAAATAAATAAGTGTTTTGGTTAATAAAAGCTGCTGCATAAAATTTTTGTTTTCGCGATTGCTGTTCTTTCCCAACCCTTGGATTCTGACCACGGCATATGATCAGTGGCGGCTCGTGCCATTTTAGTGAAGTAGGGCCAGGTAAACCCTTAGCGCCGCAGGCAAAAAATTGTTGGGTGCCACGCCTTTTTTTGTTAATAGTTCTTGCTTTTGAAGTAGGAAAAATAAGCAAAAAGGCACCTAATTTAATTTATGAATTTACAATCACACCTTGAATATACCTAAACACGATAACAAGTTGAAACACACAAGCAATATCAGTGGTTTCATCTGCGATAACAGCGATAAACGGAGAGTCCTTTATTTCTTTTATGACTTCATCATGATACACATCTAACATACAGTCCAGAAGTTCATTTTGTAGAGGTTTTGATGTTCCTTTAAATACTTTCGATTTTTCAAAATGATCTTTAAGAGTTTTGTCTAATTCTGAGCTGAAATTTATTAATTAACGAAATACGCCCCTATTTTCCGACGTCTCTTTTTCGTCATGAACTCTCAAAGCCAACTCAAATGCACCACAAAACCGAACGCAGTTTATAATTTGGTTTAATAGGTATCTGTTTTTATCAATTTGTTCGTTTTTCTTCATTATTTCATTGTGATATGCAGAATTTAATTGAGTTTTAATGTTAATTTTACCAAGCATACTGAAATTAAATATATTGTTTAAATGTACCTTCGATTTTTCATGTGTCTTCATTTTGTCCCAGATATGGACCAAATCATCTGTACCTTTTTGGGACCAAGTTTGCTCCCCACCAAATAAAACACACATAAAACAAAATAGTCTATTAGATTCATCACAACCGCACACCCAATAAGTATTTTTTCCATAAATATTTCTATTAAATTAACGCAAACGCACTTTCTGTCCGCCCTGAGTTTTTTCTATATTTAAATCTGGTAACGGTCGTCCTAATTCCTTAATTTCCAATTTCTGTTCTAAGGAAATGGTAGAAAATGGAGTTTCCTTTAAAAATCTAATAGTATTCATTACTTATGTATTTCTAAAATAAAAAGTTCGTTAACCCTACATTAAATCAGCCGGCCGAACGAAAACAAATCGGGACGCGATGCGAACATCACCTGTTTGAAACGTCTAACATCAAACGGTCAAACGAAGAGAGCCTTGCTACGCCACCGAGATTTTTGCCTGCTTGCATTCAAGGTCATTTTCCAATGTTTTTTATTGAGGTGATGGCGTTTCGTCACGTCCCGTGTGCCTCGTCGCGCTTGGCGCGAAAGCTACGTTACCGTTTTACGCATAATCGCTTCCTTTTAGATGGAAATTTGCACCCGACTGTGTTCCATTTTTAAATTATTTTGTTAATTGCTTTAAAAACGAGAATATTAATTTTAATAGGTTTTGGTAATTTGTAAAGGGCAGGACGCTAGACAGGAGGGCAGGCAGTGCCATGGCACTGTGGCTCTACCCCACGAGCCGCCACTGCATATGATGATGATTGGTACAAACTTGTTCCGCTATACGTGATCCCGACGTTTTACCTCTTTGGCTATATTTCAGATATTTTTTAACTCGTACGGGTTTGTGGTTTGTCCAATGCTACACTCGCAAGGTATTCGATAGATTTATGTATTGTATTTTCATTAATGCGGGGTTTTGCTCTTGTAAGAAAACTTCTAAGCGTGTTTCCCGATTTGAAGGCTATTTTGATGTTATAGTTTCCGGTTATACTTCCAATCTTTTCAAAAATGCTTTTTACATGAGGTATTGTAAGCAATGACTGAGTCTTCTTTGTTTTTATTCTAGTTTTGACATAATGATTTTTAAGGTTTGAGGTAGTACTAGTTATAGTTTAGGGTAATCATTCTGCTTGAAATCTTTCTTAATATTTAAAATTTTAATTCGGGATTGTTGCAAATATTAAATGCTCTGTTGACAGTTTAGATATAGGATTTATTTTAGAAAAGTTGTCAGCAAACGGAATAAAAGGCGCAATGTTAAATGTTTTATCCTCTTATCTTGTAGAGAGAAAGTTCTTTGTTCAAATTGACGAACAGGTGTCAGATATGACAAATATTGATATTGGGGTGCCCCAGGGTTCTGTGCTAAGACCACTTCTTTGTCTAATTTTCATTAATGAAATGCCCAGCTATATTCGCAACGGGTTTGTCATCATGTTTGCAGATGACTCATCTGTGGTGGTCACAGCATTGAATCCTGACGTGCTTCATAATTTGGTATTACGTGACTTTAATAATTGGTGTAAAAAGAACCATCTAATATTAAATCTACAGAAAACTGTATACATAAATTTCAGGTGTAGCACGAGATCACCAATCACTGTAGTGGACACCATGCGTGCTGCGGAAGGTTGTAAATTCCTGGGTCTGCTTATAGACCAATTTCTTACATGGGAATCTCAAGTAGATCATGTCGCGAAAAAGTGCGGTACTGCTTATTTTGCCATATTTCAGCTTAAACAATTACTAAATAGAAACGCACTGATAAATGTGTAGGTACTATTCGCTAGTTTATTGTCATCTTAATTATTAAATTATAAATAAACTCTTTGGGGCAACTCCGTTGAGTCTAACAGAATATTCTTAGCCCAAAAACAAATAAATCGCCTAATCTACGGTCTTAGGGTCACTGATAGTTGTAGACCAGTTTTCATTGATAATGGGATCATGACATTCCCCTGTATTTATATTTTTAAACTGATGAGGTATGTAAAAATGAACAAAAACAAATTTGTATCAAACTCTTATTTTCATGATTATCCGACCAGAAATGCCAGTAAATTGTCAATAGTCAAACATAACCTTACAAAATTCGAACGGTCACCTGATTATGCAGGTACAATTGTATGCAATAAATTACCAAACAAAATAAGACTACTAAATGTAAATATATTTAAACAAAAAATAAAGCAATTTTTGGTTGGTAACGGTTACTAGTCAGTCTCAGAATTTTTAAATGATACTATTATACTGTAGAGTACATGAAACCAAACAGTAATAATTATCCATGACGTGTATATCCATCCTTGATGGCTGCTTCGGCTAGTACGAAATATAGATTTTGATTTTGATTTTGTAAAAAAGGGTTTGAAGTAAGTATACCCTATTTAAGGGAGTTTAAATGATTTGATCCGTACTTAGGGTATTGCCTAGTGTTTCCGTCATTTTCCTGTACACTGACGTTTTCATGCTTTCGGCACTATTTGACGAGTATATTGAAAAAAGGTAGAGTGGAGTGTTTTACTATTTCCACGGTAAGTGGAATGTTTTTCTATTTCCACGGTAAATTTAATGGATTGTCTTATACTATCAATAAATTTCAAAAACCGTATCAGCTCTTTATTACTGGCAGTCCGGATATTGAAGGTATCATCAACATATCTAAACTAAAGTTGAGGTTTAATCTTGGCAGTGTAAGTTGCGTGTGATTCAAACCATTCCATGTACAGGATGGCTACCACCGAAGAGAGAGATGAACCCATGGGAAGACCGTCATCCTGCATAGAATCAATCTTCTACTTGAAAGTAGGAACTACGAAGACAACACTCCAATAGTTCCAGCCCCCATCCAAGATTTAGAACAGAAGAAACCTTTTGTGACTAATACCATCTTGAACCTTAAAAATCTCGATGGTAAAATTGGTACAGAAACGATCAAGAATTTATAATTATACTTAGAAACTGATAAAGATACCAACTAACCGAAATGTTGTGTTAAGTAACAAAATAAAGACAACGAAAGTCCGACAAAGTAATTTTTGTAATAATACTCAATTGTCTACCACCTTCAAGCTAACAAGGACTTAGATATTTACGGATGAGGAGACCGGAAAGACGAGTCGAGAATTTGTAAACTGTAATTATGATTATCCGGATAAGTCGCTCAAAATACACTTAAGATCGTTTCATTGCATATAACAATATTCTAACTCATACATTACCTATTTGAGCTGTAAAAATCAGTAATTCCAATAATACCATTTAGGCAATTTACCACAACTAAATTAATATTGTTTTGTATTTCCTGAAAATTTTTATAAAGTCGACATATCTGTTTATTCTTGGGGGCCAGAGAATTATATTTCCGAGGACTTTCTTTCTTATTGTCGCTAATAGTTTTGAAGAAAAAATGATTTATTTATTTATTTCATTACATAAACTATTATCGACTTATGTATAGCTTATTACAGCTTTCTTATAAGACATTTAATTACCTACATTCATAAAAACTTTGCTCATCTTACAACTTATGCTATTTTGTGTAGAATATCCCCTTAAAATTTACATACGGAATTTCTGGACACTCAGTATGGTAATAAAAGCAGAAAGAGAAAAGTGGTTAACACTATGATATTTAAATTTACCCACCAATATCAAAGAAACCTGACATAATATTTTCAAGAACAGTTGATTAGTCAGCTTTCTCTAAATATAAAATTTCACTCCGCACCAACCCAAAAAAATTATCGCGTTGCTCTAAATCGAAAAATATTGCATTGTCAGAATATTGTCGCGTAAAACCTTGTGCTAGCTGGAGACTTACTTGAATCCCTTTGAGTTATCCCTTCACCAATAGAATGACTCGAAGCAACGACTTGTGTGAACATAAAACAAAATAGGTATAAACAGCTGTTCTCCAGTATAACGACGGATCCCGTAGGGTCAAGGATAACCTGATTTTAAAGACATTCGGATCGCATTTTGTTAGACTTTGAAAGCACTGACAAAACCTTAATTTTAGTTGGGTGACATATGTGACATTTTTTTTTCCAAAATTCAGGTATCAGTATTATTAAATTAAGTATAATTTAAACCCAAAATTTATCGGTCCTTTGATAAATAAGTATTATTAAAACAAAGAGTAATGGCATTTGTACTTATGCACATAAATAAAAATCTAAAATAATATACTTTTTAAAAAAAATTAAAATATTATATTACTTACCTAGTTTCACATTTATTTAAATACTTTTAACAAGTTTTAGATCCTTTATAATTTAGTCCTAAAATGACTTAATACTTGTTTGTACTACGTTACCTCACCTTAGATTATCCGGCGCGCGCGTCAATCAAACAGGGATTTAATGCGCGTGATCTGTGGTATAATTTATCCAAACTCAGTTTGAGGACATTCCAATCATTCCATACGGCGGTAAACAGTCTCAAAGAGATCGACCTCACAACCAGGATTGTCAGATCTTTCTTCTCCAATTCTTTAAGTTTTTTTATTAAATATGTTTCATTTATATCAGTATTCAATTGTTAGTCAGTAACTTTCTTTTAAAGCTAGTTTGCAAATATACTTTAAACCGAGGAGTTTTGAGTGTGACAGAAAAAAATAACAAGCCATTCATTGTAATAATAATACATTCTTTAGTCCTTAAGAAACAATAAAACTGAAATCAAGACAAAAAGTGTTTTCAGTGTTTAAAAACAACTAATTAACAAACCCTTGTTTCTCGTATATACTTACATTGAACTTACAAATCCGAAAATTTTGAAGAATTGGCAACAGCAAGGGATACAAGCGCCAGTTAAAGCGGCTGGGATAAGCTGAAGCGGTCTCCGACCCGTTCAACGATCGATTCTGTCAGACAGAGATAGGCCAGTGACCGCCGATGGCGTGGAAGAGACGAAGATAAAATATACGTAATTTGGAACTTGTGGACGGGCTGGACAATGGTCCGAAAATGGAGTTCTGGTAAAAAAATTAAAGCATTTTCTGAGCAGTGTCGTGCCGTGTCAAGTTTATTTTTCTGATTTTAGTTTTGTGTATAGAATTTTTGAGTTACCTTATATTTATTATTTTAATATAATATTATTATATATACAGTGGGTTTATAAAGTGTAGTATGTACAAACACCTAATGTAAAACAAACTTATAAAGTGTGTATACGCATTTTAATTATTTGTTTGGGACGCCTATGGTTAGGAAATTCCTACTGTTTAATGTCATTAAATTGACCTAAGAAACACTATATAATATGCGACATGAGTTATCCTATCTGTTTTGTTTTCCTTTTTATAGACGAGCAAGGATAAGACAGGTACAACAGACAATGCTTGACTGCTGTAAAATTTTGTGATTTTCCGAGAGGGCTGATTAGTAGGATGTTGCGGTTAGAAATTCATCTTGCTACGATTTAACCAATCAATTGTGAGAAGTCAGGTTATTTGGTGGTTCTGTGTTTGAAACTTAAATATTATGGATTTAAACAGTCATCTGTAGACTTTATATCATCCTATTTGAGGAATATATATCAAATGGTCGTTTTAAATGGCGAAACTTCATTGTTGCTGCCTGTGGTGTCGTGTGTACCTCAGGGCTCAATGTTGGGACACCTGTTGTTTCTAATATATACGGCGGATATAATAAACAATATAATGGACTGTTCGCACCAGATTTATGCTGATGATATTCAACTAAGTTATGGTTTTCTCCCCAATGAGCACCATGTGGATGAATTTGTGATTAACAGAGAGCTCAACAGCATTTTTGAGTACTCAAGAAAGCACAACTTGATTCTAAATCCGAGCAAATCGGTGGTTGTGTTTTTTGGAGATCGAAAGATACCTTGCATCGACAAGGTGGTACAGTTGCAAATAGATGGCACTCCATTGCCAGTACGTACCGTGACAAAGTCCCTAGGCATTTTGGTTGACTCTAATTTGAAGTTTGTTGATCAGGTCAATAAGAGAGCATTCCATAGCTTGAAGGTATTATACGCTAACAGACATATGTTGTTAAAAAGTCTTCGACGTTTGTTGTGCGAGTCATTAGTATTGTCATATTTTAAGTATTGTTCCTTTGTTTATGGCCCTTTTCTTACGTGTCTCGAGAAAAGAAAAATTCAGAGAGTGCAAAATTCATGTTGTCGCTTTGTCTGTTCGCTTCGAAGGTACGATCGAATATCAGATTCCCTTCTTGCGCTTAAATGGCTAAACATGAACAATAGAAGGCACCTTTACTTTGCTGTTTTTGTTCACAAGATAATAATTACGGGATCTCCTTCTTACCTCAATGACAGGTTGATCCCTAGAACTCGAATACATCAGCGAGACACCCGTTTTAAATCACTTTTTGGTATTCCGAAGCATTCAACAGCATTATTGCAGAGGTGTTTCAGTTACCAAGCGCCACACTTTTATAATAAATTGGATGACGACCTTAAGATGTTGCAACCTATAGCATTTAAAGTTCATTACAAACGAATACTGTTGGCGTCACAGTTGCCTAGCATATTGTAATCAAAATATTTCTTATCTTTTTAAAGTTCTGTTTTATTTTTTATGTTAAGTATAGGTGCCTGTCTAGTTTTAATTTGTATTATAAATAATGTTTTCCTTCTTTTACTCGTTGTTACCATGGTTATGGATATGTTAAATTTATTTATTTAGTTACTTAACCTTTTTACTGTACACAGACATACGGAGTTAGGTGCAAGAATAGCTACCGCAGCTAAATCTCGCCCTGTTATGGCAGTTTATTATTATTATTATTATTATTATTATTATTATTATTATTATTATTATTATTATTATTATTATTATTATTATTATTATTATTCTTGAGAATCTGGAGACAGCTTTGTCACAGTCATGCTCTCCAAGAAATCTTAATGAACAAGATTACACCGCCTACCGTAACTACGTTTCTGCAATTAAACTTTTTAAGGAATGATCTTTATGGTACACCCCCTTTTTTCTTTTCGACTCTAGGACTTCGAACTTGTTTCTCATGATGGTTTTTGCTCTTGTGTGGTTTTTTCAGTCACCATCCGATACCTCTGTCAACATTCAGTAACTTTTTGTTGCTCTACACGTTCGTTTATTTTTTTAAATCATGATTGTGATTTAACTTTTATATTATTTTTTTATGTTATTTGTTTGTGTGTTGACTGGGTGCATCTTACTGTGTGGCCCTATATGTGATTTTTCATACTTGTAAGGTTTAGGACATATATTTGTTTACTTACGTTTTTTCTTTTCAAAATTTTTTAAAATTTTTATTAAATAACATTATGTTCTTTACTTACAGCTGCGCCCTGATGATGACTTATGTGGGCCGAAACGCGTAGTCAATTATAATATGTATGTAAGAAGGTAGGTAAGGTAACACCTTTAAAACTACCTGAGAAATAAATCATTTAAAAAAAATTTGTTCTTTTTTTGCATAAACCCAAGACAGTGCATTAAGTTTAGGTAGTAGTTTCGTCCAAAAACCTTATTTTAAAAAATTAAGCCTAACGAGATAAAAGAAAAAATGTTTTCGCTTAGCCGTTAAATGAACCAGCACCATATCATTGTATTTAAAAAATGAAATTTTGTAAATTTTTTAATAAAGAACAAAAATTGTTACTTTCCACTTCCTTGTATATAAAATTTCATTTTCCGACAATTCATTATTGAGCACAATAATATCTAATTCCTGAACCGAAATTTTTAGTTTCCTTCTTTTATCTTTGAAAATATATTGAATTTTAGGCGACACCCTGTAGGGGTAAGTAGGACAAAAAACTTTTAATAAAATTTATTGGAAAGGAGAAAAGAAACAGAAGAAAAATATTATATAGGGTGTTCCATTTAAAATAAGCAAGTTTGAGACAACTGGAGCATATTATAGTCTCTGTTAACTCACTTAAAGAGAACGTGTCCGAAAATCACATTATCCAAATTTGCAGGATTTAAATCGCAATACTTTCTGAAATATTGTTGGAGAACTGATCTCCAACAAAGTGCTTATTTTTTAAGTTTTTGTAAAATTAATTATTTGTATTCATTTCCCTGTCTACAAAAAATATTCACGCCACCCATGGTGTGGAATGTATCTAAACGCCATCTAGCCTACTTTTTTTGCACGTCTTAACACGAAAAGAACTACATCCGGTTGGTTTTTGACATATTTGTGTTAGACAAGCATATCCATACGTCGCGCTCACACTTTTTAGCGCGTCCTATCTGTCACTTAATTTTCATCCGCCCATCTAAAAAAAGTAGAACCCACTTGTAAAACAACGTTTTCAAGGCAACATGTGTCCTTCCGCATTTTTGGGTTCGCGCAAAAACGTGGCCGTAAGCCGAAGAAGCAATTGACAAGTGTATGTTGTGTTCTCGCGATTCAAGTAGTGTTCTTAATCGTTTAATCAAAACGCGATGATTCATGTTCGCTTTTCTAACGGTGCATAAAAAAATATCTCCGTTTTCTGGCGTGGTGTAGCGATTTGTCCAGTTTTCTTTAAAGGTTATGTTTGGCATTCTCGTCCAAAACAAATCACCTAGGTAAGTAACTCGTTTCTCTTCGCAAAAGTTAGGTTGTGATACTCAATTTGTTATTTACTCGGTAATCGAGTTTTCTTTTGTAATCACCCGTGTACACGAATACCGGTATTTTGTAATTTACTTTGTTGAAGAAAGTAAATATCCTAGTGAATTTTGTGTTGTTGGAAATGAAGCCAAACCAAAGGTAGTCCCAACAAGAAATCAATTTTGTACCCAAAAAATTGTATTGCATTGACCAGTTATGCTTTAACTTATATGTTTATTAAGAAAAAATGCAGAATTTAAATCTGTTATCATTATTTATTTCTGCACAAGAACATAATATTGTTTCTTACCTGCCCATAAGCCATGGCCGTTTTATTTTAATCCTGTGACTAACTAAAATCAAGTCAAGGATTTTTTTTTTTAATTTATTTATTTTACGTCGGCCTTTTTCCGCAACGAGGCCAATCACCGACGCCAGGGAATTTGTCACACACTATCTGGTAATTTTGCCGAATCCCTCTTTGTCGAGGGTAGGGTTCTTTAACGTGCCAACATCCATGACACGGGGCCCACAGTTTAACGTCTCTTCCGAAAGACGGCGCCACCTCTTAAACCAAATTCCAAATTTAACATCGACGTTGCCGGCATCGGGAATAGAACCCGGGCCTACGATCTGTGAGGCTGCTGCGCTGACCACCAGACCACAACGTCGACAAGGATTATTGTTCAATTTATTTGTCAGAGACTGTTAATTCCATTTATTTTTGAAGTAACAATTTTGTGCGAAAAACTGTCCCCTTTTTTGTGACAAGTTTCTTAAGTTCATGATTCAAAGTGATAATAATTGCGCAATAGTGAATTGCATTTGTATGCACCAAATGTTAGGTTATTTGTATTTTAGATTGTTTATATTTAGACATAACCATTGCTTTATTTTTCCTTAATTTCTTTGTGCTTTGCTGTAAGTGATCGTTTCATAATCTGGGCCCCCATTGATTTATTGTTATACCCTCGCAAAAGCGCACAGTTTAAGAAGCAACCATTTTGTAAGGCATAAAGTAAAATTAAGTACACATGTTTACCTAAAGTTATTTATTGTTAGATTTATGATAACATAACCCTTTGATTAACTAACTGTTGACAGTCACTTGTGTAGTAATATCACATTTGTGTTTTACTTTTTGCCTCAAGGTTTTTGAATTAATAAAAACCCAACATCATTCATATTGTCAAAACTATTTTGTTTTATTTTACCAGCTCCTATGAAATAAAGTTCATATCAAATTTGTTTTCGATTTACGAATTAATTACTTAATCTCCCTTTTAATGTGTTTTGAAAAAACCTAAAGTGTTTATAAAGGATTTACACCATGAAACACTCTGTATTACAAAAGAAAACTAAATCTGGCCTACGGCAATACGTTCCTTCTTGCCAAAAAGTACAAAGTCGCTGGCAGTACGCAATATGATTAATAAACCATGTTAAATCAAAGTGTGCCGAAGAAAGCAAAACAGACTAAAACAGCTGCTGTCTGGTATAATAACGACGGGTCACGTAGGGCAGAGGTAACTTAATTTTCAAGACGTCCGTTTCGCCACCATTGGACGTTTAAAGCACTCGCAAGAGCAGCTTATTCGCTTCCGGCCCGGAAGTTGCAACGGTGCGGAAGGCCGGAACCGGATTTTGCAAGATCGTAGTTTTCCAGGATTTTCATGAATTAGCGCTTATTGGCCGTTACTGCTGATGGAAGAATTTCGGGCAATTAGAATGGCTTTACTTTTAAATGCGGCGTGTGTTGGCACCTTAAATTTAAACTATATTAGATCCAAAAGTATGAAATAATAATATGATGAATATTAAAGATAAATTAAAACATGTTTTAATGTTATTTAATAAACAATAATAATAATAAATCGTACAAAAAGTGGTAACAGCAGATCCTGGATATACAGCACTTAACCTACATCAAAATGGATTACCCAACATGATCTGCGCGTTACCACAATACAACAATTTGTAACTTGTCAAGAGAAAGCTTTGCATAGTAATTGCCCTACTACACAATGTCACTGAATTGGTTAAAAAATAAGGCAGCTGCCCCCTGTGTCATTACCAAGTAATACAGAGCGAGCAAAAATTATTTGCATCAAAGAGGGCTTGGATTAAAAAAAGTAGGGCTTGGTTTAGATCACAATGATATGGGGACGATATTATATCTAACCAAATCTAGGTTAAAATTTTGTCAAATTCATATTACTTATGACATGATATGCCAAACTAATGAGTAATAAAATAAGTAGACAAATACAAATTTATTTTTGTTGTTTGCAAAATTAACAAAGTAAGAATATACAGAAAGAAAAAGAAAAATAATTACATAAATTGCTGAAATTGGCCACCGCCATGCTCCAAGCATAAATTTACACGTCTCTTCATATTTTCGAAAGTTTTGACCAGCATCTCTGGAGAAATGTTACCACATTCTTGGATAATCCTTTCTTGTAATTGTTCTAAATTTGCAACTGGTGTTCTTTAAATGAGGAAAAACGAAGTAATCCATAACCGTTAAACAAGGTGATCTAGGTGGAAATTCAATGTCTGATCGAAAACTCATCAGTCTGTCGTCGAAAAAATTGCGTAAGTAATAGTTTCGGCGGCTGTATGGGCGTTGCACCGTCCTGTTGAAAATATCCAAAACGTAGTTCGTCGTCAAGTAATTGCTCCATTAATGGATTCAAAATATTGTCTCTATACCGCTGTGCTGTAACTGTGTCGTGGAAAAAAATAGGACCAACAATTCTTCTTCGGGAAATAGCTAATCAGACACCAATTTTTTGAGGGTGCAATGTGGACTCTACAAAAAAATGGGGATTTTCACTACTCCACATGCGTGTATTCTGAGAATTCACATAACCGGAGAGGTGGAACCAGACTTCATCCGAAAAAAATGTCAGGTCTATAATAAATCATTTCTTTCCAATTAATTTTGTGTAAACCATTGAGAGTAATTCCTGTGTCCGTAAAGCCCATTGTGTGAATTGTTCAAGAAATTGAAAAAATTAGCGATGAATCAAATTACTTTTAACGACTGTCAAAGATGACGGATTAGCTGATTGATTGTTAATTCAGGTACTTACTGACACCCAACAGGTATTAAGCTCTACGGCTAAGCATTACGTCCTTAGATGCAAGGCCTTCTTTAATGCAAACAATTTTTGCTCTCACGGTATTTACAGTTACCTTAGGTTATATAATTTCAGGGTTAGTTACATAAGGGGGTTTAAAAGGTTTCAGTGAAATCCTGTAGTGTTTGGTCTTTATAAGGGTGTTGTCGGTAATTAGAACCACTGGTTTTATGAATTAGTGACGGTATATTGTTCATGACCATGCCAATAAAACTAATAGTCCTTAATACCATAGGTTTTATAATAAGGTTTTATATTATAATTGGTGACTTACTTATAAAGCTATTAGTATTAAGTATTTAAAAGGTCATTCTAGGTCTCAATTATTTATACCCTCAAGTGATTGTAAGGACTATTTTAAACCATTTATTATCAACGGTAATATTTAGATTGTTACGCTCTGCTATAAAACCTTTAGTACAATAAATATATTTCGAACACTGATAGTGTTGAATTAAATCTGTGGTACTAAGGCAGAACCCGATATGTCAAAATACTTGATTTTTCAGAAAACGAATTTTAAAATTCGCGATATCGCCGAAATTAAGATTGCATTTACAGTAACTTGGCAAGTCCATTAAAATATTTTACAATAAACATCCTTTTCGCTTGTGGCATTTCAAGGTAAAATTTTTCCGGATAACGAAGATATTTAGATTAGTTGGACATATCGTGTTTTTCCCTCTTTAGTTTTACCAATAAAATTGACATGTCGCGTATTGCGATTCCATATCGGTGTTTGCCTACTTTCTACCGTCTTGCTTACTGGACTTATTACCTCATTCCTTTGATTTTCTGTAAGAAACTGTGAATAAAAGTAATACCATTTTAAATACAAGGCCCTAGACACCTAGGTACTTATTGCTAGGCATCACTTAACATCTGCGGAGGCAAATATAAGAGAAAACAAACAACTTTTTTTATTCTTTACTTTAAATTTTAACAACAAAATATCGTCATTCATTTTTCTCAGAGGAGCCGTCCGATAATAATTCTGATAGGTACCCTAGCGCTGGTTTCCAGATTTAAATAAAAACTGTGACATTCAGAATGAATCAGTGGAAGAAGACTAAGAAGGTCCTAAAACATTCGAACGACTGGACTGGTTAAACCAATTCCGACAAGTTGAAACTGTGGCATTAACCGACATTATGTCAGACATACCGGGATATACAAACAAATGTTTGGCGGTGCACGACGACACCACAACCCGATATGTCTAGCATATTGGGTTTTGCCAGCAAACAATTTTCATTTATGAAACATATCGGGATCTTATTTTATTAATCCACATTGTATATAGGAGTAACAGAACCATATCGGGTTTTGCCATCATATTCGTCACCACTAACTGCATATATCGGCTTTAAAAACAGAAAATGGATTTTTCTTGACATATCGGGTTTGTTCGGGTTTGTTCGGGTTCGGGTTGCCTTAGTACCACAGAAACATAACTACATATTATTATTAAATAACAGATTATTGTTTGGCCATTAAAACATTCGTGCAGTTATGTCTACTTTGAAAAAAAATAAGCGACTAGAGAACCGTAAAGCACATAACTAGTTTTCAAAGTAAAGTTGACCAAAACTTAAAGAAGATAAAGCGAGGTAAGGAAAAAATAGCAAATTTGTCGGAGCCAGCAAAAATATTTAGGATTCTTGTGCAATCTTACTTCAAACAATAAAACTCGGGAAATTGAGACGGAAATAATTGCTAAACCTTACATAAAACATAGTTACAATACTGACACTCGCAGTTTTGTAATTTTTGCCACCTATAGATAATTGACTTACCTTTACGTTTATAATGTTAACAGATATGACACTAAGGTTTTAAACTTTTTACTTTTAAAATCTCTTTATTTATTCTAATATTATTTTCACATTGCATTACTAGTACTATTTTACAATTTACAATATTGTATTTTGTTCTTCCTGGTTTCTTAGTTACCAGGGATACGCCCTACAGTGCAGGGTGGCTGGTGTTGGCCTTGGTACTAATAAATGCATTTAAATGCATTTTGTTCAGACAGTTTCAGTAACCTTTTACTGCTATGCAAGAGTTTGATTTTTTATAATTTTAGAAAGGTTTTAAAGTTACTATAAGTAATAATCGGAATCTATTTGTGGTCTTCTTTTTTAAACTTTAGGTACTCTGCGTTATATAAACGTAATAATAAATACTTGACAACCTGTAGTGACCGATATTACGAACTAACTTTATTAAATTACTGCCATATTTTTTTGGTTATCGCGATTTGCTTTTTTTAGGTTATATTTTTACATTAAATTTGTTGTTTTTGGCCAAATCACTCTAATCTGTTATAACTTACACAAGTTTTTGCATCTTTAGGTGAAAATAAATTTCGAAATAGGTTTAAGTATTTAAAAAATAATATTTAAACTTTATATATCTGAAAGACCGCGACTATTTTAGAAGTGGAAAAAAATTCTCATGTGGATTGGACCATTCTCCAATTACCTAATGCTAGTTCGAAAGTTAACTAATATTTTCTTCTCAACAAATAAATATATTGCAAGCAAGCCACTTCTGTTTAAAGTCATCCACACACAACGGTTGCACTTGTTTGCAAAATAGGATAATGCTATTCCAAAATAAAACTGAAGAAAAGGACAAATAAATTACATATATATAACGCATGCACAGTTTCTCTTAATTGCAGTTACCACAACCTCCAGAATGGTGTGTCGAAGCAATTATATACCCTTTAGGTAGAAATAAGGTTCTATAAATGTAATGGTGACACCAATAAATCCTATAAATTTTGTTTATAACAGATATTTTATGGGTGCATAAAGGTGTTCCGGTAGTCTTTGGAACTTGTAGTTATGAACCTATAGTACTGCTGATGCTAATACTATAGTTACTGTAATAAAATCCACCGTTCAAGACTTATAAAGGTTTTATAGGGGTCTCTAACAAGACTTTGTCACCGATTTATGTAACTTTAGGTCACAAAATTTTGTGAATATGAAATTTTAACACTTATGTTGGATTGCATAATAGTAATTTAACAAACTAGTGTACTAATAGGGGCGATTAATAAATCGAGACAATTTTAACGTGTGAGCGCAGCGAGCACGTTAATTTGTTGAGATTATTAATCGCTATTTAATATACGCGTTAGTTACAATATTTTTCCGTCGATTGTCTTGTTAATAGATTATATTTTTTTTTAATTTAGAACCAAACTACATATTATAAGCGTTGTACCAACAAATTTTTGAATTTCAAACTTATTGACATCGACAGAAACTATAGCAACGCCATTATGTACGCGGCAGTGCGTGCTTTGTAGTATGTTTGGTTGCCTAAAATCGTTTATTAATAAAAAAAATCATGCATTAATAGGGGCCATTAATGTATGATTTTTTATACATTAATTAAGGTTGTAAATACACGGTCGACGGAAAAGATTTTTAACAATAATAAACTAACCATGCAACTTTGACTGTAACAGTCATCACATGGTATTGTTTATATAAGTTTATACAAGTTTTTACAAGTTTATACAAGTGTATATAAGTTTATACAAGTTGATACAAGTTTATACAAGCTTATACAAGTTTATGCAAGTTTATACAAGTTTAATAAGAGGTTTATACAAGTCTACTTGGATTTGTACAAACTTATGATAACTTGAACACACTTCTACAAACGTGAATAAACCTATACACTGTTGTATTAAGTTGTACAAAAGCTAACCGAGCGAGCGAGTAAATTATGTTTTCAATGTCATTATTGTTGCAGTGAAACTTGCCTTGTTAGTTAATTGTAATTAATATTAAAAACCTTTGTGCAATCGAACATAATAATTAAGTATCTGTAAAATTTCAGCTTCCTGATGGGCAATCGCTTTTTAATATTGACCTTAAATTATGGGTGCATCCATCAATGTACGTCTGCACTTTGTGTTAACCTTAGTACTATAATTGCCGGTAAAATTCTAGTCTCCTTAATAATAAATAGTATTTTCCTATTATTCAATGATGCCGACCATGGTTTAAAGGTCCTTTTACTACCTAATATAATATCCCGAATCTAGTTATGAATTATGACGTATTATAAACTATAGGCTTTAAAAACAAATAAACACTTATTTATCCAAAACAATTTAGACAATAATAATCAAATTATTTGCGGATGACGCTTTTCTCAATTGTGTAAAGCTAGCACATGTTGAGCATCATTATAAATCTGGGGATAGAGGTAAATCCTACAAACTATTGAACTATCTAATTAATGTTCTTACTAGGCAAGCGAATTCAGAGGTTGGTATATAATCGACTTTTTGAATTTATATTGAGATTTAACGTTCTCAATAAATCTCAGTCTAGATTTTTAAAAGGTAAAAGCACAAGCTTGACTATCGCAAAAGCTTTAAATGAAGTTTTTGCATGCTTATATGAGAGTTCAACTTAGTGAGTGCATTGGTGTGTGACTTTAGAAAACATTGGACAGTATTAATACTGATATTATTATTCTTCAAGTTGTATGTTATTTAGTGATTCGTGAAGTAGCGTTTGACTACTTTAGGTCGTAGGTATATTACCTTTGCGGAAACAGAGAGTGGTTGTATCTGATGAGCACAGTAGGAAATATATTTCAGAATGGTTAACCATTACGTTTGGTGTGCCCCAGGAATCAACACTAGAGCCTTCATTATTCCTTCTCAACAACTTGCCAACTTCTATATCTGGGGGTACTACATTGTTTGCTGATGGCGCTTTTATTTTCTCTGATCCTCACCTTTGTGTCTACGTCAATGATATTTTAGCAGAAGTAACTATAGTACCCTTTAAATCGAATAGAGGTAAATGTTGACAAGACCAAGTGTATAACCTTTATTATAAGGTCCAATCAAGAAACTCGGCGTTGTTTAATGTATAGTAGGTATTCGTAAAATCTATAAAATCTCTTGTGTTTATCTCGATAATAATTTAAACTGTAAACTTCATTGTGATAATTTTTTTTATCAAATTATCATAAGCATGTTCGTCGTTAAGATGTTTTATTTTAAAAAGTCTGGCTATCAGTACGTCTCTAACTTGTTTACGTCCCAAACATAGAGTACCGAATACGTTATGGACTGCTTAACTAGGTTATCACAAACTGTGATATTTCTAAAGTATTCTGTGTGTAATGTAAATTTGAGATTTTTTGCTAACAGTTTATGAGGCAATGGATAGGTTTGTGTACGTAAATCCTTCGCAACTTAAAAGTGGATTTTAATAAATTCTATTTTTTTTTCTTTTATTTATTAATTCATGTATTCCTTAAATTGTATATGTATTTATTGCATTTATAAAACTAGCCTACTAATAATTTTAATTAATCATTAAACAAAAAAAAAAACAATATTCAATAAAATTATCATTGCTCGATGAGTTGGCTCATTAATACTTTTGCTCTGCCATCTCAATAAATAATGATGCCGTAGGAAACTAGACTCAGATATTTGTTTTAACATCAGCGCCATCTAGTAGTCCAAACTAAAAGTCCAATTGAAATCAGTTTAATTGTCACTTTTTTTAACCCCCTTGTAAGTCCGCATCATATGGGGTTTTTTATTAATAGCTTTATTCGACATTTGACTTTGGCATCAAGTTCTGCTTCGATCGAGATGAAAATTAAGCAAAAAAAATAGTAGTCACGTGATTCGCATTACCTGTAAATTTTAATTTTTTCCAAAAAATAGTATAAAAGTGGGGTTATTTCTCAAAATATCGAAAAAAGTTATAAGAAAAAGTTTTTTTTAAATGAAGTTTCTAGCCCACACATTTAAAATTTTAGCTGGATAAGATAATTTTGATTTTTACCTATATTTTGTTGTTATTTTACCTTTATTTGTAAATTGCACCACTTTTGCAAAATAAGACTCAACGCAACCTACATAAAACTTCTTAGTTTTGACAATGCTTTATTTCAGAAACATTTTCTTTAAAGTAGCGCCATATTAAATGTGTGTTTTTCTACAAAATCAAAATTGGGCTATTAAAATTTGGTCGCATATTATGCAAAGTTCATTTGTTTTTGACCCTGTATAAGGTAACTTCATAAAATAAGTATTTTTGAAATTGTAGTTTGTGTCTGAAAGTAAAAAAATACAAAATAAAATAAAGAGGTTTTAAATTAAATCGTTAAAAATAGATAAACTTACCGTTAAGTTAAACTAAAATTTATTTTCTACTTTACTGATGACACTGTGTTATTTTTCGTCTTAATATTAAGGTGGCTTACTTTCAGACACAAACTGCGTTTTCAAAAATACTTATTTTATGAAGTTACCTGATACAGGGTCAAAAACAAATGAACTTTGCATCACATGCGATCAAATTTTAATAATCCAATTTTGATTTTGTAGAAAAACACCCTTTTAATATGACGCTACTTTAAAGATAATGTATCTGAACTGCATTAAAAAAAAACTTTTTCTAATAACTTTTTTCGATATTTTCAGAAATAACACCACTTTAGAATTATTTTTTGGAAAAAATTAAAATTTGACAGATAATGCGAATCACGTGACTACTATTTTTTTGCTCAATTTTCATCTCGATCGAAGCAGAACTTGATGCCGAGCAGCTATTAATAAAAAAAATCTCATATGATGCGGACTTTACTGGTGACACTGTATATAAAATAGTTTGTGGCAACGCTGCTTACTGATAAGATACATTGAATATCAAACTATTAGAAGGCCATATGAGCCGATTTCCTAAATCTGCTACGTTAAATTCATAGATGGCACAATGAGTTCACTAACAAGAAAGCGACGAACCTTTTCACTGCTAAATTAAAACATTGTTGCCGCCTGTCTGTTTGACTTGCTGCATGAGTTTTTTAAATTTATTTTTATAGCTTATCGTAAAACTTGATTTCACATAAGTACCTACACCTATCCTAGATTTAAGTAGCTTACATTTATTTTTCTACCTATAGTATAGTCTAGACTTAAAAATGTCCCTATTTTTAATTGCTTTGTAGTTTATAATATTTTCAACCTTTTGACGTCCCAACGTTAATTACATGAAAACATATTGACCGCTATGTATTCTATTTCTAACAGAATTAAATGACGACTCTCACTATTTAGGGGGAATATGGGGAAAACCAACCAGCTGGGTAATACCGACCAGGCGATTTAATTTTAAATAGCGCGCCAACTGTAGTGTAATGCAACGCCACTAATGGATATACGACCAGACTGTTGAACAAAAGTACCGGTGACGCCGTGATTGTGCGTTAAAATATATTTCAACCTGAATTGGTATAACTGTTTTGATTTCTAAAATAGGTAAGTACTCCGAAACACATAGTTTTTTTTTGGTATATCTGCAAGACATTTATTAGCTTGAACATTTGTTATGCAGAAACCGCATGGAGACATAACCTCTTTTTTTGATAATGTCGTGCGATTTTCTTTTTAACGCATACTTTGTCGTGTAAAACCGACCACAGTGGTGGATGACCTGTCCTTGTGGAAAATCATCACATGCAGAATGTGCAGGCCTGGAGATCACCCAAATGTATATTTGTAATTTTTGCCAGCCATAAATCTCTTATAAATCACTAACATAGCTTTTAAGTTACTTGCTTTAAATTACCATGAATGTTTGACATATTAGTTCTTTTGTTTTTGTGTTAATAAGGAAGTTTTTTTAATGGTCGATATTAACCGAACAAACCCGAATATGTAGGGTAATACCGATCATTTACATTTTGTAATGTTTGAGAAATATAGTTTTAATTTTGTTTAATATCCATGTTTTCGCCTTTTCCTAGTTTTCCCTAATTGTACTTTAGGGTTGTACGTTAGGTTTTGCACGAAATAAGTTTGAAATTGTAGTTAGTTTGATTTGTATTAATTATTTTTCTTAAGTGGTCGGAATTCCCCATATTCCCCCTAATACATACCTAGGCTACAACGTATATGTTGGGTAAAATATGAATGATGTGCGGTTTGTTTGTATAACTTGGTTTTAATTTGCAATTATTACTACTTTTCAAAATGGTTAAAATAAGTAGGTTTTACTTTCTTACTTAAGAAACATCCAGTTTGTTTGTATTACGTATTTTACTATTTTTCGACGAAATAAAACCTATTTTAGTTATACTTGCTGTCGCTTTTTATCTACTTTTTATTTGTTTAACATTTAACACCTAATGCAACGGTAAAATCATTGTGAAATTCGGTCCAATAACCCCGGAGTAATCAGCGTACATATTATTATCAAAAACATACATTCGGCTGGAATTGTGAACCTCCTATTTTATTGTTTGTTAAAAATGCTTATATCATTAAAAATTCCAATAAAATACGATATGCGGCAACACCACGACATTACATCCGTGAATTTGAGACATCTGTTGCCGAGGCGCTGCATTATAACGACAGATAGGCGACAGATTGAAGGTTAGAGTTACGATCAACTCCACAATGGCGGCCAAACCAGCTCCAATACGTCAAAAAATGGGTTGTCAACTTTTCTCGGACATCCGTCATTCTTATATAGTTTGATATTTAATGTAAAGTATGATATGGCGAAACGCGTTAGAAGATAGATCTGAAGATATGAAAGAAAAAACTTTTGTTCTGACTTTGCATTTTAGTTTCCCTCGTATGTAGTATGTAATACACAGGACCTATAGAATACAAAATTAATCCCTTAAAACAATCTACTCAACTTCTTGAGTAACATAACGATAAAGGTTAATAAACTACCCTTAAAATCCAGGGCTGGTCGAAATATAACTCGTGTTCATTTAGGCAAAACATATAATGGTCCTGCGGTCAACCGTATAAAAGTGATATGGCCACTAACTCAAGCTTATAAAGTTTACCGATCCGCATTGAAACAATTTGTCCGCTTATGTTTATTATAAAAGTCAACCGGAATAAAATATTATAACTGAGAAAAATGTTGGGACATTTTGATTTTATCCTATTACTATTTTGCGAAAAGAAAAACTCTCATTTACATCTGCGATATCGCATTCCTACTGGGATGATTTATACTTTCTAGGTATATAATTATCAGGGTATTATTAAATGCAACGGATTTGCAATTTGATCATATTTGCAGACGACACTACTTTTATTACTTCTGCTTCTAGTATGGAGAATTTGATTATGATGTCACAACTGCTGCTGATGGATGCAGAAAACTGGTTTTCTTGCAATCTCTTGCAGATTAATACGAGTAAGACTCAAGAACTGGTTGTCTCGAGTAATCGACTATTGAACAAAAACAAATGTAAATTACTGGGTATCACTCTGGAGAGTTGCTTATCCTGGGAGGCCCACATAACTGAACTGGGACGAAAATTGTCGAGTACGATATTTCTTTTTAGAAATTTGCGTAAGTTTTTGACTTTTTAACATTCTAAAATCGCTTTACTTCGGCCTTTTTCATTCCCATAGAGCGTATGGGGCAATATTGTGGGAAAACAGTGCAAATGCACAACAGATCTTTCGGCTCCAAAAGGGAGCTGTAAGACTTTTGGCTAACGCAGGATATAGGGACCATTAGTTGTCAGCCTCCGTTCAAAAAATTTGGCATAATGCCGCTGCCCTGTGTGTGTAGCTGGAGCTACATTCCCGCAGAGATAAACTCACTAGGCATTCAGATATTCACAGATACAACACTCGAGGCTCAGACAGAATAGTGGCTCAGCGATTCAGACTTGGTAAATCTAAAACAATTCGCTTAACTGCAATTTATATAACAAGATCCCGGTACGGTATCGAGCCCTCGATGATGTCGTGTTCAAAAAATATGTTAAAAAGTATTTACTAGAACATTGCTTTTATACTTTGAATGAGTGCCTACTTGTTGGCATCCTGGTAATCACTGCACGGATGTTGTGCATTGGTTGTAAAATTGCCAGGTTTGTGTCTCTTAATTTAAAATTTTATTTTAATGTTTGAACATTGTTTGCTTTATACACTAATTTATTATTATTTATATACATTTGTACATGTTAAATTATATTTACATATATATTATTATTTATGACGTGCTATAAACAATTTCTGTAAGTAGCAAATAAAACTTTGACTTTGACTTTGACTTTGACTTTGACTTTAATAGCGCCTTAAATCGTTACTAGTAAAAAAATTGTAAGTTATATTTTAATTGTTCTATTCATTTTTACCATGTCCTAATGATGAACATTTCTACGCTCGAAACATGTTGAGATAATTTAAATATTTATTATTCTAATTAACTTGTGGAGAAAGACTTAGTGCTTTTCTTCTCATTCCTATACTATTAACTTTGAGCATGGACAATTTTTTTTTAAATTAAAATCTATCTATTTCCCAGGTAGACCTATGTAAATATTAACCCGAAGTGTCATCGTCAAGTGATCAGGTTGAGCCTCCACTAACTTCTTATTGGTCAATCGGACATTAATTTGAAATAGGTGTGCGATATGGACGATATTTCGCTTGCAAAGTAACATGGATCGGTTTATATTATTTAGTCCATCTAGGAAACAAATAGACCATAGTAAAACGGTTGTTATTTAAGACTCTACCATCGCTTTAACTACATATCATTGTGATCTAAACCAAACCCTACGTTTTTTAATTCAAGCCCTCTTTGATGCAAATAATTTTTGCTCGCACGGTGCAATGTCGTCGTAAAAATCATTTTAAAAACCGTCTTAAGAGATCATATAAAACGAATAGCGAGAAATTTAATGTACCTGACATAAACATAGAGTGGGTTGAAAAACATACAAGAAAATTTCATGGAAATGTAAAAGTTTAATAAGGTAAAAAATAACTTGGTGGATATTTATTTAAGTTATGGCGGTATTTCGTGTTTCAATTTGGAAAATGGTCCAACCAATTTTTTTCATTTTTAGTAACAGTTCAGCTTCGAGGGAAACCAAAACATATCTATTTATAAATACCCTAGTAACAAGAACCTTGATATAGACAATATACAGGGTGCCCGAAATTGGTGCTGACAGTATTGCAATCTCGGGAACCATAACAGATATAAAGACGGCTAAATAGCAAAAGTTTTAGGCAATTATGTTGGAAGTCTATTGGTGCTTGCGAAGCAATTCTGGTCCTTTTGGTTTTTGAGATATTTTGAATAAACTAAAATGTTACAGTTCCTTAGATCGCTTGTAACTATGTTATTTCCCAATATTTTTTAAATCTATAAACACATCTTTCTAGCAACTATTTACAAAGAACATGCCTTCTGGGTAATATTTTAGTTACAACGTTATAGTTTCCTGGAACCATCATCAATTTTTTTTTTATTATGACTGCTATTATATTGGATTTTTTTTTATCGAAAAGTCCTTAATTTTTAAATATTGTTATTAAGTTAACTTTGTTTATCGGATATGTCGGTGTTGCAAAATATGTTTGAATTTTTCCTAAAATTGTTATTTTTATTTATTTTGAGATTATACATTTTTAACTGCTATTAGTTTTTAGTATCATATTATAGGGAAAATTAAGTACTTTTCAATAAATAAAAAATCCAATTGGCGGTCATGGGAAAAAAGAAAATTGATGATGGTTCCAAGAAGCCAAAACGTTGTAACTAAAATATTACCAAGAAAGCATACTCTATGTAAAAAGTTCCTATAAAAATGTGTTTACAAATTTAAAAAATATTGAGAAATAACATAGTTACAATCATCGATCTAAGGAAAAGCAACTTTTCAGTTTATTCAAAATATCTCAAAAACCCAAAAAACCAGAATCGATCCGCAAACACCAATAAACTGCTAACCTAATTACCTACCAAAAACTTTTCCTATTTAACCGTCTTTTTATCTCCTACAGTTCCCGAGATCACAATACTGTCAACACTAATTTCAGGCTACCTGTATTTCTACATTGTGTGTCAAATTTAGTTTTAGTTGCGTACATCGTAGAGCGATTAAGTTTGTAACAAAAGATAGAATAGTTCTAAGAATATCCACCATTCACCAACTTTGGTTGCATCAGTATATTTTTTTAAATTTATTCAGAATTTTCCTTGTTGATTATATAATATTATAATAGGAATAGTCGAAAAAAACAAAAAACTTAACTAATGCAACCTGTCCATCGTATCACGGTTGGACAAATTAAAACAAAAAATCAGACAAAGTGAAAATACTTTTCTCAACTAAAAATGATTTGGGATTTTTAAAAAAATTTGTTTACAGTACCTACATGATAATTTAATAAAGGTAATCGGGAAACATTTTTTCCGAATAAAAAATATGGGGACAAGATTCGATTACTTTAATTATCATTATATTACAATGGGGAACTTGACAAACATTTTTAACGGAAAAAAAATTCTATAAAAATCATAAGTACATATTGTCATAAAACATATGGCAGCAAAAAAAAACAACATATTTCGTCCCAAAAGACCACTAGCAAGATTTAAAAATGCCCCAAAATCAAATTATCCCAAGCGGGTAAAAACGGGTCGTGTCGTCACGAAGTATAATTCGTGTGTGACATCCACGAAATAGGTTATAGGTTGGCAATAAATTGAACGACGTTGAGAATTCCACCTTAAAACAACAATACAATAACAATAACACACGGCAATCCAAATGCAAACTCGGTAGCTCGGCCACCGGTCAGGATGACGGATGATGGAAAAGTCATACTTCGTGACGTCATCGGGCTTGGCGCGCTTGAAAGGTCGTTTGAAATGCTTTTGACACGCGCGAAACTTTAAAGAATTTTTACCCCAAGTTATTACTGATTTTTAAGGAGTAATAATTGAGAAATATTTTTTTAGGCCTAACTAAATCATATTATTGAAAAAAAAAAATGGAAAGTTCCCTATTCTGGGTGACCACCCAGATCGCCCGATCATAACCCCCTGAACTTTTTTTTGTAGGGCTACGTCATAAATTAAATATAAACCAAACTCGATAGATACGTTTAAGGAGTCCATTCAACCAGTAATACGAGAAAATTCTCCACAAGAAGTAAAAACGTACAACAGGAATTTTTAGATTGATTGATCTACTGCAGAGGAGTTGGTAGACGACATTTTTAATACCTTATAAAAAATTTTTTTTTCATACTTTGTCGTCTGTCTATTTGGTTTTAAAGGTTAATATTTCGTAAACGGTTGTAGAAAGGTATAATACATGATTTATGAAAAATGTCTAGAATTGATTATAGAATGTAACAATATGCAATATGTTTCATTAAAAAAATCAAAGTTGATACACGTAGCTTTTTTATAATTTATAACATCTTTTTTCCAAAAAAAAAAATGCATTAAAAAAAAAGTTATTTGATGGGTCCGAGCGATTCTTGATTAAGTGGGCGGTATTTTATATAAATGTCTGATCGTTTTTTTATCATACATTTGTATAATATTAATAATAAAATAATACATCTTTGAAATATATATTTTAATATAAATTCTATAATAGTTTCTGTTCTTATAGATAGTAAATACTTTTTACTGTCTGTAATTAAATTATTCATAACATCTCCGCCAACCGCGTACCTACCTTATCTGTTCCATTATTATCGCATCTTAAAGTCTCGCCCTCCACTTGATCGCAGTTTGACGATACACATAGAGACGTGCATCCCCTGGACAAGACGTTTTGAAAAAAGCAAATACCAAAACTCATATGTTTTAGGATACGTACTAAGTTTTTGCGCGGTGATGAAACAGCGGAACATACTGTGTGCCTGTCCCGCATCAGCTAGAATCAGATTCATCCTATTCGGCGAAGTGACACTGCTGCCCGATGACATAAGGAACGTCTTCCCCAATACAATTGATTATACGGTCGCAGTGGAAGGTTAAATGTAACCCACTCACTTTCAACCTAACCTAGTGTATATTAAATATTATTTTATTAGTAATTCTGACCTGCAAAAAGGCAAACTGTTTTTGGTAAAACGCGTATACGTTCTCTATACTTAGGCGTGTTTAACTTCGTAGTTTTATTTTTTTGTCTGTCCTTCAATTATTACCAGTGAAACTGCCTTTTGTATTGGAGTTGATTTTGCTGAGATGGCATTACGGTGTAATGATGACCGCTGAACTTTTGCTAGGAGACTTTTAATGCATTGTACTGTTTCCATGGAGTTTCTTTGGGTTATGGCTGCCCATATAGAGTCCTAACAAGGACGAAACGGCCGTCGAAGTCTACCCGCTCCAGGGTATCCAATATGCTTGGATCCCTGTATATTCCAATGCAAAAGACAGTTGCACACTTGTCGGATATGCCACTTATTTGTTGCTTTTAATTGTTTTCGCGGACACAAAAATTATCTGCTAATATTTACATGGCTTTTGACCATGATATATTTTTTGCATCATGGCTTTTAACTGATTGCGCGCATTCCAGTCCGATCCGGTTCTCATAATATTTTATTGGGGCTTTAATATATATGGGATTTATTTTTGACTCAATACCTAATGTTATTGCTTATTTCCGAATTTTTATCAGAATTTTTGAGTTTTAAAATTATGCCTTCCGTGTAATTATTTTTAGTATTCTGCTGTGTTATTGAAGCATATGATTCAGGCAATAGGATTATTTAATAATAGAATGCCTAAATGATCAATTTTTTCTCCTAGTTCTAAAATTAATGTCAGTAAATATTGTTTGGAATTTTTAAGATTCATCGAAAAATCTTTACATTTATCACACACCCAAATATTATTATTATTTTTACAGTACCTACAACAAACAAAAAAGATATTCATCTTAACCTGTAATGTTTATTAAATTATTATTATTAATATTAATATAACCCTAAAAAACAATAATAATATTATTATTTACATGAAAATCATTTTATTGAACTATCTTTCTTTACAAATAATTAACAGTTTACTTTATCTAAGAGAATGGAAAATCAGCCGTCAACCCATACAACGCATGAATCATCTGTTATCGAACAATTCAAATCAATCATTGCGCCTTGCATAATTTAGGCACGTAGCTTATGGGTCGTTTACAGTTAGGTCATGGAGGTCTAAGTTATTGTAAAATACGGAAGGTGTAGTATGTAGTATATCAATTGAGGATGAGAAAAGTTAAGTTTATCTTATTTAATAATTTGATTTTTTAAATAGAACTGGGAAAAGAGCCTGTAAAAATTCTGGTTAAATTTAAATGTAGCATACTTTCATCTGAGGATTATTTTCTTCCAGGTTTAAGTAAAACATTATTTATTTAGGGACCAGAGTAAACAGCACCGTAATTTTATCAATGCCTTGTATGAAAACGAGTACTCAAACTATAAAAAATTATTGTCGAAAATTTCATAAATTTATTTTTAACCAATTAGAAGGTTCCTTTTTGTTTACGTTGCTTATAGCAACGGGATACTATCGCGATAGTCTATAGCCTATTAACCTAATGAAATTAATAAGTAATAATTTTTCTTAGGTATACTACTACGACTTAAGTTTATTTTAAATGTCAAATCATTTCGAAGTGACAAGTGAGACAAACCAGCAAGTAACAATTAGTTTTTTAGTCGTACCTGTGATATTTATTGTTACAATAATATTGTGTAAAAAATAATTCGTTTCGGTAATAATTCAGCAAGTTCGATCGCTAAAAAAATTGAGCAGTTAGTAACTCATTTTTATTACTAAAATGTGAGAAACATTAAATAACAAATTTGTTATCTGAAATCCAATGTCTTTATAGTTTTAAAGTCAAATATAACTTTAAAAAACATATTTCCGATGAGTTATGTTTAACCCTTGAATGCCTAAGCGGGGTCCTTGCGGGACCCCAGTACAGTATTTTCCTTAGTATTTCTGGAATAAAAAAAATCTGGCAACTGCGCCTTTAGGTATGTGCTTGAAAATAGTGTTAGCACGTGTTAGTTTGGTTTGAGCCGCCGACGCCGCGACAGTGCCAGGTTATTACTCTATTAGGTAGGTGGGGTCCCTCAGAGATAATAGTATAATACCTACATATTAGTATTTGTTTTGCTTTTGTTAATATTCTTCAGAAGGTGTTGTAAGTTAATTTTTAAATATTTAATAAATATTTTGAACACTATAACCTTAAGCTTGTGTTTGATAATTAAAATACACTTTAATGCATATCCATATGTTTATTTACTATGGGGTCCCTTGGGGACCCCGGTTGGGCATTTACGTTGCTTTTAGTAGGCTGGGCGCTCAAGGGTTAATATGACGCACTGTATTTTTACAATAGAAGTTGATTTTACTTGTTAGTAACTAAGGTTTATTACTAAAATTTCAGGAACATTAAAAGAAACTGCAATTTATGAAGTTTTCTTACCAAATCTCCCACGCAGCAGAATTAATTCCCGATAATTTTTTCTCGGTTTCACTCATGTTTTTGTTCATAGAAAATTTCCCTCGTCTTCGACTCGGAATAATTTTCTATCAACAAAACCATTCGTGACCTTAAAAAAAATTATCGGGGGTAATACCACGAGTGCTTAAAAATTACCGATAATTTTCATGAAAGCTTGTTTTTTATAATTCCACGAGTTCGAAGAACGAGTGGAATTAGTATAACAAGCTTGAATGAAAATTATCTGGTTAATTTTTATGCACGAGCGGTATTTAGGGAGAATATTTCTAGAATGAAATATATTAAAAAATTTTTTTTGTCATACAATTTTCAATTTCATATAACATAATTAAAACTGTAACTGAAATCCAATAACAATTTTTTTTTTTATTTTATAAAAAAACTTAACAAATAGCAACAAACAATTGAAAAATATTAACTAATTATTGATTGAATAATAAAAATTAAAAAAACTGTCTCGTCAAATAGGTTCGATTGTTGTGTGTTGGATATACAACGTTATCTAGGCAACGTTGTATATCCGCTGATATTTTTTTATTTTTAACGTTTCTTATGGGAAAATTTATACATGAGTGAAATATTCGGTAATAATTCTGCTGCTAGGGAGATTATAAGTGAAAATTTAAAAGGAACAATTATCTAACCAACAACTTTGACTGTAGCATAAATAACATTGGCAGTATTAATATTCTCACAATCATAGTGGCCCGGTTAGCGTAGTTCTTGATTTACTACTTACTACTCAGGCTACTTTGATTGTAAGTAAATTATAATAATTGTCACTGTCACTTAGGTCATAGTCAAAGTTACTTTCTAAATTTTTAGTATAATGTAGAGAATTTCATTATGATCAAAAATATCCATGGCCACATGAAAATTTACCTACCAGTTTTTGAAATTTTCATTGCCGCCTTTTTTTTTATAACATATCGCTATCGGATATTGATTTTAACGTTTCATCTTTCAGGTACCATCATCAGGTATGTTAACCTTCGTCTACTTATCCACGATAATGCAGCAGTATAATGCAGAGGAACACCATCCTATTGAAACAATAAGGTTAAACTTGGTTAATCAGGATCATTATTACTTGGAAATACAGTGACAAAAGCTGGAACTAGATAATTTCAAATTAAATTTAGATATCTTTCTTCAATGAGGCTCTGATCAAGGAAAAATGGTCCGATTACCATATTTTAACTATGCCTGCTAAGACAAGCCTTTAATTATACTGGATGTATTTTCTATAAACCAGTAAAGATTTTTCTGTGCCCAGTATCAGTAGCTTTATCGTGAGTGATTATCTGTTAGCTGAGCATTATTTAACAAAATTGCTCTCGTCTATCAGGATTATCGTCCAATAAACAGCTCTTGTACAATAAATTGTTTGTAGGGATGAAACTTCTCTTTTAAAAAAGTTTAGTTATGGTGATATCGTCGTCACGCCTAAGTTGTGTGCTTGAACTATGACAACCTTTATGCTTGATAATAAAATGTATATTTTTTCTCCTCAGGTATACCAAAGCAACTTTAAACACTATTTTTAATAGTACATGAGGTTCTGCACTTAATTGCTACACTAGACACTGTCGATTGGTCGGGTATTTTTCATTAGACATATCACGGACTTCCACATAACTTCTACTTTTATCCCCGAACAAACCTAACATATCAAAATTTCTATTCGTTCATCTTCAGCGAGGTGCATTTTGCCATTGCTAATGCCTTAAAAATTATAACTTAAGTTCAGAACGTCGAGAAAAATATTAATGATGCATACCAGCCTTAAAATGTTAATATTTCGTAAACGGTTGAAGATAGGTATAGAGCATGGTTATTGAAAAATGTCTAGAATTGATTGTAGAATGTAAAAATGTAAAAATATGCAATGTTTTATTAAAAAAATTTAAGTTGATACACGTAGCATTTCCATGTTTTAATCTTTTTTTTTTTTATTTGAACTTCAAAAAAATTAACTGGTCGGGTCCGAACGATTCTTCATTAAGTGGGCGGTATTCTATATAAATGGCTAATCTAATTCTTTATCATAACGCTGTATCTACAATAGAGGGCATTATTTTTTCCTCCATAACACCCTGTATAAAATAGTGCTGTTTTTAAAATCATGAAAAATATTATTTCCCCCGCAAGATCATTAACCAATGGCTTGTGAACTACGCCATTTAACTCTCTGCGGACACATGTATCTCTAAATATAACAATTACAAACAAAGCGAAACTGTAAAAGTTAAAGATGTATTCCTTGAGGAGAACAACTTTATATATTATTGTTGTTTTGAAGGCCTACCCGAAACTCTTCTTGGCTCGTTCCCTCTAAAGTTAAAATAAAGGGACGCATAATAAATTAGAGGTATATTTTACAGTACTGTTCAAATGCACGGTGACATAAGTATAAACAAGGTTTAAATCGTAAGACATCCCACAAAGCTTTTATAGTTTTATTTTATTTTACGATACACATTGATCCAATCTTAGAATAAAATAAATCGACCTCAGAGTTGGCATGTTTCAAAATTAACACTATTTAACCTAATTCATATCCAAAGACCTCTTATAGAATAGACAAAATCATTCATTCATAAATAGCCAGTTAGTTTACATTAAACATTCGTACCTGTGAAATAAAAACAGACGAGAGAAAGAGAGTGGGCATCAAAATTCCGACTCCACGCGGTATGGAAATGGATCAAGGATTTCGAGCGATCGGTCAACTCCAGTGGTGTAGGGTCTGGCAATAGTTTTTAAGACAATAAATAAGTAATGTTTTTATAAAAGTAGTAAGTAATACATTTTAATTTAAGCGAAGATCACAAGAAACCCTTCAAAGAAGCCTAAGCTGTAAGTATGCAGTGTTATTGTTAATAAATGAGATTAATTTTAGGTGAGAGACAATAAGAAATTTCATCTTTTTATATTTAGTCATGACATGTATAACCGTGTAGAAAGCATATTTGTACTTGCATGATATTCATATAGTTGCAGGTCAGCAATCAAGAACTGTAAACAAGAAGGATAGAATATTATTGCCATAAGAGCAACGTTGGATTTTTAACGGACGGTGGACTGAACGGTTGTGACGACACGACAGTACCGAATTTATTTTTATCGGTGAAAGCCTATGTGTTTTGTTGTGATTAATTGTATTTTTTGTTAGTTTTCTGTGAGTATAAATAAAATTGCTATGTATTACCGTACATTTTAAACGGGACACGTCTGCAAGTGTACTGATGTGACGTCACTGCATATTTGACCTTCGGCAGAGAAATCGGGCGAAGTAAGCTATCCTTCTTGTATATAATCGTTGGTCAGCAATAGGTAAAACTATTTTAATCGTTGAAAGAGAAATGCTTTCTCTTGACGTACAAGGAGGGAAACCGCATCTATTTTAGCTTTCTGCTTTTGTAAGGTTATGAGGGATTACTGCATGTTATATTATACCTAAATGTTTTAAATTCACTAATTTGACATCCCAGAACTTCTTACATTATTTAAAAGAGAGGAATTGTGTAACAAATGCTCCAACTTCAGCCTGTTCACCGATCCTTAATTCTTGAATAAGCAAAATTATTGTCTAAAATATTAAATCCCAGTGTAATAGTAGGATTTAATCTATAAAATCAAATTCATTATCATAACATAAGAAATAGTTATGATGTTTATTTAGCTAGTGCGAGAACAAATAAATCATTGCGTCCTCCAATAAATGCTGCCTCTAATGTGTTATTAGTCTACCTCAAGAACTAAAAATGTATATAGGACGGTTGGGTGTATTTGTGAAGAAATTATTGAGGAAAAAGGAGGTCAATCCGTTAACAACATATTCCTTGAGCAAAAATAATACAACTTTTATAATTCCATTTTTCATTTTTGACCCTCATGTTCGATATATAGTGTGTCAAAGTTTGAAATTAAAAACTGAGTTTTTTAAATAATTAGAATAAATTTAATAAGATAAAAATTTTAAATTTGGTACATTACTTTAACATAAAGAGATACAGAGAAGCAAAACATAAGACAATAACTGTTAAATATTCAAAATAAGGGGGTCTAGTACATGCTGCCCCTCCTATTTTTTAATACGTACGACAATATCTTCCGAACTATATAAAAAGTTGTGGAATATATCCCTTAAAGGTTTTTTTGTGCTTTTACAATAGTTTCACAAAATTAATGTGCATGTTGTATGTTATACATTACATCTATTATTTTCCAGAAAATTATTTTATGTCCCGAGATGTATAAATCTTTCGTAATACTAGTATAAACTATTTCGTAATGGAAATATGCCAAAACCGCAAACACTATAACAACTAAGTACACAGAGGGGTAGAAGAGAGATTTCCAACTGACAAAGGCATTGTTTTGCTACATCAATTTAATTTTATATGATTTTTGCGGTTTTTTTATCGTTTAAAACCTGCCATTGAAAGTACGCAGATAATGATGAATTTGTAACGTTTCTGTTTATTTTTGTATTTTGTTACAAATATAATGTGTTATATATTATATTATATAATATTATATATATATATATATTTGTTTTTATATATTTACATCACGCTATCAATTGGACAACCTTTCACAGAAGCGTAATTTGTCATCCACTAGAACCAATGGATATATATATAGGTTTTGACTGCGTATACTAACCAATTTAGCAGTTGTTAACAGCAAACTGACTTCAAATTACAACTTTTTTTATTGTTGATTTTTTACATTACTATCAATAGAAAGACCTTTTACAATCAGTGAATTTGACGGTCGAAATATATGTATTTTTTACTCTCGTATTATTTGTACGGCCGTATATTAAACAGCAACGCTAACAAGACGGCCGACAGTGTTGTCAGTTTTACTACAAGCAATCAATTGAAAGGTTAAGACGAACGACTCAAAAAGTAAGCCGCCGCAAATTCGCAAGGAAATAACAATGAAAGAAAGGTTGAAGTTTGTCAAGTCATGTTTATGAACACTTTGGAAGTATCTTTGAAGAAAATACGCGTTATTGTTGAAAAAATACGCAACTCAGAAAGCGAAATATATCTGTCTGGAAATGAGACTTAAATCTAAAATTTCAAATTCCGTTTAAAAGGTATATTGGCAACCGGTTTGTTCGTTGTTACCCAGAGCATTTTTTTTTTGTTTTATTTTTATAAAATAATATTAGTTGTAAAAATTGAATTAAAAAAAATGCTCTGGGTAACAACGAACAAACCGGTTGCCAATATACCTTTTAGACAGAATTTGAAATCATCCAAAATCAGAATAGAGACGGGTGCCGAATCCTAAAGCGGAATGTCTAGATGCGACCCGGTACAATAATGGCTAAAAATAAAATGGCTTAACTTTCGTTATAAAAATTAGGTAGGGGGCATTTTTTTCAAGGAAAGTTTCAGCTGCACCGAGGAATATAAAATTTTTAATATAAAGAGACATTCCGCAAAAGAAAATACTTTTATTCTGCAACCCTTAAACCAAAACCTCCTTTCAATTTCCGAGGAGAAATTAAAGTCAAAACTTAGTCAATTTTAAGAGGGCCAATGTCGTATTTTTTTTGTAAATTTTGGTGTAAAATTTTTTTTCCCTTAATAACATAAAGGATATTAAGTATATCACGTTTAAAGAAGAACTTGTAAAATGCTGTAAAACAAATAGTTTTTGAGATCAACTCCATACAAAAAATTTAAAAACTCTTTATTTTAAATCGATCAATTTTGACATTGGCCCTTCTTGCACCAAGAAGACACAGAAATCATCACAATTTTAAAAAGCGCAATAATTATAATATTAACCCCCATCAAGAGGTCGTCAAATAATCGGCTATCTAAAAGGACACAATTTATATACATATTCCGATGTTGCCTATACATGGGCCGTTAATTAAGCGATGATATAAAAGACAAATATACGTTAAAATATACGGCGCTTGCAGCGACCTCTTCTCGCGGGAAATGACGCGTAACTAAAACTATACGAAACTTTCATACGACCGACTAAATGACGGCCGACCAAAAATTTGGCATTCGACCAATGACGTCATCAGCATCAATTTTACATGGTTTGCTATTTGACGGCCATATATGGCCGTCGAGTGCACCTGGCCGTCAAATTGAATGTAAAATGACAATGTATGGTCGTCGAATTGATAGCGGGATAAATATATATTGTTTCATATTTATTTTATACTTTCAATAGTAGATATCTATTTATGGGTTTGTTGAACAAAATTATTGTAGACTGGGCTACTTCCGTAAATAAATAAATATATTTATTAAAGACCTGACCGATAAATTATTTTTGAAATTGGCGAACCCCTAATGGCTTAAGGATTGTAGATAAGAAGTAGTAATAACCTTTACTATGTAAAATTTAAGGATCTACAGTATTTGCAAAAAAAAAATTCACATATTATTTTTCGTTTAAGAGTTATAGCCTAAAAATATGTTTTCAACCCCATTTGGAGAGTTTTAACTCTCGTGTAAGAGATTGACACAAAATAGTTCTGCTGTGTTCTTTCACATGATAAACTTTATCCTTTCTCAAAAGGCAGCTTTCTAACTAAAATTTCTTTCTGTTTAAATATATTATTTGACCTTAGGGTAGATTGATATTAGTTTTGTTCGAATGTTTATTCCACAATACATGGTGGTAACTAGGGCTGGGCGATATTGAAATTCCAATATCAAATATCGATAATATCGATAATTTATTTTTTAAATATCGGTATTTGATATATCGATATTTTATTTTTTAAATATCGTTATTCGATATATCGATAAAACATAAAAATATTATATTATAAATACAGTGTGATTGAGATGAAAATTAAGGTAAAAAAATGTAGGCAATGCGAATCACGCATTATCTGTCAAATTTCAATTTTTTCCAAAAAATAATTCAAATGTGGGGTTCTTTCTGAAAAAATCGAAAAAAGTTATAAGAGAAAGTTTTCTAAATGCAGTTTCTAGCCAACCTGCAAAATTTCAGCTGCATAAGATAATTTTGTTTTTACCTATGTTTTGTAAATTGTACCACTTTTGCAAAATAAGACTCGTCGCAACCTACATATACATAAAATTTCTTAGTTTTGACAATGCTTTATTTCAGATACATTTTCTTTAAAGTAGCGCCATATTAAATGTGTGTTTTTCTACTAAAACGTTATTATGGCTTAGCTTAATAATAAATTATAATATAGGAGTTTTAAATTAAATCGTTGAAAATAGAAACTTTACGTTGTTAAACTAAAATTTATTTTCCACTTAAAAACCACTTTACTGAAGACACTGTGTTCTTTTTTGTCTAAATATTAAGGTGTATTACTTTTAGACACAAACTAAGTTTTCAAAAATACTTTATGAAGTTACCTTATACAGGGTCAAAAACACAGGGTCAAAAACAAATAAACTTTGCATAACATGCGACCAAATTTTAATAACCCAATTTTGATTTTGTAAATGAAGCTATTAATAAAAAAAAATCCCATATGATGCGGGCTTTACTAGTGACACTGTATATAAATATTGTCTTATGTGCCCTTTAAAACTCCGTACCTTCATTTCAAGGGGAGGCTCTAATTATGAAAACGTGAAGAAAAAATATTGAATTGGTCCTTAAATGTGTTATAAGGACGATATTGAAATTCCAATCGAATATCGATAAAATCGATAAATATCGATAAATATCGATAATATCGAAAATATCGATAATATCGAAAATATCGAAAATATTGATAATATCGATAAATATCGATAATATCGATAATATCGATTAATATCGAAAATATCGATAAATATTTTATTTTTTAGATTTCGTTTATCGATATATCGATAAAAATATCGATATATCGAATTTTTGCCCAGGCCTAGTGGTAACTGAAACTATGCAAGAAAGAAAAAATATTTAAGACTCTTGAACCAAGGTTTGAAACAACGACAAATCGCTTAGTCTCACAATGTACTCCAAAGTCGCATATCCAGGCTTAAAATAAGAATACAAACCGCTGCCAACCACAATTATTACCAGGTGGATATAGAAAAATTGATGTTCGATCAGAGAGGGTTTTATTACGGGTTATCCATCAAAATCGGACAAAATGTTCTAGAGTCTTGGACGAGAATTGTTGAGGTCAAGGGTCTATTTTCTAGTTTCTAACCGAGTTATAAGAATTGCATAAAAATAAACAAAATTGTTGTTTTTTGAATCAACTTTACTGTAAAACTACGGCGTTTCCAAAACTCCAAAAGTTGTTTCGTACAATTGAACCAATGATTCTTGAAAAACCCAGACATAAAGAAAAATTATTAAATTACTGTTTCAGTTAATACCATGTATTGTGTAATCGCAATTCACACAAAACAAAGCTAATTAATCAATCCTAAGACAGAACAATGAGCTATAATATGCTTCAAACCTTCTTTCAAATGTTTTTATTATTTCCTGAGATATTTAATTTCAAGTATAGACTAAATATTTTCCTTATGCCTTTTAAAGTTCCATCAGTTTAGTTCCGTAACTATAAACCTCATAAATAACAGATTTTGTTGACAGTTTATGCACACGGTTGCATCTAGCTTCAAAGCATAAATGGAAGGATTTACTTTTGGTTCAAGAATGACGTTTATAACATGTCAAGATATTTTCTAATCTTTCTTCTTGTTTAACAGGGAATTAATTTAAAAAAAAATCAAATAATTTTCCTAATATTTGCCTCTTATATTCTGCTCTCGAGTTCTTGTTTTACCAACTGATCAGCGACTAATTTGACTCTACTTTTTTTCTAATATAGTTTTTTTTTCGATTGGCAAAGGCATGTGCAAGTGCATTTACACTTTTTATAAAAATTAAACTAACTAAGAAATTAGCGCCTCAATGAATCTAGGTTTATTGTTACGATTTTTTTCTTTATGTAGTAAATCGTTAGGTGCTTCATACAATAAACAGTAAAAAAGTAAATTTGTTGGAAGAGATGTTTGATTTAATTAATTTCATTATACAAGTCAATTGTATGATTATTTATACTGTAATTTACACGAAATAATTATATTGGATTACATTAAATTGAGACTGATCAATTATATAAATTAGGCCAACCTTTTAAATCATGTTTGATTTAAGGAATTTTAAAGTGTCTTGAAAGCTGCTGATTTATACGTAACACGCAACGATTTAATCAGTCGAGAGTACCACAAGTTACATCGAATCTATAACCATCCAAGTCAAAAGAAAAACACGAACAATGTAACAAGTTATTTGTCAGTGGAGAAGAAATAAAAACCAGCGGATAAAAATATTATACTGCCGTACTTTTATGAGACGGTTAGTTTGAAAATGGCGACTGTTAAAAGTTTTTAAAAAATCGGTATTTAAATAAGCGGAAATAATAAATCTTTGATGTGTTTTTAAACTTTCAAGGTAAAAATCTTCATTGTTTGACGTTGTGACATTTTGTGACTTAACAATAGTTATGGTTTTTTTTTGTTATTTATTTTGTTAAAAAAATAAAAATGTAACGAAGCAAAACAAAAACAACAAAAAGGTGGTTTAACGTGGCAAATGCTGGAAATGTCCTCCATCCTCTACTTGGCATGCTCCCAGACGATGGTAAAATCAGTCGATGGAATTCCGAATGGCTTCAGCCGATATGTTATGTGTCTCCAATCTAATTTTGTATTTGAAATCTTCAATATTATTTGGCATATTTTCGTCAACTTTTTTTCTTAAATATCCCCAAAGAAAATAATCTAGAGGCGTTAAGTCTGTGGACCTCGGTGGCCATTTAGTTGTACCATGTCGTCCAATCCAGAAACCTGGAAATATCTCATCTAAATATCTTCTCACATTGACACCAAAATGCGGGGGAGCACCATCGCCATCGTGCTGAAACCAAATTGTTTCAGTAGGTATATCTGGATCTACTTCGTTCGGAAAAAATACAGCTAGAGCAGGAATCAACTCGAAGGTTAAGTAATCCAAGTACTGTTCAGCTGTGAGGTTTCCTGTAAAAAATAATGGCCCCAGAATTCGTTTATTAAGGATACCTGCCCATACATTTACGTTCTGGGGCCGCTGAGTATGCGCTTTAAATATCCATCATGGATTTTCTTGACTCCAGAAACGATAATTATATTTGTTAATTACCCCGTTTAAATAGAAAGTAGCTTTATCCGAAAATATATGTTCTGTGAAAACCTATTATTCTCGTCACACCGTTTATACGTCTCATCATTTATTTGCAAAATTGCAAACGCCTCTCATAGTCATCTTCTAAAAGCTCTTGGACATAATAAACTTTATAAGGGTGGTATTTTTCTGCTTTTAAAAATCTTCCAATAGTACCTCTAGATGTATCATGATTTTGAGCCAATGAAACTGTTGAAACATGCGGATTATCCTGCAGAGATAATACAATACCCAATTTTTTATCATCGCCTAGGACACTTGGCCGTCCATTTCTAGGCAAGTCCCATACTATACCATGTTCATCAAATTTGGGGTTACATCAGTCTGGTGTACACCCGAATTAAATTAGTACTGAGTTCTTTTTGATTTAAAATTTAATGTAGGTGGTTTTATAGGTTTAAGGATCTTAGGAAGCAAATGAAACCCAAACTTTAATTTGCTGACGTTTCGGAAAATATATTTTCTTCCTCAGGGCTCTGAAACAATAGGAATCTTTCTTAGGTTTCAACAATAACCGATAAAAACATTACATAATTGATTTATATATATATATGTATAAAGGGTACGTTGTCACCTCGAAAATAGATGCACAACATACGGTGTCACCTCATATATAACGCTGTCACCTCAGATTTTCGAGGTGACAACGTTTTGCGTGCATTTTAATTTTATTGGGTTCTCTGTCGTCATATCTTTCATTTCACAAAAAATCGCTGTGAGGTGACAACGTTGCTCCAGTATCTGTAACCTTGTCCTCTTAGTTCGGGCATATATAATTGGCGCTAGTGTCGCTTTCTCGTTTAACTTTAAGGAGACAGTACGTTCGATGTCACCTCACACCACTCTCGACATATATGCGGTATAGAAGCCATGCTTTGTCACCTCAGAATATTGGCAACATTGCAATTATTTAGCGCTCTGCAAATTTTATCGGATTGTGTGGTAATTACATGGAAAATGTCGGCAAGAACAAAACTATTATTAAAATTGGCCAAGGTATATTTTTTGTAAAATAAATAATACATCTTGTTGAGATTAATTGCATATTACAACTTGCTGTTAAGTTCAACTTTTTAACAATAAAGTACCTTTTAATTTATCTACTTACTTGTTTCTATTTTTTACGGCCTAGTGATGTCTTATGAAGAAAATCTAGTTCTTTTTACTGATTTTATAATAATTCGTATTTGTAAAATAATATAATATAGAAAACTAGCTAGCGGGTACTCGCGGCTTCGCTGCCGCAATTTAGTTGTTATTTATTCGTTATGCGAGCAAAGCCTCATAAATACTTACATACCATACATACTATTCAATATAAACTGTTATACTTACCCATATTATTTTCATGACCAAAGCAAGGAGGTAAAAAAATTACATTGGTGCTCTTCTAATAAGATGTCTTTTATCTTCTAGTTTTGTTTAATAAATTATACAAAAATGTACATTTGTTACCATTACCGATTATATTTTGTTACAAATGATGAATGATCTATTGTTGCTGCATTTAATAAAAAAATAATTACAATTCACTACATGAGGAAAGTTTACCCCCTAAACCCTCGGGGATGAACGCCGGGGATTTGGAGGTAAATTTTGTGACATTTTAATTTTTAGTTAGGTATTTATTAGCATTTTAAATTTTATAAGTATACTGACTTTCTGGTTTCTAAAATGTTTTCTAAACATTTTTTACCACCTCGGCACTTAAGGGTAAATTTTTGATATTTTTGGATTTTTTCTCTATTAGAAAAAGTAACTACAATATCCCGTAGTAATTGGGATACATTGACAGACAGGGTTTCTAACTGACACAAATGCTAAAATACGTACCTACTTTACCTATTTTAAAAATTAAGCCTCTAATGGGGAGAAAAACGAGGTCAAAGTTTTCCTTATTTTTGTTATTAAACCCCTTAACTTGACATATAAACGGTGACAATAAACCACAGTATCATTACATTGAAATTCATATACAGGGTGAGTCGGGAGGAATGGGACAAACTCTAAGGATGTAATCTATTCATAAAAATAATAAGAAAAACCCCAAATGTTGTTACCCAATATTAATTTGTTTTCAAATTATAGCGTTAAATATAATATTAATATTGTTAAACCAAAATATGCAACATTAACATTGTTTTAAATAAAGCATTGGTTTGGTAAATTTTGAAAAATGCCGCCATTGACTTTCAAACATTTTCCGCTTCGTTTTACAAAGGGCGCGCGTGGCTCTTCTAATTGATTCGTGCCTTTCTTTAATATTGAGTGCAGCATTTCTAATGCATCCCCATCAGCAGTATCTACTTTTACTTTGTATGCCTCATTTTTTAACCAACCCCATAAATTATAGTCCAACGGTGTGAGGTCTGGCGATCTAGGAGGCCAACTTAGGACCACCGCGACCAATCCAAACCTCTGGAAACTTTTGGTCCAAATATTGCTTGACCCGACGATCGAAATGGGGAGGCGCAACGTCGTGTTGATAATACATTTTAATTATGATGTTTAAAGGAATCTCCTTCAGTAGTCACATTACATTACATTTTGTAAAAAACTTAAGTAGTGATCCCTTGTAAGGCGATTTTTCAAAGGAAAATGACCAATTAAATTATTATCGATCAAACCACACGTTTACTGAAAAGCTGTGTTGAAAATTATTTTCGACAATAATTGCGTGTAGATTTTCGTCCGACCATACATGGGAGTTTTGATGATTGTTAATGCCGTCACGGATGAATGTAGTTTCGTCAGTAAAAAGTATGTGCGGTACAAGATGACGATTATTAATTATCCACTCACAAAATTGCATACGCTTTCTGTAGTCTCCAGGTTGAAAATTCTGTACACGGGCTGTACATTGTACGGGTATAAGCCTTGCTCGTGAAACGTATTAATTATTCTGTTTTGGGGAATCCCAAACTGAGTTTCAATTTTTCGTGAGCTGGTCGTTGCATCTTCTTCTACTAAAGCTAGAACATTTTCTATTTCTTCTAAATCCTGTTGAATGGCTCGTTCGGATGTTACATTAGCACTTGGAAGGGTTCTGGTCTCGCACAGTTTGTTGAAAACTCTGATAAAGGCCTTTCTATTCGGTGTTCTTTGATGTGGAAATTGTTGACGATATTATTCAGCAGCCGCTGTAGCATTCCCATTACACAAACCATAAATAAAAACCATATTGGCGTATTCAAGATGTGATAAATGTATGGCATTTTATAAAATTTAAATGATACAAATCCGAAAGTTAACGGTGAATCAATGTAAAATTTTATACTGACACTATTTATACTGACACTAACAGGATAGTGACAGCACAATAATCAAAAGCTCACAATAATACCATTTATTACAGGAAAGCTAAATTAATGCAAAATTTTGTTTTTGCGTTATAATTTAACAACAAAGAATATTGGATAACAACATTTGAGTTTTTTTTATTATTTTGGTTTCCAGAGGTTTGAATTGGTCGCGATAGTCCTATTAGTTGGCCTCCTAGATCGTCAGACGTCACACCGTTGGACTATAGTTTATGGGGTTGGTTAAAAAAATAAGGTATACAAAGTAAAAGTAGATACTAGGGATGCATTAACTAGACGCAATAGAAATGCTGTACTCAATATTAAAGAAAGGCACGAATCAATTAGAAGAAACACGCGCGCCCTTCGGCGTTAACGAAGCAGAAAATGTTTGGAACTTAATGGCGGTACCTATATATTTGAAAATTTACTAAACCAATGATTTATTCAAAACAATGTTAATGTTGCATTTTTTAGTTTAACAATATTATTATGTTAAAACAGTTACATAGACGCTACAGATTAAAATTAGAACTGAAGTACTCTTCAAATGAAAAAAAAGCATTCAGCACAAGGTAGTTCTTAATTTGTTTCTTGTAACGATTGAAGTTAAGAGCCTTGATACTAGCCGGTAGGCAGTTATAAAACTTTATTGCTAAATGTGTAGAATCGTTTCTGGATCTCTTAAGATGACAAAAATCAGGTACCAGATTGTTGTTGATTCTTGTTGGGTAGTTGTGAAAATCTTCATGTGATCTGAACAGATCAAAATTGTGTTTAACGTAAAACAAACACTGCATAATGTACACACACGGTAATGTCAAAATCTTTAGAACTCTAAAAGAATTTCCACAATCCTCTCTATAACCGGGACCAGAAATAATACGTACACACTTTCTCTGTTGCCCAAATGCCCTATCAAAATAACACTAATGTCCCCAGGAGAGAATAGCATAAGTTAGACGAAAGTAAAAGTTGCTATGGTACGCTGTCAGTAAAGTCTCCCTGGAAGTCACTTGTACAAGATTCCTGAAAATGAAAAGTTGTTGGGATAGTTTTTTCGAAAAATCAACAAGATATTGTTCCCAGGTAAACCCGCATCCAAGTGTACTCCAAGAAACCTGGCTTCTACTGCACAATGGGGCAAATAAGAAGGGTGTACAACATTAGTGCTGTTCCTTAGAGTAAAATTAATACATTGTGATTTAGAGTTGTTCAGGTATAGACGATTAGCTAGAAACCATTGAAATACATTTTTTTCTGAAGTGTGATAACCAAGGTTTTTAATTTCTGAGGAGTGATAGCTAATGTAAAAGGTTGTGCCATCTGCAAACAAGACAGTGTTGACTTCCTCTCCCTGAGAGTATGCGCCGTCGTTTATGCAGATGAGGAATAAAATGGGGCCTAATACAGACCCTTGAGGCACGCCATGCTTCAGGGATTGTTTTTTGAGTCACATTGGTTGAAGTGAACATATTGAGTACGGTCCGAGAGGTATGAATCGAGGAGTTGAACAGCGTTATCCTAAAACTTGTAGTAGGGTAGTTTTTTAAAAATAATGCTGTATGTGATACAATCGAAAGCCTTAGTGAGATCCAGAAATAATGGGATAGTGTCAAGATGCTTTTCAAACCCTTCTAAAATGTTACTAGAAAAATGGTCAATGGCTAGAGTTGTGGTTTTGTTTTTCCGGAATCCAAATTGGTTAATGGCAAATAGTTTGTTAGAATCAAAGTGCTCGTTTATTTGATACTTTAAGATACGTTCATAAACTTTTGACAATATTGGAAGTAAAGATATGGGGCGATAATTGTTACAGTCGTTGATAGAACCTTTATTCTTAAAAAGAGGTACTACCTTTGCAGTTATGAATACTTTCGAAATAGTATTGCAAGCCATATATTGATTAATTAATATTGTTAGAAGCAGAACTAATATGTTTTTTATTTTTTTAATAATTTTTCTGTTGATTCCATCTGGGTCTTTACTATTACTATTTTTTTTATCTCAAATAAAGCCACATTGACATCATCAGGACATACTGACTGAAAATTAAATGATGGGGTGTTTGCCACTGGTATGGATTGTAGGTAGTCTTCGAAAGGCCGCGGAGAACATTCAAGTTTATTTAACACATTTTCGCATTAATTTAGATTTAGATTAGAGCATGGAGCATTATTTTTCCATTTAATATTAATACGTTTCCACATAGCCTGCTGGGGTTTACTAGAATTTTTTATGAATTTAAAATTGGCTTTAATTTTTGCAAGCTTGATGGATTTTCTGTAGCTCTTCCTATATTCAAGTATGGTATTCTCAGACATGGCCATGGGATCTGTCTTATTTAACGTTACTAAAAATTGAAGTCTGCTATGCATTTTTTTTAAGTCGTTATTGAACCAATTGACTATTAGAATTTTTTTCATTGATTAGTTTTGATTTTTCTGGAAAAGCGATATTTATGGAATTTGTAAACACATCATTTAGCATTCTGAATTTCTGATCAATATCCAAAAACTCATTGTTAACAAAATCGAAGTTGCATTTAAGCACTTTGAAAACAAATGAATATTGGATAACAACATTTGAGTTTTTTGTTATTATTTTGATGCATGGGTTACACCCTTGGAGTTTGGCCCATTCCTCCCAACTCACCCTGTATAAGGTATGCGTTACAATTTGTTCATCTACATAGCATACTTACTACGCATTCCACGCAGACAAAGTCGCGGGTTAAAGCTAGTTGTATATTTTGATTGCAATATTCAAAAAAGTGTGCTTTTTCGGGTTATAGAGCATAGCAAGTCTTATTTCAGCAGATCATTAATACATATTATAGGTACGCTTACAGAACCATTCCATAGACTTCTCATTCATAAACACCTTATCAGAAAAAAAAATCCGTTACTATTTAAACTTGTAAGTATACGTAGTATTAAGTTTTGAAAAAATCTGAACAAAAATATGTTTTCCCATAGAAACCACGTACACCCTCTTTTTTTTTCACCCCTTTAGTTGACTGAAAAAAAGAAATACGTAATTTATTATTTGTAGTTTTGTTTGTGCTGAAACTTTCAACTTCCTTGTGACCCTTTAAGGGTTGAATTTTGAAAAAAAATTTCTTAGTTAGTCTCTACATTATAAAATTAAGCCACTGACCAAATTTTATATTTATAAAATTTCCATTCGGCGATGATGAATCAGTCAGTCAGTTACAATATTTTATACATTAGAATAAAATAGATAGATTAATTACTTTAAAAATATGCTAAGCGCTTGACCCGATGAGAACGTTGGAATTTGATTTAGTCTTTAAAATAAATCCTTTATATATTTTCAGTTAACTACTGTGCACGTAGTCACCTCAAATTAGTGGCAACATTGCTTGAGGTGGCAACGTCTGGTTTAAATAAGCATGCTTCATATACAACTGAGGTGACAACTCATTTAACTTATCAACTTTATTTTATAAAAATTTATCATAAAAATCATTTCCCCTCTCATGGAAAACCTACTAAGGGGGTTCCCCTTAACCTATATATGAATTTATATATGTAAAAAAGTGCTTCGTTAATGGTGAGGTGAGTCCGCCTTCCCGACGACCCTGAGGTGACAACTTAACAACCATACGTATATATATATATATATACAGGGTGGTCCTTAAATACATCAAGAAAATCTAGGATATGATTCCTGGTATCAATTTAAGTTGAAAAGTTCATATGGACTTATGCCCTAAAATGCTTACCCTCTAAGATACAGGGTGTTAAAATATTTTTAAAAAATAATTGTTTTTTTAAAATTTCGTAACGCCTTGAAAATACGGTATTGAAAATTGATGTCGATTGATTTCGTATTAAACTGCACCTTTTGGTTAAAAAAGGGTTTGCCTACTTCCACCAGTGGCGTGCATGAAGATACCATCAATATTTTTTTTGTGAAAATATGTGATACGCCACTGTTTTTTTTAAACTCTGATGCATTTTTATGCATTACTGATATAAGCGGAACAAAAGTTGTCTCTACTATGTTTTTGAAAAAAATGGTAGTTTTAAAGGAAAATGGAAAATATTTTAACACCCTGTATCTTAGAGGGTAAGCATTTTAGGGCATAAGTCCATATGAACTTTTCAACTTAAATTGATGCCAGGAATCATATCCTAGATTTTCTTGATGTACTTAAGGACCACCCTGTATATATATCCTTGATATATTAAAGAGTAACACAGTTACAAGTAGGTGTAATTTTTCTTTTATATGTCATAGTGTTTAAAGAGAAAAAAAAAACCTTTAGAAATAACGCGCAAGCTGTAGAGAGAGACAAAAGAAAATTACGACAATTTGTGTATTTTAATTTTCTTAAAAAGTACACCAAAATTAAAGAATATTAGAAAAGAGAAAAGTTTTCTAATTAAAATAAAATAGAAACCAAGGGTGAACCCAAAAAACACCAAAGCAACAAACAAAATGTGGTAAAAACTTACAGTTGAAGTTAGCTCCACGAGTCATAATGGTAAAAAACAAATAAAAAAATAAAATTAGGACACATAATGGTAAAAGGGACACGTAACAAAAGGCACCGTTAACAATTAGTATTTTTTTAAAATTTTGTAGTACAACCTGTGCAAGGCGAGAAACCAACTGATTTGTTTGTCAGGTATTAGCGGTAATAATGTAGAAATAAATTATTATTCTAAATATCATTTTTTCCCTTCTCGTTTAATTCAAAAATCAAATTAAAGTATAAAGGACTGAGAGTTTCTATATCTGTCCTTCGATTGATACTTTCCGGGTCATTTTTGATTTCTATCATTTCTCTTAAAATACGTTTCTTGTAATTGGTCTCTGTCCCTAAAATGCTTACATTTTCAAAAGTCAAAAATGTGCTCGTATGTTTTACCATGGTCAAAAAGTGCTGTTTTTGAGTCTTTGGTAACATGAAAGTTTCTGCAGTATCTTGCATGTTCCGACATTCTGGTCTTTAAATACCTTCCAGTCTGCCCTATATATACTTTTGTACATTCTTTACAGGGTACCATGTAAATTATACCTATTAGATTTAAGGGGTGTTCGAGTTTTGTCCTTTAGTTTTGAGTAGATAGTATTGCTTGTAGTATTTTCGCTCTTAGAAGCTATCTTAACATTGTACGTTGTCAAAAGAGTCTGTATTTTTTCGGATCACCTTCTTATAAAAGGAATTTTTAAATACAGTTGATGTTCAGCAGACGGACTGTTTGTTTTATTTTTTTGGTGGCTGGTTAGAATTCGATTTACAAGTTTAACGGGGTAGTTGTTTTTAAGTAGGTATTTTTAATAAGTTCTATAGGTATTTACACTACAAGGGAGGCAGGTGATACTTACCAGTCGAGGACATAGTTTGCGCCTGAGCGATAGCGAGGGCTTGCAAAATAGTCCGAGACTAGTCAAGAATACTGCCTCCCGAGTTTTGTATTATATTTTTTCTACTCCAGTTCCCTCAAATTTAAAAAAAAATGTTTTTTAATTTTATAATTTGAGGTATCCAACTGAAATACCCTGTATGTATGACAGGTTTCCTAGTGTTGACACGTTGACTGATATGGAATTCATAATGTTCATAATCAAACAAACGTTCTGTCAGTGTCAGTTTTTTTAAGAAATCGAAAAAATGGATATCGATGCCGTTGCGAATGCAGCTTCCGCTGCTCTATTACCTCAGAAATCGAAGGAACGGTACAATCGGTGTTACAAGGACTTCAAGGATTGGTGCAGTATTAATGCAAGTGATGAAAGAGTCACCGAGAATTCTATGCTGGCGTACTTTGTACTTCCCTAGGGAGGTAAGTATTTACTTACCTCCCTAGGGACGTAAAACGTACTTACCTCCCTCAAATCAGTATCAAATCGAAGTACTTACCGAGTAAGGAGTAGAAAAAATTATTTTCCCTAAAAGACGGGTGTGATAGTTTTGTAATGCTCAAGTTTTTAAGTTGTTAATGATATTTTTTTTTGTCTATGTGGGTAATCCGAAAAATAATTTAAAAACCTTTCCGAAAAGGTAAATTACTGATTGTTTACGGTGCCGTTTGTTACGTGTCCCTTTTACCATTATCTGGCCTACTTTTTTTTTATTTGTTTTTTACCATGACTCGTGGAGCCCACTTTAACTGTTTTTACCACTTTGTTGTTTTTTGGGTTCACCCTTGGTCCCTATTGTATTTTATTTTAATGAGAAATATTTTCTCTTTTCTAATAATAATATGTTTTAATTTTGGTGTACTTTTTACAAAAAAATAAATTACACAAATTGTCGTAACTTTCTTTTGTCTCTTTCTACAGTTTGCGCGTTATTTCTAAAGGTTTTATTTTTCTCTTTAAACACCATGAAATATAAAAGAAAAATAACACCTACTTGTAACTGTGTTACTCTTTAATATATCAAGGATATATTATATTATGTACTTTCTGTTATGTTATGTTGTCAAAAATAAGATTTGTCATTTTTCAAACAAATCAATTATGTAATGTTTTTATCGGTTATTATTGAAACCTAAGAAATTTAAAATTTGAAATTTGGGTTTCATTTGCTCTCTTAGATTCTTAAACCCATAAAACCACCTACATAAAAAGTCTATTGTATCAATAACAATTTTATTTTATAATTAAAATTTAATAATGTATTTTAAGTGTCTATAGGTTACGACTGTAAATTCCCATGTTCCAAAGTATTGGTATATCATTTAGGAATATTTGCCTTGTCACATGATACTGTAGCAAATGCTCTTAATGCTTTTCTTGTGTAATATCGTATATTTTGCATCTTAAAAATTAATATTTATAATAACAAAATATAAATCTTTGATAATAAAGTCGGCAGTAAAGGAGATATCTAAACCACAAATGCAGGCCATAAGGGAAGCCAAAGGTTAAAGATATTCCCCACTGGCAAAGACATTGTCGTGCTATCTTGTATCATTAACACCCTTTTAGGCCAATTGTGGAGTGGCTTTGGCATTTAAATGGGTATAAATTTCAGTTTTAGTGTCAGAACAAATAGAAATATTATATAGTATAGTATTTTTTCAATAATAAAAGTGCATGATAATGACATATTTGCAACTGATATACGAGATATCTTAGAAAAGTTTTCTCGTAATAAAACAATTTTTTTTGTGGATAATTTAATTTTAATTCAATCAATTCTCATTAAGTCCAAAAGTTTTAAAACTACAGTAAAATGAATGGTACGTTAAAATAATACTTTGTCTGATTTTGCAGCCCTTTTTTCTGAACGGAAGATGTTGTATTTTAAGAATTTTCGCATTATTATTCACATTATTTAATTGGCAAAAGTTTTAACTTTTTGAAAACTTACAATTACTTTATTTTGTACACTAAAGAAGATATGAAAAAACCAAAAGTTTCGTTTCTACAAAAACGCGAGGGAATAAAAATTAGTTATTTTGCGGACCACCCTTATCGACCCCTGAAGCACTAGCCTTATTCACTTTAAATGTTTAAATAGCATTACTCCACCTGTGGCACTTCTCTGAAAATCTGGAAAAATGTTTATCAGCGGTACCAAAATTATTTATATTTAAGAACGAAATGTTGAGAAAATGTTTTAAAACTGTCTTTTGCAAAATTTAACAAGAAAAATTACAAAATAAACATTAAAGATAAAATATTAAATAAATAGAATTTTATTTTTTAAAAAGTTTCCTGTATTTTTTAGCATTTTCAGATTTCAGGGATTAAACCAAGTCAAGTAACTATTAATACATTTCATTTACCTAAAACTTACCGTTAACAAGTTAATATAATAATACACTCACGGACAAAATTATTGCATATTATTTTATTTTAGGTCTTTATTTTTTCCCTTTAACTATTTTGTGATTTCGGATGCTAAATCTGTTACATTAGAGTATTTTACGTTAATAATGATTACATTACATATTGAAGCTTTACAACCGATTCGTGGAGAAATTAGTAAAATGGCCTGTTTTTGATAATAACGTTTAATTTGGAAAGAACAACAACATCAACACGATACATTAGTTTAAGACAAAATAATAACAATTTAGTACTTAGAATTTTCTCCTCTAGCCTGCATCCTCCTAGGCATACTGCGCAAAAGATCTTTGATGGTTTCTGGTAGTATTCGATTCCATTCTTCCAGTGCAGCAATGCTTAGTTCTGTGATTGAGTTAGGAGCTGGATTTCGTGCTCGAATATTTCTTTTTAGGATGTCCCATACATGTTCTATGGGATTTGCGTCAGGACTGTATGGTGGCCACTCTAGTATCGCAATCCCGACATCCTCAATGTACTGGTTTACTGTTCTTGCGACATGGGACAGGGGCATTATCGTGCATTAGCACAAAGTTATCATATCCAATAAAGTCGGCAAATGGTATAACATGTTCTGCAAGGATGTTGCGTATGTACCAGTTAGCATTCATCCTTAAATTCACTTCAATAAGCTCCGTGCGACTCTCCCAACTAATGTCAGCCCATATAATGAAATCACCACCAAAGCAAAGATTATGTGCAAGATTACATTCTGCGAAACGTTCTCCTGACATTCTGTATACTCGACTACGTTCATCAGGCTTCCATAATTGTATTTTTGTTTTGTCTGTAAAAAGAACTTTTTCCCATTGATGTTCATTCCAGTCAGCATGTGCTCTTGCAAATTGTAACCATCCGATTTTATGGCCTCCTTAAGTCTCCTTATTATTGTTTTGATGGAAACATTGACTTGCCTGGCATTTAGTAGTTGATTTTTTAGATGCGGAGCAGTAGTGTACGATTTCGCAAAAATTGAATTCTTAAATATTGCTCATCTCCTGGCGTTGTACTTCTTTTACGTCCTTTTGTATCCTCCAGTCTCATTGTAACAATTTAGTACGCGAGAAACAGTCGATTGATGAACATTCAATCTCTGTGCAATGTCTTCTTGTCTGAACCCATCATTAATTAAACAAACAATTTTAACCAAAACGAACTCATTTAAACATGACATCTCACTAACTGAAACTACAGATTAAAGAAATAATGCACTGAAAATGTCATTCTGACAACGTCAAATAAAGGGAAGCCATTGTTTTAGTTGTCAAGGTACACTATGCTAAGTTTAAGTTTTCCGCTTATTCAGTTATAAAAGTTATGTCTAGACATTATTTTATCTGTAATAAATCGCAATATACGTAGAATACTCCAATGTAACAGATTAAGCAACCGAAATCACAAAAGTGTTAAAGAAAAAAAAAATAAAGACCTAAAATAAAATATGCAATAATTTTGTCCGTGAGTGTACTTTATTTATTTGTTAAAAAATTACATTTTTTATACTTTAACAGACTGCAGATAATTTTTGTGGTAACCCGTGTAGCACAACCGCTTGCACGTTATTTATGTTATATCGTTTTAAATAATTTATTTAAAAAAGACAAAAAATATTACTTTTTTTTTGTTTTAAATGATTCGTTTGGAATACTATACACTAATATATAGAGACATTCATAGTTACTAACCTATTAAAAGATCTCGGGAATCAGTAATGACATTTTTTAAAACACTGGTACCTACTCGTAATAAGAGATGCCGATCTTTTAAATGAAGATATTTTGATTTTAAATTAAACCGGACGTTAGGCTTAGCGTTGAGTGGGCTAAACACCACTATAAGGAGCAATGATGGATGGTTTAAAGGTGCAGGCAAGCTAAGTACTTTATAGCTGGCCAAGCAGGGCTAAGCTAGAATAAATTTTAAACAGAAGACGATGTGTCCTAAACCCCCCTAATTGGGATACTGATAGGACACTGCAAGCTGAGGAAGCACCTAGCACTATTTGGTGTCGAAGAGGACCCAATCTATGCCGGATGCCTGGAGAAGGAAGATACCCCGCTGCATTTTCTGGGCACCTGTAAAGCCCTGGGAAGACTCAAGCATCAGCTGCTGAGATCGGCGGCGTTTCAAAAGGAAGAAATCACGGCCCTGGTGTAGCGACATACGTGACTTCATAAAGAGGTCGGGACGATTTTGGCGGGGTTCAAGGTGGTTAGAGTGATTGGGGGAAGACTCTGGGTTAGGCAAAAAGGATCGCCGTTGGTCTACTTGCCAGGTTTCGGAACCTCCCCTCAATTACTACTACTAGTAGACTTACCATTGCTATTTTAAATGGAATGCCCTGCATATTTTGACTTTTTCGATTCTATGTGAAAATCCAAATAACTTTGGTTAACTATACCCATTTCTTACCGTTCCTGATATAAAATTGAATAAAATATTTAAAAAAAAAGTAATTTACCAAAAGTTACTGGGATTTTTATATACAGTGTGACCAGTAAAGTCCGCATCATATGGGATTTTTTTTATTAATAGCCTTATTCGAAATTTGACTTTGGCATCAAGTTCTGCTTTGATCGAGATAAAAATTAAGGAAAGAAATAGTAGTCACGTGATTCGCATTATCTGTCAAATTTTAATTTTTTCCAACAGATAATTCAAAAATGGAGTTATTTCTGAAAATATCAAAAAAAGTTATTAGAAACACTTTTTTTAAATGCAGTTTCTCGCCCACATGCAAGATTTTAGCTGAATAAGGTAATTTTAATTTTTTACCCATATTTTGTAAATTGCACTATCTTTGCAAAATAAGACTCGACGCAACCTTAGTTTTGACAATGCTTTATTTCAGATACATTTTCTTTAAAGTAGAGCCATATTAAATGTGTGTTTTTCTACAAAATCAAAATTGGGCTTTTAAAATTTGGTTGCAGGTGAAACAAAGTTTATTTGTTTTTGACCCTGTATAAGGTAACTTCATAAAATAAGTATTTTTGAAAGCGTAGTTTGTGTCAGAAAGTAATACACCTTAATATTAAGACAAAAAAGAACAAAGTGTAAAGTGTTCATTAAGTGGAAAATAATTTTTAGCTGTGGATAAAAAATCAAAAATTATGTTATGCAGATGAATTCTTGCATATGGGCTAGAAACTGCATTTAAAAAAACGTTTTCTAATAACTTTTTCGATATTTTTAGAAATAACCTCACTTTTGAATTATTTTTTGGAAAAAATTAAAATTTGCCAGATAATGCGAATCACGTGACTACTATTTTTTTGCCTAATTTTCGTCTCGATCGAAGCAGAACTTGATGTTAAAGTCAAATTTCGAATAAAGCTATAAATAAAAAAAAAACCCATACGATGCGGACTACTGGCCACACTGTAGAATCAAAAAATGCCAAACGTTACAGAGTATTCTATTTAATATAGCTATGATAAGTCAAAACTTCTTCATTTAAAAGCTATTGTATTACGCATAGTAGTATTTCTCAAAATAAATATTATCCGGTTCTCAAAATCATTAAATATCCTCCACCATAAATGGCCCTCTATAAAGAGTTTTTTCTATTTCACGTTCATAATAAGCTCAGTAAGATACGCATTTGCGTATCGTAATGAAGCTATTTCGATACGCGTTTTTCCTTTATTTGATGTTGGTAACATTTAAATGTTTTATTTCATTGACTTGCGCGGCCTTTGTGATTTACGAGAAAACCCATTTTTCGCAGAGGAAAAATAGCTTGATAACTAACTTTTTTATTCTGTGTGGATAACAGACATGTATGTTGGTTGCATAAATCTATAATCCAATATTTTGTAGATGCTTTAAGCTATCATTTTCTGCCAAATCCTATCCAAAATTCAATCTACTAACCTTCCAATGTCGATTTTAACTTCAACTTTATTTGAATTTTCCATGTTCCCTATACTAAATTGCAATGCCGTGACGTAAAATCACGTCTTTTGAAATTCGAAAAAAAGTAGCAAAATCTCCCGAATTTCCAAACGCTCTGCATATCTACCGAATGTACAAGGATCACACAACGTATTCCGTCCAATTTCAAATCTCATATCGCTAAAATAACTTTAGAATCTCGTGGTAAAAATGGGTCAATAAATCAAAAAATGACAGTTTGCAAAATAATGTTTGTTGTCCAGAGGCTACTATAGTAAAAAATAGTATTACCAACATAAAATTTAGACGTAAAAATTTACAAAATTTGAAAGATTTATTTTCTTTTTAAAATGTATTTTTCTTGATTATAAAAGGTGAAATAGAAAAAAATGTATAAAGCACAGTTTCATCGGGCGTTTTAGCGCACGTGTCAATAAAAAAACTCGCCACTTTGTGGATCGTTTTTTAAAATAGACGCCTGCGCTAAAACCGCTTCTTATGAAACGTGTACTTTTATATACTATAATACATATTATACTGGTTAAACGACTGAAGACGTAAAAATTTTACGGAAGTAGTCCATAAGCTCAAAGTGAAGCTGTTGAGATATATGGAAAAGAAACCCACAGTCGTCTCCACAAATATATTTAAAAAAGGTCCAGTCAATGTGGTGTACATGTTCCGGTACTAGAGAGTACCATCATCAGCACCGAAGGGCCCAAGTGCTACTAACACGAAGGAATGTAAACAAATATTAAAAACATAAAAAGGACAAGAACATAATATTGTATACTTGGACGAAAACAAAGTTAAAAAAATTTAAAAAATATTAAAAATTAAGTCAAAACTTGACTGTCATCGTCGACAAATCAAGTTATTTACTATGTACGAGAAGGAAAGAAGGAAACTCCTTTCGACTTTTATTATCGCCTTTTAATTTTTAACATTTTTTAAAAATTTTTAACTTTGTTTTCGTCCAAGTAAAAAATATGTTCTTGTCCTTTTCATGTTTTTAATATTTGTTTACATTCCTTCGTGTTAGTGGCACTTGGGCCCTTTGGTGCTGATGATGGTACTTTCTAGTACCGAAACATGTACACCACATTGATTTGACCTTTTTTAAATATATTTGTGGAGACGACTGTGGGTTTCTTTTCGCTATAAATATGTAAAAGATTGACAAATATTTTACTTGAAACTATAGGATAAGGGCTCTAAATATGGCTATTTGGCCGATTTTTGATACGAATAAACGAAATATTATTTAAAAAAAGAAACAGTTAATGTGTTATTATTAGCCCTAACTAAGGTTACTTATTGGACTAGTAAAATAGACAAATAACTATAACTTTACACAATATAATATATAATATTTTATTCCCGAACGTCTTTCTTGGTTGGTTTAGTTAATGGCATTAGCTACCAAGAAATGAATCTTCCGTAATATGCGTACAAATTCAGTGTGAATGGAAATATGCCAAAACCACAAACGCGAGCCATGCTAGAAACTGAGATAATAGAAATTACCGACTGACACGGGCTTTGTTTAACTCTCGCATAAATTAGTGCGGCTTTATAAACCAATTTTATTCTTGCTTTAATTGTTTAAATTCGTAGAAATTCTAAGTAGAGCTTCTCCAGGTTTAATTTTAATTGAGTTTTGGGGAATTTAACAAACTAGTCCATACTTTAAGGTTTCTCTGTTGATTGACTATTTTTCTACTTAAGGTACCTATTTTATAGTGAACGACATGGTTACAAAGGATGCGGGAGCGTGTGATTTTTTAATCATCGGATTCAGTGGCGCACGCAAGGGGGTGGCACTGGGGCACGTGCCCCCCCCCCCCCCCCCCCCCCCCAACAAGTAGCTCAAAACCGGAGTACTCGATTGTTGAAATATGTAACCGACATCACTCGGTCTAGCACTGACCGCAAGTTCTACTATTTCCTACTAATAAAGTAGCGACTTATCGAAATCATCAGTTTTTCCCATCCCTACAGCAGAACGAACATTTTTAACTTTGAGAAGGCTTAAATCTTATTTAAGAAATACAATGGGAAAATATCGGCTAAATGGACTTGCTAATTTAAATATTCATAGGGAGGTACATATTAATACCAATAAAGTCTTAAGTATTTTAAAAGAGAGAGGACCCAGGAGGTTGGATTTTGTTTTGGAAATGTGTATATTGCTTGCATTATTTATACAGAGTCACCAGTAAAGTCCGCATCATATGGGATTTTTTTTATTAATAGCTTTATTCGAAATTTGACTTTGGCATCAGGTTCTGCTTCGATCGAGATGAAAATTAAGCAAAAAAATAGTAGTCACGTGATTCGCATTATCTATCAAATTTTAATTTTTTTCAACAAATAATTCAAAAGTGGGGTTATTTCTGAAAATATCGAAAAAGTTATTAAAAAAAGTTTTTTAAAATGCAGTTTCTAGCTAACATGCAAAATTTCAGCTGGGTAAGATAATTTTGATTTATTACCTATATTTTGTAAAGTGGGCCACTTTTGCAAAATAAGACTCAACGCAGCTACATAGAACTTCTTAGTTTTGACAATGCTTTATTTCAGATACATTTTCTTTAAAGTAGCGCCATATTAAATGTGTGTTTTTCTACATAATCAAAATTGGGCTATTAAAATTTGGTCGCATGTGATGCACTTTGCATTTGTTTTTGACTCTGTATAAGGTAACTTCATAAAATAAGTATTTTTGAAAACGTACTTTGTGTTTGAAGGTAAAAAAATAAAAAATAAAATAAAGGGGTTTTAAATTAAATCGTTGAAAATAGATAAGTTAAACTAAAATTTATTTTCCACTTAATGAACCCTTTACTGATGACACTGTGTTCTTTTTTTCTTAATATTAAGGTGTATTACTTTCAGACACAAACTACGTTTTTAAAACTTTTGAAACGATCGACGTTGTGGTCTGGTGGTCAGCGCAGCGGCCTCACAGATCGTAGGCCCGGGTTCCATTCCCGGTGCCGGCAACGTCGATGTTAAATTTGGAATTTGGTTTAAGAGGTGGCGCCGTCTTTCGGAAGAGACGTTAAACTGTGGGCCCCGTGTCATGGATGTTGGCACGTTAAAGAACCCTACCTTCGACAAAGAGGGATTCGGCAAAAATTACCAGATAGTGTGTGACAAATTCCCTGGCGTCGGTGATTGGCCTCGTTGCGGAAAAAGCCCGACGTAAAATAAATAATTAAAAAAAAAACTTTTGAATAATTTTTGGAAAAAATTAAAATTTGACAGATAAAGCGAATCACGTGACTACTATTTTTTTGCTTAATTTTCATCTCGATCGAAGGAGAACTTGATGCCAAAGTCAAATTTCGAATAAAGATAATAATAATAAAAAATCCCATATGATGCGGACTTTACTGGTGACACTGTAGATATTTAAAAAACAATTTTTTTGCAGCAGTTTAATTAACCCCCTCCCCCCCTCTTTTATTAAGGAAAAACTATTAATATTTTATATAGATTTTATATTGTGCCCCTCCCATGATCAAGTCCTGAGTGCGCCACTGGTCGGATTACTGTTGGGGAACGACTCCCCAACCCCGGTAAAATATTTCTTTTTGTTGTACAGTTACTCCCTGTAATAATAGTTTTTGATACTACGGTTGCTCCCTCCCCACTTCTCACTTCGCCCCGCTATCATGGGCGGTATGAAATTCGTCACAATTTTATTACTTGGGCCGGTGAAGCTCACAGGTAAAATTAAAGGGTATCCGAAATTCGTCACAAAACCCTTCCTTCAATAATAACTGTTACAGGTAGCATTAAGTTTGGTCATTAAACTAGGATTATATTTATTTTACCTGTAATTGGCAGGTCTTAGTAATCTACAATGAAAATCTAATATACTTCTATCTAAATTTATTTACCGATAGTACTTTGTGTATTCAACATGTCGTTTGTGAAGGAAATTAAAAGTGAACGCGGAAAAACGCAAATTGTGCATGAAAATTATAAGTTTCCTAAACAATAATGCACCTCAACAAATGAAACTGTTTGGAGGTGTATTAAACGACTAAAGTGTAATAATATGTGTACACTGTGTGAACCTGGCGGCTTTTCTGTTACAACCGTAAGAAACGAACATAACCACGGGCCTGAAGAAAATATTGCACGACAAATACTTAGTGTTGCTTGCAAAAGAAAAGCCGAAGAGAATCTTACAGAAAGACCAACAAAAATTGTGCACAAGGAGTGTTAACTTCCAGTAATTTTTCTGAAACATTGAAATGCCGGGACTTAAAGTGTATAAAAGAAAATATGTACAAAGCTCATCGCAAAAGATTGCCTACTTTGCCTCGCTCTGCCCATGAGGTTCACAGCTATCTGACAAAACATTTTTATAAAACCTCAAGAGAGGAAAACTTTGTATTAGAAAATGATTTAGAAAAAGGTATCATAACTTACTTACATTTTATTCCTGAAAAGGTAGTTATTGATTTTGAAATTGCCACCCACAATACAGTTCGTAAAGTATGGGATAAAATTACAATTATTGACTGCCGGTTTCATCTTACTCAATCTTGGTGGCGTAAAATACAAAAATTAGGATTAAGTTGTCAATACAAAGATAAAAATTGTAAAATTGGAAAGTGGCCTCGTTATTGTTTTGGATTGGTGTTTTTACATTCAAATGTGGTAAGTGACTTTAATAATAAATATATATATATATATAAATAAAAACAATAATAAAGCATCAAATTTAAATTTTAGAAAATCGAATTTTGAGGCTATGTATCAGTTATTTCAAAATACTAATTGGAATGATCTTGAATCTTTTAAAGATGCTAACTTAGCTGTACAATACTTTTATGATAAAATTAATGCTATTTTTGAAAATTGTGTACCAAAAAGTACACCCAACCAAAAATATCCTGTTTACTTTGGTAAAAATATTATTAAAAATATAAGAATTAAAGATAAATTAAGACTTAAAAGTAAAAGAACGGGTAATTTAGAAATAAAGAATCAGTTTGTAGAACTAAGAGCCAAAATTAAAAAAGACATAAAAATTGCACATGAACAATATCTCAATAAAATTCAACTAGATATTAATGAAGACTAAAGATCATTTTGGCAATATATTAAAAGTAATAAGACTACATCTGGCATTCCAAACAAAATGTATACCAATGGTGTTGAGTACACGGAAGGCAGGGCTGTAGCAAATGCTTTTGCATCCTTTTTTAGTTCTGTTTATGTCAAGGATAATCCTGAACAATATGAGGATCCTCAACCAGAAATGTGTGAGATATCTGAAGCTTTTTGTGTTAAGCAGGTTAGTTATGAAGATGTGTGTGATGCTATTCAGGAACTCAAAATTAACAAAGCAGTTGGACCTGACAACATACCGTCATTCATTTTTAAAGGTTTAGTAGGTTGTCTTGCTGACCCTCTAAAAACACTCTTTAGCATTTCATTAAGGACAAATACCTTTCCACAAATATGGAAGGAAGTCAACATATGTACTATATTTAAAAAAGAGGATAAATCTGATATACAAAATTATAGACCAGTCGCTTTGTTGTCATGTCCGGCTAAGATATATGAATCTATTATGTATAAGTATGTATACAGTCATGTCAGAAATAAGATTACGGATTGGCAACATGGTTTTTTAAATAAAAACCTATGTAATATCACTCAATATATGGCTGAAAGTCTAGACAAAAAATGCCAAGTAGACGTGATTTATACCGATTTTGCTAAGGCGTTTGATAAGGTATCACACTCTATTCTCATAAAAAAGCTGCGGTCTGAATTTGGATTTCATGAAAGTATGGTAACATTTTTCGAATTCTATTTGCAAAATCGGAAACAACGGGTGGTTGTTAGAGGATATAATTCTAATTATTTTTTGGCTACTTCTGGAATCCCGCAGGGCTTTAACCTGGGGCCATTACTGTTTCTTTTATACATTAACAGCCTAGTTAAAGAAATTAACCACTCCAATGTATTAATGTTTGCTGATGAGTTAAAACTTTATATAATAGTTAAAGATGCCAATGATTGTCAACGTCTACAGGAAGATTTAAATACACTATATCAATGGACAATTAAAAATCGGTTGTATTTTAATATAGATAAGTGTAATGTTCTTAGTTACAGTAGAAAAAAAAGCATAATACATTATGAATATTTAATTAATGGAACAGCATTGGCTCGGGTTACTGAGATGAGGGATCTTGGAGTTGTTTTCGATTCTCAATTAACTTTTAAAACCAATTTATTTGAAATAGAAAAAAGGCTTCCAGAATGTATGGTTTTGTAGTTAGAAATTGCAGACTGTTTACAAGTATAAAATGTATAAGAGTTCTATATGTTGCGTATGTAAGAAGTGTTTTGGAGTAATGTTCAATTATATGGAGTCCATACTATGAGAACCATAAATATTCCATAGAAAAGATTCGAAATAAGTTTTTAAGATATATCGATTTTAAAGAAACTGGAATATATCAGATTCATATACCAAAAATGAATGTTATGAAAGCGTACAATCTCAAGAGCTTAGAAAATCGAAGGAAAATAGCCTCTGTTCTTTTCATGCACAAGCTAGTAAATAACTTAATTGATGACACAAGTCTATTATCTTGTTTAATTTTTATGTACCGTCTTATAGAACAAGAAATCCTCTGACATTGTATGTTGATAACGCCCGTACAAATTACTATAGGAATTCACCAATCACACAAATGTGTAAACTATATAATTCTATGCAAAACCAATGTGATTTGTTTAATATTAGTAAAGTTGGGATTAGGAAAATGTTAAATGAAGTATTTTAGTTTTTTTATCCTCTCTGTTAACTATCCTACTATGAAATTGGATTTACTGTAGAGTCTGTAAACAAATAAATAAATAAATAAATAAATAAATAAATAAATAAATAAATAAATAAATAAATAAATAAATAAATAAATAAATAAATAAATAAATAAATAAATAAATAAATAAATAAATAAATAAATAAAACAAAGACACAAAATGTTATTCTACTGATTTGCAACAATGCCTTCCTACACCCTTATTATGTCAATTCTAGTGTGTCCTTTTATAAGAGACAGCTGTGGACATACAATCTAACACTTCATGATATGGGGATTTAAGTAATCACATGCTTTATGTGGCATGAAGGAGAAGGAGGGTAATCAAATTGCAACTTGTCTTTTTATGGAACTATCATCTTTGCCAGAAAATATAAAAAATGTGATTCTGTATTCAGATACGTGCGGCGGTTGCCCACGTGGCTGGTATGTTCGTAACAGTTATGCAGCCGAAGAAATCTCTAGAAAGTATCGATCACAAACTTATGGTTAGTGACCATAGCCATTGGGAAAGTGATGTCGACCATGCTCTTATAGACAAAAAGAAAAGTTGAGCAATGAAATTTCACATCCCCACGATTGGTATCAACTAGTTAGAAGTGTTTGTAAAAAAACAAAGGTTTATGGTTAAGGAATTAACATACGACCAGTTTTTCAATTTTGCCGATTAATACAAAGGCTTTCTGGTATGGCAAAAAAAGATTCTTCTGAAGATCCTTTTAAGTGACACGACGTACATGACGTACAATGCCTTCATTATACGAGAGAACCCGGTCAGATTTTTTTACAAATAGCCTTAATGAAAATAAAAATTTCAAGGAAATTTGTATTGGTAGACGTGGAAAAAGCGACTTATTGTCAGTGTTACTTACAAAAGTACTCCATATTAAAAGAAAAACCTTATTTAATAAAGTTACTGCCATTAATATTTCCAGCTTTATGTAGAAGGAAATTGTTAAGAGTTGGATATGTTGGAAACCAAAATGAAAATATGCCAGAACAGTATAGACTTTTACTGATGTTATTAATTCTTTGAATGCAAAACAAACGTCGTAAACCTCCCTTCTACAGCAAGCATGCTCAGATTTAGGCAGGACATAGTTTGATCGGTACTTAAGTTGATAGTTACTTTAAGCCTAAGCAAATTATTTGGATATTTTTATGAATTTATGTTGGACATTTTCAAGTCTATTAACATAAACTTAATAGTATGGTGAGCAAACTATGTTTGAAAATTCCAAAATTGATCTTAAGTCATTTAGAAATATAAAATATAATAATCTGATTGCATTTCTTTTTATAAATCCCAAGATTCTATTCACTCTACTAATAATAATATTCTCAAAGTGATGTTAGAATGTTTATTTGCTATCCTAGAGAACTCCAAGATATTGAACCTTGGAAACCTCCAGAACCACCATTGATGGGAAAATGAAAGCGGGCAACAACATTTACCCTATTCAGTGACATTCTATGCAGGGTGATTCACGGTGGATGGAACGTTAGACGTTTCTGACGAACCAGTAAAGGAATCGTTCTGAAAATTTGGTCGCGTTCATAAACGGACATGCTCTACCAACCTAAAATATTTTTAACAATACAGTGTTGCCGCTTCCACACAAAAATAATAGTAACTTCGATTTTTTAAATACAACACCATATATTTTATTTTATTTTCAAATCCTTCATTACTTTCCTTACAATTTTTATTAACTCTACTCTATACTTATCTCTTACCGTTTCTAAGATATAAATTAATTTCCGTTTTTTTTTCTCCGAAAACGTCACTTTAAAAAATGCTGATAATTTTGAACTCTAAAATAGTGAAATCCTGAAATTTGGTAAATAGTTAAGTAATACCATAGGGCTCTTTGCCATAGTCCCAAATCTTAGTTGCAATATACAGGGTTGTTAAAAAATACACTTATTCTGGTAACTTGAAAAAGTGACCATAAGTCCTTTTTTTCAAATGTAACACCCTATATATTATTACGGATTTGAAAAGCTGCTAAAATTTCACTTCATTCTTGTATATCATACCTGTACCTAACTAACTAGTTTAACCATTTTTTTGACGTATTAAGCATGATTTGTAAAATTTTCTATACAATTCAATTTTTATTCGGTTATTAGTAAGTTGGCCATGACAAAAACTAATGTTTACGTATGTTACTATGGTTATCGTTTTGACATTTCATTAAGTTTAGATACAAGATAGAAATACAGTTTAAAGTCATGGAAGTCATGGTAGTAGTATTTTGTAAAGATATAGCGTTTTATTATTTATAAAATAAAAAAGAGAGAAAAGAGAAAAACAACATTAATGTCCCTAAGTGTTTATTTATGAAAATCAAAAATAGTTAGGTATTCATGTTGACCCCGATTTTAGACACGAGGCACTTTTTAGTAAATATTATTACAGCCATAATTAACATAATTGGTGTAAATTACCTTATTCCCAAAAATATTATTGATAACAGATTCGTTAACCAAAATGGTGTTTGCACAATTGGACTTAAATAATAAACACCAAGAAAATCTGCAATACAAAAAATCCCAAAGTAAAATGTATAAAAAATATACTACATAAAAAACAGCTACAGAAACATTTAAAAAACACCAAAATCGGAAGAAAAAAATATGACGCAATCTGACGCGTCAGCTTGCTACGGCCCACTGCTGATCTGGGAACTTTAACGACGCAACCAGATCAGCTGTTAATGTCAAATATCGTTGTCTTCTGTCAAAACGCTTTGTTTTAAGAAAAAGTCAACTCTATAATACCAGAGTGATATATGGTGGTATGATATATATTGTTAAGCGTCCAAGTTGAATCAACGGAAAATTCAGGTTCTTCAAAACAAAATTCTTTGAATAGTTTATGTGCCTTGGTTTTTTCCCCCCTATTTTAACTATCTCTCTTACAAAACTCTTAATTTTATCCTTTTTCTGGACAGGGTGTCTGTCATTAATTTAAGAGTATTAAGAGTGCCGAAAAGCACCAACACAAACAAGTACCTAACAATAAACAACATCAACTAGCGAATTGTCAAGAAATTTGGGAAAAACCAACAATAATTCATCTTTGACGCCCTCTACCGGCTCAACGATTCAATACAATATAAATCAGTTTGAGTAATAGATGTGTTTTGGACTTCCATTGCCTTTAGTTTTTCATATCACAACGTTTCAACTGGTAAGCATCTCCAGTCGTTTTCAGGTGAATACTGTTATTAAGTTTGCTTAAATATGCATTTTGACGTTATATTGCACAGGAAGAAAAAATAATAACTACTTGTTATGTTTTACAAATTTAATCAGTTTCCTGACACGTGTTTCGGCCCTTGCGGGCCATTGTCAAAGGAGTACAAGAAGATACTGTTAGTATCAATGGAACAACAGTTTCAACAAGCATGTAGCCCAACAGAAATTATTTTGACGTTATGTCTGCCAATAAAAGGTGTACATGTATTTTTCGTATAATAATATAATATTGTTCTGCCAGCTACATATAGGATCAAGAATGATTTTGGTCCGCTTAGTAACTTTGCAACAGAATCAAAAAGGCGATGCAAATTTATATCATTGACGCTATTTTTGTTTTGTAAACAACAAAATATACAAAATTATTAAGTTCAAAGAACAGAGCTCCATCATATTATTTATTTAAATAAAATAATTGTGGAAATAAATATACATATCCAAAAATATAGAAAACTGGTTTAATTATGTTTATATTTAAAATAAAATAAATATAAATAATTACTTAGGGTTCAATTAGTTATGTTTAAATGCTAAAATCATAGCTAAAATACCTACTAAAATAATAAAATCCAATGGTGCAAACTTTTTCATTTTCCTGAAATTTAATAAAGTAATTTATTATACAATAAAAATAAAGCCTTGGGCGAAAATGTTACTTCATGTTAAAATGCTCTTGACTCCATTACCATTCTCTAAGGGGCGAAGCTACTAAAACCAACCTGCTGACTTGTGACAGATTCACCAGCTTGGGTTCTTCAGTGATTATTACTTAGTGTGCTGTTGACATTTTGAAGCCAAATTATGTTACCTAGAAGTAATAATTACTTGCTTTTCAGCTATAATATCCCTAGAAGATAGATAATGTACGAAATAATTTTATGCCAATCAAAAACATGTTGCTTTGTCCAAAGTCAATGTGCTTTCGATTGACAAAAAATTATAAGGCATTTGTTAATGTAAATAAAATGTTTTTGTTAAAAAAATAAAATAACTTCCAACAGAACAATAATTTATTTTAGTAGAGTTTTTCCTTTTTTTTCGCCAGATCCATTTCCAGACCACTTTGACTGTGACGTAAATGACATTTTAACATTACCTATTACAATATAGGTAAAACAATTGAGTAGAATTAAAATTCATAGAACATATTTATATATTTTTGGATAACATATCACAGGAAAATAAACTTTTTAAAATTCTTTATGAACAAATTCAGAAACACAATATATTATTTTACTAATCGGAAAATATGGAAATACTTTATTAACAATAATTGGACACATTAAAAACAATGAATTAAAATATTTATTAAAATATATTATAAAATATCGTTTTAATAGTGGAAATATTTAAATTTTCTGTCCGTATAGTTTAGTATTAAATAAAAGATATCAATATATTTGTCTGTTTCAAATGATGTTTATTATTATGATTGTTAAACAGTTTAAGTAATATGTTTAAAAGATTTATTTTATAATTTTTTGCAAGAAAAAGCAAAATATACCGGGGGTTCGCCCCTCTAACTTTTTTGCTTTTTAAGATAATGAAATAAAATTTAGGGGATTTGCATACGACATAAAACTGCATTTTTTGACAGGTGACTTAGCATTATGGAACTTCCGGTTTAACCCGAAGTGACATAAACTTTCGATTTTTAAATGGGACACCTGGTATATTTTTCCTTTTTTTGACTCCCTATGACATTCTAAATACAACGATGTGTCACTTGTCACTTTTTGTCACCAAGAAAATATTTTTTTTCCAATTTTATTGTTTTATCTAGAGGGCTATGAATACCCTAAAATCACTTATTTTAGTTCTTTAATCTTGGGAAAAATACAATTTTACTATTTTCGGTCCAATGCGATCGGCTGTGTCAAATTTAATCTTTAAAGTTGTATAACTAATTTTTTTTAAATGGCAACATGGTGGCTCGTCGGATTAAGAAAAAAGAGGATTTTATTACGATTATTTTGATACCAGACACTATTAGGTTTTAGAAAAGCTGCAATTAAAAAACTTTAAAAAGTTAACTTGGAACTTTCCTAAAATGAAGCATCTTTTGAGGACAAATTTAGATTTAAATGCATCAAGTAGCCTGTGACCAGCAAAACTGATAAAACAAAAATTGAAAATTAATTCTTTATACATTCTTTAAACACTAATAACATATCAAATTTTTCACTCCTTGTAAAACTATTATTTTCCATGTTTTTTAAAAAATAACTTAATTTACTTTGGCGGAAGCTGTCGGCATGTAAATCTTTTTCAAGGCATGATTTTGTTTTATCAGTTTTGCTGGTCACAGGCTACTTGATACATTTAAATCTAAATTTGTTCTCAAAAGATGCTTCATTTTAGGAAAGTGCCAAGTTAACTTTTTAAAGTTTTTTAATAGCAGCTTTTCTAAAATTTAATAGTGTGTGGTATCAAAATAATCGTAATAAAATCCTCTTTTTTCTTAACTCGACGAGCCATCATGTTGCCATTAAAAAAAATGAGTTATACAACTTTAAAAATTAAATTAGACACAGCCGATCGCATTGGACCGAAAATAGTAAAATTGTATTTTTCCCAAGATTAGAACTAAAATAAGTGATTTTAAGGTATTCATAGCCCTTTAGATAAAATAATAAATTTGGAAAAAAATTATTTTCTTGGTGACAAAAAGTGACAAGTGACACATCGTTGTATTTAGAATGTCATATGGAGTAAAAAATAGGAAGAATATACCAGGTGTCCCATTTAAAAATCGAAAGTCTATGTCACTTCCGGTTAAACCGGAAGTTCCATAATACTGATTCACCTGTCAAAAAATGCAGTTTTATGTCGTATACAGATCCCCCAAATTTTGTTTCATTATCTTGAAAAACAAAAAAGTTAGAGGGGCGAACCACCTTCCGTGGACACCCGGTATGTTTTATTGGTGGACAAATTATTTTGAGAACCTTAAAATATTTCTATTGGTTTACAAAGCTTAAAGGGGTGAACAAGAAAGTGAAACTGACCCACCCCAGGTATGTTTATCACCTGAAGAAATCCGTCACTCTAGCTGTAAAATAACGGTTTCTCTATGATGCGGTATTCCGCTGCCAGGAAATGAAAATCAAAGAGGTTTTAAAAGCAATCGATCTATTATTAGAGTATTTTGGCCATATACAATTTATAAGTAATTAAATCAGATATCCCTTAAAAAACATAAAGAATATAATACCTAATTATTACACTTCATAAAGCTTAGCGTAAGATGGTCTGTCTCCCATAACTTAGCCCATTTGCACCAACATCTGTCTGCGACAGAACGGTGACGTATTTCTCCGATATGACCTATTATGTCTGCGACAATAATAAGCAATGCTGTTTTACCTTTTACGTCCAATTACGTCTGCGACTATAATGGTGCCACTTTACCTCCCAAAAATCCCCTTTTTTTATGATTATTTTTGGTCTGCGACCACACTCTTGTTTTCATTGGTCCCCTGCAATTTATTTTGTTTAATATCGTCCCATTTTCATGTAGGTGTTGTTATTAAAATTATTTGTCATTTTAGTTGCAGAATATTTTTATAGATTTACGTACACGTTTGGTATAAAGGTACTACGTAGTTTGGTGAAAAGCCGAGCGACAACAGTCTTCAGTAGTGGACACACAAGTCATTCCTGCTGTCAGACATTCATTTTAAGAAAAACCCATCACACCGTTTTATGTACACCAATAATTATAATTTAGCGTTCTACAGGCAACATCATATCAAATAATTATAACCCTTTCTGATAACTTTGCTTACATATTGGCAAATAAAATATTGCATTGCAGATTATTATTAATTTTTTAAGGTGGCATTATTACCTACTGCATAATAACGTCCACCCTCTGTTCTCAAGTCTCCAATAATAAAAATACACCAGGGAGATAAACTAACATATGTTACGTCAAAGAGGTCTGTATCAACGAACCTGACCCATAATTTACGACCCTTAAAAAGCAAAAGTTCCTTGATTTTGTTACAGTTACAAATAGTACCGTTATGCTCTGGTTACTTTTTTATTTTAAAACAATTAAGAGCCAATTTTATCGTGTAGACGTTTTGGTTGTGCTTGATTTGCAAATTGATCCCCCAGCTTATTTATCCATTGTTAATTTTCTTAATAAAAGTTTTGATAGAAGTATTTGTAAGAATGAAATTGAAGTAAAAGAATATTCAGATTTTTTTATATGGTCTGGTCTTTAAATTATTAGGATTTAAGATTGTTGCTGTTTTTGTTTATTAACTGCAATCGTCGGGTTTTTCTGCTGCGCCTTGTCGACAATAAGCACCATGAGCTAACATCCGGATTGGTAAACTGTAAACGTAGCTCGGCGCCGATGTTGTCTGGTCCATTTGCAGTTGTATCCAACAAATTGTTGTCAATACCCCAATTCAGCCTTTAGATTTAATTCCGTTCTCAAAGATTTATAGCTTACCGGGAGTCGACTTCGGATTATTATAGTTACTTTATTTTACTCTCAAGATTGTGAAAATTTTTTACTCGAAAAATAGCCGCGGGTGTGTTACGTTTCAACAGACTACAAGCCTAATATACCTTAGCTAACTTAAATACCGCTGCATTTCATTACTCTGGCTATAGGGCGATAATAAACTCAGCGGATTGTGCCGATTCGACATACATGGTGTCTTAAAGGTAAGGAACATCGCAAATATCTCATTAATGCGAGGCGTATCGTAAAAACGCTCGGACACGTCGATTTTGTTTTTTTTGCGCACATTTTAATATTGTTTGGAAGTATACTGGCTTACTGGCTAATTTCAATCTCAAATGCCTACTTTATTTTTTAAAATAAAATACCCTTTATATTATTACATTTTGGATTCCCCAAATAATTCCAAGTATTTTTTATTAAAGGTGCCATTTTTTATTGCAAGACGTAGGATAATTTTATAATATAGTTAAACTAATAATTAAATAATACTTTTAGTTTCGTAGTTGTTCGAAATAACCTCCGTTGACAATTTGGCAATAACCTAATCTATTGTTAAAATGTTTTGTTGTATCCTGCAACGTTTCTGCTGAAATGTTTCTTGTAAAGAAGCGAATTCCATCTTTAAAATCGTCGATATTTTGTGGTTTTTTTTTGATAGATTATTTCCTTTAATTATCCCCAAACAAAATAATCAAGGGGTTAAGATCTGGTGACATAGGCGGCCACTTGATGGGCCTACTTTTTTCAATCCATATATTCGGAAAAATTGTGTTTAAATATTCGCGAACTGCATCCCCGTAATGAGGCGGAACTCCATCTTGTTGCAACCGTAGTTGTTGCCAGGAATATCCGGATCATCGTCATTTGGAAAAGTAATTGCCAGAGCAGGAACTAATTCGAACGTCAAAAAATGTTAATATTTCTCCGCAGTTAATGTTTCTTGAAAAAAGTAAGGTCCTAAAATTCTGTTATGAATTACTCCTATCCAAACATTTACTTTCTGGCGATATCGTGCTTGTTTTCTACAATTAAATGGGGATTAGTGCGTGCCCAGTACCGATAATTTTGTTTGTTAATATTTCCATTTAGATGAAAGGTTGCTTGGTCCATAAATAAGATGAGTTTTGGTTATATAATTCCATCATTCGTTCACAAAAATTTAAGCATCGTTCCGGATCATTATCGATAAGTTCTTGTACGTACTAAACTTAATAGGTATGCAATTTCTCTTCGTTAAGGAGTCTGTGGAGAGAACTGTGTGAATTAATATGCCGTGCTAATACGGTAAGTGCAATATTAGGATTTTCATAAAAAAATAATGCTAAATCAATTTTTTTATCATCAGTTAAGGCCCTTCCTCGTCCGAATTTCGTCAAATTATTAACATTTACATTGGCAGAGAATTTCCTTGTACTTTTGCATACCGTCGACCTAGTAATTGGTCGGTCCAGATATTTCTTATTAAACAGGTTAGAAACTTCTTTTTAGGCTCGCTGCTCGCTGTTTTCATATAAAAAACATTGTCGTTAAGTTTTCTATTTATTAAGTCTTATCCCAACTAATATATTTCTTTAGGTAAGAACTTCTACATGGCTCTGTTTTCAATTGTTTTTTTTATTGCTAGACGTAGGGTAATTTAGAAGAGCAATTATTTTAGTCGGATTAAGAGATAACGAGTGTTTTTTGGAAGCAGTATAAATAGCATTTAGATCTCTATTAATTAAGTTACATGCTTGGATTACATCATTTGGGTCAAAAGAATATCATCAACATATATCTGTTTAGAACAACTAACAATAACATTTATTAGAAATGCCGCTAATGGATTTAGCTGAATGTGTTAAAGTTTAAGTAAAAAGACGAAACATCTTTTTTTAGATGCTAAATTATAATTAGATAGTTAAGGTGGGAGTACCAACATGCTTGCCAACATGTAACCTATTTCGCGTAGATTTATTTATGTTTTCTAGCTTTTACACAAAATTTAAATAAAATTAGTATCGACATGATATTCTATAGGTAATAATTGACATATTTAATAAATATCAAGGAATTTCATAACTTATTTTAGGAGAATTGTATAGCGAAAAATATCGGGTAAGATTTTTTTTAACATTATTATGTCATCGTTCTTTCGCTATACAATTCTCTCAAAATTAGCAATGAAATAAAGTTATATTTTTGTAGTATATCAGATATTACCTAAGTAATGTGCCGACGATACTGATTTTATTTAAATCTTAGTCAATAAAATAATAAACTTGAAAAAATAACGCGAAATAGGTTATAGGTTGGCAAAAGATTGAATGACGTTGATAATTCCACCTTAAATAGAGATATTAAAGAAAAATTCAAAGTAGTGAAAGAAAAATAACAAACATTGTAAAATAAATTATTAACACTTGGTTGTCTTGTGTTCATTTTGTAAACAGTATGCTAATATGTAATATGTATGCATACTTAATAAATGAAACAACATTGTTTATCATTTTCCAATCATTTTTTTAACACCTACTCGTAAAAAAATCAAAAAAAAAAACGTTAGACTAACTATTAAAGAAATATTAAAATAACAAAATCCAAAACGGCTAAACTGGAAATTTTTTATTCTCTATATCTATTAGTTAATAGCTAATATTTTTCTACCTTTTTAAATGATCAGAATTTATTTAGGTGTTCATTACGATTGTAAAATAAATCAATTTTTTCCCCTCCACTGTCAATAATTGATGTGATACCAAAGTTATAACTGTTTAATTCAATTTTAGTAGTTATTATTTAGTAACATCGAAACGCCTGCAACGTTTTTAAAATATTTCTCTTGATAGTTAATTTTATCTAAATTACAAATATATCTTAAATGAACTTCGATAGGTTTGAAGGGTTTCGAGTAAGTTGTGGCGTACCTTTTAGGAGAAAATTAAATTTTTCCTAAAAAGGTACTCACGTGCCCACGGCAGCTTTTTGTCGGTAGATCAGATGGTCACAGGCAAGTGATGCTGATAATATGCTTGTATGGCGCCACCCAAATATTATTCCTTTTCTACTTTATAGAGCTTTTCAACTGAGAAGTTAAGCTCTCTTTACCAATAATAGATGGAAAATACGAAAAAAATTGAGACTGAGATAAGTTTTGATCTGTTTAATGTAAAACTAAATAGGGTTGTAGTTATAAATAAATAATCATGAATAAATTAATGAAAAGGTAGAAAACATTATATGATTAAATCTGCTCGATTTCTGATAAGTCAGTCAATAAAATGAAACTGTTACGCAGCAAAACCTATGTTTTCCATTTTTTAACTTTAGCGAAATAATATATACATAAACTTCTTTGGCCAAAGATATACCCCCTGCTTTGTATATTTATTTATATATACAGAATTTTTACTGTACTTTGCCGTGCTAATAAAATTAGAAAAAACCTGTAAAATCAGAAAACTTGCTTACAACAATATAAAATAAAAAATGTTACGAAACTGTAAATAGTTATGTAACCCGATTAACTGTCTTATAAGTGAAATGTTTAAATTTATTGTTTGAGTTACCTACGTGATAAAGATGTTAAGAAGAGTACTATCACCAATAAAATGGAATAAACTGGCATTAGATCCAGGAGTAATTCGGAATATCCAGTGGGTACCAATGGGACGTCTTAATGGTGTTAAAAATACCCCAACTGCTGCGTTTAGGTGGATTGGATCATCGGGAAGACATGAAAAAATGCAACAACTTAGTAAGAATTGTGAAGATTAAACCCCATTGCCACGCCCTATAGCTTGAGGGAATTCACCAGATTATGCATCATGGCACATATCTACAGCTTGGAACTTATCCCACAACAGGAACAGGAGGTATTAACGGTATATAGTATGCTTGATATATCAAATTACTTAAAACATACTATAAAAATTAGTACTTAAAATAGCACCAAAAAAAAAAACTAATCACACGAAAGTGTCCTGTTCTTACTAATTCTCGTGGCAGACACGACCTGATCGCACCAACGATCATGCTATTGACGCCTCGTAAAACCAAAGGTATCGTATCGTACCTGCATGTAGTACGAAGTGGTGAATGCGCTAGGAAATAAAGTACCTCTAAGATGGACTAAAAATAATAAAAAGGGTGGCGTTAAAATTTTAAACGCTACAAAGTGGTATACATGTCGCGAGCAGAAGCGATGGTAGATTCTTTTAAAACAAATATAAATCCTTGTTTATTTTTTAATATTATGTTTTTTACCAAACAACAATCCTGCTTTTTAAACTCTTTATGTTAGCATTTCACTTTTACATTTAAATACTTTATAGTATTCAAAATCGTTTATTGTTCGTTTTTAAAACTTGAAACAATGATAAACTATCAAAAAGAATTTATTTTATCTAGTAATACTTTATTTAATGGCATACCTATATATCCTAGTGTAGAACCTAATTCCTACACTGCTAATAAATTATAAAGAAAATATCCGGTATACTATTATAATAATGAACGAAAATTTAATATATTTCAATTTTGTTAAATAATAAGAAAATGCAGTAAGCATTAATAAAAACCGCTCTAAAATAGTGCTTTTTTATACTGGCTGGCAGCATCTTTGTCGCCCAGTGACATCATAAGTGGATTGCGAAGTAGATTAATCTTCTTAAGTAATAGTATAATGGTATATTATACCTAACCGTTTAAGAGCCAGGCGTCCAAGAATACACACCAACCCACCAATGGAAATCTTTCAGTCAGTTGCTTCCTGTAGGCGTGGCCACTCGGTGGCACGATTCAGTTGTTGGTTTGTACGTCGCCAATGCGTTTTTTTACTTTGTTTTTGCTCGTAAACAAAGTAGTTCTCAACTGTTCATTATTTAAAAAGTGCGTTTGTGGAAATTTTATAAAAAATATGTTTACAAAAATAGTTGGGTGTGCGGGTGTGATCTATTTAACAGAATATTTTGTTATATCTGAGTATTATTAAGAAAGGAGGTAACTTGGTCCCGAAACGGAACCGATGACCTTGTCCATATCTGGGAAAAAATCAAAGGTACATAATGCACATCATCTTTAATTTCTCTATGCTTGGTTAAAGTAATAATCACACTCTAAATTCTGCATAGGTACCGAAACGAAATACCTTGTCAAGCTAAACAAAAAGTTGATAAAAAGATATGCCCTAAATCAAATTATAATTCGTTGTCTTAAATAAATAGTAAAAAAATAAAATTATAATTTTACATTTTCCACAGATTTTTATTTTGACTTGACATGTTTCGCAACACAGTTGCTTCTTCAAAGGAGTACTTAAAAATGGTATTTAAAAAATTATAACTTAGAAGTAACAATAAAATTGTAGGTAATTTTCAGGTTTTTAAAATTGTAGGAAAAACCAATAATAATGTTTACAGACTAATTAAAGAGATAGAAAAAAAGTGATCCGTTTAAATCCATCTGATCATTAAGAAGAGTATTGGTATTTTTAAGCCTATTTATTTCTAAGGATTCCAGCAAATTTAATTTTGTACTTTTGTTTTCAATGGGCAAGATATCGTAGTTATGATTAAATGTATGATTTACTTCTAACCGATGGTTAGAATAGTTAGAATCTGTTTTGCTTTTTATAAAACTAGCATAATGTTCATTCATTCGTTTTTCGAAGTTTCGACCTGTTTGTCCGATATAAACTTTAGGGCAATCATTACATTTTAATTTATAAACACCAGATTTATTTCCTTTGTTTAATTTACTTTTATTACTTTTAATGTGTTTCCCTAAAGTATTGTTAGTTTTGAAAGCAATATTAATATTCAAGTTCTTAAAAAAAAAAATTATTTTAGTGCTAATATGACCTATGTAAGAAATAACTTTATAATTATTTTTATTATTGTTTGCTGTTGAAAAAACTAAGTTTATAGCCTTTTTGTATAATTTTTTATTTAGTATTTTATCTATTGTTATCGCGAAATAACCATTATTTGCTGCAATTTGCTTAATAATATTTAATTCAGTTTGAAAATTAGTTTTGTTGGGTAATGTTACTAGTCGATGTATCATACTAAAGAAAGAAGCTAATTTATGTTGTACTGGATGTCAAGATGTATTATGTATAGTAGTATCAGTGTGAGTAGGTTTATGGTATATTAGAAAATCATGTTTATTTTGGGATTTTTTGATGGTTTGGTCTAAAAAGTTAATAAAATTATTGATTTATTTTTCAATTGTAAATTTTATATTGTTATGTATATTATTTATGAATTCTAAAAACTAATCTAATTTCTTTTCAGTACCTATAAAACTAGCCAATACATCGTCTACATATCTATACCAATAAAGACATTTTTTAAACAGAGGATGTTTCGAAATAATGAATTCTATATTGTCCATAAAGATTTCAGCTAGAAGGGGACTTAAAGGGTTACCCATAATAAGACCTTGTTTACTAGTATAAAATTCGCCATTAGTAGGTGTGGGGGGACTTCAGCCAGACAGACATAAAAATCTGTCCGAAGCTCCCCCCACCACTAACAAACCTGAATAACTTATACAGACCTGAAGAACACTGAATTAACCAGACCAGAGGACACTGACCCTAGCTCTAGAATGCAGGACTTACGTCATACTGAACTATTTAATTTAATTCTAATTAAAAAAGTTCCTACCCCTACCTGCATTCGAACCTACGACCTGCGGTTTACATTTCCAGCACCTTACACACAGCACCAGCAGAGCATATTAGAAAATCTCGACAATAATTTGATCCGATTGATCGCAAACTGGTTTAAGTACCTTAAATACAATAAACCTGAATAACTTGTACAAACCTGAAAGAGATCCGAACACCTGCAATTCCGCTGCTATTTTTACTTGTAGTCAAAGCGTAAATGTTTAAAAAGGCTATAACAGAACCATGGTGAGGAAAAAGGGTTAGGGGGAGAGGAGGAGGAGAGGGAGAGAGGGGTAGAGAGAAAACATATTTATTACAAGCAAAAACAAGGTAAAACAGATTTATTGTAAAAGGCAAGAAAAATTATTAACTTATACAGACCTGAAAGCATAATAATTGTTCAAAGTGAAAATAGGTGCAAGGAGAGGAGAGGGAGAGAGGAGGGGGTGAGAGGAGAGGAAAGAGAGAAACATATTTATTACAAGCAAAAAAAACAAGGTAAAAACAGATTTATTGTAAAAGGCAAGAAAAATTTTCAACTTATACAGACGTGATTGCATAATTGTTTAAAAGTTAAAATAGGTGCAAGGAGAGGAGAGGGAGAGAGGAGGGGTAAGAGGGAGAGAGAGAGAGAACATTTTTATTACACGCAGATACGCGGTAAAGCAAATTTATTGCAAAAAGAACAAAATTTAACTTATGCAGACCTAAAGGAGGCTGAGTCAAAAGCGAAAATATGTTTAAATTATGAAACAAAATACACTTGTTTTACGATTTTCATATAATCCCTCATATACTGTTAGAAGCAAGAGCTGTTTGACAGAACACAGGTAGACAGACCTCTGTACATGCAGACCGGCATACAAATAAATAGGTAGAACGAGAGATACATACATATACATAGCAGTGAGTAAAAACCATCACTATCATTAAAAGGAAGAAATAACGGTAAAAGAAAAAATAATGAAAAAAAAAATATCTATATTTTTGAATGTAGACACACATACTATAGTTTTACTCACTTATTATATCATATTATGGCAAGAAAAATTAATAATCTATACAGACCTGAAAGCATAATTGTTTAAAAGTAAAAATAGGTGCAAGGAGAGAAGATGGAGAGAGGAGGGGTGAGAGGAGAGGGAGAGAGAGAAGACATATTTATTACAAGCAAAAAACAAGGTAAAAACAGATTTATTGTAAAAGGCAAGAAAAATTATTAACTTATACAGACGTGATTGCATAATTGTTTAAAAGTAAAAATAGGTGCAAGGAGAGGAGAGGGAGAGAGGAGAGGGAGAGAGGGAGAGGGAGAGAGGGAGAGAGAGAACATTTTTATTACACGCAGATACCATGAACCATGGAGAGGGGAGAGGGAAGAGGAGAAGAGGTTGGAAGAGAGGGAGAAAACATATCTTTTTACACGCAAAACGAGGTAAAACAAATTTCTTGCAAAAATAACAAAATTTAACTTATACAGACCTGAAAGCATAATTGTTCAAAAAAGTGAAAATAGGTTCAAGGAAAACATATTTATTACAAGCAAAAACAAGGTAAAAACAAATTTTATTGTAAAAACAAAAAAAATTTAACTTATACAGACCTGAAAGCATAATTGTTCAAAAAAGTGAAAATAGGTGCAAGGAGATTGGAGAGGGGGAGAGGAGAAGGGGAGAGGAGAGGGAGAGAGGAAAGAGAGAAAACATAATTATTACAGGCAAAAACAAGGTTAAACAAATTTATTGTAAAAGACAAAAAATTTTCAACTTATACAGACCTGAAAGCATAATAATTGTTCAAAAAGTGAAAATAGGTGCAAGGAGAGGAGAGGGTAAGGGGTGGAGAGGGTGAGGGAGAGGAGAGGGACAGAGGAGAGAGAGAAAACATATTTTATTACACACAAATACGTGGTAAAGACAAGTTTATTGTAAAAACAAAAAAATTTAACTTGTACAAAAAAACTGAAGGCGTAAATGTTTAAAAGGGCAAAAACAGAACCATGATGAGGAGAGGGGAGAGAGAGAAGGAGGGAGAAAGAGGAGAGAGAGAGAGAGTATATTTTATTACACGCAAATACGTGGTAGAAGCAAGTTTATTGTAAAAAGACAAAAATATTTAGCTACTACAGACCTGAAGGCATAAATGTTCAAAAGGGCGAAAATAGAACCATGGAGAGGGGGAGGGAAGAGGAGGAGAGGTTGGAAGAGAGGGAGAAAACATATCTTATTACACGCAAAAACAAGGTAAAACAAATTTATTGCAAAAATAACAAAATTTAACTTATACAGACCTGAAAGCATAATTGTTCAAAAAAGTGAAAATAGGTGCAAGGAAAACATATTTATTACAAGCAAAAACAAGGTAAAAACAAATTTATTGTAAAAACTAAAAAATTTAACTTGTACAAACCTGAAAGCGTAAATGTTCAAAAAGGCGAAAATAGAACCATGGAGAGGAGAGGGGAGGGGAGGAGAGGGAGGCAGAGGGGAGAGAGAGAGAACATATTTATTACACGCAAATACTAGGTAAAAACAAGTTTATTGTAAAAGACAAAAAAAATTTTTTAACTTGTATAAACCTGAAAGGATAAATGTTCAAAAAGGCAAAAATAGAACCATGGAGCGGAGAGGGGGAGGAGGAGGAGGAGGAGGGGGAGGTAGAGAGGGAGAGAGAAAACATATTTTATTACACGCAAAACGAGGTAAAAGCAAATTTATTGCAAAAAGAAAAAATAAATGTTAACTTGTGCAGACCTAAAGGAGGCTGAGTAAAAAAAAACGAAAATATGTATTTAGAGAAAATAGTATGTTTAAACTATGAAACAAAATACACTTGTATTATGATTTTCATATAATTCCTCATATACCGTCAGAAGCAAGCGCATTTTGACCGAGCACAGGTAGACATATATCTGTACACACAGTTAGGCATACAGATAAATAGGTAGAACAAAAGATATACTTACATAGCAAGGGTGAAATATGAGTAAAAAACCATCAAAAAATCATTAAAAGGAAGAAATACCGGTAAAATATTATGGCTATTATGTAAAGTGAGATAAAATTATATATAAATACTCAAAGGATATTTACAGACTTTGCGTGTCTCAGATTAAATAACAGTATAGTACAGTACCTGGGACAAAGTAGTAGATGGGGTATCGGTGGAAATGGTAGAACGGGAAATGTAATTTACCACCAATACTGGTTAGTATGTTTTTAAATATCCACTTATTACCTTTTTAACAAATAATTTGATAAATGTGACTAATAATTACATTCTAATAAGTTTTAGATAAATCAGCAGATTCTCCTCCTCAGCTAACAGTAAAAAGTAGTGAGGGTAGAAAATAAGAGTACATGTTTTTTTAAATATCCTCCAGAAGTATCGTATAATGACGAGTGAATTCAAAATATCTTTGATTATGCTTGGAAGACACCTAAAATATATTTAAAAAATTAGAATTTTATATATTATACCAATAATCAAAAATGTTACCGACGTTTATAATTTTAACATTACCCCTAAATAAAAAAAATGTGATTATTTTATTCGAAATTTTAAATATTACAATTATTTAAGCCTAATAATCCTTAAAGTTGGATAACGTACTAATATGACGTAGGAGTTCTTCTTACAACTACACTCCACTATCTTACTAACCTCAAACCTAGAGAGGATATTAGCAGTAATAGTATTATTCCATACATTTGTAGAAGTATAATCGTTAAACATAGGGTAAACATGAAAGATCTGTTTCCTGTCATATGTTTAGAATAATGTATAAGGCTCATAAGGAAACATTAAATTGTAAATTTAAAATGAATTATGCAACTATGTTTAAATAATTTTGATAATGAACCAATAACCCTTATTCAAGTGACCTGTATAACAGAATAAAAAGATTTTCCTAAGACGGCATAAGATTGATTCTTAGCTAAGTACCCTGCTTTGGACACTGGTCTTACAACTTCGCTCGCGAGAGAGAATGTCAGTAGGGTTTAATATATATTATTCTTTTACACAATTTTAACAACGAAATCCCAACCAAACCAATGAAAGGGAAAAATCAATAAATAAACTTCCCTTTAACATTATAGCAATAATATGTAATAATTCAACAGAAATTTAAGGAGGGGCAATTTAATAAAAGAGAAAATATATTTACTTTAAAGACTACCCCTTAGGAGCCACACCTGTTTAATACATATATAATTAAACTTCATTTGTTATCGCAACACATGAAGAATGGCCGATAGACAGTTTTTAATAGTCAACAGACAACAATTTTCCCAGATCATGTCTTTGGGGCATATGGAAAACACTGTATATACCAGCTCTTTTATGGTGACAACCTCCTTTGTAGAGAGGGATTAAAGAACACCAGAGCCAATACGTATCCCCTCGTAAGGGTACCTGTCGTGTTTCTATGCGGAAAAAAGTCAACTATCCCTTTATACCAATAGGAGCCATTCATGTTCAATACATATATGTTTAAACTTCATTGTTATCACATCCCCATGAAGGATGGCCGATAGACAGTTTTTAATAGCTAACAGACATCCCTGATCATGTCTTTAGGACATATGGAAAACACTGTATTTACCAGCTCTTTTATGATAACAACCTCCTTTGTAGAAAGGGATTAAAGAACACCAGAGCCAATATAAATTAAACGAAGCACCAGCCGAAGGTGATTGTAGTAATAAAAAAAAATAATTTCCTCTGAAGTTGCATGACAAAACTGTTTACCTGTTTTCGAAATATTGTAAATATTAATCATCCCCACAATCTCAAAGTATTTTATCAGCCTAAACCACTTTATGCAATATCATATCAGTTCCTTGCATTCATACGCCAACCTTTACGTATCCTTATTATAAATATTATCTATGAAGATACTAGAGTCAAAATTCTAGTCATAGACTATACCCAATATGTTATATAAATATATATTTTTATAAATAACATGAGTATATACATATTATAGTTTAGCAAAAATATTTAACACTTATAAACCATAAAATTATAAATATCATAAAATACTCTTTTTCAAGAATATCATCTACCCTATCATTAAATTTTTTAAATATTGGAGACATTTCCCTTATGGCCTGTTATAACTTTATAAGTATGGCCGATAGATGGTTTCTTTAATAGCCAGCAGGCAACAATTTTCCCTGATCATATCTATAAGACATATGGAAAACACTGTATATACCTAACTCTTTAAGGGTGTCAACCTCCGTTGTAGAGAGGGATTATCAATCACCAGAGTCAGTACGTCTCCCCTCGTAAGGGTACCTGTCGTGTTTCCATGCGGAAAAAAGTCGACCATCCCTTTATACCAATAGGAGCCACCACTGATAAATTATATTTTTACAAAAATATTTAGTACTTGTAAATCACATTTATATATTAAAAAATCATACAATATTCTTTTACGACTCCATACCCGGTCATCAAATCTTTTTAAAGCACATATATTTTTTTTCACATTGCCTGTTATAACCCTTTTAAAAATGCCCGATAAATGGTTTCTTTAATAGTCAACAATCAACAATTTTACCAGATCATGTCTCTAAGGCATATGGAAAACACCGTATATACATATCTCTTTAAAGGTGTTAACCTTCTATGTAAAGACATATTACCAATTACCAGAGTAAATATTTATTGTTTCATAAGGACACCCATTATGTTTTCATGTGGAAAAAATTCAGTCATCCTATTTTATTAATAGAGCCACATATTTGATATTTATCGGTTACTTTTATAATATAACTAAGTATTATAAAAGTTTTACCTAAAACGATGCCTTTAACAACCCAAGCATTCAGAAGAGCACTCTTATAAAAATAATTTGCTTGAAATGCTAATCAGTTATTTTAGTATAAATTGTTATTCTGCTACAAATGTCCATTTTTAATTTACTCTATCGATTATTGCAATTATTATTCCCCCAAAATTAGAGAAAAAAGCTTACATCTTTTAAAAACCGGGGTGCTTTGTTAAAAAAAACTAATCGCAAAAATATTCCTAACTTCGCCCTAGTTCACCAATTTTGAACACTATGAAAAAATTTCAACCACCTGTCACCAATATTTCAAACCCTTAATCAACAAAAATACTTTTTACACAAATATGAGAAAAACTCAAATATCCCAGAAACGGGGTGTTTTATCAAAAAACAAATCGCAAAAATACCCCCAGCTCACACTATGAACAAATTTCAACCCCTACTACCAATATTTTAAACCCTTAATCAACAAAAATATTTTTTCCACAAATATGAGAAAAACTTAAATATCTAGAAAACGGTGTTTTATCAAAAACGAAACACAAAAATACCCCTCAGCACCCCCTGTCCATTTCAACAATTTTTAACATCATGAAAAAAGTTCAACCCGCTACCACCAAAATTTTTTAAAAAAATATTAGAAAAAGGATGGATTTTTAACAAAAATTAAAGAAAACAGCTTTTTACCATGCCTCATAGAAAATATATGCTTCTCAACGCCCCTCATTCATTTATAATTTTTTATCATCAAATACAAAATAAAAATAATAACACAGGTTTACCAAAACTTACCTCGATACCACATGCAACACTCAAGGACTGAAGAATATACATACTCCCTCATTTCTTTTATACCCATCAGAAACTTTTAAGAGTGGGGGGAGTCGAATAACTGCCGTGTGTCTACCCCAAATCTTGGTTTGCGTCTCGACCTCGATTCTTTGCATACAAATGCCAGAAAGTAAATGCATTTTTGCGAGCGCTTTTGTGTGATCGAACTATGGTTTATTTTAGGATCAAATATAAGTGGAGATATTCATCTCAAATCCATATTGTGGGGTTATATTATGATTAGATTTTAATAAATTATATATGAATTTGCATCAAAATTTAATGAGGAATATTAATGTCATAAAAGTTAGGTAAAACACTACTAAAATTTTTATAAGTAAAATTTTTATAAGTACCTATAAAAATTTAAAAAAAAAACTTATTTTTTAAAAACCTTTTTCGTCCACAGAATAAAGAAGCCAATTTTATTTATCCTCCCAAAAAATATGTAGGTAAATTCTAACCACAGTGTCCATATCTGACTAATGTGATAATTTTTAGGCATAATTTCGGCTAAGTCAATAAGAGTCGATTTTACGAAAAATCCAATAAATTTAATAACAATCTTATTTTTAAAGCTATTTTTATGCGGGTTTCGAGTAAATAAGTTTCAACTCAGACGGAGAGTGTTAAGGAAATTTTCGACTCTCAAAAAAATTTTTTTTCGAAAAAATTTTCGTTTTTCAAAATTTTTTTGTTTGGAATTTTGTTTTCTTTTTTAATTTAAAATTCCAAACAAAAAAATTTTGAAAAACGAAAATTTTTTCGAAAAAAAATTTTTTTGAGAGTCGAAAATTTCCTTAACACTCTCCGTCTGAGTTGAAACTTATTTACTCGAAACCCGCATAAAAATAGCTTTAAAAATAAGATTGTTATTAAATTTATTGGATTTTTCGTAAAATCGACTCTTATTGACTTAGCCGAAATTATGCCTAAAAATTATCACATTAGTCAGATATGGACACTGTGGTTAGAATTTACCTACATATTTTTTGGGAGGATAAATAAAATTGGCTTCTTTATTCTGTGGACGAAAAAGGTTTTTAAAAAATAAGTTTTTTTTTTAAATTTTTATAGGTACTTATAAAAATTTTACTTATAAAAATTTTAGTAGTGTTTTACCTAACTTTTATGACATTAATATTCCTCATTAAATTTTGATGCAAATTCATATATAATTTATTAAAATCTAATCATAATATAACCCCACAATATGGATTTGAGATGAATATCTCCACTTATATTTGATCCTAAAATAAACCATAGTTCGATCACACAAAAGCGCTCGCAAAAATGCATTTACTTTCTGGCATTTGTATGCAAAGAATCGAGGTCGAGACGCAAACCAAGATTTGGGGTAGACACACGGCAGTTATTCGACTCCCCCCACTCTTAAAAGTTTCTGATGGGTATAAAAGAAATGAGGGAGTATGTATATTCTTCAGTCCTTGAGTGTTGCATGTGGTATCGAGGTAAGTTTTGGTAAACCTGTGTTATTATTTTTATTTTGTATTTGATGATAAAAAATTATAAATGAATGAGGGGCGTTGAGAAGCATATATTTTCTATGAGGCATGGTAAAAAGCTGTTTTCTTTAATTTTTGTTAAAAATCCATCCTTTTTCTAATATTTTTTTAAAAAATTTTGGTGGTAGCGGGTTGAACTTTTTTCATGATGTTAAAAATTGTTGAAATGGACAGGGGGTGCTGAGGGGTATTTTTGTGTTTCGTTTTTGATAAAACACCGTTTTCTAGATATTTAAGTTTTTCTCATATTTGTGGAAAAAATATTTTTGTTGATTAAGGGTTTAAAATATTGGTAGTAGGGGTTGAAATTTGTTCATAGTGTGAGCTGGGGGTATTTTTGCGATTTGTTTTTTGATAAAACACCCCGTTTCTGGGATATTTGAGTTTTTCTCATATTTGTGTAAAAAGTATTTTTGTTGATTAAGGGTTTGAAATATTGGTGACAGGTGGTTGAAATTTTTTCATAGTGTTCAAAATTGGTGAACTAGGGCGAAGTTAGGAATATTTTTGCGATTAGTTTTTTTTAACAAAGCACCCCGGTTTTTAAAAGATGTAAGCTTTTTTCTCTAATTTTGGGGGAATAATAATTGCAATAATCGATAGAGTAAATTAAAAATGGACATTTGTAGCAGAATAACAATTTATACTAAAATAACTGATTAGCATTTCAAGCAAATTATTTTTATAAGAGTGCTCTTCTGAATGCTTGGGTTGTTAAAGGCATCGTTTTAGGTAAAACTTTTATAATACTTAGTTATATTATAAAAGTAACCGATAAATATCAAATATGTGGCTCTATTAATAAAATAGGATGACTGAATTTTTTCCACATGAAAACATAATGGGTGTCCTTATGAAACAATAAATATTTACTCTGGTAATTGGTAATATGTCTTTACATAGAAGGTTAACACCTTTAAAGAGATATGTATATACGGTGTTTTCCATATGCCTTAGAGACATGATCTGGTAAAATTGTTGATTGTTGACTATTAAAGAAACCATTTATCGGGCATTTTTAAAAGGGTTATAACAGGCAATGTGAAAAAAAATATATGTGCTTTAAAAAGATTTGATGACCGGGTATGGAGTCGTAAAAGAATATTGTATGATTTTTTAATATATAAATGTGATTTACAAGTACTAAATATTTTTGTAAAAATATAATTTATCAGTGGTGGCTCCTATTGGTATAAAGGGATGGTCGACTTTTTTCCGCATGGAAACACGACAGGTACCCTTACGAGGGGAGACGTACTGACTCTGGTGATTGATAATCCCTCTCTACAACGGAGGTTGACACCCTTAAAGAGTTAGGTATATACAGTGTTTTCCATATGTCTTATAGATATGATCAGGGAAAATTGTTGCCTGCTGGCTATTAAAGAAACCATCTATCGGCCATACTTATAAAGTTATAACAGGCCATAAGGGAAATGTCTCCAATATTTAAAAAATTTAATGATAGGGTAGATGATATTCTTGAAAAAGAGTATTTTATGATATTTATAATTTTATGGTTTATAAGTGTTAAATATTTTTGCTAAACTATAATATGTATATACTCATGTTATTTATAAAAATATATATTTATATAACATATTGGGTATAGTCTATGACTAGAATTTTGACTCTAGTATCTTCATAGATAATATTTATAATAAGGATACGTAAAGGTTGGCGTATGAATGCAAGGAACTGATATGATATTGCATAAAGTGGTTTAGGCTGATAAAATACTTTGAGATTGTGGGGATGATTAATATTTACAATATTTCGAAAACAGGTAAACAGTTTTGTCATGCAACTTCAGAGGAAATTATTTTTTTTTATTACTACAATCACCTTCGGCTGGTGCTTCGTTTAATTTATATTGGCTCTGGTGTTCTTTAATCCCTTTCTACAAAGGAGGTTGTTATCATAAAAGAGCTGGTAAATACAGTGTTTTCCATATGTCCTAAAGACATGATCAGGGATGTCTGTTAGCTATTAAAAACTGTCTATCGGCCATCCTTCATGGGGATGTGATAACAATGAAGTTTAAACATATATGTATTGAACATGAATGGCTCCTATTGGTATAAAGGGATAGTTGACTTTTTTCCGCATAGAAACACGACAGGTACCCTTACGAGGGGATACGTATTGGCTCTGGTGTTCTTTAATCCCTCTCTACAAAGGAGGTTGTCACCATAAAAGAGCTGGTATATACAGTGTTTTCCATATGCCCCAAAGACATGATCTGGGAAAATTGTTGTCTGTTGACTATTAAAAACTGTCTATCGGCCATTCTTCATGTGTTGCGATAACAAATGAAGTTTAATTATATATGTATTAAACAGGTGTGGCTCCTAAGGGGTAGTCTTTAAAGTAAATATATTTTCTCTTTTATTAAATTGCCCCTCCTTAAATTTCTGTTGAATTATTACATATTATTGCTATAATGTTAAAGGGAAGTTTATTTATTGATTTTTCCCTTTCATTGGTTTGGTTGGGATTTCGTTGTTAAAATTGTGTAAAAGAATAATATATATTAAACCCTACTGACATTCTCTCTCGCGAGCGAAGTTGTAAGACCAGTGTCCAAAGCAGGGTACTTAGCTAAGAATCAATCTTATGCCGTCTTAGGAAAATCTTTTTATTCTGTTATACAGGTCACTTGAATAAGGGTTATTGGTTCATTATCAAAATTATTTAAACATAGTTGCATAATTCATTTTAAATTTACAATTTAATGTTTCCTTATGAGCCTTATACATTATTCTAAACATATGACAGGAAACAGATCTTTCATGTTTACCCTATGTTTAACGATTATACTTCTACAAATGTATGGAATAATACTATTACTGCTAATATCCTCTCTAGGTTTGAGGTTAGTAAGATAGTGGAGTGTAGTTGTAAGAAGAACTCCTACGTCATATTAGTACGTTATCCAACTTTAAGGATTATTAGGCTTAAATAATTGTAATATTTAAAATTTCGAATAAAATAATCACATTTTTTTTATTTAGGGGTAATGTTAAAATTATAAACGTCGGTAACATTTTTGATTATTGGTATAATATATAAAATTCTAATTTTTTAAATATATTTTAGGTGTCTTCCAAGCATAATCAATGATATTTTGAATTCACTCGTCATTATACGATACTTCTGGAGGATATTTAAAAAAACATGTACTCTTATTTTCTACCCTCACTACTTTTTACTGTTAGCTGAGGAGGAGAATCTGCTGATTTATCTAAAACTTATTAGAATGTAATTATTAGTCACATTTATCAAATTATTTGTTAAAAAGGTAATAAGTGGATATTTAAAAACATACTAACCAGTATTGGTGGTAAATTACATTTCCCGTTCTACCATTTCCACCGATACCCCATCTACTACTTTGTCCCAGGTACTGTACTATACTGTTATTTAATCTGAGACACGCAAAGTCTGTAAATATCCTTTGAGTATTTATATATAATTTTATCTCACTTTACATAATAGCCATAATATTTTACCGGTATTTCTTCCTTTTAATGATTTTTTGATGGTTTTTTACTCATATTTCACCCTTGCTATGTAAGTATATCTTTTGTTCTACCTATTTATCTGTATGCCTAACTGTGTGTACAGATATATGTCTACCTGTGCTCGGTCAAAATGCGCTTGCTTCTGACGGTATATGAGGAATTATATGAAAATCATAATACAAGTGTATTTTGTTTCATAGTTTAAACATACTATTTTCTCTAAATACATATTTTCGTTTTTTTTTACTCAGCCTCCTTTAGGTCTGCACAAGTTAACATTTATTTTTTCTTTTTGCAATAAATTTGCTTTTACCTCGTTTTGCGTGTAATAAAATATGTTTTCTCTCTCCCTCTCTACCTCCCCCTCCTCCTCCTCCTCCTCCCCCTCTCCGCTCCATGGTTCTATTTTTGCCTTTTTGAACATTTATCCTTTCAGGTTTATACAAGTTAAAAAATTTTTTTTGTCTTTTACAATAAACTTGTTTTTACCTAGTATTTGCGTGTAATAAATATGTTCTCTCTCTCTCCCCTCTGCCTCCCTCTCCTCCCCTCCCCTCTCCTCTCCATGGTTCTATTTTCGCCTTTTTGAACATTTACGCTTTCAGGTTTGTACAAGTTAAATTTTTTAGTTTTTACAATAAATTTGTTTTTACCTTGTTTTTGCTTGTAATAAATATGTTTTCCTTGCACCTATTTTCACTTTTTTGAACAATTATGCTTTCAGGTCTGTATAAGTTAAATTTTGTTATTTTTGCAATAAATTTGTTTTACCTTGTTTTTGCGTGTAATAAGATATGTTTTCTCCCTCTCTTCCAACCTCTCCTCCTCTTCCCTCCCCCTCTCCATGGTTCTATTTTCGCCCTTTTGAACATTTATGCCTTCAGGTCTGTAGTAGCTAAATATTTTTGTCTTTTTACAATAAACTTGCTTCTACCACGTATTTGCGTGTAATAAAATATACTCTCTCTCTCTCTCCTCTTTCTCCCTCCTTCTCTCTCTCCCCTCTCCTCATCATGGTTCTGTTTTTGCCCTTTTAAACATTTACGCCTTCAGTTTTTTTGTACAAGTTAAATTTTTTTGTTTTTACAATAAACTTGTCTTTACCACGTATTTGTGTGTAATAAAATATGTTTTCTCTCTCTCCTCTGTCCCTCTCCTCTCCCTCACCCTCTCCACCCCTTACCCTCTCCTCTCCTTGCACCTATTTTCACTTTTTGAACAATTATTATGCTTTCAGGTCTGTATAAGTTGAAAATTTTTTGTCTTTTACAATAAATTTGTTTAACCTTGTTTTTGCCTGTAATAATTATGTTTTCTCTCTTTCCTCTCTCCCTCTCCTCTCCCCTTCTCCTCTCCCCCTCTCCAATCTCCTTGCACCTATTTTCACTTTTTTGAACAATTATGCTTTCAGGTCTGTATAAGTTAAATTTTTTTTGTTTTTACAATAAAATTTGTTTTTACCTTGTTTTTGCTTGTAATAAATATGTTTTCCTTGAACCTATTTTCACTTTTTTGAACAATTATGCTTTCAGGTCTGTATAAGTTAAATTTTGTTATTTTTGCAATAAATTTGTTTTACCTCGTTTTGCGTGTAAAAAGATATGTTTTCTCCCTCTCTTCCAACCTCTTCTCCTCTTCCCTCTCCCCTCTCCATGGTTCTATTTTCGCCCTTTTGAACATTTACGCCTTCAGTTTTTTGTACAAGTTAAATTTTTTTGTTTTTACAATAAACTTGTCTTTACCACGTATCTGCGTGTAATAAAAATGTTCTCTCTCTCCCTCTCTCCCTCTCCCTCTCTCCCTCTCCTCTCTCCCTCTCCTCTCCTTGCACCTATTTTTACTTTTAAACAATTATGCAATCACGTCTGTATAAGTTAATAATTTTTCTTGCCTTTTACAATAAATCTGTTTTTACCTTGTTTTTTGCTTGTAATAAATATGTCTTCTCTCTCTCCCTCTCCTCTCACCCCTCCTCTCTCCCTCTCCTCTCCTTGCACCTATTTTTACTTTTAAACAATTATGCTTTCAGGTCTGTATAGATTATTAATTTTTCTTGCCATAATATGATATAATAAGTGAGTAAAACTATAGTATGTGTGTCTACATTCAAAAATATAGATATTTTTTTTTTCATTATTTTTTCTTTTACCGTTATTTCTTCCTTTTAATGATAGTGATGGTTTTTACTCACTGCTATGTATATGTATGTATCTCTCGTTCTACCTATTTATTTGTATGCCGGTCTGCATGTACAGAGGTCTGTCTACCTGTGTTCTGTCAAACAGCTCTTGCTTCTAACAGTATATGAGGGATTATATGAAAATCGTAAAACAAGTGTATTTTGTTTCATAATTTAAACATATTTTCGCTTTTGACTCAGCCTCCTTTAGGTCTGCATAAGTTAAATTTTGTTCTTTTTGCAATAAATTTGCTTTACCGCGTATCTGCGTGTAATAAAAATGTTCTCTCTCTCTCTCCCTCTTACCCCTCCTCTCTCCCTCTCCTCTCCTTGCACCTATTTTAACTTTTAAACAATTATGCAATCACGTCTGTATAAGTTGAAAATTTTTCTTGCCTTTTACAATAAATCTGTTTTTACCTTGTTTTTTTTGCTTGTAATAAATATGTTTCTCTCTTTCCTCTCCTCTCACCCCCTCCTCTCTCCCTCTCCTCTCCTTGCACCTATTTTCACTTTGAACAATTATTATGCTTTCAGGTCTGTATAAGTTAATAATTTTTCTTGCCTTTTACAATAAATCTGTTTTACCTTGTTTTTGCTTGTAATAAATATGTTTTCTCTCTACCCCTCTCTCCCTCTCCTCCTCCTCTCCCCCTAACCCTTTTTCCTCACCATGGTTCTGTTATAGCCTTTTTAAACATTTACGCTTTGACTACAAGTAAAAATAGCAGCGGAATTGCAGGTGTTCGGATCTCTTTCAGGTTTGTACAAGTTATTCAGGTTTATTGTATTTAAGGTACTTAAACCAGTTTGCGATCAATCGGATCAAATTATTGTCGAGATTTTCTAATATGCTCTGCTGGTGCTGTGTGTAAGGTGCTGGAAATGTAAACCGCAGGTCGTAGGTTCGAATGCAGGTAGGGGTAGGAACTTTTTTAATTAGAATTAAATTAAATAGTTCAGTATGACGTAAGTCCTGCATTCTAGAGCTAGGGTCAGTGTCCTCTGGTCTGGTTAATTCAGTGTTCTTCAGGTCTGTATAAGTTATTCAGGTTTGTTAGTGGTGGGGGGAGCTTCGGACAGATTTTTATGTCTGTCTGGCTGAAGTCCCCCCACACCTACTGCCATTAAATTCGAAATAGTTTTGTTGTAAAAAACATCATGCTAGTTTTATGAAAAATAAAAATCTGTGAAAAGTGTAAAATTATAATTTTATTTTTTTACCATTTATTTAACACAATTAATAATGGATTTCCACCAAGTAAAAGCCGAATCAATTCTATTATAATTTCAATTCGTTTTTGCGGCGAGGACCTTCTGTTTAACGAACGACTCACCATGTTTATTTAATGTAAAATATTTATCCAAATTGATCCGCTTTTTACCCCATAAATAATTTTTTACCCTAACTTACTAAAATGTTACGAGCCGCCCCTGCTCTAATCGACTTGTCTATGTCAAAATGTCACGTTAGTGTCATTAAAGCGACAAAAATATTATATTCTACGCAATATTTTACATAAGATTCGATTTTTACACGCGCAGCATGCCGAAAGAAAACCTCAAACACACTTCTAAAAGTAAACTTAAGCTGGGGGACAAGATTCAGAAAATGGGAACGGGTCCACAACCTGGTCCCAATTCCTGTAAGGCAACAAACCACTCAAAAAGTGGACTGATGAATGTAATAGGTAAGCCGAACTTTTACTATATTAACTAGGTTGTTACACTAAATTTAGTAATACAGCTATATAAAGTATGCTCAGCGAGAGTTGGCAGCAAGATTTATGTAGTTTCATCAAAACCCTTTTATACAATATAGACTAGATTGTTTACATTTTAAAGCAATCAAAGATTCCAGGGTGAACAATTTGTCTGGTTAGCTGTAAGGTTCACTATACGCATTGAATATCAAACTATAAGAATAGCGGATCTTCGAGAAAACTTGACAACCCTGTTTTAGACTGTATTGGAGACGGTTTGGCCGCCATTGTGGAGTTGATCGTAAATGTATAGTTATAAATGCAGCGCCTCGGCAACAGATGTCTCAAATTCACTAATATGATGTCGTGGTGTTGCCGCTTATCGTATTTTATTGGAATTTTTAAGGAGTTAAGCATTTTTAACAGACAATAAAATAGGAGGTTCTCAATTCCAGCTGAATGTATGTTTTTGATAATAATATGTACGCTGATTACTCCGGGGTAATTAGACCGATTTTCATAATGATTTTACCGTTGCATTAGGTGTTAAATGTTATACAAATAAAAGTAGATAAAAAGCGACAGCAAATATAGCTATTTGTAGTTGGGTCGAAAACTCACTAAGTCACTTAATGAATTGTGCATATAATAAATACAATTTTTTTTGTAAAAATATATTGAAAAAAGTTTGTACATATGCACATGACAACTTCGTAGGCATAACATTATTGCACATTTTTTAAATAAATTACTTAAAACTGAGTTTTACTCAAAACTGTCAATTTTGACTTAATGAATTTTTGCACTAAGCCGACGATATATTATGCCAGTGCAAGGCAATCCATGCACCGCGATGCGCGTGGTTATGCTAGTAGGGAGAGGATCATGCAGCAAGTCAAACAGATAGGCGGCAAAAATGTTTTAATTTAGCAGTGAAAAGGCTTGTCGTTAGTGGCTGCATTAACACGCTGTTTTGTTGTTGACTCATTGTGCCATCTATGAATTTAACGTAGCAGATTTAGGAAGGCTGCTTATAATATGGCCTTCTTATAGTTTGATATTCAATGATATACGTAAGACGTGCATCAAAATAATAGCTTCTTTGCCACAACTTAACGAAGATCTACCGATATTATTTATCTAACAAGTAATTTCTATTAAAGGTATTTAAAAAGCCTATAAATGAAGAAAAAAATCATAAAAATTATTACAACTTTAAATACTGTGATCAAGGCACAGCGCTTTAGTGCATATTTCAATAAACAATTTTTAAATATGTAAACATCGCGAAACATATTAGACAAGAGAAGCTCACTTTTGTCGCGCCGCTGACCATTGGTCTGAGTTAAGCGAATTAAAATATAGTTTAAAAATTTTCGTTAGATCATTAAAAAGGGACGTTAGGTTATCACGAATTTCTTGCCTAATCAACTCACTTTTAGGCGTTTGCTTTTTAATTGCCGTTTTAATTGGTTTTGTATAATCTAGTTTTATGGCTAACAGTCTAGCATAAATATCTTTCCACATAGTTGGCATTAAATATACAAAAAAATACATATAGAACATACATTTAACGGTCAATATCGGTAAATAATAGAATGGTAAAAAGTAAAAAAAAATAAAAAAATATGCATAGCGACTCAAATTAACAGAATATAACATACAAAAAAGGATACCAGAAACATATTGCGTATTACGCTTCACTACGACTGTTCAATGTCTATTAAAACTACTAACGTAAGGCCTTACTTTTACAATTACGTCACTCAATTTAAAAGTCAATTTACCTATACGTCCTTCACATTGGCTAAAGAAGAACTCATATCCCTTCTGATCTGCTTCTTTAGATTTTTCCTATACATTTGAAAACATTTTAGCGGGACAAAACAAATCATCATTGTCCAACATGGCTTACAGCACAATTCTGACATGTTTTGTTATGTGGTATTCTTTTTCTTGCACGATGAAATTTGAATTGACCACCCCACTTTCGGTCAAATCTTGGCTTGTTGACTTCGAGTTGCCCATTTTTATTTCACCATATCACCATATTATAGGCTTTCTTTCTAGTAAAACTTTTGCAGGATCGCCATGTAGCGTCGTGAAATTAAACTCATGGCAATTGTTTATCGATACACGGTTTATTTTATTATGTTAACGTGTGTTCACCTCTTGGTGGAATCGCCGGGATTACACATATACAGTGTGTGTATAAAGTCTGGAAACGGCTTAATAACATCACAATTTACTGGCCGATTTAAACCAAATTTGGTACAGTTGTGTAAGAGGATCTAACGCACCGAATGACGATATTGGCGTTGTTGCCAGCTTTTTAGTTTGTCTGGAATTCGAACGAATTTTATATTTTTAAATATAACACCCAGTATATTTTTTCATTTGTAGTTTTTACATTAAATTTGTTACACTTTTGGTATAACATACTTTGTTCATAATATCAGTAGTTTTCGAAATAACTAGTACAATTTAGAAAAAATATATTTTTTATATTAAATGTTCAAACTGTTTTCCCTGTACAGCTTGACAGTTTGCTAATTGAAAATAAAATTTTTCAATTCTGTTGTAAATCATTTCTGGCGGTATTAATTCAAATTCGTCCAAAATTCGACGCTGCAAATCGGCCAAATCTTGAGGTTTTGTGGTATAAACTCTGTTCTTCAATTCTTCAAGTGTCCCCATAAAAAATAGTCGATAGGCGACAAATCAGGGGACCTAAGTGGCCACTCGATTGTACCCCCTCTACCGATACACCTATTCGGAAAAGTGTTGTTCAAAAATTCGCGCACGTTTCGACCAAAATGGGGAGGAGCTCCGTCCTGTTGGAAGAATGTACTTGCATAATTTGGACCCATCACATTTCGTATAGTAGGCACTATTTGCGTTTCCAAGAGCTCAAGGTAAAGTTGTGATGTCAAATTTCCATCAATAAAAAATGGACCGATCTTGTGGTTACCCAGAAGCCCAGCCCACACATTCAATTTTCCAGGGCGTTGTGTATGACCTTCTATCATCCAGTGGGGATTTTCATTTGCCCAAAACCTACAGTTGTGTCTATTGACTTTACCATTTAACATAAATGTTGCTTCATCCGAAAATACTATAAATTTGAAAAACTGGTTATTTTGGTCACACCTTGACATCATAATATCACAAAATTCAATTCTTCGCTCATAATCATCTTCTAATAACTCTTGAACTACATGTATTTTGAAAGGGTGATATTTATGTTTTATTAAAACAATATGGACGGATTTGAAGCAGACTTCATTTACTTCAGAAATTTTTCTTAATGAAGAAACAGGGGTTTTAACAACATGTTGTAAAATTTCTAAACTTTTCCCTTCATCTACTACTACTGGTCGTCCTGATCGTCGCTTATCTCTACAATTTCCAGTTTCTTCGAACCGTCGGACAGTTTTTAGAACAGTTGCTTTTGAAATTGGATTTCGGTTTGGAAATGCGTCATTAAATAGATTTTTAACCTCTTCGTAAGATCTGACCCTATCGCCATATCCTCTCATCATAAGAATTTTAATTCTTTCACTTTCAGTTAAAGACATTTTTGCATGTAAAAATGACAGCTTTTATGACTTAACATCAAAACTGAACTGGTGTTTTATTTATTAATAAATAAAACACAATTTGTTGATATTTTCAAAACACGTCGGTATTTCGAAAACTACTGATATTATGAACAAAGTATGTTATACCAAAAGTGTAACAAATTTAATGTAAAAACTGCAAATTAAAAAATGTACTGGGTGTTATATTTAAAAATATAAAATTCGTTCGAATTCCAGACAAACTAAAAAGCTGGCAACAACGCCAATATCGTCATTCGGTGCGTTAGATCCTCTTACACAACTGTACCAAATTTGGTTTAAATCGGCCAGTAAATTGTGATGTTATTAAGCCGTTTCCAGACTTTATACACACACACTGTATAAAAAGTGTTTACATATTAATTTTATTACATATTGACCTATTAATTAAACAGCGTTAGCATAAAAGCTAGAACCGGGTCGATGCAATAGTTCAATGAATTATCATAGCATATTTAGCATAATAATGCAATAACATAAGCTATTACATCACTTCATCGCCCCCAAGTAAAGCCACCACATTCAGTTGTACAATATACTATATAATATATACCTAGGTAATTGACATCAATTATTAAAATGTAAATTTCTAGCCAACATTTATTATTTTCAACAGGTATTTTAGGAGATGAAATCAGTGACGGATTAAAAAATTTTTAACTCTAATTTTAATTCACGCAGTCATAAAAATATATTAATAACATGTGTCCTAACTAATTTTACAACACTAACAAATCAAATAATACATAATTAACAAATTTGTTTAATTAACCCTAATTTTGGTTCGTCGTTTAGGTTAATAACAATGGGTCGTACCGTGTGAGCAAAAATTATTTGCATCAAAGAAGGCCTTGCTTCTAAGGACGTAATTGAATTGTTAAAAAGACGCAAAGTCATGGGCTCACTTAAACCTTTATTTAAGTACCTAAGTTAGGTTAAGATGACATGTTTCGCCTTATCGGCATTATCAGACCTAAATAACAGAGGTTCCTAATTACAATAAGCACAAAATACATAAAAACAGGATCGGTTACCTTATAAACAATTAAAAAGTCATTAAAACATTTAAATTAAAATATAAACATCCACATCACAGCTAACGAACAATATAGACTACTAATTAGTAGCTATCGAAACCTGGGTTAATAATATACCGTGCGAGCAAAAATTATTTGCATCAAAGAGGGCCTTGCATCTAAGGACGTAATGCTTAGCTGTAGAGCTTAATACCTGTTGGGTGTCAGTGACTACCGGAATTAACAATCAATCAGTTATTCCGTCATCTTTGACAGTCGTTACAAGTAATTTGATTCATCGCTAATTTTTCCAATTTCTTGAACAATTCACACAATGGGCTTTACGGAACAGCACAAAACATTCATGGTTGAAGCGTATTTTCGAAACGGGGTTAGAGTAAATAGTGAGTGGCAATACAATCCAGGTTTGTGCATGAACGATTTTTACGAACATTTCCCTAACTTTGCTTTCATTACTGGGGATTTTATTATTGCCTGAAAAGAACCGTGGCTGTGTTTAGGGAAACAGGTTCTATACAGCACAAAAAAGGAGCGGGAAGACCATCTGTAAGAACAGAAGAACTTGCTGCTGTTCGATGCTGAGATGCTGGTCAACAATTTCGAAAATATGAAGCGACGTGTGAATTTATGCTTGGAGCATGGCGGTGGCCAATTTCAGGAATTTATGTAATTATTTTTCCTTTTCTTTCTGTATATTCTTACTTTGTTAAATTTGTAAACAAGAAAAATAAATTTATATTTGTCTACTTATTTTATTACTCATTAGTTTGACATATCATGTCATAATATGAATTTGACAAAATTTTAACCTAGATTTGATTTAGATATATCGTCCCCATATCATTGTGATCTAAACCAAGCCTCACGTTTTTTAATCCGAGCCCTCTTTGATGCAGATAAATTTTGCTCGCATGGTATATTAGTTTATATATAAATATACGAATCTTCGACTATAAAAATATGCTTTACCGAATTTTTCCAGCTTTGGGCCAGTATATTGTTTATAACAGTTACAATTAAATTTATGACACTCACACTTAGGGTAGGGAAAACATTTTTTTGTTCTTAGCTTTGATTTTACTTGATGCCACATATGCTCTATGATGTTAACTATGCAATGATATGGTAGATCTAGGTTAGGTTAGGTTGAAAGTGAGTGGGTTACAGCCAACCCTCCACCGCGACCATGCGGTTTATTGTGGCTCACACCTTATTTATATTTCCCCCAATAAGTCCAACCTCTTAATTATGGTAATGAGGGTATTGGGGGAGACATTTTTCATGTCATCCGGCAGCAGAGTCATCTCGCCAAATAGGGCGAATCTGATTCTTCCTGCTGCGGGGCAAGCGCACATTACGTGTTCTGCTGTTTCTGCATCTTCCATGCAAAGCCGGCATTTATCAGTTGGGGCTATTCCAATTTTATACATATGGTGTTGCAGTCTGCAGTGGCCGGTGTACAATCCCACTAGTGCTTTAAGGCATGACCTGTTGAGCTCTAGTAGTTTGTCAGTTAACTGTCGGTTTATATGGTTGTTTATAAATGCTTTTGACTGTGTGTTAGACCTGGTAAATTCAACCAGTGTCTTTCCCATTTGCTTTCTGCTTCAGCTAGTATTGCCTTCCTGGCCGTAGCATGAGATATACTTATTACCGGCTCGGGTCCTGTGAATTTTTGAGCTGCACCTCTCTTAGCGAGCTTGTCGGCAGCTTCATTACCCTCCACACCCATGTGTCCCGGTATCCATATTAAGGTTATTTTGTTGTTCAAACCTAGTTCGGATAGTGCCTCGTGACAGCTCCACACCGTTTTTGAGGTACACCATCTCGATTCAAGAGCTTTTAATGCAGCTTGACTGTCGGAAAATATCTTGATTGATTTATGTGCATACCGTCGGTCTATCAGCAGTCTTGTACACATTTCAATTGCATGAACCTCTGCTTGAAATATGGTTGTCATAGTTCCCAGGCTGATAGTTAGTTCTATTTTTGGGGTTTCGCCATAAATTCCGGCTCCAATACCTTCTTTAGTTTTGGAGCCGTCTGTATGGTAGATCTAAGAGAGTATGATTCATCTATTCCGCCAAGTTATCACATACCTACGTATTGTTTTTTAATGTGAAGTGTATTTAAAACGTCTGTCTAAAAGTTGTCCTTTTATGTAACTCAATTCAAAATATTTATTTTCTAATAAATATTCTTGTGCTTGAGTTTTAGTATTTGATCTGTTTGGCACTCATATAGCAAACGACTGTGATAACTTGCGCAAACTCCATAAACTTATCGATTACCGGGTGGACCTACCTTCTCTTGATAACAAGGACAACATTTCTATGCAATATAATGGCAAAACAAGTGACAATATTAAAATGGTAAATATGTCACCGTGTAGACCGTTTAGGTATAGAACAATGAGGTTTTATTAAAATAATTGACTTGTAGCAAAAACCAAAACGATATACTTTGAGATGTACTTTACCTATAATAATATAAAGAAATATAATAATTTCTAAAAAAAATATTATTCTAAAGTCGTTTACATCTCGAAAGAGAGGGGGAGTTTTTTTGGAAATGGTGCACGCCCACAAACGTCAATCATGTATTTTATTTTACGGCTTCCAAGAGCCCAGTAAAAAGCTGCAAGTGTTTATTCAGTTTAATAGGTATTTTCATATTGTAATTTATTTTATAAAGCTTAGAAGCCCAAATCAGGTTGGACACATTTTTTTAATTAGAACCAGAAGAAATTGACGTTTTTCTTCCTATTTTTAGGGTAAAAATACTACATAGGTACTACATTAATTTTTTGTAGTAAAATATTACTTAATTTCGCTCTAGCCACAGATTAAACTAAAAACGCAAGACAAATTCAATTGGACATTTTTATGAGAACTTACAAAAATATTTTGATATCCCGCCGGTTGACTAACTTTTTCTAAATTAATAAAAATATATTAGATTTGACGACAAGTATGTACAGGGTTATCCAACCAAGACTAGACAAGGCGATTTTTTGACTTTTCCTGTACTTTTATAAAAAAACTGAAATAGCCATTTTAAGTCATTTTCTCCCGCAAATTCGAATATCTTCAGCAAAAAACAATTGAACATAAAACAAAAGTACTAGGGGTCACTTTGATATTTTTTTAAATGTATACCCTGTATATTTTTACATTTTTAAATTCCACATAAAATTATAATTATTTTTTATTAAATGCACTATTAGTCTATACTTCATAGTTTCCGAGATATTGACTCTCGAAAAGTGGCATTTTTGAACTTTGACAGCTTATAACTTTCTAACAGTACGTCTTAGAGCAAAACGGCTTACATGTCCCTATCTTCAATTTTTATTATCTTCCCAAAAAAATCAACTTCCAGTTAAACCGGAACAACGATATTTCCTTCTTTCGAGTTACATCCGGTTTAACCGGAAGTTGATTTTTTTGGGAAGATAATAAAATTTAAAGATAGGGACATGTAAGCCGTTTTGCTCTAAGACGTACTGTTAGAAAGTTATAAGCTGTCAAAGTTCGAAAATGTCACTTTTCGAGAGTCAATATCTCGGAAACTATGAAGTATAGACTAATAGTGCATTTAATAAAAAATAATTATAATTTTATGTATAATTTAAAAATGTAAAAATATACAGGGTGTTCCATTTAAAAAAATATCAAAGTGACCCCTAGTACTTTTGTTTGATGTTCAATTGTTTTTTGCTGAAGATATTCGAATTCGCGGGAGAAAATGACTTAGGATGGCTATTTCAGTTTTTTTTATAAAAGTACAGGAAAAGTCAAAAAATCGCCTTGTCTAGTCTTGGTTGGATAACCCTGTACCTAAATCCATTTCTTTATTAAAATTTGGACTTTACCGTTGATACTGTTTCTATGACAAATCAGACCTCTCAATTTAATGTGTAAAACTTTTTTATAAATAGAACTATTTTTTAGTATCTTTAAAATTCTTGGCTATATTTCTTATTAGTTATGTGCATTTAAAATTACTGAAGTACTTTTTTTTTAAGAAAGTTTAACTATTAAATGCAAATTGCAGTTGATCCTGTAGTGCTTAAAATTTCTAGTACCGGTATCGTTACTTCTCTTGGTAACAAAGTAAAGGGTTTTCCAATAAGAACGATATGATTTTTTCCTACGACCACCTACGAAAATGACAATAACAACACGGTTAACTTGGCTAGAAAGTGCCAAATATCACACGCGTGTTGTAAAAAAATATTTCAACACGAGTGTGGAAATACCAAGCACACTTAGATATTAAATTTAAATAGGTGTCAATTTGACGACAAAACTATTTATTAAACATAACAAACTTACGGGACACGTGGAGTGAATTGGGGTGCTGGGTGGGGTAAAGTACACTAGGGCATTACTGCAAATTTTTCGTTATTTTTGGGAACCGAAGAGTACTTATTTATGATAAAAATAATATTATCAAAAAGGGAAAATAATAATATGTCAGGCAACCCACCAACTGTCATGTTTCATGTTTACATGTCAACTCACAGAAAAGTTCTGTTCTGTTCTGTTCGAGGATTGCGATGGCCTCTAGCTTTTCAGCCTCCAGCCAATTTTTATACTCACACAAAAATAAAGCGTTTATGTCAACTGAGTTGAACCACAGAAAAAAAAGGGGCAGCTATAGAGCAGAAATAGAATACCCTAGGAAATACCGATTTATAATTTTGCCATTATCTCGGATGTTTAATTATATTGGTGTAAGTGAAAGTGCTTTATGTACGTAAAATTATTTTAGCAATATTCAAAACAAATCGAATATAGACAGAACTTTTATAATTAGCAAGCTATCGATATTTAACTCCATCTCTATCTTTCAATAATGTTGAGGTTTAATAATGCGGTACATTATCATAAAATAAAACTATAATAAAAAAAAAATAAATAAATAAGTTAGTGAAGTGTCTAGTTACGTTCTACAGTAAATGATTGTACTGTCTACTAACCCCTAAATCCCTTCTTTTTAGTAAATGTCACTCCTATCCTATGTTGTAATTGTCAATACTAAACCCTTGACCCTTAAAATAGCAGCTAAGAAAAGGTCAAATACACAAATCCAGAGACTCATATTAAGCAGTCCAAACCGCATTGTACGCAAAGAAGAAAAGTCAGTGGTCGTGATATGGTACAGACCAGACAACATCACGATCACCCCTAATGTGCTGGCAAATTGCCCCCAGGGAGCAGAGCCATTAAGAACAAGACAATGTTGAGGTTACGTTTTGTGTTTGTGTTTTGTTTTTGTATGTATATTTAGGTATATTATTGTTTTAAAGAATGCAAGCAGCTAAAAAATCAGAAACGAAATTTATTCACTGTACCTACATAGATACTAGGTATGATTTGCGTAAGCAAATAGGAGAAAAAGTTATTATTTTTATTTAAATCTAGGTAAGTTAAAATTTGTAAGTAGGCATTGTTTTTATTTTGTTTTAATATAGACGCTTCTGTTGGAATCCGCCTTGAAATTTGTTTTGCATTTATTGCGTTTGTACTTTGTCAATTTTTTTTAACACAATGGTGTACAAACTATTAAAAACCAAACAAACTCTTTTTGATTATTTTGTATGGTCGTAGGAAAAATTGTGTACATTACTCGTGTGAAAGTGATTTTCTCACACTCGGAGAATTTCCGCACTCGGCTGACGCCTCGTGCTAAATATCTCCTCGTTTGAAAATTGCCACTTTCAACACTTGTTATGTAATATACTATGAAACGATATGGTAACCATGGTAATAAAGTTATACCTGTCACCAGTTGTCAGTTATTGTCAGTAAACTATAACAATTTATTATGGCTAAATACGCGCGTCAAGAACGTTTGGTTATTATCCAAAAATTTTACGAAAATAGACTATCTTTTGTGAACACTTATCGCGCACTTCGCGAAAACTTTGGTGTAAATAATCGTCCTCCTTTGCTTGCCATTCGTCGCATCGTTGAGAAATTTGAAAATAATTTTACTCTTCACGATGTAAAAACACCAAGAAGACATCGAAACGCAAGAACTGTTGAGAATATTGCTGCTGTAAGAGCTAGTGTTGCAGTGGATCCAAATTTATCAATTCCTCGTCGTGCTCAAGAGTTAAGGATTAAAAAAACGACAACTTGGCGTATTTTGAAAGAAGACTTGAATTTACACCCGTATAAGATTGTTTTGACCCAAGAACTTTAGCCACTGGACCATCGCCGGCGCAGAGAATTTTCTGCTTGGAGTTTAGAACAACTTGAAAGGGATCCTAATTTTGCTAAAAAAATTATCTTTTCAGATGAAGCTCATTTTTGGTTAAGTGAATACGTTAACAAGCAAAATTGCCGTTTTTGGTGTGAAAACAATCCACAACAGATTCATGAGAAGCCTTTGTATCCGCTAAAGGTAACTGTATGGTGTGGTTTATGGTATGGTGGCATCATCGGACCATTTCTTTTTTCAAAATGAGGCAGGAGATGCAGTTACAGTGAATGGTGAACGATATCGACAGATGTTAAGAATTTTTTTGTGGCCAAATTTAGATGCACTTGATTTGGAGGATATGTGGTTCCAGCATGACGGTGCCACATGTCACTCTGCTTATGAAACTATCGATATACTGCAAGAAAAGTTTGACGAAAGGATAATTTTAAGGAATGCTACTGTCCAGTGGCCTCCAAGAAGCTGTGATTTAACTCCTTTAGATTATTTCTTGTGGGGCTATTTAAAATCTAAGATATCTAACAGACCACAAACACTTGATGCATTAAGGTTGAACATTGAACCCTGCATTCGTCAGATTACGCCCGATTTATTGCATAAAGTCATCGAAAATTGGGTTCTTCGAATTCGCTCGTGTACACGAAGTCGCGGAGGACATTTAAACGATGTGTTATTCATAACATAAATGTTATCGACTATACTTTTAGATAATATAAAACGTTTTGTTATATCTGAAATTATTTTAATTTTATTTCATTTTGAAATCACATCGTTCTTATTGGAAAACCCTTCACTTTATGTACGGCAGTACCAATTTCAGGTATTATGGAATTGACTTGACTGACTGACTGATATTTAATTTTGTAAATCCTCATATTGAAATAGAGTGCGGAAAATTATTTTTAAATGTCGCATTGCTATCGTGAGCAAGAAAATTCACATTCATTTTCTACGGCGTAATATCTTCTCCAGAACAACTTATTGTTAGCGCACGTAGGCTGATTTTGGGCGTCCAGGATCTAATTATTTGGATGGTCGGTTAAAACAAAAAACTATGTTCGGGGACACCCAAAGAGCTACCCCTTTAAATATAATAAGTTTAGTGATTTCCATTACACTCTTATGTAATATTTGTAGGTGAATTCCCACAGCCAATTAGAACGTTTGGACCGAAACAGTTCCAAGCTGTAAGTCAGTACAGAACCAGTGCTATCATTTATGGTATCACTGCCCTTTTAGCTACTTGTTATTTTTGCGAGTGGAAGGCTGTTCTTCAATATTTACCTTATTATAATGGAAAATATAAGAAGGACGAATGAAAAATGCAAATAGATAAAAATTTTTAAATATTTTTTTACAAACGCTATTAAAGGACTACCTACTTATTACTTGTTGTTTTTGTCAAACATTACATTTTGAAGCTATACTTAACAGTTACTCATTTTTACCGCCAGTGTTAAACGCTAGTTTACACTAACGTTAAAACCTCGGTGCCACACTTGAGTTACTCGTTTGCAAATATTTGATATACGGGCCTTTACCCGCATGTGTGGATAATGAATTCATATTCGTTAACGAATACTTGGAGATTGAGCCGAACAGGAATATTTGCCGTGTTGGGTTGGTAAACTAATACATATCAAAGGACCCAATGCAATAAATGCAAATATTCGGTTCTAAAAGTGTAATGTTCTCCATACATACCAAACATTCGTACACGATTATTTGACACCAGATAATTGCAGAATTGCCGAACACTAGTATACGCATGTGTAGCGCCAGGGTAAGAAAGTACTTTAACAAAGTATTAAAACCGAGTTTATCAGTAAGTAAGTCTCACTTTAATATCACAAAATACAATCAATAGTAAACTTTCACATAGTCAGTATTTAAAAATACCATTGAATATCAAACAATAAGAATAGCGGCCGCCATTGTGGAGTTGATCGTAAATCTATAGTTATAAATGCAGCGACTAGACAACAGATGTCTCAAATTCATCGGTGTGATGTCGTGGAGTTGCCGCATATCGTATTTTATTGGAGTCTTGAAGGATTTAAGCATTTTTAACAGACAATATAATAGGAGGTTCTTAATTCCAGCTGAATTTATGTTTTTAATAATAATATGTACGCTGATTACTCCGGGTTAATTGGACCGATTTTTATAATGATTTTACCGTTGCATAATGTTTTAAATGTTATACAAATAAAAGTAGATAAAAAGCTACAGCAGGTATAGCTATTTGTAGTTGGGTCGAAAACTCACTAAGTCAGTTAATGAATTGTGCATATAATAAATACTATTTTGTAAAAATATATTGAAAAAAGTTTGTACATACATAATATGCACATGACAACTTCGTACATTGTACATTTTTTTAATAAATCACTTTAAACTCCGCCGTTTCATAAAACTGGGTAAAACTGTCAATTTTTACTTCATGAATTTTTGCACTAAGCCGACGATATATTATCCCAGTGCAAGGCAATCCAGGCCCCGCGATGCGCGTGACGGTATGGTTATGGTAGTGGGGAGAGGATCATGCAGCAAGTTAAACAGACAGGCGGCAACAATGCTTTAATTTAGCAGTGAAAAGGCTTGTCGTTAGTGACTGCATCAACACGCTTTATTGTTTGTGACTCATTGTGCCATCTATGAATTTAACGTAGCAGATTTAGGAAATCTGCATATATGGCCTTCTTATAGTTTGATATTCAATAAAAATACTAACCCACGTATTCACTTTAGATTCAGCCTGTCAAAATATTTAGAGATTATAGTCTTCCAATTATTGTGCTTTCACTTTGTCATTGTTTGAGTACGCCATATAACGTTTCCGCATTAATTGGATTTTTGACAGTTAAAATCGTTCTTCCAAGAAATACTTTTGCCGTGATGTTGTTACCAAAATAATTTTAAATCTACTTAAGGAAACAGTAACAATTAAAATTTTCTTTAAGAAATTAAAGAAAAACCAAAAAAATATTTACAAAACAATACTTAGTTAACTTTTTGTCGGCGGGCAAAATCCTCACTCCGTGTCCTCCCCGCGGGCGCTCGCTGGTAATGACTTAGTCAGCTAAACCTGAGTCTGGCAAAAAACCTAAAAATACCGCCGAGAGCAATCGGCTTGAGCTGCCAGGAGATGATTTGGTCATCGAGGGCAGCTCACATGGAGAAAGTGTTAATGAAAGCGAGGAGGAAAAGCTGCTGAGATCACCTGGTACATCACAGGCGGATCCCAAGGACAGCAAGCCTCGCAGAAAGATCTCAGCTGGGGCAAAGAAGATGCGACTGTGCCAAAAGGCAAGGCATCTTCTAGGAATACTGAAGAGTAAAAATCCAGCTGACCTCACAGGTAAGGATCAGGGTACTTTAAAGTAGGCGAGAGAACTCTTGGCTCGCGACCCGTACCATGTTCCTTACACTTACCAAAAACCGGGTGCAACCCTCGAAAGAAGTGTCGCTGAAAAAAGGACACGTTCTACTAATGAGGAGAGCACCCCAAGAGACAAGAAACGAAAACCGGTTCCACAGCAGGGCAAAGCTGGAACGTCTTCAGGGAGACTGGCTACGGAGACTAAACAAGTTTCCGTGGCGGGCTCAACAAGAAAGAGTTCTGCTGCGCCCAGCAGTGGACCGAGTCGTAAAACGACTGGTATCAGAGAGCGTGCCGACAACAGAACGATGGCGGAAGCGTCTCGCAGCAGTCTTCAAGTTGCAGTAATCGACGCCGGCAACAAATGCTGGAAGATTACGTCAGACCGCTGGATTCTGGTTGAGAAAAGGCTTACAGAAATCCTTATGGAGTTTCTAATAGCCAATCCTACTGGCCAGATTCCACAATACGACACTTCGGGATGGACTAGAGGAATCAAGATCATCAACTGCACGGATGATTTTTCCTTAAAGTTCTTGAACGAGAGTGTTAAGAAAATCGTAGAACCCTGGAAGCATGCGTGCCTACAGGTGATCCCTCGATCGGAGCTACCAGAGTGTCCGAGAGCGAGGATTTGGTTGCCGGTGCCTGTGATCCCCGAAAATAATTTACTGCCACCACTGGCAGCGCAGAATCCAAAGATTCCCTGCAAGGAATGGAGGATTCTGAAAATGGAAGACCCAAAACCGACAGGGAGAAGCGTCATCCTACAACTCACGGATGAGTCCCTACCCGCTCCAGAGGAAGCCCAATTCAAGCTTCACTGCGGGTTCAATGCAATTACAGTTAGTGTGTACAAGGGCTTTCCCAAACATACGGAGAGAAGCCAAGTGGTACCACCAGCTGAATCCAAGCAGGATGCCACAACGACATCTGCAATGGAAGTGGAGCAGGGCGCGGTACTGGTAGTAGAACCGGCTACTGTGATGGAGGTTGAGGGTCCAACGCCGCTTAGCGATGTTGAGGGTGGTACAGATCAACCTTCACCATAGTAAAATGGCTTCGTGCCATCTGGCGCTTCTTATGGAAGAGAAGGGCCTCGACGTCGCCTTAATTCAGGAACCTTGGGTCAAAAACGACGTCATACATGGATTAAGGCTGAAAAACTATTCCCTGTTTTACTCCAAAGGCAGAGGTAAGCCAAGAACTTGTGTTTTAGTTAATAATAAAAACAAAATGTTCTTAATGCCTAATTTTAGCAATCAAGACATAACAACCGTCAAATGGGAACGCAGAGGAGGGGCACCCTTAATGTTGTCATCCGTCTACATGGCCCACGATGCTCCAATACCATCGGCAGACGTCCAAAATATTGTGGAATCTGCCAGGAATGAAAGAGTAAACTCAATCTTGGGATGGGGAAGCACGGACATCAATGAATGGGGTGAGTGTCTTTTTAACTTTATCATTACGTCTAACCTAAATATCTGTAATAACGGTAATACACCCACATTTGTTACTGCGAATAGAGAGGAGGTTCTGGATGTTACGTTTGCGAATGAATCTAGCGATTTAAAAGTCGAAAACTGGAGAGTTTCCAGCGAGAATTCGTTCTCGGACCATCGCTGGATTCTGTTCGACGTCGGCGCATCCACGAACGCTCCTGAACCATTTCGTAACCCTAAGAGAACAGACTGGGATAAGTTTTGTAGTATTATCTCTGATAAGCTGACAGAATCACCTGAGGATCTGTTGCCTAATACTGCTTCGATTGATAGCGCGGTCAATAAGCTAACAGAAAATCTTACGGCAGCTTTTGTCAAAAGCTGTCCGATAAGCAGACCAGCCAAGAAGTCATATCCACCATGGTGGAGCGCGGACTTGAGTGGGCTACGACGTGACATGCGAAGGCTGTTTAATAAAGCAAAGAGCAGACGTACGGAAGATGAGAGTGCCTATAAGGAGGCTCTAAAGACGTATAAGAAAGCTATTAGAAAAGCTCAAAGGAATTCCTGGCAGGACTACAGCGAGCAAGTGGAGAGCACTAACGAGGCCGCTAGGCTCAGGAAAGTATTATCGAAGGAGCCGAGTGCTCCTTCCTTCCTAAAAAAAATCGATGGGGCATTTACAGAGAGCAGCGAGGAAACCCTTAAACTGCTAATAGACTCCCATTTTCCTGTAAATACACTGGCAGCGGAAGCCCCCATTGATCAAGGAGACCCCCTGGATTTAAACATCATTAAATCGGTGGTCACTAGCGAAAAGCTCGAGTGGGCGATTGACTCATTCGATCCGTATAAATCACCAGGACTAGACGGAATAATGCCCGCCATGCTACAAAAAGGGAAAAAGATCCTAATACCTTGGCTCCTGGTGATATACAGAAGCAGCTTGTATTACACGCATTTACCTGCAAGCTGGAACAATATTAAAATAGTATTTATACCACAGGCTGGTAAAAGCAGCCACACGATTGCCAAAGACTTCAGACCGATTAGCCTATCTTCGTTTCTCATAAAAACGTTGGAGAGGCTGTTAGATACACAAATCAAGAACTCGGTACCAGAAGAAAGGCTGAGCTCGTCTCAACACGCCTATACAAAAGGCAAATCAGTGGAAACAGCGCTACATGAGGTAGTAGGCGCAATTGAAAAATCACTTAGAAATAAAGAGTACACTCTTGGAACCTTCATAGATATTGAAGGGGCCTTTAATAACGTCACGACTGAGGCAGTTTGCGATGCCCTATTAGAATCAGGGGTCGATAACTTCATCTGCCGTTGGATTCACAAGATGCTGAAAGGCCGTAAAATCTGCTCTAAATTAGGAAGCAGTGAGATAGCCAGCATTGCCGGAAGAGGAACTCCACAAGGCGGGGTTCTGTCGCCAACTCTGTGGCTAAGAGTAATAAACAAAATTCCTAGATCGTTAGAAAGGGCTGGATTCAAGGTGATTGCATATGCCGACGATTTAGTTATACTTGTGTCGGGCAAATATTTAAATACCATCAGCGAATTAACAGAAACAGCGCAACAAAAACTCGAACGGTGGGCTGCGAAATGTGGATTGAAAGTCAACCAAGAAAAAACGGAGCTGGTTTCATTCACACGCAGAAGGGTGATTGAGAACTTCAGGCTCCCAGTCCTGGACAACAGTACTTTAGTGCTAAAAGACGGTTCAAAAATGGACGTCGGGGTGGGAGCTGGCATCTTCTCCGAGAGCATGCCAATACAGAGGTCATACAGACTCCCTGACTACTGCAGCATTTTCCAGGCAGAAATTTTTGCAGTGGATAAAGCAGTCAGTACCCTGCGGGATCACCCTGGCTTGAGAGGACCTGCGTCTATAGCTATCTATATAGACAGTCAAGCAGCAATAAAGGCAATTTGCTCCAGCAGCACTAAGTCAAAATTAGTAAGGCGCTGTCGCAACAATCTCTGCACACTTGGTGCTCAACATCGAATCACCTTGTGTTGGGTTCCTGGACACAGCAACATATATGGCAACGAGACTGCCGATGCGCTCGCCAGGGAGGGCGCAGGCATGTCTGTCGAGCTAGCAGAGAATACTGTGGCTAGACCACTGGGATCAGTCAAAGAAGAGATAGATCGAGCAGCTAAACAACTTGCGCAAAGCAGATGGACAGGACTTACAACTTGTAGCATCTCCAGGCAATTGTGGCCCCTACTTGATAACAGGAAAACCGCAACGCTATTACAGCACAGTCGGAAGGACCTAAGAAACATCACTGCCGTAATCACCGGACATTGCTTGTTCGGTAGACACGCTTAACGTATGCGAATACCAACTAACGACTTCTGCAGAAGTTGCAGAGATGAGGAAGAGGAGGAAAGTATTCAGCATTTCTTGTGTGAATGCCCCGGCCTCGCGAGAAGAAGGTTCAATGCACTGGGCGAACCATTTTTTAATGATCTGGAGGAAGTGAGCAGCCTGCAACTGGGTCGACTTACTAAGTTTATTAACAGCAGTGGCTGGTTTGAATGAGCTGTCAAGATTCTTCTACGATCGTGTTAACCATCAGGAAGCTGATGCAATAGGTTCCGCGGAACATGTGTGGTATCACAACGGTCCTATAGGACTACGTGTGACTGTATGGTCAATTCCAGAGGTCTGCCACTCTAACCTAACCTAACTTTTTGTCATTTCAAACGTAGACCCGTCAATTTAAAATGTTTTTTAAACTTAGACCCCTTTAGTAGTAGCTGTAAATGTTCAATAATGTTATTGTACCTATATTTTTTTTATATTATACAGTATGTACACAGAGATTAAAAGAGAACAAATGTATTAAAATTTTTATCGCTAAAAAATTTTTTTCGGCAGCTTATGCTTCTTGAAAAATTATCTTTTGCTTGCGGAAATAAGAATTATGACAACATCCGAATCAGTTTGAAAAATGTGCGGAATACGAGGAAGTAGTGGTTAAATAGTTGTATAAAATGTTCCTGTACAATTTAAAACTGTTTTTGATAGCGATATAAAAAAAATAACATGAATATCTCTATTTTTCCAAGTTTTGAAAGGATATTGTATAAACATTTTTTTTACATTAATAGCATAAATATTATTTATAGGATATGCTAAAAAAATAAAACAACTAATTTTTTTTTTAAGTGATAAGTACCTATTTTAAAAAAAAAATGAGAGTTTTGACTTTTGCAATACCAGATAATAGAACGACAATAAAAGACAACTTCAAATCAGCATTAAAAATTATAGAATTATACAATATTAAAAATTATTTAAAGACAAAATAAATGTCCTATTGCGATTTACCACAAAGATGTAGCTCGGCTCACCAACTTTTGAATTTTTTTTCATAAGCTTCCTTCAATTTTTATATGGCGTTCGTATAATGAGACTTGCTAAACCCTTATTTCTACGAAAATTTAAAATCTCTAAGTTGATGGTGCTGGCTGAATGTACTGAGGAAAATAATTTCGCCCTGCGTCTAATTCAAAAATGCGCATGTGCTCTCGCTGATCAGCCAGTCCATTTTGACACATATAATTCTAAAGTAACCCTATATTAAACGATTCAGAAAAGTGAGCAGAATTTAATTATGGAATAAGAAATGTGTTAGATATGGCCTCTATTTACAAAATGCCCTGTTTATCGCAAAATATTATTAAAATATTCTGCTTAGGATTTTGAGCAATACTTATTAAATCATTTTTTTTTCTATCAACACAATACAGAGTTATTGTACTTTGTAGTACTATTGGAACACCCTGTATACTCTACGAATGTATAACTGTTATCTATAATAGCAGAAAACTATAGTTTATTATCAAACAATGGTTCTAAAAGCTAATTTTCATATTAAATTTTACAATAAAAAAAAATTATTTACGAAAAGGCTATTTTATGCAACTAATTTATTTTTGTCATATCAAACAACATTTATATACTCGATTTATAATATTATTTGTATCAAGTCATTACAAGCATAGTATCAATTAAATATTATGACAAATGGATTAATGGAATATTTTACATAATAATATTAATAATAAATTGAAATGAGTTGAACAGGGTCAGCTCGGCAGGTTGAGCTTACTTTTTATATTGTGTTATTATATAAAAAAAAACTTTATAAAAAAATAAATGGTAATTTAAAATCTACTAAACATAATAAAACAATAACATTATGAATATTAAAACAGAATCTTGTCTCGATTTAATGTATGTTACGCTGTTGTTATAATTATTGTCTTTATCGTATCATTAAAGCTTAAGTCATTTTTATATGATATCTTTATTAATAATTATTAACATCATAAACATACTAAAACCTACATAAAACCTTAGTTACTCATAATACATTAGTTACCATAATTTAATATGTTAGTTACGAAAGCATAATACGTTAGATACCAAATAATATTAGAACTATTTTTCATGAACATTTAAAACAATATTTTGACAGTTTTCAAATTTGATGGATACACCTCTGTCATTAACGTCCACGATCTTAGGTATGCCCTCTGAAGACTGATTAATGACCGAGAAAGCACTCCTTTCGATTTCGTGCGGTTCCCCAGTACCTAATCCACTGCCGGAAACATCGCCGATTTGAATTTTGCGAGCAATGGAAACTTTCTTGGTCACACTTTCTTCTAAATACCCTCTAGCAACCTTCGACGATTCCCATCCATTAAGTTCTTGTAGTTCTAATATATCTCCTCCAGCATTAACAAGAAAATTTGCCGAAGATCTTCTAACGCAGTGACCAGTATACAAATTAGGATTTTCAAGTGAGAGATACTCAACTATTTTTTGAGGTATTTTAGAGAAGAAATGAATGCCGCAGGGCTGTACCGTACATTTCCCTTTTCTATATGATACAAACAATCTTTGGTGAGTGACATGGTCTGGCCTTAACATTGCGTACTTTTTAAATAAAAGCACAGGATTGACTTCGCCGTCAAATATCACAGCGAAAATACGTTTCTTGTGGGTTTTTGAGTCGGGAATAGTAACAATCAGCTTGTCCTCTAAAACGTCAACATCTTCCTTGGTCATCTTCGCTAATTCATTAGTTCGACAGGCTCCTCCAATTCCAATTAAAAAAGCCACTTTTATCATTAAAAACTTCTCGTCTGAGGCAGAACACACAAATTCGTTGACTTGATCTCTTGTAAATACTTTCGATTTTTTTGCTCTATATCCAACAATTTTCTTCTTGATGAAACGTATTAAGGCGCCGTATTTGTCGATTTCCACTCTTTCTTTCAGTTCTAAAGTCGCTCGTAACATGGAATATTTCGGCCATAAGGACGAAGCAGAGTATTCCTCAGAGAGTTTTGAGAAATACGCCAGCAATACCGTTTCTTCTGCACCTTGAACATGTACTTTGTTTCGGCACTAACAAAACTGCCGATATTCTTTTTCATAATTGATCACCTAGCAATGTCCTCGACTATTATAAATCGTATAATAATCTCGTTATATTAATAGCTATAAAAAATTGGCTTTTAATGTACACAATAGTATATTATTAACCAGTGTTTAGACAGCTACTATATTATTGTCCAAGCGTCAAGTTTAAATGATTAACAGCGGAGAGACGAGGAATTTAAGACGCAAGAGCTATAATATGTTTAAATCCTGCCAAAAAGGTCACATATAAAATAGTATGAGTTTTAAGGAGATTCTATATAAACTCTTGGACAAAATTAACGCGATATCATAAATTTCCCATATTTTTATGCTTTTTTTTTCTGAACTTATGATCCGATTTGAATGATTTTTTTTGCATCTTAGGTTAGTTCCTTGACAATATCATAGTTTTCGCTGTTTATGATAAAAAAATCATTTTCTATTTATACCAGGTGTAATAAAAATGTTATTTTTTTTCCGAAAATTCGTATCATCCTGTGGAGTATACTAGCAACCAAAACATACTGCAGTTTAAATTAGACTGTAGGTCCATCTTTCCCCAACATTATCTTTTTTGGTTGACTTCATTATCTCTGTTATTAGAGGATATACACCGTTTTATAGCGTAACATGTTTTTACAGACCTAATTATTTAATAAATTCATTGTTAAATGTTTTTAAGTAGGCTACGGACCTTTTTTGACATTTCAAGCAATCTTGTGTCAAATAATATTCGCCATACTGATAAAAAAATGTGTTTTACAACACAAAACCCCCCTTAGCCGTCTATTGTGACAATACAACAATAATTATATTAAAACAATTATTTATGAAAAGCTAAATTGAACTTTTGACCCTCTGTATCTACGAAATCATCCACTTTTGGACTTAGGTAAGTTGGGTTAGACATTTAAGCCTTAGAAATTTGTGGTAGCATTTTTCCGCACCATTTAGAAACACCCTGTATATTCTGTGGTATTGTCTTACAAGTAGAAGCAATTACAATTGACTCATCAATAAGTAGTATTCACTAACAAACTCCCTAGTACAAGCATTGACTACTTTTTATTCAATTAACTCATTATGTCCTTTAATAACAGTATTCTGCACCCAGTATATGCACAGTTGAAGTTGAAACTAAAATTCCACATAGGAAAATAAATAACGCTTAAACAATTAACGAAAACATATCACTAAAGTTGTTGCATATCCCAAAGAGACCAGTAGCCCGAGTTTGTGAATTTATTGTTCCTATGGTGCATCGCATAGTAATGAGACTTGGGGTTTGTATACAGGGCGCCTAAACTGATAAAACATTATATTTAATATATTTTTTGTTTCAAAAAAGACAGAATAAAGAAGACTATGGTTTACAGATTAATGAATTCAAGTCGGTTTCTTTTTCTTAACGCACCAACAATACTGTATTATTATTTGTAAACAATACCCCTACCGAATGTGAAAAAGACCCACTTGATAGCACTTCTATGTATTTTTCAACTTGGGCAACAAGACCCACCTGCCATGGATACCAGACTGTACATCAGTATTTTAGACGACGCCTTACAAGGGTCAAATATGCCTTGATTGTTGCCTTTGATCTAGCATTTTTTAAGTTTCTCATGATGAAATTGAGAGATTGGTATGCATGTGCTACAGTCTTATTTACATTACAACTCAAGTTGGAAGAGATAAAAACTCCTAGGTACCTAACAATGCCAGAAGGCCTTAAGACACTGATGTCAACCACATATTCAAATAATATTCCCTTTCTACCGAAAGTAATTATTGGATCCTAATTGCATTTATAAGCATTTTATTTCGAGATATCCATTGTTCTATTGACCTTAGATCCTTCTGTAATTTAAGGTAGTCGTCCATAATGGAGATAGATTTATAGATAATACAGTCTTTTGCGAACAAACGAACTGTTGAGACGATATCCTCCGCCAGGTTATTAAAAAATGGGAGGTGGGGTTGGTGTATATATAATAAATGACTTAGAGTTCTCTATACTACTCCAGGAAATCAGAGACTATTTGGAACAAGTTTGGATGAAATAAACTTTCGGGCCATTCGATTATTATAGGAAATATTTATAGCACTCCCAACTCAGAGTATTAACAATTTTTTAACTATTTTGAGGACACATTAGCCAACTTCTTCGCAGAGAGCAGTTGTCTATTTTGTCCTGGTGACTTTAATGTTAATATGTATGACTTGCAGTCAAATAAGACGTGTTCTCTCACTCATTGGACCGAAACATTTAGCCTAAATCAAATAAAAACCTCCTCAACACGTATCTCGTCTACAGGTTACTCCCTTATTGATTTGTTTATTTCTTCGGCTAAGAAAGTTACTAGTACAGACGTTTTGGATGTGCATGTGTCTGATTACATGTTGGTTAATTGTCAAATCAATATAAATAAACCCAATAGACCCACATATCACTTTAAATTCAGAGCATCGCATGTTATTTAATCCGGTAGCATTTCAGCGTGACCTTAAATTAATACCCTGGTATAGTCTGTATGGCCTCAACGATGTTATCATGCCCCAGTACGGGAAATTAAAGGTAAAACGCTGCCTTACGCGCCGTGAATAACCGATAATATTCGACTCATGCAAAGATTGCGAAATAATGCGCTAAACAAATTTCGAACTAACAAAACTAATACAAATAGAGACAACTCGGTAATCTTACGATAAACACAATTAGAGCAGAAAAAAAGGCCTATTTGAACATCCGGTTACAAAATACAACTCAGAAGGAAAAGTGGCGCGAGCATAAAAAACTTAACATCTGCAAAAGAAAAACAAATGAACCTCCTCAGATACTACATGATCGTGATAAAATAAACAACCACGTTGTTAATATCACCAATGCCAGTGATGTGCCGAATTCTGAATTAATTTAACCTTACTCTAACATTCTAGTAAAGGACATCTTTACCTTTAAACCCGTTGATGATATCGCGATTATGGAGATTGATTAGAGCAAGGCCTTATGAGATTTAAGGAAAAGTGGGTGAAACGGATTAACAGGCCTGTTCATTCGGTCATTTACACGTTTAACTCCGGGTATTCATTGGTCATGGCATTCTACTAGTCGTCTAGTCAAAATAGAAACCAAACTGTATAGCCGAGAAGCAAACCAAAATTGTAGTTGATTTTTTTGACGTTTCCGTTTTTATAAAAATAATTGAGGCGCTGAGAACCAGAGCGGACCATCCCACAAAATCACAAATATTGGACTAAGTCGTGATTCCGATACTTTATATTACATATTTTAATGCCACAGTGGACCATCTGAGTTGCAAGCATCCTACAACAGATGGTGACACTAAACAGGATGGTCCAGCCAGTCAATCCTAATTATAAATCGGTGCCATAGTGAACTATGTGGCTTGGTCCGCTTCGGTATCTTTGGTAAAGATTGTTTACCCTGGGTTAGTCCAGTCCATAACCGATACGTATGCTAACGTTTAATGCTTTAAAAAGCTAGTTATGGTAGTTATTTATTAGAGTTTAGTTTAAAAAATATGGCTTTAACTAAACTGCTGCATATAATTATCGTTAAAAGAGCATTTTTTAGTCAAATTTGATACCATGTAATTCCTGATATACTGAACGCATTTGAAAAGGCTGGTCACATTTCGAAAGGTATTTTCATCCTCTATTGAATCATTCGTAACAACTTCTTAGATTTTGACCGGGGGCTATAATATAGGGCAAAACAAAATGTCTTGCATTTTGAAAAAAATTTCACTTGCTCCCCATTTTGCAGGAAGACCATGCTAATATTTTTTGAACCTAACATTTCATAGATATTGATCATACCTCGGGGACGTTTTGGGATTTTGCGAATATCTACTGTCGTTTTCGAAAAAAACAATTTTTTCGAAAAAAAAAAATTTTCTTTAATTTTATGTTTCTACACCAATTTGCTCGATTTTGTAATGTGCATCATTAATCAAGTTATCTTTGCTAACTTCAATCCCTATCCTCCTCAAATAAAGAACTCACCCTGCGAATATATACCTACAATAGTTTTATTTACGAACTTAAATCAAGAATAAAATCAGTTCTTTGTTCATTATAATGATTCATGTAAAAAAAAAAATCTGGAGTGCTTCAAACAAAAATATTCGGCGGATGAACATTTAAAACCTTGTTGGACCGCCTCTATTTATTATATTAGAATCCACTAATACTGTAATCATGTTTTTGAGACCATTCACGCAAAATCGCATTCACCAATTCTTGCAAATTTTTAAATTCATTCCCTTCCCGATTCAAACGTAACTTAAGGTTACTCCACACATGCTCTATCTATAGGATTCATATCAGGCCGCCTAGCAGGCCAAATCATACGCGTGATATTGTTTTCCCTAAGAAAGTCGTTTACGATTCTTGCTCTATGAATTCTTCTGAATATAACAAAGTATCAACGATACTGTCAATTTGCCACTAACAAACATTGAACCGTTGATTGGCAGCATGACGTTTATATCAAAGCTTTTTTAACTGGCACTCTTGATTTTAATAGGATAAATATGGAAACTTATACCAATATACGGAGTAACCTGAATTTACTGCGAGAATAAAAGCATTGTACATATTTGCAGGGTGAGGTCTTTATTTGAGGAGGATAGGGATAGAAGTTAGCAAGGATAACTTGATTAATGATGCACTTTACAAAATCGAGCAAATTGGTGTAGAACCACAAAATTTAAAAAAAAATTAATAGACAGTAGATATTCGCAAAATCCCAAAACGGCCTTGAGGTATGATCAATATCTATAAAATATTGGGTTCAAAAAATATCAGCATGGTCTTCCTGCAAAATGGGGAGCAAGTGAATTTTTTTTCAAAATGCACGACATTTTGTTTTACCCTATATTATAGCCCCCGGTCAAAATCTAAGAAGTTGTTTCGAATGATTCAATAGGGGATGAAAATACCTTTCGAAATGTGAACAGCTTTTTGAAATGCGTTCAGTATATCAGGAATTACACGGTATCAAATTTGACTAAAAAATGCTCTTTTAACGATAATTATGTGCAGCAGTTTAGTATAGATTCTACAAAAGTTGAATGGTTGAAATTGCACTGTATTACAATAAAAAAAAAAGATACATTTACAATTTATTTTAAATATGGAATAAGTGAAATGAAACCCTTGCAAAAATGTGATATTCAAAAAAGAAACGTTTCAAAAGACAGCATCCGGGGACCTCTTCCTTTATTATACCCTACTGGAAACTATGTAACTGTCGCAAAAAAGAATGATCTTCTGAAATTCCCTTAGTTGATAAGAATGTTGGATAGTCTTTTTTAATTTATTTTTTGAAAATGAATATAATAATACTTAAGTATATTATCACACTTTTTTTGTAGAGAAAAAAATTGTTTCTTTTTTTGCATTATTATAAATATTATTTAGTTAATTGTTTATTTTGGAAGAAAAATATAAAAAAAATTGTATATTTCCCTTTATTTGGTTATAGTCCATTATGGAAAATAATTAAACTTCTATAAAACCAAAGCCAGCAGACCAACCCACATTATTTTTTGTTTTTTTGAAAATATAGCATTAATTTCTTAGCTGCATTAAGAGATATACTATTTTAAGTATTGTAACACAAATTAAATTCAAATAAAAACTTTAAGAAGTATGTAAAAAAATATTTAAAAATTGCATTGCAGTTCAGTGGATGGTCCGCTTTGGTTGTGTGCGACGAGGAAGACCTTGACCACCACATCACCATAACATCCTAACCTGTTCGTCTTCCTACAGTTTTACGATTAACCAAAGTTTATAGAATAATTGTGTAAAACTCTGCCCCCACTTGAATAAACGGTGATGAAGGTGCTTAAATCCGAGTTGAACAGTCGTTATTTACGTACTATTTCATATTTTAAATCCAAAGCATTCTTGCATTTTTTTGTTCCACAGCCTACTTAAAATGTTACTGAAAATTATTGTTTCATTAATGCAATGGCTATTATTTACATTGTAAATAATTTAAATTTACAGAACATTAATTTAAAGAATAACTGTGTTAATTATAGCATTATAGAAGACACAAGGTATGGTATCTGTACCTTCTTGCCTGCAAATATCATATTTAAACGTTAGTTTGTTCTTATGGAACCCATTTTTCTATTGCACAGGAAGAAAAAATAATAATTACTTTTTATGCTTTACAAATTTAATCAGTTCCCTCACACGTGTTTCGGCCCTTGCGGGCCATTGTCAAAGAAGTACAAGAAGATACTCTAGTATCTTAGAGTATAGCATCTAAAGTATACTTTTGTACTCCTTTGACAATGGCCCGCAATTGCCGGAACACGTGTCAGGAAACTAATTAAATTTGTGAAGCATAACAAGTAGTTATTAATTTTTCTTCCTGCGCAATGAAACAACAGTTTCATCAAGCATGTTGCTCAACAAAAATTAATTTACCAATTTTTATATTACATTTTTCATATGTCCAGTTTAAAAAAAAATGTATTGGCTTGCGGTTTTTACATATATTCGTATTTATTCGTCTTTTTGCTTATGTTAAAAACAATATATCGTTGCACTTAAAAATTTTTAGAAATATAAAGAAATTGTTGATTCTGCTAAATAGCGCCTTCTAGCTAACGCAACAGTCGAAACGACTTCGTTTTCTATTAAATTGATAAAACAGCAGCAGCAGAATCCTTATTTAGCTAGTTCAAATTTGTTAAATTGTGATGAGCCAAACATATTTGTTCCCTCCTACTTCCATTAAACAAAAAGGTAGAGTAAAAACTCGAAAACGAAAATTATCCAGAATTTTTATTAGATTGAAAAATGCAACCTTTAATACATGTTTACTATAAGGATTTTAGAGAAAATCCCGCTTTTTGTTTGGTCAGTTATATTTGCGCTCCCTAGCGGCCAACCTAGAAACTTAAAATTAATTTTCAGGAATTTCTCTTAGTCACTTGTGTAATAAATATTTTTTTTTGCAAGCCGTACGGAAAAGTGTTTCCAACATACAGCCGGCGTCCGTTTTTAGTTGTACACCTGGTACATACCGGGTATTTCTTCATAGACGTTCACCCTTATAACTTTTTTATATTTATAGATATTACAATGAAATTTTGAGATTTTGCATAAGAGATAAGTCTGCATTTATTGGCGTAATTTTTTATTTGTTAGCATTTCCGGTTTGACCGGAAGTGACCTTGACTTTGATATTTTAAATGGGACATGTTGTATATTTTTACTTATTTGGGTTCAGCATAACATTATGAGTAAAATGACACCTCACTTGTCTTTGGTTGACGTGTTAAAACATTTTTATGTTTATTTTATTGTCAATCTAGAGTGCTACAAATTAATTAAATCTGTTAATTTATAGTCAAGTAGTATATGAAAATTGAAATTATGTTATACTAATTAACTTTCTAAGTTTCACAAGAGTTTGTGAAATTTTGTTTTCTTAACGTTTACTCCAATTTTCCAAATGGAACGATGGTGGTTCACTAGGATATTTAAAACGAGCATTTTTTCTCGAAAATTTGATACCATTATGCTATTTCAAAAATGACACTGAAAAATTTGCCTTAAATCCCAATCGCAAATTTAAAAGCGTTATGCATTATTGCCGCCCTCTTTTTTCTAAAGAAATATAAAGGCGGCTTTAAAAAACAATGGAATAGTTTTGAAAAGCAATATGGCTTTAATTTAAAGTTGTAATGTCATTAGTTTATAAAACGTACCATACATACAATCTTGCGACTTCAGAAGAATTTTTCTGGTCACTCCAAAAATTAGGAGCATATCAATTTGTTCATTTCTAGTAAAACTAACCATTTAACTAACCATGAAAATAAAAAATAAATATAAAAATGTTAGAACACGTCAAAAATGACAAGTGAGGTGTCATTTTACTCAAAATGTTATGCTGAATCCCAATAACTAAAAATATACAAGATGTTCCATTTAAAATACCAAAGTCAAGGTCACTTCCGGTTAAACCGGAATGCAGACTCATCTCTTATGCATAATCTCAAAATTTCATTTTAATATATATAAATACAGAAAAGTTATAGGGGTGAACGTCTTTTGAGAAACACCCGGTATAGCAAAAAAATGCCGACGTGAAACTTTTCACATAAAAATGCCCCTGGCCCTTTAATAAAACTATAAAAGCTCCTTGTATACACTTGTTAATCTTGGTAACATCTTCTTAAGGCCTAATTGCCTTATTAAGACAAATATACACAGCAGACAGGCAGCAGTGAAGTGTCGAGTTTAATTCGAGAAAACTTTTTAATTAAAACAGATTACCCTGCTATGACTTCCCGGCCTGACAGTGACACACAGTGGGATACGTTATATTCTAACTTTATGTAATTGGATGGGATAAAAATAGTTACGTAGTCCGTAGTCCAAGTAATTTATAACTGTACGAATTAAGGTGTTTAGAGTTGCATCGAGCGAACAGGTTGATTGTTGTTTAGAGCCGACGACGACAGAGCCAGATAAGCTTCTCATTCTCTTTATCATAACAAGCCGATAAGATGTCGAATGCATTGGTCCACCAGGTTCCTCGCGAGTTCTACAATAAAACCACGTGAAAATATACAGTGTATGGGCCATTCTCCACTAACTGGAATCTCGTCCTTACAAAACTGTCCCAACCAGGTTTTTTTTGAAATTTAGGAAATAATGTATGTTCATCAAATGGTAGTAATGAGTTAATTACTTATCTACGAAAAGCAATAACAATTTCCTCTTATTTTGTGAGTTATAGACGATTTTGTGAAACTTTTCGACAGAGGACTATGTTATCATCCTGTTCCTTTATTTCTTCTATTGTTTTAGTGTTCTTTTTGAGTGGCATTGTGGAGTCAATATCTACAAGAAAGAAAACTTTATACAGAATCCCAAAATCTATTAAAATAACTGTAAACGGCTAACAATTTCCTCTTATTTTGTGAGTTATAGACGATTTTCTAAAACTTTTCGACAGAGGACTGTTTTACCACACTGTTCCTTTATTTCTTCTTATGTTTTACCTAGTGTCCTTTTTGAGTGGCATTGTGGAGTCAATATCTACAGAATCCCAAAATCTATTAAAATAACATATAAAAATAACTGTAAACGGCTATTGTCGGTAAATAAAACAGTCCTCTGTAGCAGAGAACAGTCCTCTGTGCAATAAAATGCCAGAGGACTGTTTTACAGAGGACTGTTATTCTAACATAAAAAGTGTCGTATCATAAAATCCTTTAAACTTTTGTTAAATATTATAGTAAGAAATGATAATGGCCGCATTAAGTAATTGTTATATAATATTAAAATAAATTAATCATTTAAAACACTAAAAAATCAACTTACCAGAGGAATGTTAGGACATGCGGCCCATCTCCTACACACACTGAGTTCAGAGTAATTCAGACTGAATAAAATGGCCGCCGCTGGTTTGGTCTTGTTTCTGAGCGAACTTGTCATTGGTTGCGTTCCGTTTTACGCTATACAAAATCTCAGTAGTGCGTTGTATGATTTTGGCGCACTATTTAAATTGTATCCAGAGGACTGTTCAAAAATTGTGCGGACAAAATTTGAGTGCATGTTGTTAGTATTAAAAATATAATTGGAATTATTATTGTGTTTTGTAAACGTGCTATCTATATTCTATTATTGCTTATATACAGGGTCCTGCACCTCACCTCCCGTCTTTTATAGCTCACTTAGTAATTAAGTTGGAATTTTCATATTTTGCAGACCTTATCTGTATCATGGGGCGCATTTCAGTAAAATATTTTTTTTCATACAGGGTGTTCCAAAAAAGTGTGACGTCATAAGGGTGTTTTTTTTTAAACTACATGCTTTATATTTTCTCATATTTTTGGGTGCCTCCTATAGTTACCTACATACCCCTAAAATTTTATTAAAATTGATTCAGTATTATAGACGAAAAAAAATAAAAACTAAAAAATATCAGTTTTGCCCCACTGGTATTAAAAATGAATAAAAAATAAAAATAATGCCTCGTTAATAAATTTATACAAAGAACCTATTAAATAAGGTATAACAATTTCGTTAACCAAGTTTGGTTAACACGAATTGTACAGGGTGTCCAAAGTTTAGTGTCAAACTTTGCAAATTTTAAAGCAATTTATTTTTCTTATTTCAAATGGGAACCCCTGTATATTTTTATGTCACTCGATGCAGAATTAAAAATCAAACTTTTTTCCTAATTGCAACTCTATCGAAATTTCTAACGCATCAAGAGTTATTTGCAGAAAACTAATTTTATCAACTATTTCAACAGTCATTATTACGAATAAATATCGAAGGTGGCTTTGAAAAACAAATTATTGGTATTAAAGTTTATTAAAGTAACCAGAGACCATTTTGACTTCAGTAATCTAAAAGTTTTAAATAATGTTAAATGGTTAGTAGTTATTTAAGCTGTTATAATTACTTTATATTGTTTTTGTGATGGACTACAACCAAGAAGAGCTCGTAGATATGATTTTTATATTAGGAGCATGCGAAAAGAACTCTTTTTTGGCAAGCCGAGTTTACGCACAGTGTTATTCGGAACGACGACATCCAGACAAAAGAAGCCTGAAAAACATATTAGAGAGGTTTGTACAAACGAAAAATGTAAACTACCCAAAACCAGTGAGAAATAAACCGATCCGAACTGAACAAAATCAATTGGCTGTGCTATTATCTGTTATAGAAAATCCTTCAGTTACTCAACAAGCAGTCGCTGATACCGTAGATGTAATCGAAAGAACAGTTCAACGAATTTTCAAAGATAACCATAATATTCACGATTATCATTTCCAGTTAATAATTACTAACAATTTAACAATATTTGAAACATTTAGATTACTAAAGTCAAAATGGTCTATGGTGACTTTAATAAACTTTATTACCAATAAATTGTTTTTCAAAGCCACCCTCGATATTTATTCATAATAATGACTGTTTTAATAGTTGACAAAATTAGTTTTCTGCAAATAACTCTTGATGCGTTAGAAATTTCGATAGGGTTGCAATTAGGAAAAAAGTTTGATTCTTAATTCTGCATCGAATAACATAAAAATATACAGGGGTTCCCATTTGAAATAAGAAAAATAAATTGCTTTAAAGTTTGCAAAGTTTGACACTAAACTTTGGACATCCTGTACAATTCGTGTTAACCAAACTTGGTTAATACAATTGTTATACCTTATTTAATAGGTTTCTTTGTATAAATTTATTAACGAGGCATTATTTTTATTTTTTATTTATTTTTAATACCAGTGGCGCAAAGCTGATATTTTTTAGTTTTAATTTTTGTAGGTAACTATAGGAAGCACTCAAAAATGTAAGAAAATATATGGCATGTAATTTAAAAAAATACACCCTTATGACGTCACACTTTTTTGGAACAGTATTTTCCTGAAATGCGCCCTAAGATACAGATAAGGCCTGCAAAAGATGAAAATTCTAACTTAATTACTAACTGAGATATAGAAGACGGGAGGTGAGGTGCAGGACCCTGAATATTACAATTCGCCTATTTTAGTAAAGAAAATAAATATTTATCGTAAGACTTGTCATTCTGGAAATGGGACATGACAGAGGACTGTACTTTAAGGTATTTAGAAATAATTTATTGTAAATATAAAGAAATTAAACCCACAGTCGTCTCCACAAATACTTATATTAAAACAGTTAGATTAACTTGGTGTACATGTTTCGGTACTAGGGAGTACCATCATCAGCACCGAAGGGCTAAAATAAATATAAAAAGAATAGAAAGAGGAAGGAGAAGTCAGATTAACGTACTTACCCCAAGTGCCACTATTACAAGCAATGTAAAAGAAATGTAAAAGATTTAAAAAAAATAAAAACTAAAAACTTGAATAAGACGAGGACATTTTGATTGTTGGACGAAAACAGATTAAAAAGTTTAAAAAGTTACTGAACATCTTAGGCGTGACCGATCTAATCGCAAGCGTTATTCGTCTTCTTAAGTCATCTAAGTCGAGGGATTTAGTTTTGTATTCAATATTTTGGACATAACCCCATAAGAAGAAGTCCAATGGCTTAAGACAGAGCATTGGGCTTCTGCGAAGTACCCCTATAAATATACTGGAAGTGGAAGCTATTGAACCTCCATTATCACTTAGAAGAAATTTTATTAGCGATAAGTTTTTATTAAAATTGATATCTCAAGATAGTATTCTAATTAGTCAAATTAACGAACTTACAATTTTAGGTTATACCCATCAATATTGGAAAACCAAAAAACTACCTTTATTAGTAGAAAGTTACTCATGGATAACCCAAATAAAAGAAAACATTTATTCTTCAAAAATACTACCATATTACCAACTTGATTTAAATAGTATTCCAAAAACAATCATTAACGACAATTTAAACGACAACCCAATAATGCTTAAACAACAATTCTTAGAAAACATAAATACAAAATGGTCTAATTATGAACATATTTTTACAGACGGTTCTGTTTTAAATAAATCAACTGGATGTGCTTTTTATCATAACAATAAAAAAATAGCAAAAAAGTATAGGTTACCCGAAAACACATCCATTTACACGGCAGAACTATGGGCTATCCTTGAGGCACTAAAATATTGCTTGGAATATAGAGAAAACAATTTCTTTGTAATTTTTTCAGATAGTAAAAGCTCCTTATTGAAAATAGCAAATTGTGCAAATATTCCGCCTACCAACCACATTATCATAGAAATTTTGAACACATATCAGAACTTACTAAACTTAAACAAATATATCTTTTTTGTTTGGGTAAAAGCCCACATAGGTATTACAGAAAATGAAATAGCAGATAAATTGGCCAAAGAGGCAACTAAAATACCCACCTCGGTAGATCATTTTAAATTACCCCACACAGACATCATCAGCCAAGCCAAGGACAAAATGATAAAAGGTTGGCAGGCGCAATATGAAAGTTCTCAGAAAGGTTTATATTATAAAAACATGTTTAATAACATACCAAAAAAAACATGGTTTTACAAGGTAACAAACAGAAACTTCATCAGAACTTTATCTAGGCTTAGAAGTGGACATGCCCTATATCCTAAACATAAGAAAAAAATTGGCTTACAAAACCAGCAAAATTGTGAGTGTGGTGAAGTGGGAGATTTGGAGCATCATATTCTAGGTTGCTCCAGATTAACAAATTTTAGACATACTTTATTTAATAATATACTTAACTTAGTAGAGCAACCTTTCAATCTTACGTACCTTCTCTCTCTTAACAGTTTACAAATTTATAGCAGTCTTTATAAATATATAACAGATGCACAAATTAAAATATAAAAGAGCCATTACAACTGATAGCTATTAATGTAAATATGTTGATAATCAAATCTGATTAACGGCATATGTCAAAAAAAAAAAAACATGTATACTTTGTTTTAAAAAAAAAAAAAAAAAAAAAAAAAAAAAATTATGAAAAAAAAAAAGGAAGATAAAAAAGTAGAAATATATAATATATCAAACAAAAAAAAGAATATTTATATTTATTGATCGGATTGATATAAATGAAAAAAATAAAGAACAAAAAAAAAAAAAAAAAAAAAAAAAAACATTTTTATAAAATACATACCGAAACCATGTAACGACCACAAGCTAAACAAACTTTAGGTTGAAAAATTATTTAACACTACAAACGCGGAAAAAAAATGGATCCTTTAGAAACGATGCTGGCCATTTGGTTTCAACCAGTGCCAAAACCCCTCTATATACACACACATACACACACACTGCAAATAACTCTTGATGCGTTAGAAATTTCGATAGGGTTGCAATTAGGAAAAAAGTTTGATTCTTAATTCTGCATCGAATAACATAAAAATATACAGGGGTTCCCATTTGAAATAAGAAAAATAAATTGCTTTAAAGTTTGCAAAGTTTGACACTAAACTTTGGACATCCTGTACAATTCGTGTTAACCAAACTTGGTTAATACAATTGTTATACCTTATTTAATAGGTTTCTTTGTATAAATTTATTAACGAGGCATTATTTTTATTTTTTATTTATTTTTAATACCAGTGGCGCAAAGCTGATATTTTTTAGTTTTAATTTTTGTAGGTAACTATAGGAAGCACTCAAAAATGTAAGAAAATATATGGCATGTAATTTAAAAAAATACACCCTTATGACGTCACACTTTTTTGGAACAGTATTTTCCTGAAATGCGCCCTAAGATACAGATAAGGCCTGCAAAAGATGAAAATTCTAACTTAATTACTAACTGAGATATAGAAGACGGGAGGTGAGGTGCAGGACCCTGAATATTACAATTCGCCTATTTTAGTAAAGAAAATAAATATTTATCGTAAGACTTGTCATTCTGGAAATGGGACATGACAGAGGACTGTACTTTAAGGTATTTAGAAATAATTTATTATAAATATAAAGAAATTAAACCCACAGTCGTCTCCACAAATACTTATATTAAAACAGTTAGATTAACTTGGTGTACATGTTTCGGTACTAGGGAGTACCATCATCAGCACCGAAGGGCTAAAATAAATATAAAAAGAATAGAAAGAGGAAGGAGAAGTCAGATTAACGTACTTACCCCAAGTGCCACTATTACAAGCAATGTAAAAGAAATGTAAAAGATTTAAAAAAAATAAAAACTAAAAACTTGAATAAGACGAGGACATTTTGATTGTTGGACGAAAACAGATTAAAAAGTTTAAAAAGTTACTGAACATCTTAGGCGTGACCGATCTAATCGCAAGCGTTATTCGTCTTCTTAAGTCATCTAAGTCGAGGGATTTAGTTTTGTATTCAATATTTTGGACATAACCCCATAAGAAGAAGTCCAATGGCGTCAGATCAGAGAATCGTGCTGGCCATTCCATCGATACACCTATCCACCGATTTGGTAATACTCGGTTGAGGTGCTGCCGAACATTGATTTGGTAATAGGGCGGTGCTCCATCTTGCTGAAACCATATAATATTCGCTGGAAGTTGTAGGTTTGCTGGATCAGGACATAAGTTTGTCAAAGTTGGCAAGACATTATTTTGTAGCACTGGTAAATAATTACCGCCATTTTCCTGCCCAAACATTAACCTTTTTAGGATATTGCGTATGTTCTTCTCTAATCCAGTGTGGATTTTGCCTAGACCAATAGCGGCAATTCTGACGATTAGCATGACCATGAAGTATAAAGATGCATTCATCAGAAAACAAAACACGTTCTAATTGGATCACATCGTTATCTCTAACATTGCCATCATTTGTTCACAAAAATACGTTCTCCTATCAAAATCATCTTTCATGAGCCCTTGAGTAGCTATCATTTTATAGAAACACATTTTATTTTCTTGTAATGTTTGAATAAACGACGAATGGCAAACATCGAACATTGGGGTTGTTTTTCGACTAGAAGTATGTGGGTTTCTCTAAAACTCAAACATTATATCTAATTTGGTATGATCACTTATTGCATTGGCAGATACTTTTTTATCTGCTTTACATGTCCAAGCTGGCGAAACTGCTTTTCTATTTTAATAATTTTCCCTTGAGTTATAGGCGGCAAATTTGGAAATTTTTCATGAAATAAGCGAGTAACTTCCATTTGTGTCCGTGTTTTATCTCCATAACCAATCATCTGTAGAATTGTTATTTTGTGCATATCTGTTAAACAAACCATTTTTCTGATATGCAGATAACGAAATTCAAACGACTATAACACTTACAACTACTGTCATGCAGACAACACTGCAAGTTTTTTTTTTTTACTTTATTCCCAACCATTTTTACAAGTTTATTACAGGAATAAGTATATAAAAAATAACTAACAATTATTACTTTAACTTAATAGGTTGATATATATGTAAAAAAAAGCAGTTAAAAAAAGAATTCATTTTATATTATAAACGTATGATTAACACGTTAAGAAAAAAAAATTATACTAGGAAATATTTTTTTAAATGAAATTTAAATAATGGAAGTTTTTTTAATGTTTTAATATTTTCCGGTAAAATATTGTATAATATTAATCCATTATATAACAATGACCGTTTTCCAAAGTTACTGTTTATTTTAATAGTTTTTAAAAAAAAATTTTGTCTAGTATCATGTCTATAAATATCATGAACTTTTGTAAACGTGTAACGTGTAAACGTGTAAACGTGTTGTAATGTTAGAAATTTTTTGTTTTAAAAGTAAAGAATGAATAAATATGCAAATTTTTAAATTATATAAATTATTTATATCTAGGTATTTATAGGTTTAGCACTATTGAATTGGCTGAACCCCAAATAGAAATAAGATACTGAATTTTTAAATGTACTAATGCATGATAAATATTTTTTAAACAATTTAAAGATATACAGTGACGAATTTTAAAGAATATCCCAATTAACGGAGAAATGTAAGTTCGAATATATTCTACGTGTTTTCTCCAGCTTAAATTTTGATCAATATATAATCCTAAAAAATTTATGTTATCTTTGTAATTAATATTTTCCCCATTAAATATTATTGGTTGCTTTTCCATATCTAGTCTTTGTTTGTCAATGTACATAAATGATGATTTATTAAATTTTAAAGTTAATTTATAAGATTGCAAGCAGTCAAATATAATTTTTAAATCTTTTTTGATATTTAATTTGATGTCCCTAATATTTTTAGCATAATAAATAATTGTTGTGTCGTCGGCAAAAACTTTAAATTGTCCATATAATTTTAATTTTGAAATAGAATTGATATAAATAAGAAACAATGTGGGTCCTAGAATAGAACCTTGTGGTACTCCACATCTAATTGTTTGATAGGAACTAATATTACTTTCTATTTTAACGCATTGTTTTCTATCTTTTATATAACTTTCAAACCAACGATAAATTTTTCCTCTTATTCCTATATCAAATAATTTAACTAATAATATATCATGGTTTACAGTATCAAAGGCTTTACACAAGTCTAGAGATAAAATGCCGCATTTTTTTGGGTATCTAGATTTAATTGAATGTTAGTAATAACATCCATAGCTGCAACTTCAGTATCTCTAGATTTGCGAAACCCGTACTGATTCTCGAAAAGTAAATTTTGTCTTTCTAAAAAATTCGTTAATTTTATATTTATAATTTTTTCCAAAATTTTTGATAGAACAGGCAAAACAGATATTGGACGGTAATTATTAGGATTATTAGTTTTATCGTTTCTAAAAACTGGTGTCACTTGAGCAAATTTAATTTTTTTAGGAAATGTTGATTTTTATAAAGATAATTGTACCAGGTATTTTAAAATAGGAATGATTTCAATTTTAACTGCCTTTACTATTTTTACTGAAATATTGTCATAACCAGTAGCTTTATGTATATTTAAATTTTCAATTATATTCTTAATTTCATCCTCGTCAATATTGTTTTCATCTAAAAACATGGATTTTGAATTTACCTTCTTCCATTCTTTCTTTTAATTATATCTTCTTAGCTAATTTTGGACCAATACTTGTAAAATTGGTATTCATTTCTTCACAAATTATTTGTTGGTTTTTGATTTCTTTGTTATTGACCACAAGATGTTCTATAGAAGTTTTTTTTTTATTTCGACGTAATTAAAAAGTTTATATTTTCCCATATTTGTTTTGCATCACTACTTTTAAATTTTTCTTTATATAATTCCTGCTTATATAACCTCATTTGTTTTTTCATTAATTTGTTATAAAAATTGAATGTTTCTGTATTGTTCAAGTTTTTAGGATACTTTTTCTTCTTTTTAAAAAAATTATCCCTGGTCTTCATTAGTCTTGATAGTTTTTCTGAAAACCATGGTTTGGAATTTGTTTTCATTTAACATGAATTTGATACATACATGTTTCAAAAACATGAACAATCGAATAATTGTAATATTCATTAACATTTTGAAATTTGTATTTATTTTCATTTAAGGTGGTTAAATTACTTTTTAATTTTTCTAAATGAAATCTTTTGATAGAAATATTTTTATATCTTGACTCTCTTATATTTGATTTAATAAAAAAAAGTCTATAACTTGAATTTTGTGATCACTTAGTCCAAAAAATGTATTGCAACTGCTTCTTTTTCATTTGTAGTAACGTGGTCTATAAGAGTACTACTAGCTCCTGCATCTCTAGTTGAAATACTTTTGTTACACAATTTTAAATTATTTGAAGAATAAATTTCCATTAGTGATTTTGCATCATTGTTGTCTTCTAAAATATTATTATTTACATCTCCAATAAAAATGCATCTTAGTTTTGATTTTGCTAAATTTTCAAGTTGTTCATCCAAAAAGTTCATAAATTCTTTATTGTTTACAGAAGGGGGCTTATAAGCTGCAAGGTATGAATATTTTATAAAAATGCCGTTGCCAATCAAAACAATCTAGCTTCATGTCCACTACACACAGACAATAATATTATCGCAAACTACAATATTATAACAACGACATTATTTTTCCTATTACTTTAATATACACACAAATACAACGAATTTTACAACGAGCAATAAAAACTAAAATTTCAACAATGGTTTATGGAAAAAAAAACAAGGAAACGTCCCGGTTTATTAATTATCCAGTTAAAACAACAATAAAATATAATTTACAATATATTTAAAACATATTACACACATTTTTTACCCAAAAAAGAAATATAAACAAAACTGACACGTATTTTTAGAAGTCTGACTCCGGTAATAACTTTACTATTTTTGCACTTGCGTGCATTCCGTTTCGCCACGAGATTCTTCAGGCAACCAGCGTTTCCGCTTTGTGTCTTGAATACTTTAAAAGGGTCTATCTTACTTTTAATATTCTTTTTTTGTATACATATGTTACATACTATGAGTAGTATAATAAACCTAGGTTTATTAACGAAGCATTATTTTTATTTTTTTTATAGTTTTTAAAACCAGTGGTGCAAAACTAATATTTTTTAGTTTTTATTTTTTTTTCGCCTATAATACTGAATCGACTTTAATAAAATTTTAGGTGTATGTAGGTAACTATAGGAGGCACTCAAATAAGTAAGAAAATATATGGCATGTAATCTAAAAAAGTACATCCTTATGACGTCACACTTTTTTAGAGCACCCCGTATGAAAAAAATATATTTTCCTGAAATGCGCCCCAAGATACAGGTAAGGTCTGCCAAATATCAAAATTTTACTTTAATTAATAAGTGAGCTATAGAAGACGGAGGGTAAGGTGCAAGACCCTGAATAAGCAGCTGACGCATAATCCCCCATTCCATTATCTTTGCAGCTGACTTTTTTAAAACTTATTGTCATCATAAACCTAAACCTTTGCTGTACAAATTTTTAATCAACCTGAAATCATTTTTAGATTTTGTTTTTTTTACATAAGTAATTGACATTCTCTGACGACTAGGTCCACCGCTACTGGAGCAGCTGACGCTCAGATCATTAATTGACTACCCACAAATAATTACTTGTGATAAGAATTAGATGACCTGAAATGACTCTGTCATTTGCAACGCTGCCTCCCGGGCTATAAAATCATATGCTACTTCAATTTTTAACATCCAAAAAAAAAACGTCCATTCACAACGTGTCAAAACTATAATTTCTAATGTCGAGATTTTATTTTTTTAAAGTTAAATGGTCGCAGATAACATCTGTGGTTAGATGGCAAGACCAGATATGTCGATATTTCTCGTTTTTCAGGAAAGCAGTTTAAAGTTTTGGAACGTCACTTTACGTCACACCAAGCATTATTAAAAAGCTTTAAACTTTTTTTTTAATCAATATGTTTGAACAAAGACTTATTTTAGTAATATAAATTTTGATGGAAATTTTTTTACTGCTTTCATTAAAAATTTTAAAACTTTTTAAACATCTGTTTTTGCCACCTTAAGATATCTGGCATTTATTTAATTATCGTATTTATTTATATTATTTTACAGAAAAATAGTAAATAAAACGCCGATTAAAATGTTTTTTTTTATTGCTAAACGTGTAGGTAGGTAAAAGTACATATCAAAATGTAGTAGTCAGTGTCGGAATGACGATTATCTTCTAATTCGTAAAATTCGGTTGCTCTGCCATTTATAGGTAAATTTTCATAAAAATATTGGCAGTCTTTATCTATAAGATCTAGCATATATAACAGTTTTTTTTTATTTTTTGGATTAATACCCAAAAGACCAGCGTATAAGAGAGGAACTGTGATGTCAGAAAAATTATTATCCATTGGTGATTTTTTCCCAGATCTGGTTTTTTCATTGCGTATTATGATGTCTAATGTTTTAAATGGCGCTTTCTCATCAAGCATGTACTTAAACTTAATTATTCCGAATTCCTTAGTAAATCTAAACTATTTAATTTTTAGGCAAGAAACTTTTTCTCCATTGGTGTCTGTCGTTCTCGTAACATATAGATAAACATCATAGATGGCAAAATCAAATATGTCAACATAAAAAGTACCTAATATTTAATCTAGTTACCAGCAATTAAAAGATGACAAAATCATACATGTTTACATATTATTTGCATTTGTCATCTTTATAAATTAATAGCAATTCCCTTGTCTGAAAGTGTAAACAACATATACATATGTCAACATATTTTATTTTGCCACGACACAAAAACAAAAAGTTAAAAACTATTAAGACACAATATGCGAATTACGGTTCGGTGAACCTATGCATGAACCTACACAGTTAAGCAGTTGCATAAGCAAAACACCGAATTGCAGTCCCACTTTTTATTACAAAGTCATCAATAAATTATATATAAATAGTAGGTTTAATATTGTAATAATTAGTTCTAAGTTTATACTGTTAGAATACCATTATTGTTAAGTGTTTTAAATAAAGGTCTTTTTAAAAAGTACCTGTGACGTAATCAACCCTTAACTGGCGCAGTCTGTAGAATAGTGGAAGAGTCCCTAAGGATCCTCGTCGTTCTTGAACGTTTATCCACTAAACGAACCAATCTCCCGGGAAACTATAAAAAGTTCGCCTAAGAAGATTTTAGTGATAGTGAAAACAATTTTTTTATTTTAAGTAGTGAATTACGGTTCGGTGAACCTATGCAGTTAAGCAATTGCATCAGCAAAACATCGGATTGCAGTCCCAATTTTTATTACAAAGTCATCAATAAATTATATATAAATAGTAGGTTTAATATTGTAATAATTAGTTCTAAGTTTATACTGTTAGAATACCATTATTGTTAAGTGTTTTAAATAAAGGTCTTTTTAAAAAAGTACCTGTGACGTAATCAACCCTTAACTGGCGCAGTCTGTAGAATAGTGGAAGAGTCCCTAAGGATCCTCGTCGTTTTTGAACGTTTATCCACTAAACGAACCAATCTCCCGGGAAACTATAAAAAGTTCGCCTAAGAAGATTTTAGTGATAGTGAAAACAATTTTTTGTTTTAAGTAGTGTAGTGCAGTCTGTTAGTGCTCCTGTTTAGTAAAGTGATATGCTTTTAAGCATCATCTTAATAGTGTAAGCATTTAATGTCTACAGAACAAGACTTACTTACTGCCCTCAGTGCCCTTAGCATTACCAACCTAGTACCTAATTTACCACAAACTCAACAACCTACTGCCCCGACAATACCCGTTACCATGGCAACCACACCAGACTTCGACGTCAAAAATCTCAGTATTATTCCAGAATATGATGGCAACCCCAACGAATTGTATAACTTCATCCATGTGGCAACGTTACTACTAAATCACTACTGGAAAACCAACGACCTCACCTGCTTTCAAAATCATGTACTTGTACAAGGTATTATCAGCAAACTGAAAGGCCGAGCAAAAGAAGTAATTTCAATTTATGGAAGTAGCGAGTGGCCCCCAATAAAAGATGCCCTTATACAAAACTTTGCCGACCAACGTAACGAAAATTCACTGACCAGAGACCTAGTAAATTTACGCCAGAGCCCCAACGAAGCCCCACAACAATATTATGAAAAAGTTATGGCCCTACTGAACACCATATCGAACTACGTAGAATTGCATACAGTAGACGCAAACATCAAAACAAGTAAAAAATCCTTTTTCCACCAACAGGCTCTTACCACTTTCCTAGCAGGACTAAGAGAACCTTTGGGATCAACAATAAGAGCAATGAGGCCCAAAGATCTAGCAAGTGCTATTCAATTCATTCAAGAGGAAAACAACATCAGATACCTCCAGAAAAGCCTAAACATCCCGCAACCGTCAGCTTCATCCAACTTTAAAGCTACACCCCCACTACAAAGACAATCAGCACCCCATGCTGCTCCAACCTTCACACCTCCTCAATGGCAACCATTCAGGCCTATACAGCAACCATTCGGGCCTACACAGCAACATCCCTCACAGTGGTCCCAGCAGCCATTTAGACCAAGGCCTCAATTTAACTTTGCTTCACAACAACCCTTTAAACCATCAAGACCTATTCTCCAACCACCAAGATTCCAATCCAGTCAACCATCACCGAGGTTTCAAAACAGCCTACCCCCTAAACCAAATGTTTGGACCAATAGACCCGGACCATCCCAGTTCCAAAAAACGACACCAATGGACACAGATTCCGTAAACAAAGCTCAAGTGTTCAGACCACCACAACAATCTGCCCCTAAATTCACTGTTGAAGAATTGTTTAACATAGAACAACAAAACGAAGCTTTCACCTACAACCCCTATGGCTACTCCGACGAAAGCTACCACCAACAAGATCCCCAAAATTACTACAACCAAGAAGAAGAACACTATCTTTACGAAGAAGAAGAAAATTTTCACGACGACCCAAGTGCAAACGAAGAAACATAGTAGAGCTTCACAACTACACCGATAAAAAAGAACTTCCTTACATATCCACATCAAACCCTCCTCTTAAACTCCTTATTGACACCGGCGCTACTAAATCTTTTCTTAATCCAGACATTGCATTTAAATACTACCGAAATAACATCCAACATGAACCCTTTATTGTTACTTCTATTTTCCAGAATCATTCGCAAAATTATTGCGCAACAATTCCAATATTCCCTGAATTCAACTCCAATAATAATTTTAAATTTTACCTTTTCAAGTTTCACCAAACTTTTGACGGCCTCATAGGCCTTGACAACCTTAAACTTCTAAAAGCCAAGTTAGACCTACCAGCCTCCCTACTTAGTACCGAAAATTCTGTGCTTCCTATCGAATATTACGAAACCAACAAAACCCAGTTCTACTCCATCCAACTAGAACCTCACACGATAACCAAAGTGCGACTTCCAGTCAAAGAAACCAAAGGCAACATTACCTTACCTCAACAAAAAGTTCAAGGAGCTGTCCTGCGAGAAACCCTCACCGTAGCATGCAACCAACTAGCCTGGACAGAACTGATTAATAATACAGACGACCAACTTCAAATTGCCCTAACAGGACCAGTGAAAAGCTGCAAGATTGACCTACAAAACTTCAGTCTTTACTCCGCAGATATCCTGCCTCAACAAGATCCTGAACCAAACCTGGAACCTGAAATTCGAACCGACCATTTAAACCTAGAAGAAGAAAAATCCATAAGAAGACTATGCAAAAAATATGTTGACATCTTTCATCATCCAGATTCTCCACTTACCTTTACCAACCAGATTAAACACGAAATAAAGACCAAAGATGAAGTTCCAGTATTTACAAAGTCCTACAGATATCCCCATATACACAAAGAAGAGGTGAAAAAACAAATCTCGTCAATGTTAGATCAAGGAATTATCCGGCCAAGTCAATCTCCCTGGTCATCTCCTATATGGGTGGTACCGAAGAAACCTGATGCCTCTGGAAAAATTAAATGGCGAATTGTAGTCGACTACCGAAAAGTAAACGAGAAAACGATCGATGACCGATACCCCATTCCTAATATTAGCGACATTCTCGACAAACTTGGAAGATGTCAGTACTTTACTACGCTAGACTTAGCAAGTGGATTCCACCAAATAGAAATGGCAACACAAGACATCCAGAAAACAGCATTTAACGTAGAAAATGGCCACTACGAATACCGAAGAATGCCTTTTGGCTTAAAAAATGCACCAGCCACCTTCCAGCGAGTCATGGACAACGTACTGAAAGGACTTCAAGGAGAAATCTGCCTAGTCTACATGGACGACATAATTGTATTCAGTACATCGCTACAAGAACATCTAGTTAATCTGTCAAAGATCTTCCAACGACTAAGAGAAACCGGCTTTAAAATACAAGTCGATAAATGCGAATTTTTGAAAAAAGAAGTGAGCTTTTTAGGTCATATCGTCACACCTGATGGTATACGACCAAACCCAAGCAAAATCAAAGCCATTCTAGAATACCCTATACCAAGAACAATTAAAGAAATCAGAGGATTCCTTGGCCTACTTGGGTACTATAGAAAATTTATTAAAGACTTTGCCAAGATTACCAAACCACTCACTTACTGTCTTAAGAAAGACGTAAAAATCGAACACACCCCAGAATTCCTGAATTGTGTTAAAACCTGCCAAAACCTCCTGACAAATGAACCACTCCTGCAATATCCAGATTTTTCGAAACCATTTAATCTCACAACAGACGCAAGCAACTTTGCAGTTGGAGCTGTGCTTTCGCAAGGACCTGTTGGCAACGACAAACCAATCGCCTATGCATCCCGGACCCTGAACGAAACCGAACTCAAATACTCTACAATCGAAAAAGAGATGTTAGCAATCGTCTGGGCTACAAAATACTTCAGACCTTATTTATTTGGACGAAAATTCAAAATTCTTTCGGATCATCGCCCTCTTCAATGGTTATTTTCCCTTAAGGACCCAAACTCGAAACTGGTCAGATGGCGCTTGAAATTGGAAGAATTTGACTATGAAGTTGTATACAAAAAAGGAAAATCAAATACAAATGCAGACGCCCTTTCTAGAATTGAAATACATACAAAAGAAACACTCAATAGAACTGACGATGCAGAAGACGACATATCATCCCTGTATAACAATCCAGCGTCAATATACTATGACCCAGAAGCCGACATAACTAACGAAGATGAACTGAAAGTTATAGAAGACTGCCTAGGACAAAACAAAAATGCCAGACCTACATGCAGTACAAATAACAAAGATCAAGCCACCGCGGAAGAAAAGAAGAACGAAGATAACCACAATCCCGAAACCGATGACAGCAGCGATGATGACACTCAACATACAACTCAAGAAAATCCAATACTAGGAATTCCTATCAGCGAGAAGCCTCTTAATTACTTTAATAATCAAATCATCTTTAAGACCGTCAACTACAACCCAGCAAGAACAGTAAAAGAAGAAGCATTTGCAAACAAAAGAAGGTTATATGTCCAACTTGGAAAAAACAACCTTAAAAATGAAATCATTCGATTCTTCAAAGAGTACATTGAACCAAAAAAGAAATATGCAATACTCTTTGAAGATGATACACTTTATCAATTTCTGTGTAACACAATTCGAGAAATCTTTAAGAACTCTGCATTTGACCTTGTAAAGTGTAACACTCTATTAGAAGACATCAACTGCGAAGAAAGACAAAAAGAAATCCTTTTAAACTACCATCAAAGCAAGACTAATCATCGAGGCATTCATGAAACGGAAACCCAGATTCGAAAAAAATACTTTTGGCCTAACCTAAAAAGAGATATTGAAGACATGATTAATATTTGCGACATCTGCCAAGCCAATAAATACGACAGAAATCCAGCAAAGCCCAAATTCATGTTGACACCAACACCATCCAAACCCCTCCAAATTATTCATCTAGATACTTTCCAAGCAGGAGGCCAGAAATTCTTAACAATCATAGACGCATTTTCCAAATATGGACAGGCATATCCAATAGATGGCTCAAATGCAATTAACGTGCTCAATGCCCTTCTAATATTCATGACTCACCATGGAGTACCTCACATGATAGTTGCCGACAGTGGAACAGAATTTAAAAATGGCCTTATGCAAGAATTTGTAGATACTCACAAAATTTCAATCCATTATACCACCGCAGATAACCCACAATCCAATGGAATGATAGAGCGATTTCACTCAACCCTCGTCGAACATCTAAGAATCCTACGAGAAAAGAAAAAAAATCTAAATATTAAAGAGCAAATGCCTTATGCCATCCTCGGCTACAACAACTCTATTCACTCCATGACCAATATGAGACCAATTGACATTCTAACTGGCCACTTAGACGCCCAAGATCCATTTGATATCGACATCAGTAAAACCCTCATCAACAATTATACCCAACAGCATAGAGAAAAAACAAAGACAATTTATAAAGAGCTAAACGAAAAACTTCAAGAAGCCAAAGTGAAGTACATAGAAAAAAGAAACTCCAAGAGACAAGTTCCAATAACATATAAACCCAGTACCAAAATATATACGAGAAAAACAGTCAAACGTAACAAACTACTACCTAGATTCTCTCCAAAAACAGTAAAAACCGACAACATAGTCACTATCGACACACAAGACACGACAGTTCATAAAAAAAATATCAAAAATCAACCCAGTAAAGGCACTAACACAAAAAATACTTTGCAGATGTACTTCAACGGCCGCCCAGGAAATCCTAATCCAAGACCTGAAAGAAAACCCTGGGATACTCCCCCTCAAACTAGGACAAGCAAGAATTCAGACTAGCACCCATGATTTTATACACTACCTGAACCTACAACCAATAGCAGAAGAAATTGACTCCTTGGAATCTCAATATCGAACAGTCAACGAAGCAATAAAAAATGGACTAAGCTTTCCATATTTCTCAAGCCTACAAAACTTTGACCAAAGCCTACAATTTCTGTTAAAAACTGCCCGAGAGAAATTATACACTATTTACCCACCTAACAGATCCAGAAGAGGACTGATAAATGGATTGGGAAGCATAGTGAAAACCATATCTGGAAATCTCGACCAAGAAGACGCTGAGAAATACAACAATGCTATCGCAGCCTTGCAAGATAATCAAAATAACATTATCAGCCAAGTAAACTATCACACGAGCCTTAACCATAAAGTTATGGAAAATCTTAACAGAACCATCTCCCTTATAAGCCATAACGAAGAAACTATTGCATTCGAGACCAACAAAATTAAGTCAGAGCTAAACAAATTTATCTTTGACTTTGGCCATTTCCTGCAAGCAAGAAACGTCTTGGACCAAATTAACTTAGCCCTTCAAATTGTCATGCAGATCCTTAACGACCTAGAAGAAGCCATAACCTTTACAAAAAACAATGTTCTTCACAATAGCCTCATTAAACCTCACGAACTTAAATGGACCATCCAAAAAATGCTAGAACATCACTCAGAAAATCAACTTCCATTTACTCAAGAACAAGACCTAACGAAGTATTATGACATTATCAGCATTGATGGATACTTCTCAAACCACACTGTTGTCTTTGTATTGCACTTTCCAATACTTTACTCGGATCCGTTCCTATACTTTCATCTTTTTCTGTACCCACATACAACCATACAACAATTATTCCACCAGCTCCGTATTTAGCTTCCAACAATGAACTTTACCAGTATATGGATCTACCCTGTAGAAGAACTGGATCAACCTACTTATGTCCTGAGAAGTTCATTCAAGAACACACAAGAACTCAAGACTGTATTGGAGACATCCTTCAACTTACCAATGAAGAAGCATCATGTCAGATGGTACCCGTTTACGTCAATACAACTTTAATACAAGAAATGTCAGAAACCCACTACATAGCAATTTTTCCCAAAGCCACCAAAATATCAACTCATTGCATTTCTTCAAAAATTATGGTACTCGAAGGCATATTCCTTATCAAACTACCACCTGGATGTGAATTTAAGACCAACGATGAGGCATTTATAAATTCAAAAACAATACTCCAAGAAGAACCGCTAACACTACCTAAAATCAAAGTAAAAAGCCAGGACCAACAACCAAAAGTAAAGCCACTCAAGCTAGACAAGATCCCACTTGACGAACTTCATAAATTAGCAAAAGAAGAAGAACATTTAGAATCCCTTCACACAGAAACGTGGAACACTATTCACACTCATTTCTGGACAACACCTATATACATAGTTGCAACTATAGTTCTCATATTCGCATTCTTCAAGGCTAAGCAATACTGGACCAAAAATAAAAAAACAAAAACAACCCCAGAAGGAAACCAAATTCAAGACGAAGAAGACCCGAAGCAGCCAGTTTTGTTCGTCCCTTACAAAACTTCCCCAGGGGATGGAGAAATTACGGTTCGGTGAACCTATGCAGTTAAGCAATTGCATCAGCAAAACATCGGATTGCAGTCCCAATTTTTATTACAAAGTCATCAATAAATTATATATAAATAGTAGGTTTAATATTGTAATAATTAGTTCTAAGTTTATACTGTTAGAATACCATTATTGTTAAGTGTTTTAAATAAAGGTCTTTTTAAAAAAGTACCTGTGACGTAATCAACCCTTAACTAGTGTAGTGCAGTCTGTTAGTGCTCGTGTTTAGTAAAGTGATATGCTTTTAAGCATCATCTTAATTTAAACTTAATAGTGTAATCATTTAATGTCTACAGAACAAGACTTACTTACTGCCCTCAGTGCCCTTAGCATTACTAACCTAGTACCTAATTTACCACAAACTCAACAACCTACTGCCCCGACATTACCCGTTACCATGGCAACCACACCAGAGTTCGACGTCAAAAATCTCAGTATTATTCCAGAATATGATGGCAACCCCAACGAATTGTATAACTTCATCCATGTGGCAACGTTACTACTAAATCACTACTGGAAAACCAACGACATCACCTGCTTTCAAAACCATGTACTTGTACAAGGTATTATCAGCAAACTGAAAGGCCGAGCAAAAGAAGTAATTTCAATTTATGGATGTAGCGAGTGGCCCCAAATAAAAGATGCCCTTATACAAAACTTTGCTGACCAACGTAACGAAAATTCACTGACCAGAGACCTAGTAAATTTACGCCAGAGTTCCAACGAAGCCCCACAACAATTTTACGAAAAAGTTATGGCCTTACTGAACACCATATCGAACTACGTAGAATTGCACACAGTAGACGCGAACATTAAAACAAGTAAAAAGTCCTTTTTCCACCAACAGGCTCTTACCACTTTCCTAGCAGGACTAAGAGAACCTTTGGGATCAACAATAAGAGCAATGAGACCCAAAGATCTAGCAACTGCTATTCAATTCATTCAAGAGGAAAACAACATCAGATACCTCCAGAAAAGCCTAAGCATCCCGCAACCGTCAGCTTCATCCAACTTTAAAGCTACACCTCCACTACAAAGACAATCAGCACCCCATGATGCTCCAACCTTTACACCTCCTCAATGGCAACCATTCAGGCCTATACAGCAACCATTCGGGCCTACACAGCAACATCGCTCACAGTGGTCTCAGCAGCCATTTGGACCAAGACCACAATTTAACTTTGCTCCACAACAACCCTTCAAACCATCAAGACCTATTCTCCAACCGCCAAGATTCCAATCCAGTCAACCATCACCGAGGTTTCAAAACAGCCTACCCCCTAAATCAAACATTTGGACCAATAGACCCGGACCATCCCAGTTTCAAAAAACGACACCAATGGACACAGATTCCGTAAACACGGCTCAAACGTTCAGACCTCCACAACAATCTGCCCCCAAATTCACCGTTGAAGAATTGTTCAACATAGAACAACGAGACGAAGCTATTGCCTACGACCCCTATAGCTACTTCGACGAAAGCTACCACCAACAAGTTCCCCAAAATTACTACAACCAAGAAGAACACTATCTACACGAAGAAGAAGAAAATTTTTACGACGACCCAAGGGAAAACGAAGAAACATAGTAGAGCTTCACAACTACACCGATAAAAAAGAACTTCCTTACATATCCATATCAAACCCTCCTCTTAAACTCCTTATTGACACCGGCGCTACTAAATATTTTCTTAATCCAGACATCGCATTTAAATACTACCGAAATAACATCCAACACGAACCCTTTATTGTTACTTCTATTTTCCAGAATCATTCGCAAGATTATTGCGCAACAATTCCAATATTCCCTGAATTCAACTCCAATAATAATTTTAAATTTTACCTCTTCAAGTTTCACCAAACTTTTGACGGCCTCATAGGCCTTGACAACCTTAAACTTTTAAAAGCCAAGTTAGACCTACCAGCCTCCCTACTTAGTACCGAAAATTCTGTGCTTCCTATCGAATATTACGAAACCAACAAAACCCAGTTCTACTCCATCCAACTAGAACCTCACACGATAACCAAAGTGCGACTTCCAGTCAAAGAAACCGAAGGCAACATTACCTTACCTCAACAAGAAGTTCAAGGAGCTGTCCTGCGAGAAACCCTCACCGTAGCATGCAACCAACTAGCCTGGACAGAACTGATTAATAATACAGACGACCAACTTCAAATTGCCCTAACAGGACCAGTAAAGAGCTGCAAGATTGACCTCCAAAACTTCAATCTCTATTCCGCAGACATCCTGCCTCAACAAAATCCCGAATCAATCATGGAACCCGAAATTCGAACCGACCATCTAAACCCAGAAGAAGAAAAATCCATAAAACGACTATGCAAGAAATATGTCGACATCTTTCATCATCCAGATTCTCCACTTACCTTTACCAACCAGTTTAAACATGAAATAAAGACCAAAGATGAAGTTCCAGTATTTACAAAGTCCTACAGATATCCCCATATACACAAAGAAGAAGTGAAAAAGCAAATCTCGTCAATGTTAGATCAAGGAATTATCCGGCCAAGTCAATCTCCCTGGTCATCTCCTATATGGGTGGTACCGAAGAAACCTGACGCCTCTGGAAAACTTAAATGGCGAATTGTGGTCGACTACCGAAAAGTTAATGAGAAAACAATCGACGAGCGATACGTCATTCCTGATATTAGCGACATTCTCGACAAACTTGGAAGGTGCCAATACTTCACCACCTTAGACTTAGCAAGTGGATTCCACCAAATAGAAATGGCAACACAAGACATCCAGAAAACGGCATTTAACGTAGAAAATGGCCACTACGAATACTTAAGAATGCCTTTTGGCTTAAAAAATTCAGCAGTTACCTTCCAGCGAGTCATGGACAACGTACTGAAAGGACTTCAAGGAGAACTCTGCCTAGTCTACATGGACAACATTATTGTCTTCAGTACATCCCTACAAGAACATCTAGTTAGTCTGTCAAAGATCTTCCAACGACTAAGAGAAACCAGCTTTACGATACAAGTCAATAAATGCGAATTTTTGAAGAAAGAAGTGAGCTTTCTAGGTCATATCGTCACACCTGATGGTATAAGACCAAATCCAAGCAAAATCAAAACCATTCTAGAATATCCTATACCAAGAACAACTAAAGAAATCAAAGGATTCCTTGGCCTACTTGGGTACTATAGAAAATTTATTAAAGACTTTGCCAAGATTACCAAACCACTCACTCACTGTCTCAAGAAGGACGTAAAAATCGAACACACCCTAGAATTCCTGAATTGTGTTAAAACTTGCCAAAACCTTCTGACAAACGAACCACTCTTGCAAAATCCAGATTTTTCAAAACCGTTTAATCTCACAACAGACGCAAGCAACTTTGCAGTCGGAGCTGTGCTTTCGCAAGGACCTGTTGGCAACGACAAACCAATCGCCTATGCATCCCGGACACTGAACGAAACCGAACTTAAATACTCTACCATCGAAAAAGAGATGTTAGCAATCGTCTGGGCTACAAAATACTTCAGACCTTATTTATTTGGACGAAAGTTCAAAATTCTTTCGGATCATCGCCCTCTTCAATGGTTATTTTTCCTTAAGGACCCAAACTCGAAACTGGTCAGATGGCGCTTGAAATTGGAAGAATTTGACTATGAAGTTGTATATAAAAAAGGAAAATCAAATACAAATGCAGACGCCCTTTCTAGAATCGAAATACATACAAAAGAAACACTCAATAGAACTGACGATGCAGAAGACGACATATCATCCCTGTATAACAATCCAGCGTCAATATACTATGACCCAGAAGCCGACATAACTAACGAAGACGAACTGAAAGTTATAGAGGACTGCCTAGGACAAAACAAAAATGTCAGACCTACATCCAGTACAAATAACAACGATCAAGCCACCGCGGAAGAAAAGAAGAACGAAGATAACCACAATCCCGAAACCGATGATAGAAGCGATGATGACACTCAACATACAACTCAAGAAAATCCAATACTAGGAATTCCTATCAGCGAGAAGCCTCTTAATTACTTTAATAATCAAATCATCTTTAAGACCGTCAACTACAACCCAGCGAGAACAGCAAAAGAAGAAGCATTTGCCAACAAAAAAAGGTTATATGTCCAACTTGGGAAAAACAACCTTAAAAATGAAATCATTCGATTCTTCAAAGACTACATTGAACCAAAAAAGAAATATGCAATACTTTTTGAAGATGATATACTCTATCGATTTCTGAGTAACACAATTCGAGAAATCTTTAAGAACTCTGCATTTGACCTTGTAAAGTGCAACACTTTATTAGAAGACATCAACTGCGAAGAAAGACAAAAAGAAATTATTTTAAACTACCATCAAAGCAAGACTAATCATCGAGGCATCCATAACACAGAAACCAAGATTCGAAAAAAATACTTTTGGCCTAACCTAAAAAGAGATATTGAGGACATGGTCAACGTTTGCGACATCTGTCAAGCCAATAAATACGACAGAAACCCAGCAAAGCCCAAATTTATGCTGACACCAACACCATCCAAACCACTCCAAATTATTCATCTAGATACTTTCCAAGCAGGAGGCCAGAAATTCTTAACAATTATAGACGCATTTTCCAAATATGGACAAGCATATCCAATAGATGGCTCAAATGCAATCAACGTGCTCAATGCCCTTCTAATATTCATGACTCACCATGGAGTACCTCATATGATAGTTGCCGACAGTGGAACAGAATTTAAAAATGGCCTTATGCAAGAATTTGTAGATACTCACAAAATTTCAATCCATTATAGCACCGCAGATAACCCACAATCCAATGGAATGATAGAGCGATTTCACTCAACCCTCGTCGAACATCTAAGAATCCTACGAGAAAAGAAAAAAAATCTAAATATTAAAGAACAAATGCCTTATGCTATCCTCGGCTACAACAACTCTATCCACTCCATGACCAATATGAGACCAATTGACATTCTAACTGGCCACTTAGACGCCCAAGATCCATTTGATATTGACATCAGAAAAACTCTCATCAACAATTATACCCAACAGCATAGAGAAAAAACAAAGACAATTTATAAAGAACTAAACGAAAAACTTCAAGAAGCCAAAGCAAAGTACATAGAAAAAAGAAACTCCACGAAACAAGTCCCAATAACATACAAACCCAGTACCAAAATATATACAAGAAAAACAGTAAAACGTAACAAACTACTACCAAGATTCTCTCCAAAATTAGTAAAAAACGACAATATCGTCACTATTGACACACAAGATACAACAGTTCATAAAAAAAATATTTAAAAAATCAACCAAGTAAAGGCACTAACTTGAAAAACACTTTACAAATGTACTTCAACGTCCGCCCGGAAAGTCCTAACCCAAGACCTGAAAGAAAACCCTGGAAAACTCCCCCTCAAACTAGGACAATCACGGATTCAGACCAGTACCCATGACTTGATATACCACCTCAACCTACAATATAGAACAATTATTCCACCCTAGCCTCCAACAATGAACTTTACTGTATCCTGAGAAATTCATTCAAGAGCACACAAGAAGTTCCCATATCCACATTTTACAAGGCTAAGCAGTACTGGACAAAAAAAAACAACCCCAGAAGGAAACCAAATTCAAGACGAAGAAGACCCGAAGCAGCCAGTTTTGTTCGTCCCTTACAAAACTTCCCCAGGGGATGGAGAAATTACGGTTCGGTGAACCTATGCATGAACCTACACAGTTAAGCAGTTGCATCAGCAAAACACCGAATTGCAGTCCCACTTTTTATTACAAAGTCATCAATAAATTATATATAAATAGTAGGTTTAATATTGTAATAATTAGTTCTAAGTTTATACTGTTAGAATACCATTATTGTTAAGTGTTTTAAATAAAGGTCTTTTTAAAAAGTACCTGTGACGTAATCAACCCTTAACTTGCGTCACTGCAACATATATGATTTTGCCAAAGTATATATTCTCCAAATACAACATATTCAATGTTGGACACCGTAAAATAATCAACTTACACAGTGCTTAGACATATATGATTCTGCCATCTTGTAGATCTTGTTATTACAAATATATGTATAGGTATAAAAATCTAAAAATGGGAAAAAATCGACATATCTGGTCTTGCCATCTAACCACAGACATGTTGTACAATACACGTGCAGTATGGCTAACTACAGAACTCGTGGAATTACCTCGACTCGATCTACGATCTCGCCGCGTCAATATTTCCCAATCTTGACTGTAATAATGCTCATTATACCATATTATACATTATGTTTCTACATTACCTACTTATGCCCGGTATCTTCATCATTGGTTAAACGTCGCGTCGGTTAAAATTATGGTATTTTCACTACTGATTAAATTTAACCGTCGGGTAAATGTTTGTTTATTCTTTGTTAACTAATCGGGAATAAATCGGGCGGATATACAGTTTACAGGCGAACAAGTATGTTTTCTGACCTATAAAAGTAGCAATATTTATTGTTGATGTGATGCTTTGGAAAATTGTCGAAAATTTTAAAATTCTTGTCATTTGGTAGGTAGTACATCATGTGAGTTTTAAGCCAATAAACATAAAATTACGGCTTTTTTTCGCTGTGGGCTACTCTTGTTTCTAAAAAATAAACCTAGGTATGTACAACAATATAAAAACAGCAGTCATATTATTTAAGTATAAGTATTTGAAGAGTGCAGGGAAGAAAGGAGGAAGGTCAATTTTTGGCCAAAACGAGTTTATGGTGGAAATGCGTAGCTAAATACCCATAGAATTAGTATGTAGGTCTAAACAGGGAAGAATCGAGGTCTGTCAAATATTTAAACGTGTTTATTAATATACTGTGCAGTGAAGAAACGGGGAACGTCCGTGCGTACAGCGAAGAAAGGGGAAAGGTCAAACTTTTCAAGTCGAGACGCGACGGAAATTTGCTTGATTTGCCGCCATATTTGCACTGTTTTTGTTTACTCGAGCAACGTGCTTACTGCTGGTATCGCTACGTAAATTGTGTTGGATAAGATCCTGTTTCTAGCTGAAGTTTTAAGTTAAAAATGGCCAGCGATAATGAAGCTATGATAGTGAGTGATAATGAAGGCGCGTAATATCGCGATTTACTGCATCTTAAGAAACTATGCTGAGAAGGCGATTAACTTTTATGAGAACTTGCCGCACATCGCCATACCAATTAAGAAAAAGGCCTTAACAAACAAGAAACAAAATACAACTGTATAACTCAAATATTTTTCGCACCCTGTATAATTAATTTTCATTTTATTCTTTACGAAAATATTACCAAGTACTTATTTAAATTATAAAGTAACAAATAAGTCATTATTCTATTTAAAAGAGAGTTTCAAATTTTAAAACCTAAAATATAATTTTACATACTTACTGTGTAACTCTCTTAAAATAAATTTTTTCGCACCCTGTATAAGCAATTTTTAATTTTATTCTTTACGAAAATGTTACCAGGTACTTATTTAAATCATTTAAATTGTAAAAAAAACAAATAAGTCATTATTCTATTTAAAATAGGGTTTCAAACTTTAAAATTGAAATTTCTCGAAAACATCCAAAATGACCTTCCCCCTTTCTTCCCTGCACTCTTCATTTGTTATTGGCCAAACAAATTGATTTTTCTGTACTTACATAAATCAAAAAACCACGACCCATAGTTGGTTTTATCTACTTTTATCAAAACAAGAACCAACCAATTTAAAAACAAATAAAAATTTGAGGTTAGGTTGGCTACACCTATACAGAGAAAATACTGGGCCGATTCTGTGACTACTCTTCGACACGGAGTAGGCATAGGTCGTGTTGTGCAACGTTGTCATATGTACTTCCGATTAAATCTAATGTTACCTAACATTCTGTTAAAAAGCAGTCAAAATACCAATTTTCCTTATTCTGCTGTTATCGCGTTGTTAATTAATAATCGACTGTTATACCTATATTTCTCGATTTAACAGAGCGTGAAAATACCGGACCTTAGTAGTGAAGAAAAATCTACCTTAATCACACGCTCCTGCTGAGCTATTTCCCATTTAAAATAGCATTGATTTGCTTTCGTTATTTATATTTAACTTACGAACTAACAGTTCATGGTTAATTACAGTGTTTGTTTAATGTCGGAGCACTATTCTGCGCTGTTGCCGGAGATTACAGGACTCGAATAAACAGTGCTCGGCACAGACACGCCCGAAAGTTTTAATTCGACTCGAAAGCCCATTTAATCCATGCTTAACTAAAGGTCTTTGACACTGGTCCTATATAAATCTGTAGCTTGATCGTAAAAGGGCGTAAGTGTAATTTTTCAGAAACTTACATAAATTTATTTTCAACCAATTAGAAGGCTACTTTTTGTTTACGTTGCTTATAGCAACGGGAGATTATCGCGATCTTTTTGTTAGTTCCTATTAAACTTGATAAAATTAATAAGTGATAATTTTTCTGTCAAAAATGAATGGCAAAAGTCATTCAGAATAAAATCAAAATACATTTTATTGCTAACTTATAATTTTTATTGATATTAACCAATTTGCTTTACACCGGGGCTAAAAAAGACACATCAAAAATTTAACGAATTAATGTTTTTAATGTTCCTGAAATTTTAGTAATAAACCTTAGTTACTAACAAGTAAAATCAACTTCTATTGTAAAAATATAGTGTGTCATATTTAACTAAACTCATCGGAAATATGTTTTTTTTTTAAGTTTAATTTGAAACTATGTAGACTAATATCAGGTGTTATGGTTGAAAACGAATTAATGTTTTTAATGTTCCTAAAATTTTAGTAATAAACCTTAGTTACTAACAAGTTTTTCTTACCGAATCTCCAACGGAGCAGAATTAATTCCCGATAATTTTTTTCTCGGTTTTGAAAAACATTATCGGTAATAATTCTGCTGCTAGGGAGATTATAAGTGATAATTTACCTCACGTGTATAAATAGAACCAATCAAAATGCTAATTTTTATAACAAGCACCTTGGTAACGGTCGTCTTACCCGATAAGACATACCGCTAGCTCGATAAGATGCTAGTAGCTTTTTGTGAAACAAACAGTATTTTATTTTAAATATATTAATAACACCTGACGACCTTTATGTTCAGTAAATTATCCAATAAAATACACCTCTAGAGGCGGCTTCTTATCTTCATACCTTTGTTTTTCATTCAAAACTCGATTTTCAAAAAAAAATTTCACTCAATGTAATTTTTACTTAGAATCAAAAATAAGACCCTCGAGCTAAAGCTCTCGGGATCATATCAGATTATAAGTAAAAATTAAATTTCGTAAAAATTTATCAGGAAATCGATTTTTTGTAATAAACTGCGGTATTACCGATAAGACGCCTCCTCTATCGGTATAGTACTGTTGAAAATCGCCTTTTTGGCTTACCAATACAAGCTAATCTTACTAATAATATTTGTAATTAAATGAAAGTTTTTTATCGTCGTTTTACTATTCCTTCTTAAGCTTAATTTTGTTCAAAGGGCCTATAAATGAGGTCCATTTTTGCCCTATGTAACATTCTATAGCCAATAAGAATAAAAGGACTTAACTGTCCCATAAGCCAATGGTGTCTCGCGGTCATTTTGAATGGAAGGTTATTTATATTTTGGTTACTACTATTACAACTTTAATAAAAAATCGGAAAGTAAAATAATTATATGCAATTACATTTTTAATAATTTTAAACTAAACACTGTTCATTGAAATACAATTTTTTTCAAAATGGAAAAACTTAAAATACCTCTCTTTGGCTTACCTGTACCACAAATTAACCTAATTTTTAATTTCTCGACAAGTTATTCTTTATAGAAAATTTTTGTGGTAAAAAAATGAAGATTTGTAATTTGAAAATTTAGTTTATTTATTCAGGGAGGTCAAGAATCTGAAAAAATATTGATTTTATCAAAAGTAAACTACCTTTATTTATCGTTTTTTAAGAAAATGCATTAGAAAATCTTGGTTAGAATTACCTTTTTCGGCATTATTTAGGATTTAAAGTAAAATGTAAGATCATCCAGGGACACTCTGTATAACAGCAATAGTACTAAATGACAAGAGATTTTAGAAGAATTAGGTCATCTTTTTCACAGGTTATTTGTTATAAAATATTTTAGTTTTGTGAAAAATGACAAATTCAGAAGCTTTGCGGCTTGGAGTTATTCACTAATTTGAGTTTACTATTTTAGAAAAGTTACTTTAAATAATAGTAATAATAATCTTTATTTCAAATTGGCTGGTTTAATTACAATGTACAACAAAGCAAAGCAAAATGAAATAACGCCACATTAAAGAGAAAAAGAAAATAACAAACTTATAGTAATACTGCTAAATTTTTATGAATGTTCACAAAAGTCTTTTAAACTATAAGATTTTAGGTCAATTAAATATTTTCTTAGTTCCCCTTTAAACATTTTTTGCGTACCAATTTGTTTTAAATATTCTGGCATTGTATTGAATAACTTAAGGCATATAATTATAATGATAATGTGAAGATTTTGCGGTCAGTGTTACCTAACATCCAATGATCTGGTACTATACTCATGCTTGGAATTTATATCAAAATAATCTTTGTGTTTAAAAAATAACATTAAACATTCAAACACATAGACAGCGTACACAATCATAACACACATTTCCCTAAAGACAGTTCTACAACCTTCTAAGTAATTTTTTTTTTATTACCCTAATTAATATTTTCTGGACTATAAAGACACTCAGTATTCTACTGTCTTCACCCCAGAAGATAATGCCATATTTAAGTATTGAGTCAAAACTAGCAAAATACATTATTTTAAGTGTTTTCACATTCATATACCTACCTACATACTACTCGAATACCATAGCAAACTGAATTAATTCTCTTAACTAAGCTATCTATGTGATGCACCCAACCAAGATGTTCGTTGATCGAAACTCCCAGGAGTTTTGCAATATCAGAGAAATCTAATTCTTTGGTGCCAAGTGTAATATCAGTGGATCTTATAATGTTTGACTGTTTTGTTCTAAACAATACTAAAGTAGTTTTATCCTCATGCAATATTAATCTGTTAGCTCGGTCGTAGCTCAGTGGTAGAGATACCGCTTACGACCGTGGCGATCCGGGTTCGATTCCCGGAGTGGGCATACGCATAATAAAAAAAGTAAGACCGAATTTTAGTTGGTTGGTGTAAGATCGTCTTTCGGAGGAGACGTAAAGCTGTCGGTCCCGGCCATCTCTGGTCGTTAAGTCACGCTAGAGGCGCTTGCGCGACCTGAAAACTCTAGCACCAGACTTGAGCACCACAAGTTACACGAACTTTACTTTTTTTTTTATTAATCTGTTTTTACTATACCACTCTTTGACAATATCCAAAAACTCCTGATACCTTTCTATCAAATCTTGCAAAGTTTTACAACCAATAATAAGGTTTGTATCATTCGCATAACTGATGGTATGTTGCTGAAGTGAGTTCAGAAGAGATGATAAGTCATTGACAAATACTATAAATAACAGCGGCCCTAGTATGCTGCCTTGTGCAATTTCTATGTTATTTTCTCGCATCTCCGATTTGTAAGTTTTGCCATCACTGTTCATATACACATATTGCATCATATTATTCAAATATGACAAAATCCACTTTTTTGCGGTGTCCTACATTTCAAACTTTCTAATTAGTAGGTCCCTGTCCAGACAATCATAGGCCTTTGACAAGTCCAAAAGCATTCCCAGTCCTATTTTTATTTTATTTATTTATTTATTTTATTTTATTTGTTCCAAATAAAATCCCAAAAACATTTCATGTTCATGTGGGATTCTCTACTTAAAACAACATTTAAAAATATAATTATTGTTAAATATAACTAATTTAAATACAAGAAAAGTCAAAATAATACTTAAAATGTTAATATTCAATAAAAAAATTAAAATATTTAAATATGTATACAATGATTCAATTATTATTTATTTTAATAAAATAATATAACTAATAATATCGTTTAGATTTCATTTATAAATAATTTTGAAAAGAATAATTAATCATAAAATAAATGCACGTTTAAATATTTTTTAGTTTAAAATTTAGCTTCCCCCTTTTTTTTCTTAATTAACATTTTAAAACGTTTTATATTTAAAAATTTTAATTCTTGCGGTATTTCGTTGTAAAATTTCATACCTTGATAATAAATCGAGTTTTGACCTGCCCTAGTGTGTATTAAAGGTAAATTATTATTGAAAACAGTTTTAGTTAAATGATCATATACGTCACGTCTGTAATTGAACTTTATATTTGAATGTTTATTTTTTGATATAATTTGGTGAACAAAAACAATATTTTGCATTAAGTGAATATCCTTAATTGACATATTATTAAAATTTTTATATAAGAGTTTAGTTGAATATTGTCTATCCAAGCAATATATATTTTTAATTGCTTTATTTTGTAAAACTTGTAAAGGGTTAAGCAAATTTTGAAAAGTTAATCCCCATATTATTTCCCAAAATTGACCTATTAAACTCTGCCTTATATAAGACTGTTAAATTTTATCTGATTATTAAGCCTTCTTATGATCATTAACATTTATTGTTAAAATGTTTCATGCAGGAAAAAAAATTACGACAGAATTGGCTTTTAATGCAAACAAACTAGTCTTTCTTTTACTCTAGCAAAGATGTCAATTAACGATTATTTATAATTCAAGTCTATAACGATCGACTATTCTATGGATATTAATGTAATACTTCTAAGCCTGTGTTAACTTATAAAGGATCGCAGGCATTTTATTTTATTAATTTCAGTTTGCTAAATCATCTTTTATGGGTTGCCGAAGTCTAAAGTAACTAATGAAACAACAAAGAATGTCTAGATAAAAAATAAATTAATAAATTTGATATTAGAAAATTTAAAAAACACATATACTTAGTAAATATAGGATTATTTTTACTTAATAGGTGCACATCATAAATGCATCCAATAAAATTAATACAACCTTCGTTTTTAAATACAGGCAGTTGATCTAGGGCAAACAGCAGAAATTTATCATCATTGATTTATGTTGAAAACGATGTGTGATCGGGACAAAATGTAAATGATTTGGTCTTCTTATATGTGCCATGTCTGTGGCTGTATCCACGAAATTCACGTTAGATACGAGGAATATTTTAGAGTATAATAATAATAGTACACGAAACCAATAAACTTTAGCTAAATGGAAGCCCTTCTCAATTTAAATACCTTTAGCTGGAAAATGCTTAACAGACTAAACCCGTCTAATAGCATGTACAGGTCCTACTTTGAGGGCCTAGTAAAAATTTGTCGCACGCAAGTATGCACATAGTATATTACATAACAAGTGGTGAAAGTGGTACTACTCGCGGAAATTCTCCTAGTGTGAGAAAAATCACTTTCACACGAGTAATGTACACCATTTTTCCTACGACCGTACAAAATAATCAAAAAGAGTTTGATTTGTTTTTAATAGTTTGTAGGCATCACCATCATACCTACTATCTATGTACCTACAGTGAATAAATTTTGTTTCTGATTTTTTAGCTGCTTGCATTCTTTTAATAAAACAATAATATACCTAAATATACATACAAAAACAACAAACCACAAAACTAAAACATAACCTCAACATTATAGAGAGATAGAAATGGAGTTAAATATCGATAGCTTGTTAATTACAAAAGTTCTATCTATATTCGATTTGTTTTGAATATTGCTAAAATAAATTTACTTAAAGCACATTCACTTGTCCCATCCTTAAACATTGTATGGATATTTTTATCCGAGATAATTGTAAAATTATAAATCGGTATTTCCTAGGGTATTCTATTTCTGTCCTATAGCTGCCCCTTTTTTTTCTGTGGTCCAACTCAGTTGACAATGTTGATGTGTTTGGTGGGTTGCCTGACATATTTTCCCTTTTTGATATATTATTATTTTTATCATAAATACACTTAGGTTCCCAAAAATAACGAAAAAAAAAGATTTTTTTATAATTGCAGTAATGCCCTAGTGTACTTCACCCCACCCATCACTTCAATTCACTTTACTCAAGTTCGTTATTTTTTTAAATAGTTTTGCTGTCAAATTCGTCGGCCATCAGGTGTTTTATAGTTCAACACGCGTATTGAAAGAAAATATTTCAACACGCGTGTGATATAATGAACTTTCTAGCCAAGTTAGGCGTGCTTTATTTTTCATTTTCATAGGTGGTCGTAGTACAAATAAATTACACATTCTAGCAGCGGCTGTAGAAAGGTTAGGCTAATTTCTCAAGGAATAAACCTTATAAAATATAGTACATTTATCTCAACAAAACAAGCATCTGAATTGTCTTATTTAACCCTACATGTATAACGAAATATACACATGTTCTTCGTTTACTAAGGATGAGTGTATGGCCACTAATCATTCTTAGTTGGTTACTGAGCTGAAAATATTAGATACTTGTCATCTGTTTTATCAACAATATTTTACGGTAGTTTTTCAAAATTGTGGTAAAACGCGAACTTCCGGAATAGGCTCGAAATTTCTCATTCTTGTAATATGACGTCACGTTATCATGTGAGTATAATAAACGCATCCTTTTAAAATGATTTCCAAAAGTGTTCCTAAAGTTAAAATTTGGCAGTTCTGGCACAGTGTTGCTACTACGGTGCCCTTCGCGGTTCACGCCGTTGCATTTAAATTTGAATAATGTTTCTGAGTTGCATATGTATACAAAAAGAGAATTTAAGAATATTAAAACTAAGATAGACCCTTTTTGAGTATTCAAGGCATAACATGGGAACCCTGATTGCCTGCACGTGGCGGAACAAAAGGCACGCAGGTGCAAGGATAGGTCAGTTACCGGCGTCAGACTTCTAAAAACACGCGTCTGTCTTGTTTATTTGTCTTTTTTTTGGAAAAAATGTGTGAAATATGTTTTATATAGTTTAAATTATTATTTAATGTTATTTGAATTGAATGATTAATAAACCAGGAAATTTCCTTTTGTTTTTTTCCATAAACCATTGTGAAAATTTAAGTTTTTTTTGCTAGTTGTAATATTCATTTCGCAATTGTGTGTGTAATAGCCAACATAACCTTGTTTTCCTTGACAACGGCATTATTTTAAAATAATTATACCAAAAACAAAACTTGCAGTGTTCCGTGGTGCTAATCAAATTACCATAGCTCCTTAAAACAAGGTAAGAAACCTAATCTACCTACGAATTGATGGCCAGTTATGATTTATAGGAAAAAAATGATTACAAGCAATTCCCAGAGACAACTGGACATCATGAAAATAGTATGTAGTTTACTCCCTACATTTTGCTGAAAGTGGCATAATATTATTCTAAATTAATTTTTTCATTTGGTCCTTTTTCTATTGTTTTACGTGTCCCGATTTTTCCCTGGCCACCTTGCAATATGGATAATAAAGATAGCTTTTTATTAATAATTAAAATTATCGCAAATCCTAATAAAAATTTTAATATTTTGCGAGATTTTTTGTTCTTGCATATTTTTGTCTCGACTCACAAGATTCTCGCAGAAAAACTCTCGTCTCGTCTAGCAGGAGACCGGACCGCTCTCGTTTCGTTTCCGTCTCGTCTCGTCTCACGAGAATAAGACGAGACGAGAAAAAGCGAGACGAGAGTGAAGGCCCACCTCGTCAAGGATGGCGGGGGAGCAGATTACCCCTGCATAACTAGGCTATGTATGTACAATGCAAAACAGTATAGCATTTAATGGAAATTATGTTTTGTAAATGGGATTTGTTGCAAAAAAGTGACAACATGTTTTATTATAAACATTTCTAAATATTCCTGCATGCATTTTCGTTAGCCAACTACGCCTGCAAATAAATGTCTCGCAGCATGTGTGCTTTATCTTCATGCATAATTCGAGGCGTATTCGTATTTACGGATACGTAATATTTTCGTGCATTTCCTTTTAGAGCTGCAAGCTTAATATTCCGGGCACGTACTCCATAAGAAGTTATTTTAGATTATGATATTCCACAACAATGATACACATTGCTGGAAATCCTATTTATTTTGCAAATTGTATTATTTTAAAATCAAGTCAATTCCGAACAAAGTTAAAGTACCTATTTTTCTGCACTTTTGCAGCGTACTTTCAAAACTTTATTTCAATATTACTTCTTTGTTTAATATTTGTGAAATCAAATGATATACATAGGGTGTTGCAAATTCGATGTTCATCATTGGGATCTCGGAAATTATAAAAGGTACGGCAAATGTTATATTGGAGCACAGTTGGATAATTTGGAGTATTGTTAATGCTCGTGAGAAATCAAGAAAATTCCAACTACTTCCGGAGATATCTGAAAATAATCGAAAACTTAATTTTTCGTTTTTGTTTTTTAAAACGTTATTTATATACATCTGGAAAAACAGAACGAACGTTCTACAAGCAATTTTTTCGACGTATTTAAAGATAGTTACTAATTTATAAACGGGCGTTTCCATTTTCAAATATCACCGTCAGACTAAGAAGTGTTGGCAAGATTTCACCGTTTTAAACCGAAAATCCATAATCTGTAACTTAAAGTTATTTTGCAATACGATCCTGATAATTAATATGTTCAAAAAATATGCTAGAGCATACGAGGAAGATTCAATTTTAATTATTATTCCCCTGTGGTATAGACCCACCAATTAACCCTTTATAAGGCAGATTAGTACAGCTTAAATTATCGGATTTTTGGTCGTAAATTTAATTAATTATATTACTAAGATTCCATTTTTGCATTAAAATATAAAAAAATATGAAATGTAGTATTTTTTCTAAGCAGGTTGCCTTTTCGACCAGTGTCCATTTATGCAAATGATATTTATTATGATCACTGGTCAATTTATCCACCACTTATATAAATAATTAATAATATATTATTAGGTACTATAATAATCAACACAAAGCACAATACAGAAACAAATATTTATTTATAAAAAGAAAAATTACCTTTAAAAATTTTGAAACAATTATTATTTGTTGTGTAAAGGGGCGAAACACGGTATGCACAGTGCCATTCCACATTAACTACAAGCTACACTTGATCTTTTAGGGTTCTTTTCAGTGCTACATAAAGCACATCTTCTTGATGTTGATTTTGTCGGTAAGTGTTCGCTAACATTTGAAAGTCGCATACTATTTTCGACCGTAACTGTTCTTCCCTCTATTTTCTTTTTTTATTGCGTCCTAGTGCTAACTAGGAGCCTTGTTTTGCTCTTGACGAAAAGTCACCCATAAGTTGATTGGCTAGTATGCTTCAAAACTTTAGATGTTATAGGGGTTTGCTTTGAGGCTGCTTCTTCAAAACCGAAGTCTTGTATATAATATACGAGTTTACGATAAAGGCATCCATAAGATAGTAATATAGTTTCAGCCACCACCTTTTTGACTTCCAAGCAACACTATAACATGAATGAAGTTGATCAAAGAGATCAACTCCACCCATATTTTTGTTATAGTCGGTAATACTTTTTGGACAATCAACCGTTACTTTTACCCCTTCTTTTGTCATCCCCTGAACAGTAGATGCTTTTGATAATTTGTGTATGGTATTGACAACAAGTAACATTTTTTCCCTCTGTCTTTCCATTTATTGACAACTATCTTACTGGTAGCTTCACTGGTTAGGTAAAATAAAGCCAGATATTATCTTTGCGAATAATCGTACATAAAATATAATTACACTATAAAAAAATTCAATGTTTTGTTGTACTAACCCATATATTTTATTTAAAATTTATATGATTTTTCACAGAAAAAAATAACTTTAATTGGATAAAATCAAAAACACATGTGCTAACTATTAAGAACGCTGAGTGACACTGGTTGAAATTTCGACCAGTTCTGGTTTATCTCTCTCCGAAGCAGCAAGTGGAATTTTATTTGACCACTAACCAACTACGAACAACCGCATTAAACATCTGGCAAAATACTGCACCGGTATCTGCACAGGAAATATTTAATTTTTAAGTGGTCGAAATATGAACCAGTATCCTATAAAGGGTTAAGGCGATTAAGTCTAATCAAAGGGATCCAGTTTTTTTTTACTTATAATACAAAATAAGCAGCAAATGGCAGCATTGGATTTTCCATGAAAGTGCTGCAAATTCGACATGATTTAAGGGGCCCTTAACTAATATTTTTTTACTACTAGCATTAGAAAACCCTATTATTTACCTCATTTATCTAATGAGAAATAGTTTATTATTAACCTAGGTAGGTAATGATGATTCATTATTTACCTAGGTTAATAATAAAGATCTTTACCTTTTTAAAGAAATTGACTGAAACTTGATTGATTTAACGAAGTGAACATAAAAATAAACTCTAGAAAAGGTCCTAAGATAATGAAAATTATCAAAAACTATAAAAATCGTTTAAAATAATAGTTGATTGTACAGTTATTACAAGTCATGCGCACTGTTGCATTTCCACTATTAATAGAATTACCATTATTTATTATAGGTAGATTTACTTCAGTATTATGAATATTTTCGATTATTTGGAACGCTTATTAACATCATCAGTCTGTAAGTTTTCTGCTAGACCATCTTGACGTGCGAAAGTAGTGGAGGGTAGATGCTGGCCCACCCGGCATCGCCCGGTGAGATACCATTGCATCGGCTTAGGCGGCGTGAAGTTGCTCTTGAGTTATTCTTTGAGTCAACGTTTCGTCGCTGTGCCGATGTTTCCGGTTTATAGAGTGGGAAGAAAAAGCATGATGGAAGTTCTAGGACCAAAATACTCCGGAGGTAAACTCGCACCCGATCGGATCTCCGGGTGGGGGCTGATCCTGTGGCCTCATCAAGCGATATTAACCGAACATCCAATGTCGTCGACAATATACTGGGTTCCCCTGACAACACTCAACGGAGAAATAGTGTGGCACCTACAGTTGCTGACACACTCAAAAACAGCAGCTTCAAAATTGATTTCTGTAATATCAGAGGGCTTAATACCAACATCAATTCAGTCCACCAGCACTTACAATCATCCAAGCCCCATGTGCTCGCACTCACCGAGACAAAGGTCAGATCGTCAACGAACACCGTCAGCTATTTATATCCTGGATACGATTTTCATTTCCGATTTAGACGCAACTTTAGGGTCTGTCTCTTTATCCGAGATTATCTTTGCTGCCAACGAGAGGACACACTTGAACCAGCCGAGTTTGATGTAATGTGGTTTAAAATATCAACGCAGAAAATCACCAAGTTTATCTGCTGCCTTTACCGTCCTCCAAGTGACACACATTACAGAGCACTCTTCTCGTCACTAGCAAACACACTTGACTTCTTGTAAACCAACCATCCTAATGCCGATCTTTGGTGACTTTAACGTCCACAATATCAACTGGCTCAAATACTCAAATACCAACGATGAACAGGGTCGTGAGGCGGAATCTTTTGGGATCAGTTCTGGTCTAACTTAACTCGTGGAAGAACCAACGCGAATTCCAGACCGAGATGGAGATTTTGCCAGTCTTTTAGATCTCTTTTTGACATCCAACCCTGACCTATACACAGTCACCGTTCATCCTCCATTAGGATCTTCCGATCACAAACTTATTTCAACTCTAAGCGAGCTGCCAATTTGTTCTGAACAACCTCCTAAACCTCGTAAAATTTGGTACTACACATCAGCTAGTTGGGAAGACCTAAGGGACCATTTTCGCACTTTTCCTTGGCTGGAAGTATGCTTCTCTTCAGATGATCCATCCGCTTGTGCTCCAGAGGTCTCCGATGTTATTCTTACTGGCATGGAAGCCTTTATTCCTTTCTCCAAGAAGCGCCCTTCTAATGGCAAGCCCTGGTTTAGCAAGAACTGCGAGCGTGCTGTCAGAGCTAAAAATCTAGCTTACCGACAATGGCGTAAAAATCCTACCGATGTGAATCACACCATCTTTGTTACCGCTCGAAACCAGTGTAAGCAAACGATAGATCAAAACAAAGAGGCTTATAACATGAGGATCAAAAATAAACTTCTCGCCAGTCCTTACGGATCTAGGTCCTTTTGGTCAGTCGCTAAGGCCGTCAGTCAAAATTTTACCAAATCAAATATTCCACCGCTAACACGTTCTGACGGCACAATAGCAACCACGGCTGAAGATAAAGCGAACTTACTCGCAGAACTATTTGCTTCACACTCCACGGTGGACTTTCAGGGAAAAACACCCCCGAACATTTCAGCAGTTCGATCGAAAATTACTGATATCGTATTCCATCAGCGTCCTGTCAAACGAATTCTGAAGGGGCTCGATGCCAAAAAAGCTTCTGGTCCAGATGAAATTCCTATTATAGTGCTCAATAAATGCGCCGATGAACTCCCACCATTATTTTGTAGACTATTTAACCTATCCTACAAAAAAGGAATATTTCCATCTTGCTGGAAAAAGGCGCGAGTCCAGCCTATACCAAAGAAAGGCAAGAAAACCCTGCCAAACAACTATCGACCAGTCGCATTGCTTTCAGTTATATCAAAGGTGACGGAGAAAGCTATTAACCAACAACTTCTAAAATACCTAGAAGGCCTTAAAATTATCAGCGACCATCAGTATGGTTTTCGGGTTTGTTCGTCCAAATTAACAGGAGACCTTCTAGCCTATGTCACTCATCTTTGGAGCAACGCACTCGAACATCATGGGGAGTCCCGGGCTATTGCACTGGACATCTCTAAAGCCTTTGACCGTGTCTGGCACGAGGGGCTCCTAAGTAAACTGCGTTCTTATGGTATGCCCGGTCGATTTTGTTCATGGTTGTCTAGCTTCCTCAAGGACCGTTCTCCGCAACTGGCGATTGACGGGTTTCTCTCAGACACCTTCACCATCAATGCTGGTGTTCCCCAAGGGTCCATATTATCCCCCACTCTCTTCTTACTGTATATTAACGACCTTCTAGCGAAAACAGAAAATCCAATATATAGCTTTGCTGACGACAGCACACTTATCTGATTCTCGTCTTTTACTTTAAAATCTCAAACATCGGCTGCTGACGCACATCTTCGCAGACAACATGAGGTATCACGCCTCAATAAAGACCTGGAAGAAATTTTGTTTGGGGTGACAGTAACCAAGTCGAATTTAACGCTCAAAAAACCCAGGCAGCAGTTTTCTCTAAGAAGGTTAACATTGCAGAACCCGATATCGTTATGGCAGGACACGCAATTCCACTGACTTCGTCTATTAATTTGCTGGGTGTCAACCTGGGAGGAAATATGTCTTGGCATAATCACGTTGTGGCAATCGCCAGGGCAGCTTCTCAGAAGCTCGGTATACTTTTCCGTACCAAAAAGTTGTATCCTCAACAACTTTTGACACTCTATAAAGCCCAGATTCGACCATCATTGGAATACTGCTCTCATATCTGGAGTTCTGCACCGAAGCATACCCTTTGGTTGTTGGATTCTATCCAAAGGAGAGCCGTTCGTCTAATCGGCGACCACGAGCTGACTAAGAACCTCGACAGCTTAGAACATCGAAGACAGGTTGGTGATTTGACTCTCTTCTACAGATATTTCCATGGCAACGAACCACTGCCGCCCATCCCTATGTGGTTCAACTTAGTACACCACGAACATCATTGTTTCAGAACTCTTTCATTTGGAGGACGTCATCTTTGTGGAACGGCCTTTCTGAGACCGTGTTTCCAACCGAATATAACCTCCAACAATTCAAGAAAAACGTGAATCGCTTTCTTCGCACACGCACCGCTTCCAAAGCGCCTCAAAGGATTTTTCCTATAGTGCTTGTGCTCGATCATAAAAAAAAAATACCTAAATTTTCATTGAATAAGATAGGTTTTTGTAGTAGTTTGACTATTCTCTTCTTGTCCGCTATCGATTTCACAATATATCCTTCAGCTACTGTCGCCGACTTCCATACACCGTGCCTTTTTAGGCATAGTAGGTCTCCTTCATTTTCTGTTAGAAGTGTCCCTGAACTGCGCTGTATAGAATGACCAGTGTAATATTCAGGATGTTATAATTTTAGAAATTGAGCCATACGTCATGAGACTTTACTAATAGTATTGTGCCAAAGATTTTGTCTGTAATGTTTATCTTTGCGGTATAAAATAAATAGTTTAATAATGTCAGTCGGCCGGTTAGCCAAATATTTTTTTATGACGTTAATCCATTGCAGTTCGACAGTAACAAATCTCCTGGATAATCCATTTTTTAAGTTCAGAATCCTTATCACAATAATCCCATCTCGGATGTTCACATCATCAAGTACCATATTGCAAAGTTTGTCTGTTCTGCAAGCACTGGCTATGCCAATTACCACAATAGCCTAGAATTTTATTATAATAATATATTAAAGCAGAACAAAAAACGAGTATATCTAATAAAATCCATAACTTTTTTGATAAAAATTCATCATTAATGGCTTCATTTAAAAATGTATCAATTTCTTCTTTCGAGAAAACAAGTGATTTATAGGCAACATTTTTCATTTTCAAAAATGCTACTACTTTAAAATACCTACTTCGAAATATCGATATTTTCTTTCAGTGAAAGGGTTCATTTTAACATTGAGTAACTTGCCCATAACGTTATTACCTTATTGTGTTCAGATTTTCCTGACATTTTCAGTAATTTTGACAATTTTTTTTCTTACCATTTCTTTAATTGAGTGTATGCCTTCACATAAAGTCGCTTTGATTCTTCAGACAACAAAACACGGCTCGCACTACCCACTGCCTCTCAGAGCTCAGGAGGGGTACAATTTTCCACTTCTAAATCAATGTCGCTTTGGTGGCTAAGATTCTCAGTCATATTTTAACATTTGATTATAAAACTTTTACTAAAAACCTTCAAAAGGTGGCCATAATTATTTTAGAATAATGACGTCAATAAACCCGAACAAACCCATCAGATTTAATTTTTTTATTTATTGCCTTGACAACTGAGCCCCAAGCTACTTGATATTTCGATATGTTTGAATAATTGGGAAAATGGCTTTTATATCAAAACTTTTTTAAGGCTCTGAAAAAGAGAGAATAAAATAATTACATTAAATAATTCGATTAAAATTAAAATGAGAATTAACATCACAACTTTGGCCATTAAAGAAATTGTTGTTGTTTAGATAAAATAGGTATAGATGAAAAATATGAATTAATAACAAAAACACATTAGGTACATACCATATTATGTGTGTTCATACTGTAAGATATGAAAATATTTTAGTGAAAACACATCGTGTTGACAATTTTTGCCTGCCCTGGCAACATAAAGTTAATAAATTAATATCTAATATGACCCCTTGCATATAATGATATCGATTTTATAATTTTTTTTCTGTCTCTGGCAGAAAAAATTAACTAGCGTGAAATGAAGTTCCTCACTGATTGATTTAAAAATGTGTCTCTATTTTGAGGCATAATATATCATATTCACTTTGAATCAAAAACTTTTGACAAGCTCATATTGAAGGCTTAAGTTTTTTAAACGTAATATATATTACATAATATTATATAGGATCTTCAAATTTTAAGTTTAAAAATACGTTTTATTGCATTGTTTCTCTTATATTACTTTATTTTGACTTTTCACCAACAGTTTTATTAAATTTTAGATTGGAGGTTAAGTGTATATATTTTTTATTATAAGTTGACATCTTAAAAGAATAATGTGAGTGGTATTTTAAACAATTTTAAGTGGCTTTATTATATATTATAATATTATATATAATATATTATACAGGGTGTATAAAGGTTGGGAATAAATTAAACCGTGGATTCCTTAGTCAAAAATAATAGAAATTTTTCATATAAGGATATGCTCTACGGGATTTCGTTTCCAAGTTACAGGGTGTTGAATTTTTCTTAAAAATTTAGTTTTTGTTTAATATCTTTTGAACGCTGGCAGATAACAAAACGAAATTTTAGCAGTAACGTCACTTAATAATGCCCTAGAAGCAGTAAAAAAATTGTCTTCCTGGAATACTCAGTGGCGTGCATACGGATATTGCCGTAGGGTTTTTTAATGAAAAATGTGGTACGCCACTGGTAGAATTAATTTTTTGTTAAAATTTATGAATTTTACTTTTATTCTTAACAAAATTCCCCTCTTGCGTTTTCTTTGCATCTCTTGCCATTTTCCCGTAATTAAACATTTTGCAAATATCAGTTTTCAGCAATTTCAGTACCTAACATTAATAAAATCGAGTACATACGTTATGATCCAGTGTTTACAAAATGGCAGAAACGACATTGAAATTTTTAGATTTTTGAAACACCATACTAATATGTAATTTACAAAAATTAAAATACTAAAAACTTAGAAATTGAAAACAATTATTTTAATAAAGTATGTAAACCAACACAACAAACAAAATTACAAAAGGTGCTGAAAATGTGGCCCCTCAACTTCAATACATTATTCAATGCGTTTTCTCATGGATTGTCTTACTCGTCCAAAAATTCCAGGCATCTCTCAAATTTGCTGATAACCCATTTCAACTCTTTGACGAAGAATCTGTACGCTAGAAATAGGAACGGAATAAACCATGTTTTTTAAGTGCCCCCATAAATAATAATCCAATGGATTAAGGTCGGGTAAACGAGGAGGCCACGCTCTTGGCCCACGACCTATCCATTTATTGTGGTATGTTTCGTTGAGGTATTCTCTAAATTTTCGCCTAAAGTGAGCTGGAGCGCCATCATGCATAAACCACATTCGCTGTCGCGTTTCAATTGGAACTTCTTCTAATAAAGGTGGTAATCCATTTTAAAGGAAATCCAGATATGATAATCCGTCTAATCTATTTGGTAGTACTACAGGACCAATCAAATAATCGCCAATTTTTCCTGCCCAAACATTAATAGAAAATTGTTGCTGGTGCCGGGATTGTATGATTCCATGAGGGTTTTCATCAGCCCATACATGGTTATTATGAAAATTAATTATGCCATCCCTTGTAAATCCAGCTTCGTCGGTAAATAAAACGGATGAGTGAAATGAATGGTTTAAATTGCATTTATTTAAGAACCATGTACAAAATCTAAGACGTGGTGCATAATCCTAGACAGAAAGAGCCTGCACTCGTTGTAGATGGTATGGGTACAATAAATTATCATGTAGGATTCGTTGGACTGTCATATGGCTTACCCTTTCCATTCTTCCAATTCTTCTAGTACTAGATTCAGGATTCCCCTCGACAATCTGAAGGATTCGTTCCTCACGCTGTAGTGTTCTTACGTATTGTGGTCTTCCACTAGAGGTGCAAGGCTTTAATGATCCGGTTACACGTAAGCGAGCGTGAATCCTTGAAAAAGTCTTCCTATTCGGGATGCGTCGATTTGGAAAACGTTCAACATACGGACGTACAGCTAACACAGTATTTCCGTTGGCACGGCCATAAATAAAATGCATATCTGCTAATTCTTCAACTGAGTAATCCATTTTTAATAGGTTTATTACTTAAATTAAAAAGCCTAAGCAAATTGAAATAACTTAACTGACAATGACATTATCAGAAAATATCGTGGTCCAAGGCATGCTCGATTTTGTTCCTATTACCCTCAATTTCCTATGTAACCTGTGGAAAAACTGATATTTGCAAAATGTTTAATTACGGGAAAATGGCAAAAGATACAAAGAAAACGCAAGAGGGGAATTTTGTTTAGACTAAAAGGAAAATTCATAAATTTTAACAAAAAAATAATTCTACCAGTGGCGTACCACATTTTTCATTAAAAAACCCTACGGCAATATCCGTATGCACGCCACTGAGTATCCCAGGAAGACTTTTTTTTACTTCTCCTAGGGCATTATCAAGTGAAGTAACTGCTACAATTTCGTTTTGTTATCTGCCAGCGTTCAAAAGATATTAAACAAAAACTAAATTTTTAAGAAAAATTCAACACCCTGTAACTTGGAAACGAAATCCCGTAGAGCATATCCTTATATGAAAATTTTTAATTATTTTTGACTAAGGAATTCACCGCTTAATTTATTTCCAACCTTTATGTTACACCCTGTATACAGGGTGTTTCATTAAGGTCGAAGAGCGGCCATATCTCGGAAACTACTGGGCATAGAAACTCAGGAACAGAAAAATTATAATAAAAGTGGCCATGAGAAAATTCTGGAAATAATTTTCAAGTTCCGCATTTTACCGCAAGAGGGCGTAAGTGAAAAGTAAATTTTTAAATTTTACATAACTCCGAAAATTCCACATTAAGGTATATGTTTGATAACACCATTTTAAAGCTTTGACAATTATGCATCATTTTGGTCTTATGCTCATTGGCGTACCGACTTTAGTAAGAGTGGGGGAAGCTGTTGAAAGTGTAATCATTTAAATCGCTGTAACTTATAAACGACTTATCCGATTTTAGCAAACTAAATACTGTTTGGAAGAGAAATGTATGCACTTTGACCAATCGTATTTAGTTGTCCATAATAGTTCTCAAAAAAAAATGCTAGAGGGCGCAATTTCCAATAACAATACATTTTTTGATTTTACTCCGAAAAAATAAATCATACGGTATAATTATGATACCATAATCGAGAAGGAGATGAAATTTGCTAGAAAAAATATTAAAACCGCAGCTCGATATCTCCGTTCGTTTCTGGGTTATTGCCAAAACAATAATTTTTAAGACAAATTGCGCCCTCTAGCAACTTTAATAGAAACTATCTTTACATTGGATACGACAATTAAAGGTACTTACCTTTCTCTTCCAAACAAGCTTAAATTTAGTAAAATTGGTTAAGTCGTTTAGAAGTTACAGCGATTTTAATGTTTACAGTTTCACTTGATAAGAGTGGGAGAAGCTATTGAAAGTTTAAACATTAAAATCGCTGTAACTTCTAAACGACTTATCCGATTTTACTAAATTTAAGCTTGTTTGGAAGAACCTTCAATTGTCGTATCTAACGGTACAAGATAGTTTCTAATAAAATTGCTAGAGGGAATTATTGTTTTGGCAATAGCTCAGAAACGAACGGAGATATCAAGCTGCGGTTTTAATATTTTTTATAGCAAATTTCATCTTCTTTTTGATTATGGTATCATAATTATACCGTATGATTTATTTTTTCGGAGTAAAATCAAAAAATGTATTGTTATTGGAAATTGCGCCTTCTAGCATTTTTTTTGCGAACTATTATGGACAACTAAATACGACTGGTCAAAGTGCATACATTTCTCTTCCAAACAGTCTTTAGTTTGCTAAAATCGGATAAGTCGTTTATATGTTACAGCGATTTAAATGATTACACTTTCAACAGCTTCCCCCACTCTTATTAAAGTCGGTACGCCAATGAGCATAAGACCAAAATGATGCATAATATGTCCAAGCTTTAAAATGGTGTTATCAAACATATACCTTAATGTGGAATTTTCGGAGTTATGTAAAATTTAAAAATTTACTTTTCAATTACGCCCTCTTGGGGCAAAATGCGGAACTTGAAAATTATTTCCAGAATTTTCTCATGGCCACTTTAATGATCATTTTTCTTTTCCTGAGTTTCTATGCCCAGTAGTTTCCGAGATATGGCCGCTCTTCGACCTTAATGAAACCCCCTGTAGTATCTAATACTGCATACATGGCTGTTAACTGTCATAAACTAAAATATTTAAAGTATTATGGGATACAGTATAACAAAGTTGAACTTGTAAATTTCTACTACTTATATTTAAAAGAAGTTGACATGATTCTCTAGCTTTGTAGCTTTGTCAGATGTCTGTGATATACCTTATGAAGATTGGAAATAAATAAGGTGTAATAAAATTAGGTTATTGAAGATATAAATAAAAAAAAATGGAAGGGTTACCATAGCGGGATAATTCAACAGATGTTAAGATTTTATAGAATGGATCGAATATAATATGTTTATCAAGTAAATGGTTACCATAGTTTGAGTTGGTTTTGTTTTTAAAAAAACTGTTATAATGTTCCTGTATTATTTTGTTAAAATGGCTACCCGTTAGGCCAATGTATCTTTTAGGACAATCTTTGCATTTTAATTTATAGACGCTCGATTTTTTGGTATTTATCGCTTTTGGTTTTAATGGTTTTAATAAATTTGCCTCAAAAATTATTTGTTTTATAAGACATATTTATATCAAGTCTATTAAGAAAAATATAAATTATTTTGCTAGGTTATCCAAAGAAATTGGCAAATTTAAATTTTTCAGAGTTTTTGCTTCTAGAAAAAAATAAGTCAATAACCTTTTTGTAAGGTTTCTTTTTTAAGATTTGGTTATATCCATTATTTACTGCAATTTGTTTTATAATGTTTAGTTCTTTTTGAAAATTTATTTTATTTTTTAGAGGGAGAGTTACTAGTCTATGGATCATACTGTGAAAAGATGCTAATTTGTATTGTATAAGGTGGCACGAAGAGTTGTATATGACAGTATCCGTATGAGTGGTTTTTACTTTCTCTAGCCCCCTTCACATTTAATGTCATGTCTATGCCTCAATAGCATCGACCAACTATACAAAACACCACGAATTATCTCGTATTATGCTACGTTACTTAAAAAAAAATCATTTGTGTAAGTAATTTGGTTTCAGTACTTGTTTAGATATCTCTTCTATATTGGGTAATTGATATCTCGTGTTGAGTGACATATTATTTCATTTTAGCCTAAAAAAAGTTATTGGTGCATTTTAGATTTTTGGCCTTACAGTCTCCACTAGCATAATAGCTATTTATACAATAAGTTGCGAAATGAGTGTCTTTTAGGCACGCGACGTGAAATTGTCCAACGAGGCAAAGCCGAGTTGGACAACACGTCAAAGTGACTAAAAGACATTGTTTCGTAACGAATTGTATACAATATTTTTTCTACCGAGGTTTTATAATAAAAAACTTAATTTTACTAACGTTTTATTACCTATGTTTCATTGACACTTGCCAAAAAATATTAAATTATACCTAGTCTGGGGTTACGTTTTAATTGTAAATAATTACTTGCATTACTTTTAAGCACGTTGCTCCTGGTAACGTGCTTAAAAGGTTTTTAAGCACGCCGCGCTTAAAAGGAGGTTATTAAAAAACCATAATGACAATCAAAAAGAGGTTATTATAAAACGTCAGTAGAAAAATTATTTACCGCACTTATGGTAGCATTGTTTTCCATTACAATACTTTGCCAGGAGCCCAAATAGACAACAACAAAAACTTATGGTCAAATTAAGATTTTCATGTTACCTTTAGGAAATAAAGGTTTATTATTTTTCTCTTTAACAACCATTTTACTATCTCTGTAGCCACCGTTATTATCCATATTTCTTTATTTACATTTCTACATTGTTTCCTAGTAACTCCCTACATTTCTTCAGTCACCTTGTTTCCAAGTTCTATTTTAATTTCTTTATTAAGCCTAATAATTTTTCGACAAGTTCGTTATCTGAACATTTCTTTTCTCTTCCTGTACCCAGGAACATCGGATTAAATCTTTGAAACTGTTTAACTTCTTTATGCCTTTTTTCTTCTGAAACTTTTTTCAATTTTTCCTGCTGTTCTTTATCGTGATTTGTATAATGATGGTATATGTTTGAAGGTGGTAGACAATGAAGTAATATCAAAAAAATTACCCTGTTCCATTGTCTTTATTTTGTTACTTAACACAACGTTTCGGTTAGTTAGTATCTCTAACCGTTTTCAAGTGTAAACTAAATTATAATTCTAAGGTTACTGTCATAAATACTATCCATGTGCAATGAAGCTTGATGACTCCGCCTACGTGGAGTGTGAAGTTTGAGCTGTTGGTTTCGGACAAGAAGAGGCTTCCAGATATTGGGGATATCTATACTTGGTTTACTAAATATATGTGTATTTTGATTCATTTTGGAACATATTAATAGGATAAGAAGATCCATTAAATTTACCATGGAAACAGAAAAACATTCCACTCTACCTTTTCTCGATTTTCTCGTCAAATGAAGTGCTGGTAACATAAAAACTTCAATATACAGGAAACCCACTCACACCAGGCAATACGTTAATCACGGATCGAATCATTCGAACTCTTTATCACAGAGCATCCAACATTTGCAACAATCCGGAAGACCTAAATATTGAAATTTCAAACATCAAAAAAGATTTAAAACAAAATGGTTACCCTGAAACCTTTGTAACTAATACTATCTCAAAACTTAAAAATCGCGAAGTAAAAACTAATACAGAAACGAAAGAGGAGCAAGCGTTTCTTACAATACCTTATGTCAAGGGGATTTCTGAAAAGATTAGAAGGATAACCAAAAACTATAAATCTTCAAATCCGGAAATACGCTTAGAAGCTTTCTAATAAAAGTAAAACCTCCCCATAATGAAAACACAAAAAATTGTATCTATCAAATCCATTGCGAGTGTGGCGAATCGTACATTGGAGAAACTAAAAGACCTCTTCCCGTACGAGTTAAAAAACATCTAAAGCATACTCAAAGAGGTAAAACTTCGAGATCAGGTATAGCGGAACATGTATGGACCAAGCAACATAATATAATACCTATACAGTGGTCAGAAGCCAAGGTTTTGGACACAGAATATCACTGGAGAAAACGAAAATTCAAGGAAGCAGCTTTCATGAATCAAAATACACATATATTTAGTAAACCAAGTATAGATATTCCCAATATCTGGAAGCCTCTTCTTGTCCGAAACCAATAGCTCAAACTTCACACTCCAATAAGCACGTAGGCGGAGTCATCAAGCTTCATTGCACATGGATAGTATTTAAGATAGTAGCCTTAGATTTATAATTTAGTTTACACTTTTGAAAACGGTTAGAGATACTAACTAAATGAAACACTGTGTTAAGTAACAAAATAAAGACAATGGAAGTCCGACAAGGTAATTTTTTTGAAGATGGTATATTATGTAAAAAAAGCACTCTTTACTTATATTTTACAAGTAATTCCTTCAAATATTTCAAACGTTTATATCCGTATTCATCAAGTCAGTTAATACTTCACTTTCAATACCACTCTTCTTAAAAACAATTCCGAAACCAGTAAGAAGTTTATTTGCAATTTCAGCAGCGCACCTGCGATTCACTAAGAGAATTTTAAAGTGAATAAGAGTCACAGATAGGAAACAGGGATATCGTTTCAATGTTGCCGAATGTCATCATCTGTGATTGCTCCTGATAGGGCACGTGATTCGAATATTTTACTTTCAAGTTCTAAAAGGAAATGCATGGTTATATTATATGTCCGTAAATACGAATATGGAATGAATTATTTATGAAGATCGACTGTAAACCGAGATATTTTAAAACCTACTTTGTAACTGTACGGAAAGTAATACTCTAAAATATGAACTCAAAAAGAAATTTACATTTGAAGTAAGGAAACCTGATAGGTAAGTATTTATAAGTATCTTATTTATATCTATCTTATGTTTTGATTTCTGAAAGAAATTTTAGTTTGTCTGTTACTGAATTTATAATATTTATATAAATCTATTTATATGTATATAATTTATAATATTTGTATGTAAAGTAAAAAGTAAGAACCGGGTGCTCAAATAAGCGAGAACGTCAGCGTTATCTTGGAAACCATTTCGTACAGCGTTCGGAAAAATGTTAGAAGGATGATGGGTGAGAGAAACGACTGGAAATCATTTTTAGGTTTCTTAGATGTCCGCTAACTAAGAAAACGATAAGTTATAATAATAATAATAATAATAATAATAATAATAATAATAATAATATACATTTATTGTTATAATCCATTATTTTACATTGTTACAATTATTGTGTAGGAAATATTGCAAATTGAGTGGACAACAATAGGCCTTGGTACGGCGGCCATCTAGATTAAATCCAGATACTGTTCAGGCCCTAATTTATATTGAATAATTAAATATCTAACTAAAACTAGTAAAATAATTTAAATTTGAGAAGCGCTAATAGTTCAATTAATATTATATAAGAGAAATATTGCTTGTTCAAAGGGAAAAGGCATGGGAGGGGGAAGAGAAGGGGTGTAAACTGATAATATGATATCAATGCAGAAAATAAAGCCATCCACTACTGTGATTGTAGTAGGCGTTTTTTTACTTTGTTTTTGAATGATAATGTAGACTTATCTGTATTAAAACAATCAATGGCGTTAACGGTAAAGGCGATGTTATACGTAAAGGACTTTTTAAAACTTTCTTTGCGATGGCGGGGAATTGTAAGAAGATGCTTTCTGCGCAGAGCCAAGTTATGAACATCTGTTCGAAACGTAATTTTATTATATAAGTAAAGGGGCAGTTTAGATTTAAGTAATTTAAAATAAAATGTAGTAATGTGTAATTTAAATCTGTTATACATACTAAGCCATCCTGACATAGCCAGGTAAGCGCAAATTTGAGAAGCAAATTTCTTCGTTTAACACCATAAATTAGTCTCAAACACGAATTCTGAACTTTTTGAATCCGAGAACGGTCCGCAGCATCCAAGCAAGGCATGTAAACTCCACCACGGTAGACAAACTGTGACAATACCAAAGAATCACATAAGAGTTTCCTGGTTTCTTGGGAGAGACAATGTCGGTTACCATATATAAGCTTGAGGTTACCATAAGCAATTCTCAATTTGGCAGTAACGTGCTCTTTAAAACGCAAATTGGAATCAAGCAATAGTCCCAAGCTCTTACATGTATTAGAGAAGGGTAAAGTTAAGTTATTCAATTTTAGATTCATATTACTTTTAAGTAGGCTAACTTGATTTTCGTTTCCAAATAAAAGAACTGACGATTTGCCAGGATTAAGTTTGAGATGATGATCCCCAGCTAGTTCATAGAAAGTACTTAAATCCGTGTTAATTAGATCCTCCGCTACATGTAAGTCTTGTTCTTGAAATGAGTAATATAATTGAACATCGTCAGCGTAAACGTGATAGCCGCAATGCCGGAGGTAACTAAAAAATTTTGAAGTATAGATGATGTACAACAAAGGTCCCAGAATACTACCCTGCGGAACTCCCAATCAAACATTTAAGAAAGTTGAGTGCTGTTGATTATACACAACCTGCGTTGGGTCCCTCCTGACAGAAACGAGTTTAAAAAATTACTGGCGTTTTCCGAAAAACCAACATAATGAAGTATTGCCAGAAGGATCCCATGGTTTAGCTTATCAAAAGCCTTACTAAAATCCAGCAACACCAACGCACTTACCTTATTTTCATCGGTTGCTCTGAGAATATCATCGGTCAGGTCCATCAAGGCACTTTCACAGCTATAGCCGGGCCTAAACCCTGATTGTTTAACGGGTAAAGTATTATTTTGATTTAAAAAATTTACCATTTGTGTGTTCATGATCCTTTCGAGCACCTTTGACAGCGTGGGAAGAATGCTAATTGAACGAAGGTGGTTAAGCTCAGTTGGGTTATTTATTTTTGCCAGGGGAATAACCTGGGCCCGTTTCCACAATGCCGGAAAATGAGAATTCAAAATACAATCAGTTATGATGTGAGTAATATAAGAAATAATATAAGGACAACATAGTTGGATCAAAGTAATGTTAATGTTGTCGTTTTCAGTTGCTTTAGTTTTTATATTCTTTATTATATTAAATATTTCGTTATCAGTAGTTAAAGTGAAATTTAAAGGATCAGTTGTATTTATCGTGTTGTTATTATAAAAGTTCAGAAGTTCCCGCTTTGGAGCAATGCCGTGATCCACAAGGTTGACAAAAAAGTTATTTATTTCGTCAACACTGCCTAAATGATCAGGTAAAATGGATTTTTTATTTTTTATAATATTAAGTTTTTTAGTTCACCCCACTTTTCCCTAGCAATACAGTTCTGAAATTTTGTTCTTAGATAAACCTTTTTTTCTAATCTTATTGCAGCTGTCGTATAGTTACGCAATTGTTTATAATAATCGTAGTGTGCGGGAAGTTTCGTTTGCTTATATTTTTTTAACGCTTTATGTCTCAATTTTTGTAAAAGCTTTATATTTTCTGTTATCCAGGGCGAATATTTAAAATTACAATTTTTGCGAAATTGTTTTAAAGGTGCATGCTTATCAAACAGCCCCAAAATATTCTCATTTAAAAAGGTAAGCTTATCATTAATATTTTGCATATAAAAAATATTATTTAGGGGTAACTGCTCTAAGTCTCTTTGAAACTCGTCAATATTAATACGTACCTTTACATAAACTAAAAAATGATTTGCTGTGTTAGAGTCGTGCACCCCGACCTCTGCAATTTCCTGGTTCTCTTTAATATGCCTAGTTATGCGGTAATAATAATATAAATGTTATAATCTAGACCTATTTATAAACTACTTTGGTTTAGCACTTACTTCTCCAGTTTTCCAAATAAAGGGATGGGGAAAGACAAACTTTTTTTTGGAAAAAATTAATCAACTTTGGGTAATGACAACGAAAACTTGATGTCGTTTATAAAATATTCAATGGTTTTATCATTTGGATTACAATATAATATGTGAATCGGTTATTTCAGAAACAAGCTAAGTCTCATTTGGGCCATTTGAAGTTATCTATTCTTTCGGTTGCTTTTGAAGGTAACGCATCATTTGTTGCAGAAAAAAATAAGTTTAACAATTCGTATCGATTTGGCGACACGACGCAGCAAAATTGGTGTTTATTGTTGAAAAAACCTAAGTCTCTTACCTTTGATTTTATTTGGTGCCACATATTATTATGCTCTATGCAGTTAAATATACAATAATACGGTGAAAGACGTAAAACAGTATGACCCATCTGTTCTGTCAAGTCCTGGACATAGGTTGTTTCTGAAAAAAGTCACTAGGTATGTGCCATTTCTAACGTTCTAACCTTATTTGTTTATTTTCCATTTATGTTGCAGTAATAAACTGTTTTCTAATTAAAAAGTATTTAAAATTGGTTATTATGGAGATATACCAGGATCAGTGGCGCACCGAGGAAAGTGATTTGGGGGTAAGAACCACTCATAGTGCCTGGTGAATAGCAAATTTGAAGGTGCATAATATACTAAATTAACATAAATTAAGTACGACTGAAAATTCAGAAAATTATATTTCTTCAATGTAACTTCTGTAGAAAGGTTTTATCTGGGATTTAGGTTTGAAAATATTAATGGTATGGTCAAAGAATAATGCACTAATAGGAGGCGAAAGAAAGCCTTTTCGCGATAACAAAATTTATATGCGCATGCGCGAAATTGACGTTTCTCTGGTGGTATTTCAATCAAATTTGCTGTGTCAGAATCTGTCAGATTCTACCGTCAATCGTGTTTTGGCTACGAAAAAACCTAAGTGTGAGTGTCAGAAAGTTATTTAAAAGTGTTATATACAGGGTGTTTCATCAAGGGTGGCCACTGGCCATATCTCGGAAACTACTAAGCATAGAAACTTGATAAAAAAAACTATGATTAAGCATAGCAAGGGGGCACATTTGAAATTTAATTTTTAAAATTTTAAATTTCTCCAAAAATTCCCTCATTAATAAGCTTAGACAATTCTGCATCATTTTGGTTTAAGGCTCATTGGCGTACCGATCTTGATAAGAGTGGGAGAAGCTATTGAATGTGTTATCATTAAAATCGCTGTAACTTCTAAACCAGTTCGATTTTACTAAATTTAAGCTTGTCTGGAAGAGATAGGTAAGTACCTTTAATAGTCGTATCCAATGGTACACAATAGCTTGTAATAAAATTGCTAGAGTGCGAAATTTGTAATAATAACATTTTTTTTTTACTTTATCTAGGTTTAGGACTAGTCCAAATTATGTAAAAGACAAAATGTTGAACTTGTTTAAAGGCCAATGGGCAATAACAACAGCATTAAAATAATGTTTTTTTAATCCGTCACTGATTTCTTTTCGTAAAATACCTATTAGCTTGCAACAATAATAAATATTGACCCCAAATTTACATTTTGGTAATTGGTGTAAAAAGGCAAGACGATATACTTTGAGATATACCTACTATACCAAATAGTTAACTAACGAACAGCATAATAATATAGAATTACTACCTCGTTATATATACGAACAATAAAACAAAACAATAATAAATATTGCTATTGAATGTGTAATCATTAAAATCGCTGTAACTTCTAAACCAGATCGATTTTACTAAATTTAAGCTTGTCTGGAAGAGATAGGTAAGTACCTTTAATAGTCGTATCCAATGGTACACAATAGCTTGTAATAAAATTGCTAGAGTGCGAAATTTGTAATAATAACATTTTTTTTTTCGCTTTATCTAGGTTTAGGACTAGTCCAAACTATGTAAAAGACAAAATGTTGAACTTGCTTAAAGGCCAATGGGCAATAACAACAGCATTAAAATAATGTTTTTTTAATCCGTCACTGATTTCTTTTCGTAAAATACCTATTAGCTTGCAACAATAATAAATATTGACCACAAATTTACATTTTGGTAATTGGTGTAAAAAAGCAAGACGATATACTTTGGGATATACCTACTATACCAAATAGTTAACTAACGAACAGCATAATAATATAGAATTACTACCTCGTTATATATACGAACAATAAAACAAAACAATAATAAATATTGCTATTGAATGTGTAATCATTAAAATCGCTGTAACTTCTAAACCAGATCGATTTTACTAAATTTAAGCTTGTCTGGAAGAGATAGGTAAGTACCTTTAATAGTCGTATCCAATGGTACACAATAGATTGTAATAAAATTGCTAGAGTGCGAAATTTGTAATAATAACATTTTTTTTTCACTTTATCTAGGTTTAGGACTAGTCCAAATTATGTAAAAGACAAAATGTTGAACTTGTTTAAAGGCCAATGGGCAATAACAACAGCATTTAAATAATGTTTTTTAATCCGTCACTGATTTCTTTTCGTAAAATACATATTAGCTTGCAACAATAATAAATATTGACCCCAAATTTACATTTTGGTAATTGGTGTAAAAAGGCAAGACGATATACTTGAATAAATCCCTACTATACCAAAAAGTTAACTAACGAACAGCATAATAATATAGAATTACTACCTCGTTATATATACGAACAATAAAACAAAACAATAATAAATATTGCTATTGAATGTGTAATCATTAAAATCGCTGTAACTTCTAAACCAGATCGATTTTACTAAATTTAAGCTTGTCTGGAAGAGATAGGTAAGTACCTTTAATAGTCGTATCCAATGGTACACAATAGCTTGTAATAAAATTGCTAGAGTGCGAAATTTGTAATAATAACATTTTTTTTTCACTTTATCTAGGTTTAGGACTAGTCCAAATTATGTAAAAGACAAAATGTTGAACTTGTTTAAAGGCCAATGGGCAGTAACAACAGCATTTAAATAATGTTTTTTAATCCGTCACTGATTTCTTTTCGTAAAATACATATTAGCTTGCAACAATAATAAATATTGACCCCAAATTTACATTTTGGTAATTGGTGTAAAAAGGCAAGACGATATACTTGGATAAATCCCTACTATACCAAAAAGTTAACTAACGAACAGCATAATAATATAGAATTACTACCTCGTTATATATACGAACAATAAAACAAAACAATAATAAATATAAGCCAATTATTGTATAAATATATTTCGGTAAAATATTCCTATTGGAATTAAAAATAGTTTTATACAACATAAAGATTATACCAAATATAAAACGCTTTATTTGGGGTAATAATTCAATTATTTGTTCATATTAAAAATTTATTTACCAGTGTGCAACAGACTTCTAATTTGCAATGAGTTGGGAAAACTTCGACCTATCAAAACGTGTTTAACGGTGTTTATTTTATTTGCTCCGCTCCGCGGGTTGTTGTAGTTGCTTGAGCTTTTTTCTGTGTGTGGTGTGTGTAAGTGTCAAGTATAAATTGCCTTATTTGTGTTGTTTTTTTTTAGTTAAATAAATACTTTTGTAATGTTCACATATTTTTACTTGCAATACTTTGAAATATATACAGCGACATATATTTGATTTACTATACAGTAAGTCCCATAAGTAATGTCTAAATTCATTTAAAATTCAGCGGTGAGTTTTTTGAAAAAACGCTTCTACCCGTCGATTTTTATTTTTTAAAGTGTTTTTTTTTATGGTAATTTCATGTATACAGGGTAGCTCAAAAATAAGTTACGACTATCAACTTCATTTTTTCAAATAAAAACATATATTTTTTATTTCATTTTTGAATTTTGCATTGAATTCTAAGCATGTTTCATGTACCATGTCCTATACATAAACTCAATAGTTATTGAAAAAATTAGGATTGAACATATCTATAAGTAAGACCTGTTTATTAAAAAAAAACACAACAAAATCAAATTAAATGTTGAAAATGTGCGCCATTTACGGCTTGACAATATCCAAGACAATCAATAAACTCTCTTTGCACGTTTCCAACCATTTTCGGAGTTATGATACGCACTTCTCTTCGGATCCTCTTTTTCAACTCCTGCATATTGTTTGGCCAGTTAACAAATACTTTTGATTTGAGGTAACCCCACAAAAAAAGTCCAGCAGAGTTAGGTCTGGCGACCTAACAGGCCATTCGATAGGTCCTCTCATTCCTATCCACTGATTGGGAAAGGTTTTATCCAAAAATGTGCGCACAGTGGCAGCATAGTGCGGAGGAGCACCATCTTGTTGGAATATCAGTTCTTCGTCAGGGGAGTCTGGATCCAATTGATTCGGGAATAAAGCCACTAATGCTGGAATTAATTCAAGTTGGAGAAATTCGAGATATTCTTGTCCAGTTAAAGACTGTTCAAAGAAAAATGTACCAATTACTCTTTCGCGTACGATTCCACACCAAACATTTATTTTTTTAGGGTACTGGCTGTGAACCTCTATCATCCAATGCGGATTTTCTGTTGCCCAATATCGACAATTTTGTCTGTTCACATTACCATTCAAATAGAACGTAGCTTCATCCGAAAAAATAATATTTTTTACTAAATTATTATCTAGATTGCACATATTTTGCATGCGTTCGCAAACTCATTTCGCCTATCGAAATCATCTTCAAATAACTAATGCACTAGAATAACTTTGTATGGGTGATATTTGTGCTTTTAAACTACTCGGTGAACAACAGATTTCGGCATGTCATTGTGTAAATCGGCCCCAATGTGCGACAGGGGAGTACGTGGATTTTCTTCCAAGGAAAGCAAAACGTCAAGTTGTTCATTTTCATCTCGAGTAGGAAGACCAGATTTAGGCAAATCTCTAACATGACCAAATTCTCTAAACTTAGCCTCTATTCTACTCACCATCTTTTCACATATGGGAGGATGATCAGGATGGATTTCATTAAATAATTGGGCTGTTTCTATTTGAGTACGTGTTTTATCACCAAACCCAACCATGCATAGAATTTCAATTTTTTCCCGTTCCGTTAACTTCACCATTATTGTAAAAATTTGAAATAAAATTGTCATAAAGTTTCTATGGAAATAAACGGTGACAGTGACAGACAGTACTCTTACTTATTAGGGAGCGCAAAATGCCATATTGCCAAAAGATTTGATAGATCGTTGGATTCCCTAAATGATATGTTCAATCCTAATTTTTTCAATAACTGTTGAGTTTATGTATAGGACATGGTACATGAAACATGCTTAGAATTCAATGCAAAATTCAAAAATTAAATAAAAAATATATGTTTTTATTTGAAAAAATGAAGTTGATGGTCGTAACTTATTTTTGAGCTACCTCGTATACATAAAATTACCGCAAAAAAAAACACATTAAAAAATAAAACTCGACGGGTACGAGCGTTTTTTCAAAAAACTTACTGCTGAATTTTAAATGAATTTAGACATTACTTCTGGGACTCACTGTATATATTTTGTATCGAAATTGAAATTTTGGTATGTTATGATCTGAGTTTTAGTATTTAAATTATATTATTTATTAATTTTTTTTCGTTTAAGCTTTTAACCGTTGTAGGAAGCGCATTATAAAGCTCAATTTTAAACAAATTCTTTATAGATTTACTAAGTCTGTACCTATTTGGCCGCATAAAGTAAACCGACCTTGTGCAATACTGGCGAATGTCGGAGTTGAAAGTTACTATTATTTTTATGGATTTTAAGTAATTTTTTAATATATATTTCTTACACTATAACAGGAAATAATCGTTAAAACAACCTATCCTCTGTGGCTGTGTTCATATTCTTCCGAACTGAATAAAAGCAGTGACGGCAAAAGGATTTTTGATCATAAATTTGAATTTTGAATAACTGCTTAGTCATTCATTATTTAAAAATTTACATTTTCAGGCAGTGCTTTACACAATGAGATATTAATAGAATTATTCTTGACCTTCTTGTAGCAAAAGATATTTTTTTTTTAGGTCTAATTAAATCAGAACCTCTGGTTGGTTGGTTGGTTGGTTGGTTGGTTAAAGGCGGGGGTCGGGTTCGACGTGTGGCCAAGCTTCTTACACTGCAGCCTTCTGGCTTATTGTGCGCCCCAGTCTTGTTAGAAAAAGTTTGTTTCTTCTATGAGGTCCAGTCGTTTTCTTCCAAGTTTGTCATGCCGAATGTTTCCGAAGATTTTGAATCTTTTCCAGGTTAGCGCTTCGCAGCTGTATATGATATAAGGGGCGGTTTCATCCTCTTCACCGCAAAGTCTACATTTAATTGGTCCATTATAGACTCCCATTCGTTAAAGGTGTTTTCTTAAGTGACAATGGCCTGTTAGTAGGCCGGTCACTTGTTTTAACTGGGTGGGCGTCAAGAGCAGCATTCCAGCTGATCAGAACCTCTAGTTGAGTAATTTTGAAAATTTTAATTTAAGGAAAAACTATTATTGTTATTATGAATTTCGAGCAGTTGATAGAATATAAATAGGAAAGGTAAAGGCATAATTCCAAATTTTTAAAAAGGGGCTGACAGTGGTCAAGGTAACCAGTATCAGCAATTACACGAACAGCTTTTTTCTGGTGTCTAAAAGCTTTAATGGCTGACGAAGAATTACCCCACAATACACCATAACTCAAATGAGAATGAAAAAGCTCGAAATAAACAGTTAAAAGGGAAGATGGCTTTTTTTTGAATTTTTTATTCAGCGCAGGACAAAGGTAGAGGATGCTACTTTTTTGGTAAGACTATAAACATGTGCAGACCAGTTTATTCGATCATCCAGTGTGATTGCCAGTAATTTAGCAGATTTACCACAGGTTACAGTGTTATCGGTCGAAAAAATAATACGCTGTGTTTTTGCGAGGTAAAGCTGTAGGTCATTATTTGTAAACCAGTCGTGGGCTCCTAATTCTAAAGATGACATGCTCGGCGGTATGCTTTGAATATCTTTATCCATGCATGTTATAAAAATTATTCATTTTGCTTTACAAGATATAGTAGTAATATGTTTTATTTAGCAAAAAGCTACAATTAAATATTTTTTAATGCATTGTTTTAACACATTTTTATAGATTTATTTTTAAATTTTAAAACGCAACCTTCTATTAACAAAAACAGACAGAAAAGTTAAACATTTTGTAAATTGTATCAAATATTACGTATCATTTTGTTTTTTAATTAAATGTAATTTTAAAGTTTTTTTAAAGTTTTAATGATTTTTGGGATTTTCCAAATTATTATATTCTATCAAACTTTTATAAAAAATAGATTTATAAGCTAGTGTTTTAGACACTATATCCACATAAAAATTTTGGTTAGTTCTTGTTTTATAATTATGATGGTCATAATTAAAAATCAAAAACAATCAGACAATAAATTATTTTAAATTTTATGTATAAAGATAAATACTAAATAGAAAATTAAATTTCTGACATTCAACCAATCCAAATTTTTCAACATTAATTTTTGTATATTTGTCACAATTTAAAATAATCCGCAGTGCCTTATTTTGGAAAATTTGTAATTTATTATCAAAGATTTAGGAGCAAAATTTGGTATTTTATTTGCACTTTTATCATACTGATTGTTGCTAGTTTTATTTATCGGCTATTTATCCATTCAATCAAAATTTAAGCAACAAGTGAAATTCCAGAAACGATTGCACATGTTTTAAAGCCAAAAAATGAATTTTGTAAAATGCGTCTTTTTTTACCTGGTAAGAAATAATAACTTTTTTGGGTTTTAAAACATACAATCATATCCAAAATGTTACTTGGTTCTCAATGAAGAGATAAGTACTCGATAAATTTACTAAAAAATTAATATTGGGAATGCGCAAGTGACTGGCCTTTACTCTTAAATGTGAAAAAGTAAAATTTTAATAATCGATAAATAGTATAAAAACGTTTTTATTTAACAATTAAACAATTTTATACCGGTAATAAACATGGATTATACTCATTTTCAACTATTGTGTATACGGGTAGATATAAGTTTTATAGTCGCTATGAAACAAATCTTCAGAGTTACAAGCAGTGTCATATAAACATAATTTATTTATGCTTATGCACTGGTTCCAACTATATCTGGTATATACTGCCCTGTTAAGGTAAAGGGCAGTAAGTAACATTTTTGTCAAAAATGAGATATTCATGTTGCATGCCTAAGCAGTAACTGCCCTAGGTCCACACAGGGTTTGAAGCCGATTAATAATCAACTTATGCCAGAATCACATATAGCAAAAGGCAGTAACTAACAATATGACTCTTAATGTTATGGTAACAGGCAGTAACTTAACAACTTATTGCTGTTTGACTATACAATTAATTAATATATAAATTTAAATGTGACGGTAAACAGCAGTATTTACTTGTTTACTTAGTTACTGCCTTTTGCTGGAATATTACTTCAAAAAATAGCAACTTGATATTATACTAGTGTTAAGCCAAACAGCAGTAGGTAGCTGATGAATTTTCATCAAAAATCAAAGTTACGGAATTTTCCGTTTTGTGAAAAAATAAGACATATTTAGTAACGTTCTTTAATACCATTTTACTGAAAATCCAATAAAAAATAAATTGTGTAGAAGAAAATAAACTAAATTGACAATAACTTAAAATCATTGTTTTGCACTTACTGCCCTTTACCTTAACAGGGCAGTATAACTGTGCACGTATTGCTGTCTCAAATTGTATTAAATATTGTTATAATGATCATAAGTTCTTAAAAAGGTTACCTATAGTGCATTTTCATCAGTGTAAAATACGAATTGTGAGTCGTTAAACAAAGCGGTCATAAATACAAGAAATAAGTGCGTGTCAAATACACACGAATTGCGAATAGACGAAAGAAGTAAGTGTCACATACACACAAATTGCGAATAGACAAAAGAAGTAAGTGTCACATACACACGAATTGTAAATCGTCACAAGAAGTAAATGTCACTTATACACACACATTGTCAATCGCCATAAATCGCATAAAATGATGAATCGTTAAAAGAAGTGATATACCGGGGGTACAACTAAACAGGGACGCAGGCTGTATCTCTGAAACTGTTTATCGTAAAGACATAGATGGAGCTATTAATTGGAGTTAACACATTGAATATATTAAACAAAAAATAGTTGCAACAGTGGGGATTTTGAAAAAAACTTAGTTTTTTGACTCCAAATTATAGGTTACGTCCTATTTATTTTGCTATTATTCACTCTCATTTACAATATTTAACTTTAATATGGAGATCAACTTTTCAAAATTTGCTTAACCCTTTACAATTTTACAAAATAAAGCAATTAAAAATATAATATATTGCTTGGATAGACTTATAAATAGAATTTAAAATATATAAACATTTTAGTATTATGTCAATAGGGAACTTTCCAATTTTTTTTTTAATAATATGATTTAGTTAGGCCTAAAAAAATATTCCCCAATTATTACTCCTTAAAAATCAGTAATAACTTGGTAAAAATTCTTTAAAGTTTCGCCCGTGTCAAAAGCATTGCAAACGACCTTTTAAGAGCGCTAAGCCCGATGACGTCAGGAAGTATGACTTTTCCGTCATCCGTCATCCTGACCGGTGGCCGAGCTACCGAGTTTGCATTTGGATTGCCGTGTATTATTGTTATTGTATTGTTATTTTAAGGTGGAATTCTCAACGTTGTTCAATTTATTGCCAACATTTAACCTATTTCGTGGATGTCACACACGAATTCTACTTCTTGACGTCACGACCCGTTTTTACCCGCTTGGGATAATTTGAATTTTGGGGCATTTTTAAACCTTGCTAGCGGTCTTTTGGGACGAAATATTATGTTGTTTTTTTTTTCTGCCATATGTTTTATGACAATATATACTTATGATTTATAGAATTTTTTCCCAATTTAAAATTTTTGTCAAGTTCCCTATTAAGGATATTCACTTAATGCAAAATATTGTTTTTGTTCACCAACTTATATCAAAAAATAAACATTCAAATATAAAGATCAATAACCGACGTGACGTACATGATCATTTAACTAGAACGGTTTTCAATATTGATCTATCTTTAATACACACTAGGGCAGGTCAGAGCTCCATTTATTATTAAGTTATGAAATTTTACAACGAAATACCCTAAGAATTAAAATTTTTTATATATTTAACGTTTTAAAATGATAACTAAGAAAATACTTATAAAAGGAGAAGCTAAATTTTAAACTAAAAAATATTTAACGTGCACTTATTTTATGATTAATTTTTATTTTCAAAATTATTTATAAATGATATCTAAACAATATTATTAGTTATATTATTTTATTAAAAGAAATAATAATTGAATAATTTTATACATATTTAAATATTTTTTTTATTTTTATTGAATATTAATATTTTAAGTATTATTTTGACTTACCTTGTATTTTAATTAGTTATATTTAATAATTATATTTTTAGATGTTGTTACTAATAGATAATCCCGCATAAACAAATGTTTTTGGGATTTTATTTGGAATAAATAAAATAAAATACAATAAATCATTTATTATTTTTGTTATATATTATAATTTAAATTTATAGAACATTAAAGAAGTACTAATGCTATTTTAGCTTTGTAGAAGACACAATAGTATGGTATTTGTAAATTCTTGTCTACAAATACCGTATTAAATCGTCAGTTTATTATTGTGAAGGTAATTTTTATATTATATTTTCCATATCTCCGGTTTAAATTAAGATATTGATGGTTTGCGGTTTTTATAAATTTTTTTCTCATTTATTGTTCTTTTTGCTATAGTTAAAATATATAAATCATTTTTTATAAAATTTTTGTTAAAAATGAAATTGTTGATTTTGCTCAATAGCGCCCTCTAGCTGTCGCAACGGAATTATGACGGCTTCGTTTTTTATAAAATTGACAAAACAAAATTGTCAATTCAAATCAAGTTTTGAAAATCCAAAGCAAAGTTGTGAATATTTTTCCATTTACATTTGTCCCCTCCTACCCCCTTAAATAAAAAGGTAGAGAAAAAACTCAAAAACAAAAATTATTCAGAATTTTCATTAGACTGAAAAAATGCCACCTTTGATAGATGTTTACTATGAGGATTATTGAGAAAATCTCGCTTCTTGTTTGGTCACTATGTTACGCCGCCTGAAAATCGTTAACTGGTTGGCATCACATTAAAGATACGAATTGTGAATTATTGGGAAATAATAATAACTTGAAATTGCAAATTTTAGGTATAAGAATATTGCTTAGTTAAGTGTGAATTCCCAAGTTAAATAATTATCAAATTAATGCGCCAGAACCTTAATAAATATTTTGAAGAAGTAGTTCATACTCAAAGTGGAGTTAAATGATATAGAAAAAAGAAAAGCACAAAGTCTTTCTCCACAATTTTTTATTAGAATAACTAGGCGAACCTAGAATAATTCATAATAATAAATTCAATTCGACATGTTTCGAGTGTAGAAACACTCATTGTCAGGAAAACAAAGTGAAAGGTACAATGCTGATATATGTTGTTAGCAATAGAGAAAATAATAGTGGGATTGAGCCGTAATGGAGCTTTCAATGGTGTACAAAAGGTGTAAAAATTGAATAGTCAAAAGACCGACAATCAAGACTTTAGCATACTGGAAAGTCAAGGGTTAGTGTAAAGGCCCTGTCTTGGGTAGAAAAATGAAGAGAGCAAAAGAAAAATTAGGGAGTTTTAACAGACTTTGTGAAAATCATTTATTAAGTAGTGAATAAATCTTAAGATTTGTCATAGTGAAAGTATTAAAATAAGAGGGAAAGAAAAAGAAAAAAAAATTGTTTTTCATAGAAGTCAAAGCATCTTTACCTAGAAACTAAACCTGGGTGGAAAGTTTTCGGTTCGCCACCCTGTATTATGTTACTTGCAATATTAAAACATTTCCAGCAAAAATAACTGGCTTTTAATCAATGGTTATGAACGTTGATACAATTTTACAGTTTTTTTTATTAACAAATCTATAATTATTCTGCCAAAATTTAGTTTTAAAAATAAATCTCCAAATCACAGCGTACTTGATTTCCAATCTCGCAAAACTCGACCGCAATTCACTGAGAGAATTTTAAAGAGAAAGAAAGTCACTGCAGGGAGAAAAGTCCGATTTTCCACAGAAATGTTTCCGTCGCACATCATAATCTACGGATAGGTCCAGGCTGTGTGCTGAATATTTAATTTTAACCAAGCTGTCTATTAGCAAAAGTATAATTCGAAGCTTATACAAATTAGGTATTGGTTCTTTAATTAGGAGAAAATAATAGTTATTAGATTTTAATTTATTTCAGCGTACGAAAACATATAGGGTGTTTCATTAAGGGTGGCCACCGGCCATATTTCGGAAACTACTAGGCATAGAAACTTGAAAAAAAATTATGATTAAAGCGGTCATGAGAAAACTGGAAATTATTTTTAAGTACCGCATTTCGCCGTAAGGGGCACAATTAAAAATTAATTTTTAAAATTCAAAATTTCTCCGAAAATTCCCATATTCAGGTAAAGTGTATACGATCTAAGTTGAGACAGACAAAAAAAAACTAAAAAAAATTTGATGACAGACTTGTCAAGTTCACGTAGACTATCTTCGAACATCTGTATAGGGAGCGATCAGTACAAATTTTGTTATATTTGTATTGTAGTGTGTGATGCAATAAATTGATCGTACCCCAAATATTTACGTTGTCTCAACTGACTTCGTATGAAGTATATATCTTTAGTTACATCATTAGAAAGACTAGACAATTCTGCATCATTTTGGTTTAAGGCGCATTGGCGTACCGACCTTGATAAGAGTGGAGGAAGATATTGAAAGTGTAATTATTTAAATCGCTGTAACTTCTAAACGACTTATCCGATTTTACTAAATTTAAGTTTGTTTGGAAGAGGAAGGTGAGTACCTTTAATAGTCGTATCCAATGGTACACAATAGCTTGTAATAAAATTGCTAGAGTGCGAAATTTGTAATAATAACATTTTTTTTTTACTTTATCTAGGTTTAGGACTAGTCCAAATTATGTAAAAGACAAAATGTTGAACTTGTTTAAAGGCCAATGGGCAATAACAACAGCATTAAAATAATGTTTTTTTAATCCGTCACTGATTTCTTTTCGTAAAATACCTATTAATTGTCGTATCCGACGCTACACGAAAGTTTCTAATAAAATTGCTAGAGGGCGCAATTTGTAATACAAATAGTTTTTTTGATTTTATCCCGAAAATTCAAATCATACGGTATAACTATGACATCATAATCGGAAAGTGGATTAAATTTACAAAAAAAAATGTGAAGACCGCAGTTCGATATCTTTGTTCGTTTCAGAGTTATTGTCCAAATAATAATTTTTAACATTTTAATCGAAGAAATTATTGTTTTTGTAAAGTCGCCACAGTGGATCTTTTCCCGTGCGTCATCAATCAACGATCAGGACTCAACGTGGTTAATAACTCTGCATCCTTATTTATTACAGTAACAAGTTTGAATAAAAGCATAAAAGAACGTCTCCAAGATTCGGCAATAATATAACGTTCTAGACAAGAATAAAACTATAAACGTCAATTAATTACTTTTTTTATTTGTTTAGTTGACTACCGTTGTATTTTAGAACGTCATTGTCAACCTTATTTTGATCTGCCGATCTAATTCGTATTTTGTAAATTTGTGCGCCTTAAAACTGTTCCTTTTTCTAAAAATAGTTCTTTCTAGAGCTAATTATACCCACCATCTGTTTTGGCGGTAAGTATTTATGGATTTTTATAATACCCAATTTATTTGTTTAAAAATATTCTAACCGTGAAAGTTTTTTGAAAAGTTTACGGCAGTGGCTAAATTCCCTTAAATGAAAGGATGTCAAAAATTTGACTCTTGCGATTTTAATAGTGAATAAATTTTTTTAGATTTTAAGCTTTAAAAATAGTATTAAATGTATTAACATTTGTTTGTCAATTTCTTTTAGAATGCCGGGCAAAACTTAAAATAAATAATAATTTTTCGGGATATTATGTAGGTACGTCAAACGGTAGGCAGGCACGTCCATTTTATGAACTTAGACTTAGTTTTGACTTTTTTCGTCTCGTAATTTTGATTTGATTCTTACGATTTTGATGACGTGAAAGTGATGACGCACGGGAAAAGAACCACTGTGGCGACTTTAGGTCCATAGGTGTAGGTTGGATTAGTAGTAATAAGTTTTCATTTGTCATTTTCCATGCCTCTCTTTACACTTTATCTAGGCTTTGGACTAGTCCAGATTATGTGAATGACAAAATTTGGAGCGTGTTGAAAGGCCAACGGGTAATAACAACAGCATTAAAATAATCATGGAAAACTTTTTAACGAAACAATTGAAAAACTTATTGGCCCCATCAGTCCATAAAATCCAAGAAAGGAATTGAGGACTTTTATTACACATCTCTTTTAGCCAATAGCAATAGTCGAGCCGCTTACCAAAATTAGTTTCCGATAGGGCCTCACGTAAATCTACATGAAAGGGATGCAGCTTTAAATTTCTTATAATTCGGAACACTGAAGTAACACTACGTCTACCTAGGTCTACATGAAAGGGATGCAGCTTTAAATTTCTTATAATTCGGAACACTGAAGTAACACTACGTCTACCTAGGTCTACGGAAACTTCTCGTGAACTTAAATGCGGATTCGCTTCCACGTACGCAATAACGTTTATAATATAACTGGGTTTTATAAATCCCGTTGATGATCGATCCTGACAAGTGATTTGTCTTTGAGCCCTGTTTCCTTCTGCCAAACTGAGCCTCACTGATGAGCCGTAATAACGGCGAAACGCGTCTGGGGATGGGTTTGGCGGAAGGAAACAGACAAAACTTTTTCGAGTTTATAATATTGTCTTCATTCCTTACCGGATGTCTTCTGATACGAACTGAAATAGGTTGTACACTTCTGGTATGGTGCCTTCGTTCAGGATATCTGGCAGCATATTCTCGTTCGGGAATAGGGGCACTTTGAAAACATTCAAAATATATCGTAAGCCTCGGAATTGGTATAAGCCATTTTTGGGATTTTAACGTAATCAATGATTTTAAGGGTTAGTTGTATTTAGCGAATAGTAGTGTGTTCACCTGCTCTTTACATCCCATAAATACGATCTCTTATGGTATGTTTATGAATTTTGTGAAGGTATCGACCACGGAATGACAAAATAGCGATTATTGCGATTCTTAAAATGTACATTATTCTCTATCCCCTTCTCATTAATTCATTGGATTGTTGAACACGAAACTCCCAAAGCATCAAAAACTCTCTAAAACAGATAGGTATTTATAAAAACATTGCCATATATTTTTCATTGTTTTATTCTTTATATTTTCATAATTCCTGCTTTAATATAATATCTACTTACCTTGTAAACTGCGTTAAAGGTAAAGTAAATTAAGGGTAAAAGCATAATTAGATTATGTTTTTTATTCTTCACTGTTAAAAAATCTGTCATATACAAAATCTCTCTGATGGAATGATTTGGCAGCAGCAGATTTTCCATTGCTTCTTAAGTTTTTTTGTAAGTACATTATTTCTAGTGTTTGTTTGAAGGTTGTAGACAATGATGTATCTTGAGTAATAGATGTGTTTTGGACTTCCATTGCCTTTAGTTTTTCATACCACAACGTTTCAACTGGTAAGTATCTCCAGTGGTCTTCAGGTGAATACTAAACAAGTTACAAAGCTACGAGCCCATTTATACTACCTAGGGGGGCGGAGCTAGTGACGTATGGTCGGGTGCAGTCGTGAGTCATCTGCTTACGTCACCATGATTGTAATAATCATGATTATAATCCCGCTCCCCGCCCCCCTAGGTAGTATAAATAGGCTCGTAGCTTTGTAACTTGTTTAGTATTCACCTGAAGACGACTGGAGATACTTACCAGTTGAAACGTTGTGATATGAAAAACTAAAGGCAATGGAAGTTCAAAACACATCTATTACTCAAGAAACATTATTTCTATATTTTTTGCATTATTTAAAATTTTTAAATTTATGACCATAATAAAAATTAGTATTTATGTATATTATCACATAATTTTGCTGGGGGGGGCCCAAATGTTTACCGCCGCCACTGGGTAAAAGAGTCTTTTCGGCATTACTTTATCTTTGAAAATAATCAATAAATTTTAAAATTAATGCTTGTTCTTTTTCACAATACCGTGACATTTTTAAAATAATCTATCTCACCTAGTTGTTCATCTGAATGTTAGAAAGATAGTCACTAGTTGTGACATAATGATTAGCGGTCATTGAACATACTTTATGTAACTTTATCCTATGTCAACCTTAGTTTATTTTACAGAGAAAATTGGCAAATTAGAAAAAAAAGAATGACCTTCTTATAGGGCACATGTTTAATTTCTATTTTATAAACAATATACCCACCTACAATTCCATGGTGAATTCTTCAGGTCGGGCTCTCCTACTATCAGTGGATACGCGTTATATCTTCTTGTAATGCGTTATAAAAAATATATCCCCCAAATTAAAAAGTAATATTGAAATGTTGTATTGCTCTTTATTAAAAAATAATGAGCAAATTTTTTTCTGGCACCGCCAAATCAGTTTATTATGGCGAGTAATATCGATTGGTTAGTAAAACCGGGGCACTGATACATTATGCAGATGTTCTATATATAGGACCTCTTTTCTCTGCACTAAAAGCTTATTTTGCTTAACGTTTCATATCTCGATAATGGGGGGTTTTCTTCGCAGATTAAAAAGAGCCGACCGGAGTGGTTATATTTTTAATACTTGATTTCAAAGCCTTTTACATTAAAAGCTATAACTACAATATTATTGTTAAAGAATATAAGTTTTCCCATAATATGTCATCAATGATATAAAAATTGTTTAATTGATTTAACCATCATTGTTTTAGTCCATAGGAGTCAAACTAACAACATTTATTAGTCAACTAATAATAACAGTAATACAACAAAAAATATTTCAGACCAAAAAAAGCACGAAAACATCTAATAACAACAAAGTAAAAGAATTTGAAATCTAGTAGAAAACTCTAGACAAAACGTCTCTAGAAAACAAAAAATAAATCTTTCGTTGGTTGCTTTTATGGTTGCTTTTAGAACTTTTTCAGCTTGAAACTGTTGATAATAATTGTGCTCCAAAGATGTGTGATTGGTTGGTCGATTTTTCGATAAAACTAAAAAGTAACGACATAATAGTGTGACCAGTAAAGTCCGCATCATATGGGATTTTTTTTTTAATAGTTTTATTCGAAATTTGACTTTGGCATCAAGTTCTGCTTCGATCGAGATGAAAATTAAGCAAAAAAATAGTTTGTGCCAAATTTTAATTTGTTCCAAAAAATAATTCAAAAGTGGAGTTATTTCTGAAAATATCGAAAAAGTTATTAGAAAAAGTTTTTCTAAAAGCAGTTTCTAGCCCACATAAAAAATTTCAGCTGTATAAGATAATTTTGATTTTTTACCCACCATTAAAATTTATTTTCCACTTAATGAACACTTTACTGATGACACTGTGTTCTTTTTTGTCTTAATATTTAGGTGTATTACTTTCAGACACAAACTACGTTTTAAAAAATACTTATTTTATGTAGTTACCTTATACAGTGTCAAAAACAAATAAACTTTGCATCACATGCGACCAAATTTTAATAGCCCAATTTGGATTCTAGAAAAACATGCACACATTTAATATGGCGCTACTTTAAAGAAAATGTATCTGAAATAAAGCATTGTCAAAACTAAGAAGGTTGGTTGTATTAAGTCTTATTTTGCAAAAGTGGTGCAATTTACAAAATATGGGTAAAAAATCAAAATGATCTTATGCAGCTGAAATTTTGCATGTGTGCAACTGTTTCTTATAACTTTTTTAAATATTTTCAGAAATAACCCCACTTTTAAATTATTTTTTGGAAAAAATTAATATTTGACAGATAATGCGAATCGCGTGACTACAATTTTTTTGCCTAATTTTAATCTCGATCGAAGCAGAACTTGATGCCAAAGTCAAATTTCGAATAAAGCCATTAATAAAAAAAATTCCATATGATGCGGACTTTACTGGTCACACTGTATATTGATCAAAAAACGGAATAACGAATCACTTTAATTACATAACTGTTTAATTTACCCACATCATCCACTCTCAATTTTTGATGTATTTGTCGCATACGTGGATTTTATCTATTTGACATGTCAAGCGTGGTATTTAGTATTTATCCTACTCATTTTTAAGTTTATTTTTCATTAAAAAAACATTTGTTTGAGTATTAATTGGGCACACATCAGTAGGGCTGGGCAAAAATTCGATATATCGATATTTGTATCAATATATCGATAAACGATATTTAAAAAATAAATCGATATATTATCGATATTATCAATATTTATCGATATTATTGATATTATCGATATTATTGATATATCGACTATATCGATATTCGATTGAAATTTTAATATCTTCCTTATAACACATTTAAGGACCAATATTTAATTCAATATTTTTTCTTTATGTTTTTATAATTAGAGTCTCCCCTTGAAATGAAGGTTCGGAGTTTTACAGGGCACATAAGAAAATATAGATATACAGTGTCACCAGTAAAGTCCGCATTATATGGGATTTTTTTTTATTAATAGCTTTATTCAAAATTTGACTTTGGCATCAAGTTCTGCTTTGATCGAAATGAAAATTCAGCAAAAAAATAGTAGTCACGTGATTTACATTATCTGTCAAATTTTAATTTTTTCCAAAAAATAATTTAAAAGTGGGGTGTTTTTTGAAAATATCGAAAAAGTTATAAGAAAAAGTTTTTTTTTAATGCAGTTTATAGCCCACATGCAAAATTTCAGCTGCATAAGATAATTTTGATTTTAACCTACCAATATTTTGTAAATTGCACCACTTTAGCAAAATAAGACTCAACGCGACCTACATAAAACTTCTTAGTTTTGACAATGCTTTATTTCAGATACATTTTCTTTAAAGTAGCGCCATAATAAATGTGTATTTTTCTACAAAATCAAAATTGGGCTATTAAAATTTGGTCGCATGTGATGCAAAGTTTATTTGTTTTTGACCCTGTATTAGGTAACTTCATAAAATAAGTATTTTTGAAAACGTAGTTTGTGTCTGAAAGTAATACACCCCTAATATTAAAACAAAAAAGGACACAGCGTCTTCAGTAAAGTGTTTTTTAAGTGGAAAATAAATTTTAGTTTAATAACGTAAAGTTTATCTATTTTCAACGATTTAATTTAAAACCCCTATATTATAATTTATTATTAAGCTATGCCATAATAACGTTTTTGTAGAAAAACACACATTTAATATGGCGTTACTTTAAAGAAAATGTATCTGAAATAAAGCCTTGTCAAAACTGAGAAGTTTTATGTAGGTTGCGCTGAGTCTTATTTTGCAAAAGTGGTGCAATTTACAAAATTTAGGTAAAAAATCACAATTATTTTATGCAGCTGAAATTTTGCATGTGGGCTAGAAACTGCATTAGAAAAACTTGTTGTAATAACTTTTTTTGAATTATTTTTTGGAAAAAATTAAAATTTGACAGATTATGCGAATCACGTGACTACTATTTTTTTGCTTAATTTTCATCTCGATCGATGCAGAACTTATGCCTAAGTCAAATTTTGAATAAAGCTATTAATAAAAAAAATCCCATATGATGCGGACTTTACTGGTGACACTGTATTTATAATATAATATTTTTATGTTTTATCGATAATATATATTATGGATATATCGAAAAACCATATTTAAAAAATAAAATATCGATATATCGATATTTGTCGATATTATCGATATTTTTTAAATATCGATATTCGATATTGAAATTTCAATATCGCCCAGCCCTACACATCACCTTATTCAAGGGGTTGCGTTTTTTAATGCATAACATGCATACACGCCATACACATCGGTAACATCCGATGCACTCGTGTTTCGATTAATTAAACTGTAGACGAATAAAACCAAAACTCGCACTCTAGTTAGGCGATAATAAACTGCGGGATTGAATATTCTGTTTTGTCGATATTCAGATCTGGCATGAATGATAAAATTTTGCAACTACGGCAATACTTTTTAGAAATAGTATTTGATAAACGGCAACGTTTTGATCAGGTGATTTTATCTTTATTAGTTGGGTAATTTTAAAGAAAGTTAGCTTACGGAGAAGACTTCTATGTAAAGTTTATCAATGGTTTCAAAATTATTGAAATAATAGAACTAGTCAACTAGTGAAAATCAGTATAATTGTTCAAAATATAATTAAAAATATAATTTATAAGTTCCTCATCATTTCCGTGTTTGGAAAAAATTTTACTCAAGGTCAAAGGTCAAAAAAATGAGTTTTTCGCGATTTTCAGCAAAACGGTAAGTTTTATCATAAAAATACTTCTGACAAAAATTGTAGAGCATAAAATTATCTAAAAAAATGTATCAATACTTTTTCCTACGAGCCACCGTTTCTGAGATATAACGATTCAAAAAGTTTTAAAAGTTGTTATCGTCAAAATGGAAAATGCGTCTTTACCCGGTTTGAATGGTTTTGTTGAACGTTTAACAAATAACCATATTATTATGGATTACTCTAAATCTCAAATTTCATTTTTACCATTTATTCACCAACCAGCCAGTAACTATAATACTATCTATACGACTTTACTTTGTGCATTAGAGAATGCAAAACGGTATGACCACACTGTATCCATCGTGACTTTCGACCAGCCCCTGTATGCCAAAGCTCGAGAAATGGTATCAGCATCAGCCACACCTGAGGGCTCTGAAGTATCAAAAATTATCATCAGACTCGCAGGATTTTATCCACTGATGTCTTTTCTGGGAGCAATTGGTCATATTATGCAAGGAAGCGGCACGACATAAGTACTCACAGAGATCTATGCGGTAAAATCATTAGAAAAAATAACGTGTGCATATTATGACGATAACAACTTTTTGAATCGTTATATCTCAGAACCGGTGGCTCGTAGGAAAAAAAGTATTGATACATATTTTATAGATAATTTTATGATTTACAATTTTTGTCTAGGCTATTTTTATGATAAAACGTACCGTTTTGCTGAAAATCGCGAAAAACAAATTTTTTTGACCTTTGACCTTGAGTAAAATTTCTTCCAAATACAGGAATGATGGGGATCTTATAAATTTTATTTATAATTAAATTTTGAACAATTTTACTGATTTTCAGCTTGTTGTTAATTTATGTACCTTCAGTATGATTTTTTGGTCTAGATTGACCGGACTAAACAAAATTTGGTAATATATTTTCAAAAAAAAATTAAATAACATAAGAGTAGAGTCAACTTTTCCTAAAAACAGTGCATCATTGGGTGGGGCGCTTTGTGGTATACTTTTCGTATATCGAGCACCCCACGCTTTTATCACAATAGTACTAATGTTTATCGTTCATTATTATTTTCTGCCTATATTAAGAATTTCAAGAATTATTTTAAACTATATTTATTTTCCGCTTTTTAGTTTGATTAATTATTAAAGTGTGTTTTTAGGTTTTTTTAACTATATTTATTTTTCATTTTTTAGTTATTGTTAAGAAAAAAGTTTTTTTTTTAGTAGAGATAGTCATAGAGAGGTCCGGAGTAGAGATGGAATACTGTCACTAACTTAACAATGACTTTTTGAAATGGCTAGATTTAATGCAGTGGATCCCCTGTTTTTTTAATGGCTAGATTCAAAGCATTAGATCCACAAACCCGAACAAACCTGCTCGGCCAACGGACCAACTGATAGCGAAAGAATGTACCAACACTATTAAGCCGAGTGCTCGAGCCGGAAAGTAGGTAGATAGTATACGCATGCGCATACGGTGAGCTCTATCTCTCTCACTCTCATAGATAGGATATGTAAGGAAATGATTTAATTCCGGCGATCCTGATCAGGATAATGAGATAAACTTATCAAATTATTGTATTGTCAGCGGTTCTTGATAAATCTACAAAATTTAAATTAAATCTGACCGTTTAAAGTGGGTCAAAATCGGGTTCAAAGAAGTCGGTTACGTGTTAAAAAAAATAGAATAGAAGAAGAATAATAAATTTGCATTCTCAATGTCGAAAAAGACTAGAGTGGTAAAATAGTGGAGCTTAAAGTAAATAGTGTTATAATAGTGCTACAGTGGTGCTTACGAAAAAGAGTCAACACTGATGTAAATACCACTTAAGTGGTACCACCGACAACACTGATTTCTGTCCATAAAATATGGACAGCAGACAAATGACCCCCTCTCTTTATTGTACCATGCTCTTTAACACAGGGATAGCCTCGCAATGCGTTGTCTACGCCGGCCACACGCCTATTGCGGGCATCTAGACATAGTATTTATTCTTTTGTTCCTCTTAGTTCTGCCATAGATGCGTATCTTTTAAGGTCACTTTCAAGTTGTCAACTATACGTTGTAAATCTCCCAAACGCGAAAAAAATACAGTCTTATTTAAATCAGCCCCGGTGCGTAAAAATAATGCACCTTGTTTAATTAATTAAACTATCAGTTTTAATTGTATTCAACACATCCTCAAATTTTATGATTCCAAAAAAAAATCATTACGGTTGGTTTGGTCTGGTGTTTTCAATTTTAAAATGAAATTTAAACAAGGGTTGTTTTTTATTGTTTTTATTTATGGATAATCGTTTTCCAAATTTATTGTTTATCTTTATTTATGGGTTTTTATGGTGTTGTCGTGGGTATGTAAAGTAAGTAAAGTTATTTTAGAAAATTTTTCAATTAAAATTAAAGAATGGATTACAAATTTGTAAAGGAAAAAAGGAGTTTATGAATTGTAATAAAGAGAGATTTTGGAACTCTTATTTTAGCCTTCCGTTATCGTTATCCTTATTCTGAGCATGCGCAGTACTAAAACGAGGCAGCGATTCCTTTATTATTGATAACGAGCTTCGTTAATTACGGAGATATAAGGAAGGCTATTGTTATGGTTATTCTTATTTTGCTTAATTTGCCATGTTGCCAATACTTTCCCATATAATCTAATAAGAATATATTTCGGACACGATCATTTTTCGGAAAACACTTAAAAAAATTGAAATAACTTTATAACTGTAGTTTAGATAAAACCGAACAGAAAAGGTTTTTTTTATACATAATTCTAAATTTTACTTTATGTAAATCATAAAATAACGCTGCGGTAAGAAATGTAATTATATTTTTTTGTAAACGACTTGGCAACAACTCAGGAATCCAAATTACATTTTTGTACCTTTTCGTCCTTTTCCATTATTGATTGACCCATGTCATGACTTTGATTGTTTAAAAATAAATTGTTTAGAAATAAAAAAAGGTTTTGTTTGCATCTGTCAAATTATTTATTTTTAAGACGTTCAAAATATATTCTTCTAATTGTCACCGTAATCGTTATCGTTAATAAAATTAACCATAACACTGTGTTTTACTGTTGTTATTTTAAGCGTTCCAAAATCTCTCTAATGGCGATCGTTACATTCTTATCTCCCAATGAAAGACAATTTATTTTGTCAAATTTCCACTTTTATTGAAAAACTTTTTCTTTACACGACGCGTTTCGCTACATTGTAGCTTCTTTGGGTGTATGGTGCTAACTAATTTTATTTCAGTAGGTACAATAACAAAATGATCTAGATACTTAGATACTCAATTCAGGTGCATACATTACAAGATTAATTATTTAACTATATGTTCTTAACACTGTTTAGGTATTGTAAACTTAAATATTATTGTCGGTATAATATATCTTAATCTTATGGGAAATTCAAAGAACCCTATTTAGATTATTGACACAGATTTAGCAAAGGGGAACTATTTAGTTCTAATTGGTCTTTTAATAATGCCGGAATTTTTTAATCGATTTATTTCTAAACTTTCCAAAAGATTAACTTTTTGACCCTTGTTTTCCATATATAACATTTTTTAAATTTTTTATCAAAATTATGTTGTTCTTGTGATCATTCAATCATTCCGGTGCATTATTAAACGATCAATTAGAACTAAATAGTTCCCCTTTGATTAATCTGTGTCAATAATCTAAATAGGGTTCTTAGGATTTCCCATATCGATGGTTAAGGTGCAAAACCTCGTAAGTCGGTTTTTTTTCCATTTAACCTTTTATTCGATAAACGCTTAGAAAAAAATATATTCTTTAAGCTTACAAAATCTCATAAGTCCATTATTAATTTTACGGACCCCTGGCGCCATCTGCCAAAACCTCGTAAAATTAATTTGCCAGACAGTACTTAAATTCAGAAATCTCTTAATTCGACTTACGAGGTTTTGATAGGTACTAGAGTTACCTAGTTTTCCAAGTTTTCCAAGTTTAAATATTTAAAGTTAAAACCTCGTAAGTAGATTTTCTTAATTAACAAAAATTTTCAAAAAGTATGTATATTATTGTATATCCCCAGAAAATGGTTCAGCAAATCATCTAATTTTGTTTAAAATACTTTTTCAAATTTCTCAATTCGTTTTTCGCTTCTCCTGTAAAATTTATAAAAATTGACTTACGAGGTTTTGCACTTTAACCATCGATATGATAAAGATGTATTATACAGACAATAACATTTAAGTTTACATTACCTAAACAGTGTTAAGAACATATAATTAAATAATTAAGCTTCTAATGTGTATACCTGAATTGAGTAATTAAGTATCTAGACCATTTTGTTATTGTACTGAAATAAAATTAGTTAGCACCATACACCCGAAGAAGCTGCAATGTAGCGAAGCGCGCCGTGTTAAGAAAAAGTTTTTTAATAAAAGTGGAAATTTGACAAAATAAATTGTCTTTCATTGAGTTATAATGAATTTCCATCAAGTAAAGGCGACGATTCAAACATTCTTATATAATAAATACTACAGGTATATGCCGATAAAAATTCAATTTTACATTGATTCTTGACGTCCAAAATGGTAGATATCATTTGAAACGTTAACTCTTTCAGTAAAGGTGCAAAATTTCCGCCTAATCTTGATAAATGGAATAAAAATAAATTTTTATAATTTTCATTGGAACAGGAATTTTGAACCCCTGCAACCATAATTTTATCGAAAAATATTACATATTATGCTAAAAACTTTGATAGGTAATTAATGATAAGTGGAACGTTCTGAACTCACAATTTAATGCACAATCCAAATATGAAATTGAAATGGGGTCTGCCCATTTAAAAAAAAAAAAAAATATGGCGTCGATTTCCGGTATTTTCGGAAGTGTGACCATTTTATAAATATTTTATTTAGAATTGCAGCAATCGATTATGGACGCTATCAAATTTCATATCGATCAGATTTCGCGAAATATAAAATTTTCTAACGAACGTACTACTTGCAATGACCCTTTATATTATATTTTTTCTTAGTGACAATATTAGAGGATGATATTGACCTTGGTTTTATAGGCTATATATTTGAAAAAATATTTATTTTAATTTACCTACCTATTTATGAGACGTCCAAAGACCGAATCTGAAACAAAACATTTATTAATTCATAATATTAAATTCATCCCATTAAAAAAAAAATCATTATTATTATTTTACCTATTTTTGTTTCAAAGTAAAGAATCAAAGTGTGACGAAGAAACCGAAATATGTTCTGTTAATTTTTTGCACATTTTCAAGTATTTAAATAAATTTAAAGAAAAATAAAATACAATGCTTAAAAACTACTAATTTAAAACTTAGGTTAGGTAAGGCTAAATTACGCAATCACGTTATCGCGTCTTGCAACTGAAAAATTTAAAAATGTTACAGTATGTGATGTAAATATTAATATTTTACTATGAATATCGGTACAAGTTTAATAAGTACTCTAGCAAATAAATAATAGGTACCATTTTGTATAACTGTAAAAGAAACTAACTTTTTTTGTTGCCATCGATGCACAAAGCGCCTGCGCATCTTTCCTTCGCAGTAAAAAAAAATATTTTTTCGGTGCGAAAAAATATAATTTTTTTACGGCTAGAAACATGTATTGATATTTTCGTGTAAATTTTTCCAAAACATTTTTTATTAACATTGTTTATAATAAAATTAATATTTTCGATTTTTCGTTCCTCCCAATAACACAGCATTTCCGGATACGGTTTTTACCTTCTTTATGTTATACCATTTACGAAAACGAAAGTATACACTTTCCCATATTGTATTTTTGATTTAGCGGGCAAAAGATTTGATACAACGATCTTCGGCACATTCGTTATTTCTTAAGGTATCTCACTATCGCTATCAGACATTGAGGAAATATTGTAAATTACTCGACAGGAAAAACGATAGGTTTGGCAATCAATAACTTTCAAACAATTATTGTAGGTTTATATGGCAACCAGAACAGATGTAAAAAAAATAACTTAAAAGCTATGAATTTTAATTTTAATTTTTTGTTCTAAACACGATAAATAGTTAACGAGAGTAGTCTAATATCCATAAAATTAATAAAATAGTTAATAACAAACAGTTTTACGAAAAATGTTGTTTGTATTTTGCGCGCAAAAGTGTTTTTATTATTATCAAGTCCATTATCAAATTAGATTAAGTGTAAATATCACCTTACTCCTCCAGCGAACGTGTCTAGTCATCTACCTAAAACTTGTTTTTCCTTTCAATGGAATATTTAAGGACAACCTGTACATATCGTGACAGGGCCTTAAAACAATGTAAAGGAAATGCGTTGGAATGAGAAATCAAATGCCAATAGATCGCTCTTTACACTTCATTAGCAAGCCAACGATGCGGAAAGTATTGAAAGATTACTACAACCAACCCAGTTTACTCCTAAAATAAAAGGGATGTTTTTCATGGTTTTTGTATTTGCTTATTGTATAGCATCGTCAAATAAGTAAAACAAAAATTAATATATTTTTTTCTAGTCTTATCAAATAGATATTCCCAATGATCGCTCTATGAAGTACATCATACGGGGTGTGAAGTTAAAGAAACAATTCGTATGCTATACGCTGAGAGAAAACTCTATGGGCCGTAGCCGGAAATCCATTGGTGGTAGCAAAAAATCTGCATTAAATAGGCACCGAAGAACAACTCTGTTGCAGCTACTATTTATAGGTTTAATTTTTTGAAATAACTTCTTAACCTCAAAATGGTTTTGCTACTCAAAGACCACTCTATTACCCTAAAAGAATATATATGATGCAGTGGTAAAAATTATATATTTATAAAAAAATATGATTTTGTGATTAATTGAGATCATGTAGTTAAAAAGTATTGCTTTTTATTCCTAAAAATTGTCTAACTATAAAAAAAAATTAAATTATTAGAAAATATTGTGACATATCGGACAAGTGTGTAACTATTTTTTATATTGGAATACACAGGGATCTAAGTATAATGGATACCCTGGGATGAGTACACCACGACTGCCGTTTCGTCCTTGTTGGGACTCGACGGGCAGCCCTAACCGAAGCAATTCCAAGTACGGATGGTAAAATGTACTAAAAGCCACTTTGCAAAATCAAAGCGGCCATCAATACAACGTAGCGCTATCCCAGCGGAATTAACTCCAATATAAAAGGCAGTCACACTGGAAATAATCGACAGGTAGATAACTAAATAAACCACGAAGTACATCACAATCCAGTATAGGGAACGCTATTTGCGTTTTCACCGAAAACATCTGCCATTTTGCAGACCAGAAAACAGATCCATGCTGGCACCCACTAGAATGCGCGCAATCCGTTTAAGTTTTGAGCCATAAAAATGTTTAGAAGATGATATAGTGTCCGCGAAAATAATTATTAAAAAATATTGTGGCATATCGGACAAGTGTGTAACTATTTATTATATTGGAATACACAGGGATTCAAGTTTAATGGATACCCTGGGGCGGGTAGACCACGACGGCCGTTTCGTTCTTGTTAGGACTCTACGGGCAGCCATAACCCAAGCAATTCCAAGAACGACGGTAAGATGTACTAAAAGCCTTTTTGCAAAATGAAAGCGGCCATTAATACACCGTAGCGCAAGCGTTGATCTGTTTTCTGGTCTGCAAAATGGCAGATGTTTTCGGTGAAAACGCAAATAGCGTTCTCTATACTGGATTGTGATATACTTCGTGGTTTATCTTTTGATTATTACCAGTGTGACTGCCTTTTATATTGGAGTTAACTCCGCTGGAATGGCACTACGGTGTATTGATGGCAGCTTTGATTTTGCAAAGAGGCTTTTAGTACATTTTACCGTCGTTCTTGGAATTGCTGGTTATGGCTGCCTGTAGAGTCCTAACAAGGACAAAATGGCCGTCGTGGTCTACCTACCCCAGGGTATCCATTAAACTTGGATCCCTGTGTATTCCAATTTAAAAAATAGTTACACACTTATCCGATATGCCACAATATTTTCTATTAATTATTTTCGCGCACACTAGGTATATTATCTTCTAATTATTATTAAATTGTGTTTTACTTTTAACTAAAGTCAACTTATCATAATACGATATTATCGCTCACACCTTTTGATGTGTATTGTAATCACGAAAAAAAATTGAGATATAATCAGATGTCGTCGTTTTTGGGTCCCTAGATCACGAAAAACATGTTTCCAATTTTCGTCGGCCTTGGAAGTAAAAAGGAAATACTAAATTTTTGCTCATGATGTAACATGAGATTGTTTCAGTAGTTTAGTTGAAAGATAAATATTTCAAAAGTTATTCTTACTAAAATTTTTGTTCTCAGATTTTCGGATATAGCTTCATTATCTTGAAATAAATAAAATGACATGTCACAGGAAATTTAAGTCCCTTAACAGGCTGTTATCCGTTGTTTCAAATGTTATTATTTACGTAATTCTATTGCTTGTTAGTGTAGACTTACGAGTAAATATACATATGTTATTAACCTTCCCGAGTTTATATATTCCATTTTTAAAATTAAACCAAACAGTATTGAAAAATAAGCTAATATTTTAAAATTTTAATCTGTAGTAAATTGTCATGGAAACTCCTGCAATAAACATTAAATTTATCTTTTATTTTTACACACCGAAACGGCACGAAATTATAAGTCAGTCAGTCCATTATAATAATAAAACGAGAATAAAATCCGAAAAAATGATAAGAAAAGGCAGAAAAATAAATTTACGGGGCGTGGTGTAACACATGACAAATGCCAGTATTTTACAGAACGAGAAATAAAAGAAATGAGAATTGTCTAATACTTTTATTCCGCCCTATTTTTGGTGCTTCCCCACCCTTATTCCATCCAAAATTATTGGTTACTATTAAAAAAAGAATTATTTTGCTGAACTAAAAAACATTTAGGTGGATTTAATTTTTTTGTTTTAATTGGCTCTTGTATTTAAATAATTTAGATCGTCTCCAAAGCACACGGTCAATATATTGATCAGTATAGGATCGTCAATATTATTGTCAAACCCCTTATTAATATTATTACCACTGCACACCTTAACTATTATTGACAATATTTCAGTCAATATTTATGTTCAGTAGGTATCATTTAGTTTTCTTATCGTGTCTGCTCCTACGTTGGTTTGATGTTTATATTGCGGAGGGGTTGAAATAATAAAAAATAAGAGGAAAATAGCATGTTCAACTATTTTACTACTCTTAGGAATAAAATGTATTGTTAACCGTAAGCGATGGGTTAAAGAGTGGATAACAAGAAAGGAACGTTACGGTCACATGAATTTACTAAGAGAAATCGTTTCAAGTGATATAAACGATTACTGCAACTATTTCTGAATGGACAGATATAGGTTTGATACACTCGTAGCAATGATTGAACCTCACGTCAAGCGTCAGGATACCATCATGCGAGAAGCTTTATCCGTTAAGGAGAAACTAGCAGTTACTCTTCGGTATCTTGCAACAGGTAGGAGCTTCGAAGATCTTAAGTATTCAGTATTGATGGGTCCACGGTCAACAAGCTACGCAATTATGGAAACTTGTGATGCATTAATATATTATGTGTTAAAAGATTACATGCTTCACCACGTTTTCTTTTATTTTTATAAGATGCATTAAGAGAATCCCACAATATAGGCATCGTTTCAAACGTTTCAATGAAACTTCGCATCAATTGTTCTTTTTCGTTTTCAACATCAACTTCACTCATGGCGACAACCTTTAAAAACCTGTTTTTCACAACAATCAATAACGTTCACTAGGCACGACACGAATATATAAATTTTGAGGTTAGACCGCACACTTTCAATAAACCACCACGTACCAGTTAGTAAGTATTGAAGTCCGGATTTTCAAATATTGAAATTTCGTCAATATTTGATATCGGCTTCAATATTTTGTTCAATACGTGGACATTATACTAATCAATATTGTCCTGTATTGATCAATATATTGATCGTGTGCTTTAGAAGTCGAAAAAACGACACGCATTATAAAAACTTATTTAAAAAAAAATGGTTACTTCGTAATAAAATTTAAATCACCAAAAAAAGCTGTGCTAATCTAGGCTTTAATATTACTTCGAATCGAATCGAAATCTAGATACCTGAATATCATACTTGGTCATTTAATAATAGTCAAGAAAACCCCAGCCTATAAATCTAGCTCAGCCGGTGGGCTTTTAATCCTTAACTGGTATCGTCATTTTAGTAGTCGTAACTGGTATCGTCGGGTCAATTCTGAGTATATATGTCGTAGGCTGATAGTGAAATCCGTAATTTCATGAAAAGCCTAGTCACTTCATGAAGCGTCGGCAGATTGTGTAAAAACATGAAATTACACGATCTGCCGCGTCACTTCATAAAGAGACCTTGACGTTTCGGCGTATTATGTATAACACAATCTGTCTAATTTTAAATATCGTCACTTCATGAAATGCCACAAAAACAAGGCATGTAATTTCGTCTAAAAGGTATATTGGCAACTGGTTTGTTCGGGTTTGTCAGAGCATTTTTATTATTTTTATAAAATAATATTAGTTGAAAAAATTAAAAAAAAAAAAAATGTTCTGGGGAACAACGAACAAACCAGTTGCCAATATACCTTTTAGACGGAATTACACAATCTGCCGACTGACATGACATCGTTAGGTACTACATGAAGTGACGATATTTAAAATTAGGCAGATTGTGTTATACATAATACGCCGAAACGTCAAGGTCTCTTCATGAAGTGACGCGGCAGATCGTGTAATTTCATGTTTTTACACAATCTGCCGACGCTTCATGAAGTGACTAGGCTTTTCAGGAAATGACGGATTTCACTATCAGCCTACGACATATATAAGTATATAAAAAAAGGACTAAATCAAATTGAAGTTATTTAATATTTATTATTAGGTATATTCTTATGTAAGAGCGTTTTTTAAACAAAGAGCTGGCTGCAAAAGTTTAACATAAAAATGTATCGTGCAAAAGTAAAAAAACTATATATTCCTTATATAAAAATGTACTGATCTATAATAATGTACTAAAACTAAAAATGTAAATTATTAAAAAAAAATTTTTTTTGTTAGTTCAAAGAAAGTGCTGTTCATTCAAATAGTTAAAGACTTATTGATATAAAACCAAAAACAAAAAAAATGTGCCAGGACCTTTTAAGACATATTACCAGATTAGACACTAGAACCGCCGACTTAGAGTGCTACTAATCGACTGCCACTCAACAGGCTAACGCATCTGCGTGTTTTAGGAGAACTCGGAGCTGTGATTATTTCACGCCTATTTGGAAAAAGTACGATGAGAAATTTATCGCTCGGGTCCAAAGTGACCCGACGATACCAGTTAAGGGTTAATTTAGCTCCTCCAAGTCTAATTAAATGAAGATTTGATCTGCGAGCAATTGTTTCATTTCGATTGAATTCTAATTTAACTCTACAAATGTTGCCTTTTAACATAACATCCATAATTCGACTATGAAAAAGTTAAAGTAAATTATTTTATGTGTTATGGACTAATGTCCAGGGGGTATAGATTTAAATATTGCTGTTCCTCATATGATGACTGGTAAAGCCATCTCCAAGGCTATTCGTGGTCATATGCTTATTGATGCAGCTCTGTCTATCTTATTATTTATTAATGGCTGATATTTTCCCTGTAATAAAGAAGAGAGTTGCCACAATCATAATAATAGCGCTTAAACTTTATACGTATCATGTCAGGAAAGGAATCGGTGGCGAATGTGTATAAGGTCTTCGGAAACAAAGTTTGATGTAGCTAAGGTTTTAAAGGCGAAGAAAGCTACAATGATCACAGTCTAGTAAACTGTGGTTGGCTTCACGAAAGTACCAAGACCGTACATAACGTGACTGCCGCTAATATACGTACTGCAGGTAGGTTGGTTTTTTAGTTTTGATCAACTTTTTTTAATAACAATTTTCGATATTGTCAAAAATAAAGGTACTTTGCTGTTGGGCAAAATTCATATTTTTTGACAAACCTCGTATACGCTTAAAAGAATTAAATATCTGATAGTTGTATTTTAGGTTTTAGACCATGCAGAACTTTTTTTATAAAGAATAACTTTTTTTCGTAAAATTAATAATAAAAAAGTTTTCCATGTGGTTCCAACTTACGGAGACATACTGTATATATAAGAAGGTAGAAGGGACTTTTCTTTGCCAACTAACTTTTTTAAAATCTTAATAATATTTATGTCAGCCAAAGTTGTCTAGTTAGCTGCTTATTGTCCAATATGATCATCGCACAACCCGACAGAGGTCTGACGATTGTTGATTTAAGCTTAATCAAGCACTGTCAATTTGGCTGGTTTTTAATTTAAAACCCTTTAGTAAATACGACTGTAAAAATACTTTATAGTAAATCGTGAAAAATTAATTTAGACAACCTCATTTTACAGTACTTTGCGATATTCGGTACAGTAAACACGGTTTTTATCGGTGCTAATCCTTACCTTATCGATTAATTTTTTGTAAAGAATAAAATTAAAGTATCTCTATCCCATGTATAAAAATTTGTGCTATTTTGCATAGGAGCAAAACTAAAATAAACATGAATCCTCCCCTAGACGGGGAGGGTGCAATAGTGCAAGGGACGTCAAGTGATGCCTTTAAAATAAGTGATTCCAGTTCACACGTTATGGAATTACCTTTTGATGAACAACAAAAACAACTCACACCAGTTAAAAAATATTTTAATATTTACTCAGATAAGTACAATCTAAATTCAATATAATATGTCATGATTGAAAGTACCATAAAAAATAATTTAGGGTGCGTGCACCCTCTAAGAGTAGGGCATATTTTACATAAGAAATTATAAAAATATCATAGAAATAAAATCAGTCGGAAAAAATCGAGTAAGAGTACAATTTCGCTCTCTTCAAGATGCCAATAATTTAATTAAATCTCCAGGTCTGGAACAAGAAGAACTGCGTGCATTTATTTCGAATCATATTCTTGAAACCAAAGGTGTAATAAAAGGTGTAGATACTTACTTTGACGATTCATATATACTTGAAAATATTAAATCTGCCAATAAAGTTATAGGTATGAAAAGATTTACTAAGAAAATTCTTAAACTAGGACAAAAGGAACCTGTTTTTGTTAATACACAAACAGTTCTTTTAACTTTTGAAGGTAACATTTTACCATCAGATGTTTATGTTGACAGTGTTATTTTTCCCGTTAATGCATATTATGGTAGGGTAACACAGTGTTATAAATGCCTGAAATATGGACAAACTTCAAAACAATGTAAAGCCAATGTTGAGCTTTGTATTTTATGTGGGAAGAATAAAATCGAAGATAATGAACACCTGTGTAATACAGCAGACATGCGCTGTGTACATTGTAAAGTAGGTACTCATAAATCTAATTGAAAAACCTGCCCATTTTTTATCAAACAACAAAATATCAAAAAAGTTATGATTGACAATAAGATAACCTTTCGGGAAGCTGAAAACCTTTATGATAATTCATATGCAAATATTACAGTTAGTAACAGATTCAATCTACTAAAAGATAATGATGACTATAGCGCAAACTTTCCACCATTGTCGAATAATAAACAGACATAATATAGTCAACAGCCTAGACAAATACCAAAAAGAATACCACTAACTTTTTCGCAACCCATGGCCAGTACTAGTAATAATTATTTATCTAATAATAAGAAAAGGAAGCTCACTTCGCCTAATTCTCCTAGTATCAATGTTTCCTTTTGTCCAACTACCCCCACTTCCCCCTAATAATAATATAAATATTAATTCTAAAAAATATGACATGGAAAAAATGATCACTGAACAAAATCAGCTGATCGGTATTTTTGCTGGGTATTTTGTTAAGCTAATGGGAAATTTTAATTCTTTAGATGAACTTAAAAATGTGCAAATAGATATTTTAAAAAAAGATTTGGTAGAAATTGTTAAATCTTCGACACATAATGAATCCAACAAATAAAGTAAATAAAATAAGAATTTTGTAGTGGAATTCGCAATCTGCTGTAGCCAAAAAACGTATCCTTGAAATATTTTTATATCAAAACAACATTGATATTGTCTTGTTAAGTGAAACCTGGTTTCGTCCTGGTAAAAATGTCTCTTTCTTAGGATATAACATTCATCGTGAAGATAGAGCAGATGGTAAAGCTGGTGTTGCTATTTTCATTTCAAAAAAACTTTTTGTACGCAATTTTAATCCTGGTGAAATGGTTTGCGGTATAGAGATTACTGTTAATAATAAACCAATTTCCCTAATTTCGATTTATCGGCCACCTAATATTAGAACAAATGAAGGTGATTGCATGGCAGAATATTTTTTCGCAAATAACAACCTCTTATTATATAGGTGGGGACTTTAACGCACATAGTGGAGCATGGGGCTCCTATAAAAACGACTCTATGGGAAAACAGATTCTTAATATTATAGAAAATCTTGACTTAGTAATTTTAAATAATGGTTCTGCTACCAGACGGGTCCAGCCTGGAGCTGGAAAGTCAGCTGTCGATCTAACTCTTTGTTCTCCCGTTATATCTACCAAATTTAACTGGACGACCGATTCTGATTCACTTGGATCAGATCATTTTCCAATTTTAATAAATCTGGATTGGTCTACAACAACACAAGGTAAAATTCACCCTAAAATCAAATGGAATACGAGAAAAGCTGACTGAAAAACGTATACCAGTACTATCGATATGAAATTTCAAAAAGCTCCTTTACTTAAAGACATTAAAGAAAAATACAATTATTTGGTAAACTGTATAAATGATGCTGCGCAAATAAGCATACCGATAAATAGGCCTTACTTTATGCACCGCCGCCCGCCTCCACCTTGGTGGGATCCAATAGATTGTGATGAGGTTATTCGCAAAAGAAAAGATGCACTAAATGAATATAAAAAAAATCCAATCTAGAAGATTATCTAAAATGCAAAAAAATCGAGGCGGAAACAAAAAAATTCTTAAAAAGAAAGCCAGGGACAGTTGGACTTCATGGTGTTCCAAACTAAATAAAAATACTCCTTCTCAACTATTATGGTCTCAGGCAAAAAAAAATTACTAGAAAAAATATATTTCAAAAACCCTCTAGCAGTCAATGGTTCGAAGAATCCTTTCACAAGGTTGCACCTTCGACGGTACTAAATAACCCGGACGGAGATCGGGATGACCTCCCAAATAATCATTTTCTTTGTAGATACTTTTCTATAAATTAATTAGATTGTGCTTTAAAAAACGCAGAAAACACGGCTCCTGGCTACGAAAATATACAGTATTGTATGTTGTCACATCTACCTTTTAATGCTATAAACTTACTGCTAAATATTTTTAATAGTATATATCTTTATGGTACAAAAATCGAGGATTTTGAAAAAGTTGTAGTGATACCTATACAAAAACCAGGCAAAGATCCTAATTTGTGCACCTCCTATCGTCCTATTTCATTGCTATCTTGTATTCAAAAAACATTAGAAAGGCTTATTAAATTTCGTTTGGAATATTGGCTTAATAACCAAAATCTTCTGCCGAAAACCCAGTATGGATATAAAAAAGGTTTTGGTTCTGTTGATGCTGTCTCGGACATTGTGGTTCACATTCAAAACTGTTTTACAGATAATGAATATCTTACAACGTTGTTTCTTGACATTCAAAGTGCCTATGATTCTGTAGACCTAAAAATTTTGGAGTCTAAAATGGTTTCCAACTCTCGTATTCCGTTTAATATTTCTAGGTCAATTGTCAGATTGTTTAATACACGGCGAATATTCTTGAGAAATAGTTTAAATGAAAAAGTTGGTCCAAGATATGTTTATACGGGCTTACCACAAGGATCAGTACTTAGTCTGCTACTCTTTAACCTCTACACAGCCGATATACATAACTTTTCAATTTTTAAAATTGTTCAATATGCTGATGATTTTTGTCTCTACATTTAGAGCAACAAATATGATGAGGGCTTAAGGTTACTTTCACAAATTTTTGGAAAAATACTATATTGGTCTAAGATAAATGGTTTTAAGATCTCAGCTGAGAAATCAGCTGTTTGTGTTTTTACTAGGCACAATTAATACCCCTCACTTGAATTCGGTTAATTTACAAAAATTGGTAATTCCTTTTAAGACAGAAGTTAAATACTTGGGCATTATTTTAGACAAAAAGCTAAGCTGGAAACAGCATACTGATTATCTTACAAATAAGTGTGAAAAGGGAATAAATTTTCTGCGCTCCATTATGAAAACTTGGTGGGGCTGTGATGTACAAACTGCGCTGATTTTCTACAAATCATATATCAGATCTATTCTTGACTATGGCAGTATTTTGTATGGCTTTGCCTGCAAAACCCATTCACAGAAAATTGATCGTGTACAATATAAAACCCTTAGAGTGTGTTTAGGTGCAATGAGATCATCACCTGTAGAGGCGTTATTAGTGGAAACTTTGGAACCTCTATTGTGCTTACGAAGAAAGGCAGTCAGTGCTAAATTTTTATTTAAACACCAATTTTTTGAAACTAATCTTCTTTATAACATTTCTAGACTAAATACTTATGATTTAACTAATAAGTATTGGAATCATAAAAACTCTCCCCCTTTATGTGAAGCATTTAGAAACTTTAATGGAATCCTCAACCAAATTACGCTTTTATGTATAACAGATTATGAATACCATAGTGGTTTTCAAGAAGTTGCACTGATAATCTCTTCTTTTTCTGATAGCAAATTACCTAATAACCATATTTTAAAGGCAGAACTTATAAAACATAAAGAATGTATCTTGATATATACTGATGCGTCTATAACAGATGAAGGCAATGGAGCAGCTATATATATACCACAAATCAACAATGAATTTTAGTTTAAAGTTGAAAAATTGTAGTATTTTTACTACAGAGGCCTTAGCTATTTTTAAAGCACGTAATTCTGCTCTTGAATATGACAATCAATATTTTGTTATTATGTCTGATTATTTGTCCGTTTTAAAAGCATAAACCAATATTACACCTTGGTCCTACAAAACTAATCCTTTATTATGGCACATTCGAAAACTATTACGATATATTACGTTAAGAAAAAAACATTTATTTGGGTTAAAGCGCACACTGCTATAACAGGTAACGAGTATGTGGATACTTTAGCAAAGGATAGTATTCGTAATGGAACACCAATTAGTTCTAGTCTCAACCTTAGCGAGGCAGATGTTCTTCTAAAATCAGAAATATTAGATAAATGGAACTTAAGATGGAAAACCTATTGTACCACATCTCGCACTAGATTCACTTCTTGTAAAAAACATTCCTAATAAGCACTGGCATAAGAAGGTAATAGTTCCAAGACGGTTTATTACAACCATTATACGACTGAAATTGGGCCATGCTTGTTATCCAGCCCACCTAAATAAAATAGGTATTTTCCCTTCGGACAAATGTGATTTGTGCAATGTCAGATGTGATTTGGACCATCTATTCTTGGAGGGTAAAAAGTATGAAAATGAAATTAATAGCCTTTTCAAGCAATAGAATCAAGAATGTAAAGTCAAGTGCCCTTTGAATATCCTATACCTTTTGTCACTAGAAAATATAAAAATATTTAATGTTCTTGTAACATATTTAAATAAGGTCAATTTAAAATTGTAACTCTTAATTATTTAAAAAACAAACCTGCCCTATTTTTTCCTTATATATCTGTGGTACTAAGGCAGAACCCGATATGTCAAAATACTTGATTTTTCAAAAAACAAATTTTAAAGTTCGCGATATCGCCAAAATTAAGATTGCATTTACAGTAACTTGGCAAGTCCAGTAAAATATTTTACAATAAACATCCTTTTCGCTTGTAGCATTTCAAGTTAACATTTTTCCGGATAACGAAGATATTTAGATTAGTTGGACATATCGTGTGTTTCCTCTTTAGTTTCACCAATAAAATTGACATGTCGCGTGGTAAAACCAATTCCGACAAGTTGAAACTGTGGCATAAACCGATGTGTCAGACATACCGGGATATACAAATAAATGTTTGGCGGTGCGGGATGACACCATAACCCGATATGTCTAGCATATTGGGTTTTGCCAGCGACCAATTTTCATTTATGAAACATATCGGGATCTTATTTTATTAACCCACATTGTATTGGAGTAACAGAAAAATATCGGGTTTTGCCATCATATTCGTCACCACTAACTGCATATATTGGCTTTAAAAACGGAAAATGGATATTTCTTGACATATCGGGTTCTGCCTTAGTACCACAGATATAATCCCCTTTGTAGTGGTCTTCATTCCCTGTGTGTCTTTAAATAAAGTCGCCCTGACAGACCCCAGTGGCGTGAAGCATTTATCCATGTTTATATGTTTCGTATAATAATGTTCTTCTTTTTTACTTTGCGACGGGCTGCATGGCTAATTAGCCAAATGCCAATTAAACAAAGAAGAAAAAAAAAACCTCATTTTAAACAAAGTATTTTATGGGATTTATTACATTATCTATAAAGTTCTTGTGTATTTTTAATATTTCTCCTAGGACACCCTGTATAATAATTTACTTATGCGCAACTCCTTCAGAGATTCAATAATAGGCAGTAAGCTGCAGACTATGATAAATGTTCGAAATAAACCAGAAAAATTTCCCCGTTTGTAAAATTCCTTGCTTTATTTTATTTAAACCATTTTTCAAAGCGCTCGCATGCCTTCGTATTCATATTTCATTTATGATTTTTCAGGTACAGGCAATGAAACAACATTTTGTCGGACATTCTTTTATATTCAGCAAATTTACTTTATATAGTGGTGAACCTTTTCTAACTGGTGTCTGAATTGACCGTCACTTACGTTGTGAACCTAGGATTTCAACGTTTAATTAGAGACCGACCGAAGATTCAGTTTCGGTTTCGGCTAGTTTCGGTAAAAGAATCTAGTTTCGGTGACAGTTTCGGTTTCGTCTAAAAATCGGCCGAACCTTCGGGTGCGCCGAAACTCAGGGTTCGTGAATTGTCGCGCACCGTTCGGCTAACTTTGGGTTATATCTAAGTGTTGATTTTTGACAAAGTTTACTTACAAGAGTTCTAACATGTTCAATATTTTTGTTCACATTAAATTGTTAATATAACACGAATAGATAGATATCTTTATTACATATTTCAATTATTGTTTTTTATTTCATTTAAAACGAGTTCACTGTCCGTATATGTGTAAAAAATACATTAGATTTCAGTATACAACAGAATTTTTAACATGTATAAATAAGATTCGGTTTCGGTTTTGGCCGAAACTGAGACCAAGGTCGAAGATTCGGTTTCGGTTTCGACTAAAAATCTTGTTTCGGTCGGACACTAGTTTTAATAAAAGGTAAATTACAAAACTTTGCTAAAAGCCGAAATAGATTTACACTCTTCCACTATTTTTGCGATAACTTTCAAGAGAGAAGAGGAAACGACTTGCGATTTTTGTAATTATTCTCCTAACTACATAGCTATAGAATGGAGTTCAAATGGTTGGATGATTGCATTCAAATTTATTAAGAAATCGAAGTTAGAAATATTTTTTTTTAAAAGTGCCCTATTATCAACCTCACGCAGTAATTATAATAATAGACCAGGGCTGAAGCCTTTGAAAACGGCAAAAAGTGAATAAAAATAATAGTAGGATGAAACCCATTGGAAAAGGAAAAGAATATAACAAAAATGAAAGAAAAAATTAATTACAGGCGATCCGAGGTCAGGAAGGGGTGGGGGGGAGTTTTTAGGGGTAGAAAACAATTTATCTCGATTTCCGGCTAAACTACAAGTCCTATGGAAAAACGTTAAATGGCAAAGTTGTAGGTAATAAAAAGATTTACAACTTTTGTATTTGTACTTTTTTCACATAACCTCAAAATTTATGTAAAAAATTCAAATAACCAAGTTTTTGATTTTTTATTTTTATCTTTTACAAAAAAATTTTTTTATACACGAAATTTGGTGAAAACTTTCCTTTTTATGTCCCAAACACACTGTAATTTTTTTGATTTAAAATATTTATTTTTTAACCTTATTTTGACTTAATATCGAAAAAGCAACCTAATGTTCAATCGAAAATCTTCACGTCAAAATATCTGCTTTTTTAAAAAAGTCGGTGGGCTTTTTGTTCGTTGAAATATCTACTTTCTGACGGTGTAAAAAAATATATACGTTAATATGGTAAATGTTCTCAATTCAATTCAATTCCCCTTTAAATCCTACCTTTAATTATATTTAGATCAACTATTTAAACATGTTTTTTGCGATCTTTATGTTTTATGGATTTGTAATTTTTTGCTTATCAATGTAACATGGAATCTTACGTTTTTCGAGTAATTAAAGTATAAATTTTAATAAATAGCTTAAAATTGGACATAATGATTAAAAAAAAAATTTCGGATTCGAGTTTTTTTGCATTTTTTGAGAACATTTACCATAGTAATGTATATTTTTTTTACACCATCTGAAAGTAGAGATTTCAACGAACAAAAACCACCGACTTTTTTAAAAAAGCAGATATTTTGACGTGAGAATTTTCGCTTGAAAATTAGGTTGCTTTTTCGATATTAAGTCAAAATAAGGTTAAAAAATAAATATTTTAAATTAAAAAAAATACAGTGTGTTTGGAACATAAAAAGGAAAGTTTTTTTTTTCGGTTGCGTGACGTACAATCTTTTTTTTTAAGACCGACACTTCGATATACTAACATTAAATTATTTTATTTTATATTATTTTTAAATGCGTCGTAACGGGCTTTTGATTTTACTGTCAATATATCGTAAGTCGCTTTCCTTGCTGCTTCCAAAATTTCTTGTGAAATCTCATTTTCCGTGTCGGATAATTCAAAATCTAAATTAATACTGTTAAATTTGCTCACTCGCGAAACAAGTTTGATATAAACAACAAATTAAAAATCAACGAACTGTCACTCGACAATACATCGAAATGTTGTTGTCATAGTAACGAAATCAAAAAACAGGGACCGGAAAAATCTTTTCCGGTCTCTAACGTCAATTTTCCGGTCTTGATCGACAAAACGTTATTTTGTGGACGAAAAATTATCCAGAAAGTGTATATTTTCTGGTCGGTTTTAATTTTTTTTATATTATTATTATTAAAGTCATCTCCTCAATCCAAATTCAACGACATTTCACACCTAGTGTTAATAAAACGTATCATAATTAAAAACTTATCAAATTCATGAAGATTAGGTTAATTTCATTGTCCGTCACCTAAGCTTATTTTCAGCTGTCTTAACTGTAATAGAAAGCTTTTATCTAATTTCTTTAAAGTGAAAGTTTTGTGTTTTTGACGGGTTCTCTATTGTAGTTTTTTTTTATGAAAATTATGGAACATTATTCTAAATGTGGTTTTAGCAAGATAGAGCCCCTCTCCATAATTTTTGCTATAATATGCAATAGTTACCGGAAAGCTTTACCAATAGATTAATGGCCACTAACGGTGCGCGTTCTCCCGGCCTTACACCCTTGAATTTTTTTTTCTGGGGCTATCTTATAAATGAAATCTACTGGAAAATCTTTGAAAATACTTACCAACTTCAAGCTGAAGTTTAAGCCGCTATTAGAAAAAGAAGTCCAAGAATGTTAGAAAACATAATAGAAAAATTATATATCGTTGCTACTTAAGTTTAGAAACAGAAAGTGACCTTTTTGAAAAGGAAATTAAATAAAATTGATTGCTGAAAACACTGTTAAGTATTTAGTAAATCTGTTGTTTGAGTGGTAATTGTTGAACTTTTTATGGGTAACTACGAATAAAATGGCATTTGAATTTAAAGTGCAAATTTGGTTTTAAAACCCTTGTATTTAACCATTTCGCTGCGGGCTAAAAAAGCAAGCAATACGTCTTGGCGGAGAAAACAAAAATATTATTAACAAATACATATTTTCTAAATTAATTTTATAAAGTAAAATCATATTTTGGTATTTTCTCCTAATTTTTTTTGAAGACGCGGATGAGCGCTTTCCATAATTTTTTATGACCAAAAACTACATAATTTGAAATAGAATCGTTATTATACGTATATAATATAGGGGAGAGTGTTATATACTGGGTCAGGTTTTATACTGGGACTATTCAAATTTCCCGCAAAGCACACGATGTAAAAACCTAAATAAATTGGGGTGTCATAGGCGTATAATGCCCTCTATGAATAGTCATAAATACCTCACCGCCTCATGCTCAGTATATCGTAAACCGGCATGCATACCAAGCTAAAGTCTTCATGTTTTTTCTTGCCCAATTAAACTACATCGTGTTTTGTAGTTATTCATTAAAATAGAATTGTGATTTTTAGTGTACCCATTGCCTAGAGGATCTGAGAGGTAGGTGTAGACTGTAGAGAGTTTTTGCTTGTGTCTCGATTTTTTTTGTTTAAATATGAAATTATAACCCAAAATATGTATATGGTGGGACAAATTGTGAGGTGTATAGTGGGACTGTCCCACCATTGCAAAACAATGGTATTGGACTTTTCTCCGTACAATAAAGAACAGTAACCTTGTTTGCTAAAATTGTTTAGCCTTTTATTACATTTTTATTTTTAATAACCACATAAGAATACCTGATTTGTATCTTTTTTGTAAATTAATAAACACATTATAATAAGTATAAAATAAGTTTTATTGAATAGATTTTAAATATATGTTGCGTTTATTATACTGTTTATATTATTTTCTGTAACTCATTGACAAGTAGAATTTTTTTATACATAACTTCACTGATTTCAAATTGTCACAATATGCACATGCTCTAGTCCCACTATAAAACAAGGGGTTGTTGCTTAGTGGGACGTAGGCTTATAGTGGGACAAGGCTTCTATTCGTTTAAGTTCTTGTAATTCTGGCAGTCTTAGCAATTTTTAATAATGTTCTGTTGATCTCATAATAATAGAGAAATAAAAACTGAAATGAAACATACTAGAAAATTTTTAATGCCACCTGAAAAATATTGTCCCAGTAAACAACAGTTACCTCTATACAGGAGGGCGCACATGTGCGTCCGCCGTCACCAGAGAAGACAGGCTTGGACGCACAAGCGCGCTTTCCACACTCAAAGTGTTAATAGAAATGCATTGTTTTCCAGAGACAACTCATTTCTATTTACCTTTGAAACAAAGGACTTTTTAAGTGCGAAACGTCTTATTAATACTAAATGTGATACGTCATTGAATTTGGAATGAGGAGGGCAATTTAAAAATAATAAAATAAAATTTTCCGACTATTTAGAAAAACAAAGTTGATGATGGTTGTGAGAAAACTAAGCGTCGGATTGAAAATCTAATTACACTGAATTTTAAAGAAAAGAAAAAAGCAATGAGAATGTAACCTTCATTTGGACATATCTCTTCAAATAGAGTCAGAAAAAAATAAGGGATTAATAATTTGAACCTTATGCATATAGAGTTAACTTATTTTTTAAGGAATTTGAAACATTTAAGTGTAAAATAACATATCTCTCTTTCAACAATTAACGTAATTGTACCTATTACTGCAATGCAGCATACCCGAGTATGTACAAATATCCTCTATCTGGTTATACATGAATAAATATAAAAAAATTAAATATTTTTTATTGTCTCCCTCCTAAAATTTCATTAATTTTATTCATTAATAATAATACTATAGCCTAGGCTTTTTCAAACGCTTCTTTAACCTTCACTTAAGTAAATTTTATTAATGGTTTAATGAAAGCTTTTTTAATTATTACTTATTTATTGCATGAAAAATTCTTGCCACAATGTACGTCGCTGGTATTGACTGATCGCATAGAATTCTTAAGCAATTACAATTCCGCACGGAGTCGGAAATTTACCGCTACCTATCTCTTTTTTCTGTCTTTGTTTTATATGTACTAACGTTTGATGGAAACAAACAACTTATTCATAAAGGAATGGCTATATAAATTAAATAAATATTTATTCTTTAGTAACGTTACTGTTTAGTAACTGGGAAACATTATTATTACAAATAATGTAATATTTGTCGTAATCACACGTTTTAAAGCTTTGACTCACGATCCTGTAAAATTTATAAATTGGCACTTATCATTATTTTCAGGAGCCTTTAATAATTATAGCAATATAATTTTGGAACTAATTATCTTAATCTAAAGCCTTCTATTGATACATAATTTCTTGTTTAGTTGGTAATTAAAAATTTGGACGCCGATCGATGTTTTGCTGATAGGTCATTGTGCATCTGCTTACTGTTGTTGGTTCACCGAACCGCAAATTGCGGCAAAGTACAATTACTACATTGTCATTAAAAATACCGCAACAGATACAAAAGTTAAAGATTACAATAACACATAAAATGCAAACAATCTACATAATCGTAGAGTTTGTCGTGAATTTTATAGAATATTAAATTCAAGTACTTTTACCGATGACACCAAATTTAACAAGTATGACGAGAATTACACTAGTTAACAAATTAATAATATGAAAACAATTTTCGCGTCTCTTTTTTTTTCCATTTTTTCTAACGGTACATGCTTTACAATTTAATATACATTTCAATCCTTATGCTAGTTTTAATATATCTTTATTGTATTGCACCTAGATTACTGTACGACCTGTATGTGCAAAAGAAAACGAAAAAATAAAATATATACCTTGATATAATCATGTTTATAAATTAAACTTAATAGTAGATATTATTAAATTTTAGATTTTAATGACTACTTAATTAAGTTAAAAATGTAGAGAAGGGAAAAAAACAACAAGGGAAAAACAGAAAAATGATGATGATAATCACAGCAGGCCAAGAAATATTCTATAATTTCTAAAAATAAGTGGCCGATACATTTTGGCAAATCTTTAATAAATTAATATATTTTTTAAGCTGATTGGTAGCTACTTAAACAACTTCGGACCTAAACTAGTCATAAATATTTGGTTACGATCTCTTCTATAAAAAGGAACAACTAAATTCTGGTTAGATATTTGTCTAGTCTGATATGAGTGCTCCAGGCTTGCTTGCAAATTTTTATTTTTATATAAAAAAAAAACAATGTTATAGAAATACAACATTCGAATATTCAAAATATATTCATTGTATAGCTTATCAAGTGAATAGCGTTTCTATTTAAAAAAAAAATACTTTCAATACGTAGTTTTGTACAGTGTTTAGAGGTTCCAGAGCATTAACATACAGACCACCCACACAACTATGGCATACTATAGAATAGATTCAACCAATGCTCTATATATTGACACAAGTAACTCTTTGTTCATGAATTTGCGTAGCTCATAAAATTTGTAAACAAGCCTTCTTGCTTTAATAACTAAGCTATTTACATGCTTGGACCATTTTAGGTTTTTATCGACTATAACGCCCAGATATTTAATTTGATTAACTTCATTAACTTTAAGTTCTGCTGTTGGTAACTGCAAATAATTGACATTAGAACTGTTGACATCCGTAAGAGAGAATGCTATATAATTTGTCTTGTGTATGTTAAGGGTTAATTCATTGAAGTCTAGCCGTTTTTTTACTATTGCAATACCAAATTCTGCCTTGGCCTTTACCTTTTCGCAGGTATCATCACTAAAAGCTAAAACCGTGTCGTCTGCATATGATATAATAAGACCTTGTCTATTGTTTTTCAATAGTGAATTAATTTTATTAATTTACAAAATGAAATAGTTTATACAACTTGGTCCCATAAGCACCAATATTCCGGGCTATATAATTATTCAATGACTGAGCAGAATCTGCTTTTAAAGTTTACCCAAGCATAAGATGGTTTCCGAGCTTTGGTATTTTGGAAGAATTATTTAAAAAAAGAATAATTCCATTCGTATGTAGTTAAGCAAAAAACATCGATAAAATTCCTCAAATTGTTCTCACAGTCTTTAGACCGTATTTTTGCTTTTATTGTCGTTCATCAATTCAAACACTAGTAAAACCGATTATCTCTTTTATACATAAAAGCTGTTTAACTTTTACGATCACTGACAGTAAATTTATTTTGCAAACTTTTATGGACGAAAACTATCGCTTTTACTTTAATCAAAAAGGCCTTTCGTGAGCCTTTATTTAATAATGACCTCTTGGGAAAAGGCTAAAGTAATAGAATTTTGTAATAGGAAGTTAAATTAACATTAATAAAATTAATGGGCTCATTTATTTTAAAAGTATTCCTCATTTAAAATTATAAGCTTAAAAGGTATGCTTTATTATCGTCGAAAGTAGGAATCGTCTAGTTCGTACGTCACTAGAACAAACCAGTAATTAAAAATGCTTTTCGTTCAGTATTCAGGCAGTGAGTATCACCCCGGTGAAACTTTAAATGGACGATTTTGTATCACGAGGTCATATTTATCTTAAGTTGCGGCCATCTGGCCATCAAAGTCAAATTGGCGCTGTTGTCGCTTGATGATTCTCCAGCTGGCCGATTAACCGGGTTCTGTCGCATATTTTTGACGTATAGGAGAGAAGGACAGTTATAGTCTGACCTACTATAACGCCGCGAACAAACCCAAACTGCGCCAGGTGCTAATTGGAACAAACCAGCCAGCCAGCAGGATGACGATACTGAACTGAATAAAATTACCATTGTTAATATTGTTATCCATGGAAACGATACATCTTGACTTGAATGACCTTATTTTCTTATATAATATACAGTAATTTTCAATCATCAATAAATCGAAAACGTTTCAATTAAGATATATAGTGGTATAAAAAAATTATGTTTAGAATTGTCTGTAGAATCCAATTATGCAACAATATACAGGGTATTCCATTTAAAAAAATATAACTTTGATCTGTCACGCTTTTATGCAACACCCTGTATCTACGAAAATATATTTTGCAAGATGTTTACATTAAATCCTACATTTTTTGTATTTAACAGTTTTTTCCTAATTGCGAAACGAAGAAGTTAAAGGGGGGTAACATTATACGCGATCACCCTGTATTGCAGAAATTCACACGAGCAGCAGGATCATCGGCAGATAGGGCTTGCTCGTTTCGGTAGTGGTACGGATAACGGTTTTCGTCGTGTATTATTTCATGTACGAAGCTCTTTGGAATGCTCTCCTGGACCAAATGTCTTAAACTTACATTTGGATTATTCCCTGTTATCGAATTCAAAATACGAGCTTCTGCTTCTAATGTCCTAGTATTCCGTTGTCGGCCTACATCAATAATTGTAGTTTTGAACGAAACAAATTCTTCCAGTCTTCGATGGATAGTACATAATATTCGCGATTGGGGTAGGTTTCTATTTGGAAATGTTTTGCGATACAAACGTCATGCTGCAAGAGCATTGCCAGAAGCTAAACCGTAATAATAATGCATGACCCGCAACTTCACACACCGCAATGGTCTAAGGATATTTCTATTTTAGGGTTAGAAACCAAAGCATTTAAAAATATATGGCCAAAAAAAGATAATTTATAAAAAGGTATCATATTCTGTACAAAATGCAATGTTTTAGTTAAGTATAGGTACCAGAAAAGAAAAGCTACAGTGGCGTACAATCAATTTTTTATTTCAACTAAACATCAAACAAAATTAAAAGTCATATTCTAAACATAAACTATTTTTTTTTTGTAATGCTGTATTTTTTTAATAACGAGTATGCCCTCCTCTGGAGTTTATCACTGCGCGACACCTTTTGGGCATACTCAGAATTAAATTATCCAAATCTTCCTGAGCTATGGCTAACCAAGCAGCATTTAACGCAGCAAACAGATGTTCTTGGTTCTGAAATTGAGGGTTTTCACGCAAAACCCTTCTTGGTAGCATATCCCATGCGTGCTCAATTGGATTTAGGTCTGGTGATTGAGCAGGCCATGGCAAAACGGCGATATGGTTGTCTTGTAAAAATTGTGCTGCATGTCTAGCGACATGAGGACGAGCGTTGTCGTGCATCAATATAAAGTCTGGTCCAACAAGTCTTGCATGAGGTTAAACAATTGGTTGAAGAATCTCTTCCACATATCGATGAGTATTTAAAAAATATTCAACCAAAACGAGATCGGTTCTTCCGCCGAGTCGTATTCCACCCCACACCATCGCTGTGCCACCTTGATAAATTTTGACTTCTTGCACATTTTCCAAAACTCGTTGTAGTCCAGGTTCTCTCCATATCCTCAGCCTTCTTGAATCTGGATGCAACCCAAACCGAGATTCATCTGTAAAAAGAACTGGGACCCATTGAGTATTATTCCAATTCTTGTGTTCTGTTGCCCAAGCTAAACGAGCAGCGCGATTCCCTCTAGAAAGTGGCTGGCATCTCAATGGTCGTCTATTACGTAATCCACCTTCATGCAATCTGTTCCGAACTGTACAATTTGAAATTGCGATATTATGCGTTTCGCGTACCTGATTCATTATTTCTGGAACAGTTACTGTGGGATTTCTTCTAGCCATTTGCACAATAAAACGATCTTGAGCAGGCCAAGTCAGCCGTGATGGACCTGGATGTCTTTCAGAAACATCACCTGTTTCTTGAAAACGTGTCCATAATCTCGAGATTACGCTCTGTGATGTGTGGAGAGTTTCAGCTACACGAGCTTGCCCAGTACCAGCTTCTAACATTCCAACAGCCCGCAACATTTCATCCCGGTTAAGAGGGCGTCTTTGCATGATACACAAGTAATAGAAGAAATCTATACTCTACTTTGGATCACAATATACTGACCAATATTTTCATATTTTAAAACTGATATGTCTACTTACTTTGATTTAAAAACAAGTTTTTGCCGAAGACCCTTTTTGCAAACGTAAAATAATGTAGTACATTTCTTATAAAAAAAAAACATTAAAATGCATATCTCTTATCATTAGCCTAAACATATTTTACCAACCCAAAACATTTAAGTGCGATAAAAACTTGCTTACACTCATTGAAATAAATATCCCTAGACCATTGCGGTGTGTGTAGTTGTTGTAGTTTTTATTATTATTTTTATGGTAAAAATTATTACAAAAAAAACTTGTACAATACTGTCAAAACTAATTCTCCACAAACTTGTTTCTACGGCAACTATAGCGCATGTTTAAGGTTGAAAATAAATTTAAATGATTTCTTATTCATCACATGCAAGCACTGTTATTTTAGCGTTTTTCTCGAAAACGGTTAGATTTATCGAAACAAAAGTAGTATACCTTTTTTATGTCAAAAGTTAGCAGAATATAAGTATTCAAATGTAATACAGTGTAGGACAAAAAAGTTGGGACCATTCAAATTAATGTATAGGCTCCTATGTGGCGCCCTCTACAAAATTCGAAAGAACGATAGGCAAATTTGTATTGCTCATCCCGAAAAAGCTCCATATACAGATATAGATTTCGTCAAAATATTATGAGCGTGGCAAAAGGTATTGCAAAAAAAAACTGCAAATAAAATCCCTTTCACTCCGTTAATAATCAATTTTCGAAAAAATGTTAGAGGAAGAGATAGTATTTATTTTCGCTCTAAAATTATCCCCTAAGTTTTCTGCTCATTATTTCCGGACACCCTATATCCCAACGCTTTGTACTTAATATAACAAACCTCTACCACCACAATCAGTTTTAACACGTTGAGGTATTTCATTTATTTTTTTTTTCATTTTAAACATCTTTATTTGTTCCATATATAAAAATATTAATATAATTTCTAGTATTTATTATCGACGTTTCCAAGTTAACGCTGCAAAGCAGCTACCACCTAGACACAGCGGCTAGCCTAGGATAGCCGGGGCTGGTGATAACCCTGGGTAGAAAGTGGTTCGTTTTTAGTCGATAGTGTCGGTCATTTCTAGTAGTGACTTTACATGATCATTAGGGATTTGTTTTAAAATGCAATGGGACTTACTTTTAACGCGTCCACAAAATTCACTTCGGATTTAAAACGTTTCGTACTTTAAACGAGCCAAACTGAGGTAGGTGTAAACAATCTCTTCTTTGGCTGTATGGTCTTGCAGTATGCCGCAAAATGACCTTTAAAACCACAATTACGACATTTGACATTTTTTGTTGGACATGCACTTATCTCATTGCTTGCATGGTCTGGTCTTCCACACGTTAAACATAATTTGGGCTGTTTTTTTTTCGTTGTATTCCCACTTTATTAATAGCGAAAGATGTGCTCGGTCCATTCGTATTCATTGCTATAGATTTCGAAAAATGTGGCGTTCGAAGGTAGAATTTTGCTTAGGAGAGAAGTACTCTGAATGTTTATCAGCAAGAGTTTTAAAGACATCGTTCCTAGTAGCCGCGTCGACTGTTTCTATAGCGCCAGGTAAATTGTAAGCTACCTCCTGCAATTGTAGGCCCCCCAAATGTAGGTGCTTGTTTTTCTTCTTCCAGGGTCTGTTGCATCTTCTGAAGCAACGTATAGTTCCAATGATCTGATCCATTTTTCTCAATCTTCTGTAATTAGGACCTTATCAATACTCTTATATAGAAAAGGTCTTGAATGATGAAAGAGTTTTGGACTTCCATTTTCTTTATTTGTTTTAAATCACACCGATTCAACTGGTAAGTATCTCCAGTCGTCTTCAAGTGAATACTAAATAAGTAAAGTAACTACAGGACTATTTATACTAGCTAGGTGCACTGAAGCATAACTGAGGTGGGTGCAGTCATGCGTTCAGTTGGCACGCGATCTTATCCTAAGATTACATCTATCTAATAAAGGTTTCCAGATATTTCTTATGTCTAATGATGGTTTACTAAAGCAGCCTGCGTTCTGGTGAATAGCAGCAGTCTCATTGAAATTTATTTTTCTCCAGTGTGGTTCCTTATGTAGGATTTCTGCTTCTGACCACATGATATGGTGATATGGTCATGTTTCTAGTGGTCCTAATGTCTCACCTATATAAGATTGGCCGCATTCGCAGGGGATCTGGTGGACGCAGTTTTTCCTATCTTTTTGACTTGTAGGCTTTGTTTTCTTCAGGTGGCTTCTTAGGGTGTCCCTCGAGTTTTTTCAAATTCAAATTCAAATTTTATTTATTCTCAGTATACAATAATAATAATACATAAAGACTTAAATAATATACTTTAAGAAAAATAAATAAAAACTTAACCCACTAAAGGCTACGCTGTGCGTGGGTACGTTTTAATTTATAACATGAACATTATTACATTAATCATAAACACCATGAACGAACTAATATAAAACGAATAAGCCTGATAAACCCTATCAAGGTTACCAACCCAAACCAAAATCGTTCAAACTAGAACCTAGCAACAAAATAGCACATTCTTGATATACTGTACACATACACTATACAGAGCAGAGAGTCAGCTCACGCATTCAAAATTGCATTCAACAATAAATTATACTTATACATATCAAATACAAACGATAGCAGTCCATTAATTAGACCATATGGTACAGGTTTTTAAAGTCAATATATTGGTGTATCTGATATCTAGGCAATGAAAGTATCCATTTTTTTATTCTTATTTTAAATAATGGAAAATGGGTTACATTTTTAATTTCCGAAGGTATAATATTAAATAACTTGGGACCCAGATAATAAAAGTTTCTCTGTAAGATTGATTTTTCTGTCCGAGGTACAAAATTTGACCGGCTGCTATATCTTGTGTTATAATCATGTTCTATCCTAAGCAACTCATTTTTGAAAATGAATTGTCTGGAAACGCATGCTAAAAAGTAAAGCTGCCTAATGTCAAATATACCACTCTCTGAATAAAGAATATTGGAAGGATAAATGAAAGGTTTTTTGAAAATTATTTTAAGAACCGATTTTTGGATAACTTCTAAATTATGTACATGAATCTTGCTTGCCGCGCCCCAAGCTATAATTCCATAAGTTAAATGGCTTTGTATTAGGGAGTAGTAAATAATTTTTAGTTGCTTGGTATCTAAGACTTTTGAAAGATGTCTCATTTTGTACAGAATGAATCTTATTTTTTTGACCGTACTATTTATTTGAATTTCCCACTTAAGGCCACTATCAATTATGATGCCGAGATATTTTATTTTATTTACTATTTTGAATTTAATTTGGGAGTTGTTATTACACGTAATTTTAATAGTGTCATAAGAAGGAAGATACTTAGAGTAAGATGTAAAGGGAACACAAAACGTTTTATCAAAGTTAGAAAGTTGAAGAAGTTGAAAGAGTTGAATACGGTGTTGATGTTATATCGTTGTCCTGGTCTTCTTATTTTCTCAGATACTTCTTTGACGTACGGAATATTGAGTGTTGGTTGTGCCTCTCTGTTTGCTTCTTGCGCGTTGGGTCGATTTTTACCCAACCAACTGAACGCATGACTACACCCACCTCAGTTATGCTTCAGTGCACCTAGCTAGTATAAATAGTCCTGTAGTTACTTTACTTATTTAGTATTCACCTGAAGACGACTGGAGATACTTACCAGTTGAAACGTTGTGATTTAAAACAAATAAAAAAAAATGGAAGTCTAAAACTTTTATCATTTAAGAAACATCATCGTCTCCAACCTTTAAACAGTCAAAAAAGGTCTTATTCTACTTTCCGCCACGTCGGTCTTTAAATATAGACGATCATAATTATTTCATTTAAAAAAAAAACATTCAGGCACGCTACTGGTTGTGTCAGGTTTGTGATATTTTGTACATATGCCAAGGGACTCCAAATCGATTGCTGCTATTAGTTTCTAATTAAAATTAGCACCAAAGGTACTTTACTCTCTAAATTATTCTGTCTAATTCACCAATACGCCAATAAGTTCACTGAAATTAGAAGCATTGGGAAAGTGTGCTCTATAATTATACATATAATAAATTCTATGGGGTCGTGTCCAATATAAGTGGGACATCCTGTACGTATAATTTTGTTTTAATAACAACTACGTTTTAAAGCTAAATCAACGTGTAATTATTTATTCGAATAATTACTACTAATAAATCATGAAAAAAATTGCAATAATAAATAATAATCTTTTTAAATATTTAAATATGTTTAGTGATCTCAGCCCCTATATGTTGTACCTACAAACCCTCTTTTCATGCTTACAAGTCTTTGTTTGGTGCTCACATCCCTTCTTTTAATACTTACAGCCCTTCTTTTAATGCCCTTCTTGTGGGACACACAGACCTTCTTATGGTGCTGGCAGCCCTTCTTTTGATACCTATATAACAATAGGTTTCAATATAACAATAAAAATACCGCATGACAAACACGAAACAATAACAAAATTAGTTTATGCCAGGGTAATTATTCTTAATTACTTTTATAGTTTGTTTTATTTTTTTTTTAATTTCTCTTATGTGTTCTTACCTCTTTGTTTGAACAGGTTCGACATAATATCCTCGTCATCAATTTGTGATACCCCGCCACTTTAATAATACACCACGATACATATTATACACAACAATATATTTATGTCTCATTAACAAATGCTAATATTAAAATAATATCAAGACATTTATACACGATACGTAACAAAGACGTACATACAATATACCTCTATGACTGTCATAAACAGAATTAATTCATGATCAAGTTTATTATCATTTCTCTCTGCATGATGATGACTCACCGGTCGTCGGTATGGGTTTCCACACTTAGTTAAAGTTTTTTTAATTCGCAATGCTATATGACCCGTAAAATAACTATCTGAAATACTGAAAATAGCGAGAATGATAAGCGCTGCTATACAAGTTTGCCTTTTAACTGCCAAATAAACTCACTTGAATAATAATGTGCATATATTAAATATAAATTTTAAGGCCGGCGACAAAACTAATATAACAAACTATCGTCCAATTAGTCTAATTAACAATTTTAGCAAAATCTTGGAAAGGGCCATAAAAGAACGACTAACTCAATTCCTTATTAGTAACAACATCTTGTCACCAAATCAATTTGCTTTTATAGAAGGTGCTTGCACCAATGATGCAATATACAACATGGTGGTTGAGGTAACAGGAAACATGAATAATAATAAGAAAACCTTAGTTATATACTTAGACCTTGCCAAGGCATTTGACACGGTCCCCCACCCTGCCTTACTGGAGGTTCTCTCAGGGTATGCGGTAAGGGGGCCTGTGTTGGGACTTTTTGAATCGTATCTCAGCCATCGTAGTCAAATTGTAAAAATCAACAATGTTTTAAGTGATTCAATGACGATAAAAATGGGCATACCACAGGGCACAGTCCTGGGCCCAATTTTGTTTATAATCTACATAAACTCGCTCCTTAAAGAGGCTGCTACAGGTGGAACAATTTTGTCATATGCGGATGACACCGTAGTCATTTTCACGGCTGAAGACTGGGATACACTACAAGGCATTGCTGAAAGTGGCCTGAGAATAATTAAAAAATGGCTTGATTCATTTCAACTTTCTCAAAATATAAAAAAAACCAATTACATTGCTTTTTCGCCAGCAACTAAAAATCGGCCCCACTTTAACAGAATAACCTTAATTGAATTGTATAAAAGACGCAAAGTCACGAATCAAGAATAACCTTAGATAATAATACCATTAATGAAGTGGAAGAGACTAAGTTTTTAGGAATTATAATAGACCGGCATTTAAAGTGGGACAGACAAATAAAAAAATTGTAAAAAGCGTTAGAAATTTGATCCATAAATTTTACTTATTGAGAGAATTCATGAGTGAAAAATTGTTGATTATGATTTACAGATCATTAGTGGAGTCCATCAAATGCTATGGAATCGTAGTTTGGGGCGCATTATATATAAGGCAACATTAAAACCACTAAACACTGTTCAAAACTGTATACTAAAAGTAATTTATAAAAAATCTAGACTATGTCACACCGCTTTCCTTTACTCATCTGAAGTGTTAAATGTGAGATGTCCTTATGTTTTAAATGTATGTAAGACAAATAAATGTGGATAAAATATCTCACAAATATCAAACCAGAGCTAAAGTGCAAGAAAATATCAAGTGTTCAAAAAATAACAAAACCTTGAATTTGAAATCAGTTGTCTACATGGGACCCACACTGTTTAACTTCTTACCAGTTGAAATACGTCATATTAAAGTAACTAAAGTTTTCGGTAAAGAATGTGCTCGATACATATTTAACAATTTCCATTTAATATTTGGGAGATTGTTTGAATTGCAGGGTTTTCGGTCTTTGAGTTGACTCTTGTGCTATGTTGCAGACAAGTCTTCTGTTGTTATTAAATGGGCCTTACTAGGTCCTGTTTATGCAAAAAATGTATAAGGTAGTAAGAACTAAGAACCTACAATATCCGCTACAATACTTATGAATGACGTCATAGAAATACATACAGATATTATCAAGGTATTTTTGTTAGTAATAAGTGTACTTTTGTCTTAATGACTTTATAGAGTTTATTGATTTGTAATTGACAGATTGTAAAATTTTATTAGTAATAAGTTTACTTTTGTTTTAATGAGTTTATAAAGTTTACTGATTTGTAATTTATAAATTGTAATAGGTAATAATAATATGCTAAATTCGAACATATCGGCTTAACCCGAAGGTAGTATTACGTTAGCAGAAAATGAATATGCTACCCGGCCTGGATATGATGACGACAGTCGATAGCACTAAGACCTTTGTATTTTAGGAGGTGTTGCTATTTATGACAGACTTTATATTATTTTTTATTTGTTATAATATAATAATTGGCTGAAATCAAGACGGTTGTGTGAAGGCCACCGCCCGCGAAGTTTGACCTCATTTTTTACTGGCATGTCAGTCATAAAAATTCTCCCTTTACTATTACTAAATAACTTACATGTTAAAATTTCGAGAGTTAGTTCCTCAAATTACTCCCTTTAATAAATAAAAATAAATTATTGATCTTTCTGTAAGGGCCAGACGATGTATTGGGTAGTTAACATTTCTATTATTGTTCTTGTGGTGTAAGAATGTGATTGTTTAAAATAAAAAGTTCCTGATTTTTAAAGAAAAACATTAAATATTCATAAATATATATCCATTAAACTGTAATTATACACTTATTTTTAAAAACGTCCCTACAACTTTGCTTATAATTCATCTTACCCATAATTCTCATTACCCGCTTTTGAACCCTAAAAATGTCTTGTGTCGTTTTGTGTCTTCCCCTAAATATAATTCCATATTTTAGTAGCGATTTAAAATTAGCATGATACATTATCCTAACAGCTCCCCCATTTATATACTTACCAACGACCCTAGTTTAGAGTTTAGTATTTTTATTAAATTGTTCAAATAGACCGACCAGTCCAAGCATAATATAAATACCTGAAAAAATTTTACGTCTTTTGAGAATTTTAACTCTTTATAAAAATATTTGTTGGTGATCCTTGAACTGTTGGCTGTTTAATTTAAAATAAAATTATATTGGTCTTTTCTTTGTTTATAATTGATCTAGTTGTTGAAAACCAATCTGATATTAGGTTAAAAAAGAGTTTGGCTTTTCTTAAAAGGTCATCTAAAGACTTATTTCCAATAATTAAATTAGTATCATCTGCATATTTAACAATCTGCTGGTTTTCATCTTCCGCTATGAAAGATAAGTAATCGATAAATATTATGAAAAGAAGGGGGCAAAAAAGGCTACCTTGTGTTTTGCCTCCATCACTATTTAATATTTCTAACTTACTAGTTTTATCTCCCTTAGTAATAGTAACGGTTTGTCTTCGAACGTTAATATATGAGACAAGCCATTTTTTTACATTTTCCCTAATTTCATATACTTCAAGTTTGCTAATAAGTATTTCCCTGCAAGACAGTCATAGGCTTTAGATAGATCTAGAAACATTTCAAGCGCCAAGTCGCCCCTTTCAAGGTGATCGATAATGTCACGAAAAGATTGAAAAATAGCAGCTTGCTTTGATCTGCCTTCCGTAAATAGACATTTATTAAATAAATTACGATCTTTCATAAAACTGACTAATCTTTTGCTCATGGCTAATTCAAATAGTTTTAAAAAAATTTGGTAATAAGCTGATATGCCTATAATTATTGTCTAGGGTTTCAGGGTCTCCTTTTTCATACAATGGTTAAATAAGTGCTACTCTTTAATAACCTACAAATTTCTTCCGGTGTTACGGGAATTAAAAACCTGGAATTTTCGTTTCTTATTATGGCGCAATTAAAAGATACATTAATTAAACTATTAAGAAGATCAGGAACAACCGACAATAAATATTGATTATACTCCCTGGCGATAATATCGGCGCTTCCCTCTAAACCTAATTCTACTACATTTCTTTCTTTCCCATTTATTTACAGATTGTCCACATAGACTTTATTTTAACTGTAACTTTAATAACAATGAAAAATCTAGTTTTTAAAAGATTGAAATGTTTACTTTGACAAACATGTTGTTTCAAATTAACAAACAACATTTCTTAAAAGCGCTTACGTTAACTGCATGAACGATTTACAATAGGCAACTTAGCCTTTTAAAATTACCGCTATGAACCAAACTTTTTAAGTATTTGTTCGTTAACATTAATCTTTTGGGAATAGTTTTATTTTTCATTTTAACACAAAACATTTTAAAAAGTAACTTATACATACCGGGTGTAAAACTAAAAAGGGTAGCCGGCTGTATCTCGGAAACCATTGACCGTCCGGTTTGCGGAAGAAAATATTGACTACAAAAGTTACTAAGAGAAATCGCTGAAAATTATTTTTAAGTTTATAGGTAGGCCGCTAGGGGGAGTATGGTGGCCAAACAAAAGGCGGGATTTTCTTAAAAAACCTCATCGTAACGTAAACGCGCGTTAAAGGTTACATTTTTTCAACGTAATGAGAATTCTGTATAACTCTTGTTTTTGAGTTGTTACGTTTCCTTTTTGATTAAGGGGGTAGAAGGGGACAAGGGGAAAAGAATCCCTATTTAGCTAGTTTAAATTTGTTAAATTTTCGTAAACCAAACCGAAGTTGTAAATATTTTTGCATAACAACTTTTGTCCCCTCTTACCGCCTGAAAAAAAGGGATAGCAAAACATGAGTTATTCAAAATTCTCATCAGATTAAAAAAATGTAAACTTTAATACATGTTACTACCGTGCGAGCAAAAATTATTTTCATCAAAGAGGGCTTGGATAAAAAAACGTAGGGCTTGGTTTAGATCACAATGATATGGGGACGATATATCTAAGCAAATCTAGGTTAAAATTTTGTCAAATTCATATTATGACATGATATGCCAAACTAATGAGTAATAAAATAAGTAGACAAATACAAAATTATTTTTGTTGTTTACAAAATTAACAATGTAAAAATATATAGAAAGAAAAAGAAAAATAATTACATGTATTTTGAGAATTCACATAACCGGAGAGGTGGAACCAGGCTTCATCCGAAAAAAATGTCAGGTCTAATAAATCATTTCTTTCCAATAAATTTTGGGTAAACCATTGAGAGTAATTCCTGCGTCTTTCAAAATCTGCGGCTTGTATTTCTTGGAATACTTGCACTTTATAAGAAAACAAATTTAGCTGCTTCTTAAGAATAGCCCAGCATGTTCCATAAGTTCTTCCCACTTCTTGGGACAGGCGTCTTATACAATTTGTTGGCGTATTTTGCATTATTTCACGAACGTTTGCAACAAGTTCTTCTGTTCTTACAAATGGTCTTCCTGCTCCTTTTTTTTTTGTGTTGTATTGAATCTGTTTCCCTAAACACAGCCACGATTCTTTTCAGGCAATGATAAAAATCCCCAGCAATAAAAGCAACGTTAGAAAAATGTTCGTTCATGCACAAACCCGGATTGTATTGCCACTCACCATTTACTCTATCCCCGTTTTGAAAATACGCTTCAACCATGAATGTTTTGTGCTGTTCCATAAAGCCCATTGTGTGAATTGTTCAACAAATTAAAAAAATTAGCGATGAATCAAATTACTTGTAACGACTGTCAAAGATGACGGAATAACTGATTGATTTTTAATTCAGATAGTTACTGACACCCAACAGATAATAAGCTCTACGGCTAAGCATTACGTCCTTAGATGCAAGGCTCTCTTTGATGCAAATAATTTTTGCTCGCACGGTATGAGGATTTTTGAGAAAATCCTGCCTTTTGTTTGGCGACTATAGTTACTCCCCCTAGTGGCCAACCTACAAACTTAAAAATAATTTTCAGCGATTTCTCTTAGTAACTTTTGTAGTCAATATTTTTTTCCGCAAACTGGACGGTAAACGGTTTCCAAGATACTTTTTACTTTTTACACCCTATACATACAAAAACACCAGTCGAATAATTGAGCATATCCTTTCTTCAAATCGTTTATCCATAAAACCAAAAAAGATTGATAACTTTATAGTAGTTTGGGATTTAGGAACACAACAAAATTACACCTGCAGTAAAATTAGAGTTGGACAATGCAACGAAACTTTTTATTTCATTAAATTAACTTCATTAACAAAAATCTCCGCCGTCCAATAAACTTCTTGTTTTAAAGGAATCCTAAAAACTTCGATCCACTTAACTTATTCATGAAATTTGTTCGAGAATCGTTTTAAACATAAAAATTGCTGATAAACTTCTTTGTTAAGCCAGTTATTATCCGCCTTTCGTCTTTAAACTTTGAGGCGTCAAGGATGACGGATAACAGACAGATATTTTAAAAAATTTATAGAATTGGCTTCTTACTAAATTGTAATTTTTACCTTCTAGAGGAAGAAACAATGAAGTTTTCAACGGATTCCGTTTTTAGGATCTTTAATTATTTACTGCCAAAATGAATAAGCAAAATAAGCTCTCTAATAAAAATCGCAAAAATGCTTACATAACAGCTTTCTCGACATTCAACACAGTTTCCTTAATAACTGGGGTAATTTGATTTAATAATATTTTAGATTACAGGTACGATAGGTGACTTATTATATTGTAATGACGTAAAGAGCGGAAAAAATGCAAGAGAAACATCCCAAAATATGAGCATTTAAAAGCATAAAATTTTCAGAATATATGCATCGAAATGAACAAAAAATGCAAATATGCATTTTTATTACATAATGAAAAATTATAAACATTAATGTTACTTTAAATAAAGCCAGAACTATTTCTTTATAATTAAACCCGTTCTTCAAAAATCCTATAATTTTTTAGCTATTCCACTCCACCTATCCCATCCTAGACCTATTCCGCAGACCTATTTGAGTAAATATACACCTAAATACATACATTCATACTTATATAGCAATTTGCAAAACATAAATCTAACATAAAAATCTTACTGTGACAAAATACTATTTGCGATTATAAAAAAAATAATAATACAATTAATAATAATAGCAACTTGCACAACATACAATTCGTAAATTAACAAACTATTCTTTGCAGTTATAAAAACACTTTATAACTAAATGTTTTTCAAAATTTTCCAAAAGAAACTTGTGTCTTTTATCTGTAAACATATGTTTAAAAATGGAAAAACTTCGCTCAAGAAGAGAAGTTATCGGACAGTATTTTAGTTTTGGAATTAAGTGTGTTTCTAATTTATACAAATCCAGTTCTCTTTCGAAATTAGTGAAATTGCCTATAAAAACTTCTGAACTATTTTTTTGGATTTTAAAGCCTGTATTATTTTCAATTACAATAAAAAATTTTATAACCGCAGCCCCAACAGTACCTGAAACCTTTTTGCAATTTACCTAAAATGTATTTATTAAAGCCACTGAATCTGTCAAAGAAATAGAGGTAGTCTCCAATTTCCTGAGTGCTATAGGTACAGGGTCTTCCAACGAGGACTGAACAGGGGCTCATTTTTGAGCTTCCTTGTATTTAAAGAAAAATCCAAAATAGCCAATCGATTTACTTTTTCCTGCAGAATTCAAAAATGAAACCAAAAATTTATTTAAATCAGAAACAAAAGAGTTACGATATGGATAGAGTGTTTTTTAAATTGAACATAGCTTTTTTTATACGATTTTTGGAACGAGTGATTTTCTTTTGTCCGTTCTGATTAAAATATTTAATATTGTGACAGCTATTTTTATAAAATTTTAATGTTTTATCCAGTATAATTTAACTTTTACCTGTTTGAAACATACACTAGGTAATAAAGGTATAATCACCTTTGAATCCTTCAAAGTTATTTCGGCAATATTATAGTAAATTCGTCAAATTTTTTGACTTAAGGATGCAAAGGTGATTATACCTTTATTACCTAGTGTATGTTTCAAACAGGTTAAAGTTAAATTATACTGGATAAAACATTAAAATTTAATAAAAATAGCGGTCACAATATTAAATATTTTAATCAGAACGGACAAAAAAAAAACACTCGTTCCAAAAATTGTATAAAAAAAGCTATGTTCCATTTAAAAAACACCTTATCCATAGCGTAACTCTTTTGTTTCTGGTTAAAATAAATTTTTGGTTTCATTTTTGAATTCTGCAGGAAAAAGTACATCGATTGGCTATTTTGGATTTTTCTTTAAATACAACGAAGCTCAAAAATGAGCCGCTGTTCAGTCCTCGTTGGAAGACCCTGTACAAAAGAATAATTTGTTTTTATAATTAATATAGTGTGGGTTTATTCTGGATAACTTTATGAATCTATTCATCATAGAAAGTACCTGAGTCGGCCCCATTGTAATGTAATAAACTAATAAACACGTGCCGTGCAATAAACAAGCAACCGAAAAGGGCCAGACAGGGTCTTTATTTGGCAATAAAATGCAATAAATGCTTTATTATTGAAAAAATGCATTTTTTGTACAAAACAGACAAAAAATGCAAAAAATGCAAAAAAATGCATTTTGCATTTTTTCCGCTCTTTAGTAATAAGGAACATAACGGACGCGTATCGTATGATATTTCATCCTAACTTTATAATATTTTTTAAAAAAATAAATCAATTTTTATTAAAATAAAATGAGTAAGAAATAATAAATCATATTACCTTAATTGCAATTTAGCAATTGGTTTCCATAGTTAAATATAATTATTGTTTGCTTGTCACTGTGAAATAGATAAAATCATAATATTGGTGTCGGAAATATGGAGGTTTCGGATAAGATTTTAAATAGGGCTGCGGAAGCAACAGGGAAATTATTCTCGACTAAATCATCAAATAGGTATAACAAAGAATATGAATTGTTTTGTCAATGGAAACAATTTCATAAAGTAGGAAATATACAGGAAGATATTCTTTTACTTTTTTTCTAGATGCAATAAGACGACTGCAGGATTTTTTTAAATAATTTTTATAGAAGCAATATTTAATAATTTAGTTTTATTTTATAGTCAACGAGAAATAAATGACAGTTCCTGGTGCAAAATATTCTATGCTAAAGGCAATACTATATACTATTATTTTTTGATCGGCAAGCCATTTGAGAACAAATCACTAGAGATGATCAGCAGAATGTATTAGTCGTATGTGAGACCTATTTTGGAATACGCCCACAGTGTGTGGATTCCGTATTTTGTCAAAGATATGGAGCTTTTAGAAAGGGTGCAGCGCCGAGCTACCAAAATGTCACCAACCACGAGAAATATGTTATACCATATGAATTGCATTTAATCTGCCAACACTTAGAGAAAGACGCCTCAGAGGTGACTTCATAGAAACATATAAGATAGTTCAAGATTTGTATACTGTGGATATGGATATACTTCTTAGGAACAACAATATATTGCTAAGAGGTTATGATTTTAGACTATCAAAAGAGAGATGTGCCAGGCTTCCAAGAAAGAATTTTTTCAGCAATAGGGTCGTTTACCCCTGGAATAGCTTACGACTTGATACTGTCAGCGCTCCCTCAGTCAACATCAGTTTTAAAAACATAGTTGACTATGACCTTAAAAACATAAATGCTCGCTTGGTCCACTATCTTTAAATTTTAAAACATGTGTGTGATTGACCGCCTGTACCTATGTAATCTGTAATATATTGTGATAGTGTGTTGTGATCTGTCAGTCGTCAGTGTATTGTGACAACGCGCCATTTGCATGCCGTGATAGCGTACCATATAAGAAGAAAATGAATGTATGGACTTGATTTGCTTTAAGCTTTAAATAATCTAAAGAAAACACTCACGCATATACATATTGTGCAAAAAGCAGTTGCATCGGACTTCCGCCTACTGCTTTAACCCTAATAATAATAATATTACTTTTAAATAATATGTAAACATAAGTTTCCGAAGAAGAGGTTCTAAAAAAATTTTAAGATCATTTCGATGTAGATTACAGGTCGCAACTGAGCACAGCGTAGGTCGATTTAGGTACTGGATAGGATGAAATAAAAATAATATAACTTGTCGTCAATACCATTTTCTTACTACCTTGATCTGGATATTGTACATAACTCTTTGATTATTCCTTGTAGATAATTAGATCAATACACTTTTGACATTTTGACTACATTTATTATCTTAAGCTTCGGTTTACTACAAAGCGGCACCGCAAAAGAGCGGCCGTAATTTGACGGCGCGACGCGCGAAAAAACGTTTATGTACAAACTTGCAAATCGAAGTGTGTTCCTTTAGAGCAGTGGTGCACAAATGGTGGTCCGCGGACCCCTTGGGGTCCGCGGCGTATTTTTTGGGGGTCCGCGAACCCACGGAGCACAAAGGGAAAATAAAACAAAAATAACTAAATAACTCACCTAATAATAAAACGATTAATTTATTTTTATTTCACTTGGCAACGGTGCTCGCCTGCAATGGCGACAAGTACTTGTCGCTGCCGATGCCTGCCGCGCCGCGTGTCCTTTTAGTTGCAGTTACGGGTTTTGACCGGTTAAAATTTGTTTTTAAATACTTCTTTGAAGAAGCAACTGGCACTTGGGGGGGTAAAGGGATATAAGTCGAAAATTTTCAAAATTGAGATAAGTCGCCCACAATAGTTATAAATTCATTATCTACCCCTGGGAAAAGAGATATAAGTCATTTAGGCCTTAAATATGTGTCATTTTTGATTGTGGAAAAGGATATAACTATAGAAAATATATATTTTTTTGTGAAAAGGGGATTAAGATTTGTTAAAGCCTACGAACGAATTGAATTTAAAAAAAATTATTTGTGGAAAGGGATATAAGTATATTTATCTCCCTTTTCCCTAAAAAGTTGTTTGGCCTTTTATTGAGGAAAAGGGTATAATTAAATGATAATAAGTCTAGCGATGAATACAAATAATAATAAGTTTGGTTTTTGAACTCTGCGTTTATTACCATTTGTTTCTTTTCATAGTTAATACAGTTTTGAAGAAAGTACAATAGCAAAATTTTATTTAATTGGTGTAAAGAGGTATAATAATATGTAAGTTTTTTAGAATTTTTCATGTGTAAATGGGTATAAGTAATATTTTTTTTCATCATAGTTATTTTATTCTAATTACTGCTATATACAATGTATTAAGGATCAAAAAATGTCTATTTTAATAAAAAAATTGAGTTAAAAAAAAAACCGTTATCCAAACGCGAGTATTAAAACTTTAAACTCAATTTCCCAAAATTGTCGATTTAGGTCATATACCCCTTTACCCCCCCCCCCCCCAAGTGCCAACTGTGTTGCAAAACATGTCGAGTCAAAATAAAAATCTGTGGTAAGTGTAAAATTATAATTTTTTAAATTTTTTTACCATTTATTTAACACAATTAATAATGCATTTCCACCAAGTAAAAGCCGAATCAATTCAATAATATTTCATTCCTCCTATTGAATTTTAAAATTAGTTACTTCAATATGCCTAATATTTAGTTTGTTTCATATTTTTAAAGTGTGTTTAAAATTTACTTTGTACCTACAACTAGCACTAGAATAGAGATAATCCTTGTGTTTTAAGGTTATTATTGCTTTTAAGGAAAATACATGCGGGGCCGTATGTTACTATAATCCGATTTCGGGGGTCCGGGATTTTGCAAAATTTGGGAGCCACTGCTCTAGAGCGTTCGGCAAAAAAAATACGGCACCGTATTTTCTAAAGCGGCCGCTCTGTACATTGGCATAGTGCAAGCACGATTTTTGACGGTGCGCCAGTGTAGTGATTGTATCGTTTTACTAATAATATTTAGAAATGGCTGAAGAAATCAGTTGGTATAGCGAACAATTGAAATCTTAATCGACTTTGTTCGAACTCATGAGGCAATTTTTAACGTAAAATCATCAGAGTACGATTCTTCGTCCTCAAGAACTATTAGAATAGCCAAACTTAGGTCGTCCATCTTGTAAAAACTACACACACTTTTTAAAATTGAACTGTCAACTGGCTCTTGCCGCCGAATTTTATCGAACCGTATTTATAGTTACTTTCCAATAATAGTCACCGTCCAAAGTGACCGTTCTACTGTTGGCAAAAACGGCCGCTAAATTACGGCCCTACGACTCTACAAAAAAGTGGGGATTTTCACTACTCCACATGCGTGTATTCTGAGAATTCAGATAACCGGAGAGGTGGAACGAGGCTTCATCCGAAAAAAATGTCTGGTCTAATAAATCATTTATTTCCAATAAATTTTGGGTAAACTATTGAGAGTAGCTAATTCCTGCGTCTTTCAAAAATCTGCGGCTTGTATTTCTTGGAATACTTGCACTTTATAAGGAAATAAATTTAGCTGCTTCTTAAGAATAGTCCTGCATGTTCCATAAGATCTTCCCACTTCTTGGGACAGGCGTCTCATACAATTTGTTGGCGTAGTTTGCATTATTTCACGAACGTTTGCAACAAGTTCTTATGTTCTTACAGATGGTCTTCCTGCTCCTTTTTCTGTTGTATAGAACCTGTTTCCCGAAACGCAGCCACGGTTCTTTTTAGGCAATGATTAAAATCCCCAGTAATAAAAGCAACGTTAGGAAAATGTTCGTGAAAATCGTCCATGCACAAACCCGGATTGTATTGCCACTTACCATTTACTCTAACCCCGTTTCGAAAATACGCTTTAACCATGAATGTTTTGTGATGTTCCGTAAAGTCCATTGTGTGAATTGTTCAAGGAATTGGAAAAATTAGCGATGAATCAAATTACTTGTAACGACTGTCAAAGATGACGAAATAACTAATTGATTGTTAATTCAGGTAGTTACTGACACCCAACAGGTATTAAGCTCTACGGGTAAGCATTACTTCCTTAGATGCAAGGCCCTCTTTGATGCAAATAATTTTTTCTCGCACGGTATTATTTAGTAAAATAGCGCATCATCAGTCAAAATGCGGAACAATTATTTAAAGCTGTATGTTAGTAGTAGTAGTAATTGAGGGGAGGTTCCGAAACCTGGCAAGTAGACCAACGGCGACCCTTTTTTTCCTACCCCAGAGTCTTCCCCCAACCACTCTAACCACCTTGGCCTGAACCAAAACGATCTCCTTATGAAACATATACAGGGTTGGGCAAATGTTCCGGAACGGCTTAATTACAGGCGAACGAAAAGTGATATCGGATCCGGGTTTTGGGCAATCTATAGGACTAAAATTTTACTATTTGGCTATTATACCATATGTCAGTAATGTCACCAACTGTCAAGTGTTGACGTTAGTATTTTTTTTTTAATGGAACACCCTGTATATTTTTACTTTTTTAAATTCCACATAAAATTATAATTATTTTTTATTAAATGCACTATAAGTATATACTTCATAGTTTCCGAGATATTGACTCTCCAAAAGTGACATTTTTGAACAGTTAAACCGGAACAACTATATTTCCTGCTTTCGAGTTACATCCGGTTTAACCGGAAGTTGATTTTTTTGGGAAGATAATAAAAATTGAAGATAGGGACATGTAAGCCGTTTTGCTCTAAGACGTACTGTTGGAAAGTTATAAGCTGTCAAAGTTCAAAAATGTCACTTTTCGAGAGTCAATATCTCGGAAACTATGAAGTATAGACTAATAGTGCATTTAATAAAAAAATAATTATAATTTTATGTGGAATTTAAAAATGTAAAAGTATACAGGGTGTTCAATTTAAAAAAAAAAATAACGTCAACACTTGACAGTTGGTGACATTACTGACATATTGTATAATAGTCAAATAGTAAAATTTTAGTCCTATAGATTGCCCAAAACCCGGATCCGATATCACTTTTCGTTCGCCTGTAATTTAAGCCGTTCCGGAAAATTCGCCCAACCCTGTATGTCGCTCCAGGCCAAGGCCATCACTTCTTTCTTTTGGAGAACCGTCGGTCCTAGCACCTGATGCCTGAGTTTTCCCAGGGATTCGCAGGTACCCAGAAAGTGCAGCGGGATATTTTTTTCCTCCAGGCATCCAGATTGGGTCTTCTTCAAATAACGAAAGGTAAATTGTGATCTACAGTGTCACCAGTAAAGACCGCATCATATAGGATTTTTTTTTATAAATAACTTTATTCGAAATTTGACTTTGGCATCCAGTTCTGCTTTGATCGAGATGAAAATTAAGCAAAAAAATAGTAGTCACGTGATTCGCATTATCTGTCAAATTTTAATTTTTTTCCAAAAAATAATTTAAAAGTGGGGTTATTTCTGAAAATCTTAAAAAAAGTTATAAGAAAAAGTATTTTTAAATGCAGTTTCTAGCCCACATGCAAAATTTCAGCTGCATAAGTTAATTTTGATTTTTTACCTATATTTTGTAAACGGCACCAATTTTGCAAAATAAGACTCTACGCAACCTACATAAAACTTCTTAGTTGTGACAATGCTTTATTTCAGATTAATTTTCTTTAAAGTTGCGCCATATTAAATGTGTGTTTTTTTACAAAATCAAAATTTGGTCGCATGTGATGCAAAGTTTATTTGTTTTTTACCCTGTATAAGGAAACTTCATAAAATAAGTATTTTTGAAAACGTAGTTTGTGTCTGAAAGTAATACACCTTAATATTAAGACAAAAAAGAACACAGTGTCTTCAGTAAAGTGTTTTTTAAGTGGAAAATAAATTTTAGTTTAACAATGTAAAGTTTATCTATTTTCAACGATTTAATTTAAAACCCCTATATTATAATTTATTATTAAGCTATGTCATAATAACGTTAACGTGTATTACTTTCAAACAAAAGGATCAAAAACAAATAAACTTTGCATCACATGCGACCAAATTTTAATAGCACAATTTTGATTTTGTAGAAAAACACACATTTAATATGGCGATACTTTAAAGAAAATGTATCTGAAATAAAGCATTGTCTAAACTAAGAAGTTTTATGTAGGTTGCGTTGAGTTTTATTTTGCAAAAGTGGTGCAATTTACAATATAAGTAAAAAATCAAAATTATCTTATGCAGCTGAAATTTTGCATGTGGGCTGGAAACTGCAATTAAAAAAACTTTTTCTTATAACTTTTTTTGATATTTTCAGAAATAACCCACCACTTTTGAAAAATTTTTTGGAAAACATTAAAATTTGGGAGATAATGCGAATCACGTGACTACTATTTTTTTGCTTAATTTTCATCTCGATCGAAGCAGAACTTGATGCGAAAGTCAAATTTCGAATAAAGCTATTAATAAAAAAAATCCCATATGATGCGGACTTTACTGGTGACACTGTATAAGAAGATATCTACAATAAACATCCACACCATCCCTACAATACAATTCGTCGAAACTAAAAGTCTAACCCTAAGACCAAGTTGTTTTTAAATAATATTTTATAGAAAATAAACTTTCATAATCCAAAGATGTCCGATAACAAGAAGACAAAATTTAAATAATTACAAAGAATTTGATTACGATTGCGAGGGCCCTCCAAATAAAGATTCTCCCCTCGAACCAGATAAGACAACGGGATTGAAATTTCGTTACTTACGACTTTCTCGGAGCATTTTGGGGTTTTAAGCTAATTAAAGATGCCTTTATATAATTAGGGTTTTATCGTATAAGGGGATAAATTTTAATTTGTGGCCGTTTTCTTAATTCACGTTATCCTAAATATTGACAAAGGAATTAGCATTTCGGCTTAATGTAATTAGAAGAGAGAAAAGAGCTTGTCGGGATTATTTTTGTGGGATTGAACAAGCAGAATCTGCGTCATTTGAAAACACCACAAATAATGAAAAGATTTTAAAAACATTTGACAAACAAACAAGTACCTACTTATTGTATTTATTTAAATTTTACTTTACACTACAATACAAATCGACGATTTTTATCTTTTTTTTTAATATTTTTTCACAATAACCTTTTACCTTAAAGCTTTGTTCTTTTATATATTAAGTGGAGTGGGGTAAGTGGGGATCTGCGGCAAGTTGGTGTTTTTGTGATTATACAACTCGATGTACATAATTCCCATATAGCTCGAGAGGCTTAATAAGTGATAAGCCTTTGGGATTGTCGCTTTTGGTGGAACGATTGCAAACCAAACGACTTTTGGAAATTTGGAAATGTTTCGTTGTCCGAAATGGATGAAAATATAAAAACTTTGAAGCCAAAAAATACAGAAAAATCGGACAAGTATGTTTGGAAGCAATTCGTCGAGTTTTGTCGTCAAAAGAACCACAACTTAAAAAGTAATACGCCAAAGGAAGAACTAGCAAATATACTAAAGGACTGGACATACAACATGCGTAAAATGGGTGGGAGTAATTATAAGGAAATTGTGATTAAACTTCTATGGAATAAGACAGCTAAAATGCCACAAAACCTTTATTTTATACAGCATAATCGTCAAATAGACCCTTTCAACGACCAAGCTTTTTTAGAGGCACGAAATGCTAGGAACGCCAAAAGATAAGAACTCCAAAAGGTACCTCGTGCCCAAAAGGTAAGCTCCACGGCCCTTACAAGAGCGGAAATCGAAAAAATAGCGTCTATATTCAAAGAAAATTTTCCTTTCTTGCTGCTTCCAACTAGCATGGCGAGGTACCGAAGGTGCTTATTGCCAGGTGGATTTTTTTAAAGAAGAAAAATATAAGGACGAGTCGCGTACTGGTCGCCTAGAGTATAATCCGATATTTACCAAAACTACGCATGGAGGCGCTAACAGAATATCGGAAAGTAAGTGGCTAATTTTTGTCCAGTGCGACTTTTTTTGTATCAATGTCCAAAAGAGGGACAAATATTCAAATAAACAGACTATTTTTAACTAGTCTATCTATCTATAATATATAAAAATGAATGTTTGTATGTATGTCCCGTATGCGTTCCTATACCATTTATCCGATTACGATAAAAATTTGGTGAGTTGTTGTGTGCAGGCCGAGGAAAATTTCGGTATAAAAAAAGTGGCGAAAAGAATGCCGGGATGCCGAGATGACGGGATGACGGGATTTGGTGAGTTGTTGTGTGCAGGCCGAGGAAGGTTTCGGCATAACAAAAAGTGACGCAACGGATGCTGGGATACCGGGATGACGGGATGACGGGATTTTTGTAATTTCCTTCTTTCAAATTTATTTTAGTAAGTAGCGTATAGCAACGCGCGCGGGGTATAGCTGTATATAATAAAAATTGGAATGGTAATGCTTCATCTTCTTGGTACAAAAACATTCCGGTTGGTATTAATACTATCAATAAGTGGGCGGAAACGGGAGCAAAAAACAGCGGCTTGGATACCAAGAATAAAAAAATTACAAATCACTCTCATAGAGAGAGCTTCATCTGTAAGCACACAAACTAATTCTGGTGCAAACCTTCAAGGGGATATTAAAATGACTGGACATAGCTCTATAAACTCCGTGACGCCCTACCTCCAGCTCAGCAAAGAACATCATCAGAAAATCGTATCAAACATGAGAGCAGAACAGAATGGAGCTTCAACATCTAGTGCTCTGGAAAATCGCACTAGAGTAATAAATATTTATTATAATAATTGTAACTTTGTTATCAATAATAATAAAAATGAATAATTATTCAATTTATAGTTCGTTATATAAGTAACACCACTCCTCCTTCGGAGTCGTGGTGTTGCTGGGTAACACGTTTCGTGTCAGGTAAAAGTATTATTCGGTAATCCCCAAACATCTTGTGGTATAACATTCGATAATTTTAAAAATAATCACTTAAAAAAAAACTGCTGTAAAGGGCTTCCACGACCAAAATATTCACATCCTATCAGACAGCCATGCTGCCGGAACTCCAACCGATTTACATCAAAATGGCGGTGCATCTTCGTTTTGTATAATATTCGAAAAATCTCTAGTCAGTTTTTCTGATATTTTATTTTCATAACATACTTTTCGACTGGAAAATACACTTTCAGGGTTTGTAACAGACGTAGGTAAATATTTCGTATCTTCTGTGTTATTAAACTTTTCTTTTCGGCATTTATTGAAAACTAGTTGCTTTCGTAAAGGCGATGTTTATGTACAGTTGACGACAGATAATTTCGTACACTAAACTGTGACACTGTAAATGCAACTTTTTTACCTTTACTTATTACCTTTGTAATGTGTTAATTGTTATCATGATATCTGTCAAAGTATTGTCATTTGATTTAAAAATGCCTCATTTAAGTATTATTGAGAAAGCAAGAATAAGATGTTTAGTAGAAATAGGGTGGTTTTATGGAAAAATAGCTGATCATTTTAGAGTACCTAGACGTACTGTTCAAGGAATTGTAAAAAAATGGCGCTATTATCAAACACTTGAAAGGTCTGTTGGATCTGGTTTAAATAATAGAAAATCATCAAATAAAGAAGACCGAAATTTGGTGGAGTATTTAAAGCAAAATTCATTTGAAACGACAGTACCTATAGGCCAGCCATTAGATACATAATAATACTGTTTTGGTGCAAAAGGTTGCGGAGTTTTGAAACTTGGTGGGGATGTAGACTTGTAGGTCCCTAATATGCCCCTAAGTTTGCGACCTCATGCGACCGCCGCCCGCGCCGCCATCTTGAAAAAATGGCCGCTAGAATCTGTTTTTGGCATATAATTCGGTTTGTGTAGGTTGTAGAAAAAAAACATAGAATATAATTCGAAGAGGAATAAATTTGCTATAGAATTGCCTCTATGTTTTTTTTTGTCAAAATAATACTTTCCTAGTTACAGGGCCGAACTACTTAAAATCTAGTAAAAGCGTTATTACGATGGTACTTAAATACCGTATATATCACCCACCCAAATATTGTTTTCTGTTATTCATTCATTCTAATTCATAATTTTCATGATTTCTTACAAAATTTCGAAAACTATCGATAGTTAAAAATATTATCGATAGTGGAAACTATCGATAGTTATCGATAGCTTATCAACTCTACCCGCGCGCCCGTCCGCCAGTGTGCTTTGTTCTTGCAAAGGCAAGAGACCGGGATAATATTTTTTACTAAAACCAGCAAGAGGGAAAGTTGCAGAAAAGCTTTATTCGACAAGCAGCCTAAATTACAAGGAAACTGTTGCAAAGAACATTTTGTTTTTACATGCCATAAGTGGTTGTGATACAACATCTGCCCTTTTTAACCAAGGAAAACTAAAGTTCCTTAGTCTCCTGGATAGAAACGACTCATTAGTTGAGGCTATATCAATCTTCCAAGAAGTCGAAGCCGATGTGAAAGCTCTCGCTGTAGCTGGAGAAACTTTTTTATTGGCACTGTATGGTGGATCGTTACAAAAGGACACATCGGATTCGCTTCGATACCAAAATTTTACGAAGTCTGTGTCCAAGAACAAATTTAATCTTGCGTCTCTGCCACCCACAAGAGATGCTGCAAGGCTGCACTGCCTACGAGTTTATCAACAAGTTGCGATGTGATGTGGTGTGGCAGAGAAAAAGATCCTGAGCAATATGGCTGGCAGAAAGGGGGGAACGGACTCGATGCTATTCGGACTACGTCAGATGCAGCTCCAGAGGATATTTTAAGATCGATATCCTGCAAATGTAAAAAAGGCTGTACAGGAGCATGCGGATGTCAAAAAATAGGTTTAAAATGCTCAGTGCTGTGTTTACATTGTAACGGGACGGCATGTGAAAACATTCCCGATTTGGTAGTTGATTCCGATCCTGAAGATACAAAAGAGGCTCACGATGACTTTAATTCGTTGGTATTGGAGGAGACGGGAGACATATAAGATTTGACAGATAGTGAGCAAAATAAACCAGTAACATCTCATGGTGCAAAGCGACAAAAAACGTGCACGTAAGTTTGAAGTGTGGATTAGGCCTACTGGGGATACCACGGTTTAAAAAAACGCGTCGCGCGGTTGGTGTGGAAACGAGTTGATAACCTATATTTTCATGTTAGTGGCTTTTGGTGGGGTAATTTATACATAATGAGTAAAAAGTTACATTTAAATGCAGTTTATACGATATTTTGAGAAATTCACCCTAGTCTTCGGTCCTGTAACTCGGAAACTATTAGCCTGACAAAAAAAATGTAAATAGCGCTTTTGTAGCAAAATTTATTTTCTTCAACTTGTTTTAAACACTTTTTTTCTATAATCTATAGGAGCCCGGTTATAAACCAAAAACTGATTTTGACCGCCATTTTAACAAGATGGCGGCGCTCACTTGATGTCGCAAACTTAGGGTCATACTTAGGGTCACCAAACATATAATCCTGGCAAGTTTCAAAACTCCGCAACCTTTTGCAAGCAAAAAAGTATCTAATGACTGGCCTACTATTCGCTATGCACATAACAGGATTCCCTGCTTCATCTAGAACTGAGCAACGCCGAGTAAGACAATAAGAAATCGAGCAGCTGCATCCAAATCGTTTTTAAAAAATAGTGATAAGGAACAAAGAATTGGGTTTGCTATGCAATATTTACGAGCACATGATTTTCTTTTGGCAAAATGTTATATTATCCAACAAGAAAACTTTTCAGTTTACATAATGAAAGGATTGATATGATGAGAAGTATACTCAAAAAAAGCAAACCAGTGGACGTTTCTCCGTTAATGTGTGGGCATGGATAAGTGTTTACGGTGCAGGTGTATGTGGTAATATTGGTGGGACACTAAACAGTCATATGTATGTATCTGCAGATTTTGGAAAATGTTTTTCTTCCTTCTGCCGCGATAGTTTTTGAAGGAAATAACTTTGTATTTCAGCAGGTAACTGCCCTGTGCATACTGCAAGAGATATAGGAAACTGGTTTAGACAAAACAACGTAACATTATGTCTGCCCTGGTGCTCAAAAAGTCCTGATTTAAATCCAATTGAAAATGTTTGGGGATTGATGGTAAAAAAATGTACAAAATAAATTTTAAACCACAGAGTGAAATAGAGTTATTTAATAAAATAGAAGAAATTTGGGAAGGGCTAACCCTGAATTACACCAGAAGTATTATTTTGTCAATGCCAAGAAGATTACGATTAGTGTTAGAATCCAATGGCGCAGCAATGAAATATTAGTATTTTGTTTGTTGTTTGTTAATAAATTTAACCTTTTTGCCTTTATACTTTTGTAGTTTTCCTGGTATTATTTTATAACTTTCTTATTTCGCGGCTGCAATTTAAACAGAAAAATATTTAGAAACAACCATTATTACTTATGGTAAAAAATCGTACATACAATAATTTACAGCTATGTACCGTGCAAGCAAAAATTATTTGCATCAAAAAGGACTTGGATTAAAAAACGTAGGGCTTGGTTGGAGTAATAAAATAAGTAGACAAATACAAATTTATTTTTGTTGTTTACAAAATTAACAAATTAAGAATAAAGAGAAAGAAAAAGAAAAATAATTACTTACATAAATTACTAAAATCGGCCATCGCCATGCTCCAAGCATAAATTCATACGTCTCTTCATACTTTCGAAAGTGATGACCAGCATCTCTGGAGAAATGTTACAACATTCTTGAATAATCCTTTCTTGTAATTGTTCTAAATTTGCAACTGGTGTTTTAAAAATAGTGTTCTTTAAATGAGCAAAAACGAAGTAATCCATAACCGTTAAACAAGGTTATCTAGGTGAGAATTCAATGTCTGATCGAAAACTGATCGATCTGTCGTCGAAAAAATTGCGTAAAGTTAATAGTTTCGGTGGCTGTATGGGCGGTTGCACCGTCCTGTTGAAAATATCCAAAACGTAGTTCGTCGTCAAGTAATTGCTCCACAAATGGATTCAAAATATTGTCTCTATACCGCTGTGCTGTAACTGTGTCATGGAAAAAAATAGGACCAACAATTCTTCTTCGGGAAACAGCTAACCAGATACCAATTTTTTGAGGGTGCAATGTGAACTCTACAAAAAAATTAGGATTTTCACTACTCTACATGTGTGTGTTCTGAGAATTCACATACTCGGAGAGGTGGAACCAGGCTTCATCCGAAAAAAAGTCAGGTCTAAGAAAATCATTTCTTTCCAATAAATTTTGGGTAAACCATTGAAAGTAATTCCTGCGTCTTTCAAAATCTGCGGCTTGTATTTCCTGGAATACTTGCACTTTATAAGGAAATATATTTAGCTGCTTCTAAAGAATAGTCCTGCATGTTCCCTAAGATCTTCCCACTTCTTGGGATAGGCGTCTTATACAATCTGTTGGCGTATTTTGCATTATTTTACGAACGTTTGCAACAAGTTCTTCTGTTCTTACAGATGGTCTTCCTACTATTTTTTTGTGTTGTATAGAACCTGTTTCCCTAAACACAGCCACGGTTCTTTTCAGGCAATGATAAAAATTTCCAGCAATAAAAGCAACGTTAGGAAAATGTTCGTGAAAATCGTCCATGCACAAACCCGGATTGTATTGCCACTCACGATTTACTCTAACCCCGTTTCGAAAATACGCTTTAACCATGAATGTTTTGTGCTGTTCCGTAAAGCCCATTGTGTGAATTGTTCAAGAAATTGGAAAAATTAGCGATGAATCAAATTACTTGTAACGACTGTCAAAGATGACTGAATGACTAATTGATTGTTAATTCAGGTAGTTACTGACAGTCAACAGGTATTAAGCTCTACGGCTAAACATTACGTCCTTAGATGCAAGGCCTTCTTTGATGCAAATAATTTTTGCTCGCACGGTATATAGCTGGAGTTCTATCCAGGTATAAGCAGCAAGGTGAGAAACCCGTTTTACCCAATTTTGTTGTAATTGAGTTATGTATAGGTGGAGTGTACGAATTTATATGTCGTCAACTGTACTTGTTAGAAAAACTTCTCTAACCATTTTTTGAAGTCAACAACATGTTTCTGCTACTGCACCCCTTTGAAAATATGGCTGACAGCAATAACCATTACAATAATAAGACTTCCCCGAAGTTTCTCTTCTGCACTCGCAAAAAGGAACGATCCCGAAAAGTTTCCCCACCGGGCCTGGATAAATAGTAACTGTAGAAAGGGATCTGGAAAATTTCGGCTCCAGCGGGGATTTGTCCACCAAACTCAATATTCCTAATTTTCTGAAAAGCCGACCGCAAGCCTCAGATTGGTTCTTTTTAATAAAATTTAAATCGATTTGCTTTTATGTTTATTTCGGAAGTTTATTTTTATGTAGGAGTTTTATTATTATTACTATTATTATTATCATACTTATCTTTTCATTTATTGAGGTTATATCTTTTATACAGGATTATGCTAAATAACCATTATACAGGGTGTTTTAAATTAAGTGCGCACTATTGCTAACTTTTTTATTATGGCAGATACAGAGTCGGTTAAATTAGCAGCATTTTTTCCGCCGATTAAAATGAGACAAACAGAAACTCAATTTAGTGATGCGTTCAAAAATAATTGAGCAAAATGTAATATTTTTAAATGGAACGCCCTGTATATTTTATACTCTAACTTTTCCAAATCACCTACAGAACACAAAAGGTCATTTGCAATGTTGACTTTAAATAGAAAATACCCGAATTATCGATACTTTTTTCTTTTCGACTAGTTGGTTGTGAACGGCTGCGAAATAAGATGCAATTCTACTATTTCTTATTTACTACTAGGCTATGAATGGGTTTGTTTTGGCATTATAGGATAATTTAATGTCAAAAGGCAAGTAACGTCAGTTAGTTAACTTATTAGTATTAAAAAATGGTATTCACTCATTTAGAAATATGCGATATGTTAGAGACGTATTTTGTGTCGAGGAAAAATAGTTTTCGAGCACTGGAACATTATCGTCAAATGTATCCTGAACGTGATCAACCAGACAGAAGGTATTTTCTAAAATTGTACCGAAAATTATGAAGTAAAAAGAAAGAGTCTTTGTGAAAACTAGAAGTAGAAAACAATTTATTATAACTGAAGAAGTAAAAGTAAACGTGTTAGCATATTTTGAAGCTTTCAAAAATAATTTAACTAGAGATTTAGCAAAGGAGAGTGGTTTAAATTTATTTTGGAGAATTTTAAAGAAATATAAACTAGTACCCTTTAAGTACCGACCGCTACAAACATTAGTACCTGGTGACTCCGAAATGAGGCTAATCTTTTGTCAATTGATAAGTAGATATGTGTAGGCAAAATTTAAACTTTCTAGGGTACATTCTATGGAGTGATGAAGCTAATTTTTCAAATAGAGGAATGTTTAACCGTAAAAACATGCACTATTGGTCTAAGAAAAATTTATTTCATGTTCACCTCACAAATCCCCAGCTTCGATTTAGTGTCAATGTGCGGTGTGGTTTGATAGGCAGCCAAATAATTGGGCCAATTTTCTATGAAGGCACATTAACGGGGAGAAGATACGTCTAAATGTTATCAGAATTGCTTAAAGCATATTTAGATAATGTAAACTTCGAGACACGTACTTATATACATTTTCAACAATCCGCATCAATTTTACGAAGTGAGAATGTTATTAGAAAGGCTTTTCCAAAATAGATTGATAGCATTTAATGGTCCGATTCGATGGTCCCCATGCAAGATCTTCTGACCTAACTCCTTTAGACTTCTACTTTTGGGGTTATGTAAAGGACGGGGTCTATAAAAAAAGATATGCAAACCTGGCTGAACTTCAAGAAAGCATAAGAGGCATTATAAGATCAGCAGAATGGCAGAACAATTATTCTAAAAGCTACAAACAGTGTTGTAAAGAATGCTAGGAAATGCATTGAACCAGACGGAGATGTTTTTGCACATTTAATGTAATAGTTTACCCTAGATTCTTTTATTATTTCTATTGCCTAAATAAAATAAAAAATTGTAGAATTGCATCTTATTTCGCAGCCTTTTATGGCCAACTAGTCGAACACAAGAATGCGCCGATAATTCGGATATTTTATATTTTAAGCCAATATTGCAAATTACCTTTTGTGTTCTGTAGGTGATTTAGAAACGTTAGAGTAAAAAATATATAGGGCGTTCTCTTTAAAAATATTACATTTTGCTCAATTATTTTTAAACGCATCACTCAATTAAGGGTTAACAAAAAAATAATTTTTGCTCGCACGGTAGCATGCGTTTATTTCTCTTTTGCGCGCTTGCGCATTAAAATTATAAGTATCGTTACGTGTAATTTATTTGGCAGAGCGTGGAAAGCTTTAGGACGTGATCATAAGGACGCATAAAATTTTGCTTTTCTTATATTGACATAATAACAAAAAAAAAATTATCAAAATAAATACATATATTTATTAATTAAAATTAAAAAAAAATACAATTAAACTAGGTAACTACCGGAAATCATAAAGTCTTTTTGGTATGTGATGTGAGAATTATTTGAGAGTGTTTTTAGGAAAACTAAAGAAAAAATTATTGTAAAACTCGACAAACAAATCTATAGATAAGTCGGATGAGTGGTAAAGGCGTAAACAAAAAAAAAATTAAAAATGATTTTAAACGAAAAACTAATCCTTTATATATATTAATATAAACTTTTCGTCTTAAAACAAATTTTACATCGACTGTTAAAGTACTGCTATTATAAAGTGAACCACACAGTATAACCTAGAAAGACTTACAAGAAAACAGGAAAAACCTAACATTCGCGTCTTTATGGGATACGTCCGATTGACCCCGCGCCCATTTGTCCTACGCTTCCTTTGGTCGCGCGTCTAAATTTCCGCGTCTTTGTGTCGCGCGTTCAAAATTACGCGTCTTTTTGACGCTATACCGTTTTTAGCCATTGCTTCTGGTACACCAACTATTCTAGCTGCATAACTAACGCTGTCTCTTTCTTCCACCAATGGCATAATTCGTGTCACCTGCCCGGGTGTAAGATGTCTAGCTATTTTTTTGCAAAATTACAATTTTGAAGATTTAAACTAAAAAATCACAGTTTCTGACAGATGTATGTTGTAATTTCTTTAAAAATCTGAATCTCAGGTTACCGAACATATCAGAAAATAATTCAGAAAACAAATTGTTGCTAAATAATAATTTCTTATTAGTTGAGTTTTGGTTATCATCACTAGGGTTCGGATTTTGTATTTTTCCACAAAAAAACTCACAAAATGTTTGTTGAAACTTACAAACAATCAGTTAGAACTTATCTACTTTTTATTTTTACCATTTTATCTTGTGCGAAATTATATGCGAAAATTAGCATAAAAACATACTTCTTTTTTACCCTTTTATTGGAATAAAAATAATAAAAAGCTAAATCAAACCAAAATATGCTTTATTGTTATACAAAAAAAAATATTTTCTCATTAACAAAGCAATTAATCTAAAACTAAGTACAATTTAATGTAGAAAAAGTACCTATACTAGTACCCGACTAAATAATTCATATAAAAAAATATAAAAACAAGTTACATAAAACAAAGAGGAACATACAACAACTTCTCTATATGTATAATCAAACTCAAACATAGCTTTATTATACATCAAATGGTAAAATGTTGTTCACAAAGCAGATTACAAACAAAAACTACTAAAATTAAAATGTATCCTCTAAAAATTTGGAAACAGAGTAATATGTCTTATTTAAAAAAATTTTCTTGACCTCCCTCTTAAATTTTTTAATGCATACATCTCTCTTACCTGATTAGGCAGATGATTAAACATTTTTTTGCCCCTGTATAAAAAATAATTCTTAATTAAGGTGGAACCCGGTATCGGAAGAGCTGTGGTGTGAGTATTACGAAAAAAAATAAGACCAAGCAGAGAGAATTTCCTGGCTAAACTTTTTTATGCACGAGACATACGGTTTCTAATATAAAAATACATGGTAATGTTAAGATTTTGTTACTAACAAACAATGGCTTAGATGACTCCCTTCGTTTCAAGCCAAACATAAATCGCAGAGCTCTTTTCTGGAGAATAAATACGGCGTTAAATAAATAACTCGAACAAGCACCCCAAAAATACACACCATACCGCAAGTGTGAATCAATTTAAGCGAGGTAGGCAGCCCTCGCAGTTACTATATCTATTTCCTGGGAAATAACCCTTAAGGTATAGCAACCTCTAGAAACATTAGTGGTTAGTTGTAAAACATGTGTCTCAAACTTCAACTTATCATCCACAAACAAACCCAGAAATTTATTATAATTTACCTACTCTACTCAGAGCTTGAGAATTTAAAATGACGCCGTCCACGTGACAAGTTAATAATCTTGGTCTTAGATAAGTTGATGGAAGGTAGATTAGCACCACACGAATCTTTCACTCGAACTAAGTCGTTACTGATAACAATCTCCATTTGACCAGCGTCTCCGGAATGCCACAGCATGCTAAAAACTAATAACAACATTTTGAAATATTACGCGAGAATAGTAGATTCTGTAACGAGGTTGGAATGAAAATTCGATCCGAGTGGAAGATTCCGAACGCGAGCGTAGCGAGCGTGAGGAACCACGAGTATCGAATTTTCATTCTAACCGAGTAGCAGACTATATTTTCTCCACGACCATCCAGTTCCATATCTGATTCATCCGATTTTTCACTCATTTTTTGACTTGCACTAAAATTTGTCTGAAAATAATTATTACAACGCGGTCATTTTTATCTGACACTGACAGTTTCGAAATTCAGGGCAACCTATGTCGTTTATATCAATTACAGAATATTCATTCCGTATCTTGTTATGGAATGAAAATACACGCAAAACGCATAAGAAGCAAGTGTTTCAGAATAAATATTCCAACTCAAGAGCGAGAATTTTTACATTCTATTATCAAAAATGATTTTGGAATTATTGCATTCAGTAATGGTCGTGGAGAAAATATTTTTCTAACCACCTGAAAAATCCTTATACAATAAGATATTAAAATGCAAATTCAGATAGCAAAGTACCAGTAACCAACTGAAAGTCAATCATTTCAATAGGATGTCACTACCTGCAGACCGGTTTCGAAATCTTTTTTCTCGTCAGTACAGGGTAGGTATTCATACCTTCGATCACACAACTTTTGTACTAAAACAACAGTTTTATGAACAAATGGTTCTATCCAACAGTTCAAACCTCAATACGACGCCATTAACCGTTTAAAAGATATTTAGCCTCAAAAGTCAAAGTAGAAGTAAATTTTCGGTGTGTCACTTTTTTTTATGGGTTAGTGCATGTATAATTTTTCGGCCTTTTTATTAAAATTTTCAAAATATTCGTAGGGTATTAAAAAAGAACAGCGTAACAAATATAACTCTGCTACATTATAGGAAAATTGCCAGTCCCCGTAATACAAATAATACAAAATAACGTTATTTATCACAATAGCTTCGGCCGTCAGGAATCGATTTCCCCAATCCATTTTGCACTGGATATCAAAATAATTACGAGTGGGCCTAATTTTAAATTATAAATGAAGCAATAAAATTTGTAAGGTATCACAACAGAAAATAGAAATCCAATGTTCGACAAGATAGTCGTTAGTCAGTTTAAGCAGTTTTAATTACAATATTTCTTTATTATTAAGGTCAAATTAAATCAATAATAAACAATTTATTTTTATACCTACCTATAGTAAATCCATACATTACATCATAATGCGTTCATACATGGTGTCAAATTAAAACATCTTCTTTGAGTTATATGAAAACATTGGACGCCTTTTACCGGCTGATCAACTAAGATCGGGCGCCTGCTATAATATCTCATAAACTAGTAATCATAAAGCATAGTAAAAGTACCGAAAGATAATGCTGAAAATCACTTTCAAGTTTATAAAATGCCCGCAAGGGACATTACAGTAATGGCCAAGGTTAAAATTACGATATTTCTCACGTTTTTATTATTAAGGAGATATCCCAAGTATCTCCATTTCAGCAAAAATCTTGAGGAAATTATAACTAAACTTGACTACATTTTATATATTCCTCTCTCTAATACGGAAGTTATTCAGTCCTTCCTTGGAAAACGTCAATTTCCAATTAAGACAAATCACGCAATGTTTACCCTACGTTAAATTAGGGCAGGGTCTTAACAAGGATACCCACTTTCCGTCATCCATTAAATTTTTTATACTGCAGACCCACCCAGAACGCCTGATCTGCAATTGACTCTCTATGCTGATAACGCCGAGGTGTATTCCTCCGTGGCACAACTAAATGTCATTAGGATAACTATACAAAAACAACTTGATGTATTGTGTGGCTGGCTTAAAATATATGAGTATCAAAATTATTGCTCAAAAACTCAGGCCATAATAGTTTCGAGAAAAAGAGATAATCTTAAGTATTTGCTTGCCTTGCACAGACGCCTTTAATAGAAAACACAATTGGATGACCAAGTTAATAACAATAAATAGTTTCTTGTGTACCTTTTCCCCTTGCTTGGAAGAATAAGCAAAGTGAATGTGAAGAACAAAAAATATTTTCTATCTTAACAACAAACTAATAAGACCCAGAGTCATATGTGGTGATATGATATGTCTCAAAATAAAATAAACGAAAAATTTAGGTTCTACAAAACTAAATTCTTAGGATGACAGTTCGTATGTCCTCCTGCTTGCTGTCGCCGAATTTGTGACTACAGATACCATTTACTTTAATTTTAAAAGATTGAAAGACTCTGTTCCTCATGTAGCAGATTGTCTTATCACCAATTGTGTTAAAATATACTATAATTAGTATTAGCATGAATATAGGCCAACTTTAAAAATTATTTTCTTTTAAAGAAAGGCCTAAATTAAAACTTTGTTGGAGCACAAATAACGTTTGAACCTTTAGCTACCCAATAATACCAATTTTGTACCAATATGTTTGTTATTTCTATGTAAACAAACAAATACATCTTGAAATCAATTCGATATGTTTAAAGGCTTTTGAGAAAATGGTTTAAAAATGCAAGACGCGAGAAAAAGATATGGTAGACTCTTAAATAAACATATTGTTCGTAACTCTATCCCCCCCCCCCCCCCCTATTCTAATAATTTCTCATATCAAAGTATTGTTTTTATCCTCTTTCTGGACATGGTGCTAGTGTCATCAGTAAATTTATATTTATTAATTTCAATGTTTTATATATACCAATAGTTAACTATTGGTTGGTCCGGGTAGGGAAGAGTGGGAAGGCAATCAAGTAATAATGGAGGCGGATCACTCGATCTTCAAAGACGGTTCAAAAATGGACGTCGGCGTGGGAGCTGGTATCTTCTCCGAGAACATGCTAATACAGAGGTCGTATAGACTCCCTGACTACTGCAGCATTTTCCAGGCAGAAGTTTTTGCAGTGGATAAAGCAGTCAACACCCTGCGGGATCACTCTGGCTTGAAAGCAGCTGCGTCTTTAGCAATCTATATAGACAGTCAAGCAGCCATAAAGGCAATTTGCTCCAGCAGCACTATGTCAAAATTAGTAAGGCGCTGTCGCAACAATCTCTGCACACTTGGTGCTCAACACCGAATCACCCTGTGTTGGGTTCCTAGACATAGCAAAATACATGGCAACGCGCAACAATGCTGATGCGCTCTCCAGGGAGGGCGCAAGCATATCTGCCGAACTAGCAGAGAATACTGTGGCTAGACCACTGGGATCAGTCAAAGAGGATATAGACCAAATAGCTAAACAACTTGCACAAAGCAGATGGACAGGGCTGGCAAGTTGTAGCATCTCGAGGCAATTGTGAACCCTACTTGACGGGAGGAAAACCGCAGTGCTATTACAACACATTCGGAAGGACCTAAGAAACATCACTGCCGTAGTCACCGGACATTGCCTGTTCGGTAGACAGGCTGAACGTATGCACGTGTGGTACCACAACGGTCCTACAGGACTACGTGTGACTGCCTGGTCAATGCCAGAGGTCTGTCACTCTAACCTAACCTAACTATTGGTTTTGTGAAACGATTGTAATACTCCTAAAATAACATCACTTGATAGAGCGTTTTTATAGTAGTTTTAATATATTTAATAAAATGTGTAATTTGGCATAACATGAAACATACAATATATAGTTTAAACGTAACCTCATGCCATACACGAATTCTAAAACTAATTAGTTTTCGATTATTGATAATTTCCAATATTATTTTGAATACATTTTGATACGTAATGTGATCTGCATTAAATATTTTATTGTTAATTATTGTTTATCCGAAATTATGTGTATGCCACGTTAATGAATTGTTATTAAATAATTTAACTTCGATGTTTACAGGTACGTAAGAGCGATTCTGCCTTTAATAATTGCGAACTGCAGAAATAACTTACATGAAAGCTTAGACTGATTTGCACAGAAGGGATACTAACAAAGTGACTGAATAACTATAATACTGAATCCACTCTACTACTAACAAGATCTGCAGCAAACTTTAAAACCAAAATACTACTAGGTATATCTCAGCCAAGTAAAAAATTAAATTGATGGAAAAAAGGAGGCGAACCAGTAACTATACAATTGCATATAAAAATATTTCATAAGAAAGTTAAAGAGTAATTAGAACATATGAATTAAAAGCTGTATAATCAGCTAAAGGATGATTAGCACGGTAATACCTTATTATAACAAAATTATATTGCGATTCATAGCAGGAACGTTTACGCTCCTTTTTACAAATTCACTAAACCTGTCCCACCAACTTCTGTGACCTACATTTATTATGTTGCAACAGAGAAAATTTCAGAAATACTTATCAACAGAGGTGTCTGTCAGGATTACTCAATATTCCAAAACTCTTCGGCAATGAAGGACATATTAAAATGGAAAAATAAAGACATTAACATATGGCTGATAAGTGAACCATCTGCGTTTCGCCGATGACACCGTTCTCATTAGCATTAGCAGCGATATTTAAGAACTCAAAGTTATGCTTCAACAATTAAACGAAACATATAACTATGTTTACTTAAACGTGAACCTGGCCGAAATAAAAATTTAACTCATTTTCATAATATCATTAATGAATTTAAAATTTTTAAGTGTAAACAATGAAAAGCTGGAAAATGTAGAATATTTTGGACGCATTTTTAAAATGAGAAACAAAAGAAACATACATAAATTAAAACGTAGGAGAGAACTACAGTAATATTTTCAATAAATTTTTAAAAAAATAGGCAATAATTTTTTCTGTTCTTTCTATCCAAACAAAAAATAATGAAATCTGATGCAAATCTCAAATCCCCTGTAAATTAGTTCATCAGCCCAGTGCGAGCTTGTAAAACCATACTAAGATTAGAACGTAAAATTTGACGTTTATTTAGCACGAAATAACAGGCTTTACTTCAGTCATTCAGTGTAATTGGATTGTAAAAACATTTGCACGTAGTAAGGAAATTGCAAATTTTGCGAGGTTCTGACAGAATGGTGATGCGGCGCATGCAACATAGAGCACTATGAAAACCAATACAACTTTAATTGGATTGTTATGTAGAGCCGGGTCTGTTTTAATCGGGGTTAAATATATGTTATGTTAAACGTATCTAGTGGTATTTTGAATAGTTTTTTATATAATGGGATGAATCTAAAGAAGGAAATGAAAAACGACTTAATATAACATAAAGTAGCAGCTGCTAAACCCTAAACATAAGTAAAGGGAAAGACGTACAGATAAATGGGTAAGACTAATCCAATTTTTTGCACGCATTTTGACAGCCTTCAGAAGCCATCTAGCGACATACACAAGTGCCAATAAAGAAAAAAAAATTAGCCTGTTTTGCAATAGCCTACTAGATTTAAACAGAGGATAATTCGTTTTGTATACAGGGTGTCCGGGAAAACTAAACTTTTTTAGGTAACTATTTGTTTTTAAATATGTTTTCTACCCCCATCTGCATATTAGCTATTTCTTGCACAATCTACAGAATGGAAAAGTAGGCAATTCCAGTTAACTGAACGGATATAATTTCATATCCATCCTAGTTAGAATATGAAATCGACCAATCACAGTTAGCATCAGGTTACCCAGGTAACTATTCGATTTTAAAATATTATGTCAATTATAGTGTAATTGTCAGATCGTAAATAAATTTATTGCAAGTTATAAAAATATGAGCGATTCCGAAGAAGAAACGGTAAACTGCACGCCGCCAAATATTCGTTTAGAAGCCAACCAAACCTACGAAACTCTATTACCAGAAAAATCCAAAAGTAAATGCGAATTAACTTACAAAAAGTTTATCAACTGGATGCTGGAATATAAAGTCAAAAATATATCAGAAAATGTTTTAACTGCATATATGAAATATTTATCCAAAGACCTAAGACAGTCGACTCTATGGACAACGTATTCTATGTTAAGAACAATGTTAAATATAAAAAAAAAACATTGATATTTCTGCAAAATTACTGTAAATTGCGGACTTTTTTGAAGTTACAGTAGAGTACTGGCTATAAACCAAAAAAGGCAAAAAAATTTACATCTGAACAAATTAAAACGTTCTTTCTGGAAGCACCAGATCACGAATATTTGTTTACAAAGGTAAGCTTCAGTAAAGTACCTTTTATATTAATATTATATCATTTCAAAAAAATTTCATCTCGCACGAAATCCTATAGAATAGTTAAATAAGGCATTTTATAATATGCGCTAGACATTATTTTAACCAAGTGTCAAATCAGTCGCATGGTAGAGCTCGTGGCGGTCAAGAAAGGCTCCTTGGTTTGAACCTTATGAGGGAAAATACTTTATTTTTTTTTATTTGATACCTACTAGCTTTGCAGTCATAACATTTGATATTTCTAGTTAAATTTTAGGTGGTATTGCTTTTTGGTATTTCTGGCGGGTGCCGTAGACAAAAATTAAAAAATTTAAAACTGGATCATATTCGAGACTTGGGAAATGAATTTCAAGTTAGATTAATCGACACCAAAACAAAAACAGATCGTTTATTTGTAATCCCTGGCCTGTTTTACAACGTTTTAAAAAATACATGGAGCTTAGACCACCAAACATGGAGTAATTTTTTATAAATTACCAAAAGGGTAAATGTTCCAAGCAAGTAGTTGGCATCAACAAAATTGCTAATCAGCCGAAAATAATTGCTGAATTTTAAAATTTACCCAACTCAGAATTATATACAGGACACCGTTCCCGTCGCTCGGGGGCCACTCTCCTAGCGGATGCAGGTGGCAACACCTTACCCATCAAGAACTACGGTGGCTGGAAATCAACTCAAGTGATGGAAACTTTCATCGAAAATTATTTAAGTAAAAAAAAGAAGATTGGTAATACTATTGTAAATTTAGTTCACAATACGCAAATAGAGAATATTACATCATCCTCTAAAGAAAATGTTGCTCCAAATATGTTAGCATCTACCTCGTATAATAGTGTTACAGAGAATAACATTGCACTATACAAAAATATTCGCAACTTTGGTTTGGCTAATGGAAATTTGACAAATTTTAACTCGCTTAATCACGGATTCTTTTGTTTTAATAATTTAATAAGGGTTAATGTGTGTAGAGCTACTTGCTTGATAAAACTAAATTTCCATATTGTAAAAAAGAAAAGAAGTAAATACTTGTTTGAAGTTTCATAAAAATTGTATTCAGTTGCCTGACACGTGTTTCGACCCTCTCGGGTCATTTTCAAAGGCGTAAATAACTAGATTAAAATTAACAGTGCTATTTATGGGGTATATAGTCATAAAGGAACAATTTAATTTACAATATTTACACACACAGTCTATAGGTATTTTAATGGTAGGGTTTTACAGATGTTCTAACGCTTAATTGGCATTTTCCATATTTATGCTAATACACTGTTTATTATTGTGGCTGTACTTGAAGATATTTCCAGCTGATTATTGACATTGCATCTTTCATTTTTTGCTTTTCTAATTGATAGGGTTTTAAGTGCCCAACTAGCATTTTGAGGACTTATGACTAAATGTAAACTAAGTCTGACTTTAGGGTTGGTGCAACTTTCAGAAAAACAGTTACTTAAGAAGTCAAGTTATTATTTACCATATAAACTACGCCGTGTAGCTGTCACTGAGTTTTTTTTAGATTAGGGTCGCGAATAGTCATTACTTCTTACATCGTTTAAACGTAATAATCTTACCTAAAAATGCCGAGGTAGTATTTGTAAAGTTAAAAGTAGTCGCAATGACGTTACACTATGACTGATTTGTAAAGGTCTTTAAGGGACTACATGTAGACGTCCTGTGTTGACGAGATTGACGTTAACATATTGGTAGTTTAATAAACGCATAAAGGACGTCGGTGATAGACTAGTAATCGGACGTCATGTTGACGTTATCATGACGTCTAAATTTGTCTTTTCCGATCAATGAAAATTGATTTTTAGTTTTAAAAAAATTGAGGTCAGTTTACACACAGACTTTTTGCTTTGAAGTACATACATGAATACAGTAATTACAAGTTAAAATATTTTTTGCATAAAATTAATTTATTAAAAATCATAGATGAAAGTAAAAATGAATTAAAAAAATCGTTGAAAAAAACGGGAACTTTGTCTACTGTGGTTAGTTGACGGCAGACGAACAATCGACAGTTACCGATTGTCACTTGTCAATTGCCTAATAGGGCGTGATAAATGGTCGGCCGAACGTAAAAATATTACTAAGAGGATACGGAAAGTAAGTTTTTTGACTTTAGTAATAATAAGTAACGTTTTACACTTTTCTTAACCTATGCACGATTTACTCATAATACGATCACGATATACTTATTTAACTAATTCTGTTCATACGTCATTTGTATTTGACTAATTCTTTCTTTAAACATTTTTGTTAAAATAGTGGTTAGGTTAGGTTAGGTTAGAGTAACAGACCTCTGGCATTAACCAAACAGTCACACGTAGTCCTGTAGGACCGTTGTGCTACCACACGTGTTCCGCGGAACCCATCCGCATCAGCTTCCTGATGGTTAACGCGACGTGACGTAGATCGTAGAATAATCTTGACAGCTCATTCAAACCAGCCATTGTTCTTAATAAACTTCGTGAGTCGACCCAGTTGCAGGCTGCTCACTTCCTCCAGATCATTAAAGAATAAGATAAGATAAATAAGATTTATTTTGAATATATTAGTGGAGGAAGACTTAGAGTTTTTCTTTCCCTTTCAATCTTTCACTCCACTTGAAGTATGGACTATTTCTTCAACATTAAAGAATAGTTCGCCCAGGGCATTGAACCTTCTTCTAGCGAGGCCGGGGCATTCACAGAAGAAATGCTTAATACTTTCCTCCTCTTCTTCATCTCTGCAACTTCTACAGAAGTCGTTAGTTGGTATTTGCATACGTTCAGCGTGTCTACCGAACAGGCAATGTCCGGTGACTACAGCAGTGATGTTTCTTAGGTCCTCCTGACTGTGTTGTAATAGCACTGCGGTTTTCCTTCCGTCAAGTAGGGGCCACAATTGCCTGGAGATGCTACAAGTTGCCATCCCTGTCCATCTGCTTTGTGCAAGTTGTTTAGCTATCCGATCTATATCCTCTTTGACTGGTCCCAGTGGTCTAGCCACAGTATTCTTTGCTATTTCGGCAGACAGGCTTGCGCCCTCCCTGGCGAGCGCATCAGCAGTCTCGTTGCCATGTATTTTGCTGTGTCCAGGAACCCAACACAGGGTGATTCGATGTTGAGTACCAAGTGTGCAGAGATTGTTGCGACAGCGCCTCACGAATTTTGACTTAGTGCTGCTGGAGCAAATTGCCTTTATGACTGCTTGACTGTCTATATAGATTGCGATAGACGCAGCTGCTTTCAAGCCAGGGTTAGTTAAAAGAGACTCTATGAGCCAATTTTAGTTGCGTTATTTGTTTCACACCAAATAAAGGCGTGGAAGACAAAATTTTGGAAACTGCCCCATTTGATCTACTTTACGTATTATTAGTATTAGGTGCTAGTTTAATTTATATAAGTTTTCATCTTCCAAGATATCTAATTATTGTTTTATTAATTTGATTGATTAAAAGGCTAGGGTGCGTAGTCGCTATGCTATAATACAAAGTCCTTAATTAAATAGACCGAAGTTACAGCCTTTTAAGTACTTTTAGTCGTTACCCGTCTTCACGCAGTTGGGTATGTTACAAACTACAAAATTACTGTTATTACAAAATTTATAGAGAATATTACACGGCATATTAAAAACCTAATTTCTGACCTACATTGTATTGCAGTTATTAGTAGAAATTAAGGACTTTGTATCATAACATAGCGACTACGCACCCTAGCAGTAAAATTAGGAACTTAAAAATTATTTTCAGTAATTTTTTTTGCTCATATTTCATAATGAATTTTTTACCCCAAAGTCGTAGCATATATATGGTTTTCAAGATACAGCCGCTTGCCACCAGTCGTGGATCACCCTGTATATTCCAAATAAAATAATATAGCTGGTAGATACTAAGTATAGAAACTTTGATGAAACCCGGTTTGCTATTTACGGCCCACAGTCACTTGAATAGCGTCAAAGTTTTTTTTGTTCGAATTACTTTTACCAATAAAGCTTTATCGTTTTGGATTGAAGCCGTAACGTTTCATTTCGTTTAGAAAGTACGTCTTTGTATTACACTTTTTATGACTATTCTTGAATTTTTTATGTTTTTAGGAAATATCTACTTGATAGTTCGTTTACATTATTGACACTTGATCTAATAAAACTGTAACTTTTATGTAACTTTTAACGTATTTTTTTTCCGGTCGATTTTAAAACTAAATAATTTTTCTATGAAACCGTAACAATTGGCTTTAATTTAATAAATTATTTTTGCTCAAAACAATACCCCAATAGGGTATTTGGAGTTATTACTGAAAATAAAGTGTCACTGTTTTCACTTTAGTGTTCTACTATTTGGCGAAAGAAAAGATTCCGGTGACAAATTTGTCACGACACTTACCGTATTTTCGTTATGTGTGAACTTATCAAAAAGATAAAAAGTGAATAAAATCTTTTACGTAAAGTTTAGCTATACAGGACCCTGCAATAACGCGTCATGCTTTCATAGCTCATATACGAATTAAGTTAGGAACTTTATTCTTATGCCTATTTAAACTGCTTCACAGAGTGTATGTCAGAAAATTATTTGCCCATATATACCAAAAATGTGTGATAACAAAAAGGTGTATTTTTTTTAAATGGGACACCCTTTTTTTTGTATCTTTAGGTTAGTATTAGTGCCCATTATAATTGTTTGTATATATATATATTAAATTTGATTTAGTAGTTTAGAAGTAATAAATTTAAAACTAAAAAAAAAATTTTGCAGCCCTGGAAAAAAGAATCAAATAAATTATCTAAAAGCATGTTTTCAATTACGGCATTATGTGCGATTAATGGCAAGGGGTCAAGAGATGTTATAAATTAAATAGATTTTATCTATTTTATACAGGATGTTTCAAATAAAGTTTCAAAAATGACACACTTTCAACCAATTTTTCTCAAGTTTTTCAAATGGAATTGCCTGTCTATTATTTTTCTTTTTATTGAAGAATTGCAAAACAAGAATTTTCTGTATTTGCAATTTATTTGAAGGTCCAAACCGTTTTCATAATTTATAAAAAAAAATAAATGTGGCTATCTCTTATAACGTTTATAAACAAAATACTCAGGCGGCCATGGAAAAACAATCAGATTGACCAATTAAATATATTCTGACATTAGCTGTCTGAAATAAATACTTAAGTGTACCTTAACGGATATTATTTGTTCAAAAAATGTTTTTTTTAAAGGAAAGCAATTTTCATCCAGAGCCCGGTGCCATTAAATGTGACCTGCATAAAAATGCTGTTTTTTCAGAATGTTTTGGACTGACTTCCCACTTATTCCAACTTCTTGTGCCACAAATGCTTTATTAATATTTGACTTTTTAATAATTGTAAATTGAACTGATTTTCTTAATAAGGTGCCGTCTTTGTTTTTTTTTTCTTCTTTTTTTAATTTAACAAAGCGCTCAAGACATCTACTAAAAAGTTCCTGAATGTCGCCTTTCAGGAAACCGAGTCGCATTAACTCTATTAGCGAGAAAACACTGTTTTTCACATGGGCTCAATACAAAACCATATCAATGAGCTTTCTTTAAAAAAATCAGTTTTTAAAGAAAAAAATTACAGTATGAGGACCCTTACGTACTTATTTCTGACAAACAATATCAAAATGCATTTAATTGTTAAAATTGGCAAAAAATCACGTTAACACGTGCAGTCTCCTGGGCGGGGGTGACACCACCCCTAAAATCTTAAATGGAAAGGGGGATCGAGTGATACCTTATTTTAAAGGGTTTTCAATTACCTTTATAATGATGTAAAATTCATGTACTTCAGTTCAGTAGTTTTGGAGATTTATTGATTTAAAGCTTAAATAAAACTTTAATACTTACATCATAATTAGTGGAGATCAATACATTTGGCAGCAAATTAGTTTAAAAATAAAGAATGAACTGACCCGTCAGCCAAGTAAATGTTGAAAATGACCACCATGACTCTCCATGCAGTAATAAAGATTTTGCTCAAAACGTTGCCGCATATTTTGCAATATTTGAGGAATAATTTGAAGGCACTCATTCACAATTCTTTGTCGCAAATTTTCTAACGATGTTGGCTGATTAGCATAGATTTTGCTTTTTAAGTGACCCCACAGAAAGAAATCAAAAGGTGATAAATCTGGCGATCTTGGGGGCCATTCAATGGCACCTCTTCTACCAGTCCATCGACCTGGAAACATCTGATCTAAATTTTGTCGAACAAGTAATGCGTAATGTGGTGCGGCACAATCTGAAATCACTTTTTTCTTTCCAGCATTATGTAACATTAATGACAAGGGGTTAAGAGATACTACAAATAAAATAGATTTCATCTATTTCATACAGAGTTGTTCAAAATAAGGTCTTAAAAATTACACATTTTAAAAAAAAAATTGTCAAGTTTTTCAAATGTGACACCTAATATATTATTATACCTACTATTTGATTAAGTATTTTACAACAAACAGTTTTTGTATTTGCAATTTATTTAAAATTCCAAACCGTTTTCCTAATATTTATCAAAAAACATAAATGTCGCTATAAATAATAACGTTTTATAAACAAAATTGCGTCCATGAAAAAACAACCAAATTTAACAATCAAAATGCATTTAATTGTTAAATTTGGGCCCAGGAGACTGCACGTGTTAACGTGATTTTTTGCCAATTTTGTGTCCCTCCCGAAAACAAAATCGACCGGTCGGAGCGTTTTTCCAAAAAATAACTGAGCTGCCAGTTAATGTCTTTGTTTCGTTCTCGATGCGCCACCCTGTATAACGCGGCAACGTCTAAAACATTTTCTAAATAACAAAAACATTAAATGGTGCCGAAACCCATCTGTATAGACGACAAAAGTGTGTAATGGACAAGTAAGATTTTTAATCAGTTTTTACCCCTCCCCCCTACCAATTTGCCCCTCCCACTCCACGAATCTAAACACAAAAACAATTTATTATGTCGCTATAATATATTGTCTCTATTAAAAGAGACTCCATATACAGCAATCCAATTACAGTTGTTTTGTTTTCATAGAGTACGGAATTGCATGCGTCGCATCATCGTTCTGTCACAAACTCTGAAAATTGTAGTTTCCTTACTACGTGTCTGAACTGACTAAAAGCTTCTGTCCTTTATGGAACATGACTTTTTATAAATTTTTAAATCAATGGCCTGCCCACTTTATGAGAGTTTCATCCATGGTATTATTACTTGTTTACAATAAGTTATTGTTAGAAAAGGAGAAGTGAATTTTTTAGCATTCAGTGCCCGGCGCCTGCGTGTTATACTGCCTTGAGAGTAAGTGTCTTGTATCCTTCATACTATCAACTTAATTAACAATAAGTTGGTTCTTAAATATTTTTTTACTATTTATTTTAACTTATTATAATATGCTCATAATATGCTCATAATATGTCCGTCCATTCTTTTTCATAAAAATCAAAATATTACAAAATCTTCTAAATAAAATGTCTCTTTTCAGGGCCGAATTTAGGATTTGTCGGCTCCTAGGCTCAATCTGTAGTGCAGGTTCTACGATGGAAATTTTTTTCTAAAAAAACTGCATTTTTAAAAATTATTCAATTAAATACTTTAAAATAAACTTTATGGTTTATTACTAAATTAATTTTAATGGGTAATTAGTTAATACAGAAGAAAATGTTTACTTTAATATCGTTAGATCCATCCGTGGACGCGTTTCGCCTTATCGTGGCTCATGAGTAATCAGGATCTAACGAAATAAAGTAACGTGTGTACTACTTAAATGTTGTAAATATGGCGATCAGCCAAGAGAATAAATAGTAAAGAGGTTTCGCGTAAGTTTGCGTTCATTAATTAAACTTGACAGTATTTTACCACAGAAAAATTATAGGTTGCAGAAGCGCTGCCATAACGGGCAACTGAATGAACATTTTCAAACTCTCATTCCTCTGTGGAGTAGCCTCAGCAGAACAACCTAATCGGGTTTTACGTCTTTTATTGGGAAGAAAGAATCTGCAATGCCAAAAAACAGAAAATAGTTTACGATACTTATGATAAGAGCGATGTTTAGCAATATAGTTATCATTACAATTAAATTGTAATTTCCCAGTCTGTTTTGTCACTTTCTACTTACAAACCTATTATAATTTTGCTTGACATCATAATAACAATTACTGACACAAAAAACATTATTAACTTGACAAAATCAAGTTTTCAACTTGAAGAAATAGTCCATACTTTAAGTGGAGTATATACAGGGTGATTCACGTTGAGTGGCGTATTAGAAGATCTTGGAAACGAGTAAAGTTATATTTCTAAAAATTTGGTAGCGGGCATGATTGGCTTTGAACTTTTAAAATATTATATTTCGACCTTTGTATCACTTCCGGTTATACCGGAAGTTATGGCCAACTTTGATATTTCAAATGGAATACCCTGTATATTTAAGCATTTTTGGATATCTTATTAAAACGTAAGAAACTTTTATTAACAATGATCTAACCGTTGTTGAGATATGAATTATAAAATGCATTTTTTATGTTAAAAGCTTACCGGGAAGAAAGTTCAGTAATTTTGAAATTAATAAAGCTAAACATTTAAAATTTTGTATGCTTTTAACTAAAACATAGATCTTTAGACTACATTACTTAAGTTTCATGTTTTGCATACAGGGGGTTTTTAGAAGTGTGCCAATGTGGCCATTTAAATAAATGTGCATAAGTCAATTTTTGCAAATGGAACACCATATTTTTTATTTTAGTGACGTGTAGAGAATCAAATTTCCCATCTAAATGTTTTATATGTCAGTATCAATATTTTTAGTCGTTTTGGAATTATGGGCAAAAAAAAAATATCTTAAAATATGTGTTTGTGTTAAGTTCATAAGACATTATTTTTTGTAAAGAAGGCTTTGACTCCGATTTTTGTTTGACATTGAGCTTTGTTACCAAGCAGTGAAGTAGGCTTTGACTGACATTGTTTTAAAGTTGACACTCACCTTAGATCTGTTGTCATATTCTAGTTTACATAGGTATTAAAAATTACTTTCATTTTTTATAATCTAAGAATGGAAAATAATAATAATTATTCTACTAACGATATTTTAAATTTATTTTATTCATGAAGAGTGTCTACGAATCATAAGGAGAACATGCAGAGTGTTTAATGAACAATATCCACATTTACTACCAATCAGCGATAAACAAAGGCCAATTTTTATAAGTTTGATCATACAAAAGCCAAAAGAAAATTTCCGATGCCTGTTCTGAACTCTGAAGAAAAGCAAATTACTGCTTTAGGATATTTTCATGCCTATCCAGATGCCTCTTTTACAAAAATAATGTCTTATGAACTTAACACAAACACATATTTTAAGATATTTTTTTTTAAATCGCTCATAATTCCAAAACAACTAAAAATATTGATACTGACATATGAAACATTTAGATGGGAAATTTGATTCTCTACACGTTACTAAAATAAAAAATATGGTGTTCCATTTGCAAAAATTGACTTATGCACATTTATCTAAATGGCCACATTGGCACACTTTTAAAAAACCCCTGTATGCAAATCATGAAATTTAAGTTATGTAGTCTAAAGATCTATGTTTTAGTTAAAAGCCTATAAAATTTTAAATGTTTAGCTTTATTAATTTCCAAATTACTGAACTTTCATCTCGGTAAGGGTTTTACATAAAAAATGCATTTTATAATTCATATCTCAAAAACGGTTAGAGATGGTATAGATAATTGTTAATAAAAGTTACTAAGGTTTCAATAAGGTATCCAAAAATATTAAAATATACAGGGTATTTTATTTGAAATACCAAAGTTGGCCATAACTTCCGGTATAACCGGAAGTGATACAAAGGTCAAAATATAATATTTTAAAAGTTCAAAGCCAATCATGTCAGCTACCAAATTTTTAGAAATATAACTTGACTCGTTTCCGAGATCTTCTAATAGGCCACTCAACGTGAATCACTCTGTATTTGAAAGGAAAGAAAATAAATAAGACACTTTAAGTCTTCCTCCACTGGTATATTAAAATAAAGTTTAATAATGGGTAAAATCTCCACATGTTTCGAACGTATGCACGCTCATCATCAGGAGAATATAATAAAGAGCATAAGAAAAATAAAAGGTGCAAGCAGTCCAAACGGAGCTATAAGGCGATGGAAAGGTAGTACGTAAATGGAGAAACATCAAACGAAAGAATGATTTTGTGCGGGGTCAGATATTAATGAAATAACATCGTAATTGTGGGGACGAACACTATCTATAGAATTTAAAAATTGTAGAAGTTTATGGGACTGTTAAAAAAATTTTGTGTGAGAACACATATTAGTGAAGCAACACCGTAGTAAGTGTGAGGAAAGGAAATGATAATAACTCTATATATGATTTTTTCTCCTCACACTCACGGTGTTATTTCACTGGTAATGTTTCCTCACACAAACATTTCTTTATTAGTCCTGTAACATCACAATTTTCAATAATTTATATATCATTTCCTTTCCTCACACTTACTACGGTGTTGCTTCACTATTATGTGTTCTCACACAAAATTTCTTTAACAGTCCCATAAACTTCTACAATTTTCAAATTCGATAGATAGTTTTCGTCCTCACAATTACGATGTTATTTCATTAATATGTGACCCCGCACAAAATCATTCTTTCGTTTGATGTTTCTCCAGTTACGAAACTCATACCTTTCCATCGTCTTGTAGCTCCATTTGGACTGCTTGCACCTATTATTTTTCTTATACTCTTTATATATATTCTCCTGATGATGAGCGTGTATACGTTCGAAGTATGTAGAGATTTTACCCATTATTAAACTTTATTTTAATATACCAGTGGAGGAAGACTTAAAGTGTCTTATTTCTTTCCTTTCAAAATCAAGTTTGTAATTTTTTTATTCGGATAAATAGCTTTCAGTCCTTTATTCAGATTAAAAATTTTCTGTTGAATCATATTATGTTGTCTCCGCCCAGAAACGATTGTTGTTACAAGCCATACTTTTTAGTAAAACTACTAAAGTAACTAAAAAACGTAAATTACTATTCAACGGCTGCTAGGTTAGACTGTGATGTAACCAAGGTGTGAATTGATACAATAGTATTTCTGCTGTCGTGCGGCGCAATAGGTATGGTTTTAGACGGTCGCCGGTCAGTTCAAAAAATGATGACGTATATCTCTTGGATACCCAAGGAGTCACTCATTTAAATAGTGGTCAAAAAAAGTAATATTTTAAAATCAGTCCATATACCTAACAAAAGTTATTTTTTAACGTTTCAATTATTACTCAATGAAAGACCATTTATTTTGTCAAATTTCCACTTTTATTGAAAAACTTTTTCTTTACACGACGCGTTTCGCGACAATGTAGCTTCTTCGGGTATATGGTGCTAACTTATTTTATTTCAGTACAATAACAAAATGGTCTAGATACTTAATTACTCAATTCAGGTGTATACACATTACAAACTTAATTATTTAATAAAACGATATGTTCTTAACACTGTTTAGGTATTGTAAACTTAAAATTATTGTCGGTGTAATATAACTATCTTAATCTTATGAGAAATCCAAAGAACCTATTTAGATTATTGACACAGATTTAGCAGTCGGTTTTATGACTGACTAAAACCGACTTAACTTATTCTAATCATCTTTTACAGGAACAACATAATTTTGATAACAAATTTAAAATTTTACATATTGACAACAAGGGTCAAAAACTTAATCTTCTGGAAAGTTTAGAAATAAATCGATTGAAAAATTCCGGTGCATTATTAATTGACCAATTATAGTTCCCCTTTGCTAAATCTGTGTCAATACTCTAAATAGGGTGCTTTGGATTTCCCATAAGATTAAGATATATTATACCGACAATAATTTTAAGTTTACAAAACCTAAACAGTGTTAAGAACTTATAATTAAATAATTAAGCTTGTTATGTGTATACCTGAATTGAGTAATTAAGTATCTAGACCATTTTGTTATTGTACTAAAGTAAAATTAGTTAGCATTAAGTACCATATACCCCAAGAAGCTACAATGTAGCCAAACGCGTCGTGTAAAGAAAAATTTTTCAACAAAAGTGGAAATTTAAAGAATAAATTGTCTTTTATTGGGATATAATGAATTTCCATCAAGTAAAGGCCTCAACGATTCAAAGTTTTAATTATTACCCAATTTATGCTAACATATTACCATAGAGAAATAAAACCAATATAATCCAGCCAATATAAACATTTTATCGCGCATACGATACGACGTACAAATCTGTAATGAGTTACGCCAAACGTTGCCTGTGATAACGCAAATATCCGTCTAGAGCACTTCACTTCTCGCCATTTACAACGCGACCTTGCGCATCACTTTCACCTCGTTAGGTGGGATGTCTAGGTCTACTTATTTTATAATATTACCTACCTGTTTTGTAGACTGACTTGTAAAGGTAAATATATAAGACGTTGCCTTATTTCATTTTATAATTTGAAGTTATATCCCTCCAGGGCCGGTTGCAAATCCTTACAGACATGCCCTCAGGGTTGTGCAGCTTGATTCTATTACAGTCGACTTCGTTCTATTTGAACAGTTTAAAAGTTTCACTGCAAATTTTCTGTTATAAGTTGTGATTTAATAAATTTAAGTAAACTCAACATAAATCGTGTTACTGTGACAATTAGTGTCGGAGAGATGGTTTATCTTGGAAATTGTTTTTTGGAGTAACAATTTAAATACACTAAAGAGCTCATCGGCGCCTGAAAGAGAGACCAATTTTTTGTTTTTTCCGTTACTGCTTCTTGAAATTGGCGCATGTGATTTACTTCAGATTAGAAATATCACAGGACACATCTTTTTAGTACTGTGTTTTTTTTCACGGACTTTTAGATTTCACTTTTCGAAATATACAATAATTCATCTTCATACTGATGTAGATCAATGCATAAATAAAGTACAGGAAACAAAATCTATCATAATTCAGAATAATCCGACACCGTAGTTCAACATAAATATTTTAAATGCAAAAGAAGACCGTGAGAATATGTACCAAAAATTTTCAATAACTAAAATTACTGAAGATTGGGAAAAATACAAAAAACTTAAAAATAAATGTGTATCAGTTTTAAGAAGAGAAGAAGATATACAAATAGACAATAAAAAGGGAGACAGTAAAAAAATGAGGAGAACCTTAAATAATTTAGTTAAATCTACAATTATAAAGAAATGAACATAAAAGAAATTATTTTTGAAGATAAAAAAGAAACCTTACCATTTATTATTGCTAAGAAATTAAATTCTTACTATATTCATAACCTTGAAAAAAATGTTAAGTCAATAAAGTCAGAAAATGAGGCAGTATGCCAAATAGTTAACACACATAACAATGTTTTTAAAGAATTTAATGAAATCATTAAATAAATTAAAATTAATAATTTCACAATTGAATTCAAATAATAACTACGGAGAAATTTGAATAAAAAGGTGTTAAAAGAAGCATTTAGCAGCATTGGTTATCCATTAATAAATTATTTTAAATTCTTGTTTAAAATACTGAATTATGCCTGATGAATTACATTACACCAGTGCCAAAATAAAAAAACACTAAAAGATGGAAAGAGTCGTATATGAACAGTTATTGGAATTCAATGATGTTAAGTAAAATTTTAGTTTCCTCTTAAGCTGGTTTTCGAAAAGGAGTTTCCTCTTAAGCTGGTTTTCGAAAAGGTATGTGTAGAGTAAGCCATTCAATGTGTGATTAAAACATGGAAGAGAACCATTGATTAAGGGGAAAATGTTATAGCTATATTTTTGAATTTTATGCGGGCATTCGAAACAATTGCCACAAAACTATAGATTTAGATATATTAGCTTCAAAAATGTGTAAGTTACCAATGTTTTCCAATGACAACTTAATTTACATAAATATTTGAAATATATTCTAAAAAAACGGCAATATTACTGTTATATTACCACATTTTCATTATTGTTCATCTATTTTATATTGTGCTAGTGGGGAAATATTTGATGAATTACAAATCTTTTTCAATTTAAAGCAATGCGGATAATTTTAAATTGTGACAAATATACAAAAATAAATTTTCTGTTAAAAAATTTAGATTGGTTTATGTCAGAAATTTAACTTTTTATTTTGTATACCGGGTGTTTCGCAAAACACGTTCACCCCTATAACTTTTCTGTATTTATAGATATTAAAATGAAATTTTGAGATTATGCATAAGATAATGAGTCTGCATTTATTGCATTTGCAAATTTTTTATTTGTTAGCACTTCCGATTTGACCGGAAGTGACCTTGACTTTGGTATTTTAAATGGGACGTCTTGTATATTTTTACTTCTTTGGGTTCAGCATAACATTATGAGTGAAATGACACCTCACTTGTCATTTTTTGACATGTAATAACATTTTTATGTTAATTTTTTATTTTCAATCTAGAGTGCTAAAATTTAATTAAATATATTAATATATAATCAAGTAATATATGAAAATTAAAATTATGTTATAATAATTGACTTTCTAAGTTTCAGAAGCGTTTCAAAAATAAAATTTTGTTTTCTTGACGTTTATTCCATCTTTTTAAATGGAACGATGGTGGTTCACTGGAATATTTAAAACGAGTATTTTTTTTCCAAACAATTTGATACCATACACTCCCATGCTATTTTAAAATTAACACTGAAAAATTTGCCTTAAATAACAATCGCAAATTTAAAAGCGTTATGCCCTCTCTTTTCTAAAGAAATATAAAGGCGGCTTTGAAAAACAATGGAATGGTTTTGAAAACCAATATGGCTTTAATTTAAAGTTGTAATGTCATTAGTTTATAAAACATACAATACATACAATCTTGTGGCTTCAGAAGAATTTTTCTGGTCACTCCAAAAATTAGGAGCAAATCAATTTGTTCATTTCTAGTAAAACTAACCATTTTATCTGATTTACAATGTAAGTTTAATAAACGAATGACATTACAATTTTAATTTAAAACCATATTGGTTTTCAAAACCATTCCATTGTTTTTCAAAGCCGCCTTTATATTTCTTTAGAAAATACAATAATGCAATAATGCATACCGCTTTTAAATTTGCGATTGGGATTTAAGGCAAATTTTTCAGTGTCAATTTTAAAATAGCATAGCAAATACTTTTTTTTTAATATCCTAGTGAACCATAATCGTTCCATTTGGAAAAATGGAGTAAACGTCAGGAAAACAAAATTTCAGTTTTTAAACGCTTGTGAAACTTAGAAAGTCAATTATTATGACATTATTTTAATTTTCATAATATACAACTTGTCTATAAATTATAGTATATTATTTAACGAGCGTATAATGTGGGCCATAATAAAACGAGGATGAAGTTTACGGCACGAGCCAAAGGCGAGTGTTGTAAATCATCCGAGTGTATTATGGTTCATTAGACGCGAGTCAAATACCTACTATACTTTATCTAAAACCATCCATTTATACAGTGCCTGAAAATAAGTTGAGTTCATATGGGAAATATAATAATTACACTTGTCGTTTTATGATAATTACACTTGTTGTATTATGGATAGCATAATGCTCTTATTATCAGAAAAAAGTGGAGTTCATAAGGAAAATATAATAATTACACTTGTTGTATTATGGACAGCATAATGCTCTTATTATCAGAAGTATTATGTACCTATTATTAAATGGTTGTAGATAAACGGATTTAAATAAATTGTAGCACTCTAAATTAAAAATAAGAGATAACATAAAAATGTTATAACACGTCAAAATATGACAAGTGAGGTGTAATTTCATTGTTATGCTGAACCCAAATAAGTAAAAATATACAAGATATCCCATTTAAAATATCAAAGTCAACGTCACTTCCGGTCAAACCGGAAGTGCTAAGAAATTGAAAATTATGCCAATAAATGCAGACTCATCTCTTATGCATAATCTCAAAATGTCATTTCAATATTTATAAATACAGAAAAGTTATAGGGGTGAACGTCTTTTGAGAAACACCCGGAATATCTTTATACATAAAATTAAAAATAATTTATTGCCTGATGGTCTAAAAATTTTTTGTTCTTTTAAGTATGATCATCACAATTATAAAACAATAACTAATTAAACCTTTTATGTGGATAGCGTGTCTAAACATTAGTCATAAATCTATAAAATATTGTTAAAAAATGTATTAAAAAAATATTTAATAGTAGCTTTTTGCTAAATAAACATTTTACTACTACTGCTACTATTAGATAAATTAGCAGTCTTAGTCAGACATTATTTTCAGGCAATAAAAGCCCAAAATAAAAAAATTATTTTTATATTCAAGTCGACTTGACAAAAATGTAATAGAAGGTACAAAATTTTTTCTTTTCATACAATTTAGGCGTTTTTAAGTAAGTCTGTAAATATGCTTATTATTATTATTGTTATTATTAATACAATTATTAAAAGTTTAGAAATGTCAACTTGTGTGATGATGACGATGTGAATATCTTTCCACCCAGATTAAAACTATTAAGCCAGATGGAAAGGTTTTCCTTTTATCCGGGATAAGCGACATGTAATTTTCTAAAAAGTGTTTATCACGCTTTAAAAAGTAATTGCCCATTGTTTATTGCAGGGTCTTTCCTTAAAGTTCTAAACACATGATCCGAGACAAATAAAACGGGAAACTCTCCAAATCAATTAGATACGGAGGACCTTTGACCACAACTGAAAAGTAATACGGATAATGGCTGGTCAGTTTTAGGGTCGAATTTGATTAAGGGATAATATACCCATCAAAGTAAAATTTGTAAATAAAGACCCATGCTGTTTCTAAAGAATATCGGTAAACGATAAGTTCCAAATTATGTCAAAATAATTTTTTGAATAAATAATTTCCAATTTATTCTATAAAATACACTACATATTTTGTTATACAGATGACAAAGTTTTATTAACTGCAACCACTATTTTTATTAAACTACTGGCAACTACCCGCGGCTTCGCTCGCGCTATTCAATTGCATGCTATAAATTCGCTATCGAAACAAAACGGGGGTATTATAGTACCGGGTAAGTCAACGATTGCGCGGAGTAGCTTTATGCCTTGAAGATAAAATTTGTCGATAATGAGCTTTTGTAATAAGGTATGGTTGGATATCTGGCACATTTTAAAAATATTTTAATTTATACAGGGTGCACCCAAAAAGTAGGGTGTCATAAAGTTACATTTTTTTAAATAGGACACCCTATATTTGAATACATTTATTAATTCTACGTGTTATTTCATACATTTTTATTAATGGTTTAATATACGAAAAAGTTATAGTTTTTTAGATAATTCGAGTTTTAATGAAAATTTTGCATTTGCAAGCATCTCGTTATTGTGAAAATGCTACTGAAATTTTGCCACTAAGCGATTCATAATTTTTATACTTACTAAATGAAGTCAAAAATACATATTCACTTTAAAATATTTGACGTATCATTTACAGGGTGTTTACTTTCTAGGGCCAAAGTAAGAAAACTTCTAATTGAAAAATATCACTTTTTTTAAATGGAACACCCTATATATTTTTCCGTCATCTTCTAGCTCGTCATAAACTCTTCAACTTTTGTAAAGCACGTCCTATCCCTATCTTTAACAGTTTTTGGAATATTTTGATATTTAGAGATTTAGTGTCCTTGTTATAGCATCTTTTGTCAATGGATCACAGTAGCCATGGAAAATAAATGAAAATAATGGCACTGGATGACATTAAGAACAGGTCAATGTAAAAATTAAGCCATTCTACTGTAAAGTTTATTGTCCAGTAATTTTATAAGTTGGTACTCAAAATGAATTTTTCAAAAAATGAGTTAATCGATATGATTTATGTTTTGGGCGATTCAAATAAAAATTGTCTTCTTGCTGAGCGACTATACAGGATGAAATATCCCGAGCGGCGAACACCCAGTCCTCGAAGTTTTCAAAATTTAATGGAAATGTTTGATTCAACAGGCAGTGTATAACATTCAAAACGTAAAGTTGTTAATAGAAGAGCTACAAATGGTGAGAAAGAACTCGAAATACTGTTACACGTCCAGGAGAATCCCCTAGTTAGTAGCCGTAAATTAGCTTCGCTCGGTGATACGTCATAGTCAACGGCAAACCGCACAACACGCAAGTATAAATATCATCCGTACCATATTGAGTTACATCAGGAACTTCACGATAAAGATTTTCAAAGGCGTGTAACTTACTGCCAATGGTTACGTGTCCAAATTGAGGTAAACAGATTTTTTAAAAAATCTTATAATGTATTCAGATGAGGCTACATTTAGAAGTAATGGTGCTGTCAATAGACACAATATGCAACAGAGAATCCACACTGGGTCCGAGAAGTTTAACACCAAAACCATTGGTCGGTTAATGTGTGGTGCGGCATACTTCACAACAGAATTATAGGGCCATATTTTTTTAATGAACATTTAAACGGACGTAATTATTTACTTTTCTTGCAACAGACATTACCAAGATTATTGGCAGTCGACTATGATGAACGTCAAAATATGTGGCTCCAACAAAATGGTGCCCCTCCCCACTTTTATCGTGAAGCAAGAGAATATTTGGATCAGCACTATCCTCAAAGATGTATTGGCCGCGGAGGTTTTGTTACATGGCCACCAAGGTCTTGTGATCTTACCCCGTTAGTTTTTTTCCTGTGGGGCTACATAATAGATAGGGTGTATGTCACACCACCTACGACAAGGCAGGATATGGAGAATAGGATTAGGGATATCTCTCAAACAATAACACCAGACATGTTATCCAATGTCCTGGAAAATATCATCAAAAGGATTGACAAGTGTATTGAACAAGAAGGACATTTATTCGAACATTTATTAAGAAGAAACTCATTTGGGAAAGGGACAGTTATAACAAAATATTTATTTTTTCATTTATTTTCCATGGCTACTGTGATCCATTGACAAAAGATGTTATAACGAGGACATTAAATCACTAAATATCAAAATATTTTAAAAACTATTAAAGATAGGGATTGGACGTTCTTCACAAAAGTTGAAGAGTTTATGACGAGCTATAAGATGACGGAAAAATATATAGGGTATTCCATTTAAAAAAAGTGATATTTTTCAATTAGAAGTTTTCTGACTTTGGTCCTAGAAAGTAAACACCCTGTAAATGATACGTCAAATATTTTATAGTGAATATGTATTTTTGACTTTATTTAGTAAGTATAAAAAAATTATGAATCGCTTAGTGAAAAAAATTTAAGTAGCATTTTCACAATAACGAGATGCTTGCAAATGCAAAATTTTCATTAAAAGTCGAATTATCTAAAAAACTATACCTACCTTTTTCGTATATTAAACCAGCAATAAAAATGTATGAAATAACACGTAGAATTAATAAATGTATTCAAATGTAGGGTGTCCCATTTAAAAAAATGTAACTTTATGACACCCTACTTTTTGGGCGCACCCTGTATAATTTAAAATATTTTTAAAATGTGCCAGATATCCAACCATACCTTCATACAAAAACTTATTATCGATAAATTTTATCTTCAAGGCCTAAAGTTACTCCGCGCAATCGTTGACTCACGCGGTACTCTCTCTCAAGTATATCGTCTTGGCTTTTGCTACCTGTCATTTATTTTAATAAAACCTCAATGTTTTATGTCTGAAAGATTTACAGCGCGACATATTTACAATTTTAATAATAACGAAGTTATGGCTGCTCTCTAGAAGGGTCATTGTTAAGATTTAAAAGGGTTGGTTGGTAAAGAAAAGTCCTTTCTACCTTCTTATATTTATAAAATACTAAAATTGCCTACGCGTTTCGACTTATATATATATATAAGTCATCTTCAGGGCGTAGCTGTAAGTAAAGGAAAGGAAAAGTTATGTAATAAATTTTTTTTAAATCCTTTTTTTAAAAAAAGGACGAACTTAAGTAATTAGATGTCCTAAAACTTACAGATTATGAAAATACACATACAGGGTCACATAACGAGACGCACCCAGTCAACACACAAATAAATTACGTAAGTTCGTCCTTTTTTTAAAAAAAGGATTTTTAAAAAATTTATTACATAACTTTTCCTTTCCTTTACTTACAGCTACGCCCTGAAGATGACTTATATAAGTCGAAACGCGTAGGCAATTTTAGTATTTTATAAATATAAGAAGGTAGAAAGGACTTTTCTTTACCAACCAACCCTTTTAAATCTTAATTTTAATAATGTAACCTGTTTACCACTATTTTGCATAGAAATGTTATCATTGTTATCAAGAGCAGGTAGGTCCACCCCGTCGTCAAAGTTTATGGTGTTTGCCATTGTTATTTAGGTCAGGCACCCTTGCAATTGACCCCAGCGCCGCGTAAAGGCATAATATACTATTATTCAGAGCAGTTCTACTCTCGATCGCGGTATACTATGGCTTTACGTTACGCGTAATTTTAATTGACAATGTGTATCGCGATTCAGAGCATGGAGTTTGTTATAACGTGCTGTACTACAGTATATAAAAGATTTAATAATTATTGGGCGTTGCTGTTAGAACAATCTGTATCACGAGTTACCGCAAAGTATTTATTACATAATTTATATTGATGATGCTTTTTTGACTACTTATCTTGAATTATCAACACGTATGAATTACAATTAAATTAAATGTATGGCAATATTAGGGAAAATATCGCAAATTTCATAAAAGAACTTTTTGTGACTAAACAGCTGTGTTTATTTAAAAAAAAAATCATTAATGGCTTTTTGAATTGAGTTGGTTTCTAAAAATATTTTCAACCAAATTATGCTTCCGTTTGGCTGTTGTTTTCAATTCGAAATCTACCTGACTGAATCCGTTTCCTTCCAGATGCGAGGCCGATTCGGTTCCTTCTTCTGTTAATAGCTGTAGGTTGATACAAAGAAAGAAGAGATATGACATTGCGCATGTGGGCGGAGCCAAATCGACAGCCGCTTACGTCATGTGGTGACAATTTTCTGGCGGGCTTCGTATAACCTACGTTTGGTTTTATGCACTATTGTTATTATTTGTTATACATAAAGAGGTTTTTAGTGTTTTCTTGGATTATTATTGTTGTTTGTTAGGGACAATTAGTTGTTAATATGCGTTGTGCAGTGGCGTTATGCATAAGTGACAATATGACAAAAAATTCTGCAAAAGACATTATGTTTTTCGTTTTCCAACTGACCCAAATCTTCAAAAAATTTGGATGAACGTTGATGATACAAATCAATGTAAAATATTTCAAATTTTAGCTTAAAAAAATTGTTCTCTTCCTCATAGGTGAGATACAAAAGTTTAATTTGACAAAATTGGTTTAAAATAATAAACTGTTATATGTGTGCCCTATTTTTTAATAATTGTTAATGTCCCTCTAATGACTATTATGATAATTACCAGTCCTAGTATATTTTTTTAAATGTCTGAATGAGTTTTTTACATCCTTATCCTTGGTCAAATTATAGTCAAATGCAGTGGCGGACTGGAGCGGGTGGCCGAGTGGCCATCGCCATCGGGGTCAGAAGGCCTTTGGGGGCCAATTGATCCAAACATTTAAACAACAATTTTTTTTTTCAAAAAATGTTGGGGCCATTGAGGCCATGTAGCCACCGGGGCCAAATGATTCCAGTCCGCCCCTGGTCAAATGTTAACAATATAAATTTATAAACAGACACCTCCAAAAATATTATCGTTACCTATTGCATAAAAAAAATCTTAATAAGCAAATTAATTGATTTTGGTCATTTAAGGCTCAAAACTGTTCAAAAAATGTTTAAGACTGCACATTTGTACCTATTTTTTTTTCAAACAATTTATTGCTTAAGGTGGAAGGACCAAAAAATATAGGTTATTTTTTTATGATTTTGTAAAAATAAATAAGTAATTGTAATCATTTAAAAGATAAAATGTATGTCAGCATAAAAAGAAAATTATTTTCATTGATACCAAATATATGCTCAATTTTAACATTTAACCCAAGAACATCATGAAATACGTTCTGATTTATGAACCCCTATCCTTAAAGTACTTAAAATAATATGCACTTAAATCTTCCAAATCAAAAATTGCAAAATATGCAGTAAAATTTCTATTTTTAACGGCTAATCCTATGTAATTTTAAGTCTCGTTAGCACCACATGACGTCATTGCGCGGACCGGACCGAATTGAGAATACGATCGATCATATCTTTCTTTCTTTGTATCATGGGTTGAACCCCTATTTGTTTTGAAGAACGTCCTTTCCTTAAATTGCAAAGGAAGCTAACGAGTTGCGTTGATGTTGTAATTTTTTTTATGTCATACCAGTACATTATTGTGTTTTTATACCTTAGATACCATCTACATAATGGATTACTTTATGCCCGTGCGGGCATAAAGTACACATTAAGGCCCGCGCTGGCATTAAGTTTTGCATTAAGTGTGCATCTTGTTCCATTTTTGATTTTTGACTTTGACACATTAAACATTTTAATAATGTCAAGGTAATGTCGCAGGTAAAAATAAAAAATTGGTAAATCAAATTAAATTTAAAAAAATATTTATTATTCAAAACGAACTGGTATGACATAAAATTTTGTATGCACCACGGGTACTAATAGATATATACCCTCGGGCGACTTACGAACCCTCGGGCCAGAGGCCCTCGGCTTTGTAAGACTGTCGCCCTCAGGGCATAATCATCTACTTAGTACCCTTAATACATAATAGTTATTTATTAGAAATTGATATTTATTTTAAATTAAAACAACAAAAAAAGAACAACTTTTAGTAGTCTTCAATACACTTAACATTAAAAACAATACGTATTTGATAACAGTGCGGAACAGATGAGTCATACTGTCTTACGTCTTTCACCGTATCATTGTATATTTAACACCATAGAGTATATGTGACACCAAGTAAAATCAAAGGCGAGAGCAAAAAATGTTTCCCCTACCCTAAGTGCGAGTGTCATGGAGTTAATTAAAACTGTTATAAACAATATACTTACTAAGAAAGCTAGAAAAATTCAGTAAAGCATATTTTAAAAGTGGATGATTCGTATATTTATATACAAACTAATATACAACCCATTGTTATTAACCTAAGTGATTACTTGTCAGTTAAACAGAATTAGATTTAGAATTATATTTATTGAAACTTTGCTTGCTTATTATAATTATATATGAAGAAGTAGTCCATGTTTAAAGTCTTCCTCCACAAAATTTAATAGAATATAGAAATTCTTTAGAGGTTTCTACATGTCTCGAACGTAGGAACGTTCATCATCAGAAGACAGTAAATTTATATAATGCTAATGGTATTAGCAGAAGAGAAAACGGTATAAAACTTTAATGGAGCTTTTATGGCATTGAAAAATTGAAATGTAGAAGTGGCATATATAAAAGGGAGTTAAAACATGCTGAGCATGTAAAGAAAGTTAGTAAAGGAAGTCTAAACAACCAAATTAAATGAGGAAGAAGAAAAAGGCATTCTAAAGAGAAGGTGTCTAAGATTAAATTTTTATTTTAATTTTCTAAAATGTGTGGTTACATTACTAATTTCAGCATATTTAAATTACCCTCTCGAGGGGTTACTGGGCTTTAACCTCCAGTACCCCAGAAACCATTCTTCAACAATTTTGACATTATGACTTCTGCAAATGACAATTCTTATCTTTAATCTGTCTTACAGACATATCAATAATTTTACAAAAAATTTAAAAAATCCTAGACACCTTCTCTTTAGAATGCTTTTTTCTTCTTCCTTATTTTATTAGGTTGTTTAGACTGCCTTTCCTAATATTTTCACATGCTCAGCATGTTTTAACTCTCCTAAACCTTTTTTTTTTATATATGCCACTTCCACATTTCTATTTTTCAATGCCACAAAAGCTCCATTAGGGTTTCATATCATTTTCTCTTCTGCTAATACCATCAGCATTATATAAATTTTCTGTTTCCTGATGATGAACGTTTCTACGTTCGAAGCATGACCCCTAAAGAATTTCTATATTCTATTAAATTTTGTGGAGGAAGACTTTTAGTTCTTCTTTCTTTTCTATATTTATATAGTTTTTATTTGCCAAATACAGTGTTAGAATACCTTAATTATTCGAAACACCCTGTATAGCATTAAATATTTATTTTTAACCAGAAGAAGATGAAGTTGTATAAGAGGTTTTATTGAAATAAAGAAAAATAATGTGTATATTATATAATATATTATGTTCTTTTATATGCTTATTTTTACAGACGGTTCTGTTCTAAATAAATCAACTGGATGTGCTTTTTATCATAACAATAAAAAAATAGCAAAAAAGTATAGGTTACCCGAAAACACGTCCATTTACACGGCAGAACTATGGGCTATCCTTGAGGTACTAAAATATTGCTTGGAATATAGAGAAAACAATTTCTTAGTAATTTTTTCAGATAGTAAAAGCTCCTTATTGAAAATAGCAAATTGTAAAAATATTCCACCTACCAACCACATTATCATAGAAATTTTGAACACATATCAGAACTTACTAAACTTAAACAAATATATCTTTTTTGTTTGGGTAAAAGCCCACATATTTGTTACAGAAAATGAAATAGCAGATAAATTGGCCAAAGAGGCAACTAAAATACCCACTTCTGTAGATTATTTTAAATTGCCCCACACAGACATCATCAGCCAAGCCAAGGACAAAATGATAAAAGGTTGGCAGGCGCAATATGAAAGTTCTCAGAAAGGTTTATATTATAAAAACATGTTTAGTAAAATACAAAAAAAACAGGGTTTTACAAGGAAACAAACAAAAGCTTCATCAGAACTATATCTAGGTTTAGAAGATAAGAAAAAAATTGGCTCACAAAACCATCAAAATTGTGAATGTGGTGAAGTGGGAGATTTGGAGCATCATATTCTAGGTTGCTCCAGAATAACAAATTTTAGAAATACTTTATTTAACAATATACTTTACTTGGTAGAGCAACCTTTCAATCTTACGTACCTTCTCTCTCTTAATAGTTTACAAATTTTAGCAGTCTTTATAAATATATAACAGATGCACAAATTAAAATATAAAAGAGCCATTACAACTGATAGCTATTTATGTAAATATGTTGATAATCAAATCTGATTAACGGCATATGTAAAAAAAAACATGTATACTTTGTTAAAAAAAAACATCCTTATAAAATACATACCTAAACCCTGGAACGGCCACAAGCTAACCACACTTTAGGTTGAAAAACGCTTTAACACTACAAACGCGGAAAAAAATGGACCCTTTAGTAACGATGCTGGCCATTTGGTTTCAACCAGTGCCAAAATCCCTCTATACACACACACACACACACCCATGCTGCCCGAACAAACCCAAACGAAGGCTATTTTCCATAAGAGAAGTGAGAGGTTCCTTCGGAAAAAAATTACAAAAAATATTTTTTCCATAGAAACTTTTATACCGACACCCTTTTCACCCCTTTCGGGTCCAATTTTCAAAAGAAATAAGACAAACATGTTTTATTATTTGTTCAGTAGAGTAGGTATTTATGAGAAGTTTTAAATAATTCGGACCAAATATATATCGTTGCCAACATAAAGTTTAAATACCCCTTTTTCCACCCCCTAGGGATCAAATTTTCGTAAATGCCTTTTATTGCGGCCAAACTAACCGGAGCACTAGTACCAACCATTTCGGCATAGTGGCTTTTGCAAAGCAAACGGTAAATAATACCCTCAGAGGGTTCCGTAGCCGCATTTTTAGAGTTTTTTATTTTCTAACTGTTCCATTGGCCGGTATCGCGTCTACGAGAGTAGCGATCGCAATAGACGTTTAAAAAAGATGTTCCTACAGGAATTAAAATTTTTAGTTGATTAGCAACTTATCATGGAACATTAATTTCATTAAACCCAAGAAACAACATTTTTTATAAATACGTGCAAAAAAAGTTGGGTAGGAAAGTTTCTATCTCTGGATGAAAATTTAAATTCACGAAAATTCAATCTTGTACCTTTGTTTCTGTTACCGATTTTATTTCAGGTGAAAGGATTACCCGGTATTATTATGTTTGAAATAATACATCAACATTTTTTCGAAATAACTTTTTTAAATAATAAAAAATATTTTAGTTAAGAACGCATGTTGTTATATATTATGGATTTAAAGGTTTAAGTTTACATACACCATTTAGTATCGCGTGATAGTGTTAAATAACACCTGCTTCTGTTAATTTTAACGCCTTTAATCTGAATAATAAACCGTTCACTTTAGATTTACAAGTTGATAACATTTTCACCCTTGTTTTTATCAGAAAATTGCAAATGGTTTATTCTTATCATCGCCGCTTTAAGAGTCAATCAGCTATTTAAAAAAAACACAGTAGGAACAAACTGCGTGAAAATACTTACTTGTCAAATTATGTACAGGCGACAAGAAAGATATTAAAAAGATATAAATTTTCTTAGTAAAGGTTTCAAATTCTAAACAACACCTGACTGACATTTGACACATGGACACAAAGTGGTAAGGGATGTTTGTTGTTTTATGTCCATGTGTCAAATGTCAGTCAGGTGTTGTTTATAATTTGATATCTTTACTGAGAAAATTTGTTTAGAAATTTTCGAAGAAATTTTCAAATATGTTTTTAATATGTTTCTTGTCACCTGGACATAATTTGACAAGTAAGTATTCTTACGTAGTTTGTTCCTACTGTGTTTTTATTCTTGTTTGTGTTTTTCTTTTATAATCTAAGCCCTGATGATGGCCTCATAATGGGCCGAAAGCGCTAGGCGATATTAAATAAATTACGCTTAATACACAAAAAAATGTTTCATATTTGTTCCAATACGGCATACAACTGACTCTCCTTTTCATAAGATTGTCAAACATTCGAATAAAGCTTTTCAAGCATTTGTTGGTAATATTTTATTTGATATTAAAAGGTACTTCTGTCAGATCAATAATTAAAAAGTCGACAGTTAGACTTTTTGACATTTCTCGGATTGTTGATGTTGCCATGGTAACTTTAAAACAGGCGCGTTTTTAAGTTGTGTGATCGATGTATATCGAACATCTCTATTTCTGTTTGTGGTTTCTTTGACAGCGGTTTAAAAAGTTTTTCGGTTTATCGGTTTTGTGTAATAACTGCTATGTTTTTAGTGTTTTGTGATATTTTCTGAAGGCTAATTAAGATGAATTGCAAGTACCAAGTATGCAAGAATTCGGCAAATAATAATTCTGCAGTTACTTTTCACGGGTAAGTAAATAAAATGTTGTGTAATTTGTAGGTTAGGTTTCTTCTATAGTAGAAAGGTCTCATTCAAAGGTAAATCCGGTATAATCCCTACTACCTGTTCCCCCAGCTCTTCACCTCCTGGCTCCTACAAACGATGTTGTCAGCACATTTTAATAGCGTTTATTAATGACATGTACCTCAGGTATATGTACCAGATCATTGCTTAGAAGTCGCTAAACCCGTATTTAAAATTCTAGGCCCAGCATTTAAAATAATTAACTAGACGATGGTAATTATTGGTAACTGAAGAACGAAACGCGAATTTTGAACTGATAAGGCCATCCTGTAGAGCATAAAAAAATTGCCATAAAAAGGGTTTTTTTACACACTAACTTGTAACACCCTGTATATCAAGACAGATTTCGGCACGTGTGAGAAGTGAGTAATGTACAATAGACAATTTACGAACTGTATAACGAAAAACCACCCTATTCTCCTTAAAGTCGGTTACCAACGATGTCGGCCAATAACTACTCTCGTTATAAATTTTATAACGACTTTCTAAATAATAATCTAAAAAATCGCGTTCTGTATCATTGTTGTTACGATAATTCTCGTTAGCTTACTTTTCAACGACTGGCATGGCGGTGGTTGGTAAAATTATAGTACACAACAAATTATGAAAAACGGACGACGTTTACATTATAAATCAAAAAATGTACAAATTTTGCTGTTGCTACTATGTTTGTCCTTTATTATTTTAAACTAAAAAGGAAATAAAATACGTAACTGTACCAATTTAGCGTTAAAATCAAAAATACGAATAATGAGCACTATCCTGAACCTCTACTTGTCATTGTTCTAATATTATTACCTAGCTCTAAATGTTACCTGATTATGCAACCTTTGCCTATACATTAAAAAATTGAAATATTGTAGAAAAAACAAATAATAAATACTAAAAAGTGAAGAAATATAAAACTAAATTTTATCTACGTAAGTACAATTAAAGAGAAAGAGAAATAAGAAGAACTTAATAAGATATTATTTAGTTTAATTTGGAATAATATTTGTAACAATTTAGCTTGACGTTGACAAAAACATCAGGAAAACAAGAAAAAAAACAAGGTAAACATAATGCGAAAGAGGAGTACCAAAAACTTCAGATGAAAATGAAAATGAAGAATCAAGTTCAAATACAGAATATTTACCATTAAAATATCCACAAACTAGCCAAAAAACAAAAGAAAAAATTTCAAATTTTAAAATATGTTCTCAAGATCAAAAAGAAACGGGGACTTCCAATATTTATTTTTGTGGGGAATGCAACCAAAAAATTAAAATGAATCAAACTGCCATAGAGTGCACACTAAAATGTAAAAATTGGTACCATAATAAATTTGATTACTTTTCGAAAGAATTAAAAAAATTAAAAGGAAAAAGATGGAGTTGTTGTAAATGTTCAAAAATATTAGAAGTTCAAGAAAAACAAAATTTAAAATATTTCGAAAACAAAAAACATTTGAATCCGAAGAAAATATGGCGAAAGTAGTAGTTGAATTTTATTTAATTTTAGGACCATTATTTTTAAATATTTATATTAACGACTTATTTAGTATAAATTGCGATGGACAAATTCATAGTTTTGCAGACGATACTACAATTTTTTTATACCGATACAAACTGGGACAACTTAAATAATAAAATTAAAAAAGATTTTAAAATTATAAAAAATTGGTTTGATAACATTTTGTTAACAATTAATTTTAATAAAACAAATTATATTTCTTTTGCTTTAAACCTAAATAACCTACGACGAAATATGAATAGTATTCAAATAAATGAAGACATTCAAATTTTTAAAGTTAATGAAATAAAATATTTAGGAATTATTTTTGACAGTAAATTAAATTGAAATTTTCACTTAATTAAAAAATTAAGAAGTTTACTACCGATATTTAAAAACATTAAAAAATTTTTAAATATAAGACATATGGAAATATTATATTACGCGTTGGTTAAAACTCATTTAAATTACGGAATTTTAGATTGGGGAGGAATAAATAGAACTTTAGTTAAAAAATTAGAAATATTACAAAAAGGTTTCTAAAAATTATATTTAATAAAGATTATCTTTATCCTTCAAAAGAATTATATTCAGAAAAAAAAAAGTTGAACATAAAACATTACACTTTACATTTATAATACCTTAATATATATATATTTAAAAATAAAAACCTTATACAATTGAAAAACCATAATCATAATACACGTCATAAAAATGAAATAACCATAAAACCTAAAATAAATTAGTCCATAGGACAAAAAAAATTCAAATATTTATGTTTTTATTTAAACGATTATTTACCAAAAAAATATTAAAAAATTGATTTCATTAAAAAAATTTTAAGTCAAAATAAAAACATGGATATTAAAAACAGACAAGTTTGAAAATATTTTTAGAAATGCTTTAATTAATTAATATTGTTCTGAATAACAATTTATATAGGTAAGTAATATTTTTTACTTAAAAATTATATGTTAATAATTTTATAATAGGTTATATATTTCTTTTAAAAAACTGCGTTTATACTATAAACTAGCGTGTACCCGGCCTGCGTTGCAGCCCGGCATTATACGACGTTCTCTGAGATAATAAGGCGAGTTCACCATCACGTCAAGATTTATAAATACAAACCCGAACATACCTCTAAATTTATCAGTGTTTCTCTACAATATTATGCATGTATTATACATAAAAACCTTACTCTTGAATCACTCTATCTATTTAAAAAAACCGCTTCAAAATCCGTTGCGTAGTTTTAAAGATTTAAGCACATATAGGGCAGACGGGCGACAGCGACTTTGTTTTATACTATGTTAAGATTAACATTTTTAATTAAAAACTTAATTTTTAATGCATACTTATGATTTATGATTTTACATACTAAAACAAAAAATAAGATTTGCCCCTAACAAGTTCAGCTTTAGGGGATTAAAGAATAAGTTTATAGAAGACAACATAAACATATTTTGAAGAAGTAGTCCATACTGAAACTGGAGTTAAATGATATAGGGAAAAGAAAAGCATAAAGTCTTTCTCCACAATTTTAATTCAATAGCTAGGCGAACCTAGCGTAGAATCGACATGTTTCGAGTGTAGAAACACTCATCATCAGGAAATTGAAACAAATATAATGAACAGCTGATGTTGTTAGCAAAAGAGAAAATAAAAATAAAATTAAAAGGTGGAACTAATCCATAATGGAGCTTTCAATGGCACGCATAGGGGGTGAAAAAACTTTTTATAGTCAAACAACAGAAAACATATCAGCACGCTGAAAGGTCAAGGATCAGTGAAAAGCCACTGTGGGTGGGAAAAGCAGAGAAAAATTAGGAAGTATCAAATAAAGGACTTTGTAGAAATTATTTTAAGTGTACGTGATAAAAACATTTTAGTTAGATTCAACTATGTCAAAGAAGTGTGAAAGACGTCAAGTATGAGGGAGAGAGAAAGAAAAAGTATGTATTTTTATTAAAGTGTTATAGATGCTTTCTGTAAAAGATAAAAAAAGAGGGATGTAATGAATAAAATGTAATAAAATAAGTTAGATTAGCTTACCATTTAACTTGAAATAAAATGGTAAGCTAATTTAACTTATTTTATTACATTTCATTCATTACATCCCTCTTTTTTATCTTTTACAGAAAGCATCTACAACACTTTAATCAAAATACATACTTTTTCTTTCTCTCTCCCTCATACTTGACGTCTTTCACACTTCTTCGACATAGTTGAATCTAACTAAAATGTTTTTATCACGTACACTTAAAATAATTTCTACAAAGTCCTTTATTTGATACTTCCTAATTTTTCTCTGCTTTTTCCACCCACAGTGGCTTTTCACTGGTCCTTTCAGCGTGCTGATATGTTTTCTGTTGTTTGACTACAAAAAGTGTTTTCACCCCCTATGCGTGCTATTGAAAGCTCCATTATGGATTAGTTCCACCTTTTAATTTTATTTTTATTTTCTCTTTTGCTAACAACATTAGCTGTTCATTATATTTGTTTCAATTTCCTGATAATGAGTGTTTCTACACTCGAAACATGTCGATTCTACCCTAGGTTCGCCTAGCTATTGAATTAAAATTGTGGAGAAAGACTTTATGCTTTTCTTTTCCCTATAAACATATTTATTATATTATTATTAAATTTTAAATAAACTTATTATTATTAATTACGGCCAGTTTCGGATTTTGACAGTTTTACTATTTTGGAATTTGATTAAAATAAAAATTAAATAAAAAATAAAAAAAAGTAAGAAGCAAAAGTTGGAGGCAAATAAGTTTATATAACAAACTCACAAACTCCATGACAAAACTACAACTTTGTGCCGTCGTCTCGGGAACCTGAAAGTGATCATTCGTATAATTATTGCCGTATGTTCTGCCGTCTGCAATTAATAAAAACCAGCAAAAAATTGAGAAGGTACGAAGTTATGTTGATGTACATCTTTCTTTTAACTCTAGTATCTAGTACAACTAGTATTATTTGCCGGCGCATTCGTGATGTTTCCAATTTCCATAATTTTCGCCGAACACACCTAAAAAAAGTAAAAACAAGCACAAACACCAAAAAAAACCATACCAAAAACGCAAATGTTATATTTTAACGACTCTCAACGACTGCTTTTGGGCTGTCGTTAATGGACGACTAGATTTCACCGACTAGTTGTTTGTTAACAACCGTCCAAATTTTACAGAATACCTTTCTTAAAATAATCGTTATTTTTACGACTGCCGTACAGTAACGATAGGCAACGATGTCGTTAAGGATTAGTGAATAGGGGTGTAAGTATAATCTTTTATCTGAAAAATGTTTGTTTATTGGAGATTAAGTTTTTTAAATTGGAAAAGGTAAGTCTCTTGGTAGTCTGTAATAGCTAGAAATATTCGTTAATTACGAATATATATTTTTCTTTTTTTGCAATAATTATTGTTTCCGGAATTATTTTCTAATAATTTATTTATAACTGACAATGCATTGTTTTCATTTTCATAAATTTTTAGGAACTGTTTATTCGATTTTTTAAACCTGTTAAATGCAATTTTTTAAATTAATTTTCCGTCCATTTAGTTTTAAAACAATTTGTTTTTGCTTCACACACGTTAGGTAAAACAAATAATTTGGTGCACAGTATTTAATTCCACCACCATTTGTATTTTAAAGGGAAAACTTAAATTGTTGAATGCTCTACATCCACGTTCGACAAATTGTATGTGTCCAACTATTGCAGGAAAATTTATTTAATCTGAAAACAGTAATTAACGAGTATTAAATTTACTGATTTAAATAATTATTTGTTGTAAAAATTATGAATTCACTTAGTTATTTAAAATTTTTAAACAATAGTTTTTTGCTGTTCTTTCTAAAATATTTAGAATATATTATGCAAAACTCGGTTTTTGACAATTTGTGAAAAATAACATTTTTAGTATGTCGTATACATTAATGCATTGTCTATAGCATACTCAAACAAACTAAATGCAAATGTCGGTCTTTTATAGAATAAATACATTCAAAAACATTACGTAGATGCAAAACTCAGTTTTTGTTTAGACCTGTCAGATGCAAAACTCGGTATTTGCCGTTGACCAATCATTATTATACTCATCACGTGACAATTCCCTGTTGATTATACCCGCTGCCTTATAGGTCTCATTTTTGTTTTGATGGTATAGTAAAAACAGGAAAACAACTTTCAGGACTAAACCCTAAAAAAGTTATAATGGGAAACTCTTTGACGGGAGACAAATCGTCAATTGCTAGTCTTTTGCAGAAGCACTATGGCCCTGACTGAAGAGAAATTCCAGAACTAAAGTTCTACAAAATTGACGATTCTCCAGGCGAGCCGAGTAGCCACTTAAGTAATACTGAGGATTTAGAGGACACAACGCCCGAAACGTCAATTTTTAGAGTTTAGGAATTTAAACTTTGTTAACGTGTTTTTATGAAACATTGTAAGTAATAAAGCAATTGTTTTTATTATTCCGCTAGTATCTTGCATTTCTTGCATAGTTGCAAAACTTGTTCTTTAAAAGAGAAAGATGCAAAACTTTGTTTTCGAATAATTTGATTTGCGTAGAAGGGCCACATAAATTAATTTTTTTAATATTCCGACTTTAAAGTCGGAATTTAACTAAATTCCGACTTTAAACTCGGAATATTACTAAATTCCGACTTTAAACTCGGAATTTAACTAAATTCCTACTTTAAACTCGGAATATTATTGTGAATTATATTGTTTATATTGTAATATGTGTTTTATATTTTTTTTCTCAGATAATTTCTAAAAACTCAACAAATAATGTAAGGCACTAATTAACTAACTCTACTTTAACTGAAAACGCCATATCTTTATTTCACGTTTTTTGGGCAAAAAATTAAAGCGTAAACTTTCTAGGTTTTAACAGCATTAAAAAGGGTGTGGCACCAAAAATTTTTTATGTGCGATACATTTTTTGTGAAAGAAAGAAAGAAAGAAAGAAAGAAAGAAAGCAAGAAAGGAAAAAAGAAAGAAAGAAAGAAAGAAAGAAAGGAAGAAAGAAAGGAAGGAAGTAGGGTTTAAGTTAAGCTCCCAAAAAAATGTCAGGCTAGTGGTGCCTCTGCTGGCATGTGGCATCTATAAACAAGCGAAAATATGTAAACAAATAAAGTTACATGGTTATTCATTTTACACTTTATCGTATATGAAATTTTTCACAATACATGCACTCCTATTTCCGATGCCAAAACTCACGAAAAATACAATGTTGTTAAATTCCGAGTTTAAAGTCGGAATTTAGTAATATTCCGCGTTTAAACTAGGAATTTAGTTAAATTCCGAGTTTAAAGTCGGAAATTAGTTAAATTTCGAGTTTAAAGTCGGAATTTAGTAATATTCCGAGTTTCAACTAGGAATTTAGTTAAATTCCGAATTTAAAGTCGGAAATTAGTCAAATTCCGAGTTTAAAGTAAGAATTTAGTTACTCATATTAGTTAAAGGGAAGTCCAGTGGATCAACGGGTAATAGACGTATGCACCCCAAATATAAAAAAAAGTAGGTATGCCCGAAAAAGCTCAATTAACACTTTTAAGAATCTTCAAAATTTTAATGGTTGCCTGAATTTAAGAAACCACTAATCTCAATCAGGAAATGTTAAAGTTTTCATACCTGGTGGTTCACCGCCAGCCATGGAAAAATCCATATAAATATTGCTGCCCTCGAACATTGGTTCCCCTATTAGGTCCTTATTTAGTGGATTTGCAGACCAAATTTTATTATTTTCTCATAAACCAATTTAAAGATATTTAAAAAAAAAACTCCTCGTAAAATTCCTTAAAAATTAAATAACAAACCACAATGAAGGAACCAGTAATAATAATAAAAATATCAAATGTTACTGGACTTAGTTTTAACAAGTTTTATAGGATTTAAAAAGATACCAAGAATTACGTGGTACAGGGTTTTTCCGTATATTTTGGAGCACCCCTGGAGCTTTTATTTAAAGACCTAGAAAAAACTTTAAATTACCAAAGTTGCATGATTTCTCCTGAACTGTCAGAATCTGTTATCGGACAAAACAAATGAACATCGTAAATTTGTTAAATAATGCCAATGTCGATTTTTTAAAATGGAACACCCTGTATATTAATTTTTTTTTTAACTCCTTACTCTTTTCTGATTTCAAATATGTATATATGTTATATGTTTACTTTAGTCGTTTAGGCAAAATTTCATTTCAAAATATTGCGGATTAGAAAATCTAGATTGCCCTGAGAAACAATTTGGTTGTTATTAATCGCTTATGGCAACTGACTTATGTCTCAAAAATAATATTTCATACCTTGAATGGTCTTGTCTTGGTATAATGGGTTACTCTAAAGATGAAAAATTCAATAATTATTAATAAATCGCAATATTTTGAAATGAAATTTTGCCTAAATGACTCAAGTAAACATATAACATATATACATATTTGGAATCAGAAAAGAGTGAGGAAATAAAAAAAAAATTAATATACAGAGTGTTCCATTTAAAAAAATCGACATTGGTATTATTAAACAAATTTACGATGTTCATTTGTTTTGTCCGATAACAAATTCTGACAGTTCAGGAGAAATCATGCAACTTTGGTAATTTAAAGTTTTTTCTAGGTCTTCAAATAAAAGCTCCAGGGGTGCTCCAAAATATACGGAAAAACCCTGTACAAATACATTGAAAATAGTTCTCGGAGAGCATGCCAAATGTTCTCTGCTATGTTTCCTGACAGAACCATTTCAAGCTAATAAAAATCTTGTTATTTTCTATAACATGTTGTTTTTCTACTTGTCTCCTTTGGAAGGGGCTTTTCTATGTTCATTCCGGGTAGGGAAGAATGGGAAGGCAATCAAGTAATAATGGAGACAGATCACTCGACCTTCACAGACGGTTCAAAAATGGACGTCGTGGTGGAAGCTGGTATCTTCTCCGAGAGAATGCTAACACAGAGGTAATACAGAGTCTCTGACTACTGCAGCATTTTCCAGGCAACACCTTGCGGGATTACTCTGGCTTGAGAGGACCCGCGTCTATAGCTATATACAGTGTGGTTGTTTAAGTGTGCAAAATATGCGCATTTTTTTTATTACCGATTTCTCAGAAAATTTTATTCTTGATAAAAGTTGGTGCATGTTCGATAATCATATTGGGTGCACTTGGAATGGTTGCAAGTCAAACGGCGTACAGGGTAGGCAAAAAAATATAAAACTTGTACAAGAATAAAGATTTTGAATAAATATTTAAAATAAAAATTTTGCACTTTAAATTAGAGTTTTTTAATTTCCATATTACCATTACTAATGTTTTATCTTTTTAAAAAGAATTTTTAGGATATTTTTAAAGTTGTGTTTAATATCGTTGCAACAAACATGACGTTTGTGATTCCTTAATAAATTAAAAATTCAAGTAAATTTTACAAATTTGCTTGAATTTGAACAAAGATATGTGAAATTGCTTTGATTTTGATTAATTTATGAAGGTCTTTATGGTGAATAAAAAAAATTTTTTTTTGGGAAATTATTAATTCAAAAAAAAAATATTTTTTTTTAATTTTAGGTCATGTATTTGAATCTATGCATAATTGTTAATTCTAAACAACTTTTCCTAATAACATTTTGCTGAATTTTCTGAAATATAGGTACTTTATTCTTGTACAAGTTTTCTAATTTTTGGCCTACCCTGTACGCCGTTTGACTTGCAACCAGTTCAAGTGCACCAAATAATGATTATCGAACATGCACCAACTTTTATTAAGACTAAAATTTTCTGAGAAATCGGTAATAAAAAAAAATGCCCATATGTTGCACACGTAAACAACCACACTGTATATATAGACAGTCAAGCAGCCATAAAGGCAATTTGCTCCAGCAGTACTAAGTCAAAATTAGTAAGGCGCTGTCGCAACAATCTCTGCACACTTGGTGCTCAACATCGAACCACCTTATGTTGGGTTCCTGGACACAGCGACATATATGGCAACGAGACTGCTAATGCGCTCGCCAGGGATGGCGCAAGCATGTCTGTCGAACTAGACGAGAATACTGTGGCTAGACCACTGGGATCAGTCAAAGAAGAGATAGATCGAATAGCTAAGCAACTTGCGCAAATCAGATGGACAGGGCTTGCAACTTGTAGCATCTCCAGGCAATTGTGGCCCCTACTTGATAACAGGAAAACCGCAGCTCTATTACAGCACAGTCGGAAGGACCTAAGAAACATAACTGCCGTAGTCACCGGACATTGCCTGTTCGGTAGACACGCTGAACGTATGCAAAAATACCAACTGACGACTTCTGTAGAAGTTGTAGAGATGAAGAAGAAGAGGAAATTATTCAGCATTTCTTGTGTGAATCCCCGGCCTCGCGAGAAGTAGGTTCAATGCACTGGCGAACCATTTTTTAATGATCTGGAGGAAGTGAGCAGCCTGCAACTGGGTCGACTTACAAAGTTTATTAGCAGCAGTGGCTGGTTTGAATGAGCTGTCAAGAATCTTCTACGATCGCGTTAACCATCAGGAAGCTGATGCAAATAGGTTCCGCGGAACATGTGTGGTACCACAACGGTCCTTATAGGACTACGTGTGACTGTTTGGATAATGCCAGAGGTCTGCCACTCTAACCTAACCTAATTTACTTGTCTCCAAATGCTGAAATATATAAAGATCTCATTATTTCGTTTTAAGTACACTCGTGTTTATTAAGTAAGTTTAATCAATATTTTGAAACTAATAAAAAATAAAACATCTAGTAACATTGAACTTTATTATAATAATTAGTATCGGTGGTTTCATTGAGGTATGTATCAGAGCATTATTTAATTTTTAAAAATTTTACGAGGAGTTTATTTTCTAAATAACTTTTAATTACAAATACGAAACGAATATTTCAACGAGCAATATAAACTGAACTAGGCTATTTATCCTTTCAGTCGATTGTAAATAAAGATAAAAAAATATATACATGTGAAATTAAAAGCATACTTTTTAAAACTTTTTTTTTGTTGAATAGAAATAATATAGTATGACAACAAAATACGACATCACAAAATTTCTGATTTGGAATTTTATTACTGTAAAACGATTTAAATATTCTTATTCTTTTACTAATTTCAATCATAAAAATCTAGTTGCAAGTCCTTAAACAGTTCAAATATTTGGCAATTGTTCGCAACAAACACCAGAGAAACTTGTATAGGAATTGGATTACCCACGTGTCGAATAACTGGAAATGTTGCTTTATGTTGCTATTTGAAAGTTTCATTCCGCTACGAAAGTTGTGAGAAACTATTTCAGCATTTTGCTTTGGTAGTTTTAACTAGTTTCATTTGATTATTTTTCAAAAGTTATGTTAAAAATGTTTTCCACAATGCTTGGGATGGAAACGTATTTACGTTACCAACTAAATTTAAACAGCAGTCTATTGTGCTTGCTTAATATAGAAAGGATGTTTTAATAATGTGAAATAAGTAAACTATATGCGAATTTGTGCTACTGATTACTTGTATTTCTTAGAAAAATTGAAGAAAGTGCGGATTTATACAATTAGGTAGATTTCCGATTATAGTATGCAATTTTTGCATAAAATCGAATGTGTTTGAAAGTGGAAGTCTTTTAAAGTAAGATTTCTTAACGTGCGGCCGTATCATCAAATAATATTAGATTAGGTATATAATATATCAAGGCCTTCTGTGATTTAAGGAGGAGTAAGTTAAACAGAATACAGGCGTGTTCATTAAAAAAATAAATGAAATTTTGACGTTTAACTCGTGGAGCGAAGATACAAACCAAACTGTATCTCTACTTATATTTGTCATTATTATTATTATTATTATTATTATTATTATTATTATTATTATTATTATTATTATTATTATTATTATTATTAATATTATTATTATTATTATTATTATTATTATTATTATTAAAACTAGTAAATGTACTAAAGCACCTGCACCATGGCTTACTCCTAATCTAAAGTACATGATTAAATTGCGTAAAAAAGCCTTAAGCAAATACAAAAAATGCAAGACCGATGCTGCCAAAAATGAGTATAAACAACTTCGAAACCTCGTTACTTCTGCCGTAGGCAACGAAAAAAGGGCATTTTTGAACTATAAATTTAGGACGGATCCAAAAAGTTTTTGGCAAACTTTAAAATATATGAATATTTCTAATAACAAGGGCGATAACTTAAATCAAGTTGAAAATTCTGAAACCCTAAATAAGTTTTTCATTGAGAGTGTACCAAGGCATAACTTCTTAGATGGTAACTTTATAAATAACCACTATTCAAACCAATTGCACACCGGTATAACAAATAAATTTAGTTTTAGCGTGGTTGATGAGAAAAAGATCATTGATATTATCTCTACTATAAAATCAACTGCTAAAGGTATCGACGGCATCGATATTAAAATGATATCACTTATTACTCCACTTCTTATTCCTCAAATAACATTTCTCATAAATAACTAATACATTTTCTTCACTGTGGAAACAAGCTAATATAATACCTATTCCGAAAGTCAATAATCCTAATAGTTTATCAGAGTTTTGACCGATCAGTATTCTTTGTACAATGTCCAAAATCCTAGAAAAAGTTTTGCATGAGCAAATTGATCTACATGTTAAAATTAATCATATATTACCATCAACTCAATCTGGTTTTCGCGCTGCACATAGCACAACTACTGCTCTACTCGGTGTTTCTGATGACATCCTAAAAGCGCTCGACGCAAATCAAACTACTTGTCTTATACTCCTTGATTACAGTAAGGCCTTTGATGTTATTTCTCACCCAATTCTTTTACAGAAATTAAAATATTTTGGTTTTGGAGATGGCGCTTTGAGTTTAGTTGAAAGCTATATTACTGGTAGGAGTCAACGCGTTATTTCTCGGTCAAAAGGGCCATCCACCTTTTTATCAACTGATAAGGGCGTTCCACAGGGTAGTGTACTAGGACCTCTTTTTTTTTCTCTATATACGGCCGATTTTTCACGTCACCTTTTGCATTGTGTATCGCATCAATACGCTGATGATAAACAACTTTATTTGTCGTTTTCACCAAGTGATTCAGTACAATCGATACAAAAGATAAACAATGATTTGAACATTATATCTACAATTTCTAAGGCTCATGGATTGATGCTCAATTGTGCTAAGACAAAAATGCTAGTATTTGGAGCAAACAAAGACCAGTTTTTGAATAATAATGATTTTAAAGTATCATTAGATGGAGTGCAATTAGCGTCTTCTGAGGTAAGTAGAAACTTGGGCATTGAAATGGATGTCAACTTGCGCTTTGAGAAACACATTTCGCTGCTATTAAAAAAATGTTATTTTAAGCTTAAACTATTGTACAGATATAAAGATATTTTTAACACTGATGTCAAATTAAGATTAACTGATTCTCTGGTGCTCTCTACGTTAACCTATGGTTTTATAGTGTATTGGCCCATGCTCACTACCAAAAATCAAAATTGTTTGCAAAAGATTCAAAACAGTTGTCTTCGGTATTGTTATGGTCTGCGTAAATTTGACCACATCACCCCTGCTCTGCTGAATTCTGGGTGGCTTACCCTTGATGAACGTTACATTCTGAATCTAACGAACCTGGTTTATAAAGTGTCAAAAAGTGGTTCGCCTAAATATTTAAACTATGGAGAACTATAGGGTAGGAGGCCGATCGACAATGGCAGCATTTTCAAATTCTGTCCCGGTTTTTTGGTTAGTTCGCTATTGGCTGATAGATGGCTCTCGCGTCCGAAGTGGGCTGATGTTGTCTTCTTCTTCTTCGTTTTTAATATGGAAAACTAGATCCTCCACAGTTTTTAACTTTTTCTTAAACCCTTTATTTTTCTGTGCTTTTACTTTTGACAATTGACGTTTTATTTTTCGAAATAACAAATAATTTTTAAAGGCAAGACAAGACAAATAACGTTGTATTGTAATTAAATTTCATATTTATAATGAATAATGGTACAATTTATAAAAGTAGAGCTTGCTTTGTGTCGGGGTGTAAGACAGGATCTTTTTCAGAGAGAAAACGCAGCCAAATAAGTCTCTTTCTAGCTCCAAAGGTATAGCTAGAATGTTTAATACCCTGTATTTTAAAAACCAAGCATCGTTGGAACTTTATACAGGCCGAGTTTACTAATAAGTATAACAAAGTAAGTGTAAATTCATATAAAAGTCCTTATTTGTTCCTTAAAGAACTAATTTAAATAAAAATAGTTATTGCGTCCATAAGAAACCATTATTTGATAGCCCACTTCGAACACGCGCGCCATCTTACAGCGACTCGTAAAGCTAAATTAACGATGCTAATTTGGGACCGAATCCAATGCATTGCGATCGGCCTCCTACCTCAAGTCCTCCATAATTTAAACGACAAGCTTATTAAAAAAGTGATGTACACGGACGTATAACTAGAAACCGCGAACAATATGCAACCCCAAGACATTCAACTGCTATTTTCCAACGCTCCTTCTCGTTCAATGCTGTCAAGTATTATAATGCGTTGCCAGGCGATGTTAAACTCTGCTCATCTATTCCTGTTTTTAAATCAAAAGCGAAAAATTACATTAAGTCATTGAGAAGCTGACGCTATACAGTGTAATTAACACTAAATAATATATGCTCGACATATTAATTTCTTGTTTTCTTCTTTTTTACTTTTTCTGTTCACCTATCCATTCTTCACATACTATAATTATTTACTAAGTAAGTAAGTAAGTAATGGTTAAGCTAAAACACTGCGTATAGATAGTTTTTGTCTTCCTTGGTGGTTAGGTAGAATAGCGATGGCTAGACCTCGCCACCAAAATACAATAGTATACTGTATAAATTTTGTTCATATAAATAATAAAAGACCTCTTTATTTATTTATTTATTTATTATTATTAGTATTATTATTTTTATTATTATTATTATTATTATTATTATTATTATTATTATTATTATTATTAATATTATTATTATTAATATTATTATTATTATTATTATTATTATTATTATTATTATTATTATTATTAATATTATTAATATTATTATTATTATTATTATTATAAAATATTTTGACCGGCATTTATAGTTAGACTTGCATCCACCGAAACGCAACAACAATATGGTATTTTTACTATAAAACTTAAAAATCCAGGAATTAAAATAGACTAGTGAAATGTACTTATTATTCAATATGCATAAAAGTAAATCCATGCAAATGTAAAACCAACATCAAATATATAATAGTATATTATTAACCAAGGTTTAGACAGCCATCATTATTGCCCGAGCGTCAAGTTTAAATCACGAGGAGCGGAGCGACGAGGGATTTAGGGCGCGAGGGCTATAGGCTGTCTAAACCGTGGTTAATATAATTTTTTTTCCACTACTAACACTTTTATTTTGTACAGTATTAATAAATTATAAAAAATCCTATTAGGTAGGTATAAATATATATTTAAATCAAGTTACCTGCTTTGGCATATTGGCAAGATAATTTGTTTTCTTGTCAGTTGGCTTGGCGTCACCTTTCATGTTATTTGTTGGGGAATTAACAAATCAAGTTACCTGGTTTTAAATAGATCGGTCAATAATGGATTTCAATGCTTTATTATTGACCGTTGTCAATAGCAACTGAGAGGGAGAGAAAAACGATTTCTGGCGTTAATTAATCGGTCAATAATGGCGATGTTATAGGTTAGTAGTGGAAAAAACTTATTTCGTAAAGCCAAACGCCACAGAATTCATGAAGACAAGACAGTTCTGACGGCGGTGCTATGATAAAATGATAATAATATTTCAGTCACTTGACAATATTATATTATTATATAAGATTTTATATAGCAAATTATATAACCGTCTCTTTCTTAATAGTACATTATGATATTAGGAGAATAAGAGATACTGCGAAGCACATAAAGTATCTCATTCTCCGAATATCATATACTATTTTTTCTTCAAACGTGCATCATATTATTCAGGATAAAACAATAAAAGAAAACGATTTTTTTTGTGAAGATAACAAGATTGAATTTATTTCATTGTATATCCCCTTTTTGGTATCGTTACCATTGATACGTACTTGTTTGGCATCTATCAAAACAAATATTTCAAATTCGGTGTCGCGTCAGTTGAGACCAAATAAATCTACAGAAAATGAGTTTGGAAGTTCCTGATGATCCTCCCGAGGTAGTAGAGGCAGCTAGAATAGCTATTCAAAACTTGCTGCCGACGAAATCTGGTGCAGTATATGAAGCTGCCTTTGTCAAGTTCAACAAATGGTGCACTGGGAAAAAAGTAATGCAATATTACGTTTTATTGACATATTTTACCGAAATGGCACTGAAAATTAAGGGTTCTAGTATGTGGGCTCATTATCCAATGATAAGGTCCATGTTAAATTTAAAGCATAATGTGAACATTGAAAAATAAAATAATTTGAGTGCGTTTTTAAAAAAGGAAGGAGAAGGTTATAAGCCAAAGAAATCGAGAGTATCGTCCAGGGAACAGTTCAGCAAATTTTTGTCTGACGCCCCAGATGAGAAGTATTTGGCGATGAAGGTAATAAAATTACATTTTGTTTGTTTCACATTGTGCTAACCAGCCCTTAATTTTTTAGGTAGTTTTGATATTTGGAATGTCTGTGGCATGTCGTTGCGACGAATTAGAGAATATGACAGTTAATGATCTTGAAGATATGGGTTCATTGCTGCTAATAAAAATTTCCAACACTAAACTCATAAGAGTAGAACTTTCAACGTCCTGGGGGATGAATATTTAAGCAAATATAGAAACTACGTCAATTTGCGTCCTGCCGATTTTAAGGAACGACGTTTTTTTTTTGAAATATTAAAATGGGAAATGTTATAAAGCTGTTATGGGTATCCATAAAATTGGTAGTGTAGCAAAAGATGTGGCATTAAATCTGAAGATTTCAAAGTGGAAAGAATATACATGGCATTGTTTAAGACGAACTTCCGCAACAAGGCTTGTTGATAGTAGGGGGGTAATTACTATGCTGAAAAGGCAGAGGGGTTGGAAATCTGATGCAGTTGCCGAAGTTTACATTGAAGATTCTTTGCAAAGTAAAACCAAAATTGCTACGAGAATTATTCAACCTAGCTCTGCGGAAAATCTTGAACAACCTCCATTTAATGGCCCCCTAATGAATTTTTAAAAGAAGTTTACCCTAGAAAAATTGTTATGAGCAGAATATATTGCAAGAAGTGGAGGATTCTTAAATGATGCAGATCGTCAAAATTGTACTTTTACTATAAATATTACCATAATACAACTGTGATTACCAATAATCGTTGTCTATTGTGTAAAATTTCGTTTATTAAAACTAATAAATTAAAATAAATTTAAATTTCGTAGCTAAATGAGCAATGCTCAATGCTAAAAAACAATAAATAAAACGAAGAAAAATAAATTTATAGTACCACAGAATATATAGTAGCTATATATTCTGTGATAGTACCTACTATAATGTATTTATGCACATACGTTACCACTTATATGACGTTTGAAGAAAAAATATGTTATGCTTTCTTAATAAAAATATTGCTAGAAAACGCTGTTAATAATTTTGGCAACATTGTTTATACAGTGTGGTTTTTTAAGTGTGCAACATATGGGAATTTTTTTTATTAACGATTTCTCAGAAAATTTTATTCCTGATAAAAGTTGGTGCATGTTCGATAATCATATTAGGTGTACTTGGAATGGTTGCAAGTCAAACAGTGTACAGGGTAGGCCAAAAAATATAAAACTTGTACGAGAATAAAGTACCCCTATTTCAAAAAATTCACCAAAATGTTATGAAAAAAAGTTGTTTAGAATTAAAAGTTATGCATAGATTCAAAAACGTGACCTCCTAAAATAAAAAAAATATATTTTTTTTAAAAAACATTAATAATTTCCCAAAAAATTTTTTTTTTAATATTCACCATAAAGACCTTCATAAATTAATCAAAATCAAATCAATTTCGCATATTTTTGTTCAAGTTCAAGCATATTTGTGAAAGTCACTTGAATTTTTAAATTATTTAGGAATCACAAACTTCATGTTTGTTGCAACGATATTATACACAACTTTAAAATATCCTAAAAATTAGTTTTAACAAGATAAAGCATTAGTAAAAAAGCTAATTAAAAAACCATCATTTAAAATGCAAAATTTTTATTTTAAATGTTTATTAAAAATTTTTATTCTTGTAAAAGTTTTATATTTTTTGGCCTACCCTGTACGCCGTTTGACTTGCAACCATTCCAAGTACACCAACTATGATTATAGAACATTCACCAACTTTTATCAAAAATAAAATTTTCTGAGAAATCGTTAATAAAAAAAAATCCCATATGTCCCACTTAAAAAACCACACTGTATATTATATTCTCGATAAATCTCGTGATTTTGACAAAATATTTTCAACGTACCTTCATTTGTGTTTCAGTATTAAGTGAAGAAAAAACAAATTATTATGAAAAACAAATAGATAATAATAAAAAAAACAGTAAGAAAATGTGGAAAACCTTAAGGAATTTAGTTAAACCAACTACAAAAATAGATATTAAAGAAATAATATTTGAAGAAGGTAAAATATCAAACAAGAATATCATTGCTGAAAAATTAAACTCATATTATGTTCCGAGCGTTGAAGATATTATTGCCTCAATAAATGTTGGAAACCATTCCATATGACCTAAAATTTCTAGAAATAAAAACATTATGGAAAATTTTTCTAAAGTATCCTCAATCATTTAAGAAAAATTATAAATGATTTAAATTCAAATGAAAATTACAACGAGGTTTTAACTAAGAAATTGATGAAAGAAACATTTACAATTATTGTATAATTATTATCTTCTTTACTTTATTAAAGTTTGTTTAAGCAAAGGAGAAATTCCATTAGAACTTAAATGTTTATATATTACTCCGGTTCCAAAGATTAAAAATTCAAAACAATGGAATGAAATGAGACATATAAATGTATTATGGGATATAAAAAAATTAATAGAAGAAATAGTTTATGAACAAGTTATGGATTTTTTTAATAAAAACAAAATTTTTATTTATTCTCAAGCTGGGTTTCGAAAAGGATATTCTAGTGAAACAGCCATACAATATGTAGTAGAAAATTGGAAAAGAGCCTTGGAAAGAGAAGAATATGTAATAGCAGTATTTTTTGATTTTAAGCGAGCTTTTGAAACGATTAATAGAGATATATTATTAGAAAAATTATTTGAATATGGTATAAGGGGTAAAGTTTATCAATGATTTTAAAATTATTTAAATAATGGATCACAGAAAACCAAATTTGGTAATTTCTTTTCAACAAAAAAATTTAATAACATAGGAGTACCTTAAGGAAGTATTTTGGGGCCTTTATTTTTTGATTTTATATATTAATGACATGCCATTAGTCCTAAAATTTCTTAAAATACAAATGTTTGCTGATGATACTCTTATCTTTATAAGCGGTAAAAATCTTTTGGAAATTTTGGAAATTTTAAATTCAGAACTGATTCTATTGTCAAACTGGTTAAAAGTTAACAAATTAAAATTAAATGTTTCTAAAACAAAATGTATGTTTATGGGTGTAAATTTAAATAATTATACAAATATAAATATTTTAATTGATGGTGATAAACTAGAAATAGTCAATTCTTTTAAATATTTAGTTATATTGATTGATTCAAAATTAAAATCTAATAACCAATTCGAAAATTTAATTTACAAAATTGCGGGAAAAATTAGTTATTTTAAAAGAATAAGTTTAAATTTAAAATTTTATTCAAAAAAAATTGTTTACAATACTTTAATTTTACCACATTTTCTTTATTGTTCTACAATTTTGTTTATGGCGGATGAAGGTGTAATAAATAGATTACAAATTTTACAAAATAAATCAATGTGAATTTTACTTAATATGGATAGATATTTAAAAATTAATGTAATGTTAAAAAAATTAGAATGGTTAAATGTAAAAAATTTAGTATTATTTTTGGTTCTAATATTTATTTTTAAAATTCAAAATGATTTGTTACTGCCACATTTAAAGCAATTGACTGTTCTAAATAGTGATAAACATAACTATTTAACACGAAATAACAATAATTTTTTTCTTAATAATTTTTTAAAAAATATAGCATATAAATCAGTTTTTCATAAGGGTCTTATTGAATTTAATAAATTAAACAAGTCAATTAAACATCAAAAAAGTTTAAAATCTTTCTTATTAACCCAGCAGGACAAATAAAGTTTCAAAAGGTCATTTAAATCAAAAAATATATAAAAAATGTGTATAAACTTGTAAGAATGTATTATGTACTACTACCTTCATAAAATACTACAACTCCCAACTCTAGTTTTATAACTTTTAACAAGCAATAAGACACTTTTAGCTTTGAATTACAGTTTTATTTCAAAACAATAGGTTTAGCAGACATTTAAACATTTATTAAAGTACCTAAAAGCAAACCGATAGCAACGTGTTGTCATGGTTTGACAAGTAATGGTGGGTGCTCGTTGTGGAACTGATCTGGATCAAAATTTTGTCACGGGTACGAATCCGGCCAATCAAGCGTCTTGACTAGGGCTGGGCAAAAATTCGATATATCGATATTTTTATCGATATATCGATATATCGATAAACGATATTTAAAAAATAAACTATCGATTTATCGATATTATCGATATTATTGATATATATATATTTTCTTTAAAGTAGCGCCATATTTAATGTGTGTTTTTCTACAAAATCAAAATTGGGCTATTAAAATTTGGTCGCATGTGATGCAAAGTTTATTTGTTTTGGTTGTATAAGGTAACTTCATAAAATAAGTATTTTGGAAAACGTAGTTTGTGTCTGAAAGTAATACACCTTAATATTAAGACAAAAAAGAACACAGTGTCTTCAGTAAAGTGTTTTTTTAATGGAAAATAAATTTTAGTTTAACAACGTAAAGTTTATCTATTTTCATCGATTTAATTTAAAACCCGTATATTATAATTTATTATTAAGCTATGCCATAATAACGTTTTTGTAGAAAAACACACATTTTATATGGCGCTACTTTAAAGAAAATGTATCTGAAATAAAGCCTTGTCAAAACTGAGAAGTTTTATGTAGGTTCCGTTGAGTCTTATTTTCCAAAGGTGGTGCAATTTACAAAATATAGGTAAAAATCAAAATTATCTTATGCAGCTAAAATTTTGCATGTGGGCTAGTAACTGCATTTAGAAAAACTTTTTTCGATTTTTTCAGAAATAACCCCACTTTTGAATTATTTTTTGGAAAAAATTAAAATTTGACAGATAATGCGAATCACGTGACTACTATTTTTTGCTTAATTTTCATCTCGATCGAAGCAGAACTTGATGCCAAAGTCAAATTTTGAATAAAGCTATTAATAAAAAAAATCTCACATTATGCGGACTTTACTGGTGACACTGTATTTATAATCTAATATTTTTGTGTTTTATCGATAATTATTGATATATCGAATAACGATATTTAAAAAATAAAATATCGATATATCGATATATCGATATTATCGATATTTTTTTAAATATCGATATTCGATATTGGAATTTCAATATCGATATTCGATATTGAAATTTCAATATCGCCCAGCCCTAGTCTTGACAAATATCTGGCGAATAATGGGAATGCAAAAGTTTTTAACTAATCCAAATGATCTAGGGCAACGGCAGACTCTAGCGGTCAGCGATCGTGTACCGACGCGCGAACTAGGAGTACTCGGTTCGGTGATACAGTTTTGCTCTTCATCTTTCGAGAGATATTATTTCATTATTTGGTTGATAAACTTACCTTTGCGTCGCGCATATTTATTATTTGTAAAATGAAAATCATGACATTAATTAATAGTTAATTAAATTTAACATCAGACATAACAGAGATGTCATCGTGTATTTTTGATTACCAGTGTTAGACAAGGAGCGTTAGCCATCGTTGTCAAGTTTTACATATTCTTAAGAGAACGAGGAAAATTAATTCTGTTAAGTAATAGTATATTATTTAACGAGCGTATAATGTAGGCCATAATAACACGAGGATGAAGTTTACGAGGCGAGTGTTGTAAATCATCCGAGTGTATTATGGTTCATTAGACGCGAGTCAAATACTATACTTTATCTAAAACCATCCATTTATACAGTTCCTGAAAAAAAGTTGAGTTCATATGGGAAATATAATAATTACACTTGTTGTTTTATAATAATAACACTTGTTGTATTATGAATAGCATAATGCTCTTATTATCAGAAGCATTATGCACTTATTATTAAATGGTTGTAGATAAACTCATTTATTGGATAGATAGTTCTTCAAATAAATATATTATTTGTCATTTTGATAATCTCGATTTTACGGTATCGAACAATGGGTGTGTTGGTAGATTTATAATTAAAAATTATATTCTTGATAACTTAAGACAAAACCAATAAACGGGGAAAGTTTTTGGCAATGGTAAATTTATTTAGAAACTTTATAAGTTCCACTCAGTAACCTACTGTAACTTTGCATTTAGGCTCATGTTTTCTTGCGCTCATATAGAGAATAATAAGAGAAACTAAATCGTGTATCCGCCTACGTTCTCTGCAAATGGGAAACTTATTTATTATTAATTCTACGAAAAAAATATTCTTTATGGAAAATGCTGCTTCCTAAAAAAATAATACTAGACTATTAAAACTTAAAATAGCATCTACGGGGATGGTCAGAAAATAAAGAAATTAATAATTGACCCAGAATTATTTTTTATTATAGAGAAAAATGAAATAAGGAAATGTTACTTCGAATTAAAGGTTATATCTAAGTTTAAATCCACTGCCTTCTATTAAAAAATAATTTAAAAAATGTATAAATATGTTAATTCCTAATGCATCATAAAAGTCTGGTCACACCAGCAAAATTCTTCTTCTTCTTCGTATGCCTATCCGAGCCGGATGCTGGCGACCATCTGAATAATCCTAACTTTGTTAACTGCTTCTCTGAATAGTCCCGTGGTTGACTTTCCGAACCAGACCCTTAGGTTTTTTAGCCATGAGATCCTCCTTCTTCCTGGTCCTCTACTCCCGTACACTTTACCTTTCAGGATGCACTGGATGAGATGGTATCGATCTTGATTACGCATTATATGCCCAAGATATTCTAATTTCCGGTACCTCACGGTGTAAAGCAAAATTAGTAGTCAATAATTAATATCAGCATTTTAAGTGTCAGCTCTGTTTGAAAATGTCAAAGATGACTTTAAATATTAGAAATTATGCCTGTAAAATTAAGCCTGGAAGATAAAATCGAAATAACGTTATTTGTCTCAGAACTCAATAACAAACATCCTGATAAAATTATACATTTCACAATCGTAAGAAATATACTAAGTACATTCAGAACTTTTGAAAATGTAGAAAACAAATGTATCAACAAACATCCATTAGGGACTGTCAATAAAAAAACAAAAAATGGAAGTAATGTTATCGGTGGTAGAAACACCTTAAATATTCCTGTGCAAAAGGTCAGCTATATTGTCGTATGAAGCATGTAAAACTAGTTTCAAAAATATTAAGAAAAAACCAATTTTGACCTCACAGACCAAAATTTATTCATATCTTAAAATCAAAAGATTTTTTGTTGCTTCGAATTTTGTATTGTAATTCACGGAGAGCTAGAAGACAATCCTTTTATCACACGAAATATTATTTTTACCGACGTAGCAACGGTTACTTCCGATGGTACAGTCGCAAAACTCTCGTTGGTGGAGTGACGTTAATAATTTTAATATACAGACTCTAGATCAGTACTCATTCAAAACCAATGTGTGTTATGGAATTTATAGGGATAGAATAATTGGACTTTTTTTTACCAGAATTTAAATGGTCAACGTTATTTAAATTTTTTAAATACCGGCTTGTACAACTTTCTTTATACCTAAGAGGCTACATGTATGATACCAACAGGATGGTGGACAATGTCACAGTACGAAGGATTTAAGATAATATTTAAATAATATTTTTAATGGAAAAGATATCGACTTATATTCGATTTTTTTCTGGCCTGCTATGTCTCTGGATCTGAGCCCTCCAGACTATTTTTCATGGGGCTGCTTAAAGCAAAAAGTATACTTACAAATACCATTTTAAGATGTTGACCATTTGGAGAGGGTAATAAGAGAAAAAATTCAGAATGTAACTTAAACAACAAAGCTAGGAAAAAATAAAAACCAAAATATCTGGATCAAAAGAGCTCTCAATTTTCCAATTTTCTTAACAGCTTCTGTAAAAAATTACGGAACTTTGCTCCAATGAGGTGACCAAATAGTGATACTGTACATTGAACCCGGACTACAAGTTTCCGCCCTTTTAACACATCTTACTTAAATAGCGCAAATGTTTCTTGAAGTGGCAATTTCTCGAAATAAATTAAAGATATCTAAAGCAAAAGAGAGGCATTAAGGTCAAGAAAAGTAATTAAATTCACTTGAGTAATTCTGAGTGGAATGTGCAACCACGTTGTTTCCACTGACCGGGCTCCAACTCGAAGCGGAAACAGATTAGAGCGAGCTAAATTAAAAATTATCCCCGCTTTCGATTTGGCAGTTCCTGAGAGCGGTTTGCCAATTTTCGTGTATATAATAAAATTCTTCTTGTTTTGCTTAAAAACACTGGAAAACATTTTATGTTGAAAACAAGTAAGCAAGTATTGGCCAAGTTTATAACGATATTAAGTATGTTTTTGCTACAGACAGTTTTAAGATGATATTAAACTCACTTGAGATCGGAAAAGAAAGTTGGTGATATATATTTAACATCCCAAATTTCAATGGTGACCACAAAAAACAGAAAACTACAGACCTATTAAAAATAAGTACATCTCAAAGTATATCGTCTTGGTCATTGCTATCTGTCATTTATTTAATAAAACCTCATTGTTGTATACCTGAAAGGTCTACAGGCCTACAATTTTAATAATGTCACTAATTTACCATTCTTTTGCATGCGTTCGCATTTCTTCTTTAGGTTGAGCACCCTTGTTAAGTGACCCCAAGGGCGGGCCTGGTGCAACTAGTGTATATAATCAGTCTTGAGAAAGCTTGTGAATTGTTTATTTGAGAAATTACTTGAAGTGTTGATTCTGTGGTGCATAGAAATATTAGTGTTGAACTAGTTTTTTTTTATTATGTGGCGCCCGTGGGAAAATTATCGCTCTGCATCTAGAGGAAGAAAACGAAATCACTTATCATTGGATGCAAAACAAATTGTTAAGAATGTGTATGAATCATTAATAAATGGAGGATTCATCGAGCAAGATCCTTTGAAGGATATCTGTTTATTTACAAAGACGTCAATTTCGTCTATAAAAAATATCGTATCCACAGTGTCCAAAGTATGGGTCGATTGTAGTTCAAAGTGTCTGACGAAAACACATTGAAATAAAGAAAAAAGAATTATAATAATTATTCATGCTGGATCGGAAGATGGATGGGTTCTAAACTGGTTGCTGTTGTCTGTCAACAACCTTAAGGATTCGAGCTTGGATTACCCTGAAGACTTTTTAAAAACTGGTTCTAAAATAACGTTATTATAATGGATAACGCAAGTTATCACAATCCTTTCCTATGTAACACGATCAGTACTTAAACTGAATCACAAAAATATTCTTATATTAATATACAAACTAATATACAACCCATTGTTATTAACCTAAAAGACTACTTTGACATAGGAACAGAATTAGTGAGATTAAACGAACTTATTAATTAAGTGTTATTTTACTTGTGAGTATTGTAAAATTATTTAGAACACATGTTATTAGTATATTTTTAAGACTGTGTAAATTAAAATTAGAGTTAAACACTTTTTAATCAGTAACTGTTTGCTTCTCCTAAAATACCTGTTAGTTTGTTAAAAATAAATTTTCGTTTAAAATTTGCATTTTGTTAATTGATGTCAAATGACAAGACTACTTACTATATACTAGTATATACTATACATTACATTACTGGACAAGGAGTCCCCCAAGGTACTCCGCTATCACCATAGGTCTCTAACGTTTACTGCTATGATTTGACAGAAACCAACATCAACATAGATTAATATAATAACTCTCTCCTATTTGCCGCCGACATGTCCCTAATAACGCATGCAAAAACAAGTGTAAAAGCAGCTACCAACCTACAAAGACTAATAACCGGCACAGAAGGTTGGTTTTTAAACTGGCGCTTGATTTCTAACCCTCTCAAATCTCAATATATTTATTCTGTTCCACCATTTCATCCAAACCAGTTCACCATAGACTAATATATTTCACCAGCCGATTTGACCAAAACCATTAGCTAATTTTTTTTGGTATTGAAATTAATCCCACACAAAAATTTTACAAACATACCAAATCAATTAAAAGCAAAGCGAATTATAACAACCAGGGAATAAATACAGGAACAGCCATAAAAATAGGGGAAATTGGTATAATACGGCATACTTTTTACAAAACTGAAAATATATATTAAATATAAAGGTACAAAACTGCAAAGAAAACATAACATTTGTTTTGGCTTTATCTTTGGGTAAAACAATATAAGTATTGCGTATCAGGAACAAAAACCTTAAATATACGTTCTTCATGCACAGGTGTTAGGTATGCCGTTTTATCCAACCAGTTGGGTAAAATATCATACATATCTCCTCGTATCATGTATGTTGAAATAAAAATATTTTTAAGGTAAAATAGGGTTAATCATGGTTGGCAAAGTTCACAAATAAACATTTTCGTTTTTGGAGAAAGTCCTACACACTCATCACAGTGGCTCCATTTCTACAGCTTTGGCAGCAAATCCTAATCTCCTTATTCTTAAACATTGAAAAAAGTTCATTACAATACATATAAGATGTCATTATCCTGATCAAATAACTTCGTTTTCGGAATCAAATTTGGGGAACTGATCTGTCTACTTTCGCTTTTCGTTTTCTTTGAGATATTCTTTCTTCTCATTTTTTTTCTTTTGCTTTCTGTTTTATCTCTATTAAATTTGAAGTTCAGTTTAAAACATTTGGTCCCTGGCTCTTTCGTTTTATTTTATTCTGTAATTGTTGCAGTTTATGCAATAACGCGCATTATCTAAAACACAAAATAATATTATTTTATAATCTTGGATAAAACGGCACAGTACCATTTTAAACATATCACCCCTGTGCCATTTTATCCAAAACGGCTAAGTAAATTTTGTTTGTTATTAAATATTCATAAAATAACTTTTAAAATATATGCTTGCTTTATACCTCTCATTTAAGATTTAATTTAATTCAAGATTTAATTTATCATTTAAACTAAGCTAAGAAATAATTTTGTTAATTTATACCTCGAAAACGTGCCACTAAATTAAATTAAATAAAGTGCAAAAAAAGGAAGATTTTTCCAGCTGTTGTTACAACAATTAAAGCAAGTAGTAAAAAACAAATCGTAGTCTTCCATTACAAATCACAAGAATTTAGATCAGTCAAAATAAATAGAGAAAAAGCACTTTATTTGTTGATAAAAATAAAAATTCCAACGATAATTTTAGGTTATTGTCACCGATCAAAATATTCATCTTTCTTCCAGGCCAATCACGGACAGTTGTGGAGAACGATTTAACGCGATTTAGCACGATCTGGCACGATCTTTTGCCTTAAGTTGAAAGTTGATCAACTCTTAAATTAAATTAAATGATAAATTAGTTTAAATGAGAGGTATAAACGCATGCATAAGAAAATTAACTTTCAACTTTTAAATTCTTAGTTTAGCTTAAATCTTAAATTAAATTAAATGTTAAATGGGAGGTATAAAGCCGGCAATACAAATAATATAAAAACATGCTTCAGTATCCTACTTACCTGTCAAGTTATAAATAATTGTTCAATAAGTTGTAGGTTATGAGTTTCAGGCACGTTCTCTTAATCTCCAAACAATTTCAAACATACACGAAAACAAACTAACACCTACCACCGCTAAAAATCCACTGGCATCTTCTTCGTTTTAATTTCCAGTTGTCATATGCTTCCTACCAGTGTCGAAAATAGCATGGCGGAATTTAAGAAATGCACGTAATTTATTATACAGGTAGTGGGCCATTTTATCCTTGTATGCCATATTATACCAATTTCCCCTAATATATCGGTCTGCAGACCACTTAGGAATATGGGCTCAAAATAGCTATTTATGCCATCAGTTACGAAATGCCTAATTTTGTGTAACGCGTGAGATTTTTGCGGAACGAACGAAGTGAGTTTCGCAAAAACTCACAGGTTACACAAAATTTCATTTCGTAATGTATTGCATACAAGATTTTTCTAATTTTGAAGAAGGTAATAAAAAAATAAAATTTAATATAATTGATAAAAATTTGGAAAACATAAATTTAGTTTTTCTAATTTTGACATATAACTGATGGCATAAATAGCTATTGTTGCTGTTACTTCATGTTAGTTGTCAGTTTGACATTTTGTAAAAAAGTCTAGACGGAAGGTTTTTAGCGAGATTGATATATTTTTAGTTTTATTTTTAAAAAATGAGTCATTCAAGTTCTGAAGAGCTACCAAGCGATATTGAAGAAACAGCAGGTAATGCTCTATTATCAGTAATTCCCAAAAAGTCAAAGGCAGTTTATGATTTGGCATATGAAAAATTTGTTACGTGTTGTGATGAGAAGAAAATTAAACATGGTAATGAGAAAGTTTTACTTGCATATTTCGAGGGTAAGAAAGATCTAAAAGTTTCCACATTATGGACACTTTACTCAATGTTAAGGTCTAAACTAAATCTGAAAAGGAATATTGATATTAAAAAATATACAAATTTGGTAGCATATATTAAAAGGCAAGCGGACGGGTACAGTGCTAAAAAGTCAAAAGTTTTTATTAAAAAAGATTTTGCCAAATTTTTATTGGAAGCTGATGACAAAGAATACTTAATGGCTAAGGTTGCAATGATAATTGGAATGGCAGGAGCATGCAGAAAAGCAGAATTAACTTTTCTTCCAGTTGAAAATGTTATAGACGAAGGAAGCCATTTTCGTGTTGATATCCCACCTTCAAAAACAAAAGTTGTACGGCAGTGTGCAATTACCACTGGAGACATTGAAAATACGAATCTTGTTGAAATATTAAGAAAATATATTAAGTTGCGTCCCCAGATTCTTAAACACAACAGATTTTTTGTAAAATATGCGAATGGAAAATGTACCAGAAATCCTGTGGGAATTAACACATTTAGCAGTCTGCCAAAAGTTATTGCACAATTTCTTGGTCTTTCAAATCCTGTTCTATATACTGGCCACTGCTTCAGAAGAAGCTCTGCCACTTTCCTAGCAGACAGTGGCGCTGATCTTTTAAAATTAAAGAGGCACGGAGGTTGGAAATCTAGTTCTGTTGCGGAGGGATATGTTGAAAATTCCATGAATAATAAAAAACTTATAGCGCAAGAAATATTTGGTGAAACATCTAATGCAATGTGCGTCGCTTCCCAAATAACAGCAAGTTCGAGCAATGAAAAAAATATGTCGTCGGGAATTAATTTGAATAATTGCAATAATTGTGTTATCAATATTTATAATAATTAATTAATTTATAATTTATAATTTATGTTTTTAACTTGTATTATAACAGTTTAATAAATAGAATAATTCTTTTTGTCACTAATTTTGAAATACATTTTTCGTCACCAATTGCATAAAATTTTACTTTATGTAACTAGTTACAAAAAGTACGACGTTTCATAATGTCAGTCAGTTTTAAAAAGTGTCACTTTATATGTCAAAATTAGAAAAATGTTATTTTCAAATCTCAGACCTCTCGCAATGAACAACATCAATCACAGTCGTAGAAACTAAAGTCGTGCGTGTGATAACTAAGATAAGGCATCCTCAAAATCCACTGCACAACCCCTTCAACGAACTTTTGTACAGAAAAAAATACTTACAACAATAGAAGATATAATTCAACAGTTAAAAATAAAGTTCGTCAAGAGACAACACAATGTGGAGATAATTGATTCCCACTGCAGAGGAAGAGAAGACAGGCAGTCCAAATATAGATTTTCAAATCAATTAATTTTCAAAAACTTGTTAGACCTACGAGAGTTTTTTTAATGTTTTATGTAATTATTCCTCCTTTTTAAAGCAAGAAAATTGTTAAAAGAAGATGGTTTAATAATTATACTAAGAAGCCCAACAAATATGATACATATAAAAACATAGCCGATGTCCTTAATTTCTGTTTCTCATGAAACGTATTGTCAAATTTAACTTTAATTCTTAAAGTCTATGCACAATGCTAGTATAAGATTGCCTTTATTTTTAGGTATTATTTTCTTCCAATATGTCTCTATAAAAAATAATAAAATTATAACATGATAAAATTTCAAGTTACATTTTAATCATAAAATGTTACTTTAACTTTTAAAGGTTTTTATTCAAAAGTATCAAAACTTTTATTTTAAGGACGAGAATGTATTTTACCAAGAGGCAAGAAGGCAAAAGAACTTTTCATAATAAGCTTTATAATTTTTAAAAGTTCAAGGAGCGTAACAAAAACGGGAATTATAAGGCACTTGATGAAAATTTATTATATAACTGTTTGATAATTAATTTTTATACAATGGAGGGGTGTCAGTCAATAAAACAGATGCTGTAAATAAATAACCATGAAAATAGGGTATATAATAAGATTGAAATATATATAATATATTATTCATCATCTCTTAATTCTTTTTTAATTAAAAAAAAATATGATTTATCTTTTCCAAAATAGGTACATAATATTTTTCGCATCTTTTAGTTAAAAACAACATTTTACACCTACCGTGCGAGCAAAAATTATTTGCATCAAAGAGGGCTTGGATTAAAAAACGTAGGGCTTGATTTAGATCACAATGATATGGGGACGATATATCTAACCAAATCTAGGTTTAAATTTTGTCAAATTCGTATTATGACATGATAAGCCAAACTAATGAGTAATAAAATAAGTATACAAATACAAATTTATTTTTGTTGTTTACAAAATTAATAAAATAAGAATATACAGGAAGAAAAATAATTACATAAATTGCTAAATAATAAATTTTGGGTAAACCATTGAGAGTAATTCTTGCGTCTTTCTAAATCTGCGGCTTGTATTTCTTGGAATACTTGCACTTTATAAGGAAATAAATTTAGCTGCTTCTTAAGAATAGTCCTGCATGTTCCATAAGATCTTCCCACTTCTTGGGACAGGCGTCTTATACAATTTGTTGGCGTATTTTGCATTATTTCTCGAACGTTTGCAACAAGTTCTTTTGTTCTTACAGATGGCCTTTGGTCTTCCTGCTCCTTTTTTGTATTGTATAGAACCTGTTTCCCTAAACACAGCCACGGTTCTTTTCAGGCAATGATAAAAATCCCCAGCAATAAAAGCAACGTTATAGGAAAATGTTCGTGGAAATCTACTCTAACCCCGTTTCGAAAATACGCTTCAACCATTAATGTTTTGTGCTGTTCCGTAAAGCTCATTGTGTAAATTGTTTAAGAAATTGGAAAAATTAGCGATGAATCAAATTACTTGTAACGACTGTCAAAGATGACGGAATAACTGATTGATTGTTACTTTAGATAGTTAATGACACCCAACAGGTATTTAGCTCTACGGCTAAGCATTACGTCCTTAGATGCAGGGCCCTCTTTGATGCAAATAATTTTTGCTCGCACGATACAATTTGTTAGAATAGTGTGATGTAATTTAAAATCCAATATTTTATACAATTTTATTTACTATATTGGAAGTAATAATTTTCTTACAAGATTAATTTCTTGTTATATAAATTATGCATAATTTACAACCCTCATCAATTATACTGTGAACAATATTAACCATAGCCGCCTATTTACAAAATACAAAAGAGGAGATGCATGTACAATTGTACAATACATGGATTTCACAGCCATCTACCCTAAAACATGCTGTACATAATTGTAATATTTTTACACTTAAAATTATTATCTATTTTAGATTTCTAAAACCTTTAGGTTGTTGGTAGACAATGAAGTAATATCAAAAAATTACCTTGTCGGACTTGTATTGTCATTATTTTGTTACTTAACACAACTTTTCGGTTAGTTAGTATCTCTACAACAAGGTAATTTTTTTTTTTGATAAAGTTGTATTTTGATATGACAAATAATAATATAATAAAAATAGTAATATAATTAGTCATTCTATTGATTTTAAGTTAAAAGGTCAAAATTTTAATTTTTAATTGAAGAAAATTATTTCGACAGTTTAAGGTTCACTTTTGGTCGTTATATAAGTTTAAAAAAAACCTAGTGACATTTTAACCTAAATGTAACAGAAAACTTTAAAAAATAATAAAAATAGAAATCGACTCTTTAGCTAACTCATATCAGAAAAAATGTGCAAATTTAGTGTCGCCTTGTTGTTATGTAGTTTTGATATTTTATATACAAATTTTTAAAACAAACAAGGAAGCAAGGTGACATGCCGCAACCTGTGTTTATTCTTTTGCTGTACAATAAACATTATGCAATAAAAGATAATTATTATATTTCAATGTGCCGATGAGATTATTGTGATAAGTGATAAGATAGTTGAATTGAAATTTCCGCTTTGGGGTAAAAAGTTTGTGTATTCCGTTAATATTTATTTTATTATTTTCGTATTTATTATAAATATTGTACATTTTTATGGCTCAAAACTTAAACGGATTGCGCGCATTCTGGTGGGTGCCAGCGTTGATCTGTTTTCCGGTCTGCAAAATGTCAGATGTCTTCGGTGAAAATTCAAATAGCGTTCCCTATACTAGATTGTAATGCACTTCGTGGTTTATTTAGTTGTCTACCTTTCGATTATTACCAGTGTGACTGCCTTTTATATTGGAGTTAATTTCGCTGGGATGGCGCTACGGTGTATTGATGGTCGCTTTGCTTTTGCAAAAAGGCTTTTAATACAACGTAAAGTCTATACGAAGTCAGTTGAGACAACATAAATATTGGGGGTACGATCAATTTACTGCATCACACATTGAAACTACAATACAAATATAACCAAATTTGTATTGATCGCTCCCTGTACAGATGCTCGAAGATAGTCAACGTGGACTTGACGAGTCTGTCATCAAAAATTGTGGGCGGAGTTATATTCCGCAAATTTGATTTGTCAGTTGCGAATTTGGTTGGTTAGAAATACTTTGGTTCTATATTTAGATCATTTTGATGGAATGCGTATCGTATGATTTTTAATACAGTGCTGTGTCGAATGGGGAAAATTGTTGTTGATGTTTTCTTAAATTTTCATTAGTGATTAGTGATAATTTTGTGTGTGTGTGTGTGTGTGTGTGTTGTAGTGTACTTTAGTATCGAGTTTTAATTAGACAATTACAATGGCATTTTGGCGGCCTTTTGATACTAGTGATAACGAAACGGACAATTTGGGTATTTTTAATTTTTATTTTGCATACCCACGGAATACCTATTAGGTGCATCACAAAAATTATGCCAGTCTTCTCACATACGGATTCCGTAGAAATTAAAATTGTTTTTACATTTTTCAGTCAACCTCAATATTTGTATGCGAAAATATGGGAGGGTTTTAAAATCAACTCAGTATGGACTCGAGCCATACGAGCGTTTAAAACCATAGCGATACGTGGTTAATAGGCTATCCAGCCCGAAACCACATATCACTGAACGCGGGGAGTTTAGTCGGTCGGCAGTTGCCCCCTCAGGATAAATGTCAACCCGACACTACGTCTGTGCTTCCTCCGGTGGGGGCCATTTGCTCTGGCTGTACCCGGAAAGTGGAGTGCACATGTGTCTGTAAGCAGATTCTCCTCGTTAGCCGCAAAAAAAGCACGCCTGTGCAGAGCCGAAACACTGAACCGAGTGGTCTGAAGGTTTATACGCATATAATGCGGAATCCGCAGGAACACGGTTAGTTTAGTCGGTAGGCGGCCCCACCACAGGGGGTTGAATCTGACGCTTCTCTGTTAATATCACCACAGGGGGTCAGTCTTTTGAAGATTCTCATCGACAAAAAAAAGAAACAATTAAATTGTCACTGCATTTTAAATCAATAATGTTTGTTTAAAACGTGTTACGTATTAAAGTTGCTTTATTTATAATATTATTATCATATTAACAAATTAAAACAATACCCTGCATTTTAATTATTTGTTTGGGGCGCCTATTAGGAGTTTCATACATTTTTATGTCATTAAATTGACCTGAGAAACACTTTACCTATTGCATAAACACTGTGTATAAACCCTAAATACCTACCTATTTTCCTATTTATATATGAATTTATAATGACATACATTATAAAGAAAACCATAAAAATCAAAAAAATTAACCGTCATCTTTTATTCAGTTTATAAATACATCAGATAGTTTATAGTTGGAATTGATTAAAATTGTGATAAATATCTTTAAAAATACAATATATAATTTAGTAAAACATTTTTAAATTTCTACCGCCGCCCATGTTTCCCAAAGGAGATGCCGATTTTAGCCAAATTTAATTTTTTTTGTTTGTCTCAACTGACTTCGTATAGACTTTACCGCTGCTGTGAGAATTGCTTGGGTTATGGCTGCCCATGAGTCCTAACAAGGACGAAACGGCCGTCGTGGTCTACCCGTCCCAGGCTAGCTAGCATATTCATTTTTTAAAAACAGCAACTTTTAGTGTAGTTAGTTTGGTTTTAAAAACATTTTACTGCATAGATGTTACTTGGTCACTAGTTCTACTTAAGAACATAAAGATATATTTTTTGAATGTATATTTTCTTTTTTCTGGTAAAAAAAAACTATACAATTGCAGGATTTCGTGTTAGGACTTAGCACTCCACTGCTCGCGCTTTATCTAAGGGATACACACCGAATTACTTTCGTCGTATTTTGGTTTCTTTCGGATTGATTGGTCACTCCCTCCTGCTATTTGCCCAGCTAGAGGCACCGATTAAGTCAGTGCAGTTTTAGTATTTTTATTTTAACTTCAATTTTTTCTCTCTTTTCTCACTTTTCGAATACATATTAGACTTTTAAGTTTAGACTTTAGGCGTTTAAAGTTTCTTATTCTAAAGTATTTGTATTTAAATATACATATATTTATTAGAAATGCCCATAATATACTTTTTTACTCCTGCCATAAAAATAAATATTTTATTTTATTATTTTTGTATTTATTATAAATATTGTACATTTTTATTGCTCAAAACTTAAGACGGATTGCGCGCATTCTAGTGGGTGTCGGCGTTGATCTGTTTTCTGGCCTGAAAAATGGCAGATGTTATCGGTGAAAACGCAAATAGCGTTCCCTATACTGGATTGTGATGAATTTTGTGGCTTATTTAGTTGTCTGCCTTTCGATTATTACCAGTGTGACTGCCTTTTATATTGGAGTTAATTCCGTTGGGATGGCGCTACGGTGTATTGATGGCCGCTTGGATTTTGCAAATTAAAGTTGGATCCCTGTGTATTTCAGTATAAAAAATATTTACGCACTTGTCCGATATGCCACAATATTCTCTTTTAATTATGCAATAAATATAATTATTATAGTGCAATGTACCGATGCTAATGAGGTTATTGTGATAAGATATTTGGCACTAAAGTTTAACGAAGATGTTTGAAATTTCCGCTTTGGGGTAAAAAAATTCTGTTTTCCGGTAATATTTACTTTATTATTTTCGTATTTATTATAAATATTATATTATAACATATCCTAAAATTTGCATACTTTAAAATTACGGATGTTTATTTTCTATTAACAATTATAATTTAAAGTGTGTAACAAAAACACCAACTTTTAGTTTAGTTAGTTTCGTTTTAAAAACTTTTTACTGTATAGATGTTAGTCACAATTTTTACTTAAGAACATAAAGATATATATTTTAAATGTATAGTGGCTTTTTCTGTTAAGAAAATACTATACCTACAATTGCGGGATTTTGTCTTAGGACTTAGACACAATTAATAATACACGGTATATGACCAGTTCAAATCCACGACCTTAAAATGTCATGTTTACGTCACCAATAACGTTATGTAGTGTAGAAATAGTAATTTACGTTACAAGACCGGAAAGTAGTGTTTTTCAGGTCGAGACAAGCATTTCCAGGGCGAGCCATAGGCGAGTCGTGGAAGCTTGGAGAGACCTGGAAAACACCAATTTTCGGTTGCGTGACGTACAATATTTTTTTTAAGACCGACACTTCGATATATTTTATAATCTACGCGAAACAAGTTTGACATAAAGAACAAAATTAAAAATCAACGAACTGTCACTCGACAATACATCGAAATGTTGTTGTCATAATAACGAAATCAAGGTATCTTGTATTATCAAAGAGCGATTGGAAAAACAAAAAACAGGGTGACAGTGGCATTAGAGACCGGAAAAGTGACATTAGAGTCCGGAAAAGATTTTTCCGGTCTCTAATGTCACTTTTCCGGTCTTGCGATCGGAAAAACGTAATTTTCTAGACGAAATATTGTCCAGAAAGTGTAAAATTTCTGGTCGGTTTTAAAAAAAGGTAATTTTTACAACACAAAATGTCTACATCTTGACGTAAAAAAGTCAAATGACGAACATTACTGCCGTAATATGACGTCAACGGTCTATGACTTACGTATGTCTTTTTTAAGTCATCCTATTGGTGAGTCTGACGTAACTGGTACCACAGAATATTAAGCTATATATATTCTGTGCTGGTGCTTAAAAAAAGGCCTCAGAATGAAGACTGTGACCGTCTGCTACCTGGGTAGTGAACTTGAAAAAATATCCAGAAGTAATTTAAGTAGTAAGTAGTAAGTGATATTATATTAAAAATAAACACTTTCAGTAATAACTTTAAATAGGACATTCGAAAAGAGATTTTCTCTTTCACTCCATAATTATACGTCGCCTATTTCACAAGACTCGTCAAGCCACTAAGTATAACGTGTAATAGAAATATATGATGATGACATCATCACTCGATAAATGCACATGGTATTTTAATTCCCTCTTAAATTAACAAGTGTTTTCGAAGTTTTCATATATCTCATTATCTATTTACATGGTGCTTTTAGTTTTATTTAAAATTCCAAGTGGTTATCATTAAAGTTTTACAGATAACAATGGAAAATTAAATTATAAGCTACCGGGCATATAGTAAAGCCACCATAGCTTGGAATATAATAATAGACAGTTTTCGTTGTCTTTTAAAAGAGATTCCGATAGCCGCTATTTGACAACTTTGACATTTCAGCTGTCATTTATCGTGATCGTTACGGACAAGTAGCGGGAGCTAACGGACGGAAGACAAAGACATAGCAAAAACGGAACGCATGCGTAATGACCATTTTCAATGACCAAATGATACCAAATCGGAAATGAAGTTTGCATTCAGCATTATTATAGTATTCTAAATTGAAATTTCCATACAACTGTGCTCGATACTGAATGTCCTGGCGATCAAGCACCTCTAAGAGAAGAGCATCATCCAAATCCGAATTACTGGATGAGTCCAATAAAAGCAACCTTTCGTCTATCATGATGTTTTAGAATTTTGGGTACTAGGAAATTAAAACCAAGCAAAAAAGAAAGCACAAATATATAGTATATGAAAATATGAAAACACAAACCATTAAAGATAGGTTATGTTATATTTATTATGTTTACTGCCGAATTCGACTTAACGTTAAGCGAAGTGAACGAAAACTATTTTTACGATCTGTCAAATAACGGCTTCGTATTCGTATTCGTTATGGTTAACCGTTTGAATTTGCCAATACAACGAAAACTCTCTAATGTTTTGATACAAAACGGGAACTCTAAAACGTTATATTTAATGGAGAATGTTAAAGGAGCCCACAGACTTGGCGAGCGGCTCGTCGTTCGACGAACATTCTATATTCGAAACACGCAGTGTTTCAGTAGATACAGTGAGCTCAAAAAGGTTGGAATAAATTCGTTTAAAATTCAGGTGATTATTTTCTGGAAAAACGCTTGGACATGCCGATTATTATTTTTAATTGAGAATTTTTTGACATAAGAAATGTGTATACACAAGATAAATTAAAAATAAATACAGTATACAGTGCGTTTTTCTTAACGCGGGCCATAGGGATTTACATCGTAAATCTTTAAGTATATGTTAGGCACATTTCTATTGAGAACTACGAGTTGAAATTTTACACAAATATTTCTTGTGGTCTCATATCCAATTTAGGACCATGTATGTTACTTTACTAACGCAAAATATTTAAAAATACCATTTTAAGTTATAATATCACGCTGTTTTGCCCAGCCCTGTATATTAAGTTTACCCAGGTACCAGCGGCGCACCCTAGATTTTATGTTAGGGGGGGCCCGCCAACCAGTGCTGGAAGCAAATTTTTTAATAAACTTTTAACTTACGCATTTTTCTAGAACTTTGTAGCTTTTTTAACAGGTACTCTTGCAGGGAAGATCGCAATAGCCTAGTCATGGGAGTCGTTAATAAACGGGTTCTTAGGGGGGGGGGGCATTGGCAGCTTGTGACTTGTTAACTTGAAGGTGTACTAAAAGCCTGCTGTAGGCGAAATGCGCCGCAGGCGAAATTTTTTTAAGACCACGCCCAAATTTGGTCAATAATAATTATTATAGTAAATATTTTAAAAATTTATGATTACCTTCTTATTCTATTGAAAATGAAATAAGATAAAAAATAGAAAGGCTAATTTATTTTTCATTAGTGGGTACATTGTTTAAAAGTAAAGTTCATTCATCTGTTTTTATTTGCAGCAAACTTATCAATAACAATAAAGTTCCTAGAGTTACACTTTGTGGTATGTATCATTCGAGAGTTTAGGTCTTCCCTTAATTTTAATTTCAATTTTTTGATCAATACTAAATGAGCTAAAATTGTTTCTCAAACATTCATAGTCGTTTTGGCATTAAAACTGTTTATTTTTATTAAAATAAGTCTTTACTATCCCAAAATAATAACAACGATATAAAGGAAAACTCGAAATAATAAATTCTTAAATTCAATCAAACCATATTAAACCTCAATAAGTCAACTTTTGTCAATAAGTCAACTTCCAGGGGGAGGGGTGGGGGCAAATGCCCCACCTGGCCGCCCCAAACGAGGCCCGTGAGGTAAATCTAAGAAAATTGACTTTTTAAAATACTTATCCACTTTTATAATTTTTATTTCATTGGGGGTTTTGGGGGAAGCCAAGGCCCCCTTGGCCCCCCCCTGGGTGCGCCACTGCCAGGTACTTATATTTGTTATAAACTGGTATGTGACATTTTTATAATATTTGGCAAGTTGTACCGAAATTATACAATGTTGATGATTATTTAGTTTGTATTAAATATGTTTTATTTTAAGTGGTTTAAAATGTATTAATTTTCTTAATAATTCCTAAGCAGAACTTTTATTTCAATAAAGTTTAATAATTTAAACTAATTTCTTGAAAGTCGGGAAAATACTGACAGCCGTGTCAATATTTTTTCTTTATCTAAGGTAGTTAAGCTTTACTCAAAATATGACTTTGGCATTAAGTTCTGCTTCGATCGGGATGAAAATTAAGCAAAAAAATAGTAGTCACGTGATTCGCATTATCTGTCAAATTTTAATTTTTTTCAAAAAATAATTCAAAAGTGGGGTTATTTCTGAAAATATCGAAAAAAGTTATAAGAAAAAGTTTTTTTAAATGCAGTTTCTAGCACACATGCAAAATTTCAGCTGCATAAGATAATTTTGATTTTTTACCTATATTTTGAAAATTGCACCTCTTTTGCAAAATAAGACTCACCGCAACCTACATAAAACTTCTTAGTTTTGACAATGCTTTATTTCAGATACATTTTCTTTAAAGTAGCGCCATATTAAATGTATGTTTTTCTACAAAATCAAAATTGGGCTATTAAAATTTGATCGCATGTGATGCAAAGTTTATTTGTTTTTGACCCTGTATAAGGTAACTTCATAAAATAAGTATTTTTAAAAACGTAGTTTGTGTCTGAAAGTAATACACGTTATTGTTATTATGACATAGTTTAATAATAAATTATAATATAGGGGTTTTAAATTAAATCGTTGAAAATAGATAAACTTTACGTTGTTAAACTAAAATTTATTTTCCACTTTATGAACAGTTTACTGATGACACTGTCTTCTTTTTGGTCTTAATATTGAGGTGTATTACTTTCAGACACAAACTACGTTTTCAAAAATACTTATTTTATGAAGTTACCTTATACAGAGTCAAAAACAAATAAACTTTGCATCACATGCGAGCAAATTTTAATAGCCCACTATTGATTTTGTAGAAAAACACACATTTAATATGGCTCTACTTTCAAGAAAATGTATCAAAGCATTGTCAAAACTAAAATGTTTTATGTAGGTTGCGTTGAGTCTTATTTTGCAAAAGTGGTGCAATTTACAAAATATAGGTAAAAAATCAAAATTATCTTATGCAGCTGAAATTTTGCATGTGGGCTAGAAACTGTATTTAAAAAAACTTTTTTCGATATTTTCAGAAATAACCCCACTTTTGAATTATTTTTTGGAAATAATTAAAATTTGACAGATAATGCGAATCACGTGACTACTATTTTTTTTTGCTTAATTTTCATCGCGATCGAAGCAGAACTTGATGCCAAAGTCAAATTTTGAATAAAGCTATTAATGAAAAAAAATCCCATATGATGCGGACTTTACTGGTGACGCTGTAGGTAAGTATTGGCAACATGGCAAATTAAGCAAAATAAGAATAACCATAACGATAGCCTTCCTTATATATCTCCGTAATTAACGAAGCTCGTTATCGTTAATAAAGGAATCGCTGCCTCGTTTAAAAAGGTCGATTTATAAACTTGACGTTCCGTTTGCGTTCGCCGTTTGCGCTTGCCGTTTCAACTTAAAAGCACAGAGTTCCATAAGATTTAACGTTGACGTTGCCGTTTGCGTCGGTCTTGCCGTTCCCTTCCGTTCAACATAAAGGTCGATTTATAAACTTGACGTTCCGTTTGCGTTCGCCGTTTGCGCTCGCTGTTTTAACTTAAAAGCACAGAGTTCCATAAGATCATTTATATTTGACGTTGACGTTGCCGTTTGCGTTGGTCTTGCCGTTCCCTTCCGTTCAACATAAACCAATTTTATCTTTTTCCGTTCGTGCCGTTCGTAGAAACGTCGTAGCAGATTTAAAGAGCCAATCAAAATCGTATTTGTCTATCATGTGATGTTTACCATATGATTTGCAGCCATTTTAAAGTTTGTTTATGTTCTGTGTCTGTCGTTTTAAGACCACATAGGTACAAAGGATAATTCCCACTCCGGCAATTAATCTTCAAAATATTCCTTGTTCATTTTGAGAATAACAAAAACACAATATTAATCACACGAAAAGTCAAAGGAAAAGCAGGTTATGTCATTCTTTGAACGTCGCCAACATCAAGTTTATAAACAGTCGAATTTCGTGTCTACGGACGTCGACGCAAACGGTGAACGCAAACGGCGAACGCAAACGGCGAACGCAAACGGCGAACGCAAACGGCGAACGCAAACGGCGAACGCAAACGGCGAACGCAAACGGCGAACGCAAACGGCGAACGCAAACGGCGAACGCAAACGGCGAACGCAAACGGCGAACGCAAACGGCGAACGCAAACGGCGAACGCAAACGGCGAACGCAAACGGCGAACGCAAACGGCGAACGCAAACGGCGAACGCAAACGGCGAACGCAAACGGCGAACGCAAACGGCGAACGCAAACCGCGAACGCAAACGGCGAACGCAAACGGAACGTCAAGTTTATAAATCGCGCATGCTCAGAATAAAGATAACGATAATGACAGGCTAAAATAAGAGTTCCAAAATATCTCTATTAATACAGATGGAATGTGTTTAAAGTTATAAAGAAATAATCAAAAAAAAATGTTTATGCTTCTGATGTTTAAATGTAGATGCACCTTTAGTGTTTATTTACTTTACTTTACATGTTCGTACTTCTGCTTTGCTTCTCGCTTGTTAGTACGATAACAATAGTCAACAAATACAAAAAAAAATGCGACTGATGTTATAATGACTGTACGGGGGAGTTTAAAGCATCCTGATTGAGTATTCAACAACCACAAAATTTCCGCCACGTATAGATTTTGAGTTATAGAATATATTATTTATTTTCATTTTAGACAAATATTTTTTCATAATATTTTTACATAAGTTTAAATTGCTTTATCTCTTAAGAAACCAACAATAATCCCTCATCATTCTCCATCCTATCTGCCTTGGTAGCGATGCTCCATTGTTAGTATATCTTGGTGGAATCTTTCTTCTTGTTTGTCACTACCCGCACCCAAATTTTCTGAGAAAAAAATTTAATAGAAGTACAAGAAGTGTATTTTAAGAGACATAAGACAGCATGAGCTTTCAAGTAGTTCTTCTACAAGTTTTTCGTAGTTTTCTGTTTTTTTGTTACCTAAAAACTCCGAAATAATTATTTTAAAAGACTGACTAGCTGAGTGGAGTCAGCTAATTCAACATCACTTAATTTTTGATGAAACTGTTGATCCCTTAGTAATTTTCTAATTTATAGCATGGCAAATATTCCTGCAATTAATCCTTCCTTAAGCTTATCATCACTTAATTGAGGAAAAACTTGTTTTAGGTATTTAAATGCATCTCCGTCGTCATCTAATGATTTAATTTTTTATTAATCTGACTTTAATGTGTAATGGAGGCAACAAAACTTTTTTGGGACCAATACTAGGTATATTTTTTACGTAAGCTTGACCTGGAATACACTGATCTCTCGAAAGACATTCTTTTACTTCTACTCTCTGTTGCTCTACAATCTCAAAGACAAAAAAAATAGCAAAACTTCGTAAATCCACCCTGATGCCCAAGTAATATAATCTTATATGACTTTTAGGTAACCACATTAAGACAATTACAATTTGTATCGTTGCAACTCAAATTCAAACCATACGGGAGGACTCTTAGTTTATGTATATTATAAAATTATAGTCAATACTTTTAAAGACATTTCTGTGGACTATCAATATTGGTATATTTATATAAATTTAAAAATTAACAGACAGTTTTACGAACTTTGTGTTTACTACAGATCGCCTAGTGGAAATATAACGGATTTTCTTACATTTTTTGAAATGCAATGTAATTTGACATGGGAAAAAAAAGGCACAGTGATACATATTGGAGACTTTCATATAAATTTCATAAATAATGATTTTTATGTTAAAAAATTTAAACAAATAATCAATATAAATGGTATGAAGCAAATGATAACAGATTACACCAGAGTAACTAATAAATCTAAAACAATAATTATTGACTTAATAATATCAAACGACCATTATTTAAATACCAGTGTTGTACAGGAGCCGAAAATTAGTGATCACGATTGGATTTATGTAAATATTGAAAAGTTTTTAGAAGACAGAGATAAAAGTAAAATTATGAAGTATGTTGACTACAAAAAATTGTTAAATGAACTATTATCAAGTGTCTGGAATTATAATAGTTTAAATGTAAATGTTTTGTTTGATAATATAATATGTAATGTTGAAAAGTCTATTAACAAAATTGTAGTAACAAAGATAGTCACCAATAGAAATCATCCGACACCATGGTTTAACAAAATTATTATGGAAGCGAAGAAAAAACGTGACAATATGTATAAAAAATTTATTATTACCAAAAGTTCTAATGATTGGGAGGAGTACAAAAAATTAAGAAACTGTTGTGTCAGTGTCTTAAGAAAAGAAAAAGAAAAATATTATGACGAACAAATAGATAGAAATAAATATGATCCAAAAAGAATGTGGAAAACTTTAAAGAATTTTGTCAAGCCAACTACAAAAAGTGAAATAAAGGAAATTATATTTAACGGCAGAAAAGAAACAAATCCGTATTGTATTGCTGAAAATATGAATAATTATTACGTTAATAGTATTAAAGAAATAGTTGATGATATCGAGGTTGGAAATGAAATATTATGTCCTAAAATTGCTACATGTTCCAATATCATTGAAGAATTCCCAGAAGTTTCATTAAAAGAATTAAAATTTAAAATTAACAAACTCAAATCAAACAATAATAATTATAGTGAAATTTTATCAAAAAAAGTAATGAAAGAAACTTTTACAAGCACAGGTGAAATTATATTAAGATTAATCAATACCTGCCTAAAATATGGAGAAATACCTGAAGATCTAAAATGTTCTATCAAAAATTAAAAATACAAAAAAAAGCTGTGAAATGAGGCCAATAAATATATTATGGGATATTGAAAAGTTATTAGAAATGACAGTTTATGAACAGATATTCGAATTTATTGAAGAAAACAAAATTTTAGTAAATATGCAAGGAGGTTTTAGAAAAGGATATTCAACAGAAACGGCAATCCAGTCTGTAATTGAAAATTGGAAGCGAAGCGTTGACAAAAATGAAGTGGTATTGGCAGTATTTTTGGATTTTAAACGTGCATTCGAAACAATTGATAGGGATAAATTATTAAAAAAATTATATCAGTATGGATTAAGGGGAGTTGTTTATAAATGGTTTCAAAATTATTTAAGTAATAGGCAACAAAAAACAAAAATTGATAATATCTTTTCTAAAAAGGAATATAATAATATTGGGGTACCACAAGGTAGTATTTTGGGTCCATTATTATTTATTCTTTATATAAATGATATGCCAAATGTTTTAAAACAAAGATTTATTCAAATGTTTGCTGATGATACCTTATTATATATAAAGGGTAAAAATATTCTTGATTATATACACATTTTAAATTTTGAATTAAAAAATTTATCAAACTGGTTAAAGGTAAATAAATTAAAATTAAATGTTTCTAAAACAAAATTTATGGTTATTGAAAATAGCGTGATTAAAACAGACATAGATATTTTTGTTGATGATGAAAAATTAGAAATTATAGACGCTTTTAAATATTTGGGAGTAATTTTAGATTCTAAGTTAAAGTTTGAATTACATTTTGAAAATCTGGTATCTAAAATTGGAAAAAAAATTAATTATTTAAAAAGAATTAGTCAAAATTTGAGTTTATTTTCACGAAAAACAATTTATAACACTATAATTTTACCTCATTTTTTATATTGTTCAACTATTTTATACACAGCAAATGATGGGGTCTTTAATAGACTCCAAGTTTTGCAAAATAAAGCTATGCGTATAATTTTAAATGTGGATAAATACCTATACGAAAATAAATTTAATGTTAGATAAAATGTTAAAAATTTAATATTTTTTTTGATTTGTACTTTTATTTTTAAAATACAACATAACTTACTGCCTCCTTATTTGAAAGATTTTATAACTCAAAATTTTGAAAATCATAACTATTCAACCAGGTATAATAAAGATTTTTGTCTAGGTAGGGTATCAAAACATTTGACATATAAATCGGTTTTCTATAAAGGATTAAGTGAATATAATAACTTGAATATTTTAATTAAATCACAGACATCTTTGAAAAATTATTTATTTAAAAAACAAAATAGTAACTGATAAAATTTTTTTAAAGATGATATTGTTAAATTAGTTCAAATATTTTATATAACTTGTTAAATTGTAGCACATTGCTAAATAAATCTTGTTACTACTTACTACTACTACTACTATTATATTTGCCACTTATACGTATTATAGCTTATTGCATTTAGAATATAGTAACATACTTTCGTATGTTTCCTACATGTCAACTGCATGTGCAAGAGAGGGTATTTTGTTGCCATTATGAAGCAGAACTGCTTTTAAACTTATTTTAGACGAATCAATAAATACGCGCCATTCGTCCGGGTTATGTGCAAATTCTAATTTTTCCATAACACTATTTAGATTAATACAAACACGTAGGTATTTTATCCTACTCAAATGCTCAAAAATCTTGGGTGTTAAAAAGTTTTTTCGATCATTTTCGCATTTAGAGACCAAAAATTACCAAAAAACTGCTGTTTACATTACAGTCGCAAATTGGCTGCAAATCAGTGTAATTAGATACCTATAAGAAGGATATTCAAAACCACTTGTCTTATGATCTGAGTTGTAATTAGTTTTACATTTCATGTCTATAGCCACACATCGATCTTTTTTTTAAATGGAAACATACAGTTTGTGATACATCAAAAAAAGCTAATATCTCGTACGGTATGCTCATAAAATTTGGCGCGATTCTGTCAAGCTCTTTCAAAAAGAAAACAAGTGTTTTATATGAAACTTATTTCATAGCTCCTATTTAAAATTTTAATTGATATAGGGTGGCTTAATAAAGTGTGGCAATACAAGTTCGATTTGGTAAAATAGAACACTTTTTATAGTTTCGCATTTTTTAAATCTACAGAGCATGAGTAAAATACATTTTTAGAATTTTTAAGAAAAAACAGCAATGTTTACCTTCCTTAGACAACAATTACATTCACATTCACATTCACACTCACACTCTTCATCACCATCCATTTCCCCCGAACATTTTAAACATATTGCTTTATTCCTTTCCATTTCTAGGATTATTTCTGCCAAAACGTGGCAACATGGCTACTTATTCTTAATTTTATGACAAGATAATTGTCAATACAGATACTGAATTTTAGCTAAGTCGGAGAAACGGCATTTAAGATATTTAAAACGTTATTCCAGTCTCTTTCACATAGTTTAAATTACAGTAATTTACTTAGTTGAGATGTTGCTAAAATATATAATAGGATTGAATTACCTTGGCTACTAAACCACTTTTCTAATTTGGAAAATAGTAATTTTTAATAAAAAGTTCTGTTTATTGTCATGGTTATATTTCTAATTGAGACATAACAATAACAAGGTGGTTGACAAATAAGAAAACGTTAAATAAATTAAAAATATACCAACCGTCTAAAAGAAAAGTAGAATATCAACAATATCTCGTTATATGTTTTTGATAAAAATAAAAACGTTTTTCAATAAATTAAAAATTTTTACATAGAGTAATACCACAAAATATATAGATAGCTAAGCGCGTAGCTATACAGTGTGGTTGTTTTTTAAGTGTGCAACCAACATATGGGAAATTTTTTTTTTTACCGATTTCTCAGAAAATTTTATTCTTGATAAAAGTTGGTGCATGTTCGATAATCATATTAGGTGCACTTGGAATGGTTGCAAGTCAAACGGCGTACAGGGTAGGCCAAAAAATATAAAACTTGTACAAGAATAAAGTACCCATATTTCAGAAAATTCAGCAAAATGGTATAAAGAAAAGTTGTTTAGAATTATTAGTTATGCATAGACTCAAAGACATGACCTCCTAAAATAAAAAAAATATATTTTTTTTAAAAACATTAATAATTCCCCAAAATTTTTTTTTTATATTCACCATAAATTAATCAAAATCAAATTAATTTACCATATCTTTGTTCAAATTCAGGCATATTTGTAAACTTTACTTGCATTTTTAATTTATTAAAGGAATCATAAACTTCATGTTTGTTGCAACAATATTAAACACAACTTTAAAATATCCTAAAAATTATTTTTAACAAGATAAAACATTAGTAATGATAATATGCTAATTAAAAAACTGTAATTTAAAGTGCAAAATTTTTATTTTAAATTTTATTAAAGAAACTGTATAGTTGCAACAAACATGAAGTGTGATTCCTTAATAAATTAAAAATTCAAGTAAATTTTACAAGTATGCTTGAATTTGAACAAAGATAATATGTGAAATTGAGTTGATTTTGATTAATTTATGGTGAATATAAAAAAAATTTTTGGGAAATTATTGATGTTTTTTAAGAAAATATATTTTTTTTATTTTAGGAGGTCACTTTTTTAATCTATGCATATCTTTTAATTCTAAACATCTTTTCTCAATAATATTTTGCTAAATTTTCTGAAATAGGGGTATTACTTTATTCTTGTACAAGTTTTATATTTTTTGGCCTACCCTGTACGCCGTTTGACTTGCAACCATTCTGTGCACCAAATATGATTATCGAACACGCACCAAATTTTATGAAGAATAAAGAAAAACAACCACAATGTACATACAGGGTGTTATTAATGATGTGGCGTAATTTCAAGGGAGTATTCCTGAACCAAATTTAAATAGAAATGTTCATATAAACATGACAAGAGTCTGGTTTTCAAGATACGGGGTGTCAAAGTTTTAAAAAAAAAAATGGTTTTTATTAATATCTAAATGATTATTTTACCGATTTTGTTGAAATCTGGCAGGGTTATTTATTGTAATAAGATGCTAAGTTGGCACTAACTAAAAGAAAATTATAAGTTCCAGTGGCGTCTCGGGGGGCAGTGTCACGAATAATATTGACAAAAAAAATGTACGCTACCGAGTTTCTTGAAAAATTAAAATTTTTATCAGATTAAGCATCTACAAATACAACTTTTTTGTCTCTTAATATCTTTTCGTATATTACTTCCTTTTCGAGGAAAAAAATAAAAACGACTTCATTGCATGTCGAAAAATTGTTAAAATAAAATCAAGTTAACTTTGATCGTTGCTCGGAAATATTGTTTTGTTATTATGAACATAATGGTTTTGACTTTCGGTAACAGTTTGTTATTATTTTTCCTCTGGTCAAAAGGTTAATAATTGGGCTATTCAAAAAATGGCAAATAATTATTCTAATTTGGAGATGACACAAATGCATTTCCTTTATGGTCTTGCCAATGGTAATTCGGCGGAGGCCCGGCGGCTCTATCAAGAAAGGTATCCTGACCGTGTCCTTCCATGTAGACAAATATTCATAAACATTCATCGTCGTCTGACTGAATCTGGCAGTTTTAAACGTAATACCTCAGAGGGAAGACCTCGTACAATTCGAACTCCCGCAGTTTAGGGCTGTAGGCTGTCCTACACACACACACTAGTACCCGAAAAATAGGTAGGGAATTAAATATTTGTTATAAAATGGCATGAAAATTTTTCAGAGATTCACTGTTGTATCCTTATCACGTACAAAGCGTTCAGACACTTCTGCCAAGAGATTTTGAACCGCGTACCCAATTTTGTAGATGGTATCATCAAAGACTTGCAGAAAATCCTCACTTTGGTTCCATCATTATGTTTACGGACGAAGCCCATTTTTCCAGAAATGCAATAATTAATTTCCATAATAATCATAACTGGGCCCAAAAAAATCCTCATGCTATTACAGAGTCAAATGTTCAGGAACAATTTTCTGTCAACGTTTGGATCGGTATCTTAGATGACTATTTGATTGGACCATTTTTTTTACCACGACATCTTAACGGACAATCTTACAGTCATTTTCTACAAAATGATTTGCCTCTGCTTTTTGAAAATGTTTCTTTATATTTACGTCCACAACATTGGTTCATGCATGACGGTGCTCCTGCCCACTTTAGCATATTGGCTCGTGTGTATTTGAATGGAGCTTACCAAAATCGTTGGATAGGTCGTGGAGGACCACAATTCTGGCCACCTAGATCGCCTGACTTAAACAGCCTAGATTTCTATTTGTGGGGGCACCTACAAGCATTAGTTTATGTTACACCAATCGAGACAGAAGAACAACTAAGGAATAGAATTATTGACGGGTGTGAAACCATTCGTAACACTAATGGAATTTTCGAAACAGTTCGTCGCTCGATGAGAAGGAGAGCAGAAGCCTGCATAGAAGCGGGAAGTAGTAATTTCCAACATTTTTTTGTAAATAGTCATTACTTTTCGTTTGTTCGATTTAAAAAAATTAGAAATAAATATACTGAACGACCAAAGTTAACTTGATTTTATTTTAACAATTTTCCGACATGCATGTTGTATTTGTAGATGCTCAATCTGAAAAAAATTTAAATTTTTCAAAACACTCAGTAGCGTACATTTTTTCTGTCAATATTATTCGTGACACTGCCCCCCGATGACAGCTGGGTCCGCTTTTGGAATATTTTTTTAAAAGGAACACCCTGTATATTTTTACATTTTTAAATTCCACATAAAATTATAATTATTTTTTATCAAATGCATTATTATTCTATACTTCATAGTTTCCGAGATATTGACGCTCGAAAAGTGACATTTTTGAACTTTGACAGCTTATAACCTTCTAACAGTACGTCTTAGAGCAAACGGCTTACATGTCCCTATCTTCAATTTTTATTATCTTCCCAAAAAAAATCCACTTCCAGTTAAACCGGAACAACTATATTTCCTGCTTTCGAGTTACATCCGGTTTAACCGGAAGTTGATTTCCTTGGGAAGATAATAAAAATTAAAGATAGGGATATGTAGGCCGTTTTGCTCTAAGACGTACTGTTAGAAGGTTATAAGCTGTCAAAGTTCAAAAATGTCACTTTTCGAGAGTCAATATCTCGGAAACTATGAAGTATAGACTAATAATGCATTTAATAAAAAATAATTACAATTTTATGTGGAATATAAAAATATAAAAATATACAGGGTGTTCCATTTAAAAAAATATTTCAAAAGCGGACCCAGCTGTCATCTTGACATTTAATGCTGTCATTGGTATGTCAAAAAGTGCAAGACTTGCTCAAATATTATCGTTCAAAATTTCATTAAAATATACCGAACGGTTAAGAAGTTAGAGGGGGGGGGGGACGGACTTTAGGTCCTAACTGTATAGATATTATTAAAAAACCAATTTTTTTTTAATACTTTGACAGCCTGTATCTTGAAAACCAGACTCTTCAGGACGCATGGTTATATGAACTTTTCTATTTGAATTTGATTCAGAAATACTCCCTTGAAATTACGCCACATCATTAAGTAACACCCTGTATTCTGTGGTAATACCTAGTAAAGATAAATGGATTTGGTTAATCGACTTCCAACTCTTCTTCTAATTTTGGCATGGTTTTTTAGGTAGGGCTGTTCCTATTATAATTTTAAATCAATATCAACAGCTTTTATTTCGTTTGCGTTTTTAACACTAATATAATAAATTTAAAAATGTATTTCCCTGAAAAGCGCACGTGACGTATATCGAATTCATGCCGTGTTTTATCAGAGCTCAGGGGGAGTGTAAATAAAATTTAGAGAAGCAATCAAGAGCCTTGTTGGCACCTTGATTGACCTCGATTGCTTCTCTAGAGCTAAAATATATTATAACTTTTAAAATCAACAATAAGAACTGTTAAACTAACAAGGAAGTTTTTAAACGATTTTTCTAATATTCGTTAACTTGTTGGCATTTTTTTGACACATTTATTTTTAACTGAACAATTTAACTTCTGACGCCTATGACCCTCTTTAAAAAAAATCGTTCCGGCTCTACTGGTACCCACTTTTAATCAACAACTTAAATTTTTTAAGTGATTTAAAAACTTGACCAATTTTAAATCGCAAACTTGTAATTAATTTTTCAGTACTTCGCACAAACGAGTGGGAAAATAAAATGACGGAAACGCTACTAAACACGCAAATTAAAGCCTTTGTTTAACAATTAAATTTGCATCGGGTTTAAATAACTTATCAACATGTTTTGTTAACCGAGTTTTATTAAGCTTTTGAGGGATTAGCGGAAAACATGTTTGGAGAAGTTTAAGTGTTTATGATGGTAGGTATGTTTAAATTTAAACAGTTTAAACGGAACGTTTGTTTTTGCTTTGTTAAAAGCAATGGCGAGAGTTAATTTAAAATATTCGTAAGTACCTAGTTATATTTTAAATTAAAAATTAAAAAAGTTTATAGCAGCTTTGTATACTGGATGGTCCAGCAATGTGTGGCGGAACTGTATTTTGAGTGCAAATAGAAAACAAGTGTTTTATATGAAACTTATATCATAGCTCCTATTTGAAATTTTGATTAATACAGGGTGGCTCAATAAAGTGTAGCAATACAAGTTCAATTTTGTAAAATACAAAAAAAACAGTAGTTTTGCATTTTTAAAATCTACAGAGCTTGAGAAAAATATATTTTTATAATTTTTAGGAAAAAACAGCTCTGTTTACTTTCTTAATTGTATTCACTGGTATAATTTATGGAAATTTAGATATTGTAATAATTTTAATAGAATATCGTTTTTAAGAAAATAATGATTAATTTAATTCAACTATTATAGTTATCCGGGTAAAAACATAGACATGTAGGTACCTTTATATAAGCAAACAATAACCACGAAAGTGGCAAATTTATGGCGTCGCGCATGTAAAAGCTATACCGAATTAGGTATACGCACTGCTACTTATCATTTCATGAATGAGGAAAATAGACAGGTCCGGGCTGTAAAATTTAAGTTTTTACTCAAGAAATTAAAAACTTGACCTTTAACTTATTTTTACAGGTAAACAGCTAAAATTTGCCCCAAATTCTTGCCAAAAAATTGAAATATCTTCTCAATTTTTGATCAAGTTGAGAAAAAGGTAGTGATTTCTGGTATTTTTAGTAGTTGCAAACCTATCAGATTTTGAGGATAGAAAATTGTTTTTAAGGTTTTGTTTCTAAAATTTGTTTAAAAATGATTCGTCGTCGTGTTTTTAGTTCGAAAAAGAAGAGAACAAGTCAATTAGACTAGTCTTATAAAACCGAATATAAAAAACAAGCAAAACCAACAAAATAAGCAATCTTCGATCTTATCGAGTACCTAACCTCAAGTCAAATATTAGTTGGTATATAACTTGTATTGATTTTCACAATTTGGCAAAAACTTGTGGATACCTACGTGTAAAACATTTTCAAACATATATTCTTGTTTAACAATTTGAAAAAGTTTTTGTCCGAGAACTTGACCCGTGAAATACTTTTACCGTTGGATTAAGATAAAAATATCTAGGTTTTTTTTATTTATATAAGTATAGACAAAAGTGGAGCCTAGTTCATATTTTTTTTGAGCAGTCACTTTAAAGAGTATATTTTCCGAAATGTAATAATTATCATATTATAAACTAAACTTTTAAAATATTCCCGCGTATATCATTTGATAAAACAGCATCTTTATTACCGATACTGTCACCTGTCAAGTCGGTAAAGCCACCTTCTATTGTACCGATGACATCGACAAAGTTAGTACAGCAGGCGGCAGAGGGGTTATGATTCGACAAAAATACATTGACGCGACATTTCTCAAACCATTTTTTTTCCGTGACATCCATATTACCTAAATTATATCCTGGCATACTACACTGCAAGCGAACGCTAAATGTTTGTCGTCACAAGCATCATCCAAAATGATGAACGGTAAACATTTTTATTGGATGGTTCTTGGTTTTGTTTCTCTATGGTAATACTCAGATTACATACTATTCCTAGGAATCTTTATTAAATCTTATACTGGCATATTTCCGCGAAGGTAAATTGGAAAGTTATATTTAATGTAAAATGTACAGTGTGTCCGCAGCGTACACAAGCCTTTCAAAAGGAAAACCATTTTTGAAGTGAAAACTTCTTTAGGCGCGTTTAGCACTTTTTGTGAGCACTGAATTAAACTGAGCCGTCACGCGTTACACTCGGCTGTGTAACGCTCAAATTCAACTGCTATATTCAATCCCGAACTAACGTTATATTATGCAAGAGCATGCCGCAAACAGTGTGCGTTGTATAGACAGACACTCGTCTGCGTCTCAGATATGTTCTGGCATTTTTTAAATTATATATTTACGTAGGGTGAAGTAAGGTTTACCGTAATTGCTTATTCCGTGGACCTAATTTATTATGATTTCTGACTTCTGTTGAAGATGTAAAAATTCAAGGGTTGTTCAATTTTAGGAAATATCTTTTTTCGTATGCAGTAAAATTATCCCGTATTCCAAGTTTATGTTATTTTTATGATTGCTTACGAACCTAACCTAAAAGAAACAAAATTGAAAAATTGTATTTGATATTGTTAATTTCACCTTGTTGAACTTTTCACTTCTGTCGTGTGGTCTTAAGCACACAAATTTTCTTTTTATTTGTTAGATTGGGAAAAATTTTATCAAAGGGTAAAAAACATTGCAAATTAGAAACAATTTTAATTGTTAATAAAAATATAGGTATACCCTTATACAGGTTGAATCGGAAGGAGCGGACCAAATTTCAGGAGTGTATTATACACGCGAAAACAATGTAAAAAAACCCATATGTTCTTATCCGATATTCATTTGTTTTCAAGTTATAGCGCAATATAAATTTTTTTTTACGTTCCACTTTTATCAAAATTTTCACGTAATTAGAGTATGCCATGCTCAAGACTCTAAACTATTTGACATCTATGTTGTCTTGACAATGTGCCTGTGTATTGTGGTAGTAATTAAACGTTTATTTTCAAGTTTGAGTGATTTAAGTATTACAAAATGCCAAATACTTATTCAAATTTAGAATATGCAAATATGGTGTTTATTTATGGCTTCTGTAATGGAAGTGCTACAGCTGCTGTTGAAGAATATCGTCAACGGTATCCAAATCACAGACACACAGAAAAAAGTAAAATGTTGAATTTAGCAAGTCCATTGGATTACTTTTAAAAAGGTTAAATTAAAACAATTTGGGTATTTTTAAACAATTTTACTCGATTATTTCTACTACTTGATTGGGTTGAATGTAAAATGTTAAATTAACCAATTTAAATTGTTAGAATCACCTTCCTTGGGTAAAAACAAGCTCATTTAAATGGTAAAAATATTAATACTTAATTATACCTTTTCTGTGTTAATTCAATCTAATCAAAACGTTGATTTCAAACATTATATTGTGTTAAACAATACTGTATGGTTCAATCAACCATTTCGTTTTGTTAATATTACCTATTTAATAACCTTCGGTTTGAAATTCTATTTAACCCTACTATCGGTTAGATTCTAGCATGTGAACGTGTTAATTTTAGTAAATTTGAAAGATAATCAGGCCATCGCCAATTGACCAATGGCAGCTCAGTTTAGGGACGCTAATAAAGCAGCAAGTGTCTCGTCATTCGCGGCATTCGCATAACAACAGTAACAACATAACCTTATCTGTTTTGTGGCGGCACTGGAGTCTGGAGTTCATTTATGGTTTTCCTCGTGTTTTTCTTTCTTTGTAAGTGTAGAAAAATTGTGAAATGGAATTAAAAAAGCTGTTTCGGGCTTCCACACCTAGTGGAAACATTTTTGGGTAAGGATAATAATATTATAATATATAGTATACTATATTTAGTGTCACCTGTTTCATTATTCCTAAACTAATTGTAGTATACTTAAGTGTATTGTGGTACCTGCCTACAATTGATAATAATTTTAGGTAAGATAAATATGTAAATTTTAGTAAAAGTTTGCCAAAAGAGACATGAGATTCATGGTCTATATAGAATACGACCTAAAATTAGTCGGTATAAAAAATCCATTTTTTCTCTTTTTAATAATTTCCTTACCTAATAATATTTTCCTTAGGTACCTACCTACAAGCAAAAAAATATTCTTAATAGGTGCTTACCTTAACCTATATAACCTAATTGTTTTAACCCTTTGTGTATACCAACGGGACGGGACCGTCAAGTCCCACCAACTTTATTTATTTATTTATTTATGAGTGGAACAATAACTCATATTTTGTTGTATTCGAATATTAAAGATAGAACTATATATTTTTCTGTCAGCTCTTTAGATCTATATGTACCGATCATATTAAACAGGAAAACAATAATGTTATTTTATTATTGGTTTACAGAAAAGTATGTAAGGGTTTTATGGCAATTACATAACACTAATTTTATTTTCTCCCTCAGGCAGGTATCTCCAAACACTCTGGGGTGAGGGTATCTAGAGTCGGACATACGCGCAAGCGCAGGCATGAACGACCATAAGAGGCACAGCTGGGAACAGTGGGAACACGACCGGACCGGCAGTCTGTACCAGGCTGGTCCATCAAGGATCCGCACCGTTCTGTTTCCCTTGTAATCTGTTAGGTATAAGTAAAGAGATTGTGTTTAAACTTGAATAGTACATTACGTTGTATAATAAACTACTACTATATAAAGCGGGTATATATCTTTTATTACACCTCGGATATCACAAATTTAACCTATTCATATTTTTAATTTAAACCAATGATATGGTAAATTTAACCCTTCTAATGGGTTGTAACAACAATATCAAATTTTTAAAATGATACAAGGTTACAAGGATATGGTAAAAATAACCCAATGATATTGTTACTTCAATCATATTATTTGCTATATTATACCTTTAGTGGGGTTTAAATCAACCAAATAGTCGATTGATTTGATCATACCAAGTTAATCATTTCATAGAGTTGATTTAACCAGATCATTGCGTTGTTGCTATTTAAACTGATTATTGGGTTAAATCAAACCTATTTGCGTTAATTCAATCTTTTACTTTTTTCTGTGCATCCGACTAGAAACGTGTTTATCAGAGTTTTTAACAATTTGTGCGAGAATGATAAGCTTCCCAGTGCCAACATTACATCTGAACTAGCTACTTGACAAGGTTTAGGAGAAGTAGAAAATATTCTGGATTTAGTAGAAGAAAATGCAACGACCAGCTTACGAAGAATTGGTACTCAATTGGGCATTCCACATAAAAGAGTATTAAACACACTCTACGAGCAAGGCTTGTATCCATACCATGTACAGAGAGTACAGCACCTAAAACCGCAAGATTATGCTAAACGTATTGAATTTTGTCGGTGGATAAATAATCATCGTCTATCGCGTATACTTTTTACAGATAAACGTACGCTTACAGATAAAGCAACATTCACCCGTGACGGTATTAATAATACTCGTAACTCTCAGGTATGGTCAATCGAAAATCCCCACGCAACAGTTGAATGAAAGTAATTTTCAACATAAGTTTTCGGTTAACGTGTGGTGTGGTATGCTCGATAACTATTTAATTGGCCCTTTCATTTTGGAGAATCGCCTCACAGGAGACAACTACCTAAATTTTTTACAACATGAGTTATAATGACTACTAGAGGATGTTCCTGTAAATATCAAAAGGCAAATGTATTATCAGCACGATGGAGCTTCTGCACATTTTGCTCGTCAGATTAAGCAACATTTAGACGAAACATTTCGAGGGCTTTGGATTGGTCGCGGTGGTCCAATTAATTGGCCTCCAAGATCTCTAACCTCACATCACTGGATTATTGTTTATGGGGCTGGTTTAAAAATGAAGTGTACAAAGTAAAAGTGGACACTCGGGCTGCACTAATTCGATGTATTAACAATTTTAAAGAAGAAATACATAAAGCAATTAGAAGAGCAACTTCGTAGACGAAGTAGAAAATGTTTAGAAGTCAATGGCGGTATTTTTGAACATTTATTAAAACAACGCTATGATTAGGAAACCGTTAATATATGAACTTTTCTTTATTTGGTATTATTCTATAACTTCAAAACAGATTATTATCGAATAAGAACATAATATAGGTTTTTTCAAATTGTTTTTGCGTTACATTACGCTCCTAAAGTTTGGTCCGTTCCTCCCGACTCACCCTGTATATACCCTTATCTCAAAACTTAGGACGTTATAAAAGTTGCATTCTTGCATAACTATTTTTTTTTATTTCTTAAATCCGGTCTTATTTAAAACTTATTTTATGTTATCATGTCCTGTAAATATGCGCCTGCTTGCAAAAACTATTAATCTTTATATTTCTTATCATTTCCCAAGTATCTTTCAGATCTACCAGACTTGATTAGTTACTATATCTTCTAAAAATTCAAAAGCTATAAAAGAAGCGAAGTTCAATATTTGCTAAAGCATTCCAACGATCGTGAAAATATTAAATGAAATCACGCAACACACGAATCAATAGAACAAAATTGTTCAAACAAAATCACATTTATTTTTATTATACTATTCTTAGTGCCAGAAACCAGTTGCAGCACAGATTTATGTGGGTTTCATTCACATAATATATACTGGGTGAGTAGAGGCCGTTAACTTTATAGCTTTAGCATAGTTTATAAATACTGCCAATAGAAATCGCAGAAAATTATTTTTAGGTTCAAGAGATGTCCGCTAGGAAGCGTAACAGATATTGTCAAGTTAAAAATTAGGGTTTTCTCGTTATGTTGCCGATTTAAGAGGTACCGAAAATATGCATATTTGATCCTTAGGGCATTCCGAATCTTTTTTGTCCTAAATATTTTACTCTATCTTCTAAAACAAAATGGTAGGCACATATTAAAACTTGCTTTGTATAAAAATTGGTTACTTCGTTTAGGCTAAACGGATTTTAACAAATTTATTCGATATAGTTTTGCTTCCTATATCCATTGAGATTCGGTTGATTCTTACGTAAAGCTTACTTTTTATACTAGAGGCAGTTTTCTGAAGTAGATAAAGTGCTTTTGAAAAAAAAATCGAAAAGAATGATACCATTATTTTCAGAAAAAAAATAGAGAATTAAGATATCTAAACGTCAGTCAAACCCGTAGCTCTCTAACGTATTTCCAACCAAAGATATTGACGACAAAAGTTAGAATAATAGATTTAGCGTGCCTAGGCAACTTTAATTTATTAAAATACGGATCACAATTAGCTTATATTAACTATTAACTAATAAATAATGGTACCGAATTAGCTTCCAGACGCTCTTGTTATTCAGTTTTTTTTGTTCAAACTGTTGCCTGGTGAGATTAATTGTATTGATCTCACTAACTATATAAACTTGAGAGGGTTCCCGGAATTGAAGCTAGAAGGTCCAACCTATTTTTGCTGCCAACGCCGCGAGCAAATATCCTGATGTCTTCACCATTTTATCATATGTTTATGAATTGCATCCTTATAGAACATACCAGTGGCGGCTCGTGCCATTTTAGTGAAGTAGGGCCAGGTAAACCCTTAGCGCAGCAGGCAAAAAAATTTTGGGTGCCACGCCCTTTTTTGTTAATAGTTCTTGCTTTTGAAGTAGGAAAAATAAGCAAAAAGGCACCTAATTTAATTTATGAATTTACAATCATATCTTGAATTTTAAAAAAATACTGTAGGTAGAGTGTACTATATAGACCGAAAGAACCACAAACCGAACGCAGTTTATAATTTGATTTAATATGTATCTGTTTTTATCAATTTGTTCGTTTTTCTTCATTATTTCATTGTGATATGCAGAATTTAATTGAGTTTCAATGTTAATTTTACCAAGCATACTGAAATTAAATATATTATTTAAATGTACCTTCGATTTTTCATGTGTCTTCATTTTTTCCCAGATATGGACCAAATCATCTGTACCTTTTTGGGACCAAGTTTGCTCCCCCATCAAATAAAACACACATAAAACAAAATAGTCTATTAGATTTATCACAACCGCACACCCAAGTATTTTTTCCATAAATATTTCTATTAAATCTCCGGCCGAACGAAAATTATTTAGTTTACAAACAACCTTACACGACACGACGCGGACAAACAACTGTTTAAATTTGAAACGTCTAACGTCAAACGGTCAAACGGGGTCAAAGAGCCTGGCTACACGGAGATGTTTTCCTGCTCGCATTCAAGGTCATTTTCAAATGTTTTTTATTGGTTTGTTATGGCAATTACGTCATAACTTCGGGCCTCCCGTGTGCCTCGTCGCTTTGGCGCGAAAGCTACGTTACCGTTTTAAGCATAATCGCTTCCTCAATAGATGGAAATTTGCACCCGACTGTGTTCCATTTTTAAATTATTTTGCTAATTGCTTTAAAAAGGAGAATATTAATTTTAATAGGTTTTGGTAATTTGTAAAGGGCAGGACGCTGGACAGGAGGGCAGGTAGTGCCATGGCACTGTGGCTCTACCCCACGAGCCGCCACTGGAACATACCATTGATATACTACACAGTTATATTGTGCAACTAAAAAGGATCTTTGTCTAATTTGCTTATTTTATATATAAACTATAATATATTTTGTCTCCTTAACCTATAATTGCTTTTTTTTTTAAATATTGTTATTAATTAAATAAATAAATAAATAATTATTTGACATATCAAAACTGTCAATACTAATCTTTAGCATAAGCGATAAATTAAACATATAAATTTCAAATTTAATGTAAAAAGGTAAATTAAAAAAAAATACTATCACGCATCATAAAAAGTCTTCCAAAGATAAGGAGGCTTTGGAAAAACAAACAAGAAAGTAGACATTTTTATTTAAATGAGATGTCACACAAATATTTTCCTTGATGTTATTATTTTGTCGGTGATATCAGAAAAGCCATTATTTATATTAAAAAATAGTCAAAATTCTTTTTGCCAATGAAGAGGCATGTTTAAGAAATGCTACCGTTTTGCCGGGCATACCTTTGGCAGTACGACGTGGAATGTATTTCCAACATGACAAATGTTATAATACTAGAACAAGTAATAATACTTAGAACAAACATTTTCGGGCTGATTGATCGGTCGAGGAGGTGTATTTCCATGGCCACCAAGATCTCCAGACTTGACTTGTTTGGGTTTTTATTTATGGTGTCGAATTAAAGGTATTGTTTTTGCCACCAGACCTTCTACTCGGCAAAACATGGTCGAAAGAATAAGAAGCGCCATAAGAAGCATCTTAGAAGCAGATGTCGAGACTGCTTGATTCTCTATTCGAGAGAAACTACAGTACTGTATCGAAAATGACGAATGATAGTTTGAACATCTAGGCCAAAATTAAAGGTCATTATTAATCATGTTTTTCGCAAATTAGATGTTTCCTGTTTTATTTATCACTCAGATGCTAAGGTTCAATATTGACAATTTCGATACGTAGAATAATAAAATTACCAGTTAATAGTTAAAATAAGCTAATTGTTATCATTATTTTAATAATAAAGTCGCCTAGGCATGCTTACTTATATTTTACCTTTTGCCGTCAATATCTTTGGTTAAAAACATGTTAAAGAGCTACGGTTTTGATTGAGGTTTAGAGCCTTTAATTCTCTATTTTTTCCAAAAATAACTTGAACTGGTCTAGTCACGCTAGCTGGCCCAAAGCTTAGGCAACTGAGTAGTCCGTCCTCCCGTTTTTTGGGACGAACATCAATCTTGCTGATCGCCACGCTTTTGGAACATATCTCATCGCGATGCTGAAAGACTCTATCCAACCTTGAGATAATGACTTCCAGGCTTTTTTGCAGCAACCCTGGAAATACGCAGTCTGTCCCTTCGTCAGCAACCCACACCACTTTACAACCCGGGAAGTGAACCTCTAGAAGGTGCTTAAGTGATTCTTTGTTAGAGGAAGTCGTCCAGTCTTTTCTTTTTAGGAATCAGATTATCCCTTTGTTTCCGCAGCTATAGATTTTAACCAGTCGGGGGGCTGATTCAAGCAAGGAGTCATGCTTTTCCCTTTTACTACGTCTGAGCTCTCTGTTACAATCCCGTGTAGCAGCCATTTAGGCGTAGTAGGATATTATAGAACACTATTTTATATGAAGTTCTTATATTATTTTTGATCAATCAACTCAATCCCAAATTATTGACCTTACCTTTTAGGGCACCTTGTAAAGGAAATATAAACTATACACGGTTTAGAGCAAGAGTCCACGTACAAAATTTAATTATTCATTAGGCAAGTAGTCGAGTCAACAGACAGAGACAGTAAAATGTCGACATTTTATAAATATTAGGTAGGTATGCGAGAAAATATTTTTCTAATCACCTAAAAAATCCGTATACAATAAGGTTGCATTTTATCTAATACAGATATTAAAATGCAGATTCCGATTGCAAAGTACTACTAACCAATTGAAAGTCAATCATCTCAATATGATGTCACCACCTGCAGACCGGTTTCGAACTCTTTTGTTCGTCAGTACAGGGTAGGTGTTCATACCTTCGATCCGACAGCTCTCGTACTAAAAACTATCATATCCACCTTTGTTGGTTGTATATAGCCTTTAGCGCCATCTCTTAGTAGTCCATAGACATTTTATAATATTATTTTATATTTAATATTTTTTTTTGCGATTATAATTCATACACACACTTCTGTACATATTGAAAACATTCCAAAAAGGTGTCAAAAAGATATTTCGATTTAAAATACTAATAATAATAATAATTATTATTAATAAAACAAACAATAGTTAATTTACAAAATAATACCTAGAAAATTTGTGAAGCAGAGCCATAAATAAAAGTACAAAAAAAGTCAACACTAAGCGTTACCACAATCAAATACACCAAAATATATATCAAAAAATACAAAACTAAATCACTACACCCAAACACAAAATTAGTGCTGTGGTAAAAACATTTAGAATAAAAAAAAACGTTGGATAAATTATTTAAGGATTCTGGAGATTAAGTAAATATTTTTTGTAGAGTAATTTAAATTTATTGTAGTTAAATAAAATAAGCTCCTCAGGTAAATAGTTACTTAATAATTACTTAATACAGTTGTAAGTAAACGATCTCTGAAACATGGCACTCTGGTGATGAGGAAGAGTAATTTTATTTAAAAATTCTTCAACCACTTAAATAATTTTTCTCCCACATATAAACATTTTCCTTCCCACATCGTAGTTTCTAAGGTTTATTATTGAATCTAGGCTATCGGATTGTAGTATTATATCTGCCCAACCTTAATTGAGCTTTCCCTTTCTAAATAATCTTATTTTTTTTTCATTTGCTTAATTTAAATTTACCGCCATACTGTCATGCTGTCAATTTATTCAACTTTCCGCTACACGTGGACCTGAACTTAAAAGAAAAATTTTATTTTAATTTTCTCAAATGTGTGATTGCATTACCAATTTCAATAATTTTAAATTAACGTCTCGATGGGTTACTGGGCTTTAACCCCCAGTACCCCAAAAACACTCTTCAAAAATAATGTTGACGTAAGTACTATCTTTTTAACCAAAAAATAAAAAAAAAAAGATTTATAAAAAAATCCTTTTTTACTTTTGATTCTAACTTCGAATTTTATTTTTACAGATCATGACTTCTACAAATGACAATCTTTATCTTTACACTGTCTTACAGACATATCAATAATTGTACAAATATTTTTATATAAATAATTTTAAAAAATTCTTGACACCTTCTCTATAGAAGGCATTTTTCTTCTTCCACATTTCATTTGGTTGTTTAGACATCCTTTTTTACATTCTCAGCATGTTTTAAATCCCCTCAACTTTTTTTTTATATATTATGACATGTCTACATTTCATATTTTTTAATGCCATAAAAGCTCCATTAAGGTTTTTTACCATTTCCTCTTCGGCTAATACCATCAGCACTATATAAATTTTCTGTCTCCTGATGATGAACGTTTTTACGTTCGAAACATGTAGAAAACCCTAAAGAATTTCTATATTCTATTAAATGTTGTGGAGGAAGACTTTTAGTTTTTTCTTTCTTTCCTAAAAATCTTATATTACGTGAATGAAAATGCATGATTTTTTTGCTTCCTGTATCATGACCACACTACAACAAATAGGTACATTTTTATACTATAATATTGGAGTCTCGATTTTTACCATCTTATTAATAGTTTTAAAGATAATTTATTATGGGACACGAAATTTCCTTTATAACTGTTTTGTTGATCAGTTTAGTTATTATTTCGTAAAAATCTTTATAGTTGGTATTAAAGAGCCTTGGAAAACACAATTTGTCGAACAAATGAATTTCTAGCTACTCCTTTGTACTAATATTGTTTACCAAATATTTTCTTAAAATTACACCTACCTACATAAAGAGAACCTTGTCAAAAGAAATTAATAGAAGCAGGAACGGAAACGATACATCTCTGCCATATAACGAAAAAATCCATTAATTAAAAGGTCTTGTCAGACTTCCAGTGCCCTTGTTTGTTGACAGTACTAGGTGGTTTTAATTTTGTTTTTACCATCTTAACAAACAGGCATGGGCATCTCCAAATTAATAAAAATTGAAACAACGTTTTTTACATTAGTGGCGCCTTTTCTCTAAAGTTCATTAGGGCAATGTTATCGCAAACAATCTTTCAAACCATGTAGAAAGTAGTGTTTATAAGAATAGCAATTGGAGATACAATTTAATCGTTTATACATAGGTACCAATAATATAATATAATATAATATAATATAATATAATATAATATAATATAATATAATATAATATAATATAATATAATATAATATAATATAATATAATATAATATAATATAATATAATATAATATAATATAATATAATATAATATAATATAATATAATATAATATAATATAATATAATATAATATAATATAATATAATATAATATAATATAATATAATATAATATAATATATTATACCATCAATAATTATTCCAAATGTTTTGAAATGTTTCTTCGTGAAAATTTGTACTTCCAAGTTAAGAGTAAGCTGTCGGATGAACAACGCGGTTTTGTTAAGGGTAAATCTACGACATCCAACTTAGTTTGTTTTACACAATTTGTGGCTGAAACCTTTGATCAAAACTGTCAGGTTGATGTTGTTTGTACAGATTTTTCTAAGGCATTTGATAGATAAAAATTTATAATAATATTCCAAAACAAATTAAAAATACAATTAATATAAAAAAGTTCAAATATTTATTTAAAAAACATTTATTAAAAATATAACATATTATTGTTTTCTTTCTTTTTTTTGTTGTTGTTATATATGATACTATAATTATTGTATAATTTTGACTCTTAATCTTAATTAATTACATTTTTTTTTACTTAGAAATTTCCCTGTAATAAACTTTTGTAAAGTTGGTTGGGAAATAAAAAAAAAAAAAAAAAAAAGATTGGACTATGGTCCGCGGTATGTGTCCAATTCTATGGAATTTTACTTAATAAACTCAGCTCGTTTGGTATCTCAGATAATCTTATAAAGTTTTTCCATTTTTATCTAAATGAACGACAACAAATAGTGGAGTGCGGTGTCCAATAATGCCATTGGATGCTACATCGGGTGTATCACAATATACAGATTTCACAAAGGCATTTGATAAAGTATCACACAATATTCTGCTTAACAAATTATACAATGAATTTGGTTTTCACTCAAACTTAGTAATTTTTTTCAATTCGTACTTTCAAAATAGAAAGCAACGGGTAATAGTGAAGGGATATTCTTCAAAACAGTTTATAGCAAGCTCGGGCGTACCTCAGGGTTCTAATCTAGGGCCATTACTCTTTATATTATTTATAGACAGCTTAATTAAAAAAGTTACAAAGTGTGGTATATTGGTGTTTGCCGATGATATTAAGTTATATGCTACCATCAGTAGTTACCAAGATTGCTTAAAACTCCAGGAAATTCTTAACCAAATACACGAGTGGTCTCTACATAATAAGTTATATTTTAACATTAGCAAATGTAATATCATGACATACACCAAAAAGAAAACCCAAATTAACTTTGATTACGATATAAACGGCATAATTCTAAGCAGAGTAACAGAATATAAAGATCTTGGTGTAACATTTGATCACGGGTTAACATTCGTATACCATATTTTAAATATTTCAAACAGAGCCTCGAGTATGTATGGGTTTGTAGTTAGGAATTGTAAACATTTTATTAACATTAAATGTATAAAACAGTTGTATGTTGCAAATGTTCGAAGTATATTGGAGTATGCTGCTGTTATTTGGAGTCCATATTATGAGAAACATAAATATACTATAGAAAGAGTACAGAATAGATTTCTAAGATATCTGTATTATAAAGAAACCAGTACATATGACCTAACAATAAGTAAAGCTCAACTAAGAGATAGATATAACCTGCTTAGTTTAGAAAAACGTAGAACTCACTCGTCCCTGTTGTTCCTTTATAAATTAATACACAATCAAATAGATGCACCAATGTTGTTATCACAAATTAACTTTAATATGCCGCTTTATAGAACAAGAAATTGTGCTACTTTTTATATAAAGTTTACTACTACAAATGGCTATGGAAATTCGCCTATTAATATTATGTGTAAGTTGTCGAATTCTATAATGAAAAATTTGGATATATTCTCTTTAACCCTCAAGGATTATAAAAAAGTGCTAGTTTAGTTTAGTTTTTATATTATCTAGATTTTAGTACACTCCTACTCTGTAATAGGATACTTGTATCTGTTGAGTTTGAATTAAATAAATAAATAAATAAATCACAGGGGTTCATTTTGGGTCCTTTAATGTTTATAATATTTATTAATGATATAGTTAATAATCTTGACAGTGATGATCTTCTTTATGCCGATGACAAGAAAATCTATGCTCGTATTCGTAACCTGGCAGACTGTGAAAAACATCAATTGTCCATTGACATGATATATAGATAGTATGTTCAAAATAATTTGCCGTTAAATATGAGTAAGTGTAACATAATGACCTTTTCATTAAAACAACATACCATTGTGTATGATTACAAAATTAATAACATTACAGTGGACAGAGCTGAGACTTTTCTAAATGAACGACAACAAATAGTGGAGTGCGATGGCCAATCATGCCATTGGATGCTACATCGGGTGTATCACAGGGGTTCATTTTGGGTCCTTTAATGTTTATAATATCTATTAATGATATAGTTAATAATCTTGACAGTGATGATCTTTTTTATGCCGATGACAAGAAAATCTATGCTCGTATTCGTAACCTGGCAGACTGTGAAAAACATCAATTGTCCATTGACATGATATATAGATGGTATTTTCAAAATAATTTGCCGTTAAATATGAGTAAGTGTAACATAATGACTTTTTCATTAAAACGACATACCATTGTGTATGATTACAAAATTAATAACATTACAGTGGACGGAGCTGGGACTTTTCGCGATTTGGGTGTATTATTTGACAGCAAACTATATCTTTTGTTCCCCACATAAATGACCTTGTTGCCTCCTGTCATGGATCCCTAGGTTTTATAATAGGACATTCTCGTGATTTTTTAAATTGTCATACACTAAAAATACTTTTTTATGCATTTGTAAGACCTAAATTGGAGTACGCTTCGGTTGTATGGTCTCCATATTATCAAGTGCACCTTAATCGCATTGAAAGTGTCCAACGACGTTTTCTCAAATATCCAAGTTTTAAAATTGATGGTCAGTATCCTGAAATCGGTATTCTAAAAGAAGCTCTATTGCAAAGGCACCCGTTTTGCTCCTTAGAAGATCGACGTACAGTTTCTCAACTTAAATTTCTTCATAATATCTTGCATAATAGAGTTGAATGTAGTAATATATTAGAAAACCTGCAATTCCTCGTCCCTAGAACACGGTCATTCCCATAATTTTTATGTACCAACCGCGCGTACCAATATCTGTAAATACTCCCCTATTTACCAATTGTGGAACATGAAGACTCATTTTATTTTTGGGAACGGAGTTCTTTTTTTGTTAATAAACAAATTGGATAATATTGTAAATGTTTTATTTAAAAAAACTAAATCTAAACTTATAACTAAACTACCTTAACTTTTCTGGTTTTTGAAAAGGTCCCCTTTGTATCGACTGCGCATGCCGCGGTATTGTTACAGTCGCTGCTTTACTTATTTACTCAATGAGTTAGTTCCAAAACTAGTTGTACGTTATCACTTTACTCACTCAGCCTTCCATCAAACAACGATAACACCATTTATCAATCAAGATAGTTGGTTTTACACCGTTACGAGACCCAGAGCGATCTTCAGCCAAGCGCTCTGGTCGCAGGTCTTTCTTCTTCGCTTTTCCAACTCCCCTGTCACTTTTTCTCTCCAGCTGCCAAAACGTTCACCTTTTATCACCCTTGTTTTCCAGGCGACCTTCTACTACCGGTCATCCTACCTGACGTTAGTGGCGCACTAATTTACCGTACTAATAATAAATAGTCAGCAGCTTACAAACACATGCAATCTGCACCAAAATAGATTTGACATTTTTAGCTGTGGTTTATCTAGTATAAATCTAAATTAGCATCTTAGTGTCTTTTAAGGCATAATTATTCCGTTTCAATATAATAATTTAAGTGTAAATTTGCTGTTATAACAACATTTTTGAATTATTGTTACTTATATTATTAGCTATTTTATTTTAAATAGCCTATATACCCATTTGTTAATTGGTTCATTGTAACTGTGAAATGGTGTAAAATAAATAAATAATATATGTAATGTAATGTAATGTAATGTAATGTAATGTAATGTAATGTAATGTAATGTAATGTAATGTAATGTAATGTAATGTAATGTAATGTAATGTAATGTAATGTAATGTAATGTAATGTAATGTAATGTAATGTAATGTAATGTAATGTAATGTAATGTAATGTAATGTAATGTAATGTAATATATATAATATAATGTAATATAATAGAAGGTATTATGAAATTGCCTTACTAAGCGAGAAAACCATTTGTTTTTCTGGTATACCGCGCCGCCATCGCTGGATTTATAAATATAGCCTCTTAACATTAAATAACAAGGAAAGGTAAATAAAAATTTAATTTAATTTAAACCTACCTAAAAATTCAAGACTAGCACAGAATATGCACCTTAATAAATAAATGTAATGGAGGATTAAATTTTAAAATGTTTTTAATATTTCACAGCAAACAACTTCCTACAATATTTTAAATACTGACCGAGAGTACCAAAAGACTTTTTAACATGTTATTAAACAACTCAACATTGAAAATTTGAACACTTAAATTCCTTATTAAATAAAAAATAGCAAAAATAGACCAGACCAACAAACTGACCGGTAGTCAATGTTCTCTAAGTCTGGATCCACATACATCCGTGATACGCATCCGTTCTGTACCACATGATTAATATGAACCAATGAAATTTTAGGGCACTAATATTTCATTGGTTCAGATTAATCATGTGGTACAGAACGGATGCGTATCACGGATGTATGTGGATTCAGCCTAACACGTGGCGTACGTAAACTTAACTGTCAACGTCGACAGTGAGCGGTATGGTGCAACACTGCAACAGAGGAATGATAGGTCGCTGAAACGCTGTCAATAAATTAAATAGAGGGGATCTACGTAGTACGAAAGACTAGCGGTTGTTCGTAAGGTAAAGCTCAGTAGTCACACAAAGATCTTGTATAATATTGAGGTACCAAACTTTTTTGGGCAAAGGCTGCCTAGGACCCCAGCCAATGAAAATATTTCAGTCAGTTGCTGCACGCGCACCAGCAGCCATTTCTTCTTACGTAGTGACGCAGTTCAGTTATGGCTTTCGTCGTTGGGAAGGCGTATGGTTTATTCGCTCTCGTAAACAAAGTACCTAATTTCCCTTTTTTTACTAATTTTTTATAATTTCAAAATTATGATTACGAAAAAATGTAGAACAAAAATTGAAAATTAAGTAGTTAGGGCAGCCGTTTCGTTTGCGAAAATTTAATACAAAACATAGTTGGGTGTGCGGGTGTGACGTATTTAATACAATATTTTGTTTTATGTGTATTTTGCTTGGAAGGGTGGAAACTTGGTCCCTACAAGAAACCGATGATCTTGTCAATACCTGTAAAAAAAACATGAAAAATCAAAAAATTATACGCATTATGATTAATTTCGGTATGATTGGTAAAATTAACATTCAAACTCAGTTACATTCCGCAAACTGTAACGCAAATATTTAAGATTGAAGAATTAATTAAATTTTTCAAGTTACATAATAATTGTGTAATTATATTGATATTTATAAAAACAACTTTTATCCAGTCAACATTTTTTGCATACCCAATATAATTATATTTTTAAATAGGACCTTCCTTGTAAAATTGCTAACGAGCCCCACTGCTTTACATTAAACCCATTAATGAAATTTTATTGTGCCTCATAAAATATTTTAAAGAAACAGCAGCGAAATGTTAGTATCAGCATAACTTTATATTGACTTATATTGATACTGCCTATACTGAATGCTATTACAATTGTGTCTTTAAATTTTTTTTAAATAAAGACTAATCTTTAAATAAGGTTTTTAATTGATTATGGGACTATATTTTTTTGTTAAATATTATGGTTCATCATATTTTAAATAATTATTTCTTACCATTTAATTAGGGCATTGGAAATTATTTTTGAGGAATAATTAATAAGGTATTTTTTAAGGAAACGCTTTTTAATTAATTCTAATTAAACACATTCATTAAACCTGTGACTTGAAGCCAAAAAACAATATAATACTACTCCTTTAGAAGGGGGTTTATTATTATTACTTATTGTTATTGTCATTGGAACAGTTAAAACAGAATTTAAAGCATTTTATTTCAAATTTCAGTAATATAGGTATACGAAGTTCTATTAGACTATTTAACCATCGAATCTGGGTCCGGGGGTAGTGAGAAAATAATGATAATGTTTAGATGTAAACAAATTAGTATTATTTCTTCTTTTTATATTTATTTGTTAAGTTTAAAATGATATGTGACGTACCCATTTAAAGAAATTAGGCAGTTGAAGTGCGGTCACGAACGTTAACGTATACGTGCAAATGGACAGCTACGCATGCGCAGTAATCATATTTTGACGTACGTGTTTCAAGCAGTTCAACGGGCGTACGTTACATTGCGTTGTTTTACGGGATGTGAAAAATGAACGTTCCGTTACCGGAAGGACCTTCGAATATAACCGATTATTTCCGAAATGCCGTTTTTTGACAAACAGTTCCCTACTTTTTTCTGTGGTTGTAAATGAATAGCTTTTCTAACCACAAAAGGGAATATGGTCTTTTTTCAAACCTAAAAGACATCTTCGCTTTAATAGGTGCTATTTCATCCAGGTTAAATCGTCCGTAAAGCTCAGCTCTGTTACCCAGGTTATTATTTAAAATTTGTAGCACCATTCCATCATCTATATCATTATCTTTATTAAACTCTCCAAGAATAGCAAAATCCAAAATATCTTCCATACTATCCTTTTTGCTTTCCTTCCTTCTTCATGCAGTTTTCTTAACTTTTAAAAAATCACAGAAAAAGGTAAAAAATAAAGATAATAATATGACAGATGTGAAATTGCATTTTTTGCAGGTTACGTTAACAGACACAGAAGATAAGCACTTCAACTACAATAGGGAACTTGACAAAAATTTTAAATGGTAAAAAAATTCTATAAATCATATCAACAACATATTTCGTCCCAAAAGACAGCTAGAAAGATTTAAAACTGCCCCAAAATTCAAATAATCCGAAGCGGGTAAAAACGGGTCGTGACGTCACGAAGTATTATTTGTCATGATGACATCCACGAAATAGGTTATAGGTTGGCAATAAATTGAACGACGTTGAGAATTCCACCTTAAAACAACAATACAATAACAATAACACACGGCAATCCAAATGCAAACACGCGCGAAACTTTAAAGAATTTTTACCAAGTTATTACTGATTTTTAAGGAGTAATAATTGAAGAATATTTTTTTAGGCCTACATAACTAAACCATATTATTGAAAAAAAAAATTGGAAAGTTCCCTATTCTTGCCACCGGTTTGTCACGTTAACTCCTCAACTAACGTGCGTAAATGTGCCTACGTATTTGTTGTACTTCAACTGCCTACTTACTATTCTGGATTGTGACCAGCATAATTATTTCTTCTCTCTTGATAGATTGGTAATTACAATTTAGAAAGACTATTTTATTAGACTTTTTTACATAAAATTTGATTCCTTAATTTTTTTACAAATAGTTTTAAATTACACCTTTTAATTTCATTTCCTAACTTGTTATATTCTATAGCACCACTAAAAAATATTGATTTTTGAGTCGATTTTAAATTTGTTTGATCCAAAATAAAGTTATTTTTTCCTCTTGTTTCATGAATATGAACTTCATTAAATTTTGTCAAGAAATTTTCATAATATGGTACTGTTATATTTAAATTTATTTTATGAATAAAAATCAAAATACGAAATAATAAAAATTTTTCTATATTCATCCATTGTAAACAATTTAGCATTTCCGTTATTTTAGTGTATTTATTACATCCCAATATTATTCTCATTGCTCTATTTTGTAAAATCTGTAATCTGTTTTTATCTTGTTGTGAACATATATATAAAATTGAACTACAAAAAACAAAATGAGGTAAAATAATACAATTGAAAATCATTTTTTTACTATAAATGCTTAAGTATCCGCTTAATCTATTTAGTACTCCTATTTTTTTTGAAATTTTTTTACAAATATAATCCATATGATCATGAAATTTTAAATTTTTGTCGATAATAACTCCTAAATATTCAACTTTAGTAACAATTTCAATAGCTTCGTTATTTATTTTAAAAGAAAGATTTTGATTTTGAAACTTATTATACTGTTTATCAGACCTTAGTAACAAACATTTTGTTTTATCAATATTTATTTTTAATTTATTTTCACACATCCATTTATATATATGTTCTAGTATATTGTTCATATTATTTGTTAGATATATTAAATTACAATCTGAAATATAAATTACTGTATCATCAGCAAAAAAATGATATTTACAAATGTCTAGATTGTAGGCCAAATGATTAATATAAATTATGAATAATAAAGGACCAAGTATACTGCCTTGAGGTACACCAACATTTATACCTTTTTTATTTGACACATACTCGTTACATTTAACTACCTGCCATCTATTCATTAAATATTCATGTAACCATTTATGTGCCTGTCCACCAATTCCGTAATGTCGTAATTTTTCTAATAATTTTTTTCTATCAATTGTTTCAAATGCACGTTTCAAATCTAAAAAAAATAACGGCCACCATATTACCCTTATCAATTTTAAGTTTCCAATCATTTAAAACATATTGTACAGCAGTACAACACAACTATATTTCTTCCTAAATCCTGATTGAATTTTTGATAATATTTTATTTTCCTCTACAAAATCTAATAACTGATAATAGACTATTCGTTCTAAAATTTAGAATCATCGACTGGGCAGGACAGGTTTACTTATATGGTCATTTTAAGTATAGAATGAAAATATTTCCCTACCATAGTTTTGCTATAATTTTTGTTTTTTGTTATTTTATATAGATCTAGGTATTCGTTTATTATGACTGTTTGCTGTTATATACAGGTTCCTGCACCTCACCTCCCGTCTTCTATAGCTCACTTAGTAATTAAGTTTGAATTTTCATATTTTGCAGACCTTATCTGTATCTTAGGGCGCATTTTAGGAAAATATTTTTTTTCATACAGGGTGTTCCAAAAAAGTGTGACGGCATAAGGATGCATTTTTTTAGATTACATGCCATATATTTTCTTACTTTTTTGGATGCCTTCTATAGTTACCTACATATATCAAACATTTTTCCTAATTGCAACCTTATCGCAATCTCTAACGCATCAAGACTTATTTGCAGAAAACTAATTTTATCAACTATTCCAACAGTCATTGTTAGGAATAAATATCGAAGCTGGCTTTGAAAAACAATGTATTGGTATTAAAGTTTATTAAAGTGACCAGAGACCATTTTGACTTTATTAATCTAAAAGTTGTCGAATACTTTTAACTCCACTTTGAGTATGGACTACTTCTTCTAAATTCAATTAGTTTATGTTTAACTGTAGGTATAGTGTTTTACCATAGGATTAGAATGTATGAATAAAACAAAAAAAAATGCTGCTGTAAGTATGAGTGACAGAGTATTTAAAATTGCGTTTCAGTAATTTGGAGGTTTGGGTAATTATAATATATTATATAGTTTTTAATTATATATTAACACTTTAAACCATATAAAAACTTATGTTTAACATATTATATTATTTACAATTTTTATTATCATTTTTTGGCAATAGTGAGAGGTAGAAGCGATGAGATTATTGCATCAATTATTTTATAAGGTTTAACATGAATAATTTTCTTGTCTACGTCTGGAATTCATATCAAATTTATGGCTTCCATAATATCGCATCTCGCCGACCTTAGTGGGACACCCGGTATACTGTCAGGTAATGTGCATTTTTTCTGACCTTACTGTTATTTTTAAAAGTTCGCTAGTTTAAATATTCAATTTACAATTTTAATTATCATTTTTTGGCAATAGTGAGAGGTAGAACCGATGAGATTATTGCATCAATTATTTTATAAGGTTTAACATGTATAATTTTCTTGTCTAGGCCTGGAATTCATATCAAATTTATGGCTTCCATAATATCGCATCTCGCCGACCTTAGTGGGACACCCGGTATACTGTCAGGTAATGTGCATTTTTTCTTACCTTTCTGTTACTTTTAAAAGTTCGCTAGTTTAAATATTCAATTTACAATTTTTATTATCATTTTTTGGCAATAGTGAGAGGTAGAAGCGATGAGATTATTGCATCAATTATTATTTTATAAGGTTTAACATGAATCATTTTCTTGTCTAGGCCTGGAATTCATATCAAATTTATGGCTTCCATAATATCGCATCTCGCCGACCTTAGCGGGACACCCGGTATACTGTCAGGTAATGTAAATTTTTTCTGACCTTTCTGTTACTTTAAAAAGTTCGCTAGTTTAAATATTCAATTTACAATTTTAATTATCATTTTTTGGCAATAGTGAGAGGTAGAAGCGATGAGATTATTGCATCAATTATTATTTTATAAGGTTTAACATGAATCATTTTCTTGTCTAGGCCTGGAATTCATATCAAATTTATGGCTTCCATAATATCGCATCTCGCCGACCTTAGCGGGACACCCGGTATACTGTCAGGTAATGTAAATTTTTTCTGACCTTTCTGTTACTTTTAAAAGTTCGCTAGTTTAAATATTCAATTTACAATTTTAATTATCATTTTTTGGCAATAGTGAGAGGTAGAACCGATGAGATTATTGCATCAATTATTTTATAAGGTTTAACATGTATAATTTTCTTGTCTAGGCCTGGAATTCACATCAAATTTATGGCTTCCATAATATCGCATCTCGCCGACCTTAGTGGGACACCCGGTATACTGTCAGGTAATGTGCATTTTTTCTTACCTTTCTGTTACTTTTAAAAGTTCGCTAGTTTAAATATTCAATTTACAATTTTTATTATCATTTTTTGGCAATAGTGAGAGGTAGAAGCGATGAGATTATTGCATCAATTATTATTTTATAAGGTTTAACATGAATCATTTTCTTGTCTAGGCCTGGAATTCATATCAAATTTATGGCTTCCATAATATCGCATCTCGCCGACCTTAGCGGGACACCCGGTATACTGTCAGGTAATGTAAATTTTTTCTGACCTTTCTGTTACTTTAAAAAGTTCGCTAGTTTAAATATTCAATTTACAATTTTTATTATCATTTTTTGGCAATAGTGAGAGGTAGAAGCGATGAGATTATTGCATCAATTATTTTATAAGGTTTAACATGAATAATTTTCTTGTCTAGGCCTGGAATTCATATCAAATTTATGGCTTCCATAATATCGCATCTCGCCGACCTTAGTGGGACACCCGGTATACTGTCAGGTAATGTGAATTTTTTCTGACCTTTCTGTTACTTTAAAAAGTTCGCTAGTTTAAATATTCAATTTACAATTTTTATTATCATTTTTTGGCAATAGTGAGAGGTAGAAGCGATGAGATTATTGCATCAATTATTTTATAAGGTTTAACATGAATCATTTTCTTGTCTAGGCCTGGAATTCATATCAAATTTATGGCTTCCATAATATCGCATCTCGCCGACCTTAGTGGGACACCCGGTATACTGTCAGGTAATGTGAATTTTTTCTGACCTTTCTGTTACTTTTAAAAGTTCGCTAGTTTAAATATTCAATTTACAATTTTTATTATCATTTTTTGGCAATAGTGAGAGGTAGAAGCGATGAGATTATTGCATCAATTATTTTATAAGGTTTAACATGAATAATTTTCTTGTCTAGGCCTGGAATTCATATCAAATTTATGGCTTCCATAATATCGCATCTCGCCGACCTTAGTGGGACACCCGGTATACTGTCAGGTAATGTGAATTTTTTCTGACCTTTCTGTTACTTTAAAAAGTTCGCTAGTTTAAATATTCAATTTACAATTTTTATTATCATTTTTTGGCAATAGTGAGAGGTAGAAGCGATGAGATTATTGCATCAATTATTTTATAAGGTTTAACATGAATAATTTTCTTGTCTAGGCCTGGAATTCATATCAAATTTATGGCTTCCATAATATCGCATCTCGCCGACCTTAGTGGGACACCCGGTATACTGTCAGGTAATGTGAATTTTTTCTGACCTTTCTGTTACTTTTAAAAGTTCGCTAGTTTAAATATTCAATTTACAATTTTTATTATCATTTTTTGGCAATAGTGAGAGGTAGAAGCGATGAGATTATTGCATCAATTATTTTATAAGGTTTAACATGAATAATTTTCTTGTCTAGGCCTGGAATTCATATCAAATTTATGGCTTCCATAATATCGCATCTCGCCGACCTTAGTGGGACACCCGGTATACTGTCAGGTAATGTGAATTTTTTCTGACCTTTCTGTTACTTTTAAAAGTTCGCTAGTTTAAATATTCAATTTACAATTTTAATTATCATTTTTTGGCAATAGTGAGAGGTAGAACCGATGAGATTATTGCATCAATTATTTTATAAGGTTTAACATGAATAATTTTCTTGTCTAGGCCTGGAATTCATATCAAATTTATGGCTTCCATAATATCGCATCTCGCCGACCTTAGTGGGACACCCGGTATACTGTCAGGTAATGTGAATTTTTTCTAACCTTTCTGTTACTTTTAAAAGTTCGCTAGTTTAAATATTCAATTTACAATTTTAATTATCATTTTTTGGCAATAGTGAGAGGTAGAACCGATGAGATTATTGCATCAATTATTTTATAAGGTTTAACATGAATAATTTTCTTGTCTAGGCCTGGAATTCATATCAAATTTATGGCTTCCATAATATCGCATCTCGCCGACCTTAGTGGGACACCCGGTATACTGTCAGGTAATGTGAATTTTTTCTGACCTTTCTGTTACTTTTAAAAGTTCGCTAGTTTAAATATTCAATTTACAATTTTAATTATCATTTTTTGGCAATAGTGAGAGGTAGAACCGATGAGATTATTGCATCAATTATTTTATAAGGTTTAACATGAATAATTTTCTTGTCTAGGCCTGGAATTCATATCAAATTTATGGCTTCCATAATATCGCATCTCGCCGACCTTAGTGGGACACCCGGTATACTGTCAGGTAATGTGAATTTTTTCTGACCTTTCTGTTACTTTTAAAAGTTCGCTAGTTTAAATATTCAATTTACAATTTTAATTATCATTTTTTGGCAATAGTGAGAGGTAGAACCGATGAGATTATTGCATCAATTATTTTATAAGGTTTAACATGAATAATTTTCTTGTCTAGGCCTGGAATTCATATCAAATTTATGGCTTCCATAATATCGCATCTCGCCGACCTTAGTGGGACACCCGGTATACTGTCAGGTAATGTGAATTTTTTCTAACCTTTCTGTTACTTTTAAAAGTTCGCTAGTTTAAATATTCAATTTACAATTTTAATTATCATTTTTTGGCAATAGTGAGAGGTAGAACCGATGAGATTATTGCATCAATTATTTTATAAGGTTTAACATGAATAATTTTCTTGTCTAGGCCTGGAATTCATATCAAATTTATGGCTTCCATAATATCGCATCTCGCCGACCTTAGTGGGACACCCGGTATACTGTCAGGTAATGTGAATTTTTTCTAACCTTTCTGTTACTTTTAAAAGTTCGCTAGTTTAAATATTCAATTATATTCGCGAGTTCAAAAATAATTTTTACCTCCGAAGGCTCGTGCAAGGCCTTCAAAATCCAATGTTAATTAGCTGCATCACGAAACTTTAAAAGCTCATCTTGTTCGAGCATGCAGACACGCAAACTCTACTTCGATTTTATGTCAGGCTGTCGCCAGTATATATTTTTTTCTTCAACTTTGTAAGGATTACGTTTCCTGCTATACCCCTATAATTTTTAAAATATTAAGTGTGGAGATATTTTAACCTAAACATGGATTTCGATAAATCTAGCATTTATTTATTGACTTAAACAAACTTTGTATTGGTATACTCTCTGGGTTTTTTAACATTCAAAATGTTTATGTTCGTATATAGGGGCCAAGTTACGAGTTTTTCGTTCAAGGTCAAAAAACATTTATGACGCGCGCCTTGTTGCCGTGTGTTAGTTTTGTTGGAATTTCTATTTTTGGGTGTTGCTGATTGCGATGGGACAAGGTACATATTTTGTAAGAAGAGGTGCATCACGATTTAGAAAAAGTACCTACATATTTTAAGGTGACATTCTCAACGTCATTCCATCTATTGCCAACCTATAACCTATTTCGCGTTGCTTTTTTTAGTTTATTATTAGATTAACTAGGTAACATTTAAATAAAATCAATATCGTCGGTACAATGTTTAGGTAATATCTGACATATAACAAAAATATCTATTCATTTTATTGCTAATTTTGGGATAATTGTATAGTGAAAGAACAATAACATAATAATGTTAAAAAAAATCGTACTGGGTATTTTTCGCTATACAATTCTCCTAAAATTTTTAATGAAATTACTTGATATTTATTTAATATGTCAATTATTACCTTTATGAAGACGATAATGATTTTATTTAAATTTTGTGTAAAAGCTAGAAAAATTAAATAAATATACGCGAAATAGGTTATAGGTTGGCAAGCATTTCGATACTCCCATCTTAAGATAATTTTTTAAAAATGTATTCAATAATTGATTTTTTTTTTCTGGCTAATAACTTATGAAAGATATATACAGTGTGTCCGCTTGAGTTCTGTACATATGGAAAACTTTTTTATTATTAACTTTACGAAAAAAAGTTATTCTTCATAAAAAGTTCTGCATGGTCCAAGACCTAAAACGCAACCATCAAATATCGAAATTTTCCAGTCATATACGAGGTTTGTCAAAAAACGTGAATTTTTCCCAAGAATGTATTTGATGCGTGTTATTGCACATTTAGACGTGGTTCTTAGTTCTGATCAACTTTTTTTAATAATAATTTTTGATAATGTCAAAAATAAAGGTACTGTACGCTTGGGAAAAATTTACATTCTTGGGAAAAATTCACGTTTTTTGACAAACCTCGTATATGACTGGAAAATTTTGATATTTGATGGTTGCGTTTTAGGTTTTGGACCATGCAGAACTTTTTATGAAGAATAACTTTTTTTTGTAAAGTTAATAATAAAAAAGTTTTCCATATGTACAGAACTCAAGCGGACACACTGTATATTTTTTTAAGAAAATCTCGCTTCGGGCAAGCCAGCTACATCGCGCCAAATGCATCTCATGGGTAATACCTATGTGGTTGCATAAGATGTAGGTAGTATTCATTTAATTCAATTTCTACCAATCGAACCCTGTGATTGCGCTACGGAGATACTGAAATTCTGTCAGCAACGTTGGAAGTATAGCTTAATTAAATTTTAATGTTAGTATAATACCTATACAGTTTGAAATTCGTCTCAATCCCAACGATGGAGTAAAAGTTTTTTCATATTTAAAAACTTTGTAAACTATAGAAAATAGACATAAAAACTACCATTATTTCCAAAAAGTCAATACTAATGAATGAAATTAATGAAATTTTAGGCGAGAGACAATAAGAAATATTTTATTTTTTTATATTTAATCATGTACGAGTATATCCACGTAGAGGATATTTGTATACGTATACCCTGGTATGCTGTATGGTAGTAATAGGTAAAAGTACTTCAATTGTTGAAGGAGAAATATTCTTTCTTGACATACCAGGATATAAATAGAAATATTAGTTTTTTGCTTCCTGCTTTTATGAGGGAGCCCTAGGTATATAATTTTACACTTGGATGTTTCAAGTTCTATAGAAAATGAGTGAAATATATCTACTAGTTTTGGAAGGTGGCAGCCTAGCGCAGCGATAGCGTTCTCGCATCGCATGCCGAAGGTACCTGGTTCGATCCCAGGCAGGTTTGGCGGACTTATTTAGTTTGTTTGACTAGGCCACCGTACTTCGTAGTGTTGCATTGTACAACACACACTGGCTGGCATTCTCAATGGGAAAAATAAACATTAAAGCAGTAAAAGGCGACCTCGATACGATACAGCTGTGGAGCTCTCGGGCTACCTTCGGTATCGTTCGGGTGTTCCTTCGGCATGTTGTCGAGAAGTGAGCTACTCCTGAACCAAGTAACGGATCTAGTGACCCACAATAGGGACGCATGTCCGTTACCGATGGACGCCCCGAATCAGAGGATTTGGTAATACGGACGGTGTACGATGTGTCCCGTGGAGTGATACTGGATCCCGATGAATTAGGGGGCTCTGCGGCAACATCCTTCAAGTCGCACCACGGAGAAGTAATAGGCTTCCTTCGTCGAGGTTTGTGGTGGACTGTTACAACAGGACCGTAAAACTGTGCCGAGCATAACATTTGCCGGTAAAATTGTGGTTCGGAACCCACGTAAAACTTTTGGTCCCGTCTGACTGACATTACTTAGACGTAAAATGGGGTTGGCAAAATGGGTCGCACTGGCCTACTTGCTTGGCGCTAAGCCTCCCCTTTACTACTATTACTACTACTACTACTACTACTACTACTACTACTATTACTACTACTACTACTACTACTACTACTACTACTACTACTAGTTAGCAGCACACGACTTAGCTTGGCTTATTGCTCAGAGGGATTCAGTTGACATCATTGTTGCTAGCGAACCGAACCGAAAGATTACCCAAAACACCAGATGGATTACCGATATTAATACACAGGTAGGAGTTTACTTTCAAAACAAGGATACAGAAATAGTTGAAACGCAAAGTAGAAACGGATTTGTGAAGATTAAATGCGGAAAACTTAGCATTTACTGCTGCTATTGTTCCCCAAATATACCTTTTGATGTCTTCAAAACCTATGTTGACAATCTAATGACCCTAGTAAGACAGAATCCGGAGGAAGCGATAATTCTGGGCGACCTAAATATAAAATCGCCCCGCTGGGGGTCTCCGATAACCGACAACCGAGGAGAATTCTTTATTGAATGGATGGACGCTCTAGACCTGGTTACACATAACAAAGGAGACAGGCCAACTTTCGTAAGAGGACAAAGCAAGTCCTTTATCGATGTTACTTGCTCAACACAAGGCATAGCTAAGAGCATCATTAATTGGAATGTGTTGGAAGATGAACCAATTAGCGATCATAGTTTCATCCTCTTCGAAATTAAAGGCCAAAAAAAATCCCGTAGGCAAGAAACAGAGCGGCAAAAGATATTCTTTAATAGGGAGGCTTTTCGGGCGGATCTAAGAGAGAGGACAGAAACAGTCAGAAATGCAGACCAAATAAGCGCCAAGGAATTTATGACAGTACTGGACTCGGCATACAAAAAGAGCTGTATAACTCGCAATAGATTAAGAAACATACAAGTACCATACTGGTGGAGCGCAGAAATAGAAGAGAAGCGACGAGAATGCATAACTTCCAGGCGAATACTTACACGCCAAAGAGTGCAGATACCTCCAAATGAACCAGGTGGGCAGGAATTACGAGAAAGATACAAAACTAAACGAAAGGAACTTAGAAAACTTATAAGCACGGCGAAAGTAAAGCATTGGAAAGATCTTTGCAAAGAACTAGACAATAACCTATGGGGAAATGGATATAAAATAGCTGTAAAACATCTCAAAAACCCATCCACCCCCTATAATATATCACGAGAGAGAAAACTGGAAATTGTGGCAGATTTGTTCCCCTCCAAAGATGATAAATGGGACCGTGGAAGGGTGGTCCGAGGCGTAGAGAACTTCACCAGAGAAGAGCTAGTTGCTGCAGGAAAACGAATAAAAAACGGAAAAGCGGCAGGTCCAGATAATATCCCACCTGAAGCTGTCAAAGAAATGATAGATACTGTGCCAGATTTTCTTCTGGCAACTCTTAATCGACTACTCCAGGAACAAGAGTTTCCAGGAATATGGAAGATTGCAAGGGTATGTCTACTGCTAAAAAGTGGAAAACAAATGGAAAGTACATCTGCCTTTAGACCCATCTGTCTTCTCGACACCATGGGCAAACTGTTCGAAATCCTCATAAGGGAACGACTGGAAAAAGAGCTAGAAGAAAAAGGAGGACTATCCGATGACCAATTCGGATTCAGGAAAAAAAGATCCACAGTCCAAGCTGTAGAGTCTGTAGTTAATGTAGCCAGACAAGCGACAGAAAAATGGTGCGCCCTAATAACGCTGGACATTAAAAATGCCTTTAATACAGCAACGTGGAGCTACATTATCCAGGAACTCAAAAGAAGGAATATCTCGCAATATATTATAAATATAATAGAGAGCTATTTCACAGACCGAAAACTGAAGATTGCGGGCGTGGAAAAAAGTATGTCAGCAGGAGTCCCCCAAGGATCAGTACTTGGACCAATTCTATGGAACATCCTCTACGATGGCCTCTTGAGACAAAATCTAGGAGATAACATCAGAAAGATATGTTTCGCGGACGATTTAGGTATTTTGGTAAAAGCAGAGGACGACGAATTTCTCATCCTCAGGGTAAACGAGGCGCTAAAGAGAATAGATAGATGGCTTCAAAAACATGAATTGGAACTGGCTCCAGAGAAAACAGAGGCAGTTATTCTTAAGGGCGGGAGAAACAGAGCACATATTACCTTTGAAATAAGGCGAGTAATAATAACACCGAGACAAACACTTCGATATCTGGGAATAGTTTTAAGCACATATGGAACCTACACAGAACATTTAAATAAGAGCATTGAAAAAGCAGAGAAGAGACTGGCAGCACTGTCCCAATTGATGCCTAATATAGGTGGCCCAAGTAGCTGTAAAAGAAGGGTCCTGAGTGGAGTACTTCATTCGATACTCCTATATGGAGCGCCGGTGTGGTATGAGACCATGAACGTTAAAAGACAACTAGGAAAAATGACGCGAATACAGAGAAGAATTCTTATAAGGGTCGCGAGCTCATACCGCACTGCATCCACGATAGCCCTTCAGGTGATCACAGGAATCACACCAATACACCTGCAAGTAGCTGAACGAAGACGTATATACACGGCAGAAGGGGAAAAATCTACCATCAAGAAAGCTGAAAGACAAAGAACACTAGATACGTGGCAAGAGGAATGGGACAATAATGAAACGAAAGCACAATGGACCAAAAGAATAATACCAAATATACAGCCATGGATGGAATGCCAACACAGGAACATAGATTACTATACCACCCAATTTCTGACAGGACATGGATCATTCCAAAGCTACCTTAGTAGAATTGGAGCAGCGGAAAATGGAAACTGTATATATTGTGGAGATGAAGATACCCCAGAGCACACAGTATTTGTGTGTCCAAGATGGACGATATACAGACAAGAAACTTACCTGATCTTGGGCCTAGAGCTAAACCTAAACAATTTGGTGGCAAATATGCTACACAGTGAAGAGAGGTGGCGGATCATACAGCATTTCCTTAGATGTGTAATGGAAAAAAAAGAAAAGGAAAGAAATGAAAGGCAAAGAGAAAATAGGAACCCATAAATACGACAAGTAAGACGTAAAACGGAAAACAGATTAAACAAGAGACCACCCAGCAGTTTGAAGTATGCTAAACCAGCAGTTCCGAGGTGCTTGGGTGCGAGGAAAGAGAGGGAAGGGTTTAGTCGGTAGGCATGCTCCTGACAGGGCATGAATCCGACACTCTGCAGGCACATAAGATCCACTCGCCTGCAGGTCTTGTGAAGATTCCTAATCCTCCATAAAAAAAAAAAAAAAAAAAAACTACTACTAGTTTTGTAACTTTAATGTATACACTGAGAAAAATTTCTTTCTGGTGGCAATTAAGCGATTTTTAATATTTCTAGTATTGGTTTTTTAATTGGATAAATAAGATTATAGTTCACTACACTAAATTACTCTTGACATAATTTTGTAAAATATTTTTGATTAATTCGGGCAACTAAAAAATCGAATTGGAATATATATGGTTAAATTAACAAAAGTTTAATGCAATCAATTACAGTTTACTAATATTATTTACTTTCAATTTTCTTAATAAATATTTTATTCAAGGAATTTAGATATTTGTTAGCATAGTATGCTATAAGAAATCTACAGATTATAATTTAATACTGCAAATAAAACAGATATTCCAAAATTAATTTATTTTGCCAGAGTTCCGCGAACTAAATTTTTCTATAGGCAAGTTAGTTGGTGATTCCCAGAATTACGGCTCGAGTTTCAACGTGAAGACGACCGCGACGCGAATCATTTAATTCGAAGCGCGCGGGTTGGTGTCGGGTGTCGGTATTTTCTTTTGTTTGTCTTCAAGTGGTCCAATTATAATAATATAGTTATGGAGGAAATATTAAAAACCTGGCGGTTACCCATGTTAGTACCTCTGTTTGTCGGTAAGTCATCAATTATTATACCTACCATTTTATTATCTAATATTTTAGTTGTTATCTACTAGGTATATGGTTCTAGAATTGCCGCGCCGCGCCGGGAAGATGGCGTACATTATTATATGTATGTGTTGCGAATTGCGCTACGAAAATCCAACAATTTGACTAAATTTTTCAATGCGCACGCTGTATAACCGTACAAATTTTTCTACAAATAACATTTATTAATGCATTTATAAATATTCAATGGAATTTAAACCAAATTATTTTTAATAAGTTCCTAAGTAGTTTGAGAAATCCTGTCTTAAATAATTGTATATAAAATATGGCTGATAAAATAAATATCGTATAATTGTTTTAAACATGACGATTATTTAAAATTTAATTTTTTAACCAATTAATCAGAAAATTGTAAAAATAAAATAAATATGCACATAGTAATTTAAGTAAGTGCATTATACAGGGTGTTTCACGGTAAATGGAACGTTAGAGGATTATAGAAAACGGGTCAATATCTCGGAAACTATTAAGTAAATATACTATAAGAATATGCATTTTTATTAAAAAATAAATATAATTTTCCGTATAAAATCGTAAATCCAATCTCGGAGCAGAAAATATTGTTTTAATCAAAATTGTTTCAAGTGAACCTATATTGAAATTTTTCTTTTGTAACCTACTAAAAATATCACAACTTTTTTGTATTTACGTTTTTTCCCCACCTTGTCAAATTAAGGGTGGGGAAGGGGTAAACGTTGGTTTGAAAAAAAGTCAATAACTTTTTTTTGGAGTAACCGATTTCAAATAACTTTTTATAATTTTTAAGCACTTTTATGGGCGCTCTACTAGAATAATAACATTTTGAGTTCAGTTATTTTTCGTGTCAGTAGGTGGCGCTTTATGACAAGGTCGCAGATTTTTATGATTTTCTCGAAAATTTGAAATGGTATTTTTATTTTTCTCTAGGAAGAAAAGCATCAAAATATTACAGTTACTGGTGAAAACCGCTGTCCGAAATGTTTATTCCTTATACAGTATCCGGCAAGAAGTTGGACCCATATGGGAAACTTTTTTATTATTAATTTTACGAAAAACACATACATATTCTTCATAAAAAGTTCCGCTTGGTCTAAAACCTATGCAACTATCAAATAATATTAAATTTTTCCAGGCGTATACGAGGTTTGTCAAAAATAAAGATTATTTCTAAAACATATTGTTTTATTTCTTACAATCTGATAGAATTGCGCCAATAAAATAATATTATTCTCAAATGCATGCAATAGTTGACTAAATAAAATCAACATATTGTTACAATTATCAATTAGTTTTAAAAAATATCTTGAGGGTTTAAAATGATTCTCTAAATAATTGTTACAATTAAATTAACTTATTTTAGCACAATAATACATTATATATAAAACATATTGTTCTATTTCTTACAATCTGATATAATTGCGCCAATAAAATTATATTATTTTTGGAATAACGCATTACTTTTGAGCAAAATTGATTTCGTTTTTGCAAACTATAGTGTAGTTGCCACAAGAATATTAAAATCTGTTCAAAATAAAATATAATTACCACAAAGAATTATTATTCATTACATGAATTAAATCGTCATTGTGAAAACAAAATTTTAATTTTGCTAAATATGCACTATCCAAAAATCAAATAAATGATAATTTACGCAATTTAATTTCTATTAAAAATTTTTGTTATAGTTGTGGATCAATTAAACCTTTATTGAAATTCCAATTAAATTATGTAATTCTTTGAATTCGGTGATTTAGTTGCTCGTTACCAACTCGATTATTTAGTTGGATGAAATATATCTGGGTATTGGGAATTAATCATTTTTCTCAGTGTACGTATTATTTGTTAGTAAGTAACTACTTTATTGAAGAAAAAAGGAAAGTCAAGCATTGGGTGGTAAAATAGAATCAAACTGTTAGGCGTTGCTGATCAATCTTTTTTTTGATAAAAGTTTGTATATGAAAATAAACTAATTCTCACATTATCAGATTTTAGTTATTAGGATATACATACAGTGTGTCCTCAAATCGATGCATGAACAGGTGAAACTAACTGACATTTTTACATACAACCTTTAAAACATATGTAATGTACAAGTTAGTTTTATACAAAACGAAAGTCATGTAATCTAAGAAGGATGTTGTTTTTTTACTAAAACTTATAATTAACTATAAAATATACAAAAATATATTTCGCAATAATGTAATTAAGAACACAAAATTTGAATAATTTTAGGTGAATGTCCTGCTTAAACCCGCATATATACCTAACTACCATGGAAACAATAATTTTTCCAATAATGGCATCCTTAGAAGTTATCTCACATTACCTTACCTGCGAAACGGTAATTCCGGATTAATAATTTTCCACAAATAATCTGACACAAGCGCACCATTTTGTTAAGTGCTTATAACAATAAAATACAAAATCCTTTACAAAAAACACAAAACTTCACAGAACCTTTTCAAATACGAGTATTCCGATGACCAACTACGACATCGCAAAAACAAATACTCTGATTTCGCACAGAAAAGGAGAAGAGTGTGTCCGATTGCTACAGCTGTTTTTGTCGCTACGTACGAATGGCCGACGCGTGAAAAAGGAAAGCGAGGTTGCCGCTATTATTCTAGATTTTGTCACCAGGGAACTAAAATAAGTACGTACTAAATACAAATACCTAAAATACCTCATACTTATTTTATTTAAACCAACAAAACAAAAATTTGTTCTACCGATAGTATCTTATTAACACTTTTTTAACGTTTTTTATCTGAATTATACTTGTAAAATGGGCATTTTATCAATTTTATGAATCTAATTCGTGACTTAACAGAGGGTTTGATAACTTTTGATGTACGTGTTAAATATAAAGAACCATACGTGGACCATACTGCTTACTAGACAAAGTGTGAACGCTGGAATGTTCGATTTCTTTAAAACGTATACAATGTAGCCTGTTCTATGAGAAGCGAAATGTTATTATTTGTTACTTTATAGTTTTATTTAACTATTAGCTTCAAGTGAGTTGTCTTTTAAACACGTAACAGGTTAATAATGTGCTTATTAGGTATTATCAATTTTTTTGGATAATATTTATGACTCTTGGGGAGGCAAATGACCCTTCGCGCTTCCCCCCCACCCCCCGTTCCTAGCTACACCGGTGAAGATAATACTAATACTAGTACAACATACTGATATTTAAAAAAATTGGTATTCGTACTACATTTAAGAGTTTTTTAACACGCTTTTATTAGCTTCACCTGTATGTTTGTTTGTAACCGACTTCTATGAACCCGATTTTGACCCACTTTAAACGGTTAGATTTAATTTAAGTTTTGTAGACTTATCAAGAACCGCTGACAATACAATAATTTGATAAGTTTATCTCATTATCCTAATCAGGCTCGCCGAAATTAAATCATTTCTTTACAGATCCTCTATGTGAGAGAGATAGAGCTCACCGTATGCGCATACGTACTATCTACCTACTTTCCGGCTCGAGTACTCGGCTTAATAGTGTTGGTACATTCTTTCGTTATCAGTTGGTCCGTTGGCCAAGCGGGTTTGTTAGGGTTTGTTCGGGTTTGTGGATCCAATGCTTTGAATCTATAGCCATTTAAAAAAAATGGATTCACTGCTTTAAATCTAGCCCAAAAAGTCATTGTTAAATTAGTGACAGTATTCCATCTCTACGCGGGACCTCTCTATGACTACCTCTACTAAAAAAAAAAAAAAAATTCTTAACAATAACTTAAACTAAAAAATGAAAAATAAATATAGATTTTAAAAACTAAAAAACACGCTTTAATAATTAATCAAACTAAAAAGCGGAAAATAAATGCAGTTTAAAATAATTCTTGAAATTCCTAATATAGGCAGAAAATAATAATGAATTTATTGCATTCCATGACAATGCAAGGTCTTCGGTATCGATAGTTACACTTGGATCACCCTATCACTAATAATATAAAACCAATAAATAAAATATTCATTCTTTTATCGTTTACTTACGAGTCCCACGTAGTTTTCTATTATTTATTAAAATCCGCTTAACGACGTGAATTTCCCGCTGTCCAAAAGCTAAGAAAAGTGCGTGTCCAGTAAATTCCATTTATTGGAATTTTATTGAAGTCGGTTATCGATATTGTCACGTCAGTTTCATTCGATTGGCGATTAAACAGTAAATGGTTAAGAAATTGAGTAAGTTTTAAGCCTGATTATTACACACAAAAAAATCTAGTATCCAGTTGAACCTAAAAGTTTCAAACTGAAACTATCATATACATGAATAGGAGCAATGCTAAAGTAAAATTAAATAGAAAATACCTTAGCATCAAAATATAGTTTTAAATTAATACTACATTATTTTAACTTGACTCTACTTTAGTTTTAGGGTAAGAAAAATAAATGATCAACCTATCAATAATTTTAGTTGCAGATATAGTATACGTTAATATTGGTTTGATTCAAAGTATTCTAAGAATAAATATTCGTTATTTTCGTTTTGAGTATGAGTTATTATTAAATTGAATATACGAAGTTGCATTTGAGCACATATATTTTATTTGTATCTTCAATTTGTGACTATCCTACATTCTCAGCGAAACTAGACAAATCAATTTATTATCATCTTAAAACTAGTTTATTATTAGATAGAGTAAAATTTAAAATCATGTAGTTTTGAAACAGATAGATCTGAAAGGACTATATTATTAAGGTCAGATAGGATAAGCTCACCGCAGTCAATAGAATTGTACAATGTCAAGTTAAAATGTCTTTGTGACATAGGTAACAAATACTATTGTGATATTACCTTAGGTAGTATCTGATCTGAATATAGCCCTAACAGATAACTGATAAATAAAACCACTTTTTATTGCTTTTGGTTTTATTTAAAAAAAAACAGGTAATAAAAAACCATAACTATAACGAATATAAAATTTCCTCCATCACACTATTACACAAAACGCGCAAAATAGAACACACACTACCAGCATCGGTGAGCATCGACGCGCGACCTCTGCGTGGATGTTAAATAACGACTAAAGTAAACGTATTTCGGTCATTTCCTCGCAAAACAAGAGGTCACGTGATGCAAATAGCATCAAAGAAATAATAAGGGTTTAGATTTTACTCAAGTTAAGCATAGAGACTGTCTTTGTGCTCGCTGTGAGAATACAAATTTATTCTTATTTTTAAACCCATCATAGTATATTTCACTTTGACCACAATACTTATTTTTAAAACAAGTATAAGATTATCTTGTTATGATGATGATGTAATCTCTTTATGAACATAATTTTGATTAACTTGATGATATAATTTAAAACCAGTAGTAGTTTAAAAATGAATATATTTTAGTCACGAAATAAAGCAAGTTAGTTTCAAAATAAGGCTATTTGTTTGAGCATTACTATAAGCTTGTTTTGAGAGTAGTTTTTTTTGTGTGTATGCTTTCATTGTTATTGAGGAAATTGGACTTTATTAAGAAGTAAGACTTTATAAACGATGCATTTGTTAAAGAGGGAAAAAATGTCTTATGCCAAAAAAGAGCAACTTAAGCATTAATTGAATGTTTATTCTTGAAATTTGATTGAAAGAGTTTAGTAAAATTCTGTAAACAATTATATACTTAACATTAATTGAATGTTTATTCTTGAAATTTGATTGAAAGAGTTTAGTGAAATTCTGTAAACAATTATATATGGAGATTAAAGTTGAATGGCCTATTAGAAGATTTTGCAAACGAGTAGGTAAAGCTATCATTTTTAAAATTTGATAGCAGGCATAATTGATTTTAAACCTTAAAAGTAGAATACCCCGTATATTTTAGCTTTTTCGGATACCTTTTTAAACCTTAGTAGCTTTTGTTAATAATAATACATACAATCTCCAACCATTTTTGAGATATTTTGAATTATAAAATTATTATGTATTATTATGTAAAAACATACCGAAAAGAAAGTTCAATGACTTTAGAAGTTATAAATCTAAACCAAATTTTGATTTAAACTAAAATATAATTCTCTCATTCCATAACATACGATTTAAGTTTTTTATACAGGAGGTTTTTAACATTGTGCCAATCCAGCCATATAGATTACTGTGTTTTATCTTCCTAGCATGTAGAGAATCACATTCCCTATCTCAATGTCTTATAAGATGTCAATATGCATATTTTTAGTCGTTTTGCCTGCATGTCTCTAATACAATATCGTATTATATATTTAAAAAATACATATTATTGACACTTTATTATATGTTCTAAATGTGCACCTCCTCGTTCAAGACAGACTTCATAACGATGTTCTAAGTTTCTGGTCATGTTATTGAATAAGGGTTGTCTCAGAGCTGCGAAGAAGACTCTAACGGCATCCTTTAATTCATCGATGGTTTGTGGTGCCTGTTTGAAAACGGCATTTTTAGCCATGCCCCAAATGTATGCGTCTGGAGGTGTGAGGTCTGGAGAAAGGATAAGGGAAGTCAGTAAATCGTGAAATGAATTTGCTTGGAAAATGTTCTTGAAGAAATTGACGAATTGCGGCAGCAGTATGGCAAGTTGCCCCGTCCTGCTGAAAAAATTGGTTTCGAAATGCCAAGTTACGTGCACGACAGAATTGACGTAGATCAGGGATAAATCGTGTTAAAATGTGTCTGTACCTCTGTTGATTAAGTGTGACTTGCCTACCATTCTCTTCGATGAAGTACGGACCAATGATTCCGTGTCCGGACACAGCACACCAGACATTCACTTTTGCACTATGTAAAGGAACCTCTTGAACCTCATCGGGTCTGGCAAAGCCCAGAAATCGATTTGTGCGACGATTCACATAGCCTGACAAGTGAAAGTGTGCTTCGTCTGAAAACCAAACATTTTTCAAAAATTCAGGATTTTCATACTGAGCGAGAATTCTGGCGCAATATTCCACTCTACTGCGATAATCCCGAGGATGTAGTTGTTGATGTACCTGAATCACATACGAAAATGCACCCAGCTCCTTCAGGATTCTTTGAAAGGAAGTTCTTTTTAAATCAAGTTGTAACGCTGTCCTTGCCTGGCTGGCTTTCGGATTTTGTAAGATTTGCTCAAAAACACGTTCATGGTTATTGTTGTTGTTAACTGTCCTGGGACGCCCCGAGTTTCCTTTTCGTTGGCACAATACACTACCCGTATTTCTGAACTTTTCAATAACCTTCAAAATTACAGCATTACTTGGAGAACGTTTATTAAACCGTTGTGTGAATTGATCAGACACGTATAGCAAACTTGCACCATTATGTCGGCCCATTCCGTATGAGCGAAAATAATGCTCTACCAGAAACACTTTCTCCTCTGTACTTAACACCATTTTTAACAATTAGGCCCTACTAATTACTTGTTTGAGGTTTACTTGACAGGTCTATATTAGCTAACTTGAGTGTGACAGCGCACGCATAAAAACACCGCCAACTTAGTTTCAGTACTGTTTATTTCGGGCATATCTGTATTAGTACCTACCTAGAGTTAACTTTTTCTAAAAACAAAGTGTTTCGACAGTCGACATCCTCATGTGACATTAACAGTTGATACTGATTTTTCCCAAAAAGTTCCCAGTTCAGTAGTGGGCAGTAGCAAGCTCGCGCGTCAGGTTTCAAAAACTAAATTTTCTTTGTGTTTATTATTTAGGTTGAACGGTTTGAACGGTGAGTAGAATAAACCAGTTTAGGTTAATTAACTCTCCTATTTCCAATTTCAAAAATTTCATTTATCATCATTTGCTATTAAAAATTTAATAGTATTTGTTTTTAAATATTTTAATTACGGTTCTTTAGGTTGCCAAACCACGCTCTCAGTAGGAACTAATCCAGCTGTTTGTAATTAGAAATACACGGCATTTTGGCGGCTTTGTTTTACGCCGCGAACGGAAATTATATTATGGCAACGCAGCATTGAACGCGAAACATGCGCAGGCGCATCGCTTACCGCTTGATTTGCTCGTAGCTTCAATAGTTGACTGGCGAAACCATATATTTGCAAGCCATTATGTCAATAAACCATTAAGAGCCCGTATAAGTTTAAAATATTATTATGGTGAATGCGTTGGTCCTGCCTTTGTCGCCAGCATCTTAACGTAAAATAGATCAGACTTAAACAGAATGCCATAAAGGTGACTTAGCCACAATGCGGCGTGTTCTTAGAGAAATTTGATTTTACCCAGGAATTTAATGAATATATATTTTTTTATTTTTTAAATTTTCTATCTTTGTATCACATAGTGTAATAAGGAAACATTTCGCTCAAATTGTCAAAAAGGAACAGCTTTCTGCATTAAAGATAGGGGAGACCGGGGAACATTGGTACGCTTTTTATATTTTTGGTTATTAGTTTCAACGTAATGAATATTAAAATATGCCTTATGAAGAAATTACTATGTAAGCATTTTTTAAATTACCTTGTGGCTTAACTTATGCCAAATAATGAAACATTTTTAAAATATTAAGCTTTATTGTTTTTTTAATTTTTGTACCAATGTGCCCCGGTAGCGGGGCACATTGGTACATCTCTGGGGTACATTTGTACACTCTTTATAATTATGTGTTCTAGCCAGTTTTAAATTAATTTCAGGGAATAATAACAGAGTATATGTTTTACAAATTTTTATTGAAATACAGAAAATCAGATTTTTTAGAAAGTCATAATACTTAGTTACATTTTTGGCATATTATTGAATATACTCAGTTAGATTAACTGAAAAAGTTAGGGAAGCTTGCAAGCGGGCAGTGCCTTTAAATTTCTTTGGGAACGGCAATTTCATAACAATATCGTCAAGGTCAACTGAAGAAATATCTGGTGCTTGAGGATATATAAATTTTCCTTTTTTAGCCCTTGAATGGCTGCAGTTCTATATGACAATTTTTTGCTTAACACATCATTTACGGCCTTGGCTATGTTTTCTTCCGAGATGAGATGTCTCTCCGTTTTTTTTTTGCGATTTCGTACCATTTTTATAGTGCTGAAATAAAAATAAAAAAATGGAAAAATGAATAAAATCAATACGGGGAACATTGGTACGGTGTACCAATGTACCCTGAATCTATATGTACTAAAGTGCCCCAGATAGAAACAGAAAACAAAACTTTAATTTGCGTCAAAGAGGTTAGGATTTTCCACGACATTTTCAGGTGAAAATGTCAGTAAAACTACCACAATAAATGGGCAATTATTCAAACAACTTACCTTTAAATTTAATATGAGATTTATTCACAATATGCAGTCACCAAAAATTTATTTTAACACCTCTCAAATCACAAATTATCTTTACCTATTCTATTCTTGATAGAAGCCAGTTAAAAATTACTGGAGATAACAGCAACGGTAGTGACATCTATATCAGGATGGTTTAACCAATCTGTGTTGACAACTGGCGGGAAAATTAAAATCGTACCAATGTGCCCCGCGTACCAATGTTCCCCGGTCTCCCCTAATACATTTTTGTGCAGTGGCGGCGGCAAAAATTATTAAAATAAGAAAGAACGGGACAAAGTGGGCAAAGAGAACCCAGTTTTCTCATATTAACCTATTGAAAGATACGAAACTTGAACCAAGAGATTGGTTTATCTATTTACGAATGGATTACGAAACCTATTGTACTATTTTAAAATTAGTAACCTCTCCGTATCATTAAATAAGATACGCAATTAAGACTGGCTATGACCGACTCTTGACAGCTGTTATTTTGACAGTTTGAGCGATATGTTTCTAATCACAGTTCGCAGGTGATTTTTAAAAAAGTACCTATATCTATATATACTTTATTTACCCCGAAGCAAACATTCCCGATTTCCTCGACAAACTTTAATTTAAATGCCACTTACCATCACCTACGTGGCAACAACTGGTCAACTGCAAATATGGCCACTGGCACGTGGCAGTGACACGCAGACCGACAAAAAAGCGAGTGGTCGGGAATTTCTGCTCTCAAGTCTCGAAAAAGTTTGATAGAACGTTTTTTTTTAGTGCGTATGGTATTTACGTTAAGTAAGTTGTTTGTTGCCCTTGGTTGAGGATTGAGTTAAACGTGTAGGTGTGCCGTGACAGGTAAAAATGTATAAGAAAATTCCCGAATTCGAAAAATGAAAACAGAATTCCGTGAACGTGTCGCCGACATTCGATGTTTTAACGAACCGAAAGGAGACATTCGGATTGAACGTTACTAAAATATTTAGTTCGGAAAGAAAACGAACGTGTGAGTGACATAGAATACTTGAATATTTTTTGTGTATTCGGAAAACGAATGTGTGCCTTAACAGTCAATTCGTTTTGGACAGTCGGTAAATGATTTGAATACATACCAGTTATGGCAAAAGTCTAAAAATCTCCAAAATCAGACCAAGAGCTTAGTAATATTACAGCTCACTTCAGCTCCATACCAATTGCAAGTTATCTTCAATTGAATTAAGAGCACCACAAAACCATTGTAAAAAAATAAGAGTAGACGTTAGCACTGAAATCCAGGCAAAAGCTTTCTTAGTGACAAGTATTGACTTTTTCTGTTGGTTGATGAGTACCCTAGAAAACGGGCCGTAATTGGTAAACCCTAAAAAAAAACTACTTTTAACGCGTACCCAGTTAAAACAAATAACTCGCTTGTTAACAGACCATTGTGACTCCAAAAAACACCGTCAACGAATTGGAACTTACAATTAATACAGTGAATGCAAACTTTGCGGTAAAGAGGACGAAAGCGCTGCTCATGGCATATACAGCTGCAAAGCACTAACCCGCAAAAGATTTAAAATATTCGGGGCTATTCAACGCCGCGACAACCTACCTCATGACAAACTTGGTAGAAAACTATTGGACCTTATAGAAGGAACATATTTTCTAACATGACTGGGGCGCACAATAAGCCCCAAGGCTTATTGCACACTTACACGGCGACCGTCCTAACGGCACCGTTTACGCGATTTTCCACGTTCGTGTTATCCTTGCACACATGCACGATTTTCGTCAGTTTGATTCTATAGTGGTTCGAGTATCGAGTAAATGAAGAAAGGCACTTATATATATTGTGATAGGATTGATCTGGTATATACCTAATTACTAGTTAATTACAAATGCGGTAGTGTTCTGACTATAGTAAACATTATTCATTATCACTGGTAGCGTTTCTGACCGAGAATACCAGATATGTGCCTTTCACATAAGGGTAGAATTACTAGTATAAATAACTAAGACAATTTTATAACAAGAGCACTCTTGGCGATAATGGAGTTCTTCATGATAACGTTGACGTCGTTTTGTTCTGTTAGTTGTATCTACTGTTAATACCAAACGACTTACCCATACCCATGTCGACCAGTTCAGCAATATCCAGGTGATGATGTTAACAATAACGACGCAGCGACGTGTCTTTATGGTACTGGAGCGAACTGTTCAACCTTTGTTAATGAAACCCTTTATATTGATTGTTACAATAAAACAACACCAAGTTTAAACAACAACTTATAAATCTATTAACAAACATGACAAAGAAAGGTAGAAAGAAAAGTTACTGAACAAGAAAAGATACTATAAAACTAATACAAAATATGTATTATGCTAACTGATAAAGAGAAATTGCTCTATTTAAATGCGTTTACTGTACGATTCAGAAAATTACCCATTTGCTGTTTAAAACCCTGTAAACAGATAAAATTACTATTTTTAATTTAATACAACCCTGTAATTTAATCACCCAAAGATTAATTATTTATGATAATCCCCAAAACTGAAAAGTCTTATAAAAACACTAAAACCCTGAAACTTATAGGTAAAAACAACAATCATACTTAGACCAACAATTATTTAACTTTACACTTTTAAGAAACAAAGGATTCACTACACAAGAGGTACATCAAAAATATAAATGTGTCCGAAAATATGTACTCTTAAAACCCGCCCGATTACACCCGAAAATAGCACCTTTGGTACTTGGTCAACCGAACCCGATAACAGAAACTTAGGAACTGAATTGTGAATCTTCTTGATTAACCATCTAACTTCTAATCACACCCCCTTAAATTATGCTACTTAAATATTTATACAGGGTCCTGCACCTTACCTCCCGTCTTCTATAGCTCACTTAGTAATTAAGTTAGAATTTTTATATTTTGCAGACGTTAGCTGTATCTTAGGGCACATTTCAGGAAAATATTTTTTTTCCTACAGTGTGATGTCATAAGGGTGTATTTTCTTAAATTACATGCCATATATTTTCTTACATTTTTGGGTGCCTCCTATAGTTACCTACATACCCCTAAAATTTTATTAAAATTGATTTAGTATTATAGACGAAAAAAATAAAAACTAAAAAATATCAGTTTTGCGCCACTGGTATTAAAAATAAATAAAAAATAAAAATAATGCCTCGTTAGTAAATTTATACACAGGTACTTATTAAATAAGGTATAACAATATCGTTAACCAAGTTTGGTTAACACGAATTGTACAGGGTGTCCAAAGTTAAGTGTCAAACTTTGCAAACTTTAAAGCAATTTATTTTTCTTATTTCAAATGGGAACCCCTGTATATTTTTATGTCATTCGTTGCAGAATTAAAAATCAAACATTTTTTTTAAATTGCAACCCTATCGCAATTTCTAACGCATCAAGAGATATTTACAGAAAACTAATTTTATCAACTATTCCAGCAGTCATTATTATGAATAAATATCTAAGGTGCCTTTGAAAAACAATTTATTGGTAATAAAGTTTATTAAAGTCACCATAGACCATTTTGACTTTAGTAATCTAAAAGTTTCAAATATTTTGTTAAACTGTTAGTAATTATTAACTGGAAATGATAATCGTGAATATGGTTATCCTTGAAAATTCGTTGAACTGTTCTTTCGATTACATCTATGGCATCAGCGACTGCTTGTTGAGTAACTGAAGGATTTTCTATAACAGATAATAGCACAGCCAATTGATTTTGTTTTCTCACTGGTTTTGGGTAGTTTACATTTCCCGTTTGTACAAACCTCTCTAATATGTTTTGCAGGCTCCTTTTGTCTGGATGTCGTCGTTCCGGATAACACTGTGCGTAAACTCGGCTTGCCAAAAAAGAGTTCTTTTCGCATGCTCCTAATATAAAAATCATATCTACGAGCTCTTCTGGGTTGTAGTCCATCACAAAAAACAATATAAGGTAATTATAACAGCTTAAATAATTACTAACAATTTAACAGTATTTAAACTTTTAGATTACTAAAGTCAAAATGGTCTCTGGTCACTTTAATACACTTTAATACAAATAAATTGTTTTTCAAAGCCACCTTCGATAGTTATTCATAATAATGACTGTTGGAATAGTTGATAAAATTAGTTTTCTGTAAATAAGTCTTAATGCGTTAGAAATTTCGATAGGGTTGCAATTAGGAAAAAAGTTTGATTTTTAATTCTGCATCGAATGACATAAAAATATACAGGGGTTACCATTTGAAATAAGAAAAATAAATTGCTTTAAAGTTTGCAAAGTTTGACACTTAACTTTGGACACCCTGTACAATTCGTGTTAACCAAACTTGGTTAACGAAATTGTTATACCTTATTTAATAAGTACCTTTGTATAAATTTACTAACGAGGCATTATTTTTATTTTTTATTTATTTTTAATACCAGTGGCGCAAAACTGATATTTTTTAGTTTTTATTTTTTTTTCGTCTATAATAATGAATCAATTTTAATAAAATTTTAGGGGTATGTAGGTAACTATAGGAGGCACCCAAAAATGTAAGAAAATATATAACATATAATTTAAAAAAATACACCCTTATGACGTCACACTTTTTTGGAACACCCTGTAGGAAAAAAAATATTTTCCTGAAATGTGCCCTAAGATACAGATAAGGTCTGCAAAATATGAAAATTCTAACTTAATTACTAAGTGAGCTATAGAAGACGGGAGGTGAGGTGCAGGACCCTGTATATTCCACCCTATAGAACGTACTAAAATCAGTATCATTCCTCGGTACCACGTCTTACAGGGTTAATGGTTTATTCTATGGAACCAATCAGAGGTCATTTCTCTAAAACTCTGCATTAAGGTTATAAAACAGGGCCGTCCCAACGTATGTAAACAATACATAGTATACTTATAAAATAACCGTAAAAACGGTCTTACAAATAACATTCCTAAATAACCTTAAATTTAAAGTACAGCAATCAGATTTACTTAAAAAAAAACCTTTTAAGCTAATACACAGGGAAAATAAAGAATAAATCTGATTTGACTTTCACATAGGTACATGGAACGGTCAAAATACAAATCCGGGTTGCTACCTATATTTTCCATTTTTTTCTCAATATATGGTTCATATTATCTCATTATAATGGACCACCTACGGAGATCCCCCCATTTATTATTCCCATCTGTTTTAGATTTTAGTAAGTTTATGTTAAATTGACAATACGTGGTGTACTAAAGATGCTAGATAATATTTATTAATATGGTTGAGTTTTTGCTAACAGCCCGCTTTTAGGATATAGAAAAATAAACTTTATGACATAACGATTGTTTTGTATAACTTGGGCATTGGTTATTTGTTTAAGAAAACCCGTTGATTTAAAATAGTTGGCTAAGTTTGGTTTTATTATCATATTTATTTTTGGAACAAAGCTTTTAGAGCCCTTCCTTGAATTTTAAAAGGAAACATCTTGAGAACGCACTTTTAATAAAAATAATTTAAAATAAAAAGATAGATTTTTGCGTTCTATTACATTATAGAACTTTTTGTGTCTCAAATAACCGGCCTTGCTTCCACCAAAGATATAAGCATATCCATATCTATATCTACTGCCATTGCGAAAAATATGATTATGATAAAATATACTAAATAAAACAATGTTTCCGCCAATGAACCAAGACAATGTCGTAAGCACGGTACATGTACAAGCACCAATTAAATCTCTACTGAGCATGTCTCTCCGTCAACACGGTAAAGGTCGCAGTGAATTATCGTGGGGGCTTACGGTGACATTGCGGTGGAACGGAACCGTGTACACGGTGTCGGTGAGTGTGAAAGGTCACATATGCTGCCTAATCCCTTAACCCTATAAACGGTGCCGTTAGGACGGTGGCCGACGGTGTAGTGTAAGAAGGTTGGGCCACACACCCGACATTATTTGACGTTTAGTTTCAATGATTGACAAAACGTCGGATTTAAATTAATGATTATCATTACATTTTAAATAAAGCTTCATAAAATATTTGTAATAAAAGTATAAATAATTTAGTTATATCCAAAAACGTTGTCGATAATTAAACCAAATTAACCATATTTTATTACTAAAGTCTCCCTAATAATAAATTATGATGGCATTACGATGTTAAAAAAATATCAAATGCCGGACCTGACCCACTGTCCCCAGCTGCAATCGCTAGTAATGATTCAATGGAAATATTCATAGACGTTTGTGGCTATCGTAAATTTATTCGGAAATATATAATTTACAACATATCGATTAGTTGATCGTTAATAAACGAGCGAAATACATTAATAACTTTTGTCTGACTCTTATAATAATTGTATAAATAACACTGAATCAGTAGTCTGAGCATGCTCTTAACTTAAACCATATTTTTTTAACTCAAATGTAATATTATATATAACAATTTTGTGTATTTAGTTACTTTGTTAGTTTTTGTTTATTGAGGTAGTTTAGTGATGGATTATTCTTTTTTTGTGGTTTAACTTTATGAAACAAATGACATGAAAGTAATTTGTTTTATTTACTATACCTACTACAAACAATAAAGGTAGTATTACTAAACCGATAATTTTCCTTTCATAAAAATACTTAAGAGCATTGGCTACGATTTATGCCTGATGATTCTCTAATATTTTTGAAAACTGTATATTAAAAATAGGTGGAGGCGTTTTGTTCTGTACTAAGTTTTACACAATACATAACTTCATTAATCATTATGATTTCGTATTATCTATGCGTGCAACAAGTGAAGAACTTAGGGGATGAGTTATTTTTTAAATAATGTAGGTGTCAGATATCTTTCAAACCACACATCAGATAACAGATAATTGTAACAAGATAAAGGATGATCCGCACCTATGCATTTTCACCCTGCATCAAAATTGCATGCAATTTGATATTCACATTTATGCATTTCAGTGTCAGTGAAAGTTGCAGTCACGCTTGAAATAGAAAAAGTTCTAATTATTCCCCCCCAATCAATTTTGTCAAAATTCCCTAAAAACTTTCGTCGGTGAAATTGATTTATAAATATAATTTTACTTAAGTCCTTCTGATATTTAAGGAGGCATAAGTAAAATAGAATACCGGCCTGTTCATTAAAAAAAAATGAAATTTTGACGTTTAATACGTGGTGCAAAGATACAACCCCAAACTGTATAGTCGAGAAGCAAACCAAAATAACAGTTGTATTTTGATATTTTTTCACAGAAAGAAAAAATCGGTTTATTTTTTTTAAGTCCCGAATTTTTTGTTCTCCAATATTCCAAATGACGACTGATTAGATATAATTTCAAAAAAAAATTAAAAAATATCAATGTTAATCCCGTAATTCAAGATGAATTTTACAACGTCTAGAATAATGCGTTAAGGGAAATTGTTTTAAATTTAATAATGAATTTTATAAACAAACAGAGGGTTTAGCTATGGGCTCTCCACTAAGCCTTACGATGGCCGAAATATTCATGTCAAGAATTTTTTATGAACTCACAAATGTCAAAGAATATTTTTTGCTGGTGCAGGTATGTTTACGATATTTTAATATGTTTTACAGGAACCGAGCTTAAACTCCAACATTATTTTAAACCACCTTGACCTTATTCACTAGAAAATTAAATTCACGCTAGAAATAGCAAACGTCTCGATCAATTTTTTGGATCTAAAAATATCAAAAACCACAGATAAAAAATTACAGTTTAATATTTACAGAAAACCTACCTTTACAGACATCACTATATACCCCGTGATTCGATACATCCAAAAACACAAAAAATGGTAGTGTATAGATCAATGGTTCATAGAGCTTTATCCCTACCACTTTCTAAAGAAACCCGAAAATAGAGGTTGATACCATCAGGACTATTGCCGTCAACAATGGTTACACATTCAAAGAAATAGGCTCTCTTGTTTCAAAAAAACAAAAAATACTAGCTATAACGCAAGTATACCCAAAAGTTAATGAACAAAATAAGAAAAAGTTCCATGCTATCACATTTCGATGGTTCTCAATAGTCGATTTTTGTCCGTTTTTTGCAGAAAAAGTTTAAAAAGAGTGATTGCCTTTAAGCTGCAAAATCTCATAAGTTAATACTCAGTTTTAATACTTGTAGCGCCATCTTTCAAAAGCTAGTTAAACTATTATGAAAAATAGTTAAAATAGGAAACCTCATTAGTTGCCTTACGAGGTTTTAACATTTAAGTATATTTGGCGCCATTTTGTGAATATCGTAAGATACGAACTTACGAGGTTTCGTCGACTACTTGAAACATGTTAGTTAAGTCGGATTTCGGCGAGGTGTAAAATAGTTTTTAAGCCTTAAATTCAAATGACTGTGTCAGCCAATCGTGGTAAATATATTGTGAGTTTAGCGGTGAACGAAACCTCGCAAGTCAAGCAAATTTTACCAAATATATGTCAAAACAACTAATAAACAACTATTACTACAAATGTTATTTACTATCCAAAAACTAGTATTTTTTAATCAAATTTGTGAGCAAAATTGGTTTTCAAATATTATATTTCAACTCTATAAACGTTTTTCCTTCCTTCTAAAGTTTCAATAAATCGACTTAAGAGATTTTGCAATTTAACCACCGATATATCGGCTAAATCTCCGAAAAAATCGCAAACATTTTATCGATCATTTCATCCTCTGATCAAGTTACAATAGTTTTCAAACCATCAAATTGTACCCTATCAAAATTAATATTCAACGTCAAAGATAAGTGTGAAAAATATAAAAAAAACCAGAAGTTGATAAATTAAAATGTAATGAATGCAATAGCAGTTATATAGGATAAACCGGACGAAATTTTGAATCAAGATTTTAAGAATATAATGCATGCTTTAGGCTCAACAAAAGGTCATCCACTTTTGCGAATCAGTCTCTAGATTTTATGAACCAGGACCCGCCTATCCCTTATAATTAAGAATAATACACCTAACACCCAAAAAAAAACATTGTATACTAACAACAATGATACTATTTAAATTGGGCATAAACTATTTATTACTCTGTATACTATATATTTCCTTAGATTAGTTAATTTATGTTAGCATCATAACGATGTTGTTGTACTATGAAACGGTTATAACGCCGAACCTTCAAATAACAAAGAATATATTATATTGGTTTCATTTTACATAGCTATAATGTATTGTCACAAAGTACCGGACGAGGCAATTAATTCTGTAAAATATTATTTAAGTCGTATGTGATATTCGAAGAAATTTAGTGATAGTGGAGGGTCAAAGAAGTTTCTATTTTATACGCGATTGTGATCTCTGAACATTATTACATCACACCATTTACGTCCTTTTTATTTGTTCCGAATTCGCTATCTGATTAACATAAATTCCGATCACGAAATATTGAAAAACGTGTAGTTTAGTAACATAGATAAAATTGGTCAAATATTGTTTACTAAAGGAGTTTACAAACATTTGGTCAACCACAATTGAGATAATACATTATTTTTTTATTTTTATTTTTTATCGACTTGAAGCAAAATCATAAAGAAATATTATAATTATATTAATTGTAACTAATATATATAGTGTTGTTAACATTAAAACCTAATTAAAAAAACGTTATCTCAATAGTATACCTTTAGACATTTTCGGAAGCGTGGTCTAAAACTATAATCCTAAAGAAAACGTTCTTTGATGCTGTATTGGAGTTGTTTATGTTTATTTTGGGACATTTCATTTTAAGCTTAAGTGGATTCTCAAAATTAATAAAGGTACCTACTCGTAGTTATCCGATGTTATATAAAAAATATATACAGGTTGGAATTTTCAACTGGAATAAGTTCAGTATTAGAAAGCCTCTTTATTGGCTGAAAAAATAGTAAAATGCTGCGTTTCTTTTTAGTTTGGCATATTTTCTTCGTGTCTTCATGAAATTTACCCGCTTTTTGGTGGTAGAAACCGCCCTATACTTTTTTTTTTAATGTAAAGGTATGTAAGGTATATATGTAGGTAAGGTGTTTAGTTTTGCTTTTCGGTAATGTAGACGCAATTTGCATTATTGTTGGAAACGTTGCCCATTTCTTCTTGACAAACTCCTAATTGACAAACCCCTAATCTAAAGCAAAATTCATTCTTGACATTATCTACCATATCCGGGGTTATTTGGCGAATTCCGCGTGTAAGTCGTTGCCTAAGTTACTCTAAATTTTTTGGTTTTGTTACGTAAACTTTGGTTTTTAGGTGACCCCAAAGCAAATAATCAACAGGACTAAGGTCCGATAATCCTTGTGGCGGCCATGGCCATCAATGGTATTGCCGAACATTTATGGCGTAATTAGGCGGAGCACCATCCTGCTGTAACCATATTCGATCATCATGAAAATTTTATTCTGTATGGTGAGGAAATACAGCAGTCAAAGCTGGAATAAGTTCTTCTTGCAAAAAATACATATGTATGGCTATTTTAAAAATGTCATTGTGTGATTCAGGTAAATAACCCATTTTAGTATGGCAAATATAGTTCTTACTATAAAGTGCCGTCAAACGGGGCTAAGTGGATCAAAATAATCGATTTTTTTGCAATAACTTCGTAACGGCTTTGAATTTTTGATTGAAACTTCATATTTAGATTCTTTCACTCTTTAGGCTTCGAATACCATCGTGACATTATGTAAAACTAGCTTAATAATATTTTTTTTTATAGATTTATAGTGATCCACTTTCCCCTGCATTTTGGGGTAAAGTGGATCACTCGTTTCAAATCACTTAAAATCCATTTTACACTTGTTAAGGGCAAAGTGGATCACAATTTATCTTTAAAAAAAAGCGGATCACAATTTAAATTAAAAAAAAAAATGTTGGGTTCATGCATTAAATAAACGGTAGAAATTAAAAAATAAAGGTTTATTCTCAGACTTTTACGTTATTATAGCCACACGTTTCGACTAAAAAATAAATAAATTCTGCATAATAACATAACGAAACTAAAATAAGTCAAAACAAAACCAGAAAATGCTATTCTAAAATATGTTCGTCTTCTTCCTTGATATAAAAAATTTACCGTCCGCGTTTTGGAGCAGAATAACCCCTATTTAATTCATCAAGATGTGCCACAAGCACACTTGTCCAAGAATCATCAACACCTTCAGCCGGTGCTTTTGAATATGCCATTTTGCACAAGACCACTTGCGGATTGATAGGCACGATCCCACACGCTTTGAAGCCAGAAACTGCATTTTGCTCAGATTTGGGGCAAGTTTATTGACTGCTTCTTTTAATTTCGTTGGAAGAAGACCCCATTTTTCAATTTCCATTTCTTAACTTAACTTAATCATGCATGTATAAATGCAGAATTTTGGGAATGACCACCTATGACCAGCTATTGACCCATGGTAGCAAGAAATTGATAAAGTGCACCCAGTCGCGTGCGGCAGCAAACGAATTTAAAGTTTTAAGAAATAGCGAAATATGTGTTACCCGCTTTATCACATATTTCTCGGTACTCACCTTGAATATTGCGCCGCAAACACCTCTCAATGAGTCTGTACTACCACTGAAGCAAGGTGACCGGTCATAAGTAAGTTCAAGCTAACTCATTTGGTTCATGCGCATTTATTATTGTACGAAAACGTGTTTATCTACGGGTTGTTGGTTTGATCCACTTTACCCCGACCGATCCACTTATCCCCGTTTGACGGTAACGGTTTAAACAGCAGAATATACTACAACAGATAAGTCACTTCTTCTAAACCGAAAATAAAGGGACCATTGGAATGCGGCATCAAGTTATCATGTTTCCTTTTCTTAAAACAGTCTACGCTGGCAAAACCCAAATTATTGTAGTAACAATTATTATTGCTAAAAAGGCATTTTTTTTGGCTTTCTAGATTACAGAAATGCAAAAGTAAATAGTGTGTAATATTCCCTTTAGTATGTCCTTTCCAACGAACTACTACAATACATCCTTTACATTTGCACAACAATTGGGGGCGGTTTCTACCCCAAAAAGATGGATAAGTTTCACGAAGACACAAAAAAAGTTTACCAAACTAAAAATAAAGGCAGCCATAGTTCCGTTTTTTTTTTAACAAATAAAGAGGCTTACTAATAATGAATTTATTCCAGTAAAAATTTCCACTCTATACTATACACCATATATCATGTTGTATAAATAAGTCAAACTTAGAGCGCCTTCATCCAAAATTTTCCAAACATCATTAGGAGTCCTATGAAAAAATTGAAAGTCAGTCAACCACTTTAAAAAATGATCGCGCGAATATTTTTACAAATCATCAAAATAGAAAGAAGAATCTCATAGTTTGATGCGTTGGAACTTTCCTTCATAAAATGAATTGTTTTTAATGTAAAATTCAAGCGTTAACGCTTATTTTCTTCACATGCTTTCTTTCTTGGCTACAACGCTGTGGCGGCACGCGATAAAAGTAACATTACAGCCAGAAATTCTTTAACCGAACCTTACATAATTTAAAAATGGAAATGCGCCGGCTAGTCGTTTCGTACTCTTTTTTTGTGATTTTAAAAGAGGGAAGCTTACAATATTAGCATGTTCGATATAGTATGCATATCTGTAGTTTAAATATTGGTCCTTGAAAGGTAAATTGTTTTACCTAAATAATTTTTAACATGTTAACCTGGGTGTGTGTGTTAAGGTTTTAGGAAAGTGGTAGAAAGTGGTAGAAAAATATGTTGTAAAACTCGTTAACTATGCTTTATTGAAAAATTGAATTTAAAAATTTTCAAAAGGTTTTATTCTAAATTCTATAGGTTTTCTTTAAATTATAATAATTTTTTAAGTTGCATTTTCCTGCTTTAAATTAAATTTTCCGAAAAATATTTGTTGATCAAATGTCCTTTTCAAGGTTATTAAGGCTATGAAACCAATTTTGATCAACATATTCCTAAAAAACGTTAACATCGCTGGAGTATAAGGTGAAAATGTGAATGGTACGACATTTTTGGGATTATCAATGTAAGAAAAATCACTTTTTGGGGGCGGTTTAAAATTCTAGGAAAACTGTTGAGTGGTATTTCGTTCTTGGATTATTGGTGGTTAGAAGGTTCAATGTTGCTCAATGGAATTTACATAAAATAAACAGGTCGCGGTATGAGGCCAATGTGATTAAAAAAAACCATATGGTTTTATTGTACAGCAAATTAAACTTTTCCAAATGTAACTATCAATTGTAATAACAAAACACTAAAAAGAAATAAATAAAATCCTTAACCAGGGGCATAATACATTGTTTAGTGAATTATGTATATCAAGTGTTGGTAATATTAAAAAGATTAACATAATAAACCAGTAAATAAATATTTTTGCACAGAAAGAAAAAAATAATAACTAGGTACTTGTTATATTTTACAAATTTAATCAGTTTCCTGACGCGTGTTTCGGTCCTTTCGGGTCATTGTCAAAGGAGTACAAGAAGATACTGAAAGTAATAGATACTCGCTCGAGAAGATAATGCGATTTTATCATCGTGTGCAATACAACATTTTTTTCTATAGCAAGACTTTAAATTCAGGTGAAAAATAAAATTTCAAAGAATATTGTAATTTTTGGCACAAAACAAATGTCAAACAAATTTTACATTCTGGTTTTTGTGGACTGTTCAATATTTTTGCGTTTTGTTTACGAAGTGAATACGAAATGTACGGAAAAGAATTAAAACAATAAGTAGAAAGATAGATGTTTCTAATAATGTTAATTGTAAAATTACACTTGTTGTTAATTCTTCGAATTAATGTGTTTGAATTTGTAAATTTAATTAAATCAAAAAAGTTAAAACATTTTATCTTCCCTTGCTGTTAAAGTGTTACTTTATCTACCCTTGCGGTTAAAGTGATACTTTATCTACTCAAAAGAGTTGATATAATAACCTTTTATTAAGAATCTATTCTAACATCCTCAAAATACTCTTTAATAACTTTTAGAGCATTAAAGAATGTTTATATTTTTTTTCTGTTTCATATTAAATTTATTTCTATAATAATTGTATAATATGTTAATGTGCTGTTACATATTAATTTAATAAATAATTCGTAATAAGATTTTATTTATAAAAATATTTTCAATTAAACCGATTTTCTAAACTTACCAAAGTTGTCATACGAAACTCTTTCTAACTTCTAAAAATTAAACTACACTTAACAGTATTGTTTCACCTTAAATTTTGCACTATTAAACAGTATCCTTGCGATCGGTCCTTTTCAAATCCTACGAAATGAAAATTGTTACATTTATGTTCCGAAATCAACACAAATTCCGACCACGGAACATCGACAAGCTTCGAAAACTCGTAATTTCCGATTACGAAAACACGCGAGCGTAAAGCCCAGTTTCCCGCCAAACACTGCCGAAAAGCGAGCTTTTCCTGAGGAAAAGCGCGAAATTGCACAAGCGCCAATGCGCGTACGTTATTCCAGTTTACGAGGAGTAGGTCGGGGATCTAGAATGTTTTTCATAAAGCGGAAGTCGTACAATATGATTATTGTATCACAGGGCACGTTTCTATACGCTCAACGTGGAAAATTTTTATCACTTTGCAGTTATATATCCATTAGTTATTGATAACCTTTTTATCATGTACAGGGTGTTACAAACTAGACGGTCACCGTTGGGATCTCGTAAACGGTAAGGGATACAGAAGGTTAGGCTGGGGGCAAAGTTGTGCAATTTGAACATGACTAGCATGCGGACGAGAAATTTGGAAAATTCCTATTACTTCCGATGATACTCGGGAAAAACGGAAAATTTCTATTTTGGTTTTGCTAGTTTTATTTACAGAGATGACGAAAAATTAAATTTACGTTTTTATTGCCACTTTTTATTATCTATAACATACGGTTATCAGATATTGAAAAACATCTTCAATTTTTATTTTCTTAGATCGTTGGAGATAAATCCAATATTAAATAGCGGCAAAGTTGCACAATTCAGAGATGACTAATATGGCCTTAACACAATTTTAAAATGCCGAGTAAAATTAACGTTTGGTTTTTAAGCGAAATTATTAACAAATAAGGTTTATCGCGTTTAAATTGAATTAACATTAATGAACAAGGTTATCATGAATGCAAGGAACGATACAATGGCTTATTAAAGAAAAAAAATGATAATAACACCCAGAAGACAAAAGATCGGACTTAAAATCTTGTTACAACCACTGTTAGGAAATGAAAAGGGAAATGAAAATGTAAAACTTGTTATACTTCATGCCATAAAAATACACAATTAACAATTTTCGGTATTTTACAAATATCTCGGATGTATTCGGAATTTTCCAAAGGCATGTTTGTTGACTTCAAATTACGAAACTTTGCCGCCATTTAATCTACGATGTATATCCTATCGTTTACATTTAGTAACTTTGAAACTAATAAAGCTAAATATTTAAAAAAATGTACAGCTTTTGACTAAAACAGAGATTTTTAGATTTCATATCATTTATATTTCACATATATTCATCATTTATATTTTACATTTTTAAAACTGTGCCTATCTAGCCATACAGTGAGGACCTAAAGTCCGTCCCCCCCCCCTCTAACTTCTAAACCGTTCGGTATATTTTAATGAAATTTTGAACGATAATATTTGAGAAAGTCTTGCACTTTTTGACATACCAATGACAGCTTTAAATGTCAAGATGACAGCTGGGTCCGCTTTTGGAATATTATTTTAAATGGAATTAAACCCTGTATATTTTTACATTTTTAAATTCCACATGAAATTATAATTATTTTTTTATTAAATGCATTATTAGTCTATACTTCATAGTTTCCGAGATATTGACTCTCGAAAAGTGACATTTTTGAACTTTGACAGCTTCTAACTTTCTAACAGTACGTCTTAGAGCAAAACGGCTTACATGTCCCTATCTTCAATTTTTATTATCTTCCCAAAAAAATCAACTTTCGGTTAAACCGGATGTAACTCGAAAAGAGGAAATATAGTTGTTCCGGTTTAACTGGAAGTTGATTTTTTTGGGAAGATAATAAAAATTGAAGATAGGGACATGTAAGCCGTTTTGCTCTAAGACGTACTGTTAGAAGGTTATAAGCTGTCAAAGTTCAAAAATGTCACTTTTCGAGAGTCTATATCGCGGAAACTATGAAGTATAGACTAATAATGCATATAATAAAAAATAATTATAATTTTATGTGAAATTTAAAAATGTAAAAATATACAGGGTGTTCCATTTAAAAAAATATGCCAAAAGCGGACCCAGCTGTCATCTTAACATTTAATGCTGTCATTGGTATGTCAAAAAGTGCAAGACTTGCTGAAATATTATCGTTCAAAATTTCATTAAAATATACCGAAAGGTTTAGAAGTTAGAGGGGGGGGGACGGACTTTAGGTCCTCACTGTATAGATAAATGTGCATAAATCAACTTTCGCAAATGACATACTCTATGTTTTATCTGTCTTACATGTAAAGAGTCAAATTTCCCATCTAAATGTCTAATTATGTCACTATCCGTATTTTTAGTCAGTTTGGAATTATTAGCAATTTAAAAACACCTTAATCTCTGATTGTTCATAAGACCTTATTTTTGTAAATTAAGCTTTTACTGCGATTTTTATTGAAAATAATTTTAAATAAGTAAACTAGAATATTATTATTATTATTATTATTATTATTATTATTATTATTATTATTATTAATTATTATTATTATTATTATTATTATTATTATTATTATTATTATTATTATCATTATCATTATCATTATCATTATCATTATCATTATCATTATCATTATTATTATGATTATGATTATGATTATGATTATGATTATGATTATGATTATGATTATGATTATGATTATGATTATGATTATGATTATGATTATGATTATGATTATGATTATGATTATGATTATGATTATCATTATCATTATCATTATCATTATCATTATCATTATCATTATCATTATCATTATCATTATCATTATCATTATCATTATCATTATCATTATCATTATCATTATCATTATCATTATCATTATGATTATGATTATGATTATGATTATGATTATGATTATGATTATGATTATGATTATGATTATGATTATGATTATGATTATGATTATGATTATGATTATGATTATGATTATGATTATGATTATGATTATGATTATGATTATGATTATGATTATGATTATGATTATGATTATGATTATGATTATGATTATGATTATGATTATGATTATGATTATGATTATGATTATGATTATGATTATGATTATGATTATGATTATGATTATGATTATGATTATGATTATGATTATGATTATGATTATGATTATGATTATGATTATGATTATGATTATTATTATTATTATTATTATTATTATTATTATTATTATTATTATTATTATTATTATTATTATTTTCTCTTTATACGGTACGCTGCCTCAGCACGCAAATGGCGCATTATTACACTACATTGACGACTGACAGATCACAACACACTATCACAGTATATTACAGATGACATAGGTATAGGCAGTCAATCACAGAAATGTTTCAAAATTCCAAAGATAGTGGACCAAGCGAGCATTTATGTTTTTAAGGTCATGATCAAATCTCTTTTTAAAACTGTTGACTGAGGGAGCGCTGACAGTATCACCTCGTAAGCTATTCCAGGGGTAAACGACCCTATTGCTGAGAAACTTCTTTCTTGGAAGCCTGACATATCTCATATAGTTTAAAGTGATGACCTCTCAGCAATATATTATTGTTCCTGAGAAGTATATCCATATCCACAGTGTACAAATTATTAATTATCTTATATGTTTCTATAAGGTCCCCTCTGAGGCGTCTTTCTCTAAGTATTGGCAGAATAAATACAATTAGTCTCTCTTCACATGACTTATTTCTCGCGGTTGGCGACATCTTGGTAGATCGGTGCTGCACCCTTTCCAAAGTCTTTGACAAAATAGGGAGTCACACTGTGGGCGTATTCCAAAATAGGTCTTACATATGACATACATTCTGCTGATCATCTATAGTTATTTGTTCTCAAATGCCTTGCCGTTCACAAAAATAATGGAGTTTGCTTTTTTTACAATGTTAGCTATATGGGTTTCCCATTTTAAATCGCCTCGTAAAAGCACACCAAGGCCTTTTTGCTCAGAAACTTGTTTTAAGGGGACTTCATTCAGCCTATGGCAAGGTAATAATTTCAAAAAATTAACTGCACATGCACATTTATCCAATTGGCACAATTCTAAAACCCCCTATATGAAAAAGGAAACCTAAGTTGAGAGTGAAATCTAAAGGCCTATGTTTTAGACAAAAGCTGCCAAAATTGTAAATGTTTACCTTTACCAGAAAAGCTAAAACATAAATGGTATTTTATTTGATTTGGCAATTACTTCCGGTAAAACCTAAAGTGATTCAAACGTAAAATTATAATATTTTATGTCTAAGTCAATTATGCCTGCTAGATAATTTTACTTGCTTCCGAGATCTTCTAATAGAACAGTCAACGTTAACCAACCTGTATAGATTAGAAAGGGTGTATCATATGCCCTTTTATGGTGCTGTTTTAAAAAAACGTTTGTCACATCGCGATATATTATTTATGCACTGTAAAATGCCAATCACATCTTTCTATATTATGCTGCAAAATGCAATAGACTTACCATATCTCAGCAAATTGTAACAACTTGTAATATATCATGTTGTATGATGCAGCGCCTACCATATCAAGAATATGTTACACTACCTAATGTATTCTGTATTATTATGCAGGAATAGGTAAAGGCACCTAATGACCCTGTGTCAATTGCCGACACATTTTACTTAAGGTGGTTATAATAATAAACAATTAATTCAAATTCAGTTTTCTATAATTCAGCTGTTACTCGATTATCTCTTCAACAAATAACATTTAAGAATATTTTGCAGTACTGCCCTTATTTCATATCTTGTCAACGTATTTGTAGCCGCTCTATTTCAAACATGGTGTTGTAAAGGGGGTTACTTTTCAACGCAACCTCTAGGGAAAAATATATAAGTAAAAATTGTTAGTCAAATTCTTCACTTGGGACAAATAATAGGAATTTACGAAAATTTGCCCCTAGGGGCAAAAAATGGGTTATAAAAATTTAAATTGGAAAAAATATTTTTTGATGGACCTTCTTAAAACTTAAAATAATATTATATTATACAATTAATAAAATACGTTTCTTATCTATTTTTTTTTTTGAAAATCTGTCCCTAAATGGGTGAAAAAGGAGAAGGTACAAAAGTTTCTACAGAAAAAATATGTTTTCTTAATTTCTTGAAAAGTAGAAATACTCCACAACACAAATCACGAAAAATGTATTTCTTCCTTTTCTGAAACTCAAAAGGACGAAAAGAGGGTATAAAAGTTTATATTGGAAAAAATATGTTTGGTTTCAGCATTTATTTCTTATTTTTTAACGTCGCTCCTACAGGGATGAAAAGGAGTTAAAATAATAATATTAAATTTTGACGGACTTTTTTTGACGCATTTCAACATTTTAATAAATTCCACCCCTAAGGTGTGTAATTAAATCGTTATAGGGCTACATGGAAGAGTGAGCTCTGTGTGTATGCAAATACACCTTTGCTTAAATGTAGTCATTTTTTTTTTCAACGAACAGTAAGTTAATTCATGTGTTTTCTTTTAGATTTATGTTTATCCTTATAGATGCTGTTTTGTTGAAAATAAATAAATAAATAAATAAATAAATAAATAAATAAATAAATAAATAAATAAATAAATAAATAAATAAATAAATAAATAAATAAATAAATAAATAAATAAATAAATAAATAAATAAATAAATAAATAAATAAATAAATAAATAAATAAATAAATATCTATAATTCGTGAGGAACCTGGTGGACCGTTATATTTGACGTATTGTCGGCTGTTTATGATAAAGGGAATGAGATGTATATCTTGCTTTATTGTCGTTGGTTATACCGGTCGAGAGGTAATCGAAAGGGTTTGGGTTCGATTCCCGGCGGAGAAGCAAACACTTTTTCAATTTTATAACCTTTGTCTACACGCCGACTAACATTTTTTTTATTTAAAGAAATAGTCCATGCTTAAAGTGGAGTTGAAAGTATGGGAAAGAAAGAAAAAACTAAAAGTCTTTCTCCACAAAGTTTAATAGAATAAAATTCTCTAGCGTTCTCTACATGTTTCGAACGTAGAAACGTTCATCATCATCTCCTGAGGTTGTGGAAAAAGACTTTAATTTTTTTCTTTCATTCCCATAACATTTGAAGGGCTCACGGGAAAAAGGGGGAATGTCAATTTTTGATATTTTTAAGTTTGGCAACGCAGCATGTTCTTTTCAATGCGATCTTTTTTGCTATCTACGCTAATTTGCAATAAGGCGAATGGTCAAGATTTTATTGAGGTTCTAATAAACACCGTACAACGGTAAAAGGGGGACCGTCACAGCGAAACAGCGAAAAAAGGGGGAATGTCTTCGCTGTATCACATTTTAGGATTCGTAGTGGAAACGTTTCGCGCCTATCGCGTTAGTACATGTTTGGTTATTACTTCACCATGCAATGTTGTGCCCTTTAAAAGTAAATAAAAATAGTTACATAAATAATTCCGACATACCTAACTTTTGACATTCCCCCTTTTTCAACAAACCCGAACAAACCCGAACAAACCCGAACAAACCCGAACAAACCCTAACAAAATTTGTATTTATTTTTATTTATATTTTTTTAAACACCTGAAATATAAATATAAACAGGTCACAGCATAACAATCGGAAGTACAAATGTATCGACAAATACACAAAAAATCTTATTACCACATGCCAAATATCTTTTAAAGTAGCTTAGATTAAAAGATAAAAGTTCATTTATCTCAAAACAGTAAAAATTGACATATCCCCTTTTTCCCGTGAGCCCTTAATTTTTTAGTTAAAAAATTAATAGTCCATACTTATTAATTTAAGTGTAAATTTTAAAGGAGATAAATGAAACACTTTAAGTCTGCCTCCATTGGTATATTTATAATAGAAAGTTGGAAGATGGTATAAATAATCATCCTCAGGAGTATAAAGAAAAATTAGAAATACAACAGGTGCATACAACGGACAAGACAACTAAATCAGAAAAAAATATTGAATTACGGTAATCTATGTATAAATGCAAAGGAGAAAATTTATGAAATGATATATTTAATTTTATATTACTCGACTGTCATTTAACTAATCAGGTTTTCGCATTTTACACATATTGACCAATCACGAATGTTTATACTGATTAGAAGGACCAAGCATTTTAACCCTCCAACTTTTTAAATATAAACGATATACTTAAATTAGCTTATGTCTATAAAAAAGTATCTCGCACATCTTTAATTAAGCTAAATAATGGTTTTTGATAAAACTCCTGTAAACCTTCTTTTTATAAAATTTATAAATCTAAATCCCTTACGTCAGAGATAAATTAAAGCAGAATATGTGTAAATAGTAGGCCGTACAGCGTCAAGTATACCAGCGGGAATGACAGCGAACTGAAACAATACGCAATGGCACGGTTTGGGCAAGGTTTATTATCTGAACTTGACCAATATATTGAAATTACCATACCAGTTACCACAAAAATAACACATAATTTAGAAACAGTTCCAAATATTTTGCACAGAGCGGTAATATGTTTTAGCCGTAAATACCAGTGTATAAACCATTGCTAGTATCCTTAAGGACTAGGCATTTAGTATGTGTAAATCTACAGGAAATGAGTATTAGAAAGGTGCGGTGAAAAGCATGTGGAATATTATCGCGAAAAAGTTACAATGATCATATTTTCATAATTATCAGGGAAATATAAAATCAGTAAATAATCTTAATATAAGCCACTCGAGCTTTACATTTTACCCCGTAAACTTTTACATTTAATCAAATGTTCTCGACTTAATAATTTGCGATCGCTCGACCGTTGGTTTCGGGCATTCATAATTATTAAATCTCGAACATTTTAAAAGTAAAAGTTTTCGGAAACCCATCTACCCAGTAAAACTCCAAGCTTTTGTGATTTAACCCATGATGCACATAAGTGTGAGTAAGCAGCACAAGAAGTGTAAATAAGAATTTCATTATATCTCATCATCTACTAACAATGCTATAGCATTATTAACTAGTAAACTAAATGCAAATATCGACTCACATAGATGTTGTGCCGCGGTGTTTCTGGACTTGGCAAAGGCATTTGATACTGTGGATCATCGCAGACTTTTGTCGAGATTAGAGAACATAGTCATTCGCCGTCCGGCACTTTTCGGGAGTAATTACACGAGCGCTTAAAAATTTTCGATAATTTTGCACGAAAGCTTATTGCCTAAAAACTACATGAGTTTATTTTCTCATTTTGGCGAAATAGCCCGAGTCCGAAGGAGAAGGGCTATTTTACAAAATGTGAAAATATACTAATGTAGTTTTTATAAGGCAATAATATGCTTAAATGCAAAATTTTCTGAAAATTTTTATGGAGGAGTGTAATTTATGGAGAAAATTACTCGAATTAACAAAAGTTAAATGCAATAATGTATTATATAATATTTTACATTAATAATTATTAATAAAGCAGTTGTAATAATTAATATTAGAATTTGACTCGCAATTTGAAGAATCTCTTAAGGTTGGTGTTGGCATAAAAACATACTTTCTTTCTTCACAAAACATCATAAATTGATGACAGACATATTGCTTGCTGTTTTTAGTGTTTTTTGGGACACTCTGTGCAATCTTTTCTTGAATTACTTCGATTGATTCCTTTCCAAAACGTGACATTTTTAAAACTGAACTAGGAACAATGAGAATGTCAGACTGACATATTATTCCAATAATGGCGTTGTAAAAAGGTAACTATGGTTTTGTGTTCAATAGCTAGAGGGGTTGTTTCCGATAGCTAGGGGTATTGTTTTCGATGTAATCAATCGAAAACAACACCTCTAGCTAAATGTATGAGGGTAATTTTCCTACTAAGCAGCTATCTTTTAAATGTTAGACAAAAAGTTGAAGTAAAACAAGAGTTTAGTAGTTTACAGGAAATTAAGTATGGTGTATTGCAAGAAACAGTATTGGGTCCAATACTGTTCAACATTTATATATATAATTTGTTAATCCAGAATTATACTGGTGACGTAATAGCTTTTGCGGATGGCACAGTTTTATTTCTTGAAAAGGGAACGAGTCGAACAAAAAATTAATAGTAATTTACAAAAAATTGTGCGGTGGTTGGATGATAATTTGTTGACCATCAATTTAAGTAAAACCAAGTATTGCAAGTAATATCTCAGACCTTCCGCACAATGAGCAAATAAATGTCGACTTACCATTTGGAAAATAAAAGATTTGGAACTTAAAAAAATGTGACTCTGTTAATTATTCAGGAATATTATTTGATAATTATTTAAAATGGAACCATTATAATATAGAGCAACTTATTAAGAAACTTCGATCCTTATTTTATCTGTTCAAACATATCAAAAAAATATCTGATATAAGTTGTATGCGAACAGTAAATTTTGCTTTAGTTCGGTCTCTGTTAAGCTACGGAATAACTGCATGAGGAAGAGCTTACGAAAATACCCTTAAACCTTTGGAAGTTGCTTAAAAAAGAATTATTAAAATTATTTAGGGTCTAACTATGAGATTCCCCACTGCTCAGCTGTTCGGATTTACAAATTTTTTAGACGTGAGAAATATTTATTACAAAAATTCTCTACTATATTTAATTAGAACTAATTATTTTGACTTGCTACATAGACCAAGCTATTAAACTAGGTTTCACATTGATAATAATAAAAAATTGCGTAAAATGTTCACGTCGTTGGGACAAAGAACTTTTTTATATGTGGGATCCAGGTTATTTAACATTATTCCACAAAATCTTAAATGTGTGATTCGTCAAGTAAGATTTAAAACTGGTTTAATGAAATGGCTTATTGCTAGTTCTTAAATAATTCTCTAGAAAACAAAGTTCCTCTAAGGTTCTTTGCTCTTGTGCCTGCAAGATTGATTCCGCTTGTTTGCTTACTTTGCACTTTTTATATTTTTTAAATTAACGAAGTTAAAAAAATAACATACCTAAAGAAAGTAGATAGTCCCCTCTCACAATTAAAAGTACTAGTAAATACCTTATTATATTAAATTCTATAGTATCTAAAAATATATCTATAAATTTGTTGATAAATTATAACCAAAATTTGATGTAGTAGATTTGGAGTACGCGCATTAGCTTAACACAAACACACACAGATTAGCGGTCAAGCATTACGCTTTGCAAATCTGATGTGTGCTCTTACCTTTCACTAATTTTTTATTGATGATCACAACTTTCAATATATTTGTTTATGTTATTTACTTATTGAAATTCATGTATTTATTGTTTAATGAAAATATATATATTTTTGAATTTGCATTTTAATTTTAATTATAAAAAAAACTGATGGAATTTAATAAAAGTTAAAAGATTAAGTAAAATTCTGATTAAAATTATGTAGACATCACTGGGATTCTTGGTTAATATGGAATCCTTTTTTTTATTCTCTTCGATGCAGTTCGGATTCCCCAGTACTATAATTTTCTCATTTTATTTATTATTGCATTTACACATAGCCTGTTAATTTTATAATTTTTTCTGACTTAGTTCTCCTGATTCATTAGGTACATTCTATACTTTACGAATTGCATCCCTTTTTAAGTTTTATTATTTCTGGTAGTTTAAAATTTCTGCAAATCACTTCGTTACCTTTGAGATTTCTAATTTTCTTTAATCTCCTGAGGATGCATGTTTATACATTCGAAACATGTACATAATTTACCATCATTTAAACGTCTTAACATAAATATATCACTGGAGGAAGACTTAAAGTATCTCGTTTCTCCCTTTAAAATTCTTCAGTTAGTATTTTTTATATTCAATTATACCGGATGGTCAAATAAAAACGGCCCTCGGCCGTATTATAGAGACCGTTAACCTTACTTACGGCTTTATGAAAAAGATATTCTGTGTAAATACTGCCAAGAGAAAATGCGGGAAAAATAAAAATAAAAAATTAGAGTTTTCTCGTTATGTTGCCGAATTAAGAGGTATCGAAAATATACATATTTTGATCTTTAAGGCATGGCGAAACTTTTTTGTAACAAATATTTTACTCTATCTTTTAAAACAAAATGGTGGGCGAACATCGAAATTTGCTTTGTGTTAAGATTATTGGTTACCTCGTTTGGGTTGAATGGATTGTAACAAATTTGGTCTTATTCGATTGAGGTTTTCTTCCGTTCTTTCCTTCCTTTCTGAAATATGAACAGATAAAGTGCTTTTAAAAAAAAATAAATAGAATGATAATACGACTATTATCAGAAACAAAAATAGATAATTAAAAGTTCTAAACCTCAGTCAAACCCGATGCTCTCTAACGTGCTTCTAACCACAGATATTGACGACAAATGTTGAAAGTATAAATAAGCGTGCCTAGGCGACTTTATTAAAATAATGGTAAAAATGAGCTTATTTTAACTACTAACTGACAATTATAATATTAAACTTTAACATTTGAGTGATAAATTAAACATTAAAACAGGAAACATCTAATTTGCTAAAATCATGATTGAAAATAAATTTTATTGGTGACCTAGATGTTCAAAGTCTCCTTCAGTAATTTTCGATAAAGTACTTCTCTCGAATAGAGAAACAAACAATCTCGACTTCTACTTCTGCGATGCTCCACATGGCGCCTCTTATTCTTTGGATCATGTTTTGCCGAGTAGTGGGTCTGCTGACAAAAACAATATCTTTAATTCAATCCCATATATAAAAATCTAAACAAGTCAAGTCTGGAGATCTTGATGGCCATGGAAATATACTTCCACAACCGATGCATCTGCCAGAAAAGTTAGTTTTAAGGATTGTCCAACGATGATAGCAAAATGGGCCTGCCATCTGTCTTAAACATTCGAAATAGACCGCAATCAAATCAAATACCTACCTCTTCATTGGTAAAAAGCATTTTGACTATTTTTCAATATAAATAATGACTTTTCTAATATCATCGACAAAATAATAACATCAAAAAAAAATATTTATTTGACATCTCACTTAAATAAAAATTGTCCTTTTTTGTTTATTTTTCCAAAGCATCCTTATCTTTAAAAGAGATTTTATGTTGCATGATAGTAATTTTTTTTAAATTTACCTTTTACATTTAATGTGTAATTTATATGTTTAATTTATCACTCATGCTAAAGTTTAATGTTGACACTTTGGATACATAGAATAATTATCAGTTAATAGTTAAAACAAGCTTATTGTTTTTAGTATTTTAATAAGTTAAAGTCGCCTCCTCACGCTTATCTACATTTCTATCTTTTGTTGTCAATATCTTTGGTTAGAAATACGTTAGTGAGCTACGGTTTTGACTAACGTTTAGAGCATTTAATTCTCTATTTTTTCTAAACATAATTGTATCATTCTATTTCATTTTTTTTTAAAGCACTTTATTTTTTCGTATTTCAAAATACTCCCTCTAGCGTGAAAAATAAGTTTTACGTAGGAATCAACCGAAGCTCTATGAATAGTGAATAAAAAACTCTATCGAATAAGATCAAACTTGTTAAAATCCGTTCAGTCCAATCGAAGTAACCAATTTTTATACAAAGCAAATTTCGATATTCGCCCACCATTTTGTTTTAAAAGAAAGAGTAAAATGTTTGCTACAAAAAAGTTTAGGTATGCCTTAAGGATCAAAATATGCATATTTTCGGTTCCTTTAAATCCGGCAACATAACGAGAAAAATCAAATTTTCTATTTGACCATATCTGTTACGCCCCCTAGCGGACATCTCTCGAACTTAAAAATAATTTCTACCGATTTCTCTTGTCAGTATTTACTAAAAATATTTTTTCCTAAAGCTGTAAGGTACGGTCTCTATGATTCTTATTTTTACACCCGGTGTATAATTTTGAAATATTTTAATTTCTTTTCAAAAACAAATTTTAAAACTTTAGATCCAATCTCAATAAAATATTAAAACATCCAAGCTTTATTTATCCTATCAACGATAAATAAATTTTAATTTAAAACTTGAGACATTTCTTTTTGCATTTTAGCATCAAAAAAATTTCAAAAATAAATAGGGTTTATTTATTATTTACATAAAGAAATGAAAAAGTCTTAAAAAAATATTGGGACGCGATAGAAGCTTTACGAATTTGATTTTCCAGACAGCGACGATCTAAACCCTAATTTTCTTCTTTGTGAAATGAAACACAGCCCTAGAATGCCAATTCGTAAACAAGTCCTTTGAAAAATCTTAAAAGATAATAACGAAAATAAGATATCATGTTACAAATTTCGTTAAAAAGCAACGCAATCATTTTTTGTTTATGAAATATGATTTTTGTTTTAAAAACTTAAATAACAGCCAAAAACTGCCTCGCTTGCAATCAGTTAAAAATTGTACGAAGAAAAAGTCCACCATTTACTAGGTTTATAATATGTTATATAAACTTTTTCTAATTTGATATCATAACAAGTCTATTACGATACGCATTTGCGTATCGTAATGAAGCTATTTCGATACGCGTTTTTTCTTTATTTGATGTTGGTAACATTTAAATGTTTTATTTCATTGACTTGCGCGGTCTTTATGATTTACGAGAAAACCCATTTTTCGCAGAGGAAAAATAGCTTGATAACCTACTTTTTTATTCTGTGTGGATAACAGTCATGTATGTTGGTTGCATAAATCTATAAATCAATCTTTTGTAGATGCTTCAAGCTATCATTTTCTGCCAAATCCTATCCAAAATTCAATCTACTAATCTTCCAATGTCGATTTTAACTTCAACTTTATTTGAATTTTTCATCTTCCCTATACTAAATTGCAATGCCGTGACGTAAAATCACGTCTTTTGAAATTCGAAAAGAAGTAGCAAAATCGCCCGAATTTCCGAACGCTCTGTATATGTACCGAATGTACAAGGATCACACAACGTATTCCGTCCAATTTCAAATCTCATATCGCTAAAATAACTTTATAATCTCGTGGTGAAAATGGGTCAATAAATCAAAAAATTACAGTTCGCTAAATTATTTTTGTTGTCCAGAGGCTACTAGGATAAAAAATAGTATTACAAACATAAAATTTAGACATAAAAATTTACAAAATTTGAAGGATTTATTTTCTTTTTAAATATGTGTTTTTTTATTGAAAAACTACAAATTAGAAAAAATAGTATAACGTACGTGTTATATAAAGCAGTTTTAAGCACTTGTCCCGTTATATAACTCGCCGCAAGCGGCTCGTTTTTTAACATGGACGCGTGTTATAAAATGATGCTTTATAAAACGTGTACGTCAATATACTATATCGACACCTAGCTCTATTAAACACTGATTGAATAGTATTTTGTCAGTTTTATCACACTGGTTTGTAGTTGTCATATAGTTTTAACCTTCAACTGAAGCTTCAAGTTGTTAATAGTATATTAAAGTACACGTTTTATAAAGCATCATTTTATAGCACGCGCCCATGTTAAAAAACGAGCCGCTTGCGGCGAGTTTTATAACGGGACAAGTGCTTAAAACTGCTTTATATAACATGTACTTTATACTATTTTTTCTAATTTGTAGTTTTTTCAATAAAAAATACATATTTAAAAAGAAAATAAATCCTTCAAATTTTGTAAATTTTGATGTCTAAATGTTATGTTGGTAATACTATTTTTTATCATAGTAGCCTATGGACAATAAAAATTATTTTGCGAACTGTCATTTTTTGATTTATTCACCCATTTTCACCACGAGATTCTAAAGTTATTTTAGCGATATGAGATTTGAAATTGGACGGAATACGTTGTGTGATCCTTATACATTCGGTACATATACAGAGCGTTCGGAAATTCGGGCGATTTTGCTACTTTTTTTCGAATTTCAAAAGACGTGATTTTACGTCACGGCGCGCGGCGTTGCAATTTAGTATAGGGAAGATGGAAAATTCAAATAAAGTTGTAGTTAAAATCGTCATTGGAAGGTTAGTAGATTAAATTTTGGATAGGATTTGGCAGAAAATGATAGCTTGAAGCATCTACAAAAGCAAAATAGTTCTCCGTCAATAAAGTCAGGCTAGGATAACTTAAATGGTGAAGGTCGTCCCCTGTTCGTTTAATTTAGCCCCCGGTCGCTAGTGGCGTTATTGTAGGAATTTTGTTTTATAAGGTTGTTCATCTCCTAACGTTGGTAGGAACAGAATATTCATTTAGAATGAGCATGGCCAACATTCTGTACCTCTCTCTCTCTCTGTACCTGCATAATATGTGCGAGAAAGATAAAAATATGGCTTGTTGTGACAGATCCTAAAGTCTTACCTGGACTGGTAAAAGATTGTCATTGTCATTTTATGATTGACTTGTAAAATATATAAAAAATAAAGTTATTATTAAATAATTACTCATATATAATTTACAAACTTAACATGGCGCAGTCGGTAGTTTGAGAATCGTAAATAGGTATATATTTAATATGTCGCGACCAAAGAAATCGGGAAGAAAAACCAAGGCAATTAACAAAAGCGTGGAACCTCCTGAAGACTTCATTAATGTCGCCCAACGATTGGAAAGTACAGCAAAAGCTATTAAAGATATAGAAAGAAACTTTACTTCACAACTTAATGAACTACAAGGTACAATAACTAGTTTATTAAATAAAAACTTTGAAAATAACATGAAATTGTTAGAAAAATCTACAGAAAATAATGATATAATAATGTAAGCTGTTTTTTTATGTAAACCATATTTATGTAAATATCTAATATTAATAAATCTTGTCGCCATATCATTGTTATAATTTCCTTTCGTTCTCCCAAATTATTTTAACTTGAATCAGATGTTTCGCGCTTCAAACTTTTCCGTTAAGTTAGAAGCGCGAAAATTTGAATTCAAAGTAATAATAAAATTTAAATTTTTATGCTTGGCGCCTACCCCCACCACGACTATATTTAGTTTCGCCCCCGGTCGCATGTGGCGCTATCAGGGAACCAATTTAGTATGTTAAGTTGCCTATCTATCCTTGAGAGCGCGCAACTTGCTTGTCTATGAATAAAGTTGCTTACTGTCAACAAAACGTTTGTATTAATGCTTATCCATCAATGAAAACCTCTATTTACCGCACTATGGGGTACTGGTTTTTTGTTTGGCAAGGCATTTTAGGAAATTAGCGGCAAATACCTGTCTGTAATGATATTTCTTGTACGACTTGGATATTTTTGATTGTTTACCGAATCTGGTTTTATGTCGGTATGTTGTATTTACTTGTTGCCAAGGTTAAGACGACGGTAAGTAAATTATTTACCATTCAGTGAACGATAAGTAAAATTAGACATAATACTCGGAAATTTGTCCGAAAAATCGAACAAAAACAACAAAATAAACAATTTTTATTACAATTATTTGATATTAAAAATACAATTATTACAACTATTTCTTTTAATAGGGAAATTGTTGCATTTGATACACTAGTAGAATTTGGTGTTTGTGTGGTAGCAGCAGGATCATGTAAAATTTTTTCTGCAAACTAAAATTTATTTTGCAGAGTCCTCCACGTAGCTTTCAGCTACAGCAGAAGGTTTTCGGCCACTATGCCTTTTCAATCCTAAAACATCTACGACTTTATTTGCCAAAAGCATAGCTGAAGTAAGCCTGAAGGAATGTCCAGTATAATTGGTTTAATTTTCTACCTTTAAATATTGGGCTATTGTCATAGGCAATTTTCCAATAGTGCCTTTTACTACAACTTGTGTATGTATAGTGCTTTTCCCCTTTTTAAAATTTAAAAATAGCTTTGAAAATTTTACCTGATTTGGTCTAAGTTTAATGTATTTATTAATAATATATAATATTATAACGTCTAAATAATGGATTTTTTTTTATATTCTTTGTTGATAATGGTAAATAATCGCTGAATATGCGTTTCAGTGTTTGAAATTTTCACAATAATAAATGATTCTCGATCTTCGATATCATTAAGAGTTATATTTTATAATTCCTCCCGTCTGCAAGCAATTAATGTGTGGACTATCAGTAGAATGATTTTAGAAAATTGTAGCCTTCAACCTTAAAATATTCTACACCTAAACACCTCGGCGATTTTAATTTTTGATTTCTTTGTACAAAATATGCCAATTTTTTTATGTGCACATCTTTCCTTCAATCAGCTCTTGATACTTTAATATGTGTGATATACATATGTGTAAAAAATTTTATCAACTATTAGGGAATAAATTATGAAGACCGGATTATTTTTTAAAAAGTTTGCTTAGTTCTTAATATTACTCGTAAATTGCATAAGCATCATGAACGTTAAGGGGTTACTGATCTCAGACAATATTGGATCGCTGCACTCAGTCTCCAATAATTTATATACACATCATAATGAAGGTCAACTGCAGCTCCTCTAGGATAAAAATTAATTAAGAAGGGAAGACCTAATCTACGACGAGGTCTTGGAGATGTAAATCAAATGTAAATGAATGCGATACACCACTTACAAAATCATTCAATATTTACTGCGACTCAGATATGGACAGAAGGAAAACCTCCGTCATAAGACAAATACGATGAAAACGGCTAACGAAGTAGGTGCAGGTATATTTGGGGAAATAACCAGAATGGACATCAGCATCCCCCTACACAACAATATTCCAAGCAGAAGTTCATGTATAATACAAACATGTGTACAAACGAATTTTGAAAAGTGCTATCATGACCAAAAGATACTTATCCTATTAGATAGCCAAGCTGCCCCTAAGGATCTAAATTCCTATCGATTTACATCAAAGCAGTGTCTTAATGCAGGAGAGACCTGAAAGACCTGGCAGCCAGGAACAACAAAGTTGTACTCTTGTACAGGGACCTTGAAGCCGATCTTGGAATACCAAAACAGGGAACTAAAAGAACATTAGACAGACGGGCGCAAAAATAACATATATCTCGATAGAACGGCACACCTGGTCAAATACACAGCATAAGTTAATGTATGTTAAACCAACTTTCTGTAACCTGTTATGAAAAAGTTGTACTTTGCGTCGCTAGTTATAAAAACTGAGACTGGGCAATTTCTTTGAACATGTCACATAGGAAAGAAAGTGCTCGCTGTACCATTTATTTTTATTTGAGTTTGTTTACAAAAATAACCATTGTTCTCCCCTCCCTGGTTGTGCGGAAAAAGAAAATCAAACTTAAAACGGCCGGAAAAAACCAACTTCACTAAATTCGAGATGCTCGTGTTGCGGTCTAATGATACTCTGGGATATTCCCATCCCTTTATTTCGGAATTTAATAAAGAACTGAAACTTTTTCCATTCGCTGGGGCGGGAAAATCCTATAAGATAAATAATTTAGAATGTTTTTATTTGAATTTCAAATTAGAAGATGGCCTTTTTACTGTATTGTTTATGTAACTGTCGCACCGTACAAATAACGATATCGCATTTTGGGAATTTAAATTTGAAAAAAGAAAAACAGTATAAAGGATACCTACGGGAGAAAAACAATCTTAAGCTCAAACAAATTTGCATTTGATATGATGGAAGTGGAGACATACTGCGGCCCCAATATAAAAATTAATGACGTCGTAGAAAAATTCATGTGATCACACATTGAATCGTCTGTGTACCCAGTGGCGTACATCTGTCTCGTCATTATTGTCTTTAATTCTTAATCGTCCCTTTACGCACCAAAAGAAGTAAAAAATTAGTATTATTACTGCAAAAAATAAAATCAACTCAAATGCCTTTCCACAGTTTTGCCAGGGCCCAGTATTTGAAACCTAATTGAAATAGTTCTTTTTAATTTTGCATTCGCATACGTTTTCTAACTCGGTACGCTTTGGCCAAAAACTCCCCGTTTTGAAAGGATAGGGACTTTTTGGTTGACAGTGGCAACCGCCATTACATGATTTTCTTAAATTATGTATTTAATTTAAGCGAAAATTAATAAAATTGATGGTAAAAACGTATAAGTAAAAAAAATATAATCATCTAAAAGACATCTAGTCCGTTATAATAACACTTATATTGCCTTTATAGAAGCAATATGGAGTCAACTTTTTCTAAAAACAAAGCGTTTCGACAGCTGACACCGACACGTAACATTAACAGCTGATTCTGGTTTATTCCTAAAAGTTCCCAGTTCAACAGTTGGCCGTAGCACGATCACGCGCCAGTTTTCGGAGACTCAATTTTCTCGGTGTATACAGGGTCCTGCAATTGTGCGTCAGGCTTCCATAGCTCCTATACGAATTTAGTTAGGACTTTCATTCATACGGTAACTTATACTGTATCATACGGGGTACTTCAGAAAAATATTTTTTGTCATATACAGGGTGGCCCAAAAAAGTGTGGTCATAAAAGTTGTGATTTTTTAAATAGCATACCCCATATTTTTTTGTATATTTAGATTTATGCTATCGTCCTTTATAAATGCCTAAAATTTTGTTTGATTTGCTTTGGTAGTTTAAGAGCAATCAAAAAATATTTTGAAGTCGTGGAAAAAATATCAAAAAAAAAACAATCTAAAATTAGTTGTTCAACCACGGTATTAAATAAGTTTAATGACAAGAGGTTTAAAAATACTATGAATCGAATAGCATTTATTTATTTTTTACAGGGTGTTCATAATAATGTTTCAAAAATGACACATTTCAAACCTATTTTTCTCAACTTTTTCAAATGGAACACCCTGTATATTATTTCGGTATTTTATATTAAATACACAAGCAATTGCAAAAATTTTTTTTGTTGTTGAAGCATATAAGTTATTTCCAGCCGTTTTCGAAATAATGCAAATTTTATAAGTTATGTTGATTAAACAGAGTTTTTTTTTTAAATTAAGCGTAGGCGACTAGACTAATAATTAAAAACTACAGTTATTGTTCAAAATGTCTTCCATTTTGTTCTGTGCACAAGCCAACATGTTTTTGAAAAGATCTGTTTATTTTCCTTTTAACATTTCAATTGCAATACCACGAAAGCGGTTCATTAGTAAGGTTTATCTCTATATAAAACTCATAGTAGGCTTTTTGAAGTAAAATATGGATTCTTATACTTAGTTTGACAAGCTCTTTAATTCATTTTAAAAAGGGGTAATATAGAGCGAATAAATTATAAGAAGTTATCTTGATAATACCTCTCCGAACCAATGGATCGGTAGAAACAGACCCCCCTGCCAGTTAGATCGCCGGATCTTACAAAACTAGACTTTTTTATGGGGACATGTTAAACAAATTGTTTACAATGATCCACCTACAACTGCTAATAAAAGGCAGCAAAGGATAAGAGACGTGCTTGCCAGCATTTCCCCTGAAATGTTAAGGGAAGTAAACAGATCTTTTGGAAAGCGTGTTGGCTTATGCACAGAACAAAATGAAAGACATTTTGAACAATTACTGTAGTTTTCAATTATTAGTCTAGGCGCCTACGCTTAATTTTAAAAATAAACTCTGTTTAATTAACATAATTTATAAAATTTGCATTTATTTCGAAAACGGCTGGAAATAACTTATATGCTTTAACTACAAAAAATAATTGCTTCTGTATTTTATAGTATTTTATATACAATACCGAAATAATATACAGGGTGGTCTATTTAAAAAAGTTAAAAAAAATAGGTTTGAAATGTGTCATTTTTGAAACCTTATTATGAGCACCCTGTATAAAATAGAAAAATACTATTCGATTCATAGTATCTTTAAACCTCTTGTCATTAAACTCACTTAATACCGTGGTTAACAAACTAATTTTAGACTGTTTTTTTTTTTTGATAATTTTTCCACGACTTCAAAATAATTTTTTTTTTAGTTTTTAATTGATTGCTCTTAAACTACCAAAGCAAATGAAACAAAATTTTGGGCATTTATAAAGGACGATAGCATAAATCCAAATATGCAAAAAAATATGGGGTATGCCATTTAAAAAATCACAACTTTTTATGAACACACTTTTTTGGGCCACCCTGTGTATGAAAAAATATTTTTCTGAAGTACCTACCCCGTATGATACAGTATAATTTAGCGTATGAATGAAAGTCCTACTAAATTCGTATAGGAGCTATGGAAGCCTGACGCACTATTGCAGGACCCTGTATTATTTCAGTTGAGAGGTGAGTAGAATAAACTAGTTTAGGTTAATTAACTCTCCTATTTTAAATAACAGACATTTCATTTATCATCATTTGCTACTATAAATGTAATATTATTAGTTTATCTATTTTAGTTACTGTTAAATAGGTTGCCAAACTTTGCGCTTACTAAAACCTAATCAAGCTGTTTTTATTTAAAAACACATCTTACCGCTTGATTGACTGTTCTACAATATTTGGGCGATAAAACTATTATTGAGTGTTGTCATGGTTTCTCATAGCGTTTTCCACTGTACAGGGTCATCCAACCAGGACTGAACAGGGGCCTATTTTTTGAGTTTCCCTGTATTTTTATTTAAACCAATATAGCCATTTAGTTTATGCTTTGCCGTAGAATCTAAAATTACCATTTAAAAAGCGATCTGACTTAAAACAAAGGAACTGTGGCGTAAAGTTGTTGTTTTTTCAATGGAACACCCTGTATATTATTTATTTTTATGAAACGCCCTTCTTTTCTGATTCCATAAATATATAGTTTGTCCATATTAGCTCAAACCGTTTTTAAGATATGAGCAATCAAACATTTACAAAGCTGCATTTTAATGCATCGCAATTACGGGGATTTTCTTTTCCAAGGCATTCTAGACGTATTAAGCTCAAATGAATACAGCTTTTTAAATGTTTGATTGCTCATATCTTAAAAACGGTTTGAGCTAATATGGACAAACTATATATTTATGGAATCAGAAAAGAAGGGCGTTTCATAAAAATAAATAATATACAGGGTGTTCCATTGAAAAAACAACAACTTTACGCCACAGTTCCTTTGTTTTAAGTCAGATCGCTTTTTAAATGGTAATTTTAGATTCTACGGCAAAGCATAAACTAAATGGCTATATTGGTTTAAATAAAAATACAGGGAAACTCAAAAAATAGGCCCCTGTTCAGTCCTGGTTGGATGACCCTGTACATATAGTGCATGTCAAATGTATTTCTATGTTTTACCAAGGAATAACGCCATAACTTTTAATCTATCGCATGTTGAATTCGATGTTCCAATAATTGTAAATAAAATTAACATTATATTTTTGCAAGCAATTACGCTAATAAACCATTCAGACCCCCGTGTATGTGTAAAATATGGTGAATACGAGGGTAAAAGTACTTAGACCAGTCCTGTCTCTGTCGCGAACATATTAACCTAAAATATACTTTAATTAAGAGGATTTAACAGGGTGACATAAATGATAGGTGACGATGTGACGTGTTCTTAGAAAAATTTGACTGTACAGTACTGCCAAATCTAACCTTACTTTTAAGATCAAAAAATGAATACAAAACCGATAAATACAAAATAATATAATACATTTAGTTCGCAGCGAATACGGCAGTTAGTTGATGAATTTGGACGTTAGGTTTTTATTTATTCCAATTGGCTTAAGCAGGACAATATCAATTGGTCATTTAAATAAATTTTTTTAGAGCAAACGAAAACTGACAACTGATTTTTTGGCACCATCACTCGTTAACGAAGTGATTAAACTAAATATACCTAACTAGATCAGCTTCTTTTCAAGCCTAATAAAATAAAAAGCTTTATTTGCTTGTTAAACTAAATTCGATAGACAAATACCGCAAATGGATATTTAATTACTAGCTTTACAGAAAAATTAGACGCAAAATAATAAAAGAACCAAAGAGCCATAAAAACTCATTTCATGCGGAAATAATTAGCGTTAATCGTTTTAATAGGACTGCCAGTCCGTTGTAATATTACGTTTAAAGTTGAAAAAATGCCTTAGTGTAGTCAGCTAATCAATACAGGGTGTTTTATAAAGAATTTTAATAATAACTTTCAGAAAAGCTACAAAAATATTTTTTGTTAATAAAAAGATGTAAAGGAAACCGCATTTCAACTTTAATGGCGCTACATTTTTACGTACAGGGTAATGATAAAGAAACCGATCAGCCTTTTATACAGGGTCCTGCACCTCACCTCCCGTCTCCTACAGCTCACTTATTAGTTAGCATTTTCATATTTTGCAGACCTTACCTGTATAATAAGTCTTGATGGGCGCATTTTAGGAAGATATTTTTTTCATACAGGGTGTTCCAAAAAAGTGTGACGTCACAAGGATGCATTTTTTTAGATTACACGCCAAATATTTTCTTACTTATTTGGGTGCCCCCATAATTACCTACATACCCGTAAAATTTTATTAAAATCTATTCAGTATTATAGGCGAAAAAAAATAAAAACTAAAAAATATCAATTTTGCACCACTGGTTTTAAAAATTAATAAAAAATAAAAATAATGCCTCGTTAATAAAACTATACAAAGACAAATAAAGTCTAACAGTCTCGTTAACCAAGTTTGACCAATACGAATTGTACAGAGTGTCCAAAGTTTAGTGTCAAACTTTGTAAACTTGAAAGCAATTTAGTTTTCTTATTTCAAATAGGAACACATGTATATTTTAATGTCATTCGATGCAGAATTAAAAATAAAACATTTGTCCTAATTACAACCCTATCTCAATTTCTAACGCATCAAGACTTATTTGCAGAAAACTCATTTTATCAACTATTCCAACAGTTATTATTATTATAAATAAATATCGAAGGTGGCTTTGAAAAACAATTTATTGGTATTAAAGTTTATTAAAGTGATAAGAGACTATTTTGACTTAAGTAATCTAAAAGTTTCAAATATTTTTAAATTGTTAGTAATTATTAACTGGAAATGATAATCGTGGATATGGTTATCCTTTAAAATTCGTTAAACTGTTCTTTCGTTTATATCTACGGCATCAGCGACTGCTGGTTGACTAACTGAAGGATTTTCTATAATAGATAATAGCACAACCAATTGATTTTCTTCAGTTCGGACCGGTTTATTTCTTACTGGTTTTGGGTAGTTTACATTTCCCGTTTGCACAAACCTCTCTAATATGTTTTGCAGGCTCCTTTTGTCTGGATGTCGTTGTTCCGGATAACGCTGTACGTATACTCGTCTTGCCAAAAAAGAGTTCTTTTCGCATGCTCCTAATATAAAGATCATATCTACGAGCTCTTCTTGGTTTTAGTACATCACAAAAAACAATATCTACAAATTACGTATAACAGCTTAAATAATTACTTACAATTTAACAACATTCGAAACTTTTAGATTACTAAAGTCAAAATGGTATTTTGTTACTTTAATAAACTTTAATACCAATAAATTGTTTTTCAAAACCACCATCGATACTTTTATTCATAATAATGACTGTTGGAATAGTTGATAAAATGAGTTGTTTGCAAATAAGTCAAATAAGTCTTGATGCGTTAGAAATTGTGATAGGGTTGTAATTAGGACAAATGCTTGATTTTTAATTCTGCATCAAATGACATAAAAAGATACAGGGGTTCCTATTTGAAATAAGAAAAATAAATTGCTTTAAAGTTTGCAAAGTTTGACACTAAACTTTTGACACCCTGTACAATTCGTATTAGTCAAACTTGGTTAACGAAACTGTTAGACTTTATTTAATAAATATCTTTGTATAATTTTATTAACGAGGCAATATTTTTATTTTTTATTAATTTTTAAAACCAGTGGTGCAAAACTGTTATTTTTTGGTGTCTATTTAATACTGCATCGATTTTAATAAAATTTTAGGGGCCTATGTAGGAAATTATTGGAGGCACCCAAATAAGTAAGAAAATATATGGCATGTAATTTAAAAAAATACATCCTTATGACGTCACACTTTTTTGGAACACCCTGTATGAAAAAAAAAATTTTCCTGAAATGCGCTCCAAGATACAGGTAAGGTCTGCAAAATATCAAAATTCTAACTTAATTACTAAGTAAGCTATAGAATACGGGAGGTGAGGTGCAGTGTATGTATACCGTCCACTTAATCGGGAATCCCTCGGATCCGCCAAATTAACTTTTTTGAAATCCATTTTTTTTATATATTATACAGGGTGGATCATTAAAATACTACGTGTATTAAGTTTAATTTTTTTTTAATATAACGTATTTTTACATTCTACAATCAATTCTACACATTTTTCAAAAATCATGCCCTTCAAACGTTTAGGAAATATTAATACTTTAATGCTGATATGTATCAATAGACGCGTGTGAATGGCACTTTTCGCGGGGACATTAAAGGGGGTCCCGTTTTGAAAACTTACAGTGGCTATATTTTCTATACTAAAGAAGACATGAAAAAAGTCAAATTATCATTTCTACAATAACGCGGGGAACTAAAAATGTAATCTCCCATAGATCATTAATTATTTCCGGATTTTTTTTCAAGATGTGACCCTTGAAAGCCAATCGAGGGAAACATTCTTACAAAATTGGCAATTGAGATAAAATTTCCGAAATTTAAATTCAAGCTCGTGGGAGATTCGACACGAAAATTAAACTGATGACGTCACGATTAAGGAAAACTCTATCAATATAAATTAAACATTTTTTGCATTTTGCATAATTTTTATAACTAGCTCTTTCAATCTATTAATAGGGCATCACCAGGGCTAAGGTTCTAAAAAAATACAAACGAGAGTAAAAACAAAGTAAAAACAAACTACAGCTGAATAGGTATTAACAGTCTGACTTGGTGAGAATATTTACTCGTCAAATTATGTTTAGGCGACAAGAAACATATCAAAATTATTATTTAAAAGAAAATAATTTAAAATAGGATTTTTGAGATATAATATCTGTATGTATAAAATCGTCTTATTGTTGATAAAATGGGAGGAGTCAAAAATACACAAGCGTAGGTTAAGGCAGATAAGTCATAAATTCAGACATGAATCTGGATAAATATTTGAATATCTATGGATTTTAAGTTCCCTGAGATAGTCCAACTATATGAAGATGTAAAATTTTGCTGGTAGAAGTTGGTGAGAAACTATGATAATTAAATTTAAGGTGTTGTCCAAATACAGAGGTATCTGGTCGGTTGACATGTTCTTTTATTCTTGTACCGAGTTTTCTTACGGGTTTTCCAATGTATAGAGCTGGGCAATTACTACATGATAATTTGCAAATTCTGTTTTTGTCAAGATGTGATGTGCTGGTAGAAGTTGGTGAGAAACTATGATAATTAAATTTAAGGTGTTGTCCAAATACAGAGGTATCTGGTCGGTTGACATGTTCTTTTATTCTTGTACCGAGTTTTCTTACGGGTTTTCCAATGTATAGAGCTGGGCAGTTACTACATGATAATTTGCAAATTCCGTTTTTGTCAAGATGTGAAACGTTTTCTTTATTTCTTACTAAATCAGATTAAATATTGTTTTTGTTGTGAAGGAGATTGTTGAATCTTTTACATTTTTACTTAGTACTTTAGCTATCTGACTAGAAATTTGGCCTTTGAAAGATAAAAAAATATATTTTTAGGTAAGTTATTTTCCGGAGGGTTAAATGCAGTTTTTTGAAATTTTTTTAATTATATTTTATTTCTAATCCTATCAACAGTTTCATGCGAATAGCCGTTCCTAACTGCTATTTGTTTAATGGCATTCAATTCTTCATTACGGTCATTATGTGACTTTGGGACGTTAAAAGATCTGTTGATATTACAGTTGTTGAGGGCAGCCATTTTGTCATTAAGGGGGTGGTTTGAGTTAGAAGAATTTGTGTGATCAGTCATTATCAGATCACATCATTTCTGTTTAATTTGTGAATATTTGGGTCTAAAAAGTTGATACAATTGATTTCTTCTATTTTAACTGTAAAATGAATGTGACTGTGTAATGTGGTGAGAAAATTTAGGATTTGGTCAACATTGGATTTATTACCGGAAACTATAATGAAACAGTCGACGACATAACGATACAAAGTAAGTAGTTTTTTTCTTTAATTAACTTAGATATGTACAGGGTTATCCAACCAAGACTAGACAAGGCGATTTTTTGACTTTTCCTGTACTTTTATAAAAAAACTGAAATAGCCATCTTAAGTCATTTTCTCCCGCGAATTCAAATATCTTCAGCAAAAAACAATTGAACATCAAACAAAAGTACTAGGGGTCACTTTGATATTTTTTTAAATGGAACACCCTGTATATTTTTACATTTTTAAATTCCACATAAAATTATAATTATTTTTTATTAAATGCATTATTAGTCTATACTTCATAGTTTCCGAGATATTGACTTTCGAAAAGTGACATTTTCGAACTTTGAAAGCTTATAACCTTCTAACAGTACGTCTTAGAGCAAAACGGCTTACATGTCCCTATCTTCAATTTTTATTATCTTCCCAAAAAAATCAACTTCCAGTTAAACCGGAACAACTATATTTCCTGCTTTCGAGTTACATCCGGCTTAACCGGAAGTTGATTTTTTTGGGAAGATAATAAAAATTGAAGATAGGGACATGTAAGCCGTTTTGCTCTAAGACGTACTGTTAGAAGGTTATAAGCTTTCAAAGTTCGAAGATGTCACTTTTCGAAAGTCAATATCTCGGAAACTATGAAGTATAGACTAATAATGCATTTAATAAAAAGTAATTATAATTTAAAATAAATTAAAGCAAATGTTATTTGTGTGGTTTTTTACGTAGAATCCAGTGACGTACTCAGATTTTTTCTACGTTCAATAGTTTCCGAGAAAAATACCAAACTTTTTTTTTTAATTGGGACACCCTATATATTTTTAAATAATATAATTCAGTTCATAACAAGCTTCTCAAAAATATATAACACCCTATTTTTATTTTTAATATTAAGCAGGAAATTTACGTTTTATTAAAAAATATATAATTTTAGTTAGTAGGCCATGACGGGTATTGAAAAAAAGAAAAGAACACAGTCGTTTATGTCATATTAATAACTTCTTTAGTTTCTGTCAGAATATTCAGGTTCTCTAAGTTGTTTTAAAATACCTATCTAATTAATAGTAAAGGATCAGTTTGTCCTAATTATGGCAGAATATGTGAAATTTGAAAATAATGAAAAATACGACATGCTCGTTTGTTATGTTCATTGTAATGAAAATGCAGATGTAGCATTAGAAGAGTATTTCAATAGGTAAATATACGCCTTTGTGTAGTATCTCTATGAAGATTTAGTAATTTTTTTAAATTACTTGTAGATATCCCGAAAGACGACAGCCGAATTAAACGAATTTTTTAAAGGATGAAGTCAAATTTAATTGAACACGGTTCATTTATTAAACCTCGTCCTAAAATCTACAACAAGGAAAACCGCAAGACTGATGAAATAAATGTTTTAGCTTCGATTGAAACAAATCCAACTAGTTCTTGCAGAACGGTTGAAGGTTCGGTCGGAGTAGTTAAATCAAGAGTTCAAACAATCCTAAAAAACACAATTTCAAGCCATATAAATTTAACCTAGTACAAAACTTACATCCTGGTGATGCACAACGCCGTACAGAATTCTGTAATTGGTATTTACAAAATATCAACAGGGGAAATAATTTTGAAAAACCCGTTGTATGGTCCGATAAAGCTCATTTTACCAGTGCTGGTATATTTAATCGACACAATACGAGGTTTTGGTCTCAGGAAAATCAGCATCTAATATTTCCACTCGAACGGCAAGGAAGGTTTGGCTTTAACGTTTTATGTTTTGTACTAGGAAGCAAAATAATTTATAATATATTTGAAGGCAGCCTTAATGCCAATAAATATTTGGAAATTCTAGAAAACGTTGTGCCGAAAATAATAGAAGACGTGCCCTTAGCGGGTATCAATAACTTATATCTGCAACAAGATGGAGCACCCGCTCACAATGCGCTAATTATCAGGGCCTACTTAAATAATAATTTTCCAGGCCACTGGATTGGAACTAATGGACCTGTAAGATGGCCACCAAGGTCACCCGACTTGTCGGTTTTGGATTTCTTCTTGTGGGGATACCTTGAAAATAAAATTTATTCTATTCAATAAAAAACAATTGCAGAATTAAAAAATGCTACTGAAAGAGCATTTAGGGAGTTACGGACACGGCATCTTATTATTTTAAATTCATTAAGGCGGATAAGAACTATGTGTGAAACATGTCTAAGGCATAATGGAGAACAATTTGAGCAATATTTATAAGTAAGCTCTATTAATATTCAGCTTCTCTTTGTAATGTTTTGCGTAGTAAAATACAACTCGATTTGTGCATTGTTATTATTTTTACTGAAATATTACTGCTAATTAGATTAAGGAGTCCAAAATATATTTTTCCTGCAGTAATTATCATACCAGTAATAGTTTTTTTTCAATACCCGTCATGGCCTACTAACCAAAATTATATATTTTTTAATAAAACGTAAATTTCGTGCTTAATATTAAAAATAAAAATAGGGTATTATATATTTTTGAGAAGCTTGTTATGAACTGAATTATATTATTTAAAAATATATAGGGTGTCCCATTAAAAAAAAAAATTCTCGAAAACTATTGAACGTAGAAAAAATCTGAGTACGTCACTGGATTCTACGTAAAAAACTACACAAATAACATTTGTTTTCTCTTTGATAAGCTACAGGGTAACCTAAATATGGGGGGTGTCCCAAAATGTAAAATTATCAAAAACATCCCGTATATCAAAAACAAGGAGGACTAGAAAAATTCTGATTAGGGCATCTTTTGTTTCATAAAAAAGTAGCACAGTGCCGCGAAAACCGTATCCTTCTATCTTTACTAATAACCGAGATACCCCGTAAAACCATCGAAAACTGGACATCCTGTATATGTCGTAGGCTGATAGTGAAATCCGTCATTTCATGAAAAGCCTAGTCATATCATGCTGCACGCTAAAAGGTATATTGGCAACTGGTTTGTTCGTTTGTCCCCAGAGCATTTTTTTTAAATTTAATTTAAATTTTATTTTTATAAAATAATATTAGTTGAAAAATTTTTAAAAAATGCTCTGGGGAACAACGAACAAACCAGTTGCAATATACCTTTTAGCCACGCTTTATGATATGACTAGGCTTTTCATGAAATGACGGATTTTACTATCAGCCTACGACATATACAATCTTCAGTTTATTATGAATAGTAGTATGTGGAAACGTCAGTTGAAAGGGTCTATAACAACCAAAAAAAAGGGAGATGTGGAGGTAGAAAAACACTTCTAAAAAATATGTCAAAAAGGTTTTCTTGATGAAAACATGTCTTGAAAACAAAGTAAAATTATTTACATGTTCAGTGCCCCAAACCACTTTTCCGAAAAATTATTCTATTTTAATACATTGTCATGATGCCTACAATGCCTAATTTCTATACATGAAATAATTTTACTTTGTCTTCAGGACATGTTTTTATTAAGAAAACCTTTTTGACATCTTCTTCTTAGAAGTGTTTTTTTACCTCCACGTCTCCTTTTTTTTGGTTGTTATAGACCCTTCCAACTGACATTTCCATATACTACGTATGTTTTAACTATCTTAATTTCTAATGTCTTCACATAATGTAATTTTAATAATCCAATTTTGATGCCATAAAAGCTCCATTAAGGTTTTATGCCTACCACTTATCATTTTCTCTTTTGCTAAAAACATCAGCAGTCTATTTTTATGTCTCCTGATGATGAACGTTTCTGCGTTCGAAACATGAAAAGGCCTTTAACTAAGAATTTTTATATAAGTAATTTGTGATGGGCTACATGCTTGGTGAAACTGTTGTTCCATTGCATAGGAAGAAAAAATATCACTATCTACTTGTTATCTTTCACAAATTTAATCAGATTTCTGACACGTGTTTCTCCACTCTGTTCACTCCTTTGACAATGGCCCGCAAGGGTCGAAACACGTGTCAGGAAACTGAATAAATTTGTGAAACATAACAAGTTATTATTAAGAATTTTTTATTCGATTAAACTTTGTGGAGGAAGACCTTCCTAATAATATTCTAATATAATTCGAGAAGTTGACTGATATGGGATCACAACATTATTTAAGGCTAATTTGTTATTAACATTCACCTTTGCACGCTGACAATTACTACCAAAAGCCTTGGCTGTTGTTTTACTAGGATTAAATACTAAGGCATTTTTCTCCGACCATAAACTTAGACTTAGGCTGTCCAAATCGGTATTGATATGCTGCACAGAGTCTTCCTGTTCCTCCGGTGAAAAAAATAAGTATAACTGGCAGTCGTTAGCATATATAATATGGCCATTACAATTCAATATATCAGCCACATCCGCAGAATAAATTAAAAACAAAAAAGGACCCAATTTGGATCCCTGAGGTACCTCATTGGAGATTCCCAAGACATCCGACAAGTCGCTATCACCACCAGTGATCAACTGAACCTGCTGTTTTCTATTAGACAAATACGATTTAAACCACTCAGGTATGGTATATCCGCTACTGATAACGCTGCCACGGTCCGCGAACCATTTGTATTGACACCCGGTATATATATGCCAAAATGTGTCCCACATTCATGAGAAAACAATGCATATTAACTAGGTTATCACGCCATAACCAGTAATATTTCCCCTATTTGAATTCTAAGCATTAAAATTAATTTGTGACTCTGTGATTTCTAATTAAGCGTCGCATGCATTAGAAGGGGCTTCTCAGTGAAGATTTAACGTGCAATATCATCATATAATTTAGCTTGTTATTTAATAACGAGGTTAAATTAAGTCTTGACTGTTTAATTCAAGACAATTTAACAACAAATAATCAGAACCATCAGGGCTGAAAGCGGCAGCATGAAACTTTATGTCATCGAACATTCGTTTTTTTTTTCTTACTTTAAAGTAAAAATGTTCTTGTATTATACCATATTGGCAAACTCCAAGTTACAGAGGCATCTTATGCGAGTATGAGGGGGTAAATAAGATGTTTAGATGCCCGCAACAAGGACAACAGATCGATCAGTGTTGCCGATGCGACGTGACAACGCATGGCAAGATCATCTCTCAGTTAAAGAGAGGGAATCATTTGTGCTGGCGACGTTTGACGAAATCACCTTATCGCCTCACTACATCCACAGAAAATCAGTATTCAGTAATATTTGGAACTTTATTTTGTTTGTACCCAAGCATTTACTTTAGGTATTTTTCTATTTACTTCTATGATAGTATTGGTAACTTTCATTTTATGACCTATCGACGTACAGGCAAAGGAATGTGTTACGTAAAGAAAAATATCCCTGCCCCTTGCCTGCATCTATTTAAGTACCGTTACTCAGCAATATTCATGTATAACGAACTCTGTGTTTCCTTCTAGTTGAAAGATTGCCATGGTCGTGCCTCTACCAAAGATAAATAATCCCACAGATGTGTCAGAATTAAGACCAATTAGTTGATTGTCTGTATTATCCAAGGTGGTCGAAAAAATTATTTATAAGCAGACTGTCAAGTACTTTAACGAAAATAGTCTGCTTTCTTCATCTCAGTCCGGTTTTCGTAAAGGTTTCAGCACCGCATCGGTCTTATTGAAGATCTTGGACGATATCATTGGGGCTGCTGATAGGGGTGAAACGTCGGCTCTGGTGTTGCTCGACTATAGTAAAGCATTTGACACGCTTGATCACCGGCTTTTATGTGGTAAGCTGCACTCGTTCGGCTTCACTGAGTCTTCGGTGAATTTCTTTAAAGAATATTTAAGAGGCAGGTCCCAATTTGTACTCCTGGAGGGGCACCTCTAGGGAGGTGCGTATGGATGTGCCTCAAGGGTCGATTCTGGGGCCGATACTTTTTGTAATTTATACAATTGATGTGAATGACTTTGTTAGGGGTTGCGATTTACAGAGGTACGCTGATGACACGCAACTGCGCACCAGTTTTAGTAGGGCCAGAGTTGTTGAGGTAAAAGATAATCTTACACAGTGCTTGAAATCGATTTATGACTACTCTCAAAACAATGGTTTAAAGTTAAATCCTAACAAATCCGCTATTATTTATTTTGGACCTGATTGTCAATGGGCAGCTGAAAACATGAATGTGGTTATGGCTGATACGGTTCTACCCGTTGAGCAGGAATATAATAATTTAGGGGTTATTTTTGATAGCAAGCTTCGGTTTAGGAGTCAGGTAGGTAAATTTATTCAGAAATCATATTTCTCTCTCAGAAACTTGTATAAAAATAATCACGTCTTAAGACCTCAATTAAAGAAGGCACTGTGTGAAACTCTTGTTCTCTCTCACTCTAATGTCTGGACTTTCAATGCAAAACGAGATTACAAAGAGTTCAAAATTCTTGTATTCGCTTTATTTATGGACTGCGAACAAGATACCATGTCAGCTACAAGTTATCTGAGCTGAAATGGCTTCAAATAGTAGACCGACAAAAACTGCATTTTGCCTGCTTCTTATATCGTTTGCTCTTGAGTGGTATACCCCAATACCTACGTGAAAAGCTTCATTTCCGGCATTCCACACATGATCGTTCAACTCGTTACAACAGTTTCTTGGATGTACCGAAACACCGAACCGCCCTTTTTCAACGTAGTTTTTCCTATATAGCTCCTAAAGTTTACAATGCTCATATATGTAACACATTCCTTAACCAAAGTTCAAATTCATTTAGGGCCAAATATCGTAGGTTTTTGCTAGAAAATTATAATTGAATTATGTTAAAGATGTGTAGATTACTTTTTAAGCTGCCATTTTTAAGTTTGAAAGATGTGTAAATTTAAGATCAATATCTTATTTCTTTTTAAGTTGTCATTTTTAAGTTTCCTATATAATTAGATTTAGGTAATATTATTCGAATTTAGTATTTTTTATTTTTTCTTTGTAAAATTAAAAATTTTGTTAATGTATTATATATGCTCGGTTAAGCAAACAGCTGTTGCTGATTTTCGCCGAGTCGAAAATAAAGACGTTTATATCTATCTATCTATCTATCTATCTATCTATCTATCTATCTATCTATCTATCTATCTATCTATCTATCTATCTATCTATCTATCTATCTATCTATCTATCTATCTATCTATCTATCTATCTATCTATCTATCTATCTATCTATCTATCTATCTATCTATCTATCTATCTATCTATCTATCTATCTATCTATCTATCTATCTATCTATCTATCTATCTATCTATCTATCTATCTATCTATCTATCTATCTATCTATCTATCTATCTATCTATCTATCTATCTATCTATCTATCTATCTATCTATCTATCTATCTATCTATCTATCTATCTATCTATCTATCTATCTATCTATCTATCTATCTATCTATCTATCTATCTATCTATCTATCTATCTATCTATCTATCTATCTATCTATCTATCTATCTATCTATCTATCTATCTATCTATCTATCTATCTATCTATCTATCTATCTATCTATCTATCTATCTATCTATCTATCTATCTATCTATCTATCTATCTATCTATCTATCTATCTATCTATCTATCTATCTATCTATCTATCTATCTATCTATCTATCTATCTATCTATCTATCTATCTATCTATCTATCTATCTATCTATCTATCTATCTATCTATCTATCTATCTATCTATCTATCTATCTATCTATCTATCTATCTATCTATCTATCTATCTATCTATCTATCTATCTATCTATCTATCTATCTATCTATCTATCTATCTATCTATCTATCTATCTATCTATCTATCTATCTATCTATCTATCTATCTATCTATCTATCTATCTATCTATCTATCTATCTATCTATCTATCTATCTATCTATCTATCTATCTATCTATCTATCTATCTATCTATCTATCTATCTATCTATCTATCTATCTATCTATCTATCTATCTATCTATCTATCTATCTATCTATCTATCTATCTATCTATCTATCTATCTATCTATCTATCTATCTATCTATCTATCTATCTATCTATCTATCTATCTATCTATCTATCTATCTATCTATCTATCTATCTATCTATCTATCTATCTATCTATCTATCTATCTATCTATCTATCTATCTATCTATCTATCTATCTATCTATCTATCTATCTATCTATCTATCTATCTATCTATCTATCTATCTATCTATCTAATATATTTAAGAATAAAAAGCATACATCGTTTTGAATCTTTTTTGCATTTATTCAAGGTATTGTTACACCCGTTATGAGGGATATTTCTGACCCTAGCGCACAATTTGACAGCGTCCAAAAATACTTCGGAATAATACTATACATACCCCAGGCTTTGTTAAGCTGTGTAATGCTACCAATATGTAGGGAACAATCTGAAATTCCTAAAAAAAATTTTACCCTGAACCACATTTTGGAATTATTAAATATATTATCTGGATCGATTTTACAAACGAGAGATTAATTGTTATGGACGATTAAAAGTACTGCACTTTGGGCAATTCAGAGATTAAGGGAGATGATGGTTTTTATACCGACAATATAGAAAACTGTCCAGATAAAGTAAAATATAAAGAAAAGGCAATATTCGCACTATTCGCAGACAAAATTTTGGTTTGGTGAGCGATTTCTACAGCAGGAATATCCAAGCCTTACATGGGATAGGTAAGGGACGAAGTACTGAATAGTCAGCGCTATATTCAAAACTGTCTAACAAAATTGGCTGATTTTATACTCGGAAATCATGCTGAAGATGAAATAATATTTTAGCATCATGCCATTACGCACAAGAGACTCAAAATTGGCAAAACGTTAAAAATACCATTTGTACCGAGAAACAATAACCCCCTTAACCTCCCACATGCTCGTCCAATTGAAGATTTTTGGGCACTTTTATCTAGAAAGGTTTACAATGGAGGATGAGTGGCCCCAAACGAAAAGTGCATAAGACATGGATGAATAAAATAATCCAATAAATGTTGTTAAGTTTATTTTTTCTGAGGCTATATGGTGAAAATTTCTTACTAAAAAGATATGTTGAGAAAGTTTCTTTAACAGGAATTTGACATGATCATTACATTTCAAATCCCTATGGAGATGCACTCCGAGAAATTTACCAGGTTCAGCATTATATCTGTCCCCGCCAGTTTCTCTTAAGCTGAAATATAAAGATTCGCTTCTTGCTTGATTCAAGAAACCAATCCTGGGTTTCATTTGTGTATCTCTGACATCCAGTACAGCAGAGTCATTATTTACCTGGAAAATAGGTAAATAATTTGCAAATAGGATAAGAAAAGCATTATCTGAACAAAGCGGCAAATCATTAATATAGCATAGAAAAAGAACTGGACCCAAAAGAGGACCTTGAGGAACTCCGATCGAATTGTTTCTAGACCCTGTTACCCAACGTATTGGTATCTACTTGATTGATACGGACCAATTAAATAAATGTTATTTTAAGTTAAAACGTAGTATTTAAGGTTTTTTAAAAGTATGTTGTATGGTATGCAATCAAAGTGTTAAACTGATTACAAACAATTAACATCCACAAGTATGCTCATCAAATAGGCAAATCAGTAGAACTAGCCCTTAACAATATAGAGGGCATAATGGATGCCCTTAGACAAAAAGTAGAGATCTTCCTTGATATCGAATGAGCACGAACATTAAGAAGCTATATGATGCCAAAATCTCTAGGGGGATTTAGCCTTTAATATGCGACTGGATATGCAACATGCTAATATGCATTACAATCACGACTGAGCTACGGGGGGAAGAGGTCAGATTTATGGCCACCAAGGGGTGCCCGCAGGGAGGCATTCTATTGACCCTTCTGTGGTCACTACTGGTGAATGATCTGCTGACAATACTCTTCCCATGTTCCCATGGGAGATTAGTCTGCAAGCATATGCGGATGACTTGGTTATATTAATTAAAGGAACTTCTGAGAACCAAATATCTGACATTTTCCAAGTAATCCTCAATACCATATATGCATGATGCTTGAGAGAAGAAATGTCAATTAATTAAAACGGTAATTGTACCATTTACCAAGAAAATTAGGCTGGAGAATCTAAGATCGCCGTCCTTACAAGGAGCGAGTAAATAGTTTGCAAACGAGGCAAAGTATCTAGGGGTGACACTAGACAAAAAAATATTTGAAACTCACATGTGAAGAAGATTATCCGCATGGCTATAGGCATGTCGCAAATCCTGCGGCATGGTACCAAAATAATTATACTAGCTGTACGTAACGGTCATCACCAATAATAACGTACGGCTCTGTAGTCTGGTGAAATAAGGGCCAACAACGACTGTCCCAAGCAAAATAGCGGAACTACAAAAGTAGGCATGCCTTGCGATTACGGGAGCTAATAGCATCACACCAACGGCAGCCATAGAGGTTCTATTAAGACTAATCCTTCTTCAAATATATTTGGAGATGGCAGCCAAATGTGCCACTGACAGATTGTACCACGCAGCTATTAACACGCCGCAGTCATATACCCTAGAGGGTATCAGCATGCTGGAAAACACTATGACCAGCAGGAACTCGCTGCGCAAAAACAGTCGCTCCATAAAAATTCCTTTTTTTTTAACTGATTTTATAAATACCTGTTATGGGATAAAAATAAGGCCGGATTATTACGCTACAACCTAATTAGTACATATTGTTTTGTAAGGAATATGGGTCAAATATGTAAATTTAACAAGCCCTTTGGTTGTGCGCGATAATAATACAAAATTATTTATTAGAACATATTTTATAATTTTTTTTTTATTTATGATTTAGAAATTAACCCAGTTATTTAAAATTTATTATATTTTAACTTAAGTTATGTCACTTATCATCGTCGTACAATCGTCCTAGGTACGTGCATTTTTTTATAAAACATGCAAAGTTTTAAGGCTAGTGGCAGCTGCTTTCCTATGCTATGTTGGTCATTTATAGATGTTATAAATTCCGTAAACTTATAAAATTGTAGTGTCTATTACTCAGACCAAGCACTATAGACAAAGCATGCCACTCATTGCCATTCATGAAAGAGGGGTTGTTGTGTTGACAAATTTCAAGTCACATTGCGATGCAACAGCGATACAAGTAAGTCCCCCACCACTATAAGGGGTGATCAATCGGGGCGCGCGGAGAACCGGACGAAATGGAGGGGATACGTCTTGTAAAGCGCTTCGACAAGGAGTGTCGAACGTCGAACGGCGATCACAGCCGTATTGCTACTACAGTGCGTAAATTCTTATACTGTGAACATAAAACTGTCTTTATTGCCAAATGTAAATAGCTTTGTCTATAGTGCTTGGTCTGAGGTCTATTAAAAGGTTTCTTGTTTTGAATTGTCATAAAATTTTGATATTTTTACTGTTTTGTTTAGGATAATTATTAGTTCATGGTTTTTATGATTAAAAAACAATAATGCCTTTATATTTCAAGAAAAACACAATAGTACAATTTATTTTACGTACAGAAACTTAACTCTATCTATTGAGGTAGCATGGTGCAGTCTAGCTTTAGTAGCTACTCTACTGAACCATACCACAACAACCAAAATAAGTTATTTAAATAATATCAAATGTAAAATTAATAAAGAAGCAGAACAATAATAATTTAAAAAATTTAAATAAGTATTATTTAAATCAAAGAACTATAATAATTGACAGCCTGTTAACAACCAATGGACAAATTAAGCTCGAAAATTCAACATATTTTATCGTATCAACGTAAAGTAGGGTGAACTATTTCCCAAAGGATACTTATATATTTTTTTATAAAGTGAGACAAAAGAAAAAAAAAACTTTAAAAAAGAAAAAGTCAAGTTTGTAAAGCTTAAAGATGCTTTTTATACTTTATTTTAAATAGCTGAACACTCAAACCAATCAAATTATTAGGTAAGGAGTTATAAGCACTTACCGCATTATAGGTAAACGACCTCTGAAATAAGGTACTCTGTTGATGAAGTTGAGTTAATCTACCTCTATGGCGAATGTTGACGAAATGAACATTACAGCGGGGGACTAGGCGTTCGCGGACAGAGATAGGAGAATTCGGCTCATTCAAGATTTTGTGAATAAAAGTGCAAATATGTAGAAGCCTACGGGAGAATCCATCTTTAACCAATTTAGTTCCAAAAATGTATGCGAGATGTCATCATATTTTCTAAGACCAAAGATGAATCAAGCACAAGCATTCTGTACCTTTTGAATACGAGACTTACTTACGTTATCTAAACAGTGACCGCAACCTAAATCGCAATAATAACAAATTTAGAATTTGGTAAAATAATTGAAACTCTATGTACACCTAGTTTCACGGCCAACTTCCAGGTGAAATATTGAAAATATGGTGGATTGTTCATATAAAACGCACCATATACTGCCGAGTGTAACCGAATACCGAATATTAATTCTTGGAAGATCAGAACGGAATGCAGCGAGTAGTGTTGCCAAAATGTTTTAAGATAAATCGTAAGAATCGGATACTTAAAATCGTGAGATTCGTAATATTTAAAAAAATTCTTTAAACGGGGTTTAAGTAGTGTAAAAAAAAGAATGAGTTATAAACAACAAATATATATTTATTTTCTGTATTTAAAAACCAAACACATTTCTAAAAACTTAAAAAGTAACAAAAAAAAGCTTGCGTTATTATGTAGTATTGAAAAATGTAGTAGGTAGTTAGTCAGAATCCGAATTGCAATCATGTTTTCTATGCAAATAAGACTCCAGTAGCGGCAGTAATAGTAGCGAAAGTCGTAACACAGAAAATCATACGACGATTTTTATGTGAATGCAATAAATTTGTGACGTATGTTATGATTAAAAATGATTTTTAGTTACTTATGTTTGACATACTATAAAAAATCGTGAGAAACGCGACGTGATTCGTGAAATCGTGAGATAATTCCCAAAATCGTGTAATCCCACGATTAATCATGAGTTTTGGCAACAATGGCAGCGAGTCAACGATGGTATTAATATTGATAATGTGCAATGTTGCCAGGTATATCGTTTTTGCGGTTAATCCACTATTTTGATGGATGAACTACCGTTCTATCGCTATGCTAACAATTTCTTCCGCTTAACATTACACTCGATTTAGTTTACGCTTTTAAAATAAGCAATATTTTCTCTCTCTTGTCCATTCTCTGATTAAAATTGACATTTTGGTTTCGGTAAATCCCCCAGTTCGAGACGACGCGTACTCTTCTTTTCTATATTTCTGGTCGCTTTGCTGTATTATATACCTAATATATGTCTAATTATCATCCGTTTAAAGTAAATATTATTGGCCATTGGTTGAAAATATGTATACTTTTTTAACTAATAAAATAGTTTATTAATTTTTTTTTTAATATAATGTTTAGCTTAATAAATTTTTAAATCTATCGCTTTTTTATGTCAGACTGCTTTCCTTATATTTGACCTGGCAATACTGATAATATATTAATTTACCCCGATTCAGTATTGCCAGAACAGCAGTCTTTTCTGCATTTAGCAAAATTTTTGAAAACGTATTTTTTGCAAAGTTGCAGAAAACGTTGAGTTTGGAGGTCGAAGTAGGGGCAACAGGTAAATACAAATATTTCTGATACCTACTAAGACCTTGGTGCAGAATTCAGCAGATTTTTTGACACACTCCGCAGAATAATTCGTTGGCCAGTCTGGCAACACTGCCCCGATGTTTGCGCTAGCCGACAAATTGTCTCGTCTTACCTAGATGTTCTTGCGCGATCGTCTGCGGCCTTGGTTAAGACCTTGTTTTTTCCACTTGTGATTTTTTCACCCTAAACGAATTTTGTAGCTGCGCGAATAGACCTTTCCATGTTTGTAGCAAATTTTAATTTTTTTTTAGAAGTTTTCAATACTATAGAACAAATAGCAAACAGATAGCAGCATTTTAAGCATTATAATAAGAAGCGTGCAGGTAGAGTGCATCTGCAAAACTGTCAAAATGACCTTTGGTGCACAAAGGCCAATTCGACAGTTTTTTGTGACATCTAATTTTCTGTGTAGCTGTAGATTTGTATTTTCGTAACATTTTCTTCATACATTTTTTCCAATAACGTTTTTTTTGAAAGAATTATACGGTGATTGCACAAAGACCTCTCCCTTTTCCCCCTCCCCCCCTCCTTGCTTAAAAGATTTGAGATATATAATATAAATAATAAGTAAAATACTTACTTTTGAGAAGAATTGTTTTGTTATTTAAGTTGACGGAAAAATTGGAACAAATTTTTAACTGGTAAGGCGGGTCGGGTAATACCTACTTCATTCTTCATTTTAAAAGTATTTTCACACCCCATTTTACCTTACAATTTTTAGTGTTACAAAATGCCCCGCTTTAACATGGCGAATCGGGGAAATTATGCAAGAAAACATACTATATTCGGCGATCTCCGCCATGTTGAATAACAAAACATTAATTGGAAGTAACAGTCCATGCTTAAAATGGAGTTGCAAGTATGGGAATGAAAGAAAAATTAAAATAAATTTGTTCTTGTTTTTCCTTTCCCCGAAAACAACAATATTTAAAAAAAGTTATGTAGCTTACTTATAATTAAAAAATTATTGTTTTATTTTTCAAGATGATAGAGATCCTCCCAAAAAACGGTTGTTTTCTCATATTTTTCGGAATCGTCATTTTGAAACGGAACATTTTAGACCATTAAAAAGGACAATGTCACCTATATCAAGCATAAAAAGACCTTTGAAATGAGGTATTACTCGATCCCCTTCCCATTTAAAAGATGGCGCATGTCCGCCCTTTTGAATAACAAAACAACAAAATATTCCTCAAAAGTAAATATTTTAACTATCATTTACGCAAACCGACTTTGAATATATCTCAATCTTTCCAAATTACCAAAGGGGGAGGGGGGACTTTATGCAAGCACTGTATCTGTGAAAATATACTCTGCACCCGGCTTGCAATGAGATGATTATTATTATCATGTTTGTTGACAAATCGACATAAAATATTTACAAAATTTGATATTAAGCTGCAAAAAATTTCGTATTTCTTTCTTCTAACTTTTCCGGTCTCAGTCTATTGACTGTGAAATTTGTATAACAGAAGTTTTTGCTAATATATTCTAAAGTAACTCATTCACCGTATTTGATTCCATAGTTCTTTGTATCAATATCGCTTATCATTAAAATGTGACCACAGCACCTCTCAAAGTTTTACATTGTCTTTTTTGCACATGTTTCCCAAAATCACCTGGTTACAGTCTATGCTTCCATATAGTTTGTTTCATCAACATCGCTTACACGTTAAATTTTTGACAGTAAAATTTTTGGGTACTTCGCTCAAAAACTCCCAGTCATCATCAGATGCGTCTATATTTTTATCAATAACTCTTATCCTTACAATTGGGCTTTGATATGGCACCTAGCAAATGTAATCGATTATCTGTTGCCCGCCCGAAAAAGTGTGATCGGACGCCCATGCAATAGTGCGCCCACCTCCTGTATATTACTAAAAGAACAAGCAATAAATTTTTTTTTACGCGTGCCGTCGCCCATCACTCCTCCAATCAAAATAAATTAATTTAAAACTTTAACAGTTGAACCTCCTCCCCCCTCCTTCTACCCGTTTCTCGTATCCTCGAGTCTATTTAAGTCATTGCAAAGCATTAAATCGAACTAACTTGTTCGATAGTTATAAAAGGCGTTTCTTTCTTTGTCTTATGCACGATAAAGAGGCTAAAAGACGAAGTCTCCCGACGTAAAAATATATAAGCCGTTGCTGCTAGAAATTGCAGCGATTTTAATTCACCTGGAAGTTGTACCTACCTAATGTTAATATTTGGAAATGTTTTGTTTATAGTATCCTATATAACTGTAATAATTATGATGTTACAAACTAAACTTAAAATATTTCCGCTAGTATCATTCGGTAAAACAGCTATCTTTATTACCGATACCGTCACCAGCTGTCAAGTCATTAAAGTAACTTCCTATTGTACCGATGATACCGATAAAATTTACATATACCAACATACAATCCATTGACGTGACATTTCTCAAACCCTTTTTTTATGCGGATCCTAGCATCACTGATAAGAAATGATATGGCAAAACGCGTCTGGAGATAGATGTGACGAAATGAAAACCACTCTACAACGGGACAACGATAACTATGAAAAAATAGTTACAACTATGGTTTAACTTATCAGAATTTGACAAATTTGAACTCGCAAAATCAAGATCGAGGTAATAAAAACTAAGTTGTTCTGAATTTCATCGCGAAAGCTAGAGGGCGCTATTTAGCAGAATCAAGAATTTGTTTAGTTTTCTCAACAACTTTTTATGTAATGATATACTTTTTTTAACTTAAGCAAATAGAGGAACAAATAACAAGTAGATATATCTATTTAAAAATTTAATAATAATAATAATAATAATAATAATAATAATAATAATAATAAAAATAATAATAATAATAATAATAATAATAATAATAATAATAATAATAATAATAATAATAATAATAATAATATTAATAATAATAAATATGTTTATGTTGACTTTTATAAACTTATTCTTCAATCCCGTGAAGCTGAGCATGTTAGGGGCAAATCTTATTTTTGTTTTAGTATGTAAAATCATAAATATGCATTAAAAATCAAGTTTTAAAGTAAAAATGTTAATTTTTAGTATAAACGCAGTTTTTTTTTGAAGAAATATATTTATTACCTATAATAAAATTATTAATTTATAATTTTTAAGTAAAAAATATTACTTATATAAATTATTCAGAACAATATTAGTTAATTAAAGCATTTCTAAAAATATTTTCAAATTGTCTGTTTTTAATATCCATGTTTCTATTTCGACTTTAAAATTTTTTAATGGTATTATTTTTTTAATTTTTGTTGGTAAATAATCGTTTAAATAAAAACAAAAATATTTGAGTTTTTTTGTCCTATGGACTTACTAATTTTAGGTTTTATGGTTATTTCATTTTTATGACGTGTATTATGATTATGCTTTATAAATTGTATAAGGTTTTTATTTTTAAATATATATATATTAAGATGTTAAAAATGTAAAGTTCTTTTATGTTCTACTTTTTTGTTTCTGAATATAATTCTTTTGAAGGATAAAGATAATCCTTATTGAATATAATTTTTAGAAGCCTTTTTTGTAATATTTCTAATTTTCTAACTAAAGTTCTATTTTTTCTTCCGCAACCTAAAATTCCTTAATTTAAATTAGTTGTAACTAACGCGTAATATAATATTTCCATATTATGTCTTACATTTAAAAAAATTTTTATGTTTTTAAAAATCGGTAGTAAACTTCTTAATTTTTTAATTAAGTATTCTAAGTGAATTTAGTTTACTGTCAAAAATAATTCCTAAATATTTTATTTTATTAACTTTAAAAATTTGAATGTCTTCATTTATTTGAATACTATTCACATTTCGTGGTAGGTTATTTATGTTTAAAGTAAAAGGAATATAATTTGTTTTATTAAAAATTGTTAATAACTTGTTATCAAACCAATTTTTTAAAATTTTAAAATCTTTTTTAATTTTATCATTTACGTTGTCCCAATTTATATTGGTATAAAAAATTGTAGTATCATCTGCAAAACTATGAATTTGTCCATAGCCATTTATACTAGATAAGTCGTTAATATAAATATTGAAAAATAATGGTCTCAAATAATATCTGTAAAAACCACAAGTCCATATATTTTTTAAACCGAAGATATCAAAATGTATAATATAAACATAAGTTTTATAAGAACAAACTGATGTTTTAATATGGTATTTGTTGGCAAGAAGTTACAAATATTATAGCATTGGGTATTCTACAAAGCAATAATCATACAATAACATTTGTAAAAGATACACTAATATTATATGTGTAACTTCTTGTCTACCGATACTGTATTAAAACGTCAGTTTGTTCAGGAGCTCATTTTTATATATATTTTCCATATAGGTATCTCCAGTAAAAAAGAATTTATTGACTTGCGATTTTTGCAGATATATTCTTCTATTTTATTCTTCTTATTGTTTAAGGTGGAATTCTCAACACCATTCAATCTATTGCCAACTTATAACCTATTTCGCCCTCTAGCTGTCGTAACGGAATTCAGAACCACAGTTTTTAATTACCTTGCTAAAAGCAAATTTGCCAAATTCTAACAAACCAAACCAAAGTTGTGTATAGCTGTAAATTGTTCTTAGCAATATTTATTCCCTCCTACCCCCTTAAACAAAAAGGTAGAGCCAAAACTGAACCCGCGTAATTTGTTGGTGCCGGGTGAAGTGTATAGCTATTTGCCTGATATTAAGGCCCATTTTACTCGTACAAAGCAAATAGAAATACCGGTTTATTAGTAATTAGACTCGGGAGAACTACTTACCGCCCGTTAGCCCTTCTTCTGGCTGATCTAGCAACTCGCTAATGATTATACAGAAACTAGAACAGTTCGATACATCTCAAGTTTATTTACAATCGTAACCAGCTGGAACATAATTGGTACAATTATCACTTCTTGCGCCAAAAATCTTAACTCCGTCCCATGCCCAGTCAAAACATCCTGCTTCGTCTTTAAGACAATAAATGTACACAGGGACGGCGCCATTTAGTACATTTCCAAAGATATTGTACATCTGTAAGTTGTATATGGGAATGTTCTTTGAATCAGTCTTTTCGTTTTCTTTGGGTACGTTGCCGATGTAATTTTGTTGAACGTTGATGCCATATTTGGATGAATCTAAAATATATAGATACTAAATCAATCATTGTGTATCTCGCCTATAACAAATCATAATATATCGGATATCGGTCTATTTGTGAAGATAAAAAAAAGCTCCGCAGAATTTTTTTTTAATAAAATAAACGACGATATATCGACTGTTGAAAGGAAGAGTAGGTTAAATGACATCACCGTCTACGATGAAAACTATGTGAGATTTATTTATTTATTTCTTGACGCCATCAAAGATACAAACTGGTAACAAGATACCCACTGGAGTATCCATATAATATAAATTGATTGAGATGGTATTAAGTTTGAAAGTGAAGCACCTAACAAAACCAATAAATTATCTCTTTCATAAATAACGTAACCTACCTAGTATTGTAATATTTCTGTAAGTTATATTCCTTATTAATCCTGGTCCACCATCTATAGGTGCCTTAACATGGATTCCATTTTGCCCCATGGTAAGTATGGAGTTTTCAAAAATAACGTCTTCTAAAACAGCTCCAACGCCCTTTACGGAAAGGCCGTGACTTCCATGGCAAAACATATTTCTTACCGTTATATTTTTACCTGAAAAAAGGAATTTAAGGTACTAACCAACGTACTGGTACTAAACTTCATTTGAAAATAACTATTTTAAAGCTAGCTATGTAGAACTTTAGATGATGGGTAAATTCCCGCTCTTAAAAGTCTTTTAGGAATGTCAAATTAACAGCTAAACAGTATTTAATTTGACAGTAATGGATTTTAATGAGAAGGGTTATCACTTGATTCACTTGTCCAAGTTTGTCTCCATTAAATGGAATGAAAGGTTCACCAATGTTCAACAGAAAGTACTACTGTTGGTATTTACGAAAACATTTAGTTGTGTGTATTGTAGGTAGATAATTAAGCGATGTTTCATCAAATAATAAATAATTTGGAAAAGCTGAAAAATTTCTATGACGCTTAAGAATGTATTGAAGTTTTCATAAAAAATTTCAGACTTAAAAATACCAATACTTTCAGGAGCAACTTCTTGAGTCCTTGTTTGTCTAAATCTGTATTCATATCCTGAACTCCAATATTTATAATTTTAAACGTTTGGTTCATTGTTGAATGTAAAGGTGAATTGCCGGTAAAACAAAAATTGCGTGAGAATTCTCCATCGTTATTTACCCTATTCGTAACTTCAAACAACAGTTTACTTTTCCTATTTCATCACCTATCCGCACTTCCTGATGTTTTTGATATTTGTACGAATGATATTTATACTTATGTAATTTGCGGAATACTGTGGAGTGTGGAGTGATGCTTTCCTACAGTTTTGACATAAAGCCTGGTGTTAATTCCACTATTTTCTTTCAGATGGAGTAAAAGGCCTAAATAGGTATAATTTTGTTGTGCTCTGCCATTGCCTACATTATTACTTTGCTTAAGCAGTTGCAGCAATTATAACTCTCAAATTGACGAGCAATATTGGATTATTACGAACAACATTTATTTATTTATTTATTTATTTATTTGCAATATTTACAGTATACACCATTAATCAAATAACATAACAATACAGATACAGACTATATATAATATAAACTAGTAAGCAGTTGCTTAAAGATAAATAATTCACACTTGGTAAAATCTTAGAGAGTTAATTAGAATTGGTCAGTCAGAGTGGTAATACATTACTACGTATTTTTCTCTTAAGATCTAATTTAAACTTAGAATTAGTGGTATGAATATCGAGGTCATGGCTGTTAAAGTTACGCTGCAGCCTGGTTAACAGACGAAACATGCTATAATTGGTAGAATGGAAAGGTAAACAGAAGAGATTCCTGCTGCGAGTATTGTATCTGGCTCAGATAAGAGATAATCACAGTCACCCGTAATAAGCTTAAATAAAAAACACATACCCAAGAGGAAACGTCTATTTTGTAGAAAGCATAGATTTATGTTATTGAGAATAAGTTGATAATCTATATGAAAGTTTTGAAAACGAATTTGTAATTTGTGTGCACAAACACGCAGAAATCTCTTCTGCACGCCCTCGATCGCCTGCACATGTACCTGATAGTAAGGTGACCACAACACACTGGCATACTCCAGGCCAGATCTCACCATGGAGCAATACATTAATTTAAATGTTTGACATGAAAATTCTTTACAGTTTCTAGATACAAATACAAGGTTTCTATAGCTCGTACATGTACTAGAATTAATATGGTTAACAAATGTGAGAGACCTATCCAGAATAACTCCAAGGTTACGAATATCCCCCACTTTACCTAAGACGACACCAACTATATTATAGCTAGAATCAATGGGATAATGAGATCTATAAAAGGATATATTGTCGTCCACACGGTAACTTAACCGAGACGAAAGGGTGAGGAAATACAAAAAAATTAGTTTAAAATAAGAAGTCATATGCGTGCCTACTTTATTTTTGCTGTGCAGTTTATTTTAATTGTTGATGTTTTTATCTAAAATATTATAAATAAACAATACATAACATAAATATTAATTCTCAATCAAGATAACAACTAAACAAATAAAATATAAATTAAATAACGTCTTGTTTTTTCTAAATTTAATTTTCAAATCATGGCCTCACTTCATCACATACTCTATATATACGTTTGCCACTACCTCCCTTTGGCTATGAAGGGTTTTTCCTTAAAGATTCATTTTAACAAAAAACGCAGACAGTAAGAAAATGTATAAAAATAATCTTTTAATAGTTAAAGAATCCCATATATCCACCACTGGCATGCATGCGTGCATCGCAATTAGTTGATCACATTAAATGACCTGCAAGCCTGTCGACTGTTTTGCGATGCAAATTTGTCTGGTCGACTATTATTTTTTTCAATCGCGCGAGATTTTGTACCTGTTGCCAGATATGACATTAAGAATTTTATTCATTTCGCCCAAATTAAAAGTGTTAAAATTTGCTTATACATATTGTTTAGTCTTACGAGTTAGTAGGTAGATATTTTAGCATAAATATGATTTTCTTTATAATTGTGCGAGTTAAAATGTTTATTTGGATTTATTGGTAATTAAGCCGACAACACCGCAAACTTTTTTCTGCATTCCTTAGGTGGTTGCAGAACCGTGTGTCAGACAATACTATGCCATTTTTCTTCTGTTCAAATCAAGACCATTCATCTGAGACCAACAATAAAGGCAATCAAGATCACTTTGAAGTAGAGCACAATCCAAACTGGAGTAAATTAATCGATATATTTTAAGGTCCTCAGCAAACAACAAATATAGAGACTGAGTAATAAAATTACCAATGTCATTTATAAAAAGTATAAAAAATAAGGGTCCACTATGGGAACCTTGAGGTACACCAGAATGCACAGCAATCTCTTTAGATACATAATTATTTATTCTTACTCTCTGAACCCTTCCAGTGAGGAAACTGAGAATCCACTAAAGAATGCCCGAGCCAAAACCCCAAGCCGCCAGCTTAGCCACAAGCAGTTTATAATCCACTCGATCGAACGCCTTCAAAAAGTCAGTGTATACACTGTCGACCTGCAGTTTATTCTCGAAGGCATTCAACAGGTAATCATGGTATGTTAATAGGTTCGTGAGTGTGGACCTTCCCACACAGAAACCGTGCTGCTGCGCTACTATGACACGCCTGCACTCCCATGACAGCAGAGACGTGACAAGAGAGTCAAAGATTTTAGGGATGACAGACTGCATGCATATACCCCTATAGTTAGCCACATTGCTCCTGTCGCCAGACTTAAATACAGGAACAATAAATTATTGTTTCCAAAAATTAGGAAAGATTCCAGCTTGGAGAGTCAAATTGAAGATAAAGTTTAATGGCTGTCTAAGAGAGCATACGCAGGCTTTCAGCAACACAGACGGAACACCATCAGCCATAGGAAGAACTCGATTTACAATGCATGATGGCTTCAAACACATCAGTGACACCTATGCTTAGAACATTGACATTTATTAATTCTTGTAAATTGTCATAATACTCCGGAATATCATATGTAGATTTAGACTAAACCGTTGAAAAGTAGTCAGCAAACATATCCACTGAGTCAGCGCAGGTGTCACCATGCAGATCACCAAAATACATTGCGCTGGGGTAACCAACAGCCCCCCTCTTGTTACTCAAAAAGCGCCAAAAACTCCCCGGATTGTCATGAAGATCGTTCTCAACTGACTGTAAGTAGTCAGCATAACATTGACTCGACAAAACTTTACACAATCCACGGAGCGTCGAGAACTCCTCATAATCAGAAATATTCCCGGACTCCCTAAAGCGCTTATGTGCCAGTTTTTTTTTAGTTGTTAATCATTTAAGTTCACTATTGAATCAGACTGGAAAGTTTGAGCTTCTAAACCGCTTTAAGGGCACGAACAAGGAAATGGGATGATAAAGAACACTATATAGTCTATGTACGGCTTGGTCGACATCAGAGTTATCTAAATAAGAGGACCAATGAATTCAGGATAAATAATTATTGTTTAAAGATATAAAATCGGCACTTTTAAAATCATAATATTCTAAGTCAAACTTAACATACTCTTTAGCACTAGGGTCAATAATATCACAAGTATAGGCAACATGGTGGTTACCAATCGGAAGCAACAAGTCTGTAGTAGCAGAGACAGTGCAATCCTGAATATCTGAAAAATACAGGTCAAGAAAAACGCCATTGTCATTAGGGGCATCAATAAGTTGATGCAAATTCAAGAGTCCCACTGAATTGCTCACTACATGAGCCAGAGATGTCGGATGAGCAATCGGACGAGTGCCATGCTCCTCATTAATCCAGGTCGCCCCAGGTAAGTTGTAATCACCGAAAATTAAAAAGGAGCTATCAGGATAACTGGATTTTAGATCAACCAATGTGGAAGAATGGCTCTCGTAGACCTCTAAGCCCGATCTAGCCGGAATATATACTGCTCCGAGAATTATTTTCTGGAAGCCCAATTTAAAAGATATATAAATCTCCTCAACTGTAACTCCAGAGATAGAAATTGCCTAGTGTGAAGCTCCTTCCGCACAGCGACCAGGACACCTCCTTCTCTTTGTTTAATGCTGATATCACTGTTCCGATCACAACGGTATATAATATCTAGCCACAAAGGTTTAGCTCACTTGATAAAATATCATCAGTAAGTCAAGTCTCCACAATAACAATAATATCATAATGACAAGTAGCAGCCGCCAACCCAAGCTCCCGCAAGTTAGCCCTAAGACCTCCCACATTTTAAAAGTAGCAAACTAATTTTCGTTGGTATCGTTTTTTGGCAGAGACCTAGACTTTACTATTCGGGAATTACCTTGAAAATATCGAATTGTTAAGTTTTCCTCTCCCTGTTCTTTTCTACGAGCTAGTTCAAGATGGAAATTTTTAATAAAGTTTCTTTGAGTGATTGTCAAGTTAGTGCTGATACGAGCAGCCATGTTTGAATCCGTAAGTTTTTTCCTGTTACTGAGGCATAATCTAGGTGTTACAGTGTTTACAAAAATTACTTTAAGAGGCCTTTTGTTGTTGTTATTGTTAGGGTGGCCTAGTCTAATGGTCTTGAAGTCGCCAGCAGGAACACCAATCTTAGTCAAAACATCAGTCACCTGAGCATTATCGTGGTTAGTTGTGGCCTCTACAAGTTCAGAATCAGATGAAGATTTAGGAATATTATGAATAATTATATTATTAGCACGCTGAGAACGCTCATGCATCTCCAAAATAACTGATTCCGAATCAACACCAGCTCCTAAGATCGTAGCAGCACCAGTATATGCAGGACTGTTGTTTTGCTGGGAATGGGTCTGTCAAAAAACATCGCAGAGAGCATTTCGGATACTCTACGAAATTTTCTCTAGAATACTGTAAAACATTTTGCAAAAATAGAAAACAAAAAGTCTAATAAAATTTTGCTGTAAAATTAATAGGAGAGTCAATATTTAAGGGTAGCAAAATTTACATGGAATTTATGTACCGGGTGATTCAATAAGAAAGGCAGCCGGCTATATCTCGAAAGCCGTTTATCGCACAGCTTTCGGAATTTTTCTTTTATGGTAAAATCGGCAATGAAAAATCGCTGGAAATTATTTTTAAGTTTCTACGACGGCCGCTAGAGGGCGAAACAATCATAGTCAATTAGAAAAGATCAATTATTATTTCAGGAATTTTCCCAATAAAAAGGTATTGAAATTATTTGCATGGCAATACCGAGAAAATTTGACATAATTCGTTTTATGGATTTTTTTTTTATCACCTCAAATAAAATGGTGGGGGGCGTCAATTGTTTCTTGTTATTTTGCTTGATAACTTCGGTTAGACCTAACCGAATTTAACAAACTTTGTCTCGTTATAAAGAACTTTTCTTGTTTTATCGCTTGCGTTGTAAACCCGATCTTAATTCTCTTTACAGTGACAGCCAGAGGGCGCTGTTTGACAACTTAATAGTAATTACTGGTTTTATTATATATTTTAAATAGTATGGTATGTTTATTTTTACAGAGTGAAAAAGAGGCTAAAATCCTAAACAACCAGTGAAAACCTCGTTTCTCTAACTCTTTTATAGCCGGAGATATCCATAACCATAACCGTTAAATAAGGTGATCAAGGTGGGAATTCAATGTCTGATCGACAACTGATCAATCTGTCGTCGAAAAAATTGCGTAAGTAGTTAATAGTTTCGGCGGCTGTATGGGCGGTTGCACCGTCCTGTTGAAAATACCCAAAACGTAGTTCGTCGTCAAGTAATTGCTCCAAATGGATTCAAAATATTGTCTCTATACCGCTGGGCTGTAACTGTGTCATGGAAAAAATAGGACCAACAATTCATCTCCGGGAAACAGCTAACTAGACACCAATTTTCTAAGGGTGCAATGTGGACTCTACAAAGAAATGGGGATTTCAGGGGATTCACATAACCGGAGAGGTGGAACCAGACTTCATCCAAAAAAATGTCAGGTTTAATAAATCATTTCTTTCCAATAAATTTTAACAAACTTTGTCTCGTTATAAAGAACTTTTCTTGTTTTATCGCTTGCGTTGTAAACCCGATCTTAATTCTCTTTACAGTGACAGCCAGAGGGCGCTGTTTGACAACTTAATAGTAATTACTAGTTTTATTATATATTTTAAATAGTATGGTATGTTTATTTTTACAGAGTGAAAAAGAGGCTAAAATCCTAAACAACCAGTGAAAACCTCGTTTCTCTAACTCTTTTATAGCCGGAGATATGGCCAAGCAAATTTTAATTGCAACACTTCGTCGATGCTAAATCGCCAACCCACTTAAATTCTTTAATATTAAAACAATAATAATTAACAATAATAATAATAATACTAATTATTATTATAATTATTATTATTAATATTATTATTATTATTATTGCAAAACCTAGATTCTGAAGCCTGTATTTTAAAAGTTTAATAATTATTAAGAATTAATATTGGGCATTAAGATAATCTAGTTACCTACTCTGGAATTCAATTTCTGACAAGCAGGCTTTGAAATCAAATAACTCTAGCGGTCACTGCTCAAAGCTCTTTTCAACGAGACAAAGTTTGTTAAATTAGGCCTTATCAATAAAAATAGCAAGAAACAATTGACGCCCCCCACCATTTTATTTGATAAAAAAAATCCTGAATGTCAAATTTTCTCGGTATTGCGATGCAAACAATTTCAATACCTTTTTATTGGGGAAATTCCGAAAATAATTGATCTTTTCTAATTGACTATAGTTGTTACGCCCTCTAGCGACCGTTGTAGAAACTTAAAAATAATTTCCAGCGATTTTTCATTGCCGATTTTACCATAACAGGAAAATTCCGAAAGCTGTGCGATAAACGGCTTTCGAGATATAGCCGGCTGCCTTTCTGATTGAATTACCCGGTATATACGTATGTTTATTAATGAATTCGTTCCCAGCCAACTATCTACAACCGGACTTTAGTAATCGAAAAACATATAAATTAATTTGCAATTGGAAAAGGGGTATTTTTAAATTCTATATGTATATAATTTCAAATATTACTACATAAAATTATTAAGTACATACGTCTTATGTGTTGGCTGGAAATAACAATAAAGATTGCAGCTACTACCTGCAATTTGCAAATATTTCTACATAAAATTACCACGCCACGTATGGTATAAATTGTAATTAAAATACCAGTAAAAATTGTCTGTATCTAGGTTAACTTACCGCTTTGAACAACAACACAGTCATCTTGATTGAACACAACAGAGTTTTCAATAACAGTGTTGTTGACATCTTCAGCATTAAATCCATCCGTATTATGACCTGTTTTATTTATTGCAGCAATTCCCTAAAAACAATAGTACAATTATTATTACACTTTGAGTACTGATATCGGTTAAAACAAATGTATGATTTTTTTGCACAAATTATGTTATATGCTACACTGATTATACTAAAGCATTTAATTCTGTTCCTCACGACTGGCTAATGAAACAAATCTATAAAATACATCCCTTATTAAGCACCATGTTAGGTATCCTAATATAGCAATAAAATACTAACCTTTATATTGGACAACAAAAATTAGGAAATACCGTGCGAGCAAAAATTATTTGCATCAAAGAGGGCTTGGATTAAAAAACGTAGGGCTTGGTTTAGATCACAATGATATGGGGACGATATATCTAGGTTAAAATTTTGTCAAATTCATATTATGACATGATATGCCAAACTAATGAGTAATAAAATAAGTAGACAAATACAAATTTATTTTTGTTGTTTACAAAATTAACAAAGTAAGAATATTATACGGAAAGAAAAAGAAAAAGTATTACATAAATTGCTGAAATTGGCCACCGCCATGCTCCAAGTATAAATTCACACGTCTCTTCATCTTTACGAAAGTGTAGACAAGCATCTCTGGAGAAATGTTACCACATTCTTGGATAATCCTTTCTTGTAATTGTTCTAAATTTGCAACTGGTATTTTAAAAATAGTGTTCTTTAAATGAGGAAAAAGGAAGTAATCCATAACCGTTAAACAAGGTGATCAAGGTGGGAATTCAATGTCTGATCGACAACTGATCAATCTGTCGTCGAAAAAATTGCGTAAGTAGTTAATAGTTTCGGCGGCTGTATGGGCGGTTGCACCGTCCTGTTGAAAATACCCAAAACGTAGTTCGTCATCAAGTAATTGCTTAATTGCTCCAAATGGATTCAAAATATTGTCTCTATACCGCTGGGCTGTAACTGTGTCATGGAAAAAATAGGACCAATAATTCTTCTCCGGGAAACAGCTAACTAGACACCAATTTTCTAAGGGTGCAATGTGGACTCTACAAAGAAATGGGGATTTTTACTACTCCACATGCGTGTATTCTGAGAATTCACATAACCGGAGAGGTGGAACCAGACTTCATCCAAAAAAATGTCAGGTTTAATAAATCATTTCTTTCCAATAAATTTTGGGAAACCATTGAGAGTAACTCCTGCGTCTTTCAAAATCTGCGGTTTGTATTTCTTGGAATACTTGCACTTTATAAGGAAATAAATTTAGCTGCTTCTTAAGAATAGTCCTGCATGTTCCATAAGATCTTCCCACTTCTTGTGACAGGCGTCTTATAAAATTTGTTGGCGTATTTTGCATTATTTCACGAACGTTTGCAACAAGTTCTTTTGTTCTTACAGATGGTCTTCCTACTCCTTTTTTGTGTTGTATAGAACCTGTTTCCCTAAACATAGCCACGGTTCTTTTCAGGCAATGATAAAAATCCCCAGCAATAAAAGCAACGTTATTAAAATGTTTGTGAAAATCGTCCATGCACAAACCCGGATTGTATTGCCACTCACCATTTACTCTAACCCCGTTTTGAAAGTACGCTTCAACCATGAATGTTTTGTGCTGTTCCGTAAATCCCATTGCGTGAATTGTTCAAGAAATCGGAAAAATTAGCGATGAATCAAATTACTTGTAACGACTGTCAAAGATGACGGAATTACTGATTTATTGTAAATTCAGGTAGTTACTGACAGCCAACAGGTATTAAGCTCTACGGCTAAGCATTACGTCCTTTTATGCAAGGCCCTCTTTGATGCAAATAATTTTTGCTCGCACGGTATAAAGAAATTAAAGGCTATATTCCAACGGGACTTATAAAGTCCCCTTGTTTATTTTAGTCATAAACCCTCTGTCCTTACTACTAAAATCAATAACCTACGAATATCGTCTTCATTTCACAGAACAATTAACCTATAACCTGCTTTTTATAAAATACATCAAACTCTACGTTGAAAGCAAAACTCATGTACAGTCCCTAATTCAAGTTAATCAGACATTTAGTCACGAAATCAAAATGGCGTTTGGATTAGATGCAAGTGCGCAACCTTAAATATCTTAAAAGGAAGAACCAATGAAAATCAGGGACTGCTTGACGACATATATATACTAGATAAGCAAAACATATAAATACTTAGGCATTTCACAATACCAACAATTAAATCACATGAACCTAAAAAGGAAGTTTGAAAGTAAATATAAAAGCATAAACTCTATTCAATGACCGTTACGTCACGACTAGTGCTTATCTAACATTCGGGAACTAGGTGAGATAGTAAATTTGCGTCAATAATGAATATCGTATAATTTTACCAGTCAAATTAGTATCTTACATAACGAGTGTTGGAAGTGGTACTGTTCAAACGAGGAGGTATTTAGTACCAGGCGTCAGCCGAGTGCGGAAATTCTCCGAGTGTGAGAAAATCACTTTCACACGAGTAATGTACACAATTTTTCCTACGACCATACAAAATAATCAAAAAGAGTTTGATTTGTTTTTGATAGTTTGTAGGTATCACCATTGTGTTACAGAAATTTTTTCAACACTAGGGTTGAAAAATTTATTTCAACTCTAGAGATGAAAAAATAAAAACAATGTCCACTTATCTAGATTTAAATAAAAAGAATAACTTTTTCTTCTATTTGCTTACGCACATCATATCTACTATCTATGTACAGTGAATAAATGCCGTTTCTAATTTTTTAGCTGCTTCTTCTTCTTTTAGTGCCATATCAGGTCCTCCTGATGTTGGCAATCATAATGGCGAGCTGTGCTCTATCTTCGGCGAGCCTAAAAAGTTGTTCTGCGCTTCGAATTCCGGTCCACTCTCTAAGATTTCTTAACCACGAGGCTTGTCTTCTACCGACCCCTCTACGGCCTCTTGCCCTTCATTATAAGTTGAAGGATACGGTAACGATCATCCCTGAGTAGGTGACCCAGATAGGACAGCTTCCGGCATTTAACTGTTATTATTAGTACGCCGACGGCGCTTGCTCTATTTAAAACCGCTTCATTTGTCTGCATGGCTACCCATGGGATACGGAGCATACGTCTATGTAGCCACATTTCAAATGCTTCAAGACGAATAATGGTTGTTGCTTTTAGGGTCCAAATCTCTACCCGATACAACAATATAGACTATTAGCTGCTTGCATTCTTTTAATAAAACAATAATAATATACCTAAATATACATACAAAATCAACAAAACACAAAACTAAAACATAACCTTATAACCTCAACATTATAGAAATATACAGAGGTGTGTTCGATTCGCAGGTTCAGCTCGATCCGGATCGATCTAACTGATTCCAACTGATCTGATTTGTGTTCGATTGGTAAGTGATCGCACGGTTAAAGTGATCCCAACTGATTTATAAAATCAGATCGATCCAAATTACTTTCCCAATCGAACACGGCTCAGATAAATTTAAATATCGATAGCATATTGCTACTTATAAAAGTTCTAACTATATTCAATTTGTTTTGAATATTGCTTAAAAAAAATTACTTTCTTAAACCATATTCACTTGTCTTGTCTTTAAACATTGTATGGATATTTTTATCCGAAATAATTGTAAAATTATAAATCGGTATTTCCTAGGGTATTCTATTTCTGCTCTATAGCCTGTGTCTACAGGGTGTAACAAATTCGTTTATCACTACAGGGATCTCGTAAACCGTAAGAGATACGAAGATGGTTAAATAGGGGCAAAGTTGCACAATTTGATGCCTAATCATAATCCAAAAAGAAATTATTTAGATTCCGAGTACTTCCGGAGATATTCGAAAGAAACCGAAAAACTGTCAATAAGATTTTTTTGTTTTGCGCCCTTAATGTATGAGATAAAAGAAAACCAATCACACCTTTTCAGGGCCACTTTTAATCCTTTCTTAGAATATGTAATTAGTTTTGCCATACAACGTTTCATTCTCCTGAAACCATCATTAATTTCACTATTTTAAATACGGACCTGGATTTTTTCCATTTTTCAATAAAAGACCTAGGACATCTTTATTCAATGCCTAGGCAAAATATTAATTTTAAAAAAGAATTAACGCTCTAATGTAGATTTTATTAAGATTTTTCTAATCCGACCCTGTGTTACACAATACCATTTCGTTTTAATAACGACATGTTCTTTGTGTAATAATTTAAACTAGCTTCTTAAAAAGAATAACAAAATTAAAAATCTCCATCAACATAATATTCAAAAAAATACCTTAAAAATGTTTTACTAGGTATTTATGAGCATCAAAATACAAAAATTTTAAAGAATCGAACGGATCATACTTTCTATTTACTAACTGATTAATTAATCGGTGTCGCTATCCAGGGAAACATTTTTGAACACGTAATTAATAATTAATTTTTATATGGCAACTTATTTTATTCAGAAGTATTTTTTTTATTTTGCTAATATTGCTTATAATGTTTTTCGTAAAGTTTTAATTCATTTTATTAATATTATTAAATATTGTGAATTAAATAAAATCTGATATCATTAGCAAGAATTTGTATTAAGTACGATTACCTATTGTCAATTTTACTAATTTTCTACTATTCTTTTAAAGAGCTAGTTTAAATTGTTACACAAAAGATGACGTGGGTAATAAAACGAATGGGTATTGTGTAACACAGGGTCGGATTAGAAAAATCTTAATAAAATCTACATTAGAGCGTTAATTCTTTTTTTAAACTAATATTTAGCCTAGGCCTTGAATAGAGAAGTCCTAGGTCTTTTATTGAAAAATGGAAAAAATCCAGGTCCGTATTCAAAATAGTGAAATTAATGATGGTTTCAGGAAAATGAAACGTTGTATGGCAAAACTAATTACATATTCTAAAAAAGGATTAAAAGTGGCCCTGAAAAGGTGTCATTGGTTTTCTTTTATCTCCTACATTAAGGGCGCAAAACAAAAAAATCCTATTGACAGTTTTTCGGTCTCTTTCGAATATCTCCGGAAGTACTCGGAATCTAAATAATTTCTTTTCGAATTATGATTGGGCATCAAATTGTGCAACTTTGCCCCCATTTAACTATCTTCGTATTTCTTACGGTTTACGAGATCCCTGTAGTGATAAACGAATTTGTTACACCCTGTATAGCTGCCCCTTTTTTTTCTGTGGTTGAAATCAGTTGACAATGTTGACAGTGACAGGTTTGATGGGTTGCCTGACATATTTCCCCTTTTTAATATATTATTATTTTTATCATAAATACTCTTAGGTTTCCAAAAATAACGAAAAAAAAGGATTTTTTATAATTGCAGTAATGCCCTAGTGTACTTTACCCCACTTAGCACCCCAATTCGCTCCACGGGTCCCGTAAGTTTGTTATTTTTAATAAATAGTTTTGTTGTCAAATTGACATCTGTTTAAATTAAATGTAGTGTGCTTTGTATTTCCACACTCGTGTTGAAATATTTTTTTTCAACACGCGTGTGATATTTAGCACTTTCTAGCCAAGTTAACCGTGCTGTTATTGTCATTTTCGTAGGTGGTCGTAGGAAAAAGTGTTATTGTCATTTTTGACAGTGACATTTTAAATTACCATTATTTTAAAAATGTCACGGTATTGTGAAAAAGAACAAGCGGAAATTTTAAAATTATTTGATTATTTTCAAAAAGAAAGTGATGCCTTGAAAATTTTTTTTACCCCTTAACGCAGTTTACAAGGTAACTATAGATATAATAAAGCAGGAATAATAATAACAATAAACATGAAAAATATAAAGCAATGTCTTTATAAATACCTATCTGTTAGAGAGTTTCTGATGCTTTGGGAGTTTCGTGTTCAACAAACCAACGAATTAAGGCAAAGGGGATAGAGGAGGATGTAGATTTTAAGATTCGCAATTATATAGCTATTTTGTCATGGTCGACAACTTCACGCAATTCATGAATATAAGAGATCGTATTTATAGGATATATAGAGCAGGTGAAAACGTTACCATTCATTCAATACAACTAAACCTTAAAATTATCGATGGTGTTGAAATATCCGCTGGTTTATTAACGGACTGTTAAAAAAATTTAAATGGCGTAAATATACCTACCTTATCAAACAGGTATATTTTAATAGAGCAACCCCATATAGCCCAAAAACGAGTAGAATTTTTAAGAAAATTTCATAAATTTATTTTCAACCAATTGGAAGGCTCCTTTTTGTTTGCGTTGCTTATAGCGACGGGAGACTATCGCGATAGTCTATAGCCTATTAACCTAATAAAATTAATTTGTGATAATTTTTCTGTCAAAAATGAAGTGCTTTATTTTTTATGGCAAGCTTCACTCAGAATAAAATCAAAATACATTTTGTTGCTAACTTATAATTTTTATTGAGAATAGGTCGTAGGTCTTATCATCTTATCATATTAAAAGAAACTCCAATTTATGAAATTTTCTTACCGAATCTCCCACGCAGCAGAATTAATTCCCGATAATTTTTTTCTCGGTTTCACTCATGTTTTTGTTGATAGAAAATTTTCCTCGTCTTCGACTCGGAATAGTTTTCTATCAACAAAACCATTCGTGACCTTGAAAAAAATTATCGGTAATAATTCTGCTGCTAGGGAGATTATAAGTGAAAATTTCACGCCATCAATATTCATCCAATGAAATACAATCATTTCATAACGTTGCCATAAAAACCTTTGTATTTTTTTGGAAATTTTCTCTTCCTGGGGTACCCTGGAGGGTATTACAGTGGAAGTTTTTTGACATAATATAAAGTGACAACACGGAACTTTATAAAATGTAAACTGTCAACAATCAACCAGTACATTTTGTCAAACTTTCTATAATTTTAAATTGCTTTAATTAATGTTAGTTGATATTAAAGGAATAAAAACGCCTAAACAATACAAAATAATTTATTTTTTAGATTCATAATTTTTAGTTACAAACTGTAAATTTGTACCTTAAATTGTCTTTCTACGTCTTCCCTTTTCAATGGCGAATAATCCGATGGACAAATTATATTGAATAAATGTTTGTGTTTTAAATAATATAGGTCACAATTTTCTTAACTTCTTGTCCACGTAATAATCTGTATTTTGTTGATTTTTCTAAAAGATATTGCTGGATGATCGAGAACAAATTATCTTCCTCTAATTCACAACCGCATTCGGCAATGAGATCTTCCAAAAAAAACATAATACGGTGATGAGTTTTAACGTCGGATATTTTTTTGCACAAAATGCAAATTTTTTATTTTTCAAAACGATTCATTTTAGAATATTAAATTAAATACTTCGACAAACAAGTATCAGCAAGATGCAGATCTTACGAACGACTTTTAATTGTTGACATTTTATATCCTTAAAATTATGGCCTTCTAGATAAAACATTAATAAGTAGGCGATGTTTTGTCATGCTTCAAAATCGCTCGGTTTTTTTTGGCAAATATAGCAAGGAAAGATTAATTTCTTATTTATAATTTTCTACCAACTTTAGTGAACTAAACTAAATATTAGATAAGAATATAAGATATATTAAATTTGGGTTTAAGGTGTTGTTTTTGTGTTGCTAAAATTGGTAGAAAAAAGTTTAACCAGGATTCTTTTATTATTACGTAACGTAATGCATAAATATGGTAGATTTATTTCTAAAAAATAATTTTCTACTAACTTTAGTAAACTAAACCCAATATTACGAAACAAGATGAGTTATATGAAACCTAGAATTATTGGTGTTTTCATGTTACTAAAATTAGTAAATAAAAATGTAATCTTCTAATTAATAACAAATATCTATTATAAACTCAATTTGTTGAGAAATTTTCTTACCAAATACCATTCGAAATCAAATTATACCTTAAAATTTTTTCTCGCACAAGAATAGTTTAAGAAAATTTTTCCTCGCCTCTGGCTCGTAAAAATTTTCAAAATATTAGTGTGCTCAAAAATATTTCCGGATATAATTTGACTTCTAGTGGTATTACAAGTGATAATTTAAGAATAACAGCGACTCTCAATTTCCCTTAAAACCTGTTTTTCAGGAAGAAACCTGTATATAGGTACAGTAAAGGGACGTTTAGGCGAAGCTGGCAAGATGATCCTCTTCATACAGTCAAAAAAATCGTTGCTTTACGGTATATTATTCCACATGCTGGTTCAGAAAATGAATTTGTGAATGATGCAAGTTTGATATTCAAGTCTGGCCTGAAATCTGATGATTATCAAGACTCAATGAATAGTGATAACTTTAAACAATGGTTTGATGAAAAATTGTTACCAAAGTTAAAAGAATCGTCGCTTATTATCATGGATAACGCCACCTATCATTCAGGGGTAATTGAAAAAATTCCAAATAAAAGTTTGTCAAAAAGATTACTTATTGCATGGTTAAAACAAAGACAAATTCCGGTTTCACCATTTGCAATGAAGCATCAGCTCTCGATAATAGTGATGCAGCATATCCCACCCAAAACGTTACAATTAATCTGGAAAGCGCTATTTATTTTATTTTTAATTATTTTAAGAGACGAACTAGCATTGCAACATGGACATCGAGTTTTAAGACTTCCTCCATATCATTGACACTTTAATTTTATTGTAGCGGTTTGGTCGGAATGTAAGCGTGATGCAAAAATAAGTTCCATACATGCTGTAATAAATGACGTAGTTTTGGGTCTGTAGAATGAAGCTATAGAAAATGTAACAGTGATAAAACTGGAAAAATTATGTAACACACACTAATATAATTATAAATAATAATAATAAGTTTTTTTAAAAATTTAATAATATAATAAATATGTTTATGTTGTCTTCGATAAACTTATTCTTCAATCTCCTGAAGCTGAGCTTGTTAGGGGCAAATCTTATTTTTTGTTTTAGTATGTAAAATCATAAATCATAAATATGCTTTAAAAAATTTTTTAAAGTAAAAATGTTAATTTATAATATAAACGCAGCTTTTTTGAAGAAATATATTACCTATAATAAAATTATTGATTTATAATTTTTAAGTAAAAAATATTACTCATATAAATTATTCAGAACAATATTAATTAATTAATTAAAGCATTTCTAAAAATATTTTCAAATTGTCTGTTTTTAATATCCATGTTTTTATTTCGACTTTAAATTTTTTTAATGAAATCAATTTTTTAATTTTTGTTGGTAAATAATCGTTTAAATAAAAACATAAATATTTGAAATTTTTTTGTCCTATGGACTTATTTATTTTAGGTTTTATGGTTATTTCATTTTTATGACGTGTATTATGATTATGGTTTTTAAATTGTATAAGGTTTTTGATCTGTGGGAACAGGAAAGATTTCTCGATGCTTTAGAAACTCGTCCCCTTATAATTAACTTGGACGAATCTGATGATAATGATCCTTGCGGAACATACCTAAGTGGATTTGTCGATATGTAGTTGTAAAATAAAAAATGATCTGCTTTGTTTCCTTTGCTTCGCCTTAGAGAAGAAGTTTCGTAAATAAAATGACTGATTTAAAACTTCAGACCACCGAATTAAGGAAGATCCATAATTAAATTGTCAGCAAAACACATGAAAAACATTTTACAATTATTAATTTTTAGATAGTTGTTGTTAGCCGGGCAATATTTTATTTGTATTTGATAGGCGAATCAGTGGATGAAAATAAATTAAGAAATGTATTGGTTTTTCTCGCTTTGCGGTACACATTTTTAAAAATGTTTTTTGTTATGCTGTGCTCGAAGCGGTAGAACCAGAACACTAATAATAAGAAGTTAACAATAGTTTTTTGTTGACTTACCTGATCTCCCAACAAATTATCTATCCTCCAATTTCTTACGATTAGGTTTTCTGATGATCTAATTAAGGTACACAAAACAGGACAATTTAAAATATTTATACTTTCAAAAACGGCATTACTAATTTTAAGTTTTATAAATCTTGGCTTTGGGGTACATGTACCACAACCATCCCAATAGGAAGGCCCTTGGCCGTCAAGAATAGATCCTAAAAAAATGCATTTTATACGAGATGTACCATTGGTGCAACAAAATATTTCAATTCTCCAGTCAAATAAAATGACTCCTATCTTACATTGACCATCAAATTATTTTTTTTGAAATGCATATTTTTTAGGAAAAAAGATATTATACGGAGTGGATACTAAAAATGCTACATGTCATAACTACTACTACATTTTACAATCAATTCTAGACATTTTTTTATAAATCATGCCATATATACCTATATTTAACCATTTACGGAATATTAACACTTTATTGCTGGTATTGACTTGTTTTTTGACTTAACAACGTTCTGAACTCAAGTTATAATCTTTAAGGCATTGACATCGACACTTTGGTATTTTTTAATTTTTTTTTATTTAATAAATAATTCCCAACGAACTTTAGAAGTCCATTACAGAGAAAATATTTCACTAACTTAAAAATAAACAAATATAAACAAAATTTTTTTACAAAAATATAGAATTACAATACAGAATACAATACAAATAAAATTAATAAAATAGTCAAATTTAAGTCAATTTTAAAACTAATTTCCGAATAAAATTAGAGTGCTTTTATTTTTTTTTTAAATACAATTTAGTTTTCTTTTTAAAGAGTGTCAATTTTTTTATATATACATATTTGGTAGGGTATTATAAATTATAACCCCATTGTATAATAATGATCTTTTACCAATATTGCTTTTAATATTTACTGCTAAAATACTTTCATTTTGCCTTGTGTCATGATTATGTACGGTATTCAATTTTTGGAATGTGATTTTTGATTTTTTTTGATGAGTGGATATTGAATGAATAATTACACATATTTTTAATTTATACAAATTTTCTAAGTTTAAATATCCTAGTGGTATGTATAAATTTATTGTTGGTTCTAAAAAAGGAAGCTTGTAAATACATTTAATAATTTTATTTTGTAATTTTTTTAAAGTGTTTATTATCGTAGAGGTAGCAGACCCCAGACGGATATTAAATATTGAAATTTAGAATAAATTAGAGAATAATAAATATTTTCTAAAAGCCTAATTGGTAAATAATATCTTATTTTGTAAAAAATTCCAATCAATGGGGTAATATTTTTCCTGAGATAATCGATATGTGTTTTCCAACTTAAATTTTCATCTATATGCAGTCCTAGAAATTTTATAGAATCAGCATATTTTATGATTTTATTATTAAATAAAATTTATTTTTTTAATAGCAAGCTGTTTATTTTTGTTTTAGTAATATATATAAAAGAAGATTTTTTAAAATTTATTGATAATTTATATGACTGAAGCCAAGAAAAAATGATTTGTAAATCATTTTTTATTTGATTTTGAATGTCAAAGTAATTATCGCCAAAATAAATAATAGTTGTATCATCAGCAAATAATTGTATCTTACCATTTAGGTTTAATTTAGATATATTATTAATATATATAAGAAGTAATATTGGTCCTAAAATTGATCCTTGCGGAACACCACATTTAATATTTGTTTGAAGGTTGTAGACAATGATGTATCTTGAGTAATAGATGTGTTTTGGACGTCCATTGCCTTTAGTTTTTCATATCACAACGTTTCAACTGGCAAGTATCTCCAGTCGTCTTCAGGTGAATACTGTTTAAGTAAAATTGGTAATATTTTAAGTTTAAGGTTATAGTTTAAGTAAAATTGGTAATATTTCTATTTTGACTTTTTTAATAATTTTTACTGATATTTCATCAAAACCGCTTGCTTTTTTTATATTAAGATCATCTATTATTTCTTCAATTTCACCCATAGTTATCTTTTCTAGGTTCAAAAACATCGAGTTAGGGTTTGCATTTTCAGTATATCTTCTTATAAATGGAATTTGATTTGATAAATTTTCGCCAACATTTATAAAATATGTGTTCATTTCTTCGCATATGGTTTGTTCGTCTTTAATTTCAATACTATTGGATATAATACTATCAATGTTGGTTTTGTTTTTCTTTGACTTGTTTGTCAATAATAAATTTAAATTTTCCCAAATACCTTTTTGGTCACTGTTCAAAAATATGTTTTTAAAATATTTTTGTTTTGTTGTTCTTATTGTTTGTTTTACAAGTTTATTTAATTTATTAAAAGTCTGCTCATATTCTTCAATCATTGAATATTTCTTCTTTTTTTCATATATCTTGTCTCTTGTTTTAATCATTTTTGCTAAATCTTTCGAAAACCATGGGTTCGAATTTTCATTAATTTTTATTGTATTTGTATATGATGAGGATTCAAATATTTCTAATATCTCATCATATAGTTTATCTGGTTCGTTAATTAAATGTTGCCTATTTTGTAATTTTATTAGCTCATGTTTCAATTTACTTATCTATAAAATATTCTCTAATTTAATATTTTTGAAACTTCTATTATTTTTGGTATTTTGTTTAGGTATATTTAAAATTTGTATTTTATGATCACTTAATGGACTTACTATAAACTTTATCTCTAGTTTATTTTGCATATTTGTTAAAGTATGGTCTATCAAGCTTTTGTAGTTTGTAGTTTCCCTTGTTGAAATAGTAGTATTGCAAAGTGTAAAATTATTTGACGAATATATTTCTAAAAGTCTTAGTATTTTGAGGTAAGTTAATGTTCATATCACCAACCATTAAACATTTGATTTTATAATTGTTTAAATTTTCAAGTTTTTCTTCAATAATATTTAAAAAATCATTACTTTTTACGGATGGTAGCCTATAAATACCATAAATAATAAATTCTGGAGATTTTATTTTAAGTGCTATATATGATAATTCACCTTCAATTTTTTCTAAAATTTCATAGTCAAATGTCTTTTTCACAAAAATGCCCAATCCACCTCCTCTCTTTTTCCTGCATGCATATATTGAATTAAATTTTTTAAAATTATAATATTTTTCTTCTTCTTTGTAAACCCATGTCTCACTAATTACTATAATATGAATATTTTCATCATCTGCTAAAATTTCAATTTCATCCATTTTATTCTTAATTGATCTGGAGTTTATATATAAAACTTTAAGATTTTGTATAATATTTATATTATATTTTGCCATTATTAATTATAGTTTATTTTTTCTTTGCTCTGTTTAATTTTCCATTGGTGCAATATACAATCATTTTTATTTGCTTCATGATTATAATCATTGTTTTTATTATATAACTTATTGTAAATAATGCAGTTAGAACACTTTGGAAATTCTTGTTTACAGTCCCAATATTCGTGTTTACCTGTACAAAAAGAGCAGATCTTATCTTTTTTTTACAATCTTCTTTTTTATGTCCATATCCACAGCATTTAAAACATATCATTATATTTAAGTCTTCTCTCACTTTACATTTATTCCACCCTAATGATATATCTTTGTCGACTAATTTTCTGAAAGTATCTCCTTCTGTCTCGAAGTAAATAATATATTGATTTGAATATTTTGATTTTCTTGTATTATTTAATGTCTAGTGAATCATTTTCATCAATTAATTTCATCATTTAAGTTTGAGACTTTAAAAAATGTCAGCGAATACCTACCTATTACTCAAATTTAAATTTTGCTCTGCTGATATTATATCCAAAATGTTGAAGCTGAACGCTGAGAAATTTTTATTAGGCGAGAGCAATTTTGTGAAATAATAATTGAGCTCACGCAGAAATTGTCCAAAGAATTTATTTTCCAGATAAAGCTGCGATGTCTTTAAACAAGCAGGTTAATAAACCTAATTGACCTCACTGGTTCATAGAAAATTAAACTCAGTATAATGAATAATATAATAATAATAATAATAATAATAATAATAATAATAATAATAATAATAATATATTACTTAAATTGTTTACAATTTTTTTAACATATAATTGTGCATTTATCTAAAATATTTTTATGGTTCAATGCTATTTTTTAATTGCACACCTAGGTAAGTAAATACCTGTCTGTGCGCTTTTTTTAATTAGGAAGTATACAGATATTACTACTTAATTCTATCTATAAATTCTTATCATAATATTAATATAAAATAATAATTAAAATAGAGAACAATAGATCTAAAACTATAAAATTACATTATCTGGCAATAGTTATTACATACTAATATTTACTTATGTTAAAAAGAAGGAGAACTTTATCCGATTTTTATAAATAAAATTTCGACAGTTTTTGCTGAATTGTTTAATATTTGTAGCCGTTTTTACCTCAGTTGAAATAATGTTATAGAATTTAGGTGCTAAATAATCTATAAATCTGTGACTTAAATTTCTATTTTTTTTTTGGTATTTGTAGGTGCTTGTTATTTCTACTTCTTGTTTCATAAGAATGGTTTATATAATTTTTTAATTTGGTTGTTTTATGAATATGGATACAGGTAAATAAAATATACAAGTTGCGAACGTTAAAAATGTTTTCAGAATATAGTAAATGTGTCGGATATCTCTTTTTTTTCTTATTAATTACTTTTAAAATATAATTTTGAACTACGCATAATTGATTTAGAGAATTTTGATAGAGGCCACCCCATACAATTATTCCATATCTTATTAAAGACTCGATTAATGTTTTATAGATATTTATTAAAAGTTCTTTGTCAAATATGTCTCTTATTATATAAAACTTATATATTAAAGATCGAATGTTTGCCGTTAATCCTAACACGTGCCGATCCCATTTTAGGTTTCTGTCAATAATAATGCCCAAATATTTAGTAGATGCTACTTCATTTATTCGAAGCTCCTTAGTTTCAATATAATTAAAGTTGGGACGGTTTGCGGCTGTAATTGAAAATGCAATATAATTTGTTTTATCTACATTTAGAGTTAGTTTAAAAGAATCTAACCAGTTTTTTATTTTTACTAAGCCAACTTCTGTAGACTGTCTTACTTGTGACCACGTAGACCCAGTAAAAACAGCGACCGTATCATCCGCGTAAGAAATCAGTTTACAGTTTTCTATATTAATGTTTGTTAGAGAGTTTATATATACAATAAAAAGTATCGGACCCAATACGGTACCATGGGTACTCCTATTTTTACTTCTAGAGGTTCACTGTATGTTTCATTAAGTTTTAATATTTGTTTCCTGTTGCTTAAGTAGCTGTCGAAGACATCCAACGCTAATCCCCTTACTCCATATTTATTTAATATAGCAAGGAGTGAGTCGTGTGGTACTGTGTCGAATGCCTTTGCTAGGTCTAGAAATACAGAGAGACATTTATTATTGCTATCAAGGTTTTCTGTTACCATTTTAGTTAGTTCATAGACTGCGTCTGAGGTACTCGAGCCACTAGTAAAACCAAATTGATTTTTCGAGAGAATGTTGTTAGCTTGTAGAAAATTTATAAGTCTGTCCTTTAAACATTTTTCGAATATTTTTGCAAAATTATTTATAACGCTAATGGGTCGGTAGTTATTTATACAAGTTTTGTCACCTGACTTATGTATCGGGGAGACTACGGTAGTCTTAAAATTACTAGGCAAAACACCATTTTTAAAAATTAAGTTTATTATATGAACTAATGGCCTAATGAGGTATATGTGGTAGCGTTTAATAAATCGAGAGTGAATGCCATCGAAGCCGGATGCACAGTCATTTTTTAGAGAGTTGATCTGCTTTATGATTTCATTTTCATGTACTGGTTTTAGAAACATTGAAGAAATTGCTTCATGTTGTAATTGAAATTTGTTGCTTGGCTTTTTTATTTTTCCTAACATATTAATGCCAATATTTATAAAAAAATTATTACAATAGTTTGCCATATCTGTATTATTTGAAAATGTTTTATCATTTTCTTTTATTTGCAATTTTATCGTGTCTTTTTTTGTAATTTGATTCGTAGCGTCGTGAATTACTTTATATATTTTTTTTATGTCTTTTTCATTATTTTTTATTTGATTTTTATAATACTCGCATTTACATTTGTGTATCAATTTATTCAGAGTGTTTCTATAATCTTTATATTTTTGTTCGTCATTGGGATTAAATTTTTTTCTTAAAGCTTTTTTCATTTGATCTCTATGTTTTATTGATAGAACGATAGCTGATGTTATCCAAGGTTTTATTTTTTTAATTTCTTTATATTTTACAATCTTCTGAGTCTCGGATTTTTTTATAATTTCTGTTATTACGGTTGCAAAATTGTTGGTCGCAGTTTCTACGTCCGTGTTTGTTACTACACAATCCCAATCCTGTTCAGATAATAGACGGTCTACACATATATGATCGATTTTAGTCACAGTTTTTGTAATGAACTTGGAAGATTCCTGTAAGTTATTTGTCTCTTTATTAAAATTTATCATAACTGGAAAATGGTCAGTAAGGTCAGAGTCAAGGATGTAAGTGTCATACTTAAGTGTGGGACTAATTACATTTTTTCTTATAAATATGTGATCCAGACATGACTTGGAAGTTTGCGTTACTCGTGTTGAACCATTTATAAGTGATTGAAAACCATGGGAATGTAAAAGTGCTAAATAATTATTTGTATGAACATCAGTTTTTGACCCCAAATTGATATTTATAGGTATAGGTAATAGGTTAATGTATGGGCGGGCATTGTTAAAAATAGGACAATCGGGCCATTTTTCTTTTATAAGAGCCTCACGGGAGAAATATAGCTAAATTTCCTTCAAAATGAGGTTCCAGCTCTTGCCACTCTATTTACAGATGATAATGATACTGATGTATCAAGTGCCCCTGCATTATGCTGCTCATGTGAGGAAGTACTTAAATAAAATGTTTCCGGGCGGTGGATAGGTAAGACGGTGGTCAATAGAGAAGCCACCTAGATCGACCGATTTTAACCCATTGGCCTTTTTTTTTAAGTTAATTTCAAACATTAAGTTTATAAATCTAAGCCCAACTCGATAGATACGCTTGAGGAGTCAATTCAATGATTTCAAAATTTTCTTCACTTGTAGTACAAAATGTACAACTGGAATTTTTAGATCGATTGATCTGCTTCAGATTAGTTTGTTGAAGGACATTTTCAACATCTTATAAAATAGTTTTTTTCATACTTTATCGTTTGTCTGTATTGTTTTTAAAGTTAATATTTCGTAAACGGTTGAAGATAGGTTTAGGGCACGATTTATGAAAAATGTCTAGAATTAATTGTAAAATGTAAAAATAAACAATGTTTTATTAAACAAATTCAAGTTGTTAGGTATAGTGCTTCTCAGGTTAATTTAATGACATAAAAAAGTATTATACTCCTAACCATAGGCGTCGGCGTCGCCAACCAAATAATTAAAATGCGTACCTATGGTATTGTTTTAATTTTTTAATATGATAATAATATTATAAATAAAGCAACTTTAATAGATAACACGTTTTAAACAAACATTATTAATTTAAAATGCAGTAACAACTATTTGCTGGAATCATCAGAATATTCAGAAGTATAATCGTTTCCAGGTTAAATCAGTATTTGCGCTATAGGCGATAAAACAGGATATTCTTTTTCTACTTTTATAACATGAGCTTCGCAGTTTTCCATACATCGCTACTCATGTCGCTAATTACCTGCCGAATATTATCAAGGACAGCTGCGCTTAATATTGGTGACTGATTATTTTTCCGTAAACTTTTTTTATGGTACCCAAAACCATTTCAATGGGGTGAAAGATACAATAATATGGGGGTAATCGCAAAAGAGTATGGCGGCGCCTAGTGCAAAGAGAATTACGTATTCCTTTTTAAAGTTCCTCCTTTTGATGTTACGTATTTTATTTAATATTCTCAAATGATATATATGACGCATTGTCCATATTTACCGAATTCGGAGAAATGTTAGGTAAAAGCTGTTTAGCAAACCATTTTTCAAACCAATCCGCGGTCATATCTTCATGATAATCGGCGGAAGATTGAATGCTATTTTTTGCCGACAAGAGCCACGCATTAGACACAAAGCCATCTTTACCTCCGGCATGAAGAATAATAACACGTTTTCCTCTGGAACACGGTGTATGTAAAGTACAATTTCTTGAACTGTCTACCCAACCATACTTCACAACATCATGCTTATCGAACCATGTTTCGTCTAAATAAATTATATTTTTAGCTAATTCCTAGTACTTTTTTATTTAGCGCAGATACTCCTGTCGTAGTTCCACAATACACCGAGATTCCATTATAACCATTCGATTGTCTAATTATTTATGTTTAAAGCCACAACTCAATAAAATATATTAATAAAAAAAACTTTACGCACAGTTATAAACCAAAATTAAATACGTAAATTACAGCAAATATGTTAAACCACCTACTCCACTGTCCTACTACTATTAAATATATTTTAGCAATACATAAAAATATCTTCATTCGCTAAAAATATTCCGCCTTTCTTGTCTAGGACATATAAATTTGCAATTACGTTTGTCTTAGGATTATTCACAGACTGTCCGAGACAGCGATTCGCGCTTGTCTCCATGGCAATGTGGATAGATTATGTGCGCTTGCCAGTTCTTCCAAATTTTCTGGTTTGTAAATATAATATATAAGTATAGGTGAAAGAAGGGTTTGTTAATTAGTTGCTTTTTAACACTGAAAACACTTTTTATTTTGATTTCAGTTATAATGATTCTTAAGGACTAAAGAATGTATTATTATAACAATGAATGGCTTGTTATTTTGTTCTGTCACACTTAAAACTCCTCGGTTTAAAGTATATTTGCAAACTAGCTTTCAAAGAGAGTTACTAACTAACAATTAAATACTGATATAGAAGGAAGATTTAAAAAAAAAAACTTAAAGAATTGAAGAAGAAAGATCTGACAACACTGGTTGTAAGGTCGGTCTCTTTGAAGCCCGTTAGTCGCTTTTTTATGTCATTAAACTGAGTTTGGATAAGTTTTATAATATGTAACATTTTTATGATACATATATACGTATAATATCTTTTCTCTAAAAATAATGCATTACAAAAAAATTTATTTGACGTCTCCGAGCGATTCTTGATCAAGTGGGCGGTATTCTATATACTGATCCTTTTCTTTATCATAACCACAGACATGTAATAGTAATATAGTAATATACAGGGTGTCCGGAAAATACGTGTACAACGTTTGACGACAGACTCCTGACGTCAAAATAGGTCGATCTAAGCTGACTTAGTTATATCCAAAATTGTCTCGTATTGTTGTAAAAATATTGGTTTTTCCTAAATTAACCTGATAATCGATTTTACTGATTTTTAGTAGGTATGTAGACTAATAATGACGTTTTCTAGTAGTATAGTCACCGGCTGTAAATAAGTGGAAGTGTTATAAAAGTGATATAATACGTCAACATTTCTCCTAATTTTTTATATGAACGGCGTTATGACAACCCAGATATTTTTGTAGAGTGACTTTTGTATACTGAGTATTTGGAAGCTATTTTACCTCTTTAATATTTTTCGTTTAATGAGCTGTTTGCCAGAAGAAAATATGTACAATTACCTGCATACATCAATTATTATTAACAATAAAAATAAAACAAAGTACAACAAAGTTGAAAGTATGTATTGTAAGAAACTAAGTAAAACAAAAACATTACTTAAGCAAATGTGTAAAATGTCCGCCATCTTGCTGAATACACTTATTAACACTCCTTAAAAAATTATATTGGACCCTATCTAATGTCTCGGGATTATTAAAATGGTTGCCTGCATTTAAAATCTAAATTTAAAATATTTTCTTTTGGCAAAATAGCTCATTCAACGAAAAATATTAAAGAGGTAAAATAGCTTCCAAATACATCCAGTCACTCTACAAAAATATCTGGGTTGTCATAACGCCGTTCATATAAAAAATGAAGAGAAATGTTGGCGTATTATATCACTTTTATAACACTTCCACTTATTTACAGCCGGTGACTATACTACTAGAAAACGTCATTTTATAGTATTAGTCTACATACTAAAAATCATTAAAATCGATTAGCAGGTTTTCACGCAATTTAGGAAAAACCAATATTTTGACAAATTTTTTACCCCTCTACCGGCTAAACGAGACAATTTTGGATATAACTAACTTGGCTTAGATCGACCTATTTTGACGTCAGGAGTCTGTCGTCAAACGTTGTACACGTATTTTCCGGACACCCTGTATAAGGACACTAAATTGTTTACATTTTTCCCCGATCAGAAATCGTCTTCAATGATGACAAATTTCTGCTGATTGCCCTAGATCAACCGCCTGTGTTTGAAAACAAAGGTTATACTAATTATTATATTAGATGCAATTATGATGTGTACCTATTAAGTAAAAGTAATATACTAAATATAAGTATGTAGGTATGTTTTTAAAATTTTCTACAAGTCAAATTATCTATAGTTTCCAAATTACATAATATGTCAATTTAAAATGCTTTAAAGAAGTCACAGCGCAAATGCTGTACGGACATTTTTACTACGAGTGACGCAGAACTTCTGATATTCATTCATTTTATAACGTTACCGTGTTGGTGAGCTGTGTTTGTGATTAGTGCTAACGTATGTCCTAAAAATTTTGGCAAAAAATATTTATCGGATTTTTGTTTAATGAAGAAATTTATTTGAACACTAACTAGTTATCATAAATTACTTCTTTAAAAATAAATAAATTAATATAAGTAATAATAATATTAATAATAATAATAAAAATAATAATAATCTTTAAAAATAAATTAATTCTTCCACTTTTTGGGAGATTCAGACATGGTATTCCCTGCTCGCACTCTGCTATTGTTTAATAAATGGTTCTGCTTGAAATGTTTTCATTCTGGAATATTCGACAGATTTCAGCTTTGGGTACCCGCCCAACCAACTTATAGATACATTTTCTTATTTCTAATTTATACGACATCTTAAAGCGAAAACTTCAAAATAACTAAATCTTAACTGACAGTACACAATGTTAACAAACTTCTGTTTCCAAAGGCAACTTGATATTATTTTGTTTTGGTTAAAATTAAAGCCAATGAATTTTATGCCAAAACTTTTAGGACATCATCACCAGCCCAGCCCGCAACTGTCCACTGTTGGATAATTCATGCGTGCGATGCGCTCGATAATATCTGTTATCCTTTAGGACATACCTTATCATTATTATTATTTAAAATGGTTCGCCAGTGCGTGGTGTGTAAGATACCCGACTATTCTAATCTCGAATTATTATTTCTGCGGTAAAAGGTTATTCAGGTTAAGTTTTTTAGCTTAAAAGCAATGATGTAGATAGTTCCGTATTTTAAGAAAATGTTGCAAAATATATAGATTATTTTTGATTCTAAAAAACCACATACCAATGCACTGTAGAACAGAGTTTTTACAGCTGTCAAGCCATCTTTTAAAGCCATTTCCTTCTAACTTTTCTGAAATCCTGAGTCCTGCAATAGTGCGTCAGGCTTCCATGGCTCCTCTATACGAATTGAGTTGGGAATTTCATTTATATGCTGACTTATACTGTAACACGGGAAGTATTTCAGAAAAATATTTTTGCATATACAGGGTAATCCAAAAAAAGTGTGATATCATAAAGTTGTATTTTGTTGGGACACCTTTGTATTTGTAGGTTTGTATTAGTGTCCTTTATTGTTCATAATTTTGTTGAATTTGCTTCCGCAGATTAGATATAGGTAGGTACCTATATTAAAAACTAAAAATGAAAGTTTTGCAGCCATGGAAAAAAAATTCAAAAAACAATCTAAATGTATTTTTTTAACTATGGCATGGTGTGAGATTAGTGGTAAACGGCCAATTTTATTTATTTTATACAGGGTCTTTAAAATAAGATTTTAAATATGACACATTTTACAATACAAAATTCACATTAATAAAATTTCCTTGAAAAATCACTTTAAACAAAATCCTCACCGTAAAAAGTACTTATTTCTGACAAATAACGTCGAAAATGTATTTAATTGTTTTTCCATGGCCGTCTAGCCATCTTGTTTATGAAACTTTAAAATCGGTTTGATATTTTAAAGAAATTGCAAATACAAAAATTATTTGTTTTAAAATTATTCATCAAATTGTAGAATAATATAATTCCATTTAAAAAATTTGAGAAATAATGGTTTGAAATTGAAATGAGTCAGTTTTGAAAACTTATTTAAAACACTCTGTGTAAAATAAATAAACTCTATTTAATTTATAGTATCTTTTGATCCTTTGTCACTAATCTCGCACAATGCCGTAATTAAAAAATATATTTTAGATTGTTTTTTTTTTAATTTTATTTTCCAGGGCTGCAAAACTTTCTTTTTACTTTTTAATTTGTTACTCTTAAAGTCCTAAACTACTAAAGCAAATTCAATAAAATTATAAACATTTATAAATGACACTAAAACATATTCAAAAGTAAAAAATAGAGGGTGTCCCATTTAACAAAATACAACTTTATGTTATCACACTTTTTTGGGCACCCTGTACATGCGAAAATATGTTTCCTAAATACATCCCATGTTACAGTATAAATCAAATAAATTTTTATACGTTTTACTTACCACCTTTACGGACAAACTTATATACATTTTCCCCTGTAAATAGAATGTGTACCTGTTACAATGAAAACGTCGAAGCGTTCGATATCTTTAATTGTAGCTTGAGCGCTGTCAAAAGGCACTTTTATCAGTAGTGGTTGTTAGATGTAGGTACATAGTTCTCTATATATGTTGTTTTATTAATTAATTTCTAGATTATCTTAGTATGTATTGTTAAATAATTTATTCATTCATATTATGTTGTAAGCAATTTTCAGCCTTCTACCGGTTTTGTAACTGGGAAACTGTAAAACAGTGTATGAAATAAATAAATAAATAAATAAAAAATCAGCATATGCATAACATTCCTAACCTAATTTCTATAAGAACCATGGAAGCCTGACGAACTATTGCAATACCCTGTATATCCATGTCTGTGATCATAACCCTATGACCCTTAATTTGTATTCTAATTGATGTTTTATTCAATGACGTCATTGTACGGATACAACACGTTTTTTGTCACTAGAAGAATGAGATATCGATGATGTTTATTATATTGTTGCCTTACCTTCTTCTCCTCTCACAGTTATATTATCTCCAGTAAAGTACACCAATGGGCCAAACCATTTATAATATTCGAACGACGTGTTGCCTCTAAAAGTTAAAGTTGTTCCAGAATTTAAATTTAGAGTCAACTGTTTCCCTCCAGGTACTTTCAAGTTATCGATTACAATATTGGTACAGTCCTGTATGGCCGCTGACACTTGGTCATATTCGGTGACGACACATTGTTTATCGGAAAGAATGTTGGGTGGAATTAATAAAAGTATAGTTAAACATGGCAATAATTTCACAATCGAATTAAGAGACATTGTTCACAAAAACTAAATTTATTGTTTTATTAAAATTCAATTAGGTATAACAAAGTTACAAAATGTTTATTTGGGTAATGTCCTGATAAACAACTTATCCTTTTAAGTATTTGATAAAATTCTGTTAAAAAATTGAAGGGTATTGCAGGGTTATCTTCAACACTTCACTATGGTTGACGTATACACACAATAGTTTTTTTAAAGTTTGCAAGCTGACATTAGAATTTGTTGGTTTTATACTCTTATTTAGGTACTTATAATATTAGCCGAAGATCCCGACTAAGATCGACCTTCACTCATCTGTTATCCTAAGGAAAGGAATTTTTTATTACACATACTGATGTATAAACAAACAAATAGCGGATGGGTTGTCTAATTAAAGTAAGGGACACATTTTTTTGACGTGTCGTGATGCCACATAAATCATACAGGCTATTTCTCGAGTATTTAAATAAGCGGCGTGCTCATTACTCTATACCGCTTGACGCGTTTTGACATAACATTAGGTACTGTGCACGCAACTCATTTAAATATACGAGAAATAAGCTGTATAATTTGGATAGCCTCACAACACCATACGTCAGAACAATGTGTCTTCGGTTTACATTAGATTCAGGCTACCCTTAATAAAAAATGTTTTAACTAGTTTTTTTTTATCTCTGCGCTCATTTATGTTCTCGAACAATTCAGTACCAATTGAAAGGCAAGAACAGGCTGGCAGACATATAACTCTCTATTAATACAAAAGCAAGGAGTAAGTGGAAAAATGCCTAATAGTATTATCTTCCCGATACAGAATGAATCAACGACAACACAGCAAGATTGACATTATGTTGTTGGAGAATTACTCTACATAATATACAGAGCTCTCCAAAGACGAAGTAGAGTATAAAAGAAATTACCTTGTCGGACTTCCATTGTCTTATATTTTGTTAGGTACTTTTAACACAGCGTTTCGGTTAGTTACCTAATATCGTTAACCGTTTTCAAGTAAAAACTAAATTATATATCTAAGGCTATACTGTCTTAAATACTATCCATGTGCAATGAAGCTTGATGACTCCGCCTACGTGATTATTGGAGTGTGAAGTTTCAGCTGTTTATTTTGGACAAGAAGAGGCTTCCAGATATTGGGGGTATCTATTTATACTTGGTTTACTGAATATGCGGGTATTTTGATTCATAAAAGCTACTTTGCGTTTCCGCCCTTCACCTCCGCTTCTAATATATGTATCTTATAATGGTTGGTCTATACATGTTCCGTTATAACTGATCTCGAAGTTTCACCTCTTTGGGTATATTTCAAATGTTTTTTAACTCGTATGGGGAGAGGTCGTTTTGTTTGTTCAATGTAGGATTCGCCATACTCGCAGGGGATTCGATAGATGCAATTTTTTGTGATTTCATTACGTGGGGGTTATACTTTTGTAAGAAATCTTCTAAGCGTATTTCCGGATTTGCAAGCTGTTTTGATATTATAGCTTTTGGTTATCGTTTTAATCTTTTCAAAAAGCCCCTTAACATAAGGTACCTATTGCAAAAAATACTTGCTCCTCTGTCGTTTCTATACTAGTTTTGAGTTCGCGATTTTTAAGTTTTGATATGGTATTAGTTACAAAGATCTCATGCAGGGTATCAATTCTGTTTTAAATCGTTTTAAATTTCAATATTAAGGACTGTGCAAATGTTAGGTGCTCTATGATAAAGAGTTTGAATTAGGTACGTCCTGTTTTATGAAGTTTGAACGATTTGATCTGTGGTAGAGGAATTGCCCAAAGTTTTTTTGCTTTCAACACTTCGTTTGACTAGAACATCGAGAAAAGGTAGGGTAGAATGTTCTTCTGTTTCCATGATGAATCTTATACTATTACTTAATATGTTATAAAAACCGTATTAGTTCTTCGTTGCTGTCTGTCCAGATAATAAAAGTATCATCAACATAAATATCTAAGACAAAGTTTAGGTTTAATCTTGGCAGTGTCAATCACATGTGACTCAAACCATTTTATGTACAGGTTAGCCATCACCGGAAAAAAAGATGAACCCATTGGAAGACCGTCATCCTGGGCATAAAACCTATTTTTATTGGATATGGAATAAATACAATGGAAGTCCGACAATAAGGTACTTTTTTTGATAATACTTCATTATTGTCAAACAAATATATGTAGAGTAATTATCCAATAAATATCAATAAAATAAAACATTAAAAAACTATCAGCAACTGCTGTAGGTAGTAGTAGTGTAGATAGAAATTCCAGCTAAAATAAGAAAATGAATTCTGATAATTTTAAAAATTTGATATGAGAATGAAAAAGAAAATTACAAGTTATTACAAAAATAGTAATGAAATTTGAATGTTTTTACGCATTGTGTGAACATTATAATAAAACTTATTACAATACCAAGTCTCTAAAGTTACTGCTGTAGTGCCAGGATTTTTATTTTACAAGTTAGTGTTCAAAGACATGTCATATGTAGGATAGAATGTCCTCTGTAAAAGTTGAGTTGTAGGCTATATATGGGCATTTGCCCCGTTTATGAATGAGATGTCTGGTCTATTTTTGTTTGATCATCGTTGGGTCAAACGCCTTTACCTCTCCCGGAAATACGCTCATACGGCTCTGTCAAATAAACCATTTGGGTTAGTTAAAGAAAAACAATTTACCTAATATGCGTATTGGATTTATATAAACCCACAAAATTTGACTTACCTTAAAAAGCCACAGGCCGCGTTTAATTACGAGTCCCGATTTCTCAACGCGTTGATTCATTACATACAATGACTTTGATATTTGGAAGGTGTCAGCTGTTTTTAATGTATTTTAAGGTACTGAATTCTAAAAGCACCTTAGTCTTGTCTGTCTGTGCCATCTGTAAACCAAGAGTCACAACCAACCTCGTCAGCGAATGCGTCGATGCCTTGGAGAGACTCTTGAGGAGGAAAGAGGTAAATTTAGTCTGGGTTCTCGGACACCAAGGGGTTCAGGGCAACGAGACGGCGGATGATCTTGCCAGACGTGGAGCTGAGACCACATTTTTGGGACCAGAGTCGGCTATAGGAATAACTAAAAATCAGGTAGGATCTGCACTAAACGAATGGGCTGAACGTCGCTCTAAGGAGCAATGGCGGACGGTTCAAGGGTGCAGGGTGCAAGGACTTTATAGCTTGGCCGAGCAAGGCTAAGCTAGAATGGACTTTAAACAGAAGACAATGTGTCCTAAATCCCCTAATTGGGATACTGACAGGACACTGCAAACTGAGGAAGCACCTGACACCTGACACTGATTGGCGTCGAAGACGACCCAATCTGTGCCAGATGTCTAGAGGAGAAAGAGACCTTGCTCCATTTTCTGGCCACCTGTGAGGCCCTGGAAAGACTCAGGCATCGGGTGTTGGGATTGGCAGCTCTACAAAAGGAAGAAATCACGGCCCTGGTCTGGAGCGACATACTGGACTTTATAAAGTGGTCGGGACGCTTTGGCGGGCATATTGCTTTATTATGAAGTTTCAATGTGTTTTAAAACATTATTTTAGGAGTAATCATAGTATAAAACAAAAATAATTAAAGTTGAACAACAATGGCCGCCGAAAATACATTGTTGTAAACTGCTAAAATGGCGTAGTCGTAGAAACGACCAAACTTTTACTAATAAGGACTTCTAGTAGTCATTTTTTACCCAGTGCCTCACGAACTATAACTATACCGAGTTGTCTTGAGCAGAGGATATGGGAACTTCAGTCTGATCTGAGATAGGGTTGTTGATGACTTCTTGGCCCGCTTCTTGGCATCCAGTAGGAGATGAGCTTAAGCAACCTTCTTGAAGCTGCTGCAGTATTTTTTTTTCTATAATGAGTGGCAGAATTTTTAAAACGACGTTTCATTTTATTTATTTTACTGAATAATTGAAATGACATACTTACTTATAAAAAACAAGGTTAGAAAAAGTAGTTTGCCAACTTTTCAGCCCAAACATGTAATAACCTTAAAATCTAAAATTACTAGAACTTAGTTGTATACCGACGTTGTTACAACATTGGATAGATCACCTAAATGGAAGTACCTTAGTGTAGACTTCACCGACGTAATAACGTCGTTGGCTGCATGGACTAAACACGTCTATTCTTTATATGACAAATAATACACCTTAGTACAACGTCATCAAATATGACCCAGACAAAAGTCGCCCCAACATCGTTTAGTAATAGTCAGAGGGCGACTGTTATTTAAACCTACCTGCGTCGTCGCCAGTAGCACAAAATTAATCGGACGTTGTTAAAATGCTGATTGGGTGGTTCACCATAATTATAGGAAATTATTTCTAGAAACCAAAACATCTCTCAATTTGTAGACCTGTGTTATTTATCAGATTAAATCTGATAGGTAAGTGAGACCATCAGGCAAAATCAAATTAAAAGTATCAAATTCTATGTTACCAGCTCCTTCATTACTTATCAGACAAAGAAATATATTGGAAATATTGATGTAGTTGCTTTGATTGATGTTGCAACGTCAGCACATTGAAAAGTTGATTCTTCACTAAATAAAAGAAAGAAATTTATAACATATTTATATGCGTTGAATCCATACTATTTTTAACAGTCATAACCAACAGGTATAAAATTAGTACAGTTATCGGCAACAGCTCCATATATCGTCACACTTTCCCATTTCCAATCGAAACAACCTTCTTCAGCACATAAAATAAAGACGGGAACGGCGCCATTTAATACATTTCCAAAAATGTTGATCATTTGGAGGTTATGAATGGGTATGTTGTTCTTTGGAGGTCCATCTTGGGGTTGACCGGCTGGTAGATTTTTATAATTTTGTTGAATGTTAATACCATAGAATTTTGAATCTAAAATAGGAAAAAGAAAAATATGAATTTTCATAGATTTAAAAAAAAAACTAGATCTCAATTTGAAGTGTAGGGGAGAGTATGGTAGACAATGGACACGGGAGACAATGAACATATCACATATTTCGTATCGAAATAATTCAAATCCATTGGTACTGCGACGTAAACATTCAAAGGTGCAGGTGCTCATTGTGCCATAAAAGTTAATATGTTTACTTTAGCCAAAAAAGTTTATTAATACTTTTCTAATTTTTGGTAAGTACAGTGTAATATTTCCCAACAGTTCTGTAGACTTTATATCGGCCAAATTTTGTTTCTGATTCCGGAATCTTACAATTTAGGCTTTTTATACATAAAGTAAGGTTATGTTTATACATTTGGCGATAAATTTACGACTTTAGATTTGTGGCGCCAAATTTAAAAAATAATGTAATTCGGGGAGAGAATGGACATTGTCCATTATCTCCCCAACTATTCATTATCTCCCAACAATGTTTAAATTAACAAAAAAATCTTTATTTTTATTCTTTAAGACTCAAACAAAACCATGCCATTCTTATGTTATTTTTTATTTGTTTTGTACCAATAAACGTTTATAAATATTATATGAACCAGATAATATTTATTTTTCATTGACAATAAGAAAACGTCCATAGTCTCCCCGATATGTGTCCACTGTCTCCCAGACAAGGGTATAGTGTGGACAAAATGTACACCTACATAATATCAAATGTCAACTACATCCTATGGTAAACCTTGCCCAAATTGCGTCAATATATAGTAACACCATATGGTAGCTATCACTTACACAAGGAATCACTATTTCATTTAAACAAATAAAATGTCGGTTGCAATTTTTGTCAAAACTGTCCATTGTCTACCCACTCTCCCCTACTTATATATATTTTTAATTTATGGATGAACCAATTTTACTGATTCTTTTTTAATTCAAGACAACCCATTCTGGGTCAATTGTTATAAACTTTTAAGAAAATAATACGAGGAAGCAGTGTAAGAAAATATTTTTTTTTGTCGAAAATGTTGCCAATTTGCCAAAAAAACCTATTATATATTTTTTATAAAGTACGTAACATTTTATGAGGGTATACAGGATGCCCGAAATTGATTATAACAGTACTTGAGATCTTGGAAACTATTTAGGATAGAAAGACGGTAAAATAAGAAAAGTTTTAGGCAATTATATTAGGAATTTATTTGTGCTTACGGATTGATTCTGGTTCTTTTGGTTTTTGAGGTATTTGAAATAAAACAAAGTGTTGCATTTTCTTAGATCGGTTGTAACTTTTTATTTCCTAATATTTTTCAAACTTGTACATAAATTTCATGGCTTCATGGCTACATTTTAGTTTCAACGCTTCGGATTCCAGGAAACAGGAAACATCAAAAACTTTATTTTTTCTCACGACTGCCATATTGAAATTTTTACTCATCGAAATGTAGGTACTTAATATGAAACCAAACACTAATACAAAATAAAAATTTATAACATCAAATAAATAACTTTAAAAAAATAAGAAAAATTCAACCATATTTGGCAACACCGACATATAATCATTTAACTTAAGAATAAGGTTAATTAAATAATAATATTATTTTTTATCATAGTTTTAATTCTTAAGGTCGCTTAAGGACAAAAAAGGTCAGCGATGCATTGAAAAAAATGTTCGACATTATGAACTTTACTATTAGTTTAGTATTAATAATTATAATTAAATAATCAGATTTTTACCTTAATTAGAAATATGTACCTACATATGGGTTCATGCCATCAATTAGCCCGCGAATATGATTCTGGGTAATATTCCTCCGCATTCTTCCTAAAGTACCTACCACACGAAGCTCATTTAAGGTCGATGGTGCCACTTCTCGGCCTCTAATGTATCTTCCTAGTAGATATGTATATGCTCTATATAGGATTAAAATCAGGAGAATATGCTGGCCAATTCATTTTTTGAATGCCAACTTCTGTTAAACATTTAGTAAATCACATTGCTGCATGTAGTCGGACAATATCTTGCATCAAGATAAAACTCTCCGATAAATGGAGCAAATGGAACTAAGTACATGATTTGCCAATACTTTCTCAATACCTCAGTCAGTCAGCGATCTTCCATCAATTAACACTAATTCAGTACAAGCCTCTCTTAGCAGGTACATTCAGAAAATCATTCTCATTAAGTTGGGTGTTGGTCTGTACTGACGTCAAACGACGATTCCGAACCGTATAAGTACAAGAAATTGGCCATCAATAGCTGTAGTTTTGCATTTCCTTCCACTACATGTCCTTCGCGTATTTCTGACCGTCTCTCTAAAACGTTCAACTACTCTTTCGATAGTAGAACGGCTGGTATTAAATATTCTAGCCACATACTCACAACTTCGCCCGTCTTCTACAAGAGTTACAGCTTTTGCACAATTCTAATTTTTTATTTTACGTCGGCCTATTTCCGCAACGAGGCCAATCACCGACGCCAGGGAATTTGTCACACACTATCTGGTAATTTTTGCCGAATCCCTCTTTGTCGAGGGTAGGGTTCTTTAACGTGCCAACATCCATGACACGGGACCCACAGTTTAACGTCTCTTCCGAAAGACGGTGCACCACTTAAACCAAATTCCAAATTTAACATCGACGTTGCCGGCACCGGGGATCGAACCTGGGACCTTCGATCCGTGAGGCCGCTGCACTGACCACTAGACCACAACGATATTTTTATTACTTAAAACCATTGTAAAAATATAAATTCGCCGTTACACTGATATTAAAGCAATAAATAATGCATGACGCAGCCGCATTGTTAAATAAAACATTTAGTTCATATTAGGTTACATCATCATTTTGCATTTGTGTGAGCACAATATTGGGAAATAAAAAAGTTATAACCGTTCTCAGAAAATGCAACAATTTAGTTTATTTAAAATATCTCAAGAACCAAGAGTACCAGAATCGATCTGCAAGTACTAATAAACTATTAACACAATTGCCTAAAACTTTTCCCATTAAACTATGTTCCCATCTCCTGTAGTTTACGAGATCGCAGTACTATCATTACCAATTTCGGACACCCTGTATTAACGGAAGTCAACCTTTTGTCGTCCATAATTTCAAAAATATAATTCCCCAAATTTTTTAAGGTTGTAGGTATTGTGGCATTTGAATTTTTGAGTGCAGAAAGGGTAACTTGACATTTTCTAATATTTTATAAGAATATAATTTCACAGGAAGTTATGTTAAGAGATCTTAAAAGACATATATTATTTTGACTTATGAGCACAGAATTAACTGATTGTGTTTGTATAAAATCCCTGTAAAAATAACACAAACCGTATCAAATCCTTCACTAAATTTTTTTTGTTAATCATAGCAATTATTATTGCTTCTACACACAGTGAAAGAGCTTCTAAAGATCCATGAATTATTAGGAATTACTGTTTCAGTAACGGACTTAAATTAATTCCTATAAGTTCTTATAGTTTGGTATTTTTTTATAAAAATTTATGAGGAATTTTCGGCAGGGAAAGTACTAAATAGTTATTTACAATAACAATACAGTAGACCAAAAGCATAATTTCCCCGAGTGCTATGATATGCCATAGCGCAGTGTTATGTTTAATATTTTATCTTTTAGTTAAATTTAAAAATATCTTATTTTCTTTAAATCAATCCAAAATGGTAAAAAGCCCGCTGGAAAAAAAACACCGAAAAGTATAAAATAAAACACGCAAGCCCTCGTCTGTCTCTTAACCGACTTTTAAAGATGGGACAACCTGCATATAATTTTTTTCTTGTCCATCTCGGACCATAATAACTAGGTATAGGGTAGTGGCACCGGTCTTGGACATCGAACCAGTAATGGACACTTTATAATCTAAATCCTGTTATTAAGAATCTGCTTAATTTAGAGATATCTGTAAATACGTTAAAATCTCCCTTTAAGCATTAATTTCGTGTTTTAAATTCGATTGTTGTCGACAGATGACGCTACGGTGGTCAAACAAGCTGCTTCTTGGTCACGCGATTATTTTCACCCGATTTACCGGTATTTCTTCTTGTAAATGCTAAGAACGGCGAAAGTTTGTTTATGTGATAAAAATTAAATTTATTACTTTTTTGAAGTGCTATATTTTGCGTTGTTATCCAAGGTAAGTGTTTAGGTTTATATTTGCAAATGAAGAGTTCTGCTTGCTTATTATTTATTTTTAGGTTAGGTGTCCATTAAAGGAACTTACATTTTATACCAATACCTTAAATGGACAGTATGTCCATTTTAGGAAAAATTGTATTTTTGGTGTTTTCAACTGGTAATAAATGAGCATAAAAATGCTATTGATTAATATAAATAACAGTTTCATATAAAAAACAGATCCAAAGTTAGACATGCATGTCCAATACTGGGATAACTGGGGATGTCCATTATTGGTTATACTGAATTTACTTTTCTTTACAGGTGCAAATAAAATGGATATGAAAAGGAAAGTCAGCAAACCCCAGATAATTCAATACCTTCAACATCAAGAACAGTTAATCCTGATATAAATACTGCATATTTTGCTCCATCTTGTCAAGAAATAGTCGTTAATGAAAATCTGGATACTGGTGAATCTCCTTTTAAAAAATACCTTTTTTGGCCCAAAGAGGAAGAAAAGGCTCAGAAGATAGTGGTTGACAGACCACGTTCAGTTATAACATCTGATTTTTGGCTATATGCACAGCAAAGGAAAGAAACACTCAGATCAGAAAAAGAAAAATTGAAAGAAAGCAGAAAAAGGGCAAGAGAAGAAAAACAGAAAGAAAAAAAATTACAAATTAAAAAACCAAAAAGTGTAAGGATGACTAAAGCTCAAAACGAAAATGTTAACAGAGCACAGCAAATGCTGAACTGGAAATGCTACAAGTGCCAAATAAACTGGAAGGAACAGCACCTAATAGAGAGAATGTCAAAATGGCTGTCGTGTAGTAGCTGTTCAAATAAAGCACACAAAATCTGTATTTCTTTTAATTATCTCAATTGTCTTGGAGGTAATTATTCGGACTCCGAAGATAACATTGTTTGTGTGCGAAAAATGTGGTATTACCATTGATGACCGTGATGATAATGGTGACGAAAGCGAGAAGACCAATGAAGATGAAGAAGAGTACTTATTACTACAAATACTATAACAGTCATTTCCGTTTAATGTTATTAATTTAAATTTACCTTAATAAAAAAAAATTTGATATACTATTATAATCGGGATTAAAATAATTGTTTGTATGTTTCTCGGTTACTTTTTTTAGTGTTTAATAGGTTATTAAACATTTTTTGTAAAGAAACATTATTTGCCATATTACACCTACCTACAAAATTAAAATTGGTTTATATTAAATAAATGTCCATTACTGGATCCACAAGTGTCCAAATTAGGAACAATAAAAAAATTGACTGTCCAAAACTGGAGAAAATGCGTATGTCAAAATTAAAACTATTTTTTTTAAATTAAGCATGGTTTGTGGAAAATAAAACCCAGGGCAATGTAAAGAAGGGTGTTAGAGCTTTATTTGGTATTTACAGAATATTAATTTTTTTTAAAATTGCTGCAGTTTTACCGCCTTTTCATAAAAAATATTTCTTAAAGTGTCCATAACTGGTGCCATTACCCTACCTAATTCAATTATGATGTTATGTTAACTTCTATTCATTGACAAGGGAGATGCAAGGATAGATAGGCAACTTCACATACTAAATTGATTTCCTTATCTTAAAAACACAATTTTAAAATGTCGGTCCGGTAAAGACAATATATTTATTTTGGATCTGAGCATATCATATTTCTAATCTTTATTGCACCCATGCTGGTGCCGTTGAACATAGAGAGAGCGGGATAGAGAAAGTTTACCATGCTCATTCTTAATATATTTCTTGGCGCAGCCAACGTTAGGATACGAACAACGTTATAAAATAAAATTCCTAGAATAGCGCCACCACCGACCGGCTGAAAAGTTTAACGATCGGGGGACGACTTTCATCATTTAAGTTATCCCCGCTTCTATTTATTGATCTATTTATGAATTAAATTACTTTTTACACACCTAATAAAGTAATGTTTCTGTAAGTAACATTTTTAATTAATCCGTCGCCAGCATCAACATGGGTCTTAATATGTATTCCATTTTCGGCCATAGTAACTATGGAGTCCTCAATTGTAACGTCTTCCAAGACTTCTGCTCCACCACTTATTGACAGACCATGACTTCCATGGCAGAACATTCTTCTAATGGTAATATTTTTACCTGGAACATTAAGCTTTGCAAATTGCTTTAATTCAAGAAATTGTAGAAATAATACTCCGAAAGATTTGGTACCTAGGGGAGAGGCGTCAAAGATGACGCAGAGGGAAAGATGACGCACCCCAATAACTTGTCTGTTTAAAGGTTTTAAAAATTAATTTAAATTTTATTCGAATACTATGTCTTAACATAGATAGCTAGTAACATTCTATGCCGCGAGCGACATGTTTAGTTCGGCAAAGAACCACAAACGTGTTTATCGTTGTGCCGATCTTATTTTTACTCGTGAAAAATTAAGCGGTAAATATTTTATTTTTCTTAATAAGAAAAATGTCTCACTGCATGCCTAATTATATATTAGTTACTTATGTTGTCATGTAACGTTTTTATAAGAAAAATAATAATAGGAAAAATAAATGGAGGCTAGAAACTTGCGCACTGCGCCATCTTAGCCGCTTTAAGAAAATCAGTTATGCTGTAAACGAACGTGATACTACTAAAAAAATGACATTCCTGAACCACATTCACCTCAACCGTCATGTAGCGACCTCCAGCAAAAAAAAATTATCTTCAACACAATCATGTTAGCGTTAAAGTGCTTTCACCAGTGCCAGCACCACAGAAGAAAAGAGTTTAGCAAAAGAATAGTCGTGCAAAGCAGCATTCTGAAATATTGACGGCTACTCCTTTAAAAACAATGCTGGAGGAAAAAGAATTTTAAAAATCTAAGAAAATTCAAAAAATTGACCTAAAGGCTAAAAAGAAAGTTAAAAAAAAATATTTATAGAAACCGACAGCGAAAGTGAAGAAGAAAGTTTGAGTGAAAAGGACCTGTGCGATGATGATGAATTGGACGATGTTGATGATGGAAGATATAAAAACTGTTGCAATCTTTGTGGAGAATTTGGCAAATCTGGGGAAATATGGTATCGATGTGTGTCATGTGGTGATTGGTCCCATATAGCCTGCGGTGGTCAGTCCACTCCAAAAAACTATATCTGTGACTTTTGTAGACATTAAACGTATTTAATAATAGTTAGTTTAGTATGTGACTTACAAAAGATAATACATACCTATTAAAGTTTTGGAACCTTAAACCATAACTTATTTTTTTAAATTTCCCACGCGACATAATTATGCTACTTTATGCGCCATCTTTCCCGACTATATGCGTCATCTTTCCCGCATAAGAGGAAAAGATGGAGCAAATACACATAAATTAAATATTTGTGCTTTTTCTTTTTTTTTATAAAGATTCATCAGATTAACATGATTACATCGTTAGTAAACATATAAAGCTACAATTTAACCAAATAAAATTATTGCTTGTATGCATAATCTTTATGTAATACAGTATTTCGCTTAGGTGCGCCATCTTCGACGCCTCTCCCCTACTCATCTTTATCCGATTCACGAAATTTGAAATATAATCCTATGTTAGGTACTAAAGAAACTAAAAGTTCTCGAGCTGTCGCTGCATTTATTCGTCTACTCCTTACATTTTTTAATCACTTACCACTGGTAACCGCTACACAGTCGTCTTGATTATATACAACAGTATCTTCAATTAAAATATTGTTGCTGCTGCCACCAATGCCGAAACCGTCAGTATTATGGGCAAACTTATTTGGTGGGGCCACTCCCTAAAAACCATTAATTAAGTTTGTAGAATTTTATTTTAATATTTCTTTACAGCTCAAAATTATACACGCCTTCGTTTGAAACAAAATAGATTATGTGTTTTTTATGAATCATTTATATTAAAATTTGTTTCATAATCGAGATTGTCAATTGCATGGTTTGGATTTGAGCAATGAAATACCAAATATTCAAATTATTTTGGAATCTACTTATAGTTCATATTATTTTTACATTATACTAACTCTAATTTCCAGTAGCAGTGCCGGAGCAGCATCAAATTAATTTTAATTTATTTTAATAACAATATAGGTATACCTACCTAATAAAGGTTCTATATTTAAAATGTATGGTATCATTTATTCAAACTCAGTTTGATGACATAAAAAAGCGTTTACAGGCTTCAAAGAGACCGACCTCACAACCAGGGTTGTCAGATCTATTTTTTTTTATTCTTTAAGTTATTTTTATTAAAAATGTTCTTTTTATATCAGTATTCAATTGTTAGTCAGTAACTCTCTTTGAAAGCTAGTTTACAACTATACTTTAAACTAAGAAGTTTTGAGTGTGAAAGAAAGAAGAGCATTAATATTATTATAGGTTTATTAGTCCATAAGAAATATTATTTAGAAAAAAATAATTAAAATTAAAATAAAAAGGGAAAGAAAAACTCTAAGTCTTCCTCCTTCTTTCCCTTTTTTTTTTCTTTCCCTTTCAATCTTTTACTCGACTTGAAGTATGGACTATTTCTTCAATTTAAAATAAAAAGGGTTTTCATTGTTAAAAACGACTAATTAACAAATAATTGTTTCTCGTATAATAATATATTATATTAACAAACCCGAAAATTTAGTAGAACTGACAATCGTGCATAATTTATGCACGTCTCGAACACTGTCTTCCAATCTGTGAATAATACTAAGACAAACGCCATTGGAAATTTATATGTTCTAAACAAGAAAGGCGGAATATTTTCAGCGAATCACGATATTTCTTATCTACCCGCTAAAAGATAATTTAGCCATCATCACTGTTATGTCAGGTACGTATTAATAGTTTCTTAAGGAAAAGGACAGTGGATAGTAGGTGGTTTAACATATTTGCTTAATTTACGTATTTAATTTTGGTTTATAACTGTGTGGTTTTGGACAGATACGTTTTTACTTGGTACATTTTATTATCAGCGATGGCTTTTTAGCGATCATTTTAAACAGCAGATCAAGGTGAATTATATTGGTCCCAACATGTTCGGTGGAGTCGGCCTTCGAGAGCGCAACAAGTCCGGAATTGAGAAACAAAGATTTACATGTTCAATGTCAACGTATTATTTTTTATTTTAAGCGCAGCTGTCCTTGATAATATTCGGCAGGTAATTAACGACATGAGCAGCGATGTATGGAAAAATTGCGAAGCTCATCTTACTGTAGAAATTGAATATCCCCGTTTGCCTATAGCACCAATAGTGATCCAACCTGAAAACGATTCTACTTCTGAAATATATTGAATTATTGAAATATGATGATTCCATCAATTCAATTGTTACTGCATTTTAAATCAATAATGTTCATTTACAACGTGTTACCTATTAAAATTGTTTTATTTATATTGTATTATCATTTAAAAAATTTAAAAATATATATCCTTCCCTTTGCATTTTAATTATTTGGAGATACTACGCCTATGATTAGGAGTTTAATGCTTTTTTATGTTAAAGTTGCTTTATTATATTATTATCATCTTAAAAAATTAAAACAATACACTACGCATTTTAATTATTTGGTTGGCGACGCCTATGGTTGGGAGTTTAATAGTTTTTTATGTCATTAAATTATCCTGAGAAATACTATACCTGCTGCTTAGTTTCAATAGGGAATTATGGCGCCGAGAAATATATGTAATTTTAAGTCATCCTATGTATAATTTGAAAAGTTTAATAACGTTGATCATTATCATGAGTAAAGTAATACCTATCTTTCTTTCATAATACGTTACAATCATAATGGCATTATTTGGGCCCTATAATGGGTCCCCATTTTAGTTGTAATATTATTGGTAGTACATAAAAAATTAAAAACAGCACGTTTTTTTAGTTGTAGTTCTGAGAATGGTTTAATAATTAATGAAAAAGTTACAAATTGACTACCATTTTACTTGATTTTAAAAAACGCGATAAAAACTAATGTAGGTAATGCCTAAGTTCTATGATTAAACCAAATATGGAACTTACATCATCTCCATCTAAATTATTAATATTCCAGTTTCTTATGGTAAGGCTCTCCGACTCACGAATCATAAAGCATCCAACGGGACAATTCAAAACGTTAATATTTTCAAATGTTGCATTGGTCACTTTGATAGTAGCAAATCGTGGCTTGGTGGTATTACCCCATGTGCCCTGACCATCCCACCATAAAGGTCCTTGTCCATCAAGGACGGATCCTACAATACCAATAATTTTAAAATCTTTTTATTTTTTCAGAATACTTTATTATACCGGGTGTAACAGGATCATATCCCAGTAAACACACAAGGTCCCTGGGACGTCCCATATAGATCCGAACGTCCCACAAATGGGATATCCCATCGAGTACCTCCCAGAGACGTCCTTGGAATCAATGGAACATCCTAAATATATCCACACTTACACGTCCCAGGGACGTCTTTATAATACATCCGAGGGACGTCCAACCTGGACCTTTTAAGTAAATGAATGTCCTAAAGATGTCGCATGGAAGACCTATTTCGGACATTAGTAGGAAAGAGATAAAAATGAAAATTTCGGCGAAAACAATATTAATTTTATTTTATATTCATAATTCGCCAAACTTACAGGTATTATAATATTGTATACACGTACAAAATTCTTAATATTATACACAATTTATTAATTTTTCTGTTTTTGTGTGTGTAACCGAATAAGACAAAGTATAATAATATTAAATTTAATAAGCATAATTATTTCAAAATGACAACAATAATTTACAAGACATCGAAGACTTAGTTCTTTTCTGTGTCCTAACCAAATAATTATTTAATTCCTTTTCTGTGGCCCAAATCTGTCACTAACCCCACTTTTACCTTTTACAAAGCTTTTTTTTCAACGCGTGAATCCCGAATTCGGGTTTTTGATTATTTGTTTGTTCGGGTTTGTTCGTGTTATCGTTATTTTCGAAAAAAGTATGTGGTAAGTACAAGCAATAATTTAGTAATTACGTTAATATTTCAAGCATGCCTAAAGAAATACCATTTGCACGTAGTAAAGCTACTTTTAAGCGGAAAGTAGCTACGTAGGTTTTACAGGTATTTATTAATTCAATTAATTTTTATTTATTTTACGCGTTTTTTAGAAGCAATACTACCAAAGGAAGGTGCTAATGAAAAATATATAAAAAATGAGATAAAAAGTTGGCTGCGCCATGCGCCTGGAAAAGTGAAGCGTCAGAGGACTAGTGTTTAAAGTGGTTTCAACAGGTAATTATAACTATCTAGGGTAGTGGTTTTTTAAATTTAATTTCATGAAACAAATAAGTACTGTTTTTAAAAAGCTTTGATTTTATCTATCTTTACCTATTTTCTATCTATTATCTATCTTTACGACACAATTTAAGAATGGCGAATCTTCAGAACTAAAACGATTATTAAAATTTTAAAAACTTTCTTTTCAGATTCAGGATATTTTTTACTTAATTTAAGTTTGTATAAACATTTGAAATAAAAGTTTTTTTTTTAAATATAGCCTACTTTTTATTTATAAACACAGTCCCATTAACGTCCCAATCTTGTCCTCTGATGACATTGATGGGACATCCTAGCGATGTAAGAAACCGACCCAAACTGACCTAAACGGGACATCCAAGGGACATCCCTGGGTAAATACGGGACATCCCAGGGACGTTGAAATATCCCATAAAAATGATCCCTAGGACATCCTAGGGACGAGTTTGTGTTTACTGGGATGGTACACCCCCGTATCTCCGTCAGTTTTAAAGGTAATTAATTGAAATTTGAGATATCCCATATACATAATAAGCGGCACTTTTTGACCTACAAATGCTTTTTTTCACTTCCACACCAACTTTCGATTTTTAAATGGAACACCCTGTATATTGAGTAATAGATGTGTTTTGGACTTCCATTGCCTTTAGTTCTTCATATCACAACGTTTCAACTGGTAAGTATCTCCAGTCGTCTTCAGGTGAATACTAAACAAGTTACAAAGCTACGAGCCTATTTATACTACCTAGGGGGGGGGGGCATATATAAATAGGCTCGTAGCTTTGTAACTTGTTTAGTATTCACCTGAAGACGACTGGAGATACTTACCAGTTGAAACGTTGTGATATGAAAAACTAAAGGCAATGGAAGTCCAAAAGCACATCGATCTATTACTCAAGATACCTACATCATTGTCTACAACCTTCAAACAAACCCTGTATATTATTACATTTTTGAATTCAGCATAATTTTCTGAATCCAACGATACCACAAAAGTGACATTTCAAGAGTAAGGAATATTGATTATTTCATTTTTAATTTTCCATTTAAGTGTGCCATGACGGTTCCGATTTATTCCAATTGATCCGTTTAATGCTAGAAAAATCGAAGTCCCGTCAAAAATACTAAATTGCGTTTTTTATAAGCAAATAAAATTCATCGTAATCGTTTTTGGGGTAAAACTTATTTTTTCCAAATGGAACCATATTGGTACCGTGGTACCATTACTTAGTACTATTAATAAGGAATTTATTCATACCTGGTAATAACATGCATGTGCGATAAATACAATCAAAATTATAGCTAAAAGAAAATACAATTATTTTGTTCTAATTTAATGCTAAAAAGTTGACTCTGATCGGCCCAGAGCGAGAACCTAGTAACCCTGTCTCTTTCCTTTTAGGTTTATTCCTTTTCTTTTTTTTTTCTTTTTCTTATGGTTTGACGTATTATCTATAACCCTTAAAAACTTAGCGGCTGGCTAAATGGCAGATCTGCCAAAGCCAAAAAAAAAATATTTTGTTATTTTCAAATACGCAAATTAAAATTTATTTAGAAAAAACGGTTTGTAAAATTCTTAAAAATTAAATACGGCTCTGATAAATCTCTAGTAGCACCTAATATTGAGTAGATATTAAGGCAATGTATCAGCAATATCAAATGTTGCCACAATATTGGCAACATTCTCGCAAGATTTGTCAGATATGTGGTTTGGTTGAACCACCATATTATATAATAATAAAATTTTAAAAAGTTGACAAAAGTATTTTAACTCAACATTTATATATTCTTAAAAAATCTTCAACTGTATGCTTTCGCTGGAAAAGGAATTATAATGTTATATTGTAGAAATATATTTTTCAAATATTTTTAGTCTAATGAATCATTCTAAATGCCTCGTGCAAGTACCTATACCTTATTAAAATAGGAGAGTTAATTACCCTAAACTAGTTTATTCTACTCACCGTTCAACTTAAATAATAAGCACCAAGAAAATTTAGTCTCTTAACACCTGTCGTGTAAGCTTTCTACGGTCCACTACTGAGCTAGGAACTTTTAGGAATAATAAACCAGAATCAGCTGTTACTGTCACATGTCACATGTGGGCGTCAACTGGCGAAACGTAGTTTTAAAAAAAAATGACTATAACTACCGTCGAGTACATGTGTTATGTTATAAAGAAGTTAGAGTTTGACAAATGCCGTTGCAAGGGGCCAAATTTAAAAATGGGCGTTAATACCATCCTGTACCTTATAGACAAAATTTACCGATTCCTTAAGGTAATTTTTTTTACGGTACAAAAAGTACAGACTTATTCACTACAACTTTTATTATTTGACTTACCTTTTTCACCTCTGACGATAATATCGGTACCTTCAAACTGTATTAAAGGTCCCTTCCACTCAAAAAACCCAAAAGAGGTATTGCCCCTAAAAGTCAAAACCGTTCCTTGGTTTAACTTCAGATCTAATTGCTTTCCACTTGGCACTTTTAAATTTTCGATAATTATATTTTGACATGCCTCGACCACTGCTGATACTTGATCAAAATCATTGATCACACAATCTTCTGCATTAGTTTGATCCGTGAAAAGAACCAAAATGGTTGTTATAAAGGTCAATGTAAACATATTAGATCGTAACATTTTTGGTAAAATTATTTTCGAAGTAAGTAAGTGTTTTTAATTTATTTAAGTTTAAAACTTTCTAATATAATGTGCTTATCTTCAGATAAGAGAAACTTAAAAATATACGGAAAATGAATTACATTGTTGCAAACAATTAATAAATCAAGATTTATCGTTTTAGATTATGTTCCCAAGACAAATGGGGGGGGGGGGGGGGCGGAGATATATTATTGCATATGTAATGCCTCTTATTATTCTTGCAGTTTTGCAGGAACAATATTATATTTTATTTGCGATTTTTCTCAACGAACTGAATTCCATCGAATCTTCTCAGAGAAAGTAACGTGCTTTGCTGATGATACAAATCTTATTGCTAGTGGGGAAAATCTTTTTGAATTGATGACAATATGGGAACATCACTATTTAATAAAGCGAACTCTTGGTTTTTAGAAAATAAATTAATTTTGAACAAGGATAAAACAAATGCTCTTCTATTTAGAACGAAACTGTCAAAAGTTGTGAAACCACAAAACATATATTTAGGGGATTCCGATGTAGAACTCGTAGAACAAACTAACTTTTTGGGTGTTCACTTGGATGAATTTTTAAGTTGGTCACATCACATCAATTTACTAATAAATAGGCTAAACTCCGTCTGCTATGGAATTAGGGTTGTTGCAAGATACATGAATGAAAAAACCTTGAAAATAATATATTATGCAAACTTTGAATCGATTATGAAGTATGGAATTATTTTTTGGGGTAGCAATAGTTTAATAGAAAAAATAATTGTAGCACAAAAGCGATCACTAAAAATAATAAAACAAATGGCGTTTTCTGAAAGTTGCAGAAACGTATTTAAAACATGTGGCATTTTAACAGTATTTGGTTTAGTACATCTACGAGTGTTTGATGTTCTTCTTTAAAAACATGCGATTTTGAGTTGCAAGCTTTTCACGATTACAATACTAGAACTCTTGTGTTTAAATTACCCTATTCAGCGGCTAACATTAACAGAAAAACATCCAGGCTATATGAGTTTAAAATTCTTTAACAAATTGCCAAATAATATCAAAAGTGTTAATAGTAGTTTTAAAATTTTTAAAGTTAAAGTCAAGAAAATGTTAATTGACTTAGAACCTTACTCAACGCAGGGTTATTTCAGATAATTTATAGAAGATAAGAAGAAATCATTTCGTTTTTCATGACGCCGTCTTCTTTTGTGTTTTGTATGTTTTGTGAGTTGTGCAGGAAATGTATGAGACATAATTTGAAATATAGATGTTTATTATTATTATTATTATTATTTTCATTTCTCGGTGTATCCGACACACATTTTTGGGGCGGTCCGCCCCTGGTATCATACCAAGAGGGCTGACATTAGGCTTGAGCTCGTTCTTATCGGTCCCCGTGCCATGTCTTTATAGCATTTTTGAATTCTGGTTCAAACCAAGTAAAATTGCTATAACATTAAACGAATGCTGACATTAAAAATACATTTTTACCCTTGAAATCAGGCTGGTCATTTATGATATAACTTAATATTTAAAAACTGCTGCACATCTCCATTTTTTATTCTTTATTTCAAAATTATTAATATATTTTTGTGTTTAGAACGGTTCATTGAGTTTTTTAGTTAATGCATTGTCCTTTATATTTAAAAAAAGTATATTCGATATAGCGTGGACACCTAGCCGATTATGGTAATAATACACTAATTATTATTAAAAAAATATTTATGAAAAATAAAACCAAATTGAACTTTTCACACTATCTCCAAAATCATACAATTTTGGACTGAGCTAAGTTCGGTTAGATCGTCATATTTAAGCCTCGGGAATTTGTGGTAGAATATTTTTCACAAATTTTAAAGACACCCTACCCTGTAAGTAAGTAATACAGTGTGACCAGTATAAAGTCCGCATCGTATGGGTTTTTTTTTTGATAATAGCTTTATGCAAAATTTCACTTTGACATCAAGTTTTGCTTCGATCGAGATGAAAATTAAGCAAAAAAAATAGTAGTCACGTGATTCGCATTATCTGTCAAATTTTAATTTTTTCCAAAAAATAAGTCAAAAGTGGGGTTATTTCTGAAAATACGAAAAAAAGTTATTAGAAAAAGTTTTTTTAAATGCAGTTTCTAGCCCACGTGCAAAATTTCAGCTGCATATAAGATAATTTTGATTTTTTACCCATATTTTGTAAATTGCACCACTTTTGCAAAATAAGATTCAACGGAACCTACAATAAAACTTCTTAGTTTTGACAATGCTTTATTTCAAATGTGTGTTTTTCTTCAAAATCAAAATTGGGCTATTAAAATTTGGTCGCATAGATAATCTTTACGTTAAGTTAAACTTAATTTATTTTCCACTAACCTTAATGAACACTTTACTGATGACATTGTGTTCTTTTTTGTAATAATATTAAGGTTTATTACTTTCAAACACAAACTACGTTTTCAAAAATACTTATTTTATGAAGTTACTTTATACAGGGTCAAAAACAAATAAACTTTGCATCACATGCGACCAAATTTTAATAGCCCAATTTTGATTTTGTTGAAAAACACAGATTTAATATGGCGCTACTTTAAAGGAAATGTATCTGAAATAAAACATTGTCAAAACTAAGAAGTTTGCGTTGAATCTTATTTTGCAAAAGTGGTGCAATCTACAAAATATGGGTAAAAAATCAAAATTATCTTATACAGCTGATATTTTTCATGTGGGCTAGAAACTGCATTTAAAAAAACTTTTTCTAATAACTTTTTTCCATATTTTTAGAAATAACCTCACTTTTGAATTATTTTTTGGAAAAAATTAAAATTTGACAGATAATGCGAATCACGTGACTACTATTTTTTTGTTTAATTTTCATGTTGATCGAAGCAAAACTTGATGCCAAAGTCAAATTTCGAATAAAGCTATTAATAAAAAAAATCCCGTATGATGCAGACTTTACTGGTCACACTGTATATAAGAGAGGAAATTGCTTAAAAGGTATTTGCCCATTTTTTTTAATTGCTATTAAAAATAGATAAGAAACACTCCAATCGAAACATTAGTCGTGATATTATTGCAATAATAATACAATAAAGCATTGCATGTAGGTACTTATATTTAATAGAGATATTTAAAAATTCATAACATTGCAATAAATAACACATCTATAAAATAAAACAAAACTAAATGAGATCAAACAAATAATTCTTATCCTAATTTAAACAATTGTGTAGAAGTGTAGACTATAAAATAAATAATTCCGTCGGACTTTTACCGTTTCGTCTAATAAATAACTCTGATATTTTTCAAGTGCAAGCTAGTAGAGCTAGACCTATACCTAGGGTCTATCCCTAGATGGACCTGACTATACCTGCAAGCTTTTTTATTTTGGAATAAAAATTCCTTCTCTAGCTTATTCCAAACAGCCCGTGCTTAGCCGTATTAAAAAACTTTAAACACCATACCGTGAAATTAGGCGATCCAAAGCAAACTCCAAAAAAAGTAATCCGCGAACCATATCCCACATGCCATGCCGACGCAGACGACAGTGGGAATCGAACTACTAAAAATAAAACAACGTGGTCGACTATAGCCGTTTAAAAAATGTGGGTTTATTTAATTTTTGCTCTATTTCGTTCCTGTACTTATCGATGGTCACGTCCTCTGAAATGGGAATTTCAAAAATACAAGTCACTGGAATTGTTTCCAGCAACCGCACTCCATGATGAAAGTCATTGACAGAAATTCCGGATTTATAGCATAAACTTAGTATATGTACAGCGTGTTCAGAGAAGTTCTAGACATATGGGAATTTTCTTTATTGTTGATTTATTATTCTTTAGAAAAAGTCCTGCTTGATGCGCAAATATTATTGACATATGAAATCTTAATATATCATGTACAGGGCGGCAAAAAAATATAAAAACACAGAATTACGTTAAGAGGGAAGTATCCTCGATTTTTATTTTAGAGTAAATTGTTAAGAGAAAATTTTACTAAGGACTACAAAACGCGGTCAGATACAATTTTTCGTTGAAATATTTTAATTTACAGGGTACCATCAAAAAGCCTTTGCAAAATATTTTTTTATTTTATTTCTTTAATTTTTACTTGCAACAATTTCGCAACAACTATGTGCAATACTATAGTAACGAATATTGACATGTTAGTCAAAAATCATTTAATATTTTTCGACTTATTAACAAGAGATTTTCGATAGTTTCGACATGGTTGTAAAGTTAACGCTGCAGGAAAAAATAGAAATTGTACTTATCGCCGGAGATCACAATAAACCTATTAGGGACGCCGCACACATATTTAATAATAGACACCCTGACAAAATGCTATGTAGCGCCACTATAGCAAACGTAATGAATAAATTTAAAGCTACAGGTTCCGTCGAAAATGTATTTAAGAAACAACACAACAAATGGTCCACAACACAAGAAAATCAATTCAATGTAATTCAAGCGGTTATCGAATACCCGAAAATTTCTTTAAGAAAATTGTCAGAAACTATTCCAGTTGACGTCAAAAAGTCCACTGCTGGTAATATTTTAAAAATAAATAAATTTTATCCATATAAACCAAAGTACATTCATACGCTTCTTCCCAGAGATTTTGAATCCCGTTTACTATTTTGCGCGTGGTTCCAAGGCGAGTGTGCAGGAAAAATATTATTTACAGACGAAGCTATGTTTACTTCCAACGGCGTGGTAAGCTCCCAAAATCGTCGGTGGTGAAGTGACAACAATCCAAATTTTTTAATCGAATGCCGTAGTCAATATTCATTTAAAACAAATGTTTGGTGTGGCATTTTTAATGATCGGATCGTTGGACCATACTTTTTCCGACAAAATATAAATGCTTCCATTTACCTGGACTTCTTAAGGAACCAGTTGTCTCAATTCCTTGACGAACTGCCACTAACTATAAGACGTATAATTTGGTATCAACATGATGGAGCCCCATGCCATAGTACCAACACAGTAACTGGGTATTTGAATGAAGTATTTCCGCAACGTTGGATAGGCAGACGTTCAAATATTCCTTGGCCAGCCAGGTCGCCTGACATCACACCCCTGGACTTCTTTTTTTTGGGCCGATTAAAAGAAATGGTGTATGAGCATAGACCTTTTCAGCATATTGACCATCTTGAAGCAGTAATAACAAACTGTGTCCAAGAAATCACTCCCAATATGATACGGGCGACTGTAGGAGAAATTACAAGGCGTACTATAGTTTGCATGGAAAAAGGAGGGGGACATGTAGAGACATAATTTATCACTCTAAACTATTTTTTTTAGATCTTTTATCATGTAATTGCTAAAATATTGTTTGTTATTCATATTCACAATTTAATTTTGGTCTAAGGAAATTAAATGTTTTTAATATTCCTGATAGGTAGATAGGTTGATTTTAGAACATGAAATAATCTCGCATTATTTTTTTACGTAATTGGTTTCCAACAAGAGGTAATGAATATGATGAACGTCAACGTGTTTTTGATGGTACCCTGTAAATTAAAATATTTCAACGAAAAATTGTATCTGACCGCGTTTTGTAGTCCTTAGTAAAGTTTTCTTATAATAATTTGTTCTAAAATAAAAATCGAGGATACGTAATTCTGTGTTTTTATATTTTTTTGCCACCCTGTACATGATATCTTAAGTTTTGATATGTCAATATTATTTGCGCATCAAGCAGAACTTTTTATAAAGAATAACTTTTTTTCGTAAAATCAACAATAAAGAAAGTTCCCATATGTCTAGAACTTCCCTGGACACGCTGTATAAGTATTTTTAGGCCCATCTGAAGAAACATTATTTGAGAGATTAGCTCTTAGTTTACACTTAAAAGTGATTAGAGATATATATCAACCGAAACGTTGTGTTCACTAGCAAGATAAGGACACTGAAAGTCAGACAAAATCAGTCTTCTTATAATTCTATCTACATATTTTGCTTTCTTTAAAATTATTATTCTATATTAAGGTACGGCCTTACATCTTGCAGCTCAACTAACCGTCTTGGATCAACCTGCTCGGAGCACATAGGACAAGAGTCTTCTGTTTTTAGAATTCTAAAAATAACAATCATGATACAAGGTGCTCTGAGAACGTTTTTCTCTAACAATGAAACGAAATACGACTTATTTATCCAAATAAGTTTTTTATTTATTGGAAGGGAGAAAATTGTTGCCCCCTGTTTTATTAGCTTATTCTTAAACTACATAATAATTATTTTTCCTCACAAGTGCGGAACTCGTTTCCTACTACCGCAAGGAAAATTAACTGACCAAAAACTATACGAATAATAACTTAATTTTGAAATATTTATATATAATATATTTTATAATTTTTTAATATAAATTTATTAACACTAGTCATCAAAACAAAAAGAAATTGTAACTGATCTTATATTGACTGTATGGGGGAGTTTAAAGCATCCTGATATACATAATTATTGAGTATCAAACTATAAGACGGCCATATAAGCAGATTTCCTAAATCTGCTACGTTAAATTCATAGATGGCACAATGAGTCACCAACAATAAAGCGTGTTGATGCAGCCACTAACGACAAGCCTTTTCACTGCTAAATTAAAACATTGTTGCTGCCTGTCTGTTTGACTTGCTGCATAATCGTCACGCGCATCGCGGTGCCTGGATTGCCTTGCACTGGCATAATATAATAATATTATATTTATTTTTGATGAAAAAAGGATCAGACTGAGTGAAGCGATACGGCTGGCCACAAGTGTGCTTATTTTCAATGTGGGAAGTCGCCTTCTCAGGATTAAGTTTATTTCGTTTTCCGGTAGAAGAAGAGAGGCAAATGCAATGGATCGTAAATGGTGGTATGCAATTATGTGGTCTATTAGCAGGTCAAAAATTAATAAATATGGAATTTTCATTTTAATACCTTTTTCTGTAAAATCATTGTGAAAATCGGTCCAATTACTCCAGAGTAATCAGTGTACAGGGTGTCCCAAATTCGAGCCTCATCATGGGGATCTCGGAAACTATAAGAGATACAGCATTGGTCAAATTGTGGCAAAGTTGCGCAATTTCGTACTGAGCAATATCGCAAAAAAATATCTGAGCTATCTTTTTTAGTTTTTGAAATTTTTGCAAAAAACTAAAATTTTGAGTTTTTGTTTTTTTAAATTGCTCGACTTATTTTATCCGCTACAGAAAAACAGGCACAACATTGTTAAGGCAACTTTTTACGCTCCATATTGTGACATTTTTAGAATTTCGTTACAACGTTTCGTTTTTGTGGAACTATTATCAACTTTAACTTTTTAAATACGGACCTGCATTTTTTATTTTATTTTTTGATAGCCCTTTAAGCCCTGAATTCAACCATGTACCACACTTAATTATATTTAGACGTTTTGATGTCATTATTACATCTTCAGGAATGTGATAATTATTTTTAAATACGGCCCTGTTGTTAGTTAGTTAATCTTTTTACCACATACAACATGTAAATGGATCCAGAATTTTATACAAATAATTTACTATATTTATGTTTTTATATAAATTGTAACAAAGTAAAAATAAAACCAAACAAAACAAAGGTGGCTATGACAAGAACTTTTACTTGATTGTTTGGCTTAATTATCTTGACAACTGCAGTCACCATTTATACTGAATATTTCAGCAAAATTATGTTTTCTGCTTTAGAAAAGCGCGACATGTTACTAGTTTATTATTCTTTCAATAGGAATTCACAAATCTCTTGGGACCGTTATTTACAGGACTATCCTGAACGCTTGCAGCCTCATTATAGTTATTTTGCTACGCTTGATACTAATTTAGCCCAGTATGGTAGTTTTAATAAACCAAGAGTCAAATATGGTACACGAATGGAGCCGGAAGAACAACAAAATATTTTAGATTCTGTAACCCACCAAAATCCCGCTAAACGATATTTCAATCTAACAACTAACACCAGGGCCGTATTTAAAAACAATTACTACATTCCTGAAGATGTAATAATGACATCAAAACGTCTAAATATAATTAAGTGTGGTACATGGTTGAATTCAGGGCTTAAAGGGCTATCAAAAAATAAAATAAAAAATGCAGGTCCGTATTTAAAAAGTTAAAGTTGATAATAGTTCCACAAAAACGAAACGTTGTAACGAAATTCTAAAAATGTCACAATATGGAGCGTAAAAAGTTGCCTTAACAATGTTGTGCTTGTTTTTCTGTAGCGGATAAAATAAGTCGAGCAATTTAAAAAAACAAAAACTCAAAATTTTAGTTTTTTGCAAAAATTTCAAAAACTAAAAAAGATAGCTCAGATATTTTTTTGCGATATTGCTGAGTACGAAATTGCGCAACTTTGCCACAATTTGACCGATGCTGTATCTCTTATAGTTTACGAGATCCCCATGATGAGGCTCGAATTTGGGACACCCTGTACATATTATTATTATTATCAGAAAAATACATGCGGCTGGAATTGAGAACCTCCTATTTTATTGTCTGTTAAAAATGCTTAAATCCTTAAAAGTTCCAATAAAATACGATATGCGGCAAAACCACGACATCACATCAGTGAATTTGAGAAATCTGTTGCCGAGGAGCTGCATTTATAACTATAAATTTACGATCAACTCCACAATGGCGGCCAAACCGTCTCCAATACAGTCTAAAACAGAGTTGTCAAGTTTTCTCGAAGATCCGCTATTCTTATAGTTTGATATTCAATGTTTACATTGAACCATTTAGTACCAATAGATATTTAAAACTAATTTTGAACCTTAACAAATAAATGTGTAACTAATTTAACATTAATAAACTCAATGTTTTGACCAATACACATACTTACTCCAAAAATTCATTCCTAAAAGCTGGAAACTCACAGTTTGGGCAACAGGTAAGGTCTGTGGTTGCAATATGGCGACCCTAAAAGGAGAAAAGTATACCTTGTCAAACGGTTTTACCGGTATAATATTACTTAATGGGGATCATGTATAGGTACCGGGTAGTCCACCCCTAGACTGGCCATTGGAAATTTCCTGTAAATTTTGCGCCCTCAAATATTGGTTCCCCTGTTAATTTTATATTAAAATTCTATTATACTTTTTTAAGGCTCTTGTATGACGGACCGTTGGCATCAGTTAACGACCAATACTTTTCAAATTAACTCCAAAACGAAATCATTTTATCGAACTTTTATACAGGGTGTCCCATAACTTATGGGCCGTAGAGTAACTGGAGATACTAGACATCAAACTAAGCTGATTAAGTCATATAAGTTTTTTCGGATTGTTACTCGTTCTAGAGATACAGGGTGTTGAAAGTAAAAGTTTATTCTCGAAAATAAGCCATAATTTTAAAACCGTTTAATGAATCGAATTGAAAGTTTGCAGTATTATGTTTTTATGAGCAAGACATAAGAATTTGTAGAAATTTTTAAGTTTCACACTAGAGGGCGCTAGTTTTTCAATTAAAGTTTCTTAAATAAGGGCATTTTCTGAGTCAAAAAGTGTACTTGATTAATCTTAATATCTTTAACGGGTGTCGAGATATTTCCCTTTAAACATCCCAAAGCATAAGAAAACATAGTACATAATTAAATTAATATTTTAATTATCACAACGCAATGAATTCGAAACAGTGGAACAAAAACAAGAAGCTCACTTTAATAAATGTTGAAAGTGACCACCGTTGACCTCAATACACTTTATTAAACTTTTAACTAAATAAATAATAATATTAATAATAAACTTTTACTTTCAACACCCTGTATCTCTAGAACGAGTAACAATCCGAAAAAACTTATATGACTTAATCTGCTTAGTTTGATGTCTAGTATCTCCAGTTACTCTACGGCCCATAAGTTATGGGACACCCTGTATAGAACACAAAAAATAATAAAAAAAAAAATGATTACTCAAAAAATAAAGTTTGGAAGTCATTGACACACGTACTAAAAAATATGGGGGGTCAGCGGGTACTGGACTCCCCCCAATTTTAAATATTTGACAATTTTTTTGTTTTGTTTTTCTTAAGAAATATGTAACTCTTATGGTAAAACAATGTACCCACTTTGAAATTTATATCTCATTAAATAATATGGAATTATTAAAAAAAAAATCAGTTTTTAATTTTAAATTTTGACGCTCTGTATATCGAACATGAGAGTTAGAAATGACAATTGACATTATAAAAGTCATATTATTTTTGCTCAAAAAATATATGGTTAACGGGTTGACCTTCTTTTTCCAGACACCCTGTATATATTTTTTTAATAGTGTTATTAGAATTTTAATACTTACACAACGTATTTTTTTTTTTATTTGTGATTTTATACCGGGTGTTTCTCAAAAGACGTTATTCACCCTATAACTTTTCTGTATTTATAGATACTAAAATGAAATTTTGAGATTATGCATAAGAGATGAGTCTGCATTTATTGGCATAATTTTCAATTTGTTAGCACTTCCGGTTTGACCGAGAGTGACCTTGACTTTGGTATTTTAAATGGGACATCTTATATATTTTTACCTATTGGGATTCAGCATTCAACATTCTGAGTAATATGACACTTGTAATTTTTTGACGTGTTATAACATTTTTATGTTTATTTTTTGTTTTCAGTCTAGAGTGCTACAAATTAATTAAATCTGTTAATTTATAGTCAGGTAGTATATGAAAATTAAAATTATGTCATAATAATTGACTTTCTAAGTTTCAAAAGCGTTTAAAAAATAAATTTTTGTTGTTTTCTTGACGTTTACTCCATTTTTCCAACTGGATCGATGGTAGTTCACTAGGATATTTAAAACGAGCATTTTTTCTCCAACAATTTGATACCATCACTCCTATGCTATTTTAAAATTGACACGAAAAAATTTGCCTTAAGTCCCAATCGCAAATTTAAAAGCGTTATGCATTATTGCCGCCCTCTCTTTTCTAAATAAATATAAAGGTGGCTTTGAAAAACAATGGAATGGTTTTGAAAACCAATATATGGTTTTAAATTAAAATTGTAATGTCATTCGTTTATTAAACTTACATTGTAAATAAAATGGTTAATTTTAGTAGAAATGAACATTGATATGCTCCTAATTCTTAGAGTGACAGAAAAATTGTTCTGAAGCCGCAAGATTGTATGTTTTATAAACTAATGACATTACAACTTTAAATTAAAGCCATATTGCTTTTAAAAACCATTCCATTTTTTTTCAAAGCCGCCTTAATATTTATTTAGAAAAGAGAGGGCGGCAATATCAATAGTGCATAACGCTTTTAAATTTGCGATTGGGATTAAAGGCAAATTTTTCAGTGTCAATTTTAAAATAGCAGAGGAGTGCATGGTATCAAATTGTTGTATGATCGAGAATATCTATAAATAATATGAACGCATATGAACTTACCGTTACTATACAAAAAGGTACATTATTTTTGCAATTATTGCACGTAACTTCGGTTTCAGGTAACATTTTTTCACAGTACGGACATGGACTAGAAGGCTCAGCAGGATCACCAGTCTCCTCACCATCCTTACTGCTTTTTGGTGGTTTTCGAACCACAGCCTCAATTTTCTTCGCATATTTAGGATCCACCTAAAAAAAATTGATTTTTGTTGGAATTGTTTTTTAGTTGTGTTTATATATCTAGCTACTTAGTAAAAATCCGAAATAAAGTCAAATGTTTAGTGATTTGTACAATAAGTTGTGACAACTTTGCAACAATTTTGACATCGTTTCGGATATGTTTTTATATTTTTGGAAAAAACAGTGTTTAAGGCACCAATAGGTGATAAAAATATATTAAAAAGATAGGTTTGGTTTTAAAGATTTATTTTATACAGGTTTGGAATATCTCAAAAAGGGCCAGATTTAAAAAAAAAAACTAAAAAAATTTAAATTGTACAGAGACTTCAAAATTGGTACAGGGTTATCCAACCAAGACTAGACAAGGCGATTTTTTGACTTTTCCTGTATTTTATAAAAAAAACTGAAATAGCCATCTTAAGTCATTTTCTCCCGCGAATTCGAATATCTTCAGCAAAAAACAATTGAACATCAAACAAAAGTACTAGGGGTCACTTTGATATTTTTTTAAATGGGATGCCGTATTTTTAATGAGCTTATCCGATTTCTCATATAAATTTTGATCTAAAATGTTGGATTTTTAATTCAAAAACGCCTTTTTTCTTCAGTTTTAAATTCGGAAAATGTTCGTCTACCGTACGATTAATACCTGATAGATGGATACCCGTTTCACCTGTTCACCCCTTAACCTGCTTTAAAGTGTCCGTCAGTTAGACAAAATAATCAAGTGTCAAATTTCTATATATTTTTCACGAATTAATTACAAATTTAGTAGTGTTTGCAAATCTATTATTGCTTACGTATAAAAAAAGTATGACATATTAGAAAATTTGACACTTGATTATTTTGTCTAACTGACGGACACTTTAAAGCAGGTTAAGGGGTGAACAGGTGAAACGGGTATCCATCTATCAGGTATTAATCGTACGGTAGACGAACATTTTCCGAATTTAAAACTGAAGAAAATGTTGAATTAAAAATCCAACATTTTAGATCAAAATATATATAAGAAATCGGATAAGCTCATTAAAAATACAGCATCCCATTTGAAAAAATATCAAAGTGACCCCTAGTACTTTTGTTTGATGTTCAATTGTTTTTTGCTGAAGATATTCGAATTCGCGGGAGAAAATGACTTAAGATGGCTATTTCAGTTTTTTTTATAAAAGTACAGGAAAAGTCCAAAAATCGCCTTGTCTAGTCTTGGTTGGATAACCCTGTACATACGTAATAAATTAATAAATAGCCAACATTTTTAAAAATGATGCTATATTTTGGAATTTTTTGAAAAAATTTTTTTTTAATTTGACAATTTAAAAAAGGCACGTGACTGCTCATGTGCACGTCATTTGACATAATTTTTAAAGCAAAAACGAAATGCAAATACAAAATTTTTCTTAACCGAATAGGAAAAATATTTCCCATATGTTGCAGACTTTATCTGTGACACTGTATAAAATACACATAAATAATTATTACAAGTTAACAATGACACAAAAAAAGACTATTAATGGTATTATAACTATGTATACCTATAACTTTTCTTTAATAACATTTAAAATGGAAAGTTTAATTGATTGACACATTAATCTTTATTTCTGGTAGATTTTATTGGTTACCTGTTTTCTATATTCAGGATTCATAAGGGTGGTTGCATAGTTGTAGGCAGCATACCTTAAGCCGGCTCGATGGCATTCTATCACGGTTGACGTTAGAATTGGGACAACATCTAAAATCAGAAAAATACTGAACAAGTGAAACAATGATAAAAAACCGGATCATATTTTTATATTAAATATCGACTTAATCAAGAATCGCTCGGATCAGTCAGTTTTTATTTGTAAATGCATTTTTTTCAAAGTTATTATATAGAGTGGATCATAAAAATGCTGTATGTCAACTTTTATTGTTTTAATTAACATTGTATATTTTTCCTTTTTTACTTTTACACCCTAAAATCAATTCTATACTACGCAACCAAAACGGATGGCAATGACTGAGTATGAAAAGAAACTATTTTATAAGATGTTCAAAGTCATCCATTAGCTGCTCTGCAGTGGATCAATCGATATAAAAATTCCTGTTGTCCATTTTCTAGTACTCAAGAAATTTCTCGTATAACTCGTCGAATGGACTGCTTAAGAATATCTATCGTTGTATAGTTGGGTTTAGATTTATAAACTAAACTTTTGACGTAGCCCCATAAAAAAAAGTCCACTGTGTTAAGATCGGACGATCCGGGTGGCATATTTACACATCCTCACATACGATGGCACCAAGGTGCTGAAATCTGTGAGCTTTTATGAACAATAATTACGCTACAGAAGCTCACTGATTTCGGCACCTACGCGTATTGTTGCATTCTTAACACTTCCAGATGCAATAAACAGCCACAGAAAATAATAAAACCACAATCATGTTGAATAATTGAAATAATTATTTATCTCTTTAAAAATATATATTAGTGAGATGATATGATATATAATATGTACTCGTATACATACGTAAGCATACAGAACAACATACGAACTCCAACTAATGGCTTGCACCATGGCCCTTAGCATTACGCTGATTAAGGTTTATGTTTTGGGAAAGATTTCGAGATCTTTTTATTCTTTTGTTTTTCATTGTTTCCTCTTTTGAGGGTCTCCCAGACTGAATTCTGCGCGATCCGCAGGTTAATGTTCGCTGGCTATTTCTTCTACTAGTGGAAGTTGGCTGTACAGGTATTCTTCTTGCACTTGAAATTTTTTATTTTGACAATAATAAACAAAAGTCGAAGAATGCTGAAGGGGTCACTAATTCATCCATTATTTTATTGAATATATTTAGCATTTTTTAAAATTATAAAATACCTCGGTACTTACTTCTTTAATCAATGAATACTTTTTTTTTGTATCCTTAGTGATTTTGCGTATCTTTACAACCAATATATAGCTTGAGAGTTAAAATTACTATTACGAAGCCGACTACTACTTCGGGATTTGTTTCTACTGAAATGTTGACACACAAAGTCTTTGCGAAAATCAGGTCGTTTTATATTTGGATATGTGTAAGATACTATCCATTCAGTATGTGTTTCTACCGAGTATTTTTTTATCCAATTTCTGCATTCGGTTTTATAGTCGTCGGAAAATTTTGTTTTTACTTCAGTAGCAGTATATTTATCTTCATTGATAACTGTATTTAATATGATCTTACACGCTGGATCAACACACTGTAAACGAGACTTTATATTTTTTGCAAATGCCTCTTTCATTACGGCAGCGACATATAAATAAGAAACACGTTCTTCACCCTCTGACAGTGCATCAAACACTGGTAAGGAAAGAAAACCACGAAGAAATTTCGGTTAGGTACTATCTTTTTAAAAACATAAACGCTGCGATAAATTAAATGATTCGCGTATATAGGTGCCAAAATCAGTGAGCCTTTGTAGCGTAATTATTGTTTACAAAGGCTCACAGATTTCAGCACCTTGGGCCATGGTAGGTGAGGATGTGTAAATATGCATCCGGGTGGCCACTTATGTCTAGAATTGATTGTAGAATGAAAAAATGTAAAAATATACAATGTTTTATTAAAAAAATGAACGTTGATATAAAATTATCCATCCTGTATAATATCCGAGATAATATCCCAACTAACAATTTATGTTTTATAAATGACCTAAGAACGTTTACAGAACTATTTTTATAAAATAACAATGTCGCTATAAACGTTCTAACAACGTTTATACAAAGCTTATAAAGCCAAAAAGGGCGCACTTTTGTGCAGCAATTTTGTTCTTTTATTTGTTTTATTATGGCTTCCATAGCTTTTACCGGATTATTTTTTAAACATTTACAAAACTATTATAAAACATAGTTTGCAGCAATTATAAAACAGTAGACCCTATAATTATTACAATTATACAACATTTATCGAGCTAGAATAAAACAGATTTATAAATGTTGTTTTATTATCTTAGATGTAGCTTTTTTGTTTTCACTAACACTATAAAAGTAAGCTTTTGTTGTTTAATTGTACCAACTGAGAATAATTTACTCTTTAACGGTCCTTCAGATAACAAAAAGGCAAGCATTGCATCTTTTATAAGATATAAAATATGTTTAAGTAAATGCATCAGCCATATTTTTACATTTACTTCTAATATGTATACCCGACAGAAATTCGATTTGCAATCTGATGGTTGATATTTTACTGCGAAAAAATTTTTTTTGTATAATATATAGGATGTATAATAGCAAAATTTTCAAGCGCCTCAAATATATTAGTTATTTCTGAGTTTTAGGAGAAAAGGTCAAACATTTCAGTCTGTATTTTTCTCTCATTTTATCCTGTATTGTAATAAAATAATTCGAAGGATCGATCTTATACCAGTATATAAATATTAAAGTAGTTAAGTAAGGCATTTTATCATTGCAAAAATTATTTTTTGGAATATATTTAAAAATGGCCGTCGTAAAGTGAAGTTCGAACAACACAAAATATGGCTTCCATGTTATAAAATACTTTAACCACCTTGGGAGTTCTTATAATATGTTTTTGCTCATTGAGAGATTTTTATAAAATAATTAAATTACGGGTATATTTTAGTTAAACAGAGACGTACTGCAGAAAAAAGGGATAGTGTAAAAAAAACCATGCATGTATAATAAAAACCTACAAATTAGATCGATCACTCTAAATGTTAGTATGCTTGTGCATTTTGGTCATATATGAAATATGGAAGTTCTTATAAATTTAATTTCCATGAAAAAAAATTAATATTTACACATAAAATGTTTATCAAAGAACAGCTCTAAAAAAGTTTGGATTGAAAAGTCCAAAGTGTTTTTCTCGATATTAAACTGTCTCGGATTGTATCGCATATCAAAGATTCAAAAAATGTCGTTTTTCTTCAAACAGCACTAAAGCAGAGACTAAAACCTAATTTAATTGATCGAAAACACAGCCCTATAGTCTTACTTCATATACATGTAGTACATAAAACTAAACATTTCAGGCATTAAAAGTTACTTTTAGAGCCTCGGCAGTAAAATTATTTTTTTAGCATAGGCAATAAAAATTGTGGCTCATCATATAGGTTTGGCAACCAGTCAAAAAAAATTCGACAAGAAGTTACTACTAAAAATAAACCCACTAAACTGTATAATACTTATTTGGAATCAGGAGAAAATTTCCCATCGAACTGTTAATTAACGTAAAATATTAAGTTTTTGCGTATTTCGCGCCCTGTATATCAGTTAAAATCTACGGCACCACAATCTACACATAATTTACTAAAACTTTGCCATTTAGTTTTCTTTTCTATCTATCCAAGATAAAAAGTTAAGGATATTATGGTACATTATATAATATGGTGAGTCACCTGGTATATAAGAAATTTAATCGACCGAAGTCCGCCTCTGAACCCTCAATACGTGTTAGCTCAACGAATTCTTGTTTGCTATTGTTTTCATAGTTATACCTTCTTTCTTCAGGTGGCGCATAGGACCAGGAGTAAATGGTCGCGCACACGGCGCTTACCCGAATTAATTATTCTGAATAGTACATTTAAAAAACATTAACAAAACGGTTAGTATCAATATTGTTTAAATGCTCCGGCTGCATCAGATAATATAAAATAATTTTTTCTCAAATATGTCACAGATACAGCAACAACAGGGCTAATTTGTGTCTGGCGCAACATGTGCTTATGTTTTAATAACCTAACCTCATTTTAAATTGTTATTATTTTTTAAGAATGAAGTGCTGGGCTTTGGCACCACTTTTTAAAACTTTTTTCCAATTTGCGAATTCATAATAAATTCACGCGTGGTAATATTTGTCACGGTAAGATCAAATATACCTAATACGGACGATGGGTGAGCAAGAATGTGTATTCGTTTTATAAATGAATTAGTAAATGCTTTTGTATCCTTACAAACATTTTTTTTGTTTTATAACTAATATATATGGCTTTTATTATAAATGTGTTCATGATAATTATAAAACAATTTTTTTAAGGTACCATCTGAGTGCAATATGCTTTAGACAGCAATATTATCTGAAAGAAAATGTTAATAAATTAATTTTATAAATGTTTCACATGGCGCTAATAAAACAATTTTATAGGTGTTCGCAAACGAATGAACTAGTATCAAATAACACCAGAATAAATTTACTATAAAACAAATTTGTCCGGTAAGCTAAAATGTTGTATAAAATTGTTGTGTAAATGTTTATAAAACAGTATTAAAATTTGTAGTAAAACTGATTTGTATTTTTGCTCTAAGAACGTTCTTACGACTACCTTATAAAACAAAATACTTCCTTAAAGCTAAATTACCTCACTGGTAATGTTAATAAAACATAATTGCGTTCGACGAGCAGTAATAAAGCAATTATAAAATAAAAGAGCACCGACAGTTGGAGATTATAAAATATTTTTGTTAGTTGGGATGTTTTTTCTAAAAAAATGCATCTATCAAAAAAATGAATTGGACCGCTCCGAGCGATTCTTGATTAAGTCGGTAGTTAAGCTTTCGAGTAGTTCTTCTACAAATTTTTTATAGCCTTCTGCTTTTCTGTATCTTAAAACTCTATCTTTTAATATTTAAAAATAAATAGGAACATAATTGTTTCTACGGCAAATACTTACGGGCAGGAAATTTGGATATATTACTCGCAACTCGAATAAGCATTCTGGCCCCCTTAAGATGATCTCCCCTCCTCACGTGGAGCCTAACCAGTATGTAACTATGTAGAAGCATTAGGTTCGTAGACATCTCAAATGGTATTTTAATGTTGTTTTGTCTTAGTTCCTGGTACATTGCGAAAAGGACGTCATGAGCATTTCTGTTAAATGGACAATTTTTTTTATACAAAAATATGTAGTTCTCAAGTACGAGTTAGAGTCGCGCAATAAGTGTTCTGTAATATGAGGTAGTGTTTAAAAACAAAGTCAAAAATAAAAGTGCACTAATTTTATATAATTTTCATGTGTCTTTCACTTCACAGGGTAGTTATTCTGGAAGTAAATCTAACAAAAATATTCCGTATAGGTACTAGAGGTGATATCCGAAAAAAACGAAATTTTCTGGATTAGTTTTTAATTGTTTACACCTTTACTTCTCCCTTACGAAAAACAACAAGATTATATTTTTATAGCAGTTTTTTACGTACTTGTCATAAGTGTATTTTATTATTTATTATGTGAAAAATAGTAACTTCTTAGAAGAGGAATAAAATAATTTCATTTAACTGGTTTAGTACTACAGGTTTTTATTTGTACGCCACTGTTTTTACATTCTTTTGTATACTTTGTAATACCACAACAACCGACTTGATTTAGCATTTGCAAATAATGAGATTTGCGTAAGCCGCGTTGACATCAGTTAAGGACTCATACTTTTGAAATTATCTCCAAAACGCATTATTTTATCGAAATTTTATAAGAGACAAAAATAATCAAAAATAAATGATTACCTGAAAAAATATAGTTCGGAAGTCACTGGCGCACTTACTAAAAAATAGGGGAGGTCATCGGGCCCTGAACTATTTTGAATATTTGACAATTGTTTTTTATTTCAGTTTTTTTAAAGATGTAACTCTTTATTCGAAAGCAATGTACCAAATTTGAAATTAATATTTTATTAAATACTCGAATTATTCAAAAAAATCAGTTTTTAATTTGAAACTTTCACGCCCTGTATATCGAACATGATGGTCAAAAATGGCATTATAAAAGTCATCTTGTTTTTGCTTTATTAATATATGATTAACGGATTGACCTACTTTTTCCGGACATCCTGTATATAAATATATATTCAAATCCCTTTAAACTTGACCGTATTCACGTGACTTATTTTAACCTTGACAGTACTTATATCATCTAATAACCGAAAAGTACCAATTAATATCATTAAAGCAATAAAACATAATCCAATGCGATTTTCAAATCACAGCATTATTTACAACGTGCTATTTTGGTAACTTATCGTAAACCAGAACTTTCGGATAGCTTCGTAAGTATATAGTAATATTTTCAGGACGGGAATAATTTTTCTTTCCTGACTATCGTGTGCACAATGAAGTTACCTTATACAGGGTCCAAAACAAATAAATTTTGCATCACATGCGACCAAATTTTAATAGCCCAATTTTGATTTTGTAGAAAAAACATACATTTAATATGGCGCTACTTTAAAGAAAATGTATCTGAAATAAAGCATTGTCAAAACTAAGAAGTTTTATGTAGGTTGCGTTGAGTCTTATTTTCCAAAAGTGGTGCAATTTACAAAATATAGGTAAAAAATCAAAATTATTTTATGCAGCTGAAATTTTTCATGTAGGCTAGAAACTGCATTTAAAAAAAAACTTTTTCTAATAACTTTTTTTGATATTTTCAGAAATAAACCCCTTTTGAATTATTTATTGGAAAAAATGTAAATTTGACAGATAATGCGAATCACGTGACTACTATTTTCTGCTTTATTTTCATCTCGATCGAAGCAGAACTTGATGCCAGAGTCAAATTTTGAATAAAGCTATTAATAAAAAAAAATTCCATATGGTGCGGACTTTACTGGTGACACTGTATATTATTGCATTTAAAATTTTTGAGAAAAATGAAGAAATTGTTGATTCTGCTAAATAGCCCCCTCTAGCTGTCGCCACGGAATTCCGAACGAATTCGGTTTTTATAAAATTGATAAAACAAAAGAATCCCTATTTAGCGAGTTCAAATTTGTCAACTTTCGATAAGCCAAACCCAAGTTGTGACTATTTATGCATAGCAATATTTGTCCCCTGCTACCCCCCTTAAATAAAAAGGTAGAGCAAAAACTCAAAAACAAAAGTTATCCAGAATTTCCATTAGATTGAAAAAATGGTACCTTTGATCTTTGATACATGTTTACTTTGAGGATTTTTGAGAAAATCCCGCTTTGTTTGGTTTGGTCACCACAGTTCCGCCCCTACATAAAGGCAAAGGAGAAGAAAAACAAATATATTTTTCTACTGACGTTTTATAATAACCTCTTTTCGATTGTCATTATGTTTTTTAATAACCTCCTTTTAAGCGCAGCGTGCTTAAAAAACTTTTAAGCACGTTACCAGGAGCAACGTGCTTAAAAGTAACGTAGGTAATTATTTACAATTAAAACGTAACCACAGACTAGGTATAATTTAATATTTTTTGGCAAGTGTCAATTTTTGAAAGGGGCAAATGAAACAGCTAATAATAAGTAATTATTTACAAATAATAGCTATATAAACACAGACTATAGTTTTACCTATTTATTATAAATATTAACAGTACAGTTACTTATATTATTAGAATTAATGCTGGGGTAACCTAAAACAGTACGTTGAGATATTTCTCTTTGTAAAATTGATGAGGAATTTGAACTTGAAATAGAAATAGAATCTGCAACAGCAATATCAATTAAACCCATGCCACTAGTAGAGCTGGTAGAACACCCGGATTCATTAGATTTAACACGTTTGTTGTTAGCGTCCAAAGATTTTTCACCAAGAATTTTTTCGGAATTTTTTTTTTATTTTCTAAAGAATCGTCTATATACCCCTCAGCCACTGTATTTGACCGCCAACCTCCATGTCGCTTTAGCATCAATATATCCGCGCTACAAAAGTTGCTGAAGATCTTCGAAAGCAGTGGCCTGTATATTCTTTAGCGTTTGGAAACTCCAAGAACTCAGCAATTTTCTTTGGTGTTGCTCCAATGGTATTAATACCCAATGGAAGTCTGGAACATTTGGAGTTTCTGTATGCGATAAAAAATCTTTCATGGGTTATATGTGGTGGACGTAACTGCGCGTACTTTCGGAAAATATTCAAGAAGTTGATGCCGTCAATAGAGCCTTCGCTAATTACAAAGCTTCTAGAAAACATTGGTTTTAGTGTTTGGAATGGATATTTTAATTAAAGACTCCGAAATTTCGATATTATTCATATTTAAATATGTGAGTTCCTCTCTGCGACATGCTCCAGAGATTCCCACAATAAGTATGACTTTGTTTAATAAATAGTTCTTATCGTCTGCTTCTTTGACAAACCTTTCTATTTGTTCCTTAGAAAAAACTTTCGACTTTTTGGGTTTATACCCCGTAGATTTTCTTTTCAAAAATGCGATTAGATTTGTAAATGTCTTCATCTCAACATTTTTATTCAAATAAACCATCGTTCGAAGCATTGAGTAAGTACACCACAAAGTTGATGGCTTATAGGCATCGGATAATAGTGAAAAATATGCCAAAAAGACTTTTTCTGAAGTTTTTTACCTTTTTTTCTTCACACCATTTTTTTGAATTTTTCGTATGTGCCCTCATACAAACTTCTTGATTTTTGGGGAACAAGGTACACCAATGCCTCATTTGCGGCATTTTCAATGTCTGAGTCCTCTAAATCACTCATTTTTACTTTTATATTTGTCGCAGTTTTTGACAAAAAAATCTTTAGAATTTTTTTTGACAACTGTCGATTTTTTTGACATGAAAGGTGTAAATGAAACATAGGTAATAAAATGTTAGTAAAATTAAGTTTTTTATTATAAAACCCCAGTAGAAAAAATATTGTATACAATTCGTTACGAAACAATGTCTTTTAGTCACTTTGACGTGTTGTTTAACTCGGCTTTGCCTCGTTGGACAATTTTCACGTCGCGTGCCTAAAAGACACTCATTTCGCAACATATTGTATAAATAGCTATTTTCCTTGACTTATTGATGGATTTACAGGTTCCTTCGTCAAATTATGAAGCTTTAAAATAAGTAACTTTGCCTATCTATGTCTACCTATCGTTTACGGTTGTCGAAATCCCCATGTAAGCAAACGAGTGTATATCACCATGTGAATACGAATTCCGATAATATTTACCTGTAAAAGCCATTGATTTGTTCTTCGTTTGCTATGATCAAGGCCGATTTTGACGCCTCTCTATACTGTTTCCTCGCCATGTACAATCGGAATAGATATTTTGGGTCTTTGGGTAAACCGTCCGTATCTCCCAATAAAAATTCAATTAGAGCCGATGCTAGAGCTTCGTCGTTTGAAGAAGCCACAACATCGATTGCTGTGGTCACTGCGTCCTTTTCTTTGGAGTTCGATTTTGCGGCCACAAGTAGGTGTTTCATAGCCTGAAATATATTTTTTTGATTTGAAGAAATAGATGCTTAAGGTGGAGTTGTATGGGAAAGAAAGAAAAACTCAAAGTCTTCCTCCACAAAGTTTAATAGAATAAGAACATTCAGTAATAGTCTCTACATGTTTCGAACGTAGAAACGTTTATCATCAGGAGACAGAAAATATATTTGGTGCTGATAGTTTTGGCAGAAGAGAAAATGGTGTAGAACCTTAATGGAGCTTTTATGGAATCAAAAATGTGATGTGTAAAATAAACATAATATAAAGAAATTGATGATAGTTAAAACATACTGTGTATGTGGGAAGTCAGTAAATAGGGTCTAAACCAACCAAATAAACTGGGGAAGAAAAAAAAACTTTCTAAAAAGTAGGTCTCGAAGAATGTTTAAAATTAAAAAAAAAACATTTTTAAGAAGGTACGTGTCTATAAGACATTGTGAGGACAAAATTAGAAGTACATAATAAGGCAATGAATATTATATTCAAGAGAAGAGTTTACCGAGAGTTTTCACTTTGGTCCCAGCACGTGGACCTGAACAACTGCTTTTTCTTTAATTTTTTGAAATGTGCAACTTTTTAAAGAACTTTACTAGTTTTAAATTAAAATCCTGCGGGGTTACTGAGCTTGAAACCTCAGTACCCCACTAAACTCTTCTCTTGAATATAATATTCATTACCTTATTATGTACTTCTAATTTTGTCCTCACAATGTCTTATGGACACGTACCTTCTTAGAAATGTTTTTTTTTTAATTTTAAACATTCTTCGATATCTACTTTTTAGAAAGGTTTTTTTTTCTTCTCCAGTTTATTTGGTTGGTTTAGACCCCAGTTACTGACTTCTTACATACTCAGTATGTTTTAACTATCATCAATTTCTTTATATTATGTTTATTTTACACATCAAATTATTAATTCCATAAAAGCTCCATTAAGGCTCTACACCATTTTTTCTTCTGCTAAAACTATCAGCACCAAATATATTTTCTGTCTCCTGATGATGAACGTTTCTACGTTCGAAACATGTAGATACTCTTACTGAATATTCTTATTCTATTAAACTTTGTGGAGGAAGACTTTGAGTTTTTTCTTTCGTTCCCATATTTTTTTGAGTTATGAGAATAAATAGTCAGCTCATTCATAAAAAGTAAATTGAAAACATGCCACACGCCATTATTAAATTTGCAGGAATTAAAAAAAGATGGCGTTTACATCAAAACACGCTCTTAATAGTAGTTATTCTTAGTCCCAAAATTAGTGAAAATCGATATTAATTTGAGAAATTTAGCGCCCTGTAGCGGCAAAACGAAGCAACATTGCATATAGGTAAGTTTGACTATATCACCTTATTTTTGGTTAAGGAATTTGTGATTAAGTGTTGTACAGTCATTTCAAGGACACCCTGTATATTATTATTCCATTATATAAAAGCGATTTTTTTCCGAAATTACTTTTTCTGGCATAGTTTGATAATTTTAAACAACGTCTGGTGCTACGTTCATGTAATGTCTTATTCTCCTGTGTGTTATGTTTATGTTTTTTTTTAAATAATAGAGTGAATTCGAATACAAACTTTTCAAGTTATAAATGTTCTGAACGTGTAAATATCTCTTCGGTCTATAAAGATTAACAGTTGGCTCTAGATGGGGTAATTTGTGTACGCATTTAATAAATTTATTTTGAAATTTTTGTAATAGTTTTAAGTTTGATAAACAAGCAGATCCCCCTGCAGAAGCTAAATATTGTAATTTTGAATATTAATATTAATTTATAATATATAATGAAAAATATAATTTGTAGTATTTCAGAGGAATGTAATATACCGGGTGTCCACGGAAGGTGGCTCGCCCCTCTAACGTTTTTGTTTTTCAAGATAATGAAATAAAATTCGGGGGATTTGTATACGATATAAAACTGCGCTTTTTGACAGGTGACTCAACATTATGGAACTTCCGGTTTAACCGGAAGTGACATAAACTTTCGATTTTTAAATGGGACACCTGGTATATTTTTACTTTTTTTGACTCCATATGCCATTCTAAATACAACGAGGTATCACTTGTCACTTTTTGTCATCATGAAAATATTTTTTTTCCAAATTTATTGTTTTATCTAGAGGGCTAGCTATGAATACCTTAAAATCACTTATTTCAGTTCTTTAATATTGGGAAAAATACAATTTTACTATTTTTGGTCCAATGCTATGTGCTATGTAAAATGTAATCTTTAAAGCTGTAAAACTCATTTTTTTAAATGGCAACATGGTGGCTCGTCGGGTTAAGAAAAAAGAGGATTTTATTACGATTATTTTGATATCATACACTATTAGGTTTTAGAAAAGCTGCCATTAAAAAACTTTAAAAAGTTAACTTAGAACTTTTCTAAAATGAAGCATCTTTTGAGAATAAATTTAGATTTAAATGTAGTCAAGTAGCCTGTGACCAGCAAAACTGATAAAACAAAATCATGCCTTGAAGAAAATTGAAATGCCAACAGCTTCTGTCAAAGTAAAGTAGTTTGTTGTTTAAAAAACATGAAAAATAACAGTTTTACAAGGAGTGAAAAAGTTGATATGTTATTAGTGTTTGGAGAATGTAGAAATAATTCAACCGATGCTGCACGACTTTACGCACAAAGTTATTTTAATCGGCGTCATCCAACCCGGCACAATTAGGTACCCAAAACTGGTTCCGAAAATGCGAAATGAGCCTGACAATATTAACATATCAACTTTTTCACTCCTAGTAAAACTATTATTTTCCATGTTTTTTAAACAACAAACTAATTTACTTTGGCAGAAGCTGTTGGCATTTCAATTTTCTTCAAGGCATGATTTTGTTTTATCAGTTTTGCTGGTCACAGGCTACTTGATGCATTTAAATCTAAATTTATTCTCAAAAGATGCTTCATTTTAAGAAAGTTCTAAGTTAACTTTTTAAAGTTTTTTAATGGCAGCTTTTCTAAAACCTAATAGTGTATGGTATCAAAATAATCGTGATAAAATCCTCTTTTTTCTTAACCCGGCGATCCATCATGTTGCCATTTAAAAAAAATGTGTTATACAACTTTGAAGATTAAATTTTACATAGCACATAGCATTGGACCAAAAATAGTAAAATTGTATTTTTCCCAAGATTAAAGAACTAAAATAAGTGATTTTAAGGTACACCTAGTTTCACGACCAACTTCCAGGTGAAATATTGAAAATATGGTGGTTTGTTCATATAAAACGCACCATATACTGCCGAGTGTAACCGAATACCGAATATTAATTCTTGGAAGATTAGAACGGAATGCAGCGAGCAGTGTTGCCAAAATGTTCTAAGATAAATCGTAAGAATCGAATACTTAAAATCGTGAGATTCGTAATATTTTAAAAAATTCTTTAAAGGGGGTCAAAGTAGTGTAAAGAAAAGAATGAGTTATAAACAACAAATATATATTTATTTTCTGTATTTAAAAACCAAACACATTTCTAAAAACTTAAAAACTAAAAAAAAACTTGCATTATTATATAGTATTAGAAAATGTAGTAGGTAGTTAGTCAGAATCCGAATTGCTAGAATCATGTTTTTTATGCAATTATTACTCCAGTAGCGGCAGTAGTAATAGTAGCGAAAGTCGTAGCACAGAAAATCATACGAGGATTTTTATGTGAATGCAATAAATTTGTGACGTTTGTTATGAATAAAAATTATTTTTAGTTACTTATGTTTGACATACAATAAAAAATCGTGAGAAACGCGACGTGATTCGTGAAATCGTGAGATAATTCCCAAAATCGTGTAACCTCACCATTAATCATGAGTTTTGGCAACACTGGCAGCGAGTTAACGATGTTTTTAATATTGATAATGTGCAATGTTGCCAGGTATATCGTTTTTGCGGTTGATCCACTATTTTGATGACCGTTCTATAGCTATGCATTACAGTCGATTTAGTTTACGCTTTTAAAATAAGCAATCTTCTTTCTCTCTTGTCCATTCTCTGATTAAAATTGACATTTTGGTTTCGGTAAATCCCCCAGTTCGAGACGACGCGACGCGTATCTTCTTCTTTTCAATATCTGGTCGTTTTGCTGTATTATATGTATGTATATGTCTAATTATCATCCGTTTAAAGTGAATATTATTGGCCATTAATTGAAAATATGTATACTTTTTTAACTAATAAAATAATTATTAATTTTTTTCAAAATAACATATTTTTAAATCAATCGCTTTTTTATGTCAGACTACTTTCCTTATTTTTGACCTGGCAACACTGATAATATACTAACTTACCTCGATTCAGTATTGCCAGAACCGCAATCTTTTCTGCATTTAGCAAAATTTTGAAAGCGTATTTTTTGCAAAGTTGCAGAATGATTTTGTAATTTGCAGATTTTTAAAGAATTTTTAATAAATAAGGAATTACCAAATTACCAAATAGATTTAAAAAATACAATATTCAATGAAAATATAAAAAGTATAACAAACCAAATATAAAGTTAAAAAGAGTGTTTTTTTACGAAAATGTTGAGATTGGAGGTCGAAGTAGGGGCAACAGGTAAATACAAATATTTCTGATACTAAGACCTTGGTGCAGAATTCAGCAGATTTTTTGACACTCCGCAAAATAATTCATTGGCCAGTCTGGCAACACTGCCCGGATGTTTGCGCTGGTCGACAAATTGTCTCGTCTTGCATAGACGTTCTTGCGCGATCGTCTGCGGCCTTGGTTAAGACCTTGTCTTTTCCACTTGTGATTTTTTCTAGTGTTGGGAAAAATCGACTTATTTTAATAATCGACTACCGAGTATTCGAGTGATTTAAAAAATCGAATGATAATCGATTTTTTTTCACTCAAATACTAATATTAATTATTAATATTGGCGGTTCATCGTTCATGTTGATATACAGCATTTGTATTGGGAATAACTGACTCGGTGTTGTTAATCGATTGATTTTTTGCGGATTATTAAATGTGGCGGAGATATTTGTGGATTTTTTAGCATGGTTCCCAGATCTTACAACTTATAATTTAATTTAACTAACCACTTGGCTACTTGACCTTGAGATGTCACGATATTGCATAACTCATGATATTTATGAATACTTAATACCCACCACTATAATAAATCCTATTATCCTACGCAGGCAACCCGTAATGCAGTATTTAAATCTAAATAAATCATATTTATTATCTTACGCAGGCAACCCGTAATGCAGTATTTAATATGAATAATATCGCCAATAATAACCGAAAACCACTCGGTGTAGCCGCTCGCTACGAGATGGCTCTGGCCGCAGTGAGTGATTGACAGGCGGGCAGCAACTTTGGAGACGCGTTGAAAAATAAAAACCATATTATTATGTTCGTCACTCGAGTTATTTCCAAAGATAATCGAATTATTCAAGTGATTGAAAAAATCGAGTGATCGGTTATTTTTCACTCGAGTGATCCCATCACTAATTTTTTCACCCTAACCGAATTTTGTAGCTGCGCGAATAGACCTTTCCATGTTTGTAGTTAATTTTAATTTTTTTTTTAGTTTTTAATACTATAGAAAAAGTAATATTTTCCAGATAGCAGCATTTTAAGCATTATAATACCAAGCGGGGTGCAGGCAGAGTGCATATGCAAAACTGTCGAAATGACCCTTGGTGCACAAAGGCCATTTCGACAGTTTTTTTGTGACATCTAATTTCTTGTGTAGCTGTAGATTTGTATTTTCGTTACATTTTCTGCATATATCTTTTTCAAAAACGTTTTTTTTAAAGAATTATACGGTGATTACACAAAGTCCCCCCCCCCCCCCCCCCTTCTCCTTGCTTAAACGGCTTGAGATATATTGTTCAAATTCGGTAGGGGTAGTAAATAATATTTGTAAGTAAAATACTTACTTTTGAGGAGAATTGTTTTGTTATTCCAGGTGACGGAAAAATTGGAACATATTTTTAACTGGAATTTTCTTCTTCATTCTTCATTTTAAAAGTATTTTCACAACCAATTTAACCTTACAATTTTTAGTGTTCCAAAATGTCCCGCTTTAACATGGCGAATCGGAAATTATGCAAGAAAACATATTATATTCGGCGATCTCCGCCATGTTGAATAACAAAACAACATTAATTATTGGAAGTAACAGTCCATGCTTAAAATGGAGTTGTAAGTATGGAAATGAAAGAAAAACAAAAATAAAATTGTGGAGAAGTGGAGAAGACTTCTTGTTTTTCCTTCCCCAAAAACAACAATATTTAAAAAAAGTTAAGTAGCTTACTTATAATTTACACTGATAAAATTATTGTTTCGTTTTTCAAGATGATAGAGATCCTCCAAAAATTTCTCATATTTTTCGGAATCGTCGTTTTGAAACGGCACATTTTAGAACATTAAAAATGACAAGGTTACCTATATCAAGCATAAAAATACCTTTAAAAAGGAAGTATTACTCGACCCCCTTCCTATTTAAAAGATGGCGCATGTCCGTCATTTTGAATAAGAAAACAACAAAATTGTCCTCAAAAGTAAATATTTTACCTATCATTTACGCATACCGACTTTGAATATATCTAAATCTTTCCAAATTACCCAAGGGGGGGGGGAGGGGGGGGGGGACTTTATGCAAGCACTGTATGTGTAAAAATATACTCTGCACCCCGCTTGTTATGAGATGATTGTTATTATTATCATGTTTGTTGACAAATCGAAATAAAATATTTACAAAATTTGATTTTGAGCTGCAAAAAATTTCGTATTTCTTTCTTCTAACTTTTCCGGTCACAGTCTATTGACATTGACATCAGCACCTGTCAAATTTTGATAACAGAGGTTTTTGCTAATATATTCTAAAGTAACTCATTCACCGTATTTGATTCCATAGTTCATTGTATCAATATCGCTTATAATTAAAATTTGACCACAGCACCTCTCAAACTTTTACATTGCATTTTTTTGCACGTTTCCCAAAATCACCTGGTCACAGTCTATGCTTCGATATAGTTTGTTTCATCAACATCACTTCACGTTAAATTTTTGACAGTAAAATTTTTGGGTACTTCTCTCAAAAACTCCCAGTCATCATCACATGGGTCTATATTTTTATCAATACCTTACAAATTGACATTCATATTGCACCTATAGTCTATTACCAAAAATATAGGCAGTGACGTAGCTCTCATAACCATGGAAACGACCAAAATACTGTATGGTCATTGACGGTTTGCATTCGTTTCCATGGTTTCGAATAATACGTCACTGCCTATAATATTGGGTTTTGAGTATAGCAAATTTTATCAATCGATTATCTGAATATTATTTTAATTGGTTAAAATATTTTTAATCTCGCAATGTAATCAATTATCTGTTGCCCCCCCCCCCCCCCATGAAACAACATTTTTTTTACGCGTGACTTCGTTTATCACTCCTTCAACCAAAATAAATTAATTTAATACTTTAACAGTTGAACCGCTCCACCCCTCCCTTCTTCTACCCGTTTCTCGTGTCCTCGAGTCTATTTAACTCATTGCAAGGCATTAAATGGAAATAACTTGTTCGATATTAATAAAAGGCGTTTCTTTCTTCGTCTTATGCACAGTAAAAAAAGCTAAAAGACGAAGTTTCCCGACGTAAAAATATATAAGCCGTTGCTGCTAGAAATTACAGCGATTTTAATTCACCTGGAAGTTGGTCGTGAAACTAGGTGTACCTATTCATAGCCCTCTAGATAAAATAATAAATTTGGAAAAAAAATATTTTCTTGATGACAAAAAGTGACAACTGACACATCGTTGTATTTAGAATGTCATATGGAGTCAAAAAAAGTAAAAATATACCAGAAGTGTTCCATTTAAAAATCGAAAGATTATGTCACTTCCGGTTAAACCGAAAGTTCCATAATGTTGAGTCAAAAAATGCAGTTTTATGCCGTATACAAATCCCCCAAATTTTATTCCATTATCTGGAAAAACAAAAAAGTTAGAGGGGCGAACCACCTTCCGTGGACACCCGATATAGCTCTGTACAAAACAGGTATCAAAACAGTATCATAGCGAGTTAGTTTATAATATACTGGATATGGCTTTTCCAGTTTAAATGTTCGTCTAAAACTAATTATTTTATTTATAATTATAAACATAAAAGAAGTTTTTGTAAAATTTTACAAATGGGAATCGTTACGCGTTAGGCGAAAATAACTATTGCATACCTTTGGATACTCTTTGGCATGGAACCAATATTTCCCAGCCAATAACAAATCCCTCTCGTTTTCAAAGTGTAAGGCCACATTCGCGAAGTCAGTTGGCTTTACTTCGTCGTCGGAGAAGCTGTTGAGCAATATCTCACCATAGAGTTGAATCTTGCCATTTTTCTTCGCTAGCTCGAAGGCGTCTTCCATGCACTTCGAAAGAACCAGGAATCTTATAGCCGATGTGATGTCATTTAATTTTTGAAAAAATCTGAAATTTACAATTTGTTTTTTCAAAATATTTAAACACCATTAGGAGCAAACACTAGTGACCCATTCGCTATTTTATGGTCTCACTAATATTTCGTTTATTTTTTGTTTTCTCCAAAAAGCCCCCCCCCCCCCCGTCTTCGTTTAGCAATTAGGCACTAGCTCTCAAGGAGTTTTTACATTATTGTTTTGTTTTATTTCTCAAATTTTGTGCAATTTTTGGAACATTTTTCATATTTTTAGGGTATAAACCTTTATAACTTTTCATCAAGACGTTTATTTATACCGTGCGAGCAAAAATTATTTGCATCAAAAAGGACTTGGATTAAAAAACGTAGGGTTTGGTTTAGATCACAATGATATGGAGATGATATATCTTACCAAATCTAGGTTAAAATTTTGTCAAATTCATATTATAACATCTGTGGTTAGATGGAGAGACCAGATATGTCGATATTTCTCGTTTTTCAGGAAAGCAGTTTAAAGTTTTGGAACGTCACTTTACGTCACACCAAGCATTATTAAAAAGCTTTAAGCGTTTTTTTAATAAATATGTTGGAACAAAGACTTATTTTAGTAATATAAATTTTGATGCAAATTTTTTTACTTTCATTAAAAATTTTAAAATTTTGGAAACATCTGTTTTTGCCACCTTAAGATATCTGGCATTTATTTAATTATCGTATTTATTTATATTATTTTACAAAAAAATAGTAAATAAAACGCCGATAAAAATGTTTTCTTTATTATTAAACGTGTAGGTAGGTAGGTAAAAGTGCATATCAAAATTTAGTAGTCAGTGTCGGAATGAAGATTATCTTCTAATTCGTCAAATTCGGTTGCTCTGCCATTGGTAGGTAAATTTTCATAAAAATATTGACAGTCTTTATCTATAAGATCTAGCATAGATAAAACATCTTTTTCTTTTTTGGATTAATACCCAGAAGACCAGCGTATGAGAGAGGAACTGTAATGTCAGAAAAATTATTATCCATTGATGATTTTTTCCCAGATCTGGTTTTTCCTTTGCGTATTATGTCTAATCTTTTAAATAGCGCTTTCTCATCAAGCGTGTACTTAAACTTAATTATTCCGAATTCCTTAGTAAATCTTAACCATTTAATTTTTAGCCAAGAAACTTTTTCTCCATTGGTGTCCGTCGTTCTCTTAACATATAGATAAACATCATAGATGGCAAAATCAAATATGTCAACATAAAAAGTAATATTTAATCTAGTTACCAGCAATTAAAAGATGACAAAATCATATATGTTTATATATCTGCATTTGTCATCTTTATAAATTAATAGCAATTCCCTTGTCTGAAAGTGTAAACAACATATATATGTCAACATATTTTATATTGCCACGACACAAAAACAAAAATGTTAAAAATTATTAAGACACAATATGCGTCACTGCAACATATATGATTTTGCCAAAGTATATATTCTCCAAATACAACATATTCAAAGTTGGACACCGTAAAATAATCAACTTACACAGTGCTTAGACATATATGATTCTGCCATCTTGTAGATCTTGTTATTACAAATATATAGGTATAAAAATCTAAAGATGGGAAAAAATCGACATATCTGGTCTTGCCATCTAACCACAGACATGATATGCCAAACTAATGAGTAATAAAATAAGTAGACAAATACAAATTTATTTTTGTTGTTTACAAAATTAACAAAGTAAGAATATACAGAAAAAAAAAGAAAAATAATTACATGTATTCTGAGAATTCACATAACCGGAGAGGTGGAACCAGGCTTCATCCGAAAAATGTCAGGTTTAATAAATCATTTTCTTCCAATAAATTTTGGGTAAACCATTGAGAGTAATTCTTGCGTCTTTCAAAATCTGCAGCTTGTATTTCTTGGAATACTTGCACTTTATAAGGAAATAAATTTAGCTGCTTCTTAAGAATAATCCTGCATGTTCCATAAGATCTTCCCATTTCTTGGGACAGGCGTCTTATACAATTTGTTGGCGTATTTTGCATTATTTCACGAACGTTAGCAACAAGTTCTTCTGTTCTTACAGATAGTCTTCCTGCTCCTTTTTTGTGATGTATAGAACCTGTTTTCCTAAACACATCCACGGTTCTTCTCAGGCAATGATAAAAATCCCCACCAATAAAAGCAACGTTAAGAAAATATTCGTGGAAATCGTCCATGCACAAACCCGGATTGTATTGCCACTCACCATTTACTCTAACCCCGTTTCGAAAATACGCTTCAACCATGAATGTTTTGTGCTGTTCCGTAAAGCCCATTGTGTGATTTGTTCAAGAAATTGGAAAAATTAGCGATGAATCAAATTACTTGTAACGACTGTCAAAGATGACGGAATAACTGATTGATTGTTAATTCAGGTACAGGACACCCAACAGGTAATAAGCTCTACTGTTAAGCATTACGTCCTTAGATGCAACCCTCTTTGATGCAAATAATTTTTGCTCGCACGGTAAGTGATATTACTTTCACGTGTTTTGAACTTTTAAGACAGCCAGCAATGGTAAATCTAAGGATTTTAACACTGACTATTTACCTTAAAGGTAGTTAAAAGTAAGTAAGAGTAATAATCATAAAGTACTTTAGGATTATAAAGGACGCTACAGGGAAAAGTTGGCATTTGTTACGTATTTTATATATTATACAGGGTGTCAAAGTTTAAAATTATAAACTGATTTTTTTGAATAATTCAGGTATTTATTAAGATATAAATTTCAAATTTGATACATTGCTTCGCCATAAAGAGTAACATCGTTTGAGAATAACAAAATAAAAACAATTATCAAATATTTCAAATAGGGGGGGGGGGGGGAGTTAAGTACCCGCGGACCCCCTATTTTTTTTTATTATGTGCGCCAGTGACTTCCGAGCTATATTTTTTAGGTAATCATTTGGTTTTGATTATTTTTTGTCTCTATTAATTCCAATAAAATAATGCGTTTTTATCTGTACCTTCACCACTCTCCTTACATTATTTTTTGCTAGTCCTTTGATTTCGGTGTTGCCACATATTGCAAAGTTTTACTTATCTATATCTTGTATATGTCGTACGCTGATAGTGAAATCCGTCATTTCATGAAACGCCTAGTCATATCATGAAGCGTGGCTAAAAGGTATATTGCAACTGGTTTGTTCGTTGTTCCCCAGAGCATTTTTTTGTCAATTTTGTCAACTAATATTATTTTATAAAAATAAAATTTAAATTAAATTTTAAAAAAATTGAAAAAAATGCTCTGGGGAACAACGAACAAACCAGTTGCAAATATACCTTTTAGCGTGCAGCATGATATGACTAGGCTTTTCATGAAATGACGGTTTTTACTATCAGCCTACGACATATACATGGTAATGCCACAACGGCTGACTTGATTTACCATTTGAAAATTATGAGATTACCGTAAGCTGCATTGGCATCAGTTAGGGACCCATACTTTTCAAATTATCTCCAAAACGCATCATTTTATCGAAATTTTATAAGAGGCTAAAAATAATCAAAACCAAATGATTACCTGAAAAAATATATTTCGAAAGTCACTGACGCACATTCAAAAAAACCAGTTTTTAATTTCAAACTTTTACACACTGTATATCGAACATAAGGGTCAAAAACGAAAAATGGCATTATAAGTAATATTATTTTTGCTCAAGGAATATAATGATTAACGGATTGACCTCCTTTTCCGGACACCCTGTATAACTCGGATTGCGTAGACATTTATACTCTTTAATTTTTGTGTATAACATTTTTTTGCGGGAAGCTCAATTCTTGACAAAAATAGAAAAACCGAAAAAGTTGTCAGAAGTAAATCATATGTTGTCTTGGGGAGAGTTTTGGATAATATTATTTTTCTACCAAATTATCTCTTTGCTTTAACGTAAAAAATCATTCTATAGCAATTACTTCTACGTCAGAAATTTTGCCGGAATATAATACATATGTTGCACATTTTTTTAAAATTTTTGACAAAGATCAAACATTATAACTTTTTTACTTCCCTGTATCTAAAATTCCATTTTCCGACAATTCATTATCGACAACAATAATATCTAATTCCATAACTGGAGTTTTAAGTTTCCCTTTCTTATCTATGAAAAGATATTTCATTTTAGAAAAGCAATTTTTTTCTCAGAAACGGTTAGAAAGGGATACAATACATACTTTTATTAAAGGTTATTCGAAATGAAGAAAGAAACACAACAAAAATATATTATACAGGGTGCTTCATTTAAGATAAGCAAGTTTGAGACAACTTCCGGTTAACCGCATACGGTCGGGTTTGTTCGATTATTACATATCGCGCTACACCGCGATATGTTATACGGCGCTTCGGTGAAAAAAATGTATGTATGTTGTCGGCGTAATCGTCACTTTCGACATTTTCACATTTGCGATTTTTGTTCTCGGAAACTGTTAGAGTGGGACGATTGAAACTTTTTCAGTTTAAAGAGGAATAGTGGGGGTACGTTGTGTAAAAATTTGGAATATACAGGGTGTGCCGGAAAAAAGTTATTAAACGTCAAAGTCGAGAAATATCGGGATCTCGTTGAAATTCGATACAGGCCACAAAAATTAGTTTTTTCGATTTAAACTTTTTCGACGCGTAGGCGACCGTGGGCTACAGAACCCTATTGTTTGTGAGCGCGATCGAAAGTTTGGAAATAATTTTTTTTATTTTTTAAAAGTCAAAATTTGGTCCAAAATGGTACCTCTTGGATCGCTAATAAGTTGAATTGGGTGCATTCGATCGACATGCGGTTTGGATAATCGGTTAGGCCATCTCAAAAACTACATTTTTCCAATATATCGTTCTATACCTAACTGGAATGGAAATTGCCGAAAATTGTAAGAAAGTGGAAATCATAAAGTTAGGCCTGATTTTTTCACGGTTTTTTTTTTTTTCGTACTGAAAACGACTTTTGATCGAAACGTTGTAAACTTTAGCGGATAGAGCTCGTCAAATTGTATTTAAGAGATATTTTTTCGTTTCTTTATCTTTAATACGGAAAAAACGGCAGCTTTTTTTTTACTATATCGACTGTAGCTTATTCAATTTTTAACAAAACCGTTTTATTTTTTTCTCAAAAAATGCGCTGATTACTTCGCAACACCTCTACATATTCAAAATCATTAAAATATATTCGCAAAATTGAGAAAAGTCGCTTTTTTGGGTGCGGAAACAGGCAAAATTTACAAATTCTAACACCATTCACTTTTGACTAAGAGTGCCTTGATATTGATGTATCTAAATTAAATTAATTCTAAAAATCCGGCTGTCAAAAATGGCGAAAAATGGGTGTTTTCAGCGTGACTTGCTAGAATAATAAGAACATTTCCAGATTTTAAATCGGGTGGAATATCTACCTTGAACCTTCTTCTAATTTTACTGACCAAAATATTTGCCCAAAATGTTTCAGAAATGGTTGTAATCTCGATTTTAAAGATGGCGTTTCGACATTGATTATCCGTCGCCACGTGGTAGAAGGTTATTCGACATTTCGATATTCGCGATTTTTTTTTTCGGAAACGGTTAGAGCAAAACAATTCAAACTTTCTGGACGTAGAGAGGAATAGTCGGGGCACGTTCTGGGAACAATTTCAAATATACAGGGTGTACCGGAAAAAAGTTATTAAAGTCAAAGTTAAAAAATATGTTTTTTTTTCGTTGTAGGGCGATACAGGTGGCAAAAATCATTTTAATCGATTTAAACTTTTTCGACATGTAGACGACGTTAGGCTACAAAACACTGTTGTTTGCGAACGCGATCGAAAGTTGGGAAGTAATTTTTTTGATTTTTTTAAAATCAATGTAGGGTCATATTGGATCGTTAATAAATCGAATTGGGTGCATCCAATCGACATGCGGTTTGGATAATCGGTTAGGCCATCTCAAAATCTACCTTTTTCCAATATATCGTTCTATACCTAACTGGAATGGAAATTGCCGAAAATGGTAAGAAACTGGAAACCACAGTGTAAGGCGTGATTTTTTTCTCCGTTTTTATTCCGTTTATTTTTTTTCGTACGGAAAACGATTTTTGATTGAAACGTTGTATACTTTAGCGGATAGAGCCGTCAAATTGTATTTAAGAGATATTTTTTCGTTTTTTTATCTTTAATACAGAAAAAACGGCAGCTTATGAACTTTTTCCCGTAATTTCTGTTGGCGTTGCACTGGTTTGCTTAAATAATTCTGCAAGTGTCTATAATATATAACATTTTGAAATTTTTCTTGGTACACTATATCAACGGATAAAGAAGCTTTAATTTGTATTATAAGCGATCTTTAGGAAAACATATTTTGTGGCTCAAAAAAATTAATTTATGATTTTTTTATAGGTTCCTTCACCAGAGGTTTTACTATATCGACTGTAGCTTATTCAATTTTTAACAAAACCGTTTTATTTTTTTCTCAAAATATGCGCTAATTACTTCTCAATATTCCTGCATGTCCAAACTTATCAAAATATATTCGCAAATTCTAGCAAAGTTGCTTTTTTGGGTGCGGAAACAGGCACAATTTTCAAATTCTAACACCATTCGATTTAGAAAAAGTTGGCCATGGTTTTACCACGTACGTTTTCCTGAACTTTAACTTTTATACCATCTGTCAAAAATAGGTGAAAAATGCGATTTCCAAATTGATTTTTTAGAGGAATAAGACCATTTAGATTACGTCTTTTGTGGGAAATACCTACCTTGAACCTTTATCTTTTTCGTTTGACCAAAAATAAGGGGGAAAATATCGCATTTATCCCGTACTTGTAATAATAAAAATGGCTTGCAGGAGGCATATTAACTTCAATTTTTTAGTTTTTATAATATTTGGGGAGTATTTAATGTATGAAACACCTGTCTTGGACCTTTTTCTTTGCGGTTGACCAAAAATAATTGAAAAAAGTGTATTATTTGTGTGTATCTTCAATACTCAACGTTCTATGTAATATCGAATACGTCATTAATATCCTATTTACCACAAATCACTTTCAAAGCTTCGATAGCGTAGTAGTAGAGGCTGTTGATTTTGGAGACGAAGGTCGTGGGTTCAAACCCCAGTGTTTTTTTTTCTTTTTTTTTCTTTTTTTTTTAATGTCGTTATTTAGGTACGGAAAATTTTTTAAATTTTGGATTCTTACAGCTATAATAATCTATACGAAAAAGCTAAAAAAAAATTACACTTACCTGTCAAAATCTGACAGCTGTAGTAAAGAACTTTGTTATTTAGGTACTGAAATTTTTTTAAATTTCGGATTCTTACAGCTATAATCCTAGATACAAGAAAAGCTTAAAAAAAACTTGATATTTACCTGTCAAAATGACAGCTGTCGTATAGAACTTTGTTATTTAGGAACTGAGAAATTTTTTAATTTAGTATTCTTACAGCTATAACCCTCGTTACAAAAAATCTAAAAAAAAAATTGACACTTACCTGTCAAAATTTGACAGCTATCGTATAAAACTGTGTCATTTAGGTACTGACAAATTTTTAAATTTAGGATTCTTACAGCTATAAACCTCGTTACAAAAAATCTAAAAAAAAATTGACACTTACCTGTCAAAATTTGACAGCTATCGTATAGAACTTTGTTATTTAGGGACCTGATAATTTTATAATTTCGGACTCTTACAGCTATAACTCTCGCTACGAAAAAGCTAAAAAAAATTACACTTACCTGTCAAAATTTGACAGCTGTCGTAAAAAACTTTTTTATTTAGGTACCTGAAAATTTTTTAATTTCGAATTCTTACAGCTATAACCTCGCTACGAAAAAGCTAAAAAAAATGACACTTACCTGTCAAAGTGACAGCTCTCGTATAATTAAACGAACGAACTAGAACAGTGCCGTGCCCGAAGGGCTCGGCACAATAATATTTCTATAAATTTATTAGCTGATAATTGATGGCTTCCATGTAAGAATAATTTTTTCCTTATGTTTTAATCGATTGAATACTTACATATTTTTATAGAGCAAATATGGAAAGTATATCCCACATTGCACAAAGGTGTGCGAGTTTAAAGAGCACCTATACGGCGCCGTCTCAGAAAACTACCTATCTATACGAGAAAACGGAAATTTTGCACCATTGTGTAGTTTTGGTCAGTTGTTATAATGACAATTTGGCGATATGTTTTCCCTTCACGTTCCGCAGGAAGGTGAGGTAAAAAAAGCAATAGTAAATAGAAAAAAAGAAAAGTATTTTCTTATTGTAAATTTTTGTAAATCTTTTTGGTACTAATATTAGATGCACTCTCGGCTGACGATTAGCGATATGTACCCAGTCTAGTATTATATACGTCTCTTCCGCGCGGAATCTCGAAAACCCCGATCGGCTCTTGAACAATTTCGTCTATGTAAGACATTTTCACATTTGCGATTTCTTTTCTCGGAAACGGTAAGAGTGGGACGATTGAAACTTTTTCAGTTTAGAGAGGAATAGTGGGGGTACAATGTGTAAAAATTTTGAATATACAGGGTGTACGGGAAAAAAGTTATTAATTTTTAAAGTTGATAATTATCGGAGTCTCGTTGTCATTCGGTACAGGCCACAAAAATTAGTTTTTTCGATTTAAACTTTTTCGACGCGTAGACGACCGTAGGCTACAGACCCCTATTGTTTGTGAGCGCGATCGAAAGTTTGGAAATAATTTTTTAAATTTTTTCCAAAGTTAAATATGGGACTAAACAGGTACCTTTTGAATCGTTAATAAGTCGAATTGGGTCCATCCGATCGACATTCGGTTTGGATAATCCTTTAGGCAATTATTAAAGGTTGCTAACAAATGGTTTTGTAAAAAGTATGAAATAAAATAAACGAATTGGAACAGTGCCGTGCCGGAAGGGCTCGGCAAAATAAGCTTTTGAACTAATTTATCAGCTATCAATGTAAGAATAGTTTCTTTACTTATGTTTAAATTGATTGAATACATATTTTTATAGGACACACTTGGAAATTATATTCCACATTGATACGTTTGCTGTGCGATTTTTAAAAAAGCCGGTGCTGATGGGTTCAATGTTAATATCAATATCATAATATTAAATATCATATATTTCCGTAACGAAAAGTCGTAGCGAATCGAGCGAGACGGCATTGGAAACGGGACATCGAGCAGTATACGATGCCGTCTTCAAAGACTACCTATCTATACAAGAAAACGGAAATTTTGCACCCGTTATTTTTATTTTTTAGTTTTTGTCAGTTGTTATAATGACAATTTGGCGATATGTTTCCCCTTCACGTTCCGCAGGAAGGTGAGGCAAAAAAAGCAACAATGTATATAACTAATAAGTAGCATCTTTATGAGATCTTCACTTTAAGTTCTTAGAAATTTTTTGTAGGTCTTATAGTTTTTGAGATATGGAATTAAAAGTGGTTTTCATGTATTTGCCAATATCTCGAAACTGATAGAACTTAGATAGAAACTCTTTAAATAAAAAAGTTGCCTTTTTCTATTGTCCAGATAAAACGTTATATTAACTTTTGTTCCAAAGGCCGTTATAAGGGACGTATTGAGGAAACTTTGAAAACCGACAAAAAAATCCGAGTTTTCTGGATATTTTTTTAAAAATTCATAGAATTGTTAATTATCATATTTTCTTCGCTATTTTCGGGTTTTACGTTATTTTTGATGGAAATGTACCGAAAAATTGACATATTTGCGAATTTTAAATTTTGGCATTTTTTCCATGTATATGCTCAGGAAAATGCTATGAAATCCATAAAAGACCATTTTCCTCGGAAACTGAAAGAGATACGGCAACAATGTATATAACTAATAAGTAGCATCCTTAAGAGATCTTTACTTTAAGTTCTTAGAAATTTTTTGTAGGTCTTATAGTTTTTAAGATATGGAATTAAAAGTGGTTTTCATATATTAGCCAATATCTCGAAACTGATAAAGCTTAGATAGAACCTCTTCAAATAAAAAAGTTGCCTTTTTCTATGGTCCAGATAAAAGGTTATATTGATTTCTATTCTAAAAGCGATAATAAGGGACGTATTGGCTCGGCACAATAATATTTCTACAAATTTATTAGCTGATAATTGATAGCTTCCATGTAAGAATAATTTTTTGCTTATGTTTTAATCGATTGAATACTTACATATTTTTATAGAGCAAATATGGAAAGTATATCCCACATTGCACAAAGGTGTGCGAATTTAAAGAGCACCTATACGGCGCCGTCTCAGAAAACTACCTATCTATACGAGAAAACGGAAATTTTGCACCATCGTGTAGTTTTGGTCAGTTGTTATAATGACAATTTGGCGATATGTTTTCCCTTCACGTTCCGCAGGAAGGTGAGGCAAAAAAAGCAATAGTAAATAAAAAAAAAAGAAAAGAAAAGTATTTTTTTATTGTAAATTTTTGTAAATCTTTTTAGTACTAATATTAGATGCACTCTCGGCTGACGATTAGCGATATGTACCCAGTCTAGTATTATATACGTCTCTTCCGCGCGGAATCTCGAAAACCCCGATCGGCTCTTGAATAATTTCGTCTATGTAAGACATTTTCACATTTGCGATTTTTTTTCTCGGAAACGGTTAGAGTGGGACGATTGAAACTTTTTGGGTTTAGAGAGGAGTAGTGGGGGTACGTTGTGTGAAAATTTCGAATATACAGGGTGTGCCGAAAAAAAGTTGTTAAACCCCAAAGTCAAAAAATATCGGTTTCTCGTTGAAATTCGATACAGGTCGTAAAAATAAGTTTTCTCGATTTAAATTTTTTTGACGCGTAGACGACCGTCGGCTACAGAAGCCTATTGTTTACCAACGTAATCGGATGTTGGGAAGTCAATTTTTTGATTTTTTTAAATCAATGTAGGGACATGTTGGATCGTTAATAAATCGAATTGGGTGCGTCCCACATATTTTTGATTTGGAGATTCGTTTAGGTCATCTCAAATACTACTTTGGATCATAAAAAAAACTACAATAAAAAGTATTTTTTTTTGTTTCTTTATCTTTAAGAAGGCAATAATATTCTATATTGTTTTTAAAGTGATCGGTGGCCTAGTGGTATATATTAGATTACGACTTTTGGTCACGATGATCCCGGGTTCAATTCCAGGCGCGTCCTTTTATTTTTTTTATTTTTCGTTATTTAGGTAGGTAGGTACTGAAAGTCTTTTAAATTTTGGATCCTTACAGCGACAATCCTCGGTACGAAAAAAATCAACTAGGTTTGTGAAGAAACTAAATTTATTTTTTATCACGAATTGAAATGTTTGAAAATTAGAGGTTGCTAACAAATGGTTTTGTCAAAAGTATAAAATGAAACGTACGAACTCCAACAGTGCCGTGCCCAAAGGGCTCGGCACAATAAAATGTTCACCAATTTATCAGCTATCTATGTAAGAATAGTTAATATCATATATTTCAGTAACGAAAAGTCGTAGCGAATCGAGCGAGACGGCATTGGAAATAGGACGTCGACCACTATACGATGCCGTCTCCAAAAACTACCTATCTATACGAGAAACCGGAAATTTTGCACCCGTTTTTTTATTTTTTAGTTTTTGTCAGTTGTTATAATGACAATTTGGCGATATGTTTCTCCTTCACGTTCCGCAGGAAGGTGAGGTATAAAAAGCAATAGTAAATAGAGAAAAGAAAAAGAAAATTATTTTTTTAGTACTAAAATTAGATGCACTCTCGGCTGACGATTAGCGATATGTACCCAGTCTAGTATTATATACGTCTCTTCCGCGCGGAATCGCGAAAACCCCGATCGGCTCTTGAACAATTTCGTCTATGTAAGATATTTTTACATTTGCGATTTTTTTTCTCGGAAACGCTTAGAGTGGGACGCTTGAAACTTTTTGGGTTTAGAGAGGAATAGTGGTGGTACGTCGTGTAAAAATTTCGAATATACAGGGTGTGCCGGAAAAAAGTTATTAATTTTTAAAGTCGAGAAATATCGGGATCTCGTTGGCATTCGATACAGGCCACAAAAATTAGTTTTTTCGATTTAAACTTTTTCGACGCGTAGACGACCGTCGGCTACAGAAGCCTATTGTTTGTGAGCGCGATCGAAAGTTTGGAAATAATTTTTTTTATTTTTTAAAAGTCAAAATTTGGTCCAAAATGGTACCTCTTGGATCGCTAATAAGTCGAATTGGGTGCATCCGATCGACATTCGGTATGGATAATCGGTTAGGCCATCTCAAAAACTACCTTTTTCCAATATATTGTTCTATACCTAACTGGAATGAAAATTATCAAAAATTGTAAGAAACTGGAAACCACAGAGTAAGGCGTGATTTTTTCGCCGTTTTTATTTTTCTTCCTTTCGTTTCCTACGAAAAACGTTTTTTAATCGAAACCTTGTATACTTTAGCGGATAGAGCCGTCAAATTGTATTTAAGAGATATTTTTTCGTTTCTTTATCTTTAATACGGAAAAAACGGCAGCTTATGAACTTTTTCCCGTAATTTCTGTTGGCGTTGCACTGGCTTGCTTAAATAATTCTGCAAGTGTCTATAATATATAACATTTTGAATTTTTTCTTGATCCACCATATCGACGGATAAACAAGCTTTAGTTTGCATAGTAAGCGCACCCTGGAAAATCATATTTTGTGGCTCAAAAAAATTAATTTATAATGTTTTTATAGGTTTCTTCACCAGACGTTTTACTATATTGACTGTAACTAATTTAATTTTTAACAAAAACGTTTTATTTTTCTCTAAAAACACGCGTTGATTTCTTCTTAATAACTCTACATATCCAAACTTATCAAAATATATTCGCAAATTTGAGAAAAGTCGCTTTTTTTGGGTGCGGAAACAGGCACAATTTACAAATTCTAACACCATTCTCTTTTGCCTTGATATTGATGTAAATTATAATTCTAAAAATCCGGCTGTCAAAAATGGCAAAAAATGGGAGTTTTGAGCTTGACTTGCTAGTCTTATAAGAACATTTCCTGATTTTAAATTGGATGGCATATCTACCTTGAACCTTCTTCTAATTTTATTGACCAAAATATTTGCCCAAAATGTTTTAGAAATAGTTATAATCTCGATTTTAAAGATGGCGTTCCGACATTGATAATCCGTCGCCACGTGGTAGGAGGTTGTTCGACATTTCGATATTCGCGAATTTTTTCTTCGGAAACGGTTAGAGCAAAACGATTTAAAATTTCTGGACGTGGAGAGGAATAGTCGGGGCACGTTTTGGGAACAATTTCCAATATACAGGGTGTACCGGAAAAAAGTTATTAAAGTCAAAGTTGAAAAATATGTTTTTTTTCGTTATAGCGCGATACAGGTGGCAAAAATCATTTTAATCGATTTAAACTTTTTTGGCATGTAAACGACGTTCGGCTACAAAACACTATTGTTTTCGAACGCGATCGAAAGTTGGAAAGTCAATTTTTTGATTTTTTTAAAATCAATGTAGGGTCATGTTGGATCGTTAATAAATCGAATTGGGTGCATCTGACACACTTTTGGTTTGGAGATTCGTTTAGGTCATCTCAAATAATACTTTTTTCAAATATATATAGTGTTCTATACCTGCCGGTAATATAAAGGGTGCAAATTATAAAAAAGTAAGAATTACTATTTAAGGCATGATTCTTTTACGGTTTTCATTGTTTTTCGTACGAAAAACAACTTTTCATCGAAATGTTATATAAGTATAGCATTTGTAGAATTATACCGTTTTAATCCGAAATTAAAAATTACCTATCAAAATGACAGCTGTCGTATAGAACTTTGTTATTTAGGAACTGAAAAATTTTTCAATTTAGGATTCTTACAGCTATAACTTTCGCTACGAAAATGATAAAAAAAAATTGAAACTTATCTGTCAAAATCTGACAGCTATCGTAAAAAACTTTGTTATTTAGGTACTGAAAAAGTTTTAAATTTAGGATTTTTACAGCTATAATCGTCGCTACGAAAAAGCTAAAAAAGAATTGACTCTTACCTGTCAAAATTTGACAGCTATCGTATAAAACATTCTTATTTAGGTACCTGAAAATTTTTTAATTTCGAATTCTTACAGCTATAACCCTCGCTACGAAAAAGCTCAAAAAAATTACACTTACCTGTCAAAGTGACAGCTCTCGTATAATTAAACGAACGAACTAGAACAGTGCCGTGCCCGAAGGGCTCGGCACAATAATATTTCTACAAATTTATTAGCTGATAATTGATAGCTTCCATGTAAGAATAATTTTTTGCTTATGTTTTAATCGATTGAATACTTACATATTTTTATAGAGCAAATATGGAAAGTATATCCCACATTGCACAAAGGTGTGCGAGTTTAAAGAGCACCTATACGGCGCCGTCTCAGAAAACTACCTATCTATACGAGAAAACGGAAATTTTGCACCATTGTGTAGTTTTGGTCAGTTGTTATAATGACAATTTGGCGATATGTTTTCCCTTCACGTTCCGCAGGAAGGTGAGGCAAAAAAAGCAATAGTAAATAGAAAAAAAGAAAAGAAAAGTATTCTTTTATTGTAAATTTTTGTAAATTTTTTTTAGTACTAATATTAGATGTACTCTCGGCTGACGATTAGCGATATGTACCCAGTCTAGTATTATATACGTCTCTTCCGCGCGGAATCTCGAAAACCCCGATCAGCTCTTGAACAATTTCGTCTATGTAAGACATTTTCACAGTTGCGATTTTTTTTTCTCGGAAACGGTTAGAGTGGGACGATTGAAACTTTTAGGGTTTAGATAGGAACAGTGGGGGTACATTGTGTAAAAATTTCGAATATACAGGGTGTGCCGAAAAAAAGTTATTAATTTTTAAAGTGGAGAAATATCGGGATCTCGTTGGCATTCGACACAGGTCGTAAAAATGAGTTTTTTTGATTTAAACTTTTTCGGCGCATAGACGACCGTCGGCTACAGAAGCCTATTGTTTGCCAAGGCGATCGGAAGTTGGGAAGTCAATTTTCTGATTTTTTTTAAATCAATGTAGGGGCATGTTGGATCGATAATAAATCGAATTGCGTGCGTCCCACATATTTTTGGTTTGGAGATTCGCTTAGGTCATCTCAAATACTACTTTTTTCAAATATATTGTTCTAATTGACACTTACCTGTCAAAATTTGACAGCTATGGTATAAAACTTTGTTATTTAGGAACTGAAAAAATTTTCAATTTAGGATTCTTACAGTAGTAACTCTCGCTACGAAAAAGCTAAAAAAAAATTGAAACTTACCTGTCAAAATCTGACAGCTGTCGTATAAAACTTTGTTATTTAGATACTGAAATTTTTTTAAATTTCGGATTCTTACATCTATAATGCAAGATACAAGAAAAGCTTTAAAAAAAATTACAGTTACCTGTCAAAATGACAGCTGTCGTATAAAACTTTTAAAGAGCACCTATATGGCGCCGTCTCAGAAAACTACCTATCTATACGAGAAAACGGAAATTTTGCACCATTGTGTAGTTTTGGTCAGTTGTTATAATGACAATTTGGCGATATGTTTTCCCTTCACGTTCCGCAGGAAGGTGAGGCAAAAAAAGCAATAGTAAATAGAAAAAAAGAAAAGAAAAGTATTTTTTTGTTGTTTATTATCAACGGATAAAGAAGCTTTAATTTGTATTATAAGCGATCTTTGGGAAAACATATTTTGTGGCTCAAAAAAATTAATTTATGATTTTTTATAGGTTCCTTCACCAGAGGTTTTACTATATCGACTGTAGCTTATTCAATTTTTAACAAAACCGTTTTATTTTTTTCTCAAAATATGCGCTGATTACTTCTCAATATTCCTGCATGTCCAAACTTATCAAAATATATTCGCAAATTTGAGCAAAGTTGCTTTTTTGGGTGCGGAAACAGGCACAATTTTCAAATTCTAACACCATTCGATTTAGAAAAAGTTGGCCATGGTTTTACCACGTGCGTTTTCCTGAACTTTAACTTTTATACCATCTGTCAAAAATAGGTGAAAAATGCGATTTCCAAATTGATTTTTTAGAGGAATAAGACCATTTAGACTACGTCTTTTGTGGGAAATACCTACCTTGAACCTTTATCTTTTTCGTTTGACCAAAAATAAGGGGGAAAATATCACATTTATCCCGTACTTGTAATAATAAAAATGGCTTGCAGGAGGCATATTAATCAATTTTTATGGTTTTTATAATATTTGGAGAGTATTTAATGTATGAAACACCTGTCTTGGACCTTTTTCTTTGCGGTTGACCAAAAATAATTGAAAAAAGTGTATTATTTGTGTGTATCTTCAATACTCAACGTTCTATGTAATATCGAATACGTCATTAATATCCTATTTACCACAAATCAATCTGTGAGCTTCGGTGGCGTAGTACTAAAGACTGTTGATTTTGGAGACGAAGGTCGAGAGTTCAAACCCCAGTGTTTTTTTTTCTTTTTTTTTAATTTTTTTTTTAATGTCGTTATTTTTTAGGTACTGAAAATTTTTTAAATTTTGGATTCTTACATCTATAATAATCTATACGAAAAAGCTAAAAAAAAATTACACTTACCTGTCAAAATCTGACAGCTGTAGTATGGAACTTTGTTATTTAGGTACTGAAATTTTTTTAAATTTCGGATTCTTACAGCTATAATCCTAGATACAAGAAAAGCTTAAAAAAAACTTGATATTTACCTGTCAAAATGACAGCTGTCGTATAGAACTTTGTTATTTAGGAACTGAGAAATTTTTTAATTTAGGATTCTTACAGCTATAACCCTTGTTACAAAGAATCTAAAAAAAAATTGACACTTACCTGTCAAAATTTGACAGCTATCGTATAAAACTGTGTTATTTAGGTACTGACAAATTTTTAAATTTAGGATTCTTACAGCTATAACCCTCGTTACAAAAAATCTAAAAAAAAAATTGACACTTACCTGTCAAAATTTGACAGCTATCGTATAGAACTTTGTTATTTAGGGACCTGATAATTTTATAATTTCGGACTCTTACAGCTATAACTCTCGCTACGAAAAAGCTAAAAAAAATTGACACTTAACTGTCAAAATTTGACAGCTATCGTATAGAACTTTGTTATTTAGGTACTGAACATTTTTTCAATTTGGGATTCTTACAGCTATAATCCTCGTTACGAAAAAACTTTAAAAAAATTGACACTTACCTGTCAAAATTTGACAGCTGTCGTATGGAACTTTGTTATTTAATCACTGAAAAATTTTTAAATTTCGGATTTGTACAGCTATAATCCTCTATATGAAAAAAGATTAAAAAAATTTACACCCGCCTGTCATAATTTGACAGCTGTCGTATAGAACTTTGTTATTTTGGTACTGAAAAATTTTTTAATTTAGGATTATTACAGCTTTAACCCTCGCTACGAAAAAGTTTAAATAAATTGACACTTACCTGTCAAAATTTGACAGTTGTCATATAAAAGTTTGTTATTTAGGTGCTGAAAAATGTTTCAATTTAGGATTCTTACAGCTATAATCCTCGTTATGAAAAAAGTTTAAAAAAATTGACACTTAACTGTCAAAATTTGACAGCTATCGTATAGAACTTTGTTATTTAGGTACTGAAAATTTTTTCAATTTGGGATTCTTACAGCTATAATCCTCGTTACGAAAAAACTTTAAAAAAATTGACACTTACCTGTCAAAATTTGACAGCTGTCGTATGGAACTTTGTTATTTAATCACTGAAAAATTTTTAAATTTCGGATTTGTACAGCTATAATCCTCTATATGAAAAAAGCCTTAAAAAATGTATACCCGCCTGTCACAATTTGACAGCTGTCGTATAGAACTTTGTTATTTTGGTACTGAAAATTTTTTAAATTTAGGATTATTACAGCTTTAACTATCGCTACGAAAAAAGTTTAAATAAATTGACACTTACCTGTCAAAATTTGACAGCTGTCGTATAAAAGTTTGTTATTTAGGTACTGAAAAATTTTTAAATTTCGGATTTGTACAGCTATAATCCTCTACATTAAAAAAGCTTAAAAAAATTTACACCCGCCTGTCATAATTTGACAGCTGTCGTATAGAACTTTGTTATTTTGGTACTGAAAAATTTTTTAATTTAGGATTATTACAGCTTTAACCCTCGCTACGAAAAAGTTTAAATAAATTGACACTTACCTGTCAAAATTTGACAGCTGTCGTATAAAAGTTTGTTATTTAGGTACTAAAAAATTTTTAAATTTCGGATTCGTATAGCTATAATCCTCTTTATGAAAAAGCTTTAAAAAATTTACACCCGCCTGTCATAATTTGACAGCTGTAGTATAGAACTTTGTTATTTAGGTAGGTATTGAATTTTTTTTTAATTTCAGATTCTTACAGCTATAACCCTTGCTACGAAAAAGCTAAAAAAAAATTACACTTACCTGTCAAAATTTGACAGCTGTCGTATAAAACTTTCTTATTTATTTACCTGGAAATTTTTTAATTTCGAATTCTTACAGCTATAACCCTCGCTACGAAAAAGCTAAAAAAAATGACACTTACCTGTCAAAGTGACAGCTCTCGTATAATTAAACGAACGAACTAGAACAGTGCCGCGCCCGAAGGGCTCGGCACAATTATATTTCTACAAATTTATTAGCTGATAATTGATAGCTTCCACGTAAGAATAATTTTTTGCTTATGTTTTAATCGATTGAATACTTACATATTTTTATAGAGCAAATATGGAAAGTATATCCCACATTGCACAAAGGTGTGCGAGTTTAAAGAGCACCTATACGGCGCCGTCTCAGAAAACTACCTATCTGTACGAGAAAACGGAAATTTGGCACCATTGTGTAGTTTTGGTCAGTTGTTATAATGACAATTTGGCGATATGTTTTCCCTTCACGTTCCGCAGGAAGGTGAGGCAAAAAAAGCAATAGTAAATAGAAAAAAAAGAAAAGAAAAGTATTTTTTATTGTAAATTTTTGTAAATTTTTTTTTAGTACTAATATTAGATGCACTCTCGGCTGACGATTAGCGATATGAACCCAGTCTAGTTAACATATCGCGTTTTTGACGCGATATGTTATTACCATCGTTCGCGCGGAAGCGCGACTACCCCTAGCGCCTCTAGAAAATTTCGCACTATATAGGATCGTTCGTGAGAAAAATGTATGTATGTTGTCGGCGTCGTGGTCGTCGTCTCTTTTGACATTTTCGAATTTGCGATTTTTTTCCTCGGAAAAGGTTAGAGTGGGACAATTGAAACTTTTTGGGTTTAGAGAGGAATAGTGAGGGTACGCTGTGTAAAAATTTCGAATATACAGGGTGTACTGGAAAAAAGTTATTAATTTTTAAAGTCGAATAATATTGGATTCTCGTTGAAATTCGATACAGTTCGTAAAAATTATTTTAATCGATTTAAACTTTTTTGACGCGTTGACGACCGTCGGCTACAGAACCCTATTGTTTGTGAGCGCGATCGAAAGTTTGGAAGTAATTTTTTTGATTTTTTCAAAGTCGAAATTTGGTCAAAAATGGTACCTCTTGGATCGCTAATAAGTCGAATTGGGTGCATCCAATCGACATTCGGTTTGGAGAATCGGTTAGGCCATCTCAAAATCTACCTTTTTCCAATATATCGTTCTATACCTAACTGGAATGGAAATTGCCGAAAATTGTAAGAAAGTGGAAATCATAAAGTTAGGCCTGATTTTTTCACGGTTTTTATTTTTTTTCGTACTGAAAACGACTTTTGATCGAAACGTTGTAAACTTTAGCGGATAGAGCTTGTCAAATTGTATTTAAGAGATATTTTTTCGTTTATTTATCTTTAATACGGAAAAAACGGCAGCTTTTTTTTTACTATATCGACTGTAGCTAATTCAATTTTTAACAAAACCGTTTTATTTTTTTCTCAAAAAATGCGCTGATTACTTCTCAACACCTCTACATATCCAAAATTATTAAAATATATTCGCAAATTTGAGAAAAGGCGCTTTTTTGGGTGCGGAAACAGGCAATCTTTACAAATTCTAACACCATTCACTTTTGACTAAGAGTGCCTTGATATTGATGTATCTAAATTAATTATTAATTTTAAAAATCCGGCTGTCAAAAATGGCAAAAAATGGGTGTTTTGTGCTTGAGTTGCTAGACTAATAAGAACATTTCCAGATTTTAAATTGGATGGAATATCTACCTTGAACCTTCTTCTAAATTTATTGACCAATATTTTTGCCCAAAATGTTTTAGAAGTAGTTGTAATCTCGATTTTAAAGATGGCGTTCGGACATTGATAATCCGTCGCCACGTGGTAGGAGGTTGTTCGACATTTCGATATTCGCGAATTTTTTCTTCGGAAACGGTTGGAGCAAAACGATTGAAACTTTCTGGACGTAGAGAGGAATAGTCGGGGCACGTTCTAAAAACAGTTTCCAATATACAGGGTGTACCGGAAAAAAGTTATTAAAGTCAAAGTTGAAAAATATGTTTTTTTTTCGTTGTAGCGCGATACAGGTGGCAAAAATCATTTTAATCGATTTAAACTTTTTCGACGTGTAGACGACGTTGGGCTACAAAACACTGTTGTTTGCGAACGCGATCGAAAGTTGGGAAGTAGTTTTTTTGATTTTTTTAAAATCAATGTAGGGTCATATTGGATCGTTAATAAATCGAATTGGGTGCGTCCGACATACTTTTGGTTTGGATATTCGTTTAGGTCATCTCAAATACTACTTTTTTTAAATATATTGTTCTATACCTAAACAGCATAGAAATGGTCGCAAATTATAAAAAAATAGACTTAGTATTTAAGTATATATAATTTGACAGCTGTCGTATAGAACTTTGTCATTTTGGTACTGAAAATTAGGATTATTACAGCTTTAACCCTCGCTACGAAAAAAGTTAAAATAAATTGACACTTACCTGTCAAAATTTGACAGCTGTCGTATAGAACTTTGTTATTTAGGTACTGAATTTTTTTTAAATTTCGGATTCTTACAGCTATAACCCTCGCTACAAAAAAGCTAAAAAATAATTGACACTTACCTGTCAAAATCTGACAGCTGTCGTATAAAACTTTGTTATTTACGTACTGAAAAAAATTTCAATTTGGGATTTTTACAGCTATAACCCTCGCTACAAAAAAGCTAAGAAAAAAATGACACTTACTTGTCAAAATTTGACAGCTATCGTATAAAATTTTCTTATTTAGGTACAAGAAATTTTTTAAATTTCGGATTCTTACAGCTATAACCCTCGCTATGAACTCGCTATGAAAAGACTAAAAAAAAATTGACACTTACCTGCCAAAATTTGACAGCTACCATATAAAACTTTGTTATTTAGGTACTGAAAAACTTTTTAATTTAAGATTTTTACAGCTATAACCCTCGCTACGAAAAGGATAAAAAAAACTGACACTTACCTGTCAAAATTTGAGAGCTATCGTATAAAACATTCTTATTTAGGTACCTGAAAATTTTTTAATTTCGAATTCTTACAGCTATAACCCTCGCTACGAGAAAGCAAAAAAAAAATGACACTTACCTGTCAAAGTGACAGCTGTCGTATAATTAAACGAACGACCTAGAACAGTGCCGTGCCCGAAGGGCTCGGCACAATAATATTTCTACAAATTTATTAGCTGATAATTGATAGCTTCCATGTAAGAATAATTTCTTGCTTATGTTTTAATCGATTGAATACTACTACTGAAGAGCACCTATAAATATCAATATCATATATCTCCGTAACGAAAAGTCGTAGCGAATCGAGCGAGGTGGCATTGGAAACGGGACATCGAGCACTATACGGCGCCATCTCCGACCTATCATTGTCTAGTTTTGGTCAGTTGTTATAATGACAATTTGGCGATATGTTTCCCCTTCACGTTCCGCAGGAAAGTGAGGCAAAAAAAGCAATAGTAAATGGAAAAATATGAAAGAAAAGTATTTTTTTAATTTTAGTAAATTTTTTTAGTACTTATATTAGATGCACTCTCGGCTGACGATTAGCGATATGTACCCAGTCTAGTTACATATCGCGCTACACCGCGATATGTTATACGGCGCTTCGGTGAAAATAATGTATGTATGTTGTCGCCGCCGCCGCCGCCGTGGCTTTCGACATTTTCACATTTGCGATTTTTTTTCTCGGAAACTGTTAGAGTGGGACGATTGAAACTTTTTCAGTTTAGAGAGGAATAGTGGGGGTACGTTGTGTAAAAATTTGGAATATACAGGGTGTGCCGGAAAAAAGTTATTAAACGTCAAAGTCGAGAAATATCGGGATCTCGTTGAAATTCGATACAGGCCACAAAAATTAGTTTTTTCGATTTAAACTTTTTCGACGCGTAGGCGACCGTGGGCTACAGAACCCTATTGTTTGTGAGCGCGATCGAAAGTTTGGAAATAATTTTTTTTATTTTTTAAAAGTCAAAATTTGGTCCAAAATGGTACCTCTTGGATCGCTAATAAGTTGAATTGGGTGCATTCGATCGACATGCGGTTTGGATAATCGGTTAGGCCATCTCAAAAACTACCTTTTTCCGATATATCGTTCTATACCTAACTGGAATGGAAATTGCCGAAAATTGTAAGAAAGTGGAAATCATAAAGTTAGGCCTGATTTTTTCACGGTTTTTATTTTTTTTCGTACTGAAAACGACTTTTGATCGAAACGTTGTAAACTTTAGCGGATAGAGCTCGTCAAATTGTATTTAAGAGATATTTTTTCGTTTCTTTATCTTTAATACGGAAAAAACGGCCGCTTTTTTTTTACTATATCGACTGTAGCTTATTCAATTTTTAACAAAACCGTTTTATTTTTTTCTCAAAAAATGCGCTGATTACTTCGCAACACCTCTACATATTCAAAATCATTAAAATATATTCGCAAAATTGAGAAAAGTCGCTTTTTTGGGTGCGGAAACAGGCAATCTTTACAAATTCTAACATCATTCACTTTTGACTAAGAGTGCCTTGATATTGATGTATCTAAATTAATTCTAAAAATCCGGCTGTCAAAAATGGCGAAAAATGGGTGTTTTCAGCGTGACTTGCTAGAATAATAAGAACATTTCCAGATTTTAAATCGGGTGGAATATCTACCTTGAACCTTCTTCTAATTTTACTGACCAAAATATTTGCCCAAAATGTTTCAGAAATGGTTGTAATTTCGATTTTAAAGATGGCGTTTCGACATTGATTATCCGTCGCCACGTGGTAGAAGGTTATTCGACATTTCGATATTCGCGATTTTTTTTTTCGGAAACGGTTAGAGCAAAACAATTCAAACTTTCTGGACGTAGAGAGGAATAGTCGGGGCACGTTCTGGGAACAATTTCAAATATACAGGGTGTACCGGAAAAAAGTTATTAAAGTCAAAGTTAAAAAATATGTTTTTTTTTCGTTGTAGGGCGATACAGGTGGCAAAAATCATTTTAATCGATTTAAACTTTTTCGACATGTAGACGACGTTAGGCTACAAAACACTGTTGTTTGCGAACGCGATCGAAAGTTGGGAAGTAATTTTTTTGATTTTTTTAAAATCAATGTAGGGTCATATTGGATCGTTAATAAATCGAATTGGGTGCATCCAATCGACATGCGGTTTGGATAATCGGTTAGGCCATCTCAAAATCTACCTTTTTCCAATATATCGTTCTATACCTAACTGGAATGGAAATTGCCGAAAATGGTAAGAAACTGGAAACCACAGTGTAAGACGTGATTTTTTTCTCCGTTTTTATTCCGTTTATTTTTTTTCGTACGGAAAACGATTTTTGATTGAAACGTTGTATACTTTAGCGGATAGAGCCGTCAAATTGTATTTAAGAGATATTTTTTCGTTTTTTTATCTTTAATACAGAAAAAACGGCAGCTTATGAACTTTTTCCCGTAATTTCTGTTGGCGTTGCACTGGTTTGCTTAAATAATTCTGCAAGTGTCTATAATATATAACATTTTGAAATTTTTCTTGGTACACTATATCAACGGATAAAGAAGCTTTAATTTGTATTATAAGCGATCTTTAGGAAAACATATTTTGTGGCTCAAAAAAATTAATTTATGATTTTTTTATAGGTTCCTTCACCAGAGGTTTTACTATATCGACTGTAGCTTATTCAATTTTTAACAAAACCGTTTTATTTTTTTCTCAAAATATGCGCTAATTACTTCTCAATATTCCTGCATGTCCAAACTTATCAAAATATATTCGCAAATTCTAGCAAAGTTGCTTTTTTGGGTGCGGAAACAGGCACAATTTTCAAATTCTAACACCATTCGATTTAGAAAAAGTTGGCCATGGTTTTACCACGTACGTTTTCCTGAACTTTAACTTTTATACCATCTGTCAAAAATAGGTGAAAAATGCGATTTCCAAATTGATTTTTTAGAGGAATAAGACCATTTAGATTACGTCTTTTGTGGGAAATACCTACCTTGAACCTTTATCTTTTTCGTTTGACCAAAAATAAGGGGGAAAATATCGCATTTATCCCGTACTTGTAATAATAAAAATGGCTTGCAGGAGGCATATTAACTTCAATTTTTTAGTTTTTATAATATTTGGGGAGTATTTAATGTATGAAACACCTGTCTTGGACCTTTTTCTTTGCGGTTGACCAAAAATAATTGAAAAAAGTGTATTATTTATTTATTTATTTATTTATTGAAAACTACACAATACAGGTTGATACAGGACATATCATTGACCCAATTATACATGTAGTATTTAATTAGTAAACCTAATAGTTACAATCAATTTCCTACAATAGAGCACACTTAACTTACACACGTAGTATACTTATAATTTAATATTAACCCATTTACACATAGTATCCAATAGTAAAGCTAATAGTAGGTAACAATCAATATCATACAATAGAGCACACTTAACTTACATACATAATATACTTATAATGAATATGACAGAATTTGTAGAGAGAGTCTCTAGATATCTACAGAATCTGTTATGTTAGAGATTCGTTTTTTAAGTTTATTTATAAATAAAGTTTTAGAATCGCCAAATATGTCACAGTATCTTTGGTTTTCATTGTAATTAACAATCATACATCTAACGGGAGATTTTTTTTGATAATTAGTTCTAATTGATTTATAATGAAAAGTTCTATAACCTAGTTGTCTAGTTCTATTAGGTATACAAATACCCACCTTATTTAATGTTGTATTGTCTAATGCTAAGTTATTAAATATTTTATAAATATAAACAGTACTACTGAAGGTTCTCCTATTGTGTAATGTCATTAGGTTGTAGCGCTTTAGATTAGTAGGATAGCTAATGTCATGGGTTTTTTTTAGTAAGATGTCCGAGATGCGAATAAATTTCTTTTGGATTTTTTCAATCATTTGAATGTATTTGGCATAAAGTGGAGACCAAATAATACTGGCGTATTCAAGTTTTGTTCTAACTAAGCTATTAAATAGAACCTTTAGAGTTTTTGTAGAAGTAAAGAGTTTGGCGTTTCGCAATACAAATCCGAGGTTTTTATAAGATAGCTTTACTATTGATTCAATGTGTGAATTAAATGATAATTTATCGTCAAATAAAACTCCTAGATCATATTTTTCGGATACTGAATCTACTTTATTATCATTGATTGTATAAACAAAGTCAGTCGTTTTTTTAGAGTAGGAGAACCTCATATGTTTACATTTATCAATATTAAAAGGCAGTTGATTTGCCATGGACCAATCATACAGTGAATCTAAATCTCTCTGTAGAGCACTACAACCAGTAATATCCTCAATTTTTTTAAATAATTTTATATCATCGGCAAAAAGAAGAACCCTCGAATTCCTGATGACATCCACCGAATCGTCAATGAAAATCAAAAACAAAAGAGGACCCAAGTTAGAACCTTGAGGTATACCAGATGTCGCGAGAAAGTTGGGTGAACCGCAACCTCTAATTGATACATAGTTTGTTCTATCCGTTAGGTAGGATTTTATAAATGAACACCAGTTTAATGACAATGAAAATCTCCTCAGTTTAGCTATTAACAGATTATGGTCCACTTTATCAAATGCCTTGGCGAAGTCTATGTGACACTTACCTGTCAAAATTTGACAGCTATCGTATAGAACTTTGTTATTTAGGGACCTGATAATTTTATAATTTCGGACTCTTACAGCTATAACTCTCGCTACGAAAAAGCTAAAAAAAAATTGACACTTAACTGTCAAAATTTGACAGCTATCGTATAGAACTTTGTTATTTAGGTACTGAAAATTTTTTCAATTTGGGATTCTTACAGCTATAATCCTCGTTACGAAAAAACTTTTAAAAAATTGACACTTACCTGTCAAAATTTGACAGCTGTCGTATGGAACTTTGAACACTGAAAAATTTTTAAATTTCGGATTTGTACAGCTATAATCCTCTATATGAAAAAAGATTAAAAAAATTTACACCCGCCTGTCATAATTTGACAGCTGTCGTATAGAACTTTGTTATTTGGGTACTGAAAAATTTTTAAATTTAGGATTATTACAGCTTTAACCCTCGCTACGAAAAAAGTTTAAATAAATTGACACTTACCTGTCAAAATTTGACAGCTGTCGTATAAAAGTTTGTTATTTAGGTACTAAAAAATTTTTAATTTCAGATTCGTATAGCTACAATCCTCTATATGAAAAAAGCTTAAAAAAATTTACACCCGCCTGTCATAATTTGACAGCTGTAGTATAGAACTTTGTTATTTAGGTAGGTATTGATTTTTTTTTAATTTCAGATTCTTACAGCTATAACTCTCGCTACGAAAAAGCTAAAAAAAATTACACTTACCTGTCAAAATTTGACAGCTGTCGTAAAAAACTTTTTTATTTAGGTACCTGAAAATTTTTTAATTTCGAATTCTTACAGCTATAACCCTCGCTACGAAAAAGCTAAAAAAAATGACACTTACCTGTCAAAGTGACAGCTCTCGTATAATTAAACGAACGAACTAGAACAGTGCCGTGCCCGAAGGGCTCGGCACAATAATATTTCTATAAATTTATTAGCTGATAATTGATGGCTTCCATGTAAGAATAATTTTTTCCTTATGTTTTATTCGATTGAATACTTACATATTTTTATAGAGCAAATATGGAAAGTATATCCCACATTGCACAAAGGTGTGCGAGTTTAAAGAGCACCTATACGGCGTTGTCTCAGAAAACTACCTATCTATACGAGAAAACGGAAATTTTGCACCATTGTGTAGTTTTGGTCAGTTGTTATAATGACAATTTGGCGATATGTTTTCCCTTTACGTTCCGCAGGAAGGTGAGGTAAAAAAAGCAATAGTAAATAGAAAAAAAGAAAAGTATTTTCTTATTGTAAATTTTTGTAAATCTTTTTGGTACTAATATTAGATGCACTCTCGGCTGACGATTAGCGATATGTACCCAGTCTAGTATTATATACGTCTCTTCAGCGCGGAATCTCGAAAACCCCGATCAGCTCTTGAACAATTTCGTCTATGTAAGACATTTTCACAGTTGCGATTTTTTTTTTTCTCGGAAACGGTTAGAGTGGGACGATTGAAACTTTTAGAGTTTAAATAGGAATAGTAGGGGTACGTTGTGTAAAAATTTCGAATATACAGGGTGTGCCGAAAAAAAGTTATTAAACCCCAAACTCGAAAAATATCGGATTCTCGTTGAAATTCGACACAGGTCGTAAAAATAAGTTTTCTCGATTTAAATTTTTTCGACGCGTAGACGACCGTCGGCTACAGAAGCCTATTGTTTACCAAGGTAATCGGATGTTGGGAAGTCAATTTTTTGATTTTTTTTTAAATCAATGTAGGGACATGTTGGATCGTTAATAAATCGAATTGGGTTCGTTCCACATATTTTTGATTTGGATATTCGTTTAGGTCATCTCAAATACTACTTTGGATCATAAAAAAAACTACAATAAAAAGTTTTTTTTTGTTTCTTTATCTTTAATAAGGCAATAATATTCTATATTGTTTTCAAAGTGGTCGGTGGCCTAGTAGTATATATTAGATTACGACTTTTGGTCACGATGATCCCGGGTTCAATTCCAGGCGCGTCATTTTATTTTTTTAATATTTCGTTATTTAGGTAGGTAGGTACTGAAAGTCTTTTAAATTTTGGATTCTTACAGCGACAATCCTCGGTACGAAAAAAATCAACTAGGTTTGTGAAGAAACTAAATTTATTTTTTAACACGAATTGAAATGTTTCAAAATTAGAGGTTGCTAACAAATGGTTTTGTCAAAAGTATAAAATGAAACGAATGAACTCCAACAGTGCCTTGCCCAAAGGGCTCGGCACAATAAAATTTTCACCAATTTATCAGCTATCTATGTAAGAATAGTTAATATCATATATTTCAGTAACGAAAAGTCGTAGCGAATCGAGCGAGACGGGATTGAAAATAGGACGTCGACCACTATACGATGCCGTCTCCAAAAACTACCTATCTATACGAGAAACCGGAAATTTTGCACCCGTTTTTTTATTTTTTAGTTTTTGTCAGTTGTTATAATGACAATTTGGCGATATGTTTCTCCTTCACGTTCCGCAGGAAGGTGAGGTATATAAAGCAATAGTAAATAGAGGAAAGGAAAAGAAAATTATTTTTTTAGTACTAATATTGGATGCACTCTCGGCTGACGATTAGCGATATGTACCCAGTCTAGTAATAATAAAAATGGCTTGCAGGAGGCATATTAACTTCAGTTTTTATAGTTTTTATAATATTTGGACAATATTTAATGTATGAAACACCTGTCTTGGACCTTTTTCTTTGCGGTTGACCAAAAATAATTGAAAAAAGTGTATTATTTGTGTGTGTCTTCAATACTCAACGTTCTATGTAATATCGAATACGTCATTAATATCCTATTTACCACAAATCACTCTCTAAGCTTCGGTAGCGTAGTAGTAGAGGCTGTTGATTTTGGAGACGAAGGTCGAGGGTTCAAACCCCACTGTTTTTTTTCTTTTTTTTTAAGTTTTTTTTTTAATGTCGTTATTTAGGTACTGAAAATTTTTAAAATTTTGGATTCTTACAGCTATAATAATCTATACAAAAAAGCTAAAAAAAAATTACACTTACCTGTCAAAATCTGACAGCTGTAGTATAGAACTTTGTTATTTAGGTACTGAATTTTTTTTAAATTTCGGATTCTTACAGCTATAATCCTAGATACAAGAAAAGCTTAAAAAAAAATTGATATTTACCTGTCAAAATGACAGCTGTCGTATAGAACTTTGTTATTTAGGAACTGAGAAATTTTTTAATTTAGGATTCTTACAGCTATAACCCTCGTTACAAAAAATCTAAAAAAAAATTGACACTTACCTGTCAAAATTTGACAGCTATCGTATAAAACTGTGTCATTTAGGTACTGACAAATTTTTTAATTTAGGATTCTTACAGCTATAACCCTCGTTACAAAAAATCTAAAAAAAAAATTGACACTTACCTGTCAAAATTTGACAGCTATCGTATAGAACTTTGTTATTTAGGGACCTGATAATTTTATAATTTCGGACTCTTACAGCTATAACTCTCGCTACGAAAAAGCTAAAAAAAAATTGACACTTACCTGTCAAAATTTGACAGCTGTCGTATGGAACTTTGTTATTTAATCACTGAAAAATTTTTAAATTTCGGATTTGTACAGCTATAATCCTCTATATGAAAAAAGATTAAAAAAATTTACACCCGCCTGTCATAATTTGACAGCTGTCGTATAGAACTTTGTTATTTGGGTACTGACATTTTTTTTTAATTTAGGATTATTACAGCTATAACCCTCGCTACAAAAAAGCTAAAAAATAATTGACAATTACCTTTCAAAATTTGACAGCTGTCGTATAAAACTTTGTTATTTAGGTACTGAAAAAGTTTTTAATTTAGGATTTTTACAGCTATAATCGTCGCTACGAAAAAGCTAAAAAATAATGGACTCTTACCTGTCAAAGTGACAGCTCTCGTATAATTAAACGAACGAACTAGAACAGTGCCGTGCCCGAAGGGCTCGGCACAATAATATTTCTACAAATTTATTAGCTGATAATTGATAGCTTCCATGTAAGAATTATTTTTTGCTTATGTTTTAATCGATTGAATACTTACATATTTTTATAGAGCAAATATGGAAAGTATATCCCACATTGCACAAAGGTGTGCGAGTTTAAAGAGCACCTATACGGCGCCGTCTCAGAAAACTACCTATCTATACGAGAAAACGGAAATTTTGCACCATTGTGTAGTTTTGGTCAATTGTTATAATGACAATTTGGCGATATGTTTTCCCTTCACGTTCCGCAGGAAGGTGAGGCAAAAAAAGCAATAGTAAATAGAAAAAAAGAAAAGAAAAGTATTTTTTTATTGTAAATTTTTGTAAATCTTTTTAGTACTAATATTAGATGCACTCTCGGCTGACGATTAGCGATATGTACCCAGTCTAGTTACATATCGCGCTACACCGCGATATGTTATACGGCGCTTCGGTAAAAATAATGTGCGTATGTTGTCGGCGTCGTCGTCACTTTCGACATTTTCACATTTGTGATTATTTTTCTCGGAAACGGTTAGAGTGGGACGATTGAAACTTTTTGGGCTTACAGAGGAATAGTGGGGGTACGTTGTGTAAAAATTTGGAATATACAGGGTGTGCCGGAAAAAAGTTATTAAACGTCAAAGTCGAGAAATATCGGGATCTCGTTGAAATTCGATACAGGCCACAAAAATTAGTTTTTTCGATTTAAACTTTTTCGACGCGTAGGCGACCGTGGGCTACAGAACCCTATTGTTTGTGAGCGCGATCGAAAGTTTGGAAATAATTTTTTTTATTTTTTAAAAGTCAAAATTTGGTCCAAAATGGTACCTCTTGGATCGCTAATAAGTTGAATTGGGTGCATTCGATCGACATGCGGTTTGGATAATCGGTTAGGCCATCTCAAAAACTACCTTTTTCCAATATATCATTCTATACCTAACTGGAATGGAAATTGCCGAAAATTGTAAGAAAGTGGAAATCATAAAGTTAGGCCTGATTTTTTCACGGTTTTTATTTTTTTTCGTACTGAAAACGACTTTTGATCGAAACGTTGTAAACTTTAGCGGATAGAGCTCGTCAAATTGTATTTAAGAGATATTTTTTCGTTTCTTTATCTTTAATACGGAAAAAACGGCAGCTTTTTTTTTACTATATCGACTGTAGCTTATTCAATTTTTAACAAAACCGTTTTATTTTTTTCTCAAAAAATGCGCTGATTACTTCGCAACACCTCTACATATTCAAAATCATTAAAATATATTCGCAAAATTGAGAAAAGTCGCTTTTTTGGGTGCGGAAACAGGCAATCTTTACAAATTCTAACACCATTCACTTTTGACTAAGAGTGCCTTGATATTGATGTATCTAAATTAAATTAATTCTAAAAATCCGGCTGTCAAAAATGGCGAAAAATGGGTGTTTTCAGCGTGACTTGCTAGAATAATAAGAACATTTCCAGATTTTAAATCGGGTGGAATATCTACCTTGAACCTTCTTCTAATTTTACTGACCAAAATATTTGCCCAAAATGTTTCAGAAATGGTTGTAATCTCGATTTTAAAGATGGCGTTTCGACATTGATTATCCGTCGCCACGTGGTAGAAGGTTATTCGACATTTCGATATTCGCAAATTTTTTTTTCGGAAACGGTTAGAGCAAAACAATTCAAACTTTCTGGACGTAGAGAGGCATAGTCGGGGCACGTTCTGGGAACAATTTCAAATATACAGGGTGTACCGGAAAAAAGTTATTAAAGTCAAAGTTAAAAAATATGTTTTTTTTCGTTGTAGGGCGATACAGGTGGCAAAAATTATTTTAATCGATTTAAACTTTTTCGACATGTAGACGACGTTGGGCTACAAAACACTGTTGTTTGCGAACGCGATCGAAAGTTGGGAAGTAATTTTTTTGATTTTTTTAAAATCAATGTAGGGTCATATTGGATCGTTAATAAATCGAATTGGGTGCGTCCGATATAATTTTGGTTTGGATAATCGTTTAGGTCATCTCAAATACTACTTTTTTCAAATATATTGTTCTATACCTAAACAGCATAGAAATGATAGCAAATTATAAAAAATAAGAATTACTATTTAAGTATATATAATTTGACAGCTGTCGTATAGAACTTTGTTATTTTGGTACTGAAAATTTTTTAAATTTAGTTTTATTACAGCTTTAACTCTCGCTACGAAAAAAGTTAAAATAAATTGACACTTACCTGTCAAAATCTGACAGGTATCGTATAAAACTTTGTTATCTAGGTACTGAATTTTTTTAAAATTTGGGATTCTTACAGCTATAACAGTCGCTACGAAAAAGCTAAAAAAAAATTGACACTTACCTGTCAAAATCTGACAGCTGTTGTATAGAACTTTGTTATTTAGGTACTGAATTTTTTTTAAATTTCGAATTCTTACAGCTATAATCCTAGATACAAGAAAAGCTTAAAAAAAACTTGCAATTTACCTGTCAAAATGACAGCTGTCGTATATAACTTTGTTATTTGGGAACTGAAAAATTTTTCATTTAGGATTCTTACAGCTACAAATCTCGCTACGAAAAATCTAAAAAAAAAATTTTAACTTACCTGTCAAAATTTGACAGCTGTCGTATAGAACTTTGTTATTTAACTACTGAATTTTTTTTAAATTTTGGATTCTTACAGCTTTAATTCTAGATACAAGAAAAGCTTAAAAAAAATTGACAGTTACCTGTCAAAATGACAGCTGTCGTATAGAACTTTGTTATTTAGGATCTGAAAAATTTTTCACTTTAGGATTTTTACAGCGATAACCCTCGCTACGAAAAGGATAAAAAAAAACTGACTCCTACCTGTCAAAATTTGACAGCTATCGTATAAAACATTCTTATTTAGGTACCTGAAAATTTTTTAATTTCGAATTCTTACAGCTATAACCCTCGCTACGAAAAAGCTAAAAAAAATGACACTTACCTGTCAAAGTGACAGCTCTCGTATAATTAAACGAACGAACTAGAACAGTGCCGTGCCCGAAGGGCTCGGCACAATAATATTTCTACAAATTTATTACCTAATAATTGATAGCTTCCATGTAAGAATAATTTTTTGCTTATGTTTTAATCGATTGAATACTTATATATTTTTATAGAGCAAATATGGAAAGTATATCCCACATTGCACAAAGGTGTGCGAGTTTAAAGAGCACCTATACGGCGCCGTCTCAGAAAACTACCTACCTATACGAGAAAACGGAAATTTTGCACCATTGTGTAGTTTTAGTCAGTTGTTATAATGACAATTTGGCGATATGTTTTTCCTTCACGTTCCGCAGGAAGGTGAGGCAAAAAAAGCAATAGTAAATAGAAAAAAAGAAAAGAAAAGTATTTTTTTATTGTAAATTTTTGTAAATCTTTTTAGTACTAATATTAGATGCACTCTCGGCTGACGATTAGCGATATGTACCCAGTCTAGTATTATATACGTCTCTTCAGCGCGGAATCTCGAAAACACCGATCAGCTTTTGAATAATTTCGTCTATGTAAGAAATTTTCACAGTTGCGATTTTTTTTCTCGGAAACGGTTAGAGTGGGACGATTGAAACTTTTAGGGTTTAAATAGGAATAGTAGGGGTACGTTGTGTAAAAATTTCGAATATACAGGGTGTGCCGAAAAAAAGTTATTAAACCCCAAACTCGAAAAATATCGGATTCTCGTTGAAATTCGACACAGGTCGTAAAAATAAGTTTTCTCGATTTAAATTTTTTCGACGCGTAGACGACCGTCGGCTACAGAAGCCTATTGTTTACCAAGGTAATCGGATGTTGGGAAGTCAATTTTTTGATTTTTTTTAAATCAATGTAGGGACATGTTGGATCGTTAATAAATCGAATTGGGTTCGTCCCACATATTTTTGATTTGGATATTCGTTTAGGTCATCTCAAATACTACTTTGGATCATAAAAAAAACTACAATAAAAAGTTTTTTTTTGTTTCTTTATCTTTAATAAGGCAATAATATTCTATATTGTTTTCAAAGTGGTCGGTGGCCTAGTGGTATATATTAGATTACGACTTTTGGTCACGATGATCCCGGGTTCAATTCCAGGCGCGCCATTTTATTTTTTTAATATTTCGTGATATAGGTAGGTCAGTAGGTACTGAAAGTCTTTTAAATTTTGGATTCTTACAGCGACAATCCTCGGTACGAAAAAAATCAACTAGGTTTGTGAAGAAACTAAATTTATTTTTTAACACGAATTGAAATGTTTCAAAATTAGAGGTTGCTAACAAATGGTTTTGTCAAAAGTATAAAATGAAACGAATGAACTCCAACAGTGCCGTGCCCAAAGGGCTCGGCACAATAAAATTTTCACCAATTTATCAGCTATCTATGTAAGAATAATTAATATCATATATTTCAGTAACGAAAAGTCGTAGCGAATCGAGCGAGACGGCATTGAAAATAGGACGTCGACCACTATACGATGCCGTCTCCAAAAACTACCTATCTATATGAGAAACCGGAAATTTTGCACCCGTTTTTTTATTTTTTAGTTTTTGTCAGTTGTTATAATGACAATTTGGCGATATGTTTCTCCTTCACGTTCCGCAGGAAGGTGAGGTATATAAAGCAATAGTAAATAGAGAAAAGGAAAAGAAAATTATTTTTTTAGTACTAATATTAGATGCACTCTCGGCTGACGATTAGCGATATGTACCCAGTCTAGTATTATATACGTCTCTTCCGGGCGGAATCTCGAAAACCCCGATCGGCTCTTGAACAATTTCGTCTATGTAAGACATTTTCACAGTTGCGATTTTTTTTCTCGGAAACGGTTAGAGTGGAATGATTGAAACTTTTAGGGTTTAGATAGGAATAGTGGGGGTACGTTGTGTGAAAATTTTGAATATACAGGGTGTGCCGAAAAAAAGTTGTTAAACCCCAAAATCAAAAAATATTGATTTCTCGTTGAAATTCGATACAGGTCGTAAAAATAAGTTTTCTCGATTTAAATTTTTTCGACGCGTAGACGACCGTCGGCTACAGAAGCCTATTGTTTACCAACGTAATCGGATGTTGGGAAGTCAATTTTTTGATTTTTTTTAAATCAATGTAGGGACTGTTGGATCGTTAATAAATCGAATTGGGTGCGTCCCACATATTTTTGATTTGGAGATTCGTTTAGGTCATCTCAAATACTACTTTGGATCATAAAAAAAACTACAATAAAAAGTATTTTTTGGTTCCTTTATCTTTAATAAGGCAATAATATTCTATATTGTTTTTAAAGTGGTCGGTGGCCTAGTGGTATATATTAGATTACGACTTTTGGTCACGATGATCCCGGGTTCAATTTCAGGCGCGTCTTTTTATTTTTTTAATATTTCGTTATTTAGGTAGGTAGGTACTGAAAGTCTTTTAAATTTTGGATTCTTACAGCGACAATCCTCGGTACGAAAAAAATCAACTAGGTTTGTGAAGAAACTAAATTTATTTTTTATCACGAATTGAAATGTTTCAAAATTAGAGGTTGCTAACAAATGGTTTTGTCAAAAGTATAAAATGAAACGAACGAACTCCAACAGTGCCGTGCCCAAAAGGTTCGGCACAATAAAATTTTCACCAATTTATCAGCTATCTATGTAAGAATAGTTAATATCATATAGTAACGAAAAGTCGTAGCGAATCGAGCGAGGCGGCATTGGAAATAGGACGTCGACCACTATACGATGCCGTCTCCAAAAACTACCTATCTATACGAGAAACCGGAAATTTTGCACCCGTTTTTTTATTTTTTAGTTTTTGTCAGTTGTTATAATGACAATTTGGCGATATGTTTCTCCTTCGCGTTCCGCAGGAAGGTGAGGTATAAAAAGCAATAGTAAATAGAGAAAAGGAAAAGAAAATTATTTTTTTAGTACTAATATTAGATGCACTCTCGACTGACGATTAGCGATATGTACCCAGTCTAGTTACATATCGCGCTACACCGCGATATGTTATACGGCGCTTCGGTGAAAATAATGTATGTATGTTGTCGCCGCCGCCGCCGCCGTGGCTTTCGACATTTTCACATTTGCGATTTTTTTTCTCGGAAACTGTTAGAGTGGGACGATTGAAACTTTTTCAGTTTAGAGAGGAATAGTGGGGGTACGTTGTGTAAAAATTTCGAATATACAGGGTGTGCCGGAAAAAAGTTATTAAACGTCAAAGTCGAGAAATATCGGGATCTCGTTGAAATTCGATACAGGCCACAAAAATTAGTTTTTTCGATTTAAACTTTTTCGACGCGTAGGCGACCGTGGGCTACAGAACCCTATTGTTTGTGAGCGCGATCAAAAGTTTGGAAATAATTTTTTTTATTTTTTAAAAGTCAAAATTTGGTCCAAAATGGTACCTCTTGGATCGCTAATAAGTTGAATTGGGTGCATTCGATCGACATGCGGTTTGGATAATCGGTTAGGCCATCTCAAAAACTACCTTTTTCCAATATATCGTTCTATACCTAACTGGAATGGAAATTGCCGAAAATTGTAAGAAAGTGGAAATCATAAAGTTAGGCCTGATTTTTTCACGGTTTTTATTTTTTTTCGTACTGAAAACGACTTTTGATCGAAACGTTGTAAACTTTAGCGGATAGAGCTCGTCAAATTGTATTTAAGAGATATTTTTTCGTTTCTTTATCTTTAATACGGAAAAAACGGCCGCTTTTTTTTTACTATATCGACTGTAGCTTATTCAATTTTTAACAAAACCGTTTTATTTTTTTCTCAAAAAATGCGCTGATTACTTCGCAACACCTCTACATATTCAAAATCATTAAAATATATTCGCAAAATTGAGAAAAGTCGCTTTTTTGGGTGCGGAAACAGGCAATCTTTACAAATTCTAACATCATTCACTTTTGACTAAGAGTGCCTTGATATTGATGTATCTAAATTAAATTAATTCTAAAAATCCGGCTGTCAAAAATGGCGAAAAATGGGTGTTTTCAGCGTGACTTGCTAGAATAATAAGAACATTTCCAGATTTTAAATCGGGTGGAATATCTACCTTGAACCTTCTTCTAATTTTACTGACCAAAATATTTGCCCAAAATGTTTCAGAAATGGTTGTAATCTCGATTTTAAAGATGGCGTTTCGACATTGATTATCCGTCGCCACGTGGTAGAAGGTTATTCGACATTTCGATATTCGCGATTTTTTTTTTCGGAAACGGTTAGAGCAAAACAATTCAAACTTTCTGGACGTAGAGAGGAATAGTCGGGGCACGTTCTGGGAACAATTTCAAATATACAGGGTGTACCGGAAAAAAGTTATTAAAGTCAAAGTTAAAAAATATGTTTTTTTTTTCGTTGTAGGGCGATACAGGTGGCAAAAATCATTTTAATCGATTTAAACTTTTTCGACATGTAGACGACGTTAGGCTACAAAACACTGTTGTTTGCGAACGCGATCGAAAGTTGGGAAGTAATTTTTTTGATTTTTTTAAAATCAATGTAGGGTCATATTGGATCGTTAATAAATCGAATTGGGTGCATCCAATCGACATGCGGTTTGGATAATCGGTTAGGCCATCTCAAAATCTACCTTTTTCCAATATATCGTTCTATACCTAACTGGAATGGAAATTGCCGAAAATGGTAAGAAACTGGAAACCACAGTGTAAGGCGTGATTTTTTTCTCCGTTTTTATTCCGTTTATTTTTTTTCGTACGGAAAACGATTTTTGATTGAAACGTTGTATACTTTAGCGGATAGAGCCGTCAAATTGTATTTAAGAGATATTTTTTCGTTTTTTTATCTTTAATACAGAAAAAACGGCAGCTTATGAACTTTTTCCCGTAATTTCTGTTGGCGTTGCACTGGTTTGCTTAAATAATTCTGCAAGTGTCTATAATATATAACATTTTGAAATTTTTCTTGGTACACTATATCAACGGATAAAGAAGCTTTAATTTGTATTATAAGCGATCTTTAGGAAAACATATTTTGTGGCTCAAAAAAATTAATTTATGATTTTTTTATAGGTTCCTTCACCAGAGGTTTTACTATATCGACTGTAGCTTATTCAATTTTTAACAAAACCGTTTTATTCTTTTCTCAAAATATGCGCTAATTACTTCTCAATATTCCTGCATGTCCAAACTTATCAAAATATATTCGCAAATTCTAGCAAAGTTGCTTTTTTGGGTGCGGAAACAGGCACAATTTTCAAATTCTAACACCATTCGATTTAGAAAAAGTTGGCCATGGTTTTACCACGTACGTTTTCCTGAACTTTAACTTTTATACCATCTGTCAAAAATAGGTGAAAAATGCGATTTCCAAATTGATTTTTTAGAGGAATAAGACCATTTAGATTACGTCTTTTGTGGGAAATACCTACCTTGAACCTTTAACTTTTTCGTTTGACCAAAAATAAGGGGGAAAATATCGCATTTATCCCGTACTTGTAATAATAAAAATGGCTTGCAGGAGGCATATTAACTTCAATTTTTTAGTTTTTATAATATTTGGGGAGTATTTAATGTATGAAACACCTGTCTTGGACCTTTTTCTTTGCGGTTGACCAAAAATAATTGAAAAAAGTGTATTATTTGTGTGTATCTTCAATACTCAACGTTCTATGTAATATCGAATACGTCATTAATATCCTATTTACCACAAATCACTCTCAAAGCTTCGATAGCGTAGTAGTAGAGGCTGTTGATTTTGGAGACGAAGGTCGTGGGTTCAAACCCCAGTGTTTTTTTTTCTTTTTTTTTCTTTTTTTTTTAATGTCGTTATTTAGGTACGGAAAATTTTTTAAATTTTGGATTCTTACAGCTATAATAATCTATACGAAAAAGCTAAAAAAAAATTACACTTACCTGTCAAAATCTGACAGCTGTAGTAAAGAACTTTGTTATTTAGGTACTGAAATTTTTTTAAATTTCGGATTCTTACAGCTATAATCCTAGATACAAGAAAAGCTTAAAAAAAACTTGATATTTACCTGTCAAAATGACAGCTGTCGTATAGAACTTTGTTATTTAGGAACTGAGAAATTTTTTAATTTAGTATTCTTACAGCTATAACCCTCGTTACAAAAAATCTAAAAAAAAAATTGACACTTACCTGTCAAAATTTGACAGCTATCGTATAAAACTGTGTCATTTAGGTACTGACAAATTTTTAAATTTAGGATTCTTACAGCTATAACCCTCGTTACAAAAAATCTAAAAAAAAATTGACACTTACCTGTCAAAATTTGACAGCTATCGTATAGAACTTTGTTATTTAGGGACCTGATAATTTTATAATTTCGGACTCTTACAGCTATAACTCTCGCTACGAAAAAGCTAAAAAAAAATTGACACTTAACTGTCAAAATTTGACAGCTATCGTATAGAACTTTGTTATTTAGGTACTGAAAATTTTTTCAATTTGGGATTCTTACAGCTATAATCCTCGTTACGAAAAAACTTTTAAAAAATTGACACTTACCTGTCAAAATTTGACAGCTGTCGTATGGAACTTTGTTATTTAATCACTGAAAAATTTTTAAATTTCGGATTTGTACAGCTATAATCCTCTATATGAAAAAAGATTTAAAAAATTTACACCCGCCTGTCATAATTTGACAGCTGTCGTATAGAACTTTGTTATTTTGGTACTGAAAAAATTTTTAATTTAGGAATATTACAGCTATAACCCTCGCTACAAAAAAGCTAAAAAATAATTGACAATTACCTTTCAAAATTTGACAGCTGTCGTATAAAACTTTGTTATTTAGGTACTGAATTTTTTTTTAATTTAAGATTTTTACAGCTATAACCCTTGCTACGAAAAAGCTAAAAAAAAATGACACTTACCTGTCAAAGTAACAGCTGTCGTATTATTAAACGAACGAACTAGAACAGTGCCGTGCCCGAAGGGTTCGGCACAATATTATTTCTACAAATTTATTAGCTGATAATTGATAGCTTTAATGTTTATTTTTATAGAGCAAATATGGAACGTATATCCCACATTGCACAAAGGTGTGTGAGTTTAAAAAGCACCTATAAATGTCAATATCATAATAATAAATATCATATATTTCCGCAACGAAAGGTCGTAGCGAATCGAGCGAGACGGCATTGGAAATAGGACGTCGGCCACTATACGATGCCGTCTCCAAAAACTACCTATCTATACGAAAAAATGGAAATTTTGCACCATTTTCTGGTTTTGGTCAGTTGTTATAATGACAATTTGGCGATATGTTTCTCCTTCACGTTCCGCAGGAAGGTGAGGCAAAAAAAGCAATAGTAAATAGAGAGAAAGAAAAGAAAAGTATTTTTTTATTGTAAATTTTTTTTTAGTACTAATATTAGATGCACTCTCGGCTGACGATTAGCGATATGTACCCAGTCTAGTTACATATCGCGCTACAACGCGATATGTTATACGGCGCTTCGGTGAAAATAATGTGCGTATGTTGTCGGCGTCGTCGTCGTCGTCGTCGCCGTCAGTTTCGACATTTTCACATTTGCGATTTTTTTTCTCGGAAACGGTTAGAGTGGGACGATTGAAACTTTTTGGGTTTAGAGAGGAATAGTGGGGGTATGTTGTGTAAAAATTTCGAATATACAGGGTGTGCCGGAAAAAAGTTATTAATTTTTAAAGTCGAGAAATATCGGGATCTCGTTGGCATTCAATACAGGCCACAAAAATTAGTTTTTTCGATTTAAACTTTTTAGACGCGTAGACGACCGTGGGCTACAGAACCCTATTGTTTGTGAGCGCGATCGAAAGTTTGGAAGTAATTTTTTTGAATTTTTCAAAGTCAAAATTTGGTCGAAAATGGTACCTCTTGGATCGCTAATAAGTCGAATTGGGTGCATCCGATGTACATTCGGTTTGGATAATCGGTTAGGCCATCTCAAAAACTACCTTTTTCCAATATATCGTTCTATACCTAACTGGAATGGAAATTGCCGAAAATGGTAAGAAACTGGAAACCACAGTGTAAGGCGTGATTTTTTTTCTCCGTTTTTATTCCGTTTATTTTTTTTCGTACGGAAAACGATTTTTGATTGAAACGTTGTATACTTTAGCGGATAGAGCCGTCAAATTGTATTTAAGAGATATTTTTTGGTTTTTTTATCTTTAATACGGAAAAAACGGCAGCTTATGAACTTTTTCCCGTAATTTCTGTTGGCGTTGCACTGGTTTGCTTAAATAATTCTGCAAGTGTCTATAATATATAACATTTTGAATTTTTTCTTGGTACACTATATCAACGGATAAAGAAGCTTTAATTTGTATTATAAGCGATCTTTGGGAAAACATATTTTGTGGCTCAAAAAAATTAATTTATGATTTTTTTATAGGTTCCTTCACCAGAGGTTTTACTATATCGACTGTAGCTTATTCAATTTTTAACAAAACCGTTTTATTTTTTTCTCAAAATATGCGCTGATTACTTCTCAATATTCCTGCATGTCCAAACTTATCAAAATATATTCGCAAATTTGAGCAAAGTTGCTTTTTTGGGTGCGGAAACAGGCACAATTTTCAAATTCTAACACCATTCGATTTAGAAAAAGTTGGCCATGGTTTTACCACGTGCGTCTTCCTGAACTTTAACTTTTATACCATCTGTCAAAAATAGGTGAAAAATGCGATTTCCAAATTGATTTTTTAGAGGAATAAGACCATTTAGACTACGTCTTTTGTGGGAAATACCTACCTTGAACCTTTATCTTTTTCGTTTGACCAAAAATAAGGGGGAAAATATCGCATTTATCCCGTACTTGTAATAATAAAAATGGCTTGCAGGAGGCATATTAACTTCAGTTTTTATAGTTTTTATAATATTTGGACAGTATTTAATGTATGAAACACCTGTCTTGGACCTTTTTCTTTGCGGTTGACCAAAAATAATTGAAAAAAGTGTATTATTTGTGTGTGTCTTCAATACTCAACGTTCTATGTAATATCGAATACGTCATTAATATCCTATTTACCACAAATCACTCTCTAAGCTTCGGTAGCGTAGTAGTAGAGGCTGTTGATTTTGGAGACGAAGGTCGAGGGTTCAAACCCCACTGTTTTTTTTCTTTTTTTTAAAGTTTTTTTTTTTAATGTCGTTATTTAGGTACTGAAATTTTTTTAAATTTTGGATTCTTACAGCTATAATAATCTATACGAAAAAGCTAAAAAAAAATTACACTTACCTGTCAAAATCTGACAGCTGTAGTATAGAACTTTGTTATTTAGGTACTGAATTTTTTTTAAATTTCGGATTCTTACAGCTATAATCCTAGATACAAGAAAAGCTTAAAAAAAAATTGATATTTACCTGTCAAAATGACAGCTGTCGTATAGAACTTTGTTATTTAGGAACTGAGAAATTTTTTAATTTAGGATTCTTACAGCTATAACCCTCGTTACAAAAAATCTAAAAAAAAATTGACACTTACCTGTCAAAATTTGACAGCTATCGTATAAAACTGTGTCATTTAGGTACTGACAAATTTTTAAATTTAGGATTCTTACAGCTATAACCCTCGTTACAAAAAATCTAAAAAAAAAATTGACACTTACCTGTCAAAATTTGACAGCTATCGTATAGAACTTTGTTATTTAGGGACCTGATAATTTTATAATTTCGGACTCTTACAGCTATAACTCTCCCTACGAAAAAGCTAAAAAAAAATTGACACTTACCTGTCAAAATTTGACAGCTGTCGTATGGAACTTTGTTATTTAATCACTGAAAAATTTTGAAATTTCGGATTTGTACAGCTATAATCCTCTATATGAAAAAAGATTAAAAAAATTTACACCCGCCTGTCATAATTTGACAGCTGTCGTATAGAACTTTGTTATTTGGGTACTGAAAATTTTTTTAAATTTAGGATTATTACAGCTATAACCCTCGCTACAAAAAAGCTAAAAAATAATTGACAATTACCTTTCAAAATTTGACAGCTGTCGTATAAAACTTTGTTATTTAGGTACTGAAAAAGTTTTTAATTTAGGATTTTTACAGCTATAATCGTCGCTACGAAAAAGCTAAAAAAAAATGACACTTACCTGTCAAAGTAACAGCTGTCGTATTATTAAACGAACGAACTAGAACAGTGCCGTGCCCGAAGGGCTCGGCACAATAATATTTCTATATATCCCACATTGCGAGTTTAAAGAGCACCTATAAATATCAATATCATAATATTAAATATCATATATCTCCGTAACGAAAAGTCGTAGCGAATCGAGCGAGGCGGCATTGGAAATGGAACTTTGAGCACTATACGGCGCCGTCTCCGAAAACTACCTATCTATACGAGAAAACGGAAATTTTGCATCATTGTCTAGTTTTGGTCAGTTGTTATATTGACAAATTGGCGCAGGAAGGTGAGGCAAAAAAAGCAACAATGTATATAACTAATAAGTAGCATCTTTATGAGATCTTCACTTTAAGTTTTTAGAAATTTTTTGTAGGTCTTATAGTTTTTGAGATATGGAATTAGAAGTGGTTTTCATGTATTTGCCAATATCTCGAAACTGATAGAACTTAGATAGAAACTCTTTAAATAAAAAATTTGCCTTTTTCTATTGTCCAGATAAAACGTTATATTAACTTTTGTTCCAAAGGCCGTAATAAGGGACGTATTGAGGAAACTGTGAAAACCGACCAAAAAATCCGAGTTTTCTGGATTTTTTTTTTAAATTCATAGAATTGTTATTTATCATATTTTCTTCGCTACTTTCGGGTTTTACGTTATTTCTGATGGAAATGTACCGAAAAATTGACTTATTTGCGAATTTTAAATTTTGGCATTTTTTCCATGTATGCTCAGGAAAATGCTATGGAATCCATAAAAGACCATTTTCCTCGGAAACTAAAAGAGATACGGCAACAATGTATATAACTAATAAGTAGCATCCTTAAGAGATCTTTACTATAAGTTCTTAGAAATTTTTTGTACGTCTTATAGTTTTTGAGATATGGATTTAAAAGTGGTTTTCATGTATTTGCCAATATCTCGAAACTGATAGAACTTAGATAGAAACTCTTTAAATAAAAAATTTGCCTTTTTCTATTGTCCAGATAAAACGTTATATTAACTTTTGTTCCAAAGGCCGTAATAAGGGACGTATTGAGGAAACTGTGAAAACCGACCAAAAAATCCGAGTTTTCTGGATTTTTTTTTTAAATTCATAGAATTGTTATTTATCATATTTTCTTCGCTACTTTCGGGTTTTACGTTATTTTTGATGGAAATGTACCAAAAAATTGACTTATTTGCGAATTTTAAATTTTGGCATTTTTTCCATGTATGCTCAGGAAAATGCTATGGAATCCATAAAAGACCATTTTCCTCGGAAACTAAAAGAGATACGGCAACAATGTATATAACTAATAAGTAGCATCCTTAAGAGATCTTTACTATAAGTTCTTAGAAATTTTTTGTACGTCTTATAGTTTTTGAGATATGGATTTAAAAGTGGTTTTCATGTATTTGCCAATATCTCGAAACTGATAGAACTTAGATAGAAACTCTTTAAATAAAAAATTTGCCTTTTTCTATTGTCCAGATAAAACGTTATATTAACTTTTGTTCCAAAGGCCGTAATAAGGGACGTATTGAGGAAACTTTGAAAACCGACAAAAAAATCCGAGTTTTCTGGATATTTTTGTAAAAATTCATAGAATTGTTAATTATCATATTTTCTTCGCTATTTTCGGGTTTTACGTTATTTTTGATGGAAATGTACCGAAAAATTGACTTATTTGCGAATTTTAAATTTTGGCATTTTTTCCATGTATATGCTCAGGAAAATGCTATGAAATCCATAAAAGACCATTTTCCTCGGAAACTGAAAGAGATACGGCAACAATGTATATAACTAATAAGTAGCATCCTTAAGAGATCTTTACTTTAAGTTCGGTTTTCATATATTAGCCAATATCTCGAAACTGATAAAGCTTAGATAGAACCTCTTCAAATAAAAAAGTTGCCTTTTTCTATGGTCCAGATAAAAGGTTATATTGATTTCTATTCTAAAAGCGATAATAAGGGACGTATTGGCTCGGCACAATAATATTTCTACAAATTTATTAGCTGATAATTGATAGCTTCCATGTAAGAATAATTTTTTGCTTATGTTTTAATCGATTGAATACTTACATATTTTTATAGAGCAAATATGGAAAGTATATCCCACATTGCACAAAGGTGTGCGAGTTTAAAGAGCACCTAAACGGCGCCGTCTCAGAAAACTACCTATCTATACGAGAAAACGGAAATTTTGCACCATTGTGTAGTTTTGGTCAGTTGTTATAATGACAATTTGGCGATATGTTTTCCCTTCACGTTCCGCAGGAAGGTGAGGCAAAAAAAGCAATAGTAAATAGAAAAAAAGAAAAGAAAAGTATTTTTTTATTGTAAATTTTTGTAAATCTTTTTAGTACTAATATTAGATGCACTCTCGGCTGACGATTAGCGATATGTACCCAGTCTAGTTACATATCGCGCTGCATCGCGATATGTTATACGGCGCTTCGGTGAAAAAAATGTATGTATGTTGTCGCCGTGGTCTCTTTCGACATTTTCATATTTGCGATTTTTTTTCTCGGAAACGGTTAGAGTGGGACAATTGAAACTTTTTGGGTTTAGAGAGGGATAGTGGGGGTACGTTGTGTGAAAATTTCGAATATACAGGGTGTGCCGGAAAAAAGTTATTAAACGTCAAAGTCGAGAAATATCGGGATCTCGTTGGCATTCAATACAGGCCACAAAAATAAGTTTTTTCGATTTAAACTTTTTCGACGCGTAGACGACCGTGGGCTACAGAACCCTATTGTTTGTGAGCGCGATCGAAAGTTTGGAAGTAATTTTTTTGATTTTTTCAAAGTCAAAATTTGGTCGAAAATGGTACCTCTTGGATCGCTAATAAGTCGAATTGGGTGCATCCAATCGACATTCGGTTTGGATAATCGGTTAGGCCATCTCAAAATCTACCTTTTTCCAATATGTTGTTCTATACCTAACTGGAATGGAAATTGCCGAAAATTGTAAGAAAGTGGAAATCATAAAGTTAGGCCTGATTTTTTCACGGTTTTTATTTTTTTTCGTACTGAAAACGACTTTTGATCGAAACGTTGTAAACTATAGCGGATAGAGCTTGTCAAATTGTATTTAAAATATATTTTTTCGTTTATTTATCTTTAATACGGAAAAAACGGCAGGTTTTTTTTTACTATATCGACTGTAGCTTATTCAATTTTTAACAAACCCGTTTTATTTTTTTCTCAAAAAATGCGCTGATTACTTCTCAACACCTCTACATATCCAAAATTATTAAAATATATTCGCAAACTTGAGAAAAGTCGCTTTTTGGGTGCGGAAACAGGCAATCTTTACGAATTCTAACACCATTCACTTTTGACTAAGAGTGCCTTGATATTGATATATCTAAATTAATTATTAATTCTAAAAATCCGGCTGTCAAAAATGGCGAAAAATGGTTGTTTTTAGCGTGACTTGCTAGAATAATAAGAACATTTCCAGATTTTAAATCGGGTGGAATATCTACCTTGAACCTTCTTCTAATTTTATTGACCAAAATATTTGCCCAAAATGTTTCAGAAATAGTTGTAATCTCGATTTTAAAGATGGCGTTCCGACATTGATAATCCGTCGCCACGTGGTGGGAGGCTGTTCCACATTTAGATATTCGCGAATTTTTTTCTCGGAAACGGTTAGAGCAAAACGATTAAAATTTTCTGCACGTAGAGAGGAATAGTAGGGGCACGTTCTGGGAACAATTTCCAATATACAGGGTGTACCGGAAAAAAGTTATTAAAGTGAAAGTTGAAAAATATGTTTTTATTTCGTTGTGGCGCGATACAGGTGCCAAAAAGCATTTTAATGGAGTTAAACTTTATTGGCGTGTAGACGACGTTGGGCTACAAAACACTGTTGTTTGCAAACATGATCGGAAGTTGAGAAGTCAATTTTTTAATTTTTTTAAAATCAATGTAGGGTTATGTTGGATCGTTAATAAATCGAATTGGGTGCGTTTGACACACTTTTGGTTTGGAGATTCGTTTAGGTCATCTCAAATACTACTTTTTTCAAATATATTGTTCTATACCTACCTGTAATGTAAAGGGTGCAAATTATAAAAAAGTAAGAATTACTATTTAATTCTTTTACGGTTTTCATTGTTTTTCGTACGGAAAACAACTTTTGATTGAAATGTAATATACCTTAGCGGAAAGAGCTCGTCAAGCTTAAATAAATCGTATTTTTTTCATTTTTAATACGGCAATATAAATATTCTATATTATAATTTATTTTCAAAGTGGTCGGGCCTAGTGGAAGGTAGGTATATAATAGGTTACGACTTGTGGTCGCGATGATACCGGGTTCAATTCCAGGCCCGTCTTTTTATTTTTTTAATATTTCGTTATTTAGGTACCTATTAAAAGTTTTTTAAATTTAGGATTTTTACAGTGACAATCCTCGGTACGAAATAAACGAACTGGGATTGTGAAGAAACTAAATTTATTTTTTATCGCGAATTGAAATGCTTTACCAATAACAATTAAAGGTTGCTAACAAATGGTTTTGTCAAAAGTATGAAATTAAATAAACCAACTCGAACAGTGCCGTGCCCGAAGGGTTCGGCACAATAACATTTTCACTAATTTATCAGCTATCAATGTAAGAATAGTTTCTTTTCCTTATGTTTAAATTGATTGAATAAATATTTTTAAAGGACAAACTTGGAAAATATATCTCACATTACACCCTTTGCTGTGCGATTTTAAAGAATCGGTGCTGACAGGTTCAATGTCAATATTATAATATTAAATATCATATATTTCCGTAACGAAAAGTCGTAGCGAATCGAGCGAGACGGCATTGGAAACGGAACATCGAGCACTATACGATGCCGTCTTCAAAAACTACCTATCTATACAAGAAAACGGAAATTTTGCACCTGTTATTTTAATTTTTTAGTTTTTGTCAGTTGTTATAATGACAATTTGGCGATATGTTTCCCCTTCACGTTCCGCAGGAAGGTGAGGTAAAAAAAGCAATAGAAAACATAGAAAAAAGAAACTAAGAAAAATACTTTTTAAATACAAATTTTTAGTACTAATAATAGATGCACTCTCGGCTGACGATTAGCGATATGTACCCAGTCTAGTATTATATACGTCTCTTCCGCGCGGAATCTCGAAAACCCCGATCAGCTCTTGAACAATTTCGTCTATGTAAGACATTTTCACAGTTGCGATTTTTTTTTCTCGGAAACGGTTAGAGTGGGACGATTGAAACTTTTAGGGTTTAGATAGGAATAGTGGGGGTACATTGTGTAAAAATTTCGAATATACAGGGTGTGCCGAAAAAAAGTTATTAATTTTTAAAGTGGAGAAATATCGGGATCTCGTTGGCATTCGACACAGGTCGTAAAAATGAGTTTTTTTGATTTAAACTTTTTCGGCGCATAGACGACCGTCGGCTACAGAAGCCTATTGTTTGCCAAGGCGATCGGAAGTTGGGAAGTCAATTTTCTGATTTTTTTTAAATCAATGTAGGGGCATGTTGGATCGATAATAAATCGAATTGCGTGCGTCCCACATATTTTTGGTTTGGAGATTCGCTTAGGTCATCTCAAATACTACTTTTTTCAAATATGTTGTTCTAATTGACACTTACCTGTCAAAATTTGACAGCTATGGTATAAAACTTTGTTATTTAGGAACTGAAAAAATTTTCAATTTAGGATTCTTACAGTAGTAACTCTCGCTACGAAAAAGCTAAAAAAAAATTGAAACTTACCTGTCAAAATCTGACAGCTGTCGTATAAAACTTTGTTATTTAGATACTGACATTTTTTTAAATTTCGGATTCTTACATCTATAATGCAAGATACAAGAAAAGCTTTAAAAAAAATTACAGTTACCTGTCAAAATGACAGCTGTCGTATAAAACTTTTAAAGAGCACCTATATGGCGCCGTCTCAGAAAACTACCTATATATACGAGAAAACGGAAATTTTGCATCATTGTGTAGTTTTGGTCAGTTGTTATAATGACAATTTGGCGATATGTTTCCCCTTCACGTTCCGCAGGAAGGTGAGGCAAAAAAAGCAATAGAAAACATAGAAAAAAGAAACTAAGAAAAATACTTTTTAAATACAAATTTTTAATACTAATAATAGATGCACTCTCGGCTGACGATTAGCGATATGTACCCAGTACGATTTTATGAATTTTTAAAAAAATACCAAAAATCTAATATTTCTGCCAGTTTTTACATTTTCCTCAATACGTCCCTTACTATCGCTTTTAGAATAGAAATTAATATAACTTTTTATATGGAGAATAGAAAAAGGCTACTTTTTTATTTAAAAAGTTTTTATCTAAGTTTTATCAGTTCCGAGATATTGCCAAATATATGAAAACCACTTTTAATTCCATATCTCAAAAACTATAAGACCTACAAAAAATTACTAAGAACTTAAAGTGAAGATCTCGTAAGGATGCTACTTAATAGTTATATACATTGTTGCCATATCTCTTATACTTTCCGAGGAAAATGTTACCTTATTGATTTCATCAAATTTTCATGACTATATACATGAAAAAATCAAAAATTTAAAATTCGAAAATATGACAACTTTTCTATAAATCTTCATCGAAAATAACGAAAAACTCGCAAATAGCAAAGAAAATATACTAAATAACGTTTTTATGAATTTTTTAAAGAAAATCAAAAATTATACGTAATTGATAAGACCATCCTTGGTTGTGAAAAAACTATGCCTAATCATTGGTTGTGAAAAAACTGTGCCTAAACTTTGGTTGTGAAAAAACTATGCCTAATCTTTGTTTGTTATAAAACTATGCCTAATCTTTGGTTGTGAAAAAACGATGCCTAAACTTTGCTTGTGAAAAAACTATGCCCAATCTTTTGTTGTGAAAAAACTATGCCATAATATTTGTTTGTCATAAGACTATGCCAAAATCTTTGTTTGTCATAAGACTATGCCATAATCTTTGTTTGTCAGAAGACTATGCCTTAAACTTTGTTTGTCATAAGACTATGCCGTAATCTTTGTTTGTCATAAGACTATGCCTTAAAATTTGTTTGTCATAAAAATATATATAATCTTTGGTTGTTATAAAAACTATGCCATAATATTTGTTTGTCATAAGACTATGCACTAATGTTTGTTTGTCATAAGACTATGCCAAAATCTTTGAATGTCATAAGACTATGCCATAATCTTTGTTTGTCATAAGACTATGCCTTAAACTTTTTTTTGTCATAAGACTATGCCATAATCTTTGTTTGTCATAAGACCATGCCTTAAAATTTGTTTGTCATAAAAATATACATAATCTTTGGTTGTTATAAAACTATGCCATAATATTTGTTTGTCATAAGACTATGCACTAATGTTTGTTTGTCATAAGACTATGCCAAAATCTTTGTTTGTCATAAGACTATGCCTTAAACTTTGTTTGTCATAAGACTATGCCTTAAAATTTGTTTGTCATAAAAATATACATAATCTTTGGTTGTTATAAAACTATGCCATAATATTTGTTTGTCATTGAATGCCAAAATCTTTGAATGTGATAAGACTATGCCATAATCTTTGTTTGTCAGAAGACTATGCCTTAAACTTTGTTTGTCATAAGACTATGCCGTAATCTTTGTTTGTCATTAGAATATGCCTTAAAATTTGTTTGTCATAAAAATATACATAATCTTTGGTTGTTATAAAACTATGCCATAATATTTGTTTGTCATAAGACTATGCACTAATGTTTGTTTGTCATAAGACTATGCCAAAATCTTTGTTTGTCATAAGACTATGCCTTAAACTTTGTTTGTCATAAGACTATGCCATAATCTTTGTTTGTCATAAGACTATGCCATAATATTTGTTTGTCATAAGACTATGCCGTAATCTTTGTTTGTCATAAGACTATGCCTTAAAATTTGTTTGTCATAAAAAATATGCCATAATCTTTGTTTGTCATAAGACTATGCCATAATCTTCACCGATCTTTGGTTGTGAAAAAACTATGCATAATCTTTGATTGTTAAAAAACTATGCATAATCTCTGTAGTAATAATGATAATATTGTGTGAAATAACTAAGTACGTCGTAAAACATATAACGTAACATGAAAATGTACTTTATACCGCCGTTAGGCGGTATGACCCCACAAATAAACCTATACATATAGGTGGACAAAGAGATTGCAATATGGCCGACAGACGAGCGAGGCGGCATTGGAAACGGGACGTTGAGCACTATACGGCACCGCCTCCGAAAACTACCTATCTATACGAGAAAATGGAAATTTTGCACCATTGTCTAGTTTTGGTCAGTTGTTATAATGACAATTTGGCGATATGTTTCCCCTTCACGTTCCGCAGGAAGGTGAGGCAAAAAGAGCAATAGTAAATAGAAAAAAAGAAAAGAAAATTATTTTTTTATTGTAAATTTTTTTTTTAGTACTAATATTAGATGCACTCTCGGCTGACGATTAGCGATATGTACCCAGTCTAGTATTATATACGGCGGCTACATTTAAAATAAGTTGTCGTTGTCAGTTTCGACATTTTTACATTTGCGATTTCTTTTCTCGGAAACGATAAGAGTGGGACGATTGAAACTTTTTCAGTTTAGAGAGGAATAGTGGAGGTACGTTGTGTAAAAATTTCGAATATACAGGGTGTGCCAGAAAAAAGTTATTAATTTTTAAAGTCGATAATTATCGGATTCTCGTTGGGATTCGATACAGTTCGTAAAAATGAGTTTTTTTGATTTAAACTTTTTCGATGCGTAGACGACCGTGGGCTACAGAACCCTATTGTTTGTGAGCGCGATCGAAAGTTTGGAAGTAATTTTTTTGATTTTTTTAAAGTTGAAAATTGATCAAAAATGGTACCTCTTGGATCGCTAATAAGTCGAATTGGGTGCATCCGATCAACATTCGGTTTTGATAATCGTTTAGGCCATCTCAAAAACTACCTTTTTCCAATATATCGTTCTATACCTAACTGGAATGGAAATGATCAAAAATTGTAAGAAACTGGAAGGCGTGATTTTTCGCAGTTTTTATTTTTTTTCGTACGGAAAACGACTTTTGATCGAAACGTTGTATACTTTAGCGGATAGAGCTCTTCAAATTGTATTTTAGAGATATTTTTCGTTTATTTATCTTTAATACGGAAAAAACGACAGCCTATGAATTTTTTCCAGTAATTTCTGTTGGCGTCGCACTGGTTTGTTAAATACTTCTGCAAGTGTCTATAAATATAACTTTTTGAATTTTTTCTTGGTCCACCATATCAACCGATAAACAAGCTTAAGTTTGCATAGTAAACGCGCTCTGAAAAAACATCATTTGTGGCTCAAAAAAATTAATTTATGATTTATCAAGAGATATTTTTATCCGACGTTTTACTATATCGACTAGCTTATTCAATTTTTAACAAAACCGTTTTATTTTTTCCCAAAAGACGCGCTGATTTAGTCTCAACACCTCTACATATCCAAACTTATAAAAATATATTCGTAAGTTTAAGAAAAATCGAGTTTTTGAGTGCGGAAACAAGCAAAATTTGCAAATTCTAATACCATTTAATTTTGACTAGAGTGCTTTAACTGCTTTGGTTAATGTAAGTAAATTAATTCTAAAAAACCGGCTGTCAAAAATGGCGAAAAATTGGTGTTTTGAGCTTGACTTGCTAGACTAATAAGAACATTTCCAAATTTTAAATCGGATGGAATATCTACCTTGAACCTTCTTCTAATTTTATTGACCAAAATATTTGCCCAAAATGTTTCAGAAATAGTTGTAATCTCGATTTTAAAGATGACGTTCCGACATTGAAAATGCATCGCCACGTGGTGGGAGGCTGTTCGATATTTCGATATTCGCGAATTTTTTTCTCGGAAACGGTTAGAGCAAAACGATAAAAAATTTCTGGACGTAGAGAGGAATAGTAGGGGCACGTTCTGGGAACAATTTCTAATATACAGGGTGTACCGGAAAAAAGTTATTTAAGTCAAAGTTGAAAAATATGTTTTTTTTTCGTTGTAGCGCGATACAGATGGCAAAAATCATTTTAATCGATTTAAACTTTTTTGGCATGTAGACGACGTTGGGCTACAAAACACCGTTATTTGCGAACGCGATCAAAAGTTGGGAAGTCAATTTTTTGATTTTTTTAAAATCAATGTAGGGTCATGTTGGATCGTTAATAAATCGAATTGGGTGCGTCTAACACACTTTTGGTTTAGAGATTAGTTTAGGTCATCTCAAATACTACTTTTTTCAATTATATTGTTCTATACCTACCGGTAATATAAAGGGTGCAAATTATAAAAAAGTAAGAATTACTATCTTACGTTTTAATCCTAAATTGAAAATTAACTGTCAAAATGACAGCTGTCGTATAGAACTATGTTATTTAGGAACTGAAAAATTTTTCAATCTTGGAATCTTACAGCGACAATCCTTGGTACGAAAAAAATCAACTAGGTTTGTGAAGAAACTAAATTTATTTTTTATCATGAATTGAAATGTTTCAAAATTAGAGGTTGCTAACAAATGGTTTTGTCAAAAGTATAAAATGAAACGAACGAACTCCAACAGTGCCGTGCCCAAAGGGCTCGGCACAATAAAATTTTCACCAATTTATCAGCTATCTATGTAAGAATAGTTAATATCATATATTTTAGTAACGAAAAGTCGTAGCGAATCGAGCGAGACGGCATTGGAAATAGGACGTCGACCACTATACGATGCCGTCTCCAAAAACGACCTATCTATACGAGAAACCGGAAATTTTGCACCCGTTTTTTTATTTTTTTATTTTTGTCAGTTGTTATAATGACAATTTGGCGATATGTTTCTCCTTCACGTTCCGCAGGAAGGTGAGGTATAAAAAGCAATAGTAAATTAAAAAAAAGTACAAGAAAATTATTTTTTTAGTACTAATATTAGATGCACTCTCGGCTGACGATTAGCGATATGTACCCAGTCTAGTATTATATACGGCGGCTACATTTAAAATAAGTTGTCGTCGTCAGTTTCGACATTTTCACATTTGCGATTTCTTTTCTTGGAAACTGTAAGAGTGGGACGATTGAAACTTTTTCAGTTTAGAGAGGAATAGTGGGGGTACAATGTGTAAAAATTTTGAATATACAGGGTGTACGGGAAAAAAGTTATTAATTTTTAAAGTTGATAATTATCGGAGTCTCGTTGTCATTCGTTACAGGCCACAAAAATTAGTTTTTTCGATTTAAACTTTTTCGACGCGTAGACGACCGTAGGCTACAGACCCCTATTGTTTGTGAGCGCGATCGAAAGTTTGGAAATAATTTTTTAAATTTTTTCAAAGTTAAATATGGGACTAAACAGGTACCTATTGAATCGTTAATAAGTCGAATTGGGTCCATCCGATCGACATTCGGTTTGGATAATCCTTTAGGCAATTATTAAAGGTTGCTAACAAATGGTTTTGTAAAAAGTATGAAATAAAATAAACGAATTGGAACAGTGCCGTGCCGGAAGGGCTCGGCAAAATAAGCTTTTAAACTAATTTATCAGCTATCAATGTAAGAATAGTTTCTTTACTTATGTTTAAATCGATTGAACACATATTTTTATAGAACAAACTTGGAAAGTATATTCCACATTGATACGTTTGCTGTGCAATTTTAAAAAAAGCCGGTGCTGATGGGTTCAATGTTAATATCAATATCATAATATTAAATATCATATATTTTCGTAACGAAAAGTCGTAGCGAATCGAGCGAGACGGAATTGGAAACGGGACATCAAGCACTATACGATGCCGTCTTCAAAAACTACCTATCTATACAAGAAAATGGAAATTTTGCACCCGTTATTTTTATTTTTAGTTTTTGTCAGTTGTTATAATGACAATTTGGCGATATGTTTCCCCTTCACGTTCCGCAGGAAGGTGAGGCAAAAAAAGCAACAATGTATATAACTAATAAGTAGCATCTTTATGAGATCTTCACTTTGGGTTCTTAGAAATTTTTTGTAGGTCTTATAGTTTTTGAGATATGGAATTAAAAGTGGTTTTCATGTATTTGCCAATATCTCGAAACTGATAGAACTTAGATAGAAACTCTTTAAATAAAAAAGTTGCCTTTTTCTATTGTCCAGATAAAACGTTATATTAACTTTTGTTCCAAAGGCCGTAATAAGGGACGTATTGAGGAAACTGTGAAAACCGATCAAAAAATCCGAGTTTTCTGTTTTTTTTTTAAAAATTCATAGAATTGTTATTTATCATATTTTCTTCGCTATTTTCGGGTTTTACGTTATTTTTGATGGAAATGTACCGAAAAATTGACTTATTTGCGAATTTTAAATTTTGGCATTTTTTCCATGTATATGCTCAGGAAAATGCTATGAAATCCATAAAAGACCATTTTCCACGGAAACTGAAAGAGATACGGTAATTTCTGTTGGCGTTGCACTGGCTTGCTTAAATAATTCTGCAAGTGTCTATAATATATAACATTTTGAATTTTTTCTTGATCCACCATATCGACGGATAAACAAGCTTTAGTTTGCATAGTAAGCGCACCCTGGAAAATCATATTTTGTGGCTCAAAAAAATTAATTTATAATGTTTTTATAGGTTTCTTCACCAGACGTTTTACTATATCGACTGTAACTAATTTAATTTTTAACAAAAACGTTTTATTTTTCTCTAAAAACACGCGTTGATTTCTTCTTAATAACTCTACATATCCAAACTTATCAAAATATATTCGCAAATTTGAGAAAAGTCGCTTTTTTGGGTGCGGAAACAGGCACAATTTACAAATTCTAACACCATTCTCTTTTAACGAGAGTGCCTTGATATTGATGTAAATTATATTTCTAAAAATCCGGCTGTCAAAAATGGCAAAAAATGGGTGTTTTGAGATTGACTTGCTAGTCTTATAAGAACATTTCCTGATTTTAAATTGGATGGAATATCTACCTTGAACCTTCTTCTAATTTTATTGACCAAAATATTTGCCCAAAATGTTTTAGAAATAGTTATAATCTCGATTTTAAAGATGGCGTTCCGACATTGATAATCCGTCGCCACGTGGTAGGAGGTTGTTCGACATTTCGATATTCGCGAATTTTGAAAGAGATACGGCAATAATGTATATAACTAATAAGTAGCATCCTTAAGAGATCTTTACTTTAAGTTCTTAGAAATTTTTTGTAAGTCTTATAGTTTTTGAGATATGGAATTAAAAGTGGTTTTCATGTATTTGCCAATATCTCGAAACTGATAGAACTTAGATAAAAACTCTTCAAATAAAAAAGTTGCCTTTTTCTATGGTCCAGATAAAAGGTTATATTGATTTCTATTCTAAAAGCGATAATAAGGGACGTATTGGCTCGGCACAATAATATTTCTACAAATTTATTAGCTGATAATTGATAGCTTCCATGTAAGAATAATTTTTTGCTTATGTTTTAATCGATTGAATACTTACATATTTTTATAGAGCAAATATGGAAAGTATATCCCACATTGCACAAAGGTGTGCGAGTTTAAAGAGCACCTATACGGCGCCGTCTCAGAAAACTACCTATCTATACGAGAAAACGGAAATTTTGCACCATTGTGTAGTTTTGGTCAGTTGTTATAATGACAATTTGGCGATATGTTTTCCCTTCACGTTCCGCAGGAAGGTGAGGCAAAAAAAGCAATAGTAAATAGAAACTAGACTGGGTACATATCGCTAATCGTCAGCCGAGAGTGCATCTAATATTAGTACTAAAAAAATAATTTTCTTTTCCTTTTCTCTATTTACTATTGCTTTTTATACCTCACCTTCCTGCGGAACGTGAAGGAGAAACATATCGCCAAATTGTCATTATAACAACTGACAAAAACTAAAAAAAAAAAAACAGGTGCAAAATTTCCGGTTTCTTGTATAGATAGGTAGTTTTTGGAGACGGCATCGTATTGTGGTCGACGTCCAATTTCCAATGCCGTCTCGCTCGATTCGCTACGACTTTTCGTTACTGAAATATATGATATTAACTATTCTTACATAGAAAGCTGATAAATTGGTGAAAATTTTATTGTGCCGAGCCCTTTGGGCACGGCACTGTTGGAGTTCATTCGTTTCATTTTATACTTTTGACAAAACCATTTGTTAGCAACCTCTAATTTTGAAACATTTCAATTCGTGTTAAAAAATAAATTTAGTTTCTTCACAAACCTAGTTGATTTTTTTCGTACCGAGGATTGCCGCTGTAAGAATCCAAAATTTAAAAGACTTTCAGTACCTACCTACCTAAATAACGAAATATTAAAAAAATAAAATGACGCGCCTGGAATTGAACCCGGGATCATCGTGACCAAAAGTAGTAATCTAATATATACCACTAGGCCACCGACCACTTTAAAAACAATATAGAATATTATTGCCTTATTAAAGATAAAGAAACCAAAAAATACTTTTTATTGTAGTTTTTTTTATGATCCAAAGTAGTATTTGAGATGACCTAAACGAATATCCAAATCAAAAATATGTGGGACGCACCCAATTCGATTTATTAACGATCCAACATGTCCCTACATTGATTTAAAAAAAATCAAAAAATTGACTTCCCAACATCCGATTACGTTGGTAAACAATAGGCTTCTGTAGCCGACGGTCGTCTACGCGTCGAAAAAATTTAAATCGAGAAAACTTATTTTTACGACCTGTATCGAATTTCAACGAGAAACCGATATTTTTTGACTTTGGGGTTTAACAACTTTTTTTCGGCATACCCTGTATATTCGAAATTTTCACACAACGTACCCCCACTATTCCTCTCTAAACCCAAAAAGTTTCAATCGTCCCACTCTAACCGTTTCCGAGAAAAAAAATCGCAAATGTGAAAATGTCTTACATAGACGAAATTGTTCAAGAGCCGATCGGGGTTTTCGAGATTCCGCGCGGAAGAGACGTATATAATACTAGACTGGGTACATATCGCTAATCGTCAGCCGAGAGTGCATCTAATATTAGTACTAAAAAAAAATTTACAATAAAAAAATACTTTTCTTTTCTTTCTCTCTATTTACTATTGCTTTTTTTGCCTCACCTTCCTGCGGAACGTGAAGGAGAAACATATCGCCAAATTGTCATTATAACAACTGACCAAAACCAGAAAATGGTGCAAAATTTCCATTTTTTCGTATAGATAGGTAGTTTTTGGAGACGGCATCGTATAGTGGCCGACGTCCTATTTCCAATGCCGTTTCGCTCGATTCGCTACGACCTTTCGTTGCGGAAATATATAATATTTAATATTATGATATTGACATTTATAGGTGCTTTTTAAACTCACACACCTTTGTGCAATGTGGGATATACGTTCCATATTTCATTATCATAATCACATTATCAGCTAATAAATTTGTGGAAATATTATTGTGCCGAGCCCTTCGGGCACGGCACTGTTTAAGTTCGTTCGTTTTATTTTATTCTTTTCACAAAACCATTTGTTAGCAAGCCCTAATTGTAAAGAATTTCGATTCGCGATAAAAAAAATTTGTGGTTTCTTCACAACCCAGGTGGCAATAAAAACATATGTGTAATTTTTCACTACCCAAGTTCGTTTTTTTCGTACTGAGGATTGACGCTGTAAGAATCTGAAATTCAAAAATTTTCAGTACGTAAATAACAAAGTTCTATACGACAGCTGTTATTTTGACAGGTAAATGTCAAGTTTATTTTAAGCGTTTCATGTATCTAGGATTATAGCTGTAAGATCCCAAAATTTAAAAAATTTTCAGTACCTAAATAACAAAGTTGAATACAACAGCTGTCAAATTTTGACAGGTAAGTGTCAATTTTTTTAACCCTTTTCTTGTATCTAGGATTACAGCTGTAAGAATCCTAAATAAAAAAATTTTTGAATTCCTAAATGACAAAGTTTTATAGGACAGCTGTCATTTTGACAGGTAAATGTAATTTTTTTTAAAGCTTTTCTTGTATCTAGCATTATAGATGTAAAAATCTTAAATTAAAAAAAAAATTTAGTACCTAAATAACAAAGTTTTATACGACAGCTGTCAAATTTTGAAAGGTAATTGTCAATTATTTTTTGGCTTTTTCGTAGCGAGGGTTATAGCTGTAATAATCCTAAATTAAAAAAATTTTCAGTACCAAAATAACAAAGTTCTATACGACAGCTGTCAAATTATGACAGGCGGGTGTAAATTTTTTTAATCTTTTTTCATATAGAGGATTATAGCTGTACAAATCCAAAATTTAAAAATTTTTCAGTGATTAAATAACAAAGTTCCATACGACAGCTGTCAAATTTTGACAGGTAAGTGTCAATTTTTTTAAAGTTTTTTCGTAACGAGGATTATAGCTGTAAGAATCCCAAATTGAAAAAATTTTCAGTACCTAAATAGCAAAGTTCTATACGATAGCTGTCAAATTTTGACAGTAAAGTGTCAATTTTTTTTTAGCTTTTTCATAGCGAGAGTTATAACTGTAAGAGTCCGAGATTATAAAATTATCAGGTCCCTAAATAACAAAGTTCTATACGATAGCTGTCAAATTTTGACAGGTAAGTGTCAATTTTTTTTTTATTTTTTGTAACGAGGGTTATAGTTGTAAGAGTCCTAAATTTAAAAATTTGTCAGTACCTAAATAACACAGTTTTATACGATAGCTGTCAAATTTTGACAGGTAAGTGTCAATTTTTTTTTAGATTTTTTGTAACGAGGGTTATAGCTGTAAGAATCCTAAATTAAAAAATTTCTCAGTTCCTAAATAACAAAGTTCTATACGACAGCTGTCATTTTGACAGGTAAATATCAAGTTTTTTTAAAGCTTTTCTTGTATCTAGGATTATAGCTGTAAGAATCCGAAATTTAAAAAAATTTCAGTACCTAAATAACAAAGTTCTTTACTACAGCTGTCAGATTTTGACAGGTAAGTGTAATTTTTTTTTAGCTTTTTCGTATAGATTATTATAGCTGTAAGAATCCAAAATTTAAAAAATTTTCAGTACGTAAATAACGACATTAAAAAAAAAATGTAAAAAAAAAGAAAAAAAAACACTGGGGTTTGAACCCTCGACCTTCGTCTTCAAAATCAACAGTCTTTAGTAATACGCCACCGAAGCTTACAGATTGATTTGTGGTAAATAGGATATTAATGACGTATTCGATATTACATAGAACGTTGAGTATTGAAGATACACACAAATAATACACTTTTTTCAATTATTTTTGGTCAACCGCAAAGAAAAAGGTCCAAGACAGGTGTTTCATACATTAAATACTCCCCAAATATTATAAAAAATATAAAAATTGAAGTTAATATGCCTCCTGCAAGCCATTTTTATTATTACAAGTACGGGATAAATGCGATATTTTCCCCCTTATTTTTGGTCAAACGAAAAAGATAAAGGTTCAAGGTAGGTATTTCCCACAAAAGACGTAGTCTAAATGGTCTTATTCCTCTAAAAAATCAATTTGGAAATCGCATTTTTCACCTATTTTTGACAGATGGTATAAAAGTTAAAGTTCAGGAAAACGCACGTGGTAAAACCATGGCCAACTTTTTCTAAATCGAATGGTGTTAGAATTTGAAAATTGTGACTGTTTCCGCACCCAAAAAAGCAACTTTGCTCAAATTTGCGAATATATTTTGATAAGTTTGGACATGCAGGAATATTGAGAAGTAATCAGCGCATATTTTGAGAAAAAAATAAAACGGTTTTGTTAAAAATTGAATAAGCTACAGTCGATATAGTAAAACCTCTGGTGAAGGAACCTATAAAAAAATCATAAATTAATTTTTTTGAGCCACAAAATATGTTTTCCCAAAGATCGCTTATAATACAAATTAAAGCTTCTTTATCCGTTGATATAGTGTACCAAGAAAAAATTCAAAATGTTATATATTATAGACACTTGCAGAATTATTTAAGCAAACCAGTGCAACGCCAACAGAAATTACGGGAAAAAGTTCATAAGCTGCCGTTTTTTCCGTATTAAAGATAAAAAAACGAAAAAATATCTCTTAAATACAATTTGACGGCTCTATCCGCTAAAGTATACAACGTTTCAATCAAAAGTCGTTTTCCGTACGAAAAAAAATAAACGGAATAAAAACGGAGAAAAAAATCACGCCTTACACTGTGGTTTTCAGTTTCTTACCATTTTCGGCAATTTCCATTCCAGTTAGGTATAGAACGTTATATTGGAAAAAGGTAGATTTTGAGATGGCCTAACCGATTATCCAAACCGCATGTCGATTGGATGCACCCAATTCGACTTATTAGCGATCCAAGAGGTACCATTTTCGACCAAATTTTGACTTTGAAAAATTCAAAAAAATTACTTCCAAACTTTCGATCGCGCTCACAAACAATAGGGTTCTGTAGCCCACGGTCGTCTACGCGTCGAAAAAGTTTAAATCGAAAAAACTAATTTTTGTGGCCTGTATCGAATTTCAACGAAAATCCGATATTTTTCGACTTTAAAAATTAATAACTTTTTTCCCGTACACCCTGTATATTCGAAATTTTTACACAACGTACCCCCACTATTCCTCTCTAAACCCAAAAAGTTTCAATCGTCCCACTCTAACCGTTTCTGAGAAAAAAAATCGCAAATGTGAAAATGTCGAAAAAGACGGCGACAACATACATACATTTTTTTCACCGAAGCGCCTATATAGGCGGAGTATCAAGAGCAGTCAGGATTGTCGTGATTTCGCGCCGAAGCGCCGTATAACATATCGCGTGTTTGCGCGATATGTAAAAAAGAAAAGAAAAGTATTTTTTTATTGTAAATTTTTGTAAATCTTTTTAGTACTAATATTAGATGCACTTTCGGCTGACGATTAGCGATATGTACCCAGTCTAGTATTATATACGTCTCTTCCGCGCGGAATCTCGAAAACCCCGATCGGCTCTTGAACAATTTCGTCTATGTAAGACATTTTCACATTTGCGATTTCTTTTCTCGGAAACGGTAAGAGTGGGACGATTGAAACTTTTTCAGTTTAGAGAGGAATAGTGGGGGTACAATGTGTAAAAATTTTGAATATACAGGGTGTACGGGAAAAAAGTTATTAATTTTTAAAGTTGATAATTATCGGAGTCTCGTTGTCATTCGGTACAGGCCACAAAAATTAGTTTTTTCGATTTAAATTTTTTCGACGCGTAGACGACCGTAGGCTACAGACCCCTATTGTTTGTGAGCGCGATCGAAAGTTTGGAAATAATTTTTTAAATTTTTTCAAAGTTAAATATGGGACTAAACAGGTACATATTGAATCGTTAATAAGTCGAATTGGGTCCAACCGATCGACATTCGGTTTGGATAATCCTTTAGGCAATTATTAAAGGTTGCTAACAAATGGTTTTGTAAAAAGTATGAAATAAAATAAACGAATTGGAACAGTGCTGTGCCGGAAGGGCTCGGCAAAATAAGCTTTTGAACTAATTTATCAGCTATCAATGTAAGAATAGTTTCTTTACTTATGTTTAAATTGATTGAATACATATTTTTATAGGACACACTTGGAAATTATATTCCACGTTGATACGTTTGCTGTGCGATTTTAAAAAAAGCCGGTGCTGATGGGTTCAATGTTAATATCAATATCATAATATTAAATATCATATATTTCCGTAACGACAAGTCGTAGCGAATCGAGCGAGACGGCATTGGAAACGGGACATCGAGCAGTATACGATGCCGTCTTCAAAGACTACCTATCTATACAAGAAAACGGAAATTTTGCACCCGTTATTTTTATTTTTTAGTTTTTGTCAGTTGTTATAATGACAATTTGGCGATATGTTTCCCCTTCACGTTCCGCAGGAAGGTGAGGCAAAAAAAGCAACAATGTATATAACTAATAAGTAGCATCTTTATGAGATCTTCACTTTAAGTTCTTAGAAATTTTTTGTAGGTCTTATAGTTTTTGAGATATGGAATTAAAAGTGGTTTTCATGTATTTGCCAATATCTCGAAACTGATAGAACTTAGATAGAAACTCTTTAAATAAAAAAGTTGCCTTTTTCTATTGTCCAGATAAAACGTTATATTAACTTTTGTTCCAAAGGCCGTAATAAGGGACGTATTGAGGAAACTGTGAAAACCGACCAATAAATCCGAGTTTTCTGGATTTTTTTTTTTAATTCATAGAATTGTTATTTATCATATTTTCTTCGCTATTTTCGGGTTTTACGTTATTTTTGATGAAAATGTACCGAAAAATTGACTTATTTGCGAATTTTAAATTTTGGCATTTTTTCCATGTATATGCTCAGGAAAATGCTATGAAATCCATGAATCCTCCATTTTCCTCGGAAACTGAAAGAGATACGGCAACAATGTATATAACTAATAAGTAGCATCCTTAAGAGATCTTTACTTTAAGTTCTTAGAAATTTTTTGTAGGTCTTATAGTTTTTGAGATATGGAATTAAAAGTGGTTTTCATATATTAGCCAATATCTCGAAACTGATAAAGCTTAGATAGAACCTCTTTAAATAAAAAAGTTGCCTTTTTCTATGGTCCAGATAAAAGGTTATATTGCTTTCTATTCTAAAAGCGATAATAAGGGACGTATTGGCTCGGCACAATAATATTTCTACAAATTTATTAGCTGATAATTGATAGCTTCCATGTAAGAATAATTTTTTGCTTATGTTTTAATCGATTGAATACTTACATATTTTTATAGAGCAAATATGGAAAGTATATCCCACATTGCACAAAGGTGTGCGAGTTTAAAGAGCACCTATACGGCGCCGTCTCAGAAAACTACCTATCTATACGAGAAAACGGAAATTTTGCACCATTGTGTAGTTTTGGTCAGTTGTTATAATGACAATTTGGCGATATGTTTTCCCTTCACGTTCCGCAGGAAGGTGAGGCAAAAAAAGCAATAGTAAATAGAAAAAAAGAAAAGAAAAGTATTTTTTTATTGTAAATTTTTGTAAATCTTTTTAGTACTAATATTAGATGCACTCTCGGCTGACGATTAGCGATATGTACCCAGTCTAGTATTATATACGGCGGCTACATTTAAAATAAGTTGTAGTCGTCAGTTTCGACATTTTCACATTTGCGATTTCTTTTCTCGGAAACGGTAAGAGTGGGACGATTGAAACTTTTTCAGTTTAGAGAGGAATAGTGGAGGTACGTTGTGTGAAAATTTCGAATATACAGGGTGTGCCGGAAAAAAGTTATTAATTTTTAAAATCGATAATTATCGGATTCTCGTTGGGATTCGATACAGTTCGTAAAAATTAGTTTTTTTGATTTAAACTTTTTCGACGCGTAGACGACCGTGGGCTACAGAACCCTATTGTTTGTGAGCGCGATCGAAAGTTTGGAAGTAATTTTTTTGATTTTTTTAAAGTTGAAAATTGGTCAAAAATGGTACCTCTTGGATCGCTAATAAGTCGAATTGGGTGCATCCGATCAACATTCGGTTTTGATAATCGTTTAGGCCATCTCAAAAACTACCTTTTTCCAATATATCGTTCTATACCTAACTGGAATGGAAATGATCAAAAATTGTAAGAAACTGGAAACCACAGAGTAAGGCGTGATTTTTTCGCAGTTTTTATTTTCTTTCATACGAAAAACGAATTTTGATCGAAACGTTTAGTGGATATAGCTCTTCAAATTGTATTTTAGAGATATTTTTCGTTTCTTTATCTTTAATACGGAAAAAAGGCAGCCTATGAATTTTTTCCAGTAATTTCTGTTGGCGTCGCACTGGTTTGCTTAAATACTTCTGCAAGTGTCTATAAATATAACTTTTTGAATTTTTTCTTGATCCACCATATCGACCGATAAACAAGCTTTAGTTTGCATAGTAAACGCGCTCTGAGAAAACATCATTTGTGGCTCAAAAAAATTAATTTATGATTTATCAAGAGATATTTTTATCCATCGTTTTACTATATCGACTAGCTTATTCAATTTTTAACAAAACCGTTTTATTTTTTCCCAAAAGACGCGCTGATTTATTCTCAACACCTCTACATATCCAAACTTATTAAAATATATTCGTAAGTTTAAGAAAAATCAAGTTTTTGAGTGCGGAAACAAGCAACATTTGCAAATTCTAATACTATTCAATTTTGACTAGAGTGCTTTGACTGCGTTGGTTAATGTAAGTAAATTAATTCTAAAAAACCGACTGTCAAAAATGGAGAAAAATTGGTGTTTTGAGCTTGACTTGCTAGACTAATAAGAAAATTTCCAGATTTTAAATCGGATGGAAAATCTACCTTGAACCTTCTTCTAATTTTATTGACCAAAATATTTGCCCAAAATGTTACAGAAATAGTTGAAATCTCGATTTTAAAGATGACGTTCAGACATTGAAAATGCATCGCCACGTGGTGGGACTGGTGGGAGGCTGTTCGATATTGTGATATTCGCGAATTTTTTTCACGGAAACGGTTAGAGCAAAACGATTAACATTTTCTGGATGTAGAGAGGAATAGTAGGGGCACGTTCTGGAAACAATTTTCAATATACCGGATGTACCGGAAAAAAGTTATTAAAGTCAAAGTTGAAAAATATGTTTTTTTTTCGTTGTAGCGGTGGCAAAAATCATTTTAATCGATTTAAACTTTTTTGGCATGTAGACGACGTTAGGCTACAAAACACTGTTGTTTGCGAACGCGATCGAAAGTTGGGAAGTCAATTTTTTGATTTTTTTAACATCAATGTAGGGTCATGTTGGATCGTTAATAAATCGAATTGGGTGCGTCTAACACACTTTTGGTTTAGAGATTAGTTTAGGTCATCTCAAATACTACTTTTTTCAAATATATTGTTCTATACCTACCGGTAATATAAAGGGTGCAAATTATAAAAAAGTAAGAATTACTATTTAAGCCACGATTCTTTTACGGTTATCATTGTTTTTCGTACAAAAAACAACTTTTGATCGAAATGTTATATATAGTATTTGTAGAATTATACCGTTTTAATCCTAAATTGAAAATTAACTGTCAAAATGACAGCTGTCGTATAGAACTTTGTTATTTAGGAACTGAAAAATTCTTCAATTTTGGAATCTTACAGCGACAATCCTTGGTACGAAAAAAATCAACTAGGTTTGTGAAGAAACTAAATTTATTTTTTATCATGAATTGAAATGTTTCAAAATTAGAGGTTGCTAACAAATGGTTTTGTCAAAAGTATAAAATGAAACGAACGAACTCCAACAGTGCCGTGCCCAAAGGGCTCGGCACAATAAAATTTTCACCAATTTATCAGCTATCTATGTAAGAATAGTTAATATCATATATTTCAGTAACGAAAAGTCGTAGCGAATCGAGCGAGACGGCATTGGAAATAGGACGTCGACCACTATACGATGCCGTCTCCAAAAACGACCTATCTAAACGAGAAACCGGAAATTTTGCACCCGTTTTTTTGTTTTTTAATTTTTGTCAGTTGTTATAATGACAATTTGGCGATATGTTTCTCCTTCACGTTCCGCAGGAAGGTGAGGTATAAAAAGCAATAGTAAATAGAGAAAAGGATAAGAAAATTATTTTTTTAGTACTAATATTAGATGCACTCTCGGCTGACGATTAGCGATATGTACCCAGTCTAGTATTATATACGGCGGCTACATTTAAAATAAGTTGTTCGTCGTCAGTTTCGACATTTTCACATTTGCTATTTCTTTTCTCGGAAACGGTAAAATTGGGACGATTGAAACTTTTTCAGTTTAGAGAGGAATAGTGGGGGTACAATGTGTAAAAATTTTGAATATACAGGGTGTACGGGAAAAAAGTTATTAATTTTTAAAGTCGATAATTATCGGAGTCTCGTTGTCATTCGTTACAGGCCACAAAAATTAGTTTTTTCGATTTAAACTTTTTTGACGCGTAGACGACCGTAGGCTACAGACCCCTATTGTTTGTGAGCGCGATCGAAAGTTTGGAAATAATTTTTTAAATTTTTTCAAAGTTAAATATGGGACTAAACAGGTACCTATTGAATCGTTAATAAGTCGAATTGGGTCCATCCGATCGCCATTTGGTTTGGATAATCATTTAGGCAATTATTAAAGGTTGCTAACAAATGGTTTCGTAAAAAGTATGAAATAAAATAAACGAATTGGAACAGTGCCGTGCCGGAAGGGCTCGGCAAAATAAGCTTTTAAACTAATTTATCAGCTATCAATGTAAGAATAGTTTCTTTACTTATGTTTAAATTGATTGAATACATATTTTTATAGGACAAACTTGGAAAGTATATTCCCCATTGATACGTTTGCTGTGCAATTTTAAAAAAAGCTGGTGCTGATGGGTTCAATGTTAATATCAATATCATAATATTAAATATCATATATTTCCGTAACGAAAAGTCGTAGCGGATCGAGCGAGACGGCATTGGAAGCGGGACATCGAGCACTATACGATGCCGTCTTCAAAAACTACCTATCTATACAAGAAAACGGAAATTTTGCACCCGTTATTTTTGTTTTTTAGTTTTTGTCAGTTGTTATAATGACAATTTGGCGATATGTTTCCCCTTCACGTTCCGCAGGAAGGTGAGGCAAAAAAAGCAATAGAAAACATAGAAAAAAGAAACTAAGAAAAATACTTTTTAAATACAAATTTTTAGTACTAATAATAGATGCACTCTCGGCTGACGATTAGCGATATGTACCCAGTCTAGTTAACATATCGCTTTCCGCGATATGTTATTCGTCGCCTTCACGCGGAATCACGGCAACCCCGACTGCTTCCCGAAAATTTTGCACTATATCGTCTGCTTCATTTGAAATATGTGCGTATGTTGTCCGTGTCGGCGGCGTCGTCAGTTTCGACATTTTCACATTTGCGATTTTTTTTCTCGGAAACGGTTAATGTGGGACAATTGAAACTTTTTGGGTTTACAAAGGAATAGTGGGGGTACGTTGTGTAAAAATTTCGAATATACAGAGTGTGCCGGAAAAAAGTTATTAATTTTTAAAGTCGAGAAATATCGGGATCTCGTTGGCATTCAATACAGGCCACAAAAATTAGTTTTTTCGATTTAAACTTTTTCGACGCGTAGACGACCGTGGGCTACAGAACCCTATTGTTTGTGAGCGCGATCGAAAGTTTGGAAGTAATTTTTTTGATTTTTTCAAAGTCAAAATTTGGTCGAAAATGGTACCTCTTGGATCGCTAATAAGTCGAATTGGGTGCATCCAATCGTCATGCGGTTTGGATAATCGGTTAGGCCATCTCAAAATCTACCTTTTTCCAATATATCGTTCTATACCTAACTGGAATGGAAATTGCCGAAAATGGTAAGAAACTGGAAACCACAGTGTAAGGCGTGATTTTTTTCTCCGTTTTTATTCCGTTTATTTTTTTTCGTACGGAAAACGACTTTTGATTGAAACGTTGTATACTTTAGCGGATAGAGCCGTCAAATTGTATTTAAGAGATATTTTTTCCTTTTTTTATCTTTAATACGGAAAAAACGGCAGCTTATAAACTTTTTCCCGTAATTTCTGTTGGCGTTGCACTGGTTTGCTTAAATAATTCTGCAAGTGTCTATAATATATAACATTTTGAATTTTTTCTTGGTACACTATATCAACGGATAAAGAAGCTTTAATTTGTATTATAAGCGATCTTTGGGAAAACATATTTTGTGGCTCAAAAAAATTAGTTTATGATTTTTTTATAGGTTCCTTCACCAGAGGTTTTACTATATCGACTGTAGCTTATTCAATTTTTAACAAAACCGTTTTATTTTTTTCTCAAAATATGCGCTGATTACTTCTCAATATTCCTGCATGTCCAAACTTATCAAAATATATTCGCAAATTTGAGCAAAGTAGCTTTTTTGGGTGCGGAAACAGGCACAATTTTCAAATTCTAACACCATTCGATTTAGAAAAAGTTGGCCATGGTTTTAACCACGTGCGTTTTCCTGAACTTTAACTTTTATACCATCTGTCAAAAATAGATGAAAAATGCGATTTCCAAATTGATTTTTTTGAGGAATTAGACCATTTAGACTACGTCTTTTATGGGAAATACCTACCTTGAACCTTTATCTTTTTCGTTTGACCAAAAATAAGGGGGAAAATATCGCATTTATCCCGTACTTGTAATAATAAAAATGGCTTGCAGGAGGCATATTACCTTCAATTTTTATAGTTTTTATAATATTTGGAGAGAATTTAATGTATGAAACACCTGTCTTGCACCTTTTTCTTTGTGGTTGACCAAAAATAATTAAAAAAAGTGTATTATTTGTGTGTATCTTTAATACTCAACGTTCTATGTAATATCGAATACGTCATTAATATCCTATTTACCACAAATCACTCTCTAAGCTTCGGTAGCGTAGTAGTAGAGGCTGTTGATTTTGGAGACGAAGGTCGTGGGTTCAAACCCCAGTGTTTTTTTTTTCTTTTTTTTTAAATTTTTTTTTTAATGTCGTTATTTAGGTACGGAAAATTTTTTAAATTTTGGATTCTTACAGCTATAATAATCTATACGAAAAAGCTAAAAAAAAATTACACTTACCTGTCAAAATCTGACAGCTGTAGTAAAGAACTTTGTTATTTAGGTACTGAAATTTTTTTTAATTTCGGATTCTTACAGCTATAATCCTAGATACAAGAAAACCTTAAAAAAAACTTGATATTTACCTGTCAAAATGACAGCTGTCGTATAGAACTTTGTTATTTAGGAACTGAGAAATTTTTTAATTTAGTATTCTTACAGCTATAACCCTCGTTACAAAAAATCTAAAAAAAAAATTGACACTTACCTGTCAAAATTTGACAGCTATCGTATAAAACTGTGTCATTTAGGTACTGACAAATTTTTAAATTTAGGATTCTTACAGCTATAACCCTCGTTACAAAAAATCTAAAAAAAAATTGACACTTACCTGTCAAAATTTGACAGCTATCGTATAGAACTTTGTTATTTAGGGACCTGATAATTTTATAATTTCGGACTCTTACAGCTATAACTCTCGCTACGAAAAAGCTAAAAAAAAATTGACACTTAACTGTCAAAATTTGACAGCTATCGTATAGAACTTTGTTATTTAGGTACTGAAAATTTTTTCAATTTGGGATTCTTACAGCTATAATCCTCGTTACGAAAAAACTTTTAAAAAATTGACACTTACCTGTCAAAATTTGACAGCTGTCGTATGGAACTTTGTTATTTAATCACTGAAAAATTTTTAAATTTCGGATTTGTACAGCTATAATCCTCTATATGAAAAAAGATTAAAAAAATTTACACCCGCCTGTCATAATTTGACAGCTGTCGTATAGAACTTTGTTATTTGGGTACTGAAAAATTTTTTAATTTAGGATTATTACAGCTTTAACCCTCGCTACGAAAAAAGTTTAAATAAATTGACACTTACCTGTCAAAATTTGACAGCTGTCGTATAAAAGTTTGTTATTTAGGTACTAAAAAATTTTTAATTTCGGATTCGTATAGCTACAATCCTCTATATGAAAAAAGCTTAAAAAAATTTACACCCGCCTGTCATAATTTGACAGCTGTAGTATAGAACTTTGTTATTTAGGTAGGTATTGATTTTTTTTTAATTTCAGATTCTTACAGCTATAACTCTCGCTACGAAAAAGCTAAAAAAAATTACACTTACCTGTCAAAATTTGACAGCTGTCGTAAAAAACTTTTTTATTTAGGTACCTGAAAATTTTTTAATTTCGAATTCTTACAGCTATAACCCTCGCTACGAAAAAGCTAAAAAAAATGACACTTACCTGTCAAAGTGACAGCTCTCGTATAATTAAACGAACGAACTAGAACAGTGCCGTGCCCGAAGGGCTCGGCACAATAATATTTCTATAAATTTATTAGCTGATAATTGATGGCTTCCATGTAAGAATAATTTTTTCCTTATGTTTTAATCGATTGAATACTTACATATTTTTATAGAGCAAATATGGAAAGTATATCCCACATTGCACAAAGGTGTGCGAGTTTAAAGAGCACCTATACGGCGCCGTCTCAGAAAACTACCTATCTATACGAGAAAACGGAAATTTTGCACCATTGTGTAGTTTTGGTCAGTTGTTATAATGACAATTTGGCGATATGTTTTCCCTTCACGTTTCGCAGGAAGGTGAGGTAAAAAAAGCAATAGTAAATAGAAAAAAAGAAAAGTATTTTCTTATTGTAAATTTTTGTAAATCTTTTTGGTACTAATATTAGATGCACTCTCGGCTGACGATTAGCGATATGTACCCAGTCTAGTTTAATTTTAGGACCAGTGTCTCTATCTCATCATCCTAACTGGCAAGATTCAAATCGCATCACTTTCCAAAATATTCTATAATTATTCTAAACTAATTTTGGGGGCAGTTTTTAAAGCTGTTACTGTTCAAACTATACTCACTTAGCTACAAGCTTAGCGCCCTCCACACTCTTAGTCTCCTGCACAATTTCCACAGCTACCTCTGGATTGTTTAAATATTCCAAATGCAGTCTTATCAAAGAATCATAGTCCTTGGCTTTTTCATACGCCTTAACGGCTTCGTCGTATCTTCCCTCTTTCTCTTTGGCTTTGGCGTATTGAAGATATATTTTGTTGGACGTCACGCAGGGCAGTAACTCGCCGATTTTGGTCCAGTTTTTAAGGATGATGTAATTTGACGCTGCTTTATCGTACTAAAATAATTCAAATATATCTGTAGGCGATAATATAAAGTCTACCCAAAGTATTGTTTAACCAGGGTTGTCATTGTTGCCAGGTCTACCGAATTTTCGTATCTACCGATTGAGATTGCTGAGAACCGTTTCGAAACATTTTCGATTCCAATATCAAAATTGTGTGGTGACACGTGTCCCGAATTCTATTACTTGGAACATTTTTAAACTGTTTGTTTCGAAAAATTTTACAAACCATAGTGTCGATATACGGGAATGAATATTTTCGAAACATTTTGGGATAAAATTGTGAAGTTGCGTTCCCAACTTGTAGCGACATATTTTCGTTTTAAGTGAATCGACAAATTGGTATTTTTCTGCTTCGAAATATTTACAAAACTATTTATTTTAAGGTTGAATTCTCAACGTCATTCAATCTATTGCCAACCTATAACCTATTTCGCGTTGATTTTTTGAGTTTATTATTTTATTAACTAACATTTAAAGAAAATCAATATCGTCGGTACATTATTTAGGTAGTATCTGATATATTACAAAAATATCAATTTATTTCATTGCTAATTTTGGGAGAATTGTATAGTGAAAGAGCAATGAGTGACAATGACATAATAATGTTAAAAAAAATCTTACCCGATATTTTTCGCTATACAATTCTCCTAAAATAAGTTATGAAATTATTTGATATTTATTAAATAAGTTCATTTTTTACTTATAGGATATCAAGTCGATACTGATTTTCTTTAAATTTTGTATAAAAGCTAAAAAACATAAATAAATCTACGCGAAATAGGTTATAGGTTGGCAAGCATGTTGATACTCCTACCTTAATAACTTGTGAAGAAAATAACTTTTTAAACTTTCAGCAACTCATACTCTGCTCGTCGATCGAAACAAATTATAATAACCTATAATTTTTAAGAAGGAAGACAGGACTTTAATATCTAGGTACCATCTATAATTGTAATTTTTCAATTGTTTTCAGTTTGGTTTTTTGAAGATATTTGTTTTTATTTGTTTTGAAATACCTTATCCACTATATTACATTAATTGCTGTATAGTTAAATTCACATAAAGTTTTAATGCCAAATGTCAAGAATTGTCATTGTCTAGTTACTTTAGATTTCACCAACTTACTAATTTTCTTATACAGCTGAGATTGGTCAGTGTTTTTTCTTTTTCTTTTCTGGAATTGTTCGGCCAACTCTTTTTATTTCTATCTCTTTTTAATCGTATAAAATAATACAAGATAGACATACTTTGTGTGCAGTACAATTATACTAATTAAATTTAGCCATTAGAAATTTATATTTTATGAGTTGCTGCAGTACTTGACAAGTATGACAGAAATGAAATGTCACAGCGTTAAAAGTTTATGTGAATTCAACTATAACTTATATCAAATATTTCTGCGGGTTCTTCTTGTTTTAATTTATGTAAGTCGATTTTACTTAACCTACATCTGTATCGCATTATTTTTGAAATTATTGAAATGGTAATTCTGTTTCGATAATCGATAAATCTACTAATTATAGTTACATAATATATGAAACATAATAGAAACCCAATACTAGAAATCGTATATCGACTCCATTATGAACCAGAATAACACCTCGCGTTCTAGAGGCCATTTGGCAAATGAATTTTTATCTTCTTAAAATTGGTTTTAATTAAATTCCTGTATCTTTTGAGAAGCCGAAAGGTTGTCACGTTATTTCTAGGTTGCTAGCTAATTTAATTTAGGAAAGAATTAGGTAAAATTTTGAAAATATTTTCAATTTAATTTTTTTGCGCATTAAAAATATAAAGCTAAATTACTAAATTGCACAATAAAATTAATTTGGTCAATAATTATTGTTGCTTCTCTCCTTCACGAACAAAGTGAAATAAATCACGATTTATAAAAAATATCATTGTGACAAATGCATTAGGGCGAAAATATTTTGTCTTCATATTGTTTTTCTTTTATTTCACAACCTGCGGGTTTTTCGAATTATTTGTTTCCTTATGGTGTCAGAAAAAAAGTGTTTATTTTGCCAAGTAACGAATTTTAAAAAATAATAAATAAATACGATCTTTTTATTTCACAGTAACAAAAAGATAACTTGTACCTCTTCATGGGCAATTTTTTTTATAGATTATTTTTAGTTGTGAGCATAAAAGAAGATTTTGTAAAATTTAACGTAAGTTTATTTGATTGAAGCCAAGAAAAAAGTAATTTTAAATCATTATTAATATCAATAGTAATTTACGTTACAAGTCCGGAAAATACTGTTTTTTTGGACGAGTCCTGGAAGTCTGCGAGTCCAAAAAAACTGTTTTCGTATGTGTTGCGTACACTATTTTTTCGGCAACCGTGTAGAATAACAAATCAATGAGACACATTTCTTTATTATATTTCTTTGTAGAACAAAATTTCGAACATTTTAATTCTTATTTGTATTAAATATTGAAATTCGAACAGAATATAGGTACTAACAGAAACATTCTAATTCTTATTTATATTAATATTGTATATATAGTGATTCTTCCCGGCCTAGTTCGGGAAGTACGTACTTCCCGGAATAGGCCGGAGAAATGCTACTTTCTCAAAGGAAAAGCGTCCGGGAAGTTGGTACTTCCCGGACGGTTGCCGAAAAAATATATTTCTGCGAAAGTTTCAGCCAAATAAATAATCGTTGATCATCTGCAAATAACTTTATATTGCCCTTTAAGTACAATTTGGAAACGGAATTAATGTAAATTAAGAATACTAATGGACCCAATATTGATCCTTGTATACATTTTATTTTTTTCCAAACGTTTTTTTTTTTCCCAATTTGAACAAATTGTTTACGATAGCTTGAATAACTTTGAAGTAGTTTGTGTGTACTTATTTCCCTTTATCCCAATTCTGTATAATTTTCTTAAAAAAATATTATGGTTTATGATAGTAAACAGCATTTTTTACTGCTGTTAACATTAACTTGAATATTTGTTATGGTATCTTCTACAGCTATTTCTGTATCCTTAGATCTACGAAAGCCATACTGATTAGCACAAAGTAAATTTTGGCTTTCTAGAAAGTCGCATAAGTTATTATTTATTATTTTTTCTAACATTTTTAAGAAAATGGATAAAACAGATAGTGGGCGATATTGCTGCATTTATATCTTTTATCAGTTTTAAATGCAGGTGTTACTTTAGTAATTTTAATTTTTTCTGAAAAAATAATTTCATTTTTTAAACACTTTACAATTTTAACCGATATATTGTCAAAATCATTTATATATTAATATTATTTTACAGAAATTCCTTAAGACTGTGTTCCTAAGTGATATTTAATTTGTAACATTCGTCTACATACCTGTTCACATTTCTCAAACAACATAGCCGCCTCCGCATATTGTCTTTTTTTATCCAATATTTCAGCGCACTCCCTCATCAACTGCTTATTCTGCAACTCCACCGCTATACTGATGCCGTGCCTATAGTTTCCGCAGTGCAGAGTAGTTCGAGCAATCCCCGCTTTGCAAGTGAATACGTGTTCCGCACTGATGTTTTCTTGTAGTCCTTTTTCGTAGTGAACTAGGGCTTCAGAGTAATTACCACTGAAAAAAACAATTAATATACCAAATGAGCTGGCAAATTGCCCTGTATAGAGGCAGAAGCCATAACAATCAAGTCAAGTCAAGTCAAGCAATTAATACCAGTAAAGTATTAATATATACTAGTCCCTATAGAAGGGTGTCAATGCCACCTGACCACTATAGTTTCCTCAAACTAAATACCCAAATCATTCAGCAAAATACATTTTTAAATACAGCATGTCTCCGTAAGTTGGAACCATATGGAAAACTTTTTATTATTAATTTTCCAAAAAAAAGTTATTCTTCATAAAAAGTTCTGTATGGTCTAAAACCTAAAATGCAACTATCAGATATTTAATTCTTTTAGGCGTATACGAGGTTTGTCAAAAAATATGAATTTTGCCCAAGAGCAAAGTACCTTTATTTTTGACAATATCGAAAATTGTTATTAAAAAGAGTTGATCAGACCTAATAACCACGTTTAAATATGTTATTTCACCCATTTACGATGCAAAAATTATTTTTTCTTTTTTGAAACGTATGTGTACAATAACAATGCAAATTTAACTGTACAGTTAGTAGTTACATGTAATCTAGGCTGTATATTTTTTTATTTGCAATATAAATGCATTATGTCATTCATTACGGACTTGTTTAAATTGCAATATTGTTAGATACAATTAAGAAACAAAAAGGTTATCATGTTTTTAATAATTACAAGAGATAAATGTTCATTCATAATTAATTAAATGCAGAAAAATTATTAAAAAATAACAAAACCTATTTTTTCATCGTAAATGGGTGTTTTTACATATTTGAACGTGGTTTTTGGCTCTGATCAACTTTTTTTAATAACAATTTTCAATAATGTCAAAAATAAAGATCTTTGGTAAAATTCATTCATCACATTTTTTGACAAACCTCGTATACACCTAAAATAATTTAATATCTGATAATTGCATTTTGGGTTTTAGACCATGCAGAACTTTTTATATAAAGAATACTTACTGTAATTTTGAATAAACCAAAGAATAATATACAGGGTGTTCCTAAATTAATGGTACATCCGAAAGTAGGCGATTCTTTGGCTTATTTCATAAATAAAATGTTATATAAACATGGGACCGAAAAAGCTTCGTTTCCGAGATACATTGCCATTTTCAAACCACTCTAGATATTTTTATGAAATTTGGTACACGTCTTTTGAGCATCGAAAGGCACTTTTTGGTGTAAAATATTTTTTTTAAATTTTAACAGTGGCGTCCGTGCTGGGCTTGCATTTAATATTTTTGAAGAAAAAAATGGTGCGCCACTGCTTTTTCTTTAAATAAAAATAATTTTTGAAATTACCGTCTAATTTAGAGCAAATTCGGTCTCTTGACTTATTTTCTTATGGTGCACCGTTTTCGAGTAAAAAATAAAAATCATTTTAATGCACATTCCTGGAAACACATAAAACCCATTTAATTACCATTAAGTATCTCGGAAACGAAGCTTTTTCGGTCCCATGTTTATATAACATTTTATTTATGAAATAAGCCAAAGAATCGCCTACTTTCGGATGTACCATTAATTTAGGAACACCCTGTATATATTTTTTAAAGATTTTTATGATATATAATTTTTAGCTTTAAACAAAATGCCAATTATTGCTGCGAAGTAACTTCTTAAATATTCAATATGTTTTTCCAACTTAAATTTTTGTCAATATATAAACCTAAAAGTTTAATTGTATTGGTATATTTAATTATATGATTATTAAAAGAGTGAAGAAATATTATTTTTCAATTTTAATTTACTTGTAAACGTACATAAAAGATGATTTATTAAAATTTAATGATAATTTATTAATTTCAAGCCATTTACATATTATATGTAGGTCGTGGTTAATGTTATTATGAATTTGAGCATAGTCTCCATGAAAATATACAATAGTAGTATAACAAACAGACAATTTTATTTTACATTTAAATTTAATTTTGCTATAAAATTAATACAGATTTAAAAAAGTAGTCTTTAAAATTTGGAACGTGTATCTCGCGGATATTTTATCCATTATCGTGGGTTAACTGTATACCATAATTATTTGCTGTATAAACGAAAAATAAACGTTTATTTAACTATTGTGTGTTCCTTGAGTAACTACTTAAACATTAAGTAGCTTATAGCTAGTTACTTTTTTCCAGTAGCTTGCCCAGCTCTGATTAACGAATCGTAATACAGTCGGATGATTATGAATTGATGATTAGGAATCATCCTTGTTTATAATGACCTACTTTATACTCTCGTTGAATAATATACTATAATACAATACCCACATAAATTCCAACTGCTGAGCATACTCTCGAGAGATCATCGACACCTGTTCGGGCGCCATTTTCTTCGCCAACTGCAACGCCTCCTCCCACTGCAACAGATCCCTCCTCATTTCCAGAGCCGCTGAGGGTTGGTTGGAATTTAAAAACCAGGCCTGCGCTTTGTCGAATTCACCCATGTACATTGATATGTATCCGAAAAGAAGTTTCCAATCCTCTATATCCAAGAGATTTTCGAGGCACAAAACCATGGAAACGTCGTCAATTTCTTTGTAGATTTCTATCGCTAAAATGTATTAATAGGTTCAATCTCTGTAGCAAGGGCGATATTGATATAAAACTAATTTTCTTAGTAGTAGTAAGTAGTACTAGTAACATGTTTTATTAGCAAAAAGCTACAATTAAATGTTGTTTAATACATTAAAAGAAAAAGAAAATATTATGGCATATCGGACAAGTGTGTAACTATTCTTTATAGTATGCGTGTTTCCGGCATGCGTTGCAACCCGCTGGTATAAATACAAACCCGAACAAACCCGAACAAACCCGATATATTAGTACCCGGCATGCCACTTTCTGAAATTGCACCCGTGCGAAGCCGGGGCCGGTCGCTAGTTATACATAAAAACCTTCCTCTTGAATCACTCTATCTATTAAAAAAACCGCTTCAAAATCCGTTGCGTAGTTTTAAAGATTTAAGCATATATAGGTAGGGACGGACAGACAGCGACAGCGACTTTGTTTTATACTATGTTAAAATAAAGATAGTTACACACTTGTCCGATATGCTACAATTTTTTCTTTTTCTTTTAATTATTTTCGCGAACACTATTATCAATTCTAAAAAACGCAACCTTTGTTGAAAAAAAAAACAAACAGAACTAATATTACGTATCATTTTGTTTTTCAATTAAATGTAATTTTAAAGTTTTTTTAAAAAGTTTTAATAATATTTGAGACATAGAATTTTCCAAATTTTTATATTCTATCAAACCTTTATGAAAAATAGACTTATAGAGTAATGTTTTAGACACTCTATGCACATAAAAATTTTGATTAGCTCTTGTTTTTAATTTTATGTTTAAAGATACATACTAAATAAAAAATGAAATTTCTGACAATCCACCAATCTAAACTTTTTAACATAAAATTTATTTTTGTATATTTGTCAAAATTTAAAATTATCCGCATTGCCTGATTTGGTAAAATTTGTAAATTTTCCAATATTTTCTCACTAGCATAATATAAAATAGAACAACAATAGAGAAAATGGGGTGATATAATAGTATTGAATACAGTTTTTTTTAGAAAACTAACTTAAATTAGAACTGATTCGTTTAAAATACTTTTCCTGCAATCTTTGATATGATTCTTTCAAACTAATTATAGAACTTTAATTGTGATTCTATAATAATACCAAATTATATTTAAAACTGTTTACTTATTCTAAGTTTTTACCATCAATCACAACATTTATATTTTGACATTTTAAATTATTACCCGTAACCATATATTTAGTTTTTGAAATATTTAATTTCCATTTATTTACTTTCAGCCAATTTAATAATATTATATTAATCTCAGAATTTAAAGCATTTAGACCATCAAAAATATTTAAAACATTAATGTAAATTATGGTGTCATTAGCAGCAAACATTTGTAACTTTTTCTTCACATTTTTAAAACTAAATGCATATCTTATGTAATAATTAATACTGGACCTAATATACTTCCTCGAGGAACTCCTATATTTTTAGGAGAGGGAAGGAGCAGGGTAGGAGAGAAATTGGGACGAGGAAAGGAAGGGTGATGAGGGGGGAAGAGTAATGATGGCGAAGTCAATTCTTGAAATCGTAAAAAAATACGCTTTTTTTTTTAAATCCCACTAAAGGGGTGAAAAGGGGTAGAAGTGAAAATTCGGAAAACCTTTGCTAGAATGTCAGGACAACACAATTTACATGGGATTTCCCATGGCCTGGCTGGCGGTGCACCACACGGTATATAGTTTTTTACTAAAACTGGTATTGAGAGCTAGAGTTAATTCTGACTTGACTTACGAATGATTGGCAACGACGTTGTACCACAAATGTTCGAATTAATATTTTTTTCCACTAAGCAACAAATAACACCCTGTATATTTAGGACAACATAAGTAGTGTGGCGTAGAATAATTGCATGATTTCTTGATTACCCTTTTGGCTAAAATTTAAGCAATATTTACCTGTTTCAATTTGAAGAGATTTCAAACATTCCATAGCCAATTTCAAAAATAAATCTCTAGACTTCAGACGTCGACAAGTCATTAAAGCTGATGAAAACCTTAAATTATAAATTATTTTAATTTCTATTTTTAAAATGTCTAAATTAAGAATATACATAAATGTATATAAACATATATCATGTAGTAGATAGTTTCTATAAGTGAATGTGTACGACAACAAAAAATAAAAACTTTTGGAATGGAAAGATATGGCAATATAAATTAAGTATTGGATATTTCTTTCTTACCTATGAAGTCCCAGCTGTTTAACAAAATTTGATTCTAAGACCTTCTTATCTCTTTCCAAAGTCATACCCAGTTGTGAAACGTCATGGGTATTTAAGTTCAGCTGGGACAATTGCCCGCTAGAGGTCGCACACATAACTTCACCCTGATAAATTATAAGAGGTATCTGTTTTGATACTAATACTGTCTCGCCTATCTTTTTAACTTTAGTTCCTAAAACAGTAATAATTTTTTAAGTATTTTCTAATCAGATATCACAAGTTTTTTAAGACATCAAAAACCTCAATCATTATAATAATATTATGTACCTACCAGGTGAAGTCAACGATCGCGTAGATAGACCAGGGCTGAAGCCTTTGAAAATGGTAAAAAGTAAAAAAAAATAATAGTAGGATGAAACCCATTGGCAAAGGAAGAGAATATAACAAAAATGAAAGGAAAAATAATTTACGGGCGATCCGAGATCGGGAAGTGGAAAGGGGTGAGTTTTTGAGGATAGAAAACGATCTATCTCGATTTCCGGCAAAACGACAAGTCCTATGGAAAAACGTTAAATGGCAAAGTTGTAGGTAATAAAAAGATCTACAACTTTTGTATTTACTTTTTTTTTACATAACCTCAAAATTTATGTGAAAAACTCAAATAACCAAGCTTTTGGTTTTTTATTTTTATCTTTTACAAGAAAAATTTGTTTTTCACAAAATTTGGTGAAAACTTACCTTTTTATGTCCCAAACATACTATAATTTTTTTGATTTAAAATATTTATTTTTTCACCTTATTTTGACTTAATATCGAAAAAGCACCCTAATTTTCAATCGAAAATTCTCACGTCAAAATATCTGTTTTTTTAAAAAAGTCGGTGGGCTTTTTGTTCACTGAAATCTCTACTTTCTGATGGATTAAAAAATATATACCTTACTATGGTAAATGTGATGAAATCCCCTTTAAATCCTACCTTTAATTATATTTAGAACAACTATTTTCGCATATTTTTTGCGATCTTTATGTTTTATGGATTTGTAATTTTTTTGTTTATAAATGTAACATGGAATCTTACGTTTTTTGAGTAATTAAAGTATAAATTTTAGTAAATAGCTCAAAATTGTACATAATAATTTTAAAAAAAATCGGATTCGAGTTTTTTTCGTTTCTTTGCATTTTTTGAGAACATTTACCATAGTAATGTATATTTTTTTTACACCATCATAAAGTAGAGATTTCAGCGAACAAAAAGCCCACCGACTTTTTTAAAAAAGCAGATATTTTGACGTGAGAATTTTCGATTGAAAATTAGGGTCTTTTTTGATATTAAGTCAAAATAAGGTGAAAAAATAAATATTTTAAATCAAAAAAATTACAGTGTGTTTGGGACATAAAAAGGTAAGTTTTCACCAAATTTTGTGAAAAACAAATTTTTCTTGTAAAAGATAAAAATAAAAATCAAAAACTTGGTTATTTGAATTTTTTACATAAATTTTGAGGTTATGTAAAAAAAGTGTAAATACAAAAGTTGTAGATCTTTTTATTACCTACAACTTTGCCATTTAACGTTTTTCCATAGGACTTGTAGTTTTGCCGGAAATCGAGATAAATCGTTTTCTACCCTTAAAAACTCACCCCCTTCCACTTCCCGACCTCGGATCGCCCGTAAATTATTTTTCCTTTCATTTTTGTTATATTATCTTCCTTTTCCAATGGGTTTCATCCTGCTATTAATTTTTTTTTGTTTCAAAAATTATCGACCCTGGTCTAAGAGTAATTTTATGAATTGAAAATACGATTTGTCGATAATATTGTATTATATATTATATAGTATAGGTTGAACAATCTAAAAATATTTTGAATTATACAGGATGCACTAAAAAAGTAGGGTATCACAAAGTTTGGTTCTTTTAAATGGGACAACATAACGTTTTCATAATTTGTGTTGGGCTACATGCTTGGTGAAACTGTTGTTCCATTGCAAAGGAAGAACAAATATTAACTACTTGTTATATTTCACAAATTTAATCAGTTTCCTGACACGTGTTTCGGCCCTTGCGGGCCTTTGTCAAAGGGTGACAAGAAGATACTAAATTCTACGTGACATTACAAAGGTATTTATATCATATTATGGTAATTATGACCACGTAGAATTTAGTATCTTTATGTACTCCTTTGACATTGGCCCGCAAAGGCCGAAACACGTGTCTATCCATTTGTTCAATCATAATTTTTCAGTGCGCATGCCCCTGTCTGATTGGACTTGTTTTAAATTTAACTTTCAAAATGTCTTTATTCCAAATCAACTTTTACAGTTCATTACATGGAAAGTGACAACAGAATGTAGAAAATAATAACCATAAAAAAAAATAACAATAAAAATAATTGAAGTTAATCCAATTTGATTCATTAAAAAAATCAATTAAAAAAAAAATAGTATAAATAATTTAATTTAGTAAATATCTCTTTAATTGTTTTTGAAAAGTCGTCAATTTTTTAATTTTTCTAATATTTTTTGGAAGATTGTTATATTTTATTATTCCGTCATATAAAAGCGATTTTTTTCCGAAATTACTTTTTACTGGTATAGTTTGATAATTTATACAATGTCTGGTGTTATGATCATGTAATGTCTTATTCTCCTCAAGTGTTGTTTGATTTTCTTTTCCTTTAAAATAATAGAGTGAATTAGAATACAAATTTTTAATTTATAAATGTTTTGAAGGTGTAAATACCCTTTCGATCTATATAGATTAACAGTTGGTTCTAAATGTGGTAATTTGTGTATACATTTAATAACTTTATTTTGCAATTTTTGTAATGGTTTTAAGTTTGATAAACAAGCAGATCCCCATGCAGAAGCTAAGTATTGTAATTTTGAATATATTAATGAAAAATATATATTTTTTAAGTATCTCAAAGGAATGAAATATCTAGCTCTGTATAAAACAGATACTAAAGGAGATATCGAGTTGATAATATATTGGATATGGCATTTCCAATTTAAATTTTCGTCTAAAACTAATCCTAAACATTTTGTCGTTTTTGAATATTGAATATTTTCATTATTAAATGTTAAGGGGTTAATGATGGAATTTAATTTATTTTTAGTTCTAAGCATATAAAAGAAGATTTTGTAAAATTTAACGTAAGTTTATTTGATTGAGGCCAAGAAAGAAGTATTTTTAAATCATTATTAATATCAAAATACATTTCTGCAAGAGTTTCAGCAAAATAAATAATTGTTGTATCATCTGTAAATAGCTTTATATTGCCCTTTAAGTTCAATTTGAAAACGGAATTAATGTAAATTAAGAATAATAACGGACCTAATATTGATCCACAAGAACCCTTTTGTGATTATTATTTTCTGATCTACAGGCATAGGTATGGTATTTTCCGATAGTGTTATGTAACTGTTTTCTAGAGTTTAATTTTTATATAAACAACTGAATTTATGTCTTTAGGTGAGGTAGCATCTTGTATTCTGGGTAATTGACTAAAAATATATTGTCCTGACTATGGACTAAATTGTGAAACATGATTTAACCTGTGACAGATTTACAAAATTTGGGCGATCCCTATAATATTAGCAATATTTGACATATTTATGATCTATTGAAGTAACAATGACAACATTCATAAAATAAAGATTTACCTTCTATATACAACCGTAAATACAAATAAGTATGAATTTCACTGTCATCATAAATAATGAATACATTTCTATCCGATATGTTACTGTCCCAAGTAGCACCGATAACTTTATTTGGTACTTTTGGTATTGAGATCAATTCATTGGTAACCTAAAACAATACACGTAAAAGAAAAAAAAACTTAAAATATATATCATGTACAGTTGACGACATATAAATTCGTACACTCCACCCATACATAACTCAATTACAACAAATTTGGGTAAAACGGATTTCTCACCTTGCTGCTTAAACCTGGATAGAACACCAGCTAAAGTTGCCACAGTGGATTTTTGCCCGTGCGTCATCAATCAACGATCAGGAGTCGACGTGGTTAATAACTCTGCATCCTTGTTTATTACAGTAACAAGTTTGAATAAACGCATAAAAGAACGTCTCCAAAATTCCGCAATAATATAACGTGCTAGACAAGGATAAAACTATAAACGTCAGTTAATTACTTTCTTTATTTGTTTAGTTGACAACCGTTGTATTTTAGAACGTCATTGTCAACCTTATTTTGATCTGCCAATCTAATTCGTATTTTGTAAATCTGTGTGCCTTAGAACTGTTCCTGTTTCTAAAAATAGTTCTTTTTAGAGGTAATTATACCCACCATCTGTTTTGGCGGTAAGTATTTATGGATTTTTATAATATCTAATTTATTTATTTTAATTATTCTGACCGTGAAAGTTCTTTGAAACGTTTACGGCAGTGGCTAAATTCCCTTAAATGAAAGGATGTTAAAAATTTGACTTTTGCGATTTTAATAGTCAATAAAACACCAAACTTTTGTAGATTTTAAGCTTTAAAAATAGTATTAAATGTATAAACATTTGTTTGTCAATTTCTTTTAGATAATAGAGAATGCCGGGCAAAACTTAAAATAAATAATAATTTTTCGTGATATTATGTAGGTACGTCAAACGGTAGGCAGGCACGTCCATTTTATGAACTTAACTTAGTTTTGACTTTTTTCGTCTCGTAATTTTGATTTGATTCATACGATTTTGATGACGTAAAAGTGATGACGCACGGGAAAAGAACCACTGTGGCGACTTTATATACATTTATATGTATGTACGATTTGTTACCATAAGTAATAATGGTTATTTCTAAATATTTTTGTGTTTAAATTCCAGCCGCGAAATAAGAAAATTATAAAACAATACCAGGAAAACTACAAAAGTATAAAGCCAAAAAGGGTAAATTTATTAACAAACAACAAACAAAATACTAATATTTAATTGCTGCGCCATTGGATTCTAACACTAATCGTAATCTTCTTGGCATTGACAAAATAATACTTCTGGTGTAATCCGGAGTTAACGCTTCCCAAATTTCTTCTATTTTATCAAATAACTCTATTTCATGCTGTGGTTTGAAATTTCTTTTGTACCATCAATCCCCAAACATTTTCAATTGGATTTAAATCAGGACTTCTTGAGCACCAAGACAGACATGTTACGTTGTTTTGTCTAAACCAGTTTCCTATATTTCTTGCAATATGCACAGGGCAGTTATCCTGTTCGTTTCGTGTTCAACAATCCAAAGAATTAAGACAAAGGGGATAGAGAAGGATGTAGATTTTAAGAATCGCAATAATGCAGTAATTTATAATAATAGTAATATTAAAACTCATGATGAACATACCATAAGAGAGCCTATTTATGGGATGTATAGAGCAGGTGAACACGCTACCATTCGCTCAATACAACTAAAACTTTAAATCATTGATGGTGTTGAAATATCCACTTTTAAATTCAAATGGCGTAAATGTATTGTATCAAACAGGCGTTTTTAATAGAGCACAAAATTTTTAAGAGAATTTAAAAATAACGGCAAGTATTAATTTCCCTTAAAATCTGTTTTTCTAAATGAAACCTGGATATACAGTATAGGGGCTTTTATGCAACGTTGGTAAGATAATACTCTTTATACAGAAGGTATATTATTCCACATGCTGGCTTAGAAAATGGATTTGTGAATAATGCAATTTTGATATTCAAGTCTGGCCTGAAATCTGGCGATTATCATGATTCGATAAATAGTGAAAACTTTGAGAAATAGTTTGCAGAAAAACTGTTACCAAACTTTGAAGCACCGTCGCTTTTTATCATGGGTAACGCCACCTATCATTCTGGGCTAATTGAAAAAAAAATGGTCAAAAAGATTACTTATTTCATGGTTAGAACAAAGATAAATTCCGGTTTCACCATTTGCAATGAAGGATCAGATCTGGATAATGTTGAAGCAGCATATCCCATCCAAACGTTACAAGTAATCTGGAAAGCGCTATTTATTTTATTTTATTTTAATTGGTTGGACGGACTAGCATTGCAACATGGACATCGAGTTTTAAAACTTCTTCCAAGTCATTGCCACTTTAAACCTATTAAAATGGTTCGGAATGTAAGTCTTGGTATGATACAAAAAGAAGTTCTATGCATCTCGTAACAAATGACGTAGTTTTGGGTCTGTGGAATGAAGCCATAGAAAACGTAACAGTGGAAAAATGTAAAAATTATGTAACACACACATAATAAAATTATATAATATATAATGATAGATGAAATTTCATACTGATTTTCAAAAACAAATTGTTTCATCCCATGATACCTTTTACCCTAAATAAACAACTTATTTCTGACTTCATTAACAGTATAAAAATAATAATTAGAAATTTGAAAAAATGAGCTTGTATTTTACTTGTTAACATGCATCCGTCCTAATGTACCTAGATCAAGCCTGAGAAACATCATAACCTTTATCAAAGGTAAGTCAAACTGATTAAATTACTTTACGATGCACCATAAATATGGAGAATATGACGTCAGCGGTCATTGAAAAGTAAAATTCGAGAATAATAATATTGTCAAAAGATAATTGGCAGAAAAGGAAAATAAGATAAAAATATGCTATGACTAATAATAGGATTTTACTTTTTCTGAAATTATTAAAAATATCGAATTTATGGTGTAAAAAATACAATAAAAATTACTCACTGCATTATATACATAACCATGTCCTTTGACATCGATAAACACGAGCCTGGTCCCAGCTGGATCTAAATAAATATTACTAATGCCAACTATATGTTTGTATTCCACGGCTTTAGCCCACTCTTCTATGTGAAAATAAACTATATGGCCCATGTCCGTTCCGTACACGAGAAAATCGGTTGTCAGGTCGTGACAGGTGATGACTAGGTGGTCGCTTGCAGCATTAGGGAAAATTATAGATTCTCTATCTTCATGGCATACTTCAGGTTGTTCAATCTGCAAGTTATTTTCCATTAAAAAATATCAGTTAATATAAGCTGTCATGTTTTAAGTCGAATACATGTATTAAATGTTTCTACCAAACATTTTTTTATTTGTACCTTTTTCATAGAGCAAGTACCGTGCGAGCAAAAATTATTGGCATCAAAGAGGGCCTTGCATCTAAGGACGTAATGCTTAGCCGTAGAGCTTAATACCTGTTGGGTGTCACTGACTACCTGAATTAACAATCAATCAGTTATTCCGTCATCTTTGACAGTCGTTACAAGTAATTTGATTCATCGCTAATTTTTCCAATTTCTTGAACAATTCACACAATGGGCTTTACAGAACAGCACAAAACATTTATGGTTGAAGCGTATTTTCGAAACGGGGTTAGAGTAAATGGTGTGTGGCAATACAAGTCGGGTTTGTGCATGGAAGATTTTCACGAACATTTTCCTAACGTTGCTTTCATTGCTGGGGATTTTTATCATTGCCTGAAAAGAACCGTGGCTGTGTTTAGGAAAAGAGGTTCTATACAACACAAAAAAGGAGCAGGAAGACCATCTGTAAGAACATAAGAACTTGTTGCAAGTTTAGAACAATTACAAGAAATGATTATCCAAGAATGTGGTAATATTTCTCCAGAGATGCTAGTCAACACTTTCGAAAATATGAAGAGACGTGTGAATTTATGCTTGGAGCATGGCGGTGGCCAACTTCAGCAATTTATGTAATTATTTTTCTTTTTCTTTCTGTATATTCTTACTTTGTTAATTTTGTAAACAACAGAAATAAATTTGTATTTGTTTACTTATTTTATTACTCATTAGTTTGGCATATCAAGTCATAATATGAATTTGACAAAATTTTAACCTAGATTTTGTTAGATATTTATCGTCCCCATATCATTGTGATCTAAACCAAGCCCTGCGTTTTTTAATCCAAGCCCTCTTTGATGTAAATAATTTTTGCTCGCACGATATAAGCTCCCAAGTAGCAATTATAGACACAAATTGGACACAAATTCTTTGCTGAGAAACGTTTCGAAACATTTTCGATTAAAATTATTTAGATTGTGTGGAGGCACATGTGTTTCGAAACTTTTGCGACACATTTTCGAATTTAGTTACTAGAAACGATTAAGAACTGTTAGTTTCGAAATACTTTCCAAACTACAGTGTCGATACATTTAGGAAACGCACAAAAGAAAATGTTTCGAAACATTTTTATATAATATTATGAAATTGTGTTTAGACACATGTGCTCCCAAATTGTAGCGACACATTTTCGAATTAAGTGATTCAAAACAAATTGCTATTCTTCTGCTTTGAAATATTTACCAAACAGTGATATCCATTTAATTACGAAACTTGCGCAGAAAATAATTTTCGAAACTGCCAGAAACCTTTACACTACCGCACCCGGACAATTATTATAACCTCGATTATAACGATTATAACCTATAAATTGTACATTTTTGTTTTGTTAATATGGGAAGAAAACAACAGTTTAAACATTCTTCGAGGTTTTATAAAAGTTTTATTAAACGTTCAACAAAGTACAAACCAATTTTGTAGGTTATATGTCACAGAAAGTGTAAAGTGGTAGTGTATACCGTGACGGTATACAGAAGTTTTATGCTTCTAAGCTTAACCTTCCTCTTGACGGGACTGTGCATTTTTTACTTTAGCGACGTTTGTTTCGCTTGGTTTCGGTACAATATCGAAACATTCTTCATGTTTCGACACATTTTCTATGAAATATAGCTACATGATTATTGAAACATTATAGAAACCAAATACTAGAAATTGTGTGTCTACTCCATTTTAGACCAGAATAATTCTCGCTTTCTGGCGGCCATTTTGACATATTCATTTTTATATTATTAAAATGGACTTTAATTAACTTCCTGCGTCATTTGAAATGTAAGAAAGTGGTTACATTAGTTCTATTTTGCTAGCTTAATCAAGTGAAAGAAGAATTATGTAAAATTTTAAAAATATTTAAGATTTTATTTTTTGACAATGTATTTATTTTGTGTGTAAATGTCAATATATCGGGAGCGTCTTAAGAATATAAAGCTAAATTACTAGTAGTAGTAGTAGTAGTAGTAGTAGGGGAGGCTTAGCGCCAAGCAAGTAGGCCAGTGCGACCCTTTTTGCCAACCCCATTTTACGTCTGGGTAATGTCAGCCAGACGGGACCTACAGTTTTACGTGGGTTCCGAACCACAATTTTACTGGCAGATGTTATTCTCGGCACAGTTTTTACGGTCCTGTTGTAACACCTCTTGTCCACCACAGACCTTGACGGGGGAAGCCTATTACGTCTCTGTGGTGCGACTTGAAGGATGTTGCCGCGGAGCCCCCTAATCCGTCGGGATCCAGTATCACTCCACGGGACACCACCGTCTGTATTACCAAATCCTCTGATTCGGGGCGTCCCCCAATCCGTCTGGATCGGCAACAGACATGCGTCCCTTTTGTGGGTCACTAGATCCGTTACTTGGTTCAGGAGTAGCTCACTTCTCGACAACATGCCGAAGGGACACCCGAATGATACCGGAGGCAGCCCGAGAGCTCCACCGCTATATCGTATCGAGGTCGCCTTTCACTGCAGTGTTTATTTTGCCATTGAGAATGCCAGTGTGTGTTGTTCAATGCAACACTACGAAGTACGGTGGCCTGGTCAAGCAAACTAAATAAGTCCGCGAAACCTGCCTGGGATCGAACCAGGTACCTTCGGCATACGATGCGAGAACGCTATCGCTGCGCTAGGCTGCCACCAAGCTAAATTACTATATTGCACGATAAAATTTATTTCGTCAACGATTTTTAGATCTCCTTTGCAATAAACCATACGAAAAAAAATGTATCACTTATAGAAAATACTCTGGTGACAGATTCATTATGGCGACATTATACTGTCATCATATTGTTTACTTTCTTTTATTTTACAACCTGCAGAGAGATAGATATTATATATTTAATTATTTGTTTCAATAATGTTTCCATTTTGACAATTTACAATTCCAACAGTCAGCGCCCTCTTTGTAAAATGAACTCTCGCTCGACACATTTATGGAAACATGTTCCAAACATTTCTGAAAAATTTTCGAAACATTTTCGATAAAAGTTTCGATTTTGCGTCGAAACAGCGAAAGTCACAGCCCGTACCAACCACTTGGAAACACGTGCTAATGCGCCATTTAAAATGTATACGTTTCGAAAATATTTCCATACATGTTGTTTGATATACTTTAAGTGAACAACGTTACCATGGTTTTTTACTGTCAAAATAAGACAGTTTGTTTATATTGTTGTATTAATCATTCTTCTTGTGTGTCAGCCTATTGTCAATACAAAAAGCAGTAAAGTAAATTATTTTGAGTGTTTTAATTTACAAACGTTAGAAAAGGCCGAGCCAGGCGACCATCTACAGTCCACAACTTAAAGACCGCACATATTTGGACCTCCGAGCAGCGGATGCAAAACAGAAAGAAGACATCAAACAGGTGTGTCCGTTCCATACTTTCCTGTGTTGCATTCCCATTAAGCGTAGTTTTAGGCTGATCTTATTTTAACTAGCGAGTTTTTCGAACGAATCTTGTCATACCTTAATCGATTCAAACAATTTTCTAACGCATTTTGGATAATTTAGTTATCATTTTCGAGATTGTTTGAATAAAATCAATCATAATGACGGATAAGCCTGATACACAGAGTGAAAAACTCATTAGAAAGAGAGGTTCAGTCAAAGCTAAAGTAACAATTTTTGGTAAATACATAACTCGTTTAGAGCAAAAATATGTCGATTTCACTATCGATAATCAAATCGACTTTTTAGAACTAGAACAGCGAGCAGAACGCTTCCAAAACGTTCTAGATGAATTTGAAGACCTGCAAGGTCAAATCGAAGAGATCAGTACAGATCCAACAAACGAGTACCCCGAACGTGAAACATTTGAGAGCGCCTTTTACGGGGTTGTTGCCAGATCAAAACGATTTCTAATTGCTGATAATATTTCGGCCCCATTAAATGCCATTGGTGGAGGTACGCAGAGTTCAGTCGCGTTTAGCAATACTAATAATCGATGGCGCTAGTGGCGTCAAACTGCCAGTTATTGAAATTATGACTTATGACGGTGAATATGACAGGTGGCTAGAGTTTCGAGACACTTTCGAATCGCTTATTCATCAAAACGCTAGACTTAGCGACATCCAGAAGTATCACTATCTGAGGGCTTATTTAGGCCCAAAGGTTCTTGAAATTATAGCCAGTCTAGAGTTCACAGGTTCTAATTACGATAACGCATGGCAGTTAGTTTGTGATAGATTCAATAACAATCGATTATTAATACAAAATCATGTTAAAGCTTTATTTAACATAGAAAAGTTACAATTTGAATCATCTGGCGCTTTAAGAAAATTGGTTGACGGTGTTGCCAAACATCTTAGGGCCCTGAAAACCTTAAATGAACCTATCGAATCGTGGGATACTTTAATTATATACTTAATTACTACGAAATTAGACGATGTTACACTTCGAAAGTGGGAACAAATAAAAGCGACCCACAAAACACCTACACTTGAGAACTTAAGCGACTTTTTAAAGGGAAGGGCTGATTTACTTGAGTCCATAGAGCAAACTAAAGATGATAAAGAGCAAAATACGGATTCTAATCATAACAGGTTTAAACGTAGACCTAAAACGCTTTTGTCGGGAAATCGTGCGGCAAAACCATCGTGCTCTTTTTGTAAAAATGAGCATTATATTCAAAATTGTTCCGAGTTCTTAAAATTAAATATAAATCAACGCGTAGAACAGGCTAAAAGAAAACGGCTTTGTTTAAATTGTTTAAGATTCGGGCACCTATATGAAAAGTGCTTTTCCGGGCCTTGTAAAACATGCAAGAGAAAACATCATACTTTAATACATTCGGAAAAAGGCGATAATTTGCATAACGCACAAAATTCGAATGTATCGGTTGAAAATAGAGAGTTACCGCACGGAAATATAAGTTTATCGTCGCGCAATATATCAGTTAATCAGCAGGTACTTCTTGCAACCGTGTTGCTACGTATTTTTGATAAAAATAATAAACCATTTATTGCGCGTGCGTTACTAGACGCGGGATCACAAAGCAGCTTTGTTACTGAAGAGTTTTACAGTAAGCTTGGAATTTCCTATAAACCGATCAATTTACAAATCAGCGGGCTGAATGATACTGTATCTAACGTAAAAGGTAGTGCAACACTACAAGTTCAGTCGCAAGTGAATTACTATTCATGCAAAATTTCATGTTTAATCATACCAACTATCACTAGCGATTTACCAAACTTTAAAGTCGATAAACAAAGGCTTAAAATTCCCAATGACATACAACTGGCTGATGAAAACTTTCATTTACCAGGCAAAATTGATATGCTTTTAGGAGCAGATTACTTTTGGGATGTCATGTGCGTGGGCCAAATCAAATTAGACAGTGGCGGTCCATTCCTACAAAAAACTAAGTTTGGCTGGATAGTATCCGGACAAATTTTAGCTGATCGGCTTCAATCCCAAAAAATCCATTGTAACCTTTTGAAAAATATAGAAATCGACAAACAACTTACGCGATTTTGGGAAATAGAAGAAGTTCGCGATTTAAACCTATTGTCTCGCGAAGAGAAAATTTGTGAAAGGCATTTCATAGAAACGGTAAAACTCGACGAATACGGGCATTTTGAGGTAACTATACCGCTAAAAGATGAAGTAAATAAATTGGGTGATTCTCGCGAAATAGCAGAAAAACGATTCTACGCTTTAGAGCGTAAATTCAATCGCGATAATAATTTTAAACTACAATATAGTAAGTTTATTGAGGAATATCATATGCTGAACCACATGACTAAGGTCGGCGAACCAGATAGCGCGCGGCATGCGTATTATATGCCACATCACGGCGTACTTAAAGAAAGTAGTTCAACGACTAAGTTACGCGTTGTATTCGACGCGTCGTGTGCAAGCAGCAGCGGTTACTCATTTAACGATTTACAAATGGCTGGCCCAACTATTCAATCGGATCTTTTTTCAATTTTATTGCGTTACCGAAAACATAATTATGTCATTGCCGCGGATGTCGAAAAGATGTACCGAATGTGTCAAATAAATCCCGATCAAACCTGTTTACAGCGAATCTTATGGCGTGATAATCCTGATCAGCCCATCGAAACGTATGAACTATCAACTGTTACGTATGGTACTAAATCAGCATCATTCTTAGCAATTAGATGTCTTTTTCAACTCGGAATAGAATGCGAAGCAAATTTTCCGGTTGCTTCGCAAGTTATCAAAGAGGATTTCTACGTGGACGACATGTTAACAGGTTCGAGTAGCGTGAAGGAAATAGTCTCTTTAGCTAACGAGGTTTCAGAAATTCTCAAAGGAGCCGGTTTTTATCTAAGAAAGTGGGTATCAAACAGTTCCGAGGTGTTAAAGGGCATAAAAACGTCCAATAAAACAGATTTAATTGATTTAGGAGCAAACGAAAATACCAAGACACTTGGTTTGATTTGGAACGGCCGTAAAGATAGCCTTTCGTATAAAATAGGAACCAACTTTGGTACACGCATAACAAAACGAACAATTCTATCCGAAATTTCTCAAATTTTTGACCCCCTCGGTCTATTAAGCGCAGCAATAATACAAGCCAAAATCATTTTGCGTGATATTTGGCTAGAAAGAGTAGGATGGGACAATTCATTGTCGCACGCACTGCATACCAGGTGGTTGCAATTTCGGGATGATCTAACGGCATTAAATCAAATAAGCATAGAAAGGCAAGTTATTTGCAAAAACGCAATTTATGTAGAGATCCACGGTTTTTCAGATGCCTCCTCACATGCATACGGTGCTTGTGTTTATATAAAATCGCAAAATAAAGAAGGTGAGGTATCTGTAAAATTGATTTGCGCCAAATCTAAAGTGGCACCCTTAAAAATACAAACCATTCCACGATTGGAACTAACAGCAGCGGTATTACTTGCCAGACTTGTTAAAAGGGTGAACCAATCACTAAATATAAAAATCGTAAGAATCACTTACTGGTGCGACTCTACGATAGCGCTCGGATGGTTGCATATGGCTCCTCACACCTTGCAAATATTTGTCGCGAATAGAGTTGCGGCCATTCAAGAATTGTCGGATACTAAAGATTGGAGACACGTTCCAACTGTTGACAATCCAGCGGATCATGTATCACGCGGCGTCGCGCCCAGCAATTTATTGTCCCTTGAGACCTATTGGTTCGGTCCAAGCTGGTTACAGCAAGACGAAAGTTATTGGCCAAAATCGCAAGCTTCGACCAACGGCTTGCCCGAAGTGCGAAAAAACGTCATATCGTTAGAACTTTCAGTCAATAACTCGATAATAGACTTTGACCTATATTCTAATTTATCTAAAATAAAACGAATAATCGCCTATTGTATGAGGTTCAAAGACAATTGTTTTAAATCCAAAATCGAGAGAGATCTTAATTCGTTAAATACGGAAAATATTAATCGTGCCTCTTTATGTCTAATAAAGATAGTACAGCAACAAAGCTTTTCCAATGAGATATCAGCTCTTAAAATCAATCATAAAAAATCTAATGGAAAAGGCAAGCTATCAAATCTTAATCCCTTTCTCGACGATGACGGAATTCTTCGAGTAGGCGGTCGATTAGCAAATTCAAATTTTGAATATGATAAGAAGTATCCGATTCTTTTATGTTCAAAGCATAGATTCACTAAATTATTGTTTAGAGGAGAACATATTCGCTTATGTCACGCGGGACCTCAACTATTATTATCATCAATTCGAGAATATTATTGGCCCTTATCAGGACGCAATTTGGCGCGAAAAACATTTCACCAATGTGTACGTTGTTTTCGAGTTAATCCTAAACATATTAACCCAATTATGGGCAATTTACCTGCTCGAAGATTGAACCCTGCTCCTCCATTTTTTACGACTGGCGTGGATTATGCGGGACCCTTCTCTTTAAAAGACAGACAGGGTCGTGGCTGCAAAGTTACTAAAGGCTACATTAGCCTGTTCGTTTGTTTCGTAACTAAAGCCATCCACCTTGAGCTGGTTTCGGATCTAACTAAAGAGGCATTCTTAGCAGCCTTTAAACGTTTTATATCGCGTCGTGGAAGGCCCTCTCAGATGTACTCGGATAACGGCACCAATTTTGTTGGTGCACATTTAGAACTACAACGTTTAGGTACCTTTTTGCAAGAAAATGCTAGAGCTTTGACCGATTCAATCCAAAATGAAGGAATTTCGTGGTCATTTATCCCAGCATATTCGCCCCATTTTGGCGGGTTGTGGGAGGCTGGCATTAAGTCCACAAAATATCATTTAAAACGCGTAGCCAGTGATGCTATATTAACTTTTGAACAATTTTATACCTTGCTAGTTCAAATAGAGGCGGTGCTAAACTCGCGTCCTCTGTCTCCGCTCTCAAGTGATCCCGCAGACTTAACACCTCTGACACCCTCTCATTTCCTTATTGGGCGGCCCCTGACTTCAATTACTGATCCAGATTACACTTCAACCTCAGAAAATCGACTCAAACACTTTCAACGTATTCAGCAGCTTCAGCAGCATTTCTGGTCCAGATGGTCCCTTGAATACGTTTCAGAATTGCAGCAACGTTGCAAATGGAAGACGACACATAGTTCTCTCAAGGTCAACGATTTGGTCATCATCAAAGAAGATAACCAAGCTCCTCTTAAATGGTTACTTGGTCGAATTATAGAATTACACCCGGGCAAGGATGGTGTAGCAAGAGTCGCTACTATAAAGACCAAAACAGGAACAATAAAACGTTCCTTTGCAAAACTTTGTCCTTTGCCTTCGAACTCTTAATGCTACAAGTAGTGCGTGCTCTGAACAATGTGAGTGCGTGCCGTATTGAAAGGACTCCCTTTCAAGGCCGGGGCGATGTTTGATATACTTTAAGTGAACAACGTTACCATGGTTTTTTACTGTCAAAATAAGACAGTTTGTTTATATTGTTGTATTAATCATTCTTCTTGTGTGTCAGCCTATTGTCAATACAAAAAGCAGTAAAGTAAATTATTTTGAGTGTTTTAATTTACAAACGTTAGAAAAGGCCGAGCCAGGCGACCATCTACAGTCCACAACTTAAAGACCGCACACATGTTGCCAACAATTTCCAATTTGTGTCGGAAACAGAAACAATAGTTTAGACACATTTACCGTAATGTGTCTAAAAATGCTACTTGGGCTGTCATGTTTTAAGTCGAATACATGTAATAAATGTTTCTACCAAATATTTTTTTTTATTTGTAAGTACCTTTTTCGCAGAGCAAGTATTATAATCATGAAAAAAAATGTTTGAGATATTATCACGGTTAATTTTAGGGTCCCTAGATCACAAAAACAATATTATTTCCCTGTCGGTCTATCCGTTGACTCGGAAGCTTAAAAACTACTCGACGGGGAATGACGAAATTTTGTATATGAATTAAGTATTAACCATGCTCAAAAGTGTCGCTATTGCGACAAAATACAATGGCTCAGCGATTATTAGAAATACGTAAAAATATCAATTTATATCCATTAACCAACATGGATTTTTACACAAAAATCTACTTTGACTAATTTGTTTTCTTTCTCACAATATGTTAAAAAATAAATTTTTGGAATCATTAACCAATATGAATGTCAATAGCAATTTAGTTGAATTAAGTCAATCTTACCTTACCTACAAACAGTGAGCAATATATAGTCAGGGGTCAGGGGAGCTAAATCAAGCTTATATAAGAGCAAATATGGGGTTCCTCAGGGCTCAAACTTAGGGCCTATTATTTTTGTAATAGTGATTGATGGGATAGTGAATCGTTGAAAATCACGTATATTTGCCGTGATTTTAAAATGTTTATTGAGGTAGTTACTGAGGATGACTGTGATCAATTGCAGGCGAATCTGATCAGAGTGACTGAATGGTGTGAAATAATAAATTTTATTTGAGTGCAAAAAAACTGTCTTTGCATGTCATTTACTTTAAAGAAAAATTTTCTCTACTGCTAGAACCATCAGCACTAAACATATTTTCTGTCTTCTGATGATGAACGTTTCTACGTTCGAAACATGTAGAGACCCTTGAATAATTTTATTCGATTAAATTTTGTGGAGGAAGACTTTTAGTTTATTCTTTCTTTCCCTTAAAGAAAAATGTTTTAAAAAGGGATTACGTCATTGGCGATAATACTTTAAAAATGGTGGCGACTTATAAGGACTAAGGCGGCCATCACACCAGCAATACGCGACGACGACGATACCGCTACGCGACGTAGCTTTGCAGTCGCGGCACATAGTTTCAAATGGAGACCTGCTCACCAAGGCAACGGCGACGCGATCGCGACGCTACCTGAAAGATACCGCCCAACTAACATATTAAGTAACATAGACCAGAACGGAAGGAAAATAATCCTAAATTGGCAAATATTTACTTATTTTTGCCTTAAATGTTTTCCTAAAAGTCACAAAAGGTTCGAACTCCAAAACCTTAGTCAAAATGTGGATATCTACAACTTAAATAATTTGTTATAGGGAAATCAACTTTTAGTTTAATTTACCTAGTTAAAAATTACAAATAAATTACCTCTTTCAGATATTAAAAATAATTAATCCTAATAGGGCATATGATTAAGTCATAATTTACTTTATTGTAACTTAATATATGTCTTCATAATTAAGGATTTTTTAGCTATCACGCTAGGTAAAATATTACCTAATTACTACCTAAAAAAAGTCCTAATAAGTTACTGACCATGGAGTTATAGAAACAAGTAATATTTTGGTTAATTTTGCCTTATAATTATTCCCAAAGTTATAAACGTTTTGTGGTTAAAAATTGAGCTACTTCTTAACTTTCTGATTAACCTTAAGGATAAAATTACCGTCAAGTTACATTTTTCCTTAACGACATTTATTTATGTTTTCACTTTTTAGTTCAGTCTGTATTTTCTTTTTAAAAATAAAGTGCTTATATAGTGTTAACATTGGCAATGCCAAAACAAAATTCGAATAGGAAAATAAAAGCATATAGACATACTACACGATACAGGCTTTAATTAACACTACAAAAATTCCACGATGTAGGTATATCGTCAAAAACTCCAAAAAATGGCCTTTATGGGGATGTCTCAGTTGTCATTGTCAAGAAAAGGTGCCGATGCCAACCTAAAATCCGCGTTGCCAACTGTAAAGTTAGAACTGAATCAAATCGATCAAAATATTATTAGAAAGAGACAATAACAACAAATCAGGTTCATGTCAGACAAAGACTGCAATGGTCCACACTAGTCCGGGCGATATTACACTACCTACTCGAAATTTTAAACGAATAGATAGTTTCCTGTATTGGTTAGCGCGGATCCTACAAATTGCCCTTTATTTAACTTTGACTTATTACTAGAAATGTCTTATTTAGGTACGATTTAACTTTAGATTCGATAAATATTTCCAATTTAACCTCGGATCAGGAAGACATGTTCTCAAAGTTAATAACGAAGGGAAAAATAACTTCAAGGTCAAAAATATAAAAACGGCCATATTTAGTAATTAGTTTTCCTGTTTTTCGACAACTATAAAAAACAATATTTAAAATTTTAAGAACTAAATGAGTTGAGTGGAAAAACCCATTAGACTACGATATCTTTCGTCAACGGAAGTGTTTTTAAAACTATAGTTACATATAAAGACACTTCTGTTTTTAGGTTAAGAGTAAAAATATTTAAAATTATTCCAATAATACATAGAAAAATCGCATATTTTAAGGGCGCGTTTTGTTTCAGGAAGTATCATCACCAGTATTCACAAACAACTTTCTTTCGCATCAAAATTTCGGTCAAAATGATAAAACTTAATAATGTAATAAGTAGGTACATCGCTTTATTATTAAATTTAATAAGCGGCCATTCCAAAATATTTGCTTAAGTCAAACTCCATGTTATAATTTATTATTTATCTTGTTGGCATAAGTTATTGCTTTTTCTTTTCTAACGCCAGATAAGTATAATGTTTTCTCTGTTGCGTTTTTGTATAGTGTCTTATTGCTCCTATTTAGGTTGTATTTAGGTGAAAAGGTTGGTATTACTTTCCACATTTAAAGGTAAAATAGGTCTATATTTATTTCACCTCGATTTACCTTATTGGACAGAACAAACCCTATCAACCTATTTTCGACTTTCAATTTACTTTAGTTTCTTTCCCCACATTGGGCAATAGGAAAACAAATGTAGGTAAATTATCCCTATATATAATTGGTCATGCAAAATATTCGACCTGTTTAGAGGTCGAATAAAGGTAAATTTAACTTAACATGTTTGTTGGGCGGTCGCCCGGGACCGAGTGGCTCAGTCTCCTTGCGACCGCGAAGATACAATTATCATGAGTGAGAAACAAAATAACATTACATTTGTTGAAATAATCGAAAAATATCCCAGTTTATATAATTATAATTTATCTGATTATTCCAGAAGAGATGTAACAGAAAAGGCGTGGAGTGAAATTGCAGCAGATACAAAAGCACAGGTAAATAAAGAAATATATATATATATAATCTGCGCCTTCGTTTTTTTCTTAAATCATACAATGCCACTACGACTGCATCGTCTTCACTTGACGAAGACAACTTGTCATCTTGTACACTGAAGTTAGTTATTTTTGCAAACTAGTAAAATTGCGTAGCGGTAGCGTAGCCTTGGTGTAAAGCCTTCGTAGCAACTGGTCGCGGACAAGTCGCTAGCATTTGAATATCGTCGCGGTATCGTCGTCGTCGCGTATTGCTGGTGTGATGGCCGCCTTAGGTGTAACTTTTGATGAAACGTTAAATTTTAAAGTATTAAAATTTATATTCGCAACCACAAAACAATATAAAACTCTTTTCGCATTTAATTTAAAGTAATAAAGTGCTGTAACTTACCATATGCAACTGAATTTTTCCCTCATACAGCACGGACGCGTACTCAGGGTTTAGCTTGACGCTGGTAATAGCCCCCAAGTACTGTCGGTCGGTCAGACTTAAGGGCATATCTTCCGATCCTGGTTGGGGTTTGGTTAGGTCATAAAACCATATCCTGTTGTTCATGCCAGCGGCCAAATGATACTGGCCGACGCCCATAAACGATGGTTCAGTTTCTAAGTTTACAAATACTGGCTTTATTTTTTCCTGCAAATATTAAAGTAAGACTAAATTGAGTTTTATTACGCATATTGATCTTACAAGTATTTTTTTAAGGATTTATCGGCGGAAGATCGACTACAGAATGGCTTCGCTACTAAACTTTGAACGGAATTAATTTTTATTCAATTTAAGACTCTCCTCAAATAGCATTTTAAATGACGCTATTGCAAGTGTTTCCGCGAGGTTGGTATAATTTATCCAAACCCAGTTTGATGACATAAAAAAGCTTTTAACAGGCTTCAAAGAGACCGACCCCACAACCAGGGTTGTCAGATCATTTTTTTTAAATTCTTTAAGTTCTTTTTATTAAAAATATTCTTTTTATATCAGTATTCAATTGTTAGTCAGTAACTCTCTTTGAAAGCTAGTTTACAAAAATATACTTTAAACTAAGAAGTTTTGAGTGTGAAAGAAAGAAGAACATTAATATTATTATAGGTTTTTTAATCCTCAAGAAATATTATTTAGAAAAAAAGAATTAAAATTAAAATAAAAAGGATTTTCATTGTGAAAAAACAACTAATTAAAAAACAATTGTTTCTCGAATACTTATAAAGGGTTAGGAAAAATTACCAGAACGGTCGATTATTTCAAAATATACAGGGGTTATCAAAAAACGTCTTATATAAAAAATGTAGGGCTGTTAAAAATCTACATAGCGGTGATAAATTGAAATATACACAAAGTTGTGGAGAATGATAGTTATATTTTTTTAAATGGAACACCCTGCATATTTTTACATTTTTAAATTCCACATAAAATTATCATTATTTTTTATTAAATGCACTATTAGTCTATACTTCATAGTTTCCGAGATATTGACTCTCGAAAAGTGACATTTTTGAACTTTGACAGCTTATAACTTTTTAACAGTACGTCTTAGAGCAAAACGGCTTACATGTCCCTATCTTCAATTTTTATTATCTTCCCAAAAAATCAACTTCCGGTTAAACCGGATGTAACTCGAAAGCAGGAAATGTAGTTGTTCCGGTTTAACTGGAAGTTGATTTTTTGGGAAGATAATAAAAATTGAAGATAGGGACATGTAAGCCGTTTTGCTCTAAGACGTACTGTTAGAAAGTTATAAGCTGTCAAAGTTCAAAAATGTCACTTTTCGAGAGTCAATATCTCGGAAACTATGAAGTATAGACTAATAGTGCATTTAATAAAAAATAATTATAATTTTATGTGGAATTTAAAAATGTAAAAATATACAGGGTGTTCCATTTAAAAACATATAACTATCATTCTCCACAACTTTGTGGGCGACCTGTATATTTCAATTTATCACCGATATGTAGATTTTTAACAGCCCTACATTTTTATATAAGACGTTTTTTGATAACCCCTGTATATTTTGAAATAATCGACCGTTCTGGTAATTTTTCCTAACCCTGTATAGTATCTTAACAAACCCGAAAATTTGGTAGAACTGGCAATGGTGCATCATTATGCACGTCTCGAACACTGTCTTCCAACCTGTGAATGATACTAAGACAAACGCAATTGCAAATTTATATGTTCTAGACAAGAAAGTCAGAATATTTTCAGCGAATCACGATATTTCTTATCTTCCTGCTAAAAGATAATTGAGCCATCATCACTGTCATGTCAGTTATTAATAGTTTCTTATGAAAATGGACAGTGGTGTAGGGGGTTTAACATATTTGCTATAATTTACGTATTTAATTTTGGTTTATAACTGTGTGGTTTTAAACAGATACGTTTTTACTTGATACATTTTATTATCAGCAATGGCTTTTTAGCGATCATTTTAAACAGCAGATCAAGGTGAATTATATTGGTGCCAACATGCTCGGTGGAGTCGGCCTTCGAGAGCGCAACAAGTCCGGAATTGAGAAACAAAGATTTACATATTCAATGTCAACGTATTATTTTAATTTTAAGCGCAGCTGGCCTTGATAATATTCGGCAAGTAATTAACGACATGAGTAGCGATGTATGGAAAAATTGCGAAGCTCATGTTACTGTAGAAATGGAAAATCCCTGTTTTATCGCCTATAGCACCAATAGTGATCCAACCTGAAAACGATTTTACTTCTGAAAATTATGATGATTCCATCAATTCAATTGTTACTGCATTTTAAATCAATAATGTTCGTTTACAACGTGTTCGCCTATTAAAATTGTTTTATTTATATTGTATTAATCATTAGTTTCTCCGACCGAAACAAGATTTCCAGCCGAAACCGAATCTTCGGCCTTGGTCTCAGTTTCGGTCCCGAAACCGAAACTAAAAATCTTTATTGTATTACTGAAATTTAATTTATTTATTTGATATAGGACGAGATCGATGTTGGGAACGAATTGAACTCTTCAAAAAAAAAAAAAGGTCGAAAGAGAAAGAATCATTGCCTACGAACCCACCCAAAGTTAGCCGAACGGTGCGCGACAATTCACAAACACTGAGTTTCGGTTGAGACCGAAACTGTCACCGAAACTAGCCGAAACCGAACCTTCGGTCGGTCTTTACCTAATTATCATTTAAAAAATTTAGAACAATATAATAATATACCCTATGCATTTTAATTATTTGAAGATACGACGCATATAGGAGGAATGCTTTTTTTTATGTTAAAGTTGCTTTATTTATATTATTATCATCTTAAAAAATTAAAACAATACCCCACGCAGTTTAATTATTTGGTTAGCGACGCCTATGGTTAGGAGTTTAATACTTTTTTATGTCAATAAATTAACCTGAAAAACACTATACTAGCTTTGACTTTCGCTGTTTTGACGCATAATCGAAACTTTTATGAAAAATGTGTCGATAATGTATCAAATATAATGCGAAACAAACGTAGCTAAAGTAAAATCGACTTACATAACCTACAACAAGAAGAACCCACAGAAATATTTGATATAAGTTACAACGAATAATATAAAATGGTTGATAAGATAATTCAAAACAAATTAAATTGTACATAATATGCAAAAAAAAAACTGCAAATAATTTAAAAATTATAATTATTGAGGGTAGATATTAAAGTACTGTCTTCCTTCTTAAAAATTATAGGTTATTGTTATTATAATTTGTTCCGATCGACGAGCAGGTAGTGAGTGTGAGTGTATGTTGCTAAAAGTTTAAAAAATTATTTACTTCACAAGTTTCGTAAATGAATGTATAATACCATTCTTTGGAAAACATTTCGAAGCAGAAAAATAGCAATTTGTTTCGCTTCACTTAAATCGAAAATGTGTCGCTACAATTTGGGAACGCATATGTCATACATAACTTCACAATTTCATCTAAAAATTTTTCCAAAAATAATCATTTCCTTGTGTGTTAAATGTATGGACACTGTGGTTTGTAAAATTTTTCGAAACAAACAGTTTAAAAATGTTTCAAGTAAAAGAATTCGAAGATGTGCCGAAACGTTCCTCAGCAAAGAATTGGTGTTCAACTTGTGTCTAAATATGCTACTTGGGTCATAATGTAGACAAACAAATGTTATATAGGCAACCGCACTTGCCACAATCCTAAGCTCTTAAATGGGACCAACCTCAGTAACGTGAGGTAAACAGCTGGTTCGAAAAAAAACGGAGCTTCATGCACGATAAAAAATGGGGCTCCCTGTTTCCAGATACACCATCACATATAATATTAATTATAATTATACTCAATATAGATCCATGCACTTTAAAGGATTTAAAATATCTATAAAATGTAGAGTTACAACATAATATTGATACATAAATGAAAAACATTCAGAAATGGCTTGACTTTTTAAAATGGGATTACTCCTATCACTACTTACTCACCTTATCAGAACTATAGCTATACAAGCTTATCTCCGTCAAACTAGACAAAATGGCGATTCTAGGTGGGCAAACAGCACTTAACACCTTCATGTGTGACACGTAGACATTGACTGAACCCCCTCTTGTAATTATTGCCAGTAGTTGACCGTCCACACTCCAAGCTATTCGGTCTAGACCTGATTCTTGAGGTAGATTTATCACACTCGACGTTTCTTGTAAATTCGATAAATCGTGAATTTTGACGCTAAAAAAAAGTTATTTTTTCGTAAGTTATGAAAGAAATTGTACAAAGTAGTATTTTGTTGATGAGAGCGTAGAAAAAAATACTGATTTCAGTATAACGTAAAGAAATCAAAAAATTTCTAATTGCAAATTTTTAATTCTAAAGCACAATTTTTTAAACTCTTGACATATGTTTGCAGGATTACCAGGGAAATATAATATTATCTAATCATTATCTTACCTATTTGTGCCTATATGTCGCTACATTGTTACTTTTTAATTATAAAAATTATTCTTTAATTAATTAAGTATAAGTAAGTACCTAAGATCTAAGGATACAGAACTAGTTGTAGCAGATATGTAGATGTAGAAGATATCATAATAAATATTCAAGTTAATGTTGACAGCAGTAAAAAATATTGTTTACTATCCTTAGATCTGTGTAAGGCTTTTCACACCGTAAACCATGATAATTTATTAAGAAAATTATACAGTTTTGGGATAAGGGGAAATACACACAAACTACTTCAAAGTGATTTAAGCTATTGTAAACAATTTGTTCAAATTGGGGAAAGAAAAAGGTCGGAAAAAGAAATAATATGTGGAGTTTCACAAGGATCAATATTGGGTCCATTATTATTCTTAATTTATATTAATTCTGTTTCCATATTGAACTTAAAGGGCAATATAAAGCTGTTTGCAGATACAACAAATATTTATTTAGCTGAAACTTTCGCAGAAATGTATTTTGATATTAATATTGATTTAAAAATACTTCTTTCTTAAACTAACGTTAAATTTTACAAAATCTTCTTTTATGTTTATAGCTAAAAATAAATTCTATTATTACCCCTTTAACATTTAATGATGAAAATATTCAATATTCAAAATTTTTAAATAAAACTTTTAGGATTAGTTTTAGACGAAAATTTAAATTGGAAAGGCCATATCCAGTATATTATAAACTCGATATATTCTTTTGTACAGAGCTAGAGATTACATTCCTTTAAAATACTTTAAAAATATATATTTTTCATTAATACATTCAAAATTACAATACTTAGCTTCAGTATGGGGATCTGCTTGTTTATCAAACTTAAAATCATTACAAAAATTGCAAAATAATGTTATTAAATGCATACTTACACAAATTACCACATTTAGAACCAACTGTTAATCTATATCGACTGAAGAGGTATAATTTATACGTTCAAAACATTTATAAATTAAAAATTTGTATTCTAATTTACTCTATTATTTCAAAAGAACAAAAATCCAACATAATACTTCAGGAGAATAAGACATTATATGATCATAACACCAGACATATTATATTGTATAAATAAATTATCAATCTATACTAGTAATAAGTAATTTCGGAAAAAAATCGCTTTTATATGACGAAATAATAAAATAACAATCTTCCAAAAAATATCAGAAACATTAAAAAATTGGCAACATTTAAAAAAAGCAAATTAAAGAGATATTTACTAATTTAAATTATTTATCCTACTTTTTTTTTATTGATTTTACTAATTAATTAAATTGGATTAACTTCCATTTTTTATTGTTATTTTTTTTAAATGGTTATTATTTTCTTAATTATATTGTCATTTTCCATGTAATGAACTGTAAAAGTTAATTTGGAATAAAGGAATTTTAAAAGTAAAAAAGTACTTACTTCGTTACTTTTCAAATTTAATTTTTATTAACAAACATATTTTTTATTATTATTTTACTGTGGCGGCGTGTCTAGACTTTGACAGTTCCGAATTACTGGGTATGAGCTGTATGTACTTTCTGCAATTATCGATTTACCTTTTTTACCCCCGAAATTTATATATCTTGCAACTTTTCAATTCTTCAACGAACAGGCATAATGTCTTACAGACATATACCGGGTGTCCACGGAAGGTGGTTCGCCCCTCTAACTTTTTTGTTTTTCAAGATGATGGAATAAAATTCGGGGGATTTGTATACGACATAAAACTGCATTTTTTGATAGGTGACTCAACATTATGGAACTTCCGGTTTAACCGGAAGCGACATAAACTTTCGATTTTTAAATAGGACACCCAGTATATTTTTTTTACTCCATATGACATTCTAAATACAACGATGTGTCACTTGTCACTTTTTGTCACCAAGAAAATATTTTTTTTTTATTTATTGTTTTATCTAGAGAGCTATGAATACGTTAAAATCACTTATTTTACCTAGGTCTTTAATCTTGGGAAAAATACAATTTTACTATTTTTGGTCCAATGCCATGTGCTGTGTAAAATTTAGTCTTCAAAGTTGTATAACTCCTTTTTTTTAAATGGCAACATGGTGGCTTGTCGGGTTAAGAAAAAAGAGGATTTTATTACCATTATTTTGATACCATACACTATTAGGTTTAAGAAAAGCTGCCATTAAAAAACTTTAAAAAGTCAGCTTGGAACTTTCCTAAAATAAATCATCCTTTGAGAATATATTTAGATTTAAATGCATCAAGTAGTCTGTGACCAGCAAAACTAATAAAACAAAATCATGCCTTGAAGAAAATTGACATTCCAATAGCTTCTGCTAAAGTAAATTAATTTGTTGTTTAAAAAACATGGAAAACAATAGTTTTACAAGGAGTGAAAAAGTTGATATGTTATTAGAGTTTGGAGAATGTAGAAAGAATTCAACCGATACTGCACGACTTTACGCACAAAGATATTTTAATCGGCGTTATCCAACCCGGCACTATTAGGTACCCAAAACTGGTTCCGAAAATGCGAAATGAGCCTTACAATAATAACATATCAACTTTTTCACTTCTTGTAAAACTATTATTTTCCATGTTTTTGAAACAACAAACTAATTTACTTTGGCAGAAGCTGTCGGCATGTCAATTTTCTTCAAGGCATGATTTTGTTTTATCAGTTTTGCTGGTCACAGGCTACTTGATGCATTTAAATCTAAATTTGTTCTCAAAGGGTGCTTTATTTTAGGAAAGTTCCAAGTTGACTTTTTAAAGTTTTTTAATGGCAGCTTTTCTAAAACCTAATAGTGTATAGTATCAAAATAATGGTGATAAAATCCTCTTTCTTCTTAACTCGAAGAGCCACCATGTTGCCAATTAAAAAAAATGAGTTATACAACTTTAAAGACTAAATTTTACACAGCACATGGCATTGGACCAAAAATAGTAAAATTGTATTTTTCCCAAGATTAAAGACCTAAATGTGATTTTAAGGTAGGTAGCTCTCTAGATAAAACGATAAATTAAAAAAATATATTTTCTTGGTGACAAAAAATGACAAGTGACACATCGTTGTATTTAGAATGTCATATGGAGTCAAAAAAATAAAAAATATACCATGTGTCCCATTTAAAAATCGAAAGTTTATGTCACTTCCGGTTAAACCGGAAGTTCCAAAATGTTGAGTCACCTGTCAAAAAATGCATTTTTATGTCGTATACAAATCCCCCGAATTTTATTCCATTATCTTGAAAAACAAAAAAGTTAGAGGGGCGAACCACCTTCCGTGGACACCCGGTATGTTCGATAAGTTTTTTAAATAATCTTCGACACCTTCTTAGAAAGATTTTTCTTCTCCATTTTATTTGGTTGGTTTACACCTCCTTTAATAACGTTTTTAAATACTCAGTATATGGTTTAACCATTATCAATTTTCTTTATATCATATTTCTTCTACACTTCAGTTTTAAGTCCATAAAAGCTCCATTAAGGTTCTAATTTTCAATTTTCTCTTTTGCTAACACCATCAGCATAAAATAAAAAAAATTTCTGTCTCCTGAGGATGAACGTTTCTACGTTCGAAACATGTAGAGACCCCTTACTAAGAATTTTATTTTATTAAATTTTGTAGAGGAAGACTTTGTGTTTTTCTTTCCTTTTCACACTTTCAACTCCACTTTAAGTATGGACTATTTCTTCAAATTTTTTCCTTATGTTTAAATTGATTGAATACATATTTGTATAGGACAAACTTGGAAAGTATATATATCCAACATTGCACACCTTTGCTGTGAGCCGGTGCTGACAAGTTCAATGTCAATCAGTAACGAAAAGTCGTAGCAAATCGTGCGAGACGGCATTGGAAATAGGACGTCGAGCACTATCCGATGAAGTCTCCAAAAACTACCTATCTATACGAGAAAACGGAAATGTTGCACCATTTCTTTTTATTTTCTAGTTTTGGTCAGTTGTTATAATGACAATTTGGCGATATGTTTCCCTTCACGTTCCGCAGGAATGTGAGACAAAAAAAGCAATAGAAAACATAGAAAAAAAAATATAAGAAAAATACTTTTTTAATACAAATTTTTAGTACTAATATTAGATGCATTCTCGGCTGACGATTAGCGATATGTACCCAGTCTAGTTGATATTCGATTCTCACAGGCGAAAGCTGTTAAACATTTTTCTGTTATATTCATGGTTACAAGAATACAAACATAATTACCTATTATCACCACAAGAGGCTGCTTTTCCAATACTCTGACAAATAGCAATACCAGTCAAAAGATTTTTATGGTTCTTGATCTGGAACAGCTCCTGACCAACTTCCTTTATATGTGTTGATATAGCTATAAAATATCCTGCTGAAAATCCTATCAATATGTATCCATCCCCATACCACTTGTATGATACTATAGACCCGTAATGTTGCTGAAATGCCAATTCGAATGGGTTGTCTGGATCTAGAAGCTTGTATAGATATAGAGTTCGTCTTCCTACTACTGCACTTATCTATAAAAATAAAAAAAAACAATTCTTGTCCTAAGAATGATGTATTTAGTTATTGTAGTAGGCAAATGGGAAAATTCTTGCAAAAATTATTGAAATAATTTAACTTGGTTGAGTAAAAATTTCTCGAAAAATTTAAAATGGTAAAATATTAAAACATATTAATAGCTTCGTTGGTACAGCGGTCAGAAACCGTCAGCAAATTAACGACGCATGCGCATGTGTTTGAAAGCGTTCGCACACGACAAATTCCAAACCGCTGGTAGAAAATCCAGCGTTCGCAGAAGCCAAATTGTTGTTGGTTGTGGATCAGTTTCCAACGTATTCGCAAAACAAAAAATTTCCAACCAGTTTGCAACCAGTAAGAAACCATGCATGCGCAAAGAAAAATTGGAAATCGGTTGACAACACAGTCTAAAACGTGTAAATTATTGTCTGCGTGTTTTTTGCAGTTTTCGAGTTTTTATAGTGGGCGAGTACCTATACAAGTGTCCGGTATTGCCTTATGCAGAAAAAAGTGGCGTTTCTTACAATATAATATGTGGTTTTTCCGTAGATGCAATAAAATCAGCATAATCACTAGAAAACGCCGGTTAAATCGGTAGTGGGTTTTGTCTGATGGTAGACAGAGCAGTTAGGACGTTAGGTTTTTTACGCCGCACTTGTTCTGATGTTAATGACACTAAGTAAAGCTATTAAGTCATTATATAATTGCCTAGTGCGTAGTGTCTTAGAATATAATAGTATTATATAGAATCCTATTTATAACGTTATAAAGAGAGGTTGGAATGTGTCCAAATAAATAAATAAATTTGCTTGTATTTATTTATTTATTTATTGTAGTAGTAGTAGTTTACATTTTATTTCGTACATTTGTATACCTATCTAATCCTAATGACTATAGGTTGCTACAGTTTTGTAGTGCTATACAATCTACTAATGCTTAAAAAGGATAATAAACATAATTATTAAAAATTGACCAACATTCTCTCACTATCCTTAGATATATGGTACTTAAACTTCTACTTTAGTGCACAATGCTACTTAGAGTACTGTGTGTGCACTAATTTTCTTAAACATATTGTTTTGATCAGCAGACTATACATCAATCATTATAAAATAAATTACTCACTTCGTAATTTAACAACACTAACTATACGTAATGAAAAAAAGGCATTTCTTGAGGAGAAACTTCGGGTATCCCAAAACATATGGAAAGACTTAAAGAAATACAGCGTGGGTGTCGGAAGCAATAAAGTGGATCTTCCAGAGCAACTTAAAGACGCTAACCTAATAAATAACTTTTTTAGATCCTCTATACCTGTCTCTAACGTGAACAATAATGAAATTTATAACTTTTACCAAAGCAACATTAAAGATAATATTATACACCCTTTTCAATTCAGATTGGTAACGGATTTAGACATATGGAAGATAATTTCCAAAATAAAATCAAAGGCTAAAGGGCATGAGGGTTTAAATATTGACATAATGGAACTTTGTTGTCCATTTATCCTGCCTTTTTTGACACACGTTATAAATAATTGCATTAAAAACTCAATTTATCCGGATAGCTGGAAAATGGCGCTGGTGGTGCCACTGCCAAAAAATAATGATCCACGTGAATTGAAAGATCTTCGCCCGATCAGTATACTGCCATGTCTATCAAAAATTCTTGAAAAAATAATTACCAAACAGCTTACAGAACACGTCGAAATAAACAGCATCTTGCCTGTAACTCAATCCGGTTTTAGAAAAAATCATGGTTGTGCAACTGCTTTAGCAAGCGTGACCGATGATATATTTAGGGCTGCTGACTCGGGAGAAGTAACTGTTTTAGCACTTCTGGACTTCTCGAAAGCGTTCGACACCCTTGACCACCGACTATTATTAGGGATTCTTCATTATATTGGCCTTAGTAACCATGCTATTAACTTTTTTAAAAGCTTTTTAGAAAGTCGACGACAGTGCGTTGTACTTGATGCGGAGAGATCTAGCGAGCTAGCTATAACTACTGGAGTCCCCCAGGGATCCATTATTAGCCCTCTATTGTATGCTATATACACGTCATGCATGCCAGAGGCTATCAAAAAATGTAAAAAACATTTCTATGCAGACGACACCCAGTTGTATTTATCGTTTAAGGGGGAGGACGTTGCGGAGGGCTGTCAGGATATCACTAGGGATCTTAAAAATCTTCAAACAGTTTCTTTAGAACATTCGTTATACCTTAACCCAAAAAAATGCTGTGTAATGGTCTTCGGTAAAAAAAATTACGTCGATAACATTAAGAACTCAATTGATATAAAAATAGACGATATAGCCTTACCGCTCAGAGAAAACGTAAAAAACTTGGGATTGGTTTTTGATACCCCCTTGCGTTTTGAACAACACGTTACCCAATGTGTTCAGCGGGCATACGTTAGATTAAAACTTCTTTATAGTAATCGCCATGAACTGTCAACAAAACTCAAAATTTTGCTTTGTGACTCACTTGTGCTTTCTATATTCAGCCATGGAGATGTAGTTTACGAAAAATGCTTAACATCCAATCAAAAACAAAGAATTCAAAAAGTTCAAAACTGTTGTTTGCGTTTTATATATGGAATTCGGCGACGAGATAGAATATCTCATAAGTTAACAGATGCAAAATGGCTGAATATGGAGAACAGGAGAAAGTTACATGAGGCCTGTTTTTATCATAAAATTTTATCCTACCAAAGTCCCCCCCCCATATCTATATACCAAAGTGGTTTTTAGATCCCAAGTAAATATTCGATCTCGGGGTATGATAACCCCACCCCTACATAAATCCTCCATGTTTGAACGGTGTTTTACTTTTAACTCTGCTAAGTTGTACAACTCACTTCCCGACTTCTTTAAGACTCTCACTCCAAACAAATTTAGACAAAATACATTTAAATATCTCTTCGCCAAGCAAGCTGCAAGATAAAAAGGCACAAAACATTTTTTTTTTCTCTTCTTTAATATGGTTATAACATATTGCGCGCGTACCTACTCTTAAGGTTTTTTTATTATTATATTTGTTGTTTTTGAGGTTAAGTCGATCAGGGTGGATAACATGAGTGTTATGCACATCTGGACTTCGCCTTTTCTGATATTAAGCTGTACCTAACCGTTACTAGCTATAGTTATGAAATGTAATGTAATTATTTTTACTGCTTGAATCAGAAATAAAGACATCATTATTATTATTATTATTATTATTATTACAAACGGACCATCTATTATGGTACAATTTAACAATGCATTATCAGTATGTGTCATGTTTATATTGTATACTTAATTATATAATTACTTTCAAGAATCCATTGTTTTATTTCTTTTTTACATCTAGGCGTATGATTTTATTTTAATGTTATTTGGCAGGTCATTGGTATGAACAAAGCTATTACCAATCTGTCTGCTTTGTAATGATAAATGATTATAGGTATAGAAAATTAAAAATAAAAAGTAAGCATTTCAAAAAATTGACAAGCTTGGCACACTCTTCACTACCTAACTTATTTTATTTATTGTTTAAGTATTCTGTATTAAGTGGGCTTGATTTGTCAAAAGTTAAATGATAATGTCAAGTAAGTGCTTACCTCAGTTTTCTTATATTTTTCGCAAAGAAATAAGTAGGTATAACCTAGTTACTTAAGTACCTACCAAGGTAAGTAGGTACGTAGGTACTTATGTAGTTTGAAATAAAAGAAGGGGAATTCATTTTTTGAACATTGACCATTCTGTATAGCTCTGTCTTAAGATATAATATATATAATAGATTCATTAATTCTTCCCTACCACTACAATGCTGAATGCACTTGTCAAACCTTAAAAACTTACTGTATTTTCTCCACCTATTCTTTCATCTAACTTGATTTCCGAGAACTGCAAGTCTGATGGCTCAGCTCTTAAACTTATCATTTTTAATGTATCACCTTCTGCATTACTGACAGAAATTGTTTTATCATCTGAACCCAGTGCAAGTAGATTTTCTTTGTTCCATACTCCGCAAGTTATTCTTTTTGTATGCTTTCCTATAATTGGTATTCTCCTAAAAATATTCACTTACTTACTTACTTATAAATTTTTTAATTCTACTTAGTTGGATACCGTTGGATACTAACCCTGTTTTAAATAATAAGTAGGTACAGAGAGAGGGTTGGACAAAGATTTTTAATAATACTTAGTTAACTAACCAGCAAGTTTGAAGTTGACATAAGTGAGTGACATTGGCTGGCATTATTTACAATCAAAGCGCCTGATTAGCAAGTAAAAAGTTACGCTAACCGGGGCGCCGTAAACGTGAGTAGGTAAATAATGCCTGCCAATATCACTTGAAATTTCTTAAAAATGTTATATATTATAGAGATTTTTTTTCTCAGTGTTCTGCTGTGATATCTGTACACTGCACAATTTAATATTGTCTGTCTTGTGCGCTGTTTCGAGTTTTTTTTTGTGTGTTGTGTATACTTTAAATATCTTGCCACTGCTTTGCTTTACTTAAGGTCTATGTAAAATAATTTATATTTTTTTAAATGTATTTCTGTGAGTTACTTAAGTATACCTATTTTAAAATCATGTGTAATTTAAATGCTGTTACTATGATTTTTGTCTTTATTGTTCTTTTAAATTATTCTTTGTATGTTTTAACAATGTTCTATGCCATTGGCTTTATTGAATAAAAAAATGTTTATGACTATGACTATGACTATGACTTATCACCATCAAAGTTGCTGGTTAGTTAATTACGAGACTAATTATTATTAAAAACCAAAACCTTTGTGCAATCCAACATTAACGTAGTATGTAAATTGTGTTCTTACTTTGAGGTGTTGTGATTATATATTGACACGTTTCCCTTAGTAGTTCCAACGGCCAACATGGGCCCAGTCTTAGCCCAAGTTAGACAAGACATGTAATCTTTTAGTCCCACATCTATAACTGTCTTCTTGCCCGCATTTGCATCCCATATAATTAGCTGATTTTGACTTACTACTCCAAGTAAATCACCATCCGAGTCCCAGCTAAAGCTCGTACATAAACTGTAACATTTTGGTAAGTATAGTTTTTACTTGCGTTTCTTTATTATTCTCTAATTAAAGTATATTATACGTAAACTTTACCAAACTTTCTCCAGAAGAAATACTTACTTAGGTAGTCGAATTCTTTCAAAGATTTCGCCATATCGATCAAATATATTAACCATACAATCAATTCCTGTGGTGGCCATAAACATACCAGAGCCTTTTTGCCATGATATAAAAATATCTCCATTTCCATGGGGCTGTTCTAGGCGAAAGAGGAGCTGTAAATATGAAGAAATAATTATTTTGAACAAGTTCTACTATCAGTTAACTATTTAAACATTATAAATTACATTTTTAAAACGGGTTAAGGATATTAAATTACCTTTTCTGTACCCATTTCCTCTAATAACGTCTACAAACTATAACATGCAGGGGAATTTTCTCAATACAAACAATTCGTCGTTTGAAAAAAATTAAATGACAAAAATGTAAACAAACAAACGTCGTATTCCAATCTTTAATTTCATTGGTCTTTCTATTACTAGTCATTTTTATTAAAGCCATGTGACAGGTGCAAGAATCCTAAAGGGTAGATCATGTGACCAAGCAAGAGATTTTTTTTTTTTTTTTTTTATTTATTTATTTTACGTCGGCCTTTTTCCGCAACGAGGCCAATCACCGACGCCAGGGAATTTGTCACACACTATCTGGTAATTTTGCCGAATCCCTCTTTGTCGAGGGTAGGGTTCTTTAACGTGCCAACATCCATGACACGGGGCCCACAGTTTAACGTCTCTTCCGAAAGACGGCGCCACCTCTTAAACCAAATTCCAAATTTAACATCGACGTTGCCGGCATCGGGAATGGAACCCGGGCCTACGATCTGTGAGGCTGCTGCGCTGACCACCAGACCACAACGTCGACAAAAAGCAAGAGATTTGTGATCATTTGGGGTAATTGGAAGGATAACCATCACAGAAAATAAATAGGTCGTACATTATGAAGTGACCCAAGAGGCCTGTGAATTGCAACGCAACCAAACGAAACCTTAGGTACTTTCATAGCGGACTTAAAGAACACTGTGGTACTTTCCATTTGCTTCTTTTAAACAACTAGCAAAGTAAACATCTTTGCTGAGCTAATAAAGGAACGCTTCGCGAACAAGTTCGTATTATTGCATGAGAAATATAATGGGGTGTACTTAACCGCGGCAAGGGGGGAGGAAAAAATCTTTGTTGTGCTTTGCTATTTAAAAGTAACGTAAAAGGAATTCGGCTTTTATTGGAATATCCTCAGACCACGAACGTCCTCAGAATCTTGGGAATATCCCTTTTCGAATTGTCACTTGTCAGTGTCATTTGACAACTCATATGTATAACCTAAAAAAAAATCCATCTGTAAACGTAAACAGTGTACTTAAATTATTTTAAGTTTTTATTTTTACTCAACTCGACATTCACTATGTCCAAGAAAAAGGTTGTGAATAAAGAAAATACAATTCAAGCCATACTTATTGCCGACACCTTCGAGGATGAGTTTGTTCCACTCTCTAATCATGTGCCACTGGTAAGAGAAAAAGAAATAAGTAAAATAAATACCTTAGGTTTTTATTGCCACAGAGCGAGCCACAGAGTTTGCAATATACAAACATCCACTACTGTCTGAGAAACAGAAGCAGAAATTTACTAAGTATTTCGTGACTTCTAATATAGGTCACTAATTTATTTTGTTATTCATAATATTTTTAACTATTAGATAGGTAACCAAACCGTTATACCCCTATTTCCCTATTATCAATAGGTAGTCCATTTAAGCAATATAGAATTGTACGTATAGATAGAACTCTCTTACAACTGAAAAGAATATCCTGTAAACCTACTGAATAAATATTTATATTTACAGATATTTCATAGTCTAAGTGTTTGGCCTTTCATAATGAGATGGAGATTTTGAAATAAGTTACTTAGGTCTGTCCCACCTGCAACCTTTTTTAACCTAAGGGTACCTATATCGAGGGGTACATCCATTACCTGTTTTTAAATACAATTTACATACTTAGGTACTCAATAAGTAATTGTAGATAATATGTTTATTTTTCAGTGCTTATTTCCAGTTATAAACAAACCTCTCGTTGATTACACATTGGAATTTCTATCACTTGGTGGTGTTGAGGAAACTTTTCTCTTCTGCTGTAACCATGTTACTGAGATAAAATCACATATAAGGTGTGTAGTACTTTGTCATAAAATTAAATTCTGTTAGATGGTTTAACCAGGCCACCAAAAATTAGCCTGAAACTCTAGTTAATAAATATAATAGGTATCTGCTATTTATGCTTACTCAGGACTTTACAGATTTAATTTAAGATAAAAATTTTAGAAAGAGTACAGAAGAAGCGGTAGGGTGGACTCTAACTATGAAAGTGCATATCATTGTGTCAGAGAGTTGTAGATCTTTTGGGGATTGTTTAAGAGATTTAGATGCCAAAGGCCTGTTAAGAGGTGATTTTGTTTTATTGGAACCAGGAGTGATTTCCAATATTCAGCTTTCACCACTACTAAAAAAGCATAGGTAGGTAGGTAGGTGGGTACTTATGTTTTTATAATTTGATATGTTTACCTGCACAGCAACCACAATGGCAGCTTCTTCAGGTTTAATATCGTTGCAGTACGTAAATATGATAATTTACAGTGCTTTCAAATAAAGTGGAAATTACAGTAAAAGCTTGCACGCCATTTTACTTTAATTTATCTAGATTTAAAATAAATTTTCACAAATTATCAACCATTTCAATCAAATACTTTTTTAGTGAAATATGTCAATTGGACAAGGGTGCAGCAATGACATTAATATTCCAAGAGTCTGGTGTTGGCCATATAAGTTTGTGTCCACAAGATGAGACTATCATAGCCATTACAAGTAAAAATAGAGTTCTATTCCATAAGAAGACTAGGAAAACTAAGGGAAAGAGAGTGGAATTTCCATTGGTAGGTAACCTACATGACTTGCTTTATATATTTCTTTTCAAATACGCTAATAATAAGAAATTTGAATTTGAATAATTACTAAAGTATTAATGATCTGAAGGCAAAACTGTAAATAATTAAATTTAAATATTTTTAAAACTTAAACGATGTTTATTATTGTGCCAATGTCTAAAGGACTTCTTAATTTTTTTCTTTTATTGTGTAGATACACCTGTGTAAGTTTTTGTTGAAAATTGATATACCTACAGAGTGTTATGGACTTATTATATTTTTTAAATTCAATTCAAATTCTCTTTTATTCAGGAAAAAATAGGTTAGAATCATATGATCCAATATGTAAGTTAGTTAGTAGTTAATAGGTATCAAGTTGTAAAGGTCCTTAGATTACAGTGCCCTAATGACCTTTTAATAAATAAAAAGTAAAAAAACAATATACAAACAAAAAATCCTAAATACAGGAATATTAAAAATTAACAGCTTTAAAAAATATTAAACACATTTATCATCTTTTTATTTGTAATCTTTCTTTCTCATGCTTAGAGTGAGTATAAGTAAATTATTGTTCTTTATAAATAAACTATTAGGTACTTATATTAGTATTATTTAAAATATAAGTAATCCTAATCGCCAGACTAAAAAACACATGTAGGTAGTTAATAGTTGTAATTCAAAACTTCTTCCACCGTGTATGGCTCTATTTGCATTAAAAGGGTAAAAACAGTTTTTTTGTACATTTAAGTATGTAACCTGTAATTTATGTCAGCCTGACTGGCAGCTTTGGATGAAGATGAATAGCAGCTGACCAATACCTGCGGTATTCCCATTTGCATGGTACCCTCCTCAGAGAGGTGCGGTGTCCCATCACTCTCAATCACCACCCTTTGCCCACCACGTTCACACAGATATGAGTTAGGCCAGCTCAGGGCTGAGTCCCTAATACCATACTGCTATAGTATTTTATGATCTAGCTAGGCTGTCAAAGTCTTTGGACAGATCTAAAAACAATCCCATAGACAAGTCACAATTCTCAAAGCCATTCACCACTCTTTCACCAAAGTCATACAAGGCTGTCTCTACTGACTTTTCCTTCAAGTACCCAGGCTGTGATTGGCTGAGGAGCCCCTCAGTGTAGAATAAGCTTAGCAGCGTAGTACACTTTACTAGTACCTATTTTTTTAAATTTACTATAAGTATACAGTGTCACCAGTAAAGTCCGCATCATATGGGATTTTTTTTTATTAATAGCTTTATTTAAAATTTGACTTTGGCATCAAGTTCTGCTTCGATCGAGATGAAAATTTAGCAAAAAAAGAGTAGTCACGTGATTCGCATTATCTGTCAAATTTTAATTTTTTCCAAAAAATAATTTAAAAGTGGGGTTATTTCTGAAAATATCGATAAAAGTTATACGAAAAAGTTTTTTTTAAATGCCGTTTCTAGCCCACATGCAAAATTTCAGCTGGAAAAGATAATTTTGATTTTGTACCTATATTTTGTAAATTGAACCACTTTTGCTAAATAAGACTTAACGCAACCTACATAAATCTTCTTAGTTTTGACAATGCTTTATTTCAGATACATTTTCTTTAAAGTAGCGCCATATTAAATGTGTGTTTTTCTACAAAATCAAAATTGGGCTATTAAAATTTGGTCGCATGTGATGCAAAGTTTATTTGTTTTGGACCCTGTATATGATAACTTCATAAAATAAATATTTTTGAAAACGTAGTTTGTGTCTCAAAGTAAAAAAATAAAAAATAAAGTAAAGGGGTTTTAAATTAAATCGTTAAAAATAGATGAACTTTACGTTAAGTTAAACTAAAATTTAATTTCCTCTTAATGGACACTTTATTGATGACACTCTGTTCTTTTTTGTCTTAATATTAAGGTGTATTACTTTCAGACACAAAGTACGTTTTCAAAAATACTTATTTAATGAAGTTATCATATACAGGGTCCAAAACAAATAAACTTTGCATCACATGTGACCAAATTTTAACAGCCCAATTTTGATTTTGAAGAAAAACACAAATTTAATATGGCGCTACTTTAAAGAAAATGTATCTGAAATAAAGCATTGTCAAAACTAAGAAGTTTTATGTAGGTTGCGTTGAGTCTTATTTTGCAAAAGTGGTGCAATTTACAAAATATAGGTAAAAAATCAAAATTATCTTATCCAGCTGAAATTTTGCATGTGGGCTAGAAACGGCATTTAATAAAACTATTTCTAATAACTTTCTTCGATATTTCCAGAAATAACCTCACTTTTGAATCATTTTTTAGAAAAAATTAAAATTTGACAGATAAAGCGAACCACGTGACTACTATTTTTTTTGCTTAATTTTCATCTGGATCGAAGCAGAACTTGATGCTAAAGTCAAATTTCGAATAAAGCTGTAAATAAAGAAAAATCCCATATGATGCGGACTTTACTGGTGACACTGTATAAGTAACTTTTGTTTTCAGGAAATATTTTTACAAAATTCATCAGTTTCACTGCACCACAACCTTAAAGACACCCACATAGCGATTTGTTCGTCTTCAGTCCTGCCGCTTTTCTCGGATAATTTTGACTTCCAAACCAAGGACGATTTCGTTCGGGGCTTGCTGATGGACGAAGAAATTATGTGTAGCACTGTGTATTGTAATATCCTGAAAGGCAGTGACTACGGCGGTGCTATTAGCAACTGGAGGATGTACCAAGCTATAAGGTAGATTAGCAATAATTATTTATGAAACCAGAGCATAAAGTAGTAGAGGCGATTTGAACAAAAAAATAAATGAATATATTACAATCAACATTTTATTATAATTTTTTTCAATTCAATTCAGTTCAATTCAATTCATTTATTTCGTACAATACAGGCTTTGAATACCCAACTAGTACAATAAAAACTTATTCTAATAATATACAACATACAACCTACGTATTAGGGCCTATTACAATTAAAATTACACTTAATAGAAGGAAGAAAAAGAAAAAAACAATAAAAAAAAGAAAGAACATACAGCCATTCAAAGTGAGATTACAATAATAATTTAAGTTTCTTCTCAAATGGCGTTGGAGTACAGTTAAAATTAAAGTTTATCGGCATATAGGTGTTGAAAAGATGCATTATGCGATTGGTAATGTTATTTCTCCCGACGTCGGTTCGACTTCTGTTGGTTAAGAACATGTCGTGTGAACGTGTATCACGTGATGGTACTCGAAAGTTTATAAGAGCGAGTACCTCAGAGCAATTTATGAGATTAGTAATTATTTTGAACCCGAATACAAGTGTAAGAAAGATTCTGCGTCTTTCCAAGCTATCGATGTTGATGAGTTGTAAACGCTCGTGATGGGAAAAGTGGCTTTTGTTTATTCTCATTTTGTATAGTATAAAGTTGGCAAATTTTATTTGGACTCGTTCAATATGCTTAATATGAGTTTGGTAATATGGCGACCAGATTACGCAGCAATATTCAAGATGACTACGCACCAGTGAGAAGTATAGAGATTTCAGAACCTCAGAGTTGGAAAATTCCCAGCACCGGCGCATTATGAAGCCTGCCATTTTGAAAGCCTTAGCCGAAATATAGTTTATGTGTTCATTGAATCGTAGTTCGGAGTCGAATATTACACCCAGGTCATTGATTAAGTTAACTCTGGGTAGGGGGGAGCCTGAGATCAGGTAGGAATGTAGAATTGGAGATTTTTTACGTGAGAAAGTTATTATTTTGCATTTAGAGATGTTTAGTTCCATCCTGTTTAGTAGGCACCATTCTAGTAGTTTGTTAATCACTATCTGCATAAGTGTACAATCGTGGGGGTTAGTAAATTTTCTAAAAATCTTTAGATCGTCCGCGTAAAAAGGAATTCGCAATTTACAAAAATGTCGGCAAGATCATTAACGAACAGAAGGAATAAGATCGGACCTAAGTGTGAACCTTGGGGTACACCGGATGTCACTGTTATTTCCTTAGATGTGGTACCTTTATATTTGACGATTTGAGTGCGATTGCGAAGGTAACTCGATATCCACGAGAGAATAGGGTCTACGATACCGAATGATTTTAATTTATTGATAAGAACAAGTTCTCACTACACACAAGTTAATACTTAACTAACAGTTTCGTAAACTTTTTTACATCGCCGCAAAGTAATATTTTTTTAGTTAATTATTATTGGAACTGCTAGGTTCGTTCTTGTGATAATTTAGAATTATTTAGAAAGAAAATTAGATTTTTTTAAATGGTAAAATTTGTAGACCTATTTAAATTAGTATTTTATCTGCTTGCAGTCAGGAAATAAAACTACTTATTTTTACTGCTAACTATGATCAATCAAATTTTTCCCTATATTTCCCAACGCGACGTTACGTTTGGCAACTATGAACAAGCGCGAACGACATCTCCACGTTAGAGAGGATTAACAAAAGCCCGTTTAAAAAAACATGTAGAAGCGGCCGGATTCCTATTTCGGCTTTGATATATTACCACGTCTTCAGCGTTCTGTTGCGTAGCTATATATTCTGTGGTACCGTGCGAGCAAAAATTATTTGCATCAAAGAGGGCTTGTATTAAAAAACGTAGAGCTTGGTTTAGATCACAATGATATGGGGACGATATATCTAACCAAATCTTGGTTAAAATTTTGTCAAATTCATATTATGACATGATATGCCAATCTAATGAGTAATAAAATAACTAGACAAATGCAAATTTATTTTTGTTGTTTACAAAATTAACAAAGTACGAATATACAGAAAGAAAAAGAAAAATAATTACATAAATTGCTGAAATTGGCCACCGCCATGCTCCAAGCATAAATTCACACATCTCTTCATATTTTCGAAAGTGTTGACCAGCCTCTCTGGAGAAATGTTACCACATTCTTGGATAATCCTTTCCTGTAATTGTTTTAAATTTGCAACTGGTGTTTTCAAAAAAGTGTACTTTAAATGAGGAAAAACGAAGTAATCCATAACCGTTAAACAAGGTGATCTAGGTGGGAATTCAATGTCTGATCAAAAACTGATCAATCTGTCGTTAAAAATATTGCGTAAGTAGTTAATAGTTTCGTCGGCTGTATGGGCGGTTGCACCGTCCTGTTGGAAATATCCAAAAAGTAATTGCTCCACAAATGGATTCAAAATATTGTCTCTATACCGCTGTGCTGTAACTGTGTCATGAAAAAAAATAGGACCAACAATTCTTCGGGAAAGAGCTAACCAGACATCAATTTTTTGAGGGTGCAATGTGGACTCTACAAAAAAATGGGGATTTTCACTACTCTACGTGTATTCTGAAAATTCACATAACCGGAGAAGTGGAACCAGGCTTTATCCGAAAAAAATGTCAGGTCTAATAAATCATTTCTTTCCAATAAATTTTGGGTAAACCATTGAGAGTAACCTGCGTCTTTCAAAATCTGCGGCTTGTATTTCTTCGAATACTTACACTTTATAAGGAAATAAATTTAGCGGCTTCTTTAGAATAGTCCTGCATGTTCCATAAGATCTTCCCACTTCTTGGGACAGGCGTCTTATACAATTTGTTGGCGTATTTTCCATTATTTCACGAGTTTGCAACAAGTTCTTCTGTTTTTACAGATGGTCTTCCTGCTCCTTTTTTGTGTTGTACAGAACCTGTTTCCCTAAACACAGTCACAGTTCTTTTCAGGCAATGATAAAAATTCCCAGCATTAAAAGCAACGTTAGGAAAATGTTCGTGAAAATCGTCCATGCACAAACCCGGATTGTATTGCCACTCACCATTTACTCTAACCTCGTTTCGAAAATACGCTACAACCATGAATGTTTTGTGCTGTTCCGTAAAGCCCATTGTGTGAATTGTTCAAGAGATTGGAAAAATTAGCGATGAATCAAATTGCTTGTAACGACTGTCAAAGATGACGGAATAACTGATTGATTGTTAATTCAGGTAGTTACTGACACCCAACAGATATTAAGCTCTACGGCTAAGCATTACGTCCTTAGATGCAAGGCCCTCTTTGATGCAAATATTTTTTGCTCGCTTGGTATTTTATTTACTGATGAATCTCGTTTATGTGTGCGTTGGCCAGACGGGCGGGAACGTGTTTGGTGAAGACCCGGTGAAAGCTTTCTGTGTGGACGGGAGTTGCAATAAAGGCCCGTACTGACCTTGTATTAATTGAAAATGGTGCTGACCGCTGATCGCTGTATACAGGAGTGTTTAGCAGATTACGTTATAACTGTCGCTCCATTTATTGGAAATAACTTTTTGCTAATGCATGATAATGCCAGACCTCACGTCGCTAGGATGGTCACAGAATATTTGAACAAATTAAATATTGAAAGATTAGAATAGCCTCCCCGTAGCCCTGACCTGAATCCCATTGAGCATGTTGGTGACACGTTACGGAGACGCATCCGCAAGAGGCAACTGGAAACAATTCGTAGTCTCCGAATAGCCTCTTGAAGAATGGCAGAACATGCCGCAAGTTAAAATTTACATTTATTGTATTGAAAGTATGCCACGTCGCATGGCGGAGGTGATTAGAGCACGTGGAGACAAACAAAATATTAATAGGATTTACTAAAAATAATGTTATTCTTTTTTGTTAATTTAAGCTAAATTATCAGAAAATGTTTTAATATTAAATTTTTAAAATTAATATTCGAAATATCGAGATAAATCAAGAGGAACATAACATTAACAAAGGATAAAACTTAAGAACTAAGCTAATTTAAACATTTTCCTACTACCGAATTTCTCCATAGGGCGTTTAAAATTTAGTGTTAATGATGTAACTTTTGTTTTCCCTTGTATAGCAAACTAATGCCTATTTTACGATAACTGGAATGCAGCAAAAACACCTACATAATGTGCCATTAATTTTAAAAAAATTCATCCAAATCGGTTGAAGATTTTAAAAGTTATTGCAAATTAAATGTCCTAATATTTTTCTTGCCCGTTTTAGTGTCCGACCGAAACAAGATTCTCAGCCGAAACCGAAACCGAATTTTCGGCCTTGGCTCCGTTTCGGCCGAAACCGAAACTTAAAAATGTTATTGTATTACTGAACTTTAATTTATTTTATACTAGCGTGTACCCGGCATGCGTTGCAACCCGCTGGTATAAATACAAACCCGAACAAACCCGATATATTAGTACCCGGCATGCCACTTTCTGAAATTGCACCCGTGCGAAGCTGGGGCGGGTCGCTAGTTATACATAAAAACCTTCCTCTTGAATCACTCTATCTATTAACAAAAACCGCTTCAAAATCCGTTGCGTAGTTTTAAAGATTTAAGCACACAGGCAGCGACAGCGACTTTGTTTTATATATGTTAAGATTAAGAAGATTAAGATAGGACGAGATCGATATTGGGAACGGATTAAACTCTTTCCACTAGAAACAAAAAAAAAAGGGCGACAGAGAAAAAAATCTATTATTTATATAGACAACACTGCCTACCACCCAAAGTTAGCCGAACGGTGCGCGACAATTTACGAACACTGAGTTTCGGCATGGCCGAAGGTTCGGCCGGTTTTTGGCCGAAACCGAAACTTTCACCGAAACTAGATTTTTTTGGCCGAAACCTAACCTTCGGTCGGTCTCTAATAAGTTTATTTAAAATTTTATATTGTGGCACCTAAATATTTAAACTATTTTCGTTTTTAGCCTGGAACTAAAAAACAAATGGATTTACCCACTGATTCCGCCTATTAAAAGGTATGTTAGCCAACTTAGGTTAGGTAATAATAATATCTACTAAATATTAGGTACAATTTTTCTATTAAAATTTCTGTAACGTTTTAATTTTTTTGATAAAGCCGAAAACATAAATATATGCTCTTAAAATAATAATTTATGAAAAATATGCATTTTATTATAAAATTGACAAAATATGCAAAAAATGCGTATATGTATATGCATTTTGCATATATTCCGCCCTTTAATGATTATAAACAAATGGTTTTTGGTGAATGGAATGTTTTGTCTCCTTATATTACATGTCTGTAACCCTCTATTGACGGTTATAGTATTTCCTAACCTGCCGATAATTGAAGAAACGAGTTAGCTATAGGATTGTCTTATTAGCCCATTTCGTTTGCAAGGAGCCGATAATGCGGTCCTGGCTATGCAGGGGCATTAAATTTTGTTTTATTTATGACATTTAGCTTTTAGCAAACTGACTGAATTGCCCAGTCGACTTATAAGTATAAAAGTGCAATTTAAAAATAACCAGTGAATTGTTTCTAGAAACAGATTGATACCGGAAGATTCAATAGCCGCCACATTATCCAACGTGTCCCAATCAGCCCGCCTTACCAGAAGTGTATTAGGTCGAAACGTTGTAATAGGAAATAATGTCAAAATTCAGGACTCTTTTATTTTTGAAAATACGCACATAGAAGATGACGCTATCGTTTCTCTAAGTGTAATTGGTCCTGACTGTGTAGTTAAAAAAGGAGCCAAAGTAACTGCGGCGTCTGTTTTAGGAAAGGGAGTCGTTATAGATGAAGGAATTTTGGTCGAAAATACGTTGGTGCAGGCGACAAAGGCAGATGACAGTAGGTTTAATTTTAATTGTGGTTTTTTATCAAACGTTCTTAGACTTCGACAATTTAACCTATACAGGGTCGCTTTTATGTATGGAAACGATCGATTATTTCCTAAAGTAAGATAGCTAGCGAAGAATGTTAAATACAAAACTTTTAGGGTTTTTAGAAATCTATTATACTGCACATAAACTAAGTAGGTATACAGGATCAGTCAAAAAGCCATGGAAGAACAAAGTTACTTTATTTCAATTATTTACAAGATTCTAAAAAAAAATTTTAAGCACACCACATACCCAATCTTAACCGTTTTCCAGATATCGAGTTTTGAATATCGTTTTCAAATAAATCTGATAACAATAATAAAAAAGACAAACTAAGTTTTAGTAAACAACAATTTGAAATCCTATTTTATAAGGTGCTCAAAGTGTCCACGGTTTACCTCCTGGCAGTAATGAATTCGCTGAACAAAATTTTGTAGCGAATCTAAAAGGATATTGGGAGTAATACTGGAAATTTCATGTATTATTCTTTGTTGCAAATCTTCGATATTTTGTGGCCTATTTTTGTACACCAAATTTTTTGATATGGCCCCACAGGAAAAAGTCAAGAGGGGTCATATCAGGAGACCTAGCAGGCCATTCAATTGCACCTCTGCGCCCAATCCATTTACTAGGAAAAGTTTCCTCTAGATATTCCCTCACCATCCGTCCAAAATGTGGTGGAGCCCCATCGTGTTGTAACCATATTTGTTCAGCCGGTAATTTGGGATTATTATGGTTCTGGAATAATCTTCTGGAATAATCGTCTGAGTTGTGGAACAATATTCTCGTGTAAAAGTAATAAATATCGTTCAGAGTTCAAATAACCATGTATAAAATAGGGTCTTATGGCGTTTCCACCAATAATGCCACACCAAACATTGTTTTTTTTGTGGTCGTTGGGTATGAACTTGTTCCATCCAATGTGGATTTTGGTGTGACCAATATCTACAGTTGTGTCGATTTACGTGCCCGTTTAAACAAAACGTCGATTCATGAGAAAATAAAACGTGGTTGACAAAGTTGACATTTTGATTCAATTTATGCATAATGATTTCGCAAAACTGAATTCTGCGATCAAAATCGTCTTCACTCAATTCTTGCAACAAATGAATTTTATATGGATTGAATTTTTCTCTTTTGGTAATTTTTTGAATGGAATAACGACTTATATTATGATTCTGTTTCGTCGAATTTATTGGATTTTCTACCACATCTAACATGACATTTAGATAATTTTCTTCATTAGCAGGCGCGGATACAGGGGGGGGGGGCGCAATGGATGCAATTGCTCCCCCCCCCCCCCCCCTGAGCAAGCAAAAACTTTTCGGGGCACCCTTGTCAGTGTGGGTAGGCGAAAAGCCCGAACATTTTTTTAACTATACGTCCAAATTTTAACAAATTTGGTCAATATATGCATAACAATACGTATAACAAGTAATAAATCACAGGGAGTAGAACCTAAAAACACCTCTAATAAAAATTAAAGGGCTAATATTCTTTAAAAAACTCCCAGAATGCCATTAAGCGCTCAATCTGGCAGCCCTGTAAACAGTGCCTACTATGTGATTTGTATTTAATTTTTTTTGGACAATAAATTAAAATTTTATGAAATTTTTATTTAGAACGAATTCTCTGGAAGGTAAAATCACAAATATTAACCCCCTCCTAAATGCACCTGTTTTGTTTCGTATTTTTTATTTTTCCCATTTGAAAACCAAGCACCACGATTCAAAAAAGGGCGTGGCACCCAAAAAATTTTCGCCAGCGGCGCTATTTTTTTTAGCGTTTTATTTAGAACGAATTCTCTGGAAGGTAAAATCACACAAATTAACCCCCTCCTAAGTGCACCTGTTTTGTTTTGTATTTTTTATTTTTCCCATTTGAAAACCAAGCACCATGATTCAAAAAAGGGCGTGGCACCCAAAAAATTTTCGCCTGCGGCGCTTTTTGCCCCCCCTGGGCAAAATCCTAGATCCGCGCCTGTTCATTAGTAACGCTTACCGGTCTTCCACTTTTTGGTCGATCTTTCACACCTCCAGTTTCATGAAAACGGTGCAATATTTTGGAAACAGTTGATTTAGTTATAGGTTTCCGATCTGGATGCAATTCATTAAAAATATTCACCACTTGGGTAAAACTCCGTGTTCTATCGCCGCACCCTATCATCATTAAAATTTCAATGCGCTTGGTATCACTTAATCGTGCCATTTTTACGCGAAAATTGTTCACAAATTGTAAATGTAAGTATTTTTGGCATATCTGTTGTCAAGATGACAAAACAACATTGTTATGGAGATAAATATTTTCTAAGGAAACTCGATATCTCGAAAACAGTTAAGATTGGGTATGTGGTGTGCTTAACATTTTTTTTAGAATCTTGTAAATAATTGAACTATTGAATAATATACAGGGGTTCCATTTAAAATAAAGTAACTTTGTTCTTCCATGGCTTTTTGACTGATCCTGTATACTTAGTTTATGTGCAGTGTAATAGATTTCTAAAAACCCTAAAAGTTTTGTATTTAACATTCTTCGCTAGCTATCTTACTTTAGCAAATAATCGACCGTTTCCATACATAAAAGCGACCCTGTATAATTATATTTAAATAACTTTTTGTGGTGTCGTTTATCGTCATCAAGAAATACATCTAAATGTGGCATGTCCATAAGGATAGTTCGGATATCAGGTAGTTAACCAGAGCCGGCATAAGAACTCTTTGGAAAATATTATTTAATATTAATAAAAATTTTACAGGTAATTAGTACTTACCACAAAGGGCATAACATGCATTGACGGCCGCTCCTCTTCCCCTAGGGGGAAGCTCTGCCCTTAATGTGATGTCATTATCAAAAAGCGATAAAGGTGTAATTAACTAACCAGGCAACGCTGACTTTGACAATAATGACACTGACAAACATTCTTATTTTAAATGCAACACCCTGTATATTCTTCAATTTTTGGATTCTTTAGAAAATTTTAGACATATATTATGTACAGGGTCTTCCAACGAGGACTGAACAGGGGCTCATTTTTGAGCTTCTTGTATTTAAAGAAAAATCCAAAATAGCCAATCGATGTACTTTTTCCTGCAGAATTCAAAAATGAAACCAAAAATTTATTTGAACCAGAAACAAAAGAGTTACGCTATGGATAAGGTGTTTTTTAAATGGAACATAGCTTTTTTTCTACGATTTTTGGAACGAGTGATTTTTTTTTTGTCCGTTCTGATTAAAATATTTAATATTGTGACAGCTATTTTTATTAAATTTTAATGTTTTATCCAGTATAAATTAACTTTAACCTGTTTGAAACATACACTAGGTAATAAAGGTGAATCCTTCAAAGTCATTTCGGCAATATTATAGTAAATTTGTAAAATTTTTTGACTTTGAAGGATTCAAAGGTGATTATACCTTTATTACCTAGTGTATGTTTCAAACAGGTTAAAGTTAAATTATACTGGATAAAACATTTAAATTTAATAAAAATAGCTGTCACAATATTAAATATTTTAATCAGAACGGACAAAAAAAATCACTCGTTTCAAAAATCGTATAAAAAAGCTATGTTTCATTTAAAAAACACCTTATCCATAGCGTAACTCTTTTGTTTCTGGTTCAAATAAATTTTTGGTTTCATTTTTGAATTCTGCAGGAAAAGGTACATCGATTGGCTATTTTGGATTTTTCTTTCAAGGAAGCTCAAAAATGAGCCCCTGTTCAGTCCTCGTTGGAAGACCCTGTACAATATCCTATACCTACCTATCTTCAACTGTTTCGGAAATATTTAGTGTTTTCAGATTTATTGCATTTCAGCGTTTCTTTTTACTGATATCAAATTAAAAAAGAAGTAGGTATAAATAGTTTTGTTTACTTTTGTTTAAAACTCCTGACCTTAGCAATTTGTCTGTCTGCCTGACAGTAGTTGTCAGTGTTATAGTCGTTTAAATTTCGTTAACTGCATATCAGAAAAATGGTTTATTTAACAGAAATGCACAAAATAACAATTCTACAGATGATTGGTTATGGAGATAAAACACTGACACAAATGGAAGTTGGTCGCTTATTTCATGAAAAGTTTTCAAGTTTGTCGCTATAACTCGATGGAAAATTAGCAAAATAGAAAAGCAGTTTCGCCAACTTAAACATGTATAGCACATCAAAAAAGTAGCTGCCAATACAATAAGTGATAAAACCAAATTAGAAAGATATTATGCTTGAGTTTGAGGAAAACCCACATACTTCTAGTCGAAAAACAGCCTCAATATTCGATGATAGCCATTCATCGATTATTCGAACATTACAAGAAAATAAAATGTATCCCTATAAAATTATACCTACTCGTGAGCTTATGGAAGACGATTTTGATAGAAGAACAAATGATGGCAATGTTAGATAACAATGTGATCCAATTAGAACATGTTTTTTTTTCTGATGAGTGCACCTTTACACTTCACGGTCAGAATTGCTGCTATTGGTCTAGGGAAAATCCTCACTGGATTAGAGAAGAACATACGAAAAATATCCTGAAAAGGTTAATGTTGGGGCAGGAATAGTTGGAGATCATATTATCATAGGTCCCTTTTTCATTATTGGCAGTTTAAAGGGCGATAATTATTTAGCACTGCTCCAAAATAATGTCTTGCAAACTTTAACAAACTTATATCCTGATCCAGCAAACCCACAACTTCCAGTGAATATGATATGGTTTCAGCAGGATTGAGCACCGCCCCATTACCAAATCAATGTCCGGCAGTACCTCAGCCAAGTATTTCCAAATCGGTGGATAGAGAGGCGTGGATCGATGGAATGGCCAGCACGATCTCCTGATCTGACGCCATTAGACTTTTTTTTTCTTATGGGGTTATGTCAAAAATAATGTTACAAAACTAAACCCCTCGACTTAGCTGACTTAAGAAGACGAATAACGCTTGCGATTAGATCGGTCACGCCTGAGATGTTCAGTAACATTAGAAGACATTTCTATTTAAGATTCTGATGTTGCCAAGATGTTCGCGGCGAGCATTTTCAATATTTCCTACGTTAATGTTTTTTTTGTTTTTTACATTATCAAGAAACAAACAGTATTACTTATTAGTTTTTGAGTGTGTTGTTAATTTTTGCAATAAATCTGAAAACGCTTAATATTTCCGAAACAGTTGAAGATAGGGTATTGTACATGAAATATGTCTAGAATTTTCTAAAGAATCCAAAAATTGAATAATATACAGGGTGTCGCATTTAAAATAATAAAGTTGGTATTGGCCAATGTTACATGACACACCCTGTATAAAATGGTTGTATTGAAAAAAAAGCGCAACTAGAAATACCAATCGACGCTGACGTGTCCTAGCGTATTTTCGTACCCGCCCCCATGTATTAATTATCGAATTTATTCCATTTGGCTGATACAGGCGTATAGAAAAACGTAAAGAATTTTCCATAGACACTCATGACGCATTTAAAGATAATTTCTTATTTATAAACGGACTTTTCAAATATTACCATCAGATCAAAATTTTTAAATAGTACCTGCTGGTTTGTCTCGAAATTTATACCAATTGAATTGCCCGAGCAAAGCCGCAAGTACCGTCTAGTCTCTAGTCTATTATAAATTTATAACAACTTTTAGTAGGTACTGTTTGGTAACATAATAAAAACGAGATTGCCAATCTTTACTTAAACTAACTACATAAACTTAATCATTCTAAAAAACTAGATAATAATAATAATTCCCTATTATTGGCGTGACTTTTCTCACAACTCTATCAGGACCGTATTGCAAAGAAACTTTAAGTACGGATGATGGATTTTCGGTTCAAAACAATGAAATTTTGACAAAATGTTATTGGTTTTATGTGTTGGGGATACTTACATTTCAGGTCCGTATTTAAAAATTTTGATCTGATGGTTATATTTTATATATGAAAACCGAAACATCATTTTTTAAATGTGACGTAATAAAGTGCCGGCAGAAAGTGCTTTCTATTTTTTAATATGTTTATAAATAACGTCACTAAAAAACAGAAAATGAAGTTCTCGGTTTTTTTCCGATATCTCCAGAAGTAGTCGGATTTTTTTAAATTTCTCACTGGCATTAAATTAAGCTCCAAATTATCGAACTTTGCCCCGATTTAACCTTTGCTGTATTTTTTATAGTTTCTGAGATCCCAATGGTGAGCATCGAATTTGGGACATCCTGTACAAACTTATAAAAACGTATACACACTTGTACAAATTTGTGCAAACCTGTACAAACTTAAAATCTGTCCAAACGTGTACAAGGCTTGTACAGGGTTATCCAACCAAGACTAGACAAGGCGATTTTTTGACTTTTCCTGTACTTTTATAAAAAAAACTGAAATAGCCATCTTAAGTCATTTTCTCCCGCGAATTCGAATATCTTCAGCAAAAAACAATTGAACATCAAACAAAAGTACTAGGGGTCACTTTGATATTTTTTTAAATGGAACACCCTGTATATTTTTACATTTTTAAATTCCACATAAAATTATAATTATTTTTTATTAAATGCACTATTAGTCTATACTTCATAGTTTCCGAGATATTGACTCTCGAAAAGTGACATTTCTGAACTTTGACAGCTTATAACTTTCTAACAGTACGTCTTAGAGCAAAACGGCTTACCTGTCCCTATCTTCAATTTTTATTATCTTCCCAAAAAAATCAACTTTCAGTTAAACCGGAACAACTATATTTCCTTCTTTTGAGTTACATCCGGTTTAACCGGAAGTTGATTTTTTTGGGAAGATAATAAAAATTGAAGATAGGGATATGTAAGCCGTATGTATGTATGTATGTATGCACTTTGTAGTAAGAACTATAATTGCATGTGAAATTGCAGTCCCTTCAATAATAATAAATAATATTTTCTAATAAATCCTCGTGCCAACTCTAGTTCACTACCTACGTAAGGTTAAGTGGAGCGTTCCTTTTAAAAATTTAACTTAACCGCAAAGATCTTTGCTTTGCTGTTTTAAAGAAGCAAATGGAATGTACCCAATATCCGGCTATATCCATAAGAGTATTGACGAATTTCGTAATTAGTAAATTTGCCGCAGGAAACTTAGTTTTTTGACAGTTGTCATAATGACGTGTCATCGATCGCGTGATATATAAACTTCATTAGGGGCGTTCGTTATTATAATCTAGATGTGGAGCGATTTTTAGTCACGTTACTCTAGATGAGATAGAGAAATTATTAGCAATAAACAAACGAAATACATGAAACAAATTTTTGAATAAAATGTTTGTTTATTTTGTGGTGGATAACATAACCTAATTTTTTTATGGTCAATGTATCGTATTTTTGTAAACTTTACATTTTTGTTTGTATAGTATCCTAATTTTGACATTTAATCTAATAAAAGGACGATTCTGAGTACCTAATCAGAGCTCGCTGACATAAATACCGAACGCGGATATAATTTCCCCAGGTCAGAACAGGACCGCTATTGGCCAAACGAGGCAATTTCGAATATAGCTAAGTTGTCTATTACGAGGCTAGGAGCCTGTCATCAAACGTTCTACACGTATTTTCCATACTCTATATATTTATATGTAATATATTTTGCGATAACCGATGCCCTTAAAAAAATTGATTGCAGTATTTATAACTTATCTATCTTAAGACTGGATAAGTTTTAGCTCAACCCGAGGACAAACTAGGTGAATTAGCTTATCGGTTAAGAGCGGACGAAGACGAGGAAGACCTGAGCCTGGACATAGTCTTAGCTAGACAGATGTCTAGGCTGCACATCCACGATTCCTTCTACGAATCTGATTATGAAAGTGAAGATGTTTTCAGTGAAAGTGAAGAAGAATTGTCTCATACTCATTCGCCTCCACCCGATGACACAAAATGTAATTGGAGTTTTATTGTTTTGGTATACATATCGTTTAATATTTAAAATAGGTGTTTGATCCATTTTTATTACCCTACCCTCTTAAAAAAATTTTTTACAAAGGTGGTTTAATATAATTGCAAATTTTAAACTAAACGTGAATCCCGAATTCGCTTAGTTCCAAAAGAAATTATAAAAATGGCGTACCTACAGATGCATGCAATGCGTCACCTAATTAATGTTATAAAATAAGAGCTGTCACTGGGTATGGAATAATTTAGGACATGGCCCCAAGTTGAATTTGAATTTGAGTAATAATAAATTCATTTAAAATTTAATAATATCATAAATATGTTTATGTTGTCTTCTATAAACTTATTCTTCAATCCCCTGAAGCTGAGCTTGTTAGGGGCAAATCCTATTTTTTGTTTTAGTATGTAAAATCATAAATCATAAATATGCATTAAAAATCAAGTTTTAATTATAAATTTATAATTTTTAACTAAAAATATTACTTATATAAATTATTCAGAACAATATTAATTAATTAAAGCATTTCTAAAAATATTTTCAAATTGTCTGTTTTTAATATCCATGTTTTTATTTCGACTTAAAATTTTTTTTAATAAAATCAATTTTTTAATTTTTGTTTGTAAATAATCGTTTAAATAAAACCATAAATATTTGAAAAATTTTCATTCATTCCCAAATGATTTTACACACGAGGGAATGAATATTTTGTCAATGCTTTATGTTTCTCTTTTGCAATAACTAAGTGAAATAAATGATGACTTATAGAAAATACACGTGTGACGAAAGCAATATGGTGAAATTGTTTCGTCTTCATATTGTTTTTCTTCTATTTCACGACCTGCAGGTAATTCGAATTATTTGTTTTCTTATTGTGTCCATTTTGACATCTTTAAGCAGCGCCCTCTAAGATTGAGAATAAACACATTTGATATAATATTTTCGAAACATTTTCGAAACATTTTCGACACATTATCCATAAAAGTGTCGATTATACAACATGATGTCACAGCCAGTACCAACAACTCGGAAACACGTGCAATATCATAGCACATGCACGTGCATTTAAATAAAAATGCTACTTGGGGCGGAGCTATTTTCAAGGCTTACTTTCAGGCTTTACTTATAAAATAGTTCTTTTTTATACTTTGCCGTTGGTCTATTCTGTTTTAGAAGTTAATATTTCGTAAACGGTTGAAGATAGGTATAGGACTTGATTTATTAAAAATGTCTAGAATTGGTCGTAGAATGTAAAAAAATTCCTTGTCATTAAAAAAAAAATTAAGTATTATCATCTATAATATCCCAAGAGCATTGATTATAACTGCGAGATCATTTACAAGTTTCGAAAGCACGTTACTGCAATGTTCTACAATGCCCTCCGAGATGAGATCGGAGCAGCGTAAATTTCATCACGTGGTGATATTGTGTCATCGATCAAATCGAGCATGGAAAATAAAAGAACAAATAAACGAAATTAGTTTTATTGTTTTTATGTCAAAAAAGGATCAATAAAATAAATGAAAATCAGACTTATTTCCCATTGTCCGTAATGGGCTGTTAAAATTTGAAATCATTTGATGTGTTAGAAATGCTATAATTCCATTTCAAAAATTAATTGTTTTGAAGGTTATTTAATGTAAAATCAAAGCGTTTACGCTTCTATCATTTATATGCTTTCTTTTTTGCCTACAGCGAAACATTCTTTAACCGAGCTTTGCATATGATTTTATTTTTAATAATTAAGTTTACTACCGATGTTTAAAAACATTTTAAAAACTTTTTAAATGTAAGACATATGGAAATATTATATTACGCGTTAGTTAAAACTCATTTAAATTACGGAATTTTAGGCTGGGGAGGAATAAATAGAACTTTAGTTAGAAAAATTAGAAATATGTCAAAAAAGGTTTCTAAAAATTGTATTCAATAAAGATTATGTTTATCCTTCAAAGAATTATATTCAGAAACAAAAAAGTTGAACATAAAGACAACATTACATTTATAACATTTTAATATATATATTTAAAAATAAAAACCTTATACAATTTAAAACCCATAATCATAATACACGTCATAAAAATTAAATAACCATAAAACCTAAAATAAATAAGTCCATAGGACAAAAAAATTTCTAATATTTATGTTTTTATTTAAACGATTATTTACCAACAAAAATTAAAAAATTGATTTCATTAAAAAGATTCAAAGTCGAAATACAAACATGGATATTATAAACAGACAATTTGAAAATATGTTTAGAAATGCTTTAATTAATTAATTAATTAATATTGTTCTGAATAATTTATAGGTATAAGTTATATTTTTTACTTGAAAATTATAAATTAATAATTTTATTATAGTTAATATATTTCTTCAAAAAGAACTGCGTTTATACTATAAATTAACATTTTTACTTAAAAACTTAATTTTTAATGCATATTTATGATTTATGATTTTACATACTAAAACAAAAAATAAGACTTGCCCCCAACAAGCTCAGCTTCAGGGGATTGAAGAATAAGTTTATAGAATACAACATAAACATATTTATTATATTATTAAATATTAAATAAACTTATTATTATTATTATTAGAAATGGGACGATAAAAAATAGTAAGAAACGCCTTAAGTATTAACTATACTTATATTAAATTCGTTTGAACTGTTTAATGTGTATAAATATTATTGATACATTTACTTCCTGTGTAAGACAATTTACTTAGTAGTCTTTTTAAAAAATTTTAGTATTCTTCACTGAAGTAATCGATAGTTTAACAAGAGGTTATGAGGACAAACTACTGTGTGATAATCTTATTTTGGAAATAAACTCTTCCCGATATGCATACAATGTAACAGTAAAAGAGGTCAGTATTACTTACTATAATTTCGTATCGAAGGAGTATGCACTTACCATCAATTTTAATCGCTTACATTAAAAAATCGACAAATCCCTTTTCCTCGGCACATTCCTTGTAATTTCATCATTCCCGTCAAGTGATTTTTAAGCTTTCGGGTCTACATCTGATAATATTTCCCAGCATTTTCTCGATTACAATATACTTTCGCAGCGAGAAAAATAAAAGTTCAAATTTACACTTTTCTTGTAAAAAGGAAAATATTTTTTTTCGTATTTCTAATTGAAAAGAGCCTACTTTATTGAGAAAAAATCGTAAAGAACAGTACTATAGTTTTATGATTAGCAACCCTTTTCTACTTAGCGTCACTTTTATTATGGATCATTCTAATCGCCTTTTGTATACTTTAAAAATGCCTTTATTCCAAACTAAGTTTTACAGTTCATTACATGGAAAATAACTTTATAGTATACAGTGTGACCAGTAAAGTCCGCATCATATGGGATTTTTTTTATTAATAACTTTATTTGAAATTTGACTCTGACATCAAGTTCTGCTTCGATCGAAATGAAAATTAAGCAAAAAAATAGTAGTCAGGTGATTCGCATTATCTGTCAAATTTTAATTTTTTTCAAAAAATAATTCAAAAGTGGGGTTATTTCCGAAAATATCGAAAAAAAGTATTAGAAAAAGTTTTTTTTAATGCAGTTTCTAGCCCACATGCAAAATTTCAGCTGCATAAGATAATTTTGATTTTTTACCAATATTTTGTAAATTGCACCACTTTTGCAAAATAAGACTCAACGCAACCTACATAAAACTTCTTTGTTTTGACAATGCTTTATTTCAGATACATTTTCTTTAAAGTAGCGCCATATTAAATGTGTGTTTTTCTACAAAATCAAAATTGGGCTATTAAAATTTGGTCGCATGTGATGCAAAGTTTATTTGTTTTTGACCCTGTATAATTTCATAAAATAAGTATTTTTGAAAACTTACTTTGTGTCTCAATGTAATACACCTTAATATTAAGACAAAAAAGAACACAGTGTCATCAGTAAAGTTTTCATTAAGTGGAAAATAAATTTTAGTTTAACTATCTTCTACGATTAAATTTAAAACTCCTTTACTTTATTTTTTATTTTTTTACTCTCAGGCACGAACTACGTTTTCAAAAATACTTATTTTATGAACTTACATTATACAGGACCAAAACAAATAAAAAAAGTCCTTGCTTTTGTAATATATGTATTTTTAAATAATTTATTTAATAATTTAGCAACAATATATTGACTTTTCAATATTCTGTGACATCTTTTATTAAAAGATTTTTTTAAAAATATTTCAGTTTTTTTAAACAAAATTTTAACTTTTCATCTAATTCTTAGCCTAATTAATAGTCCGTAGCGAACATTGCTCTCAGAGACTCGATACCGGCCAACGGAACAGCTAGAAGAAAAAAAATTGAAAATGCGGGTAGCTACAGAATCCACTTAAGGTGGGAGTATCAACATGTTTGCCAACCTATAACCTATTTCGCGTAGATTTATTAATGTTTTCTAGCTTTTATACAAAATTTAAAGAAAATCGGTTTCGACTTTATATTCTCTAGGTAATAATTGACATATTTAATAAATATCAAGGAATTTCATAACTTATTTTAGGAGAATTGTACAGCGAAAAATATCGGGTAAGATTTTTTTTAACATTATTATGTCATTGTCACTCATTGTTCTTTCACTATACAATTCTCCCAAAATTAGCAATGAAATAAATTGATATTTTTGTAATATATCAGATACTACCTAAATAATGTACCGACGATAATGATTTTCTTTAAATGTTAGTTATTAAAATAATAAACTCAAAAAATCAACGCGAAATAGGTTATAGGTTGGCAATAGATTGAATGACGTTGAGAATTCAACCAAAGAATTTTCGATTTAACGCAAGTTCCTTAACATTTTCCATTTGTGAAATAACTGTGAAGATCATTTTCTTCTTTGTTTTGGTGCAACGCAATGTTACATTAAAACAGTACCAGCATCTTCGACATCGTTTCAACAACCGTAATTTATCATTTCGACATGCACCATGGAGGGCAAATGTCATTGCAACTTTTATACCAAGAAAGGATTCATCTTCAGCTGCAGCCGAAAACATTTCACTAGATCAGTTGTAAAAATGTTAGACCTTTTAGCGACGTATCCGTCTTTTTCATAAATTTTCAATAAACTCTTTAACATAGAATAACTTGACCACAAACTAGAAGATTCAAGACATTTAGACTGCAACAAGAATTACTTGTGTACTTAATTAATAATTGAAATCAAACGACCCTTCTCATAAAAGTAAGCCGATATAATATTTTTATCAGCAGTTTTTATTTCTTCTTCACTAACAAAGTAACATTGTTCGTATTCTTCTTTTGATTTGGATGGGAATAGATTCGATGTAGAGTCAGAAACTACATTTAAAATATCATAACAATCGTCTTCTGCAAATCTTGCAAAATGAAAAAATAATTGTTTGTTTACTCGTCGTTATGATGATTAAACTGCCGTGCGAGCAAAAATAATTTGCATCAAAGAGGGCTTGGATTAAAAAACGTGTGTTTCTTGGAATACTTGCACTTTATAAGGAAATAAATTTAGCTGCTTCTTAAGAATAGTCCTGCATGTTCCATAAGATCTTCCCACTTCTTGGGACAGGCGTCTTATACAATTTGTTTGCGTATTTGCATTATTTCACGAACGTTTGCAACAAGTTCTTCTGTTCTTACAGATGGTCTTCCTGCTCCTTTTTTGTGTTGTATAGAACCTGTTTCCCTAAACACAGCCACGGTTCTTTTCAGGCAATGATAAAAATCCCCAGCAATAAAAGCAACGTTAGGAATGTTCGTGAAAATCGTCCATGCACAAACCCGGATTGTATTGCCCCCCTCTAACCCCGTTTCAAAAATACGCTTCAACCATGAATGTTTTGTGCTGTTCCGTAAAGCCCATTGTGTAAATTGTTCAAGAAATTGGAAAATTAGCGATGAATCAAATCAGTTGTAACGCCTGTCAAAGATAAGGCCCTCTTTGATGCAAATAATTTTTGCTCGCACGGTATTTTAGGGCTAATGCTGCCGCCACTACACGCCAATATACAGGGTGTTCTCAAAGTTGAGTCATTTATTTTACCAGGTTGTAGAACTCGTAAAAATAAGTAATTGTACCAAAAATCATTTATATAAAAGTTGCAGAATAAAGAAGTCATTAACAATTGAAAAAATGTAAAATTTAAAAACTTAAGACCTGCTCTTTGCTATTCGAAGATGACGGAATAACTGATTGATTGTTAATTCAGGTAGTTACTGACACCCAACAGGTATTAAGCTCTACGGCTAAGCATTACGTCCTTAGATGCAAAGCCCTCTTTGATGCAAATAATTTTTGCTCTCACGGTATTTGATTTATTTATCTATCTGACGGATGTAGTATACAAGGGGCTACTGTGATGATTTTTATTTTATTAATTAATGCTTTTTCATTAAAAATACGAAAAAACAGCGTGTTCAATGCGTTAGAAAAGGGAGATTTTTCCACTCGATAGAAATTCATATACATTTTCCTTATTATTTTTCTTTATTATTCTTTCTATCATTTTAATTTAAAATATTTTTTTTATTTACTTATTTTAAAAAAACAGTTTTTTGATTTACATATTTTTGTGCTACTTTTTGTTTAATAGTTCTAAATATTTTTAGGTTAACTTTAACGTAATAAAAGCGATTTTAACCATGTCCCAAAATCTGCCATCTGGACCTCCGTATTTTAGTCATTTCTCCCATATGTTGTCATACTTCTCTCCCCTTTTTACGAACTATATCAAAAAAGAAACTGCTATGATTGATTGCCTTCAGGCAATAGAGGTAAGGAAGGCATATATTTTTGACAAAAAAACTTTAAAAAGGTTCTAAAAAGTATAAAAAGCCAAAAGTGTTTATTACTTTTGTAGTGTTTGCTTTGCCCGATTTTGGTACAAGACAATAAGGACTTAATTACCCTATAGCTAAATCTGTTAGCTGTATCAATTTACCTTAAGAGCCAATACAATGTTTCTCAAAAGACGTTCACCCCTTTAGTCCAAGAGCTAGTAACACCCGTTTCATGAAGTGTTTGATGCACTTTAAAATTTTGTGTCATAGTATATACTGGATAGATGAGCAGGTAAGCAAGTGTTGGCTAGCTCTACCTGGGGACACCAGGTACTGCGCATAGGAGAAAGGTGTCCAAAAACTTTGCCCAAAAAAGTGTTTGTTTCAGAGGCCAACAAACAGAAATCAAAATTTAAAATTACACAAAACACAAAAATTAATAAGGCAGACACTTTTGAGGGGGTTAACATTTAATAAAAACACCCCCAAGTTGTTTTTTTTTAAATATAAAATGAAGTGTTTGATTCACGCTGACATTTTAACAGTATCTTAATTGCATATAATAAAAAATAATTACAAAAAGGCAGACACTTTTTTTGGGGAGATATAGGGTGTTAACATTTTAATTAAACAAATATTTTTTCATTGCCATTTTCAAACAACTTTAGATACTTTTATAAAATTTGGTACACGTCTTTTGAGCATCGAAAGGCATTTTTTTGAGTAAAATAATTTTTTAAAATTTTAGCAGTGGCGTCCGTGCGGGGCTTGCATTTAATATTTTTGAAGAAAAAAATGGTGCGCCACTGCTTTTTCTTTAAATAGAAATTATTTTTGAAATTCCCGTCTAATTTACAGCAAATTCGGTCTCTTGACTTATTTTCTTACGGTGCACCGTTTTCGAGTAAAAAATAAAAATCATTTTAATGCACATTCCTGGAAACACAGAACCCATTTAATTACCATTAACACCCTGTATTTCGGAAAGGAAGCGTTTTTTTTAGTGCTGGTTTAAAAACGATTTATTTAATTACCTAAACGAAACCTATTTCTTTGAAAATGGCCTAGTAGGCTATGGCGTTGTTCCTATAATTTTTGGTTTTATTATTTCTGACACGTGCCATTTTAATTTTTAAATCGTAAGTTGTGTACAAATTAGAGTTTGTAAGGTTCAAAAGTGTTTTAGATATTCGTTACAGTATTGTTTTACAATGGCAATTTTTACGACTTCTGGAATGGCTGAGATGCATTTATCTATGGTCTTGCAAATGGAAATGCGAAAGAAGCCAGACGTCTTTACATGGAGCGTTATCCAAATAGAGTAGTACCTGATCATCGAATATTTCCGAGAATTATTAAAACCTTAATGTTCTAAACTGTTGTTAAACCTACTTACCTTTGTTAATTAAATGGGTTATATGTTTCGAGGAATGTGCATTAAAATGATTTTTATTTTTTACTCGAAAACGGTGCACCGTAAGAAAATAAGTCAGGAGACCGAATTTGCTGTAAATTAGACGGGAATTTCAAAAATAATTTTTATTTATAGAAAAAGCAGTGGCGCACCATTTTTTTCTTCAAAAATATTAAATGCAAGCCCCGCACGGACGCCACTGCTAAAATTTAAAAAAATTATTTTACACCAAAAAATGCCTTTCGATGCTCAAAAGACGTGTACCAAATTTCATAAAAGTATCTAGAGTGGTTTGAAAATGGCAATGAAAAAATCTTTTTAATTAAAATGTTAACACCCTGTAAACCCCAAAAAAAGTGTTTGCCTTTTTGTAATTATTTTTTAATATATGTAATTAGGACACTGTTAAAATGTCAGCGTTAATCAAACACTTCATTTTGTATTTTTAAAAAAACAACTTGGGGGTGTTTTTATTAAATGGTAACCCCCTCAAAAGTGTCTGCCTTATTAATTTTTGTGTTTTGTGTCATTTTAAATTTTGATTTCTGTTTGTTGGCCTCTGAAACAAACACTTTTTTTGGGCAACATTTTTGGACACCTTTCTCCTATGCGCAGTACCTGGTGTCCCCAGGTAGAGCTAGCCAACACTTGCTTACCTGCTCATCTATCCAGTAGATACTATGACACAAAATTTTGAAGTGCATCAAACACTTCATGAAACGGGTCTTACTAGCTCTCCGACTACTATAACTTTTCTGTATTTATAGATATTAAAATGAAATTTTGAGATTATGCATCAGAGATGAGTCTGCATTTATTGGCATAATTTTTAATTTGTTAGCACGTCCGGTTTGTCCGGATGTGACCTTGACTTTGATATTTGAAATGAGACATCTTGTATATTTTTACTTATTTGGGTTCAGCATAACATTCTTAGTGAAATGACACCTCACTTGTAATTTTTTGACGTGTTATAACATTTTTATGTATATTTTTTATTTTCAATGTAGAGTCCTACAAATTAATTTTATTAAATCTGTTAATTTATAGTCAAGTAGTATCTGAAAATTAAAATTATGTCATAATAATTGACTTTCTAAGTTTCACAAGCGTTTAAAAAATTTAATTTTGTTTTCTTGACGTTTACTCCATTTTTCCAAATGGAGCGATGGTGGTTCAGTAGGATATTTAAAACGAGCATTTTTTTCCAACAATTTGATACCATACACTCCTATGCTATTTTAAATTTGACACGAAAAAATTTGCCTCAAGTCAAGTCAGTCCTAATCGCAAATTTAAAAGCGTCATGCATTATTTGCCTCCCTCTCTTTTCTAAAGAAATATAAAGGCGGCTTTGAAAAACAATATGGTTTTAAATTAAAATTATTGTAATGTCATTCTTTTATTAAACTTACATTGTAAATAAGATAAAATGGTTAGTTTTACTAGAAATAAACAAATTGATATGCTCCTAATTTTTGTAGTGACCGGAAAAATTCTTCTGAAGCCGCAAGATTGTATGTATTGTATGTTTTATAAACTAATGACATTACAATTTTAAATTAAAGCCATATTGCTTTTTAAAACCATTCCATTGTTTTTCAAGAAAATATATGCAATAATGCATAACGCTTTTAAATTTGCGATTGGGATTTAAGGCAAATTTTTCAGTGTCAATTTTAAAATAGCATAGGAGTGTATATATGGTATCAAATTGTTGAAAAAAAATGTTCGTTTTAAATATTCTAGTGAACCACCATCGTTCCATTTGGAAAAATGGAGTAAACGTCAAGAAAACAAAATTTCATTTTTTAAACGTTTGTGAAACTTAGAAAATCAATTATTATGACATAATTTTAATTTTCATATACTACTTGACTATAAATTAACAGATTTAATTAATTTGTAGCGCTCTAGATTGAAAATAAAAAATGAACAAAAAAATGTTATAACACGTCAAAAAATGATAAGTGAGGTGTCATTTTACTAATACTGTTATGCTGAACCCAAATAAGTAAAAATTTACAAGATGTCCCATTTAAAATGTCAAGGTCAGTTCCGGTCAAACCGGAAGTGCTAACAAATTGAAAATTATGCCAATAAATGCAAACTCATCTCTTATGCATAATCTCAAAATTTCATTTTAATATCTATAAATACAGAAAAGTTATAGGTGTGAACGTCTTTTGAGAAACACCCGGTATACTGATACTTTCATGCGTAGTTTGTCATGTATTTTTTAACCAGCAGTTAAGACTTGCTGTAACTGGTCCTAAAATTAGTTTAGTAGAACCCTTACGTTCTTGGTTTGGTAGGAACGTTACGTTCAAAAATATTTTTGCGTTTCATTTTAATTAATTTTTCTAGACGACTGGGACATTTTTATATTTTTAGGATGTTGCGATTTCAAATGGGGACCTTAAAGACAAATGGGCCGTATTTATTTTAAAATATCTATACGAAAAAGACTTTTTGAATGAAGATTCAATTCTAAGTTGGTTTTCCAACGTGAAAAAAGGAACGAAACTGCACGATCAAGTTAAGCCGTTTGCTGAGTGGTTACAGGAAGCGGAAGAAGAAGATTCTTCTGAGGAAGAGTAGGAAAATTTAAAAAATAAAGTAAGATATTTTCGAATATTGTCTTTTATTTTACAATTTTTACATCGCTTTTGTTCTATAAATACTATTATCTAACAATTTATTTCAAACTATCTATTACGACTATTCTGTTTGTAGTAAGGCCTCCCTGGCCCATGACCCTTACGCTTTTCTGACGTTTCTTGATTTCAGTCACGAAATAAGTAAGCGTTTTTACAGGGTGTCTCTAAAATGTGCGGAAAAATGCTGCCACGAATTCCTCAGATTTAAATATGAACGCTTTCGCTTCAAATTATGTTCAATTATTACAATAATTTAGACCTGGCCATACACGAAGTGAATTTTTTAAATCCAGATATCTCAAGAACGTCTGCTCAAATCAACTCTTATCACGTACACCTTTTTTAGGTAAAAGACGATGGATAATAAGAATGGTAAAAGTTCAATAGAGTGGCTCAAAAAAGGTATTTCGTTTTAAATGTGTGCAAGGTGCCGCAGGTGGCGCGGGGCCCTCTAAATTTTGCTATAAAAATGAGAGCAGATTTTAATTATTCACCCCAACAAAACCGCTCTAGCCGAATATTGTGACAATACACCAATTATTAAAAATAGTTATTTATACTACAAGGGATGTAAGTAACATTTCCTAGTCGAGAACGATTTTGCGCCCGAGCGATAGCGAGGGCTGGCAATAAAGGTCGAGACTAGAATATACTTACATCCCTTGAAGTATATGAATGTATTCTTGAATTTTTATTAATTTAATTCGAATCCTTTCGTATGAAATTATGAACAGCTTTGACCGGTTTCTATAGCATCATAAGCATTGTTATTTTAACAACAACGTCAAGCTGACAGTTTATTATCAAAAATTGAGAGAAATTTAAATTATTGAGTTGTCTAACAGCCAAATGGATAGAAGAATCAGCAAATATCGCTTGTGTCGCTGCTGCCAGAAAAATCGAGGAAGAGGTATGAAGCAACGTATCAATACTTCAAGAAATGGTGCCAAACAGAGACTGCTAAAGTTGATTCACCCATTAAACCTGCAAGATGGCCGCCATGTCATATGACAAAAGTCATATTCCAGCTAAATAAAATGAATTTTGGCATTTTCAATGACTTTTGTCATATGACATGTCGGCCATCTTGCAGGTTTACTGGGTGAATAGACTCTACTGCAGTTTCAGAAACCGTGCTTTTGGCGTACTTTCACGAGAAATTTGCTGTATTAAAGTCTCTATCAAGCTTATGGTGTGAATATTCCATGCTGAAGTCCACCCTTTTCATAGAGGAAAACATAGATATTTCCAAGTATCCTAAACTTCGAGCATTTTTCAAAAGAAAAATGACGGATATAAACCCAAAAAATCTAATGCGTTTGACAGGGAAGATGTAAATGAATTCCTGTTTGAAGCCCCCGATGATATTTATTTAATGATGAAGGTTGTAATGATAATGGGAATTGCTGGAGCGTGCCATTCTAGTGAACTCTGTGCAATGAAAACGGACAATGTTGAAATAAGGAATGAAGTCATATTGGTTACTATTTCTGATTCCAAAAATGGAATGGCACGTAAATTTATAGTGACTAAAAGTGACGAGGAAAATGTTTGTTATTTCAAAATAGTTCGAAATTACATTGATAATAGATCCCTCATGAAAACCAGCCTGTCGGGAAAAACTCGATTTCTTCAATTCCAAGTAAAATTGCTAAATTTCTGAACTTTCAGAACTTTAAGGAGTATACTGGACACTCCCTTAGAAGAACGTCGACCACTTTAAAAAGGAAGTTGCAAATAACATTTCATACAAATTGGGAAAAAATGAGAAAACATTTATCCAAATTTTGTAAATGATGTTCATAATTATAATAATTGTACTATTAATATTCAAATCACTTAATATTACTCAATTTTTATAAATCATAGTTTTCATATGGCATAAATTATTACCACCCAAGGTTGGTAAGTTGACTTACAACCCGTCGTCAAGGGCAATCGATACCTTTTTGATAATTGTTACTTACGTCCTTCACAACAGTGTTAAAATGCATTGTTTACAATATAGGAAGGAGAAAAAAATATTTATGATAAACTAAAACCCAATTGAACTTTTGACACTGTATCTCCGAACTCTTCCACTTTTGGACTGAGGTAAGTTGAGTAAAGATTGTCATTTTAAGCCTCAGGAATTTTTGGGTTTTTTTTCGCGCCTCTTCGACAGAGAGATACACTCTGTATAATATTAATTCGGACTATTGGCTCGATACGGATTAGATTACTATGAAACAAATTTAGACCATCCGAGAAATTCACTGAAATAGGGCCTAAAAATTGATAGGTTAAAACGAAGAGTTTGTGAAAACCACTCGGTTCTTTCTAAGAATAATAGAATCTCCCTTTCTTGAAAAAAATCAAAAATACGGTTCCTGATTTAACAGTTTGTTTTTCATTTCCATGAATTTTACCCTTCAATAGCCCCCAATACACCAACAAAATAATATAAGTTGGACCGATTTGATTCGTTCGGATTTGGTCTGCGACAAAACTCTCGTCATTTTTGGGCAGCCGAATTTGGCTCGCCGACTTAATAACCCGATTAGATTCGCCTGATTAAATATTCTCGTTAATGGGAAAAAACTCCACGTTTTATAACAGTTTTGACTTGGCTCGCGATCTTTTGGATTTCCTGAAAGATTTAACCAGTGGTTTTAGATCGACTCGGATTTATTTGTACTCGGTGAGTTTAAAAAATGAATACCAATCGTAGAAGATACAATACAATAGCTTGTGCCATAGCGTATGTATTTACTGCCAATAAACAAAAATAAAAAAAAACGGAGCAAGTGGGTAAAAAAATAGATTTCTCGTAGAGATGAACTGAGTCATATGGTACTCTTGAAAGAACTTCAACAAGACGAGACAAATGATTTCCGTAACAATTTAAGGATGGATAATGATACCTTCAGACATTTGTTAAGTATGGTGGAAGTACATTTGAAAATAAATTCTTTTGACAAGTAACGTGAATCGGCAGGCATTATTTGTTATTATTTTAATTTAACCTCAAACCAAGTTGGACGACTTAATACGCGTCCCAAATTAACCTAGCGAATCTACAAATCTACTGACGGGTTAAAACCGGCTGATTTCATCCGTGGCAGATATTACACTGTTCGATGAAGCTCGGCTCGGCCACATACACGTAAAGTTTTATCGGCGTATTTGGCTCGTGCCATATCCAATTCGTTAAGTTATCCGCTGGTTGTATGGGGGGGCTATTCAGAGATAAAAACTAACTCAACTTTCATTTAAATTTAAATGCGTGTATTGTGATAGCTTGCGGAAGATGCATAAAAAGAGAAATATAACCCACTATGTACTTTTGAATTTATAATATTATCTTATATCTTATAAGCGAGAAAGAAATTGAATTTCTTAATTATTTTCCCAGGGTACCTACTTGCTTTATAAAATATTTTAAAAATTAGCTAATATAAAGATCTAAAAGAATTAAATATGTATTTTAATATTTTAGTGTTAGTATTAGAAAATCTACATAATACAGGCTACAGCTTGGTCAAATTGTTGTTCCATTGCACAGGAAGAAAAAAAATAATAACTAGGTACTTGTTATGTTTAACAAATTTATTCAGTTTCCTGACACGTGTTTCGGTCCTTACGGGTCATTGTACTCCTTTCACAATGGCAGTTAAGGTGTGAGCTTAAAATATTTAGATTTGTAATTCTAATTCTATTAAAAAATTTTTTTCAATGCATCGTAATCATGCATCGATGTTTTTTAGCGATACATTTTCTGTGGATATCCCTAAACGGAAATGAATGAAACAACGTCAACATGGCCGCAGATCAATGTCGGTTGTCACATCTTTGTGGGAGGATCTCTCACTGCTGCGCTCATACTGCAGCCTTTTTATAAGGTTTTAGATTTAGATTTCCCACCTCATGTTAATAATACTTTTAACAGTGTACGTTTGGCAAACATAGTGGAGGGCCGAAATTTGTATTTCAGAATGGAATATGATTTTGTCAATAGATTCATTTGTCATTGTTTCATCTGTGGTTACCAGATCCTTGCATTATTAAGGCTTGTTGGCACGAGAATTGGCATCTGTTTTGTCTACAGTAATATTGTTAATATAATGAATCATTACGTGAGGTCCATTTATACTCCTAAGGTTCTTTTAAATGTCTGTTTTAACTAAATCAGAATTGAAATATTAACGATGAAAATTATAGTATAGCGAACAAAATTTAAACGTTTTTCGCTGGTTAGAGATAGAGAGGTACGATTAGGTGGCCGGCAAGATCGCCAGATCTTCACCTTCTTGATTATATTTTCTTTGGGGTCACCCTAAAAGTAAATTTTACGTGACAAAACTCGAAATTTCAGAAATGTCAATGTTTCCAATGAAATTTACTTGAGGCTAAAGTTTTGCCAGGAAGACAATGGTAAAAACTTAACTACAACAACAATATTTACAATAAAAATTACATTTTTATTTTTTTTTGTTCAGGTAACGGAAATTGAAAATTAAATAGTGTGTTATTAATTGTATTATGTCCTTTTCCACAAGCCATTACAATACATGCATTTCCAATTTTAAAAAAAACGTTGAGTTCATTCCTGTATGAAAAGTAAAACTTACATACCTAAATAAATTAAAAAAAAAACTGTTAAATCAAGACGAGGTAGGTACCAGTGCTTTTAGATTTTTTTCAAGGACAAATAGATCGATTCTTTGTTACCGAATTTATTAAGTTCAGTTTAAAGTTTCACCCTGCATCTACAAGTGTCCCACTTATATTGAACACTGGCCCATATCTTCATTATTACTTACTGATTTTTTTTTAAATTTTGGTGTGATTATTTATGGCCATGTATTAAACATAGAAATTATCATAGTCCAGTGGCGTGACTTGTATCAAGTTTATAATAATTTGTATGTGGGAGTTTTGGATACCGTAATGCAGTGCTGACAGTATTGCGATCTTGGGAACCATAAGAGATAGGAAGACGATTAAACGGGAAAAGTTTTAGGCAGTTATGTTAGCAGTTTATTTGGTGCTTGCGGATCGATTCTGTTTTTTTTTGTGTTTGAGATATTTTGAATAAACTGAAATGTTGCATTTCCCTAAATCGGTTGTAACGAAAAATTTATTTCTCAATATTTTTTAAATCTGTAAACACAATTTCCTAGAAACTTTTTACATATACTACTTGATTTGTTATGTTTTCGTTTCCTGGAACCATCATTAATTTTCTTTTCTATGACCGTTATATTAAATATTTTATTTATCGAAAAAGACTTAATTTTTCCTATAAAATAATACTAAACACTTTATAAATTAAAAATGTATAACCTCAAAATACCTAAAAATAACATTTTTAAGGAAAATTGGAATATATTTGGCAACACCGGCATATCGATCCTTTTATTTAAAAATAAAGTTAATTTAATAACAATATTATACTAATAAGGTTTAAAATGTCGACCATTTTGTTCAATACGCCTTTTTTTTCGACTCATCTGATAATATGATTAAAAATATCCTGAATTCGTTGCATAAGAACTTGGTTGGTTTCATAGGCATTAAATTCGTATACCTCATTTTTGACAAATCCCCATAAATAAAAGTCGAATGGGATAAGATCCGGGGACATAGCAGGCCAGCGTACGGTACCACCGGTAGATATTGCCTCTTCACCGAAAGTTTGCGCTAAAAATGTTTGTATTTGTCTGAAATTAGGCGTGGGGCAACCATCTTGCTGAAACTACACGTTATTAAATTGATTATTTGTAAAATAGTTACAACATTTTTACCTCGATAATAAGAATAGTATAAACAGTAGTTGTTCTTAGGGATGTTACGGAATAGCTTTTTCTCGTACCTAGTTGGACCTGTACCTATTCCAAACCCGAACCTATTCCAAATACCTATTACAGGTCCAAACTATTCCAGGTCAAACTTAAACGCCGCTCCGCCGATTGGCGCTATTCCGGCTGCATGGCCGACACGAGTTTTTAAAGAAGGCCGCTAGAACTCCAGCGTGGCCAGCAGTTTCCGATTGTTTGAATTAAATTTCGTTACTTATAAATTTTTGTAACAGATTAATATTTTTCGCACCATACTTTTTTGGAAGATTTGATTGTAACGGAGGCCTATTATTTAAAGAAAATGAAGAATAGGCATAGGTACATCCACCATATATGTTGCCTTTTTAATGAATTCCTCATTGCTGGTTGCATATCCTATATCCAACATTAAATAGGTACGCTATATTTTGTTGCCCAATAAATGATTACAATATTTTTAGAAATATTTATTATTTATTACTATTTCCCTTTATCTTTATTTAGTGAGATTATTTTAATTATTGCAATGTGCTTGTAACGGTAACGTTTAAAATTCTCAACTGCAAATTCGCCATATTATATGAATTTAAAGCAAAACCTGTAGCCGTTCCATTCCCTATATCGTACTATCGTACCCTGTACCTGACAACTTGAAAAAGGAGTAACAATGAAACCAGAGAATCAAACATGTGACAGTGCCAACGGACCTGGAATAGGTACATGGTAATAGGTACGCGGAATAGGCAGATGATACCTATTCCAAAAGAACAGGTCCAGTTCCACTGTAACACCCCTAGTTGTTCTTAAGTTAACTTTATTCTTAAGTTAAAGGATCATCCGATACATCGGTGGTGCCAAATATATCCGAATTTTCCCTGAAAATGTTATTTTTATAGTTATTTTAAGGTTATACATTTTTAATTTATTATTGTATTTTGTATTATATCACAGAAAAAATTAAGTACTTTTGGATAAATAAACAGTCCAATATGGCGGTCATAACGGTAGTAACGAAAATATTACCAAGTAGGCATGTTTTATGTGAAAAGTTGCTACTACGAAAATATGTTTACAGATTTAAAAAATATTGAGAAATAACAGAGTTACAACCGATCTAAGGAAATGCAACATTTTAGTTTATCTCAAAAACCAAAAGAACCAGAATCGATCCCCAAGCACCAAGAAACTGTTAACATAATTTCCTAAAACTTCTCCCATTTCTTCCCGATTTCGTTCCCGAGATCGCAATACTGTCGGCACCAATTTCGGTCACCCTGTATATAAAATGTTATATGCGATTAAATGTGACAAAATATATTTTTACAATCAGACTAAGAAACCTTCATATAGCGCTGATCTTTATTTATTATTCAGTGGTACCGCAGACTTTGAAACACATGCATAGTCTTTGTACACAAATAAATATGTCCTTTTTTCAAGCGCGTTTTTCTTCTGTTCTACGTCTAAAGTTTTTTTTTTAAATCACACGTTTGTAGCATCCTAGACACAATATTAAAAAAAAATAATTATCTAAAAATTACCGGAATCACAATGGTCCACGGTCCACAACATGTCTGGCCGTCTTTTGTCGAATATTCCTTAATTCCGTATACTTTGCGCCGGAAGGCCTGTCCCAAATTGATGTCGACTGTGTTCGATACTTGTATACACAAATTCTGAAAATAAAAATAATTTAGTCGATTATTTCCTTCCTATCAATTTTGACCAATCACTAACAAAAATTCTACTTAATATTTAATTTTTAAGGGGAAAAATTGCATGACAGTTCCTGTCATTAATTTTTCCGGAAAAATGTTTGATAGGTACCGTAAGATGGGGTGAATAGGATCAATTTTCCACTTTGAAAGCTTGTAACTTGAAAACTATCTGCCTGAATAAATTTCTCAATAGCTTAAAACATGAGTTAAGGTTGGTACTTTTAAATGGTGGTATAAGTTTTTATACCGGGTGTACCCTGTTGTATACAGTGACCGGCAAAAAGTGCGCAGCATATGGGAAAGTTTTTTTTATCTTTAAGTTTAGAAAACTAATTTTATTTTAGATAGGTTCTGCATGTTCTCAAACCAAAATAACACCCATTAAATCCGGTAAAAGTCTTATGGTATACGAGGTAGGATCAAAAATTTGAAATTCCACTAAGAGTAAAGTACCTCCATCTTTCATTTTAGAATATTTTTTTACTAAGAATTATTGTTTTAATTTTAAAGTTATACCCAAATTCAAAATTTTGCTTATTTTGAACAAAAAAATGGATTTAATCGTATTTTCTGAATAACCCTGTATAAAAAATAAATGGCAACCGAATAGTACGAAAATAAGATTTTCTGCAGACTTTGTTAGAGATAACCATCGATCATAAGTCCGATTAGTTTGTTTTGATAATATTATGGCTTTTTAAAATAAAAACATAAAAATATTAAATATTTTTGCTGCACACCGTATTTTATTTTTTGAGGGAACAAGTTAATTTCATCTAACCGATATTTTTTGATTTACATTGACTTAAAGCATCTCCTAAATAGTTTTTTATACATTGAAGTAGGCATAGAAAGTTTCCTTTCAATTTATAAAGAAAAAAATTTAAATTAAAAATATATTTTCCTCCTTATTTTGCTTGACGAATAAAATCCGTTCAAAATGTATTTTTATTTTAAAGTTCTTTCTTTATAAATCAAAAGGAAACTTTCTATGCATACTTCAATGTATAAAAAACTATTTAGGAGATGCTTTAAGTCAATGTAAATCAAAAAATATCAGTTAGATGAAATTAACTTGTTCCCTCAGAAAATAAAATACGGTGTGCAGCAAAAATATTTAATATTTTTATGTTTTTATTTTAAAATGCCATAATATTATGAAAACAAACTAATCGGACTTATGATCGACGGTTATCTCTAACAAAGTCTGCAGAAAATCTTATTTTCGTACTATTCGGTTGCCATTTATTTTTTATACAGGGTTATTCAGAAAATACGATTAAATCCATTTTTTTGTTCAAAATAAGCGAAATTTTGAATTTGGGTATAACTTTAAAATTAAAACAATAATTCTTAGTAAAAAAATATTCTAAAATGAAAGATGGAGGTACTTTACTCTTAGTAAAGTTAGTGGAATTTCAAATTTTTGATCCTACCTCGTATACCATAAGACTTTTACCGGATTTAATGGGTGTTATTTTGGTTTGAGAACATGCAGAACCTATCTAAAATAAAATTAATTTTCTAAACTTAAAGATAAAAAACTTTCCCATATGCTGCGCACTTTCTGCCGGTCACTGTATATATATTTTTTTGTGCACAAATCCTATTCACCCCGCAGGCGGTGTCAATAGGATCATTAATTGATTTATTGACTGTATCGCATTTAAACAACCGCGAGGTGTATAGAATTTTGCACACAAATTTATCTTAAGTAATATAAAAAAGTACTAAAAATAATATTACCTAAATTTTATAAGTACTGCAGAGTTGTAGAGATATGAAGTTAGTAAGACAAAAGCAAAGATAATATGACAACAGTTTAACCGCTAAATTTGTCGTTTTAGGTTATGGTATTCAGCCTGCGATGTGGCCAAGTTATTTTAAGTTTAATGTCATAAAAATTACTTTTAACAACCGTTACTTAAAATATGTACATTGAAATGACCTACACTTTAAAATTACAATTATTACAGATTTTTGAAATTTGAAGGTAACTTTCAATCCTATTTACCCCGCTGATCCTATTCACCCCATTTTACGGTAGTACTGTCAAAATAAAAAAATTTAATTCTACGTAAATTGTAACTAGTAACTAGTAATAGTACCCAGTAAAATGCTTTGTACGTTGCTTTGATTGATTAAATTATCATATTAGGTACTAGTAAATAGGCTTTTTTTGTTCAGTCGGGAAATAATCTTGCCAAACTCATTCGTGCATCTAATTTGTTCTACGAAAAAATTCATAATTAATTTTTAAAAGTTGCCTATTTAAGGTGTATTGAAAGTACCATTTTCGTATATAGTCAGATGTGGTCTTAACGTGCGGGTCCAAAGGTCACTGATCATATGCGTCAAATCAGACAACACAGAGGCTATCAAAATGTTGTGAGATTATTTACAAATATACCGAAGGAAGGAAAAATAGTTTCATTATTTTAGCTATCGCGAAGATAGCCACATATACCTAATATTATTAGTTTTGTAAAAATTATGTACAGGGGAGTTGAAAAAGTTACAAAAAAATTATATAATCGTTAATTATATACCTACTGTACCCTTTAATTAAAAACGACAATAATAAACAGTGCAATTTATTTTAACAATTTTACTACTAAAACCTAAAAATACAATGGCATTTAGTCTGATAAACTATTTCGATAATGAAAGGAAAAGTGGAAATTCGCAATCCAATATGCAGGAAACCGTAATGAAAACACTGGGAATTAGTTTAGGGACTATGCAGAATGACTATGAAAAAAAAAAGCAATAATACTAAAAAATGTAAACGAAAAACACCATTTATAATTATAGCCTAAAAACTCTCATCGTCACTTATAAAATCTGAAAAGTCCTCGTCGTCTTCGAATGGGGCAATTATCATTGGCGCTACTTCGACATCTAGTACTTGTTCTCGATCCCACCAATCCCTTATTAATATTTCTGTATGTTCCACCGATTTCTTCCAGTACTCCTGTGTAATATGATCCAACGAATCTTGCCAAACTATTTGTACTTGGTCGGATTTAAGACCATCACCTACATGTTTTTCATAATAAGACTTTGCACCAGCCCATATTAATTCTATTGCGTTAAACTGGCAATGATATGGCGGCAGTCGTAGAACCTCATGACCATATTCACGCAGTATTTCATCTACCGCGTATATTTTGGGTTTTTTAAGAGACTTTGCTATTGATAGGAGTTCCGATTTAAGCATATTTGGTAAAGGATTTTGGTTGTGTTTTTCCAGCCACTCATAAATATTACTTTTCCTCCAAGATGAAGTAGGCTGTTTATTTAAAATTCTTAAATAATATGATGCATTATCTAATACAATTAAAGACGGAGCATCCAAATTTGGTATCAATTGAACTTTTAACCATTTTTCAAACATTTCGCAATTCATATTATCATGATAGTCAGCACTTTTTGATGTTGAAGAAAAAATTAAACTCGCACCTGCAACATATCCTGTTGCAGAACCGGCATGCAAAATAATAAAACGCTTTCCCGTACCGCACCCCTTTTTCCTTTTAACACTTTTTACAGACTCATCTTGCCAAGATTTTGAACCACTTCCATTCGAAAATATCCACGTTTCGTCTAAAAATACCACTTTTCTAAATTTCGATTTGTAATTGTCCGTATATTTTTTTAAAAACTGAACACGCTGACTCACTATATGTGGCTGCTCACATAAAAATCTTCGGTTACAGTATTTTTTATAGCGAAAACCTAAATTTTTTATTAATTTTGACAACGCTACAAGTCCAATTTCCAAATTAACACCCCGAATTTTTAATGTTTTTTTGTAAAACTGGAAGAGTTACATTGGTTTTTGATTTGTATAAATCGTAAATCACGTTTCGAACTCCCATTTTAATATGTTCGCTTAAATCCTCAGTCTTTGGCTTTCTTCGTTTACACTTTTTAGTATTCTTGGGTATTATGTTATGTTTTGTTTCATGCACAATTTTCTGCACAGTCCTTAAACTAATTCCCAGTGCTTTGGCTACTGTTTCCTGAATATTGGTTGGCGAATTTCCACTTTTTCTTTCATTTTCGAAATAGTTTATCAGATTAAGTACCATTTTTTTTGATTGGGGATGCAAAAACCCAGAAAATTGTTTCATTTTGCACAAACTGTCAAAGTCACAAAACTGGCATATTTAAAATAAAACGTAGCTGGTGCTATTATAAGATTTTTTAGAATCGCTGGAAAGTAAATACATATCCTTTTTTTTCATGTCAAAATGGAATAAGTCTGTCTCATTTATCTTACGTATTTTATTTAGAGGGTAAAATTAAACGCAAGTAAAGAAAACAAAAACTGAGAGTATGTCTTTCTTGAATCGTATGACCCGCACGATAAGACCAGATCCGACTATACTTTGAGGCTTTCTGAACAAAATTTACTTATGAAACGCCTTTGTCAGTTTTAAAATAAAGTGGTTGGGGATAATTTGACGAAAAAGCATGTATTTTTAAATTTCATTTTGTTTTTTCAAGGCCTATTTGACGTTTGAAAAACCTTTACCGTTGAATCCTCGGTTGAAACTTAAATATAATCATATTTTTCCGTGTTTATTTTTGTTTTTGTTAATATCTCCGGTTTGAAAAAAAATATCAAGTTGTGGTTTCCGCCATTTTTATAGGCTTTTATTCATCTTTGTAATGAGGTAAAATTAAATATACTGTTGTATTTAAAACTTTTGAAAAAATGCGCAATGTTTGTTAAGTTGTAAGATAGCTCCCTCTAGCGCCCACTTAAAAAATCATATTGTCATAGTTTATATAGTGGAACATAGAGTAGGGAAAACTCTTTTTAACAAAACTAAGTTTACTGAATTCTGTTGAGCTAACCCGGAGTTATGAGCATTTGTTTAAAATAATGTTCAACCTTCCCCCACTACTTTATTTTAAAACTGACAAATACGTTTCATAAGTAAATTTTGTTCAGAAAGCCTCAAAGTATACGAAAATGGTACTTTCGATACACCTTAAATAGGCAACTTTTGAAAATACTGAGTTTTACTGATTTACCGTTACGGTTACGGTTTAAATTTTTTTTCCGCAAGCCATACGATTTACCCTTTTTGAGATACGGCCGAGAGCCATTCTTAGTGGGACACCCGGTACTAAAAACTAATAAAAAAAGTGTACGGTCTTCTGCATGATTTCGGCGTAAATAATATGTGTATATATCTTTTCAAAACACCTTACTTTGGCAAGTTGCTGGATGACACGCATCAGTGGCGCAGCGAGGGGGGGGGGGTTTAGGGGTTAATTAAACCCCCTCCCCCAGACGACCAGACTAAAATGTTTTTTTACGGTTTAGACCAGGGCTGAAGCCTTTGAAAATGGTAAAAAGTGAAAAAAAATAATAGTAGGATGAAACCCATTGAAAAAGGAAAAGAATATAACAAAAATGAAAGGAAAAATAATTTACGGGCGATCCGAGGTCGGGAAGTGGAAGGGGGTGAGTTTTTAAGGGTAGAAAACGATTTATCTCAATTTCCGGCAAAACTACCAGTCTTATGGAAAAACGTTAAATGGCAAAGTTGTAGGTAATAAAAAGAAAGAAAGAACTCTTGTATTTACATTTTTTTCACATAAACTCAAAATTTATGTGAAAAATTCAAATAACCAAGTTTTTGGTTTTTTATTTTTATCTTTTACAAGAAAAATTTTTTTTACGAAATTTGGTGAAAACTTACCTTTTTATGTCCCAAACACACTGCAATTTTTTTGATTTAAAATATTTATTTTTTCACCTTATTTTGACTTGATATCGAAAAAGCACCCTAATTTTCAATCGAAAATTCTCACGCCAAAATATCTGCTTTTTTAAAAAAGTCGATGGGCTATTTGTTCGTTGAAATCTCTACTTTCTGATGGTGTAAAAAAAATATACATTACTATGGTAAATTTGATGAAATCTCCTTTAAATCCTACCTTTAATAATTATATTTAGAACAACTATTTTCGCATATTTTTTGCGATCTTTATGTTTTATGGATTTGTAATTTTTTTGTTTATCAATGTAACATGGAATATTACGTTTTTCGAGTAATTAAAGTATAAATTTTAATAAATAGCTCAAAATTGTACATAATAATTTTAAAAAAAAGTTTCTTTGCATTTTTTGAGAACATTTACCATAGTAATGTATATTTTTTTACACCATCAGAAAGCAGAGATTTCAACGAACAAAAAGCCCACCGACTTTTTAAAAAAAGCAGATATTTTGACGTGAGAATTTTCGATTGAAAATCAGGGTGCTTTTTCGATATTAAGTCAAAATAAGGTGAAAAAATAAATATTTTAAAGCAAAAAAATTACAGTGTGTTTGGGACATAAAAAGGTAAATTTTCAACAAATTTATTTTTCTTGTAAAAGATAAAAATAAAAAACCAAAAACTTGGTTATTTGAATTTTTCACATAAATTTTGAGGTTATGTGAAAAAAGTGTAAATACAAAAGTTGTAGATCTTTTTATTACCTACAACTTTGCCATTTAATGTTTTTCCATAGGACTTGTAGTTTTGCCGGAAATCGAGATAAATCGTTTTCTACCCTTAAAAACTCACCCCGTTCCACTTCCCGACCTCGAATCGCCCGTAAATTATTTTTCCTTTCATTTTTGTTATATTCTCTTCCTTTTCCAATGGGTTTCATCCTACTATTATTTTTTTTGGTTTCAAAAATTATCGACCCTGGTTTAATTTTAGTTTTTAAAATTTTGAAATCCTGTTCTTTTTTTTGAAAACCCCCCTAATACAAAATTCTGGCTGCGCCACTGACACGTATATCGATTATTTCACCTTTTCAATAGCTCTTGTAATAACTAGTTATTTTTGTGGTGTTATTTTGCTGCATATCAAGTAAAAATGTTTAGAAGTGAATATTACTGGCGATAATAATTAAGTGCCGGTATGACCGAAAACTTAAAATAATTAGACAATCATGATCCACATGTATTATACTATTATACAAGGAACTTTGTATTGATCATTACAAGTTACCCAATGTAACCACGATTGTGAATTATCTTATTTTGAGTCATAGTTTTTCTACGGTGCAACAGCTTACAAATACTGATTTATTATTTATTTAATTACCGTTTATAAAATAATGATGGGATTACAAACATCCATTTATAAGTTGAGTTTTAGTTAAGAGCCCGTCCCGCCCCGCCCCGTCTTCATGTTTTAACCCAAGCATTTCGACAATCTGCAAACAGTTCTTTAAGATGTTCTCATTTATACAGTGTGACCAGTAAAGTCCGCATAATATGGGATTTTTTTTATTAATAGCTTTATTCGAAATTTGACTTTGGCATCAAGTTCTGCTTCGATCGAGATGAAAATTAAGCAAAAAAATAGTAGTCACGTGATTCGCATTATCTGTCAAATTTTAATTTTTTCCAAAAAATAATTCAAAAATGGGGTTATTCCTGAAAGTATCGAAAAAAGTTGTAAGAGAAAGTTTTTTTAAATGCAATTTTCAGCCCACATGCAAAATTTCAGCTGCATAAGATAATTTTGATTTTTACCCATGTAAATTGCACCACTTTTGCAAAATAAGACTCAACACATAAAACTTCTTAGTTTTGACAATGCTTTATTTCAGATACATTTTCTTTAAAGTAGCGCCTTATTAAATGTATGTTTTTCTACAAAATCAAAATTGGGCTTTTAAAATTTGGTCGCATGTGATGCAAAGTTTTTTTTTTGACCCTGTATAAGATAACTTCATAAAATAAGTATTTTTAGAAACGTAGTTTGTGTCTGAAAGTAATACACCTTAATATTAAGACAAAAAAGAACACAGTATCATCAGTAAAGTGTTCATTAAGTGGAAAATAAATTTTAGTGGTGGGTAAAAAATCAAATTTATCTTATGCAGCTGAAATTTTGCATGTGGGCTAGAAATTGCATTTTAAAATACTTTTTCTTACAACTTTTTTCGATGTTTTTAGAAATAACCCTACTTTTGAATTATTTTTTGGAAAAAATTAAAATATGACAGATAATGGGAATCACGTGACTACTATTTTTTTGCATAGTTTTCATCTCGATCGAAGCAGAACTTGATGCCAAAGTCAAATTTCGAATAAAGCTATTAATAAAAAAAAATCCCATATGATGCAGACTTTAATTTAATTTAATAACCAATTCAAAAATTTAATTTACAAAATTGCGGGAAAAATTAGTTATTTTAAAAGAATAAGTTTAAATTTAAAATTTTATTCAAAAAAAATTGTTTACCATACTTTAATTTTACCACATTTTCTTTATTTTGTTCTACAATTTTGTTTATGGCGGATGAAGGTGTAATAAATAGATTACAAATTTTCCAAAATAAAACTGCGAATTTTACTTAATATGGATAGATATACAAAAATTAATGTGATGTTAAAAAAATTAGAATGGTTAAATGTAAAATATTTAGTATTATTTTTGGTTCTAATATTTATTTTTTAAATTCAAAATGATTTGTTACCGCCACATTTAAAGCAATTGACTGTTCTAAATAGAGATCAACATAATTATTTAACACGAAATAACAATAATTTTTTTCTTAATAATTTTTCAAAAAATATTGCATATAAATCAGTTTTTCATAAGGGTCTTATTGAATTTAATAAGTTAAACAAGTCAATTAAAAATCAAAAAAGTTTAAAATCTTTTAAAAAAAGTTTAAAATATTTCTTATTAACTCAACAGGACAAATAAAGTTTCAAAAGGTCATTTAATTCAAAAAATAAATAAAAAAAGGGTATAAACTTGTTAAAATGTATCATGTAGCCACGTGCTAAATAAATCTTTTTACTACTACTACTACTACTTTACTGGTCACACTGTAATATTTCCAAACAGCATGAAATCAGAAAAAATACACCTTATCTCTTTCGGCTTGAATTCCACTAATATACTACAGAACCCGTATTCACCAAAGAGTTTTAAATTTAGTCCATCAAAATATTAAGATCTTCTGCCTCCCAGTTATTTTTTTACTGTGTCATTGTTTCAGTACGCCATATAACGTTTCCGCCTTAATTTGATTTTTTTCAATTAAATCATTTTAGCAATAAGTACTTTTACCGGGATATTATTGCCAAAATAGTTTTAGTTATACTAAAGGAAACAGTAGGGGAGAGTAGGGAGACTTGATCCCGGGGTAGACTTGATCCCCCTTTTGATTTTCACAGTCAATTGATTTGTGTTAGTTTCGGTGGTAGCATTGGTTGTTGTCACATTAGCTGTGAGTAACGAAACAACATTTAACGGCGTTGTAACTGATTTCTTTTTTTTCTAAGATAACTTTTATTTTTTCTACAGGTGGAACAACTTTTACGGTAACTAATATTTTCTTTTTTGTTTAGTCCCTATGTATATGAATGTGAGTGCTTCGGTTCATAGCAGTTTTATATTGTTTCTTAGAAGTAGTTTAGTGTAAATTTGAGTGGCGTTCTTCGGGTTAGGTTTTTTTTGTTGGCCGTTTATAAAAGTATAGTGTGCTATTGGGAGAATTGATCCCACCTCCTAGTGGGAGGCATGATCCTGGGATCAAGTCTCCCTAATTGAGTTCTAGTTGTAATACATTTTGGTGTTTTGTGTTAATGTAATGTTATTAATGTAATCCCAGCATTAAATACTTTGTGTTTATCGAACGAATTTGGCGGAAAAAAAGGAGAAGTAACCGAAGTTGATAAATCCGCCTCCGAGATACTTGTGAATTTTCTTAGAAAGAAAAAAAAAAGCACTTTCACTTTCCAGCAACTAGAGACGAGGGGCTTGTACCAAGAGGCAGTGTGAAAAAAAATCTGTCAGTGCCGTACGTCAGACGTGTGTACTACAATTTTAACATAAAATTTCAAAATGTTTCCATGCATCGGTTAAACTTTTTCATTGTATAAGAAAAAAATTTTAATAAACATGTTAACTCATTAAAACTATGTTCATTATTTAACTAGTTGTAACTCTCTTCATAAAATTACTAGATGTAAAACAATAAGTTATTAGCGGAAAATGATTTTAAAATTTTACAGTATGCAGACATGATCAACTCTCCCAGCAACAGGGAACAAGTCTCCCTGAGAGGGGTGACTTGATCCCCGCTACACCATGCCTGTAAAAAGGTAATTGATTGGTAAAGATTAAATATTTTACGGCCGAAAGAGTGTTAAAACTGGCGGCAATGTTGCTAGAGTGAAATGCAGTCCACGGAAATTGAACATGTCTTTTAGGGTTTCAATTATATTCATAAAACGTGAAAAGGGACCAAGTCTCCCTACTCTCCCCTACCTATCAAAATCTATTTTCTTTAAGAATTTCAATAGAAAACAAAAAAATATATTTACAAAACAATACTCAGTTCAGTTATTCTGACACTTGTCATTTCAAACCTTGAACTGTCAATTTAATGCGGTTTTAAATTTATACCCCTTGAGTGAATAGGGCTGTAAATTTTTAAAATAATATGCTTGTTTATATTTAAAAGCATTCCATCAAGTACGACTACTGACGACTTTTCCCTCCAGCAAACATGGCCTATCTGTCAATGATGTCATTACGAAATGAAAATACAATTTTTCGGGAAATACACCATCCGTACATCAGAAATAACCAAGTTAATTCTGCGTTCAAATGTGTTGTCTTAAGAAACTGCATCATAATTTATTTTCATTTTTGATTAAATCTCGAAAAAGCCCTCCTTCGACTTCTATAAACTCACACAATTACAATACAACACATTTTAAGGTGGGATTATCAACATGCTTGCCAACCTATAACATATTTCGCGTAGATTTATTATACCGTGCGAGCAAAAATTATTTGCATCAAAGAGGGCTTGGATTAAAAAAAACGTAGGGCTTGGTTTAGATCACAATGATATGGGGACGATATATCCATTGAATATCAAACTATAAGAAGGCCATATGAGCCGGTTTCCTAAATCTGCTACGTCAAATTCATAGATGGCACAATGAGTTCACCAACAAGAAAGCGACTAACCTTTTCACTGCTAAATTAAAACATTGTTGCCGCCTGTCTGGTTGACTTGCTGCATGAGTTTTTTAAAATTATTTTTATAGCTTATCGTAAAACTTGATTTTATATAACTACCTACACCTATCCACGTCTAGACCTAAAAATGTACCTATTTTTAATTGCTTTCTAGCATATAATATTTTCAACCTTTTGACGTCCCAACGTTAATTACATGAAAACATATTGACCGCCATGTATTTTATTTCTAACGGAACTAAATGACGACTCTCACTATTCAATACCTACCTAGGCTACAACGTATATGTTGGGTAAAATATGAATGATGCGCGGTTTTTATAACTTGGTTTGTATTTGCAATTATTACTACTTTTCAAAATGGTTAAAATAAGTAGGTTTTACTTTCTTACTTAAGAAACATTCAGTTTGTTTGTATTAGTGTATTACGTATTTTGCTATTTTTCGACGAAATAAAACCTATTTTAGTTATACTTGCTGTCGCTTTTTATCTACTTTTATTTGTTTAACTTTTAACACATAATGCAACGGTAAAATCATTATGAAAGTCGGTCCAATTACCCCGGAGTAATCAGCGTACATATTATTATCAAAAACATACATTGGGCTGGAATTGAGAACCTCCTATTTTATTGTCTGTTAAAAATGCTTGAATTCTTAAAAATTCCAATAAAATACGATATGCGGCAACACCACGATATTACATCAGTGAATTTGAGACATCTGTTGCCGAGGCGCTGCATTATAACGACAGACAGGCGACAGATTTAAAGTTAGAGTTACGATCAGCTCCACAATGGCGGCCAAACCAGCTCCAATACGTAAAAAAATGGGTTGTCAACTTTTCTCGGACATCCGTCATTCTTATATAGTTTGATATTCAATGATATATCTAACCAAATCTAGGTTAAAATTTTGTTAAATTCATATTATGACATGATATGCCAAACTAATGAGTAATAAAATAAGTAGACAAATACAAATTAATTTTTTTGTTACATAAATTGCTGAAATTGCCCACCAATGCTCCAAGCATAAATTCACACGTCTCTTCATTTCTTCAAAATCTGCGGCTTGTATTTCTTGGAATACTTGCACTTTATAAGGAAATAAATTTAGCTGCTTCTGAAGAATAGTCCTGCATGTTTCATAAGATCTTCCCACTTCTTGGGACAGGCGTCTCATATAATTTGTTGGCGTATTTTGCATTATTTCACGAACGTTTGCAACAAGTTCTTCTGTTCTTACAGATGGTCTTCCTGCTCCTTTTTTGTGTTGTATAGAACCTGTTTCCCTAAACACAGCCACGATTCTTTTCAGGCAATGATAAAAATCCCCAGCAATAAAAGCAACGTTAGGAAAATGTTCGTGAAAATCTTCCATGCACAAACCCGGATTGTATGGCCACTCACCATTTACTCTAACCCCGTTTCGAAAATACGCTTCAACCATGAATGTTTTGTGCTGTTCCGTAAAGCCCATTGTGTTAATTGTTCAAGAAATTGGAAAAATTAGCGATGAATCAAATTAGTTGTAACGACTGTCAAAGATGACAGAATAACTGATTGATTGTTAATTCAGGTAGTTACTGACACTCAACAGGTATTAAGCTCTACGGCTAAGCATTACGTCCTTAGATGCAAGGCCCTCTTTGATGCAAATAATTTTTGCTCGCACGGTATGTATAATCAATATCGACTTCATATTTTATAGGTAAGAAATTGACATATTAAATAAATATCAGGGAATGTCATAATTTTTTTTAGGAGAATTGTATAGCGAAAAATATCGGTTTAGACTTTTTTTAACATTATTATGTCAGATATTACCTAAATATTGTGCCGACGATATTGATTATATTTAAATATTAGTTAATAAAATAATAAATTAGAAAAAACAATTAACGCGAAATAGGTGATAGGTTGGAAATAGATTGAGTGACGTTGAGAATTCCACCTTAAATCAGAATTATCGGTAATTTTGATACACTTCGTGTATTAACCCCGAAAATTGATCCATGACTTGTCGTTGAAAGTCATAGATTTTCTTACTTTATACAGGGTGTCCCATTGGTACTATAAAATTGAATAACGCATAGGATAAAAGAAAAAAAAATATTTGCTCATTTAAAAGTTATTGTAAACTATGCAAGCTATTTGAAAATAAAGAGCCATAAAAAGTATTTTTTTTTAATGAGACCTTGTATTTTATAGCATTTCTCATAAATAAACCAAGATCAGTACCATATTGTTATTTATGCCGAAAATTACCATTTTTGAAACGTTTACATAATAACTATTTCATTCATAATTTTATTGCCAATAAAAATACCGTATTTGGAGAGTCTTACCTGTATTTTATCAAGAAAACGACAAGTAAAATGTTTTTTTTTCTAGTAAGGGACCAATCATATTAGAGGGTTTATGTCTATGTCGTTTTTCAATGGCAAAATTTGAAATACATTTTGTTGTAGCTATTGTTAAAATAGTATATTAAAGTACATATAAGTGGATATTAATGGTAATATGTTTTAAAGACCAGTTATCCACGAATACTTTAAATCTGTGGCCAAATGTATTATTAAGCCATTCCCTCACTGCTATTGCGAAATGCGCAGGGCATCCATCTTGTTGAAAGTGCATTTCGTTCCTAAATTGGAGAGGCAATTCTTCTAGGTTGTCAGAAAGGAATGTTTCCAGTATTTCACTAACTCCTACGGTTACACGTGTTTTCAAAAAAGTATAGGCCAATAATGCCATAATAAGAAATCGCACACCAGACACTTACTTTTTTGTAATATTGTCTTCTTGCAGGAATTCTAAAACGGGGATTATTTTCGCTCCAGTATCTAATATGCGCAGAAGACTTTCCCGTTTGTTGAAAATGTCGATTCATCGGAGAACATGATAAATTTATGAAAATTCCGTTTCCACTTACAATTTTGTTTCTGACCCAAAGACAAAAATCCAAAATTTTGGCTTCGTCTCCTTCTTCCAACGTTTGATTAAAAGTTGGCTTAAATGGGAATATTTTGTTTGCCTTTAATATATACTGAATATGAGTTTTTTACTACATCAAGTTCTTGAGCTCGGTTTCTTAATGAAAGGGTAGGATTGTCAGCAACAGACTGCAATACGATTAGGGAAGCTGCGTCATTCTGATCATAGTTTTTTTTTTTTAATTGGAAACAACCAGTTCGCTGAAATTTTCTTAATAATATATGAAGTCCCATTTTCGAGACGTAAACGTTAGGGTATCTTTGATTGAATTTCTCTATCACAAAGTTGTAAGAACTTTCGCCCGCACCGTAACATTGAACTAAATAAACCCTTTGTTATAAGGTCAACATTTTCAAAACACATCAAATTCTATTTGACAACTTTAAGTTTACCCCATACGTAAAGCAAAGTAATAAAAAGTTAAAAAAATTTCGTGTTTTTACAAAAGATGGAAGGAATGCATTTATCATTTTAAAATACGATACACACCACCCATTATGAAAATAGAGTCTAATAAAATTTTATATTACTATTTTTATTGAGCACAAACCAGAAAAATCGAAGATTTATTTTAAATCTCGGATTTAAATTACAAACGTTATTCTAAATAAGTTTTCTAATTGGCATTTTGGTCAAAAATGAAAAATAAAGGTAGTTTACTCTTGGAGAAAAATCATGTTTTTAAAGTTTTTGCGAACCCTGTATAAGAAATCAGAATTTTCTCTTCGTGAATTATTTTTTTTACAAGCAAAACTTTATATCAAGAATGGCTTTTTCCCGAAAAATGAAATTTTTCATCCATCTTTGCTATTGTAAACCATATCTGCGGACAGTCTGTATATTTTTTGAAAATTCTTTGAAATTTGGCACACACTAATAGATATTAGAGACTACAGGGACGAAGCCATGGGGGCGGGGGGGTTGGGAGGGGGGAGGGGTTTCATCCCTACCAATAATTTCCAGTTGGGAGATTTGGTTGGAATTTTTGATGGACAGCCCGTGCTGAGACCTTAAAAGCTGTAAGCACCTCTCTTGCGAAGGCATAATCGAGGTCTTAGAAAATATAACTAAAGATCAAACAATTAATAATAAGAGCAAAGCCAAAGCTCTCGGCTTGTACAAACGCATATTATCATTTGATTTTATCTCCTGTTTATTTTTCTGTAAACATATTTTTTATAAAATGAAACTTGTCACAGAAATCTTAGAGCGGGATGATTTAAATTTAGTGGATGCAATGCAACTTATCTTGAGTACAGCAGAGAGTTTAAAAACTATAAGAAACAAGGAAAATGAAATAAATAACCTTATTGAATGTGCCATAGTTTTTTCGAATAAATTAGGATTTTCTCATATAGACGATTTTCATAAACACCATAGGCGTCGACTTATTTCTAAAAAATTGGATGGAAATAGAGATGATGCAGTCGAACTAAATGTTAAAGATTTTTACCGAAAAGAATTTGTCTGTGTGCTAGATACAACTAATCCAATTTCTTGAAAATAACTTTTGTCGAGGTTTTTAAATTTCCACTTAGCAAAGAAAATTTATTAATGAAAAATATAGAAATACTAGTGGCACTGTATCCTCCAAATTGTAGACCCGACGAATATGCCCTACAAGCCCAGCTAGAGGTCTTATTTAACATTTGCATGAAAAATGACACAAAAACCATGCAGGAAGTCATGGACGTCGCTGTCAAGTATAAAATACCACTTAAACTTACATTTCAGTTGTGTCAATTAATTTTTACTGCAGGATATTCAACCGCAACTAATGAACGAAAATTAAGCCTCCTGAAATTTATTAAAAATGTTAATAGGCCCACAATGACCACTGATAGATTGGACTGTTTAATGGCTATCAAAAGCGAAAAGGATCTTGCACTTTTTGATAATTTAGAAATTGTAAAGCAGTGGACTAAACTAAAACAACGACGAATCCAATTAAAAATGTAACTGTGTGTGTACTAAGTACATATTAATAATATTTTAAAATTTAACCCAAAGATGTTCAAAGAGTTTTCGGTTTACTTACAGTTTAATGTACTTAAATATATATCACAAATAAACCTTTGCTAAACTAGATGATCTTATTTATCAAGTTGGGAAATGTTGAATACTCTCACCCCCCCCAATGGTCATGGCCTCGCTACGTCCCTGAGAGACTACATTTAGCATGTATTAAATTATTTCCAATTGAACCATGAGCGTAGATATGGGTAACCTTTTAGGCTTTTTAAGGAAAAAATGGCACGCCACTAACTTATTTATCGATTAAGCCAGATAGTAAATACACGTGCCTCTTCATCATTTTTGATACGTGAACAATTTTCGAGAAAATTTCCTAAATCAAATTTTATGCACGCCTCTTGACACATAAGTGGAAATTATACTTGTTCAGAACTCAAAAAAAAATATTACTAGATAAATTTTAAGAAAATAAATCTGAAAACTGATCCTTTAGATTACTATTTATGGTATACATACGGTATGGTGTGTCTACGGATAAAGTTTGGAAGAGGAAAAACTGTTTTATCAGTAGGTCTAGAAGAAAAAACCCATTCTTTATAAAAACATCTGCTTGTGCCGAAACTACAATTTCGAATATCAGATTTGCGATTACTATACAGGGTTCATCACAAACAACATTTTTAGTTTTTGGATCTTTTTTTTTAATTCAAATGAATTTTGCTAGTTTTGAAACTAAAATTTTAACTATTAGATTTGCGATTACTATACAGAGTTCGTCAGAAACAAAAATTTTAGTTTTTTGGATTTTTCTTTTCAATTCCGTTTAATGATTGGCTGAATCATCACTGTGGGAACAAATGGATTGGAAGGTAGGTACTTATAGTCCAAATCAGTTGGCACGTAGAAGTTCCGATCTCACGATTATCGACTTTCATTTATGGGGATATCTAAAGCCACAAGTGTATAAAACCAATCTCAATAATAACTTAGATCTCTTGAAAGAATCAATAAGAGCAGTTATTGCAAGTGTCCCAATAAAGCAAGTTAGGAACTGATGGTATCGGGAATTGTCGAGTTGAACTATCCGCTAACTCGGTGCTACCGCGTTTGAATATAAGTTTTTAATTTATGATTGAATGAATTGAAGAAATATGACATGTAATAATAAAAATACTTTAAAAGTAGGCAAATAAAAAATGTTTTTTTTTAACCAAATCGTTATTCGGCCAGATATAAAATCATATTGGAAGCAACAATAGTTGTTTGTTTTTACGTAAATTTATTTTAAACCAAATCCACACTAAAAATGTTGTTTCTGACAAACTCTGTATAGTAATAGCAAATGTGATACTTGAAATAGTTGTTTCAGCACAAGCAAAATTCATTTAATAAATCAAGGAATTGAAAATTATAATTGAAAAAAAAATCCTATAAAGTAAAAATGTTGTTTTTGACAAATCCTGTATAATAATCGCAAATCTGATATTCGAAATTGTAGTTTCGGCACAAGCAGACGTTTTTATAAATAATGACTTTTTCTTCTATACCTACCTACTAACAAAAAAGTTTTTCCTCTTAAAAACTCTATCCGTGAACACACTGTATATTATATACCTATAACATATGTTTTTTCACACTTTAAAGTCCGCTAGCCGAGATTATTTTTCATTGATATAACCATTGGTATACATAACTCGTGTATCAAATCAAAATAGTCAATTTACGTATAATATAAAAATTATATCAGTTGACAAAATATTAGAAAATCGTAAGAATCGGCGTAAAAATCAAAAAAAGAGGCACAATCAATACTCAACATTCCGTACATCATCAGTATATAAGAGAATAAGAAGACTAGGACAACGATACAACATCAATATACAGTATTAAGCTCGAGAGACACATTAGGAAGCCACCTGACGAAGACAAAACCAAAAAGACAGGAAAGCTAAAAGAGAAAAGACCTAAAAGTCAGGTGTAGCTGACCATGCCTGGACACATGGTCATTATATCATGTGGTCAGCAGCTGAAATCCTGCATAAATAACCACACTGGAAGAAGAGGAAGTTCAAGAAAGCTTTTGTTGCTGCATCATTAAGTATAAGAAAATTTGGACACCTTTGTTAAAACTTAAAATAATACCTGGACGCATTACTGTACCCGCATCTCACTTATGCTTCAGTGATCCTAGATAGTGTATGTAGAGCTGTAGTTACCATGCTTAGTTAGTATTCACCTGATACTTACCAGTTAAAACGTTGTCATTTACGAGAAATAAAGACAATGCAAGTTCAACACTCTTCTACCATTTATCGTCAAGTTTTTTGTTTTTAGTAACACACAACACATAAAGAAGTTGGTTAGTTTTAGTTTCGTGTTTATTTTATTAGCTATATACTACGACATAAATATATACATGAATTAAATCTATGGTTAGATAAAAAAAACAGCATGCTCAATTATAAATATTAATTCTAAAAAGCTACTCTTACGTATCACATGTCACATAATACTATATTTGAGAAAGTGGACAAAGGTCCTCAAAAAATACCCATATAAAAATAAAAGGAAACTATTTCTATTAATCTAAGTTTTGGTAATATTTTTGATATATTGTATTAGTTGAAGAGAAGCACAATTTCGGACAGAAACAAAAAATTGGTTTTCAAAATGTTTCACTATCCTCTTTTAATTGATTATCGTTTCCCCAAGGTGTTTTTTCAAACTATTTACTCCTCAACTTGCACTTAAAGGAGGCCAGATATAATTAAATATATTTGGTAAAAAGCTGAAAACGCTTTCTCAGAAAAATCGGGTATTCTTTTAAAATATAAATAGTTTTTGGTTTAAAGCTTTAATTGTTCGCGTTACTTAAATCTATTATCACAGTCATGCAATCTTGGTTCCCATATTTGTCACAAAATTTTCATCCTGAAACAAAGAAAATTAAAATTAGATGTCGGTCAAAGAAAGAGAGGCATTTATACATTCACAAGTCGCGGGTCTACTAACTGGGAATACCAAGCAAACTGGCAATCAGCAGGAAAAAATGGGTGAATTGAGTTAATGTAATAATATTATAATATTTTATTCAACACATGACAGTTATGACTATCATTATCAATGTCATTTTAGACAAGTAAAGTATCAAATAACATACTAGTGAGTTATGGATTATAACTCACGTTCATATTTAAAGTAGTAAGTATTATATTTATTTATATTACAATTACAAGCAGAATTCACATTGATATTGAACTCAAAGGAAAACGCTAACGGTTTATTCGAATTTGAAGTCATTGTAAAATTCGTTGCTTTATTGGAACCAGATGCTTCCATATCGGTACAGCTGCTGATAGTGCTAGAAGACGCCGACACATTAGAAACTTCTAGGTATCCTGCTACCGTCGAGGACTTCCATCCTCCGTGACGCATCAATGTAGTCATGTTAGCCTCTGCATTGGCCAAAAGAGTCGCCGAAGACCTTCTCAGACAGTGACCGATGTAGAGCGCTGGTTCCTCCAATTCCAAAAACATTGCAATTCTTGAAGGTATCTTTGACAACGTATTTATTCCAACGTATTTATCCCCACACCTCCCATTTTTGTAAAAAAAAACAAAAAAACGGCTATAGTCAGATCTGGTCTTAACGTGCGGGTCCAAAGGTCACTGATCATATGCGTCAAATCAGACAACACAGAGGCTATCAAAATGTTGTGAGATTATTTACAAATATACCGAAGGAAGTAAAAATAGTTTCATTATTTTAGCTATCGCGAAGATAGCCACATATACCTAATATTATTAGTTTTGTAAAAATTATGTACAGGGGAGTTGAAAAAGTTACAAAAAAATTATATAATCGTTAATTATATACCTACTGTACCCTTTAATTAAAAACGACAATAATAAACAGTGCAATTTATTTTAACAATTTAACTACTAAAACCTAAAAATACAATGGCATTTAGTCTGATAAACAATTTCGATAATGAAAGAAATAGTGGAAATTCGCAAACCAATATGCAGGAAACCGTAATGAAAACACTGGGAATCAGTTTAAGGACTATGCAGAATAATGTGCATGAAAAAAAAGCATAATATAATTCCCAAGAATACTAAAAAATGTAAACGAAAAACACCGTTTATAATTATAGCCTAAAAACTCTCATCGTCACTTATAAAATCTGAAAAGTTCTCGTCGTCTGAGTCGTCTTCGAATGGAGCAATTATCATTGGCGCTACTTCGACATCTAGTACTTGTTCTCGATCCCACCAATCCCTTATTAATATTTCTGTATGTTCCACCGATTTCTTCCAGTACTCTTGTGTAATATGATCTAACGAATCTTGCCAAACTATTTGTACTTGGTCGGATTTAAGACCATCACCTACATGTTTTTCATAATAAGACTTTGCACCAGCCCATATTAATTATATTGCGTTAAACTGGCAATGATATGGCGGCAGTCGTAGAACCTCATGACCATATTCACGCAGTATTTCATCTACCGCGTATATTTTGGGTTTTTTAAGAGACTTTGCTATTGATAGGAGTTCCGATTTAAGCATATTTGGTAAATGATTTTGGTTGTGTTTTTCCAGCCACTCATAAATATCACTTTTCCTCCAATATGAAGTAGGCTGTTTATTTAAAATTCTTGAATGATATGATGCATTATCTAATACAATTAAAGACGGAGCATCCAAATTTGGTATCAATTGAACTTTTAACCATTTTTCAAACATTTCGCAATTCATATTATCATGATAGTCAGCACTTTTTGATGTTGAAGAAAAAATTAAACTCGCACCTGCAACATATCCTGTTGCAGAACCGGCATGCAAAATAATAAAACGGTTTCCCGTACCGCACCCCTTTTTCCTTTTATAGTTATTTACCTAACAAGTGCGGAAAGTGGTCCTTTACCGCACGCGACGGCAGTTGCACGAACGACGCGAAGCGGAGTTCGGGCAAGCCGTTAAGGGCGGTAAAGACACTTTACGCACGTGGTAGGTACACAATTTTTCCTTCGAGCAATAATATTTGGAACAAAAATCAAATTTAAAAGAAAAAATTTATAAAAAGTAACAAATATTAATTGTTAAAAGCTATAAATATTTTTATATTATGCATTGCGCGAATGCAAGTACATCAATTGCATTTTTTGAATAAAATTAATACAGTGCGGTAAAGAATCTTTACAGCACTGAGTGCGGTAAAGAATCTTTACCGCACCGGTAAAAAAAAGAATTATATTACAAAATTAATACAAAAAGAAACAATATTTTTTAAAAATATTTATTACATACAAACATTATAATATAAAAATATAGCTAACGATAAATATTAAAATTAAATGTACAATTTGTAGCGCAATGCAAATTAAGTGCTGAGCGAGCTTGATTTTGTTCATCAGATGTAGTTGAGCAGTTTTTGTAAATTACAGAAGCGTTATTTTCTTGCGCCATGCATGGTACAGTAGATTGTTGTGACCTGAAAATTGCTAAAGGTGTAGGCGTTGGGTTGTTTCGTGTTGATAGACCAGGAGCATCCTCTAAAGTCTCTGTCACTGCTACTGACGTTGATGTTAAAGTTGAACACTGCTCAGTGCTTCTATTTGGGGTACTAGAGCTTTGCAGAATGTTTTGAGCAATCCTTTTTTTATTTTGCAAGGAATCTTCTATGTACGACTCTGCTACAGAGGTGGATTTCCATCCACCGTGCCTCTTAATGTTTGTTATGTTGCTGCCAGATTCTGCAAGCATAGTTGCCGATGATCTTCTAAAGCAGTGCCCGGTATACATCTCTGGATTGGATAGATGTAAAAATCCAGCAATATTTGCTGGCATTTTTCCGATAGTGTTAATGCCCACGCATTGTTGTGAGCATTTTCCAGCTTTATATTGTATAAAAAAACGTCTATGCGGGGTGGCACCAGGGCGCAAAGCTACATATTTTCTGAATAAGCCTAGGTAACTTATTCTTATATTTCCAGGATCGCAGACGACAAATTTTCGTGAAATATTTGTCTTTGTCGCCTTTATTGATACAACCAGCAAATCTTCTTTATCTTCAACGTCATCAACCGTTAATTTCATTAATTCTTCACGGCGACAGGCGCCTGCAATACCGAAAATGGCAGCTACCTTAATCATAAGGTAAACTTCATTGGGTGCTTCGATTAGAAACTGCTCTGTCTGTTCTTTTTCCAAAACCTTGGATTTTTTAGGCTTATAACCTACATTTAGTCGCTTTATGTATGATGTTAACTTATAGAATCTTTGAATATCAATGTTTTCCTTTACTTGTAACGTTAGTTTTAACATAGAAAACTTTGACCATAAGCTTGAAGGTGAATATTTTTTCGATATTTTATAAAAATATGCCAAAAGTACCTCTTCGTTAATTCCTGACGCTTTTTTTTCTTTGCACCATGTTTGTAATTGTTCATATTCTTTATTGTACCGGTCCTGGGACTTTTGTGGAATTAAAGAGCCGATTGCTGCATTCGCTGCTTCAGATATTTCTTCATCGGAGCTCTCCATCTCTCAAGAATAAACGTTATACCACAGCTTTATATTAGAAAATGAAAAATTTGAACCACGAAACACGCGAAATTAACTGAACTGTTTAGATGGTATCTACAGACGCGAAATATAATAATGAGTTGTTGCTATGGGAATACAATGCAATGCAGTCGAGCAGATTTTGACTAATGCCATCTAGATCAGACGTTTAATCAAATTCCTGTCATAAAAATTATGACATAAAATTATTTATAATATTTTAGGTACAGGGTGTTTCATTATATAAGTAGAGAAGAAACGTATAAAAGTATGAGACCAAAAATAGGTACCTAGTAAAAATATTCGTAATGATGTGATACTTATCGCCGTTAGTTGTGGTTAGCATCATAATGTAGTAAATTAAATAGAACATATTACGCATATAATAAAATTTACAAGAGTGCGGTAAAGAAATTTTACAGCATTGGGTGCGGTAAAGAAATTTTACCGCACTTACCGCACTGAGTGCGGTAAAGTACTACTTACGACATGAAAATGAGTGCTGTAAAGTGTACTTTACCGCACGCGAGTAGGAAATAGTTATTTACCTAACAAGTGCGGAAAGTGGTCCTTTACCGCACGCGACGGCAGTTGCACGAACGACGCGAAGCGGAGTTCGGGCAAGCCGTTAAGGGCGGTAAAGACACTTTACGCACGTGGTAGGTACACAATTTTTCCTTCGAGCAATAATATTTGGAACAAAAATCAAATTTAAAAGAAAAAATTTATAAAAAGTAACAAATATTAATTGTTAAAAGCTATAAATATTTTTATATTATGCATTGCGCGAATGCAAGTACATCAATTGCATTTTTTGAATAAAATTAATACAGTGCGGTAAAGAATCTTTACAGCACTGAGTGCGGTAAAGAATCTTTACCGCACCGGTAAAAAAAAGAATTATATTACAAAATTAATACAAAAAGAAACAATATTTTTTAAAAATATTTATTACATACAAACATTATAATATAAAAATATAGCTAACGATAAATATTAAAATTAAATGTACAATTTGTAGCGCAATGCAAATTAAGTGCTGAGCGAGCTTGATTTTGTTCATCAGATGTAGTTGAGCAGTTTTTGTAAATTACAGAAGCGTTATTTTCTTGCGCCATGCATTGGGTGCGGTAAAGAAATTTTACCGCACTTACCGCACTGAGTGCGGTAAAGTACTACTTACGACATGAAAATGAGTGCTGTAAAGTGTACTTTACCGCACGCGAGTAGGAAAACACTTTTTACAGACTCATCTTGCCAAGATTTTGAACCACTTCCATTCGAAAATATCCACGTTTCGTCTAAAAATACCACTTTTCTAAATTTCGATTTGTAATTGTCCGTATATTTTTTTAAAAACTGAACACGCTGACTCACTATCTGTGGCTGCACTCACATAAAAATCTTCGGTTACAGTCTTTTTTATAGCGAAAACCTAAATTTTTTATTAATTTTGATAACGCTTCAAGTCCAATTTCCAAAACACCCCGAATTTTAAATGTTTTTTGTAAAACTGGAAGAGTTACATTGGTTTTTGATTTGTATAAATCGTAAATCACATTTCGAACTCCCATTTTAATATTTTCGCTTAAATCCTCAGTCTTTGGCTTTCTTCATTTACACTTTTTAGTATTCTTGGGTATTATGTTATGTTTTGTTTCATGCACAATTTTCTGCACAATCCATAAACTAATTCCCAGTGCTTTGGCTACTGTTTCCTGAATATTGGTTGGTGAATTTCCACTTTTTCTTTCATTTTCGAAATAGTTTATCAGATTAAGTACCATTTTTTTTTATTGGGGATGCAAAAACCCAGAAAATTGTTTCATTTTGTCACAAACTGTCAAAGTCACAAAACTGGCATATTTAAAATAAAACGTAGCTGGTGCTATTATAAGCTTTTTTAGAATTGCTGGAAAGTAAATACATATCCTTTTTTTTTATGTCAAAATGGAATAAGTCTCATTTATCTTACGTATTTTATTTAGAGGGTAAAATTAAACGCAAGTAAAGAAAACAAAAACTGAGAGTATGTCTTTCTTGAATCGTATGACCCGCACGATAAAACCAGATCCGACTATAGAACTAGTATTCTTTGGTCTCAAAGATATGTATTTTTTACACAAATTGATCGGGTTGACTGGAAATTCTTCTTCAAGTATGGTGAAACTTCTCGATTTCCTGGTTTTAGTGTCTGGCAAAACTACGTAAAAATATTTCCCTTTGTCTTGAATATTTTCAATTTGATCAATTCATCGCATCTACAAGCACCGCTAATCCCCATTACCAAAGCCACTTTCATCAACAAGTAGGTACTCGTCGGGAGCTTCGTTCATAAACTTCTCTATTTCAGGTCGTTCTAATGTCTTGGACTTCTTTGGTTTGTATCCCTGTGATTTGATTTTCAAAAAGCTTGTTAGTTTGCCATATTTTGAAATGTCGATTTTTTTATAAAGGTGAATAGTAGAGCGAAGCATCGAGTATTTGATCCATAGCGACGATGGGGCTAATTTTTTTTGCAAATGTAAAAAATAAGCCAATAGAACATTTTCATCGATACCTTTTATCTTCCGTGAATTCATCCAAGAATCAAACATTTTGAACTCCTTGTCGTAAGCATCTCGGGACTTTTCTGGCAAAATCTGCATCGCTGCTTCTTCCGCTTCCGTAAGGATATCCTCAGGAACGTAATTTTCATCGGTTTCCTCCATTTTCTAAAGGATTTTTTCTTCAAAAAAGCTTCCCTTTTTTGCAGGGAAAACTGACAAGTGTCAAAATTTATTTAAACATTTGCTAACAATGTATCATGCCCGTGGCAACCAAACAATCAACCAACTTTGACCAAAATGTAAAAAAGTCACTGTCAAGTTATTCTGACATTTAGGCTACTGAGACGCAAGTAGCTTTGATTATTTTGATTATTAATTATTATCTCATAAAAAAACGATTTCTTCCACTTGTTGGATAGAACATTGTATGCCACTCGTGTGTTATGTTTCCTAAATCACTTAAGAATTTATACCACTTGGCCTGACGGCCTCGTGGTATAAATCTTTCTCGCAACGGCGCACCCAGGATTTTATGTTAGGGGGGGCCCGCCAACCAGTGCTGGAAGCAAATTTTTTAATAAACTTTTAAACTACGCATTTTTCTAGATCTTTGGAGCTTTTTTAACAGGTACTCTTGCAGGGAAGATCGCAATAGCCTAGTCATGGGAGTCGTTAAACGGTTTCTTAGGGGGGGGGGGGGGCATTGGCGGCTTGTGACTTGTTAACTTGGGGTGTACTAAAAGCCTGCTGTAGGCGAAATGCGCCGCAGGCGAAATTTTTTTAAGACCACGCCAAATTTGGTCAATAATTATTATAGTAAATATTTTAAAAATTTATGATTACCTTCTTATTCTATTGAAAATGAAATAAGATAAAAAATAAAAAGGCTAATTTATTTTTCATTAGTGGGTACATTGTTTAAAAGTAAAGTTCATTCACCTGTTTTTATTTGCAGCAAACTTATCAATAACAATAAAGTCCCTAGATTTACACTTTGCGGTATGTATCAAGTTAATTTCGAGAGTTTAGGTCTTCCATTAATTTTAATTTCAATTTTTTGCTCAATACTTAATGAGCTAAAATTGTTTCTCAAACATTCATAGTCGTTTTGGCATTAAAACTGTTTATTTTTATTAAAATAAGTCTTTACTACCCCAAAATAATAACAAAAATAGAAAGGAAAACTAGAAATAATAAAATCATACATTCAATCAAACCATATTAAACCTCAATAAGTCAACTTTTGTCAATAAGTCAACTTCCAGGGGAAGGGGGGCAAATGCCCCACCTGGCCCCCCTCAAACGAGGCCCGTGAGGTAAATCTAAGAAAATTGACTTTTTAAAATACTTATCCACTTTCATAATTTTTCATTTCATTGGGGGTTTAGGGGGGGGGGCAAGGCCCCCCTGCCCCCCCTGGGTGCGCCACTGCTTTCTCGCGTGACTTATTTTCAACATAACACACTAGTACCATAAATAACTAAAAGTTTGAGTGTGTTTTATTACTTTTTCATCAATGTTTTGTTTTTATGATGATATTTCTGCTTAAAAATATACATTTAATGTCTGGCCATTATCAATCTTTGTTAAAGTTAAAGGAATCCATTTACTTGGCGATTATTGAGTATTTAGATTGGTAATCTAGTCGCTTTCGATGGAATTTCGAAAATATTTCTCCCTTAATGAGGGAATATTTAATTTACCAAACGGACGGTAAATCGGGTTGCGATTAAATGCAATTTACACAGATTGCCTGAAGGTTGCTCTGTGAATTTCCTTGAAACTTTTAGTATGTGACTGCTTGCAGTGCAAGTAAGTAAGGTACGTACTTCGTTGCGTTTTAATTAGTCCCGAACGGTGCGCGACAATTCACGAACACTGAGTTTCGGCATGGCCTAAGGTTCGGCCGGTTTTTGGCCGAAACCGAAACTGTCACCGAAACTAGATTTTTTGGCCGAAACTAGCCGAAGCCGAACCTTCGGTCGGTCTCTATTTTTAATACTTTTGGTGATTTTTTCTTATACGTGTCAAATAGAGAATTCTGATAACGAAAATTGAAAAAAATAATGCGATTGTACCTACTAAACAGTTCATAAAACCATATTTTTTAATTAGAGATGATCGCTACAAGAGCGCTTTACTATTTTTTAGTGTCCGACCGGAACAAGATTTTCAGCCGAAACCGAAACTTATTTATACATGTTAAAAATTATATTTTATATTGAAATCTAATGTATTTTTTACACATACACGGACAGTGAACTCGTGTTAAATGAAATAAAAAAACAATAATTGAAATAAAATATGTAACACAGATATCTATTTATTAATGTTATATTGACACTTTAATATAAACAAAAATAATGAAGATGTTAAAGGCGAACTCACCCAAAGTTAGTCGAACGGTGCGCGACAATTCACGAACACTGAGTTTCGGCGCAGCCGAAGTTTCCGCCCATTTTTGGACGAAACCGAAACTGACACCGAAATAGATTTTTCGGCCGAAACCGAAACTGAATATTCGGTCGGTCTGTACTGTCTGTATTTTTATAATAAAAACTGATTGAAGAGAGAGAGAGAGAGAGAGAAGTTGACAACCAAATTGCTTGGAAAGTCGCCTAATAAATGGACAGTTTCTGAGCAACGAAATTGTCAGAAAGTGACAAGACAAGTGGCGATACAAAAAAAATGTGACCGCATGCATGTGCCGAAAAAATCTCGTAAATTCGAAATTTTATAAGGAACTATATGGTTTAATAAGGTTGCTAGGCTACATACATTTAAATGTCTTTCAATAACGGTCTACAAAGAAAGGTTGTAGTATTGAAAATACTACTGGGTGCGTATATACGGGTATATTTCATGAAAAATGAACGCGACATGCGACATGCACATAAATAACACGGCGGTAAAGTCTAAACAAACATCCGAGCAGCACAGGATCGATGACATTATCTGCTGACTATTAATATTGTTTTGTTTTGGGTTTCGGCATTTATTATTATATTTGTTGATATTAAGATAATATGGCCGGGAGCCGGGAGAGAGAACAGTAGAACAGTTAGTACATAGTTATTAATGATACTAGTTCGATGGATGAACACTATAATGAAACGTGTGCAACGTTTAATTGCACAAGTTTCATTAACAAAGTTCATATCGAACGTGTATCATTCAAAATTTAATCTACGACAGTGCAAATAGATTTTATTCGTCTAAATTTCATTGATATCAGATAACGTTTTCGTAATTTTTAAAATTTTCAGGTGTCCATATTAGTCGATGTCATGGTAACCGCATTTTTGATTGTTTCAATTTCGATAAAATTGGAAAAAATAAACAGTGAATGTCGCTGAAACAAAGCGAAATAGCGCGGCGGTCTTGGCGTATTAAACAGAAAGTCGGGGGAGAATGGATATACCAATCCAAAACATTTCATAGCCGACTTAAGATTTAGACATTTCATGAACAAAGAGTACAAGGACCAGCAGGTAAATGGCTGTGTATAGCTAAAGAAATAATTTTGTCGCTATTTTTGAAAAGGTGGTTTTGAGCTCTCTTCAATATGTACTAATGTACAGATTATCCTATATTTTTTATTTTAACAAAACAGTCAAATTTACACATTTCTAAGTATAATTTACACATTTCTAAGTATAATAATTTAATTATTATATTTCAAACTAAATCGGAGCATCCATGCCGTCATAATAACGCGTGAAAGCGGCACGTTACATACTCAGAGATAGGAGTAATCTGTGCTGTGACATAATCGTTTCCTTCTCGCCACTGTATGTGGTAGGTATTTTCAATACGCCTATGATACTTGCGTAAGATGCAAGATCTGTGAATTTTTAAACCTTTTTTAAACAGGGTGCTTAAAAAACATAAATATTAAATCCTGTCAAGAGTACCTATAAACTATCTTTATTTTTCATTTAGAACAATGAATTGTTTTTAAACTGATTATACGATAGTTAGTTATCCATAAAATAATGTTTTATATCAGACTTTATCAACAAAAAATTTATAGAAAAACCTGAAAATATCAATGAAGTTATTACAATAATTAAATTTTACATAAAAGCATAAAAAGCAATTTTTAGAAAAAACTAAATATAGAAAACATCGCAAAAATTCTAACCTAATAGCAAAATTAAAAAAAAAACTGGTCCTACTTTAATGTTACCTAATTTAAAATCAATTTCCAAAAATTATTTATTCGATTTTTTTTTTAATTGCGAAATTTTTCTAAAATTTAACAATACTTTTTAAAGTTTTTTCAATTATTTGTAGTGTGGTTTTAAACGTATTTTGTATAAAAATAATTATCCTATAATAATATACCTATGGCCGGTTTTTGAAAATATTTATAATAATATGCATAAGCCAGATGGATTAAATAGAAAAATGGCACCAACTCCAGAATTAAAGCCATAAACTATATTTTCAAAAATATTAGTCATTGTATAAATATTTCACAGGCCAGTTTCTTGCCCAAAAACTTTTTCAAATTCATTAACGAGAAATTGTGCTTAAAAGTGTTATTTTACAAACCCAAGTTTTTGGCAAATTGTTAAAATCAATACGATGTTTCCAACAACAATATTTGACTTGAGGTTTGGTTACGCGATAACATCGAAGATTGCTGTTTTATTTGTTTTCGATTTGATAAGGAAAGTTTAATTGACTTGTTCTATTGCTTTTCGAACTAAAAACATGACGACGAATCATATTTAAACAAATTTCATAAACAAAACCTTAAAAACGATTTTCTTACCTCAAAATCTGATAGGCTGCCTGTCAGCGACTAAAAACACCAAAAATCACTACTTTTCCCCCCAACTTGGTGAAACATGTAGAACAAGTTCCAATTGTTAACAATAAATTATGACAATAATTTGTGGCAAATTTTAGCTGTTTACACGTGGAAATACGGTCAACTTTTACAAGGTCATGACCAAAAACTTGTCCTGTGGAATACGGGCTTAACCTGTCAAACTACGAAACCAGTGGCGGCTCGTGGCTAGCAAGTCAGGGGGGCGCTAGCTTTAAACAATGCGGATAACTATTTATAATCAAATCGTTTATTTTTGTTAAACATACCAAATATATAACATAACTAATAAATTAGTCAAAACAAAACATCAGCGGAAACGAAACCCGAACAGCTGTTTTTGGACGGAAAATTTGGAGCCCATCCGTGCAGCTCGTTGTGCGATGTGTAGGTGACGTCACGATTCCGTAGTCATGGCAACCGACTTAGTAGTCGCGTTAAAGCGGGACGGATAATCGGCCGCCCGCGCTTGATATGTCTGTATATCTTGCCCGTGCGAATAGAAATTGCTCATTCGATATTACTTGCCCGTTGGAATATGGCTATGTTTGGTTTGAATTATTTTAATTGATTGCTTACATACATCGCGTTATTGGTTTTTTAAGTAAAGTATTTTTGGATTCTGTTTAAAATAATTGCAGGGAGGGCGGCGCCCCAGAGAGCCCTTCATTACGAGCCGCCACTGATCGAAAAAATTTTTAAACACTATTTTTGAATATACGACTTGCAACTTTGGAGCGCAGCTTCTAAAAAATACATTTGACATACCTCACCCTATAAATCCGGCCAGCAAACAGACTAATAGAGCTATCAGGGCCGTTGTAATTGAGCTAATACTTGAGCTAGTGACTTTTGCTATTTGAATACTACTCGACGCCGGCGCAGGTGGCACAGATGGATCATCTACCAGTAGCACGTCCGAGTATCGGTAGAGAAGGTCCATGATAACGCCGTTGCTCCAGCCGAAACCCAACTGGACCTCGTATTCACCTCCTGTCCCTGTACCTCCAAATACGCTTGAATCATACTGCAACAAAGCAAAATAATAAATAAATATTTAACCGTTAACTAGGTGGTAGTAGTCACAGCGCAGCAGGTTGATCGTTAAGAGCAAACTCTAGTGATGCATTCGCCATTTCGTTTTTTGATTAATGTTTACTTCTTGGTTTTATCCAAAAATCGGCCAAATATCCTTTTTTTTTAAATTAAATGCAGTTTTACGTTTTGCTTTTATTAATAATTATTGATCAATTAATTTTTCTTAACGTAAAACTGTATTTATGTACAACCCTACATGTAATGTTGACATTACAACATTTTTAAAAGTTTGGAAGTGTCACATTACCTACGTCTACTTCCCTCTTCCACTTCCCTCACCCAGTTCCCTCATTCTTGTCATTCAACCAGCATATTTTTTTTTTGCGTCAAAACAATAAATGTCATATTTTGACATCTTTACTACATTTTTTGAAAAATCACATATTATCTAATTAACGGCGTGGTTGTAAATAAAATAGTATACAAACCTCAGAGGAAAATTTTCATTACTGACACGAGATTAAAGTTAACCACGACGCTTCGCGTCTCTAATAACACTAACTAATCTCTGGACAGTAATGAAACACTTTCCTCTTTGGTATGTAATATACTATTTCCATCGACCGTGTATTTACACCCTTAATTAATGTATAAAAAATCATACATTAATGGCCCCTATTAATGCATGATTTTTTTTTTATTAATAAACGATTTTAGGCAACCAAACATACTACAAAGCACGCACTCCGCGTACATAATGGCGTTACTATGGAGAACTATAGGGTAGGAGACCGATCGACAATGGCAGCATTTTCAAATTCTGTCCCGGTTTTTTGGTTAGTTCGCTATTGGCCGATAGATGGCTCTCGCGTCCGAAGTGGGCTGATGTCTTCTTCTTCTTCGTTTTTAATATGGAAAACTAGATCCTCCATAGTTTTTAACTTTTACTTAAACCCTTTATTTTTTTGTGCTCTTACTTTTGACATTTGACATTTTATTTTTCGAAATAACAAATAATGTTTGAAGGCAAGACAAGACTATGGAGAACTATAGGGTAGGAGGCCGATCGACAATGGCAGCATTTTCAAATTCTGTCCCGGTTTTTTAGTTAGTTCGCTATTGGCCGATAGATGGCTCTCGCGTCCGAAGTGGGCTGATGTTGTCTTCTTCTTCTTCGTTTTTAATATGGAAAACTAGATCCTTCATAGTTTTTAACTTTTACTTAAACCCTTTATTTTTCTGTGCTTTTACTTTTGACAATTGACATTTTATTTTTCGAAATAACAAATAATGTTTGAAGGCAAGACAAGACAAATAACGTTGTATTGTAATTAATTTCCATATTTATAATAAATAATGGTACAATTTATAAAAGTAGAGTTTGCTTTGTGTCGGGGTGTAAGACAGGATCTTTTTCAGAGAGAAAACGCAGCCAAATAAGTCTCTTTCTAGCTCCAAAGGTATAGCTAGAATGTCTAATACCCTGTATTTTAAAAACCAAGCATCGTTGGAACTTTATACAGGCCGAGTTTACTAATAAGTATAACAAAGTAAGTGTAAATTCATATAAAAGTCCTTATTTGTTCCTTAAAGAACTAATTAAAAAAAAAATAGTTATTGCGTCCATAAGAAACCATTATTTGATAGCCCACTTCGAACACGCGCGCCATCTTACAGCGACTCGTAAAGCTGAATTACCGATGCTAATTTGGGACCGAATCCAATGCATTGCGATCGGCCTCCTACCTCAAGTCCTCCATAGACAAGAGAAATAACGTTGTATTGTAATTAATTTCCATATTTATAATAAATAATGGTACAATTTATAAAAGTAGAGTTTGCTTTGTGTCGGGGTGTAAGACAGGATCTTTTTCAGAGAGAAAACGCAGCCAAATAAGTCTCTTTCTAGCTCCAAAGGTATAGCTAGAATGTCTAATACCCTGTATTTTAAAAACCAAGCATCGTTGGAACTTTATACAGGCCGAGTTTACTAATAAGTATAACAAAGTAAGTGTAAATTCATATAAAAGTCCTTATTTGTTCCTTAAAGAACTAATTTAAAGAAAAATAGTTATTGCGTCCATAAGAAACCATTATTTGATAGCCCACTTCGAACACGCGCGCCATCTTACAGCGACTCGTAAAGCTGAATTACCGATGCTAATTTGGGACCGAATCCAATGCATTGCGATCGGCCTCCTACCTCAAGTCCTCCATAGGCGTTACCATAGTTTCTGTCGATGTCAATAAATTTGAAATTCAAAAATTTGTTATAATATGTAGTTTGGTTCTAAATAAAAAAAATATATGATCTATTAACAAGACAATCGACGGAAAAATATTGTACCTAACGCGTATATGAAATAGCGATTAATAATCTCAACCAATTAACGTGCTCGCTGCGCCTACACGTTAAAATTGTGTCGGTTATTATTCGCCCTTATTAATACACTAGTTTGTTAAATTACTATTAATTGTACTTCAAAGAGTGGTATTTGGGTAAAATTAAAAAGTAACGAAATATTAATCAAAAACCGAAATTTATGGCAAATACTTTAATAGTGTTTGGTCTTAAACTCTTCCTAATTAAAATGTGTAGGGAGAACGGGGAAATCACGGTCACCGGGGAATGACGGCCACAGACAAATATCCAGGATTACTAACCGGAAAGTGCCTAATAACGTGTCGCCATCTTATAATTAACACTTAAATTACAGGGCAAACGTAGCGATCCATTTCAGTTGAACGAGAACTGCGCAACAGTTGATTTCTATATTTTGGATTTGAAGATCTTATTTTGCACGTACGGTTTTTAAGTTGCTAAAGTTTATAGTTCAAATACTTATAACAGCAAATAGGTTTTTAGAAGGTATGTATAATTGTTTATATTATTATATTGCCTGCAATTCCCTTGATATCGAACGGGCCTTGTTATAAATAAGTTTTAATGTCCGCTTGCACACTCGGGGTAATGACAGTTAGTGACCGCCATTACCCCCGTCTTGATTGCAATAATTCAAGTAATATTTTTTGATTGCAGATGCCAAGAAATTGGAAGCGAAAGACTGAAAAAAGCCCGAGGTCTTTCAAATGCCATCAGTCAGAGATGTTGAAAATGGCGAAAGCCAACGAAAAGCTGCAAAAAAGGACAATATCCCATTTTCTTCCTTTCAACAAAGGTACAAGAAACAGGAAAGTGGGGGCCCCTCAATGGGAAGAAAACCCGTGTACACTGAAAAACAGGAAGCTAAAATTACCAATAATGCGAAAACGTTGGCCAATATGTATTACGGATTAAGTCCCATGCATTTGCGAAAATTGATTTTTGAATATGCTGAGCAGTTAAGAATAACACATAATTATGTTTAACAAAAAAAGTCGCATGGCTGGCCAAGGTTACAGGGGTTTCTTAGAAGAAACTATTTACTTTCAGTGCGAAAGCCCGAGGCAATAAGTCTAAATAGAATGAAAGGTTTTAAGGAAGGATTAAGAGAGAAGGAAGAGAAGCGTTGTCAGCGTGAAAAAAGAAAACGAGCAGTACAAAAGGATAAAGAGGTATAAAGGCGTGTATGTAGTGATGAAACAATGAAAATAAATAAACGAAGAAAGGCTGAAAGTTCTTCGCATTGACGATGTTGTTGGTAAATTTACACCCGAGAAGCAGCGATACAGCACCACATCTGTACTACTTAGGGTTGTAGATGATATTATTGGAGCTGCAGATCTGGGTGATACATCTGCCCTTTTTTTGTTGGACTATAGTAAGGCATTCGACACTTTGGATCACCGAATGTTGTGTGCCAAATTCTCTTACTACGGGTTTTCAGAGGGACCTGTGAAGTTTATTGAGAGCTATCTATCGGGTCGTTCACAGCGAGTACTCGTAGAGGAGGTCATATCGGAGTCTATAGATATAGTTCGTGGTGTACCACAAGGCTCTATATTGGGGCCATTGCTCTTTCTAATTTACACGATTGACATGAACCTTGCAATTGCAAACTGTCATATGCAAAGATTTGCCGATGACACTCAACTACGCGTAAGTTTCAGTAAGGAAGGTGAACTTCAGGCTAATCAAGTTATGAACAATTGTTTAGAGTCTATCTCTCACTATTCTAAAAACCATGGCCTAAAAATAAATCCTAAAAAATCAGCTGCTATATGTTTTTTGGTCCGGACAAGGACTGGGCAAGTCACAACATCCAATTGACCATTGATAATACTCAGATTCCTGTCGTCGCATAGTACAAGAATTTAGGGATTGTGTTTGATTCTAGTCTTAGGTTTAAACAGCAGGTATCTAAAATAATACAGAGGTCCTTTCTTTCCTTAAAAAATCTTTACAAAAATAAAGATATACTAAATTTTTCCCTAAAAAGACAACTATGCGAATCTTTGGTTCTCTCTCACTGCACTTATGCAGATATTGTTTATGGACCTTGCCTTGACTTACAGTCGAAAAATAGGATTCAGAGAGTCCAGAATTCGTGTATACGCCTCGTTTGTGGACTTAAAACGCGTGACCATGTATCTTATAAATTGAAAACGTTAAAATGGCTAAATATGCAAGACAGATTGAAACTACATCTTGGTTGTTTTATTTTTAAGCTGCTCGAGAGTGGAACTCCCGGATATCTTCGCGAGAAACTCTCTTTTAGATGTGCAACTCACAACCGCCACACTCGCCAAAATAATTTGCTTAATTTACCTCGACATCGCACTGCTCTATTTCAGCGATCTTTTTCATATGTTGCTCCCAAAATGTTTAATACAAATAAAGTGTATTTTGAGAATGTTTCCTATAATACGTTTAAACGGAAATTTAAAATGCTTTTGTTGAATGGGCTTTGAATGTAGATTTTTATTTTTGGCACTTATATTATACATTTTTTTTTTGTTGTTGTTTTTTGCATAAGTGATAGGTAGGAGGTATTATATTGCTATAGGTATATTATGTTTATACTTGATACTTATAATCTTAGTGATAATATTGTAATTTATTATATTATAATTGTATTTTATATGCTCGGTTAAGCAAACAGCTATGCTGCACTTCGCCGAGTTAAAAATAAAGACGATTCTATCTATCTATCTATCTATATGGAAAAATTAAGTTTCTGTAATTTTTAATAAAATTCTGCTAAAAACACCGCATTTTCGTTATTTTTTTTAACATAGTCTTTACCCACTTAGGTGACCGTCATTTCCCGGGTCATGGGGTAATAACGGCCAGGCGGCCATATTTTAATTTTCTTATTATTTGAGGTAGGTATATCAAAATTTAAGTTAAACTTTTTTGACCCAGGCTTCTGAAAGCTACTAACTTTCTCTTGTGTCGACCTTAAATATATTAAAAAATATTGACAAATATTCATGTTATCGCCAATTTCTCTTAGGTGACCGCCATTCCCCCCGTCCTCCCCTAGTTTTTTTTAAATAACGGGTGTACAGGGTGAGTCAACCATAGAAGTTCATTAACTCTCTCTCTCTCTCTTTGTTTCGGGAATTACCAAAAAAAGTTAAATCCAAGAGTTTTGGAGAATATTAAGGTGCACAGTTTAAAATTATTTTTAAGTATACAGGGTGGTTGAAAAAAGCATGGCAAATATAACACAAGTTTTTATAAACGGAACGCGCTGGTTTTTAATTTATTTTTAGATTCTACTTGAAATTCTATAACTTTTTTGTTAATAATGTTATATATGTTATAAACCTAGTAGTTGTTCTAATATTTTGTTTTAGAAAAATATTAGTTTTTATTTATTTTTTTTTAATTGATAGTTCCGCCATTGTTTTCGAACGTGGAATACTCATATTTGGTAAAAACGTTTTATTGAGATGACAAAAAAAAACATGTGACGAAATTTGCGTTAGATGCTACAGGGCGTTCAAAATAAATTTAAACATTTCGAAAATATTAAATTTTTTAAATGGCACCACCAGTATATTATTATTTTTTCTTATAGAGTTTACAAAACTCTTTAGGTACGTCATATAACTATTTATAATAGTTTGCGATAACTTTTTTTTTTTTCATTTTTACGCTTCTTTTTATTACACTAGGGATTAACGCTAACAAAAATTGAGGCATTGTTAAATTTCGAAATGTCAATTAGGCAAGTAAAAATAATTTTATTTGTGTAGAAAATATTACAAATAATCGCTTATATAAGTCAAAAACTTGACTGAAAAATAAAGCCAATTTAAGTAGCTTTTCAAATCAGTGATAATATACATGTAACTTTTAAAAAAATACCTACTTATGGCTTATGATCAGCCTCCCAAGTAACCAAACTAACTGTAGATATTTTTAAACCATCCTGTTATCGCAACTAAGATTTGGGGGCTAGATTTAAAAGCCCACTGGAATAATTATTTAACTGGTCACCAAATCAACATTTTTTTAAGTTAATATTTTCTGTCAAAGAAGATTGAATTAAATTATTATTTTAGAAACGGTAAAAGGATATGATATAGGATAATGTTAAAGAAATATGTTAATAGTATATTAAAGTATAAGTGGATATTAAGGTCTTTAAAACACGCGCGATTTTGCAAGCACGACGGCGCAGCCGGAGTGCTTGAAATAGAGCAAGTGTTTTAAAGACCAGTTATCCACGAATACTTTACATTATTTTTTTTTATTGGTATTTATATTACAAACAATGGAAATAATAACTTAGTAAGTAAGTGAAATGGTCGAATTCGCGATGTGATATACCTATCGTTGTCATGAAAATGAGGAGAATAAAAAATACCTTCCAATCTGTCACATAAGATTCATTGTTGTCACCGTTGACATTGGTTGTCTATTGCTTAAAAAAATATTTTATTTGACGTTAAAAGGTAATTCTGTCAAATCAATAATTCAAAAGTTGACATATTTAGACTTCACGTTTCACGGGTTGTTGATGTTGCCATGGTAACTTTAAAACACGCGCGTTTTTGAAAGTGGGATTTAAACACGCTGAGGCGTACTTTAAATAAGCGGAATAGGGTATCAATAAAAAAAAATTAATAGGGGTTTCGAAAATAGAATAAAATACAGGGTGTTCCTTTTAAATAATTGAAGTTGCTACTAATGTAGAAGTTACAAATAAACCATTCACCCCTCTCACATCCTCCGAAAAAATTTAAAAACCAACCTTTATTTTTTAATTGTTTTTTTTTGCGCCTCCCCCCCCCTTAGATTTACGCCTGATATTATGAAAAACCTTTTTAATTTATTTCACATTTATGTAAAAAACTAAACGACGGAATATGCAAATTGTAATCTTATCGAAAAAAAAATTCTATTATGCATTATTCTTTTTCTAATCTGTGGTAGACTCACATATTAGATATCGGTGACGGTAATAGTTGCTTAACTGATAAAATTGTTGAGTACGAATACGAAAATGTTTCTTGATAGGTATTGGCATATCATTCCTGTACAAAACCTGATTTTTTTACTTTATACAGGGTGTTATTTAAGTATGTGGCCAAACTCCAAGGGGTACCTTTTTAAGTGATTTTAAGAAGAACAGTTTATATAAACATGGGTCCGAAAATGCATAGTTGTTATGATACAGGGTGTCAAACTTTAAAATAAAATCGGATGTTCGTAAATATCTCAATACCTACTCCTTAATTCGATTTAATTGAAATTTGGCAATTCTGTTTGTAATAACAAGAGGATAATTTAACCTCAATTAGATTAAAATTATCAAGTCCAGTGGCGTCCTGGAAGACAGTCCAACTAATATTTTTGACAAAAAAATTGTGCGCCACTGACTTTTAAAATTATGTATTTTTTTGAATTAAGCAACTACAAATACAACTATTTTATCTTTTGCGTTTTTTTCATATCTTGCTTTGTTTTCGAGAAAAAAAAATAAAAACTACTTTATTGCATGTTCCCGGGACAATAAGTGCTCTTTCACACGGGCGTTTTTTAAACGATCGTTAAATCTGCCGATCGGTGAATTTGCCGACAAAAATTTTAATTTTATAGGTTTAGATTGATGCTTTCAGACGAGAGCGGCGACGGCAAAATGACCGATCGGCTGCCGTCCAAGTTAAAATTTCGTCGGCAAATTTGCCGATCGGTTAAAAAACGCCCGTGTGAAAGAGCCCTAAGAGTAAAAAATGTAATAGCTATTTACCTAACAAGTGCGGAAAATGAATTTTCCCGTACGTGTCAGGTACAATAGTTTTTCTACAGACGTGTGGAAATAAGTAACACATATTTTAAAGAAATTTAATAATTTTTAATTAACTATAACAATCACATACATATGTAACAGTAGCTAATTCTGAGAAAAAAGTAATAACTACAAGTTATAATTGATATATTATTGATTTTGACATAATCGTGCCGAAAAAATTTTCCGCACTAGTGTGGAAAAACCAATTTTCCGCACGGATTTTTGACATAATCGTGCCGAAAAAATTTTCCGCACTAGTGTGGAAAACTGCTTTTACCAACCTATCAAGCAATTAAAATTACACGAAAGTCCTCTTTTTAATTTTTTCGCACATATTAAAACTCTTTTCGATAAAAGAAATTAACATAAAATAATCGTATATAACGTAATAATTTATTACTGCAATGTTTTAAAAGTAACAACTGACTATTATAGCTCTTATTGTCCCGGGGACATGCAATAAAGTGTTTTTTTTTTCTCGAAAACAAAGCAAGCTATGAAAAAACTCAAAAGATAAAATAGTTGTATTTGTTGTTGCTTAATTCGAAAAAAATACATAATTTTAAAAAAGTCAGTGGCGCGCAATTTTTTTGCCAAAGGTATTAGTTGGACTGTCTTCCGGGACACCACTGGACTTAATAATTTTAATCTAATTGAGGCCAAACTATCCTCTTGTTATTACAAACAGAATTGCCAATTTTCAACAATATGGAATAAAAGAGTATTGAGATATTTACGAACATCCGATTTTTTTTAAATTTGACACCCTGTATCGTAAAAACTATGCATTTTCGGACCAATTTTTATATGAACTTTTCTTCTTAAAATCACTTAAAGAGGCACCCCTTGGAGTTTGGCCACATACTTAAATAATACCCTATATGTATAATAGGCCTACCCTATTGTTTTTAATCATAATATAATTACGATAACATAACTTACCTTTTCATACATCTCCTTAGTCTCTTTATAAGCCTTATAGTTCGACCGCACCCATAGTTCAGCTAACTCAAAAGCTAATCTTACAGCATATTCATCCCCTGTATTATTCAACCCCACAATCATAATATGCTGTAGGGGCGGCCAAGCGTTGGGGTAGTCCCATTGCTCTCCTGTATGCTCCATATTGGTTGGTACACCCCCTGGGTATATAATATTTTTATTTTGGAGGTATTTAAGAACTTTTCTGACTATAATATCTTTTTGCGCAGGATTATAACATCCAGTCCAAAGAGGAGCAATGTTTGTGGGATAAAAATAGTCCCTTTTTACACCGTTAAGTACATCATAGTCAAGCCATGCTCCTGTTTCGTCATGCCAAAGGACTGCTTCAACAGCAGACATCCATTCCTCAGCAATATCCTTGTAGAAATTTGCTTTTTTTGTATTTCCTACCATTATGTTAAATTCTACTAATAATTTTGCGTTCCAGTAAATCATTGAGTTAAGGTCTACAGGGACTATTGATCTTGTTTTGGTGTTGGTTAGATTACCTATAAAATGAATTAATTTTTAAAATAACGCAGTTATGAATGACATTGAGTAATCGGTAGTTAAAACAAATAATGAAGTTTTGGAATGTGGTTTTTGTGACTTGCGAATTTTTGGATTACACAAACGACCAAAAGGGTCATGACTGTTACACTGTATTGCAGACTATTTCCAAACTCGAATAAAATTTCCCACAATACACTACGTTCCAAATTTCGTTTTAGTTTAAAGCTGACGCGACTGTAGAACCTGCATTTATTACGGTATTAAGCCTCTCAAAAAATTTGTTGTTCTATACAGGGTGTTAATTAATGTCATGCAGATATTTCAGGGGGTGATAGTACTCGTCAAAATAAGAAAAAAATGCAAATATATGCATGGTCTAAAACGTGTTATTTTCGTTATACAGGGTGGCAAAGTTTCAATTTTTTTTCTCGTATTTTGCGTTTTCTCTCTTATATTCTGCGATAATTGTTTCAAATTTGGAACATGAACCCTTTTTTTAAATCTCTACAATAAAGTATCAAAACTGTTGGTCGCAGTATACAGGGTGTTACATTTTCTTGATTCGGCTACAATTTTATCTTTCAGAACTTTTTTTTTGGCTCCCTGTATGAATTCCGGTATGAAATTTGAACTCTCTGCTCCTTTGTTTAGCGTTCTGGTATCTCGCACTATTCTCGTATCTGTGACCGTTTTTGATTTATTTGCAAAAATAGCCATCGATGGAAATTAAGTATCGGCGAAATAACGCAGAGTAAAAAGCTGTGTATCAAAACAATTTATTAGTTAATCAAATAAAAATAAAACAAAATTATAAAAACTCATACAGGGAGCCAAAAAAAAAAGTTCTGAAAGATAAAATTGTAGCCGATTGAAGAAAATGTAACGCCCTGTATACTGCGACCAACAATTTTGATACTTTATTGTAGAGATTTAAAAAAAGGGTTGATGTTCCAAATTTGAAACAATTATCGCAGAATATAAGAGAGAAAACCCAAAATACGAGAAAAAAATTGAAACTTTACCACCCTGTATAACGAAAATAAGGCGTTTTGGACCATGCATATATTTGCATTTTTTTCTTATTTTGACGAGTACTACCACCCCCTGAAATATCTTCTTCTTTCGGTGCCATATCAGGTCCCCCTAACGTTGGCAATTACATTGGCGAGTTGTTCGCGGTTTTCGGCTAATCTGAATAGTTGTTCGGCACTGCGTATTCCAGTCCAATCGCGAATGTTCTTTAGCCATGACGTCTGTTTCCTTCCAATTCCTCGGCTGCCTTCGATTTTACCTTTCATTATAAGCTGGAGTATTTTGTATCGGTCTCCTTGAAGAACATGTCCCAGGTACGATATCTTTCGCACTTTAATAGTGTTAAACAATTCCCTTACGGTATTTGCTCTGTTTAACACTGCTTCGTTGGTCTGCATAGCTGTCCAGGGTATTCGAAGCATTCTTCTGTGCAACCACATTTCAAACGCTTCCAGGCGATTGATCGTGGCAGCCTTTAGGGTCCAGGTCTCAGCTCCATACAACAACACGGACCAAATATAACATTTGATCATTCTTTGACGTAATTTTAGGTTTAAGTTGTCGTTAGAGAAAAATGATCTCATTTTCAGAAAAGTTGTGCGAGCTGTTTCAATTCTGCACTTTATCTCTTTATCAGGGTCTAGATGTTCTGTGATATAACAGCCAAGGTATTTGAATTGGGTAACTCTTTCAATGTTTTGTTGGTCAATCTGTATGGAAGCATCGGCGTGCGGTTGGCGGCTGAATATCATAAATTTTGTCTTATTGACATTCATCTTCAAACCCATTTCCATTCCTGTCGTGTTTACACTATTCAACAAATCTTGAAGGCCCTGGATACTATCGCACAAGATGACCGTATCGTCGGCATATCGAATGTTATTAATCAGTTCGCCGTTAATCTTCACTCCAATGTTTCTATCTTGCAACGCCCGTTTAAAGATTATATCCGAGTAGATGTTGAATAGTAGCGGGGAGAGAATGCATCCCTGTCTGACGCCTCGTTGAATGCAACATTCATCTGTTAGTCTTCCATCGATTCGGACCACTGCTTTCTGCTTCCAATACAAGTTTTCTATAATTTTCAGATCTCTATCATCGATTTCCATGGTTCTTAGTATGTTTAAAAGTGTTTCATGCTGAACCCTATCGAAGGCTTTTTCATAATCTATGAAACATACATAAATATCCTTGCGTTGGTCACGACACTTTTGGAGAAGTATATTCAGGGCAAAAAGTGCTTCCCGGGTGCCTAGTGCATTCCTAAAGCCAAACTGCGTCTCATCCAGATCCCTCTCGCATCGACTTCTCATCCTTCCATGTATTATGCGCAGAAACACCTTTAATGTATGGCTCATTAAGCTAATTAACCTATATTCGTCGCACCTCCTTGCTCGCTGTTTTTTCGGAAGTGCTATAAAAACAGACTTCAACCATTCTTCGGGTATTTCACCAGTAGTATATACATTATTAAAAAACTTAACCAGAGCACTGATGTGGTCTTCGTGGATCATCTGTAAGAGCTCTACTGGGGATGTTGTCTGGACCAGTTGCTTTCTTGGTTTGGCTGATTTTATGGCATGGAGAACTTCAGATTTCTTCTTGATTTGCATTACCCTGTATGTTTGGTCTGTCGTCTTCAAACAATTCAGTTACATATTTACTCCATACGTCAAGAATTTCTCTTTCATCAATAATAGTTTTTCCCGTGCTATCCACTAATATGTTAGTAGCTTTCTTATTATACAAACCAGCAACCTCCCGGACTTTTTTGTACATGTTTAGCGCGTCATGTTTCCTTTCAAACTCTTCCATTTCCCGACATCTATCCCTCATCCATCTCTCTTTAGCCGTTCGTATTTTTTGTTTTATTTCTCTTTGTTTTTCTCTGTATTCTTCTGTTTTGCCCTTACATTGTCTTCTCTGTTCCATAAGATCTAATATTTCTTCCGTCATCCATTGTTGTTTCTTGTGTCTGGTTGTTACTTTGTGTTCTTCCAATATCCTGGTCATATGTTCACGAAATAATTTCCATGTTTCTTCTACATCCTCGGTTGTTCTCATTTCTTTCATGTAATTGTTTACAGCTTTTTCAATTTTATCCTTGTTGACGTCCGAAATTGTGAGCTTCTTTTGCTGTTGTTTCTTTTCTATTTGTTTTAGTTTGACTCTTACGTCTGCGACCAAAGGATTGTGGTCAGACCCAATATCCGCGCCAGGGTACGTTGTAACTTTGGTGATGGAGTTCCTAAATCGTTTGTTGGTAAGAATATAGTCTATCTGATTTCTTACTATATGTGTTGGGTTATCTCCAGGGCTTCTCCAAGTATACAGCCTACGTTGATGTAATTTATACCATGTGTTGGTTACTACTAAATTGTGTTCTTGGCAAAAATCAAACAGTCTGTCACCTCGTTCATTGCTTTCTCCCAAGCCATACTCCCCTACTAGGTCCAATCTACGACCTTTACCAAGTTTGGCATTAAAGTCACCAATTAAGTATGTGATTTCATTTGATTTTAAGCTTTTTAGTGTTGTACTAAGTTGATTATGCAAAGTTTCCACTTCGGCGTTGTACTTTTTTTCTGCAGTAGGGGCATATATTTGTATTAGGTTGATATTAAATGGCGATGCGTGCAGCTGTAACAGTACTATTCTGTCGTTTATTGGAACAAAGTTAAGGACATATTTCTCTATTTCCGATGTTACGAAAATTCCTACTCCGTGTCTATGTTGTGGGTCGTCATTGTCGCTCTCAGAGTAATATAGTATACCATCTTTGTGTCTGCATGTTCCCGTACCAGTCCATCGTAATTCACTCACCCCCATAATCGACAGTTTTAAGCGATTAGTCTCCTGAACAAGGTTTTCAAATTTTCCAGCAGCACAGAGGCTTCTAACATTCCATGTGCCTATCTTTACAGTGGATTTTGCTATTTTGAGCCGGGAGATTCTTAGCACCCCTTGCCCATCAAAGGGCTGCCCGGGACTAGGGGCCGTTGCTTTCGTTTTTCTCGCCATAGCAATATCCTGGGAAATGTTAACAGTGTGGTTTCCCGTTGCCTTCACTGTTTTTTGTTCAGCCGCCTCTAACATGAGGGCAGACGCTGTTTGCAGCCGCCCACTCTGGGTCAGACGCTGCGTACCTGTTGGTCCGCGGGAGGTATTTGATTTCCCTCCTACCACTCATATCTGAGAGGCATTCCCCTATCCGCCACCTGGGGACGCGCCCTCTAGATGTTACAGGTTCCCCCGAGGGCTGAAATATCTGCGTGACATTAATTAACACCCTGTATAAGAGAAATGCAATTTTCACCCAAGAATAAGTGGTCATTCGACTACAAATATGAGCTGCTATTAATCTTCATTAATTGATACTATCCGACACGTTGTGTTCAGTAACAAAACAAAAGTAATGCAAGTCCGAAAAAACCAACTATTTCCTAGAATTAATATTACTTGCCTTTATTTGTAGCATTAGTGATAAACCATCGACTTGAAAAATCCCATCCAGATTCAGCTGCAGCCTTAAGCTCAGAATAAAACGCCTCCTTTTCTCTATCTTCCTTTAACATCCTAGCATTATCCACGTCTTCTGAGTAAGATTCCGGTCTAGGACCTCTCGATCTATCTCCATACGTAGCCAAAGTGTAGTTTTTACCATCCAAATAAATGTTTCGAGTGTGGTTCGTCATCCAGTAGTCAAACTCCTTCTCCATAATATCCAAATTTGTCTCGATAAAAGATTTGTCTTTTGTATATTCGTAGTATGACTGTATCATGGGCAGTAAGAGTGGTGGATGAGACCTGGCTAGGTAATAGATTCTTCCTCCGTTAGGGATATGTCCATAATTATCTACTATATACAAAAAGTTTTCCAACATGCCCTTGACGGTGTCATACATTTCAGATAATAGCAGACCCTGTATTATCCAATAAGAGTCCCAATAGTAAAACTCGCGGAACCTACCTCCAGGGACTATAACCGGGTGAGGTACCCAAATAATACTGTAACGATCTTGGTTTACTTTTACTTCCGGTTTCATTTTGCGTCCTAAAATCTTCCAAATATTATTAAGTTCTTTAGCCCAATTTCTAAAGTCATCATCCTCAATTTCGTCCAAAAATGTTGGGTGGGGTTTCCAGTCCGCTGGATCCCAGTTTTCGAACTCCAAACCTGCTGGTTCAAAGTTAAGGGTTACAAATTCTCTAACCTGTTTGCTAGTGGGCTTGGTCTCTTTGAAGTCTAACATGAAAAGATCGAATTTGGCCAAAGTCTCGTTGGGTGAGTATTTCATTTTCATGTCTACAAAGGTCTTGGAGTCACGGTAAAGTTTAGCCATTTGTATGGTGTCGATAAGTCGGCCATGGCAGTAGATTTCACTGAAACAATGGTAGCCTGAATGTATTAACAGTTGTTACTATGAAATTTAGAGTGAGTTTTATCGAAACAATCTGAATTAACTATAGTTACGAAAAGTACAGGTTGCAGGCGCGGATACAGGGGGGGCGCAATGGGGGCAATTCCCCCCCCCCCCCTCCCTGAGCAAGCAAAAACTTTTCGGGGCACCCTTGTCAGTGTGGGTAGGCGAAAAGCCCGAACATTTTTTTTAACTATACGTCCAAATTTTAACAAATTTGGTCAATAATTTAGAGCAAAATTTTTAAAATCGACTATGTATTAAGATTTTTCACTACTACATATCAGTTTTTTTCTCAAACAATGTTCTTATATCCATGATTTCTAAAAATAAAATACTAACATTTTAGTAGGTATGTCCTACTTTAAGGAATAATAAAAAAATATGATTTCATAAAATTGTAATAGAGTTGCTAGATATATAAAACTCAAAGCGCAAATCAAAACCCCGAAGGCGCCCGAAAGCGCCCCTGCAATAGGAGCACATGATGCGAATAGGAAGTAGTGAAACATTTATTGGTTCTCATTCTTAAAATTTTAATATTTTTTTTATATGCATAACAATACGTATAACAAGTAATAAATCACAGGGAGTAGAACCTAAAAACACCTCTAATAAAAATTAAAGGGCTAATTTTCTTTAAAAAACTCTCACATTGCCATTAAGCGCTTAATCTGGCAGCCCTGTAAACAGTGCCTATTATACATAATATGTGATTTGTATTTCATTTTTTTTTGGACAATAAATTAAAATTTTATGAAATTTTTATTTAGAACGAATTCTCTGGAAGGTAAAATCACAAAAATTAACCCCCTCCTAAATGCACCTGTTTTGTTTTGTATTTTTTATTTTTCCCATTTAAAAACCAAGCACCATGATTCAAAAAAGGGCGTGGCACCCAAAAAATTTTCTTAGTGCCTTTGGCGCTTTTTGCCCCCCCCCCCCCTGAGCAAAATCCTAGATCCGCGCCTGACAAGTTGTCGCAAAACTGATTACGAATACTATTAAATGCGGATTCGTAAAAGTAGAATAAAACAATTAGTGCATAATCGCCGGGGTTCCCTTTTCAAACTTTGTAAACTTTTGTAAATAAAAGCGACTGACTGACTGACTGACTGATTTATCAACGCTCAGCCTAAACCCCTAATCCTAGATCTATGAAATTTTGAGGATGTCTTATTCTTATAACGTAAGTACAGGAGGCACTGATGATGGCCTTTAAGGTCGAAAACGTTCTGCATTTTAAAGTGTGTGCACCGAAAATACAAAAAAAAAAAAATCTTTTAACCTAACATTCCCGACAAGGCGCACAATGCCATTTTGGTATAATTCTTTCTCTAAAATAAAGCACTGACACATCACCGATAACAAAATATTTCAACCATAGATACACATCAATAAAGGGCGGATTATATGCACTTAAATTCTGCCAATGCGCATATTTATATATGCCTTGTTTGCCTTTACAATATGCAGTTATTTGCATTTTTTTACCAAATATGCATACTGGTATGCAATATTTGTTTTAAATTTATTATAGTAAAATGAGGTAAGGGTTCTAACAAATATGTTTATCTTTAAAAAAATGCAAAGAAAAATTAAAGTACAATTTTTTTAACCTATAGTTGTATAAAATACATTTATTACTAGGCCAAGATACAACTTCTTTGGATGATTTACCCTCATAAATGCTTTTTACTGCAATTAAGTAGGTATTTAAACCATTTATTATTTTTACAGTTACATCCCACTTGTTCCTTACTTTACTTCCGACTTACCGGGAATGTTGGTACATATACTACATTTAGCGGAAAAAGTTACAACAATACTAATAATTGAGTCCCTTAAACTTAAATTTCTACGATTCTCCAACGAGGATATTATGTCCGGTATAAAACTGAAATTAACCTTAATAATAACAAGACTTTTAGCTACACTTGCACTTTTTAACAACTCTTTACTTTGCAGAACACACTGCGAATCGTCATCTAAATCCAAAATTAGTTCTTTAATGGTTTCGAAATGCTCTGCGTAGAATATTGCGGCCTTAATCCATGTTCCGGGTAATTACAGGTTCTGGAGATAAACTAACTCCTGGTAATCTCTCCTTATACACTCTTAGAGGTGCTTTTAGAGACACTTTTACATTTGAAATCAATTTATTTTAATTTAAATAGTTTGTTAAGCAGGTAATAAAATCCCTGAAAGAAATACCGACCTGGACATTAAACCTTTAATGTTTTAAATTTTTTGATAAAGCCAAAAACAATAATAATTTATAAAAAATATACATTAATATTTATTATAAAATTGACAAAATATGCAAAAAATGCATATATTCCGCCCTTTACACATCAATAATATAGCCGTATTTAACTATAAATTCTAGGTTTTCTATAAATTTTTGCTTGACGTGGGTATTATTGTATTCTTGATAAAATCAACTTCAATAAAGAACAATAATTAAATGTTAAGGCGTGAAACCTTACAAATGATAACAAACAAAAAGACTGCTTTAAAGGCAAATTACAATTAGATCAAATAGAAGTAATTCTAAATTTACTTGGATGTTGACACATATTTTAGTCTGGCAAAAAGATAATTTAATGTGTCTCTTCTATTAATTTCTAATGTTTTGCCCTATGATAGTGAAGTTACTTAAAACCAAAAAATTATATTGCGAACGATTGGTAAGAAGCAAAAGTAAAATAATAATTTCCGCCCAAATAAAACCTATATGTAGGTTCTATTATTTTAGTAAAGAGGTTCCACAGTAAATTTTTTTTTGTTATTTAGTGAAACTGACCGACCCCAGGTATGTGCACAATTATGTACTAGTCTCCGTAGCTCAAGAGCTTAAGACGTGGGACTTTTGAAGCTGGTATTTATACCTTACTTTTCCAACTTAGAAATACACGAAATCATAGTAAACTAATGATATTCACCGGATATCATTCAATTATTTTTAATAATAATAATAATAATAATAATAATAATAATAATAAATGTATATATTTCTAAAGCCATTTTTTACAATGTATAGATTTCGTCAGTTGAGTTGCATTTAAAATAACACAAAAAATAAAACGATTAAACGATTCAAAAATCAGATATTTAAAAATTTGTCCAAGCTATAAATAGACTTACTGACTAAATACTTTCTTAGGCACCCTTTAAAACTTAATAAATTAGTAGCATTCTTCAAATGTTCAGGAAGCATATTAAATAACTTAGGTCCTAGAACATTTGGAGAGTCTCTGGCAATGTTTAGATTACAATGCTTTATATAAAAGTCTGACTTATGTCGTATTAAAATTATGTAACATACAATTTTTTTTGAACTTAGACCTATTTAAAAATACATAAACACACATTTCAAAAATAAACACAGATATGACCGTTAATATATTATAAGTAATAAAAAGGGTTCAACAGAAATGCGTAGAAGGAACATTTATAATATTTCTTAAGATTTTTTTCTGACACAAAAGAACATCAGAAACCATAGGTGACCTACCCCAGAAACAGACGCCATAAGAAATTCTGCTACCCACTTGAGCATGATAGAGTGTCAAAAGTTGTTGTGTAGTAAGTCCGGGTGTAACATTTTGAACTGGTATAATATTGAATTCAGTTTGGCACAAATAGCCCTACATTGTGGTTTCCACGAAAGAAACCTATCCATGTTTAAACCCAAAAAATTGACACTTTCTGTAAATAAGATCGGACTTTCACCAATCTTTAAAACTGGGGGCGTTTGCGCAGGTCTTTGGCGGGACTGGAAGAGCAATGCCTGAGTCTTGTCGGCAATAACATAAAGGTCGATGCCACTAAACCATTCATGCAAAGCCACCAAACTAGTTTCACAACTTGCCTGTAAAACATCCCAGGATTCCTCGGATAAAACCATGGAAGTATCGTCCGCATAAATGGTTAAATCAATATTTGGCGCAAGTCTTTGACGGGACTGGAAGAGCAATGCCTGAATCTTGTCGACATGAACATAAAGGTCGATGCCACTAAACAATTCATGCAAAGCCACCAAACTAGTTTCACAACTTGCCTGTAAAACATCCAAGGATTCCTCGGATAAAACCATGGAAGTATCGTCCGCATAAATGGTTAAATCAATATTTGGATCAGGTCTTTGACGGGACTGGAAGAGCAATGCCTGAGTCTTGTCGGCATGAACATAAAGGTCGATGCCACTAAACCATTCATGCAAAGCCACCAAACTACTTTCACAACTTGCCTGTAAAACATCCAAGGATTCCTCGGATAAAACCATGAAAGTATTGTCCGCATAAATGGTTAAATCAATATTTGGCGCAAGTCTTTGACGGGACTGGAAGAGCAATTCCTGAGTCTTGTCGGCAATAACATAAAGGTCGATGCCACTAAACCATTCATGCAAAGCCACCAAACTAGTTTCACAACTTGCCCGTAAAACATCCAGGGATTCCTCGGATAAAACCATGGAAGTATCGCCCGCATAAATGGTTAAATCAATATTTGGCGCAGGTCTTTGACGGGACTGGAAGAGCAATGCCTGAGTCTTGTCGGCATGAACATAAAGGTCGATGCCACTAAATCATTCATGCAAAGCCACCAAACTAGTTTCACAGTTTGCCTGTAAAACATCCAAGGATTCCTCGGATAAAACCATGGAAGTATCGTCCGCATAAATGGTTAAATCAATATCTGGATCGACAGTGACTATGTCGTTGACATTAGGTGTAAAAAGTATTGGACCCAATATGAAGCCCTGTGGTATGACACTACGGGTATCTGAATCAAACTCGTTACAATTGCCACCCGTTTTATGCTTGATACTGACATACTGCCTACGATTTTTTTTAAATGACTCGATCCATGACAAAGTAGAGCCCCTGATGCCATACTTGTAAAGTATCTCACATAATTTTGAATGGTTGACGCAGTCGAATGCCCTACTCAGATCAAGAAAGATTTCAACAGGACACTCGCCAGCATCAATCCTCTCCACAACTTTCTCATAAAAGGAGTTAACGGCAGAAAGCCATGTTGCTTATCTGATATAATACCGTTTCTTGACAAAAACGGCAAAAGGCTCTTCAAAAAAGCGTACTCGAAAATCTTCGAAAACGAGGACATACACACTGGCCTATAATTCTCCATTGATTGATGGTCCCTCTTTTTAAAAATTGTGACAACTTTGCCTATCTTTAGATCACTAGCAAACCTACCAGATAAAAAACCTAAGTTTATTAAATGAACAAGTGGCTCGACTAAAATAAACCCCTTGCAATCTTGTAAAGTTACAGCTGGAAAAGACCGACCTATTAACTGCGAAACAATGATTTTACCAGTTGCCTGGGTGGTAGCAATAACGCCTATATCTAGGAGTTGTTGGTGGTAGCCGCGGAAATTTGCTGAAACTTAGGCCTCTTTTATTTAGTATTAGTTTTAGGATTAATACAGATTTGTAAATATAGCTCATACTCTGAACCCAATAAAGAAAAATCATTTTTGTCGTTCTTCTATAGAATACACCACTTCCCGATTAACTATAATTCGACACGAAACGAAATACAGACATAAGTAATGGCATAAGCAAGCACGTTTAATTTTAAATGATTTAAAGATGCAGATGTTATTAATGATTTTACATAAACGAGCAAAAACCAAGTACCGTGCGAGCAAAAATTATTTGCATCAAAGAGGGCTTGGATTAAAAAACGTAGGGCTTGGTTTAGATCACAATGATATGGGACGATATATCTAACCAAATCTAGGTTAAAATTTTGTCAAATTCATATTATGACATGATATGCCAAACTAATGAGTAATAAAGTAAGTAGACAAATACAAATTTATTTTTGTTGTTTACAAAATTAACAAAGTAAGAATATACAGAAAGAAAAAAAAATTATTACATAAATTGCTGAAATTGGCCACCGCCATGCTCCAAGCTAAAATTCACACGTCTCTTCATATTTTTGAAAGTGTTGACCAGCATCTCTGGAGAAATGTTACCACATTCTTGGATAATCCTTTCTTGTAATTGTTCTAAATTTGCAACTGGTGTTTTAAAAATAGTGTTCTTTAAATGAGGAAAAACAAAGTAATCCATAACCGTTAAACAAGGTGATCTAGGTGAGAATTCAATGTCTGATCGAAAACTGATCAATCTGTCGTCGAAAAAATTGCGTAAGTAGTTAATAGTTTTCCAAAATCTGCGCCTTGTATTTCTTGAAATACTTTCACTTTATAAGGAAATAAATTTAGCTGCTTTTTAAGAATAGTCCTGCTTGTTCCATAAGATCTTCTCACTTCTTGGGACAGGCGTCTTATACAATTTGTTGGCATATTTTGCATTATTTCACGAACGTTTGCAACAAGTTCTTCTGTTCTTACAGATGGTGTTCCTGCTCCTTTTTTGTGTTGTATAGAACCTGTTTCCCTAAACACAGCCACTGTTCTTTTCAGGCAATGATAAAAATCCCCAGCAATAAAAGCAACATTAGGAAAATGTTCGTGAAAATCGTCCATGCACAAACCCGAATTGTATTGCCACTCACCATTTACTCTAACCCAGTTTCGAAAATACGCTTCAACCATGTTTTGTGCTATTCCGTAAAGCCCATTGTGCGAATTGTGCAAGAAATTGGAAAAATTAGCGATGAATCAAATTACTTGTAACGACTGTCAAAGATGACGGAATAACTGATTGATTGTTAATTCAGGTAGTTACTGACACCCAACGGGTATTAAGCTCTACGGCTAAGCATTACGTCCTTAGATGCAAGGCCCTCTTTGATGCAAATAATTTTTGCTCGCACGGTATTTACCTTATTGCAAAAATACGGAAGGTTTTAGAACTACAATAATAATGTTTTAATTTAGGTTTAGGGTCATTTTTAATCATTTACGTTTATTTTTTTTATTTATCCTGCCAAACTTAACAAGAGCCAGTTTTAAAACATTTTCTCAAAATATTGCTAACATTTCGTACTTAAATCTTATTAATTTTGATATCGCTGAAAAGCATTTCTGATATAAGCTTTCCAGAGAGTTGTCTCAAGTGGGGATGATAGAGCCATGATCCTCAAAATACCTCATTTTCCCGCGTTATTGTAAAAATGGTATTTTTGGTTTCTTAACATTTTCTTTAGTGTATATAAAAAATATAGCCATTGTAAGTTATCAATCAAATGTACGTTTCCTACCTTTCTTTTGTGAATTTGATAGAGGGGATCGTTACCAAGTTGGCTATGCATTTCTGTAGTGTAAATTTTGTTTCAGTAAATTGCTCTATTTAAATAACTTTCAGCATTATTTTTAATTAGTGTAAGCACAGAATATATAGCTACGCAAAGCTATATATTCTGTGGTGTAGAGTTCGTAAGTTGTCATAAGTCAGACAACTCGAGTGGGTTGACCACATTCACTCTTATTGTACAACTGATTTTATTAGACTTTTGCAACTTCTTAACATGGTATAAAACAAAGTCGCTGTCGCGTCTGTCCCCAGCTATATGTGCCCCAATCTTTAAAACTACGCAACGGATTTTGAAGCGGTTTTTTTAATAGATCAAGTGATTCAAGAGGAAGGGTTTTATGTATAATACATGCATAATATTGTAGAGAAACACTGATAAATTTAGAGGTGTGTTCGGGTTTGTATTTATAAATCTTGACGTGATGGTGAACTCGCCTTATTATTATCTCAGAGGCGTATAATGCCTGGCATTGCAACGCAGGCCGGGTACACGCTAGTTTTGATATAAAGGGTACCAATATTTATTTTATATAGTGTCCCCTGGAGGAAAAAAATGTCACACCACATGATAAGACAAAAATACATAATATACAGGGTGTTATTTAAGTATGTTGCCAAACTCCAAGGGGTGCTTCTTCAAGTGATTTTAAGAAGAATAGTTCATATAAACATGGATCCGAAAATGCATAGTTTTTACGATACAGGGTGTCAAACTTTTAAAAAAGAATCGAATGTTCTTAACTATCTCAATACTCTTTTATTCGATTTTGTTGAAATTTGGCAATTCTGTTTGTAATAACAAGAGGCTAATTTGGCCTTAATTAGATTATATCCAGTGGCGTCCCGAAAGACAGTCTACTAATATTTTTGACAAAAATATTGCGAACCACTGACTTTTTTCAAAATTTTGTCTATTTTATCTCTTTTTCATATGATACTTTGTTTTCGAGAAAAAAAATAAAAACCACTTTATAGCACTCTTATTCTTTTTCTGTTACTTTTAAAACATTGCAGTAATAAATTATTACGTTATGCAATTATTTTATGTTAATTTTTTTTTATCGAAAACAGTTTTATTTGTGCGAAAAAAAATCAAAAGAGGACTTTCGTGTAATTTTAATTGCTTAATAGTTTGGTAAGTAGTTTAAATTTTTTACTCTTATTGTCCCGGGGACATGCAATAAAGTGGTTTTTCGGACCCATGTTTATATGAACTTTTCTTCTTAAAATCACTTAAAGAAGCACACCTTGGAGTTTGGCACATACACAATAACACATACTTATATAACACCCTGTATTTTTACCTTTTAGGGATGGTTTACTTACTCGTTGAAAAAAAAATTTTTCCAACTATTTAATTGGACCCCCTTTAATGTCCCCCCTAATAGTCATTTTTAAACCAACGTCGAGTTCTTCTATAGTACCTACCTACTTGTTTCGGTAGGTTAATCTTTACTTTTAAATTTTCGTTAACCGTATAAAAAGACCGGCTGATTTTTTTTTTCAGTTTGATTTGTTTGCACTTTATCTTTAACTAGCGTGTATCCGGCATGCGTTGCAACAATGCGAACAAACCCGAACAAACCCGATATATTAGTACCCGGCATGCCACTTTCTGAAATTGCACCCGTGCGAAGCCGGGGCGGGTCGCTAGTTATACATAAAAACCTTCCTCTTGAATCACTCTATCTATTTAAAAAAACCGCTTCAAAATCCGTTGCGTAGTTTTAAAGATTTAAGCATATATAGGTATATAGGGACGGACGGACAGACAGCGACAGCGACAGCGACTTTGTTTTATACTATGTTAAGAAGCTTCACTTTCATTTCTTTTTCCATAATTTAAGAGGACCGACGCTGACTCCGATCGTCTCGAGTGAAAATAATAGAGTTTGTAACTTCAAATAAATTCAGTAAATCCATTACAGTTTTTTTTTGGAAAAATGTTTGGATGCTGTGGTATTTTAAAAAAAAAATATTGGTATAGTGTGGTCCAAATGAGAGATATGACAATATCGATATTTGTTTTTAATGGCAAAACTAGTTTTTTATTGGCTATTTTGAAAGTGCATATTAAGTTATAAGTACATACTATGTAAAAAATTTCAAATTTGTCAAATGTTAAGGAGTTGAAAGCACGAATAAAACATAGACCATTTCTCCCGAACTAATTAGAAATGTGAATAGGAAAGAAAAACACAAAGTCTTCCTCCACAAAGTTTAAGAGAATAAAAAATTCTTAGTTAAAGATATCTACATGTTTCGAACGCAGAAACGTTCATCATCAGGAGACAGAAAAATATATTGCTGATGTTTTTGATAAGTGGTAGGCATAAAACCTTAATGGATCTTTTATGGCATTAAAATTGGATTAATAAAATTATACATTATGTGAAGACATTAGAATGAAAACGTGGTTTAGGGCACTGAATTTTAAGGTTCAGTAACCCCACCAGATCTTAATTTAAAATCCAAACCAAACTCAAACCAACCCAAACAAACACAGACCACTTTTTCGAAAAAGTATTCTATTTTAATACATGATGCCTACAATGCCTGATTTCTATACATGAAATAATTTTACTTTGTCTTCAAGACATGTTTTTATTAAGAAAACCTTTTTGACATCTTCTTTTTAGAAGTGTTTTTCTACCTCCACGTCTCCCCTTTTTTTGGTTGTTATAGACCCTTCCAACTGACGTTTCCACATATTACGTATGTTTTAACTATCTTCATTTCTAATGTCTTTGCATAATGTAATTTTAATAATCCAATTTTAATGCCATAAAAGCTCCATTAAGGTTTTATGCCTACCACTTATCATTTTCTCTTTTGCTGAAAACATCAGCAATATATTTTTCTATCTCCTGATGATGAACATTTCTGCGTTCGAAACATGTAGATACCTTTAACTAAGAATTTTTTATTCTATTAAACTTTATGGAGGAAGACTTTGTGTTTTTCTTTCCTATTCATACTTGCAACTCCACTTTAAGTATGGACTATTTCTTCAAATTAACAAGAAATGTATAAAACAAGTTTTACTTTGTATTTAGGATATTTTTAAAAAGTGAATAAATAACATTTTGAGTCTTAATCGACGAAAAAGTATGGAGATAAAGATGGATAGGTTGTTTGTTTCATTTTTCAATGCAATTATTTTTTGTTTGTTAAATATCTTATAAATGACAACGAATAAAAATTTAAAATTGCATGCTTATGCATTTTAAAAATAGTCAATAAATCTATGGTTGTCATTTAAAAAAATTATCGATCTGATCATATCTCTAATTGTGACAGATTATATCAATTTTTTTTAATAAAAAATTCTTCAACTTCAAATGTTTATACCCGTCTCCAAGCATTTTTCCCCAGAAAAACTGTACCTACTGGATTTAGGGTGCATTTATTTCAATTTAAAAACTCTCACTGTATAATACTATACGGAAACATAAAAATTAAATCAACCAATTTCAGCTTTAAATGCATTTTTGGAGCATTTTTAGTTCAAATTTATGGGATTGTCACATCATGTGGCGGAAATTTACAAAAAATAAAGAAATTACGTTAAAAAAATTTATAAATTGCACCAAATTCTTACCTAAAACATGTTGGCGGCAGAATCTCTTCACAATAACAGATTTTGCTGCAACCGACCAAGACCACTACAAACAAAACCACATTTTTTGTTATATAACCATTTTTCTCGATCATTTTTCACTTCCTAAAGTTTTAATAATTATGTACACTGTCCAGGGAAAATTTACAACTAAACTTTTTCACTGTTTGTCACTTACTTAACACTGTCAATTTTGCATACCATTTTGTTTTTAAAAAGAAAATCTACTAAGCTATTTTCACAAAGAAAGATTACATTTATTTACAGTCCCCTCGCTTTAGTAAATATGAAAATCGCTCAATAAATTAGTGCCAAGTTAAAAAAAAAAACTAAACATGCCTGCGCTAATAGTCTGAGAGCCAGAAACACCAGAATAGAAGTATGGTTGAATTAGAAAAGTGTTGTAAAATTTACAATTGATATAATTGCCTGAATTTCTTTAAAGAATTTAAATTTAAAGGGTCCATCAATGCTGTTTAGTAGCATAATTCCACATCTAAAGTCCACACACGTAAAAAGGTTAATTTCATAGACATCTTATAGAATAAACTAAGCCATTCATTAATGAATAACTTAATTGTTTACATAAAATTAGTGTCCGACCGAAACAAGATTTTCAGCCGAAACCGGAACCGAATCTTCGGCCTTGTCTCAGTTTCGGTCGAAACCGAAACCTGAAGAATTTTATTGTATAATGAAATTTAATGTATTTTATACAGGGTGTTTCAAAAAACATGTGCCATCGCTCGGGTGGTGATTCCTTACCCAAAAATAAGGCAAATAGTTCCCATTATCATGGGTCCGCAGATGCTTTGTTTAAAAGATACAGGGTGTTCAAAATTTTAAATATTTCCGGTTTTTTCAATATATTTTCGAAACGGCTTAAGTAATTTTAGTAAAATTTGGGTTGTGAAAAGTACTTATAATAGCACAAATTTAGGAATAAAAAATGTGTTGACAGATTGACCAGGGGCGTGCGTGCGATCAGATGCTCTACTCATTTTGAACAAAAAATAGGTACGCCACTGACTTTTTGACATTTTGATAGCACAATTTTCTAATAATTTTAGTGGCTAAAAAAAAGTATTTCTTAATTTTTCTTTATGGTCGGCATCGTTTAGAAGATAAATGCAATTTTATTAGGTATAGCGTAAAACGTTTTTAGCAAATTAGGTATTTATTGTTTTATAAAAAAATTATTTATTATCAACCTATAAACATAATTATTACAGTAAATGCTGAAAATGTCCACCTCTAACTTCATTACAAGCATTTAACCTTCTACGTAAAGATCTTCTCACTCTGGCACAAATACGAGGATTTTGCCGAACTCGGACAAACGCCATTTCAATTCGTTCCAAAAGTTCTTCTCTACTTTGTACTGGCGTGTTATAGACAAGCTCTTTTATATGCCCCCACAGATAAAAATCCAATGGATTTAGGTCAGGGGACCAAGGTGGCCATGCTATTGGACCACCACGACCAATCCAACGATGACCATATGTTTCCACAAGATATTCCCGAACAAGTGCTGCAAAATGTGCCAGTGCTCCATCGTGTTGAAACCACATTCTATTTCTCACTAATATAGGCAACAGCTCTGGTAAATCATTTCTAAGCAAATTTAAATAAGACACATGGTCAAGTCTATTTGGCAGAATAATAGGACCAATTATATCATTTCCAATTATTCCAGCCCAAATGTTGATGGAAAACTGGTACTGCGAGTTTGCTACTCTAATTAAATTGGGATTTTCTTCAGCCCATGTATGTAAATTATGAAAATTTATAATTCCCTTTCTTGTGAATGACGCCTCGTCTGTAAAAAGGATACGCCTAGGGAAATGTCGATTGTTCTCCAACTTATTTAAAACCCACTGACAAAATTCTTGTCTATAGGCGCATAATCTCTAGGTAAAAGTTCTTGCACTCTTGTAAAGTGATATATGGTTTTAACTGTTGCTCTTTCCAAATTCTATGTACAGACGATGCAGAAATATTTCCTAATTCGTTAGACACGATTCTAGTACTTGTAGAAGGGTTACGATCCACTATATTAAGAGCCGCCTCCTCAACCTGAACAGTTCGTCGGTATCTTCTTCGGCCAGCATTAGATTTAAAAGGTTTTAAAGTGCCGGATTCTCTTAGACGTCTACAAACGTGTTCGAAAATATTTTTAGATGGATATGTTCGTTGAGGATACCTTACAAGATAAATCCGTGCTGCGTCCCTTCCATTTTGTCTCGCATCACCATAAATTAATATCAAATCAGTTAATTCAGCCAATGTATAATGTACAAAGGGCATTTTGATGCTATAAAATAATTTACGATTTTAAAACTCTTTAAAAATTGAATCGAAAACATGAATTTACTTGCTTAACTTACTAAAATTTTTAAAATATTAGTAAACACCAATGACGGACGGAAATTATAATTATTAATAATATGTAAAGATACGAGTCAATATAAAACTGACAGATTAATCTTTGTTTTAGATTCGACCATGTAACATACTAGATTTTTAAACTTATTAATCTTGCATAAGATTTAATATTTAACAGAGATTGATAGAATTGCATTTATCTTCCAAACGATGCCGACCATAAAAAAAAATTAAGAAGTACTTTTTTTTAGCCACTAAAATTATTAGAACATTGTGCTATCAAAATGTGAAAAAGTCAGTGGCGTACCTATTTTTTGTTCAAAATGAGTAGAGCATCTAATCGCACGCACGCCCCTGGTCAACCTGTCAACACATTTTTTGTTCCTAAATTTGTGCTATTATAAGTACTTTTTACAACCCAAATTTTACTAAAATTACTTAAGCCGTTTCGGAAATATATTGAAAAAACCGGAAATATTTAAAATGTTGAACACCCTGTATCTTTTAAACAAAGCATCTGCGGACCCATGTTAATAGGAACTATTTGCCTTATTTTTGGGTAAGGAATCACCACCCGAGCGATGGCACATGTTTTTTGAAACACCCTGTATAGGACGAGATGGATCTTCTAAAAAAAAACATAAAAAAAAGGCGCGCCAGAAAAAATCTATACCGTGCGAGCAAAAATTATTTGCATCAAAGAGCGTCTTGCATCTAAGGACGTAATGCTTAGCCGTTGAGCTTAATACCTGTTGGGTGTCAGTAACTACCTGAATTAACAATCAATCAGTTATTCCGTCATCTTTGACAGTCGTTGCATGTAATTTGATTCATCGCTAATTTTTCCAATTTCTTGAACAATTCACACAATGGGCTTTACGGAACAGCACATAACATTCGTGGTTGAAGCGTATTTTCGAAACGGGGTTAGAGTAAATGGTGAGTGGCAATACAATCCGGTTTTGTGCATGGACGATTTTCACGAACATTTTCCTAACGTTGCTTTTATTGCTGGGGATTTTTATCATTGAATTAAGAAAAGAACCGTGGCTGTGTTTAGGGAAACAAGTTCTATACAACACAAAAAAGGAGTAGGAAGACCATCTGTAAGAACAAAAGAACTTGTTGCAAACGTTCGTGAAATAATGCAAAATACCCCAACAAATTGTATAAGACGCCTGTCCCAAGAAGTGGGAGGATCTTATGGAACATGCAGGATTATTCTTAAGAAGAAGCTAAATTTATTTCCTTATAAAGTGCAAGTATTCCAAGAAATACAAGCCGCAGATTTTGAAAGACGCAGGAATTACTCTCAATGGTTTATCCAAAATTTATTGGAAAGAAATGATTTATTAGACCTGACATTTTTTTTCGGATGAAGCCTGGTTCCACCTCTCCCGTTATGTGAATTCTCAGAATATATGTAATTATTTTTCTATTTCTTTCTGTATATTCTTACTTTGTTTATTTTGTAAAAAACAAAAATAAATTTGTATTTGTCCACTTATATGTATTACTCATTAGTTTGGCAAATCATGTCATAATATGAATTTGACAAAATTTTAACCTAGATTTGGTCAGATATAACGTCTCCATGTCATTTTGATCTAAACGAAGCCACACGTTTTTTAATCCAAGCCCTCTTTGATGCAAATAATTTTTGCTCGCACGGTATAGACAATACTGCCTACGAACCCACCCAAAGTTAGCCGAACGGTGCGCGACAGTTCACGAACACTGAGTTTCGGCATGGCCGAAGGTTCGGCCGCTTTTTGGCCGAAACAGAAACTGTTGCCGAAACTAAATTTTTTTGGTCGAAACTAGCCGAAACCGAAACCGAACCTATGGTCGGTCACTACATAAAACGTTCGTAGATATGTGTAAAACAAAGTGTGTTAAGTTGTTAAGTACAAAATGAAAAATCCTTTACAAAATACTAAAAAAAAAAATACTAAACTTTACCAAACACGTACAAATATTCCGACGACTAACCCCGACATCGCAAAAACAAATACTACGATTATTCACAAACAGTGTTGCCAAAATGTTCTAAGATAAATCGTAAGAATCGGATACTTAAAATCGTGAGATTCGTAATATTTTTAAAAGTTCTTTAAAAGGGGTCAAACTACCTAGTTTAAAGAAAAGAATGAAAGCTTGTTAACAACAAATATATAGTTATTTTCTGTATTTAAAAACCAAACACATTTCTAAAAACTTAAAAAGTAAAAAAAAAACTTGCGTTATTATGTAGTATTAAAAAATGTAGTAGGTAGTTAATCAGAATCCGAATTGCTGGAATAATCTTTTCTATGCAAATGTGACTCCAGTAGCGGCAGTAATAGTAGCGAAAGTTGTAACGTAGAAAATCATACGAGGATTTTTATGTAAATGCAATAAATTTGTGACGTTTGTTATGAATAAAAATTATTTTTAGTTACTTATGTTTGACATACGATAAAAAATCGTGAGAAACGCGACGTGATTCGTGAAATCGTGAGATAATTCCCAAAACCGTGTAATCTCACGATTAATCGTGAGTTTTGGCAACACTGCTCACAAAAAAGAAGGGTTTGTTCGATTATTACAGCTGTTGTTGTTTGTACCCAAAAATGACCACGTGCAAAAAAGGAAAGCTACATTGCCGCTATCATTCTAGATTTTGTCACCATGGAACTATAATAAGTAGGTACTAAATACAAAGACGTGAAATAATCATATTTATTATAGTTAAAATCATAAATTAAAAACTGTTTCTACCTATAGTATCTTATTAACGTTTGTAATTATTAATGTGAATTATACTTAAACGTGTATTTTAATAATTTTATGAATCTAATAATATGTGACTTAACAGTAAGTTCTATATAAAAGCGCTTCTTTTGATGCACGTGTTCAGTATAGTGAACCATGCGTGGCCCGGACCATACAGCTAACCAGACAAATTGGGAACGCCGGAATCTTTGATGTATTTAAAACGTATTCAATGTAGTCTATTCTATTATAAGTCTTCTTATAACATTATATATTATAATTTCAAATAACAAATTCGTTTCAATCACAGAAAATAAATATTGAAAGTTTTAATAGGTGAAGATTTAAGTTTCTATGCTGGAAAAATCATGGAAAAGTGCTTATATTTCATTATATTTTTTTTATAATAGGTACCTACATATGAAATTTTTCCAGTTTTAAATTCAAACTTGATAATGCGTAGACGTATTGCACCGTAATAAAGTTTTCCAAAAAGTATTTCAAAAGCATAGGATATCGGGGACCATTTAGAAAACAACATGTTAGGCCCTAATGAAGAAACTATTGGACTGAATAAAATAAATGTCTGCTAGAAAATACTTTTTCTTTGCTTATTTAAAATGTAATTCTGACTGAAACTAATCCCATAGGCATTATGTTATTGGACATTTTCTATATTAATGCTGGATTATTTTTATTTTGGTATTTTGCATATTTTAAGTTTGTGTTAAAGAACATTGGAACTTAAGCTTATATACTTACTACTGTTTCAAAGCAGTACCTAGTCCAATTATTATCAAAAAATCAAGAAGCAAAATATCCCTGTTCATCAAATTAATAATTTATGTTTACTCAGTTACATGTTTCGCCCTTATATGGGCATCATTAGTCCTAGAAGCTTATAATGTTAATTTCTGAGAGAATCTGAGAACATTTTTCTTACCTAACATTCTTGTAACTATGATTTTCGTCTTTGCAAGTAATTTTATAAAATATCTGAAGGAGCCCACACACTCGTGGTTTTGCTTGCGCGGCTTTGCTGGACGAACCGCTCGACGAACAATCTGTCCGAACAAAAACAACGCACAGTGTATGTTTCTTGGTATATGTAGCAGTATCGTAGTAGTTCACATACTGCAGGTGAAAACTAGGTGGCATATAGCTAATCGACATCCGACGGTGCCTCTAATGTTATAAAGCCAGCTTTTTCTAAAAGAACAGTGTGTCGACAGTTGACACCCACATCTGTCATTAATTGCTGATACTAAAAGTATGTACTTGAAAGTTCCCAGTTCAGTAGTGGGCCGTAGAAAGCTCACGTCTCACGTTTCAAAGACTGAATTTTCTTGGCGTTTATTATTTAAGTTAAACGGCGTGTAGAATAAACCAGTTTATATTAATTAATTCTTCTATTTCCAATAAAAAACATTTCATTTATCGTCATTTGCTATTATAAATTTAATGTTACTACTTTATCTATTTTACTTACGATACAATAGGTTGCCAAACCTTGCGGTCACTGAGAACTAATTCAGCTGTTTGTATTTAAAAATACATGGCATTTGGGCGACTTTGTACTTCGCCGCGAACGTAAATTATAATATGGCAACGCAGCATTGAACGCGTAACATGCACTACTTGGCGCTTGATTGGCTCCTAGCTACAATATTTGGACGGCGGAACTTTTGTATGTTGTCAGGGTTGTTTATGCCGTTTTCCATTGGTTAGTTTGGTGTATCTTAACTGTACTTCTATTGTTTACCAATGAATAACGCCATTTCTTTTAATCTATCGCACGTTGATTTTGACGTTTCGATTGTAAATAATATTAATGCTGTATTTCTGCAAGCCATTGTGCTAATAAACCGTTAAAACCAATGAACAAGTTTAAAATATGGTGACTGCGATGTTAAAAGAACTTAGCCAACTGTCTGTCGCCAACATCTTAACGTAAAATAGACCAGACTTCAACAAGGTGCCATAAATGAGAGGTTCACCTAAAAACTAACGGATTTTTTTTAAATTGATTTTTAATTTGGGATTTTAATTTTTTTATGGTATTTCTTTGTATCACGCTCCTGCGGATTGTGGTTAGGAAACATATCGGTCAAATTGTCAACAAAATAGCTCTCACAATGTAATCGAAAAGTCGCTCATGCGGCGTAATAACTTGTCTTAACTGCGTGTCTTGTTTGATGATAAGAGGGGTTACTAATTTTAAAAGAGTACAGTAGGTTTTGCAATCAATTCGTAAATAAATAAACCAATCTCCGGTTCCCGTTTCAGCTATTTTAATACGTTAATAAGAGAAAACCGTTTTTTTTTCAAAAGCCAAAAACTATTCCTTCACCCACTTTGGGCTTTTCTTTGTTATTTTTTATTATTGTAATATATCATCTTTATAGTTATAGTCCGCCTAGCGAGTCTATGGCTGGCATTTTTAGACACATTTTAGCAAATGTTTCTGTTTCCGCCACAAAAAGGAAACTGTTATTGCCTACAAATTTGGAAAAATTTTTGAAACGTATACATTTTAAATGGCGCTATTGCACGTGTTTCTAAGTGGTTGGTACTAGCTATGACTTTCGCTATTTCGACTCATAATCGAAACTGTTATCGAAAATTTGTTGAAAATATTTCGAATACATAATGCATTTGTCATGAGTGTATTCTCTATAAGTCCTAATTTATTTCACTTAGTTATTGCAAAAGAGAAAAAAAAAGCATTAATGAAATAAATTTTAGCATGTAATTTAGTAATTTAGCTTTATATTTTTAACGCGATCTCAATTTATTTGCATTTACAGAAAAGATAATAATCTTGCCAAAAAATAAAAGTGAAATTTTTTTTTTAAATTTTACTATTTCTTTTTTGAATTAAATTGGCTAGTAAAATGGAAATAATGTGACAACTTACTGTTTTTCAAAGGATGCAGGAACTTAATTGATAACAATTTTAACAAGCTAAAAGTTTCTTTGTTAAAATGACCTCTAGAACGCAAGATAGTAATCTGGTTCAAAATTTCTAGTATTGGGTTTCTACAATGTAACCAGTAAAGTCCACATCATATGGGATTTTTTTTCATTAATAACTATTCAAATTTTGACTTTGGTGTCAAGTTCTGCTTCGATCGAGATGAAAATTAAGCAAAAAATAGCAGTCACGTTATTCGCATTATCTCTCAAATTTGAATTTTTTCCATTTTGTGAGGACACAAACTACGTTTTCAAAAATACTTATTTTATGAAGTTACCTTATACAGGGTCAAAAACAAATAAACTTTGCATCACATTCGGCCAAATTTTAATAGCCCAATTTTGATTTTGTAGAAAAACACACATTTAATATGGCGCTACTTTAAAGAAAATGCATCTGAAATAAAGCGTTGGCAAAACTGAGAAGTTTTATGTAGGTTACATTGAGTCCTATTTTGCAAAAGTGGTGCAATTTACAAAATATAAATCAAAAGTATCTTATGCAGCTGAAATTTTGAATTTGGGATAAAAACTTTTTCTAATAACTTTTTTCGATATTTTCAGAAATTTTGGAAAAAAATTAAAATTTGACAGATAATGTGAATCACGTGACTATTATTATTTTGCTTAATTTTCATCTCGATTTAAGCAGAACTTGATGCCAAAGTCAAATTTTGAATAAAGCTATCAATAAAAAAAATCCCATATGATGCGGACTTTACTGTTGTGTGTGTACATATTATAATGTTTCGTATATTTTGTAGCTATAATTAATAGATATATTATCGGAGCAGAAACACTGTTTCCATAATATATCGAGAATAATGCGAAACAAATATAGCTAAAGTAAAAACGACGTACAAAAGAAAAAAAAGAAAAACCTACAGAAATAATTGATATAATTAAGTTACAACAAATAATGTAAAATGGTTGATCAGCTAATTCAAAATAAATATAGATATTAAAGTCCTGTCTTCCTTTTTAAAAATTATAGGTTATTTTCATTACCTATAATTTGTTCCGATCGACGAGCAGGTAGTGAGTATGAGTGTATGTTGCTGAAAGTTTCGAAAATTATTTTCTTCACAAGTTTCGTAAATGAATAGACAACATAGTTTGGTAAATATTTCGAAGCAGAAAAATACGCGAATGTGTCGCTACAATTTGGGAACGCATGTGTCTTACGTAACTTCACAATTTTATTTAAAAACCGTTTCGACAAAAATATTCATTCCCTTGTGTGTTAAACGTATCGACACTGTGGTTTGTCAAATTTTTCGAAACAATCAGTTCATAAATGTTTTAACTAACAAAATTAGAAAATGTGTCGAAAACATTCCGGAACACATTTGGCGCAACACAATTTCGATATTTGAATCGAAAATGTTTCGAAACGTTTTTCGGCAAAATTTTTTTGTATAAATATGCTATTTGGGGAGGAAACAAGTCAATTTTTAATGTTGAAGTATAGGCTAATATTTTTTGCCCGCATTCTTGCGATAGCCACACGATTAGTATACGGACTTTACGTAGTATTTGCTTAAACAGCAGCAAACGAGCCGATGGACTGCGGTTTTGCTGGCTGCTTTGTTTAATGAACCGCTAGACGAGTAGTCTGTTTGAACAAAAACGGCGAACGCAAGACTCCAGTTTTACTCAGTTGTTTAACCAAAGACTACGGAATGATGAAAATAAGGGTGTTCTCAAAGTCATTTATTTTACCAGGTTGTAGAACTCGTAAAAATAAGTAATTATACCAAAAATCATTTATATAAAAGTTACAGAATAAAGAAGTTATTAACAATTGAAAAAATGTAAAATTTAAAAACTGTATAAGACCTGATTTTTTGATATGCTCGACCACTGCGTTATCAATGTTTTGTTTACTGGCGATACTGGGTATGGCTTATTTTTTTGTAGGATACAAATTCTGTACCCCAGAGCCAGACTATGTTAAGTCCAAATTGGCCAAATTTTAGCTAAATATGTTAAGTGACTGAAAATTTTGCGGCGCATCGTATGGTATTTTCCATTTTGGCGTATCTTTTAAAATAACGAAAATAGCTCATTTTAAACTACGTTAAGTCCACAGCTCTCCTTGAGGCAAACAATGTTAAGTAGCGCTAACCTTATTTGCCTCTGGAGTTGCGTTCAGTTTAAAATGTTAACTCCACCAGTCAACATACCTTGCGAGTTTTTTGTGCGGTACAATTTATATTTACAATGCCGATTACGAGACGTGTTCTGTGGTCTTCTAGAACTAGTACAATAATAAAAAACTCTAAAAAAGCCGAAAATGTTTAAGATGTTAAAGCCGCAGAAGCCAGGACCAGAAGAAAATCAAGTAAGTTAAATTTTAATGTTTGTTTAATAATCAACTATTACGTTCTAACAAGTTTTAGCTAGTTAATAAAACATACAATTTAACTATTACGTTCTAACAAATTTCAGCTAGTTAATAAAGCGTACAATAATTATTGTTTTTTTATTGTTGTAATGGACACACCTGCGATTTATGCGACCAACTTTAGCTGCAGATTCGTGAGTCGGAATCCCTTGAATAACGAAAGAGTTTACAAACTAGATACGATGAACATCTTGCAGATACGAACAATAGATATAAAATGAAATCGGATGATAAGAAAAAGTCTAGAGAAAATTTATTAGAAGAAAAAGTTATCATGATAGACCTCCAGAAATGGTTACCGGCCCCAGATTTGCATAACTCATAAAGCTTTTATTCCCTAAAGGTATAAAATAGACATACAACCTAACTATCCAAGATGCAACTTGTGAAAAAGTTTTTGTATGATGTGGGATGAAAGCGTGGTTGGACGGGGAGGAAATGAAGTCGTATCATGTTTAATGAAATGGATTGAAGTCAGATTAAGTCAAAGAACTAACAATTTGGTCGGACAACTGTCCGAGCCAAAATCGAAACATTTTAATGGTTATGTGCTATTTTTTATCCTGCGTATGAAGCCAAATTCCTGCTGTTAATCACAAGTTTCTAACAAGAGGACATAGACACTTGGAGGCGGATGCCGTCCACTCGACGATATAGCGTGAAAGAAAGAAGATTCCCCAGTTTCAAATAGTTACCCCTTGGGATTGGCAGCAGATGGTCAGATTGTGTGGAACAGAAAAACAATTCACTGTAGTCAACATGGAATACTCCGATTTTAAAGAATTTAAACATCTTTTTGAGGGATCAACAGCACCATATATCAACAAGAAAAGAAATAGCACAGGCAACGATTTTCTGATATCCCTAGCAGTTCACTTGCAAGTTAGAAGAAGTAACCCTGGAATTCTCTATTACAAAACCGATTTTAGTACAGATGTTTTAGATGTCGACTTTCACAGAAGAAATAAGCCAAATGATACACACTTTATCGATTCCACCGATTAGGGAACCTAAACCAATTTCAGCTAAAAAGTATAGCCCTTTACAAAAATTTCTAAAATGGGTACCAAAAACATTCCATGACTATTACAAGAATTTGGAATACGGAAAAAACGAAGATGATTAAAAATATGTTTGTTTATTATAAGAGACCAAATTGTGTTATATTTTTTTAATAATTAAGCAGTAAATTATGTATGAACACGTAGTTTGTATTATTTTCCCTCCCGATTTACCTAAATGTTAACTCCACTGAAAATATGTCAAGTGCATTACTTTGGACTTAACATATATGATTAATCCAAAAAGAGGTTTTTTGCATATGCCAAACTATGTTAAGTCACTAAAATCAAAAACAAATACTAAATTCAAAAATTTGGCATTATGCTCTTTATTCGCATTCCTATAACTAATTTAATTATAAAATTGTGACTAGATTAAGTAAAAACAGTGTTTCATAATTTTAAAAAGTCTAAAATGAATATATTAAAACTGCTCTCCTGAAAAACGAAGTTTTTGTACTTAACATAGTCTGGCTCTGGGGTACAGAATTACTTATCATTCATTCATATTACGGGTTTTAGTGGTCGAGAATACCAAAGAGCAGGTCTTAAGTTTTTAAATTTTACATTTTTTCAATTGTTAATGACTTCTTTATTCTGCAACTTTTATATAAATGATTTTTGGTACAATTACTTATTTTTACGAGTTCTACAACCTGGTAAAATAAATGACTTAACTTTGAGAACACCCTGTATATTGGCGTGTAGTGGCGGCAGCATTAGCCTTAAAATACCGTGCGAGCAAAAATTATTTGCATCAAAGAGGGCCTCATCTTTGACAGGCGTTACAACTGATTTGATTCATCGCTAATTTTCCAATTTCTTGAACAATTCACACAATGGGCTTTACGGAACAGCACAAAACATTCATGGTTGAAGCGTATTTTCCAAACGGGGTTAAAGTAAATGGTGAGTGGCAATACAATCTGGGTTTGTGCATGAACGATTTTCACGAACATTTTCCTAACGTTGCTTTTATTGTTGGGGATTTTTATCATTTCCTGAAAAGAACCGTGGCTGTGTTTAGGGAAACAGGTTCTATACAATACAAAAAAGGAACAGGAAGACTATCTGTAAGAACAGAAGAACTTATATTGCAAATGTTCGTGAAATAATGCAAAATACGCCAACAACTTGTATAAGACGTCTGTCCCAAGAAGTGGGAAGATCTTATGGAACTTGCAGGACTTATTTTATTACTCATTAGTTTGGCATATCAGGTCATAATATGAATTTGACAAAATTTTAACCTTGATTTGGTTAGATATAGCGTCCCCATATTATTGTGATCTAACCCAAGCCCCACGTTTTTTAATCTTTGATGCAAATAATTTTTGCTTGCACGGTATAAATAAATGGACAACGTGGGCGTGGGCTTTTGAAGATAAACCAGTTTTCTCATATTAATATTTTGAAGAGAAAGTTTTCTTTTGTAAACCTATTAAAAGAGCAGTTTAATTATTTACGAATGGATTACGAGGCCTTTTGTGTTATTTTAAAAATTAGTAACCCCTCTGATCATCAAACAAGACACGCAGTTAAGACAAGCTATTACACCACATGAGCGACTTGCAGCGCCTTTAAAATACCGTTAGGAGTATTTAAAATTTTTGGGTATATTTTGGCAGCTGTTATTTTGATAATTTGAGCGATGCGTTTCCTAATCACAGTCCGGAGAAGTGTAATACACAGAAATTTTAAAATCCAAAATCAAAAATTACAAAAAACCAAGTTAATTTTTTGATTACTAATATTAGAGGCACGAGGAAGCCTCGGGTGTCAATTGCCATGCCCCCTAGTTTAAACCTGCCGTCTGTGGGCTGCTACGTTTATTTATTTCAAATTACATTCATAGATATATATACCTACATACATATAAATACAAACATAGAATGAAATGACGTCAAAAATACATATACACGGCAAGAAATTACATGTTCAAGGAGTCATCAATACTGTAAGGTTCCAATTCTATAAGTAATTGTTTTAACTTATTTTTAAAAATTCTCTCAGTAATTGCCTGTTTTATATTAAGAGGCAACTTATTAAATAATTTTATGCACTTATAAAATGGACTCTTCTCAAGCAGAGTTAATCGATGTACAGGGTAAATGATGTTGTATGAACGAGTGCTGTGTTCAGGCCGTATACTGGTGTTAAACCTATCTCTATTCTTATACAAAAAAAAACATTACCGAATCATATAATATATATACAAAGCCACAACCGTTCATATATATTTGTTTTTAAATACTCTCTACGCGTCTGCAAATATGACATTTTATACATAATTCTAATTATTAAGTACTTATTTCTGCATAATAAAAACGTTTTGAATTTTTGAATTGGATGCCTAAAAAATAATACCAAATCTCAATACCGCTTTAAAATTTGCAAAATACAAAGTTCTTCTGGCCTTTTCATTGTGATATTTTAAACGTTAAACGTTACCGCTACCTATACCGTAAAATACTGTGCGTCGTTTCTGTTTGAACAGACTGCTCGTCAAGCAAATCAGCCAGCAAAGCCTCAGTCTTTGGGTTACTTTAGACTTGCAGTGTAACTGATAAGGGGGTATAGTATTTGCAGAATTATACCGTTGACTCTTACTGCCAAAAATAAACTACCTGATTAAACCCTATTGTATATGCCTCAAGCTCTTCAAAGGGGATTAAATGGGATCAGGGTCAGCTTGAAAATGTACCTACACCACATGATTTATTTTTATAATTTAAAATAAATAGTTAGGTATTTTTAGTTTTAGGTAGGTACCTATAATAAATGTAAAATTCGGCTTTGCTCGAAAAGGTTTTAAAATTTGGGATTTCATTATTTATTTTATGGTCAAAGGGATAATGAGGGATTATTGCAGTCAAAAGATCTACGGTATAATTCTACAAATACGTTACTACAATCTAAGAAAACTTATAAGGCATGACTCATCCTTAGAAAGAAGACATGCTGAGAGGTAGATGAGGTTCCCTTTCCCATACTAGCCAGTTATTAACGGGTAAGGATAAATCTACTTAAATGGGACTTATGGTATCTGTGTTTTAGACTCATTTGATGACAATTAATGTCTGTGCTCAGGTCATGAGCTATAAACAAATGGGAATTTGCGGTATGACCGCTAAGCGGCTATTTAAGCTCTAAAGATAGTAGATATATAATTTAATTTTTTGATTGCCTCAAATGTGCTGGTGGAAAAATACAGAACAGTTCTTGAAAATATGGCGGTATACTGAGGAATTAAGGATAATAAAATTAAATAGAAATAATTTTGAAGAATTAGTCCATACTCAAAGTGGAGTTAAATGTATAGAAAAAAGAAAAGCACAAAGTCTTCTTCCACAATTTTTTATTAGGTACAATAACTAGGCGAACCTAGAATAATTCATAATAATTCATATCGACATGTTTCGAGTGTAGAAACACTCATCATCAGGAAAACAAAGTAAATGGTACAATGCTGGTGTTGTTAGCAATAGAGAAAATATTAAGTGGGATTGAGCCGTAATGGAGCTTTCAATGGTGTACAAGAGGTGTAAAAATTGAATAGTCAGAAAGACCGACAAGACTTCAGCATACTGGAAAGTTAAGGGTTAGTGCAAAGGCCCTGTCTTGGGCAGAAAAGTGAAGGGAGCAAAAGAAAAAATTGGGAGTTTTAACAGACTTTGTGAAAATCATTTATTAAGTAGTGAAAAATCTTAAGTTTCATTCAACTTTGTCAGAGACATATGAAAGTATTGAAATAAGAGGGAAAGAAAAAGAAAAAATAGTTTTTCATAAAGCCAAAGCATCATTTAGCTTGAAGTAAAATGCTGTTGGGGTACCAGGCTTGTTATGGTCCAGTTACCCGGTAGTAGTCAAAACATACACATTGTGTGCAAAATTAATAGTTTAAAAAAATTGTAAGTCTTATAATCTTATAATCTAATTAAAGTCTTGTCGGTCTTCTGACTATTCAATTTTTACACCTCTTGCACATCAGTGAAAGCTCCATTATGGCTCAATCCCACTTAATATTTTCTCTATTGCTAACAACATCAGCATTGTACCATTAACTTTGTTTCCCTGATACTCGAAACATGTCGATTTGAATTATTTTGAATTATTCTAGGTTCGCCTGGTTTTTCTAATAAAAAATTGTGGAGAAAGGCTTTGTGCTTTTCTTTTTTCTAAATAGAAATAGTTAAGAAATAAGCCTAGAACTGTTGCATGGGATTGATGCCTGGACTAAGGCAGTCAAAGAAATTTATCTAGAAATAGGGAATAAATATTACTAAATATTGAAAAAAGATTTTAGACTTTATGACTATTAATAAAAAACCTTTAGGGTTACTTGGGGTTTCCTTAAAAGCAAGGGATACGGAGAGGATAACGAGACTTCCTGGCTTATACTAGCCAGTATACAAGCCCTAACGGTTTAAAATACAATACCTTTCAGCTAGTCCTAAATACCTAAAGAAATAACGAATGCACCAATCAGATGCAGATACCCTTGCTTTTGTTAAGTAGGTATACTAATTTGATGAATTAAAGCTGTAAAGGGTATAATAAGCCATAGGCTGCAGGGCGCATACAGCTCACATCCTACTGCAAATTATGTCGCCAAAAGAAGTAGTTTATTATTATCTCTTATTACAACTTACATAAGAACACAAAAACTTATTTTGACGTTACTAGCTCTTAGACTATAAAACACAAACCCACTGCTGGTCTGACTATAAAAAACTCGCGACTCGCGTCTGTATAGCTAAGCAGGTGATTAAGTTGTGCAAGCACTGACGTGGCCTTTTCTGACGTCAGGACAAGCCTCTCTTTTGACTTGATTTGATTCGTCGTCTCGTGACACACCTTTCAATAATTGCTATTTATAAATATCACTTTATGTTGTTGAAAATGTGATAAGTTTCTAGACGTAATAGTTACGAATGTGAAGGTATTTAAACAAGTTCATTGTATTTTTGCAATAAACTGTTTCTATGGAAAAGTTTAGAGAGATAACCATGCATGTTATCAAAAAATTACATATCTTGCATACATATCTATATACAGGGTCGCTGATATGTATGGAACGAATCGAATATTTCTACCAACAAACAAAAATGTTTTAGGTGTTTTTTAAGTCGATTAGAATAATTAAAAAATAAGTTTAACTACATGGCAAATCAATTTTAATATTACGCGATGTTTAAGCTGTTCTCAAAATTCTGAAAAAAAAAATGATATTAGGTAAACTACAGAATTAATATGTAGGTATATGTATGTACCGCGCGAACAAAAATTATTTTCATCAAAGAGGGCTTGGATTAAAAAACGTGGGGCTTGGTTTAGATCACAATAATATGGGGACGATATATCTAACCAAATCTAGGTTAAAATTTTGTCAAATTCATATTATGACATGATATGCCAAACTAATGAGTAGGTAATAAAATAAGTAGACAAATACAAATTTATTTTTGTTGTTTGCAAAATTAACAAAGTAAGAATATACAGAAAGAAAAAGAAAAATAATTACATAAATTGCTTAAATGGGCCACTGCCATGCTCCAAGCATAAATTCACACGTCTCTTCATATTTTCGAAAATGTTGACCAGCATCTCTGGAGAAATGTTACCACATTCTTGGATAATCCTTTCTTGTAATTGTTCTAAATTTGCAACTGGTGTTTTAAAAATAATATTTTTTAAATGAGGAAAACCGAAGTAATCCATAACCGTTAAACAAGGTGACCAAGGTGGGAATTCAGTGTCTGATCGAAAATTGATCAATCTGTCGTCGAAAAAATTGGGTAAGTAGTTATTAGTTTCGGCGGCTGTATGGGCGGGCGGTTGCAGCGTCTTGTTGAAAATATCCAAAACGTAATTCGTCGTCATGTAATTGCTTCACAAATGGATTAAAAATATTGTCTCTATACCGCTGTGCTGTAACTGTGTCATAAAAAAAATAGGACCAACAATTCTTCTTTGGGAAACAGCTAACCAGACACCAATTTTTTTAGGGTCAAATGTGGACTACTATTTGGGCTAGAGAACGTCTGAAGTTTGTCCAGGTTGATTTGGCACATCACTGCGTGGATAAGAACTTTAAAATATGTGGTATTTCTACTGTGGCTAATAAACAAAGAGTTTCATTATTAACTGGATATAGATCACCATCCAGTAATTCAAATATATTCCTTGAAAAAATTCATGAGGTGCTTGAGAGTTTGTACAAACCAAATAGTAAAATTGTTGTATGTGGAGATTTTAATTGTAATTCTTATAATATGTTGTCTAGTGACTATGTTAAGTTAGCAAATGTATTTCAATGCTTTGGTCTTAATAATGTTGTTAATTGGCCTACAAGAGTAACCAACAGTACTCAGTGGCGGCTCGTTAATGAAGGGTTCTGGGGCGCCGCCCTCCCTGCAATTATTTCAAACAGAATCCAAGAATACTTTGCTTAAAAAACCAAGAACGCAATGTATGTAAGCAATCAATTAAAATAATTCAAACCAAACGTAGCCCTATTCCAACGGACAGGCTATATTCATAGACAAGCGAGCTGCGCGCTCTCAATGTTGTACTAAGCGCGGGCGACCAATTATTCGTCCCCGTTCAACGCGAGTTGCCATGACTACAGAGGCGTGACGTCACCTACACATCGCACAACGAGCTGCCATGGATGAGCTCCAATTTTCCGCGCCCAACAACTGTTAGCGAATCGCGATGCCACGATATATTATGTACTCTGACGATGCGACTTGTTGATGCCGCTAATGATTTGTTTATTTATTTTGATTTGATTTATTAGTTACGTTATTATAAATTTGGAAAATTTCGTCTAATATGAAGGTCAGTAATTTACAGAAGCTTGTGTTTAGTTCTCTGAGCTTAAGTGAAAAACTTGATTTAAAAAATGCAGAGCGGCCACTACCAACATTGAACATAGTACAAGTGCAATCAAAATGTAAAAGTAAGGCACAGTTTACGCGTAAGTTTGACAAAGAAATATATAATAAAAAATTCTGGATATGCGGTTGTGAGGACAAAAATTCTTTTTTTTTTGTTTCGTGTGATCGTGTGTCTTCTTTTTGACGGGGATGATAATTGGACTATAAATGGGGTGCAGGACTTCAAAAATCTTTCAGAGAAAATAAAACAAAACATGAAAATAGTGCAAACCATCGTCATAATGTGGTAAGTTTTCAGATGTTAGGACAAACTTTAACTTCTTTAAGTAGTACTGCTTATGCTGATGAAATTAAAATTCACGAGAAAGTTAAAAAAACAGACACGTACTTTCGAAAATAATAGACTTTTTAAATTTTTTTTATTTAAAGCCAGCGCCCCGCCCCCCCTGACTTGCTAGTCACGAGCCGCCAATGACACTACTGTGAAAACCCTTGATTAGGTCTTCATCAATAATTCTGACAATAATTGTAATTTGGCGAGCTGTGCCTTGGACAACACGGTGTCCGACCATCGAATGGTGTTTGCTGATTTGTCCCTGGCAAGTGAGAGAGTTACTAATTTTACTACCATGTGTAGATCTTTTAATTCGTCGTCAATGAATAATTTTAAGCTTGCATTGCAGACTGAAAATTGGTTCTGTCTGTATGCTTTTCGGGATTTAGATAGGTCATTTGCTTACTTTTTTGATGTATTCTATTATCATTTTAATGTCCACTTTTCATTAAAAAAAAAGTATATTGATGCTGATAAAAAGAAATGGATGAATAACGAAGTTAAAACTTCCAGCGATTCACTTGAGGATTTGTTTGCGTTATCTAAAAAATATCCCGAACTTAAAATGGCCTATGGGCGGGCAGAAAAGAGCATAGAAAATTTGTAAGTTATACTAAAAAACCATTCTTTCAGATTAAGATTGCTAATGCTGAAAACCCAACCAAGTGCGCTTGGACTATTGTAAACGATCAAAATAATAAATTAAAAAAATTTAATAATATTACTTTGCACTTAAATAAAGATAAACAAACTACGGAATGTCCATCGATTGTTGCTGAAAAGTTTAACACTTTTTTTAGGGATGCCCCAATAATAATAATAATAATAATAACAAATTTTTATTAGTTCATTGAACTATTTAATTACATTTCAAATTTTTTATTTTTTCTTCTCTCTTGATAGATAGGTAATTACAATCTAGGAAGACTATTTTATTAGACTTTTTTACATAAAATTTGATTCTTTAATTTTTTTACAAATAGTTTTAAATTACACCTTTTAATTTCAATTCCTAACTTGTTATATTCTATAGGCACCACTAAAAAATATTGATTTTTGGGTCGATTTCAAATTTGTATGATCCAAAATAAAGTTATTTTTTCCTCTTGTTTCATGAATATGAACTTCATTAAATTTTGTCAAGAAATTTTCATAATATGGTGCTGTTATATTTAAATTTATTTTATGAATAAAAATCAAAATGCGAAATAATAAAAAATTTTCTATATTCATCCATTGTAAACAATTTAGCATTTCCGTTATTTTAGTGTATTTATTACATCCCAATATTATTCCCATTGCTAATACCATTAAACAGATTTAAAATATAAATAATGCAACCAATAACAGTGCAAATAGTATAAACAGCAGGGATTCTCCAAATAAAAATAAATGTTTACTTTATCCATTCACGGATGACGAGTTTATTGTTGTCTTGAGTAATTGTCGCTCTTTTTCCCGTTTTCTACGGGACGGTCACCGAAAAGATTTACCTATGAATTTCTTAATAAAGGCATGTCTGTTGACTTAAAAGTGTCTTCAAAATTGTCCCCGTAATTTTGGTTTCTTTCCCTTATAAATGTTTCCCCACCAGTATTATTATCGGTTTTGAATGACGCCGTCAGCTGACGCCTTAAAGTCACATGCCTGTCATGAAATGTTTGGGGGGGAGTTTGCTCCCCCGAATTTTTCAAAATATCTAATGTTTTGAAGTATTCCAAAACTTCATACTCCGACGCCCTACTAACTTTGCAGGCTACTCCTGCTGCTACCGCTTTCGTTACACATTTTTGTTTATTCTGTAAAATTTTTAATTGTCCAGGGATGCCAGGCCGCCGAAAAAACAAACTACTTGACGCTACAAGTAGTCGTCAGTGAATGGTCCCACCACCTTTTACCCCGCTAACTGGAAATACTAGCAGCCACTCAAGCGCAAAGAAAAGGGGGCATTTATTTTAAAAATAATAAAATTTAAGGGAAATTTAATTTTATTAACAACGGAATTAATTTATTAACTATAAGTGGAAACTTCTTTTTTGTTAATAACACCGTTGAAAAACTTTAAAGTTGGCACGAGCACGTCCACAATAAAATACAATTCAAAATATTTTATTCGATAACACGGAGGATTTAGTCCTTATTATTGTTTGTTGATTGATTTTAATTTTTAATTTTTTCAGGGTAAGTCTGTCCTTTGTAAGTAAGTTCGCCCCAAATAACCTACTATTTTATTTACAAAATAAAAACGAAACCCTATCTGAACAAAATTAAAATCTTCTAAGATTTTCAAAAATCCTATAAGTATACCAAACTAACTAAGATTGTCCGCTAAGATATTTTAGCTATTATTAAAACCGTATCGCTATGTACGCGCGACGAAGTCTAAAATGTATGTCACACTATAACGATTACCTAACTTTTCGAGTGTACACCGGATCCTAATTTCTATAGGTCTGCGGTGACGGCGTGCCTTTTGCAAAGGCCTCAAATTTAATTTTAAAGAGAAAATTTCCTGAAAATAAAGAGAAAAAATTCTATATTTTTTGTTATAAGGGTGGGCTTCTATACCACTTCGGCCGAACACCACCTGCGAGATCAGGATAATGCTGCCTAATTGGTTTTCGAACTGTGACTATTCTGTCTAATACGTTTTACCAAGCCGTTTCCTACGATGAAGGCTTTTTTCGTGCGCTAACGTTTAGACTAGTCTGACAACACGGCCGTAGTTCTTTTTTTATTTTTACTATTTCGCCAAAAGGCTCTTCTTGCTTCTTTTCTTCACTCTATATAAAAACGCACTTTATATAGATCGCTGAGAATTTAATTTGTTAGAGACCTAGGGGTTATCGACAGCCTAAGAGGTCATGAGGGATGCCCCAATGGTAAAATTAAACCCCCGTTACTTCTTCAATAAAGAAAGAAAAGCTAACAAGTATAGGGAAGATACTTATCAGTTTTCAATATTCAAAGAAAAGCAACGGACGAATCGCGTGGTTCCCAGGGTACGCACTGGAAATAATGACGCTGATTGAAGGTCTGCGTTGCTCCTAATTCTGAAAAGTCAAAAATTGATGAGCTCCTGTTGTAGCGACTTAAAAAAGTCGGTAGAGTAGCGAATTCCTGGTCCTGTAGTACGGTCCTTGGCGAAGCGAATTTCCAAATTCGGGCGAATGAACACGTAGAGGGTCTACAGTTAATTCCGTAGTCCAAATGAGCCTCTCCGAAGATTTCTATCAGCGGCTGCAAGGCACGTCCGTCTGAATAAATGGGAGCGACTGAAAATTTGGGCTATGTTGAGCCGTTGAATCGACTAACTAACAGCGTTGCCAGATGATTTTTTTTTATTTCCCTAGATTTTTGACAAAAAATTCCCTAGATTTCCCTAGGCAAGTTTATTTTATATTTTAGGGAGGAGGGGATAATGAATTTTAGTTAAGTCATTTTTGATTTTTTTTTAGCTTTATTATCTATACCTAACAAATTTTCTCTTTAAAAAAGTAACAAAAAACTTCATATACATAATACATAATATCTTAACATAGTATAAAACAAAGTCGCTGTCGCCCGTCTGTCCCTATAGGTGCTTAAATCTGTAAAACTACGCAACGGATTTGGAAGCGTTTTTTTTTAATAGATAGAGTGATTCAAGAGGAAGGTTTTTATGTATAATACATGCATAATATTGTAGAGAAACACTGATAAATTAAGAGGTTTGTTCGGGTTTGTATTTATAAATCTTGACGTGATGGTGAACTCGCCTTATTATCTCAGAGAAAGCGACGTCGAATAATGCCGGGCTGCAACGCAGGCCTGGTACACGCTAGTTCTAAATAAATTAAACAAACCACTTTTTTAAAATTTATTGGTTTTCTTTTTTCCCATACAAATTTTCTGATTTAAATTTCTGAAACATTTCTGGGTTAATCGTTAAATTAAAACAATTGCTTGTCGTTAACAAACTTTTTGTGTGTAAAATTCCACACCATGTGTCCGGCGACAGCCTGTTACGTATTTTTGTTTTATTTAAATTTATCTCTGAAAAAATTATTTCAACGGTAGCACTTAAGTGTGGCAGACAAAATTGAAAAAATAAAAAAATACAAATTTGGGCAAAATTCTTGTATTGGCTCAGTATCTGAAAATTTATCGAAATCAAAATTTCTTAATAAACGTCATTCTTGATCTATGTGATTTAAGTGACTTCTTCCAAATGAGAAATTTGAGGCCAATGGAGCAATTGAACTACATTTATAATAATTAGTATTTATATAATAATATTATAATATTTAAGAATTATTTTATCTTATTCAAAAATTCCCTAGATTTGGCATTAAATTGAATATAATTCCTTTTTTCCCTATAAGCCGCAAAATTCCCTAGAACTAGGGAAATTTCCCTAGGTCTGGCAACCCTGCTAACTAACGGTAAATTTTTTCGTCAATATCTCTCATCGAACCCTGAAATGATAAAAATCTCCCACGTTGCAAAAATCAAATTTTCGTAGAACAGTAGAAACAATAAACATTGCAATCAGCAAATTTTTTGTAACGTTATTATTTGTTTATTTATAAAAGCTCTTCTTCTTGGCCAGAAAGATGGTTTTACGACATTATAAAAGCTTTTCTTATTGGCCGGAAAGATGGCTTTACGACATAATAAACTGAAAAATAAGCCATCGGCTGGACCTGTTGATGTCCCCGCTTTTTTATTGAAAAATGTTGTGCATTGTATTGTTAAGCCACTAGTATTTTTGGTTAACCTGTCATTCTGTACTGGAAGGTTTTCCACTCCGTTAAAAACAGTTAAAATCATACCTGTTCATAAAAAAGGCAGCGTAAATAAGATTGAAAACTATCGGCCAATTACGATTACTTCCGTTTTTTCCAAAATTTTTGATTATACCGAGATCGTCTATTAAAATTTTAAAATTAATTCAATGTAATATCTACAAGTCAACATGGATTTTAACCCTTTCACTCCGCGGTGCTCAAATAAAGTCGCACGCCAAATTGCCTATTTTTTTACCGCTTGCGAATATACTCGTTAAGAGCACTGTAAACTAATTGAGTATCACATTAGACACTATATTATAACATGCCAGACACAAGTGAAACTAAAAAAAAAGGTTATATAGTGTCTAATGTTGTAAAGATAATGGTACGGTACCCTTCGTGAGCGAGTCTGACTCACACTTGGCCGGTTTCTCCGATTCCGGAACTCACGTTTTATTCCTCATATTCGCTGTCACTTCTGGCTAATATCTATTCAAGTTGTTTATCTGTAAGATATTTCCCAGCCCTATTAGGTTATTCTAACACAAAACTTGTCGAAACAACCAAAAACGCGAACTCTACATTGTAAACGTACAAAATCAGTGAAATTCCGCGGGAAACATTCGCGGCCCCACCCTACCTCGGTCCAACCGCCCGCCCGCCACCGCGCCAATTTGAAACGAGCGGCCTGCAAGCAACACGTGGAAACTCTGCCAGCGAGATTATTTGTCTAGAGCAGCCTGATCCTATTTTTATAAGCAAAACGACTATACTCGTCCAGAGCAGTATACGGTGTGGCGAATATATTCGTCCGGAGCAGCGAAGGGGTTAATGTAAAAAATCTACAACTACTGCAATACATGCCTTTTATAGGGAATTGACGAGGTTTATTTATGCAAATGAAAGCCCTGTTGGGATCTTTTGTGACCTCAGCAGGGTTTTTGATTGTGTTAATCATAATATCCTCTTTCAAAAGTTGAGGAACTTCGGAATATGCGAAGTTGCGTTGGAGTGGATACAATCTTTTGTAAGTGAAAGGAGACTGTTGGAGAACTACTCCAACTTTTCCCTTTAATAAATCCTGTTAATTTCCTTAGTTCCTCCCTGTATAATAATACCACAACGGTTTTTAAAAATTAGAATTCGTGGCGACTATGGAGGACTTGAGGTAGGAGGCCGATCGCAATGCATTGGATTCGGTCCCAAATTAGAATCGGTAATTCAGCTTTACGAGTTGCCATAAGATGGCGCTCGTGTTCGAAGTGGGCTATCAAATAAATGGTTTCTTATGGACGCGATAACTATTTTTATTTAAACTAGTTCTTTAAGGAACAAATAAGGACTTTTATATGAATTTACACTTACTTTGTTATACTTATTAGTAAACTCGGCCTGTATAAAGTTCCAACGATGCTTGGTTTTTAAAATACAGGGTATTAAACATTCTAGCTACAGAGGTTTTTTTAAAGTGAGCTTACCTTTGGAGCTAGAAAGAGACTTATTTGGCTTCGTTTCCTCTTTGAAGAAGATCCTGTCTTACACCCCGACACAAAGCAAACTCTACTTTTATAAATTGTACCATTATTCATTATAAATATGGAAATTAATTACAATACAACGTTATTTGTCTTGTCTTGCCTTCAAACATCATTTGTTATATCGAAAAATAAAATGTCAATTGTCAAAAGTAAAACCACAGAAAAATAAAGGGTTTAAGTAAAAGTTAAAAACTATGGAGGATTTGGTTTTCCATATTAAAAACGAAGAAGAAGAAGACAACATCAGCCCACTTCAGACGCGAGAGCCATCTATCGGCCAATAGCGAACTAACCAAAAAACCGGGACAGAAATTGAAAATGCTGCCATTGTCGATCGGCCTCCTACCCTATAGTTCTCCATAGTGGCGACATCTATTTGTCTCAATTTAAAATGGTTAAGTTATGCAACACGAAAAAGGTTTTTCAGCGCCTCCTTAAAAAACAAAAAATAATAACACATCAGACGTAAGAAAAAACTAAAAAGTTCTCTTTCTTTATACCCTAATTGGGGGTTTTTCCCAATTTACGTAACCGTTTTTAATGTGCACTAATTAATTAATAGTACGTGCTACATCTGTGGTGATCCGAAGTTAAATCAACTCCCACCTTGTACTGAAGCCGCGGTCATTGAAAAACTCAAGTGGAGTTGGCCAAATTATAATGTAACTCTTTCCTTTTGCGGCAAACCAAGAAAGTATGATAGTTAAGAAATTGTACTGAAAGGCAAAAATTGAAGTGCAGCTTCATTGGTTCATGCAGTTACATACATAAAAAATAAATAAAAATGCCGTGCTAGGCAAGTTAGGGTTTTGTCACTATTGTAAATGATAGAAGTAAATTTTGTTGTAACTTCATAATTGAAGACCCTGCTGCAAGAACGCGGTAAGACAACTTTTCATGTTTTCGAGATAACCGAAAAAAAACTTTCTAGCGTTTTTAAAACTCGTTTCAGAAAGTTTATTTACCATACATTATATTGCCTTGCACTTGCCTCGTTCTTGCACCAATCTGCTTTGGGGGAGGTAAGTCCAACATCGGTTTAAGCAACCAGGGATACACTGTAGATGCATCGTTTTTGCACCAATCGATCGGGCTTGGCGAATTGTATATAATGGTATAAAAATGCAATTTTCGCAAAAAAGTGGACTTACCTCGTTCTTGCAGCAATGTCTTCAATTGTGCGTACGAGATTCCGAAAATATTTCTGCAGGAACAGTGTCGTTCTGTATCCTTTCTCGTATTGGATGCACGCGATAGAGTAATAAAAACTGTGTTTTATTCTATGAACTTTAAGTTAATTTCTCTGTTCAGGTTTGAACCAAAATGTATTTGAGTTTCTCTTGCATTTTATAATTTGTCTACACACAACAAAATGTTGTTATTGTAATTAGTGTTTTATAATGGTTTCTCTGTAAATAATGAATCATATTGTAATACCAACCAATGTGTTGGATTGATCGCTTGCCTTTTAGTAAAGTAAAATAAAATTGGCATTATTTCTATTTCAACTTTTCTAACTGATTGTTTTATTTCTACCAGCCCTTACGGCACTTCATTCTGCTAAAGTCGTGGTGGAAGTAATTGGTAAACAGATTTACTTCAACCCTACTTTATTATCTGGGTTAAACTTAATAGTTTTTCTCTCCGGAGACAGTTTGTTAGCGTCAGTAACTTTAACGGAAAGTCAAGGACGAACATACACTCGTCAATGCTAGACATTAAAATAGATGTTCCTCAGTGTTCCATTCTGGGTCCTGTTTTGTTTTTGTTGTATCTGAACGATATTGACCGGATAGGCCAAGCAGCACATCGAACAGTTTTTGCCGACGACGTGTCATTTTTGATCTCAAACTTATTCTCAGGCAACTTAGAGCAGATGTCAAATGGTGTTCTCTTGGGATTGGTTTTGCAATAACTCTATGTACTTAAACGTGGACAAGACACAGTTCATCAGATTTCATGCCAGACAGAAAAACGGTTGACAATGTTAATTTGCATATTAATGATAAACCCCTATGCCAGGTTCAAAGTGCTAAGTTTCTTGGTATTTACCTGGATGAATGTTTAAATTGGAAAGTTCATTGTCAGTACGTATTGGATAAACTTAATTCGTCATATTATTTGTTAATAAATGTAAGATCTGTCTTAGACACGAAACAATTACTAATGTTGTACTATGCATATGTTAAGTCATGTTTGAGATAATATGGTCTGGTCTTTTGGGGTACCTCTGCCTTATGTAACAATATAATTTATTAAACAAAAGAAAATTTTAAGGTGTATGCCTAGATATTGTAGCTGTAGGGTTCTATTTAAAAGGTATAATATCTTACCTCTTCCTTGTTTATATGTAATGGAATTGGCTTTATTTGTTTTTTGTAACAAAAGTGATTTTGTTAAAAACGGAGACCTACACAGTTTTAATACTAGGAATAGAGACCAATTCAGTATTCAGCATTCTCGCGGTAACATAGCGCATAATTTTCCTAGAATTCTTGGTTCTAAAATGTTTAATGTACTGCCGGACGAAATAAAAAAGGGTGATAAAGTAACAAATTTAAAAAAAAAGTTAAAAAAAAATTTAATCTCAAAGTGTTGCTACAGCTTGGACGAGTTTTTTGACTGTGTAAAATGACAAAGTAGTTATGTCTGTATCTGTTATCATATGTTTTTTCTTGTTAATTTTATTTATTTATTTTTTGTACTTAATTGTTAACGTTAGGACTATTTTGACTATTCCCCTACAATAATGTTATATTGTCTTATAGGAAAATAAACGTTTGAATTTGAATTTTACTCTACAAAAAAATGGGGATTTTCACTACTTCACATGCGTGTATTCTGAGAATTCACAAAACCGGAGAGGTGGAACCAGGCTTCATCCAAAAAAAATGTCAGGTCTAATAAATCATTTATTTCCAATAAATGTTGGGTAAACCGTTGAGAGTAATTCCTGCGTCTTTCAAAATCTGCGGCTTGTATTTCTTGGAATACTTGCACTTTATAAGGAAATTAATTTAGCTGCTTCTTAAGAATAGTCGTGCATGTTCCATAAGATCTTCCCACTTCTTGGGACAGACGTCTTATACAAGTTGTTGGCGTATTTTGCATTATTTCACGAACGTTTGCAACAAGTTCTTCTGTTCTTACAGATGGTCTTCCTGCCCCTTTTTGTGTTGTACCAACCTTTTTTCCTAAACACAGCCACAGTTCTTTTCAGGCAATGATAAAAATCCCCAGCAATAAAAGCAACGTTAGGAAAATGTTCGTTAAAATCGTCCATGCACAAACCCATATTGTATTGCCACTCACCATTTACTCTAACTCCGTTTCGAAAATACGCTTCATCCATGAATGTTTTGTGCTGTTCCGTAAAGCCCATTGTGTGAATTGTTTAAGAAATTGGAAAAATTAGCGATAAATCAAATTACTTGTAATGACTGTCAAAGATGACGGAATAACTGATTGATTGTTAATTCAGGTAGTTACTGGCACCCAACAGGTATTAAGCTCTACGGCTAAGGATTACGTCCTTAGATGCAAGGCCCTCTTTGATGCAAATAATTTTTGCTCGCTCTTTATATGTTAAACTTAACTTATAATACTATTAGGGTAAGGGTAACTAAATGACAATTTATTAGAAATCACTTAATATCCATAAATCGATATCTCGAAAACGGTTACATTATGTAGGTACATTTGCATGTGAAATGAAAAAAAATTATTTTCACTTTTTTAGAATTTTGAAAAGAACGTAAACATTAAGTAGTAATAAACAAGGTAGGGTATTCCTTAAAAATAAAGTAACTTCGTTTTTCTACGATTTTTTGGCTCATCCTGTATAATGATTTTTTTTCTTTATTCTAATAGAGCTTAAACCTCCCTAACACTTAAATAAGCATTTATTTTATATGGGTTAATAAAAATTAAGCTATTAATACAAACTATGTCTTAGTAAACCTTAAAAAATGGGTTACTTTATATTGCGAAAAAGGAAAGATCTAAATTCAACCAGTGTGTGAATATGTTTATTTTTTGTTTTAAGTTAGATTTTAAAAAAACATTTGTATGTAATTTGGATAACAAATATTTAAAACAGAATAGTTGTTACCCTGAAACTTTTGTTACTAATACGTACCATCTCAAAACTTAAAAATTGCGAAGTCAAAACTACTTGCTACAGAAACGAAAGAGGAGCAAGCATTTCTTACAATACCGTATGTTAAGGGGATTTTTGAAAAGATTAGAAAGATAAGCAAAAACCTTCAAATCCGGAAATACGCTTAGATGCCTTCTTACAAAAATAAAAACCCCTACGTAATGAAAACACAAAAAATTGCATCTATCAAATCCCTTGCGAGTGTTGCGAATCGTACATTGGAGATATAAAAAGACCGCTTCCCGTACGAGTTAAAGAACATCTGTATGGACCAACCAACATAATATACAGTGGTCAAAAGCCAAAGTTTTGGACACGGAACAGCACTGTCGAGAATTCAAAGAAGCACCTTTAATGAATCAAAATACTCTCATATTTAGTTAACCAAATGTAGGTATCTCCAATATCTGGAAGTATCTTCTTGTCCAAAACAAACAGCTCATAATACACTTCAATAAGCACGTAGGCGGAATCATCAAGCTTCATTGCACGTGGATAGTATTTAAGACCTTAGAATTATAATTTATAGTAGGTACTTGAAATCGGTTAAAGATACTAACTAACCGGAACGTCGTGTTAAGTAAAAAATAAAGACAATAGAAGTCCAACTTGTTGTGTTGGAATAATATAACATATTATAAAAAAATGGATATCCTAGCTGCATGTATGTTCTCGGTTTGGATCCTAAAGACAAACAATATTCCAATTTTTATCGCATCTATGGAGCCCATACTGTCCACCATGTTGATAAATAGGACATAAATATCACATCACGTTGTAGAATGCTATTAGCACATGGAGTTATTTCCAATCCAAATTAAACAATTCAATAGTGTAAACAAATATTGTCCGAAAGAAAACATTTATCATGTCTTGGCACTTGCTAGAGACGATTTTTTAGTTACCTTTTGCATAATAGTCTTACAATAATTGCCATTATTGTTAAAGAGTTGAGTTTGTATATTCCTATCCTAAATAATGGATACATGAACCAATGATAGAAATGTTCTCAGATTGCTAATGCCTCAAGTATTCATTCATTTATTTAATTTAGTACAGTACATTACAGATACAAATCAAAATAGTACATTTAAACATTTTTTACAATCTAATAGGCACCTAGCTAATTTATGGGAACAGAAAGGACAAAACTGACAATAAACAATAAGTAAAACCAATATGTAACTCAAACAGCAAATATAAAGTAACATGGCATTTGACTTGCAATTGTTTCGTGATCTTCAGGTAATGGTGGATAAAGTTACCTTTAAGTTATTTTTAAATGTTGTGATAGAACTATTAAATTCGATGGTGGCGGGAAGATATTTATTGAAATATTGCATTATGTGAATAAATGCGCTATTCTTGCCAATTTCGGTGCGACTTTTGTTGATTGAGTACATTTCAGTAAGACGCGTGTCACGTGCAAAAACACGATAGTGGATGAGTTCCAGAAGATCCGAGCAATCTATGTTATTAGTTATAATTTTTTAGCCAAATAAAATTGTGAGAAAGATTTTTCGCTTCTCCAGGCTATCCAAATTCAACATTAACAATCGTTAGTGATGTGATAAAGTGCTGGTCTATACCAAATTTATACAATAGGAAATTCGCGAACTTCATCTGAACGCGCTCAATCCGATCAATATGAGTTTTATAGTAAGGTGCCCATACTATACATACAACAGTATTCTAGATGACTTCGTACTAGAGAATATTATAGTGACTATAAAACTTCAATATTAGCGAACTCCCAGCAACGTCTCATTATAAATCCTGCTATTTTAAATGATTTAGTAATGATACAGTATTGGTGCTTTTTCTTGGAGAAAGTTATAACCTTACATTTTGAGGTATTCAGTTCCATTTGGTTTGCTCAATGCCCAGTTGTATAGGTTCTGATTAATTTGAACGCTAAAGATAAGATTAAGTACCACTTTAATCTTAAGATTAATAAAATATATCAGTTTTATAAGTCCCGGTTAAACCAAATAGTCGCTAACTTCATAGCGAATTTTAAAAATGCGAGGCGCTCTTGGAGCCTCCACAATGACTATAAGGTCCTCGTCATCACCTAATAATTCGTCCATTTCGATAAGATTATTTAACATAATAATAAAATCACATCATCATCATATTTTAGGTATTTTAGGTTATATGTTAGAAGTATGTCACTTTTTCCTATTTTAATCCTAAGATTGATTTTCAACGGGTGCTTTTTGGCCTGTTAAATTAACTGTTAGTTAAACCCCAAGTTTGGCGCTAATCGCAACCTATAATTCCAAACCAACGGTTAATCTGAACATTTTTAGCTAACCGCAACCTATAAAAATGAAATGCCGATTAACCGGAACCTATACAACTGGGCATTACACCAGGTAGTTAGTTTGTTCATTCAGATGTCTTTATGTCAAAGTTACTGGTTAGTTAATTTTTTGTTTAAAATCTGTGCAATATGTCATTAAGGTTTTAGTAACACATCTTAAATTTTAAACCCGGACCTGTCCATAGTGTCTATCTCAATTGTTTATTGAGAATATTGCAGTGTGCATACCCATGTGAACTGTGCTTTATTTACATGTCCAAGGCCATAAATTTGCCACTTTCGTGATTATTGTTTGCTTATCTAATATGTCTATGTTACTATACCTTTACAACAATGCTTATTTTAAAATACCTACTTGTAGATAAGGTATCGATAAAAATAATTGAACTGTATTGGGAATTAAATTTCCCACTCTGCATTTTATTATTATTAGAGACATTTTGCAATTTCAAATATTTTACCGTTTTATTGTTTTAATGAAAATTATTCCCTCTATTTGTTCATTTTTTTTTTTGTAAATTTGACAGTTGCTATATACAACCCAGGTATCAGACGGTCGTCATTTTGACGTCGTTTTTAATTAGTTAATATTACTTTACAGTTACGTCACACTGACCAACAGGACAACTTAAAAAATACGTTAAAAAGACATACCTAAGTCATATACTGTTGACGTCATAGTACGACGTCAATTTTACCGCAGTTATGTACGTCAATTGCAACTTAAAAATAAGTTTTTTTACTTAAAGATCTAGTCATATTGTGCCGTGAAAATAATCTTTTCGAGACGACATAATTATACACCATTACTGTCGTAAATAATATGACGTTCTAACGCCGTGGATTTGAACTGGCCTTATAACGTGTATTAATTGTGTGTAGGTAAGTCCTAAGACGAAATCTTGAAATTGTAAAGTTTTTTAACAAAAACAATAAACATTTAAAAAATATTGGTAGAACTACAGAAAAAAGGACTTATTTATTTATAACTATTAAACGTACAATTTACCTCTGCACACATCATGCACAATGTCGTATATTACTTTATTTAAATTTTACTTAGATTTTAACCGCTTTATAAAATCTATATTTGTTATCTATTATTGTTTATATTTGCCGTTTTTTGTGACATGAGTTAGCTAAAGAGGCGATTCCTATTTTTAATATTTATTAAAGTCTGTGTTATATTTAGGTACTAACACGTCATTATGTTTTTTAAGCTTATGTAACGACCAAAATTAACTGTTTAAATGTCGACTCTTTGGAAACATCATTAGTACGGCAATATAATTACGTCAAAATTACGTACTTTATTAGTCGGAAGACGTCCAATGACCAAATATCCCCTAAAAATAACTTAATTTTTACGACAGCTTGCTACCTGGGAAAATATGAACAGTAATATTTAATTTTGAAGAAGTAGTCCATAATCAAAGTGGAGTTAAATGTATAGAAAAAAGAAAAGCACAAAGTCTTTCTTCACAATATTTAATTAGAAAAGCTAGGCGAACCTAGAATAATTCATAATTTAATTCGACATGTTTCGAATGTAGAAACACTCATCATCAGGAAAACAAAGTAAATAGTATAATGCTGATATTATTAGCAATAGAGAGCAGTAATGGAGCTTTTAAAGGTGTACAAGAGGTGTAAAAATTGAATAGTCAAAAGACCGACAATCAAGACTTTAGCATACTGGAAAGACAAGGGTTAGTGCAAAGGCCCTGTCTTGGGCAGAAAAATGAAGAGAGTAAAAGAAAAATTAGGGAATTTTATTAGACTTTGTAGAAATTATTTATGGAGTATAGTGAAATCTTAAGTTTTATTTATCTTTTACAGACATATGTAAAGATATTAAAATAAGAGGGAAAGAAAAAGAAAGACATTTTTTCATAATAGTCAATGCATCTGTAAAAGATAAAAAAAGGGGTTTGTAGGAAATGAAATTAGGTAGATTGGCTTACTATTTAGCTTTAAGTAAAATACTGTTGGGGTACCAGGCTTATAGTTACGGCCCAGTTCCCCGGCAGGAGTCAAAGCATACACATTGTGTGCAAAATTAAGTTTTAAGAAATTTTAAAAAAGTTTTTGTTTTACTAGAACATCTTTTGAAGAAGTTCCACTGCAACCAGCACCAAGGGCGTCCGAAGGAACTTTTCCAAGGGGGGCAAATCATAATTGGAATTATTTTTGTTTCTATAGTAAAAATCTTGAATATTCTCGCAAGATGGGGGCAAAGTCACGTGACACTCTGTCAATTTTGGTCTATTAAGTTTTTATAGGTTGGCATGAATTACAGGACCGGACTTGAAAATTATACATGTGATACCTTCTAAAACAATTTATGCAATAGCCTTATCGGTTCTACCGCTTTAATATTGCCAAATAATAAGTAATAGGTAATAATTTCTTTTGAAAGTTATGTTTTATAAATATTATAATTTAAGGTAGGTAATAGGTAATAAGCATGAATTTCTATATGGTTTAAAGATAAAGTATCAAAATAGATTTAAAAAGTTTATAATATTATAAATATCCAAACCTTAAAAATACTAAACTAACTGAAACACAACTTAAAATAGGATTCTGTCACTCATATTTAGAATAGATTTTTTTTGTTTTATTTGTTCAGATTATACCTATAGGTAAAATACCTACAGTTCAACATAAACTAATTGAATTCAAGTTATTACATTCACTGTCAAGAAAATCCCCATATATGACTTACGTAAGGTACGTAGACCCAAATATGGTTTTTATAGAATTTGTTGGCTATGGTACGGTTACATTTCTAAACTTGTATGTGGGCTAACATAAAGTTAAAAGCTTCAATATAGCTAGGGATTTAATTTTTCTGTCAATGGAAACCCTAATTTAACAGTTTTTGGCTTAACGTAAGGTACGAAGACCCAAATACGGTTTTTATAGAATTTGTTGGTTATAATACAGTTACATTCCTAAACTTGTATGTAGGCTAACATAAAGTTAAAAGCTTTAGTTTAGCCAGGGATTAAATTTTTCTGTCAGTGGAAACCCTACTTTAACAGTTTTTGACTTACGTAAGGTACGTAGACCCAAAAGTGGTTTTTATGGAATTTGTTTGTTAAAATGCAATTTATTGATACAGTTACATTTCTATATTTGTATGTAGGCTAACTTTATGTTAAAAACTTTATTTTATTGTCATACAAACAATAATAATAGTAATATCAAATAATAATTTCACTTATGTAAGGTACGTAGACACAGAAAATAGAATTATATATTTGTTCGCTATCCTATTACATACTAATATGGTTAGCTATTTTAACTACTATAGTAACATAATGTTACTTACTATTACGTTACTATTGCCAAACAATAATAATATTTACTAATAACAATAATAAAAATAATTCCTTCAAAATCAAATAGCTGCTATTTAAAGGTTAATAATATGGAAAGCTGTTTTGGCATATGGTAGAACTAGGCGATACCAGGTTTTATCAACCTACCCGGTTTTGTCCAACTCTCTCCTACCTACCTAAGTCAGGGAAATACTTAATTTCTACTAATTTTTCTTGAAACAGAAAAGGATACCTAGATAATGTAAAATGCGAAAATTATACGTTAGAAACCTAACCTTAACGAACAAACATTTTAAGAACAAAAATTTTACAAACTAACTTTTCGACAAAAACGGCGTTCAGATGAAATAAAACTTATTACTTATCGATGAAATCAACTTAACGAGCAAGGCACACATTAATAATTATGATCCCTAATGAAAAAGAATTAAAAAATTTTAACCTGTATCTAAATTTTTGGTCAAATGAATAATAATTGTAGGTACTTACACAAAAGTAATTAAATTAAAATTTTTAAAATGTAATTAAATGTAACAAAAACGCAATTCATAACTCGGTGTTTGGGCTCATTACGGTCCGCTACAAATCTAGGGATATTATTATGTCCCAATATCAGCTGATCGATGACAAATAACCGCTGTCATCTGTTTTAAAACGAGACTATTCGTGATATTTAGTATAGCACTTCAACAAACCTTCAATAAAAGAATAGAGCAAAACACCTAATACTTATATTAAATAACAAAAAATTGCTAAACAAAATATTTAAAAATGTTCAAATATAACAAAAAAAAAAATACAACAAAAAAACTTATAAGTTATTCCGATTTATTGGAGAAAAGAAATGTTAATTTTCCTGAATCTTTTTCAAATTCATGAATAATTTTTTCAATTAAATGTCTTTTTTTTTCTTTTGCAAATTTGCGATGAACACTCATCATACATAAACCGTCCAATCGGTACTCAGTCATAGTCGAGCGAATCCAGGTTTTTACTCTTCTGAGAGTACTGAATGATCTTTCGACTGTACATGTAGTTAGTTGGAGGTAAACAAATTGCTATCGCAATTGCCTAACCAATAGCTGGATAGAACTTGCAATGTTCCAGTAATTCTAACATGGATGTATCTTCTGTGTAAATTAAAGTAAAGCTTTAATTATTCTATTCTAATATTTTTCCTTCCCTATTTAGTGAAGATTTTTGAATTCCACATTTCATTTTATGCAACAAGAGTTCGTTTTACCAATTTTGTTAATTGAATTGTATCTTAATAACTATGTATATCCCAGTTAAATAAAATATTCTCAAATCTACTTGGGCCAGAGGGGGGGGGGGGCAAGTGCACCCCCTTGCCCCCCTTCGGACGCCCTTGACCAGCACGTGTCAGACGGGAAATAAACTTGAACTTGACATTGTAAAAGAGGGAACAAATGACAAGTGCTTTGGCGGTCAAATTGAAGAACCTTCAAGTATGCTAAAAATGTTTTTAATTTTATAAAAATGTTATAGGTATAGGAGAAAAGCTCAATTAAGGTTCAAAATTGCTTAAATAACTAAAAATCACTAGAAATACAAGATAAAATTAATTCAATCCCTACAAAATAGAAAGAAATTACATTTAGAAATATGTTGCTCAAAGGATTAAGAATAGGTGTCCTAAATATTTGTGTGGCGACCTCTGTTGGTAAGTTTACAAACGGTAAAAGGATAACTCAGTATATCGACAAAGTAAATAATATTTGTTTCAGTGCCATCTATGAGTTAGAAGTAATATTTAAACAAGTTTAAATTGGTTATGATTAATTAGGTACGTAAAGATTCAGTCGATGTTTAACATGCCGTCCTTTTTTTACGTTATATTGTCGGACTACGATTTGTAGACGACTGGGTTGTGTAGCTTAGATAGTTTAAAATAGAAATTTATAAAGATAATTATTTAATTTGTCTTTAAGGATTTAAGGATGCTCTCTAGTTCTTCACTGAAACACCAAGGGATTTTTAACAATTTTATTAAATGGCAAGAAAAGCAAAAGCAAAGATAATAATTGTGATAAATAAAAATACAATCTTAAAATTAGTAAAATAACCAAAATAACAGATGTTTACAAAATGGTAATTTAGGAAGTTATTTTAAAGTTGAGTCGCCCTCTTAAGACTCACTTCAGGAACGATAGATTAATCCAAGTAAGCCAGAAGAAACAACTATAACTTTATAATAACTCAAGTCAAAAAGGAAATTAAACAATTAAAACAGTTACATGTTATAAACCAATAGATAAAGAACACTTACGCAATGGGAGCAATGTAGGTCGTCTCTGAAGCAGTGGGTTCCATAACTTGAATTTAACTCTTAGACAATTATTATTTCAACTGACAAACGGGCAGAGTTTCCCCTTACATTTTAATAGATTAATTACTTGAACCGGCAAACGGGCAGAGGTTCCCCTTACACTTGAACTTGAACATTTTCAACTCTCTGTCGTAAGTGCTCTTTCGTGTTTTTATATTGTTTTGCAACCCCTACCAATTGGAAGAAGGGATTCCTTTTTTCGTCTGTCTTCCCACACTCTAAAAAGAGGGGATTGGAATCCTTTATCCCAACCAATTACAAAATAGTTATTTTCTATAAACATTTCAATTCTGACCCCTACTACTAAACTCAAATGCCACTATCTCTCTTCACTACTAAATGCAAATGTCACTGTCTCTCTTCTACACACTGGTTTTTCTTTATCACACCTTTTTTGCGATAAGCTACGCCACCTTAAGAGTCTTTACACCGCTGTTACGTTACAACTATTTCTCTAGCCTTAAGGGTGCCAATTCCATATCCGACAATACCCCCTCCTCCAGGGTCGACTTCCACGGCACCTCCACCAAATGTCGGACTACGATTTGTAGACGACTGGGTTGTGTAGCTTAGATAGTTTAAAATAGAAATTTATAAAGATAATTATTTAATTTGTCTTTAAGGATTTAAGGATGCTCTCTAGTTCTTCACTGAAACACCAAGGGATTTTTAACAATTTTATTAAATGGCAAGAAAAGCAAAAGCAAAGATAATAATTGTGATAAATAAAAATACAATCTTAAAATTAGTAAAATAACCAAAATAACAGATGTTTACAAAATGGTAATTTAGGAAGTTATTTTAAAGTTGAGTCGCCCTCTTAAGACTCACTTCAGGAACGATAGATTAATCCAAGTAAGCCAGAAGAAACAACTATAACTTTATAATAACTCAAGTCAAAAAGGAAATTAAACAATTAAAACAGTTACATGTTATAAACCAATAGATAAAGAACACTTACGCAATGGGAGCAATGTAGGTCGTCTCTGAAGCAGTGGGTTCCATAACTTGAATTTAACTCTTAGACAATTATTATTTCAACTGACAAACGGGCAGAGTTTCCCCTTACATTTTAATAGATTAATTACTTGAACCGGCAAACGGGCAGAGGTTCCCCTTACACTTGAACTTGAACATTTTCAACTCTCTGTCGTAAGTGCTCTTTCGTGTTTTTATATTGTTTTGCAACCCCTACCAATTGGAAGAAGGGATTCCTTTTTTCGTCTGTCTTCCCACACTCTAAAAAGAGGGGATTGGAATCCTTTATCCCAACCAATTACAAAATAGTTATTTTCTATAAACATTTCAATTCTGACCCCTACTACTAAACTCAAATGCCACTATCTCTCTTCACTACTAAATGCAAATGTCACTGTCTCTCTTCTACACACTGGTTTTTCTTTATCACACCTTTTTTGCGATAAGCTACGCCACCTTAAGAGTCTTTACACCGCTGTTACGTTACAACTATTTCTCTAGCCTTAAGGGTGCCAATTCCATATCCGACAATATTATTAGTTGTATCACCCTGTACCCTAGTACAAATTTGTCGCTTACTCAACGAACCATATCAAAATTATACAGTACACAGTTTATGTATGTTCATTTAATATAGTCGCCTATCACGCAACTCAATAAAAAAAATGAAAACATCTGCACAATTCGTATTAGCAGTACTAGTAGTTTAAGAAATATTTAATCAATTTTTATTATCAGTTAATTGTTCGCGTTCAGCACCATTTATAATTTAAAATATTCCGGTATTCTCTATTTAACAGATAATAAATGAGTTTTTAATATATCTACATACACATTTAAAACATAAAAGTTTAATCTATTATGAAACAAATTTTTAAATCGGCAACAACTTATTATTTCGGTTCGGATACCTTTCCACCGTTACTTCTACTTTTTGCATCTTCGTCTGTGAATTTATAACGGTATAGTTAGACCGGTTTTAAGTTGGAACCATTGTTAGTGTATTCAACGAAAACCATGAGCGATAATAGTGATTCCCTGTACCAAAAAGTGGCTATGTTAGAGAAAGAAGACGTTAAGATACTTTCTGTTGCCGCTAAAGTTGATGACAACAATCATCAAAGTCGACAAATAAGTGATGGGGGCTCAAATGCTGGAACTAACTGGGTATTCTCTCTTATTGCAGTATTTACAGGTACGTTACAGTGGCGTAACCCTTTTAGGGGCCGAGGAAGCAGATTACAGCAGATTACAGTCACAGCTAGCATTATAAATAACGGATTGCTGTAAAGATTGACATTATTTTTGGTTGGCATTTTTCTGGCGTCATATTTTAGTTTGCTGTTTACGTCTATTTTTTAAAGTTATCTTGCACCTTAAATATCGGATAGTTTTAAAAATATATGGGTATAGATAAAGATACTAGATCGCTAACAAATCTGACAAACTGACATTTTGTATGTCGTTTGAAAAAAACAATATAATGACTGCTAGATATGGCCATGTAGACTATAGCTTATAGAATAAACTTGTTTAGAATGTTTCGTTCGCTTAAATTAAATAAATTAAAATTGAAATGCAAGGCACTAAACTGTAAAAATTTTTCAAAATATGCCCTTAAAAATTGAGCGCCATTTAATTAACCAGATTAATAAAATAATAATGATATATCCTGGATTAAGATAAGAACGTACATAAATTAAAGTGGCATTTAAATTTAAAAATACGTAAGTAGGGAATAGTAAGCGTTTCGAAATCATCCATGGATTTGGATCGCAGACACCCCCACCACCACACCCAAACCTACCAATACAACACTCCCCCCACTCCTCCCCCCACTCCTACCACCACACCCAAACCTACCAATACAACACTCCCCCCACACCTCCCCCCACTCCTACCACCACACCCAAACCTACCAATACAACACTCCCCCCACTCCTCCCCCCACTCCTACCACCACACCCAAACCTACCAGTACAACATTCCCCCCACCACCACACCCAAACCGATGGGTAAATTGCAATCCTCCTTCCACCACACCCAAACCTACCAATACAACACTCCCCCCAACACCACACCCCACTTTGTTGTTGTAAAAAGCAGTCGTTGTTCAGTTTAAAAAATAATAGTTAATAGTAATTTTCGTACAGTATTGTTAAGACCAGTTACACAAGATGTATCAGTGCAGCGATTGCAATAAAACATTCAACCATCAATCAAACGTGTATAGACATAAGAAGGAAACTTGTCCTAATAGATCACCCCATATTAAAAGGAAGAATAACATGCAATTATGTGACGATTGCAATAAAACATTCAGTCATCAATCAAACGTGTATAGACATAAGAAGGAATCTTGTCCTAATAGATCATACCATATTAAAAGGAAGAATAACATGCAATTATGTAAGATACCAACAAAGAAACTTAAAATAGAGGAACCCCAAAAATCAGAACATCAACCATCAATTCCTAAACTTATTCTATCACGATGTAAGGAAATAATTATTGCTGTCCTTCTGTGGTTATTATATTGGCACATATAGAGAGAAAAATTTAGGCGACCTTTCCAGTGATGAATTAAAAAATGTCAGCTTTGAAAAATATTTAATAAAACATTCAACTTCCTATGAACTTCTAAAAATATGGGGAAAAATTACCTAGTGCCTATAAAAATAACATCCATTCAAAGTCATTAACACATTTCATTGAACTCACGACAACCGCTGCTAACTCGATAGACCCCTAGGCAAAACAAGTTTTATTTCCGTACTTCATTTAAAAATTACAAAATTCAGAGAGGTATTAGATATAAGCTAATTTATACTAACATTAGACTTAGTAACATAGAAAAAAACACACCCTATTATAACTATTTCCTTGTTAGAAGCGATATGAAATCATAATAATATAATATCTTAAAGATGTTGATAATGACCGGTTTTATTATACGAACGTGTTTGTTAGTCGGTTAAGTAGAAACTGGGCCAATAAAAATAAAGAATGAATGAAAGAAGAATACAGTTTGATTTTTTTTTACACTGTTGTCAATACTTCCTTAATTTCGCATAGCTCAAATTATTATAAACAAATAAAATTAAATACTCTCCTGCATGAAACGATTACAAATTATTCAATGCATTTCCTAGTTCATTATCTGATCACCGCAGCGAGTTGTATTTTTTAATAAATACATACAACTTCCCAGTTCATTGGATGGTCAATCGGCCAACTCAGTTCAACTACTGCATTTTTTCGCAAAGTCATTAACACATTTCATTGAACTCGCAACGACCACTGCTAACTCGATAGGCTCCTAAGCAAAACAAGTTTTATTTCCGTACTTCATTTAAAAATTACAAAATTCAGAGAGGTATTAGATATAAGCTAATTTATACTAACATTAAACTTAGTAACATAGAAAAAAACACACCCTATTATAACTATTTCCTTGTTAGAAGCGATATGAAATCATAATAATATAATATCTTAAAGATGTTGATAATGATTGGTTTTATTATACGAATGTGTTTGTTAGTCGGTTAAATAGAAACTAAAATAAAGTATGAATGAAGAATACAGTTTGATTTTTTTACACTGTTGTCAATCCTTCATAGCTCAAATTATTATAAACAAATAAAATTAAATACCCTCCTGTATGAAACGATTACAAATTATTCAATGCATTTCCTAGTTCATTATCCGATCACCGCAGCGAGTTGTATTTTTTAATAAATACATACAACTTCCCAGTTCATTGGATGGTCAATCGGCCAACTCAGTTCATCAACTACTACATTTTTTGACTTTGGTTAAAATATATAAGCTGGTTGGATTTGCTTCCGAAACATTCACAATCTCTAGCTCGCCTAGAGAGTATAAATATATATATAATTCACCGTTACAAATTAATTTTTTAAATGTCGCGAAAACCAAATATCACAATATTAAAAAATATTATAGTTAAATCAAAAGATGCTTTTGAAGACGTTGTTCCCAAACCAAAAATGGAGTTTTATTTTGATCGTCCAAGTACACCCGAAGAATTTAAAACTCCTATTAATTCTCCGTCGCTGTCTGAAACCCATCAAGCAACAACAAATCTACAAGATTATTTAAATGGAGAGGAAGAGGATTGGGAAACGCTACTTCAACCCTTTTCTCCGGACACACAAGTTCCTGAGATGCAAGCAGCCGAGACGGAAGCAGCCGAGACGCAAGCAGCCGAGACGCAAGCAGCCGAGACGCAAGCAGCCGAGACGCAAGCAGTCGAGACTCAAGCATCTGAGACGCAAATTCCAATAGTTCCAGACGATTCAATCACTCCAATGGATCAAGTCGAACCTTATCAACCAGAAGAGAGAAATCATAGATGGCTGATTCACCTCAAAAAAATCAACGAAGTTAACAAACTAATTCAGGAAGTAGAAAAAAAGAAAACCTTGGCTAAAGAACAAATCGAAGATTATGAAAATCTCTTATCAATATTTAAACAAAGAAAAACGGCAATGGTTTTAGACTATGTAAACAATACTAAACAAAACAATTTAATACATCAAATTTCAAAAAGAAGAAAATTATTTTAAAAATAATTTGTAACGGTAAAATATATATATAATACGAGTTAGAGATTTTGAAACAAAGTTATTGTTTTATTTATTAATCTAATATAGTTCTCTGTATAAAATTAACAGAACGTAGAATCATATTAAGACAAAACCTTAGGTATTTATTAAAAATATAATTATATAGTGCGTTTTCCCTAGTAAGATACATCCTAAAATCAAATGTTATTGATTTGCAGCAACAAATAATATTCAGAATTTAGATAGAGAAAGTTAAAAGAATAGGTGAATCAAGTTAGTTGTTAACTTAAATCAGTAGCGACTCATGATACTTAAAATAGGTGAGATCCAAAAAAAGGCATACATTTTGTTATTTTTGATATTGGTCGACTATCCAAAAATTTATCGCTTTTCCACTTCAGTGCGTCTCGAAAAAAGGAGTTTCAAGTAAAGAGGAAATTAATATTATCAGAGGGTTTTATTTTTTATTTATCTAGACAGAACACACAAAACAACTATTTTATTACCTTAAAAAGCGAGCATTTGACAACATGTATGTTGCTTTTAACAATGTAAGGTTGTTATATATATATATTTTTGTATAAAAGTGAGAGTTTTTGAGATATTACAAACTACATTTTTTCGCTTTGTTAGACTATAGCATGTTAACGAATCATGAATTTAAAAAAACTGGTTTTAGTATGTCTTAGTTTTTAATCATGGTGGACATTGAAACTAAAATATACTCCCACTCTTAAAAAATTGATAGGAACCAAATATTAAACTATATAACTTTTGGATTAAAGCTTAATTCTCTAGTTCTAGTACATAACCTTACTCGCTGAAAGATGAAGGATTTACAGGAAAAAGGGGAAATGTAAATTTTTGATATTTTTAAGTTTGGCAACGCTGCATGTTCTTTTCAATGCATTCTTATTTGCTATCTACGCTAAATTGCAATAAGGCGAATGGACAAGATTTTATTGAGCTTCTAATAAACACCTTACAACGGTAAAAGGGAGACCGTTACAGCGAAACAGCGAAAGAAGGGAGGATGTCTTCGATGTATTATCATTATATTATTATTATAATTACGTAATGTTGCAAGCCGTTTAACTAATGACTATTAAGGAAACTGGCATGTATGAGATAGAAGAGGATAGAATTAATTAGAACATTAATAAGACGTCTATAATAATATAGGAGGTAGTGACAGATACACAGGATATAGATGTATAGGTCTTAAAAAAATATAGAACCTTGACTTTGTTATTGTTATATAAATAATTTGTGGTATCTGTCGATTAAGCATTATAAAAGACGTATTACATTAAAAAGATAGTCGTTGGTAATACTGTGGCAAGAAAATGTGTATGAAAATCAATTCTAAATAGAAAATAACCTTATAACTACCTCACCGTTTTATTTGTATGTTAGACATCTAACACTTCATATTAGCAATACAATTGTGGCCCCTATTATAGGTTAGTTAACCAAGGGTCCGTCCTATGGCATCTGTCACCTGTCAAAAACGACTGAGGATACAGTAACTAGATAATATTAAAATGTCACGAGACATGAATAATTATGTATTGCAACAGAAATATATAAAAATTATCCTTATTTCCAAAAAAAAAAAAATGTGATATCTGATACATGCGAATATAAGATAGAAAAGGACAACACTAACTAAATATCAACCCAATTAGCACACTTAGAAAAACCAATGTTGATCGGCCAGCAAGGTTAAAAGTTATAGTTTCACCATTAACATTCATATATCTAAAGGGGAAAGACGAGATTGGGAAAAAAATGAGTAGACAATAAAACAACCTTAGTAAAAAAATAATCTCTAACAAGTTAGAGACTTAAAAATTATAGGTATTATGTTTAAATTATGATAACATTCCTATGACAAGGGATCGCTTATAATAGACAAACTACGAAAAATTGGTTGCCCCCCCCCCCCCTTCCCTAAACGAGAGAACAATAGATAAAAATTAACCTAAACATATCTATAAATAAAACAAATTTGTTAATACCTATACAATCTACAGCAGGTATGGTTTAAAGATCGCCGAGCTGTTAGTGAGAAAAATCTAATAAACAACCAAAAACTACAAAAAATGACCATTGAATCCATAAAATAGCTATTTAACAGTCCTTAAGAAAGGTATAAAACGTTAAATACAACACTAAAATAACACAAAAACGGTCTTTGAATTCATAAAAAAAGTCTATTAAACAGCTCATAAAACAAGGTAAAAATATACATATTAAATAACTAATCAAACCAAAAAGCAGCTTTTGAATATATAAAAACTACTAATGAACGGTTGATAACTACTAATAAACGGAAAACTCTAAAAAAAAAAATACTCAAAACGAGATATTTGACACGTATCAGATAGTAGTTTCAGTAAAATTAAGAGGAGAGAAGGAGGTTATCATAGATACAGATGTGGTATCTGATTAATATATATACGCGAATATAAGATAGAAAAGGACAACACTAACTAAATATCAACCCAATTAGCACACTTAGAAAAACCGTTGTCGATCGGTCAGCAGGGTTTAAAAGTTATAGTTTCATCATTAGGATCCATATGTCTAAAGGGGAAAGACGAGATTGGGAAAAAATGGGTAGGCAATAAAACAACCTTAGTAAAAAAATAATCTCTAACAAGTTAGAGACTTCAAAAATTATAGGTATTATGTTTAAATTATGATAACATTCCTATGACAAGGGATCGCTTATAATAGACAAACTACGAAAAATTGGTTGCCCCCCCTTCCCTAAACGAGAGAACAATAGATAAAAATTAACCTAAACATATCTATAAATAAAACAAATTTGTTAATACCTATACAATCTACAGCAGGTATGGTTTAAAGATCGCCGAGCTGTTAGTGAGAAAAATCTAATAAACCACCAAAAACTACAAAAATGACCATTGAATCCATAAAATAGCTATTTAACAGTCCTTAAGAAAGGTATAAAACGTTAAATACAACACTAAAATAACACAAAAACGGTCTTTGAATTCATAAAAAAAGTCTATTAAACAGCTCATAAAACAAGGTAAAAATATACATATTAAATAACTAATCAAACCAAAAAGCAGCTTTTGAATATATAAAAACTACTAATGAACGGTTGATAACTACTAATAAACGGAAAACTCTAAAAAAAAATACTCAAAACGAGATATTTGACACGTATCAGATAGTAGTTTCAGTAAAATTAAGAGGAGAGAAGGAGGTTATCATAGATACAGATGTGGTATCTGATTAATATATACGCGAATATAAGATAGAAAAGGACAACACTAACTAAATATCAACCCAATTAGCACACTTAGAAAAACCGTTGTCGATCGGTCAGCAGGGTTTAAAAGTTATAGTTTCATCATTAGGATCCATATGTCTAAAGGGGAAAGACGAGATTGGGAAAAAAATGGGTAGGCAATAAAACAACCTTAGTAAAAAAATAATCTTTATCAAGTTAGAGATTTAAAATTATAGGTATTATGTTTAAATTATTATATACCCCCACTCCACCACTTTTCCACTATTATAAAAAGATCTAACCAAAGATGTTAATTTTGTTAATGTTAAAAAATTGAAAAAGCTAACTATTTTTAGGAAATATTGCACCAAACCTATCTTCGAACTTAATGAACAACCAAGTTTACTAAAATCGATACCTAAATGTCGTTTTCATTATAATTCACCATCTATGTGTACACTTTCCAATGTATTTTATTTGTGTGATAATTTTTCATGAATGAATAAACAGATTTATTTAATTTATTATTGTTTTATTTCATTATATTTTAATTTTAATACATTTACATCATCATATAATTCTAATTTAACTAATTCTGTCACTAACTTTAAAAAGTTTTTAGTCTTTAAATAGTCTAAACAAACTTTGACTGCTTTTTTACATAAAAGCGAATGTTCACTATAGTTTATAAACAGCGATAAATCTTGAGCATCATTGTTCGTTTCAGTTAAATAAGTATGATATCGTGAACAAGCTTCTGAAATAATAAAGTCTTCACACATCTCACGAACTATGGTCTCCATATTTACACACAATCACTATCAGAATCTCCAGTGTGTTCTATATCATTTTCTGCAAATTTAATTATGAGCAATGCATCCTTTTGATCCTCTGGCACATATGGTTTTAAAGAGCACTCGCTGGTCTGCTAACCATAGCACTTTTTGTATTTATATTAATTTCTTTTATGAAATTACGTTCAATTTTTTTAACAGCCTCATATAAACTTACTGCTAATATTTTTGACATTACTATTACTATTGTTTGAATGTTTGTAATAAAACTAAATATTGAACTAGCACACAATAATATATTATTATTATGAATTGGCTTTTTCCCCCTTTTTAAGTCGGGCGAGGAGACATCCCTCCACCATTCCCCCACTCCTGGAATGCTGCGCCGCCGCCGCAGGAGTGGTAGAGGAGTGGGGGAATGGTGGAGGGATGTCTCCTCGCCCGACTTAAAAAGGGGGAAAAAGCCAATTCATAATAATAATATATTATTGTGTGCTAGTTCAATATTTAGTTTTATTACAAACATTCAAACAATAGTAATAGTAATGTCAAAAATATTAGCAGTAAGTTTATATGAGGCTGTTAAAAAAATTGAACGTAATTTCATAAAAGAAATTAATATAAATACAAAAAGTGCTATGGTTAGCAGACCAGCGAGTGCTCTTTAAAACCATATGTGCCAGAGGATCAAAAGGATGCATTGCTCATAATTAAATTTGCAGAAAATGATATAGAACACACTGGAGATTCTGATAGTGATTGTGTGTAAATATGGAGACCATAGTTCGTGAGATGTGTGAAGACTTTATTATTTCAGAAGCTTGTTCACGATATCATACTTATTTAACTGAAACGAACAATGATGCTCAAGATTTATCGCTGTTTATAAACTATAGTGAACATTCGCTTTTATGTAAAAAAGCAGTCAAAGTTTGTTTAGACTATTTAAAGACTAAAAACTTTTTAAAGTTAGTGACAGAATTAGTTAAATTAGAATTATATGATGATGTAAATGTATTAAAATTAAAATATAATGAAATAAAACAATAATAAATTAAATAAATCTGTTTATTCATTCATGAAAAATTATCACACAAATAAAATACATTGGAAAGTGTACACATAGATGGTGAATTATAATGAAAACGACATTTAGGTATCGATTTTAGTAAACTTGGTTGTTCATTAAGTTCGAAGATAGGTTTGGTGCAATATTTCCTAAAAATAGTTAGCTTTTTCAATTTTTTAACATTAACAAAATTAACATCTTTGGTTAGATCTTTTTATAATAGTGGAAAAGTGGTGGAGTGGGGGTATATAATAATTTAAACATAATACCTATAATTTTAAATCTCTAACTTGATAAAGATTATTTTTTTACTAAGGTTGTTTTATTGCCTACCCATTTTTTTCCCAATCTCGTCTTTCCCCTTTAGACATATGGATCCTAATGATGAAACTATAACTTTTAAACCCTGCTGACCGATCGACAACGGTTTTTCTAAGTGTGCTAATTGGGTTGATATTTAGTTAGTGTTGTCCTTTTCTATCTTATATTCGCGTATATATTAATCAGATACCACATCTGTATCTATGATAACCTCCTTCTCTCCTCTTAATTTTACTGAAACTACTATCTGATACGTGTCAAATATCTCGTTTTGAGTATTTTTTTTTAGAGTTTTCCGTTTATTAGTAGTTATCAACCGTTCATTAGTAGTTTTTATATATTCAAAAGCTGCTTTTTGGTTTGATTAGTTATTTAATATGTATATTTTTACCTTGTTTTATGAGCTGTTTAATAGACTTTTTTTATGAATTCAAAGACCGTTTTTGTGTTATTTTAGTGTTGTATTTAACGTTTTATACCTTTCTTAAGGACTGTTAAATAGCTATTTTATGGATTCAATGGTCATTTTTGTAGTTTTTGGTGGTTTATTAGATTTTTCTCACTAACAGCTCGGCGATCTTTAAACCATACCTGCTGTAGATTGTATAGGTATTAACAAATTTGTTTTATTTATAGATATGTTTAGGTTAATTTTTATCTATTGTTCTCTCGTTTAGGGAAGGGGGGGCAACCAATTTTTCGTAGTTTGTCTATTATAAGCGATCCCTTGTCATAGGAATGTTATCATAATTTAAACATAATACCTATAATTTTTGAAGTCTCTAACTTGTTAGAGATTATTTTTTTACTAAGGTTGTTTTATTGCCTACCCATTTTTTCCCAATCTCGTCTTTCCCCTTTAGACATATGGATCCTAATGATGAAACTATAACTTTTAAACCCTGCTGACCGATCGACAACGGTTTTTCTAAGTGTGCTAATTGGGTTGATATTTAGTTAGTGTTGTCCTTTTCTATCTTATATTCGCGTATATATATTAATCAGATACCACATCTGTATCTATGATAACCTCCTTCTCTCCTCTTAATTTTACTGAAACTACTATCTGATACGTGTCAAATATCTCGTTTTGAGTATTTTTTTTTTTAGAGTTTTCCGTTTATTAGTAGTTATCAACCGTTCATTAGTAGTTTTTATATATTCAAAAGCTGCTTTTTGGTTTGATTAGTTATTTAATATGTATATTTTTACCTTGTTTTATGAGCTGTTTAATAGACTTTTTTTATGAATTCAAAGACCGTTTTTGTGTTATTTTAGTGTTGTATTTAACGTTTTATACCTTTCTTAAGGACTGTTAAATAGCTATTTTATGGATTCAATGGTCATTTTTTGTAGTTTTTGGTTGTTTATTAGATTTTTCTCACTAACAGCTCGGCGATCTTTAAACCATACCTGCTGTAGATTGTATAGGTATTAACAAATTTGTTTTATTTATAGATATGTTTAGGTTAATTTTTATCTATTGTTCTCTCGTTTAGGGAAGGGGGGGGGGGGGCAACCAATTTTTCGTAGTTTGTCTATTATAAGCGATCCCTTGTCATAGGAATGTTATCATAATTTAAACATAATACCTATAATTTTTAAGTCTCTAACTTGTTAGAGATTATTTTTTTACTAAGGTTGTTTTATTGTCTACTCATTTTTTTCCCAATCTCGTCTTTCCCCTTTAGATATATGAATGTTAATGGTGAAACTATAACTTTTAACCTTGCTGGCCGATCAACATTGGTTTTTCTAAGTGTGCTAATTGGGTTGATATTTAGTTAGTGTTGTCCTTTTCTATCTTATATTCGCATGTATCAGATATCACATTTTTTTTTTTTTTTTTTTTGGAAATAAGGATAATTTTTATATATTTCTGTTGCAATACATAATTATTCATGTCTCGTGACATTTTAATATTATCTAGTTACTGTATCCTCAGTCGTTTTTGACAGGTGACAGATGCCATAGGACGGACCCTTGGTTAACTAACCTATAATAGGGGCCACAATTGTATTGCTAATATGAAGTGTTAGATGTCTAACATACAAATAAAACGGTGAGGTAGTTATAAGGTTATTTTCTATTTAGAATTGATTTTCATACACATTTTCTTGCCACAGTATTACCAACGACTATCTTTTTAATGTAATACGTCTTTTATAATGCTTAATCGACAGATACCACAAATTATTTATATAACAATAACAAAGTCAAGGTTCTATATTTTTTTAAGACCTATACATCTATATCCTGTGTATCTGTCACTACCTCCTATATTATTATAGACGTCTTATTAATGTTCTAATTAATTCTATCCTCTTCTATCTCATACATGCCAGTTTCCTTAATAGTCATTAGTTAAACGGCTTGCAACATTACGTAATTATAATAATAATATAATGATAATACATCGAAGACATCCTCCCTTCTTTCGCTGTTTCGCTGTAACGGTCTCCCTTTTACCGTTGTAAGGTGTTTATTAGAAGCTCAATAAAATCTTGTCCATTCGCCTTATTGCAATTTAGCGTAGATAGCAAATAAGAATGCATTGAAAAGAACATGCAGCGTTGCCAAACTTAAAAATATCAAAAATTTACATTTCCCCTTTTTCCTGTAAATCCTTCATCTTTCAGCGAGTAAGGTTATGTACTAGAACTAGAGAATTAAGCTTTAATCCAAAAGTTATATAGTTTAATATTTGGTTCCTATCAATTTTTTAAGAGTGGGAGTATATTTTAGTTTCAATGTCCACCATGATTAAAAACTAAGACATACTAAAACCAGTTTTTTTTTAAATTCATGATTCGTTAACATGCTATAGTCTAACAAAGCGAAAAAATGTAATTTGTAATATCTCAAAAACTCTCACTTTTATACAAAAATATATATATATAACAACCTTACATTGTTAAAAGCAACATACATGTTGTCAAATGCTCGCTTTTTAAGGTAATAAAATAGTTGTTTTGTGTGTTCTGTCTAGATAAATAAAAAATAAAACCCTCTGATAATATTAATTTCCTCTTTACTTGAAACTCCTTTTTTCGAGACGCACTGAAGTGGAAAAGCGATAAATTTTTGGATAGTCGACCAATATCAAAAATAACAAAATGTATGCCTTTTTTTGGATCTCACCTATTTTAAGTATCATGAGTCGCTACTGATTTAAGTTAACAACTAACTTGATTCACCTATTCTTTTAACTTTCTCTATCTAAATTCTGAATATTATTTGTTGCTGCAAATCAATAACATTTGATTTTAGGATGTATCTTACTAGGGAAAACGCACTATATAATTCTATTTTTAATAAATACCTAAGGTTTTGTCTTAATATGATTCTACGTTCTGTTAATTTTATACAGAGAACTATATTAGATTAATAAATAAAACAATAACTTTGTTTCAAAATCTCTAACTCGTATAGAGATTTATTTATTTATTTATATATATATTTTACCGTTACAAATTATTTTTAAAATAATTTTCTTCTTTTTGAAATTTGATGTATTAAATTGTTTTGTTTAGTATTGTTTACATAGTCTAAAACCATTGCCGTTTTTCTTTGTTTAAATATTGATAAGAGATTTTCATAATCTTCGATTTGTTCTTTAGCCAAGGTTTTCTTTTTTTCTACTTCCTGAATTAGTTTGTTAACTTCGTTGATTTTTTTGAGGTGAATCAGCCATCTATGATTTCTCTCTTCTGGTTAATAAGGTTCGACTTGATCCATTGGAGTGATTGAATCGTCTGGAACTATTGGAATTTGCGTCTCAGATGCTTGAGTCTCGACTGCTTGCGTCTCGGCTGCTTGCGTCTCGGCTGCTTGCGTCTCGGCTGCTTGCGTCTCGGCTGCTTCCGTCTCGGCTGCTTGCATCTCAGGAACTTGTGTGTCCGGAGAAAAGGGTTGAAGTAGCGTTTCCCAATCCTCTTCCTCTCCATTTAAATAATCTTGTAGATTTGTTGTTGCTTGATGGGTTTCAGACAGCGACGGAGAATTAATAGGAGTTTTAAATTCTTCGGGTGTACTTGGACGATCAAAATAAAACTCCATTTTTGGTTTGGGAACAACGTCTTCAAAAGCATCTTTTGATTTAACTATAATATTTTTTAATATTGTGATATTTGGTTTTCGCGACATTTAAAAAATTAATTTGTAACGGTGAATTATATATATATTTATACTCTCTAGGCGAGCTAGAGATTGTGAATGTTTCGGAAGCAAATCCAACCAGCTTATATATTTTAACCAAAGTCAAAAAATGTAGTAGTTGATGAACTGAGTTGGCCGATTGACCATCCAATGAACTGGGAAGTTGTATGTATTTATTAAAAAATACAACTCGCTGCGGTGATCGGATAATGAACTAGGAAATGCATTGAATAATTTGTAATCGTTTCATACAGGAGGGTATTTAATTTTATTTGTTTATAATAATTTGAGCTATGAAGGATTGACAACAGTGTAAAAAAATCAAACTGTATTCTTCATTCATACTTTATTTTAGTTTCTATTTAACCGACTAACAAACACATTCGTATAATAAAACCAATCATTATCAACATCTTTAAGATATTATATTATTATGATTTCATATCGCTTCTAACAAGGAAATAGTTATAATAGGGTGTGTTTTTTTCTATGTTACTAAGTTTAATGTTAGTATAAATTAGCTTATATCTAATACCTCTCTGAATTTTGTAATTTTTAAATGAAGTACGGAAATAAAACTTGTTTTGCTTAGGAGCCTATCGAGTTAGCAGTGGTCGTTGCGAGTTCAATGAAATGTGTTAATGACTTTGCGAAAAAATGCAGTAGTTGAACTGAGTTGGCCGATTGACCATCCAATGAACTGGGAAGTTGTATGTATTTATTAAAAAATACAACTCGCTGCGGTGATCAGATAATGAACTAGGAAATGCATTGAATAATTTGTAATCGTTTCATGCAGGAGAGTATTTAATTTTATTTGTTTATAATAATTTGAGCTATGCGAAATTAAGGAAGTATTGACAACAGTGTAAAAAAAATCAAACTGTATTCTTCTTTCATTCATTCTTTATTTTTATTGGCCCAGTTTCTACTTAACCGACTAACAAACACGTTCGTATAATAAAACCGGTCATTATCAACATCTTTAAGATATTATATTATTATGATTTCATATCGCTTCTAACAAGGAAATAGTTATAATAGGGTGTGTTTTTTTCTATGTTACTAAGTTTAATGTTAGTATAAATTAGCTTATATCTAATACCTCTCTGAATTTTGTAATTTTTAAATGAAGTACGGAAATAAAACTTGTTTTGCCTAGGGGTCTATCGAGTTAGCAGCGGTTGTCGTGAGTTCAATGAAATGTGTTAATGACTTTGAATGGATGTTATTTTTATAGGCACTAGGTAATTTTTCCCCATATTTTTAGAAGTTCATAGGAAGTTGAATGTTTTATTAAATATTTTTCAAAGCTGACATTTTTTAATTCATCACTGGAAAGGTCGCCTAAATTTTTCTCTCTATATGTGCCAATATAATAACCACAGAAGGACAGCAATAATTATTTCCTTACATCGTGATAGAATAAGTTTAGGAATTGATGGTTGATGTTCTGATTTTTGGGGTTCCTCTATTTTAAGTTTCTTTGTTGGTATCTTACATAATTGCATGTTATTCTTCCTTTTAATATGGTATGATCTATTAGGACAAGATTCCTTCTTATGTCTATACACGTTTGATTGATGACTGAATGTTTTATTGCAATCGTCACATAATTGCATGTTATTCTTCCTTTTAATATGGGGTGATCTATTAGGACAAGTTTCCTTCTTATGTCTATACACGTTTGATTGATGGTTGAATGTTTTATTGCAATCGCTGCACTGATACATCTTGTGTAACTGGTCTTAACAATACTGTACGAAAATTACTATTAACTATTATTTTTTAAACTGAACAACGACTGCTTTTTACAACAACAAAGTGGGGTGTGGTGTTGGGGGGAGTGTTGTATTGGTAGGTTTGGGTGTGGTGGAAGGAGGATTGCAATTTACCCATCGGTTTGGGTGTGGTGGTGGGGGGAATGTTGTACTGGTAGGTTTGGGTGTGGTGGTAGGAGTGGGGGGAGGAGTGGGGGGAGTGTTGTATTGGTAGGTTTGGGTGTGGTGGTAGGAGTGGGGGGAGGTGTGGGGGGAGTGTTGTATTGGTAGGTTTGGGTGTGGTGGTAGGAGTGGGGGGAGGAGTGGGGGGAGTGTTGTATTGGTAGGTTTGGGTGTGGTGGTGGGGGTGTCTGCGATCCAAATCCATGGATGATTTCGAAACGCTTACTATTCCCTACTGAAGTTGTATGTATTTATTAAAAAATACAACTCGCTGCGGTGATCAGATAATGAACTAGGAAATGCATTGAATAATTTGTAATCGTTTCATACAGGAGGGTATTTAATTTTATTTGTTTATAATAATTTGAGCTATGAAGGAATTAAGGTAGTATTGACAACAGTGTAAGAAAATCAAACTGTATTCTTCTTTCATACTTTATTTTAGTTTCTATTTAACCGACTAACAAACACATTCGTATAATAAAACCAATCATTATCAACATCTTTAAGATATTATATTATTATGATTTCATATCGCTTCTAACAAGGAAATAGTTATAATAGGGTGTGTTTTTTTTCTATGTTACTAAGTTTAATGTTAGTATAAATTAGCTTATATCTAATACCTCTCTGAATTTTGTAATTTTTAAATGAAGTACGGAAATAAAACTTGTTTTGCTTAGGGGCCTATCGAGTTAGCAGTGGTCGTCGCGAGTTCAATGAAATGTGTTAATGACTTTGCAAAAAATGCAGTAGTTGAACTGAGTTGGCCGATTGACCATCCAATGAACTGGGAAGTTGTATGTATTTATTAAAAAATACAACTCGCTGCGGTGATCAGATAATGAACTAGGAAATGCATTGAATAATTTGTAATCGTTTCATGCAGGAGAGTATTTAATTTTATTTGTTTATAATAATTTGAGCTATGACGGAATTAAGGAAGTATTGACAACAGTGTAAAAAAAATCAAACTGTATTCTTCTTTCATTCATTCTTTATTTTTATTGGCCCAGTTTCTACTTAACCGACTAACAAACACGTTCGTATAATAAAACCGGTCATTATCAACATCTTTAAGATATTATATTATTATGATTTCATATCGCTTCTAACAAGGAAATAGTTATAATAGGGTGTGTTTTTTTCTATGTTACTAAGTTTAATGTTAGTATAAATTAGCTTATATCTAATACCTCTCTGAATTTTGTAATTTTTAAATGAAGTACGGAAATAAAACTTGTTTTGCTTAGGGGTCTATCGAGTTAGCAGTGGTCGTCGCGAGTTCAATGAAATGTCTTAATGACTTTGCGAAAAAATGCAGTAGTTGAACTGAGTTGGCCGATTGACCGTCCAATGAACTGGGAAGTTGTATGTATTTATTAAAAAATACAACTCGCTGCGGTGATCAGATAATGAACTAGAAAATGCATTGAATAATTTGTAATCGTTTCATGCAGGAGAGTATTTAATTTTATTTGTTTATAATAATTTGAGCTATGATGGAATTAAGGAAGTATTGACAACAGTGTAAAAAAAATCAAACTGTATTCTTCTTTCATTCATTCTTTATTTTTATTGGCCCAGTTTCTACTTAACCGACTAACAAACACGTTCGTATAATAAAACCGGTCATTATCAACATCTTTAAGATATTATATTATTATGATTTCATATCGCTTCTAACAAGGAAATAGTTATAATAGGGTGTGTTTTTTTCTATGTTACTAAGTTTAATGTTAGTATAAATTAGCTTATATCTAATACCTCTCTGAATTTTGTAATTTTTAAATGAAGTACGGAAATAAAACTTGTTTTGCCTAGGGGCCTATCGAGTTAGCAGCGGTCGTCGTGAGTTCAATGAAATGTGTTAATGACTTTGAATGGATATTATTTAATTTTCAACCTTATGTGAGTAAAAATTATTATTATATATATATATACAGTATGTCTCTGTAAGTTTGCATCATATGGAAAACTTTTTTATTATTCATTTTACGAAAAAAAGTTATTCTTCATAAAAAGCTCTGCATGGTCTAAAACCTAAAATGCAACCGTCAAATATCGAAATTTTCCAGTCATATACGAGGTTTGTCAAAAAATGTGAATTTTTCCCAAGAATGTAAATTTTTCCCAAGAGTAAAGTACCTTTATTTTTGACATTATCAAAAATTGTTATTAAAAAAAGTTGATCAGAACTAAAAACCACGTCTAAATATGCAATAACACGCATTAAATTAATTAAATAATTAAAAAAATAAATAATTAATAATAAATTAATAAAATAATTTTTCAACATAAATGCGTATGATTGCATATTTAGACGTGGTTTTTAGTTCTGATCAACTTTTTTTAATAACAATTTTTGATAATGTCAAAAATAAAGGTACTTTACTCTTGGGAAAAATTTACATTCTTGGGAAAAATTCACATTTTTTGACAAACCTCGTATATGACTGGAAAATTTCGATATTTGATGGTTGCATTTTAGGTTTTAGACCATGCAGAGCTTTTTATGAAAAATAACTTTTTTTCGTAAAATGAATAATAAAAAAGTTTTCCATATGATGCAAACTTACGGAGACATACTGTATATATATCTAATATTATTTTATCAAAAACTTATATAAGACATTAAAATAACAAAACCTTGTTACAAAAGTTACCTACTTTTATTTCTACAGAGTTGGGTTATCATTTATCAATCCAAGGTTTTATTTAACATAATACATAAATTCAACTTTTAATTATATTAGATATAATTTATTGTATTGCAACACGTGCATTTTCGTTGACTTTGAGCGAACCCATTAAAATCCAGTCTATTGTAGTAAATAAAGCATGGTAGGGAAATTTGTAAACTGATGTTATTTTTATAGGCACTAGGTAATTTTCCCCATATTTTTAGAAGTTCATAGGAAGTTGTATGTTTTATTAAATATTTTCAAAGCTGACATTTTTTAATTCATCACTGGAAAGGTCGCCTAAATTTTTCTCTCTACATGTGTCAATATAATAACCACAGAAGGACAGCAATAATTATTTCCTTACATCGTGATAGAATAAGTTTAGGAATTGATGGTTGATGTTCTGATTTTTGGGGTTCCTCTATTTTAAGTTTCTTTGTTGGTATCTTACATAATTGCATGTTATTCTTCCTTTTAATATGGTATGATCTATTAGGACAAGATTCCTTCTTATGTCTATACACGTTTGATTGATGACTGAATGTTTTATTGCAATCGTCACATAATTGCATGTTATTCTTCCTTTTAATATGGGGTGATCTATTAGGACAAGATTCCTTCTTATGTCTATACACGTTTGATTGATGGCTGAATGTTTTATTGCAATCGCTGCACTGATACATCTTGTGTAACTGGTCTTAACAATACTGTACGAAAATTACTATTAACTATTATTTTTTAAACTGAACAACGACTGCTTTTTACAACAACAAAGTGGGGTGTGGTGTTGGGGGGAGTGTTGTACTGGTAGGTTTGGGTGTGTTGGAAGGAGGATTGCAATTTACCCATCGGTTTGGGTGTGGTGGTGGGGGTGTCTGCGATCCAAATCGTTTTATATATGTGGGGGGATTCGGTGAACGGTGAAGTATGGAGAGGAGTGGGGGGAGGAGTGGGGGTAGGAGTGGGGGTAGGAGTGGGGGTAGGAGTGGGGGTAGGAGTGGGGGTAGGAGTGGGGGTAGGAGTGGGGGTAGGAGTGGGGGGTGGGAGTGGGGGAGGAGTGGGGGTTGGAGTGGTGGTAGGAGTGGGGGGAGGAGTGGGGAGAGGAGTGGGGAGAGGAGTGGGGAGAGGCGTAGGGGGAGGAGTGGGGGGTAGGAGTGGGGGGTAGGAGTGGGGGGAGTGTTGTATTGGTAGGTTTGGGTGTGGTGGAAGGAGGATTGCAATTTACCCATCGGTTTGGGTGTGGTGGTGGGGGTGTCTGCGATCCAAATCCATGGATGGTCTAGAAACGCTTACTATTCCCTACTCTTTGTGTTTGCGATGTTGTGTTGTTTGTGCCCAGCTGAGATCCTTGTGTGCACACGCATTTCCGCACTTTGGACCCCGCTGTTAAAGGGAGACAATCAAAAGCGCTGGTCTGAACAGCTTTATGTAATTTGTTACTAACTAAGAACTTACTTATGTTGGTGTAGGTGTGTGTATTGGTGCAGTGTTGTGTGTAGTAAGTGCTTGTGTGGAAGGACATTTTTTTTGGTAGGCATTTTTTATTTTTTGTTTACTAACTACGTAGTCACTTGAATACTACGTGAACTACACTCACTACCATTTTCTTTCTTCTTGCCTTCTTACGAATTTCTTCTACCTCAGCTATTATAATATTTTTTCGCAAATCGGGTTTTATTTAGTTATAGAAAATAACTATTTTATATCCTAATCGGATTATTGGTCGCTTTTCGGGTTTTAATTATGAAAAATTACTATTTATTAAAAGTAATTAGGTTTTTGGCGCTGGATTGGTTGTTTTTTACCATGCACACACAGAGAATAAAAATCATTTAAAAATATATCTACAAAGTTAAGTTTAAACACTACTTTACATAGGTATGCCGCTTGAAAAAAGAACCAAATTTCAGAAACAAAGCATTTTAATAAATACCTACATACCTAAGTACCTACTTACGTTCTTTTCTTAACATTTTTTATATAATAGTGCTATTATTCGCTCTTTTTTACCTGCAAAATGGTCTAAAATTTTTTCCTAAAATGAGTTGTCTAGTTTTAAACGTTTAATAAATTCTTTTTCTATGGATATTATACTAACATTGCACATTATTATAAGCGATCTTGACTCAAGGTGTTCCGTAAACAAGTTTTTATTCTCTTAGGGGTCGAAAATAATCTTTCAACTGATGCTGAAATAACAGGTATAGTAACAATCAAACAAAGCAGCTCATAAGTTTGTGGTAAAACTTGCTGTAGGTCATTATCAAACATGTATTTTATTGTATCAGCGTGATTCTCAAATTGACCTAACATATCCTTGTCTGAGTTGCAACACGATTTTTTCCCCTAAAGGGTACGGCGGGTCCTCTATTGTGATACCGATTCGGTCATATTTTCACACAAAGAGGGTGAAATAGAGCCTCTACCCGGTAGTTTTATTGGTGATATGACCGATGAGTTGAAAGCCTACGGCCCTGGTAGTTATATTATCGAATTTGCTTGTGGGGGTCCAAAAAATTACGCCTACAAATTATTTTCTACTGAGGAGCAGGTGGAGAAAATAGTTTGTAAGGTAAACGGGACACGCCCTTGTTATCAGGCATCCTTACTAATTAATTTTGAAACCATTAGCGACATGATAATTACAAATATAGACAACGACTCAATTAAAATTATCTCGTCAAACATCAGACGAACAGACACGCACAACCTGGTTACTAGAAAAGAATCTAAAGGTTATAGAGTTGTTTCGACTAAGCGTAAATTCACCCATTACGGCTCGGTTCCATACGGGTTTAAAAAACCTAAACCGTAATTGTCTATAGATAAAAATAACACTTTGACTTTTTTTAGTAACCATGACTGTTGTTATATTATGTTTTTAACAGGGGTTATATATTTTATTTGTTCTCTGTAAAATTTTTAATTTTTTTTAATGATGGGGTGTTTATATAAAATTTTTGTGTTTAGCTCTTTTCTCGTGGGTTAATCTAGTCTAGAATTTTTGCAAAAACGGCATGTATTTGAAGTTACCCTGTATTCTTAATAAGAAATAGAATCATCCACTGATTTATTAAAATATGATTTTTATACACTACTTCCAGCTTTTTTACGAATTATATTGATCTGCTTTAAATATCTATATAATTTTTGCCTGGATATTCAATACTTTACTCTAAAAATTTATTGATCTAGCCTCGTATCTGTGGGTATACTGAACAATATTTATACCTACAACTTTATTATTATTTGAACATGAGCTGTAAATTTTCAGTTCAATTAAAAATAAAAAACATTCTTAGCCCCTAAGTAACTGCTTCTATCATCATACAGAAAAACTATTTCTTTGCTGGAGGTTCATCAGTTTTCTCTTCAGTGGTATCCTGTTTTCATTAGTGATTGTGCTTGTACACTACTCGCAAAGTGTGTGGGCTCATGCACTTCTAGGACAGTCGGTCTGGAGGTTTATACGCCTAAACCGCAGGAACACAGTGAGTTTAGTTGGTAGGCAACCCCATCAGGGTTGAATCCGACACTCCTCTGCTAGTATCTCGCAGGGGTTAGCCTTTAGAAGATTCTCATCGGAAAAAAAAGGACAAAGGGTGTTAAAACTTAGGTTTTCTTCTTCTATCTGCATAAAACTTTAAGCTAATAAACCTAGTAAGATCTTCTCGGTACTTTATGGTTATTAAAAAACACGTTTCTGAAAAAAACATGCGGGTACATTTTTCACCATTGGTTTTATTTACCAATTTATATCCCTCTTCAAATCGCTTGCGTGTCATCGAGATCTTGATCTGTTGTTTTGTGCTTGTGGTCATGATGTGTAGATCGAATTAGTTTTTGTGATATAGATTTTTCGGCGAATGTTTCCAAGCAGATGACGTAATCTTCGAAAGTAATTTTATTTTTTATGACAGATTTCTTAACCCCCTTAATCTTTTCTGTTATCCCCAGGTTTAACATATAATATTATTTTAGTTAAAAAGTTTTTCCAAGAGTTTTTTGTGAATCAAATAATAAATCGTTAAATTTAATATCGATAGTCTGCTTTAAATATTAATCACATAGTTTTTATTTAAATTACCTTCAACTTTACGCTGGTCATATTGAGTCATGCTGGTATACGGTTATTTTATAGTGTTGAAAGCCCAGGTAGTCCCCAATATATCACCCTTGTCCAGATACGACAACCTCAGACACAGCTCGTTGGGCTGTTTTTCCTCGTATTTTTCCAGTCCTCATCTTAAAATAGGTCACTACTTGCAAAATACCATCCCGACAGCTAAGACCCGAGGCAAGCACAGGTTAGCCTTATTTTTTTATAGTTACTATACCCCTTCTCCTGCCACACACCTCCTCAAAGCTGTTGTATTTCTTTTCTCTTCCCCGACCGATTGGTAATCGTACACTTGTTACTTTTAAACAAAAGGACTCTTTGTAAGTCCTGACGAGTTAGACTGATATATTCCCTGAATCAGGTCCAAACATCTTCATAATTTATGTCTTTTGCCGGTTTGAATCGCAACCACCCATCACCGCGGGCAAAGTCCTTTAAGTAAAATCTCCACTTGTTCCAGCGGTTGAAGGCCTTCGGTAGCTTTTTAAACCACCTTAATTTTTGACACACCCGTACTGGTTTTGTTAGGGGTTGTTCTCAGGCTTTATTCCTAAACCTTCTTTAAATCTACAACTTTTAAACGAGTTTTTTCGTAAAAGGTAATGCTTTGAATTTTGCAACAGAACTTTATATACCCGCTGTTTTCCGAGGTAGTCGGGAGTATAGAGTACCTTAGTTGCATACATTTTGGATCTCAACCCTATAAAATGCGTCATGATGCGCCCATTATTTTCGTCTTTCACCAACCCTAAAACCTTTTTCTTTACTCGTGGGATATCATATACGTTATTTTCTGGGTAGTCGGAAGTGTCAAAATATTCACGACAATCATTTTTTATTGCCTTATACACATTATGATTTCTAATTTCATATACGACACTATCAGTGTCAGTGTATAGAATTTTGCCGTTATTACCAAAAGTTTTGTGCATATAATTATAGTGAATATCGTATATAGTGGTCTTGGCCAGGCCCAAAATACACATACCTGCGTAAATAGGCTTATTATATACCACTTTTTGTTTCTTCATCTGAATTGCTACCAGGTTCTCGTTAAAATGGTGCGGTCTTTAAAATGAGGTTTCGCGATTAACGCTCCGGCTCCCAATCTTCTACCAATATTTTCCCAATGGGATACAGGTTTTACATCTACCCGCTTCTCCACGTTCTTCATGGTTTTCCAGAACGTTGCATTGTTCATCAGTTTAAAAAGCCTTTTTCGTGATTTTTTAGAATATTTCTGCCCTTAATAGTACTGAGTAGGTAAATTGGCATACAATATATTACTCCATTAACGCTGACTTATAAAATAGGCCTTGCCGCAATTCTTTTTGGGTTATATAACTTATACCCTCCATAATTCTCCAAAATAGTATTATATTTGTTTAATTATATAAGCGTTATTGGGATGGTTCTGATCTGGACTCCTCAGTTCTTTCTGATGATATGTCTGATCCCAGTTTACTAGAGGGAGTTAGCTCCGAACTGTAGTAGGGGTCTACTCTTAACCTCTGGTAGAACGGTTCAGTCTCAATAGGAATAGTCAGGACATTCCATACCTGTAAAGACCAGCTCTTTTTTATCATATATTATTTTAAACACAATCATGTATTTTCTAAACAATAACTTAAGCCGCACGAATATCGTTTTTTTTCAATATCGAATCCAAATCTGTCAAAAAATTCTTGTTGAACATGACACGAACTGTCAAAATTAATACGTCGGATTTTACATAAATGTCTGAATATTCGCCTAAAGTATTACATTTAAATAAATTCCACACCTTCCAAGCACGCTTGTAATCATCGTCGGTGTTGTCTTCTTTTTTAAGTTGGTTATAAAAGTCTTTATGTGATGAAAACTTGTTTTCGTTTAATTTTGCAAATGAATCCACGTAATTGTAAGGGAAGACACCCTTCTGTCGAATAAGTTCAAATTTTTCCTGTTCGGCGAGATATTTTCGTACTGTTTTACATTGTTCTGGTTTTAAATTTTGACTTAATTTATCTAGACTACTGACCATGAATCTAAAACTATCTAAAAACAGCAATTTCAAAAATACCTGTCGTTGTTTCCTTTCCTTGATTTCGACGTTATCCACCAAGACGTGTTTAGTAAAGGAAATATATTTTTCCTTGTTTTGAGGGATAACATCCAGACAGTAGCGTTATTGAATCGCTCATTTTCCTCAGGCGTTAATGGCTCCATAGGTATATCACTTAAAAATACTGTTTCAACGTCAGTGGCAAAACCATGAAGCTCCTTGACCAACCACTGCATACAGTCTTAACATGTATGTGATTTATAGAATGAGAGTGAATCGTCATAATTACATTTAACATAAAAACCGACGCTTAAGGAACATGTTTTTGATATTTTTGTGTATTTTTACTGGTGTCCTCATCTTCGTCTTCTAGTTTAACAGTTACCTTCTTATCTTCGGTGGTAAAAGGGTTTCTCACAAATATGGCAGATGGTTGCTTCTCGACGCATATTCTCTTGTTCCGCGAAAATATTTTAATATTAGACTAAAAACTCTTCGATACATATTTATTTTTTCTCCTCCGCGTTGCATTTTTCTGCCAACCCGAGGTCTCCTACTTTATTTGTAGAAACCGGTTCATCATTTCTACAAATAATCCACCCTCTTTAGTTTGACCATCATACTTGGAGTCGAACGATTTAATTTCTTGTTCTTTTGTTGAACCCAACATATTATTTGTAGAGACCGGTTCATATTTCCAAATTTCAAGCATGTCCAGAAATTTGGGTCGTACATTTCCGCGTCACTTTTGAGACTAAGTCTTTGCAGTCATCACCAACGAAAACTTCTGGGTGTCCGATTGGAAATTTGCCGTATTTACAAACCCAAGGATAGAGGGAACAAACATTGACGTATTTGATTTTTTTATTGTAATATTGTTACCATTGTCATAGACGTTTCAAACCCATAGACTCTGATAGAAATATTATTAAGTCGTTCAAATTTAGATATGCTGCTAAGTTTAATCGGAAATTCCATACCTCCAAAGTCCAGCTCGTTCTCCTTGGCAGAATTATACTCCCCAAACGTTGTCCATGCGGTCACCGAAAAAGCATCCCTAGGGTTTAAAGGGGTTGAAGTCATTAAGGGATGCATTTTAGTGTATGTTTCAATTCCGGGGTTTATTTTAACATTTTTCTAAATTCACATTCCCACATTTCTTTTACTACATAGCCAAGGTCTTTTAATTTCAGTATTTTTGCCTGTGTTGCCTCGTACCGTAAATTTAGGGTTGCTGTGGGGTCCTCCAAAAGCGGATAATTTCTTGCAAACGTGTAGCAGTTAACACAACCATGATAATAGCACCCCCGAAACTCCATTACCTCATTGGTGTCAGGGGAATATCCGTCAACCTTAACGCCGTGTAGAGCGACTTCCTGTCCTTTAGCATGTAAAATATTAATCTGCCTCTGGTTTTCTTAAATTCATTAATCTTGGGCCAGCCGCTCATATATTCATATGGAAACACTCCTTTTTCTGTAAAGTAGCGAATATATTTCCTCTGGCAAGTTCTTAAATTCTGATGTAAGTAAAGGATATGTATCTAGGTATGATGCCAATTTATTTAATCCAGAAGCTAAAAATCTATAGCTGTCAATAAATTTAAATTTAACCAAATTATCCTTGATATGTTTAGTAAACGATATGTATTTCTCTTAATTTACGGGCAGAATGTCAATCTGCCCGTCTACCTTAGCCAACTCTTGAGCAATAACATCATTACATATCGAGTATTAAAATACTTAGCCTCAGTCGACTCGCTTGCCTGCAGGAGAAAGCGTCCGAAAAGTTCCATGTTAATTTTTATTTTGTGATCCGTAATTAAAGCCTTTGATAGCAAACAAGCAACTTTATTCCTCAACGTTTCTACATTACACCTACGATTAAAAATAGATTATACAGGTATATCCTTAAACATGAAATTTTTATAAACTATTACTCTGGGGTTATGTTTTTCAACCACGAGACGAGACGGCATTTCATACCCAGTCTATAGGCCCCTAGCCTACAGCATCTTCTAGGGTCTGATTAATGTTTAAAACGAGACACTTCCTACTTTCTGCAAACATAGTGTTTAACGGGTTTACCCCTGCAGCATCACCATCCTATCCGAGAGAGTTTATGTCTATTTTTTGGGTTACGATAGTAGGGGTACGTCAAAAATGATGGTTTATTCGATTCAAAACAGTGAATCAAAAATATCCTCCTGAGGTGAGTAATAGAAGGTACATTTTTAATATATCAGCCTTATTTCAGTTGGTTAAAAATTATTGATTTCACCTAAACATTTGACACATTACCTGCCAAAAAGTCTACAAAAACACACTACCATTAAGAAGGTCTATTTTAAAAAGTTTTTAGATAACTAATTTGCTTTTTCCTTTTTAGGTTTACCATGAGCCACTTCATTTGGGACAATGACCTTTTAAGGTCAATCAGCGTTATTCTGTTTTTAACATAAGTTATCAGTTGGTTTTTGTTTGAAATTTCTTTTTTTTCATTAAAAAAATGAATGGGGCAGAAAAAGGGAGGGGAGTCCACGTCTAGTGCCCTGGAGCGATTGTTTTTAATCAATATTAGATATTACGGTTATGAATTTTTTGGTGTCGACTTTAATAAACTATTATTTCAAAAATAATCAATATTGAATAAAAAATAATTTACTAACACCTCCCTTATGTACTACTGTTACGGGCCTGTCAAATTGTTCTAAGTTACCAGTTCAATAACCAGTTCTAGAAGCTTAAGTTTTAATCTTATGCTTGCCATCTTACTCCTGTTACGTATGAGGCCCTGATGAAGTATTCGATTCAGTATTTAACTATTTAAACACAACATCAACACGACACCGACACAACAGCAACACGACGTCGACACGTCACATATAAAATACATACACGACGTTTAGAGTTCAAAGCCGTTTAAGATAAGATTGAGATAGTAGACATATTAATATAAGTTGTAGTATTTACCAAATATATACTTGTTCTATAGCTGGTCTTTCGTTGGACTATAGTTATTACTGTATAATAGATTTCAAAATAATGCCTTTATATTACAAGAGAAAAAAAAAATATTACAGATTATTTTACCTACAGAAACTTAACTCTATTTGTTGAGGTAGCATGGCGCAGTCTAGCTTTAGTAGCTACTCTACTGAACCATACCACAACAAGCAAACCTAATAAAATAAGTTTTTTAAATAACATCCAATGAAAAATTTATAAAGAAGCATAACAGTAATAATTTTTAAAAAATGTAAATTAGTATTATTTAAATAAAAGAACTATAATAATTGACAGCCTGTCAACAAGCAATGGGAAAATTAAAACTCGAAAATTCAACATATTGTATCGTATTAACGTAAAATAGGGTAAACCATTTCCCAAAGGATATATATATATATATATATATATATATATATATACAGACTACAAACAATGTTGCGTCCATGCATTTGCTCTCTACCATATCTTGCTGCGTCCTGGATGATATGACGGCCGTATACCGGACGCAGTATTGTTATCCTGTGTTATTTTGCTCCCGGGTCAACATAGGTGATATTTAAAAATAGCACAATAAAGCATTATTTCTCATCTTACTTTTGGTATCAAAATAAACTAAATTACGTGCATTACTTATGATTTATTAAATTTCAAAAAAAAAAAAATTGGACGCAGTATTATGCGTATTGTAACTGTAAATGTATATTTTTAGTTCACGTAAACTGAATATAGAGGGGCGTTCATCTTTGTACGAAAAATGTATATAAATATATATTGGTCGGAAAGTACAATGCTGCGTCCACAGATGTGACAACAATGTAACCTTTGTTATAATAGGTATTAAATTTGATTTCAAATAATATTAGTATGTTTTTGGCATTCAGCGTAAAAGGGTGCTTCAGTGAAATTATTATGTATTGTGCAAGAACAGATAAAATAATGTCATTACTTAAGCAGGTAAGTAAATTTATTCTCAATTCAATTAAATAGATTTCCTCTTATTATACGGGGTTGAAATTTTACATGGGGATTCAGTTCCGATAACAATGCATTTTTATGATAAAAAAATCGAATAAACCCGAACAAACCCGACCTCTTTTCTCTTATCCTACGGGGCTGACAGTTTACATGAGAATTCAGTCTGATGACAATGCATTTTTATGATAAAAAAAAACGAATAAACCCGAACAAAGCCACTTATTCCTCTTATCCTACGGGGTTGAAATTTTACATGGGGATTTAGTTCCGATGAAAATGCATTTTTATGATAAAAAAATCGAATAAACCCGAACAAACCCGACCTCCTTTCTCTTATCCTACGGGGCTGATATTTTACATGAGAATTCAGTCTGATGATAATGCATTTTTATGTTAAAAAAAAAAACGAATAAACCCGAACAAAGCCGAACTCATTCATCTTATCCTACGGGGTTGAAATTTTACATGGGGATTCAGTTCCAATAACAATGCATTTTTATAATAAAAAAACGAATAAATCCGAACAAACCCGAACCCCTTCCTCTTATTCTACGGGGTTAATGTTCGCATGGGGATTCACTTCCGATGAGAATGCATTTTTATGATAAAAAGAAACCGAACAAACCCGAACTCCTTCCTCTTATCCTACGGGGTTGAAATTTTACATGGTGATTCAGTTCCGATGACAATGCATTTTTATGGTAAAAAAACTGAACAAACCCGAATAATGACTCATTAATTCAAATGGACATACTAAGAAAAATACCCATCGAAAGCTAAAAAATAAATAAATACCCTTATATTTAAAAAAAGCTTTTATTTGGACATTATAAAATTTAATAATATAAAAGCTTGTTGTGACCATAAATCTTGACACAGGTAATTTTTAATTTAGTTTATAAGAAATGAATAGATATACAGTGGGTTGCACAAAGAAAGATTGTTCTCGGTTATCTTAACCGCGTATTAAAAAGACAAAATTTAATTAGAGGCTGGCAAGGCCTACTGCGTGTTTGCGCAAAGTTGCCTTAGATTTTGCCAAAGATAGCCGCTGTCAGTGCTCAGTTATTGTCAAATATAAGGTTGTTTCGCACAAATACGAAGTTGGCCTTGCCACCCTCTGATTAAATTTTATCTTTTTAATACGCGGTTAAACTAATTAAAAACTATGTTTCTTTATGCAACCCTCTGTTAGTTTCGCGACAAGATTTTATATCATAAAATTTGGATAATGTTACTAAAAGATGGGATTGATTTACTTCAAAGTTAATTTTCCTCTTTTTAGTACATTCAAATAAAAGCTTTCCATAAATTTATTTTAAATTAATATTTTTAGGAAAAAAATTATGTCCCTAAAATTTTTAAAAACCGGATGTGTAACGCAGCTCTGTCACCGGAGCGTAAGTCGGTTGACCCCGAAAAGAATAGTGAAATTGCTGAAGTTAAGGTAAGTTTAAATGTACTGCATGTAATAAGTACCTAATATTTACGTATTATCCGCTAGTTTCTATTTGTTATATTTATATTGGGTATGTTACACCACCTCATAAGAAAAAATACTCTTTTTTTAAAAAAATAAATTTACCAACCTCATACGATTTATGCATATTTAAATTATATTAAAAATCTAATTGAAATGAAATATAAAATTATCTATTAAAACCTGCTAATAATAATTATTCTAGATTCAAGACCAAAATGAAGCAGTGAATGTCAATGAAGAGTATGCTTCGGATGAATCAAGTCCTGCCCCCAGTTGTGAATTATCCGATATTAAGGTAGCCTCTTTCAGTATTATTCAAATCTCTTGTCAGAAAGGAATATCTTAAGACAAAAAAAATCGTTAAAATATGCTGGGGAATGGCGTAAATTAGTTATCTTGAAAAGTAACCTAGATGAAAGGTAAGGGTGAATGAAAAACACAACCGTCAAATTTTGAGGTTATTATTTAAAAAAAATAATTAAATTATGGTTATTATGGCATCATTAAATGGTTTTTTGATCGAAAGTTACCTAGAAATAGTATAAATATTAATGACCAGTGAACTTAGTTAACACGGGACGTAATGACAATGACAGTAATATAGTTTTCTTAATAATAAAAATTTCTAAACTCGAAAGTACTATTTTTCATTCCCCTTTTACCTAGGTTACCTTTCAAGAGTAAAAAGTTGAAACATATTTAAGAAGGTTTTTTTTTATTTTACGATATGTACTTAAACATTATTTTTATTCTTAGCTCTCTACCCCCTCCAGTGAAGACACAGAAAGGCAATGTAGAAAACGCATAAAACGAAAAACCAAAAGGGTGGTAAGTAGATTTCATTAAAATACGTTAAAATTACATTATTTTAGTTCATATGATCCCTCGTAAGACAGTAAAGAATAAAAGGAGATTGTTTGGATTATTACTATCATTATAAAATTAGATATTTATTATCCACTTCATTAATTTTAATTTATTTAGGAAAATATTTTTTTGTTTTATAAGGGAGATGATCCGATAGTTTCCGTTTTTAAGTCTCAACTGAGACCGTATAATATATTTTACTTACATTTATTTATGTAAAAATTGATTTTTCAGCAGATATCATCTACATTATTTGAAGCATCAGAGGAAAATAAGGTAAGTTAAATTTCTCTTGCACTTGCTGCTTGTTTAAGGCATCAATTAGAGATGATGTTCAGAGGCTGTGAGTCATTTGTGTGTAAGTTATCCTAGAAAAAAATGGTAATTTTCTATAGTTACGACTAGAAATATCACTCATCACATGACGTGACAGTCTCTGCATATCATATCTTTAGTTTTTTTTTATATATATGTGATCAAGGTATATTAATCCATCTTTTTATTATTTGATTATTTACTTTTAGGCATATTCACCTTTTGACGATTCAGATAAGGATCCAACGTTTAGTCCATCACAATGTGTTAGTAAATTTTAAATACTTTTTCTAGATTAAGGTTATATCTTAAAGTTTATCTATTGCCTAATATGCTCGGTACATTTTAATTCAGTTTTTTTTCCACCACAGTTTTTAACTTTGATAAAAATTTAAAATTCAGCCAATGTCACTATTAGCAGCTCTAATTCATCGGGAAAATAAAATAAAGATTTGTTTATTTTCGAACATTCACGAAAATTTTTTTCAAGTGTCTTACTCGATTAGTAATTTTTTCGCTTATCGTAGATAAAAAAAGCTGATTAGTAATTTTTTTGCAAAGAAACTGAATTTGGGATGAAAAAAGGGTCTCGTTTGACAAATGTCACATCTAACTCGTATTACTACGCTTTAAAGTGTTTACATCGGCAACACCACCGAATATGCAAAGAGAAAATATGCACTTTAATTGAGAGTTATTGATAGTTGTTGGTATTAAAAAACAATGGATTGCGTTTTATTTGTCAGGCCTGAAGAGCCAATATGTCTTTCCACCTCAAATTCGCCAAAAACACTTAAAGGTTTACAATATAGTTTGAAGGTTGAAGACAATGATGTTTCTTGAACGGCAGTAGAGTTTTGGACTTGAATTATCTTATCTACGTTTCAACTGGCGATACTTACCAGTTGAAACGTTGCGATTCAAAACAAATAATGACAAATCAAGTCCAAAACTCTACTGCCATACAGCATAGTTGTTTTTTATTCCGTTAGTAAAATCTGATCTTTTGCAGGTTACTAAAAGAAAACGTCGTTTCTTTGGGTCTTCTTCTAACTCTTCACATTCGTCCCGTCGAAGTTCTTCAATTTACTCTAATCGGTCTTCATATGAATTTTCCAAGAAACCGAAGTTTATAGAAAAAGAATCAGATTCTTTTGCCCCAGATCCCAATAATAAATCTGATTTTTCAACGGAACCGAACTTTAGGGAAACAAAAACAGATTGTTTTACTGGTAAAAGCGAAAATAGATCTAGAGCTTCAAAAAAATCAGCTATAGATTATATGGAGAAAGACAGAGATTGTCTTACTGCAGAGAATAACAAAAAATCTGATTTTTTACAGCCATCAGATACCAGTTTTAAAGATACAGATTGTTCTATAGCAGAAAATAAAAATAAAAGAAGAAATCATAGAAAACCTGATTTTTGCTACTTTTGTGAAGAAGAAGTTCAGAACTTTGCAAGACACATCATACGAAATCACTCACTGGAACTCGAGGTTAAAAGAATTATGTGCTTAGAGCCTAAATTAAAAGAACGACGAATACTAATTGATCGGCTTAGAAAGAAAGGAAATTATATAAAAAATGTTAACGGGTATTACAAGCCCGTCAGATCACCTCAAATTAACAAAAAAAACACATTACCTTGTTCAATGTGTCATGGGTTTTATTCTTCCAAATTATTATATCGTCACAGAAAACGGTGTTCTGGAGATAATATAGGACGCAGTGGAAAAGCGGATGGTCAAAGTTCCTTGGCATCTATTTTTAATAAAAAAGTCGATTCTCAATTAAAAGAACAAGTATTCCCACGAATGAGAGCGGACAAAATTAGTTTGGAAGCAAAGAAAGATTCGCTGATTTGCGCCTTTGGTGCGCGATATTTAAAAACGCACAGAGAAAAACATTTTATATGGGTTACTTCAAGAAAGATGAGAGAACTATCGAGGCTTTTAATCCTCATTAAAGAGAAAGAGCCATCTATTGGCAATCTCTTTGAGGCATTAAAGCCTCAATATTTCAATCTTTTTGTTGAAGCAACAAAACAAGTGGCAAACTATGATAAAACTAAGGATATGTATAATGCACCTACTTATGCAATGAATATATCTACTTCAATAAAACAGTGTTGTGAGATAGCTCTTACGCTTTTCTTGACAAGACAAGTTGTTTCGTCAGTTTCAACGGCGGAAGTAGAGGCCAATCTTAAAAATATGATAAATTTGTTCACTTCAAACTGGAAATTTGAGATCTCCAGTCAGGCCGGTAATGATCTTTATGTTAAAAAGTGGAATAAAGTAACAATCGTCCCTCTTGCTGATGATCTTAAAAAATTAAAGGATCATTTAATAGAAAGAGCTAAATCTGCCATTGACATTTTAAATGTGGATAATCATAATAAGGATGCATTCATAACCTTGTTAGAAACAATATATTGCAGAGTAATATTGCTTAACAGAAAAAGACCTGGGGAGCTTGAACGAATCGCAGTGCATATTTATACAGGATGCCAAGAAAAAAGTCAGTATGACGAATATGATTCGCTTGTTTCTTCAACAGAGAAACTTCTTTTACAGTTCTTTAAAAGGGTAGTGATTAGGGGTAAAAGGGGGCGAGGAGTTCCTGTTTTGTTCAGTAGTGATGTACAAGAACATATCAATATCCTCTTGAAAGTACGGTCTTATTTTGTAACTGAAAACAACCCATATTTATTTGGAAAACCTGGTTTAAATACTCCAATTACAGGATATAAAGTGTTGGAAAAATATGCCCATTCTAGTGGAGCCAAAAACCCTTCATCTATAACTTGTACTAAGCTCAGAAAGCATTTGGCGACACTATCCCAACTTTTCTCTTTGAAAGAAACTGAGATAGACCAACTTGCAACCTTTATGGGCCACACAATTGGAGTCCATAAAAATTCATATCGACTTCCCGATGATATTCATCAAGTTGCCAAAATTTCTAAATTATTAGTTATACTTGAAGGTGGTAATTTAAATCAATTTAAAGGACAAACACTCGATGAAATAAATATCAACCTAGATAACGATCTTTTAAATGAAGAGGGTGATGATGCAGCCGAACATAGTGATAGCGAAGGTTTGAACCAAAATATTGAACTTAGTTACAATGATATCGAAGAAAACGAAACGAGTATTTCAGAACCTTTAGCTATAAAGAGGGGGAAGAAAAGAACTTTGGTACCTTGGACAAAACAACAAAAAAGGATTGTAACAAAATATTTTTCTGAACATATAAAACAAAAGAGGCCGCCAAAAAGAAACGAATGTGATGAATTATATAAGAAATATCCAGAAGTTATGAAAAATAAAGAGTGGACCAAAATAAAAGTTTTCATTCAAAATATATATTCGAAAAGATAATTCATTTTTAAAGTTTCAAATGCTTATATATTTGTTTGTTGTTTAAAAAGATAAATACTTTTTAAATTTAAAATTGCTAATTTTTATCTCTGTTCAGAGAGTTTGTAGCCTGTTGTGTATTTGTCTGCATTTTATTTAAGTAAATAAAACCTTTGTCTTTTTTCATTAGGTATACCGGGTGATACTGAATTTTTTGCATAATTGTAGGAACATAAATTTAAAAGTTTTAGAAGTTAATAAGTGTGTGTAAATTTTCATTTTTCGGACAATTCAAACGTTCAAAACTACTTTCGGTTTAACCGGAAGTAAAATAAACTTCTAAATTTTAAATGGAAATCCGTAATTTTTATTCGATAATTATATGCTATAGAAAATTATCTTTTTAATAACATATTACACATTATAATTTATTTTGAAAATGGTAGCCTAGATTAACTTTCCCTTGTTTTCTAAAATGTCCGCGTCTTTGGTAAAACAAGGTAACGGTAAACTTTTAACCTACTTTATAAGATAAAACCAACTTGTTCGATATCGGTTAGGGCTCTTTAATTTACAACCTCCTTTAAAAATACAAAGCGAAACTTCTTGATTTTTTCAAACAACAACTTATCTTTGTATCATTATAATAAGAAATTCAGTTTTGTTTATTTTTTTAAGGCGGGTTATAAATAAAATAACCCTAACGGATACATTCTTCTGGAACAAGTTAATTTCATATTATAAAGTAGGTTGAAATAAAATATTTTAATGTTTCCATGACCTGCTCTTTACCAATTACACAGTTATGAGCTATTGGATATGGCAGCCTGTCTTAAAATAAAAGATAATATGTGATATGTAATGGAAAAGAAAATTTTCTATAGAATTTAAGCATCGAAAAAAAATGGCGGATTTCCAATTAAAATTCAAAGGTTGAGTTTACAAACCGTGGTTTTGGAGGTTTGATTGGCCAAAAATGGCAATTTACACAGTTATTAACTTATCCCTTAACCAAACTTTATTTATAAAATTAGGGTAAAAATTTCATTTGTCACCCGGTATATTATGTTTCTTGTAAATTTGTAAAACATTCTAGATTACAGAGTTTGTTGTTCAAATTTTGTTTGTATTTGTTCTTTGTCTTAAATAAATTATACGTTGTATTGAATAATTAACTATGTAGTTTATTTTGTTGTAATCTTGTTCCAACCTAACTTGAAAGATATTGTTCCAGACTGGGTTATTTTTATATAAAACAGTTACAGTTAAAAGGGCTTGACCTAGTACAGTTTTAAAGAAGAATAGTCAAGGGAAAATTTGCATAATGTAAGGATAAAAGTTTCTTAATTCAATAGCGAAAAGATACGTTGTCACCAAAATAACATTATAAAGCGCAAAAAATGAAAAACTTAATTCATTTAACAAGATGATATACTAACCAAGGTATTTATGTGAATGACGGACAGCAGTAAAACAAATACGAAAGCATTAGAGGTCATAAAACCAAAAATAAAAACCGTACGTACTTAACGAAATTAACAGGGTGTAGTTTGCAAAATATAAATTGCCAAATAGATTTATAATTTGTAAAATATTTTGTTAAAACTCCAAATATGTACAATTTTACTCAATATCTACTAAAAATATGCACTATCTACAATTCTAATCTACTCTCAGTACTATTTTTTTAAAGCTATTTTATCATTTATATTTGTTTTATATCTGTGTCTCCATTCATACCATGGAAGATTATTATTGTACCAGATTATTAAATGGATCTAGTTGTCTATTTGATTAAAGAAATAAGGCAAGCTATTTTTATTATATGAGTGTTTAGTATTAAAATATTTTCTCGTTGTAACATAAAGAACCTTATTAAAGAAGTATCAATTAAACTGACACATCTAAAATATTTAAATTCCTGTAAAAATACTTGAAATGAGAAAAGTTGTATTTTTCCCAAGTTTCTGCACAAAAATTAAAGTTAAATCATATCATTCTGTTTTTTATTTAATTATTTTATGTCATACCAGTACATTATTGTATTTTTATACCTTAGATACCATCTAAATAATGGATTACTTTATGCCCATGCAGGCATAAAGTACACATTATAGCCCGCGCGGGCATTAAGACGCAAAAAACAGTTTTCGATTAACTTATTCTTTATTAATAAAATAAATTATTTAACGAACTGGTATGACATAAAAGTTTGTATGTACCACGGTTACTAATAGATATATACCCTCGGGCGACTTACGAACCCTCGAGCCAGACGCCCTCGGCTTTGTAACAATGTCACTCTCGGGGCATAATTATCTAACTAGTACCCTTAATACATAAACAACTATTATATGTCACAACTGGCAAGTGAGGTAAGGATGTAGTTACAATGACATAATGTCATGTCGAATCCCAATATCAAAAAATGTAGTTATGGACGTTCCCAATAAAAATTCTCTATGTTCAATATAAGTAGATTTATGTGTTAGATTATTATAAAATTTTATTTAGTTATTTATTTATTTATTGAAACTATTATCACAAAAACTAAATTGAGAATTACCAAATATAACATCAAAATAATTAAAGAAATATTATAAAATAATAAAGTATAAATACTGTTATATTACTATTTTCTGAAAGCAGCATCAAATATAATACATTTTATAAAAGCGACAACAACGCCTTATGGCTTTACTGGATGTCCATGGTGCAGCATGGTTAGTAAAACAAGAAAAATATATTTCGGACGCAATAAAGTACATGACATGGAAAGACGCAGTATTGTACAAATATACATCTTCGCAACCGTTAAAGATAATTTAAATTTGAAACCAGATATGACACCGAGTTTTCTTTTTTACCGATATACTTGAATAAGATCTCGGCTAGGTACCGTATTTCTAGGAGACGCCATAAGGTCGCGTTATGGAAAGACGCAGTATTGTTAGCGTTCTGTATATATATATATATATATATATATATGTACCTACGAGGGGGATTAGACGGTATTTTATTGGCCTATCTGGGGTGATAGACGGTATCGCTCCTCTTAGACGGTATCGAGTTCTTCTTAGGCGGTATTCATCTTCATAGATGGTACATTTCAAATAGAGTGGAAAGGGAAATGTGACCGGACCATAAACCCCCTACTTTTAATGTCATTTATCTAACCTTAAATTGTTTTTTTAGAACTTGTTTTTTTACAATTTTGTGAAATGGAGAGTCAAGAGGATATTTTTGAAAGTATCGAATATGGTTTTCCAAGAAAAATTTATCAGAGAAAAAATCATTTTGTTGAGTTGGATGAACATACTTTTTTCAAACGTTTTCGTTTCACCAACAACACTGTTCTGCATCTTTTAACGTTAATTGGGGCCGAATTGGAGTTCAATAATGATCTTTAAGTATAATTCTAAACAAATAGTGGAACAATATGCCAGCAAAGTTTATTCGTCTAGAAACAATAGTGTGTGTCACATTAATCCAAGACTTGCTACGCTAAGATTTTATGCTAGTTCTGGACACCTGGCTAGCCTAGCAGATTTCATTGCAATGGATACATCAACAGCTTCCCGAATTGTTAGTAAAGTTTATTTGGCAATAGCAAGATTATATCCTCAATTTGTTAAGATGCCTACAGGTGCTGATGAAAATACACAAGCTTTTTAGGATTGCATATTTTCCTCGAATAATTGGACTTGTGGATGGAACCCACATTCGAAAACAGTCTGCAGGTAAACCAAATGACTACTCGTTTAGTTGTTAGAAGCACCTCATTGTTTTCAACAAGGTAACATAATCTTGGAAGTCACAATACCTTAATAATTTTGTAGGTGGTGAGGATGTTAAAGTGAACAGGAACGGAAAAGGATTTTAATAAATACGTATATAGATTTTGTGTGATTCAAATTTAAGGATTCTGTGTCTGGTTGCTAGGTGGCCAAGCTCTGTGCACGATTCAACTATTTTTAATAATAGTAGGCTGAAAGCTTGGTTTCAAGGCAATGAGTTTCCAAATTGTATTTTACTAGGTAAGTTATGATGCAAAAGTCTTTACACTGACAGCCATTTTAATTTTAACATCAATTTTTAGAAGAGAGCAGTAACATAATGAGGTCCTATTTCTTAACTCTATTGGTAAACCCCGTTAATATTTGGAAATGAGAGACTCTACAACCAGTCCTATATTTTGCGGTGCATTGGTGTGTAAAAGCGAAGATTCCCGGTTATTGCGTATGGGAAGAGAGTAAGGGAAGAAACAGGTCTTTATATTATTGTGGCTACTGCTGTATTATATAATTTCGCAAAGGAAGTGTTTGAAGATGAGCCTAACCTAAACACTTAGATGAGATTAACCTAAATTACCTTATAGAAATGGGTAATAATATAGCTGATGTACCTGACAGTAAATGTTAATGATAATGTCCCACCAAGTGTTTTTCGAAACAAATTAATAAATAACTATTTTTTTCAATTATTAATGTGGGTTTTTTATAATTTGTTAAGAATGTGCAGTTGTAAATGTTATTGATATGTTGGAAAATAAAAATTATTTTTCAAACAGAATAGTGTGTGATAGTTCTAAATAAAGCAAACTATGTTGTAGTAAAATAAAAATATAAATTTATTTTCATACAAAAATAATTACACTTTACACAGTTTTTCTAACTTTTTTTTCCACTTATGTTTGGACTTTGTAAGTATAGTTCTGATTTTAATTCTTTTTCCTCCCCTATTTGAGCGAGTTCTTTTTTCAATTTTTCTTTATGTAAATCTGCTATGTGTAAGTGTTTATCAAGTAATAAATTATATTTTTCTCTCAATTCTGATGATGTGAGTGACTTCACAGTAGTGGCAGGGCGATGAGGTAAAGCTTGTCCAATAGTTTTTTCTTGGGTGTACTTTCATCTGAAATATTTTGAAAATTGATTTCTCCTCTGCTGAAAATAATATATCGTTAGGTACTTTACTTTTATTTTCAAGAGATCTCTTTAGAGTTGGCGTAACCGGATTCTTTAGGTCTGCAGCTTTTTCCAGGTAGATATGGCGAAATCCTGTAACAATATTTATGATTAACAAGATTTACCTACTATATTAACTTACCATACTATAAAATACTAATTTTGTTTTAAAATAGTTACTTAAATCTTATCACCAATTTTAAGACATTTACTAGGGTACCTACCTATACCTGATCATTACACACAACAATTATTTCAGGTTCATAAATACTTTCTATGTCCTGCTCAACCCTGGAAGGAACTGAAATCTAAAAATATTGTTGAATTTAAAGAGGTGTATGGAGTCAATAATTTGAAAATTAAAAACCTGCCCTTATAAAAAAATAAAACCCCATTGCTTGAATTTGTACACCACTCTCTTTTTTTGGTAAAATCCAACATGCGCTCAGTGTCCAACATTCTTCTAAATTTTTGTTTATTTATAAGAATTCTCTTCTCACCAAACAAATCGCAAAATTTTAACTAACCTCACAAAAACCAACAAAACGAAACACGACTTTTTGGTTGGAATCAAATAGTCGAGAAGTTAGCGTTATAGCGTTTGTATTCTCTGTGCTAAAAACGCAACGTTGCCAAGTGAATTCTCTGATTAGCTTATCATGTTATATTGAAAGGGGCAAACCAAATTTGATTATTCTTTGTTCAAATTTAAATCGGTGATTAGTTAATCAATTCTTAAAAGAAAAACGGTTCAGGTGTTATTAGAAGAGAGCAAAGCATCCTGTCTGCCCTGAACGTTATGTGGATTCTCGTACCGAACTGCACTTCCCCGACAACATTAACTACCGGTTAATAACTATATATTTTTGAATTCGGAACAAAAAATAATTCAGTGGGTTTAATAAATATAAAGTATGTCAAGTAAACATGCAATGTCCAATGAACAACTATTTTGTATACATCTACATATCCATCTGAACATTATTATCGTAAACAAATGGATGTCCATTTCATGTCCTTTAAAATGAATATTATGCTGAACAAGAAACGGGTGTCCATAGATGTCCACACCCATATATCCCGTGGATACATAATATAAATCAACGAATATATAAATCGTAATCCAATGGATGTCCATTTCGTTTACTTTAAAATTAAGCAGTTCGTAGATAATTTGGCAATTATATTTTCTTTTCTGTTTTATACCGTTAGTTAATAAAAGAAAGAAACAGCAGTGTTTATTAATTTTGAGATGGTAAACGCCATAACAGCGGTATCGAAGGATTTCGTTCACCCGTTGTTAGTTAACAGTCGTTCTTTGTTCAACAGTAAAAGAATGACGAGGACGCGAACATCAACCTACGTTCATGTTACACGCAAAAATTGACGAAGGCAAGGCAAGTTTCTAAACTCAAAATTAAAATACAATATTATTAAACTGACTTTTAAACGCTTTTAGTCCTATTTCGATATTCTAGTTTTATATTATAAAAGAAAGACACAAATTTTTTCTCTGCTTCTTTTTCAAAAAAAATAAAACACCATCGAATTTATGTAATTGATTATTGATGAAATTTGAAACTTGTCCCGGTTCATCGTAAAAAAAAAGAACCTAACCTGTAAAGTAACTAGAACTACCGTTTTGCTTAGCGCAAAATGCAAAAAACAAAATAAGCTTGTTTTGTTTTTTCTTTATTTTTCTGTGTGTTTTTTGGCTTAGCGCTTGGCGCCATTCTCTATTTTCTAAAAGGACGCTTTTTTTCGTACTTCTATATTTAAGTATGGTATATTTTTGGTATAGTACCTACCTATATTATATTGGTATGCAAGAATATTTATATATTTCTTTTATATTCATATCTCTATTGATCAAGAAAAGTAGGTAATTTGATTCAAAGCCATTTATTTTCTTACACAATTATTTTTTTATCCATAATTCCAGGTTTCTTACAATAAATTTTCTTTATGTTTTAGAGAACAACAATGAGTACAACTTCGCACATTAGAAAAAAGGAACTTAATAAGTATTATAACAAGCTTAAAACCAGCCCTTCTATAGTCTGCTTCCTAACACAAACACTGTTTTTCAAACGTCGAATGTTAGAACTGCTTTAAATTCCCAACTGAATCTACATTCAGATAATCCAAAATCTTCCATAGAAGGTGGTTCTTTAGATCAGGACATTATAGTGTCAGATTCTAGCTTGGAAACAAGTTCATTGGATACTGTAAATAACTTCTTGGATATTGAAAACGAAAACCCAAGTGATAACCATAGTGACACTTCATCGACATGTAATTGTAATTCTATAAAAGATTCTGAGCCTTTGACTATAGAGCTAGCCCGTTGGTCTGTTAAACATAATATCACCCAAAATGCCTTATGAGACCTGCTCTCCATTTTATCGTGTAATTTTTCTAAACTACCAAAAGATGCATTAACTCTGTTAAAAACTCCTAAAAACACAGGTTTGCATGTAAAAAAATTTGGAACCAGGTCTTTATTATCATTTCGGTTTTGAAATCTGCCTTGAGCGATTGATTAGAATTGCAGAATTATTGCTGAGAAATAACCAAATATTAGAAATTTCTATTAAGGAGATGGCCTACCATTATGTAAATGTTCAGGTAGCCCAGCATTATGTGTCATTTACTTCTTAATAGAAATGCTGTTGACTGGTAAGTAGGTATATCAAAGTAAAGAGAAACCTTAACGTGCAAATGACTTTTTGGAAGTATTTGTCAATGAAGCTATACCTACCTACCTACCTATTTTACTAAATGGTTTTACTCATAATAAAAAAAAAATCTATTTAATAAAGATCAAAGCATTTATTTCTTATTTGTAACGTCCCAGCGAAATCATTTATCAAGTATACAAAAGGACCTACATGTTCAAAATGTCACATTGTGACAAATATTTCGGTGTTTATCTTAAAAAAAATGCAAGCTCTGAAAGTGACTACGATAAGAGCATTTTTCTTAATACACCACCCGTTCCAGTATTGAAAGAAAATGCCAAAGGAAATGATTAGGTATAGTGTGTTTTGTTAATCTATGGGATTTGTATAAATATTTCTTAAATGTATTTATTACTGAAACATTCTTTTAGTTATGTCAACAGGAGAATTATCCCCACAACTTGACCAGATTTCAAATCAAAAAGTGAATAACACATTAATGGACAGCTCATCATCAGCATTATTAGTCAATGGTATGCATCCCAATTTAATACTTACCTACTTGTGGCCTCTTACACTACCAATCCAGGCTACGTTACTTTTGTATTTTGTCAAGTTTTAAACCTAATATGTAGTGTAAAATTATTGTTACGTATAAAAAAAAGTTATGAAATTCTAGGTCTATTTACTTTAGATATATTTTATAAAACGAATAGTAGTGTTACACACACAAGCCACTATGGCATATTCTGCACTCAAATTATTGTTGACTGTTAAAATAAGACAGATGTATATACTTATGTAAAAATCTGATAATTTAAATAAATTGAGCACCAACTACAAAAACTGGGACAAAATACAACTTCAAGGTAACACTAGAATCAACACAAGAGGCGGTGGTTTAGTTCAAGTAAATCCACAGTTAAGAATTTAAAAAAATGCACCCCAAATAAACAACCCACTAAATAAATGTTAACACTTTTCAATTCCATTTTTAGAGGACAAGTTTCACATTCTCCTAGTGTACATAATATACATCCAACATCAAGAATAGAAGGAAAATTTTCGTAAAGGCATTGCTGCACCAAATTTGCAGATAGTGATAATAAATCCAAATGCACTTGGCAGATTGTAAATGAGATCATGGGTAGGGGCTCAAAGAAGCAGGAATTAGGTATACCAGGTAGTCCACAGACAGTAACTTTATCAATATTTAGTGAAAGCGGCACCAAATTTAATTAAACTGAATACTTAATACTAAGTTCATTAATAAAATACCTTACAACAACAACTCTCTATTTTTAACACCAGTAACCACGTGGAAATACTGGAGATTATAAGCAAACTAAAAAATAACAAAATCTCACGTTTCGATGAGATATCGAGCAACATTATAAAATCATGTGCTGGAGCATTGGCAGCTCATCTCTGTCATATTGTAAATAATTCATTTAGCCAGGGAACATTTCCTGAGGGTCTTAAATTGGCGATAGTCAAACCTCTTTATGAGAACGGTGATCCTTTCCTTCCAAAAAATTATAGACCTATTAGCCTTCTCTTTCTCCAAAATATTTGAAATATGTGCACGATTAATAAACTTTTTTTCAGCAAGAGTCAGCATGGTTTTTTGGCAGGAAAATCAATTAACACTGCGGTATACGATTTTGTGAGCGACATTACAGACTGCTTTGAAAACAAGAGCATTTGGTATCATTCTTGGATTTGTCAAAGGCCTTTGATTGCCTGGACCATGGTATTCTGCTGGACAAACTAGAGCGGTATAGAGTAAGGTGTCCCACTTTTTTGTGGATACGGTCTTATTTACAGCGTCGAAAGCAGAGGGTTGTGATAACGAAACATTGGGCACAACTGTTATTCCGAGGACTTGCCGTTGACTATGGGTGTTCCGCAGGGAAGTGGTATAGGCCCCCTTTTATTGATATGTTACATCAACGACTTAAGCGAAGAAGTGACGGACGAGGAAGTTTCAGTTGTTAAATATGCCGATGATACAAACATTTTGGCGCCCACTGTGGATGGTGTCCTCTGGAGGCAATGTCGAGGGGTCGGCCCTTAGCGGAGAAATGGTTCAACGGTAATAGGCTTGTGCTTAATACAGGCAAGTCAAAGTTTTTTTTCAGAACTGCACAATCGAGTGTTGTTTTGTCCAGACCGGATAAGGCTGCTGTCTCAGGACCTGACTGTCGCACCAGAGGCTAAGTTTTTGCGGGGATCTACTTGGATTACCATCTCAGCTGAGAGACGAAAGTCGAGTATGTCTCTGGAAGGCTGAATGGCTGCTGCTATTCGCTTCATCGCTTTGGGTTTTGAGAGACTATATGCTGATGCCCTGCTTATGGTTTACCACGCAAACTTTGTTTCTATCCTTCGTTATGAGGTCATGTTCTTCAGTGTGACAGCATGGAGAGTTTTCCTTGTACAGAAGAGAGCGTTGCCGTTGCGCATAGTTCTGGGCTTGGGTAGGCTAGAGTCTTGTAGGGGACTATTTATCACAGTGGCGTAGCGTGCCTTAGACGGGCCCTGTATCAAAATTTGTTGGGGGGCCCAAATGAAGGGTAGACTTTTTACAAAAGAAAAAAAAGCTCCCATTGAATTGAAATGGTGTGGTTTATGATTGCCATGCATTCACTTAAACGGGGAAATCCCGCAATAACTGGTGTATACTACACGATTCGTGGATTTAGTAATCGGTGGTTGCGGGTCAAGTGGTTGCGGGTCAATCGTGATGAGAGGCGTTCTGTGTTGCCAACTTTTGGGCGCCCGCTTAACCCAGAGGAAAAAATATTTTGAGTTTCGCAATTTTTGAAGTGATAATTTCTTTAGTGCAAAGTTGCTACGTCACAACTTGCTTACACTAGCAGGCTTATATACTTATGATTATGAATGTGTGATATTTTTATATAAAAATAAGAATCTGTTCTTGACTCACTTACCACAACATGAATAAGATACCAGAGGACAGAGGTCACTTAACTATAACATATCCCTGTGCGCCCCTGTGACTCTCTAAACGCGATCCTGCCTTTTCGTGTATAAAATATTACAACAAACTTCCTTTGGAGCTCAAGCAGGCGAATCTGGCGAATAGCTTGCATTGCTTCAAGGGGAACTAACTAAACTATATCATTGCGATAGAACCCTACAGTGTTGGGGAATTTCTGTCATCGCCAATGTAGGCCATCTTTTCATGAATTCTTTGCTTTACGTACTTTGGTTTGGTTAAAATTTTAATTGTGCACAGTTTTTATTGAAGATTTTAATATGTCGTGAAAGTTAAATATAATATGTACCTATACCTTTGTTTTAATTTGTTGTGTTGAAAATTTATTTTAAATTCTCTTTGTTGATATTAGTATTGACGCAGCTTTGTTAAATAGGTACAATAAGTATTTTTCTAAATATAAGAATTTTTGAAATAGATTTGAATATTCAGTAGTCATAGGGGACTTTAACAACAATAAAGAAAAACAAAAGCAAATTATAACTGCTTGTTTTTGATATTTGAAATAAATGTTGTAGGAAAAAGCTGGCCAATTGATGTCCAAATGGATCTTGAGGTAGTATCCCCTGATGTTCATATTCATTGCATTTGTCAGCCATGCTGCTGTCCATTGGACCAACCACTGTCAAATCAGGATGACCACTCTATGTCCATTGGACAATTAGCGATAATTTGGTTTACAAAATGTGGCTATATATGATTTCCAAATGGATCTTGGGAAGATATACAGACTGTCCACGGTTGGGGTTTACGATAGCACAAATGGACGAAAAATTCATTTTTCGGGAAAAAGTCATTCTTGATAAAAAGTTTTGCTTGTAAAAAAAAAGCAATTCACGAAGAGAAAATTTTGATTTTTTATACAGGGTTCGAAAAAAACTTCAAAAACAGGATTTTTCTCCAAGAGCAAACTACCTTTAATTTTTCATTTCTGACCAGAATGCCAATTAGAAAACTTATTTAGAATAATGTTTCTAATTTAAACCGAGATTTAAAATAAAATTTCGATTTTTTTTGTTTTTTTTAATTTTTACAGGTAATTTTTTTTTCGGATAACATTAGCGGTTGAAATACATACATTATATCAATAACTTTAATATCTTACAGAAGGATATCAAAAAATTTCAAAAACTGATTTTTGGTGTTACCAGAACCATTGAATATCAAACTATAAGAATGGTAGATGTCCGAGAAAAGTTGACAACCCAATTTTTGACGTCTTAGAGGTGGTTTGGCCGCCATTGTGGAGTTGATCGTAACTCTAACCTTAAATCTGTCGTTATAATGCAGCGCGTCGGCAACAGAATGTCTTAAATTCAATGATGTGATGTCGTGGTGTTGCCGCATATAGTATTTTATTGGAATTTTTAAGGATGTAAGCATTTAACAGACAATAAAATAGGAGGTTCTTAATTCCAGCCGAATGTATGTTTTTGATAATAATATGTACGCTGATAACTCCGGGGTAATTGGACCGATTTTCATAATGATTTTACCGTTGCATTGGGTGTTAAATGTTAAACAAATAAAAGTAGATAAAAAGCGACAGCAAGTATAACTAAAATAGGTTTTATTTCGTCGAAAAATAGCAAAATACGTAATACACTAATACAAACAAACTGGATGTTCCTTAGGTAAGAAAGTAAAACCTACCTATTTTAATCATTTTAAAAAGTAGTAGGTAATAATTGCAAATAAAAACCAAGTTAGACAAACAAACCGCACACATCATTCATATTTTACCCAACATATATGCGTTGTAGCCTAGGTATGTATTGAATAGTGAGAGTCCTCATTTAATTCTGTTAGAAATAGAATACATGGCGGTCAATATATGTTTTATTGTAATTAACGTTGGGAAGTCAAAAGGTTGAAAATATTATAAGCAACGATGCAATTAAAAATAGGGACATTTTTAAGTATAGACTATATATACTATAGGTAGGAAAATAAATGTAAGTTACTTAAATCTAGGATAGGGGTAGGTACTTATGTGAAATCAAGTTTTACGATAAGCTATAAAAATAAATTTAAAAAACTCATGCAGCAAGTCAAACAGACAGGCGGCAACAATGTTTTAATTTAGCAGTGAAAAGGTTAGTCGCTTTCTTGTTGGTGAATTGTGCCATCTATGAATTTATCGTAGCAGATTTAGGAAATCGGCTCATGGGCTTCTTATAGTTTGATATTCAATGCCAGAACCTATGTATTTTGAATTTCAATAAAAAAAAAATTGAAATTTTATTTTAAATCTCGGATTTAAATTAGAAACATTATTCTAAATAAGTTTTCTAATTGGCATTCTGGTCAGAAATGAAAAATTAAGGTAGTATTGCTCTTGGAGAAAAATCATGTTTTTGAAGTTTTTTCGAACCCTGTATAAAAAATCAAAATTTTCTCTTCGTGAATTGCATTTTTTTTATAAGCAAGACTTTTTATCACGAACCGTAAAACGGGGTGACTATAATCCACTTTTCATTTTCAAACACCTGTAAAAGTTCTATATTATTGAGTAGCCATTCAATATATGACTTTTATATAGGATGGGTAGGTGTTTTTTTGAATTTTTCGCCTCTTGAAGACCTAAAAAAATTTGTTCACCCTTTTTTAAAAAAAAATCGGGTGGCCACATCCACCCCTTACTTTGAGGTCAGTATGGCCACCTATTTAAATTTGATAACGGTCATTTTGCACTACTTCTAATGGGTGACTATGGCCACTTATAATATAAAAAATATATTTACGATAGATTCTATTAAAAATTAAACCAAAAAAACGTGATTATATTATTAATTTATTTAACAAATACATGTTGGACATTAAAAAATTAACCTAATATAAAAAATCTTTGTATTTAAGAATTTCCGGAACGTCAAAGTTGATCTTGAAGTTTGTTTCACGGGAACAGCAATTTTCTCCATAATGTCTATTGATTTATAGCAAAGAATATCATCCTTCTCTGGCCACTTCCACGAGCGCACTCCGTAGGGCTCCATCGTTTTGACAAGGAACTTATTCTTTTTTTTTAGAATCTCCAAGAAAATATTTTTTTCATACAACATGGTCAGATTGCTGATCAGGCTCTGGTTCACTATCTGATAACGGAGATCGAGTCGTCGCCCTCCCCTTCTGACAAATATGTATAATCTAATGATGAGTCATTATTACTTCCGTTATCTGTTGTATCTAAAACTTTTTCTGGCTAGTTTGCCTATTTTCTTATTAGGCAAAATTCTATCTAATTTTTTTTTCTGTCGTCTTCCTGTTTCCTTCCCCTGAATCGGTTACATGTCTGTTTTCAATACTTTTGTCAGGAAGCACATCCAATATTACTTTTTTCACAATCTTTTGTTTGCCCATCGCCATACCTTTTCTTCTCAAAAAATTCCAAAAGCGAGTTGCTTAGCAGGTTATTTTGCTGAAGGTGTTGTTTATCTTGACTTGGCAATCTCTCCAGGACTGGAGTTCTGTAAATCCGGATTTAAGTGCGCCGGGACCAGAGGTTTTTAAATCTTCTATTAATTTTTTTAATAGAGTCGGAAAATGTGATTTGTTCACAACATACGAAGATTTGTTTTTATAATCTTCAACAATTTTTCTTCATTTCATGTTTAGTGGTCTAAAGTATGCCACATCCTGCGGCTGAGTTAGGTGGGTCGTGTTGGGCGGCAGAAAAATAAATTTAATATCATTTGCCCTGCAAAGATCTATCACGAATGGGCTAAGTTATCATATCTAACATCCGACATGTGGCCAAAGTCACCCCCAAAAACGCAAAAAATGTAAGGGGTCAATATGGCCGCCCATTATCTCGGAAAGCAAAAGGAATTTTAAATAATTGGAAAAACATTAGTTGTAAAACATAATAATGCCCTAAAAAAAACAATGTGATGATTTATATTAAATAAAATCGCACCGTGACAAACAAAGTTATTAAGGTATTTTTTAGGCCATTTTTGTGATTTTTTTTTTCAGGTCCGCCAAATACAAAAAGTTAAATATTTGATGGTTGCATATATTTTTTTTTTATGTTTTAGGTGTATATTATCCATTATTTGTTGTTTTGTTCATTCAAATCCTGGTACTTTTAAGATATGAATTGTTAAAGTTTTTTTATATTTTCGGCCATATTCACACCTGGGGGCTACATTCACCCCGTTTTACGGAATGACTTTTTCCCGAAAAATGAAATTTTCCGTCCATTTGTGCTATCGTAAACCCCATCCGTAGACAGTCTGTATATAGGTACTTCCTCGAGCGAAATCCCCTGATATGTCCATAATCAATCTGTGCATAACGCCCATATGGGTTCCATTTTGTCAGCCATGTTACTGTCCATTGGACCAACCACTGCTGAATTAAGATGTCCATTGGACATTTCCGGTTAAAAAAGGATATTCAATGGATGTACATTGGAAGAAGATATGTTGTCAGGGTGGTTGCCATTTAAAAAAATCCAATATGGCATCCTATCAGGCAAATTTGTAAACCTACATATTTTTTCACCACAAATTTAGCTTCTTTGTGACATTCGATTCAGGAATTTGTTAGGTATATATAGTGAAAAGGAAAATCGCCAATAGGATGAGACAGTTAAAAAATGGCCCTGTATAGTAGGCTGGGCCGAAAAAGTGAAAAATTGGAAATTGCAAATGGCATAGTTGCCAATATCTGACTATACATCTAAAAGTAATTTGTGGAAAATTTTATTAAAATCCGTAAATGTTTAGCCGCGCCCCTGTGACCTTAAAAATGAGTAAAAAGGCAGATTTTTCAATATTTAATATTTTTTAAATCCAAAATTATAATTTTTTTGTGACTTCTTGTGGATGTGGGAATGTGTATAAAAATAATTTTTTCAATAAAATATTTTTCTGTTGGATAGAAATTACAAATTTGTCCTCAAAATCTTCATTTACACGTAATTTAACGTTTTCAGAGACAAATTTGTGATTTCCATCCAACAGAAAAATATTTTATTGAAAAAATTATTTTTAAACACATTCCCACATCCACAAGAAGTCACAAAAAAATTATAATTTTGGATTTAAAAAATATTAAATATTGAAAAATCGGCCTTTTTACCAATTTTCAAGGTCACAGGGGCGCGGCTAAACATTTACGGATTTTAATAAAATTTTCCACTAATTACTTTTAGATGTATAGTCAGATATTGGCAACTATGCCATTTGCAATTTCCAATTTTTCACTTTTTCGGCCCAGCCTACTGTATAGGTACATGTTGTTAGGTGGTTTTACGGTATTTTTTATGCCTATCTAAGGTCATAGATTGACGGTATTTATATTATTATCATGTATATATGAATCCCTAACTGCAGAAAGGGGACATGTCACATTTACTAAATTGTTCAGGAAGTTAAAAAAACCTGCCAAGTTGTTTAATATATTTTTTTTTGCGCAACATTTATGAAAAATAATTGTTCAGTTCATTAAGTGAATGCTACAATAGACCATTTATTTTTTGACTTTTTAATATGGGCGTCAGTGTCAGTTTTGACATATGGAGATGTCACCTTTCTGCATCAGTAAAGGAAAAATAACAAGAAATATTTAAAGAAATTGTTTTATTAGAGACATGCACCCTTATAGAAAATATGTTATAATATGTAACAAAAATAGTATATTATTAAACGAGCGTATAATGTAGGCCATAATAAAACGAGGATGAAGTTTATGGCACGAGCCAAAGGCGAATAATGTTGTAAATCATCCAAGTATATTATTATGGTTCATTAGACGCGAGTCAAAATACTATACTTTATCTAAAGCCATCCATTTATACAGTGCCTGAACAAAAATTTAAGTTCATATAGAAAATATAATAATTAGGTACCTACACTTAATGTTATTTTATGATAATTACACTTGTTAATTGTATTATGGAACATAATGCTCTAATTATCAGAAAAAAAGTTGAGTTTATATGGGATATATAATAATTAGCAGGTACACTTGTTGTATTATGGATAGCATAATGCTCATTATCAGAAGTATTATGCACCAATTATTAAACGGCTGTAGATAAAATAAGTTATTCACCATCTTGTTTCTTTAATGCGGTAGGCCAAACCAGTTATTTGATTCCAAAAGGCTAAATAATCTTCTGGAATAAATTAGATGGTGTTCATTATATCAGCCATCTTTTTTGTATTAATATAGGAAGCTTTTCATGATAAAGCTTTTGTTGTAGGAAAAGTAATTTCAGTTTTAGTGTTCCTTAGTCGATATGTATCTTTTACAGGACAATTTATAAACTAGCTACTTCTTGAGGAGCGGAAATGGTAAAGTGATGAAAAGAGGAGATTGCAAAAAATGTTTTATTACGAACAGGTAGGTACATGTTTGTTTAGGATTCATTATTACAAAAAGATTTTTTGTAAAATTGGGGCCACCAGTTTTTATATCATATAAACTAAATCTTCTGTACAGAAACTGAAAACTTTTGCATATTCTTGGATGCTTCAGAGATTATTTTGATACATTCCGTAACAGTATAATATCTCTCATGTTTATTCAACTGTCTTCTAATTAAACCAAAGTCTCGGTCACATGGCGAATGACCCCTCATTGGAAAATATATTTCTAATTCATTAAATCTCTTTAGTTTCACTAAATTCAAGTTATAATTTACTACAGAAAGGAGACATCTCCTGGACATGTCCCGTTTCTGCAGTAAACGTGAATTTCATCGGCTCACAGCGTTAATGCATCATGTCCCGTTTCTGCAGATAAGATGTGTTTAGATCGTCTAGATTAAGAAAATCCGCAAATGTCATTTTTGGAAAAAATGGACATGTCCCCTTTCTGCAGTTAGCGATTCATAATAATAATATATTGAATAATATACCGACACGGCGCGGCGTTAAAATTGGTGAATGAGCAAGAATAAGCAATTTCTAATAAAAATGAAGTAGTTCATATTTGGTAGTTGTTAATAATTAGTTCATTTATTATTTTATGACCTGATAGTATTTGCGAGACAGAGTTACGACTCACGCCCTGCCGAAAAGTTATTAGATTAGAATACTTAATTATTATAATTAGAAATTACAGCCCTAACTAGGATTCTCTGGTTGCCTATAGGAAGCAATAGCTTGGCATTAAACGAAAATAGTAAATAATAGTCTGGGCAAACAGTTTATAACGATAGTCCGGTAATAAGTTAAAATATTAAAAGAGAAGTTCTATTAAAGATAACAGCAAACACCTAAATACTTTTTTACTTATAAATTAGAAGTAAAATAAAAAATTATTACAATGCAGAAATTAGTTAATCAGTTAGGTACTTGTAAAACTTTAGACACCCATTGTCAAACTAAGACAGTTCTAATATTAAGGTGGGAGTATCAACATGCTTGCCAACCTATTTCGCGTAGATTTATTTATGTTTTCTAGCATGTACACAAAACTTAAATAAAATCAGTATCGACATGATATTCTATAGGTAATAATTGACATACCTATTTAATAAATATCAAGAAATTTGATAACTTTGTTTTAGGAGAATTGTATAGCGAAAAATATCGGGTAAGATTTTTAAGATTTTAGACTGCTTTGATTAAAAAATCCATGTTGGTGGGGCGTGATAAGTTGCCTCACCTGGCTAAAAATGCACTCATATATAGACATCTCAAAGACCTTCGCAAAGGCTGACAGAATGGAGATAGGACGATAATTCGAGATATCGTTTATATTGCCTTTTTTAAATATAGGTGTAATCCTTGCCTCCTTCCAGATGTTGGGAAAGGTAGTCGTTTTTAGTGACAGGTTAAATATAAACGAGAGCGGCTTCACCAAAGCAGATGCACAGTCCCTGACAAGAAAGTGTGATTTACGAGATAACTGTAGTGTGCATTCTTATATGGGACACCGTGTATATAGTGTTTATTGTATTGTTACTAAAAAGATATTACTTTGAGGCGAAAGACAAAGAGTATAATCCAGTTCCGACATGTTCTCTGTATCATTACAAAATAGACCCTCCGAAAAAGGCACTGCCGACTTTGGATAGAGTACGGCCGGCCCTGAGAGAAAGAACTGTCACCAAGAGAGATTTTTTAGGAGGGGAATCTCCTCTAAGGTGTCATACTCAAGCATAAAACAAATAGTAAATACTTTTAAAAACTATAAACAACAACAAAATCAGTAAGTTTACCTATTAAATAAAAACGAGAAACAAAAACACAGCAACATAATAAATCCAACTGAATGGTTTTAATGAAAAATTTGTACACATTTAACTATAGGTATGGATGCATAATATATTGCCAAAAGCACATTTAATGGAGCAAGAAATTGTACATGTAAGTTATGTTACATAATATGATTTCTCTGGCTAATTATTTTCAATGCTTCATGAATTTAAGTCTTCTTTAATAATATAATATAATAATATAATATAATATAATAATATAATATAATATAATAATATAATATAATAAACTTTAATGTTATTGCTAATCTATGCTCATTTTCCATACTTCTGTTAATATTACAAAAAATATTTTACACCACACTTTATACCACCACCTAGAACCCTGCACGGGCCCCGGCTTTTCATCTCGGGCCTCTACGCGGCCCGGTCCGACTCTCGTATTCAGGTCGGGTCGGGCCACTTAATCATTAAAGGTTCGGGCCGTCCCGGTCCTCAAATTAAAGAAACTTTATATTTTTACTCTAATCTTTAAAAACTATTAAAAAACTTTAAATTGCTCATATCTTAAAACTTATATTTTAGCTTTTCCCAAAAGTTCGTTTATTAAATCTTTACTAATACCTTAATTTGAGAAAAACAAGCAATTCCCCAGATTGCCTATGGCATGTGTTTAAAAAGAGTACTCCTATGGTCGGTGCCGTCTATCAATCTAGAAATTATTTGTCTTACAAAAGTAAAATGAAATTATACAATGCTTGGTGGCAACTCTGGCGTTGTTAATTTAAAAAAAAATACATCTACATCATCATTAGTGGAGATCAATACTGTAGTTTAAAATCGAAGAATGAACTGACCCGTCAGCCAAGTAAATGTTGAGAGATAAAGGTCAAACGCAAATAATATACTATTTTTTGAAAATATTCACGACCACTGTATTCTCATGTCTTGTATATCTCACAAAAATGTCTATCAAGAAAATGTTCGAACAAACAGGAGTTTATTCAACCCCATGTAATCAACTACCTAAAAATATCAGGGCTGCATGCTGATAGAGTTACAAAGTTTAAAAATTTGTTTACTTAAATAGAAGCCATATAGATAAAATTTACTCAACGTGGGCTTCTATTTTCCAAAAAAAAGCAATGTATATCGGACAAGATCGTTCATTTAAATTAATAAAATTAATTAATTAGTTTAACCCTATAGACTAATTAACTTAACTTGTAATAAGTTAATTCAACTATACATATAAATTTAACTTGAATATTTTGAAGTCAGTTTAAAGAAATAACGAGTAAGTTGATGGCATAACTAGGTTTATTAAATACATATATACTATTGATTCAAATATATTGTATTTAATTAACATTTTAAAGATATTTAAACCAAGCACATATTTACTTGACTCACACTGTAACTGGAAAAATATGTGGCTAGTAATGG